>OX336388.2:610903697-615903697 GCA_946902985.2 Meconema thalassinum
ATGGTGAAACTTTTGTGTTGGCGGAAAATTCCGAGATTAGTTTTGCCTTTATGAACACGGCCTACTGAATTCAAATGGGTTCTTTAACATGCCAACAACGTATGACATAAATGTCGTGATTTTTGCGCCTTTCAAAAATCACTTACTACGGCCAGGAGCGAACCTGCAAGCTTGGGGTTGGTATTCCGACATGTTAACCACTCACCCACCGTGGAAATACAATGAATTGATGCTTATTAATATTTTAAACGTACATGTTTCGTTATAAGAATGATGTCCTCTACAGCGTTAACAGTTTAACATTCACCCTAACAATACCAACGGGGTGGGGAGTATTTCGTGCCCACCAGTTCCATATTTTTACGTTTAATTCGTGGTATTCCTTTTCTACGCTTACTGTACACAAAGTTATGGTCTATTTTTAATTCGGTTACCTAACCACACATTTACTTTTTTTAAATTTTAATTATTGTATAAGATATTAAGAATGTTATTTTGGTGGGCACAGAACCCCCCCCCCCCCCCCCCCCCCGTTGGTAGTTCGTGTGCCTCTTCATACTGTGCACTGTGGTAAGGGCAAAAGTACAACAAAGTTAACAAAACCTCCCTAATTTTTTCTGGTTGCAAGAGGTACACATACGGAAAACACAGTAAAGAACACTCTTATGTTCCACGTGTCTTAAAGATGACGAAGAGGGTATGATCAGTGAATAATTTACTTTCTTAACTGATTTTTCATGAGTTTTTTGATTTCGATTGCAACTGTTGTTAATTAGTTATATTTTTTTGCCATTTAAGGTCCATTTAAGATTTAAAATAGAAGAAAATATGTTGATTACAGGATAATGCAAATCCCACAAAAGGAATTTATTATGGTGATCACAATATACCACCCCCGTTGGTAGCCCGTGGTTTGAAAAATTGCATGGTATTGCTAGGGTTAATAATATAAAATGAAATGCATAACCTGTTGCGTAAACTTTCTCGACCAATTGTATCCATTATATAGCATTGGGGCAGTGAGGTCGAGTAGTATTTTAAAAATCATCGTTTCGAGACAACTGCTTGTCCCTTTATCAAGGCTTTCAAGAAAGAAAGAAAGAAAGAAAGAAAGAAAGAAAGAAAGAAAGAAAGAAAGATTAAACAATGGCATATAGCCTCCATACATAAATGGTATACTGTACGGTAAAATAGGAAGCCACGTCGAAACAAATAAATAATCCATGACCTCCTGAGACCAAGAGGATGTAGGTAATGAAACTATAGAGTGCAGCCATGTTTTACTCAAGGGATAACCATCACCTCTATTTAAGTTCTGTGGATGTTTACTTATTTCAATCGCTTCCCGAATCATACGAGTTGTGAAATGTCACGTGTCACGTTCTTAACTTGCTTGCTGTTTCACTTTTCTGTAAGAAGGACTTCGAGAGTGCTCAACTTAAATTCAGTTGGAGATTTATTTATTTATTTTTATTGCTTTTTAGACTTTCGGGCTAGCCGAGATCCTTAACCCTCTGAAGTAGGATAGGTGTTTGATATTATTACAATAATTGTTAACGAGTTATACTTAAACCAGGACTATTTATTTCTAGCTTTGTGTTTTTGGAGGTGCGTCTCCTCGGGCTCGTCTGTGGCTATTTCCTCACTTACCTGATAGCCCTGAACTATCAGTCTCGTGCCGGAGCTAGTCTGTGGACGCACCCGATCCTCTCAGCGTGTGGGTTCGGAGGATAAGGAAGTCAGCAGGGTCATCTGCGGCATATGATTCCCTGGCGACCTTGTCTAACGGGCACAGTATATACCCTAACCTGAAAGAAAATTTTATGTTCGACTATACCGAAATATAAAATATTATATGCCAGAAAACTGCATCTTAATGAGGCGCATTATACTTCAAATGTCATTATGATACAGATTCTCCTCCAATCAGAGCTCAAAATTTTCATTACGATACAGCTGTTTGACCAATTAGGTAAGGATAGCATCACACCTGCGCTGACATCTACGGCCTCCTATTTTAAATTTCACTGCGTGGCTAGTGTCATAGTTGGGGTATTCCAGGAGGCCGTGGTCGAATACAAGGTATTCTCTGCATCCCATGCGCTCTGTTCAGTAAACGAGACAGGTGGAATCTCGACTGATATTTATGAATATTTATGTTCGAATATAAAATAAAGTTTTAATTATCGTCGAACATAAACAGTCGTATGCAACTCGCCTATAATGGAAATTAAGACACTCGTATAGAAATTATAAAACTAGCTTTGCTCGTTTTATAAACACACTCGTGTCTTAATTGTTGCCATTATAGGCGAGTTGCATAATGTACTCTTAAATAAGATATTTATCACTTGCCACGGTGGGTGAGTGGATAGCGTGTCGGTCTACTAACCCCAAGATTGCAGGTTCGCCCCTGGTAAGTGATTTTTGAAAGGCGGCAAAAATACGACACGCATGTCATTCGATGTTGGGATGTCAAGGAACCCATTTGAATTCAGTAGGCCGTGTTCATAATGGCAAAATTAATCTCGGGAGTTTCCGCCGACACAAAGTTCCTCATTTCTCTACTAGAAAGCGCTATAGTGTTCAAGGAGCTTAGATATCTAACCTCCTTGACTTTCATAGTGATTCAGGGAACAACGAAATTCGACATGCAAGCCACCCTCTGGGTGTCAAATTACAAAGCTTGCACCCGACACCCGAGGCCATAGGATATTATTATTATTATAATGGAGCTTTGGCAGCAGAGGTGGAATGACGATCACAGAGGAAGATGGACAGCTCGGCTGATACCGAGTCTGGTCGAGTGGACGAGTAGGAAACACGGAGAAACTAATTACTTTCTGACACAGATGTTGACAGGTCATGGCTACTTTCGGTGTTACCTTCATCGTATGGCCAAAGTAAGGAGTCCAGTTTGTATTTACTGCGAGAACGAACGAGATGACGTTTATCATACGTTTTTCGTCTGCGATCGTTGGGCAGCGGAAAAACAACAACTTGAAGCTGAGGTTGGTCCAATAACGCCGGACAATATAATTGTCATTATGCCGAGGAACGAGCTCAGCTGGGATACGGTCGCTTTCTTTGTTGAGGTGGTCCTTCGTCAGAAGAAGTTGGATGGGGACTTGCTCGATTTAGTTGATTGAATCTGCGATCCGCGGACTATGAATGGAGAAGTAAGATGGTACTTGTGAAGCAAAGAAAATGACTCCATCCTGAAGTAATACGAAAGTGGTCCCGGGATGGGTTTTGTCAAGAGGACAGGGTGTGTTTTTTAGTGGGTAAGAATCCCACACTCTTGAGGAGTGCGGACCCTTCTCAAGGTCTTATGCAAGATTTTCCCACTTCCCTCGTAAAAATATATATATTATTATTATTATTATTATTATTATTATTATTATTATCACAAAATAACACGCTCTTATGCACAAAAATTTCCATTTCCACACTTGTTTTCCGCTTTATGTAATTGGCACAATTTGTGATGTCCAACTGGAAAGCTTTCTTTATTAGAATTAGGCGACACTGAAAATGGCTTCTATCACTTCAAATCGCTAAAGGTAGTCTAATTAAATGAATGTTCAGTTTACTCTCGCAGTTCAAATATTAATGGAACACTTTTACTATTATTGCAGAAATCCAATCTTTAAAAGAATTTCTACTTCTGTATGTTAGCAATATTTCATCTTATAAATACTTTTATTAATAACGTTTGATACAATATTTTATTCTTAAGTATCCTACCTCGTCCAAATTTGCAGCTTGAGATGTGGTTAATCGCAGATCTATACTAATATAATAAAGCTGAAGAGTTTGTGTGTTTGTGTGTTTATGTGTTTAAACGCGCTAATCTCTGGAACTACCAGTCCGATTCGAAATATTATTTTTTATATGATAGCCAGATTCAAGAGGAATAGTTTAGGCTATGTAGTATAAGGCTACACCTTTCAGATAACCTAAAAGATTGATTTTTGTTCAGTAAGTCGGTAGAACAAGCGCTCCCGAACTGCTCTATCCGCATACGCTGGCGTTATGATTAGTGATACGTACACCGTTTCACTGATCTGAACCAAAATTTGTATACATGCCCTTTGGAAACCTGAGAGTAACACAGTCTGCATGGAATTTCAGACAGAGCATTCCATTCCCAGCATTTAGGCCCTTTGGCACAAATCTACACCGTTTCACCGATCTGAACCAAATTTGTGTACTTGCCCTTTGGAACACTGCGAGTAACACTGCCTACATGAAATTTATGTCAGACCAGTCCATTCCCTGCATTTAGGCCCTTTGTCACAAATCTACACCGTTTCACCAATCTGAACCAACATTTGCAAACTTAACCTTTGGAACACTGAGAGTAATACCGTCTGCTTGAAATTTTGGGCAGACCACTCCATTCCCTGCATTTAGGCCATTTGGCTCTAATCTACACCTTTTCACCGATCTGAACAAAATGTGTATACTTACCCTTTGGAACCCTGCGAGTAACACTGTCTGCATGAAATTTTGGACAGAACACTCCATTCCCTGTATTTAGGCCCTTAGGCATAAATATACACCGATTGGCACAAATATACACTGTTTCACAGATCTGAACCACATTTTGTATACTTACCCTTTGGAACCCTGCGGGTGACACTGTCAACTTTAAATTTAGGACAGACCACTCCATTCCCTGCATTTAGGCCCTTTATTACAAATCCACACCGTTTCTCCTAATTGAACCAAATTTTACATACACTTTGAAACCCTGCTGGTGACACTGTTCACTAGATATTTTGGACAACGCTCTCCATTCCCTACATTTAGAATAACAGACAAAATAAACTTGAAAACCTCGTATTAAGGCCCTAGAACCATTCTTGTCCATAGTACGAAGGTCAATTGTTGACGGGTAGTTCGGGCTGCATCACGTCTCCCCTACCAGCATTCTGGTGCAGAATTGCGAAAATAGTTGCATCTTGCGCTGATTATAATTTGCCGTCACGGGGAGCGATTAGTGCAAAAAGATCTCTTAGGCACCTTAAACAGTTATCATCATGAAAATATTATGCCTCGGTATAAGTGCAATGGTGTTGGTGCAGTACATTGAGCTTACCAGCTGCAATAAGTGTTGGTGCTTTCAAATTTACCTTCAATTAATCCGAACCTTATCGTTGAGCACTATGTGGCGATAAATGATACTATTGCTACTTCAGTAGCTCGGGACAGCCGAAGTTTTCCAAAGTGTTCTGATTATTTTCCTACGGCGCTATGCGACAAAAGACGACACTATTGGTCTCTATATTCCTAACAGCCAATGAGATATAGGCCCTAGGCAGTGTCTTTTGTTTCACTTATTCCTCTTTCTAATCATTTATTTTGAATTTGTTTGTAAATAACATGTGTCAGTGCTGTAGTTAGGAAATAGCCGTTTCCGTATTCATTATTATCATTATTATCATTATGGGAAAATGACCTGAATGTTACGTCCATTATACTGTACTACTTATCACCCCCACTACAACCACCACTACCAGCACCTCCACAAAATGTTATATTTTTAAAATATTTTTTTCTGTTAGTTTAAGTATCTTGTGCCAGTTCTGTAGTAGTATTCATTATCATCCATAGAACAAATAAATCTACCGGGCGAATCCGGGCACTACTGCTAGTATTTCATATATCTAACAATGTAGTGCATATAGGTTACTAAGGCCGCACGTCTCGACTGCTCACATTGCCCCACCCCACATTCCCACTTAAGTAGGCTCTTATCACAAGTGGATATATTCTGACACCCACTCTAGGACCCTGGGGCAGGGGTGGACAACCTTGTGTGGGCTTGGGTCAGTAAATATGTAGCGTTTATTTGATGCATCACTGCAACCAACTTTTAAATCGACTATAGGTGCCAACTTCAGAAGCATGAGGAAGAAATCAAGCGTGGGGTACAAACCAAATGACGTAGCCACTCTGTAAAAATTATTATTAGCCTACTTTCCATTTTTGAAAAAAAAAATGAAAGTAGACTTATGAGATCTACACAGGGCCAAAAATTGTGAGTCTGTCTGTGTGTGTGTGTGTGAGTCTGTGTGTGTGTGTGTGTGTGTGTGTACTCTGAATGTCTGTCCCCCGCTATCAATTCGAAGACGGTGCAACCGAATTGAACGAAATTTCGTACAGAGGTAGAACCAGCAAAGGCCACCTCAGTGTCATGTTTTATATCGCCGCCATCTTGACGGAAACGTAATGGCGGCCACCCAAATGTTCAAAGCTTAAATCAAATTCCGACTAACCTAATCATCCGATCTCTACCAAATTTTGCAGCAACATATATTGAACCCGATGTCACATTTGCCATGTGACCTCTTTGGCTCATGTAGGAGGAGGAGGCCGATTGAGCGCTCATTTGACTTATATGAGTTGCCGCGCCGAGAGTGTATTATATTTTTATGTTTTGTAAAACACATGATTTTTAACCGATGTTGTAAATATTTTCAATGCACAGAAGACCAATATGATTTATTAAAAATAAGAGACGTGATTATGAATGATCCCTAGTGAATGCCATAGATATTCACATAGTCGAACACTTGACTATTGACTAGAGAGTCCATCCGGCATCTTGATGAAACAGTCGTTCTCCTATCGCAAACATGATAGCTTGACGTGTAATCTTTGACAGGCATGGTCCTGAACAACGTCAAAACGTGCTCGACATAATCGAGGAATATCAGTATCATTTAACGCAATCTGATACATAAGGATACGCGTTTGCGTGCAGTATAACTGCTGAGTGCATTTAAAACCATTAGAAATAGTAAATTCTGAATATTTGTGAAATTTCAAGTACTATCTAATACAGGCACTGAGCACATTGCCAAACCACGTTTTCATAAGTGCAGCGAAATTTAAAGAACAGTGCAGAACAGTGAAGGACAGTGTTTACTTGTGAATTTAAAGTAAACCAGTTTTTAGTGTGTACTGTAGCACATGCTACAAGATTTAAATTCTGTGAGCGGAAAACCAATGGCCTTTATAACTTGCTAACCGCTACACCAGTGCAAATTCAGTGCAATTGCTATTTGAGAAGTAATAGTAAATTCAGTGCAACCAAATCTCACGGCATCATGGCATTATTAACGCACATTTATTGTACAGAAGAAATGCCAATTATTCACTCAACTATAACTGTTGAGATGGAGTAACAAACCCCATAGAATGGCGGGGTTTAGCGATGGTTGGATCGCACTACAAATGGTTTAGCGATGGTTGGATCGCATCACCCATGGATTAGCGATGGCTGGATCGCACTATAAAGCAAGCACGTGGACTACAGGTATTCCATCTACATGCCTAACTTGCTACTTAAACCATGCAAGAAAATATGAAGAGCACACGTGAGTCTGGTGGATTGCCGAACATATTTTTATGTTTTGGGGGATTAGATTAGTTATGACCTTTCGACGCACATTCCTAGGTAGGCTTTATTGATAACATGTACTCTTAATGGTGGAGGAACCACAAAATATCGTATCAATTGCACTTGCTGAGGATAAATGCATTTGCCAACAGTTTTTGTAGATAACGTTTTTATATAACTTCGACAGAGCATCGAACCAACACACTTTAGCGTGTAGGAATTGTGACACTGTCATGTCTCAATAGTTGTACTTTATTTGAGCAGTGAAACTCGACGACCAGCTGTTGGCCGTGAAAGAAGCCAATGTCACACTTTATTTTGTTTATTTTGACCTTGTAAACGTGATGACAGCGCACTCTTTTCTTTATTAAATTACATAGAAGGCAGTGGACCCAGCGAATATCGAACATTACTACCTGAAAACCCGTTTATGCAGTGTGGAGAAGTGAAGCAATTAACTGTATTAATTTGACTAGCAGAAGACTGCCAAATCAGCGATGAATTATAACATTATAAGATGAGCTGAGCAAGCTATCTTGGGTTCGAAAGAACGGGTCATTTTTTTAGGACTGTAATCAAAAGACCCTGGTTTATAATACTAGATTTCCAGACATTAGGCGTCTGATATATAAGTAAATGAAACACCTTTATATAAATTCAGAGTATACAGCTGTTGTGACAGCACTATTAAACCTTATCCTCAAGCTTGGATTGTATAGATTTAAACAGAACTATGTTATGTTAAAACGCACTACAGCGGTAGGATATGATTACCCTTATATGCAAGTACAAGATTTAGTACTTTATGGGCTGGTAACGCGCTCGACTTTTGTCATGTTATTACAGCAGATGATCAATGGATCAGTGGAATTGATCAGCACACAGATGTGCTATTTGAGGTTGTGGAATTGATTTTTCTTCCAAATATGTGTTTGTATTGGATGTTTGGTACACCAATTGTTTACACTACACGAGTTTAACATGGTCATTAAAAATATGCAATGGAACTGATAGGACTCAACTAATCTGATAAATATAAACGTAATAATCAAATATCAGGATTTTCAACTAAAACTGAGTATAAACCAAAAGCTAGGAACTTTAATAAAATTTAACCAAACCTATAAACTTAAATGAACCTTGATGACCACAACTTAGATTTGCTTCTTCGATTCTTTTTAAATACAAATATAGCTTCCCCTATTGAGCGACGACAGTCGGTAGTTACGTGTCTAAACGCGATAACTAACTGATAATGCGATGTTAGACATGTTTTGCTCATGCTATCGCCGACGTAACTTTTCTCTCCCAACACAAACATGACCCAAGTTCACAAACAGTGGATTTGCGAGGTAGGAAGGTAACTGCAGTGGCGCCCATTGCGCACATAATTTAAGAGTGTTTACATGTTATACATTTGTGTTGTAATTAGGCTAGATTTTTCATACTTTCTGTTAGGATCAGAATGTGCATAGCTTTAGCTTGGAAATAAATTTTGAAGGAAACGCTTCTCGTTTACATCGTTGCTATTATTATTATTATTATTAACGTACGATAGGCATTAGATTAAATGATTTTAACGTTAAATGTTGGAGATGACACCATCATAGCGTAGCCCTTAAACTTATTGGGCTTTAAATGTAACCAATATCTTGCGTTGTATACAAGTAAATAACTCACCTTGCTGTAGAATCATTCTTGTACTATTACTATTATTGAATCTGCGAAGTAATTGGATAGGGAAAATCTACGTCTCATTCCCTTAGATTGCATGCTTTGTTTTTTTTTTCATTTTTGCGTAGGACTTCGAGAGGCTTAATTTATTAGCATTATCGCACGGAGACGACTTACATTATTATGAACATTATTAGCACGGACTCGCCGTTTTTACCTCTCAAAAGTAGTTAGAGGTCTGCCACTTTTCTTGAATAAACTGAGTGTGATTTAAATGTAAGCCTTGCCTCTTTATTGTATTTGTTGAGTTTATATTCCTCTGGACTGGTAGTTTTTCCTCTCATTACACCCGACACCCCCCGAGTTCAGTTTCTTGAGTGCTTTCCCAGTCCAAGAATGCATTCCTTCCCGACCTATCTGTCTTCCTGGGAGATGGGGGTTTCGGAAGGGTCATTTAAGGTCGATGGCTCCCCGGAATCCTCGTCAATCGGGCACAATATTTATACGGCGAGCGTCTTTTCACTAAACTACTAGGTCATCAGACACTAGTTTGCAGAAGGCATATTTGTGTGCAAGTCGATTCCCCCTATGAATTCAATCACGGTGAAACCGAATTGAACGAAATTTATTACAGAGGTAGCACTAGCAAAGGACACCTCAGTGTCATATTTTATATCGCCGCCATCTTGAAGAAAACGTAATGGTGGCCACCCAAATTTAAAAAGCTAAAATCAAATTACGACCAACCTAATCATGTGATCTCTACCACATTTTGCAACAATATACCATAATGTAAGAAGAATCGTTTGACCAAATAACAAGGTCATCAGCCTAATACTTTGCGGATGGTGGCCATGTATGTGTGCAAATCGATCCCCCCCTATCTATTCCAACACGGTAAAACCGAATTGAACAAAATTTAGTACCGAGGTAGCACTAGCAAAATGCACCTCAGTGTCATGTTTTATATTGCCACCATCTTGACGGAAAAGTAATGGCGGCTACACAAATGTTAAAAGCTTAAATCAAATTACGACCGACCTAATAATCTGATCTCTACCAAATTTTGCAACAAAATACCCATAAGTGGGAAGCATATTTCGACCAAACTACAAGATCATCAGACCAATAGTTTGCCAATGGCGGCCATGTATGTGTGCAAATCGATTCCCCCTGTCAATTCAAACACGGTGAAACCGAATTGAATGATTTTTAGGTAGATTTCATTAGAAAGCTAACTATTGCAATGGGTACCATGTTTCGACTTCCGGAAAATTTCGACATATCTTCGCGTTTCACATCCCCCAGACCCCAAACCCACCATCAGTTCAAAAGTTTATATATAATTTATGTATATATTGAACCCTTGCAAAGAAGCATATGAGACTCAGTTTCGGGGGGTGTAACGGTTCATATCGTAAGTTGTTGTCAAAGCGCTTCATAAACTTGCAGGGTAACATATAACAAAATAACATGCAGGAAAGAGTGAAGCCAGGGTTAAAACAAATGAATTTAATAACAAATCACCATATTTACACTTAACAAATAAACAACAAAAACTCCCATCTTACTCCCACTTAATAAAAATGCCAAAAAACTAGGCGAAAATCTCTGGAGAGATTAATTACCTGGACCAAGTGTCCCTAAGATAAAATCCAAAAGTGACCATATATGTGCGTATGCCGTTCTACATGCATCACGATGTGTACAATGAATGCGTGATTCGTCATCATCCAGAATGATCCTTCAAACAACGAATCCACATTTCTAGAGCTAGACCGACACGGGGGAACACAACTACAATATATAAAAATTAAAACCGACACTTCCTAAATCTATTATAAACAAACACAAAATTTCCGTGTGAAATTGGAATCAAATTGCCGTAGCAACCTTTACTGCCTAAAAACGTAGGACTTCTCACACAAATCAACACAAGTACATTAACACGTGACCAAATAAAAAATACACAAAATGACCGCTGTCAAAATTTACAAATACTCTACCACTACATCACACAGGTGTGACACACAAAATTACATGAATCGAGTCATAAACAAAGCAATAGGCACACAGCCAACATTTACGTTAAATACAATATTTTACCCATACAACGTACAACAAGCCGTTACACACATGGCGAACTCCCCAATTAATTATGGCTTAAAAAATAACCATCACAATGAACAGGTTTGCTACATGAAAGCTTACAGGGGTCAGTTGGACAAATCAGGACTGCCTATCAAAATAAGTCACAGGCAAACGGGCGGTTTGTGGAACTCTGCATGTCTGTCAACCCACGTGTCAATATCTCGACCTCCCAGGACATGGGGTCGAATCTCGAAGAAGTGTGCCCCAAAGCACAATAATACGTGTGTGTGTGTCAGAAAAATATGGACAAGAAACAGCGGTCTCCCTAGAGCACCCTGTCTTTCCACCAAAAATACAACAGCAGCAAAAATATGAGAGCGGTAGGACCTCTACCACCTCCTCACGTAGAATCAACACACACTTGACACAGTAACACACATAATCACACGTATGGGTTTTGACAGACCCTGAAATAAAAAGACACAAATAATTTCCACATGCTGGCGCCACCGTTCTATGCCGTGACTAGTCAACCTGAAAAGGACTCAAAAAATCTATCAAATTTAGAACGAAGGTGTTCTACAAATTACTTTTAAGTTGGTGCGCTTGGCATCCCTAATATGAATAATAACCTGTTCAGCAAATATCTTACAGTAATTACCTCCCATTCCTATTTCAAATATTAACGTTAATAAAGCACCATTTATCGAATGTAACGGGTTCCGCATTTGCAAGGATAAAAATCACGCATGCACGCCGCGCGCATTACATATGACTCAAGGAACAACAAATATCTAACAAAACACTTTGGCCAAGCGCCAACGGACATTTAAAACATTGAGTGCCGGTGGAAGAAAAACTCTAAACAACAAGAAAAGAAACATGACTATTTACAAAGTTTCCCGGCCAAATCTAACTACATAATTGAAATAATCCAATTTTAGTACATCACCGTTCTGCCTGTAGAACTAAGGACATCCTCCTCAGCCCATTACCCCTATGGACAAATTAGCACTCCATAGTAGTCGTCTGTGTTGATCTGTTGAAGTTTATCCCAACTCCAAACCACGTGCTGATCATCTTGGTATCGACTCCTTGGCAGAAAAGTTCAATGTTAATTATTTTACCTATCTATAATCGCTTGTAGGTTACTCAGTTCACCCACAATTGTCCTAATGCGATTAATAGCGAAGACTGGCCCTAAATATCTCGCACACACGCACAATAAAACACATATAAAATACACTGCAATATGTACATAAATATACACCTCGAGACCACGTCACTGGCTCGTTAACAAGTTTAAGATCTTGGCTGCACTAGCAGTCGCTATCTTGCTCGGTATTTCCGTCCTGTACTGTGGACCTTCGCTCCGGTGAGCGCTAATTAGGGTGTTACAATACTTCCCCCTTAGAGCAGAAATCGTTGTCTTTAAGTAACTGTTACAAGTTATCACGCACTGGAGTGAAGTATTTAGCTCACAAAATAAAGTTGATTCCAGAATTTAAAAAAAGTGTATTCGAGCTTTAAAATTCGATAATGCAATCGCTGTGACTTTAGCTCCTCAGAGCTCCCAAATAAAATGACTTAACCAAATTCAGAGCGTTAAAATCACGATACAAACTGGCATGAAGTAAGCCCCTCACGGCTCCACAAAGAATGCCTTAGAGTGGCGTCAGGCCAAACTATTTATTAGAAAACTGACAGGGCGGAGGGGTGGGGTGGAGTCGGATAAAAACTTCCAGAGTTTTTGTCTCACAAAGATGGGACTAGTGTCATTCTTCTTCAAATAAATCAAACGTCTCAAATTACTCGTGCGGAGATTAATCCGTTCGGCGGTTCTCTAGATATCCATTTCCGCGGGCCTTTTACTGCTGACGCTGTCCACCGCGTGGTCATGGCTTGGTCTCTTGTGATTGGCTGATTCAATCGTATGTTCGTTGCAAGTGCCTCGTGATCCTTCCTTTATGCTTCCAATTTTGGTACAGTAGTTGCTCAATTTGGCCTTGAACCCGACTAATTCTAGCCGTCCCCCAAGAATAGCTACCAGCTCAGCTCCTGTTGCAATATTACGAAATGCTAGCCTCCCTTATATCCATGTCGACTTCCTCAAGTACTGCCTGGGCCGTAGTAATAATAATAATAAATATGAATACTTATTTATCGAAGATCAATAAGGGTTCAATATGTATCTATATATATATATCAGTTTCTTGTGGACACGATAACTGCCGTAATTTTGCACCAATCTCTTTGAATTTTTTACATAATATGTATCCCTATAAAATCTCAGTCCAGTTCGTTAATGGGCAAAATCGGTCGAAGGGGGTGAAAATGGGGGGCTTTTTTCGAAAAAGTGAAATTTCGCTATAACTCCCCTAATACGTGAAATATCGAATCCATTCAAAGTTCATAACATGTGTCGGGTAAGTGCCAAAAATTTATGTCAAATAAGTTTTTTGATAGCACCAACCATTGATCAAAGGGGTGGAAAAAAGTGGGTTTTTCGGGAAACATTAATCATATCTCTCTTAATAGGCACAATATCAAAACCGTACAAAATGGAAAATATTCCCCTAATAATTACCTAAAACTTTTGTCTGAAAGAATTTTTGATATGACCCACCATTACGCCAAGGGATGAGAAAAATGATTTCGGAATTTTAAACAAGTAGTTCCGTGAAGAACTATACAGCCTATTTTCATATAT
Source organism: Meconema thalassinum (assembly GCA_946902985.2). Taxonomy (NCBI): domain Eukaryota; kingdom Metazoa; phylum Arthropoda; class Insecta; order Orthoptera; family Tettigoniidae; genus Meconema; species Meconema thalassinum. The sequence goes on from OX336388.2 coordinate 610,917,584, forward strand.
CCTGCTCATGTTAATTGCCTCTATTAACATACAAAATTTCAGTTTAATTGCTGTAACAGATTCGTAGATATTGAGAACCGTCCAAATATTTCAGATAGTCGCCAGGTTGGATTTTTATTTTTGTACTATTACATTAAGATTATTGTGTACGTGTGGTATTCAAACTTCAATCGCATGATTAGAACACAAGTAGTAAAAACGAGATTTTAAAATTACGCACAGTAGCCATCTTGTGATTATGCAAACAATTGAAATAAATTAGATGCCAGTGGATCAACATTTGTATAAGCATTTAACGTGCTACGTTTCACGGCACTCGGATAGTTAATTCGCGAGAAACGTCCATTTAAATATTTATACTTCGCGTCGCCGCCATGTTGGATTTGTGCTCACCAGGTTACTGAAAGTCCTATAGGTGAAAATATGTTCATAGTCTCTATGAACATTAAAAAAAGTTTGGTTGCTGTAAAAGATTCATAGATATTGAGAACCGTCTAAATATTTTGGAAGCTCGCCATTTAGGATTGTTATATGTATAGGCCATAGAGTTATGTTCGATTCAAGGACAATTATTGCCTAGGTTCAGTATTCAAACTTTCACTTCGATCGCATGATTACGACACAAGAAATAAAAACTTAATTTTAAAATTTCACACAGCCGCCATCTTGAGGTTATGTAAACAATTGAATTAAATTAGATGGCAGTGCATTACAATCTGCAAAATCATTTACTGTACCACATTTCACTGCGCTCAGAGAGTAAATTCACGAGAAAAAAATATTAAAATATTTCAACTTCGCTTGGTCGTTTTGTACTTTACAGGTTTATGAAATGTACATAGGTAAACTTGTATCAGTACCCTTTATCACCGTACAAAATTGCAGGGTGATATCTGTAATAGTTTCGGAGATATAGAATGTCAGTGAAATATTTCGCGCAGCCGCCATTTTGAGGTTATGTAAACAATTGAACTAAATTAGACTCCAGTGCATTACAGTGTTTATAAACATTTGCTGTACCAAGTTTCATTACGTTTGGATAGTAAAATCGCGAGAAAAGTCTATTTAAAAGTCTCAATTTCGCTTGGCCGCCATGTTGGTTTTGTAGTCACCAGGTTTTTGAGAGCCTCATAGGTGAACTTCTAGTAGTGCCCTTTATCACCGTACATAATTTCAGGGCGATATCGGTAACAGTTTCGGAGATACTGAATTCTAGTGAAATATTTCGCACATCCGCCAAGTTGGATTGGTGAGACGTAACGAAATTTCAAGGGCATGGTCGAGGTCGCCGGGAATAGTGCTATGAACGTACCGAGTTTCATTGAAATCGCTCCAGCCGTTTAGATTTTATTACGGGACACACACACACACCTCTCACACACACACACACACACACACACACACGCACACACACACGGACAAAAGGTGATCTGACAAGCCTATTTTTTTTTCAAAATTGAAAATAGGCTAAAAATGCCAAGTGCCATCAGAGGTTACCATAACAACGCTATTAAATTGATAAGGGATGATCTATCATAGGTTGCCCAGACAACGCCATTGACGAGATCACATTCATTAGCCTACTTTCGATTTTTTCAAAAAATGAAAGTAGACTTATGAGATCACTACAGGGCGAAAAAAAGTGTGTCTGTCTGTGTGTGTGTGTGTATGTGTGTGTGTGAGTCTGTGTGTGTGTGTGTGAGTGTGTGTACTCTGAATGTCTGTCCCCCCCGCCTGTCAATTCGAACACGGTAAGCGCAAATTGAACGAAATTTGGTACAAAGGTAGCACTAGCAAAGGACACCTCAGTGTCATGTTTTATATCGCCACCATCTTGACGGAAACGTAATGGCGGCCACACAAATGTTCAAAGCTTAAATCAAATTACGACTAACCTAATCATCCGATCTCTACCAAATTTTTCAACAACATACCGTTATGGGGGCAGCATCCTTTGACCAAACTAATAGGTCATCAGCCTAATAGTTTGCGGATGGCGGCCATCTTTGTGTCAAAATCGATTGCCCCTATTAATTCGAACACGGTGAAACCGAATGGAACGACATTTGGTACAGAGGTAGTACTAGCAAAGGGCACCCCAGTGTCATGTTTTATATCGCCGCCATCTTGACGGAAACGTAATGGCGGCCACACAAATGTTCAAAGCTTATATCAAATTACGACTAACCTAATCATCCGATCTCTACCAAATTTTGCAACAACATACCTTTATGGAGGGAGCATCTTTTGACAAATCAAATAGGTCATTAGCCTAATAGTTTGCGGATGGCGGCCATCTTTGTGTCAAAATCGATTACCCCTATTAATTCGAACACGGTGAAACCGAATGGAATGAAATTTGGTACAGAGGTAGCACTAGCAAAGGGCACCCCAGTGTCATGTTTTATATCGCCGCCATCTTGACGGAAACGTAATGGCGGCCACACAAATGTTCAAAGCTTAAATCAAATTACGACTAACCTAATCATCCGATCTCCACCAAATTTTGCAACAACATACCTTTATGGAGGAAGCATCCTTTGACAGATCTAATAGGTCATTAGCCTAATAGTTTGCGGATGGCGGCCATCTTTGTGTCAAAATCGATTACCCCTATTAATTCGAACACGGTGAAACCGAATGGAATGAAATTTGGTACAGAGGTAGCACTAGGAAAGGGCACCTCAGTGTCATGTTTTATATCGCCGCCATCTTGACGAAAACGTAATGGCGGCCACACAAATATTCAAAGCTTAAATCAAATTACGATTAACCTAATCATCCGATCTCTACCAAATTTTGCATCAACATACCATTATGGAGGGAGCATCCTTTGACCAAACTAATAGGTCATTAGCCTAATATTTTGCGGATGGCGGCCATCTTTGTGTGAAAATCGATTCCCCCTATTAATTCGAACACGGTGAAACCGAATGGAACGAAATTTGGGACAGAGGTAGCACTAGAAAAGGCCACCTCAGTGTCATGTTTTATATCACCGCCATCTTGACGGAAACGTAATCGCGGCCACCCAAATGTTAAAGGCTAAAATGTAATTACGACCAACCTAATAATCTAGTCTCTACCAAATTTTGCAACAACAAATCTTTATGTGGGAAGCATATTCTGACCAAACTGCTAGATCATCAGCCCAATAGTTTGCAGATGGTGGCCAAGTATGTGTGCAAATCGATTCCCCCTATCAATTCAAACACGGTGAAACCGAATTGAACGAAATTTGGTACAGAGGTAGCACTAGCAAAAGGCACCTCAGTGTCATGTTTTATATCGCCGCCATCTTGACGGAAACGTAATCGCGGCCACCCAAATGTTAAAAGCTAAAATGTAATTACGACCAACCTAATAATCTAGTCTCTACCAAATTTTGCAACACCATATCTTTATGTGGAAAGCATCTTATGACTGACTACAAGGTCATCAGCCCAACAGTTTGCAAATAGCGGCCATGTATGTGTGTAAATCCATTCCCCAGATCAATTCAAACACGGTGAAACCGAATTGAATGATTTTTTTACAGAGGTAGCACTAGCAAAGGGCACCTCATATTCATGTTTAATATCCCTATAGCACGTTGTATTTCAACAAGCTACTACAACCAATATTCAATTATACTCCTTGAAAAGGACAAAGAGTTATAACAATACCCATGCATTTAGGAGAAAGTAGGCTATATGTTCTTTACTGAACATCTTGTTTTTCGCCTACTTTTCACACTTTTCAACAAGATGTTCAGCAAAGAACATATAGCCTACTTTCTCCTAAATGTATGGGTATATTTATAACTCTTTGTCCTCATCCCTAAAACCACCTCTACCACCATGTAGTGTTTGTTTCCTTTTATATTGATAATTAGCCAGTAAGTGTCAAAATCAATATTATATACTTTATGATGATTGAATAACAGAACTACTAACTTATTGTAATGCATTCACGTCCGTTAATCTCTATATTAAGCCAGCCTGCAAACTTAAGAATCTTTCGTTTCGAGTACTTTCCCCTTTAAAAATCCGCGCCGATCACAGTAGATTGGTGCTGCGACCTAGCAGTGAATTAATATTTATCTTGTACGCCTCTGGGTGTTCAAAGAGCAGGCAGTTTAAAGTAGCCAGGAGGGAGGCGATCCAGCTGGCAGTGTTTAAAGGTAATCGGAGCGCAATCGTGGCTAATAGTTGAACTACCAGTATTACAAAATTGCCATACTTCAGGAGGCCAGGTATTTACACAGCGGTATGTTTGGAACGATATTACCCACATAACCCACAAGAGGACAGCACCGTACAGAGACATTAAGAAGGCTGTGGTTGATGACAACGTGTATCTAGTTCTATTCTCCTTTTCCTAATGTCTTCTGTTTATGTGCAATGCTGGGACTGTGATTTTATTAATAAACGAGTGTATACATTAGCTTCCCCTTTGAGCTAAATGACATTTTATTCAGTATCTGTGGAAAGAGCTTGTGCACATCATTTGTAAAAGAATTCAAGAAAAAAAAAGTTAACTGTAGCAATATTTGATCCCCAGTCAACTGCGTGACAGACTAACACGCTAGCCCAGAGCTAACCATATCCTTATCATCATGGTGTTCTTAACAGATATATTAGATACAACCTGTTGGCAAATAATGACTTGAAATAAACGATTTCTTCACTGCAGTACATCTTCATTATAGATCATTTCATACAAAGCTTATATTATTGTATCAGTAGGGTATATAACATACAACATACTAAAACTACTGAAATATAAGACAGGCTCATCAGGACAGCTGCCATTTTGGCGTGTGGCAGAGACAGCTCAGCTCATTTAAGCCACTCATACAGTATAATATTATAATATTCAATTATAATAAATAACGGATCACGACCTTCAGGATAGCTTAAACCACCCTAGGCTCGATAATCGGAATTGGTGGGTCTTAAGCTATTGATAATAATGGTTGATAATTCACACGGCCGTCTTCCTGAAATGGCAAGGCCGATGACCTTGAAGATTGGGTGAAAGACGCGTCCTATATGAAGGTATGTTGTCACCAAATTTGGTAGAGATCGGATGATTAGTTTAGCCGTAATTTGAGTTTACGTTTTGAACGTTTGAGTGGCCGCCATTCAGTTTGGTAAAGATGGCGGTGATATAAAGTATGACACTGAGGTGCCCTTTGCTAGTGCTACCTCTGTACCAAATTTCGTTCAATTCGGTTTCACCGTGTTCGAATTGATAGGGGGGGATAGACATTCAGAGTACACACACTCACACACACACACACACACAGATTCACACACACACAGACAGACACACAATTTTTCGCCCTGTGTTGATCTCATAAGTCTACTTTCATTTTTTGTAAAATTGATAGTAGGCTAAAAATGAGGAAAAAGTAGACTTATAAGATATATCCGGGAAAGTGTGTCTGTCCTTCCGTCTGCCTGTCTGTCTGTCTGTCTGTCTGTCTGTCTGTGTGTGTGTGTGTTTGTCCCCTATCAACTCCTAAACGGTTGCAGCAATCGAAATCAAATTTAGTATGAGTAAAGATGTATACCGGAATATCTCAGGCCCATATTTGAAAAAGATGCCAGTGCTACCAACTGCTAAAAAAACGCACTAGAAATTTGAGCTCCATGTTGGATATCTTGGAAGGTATACATGGGAGCTATTCTAAAATTGGCACACATGTAGATAATACTATTTCAGTTTAATTTCCAGGTGGCCATACATGACAGCGTTGCCAAAATAATTTTAAGCCTTCTGATAAGTCCCATTTTTAAATGCATATAACTTCTACACTATCAATTGGATTAAAACCAAATTTTGTATGTAATATGTGTACATAAACATATATGACTGAGTGTATTCTTAAGAGCCACCAGGGCTGCCAACTGTTAATAATTGCTCTCTATTTTGTATCCAAATATATCAGAAAGTTTCCAAGCCGACAGCTTTAAACTATGCACACGTAAATTACCCGACATTTTACATTAATTTGGAGTAACTTATATACGTCAGTTCTACCAACATGATTCTAAGCCTGCTGATAGGACCAATTTTTAAATACATGTAACTTATATACCAACAAATGGAGTTCATCCAAAATGGGCACAAAAATATATAATACTAGCAGGTACCCGCGGCTTCGCTCGCGATCAAGACAATGGGGACGATGCATTAATTGGTCTATTCTATTACAGCAATCGCGGCTACAGATGGGTCAATTCTAATTCTGAAAATTCTGATGCATACAGTACAGTATATTGATATGTGCCGAAAAGTGGGATTTTTTTAGAGTTGTCAAAATCTGCAGGGTACAATGTTACATTATATGAACACATTTTAAAATTACGTTTTTGGTTTTGCCATCTTCTGCTGAGACATAACGATTTTGTTGTCCGGATACTCGCGAGCACGCCACATACAGTTGCCCATGGGAAAAAAAGGTTTTGTCTAAATGTACACCTGCTGCTGTTAAGTGTGTGACATTGCGCTTTGTTAATAGAAATTGCGAATATAGTTTGAAGAGGGAACTGCACTCTTGCACACTGGAATGGCAAATCTATCGGAATATGGGGAATTAAAAGTATTTTTCCTTAAGCTATTCTGGGTGTAATTTTGCCACACTTTTGATGATTTGAACGTCAACATGTCGCTATTAATAGACCTATAGTAAAATATATCTCACCTTGGCCGCTGATGTACTCGTACATTATGCAGTCTCTTCCAGTGTTACGTCCCAGGGATTGAAATTCTCCAAAAACCCTTTTGCCTCACATGCCTCTCTAAATAATTAAAATTCCTCATTGTTGTTGCTTGATTCTTCAGTTTTTTTACTGGTTTGATGCAGTGCACCATGCCCCCTCTCCTGAGCTAATCGTTTCATCTCTACACAGCAACCACACCCTACATCCGAGGCAATCTGTTTAACCCTGGTCTACGCCTACAGTTCTTTTCCTCGACCCTCCCTTCCATAACTAAGCTTGCTATTCCTGGGTGTCTTATTTATGTGTCCTACCAACCTATATCTTCCCTTCATTAGCAGTCGCCAGAAACAACTCTCCTCTCCCACTCGTCTTAATACCTCTTCATTTGTTACCCTATCTACCCATCTGATCTTCATCATTCTCCTGTAACACCACATTTCAAACGCTTCAATTCTCCTCTTTTCTGCTGCACCATTAGTCCAAGTTTGACTTCCTTATAATGTCACGTTCCAGACAAAAGCTTTCAAAAATGACTTCCTAATACCTAAATGTATATTCGATGTCAACAGATTCCTTTTCTGTAGAAATGCTTTCCTTGCCTGAGCCAACCTGCTTTTTATATCCTCTTGGCTTCGTCCATCACTGGATATTTTGCTTCCTAAGTAACAGAAGTATCCTACTTCCTGTAGCGTTTCACCAGCCAATTTGAGGTCCATAGAGGTTTCTGATTTATTTCGGCTGCATTCCAATAATTTTGTTTTACATTTATTGATTTTCATCATGAATTCATTCCTCAAGACGGAGTCCATACCATTCAAAAACTCGTTCAAATCCTCTGGCGTATCGGCCAAGACGACGATGTCATCAGCAAATCTCAAAGATGAAATTATTTATCCTTGAATCTTCGCTCCCACTTTAAATTTTTCTCCAATTTCCTGATTATTGTGGTATTAGAGATCTTTGCAATGCGTTGTCCTCGCACATGGTGTAGATGCATTGTCAAAGGATAACATTCCATGTTACGAACATGGGCCGCATAACCTGCACCGAAAGCCTATTCTGGACAGCAGTTCCTTGAATTCAGATTTGCCAACATTTTATTGTATCTTTCCATGTGGTATATCTCTGTACCTCAACATACAGAAGAGTGCTTTAAAAATCATGTCTTGTGTACATTTTGGAAAAGGTGGTGAGTGTGGTTTTTGCCAGAGTGGATACTCGCACGTAGAAATTCTTTTCAGTAAATAGACTGGTTCACAATTTTGTAAGTGCACATTGAGGTATGTGACGGCGAGATGCCTTAAGTGTTACGGAAACGGCAATAGCCGCCACAGAGCTTCGTTGCTACTGAAATAACGACCAGACTAATATTTGTACTTAACTATACGGGATTTGTAAGCCCAATGTTTATGAAATTGAACACAGGTATATCGCTAACTTTATTGAATAGCCGCTAGTGTAGTGTTTAAAATTTAAAAGTGGTATTAGAAGGCGCTATCCCTATTTTTTTACCCCTGGCACTACAGCCCATGAAGGGCCTAGGCCTATCATGCGACCGCTTCCCAGCCATTTGGCCTGCAGATATTGTGGTGACGCGTGGTCAGTGCATCGTGTTCGCTTGGCCGTTTATCTTGTTCTTCGTGACCGGGGCGCTGCCTCTCTATCAGACAGCTACTCAATTGTCCTCACGAAGCTGAGTGCACTCCGTTGCAGCCCTCACGCCAGTGTCTACAATCTCTGACGGGTCCGGGAATCGAACCCGGGGCCTCCGGATGGGAGGCAGGCACGCTACCCTGTTCTTGTGTTTATATATCTCTTGAAAAAGATAATAAATGGATTGGCACTGCCTCCTACAGGGATATATAGAAAATCGGATGTCATACCTTGAGGTTCAGTTGCCATGGAAACGGACTTGCCATTAGTTCTAACACACACACGGACACACAGATTTTCACATTTATAATATATATAGGGATATAGGGATTTCAGATTATTTCTGACCAGCACTCGCATGACATTGTTGCCAACATGCTTTTACGTGTACTAATGGCTCCAATGTCTAAATCCATGTAACGTCCTTTGGACTTCAACCACATTTTGTATTCAGTACCTTAGAAGATGGAAGTAAGAATATATTCAGTCACCAGAGCTGCCAACTGTATTGCTCTATTAGGCTACATTATGCCTAGTATACCTTATTTCGAACTAATTAAGACATTTCGATATTACCCACTTAATTTCATCATTATTCTAGATAGGTTCATATACTGTAGATTAATCTATGGCATGAATCTTAATTTTAAGAAAAGTAGGCTCTTTAGTTCGTCACGGAACTTCTTGTTCCATCTGACTATGAGGGAAGCGGCTAACTGGTAGCATGCTGAACTTCTATGCCCAAGGTGCTGGTTCAAAGCCGGCCAAAGTCGCCGGATTTTCTAAGAGCGCTAAAAATCCGTCAGCATGCTTTCCTTCGGAGGGGAAGTTACAACGTTCGTTGCAAGTTGCTAGTTGCGGTGGCATCTAGCAGCCAAGTTCACAGCTAGGTGTCGTTGACGTTAGTATTTGGTACAAAATTAGGTACTACTACTTAAAATTGACCGTCTGCAGACCTTACCTGAATTACAGATTAATACAGTCATCACAAATAACACCGTTTATCAGACAGATTCTACACACACCCAATGTACACTGGGTTACATGACCACCTTGTCGCAGCCCCTAAACTGAGGAACCAACCAACATCTCTGCGGGAGATAAAATTTTGCGTGAAGAAGTAACAGACTCTTAGATAGTTACACATTAGTTCCAAACCTTGCATAAGGACAGTGTTATCACAAGTATAACAAGAAGTTCCGTGAAGAACTATACAGCCTACTTTTCATGCCAATGATTATTCTACAGTATATGAACCTATCTAGAATAATGACAAAATTGGTAATATCGAAATATCAAATTAGTTCAAAATATACCTGGTATAATATAGCCTAATAGAGCACTACAGTTGGCAGCCCTGGTGACTGAATATATTCTTAGTTCCATATCTTAAGGTACAGAATACAAAATTAGGTTGAAGTCCATTGGACGTTACATGCAGTTAGACACTGGATCTATCAGCACGCGTAAAAGCATGTTGCCAACAATACCATGCGTGTGCTGGTCAGAAATAATCTGAAATATTATGATATCTTGTTGTGCCAATTTTAGATGAAATCCATTCGTTAGTATAGAAGTTACATGTATTTTAAAATTGGACATATCAGCAGGCATAGAATCATGTTGGCAGCACTGCCTTATATTAATTACTCCAAATTAATCTACAATGTCAGGTGCTATATGTCTGCAAAGTATAGAGCTGTTGGCTTGCATACTTTCTGATATATTGATATTAGGGTTAAAAAAATATAGACAGCATTTATTAACAGTTGGCAGCCCTGATTGTTCTTAACAATACTTACAGTCATTCTGTTATGGTACACATAGCACATACGAAATTTGGTTGTAATCCAACTGATAGTATAGAAGTTACATATATTTAAAAATTGGTACTATCAGCAGGCTTATAATCATGTTGGTAGAACTGACGTATATAAGTTACTCAAAATTAATCTCAAATGTCAGAATATACGTGTGCTTAGTTTAAAGCTGTTGGCTTCCATACTTTCTGATATATTGGTAGTTGGATAAAAAATAGAGAGAGCAATTATTAACAGTTGGTAGCCCTGGTGGCTCTTAAGAATACGCTCAATCATATCTGTTTATGTACAGATATTACATACAAAATTTGGTTGAAATCCAATTGATAGTGTAGAAGTTATATGCATTTAAATATTGGACTTATCAGAAGGCTTAAAATTATTTTGGCAACACTGTCATTGTTGGCCTCCTGGAAATTAAACTGAAATAGTATTATCTGCATGTGTACCAATTTTGGAATAGCTCCCATGCATACCTTGCGAGATATCCAACATGGAGCTCAAATTTCTAGTGCGTTTTTCAGCAGTTGGTAGCACTGACATCATTTTCAAATATGGACGTGAGATATTCCGGTGCACATCTTAACTCATACTAAATTTGGTTTTGATTGCTGCAGCCGTTTAGGAGTTGATAGGGGGGACACACACACACAGCCAGACAGACAGACAGACAGAAGGACAGACAGACAGACAGACACACATTTTCCCGGATCGATCTCATAAGTCTACTTTTTCCTCATTTTTGCAAAATGTGAAAAGTAGGCTAAAAATTAACCCCAAATGACAAGAACGTTACCATCCCCATAAGACAGTAAAATGTTAAAAGTATGCATAGAAAGACGAAAAAATGTTAACTAACCTCCAATTGTAAAATACTTTCTCGCAATAAATGAGGTCTGATCCTCCTACGAAAACCTGCATATTTTGCCTATATAGCCTATCCCCTAGTTTGCCCGGTGAAATCTACCTCCGCCTTCCGGCGTGCCGAGAAGAATTTTTAGCCTACTTTTCACATTTTGCAAAAATGAGGAAAAAGTAGTCTTATGAGATCGATCCGGGAAAATATGTGTCTGTCTGTCTGTCTGTCTGTCCTTCTGTCTGGCTGGCTGTGTGTGTCCCCCCCCCCCCCCTATCAACTCCTAAACGGCTGGTGCAATCGAAATAAAATTTGGTAGGAGTAAAGATCTATACCTGAATATCTCACGGCCATATTTGAAAATGATGTCAGTGCTACCAACTGCTGAAAAATCGCGATTGAAATTTGAGCTCCATGTTGGATATCTTGGAAGGTATGAATGGGAGCTATTTCAAAATCGGCACACATATAGATAATAATATTGCAGTTTAATTTCCAGAAGGCCATACATGGCAGTGTTGCCAAAATGATTATAAGCCTACTGATAGGTCCAATATTTAAATGCATATAACTTCTACACTATCAATTGGAATTCAACCAAATTTCGTATGTTGTATGTGTACATAAGCAGATATGACTGAACGTATTCTTATGAACCACCAGTGCTGCCAACTGTTAATAAATGCTCCTAATTTATTTTATCCAAATACCAATATATATGAGAAAGTATGCAAGCCGACAGCTTTAAACTATGCACACGTATAGTACATGACATTCTATATTAATTTGGAGTAACTTATATACGTCAGTGCTACCAACATGATTCAAAGCCTGCTGAGAGGACCAACTTTAAATACATGTAACTTTCATACTATCATTTGGATTTCAACCAAATTTCGTATGTGCTATGTGTACCACAACAGCTATGACTATGCGTATTCTTAAGAGCAACCAGGGCTGCCAACTGTAAATAAATGCTGTCTCTATTTTTGTTACCCTAATATCAATATATCAGAAAGAATGCAAGCCAGTAGCTCTAAACTTTGCACTCGTATAGTACCTGGCATTCTAGATTACTTTGGAGTAACTAATATACGTCAGTGCTGCCAACATGATTCTAAGCCTGCTGATAGGTCTAATTTTAAAATACATGTAACTTCTATACTAACTAATGGATTTCATTCAAAATTGGCACAACAATAGATCATATTATTTCAGATTATTTCTGACCAATACATGCATGACACTGTTGCCAACATGATTTTACGCGCGCTGTTAGATCCAATGTTTAACTGCATGTAACGTCCATGCTATTCATTGGACTCCAACCAAATTTTGTATTCTGTACCTTAAGAGATGGAACTAAGAATATATTCAGTCACCAGGGCTGCCAAATGTAGTTCTCTATTAGGCTACATTATGCCAGGTATACAGTATTTCGAACTAATTAGAAATTTCGATATTACCAACTTAATTTCGTCATTATTCTAGATAGATCCATATCGATTAATCATTGGCATTAATCTTAAATTTTAAGAAAAGTAGGCCCTTTAGTTCGTCACGGAACTTCTTGTTTTATACTGAGGTAGCACTAGCAAAGGGCATTATATTCATGTTTAATATCCGTATAGCACGTTGTATTTCAACAAGCTACTACAAACTACATTCAATTATACTCCTTGAAAAGGACAAAGAGTTATAACAAAACCCATGCATTTAGGAGAAAGAAGGCTATATGTTCTTTACTGAACATCTTGGTTTTATTTTATAGCCTTCCTCGGCTTTCAAGACTTCTAGAAACAAAGCTTAGCAAAATATCATAAGTTAATCATTATCTTCCTTCCAAATATTGGGCAAAGTGTCCCGTTACGGTCTTGAATTTTCATTCCATCGCACTTCATCGGACGTCCTACATATATTGTTCTTCTGGGTTGGTAGCTTAGTACCTCCGTTGGTAGTCTTCCAGAATCCGTCCTTTGCACGTGACGTTTCCAGTTTCGTGGTAATCATAGATGTAAGTAATGACAGTTTTCACTTTCAATTTCTTCAGCACATCTTCATTTCACTTATGATCCCATTTTGTATAGCCTGCGAGTGTGTTTTTGCACAAGAGATTGATTCAAAATGTGATTTATGTTCGACGATGTCCATATGATCAAGAAGTTCCGTGACGAACTAAACAGCCTACTTTTCTTAAAATTTAAGATTCATGCAATGATAAATCTATATGGATGGATCTATCTAGAATAATGACGAAATTAAGTTGGTAATATCGAAATTTCTAATTAGTTCGAAATACTGTATACCTGGCATAATGTAGCCTAATGGAGAACTACAGTTGGCAGCCCTGGTGACTGAAAATATTCTTAGCTCCATCCCTTAAGGTACAGAATACAAAATTTGGTTGAAGTCCAATGGATAGCATGGATGTTACATGCAGTTAAACATTGGATCTAACAGCGCGCGTAAAATCATGTTGGCAACAATGACATACATTTATTGGTCAAAAATAGTCTGAAATAATATGATCTATTGTTGTGCCAATTTTGAATGAAATCCATTAGTTAGTATAGAAGTTACATGCATTTTAAAATTGGACCTATCAGCAGGCTTAGAATCTCGTTGGTAGCACTGACGTATATAAGTTATTCCAAATTAATATAGAATGTCAGGTACTATACGTGTGCACAGTTTAAAGCTGTCGGCTTGCATAATTTCTGATATATTGGTATTTGGATAAAATAAATTAGGAGCATTTATTAACAGTTGGCAGCTCTGGTGGGTCTCAAAAATACGCTCAGTCATATCTGGTTATGTACACATACATCATACGAAATTTGGTTGAATTCCAATTGATAGTGTAGAAGTTATATGCATTTAAAAATTGGACCTATCAGCAGGCTTATAATCATTTTGGCAACACTGCTATCTATGGCCTCCTGGAAATTAAACTGCAATATTATTATCTATACGTGTGCCAATTTTTAAATAGCTCCCATTCATACCTCCCAAGATATCCGACATGGAGCTCAAATTTCAATTGCGATTTTTTAGCAGTTGGTAGCACTGACATCATTTTCAAATATGGCCGTGAGATATTCGGGTATAGATCTTTACTCTTACCAAATTTTGTTTCGATTGCTCCTGCCGTTTAGGAGTTGATAGGGGGACACACACACAGACAGACAGAAGGACAGACAGACAGACAGACACACATTTGCCCGTTCTCATAAGTCTACTTTTTCCTCATTTTTGCAAAATGTGAAAAGTAGGCTAAAAATATTATATGACAGAAAACTGTATCATATTGGGGGTCATTAAGGTACTACTTTTCATTATAACACAGGTTCTCCAACCAATCAGAGCTCAATATTTTAATTAATTGACCAATTAGGTAATGGTAGCTTCTCGTATGCACTCAAAATCTAACATGTCGGACTTGTTAGTTAATTATTTTTGTTTTTAGGGGCGGAACTACGAGGTCATCTTCCCCAATGTCGGACATGAATTACATGATTTGAAAGTTGACAATGTAGCCTATATTGGATCAACCATTGTAGTTAGAATGAATAAACAAACTGGGCAATATTGCAAAAGAAATAGCACTGTACCTTAATATCCGCAACTCCAATTTCTACACATATTGCCTACAGTACATTCGTAGGATTTCGCCGACAATTTTAGTGAATGCTGTTGTTCACATAAACACTCCAGAACGTCATGGAGGAAGCAGGCATATGACATTAGTTCCACGGAAATTATAATCCAGCTCTCTGTTCAGTAAATGGATTTCTTATGAGAAACTTTCCCGCCAGATGTCATGACTGTTCTATTTGGGACTCAATTGATTTTCCTTCCGTTGGCATTCTATACGCATAGAATTTGAAGAATAACTAGATAATACGATACAATTTCATTTTAAAGCGTTTGTAACAGCCAATTTTGTATTGTTTGACCAAAATAACATAATGATCCAACATAGTACCAGCGCACAATCTGTTGGTGCTACTTCAGGATAAACAATGTTTCAAAGCTTTGGGATGCGTTATTGGGTCGAGTTCAAATGCTGAGCCCACACAATTCCCAAGAGAAGAATTCAACTGACAGAATCTCTACAGATATTTATGAATATTTATGTTAGAACATATAATAAAGTTATAATTATCGTCGAACATAAACAGTCGTATACAACTCGCCTATAATCGTAAATGAGACACTCATACTCAAAAAATAAACATACTCGTCTTAATTATTGCCATTATTGGTTCGTTGCATAATGTACTATTATAATTCCTATCGTTCTAGTGTACTTGGATATGTTTGCAGATATATCCGCTTCCCCTTAGAATGATAATTGAATTCATTTACTCTTTCTAAAATTGTATTATTTTACTTGGGATAGGATCCTTCCCTTTAAAACCCATTACTTTTGTTTTAGCCTTTTTTCATTTATGAAAACAAATAGGCTTATGAGATCACCTTTTGTCCGTGTGTGTGTCTCCCTAATAAAATCTAAACGGCCGAAGCGATTTCAATGAAACTCGGTAAGTGCATACTACTACCTCATCCGACCTCGACCGTTCTATCAACATACGTTCACCTATGGGACTTTTTAATAACCTAATTATCACAAAACCAACATGGCGGCCAAGCGAAGTAAATGAAAAAAGAAATTTACTCGCGATTTGATCATCCGAGCGCAGTGAAACTTGCTTCGGTAAATGTTCATATGAAATATAATCTACTAACATCCAATTAAACTCAATTGTTTTGATAACCCAAAGATCGAGGCTGTGTGAAATATTAAAATTAAGCACTTATTTATTATGTCTTAATCGTGAGATTGAAGTGAAAGTTTGAATAATGAACGTTCGCAATAATCTTCATATACGGTAATGGTAAACTCTAGGCTTACATATATAACATTCCAATATGGCGATCATCCAAAATATTTAGACGGTTGTCAATATCTACGAATGTATTACAGCAATCAAACTGAAATATTGTATGTTGATAGAGGCTATCAACATAAGTTCACCTATGGATTATTTAATAACCTGGTGAGCACAAAACCAACATGGCGGCGACGCTGAATTTAAATATTATATGGATTTGCGTTGCTCAAAGTCCTTCACGTCTTGGTGAAAACGTTTTCCTTGCTCTTCTGAATTATTTATGCTACCAAGTTATCTTTAAATTGGTTCAAGTGAGCATGTAGCATGTGTAATTAAAGGAACATTCTGCAACCCATGAGTTTAAACTTCTCAAGCATTGTGGAAATAAGCTATTTGTAATTAACAGCTTTCTTACTTCCAAGGAAGCTTTAAGGCTGTGCCATGTTTGTTTATCGTGGGTGTTGAGTAATATATTGTGGAAATTCTTCACTGGGCATTAGTTTCTTTATTTGAGGACTGACGAAAATACCAGCTTTAATTTTAGCTTCTGAGCATTTAGGAAAAATAGTATTTAAATATTGAAAAACTTCAGAATCTGGACGTGTTTAAAGCCGTTACCCCTTAAACCAGTGGTTCTTAACCGGTGATCCGCGAGTGCCTCGGGAGTGGTCCACGGGAGAAAAGGGTCCACCAGCACGTATAAAAAAGTCGCCAATATATGGGGATTTCGAAAACGATGTCCGTTGAACGAGAATCATTTGAATGTATTCGCGGCGATGACTAACAGGTTTTGAATTGAAATATCTTTAAAATAAGTGTTATCGAGGAAGGGCTACGACTGATAAGGTCTATTTGGGGGGAAGGGGGGGAAAGGGGGGGCGGATGGGTGGTCTGTACATGATTGAATTTCACGATTAGTGGTCCGCAGACTTCTACGAGTTCAGAACCACTGCCTTGAACAGTCTGTCGAAACAGTCTGTCGAAACTTCAAATGTGTATTTATCATTACATAAAGTACAAAAGCTAACTTTATTAATTATGAATGGCATTTTTGGTTACTGTTCGATGTAGACAGCCAGAATATATGCATTAAATAATAGGCTCAACACAAAATGATTTGTTTGATGACTTGTGTCATAAATAGCCGCAGGAAAGTTCAAGATATCAAAATAAAATGTGAAGAATATTATATCCACAACAAATTATTTTCTTCGAATCCTTATTACAGAACTTTTTATTCTGCTATGGCTTGAAAAGCTTCCAGTAAAATTTGTTTCTGAAAGATCATTCTACTTTGCTCTCCGAACCTACAGCAACCATTTCCTTTGCCACATTTCAATTCTAATATCATTACCTGGATCTCGATACTCTACCCAGTGTGCGAGACTTTAATTAGATTTGTCGACAGCTAAGTAAAGTTCAACTTCAATAATTATACTCTCACAAATAAGCTTCTGGAAACACACAAATCTCACTCCACGGGATCCTTTTTAATCTTCTATCTTGTTTTTATTACTCTGAATTCCGTAAATAAGAACTCTTGTTTATTTTATATTAAGAGGCTTGAGACTTTCTAGTCCAGTGTTTTGTTAGCATGTGATATTGAGGAGTCAGTATCATGTGTGCATTTGCAAACTAGTGGTAGGATTGAGAGGTGCTGTAAGTCACCTCTCCAAAAAAGAGCACAAATGTAAGCAAAGAATCAGCTTTAAGTGTGAGTAATGGTCCTTTAGATTGGTAAAGAAGGAGGTGGAACCCAAAACTGCAAAGTGTCACTTTCTTAACATTTAATATTTTTACTTTGGTTGGTTGGTTCCTTAGTTTCGGGGCTGCGACAACGTGGTCATGTACCCCGTGTACTTTGGGTGTGTGTGGAATCTGTCTGATGACCTGTGTTAATTGTGATGACTGCATTAGTGTGTGTTATCTGTTTTTTAATTCAAGTAAGGACTGAAGACTTTTGAATTTTTCAAATAGTTCCTACTTTTGCTGCCAAAAGCCACCGTCAACGACTACTAGTTTAGAACTTAGCTACCAGACGCCACCGCAGTCGGCTCTTGGCAACGAAGGTAGGAACCTAAGAGCGTTGTTTACATTCTTAACCTATACCATTTAGCTTCACGTAGGTGTAATTAGTGGAAGGTTCTTTAACATGCCATAAATCTATGACATAGGACCGCCGGCTTTACTTCCCCTCCGAAGGAAGGGATACTGAGGGATTTTTAACGCTCTTAAAAAATCCGACTACTTCGGCCGAATTTGAACCCGCGATCTTGGGCATAGAAGCTCAGCATGCTACCAACTACGCCACCGAAGCTGCCGATTTCAACCACCGTGCGGGTCACGCACCAGGCGCGTAAGTAGGATGAGTAGGATATTATCGGTAGAACTCGTCTTAGCGACGATGAAAACACCAATTATTACGACTTTTAAAGAGTTCCACTCAAATATCTCGCTCAGTCTACAAATAATCAGTGAACGCAAGGTTTCTCCTAAAATGTATGACATTTTGCATTCGTTAGTTTAAGAAAGTATCAACGAGGTGACTGAGAGTTAAAATTAAATTAACAAGACTAACTGCAGCAGTCGACAAGTTATATCGACTTTAAATGTTAGCTACACCTGAAGACCTCTTGAAATCAACGAAGCGAGACTTGTGGAAATCAATACATGACACGGGGATGTTGCTCGTCTTGAGATATGCAATATAATATTAGCCGGTATCTTATACCTGCACTTTCTGCTAACACACGGCGAGTAGATCGGTTGTCAGTTGTAACACGATTTGATTGGCTCTATGATCCTTACCTGGGATGTTTCCAGAGGGGGAGATGACCCTGCGAAATGTTACCTACTTCCTAATATACTTGAGATTTAAAAAGACAGTGATAATTTATGGTGTTATTTGACACTAAATATATTTCAAGCTTTGATAGTGTCATAGCAAATATTGCTGTGAATATTAGTAAATCAGCTAACGTAGAAGAGCCCTCCACGTTAGGGGAACCAAGTTTAACATTCCAGCGCTGACACCAGCCATCCTGAGTGTAGTGAGTTAGTCATTGTTGCGTTAAGGGGCGGAACAGCGAGGTCATCAGCCCGTCTTAACAAAGATAAAATTATACAAATTTTGAAGAATTTAAAATTTTGAGGTCGATGCCTAAATATGATTTAATAAAGAAACACATATATACAAGAAGGTCCGTACCACTTGGCTGACTGAAGCTGCGAAAGACATCAAAGAACTAGTACTCACAGACATACAAGACAGACAAACTACAGTATGAGACATATTCTTAAGGAAGTCCGCAATTTTCAGGAAAACCCCTTAGAGAAAGGAAAGAAAAGAAATACACCAAGAAAAGATGAGTTAGTACTGGGATAAACTCAAAACCCATTAGTTGAACAAGCGTGGACCCCAGTAGGCCCATCCGAAAAAGGAAGCAGAACAAGAAGAAGAAGAAGAAGAAGAAGAAGACAAAATATAAAATAAAACTTAACCATAATTATAGCAAAGAAGAAACAAGTAGTTCCGTGAAGAGCTATACAGCCTATTTTAATATATCCCTCCCTATATTATTCTGCTAAGGGCCCATTCCAGTTTTGTACCGAAAATAAAGTCCCATTAAGACCATCAACACATATGGGTTACCTACAGGTTCAGCATAACCCATTTGCGTAAGCGAAACGCACTCACTCTTTAAACGCCTCACAATTAAATAAATACCTTAAAACATGTATATTTACAATGAAATAATGAAAGAATGCAACCAACCAACCAACCAACCACCGTGGTTGAAATTCGAGAGGCAATGCTGTTCGTCGGGTGGTCCACGTGATGTTGACTGAACTTCATTGTCGGCCAACTGAACAGAAAATATAAATAAAATTACAACATAAGCATCATGAATGACACGAATGAGCTCTGTGAGATTGACAAACATGATCTTTACCTACTTTCTAGAGAAGAAAACTAAGGGGGCTTGGTTCACTGAGGTAGGCAAACATTTACGTGCGGCAGCACCGTGAATCCCATTTCATCAATGGCAGCGGTGGTCTCTCGCCTAGTGTGGGGCGGGCATTATCATGTTGCAGAAGCACACCATTAGCCCATTTTCCTGGCTGCTTAATTTCAATGGCACGACGTAAGCGCTTAAGGGTTGCCACATATACTGCACTGTTAATTGTGGCCCCCAATTCCAGCCAGTCAATGAGGATGATGCCCTTTGTGTCCCAGAACACTGTAGCCATTCGCTTGCCAACTAATGGCACTGTTCGACATTTCTTTGGCGGTGGACTGCCCCTATGTTTCCATTGCATGGTCGCCGTTTTGCGGATTTTGCAGAACTGGACACAGTTGTCAAGGTATGGGTACGCAGCACTCCGAAAGAATGGTTTCAAGAAGGTCTGGAGAGACTGACACATCGATGGCAAAAGTGCATAAAGGTACAAGGAAATTATGTTGAGAAGGTGGACGTAACAACTGATGTGTAATGTACTTCATTTGGGTAGAAACAAGTAGTTCCGTGAAGAACTATACAGCCTATTTTCATATATCCTACTTATGTTAATTGCCACTATCAACATACACAATTTCTGTTTGATTGCTGTAATAGATTCGTAGATATTGAGAACCGACTAAATATTTCGGATGGTCGCCATGTTGGATTTTATATATGTAGGTCCTAGAGTTATGTACTGTTACATGCAGATTATTGTGAACGTGTAGTATTCAAACTTCAATCGCATAATTAGGACACAAGAAAAAACAAGGAGATTTAAAAAATTTTCACAGCTGCCATCTTGAGGTTATGGAAACAATTGAAATAAATTAGATGCCAGTGGATTAACATTCGGATAAAGATTTACTGTACCAAGTTTCACTGCACGCGGATGGTTAAATTGCGAGAAACGTCCATGTGAATATTTATAATTCGCGTCACCGCCATGTTGGATTTGTGATCACCAGGTTATTTAAAGTCCTATAGGTGAACTTAAGTTCATAGCCCATATGAACATTAAAAAATTTAGTTTGATTGCTAAAATAGATTCGTAGATATTCAGTATCGTTTAAATATTTCGGATGGTCGCCATGTTGGATTGTTAAATGTATAGGCCATAGAGTCATGTACCATTAAAGGAAAATTATTGCGTAGGTTCATTATTCAAACTTTCACTTCGATCGCATGACTACATCACAAGAAATAAAAACTTAATTTTAAAATTCGCACTGCCGCCATCTTGAGGTTATGTAAACAATTGAACTAAATTAGATACCAGTGGATTACAATGTGTATAAATATTTCCTGTACCAGGTTTCAGTGCGCTTGGAACATTAAATCGCGAGAAAGGTCTATTTAAAATGTTGAAATTCGCTTGGCCGCCATGTTCGTTTTGTAGTTAACAGGTTTTTGAAAATCTTATAGATGGACTTCCAGTAGTGCCCTTTATCTCTGTACAAAATTTTAGGGAGATACCGCTAATAGTTTCAGAGATATAGAATGCCGGTGAAATATTTCGCACATCCGCCATCTTGTGATTATGTAAACAATTGAACGAAGTTAGATGTCGGTGCATTACAATGTATATAAACATAAACTGTACCAAGTTTCATTGCGTTTGGTTGGTCAAATCGCGAGAAACGTCTATTTAAAAGTCGCAAATTCGCTTGGCCGCCATGTTGGTTTTGTAGTTACCAGGTTTTCAAAAGTCACATAAGTGAACTTATAGTAGTTCCCTCTATCACCATAGAAAATGTCAGGGTAATATCGGTAATAGTTTCGGAGATATTGAATGCTGGTGAAATATTTCGCACAGCCGCCATGTTGGATTGGTGAGTCGTAACAAAATTTGAAGGGCACGGTCGAGGTCGCCGGGAATAGTGCTATGAACTTTCCGAGTTTCATTGAAATCGCTCCTGCCGTTTAGATTTTATTAGGGGGGGACACACACACGAATCACACACACACACACACACACACGCACACACACACGGACAAAAGGTGATCTCATAAGCCTATTTTTTCAAAATTGAAAATAGGCTAAAAATAAAGTTTAAATCAATATAGTGCGCCCTTCGTAAGTTATTTCATGTTACTCGTGAATATGATGCTGGAATAAACGTCAATTAAAAGTGTAGTCATTTTATGAAATTATTTCAGCAATGGAATTCATTTATAACAGAAGGGGGATCACAAGCAATTTTCTTGAAATTATATAAAACAGAAAAAACTGCGTCTTACACCGCATACAACTTGTCTTGCTGCTTAGAGATCGTAAAAAAAAAGAATAATAACGTATGACTAAAACCGAGGCGAGTGTATGCGAGAAACGGAATACGCTTGCGCAAATCTGGCAACGGATGAACCAGGTAGCGCTGGGCGCGTGATTCGCACTCGACGTGTTAACCGGTTCATCTCAAAATTCTCCTCCTATAAATTCTCTTTATGCTTACTTTTTAAGTGGTCGACGTGGAAATGTCACAATACACAGAGAGGATAGTTTTTCTGTCTCGGAGACCCTCGCTAGCCCGTTCGTCCGCGGCGCGAGCCTGTCTCCCGCCACGCACTTTGCCGTTATGCGGCGCCCCCGGCACTGAGTCATTGAGTATAGGAATTTGTACTTACCTAGTTCACAGATGGTGCTGAAAATGTTCGCCATGCAGTGCTACACATCGCTGGCACCTTTTTATGAAAATGGCATTTACTCTCTGAAGTTCCTCAGCACTGATTGACTGTATTTCAGCTGTAATATACTCACATCAAAAAAAGTTTTGCATCACCTCGGTTCCAAGAGTTCCGGAACCGTTAAATACAAAGGGAATAGAGATCAACACAAACAACATTTCAGCTCGTTTTATTGCTCATGAGACCCACACATTGCATGTTGTACCATCATACAGCTAGACTTTCAGCATTTGTGGTCCAGATTGCAGTACACACCACTACCTCTAATACCCAGTAGCACGTCCTCTTGCATTGATGCATGCCTGTATTCGCCGTGGCATACTATCCACAAGTTCATCAAGACACTGTTGGTCCAAATTGTCCCACTCCTCAACGACAATTCGGCGTAAATCTCTCAGAGTGGTTGGTGGGTCAAGACGTCCATAAACAGCCCTTTTCAACATATCCCAGGCATGTTCGATAGGGTTCATGTCTGGCGAACATGCTGGCCACTGTAGTCGAGCGATGTCGTTATCTTGAAGGAACGCATTCACAAGATGTGCACGATGAGGTCGAGAATTGTCGTCCATGAAGACAAATGCCTCTCCAATATTCTGCCGATATGGTTGCACTATGGGTCGGAGGATGTCATTCAGGTATCGTAAAGCCGTTTCGGAGCCTTCCATGACCACCAGTGGCGTACGTCGGCCCCACATAATGCCACGCCAAAACATCAGGGAACCACCACCTTGCTGCACTCGCTGGACAGTGTGTCTAAGACGTTCAGCCTGACCAGGGTGCCTCCAAACACGTCTCCGACGATTGTCTGGTTGAAGGCATATGCGACACTCATCGGTGAAGAGAACGTGATGCCAATTCCGTGGGGTCCATTCAGCATGTTGTTGGGCCCATCTGTACCGCGCTGCATGGTGTCGGGGTTGCAAAGCTGGACCTCGCCATGGACGTCGGGAGTGAAGTTGCGCATCATGCAGCCTATTGCGCACAGTTTGAGTTGAAACACGACGTCCTGTGGCTGAACGAAACGCATTATTCAACATGGTGGCATTGCTGTCAGGGTTCCTCCGAGCGGCAATCCGTAAGTAGCGGTCGTCCACTACAGTAGTAGCCCTTGGGCGGCCTGAGCGAGGCCTGTCATCGACAGTTCCTGTATCTCTGTACCTCCTCCATGTCCGAACAACATCGCTTTGGTTCACTCTGAGACGCCTGGAAACTTCCCTTGTTGAGAGCCCTTCTTGACACAAAGTAACAATGCGGACGCGATCGAACTGCGGTATTGACCTTCTAGGCATGGTAGAACTACAGACAACATGAGCAGCGTACCTTCGTCCTGGTGGAATGACTGGAACTGATCGGCTGTCGTACCCCCTCCGTCTAATAGGCCCTGCTCATGCATGGTTGTTTACATCTTTGAGCAGTTTTAGTGACATCTATGAACAGTCAAAGGGACTGTATCTTGGATACAATATACACAGTCAACGTCTATATGCCGGAGATCTGGGAACCGAGGTGATGCAAAACTTTTTTTGATGTGTGTAGTTTTTAAGCTCATTTACAGTGTGAGGGTTTCTAGCATACACTCTATTTTTAAGCGTCCACCACAAATAAAAGTCACATGGTGATAAGTCTGGGCTTCGCGGGAGCCACACGTTCCGACTTACAATCCTCGTACCGAAAATGCGACGCAATTCTGTCATGGATGCTTCGGCAGTGTGAGCAGTGGCAGAATCATGTTGAAAGTAATTCGACAATCGCTCTCCGTAAGTCAGTTCGTCAAAAAATTGGTCAAGGATCACATTGAAGTACAAATTTAAGTACAAATTCCTATACCCTATGACTCAGTGCCGGGCGGGCGCCACATAACGGCTTAGTGCTTGGCGGGAGACAGACTCGCGCCGCGGGCGAGCGGGCTAGTGAGGGTCTCCGAGACAGATAAACTATCCTCTCTGTATTTTACTTTATTACCTGTGGAGCAGGTGGCCCACATTTTAACCGAGTGTGTGGATCTTGCTGATCTACGAAGAAACCTTGGTTTGTAGAGTACACTCGATCTTATATTAGCCGATGACGTGGTGGCTGCAGGGACATCACAGGAGAGGAAGACCGATGGAAACTTGGAGGAGGAGAGTGGAGAGACAAGCTGCAGAAGAGGGGAGAACGTGGGGAGAAGTGAAGGAAATGGCGCAAAACCGAGTCCGATGGCGATCCTTCGTCGAAGCCCAATGTTCCAGCGATGTGAACAACAGGATTTAAGTAAGTCAAGTGATGGCTGCTGATCTCATCATCCTTTTTATGAGTGAGAGTGGGTTAGGGCCATAAATCTAAATTTCAAGTGAACGTTTACTCAAACAACCTTTTCTTTTTTGAAAATATGAATTTTTGTTTTCCGTAATTTTTGTTTATTATTATAATTATACTAGTTTTATTTCTTCTTCTTCTCCTTTTTCTTGACGTTTTGGCCAGCTATGGACCACGTTAATTCAAATGCCTTCTTCCTCCAGCTTTAACATTCGCCCAGTAACGCCTCATGTGCTCTCGATGCTGCTGTTTCCCTGGCTTCAGTCCACGTCTTGCCAGTTGTTAGAGGAAGCAGAACGTGTGAACAGAGCTTGGCTTCCAGTCCTTAATCCCCTCAAGCCTGCCCTCATTGACAGTCGTAGACGAGAAGATGCAACAGAAGAGCAGCCCTGTCCTTCATGCATTACTTTTATGTGGTACGCCGTTGCTATGGTAGCCTCTATGTGTGGGTTGTTGACTGTTTATATATCTTCTGTTTATTTGTTTTACCTCGCTTAATGTAACCTGTGAACATGCTGAACGCAGTCTTCAGCGGAACGTCAGGACGACAAAATGTTCTTAGAACACGGCCTATAAGCCCGCGAAACAGAGATCCCTCTATCAACGCCGGTCGTGAAAGTCTGCATCATCTTTGTTCTTTTTAATATAGCGTTAGGCCTACATTACCGTGTTTTTTCAAGTTTTGAAACATTGAACTAAATAAAACATTCCCTGGTAGGTAGGTAACCGCAGTTCATAAATTTGATCCCCCCACGTTTGCGAGGAGTTTTACGCCCCTGCCGTCCCGGTATTTGCGTGAGTTGAAAATGGGAAGCCGCGGGAAACCACTTCAAGGATGGTTGATGGTGGGGTTCAAACCCACGCGGTGACGCGCTATCGAGCGTACCTACAGTAGTCGGTGCTCTCAACCTAGAATACGCATCGAGAACCCACACAAGCCGTAAGGCAGAGACGTGATCGTGTTTGTCATTGTGGTACAGCACCACTCATGGAAATCAAATAAAAGTCTAAAACGAATTCTAAGAAATGTAACCTCATGTTGATATTGTTTCATGTCAATTTACCAGATAAATTTGATTCAAGAGTGCATTAGATTGGTAAGACAGTAAATAAATTAAATAATAACTTGGAATATCTGAGATTTATTTCTTGTCTTTCATCTAATATTGCATTCAGCTGACAGTTCATCGGGTGAGTAAAAAGAAGAACGAAGAACTCTCGTCCTATCCAGTCTCTTTGCTCGGTAATACAATAAGGCGAGCTTGAGTTCGCTTGGTGCGGCTTGTCTTGGAAATAAATATATTGCTAGCAGCAATATTCAAATGTCAACAAGTTTTGCAAATAAAGTTATAAATAATATTAGAAACAAGAAAAAAAACTTTTCCGCTCTTCCCTTAGTTTAAGCCAAGGCGATGGCAATTCTAAGTAGCAATTACATAGAACCGAGTGCGGCGGCAAACTCAATTTCTACTGGGAGCGAGGCGCACCCTTAATAAAACGCAATAAGTAAAGATGGCATGGCACCGGGATTCTCTACCTGGAGACAGTACCACAGAGAGCAGCGACGAGCTCAAGTGAATATTTTATTTATTTATTCATTTATTTACTTATTTATTTATTTGTTTATTTATTTACTTATTTATTAATTAATGTATTTATGTATTTATATATTTTATTTATTTTATTACTTATTTATTTATTTATTCATTTATTTACTTATTTATTTGTTTATTTATTTACTTATTTGTTTATTTATTTACTTAGTTATTTAGTAATTGATTTATTTATGTACTAGCAGTAGTACCCGGCTTCGCCCGGTGGAATGATGATAATGTCTCAAAGTCTCCTTAGAAATATAATGGACTTAAAATCTAGGAAATTTGCCGCAAAAGACAATGAGGGCGTAATATCTAGGTCATTTGCCCTTTTGATAAGGATGATAATGAAAACTACTGTTGAATTGACACGTCAAACTTACAAACTACCGTAATAGAAATACATATTTCAAAATTCACAGGCTTGGAAGACTTATTGTGTCTGGTGATTAATGGTGTAATTGGCGTAACATCTAGGTCATTTGCCCTTATGATGAGGATGGTAGGGAAAACTACTACCGGTATTGAATTGACACTTCAACTTATAATGCACACAATGTACTGTAATAAAAGTAAATATTTAAAAAATCACAGTCGAGAAAGACTTTATGCGGCGGTGATTAGTGGTATGATGAGCGTAACATCTAGGTCATTTGCACTTATGATGATAATAATAAGGTAATGAAAAAATGACTACTAAACGAACATGGCGTAATTTTAAAACTGATATAGGTAGTTCAGATGTCTAGCTTCGATATCTTCCAAAGTCGCAACCTTAGTTTCTGGCTTAGGCCTGTACTCGATGCGTCTAGTGAAAGAGATTATGGCGTACTGCTCGGCAAAGAATATGGGTCCAAGCTGCACGAACCTGAGATGATCGCAGATGATGACGAAATATGATGACACACGTTCGGGTTTCCCCGTACCATTTAGATTGGCCGAGGAATCACTCAGTCTTTCGCAACACCACAGTGGCTTGAGCAACGGCCCTGTGCCGGCATCAGCTTAGACAGCAAATAACACGGCGGGCTCTGGAAAGTCCTCTCATATCACCTCGCGATGAATCAGCAAGCTATTCTCACAACTGCCCCCCCCCAAGGTCTCACAACTTGTGGGACCTGGGTTAGCGACCACGGGACCTTAGCTGAGTCTGGCATCGCCTCTACTTCCTGGTGCCGGGCTCCTTTCAGTTTCCTTTCCTGTCGGCCTCCCTTGGTCAACTCTTGTTCTCTTCCGACCCCGACTGTATTAGGGTATCCGAGGGCTAGGGAGTCTTTCAATTGCCCGCCTTAATTGGCCATTGTCTCATCTTTCATCATACCCTCATTATTCGAAGGGTCTGCCTTCTTTTCCTTTTCATAATATCTCCTGTCTTCTGCTCAAGGCCCTCAAAGAGGCAGGGTGTGTGTAGCCCCACCACTTCTGGTACACCCTCAAGGGCTCATGGCTGGTGAGTTAGGAAGCTGGCAACCCCGAGGGATGCCTGAGGTAACTGCAAAGAATAGAGTGGTATGTCAGAAATTTCAAGTGGACAGTGTTACTCATTGGGTTCGAAAGGGTCAGTATGTAAACTTTGGTTCAGATCGGTGAAACGGTGTAGTTTTGTGCCAAAGGGCATAAAAGCAGGGGATGGAGTAGTCTCTCCGCAATTTCAAGCAGACGGTGTTGGTCGAAGTGATCCAAAGGGTAAATATACAAATTTTTGTTGAGATCGGTGAAACGGTGTAGATTTTGGCCAAAGGGCCGAAATGCAGGGAATGGAGAGGTCTGTCCGCAATTTCAAGTAGACAGGGTTCCAAAGTGTAAGTATACAAATTTTGGTTCAGATCGGTGAAACGGTGTAGATTTGTGCCAAAGGGCCTAAATGCAGGGAATGGAGTGGTCTGTCCGCAATTTCAAGCAGACATTGTTACTTGCAGGGTACCAAAGGGTAAGAATACGAATTTTGGTTCTGATCGGTGAAACGGTGTAGATTTGGACCAAAGGGCCAAAATGCAGGGAATGGGGTGGTCTGTCCGAAATTTTAAGTGGACAGTGTTACTCGCAGGGTTCCAAAGGGTAAGTATACAAATTTTGGTTCAGATCGGTGAAACGGTGTAGATTTGTGCAAAAGGGCCTAAATGCTGGGAATATGGTGGCCTGTCCGAATTTTAAAGTTGACAGGGTTACCCGCAGGGTTCCAAAGGGTAAGTATACAAATTTTGGTTGAGGTCGGTGAAACGGTGTCGATTTGTATACATAACAGACAGACAAACAGACAAACTTTGTGCTTTATATGTATGAATATATAATTTTATTTATTTATTTAATTGCTTATTTATTGATTTATTTATTCATTAATTTATTTATTTATTTGTTTATTTATTTACTTATTTATTTATTTATTTATTTATTTATTTATTTACTAGCTGAAGTACCCGTTCTTCGAACGGCTTTTAGTACTTGCTGGCCTAAGTCATTAATATACTGTATATATAATCGCACATTCCTAATGTAGTTATGTTATTTCCATGTTACCAACTACATGAGTAGACTACATGCATTTTCAATCACCAAATTATTAATCAGAGGTAGGAAAGTGAAAATCCTTAGCCTGCTTTCAGTCGACCGACCGGGTCAGGGAATGGAATTAATGAAATCCCCATCTAACAGCGAGGATATGAACTGTGCCGGCTGCCGAAGCCTGTCGCACTCCCCTGGGACAATGATTAAATGAATGACGCATGAAATGAAATGATAGTGGAGATAGTTGCTGGAATGAAATTGTGACAGGGAAAACCGGAGTACCCGGAGAAAAGCCTGTTGCCTCCGCTTTGTAGGTGAGAAAGTGAATTTAAATATTGAAAATAAATATCAGCTTCTATGTAGTAAAAGTTAAATAACCTGTCTTAAATATTGAACACCTACCGTTTAATGTCTTCATACTATATTTAACCATATAAACATTATGCTAAAAATACATCAAACTTGATAGCAATTATCATATCCGCAATAAGTAATATTGTGGAAAGTACGTACCATGTCATGATAAAGAGTAACAGTAACGGAACAAACTTCAATCATCCCTAGTAATGATAACAAAAACAAATTAATCACAGAAAATTTTTCTAAGTTTATGCCGTGTCTTGTGCGAGATTACGCCTAGTAACTCCGAGATGGATCATCAGCGGCTCTTGTGGTCTATTGGCGGACTACCAAAGGAGTGGCAAACTGTGCGATACCTCAATTTTTATTTAGAACACCTCAGCTACTTTACTGCGAGTGCTAAAGGTTAAAACAGTCTTTCACCTGCCTATAAAGGCTTCCAAAATGATTGTATATTCAATTTCAGGGCCAAGCAATTAAAACTCAGCAACGTTTCTAGGTTTACGCCGTCTTTCGTGCGGGTTTTTTTTATTGGCCGCGAAAGTCAAAATACCTACTTTATTGAAATAAATGTGCCCAGTTCTTCAGTAAGATTAATATGAACACTAAATAAACTAATGTGACAGTGGATAGTCTTCGACACATTCGTCTGTGAATTTGGGTTTCTGATCATGGTAAAAAACTACAAAAAAACAGATAAATATTGGCCAACTGAAATATTCATTTAACAAAAAACAAATCGATAAAAAGGATGAAAGCATATCGTGCAAGGCCCAATAACATTGCGAAACAGCGTAAAGACCCAAATACTCACATACAATAACCGGCACGAATAGTATAAAATTAGACTCAAAATCACAACTAGTTTCGGACCCCACAAACTAGGCTACCTCTAATAAATAGAACAGTTCATGTAGAGACTAACATAGACTAACATCACTCGGCGTTGACCGTGTCCTATAAGACATATTTAGGTTTTACTCGCTAACCGTTGGAGATACACGAAAATTGATAAGGACCTTTCGGATAGAAAATTAAATTTTAAAGCTCGTAGTTCCATCAAAAGTTTGCTATTTCTTAGCGTTCTCTTTTTATTGAAATGGAAATATGAAAATAGTCGCCATTTTTAAATAGTGCAACATATCGAAATCAAAAGTAGCCTATATGTAAGCCTGGTAAATCAGCTACGTCCGTGCAAAATTTCATTTAAATCGAACCAGTGGTTCTTGTGTTATTGAGTAACACACAGACAGACACACACCATCTCCTTTTTAGCCCACTTTTCACATTTTGCAAAAATGAGGAAAAAGTGGACTTATGAGATCGATCCGGGAAAATGTGTGTCTGTCTGTCTGTTTAGCCTACTTTTAACATTTTGCAAAAATGAGGAAAAAGTGGACTTATGAGATCGATCCGGGAAAATGTGTGTCTGTCTGTCTGTCCTTCTGTCTGTCTGGCTGTGTGTGTGACCCCCCTATCAACTCCTAAACGGCTGCATCAATCGAAACCAAATTTAGTATGAGTAAAGATGTATAGCGGAATATCTCAAGCCCATATTTTAAAATGATGGCAGTGCTACCAACTGCATGGGAGCTATTCCAAAATTGGCACACATGTAGATAATCCTATTTCAGTTTAATTTCCAGGAGGCCATACATGACAGTGTTGCCAAAATAATTTTAAGCCTTCTGATAGGTCCAATTTTTAATGCATATAAATTCTACACTATTAATTGGATTTCAACTAAATTTTGTATGTAATATGTGTACATAAACAGATATGACAAAGTGTATTCTTAAGAGCCACCAGGGCTGCCTACTGTTAATAATTGCTCTCTCTATTTTCTTCATCCAAATACCAATATATCTGAAAGTATACAAGCCAACATCTTTAAACTATGCACACGTATAGTACCTGACATTTTAGATTAATTTTGGAGTAACTTATATACTTCAGTTCTACCAAAATGATTCTAAGCCTGCTGATAGGACCAATATTTTAATACATGTAACTTCTATACTATCAGTTCGATTTCAACCAAATTTCGTATGTGCTAAGTGTAACCCAACATATATGACTATAAGTATTCTTAAGAGCAATCTGGGCTGCCAACCGTTAATAAATGCTGTCTATAATTTTTACCCTAATATCAATATATCAGAAAGAATGCAAGCCAACAGCTCTTTACTTTGCACACGTATAGCACCTGACACTCTGGATTAATTTGGAGTAATTAATATATCAGTGCTGCCAACATGATTCTATGCTTGCTGATAGGTCGAATTTTAAAATACATGTAACTTCTATACTAACAAATGGATTTCATCCAAAATTGGCACAACAAGATATCATAATATTTCCGATTATTTCTAATCAGCACACGCATGACATTGTTGCCAACATGTTTTTACGCGTGCTGATAGATCCAACGTCTAACTGCATGTAACGTCCATTGGACTTCAACAAAATTTTGTATTCTGTACCTTAAGAGATGGAACTACGAATATATTCAGTCACCGGGGCTGCCAACTGTAGTGCTCTATAAGGCTACATTATACCAGGAATATTTCGAACTAATTAGACATTTCGATATTACCAACTTAATTTCGTCATTATTCTACATAGGTTCATATACTGTAGAATAATCATTGGCATGGAAAGTAGGCTCTTTAGTTCGTCACGGAACTTCTTGTTATATATTAGTATGATGGAAATATGAAATTTTGAAACCAAAGGGTGTGGTGACGTCACAAATGTGGGTTTTACTGTGCCCGTTTAGACCGGAGTCCGCACGACCACATATGCATTTTACCAATAATCAGTCAGCACGAGAGTCAAAATATCCCGGAGCGCCAGATGGGTTAAAGCAAATCGCAAAAACGACATCAAATTAAAAAAATGCTTTGCTGATTTTTGGCTCAATGCAACAATAAGGATAGAAGGAGATTTAATTGGGTATGACACATCTGGTAAAATTATCTCAGTTTATTTTGAAGTTAAAATCTGACTGCAAGGATGCTCAAAGCAGCATCATCCACGTGTGGCGATCCACACTCTTATTTACACACAATATACAGAAATTTTCCAAACACATTTGACAATCTTTTTGGAAACACAAGTCCGATTAATAGTCCTGTAGACTGTGTTCCAAAATTATTAATATTTAATTCCAGTTCAAAGTTAATTGTCTCTACTGGAAATGTCGTAGTTCACTGTTTGAAATTTTACATAACATTAACACTCGTAGAATAAATGTTCATAGAATTTTTAACTTTCACTTATTTTTCCAGTTTCAAAAATACATCGTCGAAATTATTATTATCATTGAAGCAATACAAATTATTTACACATATTAATAACATCTGAAAAGTATTTGACCATTGAGCATAGCATCGAAGAACTGTGCGAAGCACAACAACAATTAATCGTTCTTCTGACATTAAACATTTCGAGAAGTGACTCGATTATGAACTTCAAGTTCCTAACAAAATATATGATTTCTGAATCATCAACTTGATCAATAAATGGTTGAACCATTCAACTATTCAATTTTCCACTTGGAATCATTATTATAAAAATATTTATATTCATGGCCATTTTTAGCAACTTTCACAACTTGCAATTCCTCGACAGAATGCGGAAATAAGAATTGTAGTTTCATAATGAATTCATTTAGTTCATGGCACTAGGATTGAAAATATCCTTCAAATTATTCGTGGTTAAAGAATTATTTTTTAATTGGCAGTGGCCCATTCTATTATTTGTGTAAGAACACAATATTACAACAACAACAACGGCAAAGGTCTTCCTCTGAAGAAGAATAAACTACTATCATGACAAATCCGGGTTCTAGCAAAATCAAAGTCTAAATGGAATTCGTAAACAAGGTTGAAATAAGAACTGATGGTTTCTAAGAAATAACCTTCGGGTCATTCATACGACGAAATGTGTGGTTCCAATACTCCTACTATAAACCTGAGCCATCGAACCTGCTATTTGATTGATGCTCGAAAAAACCTCTTCATTCCTGCGACTTAAACATGCGCACCTGGGAATGGCATTTCAACTACTCCACACATATAAATTTTCTTCCCAAAATTTATACAATAAATCAAGCCTCTGCTTGTTATCAACACTGGAAGATTAATAAACTTACAAGTTTATTTTATATTACCATTCAGTTCAACCCGTGAATTTACCATACTTATGAAAATCTTTATTTCACTTTCGAGTGTATTTACGTCATGATTTTATATAAATACAAAAATATCCTATTTGATACAAATATCATTTGCTTCCCGTTTCATGCCTCACCGTGTTATCTGAAAAATGTACTTGGCTCATTGCAAATATCAACTGCTCAACCAGAACTGAAATGTTGGTTGAATGCGGGCTTGCGCTAACCACTATCCTTCGGAAAATCTTCTGTTCCAAACTAGAAATGATTCAACTACTTCATAGGCTCTCTCTCAATACATATGATTATTAGAAAATATAATATCCAAGAATTATTTAGAAAAATTATAAAAGTTATTATTATTACTAGTGGATTATTATTATTATTATTATTATTTATATCATTTTAAATATATTTAATTATCATCTCATTATGTGAGAATCCACATGTTCGAACCTTCGAATATGGAAAAAATATCCATTCCTCAACAAAAATAAATTTAACTTTTACAGTTACATCGGCTGATTACCGTGATTTCCCAAAAATATGAAATATTCAAATAAATGCTCGAAATGCTCGGTCATCGATCCTAAACTGTTCTGAGTGCTGAAAATGCTCAGAATAACTCTAATAAGTCTTGCGTAAATCATTGCAAGCTTTAAATACGAAGAAGAAAATGTGTTGGTCATCTGCAGAAAAATAGTTTGTTCCAATTAGCTAGGCATAATATAATTCAAATGTGGCTTACATTTCTTGATGGTCTTGAAGCGTAGTAAACCTGGTCTGTACCAGATTTATCCATAGACATGCCCTATCGGACAAGCATGTACAATCCTTGTATCGGCCGCCATTATATACCCAAAATCCGTCTAGTCAGACATAGTGGTAGTATCTCTTGACGTTTGAATTAACTGTTGTTCCATTTTAATATGGGCTTCTATCAAAGCCATAACAGTTTGTTTAAATAGGGTCAGATCTAAGTGATCTCTTCTTAGATATGTCAGTTGTAACATAACTCACTGTAATCTTATCAGTACAAGAAAAACACTGACAGTCTAACCAATCAACGGCTGTTCTGAAGATCGTTCCCTGGGCATGGTTTATTATATCACCATCTACCATGCGCTAGGCAACTTGTAGTTTCCCTTGCGTAGACTAATGAACGCCACCGTTATAGACTAGTCTTCAGTGTACTGACAGATCGAAGTGGTTAACTAGTTACAAATAATGAAAACTGACTTGAAATGGATTTAAATATCCAAGTATTATGTTACTACTGGACTGTGACAAAGTGTTAATTCTAGACAAAGTCTAGCATATGTCCATGGGAAATATAAATATTTCCACCAATGTCTGTAGAAAAATCAATCACCTCAGTGATTCTCCTCGCCGTAAACTTACTAAGTTCCACCTCGTAGCGCAGCACTTTTCGTGACTATCACGACTTGAAAAGAACTTCTGCGTAGATCCGGCAACCATGTGCCTTGGCTCAGCGTAGATGCACCTTGCTCGCCAAGTGCTTGTGTTAGAATGAGCTGTAGTTGCTTCGGCCAGCTGGCTTTTATTCAAAACTGTCAGGGTCACGCGTCATCACGTTGTAATCTAGAAATCCTCATATCTCTCGTATCCCTGGTCCGATTTACTTGATACTAATTGCATTCTCTTTATTTTGGCCGTGCCAGTAATCTGATCCCAGTCTCAAGTCTCTACTCCATGGTTAACTATTTAATCGATAAATAGCCTCGACCTCTGCTATTACTCGCTACGTCACTTGACATCCAAGTATCGGTAAATTATTTCCAAATGCTTCTCGAAGCAATGTAGCGCGATATTCAAATATCTCAACTTTCAAAAGCGGCTACAGCCTTTCCCTCGATATCTAGGTGTCTGAAACTTGGAATACCCATTCCTAGAGTTGGGCACATCCACCCCACACCTAGCAAAAAATAAAAATTGAAAAATTTTTATTTTTCCTATCTACACATTAAATCATCTGGTTCTTGAATAATAAATCTTCAAATTCGATGCATTATAAGTTCCCACGATGTTACCAGTTCGTGTATTAGCGATTTCATAGGTTCCATTATTGTTTACTTCCACAATATTCAAAATCTTCAATTTCTCCAGGTTTAATATCAAAAATATCGTGATACTCTTCCAAAATCTTCCCTAGCTCTGGGGACTCCTTCTCAGTGTAGACTTCTCTTCCTTCAGCTTCATGAAAAATCAGAGACCATTGAGCATCTCCCTCGATGTCTTCCTCTTCTTTTCCCTCGAAGTTAATCTCTTCGGTATTCTTGAATCTAATCGTCTCTGTCTTCATGTCTATCACTGCTTGATATTTCTGAATGAAATCTGCTCCCAATATCATGTCAAAAGCCATGTCCTTCATTACAACAAACACATGTCGGAAATCATGTCCTCCTATCGTAATACATAAGTATAATTGTGTTTTGCACAGAGATATTTTATTGGGTATTATTCCTTGGATCTTAATTCCTGATACTGGAATCTCCTCTAAATTCTCTTTGAGCTTCCACAGAATATAAAGCTTCTCACTCACCAGACAAAGCGTAGCCCCAGTATCGATCAAAGTATCGACAGGCATACCGAATACTTCGCATGATATGATTGGCATTCTAATTCTGGTACCTATTTCTTTTCGTTCGTCATTCTGTTGAATTACGTCATCATCCTCTGCTTGCCATTTAATAATTCTGGAAGTGAAAGTGTTCAAAATTCTATCTTCTACTGTGAATTCGAAGTTTTTTTTTTCATTACCATTCCCCCGGGATTGTTGTGTTCCCGATGGACCTGGTTCATTGGGCCTCTGCTCCACAAATTGCAAGTTATCTTGGTGTCTTGCTTCCAAATTTTTCCTCGTCTCCTTGTTGAACTCTTCATTGGACTGACGAGTATCTACATTCCCTCTGTTATTGTAGTTGTTTCTACCATAATATCTTCTTTCCTGGTACCTTCCTTGACTATCTCGTGGTCTTCTCCATCGAGTATTGTATCGATTACCACCATCCGGTCTCGCATATGGTTTGTAACTGTATCTGTTACTGTACTGGTTCCATCCTCTCTTATTTGGATCTTCCCTCGGCGTTTTCTCTTCTCGCTCCTCTCGAATCTCTCGAGGTGTCTGAGAATAACTATCAGCCATAACAGCGTACACAGCGTTGTTATTTTTTCCTCCCTTCTGATGGAAGAATTGAGCGTTTGTATGATCCAGCTTCTGTAATACTTCATCAAATTGTTCCATATTATAGATATCAGCAGCGATCAAAGTCCTCTGGACGTCTGCTGGAAACTGACGTATCAATGCAGTAATCAACTCGTTATCTGGCATCGGCGGATCTAAATGTTGGAGTTTAGACAGCTGTCCAGAAAAGTACGTAGAGTATCGAGTAGGTTGTGACGTCGAGAATCTCTTTGAATATAACTCTGCTCTGACTTGCTGTTGGGTTTCCGGGGACCAAAACTTTTTTAATAACCCACGAGAAAACTCCTCAAAAGTGTTAGAGTGGATCTAAAAGCTCTAAACCAAAGAAGTGCAGGACCTTCCAAAAACTTCCCTATCACTCGGATCTGTCTTTCTTTAGGGATCTTAGAATCTTTCAGGTAATCTCCTGCTTCTCTCAAAAATTCCACGGGTGTCACAGAATCTCGCCCTGAAAATTTAGAAGGCTTATCTTCTATATTCTTAAATACAGTTATGGGGTTGGATTGAAATACTGTCCTGACCTCATCCTGTCTGTCAGTCTCTCTAGCTGCTCCTAGATTTATCTGTATCTGTTCCTTTCCCCTTACATTTGGCATTTTCAACAGATGATCAGACTGTTTCTCATCCTTGATTTGAGTTTTCATAGCCTCAAGTTCCTTCTGGTTTTCTTCTGCCATCTTCTTAATTGCTTCAGTTTCTTTACAATTCTCCTTAACATCAGTGGATATCTGGTTCATAACAGCCTCATGACTTTTCAATGACCCTGTCATATCTGATATGTCCTTCTGAGTTGCCTGGATATATTTGGCAATTACTTCAATATGGGATGACAAAGATTCCCTAATCTCCTTGATTCCCTCTTGATTCTCCAGCTTGAGTGTGTCTTTAATTTCATTGACAACTGTGGTTTTAATTTCAGTTTGTAACTCATTAATCACGCCTTCTCTTATTTCTCCCATGACAAGTTCTTTGAATTGTTCCGTTAAACGTTGAACAACTAGAATTCCCATCTCGTTACTCTCCTTCTTCACTCGGACTTCTAGGTCGATCATGTCTTCACCAACTTTCCTAAGACCATGTTCTATCCTATCAGCTAAGCTTTGGGATCGAAGATCGGCATCGCGAAATTTTTCGTCCATTAAACTTGCGTTAGTAGCTAATGAAGTTTCGAGCTCATGTGTTTTTTCGCATAATTTATTCATTTTACTCTCAAGTGTCATTTTCAAAATTTCGGAATTCTCTTTAAATTTACTTTCCATTGAATTAAATTTACTGTTTAAATTTTCTTTCAAGTTATCTTTTAACCTGCTCTCTAACAAATCGGAATTTTCTTTGAGTTTATCCTCTAAACTTTCTTTCAAGTTACCTTTTAAAGAATCAGAACTTTCTCTAAGTTTATCATTCAAATTTTCTTTAAGTTTATTTTCTAAAGAATCAGAATTTTCTTTAAGTTTATTTTCTAAAGAATCAGAATTTTCTTTAAGTTTATTTTCTAAAGAATCAGAATTTTCTTTAAGTTTATCTTTTAAACTTTCTTTAAGTTTATCAGAATTTTCTTTAAGTTTCTTTTCCAAAGCCTCAGTATTTTCTTTCATAATGGCTGCTACACGCAGTCCAGCCTCTTTTGAACTCTCCTCCAAACTCCTCATCATCCTCATCATTTCTTCCATAATTTTCAATTATTATTCAAAACTTAGGGGTATACAACAGTGGCAAACACAAGCTTATAACTAGAACAAGAAATATGAATAGCTAATTGGAACACTCTAATAAAATGAGATTTGTCCTAATGTCGACGTGATGGAAAAACAAAATTCTCTACTTTTACGAATTACATTTACCACAATATCACAAGAAAAATATGCAAGTTCTCAAATATCCTCCACCTGGATTCTAATAATGTGTATGTCCAGTCATCGAACGTTTACTACTGAATTTACTTGACGCCCTAATGGTTAAGCCATTATCAAAATAATCAAACCCATTCTAATTATTAACCAGTTAAATTTTTAATTTTCCCCACTAATTGGGTTTCCTACTAATTTATTCATCCAAACCAGACATCTCTCAACTCCCAAAATATTTCTATAAAAATTATCACAATTTAAATCGGCATGCGATTGACCATGTCTAAATCGGGACCCACGTTCGAAGCCATTTCTCTCTCTATCTTATTTTATGTGCCCGTTTAGACCGGAGTCCGCACGACCACATATGCATTTTACCAATAATCAGTCAGCACGAGAGTCAAAATATCCCGGAGCGCCAGATGGGTTAAAGCAAATCGCAAAAACGACATCAAATTAAAAAAATGCTTTGCTGATTTTTGGCTCAATGCAACAATAAGGATAGAAGGAGATTTAATTGGGTATGACACATCTGGTAAAATTATCTCAGTTTATTTTGAAGTTAAAATCTGACTGCAAGGATGCTCAAAGCAGCATCATCCACGTGTGGCGATCCACACTCTTATTTACACACAATATACAGAAATTTTCCAAACACATTTGACAATCTTTTTGGAAACACAAGTCCGATTAATAGTCCTGTAGACTGTGTTCCAAAATTATTAATATTTAATTCCAGTTCAAAGTTAATTGTCTCTACTGGAAATGTCGTAGTTCACTGTTTGAAATTTTACATAACATTAACACTCGTAGAATAAATGTTCATAGAATTTTTAACTTTCACTTATTTTTCCAGTTTCAAAAATACATCGTCGAAATTATTATTATCATTGAAGCAATACAAATTATTTACACATATTAATAACATCTGAAAAGTATTTGACCATTGAGCATAGCATCGAAGAACTGTGCGAAGCACAAAAACAATTAATCGTTCTTCTGACATTAAACATTTCGAGAAGTGACTCGATTATGAACTTCAAGTTCCTAACAAAATATATGATTTCTGAATCATCAACTTGATCAATAAATGGTTGAACCATTCAACTATTCAATTTTCCACTTGGAATCATTATTATAAAAATATTTATATTCATGGCCATGTTTAGCAACTTTCACAACTTGCAATTCCTCGACAGAATGCGGAAATAAGAATTGTAGTTTCATAATGAATTCATTTAGTTCATGGCACTAGGATTGAAAATATCCTTCAAATTATTCGTGGTTAAAGAATTATTTTTTAATTGGCAGTGGCCCATTCTATTATTTGTGTAAGAACACAATATTACAACAACAACAACGGCAAAGGTCTTCCTCTGAAGAAGAATAAACTACTATCATGACAAATCCGGGTTCTAGCAAAATCAAAGTCTAAATGGAATTCGTAAACAAGGTTGAAATAAGAACTGATGGTTTCTAAGAAATAACCTTCGGGTCATTCATACGACGAAATGTGTGGTTCCAATACTCCTACTATAAACCTGAGCCATCGAACCTGCTATTTGATTGATGCTCGAAAAAACCTCTTCATTCCTGCGACTTAAACATGCGCACCTGGGAATGGCATTTCAACTACTCCACACATATAAATTTTCTTCCCAAAATTTATACAATAAATCAAGCCTCTGCTTGTTATCAACACTGGAAGATTAATAAACTTACAAGTTTATTTTATATTACCATTCAGTTCAACCCGTGAATTTACCATACTTATGAAAATCTTTATTTCACTTTCGAGTGTATTTACGTCATGATTTTATATAAATACAAAAATATCCTATTTGATACAAATATCATTTGCTTCCCGTTTCATGCCTCACCGTGTTATCTGAAAAATGTACTTGGCTCATTGCAAATATCAACTGCTCAACCAGAACTGAAATGTTGGTTGAATGCGGGCTTGCGCTAACCACTATCCTTCGGAAAATCTTCTGTTCCAAACTAGAAATGATTCAACTACTTCATAGGCTCTCTCTCAATACATATGATTATTAGAAAATATAATATCCAAGAATTATTTAGAAAAATTATAAAAGTTATTATTATTACTAGTGGATTATTATTATTATTATTATTATTATTTATATCATTTTAAATATATTTAATTATCATCTCATTATGTGAGAATCCACATGTTCGAACCTTCGAATATGGAAAAAATATCCATTCCTCAACAAAAATAAATTTAACTTTTACAGTTACATCGGCTGATTACCGTGATTTCCCAAAAATATGAAATATTCAAATAAATGCTCGAAATGCTCGGTCATCGATCCTAAACTGTTCTGAGTGCTGAAAATGCTCAGAATAACTCTAATAAGTCTTGCGTAAATCATTGCAAGCTTTAAATACGAAGAAAAAAATGTGTTGGTCATCTGCAGAAAAATAGTTTGTTCCAATTAGCTAGGCATAATATAATTCAAATGTGGCTTACATTTCTTGATGGTCTTGAAGCGTAGTAAACCTGGTCTGTACCAGATTTATCCATAGACATGCCCTATCGGACAAGCATGTACAATCCTTGTATCGGCCGCCATTATATACCCAAAATCCGTCTAGTCAGACATAGTGGTAGTATCTCTTGACGTTTGAATTAACTGTTGTTCCATTTTAATATGGGCTTCTATCAAAGCCATAACAGTTTGTTTAAATAGGGTCAGATCTAAGTGATCTCTTCTTAGATATGTCAGTTGTAACATAACTCACTGTAATCTTATCAGTACAAGAAAAACACTGACAGTCTAACCAATCAACGGCTGTTCTGAAGATCGTTCCCAGGGCATGGTTTATTATATCACCATCTACCATGCGCTAGGCAACTTGTAGTTTCCCTTGCGTAGACTAATGAACGCCACCGTTATAGACTAGTCTTCAGTGTACTGACAGATCGAAGTGGTTAACTAGTTACAAATAATGAAAACTGACTTGAAATGGATTTAAATATCCAAGTATTATGTTACTACTGGACTGTGACAAAGTGTTAATTCTAGACAAAGTCTAGCATATGTCCATGGGAAATATAAATATTTCCACCAATGTCTGTAGAAAAATCAATCACCTCAGTGATTCTCCTCGCCGTAAACTTACTAAGTTCCACCTCGTAGCGCAGCACTTTTCGTGACTATCACGACTTGAAAAGAACTTCTGCGTAGATCCGGCAACCATGTGCCTTGGCTCAGCGTAGATGCACCTTGCTCGCCAAGTGCTTGTGTTAGAATGAGCTGTAGTTGCTTCGGCCAGCTGGCTTTTATTCAAAACTGTCAGGGTCACGCGTCATCACGTTGTAATCTAGAAATCCTCATATCTCTCGTATCCCTGGTCCGATTTACTTGATACTAATTGCATTCTCTTTATTTTGGCCGTGCCAGTAATCTGATCCCAGTCTCAAGTCTCTACTCCATGGTTAACTATTTAATCGATAAATAGCCTCGACCTCTGCTATTACTCGCTACGTCACTTGACATCCAAGTATCGGTAAATTATTTCCAAATGCTTCTCGAAGCAATGTAGCGCGATATTCAAATATCTCAACTTTCAAAAGCGGCTACAGCCTTTCCCTCGATATCTAGGTGTCTGAAACTTGGAATACCCATTCCTAGAGTTGGGCACATTACTGGCTAACCGTTGGAGATACACGAAAATTGATAAGGACCCTTCGGATAGAAAATTAAATTTGAAAGCTCGTAGTGCCATCAAAAGTTTGCTATTCCTTAGCGTTCTCCTTTTATTTGAAATGGAACTATGAAATATAGCTGGTAAATCAGCTACGTCCATGCAAAATTTCATTTAAATCGAACCAGTGGTTCTTGTGTTATTGAGTAACACACAGACAGACAGACAGACAGACACACACCATCTCATTTTATATATTAGTATAATTTACTTATTTATTTATTTGTTTATTTATTTACTTAGTTATTTAATTGTTTATTTATTTACTTAGTTATTTATTAATTTATTTATTTATGTATTTATAATTTGAATTTATTTATTTAATTACTTATTTATTTACTTATTTATTTATTTGTTTA
Organism: Meconema thalassinum; assembly: GCA_946902985.2. NCBI lineage: Eukaryota > Metazoa > Arthropoda > Insecta > Orthoptera > Tettigoniidae > Meconema > Meconema thalassinum. The sequence continues at coordinate 610,960,300 of OX336388.2, forward strand.
TTTATTTACTTAGTTATTTAGTCATTGATTTATTTATGTATTTATAATTTTTATTTATTTTTTTATTGCTTATTTATTTTTTATTTTTTCATGTATATAGTATTTCTTATTATTATTATTATTCATCGTTATGCCCATTAAAAGAGCGCGTTTGAACTTGTTAGTTGGCCTGATGGGTTTCGTCTTATCCTCCCTATATCTCCTCATGAATGCACTGTGTTGCATCTTACGTTCTGTGGACCAATTCCTACCAGTCTTCATTTTAATTTTCTCTGAGAATTTGTGCTTGCCTACCATTGTACAGTAGGCTCCACGATTTTCTATAATGTCGTCTATAATATCTATTTCTTGGAGGTCCGCCTTAGTTTCTTCTAGGCAGTTTATTTTGACCTTTATTGAGTTGATTACATTATTATTATTTTTTGGTTATTCTGTCGCTGTCCATTCTATGGATATGGCCATGAATTTGAGACGTCTCTTGCGTACGGCATCAGTGAACGCGTCAGTTAAGGAATACAGGTCCGCTGTTCTCCTCTTAATTAATATTCCATTTTCTCTCGTGGGACCTTTTCAATTTCTATAATTTAGAGTGACATCCGAGAGATATGGTTTCTGAGGCTATTAGGCTTCCGGGAAAATAACTGTCTTATAGTGTCGTAATTTTGAATTACACGATATGACTCTTCAGTTGCAGTAATTCCACGTTAGTCTGTACGCCTTATGGAGTTTGGTGGTTCTTTCTACGTTGGCCCTACTGTCTAGTCCTGATGGTAGTAAGATTTCTTCGAGGTATCTGAAGGAGAATACCTGTGAAATTATGCCGTTTTACATCTCTAACGGAGTTTTTTGCTGTTTATTTATTCTTTTTTCACGTATTTAATTTTATTTAAGCCAATTTATCTATCTATTTAGCCAGCCCTGTGGTGTTGGGGTAGCGCGCCTGCCTCTCACCCGGAGGCCCCGGGTTCGATTACCGGCTCCGTCAGGGATTTTAGAAACTGACGTGAGGGCTGGAATGGGGTGCACTCAGCCTCGTGAGGACAATTGAGTAGTTGTCTGACAGTGAGGCAGTGCCCCGATCACGAAAACCAAGATTATCGGCCGAGGGGACCCGATGCGCTGATCACGTGTCACCCCCAATATCTGCAGGCGAATTGGCTGAGCAGCGGTCGCTTGGTAGGCCTAGGCCCTTCATGGGCTGTAGTGCCAGGGGTTATTATCATTATTATTATATATCTATTTATTTATTTATTTCATGTATTTAATTCAATATTCATTACTAGGTGACCCGGCGAACTCTGTTCCGCCTTAAAGGCAATATATAAGCAGATTTTCGATTTTAGTAAGTTCAATTTTTTATTAGGAAATACAAATAATGATTCTTTATTGTCCATGTATTTTGGTGCATAGGTTGCACTCTTCAGTTAAGTACCTTGTGATACACGACAATTTTTGTTTTATTATCAGCCGCAAGAACAAACGACGCAGATGGTCTTGCGACCCATGAACATGCCACATATAATTGACCATGGGAAAAAACATGGATGTTCCAGATTCGAACCACAAACTTTCAAGGATTGGCCTTGTAATCTGCTAATGGTCATGGCGAATGCAAGATGGATCGGAAATTGAAGTCTTTTAAACTCAAACGGCATATCGGTTGGGATCAGCGGGATCCTCGGAATGAGAACTTTCTCACCTTAGAATTTTCCTCTGAGTATCGTCACGTAAATCACATTGTTCATCAATTTACTTACCACCAAACGCGTACCGTTGCACAGTTTTGGTTGGTTTATGCTTCGAAGCATGATTACTACGGAGCCAACCTTTAGGCGTAAATTGTACGGTGGTAAGCCAGGCACATCCAAGGAGTTTAAAAATTCAATTGGATAGTTGGTGGCTTCATCTTCATTTGTTACACAGTCAATAGATTTGAATGAATGCATTGTTCCAATGATCTCATTCTGAATTATGTAGTTTAGGTCATCTACATCTTTATTCTTAGCCGCTAAAATTGCTCGCTCACTCAACCATTCATTATTTTTGTAATTAGTAGTGATATTTGGGAATACTTTGTTGATAAGTTCGTCTTTCGATGAGATAAAGTTACAGAAATTATGAGGAAATGAAATCAATCCGCTCGATTCGTCGACAGGTACTCGACCATTACCGATAGTCAGCAATTGCTCAGAGAAATCTTCAGCAGATGTATCATTAAGCAATGCAACTCTCATGTTCGTTGTCAGCTGAAGTTTCTTCACATAGCGCCATAGATTCGATGATTTGAGGCAAGCGTTTATTTCGTCGGCAGCCGTTGATCTAGGAATTACTGGCAGTGTTTGGCGGAAATCACCAGACAGTAAAATAATTGCTCCTCCAAAACATCTGGAGTCATTGCGTAGATCTTTCAATGTCCACAGCAAATATTTGTCAGCATTTTGACGAATCATCAAACGATATGCGTAATAATTCATCGAGCTAACTTTCTTTGTAGTTTCTTCACCTGAAATTAAAACAGTAGATTTAGTATTTCATTTGGAAACAACCATTGTATTTTTGAGTGTTTGCAAGAAAATGACGCGATTTGGATGTTTCGCCACAAAGCAATGAATGCAATGGCTCCGGTGGCGGAGTCAATCAAGGCAATTTCACTTTCCCACTAAGGCAGCACAATCCGGGCGTTTCTCCGGAAAACTTCAATGTGCCACTATACTCGCAAACAACGTCCATTGGCCCAATGCAAACGCTAGGATGCAAGCAGTAATCAGTGCTGCAATCGTATCGACACACTGCTCGATTCAAATCAGCACTTGGTAAATCTCTTCTTGTGCTTCGAATATTATCTACTTATTGATCTCTGTTGTTCGCTCGACGATTTCGCATTGCCAACCGAGCCGTTTCACGGGCAGCTTCACTTTGCCCTTGTGATTGAGAAGCACGAAGTCGAGCCATACTAACGCGGCGCTCTTCACGGGCAATTTCTTGTTCTTCTTCAGTCCTTTCATTCGCAATGTTTCGTATCCTTCTCGGATTATGACTTTGTCGGGAAAGATTCGATCGTCTTTGTCGCGGCATTGTTAATGATGATTCAAAGAGAATACAAATTACGTTGAGTAACTAACGGGATTTCATGTTAAGAGCCTCATTTTCTATACCGGTAGTGGAGAGCGCTACTCGCATCCAGTCGGCCGTGTCTCGTCTAGAGCTACTGTTGCCTGGAAACGACTTGCCTTGCCATTCCTTCATGAGTTTATTTTAGCTGTCATTTGCGTTACGTTTTAAAGTGACTTGTATTCCCTTTGGCGTTTTATGTCACGTCACGGGATAAAGAAAAAGCATCATATGTCCGTCTCCTGGTTCTAAGCTACCTCCACACCTATTTTCAGCCAAATCGGTTCAGCCGTTCTTGAGTTATAAATAGTGTAACTAACACGACTTTCTTTATATATACTGTATAGACTAGCAGAAGTACCCATTCTTCGAACGGTCATCGGTATTAATAAACAGACACAATCAATTGAGCTACTGTTGCAATGGTTAGGGGCGTGTAACCTGCTTGTCGACAAAGATAAATGATTAGTTGAAATATGCTCTGAAACTAATTTGCCTAACGTGTACTTCCTGACGTGAAAATAAAATTGAAAACCTCGTTGACGAAATGCAATATACGTCACATAAAATCTGACCCTCACTGTTGTGTCAAGTGCGCATCCAGAGGAAGACCCCTTTAATAAATTATAAAGGCTTGTGGTGCATGAAAATTCAGGTTTTTTAGCCTCCAAATTCCTAAAAGCAAAAAAATAAAATAAAAAATAAACTATTTCAATTCAGGAATTTTTGAAAATAATGTTGCTGTTTGAAGGTATAATAGACCTTCTGTACGACACATCACCCGTTTAAGTCTTGTGAAAAATTCGAGGGTACCTCTTGACCCCCTTAAGCGCATTGATGAATTTTACAGTTTTTGTTGGTTCCGTGATAACCTTACAGCCATTTGCAAACTTTCACAGAAATTTAATAAATGGAGTGGCATTACTTCTTGCAGAAATAGATGGTAAGTTGGATGTACCTTTTTGAGACACTGTTGTCATGGTTTCAGGCTTGCATTCCTACATTAGTTTATTAAATGAAATTAGATTTTTGGGAATATCTCAGAAACTCTTGGTTTTAGAGCATTAAAATGTAGTTTTCTGGAACCCTTTACGGCTGTTTAGGGGCTCCGAGGTTTTTTTTTCTGACACCAAGGGGCTGAAAATGAGCTTTGTATCGTCGTTGTAGGCCGTAGTATCATCATCATCATCCTCTTGCACAGTTTCCAGCCGTTGGCCGGGTCTGTTTGGAACATAGGCCACTCCAACGTCTTCTGTCTTCCCACCATCTCTCAGCCTCCACCCCTGTCCAGTCTTCTCCTCTCTTCTTCACGCTTTCTTCCATCCCTTTCAGCCACCTGTCTCTCGGTCTTCCACTCGGCCTCTTTCCTTCCCACTTCGTCTCGTGTATCCTCCTGGGTATCCTCTTATCCTCCATTCGTTTTACATGTCCATACCATCTAAGTCTAGGTTTCTCTATACCATCCCGTAATAGTTCCTACTTCATTAATTCTCTGGTCCTCTCATTTCTTATTCTGTCCATCTTTGTAGCTCCAATACTGCTTCTCAAGAACCTCATCTCACTGGCCTGTATTTTGCTCTTCTCCCTTCCTTTCATACCCCAGGCCTCCGAGGCATACGTCAGGATAGGGACATAGTACGTCCGATATATGTTCTTTTTTCTGTTCTGAGGGACATCCTTGCTCCATAACATGCTTCTCACACTCCTCCGGAATGCTTCCGCCTGTCTCCCCCACTCATTTTTTCTCTATCGTTTCTTCCATTATCTTGTAGCAGGCTTCCCAGATACTTGAAACTCTCCACTTTCTTCAGCTATTCCCCACCAATTGTTATTCCCGTTGTGGTTCTTTCCTTCTTCCTTGTTGTGTTCACCATCTCACTCTTATTTATGCTAAATTTCATCCCATATCCTGGTATTATTCCTTCCCACACGTCCAACTGTTCCTGTACCTCCTCCTCCTTGTTTCCCCAAATCATCAAATCATCTGCAAACACCATTGCTTTCATCTTTCCTTCCCCAATTACTTGTGCCACTCGGGTCATTATGACATCCATCACCACAATTAAAATTAACGGTGCCAGTGCACTTCCTTGTTTCAGGCCGTTTCTCTGTTCCACCCAGTCCGATCTCTCTCCTCCCACTTTCACACAGCTCACGCTTCCCTTGTACATCTCCTTTATCCTCCTTATAGTCCATTTTTCTACTCCTCTATCCTCCAGGGACTTCCATACTTTGTTTCTGCATACACTGTCATATGCTTTCTTAATGTCCAGGAAGGCCATCAGTAGATCTGTTCCATACCCATAATGCTGTTCTTATAACTGCCTTACAGCAAAAATCAAATCCACTGTGGACCTTCCTGCTCTGAAGCCATGTTGTTCTTCCCTCATCCCTCCTTCTATCCTTGTCCTAATTATCCTTTCCAAAACTTCCTCAAACATCTTTGCACAATGACTCATCAGTTTTATTCCCCGATAGTCGCTGCATTCTGTTCTACTACCTTTCTTGAAGATCGAGACAATTATTCCCTTTTTCCAGTCCTCGGGGGTCTTCCTTTCCGTAGTGTAATAATAAAAATAATAATAATAATAATAAAATACAACAATATAGGGATAGGGATAAAATAGACCTTCCGTAGCACACCAGCACGTGTAAATCGCGTGAAAAAATTCTAGAGTACCCCTTGACCTCTGGTGTATTCTTTGGAATACACGGTAAGATAGAGTAAGCTTTTGCTTCTCTTTGCTTTAGTTCATCCCTTCCTTTTTCTCAAACACCAACAGTGATCTCCTGATTTCTCTTTGTTGGTACATGTCTCTCATATTACCTGTGAGTCTGTTCTAGATATATATCTTCCATGACCCACCTAGCGTCATCTAGCAGCGAATCTCTGAAGTTCCTCATTCTTCCCCGCACAAGAGGACTTATTTATCAATCTAGCCACCAGATCTCGTCACTATCGCCAGCTATCATCTCCGTGATCAAGAGAACTTCGGCTACTTTTTCACCCTCCAGGCTGCGCTAGTGACTCCTACTATCAACTCTTTGAAGACCATTTCATCAAGAAGATTTTTATAACTGTTAAGTTGGCTATTCTTATATGTATTCCTTTTGTCTCCTACCCCCACTCTTTTCCCCTTCCCTGGTCCCTCCGCGCTCCGTAGAGCGTGTCTCACTTGTACGTCGGAAGTCAACCCTGTCAGTTAGAGCTTAGCTAAAGCTCGCCTCCTCAACTCTAGAGGCAAATTTTAAATTCGACGCCATGTTCGAATTTTAGTATCAACCGTCAACTGCAACATCACCTTCTTCATGAAGCAAAGATAAGTACCGACTTCATGTTTTAACCTCATTCTCATCGCTTTTAAAAGGCTCAATGCTTTTATTTGGATTTTATAGACAGTGAAAGTTGGTATGTGAAAATAACTGCTTTCAAGAGATCTTCTTGATCAAACTTAAACTATCAAGTCTAACTTTCAATATGAAAGATTTTCTGAGATGCTATCTCACATCGAGGGATATTTCCAAAATACCCACTGTCTATATAATCTAGCTTTCCGCCGAGGGATTCTCTATCCAATTTAAACAAGTTATCATTGCTCTGGAACCTTCCAGAACCTGCACTCTATCTACCAGTTATACTGTCATGTACTTTCCACTCACATATGGGAATACTTTTTCAACTTAAGGAATCTTCCTTATGAACTGCTAATCAATATCTAATTTTTCTTCCTCCGTTGGGATTTTTCTGGTGTATTCAACTATAACCTACAAGTTTCTCAAGCAATAGACTCTCGCTAATCTAGTGTAACTAGTTATTTTCCACCATTGCAATAACTTTCCTTGCTATCAACGTTTTGCGCTACTACAGTGAACTCTTCTACTATATCAACAGACTATAGTGAAACCAGTGCCTGTTCAACTTTTCATCCGCGTCGCGCTCGTCCGAGTACAATAAATACGGCCATGAACACTTTTCCACAATCCCATTTGATCTTTCCCAAACCCTTTACTAACAAACCAAAATATTAAAATTGTTACTTTAGGTCTTTTTTCAATGAGGTGTCACTCTCAATAAGTGCCCTCCCTTACTTGTTCCACGTACAACGAATTAATGTCTGTAAAACTTCGTGTCTAGTACACGCCTCAAATTATATTGTTTCTCCCTTCAAATGAGGGAATCCAATTCTTTTTACTCCAAAGTGGGTTATCTCTAGGTTTCACGAAAGGGAAACTTGCCCATTTTTCTCGTGATCCCTACTTAAACATAGGAGTTCTAGAAACTTCCTTTCGATTGTTCTCTTCAGGTTTCACAATAAGTGACCTGCCCTATTTGTATAATCTCCTATATATAATCATTAAGCGTATCTCTGTATCAATACAAGAAGTTATAGAAACTTCTATTTCATTTCTTCCTGTTTTTGTTGTTGTTGCTTCCGAAGTTGTTATTATTTCTAAGATACTTGTCTAGAAATCCTTAAAGTACACACCTTGTACTTGATTTATTGTTTAACATTAATTACGTCAGTTTTCTTTAAATTTTTCATTTATTCATCTTAGCCATTTCAAAATCTTACGAAGATTTTAAAGCATATAAAAGGTTTAAAACCAAAAGAGTTATCAATTGCCTGGCGCAAGTTTTAGATGTTTTCGGAGGTCTGCGACCCCAATTGTTTATAAAAAAATCAAAATTATATATTTGTTACAAAAACTACTTCCTTTACATTGTTAAATAAATTAAAGATTTGTTTTTAGCTTTATCATTTCTCTAACATAACGGTTAGGCAAGATCCTGTCTTCCTTGACTCTTCCTATTTAATAAAAATAAATCTATTGATAGGGTTTTCACCACTTGTTGCATTTGAGCAAGAACTCTTAGTTGGTAACTTAGTAAAGTCTCTCTTAGCTTTAATAGCTAATTCTAACTGGCCAGTAAGGCAAGCATAGCTCGCTACGCCAGCTTCCTGCTTGTGGAGATTCTCTCTAACACTTATGGTTGGTTTTTCAAAATATAAGTGTTTCTCATTGTCTAAACTTTTAGTCGGCTCCTTGCTGGGTAAAAGCTTAGCCATTTCTAAATGCAACTATTGGTACACTTACCAAAATTATTCCCAAAGGTATAATTGCTTTATACCTATCCTTCTTGGATGCATTTGGTCGCTCTCTAGAAATTCTACAATTTCAAAAACTAAAATATTAGAGCTGATTCAAATTATTTGCACTCTTCAAATTACCTGTTTAGAAACAAACTCCTTTGAACAGATACACAATAAATCTGTTACTCTTTGTCTTGCCAGACCACCACCCTTCCCCATAGTAGGCATATGTATGCTTGAGAGGGAATACGCTACAGCAATTTTCTTGCAAACAACCCAAGTTCCAGCTGCGTTTCCCGTTAGCTTTGCCCAGGTCCCTACCCACTTTAGGTATCGGAGAGCGGATTTGCAGTGGCAGCTGCCTTTGAGTATACTTAAAGTTAAAATTATAACTCCTGCTGGACTCTCGTCCTATTTCTCCATCCTTTTTCTCCAGTCCGACATCCACTTCTTTTTCTTTATCATCTTCTCTTGCGGGTTAGGTTATTCCCAAGCCAATAATCTACCCAACCCCCTTAAGCGCATTATATATATTGATGAATTTTACAGCTTAATTTGGTTCCGTTATAATCTTCTAGCCGTTTGCAAACTAAATCAGTAATGTAATAAATGGAATTGTATTGCGTCTTACAGCAATAGATGGACCTGTGAGTTTCTGTTGCCATGGTTACCGGCTAGCTTTCATTCATTATTGTATTAAATCTCAAAAACTGTTGGTTTTAGGGCCTTAAAATGTGGTTTTCTGGGGCCCTTCGTTTCTCACATTGAGGGGCTGAAAATGAGCTTTGTCTCGCCCTTCTACGCCTATTTCAGCATGTATTTTAAGGGGGTAGTCCCCCTTTTATGAGAGGTACAGATAAGAGTTACATCAATGATTAGTGTCGTGCCTCTGGAGGATATCTGTACCAAATTTTACGTTGATCCACCCAACCGTTCTCGAGTTATAAGGGACCAACCACTTTGTCCACAGACAGACAAACAGACATACATACAGACAGACAGACAGACAGACAAAAAAATATTTTTGCACGCATCCGTCATAAAACAGTCTGAAACGCGTAAATGACGCAAATTTCCGTAGAAATTCGGAAAAAACAGACAAACTTCCATTCTTATATATAGAGAGATTGTATATATTTGTATTTTCTGTATTTATTTATTTAATTATATATTTATGTATTTATTTATTTATTTATTTGTTTATATGGTTGGGGCCGTTATGATACGATGGCATAGCTGCTTGCCTCTTACCGGGATTATGGGAGATTTTCACTTTATTAGACGTTGTTACTGGAAGGACATTATTATAGCCTTGATCCTCCAGCCAAAACCATCCCCCGATAACTTACCTGCTTGATGTTTGTGGGCGTGTTTTCACGAACGGGACAACTTTGGGTTGCCACAGTAGATCTGTACGTATGCCCATTGAGATCCGAATGAGGCATGTGGCGTCTATATACTTCAGCGTGCTGCGTCTGCTAATCTGAACGGCATTAAGGGACATTACGGCATAGTTTTCGTCAAAAACAGCAGAAATTTTCCCATACTTCAGAGAAAGTTTTCCCATTGATCATTCATGTCTGTTGAGTAAGAGAATGAGACCGTATTAGAGATGTGAATTCCAGTTTCCTTCATTCTGGGCAGGTATGTTAGCAGGCTAGATCACCAGGGTTCTGATCTTTAACGTATTATTTTGGCAGAACAATCCTGCATTCATAAAATCGCCTTCTTTTCAGTTTCTCATTTTTGTGACAAAAACGTTCCTTGCGCAAAAAGCAATTATTCAGCAATAATGTTAGACGAAATTTTGTTTGTCGGCTAAAACATGCAGTGTCTTTCTTTCTTTCTTTCTTTCTTTCTTTCTTTCTTTATCGTTTAGGCCTACTTAGGACCATGGGGCTCGTATCTACTCTTCGGTAAGTTGTTGCTTTCTTCTTCTTCCAATAGTCCCTCATTTTCTGACTATGAGTCAGTCTTCTTTCTTCTGTCCACTTAGCTCCTGTAGTCTTCTTACTTCTAAGGGACGTTGGTAAAACGCCCTGTCGGATGACCTGACGGAACATCAGACGTTCACGAGTTTGTTCCAGTGGGATATCTAGTTGTTTCATATCGAACTTAACTGACGCAATCCATTTGTTCTTAGAAGCCTTGCCTCTTCTGTTACTGTGGATATCCTGTTGGCGAGTCTTTCAGAATCCAGACGTGCCAAGTGTCCATAAAAGGTCAGGCGTCTTTTCCTTATAGACGTGATGATGTCCTCATGGTGTTCATACAATTCATCATTACGACGGATTCTGTAAATGCCTCCTTCCTCTCTAATTGGACCTAATATCCTCCTCAGGATCTTCCTCTCTTTTAACTGAGTGGGCCCTTTCTGGTCATTGCAAGGCACTTAGAAGCATACAGGACAGATGGCTCGACGACCGAGTTATAGTGCCTGAGTTTGAGGTTCTTGGAGAGGCACTTAGATGAATAGATACTACGACAGGAATGATAATCCCTTTCAAACTATCACGCAGTGTCTATTTAAAACTGAAAACATATTAATCTCAAGAACATTTTTTTAGGATTAGGGAATAACCCATTTTATTTGGCTACAATCGTGTTGACCGACTGAAATGCATCAAACTTTCGTTCACTAAGGCAACACTGAAAATGGCTTCAAACACCATAATGATGTTACAATAATTTCTGTGTGTTCAATAATAAGATTTATATAACACATGGTGTATTTACACAAAGCTTTACACAAATTTGTTGTCCTCTGCGTAAAATCTTAGTGATTTGATCCTTGCTGTGCACTCGAGTAGGAGGTACCGTTCACATCGTAGTCCATATAGCATACAAATATATTGAATTGATGCCTGGTGAAATCCTCTTTGATTGTAAATTCTATAGTGAAAGCCGTGTGCAGGCATTCTAGTGTATATATGTCGCAGCGGGAAATTTGGTTCCTTCAATTCATCCGTATTCATGGCTGGCGTTAGATGACATTCTTCATCTATTCCACTTGCCTTTTCTTTCCTTTTTCATGTGATTCCTTCATATGGTGGTGTTCTATACAGCGTGGGTGGAGTATTGCCAGGCAGCCGTGAATATACAGTTCCCCAAGTAAGGAAGCCCCTAAACACGTGAAAACTAGTCGTAAAAGGTGCGTGGTGTACAAGAAATCCGGAGGAAATTTCGGCTATACCGCTTCCAAGTCTATTTGTGAGCGTAAACTCAGAAACTAGAAGACTAGACGTGACAAACCGGTTTTGTGAGTAAACTAAAAACAAATCTGAGAAACAAATAAAAATAACACGTAACAGACATTTGGCCAGCTGGAATCCTGGTGTAGGTCATGCAGACGCCGACAAGTACTGGCTTTGTGGGGGAGTCAGTGGCTAACTGACTCAAATACCAGTAAACTGAGAGTGCTCAAGGGTACTACTCGCATGTGGCAGAGCTCATTCTGGTCTCGGAGGGAGTCCGTCATTTTGTGTAGGCTAATGATAAGTCATGCAAGATCCACCCACTCATGCCTACTGAGAAGGGAAGACCCCCACTTTGTAACTATGGAGTCGCATTCTCCGTGACCCACATTTTAACCGAGTATGTGAATCTTACTGATCTACGAAGAAACCTTGGTTTGCAGAATACACTCAATCTCATATTAGCCGATGACGTGGTGAGTGCTGATCGCCTTATCCGCTTTATTAGTAAGAGTGGCTTAGGACCAGCACTCTAAGGTTTCAAGTGTAGGCTATATTTACTCAAAGAACTTGTTCTTTTTATTTTCTCTTTTTATTGAGAACTGAATTCTTGTTTTCCATAATTTTGTTTATTATTATAAGTATTATGGCCTGTTTCCAGACGCAATTCCTTATGGGAAAAGATGTAATTCCACGGGAGAGGAAACTACTAAGTAAGACAACAAAATAAGTTGGTCAATAAAATGATTTTGAATAAAATTAATTACGACTAATTAATATTATTTTTTGGCCTGTTTGCCATCTCTTGATGAATGCAGTACATTTGCATTTGTCTGTAGGCACAAGAGTAAAATGTGGCTTTTCACTGATGTCTCAGTCCCACTCATGGCTGTGGTTATATGGAAGCTACTGAGGTATGGGTGGTGCTGAGTAATGACATTTAGGGCACAGTCAGTGCCTGTCGATGCTGTGAAAGGTTCTACTCATAGGGCTAGTACTATTGTTTTGACTCAGTGAGGAAAGCAATGACAAACTACCTCACTCCTCATCTTGCCTAGTAGCCTACGCCTCAATATAGCGCTGCCTTGGGTTTTTGTGAGTATCTACCCACATAACCTAACGGCGGTACTTTTTGAGGATCCAACCAGCCTTCGGACTGGCAACCTAACAGACATTATAGGTATTAGTAGTTATTTTTTGTTTTATTGTTTTACGCAGATTAAAAAAACATATTTAGGCATCCATCTCTATTTTTTTTTCCAAATTTGTATAAATGTATCTTTGTTAAGAAGGAAAGATGACCTCGCTGTTTTCTTCCAAAAAGCAACAATAACTAACTAACTAATTAACTAACTAGGTCATGCAGACAGGCTATATAAAGGCCGGTCAAGTGTATATTTACTCAAAGATTTTTTTTATTTTTTTGCTTTTTTTAATCTGAATTTTTATTTTCCCTAATTTTTGTTTATTATTATTATTATTATTATTATTAGACTATTATTGATGTGTAACATCTTTCCAGTCGGTTGCTGGATATTTGTGGGAGTGATTTTGAAAAATGGGACGGAAGTGGATCGGACGATCCAGCGGGCTGTGGTGGATCGAACGGAAGTGTGTAAGACGCACTGCCAGCTGGATCGCATTGCTGAACACTTTCATTCTGACGGTAAACGCTCATGCGAACTCTGGTGTCAAGTGATTGAAACAAAGCACACGGCACATGTTCGAAGTCTTCGTATCTGTATTTAAATGATAAAATGCTTTAATATCAAACATTGTAAGTAGTCGGCATTGCCGGTATTATGTTTCTGCACAATGGCTATTCACTTATTAACCCACATAACGGTAATGCAGTCATCAATATAATATAATCGTTGTGTTTATACGAGAACTGAGCAAGCCTTCATGAACTATTGCTGAATACATTCTATTTACTCACAAGAAGGCCTATTCATAAAGCATTTTAAACTCAATTTCACGCAGGAACATTATCGAAACAAGCAAAATATAAATGAAACTTAATTCCGTGATGCAGTATTATTGGTACGTGAAAATAAGTCACCATCTTGTACCTAACATTCGTGTGGTCGAAATAGCCGTGGGGTTAGCGTCATTGAATATGAATCTAGAGGTCTCGTGTTCAAATCCTGGACTGGTTAGATATTTTTGCTACCAGATTATCGTTTTAAACGATATTTATCATATCAATATGACTCATTCAGAATCCCTATGAAATTACGTGTTGGTCTGTGAATCAAGAGGTCCGGGAACTGGGCAAGCATTTCATGATCCACTGCTGTGCACATTGCATTTACTCGCAAGTTGGCCTATTTATAGGGAATTTAAGGTTATGAGCGGTGTCGCGTCTATTAATCTAGTTGATCCATATCGTATTCTTTATTTAGGCTAGCACTGGTGGAAGCGACAAAACCTCTAATAAAATGAGTTCCGTATTATAAACTACAATATCTGTAAAACACTCCCTTTTACAATAGATTAATATTCATGCCAAAAAATATTACAAAATACCGGTGTATCAACAATTTGCCGTCCTTGAAATGGTTTTCCGTGGTTTCCCATTTTCAACTCCAGGCAAATGCTGGGACGGTACCTTCTGACATGCCACGGCCGCTTCCTTCCACATCCTTACCCAGTTTCATTCACCATCATTCATTTCATCTCTCATTAACTGCTCTCGTGAGTTTGGGGTCAGAAAGGGCATCCGGCCTAAAAACCATCCGCCACAAATACTTCCATCGCATCTCATCCCCGACCCCGTTGGGAAACGGGAATAATAAGGGGTAGACATACAATACCGGTGTATCAACAATTTCATGTGAGGTTTCTTCTATGTCAGATGTTACAAATCATTTATGTGACTACTGTAAGACTCGTCAAGTTTTCTGTTTTACTATTTTAGGCTTTTTTAGTCATATTTTGGTATCCACCTCTAAATTCTTAAATTCTTCCAAATGTGTATAATTTTATCTTTGTTAAGAGGGGCAGATGACCTTGCTATTCCGCACCTTAAAGCAACAATAACTAACTAACTAACTAACTAGGTCATGCAGACAGGCCATACGTAGGTCGGTCTCGTGGAGAAGAAGGGACATGCCCAACTGGTTTTCGTCCATTGGCACGCGACCTTTGAAACGTTCTTGCCAGACTGCTTACATTACAAAGTATTCCTGCCACAAAGTAATTACAGTGGGAGAACCACTCGGCGTTTGTGGATCCACTTCGTACAACATAGAGCTGGTTTGTTGTTGTATAATTTGAGGAGCCTAGACATCGTGGGCATTTATCCTAGTATATTTGGTTGAATGTGGATTTTTGTGTGACAACCTGTGCTATTGTGGTGGCTGTATCAGTGTGTGTATTTGTAATTAAGGTGAGGATTGGGAAGTAAGCAGCCGTGGTCTTAAGTTAGGAACCACCCCGGCATTCGCCTGGAGTAGAAGTGGGAAACCACGGAAACCAATTCCAGAATGGCTGAGGTGGGAATCGAAGCCACATATTCTCAGTTTTGTCTCACGAGGTTGAGTGACCCCATTTCCAGCCCTCAGATCAAAATTGAATGTCTTGCCAAAACCGGAAATCGAACCCTGACCGCCGGGGTTACACCCAAGAATGCTAGCCACTACACTAGGACGTTGAGCCATCATAGAGCAAACACTAAGCAATATGGCGTGTGTTTAGTCTGCTAGACATGTTTAAATAATGTCACTAAACCATTTTTCCTGCTAAACCATGGACCATTCACTGTACTTCCTCTCGTCTTTTGACTCTTCCTGGCGTGGGTTTGAAATATTATTGACGTTCCGTAAAATGTTTACTCTTGTTAACAAGGTTAGTCTGTTTCCGGTTATTCTGAGAAACCTCTAATGACATTACATCGTCTTCACTTAAACTACATGGGGTCTTTTCATGTTGATTCAGAAATGGAGACATTGATTCTACCTGGCTGTTCTGAGAAGGTTCCGGCAAGCTCATATACAATTACAAGGTGGTTTGATTAAAGTTGATGACCAATACATGGCTCTCTAAGGATTGGTTACTTTCCTAAAGGGTTACACACAGCTTGTGGTGATTTTCCGCATTGCCTTCATTTCAACAGTAGCAAAAATAATAATAAATGGTTTCTCAAGATGAATATCTAGGGAAACATAGTCTATGGTTTGATACCGGGCTAGGTATATAACTCACGTGCTACCCCGTTCACTTTACGTTATGATGTTCCCTTGTGCCTGATGCTTGATTCCATTGTACTCTGTCTTTGTTGTGTTTGGAAACTACGTCTAGACTTGTCAGTGAGTCCCTTCTTCGTCTTATGGCTGGGGGGGTCTCATGTGTGGATGAATGGAATACTTCCTTCCTTCCTTCCTTCCTTCCTTCCCTCCCACCTTCCAACCTTCCTTCCTTCCTTCCTTCCTTCCTTCCTCCCTCCTTCCTTCCTCCCTCCTTCCATCCTTCCTTCCTTCCTCCCCCCTTCCTTCCTAACTTCCTTCCCTTCCTCCTTCCCCCTCCTTCCATCTATCCTTCGTTCCTCCCTCCTCCCTTCCTTCCTTCCTTCCCTTATTACTTCCCTCCCTCCTTCCAACCTTCCTTCCTTCCTTCCTTCCTTCCTTCCTTCCCTTCCTTCCTTCCTCCTTCCTCCTTCCATCCTTCCTTCCTTCCCTTCCTCCTTCCCCCCCCCTCCTTCCATCTTTCCTTCGTTCCTCCCTTCCTTCCTTCCCTTCCTCCTTCCCTCCCTCCTTCCATCCTTCCTTCCTTCCCTTCCTCCTTCCCTCCCTCCTTCCCTCCCTCCTTCCATCCTTCTTTCCTTCCTTCCTCCCATCCTTCCTTCCTCCCTTCCTTCCTTCCCTCCCACCTTCCATCCTTCCTTCCCTCCCTCCCTCCCTCCTTCTTTCCTTCCCTTCCTTCCTTCCCTCCCTCCTACCATCCTTCTCGCGCACTTTGAGAAGTGGTGTGGGTGGCTTGCTTCCTGCTCTGTTTGTATCCGAGCCATATACTCTCGTTGCAGCAGGTATTTTGTGTCGGGTTGAGTGCTACCTCCACACTCATTGGGACCTGTGCAAGGCACTTCATTTACGTCCCCATTCTGCATTCTGCATTTCTCAAGACTTCCCTTATTGTCAGATAAGTCTGTAATACCTCATCTCCCTTCTTTTATCCCTTCTTCTCCCTTGTCTTATCTGTCATATCTCATCTATTAATGACAATTGTTAAGAGTAGCAAGCGCTGTATTGGTCGTGTGTGTTGGACGCACATATTTGCTGCGCGACGGTGTAAGTAATTTCACTTTTACGGTGATTGATAGTCCAGTCAAATTAGGATTTCTTCTGCGCTAAATCATGTACTGTAGTTCCAAAACTTTCAGTAATTTGTAGGGGGTGATCCCCTGAACAACACCTAATAATGTCATATCAATATCAGGTGCCGTGGCGGATGGGGCTCAAACTTCATTTTTTGGCGTCGCACAGAATATTTTATACTGGTCAAATTACCTACGCAAGTGTATATTCACATCTTTATGTGTTTCCGTCTCTGAGATATGAGTCGACGAAACTGGAAAATATGCAGAAAAATTTGTAACGCCACACGTTTCTCGTCAATTTTGGCCTTTCTTGGAAGCTCTTGTATGCTCGGAGTCTTCTCTGGAGAGGTGCACGTTCCTGGATGTCTTCAAGTGTGATTCCTACTTCTCGAAGATCTTTTCCAACACCTTTGTCTTCCATTTTACAGCAATTTCGTTGGGACAGAAGTTGTAGAGCATTACGTTTCATTTAAGTATGAGATACTTACTTTTGCTAAAATATCTTCGAGCAGTCAAAGGTTAGAGCGTTTTGAGATTACACTAGTAAACTGTTAAAGCCCTTGCAAACGGTAGTAAGATGATGAGCAGTTTACTAGCGGAAACTCGAAATTGGCCCCAAAACTGAGTCAGTAAGTAAGATTTGTTTGGAAATTCTAGGGATTAGTTATGTTCAGATAAAGGGAAAAATTATAGTATTTCGTTATTATTATTATTATTATTATTATTATTATTATTATTATTATTATTATTATTATTATTATTATTATTATTCTTTATTAGTTCCAGCCTGCTGTGGACCACGTTACTTTAACCGTTTGCACCCTAGAGCTTTAACTCTTCCCCGATATTCCCGCATTCACGTTCTATGAGGCTCCTTTCTTGCATCAGTCCACCTCTTGCCAGTTTTCAATTTTGGCTTTTCTTGGAAGCTGTTATATGCTCAAAGTCTTCTCTGGAGAGGTGCACGTTCCTGGATGTCTTCAAGTGTGTTTCCTACTTCTCGAAGATATTTTTCAACTTCGATGAACCAGGTGCGTTGGTTTTCTTGTAACAATCTAGGAAAGGATCTTGTTGGTCTGTCTCTGCGAGCTCATGCGTGTTATGTGGCCATAAAATTGAATCCTCCTTTTCCCAATGGTGTTTGTAATCCTCTGTGCAGGTAAGTTCGTTGTTGTGCCGTCTCCTGTACTCGTCATTTTCTCTGGTTGGTCCAAGGATCTTCCTGAGGGGTTTCCTTTCTTTGGCTTCTAACTTTCCAATCAGACCTTTTCTATTCATTGCCAGGTGTACAGGGCTTCTGGGCGAATGATTGAACAATAATGCTCAAGCTTGGCGTTGATGGACACTGATCGTTTGTTGTAGACATCTCTAGTTAGCTGGTATGCCACTTCTATCTTGTTGATCCTAGCTATGATTGCTTTATTCTCAATTGTTAGGTACTATCCACTCGCCTAAGTACTTAAACGTATTATTATTATCATTATTATTAGTTCATTTTCGGAGTTTACTGACAGAAGCTGATAATTTGTTATATAATTCTTGACGTAAATTGCAAGGCCGTTATGTTGCTGGTACATCATGGGGAGCTAATACTCAAGTTCTAAGATCCTCCGCCTTAGCTTTATAATATTCTGTTGCTGAATATTGCTGTCCAACCTGGATCAATAGTGTTCACACTAAGAAGATAGATGTGCAACTCAATCAAGCAATGCGAATAATCACGGGTTGTATTCGAAGCACGAACACACTTTGGCTGCCTGTTCTCAGCAACATTCCACCTCCAGTCCTAAGAAGATCAGAAGCTCTCCTAAAGGTATGGAAAACATTCGGCAGAATCCCCAGCTACCCATTCACCAAGATCTTGCACGAGCTGAACACTAACGCTTGAAATCAAGGAAACCTGTTGCTCAATATTGCTGTCCAACCTGGATCAATAGTGTTCACACTAAGAAGATATATGTGCAACTCAATCAAGCAATGCGAATAATCACGGGTTGTATTCGGAGCACGAACACACTTTGGCTGCCTGTTCTCAGCAACATTCCACCTCCAGTCCTAAGAAGATCAGAAGCTCTCCTAAAGGTATGGAAAAACATTCGGCAGAATCCCCAGCTACCCGTTCACCAAGATCTTGCACGAGCAGAACACTAACGCTTGAAATCAAGGAAACCACCAAGGCGTACAGTAGTCAAGTTTGAAATATGCTCCTTCCAAGTTAACAACTCATCGAACATCCAATGGGAGCAGTCTTCAGTGGTAAATAAATATCCAGTTGACAACCCTTCTAACCAGTTACAAGGATACCATCTCCCCAGGCGCCAGTGGAGGATCATCAACCGGATTCGAACTGGACAAGGCAGATGTGGCTATCTACTGCACAAATGGGGATGGGCTAGCTCTGCAAATTGCGACTGCAGTGCATTATCACAGTCAATCCATCATATTGATGCTGACTGTCCTCTTCGATCTTTCAAAGGAACAATAATGGGCATTCATCTTACATCGGAGGGAGCAGTTGAATGGGTCAAAGAACTAGACCTAGAGTTGTAATATCGTACGAACTCGTGACTATGCACATTTGTCCAGAAATTATATATTTTGTATATATGTACATACATTCTTCATACGATAAATAAATAATTATTAGGTCATGACAAATTTGTCTCAAAGAAGAAGCATACAAATGTGACAAACAGGACTAAACTTTAGAACACGTAATGTATTGGCCTCCCTCTATTTGAAACTCTCGAGGCATTTCAGTGTCTCCCAAGCATATTGCCCACATGTCACCGCTCTGTCTGGCTAATACACAGCACCGCAGAAACAAGCCAAGCTCAATAATCAGAGCCCTAGTTGAACTGTTTTCTCACGTCCAGCACGCTGATGTTGGAAACTGATTACAGCAGGTTTTCGCTCGGTTTTTGTGCTCGCTTCGTGTCAGCTGCGTTGTCATTAGCTCAGTGTACGCAGGTGTAGTGCGTGTTGCGCCTAAAGAGCAACAACGCTTAGCTGTAGAGACAAATTTGATTCTGGCGGGGATTGTCCACCCACAATCGCCTCGTGCGTAGCTTTAAACAAAAAGTAATATCACTACATCAGAGCACGCAGATTTATTTAATTGCTGTGTTTCTTAATAACCATCGCTTCAGCGATTTTGCTAGGAAATTTTAGTTGCAGTGGAGTTTCTTTTTCAGGGGGTTGCTCAACTTTAGAGGATTAAAAGCGTCATTTCTTCTCTCGAACAAATCTAATTTAGCCTGTCACTTTTCCATTAAATAGAAACTAATCAAGTAACTGGGTAAATTGCTCATAAATTTCATGGGTTTATGGTAACTTAAAGGAAAAGGCACTGCGGCTTCATCGTTTTAAGAGCTCTACATCTCTGGTGAAGTATTATAATCTTTACAATACATTTCCATTGTCACTGATGTATTCTATTTGACATGTTGATAACATCTCGAGTGCTGCCAAGGAGCAAATATTATATTTCGGTTAACGTCTGCAAACCACAGTGAGGCAGAACTACTACAGAGATGAACCATTACCATTTCGTTGGCGTCTGCAAACCAAAATACAGCGTGTGTTTGTCTTCAAATAATATGTTATTGTCGCCGCATGTTTTCGGAAGAATTAGACCACATGACTGTTTCCCAAATGAAGAGTGCACATTACATTGATCTGCAGGAAAGGGTGACATTTTAGAGTTTGTTCATATTGTGTTTGGTTTTCAAATTTCCACTATTTCTTTCTTTCTTTCTTTCTTTCTTTCTTTCTTTATATTCAGTCACTTATTTTAAACGTATCCTTTCCTTTCCTTATAGTGCACCATAATAGCGTTATTGATGGGAATATTCTTAGTGTTAAGCTTTCCACCCACCGTTTTCCTTGATATTTTAATCTGTATCGGCTGATGAAGGGGCCAAACAATTAGGCCACGAAACATGTACCCAATGATTGCCGAAAAATAATGCCATCTTATGGCTAGCAACTGCAGCAATCCACCACAACCTTACTGGTTACCGGACACCCCTGGTGAATACCCTGCCTGGTTTTCTGGATCACCTCCGAAAAGAACGATGGAAACTCGTACAGCGGAAGTGTCTCAACAGTGCTTTTGGCAACCTTTTATAAAAATTCTAACAACATACGTGTGGTCATCATTGTGCTACAGTCTTATGATGCTTGGTGTTTTGTTCTTGTGTTTTGTGTGTTTTTATAGTTTGTTTTCTCTCAAAGACTACTGCGAACTAAGAACATTACCTTGAGGAGGGAATTGTATTTAGTGATCAGTGTTTGTAGCTGTATTTTTTGTAAACACAAGAATGAATAAATCAATGTAATTTAAAAAATGACCACAAAGTGATCATTTATCAAAATAAAGGTATTGATTAGGCGGAACTTTTGACACAATTATTAACAATTAGTTCATCAATATTGAACCAGCATGAACCTTTCAAATACGACAATTATAGGAAAATGTGAGAAAACTTCCGTACTGATTAATAGATAATTAAAATGCTCAGCCAATCAATACTAATTATATTCAAATTGGTACTTGTTGGGTAGAAATATGTACTTATTTGAATATAATTTTTATTGATTGGCAGATAATTTTAATTAATTAACTTAAGGAAAGTAAACAAAAATCGACCACTATTTCTTGCAAACTCCTAGTTAATGAAACCAAAAGACTGTTCAAAGAGTATTCAATGTGGTGCTATTAATATCGAAGGGAGTTACGTATGGGAGAAATAACTACTGTAGGAGAGACAGCAAGTGGGATGGGATTGTATATTCTAGGCATTAGTGAAGTTACGATAAAGGGAGAATGAGAGGAGAAAATTATTATTATTATTATTATTATTAGATGCAAAACTACAGTATGTAGGACAAAGTAGAAATGTATGTCAAGAAAACCATAGAATATAACATGGTCGATGAATCATCTGCCCCTAATAATATTGTTTTATGCAGCCCAACTAACACGTGTAGTCAGGAACGTCGATATTCCTCTGCTTCCATCCCGTACATTAGTACCATACGGGATGCAGAGAAATATCGACCTTCCTGATAACAACGCTAGTTGGGCTTAAAACAATATTATTAGGGACTGCAGATTCACCTGGTATACTGAACTTAGAATCAAGTTTTGCAGTACCAACTTTTACTATTTTCGGTGGACTAGATCGCCAGTAAAGTCATTTTCTATACTGTATTTGAATTTCGTGTAGCCGCTATGTTTTTTTTTTATAGTTTATCATAATCCTGAAAGTCACACATACGTACTTACTTAATTATTGACATTAGTGGTTTGTTTTAGATAGACTATGCCATAGAGTTTTGTATCAGTAGCTGAAGATTAATACGGTTGTTTATTATACAAATTTGCTCTTTGATTGCTTGATTAGGACACAAAGATAAAAACATATTTTGGAAATGCCGCACAGCCGCTGTCTTGAATTTCCTAGAACAATTAGATACTAATATTCCAAGTTACTGAGCTTGGATGATTAAGTATTTAAAAATTTAAAAATCGCATGGCCACCATGTAGGTTTCCTATATATCAGGTTTTCTAAAGTCACACATATAAACTAAACTTTATATCCTCTTTGATCATACAGATTTTCAGGTTGTTAGCGGTAATAGTTTTGGAGATATTGATTGCCGATGCCGGTCAAATATTTCGCGCGGCCGCCAGGTTGCATTGGTGACACTTAATGACATTTGAAAGAGACAATCAAAATAGGACAAGGTATTACTAAGTTTTTATCAAGTTTCGTTGAAATCGTTCCAGCCGTTTAGATTTTATTAGGGACACACTCACATGCATGTATGGACAAAAGTTAATCTCACAAACCTCTATTTCATATAATAATAAAAATAGGCATTTTAATCCCTTAAATACATAACAACAGCCATTACTCATCATCTTTAAGTTAGACTTGTCCTGTTAGTTATTTAGTTAATTATGTTGCTTTAATAGGCGATACTGTGAGGTTATCTGCTCCTAGACTTGTCCTGTTCTTATTAAAATTAAACTTGTTGTTATGTAATAGTTGGCCAATACAAAGTTATGGCATGACTAGACCTGTTTGTCTACCACTGCAGTCACGTGCTTCAGAAACCAGAGAGACCACCTCGAGGCGTAGCCGCTAACATTCTTGGCTGTCACCCCCCAGGTCCGGGTTCGTTCCGTGATTTCCCACTTTTACTCCGGGCAAATTCCTGGGTAGTTCATAAGGCCACGGTCGCCTGCTTCCCGATCCTTATCTGCATTACAAATACACACACTAATACAGCCATCACACTAACACAGGTTATCAGATAAATTATACACACACAAGTATTCGGGGCTACATGACCACGATATCGCAAATCCCATTAATCAAATAACAGCAAGAAACCAGATACTTTGAACCTTCACATAATAGGCTTATACATAAACATGGTATATTCTTAATCCTTCTTCTTATTCTTCTTCGCCTTCTTCTTCTTCTTCTTCTTCTTATTCTGCTTCGCCCTCTTCTTATTCTGTCGCGTATGGCCTACTCTGTACCGCGTAAACAATCGGCCGACTTGCCACTCTCTTTTCCTCCTCCCAGAATTTCTTCATACGGTCGCTAAGTCTCCTTCTTCTGTCTTCAGACAATATGGCCTTGCTTTTTGTGATATGTTTTTCCTGAAACCTTTTGAATTTATCAACCTTC
The DNA here is from genome assembly GCA_946902985.2 of Meconema thalassinum. Classification (NCBI taxonomy): domain Eukaryota; kingdom Metazoa; phylum Arthropoda; class Insecta; order Orthoptera; family Tettigoniidae; genus Meconema; species Meconema thalassinum. The sequence goes on from OX336388.2 coordinate 610,983,723, forward strand.
CCCTTAATCCATTACTAACGAAATAAATTTAAATTTTGCTAACATAGTTATCGAGAATGGTGTGTTCTCTCACTAGTTTAATGGAAGTCCTCTATTTCAACAACCTTTCCATTTAACGAATCACATACAGCAGCCATGCGCTATGTGCGGCCCGCGGGCCAAGTGCGGCCCTTGAGCTAGTCTAATCCGGCCCGCGACATGGTGTCGAATTATACTACCTACAATTACACATAGGTCATATTTTCTGTTCTGTGTACCTAGAAGTGAAAATCTGTTTCAATCTCATTGTGTTAATGCGTTTTGTGTATTAGAGTAGCAGCTAGACCTGATTGAGTTACAATGTATCAATGAATTGAAGCAACTATTCCACAACGTTTCGAGAATTGAGTTCCACACAAGGCCCTACCAAAATCAAGCTTTCCAAACTTAAAATCTTATGCACAGAAGATAACTACCACGTTCGCATTTTCCTATATCTGTGAATAGGTGTTTTCTTCAATGAAGCTTCGCAAAAATAGCGTCAGAAATAGATTAACAGACCACCATTTGGTTGCGCTACTAAGAATCAGATCATCCCAGTTTCAACCAGATTATGAAAAACGTATAGAAGCACAGTCACTTGTTACTTACTTCTAACAAATAATGAAGGTGTTTCATATTGCAATGATGAAGGAATACTGGTCTAAAAAAGATACGAGCCTTACAGTAGTCGCATATGATGTGTAACATCTGACATGTTATCCTACCTTGAAGTTGTTACCGTTTTTATTATCCTTGACAGTCATCAACACACAAAAGATCTTTTTATTTTTTACACTCGTATAATACATAACAATTCCAAGACTTTTTTTTTTCTTCACTGCCTACTTGATATTTCTACTCGCGCACTGCCTTCTTGATACTCTGCTGTTACATCACTCTCCTGCCAGTAACTAAGAAACGTTAACAGAGACTGACATTTTTTTTCTTCACTGCCTACTTGATATTTCTACTCTCGCACTGCCTTCTTGATATTCTGCTGTTAGAAAGTAATCCGTATGTGAAAAACTTTCCACATGGCACCACTGCCAGCTGAACTGGCAGTGCGTCTTACACACTTCCGTCCCATTTTTCAAAATCACTCCCACAAAAATATCCAGCAACCGATTGGAAAGATGTTACACATCAAAAAGAAATCTCGCCAGAGTCTGGAACCACGTGGTCCAAGGGGCCTCAACGAACCAAGGAGAAGAAGAAGATGTGCTCTTTTTTCCTATGTTTTCTACCATTTTAGCCGATAAGTTTTGTTTCATTTAAAATTCAGAAATATAAAGGTTACAATCTATTTGTAAACATGTCTTGTTTTATTTTCGGCCCGCCTAGATTATTTTGAATTGCATCTGACTCCGTCCCTAAAATGATGTAGAAGTACGGGAGCCTGTGACCCGTGGGCTCGCGCCGTGTGGAGGCCACCCACATAACTGATGAGTAGTAAAGGTTGCTTAGTTCAGAAGAGAAAGGAGAAAAAAGTCCCAGTCAGCTCATGTCTTGTGCCGAGGCGATGGATTGAGGTCCATCCTGTGACCACGTGTCTGGTTCACACCTCAGACTACTAAGTGTGTTTCAGGCTCCTGATTACCGCCGTGATATATTCAGTTAAAAATGTAGCACACGGTTGAGCTCAGCGTGACGCGGCACGAGACCTCCCTTTGTTTCAAAGTGGCGGTGACGCACGCTTGCAGCAAACCTCATTTGGAGCACTAATGTCACCCGCTCTCCTGCTCATTCAATTTTACTACAAATTGTTGGAAGAGGAAGTTCATATCCGGCTTTTTCTGTCTCCTTCTACCTCATCTCGCTGGCTGCATGTCTCCCGGGACGATCCTTGACTCCATCGATCCTGTCAACTGCCCCTCGCCCTGATCCCTGCTGTCACCATGCTAATACCTGGCCTAACACCACCATCACCACTGCGCGCCCCTCCCGTAGGCATTGCTTGCGATCATCCGCTCTTCTTTGAAACCCTCTCTATTTTAGACCGGCTATTTTAAGGAGTCCGGGCAGTGTAGAACGATCAAAGGTAGCAATTTCACTTTTAGGCTTAAAACATTCTCCTCTGCTACCCAATTACAACAATATATCACATAGAAAGCATATTTGTGGTCATTACTCGTATTTAAAGGGAGAGGTGTTGAAAAATAAATGTTATACCCATAAAAACAACACATATTAGTACTATAACTCAGGACATTTTCTAGGTTTATGCTGTGTCTTCTGCGGGGTTTTGCCTAGGAACACCAAGATAGGCTCTTGGTGTCTGTTCCCGGACCCCCACAGGAGTAGCGAACTGTGCATTACCTACCTTCGCATGAATCGCACCTGCGTTTCTTTACTGCGAGAGCTAAAAGTTCAAGCAGCCTATATCCTCCCCATAAAGGCTTCCAAAAAGAAAAATTACTGTGTTTTAATTCACTGGCCGTGAAAGCCAATCTTATTGGAATCGCTTCATAAGAAGGCAGGCAGTGCACAGTTAGCTACTACTGTGGGGATCCGGGCAAGAACACCAAGAGCCCACTGATGAGCCAGCTTGCTGTTCCTAGCCGAAACCCCCACAATACATGGCATAAACCTCGAAAAATTGCTGAGTTTTAATTCCTTGACCGTGAAAGCCAATATACCATCATATTAGTTCTGTTAATTTTATTATCTATACTAATATAATAAAACTGAAGAGTTTGAGTGTTTGTTTTTGTGTTTATACGCGCTAATCTCTGAAACTACCAGTCGGATTCGAAAAAATCCTTTTCATATAATAGCCAGATACAAGAGGAATTGTTTAGGCTATGTTAAATTTCGGACAGACCACTCCATTCCCTGCATTTAGGCCCTTTTGCACAAATCTACACCGTTTCACCAATCAGAACCAAAATTTGTATACATACCCTTTGGAACCCTGTGAGTAACACTGCATGATATTTATGACAGACCAGTCCATTCCCAGCATTTAGGCCCTTTGGCACAAATCTAAACCTTTTCACCGATCTGAACCAAAATGTGTATACTTAACATTTGGAACCCTACGAGTAACACGGTTTACATGAAATTTCGGACAGAACACTCCAACAACAACAACAACAACATCATCATCAACAACAGTGAGGTCGTCTGCGAGAGTGAACACATAGAACTCCGCAAAATAATGCGACCAGTTTCTTTTCTATGAATCCCGGGACACTTTGAGAATTTTATATAACTACTAGCTGTTACCCGCGGCTTCGCCCGCAATAACATTCGTAACCCCGTTATAACATTAGTTATATACATTTTTCCTCTAGTGGAAGATAATGACGGCAACATGGAGCGTTTAAATTGGAAATCGGGTGCAATATACGACGGGGAGCTTTGATTTAAGGCAGGTCCCCTAACCTACTGCCTTGTCTATCGAGAGTGTTTTTAACGCCTAAGCACTTCTCGGTAAACTACATTTCTGGTCTTTCTCTCAGGCTGCAGAATGACTCAGCCAGCAGAAGAACTGAATCTGGAGCATGTCACGTACAGTTGACCATGTGCGAAACAGTCACTTCTCAGATCCACGGAAGTGTGCCAGCAGGTGCCACCTCGAGCGTTCCGATCCACTTTTCAAAATCACTCCCACAAAAATATCCAGCAACCGAGTGGAAAGATGTTACACATCAATAATCGTTTGCAGGTTATGCTTGCAGTGGTTTAGTACCATTCGCGATGCAAGCAGGGAAATACGAGTATCAACAACAACAACAACTTACAGTCCATGTTAAAACATATTTTTACTGTTTATTGGCTAATGATATACCAGGTGAATCAGCTGCCCCTAATAATACTGTTTTATACAGCCCAAGTAGCATTGTTCTCTTGCTGATGTTACCCGTGAACGACCTTGGTCTGGCCTTCTTTTAGCGGTTCCTGTTGTCTGAAATCGCGTTCAGGTCCTGGAAATTACACTTTGGGACACTCCAATAGCTGCAGGTACCTTCCTCTGTGTCCGTCCCGCTTCCAACCTTCCTATGGCACTTCATGCCATACCTTTGGGTAAGTCACGTTGTTGTTGCATTGCACTACCTGCTCACTACACAATCTGAACCCAACTGATTGTGTCATTCGTGTGGTAGCGTAAACACACGTGCACACCAACTCCCTCTGCAGCAACTTTCTGTTATGACCACTATCTCGGTTGCCGTAATATTGTTGTCTCCACTCCGTAGAACCGACAGAAAGACGTCGATCCATTTTAGGTCATTCTGCCGATGACAATACGTCAGAACCTCAACTGATCCCCTAATTCTTTTGACCAGTGTAGTAGACTATCTGTACCCGGCATGCGTTGCAATGCCAATCAAAGAAAGTGTTGGCGTTGTAACTTTGTTTGTAGATGTGCTTTTGGATTCCTAATATTTTTTTTTTTCGTTAACCACCTCTCAACTATTGTAAAATTGATTTACTATCCCAAAAGAAATCATGGGAGTGTGCTCAACAACTCAAGAAAGTTTCATCGCAATGAAATGAATGGTATATGAACGCATAAGGGACTTTGTTGAAACGATTCGATCGCCGTCATCCATTTGTTGAATATACTCGTACGCTACCAATTACAAAATGGATTTACTAAATCAGAAATCTTCACGGGAGTGGAAACAACATTTCACCAAATTTCATTGCGATCGCATGAATGGTATATGAACGCATGCGTTTTTTTTAACGATACGCGCGCTGTTAAGCATTTGTTGAATCTACTCGTACGCTACCTATTGTAAAAAGGATTTACTAAGTCAGAAACCTTTCCTGGAGTGTGCACAACAGTTCACCAAAGTTTCATAGCAATCGGATGAATGGTATATGAACGCAGACGGGACTTCGTTGAAACGCTTCGCGCGTCTTCGCTCATTTGTTGAATCTACTCGTGGGCTACCTATTGTAAAATGGATTTACTAAGCCTGAAACTTTCCCTGGAGTGTACACAACAGCTCACCCATGTTTAGTCGCTATCGGACAAATGGTATATGAACGCACTTGGGACAAGGCTATGTTGAAACACATCGCGCGTCGTCGCTCATTTGTTGAATCTACTTGTGCGCCACCCATTGAAAAACGGATTTACTAATGCATACACCTTCGAAGGACTGTACTACACTCACCAAAGTTTTATCACAATCGGATGAATGGTATATGAACGCATACGGGACTTGGTTTAAACGATTCACGCGCTGTCTCTCATTGGTTGAATCTACTCGTGCGCTACCATTGTAAAATGGATTTACTAAATCAGAAATCTTCGCGGGAGTGGAAACAACACTTCACCAAATTTCATTGCAATCGCATGAATGGTATATGAACGCATGCGGATTTTTTTAACGCTACGAGCGCTGTTACGCTTTTGTTGAATCTACTTGTGCGCTACCTGGTGTAAAAAGGATTTACTAAGTCAGAAACCTTCCCTGAAGTGTACACAACAACTCACCCAAGTTTCATCGCTATCGGACGAATGGTATATGAACGCATACGGGACTTTGTTGAAACGCTTCGCGTGTCTTCGCTCATTTGTTGAATCTACTTGTGCGCTACCTATTATAAAATTGATTTACCTAGCATGAAACTTTCCGTGGAGTGTACACAACAACTCACCCAAGTTTAGTCACTATCGGACAAATAGTAAATGAACACATACGGGACTATATTGAAACACTTCGCGCGTCGTCGCTCATTTGTTTAATCTACTTGTGCGTTACCTATTGTAAAGTGGATTTACTAAGCCAGAAACCTTCCCTGAAGTATACACAACATCTCACCCATGTTTCATCGCTATCGGACGAATGGTATATGAACGAATACGGGACTTTGTTGAAACGCTTTGCGCGTCTTCGCTCATTTGTTGAATCTACTTGTGCGCTACCTATTATAAAATGTATTTACCTAGCTTGAAACTTTCCGTGGAGTGTAAACAACAACTCACCCAAGTTTAGTCGCTATCGGACAAATGGTAAATGAACGCATACGGGACTATGTTGAAACACTTCGCGCGTCGTCGCTCATTTGTTTAATCTACTTGTGCGATACCTATTGTAAAGTGGATTTACTAAGCCAGAAACCTCCCCTGAAGTGTACACAACTTGACGTTTCGCTCGTCAAGCGAGCAACATCAGATCCTAATGAGCAGTAGCTCCGCAAACCATTCTACAGTGACACCCACAGACAGTCTCTGCCCTCCAAACACAAAATACAAGAAAATCTCTCAGAAAACTTAGTGTGGTAATTATTATTGATACATATTGAGCCCGTGAGACGAGCGGTCAGGGTTTCCACTAACCGAAATGATTTCCCAAGCAACTCACCGTCCGAACAAATAAGCCGAAGAGGATCGGATGTACTTCTTATAGGTCAGTGCGTACGAGACGCAAGATCACGGGGAGATCTGGGCAGACATGGTTTGTGTCAATAACAACCCAAGAAGTACACCGCAGAAACACTTTAACTACAAAATAATAACATCCAGGCTTAAGTAAACTCGTGAAAAATTTATTAAAAAGATAACAAACACCTATCCTAGTTCGGAGGGTTTGTCTCGGGCAATTCCCGCAAGTAGTTCCGTGAAGAACTATACAGCCTATTTTCATATATCCTACTCATGTTAACTGCCTCTATCAACATACAAAATTTCAGTTTGAAGTTTGAGAAAGATTCGTAGATATTGAGAAACGTCTAAATATTTCAGATGGTTCGCAGGTTGGACTTTTATTTATGTACTGTTAAATGAAGATTGTTGTGTACGTGTGGTATTGAAACTTCAATCGCTTGATTAGAACACAAGAAGTAAAAACGAGATTTTAAAATTTCGCACAGCTGCCATCTTGTGCTTTTGAATACAATTGAAATAAGTTAGATGCCAGTGGATTAACATTTGTATAAATATTCAACGTACAAAGTTTCACTGCACTCGGATGGTTAAATCACGAGAAACGTCCACTTAAAAATGTATACTTTGCGTCACCACCAAGTTGGATTTGTGCTCACCAGGTCAGTGAAAGTCCTATAGGTGAACTTATGTTCACAGCCTCTATGAACACTAAAAAAAATCAGTTTCATTGCTGTAAAAGTTTCGTAGATATTGAGAACCGTCCAAATATTTCGGATGATCGCCATTTTGGATTGTTATATGTATAGGCCAGAGAGTTATGAACCATTAAAGGAAAATTATTGCGTAGGTTCATTATTCAAACTTTCACTTCGATCGCATGATTACGACACAAGAAATAATAATTTAATTTGAAAATTTCGCACAACCGCCATCTTGACGTTATGTAAACAATTGAACTAAATTAGACGCCAGTGCATTACAATATGTATAATCATTTACTGTACCTCATTTCACTGCGCTCAGAGAGTTAAATCACGAGAAAAGTCTATTAAAATATTTCAAATTCGCTTGGCCACCATGTTCGTTTTGTACTTTACAGGGTTATGAAAGTTTCAGAGATAAACTTGTACTAGGTCCCTTTATCACCGTACAAAATTTCAGGTGATATCTGTAATAGTTTTGGAGATATAGAATGCTGGTGAAATATTTCGCACCACCGCCATTTTGAGATTATATAAACAATTGAACTAAATTAGACGCCAGTGCATTACAATGTGTATAAAAATTTGCTGTACCACGTTTCATTACGTTTGGATGGTTAAATCGCGAGAAAAGTATATTTAAAAGTCTCAAGTTCGCTTGGCCGCCATGTTGGTTTTGTAGTTACCAGGTTTTTTAAAAACTCATATGTGAACTTTTAGTATTACCCTTTATCACCGTACACAATTTCAGGGTGATATCTGTAATGGTTTCGGAGATACTGAATGCTGGTGAAATATTTCACACAGCCGCCATGTTGGATTGGTGAGACACAATAAAGTTTGAAGGGCACGGTCGGGGTCGGCCAGAAGGGTGCTATGATCTTACCGGGCTTCATTGAAATCACTTCATCCGTTTGGAAGTTATTAGGGGGACACACACTCACCATCACACACACGCACACACACACGGACAAAAGGTGATCTCATAAGCCTTTTTTTTTTTCATAAAATGAAAATAGGCCAAAAAAAGAAAGTAAAGGGTCAAGAAACCTACACTTAATGAAGTTTAAAACCCTCTCGAAAGATCTATTTCACAAAGAAAACAACAACAACAAAGCTAGGGTAGTGGCACGAAAAGTAGACCCTACACAGATGAATTGGTTTACTATGAAAAACAGAAACTAAGTTAACAAACAATAATCAAATGAGAGTTACAATGGTACCACTCTCGAATTTACATTTACCATTTACTGAATCTAGCTAAGTCCTAAAACAAGCATTTACGGCGAATGACTACCGTAAGAACAAACATTACATAAAAAGCTACATGATAACCAGCAAACAAAAATGATTAAATGAACTCCTTAAAACTAAGGGTACAATGGGTTTACACGTAGTATGTACACCTCAAGAAATAAATAAAATACAGCAATCACATGATCTCTTATTAAACCCTGCCTGCACGTTTGAATACTCTTTGTATCCAAGGGTCAATCTAATTATGTGTTTTATGGTGGCAACTGCGTGATGAAAATCACGACTTAGGTCACATGAGCATCGTGCGCCACCAGATGTGAACTACTGGTTAGTACGCTGCTCCGTCGTCTCAAAGTAGTGCACTCTGTCTAAAGTCATTTCCCGATGGAAACGGAAAACATCCAAATGGAATCAAACAGCTGGCACAACGTTGAGACATCAAGTTTAAGTTCATTGTCATAGTTATTTAGCAATTGTTTGTAATAATTATGCATGTATTATTATTAGGAGCGTAGTTTAGATTTGTCGTTGGTTTATGACGATTGGCTGATGATTCCAGGACACCTAGGCTAAACAAAGTGAAGCCTCCCGTAAGATCAATCACTTGCAAAAACATCGACTCTATAGTCGGCACAATAACACGAGTTGACAAGACTCGGATACAAAATATAACTGTCAGTGGCGCACAGCACTCCTGATGCAGTCTCGGGCTAATCCCGGTAAGAATGGTCGCAGATTGAACTCTGTACGACAGCGCATTCCATGCACTCAAAATATTACACCAATAGCCTCAAACTGGGTGTCAACATCACCAATAAATAATAGACAACATCTAGCTTCCTATAAAAATTACACACTCTTAAATGGTGTCAGAATGAAGTCGCTTCCCAATAGCGATCAAGACAGCTAACGTGCTCGTTTCTCATGACGTCAGCAAAAACATCTGATTCTTACAACATGGCTGCTGGTCTTCACTCAGAGAATGAAACAATTCTCCAAACGGTAAATACGATGCGCTGGCATCTGTCTAAAAGTAACATAGTCGTCTCACAATAGAGCGTAGTGTACTCTGGGTAATAGAAACCCGTTCTCACTGGTGCTTGGGCCGATAACCTAGATGTTAGGCCCCTTAAAACAACAATTATCATCATCATCATCACTGGTGCTTGGCAAAGCACGCTAGCTTCATAGTTGCGTCCGGCAACTGATAACACATTCTGCAGGCAAGAATTCACTCAATAAAGTCCTACAGTTAATCATGCTGGTTCAAACATAACAACTTATAACAAATAAACACTCGAAGTAAGTGTACCGCGTAGAAATACGGTGTACAATGATACGTCATGTATTAAAATTCCAAGTAACAGTTGCACAAAGATATTCCACTCTCCTGGAGCGCTCTGATTTGACAAAGAAATGTCACTCAACTCTTATCTACACTTCTTAAAGACAAAACTTTGTGTGTTCTAGACCTGACACAAATAAAATATAACAATGATGACAATCTCACAACTGCTGAGATGTACAAAATGATACGGAGAGTATCAGGTTCGATGCTCTTCAGGCATATTTAAATATAATCCCTGTACGTTCTTTCTAGAACTAATGTGGCTTCAAAGCTTCATATTGACTGTAAATAACATAAATTCATGTAAATGTGATGACATCAGTTGGTCATCAAACGATACGGCCTTCTTAAACAAGCAGTGGCGTAACTTGGAAGTGACTTGGAAGGGGTTACAGCAAAAATAAACCAAAGAATGGCTGTCCATCCTTCCTAAAATCTAACTCACACTAAGGGTTGACCAAAACAGATCAAAATGATATGTGGTCGTGTCTAGCAAGTTGTTAGGACATTCCGTCCTACTTACATACAACAGAAATGCACCAACAGGTGTCTAACTCTCACTGAAAAAGAAAATAATAAAATGAATGCTAACTAGAAATATCCAACCTAAGCTGGTCATCAAGGAGTTCGGTTAACTATACTACAATTAATCTACCACAGAAAAAAACACACAAATGAGAAGATGAAGACTTACAGTACAATTCGCCTCATCTCAACTTCATCACAATTTAGGAGTAACAAAGATATGAACGGTTCCAACGGTGTTTCCAAAACAGGCTTCTTGGATCAAGCCTCCTCCGTACCAGTCTCCTACTGCGTCCTCGTGTCTGATTCACAAACAGCATCTCCTCCCTGCGGTCGGCTTTTGGGTTTATGGACATCTCAGCTCCATGTCCCGTGGGGTTTTAAGGTCCTCCTCCTGCCACGACGAAGTTTCCTCTTCAGATATTCCCCTCACATTGTAGAAGTCTACTCCATTTCACAGATGGATAATACTTGTAGAATTGCGCACATGTGGCTTACATCGTGATAACACATCTTAGTAGTGAATTCCACACGTGATTGCACAGAGTTTAGAATTATTGTGTCGTAGCAATTATCAGAATACTCACTGACTCTACACAGTAATATTTCAGACTTTATTATCAAAATGGCTCTCTCTCTGTCTGCGATCACAGATGCTATGTAACACATTCGGTGTCATGCTCACAGATTTTATAATAGCAAATATCACTCTGGATCGTAATAATCCTGCGTCGAAATTAATTATACTTTGAGTGGTAATATTATTTAGAAATGTGGTGTTCCTTTTCACACACGATGATCGTTGATTGCTAATTATTTTACAATATTTCACGTCCCTTGTGGACTTCAATTTTACACTGGCCCTCGTGGTGAAATGTGGTGTTCCACATGACCTAAAATAATGTCGGAAATATATCACAATTTTCCATAATTTTCACTGATGGTCTTACAAATAGCCAACACTGTTGGTTTCACTATCACTGCACAAATTATCGTGCCGATTAATACTTGATGATTGCAGATTTTCCATCACCACATGGGTGGAATTGTATGTTCATCGTCTTACAGGCAGACTTATAACTACGTCCAACTTGGACGACTACAAACGTAATTTTCGTAGCACTGCACACAATTGTGCGAAATAATACTGCACAATAAACTTGTCGAGTGAAATTATACTTTTTTCACCCTGCGGGAGGACTTAGATTCCTCGTCATACAGACGTACTATACAGCACGTCTCACTCGGACGGCCATAAAAGTGGTTGTCCTCGAGCATAGGCTCGCTCTGCTGTGTCCAAGCGGATACGTGTGTCGTTGACTTCCTTCCGCCTATCTGCGGCGTAAATTGCCTTTACCAAAAATTAAATTTAGAAACAAAATAATGTTTATCTCATGCTGAATGACGATGTGGAAAGTTCTGAGACTTTTACAAGCAAGAAGTAGAATAATGGGTGCTCAGAAAAATATTCAGGGTGAATGTCCGGAGTCAAGACACCATCCCTTTCTCGTGACATGCCGCGCTGCTTCCAGGGCGCGTTCAATGATGAAGCATGGCATGTGCATAAACATTCGTAGCAATATCACCGAGCAATGAGCTCAGGCGGGCTCAATATTAAGGCATTAAGTACCAAAAACAGAACTATTTATTATATGCCTTAATATTTATCAGTAACAATTACCATACTTACTACGTTTTCTCACAGGGTTTCTTGTATTTCGTTTTTGGAGGGCAGAGACTGTCTGTGGGTGTCACTGTAGAGTGTTTTGTGGAGTTATTTGTCTTGCCAATTTGGATCTTATGATGCTCGCTTGGCGAGAAAAAACATGTCGTCCCTTAGTTTTCTTCTTCAATAGTCCGTAACAATGTATATAAATCTTAATCACTTGTAATTTATTTCAGGTTATCTTTCACATATTCCAGAAATTGTTTGTGTTGGCCGACTGATGGCTATAATATTAATTGTTAATAAGGAAACTCAGAAAAATGGCCTCAAAGATATCTTCACGATTGAACATTATATTTTTTTTTTTTTTAAATATGTTAATGCACGATGGGTAACCACAGCTATCCATATTTATAAATGAATCGACACATGCTAAAAGGTCCTCAGTCACAAGAAATGGCAAACTACGTTAAGCATGAAAATCGCATGTTATTGGATAGCCTATACCATCTAGGCTAAAAGGGATTCAATCACACGCGCGGGTTGCCTAATACAGAATCAATCGCGGACTGAGAACCTTTTAGCGTACGTTAAAATTTCCCTACTGTCGATCAAAGTATTATGTGCACTTGAGTTTGAAGGTTGTTTGTGACGTAACCAATAGATCTACATAAAATCCAATAACATCATTTTCGTCGTTCTATTTTACATTAGTTCATGTAGGTTTGGAATTTTTAATTTATATTTTAATATTTCTTTATCGCAGTTGGAACACAAAACGTTCCCGTTTTCAACCATGCGTCACATTTAGGAATTATTATCTCAAAAACGCGTCATCAGATTGAATCCAAATTTTAACACAACATACATTGGAATGCTGTATAACTGGTTTGTTAATTTAAAAATTTTGTGTGTCCAAGAAACAAAGTTGTTATCATTTTTGTAAGGTAACTTTTTATCGGCTCGGGGTGGTGGGAAAATGCAGTTCTTGGTCGCGTTGTAATCCTTTTTACCTCAAAACGTTATGCTGTATGACTGTGAAATGCGTAAATTAATTCACTTATTTGATATCGGTTTGTATTTGTACGGGGAAATAAGACATCGTTCACCAGCTAGCCGCTCCGGGAAAAGCTGTACAGCGTTGCTGAGATGGAGCCCATCACTACCGAGCGAGGCGCGCCATGACGCGTGGTAGGCTCGATCTCGGCAATGCTGTACAGCTTTCCCCGGAGTGGCTAGCTGGTGAACCATGTCTTAATTCCCCCGTACAAATACAAACCGATATAAAATAAGTGAATTAATTTACGTACATCACAGTCACACAGCATAACTTTTTGATGTATAAGGTTGTGGTGTTTGAAGCCATATTTTCAGTGTTGCCTTAGTAAACAAGAGTTTAGTGCTTTTGAAAAACACTAAACTCTTGATGTATAAGGATTACAACGCGACCAAGAACTACATTTTCCAACCACCCCGAGCCGAGAAAAAGTTACCCTAGAAAAATGATAACAACTTTGTATCTTGGAGACACAAACTTTTGAAATTAATAAACCAGCTATACAACATTCCAATGTATATTGTGTTAAAATTTGGATTCGATCTGATGACGGGTTTTTGAGATAATAATTCATAAATATGACGCATGGTTGAAACACGCTTAAAAACGGACATTTTTATGTTCCAACTGCGATTAAAAATATGAAAATATAAATTTAAAATTCCGAACCTACATGAACTAACGTAACATATAACGATAAAAATGATGAAGATATCGGATTTTATGTAGGTCTATTGGTTACTTCACAAACAACCTTCATACTCGAATTCACATAATATTTTGATCGACAGTAGGGAAATTGTTAACGTACGCTAAAAGGTTCTCAGTCCGTGATTGATTCTGTGATTACCCACACATTTCGCCTTAAAAAACTGGAGTTTAAGCTCCCAGATGAAGTACCTTCCCTTCTACACAATGTCCCTATAAAACCTGCCAAAGTAAATGACATTAAATAGTTAATGCCATACATTCCTCATGAGTTTCTGGAGTTCTATACTGAAATTCTAGCCTGGCCTAAATTTGAAAGCAGCAATGATGATCGAAATGATGACTTAAGTTCAACTTAAATGACATTTCGTACTGATACATTGAGTGTTTGTTACCTTCATATAAACACGGTACTCAGAATCTTTGATTGTTAGTAAAAAGATTGAAAAAAGCAAAGATGTTCTGTTTTTATTTTGTGAAAACCCTGCAGTATGCTAAAAGGACCTCAGTGCTCAACTTTTAAACCTAGTTTGAATAGTAACTAAACATAAATAATGTAAAAAAAGGGTAACGTTGAGATAAGTAATACCTTCCAGTAAAGTTAATTAGCTTTTGAAAACTTAAGGGTTGCTTAGACACAGTTTTTTTTCGTTCTTCTCAAAACTAGGTTGCTTGGACTGAAGCCGTTTTATCATGTGCCGATTCAAATACCGTAGGCCTACAAGGTAATACAGTATATGTTCCTGTATAGCTCTGGATTGTTGCTTAGTCCAATGGCTGTGTGGCAGTCGAATATGATCAAATGGCTCAGATCATTTAGACGCTGATTTGGCAACGAATACAACACACTTCTATTCTTGTTCGTGTCGCTACCTTTAGCTGCTCACATGCGTAAGGTATGTTTATCTCAAGTTGTTATTTATGGGAAGTGTAGTGAAAGAAAATAACGAGGCTTTTGTATTTTCCCATTAGGAATCTCACTGTCTGCGTCCTCCTGACTGCGAGGTCGGCGAAATGTCGGTCGTTGGCTGATATCTTGACATTTGTAGTTTTGACCAGCTAAAAGTAATACTGCGAAGTAAAGAAAACATAATGTTAAGAACACATATATCGGGGTACAATTCCAATCTTTCCAATGTACTTGAGGAGTTTTAATTTTGTCGTTTTAAATAGATTTTGGGGAGCTTCGGAGGCGTAGTCGCTAGCATGCTGAACTGCTATACCCAAGATCGTCGGTTCAAACCCAGCCGAAGTCGTCGGGTTTTAAGAGCGTTAAAATCCTTCAGTATACCTTCCTTCGGAGGGGAAGTAAAGTCAGTGGGCCCATGTCATAGATTTATGGCATGTAAAAGAAACTACCACTACAATTGGCAGAGTGTAGCCAAAGTTGTTGGTTATTTGGTTAGAAACGCTCTATTAAGTTCCAACGTTCACCGCTAATTGTCAGTGACAGTGGCATCTGTTAGCCAAAGTTGGAACTACTTGAAATTTGAGCTGGGAGTCCTCGGGCGTTCAATTAAAAATACCCTGCTATGGCCATTGGCTGTAATTCATATATAATAATAGATGTTTTTGTTGCTTATTTTAGGGGCTGCAACATCTTGAATTTGAATTTATTGTTTCTCTTTTACAGCCCACTGAGGCTACTCTCTTCATTCAGAGGGTGATTAAATACAATCTCAAGAAATATAGCCCCGTGTATTTGGGTGTGTGTGTAATGTGTGTTATAACCTGTGTTATTGTGATGAACCGTGGGGAACCTTTGGTCAACAGCCCCATCAATTTGTGTGTCTTGTCAGAGTGTTCCATCCATATGTCATCCTAATCACTCTTCTTATTTGCACCAATAATTTGTAAGAATTTGATTCAAATCAACCTATTGTGAAACTTTCTATAACTTCCCAATTAAGAGAAACCGGCCCTGCCTACCTAAGTAATATTAACTTGAGGAAGTCTGGTGCACATTTTCTAATGAACAGTAAGTCTTAACACATTCTTGTGTGACCTTTAGCAGCCTGAACTGTTTGGTTTAAAAAACTCATAACTCATGAGTGGTTGAAGATAAATCCCTGCTCTATTTTGCAGTCTCATCAGTGGATTTTGCGTTTTATATTTAGAATAATACCTACATATTTAATTTCATGATGTGTGTATTTGTATTTGAGGCTAGATTTTGGAAGGAGGTAGCCATGGCATTAATTTAGGAACCATCCCGCCTTTTTCCAGGTGTTAAAGTGGGAAACAATTCAAAACCACTTCTAAGATATTTGACATGGGAATTCAATAAAAGCAAAGATTCATTAATGAGAATATCTCAATATTTTTCAAGCATTATATGAATTTGGCCACTCACATTCTGAATAGTTCGGCCAACTTGTGCTAATATACGTTATACTTGGATGTTGGGTTCAAAAACAGATACCCTGTGAACAGCTGATTTACCTGATTTACAAATGGGGCTTAACTTCTACAGATATCGAGGTTGGAAGACTCAATATCACTACAGATTTACGTTTTACACCTCGTTGTCCATTTGGAAGCGGTGTTTTCTGTTGTCTGTCAAGATTATCCGAAAAACTACTGCAGTATTACGCCAAATAACAGCAGTGCGATTTGGGCAGTTTCATAACATAGATTTCTAAAGTTTCATATATATCTTTGATTTTGCATTTCACCAGAATTATACTCAACTCCATTTTTACTAAAAACTTATTTCTAATGTGTAAATAGTACATTATGCAACTAGCCTATAATGGCAATAATAAAGACACGAGTATGTTTTAAAAACGAGCGAAGCGAGTTCTATAATTTCCATACGAGTGTCTTAATTACCATTATAGGCGAGTTGCATACGACTGTTTATATTCGACGACTAAACCCGGTATGCGTTGCAATGCCAATCAAAGAAAGTGTTGGCATTGTAACTTTGTATGTTGAAGTACTTTTGGATTCCCAATATTGCTTTTCTTTTACCGTTAACCACCTCAAAACTATTGTAAAATTGATTTATTATCTCAAAAAATCATGGGAGCGTGCTCAACAACTCACCAAATTTTCATCGCAATGAAATGAATGGTATATGAACGCATACGGGACTTTGTTGAAACGATTCGAGCGCCGTCACCCATTTGTTGAATATACTCGTACGCTACCTATTGTAAAATGGATTTACTAAGTGAAAACCTTCCCTGGCGTGTACACAACAACTCATGAAAGTTTCATCGCAATCGGATGAATGGCATATGAACGCATACGGGTTTTTGCTTAAACGATTCGCGCAACGACACTCATTTGTTGAATCTACCTGTGCACCGCCCATTGAAAAACGGATTTACTAATTCATACACCATCGCAGGACTGTGCTCAACTCCCCAAAGTTTTATGATAATCAGATGAATGTTATATGAACGCATACGGGACTTGGTTGAAGCGATTCACGCGCTGTCGCCCATTAATTGAATCTAATCGTGAGCTACCAATTGTAAAATGGATTTACTAAATCAGAAATCTTTGCGGGAGTGGAAACAACATTTCACCAAATTTCATTGCAATCGCATGAATGGTATATGAAAGCATACGGATTTTTTTTTAACGATACACACGCCGTTACTCATTTGTTGAATCTACTTATGCGATACCTATTGTAAAGTGGATGTACTAAGCCAGAAACCTTCCCTGAAGTGTACACAACATCTCACCCAAGTTCCATCGCTTTCGGACAAATGGTATATGAACGCATACGGGACTTTGTTGAAACGCTTCGCGCGCCTTCGCTCATATGTTGAATCTACTTGAGCGCTACATATTGTAAAATGGATTAACTAAGCCTGAAACTTTCCCTGGAGTGTACACAACAACTCACCCAAGTTTAGTCACTATCAGACGAATGGTATATGAACGTATACGGGACTATGTTGAAACACTTCGCGCGTCGTCGCTCGTTTGTTTAATGTACTTGTGCGATACCTATTGTAAAGTGGATTTACTAACCCAGAAACCTTCCCTGAAGTGTACACAACATCTCAAACAAGTTTCATCGCTATCAGACAAATAGTATATGAACGAAAACGGGACTTTGTTGAAACGCTTCGCGCATCGTCGCTCATTTGTTGAATCTACTCGTGCGCTACCTATTATGACATGGATTTAGTAAGACAGAAATCTTGCCTGTAGTGTATACAACCTCTCACCCAAGTTCCATCGCTATCGGACAAAAGGTATGTGAACCCATACAGGACTTTGTTGAATCGCTTCGCCCGTCGTCGCTCATTTGTTGAATCTACTCGTGTGCTACCTATTGTTAAGTGGATTTACTAAGCCAGACACCTTCCCTGAAGTGTACACAACATCTCACCCAAGTTTCATCACTATCAGACGAATAGTATATGAACGCATACGGGACTTTGTTAAAACGCTTCGCTCGTCGTCGCTCATTTGTTGAATCTACTCGTGCGCTACCTATTATAATATGGATTTACTAAGAGAGAAACCTTGCCCGTAGTGTACACAACCTCTCACCCAAGTTTCAACGCTATCGGACGAATGGTATGTGAACGCATACAGGACTTTGTTGAAAAGCTTCGCCCGTCGTCGCTGATTTGTTGAATCTAATCGTGCGCTACCTATTGTTAAGTCGATTTACTAACCAGAAACCTTCCCTGAGGTGTACACAACATCTCAGCCCAGTTTCATCACTATCAGACGAAGTCATACGGGACTTCGTTGAAACGCCTCGCTCGTCGTCGCTCATTTGTTGAATCTACTCGTGCGCTACCTATTATAACATGGATTTACTAAGCCAGACACCTTGCCTGTAGTGTACACAACCTCTCACCCAAGCTTCATCGCTATCGGACGAATGGTATGTGAACGCATACAGGACTTTGTGGAAACACTTCGCCCGTCATCGCTCATTTGTTGAATCTACTCGTGCGCTACCTATTGTAAAAAGGATTTACTAAGTCAGAAACCTTTCCTGGAGTGTGCACAACAGTACAACCAAAGTTTCATAGCAATCGGATGAATAGTATATGAACGCATATGGGACTTTTTTAAGCGATTCGCGTGCCATCACTCATTTGTTGAATCTACTCGTGCGCTGCAACTTTCGTATTTATTCGCCTTTTAAACCTTCTCTGGACTTCCACAAATAATTCAAGACCGAAATTAGCAGAATCGGTCCAGCCGTTCTCGAGTTTTAGTGAGACTAACGAACAGCAATTGATGATTATATAATACAAGATGTGCCCGGCATGCGTTGCAATGCCAATCAAAGAAAGTGTTGGTGTTGAAATTCTGTTTCTTGAAGTGCTTTTGGATACACAACATGTTTTTCAATTTCCGTTAACTGCCTCTAAGCTATCGTAAAATGGATTTTCTAATTTAGAATCATTCATGGGAGCGTGCACAACAACTTTCAAAGGTTTCATCGCAATCGGATGAATGGCATATGAACGTATACGGGATTTTGTTTGAACAATTCGAGCGCTGTCACTCATTTGTTGATTCTATTCGTACGCTACCTATTGAGAAATGGATTTACTAAGTCGAAACCCTTCCCTGGCGTGTACACAATAATTCATCAATGTTTCATCGCAATCGGATGAATGGTATATGCACGTATACGAGGTTTTGTTTAAACGATTCATGTGCTGTCACTCATTTGTTGAATCTACTTGTGCGCTACCTATTGAGAAATGTATTACTAAGTTGAAGCCCTTCCCTGGCGTGTACACAATAACTCATTAAGGTTTCATCGCAATCGAAGAAGGTTATATGAACGCAATAGGGGTTTTTGTTGAAACACTTCGCGCGTCGTCACCCATTTGTTGCATCTACTCTTGCGCTACTTAATGTGAAATGGATTTACTAAGTCGAAACCCTTCCCTGGCATGTACACAATAACTGATCAATGTTGCATGGAAATCGGATGAATAGTATATGAACGCATACCGGATTTTATTTAAACGATTCGCGCCCCGTCACTCATTTGTTGAATCTACTCGTGCGCAACCTACTGTAAAATGTATTTACTAAGTTAGAAACTGTCACGTAAGTGTCCACAACATCTCACCCTAGTTTCATCGCTATCGGACTAATGGGATATGAAGACATAGGGGACTGTATTGAAACGCTCCGCGAGTCGTCGTTCATTTGTCGAATCTACTCGTGTGCTACCTACTGTGAAATGTATTTACTAATCCAGAAACCTTCCTTAGAGTGTCCACCATATTTCACCCAAGTTTCACCGCTAACGGCAGAATGGTATATGACCTTATACGGGACTTTGTTGAAACGCTTCACGCGTCGTCCCTCATTTGTTGAATCTACTTGTGCGCTGCCTATTGTATAGTGGATTTACTAAGCCAGAAACATTCCATGAAGTGTACACAACATCTCACCTAAGTTTCATCGCTATCGGACTAATGGGATATGAAGACATAGGGGACTGTATTGAAACGCTCTGCGTGTCGTCGTTCATTTGTCGAATCTACTCGTGTGCTACCTACTGTGAAATGTATTTACTAAGCCAGAAACCTTCCTTAGAGTGTCCACCATATTTCACCCAACTTTCACCGCTAACGGCAGAATGGTATATGACCTTATACGGGACTTCGTTGAAACGCTTCACGCGTCGTCCCTCATTTGTTGAATCTACTTGTGCGCTGCCTATTGTATAGTGGATTTACTGAGCCAGAAACATTCCATGAAGTGTACACAACATCTCACCCAAGTTTCATAGCTATCGGACGAATGGTATATGAGTGCATACGGGACTTGGTTGAAACGCTTCGCATGTCGTCGCTCATTTGTTGATTTTACTCTTGCGCTATGTATTGTAATATGGATGTACTCAGCCAGAAACCTTCCCTGGAGTGTACACAATATCTCACCCAAGTTTCATCGCAATCGGATGAATGGTATGTGAACGTATACAGGACGTTTTCGAAACGCTTCGCGCGTAGTCACTCATTTGTTGAATCTAAACGTGCGCTTCGTATTGTAAATTGGATTTACTAAGACAGAAACCTTTCCTGGAGTGTATACAACAATTCACCAAACATTTATCACTATCAGACGAATGGTATATGACCTTATACGGAACTTTGTTGAAACGCTTCGCGTGTCATCGCTCATTTGTTGAATCTACTGGTGCGCTACCTATTGTAAAATGGATGTACTAAGCCAGAAACCTTCCCTGGAGTGTACACAACATCCCACCCAAGTTTCATCGCTATCGGTGAATGGTATATGACCTTATATGGGACTATGTTGAAACGCTTCGCGCGTCTTCGCTCATTTGTTGATTCTACTCGTGCTCTACCTATTTTTAAAGGGATTTACTAAGCCAGAAACCTTCCCTGGAGTGCACACAACATCTCAGCCTAGTTTCATCGCTATCGGACGAATGGTGGTTATGTGAAGAACAGCCCAAATTCATCAACATAAACGGGAGGACAGCATCAGGATTAAGGCCTGGACAAAATAACTTCCTTAAGAGAAGATTAGGCTGAAAGGATTGGGCTAAGGAAATGCGGCCTGGTTCTTTCAATACTAGACTGAACATTGAGAGTAAATACAATATTTTTATTTTTATGGTGAAACTTGCAAACACATTAATAAATAAGCCTTAATTAAAAAATTAGTTATGCTGGCCCGCCTGGGGCAATTTCAAATGTTCATTAATTTTAATTAGGTTGGCCCAGCCATGTGCTATTATTCAAAAGTTCATTCTGCTTGATGCACACACAAATTTAATATTCTTGCACTTGCTAGCAAACACTTAAAACGAAGATTATTAAGATAATAATAAAAAAAGGCACAAACTTATCTTTAGTGGCGATGACGAGAAAGCATGCTGACGGAGACTGCCGTGGCCAACACTTGATTTTTTGGCAGTAGAATTTGAGATGTCCAGCATCAGGAAAATAACTTCGCCAGGGCGATCTTCTTCTTCTTCACCAGCGCTGTACATTGTTTAACATCGTTAGGTTTGATGTTATTTCTTGAATGCCAAATAACATGGCATTTTAGAACTGCGATTTGATGCAGCTTCTTGCGGTTTGGAGTAAAATGTAGAATGCACTTTCTCAGTGCTGAAGCTCTCTGCTGTTGCGTTGCCTGGTAGTTTCAATCATAAATGCTGATTAGGCCTGAAGTTTAGAAGGCGCCGGAGAAGGGCGGAAGGCACGATTGCCTCTCGCAAGTTGAAGAAGACCGTAGAAGGTTTGAAGAAGGAATGCTGATGGAGAGCAAAACGCCGCCACTTAAATAATAACATCATAGAAACGTCTGGAAGCCTAGGCTGGCGGGCGATGATTGGCCAGGGCAAGCTGTGACGTCAGTCATACAGGAAGGCAGCAAGCAAGTCGACACCCTTTTCAGTATGCGAGCGTATGCTGGAGGCGCATGACCTTAAACATGCTGAGGTAAGAGTCTTAGATATATATATATAGAGAGAGTAAACACTAGTAATAAACAATATAATATTAACAGAAATGAATAAGTACATATTGCTCGTTCGGTGGTCTCAAAGTATTTAACCGACAAATGCGGCACGAAAGAAAAACGCACTATAAACATCACGAAAGTGATCAAATGGTATATGAACGCATATGTGACTTTGTTGAAAAGCTTCGCACGTCGTAGCTCATTTGTTGAATCTACTCGTGCGCTGCCTATTGTAAAGTGGATGTACTAAGCCAGAAAATTTCCCTGAAGTGTACACAACATTTTACGCAAGTTTCATAGCTATCGGACGAATGGTATATGAATGCATACGGGACTTGGTTGAAACGCTTTGCGTGTCGTCGCTCATTTGTTGAATCTACTCGTGCACTATCAACTGTGAAATGTATTCACTAATTTTGAAACCTTCACGTAAGTGTATACAACATCTCACCCAAGTTTCATCGGTATCGGACGAATGGTATGTGAACACATACGGGACTTGGTTGAAACGCTTCGCGCATCGTCGCTCATTTGTTGAATCTACGCGTGTGCTACCTATTGTAAAATGGATTTACTAAGTCAGATACCTTACTTGGAGTGTACTCAACATCTCACCAAAGTTTCATCGCAATCGGATGAGTGGTATATGAACGCATAGGAGACATACACACCCACAGACAGACAAACTATCACATAAAATTGATTTATATATATATAGATTGATAATTATAACTATTTTATGTTCGAACATAAATATTCATAAATATTTTTCGAGATTTTGCCAGTTTTATGTACTGAACAGAGCGCATGGGACGCAGAGAATACCTTGTATTTGGCCTTGGCCTTCTCAAATACCCCCACTATGACACTAGCCACGCAGTGAAATTTAAAATAGGAGGCCATGGAAGTCAGCCCAGATGCGATGCTATCCTTACCTAGTTGGTCACACACCTGTTTCTTGAGCTCTGATTGGTGGTAGAAACTGTTTCATAATGAAAAATAGTGTTATAATGACCATCATTATGATACAGTTTTCTGACACATAATATTTACATTTGGAAATCGATGAACATAAATTTAATTGTATGTGAACTTTTCATTTTATTTTAAATCTAATTTTGTAAGGATATCCATTTCACTTTATATTATTAATGCTAATCTATTCAACTATCAATGATGGTGAAGATATAATTGTTATATCGAATCATGTACGTTTAAAATATATTATTAAACATCATCTCATAGTATTGACACGGTGAATTACACAATACATATTATATTTTATGGGAACCTAACCCATCTCTTCTCAGTTTTCCTCACGAGGCTGAGTGAACCCTGTATCAAATTTCCAGGCAGAACCGGTAATTAAACGCAGAGGTTTTTTGGATTCGAAGTCTCAATACGTACCCCGAGATCACAGCAGTTGGCCTAATAATTGCAGTTACAAACATACTCTTGCCACGGTAGCTATCACCCCTGAACTGTGACGTCAAGATGAAAAATGAAAATCCACAGCCTGCTTCCAGTCTCCGAATGGAATGAATGAAGTCCCCATCTAGAGGCGAGAATATTAACTGTGCCGGCTGCCGAGGCCTGGCCCACTCCTCTGGGGCAATGATTAAATAAATGACAGATGAAATGAAATGCTAATGGAGAGTGTTGCTGGTATGAAATTTTGACAGGGAAAACCGGAGAACCCGGAGAAAAACGTGTCTGCCTCCGTTTTGTCCAGCACAGATCTCACATGGAGTGACCGAGATTTGAACCACGGACCCAGCGGCGAGAGGCCGGCGTGCTGCCGCCTAAGCCACGGAGGCTTATTTAAAAGTATAAATATGATATTTAAATTTCATTTCTTTGGGAAAGGATTTATTCATTTATTGGAATATCCTTATTATTTATGGTTGTCCCTTGCTTGTCTGTTCCTAGTGATATTACAAAATTACAATCGTTTCATTATACAAAACAGCTTAAGAATAATGGATGTGATGACAATATGTGGGATTTACAAGGATGGTTGGAAATTTAGATTAGCAGACGGGGTGTAAGGAAAAATGTTGGAGATTTCGACCAATAGAGTTTGAAAAATTCATGATAAGAGCTGATCGAACGGAAAAGGTTACAGCATCGAGTACCAGTTCATTCATTTATTCATTCATTATTTATCTGGAATGCGAGGGGAAATGGTAGGCCCCACACACATAGTGCCCTCTGATCTCTTAATAATATAATCAAATTCACTGTTCACAAACGAAGCCAGGAAGCATAAAATATTTACACATGTACTCGTACATATATTTCTCATTTACTCGCACTTCCACTCACTGATCCATTCCTCTACTTATTCACACATTCTCTCGTCGCATTAAACCGTATTTACATTTTTACATTTGATTTTGTCAGGAAGGTCCGTACCCTTCTATGCCCAAGATCGCGAGTTCAAACCCGGCCGAAGTCGTCGGATTTTTAGAGCGTTAAAAATCCCTCAGTAGGCCTTCCTTCGGAGGGAAGTAAAGCCGGCGGCCCCATGTTATAGATTTATGGCATGTTAAAGAACCTTCCACTAATTACACCTGTGTGAAGCTAAATTATATATATGTTAAGAATGTAAACAACGCTCTTAGGTTTCTATGTTCGTTGCCAAGAGCCAACTACGGTGGCGTCTAGTAGCTAAGTTCTGAACTAGTAGTCGTTGACGGTGGCGTTTGGCGACAAAAGTAGGAACTATTTTAAAAAATTCAAAGTTTGCAGCCCTTACTTGAATTTAATAACAGATAACACAAACTAATACAGTCATCACAATTAGCACAGGTTATCCTACAGATTCTACACACTCACCCAAATTACACGGGGCTACATGACCGTGTTGTCGCAGCCCCTAAACTGAGGAACCAACCAAACCAACCAAGGTCACTATACGAGCTGGCGAAAGAAAGGATGGGTGTATTAGAGAGTGAAAGTGATGAAATGTAGGAGGGACTCAAAAGTTGGTACAGGAAATCTAAAATTCTCAGTTGATGTAAATGTTACGGCGGTGCTGATGGGAGTAGCCTAACGAGAGATGGGTGGTCTGTTATTAGCAAGGGTTTCTTTGAGAAATAGAAATAGAAATAGTTTCGATTCAATGCAATTAAGGCATTTTTGGGGTGACTGGCGGGATGGACAGACGTGGGTGCCATGGTCTGTCGGTTAGGTAGTCAGCCCGAAGGCTGGTTGGATCCTCAACAAGTACCACCGTTAGGTTATGTGGGTAGATATCCACAAAAACCCAAGACAGCGCTATATTGAGGCGTACTAGGCAAGAAGACGAGTGAGGTAGTTTGCCATTCCTTTCCTCACTCATTCAGAGCAGCAGTACTAACCCTATGAGTAGAACCTTTCACAGCATCCACAGGCACTGACTGTGCCCTGAATGTCATTACTAAGCACCACCCATACCTCAGTAGCTTCCATATAATCACAGCCATGAGTTAGACTGAGACATCGGTGAAAAGCCACATTTTACTCTAGCATTCATCAAAAGATGGCAAACAGCATGAGCAATGAGCACATAATGGAGGACGATAGTACAGGGGAATGGTCATTTGGTGTCTCGCAGAGATGACAGAGGAGGAGATGAGTAATGGCTCAGCGATGTAGAAACTTCTACACACCTTCTTGAAGGAGTGTGTCGATAGTAACCGCGTCTTCTATAGAGATATGAACTAATGGAGTCGGGCCTCGAGCTGTCAGAATCCTTGATGCACGCTGTATTAGCATCGACAAATTTCCGACACCTAGCTACCATGGGAGCAAGTGCAAGTGCACTTACTTTCCACTCGTTCAACGTGCGCGATTACCATACACAAATCGAAGGTGGTACTTATAAAAAACGAATCAAATATACTCATGTTTTGCTTCGGAAAAACCATAGCCTAACTGGATTTGTTCGTTAGACGTTGTATGTCAGAAAGGGTATTTTTAGGCCTATATTTTAAAATAAAATCCCTGAGAATGTGTCCCGAACCGTCTGTACAGGGGGTTGTTTCATAATTGCTAGAAATTCCCGCATAGCA
Organism: Meconema thalassinum; assembly: GCA_946902985.2. NCBI lineage: Eukaryota > Metazoa > Arthropoda > Insecta > Orthoptera > Tettigoniidae > Meconema > Meconema thalassinum. The sequence goes on from OX336388.2 coordinate 611,009,858, forward strand.
CTGAAAAAGAATAAGTTTGAAGACTTTTTTCGAAGTTGCCATATTGACAATTCATATTGCAAATCTTCAGTCGGTCAACACAATCTAATCCCAATTACTGGGACATCCGAAAAAAATACATTTAAAAACAAGTAGTTCCCTGAAGAACTATACAGCCTATTTTCATATATCCTACTTGTGTTAACTGCCACTATCTACATACAAAATTTCAGTTTGATTGCTGTAATAGATTTGTAGATATTGAGAACCGACTAAATATTTCGGATGGTCGCCATGTTGGATTTTATATATGTAGGTCCTAGAGTTATGTACTGTTACATGAAGATTATTGTGTACGTGTAGCATTCAAACTTCAATCGCATGTTTAGGACACAAGAAATAACAAGGAGATTTTAAAATTTCGCACAGCTGCCATCTTGTGGTTATGGAAACAATTGAATGCCAGTGGATTAACATTCATATAAGGATTTACTGTACCAAGTTTCACTGCCCTCGGATGGTTAAATTGCGAGAAACGTCCATGTGAATATTTATGCTTCGCGTCGCCGCCATAATGGATTTGTGATCACCATGTTATTTAATGTTCTATAGGTGAACTTAAGTTCATAGCCCCTATGAACATTAAAAAATACAGTTTGATTGCTATAATAGATTCGTAGATATTCAGAGCCGTCTAAATATTTCGGATGGTCGCCATGTTGGATTGTTAAATGTATAGGCCATAGAGTCATGTACCATTAAAGGAAAATTATTGAGTAGGTTCATTATTTAAACTTTCACTTCGATCGCATGGTTACGACACAAGAAATAAAAACTTAATTTTGAAATTCGCACAGCCGCCATATTAAGATTATGTAAACAATTGAACTAAATTAGATACCAGTGCATTGCAATGTGTATAAACATTTCCTGTACCAGATTTCATTGCGTTTGGAACATTAAATCGCGAGAAAGGTCTATTTAAAATTTTCAAATTCGTTTGGCCGCCATGTTCGTTTTGTAGTCAACTGGTTTTTGAAAGTATTATATATGATTTCCAGTAGTGCCCTTTATCTCCGTACAAAATTTCACGGTGATACCGCTAATAGTTTCAGAGATATAGAATGCCGGTGAAATATTTCGCACATCCGCCATCTTGTGGTTTTGTAAACAATTGAACGAAGTTAGATGTCGGTGCATTACAATGTGTATAAACATATACTGTACCAAGTTTTATTGCGTTTGGTTGGTTAAATCGCGAAAAACGTCTATTTAAAAGTCGCAAATTCGCGTGGCCGCAATGTTGCTTTTTTAGTTACCAGTTTTTCAAAAGTCACATAGGTGAACTTCTAGTAGTTTCCTTTATCACCGTAAAAATCCTGGATGATATCGGGAATAGTTTCGGAGATATTGAATGCTGGTGAAATATTTCGCACAGCTGCCATGTTGGATTGGTGAGACGTAACAATATTTGAAGGGCACGGTCAGGGTCGTCCGGAAATGTGCTATGAACTTACCGAGTTTCATTGAAATCGCTTCAGCCGTTTAGAAGTTATTATGGGGACACACACCCCTCTCTCTCTCTCTCTCACACACACACACATACACACACGCACGCGCGCGCGCGCGCGCGCACACACACACGCACGGACAAGGTGATCTCATAAGCCTATTTTTTCAAAATTGAAAATAGGCTAAAAATGAGAATGACAAATATATTTCTGGTGTCCATAACAAGTGGCCTATTTTTGATGTGTAACATCTTTCCGCTCGGTTGCTGGATATTTTTAGCCTACTTTCGATTTTTGCAAAAAATGAAAGTAGACTTATGAGATCAACACAGGGCGAAAAAAGTGTGTCTGTCTGTGTGTGTGTATGTGTGTGTGTGAGTCTGTGTGTGTGTGTGTATGTGTGTGTGTGAGCCTGTGTGTGTGTGTGTGTGTGTGTGTCTGTGAGTGTGTGAGTGTGTGTTCTCTGAATGTCTGTCCCCCCCTATCAATTCGAACACGGTGAATGCGAAGTGAACGAAATTTGGTACAAAGGTAGCACTAGCAAAGGACACCTCAGTGTCATGTTTTATATCGCCGCCATCTTGACGGAAACGTAATGGCGGCCACACAAATGTTCAAAGCTTAAATCAAATTCCGACTAACCTAATCATCCGATCTCTACCAAATTTTGCAACAACATACCTTTATGGGGGAGCATCCTTTGACCAAACTAATAGGTCATCAGCGTAACAGTTTGCGGATGGCGGCCATCATTGTGTGAAAATTGATTCCCCCTATTAATTCGAACACGGTGCAACCGAATGGAACGAAATTTGGTACAGAGGTAGTTGCAACAAAAGGCACCTCAGTGTCATGTTTTATATCGCCGCCATCTTGATGGAAACGTAATGGTGGCCACACAAATGTTCAAAGCTTAAGTTAAATTACGACTAACATAACCATCCGATCTCTACCAAACTTTGCAACAACATACCTTTATGGAGGGAGCATCCTTTGACCAATCTAATAGGTTATTAGCCTAATAGTTTGCGGATGGCGGCCATGTTTATGTCAAAATAGATTCCCTCTATTAATTCGAACACGGTGGAACCGAATGGAACGAAATTTGGTACAGAGGTAGCACTAGCAAAGGGCACCTCAGTGTCATGTTTTATATTGCCGCCATCTTGACTGAAACGTAATGGCGGCCACACGAATGTTCAAAGCTTAAATCAAATTACGATTAACCTAATCATCCGATCTCTACCCAATTTTGCAACTACATACCTTTATGGAGGGAGCATCCTTTGACCAATCTAATAGGTCATTCGCCTAATAGTTTGCGGATGGCGGCCATCTTTATGTCAAAATTGATTCCCCCTATTAATTCGAACACGGTAGAACCGAATGGAACGAAATTTGGTACAGAGGTAGCACTAGTAAAGGGCACCTCAATGTCATGTTTTATATCGCCGCCATCTTGACTGAAACGTAATGGCGGCCACACGAATGTTCAAAGCTTAAATCAAATTACGATTAACCTAATCATCCGATCTCTACCCAATTTTGCAACTACATACCTTTATGGAGGGAGCATCCTTTGACCTATCTAATAGGTCATTCGCCTAATAGTTTGTGGATGGCGGCCATCTTTGTGTCAGAATCGATTCCCCCTATTAATTCAAACACGGTGAAACCGAATGGAACGAAATTTGGTACAGAGATAGCACTAGCAAAGGGAATCTCAGTGTCATGATTAATATCGCCGCCATTATGACAGAAACGTAATGGCGGCCACACAAATGTTTAAAGCTTAAATCAAATTACGACTAACATAACCATCCGATCTCTACCAAATTTTTCAACAACATACCTTTATGGGGGGAGCATCCTTTGACCAAACTAATAGGTCATCAACGTAACAGTTTGCGGATGGCGGCCATCTTTGTGTGAAAATCGATTACCCCTATTAATTCGAACACGGTGAAACCGAATGGAACGAAATTTGGTACAGAGGTAGTACTAACAAAAGGCACCTCAGTGTCATGTTTTATAATGCCGCCTTCTTGACGGAAACGTAATGGTGGCCACACAGATTTTCAAAGCTTAAATCAAATTACGATTAACCTAATCATCCGATCTCTACCAAATTTTGCAACAACATACCCTTATAGAGGAAGCATCCCTTGACCAAATGAATAGGTCATTAGCTTAATAGTTTGCGGATGGCGGCCATCTTTGTGTGAAAATCAATTCCCCCTATTAATTCAAACACGGTGAAACCGAATGGAACGAAATTCGGTACAGAGGTATCACTAGCAAAGGGCATCTCAGTGTCATGTTTTATATCGCCGCCATATTGACAGAAACGTAATGGCGGCCACACAAATGTTCAAAGGTTAAGTTAAATTACGACTAACATAACCATCCGATCTCTACCAAACTTTGCAACAACATACCTTTATGGAGGGAGCATCCTTTGACCAATCTAATAGGTTATTAGCCTAATAGTTTGCGGATGGCGGCCATGTTTATGTCAAAATAGATTCCCCTATTAATTCGAACACGGTGGAACTGAATGGAACGAAATTTGGTACAGAGGTAGCACTATCAAAGGGCACCTCAGTGTCATGTTTTATATCGCCGCAATCTTGACTGAAACGTAATGGCGGCCACACGAATGTTCAAAGCTTAAATCAAATTACGATTAACCTAATCATCCGATCTCTACCAAATTTTGCAACTACATACCTTTATGGAGGGAGCATCCTTTGACCATTCTAATAGGTCATTCGCCTAATAGTTTGCGGATGGCGGCCATCTTTATGTCAAAATTGATTCCCCCTATTAATTCGAACACGATGGAACCGAATGGAACGAAATTTGGTACAGAGGTAGCACTAGCAAAGGGCACCTCAGTGTCATGTTTCATATCGCCGCCATCTTGACTGAAACGTAATGGCGGCCACACGAATGTTCAAAGCTTAAATCAAATTACGATTAACCTAATCATCCGATCTCTGCCCAATTTTGCAACTACATACCTTTATGGAGGGAGCATCCTTTGACCAATCTAATAGGTCATTCGCCTTATAGTTTGCGGATGGCGGCCATCTTTGTGTCAGAATTGATTCCCCCTATTAATTCAAACACGGTGAAACCGAATGGAACGAAATTTGGTACAGATATAGCACTAGCAAAGGGAATCTCAGTGTCATGATTAATATCGCCGCCATTATGACAGAAACGTAATGGCGGCCACACAAATGTTTAAAGCTGAAATCAAATTACGACCAACATAATCATCCGATCTCTACCAAACTTTGCAACAACATACCTTTATGGAGGGAGCATCCTTTGACAAATCTAATAGGTCATTAGCCTAATAGTTTGCGGATGGCGGCCATCTTTATGTCAAAATTGATTCCCCCTATTAATTCGAACACGGTGGAACCGCATGAACGAAATTTTGTACAGAGGTAGCACTAGCAAAGGGCACCTCAGTGTCATGATTCATATCACCGCTATCTTGACGGAAACGTAATCGCGGCCACCCAAATGTTAAAAGCTGAAATGTAATTACGACCAACCTAATAATCTAGTCTCTACCAAATTTTGCAACACCATATCTTTATGTGGGTAACATATTCTGACCAAACTGCAAGATTATCAGCCCAATAGTTTGCAGATGGTGGCCAAGTATGTGTGCAAATCGATTCCCCCTATCAATTCAAACACGGTGAAACCGAATTGAACGAAATTTGGTACAGAGGTAGCACTAGCAAAGGGCACCTCATATTCAAGTTTAATATCCCTATAGCACGTTGTATTTCAACAAGCTACTACAACCAACATTCAATTATACTCCTTGAAAAGGACAAAGAGTTATAACAATACCCATGCATTTAGGAGAAAGTAGGCTATATGTTCTCTCCTGAACATCTTGTTAATGTGTAACATCATTCCACTCGGCTGCTGTATATTTTTGTGTGGGGGTAATTTTGTAAAAAGGGACGGAAGTGGGACGGAAATGCAACGGAAACAATGAGCGCGCGCGGTGACGGAGATTGATACAACGACATACTGTCAGCCATGCGGCTATGTGGAATTTAAATCGCATACGGTTTACTTCAAGGTTTGGAGGCCCCATTAAAGAAATTCCTACAATAAATCATCCTCATGTTGTTCTTTGGTGTGAAAATATCCATTATAGGCCTATCATATTTGCTGAAAACAATTATTATTTATTAAATCTTACTACATTTGCTGTATTCTTATTTAATGTAACGGTCCGGGTTCGATTCCCGGTCAATGCATGTGAGATTTTCGAAGTGAAATGCCATGTCCTGTGGTTCGGATTCCACGTAAAAAGGAGGTCCCGTGGCTCATGATCTCAAGATTAACGGTCACGTTAAACTACAAGCTTCCTTTTTCTTATTTAATGTAAGCACTCGAGGTACTGTCGGCCAAAATACAGCACTAGACTATTATAAATTTGCTGAAAGGATTTGTCACTGGAGTTTTAGAAGTAGTTATTGCAGAAATAATAGTAATGAGAAATTACCGTTGGTAATAACACGAAGGAATCCAACATGTTTGCTGGCACAAGGTAGCACTATGAGTTCATTCTTTAAAAATGCGAGTAAGTAATATGGAGTTATTCGAATAACATGTCAGATGTTACTCATCATATGCGACCACTGTAAGGCTCGTAATTCTTTTTTCCTTTACGGCCTTTAATGTCCACGTCAAACAGGATCGTCGCATTCTTTACCTGGCAGGTGTCTCCTTTCCACCGTCCATCCACTGTTCAGCTTGCCTTCTTCGTTAAAGCCCTTAAGGAGCAATATACAGCTTAAGAAGCCAAGATAATAACGATTCAAATATTATAACTGTGCCTGTCATAAATCTTGCATAACAATTAGGCTATATACATTTCCTAGGAAGCACACACATGTTGCTATCACAAGCAAAGTTTTAAATTTTCAAAATTCAAATCGTAACTATTTTTATGCATTTTTCAAAATTTGGTTCTCGCTTTGTGCTGGCCTTCACCGTTTCCTTTTTATCTCCCATGCTTATTGGAACGATTGGGCATTTTGTTTTTTAAAGTGGGTGCTAACCCATCAGCTTCAAAACGAAACTGACTGAAACTTTTGTGTCTTTAATTTGTATTTGTATGAAACGTTAAAAATATTTCTTGAATTTCCTCAGAATAAAAATAAAATGATAACAATTAATTAATAATAAAGCCTCCGTGGCTTAGGCGGCAGCACGCCGGCCTCTCACCGCTGGGTTCGTGGTTCAAATCCCGGTCACTCCATGTGAGATCTGTGCTGGACAAAACGGAGGCAGACAGGTTTTTCTTCGGGTACTCCGGTTTTCCCTGTCAAAATTTCATTCCATCAACACTCTCCACTATCATTTCATTTCATCTATCATTCGTTTAATCATTGCCCCAGAGGAGTGCGTCAGGCCTCGGCAGCCGGCATAGTCCATATCCTAGCCGCTAGATGGGGGCTTCAGTCATTCCATTCCTGACCCGGACGGAGACTGGAAGCAGGCTGTGGATTTTTCAATTAATTAATAATATGGAAATGAGTCAGTTCACTTAATAAAAGGAAAAGTCCAAACATTTCAAATAAACATGGATGATATGAGGGAAACGGTGAAGGTCTCCACAAAGCAAGAACCAAATTTTGAAAAATACATAAAAATAGTTACGATGTCAATTTTAATATTTAGAACTTTGCTTCTAATAGCAAGATGTGTGTGTTTCCTTGGAAATGTGTACTGTATAATTATTGTACAAGATTTATGACCGACACAGTAATAATATTACCCCTTTATAGGGCAGAATATTATTGAAGATATTGTATTTGCTAGTTAGTTCTTGATGTTTCGAGGTGCGGAACAGAGAGGCCATTTTCCCCTGGATTTTATTTGTATTTATTTTAATTTCATATTAATCATTTTAGCCTAATTGTAATTATTATTAATTGTTATTTTTATTTTCTTTAACATTTTAATGTTCATATTCATTTTGATCATTTTTGTTTTTAAATTATTTTTATGATCTCAAACCAACAGGTTTTGAAAAAGAAGCACAAAGAGTTCGGCTACAGAAATTGAAGAGAGCGTATGGGAGAACGCGCGACATCGATAACAAAAAGTGCATGTCCACACGTACAAATATCAGACACTACAACATGGTGATCAAACCGGAAGCTCTGTATGCAAGTGAAACTCTCATACTTAATAGGAAGGGTGACTTGGAAAATATCCTAAAGGAAGAACGCAAGATCTTAAGAAAAATTCTTGGCCCAGAAAGAACAGAAGATGGATACAGGTTGAAATCTCGTAAAGCAACTGAGAAATTATCTAATCTCGCGGCGGACATCAGAAAACGAAGATTGACGTTTTATGGACATGTTCAAAGACTTCCACCGACTAGGCTTACACACAAGCTCATGACCTACGCAGAAAGACTGAAAAATATACCAAGGATTCAGCAAGTCAAACAGGATTTGGAGAAGGCCCAAGTAAGAACAGTGGAAGGCTTTGACAGGAACCTGTTCCGATGTAGGGTAAATGGATGGAGAGTAACACCAGAGAATGACGCTCCAAAGAGACCAGGAACCAAGTGGACTGAGGAAAGGAAGATGGCCCACGGAAAGAGAGTGAGAGCTATATGGAAGATCAGAAAGGCGAATCATAAAAGTACTGCGTGATCCATCTGGGTCCATTCGCACTTAATAATTATATAGTTTTGATGACCTTATTTAATTCTATATTTTACAAGCTTGTTTATTTTAATTTCAAATTTCTAATATCAAATTACATTTTTATTCCTACTTCTGAACACCAAATAATAGAGCTAACGTTAGAAGTAGTAACACTGAAAGATTCAACCGTCAGCATCTTTGACAATATAATTGCCCATATAACAGGTGGTGAATATACAGTCCACTGACCTATAAAGGGTTAAAATCGTTATTGTTTTGGCTCCTTAAGCTGTATGTTCCCCCTTGAAGTTATAGATCGCACTCATTTTCCCCAGATCCTCCCTGACTTCCCTGAATTACTTATCAGAGGTTTCAGGTCTGCCATGAAAATTCTACTAGTCAACCTCCTTTCGTCCATTATAAATAGGTGACCATAGAATTAAAGTCTTCTCTTCTTTATGGATTCCAACAGGCGTTCGTTACTTCGATACAATTCCGTGCTTCCTCGCAATCTGTATTGTCCAGCCACTAACTTCGTGCCCTTTATCTTCGTAAGGATCTTTCTCTCAAACTTCTCTGCTTCTCTCAGATCAGCCTTTCCACTAAAAATAATTTTAAAAAATAATAATAATAACATCGTATGGCCTCGGATGCTGGGTGCAAGCTTTGTAACTTGACACCCAAAGGGTAGCTTGCATGACGAATTTCGTTGTTCCTTGAAGCACTATGAAAGTCAAGGAGGTTAGATATATAAGCTCCTTGAACACTATAGCGCTTTCTAGTAGAGAAATGAGAAACTTAGTGTTGGTGGAAACTCCAAAAATTAATTTTGCCATTATGAACACGGCCTACTGAATTCAAATGGGTTCTTTGACATGCCAGCATCGTATGACATACGTGACGTAATTTTTGCCGCCTTTCAAAGATCACTTACCACGGCCAGGAGCAATCCTGCAATCTTGGGGTTAGTAGACCGACACGATAACCACTCACCCACCGTGGCAAGCTAGCCTTTTCACTAATTCTGAGGCATTCACTTCCATAGAGACAGTCGGTTTTAATCACCGTATCGTTGTGTCTGAGTTTAGCTTGTATTGAGATTGCCTTTTTCTTGTATGTGTGTAAGTTGTGTGTTCTACGAAACGCTGCGGCCATTCTATCTCGTCTGCTGTTGTTCGCTTCTCTTTCATTGCTTCACAACTGTACAATCTCTCCAAGGTAAATGTTTTAATCACATATAAACTTTTATTAGGATATTCGACCGCATGCCCCAGTAATTGTAATTACATTGAGTTGACCGACTGAAAAGTAGTAATATCAATTGATAAAGCATTAGGAATGAAGCCTTGCATCAAGGATTTTTTAACATGGCGAGTGCGATGGCACAGTGGCACAGCTGCTCGTCTTTTGCCCGTACGACGAGGGTGCGAATCCCGGTAGATGACATGGGGTGAATTCAACACATTTAAAAACAAGATGTTCAGTAAAGAACATATAGCCTACTTTCTCCTAAATGCATGGGTATTGTTATAACTCTTTGTCCTTTTCAAGGAGTATGATTGAATGTTGGTTGTAGTAGCTTGTTGAAATACAACGTGCTATAGGGATATTAAACATGAATATGAGGTGCCCTTTGCTAGTGCTACCTCTGTACCAAATTTCGTTCAATTCGGTTTCACCGTGTTTGAATTGATAGGGGAATCGATTTGCACACATACTTGGCCACCATCTGCAAACTATTGGGCTGATGTTCTTGCAGTTTGGTCAGAATATGTTTCCCACATAAAGATATGGTGTTGCAAAATTAGGTAGAGACTAGATTATTAGGTTGGTCGTAATTACATTTTAGCTTTTAACATTTGGGTGGCCGCGATTACGTTTCCATCAAGATAGCGGTGATATAAAACATGACACTGAGGTGCCCTTTGCTAGTGCTACCTCTGTACCAAATTTCGTTCATTCGGTTCCACCGTGTTCGAAATAATAGGGGGAATCAATTTTGACATAAAGATGGCCGCCATCCGCAAACTATTTGGCTAATGACCTATTAGATTGGTCAAAGGATGCTCCCTCCATAAAGGTATGTTGTTGCAAAGTTTGGTAGAGTTCGGATGGTTATGTTAGTCGTAATTTGATTTAAGCTTTAAACATTCGTGTGGCCGCCATTACGTTTCTGTCAATATGGTGGCGATATTAATCATGACACTGAGATGCTCTTTGTTAGTGCTATCTCTGTACCTAATTTCGTTCCATTCGGTTTCAGCGTGTTTGAATTAATAGGAGGAATCAATTCTGACACAAAGATGGCCGCCATCCGCAAACTATTAGGCGAATGCCCTTTTAGATTGGTCAAAGGATGCTCCCTCCATAAAGGTATGTAGATGCAAAATTTGGTAGAGATCGGATGATTAGGTTAATCGTAATTTGATTTAAGCTTTGAACATTCGTGTGGCCGCCATTACGTTTCAGTCAAGATGGCGGCGATATAAAACATGACACTGAGGTGCCCTTTGCTAGTGCTACCTCTCTACCAAATTTCGTTCCATTCGGTTCCACCGTGTTCGAATTAATAGGGGGAATCAATTTTGACATAAAGATGGCCGCCATCCGCAAACTATCAGTTGAATGACCTATTAGATTGGTCAAAGGATGCTCCCTCCATAAAGGTATGTAGTTGCAAAATTTGGTAGAGATCGGATGATTAGGTTAATCGTAATTTGATTTAAGCTTTGAACATTTGTGTGGCCGCCATTACGTTTCCGTCAAGATGGCGGCGATATAAAACATGACACTGAGGTGCCTTTTGTCAGTACTACCTCTGTACCAAATTTCGTTCCATTCGGTTGCACCGTGTTCGAATTAATAGGGGGAATCGATTTTCACACAAAGGTGGCCGCCATCCGCAAACTATTACGCTGATGACCTATTGGTTTGGTCAAAGGATGCTCCCCCCATAAAGGTATGTTGTTGCAAAATTTGGTAGAGATCGGATGATTAGGTTGGTCGTAATTTGATTTAAGCTTTGAACATTTGTGTGGCCGCCATTACGTTTCCGTCAAGATGGCGGCAATATAAAACATGACACTGAGGTGCCTTTTGTTAGTACTACCTCTGTACCAAATTTCGTTCCATTCGGTTGCACCTTGTTCGAATTAATAGGGGGAATCGATTTTCACACAAAGATGGCCGCCATCCGCAAACTATTACACTGATGACCTATTGGTTTGGTCAAAGGATGCTCCCCCCATAAAGGTATGTCGTTGCAAAATTTGGTAGAGATCGGATGATTAGGTTAGTCGTAATTTGATTTAAGCTTTGAACATTTGTGTGGCCGCCATTACGTTTCCGTCAAGATGGCGGCGATATAAAACATGACACTGAGGTGTCCTTTGCTAGTGCTACCTTTGTACCAAATTTCGTTCAATTCGCATTCACCGTGTTCGAATTGATAGGGGGGGACAGACATTCAGAGTACACACACTCACACACACACACACACAGACACACACACACAGACTCACACACACACATACACACACACAGACAGACACACTTTTTTCGCCCTGTGTTGATCTCATAAGTCTACTTTCATTTTTTGCAAAAATCGAGAGTAGGCTAATAACGTAGCGTCAGGAAGAACATCCAGCCTGAAAACCCCGACTAAAACCAAAAGGATGCGGGTTGGCTTCGGCGACCTCAATTTGTTTAAGATAAACTGTTGAAAAATTATAAAGGATTCCTTACCATGCCGGTAAATTTGACTTGTTGTTGTTTTATTTGAGGTGTTTAGGCATCGTGGTCATTTAGGCTCATGTACTTAGGTATGTGTTGAATTTGTCTGGTAACCTGTGTTATTGTGATGTCTGTAGTAGTAGTAGTAGTAGTAGTAGTAGTAGTAGTAGTAGTAGTGTGTATTTATAATTTAGGTAAGTAGTAGTGGTCATGTGTGTATTTATAATTTAGGTAAGGATTTGGAAAGAGGCGCCCGTGGCCTTCAGTTGGGATCCATCCCGACATTTGTCTGGAGTAGAAGTGGTAAACCACGGAGAACCACTTCCAGATGGTTGGGTTGGAAATAGATCTCACCTCTTCTCAGCTGAGTGTAGCCCATTCCAGCCCTCAGACATGATTGTTTTGCCAGAGTCGGAAATCGAATTCGGACCATTGGGTCGACAGTCAAGAAGGCTAGCAGCTACACCACGAGGTGGCTCAGTAAAACTACGGTAATAGATGTCTCACATTCATGTACCTTTAAAAGATAACTGTCTGTGTTGGGATCCAAGAAGTGAACAGTGTTAATATAGAGTTCTGTCTCCTTTATCATATCATCAGAGAATATTCTTGCTGGTTACCGTATCGGCGCGCTCAAGTGCGGGCACTGGAACCTATGAGGCGCCATTCCTGTAATGTATTTACTGAGAGCATGGTAACCACAACGAACTTATTCGCTCCAACAAGAGGATGGGGACAATCACTTTATCATCAACACCAATATTGTTCCAGTAGAAATATTCACATAACCCACTCCAATACTCATACATGACGATGTTCCCTGGCTGATAGGACAATCACTTTATCATCAACACCCTTCGTGGTGTAGTGGCTAGTCTGAAGTCCAAGTTACGTTTTCCAGTTCTGACAAGAAATTTAATTCTGGTTTGAGGAATGGCAAGGGAAACACCCAGCCTCGTGAGGAAGAACTGAGAAGAGATGGGTGTGATTCTCACTTTAGCCATCTCAAAACTGGTCTTGTATGGTTTCCCACTTCTGCTCCAATTAAATGCCGGGATTTAAGGTGTGTGTTAGTTTGAGTCTTCCGTCTTTTGACTGGTTTTATCGCAGCTCTCTATGTCAACCTGTCCTGAGCTAATCGTTTCATCTCTACATAGCTACCACACCATACATCCGAGGCAATCTGTTTATCATATTCTAACCTTGGGCTACCCCTACAGTTCTTGCCCTCGACCCTTCCTTCCATAACTAATAAGCTTGCTATTCCTGAGTGTCTTAGTATGTATCCTACCACCCTATCTCTTCTCTTCATTAGCAGTCGTCAGAAACATCTCTCCTCTCCCACTCGTCTTAATACATCTTCTTTTGTATCCCTACCTACCCATCTGATCTTCATCATTCTCCTGTAGCAGCACATTTCAAACGCTTCAATTCTCTTCACCTCTGCTGCACCAATAGTCCAAGTTTCACCTTCATAGAGTGCCATGCTCCAGACAAAGCCATGATGTACGTTTGAAATGGCATTTTTGACCAAACATTTTTAGTTTGTTTTTGCAATGTAAATGGAATCCTTATTTGTCTGCTTCAAATTAACATATATTTCATGCCGATATTCCACCTGTAAGTAGTTAAAAAACTATTTTAAGTGGGCTCGTGTGCACATGGCTAGGGGGCGTGGCTTCAAAATTTTACATGCTTCTAGATATTCCGGAATATCAAATAAGTTATGAGAATCATGAAAATGCCATTTATTAGCTGAGTGTAAGAGTAGGATCCAGGTCTATCACCCTCGAAGAATTGTCGTTTTTAATATGTCTGCGTTAGTTTATTTGGCCATATCAAAAATGTGTAACATCATTTACGTTATTCTCAGAAATAAAATCTTCAACTTTTCATGTCTTTCAAATCAACAAAATCAACAAAAATTGACATAGGAATATTATTGACTAGCAACCCGGCCCGGCTTCGTCCGGGAACAGTTTGAATGCATTATGTAATAAGTGCTTCTTTACGATGTCAATGAACTACGATCTATATCCGTTTTACGTCTCGGCATCATGGGTTAAAATCACTGACTGGACTATTAACTATATTATCATGGAGATGCATGTGCAATGAATTCTTGTCAGACGTAATTTAAGAATGGCGAGATGCATGAAACACACATCTCCCTTCCGTCCAATCTAAAAACATTTATAGTGGACGATATATTGAATATAGAGGTGTACGCGTACGTTTTTGTAGAACTTTTCATGCTGAACAATTCGTACACTCATTGTATATTGATATTTTCAACGGTTTGCCCCGCGTAAGCTTAAAAAGTGCACGGACGCAATGATTTTTTTCGACTTTTTCCCTGAAATCGTTACTGCTTCTTTTGATCATAAATAAATTATTTTCTACAGAAACCTTCCTCGAGGTATCCTTTACAGAATGGTGAAAACCACATTAAAATCTATCCAGTGGTTCACGAGTTTACTCGTAACATCCAAGAATCGGGGACTTCATTTTATACTAAGTAGATATACATCAAATTAAATCTTATGAATGTACGTAGGAATGTGACCGCGTGGAAATCATTTAAATTTCATTAATAATAATAATAATAATAATAATAATAATAATAATAATAATAATAATAATAATAATAATAATAATAATAATAATAATAATTAATACAAAATACTAAAACATGGTGGTATGTATGCCAGTGAATGCCTGTCCATGAACTACAAGCTGGAGAAGCTAGAGGTCTCGGAAGTAAGAATCCTCAGAAAAATTATTCCCAGTGATAGCGGATGGACAATAGACTGACCAAACAGATATTTGGTTACTTCTGGAGAAAAACAAGATGTTCAGTAAAGAAAATATAGCCTACTTTCTCCTAAATGCATGGGTATTGTTATAACTCTTTGTCCTTTTCAAGGAGTATAATTGAATGTTGGTTGTAGTAGCTTGTTGAAATACAACGTGCTATAGGGATATTAAACATGAATATGAGGTGCCCTTTGCTAGTGCTACCTCTGTAAAAAATTCATTCAATTCGGTTTCACCGTGATTGAATTGATCTGGGGAATGGATTTGCACACATACATGGCCGCTATTTGCAAACTATTGGGCTGATGACCTTGTAGTCAGTCATAAGATGCTTTCCACAAAAAGGCATGTTGTTGCAAAATCCGGTAGAGATCAAATTATTAGGATGGTCGAAATTTGATTTAAGCTTTTAACATTTGGGTGGCCATCATTCCGTTTCCGTCAAGATGGCGGCGATATAAAACATGACACTGAGGTGCCTTTTGCTAGTGCTACCTCTGTACCAAATTTCGTTCAATTCGGTTTCACCGTGTTTGAATTGATAGGGAGAATCGATTTGCACACATACTTGGCCACCATCTGCAAACTATTGGGCGGATGATCTAGCAGTTTGGTCAGAATATGCTTCACACATAAAGATTTGTTGTTGCAAAATTTGGTAGAGACTAGATTATTAGGTTGGTCGTAATTACATTTTAGCCTTTAACATTTGGGTGGCCGCGATTACGTTTCCGTCAAGATGACGGTGATATAAAACATGACACTGAGGTGGCCTTTTCTAGTGCTACCTCTCTACCAAATTTCGTTCCATTCGGTTTCACCGTGTTCGAATTAATAGGGGAATCGATTTTCACACAAAGATGGCCGCCATTCGCAAAATATTAGGCTAATGACCTATTAGTTTGGTCAAAATATGCTCCCTCCATAATGGTATGTTGATGCAAAATTTGGTAGAGATCGGATGATTAGGTTAATCGTAATTTGATTTAAGCTTTGAATATTTGTGAGGCCACCATTACGTTTCCGTCAAGATGGCGGCGATATAAAATATGAAACTGGGGTGCCCTTTGCTAGTGCTACCTCTGTACCAAATTTCATTCCATTCGGTTTCACCGTGTTCGAATTAATAGGGGTAATCTATTTTGACACAAAGATGGCCGCCATCCGCAAACTATTAGGCTAATGACCTATTAGATTTGTCAGAGGATGCCCCCTTCATAAAGGTATGTTGTTGCAAAATTTGGTAGAGATCGGATGATTAGGTTAGTCGTAATTTGATTTAAGCTTTGAACATTTGGGTGGCCGCCATTACGTTTCCGTCAAGATGGCGGCGATATAAAACATGACACTGGGGTGCCCTTTGCTAGTGCTACCTCTGCACCAAATTTCATTCCATTCGGTTTCACCGTGTTCGAATTAATAGGGGTAATCTATTTTGACACAAAGATGGCCGCCATCCGCAAACTATTAGGCTAATGACCTATTAGTTTTGTCAAAGGATGCTCTCCCCATAAAGGTATGTTGTTGCAAAATTTGGTAGAGATCGGATGATTAAGTTAGTCGTAATTTAATTTAAGCTTTGAACATTTGTGTGGCCGCCATTACGTTTCCGTCAAGATGGCGGCGATATAAAACATGACACTGAGGTGTCCTTTGCTAGTGCTACCTTTGTACCAAATTTCGTTCAATTTGCGCTCACCGTGTTCGAATTGATAGGGGGGACAGACATTCAGAGTCCACACACTCACACACACACACACACACACACACACACACACACACAGACTCACACACATACACACACTCAGACAGACACACTTTTTTTCGCCCTGTAGTGATCTCATAAGTCTACTTTCATTTTTTGCAAAAATCGAAAGTAGGCTAAAAAAAGACCTCTACAACATGGATTAAGGAAATGAAGAAAAATATGGAAAGGTTCAATTCCTAAGAAGTCCAATCGTTAGACAGAATTTTTTTCCAGCCAGAGGAAGAACTAAGAAGAGCGAAAGAGCCTGGACAGAAGAATAACGGAAAGAGTCCAGCGAACACATGAGGGAGATCTGGACACAGACAAATCTTCCCAGGATGACCCTCTATGGACTGCATTTAACAACCAATTTCATGTATGACTAGATCTCGTTCGTCTAGCAGCTTTGATATCCTTCTTTCGTGCTTCTGGCAGGGGCCCTCTCAGCCTCTGGGCTCAGATTTCGCTTCATAATCCTACTAAATTTTAACCATTTCTCTACATACAAATCTGTCAGTTGTAACTCTTCAGTCAGTCAGTCAATACGAATTTGCCCAATGACTGGGCGGGGTACAATGTACGTGATATATGAATAATAAGTAAATAACACTCCTGGAAATAATTACATGTAGTAGTTATGATCACTGAATCCTCCGTGGCTTAGGCGGCAGCACACCGGCCTCTCACCGCTGGGTCCATGGTTCAAATCCCGGTCACTCCATGTGAGATCTGTGCTGGACAAAACGGAGGCAGACAGGATTTTCTCCGGGTACTCCGGTTTCCCCTGTCAAAAATGTCATTCCAGCAATACTCTCCATTATCATTTCATTTCATCTGTCATTCATTTAAGCATTGCCCCAGAGGAGTGCGTCAGGCCTCGGCAGCCGGCACAGTTCATATCCTCGCCGCTAGATGGGGGCTTCATTCATTCCCTTCCTGACCCGGTCGGAGACTGGAAGCAGGCTGTGGATTTTCATTTTCAGTTATGATCACTATTATAATGGGGAATTTTTGGGATAACGCGTTTAGACCTTCCAGAGGTCATCATCAAATTATGATCACTGAGTTAAGGTTTAAATGTATGTACAGTGTGTAGTTAGATAGCCGGCCCCGTGGTGTTGGGGTAGCGCGCCTGCTTCTTACCTGGAGTCCCCGTCAGGGATTTAAACAAAACTGACGTGTGGGCTGGAACGGGGTGCACTCAGCCTCGTGAGGAAAATTGAGTATCTTTCTGACTGTGAGGTAGCGCCCCGGTCACGAAAACCATGATAAACGACCGAGGGGACCCGACGTGCTGACCACGCGTCACCCCAATATCTGCAGGCCAAATGGCTGGGCAGCGGTCGCATGTTAGGCCTATGCTCTTCATGGGCTGTAGTGCCAGGGGTCATTAGTTAGATAATATTGTATATGCGACTAACCATCTCAGTGGTGAAAATCGCTAGGTAGTTGTTAAAAGTCGCAAGATTCCTATGTTATTGTTACGTGCCACCCCCCCCCCCCCTAGTGGCACTTTTGTTAACTGGATTACGGTGGGTTGAAGCACAACACAGATTGTTCCTTTAAATGAAATAATTAATTTTATTGCGGCCAGAAAGATACACCACTCAACAGCAAATACAAGCAATTATAGCCTTACTCCAGTTTCCTCAAGTCTCTTCCTTATGGAGAGCTCTTGCCCCCCTTTCACTTTTCAACAAACCACAGAAGTTAATCCGTCCTAATGAGTCAGGTGGCCTTGACAGAAACTACCTGCACCTCTTCCTCATGTACACAAACTACAGTTACTTACGATAACTTGCTACACGCTGCTTCGCTGTTCACAAGCTGGGAAACAATGTCACTGGATTTCGTAACTCGCACGGCACTTCGCCACAATACGTCTGTCGCTCAGTGAAATCACACTCGCTCAAAACACAAGCAGTCCCCTGTATGCTTCTCACTCCCTCGCTGTAAAGAGAATCGGCTTCACTAGGGGTTTCGCAAGTCACTACACTTCTGTCGCTCAGGATAAACGCTCGCATTAGCTCGAAAGACACAACAACAACTGCTTGACAGGTCGCTCTTATATAGCAGGCCGGTGACTCAATAAATGCTTCTAGACCCATCCAGGGTTCACGGCTTCTCGAGATTTCCTTCACAGGCTGAGTCACGAATATACTGGACCATCCCTTTGTCCTAGTAGTCCTGTTGCATAAGGCGCACGCAATACACTGAGGCAGAGCAGCCCAGCCCTGGGGCAGTTGTGACTCATGCGGCGAGCGATGAAACAAACTCACAGCCGTAACATTATCAATACATAAGCAAGTAGTTCCATGATGAACTAAACAGCCTATTTGCATCTCTCCCATCAATTAAGTAGTTGTTTACGGCCTGATGTCACTTATGGCAAGATATCTTAGCAAGATATGAAAGAATTTGTAAGTAAGTTTGAAATTTCTACCTGAGTCACCGTAAAATTCTAATGATGTAACCTCGCTTGCAAGTAAATGTTAGTTTACTCTGAAGCGCCGTAAAAGCAAAGCTCGGTCTGCGCGTGTCGGTGTAAATGGAAATCAACATTTGCATGTACGCAGAGCGTAGTTTAATTTGAAATCCTTTCAACGGGCAATTACAATTTTCCTTTGACTGGTTGACGTAGTTATCACAGGTGATCAAAGTAGCGGTGGTAGCTGACAGGTGATTGGATGTCAGTGCCGGCTATACGACACTCAAACATGTATATGAGTACACTCTAAAAACTGGTAATTTGCGCTTGATTAACCAAGCTCAGGAGCCATTTAATGCTCCGCTATCTGTAGAGTGATATCAGTGGTAATCACAGTGGTCTGATTTTCAAGGCAGCGGTGGGAAAGAACGTGACGCACAGGGTTTGTGGAGTATTACTAGACAGCATGAAACATATCGCCTATTTGCTGAAAAAGCGATGTTGTGGGAAACTGCACTTAATAATTTAAAAGCGCTTACTAAACTGTCGCTAATTTAAATAACTAGCAACCCCCCGGCTTCGCCCGGTATCATTAAAGGTTTACCCAGCGTAAGCTTAAAAGGCCCACGGACAGCAGGTCCCAGACGCAATTCAGAAAAGCCGAGGTGAACAGCGAACTCCAAACACATATACTCTTCTCTGAAGTCTTAGCTCGACACGACTTGACAGTTTGATGCTGGCTAACTCGCTCTGAAGCTAATAATTTAATTTTCCACTGAATGGAGATTGTTGGAAGAAATGAAGACGTAAAAACTATTATAGTGGGCGATGTATTAAAGATAGATATACTGTCGCAGACTTCCTTGTAGGACTTTTCATGCTGAAAAATTCTTACACTCATAGTACTGTCATCGCGGCAGGAGATGGCAGTTGAGCACGCTGCGAAGGGGGGCGAGGGGTCTTGCACTAAGCATGCGCGGTCTGCCTATTCCTAACTTAAATATGTCAGCTTCCCGCATGCCAATGGTTGTCATTGCAGCAGGCGACACTCAGTCAGTGAAAGAAGGAATGTTCTGAGTGAGTGAAGCAAGTAGTGACCAACTGAATGTTTTTGGAATGCGCGATACGCAGTGAGCGGGAAGACCTCAGCAGTTCAAACCCGACTGCCATCTCCTGGCGCGATATCAGTATATAGATATTTTTAACGGTTTACCCAGCGTACTGTAAGCTTAAAAGCCGTATGGATGGCAGGTTTTTCTTCGACTCGATTCACTGATATCGTTACTGATCAGCTTCCTTTGGTCATAAATAAATATTTTTCTACAGAATCCTTCATCGAGAAATCCTTTACACTTTACAGGAAAGTGAAACCCGCACCAAAATCCATCCAGTGGTTCTCGAGATTACCCGTTACATCCAAGAATCGGGGACTTTGTTTTATACTACAATATGTAGAGATATCAAGGTTTTGAAGCCATATTGAATTGGGAAAAGCGGTTTCGGTGACGTAGTTGGTAGCATGCTGAACTGCTGTGCCCAAGATAGCGGGTTCAAACCCGGCCGAAGTGTTCGGATTTTTTATGAGCGTTAAAATCCTTCAGTATGCCTTCATTCGGAGGGGAAGTAAAGCCGGCTGTCCCATGTCATAGATTTATGGCATGTTAAAGAACCTTCCACAAATTACACCTGTGTGATGCTAAATGTGTTAGGTTATATTTCGTCAGAACACTCTATCGAAGTTCCAACGTTCACCACTAGGTATCATTGATATCCGGTGGCGAAAGTTGGAACTACTTGAAATTGAACGGAACTTGTAGCTCACCCTAAGGGTGTCCGCTGGAAGCAGCTACAGACTCAGGCGAGCCGAACATGTCCTCGGACACTCCCGGCACTAAAAGTCATACGATAAATAAATAAATGTATTAGGAATATATTATTTTGCATCAGCTGAGTGTAAAAGACACCAACGCAGTTAAATGTATCAGTATTCTTGATGTAAATGGACCACCTCGCGGTGTAGCGGCTAGCGTTCTTGAACCTAGATCACGCATGTTTAGGCACTTAATTTGCTCAAATAGATTCTTAAAATCCAGAATATAAGCTCTAACATAAAAAATTTAAAAGTTTTATTGAAAAATTTGACGTCCATTTTTATCAGTGTGTCTCATTACAATGGATAGCTTTTCAGTCAGTCAACACGCAATTGGGTGCCCAATTATCTTATTTTACGTAATCATTGTCTTACATATGTACTAAATATAAAGTATAAGTGAATTATCCAACACTAATCTGAAGATGTTCACATGGCGAACGAAACATGTCATCTCCTTAATTATTACTTTATGTAGAGAAGTGCGCATTATTTTAAGGGTATAATTTATGTCTTTAATAGAGATTTATTAAGATATTTGAGTAAGTACGTCTTCTCTTACATGCAATGAAGAACTTTGAGAGGATTCTTGATCGACGCCTACGTGCCATCACCGAAATCAGCTCAAACCAGCGCGGGTTTGTCAAGGGGGCTGGAACCGCTGACGCCATCTTCGCTGCATGGTTACTCATGGAGAAGCACCGTGAGAAAAGAAAGCCTCTGTATATTGCCTTTCTTGACCTTGAAAAGGCCTTCGATCGTGTTCCTCATGAGTTGATTTGGTATGCACTCCGCAACCATGGTGTGCCAGAGTCATTTGTAAATGTGGTCAAGATGTTATACACGAACACCAGCAGTAGAGGACGTTGTGCTGTTGGCACCTCGGAAAACTTTCCTGTAAATGTCGGCATCCACCAAGGCTCAGCACTATCATTGTCCCTTTTTGTTCTTGTGATGGACACCATCACTCGTGAGCTGCAACGGAATGTTCCCTGGACCCTTCTGTATGCAGATGATATAATGGTTGCAGATGACACCCGAGAAAAACTCCAATGTCAAGTTGAAGACTGGAATAACCGCCTCTCCCAGTATGGCCTATATCTGTGAAAACGACGGAGTATCTGGAGTTGAATCCAAGTGACGGTACCATTCAAGTCGCTGGACAAAATCTAGTCAAGACAGAATGTTTCAGGTACCTTGGATCTCGTCTTCAGAGTGATGGCAACTTCAATGATGTAGTAAGAGCAAGGGTAAACGCAACCTGGTTGCGGTGGAAGGAGGTCACGAGTGTGCTTTGCGACAAGAAAATGCCACTTCATCTCAAATCGAAGATATATCGGACAGTGGTACGGCCTGTTGCGCTGTAAAGCGTTAAATGTCGACCATCCGACAAAATTTCAGAACGTCGCCTGCACGCCATGGAAATGAGAATGCTTTGTTGGACAATGGGCATCTCCCTTATTGACCATGTTAGAAACGACACCATTCGCCCCAATTGTGGAAAAAATGAGAGAGAAACGGCTCCGATGGTATGACCATGCCCTGCGTGCAGCGCCTGATACTGTTGCTAACTCTGTCCTTCATTTTGAGGTTGAAGGCCTACGCCCCAGAGGACGACCGAAGCAGCGTTGGCAAGACACCTAATATTTGTATTTATTAATATTACCCAGCTCTACGTTATGGCAGACGACCTTCTCTGTTCCACTCCTTGTAGCCACAACAATCAATCAACTCAACCGTTGTCAGGTCCCAAGAAAGGGGGAGGTTTGGCTGGTTTGAGTCTCAACTGTAAAACTACTTATGCCGAGTGTCAGGCGGAACAAAATAACTTGACACCCTATAGAGGACAACGACTTAGTCGAATGATCACCTGTAACAGAGAACGAGTTCCCGCAGTAAGGGAAAAGCTACTGAAAATCATTTTATGCGTAGGGTCTGCACTCCAATGGGGCCTCTACAAAAGATCAGTCCTCCACGTTAGGAGCGGTCTAAATTCTCTTCTACTGGCAGCAGCTGTAAAATGCTTGTAATTAACCGACCGTTAAACAAATCGTCTTCTCCAAATGCACTCTAAATTTTAGCACCAAGAATAGGGCGTCCCCCATAAGTGATGCGGGACTATCTCGCCCAATCAGCGTCGCCTGTGTACGAGGCGAGCAAAACTCCTATTTGCTACCTTGACAGGACGAAGTCGCGAAGTAGCTGATACCCTGATGAAAAGACATGTTGACATCACATGCCTTCAAGAGACCAAGACCGTCTAGTATCAAAACCGGCCAAGTCACAAAATTTACGAAAATGAGCTATGGTTATCAATTTGAAGTAGAAGTATAGCACTATCAGGTGAAACAAGAATATGCTTCAAAATCGTCCATGTCTTCATGTTACAGAGCACTGAATTCTTGGTCGTGCAACAAAATGGGCCAAGTCATGCAGGCAGTGCTTTCATAACCGGCCATGTCAAAGAACGAGTAGCAATCTTCATGTCGCAGCATTATTGTTTGGAATCTTGCGTTGTTAGATTATGCAAGAATGTGATAATATCAGTAGCCAACATTGTTCCTTATATTGTATACCCTTCGAAGTCATAATAATTTGTATTTTGTTCGTTTGCAACACTGACTTCCATATTCGCGGGCTTGTTACCGCATTGGCGCGAAAGCAATCGTATATCCTGCGTGCTCGTATTTTGTCATTATTGTGTAGTGTAACATGTATATTGTTCCTATTTTAATAAGTGAGTCATTTTATTTTACTGTGTTCAAGATCTAAGTGAACTACTAACTTTTAATGATATAATACCTATTTTGTATTCTCCTCAGCTTTCTGATGTTCATCTTCATATATTACTATCCAAATTAAGCAGAATGCTTTCGTTTTTATTGCAATAAATACAGGTAATTACAATGTCAATTTATTTTAATTTAATTGCCTTTTTCACTGGAATTTGGAATTTAAAAAGAATAGTTTTACAAAAAATGACTAAAATTATACCAAATTGCAACAAAAACGGCCAAGTCAAAATTATTATTATCAAAAAAGATGGGTTCATTATGAATCAGATTTCTCAAAATAGCAGAACTTAAATATTAAACCATTACGGATATAACTATGCAATAAAATCTTTTGTGACCATCATTGCTTTGTCTCTAGAGGTTTTTCATCCATACTGAAAAATATGCCTTCAGTGACTTGGCCGGTTTTGATACTAGACGACTCAAGTAGACTCGTGCTAAGGCTCGTGCTATTAATGACAGATACAAGATAGAGATGTTGCTTGAAACGAAACCAAAATGGGCTGGTTATTATAATTATTAATTATATTATTATTATTATTATTATTATTATTATTATTAATAATAATAATAATAGCAGGCAAACCCTGGTGGTAACAAAATATTTTCAGATCTCTCAATTTCTCACTATAATGTCTCCATGTTCCCTGAAGACAATATTCATTTTCTTCTGGAAAACTTTTTAACTGTTAGGGAAAGGTTTAAGACTTCTTAAGATAACTCATTACATGTTTCATTACCCCAATGATAAAAGAATACTTCGCTAATATTTTTTTAAAAATGGGCCTATTTCTTTTTATTTAAATTATTTAAGCGTGGCCTCTCCTACACACATAATGCGGCCTCGGTGGTGAAATTGGTAGCATTTATGCCCAAGATGGCGGGTTCAAACTCGGTCGAAGTCGTCGGATGTTTTATGAGAGTTAACAAGAAGTTCCGTGACGAACTAAAGAGCCTAATTTTCTTAAAACTTAAGATTCATGCCAATGATTAATCTATATGGATCTATCTAGAAAAATGACGAAATTAAGATGGTAATATCGAAATTTCTAATTAGTTTGAAATACTGTATACCTGGCATAATGTAGTCTAATAGAGCACTACAGTTGGCAGCCCTGGTGACTGAATATATTCTTAGTTCCATCTCTTAAGGCACAAAATACAAAATTTGGTTGAAGTCCAATGGATAGTATGGACGTTACATGCAGTTAAACATTGGATCTAACAAGGCGTTTAAAATCATGTTGGCAACTATGTCATGCATGTATTGGTCAGAAATAATCTGAAATAATATGATCTATTATTGTGCCAATTTTGAATGAAATCCATTTATTTGTATAGAAGTTACATGTATTTTAAAATTGGACCAATCAGCAGGCTTAGAATCATGTTGGAAGTACTGACGTATATTAATTACTCCAAATTAATCTAGAATATAAGGTACTATACGTGTGCAAAGTTTAGTGCTGCTGGCTTGAATACTTTCTGATATACTGATATTAGGGTAAAAAATAGAGACATCATTTATTAACAGTTGGCAGCCCTGGTTGCTCTTAAGAATACGCATAGTCATATCTATTATGGTACACATAGCACATACGTAATTTGGTTGAGATCCAAATGATAGTATAGAAGTTACATGTATTTAAATTTGGACATCTCAGCAGACTTAGAATCATGTTGGTAGCACTGACGTATATAAGTTACTCGAAATTAATATTGTGGAGGACTGAGAAGATGGACATCATTGGCTTATTTCATGTATTTCTACTTTGGTTTATTTCTTGTATTTATTCTTTATGTTTTGAAGCTCTTTGATATAAGTTAGTGTAATAAAAGATGGCTGCTAAGTAAGATGTCCGTGTTTCACGATCACTGATTTATACATTATACGAATCCCAACATTGGTGCCGAAAACTTTAGATTACGTAGAAATGTGCATTAGAATACGGGCAATTGTGTTTTACTTGTGTACAAAGTAAACTGGTGATGCTATCACTACAAACAGCAATCACGTTTTGTACATGCAGCCACGCCACGCCGGATTACGAGGTAAGAAGATACTGGAACTTCTACACGCGCCACATACTAACGTGATATTTCAGTTATTAATATTATTGCAAAAGTTACTACTACGACTAAACAGTGCACGAATTGTAATATAATTACTTTACACCACGTAACGGAATTCACGAATGATAGACGAGCAAGTGCTGCCATCTTGCGGTAGATACTAAACTAAATACCTCGTAGCCATCACGGACACTACAAGACGATCTCACGAGTATTACGCATGCGCTGACATCAGACAATCACCTTCACTTGTCGCAGCACGGTACTAATTATTTATGTATTTATTTCGTCAGCCATTCTTCAAGATGCAAGACGAGAGTGTTAAGAGTAAACTAGCGTTTTTGAAAAGAAAGCGGAAGACGGAACGAGCAACTATAACTAAATTCAGTACGATAATAAATAGTGCTACGGTCGGCGACATCTCAGAATACGAATATAATCGCATTAGACTCCAAGAAGCTTTAGATCATCTCACAGTTCTGGACGATAGTATACAGGAATGTTTTGACCGACGCAGAATACGAGGCCGATGTCGAAAAATGTGAGGAATACATCGACATCGCGAAGAGAGCGATTCTGAAAGCATCACACGCCGAGAATAAATCTAAGTCACTCTCCAGTTTGACACCCGTCACGCACACAGTGAAGCTACCTGCCGTAAAATTAGACAAATTCGCAGGTGACATTGAGAATTGGGCACGTTTTTGGGAGCAATTCCAGTCTTCTGTTGACAACAATCAATCTCTCGCTCACATTGACAAGCACATCTATCTCCGTGGATATCTGGAGGGTGAGCCGAAGAATCTAGTTGATGGAATACCAATAACGGCTGCTGCTTATGAAGAAACTAAACGGATATTAATATCTCGCTACGGAAACACTGACCGCATAATTCAGGCCCATCTTGACTATCTCGAAGCCTTACAACCAATTTCAGACGATACTCCTTCTAATCTAAATGCCATGTACATAGAATGCAATAGACGCGTACAAGCCTTACGGGCCTTAGGGGAAAATGTAGATAATTACGGGCGGATGTTATGCCCTAAAATTCTCCGAGCATTCCCTCAAGGTATTGTCCGCCGTTGGATAATTTATTCCAAACGAGAGAGCATTCCCGAGAGTCACATTACCAAGTTGATGGAGTTCCTGAACGAGGAGGTAGAGGGCGCTGTGATCACACAGAAGATCAGAGGAGATATCACTTCACTCGAATCCTTCTCAGGCACTGCCGCGACACTCCATGTGAACACAAAGTCAAAACGGACGGGCATGAACACAAAGAAAGTGTGTTCCGAATTCTGTGTGTTCTGTGAGACTCAAGGCCACTGGGCCCAGAACTGTGTGAAGATCCGCAATGTAGCTGAGCGGATTGAAAAGTTAAAAACTGCCAACCGATGCTTCTTGTGCCTCAATAAAGGTCACAGTGTGAAGACCTGCATGAAGAAGAGTAAGGTATCATGCGCAAAGTGCAAAAGGAATCATCACATTTCCATCTGCACCGGAGAACAGCCCGCATCAATATCCGTGGGGAAGATTGACGTTACTATGCCGCAGTTCACTTATCTTCAAACGGCGAATATTTGGATCACAGGGCCCACCGGACTGAGAAAACGTACACGATGCATATTGGATGCTGGCAGTCAATCAA
Organism: Meconema thalassinum; assembly: GCA_946902985.2. Classification (NCBI taxonomy): domain Eukaryota; kingdom Metazoa; phylum Arthropoda; class Insecta; order Orthoptera; family Tettigoniidae; genus Meconema; species Meconema thalassinum. The sequence continues at coordinate 611,037,165 of OX336388.2, forward strand.
CCTTCGTAAGCCGATGTCTGGTAGATCAGCTTCAACTGAATATCGTGGGACACAAGGATTTGACAGTTACCGGATTCGAGTCATCTCGTCACACATCTTCAGCTCGCAGACTCATTGACCTCAACATCAGTGGACTATGCACGGAGGCTGCTCTGCGTATTTCTGCATTTGAGAGTGACAACGTTTACTCGCCACATCCGACTGTTCCACTCGACGTCCAGTCCCTGTCACGCTTGCGAAGATTGAGACTTGCTGATCCCAAGGATGACAACAATGAACTTCCTATAGAACTTCTAATAGGTGGAGACCATTATTGGAAGGTGATACTTGACGACAAGCCAATACGCCTCTCAGACACGTTAGTACTGCTTCCTTCTAGATTTGGATGGATTCTGAGTGGAAATAGGTCAGGAATTACTGTCCACAGCGTCAACGTGCACCACATTCATACTGCTAATGACCCATCTGTCGAGGACGATGATATGCGACGATTTTGGGATCTAGAGTCCCTAGGAATAAGGGAAGATCAGAAAAGGACCCTCACAACGAAAGATGCCACTATTCTTCAAGAATTCCACGATTCGTTTCACTTACAAGACGGGCGGAGGGTAGTATCCCTACCGAAGAAAGAAGATCTGGTCTTACCCTCAAACCGTAAGAACGCTCTAAATCGTTTTCACACATTGCAGAGAAAACTTGCCGTTAATGCCCAGTACAAAGAAATGTACCATGCGCAGATGATGGACTACATAAACATGGGACATGTTCAGCTGATCGCTACAGAGGAAACTACAAATGATGTATACTACCTGCCTCATCACGCTATCAAGAAAGAGAGAAATGGCACAGAGAAATGGAGGATCGTCTTTGACGCATCATCCCACGAGAGAGATGCACCGTCCCTCAATGATGTTCTGGAAACAGGCCCTAATCTGTTACCAGAAATACTGTCCACGTTGATCCGCTTCCGAACTTACCGCAAAGCCATAGTAGGAGATGGAACTCAAGCTTTCCTTCAATTATGCCTGGATACTGAAGACCGAGATTTAACAAGATTCTTCTGGTTCAATGTGGAGAAGGATGAACTTGGAAAATGGCAAGCAAGAGATGATACAGCCGTCTATAGATTCACTCGTCTACCATTCGGCCTTGCTAGCAGTCCCTTTCTTCTGTCTGCAACTCTCCGTGAACTAGCAACGAGATTCAAGGATCAGTTCCCGTCAGCAGCAGCACTTATGGATCAAAGCACTTTCATGGACGACTTTGTTGCGGGAGCTGAAGATGACAACAGAGTTATCACCTTATATTACGAGGTGACAGGTCTACTACGACAGATACGGATGCCGATGGCAAAATGGGCAACAAATTCTGGACCATTGGAAGGTATATGGAAAGCCGAAGGACGTGAAACGAAAAGGGAAACCGGAGTACTAGGTGTACGATGGGACACAGAATCAGATTCACTACTCTTTGACCATACAGATATCACCGACAACCTTTCGCAGGATCCAGGAACCAAACGAAAGCTATTGAAAACGACCGCAAAGTTCTACGACCCTCTTGGATTACTTTCACCGGTGTCCATAGTTGGAAAAGTTCTCTTCCAAGACACCTGGTGAAGGGGCATAGCATGGGACGAAATACTTCCACATGACATTGCATTGCGATGGCAGCTGTGGATAACCAGTCTCACGGATCTGGCAAGTGTGGTCATTCCAAGATGGATTGGTTTATCAAGGACAACATCGGAGACTTCACATGTCCACGTGTTCTGCGACGCGTCGGAGCGGGCCTACGGAGCTGCACTGTATATTCGAACGTCTACCGACGTAAACACTTATATACACCTGGTCTGCACTAAGAATAGACTGTCTCCAGTCAAGAAGGTTACACTCCCATGACTAGAACTACTGGCCATTTTAGTGGGTTGCCGTCTTCTGAGGTATTTCTGCCAAGCAACAGACTTTAATGTCACCACATCTACTCTGTGGAGCGACTCCATGGTCGCTCTAGGTTGGATTAAAAGCGATGCAAACCGTTGGAAGACATTCATCTCCAACCGAGTGACGGAAATTCAAGGCATCCTGAGTCCAGCTCAGTGCCGGTACTGCCCGAGCCAGGATAATCCAGCCGACCTCTTGTCGCGAGGAATATCCTCAAAAGCACTACAGTCTTCTTCACTTTGGTGGCACGGGCCTGTATGGCTTGCCGATCATCCTAGCTCTTGGCCCCACAGCAGTGTGCCTAACGCCTCACTTCCAGAGACTCGCAAGACGCATCAGCAAACACTTAATGTCATTACAACGGAACCTCTCATCATTGCTTCCAGATTCAGCAGTTATTGGAAAATACTGCACATCATGGGTTGGATTTTACGCTTCTTGAACAACATCAGACAGTCGGAGAAAAATTCTGGGAATCTCACTGCACGTGAATTAGAGGCTTCCCGATTGTGCTGGATACGTACAGTCCAACGTGAGTGCTTTTCCGAAGAGTACGACGCTCTGACAAAAGAGAGAAACTTGTCTGGGAAGTCCAGGATTGCCCGCTACAACCCCTTCTTACAGGATGGCCTTATTCGACTGGGAGGGCGCCTCCACCATGCAGACCTGCCAACGCAGCAGAAACATCCTATAGTAATCGATGGTGCACACCACTTCACTAAGTTGTTGATCCTCCAGACTCACATACGGCTACACCACCTTGGAGTACGAATCGTTCTCTCTGTACTACGCGAAGAATTTTGGATCCTCAAGGCACGCCAGGCTGTCAAGAAGGTCATCCACACGTGCTTACCGTGTAAGATCGCCAGAAGCCAACAAGGTAACTAGATCGAAGCCCCGTTGCCTCCAGAACGTGTGCGACTTACTACGCCATTTGCAGTTACGGGTGTGGATTTTGCAGGGCCAATACTCGTTAAGGTGGGGAATCTCGTACAGAAATCATATATTGTGCTTTTCACATGTGCGACTACAAGGGCCCTTCACCTTGAGCTGGCTTTGGACATGACTACGGAGACGTTTCTGATGGCTCTCAGACGATTTGCGGGACGAAGAGGACTTCCAAACACCATTTACTCAGACAACGCTAGAACGTTCCAGGCAGCACACAAAGAAATGACACAACTCAGCCAAGTCCTCACTGACCCACGAACGAGCCAGCACTTCGCCACAACGGAGTCCAGTGGAAATTTATAGCCCCACGGGCGGCTTGGTGGGGAGGCTGGTGGGAAAGAATGGTGGGTACGACTAAAAGATGCCTTAGAAAGGTATTGGGAAAGGCTCTGATTAGTGAGGTCACACTCCGAACTCTATTGGTAGAAGTAGAAGCCGCCATTAACTCCCGACCCATAATCCAAGATGGCTCGGAGACACTGACTCCAAGTCATTTCCTGACTGGGGCACGGCTGACTACCCTGCCCAACGTCTCCGAACCCACGACCCGAATAGACCTGAGGAAGGAGAGGAGACTTAGAGAGAAAATGCAGGAGGACTTCCTCAAGAGATGGAGGAATGAGTATCTTCTTGATCTGAGAAGCTACCACGAAGTACGCCGCCCAAATGGACAGACGAAGGAGTGCCGAGTAGGAGATATAGTACTACTACAGGATGACATGCGACCTAGACACATGTGGCAGAAGGCGCGAATAACTGAAAGGCGACCAGGCAGGGACAACAAGGTGCGAACCCTCATCCTTCAGATGGCCAACGGGACCAAGATTAGTCGGCCTGTACAGCTGGTCTTCCCTCTCGAGATAGACCAGGGTGGGGAGGATGTGGAGGACTGAGAAGATGGACATCTTTGGCTTATTTCATGTATTTCTACTTTGGTTTATTTCTTGTATTTATTCTTTATGTTTTGAAGCTCTTTGATATAAGTTAGTGTAATAAAAGATGGCTGCTAAGTAAGATGTCCGTGTTTCACGATCACTGATTTATACATTATACGAATCCCAACAAATATAGAATGTCAGGTACTATACTTGTGAATAGTTTAAAGCTGTCGGCTTTCATACTTTCTGATGTAATGGTATTTGGATAAAATAAATTGAGGGCATTTATTAACAGTTGGCAGCCCTGGTTGCTCTTAAGAATAGGCATAGTCATATCTATTATGGTACACATAGCACATATGAAATTTGGTTGAATTCCAATTGATAATGAAGAAATTATATAACTTTAAAAATTGGACCTATCAGCAGGCTTATAATCCTTTTGGCAACACTGCCATGTATGGCCTCCTGGAAATTAAACTGAAATATTATTATCGATACGAGTGCCAATTTTGAAATAGCTCCCATTCATACCTTCCAAGATATCCAACATGAGCTCAAATTTCAATTGCGATTTTTCAGCAGTTGGTAGCACTGACATCATTTTCAAATACGGCTTTGAGATATTCAGGTATAGATCTTTACTCCTACCACATTTTGTTTCGATTTCTGCAGACGTTTAGGAGTTGATAGGGGGGGGGGGCACACACAGCAGAAGGACAGACAGACACACATTTGCCCAGATCGATCTCATAAGTTTACTTTTTTCTCATTTTTGCAAAATGTGAAAAGTAGGCTAAAAATCCCTCCGTTTGCCTTCCTTCGATAGGGAAGTCAAGCCGGCGGACCCATGTCATAGATTATGGCATGTAAAAGAACCTTCCACTAACTACAATTTTATTGTGTGAAGCTAAATTTGCAGGTTAGATTTGATTAACGCTCTATCAAGTTCCCAAGCTCGCCACCAGGTGCTGGTTGCGGTGGTATCTATTAGCCAAGTTCGCGGCTAGGTGTCGTTGGTGGTGGCATTTGGTAGCAACAGTAGGAACTACTTGAAATTGATTGTCTGCAGTCCTTAACTGAATTACAGATAACACACACTAATACAGCCATCACAATTAACACCGGTTATCAGACCGATTCTACACACACCCCAAGTACTCGGGGCAACATGACCGCGTTGTCACAGCCCCTAAACTGAGGAACCAACCAACCAATCTGGCTCATGCATTCTGTTTCGTAATTCCTTCCAGGCCGGCTCCCCTGTGTATATGTGTACATCTCCTAGAATCTTATTTTATGTGTTCTGTTGTGGAGGAATTCCCATTCCAATGCCTTTAACATGTCAGAGACACTGTCAGTTTGGAAGAATCTTCCAAGAACGAATCTTGCAGATTTCTTTAGCACCAATTTTAATTTATCTATTAGAGTTAACAGCAGGTGTCCCACACACTCGTGGCATATTCCAAAATCAGTCTACCAGACATTACTAAACTAATTCTTTGGCCTGAATATGGACGTCCATAATAAGTTTCCTGATACTGTAGTTAATATATAACCTAGGAGTAGTAATGCAAATGCAAGGGAACGTATTCACGTGACATGCCAGGATAGAACAACATCCGCTATAAAATCAATGCAAAACATAATGCAACTGGGAAATCTATCTTTACAAACCGCAATGAATTTATTCAGAACGAAAATAACTCCAATAGTGGCATACGGCAGTCAAATAACTTGGGATCATTTGACACAAAGTAACCTTCGAGAGACAGAAAGAGTTAAGGCTACTTTTCTAAAGAAAATTCTGCACTTATCAAAATACACGCCATCTCGTCTAACGTGCGTACTAGCAAGGGAGACTTTCTTCATAGAATACCTGCGTTTGGAGAACTCCCACCATCAACAGTGCAATGCGGGAGACTGATCGAAGAACTAAACTTCAAGCGTAATGACATATGGCCTGATTTCTATTCCACAGAAGCTCTTATGTCGACGGACTGGATGAATGCCAACTTTGAACTACGGCATACGATCACCCGTTTTGCAGTCCACGGTTTTCATTTTAAGATATGCTGAACAAGATGATTTCATGACCCAGGCCCCCAATGCACCTGCTCTCTGTGTGGTAGTGCTTGTGACAGATATCACGCCATTTCCTGCGTCCAGAGGAAAGTATCACTAACACGCTTCTGCTGTGAATAACTATATCACAAACAGAACCAGTCAGACACTTTGTATATAGACACCTTGTTGGATAAGATATAAGTTATCGGTATTTGTTTTGTATCTCGGCATGGCTAATAGCTGCAATAAATGATTATTATAATTATAAGATCCACCTTGTCAAACACTAGACGGTAGTTTACTAATTGAAATATACGTACATGTTTTTTATTACATTGATAACTTCTTCAGCGTGAGAAAATCTTAGTAAACTGTATCAACAAAGAACAAAAAAGAAAATGTATATCCTTAGAGAAATATTTAAATTTAAATTTATTTTTGGTTCTTTGATTATATAGTTTTCTATGATTTTCTCTTGCTGAAGAAGTTACCAATGTAATAATGAAACATGTACGTATATTTTAGTTAGTAAACTACTTTCTAGTGTTTGACAAGGTGGATCCTATAATTATAGATTAATATTCAGTCAACACGGATAATAGCTATACCATCTTCATAATGGTTTTGTCTACGCATTTTATGAAACTATCATCATCATCATGTTTTTCAGTCAAGCGACTGGTCTGCCCCTACAATGAGTCTTTTCCACGTTGTTCGGTCTTGTGCTGTCCTTTTGACCACTTCATAACTTCGTAGGCCAGACCTATCTAGGAAAGATCTCATGAAAGTGTTTCAAGGCCTCCCGCGAGGGCGTTTTCCAGGTATTTTTCCTTCTAGTATGTCGATCATGAGGCCAAGCCAGGTGGATCTCCTTCTATATATCTGGCGGAACATTTGCCGTTTTTCCTTTATTCGATCCAGCACCGTTATGTTGGTCATTTTCTCTACCCAGGTGATCTTCTTCATTCGGCGCCAACACCACATCTCAAACGCTTCTAGTCGTTTAATGTCACCTCGATTCATTGTCAAGGTCTCACTCCAGTACATTGCAACTGGCCATATGTAGGTCTTAACCAGTTGTTTTCTAAGGCTGAGGGACATCGAGCGTTGACAAATTAGAGAATGCTTTCCACGGAATGCCTGCTTGGCCATGGCTATACGGCTCCTGATTTCAACTTCACATCGTAGGTATTTAAATCGACTGACCTGTTGTACTGGTTCTTTATTTATGGTTATGAAACTATAGTTCGTGTTAATCGCATCAATGAATGACCAACTGATCTCCATTCCTTAGATTACCACAATAAGTTATTTTTCATGTTACGCCCCCCAACCTGGGTGGCCGAATGAGGGAAAAGGTTAATTCTTGGAAAGCCTCGATACACATTTACGATCCATTGACTCGAATGAACACTTACTCATTGGTGGAGATCTAAATGGGCATGTCGGATCGATACCTGCAGTGCCATGGCGGACAGGGATTTAGAGTTAGTAAACGTAAGGGAGCACACATTGAGGATTGTGCGGAAGCATACGACCTTGTCATCGCCAAAAAATAGCCTACTTTCATAAAACACCATCTCACCTCATTATGTAGTTCTACAGCTGCAATGGATGAACAATGCCGGTCGATTTTACTATTCATTACTCCGTCGGTGAGCGCTGAAACGAATGTCCAATGCCAAAGTCATCCCATCAGATAGTTTTGCTCGCGACTACAGACATCTAGTTTTGAATCTGCGACTCAGGGGCAGATCTAGGGGAGGGTGAGGGGGGCGACCGTCCAGGGCTCCGTGGTCCAGGGGGCCCCGCGCCATGAATTTTTAGCCTATTTTCAATTTTGAAAAAAATAGGCTTATGAGATCACCTTTTGTCCGTGTGTGTGTGCGTGTGTGTGTGTGTGTGTGTGTGTGTGATTAGTGTGTGTGTCCCCCCCTAATAAAATCTAAACGGCAGGAGCGATTTCAATGAAACTCGGAAAGTTCATAGCACTATTCCCGGCGACCTCGACCGTGCCCTTCAAATTTTGTTACGACTCACCAATCCAACATGGCGGCTGTGCGAAATATTTCACCAGCATTCAATATCTCCGAAACTATTACCGATATTACCCTGACATTTTCTATGGTGATAGAGGGAACTACTATAAGTTCACTTATCTGACTTTTGAAAACCTGGTAACTACAAAACCAACATGGCGGCCAAGCGAATTTGCGACTTTTAAATAGTCGTTTCTCGCGATTTGACCAACCAAACGCAATGAAACTTGGTACAGTATATGCTTATATACATTGTAATGCACCGACATCTAACTTCGTTCAATTGTTTACATAATCACAAGATGGCGGATGTGCGAAATATTTCACCGGCATTCTATATCTCTGAAACTATTAGCGGTATCTCCCTAAAATTTTGTACGGAGATAAAGGGCACTACTGGAAGTCCATCTATAAGATTTTCAAAAACCGGTTTACTACAAAACGAACATGGCGGCCAAGCGAATTTGAACATTTTAAATAGACCTTTCTCGCGATTTAATGTTCCAAGCGCACTGAAACCTGGTACAGGAAATATTTATACACATTGTAATCCACTGGTATCTAATCTAGTTCAATTGTTTACATAACCTCAAGATGGCGGCAGTGCGAATTTTAAAATTAAGTTTTTATTTCTTGTGATGTATTCATGCGATCGAAGTGAAAGTTTGTATAATGAACCTACGCAATACTTTTCCTTTAATGGTATGTGACTCTATGGCCTATACATTTAACAATCCAACATGGCGACCATCCGAAATATTTAGACGATACTGAATATCTACGAATCTATTTTAGCAATCAAACTGCATTTTTAATGTTCATAGGGGCTATGAACTTAAGTTCACCTATAGGACTTTAAATAACCTGGTGAACACAAATCCAACATGGCGGTGACGCGAATTATAAATATTCACATGGACGTTTCTCGTAATTTAACCATCCGCGTTCAGTGAAACTTGGTACAGTAAATCTTTATCCGAATGGTAATCCACTGGCATCTAATTTATTTCAATTGTTTCCATAACCTCAAGATGGCAGCTGTGAAATTTTTTTAAATCTCCTTGTTTTTTCTTGTGTCCTAATTATGCGATTGAAGTTTGAATACTAAACGTTCACAATAATCTGCATGTAACAGTACATAACTCTAGGACCTACATATATAAAATCCAACATGGCGATCATCCGAAATATTTAGTCGGTTCTCAATATCTACGAATCTATTACTGCAATCAAACTGAAATTGTGTATGTTGATAGTGGCAATTAACATAAGTAGGATATATGAAAATAGGCTGTATAGTTCTTCACGGAACTACTTGTTTAAAATTTAAATAATTAATTAATTACCGTATACTTTTCAAACTAATTTACTTTTTCAGTGCAGCTATGACCTCTTTTGACCATTTAGAAATTTTAAATTTCAGTGAAATTATGGAAGGCTTCAGCCGAAAAAAAAGTCGCAAAGTAATATTTTAATATTTCATAGTTTACATAATCTTCTTCAAGGGGACTTCAAGTTTTCTTTCATATTATTAAAAAAATGTGCTGTGTGTATTCAAAATATTGTAACTATTCTTTATTTTATTATTATTACAAAACTACTTTCCATTTGATTGATATTTTTTTTATTTCCTATTGTTGTGGGCCCCACCTTATCATATCGCCCAGGGCCCCGCAAGGCCTGGACCCGCCACTGCGTGCGACTTAACCATAAGCGAGAAGTATGATCGAAAACAATAGGATCATTTCATATTAAATGGTGACAACTATCTAACCATAAGATATATCTAGCATCAGCCCTCCTAGACGCACCAGACTTAAATACATTCCACTCATCAAACATGGCTTCCAAAGACCTTACTGAATGTATACGTCGTGCCGCATCTAGCATCCTGGAAAGAACAAATCGGCATAAACCACTTAGTGGTGGAATGACGAGGTGGCGGCAGCAATAACAAAGAAGAAGCGTGCCCATACAAAAGTTGGTGGAACACTGCCCTTGGATGGTGAACTCAATATAAAAATCTTAATACTGAGGCCAAGCAAACTGTCGCTACAGGTAATGCTGCTCGATTCAATGTCCTTTATGAGCGTTTGTATATCCCACAGGGACAGAAAGGTATTTACAGACTAACTCGATCATATCATCGCCAAATCCAAGATATTGGCCATGCCATGTGTATTAAAGACGAATCAAATAACGTACTCCGTAAATCGAATGCAATTCTGGAACGTTGGAGTAGGCACTTCACCAAGATTTCCAACGAAGAATTCATACAACCTGCAATGGACAGTGCACTACCAACCTTCACTCTGGAATGTGGGTATTAAAAGGCAGTAGTTCTACTGCAAAATAATTAGAATATTTGACCCTGGTGAGGTCAACCTTGGAATACGGCTCAGCAGTTTGGGACCCATATCAGGTAGGACCAGCATGGGGAGAACTAAGCAAGCGTCTGGGTAATCCAACCTACCTGAGCAGGGAAGATCATCCTCACAAAGTTAATGGCCAACCGCAGCGTACAAATTATGGGAAATATTTCATAAGGGGGAACATACAGCTTAAGGGGCCACAACAATAACGATTTTAATATTATAACGGTGCCTGTCATAAATCTTGTACAATAATTGTATACATTTCCAAGGAAACACGCACACCTTGCTTTTAGAAGCAAAGTTAAAAATTTTCAAAATTCAAATGGTAATTATTTTTATCATTTTTTTCCACATGTGGTTCTTGTTTTGTGCTGGCCTTCGCCGTTTCCCAAATATCTCCCGTGTTTATAGAAATTTTTGGAGTTTTCTTTTTTTAACGTGGGTGTTAAACCTTCTGCTACAAAATGAATCTCACTCAAAACCGTTGTGACTTTAATTAGTCTTTCTATGAAACGTTAACATTTTTTTAGTTTGTTCAGAATAAAAATGGAAATAATTACGCTTAATTAATTAATTAATTAATTAATAATGTGAAAATATGCATAATAAAGTAATTTAAAAACATTAATTAAACAAATTCTTTGCAGTGCTGCCTAACGTCCTTGGGTGTGCAGGGCCCATTCGGCCCTTAATGACGCACCGTCCCTGATGATGATGATAATTGTTCCCGTTTTTTAAGAGCCTTAAATACTGTCGTACTGAACCGGTACTGAATCAACATGTTGTGTTTTGAAGGCCAATGCTTAACCAACTGTGCCTCTTAGCCAAACGACGGAAGAAGTAATTTAGATCAAATGTACAATCACTACATGCGCTGAATGAGCATAGCACGTTATTGCTTTCTAAAAATACATCACCGGGAATGAACTCCGATGGTGAACTGGAGTGAGTTTTGTACAGTACTTGAGATCGTAACCTCTCGACCTCCGAGTCACCTCTGCTCGCTGCTGTGACATATCGACAATTATAGGCTGGCGTCAACTTATTCGACATAGCGACCTCTGCTTCTCGTTACCTCCCGGAAGAACGAATTACGGAGCAATCCCGGCACGGCGTTTGGAAATAGCGTCGCCCTATCCTCCCCCTGCACGCTCCGCAACCCTCCATACCTGGGTAACAAGAAGTAGGAAACTCGTTACTCTGTATCTGCGAAAAGGACGGATGGCTTTTTAATTAACATGTAGCGTACATATTAAAAACTGAAATAATGTAACTGGATTGCCACTGTGCGCCTCACTGATGATGTGGTGAACGTCTGCAAAATACTATCTCTACACAGGATGGAATAAGACTTCTGATTACTTTCTTTTCCAAGTACCGGTATTCATCATTCCCGATTACAGTCCCATTTATTTACATTTCAGCCTCGTATGTAGGAATATTAACACGTATAGTGCCAGGAGCCCGATATATCGGTCGAGGGAATCTTGGCTAAAAAATTGCCCTGGGTCCCGTTGTTTTCAAAAAAAATCTATTATTATTTCAACCACATAGTGCTTTCAGTGTTGTGACTAAAACAGCGTGGGAATCACTTTCTCTTTTGTTTGCACCGCTTCGGGGCTCTTCAACACCTTCGATTTATATAAGTTTTCTCAAATTTGCAAGTACTGCAGCTCTCATAAAGCGTCTTTCATCCCGCTTCCAGGAGCAGTATATCTCTCTTATCTGATTACTGCATTATGTTAAAAGGTTATTTTGGTGCAATTAGTTTCAACATAAAATCAGGACAACAGCAGACAACCTTCCATAACAATTCGTTAATATATTTCTTGTATATAGCGTTTATTTTTCAGGCTGATGCCGGGTCTGTATTCACTCTTTTGTGTATAAATTGTCTATTATTCTTTTATTATTGCCATAGTATTTTTATTATCATTGTTAGACTATTATAATTTATATTTATTTATTTATCTTAGTATAAACCAAAGTCCCCGATTCTTGGATGTAACGGGTAATCTCGAGAACCACTGGATGGATTTTAATGCGGCTTCTACCATTCTGTAAGTGTAAATGATTTTTCGAGGAAGGTTTTTGTAGAAAAACATACATTTGTGACGAAAGGAAGCCAAGCAGTAACGATTTCAGTGAATCGAGTCGAATGAGAAACTGCCCTTCGTGCGCCGTTTAAGCTTACGCTGGGTAAGCCGTTAAAAATATCTGTAAACTATGAGTGTGAGAATTGTTCAGCATGAAAAGTTCTACAAATAGATCCGCAACAGTATATCTCTATCTTTAATACATCTCCCACTATGAGTGTGTTTACGTTTTCATTTCTTCCAACAATCTTCATTCATGGAAATGTAAATTACTTGTTTCGGAGCGAGTTTACGAGCCCAGCTTCGGCCAGCATCAAACTGTCGAGTCGTATCGACTTAAGACTTCAGAGAAGAGTATGTGTTTGGAGTTTGCTGTTCACCTCGGCTTTTATGAATTGCGTCTGAGACCTGCCGTCCGTGCGCCTTTTAAGCTTACGGTGGGTAAACCGTTAAAGATACCGGGCGAAGCCGGGGTAGGTTTCTAGTACATGATAAAATACAACCAAGAAATATACTGGAACGGACACTTGGACTCAAATAAAATCAGGATTGAATCCTGGCGCAGTCAGCTGGCATTCGAGGGTGCGCAAAAGTGAGAGAGCCGTGTCAGTATATTTACTGGCACGTTAAAGATCCCCTTTGGAGCAAAATTCTGGCACCCGACGTCTCCAAAAGCCACAGTAGTTAAAAGTGACATAAAACCAATAACATTATCAAATAAAATATTACATTTATGTTCGACCCTGGAGAAATATAAATATTATATGTCTGATGATGAGGATGTTGAAAAAGTCTACGAAGAAATAGACGAAATTCTGAGGTATATCAAGGGTGATGAAAATGTTATAGTAATGGGAGATTGGAATGCTGTGGTAGGAAAAGGGAGAGAAGGGAAGATAGTAGGAGATTTCCGATTAGGTGAAAGGAATGATCGAGGAAGCAGGCTGATGGAATTCTGCACCGAGCATGAGTTGGTCATAGCTAACACCTTATTCAGAAACCACAATAGAAGAATATACACATGGATGAGACCAGGAGATACAGGGCGTTACCAAATCGACTTCATTATGGTCAAGCAGAGGTTTCGAAGCCAGATTTTGGATTGTAAAACATATCCTGGTGCTGACATAAACTCTGACCACAATCTGGTTGTAATGAAATCCAGATTAAAGTTGAAGAAACTGAAGAAAAGTCAAAAGCCAAAAAAGTGGGCAATAGACAGACTGAAAGAGAAGGATGTAAACGAAAGATTCAAGAAGACTAATGAAAAACCCTAAACAAACTTCAATTGCAGACGAAGGGGCACTTTTGAAGAATGAAATAACAAAATCCACTGAAGAAAACATTGGTAGGAAAGAAAGAATAGGTAGAAAACCGTGGATCACTCGGGATATACTAGGATTGATGGATGAGACGCGGAAATACAAGAATGTAAGAGATAAAAAGGGGAAAGCAGGATACAGACGTCTGAGAAATCAGGTTAACAAGAAGTGCAAGGAAGCGAAAGAAGAATGGTTGAAAGAGAAATGTTCAGGTATAGAAAATTGTCTGAAATTAGGAAAAGTAGACGCTGCTTATCGAAGGATTAAGAATACTTTGGGGGAAAAGAAGACTAGGTGCTGTAATATTAAGGACACAAATGGAAAGCCTCTGACAGATAGGGAAGAAAATGTTGAGAGATGGAAAGCTTACATTGAGAGTTTGTATAAGGGAAAGGAGATTGAGAATCATGTAATGGAAAGGGAGGAGGAAATTGATGAAGTTGCGAAAGGAGATTTAATATTGAGATCAGAATTTGATAGAGCTTTGGAAGACTTACGCAGGAACAAAGCACCGGGCATTGATGATATACCGATTGAGTTGCTACGCTGCATAGGATATGAAGGTCTGATCACGTTATTTCACACGGTGTGTAGGATTTATGAGACAGGTGAGATACCCCCTGATTTCAAGAAGAATGTAATCATCCCTATACCAAAGAAAGTGGGAGCTGACAGATGTGAAGTTTACCGTACAATCAGCTTGATTACTCATGCTTCAAAGATCCTGTCTAGAATAATTTACCAGAGGATTGAAAGCCAGATAGAAACGGAGTAGGGTGAAGACCAGTTTGGTTTCAGGAGAAATGTGGGAACAAGGGAAGCTGTACTAAGTCTTAGGCTGATTTTGGAAGGTAGAATAAGGAAAGATAAGAGATCGTTCATGGCATTTGTAGACTTAGAAAAGGCTTTTGATAACGTTGATTGGACTAAATTGTTTGACATTTTGAAATCTATTGGAATAAATTACAGGGATAGGAGGGTAATCTACAATCTATACAGAAACCAGACAGCAGTCATTCGAGCTGAAGGACATGAGAGAGAAGCTGATATTCAGAAAGGTGTTAGGCAAGGTTGCAACTTATCACCCATACTTTTCAATCTTTACATTGAACAAGCAATGAAGGAAATTAGAGAAAAATTTAAAGTGGGAGTGAAGATTCAAGGAGAAATAATTTCAACTCTGAGATTTGCTGATGACATCGTAATCTTGGCCGACTCCGTCTTACGGAAAGAATTCATGATGAAAATTAATAAATGTAAAACAAAAATACTGGAATGCAGCCGAAATAAATCAGAAAACTCTATGGAGATCAAATTGGCAGGTGAAAAGCTGAAGCAAGTAGGAGACTTCTGTTACTTAGGAAGCATAATAAACAGTGATGGACGAAGCAAAGAGGATATAAAAAGTAGGTTGGCACAGGCAAGGAAAGCATTTCTACAGAAAAGGAACCTGTTGACATCGAATATAGATTTAGGTGCTAGGAAGTCATTTTGAAAGCCTTCGTCTGGAGCGTGGCGCTCTATGGAAGTGAAACTTGGACTATTGGTGCAGCAGAAAAGAGGAGAATTGAAGCATTTGAAATGTGGTGTTACAGGAGAATGATGAAGATCAGATGGGTAGATAGGGTTACAAACAAAGAGGTATTAAGACGAGTGGGAGAGGAGAGATGTTTCTGGCGACTGCTAATGAAGAGAAGAGATAGGTTAGTAGGACACATACTAAGACACCCAGGAATAGCAAGCTTAGTTATGGAAGGAAGGGTCGAGGACAAGAACTGCATGGTTAGACCAAGGTTAGAATATGTTAAACAGATTGCCTCGGATGTAGGGTGTGGTAGCTATCTAGAGATGAAACGATTAGCTCAGGACAGGAAGGCATGGAGAGCTGCATCAAACCAGTCAAAAGACTGAAGACTCAAACAACAACATATGTCAGAAAACTGTACCATAATGAGGCTCATTATAGTACAAGTTTCCATTATGATACAGTTTCTCCCACCAATCAGAGCTCAAGAAATAGTTGTGTGACCAATTAGGTGAGGATAGCATCGCACCTGCGCTCACTTCCATGGCCCCCTATTTTTAATTTCACTGCGTGGCGAGGGTCATAGTGAGGTATTCCAGGAGGCCATGGTTAAATACAAGGTATTCTCTGCGTCCCATGCGCTGTGTTCAGTACATAAAACTGGTGAAATCTCGACAGATATTTATGAATATTTATGTTCGAACATAAAATAGTTCTAATTATCGTCGAACATAAACAGTCGTATGCAACTCGCCTATAATGGTAATTAAGACACTCGTATGGAAATTATAAAACTAGCTACGCTCGTTTTATAAACATACTCGTGTCTTAATTATTGCCCATATAAGCTCGTCGCATAATGTACTATTGGACTAATGCATTGTACGGTATCTTTAATTTGAAATAATGAATTTGGTACTTTTCAGCTTTGCCATGACAATAAGGCCACCTCTGTACATTATTTGCCATCGGACTGAGTTTTGAAGGCCAGCACGGATGATAGAAAAGTTTTCGCAGACCCTCGTAGGTAGAGCTGAAGATTGTGTGCGCTGAGTAAACGGTTCTGGTCCACCCCTCTCTGTCCAATCAATAAGAGACATCATTAGATGGCTACATGATCGTTATCTCCCTTCGCTTGTTGTCTCAACAATTCCGTGCCAAGCCATCCTCGATGTGTTTCTTCACAATTCCACGTTACATCTATGGGTATAATGGAGCCCAGCGGCGTACCCATGCACGGAGAGCTGCAGCATGTCCAGGGGGGGAGGGGGGGGGGTTGTTTTACTTTCCTTATTTTCGCTCGTGTCCTAAGCAAGCGAGAAAAATGTAGCTTGGTACAATGAGCCACGATTATCATATTCATCTGCTGGCATATAATTCTACAGCATGACAAAATATTCGATGTTTGCATTATAAGACCAACGGATTTTTAAGAGCGTTAAAAATTCCTCAGTATGCCTTCCTTCGGAGAGGAAGTAAAGCCGGCAGTCCCGTGTCATAGATTTATGGCATGAAAAACTTTTCACTAACTACACTTGTGGAAGCTAAAATGTGTTGGTTAGTTTGATAACGCTATATTAGTTCCAACGTTTGCCGCCAGGTGCTGACTGCGATGGCATTTAGTAGGCACGTCCGCAGCTAGGTGTCGTGTACGGTAGCATTTGGTAGCAAAAGTAGGAACTACTTGAAAATATTAATCATCTGCAGTTCTTCTACCTGAATCACAGATAACACACACTAATACAGCCATCACAATTAACACCGGTTATCAGACAAATTCTACACACCCCCAAAGTACACGGGACTACATGGCCGCATTGTCACAGCCACTAAACTAAGGAACCAACCAACACTTGGTTGTGGTCTGCAAGATTGGTATTCGGGTAGTGCGTCTGTCACTCATCCTGAGGCCCCTACTTTGATTCATGGCTCCGTCAGGGATTTTAAACCAACTGGCGAGAGGGGTGGAACGGGGTGTACTAATCCTCGAGAGGACAATCGAGTAGCTGTTTGACAGTGGGGCAGCGCCCCAGTCGCGAAAACCAAGATGAACGGACGAGCGGATCCGACGCGCTGAACACCCGCAATCTGTAGGTCAAATGGCTGGCAACGGTCGCTTGGTAGGCCAAGGCCCTTCATGAATGTGGTGCTCCGGGGTTTGTTTGTGGTCTGCATGATGTAAAATGAGTATAAATGTATTATTGTGCATAATCACTGAAATCCAGACATTTCCATAATTTAACCGCTTATATTTAACAAAATAATGCTAAATATTATTGTTTCTGTCTACTGGTAACTGAATTCATTAATATAGTTTAATCAAACTATGCATTAAAAGTGCGGTTAGCGTAGAACACGGACTTTAAGCAGGAAACGGTTTCTTTGTTGTTTTGTTTCCTGAAAACATAACACAGTGGAAATGTATGAATTTGAATTTGAACGCCTCATATATAAAACCATCCAACATGGCATCCGTACGAAACATTTCACCGGTTCTCAATATACCTAAAGCTATTTAAAACAGGGCTGGCTGCGTGGCTCAGGGGTAACGTTCTCGCTTGCTGGTCCCAAGGTTGCAGGTTCGTATCCTGGCGCAGTCAGCTGGCATTTGAGGGTGTGCAAATGCAAGGGAACCATGTCAGTAGATTTACTGGCACGTTAAAGATCCCCTTCGGGACAAACTTCTGGCACCCCGGCGTCTCTAAAAGCCAGAGTAGTTAAAAGGGACGTAAAACCAATAACATTAATATTATTATTACTATTTAAACCAGGCCTGTCCAGCGATGTCACTGGTGGCTGTGGCGCCACGGCTTGCCACGAGACTCGCTCCGTGACAGACCAAGCCCCGCTCTTCTCCGCTCCACCGCCACTTCCGCCAGCTTCTTCTCTCACTACCTTCTCCAGCTAGAGAGGAGAAGATGGACTTCCCCCGCCCAGCCCCCTCCACCTCCACACTCCTGTCCTGAAGTGGAATGGGTCATGAGCCAAGTGTCAAGCAAGGCAAGTCGAAGATTCTGATTTCCTCTTCTTAAATAGAACGATACATCTCTTGTAAAACGTTGCGAATGGCAAAAAGGCGTTCAATATCAGAGGTGGGTGACGGAAGCAACCCTTCCTGAGAATTTAATTATTTAGTAGTACCCACCCCAGCACCAGCGGATGGCAAGTGAATGTGTTTGATATGTCACACTATTTCTAAGAATAAAAAAATAGAAGCAGGCAGTACTGTGACCGAAATCCACCATGTTGATGATGTTTAATTACCGAGATTCGCAAAGCAACCTTGGAAGTAGTTGATGAATGTAACATATTGTAATGTATTCCAGCATGTGTTTGTAGCAGACCCAGAGCTAAAGAAACATTCTTCATAATTATTCTAGCTGATAAATGGACCTATCCTTGTGGCATTGAGCTAAAATTTAGCACAAGCGAGAGTCGAACATCTTCAACTCCTAACGGCTTTGACAAGTCGTGACGCAATAGATGAGGGGTGGAAATTTCCCCACGCACCGCTATGAATCAGGTGACTAGGCAGCGTGGACTCTGTCAGTTCTAGAACACGGTCATTCGAGAATTCTTTTTCACTGGCTACACTCATGTGTGCGCGAAGATGAGTTTTTCTAATACGTGTGGAAAGCGTGTGTTTGCACTATTTAACTAACCATCACAATCTGGCTGGTGATACGCCGATACTTATAATAATTTCTTTACCAGTGTTAAGTAAAGTAAAGTCAGTGTTTCCTACAAGTGGCAGAAATACTGTAAGTAAGAATTATAATATTATTCAGCGGACACATTCACAGCACCATTAGCGGACTGGAAATATATTCACCGTAGAACGCAGGCCAGTAGACATTGAAATACAACTTGTTGCAGCGCACAACTTATGACAGATCTCGTCATATTATTCTGCCGGGTCATATTATTCTGCCAGACACAAAGATATACAATGTTGAACTTTTTTTTTTGACACGATAGCTGTACTACATGTAACAGAATAAGATCAATATTTAATTGGATTAATAGCAATTGCATTCATGATTAATGAACAATATTGCAATTACACCACCTATTCCACACTGATAAAATAGTCGGAACATTTCACCATCAGTGGCGTACAACCAATTTTGATTTAAGGGGTTGTATGAAGTCATCCACGATGCCACTTGTAATTAAGAACAGTAACATGGGAACATTAATAAAGACGTTATTACTATTCAAGATGATAGCTTAAGCCATCAACAGGGAAGCTTAATGACCAGGATGAGTCCAAGTTCTGGGGGACCGAATTCACGTTAGATCTGACGTCACGACGATGGATGCATTACAAGAGTAACGTAAGCGGCGATCTTGCAAAATTAAGTATAGGACCAACATCAACCACGTCGTGGGAAATCACCTAGGCAACACATTCTCCGTAACCCTGAGCATGCTTTCAGACAACTTGTCTGAAATTATATGACAAGCCATTACCATGTTATCATAATGTTTTCTCTTCCAGATGACTGATATATTTCGAATGAATTCCCAAACTAAAGAGCAAATAATTTATGGATATTAAGAGTAATTTCACACATATATGTAAGATATTTAACAAAATGTTTTATGGTTGGATTCCATTTTTTATAAACATATTCTAAACTTAGTTTCGTTCTTACTAATGGCGTATTATACCTTTACGGCGGTTGCAAGCGAAACATTAAACTTTTTTCAGAGCTAATTTTTGAAACTTGATAATTAATTCTTGGTACAGTAATTATCATCTGGATTCATGATGAGTGATCCTGAACCCTACAGTAATTAATTCAGATTGTATAAAAATACGAAGCCGATAATAATCGTAGACATTAAGAGATTCTGGCCAGTCTTATTATTGCCACTTAAGAATTACTTGGCATTATGTCAAAAGGATTTTGGAAATGGTTTTTGAATAAAGCACAATTATTAATAAGTTGTAGACACTTTATAGTGGTCTAAGAGCAGCAACTGTTGGAAATGAGATACTCCATTCCAACGCTTTAATAAATTAATAAATAATGAATTTCTTCGATGATATAAATGTTTGTGATTATGCCAGGATGCAGGGTCTATGCAGTCCTAGGTCAAATGAACTAGTATGTGCTTTATTATAGTAAATATATTTATATTTCCAACTTTGGGAAATAGTGCAATGACATTTTTTTTTCTCGTCCAATTTATCGTCATTTTGTGCACTGTTAGGGTTTAATGAGCTGGTAAATTCAATTTAATAACTATGCAGATCTTAGGCAATTCTACTGTATTCATTTATCTTTGATTGTAACTGTTACATCATCGCATTCTGAACAATTTAATTTCTCCCATAAGCATATGTTGAATCCATTTTCTAATTTGAGAATGACTTGAGTGATTAGTATTCCCTTGTAAACCAATGTTTTGAGAAATTACGATAGATTAATGCTACTTTGAGCTGAGATGTTTTCCATAAGGAAACTTGGAATTATTGTGGTGATTTAATGATAATAATCATTTATTTGTCTATAATTAACTTAATCCAATTAATTAATTAATTAATTAATTAACGGTCATTAATGACAATCGAATATATGTAAATATCAGGGATGTGTATAATTTGTGTGTGAATTATTAATTTAGTCTGTTTTATGGGAAGAAAAAAATGTTTAGTTATTTTTTTCTACAAAGCTGAAACAGATAGTGAAGTGTTTTTTTTAATTCATATTCAGCTAAACAACGAACTCTCGAACTATGATTAATTTTCTTTTGTGAGAACTTCCCATTTAAGTGGAATAGGACAGCTCAACGGCACAGATGGACATTATGGATACTTGTATCCCAACCTAATGATTTGCCTTGAGTAATAGGAGTGTTCATATCTTTCATTTGTCCGTCTGCTCTAAAATAAATTTAGGATCTCGATTTTAACAAGTTCTAGTTATTCCTGTAGTTTGGAACTCCTCCCGAGTCAGTGATACTTTTTCTTTTTATTGTTTGTGAGGTATTTGTCATGTTGAACCTTGCATGCCTATCACTTTAAACGACCCGAGATATTCGATCTCTTGCCTGCCCGAGCTAGATGTTTTGATTTTTTTTTTTTTTGTATTGGACAAATATTTCCAGGACTTAATTTTGTCTTATCGCTTGTGTCCCTTCTTCGGTTTCTCGTTGCAATCGCCGGGCCAACGTGACGTCGGGGAAACGGGCACAGTGCGATTCAAAGGATTCGTTATAGCCACTAATTATTGGTTACTAAAGTCCCACTCAACGCCATGTACAACGTTGCCAGTCCTTCCGCCAGCTCACTAACTCCGCATCTTCCTCACTTGCAGCCATGCATCGACCCCCTCCTTCCCCACAGAACCCTCCATTCAATAAGGAAAGGCCGTGGCACTTGCGTGGCATTTTCCCTGGACAGTGTAACGGTACTGTTTACTGTTTATGTAAATTTGGAACAATATATAAGACCAAAACCTGCCAGATTATTAATTTCTGTATCCAATTTTTTTACCTGACTTACCATTTGATATGACCCATCAGTGGTCACCGGATCTGAAGTTATATGTAAGAGTGTTGGGCGCCAAGGGTTCGATCTGAGACCGATAACCCAATTAATCATAAATAACTTTACGTCCTAGCTCAGGTAGAACACTAACCAGACTCCATCGACTCAAGTCGTGGTATGACTTAGTCATTAACCTGAATAACATTTGTTTCGGAAAATAGGATGGCTTATATATATTTCTATCATCTAGAAAGGAGACAGACTGCATTTACTTTAAATAAAAATTTAATGGCATCAAAAACAAACAAGTTAGCAAAATGCATAAATTAATGACTTTATGTAGAAAGTAAACAAATGAATTTAAGACAGGCAAAAGTTGCAAGAAAACGGAGGCGTTATGAATTTAATTTAATCTAGATCTGAATTTAATAATTTAGGTTGATTTATTCAAGAGTGAATAAAGAGAGCTTGTGCATAAAGTCAATGAGCTTACCAAACGATGAATCGGCTTTATGGAAGAGTCTCTCCCTGAGAGAATGCTGCTGTGGTTGGCGGTAGAAGTACATCTTCACACGTGGAATTTATTTTAAATAACAGGCTACTATTAATTCTGAGGTATTTACGCTACTCAGAATGAATAATGGTGGTGGATTGTATGTCCCTTAACCTCTCTTATGATGTTAGCGCATGACACTGCCAACACCATGATGTATCGGACTGGCATACGTCCTGAATACAACCCCTGCAATACTGTTCTCCCTGCGACTGTCTTCAACTAAGCCTCGTTGAGTTGTCCTCTCTTCACATAAAGGCTTCTCGTCCTAAGTCGCTCCGCGACCGTCTCCATTGTTCAGGCCACCTCTTGCCACTCCCCCAACCCTTTCCACTCGGCTCACCCTTCTTAGTGTCTCGGGCTAGCCACCCGGCTTTTGTAGAGTAGGTACGCAGGTAAGTTATTTCATCACATCGTGCTGTTCTGGGAGAAGACGTAAGCTCATGAAATGACCCTTAGTGCTCAAGCGCTAGCTAATTACAAAAACAGCCTCTGACTTCTGTCAACTTAATACCGTAACAAAACCTAATCATGATAATACATTATATGGACTAAACCTACACTTAATAACTTGTGGCTAATTAACTGCCGAAATAACACATGATATAAATAACGAATGTCAAGTTTAGACATAACGTCAGTGGCATAATCGTACCCTTCAAAATAAGGTTACATTCGTCCCGGAAAATCACGCAGGCTATTGTTTACTATATTCCGCGTGATCTTCCTAAGACACGTGTAATTTAACATAGAACCCTAATATAACATAATACACATAATACATTACCCTTATAGACATTTATATATACAATCAACATTTCTTCTTTTGGTTTAACACCAATGTTTTTGCTTAGGCTATTATGTCTCAATCGCATATAGATTATTGTTTTCTTTTTATTGTCTTGCGGTCAGTACCGCTCATTGTTTATTTTACCTATATGTGTAAGAAAAAAAGACATATATGTGTTCTCTCATTTGCCCTTTGACACATTCTCTTATTTCAAATCACACGAGTTCACTTTGTGATCTACAGTTTGATTTCCCAAACCACCTTGTATTGCAAGTTCGTTGATTTTGGAATTCCCATTTTGACTGCTTTGTGTAAGGTCAAACGCATACACGATCACTAGTAATTTGGTTGTGCTATATGACTATCACCCAAACTCTCTCTCATATGTCATTATGTGTATATCACTGGAAAAAAAGAACAACACTAGAAATACATACAATCCATCGTATTTCTGTCCTGTTTGTCCCTTTAGACATAACTCCCTTTAAGTACCATGCTCCATACCAGTTCTCCCTTCATCTCCATTCCCTCTCCTCTTTAACAGTTAATCCCACACAGATCAATGATACTGACCACGTCTGATACCTCATTAATACCTAGGTTTTCCCATTTTGAGTGCTTCGCCCAAGATTACATCATCACGCTGTTCCACTAGCATGTCTTTCAGTTTCTGTAACGATGCCTTATTGCCTTGATCTACACAAGCGCACAATAAAATCCCTCCTTCTGCTTTAATAATAGAATTATCCCTGCTTAGACTGGAGTCACGTGATAGCATGTCGGCTAGGATATTATCTTTACCCTTAATGTGCATAACTGTGAAGTCATATTCTTGTAATGCTAGAATCCAACGGCTTACTCTATTTGAACTTAATTTGCATGTTTTCATGTACAACAAAGCGTGGTGATCTGTGTGGATCTCAAATTTACTTCCGAGTAGATACATGCGGAATACTAAATACAATCCCAAGTAGCTCTAATTCTGTGATGGTGTAGCGTTTCTCAGCGGCAGAAAGTCCACGCGAGGCTAGGGATACAATCCGTAAATTTCCCTCCGTATCTCTCTGGCACAAGACTCCTGCTATACCTATATGTGAGGCATCTGTCATCACCACATATTCCTGGTCTCTTATTGGATATTTTAAAACAACTGCTTGTTCAAAACCTCGTTTCAGAGCTTGGAATGCCTCGTCATGAGTCACATCCCATCTCCATCTGCTTCCTTGCTTTAAGAGGTCCCTGAATGGTTCTACTAACTTAGAATATTTTAACACAAATCGTCTAAAAAAATTACAGATTCCTAAATACGTCTTCAGCTGTTTAACATTTTGTGGCACACTTGCATCGAGGATTTTGTTAATCCGATTTTCTTCTGGAGTTACCCCTGAACGTGACACACTATGACCCAGGAAAGTTACTTGTGACTTACAAAACGTAGATTTTGACAATTTCAGGGTGAACCCTGCTTTATCTAGTCTCTTAAAAACCGTGTCCAAGTGAACCAAATGCTCTTCAAAAGTACGCGAACTGATTACAAGATCATCAATATATATAGTTACATAATCTCCCGTGTTATCACCTAAAGCTATGTTCAGTGCTCTTATCAGCGCTGATGAACTGCTCTTTAATCCATAGGGTACCCTGCAAAATTGGTACAGATTGTACTGATGACTAAGAGCGGTAAAGGCTCTATCTTCAACTTTAAGAGGAACTTGCCAGAAACTAGAACTTAAATCAACACACGTAAAAAATTGTTTTCCCTCAAAAGTTTGCATTAGCTCCTCTATAGACATAGATTTTAATTGGTCTGATGAAATGTGTGCATTAACTAAACGCACGTCTAAACATATCCTGACTTTTCCATCTGCCTTTGGTACTGTAATAAGTGAATTTACATAGGGACTGTTAGAATACTCAATTATACCGTCCTGAAGCATCTGATTGATCTGACTTTCTACGGCTTTCTGATAGACAAAAGGCACAGGATAGCGGTGACCGGTAAATACCGAATTGTCAACAACGATCAATGAGTGGACATAACAATTGGCTCTACCAATTCGATCTTCAAATATCCTACTGTTATTTGACAAAACATCGTAGAGAAGCATACACTTATCTTCCTCTACATCTCCAAGAAACGCAGCTTCACGTAACGAGTCATCTAGACTGTCGTTCGTAACCACACTGCCTACAAAAGTTACTGACTCTTGCTCTATAGCTTGAGATATCTCATTTGACGTACACATCACTCCTACTACACTAATCCTATATTGTTCATTGAACGGTATCACCACTTCCGCACTACCAAATTTAAATGTAATACAGCACTCTCCATAACATATGTTTCCTGACACCCTAGTCAGCCAATCAGAACCCATAATTACGTCGTACACTAGATTTGGAATTACAAGGCACACTTGCTTTTCTACGTGACTGTTTATATTTATCTCTATTAACACCTGTTTTGATATAATTTTAGACTTCCTACCCACGGCTGTGATTACAAAAGTACTCTTAATTGGCAATTCTTCAAAGTTTACCCCAGTTCCCTTTAATTTATCATAATAAGCATTGCTTATGCAACTCCTTACACAGCCACTGTCTATTAACACATTGGTACACGTCCCGGACACGTGTAGCTTAATGATCGGACTTATATTACCCGCCACTGGTAATATTGCTTCGTCACATAGTTCTCTTAACAATTCATTCCTTACGTTTAGGTCATAGTGTTCCTGTATCAGGGTTAAAACAGGGCTCGTTGCAGACTGAGATCCTGACCTTATGATGCAGTCTGGCTCGCGTTTAAATTACTATTATTTCTCTACCTTCACTAGTGGTCGCAACGCTGGTCTGGCTATTATTATTCACATTCTGTTGGTTACTATTTTCATTATTACCTACGGGATTACCTCTCCCATATCCTCGGTTCTGATTAACATTAGGGTTATTACCGTAGTTACCCTGCCCGTGTCCGTTGCGTCCATCATTACCCCTACCTTGATTTCCTCGCGAATCATAATTCCTGCCATGCGAGTAGTTATTCCTGTTTTGATAGGGCGCCACAAAATTATTACCCCAGTTTTGGTAATTGTTTCCACTCTGTCCCCTATTTTGATAATTGCCTCCTTCGCCACCGTTTCCCTGCGTTCCTTGATTTCTTGCAACCTGAGCCTGATTGTTATAATTACCCTGGTTTCTAGTGACTGTTTCCTCACTTGCACCTTTCCCTAGCGCATCAAAGGTACCTAGTAGGTTCTCTACTTGCGTGAGAGTTTTTACATTTTGTATGCATGCCGCCTCTTTGATCCGGTAAGGGAAATGCCTTAACAGGAGCCTTACCACATCTTTTTCCTCTCTCAGTCCATCCAAGTATTTACAAACCAACACTTGCCCCAGGAAATACTCCGTCATATTGAGATTACCCCTTGCGTTGTATTTTCCACACACGATTCCCTCACGATACCGTGATTGTATGCTCTCACTCCAAAACTTATCACGAAATTTATGTCTGAAGTCTGTGATATCTTCAAAACCGTCCCTATAAACTGCAAACCAGTTTTTGGTTTCCCCTACGAAGGCCTGTTCTAATATTTCAACAACATTACACCATTCGATGTTTCCGTCCTCCAATCTTTCTTTAAACCTCACTTCAATAGTATTTAGAAACTCCATGGGGCATCCTTGCCGATTGCTAAATTTTCCTAACTCTATTTCTTTATGCGTACTATTCATATATGTCGTTCGACTTTCACCTGCTTCTTGTCTTATTCTAGACTTTAATTTATTTTCAAGCTCGGCAATTTTCTCCTCTGCTCGTTTCTCTATACTATTAACTTTTGCGTATATGCTCCCATCTGTTGCTTCAACTTTATCATTCAGCCTATCCTGTGTTTCTTGAATTTTACTTATACTTTCCTTACTCTGTTTCTTCAAATTTTCAACTTCTTTACTAATTTCTGCTTGAGCCTTATCGATTTTGCCGCCCAGCTGTTCTTTAATTTCCGTTGTTACTCCCTAAATATTTTTAATTTCTTCCCCCAGCTGTTCTTTAACCTCCATAGCTGTACTCTGAACCTTTTCAATTTCTCCTCCCAATTGTTTCTTAATTTGCTTCGTCTCTAACTGTATTAACTCTTTAGATTCCTCTGCTGGCTTACTTATTTTACTCTCAAGTTCATCTTGCACCCTCCTCAATCTACTCTCCATGTCAGCTAGGATTTCTTTCATCTTCTCTTCCATTACACCCCTGATTTCACCCTTAATTTGCTCAAATCTCTTATCCATCTCCTTACTGTTTTGATCCAATTTACTGTTAAGTTCTTTATTACTTTCTTTAATTTCCCTACTGTTTTCCTCCAATTTATCGTTTAGTTTACTACTAATTTCTTTACTGTTTTGATCAAATTTCGTATGTAATACCTGTTTAAGACTCGCAAACTTGCTCTTCGTATCACCCGGACTTTCTTTCTCACTAGCATTACTGGGATTTACCTCCGACATCATCCCTGTGCTACTTTCCACTTCCTCTACTAACTTGCTACGCGCTTCTTCATCTTTCTCCTTCATCATCTTACTCCCTAGCTGTTTTTGATTACGTAGTAACATATCGTCTTCTGAATCACTCATTCTGACTCACGTTGATATTATAAAATGCCCCAAAATGCAGGTACAGAAATATGTCAATTTTCCCTCCACAAATGTTATCAGGTTTTCGTCCCACGTTTATGGCGACAATGTAACGGTACTGTTTGGCTGTGTATGTAAATTTTGAACAATATATAAGACCAAAACCTGCCAGATTATTAATTTCTGTATCCATTTTTTTTTTACCTGACTTACCATTTGATATGACCCATCAGTGGTCACCGGATCTGAAGTTATATGTAAGAGTGTTGGGCGCCAAGGGTTCGATCTGAGACCGATAACCCAATTAATCATAAATAACTTTACGTCCTAGCTCAGGTAGAACACTAACCAGACTCCATCGACTCAAGTCGTGGTATGACTTAGTCATTAACCTGAATAACATTTGTTTCGGGGAAAAGAGGATGGCTTATATATATTTCTATCATCTAGAAAGGAGACAGACTGCATTTACTTTAAATAAAAATTGAATGGCATAAAAAAACAAGTTAGCAAAATGCATAAATTAATGACTTTATGTAGAAAGTAAACAAAAGAATTTAAGACAGGCAAAATTTGCAAGAAAACGGAGGCGTTATGAATTTAATTTAATCTAGATCTGAATTTAATAATTTAGGTTGATTTATTCAAGAGTGAAGAAAGAGAGCTTGTGCATAAAGTCAATGAGCTTACCAAACGATGAATCGGCTTTATGGAAGAGTCTCTCCCTGAGAGAATGCTGCTGTGGTTGGCGGTAGAAGTACATCTTCACACGTGGAATTTATTTTAAATAACAGGCTACTATTAATTCTGAGGTATTTACGCTACTCAGAATGAATAACGGTGGTGGATTGTAAGTCCCTTAACCACTCTTATGATGTTAGCGCATGACACTGCCAACACCATAATGTATCGGACTGGCATGCGTCCTGAATACAACCCCTGCAATACTGTTCTCCCTGCTACTGTCTTCAACCAAGCCTCGTTGAGTTGTCCTCTCTTCACATAAAGGCTTCTCGTCCTAAGTCGCTCCGCGACCGTCTCCATTGTTCAGGCCACCTCTTGCCACTCCCCAACCCTTTCCACTCGGCGCACCCTTCTTAGTGCCTCGGGCTAGCCACCCGGCTTTTGTAGAGTAGGTACGCAGGTAAGTTATTTCATCACATCGTGCTGTTCTGGGAGAAGACGTAAGCTCATGAAATGACCCTTAGAGCTCAAGCGCTAGCTAATTACAAAAACAGCCACTGACTTCTGTCAACTTAATACCGTAACAAAACCTAATCATGATAATACATTATATGGACTAAACCTACACTTAATAACTTGTGGCTAATTAACTGCCGAAATAACACATGATATAAATAACGAATATCAAGTTTAGATATAACGTCAGTGGCATAATCGTAACCTTCAAAATAAGGTTACAACAGGTCTGATTTAATCAATCAAACTGAAACTTTATATGATGTTAGAGGAATGTTTAGTATGAATATGTAGCTTTTCAAATCCTGAGAATCTCAAAAACATCATAACGGCTAAGTGATTTTCAAATGTTTAAAATAACTTTTCTGGCGATCTAATCACTCAAGTGCAATGAAGCTATGCAAGGCTAATCTTTATTCAGAGCTTAGTGTGGAGACATTTAATGATGTTCAATTGTCTTCAAAAATTCAAGATGTATAATTTCGAAATTTTAAAACCATTCTTTTTTATTTCTCGTATCTTATTTAAGCGATTAAAAAGATGATTCCTATGATTTTAAAAAAACATTATCTAATGGCACCAAATTGTATAGCTCAATTTTCATATATCATAGAAGCCGTGCATGTCACGTTTCTAAAAATTATTTCCCATGGCTCGTTACATAAAGATCCCATCTTGCGGGGGGAGTTCAATCACTGATATTAAAAGCTATATATTCTAGCATATTATTTCTCATTGTAATGATGTTGGTGAAGACATAGGTCGTGTACCAGAAGATATGTATTATATCACATGGAAAATCCTTGTAGTAGGCAGCAGAGTTTCAATGGAAAACACCAGAGGGATATATGAAAATAGGCTATTTAGTTCTTCATGGAACTACTGTTTTATTTTTACATATTCTGTTTACTTCATTTTCGGTCTTTCCTTCATTGAAGACATCATAAACTCTCATTCACTAAGCCAGGGCAATTGACCTAAGGAGTTTAAAACCGCACGAGCCGGGAGAAAAACTAACTGGGGGACCCTCGGGACAAAGCCAAGTATTTTAACTAATTTTTCAAGGGGCTGAACTGAGATCGGTGCTTTGAATTCCGGTGCAGATGGCTAATACCCTGAGTGTGGTTTCCCAGTTTTCTCACCAGCATCGTATCGAACTTCATTTCAATTAAGGTTGTAGAATATTCATAAACAAGCATATCAAAATACAACTGTGACTGTTCCCGAGGTGCTCTATTTAGGGCCCTGAAACTTCAGCACAAACTAGCACAACCAAAACACATATAAAATAATTACAAAAATATCGACACTCGCCTACTACCAGCGTTCGACTGCAACTACCGACTGCCGACTGTACTTTGTGGATGGGCCTTCAGTGTAGTCTACTTGTTGCCATGGTAACTAGTAGTCGAGGGGGAGATGACCTTGTAGTTCCGCCCCTTAAACAACAATAACTAATAAACTAACTAGTAGCCGGAAATTCGTCGCTGAACATGATTCAACGACTGGTATCTAATGTACCCGATTATATCGGAGAATGATCAGTCCTAACCTGGCTTAGCTTCTCCGGCTTCGGGGGTGTACCGTTCAACCCACTATATGACCTCACATTCTGATATGATACACTATTGGGTTCACAAGACTACACCAATAACTAACATATTAACTCCAAAACATATTTATTAATCTTAAGAAAAAATAAACATATCTCACTATTACAATTTGGAATAAAATCAAATACAAATAAAACTCTTGAAAACACATAAAATCGTTCTAGATTTAATCTTGCTCAATTTCCTATAAGTTATCATTAACTTGGAATATTTATGCTTTTAGTTTTAGAGCGTGCTTATCGCACGTGTTGAAACATTCCTCTAAGGCTTATGAACATTTACCTTCTTTATTTCCCATTTAGGGTATCGACTATACTCATTTAATTATCGTTATTGCCTTTAGCACCTTTATGTTTAAAAACTTTCACGACCAACAAGCCTTAAGATACCGCACAATATATTCAATACACTTTATATTACACTGTCAGGATCGAATCCCGTCCTTCACACTCCATTTCATCTTCTCATTAGAAAAAGGTATGATATGCCATGATATGTTACGCTTTATTTCCCATCATTTATCAGTGGTCTTATTTCCATCTGAACTTAATTCAACAAATTAGTTTACCCGTCTGTAAAACATTTCCTCAAGAGCAAGGAAATCGCTTATTTCTTTTCATAAACTCTTTGACTATCTTTATCAAATTTGGAATAGTCCACCTTAATTTTATCTGAGACCGTTAGTTAAATCATCAGCAATTCAAAAATATATCTTTGAGCCTTGTAGCTCTACTCATTAACAAATTCATATGTACTCCAAAAATTACTGGTCAGAATCCTACTTATTATGTCTGCCTCTACCCTCATAAAAAGAACCCCAGTTATCCCCTCTTAGCCATGGCCTTCGGCAAGGTTGCGCTCCCTTCCTCAGCCGGCTCGTTAAACATAATTTATTACCACAACACTGTTTGTACTACTCTGAAGGCGTTTCATTCATTCAACCACATATCGCGTTTTGCATGTCAATGATTATCCAAGTTCTTTACGTACTCCTACCACCTTAATTACTTCATTTCTCGTTTCATTATAACTTTACTTTGCGCGTTAATCCATCTATACATTTATTCGGAGATTTATTGATTGGTCGGAATTTAAGAGCACCCGCTCACACATACATTTATATATAGCGTACTTCGCCCGCTTAGGCTATTATAACTTGCACTGCTGGGAATAACACGAAGAGATTGGCACGACCCGAGACGCTGTGCTCGTTCGCCCATTAATTGGCTCGACAGACTCGAGGGAGGTCCTTTCACCTACCCTTGGTCTTCGGCATACAACAATACATACATACAGCCTTACCATGCATATTTAACAACAACAACAGCAACAACAGCAATAGCCCGGTCTTCAGCAATAATACAACACATTTCACAATACGACGATGACCGACTCCGTAGACTTATCTCTCGAAAAATGCGTATGAATTTACCATGCATACTTTTAATTACTCTTAGCTTGAGTTTACTTTTTCGCCCTTTATTCGGCACAATATCTGCACTTGGATACTCATTTCCTATTAACTTCAATGACTATCATAACTTGCCTTCAATGACTATCATAACTTGCCTTCAATTAATATTACTTCAACTATACTTCCCGATCAGTACTTTTACTTGCCTTTAACATGGCAACACGGCCTGTACTTCACAATTACTTCGCGACAATTACCATTCAACAATACTTCAACATTTACAGGGCCCAACGACCACTATTACTTCAACACTTTGATTATTAGGGTAACAACGACCACTATTACTTGAATTACTTTGATAATTAGGATAACTACGACCACTATTACTTCAATTGCTCTGATAATTAGGGTATTACGACCACTATTACTTCAATTACTTTGAAAATTAAAAATCCCATTTTTATTTTATGTTTCAGTTGCAACAACTTATTATTCATTTATCATTCTGGAGTATAACAAGTCAATTATTATTTTTATTATCATTCTGGAGCATAAAACTCAATCATTTATTATATGACATCTGACCTGCCATTGGTCCAATAATATATTAGCGATTTCCTTCTCTGAGATTCACTTCTTATTATCCTTTCATTATTACGGGTTTTCACTGACTTTAACATACATTACTTTACATTGCACTTGACAATTATATTCTTACACTTGACAAAATCATACTTATGGATTTCCAACACATTTTAGTAATTATTCATTCATGTAATCGTGCATTTACTTGATTACTTTGTGCATTTCACAATCATTTCTTTACCTTAATCATTCATTTATTTAGTTAGTGTGTAACATAGCATATAGTAATGAGATATCATCACTTACCCCATTCTCCTCCATCAGGTGGATGTTCTCCTTCAGGTGGATGACCGAATCTTGTGACAGGTTCACCCATATTAATTACACTTTTAAAACTCCATCGCAACTCTTTTCTCTAACATCTTCATATTAAACTTACACATATTACACTGGCACATATAAAATCACATTATTACACTTTTAACACTTATTAAAAATGGTACACTTTATATTAATTATTTACGCTTTTCCTTTTTAACACACGATCATATCTCAGCGTTTCGGCAAGTTTCATTCCGTGCTGGCGATCCCTGATGCTATCCTACGTTTTTGCATTGAACGTGTGAATTTACTCCTTCCTAGTTCCTCTAAAACTCCTGGTTTTCCGTTCTCCGTGAAAGTATCTACTCTTCGTATCCCTGCTCACTCGCTCTGCTCAATTTCGGCTGTAAATGTTTCTAGTATTTGCTTTCACTCCGTTCCTTTTGCTTCTGCTTAACGCAAATTATCGAGTTTCTAACTTGGTCTCTATTTCGAGAACCTTAAACTTGTCTAGCGAGTTATCCTGACGCTTACTCCTTCGAGTCTCGAACCTGCAATCTCCTAGGTTCCTCCTACTTAGATTTATACTTCGCGATTGCAACTTGTTCTGCTATTCCCCTTTTGGATTTGACGCTTTAAAACTGTCTTTACTAGACACACTGTTGTTCGTTCTTCGGGTCCCTAAGACTCCGGTTACTGGTTTGAACCAATGTTCCTTTGGAACTTCAAGTTCCTTACTGATCGCTCTTATGTAACGTATTTCTTTATACTTCGTATTTCAAACGGTT
This sequence comes from Meconema thalassinum, assembly GCA_946902985.2. Classification (NCBI taxonomy): domain Eukaryota; kingdom Metazoa; phylum Arthropoda; class Insecta; order Orthoptera; family Tettigoniidae; genus Meconema; species Meconema thalassinum. The sequence continues at coordinate 611,070,753 of OX336388.2, forward strand.
CGTCATAAAGTCTTTGGACTTCCCTAAGTCTCAAACTGTTGACTTCTTGCCAACTTGTAACATGTAGCGCAACCGGTCTACAGTACTTGTGGTACAACTTGTAGCGTAACTGGCCTACAGTACTTATGGTGCAACTTGTAGCGCAGCGACGTGACTTGACTTCCTCTGCCGAGGCGTGTGATCGACTAATAATATAACGCAACGTGAACTCCTCCGCTGAGGTCCAAATTTAGAACTGTGATATAGCGTAGCCTCCCTCAGGAGTCTCTAGTGAAACTACCACGTAGCGTAACGTGCCTCCACGAGGTCTGGATGAACTGTCTTACAGTATAACCTCCACTGAGGTCCGAATGAGACTAGTGATATAGCGTAGCCTCCCTCAGGAGTCTCTGGTGAAACTGTGTTACTCTGGCTTCGCTCGGAGCCTATTTATTCGATTCAGATAAAACATAGTCTCTCAAGTGCTTCCGGAGCTCATTTCCTGAGTCCGTGCTCCAATTTGTTTAAAACTTTATTCGCAAGTGTGAAACATGCTAAATGTAAAATGCGTTCCTGGCGGATTTAAATTTCATCGCTTATTAATTTTAAATTAATTAAAACATTATCATCCCTCTTCAGGGGCCTATAATTTTACTGTGTTCGTCCTAAGATCCATGCGTGTTTTTCCCCTATGACGCTATTCTTTGTCAGCGATTTAAATTCGAGTAAGCATTACGTGCTGTCAACCGTTGGAAAAATCTTGTCCCTATTACTCGCCTCTGAGCTTGGCGTTTGAAAGTGGTGTTTTACTTTCGTCAAGTTATATTCCATTAACTCTTTGCTTTTGTACCGAGATTCCCTTCTCTCTGTATTCAAATTTCTGTCGAGCTTGCGTTTTCTGGGGCCGGCTTTAATAGCTATAATAACCATAATTGTTAAGAAGTAGTTCCTCCATTAGTGTCACACTTCACTGGTAATCCATTCTCCCAAGACTGCTGTATTGAGGAATGTCGAGTAACTATTTGTGCTTCCCATTTCTTAAACTGTAGATACCATAATTGCTTCCTTTATGGCTTCTTGCCTTATAATAATTGAAAACTGTCACAGTAATGTGAACGTATGTCTATTTTCAATATAACACCTGCATACTCTTGACATACTTCTTACAGTCCGTTTTCTTATGAAATCCTTTCTTGCTAGCCATGATTTCCTTCAAGTTTTTACTAGATGGTTCTTGGTTCGACTTGTGCCAATGTCCACATGGGCACACTAAGTGCGTTTGCATTTCTTTCCATGGCAATTAATTGGGCCCAGATAGATCCCGAGCCCAAGAACGTATCCATGTTAAATGTTAAGCATATTTGCAGTTTGCCCACCAATGTCAATATATTTATGTTCGACCCTGGCGAAATGTAAATATTATATGTCAGAAAACTGTACTGTAATGAGTCTCATTATAGTACAAGTTTTCATTATGATACAGTTTCTCCCACCAATCAGAGCTCAAGAAACAGTTGTGTGACCAATTAGGTGAGGATAGCATCGCACCTGCGCTCACTTCCATGGCCCCCTATTTTAAATTTCTCTACGTGGCGAGTGTCATAATGAGGTATTCCAGGAGGCCATGGTCAAATACAAGGTATTCTCTGCGTCCCATGCGCTCTGTTCAGTATATAAAATGGATGAAATCTCGACAGATATTTCTGAATATTTATGTTCGAACATAAAATAGTTTTAATTATCGTCGAACCTAAACAGTCGTATGCAACTCACCTAAAATAGTAATTAAGACACTTGTATGGAAATTATAAAACGAGCGTAGTGATTATTAATTATAAATTATTGCCATTATAAGCTCGTTGCATAATGTACTATTATGGTTGGATAATAAGGACGTTGTTTCACTCATGGCAACCGTGGGTTCTTCACAGGGTGTCTTCCTGATTGCGGTCATTCCAGATTGCGTTCACCTCATTAGTAGTCCAGATTGCGGTCACTTTTATTTTAGGGAAGAGCTATAAACATTCCAGCGTCCAGATTGCGATCACTTTTCTTGGGACCATACGCACTTGCAGGAGTACCACATCATTGAGGGCAAGGTAGGGGGAAAGCTTCCTTCAAAAATACCATCTTATATTTTGAGTAGTTTTGACAGTGAACTTATTGATTTTGACTTATCAAAAGTCACAGATTTCAAATTTGGAATGTCAATAAACCTAAAACTTTAAATGTTTCGTTTTGTGTGTAGGAGGGGGCGGGGACAAAAATTAATTACAAAGGGGATTTCCAATCAAACGTAGAACAAATTACTTTTACGACACGAATTTTTCGAGGTAATGAAAAGAATGATTTTCACGATATACAGTATCTATTATAAAAATAGATATCTCGTGCCTCAAATGGGAGAGGAGGGGCAGATATTAAAAAGTATACCCTGTAAGTATAAAATTTCCCGTTACAACAATTTTGTTGAAAGTGAAGGTCGTTGATTCCGATCCTGAAACGTTTCTATTCTTAAGACTGAAAAGGTTATAATGATTGCTTTACGAGGTGCCGTCAGATTGGGAGGGGACTTGAATTTTTAAGCGAAGTTCTATAAGGGTGTGCTCAGCTGAACCATGAACTGTATTCTTTGGTTAGGTAGTGAAATATAAGTATCCCCTTGTTATCCACAAAACTTACGGAAGGTATGAGTCAGTCGGGTAGAACCAAGCACCAATGACCGGTCACCCAAGAAAAGTGATCGCAATCTGGACGCTGGAATGTTTATAGTTCTTCCCTAAAATGAAAGTGACCGCAATCTGGACTGCTAATGAGGTGAACGCAATCTGGAATGACCGCAATCAGGACACAACCCTTCGCAGGTAGGGGCATTCACCCACGACTGTCGAAGTCCCACATCCATCTGTCAGTTGTAACTAATCAGTTGGTCAACACTCCGTGTTTCTTACCAAACAGATTACTGGGTTATTAGTTACTGAGAAATGCATACGAAATTCGTGTTGACCGACTGAAGAGTTACAACTGACAGTTTGTACAGGCAACACTGAAATAATGCCTTCAAAACTTAACACTTCAACATCCATCACCAACGAACGATGGTTGGTTGGTTCCTCAGTTTAGGGGCTGCGACAACGTGGTCATGTAGCCTCATGTACTTTGGGTGTGTGTAGAATCTGTCTGATAACCTGTGTTAATCGTGATGACTGTATTAGTGTGTGTTATCTGTTTTCAATTCAAGTAAGGACTGCAGAAATTGGATATTTTCAAGTAGTTCCTACTTTTGCCGCCAAACGCTACGGTCAACAACTACTGGTTCAGAATTTGGTTACCAGATGCCATCGCAGTCGACTCGGAATCTAAGAGCGTTTTTCAAATGTTTAACCTATAATTTAGCTTCACACAGATGTAATTAGTGGAAAGTTATTTAACATGCATAAATCTATGACATGGGACCGCCGGCTTTACTTCCCCTCCGAAGGAAGGCATACTAACCAACGAACGATACAGGTCCTAAATGATGATGCCATCGAGGACTGGGAGTGCTTCCCTCAAGAAATACTCAATTATTTCGTAATGAACAAGATAAGGTTCCTTAATTCGTTTCGTTTAGTCAAACACTGAGTGTTTCTTCCCATATTGGGTTGTAAGTTACCCAGAAGTGTACTTTTTCATTGTGTTTGCTATTCGGAGTTTCGAATAAATATGATGTCGATTTCACCACAACAAATTGTTGAATATGCTTACCTTTTTAAATGAGTGTATATACTGTATTTATAGAGCAGTTGATAAATAGGCGGTACAATCAACAATAGAAGTTGCATAAGATAGAACTCCTATATGTCACCTGAAATGAAATTTAAAAGACTACATAACTCACCAGTGGAATAACATTTGGACCTACAGATTGAAAGGATCTGTTATGAGAGAAATATTTTCTCCTGAGATATCCTAAGGATATTAATATTAGTATTATTATTAATCTATGGCATTTACACATCACTTTTGGAACACAAAGAAAAATATATACAGTATTTACAAATTTACAGATAAATTATTTACATAGTCAATCGTATTTGCTGAAGCATGCAAAAAGTCCAATTGGTTTCCACAAAACAAGTTCTGAGGGCACTATTCGACTATTTGTCGGATTGTCTAACGCGGGTATCCACATGTTGTGCACTGTGGAGAGGCAATCTTTCTCCATTTGTGAAATATTTCACCACATCTCCCATGGTTGGTAGCCTATGCATCCTAATCCAAATACACCATGTCCTACGGGGCAAATCAAGTTCCCATAATTTGTTGTTGCTTTGGAGAAAACTATGTAGCTCTGGTGGAGTGTTATTATACCATTCTTGTGCCCAGTCTTCATGAAGATTGAAGTTATGGTCTGCCAGGTTGATTGCTGTTCTGATTGCAAGATGTCCGGAGCGGAGTATGTTGATTTGGATGGCAGGTATGTCCTCAAGGATTTGCAATTGTTGGTTGTTGCTGATTTTGTTATATTCTCTCAGGAATATATTCTTTCTTCTCAGCGTAGGAGGTGCAATACGGCTCAGGACAGGTAGTCAGAAAACGGGTGTGGACCTGATTGTACCAGTAATAATCCGCATAGTTTGGTTTAGCTGTTCATCTACTAGCTTCGTGTGGCTACTGTTTAACCAATCAGGGCTGCAATATTCTGCTGCTGAGTATACAGTACAAGACCTAGGGCAGTTGAACGAAGGGTAGAAGCAGTGGAACCCCATGTTTTACCACACAGTTTTTAGCCTACTTTTCACATTTTGCAAAAATGAGGAAAAAGTAGACTTATGAGATCGGGCAAATGTGTGTCTGTCTGTCTGTCTGTCCTTCTGTCTGTCTGTCTGTCTGTCTGTCTGTCTGTCTATCTGTCTGTCCTTCTGTCTGTTTGTCTGGCTGGCTGGCTGGCTGGCTGTGTGTGTGTCCCTATCAACTCCTAAACGGCTGCAGAAATCGAAACAAAATTTGGTAGGAGTAAAGATCTATACCTGAATATCTCACGGCCATATTTGAAAATTATGTCAGTGCTACCAACTGCTAAAAAATCGCTATTGAAATTTGAGCTCCATGTTCGATATCTTGGAAGGTATGAATGGGAGCTATTTTAAAATTGGCACACGTATAGATAATAATATTACAGTTTAATTTCCGGGAGGCCATACATGGCAGTGTTGCCAAAATGATTATAAGCCTGCTGATATGTCCAAATTTTAAATGCTTTTTTTTTTGTCGTGTAGCTTCCTGAGAGGCCGAGTGCAGGTCTTTCTAGTCGACGCCCGTGGGCGACCTGCGCGTCGGGATGAGAGATGGAATGGATGAAGATGAATGAAACTGGGCAAGGATGTGGAAGGAAGCGGCCGTGGCCTGTCAGAAGGTACTGTCCCAGCATTTGCCTGGTGTTGAAAATGGGAAACCACGGAAAACCATTTCAAGGACAGCCGACGGTGGGGCTCGAACCCATGCGTCTACCGAGTCAGCAGAGAGCTTGGCCCCTTGACCTAACGCAGCGCTTTAGCTCGCGTAGCCACTACAGTCGGTTAAATGCATATAACTTCTACACTATCAATTGGATTTCAACCAAATTTCGTATGTGCTATGAGTACATAAACAGATATGACTGAGCGTATTCGTAAGAGCCACCAGGGCTGCCATCTGTTCATAAATGCTCTCAATTTTTTTTAAATCCAAATACCCATATATCAGAAAGTATGCAAGCCGACAGCTTTAAACTGTGCACACGTATAGTACCTGACGTTCTATATTAATTTGGAGTAACTTATATTCGTCAGTGCTACCAACATGATTCTAAGCCTGCTGAGTGGTCCAACTTTAAATACATGTAACTTCTATACTATCATTTGGATTTCAACCAAATTTCGTGTGTGCTATGTGTACCATAACAGATATGACTATGCCGATTTTTATGAGTAATCAGGGCTGTCAACTATTAATAAATACTGTCTCTATTTTTGTTACCCTAACATCAATATATCAGAAAGTATGCAAGCCAATAGCTCTAAACTTTGCACACGTACAGTACCTGGCATTCTAGATTAATTTGGAGTAACTAATATAGACCTACGCCAGTGTTGCCAACATGATTTTAGGCCTGCTGATAGGTCCAATTTTAAAATGCATGTAACTTCTATACTAACTAATGGATTTCATTAAAAATTGACACAACAATAAATCGTATTATTTCAGATTATTTCTGACCAATACATGTATGTCATTGTTGCCAACATGATTTTACGCGCGCTGTTAGATCCAATGTTTAACTGCATGTAACGTCCATGCTATCCATTGGACTTCAACCAAATTTTGTGTTCTGTGCCTTGAGAGATGGAACTAAGAATATATTCAGTCACCAGGGCTGCCAACTGTAGTTCTCTATTAGGCTACATCATGCCAGGTATACAGTATTTTGAACTAATTAGAAATTTCGATATTACCATCTTCATTTCGTCATTATTCTAGATAGATCCATATAGATTAATCATTGGCATGAATCTTAATTTTTGGGGGGAGTGGAGCTATATGACCACGTTATCGCAGCCCCTAAACTTAAGAACCAACCAATCTTAAATTTTAAGAAAAGTAGTCTCTTTAGTTCGTCACGGAACTTCTTGTTTTTTATGTATTTAGTAATGCGCACAATGTGCAAAAATGAGGGAGAATACTTAAGTTTTGACAAAACTGAGTTATGGAAGTACTTCATTTGCAGCAGCTCATAACATGGTATCTCTCACAATATTGTTTGCATAATTCACACACACATTGCTCGTCCGGGTCGTGATGCATTTTCTTGCTGCATATTCTATGATGAAAGCCATGCACAGCGAAGCGTGTCATCACATGTCAAAGTTCGTAATTCGCTTGCTGCCATTCCGAGTTAACCTTGGCATCTGTGGTGTAAAATTCGCTCCATATTTCATTCTTCTTGGCCTTTAATTCCTGTAGAAATTCTGCAGAAGGGGTTGTATAAGGCAGACCAAGCTGTAGTCTGAGGTTTTCTATATAAAAGTCTCCCTAGGCAGCTCGTACGCAAGTCTCGATGGCGTAAATTTCGATACGCATAATATTTTCTTGAGAAAGATAGCTTTCACTCTTTCCGCGTCCTTAAGTTATTTTTTGTCAGATGTGTCCAGATTTCTTCCAGGCCATTGTAGGTTGTTATTTCTTGACCTCAGTTTGGCTGAAGTCTTTGTTAGATGCTGTTTAAATGACAGCGTTCTGTCATGTGTAACTCCAAGGATATATCCAACAGGGATAAATTTAGAATGCTGGTCAGAAAATCCGACACTCTCCAGTCATTGACAACTAAAACATTGTGTCCTGGAGTGGGAGTGAAGTGGACTCAGGAAAGAAAAGCAGCCCATAGTGCAAAGATGAAGGAATACTAGGCTAAGAAGAGAGCTCGCCCGAGTTAGGAACCATGTGGTCCAAGGGGCCTCATCGAGCCAAGAATTAATACATGTAGTAGATATTCTGTAATTGTCGAACTATAACCCTAATACGCTAGGCAGAATAGAGTTCCTTCTATGTATTTGAAACTCAATAATATTGTCATTTGTAGCTCTTCTGTCGGTCAACACGATTCTGCCCAATGAATTGGCGGGATACAAGATATAAATATGTAAATACACTCCTGGGAAAAATACATGTATTAGTTAATTATCACTATTAAATGGGGCGTGATGGACGAAGCAAGGAGGATATAAAAAGTAGGTTATCACAGGCAAGGAATCTGTTGACATCGAATATAGATTCAGGTATTAGGAAGTAAATTTTGAAGGCCTTTGTCTGGAGCGTGGCGATCTATGGAAATGAAACCTAGACTGTTGGAGCTGCAGAAAAGAGGAGAATTGAAGCGTTTGAAATGTGGTGTTACAGGAGAATGATGATCAGATGGGTAGATAGGGTTACGAATGAAGAGGTATTAAGACGAGTGGGAGAGGAGAGATGTTTCTGGTGACTGCTAATGAAGAGAAGAGATAGGTTGGTGGGACACATACTAAGACACCCTGGAATAACAAACTTAGTTATAGAAGGAAGGGTCGAGGACAAGAACTATAGGGGTAGACCAAGGTTAGAATATGTTAAACAGATTGCCTCGGATGTAGGGTGTGGTAACTCTGTACAGATGAAACTATTAGCACAGGAAAAGGAAGCATGGATAGCTGCATCAAACCAGTTGAAAGACTGAAGACTCAAACAACAACAACAACAACAACAACAACAACAACAACAACAACAACAACGTTAAATGGGGCCGACAATTTTGTATAGGCATCACTGAAAGAAGGGCCTCAAATCTGTACAACTCAATAATAGTAATAGTGTATTTATAGTATATTATGAATCTCAAAGACATACATTTCTTCTTACACTATCATCGATAAGAAGTGTATCTGTTCCAAGCTATTAAAATCTATCATAAAAGCTGTGTCATTGCACAGTGCAAAGTTTATTTCATCACCTCATTTGCTGGTTATTTACCAACGTGAGACTTGGCCCAGATAAGCCAAACTTGAACAATACAAATTGTTTAATCTCCTGTATGCTGAATTATTTTCCAATGTCCAAATAAGTATCTTTTATTCACGCCAATTGCAGCAGCTAATTGAGCGATGTCTGCTCCTAATTACGTATTGTACTATCATTTGAGGAGTTGTGAGCAAAAGTAGCATAAGTTAGTATGGTTTGCCAGGCAAATAACACCTTAATGACTGCATGATATATTGTCAACGTGATTAGCATTACATCCAGTAAACTTATTTTATATGTCATCCAGAAGTTGATCTACAACTCCACTTTTAGAGTCTACCTCCGCATAAATTAAGGAATGAATTCTAGAAAAGTATACATCACTAGTATTTCCTAAAATCTATGACATTCGTTTCTCAGACAGACATTAAGGCTAGAATTATTTGACAGCATGTTCTGTACTGACTTCAACTTACAACTTGCAACGTAATTGGACACTTTCAGGCGATAATTACTCCATAGAATCATTAAATAGGGAATGTCTGTATATATAGTGTCCAATTAGAAAGCTCTGGTGGCAGCGACGGCTCAATCCAGAGAAGCGCAATGGTTGGTGTACATCTTCATTCTCACAACACTGACTTCTGCCACGAAAGCAGGTAAAGTGAACTACAAATATTTAGCGTAAAAATGCCACTGGAGATCAAACGACTGGATGCGACAATGAGGAAAATTAAGTTGATTCATTTTGGGCCCTTTGTGACATCGTGGTTATGTAGCCCAGTGTACTCGGCGGTGTAGCGATTAGCATTCTTGGCTGTCACCCCGGAGGTCCGGGTTCGATCCCGGTATTTTCAAGAAACGTAATTCTGGCCTGAAGGCTATAACGAGGTCCACTCAGTCTCGTGGGGCAAACCTGAGGACATTCCCTTTTCAGCAATCCCGGAAGTGGTTTTCCGTGGTTCTCCACTAATACTCCAGGTAAATGCCGGGATGGTGCCTAACTTAAGGTCACGGCCGCCTCCTTCCTAATCTGCACCTGCATTACAAATACACACATTCTTCCAGACGCCACCTTAACATTGGTTATCATATAAGTGCTATTTATTGATTGATTTACTTACTTATTCATTTATTTATTTATTTATTTATTTATTTATTTTTAATGTATTTATGCACACACCCAAGTACACGGGGCTAAATGACCACGATGTCGCAAAGCCCATATAAGAACTAACAACAACAATAACTTTTGCTTGGTATGTGTTGAGTCTTTCTGATAACCTGTATCATTGTGATGGCTCAACAAGTTTGTATATTTGCAATTCAGGTAAGGATTGGGAAGGAGGCGGCCATGGCCTTAAGTTAGGAACTATCCCGACATTTGCCTGGAGGTGGAAAACCACCTCTAAGACGGCGGAGTTGGGAATAGAACCCGGCTCTTGTCAGATTTGTATCACGAGGTTGAGTGAACCCCTCAGAATAGAATTAAATTTCTTGGCAGATTCAAGAATCGAACCCAGACATCCGGGGTGACAGACAAGAGTGCTAGCCACTACACCACCAGGAGGTCTGGAGGAACGTTAAAGATAAATAAAATGGCCAAGATTTCATACAGGGTAATAATAATAATATCGTATGGCCTCGGATGCCGGGTGCAAGCTTTGTAATTTGACATCCAGAGGGTAGCTTGCATGTCGAATTTCGTTGTTCCTTGAAACACTATGGAAGTTAAGAGGGTTAGATATCTAAGCACCTTGAACATTATAGCGCTTTCTAGTAGAGAAATGAGGAACTTTGTGTTGGCGGAAACTCCCGAGATTAATTTTGCCATTATGAACACGGCCTACAGAATTCAAATGGGATCTTTGACATGCCAACATCGTATGACATGCGTGTCGTATTTTTGCCACCTTTCAAAAAAAACACTTACCACGGCCAGGAGCGAACCTGAAATCTTGGGGGTTAGTAGACCGACACGCTATCCACTCACACACCACATTACATTTACCGTTACAGTTACTTTATGAGAAGAGTGACTGCGTTACAACTGTTATAGTAACGCATCGTTATGTTCCGTTACATTTGCATGTAAAATAGTTACGTAATACATTCACCGACACCAGTAGCTACGCTTGCTAAGGCGCAGTGCTAGGCCATGGTGCCAATCTCTCTGCGGACTCGGTAAACGTGCGTTCGACCCACACTGTCGGCCGATCTTAACATGGTTTTCCGTGGTTTTCCCCATTTTAACTCTAGGAAAATATACCTTCTGATCGGTCACGGCCACTTCTTTCCACAACCTTGCCCAGTTTCATTCATCCTCATTCATTTCATCTTTCATTAACTCCTCTCATGAGGTTGGCGTCAGGAAGGGCATCCGGCCGAAAAATTCACTTTCATCGAATCGCATCCCATCCCCGATCCCGTTGAAAACAAGAATATTAAGGGATAGACATAATAATAATAAGTGTATTTACCTTCTTGAATCACTGAAAAGAATTCAGTTTACATAACTCATCCCTAGTTTAAGTTCCTGACGGTTTCATTTGGTGTATTGTAATAGCGAGGGCCGCTCTACAGAACCATTTTAAGTATACGGGGTGATGGGCTGGGTAAGGAAACACTGTATTGTACGCGAATTCCTCTGTTCTATGAATGGAGAGTTGTGCCCATAGTGTTGCTTTGGAGTGAAATAGAAGAGCTCTCCGTTTCACTTCCTGCTTCTGCCTCTGTTTGAAGGTCAAACCGGGTTACGGAAGATGGATAACCCCCTAAACAGATACTTAGACGCTGTTCACAGCTTGGTGAAGTTGATATTATACACAAAAATATATTTATACATTTTCAGTTGTCTGGTGTTCCAAGTAACGTACAAGTGTGTTAGTGAGTTCTGTGAATGAAGTTAATCTCTATATTTTAAAAAAATAATTTTTTGGTACGGTAATTAGTTACTTAAAATGCTGATTGTGTGCGACATAGGAAAATAAATGAAGTAGATTTTTTATTAAAAATCATTTTCTTCTATACCTGTGAACATAAAGTTAAAACTAAGAATCAAAATTAGGACCTCATCAACCAAGCTGATAGATAAATTTGCTTTATTCAAGCACAGGAGAGGAGAATATATTTACAAATAAGGAGCCATATGAGTACAGCTTTTAATGCATGAAGTATTTATTAAAACTTGTTGTGTTGTGTTGTGTTGTGTTGTGTTGTGTTGTGTTGTGTTGTGTTGTGTTGTGTTGTGTTGTGTTGTGTTGTGTTGTGTTGTGTGGCAATATTATAATAACGGCATTATTGGCAAAATAAATGTCAAATAAAGACAATGTTTAACATGAAACACTAATATGATCCTGCGCACCCTAAAAATTTAGTCAGAAGCCGCCCCTGACTGAATGTAATTAGTACCGTCGTTACTCTCTCCGTTACCGTAAATGTAACTGTTACTAGTAACGGCGATAATAGATACACGTTTTCCTCCAACCCTAGTGCTATACCATGTTTTCACTACCTGACGGTTGTGAATGATTGGTATTGTAAGGTCAACTTCCTTTACGTCCTTCTTGACCACCCCCAGGAGCTCACGACTAGTGGTACATGGGTTGGCGACCACCGGACTCCAGCTGAGTCCTACATTGCTTCCACTTTCATGTGCCAGGCTTCTCTCTGTCCTCTTTCCATTCGACCTCCCTCGGTTAACTCTTGCTCTTTTCCGACCCAGATGGTATTAGGATATACGAGGCCTAGGGAGTCCTTCAATTTACCGTCTTAATTGGCCCTTTAGTACGGTGCAATTAGACCCAAACCTCAACATCCGAAGTAAAAGTTTCCCTTCAGCTCCAAATTGTTCTATACAGTCCACATGTTGTTTGGTAAAAAAGTCTCACCATTTTGAGCGTCGGGTTAGGGGGGAGGGGCAGAAGTTGGTTAATTAGTAGTTTTTATCAATTTTTCTTAAATATTTCGAAAAATATGCCGTTTAGAGCAAAATGTGTCATATACGAAATAATTTAAATTAAATTGCGAACAAAAACGGTCCCATGCATAATCTTGCTAAAGTGGACGGTTCCAGAGTTACGGAGGATGTAAAAGTGGACTTTTTTCGTTTTTTTTTTAATATGACATTATCAGTAATGAAATTAATTTTGTTTATACAGGATTGTGTTTTGTAAAAGCAAATGCCAATTTTATTGACCGGTGGTATCAAAAACAAAAGTTTGGTGCTTTTCAGTCGGTCAACACGAATGTACCCAAAAGATTTGGGTAATACCCTACTCCTGAAAAAAATTAAATGAGATTAATAAATACCTACCACCTCATATAATTGAACTATTTTGGGTACATTCGTGTTGACCGTCTGGAAAGCACCAAACTTTTGATTACCAAGGCAACACTGAAAAATGGCTTCAAACCCCATAATGATCGGTGCTATGGTAGTGATAAGCCCTTGAAGGAACGTCAACCTCACCACCTTCTCATGGGGCGCTACTTTTTAAGGGAAAAGAGGCTTCCACAGACCTAAGCCATATAAACCTGTGGTACGGAGAAACCCACTCTGAACTATTAAAACTAATAAAAATGTAGAATATTAAATGCGACCTTAAATTAATGTAAAGTAGGCTATTCATCAGTATACAGTCCTCTTCATACAAAGCACTTTCCTGTTCTAGATCTTCGTCTATGATGTTCGTGTCCCTGTTATCACATCCTAGGCCTGAGTAATGACCGCATAGCTCGAGCAGTTTAGACCACTCTTTCTGCACTAGCAATAACGGACGCATTCGTCTTTGCAAGCGCACACTATGAGGGAAAGTAATTCCTGGGGAGCTGCAGGACGTGCTGTATTAATTAGTCTCAGGTGTTCGCCAATCTTCTTCCGCCCCCACTCGAGCGGATTCTTCTTCTCATTCAGCCACTGCTGCACCTGGTGGTAGGTTCTAAATGAATGCTGCCTATAAGCTGCCGAAAGTGGGGAGAAGTGCAGCCAACTTGAACAATGATTATAAAGGCTGCTTTGCAATGCCCTGCAAGTAACACTACTAGCGAAAACAATCTTGATCTTCAGTGTTCTTGGCTCTAAATATCGCAAGATGGAAATGCTTTCCAGCGTCAGCCACTGCACTGGTGTCAGCTTTGGGGTCGTTGAAGACTAGAAGTTTCGTACGAAGAGCTACGTTGGCTTGCACTTTCCCATACGGTGTAATTTTCATTGAACCAAAAAGTTTGTATACAACGTCTCGCCACCATTTAGATCACTCTTGATTTCCAATCTTTATATCGCATTAGTTCGACAGTAGTCCGTGTCGCTACTTTATGCCTCCATTTACGTCGAGAGCAGTCAAATTACAGCGGATCCAACCTTCAGGTAATCCTTCTGCCACATAGACAATCTGAGGGAACCCCATACAAAGGAATAAAATTATATCAATAACCTTCGTCTCATACACAGTAGCGATACCTGCTTCGTAATGAGCTCAAGCCCATCAGTCAATAGCCTGGCTGCTTTTTTGTAATCCCTAACTTGGCACTTTCCGACTAATTTACATCATCTAAAAAATATGCACATCCCTTTTACTTATAATTAACATAATATATGAGGTAATGGCGTGGACGACAATAAACAATGCTGTGAATTGCTTGATATCAAAATGAGATGATTAAATTAATATATTGATTAATGATGAGGAGTGCCTGTGCAGATCCAAGATCTGTCACAGTATAACCACATAGCCTGCACAGTATTCTAAAGACGAACAATAAAAAATGACAGCAGAACTTCACTAGAAATAACAAATGCATTAAACGGGTCTCCCAATACGAATGAGGGAAAGAGAGTAGATGAGATAGTGTGTGCGTGGGAGGGGCAGGCGGCCGGTGCAGGGTGGAGGTGGTCGACCGGCCCCTTACGCATGGCTTTGTACTGGCGGCCGCGCTTGTACTAAACCGGTTTTTGTTTCCAATATTTTTACGCTTCTAACCCTTTGTGGTGCCTCAGCCTCTTTTGGACTACAATACGATTGTACAATATTACTTTTTAATAAAATTGTTTAGTTATTTCTGTTTACATAGTAGTTATAATTTCATTTTTCCAAAAAAAACTAACAAAATACGAAAAATTGCAAGTTTCGCACCCTCCGTAACTCTGGAACCGTTCACTTTAGCAAGATTATGCATGGGACCTTGTTCGTTCGCAATTTAATTTAGATTATTTTTGTAAATGACACATTTTGCACTAAACCGCATATTTTTCGAAATATTTAAGAAAAACTGACAAAAACTACTAATTTACCAACTTCTGCCCCCCCCCCCAACCCGACGCTCAAAATGGTGAGACTTTTTACATAACAACATGTGGATTGTATAGAACAATTGGGCTTGGAGGAAAACGTGTACTTTGGATGTTGAGGTTAGGCCGTTTTTAGGACTAATTGCACCGTACTACTTGTCTCATCTTTCCTGATCACTCATTCTTTGAAAGGTTGGACCTCTTCTTTTTCTTCTTTTCGTGATATGTGCTGGCTTGTGCTCATGTCCCTCAAGGAGGCAGATCCTTATAGACCCTCAGCTCAGGTATATAGCCTATATAATACCGGTACTATGATTTGTTTCTTCTGTTTCAGAGATCGAATGTCCCGCTACAGCGACAATTCCTCCTGAAAGCTTCTACAACCCGTGCGAGACCCATTCCCAATGCATGCAGAAACATATCTGCTGCGTCATCGTGGGGATGAAGGTCTGCGCGAAAGGACCTTTCGGTGACACACTGTACTCGCTGAATAAAGATGATTCGACAGAATAATAAGTGTTTCTAATTTGTCTTCAAAGCAATTAATTCAAGGGTACAAGAAATCAGGGTCTACCAAACGTGAGAAATGATATATTGCCACCAGGAGGTAGTAGAAGTTATTGTTGTTCTAAGGTGTGGAACAGCAAGGTCATCTGATCCTCTTACCACAGCTAAATGATTCTTTTTTTATTTAGTGATGCATGCCTAAATATGGAACCTGCCTAATATTACTAAAACCAAAAAACTAATAATTATAAAATCCACTAAAGATATACGGAATACGAAAATCAGAGATTCAACAAGTAGTTACGTGATGAATTGTATAGCCTATTTTCATATATCCTACTTATGTTAATTGCCTCTACCAATATACAAAATTTCAATTTGATTGCTGTAATAGATTCGTAGATATTGAGAACCATCTAAATATTTCAGATGGTCGCCTTGTTGGATTTGTATATATAGACCATAGAGTTATGTAGGCCTACTATTACATGAGAATTATTTAGTAGGTGTTTTATTCAAACTTCAATCGCATTATTAGCACACAAGAAATCACAAATAGTTCCGTGAAGAACTAAAGCCTATTTTCATATATCCTACTTATGTTAATTGCCTCTATTAATATACAAAATTTCAGTTTGATTGCTGTTATAGATTCGTAAATATTGAGAACCGTGTAAATATTTCAGATGGTCACCATGTTGCATTTTTGTAAATGTAGGTCTTAGAGTAATTACATGAAAATTATTGTGTAGGTGTAGTATTTAAACTTCAATCGCATGATTAGGGCACAAGAAATGAAAACAAGATTTTAAAATTTCACACAGCTGCCAACTTGTGGTTATGAAAACAATTAAAATGAATTAGATGCCGGTGGATTAAAACTTGTATAACCATGTACCGTACCAAGTTACACGGCACTCTGATGGTTAAATCGCGAGAAACGTCCGTTTAAATATTCATATTTCGCGTCGCCGCTATGTTGGATTTGTGCTCACCAGGTTATTGAAAGTTCCATAGGTGAACTTATGTTCATAGCCTCTGTGAACATAAAATATTTCAGTTTGATTGCTGTAATAGATTCGTAGATATTGAGAACCGTCTAAATATTTCGGATGGTCGCCATGTTGGATTGTTATATCTATACGCCACAGAGTTATGTACCATTAAATGAAAATTGTTGCGTAGGTTCATTACTCAAACTTTCACTTCGATCGCATGATTAAGACACAAGAAATATAAACTTAATTTTAAAATTTCGCAAAGCCGTCATCTAGAGGTTATGTGAACAATTGAATTAAATTAGATGCCAGTGCATTACAATGTGTATGAACATTTATTGGACGATATTTCACTGCGCTCAGATGGTTAAATCGCTTTAAAAGTCTATTAAAATGTTTCAACTTCGCTTGGCCGCCATGTTCGTTTTGTACTTTACAGGTTTTTGAACGTTGCATAGATGAACTTTCAGTAGTGCCCTTTATCACCGTACAAAATCACAGGGTGATATGAGTAATAGTTTCGGAGATATATAATGCCGGTGAAATATTTCGCACATCCGCCATCTTGAGGTTATGTAAACAATTTGACTAAATTAGATGCCAGTGCATTACAATGTGTATAAACATTTGCTGTACCATGTTTCATTGCGTTTGGATGGTGAAATCACGACAAAAATCTATTTAAAAGTTTCAACTTCGCTTGTCCGCCATGTTGGTTTTGTAGTTAACAGGTTTTTGAAAGTCTCATAGGTGAACTTCTAGTAGTATCCTTTATCACCGTACAACATTTCAGCGTGATATCAGTAATAGTTTCGGAGATATAGAATGCCAGTGAAATATTTCGCACAGCCGCCATATTGGATTGGTGAGACGTAATAAAATTTGAAGGGCACGGTCGGGGTCAGCCAAAATAGTGCTATGACCTTACTAAGTTTCATTGAACTCGGTCCAGCCGTGTAGAAATCATTCGGGACACAAACACACACACACACACAAACACACACAAACGCACACACACGAACAAAAGGTGATATCATCAGCCTATTTTTTCTTAAAACGATAACGATAAACTACATACACCTGATTTAAAATAAAGGGACATCCATTTATTTATTTTATTACATTTTAACTAACTATTTTAGGTTTAAATTAATTATTTATATTTTACTTTAAATATATAATATTTGCTGCAGATACAGGCTAGAGTAAAAGGTGGCTTTTCACCGATGTCTCAGTCTTACTCATGGCTGTGATTATATGGAAGCTACTGAGGTATGGGTGGTGCTTAGTAATGGCATTCGGGGCACAGTCAGTGCCTGTGAATGCTGTGAAAGGTTCTACTCATAGGGTTAGGACTACTGTTCTGACTCAGTGAGGAAAGCAATGGCAAACTACCTCACTCCTCTTCTTGCCTAGAACGCCTCAATATAGCACTGCCTTGGGTTTTTGTGGGTATCTACTCATATAACGTAACGGCGGTGCCTTTGAGGATCCAACCAGCCTTCGGGCTGACTACCTAACAGACAGGTCTCACCGTAGACTGAAACGTATGCAATAATTGAATAGATGTCTCTTAATGTGTATTGATAGCCGTAGTAGTTCTAACAGTTATCTATTAATCAATACGGTAAATTCATACATTTTCATAGCATGGTAAATGTTATTAGTTTTTACCGTATAATTTTACATTATCCTGGGGCTTCCCCCTTTTAGACTCAAACCAAAGCTATGTTCCTTTACATATTTTACTGTATCTGATAAAAGGAAACGGAAATCCTTCAGTATGCCTTCCTTCGGAGGAGAAGTAAAGTCGGCGAGCCCATGTCATAGATGTATGGAACGTAAAACCCTGCCATTTCGTTGTGAGCAAAATGTATAGGTTATATTTGGCTATTTAGAATCGATGCATCAAGTTCCAACGTTCGCCGCTAAGCATTAGTGACAGTAGCATCTGGTAGCCAAAGTTGGAACTACTTGAAATTAAACTTGTTGGGAGCCCTCAGGTGTTCAATCAAAAATACCCAGCTATGGCCATTGGCTGTAATTCATATAAGATTGTAATAAAAGAAAACGGAATCAGTGATAATTGAGAGCTAGGATTAAAAAATACACTTTTGTGTATAATATGGCAGTTAAATTCAAAATCATAAAATAAGCAGGGAAAATCAATTAAACGCCATCAAAATTAGTTAAAAATGCTATCAAAGTGTTTCTTGTGAATCATAACCTGTCTGCTTACGTTTAGATGTGTGGGAAAGAATATGCATTTTGCTTAGAAATCCGGGCTCTAGTTATGTGAGTCTTCAAGCTTTCAATTTGCCCTCCTGATTTTGTTTTACGTGATCCTGATATTTTTCCCCCTGTACCCTTCAGTTAGTTAATGACGTGTGACCTCGGGAGAGATCTGGTGCAGGTCTTTTGAGTTGACGCCCACGGTGATGACTGAATAAGACGTCCCCAGTACCCAGTCCTCGAGCCAGTCTTGAATAGAACCGAGGCCCTTCAGATCAAGTATATCATGGTACCCGTTCAGCCAAGAAGCCAGACACGGATACAACGTGATAGAATAATACGTTATTTGAAAACAAACAAAAGAGAAGATCCTATTTTAAAATCTCTTCTCTTCCCAGCTCGGCTTCACTGTCAGACTCTGCGAGGGATCACTCCTCTTCAGTCGCAAGGATGGTGTCTGGGTGCTGAGCACAGTTTATCTGCGGATACAACTGGGGATGGTGACAGGCCGATCACCCAGGTGACTGGGTCTAATTAAGGAAAGGGAATCGGCCATGGACTTGTAGAAAGGAACCATCCCGTCATTTGCATGTTGGTGAAAATGTGAAAATTAGGTGGGATTCGAACCCACGCTCTCCTGATGCTAGTGAGGCACGAGCCAGTGCTTTAGCACCCTAGGCCATCGCGACCGCTACAGAAGATACGTACAGCATAAATCGTACTTTTATTGGCCATCAAAAAAATCACCATCCACCACAATACACTTTTATCAACAACGTTCATTAATGTAAACGAAAATGTTCGGTACACCAAGTCATAATTGTTATGTTGATGTTAATTCATTTTAGGGGCATGGGGCATCTTGGTCATCAGACCCATGTAGTTGGAAGTATGTGGAACTTGTCTGATAATCTGTGATGACTGTAGTAGTGTGCAAAACTGTATTACGACAAGGGATGAGGTAGGCATCCCGGGAATTGAAGTAAGGTACTTTCCCGGCATTTTCCAGGAGAGAATGTGGAAACATCCAGGAGAAAACCACAATCAGAACAACCACTGTCAGCGCCGGAATTCGAACCTACAATCTCCTGACTTGCTGCAGCTGCCTTCACACATACTGAAGTACCCACTATTACAGAGGTGTGCAATATATTAGACTCAACGCCAGTTTCCCGACATTTCATTTTTACTTTTTATGCATTTTATTAATGCAGTAAAAATGTATCCAAGGTGCTGAAATTATTTCAAACGTTTAATCAATAGTGAAATAGTGGATTTGATTTTTGCTGTAAGGCAGTTACAAGAACAGCACTATGAGTATGGAACAGATCTACTGATGGCCTT
This sequence comes from Meconema thalassinum, assembly GCA_946902985.2. Classification (NCBI taxonomy): domain Eukaryota; kingdom Metazoa; phylum Arthropoda; class Insecta; order Orthoptera; family Tettigoniidae; genus Meconema; species Meconema thalassinum. The sequence goes on from OX336388.2 coordinate 611,090,613, forward strand.
CCTGGACATTGAGAAAGCATATGACAGTGTATGCAGAAACAAAGTATGGAAGTCCCTGGAGGATAGAGGAGTAGAAAAAATGGACTATAAGGAGGATAAAGGAGATGTACAAGGGAAGCGTGAGCTGTGTGAAAGTGGGAGGAGAGAGATCGGACTGGTTGGAACAGAGAAACGGCCTGAAACAAGGAAGTGCACAGTCACCGTTACTTTTCATTGTGGTGATGGATGACATAATGACCCGAGTGGCACAAGTAATTGGGGAAGGAAAGATGAAAGCAATGGTGTTTGCAGATGATTTGATGATTTGGGGAAACAAGGAGGAGGAGGTACAGGAACAGTTGGACGTGTGGGAAGGAATAATTCAAGGGTATGGGATGAAATTTAGCATAAATAATAGTGAGATTGTGATCACAACAAGGAAGAAGGAAAGAACCACAACATGAATAACAATTGGTGGGGAACAGCTGAAGAAATTGGAGAGTTTCAAGTATCTGGGAAGCCTGATACAAGATAATGGAAGAAACGATAGAGAAATAAATGAGCGGGGGAGACAGGCAGAAGCATTCCGGAGGAGAGTGAGAAGCATGTTATGGAGCAAGGATGTCCCTCAGAACAGCAAAAAGATCATATATCGGACGTACTATGTCCCTATCCTGACGTATGCCTCGGAGACCTGGGTTATGAAAGGAAGGGAGAAGAGCAAAATACAGGCCAGTGAGATGAGGTTCTTGAGAAGCAGTATTGGAGCTACAAAGAGGGACAGAATAAGAAATGAGAGGACCAGAGAATTAATGAAGGAGGAACCATTACAGGATGGTATAGAGAAACCTAGACTTAGATGGTATGGACATGTGAAACGAATAGAGGAGGATACCCAGGAGGAAACACGAGACGAAGTGGGAAGGAAAGAGACCAAGAGGGAGACCGAGAGACAGGTGGCTGAAGGGGGTGGAAGAAAGCGTGAAGAAGAGAGGAGAATACTGGACAAGGGTGGAGGCTGAGAGATGGTGGGAAGACAGAAGACGTTGGAGAGGCTTGTGTTCCAAACAGACCCGGCCAGTGGCTGGAAACTGTGCAAGATGATGATGATGAATCAATAGTTGTAATTACATTTTATTTTAAGAAACCGACTAAAATTATATTTTAGAATTTCAACTAAATCAGGAGCCTTGGTAACGCACGTTTTGTTTTGATTACTGGAGCAGACTGCAAGCAGGTGAAATGAGGTTTCTCAGAGCAGTTAAAGGGACAGCAATATTGGACAGAATAAGAGGTGTAGAAATTACAAAAGAACTGAATCAGTAAAGTATAAGAGAGGGGGTGGATAAAAAGAGACTACGCTGGTATGGGCATGTTAAGAGGATGAGCGGGCAAAGGTTACCAAAAATAATGGAAGAACTTAAGAATGATGGAAGAAGACTTCGAGGGCGTCCAAGAATGCGTTGGAGTACAGGAGTCAGCGTCTATATAGAGAGAAGAGGAGTTAATTGGCATCAAGTGGAGGAAGAAAAATGGTGGGAAGATAGAATAAGATGGAGAGGGTTCGTAAACATCCAGACCCGACAATAGCTGGAACGGGATTTGGATATGTATGTATTAATTCCAGTTTTTGTGTGAATGTAGAGCAAAGAAATTGTCAGTATTTTATTACTGATTTTCCAATATTGAACTATTCAAAGAATCGTGGGCAATGGATTGATATCAACTTATTTAGATGGTATTTTCCAAAGTCAATGCAAAAAGAGAAAACGGACCCAGCACAGGTATCCCTTAGAATCTCCAATTAGAAAATTTCCAGACGCAATTTCTGATGGGAAATGTCGCAAATCCTTTGGGAAGAAAACATTACTAAGTAGGTAATAAAAATAAAATAAAATGATCTTCTTCTTCTTCTTCTTTCGAACAACCCATTTGGAGGGTACGATGAATCAACTTTGGCTATTGTCCATTGTATTCAATTTCCTTCGATTCCAAATTTCCTTCTCTGGAGAGTGATCTGTTTGCTAAATAAAATGATATATTATAACGTATAATACGCTAAGTTTATCCGACAAACAACTCAAGCTCCTGAACCAGAAGGAGTTAGAAGGTGCGTTTTGTGCCAAAATCTTTGAAATCGTCTCAATAGTACAGGAAAAATCTAGCATGTCTTGAAAAGGCGACGGAAATATATTTATTTGTTTAAAATAGTGTTTAAACAAATAAACAAGACGATAATTCCTGGCAGAACTGTGTCGCGTCGAGCCCGCATAACACATGGTGCGTACACAACCCATTGAGCATTGAAAAGAATGTTCAAACGGAATTACCCGCAACAGTGACGAGCATGGGAGATTTCACGCACAGGTCCCCTAGTTTTGAATAATACGTGTAAATGATTGGCATTGTTTATTTTAGTCTAATAATTTGCACACCTAAAGCCTCCGAGGCTAAGGCGGCAGCAAGCCGGCCTCTCACCGCTGGGTTCGTGGTTCAAATCCCGGCCACTCCATGTGAGATTTGTGCTGGAGAAAGAGGAGACAGACAAGTTTTTCTCCGGGTACTCCGGTTTTCCCTGTCACAAATTTCATTCCAGAAACACTCTCCACTATCATTTCATTTCATCTGTCATTAATTTAATCATTGCCCAAGAGGAGTGCGTCAGGCTTCGGCAGCCGGCACAGTTCGTATCCTTGCCGCTAAATGGGGGTTTCATTCATTCCATTCCCTGACTCGGTCGGTCGACTGAAAGCAGGCTGTGGATTTTCTTTTTCAATTTACACACCTGTGTAATTTTGCGTGGCAGCTTCTTCAGGTGGACGGTTTGGTACTTACTATAGTTTACATCCTCTCTGTATGTTAGGTAGTCAGCCCGAATGCTGGTTGGATCCTCAAAAAGTACCGCCGTTAGGTTATGTGGGTAGATACCCACAAAACCCCAGGGCAGCGCTATATTGAGTCGTACTAGGTAAGAAGAGGAGTGAGGTAGTTTGCTATTGCTTTCCTCACTGAGTAAAAACAGCAGTACTAACCCTTTGAGTCGAACCTTTCACAGCATCCACAGGCACTGACTGTGCCCTGAATGGCATTACTAAGCACCACCCATACCTCAGTAGCTTCCATATAATCACAGCCATTAGTGAGACTGAGACATCGGTGAAAAGCCACATTTTACTCTAGCGTGTGGCAACAGGAACGTGCAAATGTACTGCATTCATCAAGAGATGGCAATCAGTTCAATTTTACATCCAAACCCCTAATATATATAACAACTTGGGCTGTTGTAGTGTCTGTTGCAGTACAATACCACCATTTTTCTGAAGTGAAAGTGTCAAAAGTGGGAAATCCCTTATTTAGAATGACTACAAAATTCCTGAATTGTACAGCAACTGAGAACTCACGAAAGCAAATTGGCTTGTTTCACTTTGTAGAAATAAATGAAACTATCATTATAAAGTTAGTTATTGTTGTTTAAGAGGCAGAACTACGAGGCCATCTGCTCCTAAATAATTATAAACAAGTAAATATTGTTTTATCGTGCTGGAAGCATGTTTGTGCAAGGTGTTTAACATGTCAAAAGAAAGGTTCGAGCCATTGACCGCTAGAGAGTGAATCTAACTCTCCCCTGCTGTAGTTTCCATATCACGTCATATGATTTACCCATCCCGGGTTTTGTTAAAGCTTTGCATAGCCCACTGCACTAATCCAGTGAACCCATTTTCCGCTTGGTGGTCCTCTCCCCCCTTCACTTCCCCTACTCACCACCACCCCTCTAGGGCCCTCTCTTAAGTTCAATCTACCGACACACACACAGAGACTCAGGGAAAAACCCCGTGTCGTGTCTCTTTTATTATTGTGTGGCAGATTAGCGTGCCGCATCAGTGCGCGAGAAAGGCAAGGAGATTCAGGTGTGAGCAAGCGCCTAACGTGAACCTGTGTCACAGTGAAGTGATCACAGAAAGCTACCGCCTGCTTGCCTCCGAACTTGCTTGCTTGCTTGCTTGCTTGTGCTTACGGATTTTGCTAAAATGGGAATACTCTATAGATATTACATAAGCTCTTCAAACTTGCAATGACATGCTCAATCGAACCGGGTTCGGTGGAACCAAACGCAATGGAACGACTAACATGATGTGCACTGCCTCTGACATTTCTCAGCTTAGAGAATATAATATTATGTGTTTACCAACTGCAACTCACTCACATTTTACTCCAGCTGTCAGTTCTATGAAGCGTGGTACATCCGATTAGTGAGGAATATAGAGGGTGTAAAATAGGATACCTGCATTATTCTGGCAATAGACTACACCATTATAAGTTAATCTCTGTCTGACAGTTTGTTTGTCTGGGATTGACGCTAAACCTCCCCACCGATCTCAATAAAATTTTCAGAGAAGACTTAGCAATATTTTGTGACCAAGATGGACAAGTTTTATCCTTAAATATGTTAGAGTATCGGGACTCGATGGTATTTATAAGTCAATGCCTGCCATAAAACGATCATGAATTATTGGGATATTGGAACATCCCGTTGTCTTGGCAACATAAATCACGTGTTTGGGCTTTTATATCTCTCTCAGTAGACCGTGGTTTTTTTGGTTACGTCTCAAAACTCACGACTACAAACTAGTGGCTAAATTAACATTCGAATTACCCTCAAAATTCACGACTCCAGAGAGCACGTGCCTGCGATGACCCCAGGATAAACTGCACGGTGTTTCACACTCCTGCCCTTCAACCTATGTTTGTCCATCCAGTTTTAGAATGGAATTTTCGATGTATTGGAAACAGTAATTATCACCCTCCCACTGACCAAATTCTCCATTCATAACACTCATTTTTACTCAGTTATTCTGCATGCGCGAAGTTACACGACAGTCCCACCTCTTGATGAGAGAGGTGCCAATTACAAGAGGGCACGCTGTTTCAGCTAGCACTAAAAATGGACCTTTTAGCACAATTTCGTCCGGCTCCGTGGCTAAATGATTGGCCCGAAGTTCCCCGGGTTCAATTCCCGGCCGAGTCATCAGGGATTTTAATCTCCTGGGGTCTGGATGTTTGTGACGTCTTCATGTACAAACAAACCAAATACTGGAAGCAAATAGAAAAATAGAAACAAGTAAAAGAAACGAAAGCTTTCATTCCATTTCAATTGCCTATACCCATAAGATATATCGAAATATGGTGTAAAAATATCAGTACTCGACTGCAGTTAGTTTCGGAGGAAAATTTGCCGAAATTCACCGAAATAACATTGGCGGAAAAAGGTATTACAAATCCCATTGGCAATGAATAACTACAAGATTAAATAAGAAATGAAAAAAAAAAGTGAATAAGCATGAAACGAAGCAAGTTACGACATGGTTTCATAGATTGTGGACAACAAACATTCTGGCACAGAAGTAAAATGTATTTCATTTTTACACGATTATCTTTTTGGTCTGGTGGTGTATCTTGGATTAACGAAGACAGTTTTGCGCCATGGTAACAAGCGCACATATTTCTTACTCGTGAAGCGTGATTAAGACTTGATTTATTTTAGAAAAACGCACTACGCTGTTACTGTGGGAGTCTGAGTTCGATTACCGTCTCTGCTAAGAAATTTAATTCGGGCTTGAGATCTGGAATGGGATCTCGTGTGGCAAAACTGATGTTCGATTCCAATGAAGTTGATTATTTTCACAAGAGCAACTAACTGCCTCTTCTATTTCATTGCGAGATTGGCTGCGTGGTGCAGCGGTATCCTGATGTTCCTAAGGTTGCAAAATCGAATCCTGGCGCAGTCAGTTCGCTTTTTAGGATACTCAAATGCGAGGGAGTCCTGGCAGTAGATTTACTGGCAGGTTAAAGATCACTTGCGGTGCAAATGTCCGGCACCCCGGCGTCTCTAAAAGCCGCAGTAGTTAAAAGGGACGTAAAATCAATAACATACATTTCATTGAGGACTGATTTATTAGACTATATAAAATAATAGAAAGAACATCCAACGCAATAAAGGCAAGTAAAAACATGAGCGGCAGTAAATTAAAATGGGTGAGTCGCCAAAAGTAATCTCCATAACACATTCATAGCACAATAAAACAGAACGTAAATAGACTACATCACAAGGCAAACATTTTACACATTCGACATTCTTTACTTGGTTCCTGAGTTTAGGGTTTGCGACTACGCGGCCATGTAGCCCCATGTACTTTGGGTGTGTGTAGAATCTGTCTGATAACCGGGGTCAATTATGATGACTGTATTAGTGTGTGTTATCTGTAATTCAGGTAAGGACTGCAGACGATCAATTTCAAGTAGTTCCCACTTTTGCTACCAAATGCTACCGTCAACGACACCTAACTGTGAACTTGGCTACTATATGCCACCGCAACCGGCACCTGGCGACGAACCTTGAAACTTAATAGAGCGTTAATCAAATCTAGCCTACAAATTTAGCTTCACACATTTGTAGTTAGTGGAAGGTTCTTTGACATGCCACAAATCTATGACATGGGCCCACCGGCTTTACTTCCCCTCCAAAGAAAGGGATTTTTAACGCTCTTAAAAATCCTATGACTTCGGCCGAATTTGAACCCACGATCTTGGGCATAGAAACTCAGCATGCTACCAACTACGCCACCGAAGCCGCCTCGACATTCTTTACTAGAATAGAGCTTGTTGTGAATGTATTTTAGCTTTACCATGTAGCGTGGCCTTGGGCGCTAAGTCACACCTCCCGACTGCATAGCCGAACAGGATGTTCGGAGGCTGCTGGTTCAAATCCCGGTGCTGAGAGCAGCCATCCTGGCTGTGGCACTTTATCGGGTTTTTACACGCAATACCGAGACAATACTTCAGTTTTCGACTGGCTACGTTCTCACCTCCTGTTGCTGTTGTTGTTATTGTTGTTGTTGTTGTTTCATCTGAGGGGCTTAGACGTCGTGGTCATTTAGCCCCTTGTACTTAGACTACAGTATGTGTGTATATAGAAATGGTCTGATAACCTGTGTGTGCCATTGTGGTGATCATATTAGTGTGTGCATTTGTAATTCTGATAGGGATTGGGAAGGAGGGGTCATGGCATTAAGTTATGAACCATCCTGGTATTAGCTTAGAATAGAAGAACTAAAACTAACTACACACTTACAAGTTTTAGGCATACTAGAAGAGAAAATGGAGAACAAAAAGAAGAATAAGACAAGTGAAATTAAATATCGTTATTCTACTTACTTTGACATCCCCCCAGTATTTCTTGAGTCTATCGATCTGTGTCTTCTTTTGTGCTTCCGGCAGAGGCCCTCTCCGTCTCCTGGGTTTAGACTCCACTTCTAAATCCTAATTGCTTTTAAGTATTTCTCAAATAACTAAATCTGTCGAGGATTCTCTTCCTGGAAAACCAATTTGTTTCAGGTCTATCTCACATTCCTGAAACCATCTCCATTTGGTTGCCTTTGGCGTTGTTAAATTCCAGATTACCTTAGTCAGTTAGTTAGTTAGTTATTGTTGTTTTGAGGGGGCGGAACTATGAGGTCATCTGCCCCTCTTAACACGGATTAAAGTATACAAATTTGGAATGGAATTTAAATTTTATAGGTGGATACCTTAATTTGAAAAGACCGAAAATTAATAAAACAAAAATTAAATAAAACTAATAATTATAAAAATAAACAAAAATTACGGGTAAACACAAATCATCATTCAAAATCGAACAAATCATTGAGTCAATGTACACTGGAAAATTTAGATTACTGGCCCTAACCCACTCTCACTTATGAAGCGGATAACGCGATCAGCAGCCACCGCGTCATCGGCTAATATAAGTTTGAGTGTCATCTGCAAACCAATAGTTGGCCATTATTATCCTTTTATTATTATTATTATTATTATTATTATTATTATTATTATTATTATTATTATTAACAATAGAAACGAAGAAGAACAGGAGATAGAAGCGAGGATTAAAGCTGCATCCAGATCATCATATTCAGTTAGCAAACTACTCACATCCAAATTGTTATCAAGAAGGACCAAAATACGAATATATAAAACTATAATTAGGCCAGTATTTCTATATGTTGCAGAAACATGGACATTAAGCAAATGCACAGAGAGAAATATAAAGGTTTTTGAAAATAAAATCCTCAGAAAGATTTTCGGATCAATTTGTGAAGCAGGTGATTGGCGAAGGAGAAAGATCAAGGAACTAAAGGTGTTGTATAAAGAACCCCCAATGTTGTTGCGGAAGCTAAGACAAGAAGGCTGAGATGGGCTGGCCACGTGTAGAGAAGAGAAGAGCGATCTAGACTGCGAGAAGTGTGTGAGAAAAAGCCAGACCGTCGAAGACCTATAGGCAGACCAAAAATGAGATGGAGAGACCATGTAGCCAAGGACATCCAGCTACTGGGAGCGCGATAGGAAGATGCCAAGGACAGAACGAGTTGGAGGAGGCTACTTGACGAGGCCAAGAACCGACTGCGGTTTGTGGAGCCAGGAGAGTAAGTAGAGTAAGTGATTATTCTTCTTTCTTCTTTCGATTCAGCCAATTAGGGACCATGTCATTTCAACTGTTTCTTGATGCATCGAGCTTTAACATCCTCCCAGTACTTTCACATTAGTTCTCGATGCTGTTGTTTCCTTTCTGCAGTCCACTTCTTGCCAGTAGGAAGCTTTGGCTTTTCTTGGAAACATCGGTGTGCTGTGAGTTTTTGTTTAAGGGTGGCACGTTCCCAAATATCGTTGCCTGTAATTCCCACTTCTTGTAAATCTTTGTCCACCTCAGTGAACCAAACTCCCTTGGTTTTGCTTTTTTACGAAGTAGGTGAAAATTCTATTTGCCAATCATGCTGGGTTCATTCTTGTTATATGACAGTAAAAGGCAATTCTCCGTTTCCTCATGGTACCAGTTATTTTTTTCACATGGGTGTAAAGTTCGTCGTTGTGCCGTCTCCTATATTCCCCATTTTCTTTTATCGGACCCAAGATTTTTCTTAGAATTTTTCTTTCTTTCACTTCCAGATTCTCTGTTAGTCCCTTGCGATGCATTGCAAGGCACTCTGCAGCATACAAAGCCTCTGGACGGATGACTGGTATTGTTTTAACTTTGCATTTGTTCATATGGATTTCTTGTTGTAAATGGCCTTTGTTTAGATTATATGCCATTTCCATTTTCCTGATTCTTGCCTCGACAGCTGCCTTCTCGGAGAGATTGGGGTCTATCCACTCACCCAAATATTTAAACTCTTTCGTTTGCTTGATTTTCCCCTGTCCTACATCCAGCTCTTTTGGCGTTAGCTTGATATTAGTGATGCATTCTGTTTATTCAAAGGAGATCTTAAGGCCCGTTTTTGCTGCTTGAATCTAGAGTTCATTAATTTGCGCTGCGGCTGCATCGAGGGAATCTGAAAAGATTGCGAGGTCATCTGTGAATGCTAGGCAGTCAACTATCAGGTTCCGTTTTATGTAGCCCAATCTGACTCCATTTTCAGACTTGTTAATATTCTTTACTTTTCGCCACTGCCGGATGACTTTTCGAGCACACAGTTGAAGAGCAAAGGTGATAGTCCATCTCCCTGTCTTACACCAGTCTTGATTTCGAAGGGCTCTGAAATTTCACTTTGGAAGCAGTGATGGTTAAGGTTTTCTGAATAATTGCTCTTGTTTTGTTGTCCAGTACCAGTTCTTTCAGTAATTCAAATAGGGTAGGTCGATCGATAGAGTTATAAGCCTTTTTGAAGTCAATGAAGGTCACTACAAACTGTTTGTTTCTAAGCTTCAGATTTGAAAGAATAGATTTAAGGTTCTAAATCTGTTCGGCACATGATCGTCCCTCCCGAAATCCCCCTTGATATTCCCCTAATTGTGGATCCAACTGTTCCTCTGCTTTAGTTTGAAGGGCTTTTGAGAGGAAGTAAGTGATTGTTATTATTATTCTTCTTTCTTCTAATGAGCAAACTATGGACTACGTTGGTAAACCAAAATGGTATTCAGCTTGATGAGTTGGGATTGGTTTCATGTTCTTAAGAGTCTTCTTCCTAGCTCATATCTCCTTCATTTTCTGACTTTGTAGTTGTTAAGCTGCTTCTGACCTCTTTGGTCTCTGCCCTTTCTCAAGTTTAATCTGTGGGTCTTCTTTTATTATTATTATTATTATTATTATTATTATTATTATTATTATTATTATTATTATTATTATTGCATAGCCCCCTCGCTGGAGTTGGGTGTGACGGGTAGGCTATAGGATTGTAGTAGGTGGTAATCAAACCTGATATCTTCGAACGTACGGGTTTCCAGTCCAATGAGGAGAGATAGTTGGCTCATTCCTCAGTTTACGGTCTGCGACAACGTGGTCATTTAGCCCCGTGTACTTTGAGTGTGTGTAGAATCTGCCTGATAACCGGTGTTAATTGTGTTGGCTGTATTAGTGTGTGTTATTTGTTTTTAATTCAAGTAAGGACTGCAGACATTGGATTTTCAAGTAGTTCCAACTTTTGCTACCAAACGCCACCATCAACGACCAACTAGTTCTGAACTTGGTTACTAGATGCCATCGCAGTTGGCTCCTGCCGACGAACGTTGGAACCTAAGAGCGTCAGTCAAATCGAACCTATAATTTAGCTTCACACAAGTGTAATTAGTGGAAGGTTCCTTATCATGCCATAAATCTATGACATGGAACCGCCGGCATATTAAATAACTACTTGTACTGTACTCGGAACACCAGACAACTGAAAACGTATAAATATACTTTTGCGTAAAATCTCAATATCAGCAAGCTGTGAACAACGGCTAAGTACCTGTTTAAGGGCGTGGGGTGGACCCTTCTCCCGTTATTAGGTTTAACCTTCAAACAGAGACAGAAGCAGGAAGTAAAATGGAGAGATCTTCTATTTTACTCCAACAGAACGTTATGGGCCAATTCTCCAGGCCCTTGAAGAGGAAAGGAAATCCGTTCATATCACATTCGCTTGCAAGACAGTGCTATGTTCACTGACTTCTCACCCGGCCCTTCATATACTTTAAATGGAAGGTATTGAAGAGCGGCCCTCGTTATTGCAGTACACCGCACGCAACTGCCAGGAACTTAAGTCAGGGATAAGTTACGTGCACTGAATTCTTTTCAGGGATTCTAGAAGTGTAGACCACTTATCTTAAATAGAAAATTGTAATTTAAAGAAATTTTTAAAGAAATTCATTTAAAAAATGTACAATATGACCTAACGCCCCTGGGAGGGTGGGGCCCTTTCGTCCCTTAATGACGCAACGCCCCTGGTAGTCAATATAAATGAGATGCATTTAGCTAAGAGAGTACACAGTAAGTGCACAGATATTGATCTTCAATTAGCAAGTACGATCTTTTCATGGAGCAAGGACCATTATCACCCAATTACTTTAACGAGACTCACATACTGATGCTAATAATCGTCTAACTAGAGTACTCTGTACACTGTTGGACACGAAAACGGCAACACTCTAAATCTGGTCTTGAAATCTATTGAAGCCACCTTCTGTGGTCTCGGAGTATATACAGGGTCTTTCATATAAAGTAAGAACGGCAAGTGGCAGTTTTGTTAATCGCTGCTGCGGTGGCCTTGGCCGAGCTTGTGGCGCGCCATGGCCCCCTGCTGTACAATTGAAAGCGCGCGCATAGTTCATACGAGGGCTATTTTTCCTTTCAAGTTCCGATGGACTGTATAAAAATAACTGATTGACATACCAAACTGATTTTACTACTAAATGATTGCTTGTTTTATTCGTATGTCTCAACATAATAGCCAAAACGATTGAAACATTTGTCACATCGTTACACCAGCTTTCCAATGCCCTCGGCAAAATATTATGCCACCACTGAGGTGGGCACGTGTGGACAGTCTCCAGAAGTTTTTCCTTTTTGACGAGGCGTTGCCGCCCAACCATACCTTCAATTCTCGAAAAAGGTGAAAATCATTCAGTGCTGGTTTGGACTAAACGGCAGATGGCCCTGAACTTCACACTTGAATTCTTTGTAAAAGTCTATCGTAACGTTGGTACAGAGTGGTCGTGAAATCAGTTTGGTATGTCAATCTGTTATTTTTACGAGGCACGTCCAGAAAGTAAGTTCCGTTTGGTAATTAAATTAAATTGTGTACAGATACAGAAAAAATATTTATTCCACAACATTCTACACCTCTTAAACTACTTTTCCACATAACTGCCGAACTTTTGCAGCTATTTGTCATAGCGTGGCACAAGTTTTTGGATACCTTCTTCATAGAAGTTTGCCGCCGACCGTAAACGAGAGTGAATACTCCCCTGTAAGATATCCTACCGTTTGGCCACCACTGTTAGGCAAATTGCGTGCTTACCAGGAGAACTGCGTATGTTTAGGAGTTCTCCTGACCCCATACGCAATTTTCCTAACAGTGGTGGGCAAACGGTAGGATATCTTACAGGGGAGTCTTCACTCTCGTTTACGGTCGGCGGCAAACTTCTATGAAGAAGGTATCCAAAAACTTGTGCCACGCTATGACAAATGCCTGCAAAAGTTCGGCAATTATGTGGAAAAGTAGTTTAAGAGGGTAGAATGTTGTGCAATAAATATTTTTTCTGTATCTGTACACAATTCAATTTTATTACCAAACGGAACTTAATTTCTGGACGTGCCTCGTATACAGTCCATCGGAACTTGAAAAAAAACAGCCCTCGTAGGTATTAAGCGTGCGCTTTCAATAGTACAGCAGGGGGCACGGCGCGCCACAAGCTCGGCCAAGGCCACCGCAGCAAACGAATAACGAAACTGCCGCTTGCCGTTCTTACTTTATATGAAAGACCCTGTATAGAGATGTTCCACCCCTTAAATTATCATAAATAACTACATATTGAGATTCCGGAACCAGAGGTCTTGGTGTCGATACCCGGTCCTGCCAAGAAATGTACTTATAATTCTGGTCTAAGAGTTGGAGTAGGGTACTGATCGGGTCCAAGCTCCATGAACTTCAAATTCAACAATTATCAGTCTGTCAACACGATTGTTCCCAAGTAATGACTGTTATTCCCTAAACCAGATAAAAGCTACATGAGATTAATGAATTACCTTGGAATACTAGTTTTGATTGTCAAGACATCATCATCAGATCCCTTACACTTCTTCTTATTCTCCAGCATGATTAATCCCACTTATGTGGGTTCACTGATGCGGATATTCCTCCTCCACGTTGTTCTATCCCGGACCATTTCCTCCACAAGCCCCCGCTGTTTCATGTTTTCTTGAATTCTGTCCATCCATCGCCTTTTTGGTCGTTCTCGACTCCGTTTCCCTGGTGAAAGCATTTCCATCATCCTATTCCCCACATAATCTTGATCTCTTCTCTTAACATGGCCATACCATCTGAGGCCAGCTTCTCTGACTTTCTCAGAAACTTGCACCACGCTACGTCGTCTCCTAATCACTTCATTTCTCACTTTGTCCAAACTTGTATGTCCACTTGCCCATCTCAGCATACGCATTTCTGACACGTCCTGTTTTTCTGCCCATCTCCTTGTTATCTGCCAGGTTTCTGCCCCGTATATCATTGCTGGTCTCACCACGGCCTTGTGTACCTTCCCTTTCAATTTTTCTGGTACCTTCTTGTCGCACAGTACACTTGATGTTTTCCTCCAGTTGAACCAACCCGACCGTATCCTGCTCTTTATTTCTCCCTCCAGTCACCATCTTGTTGGATAACTGTACCAAGATATCTGAACTTGCTGTTGGGATCAATACTCAAGCCAATTTTAGACCTGTTTCAGCACCCATCAGGCTCAGGAACTCTTACATCTGCTTATCTTCAGAGTCCTTACACTAAGGCATTAAATCCATTTCTACGATTATGTGGGTGAAGATATTTGCAATATATGACAGAAACCCAAACAATACTGTCAATACAGCTGCAAAAACCGAAGCGCTATGACCCCTTACAAAGAAAATTTTTATTAATATCAACGAGGCTACTAGGCTAAAAAAAATACAAACCCACTCATGAAATGTCACCCAACCCTCTCCAAACAAATCCAAAAGGCTTGGCTGCTACTGGTGAGAAATTACTCAATGCAACAAGCCCCTAGAATAAACACTGAATAATTGAATTTCTACAAGTGTGTTTGCTATGTTGATATTATGTCAATTTTATCTCAATAATAATAATAATAATAAGGCGTAGGGATGTGGCGACCCCATCGCCCAGTGGGAAACCACTGCAATCAGCCACCCGAGTATTGGCGGGAAAACCATAATTATTCGGGTTAGGAGGAAATGCCTGCCCACTTGCCCATCTCAGCATACGCATTTCTGACACGTCCTGTTTTTCTGCCCATCTCCTTGTTATCTGCCAGGTTTCTGCCCCGTATATCATTGCTGGTCTCACCACGGCCTTGTGTACCTTCCCTTTCAATTTTTCTGGTACCTTCTTGTCGCACAGTACACTTGATGTTTTCCTCCAGTTGAACCAACCCGACCGTATCCTGCTCTTTATTTCTCCCTCCAGTCACCATCTTGTTGGATAACTGTACCAAGATATCCGAACTTGCTGTTGGGATCAATACTCAAGCCAATTTTAGACCTGTTTCAGCACCCATCAGGCTCAGGAACTCTTACATCTGCTTATCTTCAGAGTCCTTACACTAAGGCATTAAATCCATTTCTACGATTATGTGGGTGAAGATATTTGCAATATATGACAGAAACCCAAACAATACTGTCAATACAGCTGCAAAAACCGAAGCGCTATGACCCCTTACAAAGAAAATTTTTATTAATATCAACGAGGCTACTAGGCTAAAAAAAATACAAACCCACTCATGAAATGTCACCCAACCCTCTCCAAACAAATCCAAAAGGCTTGGCTGCTACTGGTGAGAAATTACTCAATGCAACAAGCCCCTAGAATAAACACTGAATAATTGAATTTCTACAAGTGTGTTTGCTATGTTGATATTATGTCAATTTTATCTCAATAATAATAATAATAATAAGGCGTAGGGATGTGGCGACCCCATCGCCCAGTGGGAAACCACTGCAATCAGCCACCCGAGTATTGGCGGGAAAACCATAATTATTCGGGTTAGGAGGAAATGCCTGCCCACAGCCGGATAACATCTTGAGGCCCTCCAAGGCTAACAACCTTGGTTGCATTCATTATGAGCAATTTGCTCCAAGCTAAACTAAAGCTTCTTAAGCATGATGGTAAAACAAATACAGGAGATTAATACCCCAGGTGGCAACTTTTCGAAGAAATCCACCGTCGCCCACGAGCGACGCATGCATCCCATTCGGACTCTGGGGGGGGGGGGGGATGCAACGTCATGCTAAAGACGAGTCGGAGCGTCTTGGAAATCCTGAACAGTCACGAAAGCTGAAACCCAAATCTAAGAGTTTTTTGGCAACGTTCAACATCAACTCTCTAATACAAACTGGTAAGATGAAACAGCTGACCCTTGCCCTTCACGAAAACAAAATCGCAATAATGGCCTTGCAAGAAACTCGCTTCACTGACCAAGATACGTTTGAGTCTGATGGGTATCGGTTCTTCAAGAGCAAATCCCGTAAGAGGGTAATGAAGAACACCCCTATCTTCGGTACAGCCTTTGCTGTCAACACCAGAATCCTTAGGTCAGTCTCGAATTTTGAAGCTGTTAACGATAGGTTATGCCTTCTATCTCTGCGCTGTGCAAACAAAACATACACGCTAGTCAATGTACATGCTCCAACTAATGAACAAAACAAAAAAGAGTTGGAAGACACTGATAGATTTTGGAACCTCTTGGATGCTAGATTGGCAAAAATCCCGAAACACCACGTCAAGATCCTAATGGGTGATTTCAACGCACAGGTAGGACGTGAACGGAAATACAGGAATGTCGTTGGGCTCTATCCAGCACACAATAGAACTAACAAGAATGGAGAACGCCTCATTGAACTATGTAATAACCATAACCTCCAGCTGATGTCAACACACTTTCGTCACCTACCTAGAAAACAGACTACATGGAGATGCCCGAACAAAACATTAGGAGAGTTCCAAATAGACCATGTTGCGATATCTCGAAGATCTAGTCCGGAAATCATGAACGTTACCGTAAAAAAGGGAACGAACATAGACTCAGATCATTATGTATCGGTAATAAAGTTCCGGCCCATTCCACTAAACAAAAAGAAAAACAAACCTACCATAATCCGCTTCGACACAAACATGCTCAGAGATAGGGAGAATGAATTCAAAGAACTTGCCCAACCAGTGGAAAAAGACTTCAACAGCACGAGAAAGCAGATGATAAACGCTGCAAAAGAAGTAGCAGAAACCAAGAAGAGGAAGAAACACACATGGTGGAACAATAACTGCGAGAAGACCTTAAAGGATCGTCTAAATGCTTGGAAAAAGTACTACACCACCAAAGAGGAAGAAGATTGGAACATCTATAGAGACCAACGAGCACAAACAGCAAAAATAATACGCAGCGAGAAACGCAAGTATGATAAAGAACAAATGGACAAAATTGAACAAAACTTTCACAGAAATGAGACCCGTGAATACTACAGGGATTTTAAAAAGAAGATACAAGGATACAAGGCACCTTCCCTTTGTTTTCTAAGAAAAGATGGAACTCTAGCAACATCCAACGAGGAAAACTGCGAAATTTTAGCCGGGTATTTTAACGACCTCCTAAATTTTGAAAAGCCATCCAACCCCAACAGAACAAACAAACAAATGAACCACAATTTGCCATCTTCTCCACCAAATCGCGATGAAATCAAACGCCACATAAAGATGTTGAGAAATAACAAGGCTCCTGGTGAAGACTCCATGAATGCAGAACTGTGGAAACATGCCCCAGAAGAAGCAATTGACATCCTACACCAAACCATTGTAGATATATGGGAGAGAGAACAACTCCCAGAGGACTGGAAGATAGCTTTAATCCATCCTTTACACAAGAAAGGAAATATAAGAGATGTGAACAACTACCGTGGTATTTCTCTTCTGTCAGTAGCTTACAAGATCCTGTCACTTTCCATCCTTGAAAGACTGGAACAGGAAGTTGAACACAAACTCGAAGAATACCAAAGGGGTTTTAGGAAAGGCCGATCGACTGCAGAACAAATCTTTAACCTAAAAACCATAATTAGGTACTATGTGTTGAGAGGTCGAACGTATGTATCGACATTTGTAGACTTTAAGAAAGCGTACGACTGCATCGACCGTGATGTGTTGATTAACATACTTGCAGAAATGGGAGTCGATATGAAACTGCTGGCGATAATAAAGGCAACCCTAATTAATACCACATCCAAAGTCAAATTCCAAGGATGTATCTCTGAACCCTTTGAAATCAAGACAGGTGTTCGACAGGGAGATAGCCTGTCACCTCTGTTGTTCAACTGCGTGCTTGAAAAGGTAATACAGAATTGGCGACAGAAGTTAAAAGAAGGAGGCCTTTACAAACCTTTAAGGATCGGGACGAAGAAAAACGGAGTGGAAATAGATTGCTTAGCATTCGCTGATGATATAGCCCTGATGACAGAAGATTTCGAAAGTGCAACAGAACAGGTCAATATATTGAAGGAAGTAGCAGAACAAACAGGATTACAAATTTCCTTTCAAAAGACAGAAGTAATGTCGAACATCAAGGATGATACAGCACAACTAAACACCAAATATCGAACGATAAACCGTGTTAATAAATTTAAATATCTTGGGGAATGTATCCAGCAAAATGGCCTTGACAAGGAAGCCATAGAAGCAAGAATCAAGAAAATGGAAGTCGCTTTTCAAACCACCCGCAACATATATAACAAAAAGTGCTTTTCTATGAACACAAAAATTCGTCACTACAACACTGTCATCAAACCAGTACCGCTATATGCATCTGAATGCCTTATCCTATCCGAGAAATGTTTGCTCGCGAAGTTAGAGAGAAAAGAAAGAAAGAAAGAAAGAAAGAAAGAAAGAAAGAAAGAAAGATCCTACACATCATACTTGGCCCAGACTACAAAAATGGCATCTACATCAGAAAATCCAGGCAAGAAATTTACTCGAGGATAGAGAAGATCACAGACACAATGCGAAAACGCAGAGTTTGCTTCTACGGTCATATGCGACGGATGATCGATTCCCGATGGACGAAACGTATCTTCAGTATATTCGACTCAAAACCAAAAACGACAATGCCATGGTATGTTAACGTCCAGAAAGATCTGAAAGAAATGGGGATACGAGCAGAAGATGCACAAGACCGAAATCTTTATAGAGCAGCCATCAAGACGTTAGGGACTTTCCGGGACGAAAAACGGACAACTGGTGCGAAATGGACAGAGGCAAGCAAGCAAGCTTGTAGTTTAACGTGACCGTTAATCTCGAGATCATGAGCCACGGGACCTCCTTTTTTACGTGGAATCCGAACCACAGGACATGGCATTTCACTTCGAAAATCTCACATGCATTGACCGGGAATCGAACCCGGACCGCCTTGGTGAGAGGCATACAGCTAGACCGCTGAGCCACCACGCCCCCAATGGACAGAGGAACGTCGTGCTAAACACAGTGAGCTCATGAAGGCAATGTGGATCAAGCGAAAAATGAACAAATGCCAGAATGTAAAATGAGGCTTATCGTGGTCCCTAGTTGGCCGATTAGCGAAATTGAATGAATGAATAATAATAATAATAATAATAATAATAATAATAGGTTTATTGCACTCATATGGCTAGGAATGTTAGTTATTCTTGTTTTAAGGGTTAGAACAGCAAGGTTTATCTGAAAGTGTTTTGGTATTTCAAGCCAAACAGCTATTACTATGAGACACTTTCGTGACCAACCACCAAAACAATCTACAAATGTGAATAACAAAAGAAGCCAAAAATCAGTGCCTGTCCACCTACATTTTGCTTAATGAATCGAAATGTAAACTTTTCATAAAGTCTAATATCCTCAAGATGTTGATACTGCTTTCACCATGGTACCGATTATTATTATTATTATTATTTTTATTTTTTTTATTTTTTTATCGTTTCGGTCGTCTATGGACCACGTTATTTCAACTGCCTTTTCCCTCGTTCTTTCACATTGGCCCAGTATTCGCGCATTCTTCTTCGGTGAGCTTCCCTTCGTTCTTCGGTCCACTTCTTGCCAGTTTTCAATATAGGTTTTGGCTGAAAACTCCGTATCTCCCCAAGTTTCTTCTTCAAAGAGACGTTCCAAGATGTCCTCATGTGATATCCCCAGTTCTTGTAGGTCTTTTTCCACCTCTGTAAACCAGATCCCTTTGGTTTTCTTTCCCACAAAGTAGGCACAGATTCGATTGGACAATCTTCCAATTATTATTATTATTATTATTATTATTATTATTATTATTATTATTATTATTATTATTATTATTATTATTATCATTATTATTATTATTATTATTATTATTATTATTATTATTATTATTATTATTATTATTATTATGATTTATTGTATAACTCTGTAGAACACTTCACCGCCAATTTCTTCGCTGTAACATATATTTAGCTAGCCTATAAGCAACTGATACCAGTGCATTACGCTCTCCAAAATCCTTGGCGTCATCCCTAGATTTGTCAATATATTTTCACACTCAGTTTTACATTAAGCCTGTATGAGTTGCAGTTTCACTGACCAGCAGCGCTAGAGCAATTAAAGTTTTAAGCTGAGGCTGTAGCCTATGTGTTGCAGTTTCCCTGGCCAGCAGTGTTAGAGCAATGAACGCTATGCACTGAGGCTGTGTGTGTTGCAGATTCCCTAACCAGCAGTGTTAGAACAATGAAAGTTTGCACTGAGGCTGTAAGTGTTGCAGTTTCCCTGTCCAGCAGTGCTAGAGCAATGAAAGTTTTACGCTGAGGCTGTGTGTTGCAGTTTCCCTGGCCAGCGGTGCTAGAGGAATGATAGTTTTACGCTGAGGCTGTATGTGTTACAGTTTCTCTGACCAGCAGAGCTAGAGCCATGATAGTTTTAATCTGAGGCTGTATGTGTTGCAGGTTCCCTGACCAGCAGTGTAGAGCCATGATAGTTTTACGCTGAGTCTGTGTGTGTTGCAGTTTCTCTGACCAGCAGTGCTCGAGCAATGATAGTTTTACTCTGAGGCTGTGTGTGTTGCAGTTTCCCTGACCAGCAGTGCTAGAGCAATGATAGTTTTACACTGAGACTGTATGTGTTGCAGTTTCCCTGACCAGCAGTGCTAGAGCAATGATAGTTTTACGCTGAGGCTGTGTGTGTTGCTGTTTCCCTGACCAGCAGTGCTAGATAAATGATTGTTTTACACTGAGAATATGTGTTGCAGTTTCCCTGACCAGCGGTGTAGAACCATGATAGTTTTACGCTGAGTCTGTGTGTGTTGCAGTTTCTCTGACCAGCAGTGCTCGAGCAATGATAGTTTTACTCTCAGGTTGTGTGTGTTGCAGTTTCCCTGACCAGCAGTGCTAGAGCAATGATAGTTTAACACTGAGGCTGTATGTGTTGCAGTTTCCCTGTCCAGCATTGCTAGAGCAATGAGAGTTTTACCCTGAGGCTGTGTGTTGCAGTTACCCTGACCAGCAGAGCTAGAGCCATGATAGTTTTAATCTGAGGCTCTATGTGTTGCAGTTTCCCTAACCAGCGGTGTAGAGCCATGATAGTTTTACGCTGAGTCTGTGTGTGTTGCAGTTTCTCTGACCAGCAGTGCTCGAGCAATGATAGTTTTACTCTGAGGCTGTGTGTTGCAGTTTCCCTGACCAGCAGTGCTAGAGCAATGATAGTTCTACGCTGAGACTGTGTATGTTGCAGTTTCCCTGACCAGCAGTGCTAGAGCAATGATTGTTTTACGCTGAGTCTGTGTGTGTTGCAGTTTCTCTGACCAGCAGTGCTCGAGCAATGATAGTTTTACTCTGAGGCTGTGTGTTGCAGTTTCCCTGACCAGCAGTGCTAGAGCAATGATAGTTTTACGCTGAGACTGTGTATGTTGCAGTTTCCCTGACCAGCAGTGCTAGAGCAATGATAGTTTTACGCTGAGACTGTGTATGTTGCAGTTTCTCTGACCAGCAGTGCTAGAGCAATGATAGTTTACGCTGAGACTGTGAGTGATGCAGTTTCTCTGACCAGCAGTGCTAGAGCAATGATTGTTTTACGCTGAGACTGTGAGTGTTGCAGTTTCTCTTACCAGCAGTGCTAGAGCAATGATAGTTTTACGCTGAGACTGTGAGTGATGCAGTTTCTCTGACCAGCAGTGCTAGAGCAATGATAGTTTACGCTGAGACTGTGAGTGATGCAGTTTCTCTGACCAGCAGTGCTAGAGCAATGATTGTTTTACGCTGAGACTGTGAGTGATGCAGTTTCTCTGACCAGCAGTGCTAGAGCAATGATAGTTTACGCTGAGACTGTGAGTGATGCAGTTTCTCTGACCAGCAGTGCTAGAGCAATGATTGTTTTACGCTGAGACTGTGAGTGATGCAGTTTCTCTGACCAGCAGTGCTAGAGCAATGATAGTTTACGCTGAGACTGTGTATGTTGCAGTTTCCCTGACCAGCGGTGCTAGAGCAATGATTGTTTTATGCTGAGACTGTGAGTGATGCAGTTTCTCTGACCAGCAGTGCTAGAGCAATGATAGTTTACGCTGAGACTGTGAGTGATGCAGTTTCTCTGACCAGCAGTGCTAGAGCAATGATAGTTTACGCTGAGACTGTGAGTGATGCAGTTTCTCTGACCAGCAGTGCTAGAGCAATGATAGTTTACGCTGAGACTGTGAGTGATGCAGTTTCTCTGACCAGCAGTGCTAGAGCAATGATAGTTTACGCTGAGACTGTGAGTGATGCAGTTTCTCTGACCAGCAGTGCTAGAGCAATGATTGTTTTACGCTGAGACTGTGAGTGATGCAGTTTCTCTGACCAGCAGTGCTAGAGCAATGATAGTTTACGCTGAGACTGTGTATGTTGCAGTTTCCCCGACCAGCGGTGCTAGAGCAATGATTGTTTTATGCTGAGACTGTGAGTGATGCAGTTTCTCTGACCAGCAGTGCTAGAGCAATGATAGTTTACGCAGAGACTGTGAGTGATGCCGTTTCTCTGACAGCAGTGCTAGAGCAATGATAGTTTACGCTGAGACTGTGAGTGATGCAGTTTCTCTGACCAGCAGTGCTAGAGCAATGATAGTTTACGCTGAGACTGTGAGTGATGCAGTTTCTCTGACCAGCAGTGCTAGAGCAATGATAGTTTACGCTGAGACTGTGAGTGATGCAGTTTCTCTGACCAGCAGTGCTAGAGCAATGATAGTTTACGCTGAGACTGTGAGTGATGCAGTTTCTCTGACCAGCAGTGCTAGAGCAATGATAGTTTACGCTGAGACTGTGAGTGATGCAGTTTCTCTGACCAGCAGTGCTAGAGCAATGATAGTTTACGCTGAGACTGTGAGTGATGCAGTTTCTCTGACCAGCAGTGCTAGAGCAATGATTGTTTTACGCTGAGACTGTGAGTGATGCAGTTTCTCTGACCAGCAGTGCTAGAGCAATGATTGTTTTACGCTGAGACTGTGAGTGATGCAGTTTCTCTGACCAGCAGTGCTAGAGCAATGAAGGTTTATGCTGAGACTGTGAGTGATGCAGTTTCTCTGACCAGCAGTGCTAGAGCAATGATTGTTTTACGCTGAGACTGTGAGTGATGCAGTTTCTCTGACCAGCAGTGCTAGAGCAATGATAGTTTACGCTGAGACTGTGAGTGATGCAGTTTCTCTGACCAGCAGTGCTAGAGCAATGATAGTTTACGCTGAGACAGTGAGTGATGCAGTTTCTCTGACCAGCAGTGCTAGAGCAATGATAGTTTACGCTGAGACTGTGAGTGATGCAGTTTCTCTGACCAGCAGTGCTAGAGCAATGATAGTTTACGCTGAGACTGTGAGTGATGCAGTTTCTCTGACCAGCAGTGCTAGAGCAATGATTGTTTTACGCTGAGACTGTGAGTGATGCAGTTTCTCTGACCAGCAGTGCTAGAGCAATGATAGTTTACGCTGAGACTGTGAGTGATGCAGTTTCTCTGACCAGCAGTGCTAGAGCAATGATAGTTTACGCTGAGACTGTGAGTGATGCAGTTTCTCTGACCAGCAGTGCTAGAGCAATGATTGTTTTACGCTGAGACTGTGAGTGATGCAGTTTCTCTGACCAGCAGTGCTAGAGCAATGATAGTTTACGCTGAGACTGTGAGTGATGCAGTTTCTCTGACCAGCAGTGCTAGAGCAATGATAGTTTACGCTGAGACTGTGAGTGTTGCAGTTTCTCTGACCAGCAGTGCTAGAGCAATGATTGTTTTATGCTGAGACTGTGAGTGATGCAGTTTCTCTGACCAGCAGTGCTAGAGCAATGATAGTTTACGCTGAGACTGTGAGTGATGCAGTTTCTCTGACCAGCAGTGCTAGAGCAATGATAGTTTACGCTGAGACTGTGAGTGATGCAGTTTCTCTGACCAGCAGTGCTAGAGCAATGATTGTTTTACGCTGAGACTGTGAGTGATGCAGTTTCTCTGACCAGCAGTGCTAGAGCAATGATAGTTTCCGCTGAGACTGTGAGTGATGCAGTTTCTCTGACCAGCAGTGCTAGAGCAATGATAGTTTACGCTGAGACTGTGAGTGTTGCAGTTTCTCTGACCAGCAGTGCTAGAGCAATGATTGTTTTACGCTGAGACTGTGAGTGATGCAGTTTCTCTGACCAGCAGTGCTAGAGCAATGATAGTTTACGCTGAGACTGTGAGTGATGCAGTTTCTCTGACCAGCAGTGCTAGAGCAATGATTGTTTTACGCTGAGACTGTGAGTGTTGCAGTTTCTCTGACCAGCAGTGCTAGAGCAATGATAGTTTACGCTGAGACTGTGAGTGATGCAGTTTCTCTGACCAGCAGTGCTAGAGCAATGATAGTTTACGCTGAGACTGTGAGTGATGCAGTTTCTCTGACCAGCAGTGCTAGAGCAATGATAGTTTACGCTGAGACTGGGAGTGATGCAGTTTCTCTGACCAGCAGTGCTAGAGCAATGATTGTTTTACGCTGAGACTGTGAGTGTTGCAGTTTCTCTGACCAGCAGTGCTAGAGCAATGATTGTTTTACGCTGAGACTGTGAGTGTTGCAGTTTCTCTGACCAGCAGTGCTAGAGCAATGATAGTTTACGCTGAGACTGTGAGTGATGCAGTTTCTCTGACCAGCAGTGCTAGAGCAATGATTGTTTTACGCTGAGACTGTGAGTGATGCAGCTTCTCTGACCAGCAGTGCTAGAGCAATGATAGTTTACGCTGAGACTGTGAGTGATGCAGTTTCTCTGACCAGCAGTGCTAGAGCAATGATAGTTTACGCTGAGACTGTGAGTGACGCAGTTTCTCTGACCAGCAGTGCTAGAGCAATGATAGTTTACGCTGAGACTGTGAGTGTTGCAGTTTCTCTGACCAGCAGTGCTAGAGCAATGATTGTTTTACGCTGAGACTGTGAGCGATGCAGTTTCTCTGGCCAGCAGTGCTAGAGCAATGATAGTTTACGCTGAGACTGTGAGTGATGCAGTTTCTCTGACCAGCAGTGCTAGAGCAATGATAGTTTATGCTGAGACTGTGAGTGATGCAGTTTCTCTGACCAGCAGTGCTAGAGCAATGATAGTTTATGCAGAGACTGTGAGTGATGCAGTTTCTCTGACCAGCAGTGCTAGAGCAACGATAGTTTACGCTGAGACTGTGAGTGATGCAGTTTCTCTGACCAGCAGTGCTAGAGCAATGATAGTTTATGCTGAGACTGTGAGTGATGCAGTTTCTCTGACCAGCAGTGCTAGAGCAATGATAGTTTACGCTGAGACTGTGTGTGATGCAGTTTCTCTGACCAGCAGTGCTAGAGCAATGATAGTTTATGCTGAGACTGTGAGTGATGCAGTTTCTCTGACCAGCAGTGCTAGAGCAATGGTAGTTTATGCAGAGACTGTGAGTGATGCAGTTTCTCTGACCAGCAGTGCTAGAGCAATGATAGTTTACGCTGAGACTGTGAGTGATGCAGTTTCTCTGACCAGCAGTGCTAGAGCAATGATAGTTTATGCTGAGACTGTGAGTGATGCAGTTTATCTGACCAGCAGTGCTAGAGCAATGATTGTTTTACGCTGAGACTGTGAGTGATGCAGTTTCTCTGACCAGCAGTGCTAGAGCAATGATAGTTCACGCTGAGACTGTGAGTGATGCAGTTTCTCTGACCAGCAGTGCTAGAGCAATGATTGTTTTACGCTGAGACTGTGTGTTGCAGTTTCCCTGGCCAGCGGTGCTAGAGTAATGATTGTTTTACGCTGAGACTGTGAGTGATGCAGTTTCTCTGACCAGCAGTGCTAGAGCAATGATAGTTTACGCTGAGACTGTGAGTGATGCAGTTTCTCTGACCAGCAGTGCTAGAGCAATGATAGTTTACGCTGAGACTGTGAGTGATGCAGTTTCTCTGACCAGCAGTGCTAGAGCAATGATTGTTTTACGCTGAGACTGTGAGTGTTGCAGTTTCTCTGACCAGCAGTGATAGAGCAATGATAGTTTACGCTGAGACTGTGAGTGATGCAGTTTTTCTGACCAGCAGTGCTAGAGCAATGATAGTTTACGCTGAGACTGTGAGTGATGCAGTTTCTCTGACCAGCAGTGCTAGAGCAATGATAGTTTACGCTGAGACTGTGAGTGATGCAGTTTCCCTGACCAGCGGTGCTAGAGCAATGATTGTTTTATGCTGAGACTGTGAGTGATGCAGTTTCTCTGACCAGCAGTGCTAGAGCAATGATAGTTTACGCTGAGACTGTGAGTGATGCAGTTTCTCTGACCAGCAGTGCTAGAGCAATGATAGTTTACGCTGAGACTGTGAGTGATGCAGTTTCTCTGACCAGCAGTGCTAGAGCAATGATAGTTTACGCTGAGACTGTGAGTGATGCAGTTTCTCTGACCAGCAGTGCTAGAGCAATGATTGTTTACGCTGAGACTGTGAGTGATGCAGTTTCTCTGACCAGCAGTGCTAGAGCAATGATAGTTTACGCTGAGACTGTGAGTGATGCAGTTTCTCTGACCAGCAGTGCTAGAGCAATGATAGTTTACGCTGAGACTGTGAGTGATGCAGTTTCTCTGACCAGCAGTGCTAGAGCAATGATAGTTTACGCTGAGACTGTGAGTGTTGCAGTTTCTCTGACCAGCAGTGCTAGAGCAATGATTGTTTACGCTGAGACTGTGAGTGATGCAGTTTCTCTGACCAGCAGTGCTAGAGCAATGATAGTTTACGCTGAGACTGTGAGTGATGCAGTTTCTCTGACCAGCAGTGCTAGAGCAATGATTGTTTTACGCTGAGACTGTGAGTGATGCAGTTTCTCTGACCAGCAGTGCTAGAGCAATGATAGTTTACGCTGAGACTGTGAGTGATGCAGTTTCTCTGACCAGCAGTGCTAGAGCAATGATTGTTTTACGCTGAGACTGTGAGTGATGCAGTTTCTCTGACCAGCAGTGCTAGAGCAATGATATTTTACGCTGAGACTGTGAGTGATGCAGTTTCTCTGACCAGCAGTGCTAGAGCAATGATTGTTTTACGCTGAGACTGTGAGTGATGCAGTTTCTCTGACCAGCAGTGCTAGAGCAATGATAGTTTACGCTGAGACTGTGAGTGATGCAGTTTCTCTGACCAGCAGTGCTAGAGCAATGATTGTTTTACGCTGAGACTGTGAGTGTTGCAGTTTCTCTGACCAGCAGTGTTAGAACAATGAAAGTTTGCACTGAGGCTGTAAGTGTTGCAGTTTCCCTGTCCAGCAGTGCTTGAGCAATGAAAGTTTTACGCTGAGACTGTGTGTTGCAGTTTCCCTGGCCAGCGGTGCTAGAGTAATGATAGTTTTATGCTGAGGCTGTATGTGTTACAGTTTCTCTGACCAGCAGAGCTAGAGCCATGATAGTTTTAATCTGAGGCTGTATGTGTTGCAGGTTCCCTGACCAGCAGTGCTAGAGCAATGATAGTTTACGCTGAGGCTGTATGTGTTACAGTTTCTCTGACCAGCAGAGCTAGAGCCATGATAGTTTTAATCTGAGGCTGTATGTGTTGCAGGTTCCCTGACCAGCAGTGCTAGAGCAATGATAGTTTACGCTGAGACTGTGAGTGATGCAGTTTCTCTGATCAGCAGTGCTAGAGCAATGATAGTTTACGCTGAGACTGTGAGTGATGCAGTTTCTCTGACCAGCAGTGCTAGAGCAATGATTGTTTTACGCTGAGACTGTGAGTGATGCAGTTTCTCTGACCAGCAGTGCTAGAGCAATGATTGTTTTACCCTGAGACTGTGAGTGATGCAGTTTCTCTGACCAGCAGTGCTAGAGCAATGATAGTTTACGCTGAGACTGTGAGTGATGCAGTTTCTCTGACCAGCAGTGCTAGAGCAATGATAGTTTACGCTGAGACTGTGAGTGATGCAGTTTCTCTGACCAGCAGTGCTAGAGCAATGATAGTTTACGCTTAGGCTGTGTGTGTTGCAGTTTCTCTTACCAGCAGTGCTAGAGCAATGATAGTTTACGCTGAGACTGTAAGTGTTGCAGTTTCTCTTACCAGCAGTACTAGAGCAATGATAGTTTTACGCTTAGGCTGTGTGTGTTGCAGTTTCTCTGACCAGCAGTGCTAGAGCAATGAAAGTTGCTCGCGTTAAGTACTGAGCAATTACAGTGCACTGACGCAACACTTGAAACGGTAACACAAACATGGCACAGCCTAGGTGTTAATAGCATTAATCCACTGAGTACAGAGCAGTTCACACTGGATACTGCTGCCTGGGAGACACGAGGCAATGTTTCATCCATCACATCTTGACAGATAGCGTAGCGTATATTGTAGCTAAAAGGAATACGCGCCAATCAAAAGTTAATGCTTTTCAGTTGGTCAAAACAATTGCACCCAATTCTAATGAGTGTTTCCCTGATACCGAAAAAAATTAACATGAAATTAATAAATTCAATCAGATGACCAGGTTTAATCGTCAAGCGATCATCATCAGATCCTTTACACTTAGGCCGTGAAACCTATGTCTACAAGTATGGGTGATGGTATTTACAACTATATAGCCTACAGTTCTTAGTGACAGCAGTTATTATAAACTTGCGCAACTTATCAAGATTTGTTTGTTAGGCCTATGTGCGATTTTTTGAAAGGACATTCTTGGTGGTGATTCATCTTCAAGTTTACTTGCTTGGTGTGATATTGTGATTTGTTGCGAATGATCAGGTTGGAATATAAACTTCGCTGGATGTTTGAGCGATGCGAGAACTGTTCTCTTGCAGCTGCTTCCATCCACATACAGCACTTGTAGACATAGATTTAATGGCCTAAGTGTAGAGGATCTGATGATGATCGTTTGACGATCTAAACTGGTCATTCGAATCTATTTTTAATTAATCTCATGTAATATTCCTTTTAGAATTAGGGAAACACCCATTACAATATAATTATGTACAATCGTGTTGACCGACTACTTCGATTGCTGCGACAACGCGGTCATGTAGCCCCGCGTACTTTGGGTGTGTGTAGAATATGTCTGATAATCGGTGTTAATTGTGATGGCTGTATTAGTGTGTGTTATCTGTGATTCTGGTAAGGACTGCAGACGATCAATTTCAAGTAGTTCCTACTTTTTCTACCAAATGATACCGTCAACGACACCTAGCTGTAAACTTAGCTATTAGATGCCACTGCAACCAGCACCTGGCGGCGAACATTGGAACTTATAGAGCGTTAGTCAAATCTCTCAAATTTAGCTTCACACAATATATTGTAGTTAGTGGAAGGTTCTCTTACACGCTCTTAAAAATCCAACGACTTCGGCCAGGTTTGAACCCGCAATCTTGGGCATAGAAGCTTAGCATGCTACCAACTACGCCACCGAAGCCGCTAAAGGGAACAATGAAAACTGGCTTCAAACACGACAATGAAACCACTCCAGCAAGTAATGTGTAACACATGCAATTTTAGAATGGTAATTAGTCAAGTTATTTGGTCCTTCCCGGTTAAGCCTCCTTGGCTTAGGCTGCAGCATGCTGGCCTCTCACCACTGGGTCCGTGGTTCAAATCCCGGTCACTCCATGTGAGATCTGTGTTGGACAAAACGGAGGCAGACAGGTTTTTCTCCGGGTAGTGCGGTTTTCCCTGTGAACATTTCCTTCCAGCAACACTCTCCACTGTCATTTCATTTCATCTGTCATTCATTTAATCATTGCCCCAGAGGAGTGTGTCAGGCCTCGGCAGCCGGCACAATCCACATCCTCGCCGCTAGATGGGGCTTTATTCATTCCATTCTTGACCCGATCGGAGACTGGAAGCAGGCTGTGGATTTTTAGCCTATTTTCAATTTTGAAAAAATAGGCTTATGAGATCACCTTTTGTCCGTGTGTGTGTGTGTGTGTGCGCGTGTGTGTGTGTGTGTGTGTGTGTGTGTGTCTGTGTGTGCGTGAGGAGTGAGTGTGTGTGTTTCCCCCTAATAAGTTATATACGGCTGGAGCGATTTCAATGAAACTCGGTAAGATCATAGCACTATTCCCGGCGACCCCGACCGTGCCCTTCAAATTTTGTTACGTCTCACCAATCCAACATGGAGGCTGTGCGAAATATTTCACCAGCATTCAATATCTCCGAAACTATTCCCGATATAACCCTGGAATTTATTACGGTGATAGAGGGAACTACTAGAAGTTCACCTATGTGACTATTGAAAAACTGGTAACTACAAATCCAACATGGTGGCCACGCGAATTTGTGACTTTTAAATAGACGTTTCTCGCGATTTAACCAACCAAACGCAATAAAACTTGGTACAGTATATGTTTATACACATTTTAATGCACCAACATCTAACTTCGTTCAATTGTTTACAAAACCACAAGATGGCGGATGTGGGAAATATTTCACCGGCATTCTATATCTCTGAAACTATTAGCGGTATCACCCTGAAAGTTTTACAGAGATAAAGGGCACTACGGGAAGTTCATCTATAAGACTTTCAAAAACCGGTTAACTACAAAATGAACATGGCAGCCAAGCGAATTTGAAAATTTTAAATAGACCTTTCTCGCGATTTAATGTTCCAAACGCAATGAAATCTGGTACAGGAAATGTTTATACACATAGTAATACGCTGGTATCTAATTTAGTTCAATTGTTTACATAACCTCAAGATGGTGGCTGTGCGAATTTTAAAATTAAGTTTTTATTTCTTGTGTCGTAATCATGCGATCGAAGTTAAAGTTTAAATAATGAACCTAAGCAATAATTTTCCTTTAATGGTACATGACTCTATGGCCTATACATTTAGCAATCCAACATGGCGACCATCCGAAATATTTAGACGGCTCTGAATATCTACGAATCTATTATAGCAATCAAACTGAATTTTTTATGTTCATAAGGGCTATGAACCTAAGTTCACCTATAGGACTTTAAATAACCTGGTGGTCACAAATCCAAAATGGCGGCGACGCGAAATATAAATATTCACATGGACATTTCTCGCAATTTAACCATCTAAGTGCAGTGAAACTTGGTACAGTAAATCCTTATACGAATGTTAATCCACTGGTATCTAATTTATTTCAATTTTTTCCATAACCACAAGATGGCAGTTGTGGGAAATTTTAAAATCTCCTTGATACTTCTTGTGTCCTAATCATGCGATTGAAATTTGAATACTACACGCACACAATAATCTTCATGTAACAGTACATAACTCTAGGACCTACAAATATAAAATCCAACATGGCGACTATCCGAAATATTTAGTCGGTTCTCAATATCTACGAATCTATTACAGCAATCAAACTGAAATTTTGTATGTTTATAGTGGTAATTAACATGAGTAGGATATATGAAAATAGGCTGTATAGTTCTTCACGGAACTACTTGTTTCATTTGGTCCTTCCCGATCAAAATGACTTATTATAAAAATCAATCCAGATATATCTTCTATATATTTAAAACACTAGGGTGATTTTTGTTACCACAAGATTGAGAGAACGACAGAACCGATTTAATTCGTAGAGCACTCTGACGAAAGCTCTTGGCCTGTAGATTTGCAGAGCGTCTTTAAAATAAAACGAGAAGTTCCGTGACGAACTAAAGAGCCTACCTTTCTTAAAATTTAAGATTCATGCCAATGATTAATCTATATGGATCTATCTAGAAGACGAAATTAAGTTGGTAATATCGAAATTTCTAATTAGTTCGAAATACTGTATACCTGGCATAATGTAGCCTAATAGAGAACTACAGTTGGCAGCCCTGGTGATTGAATATATTCTTAATTCCATCTCTTAAAGTACAGAATACAAAATTTGGTTGAAGTCCAATGGATAGAAGGGACGTTACATGCAGTTAAACATTGGATCTAACAGCGCGCCTAAAGTCATGTTGGCAACAATGACATACATGTATTGGTCAGAAATAATCTGAAATAATATGATCTATTGTTGTGTCAATTTTGAATGAAATCCATTTTTTAGTATAGAAGTTACATGCATAAAGTAGGCAAGAAATCTACATCGAGATTGAGGAAATGTCTTAAACGATTGACTTCGTAATGCATTCCGTTTTCCCGTTGCATTACAGCATGTGATCAAAAGAGCTAACTGTTGTCCCCAATGGGTGGGTTGCACGAGTCGGGGGTGGGGCGGGCCGATGCGAGCGCCATCTCTTGCCTCTCCCGAGAAACACAGCTTCCGCCATAATGTTGTAAAGGCTGGAGTAAAGACGGCTGGTGAGAAGGGTGTGAGCATCAACTTTTAAGTAATAAAATGCCTTTTGTGGAGAATTATTTGTCAACCCTGACTCATTTTGACAAGAGTCGGTATGAAGAAAAAATATATATGTGCGTAGTTGATACATTTGACTTGGAGTGGGGAGAATTAAGTCAAAACATGGAGGATTGGCCTAAGGTTACTAGATTATTTAGTGCTGAGGATAAATTTTGCCACGAAAGAAGTCGTGATCGAATTTTATGTCTATGGAGGCCCACAATTTTTTGACCAGTGGCTTTGTGTTTCCGCCTCGGGCGAAGGAGGTAGCTACCAGGCGGTAAGATTGTCCTGCTAGGAAAGGTTAGTTCAACTCAGCCAACATTGACACATGGCCTATTTCATGTTAAGTCATTTTAATCATCCTCATCATCAGCCAAGTCAGGGTGTACCACAATACTTGGACACAAATTGGTGAGAGCACAACACACATGAACAATGTTGTCCATCTAGCAATCTTCATCATCTGCTTTCTTCATGAGCATTTCTACAGGAAGAGTTCCCCTTAAAATACGATACTTCCTCCGCACTGATCCAATAACCCTCTCTACATGAATGCGGAGATTAGCAATCTTTCTGGTGAGGCTTACATCATGAGAACTGAGTTGCTTTTGACCTCTAGTAAAGGCAGGCATCAATAACTTTGCACCATACACACAGGGGCGGTTCGACCTTGTACATTTAAAAAATGCCGACTGGCTGTTTAACATTGCCGACTATACGCTTAAACACTGAGCAACGGGAGGGAGGGGGGGGGCGGCGGCGGCGGAGCAAACGATACACAATACAAATATACTTAATAAACTGCTTTCATTTAAAATGTATTTTATTAGTTCCAGAATTTTGAATCGCAGGAAAATTTGATAAATGAACAAAATAAGTGTTTAAATATTACAAGAATAAAAGAAACTCTAGTTATCTTTCTAAATCCCTACTCTACGATGTTTTAACAAGGACCACTTCCCCACCATCTCCGTAATTTCAGTGTCGTCGACCTTATCTTTCGTTGAAAACAACATCATGAGGGAGTCTAAGCGGTCGTCACCCATCGATGTCCACAAATGATTGAAAATGAGATTCAACTTGTTGAAGGGCCGTTCGGAAGGAGCAGAAGACACTGAGAATGTTGAAATCAGTCAAACGATTTGATAACCCCACGGGATAATCCTCTTTAATTTAACAGCAACTTTGTGATTTCTTTAAAAGATGAGCACTGTTTACCGGCATCAAGCAGGATTTCAAGCTCAGCCAGCACAAGCTCTTCATCTTGAAGGATGATTTTCGAGTGTGATTGCTTTATAGATCGGACGCGCTCGATGGTGCAGTTTTTTCTGTCAGCGGGTATCTTGAAAATTATGTGGAATGGCTCTAGCAAAGAAACTAGTTTTGCGAGATTGTCTTGCACGCTTGTAGTAAATACATCCACAAGTATTCGGAACTCCTTTCTGTAGATTGTAAGGAAAGATTTTTCTGCTGTCGTTTCAGCGTGCGTGTCATACTTCTTTGCAAGTCGGCGGGTCCTGTGGTGCTTTAAGAAGTCTTCGTCCGCATTTACTTGCATACTTTTCGCAAATGACGATGCACTCTTTATTAAAGCGTTCATCTTGCCGTCGTCATCGATATCTTCAAAAGACTTCAAAGCGCTCTGAATCAGCTGCATCGCGTCTACCACATTCCGCTCCTCCGCTCCTAAAAGCTCGGTTACGTTCTTAATTTTAAACATGATGTTTTTGGTAAAGTACATGCCGCAGATAAAATCAAAGTCTAATAGCTTATTGTGCAAGCCAGACGTAAAAGTTCGGGTTTTACAGTCAAATTCAGAATCGAATGAGGTTTTAATTGTTTCCAATGTTGTGACTATCTCTTCATGAGACGTAGAAACAGCTCTCACCGATTCGGCGCGCGCAGTCCACCTTATTTTTGATAAATTCTTAAATTGAAGTGAATTTTCAATTTTATCCAGCTCTTTCTGCGTGTTTAATAATGTCGTTTCGTGCTACCCGAGAAAAAAAAGTGCAATGCTTCAAAAGTGTCAAAATCTCTCGGATAAGCATTACAAGCCGTCTCTACGAAAATGTTTAACCTGTGAGATTGGCATGGAACGTACGGAATATCTATTTTGTTATTATTTCTAAGACACATACTCCATAACCGCGGAAAGTGAAAGTAGGTTTAGAGCTGTATGTAAAGGGGGCAAAATATATAAAAATATTTAAACTTTTTAACAGGGAAGAAGTTTACTACAGTGAAAGCTTAGTTATACGACGCTTAGTTGTACGACGATCCCATTTATAGACGTTTTTAGCCTGTCCCTTCAGCAAAATAAGCTCAGTTGTACGACGCCTATCAGAGAAGTGCTGCTTTTGCAAGATGTTTTCCAGATCTAAACCGCCTTAAGAATGAGAATGAATGCCTTATATGATAAAAAGACAGGTCAATGTAACATTAACTTATGCGACGCTCTCAACGACGTTTTTGGCCAGAACTCTCCATTGGACGTCGTATAACCGAGCTTTCACCGCAATGAAGCGCTAAAAATGAATGGCAAAAGGAAGAAATCGACCGAACCGGTATCAGGGTGTGGACTAAGATTTGATAGTTTTTATGGTATACGCGCTTAATAACGCCTTTGAGAGAAAGGAGGAGGTAAAACATGAAAATATATGACACGTGCAACACACTAAAATAATGATACAAACAGATCGAAAAATAAATGCACACTATACGAGGATACAAGGCAAAATAGCTCTCATATTAAGGTAGTCCGATTAGTACAGTCTGGTTTGAAAACTGTTCATTTTACACATTGGTTTGAAGTACGCAAAAATTATGTAGGGTGTTTACAGATGTCTAATCTACAATTCATTAACAAAATCAGTAAAGAGCAGGCCCGAGTTTAGCCGAATCGTTTTGGAGAGCACCGTATACAGGATGTTCCAAACCTCAGTGACAATAAAACCCGGTCGGGATGGAGAAGACAATTCTAAGCCACTAGTCTCAAAACGAAGGTCCAGAAAGGCTCCCCTACGACGCTGGACTTAGTCAAAGTGGGCGGATGGCTTAATTTGGTATCTGTCGGATAGCTTAATTACTCGTCGGATCAGATTAAATCTTAGCGGAATGGATAGAGTACATAAATATGAGTAAACTTCATATGAAGAGATTTTCTGGTAACTTGTTACTCCTTTACACAAAGGAGTAATCCCGAAATTCACCTGGAGTTAAAGACTACCAGGGGAAAATATTTATAGATTCGCTGAGAATACAATTTGAACCCTTTTCTCGTTTGATGCATTCCTACGAGGCTGAGTGTACCCTCTTGGTGAATCTGAGAGGCAACCGGCGCCAACTACAGCACAACAGCGCCACACATGTCATTATAGTGTCTGCAGTCTAATTTACAGTTGTCCTGAGTAGCGGCCATCTTAGGTGCAGAATTCGTCACGAGGTATTTGTACGTGCTCTTCGCAGAGTGGTACTAGGAGTTTAAAATTAGCATCGGTAACAACTAATACATTATCATAATAATTATCACTAATTATTGCAGCTGTTAGTACCGTGCGTCAGTCAGAAGATCTGTCAGTTGCTGACTGGCTGAGGAAGTCACCATCATCACAGGTATTGCTTGACAAGTGTGTATTGACAGAGTGCATTTCCACCTGTAGGGATGTGTTAACTGCACCATGCATGGATGAGTCCTTCAGGTTCGTTCTTGGAAAAGTTGCATTACTGTAGAGTTCGGGAAGCTCGACATATTATGGATTCAGAGGGTGTCTAGTTACAAAAATGTCGAGTTTTACGGACTCTGTGAAACTCATTTTGGATTACCGTGTACATGTTAAAATACTGTGTTGAAAACTTCTAACATAATATAAAGGTAGAATGCAAATACATTTGCCATGATAGCAAATCATTAATCTATTAGTTATAGATCCGTATTGATATAATAATTATAATATGTTAACGAATACGCCAACCAATACTTATTAAAACATATCTTTTCGAAGTATTAATGATGATTCATGTTCCAACCTACGTTGAGGTCCTCCTTCAGTCAGTAATAAAAATTGAAGATTGTTGAAAATCTGTGTTATAATATGAATGTAGGGTAAGAAAATCTGTATACAGTATAGTACATTAGGCAACGAGCCTATAATGGCAATAATTAAGACACGAGTATGTTTATAAAACGAGCGAAGCGAGTTTTATAATTTCCATTTTCATATATCCTACTTATGTTAATTGCCTCTATCAACATACAAAATTTCAGTTTGATTGTTGTAATAGAGTCGTAGATATTGAGAACAGACTAAATATTGCGGATGGTCGCCATGTTGGATTGTTAGGCCTATATGTATAGGCCAAAGAATCATGTAACATTAAAGAAAAATTATTGTGTAGGCTCATTATTCAAACTTTCGCTCCGATCGCACGATTACGACACAAGAAATAAAAACTTAATTTTAAAATCCACACATCCGCCATCTTGAGGTTATGAAAACAAATGAACTAAATTAGACACCAGTGCATTACAATGTGTATAAACATTCCCTGTACCAAGTTTCATTGCGTTTGGATCATTAAATCGCGAGAAAAGAATATTTAAAATTTTCAAATTCGCTTGGCCACCATATTCGTTGTGTATGTAATCGGTTTTTGAAAGTCTTATAGATGAACTTCCAGTAATGCCCTCTATCTCCTTACAAATTTTCAGAGTGATACCGCTAATAGTTTCAGAGATACAGAATGTCGGTGAAATAATTCGCACAGCCGCCATCTTGAGGTTATGTAAACAATTGAACGAAGTTAGATGTCGGTGCATTACAATGTGTATAAACATATACTGTACCATGTTTTATTGCGTTTGGTTGGTTAAATCGCGAGAAACGTCTATTTAAAAGTCGCAACTTCGCTTGGCCGCCATGTTGGTTTTGTAGTTACCAGGTTTTCAAAAGTCACATATGTAAACTTCTAGTTCCCTTTATCACCATAAAATATTCCAGGGTGATATCGGTAATAGTTTCGGAGATATTGAATGCTGGTGAAATATTTCGCACAGCCGCCTTGTTGGATTGGTGAAACGTAACAAAATTTGAAGGGCACGGTCAGGGTCGTCCGGAATAGTGCTATAAACTTACCGAGTTTCATTGAAATCGCTCCAGCCGTTTAGAGTTGTTAGGGGGAGACACACACACCATCAAACACCATCACACACACACTCCTCACACACACACACACGGACAAAAGGTGATCTCATAAGCCTATTTATTCATTTTTTCATAAATGAAAATAGGCTAAAAAAATTGTGTTATAATGACCCTCATTATGATACAGTTTTCTGACATATAATATTTACATTTCGACATCGTCGAGCATAAATAAATTTGTAATTGAAATAAATAATCAATCGAAATGGATATCCTCACAAACATAAATAAAAATTAATTTTATACACATATAATATTGTGTTTCACAGTAAAAGCCCTCAAAAATCGTTAGTAGAAAAACAAGGAATTTAAAATATCAAATAGGCCTGTAGTGTATATAACTTCTACGTAAAAAATCTTGAAGCTGACGCACTATGTGGTGAGCAAATTTACCAAGTGAAACCCAATTGATGCGTTATTTCACCTTGAATATGTTTAAAGTATATTAATTAAAATGAAATGTATAACGAAGCTTCCTTGTTTGCAATATGTGAAGCTGCAAGCGTAAATGGAGTGCAGAAATGTTCGATGGATTGAATCGTTTGAAGTTACTGCGAGGTTTCAATTACAAATTTATTATATAGTTTTTCTTACCCTACATTCATATTATAACACAGTTTTTCGACAATCTTCTACTTTATTACTGACTAAAGAAGACCTCGGCATAGGTTCAAACGTGTATCATCATTAATACATAAAATAGATATGTTTTAAAAGTATTGATTGGCGTATTTTTAACATCTTATAATATAAAGGTCCCAATAAAATATTACCTTAGTCCAAAATAATTCATCTAAAATAATAAAGCGCCTTACATGCACATGATAATTTTAGTCTTTTTCTTTATTTTAGATAAATATGTTGATGGATTTCTGGCCCCGTGGTATTCGGGTAGTGCGCCTGCCTCTCACCCGGAGGCCACGGGTTTGATTCCCGCCTCCATCAGGAATTTTAGAAATTGGTGACATATCACGCATAACGATTCACTTAGAAATGACAAGAAAAACCACGGAATGATTAATTTAAAGAAATTCAAGCGGGTACTATTACCGTACAATCTTGCCAATTTAGGTTTTGATGGAAAGATCACCAAATTCAGAGAATTCTGACCGACAGCAAGAAATGTAAACAGTGATGAGTAATAGACGCCAGCTGTCCCAGTCACAAGAGCTGCCGTGAGGTCGGTGAGAATATGTCACTCGTTAGCAGGAGCGTCTTATGAACAGTTTGTTCCATGAATTGCTGGGCTTAACCATTCCACTCGACCAGTGTAAGTTCACACTATTTGAATTGCTATGGAAAACATATCGAGTTTTACGGAATGTCGAGCTATCGAAAGTTGAGTTTCTGGGACTCTACTGTACCATTAAATAATAATACTACAATTAATAACAATAATAATAATAATTAACAAATAATAAATTATAATTAATAATAAATTTCATGATAGACTGTGTATTCTATTAAGCTTCTGTTTATGAAATATTTTCACTGACGAATGGCTTAAGCTTTATCATCATTTGCTCATTTTTATACATAAAAATAAGATCTTTTAGAGAAGAAAAGCATTCAAGCATGCTTTCTAAAATATGAGAAAATTACGTGCAAAAGTAAAAAAGAATACCTAAGTAGTTCTTTGTGGTTTAATTTACGGTGGTGGCATTATTTACTGCATCGAAGTTAATTTGTCGTTGTTTTGTCTTTGACAAAAGATTTCTTAATTATATCTATACATTATTGTTACTGTAGTTCGTGTATTATTTAATAATTCGTCTATTGCTTCTATTGCTGGACTTCCTTCTTATTTACCAATAATAGTTGCTCCTTAGTTATCAGAAGAGTGAAAATACGCTTGAGAAAAGGGGTCACCTGTTGGACACGCCACAAGATATATTATATTCCATCATTAAGTCATTGCCCCAGGGGAGTGCGTCAGGCCTCGGCAGCCGGCACAATTCATATCCTCGCCGCTAGATGGGGGCTTCATTCATTCCATTCCTGACCCGGTCGGAGACTGGAAGCAGGCTGTGGATTTCCATTTAATATTATTAGTTTCTAACAACATTAACATTTTATATTATAAAGTAAAAGAAGACAATTGAGTAGTTGTCTGACAGGAGGCAGCACCCTGGTCACGTAACCAAGATTACCGGCCCCATATCTGCAGGCCAAATGGCTGGGCAGCGGTCTCTTTGTAGGCCTAGGCTGGGCTGTAGTGCCAGGGGTTATTTATTTATAAAACAAGACCTATTTATACTGTATATGTATATACTTATATATTTATTTATTTAGTTAATGTATCCATTTATCAATTTATTTATTTGTTTATTTATTTACTTATTTATTTATTTTAAGTTATTTATGCAAATTATTTAATTCATTTATTTATTTATGTATTTATGTATTTATTTATGTATGTATTTATGTATTTATTTATTTATTTATTTATGTATTTATTTATTTATTTATTTATTTATTTATTTATTTATTTATTTATTTATTTATTTATTTAGTTATTTATTTATTTATTTATTTATCTTTACCAGTCTGCCGTTACTGATAATGTTTACCAATCTTCTAATAATTCAAACAATATTTTTGCTGAAAATAAAATAAAAGGGAAGCGAAGAAATTTTGAACGAATGATTAAATCTGGTGATGTCAGAGAATCCATTTGAACTATAATTCTTATAAAATCCCATCATCGTATCATGCAAGCCCTTCATCTTGTCATTGACTGAACCAGCAGAAAGAAAGTCGATGTTTTGAAACTAAATCAAAGCATAAAAGTAGGCCATGAATAAACGGAAAGTGGCACATAAAACTTACATCTACAAAATTAATATTCTACTCAATGTGTAAGTCCGAAATAGTTCAATACATGGTCAAGAGATGCCGCAGGATTATCGGCAATGATGTGAATAAAACCGAGATTTCTCGTGACCCGTCACACAAGTGTTAAGAAAAGTCGAGGAGCATTCTTAATTTTTGTGGTAGTGGCAATAATATAATAGTCTCACATTTTCTTCATTAACGTCACTAGATCTCCTAAATTAGTATATATTATGTTAACATATTTTCGCAGTAAAAGTTCAATATCTCATGTTGTATGATTCATTTATAGGTACTTCCTGACACATCTGAACGATTTCCAAAAGACCCAGACATGAACATGAGTATTCCTAAAGCAATATCCAAGCTGATGATCGAAGATGAGAAGGATGGTTTTAAGTTGAAGCCGTCACTGCTGGCTCGACTGCAAGCGACGGGACGCTTTGAAATTCGTAGACACAGCGACGGCCTCCATGAGCGTCTCCGGTAAGTCTCTGAACAGCAAAGAGGATTTAGCCAGTAGCCTATGTATTTTTATAGGTTCTTGTAATTCAATTGAGGGATCAGTGACATCATCAGAAATTTTGAACGAATGATTAAATCTGGTGATGTCAGAGAATCCATTTGAACTATAATTCTTATAAAATCTCATCATCGTATTATGCAAGCCCTTCATCTTTTCATTGACTGAACCAGCAGGAAGAAGGTCCGTGTGGAGTCTAGCTGATACCCAAAATTAAATGTGGTGCTTTTACTATCGTGTATATTTGTATTTGAAACTAAGGTAAAGAAGGCGTCCATGGTATTGAGTTAGGTACCATCTCGCTAATTTCATTGCAGTAGAAATGAGAAACCACGGAAAACCTCTCATAGGATAGCTGAGGTGTGTATCAAACTCATTTTAACGGCAGCCAATAACGCTTACAACTACATCACGAGGTTGTGCATTTTCATAAGAATTATTGAGATCTCGTCACTATGTGACATTGACGTGCACTTGTATTATCATTTCAAAAGATCTTGTCGACTTCGTCGTTATGCTTGGGTTTAACGTTATGCGTTACGGTTACGGCGTTTATGACGTCATCATGTTGTTCAGTGCATATGCACCGAGTCTGAGTTTACTCCTGGGGTCTGGCGTTATGCGATACGGAGACGGCGAGTGTCTGACGTCAGACAGGAATACAGGGTGACTCCTAAAGAGATGTACACGATGTCAGATACAAATACATGGTGACCCTTAACGAGGTGTTCAAGATGTCAGGCAAAAATACAGGGTGACTCCTACAGAGATATACAAGAAGTCAGATAAGAATACAGGGTGACTCCTAAAGAGGTGTGCAAGATGCCAGATAAGAATACAGGGTGACTCTTAAAGAGGTGTACAAGATGGCAGAGAAGAATACAGGGTGACTCCTAAAGATGTGTACAAGATGCCAGACAAGAATACAGAGTGACTCCTAAAGAGGTGTACAAGATGTCAGGTAAGAATACAGGGTGACTCCTAAAGAGGTGTACAAGATGCCAGTTAAGAATACAGGGTGACTCCTAAAGAGGTGTGCAAGATGCCAGATAAGAATACAGGGTGCCTCCTAAAGAGGTGTGCAGGATGTCAGAGCAAATTACAGGGTGACACTTAATGAGGTGTACAGTATGATAGATTCAATTCAAATACAAGGTGACCCTTAAAGAGGTTTGCAAGATATCAGATTCAAATAATGGGTGACCCTTAAAGAGTTGTAAAAGATGTCAGACTCAAATACAGGGTGAACCTTAAAGAGGTACCCGCGCGGGAAGCCTAAGTTAATGGGTAATGGAGTCTGTTGAAAGAGTCCTGGGGCTTCGAACGAAGCGAGAAGCCCTCCTGAGCTTTCCTAACATGTGTAGCATTTGTAGCATGCGTCATTTGAAATTATATAAAGTCTAGTCTCTCAGACTGACTGTATCTTTTTTGTCCCCTAACGCTAGTAACGACTCCAAAGCCTATGTGAATATCGTAGTTGAACCTGCAATGCCGCGTATTCCACAATGCTCTTCTTTTCCATTATTTTCATTCTGTTGGTCATGCCTCCCAGCCGCATGTGGATGTGTCGTCCAACAAAACAATTCATGTTAGGTTCATTTTCCTTTGTGAAACTAAAGGAAAATGAACCTT
Source organism: Meconema thalassinum (assembly GCA_946902985.2). NCBI lineage: Eukaryota > Metazoa > Arthropoda > Insecta > Orthoptera > Tettigoniidae > Meconema > Meconema thalassinum. The sequence goes on from OX336388.2 coordinate 611,132,542, forward strand.
AAATACACTGTACTGTAGGAGTGCACAACTACAAGGAAATATACTTTTCTACATTACAATGAATTTAAAGCTCATATTTAGCCTATTTTCATTTATGAAAAAAATAGGCTTATGAGATCACCTTTAGTCCGTATGTGTGTATATGTGTGTGTATGTCCCCTCCCCTCCCCCCTAACAAAATCTAAACGGCTAGAGAGATTTCAATGAAACTCGCTAAGGACATAGTACGATTTTGTCCAACCCCAAGCATGCCCTTCGAATTTTAATACCTCTCACCAACCCAACATGGCGGTTGTGCGAAATATTTCACTGGCACTCCATATCTCCGAAACTACTACTGGCAGTACTAAAATTTTACCTATGTGACTTTCAGAAACCGTAAGTACAAAACGAACATGGCGGCCAAGCGAAGTTGAAACATTTAAATAGACGATTCTCGCGATTTAATCATCTGAGCCCAGTGAACCTCGGTAAAGAAATGTTTATACATGTTGTAATGTACTGACAACCTATTTAGTTCAATTGTTTACATAACCTCAAAATGGCGGCTGTGCGAATTTTTAAAATTAAGTTTTTGTTTCTTTTTTGCTAATCATGCGATCGAAGTCAACGTTTGAATAATCAACCATCGCAATGATCGTCATCAAGTAGTACCTAACATGGCGAACATCCGAAATATGTAGACGGTTCTCAACATCTACTAATCTATTACAGCAATCACACTGAAATTGTGTATGTTGATAAAAGATATTAACGTAAGTTCACATATGAAAATGTCAATAACCTGGTGAGCACAAATACAATATGGCGGCGACGCGAAATTTAAATATTTAAGTGGACGTTTCTCGCGATTTAATCATTCGAGAGCAGCGATACTTGGTACGGTAAATGCTTATACAAATTTTAATCCAATGATATCTAATTTATTTCAGGTTTTTTTTTTCATAACCTTAAGGTGGCGGCTGTGCGAAATCTTAAAATCGTGTTTTTAAATTTCTTGTGTACTAATCATGCTATTGAAGTTTGAATAATGTACCTTGAAATAATCCTCATCTAATAGTACATGGCCTACATACTGTATGTAAAAATCCAATATGGCGACCATGCGAAATATTTAGACGGTTCTCAATATCTACGAATCTATTACAGCAATCAAACTGAAATTTTGTATGTTGATAGAGGCAATTAACTTGAATAAGATATATGAAAATAGGCTATTTAGTTCTTTACGGAGCTACTTGTTATTTATACACCTACACAGGAAAATGACCCTAGCGTGAATTGTTCTGTTAGACAGCACATCCACATGCGGCTGGGAGGCGTGACCAATTATAAGGAAAGAAGAGCATTGTCAGATAAGCGGTGTTGCAAGTTCAGCAATGATATACAATCCAGCCAAATAATTCACTTCAGGTTAGTTTTCTCTGCTTGTAAATATACAGGAAAATGAACCTAACGAGACTGTTGTGCGGTGCTACATACCCACATTACAGGCTTGACAACCTTTAAGGTAAAGTATGGAAGAGAAAAACATAGTCACATAGTGGATTTGGGGGGAGCAACGACGATATGTTGAGAGGAAAAGGCTCAGAGCTAGTGATTGACTCAATGAGTTGCAGCATACTTGAAAGATTCAATGTGTTCAAGCATAATATACAGGGTGTTTCTTATTAAAGTTTAAAACTCTCTATAGCGACGTAGATGGCATTGAGACAAGTAATTTTATACAGGACACTTTAGACCGGTTGCAAACACAGCGGATTATTCCGAGCGGATAAATAAACGTCGCTGCCGTTCCAACAGTAGCCCATTGAAGTTCATTAGAGCTTACACATTAGACGGAAAAATTCCGATCGGTCAGTTTGCCGTTGGCGGTAGCTGTGCAGCCGTCGGGTGCCACTGGCGCTGACGGAAGTTTTACCGCCGTCTTGATCTAGTGGCCTACGTAGGCTAACCAAATGCGCGTTTACAAACACAGCAGATTGTCTACCGCTCCAGCTGCTAGCACACCGATTTGAACTTCACATTGGCAGAGAAGTATATAGCGTGAACAACCTCAGCTCTCCTTTCATCAATTGGATGAGCCCAAATCAGTAGACTTTATCTTCTCTTTTTTATTCGATGACGGAATAACAACAACGCTAGAATCTGCCCTCTGTTCAAACTACACAAGCAATCAATAATTTGAACATGTGAGGAAGTGAGTTGGTTTCAGAAACTACACTGCAACTACTCGTACGACGGCGACGGAAAATTTTCCGCCGTGTGTGTAACCGGCCGGTCACGGTTAAATATCCGAAAAAAATCCGCTCGGAAAAATCCGCCCTGTGTTCAACAGGCCTATTATTAGGGTCGCAAGTGTCCGAAAATACCTTAAAAGTGAACCACAACTGTTAAATATATGACATCATCAGGTGACGGCTACGCTCGAGCAGTCAGGTCCGTGCTCTCTTACGCACACCAAAGCATCCAAAGCAAACGTTGAATGTCATATCACTCTGGCTCCGAGTCTGCGTGTGCTACTCGGGCGCGTGGGGTTCGAAGTTCAAATCCGGGGTCTATCCATCAGCTTTCTTTGTTCTCTCTCTTCTCCATTCAAGTGGAAGCAGATTGTTTGTTGACATTAAGACACGGAACCAGAGTGATATGATATTCAACGTTAGCTTTGGTGTGCGTAAGGGAGCACGGGCCTGACCGCTCGAGCGTAGCCGTCACCTGATGACGTCATATGTTTAACAGTTGTGGTTCACTTTTAAGGTATTTTCGGACACTTGTGACTCTAAGTGTCCTATAACAAATTACTTGTCTCAATGCCATCTACGTTGCTATAGAGAGTTTTAAACGTTAATAAGAATCACCCTGTATACATTTGCCACCTGGCTGTCATGATGACTGGTCTGTGTGGAAGTCCTTGAACAGTTTGAGGACAGAAGTAAGCAAATCCAAAGTCAAACTAGCAAGATGGGATTATATCGTTGTTAGCAACATAAAAAGTGACTGTGTGAAGAACAAACTATGCAGCATTATGCTCCAGTGTCAATCTTCCTGCACCAAAGATGATCTTTTTCATGCAACACAAAATGCACTTGAAGTTTCTAGGTTCTGGTTGAGATTGGTGTGAAGTGCTTTCCATTTTATTTGTGTTATAGTATGTTATGTAGTTTACTATGCATAATTGAACTGTGTAAATGGTATTTCTGACACGATGATCATAATAATAATAATCATCATTTTATATCATAATATCATAATATAACAAGTAGTTCCGTGAAGAACTATACAGCTTATTTGCATATATCCTACTCATGTTAATTGCCTCTATCAACAAACAAAATTTCAGTTTGATTGTTGTGATAGATTCGTAGATATTGAGAACCGTCTAAATATTTCAAATGGTCGCCAAGTTGGATTTTTATTTAAGTACTATTACATGAAGATAATTGTGTATGCGTGGTATTCAAACTTCAATCGCATGATTAGGACACAAGAAGTAAAAACGAGATTTTAAAATTTTGCACAGTTGCCATCCTGTGGTTATGAAAACAATTGAAATAAATTAGATGCCAGTGGATTAACTTTTGTATAAGCATTTAACGTGCAAAGTTTCACTGCATTCGGATAGTGAAATCGCGAGAAACGTCCATTTAAATATTTATACTTCGCGTCGCCGCCATGTTGGATTTGTGCTCACCATGTTACTGAAAGTCCTATAGGTGAACATATGTGCATAGCCTCTATGAACATAAACAAGTAGTTCCGTGAAGAACTATACAGCCTATTTTCATATATCCTGCTCATGTTAATTGCCTCTATCAACACACAAAATGTCAGTTTAATTGCTATAACAGATTCGTAGATATTGAGAACCGTCGAAATATTTCAGATGGTCGCCAGGTTGGATTTTTATTTTTGTACTATTACATTAAGATTATTGTGTACGTTTGGTATTCAAACTTCAATCGCATGATTAGAACACAAGAAGTAAAAACGAGATTTTAAAACTACGCACAGCAGCCATCTTGTGATTATGCAAACAATTGAAATAAATTAGATGCCAGTGGATCAACATTTGTATAAGCATTTAACGTGCAACGTTTCACGGCACACGGATAGTTAATTCGCGAGAAACGTCCATTTAAATATTTATACTTCGCGTCACTGCCATGTTGGATTTGTGCTCACCAGGTTACTGAAAGTCCTATAGGTGGACATATGTTCATAGTCTCTATGAACATTAAAAAAACAGTTTGGTTGCTGTAAAAGATTCATAGATATTGAGAACCGTTAAATATTTCGGAAGCTCGTCATTTAGGATTGTTATATGTATAGGCCATAGAGTTATCTACCATTCAAGGACAATTATTGCCTAGGTTCATGATTCAAACTTTCACTTCGATCGCATGATTACGACACAAGAAATAAAAACTTAATTTTAAAATTTCGCACAGCCGCCATCTTGATGTTATGTAAACAATTGTATTAAATTAGATGGCAGTGCATTACAATCTGCAAAATCATTTACTGTACCACATTTCACTGCGCTCAGAGAGTTAAATCACGAGAAAAGTCTATTAAAATATTTCTAGTTCGCTTGGTCACCATGTTCGTTTTGTACTTTACAAGTTTATGAAATATACATAGGTAAACTTGTATCAGTACCCTTTATCACCGTACAAAATTTCAGGGTAATATCTGTAATAGTTTCGGAGATATAGAATGTCAGTGAAATAATTCGCACAGCCGCCATTTTGAGGTTATGTAAACAATTGAACTAAATTAGACTCCAGTGCATTACAATGTGTATAAACATTTGCTGTGCCAAGTTTCATTACGTTTGGGTAGTTAAATCGCGAGAAAAGTCTATTTAAAAGTCTCAAATTCGCTTGGCCGCCATGTTGGTTTTGTAGTCACCAGGTTTTGAAAGTCTCATAGGTGAACTTGCAGTAGTGCCCTTTATCACCGTACACAATTGCAGGGCGATATTGGTAATAGTTTCGGAGATATTGAATGCTAGTGAAATATTTCGCACAGCCGCCATGTTGGATTGGTGAGACGTAACAAAATTTGAAGGGCACGGTCGAGGTCGCCGGGAATAGTGCTAAGAACTTACCGAGTTTCATCGAAATCTCTCCAGCCGTTTAGATTTTATTACGGGGACACACACACACACCTCACACACACACACACGCACGCACGCACACACACACACGGACAAAAGGTGATCTCATAAGCCTATTTTTTCAAAATTGAAAATAGGCTAAAAATGTCAGTTTGATTGCTGTAAAAGATTCGTAGATATTGAGATCCGTCAAAATATTTCGGATGCTCGCCATGTTGGATTGTTATATGTATAGGCCATAGAGTTATGTACAATTAAAGGAAAATTATTGCATAGCTTCATTATTCAAGCTTTCACTTCGATCGCATGATTACGACACAAGAAATAAAAACTTAATTTTAAAATTTCGCACAGCCTCCATCTATAGGTTATGTAAACAATTGAACTAAATTAGATTCCAGTGCATTGCAATATGTATAATGATTTACTGTACCACATTTCACTGCGCTCAGATGGTTAAATCACGAGAAAAGTCTATTAAAATGTTTCAACTTCGCATAGCCGCCATGTTCGTCTTATACATTACAGGTTTTTGAAAGTTACAGAGATAAACTTGTAGCAGTGCCCTTTATTACCGTACACAATTTCACGGTGATATCGGTAATAGTTTCGTAGATATAGAATGCCAGTGAAATATTTCTCACAGCCGCCATTTTGAGGTTATGTAAACAATTGAACTATATAGGACGCCGGTGCATTACAATGTGTATAAACATTTGCTGTACCAAGTTTCAGTACGTTTGAATGGTTAAATCGCGAGAAAATTCCATTCAAATGTCTCAACTTCGTTTGGCCGCCATGTTGGTTATGTAGTTACCAGGTTTTTGAAAGTCTCATAGGTAAACTTTTAGTAGTGCCCTTTATCACCGTACAAAATTTCAGGGTGATATCGGTAATAGTTTCGGAGATACTGAATGCTGGTGAAATATTTCGCACAGCCGCCATGTTGGATTGGTGAGACACAATGAAATTTGAAGGGCACGGTCGGGGTCGGCCAGAATGGTGCTATGATCTTAGCAAGTTTCAATGAAATTGCTCCAGCCGTTTAGATGTTATTAGGGGGAGGCACACATACATGAATCACGCACACACACGCACACACAGCCAGTCACACGGACAAAAGGTGATTTCATAAAATGAAAATAGGCTAAAAACTAGGCTAGCACAGGCAAGTAAAGCATTACTACAGACAAGAAATCTGATGACATCGAATATAGATTTAGGTATTAGGAAGCCATTTTTGAAAGACTTGGTCTGGAGCGTGGCACCCAATGGGAGTGAAACTTGGACTATTGGAGCAGCAGAAAAGAGGAGAATTGAAGCGTTTGAAATGTGGTGTTACAGGAAAATAATGAAGATCAGATGGGTAAATAGGGTTAGAAATGAAGAACTATTAAGACGATTGGCGACTGCTATTGAAGAGAAGAGATAGGTTGGCAGGACACACAGGAATAGCAAACTTAGTTATGGAATGAAGGGTCGAGGATAAGAACTGTAGGGGTAGGCCAAGGTTAGAATATGTTAAACAATTTGCCTCGGATGTAGGGTGTGATAGCTATGTAGAGATAAAACGATTAGCTCAGGACAGTGAAGTATGGAGGTCTGCATCAAACCAGTCAAATGACTGAAGGCTCAAACAACCACAACACAAGCAAGCATAATTATGAAATCTTGTTGCTTTTGTAGTATGAGTGTTTGTTTCTCATAACCGTAAAGCTGTAATCGTAAAATTCTTAGACCAGTGGCGTCCAGTCTGTGCCGCACGCCAGCATGCTGGATCCTGCCTCTCTTGGCTGGGCTGTCTGTCCGACTTCCAGCGCTGCGACAGCTCTTCACCGCGTCTGACCGAATCAAGTTGGGATCGCTAGCACACTAGTCGTAAATGTAAACAAACAAACTGTTCGTCCAATGCGGTGGTTGTCCGAAGAATCTGCATTGTGTTTCGCCTGTTTCTCCGCGTACTGGATCTTGCAGATTACGTGCCGAGCATTAAAACAGTCAGAGATACTGACGAGGTATCATGGAACTCATTTACTTCATTGCAATTTCGGTCACATTATTGCTTCCACCTCCCCACCCCCCGCCGCCCCTTGTTTTCGTTTTGTTTCAATTTGTTTTCATATTTACAATAAACTAAACGTTCCACCGATCAACCGTAAGACAGCGAAGGCAGTATGGTTGTTGTTGTTTTAAGGGGCCTAACATCTAGGTTATCGGCCGAAGGCAGTATGGGAGGGAGTGAAACGGTCAAGTATGCGAGAGGGACAGGCATAGTATTGTCTTCTCCCACCATCGCTGTATGGACGCCCACTCCAGAAGCACGCCGGCGTGTAGGGGTGTAGTACCTTGTTATCGCTTTCTTTCTTCCTTTCTGTATTTCATTCTTCCTTTCTTTCTTTCTTTCTTTCTTTCTTTCTTTCTGTCCTTCTTTCATTATTTCTTCCTTTCTTTCTCCTTCCTTCCTTTCTTCCTTCCTTTCTTTTTCTTCCTTTCTTTCTTTCTTTATGCTTTCTTTCTTTATTTATTTTCTTTCTGTCTTTCTTTTCTTTCTTCCTGTCATTCTTTCTTTCTTCCTTTCTTTCTCCTTCCTTCCTTTCTTTCTTTCTTCCTTCCTTTATTTCTTCCTTACTTTCTTTCTTTCTTCCTTTCTTACTTTCTTTCTTTTTTGTTTCTTCCTTTCTTTCTTTCTGACTTCCTGTCTTTCTTTCTTTCTTCCTACCTTTCATTCTTTCTTTCTTTCTTTCTTTCCTTCTTTCTTTCTTTATTTATTTATTTCTTCCTTTCTTTCTTTCTTTCTATTAGCCTACTTTCGATTTTTGCAAAAAATGAAAGTAGACTTATGAGATCAACACAGGGCGAAAAATTGTGTGTCTGGCTGTGTGTGTGTGTATGTGTGTGTGTGAGTCTGTGTGTGTGTGTGTGAGTGTGTGTGTACTCTGAATGTCTGTCCCCCCTATCAATTCGAACACGGTGAAACCGAATTGAACGAAATTTGGTACAGAGGTAGCTCCAGCATAGGGCACCTCAGTGTCATACTTTATATCGCCGCCATCTTTACCAAAACTGAATGGCGGCCACTCATACGTTCAAAACGTAAACTCAAATTACGGCTAAACTAATCATCCGATCTCAATCAAATTTGGTGACAACATACCTCTATATAGGACGCGTCTTTCACCCAAACTTCAAGGTCATCGGCCTTGCCATTTCAGGATGGCGGCCGTGTGAATTATGCAACCATTATAATCAATAGCTTAAGACCCACCAATTCAGATTATCAAGCCTAGGGTGGTTTAAGCTATCCTGAAGGTCGTCATCCGTTATTTATTATAATTTAATATTATAATATTATTCTGTATGAGTGGCTTAAAAGAGCTGAGCCGTATCTGCCACACGACAAGATGGCAGCTGTCCTCATGAGCCTGTCTTATATTTCAGTAGTTTTAGTATGTTGTATGCGATATACCCTACTGATACAATAATATAAACTTTGAATGAAATGACCTATAATGTAGATGTACTGCAGTGAAGAAATAGTTTATTTCAAGTCATTATTTGCCAACAGGTTGTATCTAATATATCAGTTAAGATCGCCATGATGTTAAGGATATGGTTAGCTCTGGGCTAGCGTATTAGTTTGTCACGCAGTTGACTGGGGATCGAATACTGCTACAGTTAACTTTATTTTTCTTGAATTCTTTTACAAATGATGTGCACAAGCTCTTTCCACAGATACTGAATAAAATGTCATTTAGCTCAAAGGGGAGGCTAATGTATACACTCGTTTATTAATAAAATCACAGTCCCAGCATTGCACATAAACAGAAGACATTAGGAAAAGGAGAATAGAAGAACTAGAGACGCGTTGTTATCAACCACAGCATTCTTAATGTCTCTGTACGGTGCTGTCCTCTTGTGGGTTATGTGGGTAATATTGTTCCAAACATACCGCTGTGTAAATACCTGGCCTCCTGAAGTATGGCAATTTTGTAATACTGGTAGTTCAACTATTAGCCACGATCGCGCTCCGATTAACTTTAAACACGGCCAGCTGGATCGCCTCCCTCCTGGCTATTTTAAACTGCCTGCTCGTTGAACACCCAGAGGCGTACAAGATAAATATTAATTCACTGCTAGGTCGCAGCACCAACCTACTGTGATCGGTGCGGATTTTTAAAGGGGAAGGTACCCAAAACGAAAGATTCTTAAGTTTGCAGGCTGGCTTAATACAGAGATTAACGGACGTGAATACATTTCAATAAGTTAGTATTTCTGTTATTCAATCATCATAAAGTATATAATATTGATTTTGACACGTACTGGCTAATTATCAATATAAAAGAAAACAAACACTACATGGTGGTAGAGGTGGTTTTAGGGATGAGGACAAAGAGTTATAAATATACCCATACATTTAGGAGAAAGTAGGCTATATGTTCTTTGCTGAACATCTTGTTTTTCTTTCTTTCTTTCTTTATTTATTTCTTTCTTTCTTTCTTTCTTTTCTCTCTGTTTCAATATTTATTATAATTATTTGAACATTTGAATAATTCTACTTCTTCGTCGAATCATTCACGATTGAATAGTCGGTTTATTTACTAAAGTAAATATTTTGAAATTCCAATGTTCGAATATCCTAAAATACCAATACCGTAATTCGAACGTTTGAATACTTGGAATAATCAAATGTCTCTGGTATAGACATTTCACATGTATTTGTATTGTACCAATGTGAAGAATTTCCATGGAAAATATGCTCCCGCCTCCAGCTAGCGGCAGTCCTCAGGCGTATACCATTCAACCCAGTGAGCAGTTGCATATTTTTGATTTGAGACTAGGAGGTATCAACTCTACAATAACAACACACAACTCTACCCTAAAAGATTTAATAGGAGTCTAAATCATGGCTTCACGCACATCAAAACAGCAACACAATTATATTACACACAAAATATGCAAAACATACTGTTATCCTCACTTATTATTCGCACTTTATCCTCACACAAATCCAAATAATTGTTGATTTTACTTTACCTTGAAATTACCATAAAATCATTTCCATGTGCGCTAATGCACTGGTAAACTTTACACAAACAATGTCAATCTTACAATCTTTCGTTAATCATAGTGAACACTTTCAACTATACAATGTGCAGAAGATCGTCCCTTGTCCTTTTCTTCCCACCAAAATACTCGAACCTACCATGCATTAACCAATCTATTAATTGTAACTCCACCGTATGCCGTAATGAGTTTTCTTCCATATATTTACTCTGCTACCGCTGTGTCGAGTGGGACTTTATGCAACCCGTCAAGTGGGCGTAGCGTAATTAATATAGTATCCATTCTCGGAATTACGTGTCGTTGTCAGTATAAAAATGTAACTTTTACCATCTTATAACTTGGCCAAATATTAAGATGTCAGGACGATTCTTAATTAGCAGTGTGTCTTATTGCACACATATTATATATTCATTACTACAATCAACATTTTCTAACAATCAGGGTTTCATAGACTTCAAATTTATACATCCTACTCCAAGAATACAAGCGTGAGTTCTCTCCTGTCCCTTCATTTAGTACAATGGACCCTCGCCGCGGGCGGTCAACCAACACGGTCGCTGCCCCTTGCTCCGCTCCAAGCAATTGTCTGCTGCTCCCAGACATACACAATGTGGCGTCATAACGACCCACCAAACATTACTGTCCTAATTCTTACAGAATGCAATACGGAATATGGAATTGTTTAAACATTTACTCCTATCATTTAGGATTTAAAGGCCGGCTACAACAGGCACAATTAATTCAGGCCAAGGAAACGAGATTCACTATGCACAAAGTCGGTTTTGGAACAGTGGGCGCTTTTGTCAAAGACCACGGTCAGGGCACAACTTCCTGCCGTCAAATTCACTCCCAAAGAGATGAATTAATTCACACAATCAGCTAGTTCTCGGTCGATATCCTGCGACATGGCGAGGTGTCCTCGTTCTCCTGCCATACGCACCTGGATTCGAATCCGGAACGCTTTATTAGAAATAATCAGAGCTAGGGATCCCACTATTTACGCTCGAATGCAGTTTATATATCCGTATGCCCCTTGGCTATACGAGAATCCATACGTCGATTAAGCTACCTGACTTCCCTGACTCTTGTGAAGCTGATCCCGTCCTTAATTAATAAGATAATCTCTACCAATTAATCTTATAAGCTTATTTATCAAGCTGCAATTCAATTATCTTTCAAACTTTTCCATTTCCGACCTCCTTTGCAAAATTCTGTCCATTATCATATGATTCTTTGATATTAATTTTATCTGAGCGATCCATTTACTTTCAATAATACTGCTTAGATATACAGTTATTCAAATTAACATATATTTGTTTACAATTTCCCTGATGTTTATTTATTATTATTATTACTGACATGTCTTCCCTTATCTCGACACAACGTAGCCATATTTATATCATCAATAACTGAACATCCGTGTTCATTACATTTATAAAGCTTATTAACTCAAATGCCATGTCTACGTTACTTGTAACGGATTTACACATAACTCGATGTAAAACGAACATCTTAACTTGACAAAAATCAACACAAAATTAATGTATGAAGGTTCTACCTTCCAAATTCAATTTTCATTGGCATATTTTATAACTTTTGATATTACCGACATACAGTGGGCTACATGTTTACAATAAAATCATGGTTTTTCTTGTACTTACGTATTATCCTGGCGTCTCCGCCCAAACACATACTCCATTGATGCCTGCCATAGTTGCATTTTAGCAAGGCATCCTTACACTGTTTACACACAATTTATATAATTTTTCCATTGAGAAATACATTGCACTTTGCTTTTCCAAGCTGAAGCTATCGCTTCCTTTTTCCATAAAACACATTATATTGACCACTACACTTGTAGAATACACATATTTAAATAACAAATCACTTAAAAACACACGATAATTATATACATTTTCTCACTGGTTGACACTTCTTGCAGAATCTCACAAACACAGGTTTTGTAGATCTTTCCTCCACGAATAACCCTGCATCCCGTTTGAGAGTCTCGTGACACTGCCTGAAGTTCCCTAGTGGATTCCTGTTCCTTGAAAATCCCTCGTGATTCTCAATGTTCGTCAACTCCTATCCAATGGTATGTTCCCGATACAAGCATAGATATGGTTCCATATCGTACAGAACGTTAAACAAAGTGGTACTTATGTGAAAATACTTTACCCATATTAACAAAATGTTTATACCTGCGCAATTCTAAATACTGTATCCATGCCTAACAGATATATTCTATACTGCGCTTGTCCATCGTACATTGTACTTCTACAATTACCACTCTCATTGTCCTCTGACTGCACTTACAGTCTTCCTGAACGGTACGCTTTTAAGAAAGTCTTGTACAGTACCACGTACATTTATATAACAATGCATTATATCTTCGTTATGAGGTTCGATTGACCTATTATGATGCTTTTCTAACTCGTACATACTTATACTGCACGGCTAATGCACTTAATAATTAACACTAAAAATGTTGAAGTCTTTTCTTCTCGCGTTCCTTTTCCTGGACCAGACCAGCGTGGTCTCTGCCCAGCGACTTGTTTCAACTGACCTCGACTGCCTGCTCCAGAGACCTTTTCACCAGAAAAGTAGGTCCGTAAATTCCTAGGAGCATCATCTCTTCTTTACATGCTTTTCCACTCTTGAAATGATGTTTTTCAGATGCGTCCTGCATCACTGTTTCCATATCTGCCCGCGTGCATGAGAATCGATCGGCCAATTAATTATAATTAATTGCCTCCCCAAGCGCGTATCGACGCGGCGTGGGTGGTGATTCCCCTATGACCTGGTAATATTTCTGCGCTGGTCTCATCTCTGCTGTGTCCATGCGCATTACCTTAAATATGCTTCAATTTCGATGTCTGATGGCTTGATAATTAGCCTCCTTGAATTCATTCACGCAGGTGCAATCCTTATGTCTCTGGCATACTCCAATCGCGATTAATCATTAAATTATCCTTGCAGTTCCCCACTCCACTGGTCTCTTCTCTTGTGGTAAGGGGGTTTACTGGAACACATCTGCGACTCTCACGCTCTTCTAGACGTTGTAAATAGATCCGAATGACTGACGTGGTGCCTTGAAAACACGCCCAGTTTCTAAACTCATTTGTAAAATGTCAAGAGCTTAGTGCTAACTTCAGGACTGTATGCATTTTACAGCCAAATATTGCCGTATTCTTTCCATCTTTTCTGCATTACATTAGCAAATAATGCCAGAATTCATTTAAATCACATTAGTGGTTAAATGTGTCCTGGCTCTAGGGGTTTCTCTTGAATAAACTCCCTCAGAGACCCTGGGTTAATTCCTCGCTGGCATCTCTATTCCTTTCTCACTTTCCCAGTGTCCCAGGTTCAACACCAGTCAGCCTAATGCCCAAGGGAACAGTATGCTACTTCTTTCGTCCGTGTGAGCGTGTCAATTGTGTTTCTAAGTGTTCTCCAGCCTGGTCAGTTGTTGTTTTATTTTAGGGACTAAGACATCTTGATTCATTAGCACCGTGTATTTTAGGTGTGTGCGGAATTTGTCTGATAACCTGTGTCACTATGATGTCTGTACTAGTATGTGTATTTGTAATTGAGGTAGGGTTCGCTCAGAAAGCGGCCGTGGTCTTAAGTTACCTACTGTACCCGATAATCCGGAAAGGATCCTGTTGGAATATCCATTGCCCCCGATGGATTGCCTATTTCTAATTGCTCCGGCAACTACAACATTAGAAATCGCTTCCTACATGTTCTTTAGGGATTTACAGACAGCAGTTACCAGAATATTGTGGATCAACAACCAACTACACGGGGCACTCACCTTTACTTACCTGGGGGACTGGGACTCGACTTCGCCTACACTACATCCACAATACTCTGCTCCTTACATTTAAAATGAATCACACTCCAACAACAACGGAAAACAATCTGAACAAATTTGTTAACAAAAAGGTAAACTAATCTACTATAAACAAAATAACAACAAATGAATTTAACAATTAACATTAAAATTAAAAACACGCAAGCATTCGCACCTCCTTTGAACTCTACATCTTACTACCATGCTGTATTAAAAATTATGAGTATAAATCTTGACTTGTTCTAAGCCCACACTGCGTAAAAATAAAAAACGTTTAGTGAACCCCCTTAATGGCATTCCAGACACATGTTTTCATTCACAAACCTGCGTTGTAGAACGCACGTGCCGTGGCTTTGTTTCATCAATGAAATATTGGCACCATGCCGTACTCAAAACTGGTTTATACAATAAATGGAAGGCAGTTGGTCTACATCTGCTTAAATATTATGTCATCGCTCTCCAATGCTAACGGTGACTCATGCTTGCTAGCCCACAGAGACTGCATGTGTGGCATTTATAAAACACGTAAAAATTAACATTTAGTTCTTACAAAAGTTCATATAACTGCTCTGTTTCTTAATCAATCATTCTATAATTTTTATACACTCTTTCATTCGCACTCCGTTATTGTTTTAGACCAATACGGTTCAACATCTTCTCTTAACAATGAATAATCATTCACACCAAAAACATCCGCTCATAAACACACACTGTTCCAAAACTATTGATTAATAAATTCTATTAAATTATTTAGTAATTAAATCATTTCCACAATAATTATTTACATGTAATATGTTTATATTAATATCTATTATCTAGTGCTGCTAACTTGACACTTTCGAGATTCTAACTTCACGGTTACAATATAATTCTTAACTAAATATATACACTGGTTTTTCACATAACCACTCTTTCTTTAACGTTCTGTAGTTTTAATATACTGCATACACCTCGTCTTATATAGGTTTCATTACATTATCGGTACAATACAGTCGACTGATTAAAGTAAACTGTACGTAATTACATACATTCGGGTTTAAAAAAATGTAATAATAGTATTATAGACGTGAATAGACAATCTTTCTCAAGTTGTATTTCCGCTGAAACCGTCCTCTTAACACAGCTAAATCGTTAATTCACAAGAACTGGACTACTTGTATACAACGGCTCTTATCATGATACATGCCTTTTATCAAAGAACAACAATACTTTGACTTCCGTAAAATGCGGAATTCCCTCGCCTGAGCACTCCATAGCTCTACAAAACCTCATATAACAGTATATATGGCATAAACAAATATCATCTACTATGTTAAACAATAACCAAAAGGGATTAATTGTTATTAACATATCTTATGTAGGAACTTCTCTCAAATACTGGCATGACCCTCAGTATCATTGCACATGACTACTGGACTACAATTATACATACATAAGTTCTTCAAACGAAACTTCCAATTGTAATGAACGATATTAGACAATCGTGATTAACCTCCTAAAGTTTACTCCACAACAAGATAATTAACTGTTAACTCGTCTGTCGCAAATACATGTAATAAAAATAATACTCCTGTTTCATCTCACTTGTCAATCTTTAAATTGTTTATCGTTGTAATATCATGTCGAAAAAATGACTCGATGTTACACTAATAGGATAAAATAACACACATGTTATTTATAGAGTCAGATAGAATTCAATCTTGACCGGGATAAAATAGCTTTGAATTCCTAGCCAAAAATATGAATAATCTTCTATCAAAAGGTATTTCCTCTAACATATTAAATGAACAAAGCTCTTAGCTTTACCAATAATAAGAAAGGTTTGTCAATGTCTTAATGTTTTTCCACTCTACACAAAGAATGTTCATAGGAATTAAGACTTCGGTCTTATCAAACGACTAGTATTTCTTAGATCGTCGATAGTTTATCATACTAATATATAAAAATGAGATGGTGTGTGTCTGTCTGTCTGTCTATCTGCCTGTCTGTCTGTCTGTCTGTGTGTTACCTAATAACGCAAGAACCACTGGTCCGATTTAAATGGAATTTTGCCTGGATGGAGCTGAAATACCAGGGTTACATATAGGATACTTCTAATTTCGATATTTTGCACTATTAAGAAATGGCGACCATTTTAGTGACGTCACTACACCCTTTGGTTTCAAAATTTAATATTTCCATATCAAATAAAAAGAGAACGGTAGGAAATAGCAAACTTTTGATGGCACATATGAGCTTTGAATTTTAATTTCCTATCCGAAAGGTCCGTATCACTTTTCGTGTATCTCCAACGGTTAGCGAGTAAAACCTACTTTTGTGACGTCACTACACCCTTTTGGTTTCAAAATTTCATAATTCCATTTCAAATAAGAAGAGAACGCTAAGAAATAGAAAAGTTTTGATGGTATACACGAGCTTTAGCATTTAATTTTCTATCCAAAAGGTTCTTATCACTTTTCGTGTATCTCCGATGGTTAGCGAGTAAAACCTAAATTTGTTCAATAAAACACGGTCAACACCGAGCGGTGCAGTATATCTCTACATATATTAATAGAAAATTTGTCTGGTTTTTTTTCTGAATTTCTACGGAAATTTGAGTTATTTACACGTTTCAGACTGTTTTATGATAGATGCGCGCGAAGATAATGTTTTGGTCTGTCTGTCTGTTTGTTTGATTGTCTGTGGACAACTTTGTTCCCTTATAACTCGAGAACGGCTGGGTGTATCAACGTAAAATTTGGTACAGATATCCATCAGAGGCACGACACTAATCATTGATGTAACCCTTCTCCGTACCTCTCATAAAAGGGGGCCTACCCCCTTAAAATGCATGCTGAAATAAGAGTAGAAGGACGAGACAAAGATCATTTTCAGCCCCTTGATGTGAGAGACATAACTCGGGGGCCCTAAAGGGACCCCGAAATCCACATTTTAAGGCCCTAAAACCAACCGTATTTGAGATATTCCCAGAAAACTAATTTCATTTAATAAACTAATGAACGAAAACAAGCCGGTAACCATGGCAACAAATTCTTAGAGGTCCATCTATAGCTGTAAGACGCAATGCAATTCCATTAATTACATTGGTGTGAAAGTTTGCAAACGGCTAGAAGGTTATCACGGAACCAAATTAAGCTGTAAAATTCACCAATACGTATAATGCGCTTAAGGGGTTCAAGGGGTACACTAGAATTTTTTCACGCGATTTACTCCTCCGGGTGTGGTACGGCAGGTCTATTATATTCCTATCCCTATATTATATTATTATTATTATTATTATTATATTATTATGGCGTACAACGAGGAGACAAAGCCCCTCGGTGCCAGAAACAAAACTTGGGGGGCCCTAAAGGGTCCTCGAAAACTACATTATAAGGCCCTAAAACCAAAAGTATCTGTAATGTTCGCAGAAAACTAATTTAATTTAATTTAACAAACTAATGAAGGAATGGAAATCGCTAACGATGACAACATTATCTCAAGGGGTGGCATCCAACTTTCCATCTATTTCTGTAAGAAGTAATGTCACTCCATTCATTACATTTCTGTGAAAGTTTGCATATGGCTATACGTTTATCACGGAACCAACGTAGACTGTATAATTCATCAATGCAATTAAGGGGGTCAAGGGGTAACCCAGATTTTTTTCATGCAATTTTCACGTGCGACATATACTGTAGTACAGAAGGTCTATTATATCTCCAAACATTTTCAAAGTGAAATGCCATGCCCTGTGGTTCAGATTCCACGTAAAATGGAGGTCCCGTGGCTTATGACTCGCGATTAATGGTCACGTAAAACTACAATCTTCCTTTATATCTCCAAACAGCAACATTATTTTCAAAAATTCCTGAATTATATCAGCATTTTTTGCGGCTTTTAGGAATTTGGGCCATTTGAGACTAAAGAACCTGAATTTTCATGCACCACAAGCCTTTATAATTTATGAAAGAGGTCTTCCTGTGTATGGGGACCTAACACAACGTAGAGGGTCATTTTTTACGTGAGGTGTATTGCGTTTCGTCTACAAGGCTTTCAATTCTATTTCACGTCAAGAAGTACACGTTAGGTGAATTTAGTTTGAGAGCAAATTTTAACTAATCTTTTTTTTTTTTTCGACATACGGGTTCATCGTAAGGATGATTTTGTTTGATACTGTATGGTAGATATACCCATATTTCGATATCTGGGTGATATGTTGTAGACTATAGAATTGTCTGTCTGTCTTTCTGTGTATCTTTATGTACGCCTATAAATCGTGTTCGGAGGCGTGGTGCATCGTAAAATTAGGTATGGTAAACATGAGTCAATACACCAATCATTTATAAAACTCCTCACCGTACTTTTCATACAGTAGAAGGGTGGATATAGGGAAAAACTTCCCAAATTCCTGCTGAAATAGGCGAAATATAAAAATTATCCTAGAAGGACGATCAAAGCATATGTTGCGCTTCTCAATGTGAGACACAAAATACGCGAGTCTATAAGGGGTCTCCGAAAACCACATTTTAAGGCCCTTAAATTAACAGTGTGTGTGATATTCCCAGAAAACTAACTTCGTTCTGATAAACTTATGAAGGAATGAAAAACCGCTAACCATTGCAACAGTAGCTCAATTGATAATGTCTGGTGTTAATATATAACAACGTTCGAAGGACGGGTACTTCTGCTATACTAATATATAAAAATGAGATGGTGTGTGTCTGTCTTTCTTTCTGTCTGTCTGTGTGCTACTCAATAACGCAAGAACCACTGGTCCGATTTAAATGAAATTTTGCATGGATGTAGCTGATTTACCAGGTTTACATATAGGATACATTTTATTTCGATATTTTGCACTATTAAAAAATGGCGACCATTTTAGTGACGTCACTACACACTTTAATCAAAACTTCTTATTTCCTTATCAAATAAAAAGAGAACGCAAAGAAATAGCAAACTTTTGACGGTACATACGAGCTTCACTTTTCGTTTATCTTCAACGGTTAGCGAGTAAAACCCACATTTATGACGTCACTACACCCTTTGGTTTCAAAATTTGATATTTCCATTTCAAATAAAAAGAGAACGCTAAGAAATAGCAACCTATTGATGGCATACATGAACTTAAACATTCAATTTTCTATCCAAAAGGTCCTTATCACTTTTCGTGTATCTCCGACGGTTAGCGAGTAAACCCTAAATTTGTGCAATAAAACACGGTCAACACCGAGCGGTGCAGTATATCTCTACATATTGTACCCATGTGAGTAATTTCCATGGAAAACATGCTTCTGCCTCCAGCCAGCATCAGTCCTCAGGCGTGTACCGTCCACCCAATGAGCAGTTGCATATTTTTGATCTGAGACTAAAAGGTATCAACTCAACAATGATAAAGCACAACTCTATTCTAAAGACTTTAATTCAGCTCTAAATCATGGCTTCAAACACACAAAAACACAATCCCCACAATATAACACAAAACAAAGCAAAATTACACCTACAATCCACTAATATTCACACTTTATCCTTGCAAATCCAGATGATTATTCATTCATTTACCCTGAGATTGACATCAAAATTCATTCTCAAGTGCGCTAATGCACATGTAATTTACACATAAACTGTACTTAAAATCTTATGTCACCTGTTGTGACCTCTTTCATTTCACAAGCTAAATTGTTTACTCTCAACACATCTTAATTTACATTATGCATACACTTGTGTTTTGTATCTCTTTTCCCACCAAAATGCTTTACCATGCATTAACCAATTTATGGGTTGCACATCAAATTTACTTGCAACTCCACAACTATATGTAATCATACCCGTTCTGCAGTTCCCTTCTGCAGTCCCCTTTTCTACAGTTCCACTATATGCCGTTGTGATTTCAACTTCAAAAATTCCGTTACCGCTGTGTCGGATGGTATATTATGCTACCCTTGCGTTGACATAGCCTATGGCATCTAGTGTCGACCTTTAGAGCTAAGTAACACCGTCAGTATAAAAAATGTAACTTCCAACAACTCATAAGTTTGCCAAGTATTACGTTATAAGAACGATCCTTAATTAACAATGTGTTTCAAACCACACAAATTCATTATACAATACAGCAATGACTCTTTTCATTACAAACAGGGTTTCAAAGTCTGTCCATTCTAAATATCAACCTTCGAAGGTCGTTTAAAAATCTCCCCCTCGGAGCTACTTGTATACAATGGGACTGAGTCGAGCGGTCACTAACACGTGCTCTGTCTCTCCCTACTCCCTTCTCTGTTTACCTCCAAGCAGTAACAAGATTTTAAATGCAATAGTGCAGTCTCAATGACCCACATATCCCATATGATTTCAACTAAATTGTATGCAAGACAGGTTATGGGCGTGTTTAAATATTTATTCCTAACTTAGGATATTAATAACTGGCCTCAATAGGTCCGTTTCATTATATGAAGGAACGAGATTCATCAATCACTGGTCGAACTGGCTAGCCGGTATCATATTAAATGCTACGGTCAGGCACATCCTGCCGCCAATTAAATTCACTTCTCAGAAGCTGAATTATTGCAATAACTAGTTCTCGGTCGACATCAGTTATCATGCAGAGCTTTCCATTGTTATCCTCTCATACACCACAGGATTCGAACCCGGAACATTTCATGGCAATCCACAGAGCTAGGGTTAATCACTAAAATACGCTCTGGCCATAATAAATATCTCTGTATGCCCTAGGCTATACGAGATTTCACACGTCGAATAGATTACCTGGCTTCCGTGACTATTGTGCTATGATCTCGTCCTTTAATTAGTAAGATAAATCTATCAATTACTCTTACAAGCTTATTCACAAGCTGCAAATTCAATTCTCTATTAAACTCTTCCATTCCCTAGATTCTTGCATATTTATTCCCATTATCATAATATACTCTGATATTAAATTGCTTTCCTTAGCCCTTCATGTATAATATTACTGCTTGGATAGATAAATATTCCAATTAGCATATATATTTTGCTTACAACCATTTTTCCCTGATGTGTATTCATTTATTCTTTTTATTATTATTATTATTATTATTATTATTATTATTATTACTGACATGAATTACAATAACCCGACACAACGTAACCATTTTAATAACCGAACATCCGTGTTCGTTACGTTAAGTTTTTATGTAACTGAATTGCCATTTTACAATAGTGGTAACGATTTATCCACTCAATGATGCACAAAGACATCTCAACTTTACTAAAATCAACACAACAATAATACCTTGAGGTTCTCCCTCCTAAAATTGACTCTTATTGGCATAGTTTATAATTTTGAAATCACTCAACATACAGTGGACTATAACTGCTACAAAATCATGGTTTTTGGGTACTTACATCGGCTAGTCTGGTGGCTCCAACCACGCATTTCTTCCAGTAATGCCCGCCATTATTTGCAAAATTAGCAAGGCATTCTTATACTTATAACACACATTTTACATAACTTTTGCCTTACAAGACACACGGCACTTTTCTTTTCCATATTGAAGCTGTTGCCTCCTTATTCACACAACACGTGATAGCACTTGTGACACTATTAATTTTACATATATTTAACAAATCATCACTACAATCACACGCTCACTATTTACATTTCTTACTGGTTGACTTTTCCTGGCAAGATATCAGAAATGCAGACGTTGAAGATCTCCCCCTCGCTGCTATCCGCATCCTGATTGAAAGTCTCGATTCTCTGCCTAAGGATTCCTATCGATTCCCCCAAACTGTCTATCAATCTCTATCCTTCGATAAACTTCCTGATATCGCTTAAATACGCTTGCATATCGACCTGAGCGTTAATTATATTGGTATTCTTATGAAATTTCACCAATCGCATAATAAAGTTTATCTCTGCGCAGTCCAACATCCTATGATCTGTCTAACCAATAGTTTACATACTGCGCTCAACCATTGTACATTGTACTTGTACAAATTATCACTCTCAATTGTCCTACTTTGTATATCACACGGTACATTTCCTACGTGCACAATAACAATCGCTCGTAATGCCGACTATACAAATATGGTGCGACTGTCCTTAATAAATGGTATTAATAAATGTCTTACTGCACGGCTCTTCATGTTGAAGTCCGAGCATCCCTTCTCGACTTCGGTAACGCGCACTTCGCACTAGACTGCGGTTCAACTGATTACATTACTCGTTAATTCATGACTTAATGCATGATTATATGTTGCTGCACTTAGAATGTTACAGTCCGCGCCTTTCTTCTCTGAGCTAGGGTGACGTGCTCCTCGCTCTCAAGTATGGTTCGACTGACCGCCTCTGTCCTGGGTCCACCCCTTATATTCGTTTGGAGAGAAAAAGTAGACCGAGAATTTCCCTGCAGTGTCATGTTCTCTCACAGTATGATTCTGGTCTTGAATTAACGTTTATATGGTTCCATTTTCCTCGCTGGTCACAGATCTGTATGCGTGCTCGAGGATCGATCGGCCAATTAATTAATATTAATTGCCTTTGCCAGCGCGTGCCCACGCGGCGTCACCTAAAAATCCCCTAAACTATGGTTAGATCTCTCCGCTAACCTCCAATTACTGTGTTACTGCGCGTTCCATTAAATCTGCCTCGATTTCAATGTTTAATGGCTTGATAATTAGCCTCCCGGCTAAACATTCACAAAGGTGCAAACCTCATGTCACTGCATTGCTCCAATCACGAGTAATCATTAAATTACGCTGGTATCTCCTCACTCCACTAGCCTCTCTATTCTGAAACGGGGAATAACTTGACAATAATTTAGCCCCCTGACCTGCTCCAGACGACTTAAGTAGGTCACATAGAGTGACACGGCTCCAAGAAACTACACCCCTTATCCAGAATCATTAGACAAATGTCAAGCGCTCCAACTTCTGTGCTCAAGTCCAGAATAGTATACTCCATACAGCCCATAAATGCAGTATTCTACTAATATTCCCTGTATTATATTAATAAATAATGTCAGCATTAGTTCATATCACAACAGTGATTTAATATGTGTTTTCTCTAGGGGTTTTTATACCTCAAACTCCCTCAAAAGATCTCGTGTTCGTTCCTTGCTGGAACCTCTATTCTTAGCTAAACTATCTCTGAGATCCACGTTCGACACCAGTCAGCCTAACCCCGTTGGGTTCAATATATAAGAAAGAAAATTTGTCTGTTTTTTTTCTGAATTTCTAAGCAAATTTGAGTTATTTACACGTTTCAGACTGTTTGATGATAGATGCGCGCGAAAATAATGTTTTGGTCTGTCTGTCTGTTTGTTTGATTGTCTGTGAACAACTTTGTTCCCTTATAAATCGAGAACGGCTGGGTGTATCAACGTAAAATTTGGTACAGATATCCATCAGAGGCACGACACTAATCATTAATGTAACTCTTCTCTGTACCTATCATAAAAGGGGGTATACCCCCTTAAAATACATGCTGAAATAGGAGTAGAAGGACGAGACAAAGCTCATTTTCAGCCCCTCAATGTGAGAGATAAAACTCGGGGGCCCTAAAAACACATTTTAAGGTCCTACGTCCAACAGTTTTTGAGATATTCCCAGAAAACTAATTTAATAAACTAATGAACGAATGCAAGCCGATAACCGTGGCAACAGATTCTCAGAGGTCCATCTATAGCTGTAAGACGCAATGCAATTCCATTAATTACATTAGTGTGAAAGTTTGCAAACGGCTAGATGGTTATTATGGAACCAAATTAAGCTGTAAATTTCATCAATACGTAAAATGCGCTTAAGGGGGTCAAGGGGTAGTCTAGAATTTTTTCACGCGATTTACACCTGCGGTTGTGGTATGGCAGGTCTATTATATTCCTATCCCTATATTATATTATTATTATTAATGGTATTATATTATGGCGTACAACGACGAGACAAAGCCCCTCGGTGCCAGAAATAAAACTCGAGGGTCCTCGAAAACTACATTATAAGGCTCTAAAACCAACAGTTTCTGAAACATTCCCAGAAAACTAATTAAATTTAATTTAACAAACTAATGAAGGAATGGAAATCAGTAACCATGACAACATTATCTCAAGGGGTGGCATCCAACTTTCCATCTATTTCAGTAAGAAGCAATTTATTACATTTATTACATTTCTGTGAAAGTTTGCAAATATAAGGTTATCACGGAACCAACGTAGACTGTATAATTCATTAATGCAATTAAGGGGGTCAAGGGGTAACCTAGGATTTTTTCATGCAATTTTCACGTGCAACATATAGTACAGAAGGTCTATCATATCTCCAAACAACAACATTATTTTCAAAAATTCCTGAATTGAATCAGCATTTTTTGCGGCTTTGCGGAATTTGGGCCATTTGAGACTAAAGAACCTGAATTTTCATGCACCACAAGCTTTTATAATTTATGATAGAGGTCTTACTGTGTATGGGGACCCAACACAACGTAGAGGGTCAGTTTTTATGTGACGTGTATTGCGTTTCATCTACAAGGCTTTCGATTCTATTTCATGTCAGGAAGTACACGTTAGGTGAATTTAGTTTGAGAGCACATTTCAACTAATCTTTTTTCTTTTCTTTTTTTGTCGACATACGGGTTCATCGCAAGCATGATTTTCCTTGATACTGTGTGGTAGATATACCCATATTTGGATTTCTGGGTGATATGTTGTAGACAATAGAATTGTCTGTCTGTCTGTCTGTCTGTCTGTCTTTCTGTGTATCCTTATGTACGCCTATAACTCATGTTCGGATGCTTGGTGCATCGTAAAATTAGGTATGGTAAACATGAGTCAATACACCAATCATTTATAAAACTCTTCACCGTTCTCTTCATACAGTAGAAGGGTGGATATAGGGAAAACTTCTCAAAATACATGCTAAAATAGGCGAAATATAAAAATTATCCTAGAAGGACGACCAAAACATATGTTGCACTTCTCAATGTGAGACAAAAAATTCGCGAGTCTATAAAGGGTCTCCGAAATCCACATTATAAGGCCCTTAAATTTACAGTATGTGTGATATTCCCAGAAAAATAACTTCGTTCTGATAAACTTATGAAGGAATTACAAGCCGCTAACCATCGCAACAGTAGCTCAATTGATAATGTCTGGTGCGTCTCTAAAAGCAACAGTACTTAAAAGGGACGTAACACCAATAACATTATTATTATTATTATTATTATGTCTGGTGTTAACACCGAACACCGTTCGAAGAACGGGTACTTCTGCCAGTGTACAATAATGATATAACAATATCATTCGATGTTTCTTCTGTTCTTGAAGTTATATGTCATGTCGTTACATTAAAGTTCTCAAATTAAATTTAATAAGAATTTAATTTGAAGCTATGACACAATGTCAGAATGAATGAAAATCCACAGCCTGCTTCCAGTCTCCGACCGGGTCAGGAATGGAATGAATGAAGCCCCCCCATCTAGCGGCGAGGATATGGACTGTGCCGGCTGCCGAGGCCTGACGCACTCCTCTGGGGCAATGATTAAATGAATGACGGATGAAATGAAATGATAGTGGAGAGTGTTGCTGGGCTGAAATTTTGACAGGGAAAACCGGAGTACCCGGAGAAAAACCTGTCTGCCTCCATTTTGGCCAGCACAGATCTCACATGGAGTGACCGGGATTTGAACCACGGACCCAGCGGTGAGAGGCCGGCGTGCTGCCGCCTAAGCCACGGAGGCTCCGACACAATGTCAGAAAACTTGGTTAAATGAAATTATTAAAATTCGAGAGTCGAAACGACTCGTCTACAATGAGGCAATATGATTCCTCAAACAAAATTTTAATGTCAGTTCCACAACTGATCCGTTGAATAAAATTGAAAAATAGATGAAATGCAATCATCTTCTAAATAATCTTGATATATAAAAATATCAACACACATCTGAAGTGTAAAATACATAAAAGCACTGAAATACATGAAATGTGAAAATATAGAAATATGGAATAAGATCGCTGAAAATATGGAATAAGATCGCCGAAAATATGGAATAAGATCGCTGAAAATATGGAATAAGATCGCCTGCTCAGAATGTCACTAATCAAGCTCTATATAACAATTGAGATACACCAATATCTTATTTGGACGAAAACTTGAAGATTAATGTAAGTATTCCCACAATACTTTAGATGTTTCCTCAGCACAAGACACTGATATGGATCTGCATTCGAACCTCGGATCTGCGACCTCAGAGATAAGAAACGTCTCTCTCTGGAATTCACCAACATTCGCTTGGGCTCGAACGACATCCTTCTGGCAAATTCTTCTGGGTTGCTGGGCTACCTTCCCTAGCATCTTGACAAATCTCTTCTGTAAAGTCTTCATTCTCCGTCGTAAATATGTATCGGCTTCATCATTGGAATACAATTATGGAAATAGTCATATAAATTGTGAATGAAATGTTTCCATTGCTAATTGATGTTGTATTAGTGTTCGTAGACTGACGAAAATGCACAAGATGGACCGTACACTACGTCTGTATTCAAGAATACGTTGTCTAACGAAGCTCCATCGTTGTATCTTAACTCCTGTTATTGAATATGTCTCTGGCGCATGACTGTTTAGTTCATCATATCAACAATATAAATTAAGTTGAATGATAATGTTTGAAGAATAATAAAAGTCATTCTGTTAATGTTTATGTGTTGCGCCAATACTAAAAGTTCTCCGCCACTGTTCACTTGAACTGCGTTCGTCAACTTCACTTTGCAATTTATAATTATATTCAGCTCTGTTTCCAACACATTTGGAAATGTAACTAGACAGGCTGATATTGTCGAAACGGTGAATATTTAAGCACTCGACTTTCCACAATATATAGTAGGCGACCTGTTCTTAATATATATTCGCTTATTTCACTTCAAATCTCAATTATATATGAGATATAATCAATACTATGTTCCTCGCAACTTCACACATAATGGAATTGCGGTGATCTCTACCGTTCCACCTAGCTATACTCGCGTCTCCACAAGTCGACGGTCGTCGCACTCGGACTAAGCTTTGGGATCTCCGTTAACCCAGTAAAAACACTTCCTCACTCTTCAAAGTCTGCTGGAATAAGAACCTCGATCCTTGGATCTCCCTCTCCAAGTCGTATTTTTGGCGGCCATATCAATCTCCCACCATAATTTTAGCGCGTAGATTTCTAATGCTTATTACTGCGTAGATTAACCGATCTTGGTTTTTAAAGTATCAGACATAATTTCTCTTAATATTCTCTTCATTACCAAATAAGAAAATCTTCTTCTAAGGGCTTAAATGCATAATTTCATCATATTGTGTAATAAAGTTGATCCCGTCTTCAATAAGACCTCTCCTCATTGGCTGTGGACTGGGATCCAATAGCATAATATATAACATTAATCTCCAAACTCGCTGTTGCTATGCTAAGAATAGCCTTCTAGAAGCGTCCATTGTGCAATCTATCACGTGATCGGGCTCTCCCCCAGTCTCGAGCTTGTAACACGACACTCTTGTGTCACACTTCCAGAAATTATATTTGCTAGTTAAATTTTATCATGGGGACGGAAAATACTCTCATTTTGTCCCTGAATAATTCAATTTACGGGGGCATTCCTCCGTCATCTCAAGTTAAAAACAGTTGCAAATTGTTTTTAATCATACTAATTCAAGACTTTTGATATGTCACTTGAACTCGTATATTGAATTATTTCATCCTATTTTCTTAAGATACTTTTTCAAATTTTTAGCGTTGAATTTTCCTAAAATAACGTTGTTTTCATCGTCAAATAACTCATAACAGTTATTCCCATAAACATTAGTTATGCGGATCGCTCTTTCTTCTTGGATTTACTGCAGTTATCTTTATCTGACCCGTTCCTCTTTTTCTATTCTTGTTTTCTTCAACGTCTTCTTCTTCTTCTTTTCTTAGTTCTGCAACGTCTTCTTCTTCTTCCTTTCTTGGTTCTTCAACGTCTTCTTCTTCTTATTATTTTATTGGTTCTTCAACGTCTTCTTCTTCTTCTTTTCTTGTTCTGTGTAGCAGTATATCCTCTTCTCTCTTCTACTTCTTTTGGTCAACGTAAATGGTCCCTCCATATCGTCTATGAGAACGATTTCCATTACCTTCTCCTTTACTGGTGCCTTGTTTGGAATTGATACTCAAATCCTTTTTATCACCATTCCCATATTCCTTGTCTCTTAAATCTTTAAGATATTCTTGTCCTTCCTTATGACGTTCGTTATACTTCTCCTTCGTCATAATTTCATCTTGGGAGTATCTGTTACGATTATAGTTCTGGTTATTCCTATTGTTATTCCTGTTATAACCATTATTATTGTATCGGTAGTTTTTGATGTTGTGATAATAACCACTTCTACGTTTGCCATTGCTATTATCGTTGTTGCGTCCTTGCTGTTGCTGATATGGACGACCTCCACGGAATCTCCTGTATCTGGGTTCTGGTCTACGATCCCGGAAATAATTATTCCTTTCAGGACCAATATTTCCCTTTTCTGGTTCTTTCGTATCGTCTGTCTGTTGTGTTTGGTCAAGATATACTGTGTTAATGTCTTTGTACTCTTGCCTTTGGTTCTTCGCAACAACGTTTGGCATAGGGCTCGTGTAATCGAGTTTTCTGAGCAATTCGTCCATGCTTGCTAGATCGTTGATCCCTGACGAGATAATTAGACGTCTGACTTCAACAGGGAGCATCCTGGCTACCGCGTCTATCAACTGAGCCGTTGATAACGGGGGTTGAAGAAATCTGAGCCTGGCTAACTGACTCGTGAAGAAGTCTGCGTAGCGTGTAGGAAGAGTTCCTGAATATTTTCGTGAGTATACGTCTGCGCGTAGGGAGTTTTGTGCTTCAATAGACCCAAAACGCTTTATTAGTGCTTCTGCGAATTCATCGAAGTTCATGAAGGTATATCTGAAGGCTCTGAACCATTCAAGGGGCCCATCTGATAAAAAGCGTTCTACGATCTTCATTTCCCTCTCTCTTGGAATATGCACTTCGATAAAGTAATCTCTGAGATTTCTGATACACTCTATCGGTGTGAAACTATCTAGGTTGCTGAACTTAGCGGTTTGTCTTCAAAGTTCCTTATGACCGTCACGTTTCTCGGATATGAATCCTGAAGGTTTTGTCGAAAATCTCTACTGTAACTTTCGGGCTCTTTACTCCTCTCCTCTAAACCTTCCGTAAACGTGAATAATCTTTCTTCCGGCCTAATTTCCCTTTCTTCCACTTCTAGGCTATTTCTTCTAGT
Organism: Meconema thalassinum; assembly: GCA_946902985.2. Taxonomy (NCBI): domain Eukaryota; kingdom Metazoa; phylum Arthropoda; class Insecta; order Orthoptera; family Tettigoniidae; genus Meconema; species Meconema thalassinum. Next base: position 611,161,821 of record OX336388.2, read on the forward strand.
CTGATTCCTCGAATCTTCAAGATCTGTCTTCTCCCTTTCCTTTTCTTCTATCTCAGCGATAATCTTCTTCAGCTGTTGTCCTAATTCGGTCTTTAAATCTTCCCTATACGTCTCAAGCTTGGCAACATCTCCTAGATTAAGATTTTGTAACTTCTTGGATAATTCTTCTAGTTCATTAGTCTTCTCCACACTCATGGTATTAACGTTAGTGACAACCTTGTTTAATCGTTCCTCTATCGTTTAATTTTACTCTCTAACGATTCTTTCAAAGCTTGCACATCCTGACTAGATTGAGTTCTATCCTCTACTTGTTTTTCAGTGAGCGTATCAATCCTTTTACCTAGATCTGTTCTTGCTTCGATAACCTCTCTATTAATTTCTACTTGGGTACTGGCTAATTTCTTTTCTATGTTATCTTGTATTTGCTTAACATGTTCCCCACTAGATTTGTTCCATTCGCCTTTCCATACAACTGCATTAGCTTTTAACATTTCAGCTATGTCCTCCTCATTATCTGCCTTAAGAATTCTATTATGGTCGATAACCTGTGTTCGTAAAGTTTCTACGTTACCTTTTAATTCGACCAGAGAAGCTGTAGTTTTTATCGCAACGTTAACAAAACGTGTCGTTAAAGCAGTTATATTCTGTGTACACAATTCTTTAGACGCCTCTACCTCTTGTCTAATCTTATTGATATCCACTTGGACTTTTGATACATCTACAAATACCGTATTAACTTCTGTCTGTATTTTACCTATGTCAGACTGTACATCAGTGACATCTGACTGCATGTTATTTATGTCAACCTGAACATTGGTGACATCGGCTTGGACTGTATCTACTTTAGCTTGGACATTGGATACCTCTACTTGGACTGTATCGACTTTACTTTGGACATTAGATACATCTGACCTAACATTACCAATATCGGACTGTACATTAGACACATCCGCTTGTACTGAGTCAACTTTGGATCGGACAGTGGAGACATCTGACCTAACATTACTAACATCAGTTCGGACATCTCCGACATTTGCCCGTACACCACTTACATCGTCGTGTAACTGCTTTGAGCTGGCCTGTAATCGCGTGACATTTGCAACCATTTTAGATGCACTAGTATGCAAACCCTCTAAAGAAGTCTGAACTTCCTGAATTTCAGTTTTGAAACTCTCTTTAAAACTTTCTGCAACTTTATCTGTAAGAGAATCAACAACTTTAACAATCACTGTGTTAAGGTCCTCCTTTCGAACCCGCTTCAGTTGTTCAAGGTCCTGCCTCGCCTCCTGAAATTTACCTTCAACAACATTTAAACTGCTCTGCAGTTGCTCCTTCAAATTCTGCTTCAGACTTTCTTGCAGCTTCATCTGCATCTCCTTTAATATTTTCTTTACATCCTCACTTGCCATTGCAATATTACATAATGCTATAGAGACATAAACAATAACAGAGCAAAATAACATCTGAGCGACGTCCTATTCCATATGTATTTTTGAGCACCTTAATGTCTAAAAGTAACTTACAATTACTTTAGCATTAACTAATTATACACCCTATGTTGAATTAACTCACTCAAAATGTTCGTTCTCCTGTGATTCACCTTAAATACACTACCACAATGAAAATTCTACCATTACAATCATCAAAACAAGTTAGCTTTAGTTTTACACATGACCTTAGCAATCGTCATGTACCGGTAAAATGAAATAGATATCAGATCGTAGGTCGTTTTTCCGAAACTGTCTACCTACTACACCTCTCTCAGGTTTCTAGGATCTGATCTTTATCTGAGTGTAACCTTCCTAATATTAATTTAAATTAAGCCCATATAATTACACTCACATCCATCCAAAATTGGATATTACATCCCACAAGTCTGGTAATTATTTCTTTCACTAGAAATGTTCACACCAACTTCCTTTAGAGACACCACGAAGCTAATTTCGTAGCCCCAAAGTTCATAAGGCGCCATTCCTACTGTACCCGATAATCCGGAAAGGATCCTGTTGGAATATCCATTGCCCCCGCTGGATTGCCTATTTCTAATTGCTCCGGCAACTACAACATTAGAAATTGCTTCCAACATGGTCTTTGGGGATTTACAGACAGCAGTTACCAGAATATTGTGGATCAACAACCAACTACACAGGACTCTCACCTTTACTTACCTCGGGGACTGGGACTCAGCTTCGCCTACACTACATCCACAATACTCTGCTCCATACATTTAAAATGAATCACACTCCAACAACAACGGAAAACAATCTGAACAAATTTGTTAACAAAAAGGTAAACTAATCTACTATAAACAAAATAACAACAAATGAATTTAACAATTAACATTAAAATTAAAAACACGCAAGCATTCACACCTCCTTTGAACTCTACATCTTACTACCATGCTGTATTAAAAATTATGAGTATAAATCTTGGCTTGTTCTAAGCCCACACTGCGTAAAAATAAAAAACGTTTAGTGAAGCCTCTTAATGGCATTCCAGACACACGTTTTCATTCACAAACCTGCGTTGTAGAACGCACGTGCCGTGGCTTTGTTTCATCAATGAAATATTGGCACCATGCCGTACTCAAAACTGGTTTATACAATAAATGGAAGGCAGTTGGTCTACACCTGCTTAAATATTATGTCATCGCTCTCCAATGCTAACGGTGACTCATGCTTGCTAGCCCACAGAGACTGCATGTGTGGCGTTTATAAAACACGTAAAAATTAACATTTAGTTCTTACAAAAGTTCATATAACTGCTCTGTTTGTTAACCAATCATTCTAAAATTTTTATACACTCTTTCATTCGCACTCCGTTATTGTTCTATACCAATACGGTTCCACATCTTCTCTTAACAATGAATAATCATTCCAACCAAAAACATCCGCTCATAAACACACACTGTTCCAAAACAATTGATTAATAATTCCTATTAAATTATTTAGTAATTAAATCATTTCCACAAAAATTATTTACATGTAATATGTTTATATTAATATCCATTATCTAGTGCTGCTAACTTGACACTTTCGAGATTCTAACTTCTCGGTTACAATATAATTCTTAACTAAATATATACACTGGTTTTTCACATAACCACTCTTTCTTTAACGTTCTGTAGTTTTAATATACTGCATACACCTCGTCTTATATAGGTTTCATTACATTATCGGTACAATACAGTCGACTGATTAAAGTAAACTGTACGTAACTACATAAATTCGGGTTTAATAAAATTTAATAATAGTATTATAGACGTGAATAGACAATCTTTCTCAAGTTGAATTTCCGCTGAAACCCTCCTGTTAACACAGCTAAATCGTTAATTCACAAGAACTGGACTACTTGTATACAACGGCTCTTATCATGATACATGCCCTTTATCAAAGAACAACAATACTTTGACTTCCTTAAAATGTGGAATTCCCTCGCCTGAGCACTCCATAGCTCTACAAAACCTCATATAACAGTATATATGGCATAAACAAATATCATCTACTATGTTAAACAATAACCAAAAAGGATTAATTGTTATTAACATATCTTATGTAGGAACTTCTCTCAAATACAGGCATGACCCTCAGTATCATTGCACATGACTACTGGACTGCAATTTTACATACATAAGTTCTTCAAACGAAACTTCCAATTGTAATGAACGATATTAGACAATCGTGATTAACCTCCTAAAGTTTACTCCACAACAAGATATTTAACTGTTAACTCCTCTGTCGCAAATACATGTAATAAAAATAATACTCCTGTTTCATCTCACTTGTCAATCTTTAAATTGTTTATCGTTGTAATATCATGTCGACAAAATGACTTGATGTTACACAAATAGGATAAAATAACACACATGTTATTTATAGTGTCAGATAGAATTCAATCTTGACCGGGATAAAATAGCTTTGAATTCCTAGCCAAAGATTTGAATAATCTTCTATCAAAAGGTATTTCCTCTAACATATTAAATGAACAAAGTTCTTAGCTTTACCAATAATAAGAAAGGTTTGTCAATGTCTTAATGTTTTTCCACTCTACACAAAGAATGTTCATAGGAATTAAGACTTCGGTCTTATCAAACGACTAGTATTTCTTAGATCGTCGATAGTTTATGTTTAATAATGATATAACAATATCATTCGATGTTTCTTCTGTTCTTGAAGTTATATGTCGTTACATTAAAGTGCTCAAATTAAATTTAATAAGAATTTAATTTGATGCTATGACACAATGTCAGAATACTTGGTTTAAATGAAATTATTAAAATTCGAGAGTCGAAACGGCTCGTCTAAAATGAGGCAATATGATTCCTCAAACAAAATTTTAATGTCAGTTCCACAACTGATCCGTTGAATAAAATTGAAAAATAGATGAAATGCAATCATCTTCTAAATAATCTTGAAATATAAAAATATCAACACACATCTGAAGTGTAAAATACATAAAAGCACTGAAATACATGAAATGTGAAAATATAGAAATATGGAATAAGATCGCTGAAAATATGGAATAAGATCGCCGAAAATATGGAATAAGATCGCTGAAAATATGGAATAAGATCGCCTGCTCAGAATGTCACTAATCAAGCTCTATATAACAATTGAGATACACCAATACCTTATTTGGACGAAAACTTGAAGATTAATGTAAGTATTCCCACAATACTTTAGATGTTTCCTCAGTACAAGACACTGATATGGATCTGCATTCGAACCTCGGATCTGCGACCTCAGAGATAAAAAAAACGTCTCTCTCTGGAATTCACCAACATTCGCTTGGGCTCGAACGACATCCTTCTGGCAAATTCTTCTGGGTTGCTGGGCTACCTTCCCTAGCATCTTGACAAATCTCTTCTGTAAAGTCTTCATTCTCCGTCGTAAATATGTATCGGCTTCATCATTGGAATACAATTATGGAAATATTCATATAAATAGTGAATGAAATGTTTCCATTGCTAATTAATGTTGTATTAGTGTTCGTAGACTGACGAAAATGCACAAGATGGACCGTACACTACGTCTGTATTCAAGAATACGTTGTCTAACGAAGCTCCATCGTTGTATCTTAACTCCTGTTATTGAATATGTCTCTGGCGCATGACTGTTTAGTTCATCATATCAACAATATAAATTAAGTTGAATGATAATGTTTGAAGAATAATAAAAGTCATTCTGTTAATGTTTATGTGTTGCGCCAATACTAAAAGTTCTCCGCCACTGTTCACTTGAACTGCGTTCGTCAACTTCACTTTGCAATTTATAATGATATTCAGCTCTGTTTCCAACACATTTGGAAATGTAACTAGACAGGCTGATATTGTCGAAACGGTGAATATTTAAGCGCTCGACTTTCCACAATATATAGTAGGCGACCTGTTCTTAATATATATTCGCTTATTTCACTTCAAAACTCAATTATATATGAGATATAATCAATACTATGTTCCTCGCAACTTCACACAGAATGGAAGTGCGGTGATCTCTACCGTTCCACCTAGCTATACTCGCGTCTCCACAAGTCGATAGTCGTCGCACTCGGACTAAGCTTTGGGATCTCCGTTAACCCAGTAAAAACAATTCCTCACTCTTCAAAGTCTGCTGGAATAAGAACCTCGATCCTTGGATCTCCCTCTCCAAGTCGTATTTTTGGCGGCCATATCAATCTCCCACCATAATTTTAGCGCGTAGATTTCTAATGCTTATTACTGCGTAGATTAACCGATCTGTGGTTTTTAAAGTATCAGACATAATTTCTCTTAATATTCCCTTCATTACCAAATAAGAAAATCTTCTTCTAAGGGCTTAAATGCATAATTTCATCATATTGTGTAATAAAGTTGATCCCGTCTTCAATAAGACCTCTCCTCATTGGCTGTGGACTGGGATCCAATAGCATAATATATAACATTAATCTCCAAACTCGCTGTTGCTATGCTAAGAATAGCCTTCTAGAAGCGTCCATTGTGCAATCTATCACGTGATCGGGCTCTCCCCCAGTCTCAAGCTTGTAACACGACACTCTTGTGTCACACTTCCAGAAATTATATTTGCTAGTTAAATTTTATCATGGGGACGGAAAATACTCTCATTTTGTCCCTGAATAATTCAATTTACGGGGGCAGTACCATCCCAGCATTTGCTTGGAGTAGAAGTGGAAAACCACCGAGAAGCACTTCCGGGATGACTGAGGTAGGAATCGAACCCGCCTATTCTCACTCTTGACCTACGAGGCTGATTGTACTCCGTTCCAACCCTCAGATCAGAATTAAATTTCTTGGCAGAGCTGGGAATCGAACCCGGACATCCGGGGAGTCAGACAAGAATTCTAGCTGCTACACTACGAGGTGGTTTCTGACACTCTAACACAGTTGACTCGATCCGTCGCTTTCTTCACAGACATGTTGCAGCTAAGTGCTCCTTACCTGACAAGGTAGAAATTAAATTGTGTTTGTTTCTGACGTTGATTTAAGTCCATCTATGATCCTGCTGATGCTGCCACTCAAGAAATGAGAATCCGCAGTTGCAAGGACAGGTTAATGGTGGGCACATGGAATGTGGGGAGTATGTATCATAGAGATGGGCAGCAGTCGACTGAAAACAGTCGAATTAGTCGATAGTTAAAACAATCGACTTATTCGACTGCTTTAAAAAAAACAGTCGAATGAATTCAACGACTACTCACCGTATCATAAACAAGTCGTTTGCAAACGACTGATCCCAAAAGCAATCGTTGGAAATCATTCGAATGAAACAAGTCGTTGGCAAACGACTAATTCCAAGCGAATGGAATCATTCGAATGTAAGTAGTCGTTGTAAACGACTGATCCCAAAACAATCGTTGGAAATCATTCGAATGAAACAAGTCGTTGGCAAACGACTAATTCCAAGCGAATGGAATCATTCGAATTTAAGTAGTCGTTCTAATCAAACGACTTCATCAGGATAACTTCATGCTACAATTCATTGTGCTGTAAGTTTATTGTAGAGCTTTAATTAATAAGTTAAGTATACCTGTAGGTGCCTATAGTTTTATACAGTTCGTTGATTCTTTGAATGAAATAGCCTAAATCCAGTTGTCCAAGTTATTGGACAATTCAATATTGTCATTCAATATTTAGGTTATGTTTGAACTCCAAATACCGGTTTTGTGGCCCATCATCCCAGGCAAGCCGGTAAATACCTTTGCCTCCCAGTCAGATGGATCATTTAGCCGTAATTTTGAATTAGAATAAGGTTGTAGTATGCGTGGTCAGATTTATACAATAGCCTACTCCATGAAGTGGTCATGGCTACGCCTTCTATGTTTGTTTAATGAATGAAGTAACTGAAATGAGTGATGTATACTGATTTTAAGCTTTGTGGAATGAGTTTATGATTTTAATAGAATTTAATGAAGTCTTCAGCAGTGGCGTAGCTACAATGGGGCAAGCGGGGCACCGCCCCGGGGCCCCCGTCGTTAGGGGGCCCCCAAACCCTAAAAAAATATTATAAATAAATTATAATAAATAAAAGTAGTACTAGAAAACATATTTGAGAATTCAATTTAGTTCAGGGGCCCCAATTGTACTGAACTACGCGTCTAAACAGCGCTGCCGGTTCTGTACCGCGAAATATAAAACAGCGTGGACTACATAAAATATTTCAAATGTTTTGAAATGAATTCTGACGAACCACTGACCATATTACTAAAGTAATATAATTACACACAGTTAACCAGTAAGTGTGCACACACAAGACAATAAAACAACAAACCTGTACTAGCACAAAGAGCAACAGAAGAGAGCCCTTGCAACATCGAGCTAAATTTAAAGACCGGCTTACCGGGAAAACTGCTGATTGGTACAGGACAACATTCTTCATGGTAGTAAGCGACTTCGCCAACCTAGGCGGAATTCCACTACGATCGAAGAATTTAGGTTCTGTAACCGCAAAATGTTGGAATAACAAAATTATGCATAAAATTGCAAATAGGGTGTGGGACTTCCACGTTACATAGTGAAGACGCTAGAGAAGAATTAAAATGATGGCAAGTTTGAAGGTTCTATTAACAGCTTCTCATTGCCGTAAGTTGGCTATATTGTTCTCTTTACCCCTCTTCTCCCACCATCACCAAACGTCAGAGCCGGACACTCAGCGGCTGGACTGTAGTGTATTTGGTACGTCGCCACAGTGGTTTTCGATTAAGTGGCTGAACTTAAGTTGGGACTTGCATTGTGCTATTTTTTTAACGACGCTTTGAAATGTACTTATGAATGTTGAGCTAAAAAAGGAAGGATAAAAGGGGAAAAAAGAGGAGACGGTTCGTGCTTGTACTAAATCGTTAACTGCATGGTTGCACCCTCAAACTCAATCAGGTTTAGAGTACGTTTCGGTGCAGAAACAAGATCAAAACGAAGAAAATGAAAATAATGAAGTTAAGAGGAAACCAACGTTAACTATATTGTAAAAGTGTTATAAGTTGTTAAACAAAGTGAAATTTTGTTATTAAGAGTTCAATTAACAATTTGGTCAGGACGTAATGTTTTATAACAAACTAATATCATATTACGTTAATATTATAAAAAGCATAGAATGTGTGATAAAAAACAAACAATGAAGAGTGTAGCGAATTGTGACGGTTAATTCACTTCACTTGGACTGAGCACATTTGTTCGTTTTTCACTTCACATTAAAAATCACACTGTATCGGGTATACAGTATGCATCGTTTCAACGGACGACTATCATTGGTGACACAGTCTTTTTGTCCCGATAACCAACCAATAATAATTTAGTCGGCTTAGTTCAACATTTAGTTGAATCTGTTTCCACAAATAAAACACTGCGATGAACTATAAACCACTACACTAAATTTTATTGCTCAATATTATTCACTAAGTTTTTTTTTTTAGATGTTGACGCTCATCAACAGTCTGAAGTACATAAAATTGATGTTCTGACCACTCATAGTGGCCTTTCATGTCTTGATCAGTCAGTCAATAATAACAAGGACGCAGTAAGCTTGACTGAGACTGGACACGATGAAAATTATGTTTTGCAAGACAAAATTGAATCTCCCAGTCCCGTCAATAATCCAGCAATGAAAAGGTTAATCATAGCATCAGGACCTTGTCAACCTCGTGGTCCCTTTCCAAAACAGCCTGATGGACGAGGAAGTAAAAGATCATTTTCAACTAATTACTACAGTTTTATATCAGGTTCGGGGATGAAAAGAAACAGACTCTGGCTTTGCTATTCGCAAAAGTTAGACCTGTATACTGTCAACCATGTTGAATGTCCCCACAACAGACAACACTTTCGGTAGTACGGGACTAAACGACTGGAAACATCTTTCTGGTAGAATTAAAACTCATGAACAATCGGATGACCACATATTTTCTGGTGTTGTATTTGAGAAATGGAGGTGATGATGAAACAATGAGTGATGCTTTAGAAAAACAGTTAAAAGAAGGGAAAATTTACTGGAGGAACGTTCTTGAAAGAATAGTTGTTTCATTAACTTTGGCCACCTGTAACCTTGCTTTTCGCGGAAGAAGTCGTAAAATGGAAGATCCAAATAAAGGAAATTTCTTGTCTATAATAGAACTTCAGTCTGACTATGACCCTGTACTAAAAACCCTTTTGCAAAAGCCAGCAGAAAGTGTAAACTATTTAAGCCCTAGCATCCAAAATGAAGTTATTTCTTTGATGGAAAATGAAGTACCCTGAAAGAAATCAAATATGAAATACAGGGCTCTTCTTTTTTCTCTGTTATTATGGATACAACACAGGATGTAAGTAAAGTTGATCAGTTAAGTGAAGTTTTCAGGTACGTCAAAGTGGTAAGTGATGAAACAAATAAACCCAAAGAAATAAAGACTTGCGAGACGTTTACTTATTTTACAAAAGTTGAAGATCAAAGTGCATTTGGTTTGTCAAGTAAAATAGTGGAATCTATTAAAGATCAAGGTCTTGAATTGAAAAAAATGTCGTGGCTAAGGTTATGACGGCGCAAGCGTTATGAGTGGAGTATACAATGGAGTGCAGAAAAAGATTCAAAAGTTGCGCCACATGCATATTTCGTACAAGTTACAATTTAAATCTGGTGTTGAAAGACGCTGTCGAAGCCAATCGTGAATATCGCATTTTTTGAGGGTATACTAGATGTCTACAACTTTTCTGGACACAGTATCAAACACTGGCTGGTGCTGTGCAGGAATCCGGGATAATCGGACCCTCCCAAACACCACATTTCTCGGCAGGGCGAACCTGCGAGATTCGGTGTTGGGCTCTTCCCTGTAAGATGCATCTGAAAATGCAAACATAACGTTAAAAACACTCAACCCAACAAGATGGTCGGGAAGGTAAAAAGCAGTTTTTCTTTAAAGGAGAGGTTTGGCGATGTATTAAGACGGCTATCTAAACTTATTTTGACAAGTAATACGGCAAAATAAAGGAATGATGCAATTGGATTGAAAAAGAAAATTGAATGTCTTGAATTTGTGCTTCTGTTAGTTGTACAAACAAAGATTTTGCAGCAACTTAACATCGTATCTAAATGTCTCCAGATGACGATCTGTTTAAGAGGCAAAATGTTTCGCCGAAACTTTTTCTGATGATGTGTCGCCAACATTTCCTGCACAAATTTCCACCGTGCGTGCATCTTTTTCCTCTAAAATTAAGAAAATGTCGACTGTTAAGCAACTGATAGACCACCTCTACATTGAAAATCACATTCTGGTTGCAAGCTATCCTGACGTGTGTACTGCTTGTTTTATGTTCTTGACTGTACCTATCACAGTGTCTGAAGCGGAAAGATCTTTTTCCAAGCTGAAAATTATAAAGTCCTACCTAAGAAGCACAATGAGCCAAGAGCATAAGTGGGTTGGCCTGTTGATGGATTAAAAATGAAAGAGCTCGAAAACTTAAATTCTCACATCTAATTAGCATGTTTGCAGATGCAAAGAGTAGGAATTTTTTTTGTGTGTGAATTAGGTTAGTTGATAAATTTATTTGTTTTAAATAGTTTGTTTAATAATAATAACTCAACAATTTTTTTGTGAACAATGAGTAAAAATTTATAGATTTATTTTATTTCAAGTTATTTGTACAATACATTTATAATTTTGAGCTTTCGACCTGACGTTTATTTTATTTTTAAAGTCTAGTACTTCATAGACGATCCTATCAGTTCCCTTTTGTTTTCTACTCTACCGGTAGCTTCATTATAGTCAGTAATAAAAGAACAAATATGTGTACCGGTACTTATAATATATATTTGCATGCAGTTCTCTGTGTAGACGTATTTTTCTTATTACCATATCACAATTTCACAAATTGAAAAGCTATAGCCATTATTTATCATAATTATATAGGACATTTTATGGAGCCAAATTAAATATTTCTAGAAAAAGGGAAGTGGCAAGGGGGGAGGAATTCGAAAAGTGCATACAGTCACTTTGATAAGTTCTTATCTTCGAACATTAATATTAAAGGCCTGCAGTTAGGTCAGGTTTTCAAAAGATAGTGAGGGGGCCGCATTTCAACTTCTTGCCCCAGCGCCCCTTCAGGTCTAGCTACGCCACTGGTCTTCAGTAAAGTTGAAGGAGACATGATCGTGTTTAGACAATAGCCTACTACATGAAGGGATCATGACTATGCCTTCTATGTCTGTTTAAGGTGTAGTGTGGCTGAAATTAGGGAGGTTTACTGATTTTGGTGTTTGTGGAGTAGTCTTTTCGTTTATAATTTAGGTTTTTGTGAAGCTTGTTGCGGAGTTGTTTTATGGATTTTATTGCTCTGTAAATGAAGTGTATTAGGGGGTTCTGGGTTTGGTTTAGCTGTAGTTTACAGGGTTATGGCTGAGAGTTGTTGTAGCTGGCCTAACAACTGTGTCAGAGCAGTGGCGTGCTGTGTGGGAGGGGGGGCGGGGGGAGGTTAGTAGCAAAGACATGAGACCAGGGATGGAAGATTTGTAGCGTTGTCTGTGGTTAAACTGCCGTTGCCTTATGGCTGATTTTATGTACTGACATCCATCATAAGAGGCGGCATGTGTTCCCTCACAGTTGGCGAAATTAGGCTTATCTCGAGGTACCGTACAGATAGAGTAGTGATGTGAATCTCCACATCTATTGCAGCGGGTACGGTGAGGACAGCTTGACCGTACGCACAAATTGATTCTGGTCGTCAATTGTTTAGAGATGGGCAGCACCGCAGCAGTCGACTGAAAAATGTTAAATCCATCGACTAGTTTGACTGCTTTTAAAAAACAGTCGAATGAATTCAACGACTACTCACCGTAACATAAACAAGTCGTTTGCAAACGACTTATCCCAATTGTGTTTTAACTTTTAACATGTAGAACACGCTCGGATAGTTTTACGTTCTGGTCGTCAATTGTTTTAGCACATGGATAGCGCGCGCATTTAAAAAAAACTTTATATTTACATTGTTGCCAACATCTCCATTGAAAGATCGCCCTCGTTGCTGTTCTAAAGTGTTCTATTTTCGTGTGTATTTACTCTAGGCCGCAGTTTTCTTGTTCAAGTCGTATTTCAGCTCTACGTTCTTAGTACTTCAGAGAGGATTAAATTAGTGAACACATAGCCTAACTTGTTTATGACTCTATGGACATATTTTACTTTTATTTTTTGGCATTAAAATATGAAGTGTGATTATTTCAATGTTGGCTATGGAATTGTTCCCGGTACTTAAGAACTCCCTCTCAGTAATAGTGATTTAATTTACTCTTAGGTTAATTAAGTATTGGTCTATTACTTAACTTATCCACAGTACATACAGGTAATGTGCCCTGTATCAACACCGGTATCGGGGAACATGTATTCACACATTTTGCATTAAATGAAATGTGCAACATTGCAAATAATGGCTGCACTCTACACGACGTAAACCACCATTTCGAAGCACAGTAAAAATATATAAATAACTTTGACCAATTGCATGTTGCCGAACGTCGAGTAGTCCAAGCTAACGTCTGCAAAAATAGGTGGGTTAAGGAGAAGTTTGATTTTCATCTGTTGGTACGACTCAACTTAGCCGGTAACGGCTTGCAGTGCTTTCTACGCTGCCTAGAAGCGACTACTTTCAGTCGAATACATGAAACAACACGCTTAGGAGCAATGCGAATTCAGGTAACCATTCGACTGAAAGTAGTTGACTATCTAGTCGATAGTTTCTTCCAATGAATGACTAGTCGGTCGATGGTTAAAAATAGTCGATAGTCCCATCTCTAATCAAGGTAAATTAGAAATTGTAACAAGTAGTTCCGTGAAGAACTATACAGCCTATTTTCATATATACTACTACTGTTAATTGCCTCTATCAACATACTAACTTTCAGTTTGATTGCTGTAATAGATTCGTATATATTGAGAACCGTCTAAATATATCGGATGGTCGCCATGTTGGACTTTTATATATGTCTTAGAGTTATGTACTGTTACATGAAGATTATTGTGTACGTGTAGTACTAAAACTTCATTAGGACACAAGAAGTAAAAACGATATTTTAAAATTTCGCACAGCTGCCATCTTGTGGTTATGGAAACAATTGAAATAAATTACATGCCAGTGGATAACATTTGTATAAGGATTAACTGTACCAAGTTTCACTGCACTTGGATGATTAAATTGCGAGAAACGACCATGTGAATATTTATAATTCGCGTCGCCACCATGTTGGATTTGTGATCACCAGGTTATTGAAAGTCATATCGGTGAACTTATGTTCATAGCCCCTATGAACATAAAAAAATCACTTTGATTGCTGTAGTAGATTCGTAGGTATTGAGAACCGTCTAAATATGCCGGATGGTCACCATGTTGGATTGTTATATGTACTGTATAGGCCATAGAGTAATGTGCCTTTAAAGGAAAATTATTGCGTAGGTTCATTATTCAAACTTTCACTTCGATCGCATGATTACGACACAAGAAACAAAAACTTAATTTAAAAATTCGCACAGCCGCCATCTTGAGTTTATGACAACAATTGAACTAAATTACATACCAGTGCATTACAATGTATATAAACATTTGCTTTACCAAGTTTCATTGCGTTTGGATAATTAAATCGCGAGAAAATTCTATTTAAACTTTCAACTTCGCTTGGCCGCCATGTTGGTTTTGTAGTTACCAGGTTTTCAAAGGTCACATAAGTGAACTTCTAGTAGTTCCCTCTATCTCCATACAAAATTCCAGGGTGATATCGGTAACAGTTTCGGATATATTGAATGCTGGTGAAATACTTCGCACAGCCGCCGTGTTGGATTGGTGAGACGTAACAAACTTTGAAGGGCATGGTCGGGGTCGCCCGGAATAGTGCTGTGAACTTACCGAGTTTCATTGAAATCGCTCCAGCCCTTAATAAAATCTAAACGGCAGTAGTGGAGAGAGGGGGGTTCTAAATAGTGACACGAGCCACTCGGCTACGCTGAACTCTCATGTATATTTCATGAAACCATGGGCATGTGACATTTCGTTGGACTCGGGCTGACGTCCTCTTTTCTATGGTCCATGTACTATATTTTTCAAATTTTTTTTGAAATTTTTCGTTTTCGAAAATAGGCAATAGTTTGAAAACTAAACATGGTAGAACGTTGTGCCATGGCTCAAACGAATTGTCTTTATGACCTTTATTTTCTATAGTAAAACTTTTTTATTTTTTATGTTTTTTTGAAAAAAACTCGAATTTTGAAAATTCTATATTTCGGAAACTAGGAACTCTACAAAAAAAATTGTTTGACGTAAATCAATGGTCCCTACCCCCTCTACCTCCAAAATAAATTTCAAGTCTCTAGGATGAAAACCTGTGTAGTAGTGGGATGGGGATAGAGCTGCTTCCAAAAGCAAGTGGTGAGCCCCTGCGACCTTGGAATGGAAGGAGCCATGCTAGGAGGGCGTGCTTGGATTCGTTTTTTTCGTCTCGTTGTGCTCTTTACGGAAATGTAGGTGTCGAAAAGGTGAAAATTTGGAAACACGGTCTTTTTGGGGTAAAAACGTGATTTTAGACTTTTTGCTATATTTCGCGAACCAAGTATGCTAGAGGCGTGTTCGACAGGTCCAAGGACTCGGGGTGACGTCCTCTCTGCTATGGACCACTCGTTATAATTTTTTAAAAATTTTGGAAACTCGATTTTGGGGTAAACACGTGTTTTTGTGATTTTGCTATATCTCACGAACCAATAACGCTAGAGGCATGTACGACGGGTCCAAGGACTCGGGCTGACGTCCTCTTTGCTATGAACCACTCGTTATAATTTTTAAAAATATTGGGAAACGCGATTTTGGGGTAAACACGTGTTTTTTGTGATTTTTGCCGATATTTCACGAACCAATAACGCTAGAGACGTGTACGAGGTGTCCTAGGACTCAGGCTAACGCCCCCTTTCGAGTGTGGTAGATATTTTTTTTCCAAAAAATAATTCACAAAGGGCCTAACGCCATACATGCTGAAAAAACTTTTTCTTTTTCTTTACTTGTTTATAATGTCCATGAAGCGTGGTGGTTGAGAGAGACGATACGGCTGGGTGTGTGTGTGTTTCAAAGAACCTGTCGCTTAGCACAAGGACCATGCTTAATAGAACAATTGCTATTTCGACGGGTCGGTGTATGACAGAGCGAGGGTGCGTTTTTCTGATATTTTACCTTTGACGTGTAAACGGTGATGAGAACTTGGTTCTATGTTGGTCGAAGCGAGTACAGAAAACAAACTTGCAGACGAGCAGGAGGTGAAGGTCATTTGAGCTTATTGGAAGGCGTTGATCTGACTTGACAAGTGCAATGGAAAAAATGACAATGACGCTTGAAGGTGAAATAATCTGACCATCGTGGTGGCAGGGAAGAGCGAAATGCATGTGAACACATGTGAAACCACATGTAGGCTAAACCAGTGACATCCTGTCTTGCTTCGTACGTGACAAAATGCAAGTCCATGTGAAATTTGATCTACCACAGGTGTTCGCCTGAGACGTTAGCTGTCCACGTGCGCGATAAATGTTAACAAGTTACATCCTGTCTGCTTCGTACGTGACAAAATGCAAGTTCATGTGAAATTTGATCTACCACAGGTGTTCACTTTGGGTGTTAGCTGTCCACGTGCATGATAACAGAATGTTCAAAGCGTGGGAAAAAATGATTATACATGCAACGTAGCATATATAAAGACATGTCGTTATCATTCCCACTCTCACTTGGGTGGACTACCTTTGAACACACTGCGTTGCATGAAACCCCTGGTCTTGTTTAACAGTTTTGGTGTTGGTGGAAAATACTTAACCTTGTTGTGGGGTAGGTATATATTTATTCATTTATAAATTTATTGATTAATATATATATTTACAAGCAATTATTTATTGATTAGGTAATTAATGATTTTATTTATTTGTTTGCAGATAACCGGCATACCTTACATGTCTGAGGGAGAAGAAACCATTGCACTTTGGAGCCCACTAGAAGGGAACAGCAACAAGTCACTGCAAGTAAAGGTGAGATGATTTTTTTAAATAACTTGTTTCATTTTGTTTTGTTTTATGTTTTATTTTATGAAATGTATGTATTAACCTGAATTTAGGTATTTATAGCGGTTTATTTTATTTATTTTTAAAAACTTGGAAAGAATAGCCTTACCGCCGTAGCAGTCGCTGAAAAAAACCCGAAACGCACTAAAGCGAAACCACTGCCAAAGAGTGAACTGTTTAAAACTCAGGTAAGTCCAACTTAAAAATGCTATTCCATTTTACCACTACTGAAAACTCGTAGACAAAAAAAAATCATTACCTGTACATGACTGGGACAATGATTGCTTTCTTGATTAATGGCTATGTTGTTGTTTTTGACAGGGAAAATTGCAAGGCCATGTTGGATTTTCTAAAAATAAAAATAATAAATTTAATTTATGGGTGGTTCCCTATGGACTCAACGAATATCCACAGGTTTGAACATGATAATGTGAACAAAATGACATGACATTCATTTTTGTTTATATATTGGTTAAAGGGAGGGTGGGGGAATGTAAATGACTGTAGATTTATAAAAAAGAAAATAAGTACATGGGTTACTGTTAGTGCCAACATACAGTTTATTTTTAATGGTGTTTTGATATATTAATGCCAATTAACGTTAACGTCTTATTTACAAGTATTGATTGATTGATTGAATGAGTGATGGGTTATTTTGTTTGCTTTTAGGTGTCGTCATGTGCCATTAACGTAATGAACAGACAGTGAACAAGCATGCATTATGCTTTAAAGTACTCTGTGCTCTTGTGCAATGTTAATAACTTACAATAAGAAAATGTTTTGTTATAACACATGGCGTTAGCACTAAATACAACAAGTGAGCAAGTTGGTTTACCACGTGGGTTGAAATTAAAATCAGAACATGATCGATGGTTAACATTTGAATCCTGGCCTGTAGGGTTTTTGTCGACGCATGAACTTGCAAAAGCCGTTTTTTTTTACTTGAACCGAGAAGATGTGGTGCGCTGTGTGTTTTGTCGTATTGAACTTTCACACTGGGAAGAAGGGGATGATCCCTTTAGAGACCATTTGCGATGGTCTCCTCACTGTCCTTTCATGCTTGGAAAGCAAGTGGGTAACCTACCCGTGCATTCATTTTACCGAACCACAAGGCCTTTGGCCGCTACTTACGTTGCTGAATCACAAATAAATAATAATAATGTATTACCAGCCAACAACGGTAGTGTCGATATATGTGGTCCATATGCCATAGACAGTGTTGAATTGGCGTGTGCTTTTGAAAAATTGGGAGTTTGCAAGACTAAAGCACTAGCACACCCAGAGTACAGCTCTGTTGAAAAACGTTTCGAATCTTATAAAAATGTTTGGCCATTAATATTAAAACACCTTACCAAACAGCTAAGAGAAGCTGGATTTTTTATACTGGTGAAGGGGATAAAACAATATGTTTTTATTGTGGATTTGCTTTAAAGGATTGGCAAATGACTGATGACCCTTTTGTGCAACACGCTCGTTGGTTACCAAACTGTAAATACATGGTGTTGTTTAAAGGTCAGGAATTTGTGAACACTATTCGTAAAGAAAATGTGATTGCAGCACAAGACATAAAAGTGCCTTTAGAGTTAGAACACGCGGAGCAAATACATAAGGCTGAAAGAAAAGACTTGTCTCACGAACAGATACAAAAGTGTGACCAACAATTATGTAAAATTTGTTATCAAGATGAACTAGGTGTTGTATTTTTACCCTGTGGACACATGATAGCCTGTGTCAAGTGTGCATTAGAACTTAACACTTGTGCTATATGCAGAAAAGTAGTATCTGCTACAGTTAGGGCATTTCTTGCATAACTAGTATAATTTATTCGCCATGGATAGTGCAAAATCCCTAATTGCACAATATTATTAAAGCTGTTTTAGAGTGTAATAGATATGCTTTTGTTTTGTTTATAGACTACTACAATGAATGTTTTGAATGCTGTGGGACAATCATGTGGCTTAGAGACAAAGAAGCTCAGCGAATTGCCAACGCATATTCCATTCCGCATTATCAAGATTCGGAAATTGAAAACAGCATATGGTGATTGTGTACTTTGTGTATGTGAAAACTTTGAGACATTTCTGCCTATACGGTTTAATGATATGTCGGAGAGTGTTTTTGATGAAGTCAATAATGCTGTGCAACCTGTACACTTAATTTATGAAGGTTTTAAAAACAATAGGTGCATGGTTCGTTTTAATTAAATAAATAAATAATGTGAAATAATAATGGAAAATATAAGTAATGACAATATACTGAAAAAGAAAGAAAATATGTGTATAGAATAGTAATGTTTTAGTGTTTAGTGTTGTCTTTAAAAATATTATGATGAAACAAAAAAAATGTATATAAAGTTTGTAAATAAATGCAAAATGATGTTACAATGCTGTTTTATTTTATACAAAGTTAGTATATTTAACATTGCAGAGTATACATGATTATGACAATAAATGCACACTGAATACAAGCCTTTCACACTTTACAGTAGTCTGTTATAGTTTTAAACACAAGGCTTGTTGTAGATCATTTTATAGCAATGTCCATTCAATGTTGTTTTCGAAAAGTGGGGAAGCCGCAATGGTTGTATTGACATAAAAAACTTATGGTTATTACTATTTAGTCACTTTGATCCCCTTGCATATCAAGAGCAGATGACCTAGTTGTTCCACTCTTTAAAACGACAACAACAACACTACCTCTTGCATAGTTTGTGATGTTGATGGCTCTTGCGACGTGGAAGATGGATTAAAAATAACTTTGAGAACAGGGGTTAAACGTTGATCATTAAACAATGCACTATTTTGAGTAGCAATATGGTTTTCTTGATTTTTTGTCGACGGCAACTGTGTTTCATGCGGTACACTACATTGATGATCACTGACACTTAAAACCTCACTATTTTTACTTTTTAGGTCACCACGACAATGTTTGGAACGTTGCTTTGAACAACGCCAAATAACAGTTCCATTTTTATTGGTTCGTTTCACAATATATGAATATCCTTTATAGTATGCGTAAGGCTTACCATACCTAGTCACTGATACTTCCATATCAACTGCCAAGCATAGACTAAGCTCTAGTAAAGTCAACTTGGTAATAAGAATACTAGTTTAATGTGAGAGCAAATATGAATCCAAAGAGTTCAGGTAAAAGTGAAAGCAAATAAGCAAATATTAGAAACAAGAGTTGGGGTAAAAGTGGTCGCAAAGTGGTAGACCCATTACACAATAATTTCAGCACGACGAAGCTCTTGTTCAATTTCTTTGATTTCCCAATCGTGACCGATATGCCCAGCTTGTCGTAAAGCATGCAATTGTCGAAGCCGTTGAATTAGCTTACTGGGTTTGTTCCAGTATACAAATTTAACAAATGGCTTTTTAGGTGTAAACAAAGCATTACCATTATCATGATCATTATCATCATCATTATCATCATCATGATCACCATTATCATCATGACCATCATCACTGTTACTATATAGTCCTTTTTGATCCTCTTGCAATACCACTTTATTTATAGTCTGAGTTGATTTTGATAGTGTTGAAGGTTTCTTGGACGTTGACAACTGTCCTAACATGACGTTTTGAGGACATGATAAGTCCTTTTGAACAAACACTGCACTATCTTTAGCCGCAATATCGTTTTCTTGAACTTGCTTTTTAGCATTTTGATAATTGTTTGTAAACAGTAAGCGTGGTTCGTTTCGAGCACTACATTGATGAACACTCACACTTAAAACCTTTCCATTTTTACTTTTCAGATTGCCTCGACATTTTGTTGACCTCTCTTTTGAGCATCGCCAGAATATTATTCCATTTACATTCTGGCGATTATAGTTATAGGAGTAGCCTTGATAGAGTGCACGTAGCCTACCTTTGTTGGTTGTAATAAGTTCCATAGTAGTAACTGACCTGTCAGTACGATGTTCACACTACAAAGGTTACAACTGTTTTGCTGATGGAGTGACCTACCATAAGCTTATATATTGGCTTATGTGTTGGCTTTTTGTGTTGGCTTTTTGTGTTGGCTTTTCGTGTTGGCTTTTGTGTTGGCTTATGTGTTGGCTTTTTGTGTTGCTTTTTGTGTTGGCTTTTGTGTTGGCTTTTCGTGTTGGCTTTTTGGGTTGGCTTTTCGTGTTGGCTTTTGTGTTGGCTTTTCGTGTTGGCTTTTCGTGTTGGCTTTTCGTGTTGGCTTTTCGTGTTGGCTTTTTTGTATTGGCCTTTTATGTTGGCTTTTTGTATTGGCTTTTCGTGTTGGCTTTTTGTGTGGGCTTTAGTATTGGCTTTTGTATTGGCTTATTTGACAAGTTATTTGTGTCAATGTATTTAGTGGATTTTTTTCTTGGTGTTGGAAAGTAGTTGAAAGAGAGGGAATATTTAAAGACTTAACCTCAGCTCACTAACCTAACCTAACCTAACCTAACCTAACTTTACCTAACCTAACCTAACCTTTCAACTCTCAGATGTTAATTAAATTCTGTGCATAGTCGAGTTGGAACCCAAGACCTCAGGGGTAAAAAAAACAATTATTTTTGACGGCTTATTTTGGTAACTTATTTTAATGGCTAACCTAACTTTACCTAACCTAACCTAACCTCAGCTCACTTTGGATATTACTAGTAAGTGTTCATATTCTCTGCTAGGTAGCATGCTAGTAGTAGAGGTAGTGCTCATATTTACCGCTAGGTAGCAGAAACATACTTTGCATGTTGCATGTGACACTTGTGAAGTTTAACCACATGCAAGACGTGCTTGTATAAGTTCTCTATTTAAACTCAATATACAATTAACCACTAAATGTTCAGAACTAACATGTATAGCCATGTTTAGGGTATATAGGAGACCCTTAGCAAGAAAGGCTGTCTAACCCACGAGTGTACAGCCTTGTCATACGCAGTAAGCACCTGTTGGCAGAAAACAACAACAACAACAATTTGAGAAAGCCAACAAAAAACTGTTTCCTTTAAATACATTAATGGATATGTTGTTGGCTTTCTCAAATTGTTGTTGTTGTTGTTTTCTGCCAACAGGTGCTTACTGCGTATGACAAGGCTGTACACTCGTGGGTTAGACAGCCTTTCTTGCTAAGGGTCTCCTATATACCCTAAACATGGCTATACATGTTAGTTCTGAACATTTAGTGGTTAATTGTATACTGAGTTTAAATAGAGAACTTATACAAGCACGTCTTGCATGTGGTTAAACTTCACAAGTGTCACATGCAACATGCAAAGTATGTTTCTGCTACCTAGCGGTAAATATTAGCACTACCTGTACTACTAGCATGCTACCTAGCAGAGAATATGAACACTTACTAGTAATATCCAAAGTGAGCTGAGGTTAGGTTAGGTTAGGTAAAGTTAGGTTAGCCATTAAAATAAGTTACCAAAATAAGCCGTCAAAAATAATTGTTTTTTTTTTTACCCCTGAGGTCTTGGGTTCCAACTCGACTATGCACAGAATTTAATTAACATCTGAGAGTTGAAAGGTTAGGTTAGGTTAGGTAAAGTTAGGTTAGGTTAGGTTAGGTTAGGTTAGTGAGCTGAGGTTAAGTCTTTAAATATTCCCTCTCTTTCAACTACTTTCCAACACCAAGAAAAAAATCCACTAAATACATTGACACAAATAACTTGTCAAATAAGCCAATACAAAAGCCAATACTAAAGCCCACACAAAAAGCCAACACGAAAAGCCAATACAAAAAGCCAACATAAAAGGCCAATACAAAAAAGCCAACACGAAAAGCCAACACGAAAAGCCAACACAAAAGCCAACACGAAAAGCCAACCCAAAAAGCCAACACGAAAAGCCAACACAAACGCCAACACGAAAAGCCAACACAAAAAGCAACACAAAAAGCCAACACAAAAAGCCAACACATAAGCCAACACAAAAGCCAACACGAAAAGCCAACACAAAAAGCCAACACATAAGCCAATATATAAGCTTATGGTAGGTCACTCCATCAGCAAAACAGTTGTAACCTTTGTAGTGTGAACATCGTACTGACAGGTCAGTTACTACTATGGAACTTATTACAACCAACAAAGGTAGGCTACGTGCACTCTATCAAGGCTACTCCTATAACTATAATCGCCAGAATGTAAATGGAATAATATTCTGGCGATGCTCAAAAGAGAGGTCAACAAAATGTCGAGGCAATCTGAAAAGTAAAAATGGAAAGGTTTTAAGTGTGAGTGTTCATCAATGTAGTGCTCGAAACGAACCACGCTTACTGTTTACAAACAATTATCAAAATGCTAAAAAGCAAGTTCAAGAAAACGATATTGTGGCTAAAGATAGTGCAGTGTTTGTTCAAAAGGACTTATCATGTCCTCAAAACGTCATGTTAGGACAGTTGTCAACGTCCAAGAAACCTTCAACACTATCAAAATCAACTCAGACTATAAATAAAGTGGTATTGCAAGAGGATCAAAAAGGACTATATAGTAACAGTGATGATGGTCATGATGATAATGGTGATCATGATGATGATAATGATGATGATAATGATCATGATAATGGTAATGCTTTGTTTACACCTAAAAAGCCATTTGTTAAATTTGTATACTGGAACAAACCCAGTAAGCTAATTCAACGGCTTCGACAATTGCATGCTTTACGACAAGCTGGGCATATCGGTCACGATTGGGAAATCAAAGAAATTGAACAAGAGCTTCGTCGTGCTGAAATTATTGTGTAATGGGTCTACCACTTTGCGACCACTTTTACCCCAACTCTTGTTTCTAATATTTGCTTATTTGCTTTCACTTTTACCTGAACTCTTTGGATTCATATTTGCTCTCACATTAAACTAGTATTCTTATTACCAAGTTGACTTTACTAGAGCTTAGTCTATGCTTGGCAGTTGATATGGAAGTATCAGTGACTAGGTATGGTAAGCCTTACGCATACTATAAAGGATATTCATATATTGTGAAACGAACCAATAAAAATGGAACTGTTATTTGGCGTTGTTCAAAGCAACGTTCCAAACATTGTCGTGGTGACCTAAAAAGTAAAAATAGTGAGGTTTTAAGTGTCAGTGATCATCAATGTAGTGTACCGCATGAAACACAGTTGCCGTCGACAAAAAATCAAGAAAACCATATTGCTACTCAAAATAGTGCATTGTTTAATGATCAACGTTTAACCCCTGTTCTCAAAGTTATTTTTAATCCATCTTCCACGTCGCAAGAGCCATCAACATCACAAACTATGCAAGAGGTAGTGTTGTTGTTGTCGTTTTAAAGAGTGGAACAACTAGGTCATCTGCTCTTGATATGCAAGGGGATCAAAGTGACTAAATAGTAATAACCATAAGTTTTTTTTATGTCAATACAACCATTGCGGCTTCCCCACTTTTCGAAAACAACATTGAATGGACATTGCTATAAAATGATCTACAACAAGCCTTGTGTTTAAAACTATAACAGACTATTGTAAAGTGAGAAAGGCTTGTATTCAGTGTGCATTTATTGTCATAATCATGTATACTCTGCAATGTTAAATATACTAACTTTGTATGAAATAAAACAGCATTGTAACATCTTTTTGCATTTATTTACAAACTTTATATACATTTTTTTTTGTTTCATCATAATATTTTTAAAGACAACACTAAACACTAAAACATTACTATTCTATACACATATTTTCTTTCTTTTTCAGTATATTGTCATTACTTATATTTTCCATTATTATTTCACATTATTTATTTATTTAATTAAAACGAACCATGCACCTATTGTTTTTAAAACCTTCATAAATTAAGTGTACAGGTTGCACAGCATTATTGACTTCATCAAAAACACTCTCCGACATATCATTAAACCGTATAGGCAGAAATGTCTCAAAGTTTTCACATACACAAAGTACACGATCACCATATGCTGTTTTCAATTTCCGAATCTTGATAATGCGGAATGGAATATGCGTTGGCAATTCGCTGAGCTTCTTTGTCTCTAAGCCACATGATTGTCCCACAGCATTCAAAACATTCATTGTAGTAGTCTATAAACAAAACAAAAGCATATCTATTACACTCTAAAACAGCTTTAATAATATTGTGCAATTAGGGATTTTGCACTATCCATGGCGAATAAATTATACTAGTTTTGCAAGAAATGCCCTAACTGTAGCAGATACTACTTTTCTGCATATAGCACAAGTGTTAAGTTCTAATGCACACTTGACACAGGCTATCATGTGTCCACAGGGTAAAAATACAACACCTAGTTCATCTTGATAACAAATTTTACATAATTGTTGGTCACACTTTTGTATCTGTTCGTGAGACAAGTCTTTTCTTTCAGCCTTATGTATTTGCTCCGCGTGTTCTAACTCTAAAGGCACTTTTATGTCTTGTGCTGCAATCACATTTTCTTTACGAATAGTGTTCACAAATTCCTGACCTTTAAACAACACCATGTATTTACAGTTTGGTAACCAACGAGCGTGTTGCACAAAAGGGTCATCAGTCATTTGCCAATCCTTTAAAGCAAATCCACAATAAAAACATATTGTTTTATCCCCTTCACCAGTATAAAAAAATCCAGCTTCACTTAGCTGTTTGGTAAGGTGTTTTAATATTAATGGCCAAACATTTTTATAAGATTCGAAACGTTTTTCAACAGAGCTGTACTCTGGGTGTGCTAGTGCTTTAGTCTTGCAAACTCCCAATTTTTCAAAAGCACACGCCAATTCAACACTGTCTATGGCATATGGACCACATATATCGACACTACCGTTGTTGGCTGGTAATACATTATTATTATTTATTTGTGATTCAGCAACGTAAGTAGCGGCCAAAGGCCTTGTGGTTCGGTAAAATGAATGCACGGGTAGGTTACCCACTTGCTTTCCAAGCATGTAAGGACAGTGAGGAGACCATCGCAAATGGTCTCTAAAGGGATCATCCCCTTCTTCCCAGTGTGAAAGTTCAATACGACAAAACACACAGCGCACCACATCTTCTCGGTTCAAGTAAAAAAAAACGGCTTTTGCAAGTTCATGCGTCGACAAAAACCCTACAGGCCAGGATTCAAATGTTAACCATCGATCATGTTCTGATTTTAAATTCAACCCACGTGGTAAACCAACTTGCTCACTTGTTGTATTTAGTGCTAACGCCATGTGTTATAACAAAACATTTTCTTATTGTAAGTTATTAACATTGCACAAGAGCACAGAGTACTTTAAAGCATAATGCATGCTTGTTCACTGTCTGTTCATTACGTTAATGGCACATGACGACACCTAAAAGCAAACAAAATAACCCATCACTCATTCAATCAATCAATCAATCAATACTTGTAAATAAGACGTTAACGTTAATTGGCATTAATATATCAAAACACCATTAAAAATAAACTGTATGTTGGCACTAACAGTAACCCATGTACTTATTTTCTTTTTTATAAATCTACAGTCATTTACATTCCCCCACCCTCCCTTTAACCAATATATAAACAAAAATGAATGTCATGTCATTTTGTTCACATTATCATGTTCAAACCTGTGGATATTCGTTGAGTCCATAGGGAACCACCCATAAATTAAATTTATTATTTTTATTTTTAGAAAATCCAACATGGCCTTGCAATTTTCCCTGTCAAAAACAACAACATAGCCATTAATCAAGAAAGCAATCATTGTCCCAGTCATGTACAGGTAATGATTTTTTTTTGTCTACGAGTTTTCAGTAGTGGTAAAATGGAATAGCATTTTTAAGTTGGACTTACCTGAGTTTTAAACAGTTCACTCTTTGGCAGTGGTTTCGCTTTAGTGCGTTTCGGGTTTTTTTCAGCGACTGCTACGGCGGTAAGGCTATTCTTTCCAAGTTTTTAAAAATAAATAAAATAAACCGCTATAAATACCTAAATTCAGGTTAATACATACATTTCATAAAATAAAACATAAAACAAAACAAAATGAAACAAGTTATTTAAAAAAATCATCTCACCTTTACTTGCAGTGACTTGTTGCTGTTCCCTTCTAGTGGGCTCCAAAGTGCAATGGTTTCTTCTCCCTCAGACATGTAAGGTATGCCGGTTATTTGCAAACAAATAAATAAAATCATTAATTACCTAATCAATAAATAATTGCTTGTAAATATATATATTAATCAATAAATGTATAAATGAATAAATATATACCTACCCCACAACAAGGTTAAGTATTTTCCACCAACACCAAAACTGTTAAACAAGACCAGGGGTTTCATGCAACGCAGTGTGTTCAAAGGTAGTCCACCCAAGTGAGAGTGGGAATGATAACGACATGTCTTTATATATGCTACGTTGCATGTATAATCATTTTTTTCCCACGCTTTGAACATTCTGTTATCATGCACGTGGACAGCTAACACCCAAAGTGAACACCTGTGGTAGATCAAATTTCACATGGACTTGCATTTTGTCACGTTCGAAGCGAGACAGGATGTCACTGGTTTAGCCTACATGTGGTTTCACATGTGTTCACATGCATTTCGCTCTTCCCTGCCACCACGATGGTCAGATTATTTCACCTTCAAGCGTCATTGTCATTTTTTCCATTGCACTTGTCAAGTCAGATCAACGCCTTCCAATAAGCTCAAATGACCTTCACCTCCTGCTCGTCTGCAAGTTTGTTTTCTGTACTCGCTTCGACCAACATAGAACCAAGTTCTCATCACCGTTTACACGTCAAAGGTAAAATATCAGAAAAACGCACCCTCGCTCTGTCATACACCGACCCGTCGAAATAGCAATTGTTCTATTAAGCATGGTCCTTGTGCTAAGCGACAGGTTCTTTGAAACACACACACACCCAGCCGTATCGTCTCTCTCAACCACCACGCTTCATGGACATTATAAACAAGTAAAGAAAAAGAAAAAGTTTTTTCAGCATGTATGGCGTTAGGCCCTTTGTGAATTATTTTTTGGAAAAAAAATATCTACCACACTCGAAAGGGGGCGTTAGCCTGAGTCCTAGGACACCTCGTACACGTCTCTAGCGTTATTGGTTCGTGAAATATCGGCAAAAATCACAAAAAACACGTGTTTACCCCAAAATCGCGTTTCCCAATATTTTTAAAAATTATAACGAGTGGTTCATAGCAAAGAGGACGTCAGCCCGAGTCCTTGGACCCGTCGTACATGCCTCTAGCGTTATTGGTTCGTGAGATATAGCAAAATCACAAAAACACGTGTTTACCCCAAAATCGAGTTTCCAAAATTTTTAAAAAATTATAACGAGTGGTCCATAGCAGAGAGGACGTCACCCCGAGTCCTTGGACCTGTCGAACACGCCTCTAGCATACTTGGTTCGCGAAATATAGCAAAAAGTCTAAAATCACGTTTTTACCCCAAAAAGACCGTGTTTCCAAATTTTCACCTTTTCGACACCTACATTTCCGTAAAGAGCACAACGAGACGAAAAAAACGAATCCAAGCACGCCCTCCTAGCATGGCTCCTTCCATTCCAAGGTCGCAGGGGCTCACCACTTGCTTTTGGAAGCAGCTCTATCCCCATCCCACTACTACACAGGTTTTCATCCTAGAGACTTGAAATTTATTTTGGGGGTAGAGGGGGTAGGGGCCATTGATTTACGTCAAACAATTTTTTTGTAGAGTTCCTAGTTTCCGAAATATAGAATTTTCAAAATTCGAGTTTTTTTTTTAAACATAAAAAATAAAAAAGTTTTACTATAGAAAATAAAGGTCATAAAGACCATTCGTTTGAGCCATGGCACAACGTTCTACCATGTTTAGTTTTCAAACTATTGCCTATTTTCGAAAACGAAAAATTTCAAAAAAAAATTGAAAAATATAGTACATGGACCATAGAAAAGAGGACGTCAGCCCGAGTCCAACGAAATGTCACATGCCCATGATTTCATGAAATATACATGAGAGTTCAGCGTAGCCGAGTGGCTCGTGTCACTATTTAGAACCCCCCTCACTCCACTACTAACGGCGATTGGAATGCTAAAGTTGGGAAAGACAAAGAGGGAAATGTTGTGGGTCTTTATGACTTAGGTGATCGAAACGAGGCTGGAGAGCGGCTTATCAGTTTTTGTGAATCTAATAACCTTTTCATTACCAACACATGTTTCAAGCAACCAAAACGTTGGCTTTATACCTGGACATCACCTGATAGGAAATACAGGAATCAGATCGATTACATAATTGGGTCTAGAAGGTGGCGAAGTTCCATTATAGCAGCAAAACTTGGCCTGGTGCAAACTGTGGATCAGATTATGAACTACTGACATGTAAATTACAAGCCAAACTTAGAAGGAATATTAAGGTAGTCCAACACTCAAGATATGACTTTGCAAACATTCCCACACTATTTAAAACATCAGTTAAGAATCGTTTGGAGATCCTAAATCTCCTTGATCGAGAACCTGAGGAAATTTGGTGCGAAGTTCATTACATTGTTAAGGATGAATGTAAGAACAAATTGTTGAGGGTTGAGAAAAATAAAACGTCATATTGGATGACATCAGAAACTATTAAAATAACGAAGAGAAGGACGCAAAAATTCAGAAGGATAGGGAACTCATGACTCGTTTGAATAGAGATTTTCAGAGAAATGTTCGCAAAGATAAGCAGCAGTACTATAACAAGATATGTACTGATTTGGTAGGAGAAAATAAAAAAGGTAACATGAGAAAGGTTTTTCAACATATTTCCACCTTAAGAAAGAAGTTTCAGCCAAGGATTGGAATGGTCAAAGATGTTAATGGTAATACGATTGGTTAATGATGGTGAAGGGATTAAACAGAGATGGAAAGATTATACAGAGGACTTGTATGGTCTAGAGATAAGAAGTGATGACTCATTACAAGAGGCAAATTTTGATCTAGAACCTCCTGTGTTAGGAGATGAAGTCAGAATAGATTTTAAAGTCATTGGCACAAAACAAGGCCTCTGGAACTGATGGTATTCCAGCTGAAATATGGCAAGCAACAGGAAAAACATCTGTTAAAGTTGTAACTGCAATATGTCAACAGATTTGGAAAACATTAACTTAGCCCACAGATTGGAAACGATCCATCTTTATTCCTATACCCAAAAGGGGAGACCTGTTGGACTGCTCCAACTATCACACAATTGCTCTGATACCACATGCCAGCAAGGTGATGTTGAAAATCATACAAAGAAGATTAGAACCTTACATGGAACGTGAAATGTCCGCTACTCAAGCTGGTTTTAGGAAAGTTAGAGGAACCAGAGACATTATTAGTGATGTACGTTGGATGATGGAAACAGCAAAGGAATACCAGAAGGAGCTGTACATGTGCTTTATAGATTACAGGAAGGCCTTTGATAGTGTAAATCATGCGAAGATGTGGAATGTACTTAGAGAGATGGGCATACTTGAACATCTCATTATCCTGATGCGTAACTTATATTTGGAACAAGAAGCCAATGTTTAAACTCAGCATGGTGAAACAGAGTGGTTCCCTATTAGTAAATGTGTGCGACAAGGCTGTATACTTTCGCCTTACTTATTCAATCTGTATGCTGAGTACATCATGAGGAAATCTGGATTGGATGAGTCACCTCACGGTTTTAAGATTGGTGAATATAAACAACTTGAGGTATGCAGATGACACCACTTTGGTTGCTGGAAGCAAGGAAGAGCTCCAGGATATCATTATGAAAGTTAAAGATCGGAGTGATGCCATGGGCTTGTACTTGAATATCAACAAGACAAAACTAACGACAACAGGTTTACCATCAAACATTATGATAGATAATAAGTTAATCACAGAGGTGAATAGTTTCTGTTTGTTGGGATCAACCATTAGTAGTAGTGGCTCATCAGTCAAGAGATTCGCCGAAGACTTGCCCTAGGAAGAGCAGCTTTTAAAGGCCTGGATAAGATCTTCAAGTTTCCGATGTTTCTTTGCCTACTAAAATTAGAATGGTTAAGGCACTAGTCTTTCCCATAGCTTCATATAGTTGCGAAAGTTGGACCATAAGGAAACGAGATAGGAAGTATATTGATGCTTTTGAGCTCTGGTGTTGGAGAAGGATGCTTCGTATTCTTTGGACAGCCAAGAAGACAAGTGTATGGGTAATTCCAAAAATCAAACCAGATCTGTCTCTTGAAGCATTGATAACACGATTACAGCTGTCATATTTTGGACACATTATGAGGCGTTCTGATTCGTTGGAAAAGACAATTATGCTTGGAAAGGTGGAAGGGTCTCGGAAACGAGGGCGGCCAGCATTGAGATGGATCGACTCCATCAAATCCAACATGAATATATCAGTGAAGGATCTGAAGTATATGGCTGAAGACCGAATCATATGGAGACAGTCCATCCTTGCAGTCACTAGGAGTCGACTCCGACTTGATGGCACCTGATCATCATCATGATCCTATAATTATAACAATGTAATTTGTAACTGTCACACAAATAAATAAACCGTTATCGTAGTATTGCTTTAAGAGCAATGTCAAGGAACAGGAACTATTGACGTTAGTTGTAGTGTCACGGCAATCGGCAACACAGATAGAGAAATGTCCAATTGTGTTCGATACTGGCATATTGGTCTAGAGTTCCTAGTAATAAATTTAATCTGATTGGCTAAAACCCAATTTTCTCGGCCATGAGTAATTCAGATGATCAGAAAGGCATTGACATCTGGCCTGAAGAATGAGTGTCGGTGTTGGCCACAAGCGTGGCTCACCTCTTGTAATATAAACTTAAATTAAGATATTTCATAAAGTAATCGGTATGAAGCAACAAGAAAAGTATATTATTGGAGGAGACCTCTGCCACTTTGTAAGCAAAGTAACTAGTGATGGACGAAGCAAATAGGATAATAAAAAGTAGGTTGACTCAGACAAGGAAAGTATTTCTACAGAAACGAAATATGATGACATCAAATATAGATTTAGTTATCCGAAAGTCATTTTTGAAAACCTTTGTCTGGAATGTCTACTCCATGGAAGTGAAACTTGGACTGTTAGTGCAGCAGAAAAGAAGAGAATTGAAGCGTTTGAAATGTGGTGTTAGAGGAGAATGATGAAGATCAGATGGGTAAATAGAGTAACGAATGAAGAGTTAATAAGGCGAGTGGGAGAGAAGAGATGTTTCTGACGACTGCTAATGAAGAGAAGAGATAGGTTGGTAGGACACATACTAAGACACCCAGGAAAAGCAACCTTAGTTATGGAAGGAATGGTTAAGTACAAGAACTGTAGGGGCAGACCAAGGTTAGAATGTGTTAAACAGATTGCCTCGGATGTAAGGTGTGTTAGCTATGTAGAGATGAAACGATTAGCTCAGGACAGGGAAGCATGGATGGCTGCATCAATCCAGTCAAAAGACTGAAAACTCAAACAGAACACACTGTTTCTAATTAATATAGAGATGTGAGGACGAGCACGTGGCTGTGTGTGTGAATAATGAAACAACTTAATGGTTGGTTGCTTTCTTTCCCTGTTTGCTTGCTCGTTTGGAACCGGTAACATGACTCATTGACTACATCTCGCTTCTAGGTTGCCTGATGGAGTCAGCTATCACCAAGAGTAACATCTTACTGATATCTCACTGACACACAACTAGAAGGATGTGGATTGGCGACCACGGGACTCCAGCTGAGTCCGGTATTGCTTCTACTTATTTGTTCTGGGTTCCTCTCTTTCATCTTTTCTGTTGTCCTCCCATGGTCAACTCTTATTCTCTTCCAACCCCGATGGTATTAGGGCATCCGCAGCCTAGGGAGTCTTTCAATTTCCCGCCTTAATTGGCTTGTCTTATCTTTCCTGACAGCCTTTTTTCGCGGGTTCAGAACTCTTGTTTTCTTCTCCTCTTATCTCCAACCTGGTTCGATTCCTGGTCAATGCTAGTGAGATTTTCGAAGTGAAATGCCATGTCCTGTGATTCTTATTCCACTTATAAAGGATCATAAGATTAACGGTCAGGTAAAACTACAAGCTACCTTCCTTCCTTCCTTCCTTCCTTCCTTCCTCGTGTCTCTTGCCTTCTGTAAAAGAACATAAAGAAGGCAGAGTGGGTGTATCCTCACTACTTCTGGTGCACCCGGGAGAGTGCTACATCCTCAGGGGCTCACGGCTGGTGAGCTCGAGAGTTGACAATCCTGAGGGATTCATGAGCTGGGTCCTGTTTTTCCCCTTTTCTTCCAGTGACTCTGAGGTGGGCCCTCTCCTCTTTCCCCTTTCGTATCTGCCTTTCATAGCTCCCTTTCCATCCAACCCCCTCAATCCCCATTCTTCGAGGGTTGAGGGTATTTCTTTTCCTCCTGACCGTTATTTCCCTGATTCTTTTTATTAGCATACTTTCGATTTTTGCAAAAAAAATGAAAGTAGACTAATATGATACTGTATCTACATGGGCCAACGGTTCGTGTGAGTGTGGCCCCCATCCCCCTCCTCTATCAATTCAACCACGACTAAACCGAATTGAACGAAATTTGGTAGTCTACTGAGGTAGCACAAGCAAAGGGCATCACAGCGCCATGTTTTATATCGCCGCCATCTTAACATAAAAAACTAAATGGCGGCCTCCCAAATGTTCAAAACTTAGCAATATTTGATGCCTACTAATCCAAGGTAAGCAGGGCTATCAGCACACCTATGTCAACTCAAAACTTCAATAAAGAAATTGAAACAATGAAACCAATGGTAACAGAGAATAATTTCTCGCCCAACACAGTTGACCAGATACTAGAAAAACAACGGAAGAATAAAAAGGGCAGTTCACCAATCCAAAATGAGAACAAGTAGGCTACGTACGATTCAGTTTCATGAACAATAACACATACGAAATAACAAATCTTCTAGAAACAAGGGCCACATATATTTTTCAGGACTAACAACTCACTCGGTGAGCATCTACATAATAGCAACTTAACAAATAAAAACCCTCATTCAAATTCAGGCGTATATTTGTTCACATGCCAAGATGAACGATGTAATGCTAACTATGTCGGGAAAAGTGGACGACAGATTAGAACACTTTACAAGGAAGTTTGAGCAGATGTGCTCTACCCATAACTTTCCCACATACGAAGCAATGGTCCTTTTTTTTTCAACGTATTTCTCATTGCTTATTCTTATATGAGTTTCTTTCAACCACCAAATTATCCAACTCATTTGTTTTTTTTATTAAACCTTCAAGCTTTATCCTCATAGGCTATATTACCTTGTTTTGCAAAACTCTATTAAGATTATCCTGTTACTACACTCTTCGTTGATTACCTGCAATTCTTGGCCCTTATGTACACTTTTTTGCGCACGTTTTCATCCTCTCTTCGTAGGTCTCTGGCCCATACGTACCTAATTCCTCCTATTCCAGTATATATCTTAAATTACTCTGACGATCCAGTACCCATTCTGCACCTTTACGCACATATTTTGAAATATCCATTACAATATACAATAAGCTGATCACTGGTTGTCATTACCTCAATTTAATGCTAGGGATATATTAGTCACCAGCCCATTACAGCTATGTGAGTATGAGGGGGGTTAAATTACTTTGTAACAAATCTGATTTCGATATTTTTGGAATATTTTAAGAGTATCTCAGAAATACAACATAGTTTCAAATGCTCGCAACGTAATTTTTAATTTTTTTTTTCTGACATCGTGTTAAGATTTCTGATGATGACCACACGGTGGTTGAAACTATTCATAGTACATTAAACAACTAATAATAATAATAATAATAATAATAATAATAATATATTTATTGACTATTGGTGGTTTTACTTAATGCCATTTAGATTTGAATTAATATTAAGTGTTCTAATATAATGCAAATGTGATCCAAATAATTAGATACTCAGAATTTTGTTCTAGGTTTGTGCCGTGTCTTGTGTGGAGTTTCGCCTAGGACACCAAGCTGCCTCATCAGCGGGCTCTTGGAGTCCCCGCCTGGACCCCCACAAGAGTATCGAACTGCTTTTAGTTCTCGCAGTAAAGATGCGCAGGAGCGATTCATAAAAAGGGAGGTAGTTCGCTACTCCTTTGGGGCTGCGGGCAGGGACATCAAAAGCCCGCTGTTGAGCCAGCTTGGTGTCCTAGGCGAAACCCCTCACAAGAAACGGCACAAACCTAGAAAAATTGCTGAGTTTTAATTCACTGGCCGTGAAAGTCAATATACAATTAGAATACTATTTATAAGATTACTATTCATTAATTTGTGGTGAAAACGTCAAATTCTTTCTGGAAAAAAAACCTTATTTTTTATAAAATTTTCCTTTTTTCTATAAATATTGACAGAGGTGGACATACCTTTGTTTGTTGTTTACTATTGTACAGTCATATCAGAATATTGATGGTGGCTATTTACTGCTCTACAGCATTATAGTAATTGAATGTGCAAAGTGACCTTGAAATGTGTTTGCTCCTGTGTTGGAAGCTCGTTTTACACCTACATGATAATTATATCAGCACTCCGCCGAGTCAACTACACAGTGTTCAACGAGAGCTACTTCAGTCAGCCTACACCGCAATCACTTGATCTGCTCTGAGCCTCTCATGTCTGAGAGAGTCTACTTCCTGGTGTAGCGGCCCCGGGTTAGGGTTTGATTCCCAGCTCTGCCAGGAAATGTAATTCTGGTCTGAGTGCTGGAACAAGGTTCACTCAGCCTCGTGAGGAAAAACTGAGAAGAAGTGGATTCTATTCCCAACTCAGCCATTCTAAAAGTGGTTTTCCGTGGTTTCCCCACTTCTACCCCAGGCAAATACTGGGATGGTTCCTAATTTAGGGCCACGGCCACCTCCTTCCCAATCCTCACCTGCATTACAAATGCACACACTAATACAGACATCACAGTTACACAGGTTATCAGACAAATTCTACTCACACCCAAGTTCCCGGGGCTAAATGACTACCATGTCACAAAGCCCCAAAATGAATTGACAACAAACACAAACATATCTAAGATCAATGAACAAGGAGCAGTCATCCTGTTTCATATTTTGAAGTACCTCGTGGTGAAGTCGCTAGCGTTCTTCGCTGTCATTCCGAAGGTCCGGGTTCGATTCCCGGTTCTGCCAATAATGTATAATTCCGGTGTGAGGGCTCGAACGGGGTCCACTCAACCCCGTGAGGCAAAACTGAGAAGAGGTGGATTCTATTCCCAACTCAGCCATCCTGAAAGTGGCTTTCCGTGGTTTCCTCACTTCTACTCCAAGCAAATGCCAGGATGGTTCCTAACTTAAGGCCACGGCCGCCTCCTTCCCAACCCTCATCTTCATTACAAAAACACACACTAATTTTGGCATCACAGTGACAAAGGTTATTAGATAAATTCTACACACCGACTCTTATGGTGGAATAATGTGAAGAGAATGGGGGACGAGAGATTATCTAAGAGGTTTCTGAGTTCAACTGTGTAGGGTACGAAAAGCAGAGGTAGGCCTAGAAGACGATGGTTAGATTCAGTGTTGAACGGTTTCAAAGTGAGAGGTGTAGAAGCAGAGGTGGCCACAGTGTTAACTGCTAATAGGGGATCATGGAGGCTATTTGTTCGCACACAGAGGCTTGCAGACTAGACTGGACGCTGAAAGGCAAAACCGTCTCAAATGTACTTATGTATAATAGTATTAATCGAAAAGATACAAGCCTTACAGTAGTCGCATATGATGTGTAACATCTGACATGTTTGAGGGGCAGATGACCTCGTAGTTCCGCCCCTTAAAACAACAATAACTAACTAACTAACATCTGACATGTTATCCTACTCGTATACTACACAGCTTCGACATTCTTAAAATGTTAATTTACGCTCCGTTTTCATACTGGTACTTGGATGAATGAATAGATTGTATTGGAGATATGCTACTGTCACACTTATTTCAACAAACTTCACATAATTATTATACTGTAAATTAAGAGGAGGAATGAAATCATAGTCTCTAGCTTATCTATATACCGGTACTACTAGAAATAATGTTCAATACAATAAAATTCCCCAACTCCTGCTTGATGCAAAATATTGTAATAAAAATTAGATAAATCGTAATTTCATGTAGATTCTGTTAAAATGACGATCGATAATCTGGTAAAAAAAAATGCCGGGACTGGGGTTCGAAACTAAGATCACATGATTCGCCGTCCAAGACGCTACGATCGCAGCTATTACAAGCACATAACGGTTACTTATTTTGACGTACCGCCATGAAAGGCTAGCCCAGTTCCCGTATAAACACACAATGTAGGTTAATATCTGAAAAGCCATTGTGCAGAAGCATAATACCGGCATCGCTGACTAGTTACAATGTTTCATATTAAAGCATATCATCATTTAAATACTGATGTGGTTTGTGTTTTAATCAGTTCGCATCAGAGTTCGCGTAACTTTGCATTGAAAAACACGTTACTCGGGGAGTGGATGCCCGTCACTTTTATCCAGAGATTGAAAAACAGACCATTAATAAATCATAGTTGTATTCAGCAAATATGATAAAATGAATTTTTTCACACCAAAGAACGACAACTTGAAGATGATTTATTGTAGAAATAGCTGTAATAGGGCCTCCAAACATTGACGTAAACCGTATGCGATAGTACGTCGTGGTACCGATGTCGGCCACCGCGCGCGCTCATTGTATCCTGTTACACATTTCCGTCAATCCCACTTCCGTCCCTCCTTTCAAAATCACTCCCACAAGAATATCCACTCCCGGCATAAAATCCATACGCTAAATAAATAAATAAATCCAGCAACCGAGTGGAAAAATAATAAACACTTATCAGCCATCCAACGTGCTTGAAAACGAAGTGTACAAACTATACCGGGACAGACCTATCCTAACGGACCAGAAAATCTTGGCGAATCGACCAGATATCGTGTACCTTAAAACAAATCAAAAAGTTTATCTGATAGACATCGCGGTACCACTAAGCCAAAACCTCAAGACCACTCAGGCACAAAGAACATCAAATATGCACCGTTAGCAAACATTGAGATGGTTCGGACATGTGGAAAGGATATAGGAGAACCGAATGACAAGAAAAGTAGCCAAGGCAAGAATGGAAAGAAGACGGTGACAGGGAAGGCCCCGTAACAGATGGAATGACGAAGTGGAAGCTGACCTGAGGATAATGAACATTCGTCCGTGGAGACCAGCAGTTCAGGACCAAAGCAGATGCCGGAAGATTGTAGAAGAGGTCAAGGCCCACCCAGGGCTGTAGCGCCGGATAAGTAAAGTAAGTAAGTAAGTAAGTAAGTAAGTAAGTAAGTAAGTGATTGTCAAGTCCGTATCTTGTATGTCGAGTCCCACCATACCCATGAGGAAGTAAAGATAATAACAATGATATTTATGCTGTGTGAAAAATCTCTGAGAAACGGCAGCATTTGGCTGCAAGGAATAACACAAGTCCTACAAGAAATTGGTAGTAACGAAGAAAACATTCACAAAACAAAAATAAAAATAGGACCCTAATAAACAAAAACAAAATTTGCCAGGAAACCTACACAGAAGAAGAGGCTGGCTGCGTGGCTCAGCGGTAACGGTCTCGCTTGCAGGATGCAGGATCAAATCCTGGCGCAGCCAGCTGGCATTTGAGGGTGCGCATATGCGAGGAAGCTGTGTTAGTAGATTTACTGGCACATTAAAGATCCCATCCCCGAGTTAGGGGAACTGGCAAACAATCCGAAACCAATATCGCGCGATCCGGCCGGGAATCAAACCGAAGGTCTTTCGTATAAAATACAGAAGCCACGGGAATAATATGGGGTAGAAATACACATAGGCCTACAATACACATACACACCTAAATGGAACAGCAATTTGACCACTTGTTCAAGACGTACTGGCAACAGATCAGGATCACGATGCCTTCTGGGAGGATAGCATACGAGGTGTAAATCACATGTTGACGCAAGCCTGCGGCTCGCCGGCGATGGCGGAGCTTAGGGCAGTCAGTAATGGCTCGGCAATTGCTTGCTCTAGAACGCGAGAGGGCTCACAGCACTGGACGCCTGTGTATTCCGGCACGGCAGCTTGATAGCGCCGAGTCCGGGACAGCTCGTTCACTCTTCGAAGTGCTCGCACGAGGGGCAGTGGCCCGGTACCCCAGCAACTTGCTGTCGGACTTGTTCAAGAGAGAAAGGTAAGACCGGCAACACGTCACATTTGGATTTTAAAAAGAATTCAACCGAAATGTGTACTTCCAAGGCAAGAGTTCTAAGCCGTGCGCCCATGTATTGCAATAAACACTTCAGAAAAATATGGGGGTAGGCTTCGTCGAGCCATGTTAGTTTTTTACAAAAACACGTATTAACGTCCAAAATGTATTTATGTATTTGCTTACTCATTCGGTAATTCATTTATTTATTTAATTATTTATCTATTCAAGCATTCATTAATTAGCTCATGTATTTATTTAGGCCTATTTACTCATTTGTTCATTTATTTATTCATTTATTTTTTAATTTATTTCTTATTCATTTATTTCTAATTTATTTTATTTTTTAATTATTTGTTTATTTATTTACAGTATTTATCCATTCATTAATTAACTCATTCATTTATTGATTTCTTTATTGATCTATTTATTGATTTATTTAATTACTTATTTTATTATTATTGCACTCATTCATTTATTAAATATTACTATATTTATATATTTATTTTTATTTATTTATTTGTTTATTTATTTATTTATTTATTTATTTATTTATTTATTTATTTATTTATTTATTTATTTATGAAAGTACACTGGGCTTAAGCCCAGTTCAGTATCTTCTTGACACACAAATACAAAACAAGGAATTTATAAGATAAATAAAAGATAAAATATTAACAAATATAATGAAACTAGAAAAACTTATAAATAATTGACTTAAATAATATAATTAACTTCAATTTATACATAACTTACATATTATAATTAATATAATTTAAGAGACACAGTATGCAAAACATAACACAGCTAGCTAATTCAAGCATTACTCTACAAATTGTTATTCAAATTTATATTCGAATCTCATATATCGATACTGTAGTAAATATGGCTAATTGGAAACAGACAATTGTAATCTTGCAGGAAACATATGACCGCTGTAAATCGGACTTCAGCTCAAAATATTCACAATTTTGACTGTTTGGCTCCTAGAATTCTCGTCTTGAATTACACTGGGTAACAAATGCTTATATTTTGTGTAGGGCTAGTACTTTAAATAGATTAGTCGAAGCACAAAAATCGATTAATTGCTAAAAATTACAATTAATTGATTGGTCGTTGAATCAATCAATCGGTTGTTCGAATAATGTGTAATTGTTTTGTCGATTAATCGATGTATTACGCTCCTTTCACTACGCTATCACAGAAGATAAATAGACATTTAATTAATTAAAATATTTTGTATCATACATTTTGAAATACGTACCTTCTAGGTAAAAAACTAGGCTAAAACAAAGTAAAACAAAAATGTTCCTGTCCTAAAGTGTAAACATTGAACAAGATTACTAAACCTTTGCTGAAAACTCTTCGTGTTCATTTTTTGAAACCCATCCCAATTTGATTGTAGTTCGTCCTTCCAATGTCACTGACTCTTATTTGGTTATTCTAGGCCCCGGATGTTGGTGACATGTCAGCTTTTTACTGAGCTGTCTAAAAAACAATGCTGAAGTACATAGAAACTCCGGACAGGCCACGCCGTCTTCAAATATGTCATTTTTATTTTGCATCTTTTTGCATTTTTTTTTTGCTATTTTTCCATTTTAAGAGCATTTTTTTAAGTTTGGTAGATTTTTTTGTCTTATTCTAGAGAAATCGGCCTTTCGAGGTCATTTTTTCCAATTTAGTTACGTCACAGCTTTATATGAGGGAGTTAGGTCTCTCAGAATTAAGAAGAAGTTAGTAGCTGATACAAGATAATTGGAAATATTGAAATATTGATTCCATTTCCTTAATCAACCGGATGGAAACTAGTCTGAGCAACAATCGTGGCGAAATTGCTGCGGGTATTGCGTGAAAACTGAAAAAATGCCGGACAAAATCACCGGGTATAAAACATTATGCAAAATCTCAGACATTCTTTCTGGTGAAAACTACTGCACGGATGGGATTGAGGAGGATTTAGCAGCAAACGACCTTCCTCACTTCAAGTACGCTCCTATCACAACAGTTGATGTTGAACGCAGCTTTTCTAGATATAAAAACTTGTTGGCTGATAATCGCAGATCACTTACATTTGACATCAGAATGAGATTCGTAGTGCAGTGCAACTCGGACTAAAGTGAACATAAGCCTTTTGTTAAGTGCTAAAAATCTTTTTTCATTGACTTTTCAGTTTGAGCTTAAGATGTCACTTTTGAAATATTGGTGCGTTTATTATTATAAGATAATTTTCTCCATTTTACAGTGCATTTTTCGAATTTTTGAAAAATTTGTGATTTTATTATTATAAGATCATTTTCTCCATTTTATAGTGCATTTTTCAAATTTTTAGGACTTTTATTACAGTCATTTTTGAAAATTTTAAGTGATTTTTTCAACTTTCTTTACGGCATCAACATCCGGGCCCTAGCTTACTAACGTAAACAAGGAAGAACACTTTGTATATTTAAGCCAAAAGTAATATTTTTTAAATTTGTACACTGCACATCATTCCACGATGACCTCTCAAAGACTTATTTTCTTATCTCGTGTCTACGAATCAATTAATCGTTTCTTCGATTAGTCGATTAATCCATTATTCGATTAATCGAACTAACGGTTAATCGATTCATCGTTTTCGATTAATTTCCAATTATTCGATTAATCGTTTATTAATCGCTTAATCGAGCATCGCTCTAATTTTGTGACTCTATTCTTCCTGAGAAGTGTGAAAACATTGAATTTAACCAATCTCGTTTTATTTACTCTATGTATAGGCCTACATCGTTTTCTTTTTCTTTTACTAAGAATCATCTACAATGACTCAAGGTATGTGGTATTCGTAAATTCTAAAGGGAATTATGAGGGATACTATTAATGCTAAAGATAAAGGAGCAAAAGAGTAAGAGGAAGATGGAGAGAACATGAGAGGTAGAAGAAGTCTTCACTCACAAAAGGAAAAAGAATTACATTATAATAGAATCCTATTCCGTCGGACAACACGATTGTCCCCATTGATATTAGGCGGGGAGCACAATATTCAAATACCCTAATCTGAAAGGATTATTGCATGAATTAATTTATCACTTAATTAACACACAATTAAGGAGGGAAGTGGAAGGTTTATTAATTGGATGACATTTTTGGTCGTCGTGTGATCATCATCACATCTTGCACACCTCCTTGCTAAGATAAAGTACGGTAGTTACTTATCGCCCAAGGACTGTAGTGTGCGACAATGGATGCTGTACATGATTACAAATAGGCCTACCAGCTGAGTTTGCATGACCATATTCATAAGTAAAATACCATGAGCATTTATGACATTTATACACCTTAGTCGATAAATAGTGAAAATATAATATATTATACCAGTTTCGGACACATTGTGGCTCTCTTCAGTGTCTGTCCTATTGAATTAATGAAAAATAATTGAAATACGAGCAAAGTTAACCAATTACCCCTGGGATTTCCCTTTCCTTAGAAATATTTTTTTTTATAAAAATGTAGATCTAAAATATCTGGTGATAGTAAAACTTGCTGTATTTTATAAATGGATTTAAAATTTTACAAAATATCTTGCATTGGTTTTTACAGGATGAAATAAGGCTCTTTTCTTAGGGGAGCATGGTTTGGAAATTTGTTGTATTTATTCCTTGCTTAATTGAAAATTTTGTATATGGTATGATGAAGCTGATGGTCTTTGACTGAGAAAATATTGCGTAGATATCTATAGTGAAGTGGATTACAATAGGTGTTAATGTGTGCGTTGGTTTTAAAGAAGGGGTCATGGAAAATAATGCATTACTGAAGACGGCCGAAACTTGTATAATCCCTCCCTATATTATTCTGCTAAGTATCCATTCCAGTTTGTACCGAAAATAAGGTCCCATTAACACTAACCTACACATATGGTGTACCTACAGGTTTAGCATAACCCAATGCGTAAGCAAAACGCACTCACTCTTTAAATGCCTAACAATTAAATAAATACCTTAACACATGTACACACATCAAAAAAAGTTTTGCATCACCTCGGTTCCAAGAGTTCCGGAACCGTTAAATACAAAGGGAATAGAGATCAACACAAACAACATTTCAGCTCGTTTTATTGCTCATGAGACCCACACATTGCATGTTGTACCATCATACAGCTAGACTTTCAGCATTTGTGGTCCAGATTTCAGTACACACCACTACCTCTAATACCCAGTAGCACGTCCTCTTGCATTGATGCATGCCTGTATTCGCCGTGGCATACTATCCACAAGTTCATCAAGACACTGTTGGTCCAAATTGTCCCACTCCTCAACGACAATTCGGCGTAAATCTCTCAGAGTGGTTGGTGGGTCAAGACGTCCATAAACAGCCCTTTTCAACATATCCCAGGCATGTTCGATAGGGTTCATGTCTGGCGAACATGCTGGCCACTGTAGTCGAGCGATGTCGTTATCTTGAAGGAACGCATTCACAAGATGTGCACGATGAGGTCGAGAATTGTCGTCCATGAAGACAAATGCCTCTCCAATATTCTGCCGATATGGTTGCACTATGGGTCGGAGGATGTCATTCAGGTATCGTAAAGCCGTTTCGGAGCCTTCCATGACCACCAGTGGCGTACGTCGGCCCCACATAATGCCACCCCAAAACATCAGGGAACCACCACCTTGCTGCACTCGCTGGACAGTGTGTCTAAGACTTTCAGCCTGACCAGGGTGCCTCCAAACACGTCTCCGACGATTGTCTGGTTGAAGGCATATGCGACACTCATCGGTGAAGAGAACGT
The DNA here is from genome assembly GCA_946902985.2 of Meconema thalassinum. NCBI lineage: Eukaryota > Metazoa > Arthropoda > Insecta > Orthoptera > Tettigoniidae > Meconema > Meconema thalassinum. The sequence continues at coordinate 611,205,217 of OX336388.2, forward strand.
GATGCCAATTCCGTGGGGTCCATTCAGCATGTTGTTGGGCCCATCTGTACCGCGCTGCATGGTGTCGGGGTTGCAAAGCTGGACCTCGCCATGGACGTCGGGAGTGAAGTTGCGCATCATGCAGCCTATTGCGCACAGTTTGAGTTGAAACACGACGTCCTGTGGCTGAACGAAACGCATTATTCAACATGGTGGCATTGCTGTCAGGGTTCCTCCGAGCGGCAATCCGTAAGTAGCGGTCATCCACTACAGTAGTAGCCCTTGGGCGGCCTGAGCGAGGCCTGTCATCGACAGTTCCTGTATCTCTGTACCTCCTCCATGTCCGAACAACATCGCTTTGGTTCACTCTGAGACGCCTGGAAACTTCCCTTGTTGAGAGCCCTTCTTGACACAAAGTAACAATGCGGACGCGATCGAACTGCGGTATTGACCTTCTAGGCATGGTAGAACTACAGACAACATGAGCAGCGTACCTTCGTCCTGGTGGAATGACTGGAACTGATCGGCTGTCGTACCCCCTCCATCTAATAGGCCCTGCTCATGCATGGTTGTTTACATCTTTGAGCAGTTTTAGTGACATCTATGAACAGTCAAAGGGACTGTATCTTGGATACAATATACACAGTCAACGTCTATACGCCGGAGATCTGGGAACCGAGGTGATGCAAAACTTTTTTTGATGTGTGTATATTTAAAATGAAATAATGAAAGAATGGAACACGGTAACCATGGTAACAGAATCTCACAGGTCCATCTATTTCTGTAAGACGCAATGCAATTCCAATTATTACATTACTGTGAAAGTTTCCAGACGGTTATAAGGTTATCACTGAACCAAATTAAGCAGTAAAATTCATCAATACATACAGTATAATGCGCTTAACGGGGTCAAGGGGAACTCAAGAATTTTTTCATGCAATTTTCACTTGTGAGTGTGGTACGAAAGGTCTTTTTCATCCGACTATAAAGGGTCTCCAAAAACCACATTTAAAGGCCCTTAAATTAACAGTCTCTGTGATATTCCCAGAAAACTAACTTCGCTCTGATACACCTATGAAAGAATGACAAACCCCTAACCACTGCACCAGTAGCTGATAAAGTCTGATTATTCATACCAAGGATAAATCAGTCATAGCATTCATGATTGAGATTTTGCTAAGTGTACTCTTTACAGCTAGAATATTCGCGGGTGAAGCCGCGACGGGTAATGCTAGTATATCCTTAGATAACCTTATTCAACCATAGTGCAGTGTATCATTTGTGTATTAGCTACATTAACAAACAAATCACGTCATTATAGACCACCAGTTGAAAAGGAACGTTAAATAGAATCAGGCACAACAGCATAGTGTTGACAACATTCGTGCCCGAATTTCGTCACAATAATCATCATAATATTAAACGCTCAGGTGTATGTTTCATAAACACAAGCTCTTAAACCAGAGGGAGTTATGGTTGATTGGCTTCTCAGTTTTAGGGGCTGCGACAACGCGGTCATGTAGCCCCGTGTACTTTGGGTGTGTGTAGAATCGGTCTGATAACCGGTGTTAATTGTGATGACTGTATTAGTGTGTGTTATCTGTTTTTTAATTCGAGTGAGGACTGCAGACTTTAATTTTTTCAAATAGTTCCTACTTTTGCCGCCAAACACCACCATCAACGACTACTATTTCAGAACTTAGCTACTAGACGCCAGCGCAGTCGGCTCCTTGGCAACAAACGTAGGAACCTAAGAGCGTTATTTATATTCTTAATCTATATAATTTAGCTTCACGCAGGTGTAATTAGTGGAAGGTTCTTTAACATGCCATAAATCTATGACATGGGTCCGCCGGCTTTACTTCCCCTCCGAAGGAAGGCATACTGAGGGATTTTTAACGCTCTTAAAAACCGATGACTTCGGCTGGGTTTGAACCCGCGATCTTGGGCATAGAAGCTCAGAATGCTACCACCAACTACGCCACCGAAGCCGCTCAGAGGGAGTTAGAAGGTGCAGTTTGTGCTAAAATCTTCCAAATCGTCTCAATAGTACTGTAGAAATCTTGCATTTGTCGAATAAGTCAACAGATTTTTTTTTGCCGTGTGGCCTCCTAAGATGCCAAGTGCAGTCAACGCCCGTGGGCGACCTGCGCGCCGGAATGAAAGAAGAGATGAATGGATGAAAGTGGGCAAAGATGTGGAAGGAAGCGGCCGTGGCCTGTCAGAAGGTACCGTCCCAGCATTTGTCTGGAGTTGAAAATGGGGGAAACCACGGAAAACCATTTCAAGGACCGCCAACGTGAGGCTCAAACCCACGTCTACCGAGTCAACAGAGAGTTTGGCCCCATAGCCTGCGCTTTACTGAGCGTAGCCACCGCTGTCGGTATTTATTTGTTTATAAAGTGCGTTTAAACAAATAAACAAGACGACAGCCACTGTCAGAGCTGTGTGGCCTCGAAACCGTATAACAGTAAAGCCAGGTGGGACGCCCACAAGTAACCGTTCGTAGCAAATGAGCATTCAAAAGAAAGAGAATTTCCCGCAGCAGTGAAAAATTGCTCTCTGATTTCAAAAATATCGACAATTTGTTTAAAAAGTACGTTTAAACAAATAAATAAGACAATAGCCCCTGTCAAAGCTGTGTCGCGTCGAGCGTGCATAACAGAAACGACGGGCAGCTGGTTTAACATAAGCGAGATTTTTAGCACGGGTCGTCTAACAAATCAATAAATCACAACAGGTTAACATACTTAAACTATATTAATAATAACGCAACAAGTAGAGGTGTGTTTCGGCTGACTGCGTGGCTCAGCGGTAACGTTCTCGCCTGCTGTCCCCAAGGTTGCCAGATCGAATCCCGGGGCAGTCAGCTGGCATTTGGTGGTGCGCAAATGTGACGGAGCCGTGTCAGTAGTTTTACTGGCCCGATAAAGATCCCATTCGGGGCAAAATTCCGTCACCCCGCAGTAGTTAAAAGGGACACAAAACCAATAACATTATTATTATAGAAGTGTTTCGGAACAACTGAGCTATACTGAGACGTTACACAAGTTATACTATTCCGGATCTTGAGGATATCTGCAGCATCATGCTGAACTCCCTGCTTCCGTCTACTACGTGGCCACCGTCCTCCTAAATCTCCCGTAAAAACCTTCTTTGGGACTCAATCTTCCTCCATCCTAATTAAATGACCTGACCAGTTAAGTCTTTTAATACGAATTACACGTGACAAAGATGCTTCTTCATTCGTTGTTATATCTCATTCTACATTCGCCTTGTATACATATAGGTCCATGAACTCTCCTCAGGAATTTCCTCTCAAAGGAATCGATCTTTTCCACGGATTTCTTGGATAGGGTCCGCGTTTCACTTCCATACACCACGGTACTGCGTGGGGAGAGTTTTGTAGAGCTTTATCTTTAATCTCTGTTTAATGTCTCTGCTTCGAAAGAGAGGCAGTACTGCAAAGTAGTCTCTATTCGCTGCCTGGATTGTTGCCTGTATTTCAACGATTTCCTCGTTTTTATTAGTTAGATGTAAACCCCGCCAAATATAATTGGGCACAATCGTGTTGACCGACTGAAAATAATTATCATGATAATGTAATTGAAGGGTAAATTCCAAGAACCAGGCAAGTCCAAATATTAAATTAAAATAAACAGCATAGCTTCATTTGTGCTGAATGAAATAAAAATTGCTTTTAGACCTACTGTTGTCTCACTAACAGCTTTACATTGCACATAAAGGAAATCTATATTTATGTTCGATCATGTCGAAATGTAAATATTATAGGCCATGTCAGAAAACTGTAACATAATTAGGGTCATTATAACGCTATTTTAGCCTATTTTCATTTATGAAAAAATAGGCTTATGAGATCACCTTTTGTCCGTGTGTCTCTGTGTGTGTGCGTGTGTGTGTGCGAGTGTGTGTGTGAGTGTGAGGATTTTTGAGTGCCCCCCTAATAACTTCTAAATGGCTGGAGCTATTTCAATGAAACTCGGTAAGTTCATAGCACTATTCTGGACGACTCCGACCGTGCCCTTCAAATTTTGTTACGTCTCACCAATCCAACATGGCGGCTGTGCGAAATATTTCACCAGCATCCAATATCTCCAAAACTATTCCCGATATCACCCTGGATTTTTTACGGTGATAAAGGAAACTACTAGAAGTTCAGCTATGTGACTTTTGAAAAACTGGTAACTACAAAACCAACATGGTGGCCACGCGAATTTGCGACTTTTAAATTGACGTTTCTCGCGATTTAACCAACCAAACGCAATAAAACTTGGTACAGTATATGTTTATACACATTGTAATGCACCCACATCTAACTTGGTTCAATTGTTTACATAACCACAAGATGGCGGATGTGCGAAATATTTCACCGGCATTCTATGTCTCTGAAACTATTAGCGGTATCACCCTGAAATGTTGTACGGAGATAAAGGGTATTACTGGAAGTTTATCTAAAAGTCTTTCAAAACCAGGTTAACTACAAAATGAACATGGGGGCCAACCTAAGTTGAAAGTTTAAAATAGACTTTTCTCGCGATTTAATGATCCAAACGCAATGAAACTTCGTATAGCAAATGTTTATACACATTTTAATGCACTAGTATCTAATTTAGTTCAATTGTTTACGTAACCTCAAGATGGTGGCTGTGCAAATTTCGAAAATTAAGTTTTATTTCTTGTGTTCCAATCATGCGATCGAAATCAACATTTGCATAATCAACGTACACAATAATCATCATCTAATAGTACATAACTCTATGGCCTACATACAGTATATTATAATCCAACATGGCGACCATCCGAAATATTTAGACGGTTCTCAATATCTATTAATCTACGACAGCAATCAAACTGAAATTTTGTAAGTGTATAGAGGCTATAAGCTAAGTTCACCTATGGGACCTGGCGAGCACAAATCCAACATGGCGGCGACGCGAAATTTAAAAATTCAAATGGACGTTTCTTGCGTTTTAACCATACTAGCGCAGTGAAACTTAATACGGTATATGGTTATACAAATTTTAATCAACTGGCTTCTATTTCATTTAAATTATTTTCATAACCACATGATAGCGGCAGAGTGAAATTTTAAAATCCGGCTTTTATTTCTTGTGTCCTAATCATGCGATTGAAGTTTGAATAAAACACCTACACAATAATCTTCATGTAATAATACCTAAATCTAAGGCCTATAATATAAAAATCCAACATGGTGACCATCCAAAATATTTAGATGGTTCTCAATATCTACGAATCTATAACAGCAATCAAACTATCAATTTTTATTTTGATAGAGGCAATTAATATTAGTAGGATATATGAAAATAGACTATTTAGTTCTTCACGGAACTACTTGTTCATTATGAAACAGTTTCTCCCACCAATCAGAGCTCAAGAAACAGTTGTGTGACCAATTAGGTAAGGATAGCATCGCACTTGCGATGAGTTCCACGGCCTCCTAATTCAAATTTCACTGCGTGACTAGTGTCATAGTGGAGTAATCGAGGAGGCCATGGTCAAATACAAGGTATTCTCTGCGTCTCATGTGCTCTGTTCAGTCCATAAAACTGGCAAACTCTCGAAAGGTGTTTATGAATATTTCTGTTCGAACATAAAATAGTTATAATTATCGTCGAACATGAACAGCCATATGCAACTCACCTATAATGGTAATTAAGACACTCGTATGGAAATTATAAAACTCGATTCGCTCGTTTTATAAACATACTCGTGTCTCAATTATTGCCATTATAGGCTAGTTGCATAATGTACTATTATGAGGATAGTTGAGAAAACTTAAAGAAAACTTTGGACTAGTCTGGTTTTTGCCGAAATCTTAGTTCAATACAAAAATGAAAAATATGTTAATCCACAAATACGATTATTTACTGTGTAAATCCTAACAAAGTACAAATCTTTATTGAATGCCAAACATTCCAGGTAATTCATTCTTTTGAAAAAGCATGGTAAAAGCATTGGGCTTGTCTTATTTCTGTATAATCCCCAATATTTAACACTCGTATATAACCCGACCTGTCTGCTTTTTTGGCGACAGAAATAATATATATACGTAGAGGTGGCCCTGAAGAGAAAGAGGATGTATTTATCTCAAAAAGTCGATTTTTTTGAAATGAACCCTTCAATTCTTTATTTATTGTTTCCCGATAGAGAACCCCAAATCATACCAACTACTGTGCATTTCATCGTTATAACAAGTATTACAGCAGAGATAGCGCCATGCAGGAGGTGAATTTTGCCATGAATGTAACATGAAAGCAAATGTTCAAATTAATGTTTTCACTCACAACACAGTCCCTTGTAAATGGGCTAACATCAGACATGAGTGTCACGGCACTCGAAACCTGGACTAATTTCATGTAACAGACCAGCAGTAGCGCTGTTATTGAAACAACACTAGAACCTAATGAGACCGTAGTAAGTGAATTTAAAAGTCGAGGGTGTCAATATCAGATTTCCATGACAACGTAATGTAAACGCTCAAAGTTTGCTTTATGTGATGAATATTGAGCGTTAGAGAACACTGACACAAAGAACGAACTTTAACAAACACACCGGTCCACCTACGTCTCTGATGGAGGTCAGTAAGCATTTTGCCATGATTGGCTGGCTGGATCGTCCCTTTTGGGGCTGCGACAACGTGGTACTCTGGGTGTGTGTAGAATCTGTCTGATAACCGGTGTTAATTGTGGTGGCTGTATTAGTGTGTGTCATCTGTTATTCAGGTAAGGAATGCGGACGATCAATTTCAAGGAGCAAATGCTACCGTCAACGATACCTAGCTGTGAACTTGGCTAATAGATGTCAGCACAACCAGCACCTGTCTGTGAACGTTGGAGCGTATAGAGCGGAAATCAAATCTAACCTAGAAACTTAGCTTCACACGATTGTAGTTAGTGGAAGGTTCTTTTACATGCCATAGATCTGTGACATAGGCCCGCTGGCTTTACTTCCCCTCCGAAGGAAGGCATACTGAGAGATTTTAACGCTCTTAAAAATCCGAAGATTTCGCCCGGGTTTGAACCCGCGATCTTGGGAATAGAAGTTCAGCATGCTACTAACTATGCCACCAAAGCCTCTTTGCCATTATTAAATAATGACAAGTAGTTCGTGTCGAAATAAAGAGCCTACTTTTCCTCAAATTTAAGATTCATACCCATCTAGACCTATCAAGAATAATGACGAAATCAAGTGATAATCTAATCATTTTTAGCCTACTTCTCACATTTTGCAAAAATGAGGAAAAGGTAGCCTTATGAGATCGATCCGGCAAAATGTGTGTCTGTCTGTCTGTCTCTCCGCCTGTCCTTCTGTCTGGCTGGCTGTGTGTGTGTTCCCCTCTACCAACTCCTAAACAGCTGCAGCTATCGAAACAAAATTTGGTATGAGTAAAGATCTATCCCTGAATATCTCAATGCCGTATTTGAAACTGATGTCAGTGCTACCACCTGCTGAAAAATCGCAATTGAAATTTGAGCTCCATGATGGATATCTTGGAAGGTATGCATAGGAGCTATTTCAAAATTGGCACACGTATAGATAATGATATTTTAGTTAAATTTCCAGGAGGACATATATGACAGTGTTGCCAAAATGATTCTAAGTCTGCTGATAGGTCCAATTTTTAAATGCATATAACTTCTACACTATCAATTGGAATTCAATCAAACTTCGTATGTACTATGTGTACATAAACAGATATGACTGGGTGTATTCTTAAGAGACACCAGGGCTGACAACTGTTAATGAATGCTATCAATTTATTTTATCAAAATACCAATATATCAGAAAGTATGCAAGCCGACAGCTTTAAACTATGCACACGTTTAGAACCTGACATTATATATTAATTTGGAGCAACTAATATACGTCAGTGCTGCCAACATAATTCTAAGCCTGCTGATGGGTCCAATTCTAAATACGTGTAACTTCTATACTATCATTTGGATTTCAAACAAATTTTGTATGTGCTATGTGTACCATAACAGATATGACTATGCGTCTTCTTAAGAGTAACCAGGGCTGCCAACTGTTAATAAATGCTGTCTCTATTTTTGTTACCCTAATATCAATATATCATAAAGTATGCAAGCCAATAGCTCTAAACTTTGCACACGTATAGTACCTGGCATTCTAGATTAATTTGGAGTAACTAATGAACGTCAGCGCTGCCAACATGATTCTAAGCCTGCTGATAGGTCCAATTTTAAAATGCATGTAACTTCTATACTAACTAATGGATTTCATTCAAACTTGGCTCAACAATAGATCATATTATTTCAGATCATTTTTGACCAACTCATGCATGACATTGTCGCCAGCATGATTTTACAGGCGCTGTCAAACTGCATGTAACGTCTATGTTATCCATTGGACTTCAACCAAATTTTGTGTTCTTTACCTTAAGAGATGGATCTAAGAATATATTCAGTCACCAGGGCTGCCAACTGTAGTGCTCTATTAGGCTACATTATGCCAGGTATACTGTATTTCAAACTAATTAGAAATTTCGAGATTACCAACTTAATTTTGTCACTATTCTAATTAGATCCATTTAGATTAATCATTGTCATGAATCTGAAATTTTAAGAAAAGTAGGCTCTTTAGTTCGTCACGTAACATCTTGTTTCAATTCATTTGTATTTACATGTATCAGTACTGTAGTTAGTAATTAGCCGTTTCCCTATTCATTATTATCATTATTAGGGTAAATGACCTGGATGTTACGTTCATTTTACTGTACTACTTAGTACCACCACCGTTACAAGAAGTTATATTTTTTTAATATTATTTTCTGTTAGTATGTAAGTACCATGTGCTAGTTCAGTAGTAGTATTCATTATCATCCATAAAACAAATATATTAATCCACCGGGTGAAGACGGGTACTACTGCTAGTATGTTAATATATTTCTTGTATAAATGGTGTTTATTTTCCAGGCTGATACTGGGTCTGTATGCACTCTTTTCTATATAATGTTCTATTATTTATTTTTAGCCTGCTTTTTTGCAAAAAATGAAAGTTGACGTATGGGATCCACACGGGCCAAAAATTGTCATTCTGTGTGTGGGTGTGTGTGAAAGTGTGTATTCTGCCCCCCCCCCCCCCTTCCCCCTAATTCAAAGACGACGAAACCTAATTCAACGAAATTTAGAACAGAGGTAGCACTAGCAAAGAGCACCTCAGTGTCATGTTTTATATTGCCGCCATCTTTAGCAAACCTTAATGGCGACCACTCAAATGGTCAACACTTAAAATTAAATGACGACCAAACTAATCATCGAATCTTTACCAAATTGGGTAAAAACGCACCTTCGTATGGGACGCGTCTTGCACCCAAACTACAAGGTAATCAGCCGTACCATTTCAGGGTGGCAGGCATGTGAATACTGCAAGTTTTATAATCCATGACTTGGGAACCACCAGTTCCGATTATCGAACAGAGAATGGTTTAAACTGTTGTAATGGACGTGGCTCGTTTGAAATTAAAAATTTATATTATGATATTATACTCCAGAAGTGACTTTAAAAAGCTGAGCCGTCTCAGTTACAAGACAATATGACAACTGATCTCTCATCTGACTTATGTTTCACTAATTTGGTTGAACTATACCTTCCGATACACCCGTATCTGGGGAATATTTAGGGAGATCAGTGACGTCACCGTGATCTCACGGCTGACGTATTGCTATCGGTAACGCTATTGGTTGGCTGACGTATTGCTATCGGTAACGCTATTGGTTGGCTGACGTATTGCTATTGGTAACGCTATTGGTTGTCAGCTGATTACTACGTCAGTTCCGTGGTCAGTACGTCGCGAGATTTTCCTGGAGTCGGTTCGCCATTTTTGTATCGTCATGCGATCGCGTTTTCTAAGCGTAATATTAAAATAAATATTCCCGTGAATAACCTGTAAAATAAGATTTTGATATTAGCAGTGTCGTGTGCTCGATTGTGTTGACGATTTGTATTAAAATTGTTTAAATCCTGAAGTTGTTGCATTAAACTAAAAGCCTTTACTTGTGGTGGAAAATCTGTGCTTCTGCTTTTACATGTGGAATAATACAGCATTTGGAATATATCGGTGAGTTTTTACGTTGTTCATACATATATTTTGGTTGTTGAATTTAATATGAAAGTTGTTTAAACGATAATATTACGTCAGGAACGGTGTTGGGGAATACGCCTGTTCAAATAGGAATGGATTTAGACAAATTGGCATGTACATGAACACCTGTAAAATAGATATGACAATGTTTTGTATTAGACCTATCGGAATCTTTAATTGAACTATATAGCTCAAATATAGATTTCGATACATAGAAAGAAATTGACGGTTTTTGTGTTTGCAGCCAATATTGGAAAATATAAAAATACCAACCTATCGGAGGGGGGGGGGGTGATTATTGATCACAATGTTTTATGATGGCATTGACCTGTATCGGAATCTTTAATTGAACTATATAGCTCAAATATAGATTTCGATACATAGAAATAAATTGACGGTTTTTGCGTTTTTCCACCCAAAAAACTATTCTTACGTGAATTTGCGAATTCTTTTTATGTATCGGAATCTTTAATTGAAGTATATAGCTCAAATATAGATTTCGATACATGGAAAGAAATTGACGGTTTTTGTGTTTTTCCACCCAAAAAACTCCTCTTACGTGAATTTGCGAATTCTTTTTATGTATCGGAATCTTTAATTGAAGTATATAGCTCAAATATAGTTTTCGATACATAGAAAGAAATTGACGGTTTTTGCGTTTTTCCACCCAAAAAACTATTCTTACGTGAATTTGCGAATTCTTTTTATGTATCGGAATCTTTAATTGAACTACATAGCTCAAATATAGATTTCGATACATAGAAAGAAATTGACGGTTTTTGCGTTTTTCCACCCAAAAAACTATTCTTACGTGAATTCGCGAAATTTTTTCATGTATCGGAATCTTTAGTTGAACTATATAGCTCAAATATAGATTTCGATACATAGAATACGTGAATTCGCGAAATTTTTTCATGTATCGGAATCTTTAGTTGAACTATATAGCTCAAATATAGATTTCGATACATAAAAAAATTGGCCTTTTTTTGGTGTTTCCCCACCCAAAAAACCCCTATTACCCAGGCTTTTCCCGTAAGCTTGCCAGAGGAGTATTTCGTGACGTCGTTGATGACGTCACGGAAGCCGCCATTTTGTTTTAGGGGAATTTTATACGCGGCCGTATCGCAATGTATAGTAGTCCCACTAATTTTAGTACGTTGCATGCAATATAGCCTACTGATAGAAATAATATAAACTTTGTATGAAATGAATTATAATGAATATATACTCCAGTAAAGAAATCGTTTAGATCGAGTCATTATTTGCTAAGGCGTTGTGTGTAAATCGATTGATAACGTTTGCACTGGGCGGTCACGTTTGGCTCTGTGGTTAGAGCTTTGGTCTCTCACCCGGCCGGCCGCGGTTCAAAACTTATTAGAGTTGTGTTTTTTTTTTTTACTTAATTTTTTATATTTATTGTTTTAAGTACTGATACGTTATCAAATTGAGCGTTATGTTGTGCAGATTGAAATGGAAAAAATAAATTTAATTAAAACAAAGTTCTCCACCGGATCGGCATGAGTAACATCTACTAGCACCCAGTTGAATATTAGTTTACGAATCACGGCCTATAAGATGCGAGCTGCGCTCTATAGCCTACTGGTCTTGACATTCCCAGTTAGTGAATCCATGCATACGGTGTAATTGAAAAATTTCATCTTGTTGCCGATAGAGCACACTCGTCCCAAAGAATAGGCACGATTAAAAATTAGCTGTGCAGTAGGTTTATTAAATGTGTTTCTCCCAGTGATACGTTTAGGCCAACAAAGTTTTTTTTCAGTTTCAATTATTGTAAGTAGTCGATGTTAATATACTGAATTCCTACGTTGTTTGGAGTGTTTGCTGATTAAATTGTAAAATGCTGGGGTAAATGATTAACTATGGTTTGAACGCCGCTGCTCAAATCCATTATGTCATACTGTTGTGTGCCATTTTGCACTTCGAATAGGAAGAAAATAGGTGATAAGGACAAAGAGTTGTAACTATACCATACAATTGGCAGAAAGTAGGTTATATGTTCTTTCCTCAACATATTATTTATCATTTATATTGGGAATCTAATATATAAAAGTGAAAGTCTGTATGTATGTGGGTTGGTTCCGTATACAAATCTACACCGTTCCACCAATCTCAACCATATTTTGCATACACATAGTTTAGGACCCAGAAGGAACCGCTGGCTACATGAATTTTCGATAGTCTTTCTCATTCTTCTGATTTCGGCCCTTTTGCACTCAAGCACATGCTAATCAAATCATAAAATATATTCATGAAGGAATGGCTAGGCAGATAGTTTCCATGGCAACATAGCTCAAGTCGAGACACGGCCGACTGGATCCGAGTTGCGCTCTGCACTACCGATATAGAAAATGAGGATCTTTACTTGAAATCCCGTTAGTTACTCTACTGCTCACACAACACTGTCAACCGAGTTTAGCATAACCAAGACTTTACACTATCTACTACGTATATTTGTCAAATACCACTCACTCATTCATTCATCACGAAATCTCAGAAACCACCGAACGGATTGGAATGAAATTTGGTATGCAGCTTCCTCAAGGACCGCAAATGCCCACTAAGAGAGGATTTTTTGATATTCAGGTTCTAAAGGGTTGTTAAGGGGGCAGACCTGCATTTCATTGAATAGCAATATCTCCCGATTGGTTTCTTAAACGACATAGGCGAGGAGTTTGAAACTCAGCGGGGATAAAATCAACATAAAAAGGGAGTAAATATGTGTTTGACTGTTTTTTCATAAATCCAATTTAAGGGGCCCATGGGGAGGGGTGAAGAAATTCTGGGGGGGAAACAGGAAAAAGTGTCCTAACTGATTGACTGACTGACTCACTCAACAAACTCAGGGGGGAAAACTGTTTTAAAGTAAGTATTCATTTTCAAATAGCTGTTCGACAGTTCTTTTCATAAATCAAATTTAAAGGGTTAATGGGGAGGGGTGAAATTCTGAAAAAAGAAAATTGAAAGAAAATGTCCTGACTAACTCACTCACTCACTCATCATCGCCCAGCCAAAATTATTGAAGTTAGAAACATGACAGTTTAGGGTTATGTTCATTGTATGTTAAAACCGTCTACTAAGGGAGTATTTTCGGATATTCAGGTTCTAAAGGGGTCTTAAGGGGGTTAAACCTGCATTTCATTGAATAACAATATCTCCCGATTGGTTTCATTGGGGGATGTGATACACGGCATATAAACTCATCATTAAAAAGTAAGAAGACACGTGTCTGAGGGTTTTTCGATGTGGTGTATATTATGAGGTGAAAGGGGTGAAAAGTGGGGATTGAAAGATTCCTAACGGAGCGTGTATCTCTTTAACGACATAGGCGAGGAGTTTGAAACTCAGCGGAACAAAATCAGCATAAAAATAAGTAAATATGTGTTTGACCGTTTTTTTTTTCATAAATCCAATTTAAGGGGCCCATGGGGAGGGGTGAAATTCTGGGGGGGGGGACCGGAAAAAAGTGTCCTTACTGATTGACTGACTGACTCACTCATCAAACTCAGGGGGAAAAAACTGCTTTAAAGTAAGTTAATATCTTTTCGACAGTTTTTTTTATCAATCAAATTGAAGGGGTTCATCGGGAGGGGTGAAATTCTGAAGAAAAAAATGAACGAAAATGTCCTGACTCATTCACTCACTCATCATCGCCCAGCCAAAAATATTGTAGTTGGAAACATGGCATTTCGGGGATATGTTCGTTGTATGTCAAAACCGTACACTAAGGGAGGATTTTTGGATATTCAGGTTCTAAAGGGGTCTTAAGGGGGTTAAACCTGCATTTCATTGAATAACAATATCTCACGAGTGGTTTCATTTGTGGATGTGATACTCGGCATATAAACTAATCATTAAAAATAAGCAGACATGTGTCTTAAGGGTTTTTCGATGTGGTGTATTATTATGAGGTGAAAGGGGTGAACATTGGGGGTTGAAGGATTCCTAATGGAGCGTGTAGGCCTATCTCTTAAACGACATAGGCGAGAAATTTGAAACTCAGCGAAAAAATAAATCAGCTAAAAAAAGTAAGTAAATCGGTGTTTGACCGTTTTTCCATAAATTAATTTAAGGGGCCAATGGGGTGGGGTGAAATTCTGAGGGGAAAAAGGAGAGAAATTGTCCTAACTGACTGACTAACTCGCTCACTCATCAAACTCAGGGAAAAGACAGCTTAAAAATAAGTTAATAGGTGTTCAAGCGCTTTTTCATCAATCCAATTTAAGGGGCCCATGAGGAGGGGTGAAATTCTGGTAAAAATAATTGAAAGAAAATGTCCTGTCTGACTCACTCACTCATCACGCCCAGCAAAAACTATTTAAGTTGGAAACATGAAATTTTGGGAATATGTTCGCTGTGTGTCGAAAACGTCTACTAAGGAATGATTTTTGTTTATTCGGGTTTTAAAGAAGTGCATTTCATTGAATAACGATATCTCATGAGTTGTTTCTGTGGGGATGTGATATTCGGTATATAAACTAATCATTAAAAATAATCAGACATATGTCTAAGGGTTTATCGATGTGGTGTATATTATGAGATGAAAGGGGTGAAAATTGGGGGTTGAGGGATTCTTAACGGAGCGTGCATCTCTGAAACGACATAGGCGAGAAGTTTGAAATTCGGCGGGATAAAACAGCTTAAAATACAAGTAAATAGGTGTTCGACCGGTTTTTTTTTTCATAAATCCAATTTAAGGGGCCCTTGGAGAGGGGTGAAATTCTGGGGGGGGGGGGGGAACAGGAAAGAAAGTGTCCTAACTGATTTACTCACTTACTCACTCATCAAACTCAGGGGGAAAACAGCTTTAAATAAGTAAATAGATGTTCGACCGTTTGTTTCATAAATCCAATTAAAGGTGTTCATGGGGAGGGGTGAAATTATCAAAAATAAATGAAAGAAAATGTCCTGACTGACTCACTCACTCATCATCGCCCAGCCAAAATTATTGAAGTTAGAAACATGAAATTTTGGGGATATGTTCGTTGTATGTCGAAAACGTCCATTAAGGAAAGAGTTTTGGATATTCAGGTTCTAAAGAGGTGTTAAGGGGGTAAACGTGCACTTCATTGAATAACAATATCTCACGAGTGGTTTCGTTTGGGGATGTGATACTTGGCATATATACTAATCATTAAAAATAAGCTGACACATGTCTAATGTTTTTTCGATGTGGTGTATACTATGAGGTGAAAGGGATGAAAAGTGGGGGTTAAAAGATTCCTAACGGAGGGTGTATCTCTTAAACGACATAGGCGAGGAGTTTGAAACTCGGAGGAAATCAATCAGCTTAAAAATAAATAAATAAATAAATAAATAAATAAATAGATGTTCGACCGTTGTTTCATAAATGCAACTTAAGGGGCCTATGGGGAGGGGTGAAATTCTGGAAGAAAAACGTCCACTAAGGAAGGATTTTTGGATGTTCACGCTCATCGACCAACCAAAATTATTTAAGTTAGAAGAAGGATATTTTGGGGATATGTTTGTTGTGTGTCGAAAACGCCTACTAAGGAGGGATTCTTGGATATTCAGGTTCTAAAGGGATGTTAATGGGGTTAAACCTTCATTTCATTGAATAACAATATGACATGACTATGACGCGAACGAAGTGAGGCTAAAAATGAGATGGTGTGTGTCTGTGTATTACTCAATCACGCAAGTACCACTGGTCCGATTTACATGAATTTTTCATGGAAGTAGCTGATTTACCTGGTTAACATATAGTTTACTTTTGATTTCAATACTTTGCACTATTTAAAGATGGCGACCATTTTAGTGACGTCACTACACCCTTTGGTTTCAAATTTTCATATTTCCATTTCAAATAAAAAGAGAACGCTAAGAAATAGCAAACTTTTGATGGCTTAGCGAGTAAAACCTAAATTTGTGCTATAAAACACGGTCAACGCCAAGCCGTGTAGTTGGACAAAATGTTCCATCCTTAATCTCCCTCTGCGCAGCACCTCGCCTATCCCCTGTTTTAACTGTCACCTTCACATTTTAATTTATTTATGACGCTTAGCGAAGCACGGGTACTTCAGCTAGTGTTGTATAAAATGTATTTTATAGTTGCTTATGATTTGATACGCCTATAATATAATCTTATTGAATGTGTTTAATGAGTTGTGTTTTCCATTTCACAATGTAGATTTTTAGCCTATTTTCAATTTTGAAAAAATAGGCTTATGAGATCACCTTTTGTCCGTGTGCGTGTGTGTGTGTGTGTGTGTGTGTGTGTGTGTGTGTGTGTGTGCCCTTCAAATTTTATTGTGTCTCACCAATCCAACATGGCGGCTGTGCGAAATATTTCACCAGCATTCAGTATCTCCGAAACTATTACCGATACCACGCTGAAATTTTGTACGGTGATAAAGGGAACTACTAGAAGTTCACATATGAGAATTTCAAACACCTGGTAACTACAAAAGCAACATGGCGGCCAAGCGAAGTTGAGACTTTTAAATAGACTTTTCTCGCGATTTAACCATCCAAACGTAATGACACATGGTACAGCAAATGTTTATACACATTGTAATACACTGGGGTATAATTTAGTTCAATTGTTAACATAACCTCAAAATGGCGGCTGTGCGAAATATTTCAATGGCATTCAATATCTCCGAAACTATTTATGATATCACCCTGAAATTTTGTGCGGTGATAAAGGGGACTGCTACAAATTTATCTAAGTAATTTTCAAAAACCTGTAAATTACAAATCGAACATGGCGGCCAAGCGAACTTGAAATACTTTAATAGACTTTTCTCGTGATTTAAGCGGCTGAGCGCAGTGAAATGTGGTACGGTAAATGATTATTCATATTGTAATGCACTGGCATTTAATTTAGTTCAATTGTTTACATAACCTCAATATGGCGGCTGTGCCAAATTTTAAAATATTTTTTTGTTTCTTGTGTCGTAATCATGCGATCGGAGTGAAAGTTTGAAAAATGAATCCATGCAATAATTTTCCTTTAATGGTACTGTCCCCGTTTACCTGGATAGTAGGCTGTCAGATATCCGCCCCCTCAATCGGATTGCCAATTATCAATCGCACCGGCACAGTTACATCAATGAAAATGGCACTGACAGATACTATCGAGATAAGAGCACAGAAGTTCACAGGAAATCATTGTGGAACACACCAAAATAGACGGGGGTTCATACTTACCGTTACTTACCTCTTAATTATCTCGGGGTTTGAGTTGACAACAGGATCACTAAAGTCTGTTCACACCATAACCTCCACCATGACATTTAAAAATGAACCAGAACGAAGACGAGAACTTTGAACTGTACAAAAGCTTTATTTCAAATAAAGGGTATGATTTTGATAACACAACAAAATCAACGTGGCTATCAGTAGCCCAAGTCAATCTGACTACGTCCTCCTATATGACTAGCAAAATTATTATACAACATGATATTAAACATTTTAGCTCCCACGAGCTCCAAATAACGTAATATTCATAACACTATTGGATTGGAAAAGGACGTCAGGGTGTGACATATATAGAGCATTTGGTTTCCTTTTAATAAACATGAGAATGGTATTTATAGTCGCAAGGCCAGAGT
This sequence comes from Meconema thalassinum, assembly GCA_946902985.2. Lineage (NCBI taxonomy): Eukaryota > Metazoa > Arthropoda > Insecta > Orthoptera > Tettigoniidae > Meconema > Meconema thalassinum. The sequence goes on from OX336388.2 coordinate 611,222,938, forward strand.
GTGTACGACCTCACTCTCTGAGAACCAGATGTTGGCACAGCTGCGGGCTACACTCCAGCCTGTTGCATACTGGTCAAATGCACTCCCTTCTCACACGCTATGTTACGTAAGAATACAGCTTGTTCTCTCAAACTTTTAAATGTCTACAAGACAACTCACATTATATTTACGCAAATCTTTCAAGTACTTTGCTCACATCCTATTGGATCATTATGATAATTTCTTAAACTTGTTAACTTCAATCCAAATGTTTAATTAGCTCTTAAATGTTTATAACAAAATCACATAAATTATTTATAACAATTAGAAATTGTTTATAATATTTGTCAAAGACAATAAAAATATTATAAGCACGCCTTTAACATCACTCTCGTTCTACATTATTTTCAAAAATATTTACAGTAATCATTTACAATATTAACATTTAAATTGTTTAAATTATTAATTTAATAAATACATTAACCACATGTTCATTCGGTTGGTAATTTTCATAATCGTGTTTAATATAATCGACCAATGAAGGTTAGTTATACATGTTAATGTCACAATCTGGTTTAATAAAGGTTTTAATAATGATTTGTGACGGCAACCTTCATTCAAAATCTTATCTCAAATTCTTTCAAAACTCGTGTTAATTATAACAGTAACTCACTTGATTAATTTTCAACGAACTATGACAATCTTACTCCAGCGGAAAATCCTTCGCTAACAAGTTAATGCACAATCTGCATTAAAAATATGCCCAAAATCATCATATATTAATCTATATGGCATTAAAAACTTCCACATAACTTACAAAAACTTCCACAAATAATTCTTTAACATTAATTCCTGTGGGAACTTCCTTCATATTCAAGGGCATTATACCTCAGCGACTTTCAACACGCGCTGCACTAGCGATTATACATTCATAGTTCCACTTAAAAATTTTTAATAATCATTACTTGTTTCAAAACTGTTTTTCTATTTAACCTTCGTGGATTTCATTCATGAACCGAAATGAAGTCAAAACTTGCCAATCACAAACAAATTTAATAGTGAATACGCTTATATACGCCTGTCTGGTCTATCAAAATTTAAGATTAACATCTTAAAAGAAATTGTAGTATGAAAATACTATCTTCAAATAAAGTGCGACTAAAATGCAAAGTAGTCGAATAGAATCCAATTAGACTGGGGAATGCAAACATCGTTCTATAAATCTCTAATTGAGAAAAACTCCTAACAAAAGTACTTGACTTTAATGCATTCAATAATTCATTATTAAAGTTACTCTTTCACAAAAGTGTCTATGATGCAATGTTCATTCATAACTGACGATAAATGTCTGTGTTGCAATCAATACAAATAACGACTAGTATTTCCAAGATCGTCGACAACGTAAGAGATTTTAACGCTCTAAAATCATTTAAATGTTCTTCCTTCTTGATGATGACAGAAAATTGGTCAAAGTAATTAAACTGGGGTTGAATTACTTTAATAAAGTGTCACGCTGTCTGAATTTAAATCTGCCATAAAAATCATTAACTTACAGTCAAATCGTGACTACAAAAAATATTAATTACTGAATATTCTAAATATCAGTCTCAACTGATTCAAAATCATTAACTATGCCCATGACATAACAATGTCTTAATAAATCGTCGAAAAATGCAAAACTCATCAAGGTGTACTGAGAATAAGAATCTCAAACAAGAAAATAGGGCAAAATACATGAGGATAAAAATATGGGAAAAATGGTTGCTCAAACATTATTAGTAAACTCAAATACAATAAACGTTCACGACTACCTTATCTGCCGATTGACGTTCCAGAGGAAAATTCCCCAAAGAAGACTGCTGATGGATCCATTTCACCATGTTAAAGCTGAGCTCCATCCTCGAAATAGGAAATAGCACCCTCGGAGAATCGAACTGCTTCCTTCTCCGTGAATCGCTCTGCTCCTCGAAGACGAATAGACATCCTTCCGGCAATAATCTTCTTTGTGAGTCGGGATATCCCTGACCTCTCTTGAAAAATTCCCTGAAGTTCCAGTAGACAATCGCCATGAAGTTTTGTAGAAATTTCCGAAGAAATTATTCATATTCAGAGTATGAAATTGTTTCTATGGCTGTTCGATGGTATTCAGCCTTTAATTACGAAACATGGGTGTAGATGGTATTCACCGCATGTTCGCTCTTGTGGAATAGCAATTAGCGAAGTTCCATGTCGCTATCTTACTCCGTTGAAATATGTCCCAATTGCAATAAGCCCTCTTAGCCTTCCATCTGCTCTTCGGTTGTAGTGTCAGAAGAACAAACTGCCGTATTAAATTGCTCCATTATACTGGTATCGTTGTGTAACCAAGCAATCTGAAGTCTTTCTATTCCACTCGCAGCGTCAGCCGTTGCGTTGATTCTGGCTATACAAAAGTGCTTCTCTTGTGGCGAGATAATCACTTTTGTCAGTCGTATAAAACTGCTAATATCTTTTAAACTAATCGGTCGAAATTGTTCAGCTTTTCTCTATTACTTTATGAAGCACTGCACAATACAATTGGCTTATCGGTGACCGCTAACTGTTCGAAGCTAAACTTGTAGAAGCTTTCTAAGGTCCGTTTCAACTTCACCTAGTTTGACTTGGATCTCGTTAATATAGTGGCCTCGCCACGCGTTATAAAGACGATTCTTTTCACTGCTGTTCACTTCGACGTCTCACTATAATGAATGTATAAGAAAAGAACTTTCACAAATATACTTCGATGATCTGAGAATGAGATCTCAGAATGATCAGAGAACGAAAGAGACTCCTCTCTTCTGCGCAAGCCCTTTTATTAACTTCTCGAGGGGCGTTTCCATCCCTTCCAAAGCGTGGTACTGCGTCATCGCTAGAAGTTCCAACTTCGTTAATACATGACGGATTTTCAAAATTCAAAAACTGAAAATAAATTTCACCAAAATTCCAAATCAATGCTTTTACTGCAAATAGATTTCCACAATTCTGCATTCCAAAAGTAATAAAAATACCATAGTTTCAGCAATCTCTGTCTTCCTTTAAACTATCGTTCATTGGTTCACGCCTCTCCTCCAATAGCATAGTTTCTTCCTCAGCAGAATTCCTCGTTTCCTGCGACTGCGTCGTAAATCTTGGAACATTCTCGACTAAATGCTGACGTCACTGAGAATCTCAGCTCAAGTAGCCTGCTGGCATAACATTTACGTCATCCGTGCTTACGTCATGACTACCCACGTCATAACTATGACAGCCATAACTTTCCTTATAATTTCAAATATAGCCACCGTGGTCTCAATATAATTCAATTACGGGGGCAGTACATAACTCTATGGCCTATATATATAACAATCCAAAATGGAGAGCATCTGAAATATTTTGACGGTTCTCAATATTTACGAATCTTTTACAGCAATCAAACTGAATTTTTTTATGTTCATAGAGACTATGAACTTAAGTTCGCCTATATGACATTCAGTCTTCTGGTGAGCAAAAATCCAACATGGCGACGACGCGAAGTTTAAAAATTTAAATGGATGTATCTCGTGATTTTACCATCTGAATGCAGTGAAACTCTGCACGTTAAATGCTTATACAAATGTTAATCCACTGGCATCTAATTTATTTCAATTGTTTTCTTAATCACAAGTTGGCAGCTGTGCGAAATTTTAAAACCTCGTTTTTACTTCTTGTGTCCTAATCATGCGATTGACGTCTGAATACCACACGTACACAATAATCTTCATGTAATAGTACATAAATAAAAATCCAACCTGGCGGCCATCTGAAATATTTAGACGGTTCTCAATATCACAACAATCAAACAGAAATTTTGTACGTTGATAGAGGCAATTAACATGAGTAGGATATATGAAAATAGGCTGTATAGTTCCCGCCGTGGCATACTATCCACAAGTTCATCAAGACACTGTTGGTCCAAATTGTCCCACTCCTCAACGACAATTCGGCGTAAATCTCTCAGAGTGGTTGGTGGGTCAAGACGTCCATAAACAGCCCTTTTCAACATATCCCAGGCATGTTCGATAGGGTTCATGTCTGGGGAACATGCTGGCCACTGTAGTCGAGCGATGTCGTTATCTTGAAGGAACGCATTCACAAGATGTGCACGATGAGGTCGAGAATTGTCGTCCATGAAGACAAATGCCTCTCCAATATTCTGCCGATATGGTTGCACTATGGGTCGGAGGATGTCATTCAGGTATCGTAAAGCCGTTTCGGAGCCTTCCATGACCACCAGTGGCGTACGTCGGCCCCACATAATGCCACCCCAAAACATCAGGGAACCACCACCTTGCTGCACTCGCTGGACAGTGTGTCTAAGACGTTCAGCCTGACCAGGGTGCCTCCAAACACGTCTCCGACGATTGTCTGGTTGAAGGCATATGCGACACTCATCGGTGAAGAGAACGTGATGCCAATTCTGTGGGGTCCATTCAGCATGTTGTTGGGCCCATCTGTACCGCGCTGCATGGTGTCGGGGTTGCAAAGCTGGACCTCGCCATGGACGTCGGGAGTGAAGTTGCGCATCATGCAGCCTATTGCGCACAGTTTGAGTTGAAACACGACGTCCTGTGGCTGAACGAAACGCATTATTCAACATGGTGGCATTGCTGTCAGAGTTCCTCCGAGCGGCAATCCGTAAGTAGCGGTCATCCACTACAGTAGTAGCCCTTGGGCGGCCTGAGCGAGGCCTGTCATCGACAGTTCCTGTATCTCTGTACCTCCTCCATGTCCGAACAACATCGCTTTGGTTCACTCTGAGACGCCTGGAAACTTCCCTTGTTGAGAGCCCTTCTTGACACAAAGTAACAATGCGGACGCGATCGAACTGCGGTATTGACCTTCTAGGCATGGTAGAACTACAGACAACATGAGCAGCGTACCTTCGTCCTGGTGGAATGACTGGAACTGATCGGCTGTCGTACCCCCTCCGTCTAATAGGCCCTGCTCATGCATGGTTGTTTACATCTTTGAGCAGTTTTAGTGACATCTATGAACAGTCAAAGGGACTGTATCTTGGATACAATATACACAGTCAACGTCTATATGCCGGAGATCTGGGAACCGAGGTGATGCAAAACTTTTTTTGATGTGTGTACTTGTTATTTTATATCTCTCTCTTCACTTGATTTCACTAGATTCTTAGTTTTCTCTCTACTTTCACTAGATTTCACTAGATTCTTAGTTTTCTCTCCCTCTCTTCACTAGATTTCATTGAGTCTTAGTTTTCTCTCTATTTCACTAGATTTCACTAGATTCTTTGTTTTCTCTCCTCACTGGATTTCACTAGATTCTTAGTTTTCACTCTATTTTCACTAGATTTCACATTAATTTTCGATTACTAAGGCAACACTGAAAAATGGTTACCAACACGAAAATGGTAAATAAAAATATGACAAAGAACATGAACAGCATAGGATATTCCAGCTCCTCTTAATCAACAATGAATAAAATGCTATCTCTCTACTGATAAATCAATAGTTTCAACATAGAAAGTCGTGGAAAGGAACCACACTATACTTGTTGCTTTTATTTTCTTTCGCGTAAACATTACGCATGATAATGAGATGAATGTTCTCCATATAGGGCACTCGGCCAGCTATGACAAGCAATTTCCTTTTGTATTCAGCCTCTAAAAGCTTCTTGGATGGATATGTACTTCCACCGGAAGGACTTCAAATTGAGTTAATTTGTGCTTTCAGTGGCACACGACGAGCATCCCTAGATGATAAGGAAACTGTGGTGGTGGCGACCCCGGTGGACAGCTCACCGTCTCCGGAGGCGGAAAGCACGGCATTGTCTGTTCACCGCCCCTCGGCCGTTATACCTGTCTCACCTTCTTTGCGACGGCCGTCAGCGGTGGTGTCAATCACTCCCAGCCAGTCGGCACTCAACCAGCAGCGATACATGATGGGGTGAGTAACTCATTTATTATGGACCAAATGTACTTGGTGGAATTACATTATTATCTGTACTCGCTATCAATCAATACTTTTCAGTCGGTCAACAACCTATTGCCCAATTAGATCAGCCGGCGCAACTACATACAGTCTAACTTCGATATCTCGAAGTGCTTTTGGAGATAGAAATTACTTCCAGTTATCGAAAATTATAAATACAGAAATACATGTAAAAAGAGGTTCTAATATCATAAATACATAAATATTCAACTGTTGTTATTGTTGTTAACTAATCTTCAAGTTTCAGTGGAAATAACGAGAGTTTGCTAACGAAATAGTAGATCGCATATTTACACGTCCATCACGCTACAAGCAAGACCAACTACTACAAGGCACAAACAACACAAGGAATAATAAAATATAAAATCAATGCTGCCAACTTAAATTGTTAACTACCAACTCCAACACTTCCCCTGGTAGTTAACCTCAAACAATGACAATCCTTTAATTCAACAAAAAATACCAAAAAAAATCAGTTCCTGTTATAAACTAAACCAAATTGAGGATCTTTATGAAACTCTGGGTCTTTGGCCCATTCAATGACTTCGTAAACAAGTCTGCAACATTATTGTTACTTGGAACATATTCGAAAATAATGTTCCTCTTACTTACATGGTCCCTACAAAACTGATACTTAATATCAAAGTGCTTTGTCAATTCAGAATCACCACTGTTTCTGGTGAGCTTAATGGCACTTTGATTGTCACCTCTGATGACAATTGGTTTAGGCAAAACCGATTCCTGACCCAACTCGTTTATTATTTGTCCTAGCCATAATGCCTCCTTAGCAGCATGGAACATAGAATCATACTCTGACTCGGTTGTAGATGTGGCAACCGTGTCACGTTTCTTTGGTAACCTCGTGTTCCAGCTAATTGGTGCATTTGCTAAGATTGCAACATACCCACTCACAGATTTCCTGTCTTTGGCATTAGCAAAATCTGCATCACAATACATTCGGACATGTACATCAGATTTTTCAAAAAACAATTTTACATTACATGTTTTCTTCAAGTACAACATAATGTGCTTTACATCTTGCCAATCTCTCTTTGTAGGCGAACAATTTTTCTTGCTCACTTTACACACTGCAAAAGTTATGTCTGGCCTAGTCGTTGTAGCCAGATATAGTAACATACCTACTGCTTTTCTGTACTCGTACTCATCATGTTTCTCATCACCTGACAATTTTCCGTCATCTCTATTTATTTCTAAAGGAGCTGACCTGCCCTTCCCATCTTCAAGTTTGAATTCTTTCAATACCCTTTTAATGTAGTCAGTTTGATGAACAGACATTACTCCTTCCCTGTACTCCACATTCATAGAAAGAAAGTTGGTCATATTTCCTAACTTCTTAATCTCCAATCTAATGTCCAACTCTTCTTTGAACCATTCAACCCGTTCTCTTTTTCCCCAGCATGCCAAGTCATCAACATAAACACCAATGAACAGATCCTTATCTTTGTTAACAAACACACATGGATCCTTCACCAGAGGTTTCAAACCTAATTCTGACAAATTCATATACAAGGTCGAATGCCATTCCATAGCACTTTGTTTCAGCCCATACAAGCTTTTGAGCAATTTACACACTTTATTTTTATCCACCTCAAAATATTTAGGTTGTTCCATGAAAACTTCCTCATTCAACTCACTGTGCAAATATGCTGTGAGCACATCAATATGTTCCTGAACCCACCCATTAATGACAGTTATGGCCATCATCAGTCGAATCGTTTTTCTTTTAATTACTGGAGCATAAGTTTCATTAAAGTCTACCCCTGGCACTTGGGAAAAACCTTGTGCTACCAATCTCGCCTTAAATCTATTAACAGTGCCATCTGGATTTCTCTTAAGTTTCAAAACCCACTTACAACCCAACACATTTCTACCAGAAGGCCTGTCAACCAAAATAAATGTCCCTTTACGTTGGATACTGTCTAATTCGCTTTTCATTGCATCTCTCCATTCATCAGAGAACTCCCCATTCAATGCCTCACTCACACTCAACGGTTCTTCGATATAATCAGCAACATATACCGACAAATTACAGCAAGAACATTCTTTACGCTTCCTTAACCTTTCACTCCTTCTCAAAACCTTCTCATTATTTTCAGCCTCAATCACATTAGTATCATTCTCTTGGACATTGCTTTCAACCTCAATCTCTGACTCATCACTACAATAATTTCTTATCATAACATCAGTTTGAACATGCTTAATAGTAGGCCTAACCTGTTCTACCATGGGAAATACACTTTCATCAAATTTTACATGATATCCAATCACAAATGATTTAGTCTCAAGATTAAACAATTTATACCCTTTCACATTGTTTTCATAACCTATGAATACACATCTCACTGCTCGGGGCTGAAATTTACCTACTTTCTGAAATAACCAAGCTTTACAACCAAATGCACGTAACCTTGGATATTCTTTTTCAGCACTCTCTCCCTTCCACATTTCATATGGGATCTGATTCCCAATAGCCCTAGATGGATATAGATTCCTAGTAAGGCAAGCAGTGTTGGCTGCTTCAGCCCAAAACGAATCTGACAAACCTGACTGCACTAACAAACACCTTATCTTATCTTCTGCAATCCTATTAAACCTCTCAGCTATACCATTTTGTTCTGGAGTATAAGCCACCGTCTTTCTATGACCTATCCCATTCGCTTTCAAATAGGTCTCGAATTTATTACCACAATATTCGCCACCTCCATCTGTTTGAAAGCATTTAAGTTTCAAGTCATGCATTTTTTCTACTTCAACTTGATACTCCAAAAACTTTGAGAAAGCCTCACCTTTACTTTTCAAGAATTTAACAACTGTAAATCTGGAATAATCATCCACAAAACTCATCATGTATTTATGACCACCATTTGATTTAACAGGAGATGTTAACAAATCACTATGTACCAATTCCAGTGGTTTACTGCATTGGCGTTCACTCTTCTGCGGGAAACTACATCTAGTCATCTTCCCCAGAACACACACATCACAACTCTTATTCTCACTCTTTAAACCTGACAAATATGGAATTTTCTGCATAGCAGCTTCATGTGGATGCCCTAACCTTACATGCCACAAATCTGAACTCACTGCTCGCAAGGCTACAGCTTCAATTTCATCACTGATCTCATCTTCACTGACATCAGCATTCGATATACAAGCTACACTGTGATTAGGTTCCAACAAATACAACCCATTTGATTCGAGACTTGTAAACACGCACTCATCATTAAACATACCTTTAGCACCTTCTTTGTTAAAGTGAACAAATACATCATTCTTGGCCAAGCGCCCAACTGAAATCAAATTGAATGCTAAATCTGGAACGTGCAAAACATTTCTCATCTCAAGCACATTACCACCACACTTATCAGACAATGCAAGTTTGACAATACCTTTTCCACTAACTGGGAGTTGCCCTTGTCCAATCTTAACATTGCCCTTACACTCTGAATAGGAGGAAAACAACTCTCTTTTAGACGTCATATGTTCTGACGCTGCCGAGTCAAGGTACCAAACATCAGAACTGTTCATTGACACCATTGCGAACACACTGATACAGGCTATAGTCTTCCCCGTTTTATTGGAATTTCCATTGTCGTCCCTTTTTCCATTATTTGATTTCATTTTGGTACAATCTGATGCCCAATGACCATACTCGTGACAGTTAAAACATTTAACTTCTGGACAAAACTTGCTAATATGCCCTAACCTCTGACATTTGTAACATTTAACACTATTACTATCACCACTTTTTCCACTCTGCACACTATTCTTCTTACTGTTTTTGTACACTAATTTGTCATTCTTGCCTTTCTTGGAGATGAGTGCACTTGATGCGGAAGTCTCCTGCGCGGCTTCTAACTGGGTCCGGCGTCGCTCCTCGTCTAGAAGTCGTCCTTTAACCTTCCGTGTTGTAAGATCCGGCTCCCTCAGTAGATTTTGGACGAAGGTCTCGTACTCCTCCATCGGTAGCCCGACTAGCAGGAAGTTGGCCATCATCTCGTCGTCGAATATTATGCCACCCCTGGCAATTTTTTTGTTCAATCTCTGGATACTGGCCGCATACTCTTGCATCGACATATTTGGGGTCTTCGAAATATTTGTCATTTCTTTCAAGGACTGAAGTGCATTAAACTTGGTAGAAGAGACGTGAATTTCTTCCAGAATTTCCCAAGCATGCTTCGCCCTAATACAATCTTCCACATCTAACAAGAAATCATCCCCAACGGATTTGTATAATACCGACAAAGCTTTCCTATTTAAGCGTGCCTGATCCACATTCAACTCGTTCTCATCGAAGCCTGGTTCAATCGCCACCCAACAGTTCTTATCGATCATATGCGCCTTCACTCTCAGTTTCCAGGCGAAGTAGTTTCCATTTGCTAGCTTTGGAATGGAAACGAGGTCTTTGTCATCTCCGTCAGCCATCTTGGTACTGTTGCTGTAACGTTCGCCGGTTCAGTCACAAACACTCACAATCTGTTTTTAAAATTCAGATTACATCTCAATCTCAACAATCCGTAATTCACGCTCTGATCTACGTACTTCGCACTGCTCTGGGCTCATAACCTGTTGTTAACTAATCTTCAAGTTTCAGTGGAAATAACGAGAGTTTGCTAACGAAATAGTAGATCGTATATTTACACGTCCATCACGCTACAAGCAAGACCAACTACTACAAGGCACAAACAACACAAGGAATACTAAAATATAAAATCAATGCTGCCAACTTAAATTGTTAACTACCAACTCCAACAGTTATTGGCTTCACCTACTTTCTCTCCCTGTCTTGAGGTGCACATTGACCTCAACCCGTCTTCCATCCTAGAAACTCCACAGCCTGCTTCCAGTCGACCGACCGGGTCAGGGAATAGAATGAATGAAGCCCCCATCTTGCGGCGAGGATATGAACTGTGCCGGCTGCCGAAGCCTGTCGCACTCCGCTGGGGCAATGATTAAATGAATGACAGATGAAATGAAATGATAGTGGAGAGTATTGCAGGAATGAAATTATGACAGGGAAAACCGGAGTACCCGGAGAAAAACCTGTCTGCTTCCGCTTTGTCCAGCACAAATCTCACATGGAGTGATCGGGATTTGAACTATGGACTCAGCGGTGAGAGGCCGGCGTGCTGCCGCCTAAGCCACAGAGGCTCTCGTCTTCCATCCTTAAATAGCATAATTAACTACACAGTCCAGGTGCCCTACACTACTAAATCCATATTGTAATTCCCATGTCACACATAGAGAACGTAATACAACGGCATTTTCATCCTAACTTCGGAATGAAGACACATATTTTATGTCTGAGGAACAAAATATCATTCGAGATATCGAATTAATCGATTAATAGAACTTTGAATTATTGAAAATGCATGACATAAATATTGTAGAGAACTTCGCCGGGAAAATAAAATTACTTTGAGATATCGAAAATTCGAGATATAAAAGTTCGACTTACAGACGTTCAACAGTATACAGAATGTATCGATAAGAAATTAACCGTATCTCAAACAAATTGGTCCATATTGACCAAATTTAATTGAAATCTAAATGGCATTAAATAAAACTACCAAGATTCAATAAATATATTATTATATATTATATAATACGCTGCCTCCGTGGCTTAGGCGGCAGCACTCCGACCTCTCACCGCTGGGTCCGTGGTTCAAATCCCGGTCACTCCATGTGAGATCTGTGCTGGACTAAACGGAGGCAGACAGGTTTTTCTCCGGGTACTCCGCTTTTCCCTGTCAAAATGTCATTCCAGCAACACTCTCCACTATCATTTAATTTCATCTGTCACTCATTTAAGCATTGCTCCAGAGGAGTGCGACAGGCTTCGGCAGCCGGCACAGTTCACATCCTCGCCGCTAGATGGGGGCTTCATTCATTCCATTCCTGACCCGGTCGGTCGACTGGAAGCAGGCTGTGGATTTTCATTTACATATAATACGCTAAGTTCATCCGACAAAACACTCAAGCTCCTGAACCTGAAGGAGTTAGAAGGTGCATTTTGTGCCAAAATCTTCCAAATTGTCTCAATAGTACAGGAAAAAATCCTGCATTTTTTGAAAAGTCAATGGAAATATATGTATTTCTTTATAGAGTGATTTTAAACAAATAAACAAAATGATAGCCCCAGGCAGAACTGTGTCGCGTACAGTCCACATAGCACTAGAGCCGGGTGGGTGGTCTATACACATGCGAGAGTTCTCGCACGGGTCCGCTAGTACGTAGATATTATTGCCGTCTACGTAAAGCGGACAAGTCGGGTTACATTCAAATGTGAAATATTGGGGATTCTAAAAAACTTAAAACTAGTACTAAGCTTTGCCAATACTTTTTCAAGATAATTAATTACCTGGAATGTTTGGTATTCAATAATGATTTGTACTTTGTTAGGATTTACATAATAATTAATTGTATTTTAGGATTAAAATATGTTTCATTTTTTTATTCAACAAGATTTCGGCAAAAACCAGACTACAGTAGTCCAAAGTTTTTTTTTTTTTTTTTTTTTTTTTAGGTTTTCTCAACTGTCCTCATAAAATTATATTTCCTTTGTGAGCAATGTAAAGCTGTTAGTGAGACAATAGTAGGTCTGAAAGCAATTTTTATTTCAATCAGCACAAATAAAGCTACATTGGTTTTTTCATTCTGTTTTTTTTTTTTGTTTGTTTGTTGTTGTTTTTTTTTAATTTAATTTAATTTAATTTTCATACTTGCCTGGTTCTTGGAATGAACTCTTCAATTACTCTGTCTTGTGGTCTTCATTTCCGCCACACATTTTGCATCAGGCTTTTCTCGCTGCAGCGTTAAACAGAACTAACGTCCTATGTATGTTTCTTGTTTATTCAGGCTGATGCAAGGCGGCAGTGGTCTGCTGGACTCGCTGACTGGTGACAGTGCCGGAGATCCAGAACAGGCCACCTTCATCAAGAAACACAGTCGGCGATTCGGGGAGTAAGTATAGTCTTCTATTTGAAGTAACGTTAGGCGGATTCGGGTGGGGTAGTTTCTAGCATGCTGAGATTCTATGCCCAAGATCGCGGGTTCAAACTCGGCCGAACTCGTCGGATTTTTTAAGACCGTTAAAATCCCTCAGTAAGTTATGCGTTCTTTCGGAGGGGAAGAAAATCCGGCGGGCCTATGTCTTTAAAATAACAATAATAATAATAATAATAATAATAATAATAATAATAATAATATAATATCGTATGGCCTCAGGTGCCAAGTGCAAGCTTTGCTATTTGATACTCAGAGGGTAGCTTGCATGCCGAGTTTCATTGTTCCTTGAAGCAATATGAAAGTCAAGGAGGTTAGATATCCAAGCTCCTTGAACACTATAGCGCTTTCTAGTAGAGAAATGAGGAACTTGGTGTTGGCGGAAACTCCAGAGATTAATTTTGCTATTATGAACACGGCCTACTGAATTCAAATGGGTTCTTTGACATGCCAACATCGTATGACATGGTCTCGTAATTTTTGTCGCCTTTCAAAAATCACTTACCACTGCCAGGAGCGAACCTGCAAGCTTGGGGTTAGTAGACCGACACGTTGACCACTCACCCACCGTGGCAAGCCATGTCATAGATTCATGCCATGTAAAGTAACCTTCCACTAACTACAATTGTGTGAAGCTAAATTTGTAGGTTAGATTTGATTAACGCTCTACTAAGTTCCAACGTTAGGCACCAGGTGTCGGTTGCGGTGGTATCTAGTAGGTGGCTAGGTGTCGTTGACGGTAGCATTTGGTAGCAAAAGTAGGAATTACTTGAAATTAATCGTCTGATGTCCTTACCTGAACTATAGATAACACACGCTAATACAGCCATCACAATTATCACCGGTTATCTGACAGATTCTATACACCCAAAGTACACGGGACTACATAATCGTGTTGTTGCCGCCCCAAAACTGAGGAACCAACCGAAGTAACGTAAGCTTCTCAAATCAAGTACCCTAGAACTCTCCCCTACGCCCAAGTGAGCAATTATCTCCATGGCATTCCTTAAGTACATAGAACTTTGGAGGAGTATAGCACCAAGTGCACACCCACCTGTGCTGCCCCAAGCTCTGCGTACATTTTCAAACGTGTACAATTCCTCCCTCTCTATGGTCAAAAAGAAGAGGAGAATAGAAGCATTTGAATAGTGCTGATACAAGAGAATAATGAATATCACATGGGTGGATAGAGTAACAAATGAAGAGGTGTTAAGACGAGTGGGGGAGGACATATATTTATGGCGACTGGTGAGAGAAAAGATAGGTTGGTAGGACACATACTGAGACACCCAGGGAAGAGCAAACTTAGTTATGGAATGAAGGGTTGAGGACAAGAATTGTAGGGGTAGACCAAGGTTAGATTATGTTAAACAGATTGTCTCGGATGTAGGATGTGGTAGCTTTGTAGAGATAAAACAATTAGCTCAGGACAGGGGTTATGGAGAGCTGCAACAAACCAGTCAAAAGACTGAAAACTAAGCACACGCTGGATTGTCAAAATGAATTTAGAGAAAAGAAACCATCCCAGATGTTTTGAAATTGATCATATCGACGGTGTTAATGGAATACCTCGTATTTGGCAATTGTCTGGTGTAGTTACGTGTCTGAAGCGTTTACCGTTTTGAATACAATTTGAATGGGCTCACCCAGAGATCCTCGACTCTGCCAACAGATTTAATTGTAGTTTGAGGGTTGAGAGGCAGAGATGAGAAGAAGTGGGTTCGATTTTCGCGTTAGCCAACCTAGAAGTATTTTCTGTAGTCCCCCACATCTACTCTAGGGAAATGCTGGGATGGTTCCTAACTTAAACCTACGACTGACACCTTGCCAATCCTAGTGTAGTAGGTAATATAAGCCGGAGCTGGGACAGGGGCTAATGGGCAAGATGGCCGCCGCACGCAACTACCCTGTGTTATTCTTATGGAGGGAGAGTCATAGTTGGGCCAGGGGCTACTGGGCAAGATGGCCGCCACGCCCTGAGATTTTGGATGACGTCACAGGGAGAGGTTGACAGTGTTACGTTGCTAAATGGAATATTTATTATTATTATTAATATTATTACTATAAATAATATTTGTTATTAAAATTATTATTATTATTATTATTATTATTAGGTAATTATTGATTGATCCTATACAATCAAGACCAGCCTTATATTGTTCACCTCGTGGTGTAGCGGCTAGTAATCTTGGATGTCACCGTGGAGGTCTGGGTTTGATTCCTACCTCAGCCATTCTGGAAGTAGTTTTCTGTGGTTTCCCACTTCTACTCCAGGAAAATGCTGGGATATATCTTAACTGAAAGCCTTGGCTGCCTGCATCCCAGTTCTTATCTGAATTACAAATACACACACGAATACAGCCATCACAATGACACAGGTTATCAGACAGCACACACCCAAGTACAGTTTACAGGGCTACATGACCATGATATCGCAAAACCCCTAAAATAATCAACAACAACGACAACAACAATGACAACAACTAATATTCATGAAACACCTCTTGGTGTAGTGGCTAGCTTTCTTGGCTGTTACCGCCAAGACCTGGATTCGATTCACAAATTACACAAATTCTATACACCACGATGTCCAAACCCCTCAAATGAAACAACTGTAGTAATCCCGAACTACCCTGGAGACAAACACTCTGTCCTTACCTTGCACACTAATTATTATCTGTCAGCACTTGATGCAGGAAAGAGCTAACTCATTACATACAGTATTGGGATTTAATGACCCTGGACCCTGTACACTGTACTTGGGGGTGTGTTGTCTGATAACCTGTGTCATTGTGATGACTGCAGTAGTGTGTGTATTTGTAATTCAGATAAGGACTGGGAAGGAGGCAGCCAAGGCCTTCAGTTAAGATATATCCCAGCATTTTCCTGGAGTAGAAGTGGGAAACCACAGAAAACTACTTCCAGAATGGCTGAGGTAGGAATCAAACCCAGCTCCTGTCAGTTCTGCCTCACAAGGCTAAGTGTACCCCGTTCCAGTCCTGAAACCAGAAATTAAAATTCTTGGCAGAGCGGTGATCGAATCCAGGCCTAGGCGGTAACAGCCAAGAATGCTAGCCACTACACCACGATGTGGACATGAATATTACAGTAGTTGTTGTTGTTTCATTTGAGGGACTTTGGTATCGTAATCATTTAGTCCCGTGTACTTAGGTGGGTGTTGAATTTGTCTGATAACTTGTGTTATTGTGATGGCTGTATTAGTGTGTGTATTTATAATTCCGATGAGGATTAGAAAGGAGGTGGCCGTGGCCTTAAGTTAAGAACCATCCCAGCATTTTCCTGGACTAAAAGTGGGAAACCACAAAAAAACACTTCCAGGATGGCTGAGGTAGGAATCAACCCCGCCTTTCCTCACTTTTGCCTCAAGAGGCTGAGTGTACTCCGTTCCAGCCCTCAGACCAGAATTAAATTTCTTGGCAAAGCCAGGAATCGAACCCAGGCCTCCGCGGTGACATCCAAGATTACTAGTCCCTACACCACGAGGTGAACAATATAAAGCTAGTCTTGATTGTACATGATCAATCAATAATTACCTAATAATAATAATAATAATCATAATAAATTATAATTTATAATAATAATATTATTAATAATAATAAATATTCCATTTAGCAATGTAACACTATCAACCTCTCCTGTGACGTCATCCACAGTCTCAGGGCGTGACGGCCATCTTGACCAGTAGCCCCTGGCCCAGCTATGACTCTCCCTCCATAAGAATAACGTAGGGTAGTTGCACGCGGCGGCCATCTTGCCCATTTGCCACTGTCCCAACTCCGGCTTATATTACCTACTTAGTATCAATTACAAATACACAAATCACTACAAACACCACAATAACATAGACTATGAGGCAAACCCCGCACACGCCCAAGTACACGGGTCTAAAAGACCATGATGTCCCAAGACCCCAAATGAATTATATTAACTTACTCATTGTTGAAAATAACAACCAACAATTTGTGTTCACAGTGAGGACATGACGATGATCCTCTCGGCATTGTACGCCAAGCTGTTGGTGGTACTGGGCATCGCCTTCCCCGTCACCGAGGTGCTTTCTGAGGAAGTCCCTATCGCATACTATCAGGTAAATTCAAACATTCTATTTATGTATTTATTTATTTATTCATTCATTCATTCATTTATTTATTCATTCATTCATTCATTCATTCATTCATTTATTCATTTATTCATTTATTTAATCATTAATTCATTTATTTATTTATTTATGTATTTACTTATTTACTTATTTATTCATTTATTCATTTATGCATTTAAAAATGTATTCATTTATTAGTTTATTTATTTATTCATTCATTTATTCATTGATTTATTTATTCATTTATTTATGTATTCATTTGTTAATTTATTCATTTATTCATTCATTTATTCATTGATTTATTTATTCATTTATTTATTTATTCATTTATTAATTTATTCATTTATTCATTCATTTATTCATTTGTTTATTTTATTCATTTATTTATTTATTCATTTATTATTTATTCATTTATTCATTTATTTACTTATCTATTTCTTCATTCTATCATTTATTAATTTACCGTATTTATTTATTCATTTATTTACTTAGGCTATTTATTTTTTCATTTATTAATTTAACGTATTTATTTATTCATTTATTCATTTATTTACTTACTTATTTATGTATTTATTTATCCATTTAGTCATGTATTCATTTATGCATTTATTAATTTATTCATTCATTTATTAATTTATGCATTTATTAATTTATTCATTCATTTATTCATTTATTGATGTATTCATTTATTTATTTATTCATTCATTTATTCATTTATTTATTTATCCATTTATTCATTTATCCATTTATTCATTTATTCATTTATTTATTTATTTATTTATTTTTCCTGTAGAATTTGTAGGCTGCCACGAGGAAAAAGAATATCGAAGCATAAATCTGTATTTTAAAACGTTAATTTGATTGTAAATTATGTATTATAAATGTTTAATGTGGCTTGTTTGGTGCTTTAACAACCATATGCAATGTTCCTCTACAGTAGATGGAAACTGATCCCTTCGGCGTAGCAGTGGCAATTGGTTCAATTAAGGTTTTAGGAAAGCCGAACTGGGTGCGGAAGTCGCCAAACAATTCGGGAATGTATCTCTTGCTCCTGACATTAAGTCTATTATTGTAAATGACTTAAAATTTGTACTTCTCATTAAGAACTCAATCGTCGCTTCGTAAGTTTGCTTCTTCCCAAACTCTACTAGCTCAGGCTAGCTTTCATGAGTTTCAAATCTGATGGTAGGATTTATACTGTATCCTTCAAGTGAGTTAGAGCAATAAAATATAAGGTTAAGTACTCAATTCCTTAATACCCTTAAAGGTGTGATAACACTATGATTCTTGTTGAAAAGGGAGGGTTGTCGGAAATAAAGTTCTGACTTGCATTGCATTCACCACTTTTGACAATAGATGGAAATAAAAGCGAATTAATGGTAACAACACCTGTGACTCTTGTATTTTGGTACTAAAGGTGCGCTAAAATTCTTGCCATGATCAATCACCTACTGGCAAGGAACTTCCTATGATATTTGTTTACATTTATTAGAATTATTATATTTCTCCAAAAATTCGCCTTGCAATGTGGTTCTTACATCCTTACGACCCCTTACGTCTCCTTTGCTATCGTAGACAATATGTAATCTCAAAAATAAAACTTTAAAGAATTTACAACCGGAGATGAGAACCGATCCCGTGGTTTTTACCTCGTCCTATTTACGAAAACGCCAAAAATTGGCCCATGCTTAAAAGGATGATTTCTTCAGAATGCCTGGCCAGTAAGCCCTCGCCAGCTTAGCATTTCTTCCTGAAACAAATTGTATGAATTTATCCATTCTGTACTGCACCGTTATGTTTCCATTGCTACAGGGTTTCTACTTATTCCTGTACCTGGGCAGCATCTGCTTTATGTGCTTCATGTACGCCACACTGCTGAAGGATCGTGCCGTATCCAGCATCATCAACTCGCAAAGTAAGTCGCCAAATATGAAGTCTATAAGGTATTTTAAAAAATGTTATATTCCTTCTTGTTACGAAGGGATCATAAAGCCTATTATTCTCAAGCTGTTAATACTAGAGGGAGATTATTTTGCTCGAGTGGGGCCGGCGGCCGGCTACCAGGCGCGCGTGCCTCCCCCCAGCCAACCGAGCTCGTGCCGCGGATTGCGCGGAGGTGGAAACCGTAACAAAGTACATTAATTAATGGTAAATTCACCAGCATATCATGATTAAAGAACTTACTCACAGAAGATGCTGAGAGTGTTCTCCTTCTGCTGACAGACAGGCGTTGTATCGTGTAAATAAATTAGCGTTTACACGTTGTAATTCGCTTCTGTTGTGAAGGATCTGCTGCCGTATATTGTTCTCCAGCTCCACTTGAGTACCGATAATTGATCTGTACAGTACACTTTGTATTTTAATTTACCGGTTCCACAAAATTAAACATGGATCAGATTTTGGTTCGATTAATTACAGTAAACACGCAGAGGGGTACAGGAGTATCTACATAATGTAATGAGGTAACTTCCAAAGTTACTGTCTGTCAGCTTAAGGAGAACATTTTCAGCATCTTCTGTGAAAAGGTATGTTCTAACCTTTAACTGGTGACGTGAGGTCATACAGATTCCCAAGAAATTTAAAAAATCTGTGCTTCTTTAATTAAATCTTGCAGGAAGCTGTTGTTTATGCTACCTTTTTACCTGTACGCTGACACTTCACACCCTCGTTGATGAAAGTTTAGTGACTTAATGACTTTAATTGTCCTGGTTAGCTCGACTCCGCGCAACCCTTCGGGACGAGCTCGGTTAGCTGGCGGAATGCGCGCGAATTCGACAGCCGGCCGCCCGTCCCTGCTCCAGCAAAAGAATCTCACTGTACTTTCAATGTGGTAATGAAGTAAAGTGAACTTACCTGTAATTGTGCTGCTTCCAAGTTGCAACTGATTGAATTAAACAATTTACAGATTTGAGATCTCTGTTTTAAGAAATTGGAAATTCCAAAGGTAGATTCATTTTCAATGCCTTTCTGTAATTTGAGGTGTTTTTATTAAAGCAGATGTGGAATAATAACCGTAACTAAGATTAGATTTAAACAATAGTTTACTAAGGAGGGAAAGAGATACATCTCAGTTAGGGCAAACCTAAAACCAAAGACACAGGAGTTCAAAGAACGAATTGAATCTGAATTTTGAATTGCTGTTTTGTTGTGTTGACCGACTAAAAAGTTGCAATACCAAATAACTGAGGTGTTATGACTGTCAGGACAATAACTAGAGTGGAATTGACCTCCCCACTCCCTCTCTTTTCCATCTTCTATATCAAAAGAAAAATCAAGTTTACCTAATTACGCCATTTTTAGCCTATTTCCATTTATGGAAAATAGGCTTATGAGATCACCTTTTGTCCACGTGTGTGTGTGTGTCCGGCTCCCCCCTAATAAAATCTAAACGGTTGAAGCGATTTCAAATAAACACGGTAAGGTCATAGTACAATTTGGCCGACCCGACCGTGCCTTTCAAATACTATTACGTCTCACCAATCCAACATGGTGGCCGTGCGAAATATTTCACTCTTACTTATATCGCCCTGGAATTTTGTACCGTGATAAAGGGCATCACTAGCAGTTTACCTATGTGACTTTCAAAACCTGTTAAATATGATGATGATGATGATGATGATGATGATGATGATGATGATGATGATAATTGTTGTTTTAAGGGGCCTAACATCTAGGTTATCGGCCCCACCTGTTAAATACAAAACGAACATGGCGACCAAGTGAATTTGATACATTTAAATTGACTGTTCTCGCGATTTAACCATCCGAACGCTGTGAAACTTGGTACAGCAAATGTTTGTACACATGTTAATGCACTGACATATAATTTAGTTCAATTGCTAACATAACCTCACGATGGCGGCTGTGCGAAATTAAAAAATTAGGTTTTTATTTATTGTGTTCTAAGCATGCGATCGAAATCAACGTTTGAATAACGAACCTACGCAATAATTCTATGGCCTACATATATTAAAATCCAAAATGGCGACCATATGAAATATTTAGACGGTTCTCAATATCTATTAATCTATGACAGTAATGAAACTGAAATTTTGTATGTTGATAGAGGATACATAAGTTCACCTATGGGACTTTCAATAACCTGGTGATCACAAATCCAACATGGCGGGGAAGCTGAATTTAAATATTTAAATGGATGTTTCTCGCATTTAACCATCCGAGCGTAGTGAAACTTGGTACGGTAGGCCTATATGCTTATACGAATTTTAATCCACTGCCATCTAATTTATTTCAATTGTTTTCATAACCACAAGTTGGTGGCTGTGCGAAATTTTAAAATCTCGTTTTTATTTCGTGTATCCTAACCATGCGATTGCAGTTTGGATAATTCACCTACACAATAATCTTCATGTAATAGTACATACCTCTAAGGCCTACATATATATAAAAATCCAACATGGCAACCATCCGAATTATTTAACCGGTTCTCAATATCTACGAATCTATTACAGCATTCAAACAGAAATTTTGTATGTTAATAGAAGCAATTAGCATAAGTAGGTTATATGAAAATATGCTATCTAGTTCTTCGCGGAACTACTCGTTTTATATGCCCTGCAATTCGAAGCATAATAACAATATGTACCGAATCCGTATGAGGGCATTTCAAAAATTATTAATTCAATGAAGGAATTCAAAATTTGGACTGTTGCGTAACGTTTGGCTAACTTGGTTTGTTTATGTTACCATGTTTGTCTTGCATATTATGCGAGTTGTGACCACAATGTTATTAATAAATGAACATAATAAAGAATAGTTGCCACATTCTTACTTTTTTCAGATTTAATAATTTATTCTCCGTCAATTATCGATAATGAAAATTCATTTAAAGCATTTACATGATCTTACCTTTCACAAAAAAAACATTGTAGTTGATAGAAGGCTGAGTCATTGATGGAGTTCTACAGAACAGCGCAGCGCCGCGCTTGCTCCCACAAAGCTAACCTAGGAAGCATGTTCGGAACAGGGGCGGTGCCTGACTGAATTTTTAGGGTTGACCTGATTATATTATTTTTGTTTCATATTAAACATTGATACCACGAGGGCAAGTCAATAAGTATCTGCAATGAATTTGTTATAATTTATTACAAAAAGAGTACACACTTTATATTGATATCATTTCTCAACATAGTCCCCCTGCTTTTCAGTGCACATAGTCCACCGTTTCACATCTTGCTGATACCTTCTGCAAAAAAGGTTTTTGGATGCGCTGCAAGCCACATATGCACCGCGTCCTTCACCTGTTGAACGGAGCTGAAGCGACGGTCTCGTAGAACATTTTTTTCAGTAGACCAAACAGATAATCCGACGGGGCGAGATCGGGACTGTACACAGGATGCTCCAACATCTCAAAACGAAGCGTCCGAAGACTTTGAGTGGTGTGGGCGTCGGTATGTGGACGCGCATTGTCATGCAACAAAAGAACTCCTTCCGCTGCCCTCTGGCTGCTTGAGCTTTTAGTTCTCGCAGTAAAGAGGCACAGGTGAGCTTCATAAAAAGGGAGGTAGCACGCAGTTCGCTACTCCTGTGGGGGTCCGGGCGGGGACACCAAGAGCCCGCTAATGAGCCAGCTTGGTGTCCTAGGCGAAACCCCACACAAGACACGGCCCAAACCAAGAAAATTTGCTGAGCTTTAATTCACTGATCGTGAAAGCCAATATACAATCAACCTCTGCGTTTGTTGCAAATTGCGGTTTCAGTTTGCTAACCAGCATATCACTGTAACGTTCACTGTTTACTGTTTTCCCCTTTTCCTGGTAGTCTAATGTTCCAGGATTGGCCCTTGAGAGTCCCAAAACCAGGTGAGCACCACTTTTCCTGCAGAAGGTTGACGCTTGAATTTCTTTCTGACGGGGGATCCGGGATGCTTCCATTCCATGCTCTGACGTTTGCTCTCTGGTTTGAAGTGGTGAATCCATGTTTCATCTCCAGTGATGATCCGTTTCACCTTCGTTAGCATGACGGTCCAGTAGGTGCTGACAGATTCGCACACGATTGCGCTTATGCTCATCAGTGAGTTGTTTTGGAACCCATCTCGAACAGGCTTTGTGAAAGTTAAGCATGTTATGCATCAAAAGTTTGAAAGCACCGAACTTTTGTTTACTTAGGCAACACTGAAAAATGGCTTCAAACCTCACCTGTTATGCATGATTTCATATGCAGAAATTTGCGAATGGTTTGCCACGTTATCAACAGTCACTCGTCTGTTATGCAAGATCACATCACGCACTTGTTCAATATTGGCATCCGTTACGGCTGCAGATGGACGACCGGATCCTTGCCCATGCTTCACGCTCGTGCGACCCCTTTTGAACTGTTCAATCAACTGGTAAACACTTCGCTATGCCAGAACATTGTCCCCGTATTGTGCTGAAAGTCGTCAATGAATTCCCACTCCTGGTACGCCCTCTGACCACAAAAAAGAAGGGATTGCGGAACGCTGTTCTTCCTTGGTGTAAACAGAAATTGACCCGGCGATCCTTACATCACGACAGCGCAAGCTGTACTGATCTGATAATAACGCTGAAACTTACCACAGAAGTGGACAACAGTGCCATCTAGTGGATGGTGAGCACACAACATGGAGGAAAGAAAGGAAGGAGATGCCTTCGCTGCGCTGCCTAGCGCAAGCTGCTGAAGCCGAACGGCTCGTCCACTTTGGTTGCAAGAAAATGGCTGTCCCTATGCTCAAAGCCGTAAACCACTCCAACTAGTAATGGATTTTAGTGACATAAAACTGCAATGACAAGTCAAGATTTTTTCCTGGATAGGCAGAATACACTCTGTACATCACGGTACTTGGCACAAATAAGCTGCGTTATCGTTTTAAAAGCCAATTTAATTAGAAATATGAGAGCACCTTCGCGAGGCTAGTTTTGTAAGGAAGACGCGGAAAAACGTAATAATACGCTGAAACACTGATTAAATTGAATACAGGTGTCTGAAGATGCGAGTTTTACCAAAGAAGGAACATCTTGGGAATTAATGATGCCGAACAAATTACGGTAGGCTATTTACACCAAATTGAATTTTATGTTCTTATTGGTGTTGAGGCATTCATCACTTTTTAGGCCTAATTTCGAGCACAGCCACTTTCACTCATTGGTCGTACACATTTTGATATTCAAGAATGCGAACCACAAAATTAATAAACAGAACAATTAAAAAAGGACGCATATTTGTACAAAAATACGGTATAGCCTATACATTTCGGTACAGTACGGTATTTTCTTTGTGGGGGGTAGAAACTTGACGATTAGCCTCGAATTGATTAATTACGTAGGCCTACCGTAATTATTGACCGACAGCCGTTTGATAATTTGGGATTTCCAGAGGAATGTTTTTTTTTTTTTTTTTTTTTTTTTTTTGTATACAGGGTAGGCCTAAACATGCTGAAACTTATCACTACTGTTATTACGTTTCCAAAGTTGCATAACCGGAGCGCGATAAAAACCAGGGCCAAAATAAGGTTTAGCCATGCACAATGCCTCATGCAAGTCACAGAACACCGAATACGAGTTAAGGTTACGCCCACTTTGGTTGCAGCGCTTGGCTTCACTCATGCGAGCTCAGGGCATCTCCTCTTATTCTTTCCTCCATGGCACA
Source organism: Meconema thalassinum (assembly GCA_946902985.2). Taxonomy (NCBI): domain Eukaryota; kingdom Metazoa; phylum Arthropoda; class Insecta; order Orthoptera; family Tettigoniidae; genus Meconema; species Meconema thalassinum. Next base: position 611,247,682 of record OX336388.2, read on the forward strand.
CAAGCCATACAGCCAACCTAACGACACTTAGAGCACAATTGCAGATACTTGTTATTGACTTGCCTCCGTATTTGACATTTATTGTTGCTGTTGTTGTTGTTTGAGTCTTCAGTCTTTTGACTGGTTTGATGCGGCCCTCCATACCTCTCTGTCCTGAGCTATTAGTTTCATCTCTACATAGCTACCACACCCTACATCCGAGGCAATCTCTTTAACATATTCTAACCTTGGTATACCCCTACAGTTCTTGTCCTCGACCCTTCCTTCCATAACCAAGCCTGCTATTCCTGGATGTCCTGGATGCCCTACCAACCTATTTCTTCTCTTCATTAGCAGTCGCCAGAAACATCTCTCCTCTCCCACTAGTCTTAATACCTCTTCGTTTGTAACCCTATCTACCCATCTGATCTTCATCATTCTTCTGTAACACCACATTTCAAACGCTTCAATTCTCTTCTTTTCTGCTGCACCAACAGTCCAAGTTTTACTTCCATAGAGTGCCACGCTCCAGACAAAGCCTTTCAAAAATGACTTTCTAATACCTAAATCTATATTCGATGTCAACAGATTCCTTTTTTGTATAAATGCTTTCCTTGGCTGGGCCAACCTACTTTTTATATCCTCTTTGCTTCGCCCATCACTGGTTATTTTGCTTCCTAAGTAACAGAAGTCTCCTACTTCCTTTAGCTTTTCACCTGCCAATTAGATACCCATAGAGGTTTCTGATTGATTTCGGCTGCATTCCAATATTTTTGTTTTACATTAATTTTATTAATTTTCATCATTATCAAAATTCCACACTACACACCATTTGAAACAAATTTTAAACAAGTAGTTCCGCGAAGAAATAAATAGCCTATTTTCATATATCCCACTGGTCTCTTCCACTAACCCGCGAGAGGTGGAGTGGGGTCTTTTGTGACCTGGTGCAAATTCATTTTACAGTGTCCTTGTTTCTAAAATTAGAGACCTTGGCTACCCCATACCCCTCCCTACATTCTTTGCAGTTAGTCTGAGGTCAGTAACATTGTAGTGTAAGGTGTTCATTCTTAGAAAGAGGGATTATTGTCCAGCGGTGCGTGTGAGAGAACCCCGTAGTTGATTAAATGTAAGCCTGTTTTTTCGAAAGTTTTGTAAATATTGGTAGGATGGTGTTTCATTTAGCTACTGGGCACATCGTAATAATTAGCTCGGTGAACACATTGGGTGTATACAATTTGTTTCCCAACCTGTGCTAGTGTGGTATCAATGAATTCATGTACTGTATATTGTTTGGTAACCTATGCTGTGAAGTTAATACGAATGTATTTATTTTCAATAAAATACCATGCAATTGAATTAATAACCCAATACCTCAATTTTTGATACATAAAACTTAGTTATCAGAGCAAGTTCTGCCATAGGGGTCAGAAATTCCCCCTTGCCACCTCTCTTGTTGCATCAACGAACGCCACCTTCCCAGGGTTAAAACTCTTCTGACTATCTAAAGGTTTTTCCATGCGATATACTAATTAGCTTTTGATTCACGACCTATGTCTTCACCAACACCGTTACAATGACAAGTTATGTAGAGATTTGAAGCCATTCTCAGTGTTGCCTATACAAAATTGTCATTTGTAGTTCTTCAGTCGGTCAACACGATTGTGCCCAATGAATTGGGCGGGGTACAAGATATAAATATGTAAACACACTCCTGGAAAAAAAATACATGTATTTGTTAATTACCACTATTGCCCCATTTTAACACCGTACTGTGTCCAACTCTAGGAATGGGTATTCCAAGTTTCAGACACCTAGATATCAAGGGAAAGGCTGTAGCAGCTTTTGAAAGTTCGGATATTTGAATATCGCGCTACATTGCTTCTCGAAGCCTTTCGAAGGAAATTACCGATAGTTGGATGGTAAATGACGTAGCGAGTAACAGCAGAGGTGGAGACTATTTATTGATTAAATAGTTAACTATGGAGCAGAGACTTGAGACTGGGATCAGATTACTGGCACGGCCAAATAAAAGAGAATGCAATTAGTATCAAGTAAATCGGACCAGGGATTCAAGAGATATGAGGATTTCTAGATATCAGGCGATGACGCGTGACCCTGACCGTTTTTGTATAAAAGCAAGCTGGAGCAGGCTTAGTTAGCTCACTTCATCACAAGCACTTGGCGAACAAGTTGCGTCTACGCTGAGCCAAGGCACATGGTTGCCGCCTCTACGAAGAAGTACTTTTCAAATCGTGATAGTCACGAGAAGTGCTGCGCAAACGAGTTGGAACTTAGTAAGTTTCTGGTGAGGAGAATCACTGAGGTGATTGTATTTCTACAGACATTGGTGGAAATATTTATATTTCCTAAAGGACATATGCTAGACTCTGTCTAGAAAATAGTATTTGTCACAGTCCAATAGTAAATTAATACTTGGATGTTTAGATCCATTTGAAGTCAGTTTTCATATTTTGTAACTATTTAACCACTTCGATCCGTCAGTACATTGAAGAATAGTCTATAACGGTGGTGTTCATTAGTCTACGCAAGGGAAACTGCAGGTTGTCTAGCGCATGGCAGATGGTGATTTTAATAAACCATGCCCAGGGAACGATCTTCAGAACAGCCGTTAACTGCTTAGACTGTCAACGTTTTTCTTGTACTGATGAGATTACAGTGAGTTAAGTTACAACTGACACATTTAAGAAGAGATCGCTTAGATCTGACCCTTTTCAAACAAACTGTTATGGCTTTGTTAGAAGCCCATATTAAAATGGAACCACAGTCATTTAAAACGTCGAAGAATACTACCACTATGTCTGACTAGACGATTTGTGGGTCTACAATGGCGGCCGATACAAGGATTATACGTGCTTGTCCGATAGGGCATATCTACGGATAAATCTGGTACAGACCAGGTTTACTACACTTCAAGAACATCAAGAAATGTAAGCCACATTTGAATTATATTATGCTTAGCTAATTGGAACCAACTATTTTTTTTTTTCTGCAGATGACCAACACATTTTTTTCGTCATATTTAAAGCTTGTAATGATTTACGCAAGACTTGTTAGATTTATTCTGAGCATTTTCAGCACTCAGAACAGTTTAGTATCGATGACCGAGCATTTTGAGCATTTATTTAAATTTTTCATATTTTTAGGAAATCACGGTATCAGCCGATGTAACTGTAAAAGTTAAATTTATTTTTGTTGAGGAATGGATATTTTTTCCATATTCGAAGGTTCGAACATGTGGATTCTCACATAATGAGATGATAATTAAACATATTTGAAATAATAATAATAATAATAATCCACTAATAATAATAATAATAATTTTCATTATTTTTCTAAATAATTCTTGGATATTAAATTTAATAATAATCATATGTATTGAGAAAGAGCCTATGAAGTAGTTGAAACATTTCTAGTTTGGAACAGGAGATTTTACGAAGGAGAGTGGTTAGCGCAAGCCCGCATTCAACCTACATTTCAGTTCTGGTTGAACAGTTGATTTTTGCTATGAGCAAAGTATATGTTTCATATAACACGGAGAGGCATGAAACGGGAAGCAATAGATATTTGTATCAAATAGGATATTGTTGTATTTATATAAAATCATGACGTAAATACACTTCGAAAGTGAAATGAAGCTTTTCATAAGTATGGTAAATTCACGGGTTGAACTGAATGGTAAAATAAAATAAACTTGTCAGTTTATTAATCTTCCAGTGTTGATAACAAGCAGAGGCTTGATTTATTGTATAAATTTTGGGAAGATAATTTATGTGTGTGGAATAGTTGTAATGCCATTCCCAGGTGCGCAGGTTTAAGTCGCAGGAATGAAGGTTTTTTTCGAGCATCAATCAAATAGCAGGTTCGATGGCTCAGGTTTATAGTAGGAGTATTGGAGCCACACATTTCGTCGTATGAATAACCCGAAGGTTATTTCTTTGAAACCATCAGTTCTTATTTCAACCTTGTTTACGAATTCCATTTAGACTTTGATTTTGCTAGAACCCGGATTTGTCATGATAGTAGTTTATTCTTCTTCAGAGGAAGACCTTTGCTGTTGTTGTTGTTGTTATAATATTGTGTTCTTACACAAATAGTAGAATGGGCCACTGCCAATTTAAAATAATTCTTTAACCACGAATAATTTGAAGGATATTTTCAATCCTAGTGCCATGAATTAAATGAATTCATTATAAAACTACAATTCTTATTTCCGCATTCTGTCGAAGAATTGCAAGTTGTGAAAGTTGCTAGAAATGGCCATAAATATAAATATTTTTATAATATTATTCCCAAGTGGAAAATCTAATAGTTGAATGGTTCAACCATTTGTTGATCAAGTTAATGATTCAGAAATCATATATTTTGTTTGGAACTTGAAGTTCATAATCGAGTCACTTCTCGAATATTTAATGTTAGAAGAACAATTAATTGTTGTTGTGCTTCGCACAGTTCTTCGATGCTATGCTCAATGGTCAAATACTTTTCAGATGTTGTTAATATGTGTTAATAATTTGTGTTGCTACGATGATGATAATAGTTTCAACGATATATTTTTGAAAACTGGAAAACAAATGAAAGTCTAAGAAATTCTATAAACATTTATTCTACGAGTGTTAATATCATGTAAATAGTCAAACAGTGATCGACGTTATTTCCAGTATGGACAATTCATTTTGCACTGGAATAAAATGTTAATAATTTTGGAACACAGTCCACAGGACTAACAATCGGACTTGTGTTTTCAAAAAGATTGTCAAATGTGTTTGGAAGATTTCTGTATATTGTGTGTAAATAAGAGTGTGGATCGCCACACGTGGATGATGCTGCTTTGAGCATTATTCTTGCAGTCAGATTTTAACTTTAAATAAACTGAGATAATTTTACCAGATGTGTTTCACCCAATTAAATCTCCTTCTATCCTTATTGTTGCATTGAGCCAAAAATCAGCAAAGCATTTTTATAAATTTGATGTCGTTTTTGCGATTTGCTTTAACCCATCTGGCGCTCCGGGATATTTTGATTCTCGTGCTGACTGATTATTGGTAAAATGCATATGTGGTCGTGCGGACTCCGGTCTAAACGGGCACATAAAATAAGATAGAGAGAGAAATGGCTTCGAACGTGGGTCCCGATTTAGACATGGTCAATCGCATGCCGATTTGAAATTGTGATAACTTTTATAGAAATATTTTGGGAGTTGAGAGATGTCTGGTTTGGATGAATAAATTAGTAGGAAACCCAATTAGTGGGAAAATTAAAAATTTAACTGGTTAATAATTAGAATGGGTTTGATTATTTTTGATAATGGCTTAACCATTAGGGCGTCAAGTAAATTCAGTAGTAAACGTTCGATGACTGGAGATACACATTATTAGAATCCAGGTGGAGGATATTTGAGAACTAGCATATTTTTCTTGTGATATTATGGTAAATGTAATTCGTAAAAGTAAAGAATTTTGTTTTTCCATCACGTCGATATTAGGACAAATCTCATTTTATTATAGTGTTCCAATTAGCTACTCATATTTCTTGTTCTAGTTATAAGCTTGTGTTTGCCACTGTTGTATACCCCTAAGTTTTGAATAATTGAGATTATGGAAGAAATGATGAGGATGATGAGGAGTTTGGAGGAGAGTTCGAAAGAGGCTGGACGGCGTGTAGCCACTATTATGAAAGAAAATACTGAGGCTTTAGAAAAGAAACTTAAAGAAAATTCTGATTCTTTAGAAGGTAAACTTAAAGAAAATTCTGATTCTTTAGAGAATAAACTTAAAGAAAATTTGAATGATAAACTTAAAGAAAATTCTGATTCTTTAGAAAATAAACTTAAAGAAAGTTCTGATAAACTCAAAGAAAATTCCGATTTGTTAGAGAGCAGGTTAAAAGATAACTTAAAGGAAAATTTAAATAGTAAATTTAATTCAATGGAAAGTAAATTTAAAGAGAATTCTGAAATTTTGAAAATGACACTTGAAAGTAAAATGAATAAATTATGCGATAAAACACATGAGCTCGAAACTTCGTTAGCTACTAACGCTAGTTTAATGGACGATAAATTTCGCGATGCCGATCTTCGATCCCAAAGCTTAGCTGATAGGATAGAACATGGTCTTAGGAAAGTTGGTGAAGACATGGTCAACCTGGAAGTCAGAGTGAAGAAGGAGAGTAACGAGATGGGAATTCTAGTTGTTCAGCGTTTAACGGAACAATTCAAGGAACTTGTCATGGGAGAAATAAGAGAAGGAGTGATTCATGAATTGCAAACTGAGATTAAAACCACAGTTGTCAATGAAATTAAAGACACACTCAAGCTGGAGAATCAAGAGGGAATCAAGGAGATTAGGGAATCTTTGTCATCCCACATTGAAGTAATTGCCAAGGATATTCAAGCAACTCAGAAGGACATATCAGATATGACAGGGTCATTGAAAAGTCATGAGGCTGTTATGAACCAGATATCCATTGATGTTAAAGAAAATAGTAAGGAGACTGAAGCAATCAAGAAGATGGCAGAAGAAAACCAGAAGGAACTTGAGGCTATGAAAACTCAAATAAAGGATGAGAAACAGTCTGATCATCTTTTGAAAATGCCGAATGTAAGGGGAAAGGAACAGATACAGATAAATCTAGGAGGAGCTAGTGAGACTGATAGACAGGATGAGGTTAGGACAGTATTTCAATCCAACCCCATAACTGTATTTAAGAATATAGAAGACAAGCCTTCTAAATTTTCAGGGCGAGATTCTGTAACACCCGTGGAATTTCTGAGAGAAGCAGGTGATTACCTGAAAGATTCTAAGATCCCTAAAGAAAGACAGATCAGGGTAATAGGGAAGTTCTTGGAAGGTCCCGCACTTTTGTGGTTTAGAGCATTTAGATCCACTCTAAATACTTTTGAGGAGTTTTCTCGTGGGTTATTGAAGAAGTTTTGGTCCCCTGAAACCCAACAGCAAGTTAGAGCAGAGTTGTATTCGAAGAGATTCTCGACGTCACAACCTACTCGATACTCTACATACTTTTCTGGACAGCTGTCTAAACTCCAACATTTAGATCCGCCAATGCCAGATAACGAGTTGATTACTGCTTTGATACGACAATTTCCAGCAGACGTCCAGAGGACTTTGATCGCTGCTGACATCTACAATATGGAACAGTTTGATGAAGTATTGCAAAAGCTGGATCATACAAACGCTCAATTCTTTCATCAGAAGGGAGTAAAGAGTAACAACGCTGTGTATGCTGTTATGGCTGACAGTTATTCTCAGACACCTCGAGAGATTCGAGAGGAACGAGAAGAGAAATCGCCGAGGGAAGATTCCAATACGAGAGGATGGAACCAATACCGTAACAGATACAGTTACAAACCATATGCAAGACCGGATGGTGGTAATCGATACAACACTCGATGGAGAAGACCACGTGATACTCAAGGAAGGTACCAGGAAAGAAGATCCTATGGTAGAAACTATAATAACAGAGGGAATGTAGATACTCGTCAGTCCAATGAGGAGTTTAACAAGGAGACGAGGAAAAATTTGGAAGCAAGACACCAAGATAACTTACAATTTGTGGAGCAGAGGCCCAATGATCCAGGTCCATCGGGAACACAACAATCCCGGGGGAATGGTAAAATTAAGGATTTTGAATATTGTGGAAGTAAACAATAATGGAAGCTATGAAGTAGCTAATACACGAACTGGTAACATCGTGGGAACTTATAATGCTTCGAATTTGAAGATCTATTATTCAAGAACCAGATAATTTAATGTGTAGATAGGAAAAATAAAAATTTTTCAATTTTTATTTTTTGCTAGGTGTGGGGTGGATGTGCCCAACTCTAGGAATGGGTATTCCAAGTTTCAGACACCTAGATATCAAGGGAAAGGCTGTAGCAGCTTTTGAAAGTTCGGATATTTGAATATCGCGCTACATTGCTTCTCGAAGCCTTTCGAAGGAAATTACCGATAGTTGGATGGTAAATGACGTAGCGAGTAACAGCAGAGGTGGAGACTATTTATTGATTAAATAGTTAACTATGGAGCAGAGACTTGAGACTGGGATCAGATTACTGGCACGGCCAAATAAAAGAGAATGCAATTAGTATCAAGTAAATCGGACCAGGGATTCAAGAGATATGAGGATTTCTAGATATCAGGCGATGACGCGTGACCCTGACCGTTTTTGTATAAAAGCAAGCTGGAGCAGGCTTAGTTAGCTCACTTCATCACAAGCACTTGGCGAACAAGTTGCGTCTACGCTGAGCCAAGGCACATGGTTGCCGCCTCTACGAAGAAGTACTTTTCAAATCGTGATAGTCACGAGAAGTGCTGCGCAAACGAGTTGGAACTTAGTAAGTTTCTGGTGAGGAGAATCACTGAGGTGATTGTATTTCTACAGACATTGGTGGAAATATTTATATTTCCTAAAGGACATATGCTAGACTCTGTCTAGAAAATAGTATTTGTCACAGTCCAATAGTAAATTAATACTTGGATGTTTAGATCCATTTGAAGTCAGTTTTCATATTTTGTAACTATTTAACCACTTCGATCCGTCAGTACATTGAAGAATAGTCTATAACGGTGGTGTTCATTAGTCTACGCAAGGGAAACTGCAGGTTGTCTAGCGCATGGCAGATGGTGATTTTAATAAACCATGCCCAGGGAACGATCTTCAGAACAGCCGTTAACTGCTTAGACTGTCAACGTTTTTCTTGTACTGATGAGATTACAGTGAGTTAAGTTACAACTGACACATTTAAGAAGAGATCGCTTAGATCTGACCCTTTTCAAACAAACTGTTATGGCTTTGTTAGAAGCCCATATTAAAATGGAACCACAGTCATTTAAAACGTCGAAGAATACTACCACTATGTCTGACTAGACGATTTGTGGGTCTACAATGGCGGCCGATACAAGGATTATACGTGCTTGTCCGATAGGGCATATCTACGGATAAATCTGGTACAGACCAGGTTTACTACACTTCAAGAACATCAAGAAATGTAAGCCACATTTGAATTATATTATGCTTAGCTAATTGGAACCAACTATTTTTTTTTTTCTGCAGATGACCAACACATTTTTTTCGTCATATTTAAAGCTTGTAATGATTTACGCAAGACTTGTTAGATTTATTCTGAGCATTTTCAGCACTCAGAACAGTTTAGTATCGATGACCGAGCATTTTGAGCATTTATTTAAATTTTTCATATTTTTAGGAAATCACGGTATCAGCCGATGTAACTGTAAAAGTTAAATTTATTTTTGTTGAGGAATGGATATTTTTTCCATATTCGAAGGTTCGAACATGTGGATTCTCACATAATGAGATGATAATTAAACATATTTGAAATAATAATAATAATAATAATCCACTAATAATAATAATAATAATTTTCATTATTTTTCTAAATAATTCTTGGATATTAAATTTAATAATAATCATATGTATTGAGAAAGAGCCTATGAAGTAGTTGAAACATTTCTAGTTTGGAACAGGAGATTTTACGAAGGAGAGTGGTTAGCGCAAGCCCGCATTCAACCTACATTTCAGTTCTGGTTGAACAGTTGATTTTTGCTATGAGCAAAGTATATGTTTCATATAACACGGAGAGGCATGAAACGGGAAGCAATAGATATTTGTATCAAATAGGATATTGTTGTATTTATATAAAATCATGACGTAAATACACTTCGAAAGTGAAATGAAGCTTTTCATAAGTATGGTAAATTCACGGGTTGAACTGAATGGTAAAATAAAATAAACTTGTCAGTTTATTAATCTTCCAGTGTTGATAACAAGCAGAGGCTTGATTTATTGTATAAATTTTGGGAAGATAATTTATGTGTGTGGAATAGTTGTAATGCCATTCCCAGGTGCGCAGGTTTAAGTCGCAGGAATGAAGGTTTTTTTCGAGCATCAATCAAATAGCAGGTTCGATGGCTCAGGTTTATAGTAGGAGTATTGGAGCCACACATTTCGTCGTATGAATAACCCGAAGGTTATTTCTTTGAAACCATCAGTTCTTATTTCAACCTTGTTTACGAATTCCATTTAGACTTTGATTTTGCTAGAACCCGGATTTGTCATGATAGTAGTTTATTCTTCTTCAGAGGAAGACCTTTGCTGTTGTTGTTGTTGTTATAATATTGTGTTCTTACACAAATAGTAGAATGGGCCACTGCCAATTTAAAATAATTCTTTAACCACGAATAATTTGAAGGATATTTTCAATCCTAGTGCCATGAATTAAATGAATTCATTATAAAACTACAATTCTTATTTCCGCATTCTGTCGAAGAATTGCAAGTTGTGAAAGTTGCTAGAAATGGCCATAAATATAAATATTTTTATAATATTATTCCCAAGTGGAAAATCTAATAGTTGAATGGTTCAACCATTTGTTGATCAAGTTAATGATTCAGAAATCATATATTTTGTTTGGAACTTGAAGTTCATAATCGAGTCACTTCTCGAATATTTAATGTTAGAAGAACAATTAATTGTTGTTGTGCTTCGCACAGTTCTTCGATGCTATGCTCAATGGTCAAATACTTTTCAGATGTTGTTAATATGTGTTAATAATTTGTGTTGCTACGATGATGATAATAGTTTCAACGATATATTTTTGAAAACTGGAAAACAAATGAAAGTCTAAGAAATTCTATAAACATTTATTCTACGAGTGTTAATATCATGTAAATAGTCAAACAGTGATCGACGTTATTTCCAGTATGGACAATTCATTTTGCACTGGAATAAAATGTTAATAATTTTGGAACACAGTCCACAGGACTAACAATCGGACTTGTGTTTTCAAAAAGATTGTCAAATGTGTTTGGAAGATTTCTGTATATTGTGTGTAAATAAGAGTGTGGATCGCCACACGTGGATGATGCTGCTTTGAGCATTATTCTTGCAGTCAGATTTTAACTTTAAATAAACTGAGATAATTTTACCAGATGTGTTTCACCCAATTAAATCTCCTTCTATCCTTATTGTTGCATTGAGCCAAAAATCAGCAAAGCATTTTTATAAATTTGATGTCGTTTTTGCGATTTGCTTTAACCCATCTGGCGCTCCGGGATATTTTGATTCTCGTGCTGACTGATTATTGGTAAAATGCATATGTGGTCGTGCGGACTCCGGTCTAAACGGGCACAGTACATTTTTAAGTTCTCATAGAAATTGAATTAAATTAGACGCCAAAATATTGAGCATGGTATGAAGATTTACCGTGCTAACTTTCACTGCACTCGAATAATTAAGTTGCGGGAAAAATCCATATGTAGGCTATATTTAAATGTCGCATCGTCTCCATTTTGGATTTGTGTTCATCAGGCTATTGAAAGGTCCATATGTGAACTTATGTTAGTAGCGTCTATCAACATACATTACAGCATTACAAGTTAGTTAGTTAGTTAGTTAGTTAGTTAGTTACGGTTCACGCCACGGTTTTTGGGCGGTCGGCACCGTCTTCACAGTTGTACAGACGACAGTCAGTGAGTCTCAAGAAAGTGCAATTGATTTGTGAATTGCATTTCACACAACTGACAACTCACGAAACATTTGCACTTTCCTGAAGCTCACCGACTGTCCGCATAACCTATGAGAGTCCTTTTGAGGATCTGACCAGCCTCCGGGCTGACTACCTGACAGACAAACATAAATCTAAACAAATTACATCTGAATAGTTGAGAGGTTAAATAATATACCTCTACAGTAAAGGCTACCATATGGTTTGCAATTTCCAAGATTCTGCCTGTTTTATGTGACGATACATTCAAACGCTTACACCTATGGTAATGAACACAGCCTCGATGTCAGTATTTTAAGAAATTCTCCTCATTTCCATTATTTTCCTTGTCCAGGTATCTCGACGAAAGCGTTAGACCCAGCTCACAGAAACAATTCCACACCGTTAGTAAGATACGGCAGCTTTTACCTGCGTCTGGGAGCCATAGGTAAGTGCAATACCCATTTATCGTTATAAGCACTTCATGCAACCACAGTACACAAACTGTTAGATTATAAGTGGAAAATATTTCCTATGTTGTTCGCTCAGTTTGGCTGCTATGTATACTTGGAAAAAGAGGTAGATTATTCTCCAAGTGAGTCATTCTGGAGTTCAACGTCTATCTGTATATTTAAGTGACAATCACACTTTAATTTTGTCAGAAAGAAATGACCAGTCCCAATGTGGTGGAGCTATTTCTGTCACAAATATGGTTATCGTCGTGACTTGGCTAACGGAACGTGCCATAAGAACACTAAACAGACTAAAAGCAGTGAAAAGATCAGATGCATAACTTAGCACTTACGTACTGAAACCACCACATATTAAAAATGTGCACATACATTCTAGAGACAAGGCAATTAAAAACAGCTGCCAGAACAAAAACCAAACATAACCAAGAACCTCATCTCCACCACATAAAAACACAACCTCCCTGGTGTAGAGCAATTAACGTGTAGTAGCTGTTCAGTGTTCCACGTAGGACAAACGCATATTCGCACCCCCGGTGCAAGACTGCCACAAGTCAAAAAACATGAATTTTAAGCATGTGGTACTTATAAATACCTATGATGAGGTCCGTTTCCTGTAAAAATGCCACAACTCAGATCCTATAAATAGCAATTCTACGGCACTGAATAGAAATCTGCCATAACCCAAAAGTATTATTATTTTTGATTGAAACACATAATTATAATCCATGAAAGAACTTTGTACGTTATTGTATAGTACTAGAAAATGCTAGAAGTTAGTAATACATTACTTTCCTTTTAATTATGTAAATATTTATATTTTTCCTATTAGCTGAAAATCTTTGAATCCTTCTCCAGAAAATGTGTGTTTTTTGACTTGTGGCAGTCTTGCACCGGGGATGCGTAATGTGCATTAAGGTCCGCCAACGAAGCTACTTTTGGCGACCACTTAAATATCAATGAAAACATAGAAATCCTACTCATTAACACACCCGTTGTTTGAATCTTTTGACTGGTTTGATGCAGATCTCCATGCCTCCCTGTCCTGATCGAATAATTTCATCTCTACATAGCTACCACACCCTACATCCGAGGCAATCTATTTAACATATTCTAACCTTGGTCTACCCCTACAGTTCTTGTCCTCGACCCTTCCTTCCATAACTAAGTTTGCTATTTCTGGATGTCTTAGTACTTGTCCTACCAACCTATCTCTTCTCTTCATCAGCAGTCACCAGAAACATCTCTCCTCTCCCATTCGTCTCTTCATCTATTACTCTATATATTCATCTAATCGTCATCATTCTCCTGTAACACCACATTTCAAACTCTTCTATGATCTCCTTTTCTGCTGCGCCAACAATCCAAGTTTCACTTCCATAGAGTGTCACCCTGCAGACAAAGGCTTTCAAATATGACGTCTTAATAGATTCCTTTTCTGCTGAAATTCTTTCCTTTCCTGAGCCAACCTACTTTGCTTCGTCCATCACTAGAAACAGTTTTAAAACTACACTCAATATCTCTGAAATAAACATCCTAAACAAACACAATTAAGATTACCCACATGCAGCCACACCATCCATGGTACAACCAAAACAAACTCGAAGTTGGTAAAACCGGCAGAGAAGACAAAACATCTGACAGCATCAGGCTGTTGCTGACGAAAAGGGCTGAAGGTGCTCTAACATTTACCTAAAGTAAAAATTCCCAACTATTACTCGTACTTTGCTTCCTGATAACACACGCATCTTTCTGTTATAGCGTTTGGCATTGGCAGTATGGTGTACTCAGGTTTGGAGTTCGGCCAATACTTCGAGCTTAAGAAGGACAGCCGCTGTCACAATGTGCTTCAAGCATTCAACCCGGCCACCAGGATGGTGCTCACCATGCTGCAGATGCAGTTCATGTTTCTCAACGGCAAGGTGAGCGTTGAGCATCAGCTATCCGCATTTCATGTTATTATTACTTACTTATTTACTTACTCCTTGGCACTACAGCCCTTGTACGCCTTGGCCTCCCACTCCCGGCCAATCTCCACCCATTCTTCTCTGTTGACTGCTTTGGTTCTCCATCTTCTGACTCCCATCTTTCTCAGCTTCTCCTCCACGTTATCCGACCATATTGTACTAGGTCTTCCCCTCACACGACGTCATCCTGGCTTCCCATCGAAGACCTTCCTTACCATCCTATTCTCTATCATTCTTTCTACATGTCCCAAGCAACGCAGTCTACTCTTTATTTCCACTATTATATCTGACATACAACTCTCTAATCTCCATATTGCTTCTGATTCTCCAGAAATCACCCCCTTTTACTGGTCCATATACTTTCCTGAGTACCTTTCTTTCCCATCTCCTTAACAATTCCTCATCACCTTGTGTCATGGTCCATGACTCCGTACCATACATCACCACAGGTCTCACTACCGTACGATATACAGTCAACTTCAGATTTCTGCTAAGACGTCTTGCTTTTAAAACGTTGCTTAATGCAACCAATAAAAATTTCGATCTTAGTCACTTGTTTATAATTGCGTAGGGATTACCTTACGTGCCACATTCCAAGTTTTGTTGTTGTTGCTTACACTTTTGTATTGAAGGACTTTCGTGAGGGTTTAACCTAGCTTCAGTTAGGGCCCTGATCTATTTATATATTTTACTAGCTGAAGTACCCGTGCTTCGCTACGCGTCATAAATAAATTAAAATATGAAGGTGACAGTTAAAACAGGGGATAGGCGAGGTGCTGCGCAGAGGGAGATTAAGGATGGAACATTTTGTCCAACTACTCCGCTCGGCGTTGACCGTGTTTTATAGCACAAATTTAGGTTTTACTCGCTAACGGTTGAAGATACCTTTCGGATAGAAAATGTAATTTTTAACCTCGTATATACGCTCTATCAAAGTTCCAACGTTCACCACTAGGTATCATTGATATCTGGTGGCGAAAGTTGGAACTACTTGAAATTAAACGGAACTTGTAGGTCACCCTTTAGGGTATCCGCTGGAAGCAGCTACAGATTCAGGCGAGCCGAACATGTCCTCGGACACTCCCGGCACCAAAAGCCATGCGATAAATAAATAATAAACCATCAAAAGTTTGCTATTTCTTAGCGTTCTCTTTGTATTTGAAATGGAAATATGAAATTTTTAAACCAAAGGGTGTAGTGAAGTCACTAAAATGGTCGCCATCTT
This sequence comes from Meconema thalassinum, assembly GCA_946902985.2. Taxonomy (NCBI): domain Eukaryota; kingdom Metazoa; phylum Arthropoda; class Insecta; order Orthoptera; family Tettigoniidae; genus Meconema; species Meconema thalassinum. The sequence continues at coordinate 611,262,865 of OX336388.2, forward strand.
TAAATAGTACAAAGTATTGAAATCAAAAGTAACCTATATGTTAACCAGGTAAATCAGCTACTTCCATGTAAAATTCATGTAAATCGGACCAGTGGTACTTGCGTGATTGAGTAATACAAAGACGCACATCATCTCATTTTTAGCCTCGCTTCGCTCGCGTCATAGTCGTGTCATATTGTTATTCAATGAAATGCAGGTTTAACCCCATTAACACCCCTTTAGAACCTGAATATCCAAAAATCCCTCCTTGGTAGACGTTTTCGACACACAACAAACATATCCCCAAAATATCATTCTTCTAACTTTAATCGTTTGGGTTGGTCGATGAGAGTGAACATCCAAAAATCCTTCCTTAGGGGACGTTTTCCTTCCAGAATTTCACCCCTCCCCATAGGCCCCTTAAATTGGATTTATGAAAAAACGGTCGAACACATATTTATTTATTTATTTATTTATTTATTTATTTATTTATTTATTTATTTATTTATTTATTTATTTATTTATTTATTTATTTATTTATTTATTTATTTATTTATTTATTTATTTATTTATTTATTTATTTATTTATTTATTTATTTATTTATTTATTTATAAGCTGATTGATTTCCTCCGAGTTTCAAACTCCTCGCCTATGTCGTTTAAGAGATACACGGTCCGTTAGGAATCTTTCAACCCCCACTTTTCATCCCTTTCACCTCATAATATACACTACATCGAAAAACCATTAGACATGTGTCAACTTATTTTTAATGATTAGTATATATGCCAAGTATCACATCCCCAAATGAAACCACTCGTGAGATATTGTTATTCAATGAAATGCACGTTTACCCCCCTTAACACCTATTTAGAACCTGAATATTCAAAACTCTTTCCTTAGTGGACGTTTTCGACATACAACGAACATATCCCCAAAATTTCATGTTTCTAACTTTAATAATTTTGGCTGGGTTATGATGAGTGAGTGAGTCAGTCAGGACATTTCCTTTCATTTATTTTTGATAATTTCACCCCTCCCCATGAACCCCTTAAATTGGATTTATGAAAAAAACAGTCGAACACCTATTTACTTGTATTTTAAGCTGTTCTTTTTCCGCCGAATTTCAAACTTCTCGCCTATGTCCTTTAAGAGATACACGCTCCGTCAAGAATCCCTCAACCCCCAATTTTCACCCCTATCACCTCATAATATACACCACATCGATAAACCCTTAGACATATGTCTGATTATTTTTAATGATTAGTTTATATACCGAATATCACATCCCCTAAGAAACAACTCATGACATATCGTTATTCAATGACATGCACGTTTACCCCCTTAACATCTTTTTAAAACCCGAATAAACAAAAATCATTCCTTAGTTGACGTTTTCGACATACAGCGAACATATTCCCAAAATTTCATTTTTCCAACTTTAATAGTTTTCGCTGGGCGTGATGAGTGAGTGAGTCAGACAGGACATTTTCTTTCAATTATTTTTACCAGAATTTCACCCCTCCCCATGTGCCCCTTAAATTGGATTGATGAAAAAACGCTTGAACACCTATTAACTTATTTTTAATGCTGTCTTTTTCCCCTGAGTTTGGTGAGTGAGTGAGTTAGTCAGTTAGGACGCTTTCTCTCCTTTTTTCCCCCAGAATTTCACCCCACTCCATTGGCCCCTTAAATTAATTTATGAAAAAACGGTCGAACACCGATTTACTTATCTTTTTAGCTGATGATTTTTCGCTGCGTTTCAAATTTCTCGCCTATGTCGTTTAAGAGATAGGCCTACACGCTCCGTTAGGAATCCTTCAACCCCCACTTTTCACCCCTTTCACCTCATAATAATACACCACATCGAAAAACCCTTAGACACATGTCTGCTTAGTTTTAATGATTAGTTTATATGCCGAGTATCACATCCACAAATGAAACCACTCGTGATATATTGTGATTCAATGAAATTCAGGTTTAACCCCCTTAAGACCCCTTTAGAGCCTGAATATCCAAAAATCCTCCCTTAGTGTACGGTTTTGACATACAACGAACATATCCCCAAAATGCCATTTTTCCAACTTCAATATTTTTGGCTGGGCTATGATGAGTGAGTGAATGAGTCAGGACATTTTCTTTCATTTTTTTTCCTTCAGAATTTCACCCCTCCCGATGAACCCCTTCAATTTGATTGATAAAAAACTGTCGATCAGCTATTTACTTACTTTAAAGCAGTTTTTCCCCCTGAATTTGATGAGTGAGTCAGTCAGTCAATCAGTTAGGACATTTTCTTTCCTGTCCCCCCCCCCTCCCACAGAATTTCACCCCTCCCCATGGGCCTCTTAAATTGGATTTATGAAAAAACGGTCAAACACATATTTACTTATTTTTATGCTGATTTTTTCCCGCTGAGTTTCAAACTCCTCGCCTATGTCGTTTAAGACATATACGCTCCGTTAGGAATCTTTCAATCCCTACTTTTCACCCCTTTCACCTCATAATATACACCACATCGAAAAACCCTCAGACACTTGTCTTACTTTTTAATGATGAGTTCATATGCCGTTTATCACATCCCCCAATGAAACCAATCGGGAGATATTGTTATTCAATGAAATGCAGGTTTAACCCCATTAAGACCCCTTTAGAACCTGAATATCCGAAAATCCTCCCTTAGTAGACTGTTTTGAAATACAATGAACATATCCCCAAACTGTCATGTTTCTAACTTCAATAATTTTGGCTGGGCGATGATGAGTGAGTGAGTGAGTCAGGACATTTTCTTTCAATTTTCTTTTTTCAGAATTTCACCCCTCCCCATGAACCCCTGAAATTTGATTTATGAAAAAAACTGTCGAACAGCTATTTACTTACTTTAAAGCAGTTTTTCCCCCTGAGTTTGATGAGTGAGTCAGTCAGTCAATCAGTTAGGACACGTTCTTTCCTGTTTCTCCCCCCCCCCCCCTCCAGAATTTCACCCCTCCCCATGGGCCCCTTAAATTGGATTTATGATAAAACGGTCAAACACATATTTACTTATTTTTATGCTGATTTTTTCCCGCTGAGTTTCAAACTCCTCGCCTATGTCGTTTAAGAGATACACGCTCCGTTAGGAATCTTTCAATCCCCACTTTTCACCCCTTTCACGTCATAATATACACCACATCGAAAAACCCTCCGACTCGTGTCTTCTTATTTTTAATGATGAGTTTATGTGCCGAGTATCACATCCCCCAATGAAACCAATCGGGAGATATTGTTGTTCAATGAAATGCAGGTCTACCCCCTTAACACCCCTTTAGAACCAGAATATCCAAAAATCCTCTCTTAGTGGGCATTTGCGGACCTTGGGGAAGCTGCATACCAAATTTCATTCCAATCCGTTTGATGGTTTCTGAGATTTCGTGATGAATGAATGAGTGAGTGAGTGGTATTTGACAAATATATAGTAGAAGATAGTGTCAAGTCTTTGTTATGCTAAACTCGGTTGACAGTGCTGTGTGAGAAGTTGAGTAACTAACGTGATTTCAAGTAAAGATCCTCATTTTCTATACCGGTAGTGCAGAGCGCAAATGGCATCCAGTCGGCCGTGTCTCGACTTGAGCTATGTTGCCATGGAAACTATCCGCCTTGCCATTCCTTCATGAGTATATTTTATGATTTGATTAGCATGTGCTGGAGTGCAAAAGGGTCGAAATCTGAAGAATGAGAAAGACTATCGAAAATTCATGTAGCCAGCGGTTTCTTCTGGGTCCTAAACTATGTGTATGCAAAATTCGGTTGAGATTGGTGGAACGGTGTAGATTTGTATATGGAACAGATCCACATACATACCCACATACATACAGACTTTCACTTTTATATATAAGATTTATTAGCTTTGTGGATTAGCCGAACAAACCCTCCGAAGTAGGATAGGGGTTTGTTCAATTGAATAAACATGTTCACGAGATTGTACGTAAGCCTGCTGTTCTTATTTATTAGCTTTGTGTTTGAGGGTGTACTTCTGTGGCTGTCTATGACATTTCCTCCATGGTTGGGCCTGATACCCAGGGACGATAGTACTCGTGCTACGCTAGTCTTAAAGGAGTGCATCCGATCCTCTCAGGTCATGTGTTTGACAGATAGGATTGTCTGGACTACCATTTCGGTTGTTGATACCCCGGCAAACTCCTCTGACGGGCACAGTAATCACGAGGAATTGGAAGGTAGCGGCTGTGGCCTATAGTTAGGGACCAACCCTGGCATTTGCCTGAAAGGAAGATGGGAAACCACAGAAGACCATCTTCAAGGTTGCCGGTGGGGGATTCGTACCTCTTCGCCTTTCGGATGTGAGCGACTGCCTGCAGCCACGCCGTAACGACCACGGCTAACTGTACTGGCACTACAAAAGTTGATACCATGCTATGACAAGTGTCTCAATTCGTTTGGTGCCTATGTCGAACAATAGCTGACACATTGCTGAACATGTTGACAATAATGCCTTGCATATAAGTAGCCTATGTTCGCTTTTAAAAAAATTGGAAAACTTACTTTCTTGATGCGCCTCGTATTAGTGAAGAATTCGTCTAAGATACAACACTTAACGTTCTCTCCTCTTACAAACTTTCGTGTTAATTGCGCAATTCATTGATAAATGTCAGGGAAGTTCTTTTGCCTTTGGCATACAAAGACCATTTATATGGTTTTTCATTGATGGTAATTTGAGATATTGTATCTCTAATATATATAGAATTATTTATTTGTACATTTTATTATTTCAAAACGGCCGCTGTGCGCTAAATGCATTGTCTACTATGAATAATATTAGCGAGGTGTTTTGCGTGGTACACTTCTCTCACAAAATGTTGCGTTGGTTTTCCCATTATATCGTGAATTAATTATATTCAAGTTTTAAGAATACGCCTAGCCACCATTATTAACATACGGAGTCGATGTTCTTTTGACATGGTCATAGGAAGACACTTACAAGGTTCTACATTATTGCCATTGTTGTATCTTAAAAATACTTTCAGTTACTCATTATCATAGTCTTATGGCTTATTTCAGGACGGTTACCTGTATGGTACCTGTACTTCGTTCTTACTAAGTTTCGTTTTGATTACGCAATTATATTCTGAATGATTCACTATTACGTTTAAATATTGATATTACGCCCGGTCGCCATCTTGAACATTTTAAGTCGCTGTTATTTTCCTTTGGGATTGCGATACTTCATATAGGTTTCTACCTTATCACTAATTTTCGTTATTGTAGTTCTAAATCATAGAAAGTTTGGCTTATTTATTTTTAAATTATGAATTATCCTAATGGCCGTCACACGACGCTATATTCAGTTTGATAAATCTATCACTGTCGCTACTCACCCCCCTTTATAATACTACTGTTCTACCAGGTTTTGCCTGAATTGTGCATCAAACTCCGGAGTTACTCACGTGTATACTTTAGAAGTACGCCTAGCCACCATCTTGAATATATGGAGTCGCTAGTCTTTTACTTTGGGCATACAAAGCGACTTATAAGGTTTTATTTTATTACTGATGATGATGATGATGATAATTGTTGTTTTAAGAGGCCCAGCATCCAGGTTATCGGTCCCTAATGGTCTGGGTGATAGCGAAAATGTCAATGAAGTGGAAACCAGAACGAAAATCAAGTGAGAAGGAAAATACTTACAAAAGGGAACTCAGATTGAAACTACTCACAAAACGGAGAGCGATAATACTTACAAAAAGGAATTTAGAACGAAAATACTCACAAAATGAATAGATTGAAAAATACGCACAAAATGTAGGTTAAGTTCAAAATACGTACAAAAGGCAATGTACAGTCGAAATACCAGAAAATGCAAGTGAAATTCAAAATACTTACAAAATGCAAATGAGATTGAAAATACGTACAAAATGCAATTGAGGTTCAAAATACTTACAAAATTCAATTGAAATTGAAAATACACAATGCAATTTAGATTGAAAAATGCCCATTTCAGATTCCAAATAATCACAAAGTGCAATTAATATTCAAAATACTTACAAAATGCAATTGAAATTGAAAATGCTTACAAAATGTATGGTAGATTCAAACTACTCAATTGGATGGACAATACTTACAAAATGCAATTTAAATTGAAAATACTTACAAAATGTAATTTAGATTCAAAATACCCACAAAATGCAATTGAGAATCAAAATACTTGCAAAATGCGCACCCTACAAAATGCAATTCAGAATGAAAGTACTTGCAAAAAGTGGTTTAGGTTAAAAAATACAAAATGCAATTGAAATTCAAAATACTCACTAAAGTCCCAGACCCTATATTGAAAGACTTAGGCTACTAAAAAGCAATTTAGATTGTAAATCCTTACAAAATGCAATTGAGGTTGAAAACAATCACAAAATGCAATTTAGATCGAAAAGACTTACAAAATGCAACGGAGATTGAAAACACCTACAAAATGGAGGGTGATGAAAAAATATGGAAAAAAAAAAAACAGTGCGGGAATCTTAAAGAGAAAAGGAAATATAATGATAATAAAACAAGAGGTCTGACCCCCGAAGTAGGAGGGATCAGGAAAGATGAGACAAAGGCCAATTAAGGCGGGAAAGTGAAAGACTCCCTAGGCCTCGGATACCCTAATACCGTCGGGGTCGGAAAAGAACAAGAATTGACCAAGAGAGGTCGACAGGAATGAAGACGGAGAGGAGCCCGGCACAAGTAAGTGGAAGCAATGCCGGACTCAGCTGGGGTCCCGTGGTCGCCAACCCACGTCCCACAAGATGTGAGCCCCTGGGGGAATATTTTATTACAAAATTTTGTTATTATTGCTCTCGGACACCGAGAGTTTATTAATTTATTTTGAAATTTTAAGGTGGCCCCTGTGCACTATACCATATAGGAAGGGGGTGGAGGGAGGCGATGTACACACACACACACATACACACAGACAGACACACGGACATTTGACCTGTGTAGATCTTATAAGTCTACTTTCGAAACATCCTCTATTTCCTACCCTTGTATTTTGGATTCATTTTGTATTAGATTTCCTATGAATCCTTTTTGAGCATATACTAACCACACACTGAGTAGATGACTCAATTGATAGATACACGAAGGTGCCCGCCTCCACGACTAATTGGTTAGCGTGCTAGGCTTTGGCCCGAAGTGTCCCGGGTTTGTTTTACGGCCGGGCCGTGGGGATTTTAACCTCCTGTGGGTAATTCCCTTGGTTCGGGGACTGGGTGTTTGTGACGTCTTAATTATATAAATAGTGGAAGTAAAAGTAAAACGTAAAAACGAAACAAAAGTGAAAAAGAAACAGAAATGTAGGATAAACAACATGAACAAAATATATTAATAATAATAATAATAATTAAAAGAAAGTGTACGGAAATACTACGAACACTTACTTAGTCTCAACATTTGTCAGTATAACCACCTATCCATTAACTTGCCATTGTCGGCTTTGACTGCCACAGGACATGAAGATGACGAACCATCGAGTGATATCACGATTTGGGCTCATGCACATGATCGCTAGCAACCTTTGTGAGTGGCTGTATGTGCTGGTGGAGGAAACCCGCCACGAGATCCTGCACCTCTACGAGAAAGGTTTTATTTGTATTATTATTACTTAATTATTTTAAAGCTCTGACAAAAATATGAATAAGAATAATGTACAATAGGTTACATTTGTTTAAGTCCTAAACCATTATTTGAAATTTCAGAAGCCAACAAACAAAATACTGTAGATTAAAAAATAAGTATAGGATAGAAGTTTCTTCTTTACCAGTATGAACTTCAGGTGTGTTATACGATATTGTCAGTATATGACGCAAAAAATATTTCAACATTTCAAAATAAACGTAGGTGATTTTTTCTTTACTGAATATCTTGTTTTCCCTTAGGCTCAAAATATTGGTTGTGAGCAAATTAACAACAATTTACCAATGCGAATAATTGAACCTACAGTTGGTAACGGGACCTTTTATGTACCGGTATAGGAAAAAGGCACTGAATACACGAATTGACTTTTGTTATTTTTATAGAGTGCGTCAGTTCACTCCAAATTGGATCATAACGTCAAATAACCCTTTTATAGTTTCAATACGGCCACATTTCCACATTAAATTAATTTGACAGAACTAAATATTGTTTTCTCTACCTATAAAGCTAATATTTTAATAAAGTGTAGCAAAGGGAAAAGCACTATACCTTAATTTTTTCATGAACCAGTTTCTTTTCACCAAAAATTATTTGATACGTAATTATTTGGAAAATCACATTTAAAAAAACTAAAAGTCTGTAGTATTGAGGGGGAAGATTAAGTAGTATCTTTTGTTTGTTTTAAATTATTTTGCGAATAGTAGTTCGAGATGATCTGCAGACATCCACATGCACAGAAATTTCCAATAATAATTTTATTGAAGAATTATACTTTGTCTAAAAGTTCTATTTAATTCCAATATATGTTAACGAATTGCTCCTTGGAGAAATATTCCACCTTCTTTTATACTTTGAAGAGGCTCTAATGTCATTCTTAATTTACAATTTCAACAAATGTACAGTTAAATTAAAATAGTTTGAGCATGGTACATCTATGAACAGTAAGCTACCGAAAATCAAACTATTTGCCTTGTTAACAATGATTTACCAGCATGTTAACAAATCACGATCAGTGCAACCAATGTATGAGATATAATTGCAATTTCAAAGAGAAAATAGCAAATTGAATCATAGCCTTCTAGATCATATAGTTTCTGAGGTGTGAATGTAAAATCATAAAGGATTTTGAGCCAAGAAAAATGTTTAATACTATTACTGTTAAATATACCGTAAACATGAAGGGATTTATTATAAAAATATATATACACAAAAATGCTCAAAATAGTCCAAATATTTATATGGAACGAAACAAATTATTTTTAATTGGGTTGTAATCTCACCTTAAACACTTCATAAGCTGCACTCCATCAAATATAGACATTTAGTTTGACTGCGCAATATTTGCTGATTTCAGAAGCACACCTTAAGAACTTGACGGATGAAGATTCACACGAAGAGCACGGCTTGGGGTTGAGCCAGGACTGCCGTCGATCGAACATCATGGGTCACTTGGTGCAAGACGCCAGCCCCTTCCTGTTCCCTTGTACCATCGAGTACAGCCTTATCTGTGCGGTCATCCTCTACGAGATGTGGAAAAACGTGAAGAAACCCAGCAAGAACATCAGACACAGCACAGACGATGATGACGACTCTAAGTCTGACGAGAAGTCTGAGAAGCCCCCTCACTACTGTAAAGGTGAGAGAACCTTACATTATAGCAAGCTATTGAATTTTAGAGTTGTAAACAACTAGAAAGGCTTCCCTCGTAGGAAAATATCAGAGGAAAACACTGGTATCTTGGAAAGAAAGAACACACCACCCATTATTGTTCACTCGCTCGCACGGGGTTGTGACAGGTAAATCCATAAATTATTATCATAAATTATAACCAACTTACCGTTTGTCAGAAAGCAAAGGTATTGATCTGGGAGTATCTCAATATTTGAGGCATTCAATAATTTAGCAGGATCATCTAAATAATACAACCAACACGTGCATTTGTAAATATAGGTATTGGGTGTCACAACTACGCCATGCATTTTAATGCCTCCAAGAACAGCTGATTCTCTAAAAATGCAACGAGAATAATCCAGTAAATAAGGTTGTGACTTGGCAGAGGTTGGAGGTATATATGTCAATACCCTATATCAATATTTACAATTTCACCACATTCCATCACAAATCCAGTTTAGAAACAAGATCTTCTAGTGCTTGAACATTATTATTTATATGTGGAACTGTTATTTTAATCAAATTATTGCAAGGATGTCCATTTTATTAGCCTGTTTTAATTTCTGAAAAAATAGGCTTATGAGATCACCTTTTGTCCGTGTGTGTGTGTGTCCCCTTAATAAAATCTACATGGCTGGAGCGATTTCAATGAAACTTCGTAAAGCCATAGTACTATTTTTTTCGACCCCGAACGTGCCCTCAAAATGTTATTACGTCTCACCAATCCAACATGGCGGCTCTGCGAAATATTTCACTGGCATTCCATATCTCCAAAACTATTGCTGATACCATCCTGCATTTTTTACGCTGATAAAGGGCACTACTAGACGTTTATCTATGTGACTTTCAAAAACCTGTCAAGTACAAAACTAACACGGTAGCCAAGCGAAGTTGAAAAATTTAAATAAACTTTCCTCGCGATTTAACCATCCGAGCGCAGTGAAACTTGGTTCGATAAATGCTTATCGACATTTTAATCCTCTGACATCTAATTTATTTCAATTGTTTTCACAACTTCATGATGACGGCTGTGCGAAATTTTATAATCTCGTTCTTATTTCTTGTGTCCTAATCATGCAATTGAAGTTTGAATAATAAACCTACGCAATGATCTTCATCTAATAGTACATAACTCTATGGCCTACATATATATAAAATCCAACATGGCGACCATCCGAAATATTTATACGGTTCTCAATATCTACGAATCTATTACAGCAATCAAACTGAAATGTTGTATGGTGATACAGGCAATTAACATAAGTAGGATATATGAAATTAGGCTATTTAGTTTTTAACGAAACTACGTGTTTTTATTTTATTAATGTTAAAACTCTATTAATGTTAAACGCTGAAGAAGGTATCATTGAATATCGAAAACATGTTCGTTTAAATAATAATAAACATTATATATTTATAGTATTGACAAGGCGGATTAAATAATGCAAATAATTAGGTAAATCTATCCCAAACACTCATTTGTCTTATACCAGGTGAATCGGCTGCCCCTAATAATATTGTTTTATGCAGCCCAACTAGCGTGTGTTGTCAGGAAGGTCGATATTCCTCTGCTTGGATCCCGTATGGTACAAATGCACTGCAAGCATATCCTGCAAACTATACTGAACACTATTATGTTTCCCACGATGTGACTACAGACTAATACGAGGGGGGGAATAGTGTTCATTTTCGTACCTCACATCGGGTACCATCCCGCCATTTGCTTTAAGTAGAGGTGGAAAACGAGTTGCATTACTGGTATTTTTACATAAACACATTCTTTATTTATCCAACGTTCGCCGCTAGATGTCAGTGACAGTGGCAACTCTGGTAGCCAAAGTTGGAACTACTTGAAATTGAACTTGATGGGGAGCCTACGGGCGTTCAATTAAAAATACCCCGCTATGGCCATTGGCTGAAAATCAAATATGATAATTCTTTATTTAATTTATATAAATCGAAGGATCATTTTGAATATTAGTTTAATTTTTACAACCTATTTAGCCCTTTGGATGAACCTGTTTCAGGCAACTAAAATTATCATTTCTGATCTAACAGTGCGATCTCTATTAATACTGAATGGAGATGTTATTATGCAATGCATCTTTGCAGCAAATGTGCGCTCTCACCACCACTTCTCAGTGGACTGCGCCAACGCTCACAAAGGCCTGTTCGCCGGGATCCTGGTGCTCGTGTTGACTATCATCTCGCTCATCCTATTCTTCGTGCTCAACAAGAAGGAGGAATACCGCAACATGGCCATTTTCGAGGTGAACGTGTGCGAGCTGGCTCTGTATCTAGTCTGCACAATTGCTGTCATAATCTGCATGTGGCAGATGAGAGATCTGCGCTTCCACAGGAACCTTGGAGGTGAGTCTAAACCCTGAAATCTTACATCCGAAATATGGCCATATTTAAGGTGAGTGTGCAGTGAGCGCCAATTTCTGTCTTAATCTGCATGTGGCAGATGAGAGATCTGCGCTTCAACAAGAACTTTGCAGGCGAGTGTACTGTAAGTCTTAAAACCTTATATCCGAAACGTGAACATTTTCTTAGGGGAATGTGTAATGTACGTTATTGTTGTCTTAATCTGCTTGTGGAAGACGAAAGATCTGCTCTTCTACATGAAGATGAGTGTAAACCCAGAAACCTCAAATACGAAACATTGTTAATTTTGAAGTGAGTGTGTAGTATGCGCCATTTCTATCTTAATCTGCATGTAGAAAGTGAGAGATCTAAGCCTCTAAGCGATCTGGGAGGTACGTTTGGTGCCATAAAATCGTTGTGGCATCACTAGCATGGCCATCTTTGAGACGAACAAGGTCTATCTAACGCTTTACTTTGTGTTTATAGTGGCTATGCTCGTCTGCCATGTTTCAGATTAGAGTTCTAGGTTTTCACAACAACCACATAAGTCGCCATTCCAACCATGAATAAATAGAGCTTGGGAAATGTATAGTTGCAGATTGAAGGAGTGAAGTTGGTGAACTATACAGAAAGCTCTAGAGAGAGGCAAGAAGGAACACAAATCAATACGTATCCATCCTCATCTATTGATATGTTTCTTGTGCTCATTTTGCCTTAACTGAATACATAAGATTTGTGTATAATTTTTGAGATGTCTCCCATCAGATTTTGTGTATTTCAAATGGAAAACTCAGAGCGTTTTGGGTTCCTTTATTCCTTAAAAATTAATTTTACCACAGGTTAGATAAGTTCCGGTGCCAAATTAAGTGAACATTTCCAATGCTCCCTACGCAGTCCGAACGCTGATGAGAGACTTCTTAAAAATAACATGCTTCTTTCTCAGTTCGATTGCTGAACTGTGATTTTGTTTCAGGTTCCCACGGAACTGGTCTGGGGCTAGACAACAGCCTGCTGCTGATAGCGCAGACGGGGATGTACATTTACTGCATGTTCTCAATCGTTGGTTGCTACTTCACCAGTGAATCAAGCCTGGGCCTGATTGCCGAGTTGTTCTCCTTAGTGCAGACCACTATCCAGACAGTGTTTGTTTTGGACGCGTGGCGGCGACGCTGTCGCACGGCTCAACAGGCTCGTCGTAAACCAGGACGTCAGATCGTCACGTTCCTGCTCGTTGCCAACATGTCCATGTGGACCATCAACACGTTAGAGAAAGGACATGCTGAATTTCGACCTTCGCATCTTAAGTTCTTTGGCCTCTGGGCATGGACCATCATCACCCACGTCTCTATGCCTCTCGCCATCTTTTACCGCTTCCACTCCACCATATGCCTCTTCGAAATATGGAAAACCGCTTACAAATTCAAACCTCAGTTTTGACTTTCCATGAATACCAATGATTTACTCGTTCTTCCTAAAGCCTCATCTAATGAGGAGTCAAAGTCTCATAATGCAGATAGAACATCTGTTTAAAGGTGACCAGATCTCCGAATTTGTTCGACTGGGTTTCGAACTTAATCGTTTGTTCTGAATTTCTCAAAATTAATTCAGAACGGTGAGATTTCACAGATTCTCCCTAATTGTAATAGTTAACCCCGGCCATCAATTTTCTTCAACATAAATGAATTAATGTATTTCAAAGGCTAGAAAATGAACTTGGTATTCCAGAACCCAATTGGTATTGTTTAGTATCCATGAGGCAACCAACGCTGAGAACACTCCTCACGGAGCATTGCAATGTCACAACTTCCTTTCTGTAAATGGTTCAAGTCGTTGAAGTAGTGGAGAGGGCCTACGCTCCTTGGAAACATAACTCGCGACGTTGGTGTCTGGCCTACTACAGAATACAGACATGACATCTCAGTTTACAAAGCCTAGAATCTCCAGAAGTTATAAGTTAATTTATTTATTTATCCGAGTCCAAAACCCATACAAATATACATATAAATTGCACTAAATTTCATTTCTCCAGTGTTCAACTGTTAGAATGGCACAGTCATTAGCTTCTACCAAGTCCTGCATATCACATGGTCTTGGTAACATGCTGCAATTCAGAAGGTGCTCAGGGTCTTGCTTTTCACCACATTTACAAAGTTCTTCAGTACTGTATCCCCATTTCTTCAAATTGCTTTTGCACCGACTCACACCAGTTCTCAGTCTGTTTAGCCTCTTCCAAGATCCGTATTGTAAATGGTAGCCTGCTGCCTGCTTCTCCTTCATTTCCCACGATCCTCCCGGTGATTTCGTTTTCCAAAGTTCAATTCGGTGAGCTTCAGCTGAGGAAGGAATGGATATCGTTGTTTGGAGAAAACTCTTTCTTGATTTTATCCTAGGTGGATGGACATCAAATCCATACATTGGGTGTCTTGGGTCTGTTTCTTGCTTTTTCTTCTCAACTTCTGCCGCTTTTTGTCTTCTAACTTCTGGAGGTGCTACTCCCATGAATGGAAATATCTTATCGAGAGAAGTAGGGCGTAGGCAGCCTGTCACAATGCGGCCTGGCTCATGGAGGACAACATCTACTTGGTTGGCATGTGCAGAGTTCCTCCAGACTGGGGCAGCAGAAAAACTCAGAGCAAGGGCAGTTGTACGCAGGACACTAGGCTGCGCCCCCCCCCCCCTCCACCCCCCCCCCCCCACCCACCCCCACCCCCACCCCCCATGTGGTGTTTGTGAGTTTCCGAATGATGTTCCTGGTGCATACCTTACGTTTAGTGTCCATTCAATGCTGTTTATAAGTTATCACGCGATCCAGCTCTACTCCTAAGTATTTAGGATGAACACAATGTTTCAGATTGTGTCCTTTCCAGGTGACGTTCATCTGCCTTCTCGCCTCCCTATTGCGCAAGTTGTAAGTGTAATTATGAAACATCTTCAAACTCAAAATTACTCTTCCTGATAACATACTTTTGGTTGAGGAAGGGATGGAGAGTAGGTTTTTCCCTGTCTCAAATTGGTAGATGACAAACCTACTTGTTTACTCTAGTTCCTAACAGCAATGACTTCCCATCTTCTCTACTTGTCTCTTCAACTTTCTCTAAAATAGGCAGGATATATGCACAGCAATTAGCTGTTGAGGTTGTGTTGCCTGATTAGATCTGCGGGATACCGTAGATTGCGGTTCCCTTTGAATCTTACTATTACTGAAAATATTCATGGAGATGAGCATAAACGAGGAATTTTTTCATCAATATTTACGATAGATGTTCCGCATTTAAGTTGGGAATCTGATCACCTTAGTACTGAAATGATATTGAAAAATGTTCAAATTTATATTTAATTGAACTTTCCTCTAAATTAAATCCCGGAAAATCTTACTCTAACCAATATGCAGATGAACTCATTAATGGTTTAAGTTTGAGTACCGATAAAAGACCAGTAAGAATGGTAAATCAAAGCTCATTTTCCCCTGAATCTATTCTCGGATTGAGAATGTGTCACTTGTAAGGCAACGATAACAACTTCATTATCGACCTTCTGAGTCAAAGCCTTCGTTGGCTAAGGTTGACATCCTGAGAGGAATGTTTTGGGCAGTACTAAGCTAGAGTTTTGTTTAAATTTTGTTCTTGAGATGTTGAGAGATTATTCTGACAGTCATTGAAATGGTTGTAAATAAAATCATCTAAACAATGTATCGTTCATTTTAACAACGAGTTGTTTAATAAACATGCTACTAAAATGCCCATTTTTTAAGAAATCACTTGCAATTCTAAACCTGTCAATAAACATGGCACACGCAATATGGTGTTATCTGTAAAGTGGCAAATTTTGTATAATGTGTATATATTCGTCGGAGCTGAATGTGTTACAGTACACTGTTGCTGGCAGGGTATGGATGGACCGTGAATCAATTTTGTGTTGAGCCCAAGTTAAATGATCACTTCTCACTGAAAGAAAATCGAATTATAAATTTGCATGTCAAGAATGATCATTTTAAAAAATATTTGTTTGAATAGTAAGATAGCACATATGCCGTAATATTTCATTTTAGTTGATTATAGAGGAACAGTACATGTCATAAATCATTAGGCAACTAGCTTTCAATAACAACACTCGCCATCTTCGAAGTGGCAAGTCCATCCATGACCCGAGACCTCTTAACGGTATCCAGTGTAATAAAACCAAGTCACATTAGTGTGATTTCTATGTTTGCAGATCCATAAGTGTCTTGATTAAATGCATTACACCAGGTTTTGTATAAACGGCGTGAGAAGTTTTAATAAAGAAAATACAACATCATAAATATCATATTTTCCTTAAACCTGCTCCTCACTTCCTTCCTCCAAAATTAGTTCCATGTCCGTGTGTGTCAATTCTGCAAAAGAAACGGAGACACTGGGGACAGGGCTGTTTTATTGTTGGAAACCAATCTTAGCAAAAACGTAAAATTAAGCAATTTCCTAAATTGTGCCAAACGTTTAAGGGCTAAAGGGCCCGGAAATGTTTCAAATTGTGAGCCTTGGAGAGCTGTATCAAACTACAAAACCAAATGCAGTTCCGGAGAACAGCCTAAAATCACTTGGTTCTTTATTCGTTTTCTTTTTGATTCAAATCCTAGCCAAATTAACTTATTTACATAATTATTTCTGTAATGTATTCTTTGGTTCAATACCCTCAGACGTTTTCTGATCTTTTCTAAATCTTCACACTGGAAGTAGTTATAAGAGCTTAAGTAAATTTATTTTATATTTAGCGTATGTCAGGAATACCCAACCTACTACCCGCGGGCCGGATACGGCCCACGATATTATTTTCTGTGGCCCGCCGCTCCGCGCCCGCGCCGTGTTGCCAAACTTTCAAACAACTAAAGCCAACTGGACAAAGAAGTGCGCGCTCAAAGCAGTTCCAGTCGTCGCACTAAACTAAATTATCTTGAACTTTATTTCATAATTTGATTAATAATTGTCAAATGAACATAAATACTCACTCTTCTGTCATTCATGCTGTATGTGTATTGAATATCATCGTACTTCTATATTTAAGGAATTTATTAAAAATATGTAAATTTATTTTTAGTGTTTTATTTTTTATCCACTTCATATAAATATTAAAAAACTGCAACAATACTAAGAAACCTAAGGTCAGAAAGCCACAAATCTCACCATATTGCACCTATATTAAAAAAACAATCCATAACCACCAAACCCCCCGGGGTGTTATTGGCCTGCAAGGTCCCCCAACTATTTACAATGTGGCCATTAGTTAAAGAAGGTAGGGCACCCCTGGCGTATGGCATGGTACATCTACATAATTACAAGATAATGAACACATTAAACATATTATTATACATTAGCATTTAAAAGAACAATAAATATTAAAATAAATTTTGATGAGGAGACTGATATTGAACAGATAAAATGTTCAGATTTACAAGGTAATATTTAAATTTGAAATCCAATCAAGAGCAGGCTGCGTTGCATCATGAAAGTCTTTCAGGTTCCCATTATAGGCTCGAAGGCTGCAGTCCTCCACAATATGTTGGATGGTCTGTCTTTCAAATCCACTGTTGCACTGAGGTGAGCAAGCCTTATTCCACTTGTATAAGCTGTCGGCGCAGACCCCATGTCCCGTTCGAATCATGTTGAGTGATTTCCATGTATGGCGTGGTGGTTCCATGCCAGCTGGTTTCTTGATAGGATCAAGGAAGTTTCGATATTTCTCATAGAATAAATTATTCCATACCTCAGACCAATTCTAAAGCTTATGTGAAACTCCGCATTAACTCACACTAGCACTCGTAGTGGTAGAAAAGGCAAACTGCTAACCTAATCGACAGAATATTGTTGAGTTTCCGGTGAACAATCATCAGTCTACCGCGTGTCATCATGCCAGCATCTCGTAAGAAACGTTTAGTGTGTCCTTTACGTTTGGAAAAGTGGAGAAAACAACGAATATTAACTACGAATGTACCAACGGTAAGACTCAGTGATGAACGAGGTTTGAGTCGGCAATCGGACGAAAATGTAACAGTGACCGACAGACCTGTGGCGGCTGTTGCAGAAAATGTTGTGTGCTGTATGTTACCCATCCCCCTCCAGAAAATAAATAGCCTATACTGTGTTTATAGACACAATTTACTGTATAGAAACACTCTCTCAATAACAGTCAAGAGGCTCTTCACTGAGTTTTCCATACTGAACAAACTATAGTTCATCGATTTTACAAAATGTGGCTATGAGATAGGTAAGTTGGGAGTGTTAAACGATCTTCTGGCGGGAACAGCTGATGGCTTCCTTTATTATTCCCACCTTTTGCTTTGAGCGATTCCCTCTAAAATGATATCGCCGAGTCTAGAAGGAGCCACCTGCTACGTTTTCATTTCGTGTGACCAGTGCTGCCGCTGTGTGCTCGAACGAAGAATTGCTGTGATGTCTGTCGTCGCAACAGCATAACGGAAAAGGTGAACACGCATGCGCAAAAGCCAGAGTTCATATTTGCAGGCATTAAACGTAGAAATTCTCACTGAGCTGCGATCTACACAGCCAGTGCCGGACGGGGAATAGAGCGCACGACTAGGTACCTCGTTGTGAGGGGAATTGATATATTTCCAATCATTTTATTGACATCTCTTTAATGCTCTGTATTTGATTGTAGATAATATTATTAAAGAAGTTAATTTTCAAATAAAACAATGTGCTGCAGCACTTCAGCACATAAGGCTGAGCCGCCCCTGCCGGTGGGGGGAGGGGGGGGGGAGACAACGAGAAGATAGTGTTACGAACTAAGAGGGTCCTGCCAAGTAACGACAACGTAAAGTTTGTAATCAGTAGAAAGTTATAAAAGTTTATTGTATTTACCTAAATATCCTAGCTCATATCCCTAGAGGTTGCTGGTACGTAAATTACCAAGTCTATATCTCCTAAAGGTACAATGTACGTAAATTCAATTTCAGTACATTAGGATACCCTGAAGTGCGTAGCTCTATTCGTCATCGAGTCTGACCTTACGTGGGTGGCATTTTTCCTGATGACATTAACAACCTCGTGGCTCAGAAGTCAAGAAGAATCAAACTTTAAGCTGGATCATCTAAAAAACAAATTACTCGGTGTTCTTGTACTACGCAAGTTATTAATTCCAAAGCCCCTATTTGAATGAACAACAACAACAACAACAACAACAAAAACCACGTTGGTTATTGTTGTTTTGAGGGGCGGAACAGCGAGGTCGTCAGCCCCTAAGAAGTAACTTACCCTGATACATAACACACAGTGCATTTAACAGATACAGATCGATATGAGCAAAACGCCAGGTGGCCACTTACGATGGCGGATTAGTTGTTGGATCTGAAAAACTCATTCGAACAAATGACATTATCGATTCTGATAACAAACGACAAAGGAATTCCAGCTATTGTGAAGTGGATGAAGCGCCATGCAATAATATCGAAATATCGCACCTATATTGCTTTCAATTTCCCGGACAGGGAACAATGATACTTAAATGAGCTCCGACTTCATAAATACCATCTAACACGGAGCTGTAGGTTTAATCAGATTATCTCTGAATGTATGCGTAATTTGAGAACATGTAGACCGAAACGGTCGAATAAATGATTCGTAATGAATTCCTATCGGAGCACAGGTCTCACACAGGTGAGCTCTGTAGTTATTGTATCATTTAGGGCTTGGCGTTGATGATATTTCACCCCGTGTACTTTGGGTGCGTGAGGGATTTGTATGATAACCTGTGTTAGTGTGGTGTCTGTAGTATTGTGTGTATTTATAATTGGGCCAATAATAAGAGAGGGGGCGGCCGTGGCTTTAAATTAGGAATCATCCCGGCATTTTCTTGTAGAAGTAGTGAACTATAGAATATCACTTTTAGGATAGCGTAGGTGCTGATCAAACCCACCACTCCTCATTTCTGCCTTAGTAGGCTGAGTGTACCCCGTTCCAGCCCTCAGACCAGAATTGAATTTCTTGACAGAGGCGAGAATTGAACCCCGACCTCAGGGTGACAGACAAGCCCGTTACGTTACGTTGTGTCCGTGTCCGATTCTATTTGTTTATGTTTTTGTTTCTTTTGTTTGTTCTTGTTCCTATTCTTGTTTTTTTTTTGTTTGTTCTTGTTTTTTTTTGTTCTTGTTTTTGATTTTTTGTTTTTGTTCTCGTTCATGTTTTTGTTTATTTGTTTGGTTTATTTTGTTTGTGTTTTGTTGGTTTTTGTTGTGTTTGTGTTATGTTTTTTTTCTTGTTGTGTTTATGATTTGCTTGTTTATTGTTGTGTTTGTGTTTTGTTTGTGTTTTGCATGTTTTTTGTTGTGTTTTGTTTTGTATCACTTTCTTCCTGATAGTTTTGATATTCTTAATCTTAATTTCCCAATTCTTATGAACCACAAACGTTATATATGCAGCTTTATACGGTGGGTCATGCCATCAGCACTACTAGCTAAAATAATATTTTCAATGCTTAATAAGAGACAAAAGGCAAAATTTCTCCTATATACGCTTTGTTCTTCCAAAATTGATTTTGACAACAATATTACACAACTATCAATTTCAAACATTAAAAGAAATCACGAAGCAATAAGTAAATATACCTCCCTTTGCAGCAATTATAGCCTAGCTTGAACTGCAAATGGAACCGTAACAGCGGGGGGTATTATCATGATGCCACACATTGATGATTCCACCGATCAATCGGATTTTATCCCGTGACAATCTCAGTGGGAAACTTTCCTTTAGTCCCTAGACGTTCTCAATCAGGTTGAGTTCCGGAGAGTTGTCAGGCCAGTCAATAACCTTTCTTCGTTATCCTGAAGGAACTTTGTCATTTCTTTTAGCCTTTTTACAAGGTACATAATCGAGTATGAATACAACGTTTTCGTCTGGAAACTATTCACTGAGTTGAGGACACAGCCATTGCTCGATAACCATGATACACAGATGTTGGTTCAAGGTCCCTGCGACAATACTGTACACAGGTGGCCAGTTCCAGGACCACTAATACCATAATGGCACACGCCTTTATCACTTCACTTCACATAATTCACACAAAGAAATTAAAGAAACAAACACAGTACACAATAAATCACACGTTTGTCTCCAACAGCAAAGTCAGCAAGGAACTGCAGCATATTTGATGTCTTTTCCATTATAAACCTAGGGCTTCTAGTAGGACTGATTTTTCAAGTTGATTACAGAAATGTGCATAGCACTTAATAATATCCAAATATAAAAGACAACAGACACAAGAACAACGATCCAAGGGTGAATTCTCCAATTTTGTTGGTTGCACTAATAAAATAATCACCCATTGTATCTATGTTTTTCTTGAATCCTGTTTTAATATACACCAAATACTAAAATGCATCAAAACATAACCAAGAAGAAACAGAAAGTATTTCGTGAGAAAGGTAGAATTACTTTCCTTGGCAATTAGTGACAGGTTCTTAGGTTAGCAGAATGAAGCGGCCGTTATTGGCTCGAAGAGACGCCCGGCAAACACAATAACATGACAGCCAATCACGACACAACGACCCTTGAGTCAGACGCCCGTCTCCGATTGTTCGTCGAGGTGTAATGAGGTGAGGAAACTCGAGCAGTCTGCCACCTCACAACCCTCTTAAGTCAGTTCTTTACCTCGCGTGTCCAAATTCACAGTCTCAGCAATCGTAACCTCCATGAAAGTGTTCAAACTATTATCATCAAGTCTTTTCTTTCATTACGAATAACATGCCATTCGTACTGGGGACATTCGTACCACTTGATCGGTTGATTACCTGCGAAGTGACTTTGAAATATTAGGATAGGACACTCGGTACCACTTGAAAGAACGAGAAGTATTACGGCTTTATTTATGTCTTAAAAATATGCTTGCAAAATGTTAAGTTAGTCATTTACAGGCTTCGAATAGTAAGCGTCTTGCATATTGTGTATTGAATTGCATATTTGGAGCAGTTTTATTTCCATCGTGCATATTTTGTGTTTTCCTCCTGTTAGGGCACACCACAAAATTAATTTGTATTATGAGTGTACATCAGCTTCTGCAGAACACTATTGGAAAATTTGGCATCTTAGATAACTTAAGTGTTAGAAACCTCTGCGATGTTCAAGTTGAGCTATGCTGGTTATCCCCAGGTGGGTAGCGTGTTTAAAATTAGCAACACCAGCTCTCCATCCAGCCGTGGCTTAGGGTCGTTTTCACCAACGTCAATTATCTCTTAATTCTACATTAAAGGTTATTTAATGTTGCACGAGCTTTTCATCAAACAGAAACGCTCGTAAACTTACCACTAACAAGCAATTACATTAAATGGCCACATCTTACCACTCTACTCTCTAAAGCAGGGCCATCCAGTCATTGCGCTCCGGGAGCGTGGCCGCGCTCGGGGAGCACTGGGCAGTCAGACTAGCGCTCCTTCCCCTACCACCACTACACTGTGGAAGCGAGGAGACGGACGATGTTCGGACCACGCTGACTATAGAGCATCCAGCATTTAGAAAAGACTGTGGGTCATATGGGCTTTTACTTTTAACGGAAACCCCCCTTACACTGGTTTTGTTACCTCACCTCTTATCATGAAGGAACTCTGAACATATATATGTTTCTTCATAATAGCTTCCTAATCTGCCAATTGATTACCGTTGTTATTGCATACAAGTATCGTTTATATTACGTCTTGGTAATTTAAAAATTTTCGAGGTTAGCACGCTGGAAAGAAGCGCCTCGTCCTGTGCTGCATGCTCGCCCGGAGTGGAGCACGTGCTCAGTTCCGCCGACAACATAAGTTCTGAAGCACTATCCGTCATTGGTGTTATTGTTGTGTATTTTCTGTTCGATCGAATCAAGGCTGCCGACAGTTGGGTTCGAACCCACTGTCTCCCAACTGCAAGCTTACAGCTGCGTGCCCCTAACCGCACGGCTAACTCACTACAATATTACAAATATTAATCTAAACAAAACAACAAGAATAAAATTGAAAGAAACTAAATTACAGCCTTGTACAGTATTGCTGACGTAAAAATTGTTAACATCGTCAGCATACATCCGAGAAGGAAGGACGGGCTGTGCTCTCGACATCTGTCAATCAGTAATGCGTCATATCACACCGAAATGAATGTTGTTATTGGTTCTCTTCGCGTAAAGTATCCTTAATACTGGTCCAATCCGTTAACACCTGCAAAACTGCTCCTTCCTGGTCGTGTTCTATTTCAGGTAGCTGCTGGGGTTGTGGTTGTCTCGCTAACTTATGAAAGCGCAGTACTCGAAGCGGGTGAACATAACATATGACGTCAGCGCTACCTCTGCCTAGAGTTAGCAACACTGTCGCCATAAGGCTTCGGCCTAGGTGCGAGCTTCTAGCGTGCACGCGCTTCCACGCGCTACTAGTTGACGCGCTTCCATGTGTCCATTGTCGTAGCTACCAGGCTAATAGCACGATGACAACTGCTAGGAGAGCAAGCCTTATGTTTCTCATGGAGAACAATGCGTTAGAAAATTGAGTTAGTGAATACGCGGCAAAGCAAGTATTTTATATTGAAAAGCCGGCATCAGTTCCATCACCTCTATAATGAGCTCAAACCTGACCACAATACATTTTTTGAATACTGCAGAATTTTACCTGCAACGTTCGATTACATAGTGGAGCTTATTTGACCACACCTTTTCACAGTACCACTAATTTTCAGAAACCAATATCTCTGGAAGAAAGACTTTTTGTTACTTTGAGGTAAGATAGTTTACCTATGAAACGTAAGACTGAATTTATTTATTGAAAATAAATGAAAATCCCCCATCTAGCGGCGAGGACATGAGCTGTGCCGGCTGCCGAAACCTGTCGCACTCCTCTGGAGCAATGATTAAATGAATGACAAATGAAATGAAATGACAGTGGAGAGTGTTGCTGGAATGAAATGTTGACAGGGAAAACCGGAGTACCCGGAGAAAAACATGTCTGCCTCCGTTTTGTCCAGCACTGAATTTATTTATTACTTATTATTATTATAATTATTATTATTATTCCGTAGAGTAACATAATATTCTCACAATGTTCATTACACTTATTGAATCAAACAATTAAAATCAATGTATGTCAGATGATAGCTTGCATTGTCGGTTGAAGTTAAGGCTGAGAGTGAAGAAGGAGAAGGATGACTAAAATTACATTGCATCTCAAGAGTGTTTAACTCGTTGAAGAGCATATTCTGAAACTGTGATCTTAAACTGAGTTTCTCTAAAAGAGGAAGTTTTTTCATGTATGGCAACAAATATTTGAAGAAGTTAAGATCATCATACTCCTCTTTCTCTTTATCTCTATGGTTAAACATCCACTCCATTTTTAGCCTATTTTCAATTTTGAAAAAATAGGCTTATGAGATCACCTTTTGTCCGTGTGGGTGTGCGTGTGTGTGTGTGTGTGTGTGTGAGAGAGATATGTGTGTGTGTCCCGTAATAAAATCTAAACGGCTGGAGCGATTTCAATGAAACTCGGTAAGTTCATAGCACTATTCCCGGCGACCTCGACCATGCCCTTCAAATTTTGTTACGTCTCATCAATCCAACATGGCGGCTGTGCGAAATATTTCACTAGCATTAAATATCTCCGAAACTATTACCGATATCGCCCTCAAATTGTGTACGGTGATAAAGGGTACTACTAGAAGTTCACCTATGAGACTTTCAAAAACCTGGTGACTACAAAACCAACATGGCGGTCAAGCGAAATTGAGACTTTTAAATAGACATTTCTCGCGATTTAACTATCCAAACGTAATGAAACTTGGTACAGCAAATGCTTATACACATTGTAATGCACTGGAGTCTAATTTAGTTCAATTTTTTACATAACCTCAAAATGGCGGCTGTGCGAAATATTTCACTGACATTCTATATCTCCGAAACTATTACAGATATCATCATGAAATTTTGTACGGTGATAAAGGGTACTGATACCAGTTTACTTATGTATATTTCATAAACCTGTAAAGTACAAAACGAACATGGCGACCAAACGAATTTGAAATATTTTAATAGACTTTTCTCGTGATTTAACTCTCTGAGCGCAGTGAAATGTGGTACAGTGAATGATTTTGCAGATTGTAATGCACTGCCATCTAATTTAATTCAATTGTTTACATAACCTCAAGATGGCGGCTGTGCGAAATTTTAAAATTAAGTTTTTATTCTTGTGTCGTAATCATGCGATCGAAGAGAAAGTTTGAATAATGAACCTACGCAATAATTGTCCTTGAATGGTACATAACTCTATGGCCTATACATATAACAATCCTAAATGGCGAGCTTCCGAAATATTTAGACGGTTCTCAATATCTATGAATCTTTTACAGCAATCAAACTGATTTTTTTATGTTCATAGAGACTATGAACTTATGTTCACCTATAGGACTTTCAGTAACCTGGTGAGCACAAATCCAACATGGCGGCGACGCGAAGTATAAATATTTAAATGGACGTTTCTCGCGAATTAACTATCCGAGTGCCGTGAAACGTTGCACATTAAATGCTTAAACAAATGTTGATCCACTGGCATGTAATTTATTTCAATTGTTTGCATAATCACAAGATGGCTGGTGTGCGTACTTTTAAATGCTCGTTTTTACTTCTTGTGTTCTAATCATGCGATTGAAGTTTGAATTCTACACGTACACAATAATCTTAATGTAATAGTACAAAAATAAAAATCCATCCTGGCGACCATATGAAATATTTAGACGGTTCTCAATATCTACGAATCTGTTACAGCAATTAAACTGAAATTTTGTATGTTGATAGAGACAATTAACATGAGCAGGATATATGAAAATAGGTTGTATACTTCTTCACGGAACTACTTGTTTCTTCTCTAATTGTACCATTTCCTGTCGATAGTCTAATGTTTTTGGTCTATTCCTTATCGGAGGATTTGGAGCTTCAGGTGCAACTGTAGAATCTGAATCAACAACCTCTGAGGCATCGTCTAGGCTGTTCTCATCTGACGCATCTTCTGTTTGTGGGTTGTCTTCAATTGGAATATTTCCAGATGTTTTCTTCGGTTCCGTGATATCCTTAAGAAATTCCATAACCTTGAAATGTACCCACCATGGTGTAGGTGTTGGGGCAGGGTCCACCGCTCTGGGTTTTCCTGTTTTCTTAACTTCTTTTCTGAAGTTATCCCTCAGGCTTTTCATTTGGACTTGCTAACCTCCTCTGTAAAGAAATGTTATATTAGTTTTTATACCTTTCATAATTTGTTAATAACTTCATTTTTGGTCCGTGTTGAATGTTTAATACATAGATTGGAGGAAAGTGTATTGAACGGGGGGACCAATTTCCCCAATCTATGCAATTGTAGAGTATTTTCATTTATCTTGACCACTCACCTTAACGTTTTCTCTCACATCTAAGTGCATTTTACTACATATTAGTGTACCATGTATATTTCTGACCAGCCTCTGATGTCGACATTTTGCTAGCACACTGCCGAATGTACAATCGCGGACAAACTTGTTTGGTAGCTGCTTTCTACTCGAGAGCGTTGGTAGCGCTGCCTGGGAAGCACGCGCGCGAGAACGCTCCAAGACCGCACAGACACATGCGATAGTGTGTGTTTGTCCGCAACAAGCAGGTAGCGCGTGAAAGCGCGTGCACGCTGGACGCTCGCACCTAGGACGTAGCCTTTAAGGCTCCACAGATACGTAGATACGTACGTACAGTCGAGCGGCCGACGGCTCTTGTGGGATTGTTGACATATTAATAGCGCTGTTTTGCCATAACAAATATACCGCATATACAAATCGAATGGTACTCCGATGTATGGAATGTGCAGGAAACCAACACAAGTGTTAAGTAAAGAATATTGTGATTTATTCCAAACTGAAATGTGAACATATTAGAGAAGAAAGTTCAACAACAAATTGTGTTCTTTTTAACACATTACATCTCTGTTGCACACTAAACATTTGGCATGCCCTTTATAAGCTGTGCAGAAAAATGAAATTTCCCATTCTGCTTTAAAGACTGCTGCTTCACCACTCCCTTTTTTTGTATGCTGTTCAGTCATGACCACTGCGCAACTGATTTACTTACACGCTGTCAACAAAGTGCATTGGACTAGACTAGATTTTCGAAGTGAAATGCAATGTCCTGTGGTTCGGATTCCACGTAAAAAGGAGGTCCCGTGGCTCATAATCACAAGATTCACGGTCACGTAAAACTACAATCTTCCTTCCTTTGGACTAGACTAGCGACTGATGGATCGGCTGCACACTTCAGCGCGCTCAGCCAACCAAGCACCCCCCACCACTTCTGAAACTACCTTCCAACCAAGCGCTCGAAGCACTGGCTTAGAGCGGGGCGGGGCGCTAGCGCTCGGGGAGCGCTGTCTGGATGGCCCTGCTCTAAAGCATCGTTAAAGTGGAGGGGAACAGCTGACTTCTACCTCGCACATCTTGCAATGCCGGCAGAATTGGTTTGTTTCCGGCTTTCCCATGAATTTTCATCCATGTTTGACATGTTTGAAAGATCATAAATGTTACCACAACACCAAGATAAAAGAATACAGAAATTTAAAAGATCGTATCCGAAGTGGGATTCGAACTCCTTCTAGCTCTGCATAATGAACTCTGAGTCGACAAGGTAACCATTTACACTACGGAGACAACGGTTGGTTGTGTCCTGATTGCGGTCATTCCAGATTGCGTTCACCTCATTAGCAGTCCAGATTGCGGTCACTTTCATTTCAGGGCAGAACTATAAACATACCAGCGTCCAGATTGCGATCACTTTTCTTGGGAGACTGGTCCTTGGTTCTTCCCGACCTTCCGTAAATTTTGTGGATAACAAGGGGAAACTGATATTTCACTACCTAACCGAAGAATACAGCTGAGCACACCCAATAAAGCTTCGCTTAAAAAAATCAAGTCCCCTCCCAATCTGACGGCACCTCATAAAGCAATGATTATAACATTTTCAGTCTTAAGAATAGAAACGTTTCAGGATCGGAATCAACGACCTTCACTTTCAACAAAATTGTTGTAACGGGAAAGTTTATACTTACAGGGTATACTTTTTAATTTCTGCCCCTCCTCTCCCATTTGAGGCGCGAGATATCTATTTTTATAATAGGTACTGTTGGCTATATCGTAAAAAACATTCTTTTCATTACCTCGAAAAAATAGTGTCGTAAAATTAATTTGTTCTGCGTTTGATTCTAAATCCCCTTTGTAATCAATTTTTGTCCCCGTCCCCTCCTACACACAAAATCAAACATTTGAAGTTTTAGGTTTATTAACATTCCAGATTTGAAATCTGTGACTTTTGATAAGTCAAAATCAAAAAGTTCACTGTCAAAACTACTCAAATTATATGATGGTATTTTTGAAGGAAGCATTCCCCCTGCCTTGCCCTCAATGATCGGAATCTGGACGCTGGGATGTTTATAGCTCTTCCCTAAAATGAAAGTGGTCCGACTACTAATGAGGTGAACGCAATCTGGAATGACCGCAATCAGGAAGACACCCAACGGTTAGATCGTGCCCTATTTAGCTAAGTAAACAATGTAGGCTATACACTTAACTGCCAGTTCTCCAAATACTTTCTTCATATAATGTTATGCTTTTGTCATGAATAAGGTTTTCTGTATTTCCCTTTCTTTATTATTATGTTCCAGAAAATCTCAAGGAAGCATCGCAAACAACAATCATTGCTACTCGCTTCTTGTTCTGTCCGCCATGTTTGTTTGTTTGTGGTTTTTTGTTTGTTTTGTTTTTATGTAAAACCGAGTCTACGCATGCGCGAGAGCCGTGAAGTGTATGTAAGTAATTACGAACTCGAACGGCCTCGTGAAATGCATCGACGAAAAATATGCATTAGCCTAACTCTCGTATTTAAGTTAAATAGGAATTAACTAACTAATCGTTAGTAAAGAGTTGGTGAAATCGGCCCTTAGTCTACCGGCAATGCAATTAGGCAAGTACTGATTCTTGTAAGATCACTTCTCATCATCAGCATCTTCCTAGCGTTTGCCCCGCTTTGGAGCAGGGTCCGCTACTTTAGATGCCAATCTCCATTTCTGTCGGTCAAGGGCATCATGCGGACACAGATTAACTTGTCGCATGTCTTCTCTAAGGCGATCAAGCCACCTCTTCTTAGGTCACCCACGAGGTCGTTTACCATCCGGATTGAGGCACAAGGCAGTTTTAGCCACTGATTGTTCGTGACTACGTATGACGTAAGATCACTTCTCCATTTCGTAAATAGTTACCTTCCCATGCACGATTACTTCCCGTCAGTCCTACTTTGGTTGAGTTGAAACGAATTGTGGTTCATGGTACTTTAAAAGGCTGCATTCTTCCTTCTTAATTTGTAATACGTAAGGAGAAGAGAACCACCAGTGATGTATTGAAAAGCATGTGTACGCATTACCAGACACATTTGCCCACGAAGCATCAATAGGCAAAGCCCTGCGCGGATGCGGATATACGCGGATAAACCCGTGGATACCCGAAAAGAATTCGCTTTGCGGATATAGTTTGCATGGATGTGCGGATAGCGGATAAACTGCAGATGTTTGGAGTAAATTTGCGGATAGATTTTTTATTCCAATCCGAACTTGTTAAATATTGTAACGTGCCACCCCTAGTGGCACTTTCGTTAACTGAATTACGGTGGGTAGAAGCACAACACAGTGGTCCTTTTAAAGAAAAAGTAGTTTTATTGCAGGTCTTAGCAAGTTACAGTTCACCACACAATAAACAGATACAAGCAATTAGTATCTCACTCTAGGTCCTCTCTGATTGGTAACGCTCCCCTTTCACTCTCTCGAGCAGCTGTCCGTTCACTAATTATGCAGGCCTGTGTCCAGCCAGTCGGTCACTCACCGAAATACCTGTACACTTCCTGTACACAAACTACCGTTAGGCTACTTACGAGTCTGCTACACACTGATCCGCAGGCTCGGAAAGAATCTCACTGGGTTTCGCAATTCACACAGCACTTCACTACAATAATCTCTGTCGCACTGGTATACACTCGCTCAAAAAACACTGTCCTCCCTCGCTGGTGAGACCGCTTTATATAGCAGGCTGGTGACTCAATGAATGCTTCTAGAACCGTCCAGGATTCACGGCTTCTCGAGATTTCCATCACTAGCTGGGTCACGAATGTTCTGGACCATCCCTTTTGTCCTCGCAGCCCCGTTGCGTAAGACGCAGGTAAAACACAGAGGCAGAGCATAGCCCGGGGCGGCAGTGACTCACGCGGCGAGGCGACGAAACAAACTCACAGCCGTAAAAATATAATTACTAGGACCCGGATCTTATGACACATATTTTTCCGGGCGGCTTCGGTGGCATAGTTGGTAGCATGCTGAGCTTAAATGCCTAAGATCACGGGTTCAAACCCGGCCGAAGTCGTCGGATTTTTTAAGAACGTTAAAAATCCCGCAGTAGGCTATGCCTTCCTTCGGAGGGGAAGTAAAGCCGGCGCGGCGGTGCCATGTCATAGATTTATGGCATGTTAAAGAACCTTCCACTAATTACACATGTTTGAAGCTAAATTAATATAGGTTAAACACTTCGATCATAAATCCAATAGATGGCTGATGACGTCATAGTGTTGAAACCAACATCTCGATCAGCTGACTAAAGGGAACTGCGGTAGTTTGGAACACTGAAATACTACATGTGATTAAAGAATCGGGCTATTTAAATTGAGTTCTATTCATTACTAAGCCAGAATGGTGTATTACTGGGTCACGTATGGATGTAAGGAGGCGTTTAAAAAACTGGATAGAGTTGCAATTCTGGCTGTTTAACATTCATTTTAAACAAAGCACATGACATAGCATATATAGCCTAGCTAGAGGAACGACTTTCTCCTCAAATGTCAAAATGAGTTGCTTTATG
This sequence comes from Meconema thalassinum, assembly GCA_946902985.2. Lineage (NCBI taxonomy): Eukaryota > Metazoa > Arthropoda > Insecta > Orthoptera > Tettigoniidae > Meconema > Meconema thalassinum. The sequence goes on from OX336388.2 coordinate 611,293,450, forward strand.
TTTTATCTGATTAAAAATATTATTGTAATGCCAGTAGATTCGGATAACAAACGTGTGGATGCACATTAAAGTCGTGCGGATGTGGGGCGGATGCGGATAAAAGTCGTGCGGATGCGGGGCGGATGCGGATAACGTTTTGTTTATCCGCGCAGGGTACGAATAGGTACGAATCCTCGATGTGTTAATGGAATTTAATTTCATACTGACACTGGCCCGAAGGAGAATAAATGGTTTATGTTCCTGCGAGTGGTTTGTATACGTCAGGCTGTTCCAAAACCACGAGTTTTAGTATGCGTACACGCGAGTACTCAGCAGTGATGCTCGGAGTACGGTTGAAGAGGGACTGGGGGTGATAGCCAATACGTCACTGGGTGAAAGTCATAACACAAGTCCATGCGCTTCCTACCAACCTTGATGTATCCGCCGCGCAGTGATAGCAGCCTCCACATCAGAGCTGTATTGCATGTTGCAGGTTTACTCACGCAAGACGGCGAGTACTTACCTGCTCACTGGCGAGCAGCTCGGCTGGAACAGCCTGGTATACGTAATGCAGTTGTTATCAGTGCAGCTCTCGACCTGTCCCACGTAGATAACATGTTAACGGCACCACAATTAATTTTCTTGCCAGAGTTACAAATTCAACTCTGGCATCTGGAGTGGTAGACAACAATGCTAACCACTACACGAGATGAACTCCAGGTAGTCGATTCATCACTCGGCTAACATTTCAGGAGAGGAAGCCTACCCTCACTATCTTCCCAAACCCATTAGCGAGGATGACTGGACTCTTTTGGGTTAAATATCATTAGCGCAGCTCGACATTTCCCGGATATTATATCTCGCCAGTCCTCGAGTTTTACAACATCCACCATTCAACAACCAGTCGAGTGAAATGTTGGGATAGGGGTTTCTCGTCCTAGCGTCTGCGTCAGAAATCTGGTCGGTGCTCGAGCCGTGCAACGACCACTTGACGAGTGCTCCTATAATGTATTGGCACACTTCGCTTTTCTGTGTAGTACACAGTAGAACTGGATTTCTTCAGATATTTTAGGACAGAACTATCAAATTTATTCGTATACACATGAAATGAATCTCTGCAATATAATATTTAAAGGAAGGAAGGAAACTTTTAATTTTACGTGACCGTTAATCATGCGATCATGATCCAGGGGACCTCCTTTTTACGTGGAATCCGAACCACAGGACATGGCATTCCACTTCGAAAATCCCACATGCATTGATCAGGAATCGAACCCGGTCCACCTTGGGGAGAGGCCAACAGCTTGATCGCTGCGCCACCACGCCCCAGTATATATTTAAATGAATGTTTCTTGATAGTTTGTTTGCCCCGTAGGACTACCATTTATCTGATTGCGATGAAACTTTGGTGGATTGTTGTGCACACTCCCGCGAAGTTTTCTGAATTAGATAATATACTTTACAATGGGTGGCGTGCAGGTACGTTCAACAAATAACTGTTGGTGCGCGAATAGTTTCAACAACATACCGTATGCATTCATATTCATCCAATTGCGATGAAACGTTAGTGAGTTTTTGTTCACACTCCCGCAAAGGTTTCTGAACTATTACATCCAATTTACAATACGTGGCGCACAAGTAGTTTCAACAAATGGGTGATGGCGCGCGAATCGTATCAACAAATGAACGTTGGTTAGTTGTAGTGTGCACGCCCGCGAAAGTTTCAGAATTAGTAAATCCATTTCACAATAGGTGGCTCATGAGTCATTTCACAAATGAGTGTTGGCGCACAAATCGTTTCAACAAATGAAATTTGGTGAGTTGTTGCGCAGACGCTCGCGAAGGTTTCTAAATTAGAAAATCAATTTTACAATAGATGGCGCGCGAGTCATTTCAACATATGAACTTTGGTCAGCTGTTGTGCACGCCCACGCGAGTCATTTCAACATATGAACTTTGGTCAGCTGTTGTGCACGCCCACGAAGGTTTCTAAAATAGTTATTCCATTTTACAATAATTGGTGGGTCATGAGACGTTTCAACAAATAAGTATTTCTTACAGTTTAGCAGCAGTTTATATGTTTTCTTTGTATGAGTGCATGTCCAAAAGCACTTCAATAAACAAAATTAGAAAAATAAACATTTTCTTCTTTTCTTTTTTTTTCTATATTTAGGTATTTGTGTATTTATTTATTTATTTATTTATTTATTTATTTGATTAGTATTGCAACGCATGCCGGCTACAGCTAGCACAATATAAAATGCATATTATTTAGTTTTAAAACATCTATATGGTATTTTCCTCTGAGAAAAACCTGCTCGTTTGTGCAACATTGTAACCTTATCACCTGCCACCATTGGACATTCCCGGCAGTCCGGAGGTCGGAAGTGCTGACAGTGGCTATTCTGAATATGGTTTTCTCCAGGTTTTCCACCCTCCCTCCTGGCAAATGCAGGGATAGTATTGATTCCAAGTCCAGGGGCACGTACCCTATCCCCGACCCCTATAATTATAGCTGCAAACACAACTACAGCCCCCCCCCCCCCCCAAAAAAATAGGTTATCAGGCAAATTCAGCTCATATCCGAGTAGACAAGGCTGATGTCTAAAGATGCTTCAAGCCTCTTGTGCCAATTAACATTATCATTCCCGCCATTCTATGGAATAAACCGCAATTGCCTTGGGATATCCCTACGGCTTACATGACCATTACCTTCATATTTCTATCTCAACGTGGTCTGAAAGATATTCTTGAGAACAGCTAACGGAGTCTGTCTTGGCATGTAAGACGGGCATTCCGTTCTCCATCTTGAATTACCAATTACTGTGCTCATTTGTCCGCAACGAGGATCGGAACCTCTCTCGCTCTCTCCATATAGCTCGATGAACAGCAGTGCCCTTCCTATCCATGTCAATTCATTTCCTTAATAATCCGCATCTCCTTTTCAAAATGCAGACAGACTTGGAATTAGAATATAACTTTCGTCATGCCTCGCAAACAGGGGTGGATATCGGAGCCTATTATATTGATGGGTTAAAATCCATATTATAAAGTGGTTGAGTACATGACCTAATTAAGTGGCCAGCATTGAAACATAAGAGTACACTCAAGAGCACTCAAATGCGCGAAATTTCATGCGTGCAATCCGAGATGTAGAGGTTCTGTGCCCAGTGCATCAGACCGTGTTATGGCTCGGTGTGACTCGCTAAGCTCGGGTCAACTCGGCTCGGATAGTGTAGCGCGCTGCAGAGTGGTAGGGTAAGCCTGAGCTCAGACACTACCTGAGGGAAGATGATTTGAAAAGAAAAGGAAAAAGATTTAGGAGTGGAAACAATCCTAGGCAGAAAAGAAAAGAATCCAAGACAAAATAAATAATTAGATAGTGAGAAAAAATAGTTATGTTGCTTAAAGCTTGTGGAAGAAAGGTGAACAAGCGGGTGCCTAAGCGAGAATAGCGGAGAGAGCAGCGTGAGCTGAGGTTACCGGCAGGGAGTCGCCGAATGCTCCGTCCCTCCCGAGCAAGAATTTGGGTGTAATGTAGGGACGTAGTGCACTGGCGAACAAAGTTATGCCAGATGAAAATGACTTATGAACTTTCCCTTCAAATGGGTGAGATTTTAGAAAGCATTCTGAAATGCTAGAAAGATTTGAATTAGCCGGGATACTTTTACTACCCACCACTGTCGGATCCCTGAGAGAGAGACCAAATGCCCCCAGAGTGGACAGAGATAAAGCGCTTTCAGTAAGATTAGTATTATTATAAATTGTTGAAATTAACCAACCATTGCGTTTAAAGAAGGCTAAACTCTTACCCAGCGGAGTGCCGACTAAAAGTTTAGAACGGGTTAGAAACCCAACCTAACTTGAACAAAACTAAAATTCTAAACAGTCAGTCACAGGACAAAGAGAAAATCGCTTCAAGTAGGAAGCTGGCTGGGCGAGCTATACTTGCCTTAATGATTCACTAGAACTAGCTAGAATAGCTAAAATAAACTTTTTGTGTGATGTTAGCAGATGTTTTGCTCTAAACACAACAAGTGAATGAGTTTGTAGTATACTTATCATTCAGTAATTTTGATTGTTTCTTTGAATGCAATAGTAATTCGAAAGAAAATATAAGGAAAGGAAGGTCATACCTAACAGCTCTTCGAGCAAGATAATTGGACTCCAAATTATTGCAATTTTAATTGCTTCAACAATAATATGTTTGAACAGGGTTACAATTAAGAAGTGTTTTGTTAAACAATTTGAAGGTCTTAGACCAATAACGATAACACTTGAGACCCTTACAAGGGTTTTCGAACAAGGCGAGCAATTAAAAGGTTTTAGACCTATAACAATAAAATGTTGTACAAATTGAAGAATATTTCTTTTAAGAATATGTAAATATTTCTTTAGATTGGTTGGGTAGGATGAATGCTTTAAGAATACAGTTGTAGTGGGGGAAAAAGGCTATAAATAATCAATATTAAATTCCTGGACACAGCAGAAGAAAAAAGAGATTAAGAAGTGGATTTATAACCACTAGGATATTTATACAGGAATTACGAGATTAGATATCACAAAAGATGGGAGGGAGTCTATTTTTAGACAAAGCTTCGTTGAATTACAAAAAAACTAGTTTAAATATACCCTAAATTGTTAGTAAAGGAAATTGGGAGCATAGGAAATGGGGAATCAGAGTCCTGTCTGGTTTTACTAGTTCGAGCTAATCGCGACGCAGAAGGTAGCCACACATTCACTTTTTAAGCACTGAAAGTTTGTAGAACATGAGTAAAATGTTCCTATTGCAGTTTATGGAGATGCACTGAGCTAAACTTTAATAGGTTTCTGGCATTTTACAGTAGAGTTTTAATGTTGCAGTTAATATAGTTCAATTGGAAATTGAGTAGCAGTAATTTGACGGTGTTGAGTATAGTTTTTCCCAGTTTAGAGTATATTGCAAATGGACAATTCCAGAACTGCAGTTACAGTTTAAAGGAGCAAGCAGTGATCCCTCGTAGGCAGAAAAGTTATGTTTTAGACAGCTATGAATTTGGTATAAATCCCCCGTTGCAGGGAAGGTATCCCTTTATTTGGCACATGAAGTACTAGGTTTCATGACGTTAGTAACAAGCTCAGTTAGCTTGAACATGATAGAAATCCCACGTTGGGCAGTTATAGAAAGATTGCACAATATTGCGAAATTCAAATACTGCCTCTAAAATTCATTAAAGCTTTCTTGATTAGATTAAAACCATTTAAAAATGGTTTAGAAATCACTTGAAGCGGTTACCTAACTTTCCATTGTAGAGATGATGTTTCCTGCAGCCGTTAAACCCAATTTTAAAACATGGCGTCGATTTGAATCATCTCATGGAAACAGGAGGTATGCCACCTTCAGAGGACTGAACTTTTCACTTAGGCGACCAGACCAGTAGTAAGCGAGGGTTGGTTACAGGCACTCCATTAGCCAGCGCGAGGAGGAGAAGGGAGGGGTAGACAAAAGAAGCTAAGCATTGTAGGGAACTTATGAAAAACAAAAAAATCAACACAATACAGATTTTATACTGAACCCTTACTACTATTATCATAGAATTACTTACCTACTTACTTAATTCCTGCCGCTCCTTCCGGAGCATAGGGCCTTGGCGAAATTTCTCCACGCAGTACGGTTCCTGGCCATTCTCTTCACTTGACTCCAGTTCTTGTCCACCTCTGCAATTTCATTTTTGATCGTCCTCTTCCACGTCTTCTTAGGTCGACCTCGCTTCCTGGCGCCTTGAGGATTCCAGTCTAGCGCCGCCCTCTCAATAGCTCCGTCCGGCTTCCTTAGTGTGTGACCAATCCAGCGCCATTTCCTCTCCTTGATCTGGATGCTAATCGGTTGTTGATTGGTGATGGTCCAAAGATCTTCATTTGAGATTATGTCCGGCCACCTCACATTCATGATGCGACGCAGGCATCTGTTAATGAACACCTGTAGCTGGTTGTTGATCGGTTTTGTGACTTTCCATGTTTCACAGCCGTAGAGAAGAATCGACTTTACGTTGCTATTGAAAAGGCGGAGCTTGGTCTTCCTGGAAATGTTTCTATTTCTCCAGATGGGGTAGAGCTGGACAAAGGCACCATTTGCCTTCCTGATACGGCTTCGAACATCTTCCTCTGCTCCCCCATCATTTGTGACTATACTTCCAAGGTAGAGGAAGGACTCAACTCGCTCAACGTCCTTTCCGTTGACTGTCAAACTAGTCGTGATGTCAGAATTTATCCTCAACTCTTTGGTCTTGTTGGTGTTGATCATCAGTCCTGCACGTTCTGCTTCTCTCTGCAACCTCCCCTGCTTATCTTCTATGTCTCGGTACCGTTGTGCCATAAGACAAATGTCGTCTGCGAAATCCAGATCTTCAAGCCTGTCATTTATACCCCATTGAATACCCCTCTTCCTTCCTCCCATTACCTTCTTCATCACACTATCCAGGACCAACAGAAACAGAGTGGGGGAAAGGACACACCCCTGTCTCACTCCGGAACTGACCTTTATCTTTTCAGTAGTATTCATTTTTACCATTTGGATATTGCGTAATCGCGAGGACATATTGCATCATCATGGTGACGCCATGGGCCCTTAGAGCGAGCACGTGGCTATATTTCCAAAATTAGGAATATTACAAAAAGGTTTGCTTGACATAAATGAATGGCCTTGAGCTGCTCTAGCGCCATACCAAGTTTCAACTGTCTAGGACAAAAGAAAATGAATTTTGAAAAATTCTCACTATTTTGGAAACTAGGAATTCTACAAAAAAGGTTGTTGATCATAAATGAAAGCTCTATATCCCCTCTACCAGTAAACCAACTCTCAGGTCCATAGGACAAAAATGAAAAAAATGTTCAAATGGGGTCTTTGTTAGCAGAAAAGTTTTAGGTGTACTAACATTTGAATGATACTGTCTGGGTGCGACGCCCCCGTGGAGAGTCAGTTGGTTATTCACACGCGTTTGCTAGTTGCTCTGCATGTGTTAGCAGCAAGAAGAGATTGACCTTTGACAGCTTGAAGCAGATAACCTTTGCTCGCGGCAGTTATCGTTCTTCGGCTAGCGCCAGCATGCTGAACGTGGGGGTTCCGGCTTGCTACTCCATATAGGACGTGCAGCTGTTAGTTAACATTTTTGAGTGCTTGCATGCTCTGTGGTCTCTTTCTGCATAGACTGTTTTATAAGACAAATATATATCATTGACTGCATGAAATGAATATTGGCTTGTTTGTTTTAAATTCTTAACCATCATTATTGAACTCTGAAATTATTTTAATGTGAGAACAATTTTGAATATCAGTTCACAAACCTGCATTCATGTGATTCGATTAAAGAGCTTTTTGCTTCTTTAACTTTATACTATATAAGAGGAGATTATTATGGAGTAGTAGTTAGATATCACAATCAACATGAGTCTATGTGAAAGCTTAATACAAAGGTTGAAGAAACTGCAAGCAATCAAGTTGTTGGCAACTAGCGCCAGAATGCAGGGATTAAATTTCGTCATCAGTGCCACGAAAGTGGAGGAGGCTGCGTGGTATGATACACTGACAGCAAGTGAAAAGGAGATTTTTAATTGCGAGATTTTGGAGTTGGTGAGAGACCCGTGCCACGTTCAAGAGATTATTTTAACGGGGTGACGGAACATAATTTAAATATCATTATTGAAAAACTCAGAGCGATCTGGTTAAGGCCACTCAACCTGCTTGATTTTCCTCCACTAGAGGAGGAAGAGCATATGCAAGGAGAACATCGAGTAGAAGAGGAAGAGGACGATGATGATGTCGTTGAAATTATTTAAAAAGGACAGTGGGTGGAGAGAGTGATTTTTTTTAATGTATGGTTTTCTAATATATTTATTTTAATCATTGTGGTTTACATTAATTCTATAATATGAAATAGTGAAAAAAATGGTATGATCTTCGTTCTTAAAGTGGTAAGTAGTTCTTTTTTTTTCGCCAAGTTGTTGAGAATTGAAGATGCTGTCTGCAGAGTTGAATATGCTGGTGATCTTGTGTGGAAGGTAAGTACAACCATTCTTTTCTTTCTTGAGTGTGTTGGTTTTAGTGAGCTGAAAATATATAGAGACACATTAATAATAACAATAATAATAATATTTTTTGCGATGAATTAAAAAACTTACATTGTTTTAATTAGAATATATTTTTGTTCGAAATCCAAGAGTTGTGAGTTGAATCTAATCCTAGCCAAGATACGAAGGCTTGGGTTCCTTTTCTACGTAGTACTTTGTCAACTAAGTAAATATTAGGATGTTTTGTTCGTTGTAACTCTGCTTCATAAAATGTCCCAAATATCGGCAAATTTTTATTATCTTTTAAAAGATATGTTCGTGGATTAGTATTTTGAACTTTATAAATTGTAAATAATTCCATAGTCCAATTAGCTTCGTACCACTTGCTGAAATGTTTCTTGATTTTTGATATTCTTACAATGTCACCAATTTTATATTTTGGTTTTCTTAAAGTTTCATTATATTGTGTTGGCAAGCGGGGTTGAAATATGGGTGAAATATGGTTGACACTCCAAGGAAGGTTTCTGGCTTAGTAAATACATTTCACAGTAGGTAGCACACGAGTAGTTTCGACAAATGAACGACGATAGCGATGAAACTTGGGTGAGATGTTGTGGACACTTACGTGACGGTTTCTAACTTAGTAAATACATTTTACAGTAGGTAGCGCACGAGTAGATTCAACAAATGAGTGACGGAGTGCGAATCGTTTAAACAAAATCAGGTATGCGTTCATATACTATTCATTCGATTGCGATGAAACATTGATCAGTTATTTTGTACCCGCCAGGGAAGGGGACTTAGTAAATCCATTGCACAATAAGTAGCGCAAGAGTAGATGCAACAAATGGGTGACGACGCGCGAAGCGTTTCAACAAAATTCCCTATTGCGTTCATATAACATTCTTCGATTGCGATGAAACCTTGATGAGTTATTGTGTACACGCCAGGGAAGGGCTTCGACTTAGTAATACATTTCTCAATAGGTAGCGCACGAGTAGAATCAACAAATGAGTGACAGCGCACGAATCGTTTAAACAAAAACCCCTATACGTGCATATACCATTCATCCGATTGCGATGAATCATTGATGAGTCATTGTGTACACGCCAGGGAAGGGTTTCGACTTAGTAAATCCATTTCACAATAGGTAGCGTACGATTAGATTCAACAAATGAGTGACAGCGATGAAACTTTTTGAAAGTTGTTGTGCACGCTCCCACGAATGGTTCTAAATTAGAAAATCCATTTTATGATAGCTTAGAGGCAGTTAACATGTTGTGTATCCAAAAGCACTTCAAGAAACAGAATTTCAACGCCAACACTTTCTTTGATTGGCATTGCAACGCATGCCGGGTACAGCTTGTAATTCCAATAAAGATAATTCAGTATTGAATAAAATGAAAAAAAAACTGTTTTTCAGTTAAAATTCGTTAAGTTTTATTTGTCTGGTAATTGTGTTTTCGTTTTTTGAGTTTGCAAAAAAATTTGGTCTCCGTTTGGGGGGGGGTCATGACCCCCGTGACCCCCCCCCCCCCTGAATCCACGCCTGAGCCGGTGTTAATTGTGATGACTGTATTAGTGTGTGTTATCTGTTTTTTAATTTAAGTACTGCAACTTAGAATTTTTCAAATAGTTCCTACATTTTCCGCCAAGCGCCACCGTCAACGACTACTAGGCCAAGTTCAGAACTTAGCTACTAGACACCACCACGTTGGGGAGATTTTGATATTTATCTGCCATTTTTGTGCTATAGTGTCTTTATAGTGTGATTGTTTACGGTCTTTACCAAATTATTATCGTTATTATTCAAAATTATACGATACATCAGTCATAGCATTCATGATTGAGATGTTGCTAAGTGTAATCTTTACAACTACAATATTCGCGGGTGAAGCCGCGACGGGTAATGCTAGTCTATATATATAAAAATCAATGTAACGTGATAGTTTGTCTGTGGGTGGGTATGTATGTCTCCTATGCGTTCATATACCATTCGTCCGATTGCGATGAAACTTGGGTGAGATGTTGAGTACACTCCAAGGAAGGTTTCTGACTTAGTAAATCCATTTTACAATAGGAAGCGCACGCGTAGATTCAACAAATGAGCGACGATGCGCGAAGCATTTCAACAAAGTCCCGTATGTGTTCATATACCATTCGTCCGATAGCGATGAAACTTGGGTGAGATATTGTGTACACTTACGTGAAGGTTTCAAAATGAGTGAATACATTTCACAGTAGATAGCGCACAAGTAGATTCAACAAATGAGCGACGACACGCAATGCGTTTCAACAATGTCCCGTATGCATTCATATACCATTCGTCCGACAGCTATGAAACTTTCGTAAAATGCTGTGTACACTGCAGGGAAATTTTCTGGCTTAGTACATCCACTTTACAATAGGCAGCGCACGAGTAGATTCAACAAATGAGCTACGACGCGCGAATAAATTCATAAAAGTCACGTTTGCGTTCATATACCATTCGTCCGATAGCGATGACACTAGGCTGAGATTTTGTGTGCACTCCAGGGAAGGTTTCTAGCTCAGTAAATCCCTTTAAAAATAGGTAGAGCACGAGTAGAATCAACAAATGAGCAACGGCGCGCGAAGCGTTTCAACAAAGTGCCATATAATTTCATATACCATTCATCCGATAGCGATGAAACTTGGGTGAGATGTTGTGTACACTCCAGGGAAGGTTTCTGGCTTAGTACATACATTTTACAATAGGTATCGCACCAGTAGATTCAACAAATGAGCGATGACACGCGAAGCGTTTCAACAAAGTCCCGTATAAAGTCATATACCAGTCGTCTGATAGTGATAAATGTTTGGTGAATTGTTGTGTACACTCCAGGAAAGGTTTCTGGCTAAGTAAATCCATTTTACAATACGAAGCGCACGTTTATAATCAACAAATGAGTGACTACGCGCGAAGCGTTTCGACAACGTCCCGTATACGTTCACATACCATTCATCCGATTGCGATGAAACTTGGGTGAGATGTTGTGTACACTCCAGGGAAGGTTTCTGGCTGAGTACATCCATATTACAATATGTAGCACAAGAGTAGAATCAACAAATGAGCGACGACACGCGAAGCGTTTCAACCAAGTCCCGTATGCATTCATTTACCATTCGTCCGTAGCTATGAAACTTGGGTGAGATGTTGTGTACACGTCATGGAAAATTTCTGGCTTAGTAAATCCACTATACAATATGCAGCGCACAAGTTCATTCAACAAATGAGGGACGACGCGCGAAGCGTTTCAGCAAAGTCCCGTATAAGGTCATATACCATTCTGCTGTTAGCGGTGAAACTTGGGTGAAATATGGTGGACACTCCAAGGAAGGTTTCTGGCTTAGTAAATACATTTCACAGTAGGTAGCACAAGAGTAGATTCGTCAAATGAACGACGACATGCGGAGCGTTTCAATACAGTCCCCTATGTCTTCATATCCCATTAGTCCGATAGCGATGAAACTTGGGTGATATGTTGTGGACACTTACGTGACGGTTTCTAACTTAGTAAATACATTTCACAGTAGGTAGCGCACGAGTAGATTCAACAAATGAGTGACGGAGCGTGAATCGTTTAAACAAAATCAGGTATGCGTTCATATACTATTCATCCGATTGCGATGAAACATTGATCAGTTATTGTGTGCCCACCAGGGAAGGGGACTTAGTAAATCCATTTCACAATAAGTAGCGCAAGAGTAGATGCAACAAATGGGTGACGACGCGCGAAGCGTTTCAACAAAATCCCCTATTGCATTCATATAACATTCTTCGATTGTGATGAAACCTTGATGAGTTATTGTGAACACGCCAGGGAAGGGCTTCGACTTAGTAATACATTTCTCAATAGGTAGCGCACGAGTAGATTCAACAGATGAGTGACAGCGCACGAATCGTTTAAACAAAACCCCGTATACGTGCATATACAATTCATCCGATTGCGATGAATCATTGATGAGTTATTGTGTACACGCCAGGGAAGGGATTCGACTTAGTAAATCCATTTCACAACAGGTAGCGTACGAGTAGATTCAACAAATGAGTGACAGCGATGAAACTTTTGAAAGTTGTTGCGCACGCTTCCACGAATGGTTCTAAATTAGAAAATCCATTTTACGATAGCTTAGAGGCAATTAACATGTTGTGTATCCAAAAGCACTTCAAGAAACAGAATTTCAACGCCAACACTTTCTTTGATTGGCATTGCAACGCATGCCGGGTACAGCTTGTGGTTAATAAATATTTAAATCCATTATTCCATTTTGCAAGTTTTGACATATCCACAAGATCAGCTTCATGGAGGTCATCGATTCCTTTGCTAATAACATGTCGTATTTTAAACTTTTTTCTAAGAGGTGCATGAAGTTCTTTTGCAATGTCTCGTCTGATTTCGTTCATAGTTAATTTCTAAACAATGATTTATAACATACTGTGCATTGCTTTACAAATGTTTGAATTTTTATTCAATATATCCTGCATTTCTTAGTTCTTCTTCAATTGCAAAGATTTCGCTGTCGAGTCCTGTGTGACCTGCAGCTTTCGATGCAATTAATTTTTTAAGTCTTGATACTAATTTGTTTGGTTCATTCCAATGGACAAATTCAATATTGTTTCCTCCTTCGAATTTCCAAATGGCTTGTGGTGTGATGTGTTTCTTTGGCCATATCCAGTATGCAGCGTAGTATTTGCTTCTTCATTCTCATCTGTTGTTTTTATAATTCTATCTATGCCTTCAGTAAGAAGGGGTTCGATTATATTTTTATACTTATGAGATTGTGTTCCTCTCGGAGCTGCATTGCTTGCATAATTTCTTTTGTGCACGTTTGAAACATTTAATAATTTCAAATAAGAACTTCAATCACTCCTATCGATTAGAGAGTGATCTGGTACTTTCCTTTGAATCAATTCAAGTAGACCTTCTGTTATAGGAACTTTTTCACCACCAACTTTTATCCACTTTTTATCAAAGAAAACTCGTTCACGTCCCAAGTATTGTTTATCATTTCTTATCGTTATGCCAAATGATCTATCCACGTTTTGTTTAATGAATGGATCAAAGTAGCGGTTAAGTAGTGTAATTATTTTGAAGCTATCTCCATCTTCTTCGTCTGAAGTAGCAGTTGATTCAGAATCATCATATTTTTTTTTCTTTTTTGATTTTCTTTTTTTTAGTTGACGTATTGGCAATAGCTACAAGCTGATTTAATGAATTTGTTACTGGTTTAAACTTAGTCTCTATATCTAATTCTTGACGTCTAACTTAATTTTGAAGTGAAAGATACTTGTCCTCAACATCTTTTTTAAGCGATAAAGTTTAACCTTTACTCGACTTTCAGCTTTAATCTTCAAGCTCTTCTCCATGACTAAACTAAAATTGTAGTTTTACTTATTTATAGTATATTCAAAATCAATTTAAAGAGGAAGATCATTGGTTTTATGTTTCTCAGGGTCTCTAAGTCGAAACTGTATTTCATCTTGTTCTTCAACTACAATGTCACTGCCATCCAGTTCAATCTCTTGACGTATATTTAAAATTGCATACACAATTGGAGATCTTGGTGAAACAAAAATTGGTTTTAATATAAATTTAAGGGAAGTTGGTACTCTATATTATGATTATGAAGCGTGTATACCGGTGAATGGATTGATGGAGTGTTGGAGAATTTCAGAATAAATTTCGATAAGTTCTTTTTCTTTACTTCATCTTGTAATATACCATATTCTTCTTTGGATGCGGTAAAACTTTCGAGTGGTTCTTTGTCAACCAATTGCTCAATTTTTTCTAGTTCAGTTTTTAACTTGTTATATTCATCTTTGGATGCAGCAGCGTAACTTTCAAGTTCTTCTTTTTTAGCGATATTTAGATTGTTAGCAACACCCTCAATACGAGTTTGTAAATTGCTTAAAATTTCTTTTAGTTGATTAACTTCAGTTCGTGAAGCAGCATAGTGTTCTACAAACCGTTTATTTATCACATCTTGGTCGTTAACAGGAAACTCGACATTTGTTTGTTTTTGATGTTGTAGATTGTTTACAGTCTGTTTCATTTTTTCAAATTCATCTCGTGAAGCGGCATATTGTCCAACAAACGTCTTATTTGCAACATCATTATCGTATATGGGATTGTTTACGTGAGTAATTCGTCTACTCATCATATTTAAAGTCCCACCATCGTCTACGTTTAAGAAGTTTTGTTTATTACATTTTGTGATTAAGTCTTCTAGATCTTTTCGAGAAGCAGCCAAGTTTTCTAAATAATATTTGTTTATTGCATCTAACGAATCGATTGGTTGAGATATGTTTGTTATTCTTCTATTTAACATATCTACAGTTTCATCATCTTTGTTTATATTCAAAAGAGATTTTTTAATTTCATCGAGTTCTTTTGTTACATGAGTTTTAAGAAAAGAATACGATACCGCATCTTGATTTTGAATTGGATCTTTAACATTTCTTATTCTTTTGTTAACCAAGTCGAGACTATCATCATCAAACGGAAAGTGATCTTCTGAAAATTCGCTCACTAAACCATGAATGAACTCTACTCGTTGTAACACTCCGGTTATTCGGTTTTCCAGATATTTTTATATTCGATGTATGTTGCTGCATTGCAATAAGGTTTACTGCATCATTCGCAGATTATGGTAAAGCTAAGCCTGCGAGACGTTTGTTTTTAAAGTCAAGTTGTTGTTTCTCTATTTTACAAATTGAAAAAAATAAACACTTAAGGTCGTTAATGTTTCGTTGTATGTCTTCTTTAGACTCAATTTTATTTAGCTCATTCAATAACTTCAGTACATAACCTTTGTTGCAAGCATCTTCAACATGTATGGGCGTTCCAACATCTTTTAACCGTTTGCCGTTAATACTTAGATGCCCATCGCTTGTTGTTGTTGTTGTTACTTGATTTCCATATTTCAGTAGCTTATCATCAACATACGATTTAGTTGCAATATCATGGCGTGAAGTTAATGGTCTGATAGACACGTTATTGATTTTGTTAAACGATGTCATAGTTAGGTTGTTAACCACACAAAGTGTATAACGCGAATGAGCATTTAGCTCTTTTGAACTATTATTTATAACTGAAAATAAACATCAAATCCATTGCGATATCGATCATTTTGTAAATCGCAATCTTTATCGATAACCAAAAAGCCAAACTTAGAGTTTTGCCAACAATAAGAACAAATATCGAAGAACTGATCATAGCTCATATCTGTATTTACATGATCGTTATATACATGACGCAAGTTTGTTCCGTCTTGTTTAAAAAGAATTAAAAATTAGCGTTATCTCTAATTAGATGTTTAGGTATGCAAGAATATGTTTGACAAAGATAAAATACGTCAACATCGTGGCCGAGCGGTCTAAGGCGTTAGACTTAAGATCTAATTTTCAGAAATTGAAAGCGAGGGTTCGAATCCCTCACCTGACAATATTATTTTATATACATGTGGAGTGAGGAGGTGTTTGATCATTGAAAAAAACTTTAATATAAAGTGGTACAAAGTTCTTTTCTTCTTTATTCATTTCGAATTACAATTAATACAATTTTACTTCTCTTGTATGAGTGTTGAAGTAATCTCATTCTTTTAGTTGTCCTGATGAGTGTGTGTTGAGATGATCTTGTTCTTTCAGTTGTCCAGATGTTTATTTTCTGTCGACAAAAAATATACAATGTGTTAAAAAAGCAAACAAAAACAAAATATGTATAGGTGTCAACAACACTAGTATATTTAATGAATTACCTTTTATAGATAGAGATTACAGTTATCACATTTGCAGCGAAGATGAAACAGTTGAAATTTTCTTTTTAGATGATCTGGTAGATGTTCCCACTCCAGACGAATTCGTTGTGGCTCATATATAGTCAGTATGTTTATAGGAAAATAGTTCCAATCAAACTTATTAAAACCTTGAAGTCCATAGTTTCGAAACTTGTTTATTATCGAACACACGATTTTCATGATGCCATCAGAAGAATTTAACCAATGTTGAACAGCATTGACATTAAATTTAGCACAACTATTGCTTCCCATTGCAAGAGATGGTAAATGTTTTGGACAATCTGTAGGTAAACGTTGGCTATGCTTCAACATTAGATCTGACATTCCATCAATCGTATTAAGATCGATTAATGACCCAGGGGAAAGTGTTTTTAGTGCAAACAAAGAAAATTCTTGAGGCAAATTATATACAACTAAATATTCATATTTATTTTTAATAGAGTCAAAAAAAAGAAGAAAGAGTTTTTTCACAATACGCTGCGACCCAAGTGAACACAGGACTGAATGAAGGTATATTGCTGTTATTTAACATACAGTAAGCAAGTTCCAAACTGCCGTTTGGTAGCTTGCGAATGTCTGAAACTATTTGCTGCTTCTTATTCCACGTGCCAGCATCAGTAGAAGGAGAGTTTGTTGTTGTCAATTCCATGATTGCAACTAAAGTGAGAATAATTGTTTACTTGCTTGCTTATAACTTAGCAAATATTGGTTTAGATAATTACTTCATTAGTTAATGGTCTGTAAGATATTTGACGATCGTGAATAAGAACACAATAAAGAGTTGTATCTTCAGGCATATTTTCACTTGTCTCGATTTCAATTCGCACATCAACTGAAGATGTCTTCACTGTCTCCACTTGCTCAAGGCAATTAATTACAATAATCGGACAATGAGACTTAAATTCATCTCGTGAAACTAGAGTCTCTGAACGAAAATCATCGATCTGATAATATACATTACGAAATTTAACAAACATGTCATACAATTCACTGTAGTCATTTATAGCAATTTCAGAAGTTGGCATTTCATAAGGATAAAAAATTGAATTTAAAAAAACTCTTATAGATTTAATGTTACAATGGTCAAAATATGAAGAGCACGTATTTAGTAAATTTCGTTTAGTTTGAAAACCTAATAAAAATTGACGTGGTTCTTGAATTTCAGAAGTTGTCATTACAGTCCAACTATATTTAGTTGTTCTAGGAAGAGATGGTAAGACATGAACATCCCATGATCGAAAACCAACCTGAATGGGAATATTTTTCTGCATTAGTTTTAATCTTTTAATTTGTTCTTCGTCCGATAATAATAAAACGGGAATTTTTAGATAAACTTTAAATAACTTGACCTTAGAAAGATCATTTTTGGTTGCAGATTGCAACGCACGTGCGTCACTCGACGATCGGAGAAGTATTAGCTCATGCTTGCAGTTTAAAATCGGCTTTCTATAATCCTCTGCCAAACCTAACAGGTTGCTTAAAGGAAGTATTACATGGAAACGTTTTGTGATACTATCAACAATATTTGCTTCACTTGCTGGTGTTAAAGAGGGAAAATAACCAGCACTTTGTAAAGCTGTATATTCGTTTTTTTTAGTATGATGCAAAGGTTTTTATAGAACTTGTTATACCTAGATGGCGTGTACGATCAATTTCTTTACCATTTAACGTAACACGAATTTCGCTAAAAAGATTAGCCCCAAAATTTTGGTCAGGATGTGCTGTATTAGAAGCAGCCGGATTTACGTTAGAAGTAATAATTTGTCCTTCTAAGTGAAGAACACCTTCTGATGATAAAACTATGTTTTCTTCATTTTGAATTGGTATTCGATTTTCATCATTATTTTCGAATTTATTAGCTGAATAAGGTTGATAAACTCTTTCTTCTCGTCGCACAACTCTGTTGTCAACCTCTCTTTTATCCGTTATGTTAAACATGTTAAACATGTTAACAGCTTCAAATATAGATAGAAACTAAATAAGATTAACAATTGCATATATATTTATATTGAAATTAAAGTACGCGATAGCCTAAAGACTGTAAGAAATGTTTATTGTTACTCCATCACTGTTTCTTAGATTTTAAGTTGTGATGGCGTTGTTTGTTTTTTTTTTTTTTTTAGAAATATTAGCTGATTGATTTATATTTCTTTTTCGAATCAGAGTCGACTTCTTTTTTTCAAACTTTGAGTATTATATAGTGTAACCATATTTGTGAATGTTTGCTAGTAAGCTTACTCAACTAGAATGAAAATATAACAGTATTTCATTACTTTATATAGCAAGATAACGTGCTGGACGAATAATTAATTCTACAGTTAAATCTTCATCTTGCAAATCAATGAGCTGCTGAAGATGATCTTCAAGTTGCACAGATACATGTTGAATAACCTTGCTGTTCATAGGCAAAAAATTAATTGTTGTTGGTTGTACAACAATCGGATAACCAGCAGGAACATGAGCTTTAAAATTATATAAAGAGTGTGTTGGTTTATGGTTCAAATAAGAACTCGTACCAAGCACAAGGTTGCAACATACTCGAATACTATTAACAGTGTTAATTTTAATCATATATTCAGAATGATGAGTTGTGTTTGCCTCGAACTTTTTATGAGAAAATCCTAACAAATCTGCAATAGAGTCTGCAACACCAAAATCTATAGCAACGTTTTTCGAATATAGTTTACTAGAGAACACTTTATCATAATTAATATAAATATATGAAGGACATTTGTCTTTTTCACCTAATAAAACTGATAATAAATGTGCTAGTAATAATTGATTAATCTTTGCACTTAATTGTTGAAACGTATAGCTAGCATCAGGTATTATTAAAATTGTTGTATCCACATCGTTCATCTTTATGGCTAAAACGTTATTATTTTCGTTAATTTTTACTTCACTTTCGATTCTATTTCGATCAATCTCAATATCTTTTTTGTTCTCTTTAGGGTAAACTTTCTTTTCAATACCTAAAGCCTCTGCTACAATGTTGGGTACACTGAAATCAATATTAAACGGAGAAGACAAAACAAGACGGTTGCGTCCTTTTCCATTTATATCCTCTTCCAAATAAAGATTTGTTTTTTATACGATTTGTTATAAGTTTCGACAATGAGTGATAACTAAGTAAATCATCAAATGTTGAGGCTAGATCTTCAAATTCATAAATACCTGGTGGTACCACTAAATCAATTGATAACAAAAATTTAGTAAAATGAATGCGAAATTTATTATTTCGGTTGGTAACATTTCGAATAGAATTAGATGTATACAATCCTGCAAGTCCTATTTCAAAAAAACTCTGCTCCTACAAGATGAATCGGGTTCTCCAATGTAACATCAATCTTTGAGCCTTTACCTTCAAGAGTTATCCGTCTTTCGAAAGCCATCTTTGAAATGTTTAAAGACAGTCTGTATTTCCCTTACTTATACAATACAAGAAGACTAAACATAAATGTCCACAAATCGAAAAAATAATTGATTGAAATGAATGAAAATTATATTGTAGATAACAATTTTTAAGATATGTTAAAATTTCTAATGGCGGTCTTAAATTACCGATACTATCAAAATAATGCACGTATTTACCTCGTTTACTGAAAGCCACCCAATGTGAACCAGATTTAACCATCGGTTCAAGGTTAACAATACAGTTTTCATTTTTTCGAGGATGTCTTGGTAACGTATCTCGCATAAAGTCTCCTCTAAAATTTGTAATCTTGAATTGATGTGCGTATTTAGCTAAATTGAAATTACTTAATGCTTTATTTGGTATTTGGTTAATTATCTTTTGTATGCAGGAAGATTTAAATAAATGCCTTGACCTGCTTTTCCTCGCATTGCTTCTGTCATTCGATTGTGTCTTTTCATTTCTTTTAATTCTTCTTGTGCGGCTTTCGCTTTGTTTATAGCAGACGCTACCCCGGCTGCTCCGCCTGCTAGACCCCCCAAGCCCGACAAGGCTGCAAATATCGGAAGTAGGGGTAAAATACCACCTTGCTTTATCGATGCTCTTTTTTTTTTTAATCTTTTCTTGTTTTTTTATATTTAATTTTCGTTTATCTCCACCAAGCTTAGACTTAGCTTTCATTATGCCACTGACTGTTAGTGCAGCCGCTCTCTCTCCTAATGATGCGTCACGAGATTTTACACGAGACCAAGCTTTTGAAGCTAAAATTTCATCAGCCTCTCTTCTTTTGTTTGAATCTTTATGATTTGCGTAAGCAATGTCCTGCTCTTTGCACGCTTTATCTAATATATTTATTCCTGGATCACCACGGCTCAATCGATTTTCTAATTTTGTTCCTGGTCCACAATATTCATATCCCGGAACGTGTAATTCCACAGGTAAATTATCAATAGCTTTATTAAGTACACGACTAATTAATGATCCACTTCCTGATCGTTTATATTTAGTGGCAGAGTTGCTCCTCTTGGGAATGGTGGGGGGAGGAGTTGTAAATAATACACACAAAATTTGGGTTATTATTTATTCTCTTTTTCATAAGCAAAGGAACACACAAAAATTAGTATTATTAACAGAATAAAAGTGAGTGTGTGTGTGTGAAAGAAATAAAGTAAGTAAGAGAGATGAAGTGCTTTAATCTCAAATTTGTTTCTAATCATTTTTCAGAGAAAAATGACCAAACGGTAAAGTAACAATTCCGTTTTCAGTTATGTGTCTTTTATCATCGTTTGATGAAATTGCCAACTTATTTTTCCGAACAGTAAATACAGAATGAGATTTTGAAATTATACAAACATGAACTTTGTTGGCTTGATCTCTGTTATAAAGACAGTTTTGATACTCATCAATATTCATAGTTTTACTCACGCTCTTCTTAAAGCCTTTAACCTTACACAAGCTATTCATTTCATCACACAATTTTATTGCATACATTTTGGGTCTTAACCCCACAAATTCTTCAACAATCCTTCCAGCATATTCATCTTTTATTAAACCAATTTCACCTTTATTTTGTCTGACAATGCCAAAAGGATTGTTTGTTTCATAGTTTCCAGTATCAAACAAATTTGAATGCTGTTTTATGAACTCATAAATATCATAATAGAATATATACATAAAACTGTCGGTGTCTGTGTATAACAACCTCACATTTGTTTCAGGATTTGCTAAAATAACATTGTAATGAAAGTCATTCGTTTTACATTTAGACAAATCTACTATAGATGCACCAACATATACTGGTTGATTGTGAAAAATCTTTAGTCTGCTCATCTCAATGACCATACATTGTTCATCGAATATAATTCTATGTTTAAAATTAGCCTTAGCTATTAAAGACTTAGCACCATAGGCTCCATGCCATTTGGTAACCCATTTGATGTCCCTTAACTTCCTCACATTCATCAGTGAACGACCAAAAATTGCATTATTCATCAATTTATAAAAATAAAAAATCATTTTTGCCTGTTTTCGTTTCTCTGTGTTCACATCAATGGTTTTAGTCATTGACTCTGATTGAATTCGATTATTCTGTGAATACGTTCTAATTTCATTCCTAGTTGAATACATTGCTTTAACATTCTATAATGCAAAACATAACGTTCTTTATTATCTAGGGTAGCCATTAGCTTTGTCAACTTTTCTGGACATAGAGGGTAATCTGAATGTTTGTCATGTAACTCTTGAGGATGACTCAAATCTACTTCCAAGATATATCCGATTTCTGAAGTATCATCAATATTTAAAACATTAAACCCTTCAACATTTGCAACCCATTTAAAGCCATCTGTTGGAAGATATTCCATCATAGCATATCCATATAAATTATTAACATCAAAGTACATTATGTAGGACTCTTGTTTTTTCTCTTCATAAGTTTTCATATACTTATTATTAGCAATCGCATGTCGTGTTATACACTGAACATTACCTCCTCGAATAGATCGTTCAAAAAAAGTGTAACATATCAATATCTTGAAGCAATTCAAGTTGAACATTGGTTATCTTTTTCATTGCACACCAAGACATAGATGGAGCAGTGTAAAATGAGCTGCATCAATGCCATACGTCTCCATGCCATTCGATCTAAAATTTTCATAGACATCCGCCAAAGGAAGTGTGTCTACTTTTAAATACAAATCGGCGTATTCTCCTAATGTTTGACAGGAAAACGTTCCCCACACCGATTGAGCAAACTCATACTCCTCGTTCAATATTGTATGATTATAATGACTGCTATAAAACTTGGATATTTCAGGTAATTTAGTTTCGTTAAGTACATCCATACTTGTGACGTATTCATATGGAAACACGCCTTTTCTCGCAGTAAGTCGAAACTGTGCATCATCATTAAAATAACGTCTAGTTATTTGCTTTGAATCTTCACTTAACGAAGATGAACATTGATCTAGTGAACATGACAATAAATTATATGTATCGATAAATCTTAACTGAATGAATCCATTCTTAACCCGTACATACTTTGTAAACCCTTTATAACGTTCCATATTCATTGCTAACAAACTTATATGACCAGGATTATATGACCTCACCATCTTGTTTCTCACAAATTTCTTTAATTTTAAAATGTCCATCATAGGCCGTTAGATTATGAAATGCTATAGGCAGAACCTTTGTTACTTTGTAATTTAAATTACAACTATTGTGTGCGCTTCCTCTATATTTTCCAGTTATGTGACAATGATCGCGTACTTTGAGTTCATTATCTGCAATCGGTTTCTCGCAAATATGACAAATTTTACTTAACAAAAATAATCTTTCTTCATTTTCCGTCATATTTAATATCGGTTTAGCTGATAAATAATATGTTTGAAGTTTATCTACAATACTATAAAGTTCCTTTACAAACAATTATATGCAATTATTTACCCTAAAGAGTTTAAAACTGCACAAATCACTATCAAAATTACAATGAAGGTATAAAGAAATATTGTAAGGAATATGTTTATGGGTTAATGTAGAGTTAGGAATGTCACTATTTGGAAAACAAGAGGAAATAGGAGACAAAACGCATTCAGTGTCTGCATAAATTATAAATGGAACTGTATCTTTAATTTTAAATTCTGTAAAATTAACAAATCTTTGTTCGTCAGTTGGCAATATGCTTTTTGCAACAGGAAACTGTTTACAGTCTGCAAAGTGAACATTTAACTCATCCTCAAGAAAATAATATGACAAACAACGTCTACATATATAAATCCGTCTACGAATGCTAGTGACGCTTGAACGCACAAGGCGAGCGAGATTTCTAATTAAACAAAAGTGATAACTTTCACTGTTTCCAATCTGCAACATCAATAAGTCCACACTCCTTTCATATACTTTATCTGATACATCCAAAGGTACAATAAAAAATGTTTTTTTTTTCCTTTTACTTCGTTTGTTCCCATACACACCCAATTGTTTTCATCATATTGTGCTCCATACACATTTACAGAAATATTGTTTTGATTTTCAAACTTGTTTAAATATTTCATTTGCATTGGAATTGGAATATCATCTAAATTTAAAACATCTCTGTAATTAGGATAGGAAGAAAGATGATTCACGTTTCGCGCTTTTGTATCATACAAATTTAGCACTGCATGTTTATTGGCTATTACATCAGGCAATCTACTTGTATTGGACATTCCTACTTGAAATCCAACATATTTATTTATATTAATTATCAAACTATGCATTTTTTCTAAAGCCCACCCAGAGCCATTTGCTTCAAATTCGCTCATTTTTGTCAATGTACCTTCAATGATATGATTATTATAAAATTCATTTACATCCGTATATTCGAAAACTACTTTATTTTTGGCAGCAAAATATTTTGTTTCTGATATGTCGCGAAGCACATACTGTGCACACAAAGCTGAATTCACCTTTAAAGCTTGCACAGTTAACGCTTTCTTAACATACTTTGTAAACCAAATATTAGCATTTGCTAAAAATTCACGAGGATCCAAAAACTCATTCTTAACATTTGAAACTGCAAGTGTGTACACTCTAGAATTGAATGCCGTTTCAATTAACTCACAGCTTAAGAAAGATTCATCCTTTATTTGAAGTGTAATTTCTTCACAATTCACAGCTTGTTGCAATATGTGGTCGCTAATAACTCTCCAACATTCAATCAACTCATCACTGTTCTCAATCAAGTCTGTTTGAGTGTATTCCCCGATTTGGTATGATATTGAAATAGCACCGTTTAGTACACTTCTAAAATTAGAAATACTTTCAAATGCATTGTCCAATTGGTTTCTTATATTTTCACTGATATTATTATGTATTACAATATCAACCTTTCTACGTTTGCTAGGAGGTGTTGCCATTGTTGTCTAAGCAATTGTCCAATTTGCACTGTTGTTAATACACCACCAGCAGTTGCTGTAACATCGACTCACCATAAACCTATATCAAGCCATTGAGATAAATTACTGCCTGTAATGTCCAGTGAACAATGAATGGCTTCAAAGCGAAATTCGTCCAGAAGTTTACCAAGCAATTTGTTTCTATACTCATTCAATTTTGTTAGTTCAAAACAAGTCATGGAAAATTCAATTTTGTAAACCTCATCATATGTATTGTATCCGAAGAAACAAATAAAATGTTCATCTTCACATAATTCTTGTAACAAATATCTTAGAACTGTTTCTGTCACCTCTCGCTGACTATCAACTGATTTGCTAGCATTAGTAACGTAGACTGAAAATGTTGAAATTCCACTCGAAGATGTCCATTTGTTAAACAAGCTTCTTTCTCATTATGACTCACCTCATTATCATCGTCTTCTCCTTGTTCTTCTTCAGGCTGATGAAAGCATACACGATGATACTCTATTACTGGGTGCGATCGAGGTTCAGTTCCACTCAGAAAATTAACAGTTTTCCACTTCATTTTGCTGTTCCTTTTATTAGTTTTTAGATAATCTGAAAAAAAAAAGAAATAATAAGCAACTAAATATATATATCATTCGTTATATCAATCAATACATATATAATCTGTATATATATACTCACCAAAAATTTACAGTTTTAAAACAACTTGATGTGAGCGGTTCTTCAACCCCAAATACACCAACATCAGTTTGCCTCTAAGTGCGTTTAGTTCATCGATCTCTGATGCGCTTAGTTTTACAAATACTGCTGGTAGAAATACACTTGTTATTTCATCTTCAATGATAATGTCCACCACTATTTTTCTTCCAAATCTCGTCTCCACCATATACGGTAAATCAATTATTAGTTCTGATAGTTTCTTATTAGAATACTCAACGCATAAGTTATTGAACTTCGTTAGAACATCCATCACACACTCAATTTGTTCCTCGTCGTTGACTTTCTTTATTTCTTTCACACACACACTCTCTTCGCGCAAACGTAGAAGTTAAACTCATCCACGCACACATGCATTTATATATCCTTCACCCCACCTACACTCAAGAAACCAAATGCTAAAAAACAAGCTTCTGACGCAATCATCTCATTATTTTGTTATCACTATTACTTAAAGAAGTCAAAGATTACATTCTTACCCAATGACGTTAAAGGTCAACCACGTATCACGCGAATACTGCAGACATATCACGTGATCGCTCGCACAGCTACACACTTGCACGGGTATTAGATGACGTCAACACCCATTAAATTGTATCTCCATCGCATAAATAAGCCAAAGGTTATCTGCTTCAAGCGGTTAAAGGTCGAACTCTTCCCACGCTAACATGTGCACGTGCACGCTGCACATGCTCACACCCGCATGGCTATCAGATGACGTCAAGATGATGCAATATGTCCTCGCGATTACGCAATATCCAAATGGTAAAAATGTATACTACTCTTTTCTGTTAATTTGCCTTCATGAAGAACCTGGCACTCATACCCTTCGTACATCTCTTCCATGATTCTGATGATCTTTGTTGGAATTTTATATTCCTCGAGGGTCTTCCACATGATTCTTTGATTTACGGAGTCGAAGGCTTTCTCGAAGTCAACAAATGTGAGGTAAAGGGTATTCCGCCACTCCACACTCTGCTCCAGGATGATTCGGAGGGTGTTGATGAGATCCACACAGCTGCGATGTTGTCGAAATCCAGCCTGTTCCTTCTGAAGCCTTTTTTCCACGCAGTCTTTTATACGATTCAGGATGACTCTCGACAGCACTCTGCTTGGAATGGACAGCAAGGTGATAACCCTCCAGTTGTTACAGTTTGTGGTGTCCCCTTTCTTCGGCAACTTGACTATCAAGCCCTTTCTCCTCCTTCCAGATCTTCTCCAACAGCGGGTGCAGCAGATCGATCGTAATATCCAGGTCTGCTTTCAGTACTTCCGCAGGGATATTATCCAGACCTGGTGCCTTCCCGCATTTCATCTGCTTCAACGCTGTCCGTATTTCGCCCCGAGTTGGGGAGTCGAGGCTGATGCTTGGGTCACTTTCTGCTTCCTCTTCATCTTCTCCTCGCTGCTTACTTTCTGGTCCTCTATCTCTATTAAGAACCTCCGCAAAGTGTTCTCTCCTTCTTGTCAGCTGCTGTTCACACGTCGTGAGGATCTCGCCCGTCTTGCTCTTCACAGGCCTAGTTTTATTAAAACCTTTCTTCGAAAGCATCTTTGTGATGCCATAGAGCTCCTTAACGTCCCCCCTTCTTGCCGCTTCTTCTGCTTTCTCCGCCTGCTCATCAATCCACCTCCTATGATCCTTCCGTACACTCCTCTTTACCTCCCTGTTTGCTGTTGAATACTTTGCTTGTGTGAGAGCCTTCTGCTGCCTAGTCTTGCAGGTGTTGAGCTTGGCCTTAATCTCCTTCCTATAATTTATCTTGTCCCAGGTCTGATCGGATATCCATTCTTTCCGCAGGTAGTTCTTGTACCCGAGCTGCATCTCACTGGTTTCCACGAAGATATTCTTTACCTCGCTCCACACAGTCTCCACGTCCTTCGCTGTCTCGGAGTCCAACACCTGGAATTTATTTCTGAGCTCCAGTTTAAATTGGTCCAATCTCTGCTGGTTCTTAAGCTTGCCCACATCAAACTTGTTGTGCCGAGTGTTAAACTTCCGGCGGACTGCGGCGATCTTCATGCGGAAGTTGGCAACCACAAGATGATGTTCACTACCAACGTCCGCTCCTCTCTTGTTCCTAACATCTTCCAAGCTTCTTCTGAACCTCCTGCTCACCGCGATGTGATCAATTTGATTTTCTGTGACTTGATCAGGAGACACCCAGGTGACCTTGAGCACCGCCTATGAGGAAATACCGTGCCACCCATCACCAAATCCTGACTGGCGCAATATTCCATAAATTTCTCCCCATTGTCATTCATCTCACCAAGGCCATGTTTACCCATGATCTTCTCCAACCCCTCATTGTTTGAGCCCACCTTCGCGTTGAAGTCTCCCATAACAATGAGAATGTCCTTCTTACTTGTTTGTCTTGTGACATCTCGCAGCATTTGGTAGAATTCTTCCTTCTTCTCTGGCTCAGATTGTTCTATAGGCGCATAGCATTGGATGATGATCACATTCCTGATCTTTGTCTTGAACTAGCAAACATGAGCCTACTAGAAATTGGCTTCCACTCCATAAGGCTTCTCTTTGCATTTCTGTTGAGCATCAACCCCACTCCATCCCTGTGTTCTTCATCATCGCCCCCAGAATAGAGAAATGTAATTCCATCTGTTGTCTGTATTTCACCAAATCCTGGCCACCTCACTTCACTCAATTCTAGGATATCCAGCCCATAGTTCTTCATCTCCCGTGTCACTTGTTTCAGTCTGGTTTTCTCCATCAAGGTCCTCACATTCCAGAAACCGATTTTCGTAGTCCTCTTCATGCCAAAAGTCGTCATCAGGTTATCCGTCCGGTTTTGTAATTTCGCTTCAGTTTCCGTAATCAGTTTATTTAAGAGGAGCGAGTGATTAACCCACTGCCTCCGAGTGCCTTGGAGGGGCTGCCACCTTAAGTCTGAGACATCAGGCTGATTTTCTGTCAGGGTTTCTTCCCTTAGCCTTTGAAGAACCAACTCCAAACTACAAGGCAGCAGTTGTTTCACCAGAGCCCCGTTAGCCGTAATTTCTTCAGGGTTCCTGTAGGGCCTTCACAGCTACCGTAGCGGTCTTGGGGCACACAAAGTCCCCACTGTACTTCACCCCTACAGGCAATCCCCTACTTAATTACGTTGCCCATCTCCCACGACGAGGACGAGGGGTTGGATTTGTGGGAGACATAGAATAATTGTTCATATCTTATTACTGTATATGCTGCATTTGAGTTAGCAGTTAAGTCGAAGGAAGTGGGCACCTGATGTTGCACGAATTGAGCAAGTTAAAGACAGGGAGTTATATTAAAATATTTCCTGGAAAGCATGGTTACTGAACGGAGAGCCAAGCGTCCCCTAATGACGTAGATGGACTCGTTACCCTTTGTTCGCAACGTTAGACAAGGATCGCTTTGAGTGGGGAACAGAGAAGGAGATAGACTTATGACGTCAAGATGGACGGAGTTTTGTGTCCACTGCAACGATATTGAATATGAATCTGCGAATCATGAAGGACCAAGCCACTTTCGGCGGGAAAGAAGCGTGTCATCAAAAAAGCGAGGGAAAGCTGGATTGAATTAATTCACGACGGGATTTAATTCCGCAAAGCAGGACTGTAACCTGCATGGAAATAGAAGATCTTTCATACCACTCGCATGCCTGTACGCCAATCTCTTAGATTTATTGTGATATAATAGTCCCCACCCTAGTACCATTTGCCAGATCTGTATAAATGAGGTGGCTGTGCTAGCGAACTTATTCATTTCTGATTTAGCTCGACGCGATTTAACACACTTCTGATTTTGATCGATGCGAGTTGACTACACTTTTGAGTTCAATCTGAGCGAGTTGACGATACTTTTAAATTTTGATCTCCACGAGAGATGACTGACACTATTTTGTGGTCTCCATGTGAGCCGACTGATAACTTTAAACTTTGAATCTCTGATGAGATTTTGTTCTGCAGTGAACTTAATAATTTTGAGAGTAGATATTTGGTCTAAATACATTAACATACACAATTCAGATATTATTATAAAAATGTTTATGCGTGTGAACAGTGCGTGTGTAATTAGAGCATGATTTGCTTATTTAGGGAAATTGTCACAGTAAATAATTGATTAGGACTATGAGTGAAGTTAGTTGCTCTGATCGCAATTATAGTAGGAAAGCATAGTATAAAATAATTTGAACTTTGATTTTCAATCTTAAAGAAGGCATCAAGATGATCAATACGAGGACGACTACTGGGATGATGACCGATCAATCTACGGAAATGTTTACTATGGCAGTGTAAATATCCAGTGGGCCATGGAAAGTGACATACGCTGACGTGATGGGCTGTTATGGATGAGTAATGAACATTGATTTATTATGTAGATATTTTTGGCAAGGGAACATTGTATATATTTTTCTTGTGATTTTATTCTTGTTTTAATTGTAGTAGATTTTAATGTAGTGTCCCGACACTCAATTTTAAATGCGTGAGGACACGTGACCACTAGTTTTGATTATGTTTTATGTGTAATAGTAATCCGTGTACTCCGTGTACATGTGCGAATTTTTTGGTTTGGCGTACACATGAATTGCGGCCAAGGTGATAAGTGGAGCAGTTATAAATGTAACGATAAAATAGTAGGGGGAAATGTTCTTGTGTAATGTTTTGAGTGAACAAGTATTTTAATTGAGTTGCCTTTGTTGCGACAGATTTTGGAAAGAACCATCCGTTCTTTATTTTATTTATTTAAAATTTGGATTTTGATGTTAGTATTTGGTTTTATTCTTCGGTCGAAATACTTAGATCAGACGGCGGGTGTGTGGAAAATATTTGTGTGATTTTATTTCAGATGATTGTCAAACCCTAACGTGTGATATTGTGTGTATGTGTGTCTATGTGTGAAAATTTGAATGTATGCACGGGAGATTGGCATAGATTTGCCAAGTCTTCGTCAGCTACAGTTACGGATGGTAAGTGATGCTCCGCGGAGACCTTGACCAGTCCAATTGGATCTTGTGATTCCAAAGGGAATTAGTGAGATATTATTTTATGACGCACACATGTTAGCTGATTTGACAGCTGTACTTTCGTCGTATCTTGGAGCGGGGCATAATGCTGGCCTGGGATGTTGTTGACACGAGGGTGATTTGACAGGTGATATGAGAGTCCACACTGAGCGCTGATCTTGGGTATTTCTGGACACTAATTAGAGCAGGGGGAGCGGCCTAGTCATTGACCCAGCCTGTTAAATATAGCTTGCTTGTTCATTTAAAGCCTTGAAATAATATTAAAGGGTGAAGTTCTCCACGCCCGCGCGGTACTTTCATATTGTCACGTTGAAATGAAAATGTTTCGTGTTGTAAATAAGTGCATCTTTGTGCATTTATTGTGTATTCATTTTATTCTTGATTTTTGATTCATGTTGACACCTTGTTGTGTTTATTTTTGTAAAATTACATGCGGTCATTTTGTTGTTGTTTTTGTAGTCGTTGTCACGTTAATCATTCTTGTGTCAATTTTCTGAAGTCCTGAGTTGAGGCAGTCTTGTTGTGGTGTGGACACAGTTGATCCAGATTTCATCGGAAATCGTTGTTGTAAATAATTAAATTTAGCGAGTGTCGGTAGTGTAAATTTATATTATTGTTGTGTTCAGTTCCCATCGCTAATCTACCTCAAATACGGATTTGTGGCTTGACGGCTACCGCATGATGGCACCAAATCTCGCATCTGTACTCATACCATATTGCATGCTTTATCACACCACGCACGCACATGAATTGAAGAATAATCAGGCCAAATCTTCGGTCCTGAACTTTTGGAAGTCTCTGGGAGAGACTATATATTTATTTTGTGTTTATTCATTGATTAATTATGGGTGTAAGTTTAAGGGAGTGATTTTTCCTTGTCTTTTTGTTGTTTGTTGATATATTTTGTTCTGGTATTAAATTTGTTTTTGTTTATTTTGGCTTCACTTTCTTTCCTTTTTGGCTATGTTACCTTGTATCTGATAAGAAGCGTATTTTAGCAACTTCATTATGAACCGTACACTACCCCGAAAAATAGTCTCATAAAAAGCTTCTTGCAAGGGTTCAATACATAGTATAAGTAAGCAAGAGTTTAGTGCTTTTCAGTCGGTCAACACGAATGTACCCAAAAGAGATGGGTTATGCCCTAATCCTGAAATAAATTACATGAGATTAATAAAACACTAGGATGACCAGTTTCGATCGTCAAGCGATCATCATCAGATCCAATACACTTAGGCTATAAAATCTATGTTTGAAATACAGGTGAAAATATTTACAATATGTACAATTATTTAGTTGCAGTATTGGTACTGCAACTGTCAGTGTATGCTAAATGCAGTATATATGTTATGTGAAATGCTAAATGGTGATGGCTATCCGGAGATTGTACTTTAGAGAGATTATATGGTTGTAAACTATGGTTAAACTATAAAATTTTTAGGCTAACTACTTATCTGATTGTCTTCCGTACTACAGCTATTCGCTGTTTCCGTGCTCACTTGAACTCGCTGTGCGGTCAACTGCGGTGGTTATCTTAACGACTGGTTTTTCCCTGCCTTCCCCCCCTGTCCCTACGTGCTGTGGGGAGTGATCGCGATGTGTTTATGTGAGGTGTTGCCAACCTAGATAAGATGTATGTTATTGAATGAGGTGGATCTACAACTATTAAAGACCGTGGATTAGTCCTCGCCACGCGTGGAGCATAACCCATTCGAACTAAGCGTTGACGGTCTTATGAGGACGTCCCGGCACCTTTAATACTGCCTCTAATATGGGCCTTGGTTTATTGCAGAAGAAAAGTACATCGTACACCTGATCCAGATAACATTTACCTATTAAAAACCCCCTAATTTCCCCCCTTTTTTATCTAGCTTGGCTGTGTCGCTAAATTGTGTTTTGTTTCCGACAGGGTGTGTTTTTTAGTAGCGTGAAGAGGGGTGAGCTCTCCATGAACGTGTGTTCATTTAGATTGTTGGGATTGTTTCGTTTGGCTAGGTGTATCTCGATTGCTTCCTTTATGTCAAGAGCTCTGCCTTTCGATTCGTGATGGATTATTTTAAGGTCCGACTCTATGTTGGTAAAGCTATGCCCTGCGTCACACATATGTTCGCACACGGCTGAATGTGTTCCGTATCTTATCGCATTTCTATGTTCATTATAACGTGTGTCTACTCGCCTTCCACTCTGCCCGATGTAATTAGCTTGACAATCGGTGTCTTGGCACGTTATCGAATATACCCCTGACCTTGAATACGGGTCACGTTTATTTAGATTACTATTTAGGAGGTGCCTAGCGGTTGTGTTTTTCGTCGTGAAAGCTATCTTTATGCCTTGCTTTTTGAATAGGTTAGTGATTTTATATGTATTCGCATTCACATAGTTGAAACGCGCAAATTTTTTCTCATTACTGTCCGGTTTGGGAATCGTTTTATCTTTATTTTTATGTTTGGCTATAATTTGATTTATTTTGCTTGGCGAGAAGTTGTTTTCCTTTGCTATTTGCATAATAGTTCTTATTTCCTTATTATAGTTGTCTTTTGACATGGGTATGTTTAAAGCCCTGTGCACCATTGAATTGAAACCCGCTAGTTTGTGCGTACTGGGGTGATTAGACTGATTGTCGATTGCATGCGAGGTTTGTGTTGCTTTCCGGAATATGGAATATGAAAGGTCGTTGTCTTTACGTTCAATAGTTATATCGAGATAATTTATTTTCCGGTCTATTTCGGATTCCTTAGTGAATTTGATAGAATGGT
Source organism: Meconema thalassinum (assembly GCA_946902985.2). NCBI lineage: Eukaryota > Metazoa > Arthropoda > Insecta > Orthoptera > Tettigoniidae > Meconema > Meconema thalassinum. Next base: position 611,326,085 of record OX336388.2, read on the forward strand.
GAAGGCTATTAATGGATTGGAGAATTGTTTCTTCGCTTGTTAGTTCAGTATCGTAGATGCAAATTACATCATCTACGTATCTTTTCCATATTACTATTCCCTTTGTTGAAGTCTTTTCTAAGAACGCATTTTCTAGTGCATTGATGAAGATGTCAGCGATTAACCCACTTAGTGGCGATCCCATTGCTAGGCCTTCTCTCTGTGTGTATATTTTATTGTCGAATTGAAACACGTTTTGGGTGAGAACGACCCTCAGTAATCTCACAATCTCTTCAATTTCTTTTACCGAATTGTTGGATTTTAAGTTGTTTTCGATAGTGTTGATTGCTTCAATAATCGGAATATTGGTGTACATGTTAGTTACGTCGAAGGATACTAGCCTGAAGCTAGGTTTCATTTGTAGGGTGTTCAATGCTGTTACTAGTTCTGTTGTGTTCTTTACAGAGTTGTTTTTGTCGTTGGAAAGACGGCATTTTAAGATTTTTAGTAACTCTTTGCTGATTTTGTAATTAGGGGCATTCCTACAATTGACTATTGGTCTCATTGGGCATTCCTTTTTGTGTATTTTTGGTTGTCCCCTCAATGACGGTATTTTCGGGTTCATGTTTATTAGTTTTGACTTTTCAGCTTTGGTCAGTATGTATTCTGTTTCTTTTAGCGCACTTTTTATTTGTTTTTGGAATTTGTTGGTGGGGTCTTTTGTTAATTCCTTGATTTCGTTGTTGTTTAGGAATTCGACTGTTTTTTCAATGTATTCTGTTTTGTTCAAAATTACTGTAGTGTTTCCCTTATCTGCTTTTGTGATGATTAAGTCATGTTCTTTTATTTTTTGTTTCAACGACTTTATTTCTTTGATTTGTTTGTTGTTTTGAATGTTATTGCTATCGCCCTCTCGTTTGAGGATTTTTTTGGCTTCGTTGGTGGCGAGATTTTTGGTTAATTCCCTGTCTTCTGCTGGGAGCTTGTGACTGGCTATCTCAATATCTGTGATTAACTGTTTCATATTGTGGTTCGTGTGTGCGTCTGTGCGGTTGTATTTCAAACCTTTGTCTAACATATTCATTTCACCTTGAGAAAAGGTTACGTTCGTTCTGTTGTTTACTCTGCTGTGGAAATTGAATTCATTGTTATTCGTGTGTTGTTCGTTAGATTGATGGTTCTGTGTTTCTCCTAGTTTTCTTAATTTATTTTCTAGCGTTTCATGCTTCCTCGTTGCTCTGATTTTGATGGTGTCATGTAGGTGTTCGGTGAAGCTGTCCCATTGGGCTGCGTGCCAGAAATTACTTAGTTGCAATTGAATGTCGTATAATTGTTGGTTAATTTTTTGCTTTCTTATGTATGCAAATCTTAATTCGTTTTTTATCCAAAGCGCTTTGGCTTGTTTAGTTGAAATGATCGAGGCTGGTGTGTTCGGTACGGTTTTAATTGGTACGTATTTAGGGGTGAGGTTTAGTTCTATACATTTTTTGTTGAACCAAATTGACTTGTCTAAATTCATGAGTTTAAGCCTGAGTGATTTGAATTTCTTGGCTTCACGATTTGCCTGACTAGCCGTGAACATTGTGGTGTTTGAAGCCATATTTTCAGTGTTGCCTTAGTAAACAAGAGTTTAGTGCTTTTCAGTCGGTCAACACGAATGTACCCAAAAGAGATGGGTTATGCCCTAATCCTGAAATAAATTACATGAGATTAATAAAACACTAGGATGACCAGTTTCGATCGTCAAGCGATCATCATCAGATCCAATACACTTAGGCTATAAAATCTATGTTTGAAATACAGGTGAAAATATTTACAATATGTACAATTATTTAGTTGCAGTATTGGTACTGCAACTGTCAGTGTATGCTAAATGCAGTATATATGTTATGTGAAATGCTAAATGGTGATGGCTATCCGGAGATTGTACTTTAGAGAGATTATATGGTTGTAAACTATGGTTAAACTATAAAATTTTTAGGCTAACTACTTATCTGATTGTCTTCCGTACTACAGCTATTCGCTGTTTCCGTGCTCACTTGAACTCGCTGTGCGGTCAACTGCGGTGGTTATCTTAACGACTGGTTTTTCCCTGCCTTCCCCCCCTGTCCCTACGTGCTGTGGGGAGTGATCGCGATGTGTTTATGTGAGGTGTTGCCAACCTAGATAAGATGTATGTTATTGAATGAGGTGGATCTACAACTATTAAAGACCGTGGATTAGTCCTCGCCACGCGTGGAGCATAACCCATTCGAACTAAGCGTTGACGGTCTTATGAGGACGTCCCGGCACCTTTAATACTGCCTCTAATATGGGCCTTGGTTTATTGCAGAAGAAAAGTACATCGTACACCTGATCCAGATAACATTTACCTATTAAAAACCCCCTAATTTCCCCCCTTTTTTATCTAGCTTGGCTGTGTCGCTAAATTGTGTTTTGTTTCCGACAGGGTGTGTTTTTTAGTAGCGTGAAGAGGGGTGAGCTCTCCATGAACGTGTGTTCATTTAGATTGTTGGGATTGTTTCGTTTGGCTAGGTGTATCTCGATTGCTTCCTTTATGTCAAGAGCTCTGCCTTTCGATTCGTGATGGATTATTTTAAGGTCCGACTCTATGTTGGTAAAGCTATGCCCTGCGTCACACATATGTTCGCACACGGCTGAATGTGTTCCGTATCTTATCGCATTTCTATGTTCATTATAACGTGTGTCTACTCGCCTTCCACTCTGCCCGATGTAATTAGCTTGACAATCGGTGTCTTGGCACGTTATCGAATATACCCCTGACCTTGAATACGGGTCACGTTTATTTAGATTACTATTTAGGAGGTGCCTAGCGGTTGTGTTTTTCGTCGTGAAAGCTATCTTTATGCCTTGCTTTTTGAATAGGTTAGTGATTTTATATGTATTCGCATTCACATAGTTGAAACGCGCAAATTTTTTCTCATTACTGTCCGGTTTGGGAATCGTTTTATCTTTATTTTTATGTTTGGCTATAATTTGATTTATTTTGCTTGGCGAGAAGTTGTTTTCCTTTGCTATTTGCATAATAGTTCTTATTTCCTTATTATAGTTGTCTTTTGACATGGGTATGTTTAAAGCCCTGTGCACCATTGAATTGAAACCCGCTAGTTTGTGCGTACTGGGGTGATTAGACTGATTGTCGATTGCATGCGAGGTTTGTGTTGCTTTCCGGAATATGGAATATGAAAGGTCGTTGTCTTTACGTTCAATAGTTATATCGAGATAATTTATTTTCCGGTCTATTTCGGATTCCTTAGTGAATTTGATAGAATGGTGAAGGCTATTAATGGATTGGAGAATTGTTTCTTCGCTTGTTAGTTCAGTATCGTAGATGCAAATTACATCATCTACGTATCTTTTCCATATTACTATTCCCTTTGTTGAAGTCTTTTCTAAGAACGCATTTTCTAGTGCATTGATGAAGATGTCAGCGATTAACCCACTTAGTGGCGATCCCATTGCTAGGCCTTCTCTCTGTGTGTATATTTTATTGTCGAATTGAAACACGTTTTGGGTGAGAACGACCCTCAGTAATCTCACAATCTCTTCAATTTCTTTTACCGAATTGTTGGATTTTAAGTTGTTTTCGATAGTGTTGATTGCTTCAATAATCGGAATATTGGTGTACATGTTAGTTACGTCGAAGGATACTAGCCTGAAGCTAGGTTTCATTTGTAGGGTGTTCAATGCTGTTACTAGTTCTGTTGTGTTCTTTACAGAGTTGTTTTTGTCGTTGGAAAGACGGCATTTTAAGATTTTTAGTAACTCTTTGCTGATTTTGTAATTAGGGGCATTCCTACAATTGACTATTGGTCTCATTGGGCATTCCTTTTTGTGTATTTTTGGTTGTCCCCTCAATGACGGTATTTTCGGGTTCATGTTTATTAGTTTTGACTTTTCAGCTTTGGTCAGTATGTATTCTGTTTCTTTTAGCGCACTTTTTATTTGTTTTTGGAATTTGTTGGTGGGGTCTTTTGTTAATTCCTTGATTTCGTTGTTGTTTAGGAATTCGACTGTTTTTTCAATGTATTCTGTTTTGTTCAAAATTACTGTAGTGTTTCCCTTATCTGCTTTTGTGATGATTAAGTCATGTTCTTTTATTTTTTGTTTCAACGACTTTATTTCTTTGATTTGTTTGTTGTTTTGAATGTTATTGCTATCGCCCTCTCGTTTGAGGATTTTTTTGGCTTCGTTGGTGGCGAGATTTTTGGTTAATTCCCTGTCTTCTGCTGGGAGCTTGTGACTGGCTATCTCAATATCTGTGATTAACTGTTTCATATTGTGGTTCGTGTGTGCGTCTGTGCAGTTGTATTTCAAACCTTTGTCTAACATATTCATTTCACCTTGAGAAAAGGTTACGTTCGTTCTGTTGTTTACTCTGCTGTGGAAATTGAATTCATTGTTATTCGTGTGTTGTTCGTTAGATTGATGGTTCTGTGTTTCTCCTAGTTTTCTTAATTTATTTTCTAGCGTTTCATGCTTCCTCGTTGCTCTGATTTTGATGGTGTCATGTAGGTGTTCGGTGAAGCTGTCCCATTGGGCTGCGTGCCAGAAATTACTTAGTTGCAATTGAATGTCGTATAATTGTTGGTTAATTTTTTGCTTTCTTATGTATGCAAATCTTAATTCGTTTTTTATCCAAAGCGCTTTGGCTTGTTTAGTTGAAATGATCGAGGCTGGTGTGTTCGGTACGGTTTTAATTGGTACGTATTTAGGGGTGAGGTTTAGTTCTATACATTTTTTGTTGAACCAAATTGACTTGTCTAAATTCATGAGTTTAAGCCTGAGTGATTTGAATTTCTTGGCTTCACGATTTGCCTGACTAGCCGTGAACATTGTGGTGTTTGAAGCCATATTTTCAGTGTTGCCTTAGTAAACAAGAGTTTAGTGCTTTTCAGTCGGTCAACACGAATGTACCCAAAAGAGATGGGTTATGCCCTAATCCTGAAATAAATTACATGAGATTAATAAAACACTAGGATGACCAGTTTCGATCGTCAAGCGATCATCATCAGATCCAATACACTTAGGCTATAAAATCTATGTTTGAAATACAGGTGAAAATATTTACAATATGTACAATTATTTAGTTGCAGTATTGGTACTGCAACTGTCAGTGTATGCTAAATGCAGTATATATGTTATGTGAAATGCTAAATGGTGATGGCTATCCGGAGATTGTACTTTAGAGAGATTATATGGTTGTAAACTATGGTTAAACTATAAAATTTTTAGGCTAACTACTTATCTGATTGTCTTCCGTACTACAGCTATTCGCTGTTTCCGTGCTCACTTGAACTCGCTGTGCGGTCAACTGCGGTGGTTATCTTAACGACTGGTTTTTCCCTGCCTTCCCCCCCCTGTCCCTACGTGCTGTGGGGAGTGATCGCGATGTGTTTATGTGAGGTGTTGCCAACCTAGATAAGATGTATGTTATTGAATGAGGTGGATCTACAACTATTAAAGACCGTGGATTAGTCCTCGCCACGCGTGGAGCATAACCCATTCGAACTAAGCGTTGACGGTCTTATGAGGACGTCCCGGCACCTTTAATACTGCCTCTAATATGGGCCTTGGTTTATTGCAGAAGAAAAGTACATCGTACACCTGATCCAGATAACATTTACCTATTAAAAACCCCCTAATTTCCCCCCTTTTTTATCTAGCTTGGCTGTGTCGCTAAATTGTGTTTTGTTTCCGACAGGGTGTGTTTTTTAGTAGCGTGAAGAGGGGTGAGCTCTCCATGAACGTGTGTTCATTTAGATTGTTGGGATTGTTTCGTTTGGCTAGGTGTATCTCGATTGCTTCCTTTATGTCAAGAGCTCTGCCTTTCGATTCGTGATGGATTATTTTAAGGTCCGACTCTATGTTGGTAAAGCTATGCCCTGCGTCACACATATGTTCGCACACGGCTGAATGTGTTCCGTATCTTATCGCATTTCTATGTTCATTATAACGTGTGTCTACTCGCCTTCCACTCTGCCCGATGTAATTAGCTTGACAATCGGTGGCACGTTATCGAATATACCCCTGACCTTGAATACGGGTCACGTTTATTTAGAATTACTATTTAGGAGGTGCCTAGCGGTTGTGTTTTTCGTCGTGAAAGCTATCTTTATGCCTTGCTTTTTGAATAGGTTAGTGATTTTATATGTATTCGCATTCACAATTAGTGAAACGCGCAAATTTTTTCTCATTACTGTCCGGTTTGGGAATCGTTTTATCTTTATTTTTATGTTTGGCTATAATTTGATTTATTTTGCTTGGCGAGAAGTTGTTTTCCTTTGCTATTTGCATAATAGTTCTTATTTCCTTATTATAGTTGTCTTTTGACATGGGTATGTTTTAAAGCCCTGTGCACCATTGAATTGAAACCCGCTAGTTTGTGCGTACTGGGGTGATTAGACTGATTGTCGATTGGCATGCGAGGTTTGTGTTGCTTTCCGGAATATGGGAATATGAAAGGTCGTTGTCTTTACGTTCAATAGTTATATCGATAAAAAACGAATTAAGATTTGCATACATAAGAAAGCAAAAAATTAACCAACAATTATACGACATTCAATTGCAACTAAGTAATTTCTGGCACGCCAGCCCAATGGGACAGCTTCACCGAACACCTACATGACACCATCAAAATCAGAGCAACGAGGAAGCATGAAACGCTAGAAAATAAATTAAGAAAACTAGGAGAAACACAGAACCATCAATCTAACGAACAACACACGAATACAATGAATTCAATTTCCCAGCAGAGTAAACAACAGAACGAACGTAACCTTTTCTCAAGGTGAAATGATTATGTTAGAACAAAGGTTTGAAATACAACTGCACAGACGCACACACGAACCACAATATGAAACAGTTAATCACAGATATTGAGATAGCCAGTCACAAGCTCCCAGCAGAAGACAGGGAATTAACCAAAAATCTCGCCACCAAACGAAGCCAAAAAAATCCTCAAACGAGAGGGCGATAGCAATAACATTCAAAACAACAAACAAATCAAAGAAATAAAGTCGTTGAAACAAAAAATAAAAGAACATGACTTAATCATCACAAAAGCAGATAAGGGAAACACTACAGTAATTTTGAACAAAACAGAATACATTGAAAAAACAGTCGAATTCCTAAACAACAACGAAATCAAGGAATTAACAAAAGACCCCACCAACAAATTCCAAAAACAAATAAAAAGTGCGCTAAAAGAAACAGAATACATACTGACCAAAGCTGAAAAGTCAAAACTAATAAACATGAACCCGAAAATACCGTCATTGAGGGGACAACCAAAAATACACAAAAAGGAATGCCCAATGAGACCAATAGTCAATTGTAGGAATGCCCCTAATTACAAAATCAGCAAAGAGTTACTAAAAATCTTAAAATGCCGTCTTTCCAACGACAAAAACAACTCTGTAAAGAACACAACAGAACTAGTAACAGCATTGAACACCCTACAAATGAAACCTAGCTTCAGGCTAGTATCCTTCGACGTAACTAACATGTACACCAATATTCCGATTATTGAAGCAATCAACACTATCGAAAACAACTTAAAATCCAACAATTCGGTAAAAGAAATTGAAGAGATTGTGAGATTACTGAGGGTCGTTCTCACCCAAAACGTGTTTCAATTCGACAATAAAATATACACACAGAGAGAAGGCCTAGCAATGGGATCGCCACTAAGTGGGTTAATCGCTGACATCTTCATCAATGCACTAGAAAATGCGTTCTTAGAAAAGACTTCAACAAAGGGAATAGTAATATGGAAAAGATACGTAGATGATGTAATTTGCATCTACGATACTGAACTAACAAGCGAAGAAACAATTCTCCAATCCATTAATAGCCTTCACCATTCTATCAAATTCACTAAGGAATCCGAAATAGACCGGAAAATAAATTATCTCGATATAACTATTGAACGTAAAGACAACGACCTTTCATATTCCATATTCCGGAAAGCAACACAAACCTCGCATGCAATCGACAATCAGTCTAATCACCCCAGTACGCACAAACTAGCGGGTTTCAATTCAATGGTGCACAGGGCTTTAAACATACCCATGTCAAAAGACAACTATAATAAGGAAATAAGAACTATTATGCAAATAGCAAAGGAAAACAACTTCTCGCCAAGCAAAATAAATCAAATTATAGCCAAACATAAAAATAAAGATAAAACTATTCCCAAACCGGACAGTAATGAGAAAAAATTTGCGCGTTTCAACTATGTGAATGCGAATACATATAAAATCACTAACCTATTCAAAAAGCAAGGCATAAAGATAGCTTTCACGACGAAAAACACAACCGCTAGGCACCTCCTAAATAGTAATCTAAATAAACGTGACCCGTATTCAAGGTCAGGGGTATATTCGATAACGTGCCAAGACACCGATTGTCAAGCTAATTACATCGGGCAGAGTGGAAGGCGAGTAGACACACGTTATAATGAACATAGAAATGCGATAAGATACGGAACACATTCAGCCGTGTGCGAACATATGTGTGACGCAGGGCATAGCTTTACCAACATAGAGTCGGACCTTAAAATAATCCATCACGAATCGAAAGGCAGAGCTCTTGACATAAAGGAAGCAATCGAGATACACCTAGCCAAACGAAACAATCCCAACAATCTAAATGAACACACGTTCATGGAGAGCTCACCCCTCTTCACGCTACTAAAAAACACACCCTGTCGGAAACAAAACACAATTTAGCGACACAGCCAAGCTAGATAAAAAAGGGGGGAAATTAGGGGGTTTTTAATAGGTAAATGTTATCTGGATCAGGTGTACGATGTACTTTTCTTCTGCAATAAACCAAGGCCCATATTAGAGGCAGTATTAAAGGTGCCGGGACGTCCTCATAAGACCGTCAACGCTTAGTTCGAATGGGTTATGCTCCACGCGTGGCGAGGACTAATCCACGGTCTTTAATAGTTGTAGATCCACCTCATTCAATAACATACATCTTATCTAGGTTGGCAACACCTCACATAAACACATCGCGATCACTCCCCACAGCACGTAGGGACAGGGGGGGAAGGCAGGGAAAAACCAGTCGTTAAGATAACCACCGCAGTTGACCGCACAGCGAGTTCAAGTGAGCACGGAAACAGCGAATAGCTGTAGTACGGAAGACAATCAGATAAGTAGTTAGCCTAAAAATTTTATAGTTTAACCATAGTTTACAACCATATAATCTCTCTAAAGTACAATCTCCGGATAGCCATCACCATTTAGCATTTCACATAACATATATACTGCATTTAGCATACACTGACAGTTGCAGTACCAATACTGCAACTAAATAATTGTACATATTGTAAATATTTTCACCTGTATTTCAAACATAGATTTTATAGCCTAAGTGTATTGGATCTGATGATGATCGCTTGACGATCGAAACTGGTCATCCTAGTGTTTTATTAATCTCATGTAATTTATTTCAGGATTAGGGCATAACCCATCTCTTTTGGGTACATTCGTGTTGACCGACTGAAAAGCACTAAACTCTTGTTTACTAAGGCAACACTGAAAATATGGCTTCAAACACCACAACATAGTATAAGTCTTCATGGAGATTGCAGATAACGACAACGACGACATCTGCTTGCGTGGGTTGAAGCCATTCTTGAAGTTGCTGAATTCAAAAGCTTCGACAGGTTACCGCGTGGAGCACCGTTCATAAGTTGCAAGGAATACACAACTGAAACAGACTTAAACACAAAATCAACACATATTCAAAGAAACAGTAATACAGAAAGGTTGGTGTGTGCGAAAAGGGAAATAAAAGAACTAGCGAAAAATAGAAAAAGCAAAGAGCAGCGACTGCTAATTCTAACTAAGCGTGTTTTCCAAGGAATACACCACAGAGCGACAGAGCATGCTTTGATAGACGGCTTGTTTATCAGTGAAATAGATAAGCGCTAAACAAATACCTGTACATTGTACCCTTCTCAGGTCTTCCAGGATGCAGACTCTCTTCTCGGGGGGTGGTTTGTCCGCGTGGCTCTAAACGTACACATAACATTCTGGGGTTTTCATGAAGGATCACGGGAAGCTTACACTAAAATCCATATGCCAAAGGAGTACTTAAATAACAATATTTATTCATAAAAACAAACATTCAAGCAAATTAAATTCCCCCTTAAAATAAATCAAAATCCCCTTACGTTACTGAAAAATATCAAATCAAAGCAGACAGGCTAATCACTGGTCTCACCAAATATAGGCCGACACATAAATATACAAGTAAGCAACACGCAGTCTAGCTGCTCTGAGAATCAAATAAATCAAAATAGTGTTCAACAAAAATTGGCATTAAACGATGTCCAGGCATTCTAAGTGAAAGCGCACTCTCATTGGTAGTTATGGCTATACATGTTGATTGGATAAGTTCCCGTTTCAATCATTTCCATTCTCACAATGGGCCGGTCATGATTGTCGTAGGTAATTCCCGGTTACAGGCAGAATGTGCATAAAACTACAGTAAAAGAATACAGGTAAAACAAATAACCATAATCAGGGCCCAAGCTCTACCAAGCTTAATGACAAATCATTAATGAAAACATCAGAAAATAACGTGGATCATCACCTAATAAACAACAGTGGCCTCTACCCCGTAAACCCCGTAATGACACTAATCTCAAATTATGTTTACATGAATGCACTGGAAAACAAAAAATCAGTCTACTTCGCTTCCTGAAGCGAATGGAAACAATCCCAGGGCAAGTCGAGGAAATCCCGACATAACAAAATGAAACATTGCCAAGCAAATGTGGCTGATTAAGTGATACAACAAGCCAGTCTGTTTTCAAAACAAACTCAGAAATCTAGCGGTCGGTGACTTCACTCACACAAAGGGCTAACAGTCCGTACGGTAGGGACAAGTTTACCTGGCCTCGCTCCCTTGAAACACATCTGAGACTCGAGCTGCGTGCAATACTTTATCTGTCTTGTAAAGAAGCCAACCCAATGCTTCTCCCAAGATTACAATTCGTAGCATAACTTACCATAATATCTCATCGAAGAACTGCGGGAATGAATACCTCCGCTTACCATATCACTTACCATAATATCTCATCGAAGAACTTCGGCAGTGAATACCTCCGCTTACCATATCACTTACCATAATATTTCATCGAAGAACTGCGGGAATGGATACCTCCGCTTACCATAATTTTGCACTCTCAACTCGGCCCAGAAATACTTATCAACCTTATCTGACTTACCTAGTACGGCTGCAATCTCTTACCAACCTTACGTTACCTCTCACACCGGCAACGGTCATCAGCCCCTCTCACTTTGAACTCAGGCTCAAATGGCAACATTAAAACTGGCCTGTTATATCTTATCACAAATTGTTTCCCCTCCAATCTCATCGTAATAACATTTAATGGTCGTGCCAATGCACTTTAAATCCCACGAATCCCATTACTGTGCATTCAACAAAAGAAAATGACTCAAAACCACACAAGAATAATGAACAATGATGACCACTTAAACCTACATGACAAAACTCAAACTAAACTCTAACAAATTAAATATATACAAAGTTGCACATCCATTACTACCCGCTGTTTCGGTAATCCCTACTAATTATAATGAATTATAATTTTGGGTAACCTATCCAACACCTGTTGTATCATCATACCCCAAATCGTGGTACTTATCAACACATGATGTCTCGGCTAATCTTCATATGCTGAAGTTCACTCCGTTGGTTCTTGAAGTACATGGTTCTTGATGCAGGGAGGGTACTTTGATACTGTTCCACTTTCATGTAAAACGAAGGCCTACATGAATCTTTACAAAAAGTATGCACTATTCATTTAGCGGAGCACCTCCTATTACCTATAGCTAGGCATTGGCTTCCAATAGTCATTCTAGCTTCCTACGCCACAGACATTAATTCTATAGCACGGGTGGCTATCTCCTGACTTACGGACTTCGAAAATCGTACTGGTTCGGTCCCGAATAATTAACATATGACGATACGCGCACTTTGCATGTCTTGCTTTACTTTGACTTCGCCCTCGCGAGGTATCGCGACACTCTCGCGACACTGGCGGCTTAAATGAATGCTACTGGAACCATAATATTCGCACACGCGAATAACTATGATGTAGCGATACAAATTGACTGTTTTACGTCTTATAAATTGTATACTATTCGCTATCGTGCCGAATACGAGCATGAGCTATCACCTCTGAAGGTGATGCAAGAGAATCGACTATTTTATGCTTATATATATATATATATATATATATATATATATTTATTTATTTATTTATTTATTTATTTATTTATTTTTGCAATTTCGTGCCGCAGACCGGCGCAAGCTCTCGCCTCTCAGGCGACCAGAAATCGACTGTTCAATACTTATAAAATTTCACGCTTATTCGTGCCGCGGACTGGCGTAAGCTCTATCCTCTCAGGAGGCCACGAATCGACTGTCTTCACTGACTTTCATCAGGCTATTTAAAGGGCTGACTATGAAATCCTAAGAAGTGGGGCATTTATTTTATTAAAAACCACAATAACACTCGTATGACGATATAATACGGTTCATTCGACTGTTCTCGTTCCCAATGTCTCAATACTTTGCTTGAATCCGAAATTCGATCGTAGGATCAGCTGATAATTATCTCCGTAATAATTGCCATTGTCCAGAGAATTCGCGCTCTTTTGCGGCGTCTATACACCCCCAATTTCTGATTGGTTCGTTCTAACTCTCTCCCCCTCCAGTTTCCATGCTGAATTAATTCAAATATTGATGTTTCTTGAATTTTAAAATAACTTTTGTGATGCTAAAATCTTCCTCTTTCCAATGATGTGACTTACAATTTTGTGCACTAATTATTTATCATAATTATTCTAAATGGGCGGGGCTTCATCTACAGATTGTCGTTAAATTTTTATCCTCCTCACTCTGGGTTGAATGTCCTCTATGCCTTGTTCTTCACATCTGGCGGCCAGGCGATGCTACTCTGGGTTCTGCTCTATTGTTTGCGCCTGGAGAAAGTTGCGAAAATTCACGTTCCGTCCGCTCCTTTGTAATCCTCAGTTAGCTCGAATACTGCGCCTTCTTTCCTGTTAGTAATGTGAACATTTTGCTGAAATTACTTGTAATGTTTATGCTATATCATATGCATAAAGATTACAACATAGACTTAATAATGGAGCAACCTGCTCCGAAGAAAACAAAGACTCCTGAAAGTCCATTTAAATCAAAGTGGAAACTTTTTATTTTGTAAGTCGTGACGATAAAGCCAAATGCCTAATCTGCAGTATAATAATTACGTTAAGTAGATCTTTTTCCTTATGGAATGCGAGGAACGTTAAGTAGAACGTGCTCCTTACGGAATAGGAGGAACGTGATCCTTATGGAATAGGAGGAACGTCAAGTAGAACGTGTTCCTTATGGAATAGGAGGAACGTTAAGTACAACTTGTTCCTTAGGGAATAGAACGAACGCTAAGTAGAACTTGTTCCTCATGGAATATGAGGAATGTTAAGTAGAACTTGTTCCCTAAGGAATAGAAGGAACGTTAAGTAGAACGTGTTCCTTATGAAATAGAAGGAACGTTAAATAGAACTTGTTCCTTATGGAATAGAAGGAACGTTAAGTAGAACTCATTCCTTACGGAATAGAAGGAACGTTAAATAGAACTTGTTCCTTATGGAATAGGAGGAACGTTAAGTAGAACGTGTTCCTTACGGAATAGAAGGAACGTTAAGTATAACTTTTTCCTTATGGAATAGGAGGAACGTTAAGTAGAACGTGTTCCTTACTGAATAGAAGGAACGTTAAGTAGAACTTGTCCCTTATGGAAAAGGAGGAACGTTCATTTGAACTTGTTCCTTACTGAATAGAAGGAACGTAAAGTAGAACTTGTTACTTATGGAAAAGGAGGAACGTTCATTTGAACTTGTTCCTTACTGAATAGAAGGAACGTAAAGTAGAACTTGTTGTTGTTGTTTGAGTCTTCAGTCTTTTGACTGGTTTGATGCAGCTCTCCATGCCTCCCTGTCCTGAGCTAATCGTTTCATCTCTACATAGCTACCACACCCTACATCCGAGGCAATCTGTTTAACATATTCTAACCTTGGTCTACCCCTACAGTTCTTGTCCTCGACCCTTCCTTCCATAACTAAGCTTGCTATTCCTGGGTGTCTTAGTATGTGTCCTACCAACCTATCTCTTCTCTTCATTAGCAGTCGCCAGAAACATCTCTCCTCTCCCACTCGTCTTAATACCTCTTTGTTTGTAACCCTATCTACCCATCTGATCTTCATCATTCTCCTGTAACACCACATTTCAAATGCTTCAGTTCTCCTCTTTTCTGCTGCACCAATAGTCAAAGTTTCACTTCCATAGAGCGCCACGCTCCAGACAAAGGCTTTCAAGAATGACTTCCTAATACCTAAATCTATATTCGATGTCAGCAGATTCCTTTTTTGTAGAAATGCTTTTCTTGCCTGAGCCAACCTACTTTTTATATCCTCTTTGCTTCGTCCATCACTGGTTATTCTGCTTCCTAAGTAACAGAAGTCTCCTACTTCCTTCAGCTTTTCAGCTGCCAATTTGATCTCCATAGAGCTTTCTGATTTATTTCGGCTGCATTCCAGTATTTTTGTTTTAGATTTATTAATTTTCATCATGAATTCTTTCCGTAAGACGGAGTCCATACCATTCAAAAACTCATTCAAATCCTCAGGGTTGTCGGCCAAGATGACGATGTCATCAGCAAATCTCAGAGTTGAAATTATTTCTCCTTGAATCTTCACTCCCACTTTAAATTTTTCTCTAATTTCCTTCATTGCTTGTTCAATGTAAAGATTGAAAAGTATGGGTGATAAGTTGCAGCCTTGCCTTACACCTTTCTGAATACCAGCTTCTCTCTCATGTCCTTCAACTCGAATGACTGCTGTCTGGTTTCTGTATAGATTGTATATCACCCTCCTATCCCTGTACTTTATTCCAATCGATTTCAAAATGTCAAACAATTTAGTCCAATCAACGTTATCAAAAGCCTTTTCTAAGTCTACAAAAGCCATGAACGTTCTCTTATCTTTCCTTATTCTACCTTCCAAAATCAGCCTAAGACTTAGTACAGCTTCCCTTGTTCCTACATTTCTCCTGAAACCAAACTGGTCTTCACCCAACTCCGTTTCTATCTGGCTTTCAATCCTCTTGTAAATTATTCTAGACAGGATCTTTGAAGCATGAGTAATCAAGCTGATTGTACGGTAATCTTCACATCTGTCAGCTCCCACTTTCTTTGGTATAGGGATGATTACATTCTTCTTGAAATCAGGGGGTACCTCACCTGTCTCATAAATCCTACACACCAAGTGAAATAACCTGATCAGACCTTCATCTCCTATGCAGCGTAGCAACTCAATCGGTATATCATCTATGCCTGGTGCTTTGTTCTTGCTTAAGTCTTCCAAAGCTCTATCAAATTCTGATCTCAATATTAAATCTCCTTTCGCATTCTCATCAATTTCCTCCTCCCTTTCCATTACATGATTCTCAATCTCCTTTCCCTTATACAAACTCTCTATGTAAGCTTTCCATCCCTCAACCTTTTCTTCCCTATCTGTTAGAGGCTTTCCATTTGTGTCCTTAATATTACAGCACTTAGTCTTCTTTTCCCCAAAAGTATTCTTAATCCTTCGATAAGCTGTGTCTACTTTTCCTAATTTCAGACAATTTTCTATACCAGCACATTTCTCTTTTAACCATTCTTCTTTCGCTTCCTTGCACTTCTTGTTAACCTCATTTCTCAGACGTCTATATTCTGCTTTCCCCTTTTCATCTCTTACATTCTTGTGCTTCCGCCTTTCATCCATCAATTCGAGTATATCCTGAGTGATCCACGGTTTTCTACCTATTCTCTCTTTCCTACCAATGTTTTCTTCTGCGGATTTTGTTATTTCATTCTTCAAAAGTGCCCATTCGTCTGCAATTGAAGCTTGTTTAGGGTTTTTCATTAGTCCTTCCTTTATACTCTTCTTGAATCTTTCGTTTACATCCTTCTCTTTCAGTCTGTCAATTGCCCACCTTTTTGGCTTTTGACTTTTCTTCAGTTTCTTCAACTTTAATCTGCATTTCATTACAACCAGATTGTGGTCAGAGTTTATGTCAGCACCAGGATATGTTTTACAATCCAAAATCTGGTTTCGAAACCTCTGCTTGACCATAATGAAGTCGATTTGGTAACGCCCTGTATCTCCTGGTCTCATCCATGTGTATATTCTTCTATTGTGGTTATTGAATAAGGTGTTAGCTATGACCAACTCATGCTCAGTGCAGAATTCTACCAGACTGTTTCCTCGATCATTCCTTTCACCTAATCCGAAATCTCCTACTATCTTCCCTTCTCTCCCTTTTCCTACCACAGCATTCCAATCTCCCATTACTATAACATTTTCATCACCCTTGATATACCTCAGAATTTCGTCTATTTCTCCGTAGACCTTTTCAACATCCTCATCATCAGCTTGACTGGTAGGCATATAGACTTGTACCACTGTGGTGCAGGTAGGTTTAGTATTGATTTTTGCTACAATAATCCGTTCACTATATTGCTCATAATATTCCACCCGCTGTCCAAGTTTCCTACTCAATATGAGGCCAACCCCTGCTTGGCCATTGTTTGATTTAGTGCTAATGACCCTATAGTCTCCTGACCAAAAGTCCTGTTCTTCCTGCCAGCGCATTTCACTAATCCCAACCAAATCCAACCTCAACCTATCCATTTCCCTTTCTAAGTTTTCTAACCTTCCATTTCCTAGCAGACTTCTAACATTCCACGCTCCGATCCGTAGAATGTCAGATTTCCTCTTTGTCACTTCTGTGATGTAAGTAAAGTAGAACTTGTTCCTAATGGAATGGGAGGAACGTTAAGTAGAACTCATTCCTTACGGAATAGAATGAACGTAAAGTAGAACTTGTTCCTTATGGAAAAGGAGGAACGTTCATTTAAACTTGTTCCTTACTGAATAGAAGGAACGTAAAGTAGAACTTGTTCCTTATGGAAAAGGAGGAACATTCATTTGAATTTGTTCCTTACAGAATAGAAGAAACGTTAAGTAGAACTTGTTCCTTATGGAATAGGAGGAACGTAAAGTAGAACTTGTTCCTAATGGAATGGGAGGAACGTTAAGTAGAACTCATTCCTTACGGAATAGAAGGAACGTTAAATAGAACTTGTTCCTAATGGAATAGGAGGAACGTTAAGTAGAACTTGTTCCTTACGGAATAGAAGGAACGTTAAGTATAACTTGTTCCTTATGGAATAGAAGGAATGTTAAGTAGAACTTGTTCCTTACTGAATAGAAGGAACGTTAAGTAGAACTTGTTCCTTATGGAATAAAAGAAGCGTTAAGTAGAACTTGTTCCTTACTGAATAGAAGGAACGTAAAGTAGAACTTGTTCCTTATGGAAAAGGAGGAACGTTAAGTAGAACTTGTTCCTTACGGAATAGAAGGAACGTTAAGTATAACTTGTTCCTTACTGAATAGAAGGAACGTAAAGTAGAACTTGTTCCTTATGGAAAAGGAGGAACGTTTATTTGAATTTGTTCCTTACAGAATAGAAGAAACGTTAAGTAGAACTTGTTCCTTATGGAATAGGAGGAACGTAAAGTAGAACTTGTTCCTAATGGAATGGGAGGAACGTTAAGTAGAACTTGTTCCTTACGGAATAGAAGGAATATTAAGTAGAACTTGTTCCTTATGGAATAGGAGGAACGTCAATTAGAACTTTTTCCTAATGGAATAGGAGAAACAAGAATAGAACTAGTTTGCTCTTGGATGGGAGGAACGTGAAATAGAACTAGGTCATTCTTGAATGGGAGGAACGTGAAATAGGACTAGATCATTCTTGAATGGGAGGAACGTGAAATAGAACTAGGTCATTCGAGAATGGGAGAAATGTGAATTGGATTTATTTTATTGAATAGAAGAAAATGTACCTATTATAATAGTTTCAATTATAACAGGACATATCAAGTTCTGATTCAACTACGCCGCATTTAAATACGGCTTTCTACAGGGTGATATTGTTAATTCATTTTAGGGGCTTGGGACATCTTGTTCATCTGCCCCGTGTAGTTCAGAGTATGTTGAACTAGTCTGATAACCTGTTTTTATGTGATGACTGTGGTAGTGTCTAGTGTGATAACTGTAGGCCATTGGCATCAGGGATGAGGTAGGTGCTTCGGGACTTGAAGATAGGTACTATGCTGGCATTTACCTGGAGGGAGAGTGGAAAAACATGAGGGAAAACCACACCCAGAATAGTCGCTGTCAGCGCCGGGATTTGAACCTCCAATCTCCGGACTTGAAGCAGCTGCCCTCGCGGTCGTGGTGCAAGATTCAACGAGCTGTGATGTAAGAGGGCCTAGGTTACGACATTTAACCCTTTATAGTGCAGAATATTAATGAAGATATTTTATTTGCATTTATTTTCATGACTGTTTAATTATATTAGCCTAATAAGTAGCCTACAATATCATTATTAATGTTGATTTTTGTTTTCTTCGTCTTGTTTGGTTGGTTCCTCAGTTTAGGGGCTGCGACAACGCGGTCATGTAGACTCGTGTACTTTGTGTGTGTGTAGAATCTGTCTAATAATCGGTGTTATTTGTGATGGCTGTACAGTATTAGTGTGTGTTATCTGTTATTAATTCAAGTAAGGACTTCAGACATTCAATTTTCAAGTATTTCCTACTTTTGCTACCAAACGCCAATGACAACTAGTTCTGAACTTGGTTACTAGATGCCACCGCAGTCGGCTCTTGGCGACGATCGTTGGAACCTAGAGCGTTAGTCAAATCTAACCTATAATTTAGCTTCACACAAGTGTAATTAGTGGAAGGTGCTTTTACATGCCATAAATCTATGACATGGGTCGCCGGCTTTACTTCCCCTCCGAAGGAAGGCATACTGAGTGATTTTAACGCTCTTAAACGAACCGACGACTTCGGCCGGGCTTGAACCCGCGACCTTGGGCATAGAAGCTCAGTATGCTACCAACTACGCCACCGAAGCCGCTTTTCTTCATCTTAATGTTCATATTCATTTTGATAATTTTCATTTTTACCTATTGTTTTTATAATCTCATATTATTATAATTTTAATTTTTTTAGCTCATTTATCATTATTATTTTCATTTTGGTCGTCTAGGGACCACGAGCCAATTTCAATGCTTTGTCCTTTGCTGTTCCTTCTTCTTCCTCCAATATTCCTTCATCATCTCACTATGTTTCCTCTTACTTTCCTCGGACCATTTCGAGCCGGTTTTCTTTCCCTTCCTCCCTTGGAATCATTCCAATTTTAGCACTTTTTGTCTAAAAATATATCTCTCTGTGGTATACCGTCTTCTCTGATGTTGTTTCTTTCGAAATCTTTTTGACTTCTTGTACCCAGGTTATTGTTGACTTCTTGTTCCACAGGAATGTTAAGATCTGCTTGGTTAACCTACTGTGCTCACCCCACCACTCTCAGAACTTCAGCCCTTGGACTGAGCTTCTCAGCTGCTGAGTATGCAGCACCAGTTTGGCTTTCTTCTCCACATTCCAAAGAGGTGGATATAGCTCTGAATGAGACTTCCAGGATTGTATCTGGGTGTCTTAGACCAACACCACTTCAGAAGATCTACCCTCTTATAGGAATTTCTCCACCTCATGTCCGAAGAATGGTAGCAGCAGCATCTGAGAAGAAACGGCAAGAAACCGATTCAAGGCATCCACTTTTCGGCCAACAACCAGCCCGACAGAGACTTAAGTCCAGAAACAGCTTTTTGAGGGGAGTAACAGCCCTCGAAGGCTCACAAGAAGCTGCCCGTGTGAAGATATGGAAGACAGAGATCACAGACCCAACTATTCCTCTATCAGAAAAAATGGCACCTGGTCACAACTTGCCATATGGAATTTGGAAATCATTGAACAGGCTGAGGACGGGGGTTTCACGCTGCAAGAACAATCTCAAGAAATGGAACATGCTCGTCAACAATGATGAGTCCTGTGACTGCAGAATTTTACAAGACCCAGAACACCTGCTGATCTGCCCCTTGATGGAGGACATATGTTCAAAAGACGATCTTTTGGCTGCAAATGCTAATGCTATAACTGTTGCTACTTACTGGCAAAATCTAATTTGATTTGGACACGGAAAATAAAAAAACCTACTGTCATCCATCCTGTACAAATGTCCAAAAAATAGCAATCTCCTCTTCCGTATTATTTCTGATGTTTTTCTATTTTTCGATATATATTTCATAATTACTTCTTAATTACCAGAATTCTGCAGTTTTTAAAGGACCGAGTATTTTGCGTATAATTCTTCTTTCTACTACTTCTAATTTATCCAATTTGTAGTTCAGTACGAGACATTCACTCGCATACTACGGTGTTTTCACCATTCTGAAAAGGATATCTCGAGGTAGGTTTCAGTAGAAAATTATTTATTTATGATTATAGGAAGCCAAGCAGTAACGATTTCAGTGAAAAAGTCGAAAAATACCTGGCGTCCGTGCGCTTTTTAAGCTTACGCTGGGCAAACCGTTGAAAATATCTATATACTATGAGTGTAAGACGGTTCAGCATGAAAAGTTCTACAAAAATCCGCGACAGCATATCTCTATATTCAATATATCGCCCACTATAAGTGTTTTACGTTTTCATTTCATCCAACAATCTTCATTCAATTACTGAGGTGACAGTTTACGAGGTAGCTAGAGGGCGAGCCTATTACCCCCAGATAGGCCTACAGCCAGCAGCAAACTGTCGAGTCGTGTTGAGTTAAAACTTCAGAGAAGAGTGGTTGAGTTTGGAGTTTCCCTGGAAGTGCAACTCGGCTTTTCTTTCTTTCGCCTGGGAACTTTTCGTTCCGCAAAATACACAGTCAAGTTAAGATTGGACGGAAGGGGAATTCGTGTTTCCTTCACATCGCCATTCGTAAATTAGGCTACGTCTAACAAGAATTCGTTGCACATGCATCTCCATGATATTATAATAATTATTGATAGTCCAGTCAGTGATTTTAACCCATCATACCGAGACGGGAAACGGCTATAGGTCGTAGCTCATTGATATCGAAAAAGAAAAGTGCTTATCACGTAATGCATTCATATCTATTCCCGGGCGAAGGCGGGGCGGGTTGCTAGTAATATAGTAATATAATAATATAATAATAATAATAATAATAATAATAATAATAATAATAATAATAATAATAATAATAATAATAATAATCGTGTGGCCTCCGGAAAGGCCGAGTGCAGGCCTTTCTAGTTGACGCCCGTGGGCGACCTGCGCATCGTAATAATAATAATAATAATAATAATAATAATATAATATCGTATGACCTCAGGTGCCGGGTGCAAGCTTTGTAATTTGACACCCAGAGGGTAGCTTGCATGTCGAATTTCGTTGTTCCTTGAAGCACTATGACAGTCAAGGAGGTTAGATATCTTAAGCTCCTTGAACATTATAGTAGCGCTTTCCAGTAGAGAAATGAGAAACTTTGTGTTGGCGGAAACTTCCAAGATTAATTTTGCCACTATGAACACGGCCTACTGAATTCAAATGGGTTCATTGACATGCCAACATCGTATGACATGCGTGTCGTAATTTTTGCCGCCTTTCAAAAACCACTTACCATGGCCAGGAGCGATCCTGCAAGCTTGGGGTTAGTAGACCGACACGCTAACCACTCAACCACCGTGGCAAGCTATAATAATTCGTTGATATATAGCTGAAAGATTCAACCATCAGCATCATTGACAATATTGTGCGTATAGCAGGTGGTAAATGTCAAGACCACTGACCTATAAAGAGTTAAACTCCGTTATCATCATAAGGTAGTGTATGCTCGTCTTTAACAGCAGAGGGACGTGGATGAATATTGTGATATCTGCTCAACCTTCTATAGCTTCGTATCAAAAAGGCTACATACATGCATGAGCAGATCGGATTATCAGCAGGCCATGCCTCATAAGACCCTTTACCTCCAGATCCTACACAATAGACGGATGAATTCCAATTTTCGTCATCCACCCATACAGCCAGGAAAATTACACTTCCCCGAGCCTTGCCCCGCTGCTCCACTCCTCCTATAATCTCCATTTTGTGACATCTATTACTTTCACAAAAAGGATGTCACGGTAAAAAGTAACTCGTATATCGCAAATGAAAGAGTTAAATCTCCTGCATTCATCAGGACACAAACGGATATTCAAATGCTACTGAGGTGACGAAAAAGCTCCCTAATCATCGAGGTATTCAAGGAATGGATATCGGCTTAGGATTATGATATCACTAGCGGACCCGTGCGAGAAATCTCGCATGTTCATGAACCACACTTTCCCAATAGGTTTATAATGCGAGACTTACGGGGAAAGTTTGTTATGTTTGTATTTCAACCAAATGATTATAGAACACTGTTTACATTTCAGTTAGAATTCCAAGTTATACGTTCCCTAACTTAAGAAGGCAATCACTGAAAATTGGATCATCATAATACTCACCGGTTATTCGATATTTATTAAACTATACGATTTGAGTACCGTACAGTACTCATTCCTTTGATTTACTGTTTCTCAAATCCATGCAAAATGATAAAGGAAAGACCTCAAAATGACATGAAACAGGCGTCACAGTGGCCAAAATTTGAAGTGGACAGCATATGAAGCGTATTTTCCTACAGCAACAGTATCTGCAAATCGCACACTTTGTACATTTTTAAAGTCATTTTTTAAAGAAATTATAGATATTTATGAAATTAGAGTGCAATTCGTCACTGCTTATGTCTATTTTCTTTACATTTGAATGCTCATTTGTCACGATCGGTCGCTTGTGAGCACCTCAGGAGGGATCTATACTACTGAAATAATATATATGATGATACAAACATTAATCTATACCTTCCGGGATAGTGTTGTAAGTAGCCCAGGCAACGAAGCGAAAATAAAAATAATAAATCCGAAAGTTTTTAAATTTGGTGAAAATGTTTATTAGGGTTACTCTTGAACCTGTCAAAAGTCCTGACCAATTAAAGGTCCACAATCGCCGCCATCTTGGAAAAATGGTGCACTTTTATGGTTTTTGGACTGTAAATCTTTGGTTATTAACTTTATCGAAAAAACTGTAGAGATCAAAATTTGAGAACATGCAATTCTCTACAAAAAAAAAGGTTCAATTCATTTTTTTTTTCATAAAACTAATATTTTCCGTGTGAATGGACGACAAACTTGATGCAGATCGGGGAATCGCTCTCACTGTAGGCTTCAGCAGCAAAATATGAATTCAATGGCGCATGACGGTCTCTGTGGGAATTCTGCAAACAGAAATTTATATTCGTTACGTAAAATTCAATCATTGTTATTATTTTTTTATTTTCCACATTTTTTTATTTTCCACATTTTCTTATTTACTCACTTTATTATTACGTTTGAGTGTGTCGGTTTTTTTTGTTGTTTTTTTTTGCAATCTGACTGGTACTGGAGCTATTATCATCGACTACATCTGTATAATCCGATAAATCAATGCTCCCCGCATAGGAAGATCGTCTCGAGCTTAGGTTGACACTGCCCTTTCTTCATTCCCGTTATCGACCTCGTCTCCGTCTTCATTTTCTTCATAGACTGTTTTCGATCCATTGAAGCAGTCTCCATGACAATTATTGCAAACCGTTGTACAATCAATCCCTGCTTTTCTACACCCACACAACCCTGCACAGCTGGTTGTACATTTGCAAAAAAATCAGATTTAATAAAGCCTCGGGTGCAATGGAGTCCATTGTTGTAATCGGACTGAAGTATCCTTGGACTCGTTCCCAACCCCATTCAGGGGGTAATTCATTTCCCAGCCATTTTTGCACCTGATTGTACACTCGAAAAGAATGTTGCCTGGATGCTCCTTCTGTTGGTAGTGAGGCAATGTCGGGCTTTATTTTCGTCACAGATTTTTGAAACAATGATATCGACGTTTATTCAAAGAATTGTCTGTAGAACGTGCCCCGTAGATTGCAAGGAAAAAACGTTCTCCAGCTTCAGCGATAACGTCGTGTGAAGAATCACGGTTGTTGAAACTTTCAGCGATATCATGTACGGTAACTCTTTAATTTTGTTAAATAACTTGACGCACCTAACTTTTCCTTTATTGAAAATCACTGAAGTAGTGTCGCAGCCACTAAAGGCATGCAAGAAAAGAATGTTGTTCGCAAGTCCTGATGATTGTGACTGCTGTGATGAATACACTCTTCTCGCGATTTTTCCCTTTCCCGGTTTGACAAAAAAGATATTTTTCCCCGATGGAGCCAATGTAACCAGCAGGTTCAGGTTCAATAGTAAGCTCTAATAAACATTTGCACCAAATTTCAAAACTTTCGTATTTATTATTTTTATTTGCTGAAATTCGGCCTTCGTTGCCTGGGCTAAAGGGTAGCTCACTTGCCCTCAATGGGTTGCTGAGCCATAGGTTTTAATGCTGAGGACATTTCTTAGCAGACAAATTAAGGGACCCCATCTCAGCAAAAACG
The DNA here is from genome assembly GCA_946902985.2 of Meconema thalassinum. NCBI lineage: Eukaryota > Metazoa > Arthropoda > Insecta > Orthoptera > Tettigoniidae > Meconema > Meconema thalassinum. The sequence continues at coordinate 611,350,654 of OX336388.2, forward strand.
TAAAATTAAGCAATTTTCTCAATTGAAGGGCTAAAGGGCGCAAAAATGTTTCAAATTGTGAGTCATGAAGAGCTCTATCTAACTAAAAAACAAAATTCGAAAATTACTACCGGCCTAAATGCAGTTCCTGAAAAATCAGCCTAATTTATTTATTTATCGTACCGTATGGCTTTTAGTGCCGGGAGTGTTCGAGGACATCTTCGGCTCGCCAGAGGCTGTAGCTGCTTCTAGAGAACACCCATACGGTGAGCTACAAGTTCCGCTCAATTTCAAGTAGTTCCAACTTTCGCTACTAGATGTCAATGATACCTAGTGAAGAACGTTGGAACTTTGATAGAGTGTTCCAACGAAATTTAGCTTCACACAAGTTTAGTCTGTGGAAGGATCTTTTACATGCCATAAATCTATGATATGAGACCGCCGGCTCTACTTCTCCTCTGAAGGAAGGCATACTGAAGGATTGTAACGCTCTTAAAGATCCAACGACTTCGGCCGGGTTTGAACCCGCTATCTTGGGCACAGCAGTTCAGCATGCTACCAACTATGCCACCGAAGCCGCTAATCAGCCTGAAATTGCTTGTTTCTTTACCCGTTTTCTTTTTTATTCAAATCCTAGCCAAATTAGCCTATTTAGCCTAAATAATTCTTTCTTTGATGTATTTCTTGATTCAATACCCTCAGGCGTCTTTTAATATACACACCGGAAGAAGTTATAAGGGCTTAAGTGAAAATCTGCATTGACTCACACTAGCGCTCGTAATGGTAGAAAAGGCAAACTGCTAATCTCATCGATCGGATTCAAAATGCCTAAATACACATTCAATGATTAAGAAAAGGATTGTAATTTTTAGGAATGAATAATGTATTCTCATAATTTTATTTTATTTTATTTACCTAAAATTCCTAGCTCATATCCCTAGAGATTGATGGTACGTAAATTACCAAGTCTTTATCTCCTGATGGTTCAATGTACGTAAACTACCAAGTCCATATCCCCTAAAGGAATAGTGTTCATGGAAGGCCTAGTCTATGATGAGGATGGTTTCAACATTGGGTTGCTTGCCTGAAAGGCTAGAACTGTGGTTTTTTTTATTATTATTATTTAATCCGGTCTGCTCAAACCAGTTGACCATCGTTTCACCCTAGTCTACCATTGGGTTCGTCAGTTGGTATGGTACGCCTCACCAGGAAGCTGGCTAGTGCTCTATACCAGGCTGTTCCAAATCCACGAGTTTTAGTATGCGTACACGCGAGTACTCAGCAGTAATGTTCGGAGCACGGTTGGAGAGGGACTGGGGGTGATAGCCAAAACGTCACTGGGCGAAGGTCATAGTACAAGTCCATGCGCTTCCTGCCAATCTTGATGTATCCACCGCTTAGTAACGGCCGCCCCTACAGCAGAGCTGTATTGCATATTGCAGGTTTACTCACACAAGGAGGCGAGTACTCAGCTGCTCACGGGCGAGCTGCTCGGCTGGAACAGCCTGCTCTATACATACCATTACAGTGAGTCCTTACAATGGTCATAATAATAATAATAATAATAATAATTAGGAGAGATTTTGCTAACTCCGCGGTACGGCTAATTCCGCAGTACTTGAAATATACTTTTTTCTGCAGAGAAACCCCATCGCAAGAGACGGGTACATCTCACCAGTTGTGTTGAGTCAACTATTCCATTTCTCTTGGCTATGAATTATCAACCGACAAATGCTACCACTTTGTGGAAAAATTATGAAAACGCGCGTTATTAGTTTTTGAAGTGTTAATATAATCTCACATATTTTGGTGATGCGTATATGCCGTAGTGGTAATTACTAGACTTATCATATTGCAGATTTACACAGGGTACCACGAATTAACCATAGTACCAACACTATCAACCAAAAATCCCTAAAAATTTACTAAATTCAAATTTCTTTGAAAGTGTCCAAAAGTATTCTTTTATAAGACAACCCATGCCAGATGAAATTTTAAAAACGGAATTTATGTCACAAATATTTAGTAATTTAATTTCTAAGTACATTTTTTGAAATCCTTTCACTTAATTAGTCTTGTTTACCACCAGTCCCTTAATATTGCGGATTTAGCCGAGTCTACCCTATTATTAGTATGATTAGTATTATTATTTTTAGCGTACCCATTCGAGAACTTTCGTACGTGTATAAACCACCCACCAGACTCTATTAGTATGCGGGCTCGACGCGACACAGTTCTGGCAGTTCATTTGCTTAATAGCACTTTTAAAACAAATTCTCGGTATTTATGAAAGAATATTTATGCAATTCGCCACTGCTGCGGGTAATTCTCTTTCTTCAGAATGCAAATTTGTTACGATCGGTTACTTGCGATGTCTGCGTTGTACAGCGGTAACGTTCTCGCATTCTGTTCCTGAGGTTGCAGGATTGAATCCTGGCGCAGACAGTTGGCATTTTAGAGTGCGCAAATGTGAGGGAGCCGTGTCAGTAGACTTATAGGCACGTTAAAGATCCACTTTGGAGCAATTCCTTCGGAGGGGAAGTAAAGCCGGCGGTCCCATGTCATAGATTTATGGCATGTTAAAGAACCTTACACTAATTACACCTGTGTGAAGCTAAATTGAATAGGTTAAGAATGTAAACAATGCTCTTAGGTTTCTACGTTCGTGGCGTCTAGTAGCTAAGTTCTGAACTAGGCCTAGTAGTCGTTGACGGTGGCGTTTGGCGGCAAAAGTAGGAACTATTTGAAAAACTCTAAGTTGCAGTCTGTACTTAAATTAAAAAACAGTTACACATACTAATACAGCCATCACAATTAACACCGGTTATCAGACAGATTCTACACACACCCAAAGTACACGGGGCTACATGACCGCGTTGTCACAGCCCCTAAACTGAGGAACCAACCAACCCTTTGGAGCAAATTCCGGCATCCCGGCGTCTCCAAAAGCCTCAGTAGTTAAAAGGGGCGTAATCCAATAACATTATTATCGGTTACTTGTGAGCGCTCCATGTGTATACACGACACGCCCGGCTTTCTATAATGCGGGCTGGACGTGACGCAGTTCTGACAGGGGATTTCTTGATTATATGTTTAAACGCACTTCATAAACAAATAAATACATTTCCATTGACCTTTCAGGAAATGCAAGATTTGCCCTGTACTATTGAGACGATTTGGAAGATTTTGGTTTTAAAAAAACGCACCTTCTATCTCCCTCCGGTTTAAGAGCTTGAGTTTGAGCTTGAGGTCCGGCTTGGAGGAGGGTTTGATTCCGACATCAGCTATCTTGGAAGTTCTTTCGGTACGTTCCCCACTTCTACTCTATGCTGGGATGTTTCCTAAATGAAGGCCACGGCCGCCTCCTTACCAATCTTATCTCCAATTTACAAACACACACAGCAGTACAGCCATCACAATACACACAGGCTGAAACAGGATTCCCACACATACACGCCCAAATACACAGGATTATATACCACGATGTTGCAGTCCCTAAAATATACCTATACAAAAAGAACTACACTGAATAAATATTCGCTGTGCCAAGTGTCATTGCTCTCGGATGATTAGATCACCAGAAAAGTAATTTTTAATATTTGAACATCGCATTGAAACCATGTTGTTATTGTAGGAACTTATCAGGTTTTGAAAGTTACATATATGTACTTACTTAGTAGTCTTCCAGGAGCGGGCGTCATTAAGGGCCCACCAACGGCCGTCAGGCCATATTACACAAAATTTATTTAATCTATGTCTTAAAAAATACTTTAAATTACAGATATGCTACTAAAAATACGTGGTTTTTTCCTTCTAGAATTTCTAAAGAGAATTCAGTATACATAACTCATCCCTATCTTAAATTCCTGACAATCTTGTACGATATATTGTAATAGCGAAGGCCGCTCTAGAGAACCTTCTACGTAAAGTATATGGGTGATGGACCGGGTGAGGAAACTGTGAACATAGCACTGACTTGCACGCAAATTCTCTGCGCTATGAAAGGATCTTCCTTTCTCTTCAAGGGCTTGGAGAATTGTCCCATACTGTTGTGTTGAAACGAAATAGAAGATCCCTCCATTTCACTTCCTGTTCTGTCTCTTTTCGAAAGTCAACCCGGGTTACGGGAGATGGGTCCACCCCACTCCCTTAAACAGGTATAAGAGCGATTGTTCACAGCTCACAGTGTGTCGAATCCCAATTCTAGGTGGCAAAAACTAATAACTTCGTTAATAGTGCTGGGATTCTACTAAAGTTGGCAATATACCGTTTTCGAGGTCACTGAATTCATTTCTCGCATCGGCTTAAGTGTACGATCTTCGGGGGTAAATATATAGGGGTGAGGGGTAAGGTGAGGTGTAAAAAATGACCGAAAGCAACACAAGAATCATCCATTTATGGTAGTAAAAATCACGATTTAGATTTGTATATGATAGTTTATGACAGTGCTAAACATACTATTTAAAACTGGATAAAATATGAATAACAATGAGACTTTCAGGCAAGTATTCTTGTTACACCTTATTTGAGGGAATAGACGAAGTCACTGTAAGTTGTAAAATCATCCAGATTAAAAACGTATATTAAATTGTTATTAAACATAGAACAACCAAATTTGCACAAAAAATAACACTTATTTTCTAAAAATAAAAAAATATTCGTCAAAATCATATAAACAATTTCTTTATAACAAAATGTCATTTTACACTCCTGTTAATGACGCAGTTTTAGTAAACACACTTCACACACGAAAACAATATTACTTCTCTAGAAAAGCATGGAAATAAAGATAACATATATTGAATATTAGGCCTATCTCTCCTATTGCAAATAAAAAGAAAACGTCCATTCGTCAACTAATGTTCTCATTAATCTCACTCCCTTAATAATAACAAAATGTATAATGTTCATTCGTCATCTGATTCTTCTGTCGAGTCCAGAGCATCGTAGTCATTGCTATACTGGTCTTCATCATTTGATCCTTGGGGGTCATTAAGTAACTCAATAGCTTCCATAGGTAGATTACCTATGTACGTGGCATTGTTCTTCCTGCACTCTCCCATTTTTGTTAATATTATGGGATATCAACTTAATTTTGTTTCTTAGCTCCTTCACCTGAGTGTCAGTAAGAGTTGTAGGATCAAATGTATTCATAACATATTGAAATATGACGTCTGTACGGCCCTATTTACGATACGACCGCCACGCGTTGAAAAATTCTTCTGGCGGTAATGCCCACATAGTCACTGAAAATAAGAAAATAAACCATCATGCACATTCGTGCGCAACCAAACCATTACAGATCCTGAATCTACATTAAATTTCCTGTCGAATGACGTTTAAAGTAAAGTGGCACTATGAGGCACTCATAAAGTAAATAATGTATTTAGTGCAGAAAGCATAAAAGAGCGAACACATACCTCTTTTCACTATTCCATAAGCCGCAGAAGACAACACCTCGTTGAACTCACTAGAATCACAACGTTCGGTTCACTCCGACGCCTCCTATCAAATGATCTGATAACTGCCAGGAAGACGTTTCAGCACCTATAACCTCCCTCCTACGCACCAGAGAGCGGACAGGAAGACCGAAGGTCACCATTTGGTTTGTTCACTATCGAATGAGCCAATTTCGCTTTCATTTGCGACAGTGAATTTTTTCCACCTAGATATGGGATTCGACACACTGTGCAGCTTGCTGATTTTACTTACTTACTTAGTCGGATCCTCTTCTACCCATCGGTGTCGAGGTTTTACAAAAGGAGCGCCAAGCCTTCCTGTCTCTGCTCAGCTGTTTTGCTTTCCTCCATTCTATTCCCCTCTCCGCGACTGCCCTCCTGACATTTTCCTCCCACGTAGTCCTTGGTCTCCCTCTTGTTCTATTACCCTGCACTTGTGTTTCACATACTATCTTGGCAATTCGTGATTCCGGCATACGTTGGATGTGGCCGTACCACCTCATCTGATTCTCTTCGACCTTTTGCTGAAGTGGTACAACTCCTAAACCCGTTCTCATGGTCTGATTCCGGATCCTGTCACGTCTCGTCTTGCCTTCCACTTTCCTCAAATACCTCATTTCCATTGCCTGCACTTGGCTGCGGTACTTGTCTGTGAGGCACCGGGTCTCACAGCTGTAAATAAGTACTGGTGTATAGACAGCCCGAAATATTGCCAGCTTTGTGTTCTTCGAAACTTCTCTGTTGTTAAGGAAACTTGACTTTATTGAATTGAACAATCTACTGGTAGCCTGCACTCTGCTATTGATTTCACCCTCAATTTTTCCATCTCTTTGTAGTGTTGCTCCCAAATATTTGAAGCTTTCAGTTTGTTCCAGGTTGGTTCCTCTTATATTCACCTGCTGCACAGTTTCTTCTCGTGACACTAGCATTGTCTGTGTCTTAGCAGTATTGATTTTCATCCCACTATTGGATAATTCTTCATCCCATACGTTAATGTTATGTTGTAGATGTTCTTGGGTGTCTCCCATCAGCAGTATGCCATCTGCAAAATCGAAATGTGTAACAAACACTGGCCTCATGTTCCTATAGCCAAGATGGAACTTCTTCACTCTCACATTACAGTTTTTAATGACCGAGTCCATAAGAGTTATAAACAGGAGTGGACTTAAACTGCATCCCTGTCTCACTCCCGATGTCGTCTGGAACTCCTCTGACTCTGCATTTGATGTTCTGATATAGTTTCTACACTTCTTGTACATGCTCTTCAGTGCTACCAACAGGCTGTCCTCCACTCCCTTCTGTCGCCAAGCTTCCCAGATCTTGTACCGCGGGACACTGTCGAAAGCCTTCTCCAAGTCAATGAAGGCCATGTGGACCTCCTTTCCCTTTTCCAGCATCTTGTCACTTATCTGTCTTGCACTGAAAATCGAATCCTGTGTACTCTTTTCTGGCCTAAATCCACACTGTGCTTCATCAAACTGGGGTTCTACAATTGTCCGAAGTCGGTCTTCCAACACTCGTGCATAAATCTTTCCTGGTACGCTTAGCAGTGAGATCCGTCGATGATTCCCGCATTCCCGATTATCTCCTTTCTTAAAAATGGAGATGATAATGCTGACTTCCCAATCTTCGGGGATGCTCTTTGTCCTCCAGGCAATGTTCAATACTTTTAACAGCAGTCTCTCTCCCTCCTCACCCATATACCTCAGCATCTCCGGGGTGATCTGATCATGCCCGGCTGCTTTACCCAGCTTCATTTTCTTCAGTGCCTTCTTGACCTCCTCCATTGTAATCTCTATTCCTTGATTAGTCTCTCTTCTTAATTCCTGTTCTTCTTGGTCTGTTTCTTGCCCTTCCGCTGCTAAGAGTTCCTTAAAATGTTTCTTCCATTTTTCCAGTATATTCTTTTCTGTCCTTAGTAGGTTTCCATGCTTGACTTTTATAAATTTGAGTGGGCATTCATTCCCCTTCCTCATATTCTTCATAACTTTATAGAAGAGTTTTTGATTTGTACTATAATTCTCTTCCATCTCTTTACCAAAATTGTCCCATGTCGTTTTTCTTGCTTCTTTAACTGCATTTTTTGTTTGTTGTCTCTGGTTTTTATAGAGATCATAATCCCCCTGTAACATAGTCGTAAGATACTTCTGCCAAAGCTGTTTCTTCTTCTTCACCTCGGCTTGCACCTCCTCAGTCCACCATGCCGTCCTCTTCTGTTGTACTCCAGCCTTTGACACTCCACAGGTTTCTTCTGCCGCCCTCAGAATTGTTTGCTTAAACAAGCCCCATGACTCTTCCAAGTCCAAATCCTCTGTTCCTATCCCCTGTAGTCTATCAGATATCTTCTCCTGGTATGCTGCTCTCACATCTTCCTCCTCCTTGAGTCTATACCCCTTTATCTTCTTCTTAGGTTTTTTCCTCCCCTGCTGTTGTTTCGGCTTCGATGTAACTGCCACCTTCATAACCAGCAGGTAGTGATCGCTACCAATCTCGAACCCCCTGTGTACCCTGGCATCCAGCACATTCCTCATCATTTCCTTCTCTACAAGCACATAGTCTATTATAGACTTCTCTTGTCGGTTTGGCTCTTCTCTGGTATACATATTGTGCCCGTCCCGGAAATATGTGCGATGACCCGGCCAAAAATTACACCACACAATTTCCGTGAAAGAACAGGGGAGTGAAATAAAAAAAAAAGTAGCAGGAAAAACGAATGTGCCTGAATTCTAGTTTGATAATATAAGAAGAACAAGTATTTCCGTGAAGAACTATACAGCCTATTTTCATATATCCTGCTCATGTTAATTGCCTCTATCAACATACAAAATTTCAGTTTAATTGCTGTAACAGATTCGTAGATATTGAGAACCGTCTAAATATTTCAGATGGTCGCCAGGTTGGATTTTTATTTTTGTACTATTACATTAAGATTATTGTGTACGTGTGGTATTCAAACTTGAATCGCATGATTAGAACACAAGAAGTAAAAACGAGATTTTAAAATTACGCACAGCAGCCATCTTGTGATTATGCAAACAATCGAAATAAATTAGATGCCAGTGAATCAACATTTGTATAAGCATTTAACGTGCAACGTTTCACGGCACTCGGATAGTTAATTCGCGAGAAACGTCCATTTAAATATTTATACTTCGCGTCGCCGCCATGTTGGATTTGTGCTCACCAGGTTACTGAAAGTCCTATAGGTGAACATATGTTCATAGTCTCTATGAACATTAAAAAAATTCAGTTTGGTTGCTGTAAAAGATTCATAGATGTTGAGAACCGTCTAAATATTTCGGAACCTCGCCAATTAGGATTGTTTTATGTATAGGCCATAGAGTTATGTACCATTCAAGGACAATTTATGCCTAGGTTCATTATTCAAACTTTCACTTCGATCGCATGATTACGACACAAGAAATAAAAACTTAATTTTAAAATTTCGCACAGACCCCATCTTGAGGTTATGTAAACAATTGAATTAAATTAGATGGCAGTGCATTACAATCTGCAAAATCATTTACTGTACCACATTTCACTGCGCTCAGAGAGTTAACTCACGAGAAAAGTCTATTAAAATATTTCAAATTCGCTTGGTCGCCATGTTCGTTTTGTACTTGACCGGTTTATGAAATATACATAGGTAAACTTGTATCCGTACCCTTTATCACCGTACAAAATTGCAGGGTGATATCTGTAATAGTTTCGGAGATATAGAATGTCAGTGAAATATTTCGCACAGTCGCCATTTGGAGGTTATGCAAACAATTGAACTAAACTAGACTCCAGTGCATTTCAATGTGTATAAATATTTGCTGTACCAAGTTTCATTACGTTTGGATAGTTAAATCGAGAGAAAAGTCTATTTAAAAGTCTCAACTTCGCTTTGCCGCCATGTTGGTTTTGTAGTCACCAGGTTTTTGAAAGTCTCATAGGTGAACTTCTATTATTGCCCTTTATCACCGTACACAATTTCAGGGCGATATCGGTAATAGTTTCGGAGATATTGAATGCTAGTGAAATATTTCGCACAGCCGCCATGTTGGATTGGTGAGACGTAACAAGATTTGAAGGCACGGTCGAGGTCGCCGGGAATAGTGCTATGAACTTACCGAGTTTCACTGAAATCGCTCCAGTCGTTTAGATTTTATTAGGACACACACACACACATGGACAAAAGGTGATCTCATAAGCCTATTTTTTTTAAATTGAAAATAGGCTAAAAACGGCTCGGGTGGCACGAGACAGAGTATCTCCGGGTCGTTACTGGATGGGAAAGAGGGCGCCATCAGACGAGAGTTCGCAAGGACACATTCCTGGAGAGGCCAGAGTTAAAAGAAGAAAAATAGAAATGACACAGATAAAAGCAATTTAAGAAGGTAAAGGAAAATGATCCTTATTTATTCATGGATTCAGCTTGCTTTAAAATTCCACACCCTGCCTATGATCTCGACGGCTAGAGAATCCCTAAGATATGGTGTAATGTCTTTCTGAATCATGCCAAATCGGATCAATAAAAAAAAATACATCACAGGACTGAAACGAAAGCCAACTAAAAGTCTCTTCTGTCGCTGCAGGGATCTTTCGGTGCACACGACACGAAAAATTATTAACACTCATCCCTGAGCGTCCTAACTTCAATTATATGAAAGAAAAAACGCCATCAAATAATCAAGCTAATGCGCCCTGTGATGTGAAACTGCTTGCTAATGAATTGATATCGGCATTGTACTGCCGTAATTGCACACAAAACAGTCTATCCAATTGTCCAAACTTATTTACAATTATAACTGAAAATAATATAATATGAACTCATATTTGGGGCTACATGACCGCGTTGTCGCAGCCCCTAAACTTAAGAACCAACCATATGAACTCATCTAACTCAGTTCCAAAAATCAAAAATTGTTCAAATCAGTCCACTGATTATCAGGATCAGTTCAAAAATAAATCTTTTAATCAAATCGAAATCCTTAATTCAATATCTCATGCTCAATTCAACATCTTTTAGTGAATCCTAAACTAATAATCTTGTTTAAAATTCGATAATCTTTTGTCAATTCAATAATCATTCCTAATGCCCGCAATTATTATAATAATCCTTACATGGTCTCGTGGTCTCGAATCTACAACTAGATTCAAAAATAATCCAGAATCAAACTCCATCAAATGATGATTGAAGTATCAGTGCAACCATACTCGATGATTTCGTTAAATTGCTCAGGCAATTGCTGATCAAAATAATTAGTAAAGAGGACAGAGAAAGAAAGATTAAATTTTGCCTCACAAAAGCAATGAGCCTTTGTCAAAATTAGCCATAAATTCTCTAAGAGAGACCAAATAATTAGATCAAAATATTTAAACATCATGATAGGATTATAATAATTCATGATAAAACATGTCATATCATTTGCCAATAAATCGTTGCACTAAGGCAATAGCCCTCTAAATAACTCGAGCAACATGTCACAAAAGATCATGGCCCATCAAACTATAATTCAAAACCAGAAAGCAGATCATCATCTGAGCATTTCTGTACATAACTTCAATAATTCCTATCACAAATATAATATCCAAGTGGCAAATCTAATATTTAATATTGGCTATCTTCACACTCAAAATGTGGCAACCAGAATCCATAAATCGAACAGTCGGATCTGAACAGATATGCACCCAAAATACTAATAATTCAATCGAAATGTGAACGGCTCAAGGCAAAACTAGCAAAGTCCTCAAATGAGACCCCCAAAGATCGTCCTAGAAAAGGCCTGGAGTTCAAAAAAAACATCGCGCAGACGGCAAAGTCATCCTAAGGCTTCAACATCAAATCCCCAAAGAAAATGTGGACCAAAATAAACACCTGTGCATCTGATGCACACTATCTTAAAATCCTTGGATAAAACCATAAATCGAAAAAGAATGCATCATGAAAGAAACGCAGAAGAAAAAAAACATTGAAATAATTGCCATCGCAATTATGCAAGAGAAAATAATAATAATAATAATAATCGTAAAAAAAAACAATCATCATCATTAATCCCAGCAAAATTTATAAGACTCCGATGTGTACAATCAGATAATGCTCTTGCCATACCGTGGAATTATACAAAGTCGAACATGTGCTCTGAAGTGCAACTCATTATGGGAAGATTCAATTCATGTGGGCTGGCGACACATTTTTACCTCCTGGCATCTTCGGTAGGCAGAGATAAACCTCTTCTGCAAATTTAATAGAGTGTAAAGATCCCTGATAAGTGTTCCCTGGTGTCGTGTTGGCGGCAGGCGTTTGCTTGCGAAGATCGTCGCGACGCCTCCTGGATCAAAGTTCCATCCCCCCATCACGCCTTCTGCGTGTTTTAATGTGCCATGGTTTAATTAGAAATATTCGACACTGTATGTCTCTCCTTCCTCACGAAGACATTTACTTCATTGATATGGTGCCCCATTATTTTAGAGTAACACGCCACCACAGTTCTAATTCGATCTAGAATGTTCAGAAGTGAGATTGTGTTCAGTGTAATTGGCAAAGACTGTTCCAGAAGTCCGGCATGAAGCAATGTTCAATGAACGATGTGAACTATTACAGAGTTCCAATGATGCCTAAAGCCATGTTCACTTGCCATCACGGCTTTGATTAAATGTGCAATGTTCTGTCGCAAAGATGTCCCAACTGATTTCCTTTGCATAGTGTGTAAGCTTGTGGCACAGGATGAGAAATATCCAGCCCTCAGATTGTGTATCACTGCTGCTCTATGCTGGTAATGTTTATATGATTTTTCAACTTACGTGGCTCCATCCAAGTATCTCAGTGCAAGTCCCAATACTTACGAATATGAGCCATCACTTTCACACTGCAGTTTGCTTGCGATTTGCAAGTGACAAACCTTCATCTAATAGCTCGCCCTTTCGACCGTAAGAAGACAACACACACAGCGATACCGGTCCGCACTAAACATTTTCTGGACACGAAGAGAATCAAACATAAGAATGAGCAAACTCATCTGGCGATCACCTGTCAAACAGCCTCGCTATCCTCCCCTCCGTAAGGGGGTGGGGGTAGCTCGCACATACCTCTCCTTACTCCCGGCCGTGACATCATCACAGAAGTGCACTGACCTCCACCGGTCATTCGGGCAAGATCAAACCACCGTGACGTAATATTTGCGGCCCCCGGCCGTTCACGCAGCACCGTAGCTTAGTGGTCATACTCCAAATCGGGTACATCATGAATCCTCTTGTGTTGAAACATGGTATTGGAGACAACCATCTCATTGCTGTTGCATAGGTCTAAAATCCTCCTTCCATTGTCATTTTGTGTCTCTTCACCATGTCTTCCCATCACCTCTTCCCACCCTTCTACTCTGTTGCCAACTCGGCCGTTAAGGTCACCCAGTACCAACACTCTTCCTTTTGCATCATCTATGGTCTTCTGCAGTTCTTCATAGAAGACCTCCTTCACTTCCTTAGTGTTATCCTCATTGGGTCCATAAGCCGCAATAAAGGTCATATCCTGAAAGTCTCTATCTCCCATTTCTATCGTCAGTTGTATGATCCTCTCACTAGTGTATTGCCATTGATTGATATATTGCCTATATCCTTCCGGCACCAATATTCCGAGTCCTGCGCTTGCTCTCTCATTCTGTGCCACTCCTGAGTAGAAAAACAGAAATCTTTTTCCACTTTCCTGATCCATTATTTGTTCACATCCTCGTCCTTTCTTCTTGGTTTCTGTAATAGCTAAAACCTCTACTTGTGATTTCTGGAGTTCAGTTGCTAGCTCTATTTCTTTCCCCTGTATACCCCTTACGTTCCATGTTCCTATTCTCATTATCCTTTTTCCTCGTATAGTCGTCAACGATTTAATCAGGCCGGTTATGATTTCTTTTAACTTTGGATTTTCGGGCTAGTGAGTTGTTGGCCCACTGCGCCTTAGCCCAGTGGAGGGGCTGCCTCCTCATAGTCCCTGGACTTACTAGATTTTTACAGGGTTTTCTCCCTTCTCCCATGTGGACAATCTCGTCCACTTGTCTCTGGTGTTCGAGACCTACTAGCTCGGGGATATACCGCCCCATCTCGGTCCCTGACTGCACTCAGCCACTGTAATTCAGTGTTGCCCGCCCCCCACGACGTGGACGTGTCAGCCAAGAGTTGCCCAGATGCACACAGTTACAGCCCAAGTCCCCTGAATGCCCTAGGCCGAGAGGCGCTGATTTTACACAAAAATATATTTATACATTTTCAGTTGTCTGGGGTTCCAAGTACAGTACCAATATGTTCGTGAGTTCTTTGAATGAAGTTATTCTATAAATTAAGGTATTTTTAAACTTTTGTGGTTCGGTACGTAGTTATTTAATATGCTGATCGTGTGCGACATAAGAAAATGAATGAAGTGGATTTTTTTATTAACAAATCCAATTTTTCTATACCTTTGAACATGTTAGGACCTCATCAACCAAGGTGATAGATAAATTTGCTTCATCCAAGCACAGGACTGGAGAATATACTGTGTTCACAAATAAGGAACCATGTGAGTACAGTTTTTAATGCATGAACTGTTTATTAAATTTGTTTCAAATGTTGCGTCGTGTATATGGATGGATGCTTGTAGTTTTACTTTTTACATGACAGTTAATCATGTGGTCATGAGCCACGGGACCTCCATTTTACGTGGAGTCCGAACCACAGGACATGGCATTTCACTTCGAAAATCTCACATGCGTTGTGTGGAATTATGATAATGGCAATATTGGCAACAATTAATGTCAAATATAGAACAACAATAATAGCATCTGCCCACCCTAAAATTTTAGTCAGGAGCTGCTCCTGTATTTTTCTATCACCTTACAAAATGTCAATTTGATTGCTGTAATAGTTTCGGGGAATTTGTGATCCGGTGAAATATTGCATGGTCGCCATGTTGGATTGTTTTGGTTGTAAACCTTAGAATAATATGCCAGCTGGTGAAGAGGTGGTTCATTATACAAACTTTAATTTCGATTGTGTGGGTAAGCGTGGATTAATATCTTGCAGATATGCCTTTTTGAATTTCTCATTTTAAAATATTGAATCGAAATAGATGGCAGTATATTAAACCGTCTTATCAAGATTTACCATGCCAAGTTCCACTGCGCTCGGATGATTAAGTCGTGAGAAGCCCCATTTAAATATTTAAATTACGTATAACCACTAGGTTGCTTTTGTGCTAATTAAGATATTGAATGTCACATTGGTGAACGTATTTTAATGGCCTCTATGAACATACACAATTTCAGTTTGATTGCTGTAATAGTTTCGTAGATATTGAGAACAGGTGAAATATTTTGCATGGCCGTTATGTTGGACTACTTTATTTGTAGGCCTTAGAGTTACAGTCACTAGGGGTAACTTTGTACCGGTCAGTATAACTTTGTACCATTCCCTCAGTCACGGTCGACTCTAGAAAGGTCGGAAGGTTCAATCTGACAACACTGTAGCTACGGCTATTGTCAGTCATACTTCGTCACGAGGGCCTGAACTGAAACAGCTGTTTGCTAGCAAGGGAGGCGACAAAAACTACGGAATTAATATTGGACAAACATAATGTACATGTTTAGCAAAACATCTGTTGATTTTTATTTACACATGACCAGTGTTACAATCGGAAATAAATGAATAACGTGCCTATGATCGTGAAAAGTTGTTATAAGAGCCAAGCAAGCAGATATTGAGTGACACGGAAATAATTTACCAACATAAAAGTGTTTAGCAAGATAAAGAAAATTATTTTGGTTTCTTTTCGTATTTTACTACTCTGAAGTATGGTACCGGTAATAAAACAATTGGCGGTGTTATAATAATAATTATATGGAGTAAGTAGATGCAATTGAGTGTTATGTGATGCGAAAATGTAGGCTATCTCCCATAACATCTTCACACTGTAGGCCTATAATAAACCCTTGATTCCGCCGCACATATGTGTAGATAATTTACTACCATTATAGAAATAATCTGTTGCTGCTGGTATTCCCTAACTGTATCTGATTACTTCTGTTTCCTTCCTAAAGTGCTGCAACTTTCTCTTCCCATAACCAAGTTTGCTGACATCAACAGCATTATTCCTTGCCTGTGAATAATTGTTTAGCAATACAGTGGCAATAACTGAAAGTATTTTTTCACTTAATTGACTAATTTATGCCATCTACGAACCATTTCGAAGGTTCCCTAATCCAGGCCTGGCGCAGAATTTCGTCACTTGGGAACCTAAACACTGGTGTGTAGCCTCCCTTACTTGGTTAATTTGCATTACAGTTGGGGATACAACATTGTATCTGGCATTGTTACGGTGCCGAAACATTCCAGGAAAATCAAAGTTTAGAACATGAAGTACGATATGTGATAATTCCATGTACCGTAGGATTTAAAAATACCATATTTGCCAGATACAAAGCACACTCGTCAGTGTGTTCTCGATTAGGGATTACAGTAAAAAAACTCATCTGGAAGGGTAGTATAAACGCTACTATAAAGCGTATAAACGTAAAAAGCGTAAGAAACAAAATATAGATGGAAATATCCCTATGAGATAAGCAAGAACACCTGCCAGACTGAACGTTCCCTCGTGTTCCCGCCTGACAAGGGTATGACTGATGAACATGTTGCCAAGTCTCAGCCTTCCGACCTGTCTAGAGTCGACCGTGCCTCAGTTCATTATATTGAATAATTTGAAATCCATTTACTATGATCTTTTTGGATTTCACAACCTCTCGACAAACTACGTTCTCAATTCATTACTTGCTGTCTTGACCCAAGGCTAGTAAACTACAGAGGTCAAGGCTAGTAAACTACAGAGGTTGCCTCAATATGGAGCTCTTAGGCGAGGGGATCGCAGAGGGAAGGGAAAGGACGTGACGTCACACGTTTCCTCGTAGCGCGCGAGGCGCGTGATATGTAAGGAAAGTCAACTTTTCCACACATTATATTGTATGGATTGCAGTGGTTTAAACACGTGTTTTAAGCCCTTTTGTTTATAATCATGGCAGGCCAAAGATGTGCTGTGGCAGTTTGTCACAGTTATTATAAAGTTGGAAATGACGTGTCGTTTTTCACGATACCTAAAGACGCATGCCTTCGCAATCAGTGGATTGCTGCATGTAGGCGAAAAGATCGTTGCAACCCTCAAACAAGTAGGATATGTTCCCTCCACTTTAAGAGTGAAGACATCGAATTAGAATTCAGGGCCGAATTGCTTAATATAAAGCCAAGATTTCCAAGGAATCTAAAACCAAATGGTAAGTGAGCCCAGCTGGCCTACTCTTAAGTTTTAATGACCTGCTAGCATGATTTTAAAGCTGTTAATATTTTTGACATATTTTCGTACATGGTATCAGGGGCGTATATACATTTTTTTAGAGGGGGGGCTGACTATCGTGGAAAATTGTGAGTACTTAATGAATTTTCTATTATAGCCTATGGAGTATGAATGGAAAATATCTAAATGGGCTACTTGTCAATTCATTAAGCAGGAAGGTAAACACTCATTTTCTTTTACAAATTGATAATTATTTCTTAAAAGTAGGCCACTGTGAAATACATTGTATGTTGTACCCACGTTGGCTTTTTTCGGGGGGGGGGAGGGGTCTGGAGCCCCCTCAGCTCCAGATATACGCCTTATATATGTGCATGCATGGTATTTTGATGTTGGACAAGACGGAAAATTTCATGAGTAATTCTCTTTGCATTGGTAAAAATTCTTTGCAAATATTCCAGAAAGCAGTCATCATTTCAATAAAATCCCTTCGAATTCTGTCCAGAGATATGGTCCGTAGGCATAATACAAAGTACATTCTCACACATAGGCTAAATCAAGATATACTGGAAAACCTCTTTTCACAATTGCGAACCCGTGGTGGCTTAAGCGATCATCCTTCTCCCCTTGACTGCATTTACAGACTGAGGATGATTATTTTAGGAAAAAAATCCAGGAGTTGTTCAAAAGCAAACAAACACTGCTGATCCAGATTCAAATGAATATGTAGTTGGTGAAGCACTAATAAACAAAGCTGGCATAGTGTCTGAATCAAGTAACGTGCTTCCAGAACCAACCTTAGGGAGCAATGTGCAACCAGAGTTCTTCATTGCCAATATCATGGAACAAAGTGAGGAGGATGGCAAGGCTTATGTTGCAGGTTATGTAGCCCACAAGTTCCAAGATAAATTTCCACAACTTGGGAACTTAACCTATGGAATGCAAACTCAACACGATTATGCATTACCAACCTTGATTAAACACTTGTCATACAGTGATATGACCGATCCCTCAGAAACTTGGCTAAACCAGTTCCGGCACATTTGAGCAAAATTCGTCACATTTCACGGAAAATACGGATTTCAACGAGGCAGGAACGTTCTAAGAAGAACGACAGATTTTGTGTCGAGAGAAGTTCCTGACGTACCGTCTGCATCTTGCATAAGAAGTGGTTATTGGAAGTCACTAACACCCACGATACTGCTACCGAGTCTAGGCGAATTTCCAAGAAATTCAAGATCACAACATAAAATGTAAGTAGGCTACATTCAGTTATTTCATCACCCATTTACCAATAATTTCATGACAAAAAACTGTTCTTTGCGTACTCAACAGCTGATGTTGACAGTTTCGTTACGTTCCCCACATGGCGCGTTTGGTATCTTGTGACGTCATCCGCCTTGTGAACGCTGATTGGTGAGTGAAAATTGAGGCAACCTCTGTAGTTTATAAGCCTTGGTCTTGACCAACCATTATAGAAGGGCTCTTTGTTGAAGACACGTGTTTAAAATTATCGCCGTTATTGGAGCTGAGTGGTGTGTCATTTTCAAGTTAATATTGTGAGTATATTTTTATAATCTTTCCTTAATAGTTATTTTAAAATAGAACTATAGATTCTGGTTACCTTATTTAACAAAAAATAATTAAGATAAGTGTGCTCTTTTTCTTTCTATAAACAAAATAGCACAATGATGCATTTCTGTAGCATTTTCAGGTTAACTTTGTACCGGTACAAAGTAACCATGATAGTGGTCGAAAATTAATGCTAAGACGAGACAAATATATTTTTATATTAATTTGAAAGGGATTTATAATATTTTACGTTTTTATTACGGTAAATATTGTGTTTAAATATGAACCACCATTGTGGATAAAAGAAATTCTAACGTAAAGAGAAAACTGATCTGCATATAACAATAACATCAAGTAGTGGTAATTCAAAACTTATTGGGCCTAAAGTATATTAGAAAGGGAAAAAATATTGTTCATGTTAATAATAATTTCATTTAATTTCTGTTTTATATTATTCTAGATGCCAAGAAAACCATCTGTGAAAGCAGGGACCAGGCAGTATGGAACAAAGACCCGATATACAAGTGAAAAACTAAAGGAAGTGCTGGATGATATTCGTCTTGGAAAAATCGGTCAGCGAGAAGCTTCTCGACTGTATTCTATCCCTAGGCAAACACTTGTTAATAAAATGAAAAACAAACATTCTGGTAGAGCAGGAAGACCCAATATTTTTTCAGCGGAAGAAGAAAATGCTTTTGTCCAACATTGCGTGTGCGTGAGTGAAATGGGCATCTCTATATCTATGTTTGATTTGAGGTGCATTGTAAAATCATACCTTGATTCCAACAAGAGAGTTGTGAAGTGTTTCAAAGGTAACATGCCTGGCTGGGAATGGGGAAAATCATTTTTGGAAAGACATGGTGCATGTATTCAGGAGAAATTTGCTAGGAACATTAGTAGAAAGCGAGCATCAGTGAATGAAGGTATCGTAAACACATTTTTTGAACATTATGAGAAAGAAGTAGAAGGTGTTCTGCAAGAGAACATATTTAATTATGACGAGACAGGGTTTCATGATACTCCATCTAGTGGGAAACTCCTATTTCGTCGCTCGTGTAGACATCCAGAGAAAATAATGAATTGTTCTAAAGTGTGCTATACAGTCATGTTTTGTGGGAGTGCAAGTGGTAATTTACTACCACCTTACATTGTTTTCAAAGGGACACAGAAGTGGAATACCTGACTGTTAGATGCACCCCCTGGTACAAAAATGAACGTATCTCAGAGTGGGTGGATGGAACAAAGCATATTTGATGAGTGGTTTGAATTCCACTTCCTTCCAGCAGTAAATCATCTAGATGGAAATAAAGTTTTAATAGGAGACAATCTTTCAGCACACATTTCCATAAAGACTTTAAAACTCTGCGAAGAAAATAACATAAGGTTTATATGTTTGCCTCCAAACGCTACACACATCCTTCAACCACTAGACATTGCTTACTTTTCGGCACTGAAAAGTAACTGGCGGCATGTGCTCTCCGACTGGAGAAAAACACCACAGGGGAAGAAAAGAGCTTCAACCTAAAACAGAGTTTAGTGGCCTTTTGGCAAGGACACTCGAATTGGGACAGGCAACATCTGAGGCAAATTTAAAAAATGGTTTTGAAAAATGTGGGCTGTTTCCAGTGGACCGCCTGAGAGTTGCAAATTCTCTTCCAGAGTACGCAAGAAATGAATCTTCAGTAACTCAAAGTGTGAGTGAAGAATTTAAAAATTACGTACAGAGTATTAGAAATGTAGATCTCACAACCAAGACAGTAAAACGATTTAGGTTGCCAGTTGAACCTGGCAAAAGTGTTTCTGCAGAAGAAGTTTCTCAGTTTTCAAAAAACAGAGAGTCTCAGGCTAAGAAAAAAAGGAAAAGTGATGAAACTGGGACAACATTAGAGAGTGTAGAAGATAGTGATGTGGGAACCGACATTACTCAGATTCAATCGACTTCAAAACAGATCAGCAGGCCGATAGGTAGAGGGCCCAGAACTCGAGGTGGAATAAGAAGAAATAATGCAACAAATAGAACAATGGGACGACTGGTAAAGAGTATAAACGCAAATAGTGAATTGGAAACTACAACTGGTATTTCATGGGACACATCTGCTTGTGTAAATGAAGACGTGGGCACTGAATCATGCAGTGTTGCTGATCCACAATCTAGCAACAATATTGCTCTTGATTATTCTATTGATGACTTTGTTATTGTCTCATATGAAGGTTCTCTGTTTCCAGGAATAGTGACTGCAATTGAAATTCATGGCCCAAATACAAGTTATAAAGTAAATTGTATGACAAAGAAAGGACAACATTGGGTATGGCCTGAAAAAAATGATGAAATGTGGTATGACAAATATGAAATAATTAAAAAAGTTAATGATAGTAGCATTAAACAAGTAAATAAGAGGGGTATGTATCAATTTAAAGACAGTATTTTGTGTTCAGACTCTGATTCTGATTGATTTGTTCTATATGAGTGATCCTACACTCAAAATGACTTCATGCTGTACAGTACTGCATCATGTTCAGGGATGCGTAATAGGTTACATTGTAGGTCAATTGTGTTCTCTATGTTTTCTATGCCAATATATAAGATCAATGGAAGTTTTCCCTTTCTCTCTTTGTAATCAGATATCGATTTAAAATAAATCTATATATATAAAAATCAATGTAACGTGATAGTTTGTCTGTGGGTATGTCTGTATGTCTCCTATGCGTTCATATACCATTGCGATGAAACTTGGGTGAGATGTTGAGTACACTCCAAGGAAGGTTTCTGACTTAGTAAATCCATTTTACAATAGGTAGCGCACGCGTAGATTCAACAAATGAGCGACGATGCGCGAAGCATTTCAACAAAGTCCCGTATGTGTTCATATACCATTCGTCCGATAGCGATGAAACTTGGGTGAGATGTTGTGTACACTTACGTGAAGGTTTCAAAATTAGTGAATACATTTCACAGTAGATAGCGCACAAGTAGATTCAACAAATGAGCGACGACACGCAATGCGTTTCAACAAAGTCCCGTATGCATTCATATACCATTCGTCCGATAGCTATGAAACTTGCGTAAAATGTTGTGTACACTGCAAGGAAATTTTCTGGCTTAGTACATCCACTTTACAATAGGCAGCGCACGAGTAGATTCAACAAATGAGCTACGATGCGCGAAGCATTTCAACAAAGTCACGTTTGCGTTCATATACCATTCGTCCGATAGCGATGAAACTAGGCTGAGATTTTGTGTGCACTCCAGGGAAGGTTTCTAGCTTAGTAAATCCCTTTAAAAATAGGTAGAGCACGAGTAGAATCAACAAATGAGCAACGGCGCGCGAAGCGTTTCAACAAAATGCCATATAATTTCATATACCATTCATCCGATAGCGATGAAACTTGGGTGAGATGTTGTGTACACTCCAGGGAAGGTTTCTGGCTTAGTACATACATTTTACAATAGGTATCGCACCAGTAGATTCAACAAATGAGCGATGACACGCGAAGCGTTTCAACAAAGTCCCGTATAAAGTCATATACCAGTCGTCTGATAGTGATAAATGTTTGGTGAATTGTTGTGTACACACCAGGAACGGTTTCTGGCTAAGTAAATCCATTTTACAATACGAAGCGCACGTTTATATTCAACAAATGAGTGACTACGCGCGAAGCGTTTCGACAACGTCCCGTATACGTTCACATACCATTCATCCGATTGCGATGAAACTTGGGTGAGATGTTGTGTACACTCCAGGGAAGGTTTCTGGCTGAGTACATCCATATTACAATATGTAGCGCAAGAGTATAATCAACAAATGAGCGACGACACGCGAAGCGTTTCAACCAAGTCCCGTATGCATGCATGTACCATTCGTCCGTAGCTATGAAACTTGGGTGAGATGTTGTGTACACGTCATGGAAAATTTCTGGCTTAGTAAATCCGCTATACAATATGCAGCGCACAAGTTGATTCAACAAATGAGGGACGACGCGCGAAGCGTTTCAGCAAAGTCCCGTATAAGGTCATATACCATTCAGCCGTTAGCGGTGATACTTGGGTGAAATATGGTGGACACTCCAAGGAAGGTTTCTGGCTTAGTAAATACATTTCACAGTAGGTAGCACACGAGTAGATTCGACAAACGAACGACGACATGCGGAGCGTTTCAATACAGTCCCCTATGTCTTCATATCCCATTAGTCCGATAGCGATGAAACTTGGGTGAGATGTTGTGGACACTTACGTGACGGTTTCTAACTTAGTAAATACATTTTACAGTAGGTAGCGCACGAGTAGATTCAACAAATGAGTGACGGAGCGCGAATCGTTTAAACAAAATCAGGTATGCGTTCATATACTATTCATCCGATTGCGATGAAACATTGATCAGTTATTGTGTACCCGCCAGGGAAGGGGACTTAGTAAATCCATTTCACAATAAGTAGCGCAAGAGTAGATGCAACAAATGGGTGGCAACGCGCGAAGCGTTTCAACAAAATCCCCTATTGCATTCATATAACATTCTTCGATTGCGATGAAGCCTTGATGAATTATTCTGTACACGCCAGGGAAGGGTTTCGACTTAGTAAATCCATTTCACAACAGGTAGCGTACGAGTAGATTCAACAAATGAGTGACAGCGATGAAACTTTTGAAAGTTGTTGTGCACGCTTCCACGAATGGTTCTAAATTAGAAAATCCATTTTACGATAGCTTAGAGGCAGTTAACATGTTGTGTATCCAAAAGCACTTGCCACACAGAATTGCAACGCCAACACTTTCTTTGATTGGCATTGCAACGCATGCCGGGTACAGCTTGTATATTATAAAATAAGTGTGTGTGTGGTTTTACTAGTTCAGTGAACGTGAGATTTAATGTTAAATTGTATTCATATTTAAAAGTAAATTTCAAGTTCCGTGGTTTTAAATAAAAGCATTTAATAAGTAGATTCTTGTCATCTGGTCCAAAGTTACCCTATACTTTATGAACAAGAGAAATAATTCAATTTTATATTGTAAAGCATAGTTGGTACAAAGTTACACTCACTTACTTGGTAACTTTGTACCACTATTAAAACATTTTTTTATTTCCTTTAATATGTAAATAAACATTTCTGAGTAAATTAGACCTAAAAACAAAGTTTTGATTTAACATAATATCCACATTTATTTTGATTATCGATGATACCATCTTCAGCCTTACACTAAATGTGAAAAAATTGGTACAAAGTTACCCGGAGTGACTGTATGTACCAAACTTTCATTTCGATTGCTCGATTAGGACACAAGAAATTACATACCGGCCGTAATTTTTAAATTTCGCGCACAGTTGAATTAAATCGATGCCAATATATTAAGCCTTGTATTAAGATTAAATGATTAAATCGAGAGAAAAGTCACTCTAAATAATGATCGCATATGTTGATTTTGTGTTTATCATGTTTTTGAAAGTGATGTAGGTTTTCTTTCTTCTTTTTTGGTCGTGTGGCCTCTTGGGGGGCCGAGTGCAGGTCTTTCAAGTGGGCGTCCGTGGGCAACCTGCGAGTCCTAATGAGGATGAAGTGGGAAGGACGTGGAAGGAAGCGGCCGTGCCTGGAGTTGAAAATGGGAAACCAAGGAAAACCATTTCAAGGACGGCCGACGGTGGGGCTCGAACCCACGTCTACCGAGTCCACAGAGAGCTTGGCGCCATGGCCTAGCGCTGCGCGATAGCGAGCATATCTACCGCTGTCGGTAGAGATGTAGGTGAACTTGCTATAGCACCCTCTATCACCATAAAATAAATAGGTTAATAGAAGTAATAGTTTCTGAAATATTGAATGTCGGTGATGTTTATCGCGTGTCCGCCATGTTGGATTAGTGAACCTTATTAAATTTTGAAAGGCACGGTCTAGGTCGGTCGATGTCATGGATCCTCCTCCATGGTCGAAGTTGTAATACCAGTAAGTCTTCTTTTTGAGTTTCATTTAAATCTCTCTAGCCGTTGAGAGTTTATTAGCGACGTACACACAAACAGGATGTAACTTAGTGGTCAAACTGAGATTTTCGAAGTGAAATATGATGTGTTCAAGTACCTATTCAACGTAAAAATGGAAATCCCATGGCTCATGATTGCGCGATTAACGGTCACGTAAAACTAAGCACTTTCTACTTCACACACACATACACAAGAGGATCTCATAATTAACCCCCTCCACCCTCCACCCTCCCTTTACTTACATAAAAGCGTGTTATTTTGTGATAAATAGGCCTATCTTATGTAATATTATCTTTCTGGTTAGGGAGTTTAAATACTTGTTTTCCCGCCTATTGTAATTAAGCACAATTTGCGGTGACCGACTGAAAAGCTATCTGTAATAGAACTAGCCAACACTGAAAAATGGATTCTAATACTTCAATGATATCATACGCCTGTATTTCATAAATGATGAACATAGGGTAACAAAGTAGGCTATGCCAGATGAAGAAGGATGTAAGCAAGTGCGATCTTGTAGTATTATATTGAACTAATTCCACACCGTTTGTTGCACTCGTAGTTCTTGTGTAGTACTCTATTTCTCTTATTCTCTTTGAGGAGTCGCTCGTCCGCTGTGAACGCAGCAACATATCCGTCGCTTTCGTCTGGTGTTTGTGTGTGCGGTGAGCGGTGTGGTGTGCGATTTGCTATCCATATTTAAGTGTGTTGTTTTTCGTCTTTATTTCCTTGTGCTTGGTGACGATTTATGTAAGTACTATACATTCGGAAATTCTTCGCCGCAATGTCGGAGAAGAGTGGGGGAGGTCAAATAGGCCTCCCACCGGATAATCCATCGGCGGTTATTATTGATGGTTACGCCAACATTGAATCAATGCATATTGTGGATGAACATGAGAACACTAAAATGTCGGAAGTTCGGGCTATTCCTGTGGTCCAAACCCCTGTACAACCTCGTACTCCTCCTAGTGACTATCGCTACTACTCAAATCATACGGGACCGTATATAGTTTTCGTTCAAGGCGTTGAGCCTCAAGCGATTGGACATTTGCATCCAATGGCCTTGGGACGGTTGTTTTATGAACGTAAAATCCCAGGAATTCAAGAAATCCAACGAAAAGGGCGCAATCGGGTTCAAGTTCAATTTAAGTCACTACGAGATGCCAATTCATTTTTGGAACATCCGGTGTTAAAGGATAGAAATATGATGGCCTTTATACCATCGTCAAGCATACAACGAGTGGGACTCATTCGGGGGGTAGATACCTCCCTTACGCAGGAGGAACTAATGCGTTTCATTGACTCTCCTGTACCTATCGTACGTTTACAACGTTTTTTTCGTACTAAAACCGTAGATGGAAAATCGGAAAAAATAGCAACGGGCACGGTGAAAATTTTTTTCGAAACTCAAAACTTGCCTACTCATGTCAGCATCTTCAATGTTCTCTTAGAAGTAAGTTTGTACATTTTTTCACCTCTTCGATGTCAGAAGTGCCAGAGGTACGGGCATGTGCAACTTCACTGTAGGGCTCGGGGACCTAGATGTGGACAATGTGCGCAGGAGCATTTAACGAGTGACTGCAAAGAAGTGATATTCAAGTGCGTTAATTGTCAAGGCAATCATATGGCAGGGGCGGTGCGCTGTGAGGTGCATCAGCAGCAAATAGAGATAAAGAGGCTGATGTGTACTGAAAACAAATCATATAATGAAATTGTGAAGCGCCAGACAAGTACCCCTTTTCACCCTTTAGCACTTCCCCAACAATTCCCCCCATTGGCAGCATCACCTAGTGGGCAACGATTTGATCCTCCGCGTAAGCGTAAATTTTCAGAGTTGGTACATCCGGCTCCGAAATTGATTACACCTTTGGGATATGATAGGTCGGCATATTTGCAACTGATAGAAACCCCAAGCGTGGAACGGATATCACCACTTGAGAAGCCCAGCGAACCGGGCACATCCGGTGTCCGGCGACTGGAGCCCGATTCGGGGCCCGATAAAACTGCTCCTACTCAAAAAATCCTAGACGAATTTACAGAACTCATGGAGCTTTTAGGCCACAATGCACAGTGGGCGCACTGTGTTAAAAAGTTATTAGATAAAATACTGCCATTACTTCCACCCCTCGAAAAACCACTACCAAGGGGCACTGGTGCAGTTTGTCAATAGTTTTTTTTTTTTTTGGGTTGATTCGTTTCGTCTCTTTCTTCATCTCATGTCGTTCATAGGTGAAGGATGTGGCTGCTGCAATGGAACTGTCGGAGTGTGGTAAATAAGAAGCATGAATTGCTTCATTTAATATCGACATATCACCCTGAGATCGTTTTTATCCAAGAAACGTGGCTATACCCACATTACCGTTTTCAAATTCCCAATTATACGGTCTTTCGTGAAGATGGTCCGGGATACGGAGGCTTAATAACCCTCTGTAAATCGGATTTACAAATTACTCCGCTGTCTTTGCCGTATCACCTCCCTTTTTGTTATCATCAATTTTTTCGGGTGGGGGATATATATGTTAGTCATATCTATTGCCCACCACGTGTTCAGGGCACGCAACAACAGTGGCACATGTATTTTAAATACGTGTCACAAAGATCTAAGCATGTTATCCTAGGTGATTTTAATGCACACCATGGCCTCTGGGGCAGTGAACGAACAAATGCTAAAGGTAGACATATTGCTCATGCGATTGCCACATTTTCCTTAAATGTGTTAAACGACGGTTCTCCTACGAGATTGACACCCCCGGGCAGTCCAAAAAGTGCGGTAGATTTAACCCTCACTACCCCGGACTTGTCGCATAAATTAGATTGGAGCACGATCGGGGACACGCATCAGAGTGATCACTTCCCTATTTTAATTTTTTATGATCGCACTGGGGTCGCACCATCGATACACCGGGGCACTAAAATAACTCGTTCTTTAAAATACTTTGATTTCGACCTCTTTCAGACATTCATTCAGGATAATCTGGGCCGTATCCCACCCCTCCCACGTCAGAAATACTCTCTTTTGTATCACCTTATTCAACAATATTTGGATTGTTATCACCCGAAGCGTTCCATTCCGTATAGTAGGTTCCAACGCCCTGGGACTATACAGTGGTGGGATGCAGAGTGCGCCTTACTAGTAAAAAGACGGAAGGCGTGTTTACGAAAATATCGGAAACATGGTACACATGACAATTATATCTTGTATAAGCGCGTCACAGCCACGATCCAACGAGTATTTAATGAAAAGAGACGAGACGCATGGAAGAATCACATCAGCTCATTAAATGCCACAACCTCTTTAACTAAGTTATGGTCTACCATCAAAAGTTTGTCCAATACTCGTTATATGGGGCCGTCTACAGGACTTAGCCGGCAGGGTTTTCAAGAATTTTATATAAATCTCACGCCAGATACAGTTATCAATACGGGCCCGCTTCCGTCTTATACAGCTTCCGATCATTTCCATGTTCTACTGCAACCTATAACGCACGTGGAAGTTCAATCTGCTCTTCGAGGTACGAAATCGACAAGTCCTGGTGTCGATTCTATAACATATCAGATGGTTGCCTATCTTCCAGACAAGGCACTTGAGATACTTATTTCTGTATATAATGAAGTATTACGTTTTGGCACGTTTCCCACTGAGTGGAATATCTTTGAGGTCCTGCCTATCTTAAAAATCTCGAAGGACGCACGTGACCCTCCGAATTATCGTGGGATCAATTTAGGCTCCTGTGTGAGGAAGATATTTCAAAAAGTATTATTGCAACGTTTGCAATGGTGTATGGAATATTACAACTTATTCTCTAAGTATCAATTCGCATTTCGTAAACGTAGCAGTACTGTAGATGCTATTTCGATTTTCTTAACTGATGTTTTATTAGCTAAAGGACGTAAACATCATACTATTGCTGTTTGTCTGGATATTAAGGGGGCGTATGATGCAGTAGATCCCATGATTTTACAACGGAAACTGCAGGAGCTTCATTTCCCCTCTCCATTTCTTTGTATTGTTCACAATTTTTTAACTCATCGGCGTCTCATATTACGTACCCCCGAGGGGAAGCTGGACCACCGTCAGACGTCTCAGGGCTTGCCGCAAGGGGACATACTTAGTGGTTTTCTGTTTTCCATTTATACCCAACAATTAGAAGCGGTGATTTTGCCTTATGCCCGTATCATACAATATGCGGATGATTTTATGATTTATTGTTCCCGTGACACGTTGCATCAATGTCGAACAGATTTATATCTTGCATTAACTCTAGCCCATGAATGGCTAAGTAATCATGGCTTGGAAACATCTCCGGGTAAGAACTCTGCTATAATTATCACGCATCAACGGCGGTACGATCAGAGCCCTATTTTATTTCGACAGGGTATCATAGATGTTGTGCGCAATATCAAATATTTAGGCATTTATATTGATGATAAACTCCGGTGGACACGGCAGGTGCAATATCTTGAAGTTAAAATCGAAAAACGGTTACAGGTCCTTCGAGCTTTGACAAGGCGTCGTTGGGGTGCGGACCCCGCATTATTATTGACAGTGTACAAGAACATTATTCGTTCACAATTAGATTACGGCAGTTTCTTTTACGATCTCATGGCGAACAGTCGCTTGTTAATGTTAGATAGACTACAATATAAAGCCATCCGCATCATTCTAGGGGCTTTGGCCTCCACCCCCACGAGTGCATTGTTGGTGGAAGCCGGTGAGTTACCTTTGTCACATCGACGCACATTTATAGCGGGCAAATATTTGGCCTACAAATTGTCGTTAGTGGCGTCTCCGATTATCTCTAAATTACAACTTCTGATGGAATATTACGCACAAAATCGTTTAGATCGCTCACATAAACCGGCACTGGTCATAGCTTATGAGATTTTACAACCCTTCAGGAAGGATGTGTTACAAACCCGTTTAGCACTTCCATATACAATCCCCTACAAGGTTTTGCATACCCAACCTAAGATTCTGCATAATTCCTTTCCATTGCTATTTCAAATGTTCAAGCATCATCCGAATATCATTTCTCGTGCATTTCGAGATATTCAGGATTTGTATTCCGACTATAAGATTTTTTATACGGATGGTTCAAAGATGGTTCGACCGGATCGCGTGGGGTCGGCTTTTTACTCTCCTGATTTCCAGGTTAGTCGCACTTATTGCCTCCCCCCTCATCTTACAATCTTTACAGCTGAACTCTTTGCTATACGCCAGGCTTGTCACTATATTCATGCCCATCGTTTACATCACGCGCTAATATGCACGGATTCTTTGAGTGTTATTAATGCCTTACCTCATTTTCTGCACTCAAATAATTGGTATCTCTATCAAATAGTGCAATATTTCCATACATTCACCCTCACAGGACAAGACGTGGTCATCATGTGGATTCCTGGGCATTGTCATATAGCAGGAAACGAAACAGTCGATCTCTGGGCTAAGAATGCGGCATGCGGTCAGGGTACAGTGTATAATATCGGGATACCGTATCCGGATATAGTACCGATAATTCATCAGCGAGTCGTTAGTGCTTGGCAAAATGAATGGACCGAGATAGCAAAATGTAAAGCAAAACATTTTTTCTTAATAAAACCATCCGTAACTACAGCGCCTTGGTTCCGGGTCGGAAAATATTCGCGGCGTCATATTATTACCATCATTCGAATGCGGTTCCAGCACGCTCTTACACCAGTAGCTTTGGAGCGCATGCATCTCAGGGACAATGATAGGTGTGTATGTGGTAGGGCACGAGGTACATTACATCACATATTGTTTCAGTGCGAAACCTTCAATCCGCAGCGGGACATTATGTTGGAGAAATTGAGGCGACTTGCTTATCCCTTGCCGTTAAACGTCGCGTCACTTGTACATAGTCCTACAGTTCCATTGGTGGATGCTATTATGTCATATTTGGATCACCTTCCATTTCAATTGTAAAATCTTAGGTGGGCTCCTAGGGGGTCCTTCCCGTTATTCTTTCTGGTGCTCCTGGGTGTGGTTTTCGGTTTTTTGGTCACCCATATAAATATACGGATAGATCTTGTTTCCCTGATTTCTCATATTTGGCGTGTGCGATAATTACATAAATTTAGACATCAGTGCTAAAGATCAGCTTCGATAGTGAAGAGGATAATGTGGACATCAGTTGCAATGTGATAAACGAAGTTCAAGAGATTAGTGGTTTTGAACATATGGACCAATTTGCTGCGGCATTTTACTGCGATGGCTACTGTAGACTATTCCCATGCCGGATGTTATTGGGCGAAGAAGCTTCTGTGTCCAGCAACGCAACACAACCAACCAACCTCTTTGACGCTTACTAAAAGTGACATGGTTTTGTTTTGATGCGATGTCCTATCATGTTTTGACAGTTTAGAAGAGTTGTAAACTTTTGCTCCGTTTTCTACTCGTGAAATTGTGAGCAAGAAAAATGAAATATATTTCTCACCTTCAGTGGATTTGTAGCGAATAATGGTAAATCTTCATGATTTGAAGTGAAAACGTGCTGGGTGATGACACTACTTTGGCAGCAAACATGACCACATAAAACGCTGAACGTTGAACTTGCACACTAGAAAATTATAAGGTGAATGTTCGTTCTATATTTTTTTGATTAATAGTTCATTGTTACTATTTCAATACTGATAGAATGCTATATTTCAAGGTTTAATGAAATATGTGTTTGGTTGTTCGTAAGACTTCAATGTACAGTAGCCTACGGTAGGCCTACTAATCATACTTTGTGTAGTGTCGCTAATATAATGAATGGATTAGGGGCATGAAAACACTTCATAAAGCTCAATAAACCTCGCAACTGTACGTAATTTATATTTTGTTATTTTCTTCACTTTGATGCAAAAAAAGATGGCCTATGACCTATTTTCTTTGGAAGGTGTAGGTGAGTGCCCTTGCACTAATGAATGGATACTGTGCTTCATCTGAAAAGGTTCAGGTGACACAAAGTAGTTTGTTACATTGTGGAAGGGCCAGACGTTTATCTTATATAGCCTAGACATGCATTTCTTATTTTTTCTTTCCTTTTTTATGATTTCCTTCATCCAAGTTTTTAGCCACAGTTTCCCAATTATAATTCTTTAAGTTAGCCTAAAGGAGCCTCCGTGACTTAGGCGGCAGCTCGCCGGCCTCTCACCGCTAGGTCCGTGGTTCAAATCCCAGTCACTCCATGTGAGATTTGTGCTGGACAAAACGGAGGCAGACAGGTTTTTCTCTGGGTAGGCTACTCTGGTTTTCCCTGTCACAATTTCATTCCAGTAACACTCTCCACTATCATTTCATCTGTCATTCATTTAATCATTGCCCCAGGGGAGTGCGATAGGCTTCAGCAGCTGGCACAGTTCATATCCTCACTGCTAGATGGGGACTTCAATCATTCCATTCCCTGACCCGGTCGATTGACTGGAAGCAGGCTGTGGATTTTCATTTTCAAGTTAGCCTAAGGTCAAGTCTTAGATATGATTTATTTATTTTCTGAACACCAAGCAGCTTTTCCCATATCCTGGGTACTCGCCAAGTTTTTAAAGTTGCTTACGGGGACTGGGTAGCTGGGCAGTGTTAAATGATGATTACTGATGGGCTAAATACTTAATATCTTTTAGATTATGTGAGACATCTTCGTGAGATTTTGAAGGGTCGTTACAATCACTTGCAGGTAGAAATTATTAAGTTAAGGATTAATTGAACCAGTGAGCAGTGAAGAAACGTTACATTTTTAAAGTTCATTGAAAACACTGTTATCTTTCTGTATTTTTTTCTCGTAACCTAGATGACACAGACTCGTGAGCATTTGGCATATATGATCAAATGATTAATTGTGCACGACGCATCACTCTTTTCCTTTTCACTTTCATTTTGACAATCGATCATTTTCATACTTTATTTCATCTTTTGGGTGGACATTATCAATTGTAACTACTAACCTTGATCACTTCTCCACCGACTACACGGGATATATGTGCTAAATCACGTAAATGTGTGTTTTTATTTATTGTTTATTTAACAACTGGAGTCATGTTAATCAGCTGTTTGACAGGGTATTGAGGCTGTGTCCCAATAGTACAATTTAAGCCGTAGTGAACTAGATAGTCGACTAATATTCCAGATGTGACGTCAGAAGTCGTGATTCAATACTGCTTAGCACATAGCAGTCAAGTCTATAGTAGCTAGTGAACGAAAGTGTATGCTAGATTGTCGACTAGTAACTTACAAAGAATTTATAGATGTTTGGCACTGCAATGTAAGCCTTGTGCGTTGCTGAACACAAGTCTATGAAGGAGGTCATGAATCAAGCAGACATGTCCCAAATCTCCGTAGTGCATAGCACATAGTTGCTAACAGCTAGTCAATAGTTCACAACTTGAGTATTGGGACACGTCCTTAGTATGTGAAACTGCCACAGCGAGCGCTCGCAACGAGGCGAACACATTGACGTCAGTAGTTGCCAAAATGTCAGATAAAAAATACACTAGACAACACCCGTGGCATTGTAATTATGTGAGAAAAGAAATAATTGGGCTTTTATGTATTAACTTATTTTTATTTGCATTTCTAAATAATGCTTGTATGAGGCAATGGTGCCAACTCCACTTTACCGCAATCCCCTGTAGCGAGGTTTGGTGAATGTCTCAACAACAAATACTGATGAATTAAAATGGGTGTCTGGACTGAACCATTGGTCGCTACTTGGTTAGACCACTGTTTGGACGAAACCAATGGTCTGGACAAAACCATTGGTCGCTACTTGGTTAGACAACTGTCTGGACGAAAATTATTGATTGCAGTATTTGTTCGGATGAAAATTATTATTGAAAGAACACGATTACATTGGGATAAACAACGACAACAAAACACACATTGGTTGTGGAGAAAACAAAACAAGAAATATTAATGAGGCAGCTTGCACAATAATTCATTGTGAACTGGTTCAAACTCGGCGAACTGTCAAGTGAACTCTGCGCTGTTTTGTTTCACGGTACCGCACATATACAAAGTACAGTAGAACCGTAAGTGCGGGGTTGGCAATACTGTACTAGTGCATAATTAATGGTCAAAATGGCGGACACAGCTGGAATTTAATGTATAAAAGTCGTGATATTATTTGGGATGGTGGGTGGGTTATAGACAGCAGAGTAAACATCTATTACCATTGTCATCACGCCAGGAGATGGCAGTTCAACACGCTGCGACGGGGTGTGGGCTGTCTTGCAGTATATATCAGCTTCCCGCATGCCAATGGTTGTTATAGCAGCAGACGACACGCAGCCAGTGATAGAAGGAATGTGCTGTGAGTGGAGCAAGTAGTGGCCAACTTAATGTTTTTGGAATGCGCGATACGCAGTGAGCAGGAAAACATCTGCAGTTCAAACCCAACTGCCATCTCCTGGCACGATATCAATGCATTATCTCCTAATTATTTTCTGACCGTTACTAAAGATGTATTATCCAGAGTTGGAATCTGACAGTTCGGCAGAGAACCGTTCAACTGAAGGTAGCGTTGTCACGAATGGTGCTGGCACCATGTGCATACTTGCACCCTCATGCTCATAATATCATTAGCACCGTTATTACATTTATTTAAAATTGACACTGGACTAAAGCAAGGAAGTGTGTTGTCACCATTATTGTTCGTAATTGTGATGGATGACATCATGAAGGCAGCAATGAAAGAATATAGTAGGGCAAAGATGAAGGTAATGTTGTTTGCATACGATGTTGTGATCTGGGGCGAGGATGAGATGGAGGTACAAGAACAGTTAGACGTAATAAATGAAAAGATTGAGCAATGGGGATTGAAGATAAATGTGGAGAAGAGTGAAACAGTGGTGATGAGTAGAGAAAAGAAAGGAAAAGGAGTAATCAAAGTAGGAGATACCAGGAATTGGAAGTAGTGAAACACTTCAAATACTTGGGAAGGGAAGTGAACTGACTGAAGATGGAAGACTAGATTTGGAAATTAGCAGAAGAATACAACTCGGGAGTGCTTTCTACCAACAGGTACGGGGACTAGTATGGAACAAGGATATACCAATTAAGGCTAAAGAAGTTATGTACAAAGCATATTATGTTGCTATAATGACACATGCAGCAGAAACTTGGACAATGACTAAGAGGGATGAGAGCAGAGTATAAGCAGCTGAGATGAGATTCCTGAGAAGTATGGTCCAGAAAACGAGGAGGGACAGAGTGAGAAATGAAGATATACGGAAAGAACTGGGAGTACAGAAATTAAATGTCAAACTGGAGCAAAACAGATTGAGATGGTTTGGACATGTCAAACGGATGAATGAAATAAGGCTACCAAGACGGATGACAGGGAAGAGAGGACGAGGAAGACCAAGAATTCGTATTAGTATTAGAAAACGGAACCTGGATTGGAACACTGTGTCGGAAGAGAAATGATGGAACGACAGAACAAAGTGGAGAGGAACCATATTTGCCCCCACCCAGTGTCAACTAGAAAAGGGGAAATGAAGATGATGATGATTACACTTATTACATTTTTACTCAGTTTTAAAAAATCTTAAAGCCATGCTTAAAACTGTTCGGTGCACACTATAAAATAAAATAGCCCGTCAAATTGAGGAGAGGCCTAAAATATTGTAATGAATAGCAATAATACGATTACTATCATAAAGCAAAAAAGTTCAAACCGAAACTACAACACATGATTGTTTCAGTGATATTTAGCTATTTATATTTTCTGTAGAATAAGTTTCAAGGCACATGAAACGCACAAATGTATTACAAAATCTACGCTCATTGTGTAGGATATTAACTCACCTTTTAGAAGACAGAAGCTAATCACTGGGAAGAGGCTCTATCTCATCCATATCATCATCATCATTGCTGTCCCGGTCCTCTCCATCACTGGAACCCGCACTGGTGGATAACGAAATAATGAGCTCGTCCACAGCTGTGTCAACGCTGCGCTTCGCTTAACACTATTTCCACTTGCGACACCACCTTCGCCCAGTTTTCAGCTTTCACTTGTCCAACCCCGTCAACAATAAGTTTTTCAACCTCTGTCAAATTGAATGCTTTATTGTTAGCCGCAACATATCCTCGTCTACCTCTACGAAAAGTCGTCCTTAAAAAACGTCACTACTCGCAAGCAAAAAGAAAGCTAACCTTACTCTAATTCACTCTAGCCTATGAACACGAACCTAAGCTTAAACTTACTCTAACATTGCTACATAAATAAATAACGGACACTAATGAATTATTAGTATGAAGTATAAGTATAAATCCTACACGAAAAAGTATTTAACTAATTAAATCAAAACAATTATAACTCATAAAAACAACTGATTATGAAACGCAGCAAGGTGAGTGTGCACTGGAGACAACCAAACAAGCGACTGGTTGACGACTAGCACGTGGCCAAATAGCATCATTCAAATTGACAGCGCTGTATGGTTTCCATGGCATCAAGCCTTACATGCGGTCCAGTTGTCAACTGTTTTTTTTTTTCCCAGTGGCGCTGAACTGTCAGATTCCAACTCTGGGAAATACACCTTAACAGGTATTTTGATTAATATATGTACTTAAGAAAAGTTATGAGGGAGTGATACATCATGCACCGCTACCATTAAATACTTCTGGTAAGTATGCTGTGTAGTAGAATTACATTTATTGCTTTAATGATTTTTGGTAAAATTCCAATCCTTATTAGCTCTTTTTTAATCCATAACGAATAGGCTATATATATAATTTAATGACATGTACTTTTTTCAGGTTATTTTTTGCATATCCGGGTAATTAGGATTATACTGTGTTGGCCGACTAAAACCTTGCAATATCAAATTCATATCATACAAACACTTTTTTTAGTCTTGGTTCATATTTGTTGTTTTTTTTAACTCTAATAAAATTGAACCCATTCTGCTTCAGTGCACATGTTGATATTTGTACAGTACCGTATGATGAAGATTTAGGGTCTAGTAAAATACACATCCAAATTTTTCATTCTACCTAATATTTACAAAATATGTATCCACATCTTTACTTGACGTACACAGTTCAAAACAAAGAGGGGAACATGTTTTTGAACGGATGCCGTGCTCCACAAACCAATACCTCAAACTCAGGTATATTACCAACTAAGCCTTTAATCTTTGCAGTTGACGTATCCAAAGGATATCGATGGATTCTAGTTTATTTTCATAACACAAACGGATATGTCCAAATAGTGGCGGGAAAAAAAGTGAAAACAGTACTCCAGGGTGGATTTTATCACAGCTGGAGAGCTTCAGTATGGTGTATGTCTTCCATGAGCATTTATCACAGCTTGGCACGTACGTGGCATGCTCCATATAAGTCGACGGATGTCACGTTGCGGTTTCAGATCCCATTCTTCAATGAGAGCCTGTTTGAGGTCTTCGAGCGCCTGTGGTGGAACAGGATGCCCACGAACACTTCTGTCAAGCCTATCCCATACATGCTCGATGGGATTAAGGTCGGGACTCACTGCTGGCCATTTCATCTCTTGAATGTCCAGTTATCGCAAGACAGCTCTGTTGATGCGCGCTACATGAACCTTGGCATTGTCGTGCATAAGTACGAATTCAGGGCCAACACTGTATGCAGCAGCCAACACATGCTGTAGCAGTATCTGCTCGATGTACCCCGCAGCAGTAAGATTACCATGGACGACGACAAGATCCCTACGGCTATCAATACTGATGCCACCCCACACCATCACAGAACCTTGTCTGAATCGGTCGACTTCCTGGACAACATTTGGCATATACTACTCACCAGGGCGTCTCCATACACGTTGACGTCCATCACACTGTGTTAGGGGAAATCTTGACTCGTCTGTGAACAACACAGGTGTCCATTGGCGAAGTTGCCAGTTGACGTGGGTACGGGCAAACAGAAGGCGAGCTGCGGGATATTGCTGCTTTAAGCGGGGCATTCGAACAGGACGTATGGGTCATAAGGACACTTCTCTTAACCTGTTCATTACTGTCTGGTCGGACACCGTGACTCCCGTGACCCTCCTGAGGTCCTGTTGCAATTCTCTGGCAGCTGCTGAACGACGCCGCAACGCACAGATGGTCAGATATCGGTCATCTTGTGGGTTTGTCATGCGTCCAAGACCTTGTCCAAACCACCTTGTGAACTGGCCTGTCTCATTGTAGCGATTCCACAAGCGTTGAATAACTGACGGAAAGACATTGAGATCCACAGGAACACGACGAATAGTCGATCCTTCCTCGATCAAAGTGACAGACCTTGCGACTTGAACCTCGTTAAGATGTCTCATGTCATGTGCTGGTTTACGTACAATGTGCTCAAATGACAGCAGTAGTCTGTGAACCTCACAACAACACACGGACGCACTGCTATTTACTTTGTTTTGAGGAGTCACCTGACAGTTTAATACATGGCTACGCCTACAGATGTAGTATAACTTTGATTTGACATACCCTGAGTAGCTAATGTCGCAAGGAATGCTGTACGTCCATTGGAACCCCATTTACAAAATAAACGTTCACATACCAGACTTTACAAAACATGTTCTCCTAATTTTTTTGAACTGTGTATATAGGTCTATTAGAGATCCTGATACACATCCACATTTTTACATTCTACCTAATATTTAAGGCAGCTTCGGTGGCATAGTTGGTAGCTTGCTGAGCTTCGTTGCCAATTGAATTTGGAAAATGTTTTCCACTAAAAATATTTTCCATTTGCAATCGGCAACGATGGAAACGTCAAATGTCTAACAATAGACCCTGTTGTTTTGAAAATTAGCTCCAGTAACAATCACCATTCTCCAGTGATCCCATGGACATGGGAATAAGATAAATAATTTTATATAGTGTTTTAGATGTATTTTAATATGTTCTTATGCATGATATGAGTGCAGCAATTGTGTATCTCATGCCTAAAAGTGAATTTCAATGTTATTGATATGATGGCATCCATTTGTGTAAACAATGTGGCTGATGAAGGATTGTAACATAATCCAAAACATGTACCACTAACTAATGTTAAGTAACGTACCTTAAAGTATTGATTTGGCGGAAAAGTTTTTTGTGTTCATATTACAGACTATAATTCACATTAGTTATCGAAAAACACATAAGTTCCGGGCGCGGAACATCAAGAGCCTGCTGTTGAGCCAGCTTGGTGTTCCTGGGCGAAACCCCACACAAGACACGGCATAAACCTAAAAAAATGCTGAGTTTTATAAAAGTTGTAGTTTTTTTCTTTATTATTATTATTATTGTTATTGGCCCACCTAGTTCATACAATTTATTTTATGTAAAAAAAATTAACTATATTTATGTTTTGATAACTAAAGTATATACTTCGCCCAAACATTACCTTCACGCCAGAAATTTAACATTTCTATATTATTCTTGGACTGAAACTTTACAAGTATCTTAGGGAATGATTTCTAAAATTCATTCATGTCTTATCAAGGTACCCTTTGCCTCATACAATTGACTAGGGAACTTTGCATACATAAACCCCTTGATTATGTTGAAACTTCACTCGCATATTGGTCAAGTCACAAGGAAAACATCTTCAGTAGAAATTCTTCTCCAGATTCACATAGGCACACAAGGCTGTGCACATTAAAAGCGCAAGACTATGGTGCCAGTTTATCTCCCGACTTTAAGATGAGCAAATTAGAATCTTACCAGGGGCTGTCCTTAAAATAGTTTTTTCATTGTTTGTCAATTTCAACTCCTGCAAATGATACAATTCTTCAAATACAATTTTCAAATTAATCAACTCCAATTTTGTAAGGAAAGATTAACTTAAAATACAAGCATGATAGAGGGTCTGCAACCAAGTAGTTGGTTAAAAATATCTGTTTCATCAAAGAATTCTTAAGGCTGTACAAACAAGGCATGGTGTATAAATATTGCCGTTATGTGTCCTTCCAGATGTTATGATGTATGAAAGAAGTGGAATAGTCACTATGTGTAGCATAATTATGTTGTTTGAGGCTGGCTGTATGGTTCAGCAGTAACGTTCTTGCTTGCTGTGTCCAAGGCTGTAGGATCGAACCCTGGCACAGCCAGTTGGCATTTGAGAGTGTGCAAATGCGAGGGAGCCGTGAGAGTAGATTTACTGGCGCATTAAAGATCCCCTTTGGGGCAAAATTCCAGCTTCCAGGCACGTCTAACAGCTGCAGTAGTTATAACAGGGACGTAAAAACAATAACATATGTTGTTTGAGTTTTCAATCTTTTGACTGGTTTGATGCGGCGCTCCTTGCCTTCTTGACCTAAACCAAACGTTTCATCTCTACATAGCTACCACACATATATCCCAGGCAATCTGATGAACATATTCTATCCCCACAGTTCTTGTTCTCGACCCTTCCTTCCATAACCAAGTTTGATATTCCCGAGTGCCTTAGTATGTCTCCTACCAACCTATCTCTTCACTTCATTAACAATCGCCAGAAACATCTCTCCTCTCCACCTTTATTTGTTACTCTATTTTATCATCTGATCTTCATCATTCTCCCGTAACACCACATTTCAAATGCTTCTATTTTCCTCTTTTGTGCTGTGCCAACAATCCAAGTTTCACTTCCATAGAGTGCCACACTTCAGACAAAGGCTTTCAAAAATGACTTCCTAATACCTAAATCTATATTCTATGTCAACTAATTTCGTTGTTGTTGTTGTTTCCTATGGCTAGCCAGGATTCCAATCCATCAGCTTTCTTGCGTTCCAATAGAGTTGTGTGAGGTTTCCTGAAGTTCTAGCAGTCACATCAAGTTTGTTGCAATGTAGCAGGTGCCCCTTATCCATTTTACTTCCAGGTTCGTGACAAAGTGTGCATTCTTCAGATCTCAGGATGTTGATTCGTTTCAGATGAGCTGCAAGGCAGTCGTGGCCAGTGTTAAGTCTGAAGAAGGCTACAGCTTCTCTTCTTGGTGTTAATTTATATTGATCCCA
This sequence comes from Meconema thalassinum, assembly GCA_946902985.2. Taxonomy (NCBI): domain Eukaryota; kingdom Metazoa; phylum Arthropoda; class Insecta; order Orthoptera; family Tettigoniidae; genus Meconema; species Meconema thalassinum. The sequence goes on from OX336388.2 coordinate 611,390,867, forward strand.
TTTGGCATCAATGTCTTTCCATAATTTGGTTTCTGCTGTTTTCTTTGCCATTTCTTCATACCTGTTTTTGATAGTATTTTTCAAGATCCTTTTTGCTGACATAAAATCAGTCTGGAATGAGATCTGTTTGTAGAGTCTTTGAAGGGTTTTTATCATACAAAAAATGTCTTTCAGTTCTTTATTTTGGGACTTGTAATTTGACGAGATGGCTTGGATGGCTGCTTTTGAATCTGTAATGATAACACATTTTTGATAATCAATGTTTCTGCCTAATAACTGATGGAGTGCATGTGAAATTGCTCTTATCTCAGCATCAAAGTTTGTTTTGTTTTGGCCTACTGGGAAGTAGAGTGAGAAGAGAGGTGAATGTATTCCTGCTCCAGTTCTATTTTCTTTGTCTTGTGAGCCATCTGTAAATATTTTTAGCCATTGATTAGATGGATATCTTTCTTCTATTGCACAGAGGGCCAGTTGTTTTAGATCTTGTGGTGAAGAGTCTTTCTTGCAGACCTCTTCTAACAAAGTAAGATCTGTAGTCACTTGTATATATTCAATGGGGTAGACTGGCATACAGAGTGGTTCAAGTTTTATTTGCAGATTGCTCTTATTGATATATTCTTTGGCAAGACTTAAGGGATCTTTTTGTGTTTTAAGATTGGGGCTAGAAACTGGTTTTTTGATCCATGTCATTTGAGGTAGTCTTTGTATACTGAGATATGCATTGGCTGTTGGATGTCTCATCTCTTCTTCTATTGGTAAGTTGTGGGTATATAATTGCAAGCCGGTTATAGGTGTGCGTATTCTGAAGAGCCACCAGGGCTGCCAACTGTTAATAAATGCTCTCTCTATGTTTTAACCCTAATATCAATATATCAGAAAGTATGCAAGCCAACAGCTCTAAACTTTGCACACGTATAGTACCTGACATTCTACCTTAGTTTGGTGTTACTTATATAAATCAGTGCTGCCAACATGATTCCAAGCCTGCTGATAGGTCCAGTTTCTAAATGCATATAACTTCTATACTAACAAATGGATTTCAACTAATTTTCGTATGTGCCTTGTGTACCGCAACAGTTATGACTATGCGAATTCGTAAGAACCAGCAGGGCTGCCAACTGTTAATAAATGCTCTCTCTATTTGTTTAATCCTAATATCAATATATCAGAAAGTGTGCAAGCCATGAGCTGTAAACTTTGCACATGTATAGTACCTGACATTCTAGATCAATTTGGAGTAACTAATATACCTCAGTGCTCCCAACATTGAAACGGTTTGCTAGCTCCTAACTGTTGGGTGAGAAATGTAACTGTTTACCTTTGCCTAAGCTATGTCGTTTTAATGGGCGCCAAGACCTCAATGCAATGTTGAAATCTAAATTTGTATTTAACAACGTCTAGCTCTGGCAGAACACATTCAAGACTCTATTCACTCAGATCGTGGTATGATTTGATCATTAACCCAACAAACAATTGTATCAGGAGAAGGAATTGGTCTATATCTAATGCTACCTACTGAAAGCAAAGATTGCATTGTAAAAGAAATGAATTTATTATATAAAACAAGTATAGCAAAATTAATAATAATAAGTATAAAATTTAAATTGGAGCGTTGCGATTTTAATATTACCGATAGAAAATTACGTGAAAACGGAGTCTGATAAATTGATTTTACTCTTATTTCCAAGCTATGAAGTTACTGAAATATGAAATGTAAAACAAAGAAAAATGAGAGATTGCGTATTTCTGCGTCATTGGCGCTTACCACTGGAAATTGCCAAAGCATTTCCCTCGTTCTTGATGATGTTGTGAGCTTCCCACAGTCTCCTGGACGTCGTCATCTCCGTCGGAATTTGATGATATTCTGGTAGATTAGATAATTCTATGGTCCGTACCTCGGACCCAAACACTCGTACAACCAAGTTTTACAAAAGTTCGTCGCTAACTCCACTGAACATCGGAGCGACACGCACTTGCGACCGTACTCTGCAAGTTCTACACAGATTGTCCCTAACTCCACTGAACATCGGAGCGACTCGCACGCGCATCCATACTCCTCAAGTATTTCACAGATAGTCCTCGTTTCACGGCGCGTCGAACGATATAACCACACGCCGGCTCCCCACTCTTCAGTCCCAACTAGCTTACGTCGTCTCCCCTGATTGGCTGACCCACCACGCGATCTTCTCCTCCTCCGGGTCATTACACTCGGCGGGAGGGTTCTGTTCCAACAATTCGTCTTTTCTAGACCTTACGACCCAAGATTGCGTCATGCTTCTCGACAAGATTAAGCGTGTACTTGAAATCCCAGTGAGTCACGTCTCTCGATATACCCTAACTGACGAAAACTCCGTAAAATTCCGTAATCAGATAATTTTCTATGATATCGTCGTTCGTAATAATTTGCTTGATAGCGTTTTCTAAGACATAGAAAACCTATCTGAATGCTAATAATTTTTATAAAATGCTCCGAAAATACCTTAATAATAATTATAATAAATTAATAATAATAATAAATTACCATGAAAAATTCTCTTGGCTGAACAATTTGCCGCGTAAATAAATATAGAATGGCTTCCTACTGACTTATGCCAGTTGCATAAAACCCCTCGAAAAACACTTTACAACATGATTCTAAGCTTTCTAATAAGTTTCAATTTTTAATTACATGTGACTTCTATTACTAACAAATGGATTTTATCCAAAATTGGTACTATAATAGATCGTAACATTTCAGATTAATTCTGAGCATTACATACATGACATTGTTCCCAACATGATTTTACGAGCACTGATAAATCTAATATCAAACAGCATGTAACGTCTATACTATCCATTAGACTTCAACCAAATTTTGTATGTGCACCTTAAGAGATGGAACTAAAAATATATTCAGAGTCACCAGGGCTACCAACTGTTGAAAGTTACACAATTAGGCTGCACTATTTCAGGTGTATTTCAAACTAGAGTACTTAGAAATGTTAGAATTACCAACTTGATTTCGTCATTATTCTAGATAGGTCTACGTATAGATTAGCATGAATCTTAAATTTTAAGAAAAGTAGGCTCTTTAGTTCGTCACAGAACTACTTGTTTTAATATCTCATTCAGTCTCATTTCCTTTCAACATTTAATCCCCACTGAATGAGAAACTTGTCACCGGAGCAGTAAAACTTTGCATAATTTGTTTCACATCCAGTCATCAAGTTTAGAATTGCCTGGCATCTCAGTGTTATACTCATGACTTTTAGTTCTCACCGACTCGAATATTTATCTGTAGTTTCTCAACACTAACATAACGTGAGCATCTAACCAACTTGCGAAAAGAAATCCCTTTTTTTTTTACGGTGGGTCGTTCAGTTGTAGGCAGCACACGAACACACCATAATTTATTTGTTACTCTAAAGCATAAATTAAATTGCTAAACAGTCACTGTTAAGGTAGAACTATTCTTTAAGGTAGTCCTTCATCAGATCTGATAAAGAAACACGTGTGCCTAGTCTTTTAATATGGACACCATTTGGCTACTTGTAGCTTGGCCCCACGCACTGCCCCTTCCAAGGGTATTCACGGGAGCGCTCAATTTTCGACCAGCACATTACCGCCCCTTGTGATTCCTGGTCAACACATGAGAGATTTTCAAAATGATATTCCATTTCTTGTGGCTCATGGTCACGTGATTAACAATTGCGTAAAACTACAAGCTTGCTTACTTTTTGAGTCTAGGTTATACAGGGTCATTATCTTTGTGCGGAGCGACTGGGCCTCTCAATACCCCGCTCAGCTGTCTCATATTGTTAGTTCACATGTGTTTTGTCATTCATATGGACGTGTATCTGCGAAGCTTAGATGTTAGTGTTGCACGTTGAGTGATTCCTGTGATTGTTGGTCATGCCTAAACACCAATTCACATTGCGTGAATATGTGTATATCCATAATTCGTATATGAAAAGCAGAAAGTCTTGTTCTGAAACAAGACAAAAATTTCGAATCAAGTTTCCAGGAAGACTTGTGCCCAATGCCAGTGCAATTAGGAGGCTTGCTAAACTTCTTCTTTCCTAGCGTATTTCCCGCGTTGGCGCAGGGTCCGCTTGCTTGGTTGTTGTTCGCTACTTCTTCCTGTCAAGGGCATCTTCAGGTTTGAGACCGCACACCAGTAGGTCTTCACTGATTCTATCCATCCATCGTTTCATTGTGTGGCCATGGGTACGATTCCCTCCTGGATCGTAACGGAGGGCCGTTTTTATCACTGAGTTCTCATCACTTCTAGTGACATGCCCATACCAGCGGAGACGTGCTTCCTTACATGTTCATTTCTGACAAGGTCAAGTCTTGTAATACCCATGGACCAACGCAACATTTTCATTTCCATACCATGGAGGGCTTGTTCATATTTGGTTGAAGCTGGCCAACATGCTCTGCCTTAGAGTGCCACTTTTCCTTTCAGGTGGATAGGTATTTTCTTATCACACAGTACTCCAATGACTTGGCGCCATTTCAGCCACACAGCATTTAATCATGCTCGGGCATCGAGAATGGTTTCTTCATCCCACGTGATGAGAGAACCAAGGTACTTAAATTTAGTGGTTTTATTGAGATGGTCTTCAATGTTAATGGTACCATTGGTCTGTGTGCCACATTATAGATATTCAGTTTATCCATGGGGTACACTGAAGGAGCCTCCCCGAAGATTGTTAATATTTGCTAGATAAGCACGAATTATGAATACTACGATCGGGCGTACCCTGGGCAACGGTGGCCATAGGACAGTGGCTGATCCTTCAACCACTGGGAGATATTTCATTTTCAACCAGTCTTTTTCAAGACTTTCAATAACTTCAATAAACATCGAAGGCTTATCCAGAGATAAAGCACTCTTACTCGCTGACATGTGCAACCGACTAAAGATCGACATCCTAGTGATGCAAGAAACTCGCAGAGGGATCGACAACAACAGACCCAAAATAGAAGGAATGCGACTGGTTGTCGAACGACCCCATGAACAATACGGCAGTGCTGTTTTTGTCAGACCAGAGATTAATGTCAAGTCATCTCAAATGACGTTCAGGAACAATATAGAAATCTTGACTGTAGAATTGGAATCCTGCTCTGTAACATCCATTTACAAACCACCCAATGAACTCTTCTTCTTTGAAAGGCCAAGTAACTTTGACAAGCAGAATATCAAAATTGTCCTGGGGGATTTTAATTGTAAGAGCATCAGTTGGGGATATAATATCACAGACAAGAACGGGGAGAAACTCGAGCAATGGGCAGAGAGGGAAGGATTGAGATTGATTCACAACCCCAAACTGAGACCATCTTTCAACAGCGGTAGATGGCATAGAGGTTACGACCCTGACAACATTTTCATAAGTGAGCAAGTGATAAAACATGTAGTTAAAGCGGTGGAGGAACCCATCCCTAGGACACAACATAGCCCAATCACATGTTCAGTTCGAGGAGTGGTCAGCCCTGAGGAAGTCCCTTTTAAACGACGTTTCAATTTTAAAAAGGCAAACTGGGAGGGGTTTTCCATTGAGCTGGATGAGGAACTGTCCAATTTACAACCAGAGCAAGTCATTATGAAGACTTTGTTGACCTTGTGAAGAAGATCTCTCGTAGACATATTCCCCGAGGCTGCCGTACCCAGTTCATTTCTGGCCTCAATGCTGATTCTAAGGATCTGTTAAAAGATTACCAGGAGAAATACAAGACAGACCCTTTTGCAGATGACACCATTCAGACGGGTGAAGAACTCATGAGGAGCATTGCTGACGGAAGAAAGGAAAGATGGATGAACTTACTAGCAAACCTTGACATGGCCCAGAACAGTAGAAGAGCATGGAAGCTGGTCAAAAACTTGAGCAACGACCCTAAGAGTCCACCAGTGGATATCACCAAGGTTACACCAAATCAAATAGCTCATCAGCTGCTCCGTAACGGGAAAACCATCACGAAGACTCAGCCTGTGAAGCTGAAGCCTAGTGAAGATGAGAATAATTTTCTCGGTCGTCCTTTCACATCAGCAGAATTAGAACATGCCATCAAGCTGATGAAAGTCAACAAAGCTGCGGGCCCGGATGACATCAGGACAGAACAAATCAAGAAATTTGGACCAGGAACAATCCAGTGGCTGGTGAATATGATGAATAGATGTATCGAGACCCTGCACTTACCAAAGCTGTGGAGGAAAGCTCATGTGGTCGCACTGCTAAAACCAGGCAAGGAACCAACGGATGCAAAGAACTTCCGTCCTGTCTCTCTTCTTTGCCACCTATACAAGGCATTTGAAAGGTTGATCCTTGAAAGAATTGCAAGATTCATTGATAACCGGCTAATACAAGATCAAGCTGGATTTAGACCAGGGAAATCATGTTCCAGCCAAATTCTGAACCTGACACAGCATATCGAGGATGGCTATGAGAATAAACTTATCACTGGTGTCGCCTTTATAGATCTCAGTGCTGCATATGATACAGTGAACCATAAGAAGCTCATAGCCAAGCTGTACAACATCACTAAGGACATGAATCTAACAAATATCATACGTGGGATGCTCCAGAACAGAAGGTTCTATGTTACACTTCAAGGGAATAAAAGTCGATGGAGGAACCAGAAAAACGGGTTATCTCAAGGCAGTGTGTTATCCCCATTACTGTTCAACATTTATACAAATGACCAGCCGGAATATTTAGAGGCCAGGCGATTTATTTATGCGGATGACACCGCTATTGCTGTACAGGGTAGGAGCTTCGAGGAGGTGGAGGGAAAACTGTCCAATGCTCTTGAGAGATTAGACAATTATTACACCCAGAATCACTGAAACCTAACCCTGGAAAGACACAAGTATGCGCATTTCATCTTCGCAACAAAGAGGCCCGGAGAAAGTTGAATGTTGTCTGGAAAGGAGTAACACTCGAAAGCTGTGAAACGCCTCGATATTTGGGAATCAAGCTTGATCGTACCCTCAACTTCAGGAAACATTGTAGAGAATTGAAGTGCAAGATCAGCTCAAGAAATAGCATAATGTGGAAGTTGATAGGTTCAACGTGGGGAGCGAACCCTCAGGTTCTATGTTCAACAGCATTGGGACTTTGCTTCGCAGCAGGAGAGTACGGATCATCAGTGTGGGGAGCATCTGCCCATACCAAGCAAGTGGACATAGCTCTTAACGAGTCCACACGTATTGTCACTGGATGTCTGAGACCTACTCCAGTGCTGAAGATCTACCCTCTCTCTGGCATTGCACCTCCAGTTATTCGACGCAGGGTGGCAGCAGAGAAAGAGAGACAAAAGCTTGAAACAGATCCCAGACATTCTATGTTCAACCACAAGGTGACCACTCCTCGCCTAAGATCCAGGAAGAGTTTTATTAAGAGAACAGTACCCCTCCATACCAAGCCAGACGCCCGGCGTGTGTCACTCTGGAAACAAATAGTACCAGAGGGGTTTGCCCCTAAAGAAGAACTGAGCAGTGGTAGTCATTTGCCTTATACCACCTGGAGGTCCTTAAACCGGATGAGAACAGGAGTGCCTAAGTGTCGTAGCAACCTTGTGAAGTGGGGTTATGCAGAAGATCCACGATGTGCCTGTGGAGAAATCCAGACTCCACAACACCTGCTCACGTGCAAAGATCTTAATGAGACCTGCAGCCAGGAAGACCTTATGTCGGCCACAGACCGAGGGATAAGAGCTGCAGAGTTCTGGAAAGGAAGAATTTAGTGTGTTTCCCGGACACGGAAAGTAAGTAAGTAAGTTTATCCATGTTAAGTTTTAAACCATTTTTGCCCAGGCGATCTTTCCAGCACAGAGCATGATTCTCGAGATTTTCACGAGTTTGATCGTGATAAATACATCATCAGCATGTAAGATTGTCCATGGGTGAGGTGTTTGTATGTCGGCTATTACTGTATCCATGCACAAAGTGAACAGAAGGGGCGAAAATGCAGAACCTTGATGAACCCCAACACTGATGGGGAAAGTAGGGGAAACTCCAGCTGGACAGCGTACCATGCTTGTGACGTTATGGTAGAGGGACTGGATGCATCGGACATAAGCTTATGGGACCCTGTGAACCCGAAGTGATCTCCATATGACCTCATGTGGCTCTCTGTCGAAAGCCTTTTCGAGATCCAGACATGTCAGATGCACAGGCTGATTCTTTTCTCTGTGTTTTTCTGTAAGTAGGCATGCTGCATGGATTGCATAAGTTGTACCAACCCCTTTAACAAAACCACATTGGTTTGGTGAGATTTGGATCATGCAGCGTATTCGGCTGTCAAGAATACGCTCAAGATTTTCATTGTGTGGCAGAGCAGGCAAATTGGGCGGTAATTGGAACACTCGCCAACATCTCCTTTGCCCTTCCAAATTGGTATGGTTGTACTCAGTGAAGGAAGTGGGAAAAAACCAGAGGCGGTATGCTATCCGATGATATTTCCCTGTCATACCTCAACTTCAAGAAAGCATACCCCTCCCTTACAACGTAACGTGATATGCAGGACATTGTTCTATTCACTCAGAATTACATCATGCTCAAGTAATAAATTTTATTTCTCACTTAAAAAAATATATTTGTAAATTATTATTTAGGCTATATAGATGAACTAGCAGAAGTACCCATTCTTCGAACGGTCGTCGGTATTAATAACCAGACGTAATCAATTGAGCTACTGTTGCAATGGTTAGGGGCTTGGAACCTGTTTGTCGACAAAGATAAATGATTAGTTGAAATATGCTCTGAAACTAATTTACCTAACGTGTACTTCCTGACGTCAAAATAAAATTGAAAACCTCGTAGACGAAATGCAATTCACGTCACATAAATACTGACCCTCACTGTTGTGTCAAGTGCGCATCCAGAGGAAGACCCCTTTAATAAATTATAAAGGCTTGTGGTGCATGAAAATTCAGGTTTTTTAGCCTCCAATGGCCCAAATTCCTAAAAGCAAAAAAATAAAATAAAAAATAAAAAACTATTTCAATTCAGGAATTTTTGAAAATAATGTTGATGTTTGAAGATATAGACCTTCTGTACGACACATCGCACGTTTAAGTCTTGTGAAAAAATCCAGGGTACCTCTTGACCCCCTTAAGCGCATTGATGAATTTTACAGTTTTTGTTGGTTCCGTGATAACCTTATAGCCATTTGTAAACTTTCACAGAAATTTAATAAATGGAGTGGCATTACTTCTTGCAGAAATAGATGGAAAGTTGGATGTACCTTTTTGAGACACTGTTGTCATGGTTACTGGCTTGCATTCCTACATTAGTTTATTAAATGAAATTAGTTTTCTGGGAATATCTCAGAAACTCTTGGTTTTAGAGCATTAAAATGTAGTTTTCGGGGACCATTTACGACTGTTTAGGGGCCCCGAGGTTTTTTTCTGACACCAAGGGGCTGAAAATGAGCTTTGTCTCGTCGTTGTAGGCCGTAGTATCATCATCCGATTGCACAGTTTCCAGCCGTTGGCCGGGTCTGTTTGGAACACAGGCCACTCCAACGTCTTCTGTCTTCCCACCATCTCTCAGCTTCCACCCCTGTCCTGTCTTCTCCTCTCTTCTTCACGCTTTCTTCCATCCCTTTCAGCCACCTGTCTCTCGGTCTTCCTCTTGGTCTCTTTCCTTCCCACTTCGTCTCGTGTATCCACCTGGGTATCCTCTTATCCTCCATTCGTTTTACATGTCCATGCCATCTAAGTCTAGATTTCTCTATACCATCCCGTAATGGTTCCTCCTTTATTAATTCTCTGGTCCTCTCATTTCTTATTCTGTCCATCTTTGTAGCTCCAATACTGCTTCTCAAGAACCTCATCTCACTGGCCTGTATTTTGCTCTTCTCCCTTCCTTTCATAGCCCAGGTCTCTGAGGCATACGTCAGGATAGGGGCATAGTACGTCCGATATATGATCTTTATTCTGTTCTGAGGGACATCCTTACTCCATAACATGCTTCTCACACTCCTCCGGAATGCTTCTGCCTGTCTCCTCCACTCATTTTTTCTCTATAGTTTCTTCCGTTATCTTGTATCAGGCTTCCCAGATACTTGAAACTCTCCACTTTCTTCAGCTGTTCCCCACCAATTGTTATTCCCATTGTGGTTCTTTCCTTCTTCCTTGTTGTGATCACCATCTCACTCTTATTTATGCTAAATTTCATCCCATATCCTTGTATTATTCCTTCCACACGTCCAACTGTTCCTGTACCTCCTCCTCCTTGTTTCCCCAAATCATCAAATCATCCGCTAACACCATTGCTTTCATCTTTCCTTCCCCAATTACTTGTGCCACTCGGGTCATTATGTCACCCATCACCACAATGAAAAGTAACGGTGCCAGTGCACTTCCTTGTTTCAGGCCGTTTCTGTGTTCCACCCAGTCCCACTTTCACACAGCTCATGCTTCCCTTGTACATCTCCCTTATCCTCCTTATAGTCCATTTTTCTACTCCTCTATCCTCCAGGGACTTCCATACTTTCTTTCTGCATACACTGTCATATGCTTTCTCAATGTCCAGGAAGGCCATCAGTAGATCTGTTCTATACTCACAGTGCTGTTCTTGTAACTGCCTTACAGCAAAAATCAAATCCACTGTGGGCCTTCCTGCTCTGAAGCCATGTTGTTCTTCCCTCATCCCTCCTTCTATCCTTGTCCTAATTCTCCTTTCCAAAACTTTCTCAAACATCTTTGCACAATGACTCATCAGTTTTATTCCCCGATAGTTTCTGCATTCTGTTCTACTACCTTTCTTGAAGATCGGGACAATTATTCCCTTTTTCCAGTCCTCTGGGGTCTTCCATTCCGTAGTGTAATAATAATATTAATTATAATAATAATATAACAATATAGGGATAGGGATATATAATAGACCTTCCGTGGCACACCAGCACGTGTAAATCGCGTGAAAAAATTCTAGAGTACCCCTTGACCCCCTTAAGCGCATTATATGTATTGATGAATTTTACAGCTTAGTTTGGTTCCGTTATAACCTTCTAGCCGTTTGCAAACTATCTCAGTAATGTAATAAATGGAATTGTATTGCGTCTTATATTACAGCAATAGATGGACCTGTGAATTTCTGTTGCCATGGTTACCGGCTAGCTTCCTTTCATTATTGTATTAAATGAAATTAATTTTCTGGGAATATCTCAAAAACTGTTGGTTTTAGGGCCTTAAAATGTGGTTTTCGGGGTCCCTCGAGTTTCGTTTCTCACATTGAGGGGCTGAAAATGAGCTTTGTCTCGCTCTTCTACGCCTATTTCAGCAAGTATTTTAAGGGGGTAGGCCCCCTTTTATGAGAGCTACAGAGAAGAGTTACATCAATGATTGGTGTCGTGCCTCGGAAGGATATCTGTACCAAATTTTACGTTGATCCACTCAGCCGTTCTCGAGTTATAAGGACACAAAAAATTGTCCACAGACAGACAAAAAAAATATTTTCGCGCGAATCCGTCATAAAACAGTCTAAAATGCATAAATAACGCAAATTTCCGTAGAAATTCAGAAAAAACAGACAAACTTTCATTCTTATATATATAGAGATTAAATTAAATGAGTGAATTGGGGATCTAAATTAATTTTTGTTTGTTTGTTACTGACATATAATTAGCATCCGTATAAGAGGAAATATTAACAGTAAATGTAATGTGCTTTTGCAGAAAGGTTCATTTTACTTGTGGCCTACCATTTTATTCCTGTAGAAACTCCCAGACTACTTTTAACCCTGGAGGAGAGACATCTGACATGTTTCGCTTCAAGGAGTTGTTGTCATCAGCACTGCAACGTCCCTTACCTAGCCATGCCCTAACATATTTCTCAGGCTTGAACTTGTGAATTGGGGTCCCAACCAACTTCAAAAAGACTAAGTTTCCAGCAGTTTTCACCTGAAGCTGATTCCTTTCAGGTGAATATATTACGTTCATGGCACTAAAAGATTGTTCACATTCTGCTGTGGATATGATTATGGTTTTCACGGCCCTAAGAAGTGGTTTCAGATCATCAGATACTGTTTTGTCTGATGCATACAGCCTGAAACCAGTTACACTTTCCCTGATGGAACCTATACAAAATTTCTCACACAGATATTTTATTTTACTGTCTCCAAAACAAATATCACTGGCCACATCTTCTGGCCACTTTGTTTCATCAAATACTTCTAAATTACTTAGAAGTTCTTGATACTTTGCTGCAAGAGATTGTGCAGTAGAAGCAGAAGATCTCGAAGACTGGCTGTTTAACATTTGTTTTTCCATTTCTTCCACAAGTAGACTGTAGAAGGCTTGTTCATCAATTCTGTGCACTCTTCCAGGTCCATGCAAGTTCACACCATTTAGTTCCTTACACTCGGCTGCACTTCTTGCTAATTATGTGTACTCCCCAGGTCAGGTTTGTAAAGAGTGGAAAACGTGAAGTTTTTGGAGTACTAGCTTATGAGCCTGAATAACAGACATCTCCCTCTTCTGCAATTGAAGCGACAGATCCTCTAATTCATTCACAGCATCTATCATAAAACCCATTAAAACCCATATTCAGGATTAAGTTTATATAAGTTAGACGATCCAGCAGTCCTTTGTACTGGGCCCTTTCTTTAGAGTCTCTTGTTTGATCCTCCATGGTGCTTTAAAATGGAGAGAGTGTGCTGCAAAATCTTTCCAAATGGCCCTAACTGATCTAGCACTTGACGAAACCCATCTAACTCCTAAAATTCTTCCTATAACCTGATTTTAGTTCTCAGATTTGATGCACAATGCTGCAATTGGTTTTTGTTCTTTGGTGATGCATGGTATAGGGAATACAATTTATCAAAAAAGTTCCTCATGTGGTTGATAGCTGTCAGCTTGGAAACAACATCACCAACTGTTAACTCGAGACGGTGGTTAGCACAGTGCCATATAAAAAGCTGAAGGAATTCTTGCTCGAGTCTTACTGCCAATCCTGATACACTCCCTAGCATATTAGATGCACCATCACAAGCAAATAATATAAAATTGCTGGCTAGAAACTCTTGTGAAAAATGCTGAAGAAGATTTAAGGAATCATATATACATTGAGCTGAGGTGTTTGGAAGATCAACTAGATCGAAAAATCTGCTGCTGGTTTCTTCAGAATTACTAAAATTCACCCGAAGACAAATACAACGAACAGATTTTTGACCCACTGAAGTTGACTCGTCCACCATCACACCAATCTTGAGGTCGTTTTCAACAATTTGTTTAACAACAGTTTTCCTCATTTCTTCACCAATCAGATTGGTAATGTCAGCACAGGAGTGTTTGGAATGCAAAATCTGTCCCGTATCAAAACCATTTGCTCTTTGTGCATCAATCCAGGATGGTAGATCAGAAAATGGCCTTCCTAGCTTTGCAAGATTGTATACTGTACGAAAAACTCTGCATGTATTCTCGTGGTAAACCCCTTCTTGTTTTGCAGTTGTGTTTTGAAGAACGTGTTTCTTGGCCTCATCAAGAATTTTAACACACTGACCATGGGCATGGGAATTCTTGTGATCAAAGATTTTTTTTCTTATTGCCTGACGCATTTTCACATCACTATCACCAAAAGCCTTTACAGAATAAGAACACCACTCATTTAAAAAGCGAGTTCGTTCTGATTTAAAAGCACCCAAAGTTCCACGTGCTCTGACACATACTTTGCAACCGAATCTTTTTGTTTCGGTTTTGTAGGATAACCATTCGTGTTCTTTAAATTTAGTTTTCCACTGAGCAGGACTCAGAAATGTTGGCAAACATTCAAAATCTGCATTATCTAGGCCTACATTGTTGGTTTCTATTTCACTTGTGCTTTGTTGTCTGTGAGAGACAAAGCCGATTTCGTCAAATTTTTCCCAGACCGATTATCTTCAACACAATCACCAATTTCGCTGAAATTTCTCTTTTGTCCTCTTACGGCAAATTTATCCATGATATCAGCTCTGCAGCCGATGCTGATAAGAATACTTTAGTTGCAATGATGCTACTTGATACACAATCGTACTGACCATACACCACAACACTAGTTTTTAACCCGACAATGAGGCGGGAGACTATCGTCTTTTTAATTAAGTTCCTCCACGAGTAACCAACCTTGCTTTATAGATTTTTGCCAAGCAGGAGCCCAAAAGTCAAGAATATTATGTCTTGTCGATTGACAGAAGATATTTTAAAGTTATTTTAAAAGTAAAGATCTATTTAAACAATGTAAAAGTTATGATATTATCTTACTGAGAAATATGTTTAAAAACATCAGATGTAGCGGTATATTCTTAAGGTGGCGACTATGGTCATCACAAGTTACCGGTCAAAGCCAGAGGTGGTTCTAGCCCTGGGCCGGGGGGGCCTGGGCCCCCCCAGTTTTAGTGAAATAATTTTAAAATTCCTTGGTTACGAAATAAATTGATAATTTACAGATATACTTTATAAAACAAACTAATGCATTTAATTAAGTTAATTTTTCTTTCAATTTCGAGATTTATTTATTTTATTATAAGTAATTTAAACACACAATTGAAATCGCGTATAAATATAATATTTTTAAAATGCATAGTGCATACACCAAGATCAACATGTTTAGATCAGTCAAAGCGGTCTGCATTCAAATTTTGACAGACGAGAGTGCCGACTGCTCGTTATTCTAACAATCATAGAAAGGATTTATCGTTTCGCAACAGTCTTCAGTAGCAGACGATTAGTCGCTATGCTTGCGTAGACGTGTTCTTGTATTAGTTACGGTATGTCTAAACAGAGTAATATTTTGAAGTTCTTTTCCCGTGACAAGCGGAAGTGCGATGAAAGTGCATGTGAACCCAATGAACCGAAGAGTATTAAACTCTTTTCCCAACTTTGTGACTAAAATGCAAGTTCAGAAGTTTCCAATGTAGACAAACCTCCATGCGATACAAGTGCATCGATATCTCCTCAACTCTGTGACAAAAAAAAAAAAATGTGAGTGCAACTGTTTCTAATATAGACGAACCAGTACCATTTGATATCAGTGCATCGATATATGATGTTCAATGCCAAGCACGTAAATCCATTTATAGACAAACGTTACTATACAATAAGAACGGAAGTTTTAACAGTAAATGGTTTGAGTTTGATAGGTATACATATACTCTGAGAACAAAGATGCTGTTTTCTGTTTTCCGTGTCGTTATTTCGTTCAATCTGATTCAAGCAATGCTGAACATGTTTTCACTAAATCTGGATTTTGCAATTGGAAAAGAATAGGAGAAAAACTTGCAAAGCATGCTGATAGTGAATGTCATAAATCTTCAATAGTGAAGTGGAACAGTTTTCTGGAAAGTGAACGTAGCGGCACAGTGATTTCGAAGCTAAGCGAGAAACACTACGATAACATATTGCGTAACCGCTCGGCCGTGGCAACAATGGTCCGAGTCGCATTACTTTGTGCTCGGCAAGACATTGGGCTTAAAGGTCATCGCGAAACAGTTTTGGATGACGATAGTGGTAATAATGAAGGGAATTTTGTTGAAATTTTAAATGAAATTAAACTAGAAAGTGAAAGAACAAGGGAGAATGTAAACAGTCTACCAAAGAATGCAACTTACTCATCTAAATATTCTCAAAATGAATTTCTTGATATCTCAGCTAATATAATAGTTGAACATATTGGAGGAGAGACGAAAAAATATAACAATGTTTATTTTTCCTTAATCCTGGATGAAGCTAGAGTTGTTAGTAAAGTGGAACAGATGTCCGTATGTGTCAGATATGTAGGACAAAATTCTATAGAAGAGCGTTTCAATGGTTTTATACATTTGTCTCAACTGAATGCAGAAAGTATAGCTAATTCAGCTTTAGAGTACCTTGTTTCAGTGAATTTCGATCCATGTAAGTGCATTGGACAAGCATATGATGGAGCCGCGGTTATGTCAGGGAAGATCAACGGTGTGCAAAGTTTATTGCGACAAAAGGTCAATAACCTTTGTGTTTTTGTTATGCACATCGCTTAAATTTAGTTTTGGTGGACGTTTCTAAGGCAGTAGACGTGGTAGGCGACACTTTTGGTTTACTGGAAGCAATTTATGCTTTTCAGTCCGTATCTACTGTAAGACACCAAAAGTTTGTTGAGATACAGAGGGATCTTTATCCAGAAGAACGTGTTTTAGAGATATCTCTTCAAAGTGACACGCGGTGGGTATGCAAATATAGAAGAGTAATGTATTTTCAGAAACGTTTTGCTTCAGTTAAAGCAGCTCTAGAGTATTTTTCAAAGTCAGCTAACAAGAAAGAGGCAGCAGAAGCAAAAGGTTTGTTGAAGCAGCTTTGTAAAGTGAAGGTGATGTTTGTGTTAAATCTTTTCTGATATTCTCGATCTTGCCAATGGAGCCTCTATGTTCTTACAACAAAAACATGTGGACTTCGGAGGGGCACATAGGTTGATCTATGGTCTTGTAAAATCGCTGCAAGAAAAACGAAATGATTATTTTAAGGAACTATGGGACTCTGCTCAGTCGTTAGGCGTTCAAGTTTATAAACAATCTAGAGTCTCAAGTATTCCAAAGAACTTTTCAGACTACGTTTTATTAATGCCAGTCTCTGCGGAGAAAGAAGAGGAAAATGTCACATTATCAGAGACATGTAAAAGAAATCTTTTTGAAATATTAGACAACATGGTAAAAGAGTTACAGCGTTGATTTACTGAAAATGATTTTGTGTGCAATGCAATGGATGCCTGTAACCAAAGAAGTGAAAACTTTTTAAATTTTGAATATATTCTCACGTTCTGTGAAAAGTATAATCTAATTTTCACAGACCGTAAGGTGCTACAGACTGAAATCAGTTTAGCTAAGAATGTATTTAGAGGCAAATATCCAAACACTTCCTTATTCTTTTTTTCTGAACTTCTGAAAATGGAAGTTGCATTTCCACAGCTACTATTATTTTTCAAGTTGATGCTGACCCTTCCTGTGTCATCTGCTTCTGCTGAGCGTAGTTTCTCGGTCATGAAACGAATAAAATCCTATTTAAGAGCAACAATGGCAACAAAGCGGCTTTCCAATCTTGCAATTCTTTCAATTGAAAGAGAATTAAGTGGAAAATTACTTCAAGACCCTTCTGATATAGTGAACCAGTTTGCCCAGAGTGGAAACAGAAGAATAAATTTATGAGACAGTGAAATGGTTTTTTTTTTACCAATGAAATTTTTTTAAATTACTAACCTGTATAAGTATATTAATGTATGGTAAATCTGTGAATTTTAACAACAGTGGATTAGTTTCATGGCAATTGACACGAAAAAAAATTGTGTAAAATACCATTACTTCAAGTTCACCGGGTGAGTTAGCCGTGGTCGTTACGGCATGACTGCTGGCAGTCGCTCACATTCGGGAGGCGAGGCAACCTTGAAGATGGTCTTCTGTGGTTTCCCATCTTCCTTCCAGGCAAATGCCGGGGTTGGTCCCTAACTATAGGCCACAGCCACTACCTTCCAACTCCTCGACCTTCCATTCCAACTTTCCTTCCCAACGGTACTTGTAGCTCACCCATTGGGTGTCCGTCTCGAAGCAGCTACAAAACTGGCGAGCCGAACATGTCCTCGGACACTCCCAGCACTATAAGCCATACGCTAAAAAAGAAACTTAGGGTTCAATTCCCGGTCAATGCATGTGAGATTTTTAAAGTGAAGTGCCATGTCCTGTGGTTCGGATTCAACGTAAAAAGGACATCCCCTGGCTTATGATCTCGAGATTATCGGTCACGTAAAACTACAATCTTCCTTCCTTCCTAGTTCTGGATGCATTAACTTATTGTTCTTTAAATAATATGGCATAGTAGTATGTGTGTAACTGAACATGTTAATGGTTGTGCTAATGTTGCCCATTGTATTTTCACAGATATGGTTACTTTTCTATTGAATTAGGCCTATGTCACCCAAACTTTCGATTCCAAACTGGGCCCCCCCAGATTCAAGCTTCTAGAACCGCCACTGGTCAAAGCCATGTTTTTTTTTTAAGCGCTCTGCTGCAGCGGTGGTGAAGAGATCTTGCTTTATGAGTTTTGCTGCATGGACGGCCATGGCCGTTCTTTTTTTCCACTCTAGTTTGCTGCAACGATGCTAAAGCGTTTTACAGGTTGGCTTTAAAAGGGAACGCACGGTTCTATATTGGCGATGTCTACAGGGGAATGTTTATTGGTGAAGGTAGCTTGGTACCATTGGATAAATGATCATGAAAAGTAATTATATTAATTCCTACGGCACAAACAAGTTTAAGATCCACTGGTTTTCAGTGTCGGTATGCTATTTGAAATTGAAAGCAGTGACGGTATGCCATTGGGCCTTTGAAAGCAGTGCCGGTATTGCATACCGGCGCATATCGCCTCACTTCCCTCCCTGGTTGTACTGGTTCGCCAGATTGTAGGCCAACATCCATCATCAAGGATACGATTGAAAAGTGCCGTAAGAATTTCAGTTCCATGTTGTCCAAGCTACTTCCAGATTTCAGATGGTATGTCATCTGGGCTGGTCGCTTTGCCGTTTTTCATTTTACTTACACCATTGACACCTCTTCTACTGTAATTTGAGGCTCACTAAATGATTGAAGAAAACAGGCTCCATAAATAATTTAAAAAATGTTAACAGACAATGTTGTGTTCTTACAGAATAAAAATTAGATGAGATTGTTGTCCATTCTTTCATTAGATGTCAGGTGTGTGTTAGAAGAGATGGAGGACATTTTCAGCATTCAACATTTTCATAAGTGCACATTATTGAACATGTTTGGTAAAAGTGCATGCCAACCACCGACTGAACAGTGTACGCGCGCCCACGATCAGCGCCAGTCAACGCCGGTGTAGCTTGCCGTGTTTACCGGGGCGCACAATGATAATGACCCTGTACTATATCGTCGGCAGCTTTAACTCGTTTCCGAATATCAATCTTCTTCCAAAACACTTACTCCTTACTCAAGCCTGTGAATATGCTTGTGGTTACTTAACAGTCCATTCCTAACGTGGAACAAGTGTCCACACATAATTGTTGGAGGAGGCTGTGGTTGTGCTGCACGGTGTTTTCGTGCTTGTCGCTTGGTCTCTTCATGTCTACAACGTTCCCCTTCAAACATTTTCACAGCAGTCTGGATGGTCCGACGCCAAATTGGACTGTCTTCAGCAAATGTGTCCCAGGCTTTTGGATCGAGACCTGCCAACTTCATATTCTGCTTAAATTGGTCCTTGTAACACCTCATAGGACCACCATGAGATCTGGAGCTGTACCAAAGTTCACTAAACAGAATCTGACGTGAAAGTCCCGTATCACCCATCTGGTGGACATTTCTAATCCATCTAAGCTATATAACATGTCTTTGAACGCACCTACCTAGAATACAGGTGATTAGGGTTTGAATCAAAACTTCGGTCTCAAGTCTTACTCTGCCATTATGACTTGTCTAAGAGTAGTTTCTATGATAAAATTTATTGTGAATATCTGAAAAGCAATGAGAAAATTTAACTATTGTCAAAATATGATGAAATATGACTGTGTATTGGAAACCTCACCTTGAAATTTGATTTTTTTTTCATAAATCTCCAACTTAAGATTAAAACATGAAGTTTCATAAAAATTTGCTCTTTATTCATACGAATCCATGCTCCTTATGTGTACTTTCTCTGATTGGACATATTTATGCATGTATCTTATTTGTCTCTCCTTCTACAGGTACTGCATACAGTGACCTTGGTCTGAAACAGTTTTTGGACCAAAGAATGTTCTGAGTGATCTTCCGATTCCCTTCATAGGCTACTAATAACTAGAAAACATTCAGCAGCTGATTCTGCTCTGTCATTTTGAAATGGAGGAGACAGCAAGCTTCAGTCAAAGGTATGCAAAACTTTTCATGACAATGTAACGCAGTTTACTATTATTTCGGCAACTATGGCTGATCAAGGGTAAGATATGGTTAGTTACACCTAGGATTACAGTTTACTCCACAGTTTTACGGCAGTGTCCTTGGCAATCCACGATAGAGACGAGTCTGAGCGTCTAGTACATGCTTACTGGAGGCACTGAGAGCAAGTGTTGCTGGTCATCAGCCAAGTACACTGCACATGGTTTATCAACAATCGTTACACAGCTAAGCTCTCCGCATTCTAACAATTTGCGTATCCTCACGCATGCCCCAGAACTTGAGGCTCACAGTGTGTCGGGCAATCCACTGCGCATACAGAAACTATCGACGTGTGCGGTCTATATTTAAAAGGTTATGTAGTCAGTACCAACTGAAAAATTTTATAATTCTGGAGGAGACCAAATCCAGGCCTTAAAACTTCTATCGGGCTTATTATTGAAAAGTATGATTTTCATGCCTTTCTGGGAGTCATTAGGAATTGAAATTACTGTCAATTATCACTGCTACACTGGAAATATTATTTTGTTATTTTACATAAAGGGTGATGCTAAAGAAGATAAGAAAAGAAAATTTAATTGGATTGGACACTGCC
The DNA here is from genome assembly GCA_946902985.2 of Meconema thalassinum. Classification (NCBI taxonomy): domain Eukaryota; kingdom Metazoa; phylum Arthropoda; class Insecta; order Orthoptera; family Tettigoniidae; genus Meconema; species Meconema thalassinum. The sequence continues at coordinate 611,411,326 of OX336388.2, forward strand.
TAAGAGGAGATGGTTTGGTGAAAAAAGGGAAAATCTGAAGAGGAAGAAGGAGGTTTCAGATGCTGGATTCCATCAAGATTGATAAATCTTATGAGCTGATGAAACCTGCTGCTGAAGACCGGATGAGGTGGCGAGACCAACCATGAGGAAACCTGTCATCAGGCAGATAAACTGATGATGATGACATAAATAAATGTTTTTATTTCTTGCTCATTCAACTTCTTCTTCTGCGCGAATGGGTCTCCTAGGACCATGCAGAATCAACACTTCTTGGCCTTGATGTTTACCCAATAACTCTTCATGCACAACGATTGAGCTAGTCTTCGTTGCTGCGACCAGACGTGTCTGGTAGGTCTTCTCTCTTCTGCCTCAAAACCCCGTGTATTAGTAATTTTCCTAATTTCCTCTCGATCCTTGAGATTGGGAAAACCTAATTCAGCCAAGTCCTTTTCCGCCTGTTTGTACCAATTGGACCTTGTTGCCTTTTTCTGCAAAAACGTATAGATTTTATTTGTTAACCTAGTTGGGTTCATTCTGTCCAAATGTCCCATGAATTGGATCCTTCTCATACGGATTGTGTCTGTGATTTTAGTAATTTTTAAATAGATGTCAGCATTAGGTTTCGGAAGGTGAATTCCATCTTTAATTCTTGGTCCCAAAATTTTTCGCATGTTTTTGCGTTCCTTAATCTCCAATTGATTTCTCAGTGTTTTATGTTGTAGGTTAAGTGTCTCGGCTGCAGGCAAGACTACTGTTTTATAATGTTGAATTTTACAATTCCAAGAGAGGCATTTTTTATTATAAACTTGTTTTGTCAAATGGAAAGCAGTTTCCATTTTCTGTAGTCTTGCTTCTATAGCTTTTCTTTTGTTGCCAGGTTCATTGATTCATTCAACTAATAAATCAATTTAAGAGGAAAACTCCGTCAATCAATACTTATGTATTACAACATAATTACATTGGGTGCATGTTTCGAACCTTATTGGTCCTTCTTCAGCCCTGAACTTTTATAAAGTTTGCAAATAATCATAATACAACTAACATCAGCATAATGCTTGCAAAGCATATTAAAATAAAAAACATACATAAATCCTGAAAATGACACAAGTTAAAACAATGAAAACACATTAAAACGCTGTTAAAATTGACTAATGTTAGTTGCGTCGTAGTATGACGCTTTAGTCCATTTGAATTTGGATGATTGACCACATATAGATTTTCTTGACAGACTTGACATTGAGTTGTGTGTGGGCAGTGATGAGTCAAGTTGATATTCTAATGGGATTGTCCCATGCGGCAATTTGACGGAGGTTTCTTCTATGAATAAAATCTTGGCGAGATTCATGAATTGATCTCTTTATGCAGAGTCTATCCAAAAAGAAAGAAAAGAAATAATAATTAATATAATTAGGTCATTAGAAATGAGTTTAGAATTAATATTAACGAAATTCTTAAAACCATGAGATTGAGAAAATGCAAACTGACTTACGCTTGTCGGGAAAGAAGGAGCGTGGGCTGATGACCCTAGGCCCGTCTGTCTTTGAAGTGAACTGAGAATGAAATAAAAACTTATAAGAAAAAAGGAAGGGGGGGGAGAGAAGAAATTTGAAAGAATCAAAACTACTTATATGAAAACAGAAAAATAAACGTGTGGTGTGAAAAAGCGAAAAACATCGTTACCTTAAGTGGTCCGTGTGGAGGTTGCAAGAAGAATGCTGTGAAAGCTATGACTCGTATAACGTGTGGTCCCGCTGCGGGGAAACAGCATGCGTGAGGGGAATAGGCAAGGTAGGGGAGTGGTTAGGGGGATGGGGCTGTCCTTGAGCCAGGGAGAAGACGGAAGCGGCTGGGCTGCTACTGTGTAATTAGAAGTCTAAACTGGGGACAGAGTCTATATTCATTTAAAATTTTAAAAATGTCTATTCTGGGGATGGAAGCTATGGTGTTTTTTTTTATCTGGTTCTAATTATGTGATCTGCTAGCTTGTCGTAAAGAACGTTGGATTCCCAATAAATTTCATTTAGATTTTCTGCTGGGTTGGATCTTTGGGCTAAATTAATTTCAAATTGTTCCAAAACATTCATTGCGGATCCCTTATTGTCAAAATGGATTATATGTTGGTCTAGGGCCTAGGGTCATCGGCCCATGCTCCTTCCTTCCCGACAAGCGTAAGTCAGTTTGCATTTTCTCAATCTCATGGTTTTAAGAATTTCGTTAATATTAATTCTAAACTCATTTCTAATGACCTAATTATATTAATTATTATTTCTTTTCTTTCTTTTTGGATAGACTCTGCATAAAGAGATCAATTCATGAATCTCGCCAAGATTTTATTCATAGGAGAAACCTCCGTCAAATTGCCGCATGGGACAATCCCATTAGAATATCAACTTGACTCATCACTGCCCACACACAACTCAATGTCAAGTCTGTCAAGAAAATCTATATGTGGTCAATCATCCGAATTCAAATGGACTAAAGCGTCATACTACAATGCAACTAACATTAGTCAATTTTAACAGTGTTTTAATGTGTTTTCATTGTTTTAACTTGTGTCATTTTCAGGATTTATGTATGTTTTTTATTTTAATATGCTTTGCCAGCATTATGTTGATGTTAGTTGTATTATGATTATTTGCAAACTTTATAAAAGTTCAGGGCTGAAGAAGGACCAATAAGGTTCAAAACATGTACCCAATGTAATTATGTTTTAATACATAAGTATTGATTGACGGAGTTTTCCTCTTAAATTGATTTATTAGTTATTTGTCAATATGGACCTAACAAAATCCATTATGGATTTGAATGAAACAAATGCTCATTCAACGACGGCAGCTGTGTTCCCAAGGCACATGAGGTCTCTTGAACTGTAACTCGGCACACACAATTAAGTCACTTCACTGTTGCCAATATGTGGGATACAAAATACACCACACACGTAATATTGTAATTATGTAAAAAAGCATTAATTGGCAAAACCATTGATGCGGCACTATCCCCACTGTGCGTCACAAAAACCAGGGTGTGTATATATTAGCGGGCCGTACTACCTAGCAATTATTGGTCTGGATGAAAATTATTGATGTGTTTTTGGGCAATTTCAGTCTTAGTGTATGGGAGGATATAGATCAAATGTTTATTTTATGAAACTGGTGCACTTGCGTGTCTTAAGGGTGATTTGTTTCAAAGAGGTGCTCTGAATGGAACTTGGTGTTTTTTTGTTTTACGATACTGGCTATACAGTAGTACCACATGCGTGGGGGTTGGCAATGCTGTATTTGTCCATAAATCAAGCATATAATGGCAGAATCAGCTGGAATTTTATCTATATAAAAGTCGTCATGATGATAATGAAGTCGTGATCTAAAAAGTGTTTGGAGGGCAGGTAATAGTCAGCAGAGGAGTAAACATCTGTTACTTCATCATCTCTAGAATTTTTTTTCCAACCTTTACCACAGGTATTTTGGCTAATTTCAGTAGTTTAAGAATGCTTTTCCCCCCGGATTTGGTCTCCTCCAGTGCTACCAAAATTTCAAATGCAGTTGGTTGTTCCTCAGTTTAGGGGCTGCGACAACGCGGTCATTTAGCCCCGTGTACTTTGGGTGTATATGTAGAAGCTGTCTGATAACCAGTGTTAATTGTGATGGCTGTACTAGTAGGTGTTATCTGTGATTCAGGTAAGGACTGCAGACGATCAATTACAAGTAGTTCCTACTTTTGCTACCAAATGCTACCACCAACAACACCTAGCTGTGCACTTGGCTACTAGATGCAACCTGCACCTGGCGGTGAACGTTGGAACTAATAGACCGTTAATCAAATGTAACCTAAAAATTTAGCTTTACACAATTGTAGTTAGTGGAAGGTTCTTTTACTTGCCAAAACTGCATGACACGTGCCCGCTGGCTTTACTTCCCCCTCTGAAGGAAGGCATAATGAGGGATTTATAATGCGCTTATTAAATCCGACGACTTCGTTCTGGTTGGAAACCCGCGATCTTGGGCATAGAAGCTCAGCAACTACGCCAACAAAGCCACTATTTCAAATGCAGGTCATTGCTTTGCAGGAAGCAGAACTTACAGGAAATAAATGCCTGACAACTTCGATTGATTGCAAAATCAGATATTATATTAGAACTTGTTTACAAATGCAATTATTGACGATTTGCTTTGCCCAAGTAGTCAATACAGAACCAAAATGAATTGGTTAGGACCAACAAATGCAGTTATCTTATTTAATATTCAGTTCTTGCTGTAATTCTTTATGAAATTACAAATATTTCAAGTATATGCCGCGATACATACGTGTCGAGGGTAAAGTTTTAGTGTAGTCGATGACATGCAGACATTGATGCTTTGGCTCGAATTGCCGCCATTTTGTCAGCTGTGTGCTTTCAAACAGTGCGTCGTTAGATGCCGGTGTATTGACATGTGTTCAAGTGCGAGGTGTGGTGGTGAGTTACGACTGTTCATACATTACTTTTAGTTGTTCAAGCTGTTGTTGTTGTTGTTGTTTCTTATGGCTAGCCCGGATTCCAATCCATCAGCTTTCTTGCGTTCCAATAGAGTTGTGTGAGGTTTCCAGAAGTTCTAGCAGTCACATCAAGTTTGTAGCAATGTAGTAGGTGCCCCTTATCCATTTTACTTCCAGGTTCGTGACAAAGTGTGCATTCTTCAGATCTCAGGATGTTGATTCGTTTCAGATGAGCTGCAAGGCAGTCGTGGCCAGTGTTAAGTCTGAAGAAGGCTACAGCTTCTTTCTTGGTGCTAATTTATATTGATCCCATTTAGCATCAATGTCTTTCCATAATTTGGTTTCTGCTGTTTTCTTTACCATTTCTTCATACCTGTTTTTGATAGTATTCTTCAAGGTCCTTTTTGCTGACATAAAATCAGTCTGACTGACAGGTTGTTGTAGTGTGGTACCTTTTTTTGCTAATCTGTCTGCCTCTTCATTTCCTACTATTCCAACATGAGAAGGGATCCACTAAAATGAGATAGCCTATGTTTGTGTAGTCTTTGAAGGGTTTTTATCATACAAAAATTTCTTTCAGTTCTTTATTTTGGGGCTTATAATTTGACGAGATGGCTTGAATGGCTGCTTTTGAATCTGTAATGATAACGCATTTTTGATAATCAATGTTTCTGCCTAATAACTGATGGAGTGCTTGTGAAATTGCTCTTATCTCAGCATCAAAGTTTGTTTTGTTTTGTTTTGTTAAGCTGGATGCCTCTCACCAAGGTGGACCGGGTTCGATTCCCGGTCAATGCATGTGAGATTTTCGAAGTGAAATGCCATGTCCTGTGGTTCGGATTCCACGTAAAAAGGAGGTCCCGTGCCTCATGATCTCGCGATTAACGGTCACGTTAAATTACAAGCTTGCTTTGCTTTGTTTTGTTTTGGCCTACTGGGAAGTAGAGTGAGAAGAGAGATGAATGTATTCCTGCTCCAGTTCTATTTTCTTTGTCTTGTGAGCCATCTGTAAATATTTTTAGCCATTGATTAGATGGATATCTTTCTTCTATTGTACAGAGGGCAAGTTGTTTTAGATCTTGTGGTGAAGAGCCTTTCTTGCAGACCTCTTCTAACAAAGTAAGATCTGTAGTCGCTTGTATATATTCAATGGGGTTGACTGGCATACAGAGTGGTTCAAGTTTTATTTGCAGATTGCTCTTATTGATGTATTCTTTCTCGAGACTTAAGGGATCTTTTTGTGTTTTTAGATTGGGGCTAGAAACTGGTTTTTTGATCCATGTCATTTGAGGTAGTCTTTGTATACTGAGATATGCATTGGCTGTTTGATGTTTCATCTCTTCTTCTATTGGTAAGTTGTGGGTATATAATTGCAAGGCGGTTATAGGTGTGGTTTTTATTGCACCTGTTATGATTCGTAGGGCATTATTCTGACACCTCTCAATTTAAGTTGCAATGTACTCTTCTAAAGCCATGGTGAGACAAAGCCATTGGCCGCTACTAAGTAAGATGACTGTCTGGACGAAACCATTCGTCGCTACTAGTTTGGACGAATATTCGTTTTATGTATGTAAAGCATTATTAACACATACAACAGGGTGAGTTAGCCGTGGTCGTTACGGCGTGCTGTAGGCAGTCGCTCACATCCGGGAGGTGAGGAGGTTCGAATCCCCCCGCCAGCAACCTTCTGTGGTTTCCCATCTTCCTTCCAGGCAAATCCCGGGGTTGGTCCCTAACTATAGGCCACAGCCGCTACCTTCCAATTCCTCGTCCTTTCAATCACACTTTCCTCCCCAGACAACAACCCACACACGACGGTACTTGTAGCTCACCCCATGGGTGCCCGCATAGAAGCAGCTACAAACTCTGGCGAGCCGAACATGTCCTCGGACACTCCCGGCACTAAAAGCCATGCACTAAAAAAAAATAAAAAAAACATAGAATTTAACATAAAATTTTTAGAATGAATGAATTATGATTGCAAACCATTGATAGAAAAATTTTAATGGAATAGAAATCTTCTTTTCTTGAAGTATTAGGTATTTTTAGATTTACTTTAAAATTAACTTTTGCAAATATTCTATTTGATATATTTTCAGTAGCCATCACTCAGAACTCTGTCATAGAGAATTATCATGCAGGGTGTGAATTCGATAATTTGATTTGAGATTAAAATGCTTGCTGGACTGAACTAAAGTGACTAAATAGCTTTACCTGTCCTGCATAAGCCAGATCATAGGCAACCCTAGTTCAATTACGGTAATGTATGACTCAAAGATCTTAATAGAAAGAACACTCCAGTGGAACTCGTCTGAAACTTCTGATGTTGACAAAAAAAACTTGTTTCATATTTTAAGAACTAAAAATCCCTCAATAGGCCTTCCTTCGGAAGGGAAGTAAAGCCGGTGGTCCCATGTCATAGATTTATGGCATGTTAAAGAACCTTCCACTAATTACACCTGTGTGAAGCTAAATTGTATAGGTTAAGAATGTAAACCACGCTCTTAGGTTGCTACGTTCGTTGCCAAGAGCCGACTGTGGTGGCGTCTGGTAGCTAAGTTCTGCACTAGTAGTCGTTGACGGTGGCATTTGGCAGCAAAAGTAGGAACTATTTGAAAAATTCAAGAGTCTGCAGTCCTTACTTGAATTAAAAAACAGATAACACACACTAATACAGTCATCACAATTAACACCGGTTATCAGACAGATTCTACACACACCCAAAGTACACGGGGCTACATGACCGCGATGTCGCAGCTCCTAAACTTAAGAACCAACCTATTTTAAGAACAATTTGGAGAACGTTGAAACATTGGAATCCTAGTTGGGACACAGAGAACTATTTCAAAATTGGTATATTGGTTCCTAGGTAAAATCCCACACAAGACACGACATAAACCTAAAAAATTGCTGAGTTTTTATTTCAAATTTATTTGAAAAAAATTGGAAGCATTTTAGATTACTCAGTAAAATTCAGTTTAGTTTATTTGCCTGATGGCAAGTTTACTCATGGTCTTCCTCTCCATCTTCTCCGGTCGTCTGCACAACGTTTCATTAGGTCAAAAGATTTATCAATCTTCATCTTATCAATCAGCTGAAACCTTCTTCTTCCTCTTCTGATTTTACCATTTACCGTACTGTTCCTTCCAATGCTCTTGTCACCAAACTATTTCCTCTTATACAATGCCCAATCCAATTCATTTTTCTTTTTTGTATCCATTTCTTTCTTCTCTTATTTTCTGCAATACCTCTCCATTTCTTATTTTTTCATTGCAACTTATTCCCTCCATCTGACTCCAAATCCACATTTCTTCTCTCGTCTTCTTTTCTAAGTGTCCAGGTTTCGGCTCTGTACATTGCCACACTCCAAACATAACACTTCACTAATCCCTTTCTTAAATGTATATTCATTGCTCTACAAAGTAATTTTGTTTTCTTATTAAAGGCTTCTTTTGCTTCTGCAACCCTTGTTTTTAATACTTATGAGCATATCATGTCTTGTACAACCCAACTTCCTAGGTATTTAAAACATTCAACTTGTTCAATTTCTCCTTCTAATGTTATTGTAAGTTTTTCACCTTATCTACCTATTACCATACTTTTTGTATTTTTGTCATTTATTTTCATCCCATATCTTTTACAATTTTTATCCAGTAATATGAGGGATGACATTGTTATATCTGTGTTCAAAAAATCTTTAAGCCACCATTTTGTTTGTATTAACTCGTATCATTTAAACCTATTTTTAAAATGTTATGTGTATACTGAGTCTATAGGTCACCTTTATTGGAAGGTATTAGTTCTGAATGAATAAATAAATGACCATCCTAAGTGTGGTTTTTCAAAACTTACAAAAATGTCAGGGTGGTAAGATTCAGAGCATCTACCACGTTCCTAAGCCCTTAATAAATACTGTCATCACTGTTACAGTCATCACATTAATACAGGTTATCAAATAATTTCCACTCGTACAAAAGTACACATAACAAATTACTAAGGTACTCCAAGCCCCTAATTGAAACAACAATAAATTTATACATTTGCTGTTACCTTTCCTATCATATACTGTACTAGAGCCATATGTTGAAGATGCATGTTTTTATGTTACATTTGAATGTAGCCTGGACTGACCCTACTTTTAATTTGTATGTATTATTCTGTTCCAGGTTTCTGAATGAATACCCTCCTAGCAAAGACGATCAAGGTTATGGGGATTACTTGGTTACCGAAAACAGAAATACGTTTACGATGGAACCTATGGAAGACAGAGTGTATAACATCTGGAACAAATATGCTGGTGAGAAGAATAACATCTACCAAGATCAAGGCAGCAACATGACCACAGCACATGGCAGGAATGTAGAACTAGAATCGCTCCTTAGTGTCGAGAAGCAGCGGAGTGCTCAGTACGAGGTAAACATGGAATCTCTTAAGAATGAATACTCTAAATTGGAAACTGAAAATGTAAAACTTATAAACCAAATTGAAACGTTATGCAGAGATTGTGAAAACATTAAACAGGTGTATGAAAATCTCTTATCTAAAGCCAGATTTGACACAAAATCTGTAGAGGAGAGATATGCTATGACAGCTGAAGGTTATAAAATACATATAAAGGAATCAGAAGATAAATGGAAAATACTTGAACACCAACTTTGGATGCAAATAAAGGAGTTAGAAACACAGCTGGCTGGTGTTATATTTGCTGCTAACCAGCACGCCCATCAATTCTATATGCGGGAACATGAAATTAATTTGGCCAAACAGGAATCTGCTGCATACATGAAAGGGACAGAAGAACATCTAAAGACAAAAGTAGATAAAGTTAAGAGACTGGCACAGAATGTAGTGGAGAAGAAGAACGATGAGCTACAGTCGGAAGTGAACAAATCACTCAATATGTCAAAAGAGAAAACATCTCTCCAATTGCATGTGCAATGTTTGTCAGATGAAGTAGAACAGTTATCTTTAGAAAAGAGGACATTTGCCCATCAGCTGGTGTGTGTAGAAACCGAGCTTCAAAAGACACTCATGGAACAGAGAGTTATTATTACTACTTTACAAGGTGAAAAACAGCTTCTTGAATCTCGTCTCAAAGATAGGACAAATTTCAATGAGCAGTTGAAAAGAGAAAAGATGAAACTTGAAATGGAAATGAGTGCATATCAGTCAGAACTCCTTGCTCTCAATAATGCCATTCAGGGTTTGAGTAGCCAGAGTCAGGCTGAACAGCACAGGATTCAGTTGCAGGTTGAAGCACTGAAGACTACTCTAATGCAGCAGGAAGAGACATTCAGAAAAACTTTCAACAGTGAAAGAATTATGCAGGAAAAAGTTGTGAGGAATCTCTTACAGAAAAATGAACAGTTATTCAAATCCAATCAAGAATTACTTGGGCTCTCACAGAAATCTGAATCATCAAAAGACAGGATGATTGTGGATTTAGAGTCTAAGATTATAAAGTTGCAAGTTAAATTGAAAGGAGAAAATGCTGATACGCAGAAATTACAAGAGCTGCTTGAGAATAAGGAAGTTGAATGTACCAGGCTTAAAGTGCAGATTGCAAATGAAATAAAAACTAGTCTGGAATTAAGGAAACTTCTGTTAGAATCACAGCAGATGCTTGAGTCATGTAATCAAAGTGATGAAATGTCTCATATAATGGCTCAAATGCATGACCAAAATAATTTGCAGGTAAATAATCTAAGCAAATTATTGGAAGTTAATCAAGAGGTTTGTGAAAACCTCAAAATTCGACTAATGACTGAGAAAGAAGAAACAAAGAAACTCATTGAAGAAATGGGCAAGTATGAAGATATGAAACATTGTAAGCATAATGAAGAAATGATTGAGCTTGTATCAAAAATAAGAGACCTGAAAGTTCAACTAAAAGCAGAGAAAGATAAAAATTGTACTTTAGAAGGACAGCCAAAGCAAGCAAGTGATGTTATGTCTGTAAGCAGTGATTAATCAGTGTTTTGATGTGTGTGTGTGGATGTAATTTTTATGTATTGTTTTATGTGAGGTATTCTTTTTTCTAATGTGATGGTGTATTTTTATTTTGTATTCCTGTGATATATGTCGCCTACTTGTAAATTCATAGAAATTAGAGAATATGTCTCTTAATGTTCAGGTGTTGATTTATTGTAAGGCTGGGTTGTTATAAATCTACAAGTATGTCACACTGTGATGTTTTTCCTTGTAGCCTACTTCTACCCCTTATTCCATTTCTTTTGGGGGTCAGTGATCAGGTTTCTATGCATGGTATGTATTTGCCGGAAAACTTTATATGTTGACAAATTAGGCTTATAAGATCATTATATTTTAATGCTGGATTTAGACAGCTCCTTAACCCAGTCCATGAGTCAATCCTAATTGGCTACATGGATAATTCTTGCCAGGCGCGTCCACGTCGCGGGGGTGGACAACGGTACTGTAATATACCATGGAACTACAGTACCGGCTAAGTTCTGGTGAGGACCCAGTCCTATGGGGTATAACATAGGCCCCGTGCACAGGGTTACGTGCGAAGACCTCAACGGAATCTACAGCGGAGAAGATGGACTTCAGAACGGTGGAGATTGCGGAAGAGGCAACCCAGTACTCGGGGAATAGTATGAGTACAGCATCAATCGGCAGCGTCTGTTTCCAATGTTAGGGGCTGCTGCAAGGGCGTCTGTTCTCCATGTTGGGGGCAGCCTGAATAATAGCTGGCAGTAGCTTCATAAAATGCCTTTGGGAGTGACGACCCCATCGTAATAATAGCCTAAAATGGAAATGGCACTTCCAATGATTCGGAAAAGGTTAGGGCGTACCCTGCAGGCGACGCGCAGTACCTTTGGTACTGGGGGAACTGTGAGAAATGGGCGACCAGTAACCGAAATGAAAGTGGGAATCATGAATGTCATGACCCTGACAGGCAAGGTGGAGGAGGTGGTAGACTTCATGGAGAGGGAGAAGGTTGGAATGATGGGGCTGAGTGAAGTGAAATGGAAAGGTAAAGGAAGGAAGAAATTGAGGAAAGGATATACATTATACTGGAGTGGTGGCCAAGAGGCAAAAAATGGCGTGGGACTGATAACCTCGAAACAACTGGAGGAGTATGTTGAAGTGGTCGAGTGTGTGGGTGACAGAATAATGAAAATTAGAATGAAGATTAAGAATGACGTAATGGACTTCATACAAGTGTATGCACCACAGACTGGAAACAGAGAAGAAGATATTGAAGTATTCCTGGAGGATGTAGAAAGAGTAATCTCAGATGTAGAAGTGGTGATCATGGGAGACATGAATGCAAAAGTCGGAATTGAGAGACAAGGAAAGGAAGAAGTCGTTGGACCATATGGATATGGGAAAAGGAACCGGGAAGGAGAAGAACTTGTAAACTCTTGTGAAAGGAATGGACTGATAGTGGGTAATTCATGGTTTCGGAAGAAAAACAGCAGGAAAATTACGAGATATGGGTGGGGTGATAGAAGAACAAAATCAGTAATTGACTACTTCCTGGTGGAAAGGACAAATCGCAGAAAGCTGATGGATGTGACAGCTTTACCAGGAGAAGCATTTGATGGGGACCATAGAGCTGTGGTGGCAAAATTTAGATGGGGAAAATTGGAAAACCTAAAGGAGATCAGAGAAAGTAAAATAAAAGTATGGAAATTGAAAGACAAAGCTGTACAGGAAGATTTTCAGGAGAGATTGAAGCAACAAATCCCAGTTACTGAAGTGGAAAATGTAGAAGAGGAATGGTCCCACTTTAAAAAGGCATTTGCTGGTGCAGCAGAGAGTGCTTGTGGTAGGACGTCAACAAGAGTGAAAGAGAAGGAGACACCGTGGTGGAATGAGGAAGTGAGGAAAGCAGTGAAAGAAAAGAAGTCTGCATGGAAAGAATGGAACCGAGATCAAACAGAAGAAAGCAAAAGGAAGTATCACGACAGCAAACGGAGGTGTAAGAAAGTGGTAGGAGAAGAAAAGAAGAAAAGTTGGGAAGAATTTACACGAAGAATGGAAACAGATGTAAGTGGCAGTAAAAGGATGCTGTGTGGGCTTCTAAGAAGTAAGAGGAAAGAAAGAGTTACTACAAAGCTGGTGAAAAAGGAAGATGGAGAGTTGTTAACACAACCAGAAGAGATAAAGGGACGATGGAAGGAGTATTTTGATAAGCTATTGAATGTGAGCAATTGTATTGGTGAGATCGAAGTGACACAGCCTGACGACTCTATAACAGAAGATGATATAACAATGCTGGAGGTGGAATTAGCAGTACAGAAAATGAAGATGGGAAAAGCAACAGGGGTGGATGAAATCAGTGTAGAAATGATAAAGGCTGCTGGACCTGTTGGTATGCAATGGCTGTATCGACTGCTAAAGTGTGTGTGGAAACGGAAATGTGTACCAGAAGACTGGGAGAAAGGGCTAATAATACCAGTGTTTAAGAAAGGGGACAAGAAAGTGTGTGATAACTATAGAGGGATCACCCTCATATCGCAGATAGTAAAAATACTGGAAAGGATATTAGAAAGAAGAATGAGAAGATAGGTGGAAGGAGAGTTGCAAGAGGAACAGTATGGCTTCAGGAGTGGACCCAATATTTAGCTTGAGGCAGGTGATGGAAAAGAACTGGGAATATGGAGAGGATTTGATCACGACTTTCATAGATCTAGAAAAGGCATATGATAGTGTCCCGAGAGAGAAGGTATGGGAAACCATGGTTAAGAAGAGACTGGGCAGAGAAATGTTGGAAATGGTGCAAGCAATGTACAACAACTGTGTTAGCAGGGTACTGACCCCAGTTGGAAAGACAGATTGGTTTAGGAACAAGACTGGACTAAGACAGGGGAGTGTGCTGTCACCTCTTTTATTCATAATGGTAATGGATGAAATTGTAAAGGAAACAAAGGAAGCATATGGACATAAAGAAATGAAGTTACTATTATTTGCAGACAATATTGGGGACTCATGTTTGCTCCGACCCGGCCTAGGCTGGAAAACGGAAAATGATGATGATGATGATGATGATTGTGGTCTGGGGAAGGAACACCGAAGAAGTGCAAAAACAACTAGATGCACTGAACGAAAATATTCAGAAGTATGGCCTGAAAATCAGTATAGAGAAAAGCAAGACCATGGTGATGACAAGAAGGGAAAGACAAGGAAAGGGCACTGTGAAAATTGGAAGTCAGAGTTTGGAAATTGTGGACATGTTCAAATACCTAGGAAGTGAATTGATGCAAACTGGTAGGTTGGACATGGAGATTTGCAGGAGGGTACAGCAGAGCAATGCATTCTATCAAAGTGTAAGAAAACTTGTTTGGGATAAGGAAGTACCAAGGAAAAGCAAGGAGGTAATGTATAAAATGTACTATGTACCCATATTAACTTATGCAGCTGAGACTTGGACCCTGACGAGCAGGCAAGAGAGTAGAATCCAAGCCAGTGAAATGAAATACCTAAGAAGTATGATAGGTAAGACAAGGAAAGACAGAGTGAGGAATGAAGATGTTAGGAAGGAAGTTGGGATGGGAAAACTAAATGAGAGAATTGAGAAGAATAAACTAAGGTGGTTTGGACATGTAAAGAGGATGGAGGAAAATAGAATACCAAGACAGATGCTGGAGGCCAAGAGCAAGAGGAAGACCTAGAACAAGGTGGATCGATTCAGTGAAGAACAGCGTGAGAAAAAGGAATCTAGACTGGGACAAGATCGTGGAAGGAAAGTGGAGAAGTGCCATAAATACCCTGACCCGGCAGGAGCTGGATAAGGGGAAAATGATGATATATTTTAATGATACATATTGTTTTTACATATTTTGCACAATGCTACATATTTATATAAAACTAGCATCATTAGCAAATGCTGTTCAGTTGACAATTTCGAAGTATAGGCTACTAAATTATTATTTTTTTGTCAGCTCTCAATTACTGAAGTATGCCTCAACCATGAGGTTTTATGAACAAATTTGCATACTCACCAGTAGAGCAATTTCAGTGACATTTATCACTGGGTGAGTTAGCCGTGGTCGTTAAGGCATGGCTGATGGCAGTCGCTCACATCCAGGAGGCGAGGCAGTTCGAATCTCGCCGCCGGCAACCTTGAAGATGGTCTTCTGTGGTTTCCCATCTTCCTTCCAGGAAAAAATGCTGGGGTTGGTCCCTAACTATAGGCCACAGTCCCTAACTTCCAACTCCTCATCCTTACCGTCAAACTTTCCTGCCCAGACAACACCCCACACGCGACGGTACTTGTAGCTCGCCCAATGGGTGTCCGCATAGAAGCAGCTACAAACTGGCGAGCCGAACATGTCCTCGGACACTCCCGGCACTAAAAGCCATATGCGAAGAAAAAAAAAGTGTCATTTATCAACTGGAGCTGATGACCTCATATTTTTTACAACAATATATTGTAACCTTTATTTTATTGTGCAAGAATGAATTGAGCAACTTATTGTACACACTTGAATGAATGATAATGAATAATTCTTTTGTATGGGATGAAAGGATTTTCTATCCAATTTTATGTAGCTAGTTTAGTCAGGTATTGGTGGTATTGCAGATGCACTACCCAGGGCAAGCACGCCTCACGAATGGACCCGAGGCATTACAACCTCAACAAATTGTCGGTTTCCATGATTTTTTCCCCTTGTCAGCTGTTACAAGCCAAGATAAAGAAAGCTGCAACAGGGCCCCTGCAGGGCAGTCAACTGTTCTACATCATCATGGCTGGATGCGTGGCTCGGCGGTAACATTCTCGCCTGCTGTACCCAAGCTTGCAGGATTGAATCTTGGTGCATTTTAGGGTGCGCAAATGCAAGGGAGCCGTGTCAGTAGATATACTGGCATATTAAAAATCTCCTTCACAGCACAATTCTGGCACCCCGGCATCTCTAATAGTCGCATTAATTAAAAGGGACGTAAAACCAATAATATTACTGTATTATTATGTTCTACTTCGTGACAGAGCAACGAAGAAATGTTTTTTTCAGTTTTGTCATACAAAATTATGCCTTAGGGGCTCATAAATTATTATTATCCTTGAACATTATTTCACCAAAGATTGTAGAAGATTCAGAATACATATTGAGGAAACTCCATAAAGGATTTACAAAAAGGTATGGACCTTCTCACAAAATGGACAGGTGATAATGAACTAAGAATGAACCTACGGAAGACAAAACTTATGGTTTTCAGGAGAGGAGGACGTTTACTAAGGGAAGACTCTATTGTCTGCGGAGAACATACACTAGCGCCTAAAAACCAGTTCAAATATCTTGGGATCATACTACAAGTAACTTAGAAGTATAAGTGGCTTTTAGTGCCGGGAGTGTCCGAGGACATGTTCAGCTCGCCTGAATCTGTAGCTGCTTCCAGCGGACACCCTTAGGGTGAGCTATAAGTTCCGTTCAATTTCAAGTAGTTCCAAATTTCACTACCAGATATCAATGATACCTAGTGGTGAACTTTGATGGGATCTTTTATATGCCACAAATCTATGACATGGGACCGCCGGCTTTACTTTCCCTCCGAAGGAAGGCATACTGAAGGACACATACAAAGAATGTCACTGAAGACAGCCATGGAACTCTTCCAAGTCAAAGTGCTACCAACACTCACATCATTTCATTATCATTAACCGTCTCCAGCTTCACGGGTGCGGTATAAGAGCGCTCTCCATGTTTGTCTATTCAGGTATATTTCCTCCTCCTCTACCTGGTGCCAATCGACACCTCTTCCCTGCAGGTCTTCTTTTATTTGGGAGATCCAGCGTGTCCGCGGTCTGCCTCTTGGTCTCTTGCCCTCCACATCTCAACACTCACATATAGATTAGAATTAATTTGGCAATTCCTGTCACTTAGACAGCTAAAAGAACTGGAAAGCATGAAACAGAGATACTTCAAAAGGGTTCTAGGGGTTTGAAATTTGCTCGAACCGTATGTCTTAGCCCGGTTAACGTTTTTGATAGAAGACCTAAGACTGCAAATGCATCTTCAGCACACTCAGCAGACAAAGAACTCTTACAAGAGCCACGAGGAAAAAGGCATTCGGTTGAAGAAATTTTCTACTATACGGACGCAATGATCAACAAAGATTGTATGAGAGAGGAATACGAGCTGAGACACCTGATGACACGCTTTGCGATAAATGGTTTCCATCATCGTATTTGTGCCAGGAAATTCTTTCACCAGGCTAGCCAGGAGTGTACATGTGTTTTGTGTGGAGAACAGTGTGATACATATCACGTAACCGAGTGCAAGAAGAGAGCAGTCTCTCTGACTCAATTTTGCTGTGATTCTTAGCCTGATATAATGTGCATATTTTGCACATTGTGCATAATACATTTGTTATTAGGGAAACTAAACAGCATGATATAAATGAGCATTTATTAGAAGTGTCAGGACACGGAGCGTTCCGCAAAACTAATAATTCTCTACACCCCCGCATTCCTAACCCTAGAGTTACTCTGGCACAAGGAGATGCAGGAACGAGGAAATACCAGACATACTCAACACACACCCAAGTACATGGGGCTGATGACTGAAGGTGTCTCTAAATGAACTAACAACAAACAAAAATATATGTCAAAACTTAGAAGCTTAGTATAATTATGTTATATTATGTAAAATCTAAAATTGTGAATTATAGACTATTCTGACATGGTAGGAAAAAAACAAGAAATTAGACCCCTTATATCGACAATAATCATCATAGCAAGACAGACTGGGTTTGATTCCCTGTTAATTTATGTAAGATTTTCTAAGTAAAATGTCACGCCCAATGATTCCGATTCCATGTTTTAAAGGAGGCCTCTTTGCTTACAATTGCGAGATTAACAGTCATATAAAACTCCAATCTTCCTCCCTTTAATACATGCCGAAGACTGTAGTAATGGTTGTTTTAAGCTGAAAAAACAGAAATGTCATCTGCCCCTACAGAGGATGATGATGCTGATGAGAATGCTTACTAATTAACTTCTATAGAATTTAATTGTTTTAAGTTAGTCTGCGCAGAACGGCTCGATTAGAAACGCAGACCTAAGGGAGAACAAGTGAGCTCGCCACCATCTACACCATTGCCTAGACAGGCAAGCACTTGAGGGGAAATCATACAGCTATGTGTTTAGTCTCGACACTGACGTGCAAGTGATCACTCAGTTGCTCGGCTCAACTTTCAGTTGGTCAAAGCAAAATAATTCCAATTACTGGAATATGTGAAAAATAACCTGAAATAAATAGTTCGTAACAATATATATTATCTTAATCACATGATGCATGAGAGAGATATTACACTGCAGGAAGTGGAACTGGCAGTAAAACAAGATGAAAATGGGGAAAGGCACCGGGGATTGATGAAATTAGCCTGGAAATGATCAATGCTGCTGGGCCTGTTGGGCTTCGGTGGCATAGTTGGTAACATGCTGAGCTTCTATGCCCAAGATCGCGGGTTCAAACCCGGCCGAAGTCTTCAGATTTTTTAAGAGCGTTGAAAATCCCTCAGTATGCCTTCCTTTGGAGGAGAAGTAAAGCCGGCGGGCCCAAGTCATAAATTTATGGCATGTAAGAACTAACTACAATTGTGTGAAGATAAATTTGTAGAAAAGATGGTATATTGGCTTTCATGGCCCGTGAATTAAAACTCAGCAATTCTAGGTTTGTGCCATGTCTTGTGTGGTGTTTCGCCTAGGACACCAAGCTGGCTCATCGGCGGGCTCTTGGGTGTCCCCGCCCGGACCCCCACAAGAGTGACGAACTGCGCGCCACCTCCCTTTATATTAGGTGCAACTGCACCACTTGACTGCGAGAACTAAAAGCTCAAGCAGCCTTTACCTCCCTATGAAGGTTTCCAAAAAGATGGTATATTGGCTTTCTTGGCCGGTGAATTAAAACTCAGCAATTCTTCTAGGTTTGTGCCATGTCTTGTGTGGGGTTTCGCCTAGGACACCAAGCTGACTCATCGGCGGGCTCTTGGTGTCCCCGCCCGGACCCCCACAGGAGTGACGAACTGCTCGCCACCTCCCTTTATATTAGGTGCAACTGCACCACTTGACTGCGAGAACTAAAAGCTCAAACAGCCTTTACCTCCCTATGAAGGTTTACAAAAAGATGGTATATGTGGGGGTCCGGGCGGGGACACCAAGAGCCCGCCGATGAGCCAGCTTGGTGTCCTAGGCGAAACCCCACACAAGACATGGCACAAACCTAGAAGAATTGCTGAGTTCTAAATTTGTAGGTTAGATTTGATTAACTCTCTATTAAGTTCCACTTTCACCGCCGGTTGTGGTGGCATCTAGTAGCCAAGTTCGCGGCTAGGTGTTGTTGATGGTAGCATTTGGTAGGAAAAGAGGGAACTACTTGAAAATGAACGTCTGCAGTCCTTACCTGAATTACAGGTAACACACACTAATACAGCCATCACAATAAACACCGGTTATCAAACAGATTGTACACACACTCGGAGTACACGGGGCTACATGACCACTTTGTCACAGCCCCTAAACTGAGGAACCAACTAACCTGTTAGGATTCAACGGATATATAGATTGATCAAATGTACAGATTTGGAATCAGAAATATGTACCGGATGAATGGAGAAAGGGAATCATAATCCCAGTATTCAAGAAGGGGGACAGAAAAGTCTGTGATAATTACTGTGGAATACTGGACAGTGTGCTAGAATGTGGAAAGTTTCAAGAGGAACAATAAGGCTTTAGACTTGGTAGATCTACAGTGGGCACCATCTTAAGTATGGAAAGACATTGAGAGAATGGAAAAGACCTGGTGATGTCCTTAGACGTTGCAAAAGCATATGATAGTGTTCCCAGAGAAAGGTATGGGCCAGTATGGCTAGAAAGGGAGTTGGAAATTGTACAAGCGATGTATGGCAAAAGCTTTAGCTGTGTGAAAACTCATTTTGGAATAACAGATTGGTTTCGATATATAACCGGGTTACGACAGGGAAGTGTGTCATTACTATCATATATAATGGTAATAGATGAAAGAGACAAAAGTTTCCTATGTAGGAAAGGAGATGAAATTTGTGCTTTTTGTGGACGATATTGTGGTGTGGGGAACCAATAGCGAAGAAGTCATAGAACAACTGGACATATTGTCGAAAACAATTGAGAATTATGGAATGGCGGCGTTCAGTGTGGAGAAGAGTAAAACAATGGTTATAAAAAGAGGAGGGATGGGAAAGGACATGTTACCATTGATGGCAAGAATCTTGAAATTGTGGACAGCTTCAAATACCTAGGAAGCGAACTAATGCAGAACGCAAGGATGGATGCAGAGCTTAGCAAAAGGGCACAACAGGGTAATGCATTTTATCAGAGTGTGCGAGACGTTTGGAAGAAGGAAGTTCCAATGTAAAGAAAGGTTGTACAAGATGTACTATGCTCCTATACTGACCTATGCAGCGGAGACCTGGTCATTGACAAGATGAGAGAAGAGTAAACTTCAGGCCAGTGAAATGAAGTTCTTACGAAGTATGATAGGAAAAACAAGAAGAGATAAAGTGAGAAATGATGAAGTGAGGACGGTTATTGGAGTAGAAAAGTTTAATGACGGAATCGAGAGGAGCAGGTTAAATGTTTTCTGCATTGTAATATGTAAATATTATAAATATGAATATGTGGGCGCTGTCCCTGTTTTTTGTAAGCTAGGTATCTATGGGAACAGTTGTTGACAAAACAAGAGGAGGCCATGCCAGTAAAGAAAATTGTTTATAGAGATATTGTAATGTATTGGATAATTGAAAATTAAGTCAATCAATGCAGTCCGTGGTATTGACCATCAGTGGTTATTGTCTGTGATCGACTCAGGTTGTGTCCCCGACCAAGAGAGAAGGAGAAATGTTTGATGCTCTGTGTTTTGTATTTATTAGAAACACTGCGTGTTTCCTGGCACCTAGGCTAGTCACAGCATGTCAACGAATGGAAGGTGGAAGAATACCGAAACACATGTTGGAGGATACATGGGAAGGAAAGAGAGCAAGAGAAAGATCCCGAGCAAAATGGATCGACTTGATTAAGACTAGCGTAGGTAGACGGAATATGGACTGGAATAGACTTCTGGAAAACGAAGAGTGGAGGAACAGAAGAAGGTGGAAGAGTATCATAAACGCCCTGATACGACCTTAAACTAGATAAGGGGGAAGGATGATGATGATCAAGATGAAAAAGGAAGCAAACTTATAATTTTCTTCTTCTCCTCAACCGCTAGGTTGGTGGGTAACATGCATGTCTTCCAAAACTTCTTCTTTCTCTGGCCTGTAGTTTCAAATGGCAATAAGTGTGCTTGCCTTTAATGCTGTCCATAAATTGAGTCCTTGGTCTTCCTCGACTCCTCTTTCCTTCTAGCTTCCCTTCGAAGAGTGTGGTGCCCCAGTCAGAATGACGAATCAAATGACCAACAAAACTATTCCTTCTTCTGTTTAAGGATTCAGCCAAGGTAAGTGTCTGCTTTGCTCTTTTGAGAACATTCTCATTCGTGACTTTATCCAAGGTATCTTTAGTAGTCGTCGCCTGCACCACATCTCGAATGCCCTAAGTTTTGATACATCTGCTTGTCGCAGAGTCCATGTTTCAGAGCCATAACTTGCAATACTCCATACAAAACATTTCACAAAGTGTTTTCGCACCTCTAAGTTAACAGTCTTGGATGTTAGTAAAGACTTCTTTTTTGAGAAGGCTTCTTTTGCCTGTGCGATTCGAGCATTTACTTGTCTCGTACACTTTCCATTTGATGCGATCAAGTTCCCCAGATATTTGAAATCCTTTACTTGGGCTAGTTTTTCACCATCCATTAGCACATTGACTATTTGGTCGCCATCCCTAGTGCATGCCATTACTTTGGATTTCTTTTTATTTATCCTCGTACCACACTTCTCTTGCAACAATTCATTTATGTGATTCAGAGCATTTTCCATATCTCTCTCATTTACAGTTATCAGGGCTATATCATCTGCAAATCGTAGTTTTACATGACTGTTAATCTTGCCATCTTGAGCCACGGGGCCTACATTTGTACGTGGATTCCGAACTACAGAACGTAATATTTCACTTCGAAAATCTCACATGTATTGACTGGGAATCAAACCCCATCCACTTTAGTGAGGCAATCAGCTTTACCACTGCGCCATCACATCCCCTAACATCAGGATGATTTATTAATAAAATAAGAGTCCACCTCACACAGTGGGTAGCATTCTTGGCTGTCGCTGCGGGGGCCCGGGTTCAATTCCCAGCTCTGCCAAGAAATTTAATTCTGCATTGAGGGATGGAACGGGGTACATTCAGCCTCGTGAGGCTAAACTGAGAAGAGGCGAGTTCGATTCCTACCTCAGTCATCCTGGAAGTGATTTTCTGTGGTTTCTCACTTTTACTCCAGGCAAATGTCGGGATTGTACCTAACTTAATGCAACGGCCACTTCATACCTCAATTAAAAATACTCACATTAATACAGACATCACAGTGGCACAGGTTATCAGACGAATTCTACACACACCTAAGTACACGGGGCTACATGACCATGATGTTGCAAAGCCCCTAAAAAGAAAGAATCAACAATCATAAAAGAAGATTGATTTTAAATGACAGCCTAACATACCCATGTGTGAATTGGTTCTTCAACAAAGTATTCTTTTATAACGGAAATATTGGACCTAAGAGAACCTTTATTGAAATTATAAGGACCTGTAAAATGTGTGTTAAAAAGCAGATGTCTGGTACTTTTGTATTCGAAGTTAATTAGAGCTATACCGGTACATAAGCTTAGGAAGAAGTAGACCGAAACATGTACTTTTATGTATTAACTGATAAATTGGTATTAATAAGTTGACCAAGGAATTTTAGGTGTCAATATAGATCAATAAGAAAGATGACCAATTTTATAGCACAGTATAGCACAATATGTTGTTTCAAATCATGGAGCATGTACCCCAATTCTTAACCCAAATAATTACAGCTTCACATATTACTACAGTCATCACTAGCACAGGATCACACAAATACTAAACACACACCCAAAGCATGGGGCTGAAGACTGAAGATGCCTCAAGCCACTAATTGAAGCAACAACAACATTTATTTATGTGCTTTATTTGGTCAAATTTAATTAGTTACTTTTTAGTGACATTTTCTCCAGAGTAATTGAATTTGAGTTAACTTAACTAGTGTTGGCAACTCTGCTGGACATAACTAAGCTATGAGTAACTGAAATCATCTTTCAAGGTCATGCTCAGCAAATGAGCTCCAGTCCCACTCAGTCCCACTTGCTCTGTCTGCAGAGGCAGATCAATGGCCTTCTAAGAGTTTACCTATTAAGTTAATGTTTAACCATGACAATCTGTTATCAACTATTTCATAATTCACATCTAACACTTACAGTATAAACAATCATAACATTTAGAAACTGAGAAAAGTAGGCCATGTGATTTCATCATTACATTATTCCTAGAAGGTGAGCACAAACTGTTCTTAGTAGCCTAGTCCTGTGTTAATATATTGAATTGTTACTTCATTTAGGGGCTTGGGACATCTGCATCATCAGGCCCATGTACAGTAGTTGGGTGTGTATTGGATTTGTCTGGTAATGCATGTTTCTTTGTTGACTGTAGTAGCTTGTGTAGCTGAATCTGACAGGGTCAAAGATTGGGGTAACTTAGTTGCCCCAGGTCTTGAAATCAAATATCCAGCCCGGTGATAACGAAGAGTGTGTAAGGAAAGGTATGGCCACTGTCAGTACTGGCAGTGGTGGCTGGTGAAGACAATCAGTTGTGTGCTGTCTGTAACTAGGGTGACCAGATGCAGACGTATAAGAAAAGAGGATAAGCAGCTTCAAAAAGGAGGACTAAAGTTAGAATGAAAAGGACACTCATACGATCAAATTTAATAAATGAATTAATAGACATAACATACATTCCTTAACTTTTATTGGTACTTCTCTGAAGATCCAATTTTCTGTTGAAGTGTAGGCTTGCTTAGCAGATAGTTATAAAATGATACACAGGAAAATTCTTTTAAATTATACTGAACCATCAAATTACCTTTAAAAGATTAAAGGTTCAACCTATTCCTGTCATAAGTCCACTGTGTTGTAGGCCTAATGAGCAAAAATACTCCTTCTGCATTGTACCCTGATATATTGAAAAAGTATTCGGCACGTTTTAACAATTCTGAATGACAATCGACAGACTTAATTTCATAAATATACTTGGCCCATTTTTTACTACAATTAATACAAATACACTCTCTTATGGATCGATCCATGATCAGTAGTGAAAAATCGATGAGCGTGCTGTCATCTGTAGATAAGGTATTTAAGAAAAGAGCAATAGAATGGGAATAATTGCAAATATAATTTTATTACGGTCAACTTTGAGATAAAGGAGGACAAAGTAAAAATCTCTCCGGACTCCGGACAAAGAGATAAAAAGGAGGACTTGTCTGGATTTACCCGGACGTCTGGTCACCCGAGCCGTAAACCATCCCCCTTCAAAAGATAAAAATATTTAGAAATATAATTTTATGGAAACACTCAAGAGGCTCTCCACTGAGTTTTCCATACTGAACAAACTCGACTCATATGCACATTCCTCATACAAAATTAATTAAACACACTATGACAAAATAATCACAAACGCCGAAACACTTGGTGTGGCCGTGCAAAAAAAGAACTTCACAGTGTTACCAAAAGCATTAAAATGAAACCAGCAATGCCATAATGCAAAATTACATGTTATTTTGCTATTTATTTTACAAACAAGACATTGTGTAACTAAAGAAAATCGCAACATCATGTCCTTATTTTGATAATACCTTATATCAATTGCAGCCAATGGCCAAAAGTTAGGCATTTTTGACTGAATACCTGAGGGCTCCCAACAAGTTCAATTTCAAGTAGTTCCTACTTTGGCTACCAGATGCTACTGCCACTAACACTAGCGGTGAGGGTTGGAACTTGATAGAGCGTTTCCTAACCTGCCATATATAACCTACAAATTTTGTTACACACCACCAATTGCAGTGGTAGGTTCTTTTCCATGCCGTAAATCTTATGACGTGGGCCCGCCGGCTTTACTTCCCCTCCGAAGGAAGGCATCCTGAAGGATTTTAACACTCTTAAAAATACGACTTCGGCCGGGTTTGAACCCGCCATCTTGGGCATAGCAGTTCAGCATGCTACCAACCATGCCACCGAAGCCACTTTCATGTCCTTATTTTGACAACATATAAATTGTATTTCTATAGTCTATTGATGTACAAAATGTGGCTACAGAATAGGTAAATTGGGAGATTAAAAGTCATTCTGGTGGAAACAGCTGATAGCTTACTCGAATATTTTCCCCAGTTTGCTTTGAGTGATTCCCTCTAAAATACTACCGCAGAGTTTATAAGGTGTCACCTGCCATGTTCCCATTTCGTGTGACCAATGCTACCGTTCTGCCGTCGAACAAGGAATCACTGTGATGTCTTGGCTGTTGTTCCAACAGCACAATTGAAAAGCTAGGCACATATGCGCAAAAGGAGTTCATGTTTGCTGGCAATAAATGTAGAAATTTTTTCAGAGCTGTGATCTGCACAGACAGTGCTGTACGTGGACTGGAGCGCACGACTAGATAACTCGTGTGGGGAATTGGAATATTTCCTATTCATTGGCTGATGTCTTAATTAATGCGCTGTATTTGATTGTAGATAATATTATTGAAGTAATTACATTTCAAATAAAACAATGTGCTGCAGCACTTCAACACATAAGGTACAGCCGCTCCAGAGTGCTGGGATTTAAACCTTAGAACTTCCAAATAATTGCATTCATAAAAGATCCAACTCCCTCCAACAGAGACATATACCAGGTGAATCAGTTGTCCCTAGTAATATTGTTATGCAGCCCAACTTGCGTTGTTATCAGGAAGATCGATATTTCTCTGCTGCATCTCGTATGGTACTAATGCACTGCAAGCATATCCTGCAAATGATACTGAACATTATTAGTTTTCCCTCGATGTGGCTACAGAATATTACACAGGGAAAATAATAGTGTCCAGTTATGCTTGCAGTGCATTAGTACCATACGGGATGCAGCAGAGAAATATCGACCTTCCTGACAACACTTGTTAGTTGGGCTGCATAAAACAAAATTATTAGGAGCAGCTGATTCACATGGAATATGTATGAGTTGTATCTCCCTCTCTATTGTAAGCCACAGCAGGTAAAAGGAACATGAAATCCATAACTTTTTTTCTTTTTAGTCATTAAAACGTCTCTTATACCTGTACGCCCTAATCTTCTAGAAAATGACAGGCACTACAATACAATAATGGACATATTTGCTTTTAGTATTCAATCTAAATTTTATAAATACAGTACATTTTTTAATGTTAAATGCCAAGATGGTTGGCCTACCTAACTGAAGGCCATGGCCACTTCCTTCCCCAATCTTACCTCGATTACAAATCCACACACTAGTATAGGCATCACAATGCCACAGGTTATCAGACAAGTTCTAAACACATCCAAATACATGGGACTTCATGATCATGATGCCACGAAGTCCCTAAAAGAATCAACAACAATAATGCCATTTTATCAAAGCTTACCTAACTTCTAATAATTTAAACAATATTGTTCAACATACTTTTATTAACCCTCTAGTGCTTGTGCAGAGTAATATTTCACCCCAACTCTTGGAAAACAACTGTCCATATTTTTCTATCATTGACTGTACTCTTGGGCTCCTGTGTACCTTTTAGCGACACTGTGGAGCACTTCCTGAGATGTTTTTCATAATGCATTAATAAGCTTCCTGCAGTGAGGCAAAGTGGACTGACGTGATATCGTACCCCATGCAAGTACTGGCGAGACTAAATTAGTAAGCTTCTTGTGTGTGTTTTTATTGTGAGAACGTCTAGTCGCTTAAGTGTAACCGATTAATTTAATATGAGTCGGGGTGTAGGGTATACATTAGTAAGGAGCAGGAACAAATTCAACTTCTTTCTGAAATATTTGATGAAGAATCAGTAGGTTCAGAAGAAGAGGGAATAGTGGACAATGTAGAGACATTACAGCATGATTCACTTTCAGAACAGGTCATCAGTGACTCATCTGAAGAGGACAGTGCTGATACATCAGGGAGTGAAAATGACGGCTCAGCAAACAGGCTCTGCTAAAACTACCTTTGTGGACGAGATGGTGTGACTAGATGGATCACCAGGATGTCGGATGAAGCACGAATTGTTGCCCATTGTAAATACTTTTTCACCCTCTGAACACTGCTGGTATGTTGTTCATGTGAGAAACACCTTGAACATACTCTCCCTAGAAGAATCTAAGATCAACTACAATGGAATTGGTGAAGCCTCAGATAGTAGTGAAAGATTCTTGGCTTTGAATCGATGCAAGTTACTATATTTTCTGTATGGAGTAATAATGGCAATATTAGGAATTATGTTTTCTTCATTGAAAGGGCCCTTATTCAGAAAGATCATGAAAATAGAATCCTTTTATTTTTATGTGACAATTAATTTCATGCACTAATTAAATTATTACCTGCACGAGCATTGGCGTGACAGAAATCTGTGCACGAGTACTGAAGGGTTTCTATTTCTACCCGGCATTGCTCGGGTTAGGAATTTGAATTTAGGTAGTAGCAACATTACAGAACATACTGAAGTCAGTGCAGCCTCTACATGCCATTGAATACATATTCTAAACATCCTGTACCTACACAATACCTACTTGAACACGAGTACAATCCTATCGCACAGCTTTATTCATATTGTCAGAAAATTATACTTAAATGATTTTGTAACAGATCTGATTTCCTAGCTAACTGTTAGTTTTATATAGTAAGGACTTTCCAATAACAATCTATGTTGAATTAACAATTTTCATAATAATTAGTGTATACAGTATAAGATTATTTAGCTTTATAGTAATGAGCTTTTTTAATTAAGGACGACGACCCCACTTAATAGACTAATACTCGCAATTTTATTAACTTACCATTTGTTTCTTAAGATTAATTGTAGATTATGCTTTGAAGACCACAATAGGCCGAAACTAGTCCAATAAACATCTTCTAGTAATTTATTTAATTTATTGACATTTGTTGAATTACTTTTAATGCCATTGGTGTTTAATTAACCTTACAATGTTAAAATCCTACGGCCCTTCAAACCAACCAGACATGCTCTTTTTTTTCACTATATTTTTCAAATCCCCCTTTATTTTTGTTTTTGTTTCCTCTCGCTGCCTTCTTTTCCTTTATAGACAACATACCGTATTATCATTATCTCCTATGCAATTGATAACGACCTTAGCCACAAAGCCAAATGTCCCGCTATACTTTGTGTATCTATTGTCTAATCGCTGTACCGGCCACAGTGGCTGAGAGCGCTAATGCACTACCTCATGCCTTGCTGGCATCGGGAGAGCATAGGTTCAAATCCCACCTCGGCCGGCCTGAAAATGGTTTTCGTGGATTCCCATTTTTACCACCAGGCAAATGCTGAGATGGTTCCTTTCAGTAGGTCCACGGCTGATTTCCTTCCAAAATCCCTTCCCTGACCCATCCTGAAAATAAAATAAATGGCCATTGGCTGCATTAATAAAATTAAATATTGTCTAATTATTCCGGTAAGTAACTCTTCCTCTCCATTCTTTCTTGTTAATCCTACCTGTGTTTAGCCTTCAGTGTGTTACTAGTGCAAGAGGGAAAGGGTCCATTAAGGTGAGAACATAAAAATTCACCCTAGGGCTGTGGGTTGGAAAAGAACATGAGTTGATCTATGGAGGTCGACAGGGCAGATGAAAGGCAGAAATTTGGCTTAACTAAGTGGAAGCTCATCTGGGGCACTGTGGTTGCCAATCCACTCCCACTAGTAGTGGACCCCTGCAGTTTTTAACAATTGTCATCTCTAGTCAATAGATAAGATAAAGATACAGCTTGTGCAATGCCAACAGGTTTTGCTTCACCTTCATCTTGACATAACTCAAATATGTGCTGAGTTCATCAGCCAAGGCCATGCTAAGCAAATCCTTATGTAACAAGCCACAGATGAAATTCTTCACCACATCCTTTGTTCTGGTGTGCAAGTGGACATCACTGGACTTCAGAGACTGATCAACTTTCTTCCTTGGCCTAACAAGCTTATCATAAAGTATGACCATCTGCTATCAGCATGTATTTCAGATAATTCATGAATCATATCAGCCTTATCTTTTATATAACTGAGAAGAACTTATAAGAACTGAGCAAGATAATTCATTATTGGTCTTCTGTAACAGGTAAGCATTGACATCAGTGTTCTAATAAATGGTTCTAAGTAGTAATACTAATATCTAGATGGTTTATGACATGGAAGTTAATCTCTTTAAGCATCAGAATAACTTTGCTGTTGCCAGTGAAATTAAATTGCAATTCCATTCACAGTATCTAAATATTACCAATGATTATAGGTTAGCCAATGATGTTTATTGGAACTATAAAGCACCTGGATCAAGTAGAAAAAAATTCATAACTCTAAATAGTACAGATCAAGTAAATTCACACATAAAAGATTTTGGGAAATGTCTTTTTCAGTTGCCAAAATTTTATGTTTTTCAGTTGGTCAACATGATTGTACCCAATTATAATGGGTGGTTCACTAATCCTGAAAAAAAAATTACATGAAATGAATAAATAATAATTTCATGTAAAAAAAAATCAGGATTAGGGAACCACCCATTGCAATATTGGGGACAATCTTGTTGGCCAACTGAAAAACATTAAATTTCGATTACTAAGGTAACACTGAAAACTGGATTCCAACACGATAATATTTTCAATTGCATAGGAGTTAATGATAATAAATTGCCTTTAATGGAAAAGAAGGTAGGTAGAGAAAACAAAATTATCCCTAAGACCTGAAATGAAAGAGCACAGTGCATTTGAAAAAAATAGAACTAAAGAGACCATATTTGTTCCATAGCATGCATTGAGGGGCTAACTCTTTCCTTTAACTTGCTTTTTTTTTAATTTTAGGGGCTGCGACATCGTGGTCTTATAGCCCCATGTATTTGGGTGTCTGTGTAATTTGTGTGATAACCTGTGTTATTGTGATGGCTATACTAGTCTATTTGTAAATTAGGGGATAAGATTGGGAAGGAGGTGGCCATGATCTTAAGTTAGGAACCATCCCAGCATTTGCCTGGAGTATAAGTGGCAAAACCACAGAAAAACCACTTCCAGGATGGCTGAGGTGGGGATCAAACCCTCCCTCCCTCTTTTCTGTTTTGCCTCACGAGACTAAGAATGAAACGTTCTTGGCAAAGCTGGGAATTGGACCCGGGTGACTTGTCAAGAATGCTAGCTGCTACTATGCCACAAGGTGATCCTTTAAAAGATAGATTTTTTATTACAAACTTAAATATATGGATCAGAAGTTGTTGGAAAATTAATAATTAAACATTTTTTTAAACTATAAATGGTCAGTACAGAATATAATACATATGATGCACAAAAGAAGATTGTCGTTTTCATGGGCACTTAACTAGAATGAATAATGACAGTCTGACAAAACAAATTTTAGATAACATTTTAAAGCTTAAAGTACAACTGTAGCAGTTTTGCTAGCCCACACTGTTGGGTGATAAATGTAACTGTTTACCTTTGCCTAAGCTATGTTGTTTTAATGGGCGCCAAGACCTCAATGCAATGTTGAAATCTAAATTTGTATTTAACAACGTCTAGCTCTGGCAGAACACCTTCAAGACTCTATTCACTCAGATCGTGGTATGATTTGATCATTAACCCAACAAACAATTGTATCAGGAGAAGGAATTGGTCTATATCTAATGCTACCTACTGAAAGCAAAGATTGCATTGTAAAAGAAATGAATTTATTATATAAAACAAGTATAGCAAAATTAATAATAATAATAACTATAAAATTTAAATTGGAGCGTTGTGATTTGAATATTACCGATAGAAAATTACGTGAAAACGGAGTCTGATAAATTGATTTTACTCTTATTTCCAAGCTATGAAGTTACTGAAATATGAAATGTAAAACAAAGAAAAATGAGAGATTGCGTATTTCTGCGTCATCTGCGCTTACCACTGGAAATTGCCAAAGCATTTCCCTCGTACTTGATGATGCCGTGAGCTTCCCACAGTCTCCTGGACGTCGTCATCTCCGTCGGAATTTGATGATATTCTGGTAGATTAGAGAATTCTATGGTCCGTACCTCGGACCCAAACACTCGTACAACCGCACTGGTTAAGTTTTGCAAAAGTTAGTCTTCAACTCCACTGAACATCGGAGCGACACGCACTTCCAACCGTACTCCGCAAGTTCTACACAGATAGTCCGTTCCACGGAACATCGGAGCGTCCCCCGCGTATAACCATACTCCGCAAGTATTTCACAGATAGTCCTCGTTTCACGGCGCGTCGAACGATATATGCACCTGTTGGCTCCCCCACCATGGTACCGTCTTCCAGCTTACGTTGTCTCCCCTGATTGGCTGAGCACGCCTCCAGTTCCCCTCCTCTGCCTCATTACACTCGGCGCGCGAGAGGTAGAAGTCGTTTTCCTTTCCAACAATTCGCCTTTTCTAGACCTTGCGACCCAGCCTTGCGTAATACTTCTCGACAGGAATCAGCTTGTATTCGAATTCCCAGTGAGTCATGTCTCTCAAATACCCTAACTGACAAAACTCCGTAAAATTCCGTAATCACATAATTTTCTATGATATCGTCGTTCGTAATAATTTGCTGGATAGCGTTTTCTAAGACATAGAAAACCTATCTGAATGCTAATAATTTTTATAAAATGCTCCGAAAATACCTTAATAATAATTATAATAAATTAATAATAATAATAAATTACCATGAAAAATTCTCTTGGCTGAACAATTTGCCGCGTAAATAAATATAGAATGGCTTCCTACTGACTTATGCCAGTTGCATAAAACCCCTCGAAAAACACGTTACATATTCGCCTCGGATCATCGGATGATTTACCGTGACGACGGTCCATTATCCGATTATCCCAGACATGTTAATAAACCCCATCCAAAATACATATTACATAAACGAAATCACCCTAAATTACAGATATATACACTCATATTTTTTCTTCACGCACTTTGCGTCAAAGTTTGTTGTCACTATGGATTGCACTTTGCAACCAGTCCAATGTTTTACATATGGAATAGTGTTCCACGGATATTTCCGCCTCTCAAATTTCTCTATGTTGGAGAAATAGACATAATTAATGTGTGAGCACTATGTATTTATGATGTCATATCACACGCATTGAAGGTGTTCTGATATATTTATATCACCCTAGAACTCCCTAATTTCACTGGAGGTCCCCTCCTTATGGTGCAATTTAATCTCACTTATCACTGAGCACACGATCACACTACTGTGGCAACGCCTCGTGACCATAATACTTAATCTCTCTTTAAAGATGATTAAATTAATATTGACTTCTGAAAAAAAAACAGTAAATGTGCATTACATATAACACCAAATATTTCTGTGCCGTAATCGCCCTGTCTTGTTAAGTTCCCGTAGACCATATTCTACTTAATACTAGTTCTCAACACAGATCAGTTCTTCTCACACAAATAATACCTCTGTACAAATTATCTTAAATTACACACTTACAAATCTTACATGGCGAGGCCATAAACAGAAATCACGTGTGCTGATATGTATGAGTTTCATGAAGGACTGTCTCGCATTCTGATGGCCCATCTTTTGCCTCGTGGACGCCTTAAGCAAAAATACCATGTACAAGCGCTCACCCATCTCTTGGAGATAAATGGGAACCCATCAGCGCTGCCAAAAATGGCCTTGGTGCATCGAGACAATTTAGTGCTCAACAGCATCCGACAATCCCGTCATATTTCCCTGTACCTTAAAAACTCTCATTTACTTACATACTACCCCCCTGTGTGACTTCTGATACGCCTGCCTTAAGACCAGATCTTCCACGCACCAGACACCACACTTACTCATTTGATAGGCCGGCTCGCCAGCTAAACACACTCACTTTATGACACATATTTTCGTAGACTATGTATATTATACGTTCCGTATAATCTGTTTCCCTCACTATTCTCCAGCACATATGCTGTTTTCCCAATACGTTTGGAAACTATAAATGGGCCCTCGTAGAGATAAAAGAACTTGGACATGACTTTCTCTAGCTTATTTGACTGTTTCGGCACTCTCAGTAAGACTCTGTCTCCCGGCTCGAATATGTCAAATTTAGTTTCTTTTTGTTGGCGAATTCTCTTTTGTGCTGACTTAGATAAATTCTGTTTCGCCAACTGGACAGTGTAATCCATCCCGGTTGCTTACCCTCATTTAATCCCAACACCCTCGCTAGTTCATTTTGTGGTCTTTTTCCGAAGTGAACTTCGTATGGCGTCAATTTCGTGCTCTCATGCTGGACAGAATTCAGCCAAGTCTCGACCTTGGGAAGATGTCCAACCCAGGCCGCATGCTTGTCATGCACTAGAGTCCGAAAAAGACGAGCCACTTCCCTTAATGGACGCTCTGCAGAATTACCCTGAGGGTACCTTACAGAGGAATGAACGTGTGTTATACCAGCTTCCTGCATACTGGTTCTCCATTTCTTTGCAGTAAACTGTGGTCCACTGTCAGATAGTATCCTGAGAGGAATGCCAAACTCAGGTACATACTTATTAATGATCAGACGGCTACACGCTAGTCCCGTGGCTTTCCTTAGCGGATATAGCTTGACATACTTACTAAAAGCGTCAATAACTATAAAAATGTACTCGTAGCCGTACTGTCCTATAACGATCGGGCCAAATAAATCCACACACAGTAGTTCGCCGGGACTACTGGTGAGAACTGCAGATCTCTCCCCCACTAAATATTTAACTGGATATTTACTCCTTTGACAGGTGTCACACTTAGCTAAAATCCTCCTAACGTCCCTTCCCATTTTACTCCAAATGAAGTCAAGACCAATTTCATAGAAGACCTTGGCAGCACCAAAGTGTCCTAATTCCCTATGAATGAACCAAATTAGCTCCTCCCGCAAAGTGGCAGGAACACATATTGCCCACCGATTATTCCTACATTTCCTTGCAAGAAGCCCATCCTGCATCTTGTACGTGAACCGTCCTACTTTCACATACTCTTCTTCACCTATTTCCAACCTAGCCAGTGGCTCCTTTAACTTAACGTCATCACGTTGCTCCACTAGCATATTTCTCAGTGTCTGTAACGATGCCCTGTTGCTACTGTCCACACATGCACATATTAAAATACCGTCCTCTGCTTTAACCACAGGATAATCCCTACATAAATTAGTGTCCCTCGATAGCATGTCTGCAAGAATGTTATCTTTACCTTTAATATATTTTACTGTGAATTCGTATTCCTGCAGAGCAAGAATCCACCTACTAACTCTGTTAGAACTGAGTTTACAAGTCCTCATATACAGTAATGCATGGTGATCTGTGTGGATCTCAAATTTCCCCCCTACTAAATACATTCTAAATTTCCCTAAACTGAAAACAATACCTAAAAGCTCTAACTCAGTAATCGTGTATCTTTTCTCTGCTGCAGTCAGTCCTCGCGAGGCTAAAGATACAATGCACAGATTACCCTCATCATCTTTCTGACATAATACTCCAGCAATGCCTATATGTGAAGCATCTGTCATAACCACATATTCCTTATCTTTTAACGGATATTTCAGCACTACAGCTTTCTCAAAACCTTCCTTCAGCGCTCTAAAAGCCTGTTCATGCTTGGACTCCCATCTCCACCGAGTCCCACTTTTAAGCAATTCCCTGAATGGTTCTACCAACCCAGAGTATTTAAGAACGAACCTCCTGAAAAAGTTGCAAATTCCCAGGTAAGTTTTTAACTGTTTAACATTCTGTGGCACCTCTGCGTTAAGTATCTTATTAACCCTACTTTCTTCTGGTGTTACACCTCTACTCGACACTCTATGACCTAAAAATGTCACTTCTGACTGACAGAATGACGACTTAGACAGCTTCAAAGTGAACCCTGCCTGATCTAACTTCTGAAAAACTATATTTAAATGACGTAGATGCTCCTCAAAACTGCGTGAACTAATTACCATATCATCTATGTAAATGGTTACAAACTCTCCTGTGTCATCCCCTAATGCGATGTTTAAAGCCCTAATTAAAGCTGCTGAACTACTCTTTAACCCATAAGGTGTTCTACAAAATTGATAAAGGTTATATTTATGACTAAAAGCTGTAAATGGTCTATCTTCGTACATAAGTGGCACTTGCCAAAAACTGGAACTCAAATCTACACAAGTGAAATACTTCTTCCCCTCAAATGTTTGCATTAATTCTTCTATTGACATAGATTTCAGCTGATCTGAACTAATTCTATTGTTAACCAAACGAGCGTCTAAACAAATACGAACAGTGCCGTCGGTCTTGGGTACCGTTATCAAAGAATTAACATACGGACTGTTAGAGTGCTCAATAATCCCATCTTCAAGCATCTGATTAATTTGTGCCTCAACGGCACTCTGATAAGCGAAAGGTACAGGATATCTATGTCCTGTGAATACTGACCTATCAATAACGTTCAATGAATGGGTATAGCAATTGGCCATACCAATGCGATCCTCAAACACTCCTATTACACCATAACACATCATAGAGCCGAACACACTGTTCATCCTCTATATTTCCCTGAAATGCAGCCTCACGTAACGAGTCCTCTAGACTTCCGTTCGTAATCACACTGCCCACAAAACATGGAGAACCCCGCTCTACGGCTGGCGATATCTCATTTAAAGTACAAATCACACCTACAATACTACTTCTCTGAATATGGTCATTGAACGCTACTTCTACTTCAGAATCTCCCCATTTAAATTTCAAACTCCCTCCATCATAACATAAGTTACCAGACACTCTACTTAGCCACTCTGAACCCAAGATAACACTGAATACTAAATTTGGAATTACAAGACAAATCTGCTTCTCTACATGATTACCGGTATTAATTTTAATGTCTACTAAAACTTGCTTAGAAATTACTTTAGACCTCTTCCCAACAGCTGTGATAACAAAAGTGCTTTTAATTGGCATCTCCTCAAAATTTACTCCAGTTCCTTTCATTTTATCATAAAATGCACTACTTATGCAACTCTTCATACAACCACTATCAATTAAAACATCTGTGTACGCCTCGGACACGTTAAATTTAACTATGGGGCTCTTACTAACCACTTCCTGAATAATACCTTCATCATTTAGTTCATGTAATAATTCATTTCTCACATTTAGGTCATAGGGTTCCTGTATAATTGTATGGACAGGGCATGCTACAGACTGAGATTCTGACCTTACTTCGCAGCCTGGTTCGCGTTTAAAGAACCGCTACAGCTGGCCGTAGTACTACTAACTACTAAACTGGTCTGGTTGTTCTGGGCTGTGTTGTCATTGTTTGGCTGTATATTACTACCACTAGGCTGTCCTCTTCCTTGACCCCTATTCTGGTTGTAATTATTGTCATTATAATTTCTCCCTTGATTTCCCCTGAAATCATTGTTTCTCCCTTGATTTCCCCTGTAATCATTGTTCCTCCCTTGATTTCCCCTGAAATCATTGTTCCTCCCTTGATACTGATTACCATAGCCATTTCCTCTGTTCTGATATAGCTGATTATTATTATTTCTATTTTGAGCGTTGGCCCCTTCGCCACCGTTCCCTTGAACTTCTTGATGCCTGGCTTCATTAGGTCTATTATTATTATTACCCTGGTTCCGATTGAAATTGTCCTCATAACCCCCTCTCCCTAGTGCATCAAATGTGCTTAACAAGTTTTCTACTTGTGATATAGTCTTTACATTCTGGATACAAGCAGCCTCCTTGATCCTATAGGGAAAGTGCCTAAGTAGCAACCTTACCACATCACTTTCCTCCTTCAAGCCATCCAGATATTTACACACTAATACCTGCCCTAAAAAGTATTCGGTCATGGTGGAGCTTCCTTTAGGGTTATATTTACCACACACTACTCCCTCACGATGCTGCGACTGAATAACCTCATTCCAGAACTTTTCACAGAATTTCATTTTAAAATCATTAATATCAGTAAACTTGTCTCTGTAGACAGCAAACCAATTCCTCGTTTCCCCCACAAACACTTGTTCTAAAATTTCAACTACCTGGCACCACTCAATACTACCATTTTCCAACCTCTCCCCGAATTTATTTTCTATAGTGTTCATGAACTCCATTGGGCACCCCTGTCGATTGCTGAACTTACCCAGTTCTACCTCCCTGTGTGTGCTATTCACAAAAACTGGCCTATTCTGACTATTTTCTTGCCTGATCCTAGCTTTTAATTTTAATTCTAATTCTGCAATTTTCTCCTCAGCCTTCCTCTCAATACTGTTTACTGTTAATTTAATGTTTCCTTCTGATTCTTCTACTTTATCATATAGCTTTGCTTGTTTCTCCTCAATCTTGCTAATGCTCTCTCTATTACTCTCTCTTAAATCATTTACTTCTGCAAATATTTGCGAGTGGACTTTCTCAATTCTACCCCCCAGCTGTTCCTTAACCTCTTTAGTTGCTACCTGAATTTTGTCAATTTCTCCCCCCAATTGCTTTTTGACCTGCTGTGTTTCCAGTTGCACTAGTTCTTTTAAATTTTCAGCCTGTGTACTGATTCTAATTTCTAACTCCTCCTGTACTTTTCCTAATTTCTTGTCTACATCTGCAATGATCTCTTTAACCTTCTCTTCCATTACTCCTCTGATTTCTCCTCTAATCTGCTCCATTTTCACACTAATTTCCTTGTTGTTCTTATCTAATTTTGCATTATTCTGTTCTAATTTTGCATTTAAAGCTTCTGTACTTTCTTTATTTTCCCTACTGTTTTGTTCTAATTTAGCGTTGTTTTGTTCCAGTTTAGCATTTAAAGCGTCTGTACTTTCTTTATTTTCCTTACTGTTTTGTTCTAATTTTGCATTTAAGGCATCACTACTAACTTTGTTCTGATACATGAACTCGAGAAGTAAAGTTTTTAATTCTGGTTGGCCGCCTACACTCCCTGTTTCAGTATCGGGATTTACCTCCGCTACCCCGGTACTACCATCACTCGACATACTGCTCGTATCATCACTCTCCAGTTGATGACCACTACGTAACCTCATCTGTCTTTCTTTCTCATCCCCCATAATGATATACACTGATAGAGACAAATAACCCCCAAAATACAGGCACAGAAATATATACCCTTCTCCTTCCACAAATGTTATTAGGTTTTCAGCCCCACGTTGTCGGCGACAAATGTAGCAGTTTTGCTAGCCCACACTGTTGGGTGATAAATGTAACTGTTTACCTTTGCCTAAGCTATGTTGTTTTAATGGACGCCAAGACCTCAATGCAATGTTGAAATCTAAATTTGTATTTAACAACGTCTAGCTCTGGCAGAACACCTTCAAGACTCTATTCACTCAGATCGTGGTATGATTTGATCATTAACCCAACAAACAATTGTATCAGGAGAAGGAATTGGTCTATATCTAATGCTACCTACTGAAAGCAAAGATTGCATTGTAAAAGAAATGAATTTATTATATAAAACAAGTATAGCAAAATTAATAATAATAATAACTATAAAATTTAAATTGGAGCGTTGTGATTTGAATATTACCGATAGAAAATTACGTGAAAACGGAGTCTGATAAATTGATTTTACTCTTATTTCCAAGCTATGAAGTTACTGAAATATGAAATGTAAAACAAAGAAAAATGAGAGATTGCGTATTTCTGCGTCATTTGCGCTTACCACTGGAAATTGCCAAAGCATTTCCCTCGTACTTGATGATGCCGTGAGCTTCCCACAGTCTCCTGGACGTCGTCATCTCCGTCGGAATTTGATGATATTCTGGTAGATTAGAGAATTCTATGGTCCGTACCTCGGACCCAAACACTCGTACAACCGCACTGGTTAAGTTTTGCAAAAGTTAGTCTTCAACTCCACTGAACATCGGAGCGACACGCACTTCCAACCGTACTCCGCAAGTTCTACACAGATAGTCCGTTCCACGGAACATCGGAGCATCCCCCGCGTATAACCAAACTCCGCAAGTATTTCACAGATAGTCCTCGTTTCACGGCGCGTCGAACGATATATGCACCTGTTGGCTCCCCCACCACGGTACCGTCTTCCAGCTTACGTTGTCTCCCCTGATTGGCTGAGCACGCCTCCAGTTCCCCTCCTCTGCCTCATTACACTCGGCGCGCGAGAGGGAGAAGTCGTTTTCCTTTCCAACAATTCGCCTTTTCTAGACCTTGCGACCCAGCCTTGCGTAATACTTCTCGACAGGAATCAGCTTGTATTCGAATTCCCAGTGAGTCATGTCTCTCAAATACCCTAACTGACAAAACTCCGTAAAATTCCGTAATCACATAATTTTCTATGATATCGTCGTTCGTAATAATTTGCTGGATAGCGTTTTCTAAGACATAGAAAACCTATCTGAATGCTAATAATTTTTATAAAATGCTCCGAAAATACCTTAATAATAATTATAATAAATTAATAATAATAATAAATTACCATGAAAAATTCTCTTGGCTGAACAATTTGCCGCGTAAATAAATATAGAATGGCTTCCTACTGACTTATGCCAGTTGCATAAAACCCCTCGAAAAACACGTTACACAACCAGCATGCTTAACGCAGACATTGAATGACCTATAGGAAGCCAACATTGACATTAAGGGTACAGATAATAGGGATTTATTTAAAGCCAAACTTCAAAAAACTGATCTTCAGGATTGAACAAGAAAAGAAAGTGGCTACATAACATCGAACAACTCGGGAAGCAGAGATCAGAGAGAATGAAACAAATGTGGGCAGAGAGGAAGAAGACATTTAGCACGAATTGAATTATTGTTTTGATTTAACGTGCTTGGTTAAAGTGCTATTCAATTAAATAAATAATAAATAAATTGACAGTGACTGAGTTAAATGCAAAGACAGCCTGGGGAGAAAGAAAGATCATTCAGAGTCGGGAAGAATGCTGGTTATCATCATAGCACTAGATCTCAGTGGTGGGTGGGAGATAATTGTTCTGGGTGTTGTACTATTTTCATTAGAGAGGGAGGTAGGGTAAAAGACTGCTTGATATCAGAGAAGTGATATACACGTGCAACTTAAAACTGATGTAGTTTGTCACGAATGCTGCTGTCCAGTGAAAACCACATTCACATCGTAAGGGTACGCTATACCCAAGGGCGAGAAAGAACCATAAGTGTCGCACTTGCTCGCAAATTACATTGGGATTCATGACATCGGCAGTAGATGGAGCATCTCGGATGTCTTCGTCTGTCCTTCTCCTCCCCTGTTGCAATCAGCGGGCAACGGCCAGTCAGTTATCTGTTGGAATAGGATTTGCTCGGTCTAGCATATATACCATACCCTCCACTGTTGGGATTTGGTCGGTGTTCAAGCCTGACAACGACCACATGGCGAGCGGTTGAGCTATACTGTTGGCACACTTCGCTTTCTAAAACAGTTCACAGTGCTACAACATTTATTGAATTAAAGAACAAAACTATGAATTCCTATCCATGTAATAGGATGCATGCCTTTTTATTGCTAAATGATTGTTACTAAGGTATTTTTATTATTATTTCTTCATTGATAAAATATGGTCATTGAGCAACACTGTAACCTTATTACCGGCTGCCACTGCTAGATCTACTGACTTGGGAGATCCTGTATTTAGCTACATGACACACAAGATAGGCTATTTTTTATATATATGTAACTAACAACCATCCCCGGTTTCGCCCAGTATCTTTATCGGTTTATCCAGCATAAGCTTAAAAGGCGCACGGACGGCAGGTCCCACACACAATTCAGAAAAGCCAAGGTGAACAGCGAAACTCCAAACACATATACTCTTCTCTGAAGTCTTAACTCGACATGACTCGACAGTTTGATGCTGGCTGAAGCTGGGGTGATAGGCTTGCCCGCTAGATATATGCCGTCGCAGACATTTTTTGTAGAACTTTTCATGCTGAGCATTTCTTACACTCATAGTATATAGATATTTTTAACGGTTTACCCAGCGTAAGCTTAAAAGGCGCACGGACAGCAGGTTTTTCTTCGACTCGATTCACTGAAATCGTTACTGCTCGACTTCCTTTGATCATAAATGGATGTTTTCTACAGAAACCTTCCTCGAGAAATCCTTTACAGAATGGTGAAAACCGCATCAAAATCCATCCAGTGGTTCTCGAGATTACGTGTTACATCCAAGAACCAGGGACTTTGTGTTATACTATGCAGGGGCGCCGAATCCATGGTCGAGGTCTAGCGACCGCTAGACCTGACGAGGGGGTGGGTCTCCCGGTCCTGGGTTCCGTTGGGAGGTTACGGATAGAGGAGGAAAGGGAAATAGAAGGAAAAGAGGAAAGGAAAGAAGGGTGAGAGAAGGGAAGGGGAGAACTGTGCGAAATAAGCTGTAAAAACGTAATTATTGGGGTAGGGGTCCGGTTTAACAGGGGGGGGGGGGATCCCACAGAACGAGAGGGGTGGGTGTCTGCTAGACCTGAAAAAAAAAGATTCGGCGCCACTGATACTATGTAGAGATGTCAAATTTTGAAGCCATTCTTTCAGTGTTGCCTGTACAAACTGTCAGTTGTAACTCTTCTGTTGGTCAACACAAATTTGCCCAATGACCCCTCGGGGGAACCTGTAACCCCTAGAGGGCGTGTTCCCAGGTGGTGGATAGGAGGGCCCTGCAATGTTCAGCTGGGTTGGTTCAAATACCCTCCAATAGAACCCGCGGACCAACAGGCAGCCCAATTCCTGGGGGCTTTACAATGCTAGGACACCCTCTCTCCAGGGTTATGAGTGAAGACCTCAACTGCGCCTGCAGTGGAGAAGGAGTCCTTCGGTACAGTGTAGTTGGCGGAAGAGGCAATCCAGTACTCGGATTTGTAATGAGTAAAAGATATGTGCCCATATAATGGACACATATCAGAATGTAGCGTCTGTACTCCTGGGGAGCGGCTACAACAGGCGTCTGTTCTCCATGTTAGGAGCGGCCTAACAAAGTGCTGGCAGTAGCTCTAAAATGCCTTTGGGTGCGGCGAACCCATCGTACAAATAGCCTAAATATGATAGTGTGTGAGTCAAGGCCTCGGAAACGGCTAGGGCGTCCCCCGGAGGCGATGCGCAGCTCTTGGCGTCCTGGGAGAGCTGTGAGAAGTGGGCTACCAGAGAATATTAAGACCGTCACAAAGATTGCGACCATAAATGTCTTGAGCCTTACTGGTAAGGCAAGAGGAACTAATTGAGTACATGGAAAAGAAAGATATTGCACCGATGGGTCTGAGTGAAACCAAGTGGAGAGGAAAGGGGCAGAAGAAACTGAGGAAAGGATTCCAATTGTATTGGAGTGGTGGTAGTAACAGTAAAGATGGTGTTGCCATGATTCTAAGGAATGATCTTGTCCAGTATGTTGAGAAAGTAAATCAGGTTAATGACCAAATAATAAAAATTAGACTTGGCCTCAAAATGGGGGTTAAAGATATCATTCAGGTCCATGCATCCCAGACAGGGAATGTGGAAGAGAGTCTAGAGGATTTCTTGGAGGAACTAGAGGGGTGCATTGAAGAAAAGGAAGTGGTGATAATGGGAGATCTAAATGCCCACATTGGAACAGACAGACAAGGATTGGATGAAATAATTGGTCCTTTCAGTTATGGAAAGAAAAATGCTGAAGGAGGGCTTTTAATAGCATTTTGTGAGAGAAATGGACTAATTGTAGGAAATACTTGGTTCAGAAAGAAAAATAGCCAAAAAATATCTCGGTATGGATGGGGAGAACGCAAAACGAAAACCATGATAGATCTCTTCCTTATTGAGAAAGAAAATCGCCGGCAACTAATTGATGTCACAGCTATGCCTAGAGAGGATTTTGAAGGTGATCATAAAATCGTAGTAGCTAAATTAAGGCTTGGAAAAATTGTCCAGTTAAAGGAGACAAGAGAAAGGAAAATAAAAGTATGGCAATTAAAAGAGAAGGAAATATAGGAAAATTTCCAAGACAGTCTGAAGAAATTGCTCCCATTAGACGAGGTAGGAAATGTGGAAGAAGAATGGGCAAAGTTCAAAGAAAGAATCGTCCACTGTGCTGAAGATCAATGTGGTAGGGTATCTGGTAAAAGGAAGGATAAGGAGACTCCTTGGTGGAATAACAGAGTAAAAGAGGCAGTGAAAGAAAAACAAAAGGCCTGGAGGAAGTGGATAGTAGGCAAACAGGTTGAGAATAAAGAAAAGTACCAAGCGGCAAAGAAAAAATGCCAGAAGGTGGTGCAAGAAGAGAAAAGGAAGTGCTGGGAAAACTTCACAGAAACTTTGCAGGAAGATGCTAAGGGAAGCCAGAAGGTGTTGTATGGATTGGTTCGGAACAAAGTGAAAAGCAGAGAAGAAACAAAATTTGTGAGTAACGAACTGCATGCCACCTCCCTTTATATTAGGTGCAAGGGAGGTGGCGCGCAGTTCGTTACTCCTGTAGGGGTCGGGGCGGGGACACCAAGAGCCCGCCGATGAGCCAGCTTGGTGTCCTAGGCGAAACCCCACACAAGACATGGCACAAACCTAGAAGAATTGCTGAGTTTTAATTCACCGGCCGTGAAAGCCAATATACCATCTTTTTGGAAGCCTTCATAGGGAGCTTAAAGCTGCTTGAGCTTTTAGTTCTCACAGTAAAGTGGAGCAGTTGCACCTAATATAAAGGGAGGTGGCGCGCAGTTCGTTACTCCTGTGGGGGTCCGGGCGGGGACACCAAGAGCCCGCCGATGAGCCAGCTTGGTGTCTTAGGCGAAACCCCACACAAGACACGGCACAAACCTAGAAGAATTGCTGAGTTTTAATTCACCGGCCGTGAAAGCCAATATACCATCTTTTTGGAAGCCTTCATAGGGAGCTTAAAGCTGCTTGAGCTTTTAGTTCTCACAGT
Organism: Meconema thalassinum; assembly: GCA_946902985.2. Lineage (NCBI taxonomy): Eukaryota > Metazoa > Arthropoda > Insecta > Orthoptera > Tettigoniidae > Meconema > Meconema thalassinum. The sequence goes on from OX336388.2 coordinate 611,454,818, forward strand.
AAAGTGGAGCAGTTGCACCTAATATAAAGGGAGGTGGCGCGCAGTTCGTTACTCCTGTGGGGGTCCGGGCGGGGACACCAAGAGCCCGCCGATGAGCCAGCTGGGTGTCCTAGGCGAAACCCCACACAAGACACGGCACAAACCTAGAAGAATTGCTGAGTTTTAATTCACCGGCCGTGAAAGCCAATATACCATCTTTTTGGGAAAACTATTTTGACAAATTACTGAACATCAAATCCAAAGCATTGATAGAGGAAAGAAAGTAGGATGTAAGGACTGTAGAAATTCAAGGTGAAGATATAACAATGTTAGAGATAGAAAGTGCCATAAAGAAGATGAAGAGTGGGAAAGCAACAGGAGTGGATGAGGTAGCTATAGAGATGATTAAAGCAGCTGGCCCATAGGGATGCAATGGTTGTACATATTGTTTCCGGTGATATGGAAAAATAAGGAAGTACCAGAAGAGTGAGGTAAAGGTCTAATAATTTCGGTCTTCAAGAAGGGAGATAAAAAAAACCTGTAACAACTACTGAGGAATCACCCTCATCTCACATGTGGCAAAGGTATTTGAACGGATACTTGAGGGACGACTGAGGATGGTAGTGGAAAAGGAAATGGAGGAAGAACAATATGGATTTCGAAGAGACAGATCAACTTTTGATCTTATTTTTACGATGAGGAATGTGATGGAGAAAAGGATTTGGTGATGACCTTCATAGATATTGTGAAGGCATATGATAGTGTGCCAAGACAACTGGTTTGGGATGCATTGATAAGGAAGAAAGTAGGTAGAGCTGAAGTGGAAATGATTAAAGCCATGTATCGTCAGTGTGTCAGTAGCGTGAATACCAAGATTGGACAAACAATCTGGTTCAATGTAGAAACAGGTCTCTGACAAGGGAGTGTATTGTCCCCCTTACTTTTCCTCACTGTCATGGATGGAATCCATAAACGAGTGAAACTGAAAATGGGAAGTAAAGGGACGAAGGCCTTACTCTTCGCTGATGACATAGTGATATGAGGGGACGATGAATTGGAAGTCCAAGAAAAAGTAAATGTTTGGAACCAGGAGATAGAAGAGCATGGAATGAAAATCAGTGTGGAGAAGAGTCAGACAATGGTGATGACAAGAAATGTGCGAGATGGTAGGGGGAATAATGCAGTAGATAGAAAACCATTACAAGTTGTGAAAAGCTTCAAATACTTAGGGAGTGTCCTAACAGATGATAGAAGGATAAGTGAGGAAATTGGTAAGAGGATCCAGCAAGCAAATGGGTTTTACCAGAGTGTGAGGGGTCTGGTGTGGAACCAGGAAGTTCCCGAGAAATGTAAAAAGATCTTGTATTCAACATATTACACACCTATATTGACGTATGCAGCAGGCACGTGGACAACAACTAAACGGGAGGAAAGTAGAATCCAGGCAGCAGAGATGAAGTTCCTTAGAGGTATAATTGGAAAGACCCGCAGAGACAAAATCAGAAACAAGGAAATTAGGGAGAAAACAGGATTCCCAAAGTTACAAGACACAATCGAGATCAGTAAGCTAAAATGGTATGGACATATGATGCGAATGGGAGAAGACCGAGTCCCGAAGCGATTATTTACTGAGAAAGTCACGGGAAGGCCGAGGATGAGCTGGATGGATGCAGTGAGGGAGAGCGTTAAGAAAAGAGGAGTGAGAGTGGAGGATGTACTGGAAGAGGGACGAGAGTGGTGGAGAGACAGAAAAGTATGGAGGTCCTTGATTCACACCCCGACCCAGATCACTGGAACCGGAAAATGAAGAAGAAGAAGAAGAATGAGGAGTGTTATTTACTTATTATTCGTACATTATATATATTGTACTCCATCCAGTCATTGGGCAAATTCGTATTGACCGACTGAACAGTTACAACTGACTACTTTTTATACCCATCAATACTTTGGAGAGTTGTGAGCATGAAGCTCTGCATTACTTTATAATGCTTTACCAACATTTTATGCAGTAGACTTGTACAGGTTTGAAGCTCTTGAAGTGCTCACACAATAATGCTCCAAGTTTGTTGATGGATTTGATGTGTGAGTGCAGAGGGGGATTCTCTCAACAGCAAAAACCTCCCTCTGTAATATTGTATGCTACAGGTGCACAAATTCGTATTGACCGACTGAACAGTTACAACAGTGTCTACTACTACTCTGGAAAACAGGGAATACTAAGGGAATTTTCAAATCCTGGAAAACTCAGGGAATTATCAGGGTATTTTAAGGACACTCAGGGAATTTTAGTTTTACAAGGTACAACCTTGAATAATTATAAATTAAGCATTTAAATTTTGACGGGGGAAAAGTATATTTTGGTGATGATTGTTGTAGATGTATGTTCGTACTGGAGTTAAATCTCTCATTTCTTGCAAGATGAGTACACAAATTACAAGTACAATAGTTTTTCTGGATGAAAAATTTAGAAATTGGCAAAATATAGAAAAATATATATCTTGGGTGTTTTTCTTTATTGTTCGAGCACTTTCTGAAATGCTCTTTGAGTACAAACTGTGTTTTATATATTTATTATGGCCCCTACTGTTACTCAGGGAATTTTCTGATTTATCTTGGAAAAATCAGGGAAATCTATTAGTTGGTTTTGGTAGACATCCTGACTGATATTGGGTGGATATTAACTTGACTCTTTAAAGGTTGCTGGTAGGCCACTTAGTTTCCTTGATAATTCTCCACATTTTACCACAAATGCAAATATAGAACTTATGAAATAACAAATTATATTTAGAAATAGCCTATCATAATGACTGTGGAAAAATAAAATAAAAAACTCTAGACACAACGGGTAATGGTTGTGACCAACAAGGATTTACGTAAAACAGGCTACATCTGCCTATTATGTAATCTTTATTATTTATTTAAACTTAATTATTTATTAAAAAGAAACATTGTATAAATGGAAATGAAGGCCATTGAAAATAATTCACACTAATAAATGGGGGCCATTATATGGATGGGTTATACAGTTCTTGCCACAAACCACAAAAACATTCCAAGCACACTGCAATGGCACATTCCCTGCATAAAATTGCTGTGGTGCAATGGGCACTCAGACTAAAGCCAGCATGCCATGGTATGCAGGAAACAGTAGTAGATATCTGTCACACACAATAAAAATAATTTATTAAGGAGAAGTTTAATACAATAGCTCCTCTATTTAAATTTAAAAAAAAATCTGTGGCACCACAGCGCAGATTGTGGAGCGATGTGTGGTGAGCGCGTCGGGTACTCTCAGCCGTTAATCTTGGTTTTCGTGACCAGGGCGCTGTCTCACTGTCAGCTACTCGATTGTTCTCATGATACTGAGTGCATCTCGTTCTAAAATCCCCGACCGAGCTGGGAATCGAACTTGGGGCCTTTGGGTGATAGGCAGGCGCGCTACCTCAACTCCACAGAGTCGGCTTTTTAAATACGTTAATGAATTATTATTCTATCAGATAATGACTTAAATCATAAAAATAAAACCATTTACAGAATCTACCATCTTTTTTGTCATTATTGACAAAAGACAAATTATAATTGCAATAATCACATACCAAATCAGAAAGTAAAAGTAACTCTCTCCCTTAATTCATATGAGAAATCCCCAAATAAATCAACAATGAACTAAGGAGGCCAAACTAAACTTGTAGCAGTTTTGCTAGCTCCTATCTGTTGGGTGATAAATGTAACTGTTTACCTTTGCCTAAGCTATGTTGTTTTAATGGGCGCCAAGACCTCAATGCAATGTTGAAATCTAAATTTGTATTTAACAACGTCTAGCTCTGGCAGAACACATTCAAGACTCTATTCACTCAGATCGTGGTATGATTTGATCATTAACCCAACAAACAATTGTATCAGGAGAAGGAATTGGTCTATATCTAATGCTACCTACTGAAAGCAAAGATTGCATTGTAAAAGAAATGAATTTATTATATAAAACAAGTATAGCAAAATTAATAATAATAATAACTATAAAATTTAAATTGGAGCGTTGTGATTTGAATATTACCGATAGAAAATTACGTGAAAACGGAGTCTGATAAATTGATTTTACTCTTATTTCCAAGCTATGAAGTTACTGAAATATGAAATGTAAAACAAAGAAAATGAGAGATTGCGTATTTCTGCGTCATTGGCGCTTACCACTGGAAATTGCCAAAGCATTTCCCTCGTTCTTGATGATGTTGTGAGCTTCCCACAGTCTCCTGGACGTCGTCATCTCCGTCGGAATTTGATGATATTCTGGTAGATTAGATAATTCTATGGTCCGTACCTCGGACCCAAACACTCGTACAACCAAGTTTTACAAAAGTTCGTCGCTAACTCCACTGAACATCGGAGCGACACGCACTTGCGACCGTACACCTCAAGTATTTCACAGATAGTCCTTAACTCCCCTGAACATCGGAGCGACACGCACTTGCACCCATACTCCTCAAGTATTTCACAGATAGTCCTCGTCCCACGGAACATCGGAGCGACTCCCGCGTATATCCACACTCGGCAAGAACTATACAGATTGTCCTCGTTCGACGGCGCGCTGAGCGATATATGCACACGTTGGCTCCCCCACCAGTCTCCACTTCCAGCTTACGTCGTCTCCTCTACTGATTGACTGACCCCCACGCGCTATACTCCCCTTCTCTGGGTCATTACACTCGGCGGGAGGGTTCCGTTTCAACAATTCGCCTTTTCTGGACGATGCGAGCCCGCTTGCGAAATACTTCTCGACAAGATTAAGCGTGTACTTGAAATCCCAGTGAGTCACGTCTCTCGATATACCCTAACTGACGAAAACTCCGTAAAATTCCGTAATCAGATAATTTTCTATGATATCGTCGTTCGTAATAATTTGCTGGATAGCGTTTTCTAAGACATAGAAAACCTATCTGAATGCTAATAATTTTTATAAAATGCTCCGAAAATACCTAAATAATAATTATAATAAATTAATAATAATAATAATAAATTAACATGAAAAATTCTCTTGGCTGAACACTTTGCCGCGTAAATAAATATAGAATGGCTTCCTACTGACTTATGCCAGTTGCATAAAACCCCTCGAAAAACACGTTACATATTCGCCTCGGATCATCGGATGATTTACCGTGATGACGGTCCATTATCCGATTATCCCAGACACGTTAATAAACCCCATCCAAAATACATATTACATAAATGAAATCACCCTACATTACAGATATATACACTCATATTTTTTCTTCACGCACTTTGCGTCAAAGTTTGTTGTCACTATGGATCGCACTTTGCAACCAGTTCAATGTTTTACATAGGGAATAGTGTTCCACGGATATTTCCGCCTCTCAAATTTCTCTATGTTGGAGAAATAGACATAATTAATGTGTGAGCACTATGTATTTATGATGTCATATCACACGCATTGAAGGTGTTCTGATATATTTATATCACCATAGAACTTCCTAATTTCACTGGAGGTCCCCTCCTTATGGTGACATTTAATTCCACTTATCACTGAGCACACGATCACACTACTGTGGCAGCGCCTCGTGACCATAATACTTAATCTCTCTTTAACGTAGATTAAATTAATATTGACTTCTGAAAAATAAACAGTAAATGCGCATTACATATAACACCAAATATTTCTGTGCCGTAATCGCTGTCTTGTTAAGTTCCCGTTAACCATATTCTACTTAATACTAGTTCTCAACACAGAAATAATACCATTGTACAAATTACCTTAAATTACACACTTACAAATCTTACATGGCGAGGCCGTAAACAGAAATCACGTGTGCTGATATGTATGAGTTTCATGAAGGACTGTCTCGCATTCTGATGGCCCATCTTTTATCTCGTGGACGCCTTAAGCTAACAAGCCCTATTCAAGCGCTCCCCCATCTCTTGGAGATAAATGGGAACCCATCAGCGCTGCCAAAATGGCCTTGGTGCATCGAGACAATTTAGTGCTCAACAGCATCCGACAATCCCGTCATATTTCCCTGTACCTTAAAAACTCTCATTTACTTACATACTACCCCCCTGTGTGACTTCTGATACGCCTGCCTTAAGACCAGATCTTCCACGCACCAGACACCACACTTACTCATTTGATAGGCTGGCTCGCCAGCTAAACACACTCACTTTATGACACATATTTTCGTAGACTATGTATATTATACGTTCCGTATAATCTGTTTCCCTCACTATTCTCCAGCACATATGCTGTTTTGCCAATACGTTTGGAAACTATAAATGTTTCTGCGTCACCTGCTTCCAACCTTGCAAGTGGCTCCCTTTAAATGAACGTCATCACGTTGCTCTACCTAGCATATTTCTCAGTGTCTGTAACGATGCCCTGTTGCTACTGTCCACACATGCTAACCCTACCTTCCTATGGTGTCACACCTCTACTCGACACTCTATGACCCAAAAATGTCACTTCTGACTGACAGAATGACGACTTAGACAGCTTCAAAGTGAACCCTGCCTGATCTAACTTCTGAAAAACTATATCTAAATGACGTAGATGCTCCTCAAAACTGCGTGAACTAATTACCATATCATCTATGTAAATGGTTACAAACTCTCCTGTGTCATCCCCTAATGCGATGTTTAAAGCCCTAATTAAAGCTGCTGAACTACTCTTTAACCCATAAGGTGTTCTACAAAATTGATAAAGGTTATATTTATGACTAAAAGCTGTAAATGGTCTATCTTCGTACATAAGTGGCACTTGCCAAAAACTGGAACTCAAATCTACACAAGTGAAATACTTCTTCCCCTCAAATGTTTGCATTAATTCTTCTATTGACATAGATTTCAGCTGATCTGAACTAATTCTACTGTTAACCAAACGAGCGTCTAAACAAATACGAACAGTGCCGTCGGTCTTGGGTACCGTGATCAAAGAATTAACATATGGACTGTTCGAGTGCTCAATAATCCCATCTTCAAGCATCTGATTAATTTGTGCCTCAACTGCACTCTGATAAGCGAAAGGTACAGGATATCTATGTCCTGTGAATACTGACCTATCAATAACGTTCAATGAATGTGTATAGCAATTGGCCATACCAATGCGATCCTCAAAAACTCTCCTATTACACCATAACACATCATAGAGCCGAACACACTGTTCATTCTCTATATTTCCCTGAAATGCAGCCTCACGTAACGAGTCCTCTAGACTTCCGTTCGTAATCACACTGCCCACAAAACATGGAGAACCCCGCTCTACGGCTGGCGATATCTCATTTAAAGTACAATTCACACCTACAATACTACTCCTCTGAATATGGTCATTGAACGCTACTTCTACTTCAGAATCTCCCCATTTAAATTTCAAACTCCCTACATCATAACATAAGTTACCAGACACTCTACTTAGCCACTCTGAACCCAAGATAACACTGAATACTAAATTTGGAATTACAAGGCAAATCTGCTTCTCTACATGATTATTAATTTTAATGTCTACTAAAACTTGCTTAGAAATTACTTTAGACCTCTTCCCAACAGCTGTGATAACAAAAGTGCTTTTAATTGGCATCTCCTCAAAATTTACTCCAGTTCCTTTCATTTTATCATAAAATGCACTACTTATGCAACTCTTCATACAACCACTATCAATTAAAACATCTGTGTACGCCTCGGACACGTTAAATTTAACTATGGGGCTCTTACTAACCACTTCCTGAATAATACCTTCATCATTTAGTTCATGTAATAATTCATTTCTTACATTTAGGTCATAGGGTTCCTGTATAATTGTATGGACAGGGCATGCTACAGACTGAGATTCTGACCTTACTTCGCAGCCTGGTTCGCGTTTAAAGAACCGCTACAGCTGGCCGTAGTACTACTAACTACTAAACTGGTCTGGTTGTTCTGGGCTGTGTTGTCATTGTTTGGCTGTATATTACTACCACTAGGCTGTCCTCTTCCTTGACCCCTATTCTGGTTGTAATTATTGTCGTTATAATTCCTCCCTTGATTTCCCCTGAAATCATTGTTTCTCCCTTGATTTCCCCTGAAATGCTTGTTCTAAAATTTCAACTACCTGGCACCACTCAATACTACCATTTTCCAACCTTTCCCCGAATTTATTTTCTATAGTGTTCATGAACTCCATTGGGCACCCCTGTCGATTGCTGAACTTACCCAGTTCTACCTCCCTGTGTGTGCTATTCACAAAAACTGGCCTATTCTGACTATTTTCTTGCCTGATCCTAGCTTTTAATTTTAATTCTAATTCTGCGATTTTCTCCTCAGCCTTCCTCTCAATACTGTTTACTGTTAATTTAATGTTTCCTTCTGATTCTTCTACTTTATCATATAGCTTTGCTTGTTTCTCCTCAATCTTGCTAATGCTCTCTCTATTACTCTCTCTTAAATCATTTACTTCTGCAACTATTTGTGAGTGGACTTTCTCAATTCTACCCCCCAGCTGTTCCTTAACCTCTTTAGTTGCTACCTGAATTTTGTCAATTTCTCCCCCCAATTGCTTTTTGACCTGCTGTGTTTCCAGTTGCACTAGTTCTTTTAAATTTTCAGCCTGTGTACTGATTCTAATTTCCAACTCCTCCTGTACTTTTCCTAATTTTCTGTCTACATCTGCAATAATCTCTTTAGCCTTTTCTTCCATCACCCCCCTGATTTCACCTCTAATCAGTTCGAATTTGTCACTCATTTCCCTACTGTTTTGTTCTAATTTAGCATTTAAAGTTTCAGTACTCTCTCTATTTTCCTTACTGTTTTGTTCTAATCTGGCGTTTAAAGTTTCATTACTCTCTCTATTTTCCCTACTGTTTTGTTCTAATCTGGCATTTAATGTTTCATTACTCTCTCTATTTTCCCTACTGTTTTGTTCTAATCTGGCGTTTAATGTTTCATTACTCTCTCTATTTTCCCTACTGTTTTGTTCCAGTTTAGCATTTAAAGCGTCTGTACTTTCTTTATTTTCCCTACTGTTTTGTTCTAATCTGGCGTTTAAGGCATCTGTACTTTCTTTATTTTCCCTACTGTTTTGTTCTAATTTTGCATTTAAGGCATCACTACTAACTTTGTTCTGATACATGAACTCGAGAAGTAAAGTTTTTAATTCTGGTTGGCCGCCTACACTCCCTGTTTCAGTATCGGGATTTACCTCCGCTACCCCGGTACTACCATCACTCGACATACTGCTCGTATCATCACTCTCCCGTTGATGACCACTACGTAACCTCATCTGTCTTTCTTTCTCATCCCCCATAATGATATACACTGATACAGACAAATAACCCCCAAAATTCAGGCACAGAAATATAGACCCTTCTCCTTCCACAAATGTTATTAGGTTTTCAGCCCCAAGTTGTCGGCGACAAATGTAGCAGTTTTGCTAGCTCCTATCTGTTGGGTGATAAATGTAACTGTTTACCTTTGCCTAAGCTATGTTGTTTTAATGGGCGCCAAGACCTCAATGCAATGTTGAAATCTAAATTTGTATTTAACAACGTCTAGCTCTGGCAGAACACATTCAAGACTCTATTCACTCAGATCGTGGTATGATTTGATCATTAACCCAACAAACAATTGTATCAGGAGAAGGAATTGGTCTATATCTAATGCTACCTACTGAAAGCAAAGATTGCATTGTAAAAGAAATGAATTTATTATATAAAACAAGTATAGCAAAATTAATAATAATAATAACTATAAAATTTAAATTGGAGCGTTGTGATTTGAATATTACCGATAGAAAATTACGTGAAAACGGAGTCTGATAAATTGATTTTACTCTTATTTCCAAGCTATGAAGTTACTGAAATATGAAATGTAAAACAAAGAAAATGAGAGATTGCGTATTTCTGCGTCATTGGCGCTTACCACTGGAAATTGCCAAAGCATTTCCCTCGTTCTTGATGATGTTGTGAGCTTCCCACAGTCTCCTGGACGTCGTCATCTCCGTCGGAATTTGATGATATTCTGGTAGATTAGATAATTCTATGGTCCGTACCTCGGACCCAAACACTCGTACAACCAAGTTTTACAAAAGTTCGTCGCTAACTCCACTGAACATCGGAGCGACACGCACTTGCGACCGTACACCTCAAGTATTTCACAGATAGTCCTTAACTCCCCTGAACATCGGAGCGACACGCACTTGCACCCATACTCCTCAAGTATTTCACAGATAGTCCTCGTCCCACGGAACATCGGAGCGACTCCCGCGTATATCCACACTCGGCAAGAACTATACAGATTGTCCTCGTTCGACGGCGCGCTGAGCGATATATGCACACGTTGGCTCCCCCACCAGTCTCCACTTCCAGCTTACGTCGTCTTCTCTACTGATTGACTGACCCCCACGCGCTATACTCCCCTTCTCTGGGTCATTACACTCGGCGGGAGGGTTCCGTTTCAACAATTCGCCTTTTCTGGACGATGCGAGCCCGCTTGCGAAATACTTCTCGACAAGATTAAGCGTGTACTTGAAATCCCAGTGAGTCACGTCTCTCGATATACCCTAACTGACGAAAACTCCGTAAAATTCCGTAATCAGATAATTTTCTATGATATCGTCGTTCGTAATAATTTGCTGGATAGCGTTTTCTAAGACATAGAAAACCTATCTGAATGCTAATAATTTTTATAAAATGCTCCGAAAATACCTAAATAATAATTATAATAAATTAATAATAATAATAATAAATTAACATGAAAAATTCTCTTGGCTGAACACTTTGCCGCGTAAATAAATATAGAATGGCTTCCTACTGACTTATGCCAGTTGCATAAAACCCCTCGAAAAACACGTTACAAACTCAAGTGAAAGGACAATGACAATAAGAAAATCTAACGGTAGGATAAACGCTTGAGTGGCAAGTAGAAGGTAGACAGCCCTAGAAATAACAACACTAGAACACTATATTCATAAAACCATGGATAGATAGTTGATAGTACAATACATTAACCATGATGATCTTCACATATTAGAAACCTAATGGCATTACCAAATAAAGGAAACCTCAACTCCCAGAATAAAATCCAAAAGGATAAATTAGAACATAATTGGCAGTAGAAAAGACAAAATACAAATATTACCACCCGGTCAAGTGACGAACCCAAAGGAATAAACTGCGTACCATAGGTAATAAAATATCCAACACTCATTAATTATAAAATAACAAGTTATCCAGGCAGTCCCGATGGACCAAGAACACTATATTCATAAAACCAAGGATAGATAGTTGATAGTACAATACATTAACCATGATGATCTTCACATATTAGAAACATAATGGCATTACCTAATGAAAACTCCCCTGTCTATTGTAGAAGAATCACGTAACCTAAACTGCCGTCAAGTATCCACGTGATGCAGAGGCGTATATACAATTTTTTTTCGGGGGGAGGCTGACTATCCGGGAAAATTGTGAGTATTCTCAGGGGATTGTCACCGCAAAATACCCAGAAATATCAACCAATATCTTGGAGCATATACGAGTAACTTTGTATGATTATTTTAGATGAGTTTCAAAGTTTATATAGCCTACAATTACTGGCGATACAGAAAAGCTGTAGTGAATTTTCTATTATGGCCTATGGAATATGAATGGAAAATATCTAAATATGTGTCAATCTACTAAGCAGAAAGGTAAACAGTTTTTTTTTACTAGTTGATAATTTATTTCTCAAAAGTACGGTACTATGGAATTCACAGTTTTGCCTCACAAGGCTGAGTGTACCCCGTTCCAGCCCTCAGACCAGAATTAAAATGTCTTGGCAGAGCCGGGAATCGAATTCGGACCTCCGGGGCGGCAGCCAAGAATGCTATCCATTACACCACGAGTTAGTCTAATTTCAATCTTAATACTATTTATAACTTAGCCAATAAGTTGAGATTAGGGTACAACCAAATTTACAATTATTTTATGCTCTTACCAAAGCAACACTTTCTAAATTTGTATTGGCTTTTTTTCGGGGGGGGGGGCCTGGAGCCCCCTCAGCACCCTCCTTATTCATGCCCCTGACGTGATGTACCATTCATTCCCAACCCATCTGGTCAGAAATATTCAGTACAGTACTTCTTTCCTCGTTTATCATGAATATTAGAATCTCAAACGATACATCTTCATTATACATTAAGGAACTGGGCGAGACCATCTAGAAAGGCGTCCAAGTGTTCTACCCCTTACTTTTCTTTACCTTTTGATCAATTGGTGAGCCGGGTTATTTTTATTTTATTTTTACTTCCAACTAACCCATCTCAATGTCAAATCCATTCTTGTCATGTCACATAATTGAGTATCTTCGGAGCACCAGCCATGAAACATCAGTAGTGCCATCTATGAGAAATCAGTCTAGACCAATCGACCAATAGATCTCTCTTTCACAGTAGATAACAGCCAAATGACTGTTACAAGTACCATAGCTTTGAAACACCCAGTGTATACGTATTTTGGAGTTCTTAAGAGATTAAACGTTCTCAGTCATCAAAGAACATTAAGGAGAAGTATTGTCATGTTCAACTCTTTCAGATACCACCACAACAATGGGCACCTCTCAACTTATCCTAGCAGTACTGCTGTTATTGGTGGTAACAGATGACAGCCATAGTGCCAGAATACTGGGGCTGTTCCCATTTCCAGCCCGGAGTCACATGATATCCATGTCATCCTTGATGCTGGAACTAGCTCAGCGAGGACATCAGGTGACAGTGGTGAGCTCATACCCTCAGAAATCACCCATTGCCAACTATACAGACTATGTAGTCAAAGATTCTTTTCCTGAGAAGGGTGAGTATTTGAATGTCAGGATACAGGGTGCTGCATGATTGTATACGAGTTTGGCTTCAAATGTTGTTGTTGTTTCTTGTGTGTATTTTTTTAAAATTGCATTTAGTGGTTATCCTTTATTTTTTCTTATGATTTGGAAATTCAGTGCATGCATATACAGTATATACACACACATACACACTATGTGATCATAACGCATCTAAAGACTCCCATGAAAATGGATGTGAAGTTTAGGAAGGCCTCCACTGCAAACCATGGCTGTCCTGGAGAATAGCAGCTCATTCCTCATGGAGTGCCAAACAGAGGATAAGTAGGGATGTGGGTGATTGTGGCCTGACAGGATGTCAACATTTTAAAACATCCCAGAGATGTTCCACAGGATTAAAATTAAAATTCTGCACAGCCCAGTCAATGCAGTATGGATGGGTGCTCGGTCAATATTGATATGCAGAATGGGCATCCCTGGACTGGTCTTTGATGGTAGGTAGCAAGGAAGATGTTAAAATATCTTATGCTGTGACATTGCCAAGTTAAACGAGAGGGCCAGGCCCACTCCAGGAGAAACACAACCACACAGCAGGTAAGGCATTTGCCACACCGACTCCCTACCATCAGATGATTCAACACACAATAGCTGTAAGTTACACCGTTCTATGGTCTAGTCTCAACACTCTATATACCTAGGTATTGACAGCTTTAAGTTTACAGTGCTTCTTGTGTCGAAGCTTACTGTGCAATAACTATGAAACTCCTGAGTCACTTAGAGCAGCGAATGGTGGAAAAATTTCACTGCAGAGAGAGTTATCTCACATACTGTACTACCTCAACATGTTAAAAGAAAACAACGTTATAGAAAAATGTTTGTGTTGTTTCTCATGCCAATTATGAGAATTACACCTACCATATTTACATATTCTGTTGTTGTTAGAGTCTTCAGTCTTTTGACTGGTTTGATGCAGGCCTCCATGCTTCCCTGTCTTGAACTAATAGTTTCATCTCTACATAGCCACGACACCCTACATCCGAGGCAAACGGTTTAACATATTCTAACCTTGGTCTACCCCTACAGTTCTTGTCCTCTACCTTTTCTTCCATAACTAAGTTTGCTATTCCTGGTTGTCTTAGAGTGTGTCCTACCAACCTATCTCTTCTCTTCATTAGCAGTTGCCAGAAACATCTCTCCTCTCCCAACTGTGTTAATACCTCTTCATTTGTAAACCTATCTACCCATCTGATCTTCATCATTCTCCTGTAACACCACATTTCAAACGCTTCGGTTCTCTTCTTTTCTGCTGCTCCAACAGTCCAAGTTTCACTTCACGAGCAAGACAAAGGCTTTCAAAAATGACTTCCTAATACATAAATATTCAATGTCAACAGATTCCTTTTCTGTAGAAATGCTTTCCTTGCCTGTGCTAACCTACTTTTTATATCCTCTTTGCTTCGTCCATCACTGGTTATTTTGCTTCCTAAGTAACAGAAGTCTCCTACTTCCTTTAGCTTTTCACCAGCCAATTTGACGTCCGTAGGGGTTTCTGATTTCTTTCGGCAGCATTCCAATTTTTGTTTTGTATTACATGTATTCATTTTAATCATGAATTCTTTACTCAAGACAGAATCCATTTACAAACTCATTCAAATCCTCTGGTGTGTTGGCTAAGATATTTTACCTCAACATTTTCATATTTTAAGCACATTGGTAACATTTTCTTGATATAATATGCTCTCTAATTATGACGAGGAGGATAGAAGCACAGATGGAAGACAATTACTGTACAATGATGGGCAGGTGTGGGCAGAGAGAGAAATGAGAAGGAAAAATAAGGACAATCTCCACCACCATCGAGGGGCAAATGACCTCTCTGTTCTACCTCTTAAAACGATGTCATGACATACTGCTGTCTTTAATGGTTGAACATTCATGCCATCAATCAATTCAATAACTTCTTCAATACAATTCACATCCCCATCAAGCTCACTTCAACCTCCCAGTCTCAACAGGAGGCTTTTATGCCATCACATTGAAAAATTCCCCCTCTTTGCGGTATTTTGAGTGACAGAAGAACAGGCTGCTGCCAGCTCTCGTCATGAGATTGGGAGGTAAAGCCGAGCTTGTTAGGGGTTATAGCATTGAAGAGCTACCCTGTTGATTAGCTTGATGGTATGGAGGAAGACACTGTGTCTGGCTGTGAGTTTATCCTTGTTTTTCCCACTTCCCTCCTTCCAAACCTGCCAGTCATTGTGTTTGCTTTTCTTTGTGTTTCTATATATTTATTCATGTCCAATTAATGATTTTATGTCTACCTTGCAGTATTTCAAAGGTCTAAATATTGTCCTTATTCAGTGACTGGTAAACATCTCGATAATAATAATAATATCATATGGCCTCGGGTGCCGGGTGCAAGCTTTGTAATTTGATACCCAGAGGGTAGCTTGCATGTCGAATTTCGTTGTTCCTTGAATCACTATGAAAGTCAAGGAGGTTAGATATCTAAGCTCCTTGAACACTATAGCGCTTTCTAGTAGAGAAATGAGGAACTTTGTGTTGGCGGAAACTCCCGAGATTAATTTTGCCGTTATGAACACTGCCTACTGAATTCAAATGGGTTCTTTGACATGCCAACATCGTATGACATGCGTGTGATATTTTTGCCGCCTTTCAAAAACCACTTACCATGGCCAGGAGCGAACCTGCAATCTTGGGGTTAGTAGACCGACACACTATCCACTCATCAACTGGTAGACCGCATGCAGATAATTAGTAGATTGCAAACGTTACTTTCTAAAACAGTAATAATGAGCATTTTACATGATCCAATTTGAATCAACTGTGCCATATTCTGAGAATGGGAACAGGAATGGAAAAGTGAATCTATGTATTCATCCATAAATGCCCTTTATGCCTATTTGTAGTATATTTTTCCTATAAATATTAATTCTGTTGCCGGTACCTTAAATATTTCTTTAAAAAGAAAGACTTGGCAATTATGATTATTGTAAGAGTAGAACACTAGATAATTTCAAAACCTTCCAGTAGATCACCAAAGCTTTCATGTTGCCTGCCCCTGTTCTAAATAATCTAAACAGAGCCTCTGTATCTTTTATACAAGTTTTGCATAGTAGGCCTTAGTTATTTATGAGTAACAAGTTGCTGCATTTCATATGAAGAAGAAATTTGCAATTTAGAGCTTGGGTTTCTTTTCCAAACATCTTGGTACTCATCTCCTCTATCTTTTACTGATGTCAATACTTTACCTAGTTTATCCTCTTCTACCTGAAAGTGTAGACGTTTCACAGAATGCTCTCCTAACCACTCTGGATTGTGGAATTTTCTCTCTGGATTTACTCCCTTAGTCTTTGGAGTTCCCCTCCTAACTGCAAGGCAGCAGGTTGCTTCTAATACCAGTTATGCTATAGTGAAGCCTATCTTCTCCACCATCTCTGCCATACAGGACTTAAGCAGAGAGCCCTATTAGCCATCATTTACAGAGTTCCTGCAGGACCTTCACAGCTATACTCCAATTAATACTTGATGGCGCAAATCTGCATGAACCTCCGGGCGAAAAGGGGAAAGGAGGAGAAGGAAGGTAGTTGGATCATCACTGCTGCTGCACTCCTGGGAGACACACTAGCGTGGAATACAGTTACAGTAGGAGGCGATGTGAACATTTCCGTAGCAATGAGCAATATTAACATTCCTTCCGTCTTAATCCCGCTGCAGCACATGGACTCGCTTGTATATGGAACTTGTTGCGTACGCATGTGCCGCCAGATAATAATTGCAGTCTACCATGTCGCTCTAGGTCCACACCCACTCCTACAGGTCAACTCTTACTTCATGTCTTTGTCTATCTCCCACAATAAGGACGAAGTATTGGTTTTCTGGATATCTTTCATCACAATTATTTTTACCCTCTGTGATTTAGTCTTTTAGAGTTGTTTGCATTGATGTTAAGGTACCGGTATCATATTTGTTCTTAAATACCCCATTAATTATTATTGAGGTTTGTTATATCTTAACTTAATGAACATACCTTGCATCCTTCATATCAATAAAGAACTTGACTTTTTGAAAGTCTTTGTCTGGAGCGTGGCGCTCTATGGAAGTGAAACTTGGACTATTGGTGCAGCAGAAAAGAGGAGAATTTAAGCATTTGAAATGTAGTGTTACAGGAGAATGATGAAGATCAGATGGGTAGATAGGGTTACAAACGAAGAGGTATTAAGACGAGTGGGAGAGGAGAGATATTTCTGGCGACTGCTAATGAAGAGAAGAGATAGGTTATTAGGACACATACTAAGGGTGGAATTCAGAGACATTTCTTGAGGACACCTTGAGGAGACCTTGGGCTTGAGGAAGCCTTAAGGAAGCTATTTGCATTCAGAGAGCTTCCTTGAGGAAGCCATTTGAAGGCTCCCTTGAGGCTTCCTTAAGGAGACCTCAAGCCTTCCTTAAGGAGATACTATTCAGAGACATTTCTTGAGGAAGCCTTGGGCTAAAGGTCTCCTTCGCGACTGCGCACGACTTGCAGTGTGCTAAGGTAGGTTACAAGCTACCTTAAGGAATCCTTATCATAAGAAAAATGGCGTATTCTTGGCGGACGACGACTATCTTGATTATACTAAAGCATTATTTTATGACGAAGACGAGCCAAGACGATATATAAGAGATTTCTAGAATCCATAGAAAATATTTTCTGAGTTGCCGTTTTTCAAAAGATGTTGTGACAAACGTGATTTTGCCTTTAGTTCAGTTTGAAAGACGGCGAAGCAGAAGACGACTTCCACTTTCTCCAATGTTACAGATTTTAGTTATTAATCTACGGTTTGATGCCACGGTAAACTTTCAGGTATCGGTAATAGGAACATTCGAAATAAAACCAAATGTCGGTACGAAAAGTACCTAATTAAGGTACGGTAAAAGTCCCCATTCTTTTGTTGGTTAGGTACGGTACTACAGTGTAGGTTAATTTTTTTAAAGTGTATTATTTGTTTATTTAAAGATATTCTGACTGTATTGCATTAATATTCATCACCTACAATAATTTGGCTCCCGTCCGTTTGTATTTTCCACAGGAAAAGAGCCGTAATTTATATCATAGGCCTACCGGTAGGTCAACTGTATCGTATCAGACTGATATGTAGGCCTACGTGTTTATTATTAATTAGGTTATACATAAGTTACATGATTAGCCTGTTAGCCTATTTTGATGCAAGCCGTTCATACCTCCAGTACTGATACACGGCCCTAAATAACCTACAATACCGGTAATGTAAAGTAGCCTATTAGCCCATAACCTACCGTACCGTACCTTAGGAATATGTACGCAAGAAACACGCATTAGATGACTTCTCGTAATAATCCTGTTTCCTGGCCTCATTATTGGGTTAAAAGTGGTTAGATGCAAACATGCACACTACTGATAGGTCTATAATACGCAATCTACTGCACGAGGCTGATTACCAAGACCCTACAATGAATTAACAACAATATAACACTCAAAATAGTGATCTCATTAGGGAAAACCATTTTGCTTCTGACTGCATTAATTGGAGACACATCCCAGACAATAAATGGAAAGAGTATCTTAACGTTCTTTGAATTTCCTGTGAAAAATGAGTGTCTTAATAGCCTAGGTGAAAGTCATGAAACAGGCTGTTGCTGTTTCATTCAGGGCCTTGAACATCATGGTCATCAACCCCGTGTACTTACCGGTAGGCTATGTAAATAATCTGCCTGATATCGAATGGGTTATTGTGTGTCTGTGTACTTGTAATTGATGATAGAGTTAAGGAGAAGGTGGCTATGGTCTTACAGGAACCATCCCAGTATTTTCCTGGAATTGAATTGGAGAATCGCAGAAAACCACTTCTAAGATGGCTTACATGGGGATCGAACCCATCTCTTCTGTTCTTCCTCATAAGGCGCGAGTACCTTGTTCCAACCCGCAGGCGAGAATTAGAAAGCCTTAGGAACTAGGTTCTGACCAAGTGCATACCCCAAGGTGTTCCAATTCATCTACACATTAAAATAGTACAACAGATGTTTTAGGCTAATCCGAAGGCCATGTTTCATATACCGTAGGTCAATGGATCAATAACCTGCTCGGGTCCAAGCTCTGTGAACTTGTGGGGTGAGGAGAAAGAGCAGGGAAGGGTCAGGCGAGAAGAGAAGGGTCTGTCAACAGCCCGCCGTGATATCTGGTATTCCTTTCTATTCCAATACTGCTACCATAAGGCCGTTGCTCAAACCACTGTGCTGTTACGAATGAGTGAGTGAGTCACCGACCAATGTGTTTGGTTCTGTACGGACCAAGAAACCTCATCGCTCGCCAACACCACTTCCCATAGTCCGCTATGCACATTCCTCTCAGGTTCACGCAGCTTAGACCCGAGCAGTAGTTCAATGGGATATTTTTCTGGGGAAGATGACTTCAGTGTTCCACCAAAAAAAGCTAGCCTATGTTACAGACTAGTTACATAAAACTTCCAGTTGATAATATACATTACGGTATCTGAGAAAATGAATGTGGACTTATCTTCCTTACCACAAAAATATAATAACTTTCTGATTGATGACACAATAAAATTTTATTGACCATGTGTAGGCTATGTCTCACCAAAATGAATCCGTGTCATTAAACTCTGAATCGTACAAAAACAATACTGTAACTAGGCTCTCATCCTTTTTCTTTTCTGACTGTATGTGGTGACCTTCGGGGAGTAAGCCTATCTAGCGCATGAAAGGCTGTCTTATATCCGAGCATTTGGCAAAGCAACTTCGAACATAAAGTATGTAAGAATCCTGAACTCTCAGGAAAAATATGATAGGAGGCAGAGGAAATTCTAACAAATGGGGCATTTAACAAATCAGAGGGTGCAACGACTGTACCCAGATACCTATCAAGAGCCATGGTGGACCAATGGCAGAAGTCTATAGAAACCATAAAGGTTCCTTTTCTCTAAACATTGAGCTCACGATTCGAAAATATTCAAAACAGCTTCATCAAGTTAAGATTCAATGAATGTGCACATAGGTCTTTGGATTCTGGGGAGCATACACACATTAGATACACATACATTCGTTTATTTGCAATTGGGGGTGTGTCCCCGTGCTTAGGGGAACTGCAACCTATTAGAAATTCTATGTCTAAAGGTACAAAAGTCAGGACGAAGCAAAAATAATACTTTGGAATACTAAACGTTAACTCACTACTCAAGTTTGGTGAGCACAAAGAACTGACGACGATGATGCATGAACATAACATATCAATACTGGCATTGCAAGAAACACGATATCAGGACAACGATGTAATGGACACAAAAGGATATAGAATCTATAATGGAGTTAGATAAAAGTATGCCGGTGTTTAGCATGGCGTTTGCTGTAAATAAGAATGTTATCAGCTCAGTGGTTAACTTCTGTAGTGCTTCAGATATTATCTCTTCTAACCGCAGCAGAAACGCACATGCACCCGGCAATGAGGAAAACAGGCTCAATCCCGAGTAAGTGTCGTTGTGTTGGCAGAATTGCCAGAATGCAACATAACCTGAGGTGGCCCTGTCTCTAGGCACGTTATAATACAAGAGTGATCGACTGAACTAATAATTTCATGATCCTTGGTCAGAACAGTCGCTGCCAGAGCCAGGATCCGATCCTGGATTTAACACTTCTGGCTACACCTTAATGTTACTAATTATCTTATTGTTAGTTTCATTTATAGTAGGCTGTTTTCTTAATTAGGCATCTGTCTCAACATTTTTAAATAATCAAAATTTAAATTTAACTTGTTTCAAGGAGCAGTTTTTTTCAATGTTCTGCCTCCTGACCAATAACCATCTGTATGTTACATGAATAAAAAACTCTGCGTCTCAATCTCGTTTTTCTGTCAACATGCTACAAAAATGCTAGGGCCTTAATCAGTCACAGTGCAACAATGGCAAATCTTCTTGGGATAAAAAATTAACTATTTGCGAGTAATCATCTTCCTATTCTGATTACTATTATTGTTTAAAGAGGTGGGACATCAACGGGATGTGCCCCTATCTTTTTATTCTACCGGCTAAGTTACATCGACAACAATAGCCTACAAGTTCAGCAGCTGCTTGCAATGTTCCATAGTTTACTTTTTATTTTAAATACATAATGCATGGGTTCATTTGCATAGGTATTTATTTACATATTGTACTGTACAATTAATAAATACATTTCATTTGGGGCAGGAAGTCTGCTGTTTCAGAATTAATTCCTTGCTGACTTGCTTAACATGTAATTCTTTTCTTGCGCCAAGAGGGTTTGTATCCGAAGATACCTTTCTTGTATGCTAGTTTTTTCTTCAGAGCCACTGCATGAGGCTCTCAACTTTTCTTCATTGGAAATGGCTCTGAAACACATAAAACCTACATGTAACACATTATGAACAAGGTCTGGAATTCCTTTGATAGTTCATGTAAACTATAATTATATTAAATGGGCACTGTTATAAAGAAAACATTTTACTGTGATATAATTATAATTAATTTCATGGATATGTGGTGAAATCTTCATAGGAATGTGGTGTGATGAGAGTCCTTTGAAAGAGTTTGACCTATTCGCCGCCCTTATAAAAGTAATTTAAAGGCTGCACTCTATTTAAGTTTCTGGCAAGTGCAATTTATCAGAATACTCGCAAGAGGTTAATTTAATAGAATTTTTTGAAATTTCTCATTGCTCTAAAATACAAATCAGGTAATATAATGCACAACACAGACTGCTTTGTGTGAAATTAAGCCATGAAAGGTAAAATTGTAATTACTTAATTTACAGGTAGAACTCAAATCGATCTCACTGGATAGGGAGTGGTCGTGGCCTATCAGGAAGAAAGGAAGCTTGTTGTTTTACGAGTCCACTAATTTTGTGATCATAAGCCACGTGACGTCCTTGTTATGTGGAATCCAAGCCACCACATTTCTCCTCATCAGCCCCCAATTTTGAGGATGGTAACTTCCCTTACCACTACCAACTACAGCATGATTCATGTAAAACGATTTTATTTGCATAGGAATACTCCGAAATGTTTCATTTACGTACCGTACTTATTTATTTTTATTTATTTTATGGCTTTTAGTGCCGGGAGTGTCCAAGGACATGTTCGGCTCGCCTGAGTCTGTAGCTGCTTCCAGGGGACACCCTTATTAGGGTGAGCTACAAGTTCTGTTCAATTTCAAGTAGTTCCAACTTTCGCTACCAGATATCAATGATACCTAGTGGCGAACGTTGGAAGTTTGATAGAGCATTCCGATGAAATCTAACCTAATAATTTAGCTTTACAAAAGTTTAGTCTGTGAAAGGATCTTTTACATGTCATAAATCTATGACATGGGACCGCCGGCTTTACTTCCCCTCCGAAGGAAGGCATACTGTAGGATTTTTAACGCTCTTAAAAAATCCGACGACTTTGGCCGGGTTTGAACCCGCAATCTTGGGCACAGCAGTTCAGCATGCTACCAACTACGCCACCGAAGCCACTATTTCCGTACTGACAACCTTCAACGGCACAGTCATCTGCCAGATATTCTGGACATTTAAGAGGCTATCAGTGGCGTCGGAGCGAATTTTTCTTTGGGGGTGCAAGGTTTACTCGGCATTAGCGGGCTGCCTAACCTCGGAGGCACAGCTTCATTTCCTTTATGCGACTTCGCATTTGTAATCCACGAAAGGAGAAAAGTTGATAATACGCGAGCTATAAGCCAGCAAAATCCAGTCTCTTTTTGTTTGTTTGTATTCTTTCTCTTTTTTAGCGAAGTTGGTGACGACAAATGGTTTGAAAGATTATAACGAAAGAACAATTTTGATTTCGTAAATATTTTGGTTATGAACTATTTCACTAAAATATGCCATGAAAAAACAAAAATTCAGTTTATTTGTTAACTAGAACTCGAGACGTATGACGTATTGGCCATTCGGCCAATAGTAAAAAAAATTACGAACACTTTTACACCATACATTATAGCCTACAACTCAGTCAAGTTGACTCAAGACTAATAGACCTCCCTTGAATAAAACAAAAATGAACAGTGGCCTAAACAAGCGACTTTGTAACGAAACGACCAACAACAACAACAACAAAGTCATACAAATTAAACTTAAAACACACAGCACAAAAAAAGGATAATATTTACATAAGTTTGCTTTGTGGCTAGCTAACGCTAAACCTTCCCAAACACTTGCCCTCGTTCAGTCTTACGCGAAATAAACTCGCGCAAGATACCCTGGAGATCTATGGCTCTTGTATAGTCCTTATGCACATGCAGAGGCAAAGCGTGAGTCAGGCGCTGTTGGGTCATGGTACAGCGCAAATAAGTTCTTAAGCTCCGAAGTGCACTGAAAGATATTTCTGATGAAGCAGCAGATGAGTACCAGAACAAGCAAAACTACTTCGTTGAAAAGATCTTTAGTGGATGTAGCCAACTCATTCATCTGCTTAACTACATCTGCAATGCACTTCGGTGGCTTCCCTGGCAGACTTTTCAACAACTTTAGCTGTGTACGAAGCTGATCGAGATCAAAATCGTCCTTATGTGGACCCAGCGTTTCCTTCAGAACCTGCTCAGATGGAATGATGCCCTGGTATGCCTGAATCAGAATATTTTCAATACTCGCCAAAGTGTCAAAACCTTTCTGGTTAAATCTTTCTTCCGCTTCATTCAAAAGGAGGCCCAGAATAGAGAAGTAATCTTTTCTAAGTTCCTCTTGATCTGTGAGCTTTGCAGGAGGAGCTGGATTGCTCGTTTGTTCTAAACGCTTCGGAAATTTCCTCTGCCGTTTTTTGGGAAGTTTTTGTTCAGGTTTGGGCTTCTTGCTCTGCTTCTGCTTCTTTTTTTGCTTTTCCTCGGCTTCTTCCTCCTTATCGTCGGGTTCGAATGTGGCGTGGTTTTCGGAAAGTCGTTGGTTAGGGTTTGGTAAAGAAGAGCAGTCGTGTTCCACTATCTCCGTAGCATAAACGTAGCTTTCCTTGTAGATCCGATCCAACTTCTCTATCGTTCGAAGAACCTTCATTGCCGACATTAAAATCAAAGCAGCGTGCTTTGCTCCTGTGGCAGTATAACATGGGCTCTGAAAGGCCTTTGCAAATTCTTCACATGGACCAAAAATGTCGACACTGACGTGAAGAAAAACAAGATGTTCAGCAAAGAACATATAGTCTACTTTCTCCTAAATGCATGGGTATTGTTATAACTCTTTGTCATTTTCAAGGAGTATAATTGAATGTTGGTTGTAGTAGCTTGTTGAAATACAACGTGCTATACAGATATTAAACATGAATATGAGGTGCCCTTTGTTAGTGCTACCTCTGTAAAAAGTTTCATTCAATTCAGTTTCACCGTGTTTGAATTGATATGGGGAATCGATTTGCACACATACATGGCCGCTATCTGCAAACTATTGGGCTGATGACCTTGTAGTTCAGTCAAAAGATGCTTCCCACAAAAAGGTATGTTGTTGCAAAATTTGGTAGAGATCAAAAGATTAGATTGGTTGTAATTTGATTTAAGCTTTTAACATTTGGGTGGCCACCATTACGTTTCCGTCAAGATGGCGGCTATATAAAACATGACACTGAGGTGCCCTTCGCTTGTGCTACCTCTGTACCAAATTTCTTTCAATTCGGTTTCACCGTGTTCGAAAAGATAGGGGGAATCGATTTGCGCACATACATGGCCACCATCCGCAAATTATTGGGCTGATGACCTTGTAGTTTGCTCAAAAGGTTCTGCATACATAAAGGCATAATGTCAAAAAAAATTGGTAGAGATCAGATGATTAGGTTGGGCGTAATTTGATTCAAGCTTTTAACAGTTGGGTGGCCGCCATTACGTTTTCGTCAAGATGGTGGCGATATAAAACAAGACAGTGAGGTACCGTTTGCTACTGCTACCTCTGTTCCGAATTTCGTTCAATTAGGTTTTATCGTGTTTGAATTGATAGGGGGAATTGATTTGCACACATACATGGCCACCATCCGCAAAGTATTGGGCTGATGATCTTGTAGTTTGCTCAATATATGCGTCCCACAAAAAGGTATGTTGTTGGAAAATTTTGTAGAGATCGGATGATTAGGTTAGTCGTAATTCGATTTAAGCTTTGAACATTTGGGTGGCCGCCATTACGTTTCCGTCAAGATGGCGGCGATATAAAACCTGGCACTGAGGTGCCCTTTGCTAGTTCTACCTCTGTACCGAATTTCTTTCAATTCGCTTTCACCGTGTTCGAATTGATAGGGGGGGACAGACATTCAGAGTACGCACACACACAGACAGACACACATTTTTTGGCCCTGTGTAGATCTCATCAGTCTACTTTCATTTTTTGCAAAAATCGAAAGTAGGCTAAAAACGGAATCTAATGATTTCAGCTTCTTCAGGTACCCACGAGTTGCCGACTTCACTTCCGGAGAAGCACCCGTGGGGTCATCGAGGATAGCTTGGAGAGTAAGTATGACCCTTTTGTCGTTCTCCTTGTACCTTTTAAGAGACCGGCATCTCACGCTCCATCTCGTTGTCAAAGTGCGATGAGCTTTGATGACGGTCCATTGGCGACGGCATTATCATCGCCATCACAGGGTGCCAGGACGACATCTTTATAGGTGTTCTTCTCTTCGAAGAATCGAGTATGATATTACTTGAATTTTCCACAACAACAAGCAAATCACAAATAACTGCAATTTTACGCGAGATTTCTTGAAGAGCTAAGTCTAGGGAATGGTTTGAACAGTGAACATAAGGGGATTTTGGCTGCTCATCAGATATAAATATTTGAACACCCTTAATGTGCCCGGACATGTTAGAGGCGCCATCAAAACAATGACCCCGCAATTTTCACAATGGAAAATTTAGCCTTAAGAGAACATCTTTTATGGCACCAGCCAGCATTTTAGCGGTTGCATTTTGTGGGTTGTACAACCCGAGAAAATGTTCAGTTACTTGAAAGGTTTTAGGGTGAACCAACCTAACACATACAGAGAACTGCTCAAGGCCTGCAATATCGGTGGTGACATCAGCAATAATAGCAAAAAAAAGGTAATTCGTGTACCTGTTTTGCTGTGTCTCGAAGGACAGAGTGGGCCATTGTTTCAATCACCTCATTCTGCATGTCAGGGCTGAGGAAATTGTTACGACGCGACATCCACCAAGTAAGTTCGGGTACATCGTCTTTTCTCTCCTGTAAAAGCTCCATGATGTTGCCTTGATCAGAGTTGTGGCCGCGAACAGTGCTACCAGTAAGCATTAAATATCTAAGACAACTAATAACAGCAAGAAAACATTTGCGGGCAACGCTCATTTGTTTCAACATTCCCTTGTCAATCTTCGCAGTTACACGCTGGCTATTTTCTCTATTAATGATAAGTTCACAATTTCTCTGGTGAAAGTCACTGTTTTGATGTGATTTGAATTTTTCACCCGCCTTTCTCAAATTTTGGAAATCGTCGATATAAAATGTTCTCTTCGCTTCGGAGAACCAACTTCTACCTGTGATACCAACAATTCGACTGCCTTTCATGCATTCAAAACAAAACAAAACTGCGTCCTTTTCAACACTGTAATGTAACCAAGAGTACAACTCGAACGAATGAGCACTGCACTTTCGATTTCGGGCGTTCTCGGGAAACACACATTTCTTGTTTGGATGATACTTTTCTCGGACGTCAGGAATATCTTGATCATCGCCCGTTGTTGATATTACCGGTATCACTCTCCTCTCCGCATCCACAAATTCAGTACAAACTGTGTCAGGTATAGCCACAGCAATCCCAGTTTCTTCTATGCCCTCCGGTAGACCACTATCTAAAATCATAGGAACCAACAAAGCATTAATTTAATTGAACAGTACGCGCATTAAGTATTCAGAAGGATATTATTAACTTAAATTAAAAATCATTAGATGTCCAAGTCAGTGTTAATAATCACAAAATGCCAAGGCAGGCGAAAGCAGAATGAACATTAGATACCGGTATTTAATAACTTTGTTGTAATTTGAAATTTATCTTACCTTTACTCACTGTAGATGTAGATGCTACAGGTGACGCCTCGTTTATCTTAGCCTCAGCCTTAGTCGCTGGATCAGGAGGTCCGTTATCATCTTCAATACGTGCCCTCTTTGCCGAACGACTCTGATCCATCCATCTTTCGTTATGGGGATTCCCCTTCAAGGCGTGTGTCAGTATATCGTGTTTTTAAGGAGGTACATTTAAGAAACGTTCTATTTCTCAATTGTAGTGTAATGTCGTGAAAAGTATAATAAACATTCTTTTACATAACTCAAGAATAAATCGGCTTGAACCTGCTCTTCACAGTCACCGACAGCGTTACCAAACTAATTTTAAGCCAATGTTGCCAACCTCAGCACAGACGATTGGCATGCATTCACAATCTGTATTCACACTTAGCTGCTCGCGAGTTCGCATTTCAAATTCGCACCATGTATCTCAAAAAGGTCAATATCAAAGTTTTGCATTTTCAAAAGATATTGGGGGTGCGCCGCACCCCCAAAATAAATATTGGGGGGGCAGTCGCACCCTGGCACCCCCCCTTCCGACGCCACTGGAGGCTATGGCATGTTACTAGCATCCTCCATGTCAAAATAAACATGATCCCTCAGTATGCCTTCCTGCGGAGAGGAAGTGAAGCCTGCGGTCTCATATCATAGATTTATGGCATGAAAAGAACCTTCCACTAACTCCACTTGAGGAGGCTGTGTGGCGCAGTCGGTAGAGTCTCTGAGCTTCTAACTGAAAGGGAGTGGGCTTGATCCCCACCCAGGTAGTGGATTTTAGAAACAAAACTACCACTTTCGGAACCGCAAATAGCCCTGGGGTTCACTCAGCCTACACAAGAACTGAGTACCTGGGTAATTCCTGGGAGCAAAGGCGGCCGGGCATGGAGCTGACAACTCCATCCCATCTAGTGCCGATGTCACAAAGAATGGAAGCCTCTACCTTCCACTACTCCCAGGGCTTCCATGGCCTGCACGGAGTTGGCTTTGCTTTGGCTTTACTAACTACACTGCACTTGTGGAAGCTAAAATTTGTAGGTTAGGCTGATAACGCTTTATATTAGTTCCAACGTTCGCCGCCAGGTGGTGACTGCGATGGCATTTAATAGCCACGTCCGCAGCTAGGTGTCGTGGATGGTAGCATTTGGTAGCAAAAGTAGGAACTACATGAAAAAATTAATCGTCTGCAGTCCTTCTACCTGAATCACAGATAACACACACTAATACAGTCCTCACAATTAACACCGGTTATCGGACAGATTCTACACACACCCAAAGTACACTGGGCTACATGACCGCGTTGTCGCAGCCCCTACACTAAGGAACCAAACAAAATAAACATGAAATGAAAATCATGTGTTTTATATGAATCACCCTGTACTTACAAATAATTTACATACTATAAGAAAAAAAAAGGAATATAATAAAGAAAAAGGGAAAATAGAGTGAGAAGTGCCCTCAACCCTTCAAGAACGATGATGGATGGTCTTTGGAAGGAAAGGGAATATGCAGAAAATCCATCCCAAAGCCACAGGGAAACAGATGAAGCTTAGAGTTGCCAATTCCCAGGCTCTCTAGCCATGATCATGTTAAGCAGGTTAATGTTTCGTCTCCCTAGTGTCCAAACTATGCAAATTTTGAAATCCCATTAATTACCTATTTTTTTATTATTTATCATATGATGTTAACACAACACAATCACCTACATAAATACAGATTCATATAACACAGCAATAATACTAACAAATTATATAAATTATAAAGCAGATAAAAAAAATTATAAATCAACGTCCAACTCGTTGATCCATTTGACAGCCTCAGTTGTAGCAGAATGCAGGTCCTCCAGACTTCCTGGAAAAACTCGGAGAGGACATTCCAGTACTAAGTGCTCCATTGTCTGTGGAATGTCAGCGCAATCGCAATTCGGTGAGTCTTTCCAACCCCATTTGTGGAGAACAGAAGCACATCTTCCCAAGCCACATCTAATACGATTGAGTCTAGTCCAGGTATGTCTGGGCATATTGAAGCCAGCAAGTTTTATGTGAGGATCCTCAACGTTCAGGATGCCTGGTGGCGTAGATGTTGTCCACTCAACCCGCCAATTTTCATTAGGTTTAAAATTTCTGCTTGTTAAATCCAAGGCAGTTTTCCATGCAGGTTTACGGGATTTCAATCTAGATGGGCCAAGATGTTTCATGTCTTCATGTATTGGGAGGGCCTTGTTATTTTGCACTCTTTAGGGGCCGATAACCTCGATGTTAGGCCCCTTAAAACAACAATTATCATCATCATCATATTTTGCACTCTCGACCAAAGATGAACCAGATTTTTCTGCCTTCTGATATGAGGAGGTGCGATATTACTCAGCACTGGTAACCACTGGACTGGAGTAGGAAGTAGTGTTCCAGATACAATACGCATGCTCTGTCGGAGCTGAACATCCACCCGTTGAGTGTGGCAGCTATTAAGCCATACCCCAGAGCAAAACTCGGCTGAAGAATAGATTAGCGCAAGAGCAGTTGTTCTCAGAGTGTTGGCATCCGCTCCCCATGATGTTCCAGCCAGGCGCTGAAGGAGGTTATTGCGGCTCTTCAATTTCGCAGCAGATTTACACAGATGGGTTTTGTAGGTCAGAGATCTATCCAAAGTCATTCCCAGATATTTAGGGGTGCTATTATACTGTAATTCTTTACCTCTAAAATTGACTCTAGGATGGTAATTTGCATGCCTGTTGTCCAGATGGAAAGCAGTTATCTCACTTTTCTGAGGATTTGGTTGTAAGCGCCATTTTTTGAAAAAGTCATCCAGGACTTTGAGGTCTTGGGTGAGAACGGCCTCAGCTTCTGCGAAATTAGCATGTTGAACAGTGAGGTTGATATCGTCCGCATACATGAACTTGCGGGCTACTGTTTTCGGAAGATCATGGGTGTACAGATTAAAAAGAATGGGTGAGAGAACAGAACCTTGCGGCAGGCCATTATTCAGTTTACGGAATCGGCTTTTGTTCTGCTCAGAGTAGACTTGGAACAATCTGTTACTTAGCATGTTGTCTAACAAGTTCATAATCTTTAAACAAGGAACAGCCTTGATCAATTTCAATAGCAATCCCTCCTTCCAAACAGTATCATATGCTGCTGTGAGATCCAGAAAGGCTGATACGCTCTTCAGTTTCTTCTCAAACCCAGCTTCCACAAAGGTGGTCAGGGAAAGAACTTGGTCACTGCAATCACGGCCAGGTCGGAATCCTGCTTGTTCAATTGGGATCAGTGCCTCAATCGCTGGCGCTATTCTATTCAGGATCAATCTTTCCAGGAGCTTGAATGTCACAGATAGCAATGCTATTGGACGGTAACTTTGAGGTAAGTTCGGGTCTTTCCCTGGTTTTAAAAGGGCAATGATTTTGGTCTTCTTGAAGATTGCAGGTAACTTTCCTGATTCTAGTATACAGCTGAAAAAGATAGCCAACCATCGTTTTGTAGCTGGACCACAGTTCTTTAATAATTCTGGATAAATCCCATCTAATCCTGCAGCTTTTCCATTTTGAAGAGAGATTAAACCTTCTTCCACTTCCTGTACAGAGAAGGGTCTCGAATATGTATCATGTGGCTGAGCTGAGCGTATGGCTTGCCTAAGCTTTGTTTTCACCAACCGGTTGAACTTCTTGTTCTTTGCTGTTCTAGAGGTTTGGACAATATGGTTAGCTATCGCATTTACATTAATAGATGTAGGTGTTTTCGATGGTATGGAAGCGGAATCTAGTTTCCGTATCAGAGACCACGCCTTCCTGCTGGAATGCGTGAAGTTTAAACCTTCAACAGTATTTATCCATCTCTCTCTTCTACCTCTGTCAAGTGATTGTAGAAGTTCAGTAGCTTTCTCCCTGCTGCTATTTTCATTATACTCTTCTTTCAGTCTGTTGGACTCCTCATTCCATCCTGGTATATACTCCTTCCTGAAGCCTCTCGGAATAGATCGTTTGGCTGCTGCTTTTATTAGACCTATGAACCTTAAGTAGTTTTCAGGTACCGCTTGAATCCATCTAATGTTGGCATCTGAGTATTTTGCATAGGTTTCCCAATCTGCCTTCAGAAAGTTCCAGCGAGGACGAGGTGTGGAATGAATAACAGGAATCTGTACTCCAATTTTGTATATTACTGGCCTATGCTGACTATGGGGAAAGTCTTGAAGCACTTGTCGCCGAATGCGAGGTACGGGAGTTGAAAGGCTATTGGAAACAAAGCATAAATCAGGTGAGTAATCTTGGTTCCATCGAGCTGAGTGAAATGTGCCTCTGTCTTTAGGGTCATACATCTGGGTAAGGTTATGTACTTCAGCCCATTCCGTCAGTTTAGTCCCATTTTCGTCATTCTGACAATAGCCCCAAGATGTATGATGACTGTTGAAATCCCCTATGATAATATTTTCGTTAGTAGGGACTATAGATATAGGGTCAGGCCAGGATGTGGATGGAGGTTTATATATATTTGAGACCACAGTATTCTCTATTTGTACTGATGTGGAGAAGAAAGTGTGACAATCACTGATTGGATGGACAGTGTACTGGTATATATCGCTCTTAATGTAAGTGGCGATACCATACTGAGCATGGTGTTGCATTACTATCGGTTTGTATCCAGGTATTCTTCCTCGAGCTAACAACTGTTCGTCATTTTCCGTGTGCGTTTCCTACAATACTACAATGTCAACTGCGTTGTCCTCTAAGATCTTAGCAAGGTATTCACTCTTAGCTCTACTGATGCCTTCGATGTTTAATTGGCATATTGTTAGTTGTGAGCCAATTGTCTGTGTTTGAAACTGTACGTCCTTAAAAGGACTATTAGGTGTTACGGAGTTGTGGCCGTGAGGCCCTGAAGGGCAGTACGGCGGCATCTGAATCACTGTTGCTTTCTTAGCACCACCCAGGGGACACGTGTAGGGTACTTTAAGGTTAAACCTACGGACGTGAAGCAATGTTTAGTTGACAGACACGTAGGACAGATCCCAAGTTCCTAGTGGCAGTTTGGCCCTTAGAAGGGCAAAACTGAAGTTTGTTGCTTTCATCTAAACAACAAAATAGCTAATAGGGAGCTGAAGGTGTACATGGACAACCAGCAATTGAGACACAATAGATACCCTAAATATCTGGGGGGTCACATTGGATAGAACGCTGTCTTACAAACAACATCTCCAGAATGTTGCTGCAAAAATAGGAACCCGCAACAACATAATTCATAAGCTATGTGGAACAATTTGGGGATCCTCAGCTGCAAGTCTGCGATGCTCAGCTCTAGGTTTGGTATACTCGACTGCCGAATACTGTGCTCTTGTCTGGCTCAATAGTGCTCACACAAATATTGTAGATACCCAACTGAACAGCACAATGCGTCTCATCACTGGCACAATCAAATCTACTCCCACACATTGGCTACCAGTGTTAAGTCATATTCCACCTCCAGATCTCAGACGTAAAGATGATCTCCTAAAAGAATTCAATAAAATAATGAACAATCCAGGACTGCAGATACATGATGATATCAGCGATGCAATTACTGGTCGCCTGCGTTCCAGAAAACCATCAATACGAGATGCCATGAACTTGAGGAACAGCAACTACCAAACGTTCGTTGAGTGGCAGAAGAGACTCGACAACAAATGTTGTCCAACCATGCCTCCTGTGAAGAAGACTCCGCCACCTGGTTTCAACCTCCCTCGTAGACTATGGTCCATAGTGAACCGGATACGAATCAACCATGGGAACTGTGCAGCATTCCACTACAAGTGGAACAGAATTTCAACGCCTGAGTGTGACTGTGGTGCTACAGAACAGACGATCCTGCACATCATCACTTAGTACAGCAAAAGAAAGTACAGTGGCAGTGCTAGTGACTTTGCTCTCGTGACTCAGAGACTATTGACTATATTCAGAATTTGGATATACGTATATAAATTCCTACTGTATCTCTAGCCATAAGCTAAATAAATAAATACCTATTATTATAAAATTAAAATATATTTAATATAAAAACTAAGAATACTACAGTAAAACTAATCAGA
Source organism: Meconema thalassinum (assembly GCA_946902985.2). Taxonomy (NCBI): domain Eukaryota; kingdom Metazoa; phylum Arthropoda; class Insecta; order Orthoptera; family Tettigoniidae; genus Meconema; species Meconema thalassinum. The sequence continues at coordinate 611,487,689 of OX336388.2, forward strand.
ATCTTTGAACTTATGGATGCATTGATATAGAATGAGTATAAAAATTAGCAACATTATAGCTGCAAATCTGATAGGCAAGTTGCAAATTTTGTTTCAAAAAATGGGAAACTGAGGTACGGTCCATGCTTTCATGAACAAGGTGTTTGAAAGAAAGTTTTAGAGTCACCATCTGACAGAATTGTAGTGTAGTACATCTGCCCATAAAGCATGTGCCGCAAATATTTCCATGGCTACAAAACTATCTTCATAATTCATGTCACAGTACGGAAAATGACTCCAAGAATCAAATGGTGGAGATTAACCCCTCAAGCGTGATATTGTGAAACTCTGGGCTGCACCCACAACGTGCATTATTTCTAGCCTACTCCCAATGTTAAGCGGGGTATCATATGCATTTCGCTATAATTTCCAAACGCACTGGCAAAAGTTTTCAAAAAACACACACAATAACAACAACATATAACATAATATTATAAACTTTCAATAACCTGATTATTCCTGGTCAGCGGCACGTCAATATTGGGACAATATCACATTCGCCCAATGTGTTCGTATTTCTTGGCGTTCTATCACGAATTACATGGTCAGCGTCACTATCTTCACTGGAAGTTATAGCGAACTAATCCTCGATATCCCTGTCACATTCTGAATCACTTCCGTTGGCACTATTATGGAGCAAATTAGCTATTTCTTTGTCATCAATAACTGTGCCAGGTCTTGCCATGTTTCCAAGCAAACTCACGGTCCGCAAAACCGGGAACACGTGTGCAGGGATCTGGAAAATAAATGACTGTGAAGATATGCGACACCTCCTGGCAATAATAAGTATCTCGAAGTGTAGCCAAAAGTTGCCTCTTCCTGCCATCTTACGAGCAAATAAATAACTATGGCGAAGTCCACGTAGCGGGCGATTCAAATTCGACGGCGCACCCTTGCGCCGTACACGCTGTGAACGTAGCAGGCTAGTGGGCGCACCGTTGCGCCGCACACTCTAAGGGGGTTAAAAGATCCAATTTTGGGAAGTGAATTCAAGGACAAGGTGCTCCAAGAAACACATTTAGTGGAGGGAGTTCAGAAATGGTGGACAGTAAATGCTGAGGCTATCAGGAAAGTTGGTGTGGAAGTTCTGGGTAAGACGTCTGGGAAAGGCGCTCCACTTGATAAAGAAACATGGTGGTGGAATGATGAGGTCCAGGATACGATCAAGGCGAAAAAACAAGCCAAGAAGGCCTGGGAAGAATCTGGAATGACCAAAGACAGAGAACACTACAGACAAGCAAACAAAGCTGCGAAAAGAGCAGTTGGAAGAGCAAAGGCAATGGCATGGAATGAAGTCTACGAAAATCTAGAGACCAAAGAAGGCGAGGCAAAGCTCTTCAGAATTGCTAAGGCACCGGACAGAGCATCAAAAGATCTTACCCACATCAAGCAAATAAAGAATGAACAAGGAATGGTAATTCGAGATGAGAACCAAATTAAGAAGAGATGGGAGGAGTACTTTGAAAAGCTGCTTTATGAGGAGAATAAAAGGCTTGTGTTTGAAGATGGTATTCAAAATTATAATTTAACAACTAACATTTGCAGGGTAGAGATTGTAACTGCTATGAAGAAAATGAAAAGTGGAAAAGCAACGGGCCCCGATGAAATCCCCGTAGAGGCCTGGAAATGCCTGGGAGAAGAGGGAATAGATATGTTGCTGAGCCTATTCCAACAAATATTTCAAGAGGAAATAATGCCCAACGAATGGCGGAAGAGTACCATAATTCCCATCTATAAAGAAAAGGGGGACATTCAGGATTGTGCAAATTACAGAGGAATAAAACTCATGTCGCACACTATGAAGATCTGGGAAAAAGTCATTGAAGTTAGGCTTAGGCAAGAGACAACAATAGCAGAAGAACAGTTTGGATTTATGCCAGGGAAAGGAACCACAGATGCCATTTTTTCTCTGAGACAGCTCATGGAAAAACACAGGGAAAAGAAGAAAGAATTGCATATGGTGTTCATAGATCTAGAGAAGGCTTATGATCGTGTCCCCCGTCAAGAAGTATGGAGATGCATGAGATTCAAGGGAGTACCAGAGAAGTATGTGCGCATTATCCAGGACATGTACCATGGGGCAAAGACGCAAGTTAGAAGCAGTGTAGGGCTAACGGGAACCATACCAGTTGAAGTTGGTCTCCATCAAGGATCTGCACTGAGTCCCTATATCTTTGATCTGATAATGGATGTTATCTCTGAAAGCCTTAGAGAACCTGCTCCTTGGTGCATGCTATTTGCAGATGACATTGTACTATGTAGCACTAATCAAGAACAACTCGAACTTAAACTAGAACACTGGAGAAAAGCATTAGAGGACAGGGGTCTTAAAATCAGCCGGAATAAGACTGAATACATGTGCCTCGGTGGAAAGGGAAATGACAGTGTGAAGATGGACGGAAATCAGCTCCAAGCAAGTAATAGTTTCAAGTACCTTGGATCAACGGTATCTGACGATGGCAATCTAGACCTGGAAATTACCCACCGAATTCAGGCTGCCTGGTTAAACTGGGAAAGGTTGTCTGGTGTCCTCTGTGACAGGAGACTAATAAATGTCCAAGTAAAGGGGAGAGCCTATAAAAGTGTGGTGAGACCTGCCATGCTATATGGAGCAGAAACTTGGCCAATAGTACAGTCGCAAAATAAACGGCTGGATGTAGCCGAAATGAAAATGCTGAGATGGATGTGTGGTGTTACTAGGAAAGACCACATCAAGAACAGCTTCATACGAGGAAGTGTCAAGGTAACCCAAGCATCAAGGAAAGTTCAAGAAAGGCGGTTGCTCTGGTATGGTCACATTAAGCGCAGGGATGAGACCTATGTGGGAAGAAGAGTGCTGGATCTTGAGCTGGAGGGCAGGAGGGAGAAGAAGATGGATGGACTGCGTGCGGGAAGACTTCGCAGAAAAGCAGTTAACCGAAAACACCATTTGGGACCGAGGGAAATGGAAAAGACTTGCCAAAAACGTCGACACCGCATGAGCGGGAAAATATGAAGAAGAAGAAGAAGATTCTCCACTAGATTAATGTCATTCATACTACTGGGGACTGATCCCCAAATAGTACACAGAGGCGTAATTATACCAACAAATTAAAAAATGGATATTTTTGCGATTGCTGACCAAAACTCAGTCGTAGTGTGCCTTATGTACAAAGTCAAGGTTGAAAACATAAAAGAAACTTCTATATTTCATGCAAAAATGTACCCTGGAGAAGTCACTGAGTGCTGTACGCATTGCAGCACTGCATTTACTACCCCCCGGCTCTTGTCCGGACACACTTCCCCCTGATACCCCCTCCCTCTGAGCCTTGACTGCAGGTGAAAGTTACCATACACATGAAAAGTAGCATTCTGACAGCCACGGCTAGTAACGATGGTTGGTCCAAACTTCACCTGCATTATACACATAATGTATAACCTACATGGCTCTCTGTTTTACAAATCCCAGACTCCATAGAAATGGGAATAATATCGGGTAGGAGAACATTGTTCAGCAAACAATCTTAAAACTATCTCTTTGACAAACCTGTTGGGCTTTCATGATTCGATGTACTGGTGCCAGCCTTATCTGTTTCCACGACCAGCTCGATGATAGGCTCTTCTTATGATGCTGCCCCTTCAACCTGCCTATCTTGTGTGAACATATCACTGTCCAGGGCAAACAGTATTTCGATATCCACCTGCCCGAAGAGAGCTGGGTCATGTTATAGAGCAATCATTTTTCGTCACACAATTGCTTTTCTCGTAGTCCCAATTTTTTGTTTATTTGTTCAACCATTTTCTGAAAAGAAAATTCATTATGGTAAGGTACCGGTAACACTCAAGAAAAAACACCAATTAAAAATATCAGAAAGAAAGGTTAAGTATTATGGCCATTAACATTACACTAGTAAAAGTACCGTAGCCCACAGGTTAAGTTTATGGCACTGCTTTCAAAAAGCAGTAATTTCATTACAAGAAACTGGCATGGTTCTATTTTTAATCAGAATTAGAAGTCCATTACAACTTTATTTACAATAGTTCCCTCTCCTTTAATGTTCATTATAATAAATAACTACGATATCGTTATTATTCTTTGAATGTTATAGTTATGTAAATATTTTTTTGTGCAGTTCATGAGCTGAGAAGCAATAATGTATGCTACGATTTGTACAGTCTCAACACAATATTATGTGCATCTAGCAAATATTGGAGTAAGTACCCTTGGTTTTCCGATGTGTGACAGTGTGCCTATCATCGTATGTACACTTATGCAGTACAACTGTAATCTATCCGAGAAGGAAACATTTTAATTCAGATACCCCCTTGCTCATGCTCCACAGGTGGATAGGCCTATGTAACTTAGTGGTTTTCTCTCCACAGTGATCCCCAATACTTTCCTCTGTAATATACTCCTGTGTTGACATAGAATCATCCATAATAGGTCACCAATTTAGATGGATTGGTCATGTCCATCGGATGGATGATGTGAGATTACCTCGTCAAATGCTATATGGTGAGTTATGCTATGGCACCAGACCTCATGGTGGTCCTAAGAGGCGCTACAAGGACCAATTTAAGCAGACCCTGAAATTGACAGGTCTTGATTCACAAACCTGGGACATGCTGGCTGAAGACCGCTCAACTTGGCGCCGTACCATCTCGGATACTGTAAAGACGTTTGAAAGGGATCGACGCATACATGAAGAGGCCAAGCGTCAAGCTAGGAAACTTCGAGCAGCCCAACCACGTCCTCCTCCAGCAATACTATGCGACTTGTGTGGTCGCTTGTTCCATGCCAGGATTGGACTCTTTATTCATCGTAAACACATCCACAAACTGGACTGAAGGAAGAAGATTTATACTCGGATTCGAGTTAAAGCCGATGATGATGATGATGATGATGACTCCTGTGTTGGGTACGGTAGCCCATGACCTCGTAGTTCCGCCCCTTAAAACAACAATAACTAACTAACTAACTAACAAGACCGAGAATATCCAATACCTCCGGATTTTGGTTGCTTATTACGCGAGGGCCCTAATAGGTTATGGTACGGTAACCTTAAAAGTAGGCTACTACTTTACGTTTTTGCTACTCTTTCATTTATGTTCCTTTTAGTCAGTAGGCCTATTGGACGTATTGGTGCTTTAAAATAATCAACAGGTGTGTCTTACTACAGAAATAATACAAAAATTGAAGAAATCTTACCTTGTGCTCAGGCACGTAGTTGAACGCCTCCGTCATATTTTGACATGTTCTCTTCTTTTTTCCACGGTAACTTCGTCCGTCTTATTATTTTCAAGTATATGTTTATACCGGAGGATGATTTGCACAACAAAATGTTTATCCTCTACACACAACAATTTCTTTATTACTCCACGTTTGAAATACCGGGGCGCGAAGATTGCTTCATAGCTTATCTGGAAACAAAAGCTACACTGACCGTTGCCAAAAGTCTCAAAAAGTAATATTGAAATAAGTACGCGCTAATCACACATGTATCATACATGACTAGCTGACAATCAATTATAATGTTTAACATATCAACGTTAATATCATGCAACATCAGATTATATTGTAAGACACGTCAACTTTAATACTTATTCGAATAACACTAGTGAAACTTTTCGTATGTGATTGGTACCAATGAATCTTACTTTCGAGGAAGCCTTGAGGATCCCTTGAGTAAGGAGACCTTAAGGAAATGACTCTGACGGCAAAATCAATCTCAAGGAGACCTTCAGATTGGAGGAAGCCTCAAGGCCTCCTTAGTCAAGGTCTCCTCAAGGTGTCGTCAAGAAATGTCTCTGAATTCCACCCTAAGACACCCAGGAATAGCAAGCTTAGTTATGGAAGGGAGGGTCGAGGACAAGAACTGTAGGGGTAGACCAAGGTTAGAATATGTTAAACAGATTGCCTCGGATGTAGGTTGTGGTAGCTATGTAGAGATGAAACGATTAGCTCAGGACAGGGAGGCATGGAGAGCTGCATCAAACCAGTCAAAAGACTGAAGACTCAAACAACAACAACTTGACATCATCTTATATGATCCTTGTGAAAGAGCTGATTTTAACTGATTGATATGTTTCATTTCAGATTCCATGAATCTCTTTGAGTTTTCTGATGATGGATCACTCTCCTGGATAAAAATATTCTTTTTCTGGCATATGGGTACATCAACTTGTGACCGTGCTCTGCAGAGTCCCGATGTTCAGAAGCTAATCCATGATAAGAATTTGGAATTTGACTTGATAATATTTGAGAACTTTATCAGTGAATGCTTTTACGGTTTTATGCACAAATACAAAGTCCCAGTTATCAATATTAGCCCAAATTCTGCTATTCTGGCCATGGGTAATCCAGTGGGTAATTCTTACATCCCTTCATTCATACCTGAAGGGATGCTGGGTTACACAGATCACATGACATTTAAACAAAGAGTCGCTAACACACTCATGACAGCATTCCAATCTGTGGGACGCCGCTTTCTGTACCTTCCTCGACAGGATGCAATAGCAATGAAGTATTTTGAAGATTCAACATTTCCTGGAGTAGCTGTCTTGGAGCCAAACGCATCACTCTACCTGCTAAATACCCACTTCAGCATTGGCTATTCTCTACCATACACACCCAATACCATTGAAGTTGGAGGGATGCACATTAAACCTCCAAAGAAGCTGCCCCAGGTAAGCTGTATCAAATATCATGTCTTCTGTCAAAACTACAAATGCAGGGACAAAATTTTCTTACCTAACTACAGATTTAGAATGACTATAGCCAAATGACTACGTTATCAAAAGCATGAACATGTAGATATCTACATTAATTACATCAGTAATATTTAGTGGGAGAAATGCTTTACTGTAGTTCCTTTTCTCACATTAGAACAATGGCCAATAACAAAGGAGAACAATTGCTCTTACATATTTCAACTGAGCACTTACTACTTCAGCTCAATCATTATTTCATGCAGTATTTTAGCCTACTTTTCACATTTTGCAAAAATGAGGAAAAAGTAGACTTATGAGATCGATCCGGGAAAATGTGTGTCTGTCTGTCCTTCTGTCTGTCTGTCTGTCTGAGTGTCCCCCCTATCAACTCCTAAATGGCTGCAGCAATCAAAACCAAATTTGGTATGTGTAAAGATCATTACCTGAATATCTCAAGCCCATATTTGAAGATTATATCAGTGCAACCAACTGCTGAAAACCCGCAATTGAAATTTGAGCTTCATGTTGGATACCTTGGAAGGTATACATGAGAGCTATTTCAAAATTGGCACACATATAGATAATAATATTTCAGTTTAATTTCCGGGAAGCCATACATGGCAGTGTTGCCAAAATGATTCTAAGCCTGCTGATAGGTCCAATTTTTAAATGTATATAACTTCTGCACTATCAATTGGACTTCAACCAAATTTCATATGTACTATGTGTACACAAACAGATATGACAGAACATATTCTTAAGAGCCACCACGGCTGCCAACTGTTAATAAATGCTATCTCTATGCTTTTATCCAAATACCAATATATCATAAAGTATGCAAGCCGACAGCTTTTAACTATGCACACGTATAGTACTTGACATTCTAGATTAATTTGAAGTAACTAATATACGTTAGTGCTGCCAACATAATTCTAAGTCTGCTAATAGGACCAATTTTTAATTACATGTAACTTCTATACTATCAATTGGATTACAACCAAATTTCGTATGTGCTTTGTGTACCATAACAGATATGACAATTCATATCCTTAAGAGCAACCAGGGCTGCCAACTGTTAATAAATGCTGTCTCTATTTTTTACCCTAATATCAATATATCAGAATGCAAGCCAACAGCTCTAAACTTTGCACACGTATAGTACCTGACATTCTAGATTAATTTGGAGTAACTAATACACGTCAGTGCTGCCAACATGATTCTAAGCCTGCTGATAGGTCCAATTTTAAAATACATGTAACTTCTATACTAACAAATGGATCTCATCCAAAATTGGTACAACTAGACATCATAATATTTTAGATTATTTCTGACCTACATATGCATGACATTGTTGCCAACATGATTTAACACGCGCTGATAGAGCCAACGTCTAACTGCATGTAACGTCCATGCTATCTATTGGACTTCGACCAAATTTTGTATTCTGTACCTTAAGAGATGCAACTAAGAATATATTCAGTCACCAGGGCTGCCAAGTGTAGTGCTCTATTAGGCTACATTATACCAGGTATATTTTGAACTAATTAGATATTTCGATATTACCAACTTAATTTCGTCATTATTCTAGATAGGTCCATATAGATTAATTGTTGGCATGAATCTTATATTTTAAGAAAAGTAGGCTCTTTAGTTCATCACGGAACTTTTTGTTTATAATACGTATTAAATGGATTATTTACAACTTTTTAAAATTTATAGATCATATTTAAATGCATTAAGTTATATTTTTATGTCATGTAGAACATTTATAAATATCATTCATATCGGAAGTAGAAAGGCCATTTAAAGTTAATTTCAAATAGCAGTAGCCTACTATTTTAACATGAATTAATTGCAATGAATTATTTTGTTCAGTTATAATTTGTGTTTATACGCTGCTCCAAGAAAATTTATATAATAAATAAAAGGCAATGTCACTCATTCACCCATCACCATATCTCGGTAACCACAGAACCAGGAAACTCAAACTCAAAATTTTTCATAGAGGTTCCTTTAATTTTATGGGCAAGGGATAAATTTGGATTTTATGGATTTCATTCCCAAGGGGAAAATAATATTGCATTTCTGAAGGCACTTGAGTTTAAACATGAAACACAACATGTGGGTTTCTTTTAATAAAATTCAAAAGAGACACGTGCTTGAGAAATGTTCGATCTAATGAATTTTTAGGTGTGAAAATTGGGGTTAAAAATTCCTTAAAGGTTTATGTATCTCTGAAACTGCTTGAGAGAGTAGTATGAAACTCAAGAAAGATTCTCCTCATAAAAATTCAGAAACATGTGTTGGATGTTTTTTTTTTTTTAAGTCATCCTGAACAAACAGTGAAAAGAGGGTTGATTTTTGTAGAGTATGGTACTACAGTATATGTGAGTCCTTGAGTTTCAAAAACTGCCAAGTCCACCTCTTTTGTAGTATTAGTCCTTGTTGTTGTTGTTTGTTTATTTAAGCTCATGTGTACAATTTTTTGTCCTGCCAAGCTTCCGCTTGTCGGCAGGCGCCAATCATCATTACAATTTGTATGTTGGTGGCTTAGGTGACATAGTTGGTAGCATGCTGAGCGTCTATGCCCAAGCTTGCATGAAACCTGGCCGAAGTCGTCGGATTTTTAAGAGCGTTAAAAATCCCTCAGTATGCCTTCCTTTGGAGAGGAAGTAAAGCCGGCGGTCCCATGTCATAGATTCATGGCATGAATAAGAACCTTCCACTAACTACACTTGTGTGAAGCCAAACTTTGTAGGTTAGGTTTGATTATTGCTCTTAAGTTCCTACGTTCGTAAACGGGCGCTGGTTGCAATGGCATCTAGTAGTAGTGAAGTTCACAGCTAGGTGTCGTGGATGGTAGCATTTGGTAACGAAAGTAGGAACTACTTGAAATTATCGTTTGCAGTCCTTACTTGAATTACAGATAACACACACTAATACAGCCAACACAATTAACACCGGTTATCAGACAGATTCTACACACACCCAAAAGTACACGGGGCTACATGACCTCGTTGTCGCAGCCCCGAAACTAAGGAACCAATTTGTATGTTGAAAAGCAATTAAATTAACAATTATACCATTCAATATCTCCCCTTGCCATGCTTCAATCAACTCATAACAATGAAAGGAAATTATTAGAATGAGTCAATAATATTAATACAATATAGCAGCATTTATGAGCGTACCTTAAAAAATTTCCTACATTAGTATATTACAATATTTTTTAGCCTATTTTCAATTTTGAAAAAATAGGCTTATGAGATCACCTTTTCTTCGTGTGTGTGTGTCCCCCTAATAACTTCTAAACGGCTGGCGCGATTTCAATGAAACTCGGTAAGTTCATAGCACTATTCCGGACGACCCCACCGTGCCCTTCAAATTTTGTTACGTCTCACAAATCCAACATGGCGGCTGTGCGAAATATTTCACCAGCATTCAATATCTCCTAAACTATTCCCGATATCACCCTGGAATTCTTTATGGTTATAAAGGGAACTACTAGAAGTTCACCTATGTTACTTTTGAAAAACTGGCAACTACAAAACCAACATGGCGGCCACGCGAATTTGCGACTTTTAAATAGACCTTTTTCGCGATTTAACCAATCAAACTTGGTACAGTATATGTTTATACACATTGTAATGCACCGACATCTAACTTCGTTCAATTGTTTAAATAACCACAAGATGGCGGATGTGCGAAATATTTCACCGGCATTCTATATCTCTGTAACTATTAGCGGTATCACCCTGAAATTTTGTACGTAGATAAAGGGCACTACTGGAAGTTCATCTATAAGACTTTCAAAAACCGGTTAACTACAAAACGAACATGGCGGCCAAGCGAAATTGAAAATTTTAAATAGACCTTTCTCGCGATTTAATGTTTCAACCGCAATGAAATCTGGTACAGGAAATGTTTATACACATTGTAATACACTGGTATCTAATTTAGTTCAATTGTTTACATATCCTCAAGATGGCGGCTTTGCGAATTTTAAAATTAAGTTGTTCTTTCTTGTGTCGTAATTATGTGATCGATGTGAAAGTATGAATAATGAACCTACGCAATAATTTTCCTTTAATGGTACATGACTCTATGGCCTATACATTTAACAATCCAACATGGCGACCATCCGAAATATTTAGATGGCTCTGAATATCTACGAATCTATTATAGCAATCAAACTGAATATTTTTTTATGTTCATAGGGGCTATGAACTTAAGTTCACCTATTGGACTTTAAATAACCTGGTGATCACAAATCCAACATGGCGGCGACGCGAAGTATAAATATTCACATGGACGTTTCTCTCAATTTAACCATCCGAGTGCAGTGAAACTTGGTACAGTAAATCCTTATATGAATGTTAATCCACTGGCATCTAATTTATTTCAATTGTTTCCATAACCACAAGATGGCAGCTGTGCGAAGTTTTAAAATCTCCTTGTTACTTCTTGTGTCCTATTCATGCGATTGAAGTTTGAATGCTAAACGTACACAATAATCTTCATGTAACAGTACATAACTCTAGGACCTACATATATAAAATCCAACATGGCGACCATCCGAAATATTTAGTCGGTTCTCAATATCTACGAATCTATTACAGCAATCTAACTGAAATTTTGTATGTTGATAGAGGCAATTAACATAAGTAGGATATATGAAAATAGGCTGTATAGTTCTTCACGGAACTACTTGTTTCTTACTACATTAATACATAAATCAGAAATCTTTCTAGGTTTATGGCGTATGTTGTGTGGGGTTTCGCCTAGGAACACCAAGCTGGCTTATTAGCGGGCTCTTGGTGTCTGCGCCCGGACCCCCATAGGAGTAGCGAACTGTGTACTACCTCCCTTCTTATGAAGTGCACGTGTGCCTCTTAACTGCGAGAGCTAAAAGCTCTAGCAGTCTTTCACCTCCCTATAAAAGCTTCAAAAGGGTGGTGTATTGGCTTTCACAGTTCACTACTCCAGTGGGGTTCTGGGCATGGACACCAAGAGCCTGCTGATGAGCCAGCTTGGTGTTCCTAGGCGAAACCCGACACAAGACACGGCATAAACCTAGAAAGATTGCTGAGTTTAAATCACGGGTGTGTGAATGCCAATATACTACAGTACATTAATACAACTTACAAACTTAACTTAAAATAAAAATTTTACTATCATGTTCAATGAATTTCACATTTCATATTGCCACAGTCAATGAAAAAGAGTCTATTAGACACTGTCTGACAATTGCTAAGGAACAGAGACATTGGTAGAAAGGAATATTCACAGACAAGGACAGAAGACATGCAACACAGTACATACGTAATAGAGGTGGAGTGGTATATTTATAATGAAAATTAGTACAGATTTCACCTCATGGGAAAGCAGGGTAACAGATATAAAGAAATCAATACATGACGTTCTTGTTGGAAACAGTTCAGACTCACAAAATGAATGTCGATAGCAGTCTCTTAGTAAGGAATATGCCCTCCTCGGATACGAATGCACATTCTGCACCTGTTATTTATGCTGTCTACTAAACTGTTGAGGAATCGTTGGGGGATATCTTCCCACTCCTCTCTCGAGGCGATTTTAAGGTCTTGGACGGTTCGGGGAGGGGGTATTCATTGAGAAACACGTCTGCCAAGAGCATTCCAGGCATGCTCGATAGGATTCAAGTCCGGGGGGTATGCAGGCCATTCCATACATTCAATATTTTCACTTTCCAGTATGTCCGCTACTGCAGTGGTCCTGTGTGGGCGGGCATTGTCATCCATAAACAGAAAGTTGGGTTCTACCGCACCCCTAAAATTACGAACGTGGTCCAGAATAATCTCACTGTAATACCGCTGTGCTATAACGGTACCTCATTTGAAGACATGCAGCGGTGTTCGGCCATTGTGCATAATGCCTGCCTACACCATAACGCCGAGGCCATACCGATGACGCTCATGAACATTCAGAGGAGCGTAATGTGTTCCCCTCTCTCTTCACACTAAGTGGTGGCCAGAATCACTTGTCACTTGTCGGAGAACATTACTCTGGATGCCTGTTGCTGACCCCAAACAACATGTTTCTTACAGCAACTAACTAACTCTTGCTCGACGATGGCCTGGTTGAAGGTGGGAGGCATTTAACAGGCTTCCGAGCATACAAACCAACCTGATGTAATCGCCTCGAAATGGTCCTGGCAGATACACTTGTACCGGTAGCGGTTGCAAGGTCTGCAGCTATCTGACGAGGAGTGAGATGTGTTCCTTTTTGCTACAGACAACACGTTCTGCCCTCTCCAGTGCCTTTTACTCTCATTGGTCGGTTGTTCCTTCGCATTTGTCCGCCGTTCTAGGGCAATAGTCACTTGATCCATAGCAATTGTCAGGCAGTGTATATATATAATCAGTTGTCTTCTTAGTTTAAGGAGTTATTTAATATCCAATTTTTTAATCTTTCTGTTTTGTTTTTGCTATTCTCTCAAAGACCAGCAGTGAATGTGGTAGCTTATTAAATAGAAAAGGCATCATGTAAGCTAGTGATCTTTTTCCAAATACATTATTTGTTATAGGAATTACAAAATGTGAGATCTTAAATCTTGTTTCCTGTTCATGTTTTAAATGTTCCTTGAAATTACTATTTATAAAGGTAGAAGTAGTAGTAGTTCATTAGCCAATTCATTTTTTTAATCCAGCAGGGCATGCATATGGAGTTCAGGTGTTCCTTCCACACAAACAGACACCATTTGTAACTTCATTGGTGATGCGATGTGTACTGAGTGACTGCAAAGTCTAAGACAATATCTGTTAGATAACATGACAGTAACATACATTCATCAGATAGTGTAAATTGAACTCACTGTACCACCCCTTTAACCAACAATAACTAGCTAACTAAAGTGAAAATGGTAAAATGGGTGAAAATAGGCTAGATTGGTCTAGTATGGGCAGAGAACATGCATGATAAGTCGCTCTGGCTGATCACATATTTTAATCAGTAAGGATTTGGTGCATCTGGCTGACATCAAAATCCATGGTCAGATGATTGATTATAATAAATTATGGTATTTTTATGCTGTCTTTGAAATTCCCAAAAGTTTTTAGGTCGGTTCTGAGTGACATTGTGTAAATATAGTAGATAAGGAATGGTTTTCCTTGCACACGGCAGTCTTCTATAAAGAAGGTATTAAAATAACAGAGAAACTGTATTAAAAACACAGATAAAGGTATGTAGAAACTCAGTTTTTATTGCAAAGTTTCTTACGCCACACGAGGATTACCTTAACAATCCATTATCTGCACAGTGAGCAGCTATTTCCTTCCTCTAGATTAGGTCCACCTCGTGGCATATTATACAGTATATGAATTGCAGCCAAATGGCCATAGCTGGGTATTTTTGATTGAATGCCCGAGGGCTCCCAACAAGTTCAGAGGTGATGGATGGTGCTGCACAAGCACCCCTTTGGACCCTCTGCTGACTACTTTCTTGTTTTACATTTACATCCACAATAATGAAATTGGAAATTTAATTTACAGGATCTGCAAAAGTTCATGGATGAGGCAGAACATGGTGTGATATACTTCAGCCTGGGTTCCAACGTCCGAGGCTCAGACATGCCAAAACAAATGCTTCAGGCATGTTTGGATGTGTTTGGAAAGTTGAAGCAGCGTATTCTCTGGAAATGGGAGAAGGACAGTCTTCCAGGACAACCCCCCAATGTGCGACTGGGAAAGTGGCTACCACAGAGTGATATCTTAGGTCAGTAAATATATAGCAAAAAGGACATTCCTTTGCATCACAGTATTAATAAAAAAATCACTGAAAAGATATCAACATTGTCAGTACAGAATAAAACAGCTAAATGATGCAGTAGAAAGCCGCTTATCCGATGTAATTGGGACCGAAGTTAGCTCGGATAACAGAAAACTCGGTTAACAGGGAATGTGTAGGAAATCTTATTTAATTCAACTCATTATAAAAATGGTAATACAGTATTTACAGTACCTTTTTATATCAATTACACTTTCATTGCAAAAATGTCCTGTATTTTATGTTGTTTGAGATTATTACCCCTCTTGCTCGCCGCTATGTTGTGCCACCATCTCATCCAAACCAAGTCATGTGGCGTGGACTCCTCCTGTGGTTCTGTGTATACTAGTGCTGCCTAGCAGCACGTTGTTACGAATTTTAACGCTAATTTAATTAATTGCGTTGACAAAATGAGCACCTCAGTTAACACGGAGCCTCGGTTAAGCGGGTTCCTACTGTATATGGCTTAGTACATATTCTGGAGCTGTGTTATGCCCCTTCATCAACCTGTTTCCAAACAAATTTAACAGATTATTAACGCCAATTGAGCTGATTAATATCGATTCAATTTATGATGTGCCTGGTTAATACAGAAGGCCTATTTTATCATAAGTTTGCTACTGTTCATTTACTGAGTTTACCTACTTCATTCTAGAATACAGTAGGCTACTAATATTATTCTCCCATAGCAAAATACAGATTTATTGAATCATTTCTTCAAATCAACTTGTCGTTTTTTATATTTTGAAGCGATTTAGTGTGGTACAGTATTATGAATATCATTTCACCTTCTGTCACCTTCAAATTATTTATGAGAGTCCCACACATTTTTTAAATTTCATACTCTACATTCTAATATTTTTTGTACACAGCAGTTCTTTTTATAAGTAATGTTTATAGCATTCCTGAAATGGATATTCATGATTGTATTGATGACATTTGAAGCTTTCAGCTATTAGATCATAGAAAATAGAGAATTCAAATGACTTTTTAAGTCATTATGTGAAGCCATCATATGCTTGGCATAAGCATAATAATACTACATGTTACTGTAGGCTTTGGATTCCAGAATAGGCTTGTATTTTCCATGACCTAATAGCTGGAAAGTTCCGTTTATGATCAATGTTTATGGCAATCTATTTTTGATCATAACTATGTACAAGTCCACTGCTGACCACCAGAGGGAGCAGACCCTAGAATATGCCAAATGCAGTCTTTGGTGAAACATCATACCTGGACCTCAGCCTACAAGCCTGGGCAACTTGTACATAGTTATGAACGTTGGCCATAAAAGCCTTAACTATTATATTTTCAAACACATTTTGTTAACAGTTCTACAAAACTTAATTATTTTTTCGATCAATTTTTGTTTGAAATAATTCTGTTCATTTGAGTGAATCACCTTGTTAGTACTTCAAAAATTTTACCTAAACTAATGGTACAAATTCTGGAGCTGTGTTATGCCTGTTTATAAAGAAATTTAACAAATTTTAAACTCCGATTGTGCTGATCACTATCAATTCTATTTACGAAGGAGCTGAAATTGTCCAGGTTACTCAACGTGTTATGATAAGAACCAGGATTCACTCACTGAGTCAAAACACAACTAGAAGCATTCTCACACAGCAGGCTGCCAAGTCCACAGTTCTCATCTCAGTGCTGCTCCTCCGAGCAGTTCCCTTCCAAGTTCTGCTTGAAGACCCTGGTGTCTGCCCACATGCTGCGTCAAACTCAGGGCCTCCATCACTGTCCACTACTATGCTTCCACACAAGCATACTGCACACTTCACTATGCACACCGTCACCAGCAGCTTACGGCTGTCAGTCACTGTTGAACTCGACTCCACTCAACCAAACTGTCAACTTTGCTCGTGTACTGAACTCCAGGGCCCTCACTTTGCTTTATATAGTGCAAGGGGGTTTTGAGAGGCTTCTACTACCAACTCGCGGTATCTCTCTACAACTCAGTTGCTCGAGTCGAGCCCAAAAGGCTTGGAATGCTCCTGAGTATACAGTCCCAGGTCCATAGTGGTCTCCATCTCCCTTTGACGCACCGCTGTTGCCATCATTCACCGATTACATCACCAAAGCTACACTCTTCTCTTCTCCCTCCAACCATTGTGCTCCAAGGCCTCGGGTCACACTAATTTGCCAGCATATCGCCCCAGTATATCATTGTGTACAATACCAACTAATGAACCTAATGGGACAAAGTCTTGTAAAATGGACTGAGAAACCCAGACAATTTCAAGTTTCTTTGTAAACTGAATTGTTATCCATGTATATACTATATGTTAAACACAAAATCAGTTTAGCACTTCCTTTTTCTTTTTCTTTATCTCAGCCTTTTCCCACGTCACATAGCGTCAGCATTACTTTGTTGGACTCTTCTCTTCCATAAATGTCTACCCCATGCTTCCTCCCTCTTCCATCCTTTTTCTATCAGGTCTCCTGAAACCTTGTCTTTCCACCTCATTATTGGTCTTCCTCTCCTCGACCCCTCAATTTCTAGATTTCCAATCTTTTCCCCACGTAGTCCTCCTCTCTTCTCAGCACATGTCCATACCAACAGAGCCTACTCTCCTGAACCTTCTTTCCTATGGGTCCCACTATCACTGCTACTCAGATGAAAAGGAAGGAAGCTTGTAGTTTAACGTGACCGTTAATCTCGCGATCATAAGCCACGGGACCTCCGTTTTACGTGGAATCCGAACCACAGGACATGGCATTTCACATTGAAAATCTCACATGCAGTGACCGGGAATGTATTCATTCCTTATTCTATCCTTTGTCACTCTGCTCATCGGGGCAGATGACCTCATAGTTCTGCCCCTTGAAACCTCAATAACTAACTAACTAACTCTGCTCATCCACCTTAGCATTCTCATTTCTGCCACTTCCATCTTTCTCTAGCGGCTTTAGTGGCGTAGTTGGTAGTACGTATGCTGAGCTTCTATGCCCAAGGTCGTGGGTTCAAAGCCGGCCGAAGTCGTCGGATTTTTTAAGAGCGTTAAAAATCCCTCAGAATGCCTTCCTTCGGAGGGGAGGTAAAGCCGGCGGTTCCATGTCATAGATTTATGGCATGAAAAAGAACCTTCCACTAACTACACTTGTGTGAAGCCAAAATTTGGTGCATCTCGTGGTGTAGCAGCTAGCATTCTTAACTGTCACCACAGAAGTCTGGGTTGGATTTCCAGTTTTGACAAGAAATGTAATCCTGGTCTGAGGGCTGAAATGGGGTCCACTCAGTCTCATGAGGCTAAACTGTGAAGCGGTGGGTTCAATTCCCACCTCAGCCATCCTAGAAGTGGTTTTCTGTGTGGTTTCCCATTTCCACTGTGGGCAAATGCTGAGATGGTTCCTAACTTAAAGGTCATGGCTGCCTCCATCCCCTTCCTAGCCTCAGTTACAAATACACTCACTATTATAGTCACCAAAATAACACAGGTTATCAGATAAATTCTCTCTCTATAAATATATACACCCAAGTACACAGGGCAAAATGACCATAACGTTGCAAAGCCCTTAAGTGGATTAACAACATCAACAAGCACTTAATTACTTTTGATCTTGAATGCTGCTTCTCTTGTTTACATGGAAGCTTATACAGTAGAATCTCCAAACAAGTAGTCAACTGGAGATCAAAAGTAAATACTATAGAAGTACTCCAAGGTCTAGAATATCATCAAAAATATTCAAACTATACTGATGCTGCTATAGTGATTTTCTGTTTAAGACACAATGATAGGTTGATTAAGGAGCACTGCACATGTACCATTAAATTAAATATACACACCTCAACAAAAGTTTGTATTAGCTTCAACTACATTGGATGCATGTTGTAGGCCTCTACTGTATGTACAAAAAGTATGGAACAAAATAAGCATCTTCCATACAAATTATGTTAGTACAATTTACACAGAACCTAGGACAACAAAAGTAAAGCCAACTCCATACAGGCAACGGAGGACCTTGGTAGAGGCTTCCATCCTTCAAGACATCGGCCCTGGAATTGTCACCTTTGCTCCCAGGAATTATCCCAGTACTCATTTCAGTAGTGAATTAGTTCATGAGGTTTTAAGCGAGGTCATTCGCCCCTGCACTCATTTCTGTTATAGGCTGAGTGCACCCCAGGACCATTTGCGATTCTGAAAGTGGTAGTCTACTAGCTGGGTGGGAATCGAACCCACTCCCTTTCAGTTAAAAGCTCAGTGCCTCTACTGACTGGGCTATGCAGTCCCCTGCCTTGGACAATAAAGAACGAAATAGCTCTGACTATGATAGTTTTCCAAACTAATAGATTAATAAATTAATAGATTTTTTCTAACAACTAAACATCTCTCTCTAGTTATCAGCCGTGTGGCTGGTTGGAAACAGCACTCCTTTCTTCTTGCTTCTCTGCCTTCCTATTCAGTTTGTAGTAGGAATCACATCTCATGTCTTCTAATATTTGCATCATGTACTCTTGTCTTGGTCGTCGTCTATAATTTTTGCCCTATATGGAACCCTTCATTATATTCCGGAATAATCCATCATATCAACCAAACGCATAGAACCATAAATCAAATTATTTTCCATGATTAAGTAATCTTTCTTTGTTTGATATTATAAGTACAAATTTTATTTGATTAATGATTTCATTTACATTAATTTTTCTGTGTTTTCTAAAAAAGACTGGAATTTGCTGTTTAATTAATATATGTTGTTGTTGTTGTTTCTTATGGCTAGCCCGGATTCCAATCCTTCAGCTTTCTTGCGTTCCAATAGAGTTAATTAGTTAATTAAATTATTATTATTATTATCTTGATTGGTCACATTGGACCACTTGAGTCGTTCCACAATCACTTCTTCTTTGAAGGTAGTACTGCTTGGTTCTTGCGCTCTTTCCAGTACTTTTTCATTCTTTCAGATCGGGATTTTCTCAACTCATCTGAAATCTCCATAGGCTTTCTATGTGTCATTTCTGCAGAAAATTTGTGAGTTTTAAGAATGGTGTTAATTTTATTTTTCTCCTCGGCATCTGTTATCTTAAGTCCAACTGCTTTGAGATCTTGTTGGATTTCTTGGATCCATTTTCCTCCAGTTTTCTTTCCTAGATTTCTCATCACCAGTTTGCGTACAATTCTGTTTTCTGGAAGCCGTAAGATGTGAAAAATATATGAAATTCTTTTCTTCTTCATTGTGCTGGTGATTGGATCAATCTCACGATAGACAGTTTCATTTGGGAGAATCCTCCAGACTCCCTCAACCTGATACTTTTTATTTATGCACGTTCTAATGATTCTTCTTTCTGTTTTGAGGAGCTGATCAGTTCTTTGTTCATTTTTAATTTGGAACAGTGTTTCACAAGCATAAGTGGCTTCTGGGAGAGTTACAGTTTTATAATGTTGGATCTTAGTAGCTACTGATAGGCATTTTTAGCCTATTTTCAATTTTGAAAAAATAGGCTTATGAGATCACCTTTTGTCCGTGTGTGTGCGTGCGTGCGTGTGTGTGTGTGTGTGAGGTGTGTGTCCCCCCCTAATAACATCTAAACAGCTGGAGCGATTTCAATGAAATTCGGTAAGTTCATAGCCCTATTCCGGGCGACCTCGACCGTGCCCTTCAAATTTTGTTACGTCTCACCAATCCAACATGGCGGATGTGCGAAATATTTCACCACCATTCAATATCTCCGAAACTATTCCGGATATCACCCTGGAATTTATTATGGTGATAAAGGAAACTACTAGAAGTTCATCTATGTAACTTTCGAAAAACTGGTAACTACAAAACCAACATGGCGGTCACGCGAATTTGCGACTTTTAAATAGACGTTTCTCGCGATTTAACCAACCAAACGCAATAAAACTTGGTACAGTATATGTCTATACGCATTGTAATGCACCGACATCTAACTTCGTTCAATTGTTTGCATAACCACAAGATGGCGGATGTGCGAAATATTTCACCGGCATTCTATATCTCTGAAACTATTAGCGGTATCACCGTGAAATTTTGTACGGAGATAAAGGGCACTATTGGAAGTTCATCTATAAGGCTTTCAAAAACCAGTTAACTACAAAACGAACATGGCGGCCAAGCGAATTTGAAAATTTTAAATAGACCTTTCTCGCGATTTAATGTACCAAACGCAATAAAATCTGGTACAGGAAATGCTTATACACATTGTAATGCACTGGTATCTAATTTAGTTCAATTGTTTACATAACCTCAAGATGGCGGCTGTGCGAATTTCGAAAATTAAGTTTTTATTTCTTGTGTTGTATTCATGCGATCGAAGTGAAAGTTTGAATAATAAACCTACGCAATAATTTTTCTTTAATGGTACACGACTCTATGCCTATACATTTAACAATCCAACATGGCGACCTCCGAAATATTTAGATGGCTCTGAATATCTACGAATCTATTATAGCAATCAAACTGAATTTTTTTAAGTTCATAGGGGCTATGAACATAAGTTCGCCTACAGGACTTTAAATAACCTGGTGATCACAAATCCAACATGGCGGCGACGCAAAGTATAAATATTCACATGAACGTTTCTCGCAATTTAACCATCCGAGTGCAGTGAAACTTGGTACAGTAAATCCTGATACGAATGTTAATCCACTGGCATCTTATTTATTTCAATTGTTTCCATAACCACAAGATGGCAGCTGTGCGAATATTTAGAATCTCATTTTTACTTCTTGTGTCCTAATCATGCAATTGAAGTTTGAATGCTACATGTACACAATAATCTTCATGTAACAGTACATAACTTAGGACCTACATATATAAAATCCAACATGGCGACCATCCGAAATATTTAGACGGTTCTCAATATTTACGAATTTATTACAGCAATCAAACTGAAATTTTGTACGTTGATAGTGGCAGTTAACATAAGTAGGAAATATGAAAATAGGCTGTATAGTTCTTCACGGAACTACTTGTTTATTATATGTTGACCAGGTTAGAGATTGTGCCTTTTTCATTTTATTTGTTCTATTTATCCAAGTTACTTTTTCGTTTAAGTTATGTGTTATAATTTTTCCAAGATACTTAAATTGAGGAACTAGGTTAATTTTATGATCATTTATATAGACTTCATTTATATCTAAGGATTTCATAGGCATGATCTCAGTTTTTTCAAAGGATATCTGTAATCCTATCCCTTGAGCAATTTCTTGGAGACTAGTGATCTGAGTACAAACCTCTTCCTTGTCTAGTGCTAAAAGAGCCAAGTCATCTGCAAATCCTAAGCAGTTTATTTTTATTGATGGTTTTGTTCCAATTTTGATCTTAGGAGGGTTTTCCTTTTGCCAAACCTTCATGATATAATCAAGAGCCACATTGAAAAGCAGAGGGGATAATCCATCACCTTGTCTGAGACCAGTTTTTACTGTGAAAGCTGTTGATATTACTCCCCTAAATTTAACTTTCGAATTTGTGTTTGTTGATGTTAATTGAATGATTTTTATCAATTTAGGATGGAGACCATATGATCTGAGGATTTTTAGCACTGTCAGTCTATGAATACTATCATAGGCTTTCTTGAAATCTATAAAAGAGATAAAGAGTTGCTTATTTCTGTTTTTGTGATATTCCATTATTAATTTCAGGCTGAGGATTTGGTCTGGACAACTTCTGTAAGGGCGAAATCCTCCTTGATATTCTCCAAGTTGTGGTTCCAGAATGTTTTTGATCCTGTTGTAAATTATGCGAGAGAAAATTTTATATGTGCAGTCCAGAAGGGTAATTCCTCTGTAGTTATCTGGGTTCGTTTTGTCTCCTTTCTTAAATAATGGATGGATTATTCCTATGGTCCAGTTAAATTAAATTAATATATAAACATAAAGAAAACTTGTAGGTCATCTATACAAAAAAGACTTGCTTTCTTCACAGAGCCATCCAGGTCTCAGATTCTCCAAAAATAGACCTAATTTTACCACTCAATTTTCAGCTCATCCCAAAGTGCGTTTGTTCATCACTCATGGAGGACTCCTGAGCTCGCAGGAGGCAACATACCGAGGAGTCCCACTGTTGGCCATCCCTGTGATGGCAGACCAAGGTACTAATGCTGACCGAGCAGTTGCAGATGGCATCGCACTCAAACTGCTTGTAAAAAACATCACTTCAGAATCACTGAGCTGGGCACTGGAAGAGCTTCTAAGCAATCCAAGGTGAGAATAATCCAACAATTTCTTTTTCTTCTCCTTCTTCCTCTCCTTTTCAGTGTTTGCCCCATGTGGTTGCGGGGTCCGCTACATGGATCCGTTGTTTCCATTTTGTTCTGTCTGAGGCCGCATCAGGAAGGAGATTCAAGTTTTTTAGGTCTTTATGTAGCATGTCACACCAACATTGCAGAGGTCTTCCCTTTGGTCTTTTGCGGACAACTTCAAGTGTGTATCCCGCCTTGGCAATTGTTTCTCCTCCTGCCCATTAAACATGTCCAAACCAGCGCAGACGACCTTCACGCATTTTGTCTTGGATTGGTGCAACACCAAACCGTTTCCTGATGATGTCATTGGAAACACGATCTAACTTAGTAAACAATCCAACAACAACTGAATAATACCAATTTAAGTTTTTCTTTTTTTTAATGAGTGAAATGTAAATTTTTTTAAATGGTACAGTAGAACCTCTGTTATCTGAAACATTTTTTAACCAAAATACCATACAACCGAAAAGATTGAAAGTTCTTTGTTCATTTACAAAAAACAAATTAAAGAAACAATGTTTGTTATGTTATACTGTATGTAAGCTGTGTTTAAAGCAAATGGAATTCCTTTGTATGAAATAGAAAGCAAGTGAGGAAAGGAAAGTCTCCACATCAGGGCATCACTCACAGACCAATGTAGATAATGGGGATGAGTAACGAAATGTGTGGAATCTGACCTTGTCTGCCCCTGCAAGAGACAACTCGAATTACTTTGGCTTCCTTCTTCTTTGACATCATTCGTGCGTTAGCACAGTATCTGTTCATGTGGTGGTGATCGAAAATTTTAAGTGAAGTGTTTTTATTTGGTGTCACGTCAAACAAGCTTAAACGGGCCGTGATAAAGATAGAAGAAAAGTAAGAAGCAGTTTGGTTGGTTGGTTTTTAAGTTTAGGGGCTGCGACAACGCAGTCATGTAGCCCCGTGTACTTTGGGTGTGTGTAGAATCTGTCTGATAACCGGTGTTAATTGTGATGACTGTATTAGTGTGTGTTATCTGTTTTTTTAAATTCAAGTAAGGACTGCACTCTTTTGAATTTTTCAAATAGTTCCTACTTTTGCTGCCAAACGCCACCGTCAACGACTACTGGTTCAGAACTTAGCTACCAGATACCACTGCAGTCAGCTCTTGCCAACGAACGTAGGAACCTAAGAGCGTTGTTTACATTATAACCTATACAATTTAGCTTCACACAGGTGTAATTAGTGAAAGGTTCTTTAACATGCCATAAATCTATGACATGGGACCGCCGGCTTTACTTCCCCTCCGAAGGAAGGCATACTGAGGGATTTTTAACACTCTTAAAAAATCCGATGGCTTTGGCCGGGTTTGAACCCACGATCTTGGACATAGAAGCTCAGCATGCTGCCAACTACGTCACCGAAGTCGCCAAGAAGCAGTTTTTTGCCAATTTTGGTGTTAAGTGTTTCCACAGTCAACATTGTAGGCTTACTGCATATGTATACTCTGTGAGCTGCCAGAATGGTATTGACATTTGGCCGGAAATTCCGCGTCAGTCATCACCTCTCTGCCTCTTGACCAATCCATGTTCGCATAGTTGATGTCATAATACTCTGCGTTGCAATACTCCAGCCCACTTGCTTCAGTGCCTGGTCAGCTGTATCTCTAGCTTGTACAGTTTGACAACCTCGTTCTCAGTCCACATGGTGAGGCGAGAACTGTCAATCCCATTCTGGCAGTTCACAGAGTATAGCTTATTGTCTTAATTTTCTTTCACCTAAACCTTCAAAAAATTCAATAAATAAAAAGTTCCTCCTGGCTGGAAACTATAAATACACTACACAAGTGCTAATGATGTACAAAGTACTGGAAGAAAGTAATAGGGATAAAGTACGAACAATACCCGAAATAATAATGGTTCTCTGCTTAAAACACCACATTGGTGATTACTGTAATACATAATGACCATTCTCAGTATGTGTTTCTATCAGGCTTTACTTGACTCACTCGAAGTAAATAGAACTTATTTCTGGTTCCAATCTACCTTTCCCTACCCTAACCTTATAAAAATAACAAGTACCGTGTACTGTATACTGTATCTTTGTATAGACACCACAATAATACAGGATTAAGGAACAACAATTCACACACTTACAGTGCATGGAGCTGATGACATTATTGTTCCAGTCCCAGTAAGCCAGTGACAACAACAAAGAATTGTTTAAAATGTAATTTTACAAAACTTAATCATCATCATCAATTTCCGTTTTCCAGCCTAAGCCTGATCGGAGCAAATATCACACCCCTCCACTGTCCACCATCCTTCCTCAACTACCGAACTCCACTCCAGGTTTCGTTCTCTCACACTGTCCTTCACCAAATCCATCCACCATACTCTAGGTCTTCCTCGTCCTCTCTTTCCAGTCATCCGTCTCTCCGTCACTTGTTTTGGCCTCATTCATCCTTTTCACATGTCCATACCATCTCAATCTGTTCTGCCCCAGCTTATCATTCAGCTTCTGTTCATTCACTTCCTTTCGAATGTCTTCATTTCTCACTCTATCTCCCCTAGTCTTCTGTACCATACTCCTCAGGAATTACATTTCGGCTGCCTGTATTCTAATTTCATCTCTCCTCCTCATCGGTCAAGTTTCTGCTTCATACGTCACTTGGAGGCTGGATTTAGACAGCTCCTTAACCCGGTCCATGAGGCAATTTTAATTGGCTACATGGATAACTCTTGCCAGGCGCGTCCACGTCGCGGGGGTGGGCAACGGTACTGTAATATACCATGGAACTACAGTACCGGCTAAGTTCTGGTGAGGACCCAGTCCTATGGGGTATAACATAGGCCCCGTGCTCAGGGTTACGTGCGAAGACCTCAACGGAATCTGCAGCGGAGAAGATGGACTTCGGAACGGTGGAGATTGCGGAAGAGGCAACCCAGTACTCAGGGAATAGTAAGAGTACAGCATCAATCGGCAGCGTCTGTTTCCCAGGTTAGGGGCGGCTGCAAGGGCGTCTGTTTCCCATGTTAGGGGCGGCCTGTATAATAGCTGGCAGTAGCTTCATAAAATGCCTTTGGGAGTGGCGACCCCATCGTAATTATAGCCTAAAATGGAAATGGCACTTCGAATGAATCGGAAAAGGTTAGGGCGTACCCTGCAGGCGACGCGCAGTTCTTTTGGTACTGGGGGAACTGTGAGAAATGGGCGACCAGTAACCGAAATGAAAGTGGGAATCATGAATGTCATGACCCTGACAGGCAAGGTGGAGGAGGTGGTAGACTTCATGGAGAGGGAGAATGTTGGATTGATGGGGCTGAGTGAAGTGAAATGGAAAGGTAAAGGAAGGAAGAAATTGAGGAAAGGATATACATTATACTGGAGTGGTGGCCAAGAGGCCAAAAATGGCTTGGGACTGATAACCTCGAAACAACTGGAGGAGTATGTTGAAGTGGTCGAGTGTGTGAGTGACAGAATAATGAAAATTAGAATGAAGATGAAAAATGACGTGATGGACTTCATACAAGTGTATGCACCACAGACTGGAAACAGAGAAGAAGATATTGAAGTATTCCTGGAGGATGTAGAAAGAGTAATTTCAGATGTAGAAGTGGTGATCATGGGAGATATGAATGCACAAGTCGGAAACGAGAGACAAGGAAAGGAAGAAGTCATTGGACCATATGGATATGGGAAAAAGAACCGGGAAGGAGAGGAACTTGTAAACTTTTGTGAAAGGAATGGACTGATAGTGGGTAATTCATGGTTTCGGAAGAAAAACAGCAGGAAAATTACGAGATATGGTTGGGGCGATAGAAGAACAAAATCAGTAATTGACTACTTTCTGGTGGAAAGGACTAATCGCAGAAAGCTGATAGATGTGACAGCTTTACCAGGAGAAGCATTTGATGGGGACCATAGAGTTGTGGTGGCAAAATTTAGATGGGAAAAATTGGAAAACCTAAAGGAGATCAGAGAAAGTAAAATAAAAGTATGGAAATTGAAAGACAAAACCGTACAGGAAAATTTTCAGGAGAGATTGAAGCAACAAATCCCAGTTACTGAAGTGGAAAACATAGAAGAGGAATGGTCTCACTTTAAAAAGGCATTTGTTGGTGCAGCAGAGAGTGCTTGTGGTAGGACGTCAACAAGAGTGAAAGAGAAGGAGACACCATGGTGGAATGAGGAAGTGAGGAAAGCAGTGAAAGAAAAGAAGTCTGCATGGAAAGAATGGAACCGAGATCAAACAGAAGAAAGCAAAAGGAAGTATCACGACAGCAAACGGAGGTGTAAGAAAGTGGTAGGAGAAGAAAAGAAGAAAAGTTGGGAAGAATTTACACGAAGAATGGAAACAGATGTAAGTGGCAGTAAAAGGATGCTGTATGGGCTTCTAAGAAGTAAGAGGAAAGAAAGAGTTACTACAAAGCTAGTGAAAAAGGAAGATGGAGAGTTGTTAACACACCCAGAAGAGATAAAGGGACGATGGAAGGAGTATTTCAATAAGCTTTTGAATGTGAGCAATGGTACTGGTGAGATGGAAGTGACACAACCTGACGACTCTATAACAGAAGATGATATAACAATGCTGGAGGTGGAATTAGCAGTACAGAAAATGAAGATGGGAAAAGCAACAGGGGTGGATGAAGTCAGTGTAGAAATGATAAAGGCTGCTGGACCTGTTGGTATGCAATGGCTGTATCGACTGCTAAAGTGTGTGTGGAAATGGAAATGTGTACCAGAAGACTGGAAGAAAGGGCTAATAATACCAGTGTTTAAGAAGGGGGACAAGAAGGTGTGTGATAACTATAGAGGGATCACCCTCATATCACAGATAGTAAAAATACTGGAAAGGATATTAGAAAGAAGAATGAGAAGAAAGGTGGAAGGAGAGTTGCAAGAGGAACAGTATGGCTTCAGGAGTGGAAGATCCACAGTGGACCCAATCTTTAGCTTGAGGCAGGTGATGGAAAAGAACTGGGAATATGGAGAGGATTTGATCATGACTTTCATAGATCTAGAAAAGGCATATGATAGTGTCCCCAGAGAGAAGGTATGGGAAACCATGGTTAAGAAGAGACTGGGAAGAGAAATGTTGGAAATGGTGCAAGCAATGTACAACAACTGTGTTAGCAGGGTACTGACCCCAGTTGGAAAGACAGATTGGTTTACGAACAAGACTGGACTAAGACAGGGGAGTGTGCTGTCACCTCTCTTGTTCATAATGGTGATGGATGAAATAGTAAAGGAAACAAAGGAAGCATATGAACACAAAGAAATGAAGTTACTGTTATTTGCAGATGATATTGTGGTCTGGGGAAGGAACACCGAAGAAGTGCAAAAACAACTAGATGCACTGAACGAAAATATTCAGAAGTATGGCCTGAAAATCAGTATAGAGAAAAGCAAGACCATGGTGATGACAAGAGGGGAAAGACAAGGAAAGGGCACTGTGAAAATTGGAAGTCAGAGTTTGGAAATTGTGGACACGTTCAAATACCTAGGAAGTGAATTGATGCAAACTGGTAGGTTGGACATGGAGATTGGCAGGAGGGTACAGCAGAGCAATGCATTCTATCAAAGTGTAAGAAAACTTGTTTGGGATAAGGAAGTACCAAGGAAAAGCAAGGAGGTAATGTATAAAGTGTATTATGTACCCATATTAACTTATGCAGCTGAGACTTGGACCCTGACAAGCAGGCAAGAGAGTAGAATCCAAGCCAGTGAAATGAAATTCCTAAGAAGTATGATAGGAAAGACAAGGAAAGACAGAGTGAGGAATGAAGATGTTAGGAAGGAAGTTGGGATGGGAAAACTAAATGAGAGAATTGAGAAGAATAAACTAAGGTGGTTTGGACATGTAAAGAGGATGGAGGAAAATAGAATACCAAGACAGATGCTGGAGGCGAAGTGCAAGGGTAAGAGACCAAGAGGAAGACCTAGAACAAGGTGGATGGATTCAGTGAAGAACGGCGTAAGAAAAAGAAATCTGGACTGGGACAAGATCGTGGAAGAAGAATGGTGGAAGGAAAGAGGAAAGTGGAGAAGTGCCATAAATACCCCGACCCGGCAGGAGCTGGATAAGGGGAAATGATGATGATGATGATGTCACTATTGGTAAGTAATAGGTCTTGTACATCACTTCCTTAGTCTTCAGAGGTATGTCTCTCAAATTAACCTCCAAACCTGACGATAGCAAACACTCCCACATTGTATTCTCTTGTTGATCTCCATATCCAATCTTGCATTTTCCATCAATTCACTTCCTAAATATTTGAAGTGCTCTACTACTTCCGGACCTACATCTCCAATTTTAACAATCCCTTTTCCTTCTTTTTTCCTATATCATTGTCTTACTTTTCTCTACACTGATTTTCATTCCCAATTTCTCAATATGTTTCTTCAGTACATCCATCTGTTCTTGGACCACATTCTTATTCTCTCCCCAAATCAGAACATCATCAGCAAATAGGATTATGTTCATTCTTGTACCTGTGTACACTTCCTTTGTTGCCTTTAGTACATCATCCATCACCAGTATAAACAGCAATGGTGAGAGTACACTATCTTGTTTCAATCCATGTTCAATTTTCAACCTTCCTACTTGAGTCTTGACACAGCTGCAACAATTACTGTACATCGCTTTTATCAGTTGTATTATTTCAACTCCAATGCCTTCCTGCATTAGACTTTCCCCAACTCTATCTCTAGGGACACTATCATATGCCTTTTCTAAGTCAATGAAGGTCATTGTGATGTCTTTTCCATATTTTCAGTGTTTTTCCATAGTTTGTCTTACAACAAAAATAGGTTCCACTGTTAATCTTCCCCTTATGAACCCAAACTGTTCTTCTTGAATTTGGCTTTCAACCTTTTTTGGGATTCGTTCCTCTTGTACTCTTTCCCTGATCTTTGCAACAAAATTTAATATTTTACTCAAATTATGGAACCATATAACATTACCTGAAATAATCCTCTGTATAAGCTTGAAGTGATATTTTATTATTCTTATTTAGGTACCGGGAGAACATCCAGCGTCGCTCAGCTTTGTTCCAAGACCAGCAAAACACGCCATTAGAAAAAGCCGTGTACTGGACAGAGTATGTTCTCCGACATAATGGAGCACGGCATCTTCGTACTGCTGCACTTGATCTTTACTGGTACGAGTATTTCCTGATTGATGTTCTGGCATTCCTGGCAGGAGCAGGATTGTTGGCTCTATCTATTTCAGGATTGGCTTGTTGGGGCCTGTACAGACTCATCTGTCAGAAGAAGAAAAGCAAGCCTGTATCCAAGACAAAGAAAGGGAATTAACAAGAGGTGTGCACTGCATTCTATGGATTTTTACATAATCACAGAACAGCTGTGAACTCTCCTCCATGTTTCTCTGGGATATCTACTGTAATTGAAACTATTACAAACTGCCATAAGACTTTACTCTGAATTTACATTGAAATAAAACTAATTTTTTACAGGAGTATGTGACTGTTGATTGACCTAAACAGACCTCTTAAATTATGCACTGTTAAATAATAAAATATGAAGGCATTTGTACACTAAAATGGCTTGCTTCAAAAAACACAACAACTGGATGCCGATGGTTAAAAGAAATTAGAGAGGACTTAAAATAAATTGGCCTAACAACAGAAGATGCTGCAACTAAGAAAAGTTTAACTGCAGCACTTAAAAATATGACATTTCATTTTCCACTCACAAAGAAGAAAATTCCTACAAGAATATTTTCCGCCAAAGAACGGGCAAGACGATCAATAGGCCTACGCATGAAGAAGTACTGGGAGGACCGCAAGGCTCGTACAGTTCCTACAAGTCGACGAACTAATGGTTGGGTAAAGTGATCCTTTGTGGTCTCAAAAGAAGAAGAAGAACACTAAAATGGCTTGAATATGCACTCAAAACAGCAAATATATGCGTTATAAAATTAATTAGTTAGAATCACTTTCCAGCTGGTCAACACGAGTGTGCCCAATTAGATTGGGCAGTGATTAACAATTAATTTCCTAGTACCTGAAGTGAAAAAATGAAAATCCACAGCCTGCTTCCAGACTCCGACCGGGTCAGGAATGGAATGAATGAAGCCCCCATCTAGCGGCGAGAATATGAACTGTGCCAGCTGCCGAGGCCTGACGCACTCCTCTGGGGTAATGATTAAATGAATGACAGATGAAATGAAATGATAGTGGAGAGTGTTGCTGGAATGAAATGTTGACAGGGAAAACCGGAGTACCCGGAGAAAAACCTGTCTGCCTCCGTTTTGTCCAGCACAGACCTCACATGGAGTGACCGGGATTTGAACCATGGATCCAGTGGTGAGAGGCCGGCGTGCTGCCGCCTAAGCCACGGAGGCTTAGTACCTGAAGTAAATTACTTAAATTATTTATAGACTTAATAAAATACTTCTCATACAAATGGAGGGTTTAATTGGACGACTTGTTTCGTTTAATCAAGCAGACATCATCAGATCTTGCTCACATAGGCTAAATTTCGGTTTGGGGGATATGTAGATAACACTTTTATACAACAGGACGGTATTTATAATGATTAAGTTACAGAAGATTTTAGACCAACTTGTATCGAGTCAGATTGTTTCAAGCAATTAATTTTTATTCCGTTAAGTCTATTCGACTTCTGTAAGTGTTGCTTTTTTTGTTGACACATTTTCTGTGTTTTAAGTTTGAAAACCCTGAATGTTAACTTCTACTGTTAATATTTTAACTCTCAGTCGGTCAAAACAAAAATCATTCCAATTACTGGAATATGTGAATAATAACCAGAAATAAATTACATGTGATAAAGATTTATATATGAACCCTCGCAACGAATAAGGGACTCTGCGCCCTTTTTGTAGTTTTGTTTAAAGTACGTTTTTGTTGTTTGAAAGCGCGCTATTGCGAGAATTTCCTCCAAATTTTATATAAGTGGTCCCATATCATTTGAACATTGTAGTTTACTCGTGTGGTGCTTCAGTGGTCACTGATAGGATATATTGTTACATTTATGCCAATAATAGTGGAAGAAGGAACCCAGTGACAGTGTAATGGTTATCAATTAGTGCCCCATGTTGGTAGCGACAAATGTAATGGTTTCCTTCGCCCTCACGTTGAGCGACAAGTGTAACGTTTTGCTAGCCCCTAATGTTGAGCGTACAATGTGGCAGTTTGGCTAGCCCACACTGTTGGGAGATAAATGTAACTGTTTACCTTTGCCTAAGCTATGTTGTTTTAATGGGCGCCAAGACCTCAATGCAATGTTGAAATCTAAATTTGTATTTAACAACGTCTAGCTCTGGCAGAACACCTTCAAGACACTATTCACTCAGATCGTGGTATGATTTGATCATTAACCCAACAAACAATTGTATCAGGAGAAGGAATTGGTCTATATCTAATGCTACCTACTGAAAGCAAAGATTGCATTGTAAAAGAAATGAATTTATTATATAAAACAAGTATAGCAAAATTAATAATAATAATAAGTACAAAATTTAAATTGGAGCGTTGTGATTTGAATATTACCGATAGAAAATTACGTGAAAACGGAGTCTGATAAATTGATTTTACTCTTATTTCCAAGCTATGAAGTTACTGAAATATGAAATGTAAAACAAAGAAAAATGAGAGATTGCGTATTTCTGCGTCATTTGCGCTTACCATTGGAAATTGCCAAGGCATTTCCCTCGTACTTGCTGATGCTGTGAGCTTCCCACAGTCTCCTGGACGTCGTCATCTCCGTCGGAATTTGATGATATTCTGGTAGATTAGATAATTCTATGGTCCGTACCTCGGACCCAAACACTCGTACAACCGCACTGGTTAAGTTTTGCAAAAGTTAGTCTTCAACTCCACTGAACATCGGAGCGACACGCACTTGCAACCGTACTCCGCAAGTTCTACACAGATAGTCCGTTCCACCGAACATCGGAGCGTCCCCCGCGTATAACCATACTCCGCAAGTATTTCACAGATAGTCCTCGTTTCACGGCGCGTCGAACGATATATGCACACGTTGGCTCCCCCACTCTTCAGCCGGCTTCAGCTTGCGTGGTCCTCACTGATTGGTTGACCCACCGCTAGTTCCCCTCCTCTGGTTTCTTTACACTCGGCGCGCGAGAGGGAGAAGTCGTTTTCCGTTCCAACAATTCGCCTTTTCTAGACCTTGCGACCCAAGATTGCGTCATGCTTCTCGACAAGATTAAGCGTGTACTTGAAATCCCAGTGAGTCACGTCTCTCGATATACCCTAACTGACGAAAACTCCGTAAAATTCCGTAATCAGATAATTTTCTATGATATCGTCGTTCGTAATAATTTGCTGGATAGCGTTTTCTAAGACATAGAAAACCTATCTGAATGCTAATAATTTTTATAAAATGCTCCGAAAATACCTAAATAATAATTATAATAAATTAATAATAATAATAATAAATTAACATGAAAAATTCTCTTGGCTGAACACTTTGCCGCGTAAATAAATATAGAATGGCTTCCTACTGACTTATGCCAGTTGCATAAAACCCCTCGAAAAACACGTTACAACAGGTCTTGTTGTCTCAGAGCCCACTCGCTTACAGCAAGTATTTATTGTGACTGGCATCCTTATTCCACTGAATTGATGTCATCCCGGCAGTGAGAAGCCACAGAAAGCACTCTTTCAATGGTTGAGAGTGACGTTTGTCATCACAAGCTCGAGTGTATCTCGTTCCAATAGAGAAGTGTCCAGGATATATGAACTAGGGGTGCAGAGGCGATGCTCAAGTTGTTTTAGTGGGAACGACTTAAAATGTGGTTCTCTTTCTTTTTCAGGCCCATGGTATCAATATTATAGGCCTACTGATTCTTCGCTTTTGGGTGGGAAGAAGCACAAATATATGACTGACATGATTTAAAGAAAGGTGAAGATTGACAAAGTTAATTTCGGAAACAGTGAGTCATTCGTGCATCAGATAGTGAGCAAGGCGGTTGTCAATGAGTTATCACATTCAAATGACGGCCTCCTTATAAACTGCCCTGTAATGAAGACTGCGTTGCGATAATTATGAAACCCATGACAACACGGATTGATGTGGAAATAAACATTTTGTCGAGCTTCTCACTCGCATATCTGTACCTTTCTGGGCTGCAAACAGATATGTGAATCACTACAAGAACATGCATTGCGAGTATTTTTAAAATATTTTCTTGATTTCCCTCCTCACAATATTGAGTGTGCCCTGAAGGACGCGGAGGTGATGGATGCTGGTGCTTTAGCATTACTTGGCACTGTCCCTGCGTTTTAACCCTCATACGAGGATTGAAAATCCTCCTTGGCAGAGCTGGTGATCAAACCTGGAACTTTGCGATGCAGCTAAGAATATTAACATAATTTTGCCATCGGTGCCGCTCACACAGAACTAAGGGTATTAAATCAAATTTATATAAATTAGGACTTTAGCGGACAATCTTGTACTGTGGTGTCTTTCCCTGAAAACTTGAGTATTTTCTGGGTACATATAGTGAAGGGCCTCCCTATAGAATGGAGTCTCGCAGAGACGTTCCGCGGATGGGTCGCAATGAGTCACCACCAGATTTATAGCATGTACCGATTACAACAGAAGGTCGGGAAGCCCTGGATGCTGTCATAGCATTTATTACATACGTAGCTCGTTGTGATAAGTAAGACTTGTTGTGAAGTACTGTTACCTACCTCGTGCCACTTAAACATGGTTAGGTACAGAAAAAAAAAACATTGAATTTTCCTAGTGGAAACTTATCTTCTCAAGAAGAAGTCTCCCAGTAAATGTGTTCGTACGTTTCAGCTCTGTGCGATTTTTACTTGTGGGGGACCCGGAAGCTAAAGGTATACAGAAACAATCCGCGTACTCTGGAGGCTCTCGAGAACTAAATTACTGCACTGACACGAAATATCAGTGAGGATGAATTACAGCGAGTGTACCAAAACTTCATACGTCGGTACAATGTGTATTTAGAAATTAAAGGGCAGCATTTCCAGCAACTACTGTACTCTGAAATTCATGTAAGTAATGATGCTTATTAAATACGTTAACAAGTGTAAATGTGATGAACTAGTTGGGCGATACGCTGCAGCTAGCGCCAATGCCTTGTTCGACACGCTGAAATACACAGTGGTCCGGCCGCCACACAGCCTCTGCGAGGCTCCATCCTATAGAGAGGTACCTCACTGTAGCACAAAGGATTTTGATTATCGTAGAATCTTACTAAGACAATACGAGCCACTCACAGTACCTGTGAGTGATAGACGGGTAAGCATAGTAGCTCCCCGTCCAGATGGCTCGGGTTGGATCGTAAGTAACTCTCGGGATGGTACCTAACATGCCATGGTCGCATTCTTCCCAATCCTAGCCCCAATTTCATGTGAACACACTAGCTCTCAACAAAATAAAGCACGGTATAAGAGTATTTCCACCCATAGACTACGCAAGTACACGGGGCTGATGATACAACATCCCAAGTTCCTAAATTAACCAACTTACTCTCTACATTATTAATATGGTTTTATTGAAATATGTCATTACCAAATTGACGCCTATTAATAGGAAGTTCTGGCTTACAGGCATTCTCGTAGGTGAAGTCACGGAGGTCCTCTTTCCACTCACCTCTTTTGGATGTGTTTTTGCTGGTACAGTAAAAACTCGATTAACCGTCATCGTCGGGACCGTGGTCGTGACGTTTGAGCGGATAGACGGATAACAGAAACACAGTTTTATTCCTCCAAAACATGACCTCAATCAATTATATTATAGACAGACATCACTCTCACAGTAATGTAATATATTTCGGAGCGAAAAGAAATTAAATACGATTGTAATAGCAAATAAAGCTATTTATTACATGATAAAAACATCCGTACAGTAGCTACAAATGTGGCAAAATAATGTACAGTACGGTAATATTAACTTACAGCTGAAATAGTTCATGTAGCTTGAAAATAGTCAGTCATTTTCTTCTGCCTCTTTTATGCTCGAGCTTTCACCACAGTAATATTTCGTATTTTTCGGAGCAGTAGTGTCTGCGTTGCATTGGCTCTTCTTGACTTTCAAACCATTCTATACATTTGGACAGCATTGTTTCAGCCTCTGAGTGGCTAACGGTTTGTTTTTCGTCATGGTTTGAACACTCGTCTTCATCAGCCCCTTCTTCTTCGGTGGCACTTACGCTAAGTAAACAAAGCGAACGCATCATTGCACCTTAAAGCAATTTGCTATTACAGTAATAATAATAATATCGTATGGCCGCGGGTGCCGGGTGCAAACTTTGCAATTTGACACCCAGAGGGTAGATTGCATGTCGAATTTCGTTGTTCCTTGAATCACTATGAAAGTCAAGGAGGTTAGATATCTAAGCTCCTTGAACACTATAGCGCTTTCTAGTAGAGAAATGAGGAACTTTGTGTTGGCGGAAACCCCCGAGATTAATTTTGCCATTATGAACACAGTATTATGCTATTACAGCAATGACGGTTAACAGAAACTGACGGTTTAAAGAGTGATGGTTAAACGGAGAATTACTGTATTTGACATCCCCGTTGATTTTAATACGCTCCCCTAGAATATATTTCAACATCTTTTTCTTCAGATCTTTCCAATCTTGCATGTCACGTTTACATCTGCGACAAATATTATCACATTTGTTAGCTGACGGATAGAACTCCACCTTCCCAATATCCGCCATCTTGAAATACCGGAGTCCTTCTTCAATGCACATGGAATTTCAATTGCAAATATCTACCCATAGGAGGCAGTTGTACGCACGGTTAACATGTCATTTCATGCTAAATGCGAACAGGTACCTATTTCTATCTTAATCTCAAAACAGACCGAGGTGACGCGGAGTCCCTTATTCATTGTGCGAGTTCATATATTGTTACGGACTATTGAAGAAGAAGAAAACTAGGGGATGTCATGTCCCTAACAATATATAATCACATGTAATTTATTTCAGGTTACTTTTCACATGTTCCAGTGATTGGATTTTTTTTTTTTGTGCTGACCAACTTAAAGCTAGTCTCCCACAAATCCAACCCCTCGTCCTCGTCGTGGGAGATGGGCAACGTAATTAAGTAGGGGATTGCCTGTAGGGGTGAAGTACAGTGGGGGACTTTGTGTGCCTCAAGACCGCTATGGTAGCTGTGAAGGCCCTACAGGAACCCTGAAGAAATTACGGCTAATGGGGCTCTGGTGAAACAACTGCTGCCTTGTAGTTTGGAGTTGATTCTTCAAAGGCTAAGGGAAGAAACCCTGACAGAAAATCAGCCTGGTGCCTCAGGCTTAAGGTGGCAGCCCCTCCAAGGCACTCGGAGGCAGTGGGTTAATCACTCGCTCCTCTTAAATAAACTGATTACGGAAACTGAAGCGAAATTACAAAACCGGACGGATAACCTGATGACAACTTTTGGCATGAAGAGGACTATCGAAAATGAAATTGCAGAGGTGGACAAGAACTGGAGTCAAGTGAAGAGAATGGCCAGGAACCGTACTGCGTGGAGAAATTTCGCCAAGGCCCTATGCTCCGGAAGGAGCGGCAGGAATTAAGTAAGTTAAGTAAGTAACTTAAAGCTACAATATTAATTATTAATAAGGCAACACTGAAAAATGGCTTTGGGGCAGATGACCTCATAGTTCCACCCCTTAAAACAACAATAACTAACTAACTGAAAAATGGCTTCAAAGATATATTACTGTTACTTTTGAGTTACTGTATTTTGTTAGTTACCATTACTATTAAAATTTCCTATTTACATGATGAGCAGTGTCAGAGTTTTGGTAGCGTATGTATGGTCACACTCCACAGTCCGCCCTGATTGATTGAAAAACATGCATATCATAAGAATGTGCTTCTCATCTTATCGCAGCAGTGCTGAGTGATTTCCAGCCATCTTCATGTGCATTCATGCCTAAACCTTTCGACTTCATGTCAAGTGATGGATATGAGTGGTGCAACTGTCTTATTGACAGAATTTGAGGCTTCCCCTTAGTCCCTCACATCTTGTACAGTGAGAACAGAGCTGCGCCGGCCCGTGTGAAGGGCGGGGAGTGATTAGTCACTGCCAGTTTAATAGCATTTGCCAATTACACAAGGATGGGTCGGGAAGCCCCGAATGTTGT
Organism: Meconema thalassinum; assembly: GCA_946902985.2. Lineage (NCBI taxonomy): Eukaryota > Metazoa > Arthropoda > Insecta > Orthoptera > Tettigoniidae > Meconema > Meconema thalassinum. The sequence continues at coordinate 611,525,526 of OX336388.2, forward strand.
CATTGCATCTTTTACATAAACAGCTGGCAAGATACCTTAGTTGAGATAATTAGGACTTGTAGTGAAGTACAGTAGGCTGTCTCGTATCCCGTGAACATGGTTAGGTATGGGACAAAAAGTGAAAACTTGTCTTCTCAAGAAGTCTTTCTGTAAAGGTATACAGGAACAATCCATGTACTCTGGAGGCTCTCGAGAACGAAATAATTGCACAGATACGAAATACCAGTGAAGATGAGTTACAGCAAGTGTACCAAAACTTCCTACGTTGGAGCAATGTGTGTTTAGAAAATGAAGGACAGCATTTCCAGCAACTACTCTGAACTTCATGTAAGTAATGGTGACTAATAAATACAAAACTCAGCAATTTTTCTAGGTTTGTGCCGTGTCTTGTGTGGGGTTTCGCCTAGGACACCAAGCTGGCTCATCAGCGGGCTCTTGGTGTCCCCACCTGGACCCCCACTGGAGTAGCGAACTGCGCGTTACCTCCCTGCAACTGCACCACTTTACTGCGAGAACTAAACACTCAAGCAGCCTTAACCTTCCTATGAAGGCTTCCAAAAAGATAGTATATTGGTTTTCACGGCCAGTGAATTAAAACTCAGCAATTTTTCTAGATTTGTGCCGTGTCTTGTGTGCAAAGGTATAGGTTTTAAAATATTATTCGATACAAATGCCATTAGAAAGGAGCTCTTGTCAGTGTATTGTCATATCTAGTGACGTTCGTGTATCATCACATACCTTGGCATGTGGCGACAGCATGATGTGATGTTTTGAATCTTTCTTTGTCGAGTGTGTGTGTGCCTATGATTGGTAGTAGCCTTTGTTCACCAGATGCAGATTTCTAAAAGTAAAGTACTGTAGTCAGATGGACAGGCCATGTGGCGAGAATGGAGGAGGCTGAGGTGACCAAGAAACCCAGGAGGCCAAAGAGGATGGCATTGACCTCAAACAAGATGGCTGGATGTACTGGAAGTGAATCTACAGAAGCTGGGATGCAGAAACTAGAGGACAGCAAGTGACTGAGATGGATGGTGGAAGCTCGTTGGAAAGGCCAAGGTTCAGCCCAGACTGTAGCACCACAAAAGAAGTAGGAGAAGAAGAAGTAGTCAGTATATATTCGCAATGATAATTTTTAAAATCTCCATTTCATATTTAGCAAGTTGCATTAAATAACTTTGAATCAGTTAAGTTTAACATTTTATATTTTCCTGTTCTTCTAGCCATGACGTGTCTCATTACACACCTGCCTTCTTGGTATCCTACTCTATGGAGTTGAGTCATGGACACTTACAGAAGTATTAAGTATGAAATTGGTGGCATTTGAAATGTGGACATACTGAAGAATGTTAACCCATTCCAGTCATAATTTAATGGTCACATTGTTGACTGTGAAATCAGATTTTATTCACCCAGCAGTGGTCTGAGATCACTAACACAAAAATATCCATAAAATATAAAACAATAACGATATTTTACTCAAATTTGCATGTATCTGAAAGTAGTAAGTTACTCGTTCTTTGATCCTAGAATGACTGCTGGGTGTGGTAGACTTCGAAGCACTCCGGTAAAGTGAAGAGCAACACCACACTTCTTGCACTGCCATAGCTTAGACAACAGGTTCATATATGCTTGCAAACAGTCATAAGGATGAGATATTACCCACTGTATCTGCTACAATGGGATTATTGCCTCTTTCAATCCATTTCCAGGCACTCAAAACCTCTCCACACACTTCACTGAATGACACCTTCCCACTCAACAGTCGGCTGCCTCAGGGACGAAGGATACTGAACAAAATTGGCTGGATACATGTAGATATAGAGTATAGGTGTATGTAGAGGGTTCAGTTTAACAGATCAATATTTATTAGATGGCTAGTTCATCCCATAGATATGATTCCTCAGAATGCATATTGAACCTCGAACCGTAGATTGAACAATCCTCTTAATTGTCTCCTCCCTAATCTTGAATCGCACACAGAAGTTCTTGAAGAATGTAGTAATGGTCCCTCTTGCCCCGATCATCAATCCAATAACATCAATGTCAAGAATCCCATACTTTTCTTTGTAGTAGGGGACTGTGGGAACATAAATATTCTTCTTTTCCTCATAGACATCAAGGGGTTGATTGGAGTTAGATTCAAAGCGAACTGTTGGGTCAATGATTACTCCTTTCTTAGTTCTACGATCAATCACAATAATGTCAATTCTACGAGTAGATCCATCAGTTGCGATCCCACATACCTCTTCATAAACTTCAAAGTTGGAATTCTTTCTCAGTTCAGCTGCAAGAATTGCACGAATGGAGTTGTGACGGTTAATTTGGGTAAGATGACCATACTAACAGTTTCCAAGGACATGTGCAAGTGTTTCTGGGTGTTTGGTCTCATTGCTTTGGGGGCATCGGCGACACTGTGCACCATCCTGAGATCTGCCGGGGATTCCTCTCACACCCATAGTATTCGTACACATTTTCACAACTTCTGTGTGAATTCACTGTTTGTTAGTCCCCCCACAACACCGGTTTGACTGCATGTTGAATACTAATAAGCTAAGAATGTAAAGTGTTCATCAACAATACCAACAAACATGTTGTGTCAAATAGCATTGTTTACGCACAACACATGACTGCTGCCATTTTTCAGGATTCTGGCAAGTTATATGGAAAAGTGATAGGGATACAAGAACGTAATAGTGCATTATGCAACGAGCCTATAATGGCAATAATTAAGACCATTACCATTATAGGCGAGTTGCTTACGACTGTTTATGTTCGACGATAATTATTATTAACTATTTTATGTTCGAACATAAATATTCATAAATATCTGTCGAGATTTTGCCAGTTTTATGTACTGAACAGAGCGCATGAGACGCAGAGAATGCCTTGTATTTGACCATGGCCTCCTCGATTACCCTACTATGACACTGTAATGTTTTTTTGCCCCAAGTTGGTAGCGACAAATGTAATGTTTTTTAATTGGGCGGACTATTCACCAGAAAATACTACTGCTAAGTTTGATCTATGTTGGGCGCCAAGCCGGATACACTGTGTTCCAAGCTAAATTTATATACTTAATATCGACCCCTAGCATGAGTAGAACATATGAGAAACTCTTAATGACTAGGCCGAGGGATGATTGGATCATCAACCCAGACAACATTTGATTGTGGAGAAGGATGTGGTATTACAACTATTGCTACCTACTGGAATCAAAGAATCTACTTTGTAAAAATTGAATTTAATATACTTAGAAAACATGATAGCATCTTGTATAAAATTAACACTATTAACGGAGCATACTACTTTAACCATTGCCACGAACAAAATTACTTAATACGCCGGTCGGGAGAATAAACGTGAACTTAACTTATTTCCAAATTTATGCTTAAAGAATTTATATTGGCCCTATCGAAAAACAGAGAGTGTGTGTCGTAGATTACATGTGCTTACCAATGGAAACATTGTCTCCCACGCGCTTGAAGTCTCTTTGCGTCTGATGTTCTTCATTGGAGTTGACGGCGTCAGGTTCTTCTTCGTAGATTATAAGTTATCGTTACTGCTTGTGGTGGAGTATAATCCATGAACCACAACACGTCGCCTGCCTTAGCACTGCAAGACGCGTGGAACCCATGATCTGATGTGATCAGCGGAGTAAGCGTGAATAAATTGTCCCACTTGGCACTTGCGAACAAAGTATGTGCTTACTGCACCAAGCGTAAAGTCTCAATGAAAAAGTCCCCTCTTCAACCAGTGCGTTCACTATATGGCCTTCCAGCTACTCCCACCAGAGTCTAGTTTCACACTGCGGCCTCGCTGCTTCGACCAATCCGCGTGCGTCACTTTTCTCGCCATGCCCGACCTACGTTGCTTCTTCTTCCTTGATTGGCTGGTCACCTCACGTGGCTCTTCGCGCCATGAGGTTCCTTCCCCTGGACAAGAAGCGTCCCTGTACATTTCCGTTTTACCGGGCAAGACGTAAATCATACCTCGTTTTCTTGGTTTGAAGTGTACCCTCGGATTTCATAATTCTATTGTACTCCAGTCTATTCTTGTATTGAAATACCCAGTGAGTCACACACCACTCTCTCTTAGCCCTAATGAATAAAATCCCGTCTTTTCGTATGAAATGATTTGCCGTGCAATTTATATATTGGAATCATCCAATATAGATACGGATTTCTACTAGTAGAAATCTTCCAAATTTAAAAGCTCAAAAAAAATGATGTAATAAATATTAATAAAAATAATAATAATATGAAATATAAAATTGAATAAACTGAAATAATTTAACTTGGCCGGATTATTGCCGCGTTTAACAAATATGATATAGTCCAACTAGCTTGTGTTAGTGGCATAAAACCCCCTAGAAAAACATGTTACAACACTAGGGCAGGCAGTGAAATTTAAATTAGAAGGCCGTGGAACTCAGCACATCTAATTATCTAATTGGTCAAACAACTGTTTCTTGAGCTCTGATTGGTGGGAGAAACCGTTTCATAATGAAAAATAGTGTTATAATGAGCCTCATTATAGTACAGTTTTCTGACATATAATAGTGAGGATCGAACATAAATAAAGTAATGCATCACCACGAGTAGAGCTCGTCATATGATTTATGTGCTAATGTGATAACCAGCGACCAGAACTCGTCAAATGACGTTAATGGGTAAGGATACCATGGGTAGCTAAAATCACAAATGGGGACGTACTATGGTGTATGAACAAAGGTTCAGAAATTCTCAACATTGTAAAAAGAAGAAAACTAGAATACTTTGGCCATTTAATGTGCAACAACAAATACAACCTGCTGCAATTAATAATTCTAGAGAAGATTGATGGCATTAGTGGTCCAGGATATAGAAGAACATCCTGGCTAAAGAACTTAGGTCAGTGGTTTGGACTGAGTACAGTGTCGTTATTTAGTAAAGCTATGGACAAACAGCAGATCATGCTACTGATCACCAATGTTCTTAGAGGACAGCGTACTGGAAGTTATTCTACTACAACTTGGGATAAAGTTGAGGATAACATGTATAGGAGGAGAAATGAAATTGCATTCATTGTATAGTGAATTAAAATCAAGAAATAAATTAGTGTGTGTTGAGATTCTGTTTCTAGTGATTCATACCTAAATTTACAAACACAAAATAGTCAACGGTCTGGTGCCATTTATAGCACCACTATGGCCTAATTTATTTCAGCACAGAATAGGGTCATTAGATTATATTCCCTGTGTTTTTTAAGTGTTTTTTATGTGTTTTTTTAAATTCAATACAAGAGGCAAGCAAGGACAGTAAAAGGTTGGGGATCTAACTCAAAGACATTAAAACCAACACAGGAAACTCTGATACTTACTCAGCGGTAGAGAGCTCCAGAGGGTTCAATTGACGTAAATGAAGGTTGCACACATGGAAGTGAACAGTAATGTCATCACGCCAGGAGATAGCAGTTCAATACACTGTGAAGACAACTTGTAACGTGTTTTTCGAGGGGTTTTTATGCAACTGGCATAAGTCAGTAGGAAGCCATTCTATATTTATTTACACGGCAAATTGTTCAGCCAAGAGAATTTTTCATGTTAATTTATTATTATTATTAATTTATTATAATTATTATTAAGATATTTTCGGAGCATTTTATAAAAATTATAAGCATACAGATAGGTTTTCTATGTCTTAGAAAACGCTATCAAGCAAATTATTACGAACGACAATATCATAGAAAATTATGTGATTGCGGAATTTTACGGAGTTTTCGTCAGTTAGGGTATATCGAGAGACATGAGTCACTGGAAATTCATATACAGGATTAACCTTGACGGGAAGCATGACGCAATCCTGCGTTGCAGCTTAACGAAAAGGCGGATGTATGGAACGGAATACGACTTCACCCTACCGCCGAGTGTAATGAGCCAGAGGAGGGGAATATAGCGGCGTGCTCAGCCAATCAGTGGAGACCACGCAAGCTAGAAGTCGGATGAAGAGTGGGGATGCGACGTGTGGATATATCGTTCAGCGCGCCGTGGAACGAAGACTATCTGTGTAGAACTTAACGAGTACGGTTGCACGCGGGAGTCGCTCCGATGTTCCGTGGAGTGGAGGACTAACTTTTGTAAAACCTAACCAGTGTGGTTGTACGAGTGTTTGGGTCCGATGTACGGACCATAGAATTATCTAATCTACCAGAATATCATCAAATATCGACGGAGATGGAGACGTCCAGGAGACTGGGGGAAGCTCACAGCATCATCCAGTACGAGGGAAAGGCTTCGGCCATTTCCAGTGGTAAGCGCGAATGACGCAGAAATACGCAATCTCTCGTTTCTCTTTGTTTTATATTTCATATTTCAGTAACTTCATAGCTTGGGAATAAGAGTAAAATCAATAATTTATCAGACTCCGTTTTCACGTAATTTTCTATCGGTAATATTAAAATCGCAACGCTCCAATTTAAATTTTAAACTTATTATTATTATTAATTTTGCTATACTTGTTTTATATAATAAATTCAATTCTTTTACAATGCAATCTTTGCTTTCAGTAGGTAGCATTAGATATAGACCAATTCCTTCTCCTGATACAATTGTTTGTTGGGTTAACGATCAAATCATACCACGATCTGAGTGAATAGATTCTTGAAGGTGTTTTACCAGAGCTAGACGTTGTTAAATACAAATTTAGATTTCAGCATTGCGTTGAGGTCTTGGCGCCCATTAAAACAACATAGCTTAGGCAAAGGTAAACAGTTACATTTATCACCCAACAGTTAGGGGCAGTCAAACTGTTACATTTGTCGCTCAACGTGAGGGTCAAACTGTTACACTTGTCGCTACCAACATAGGGCTAGCAAAACTGCTACAAACTGCAGTTCAAACCCGACTGCCATCTCCTGGCTAGATATCAGTACCATATCCTGTATTCAGGAGTATTTGAGCTTGAAGAAAATAACACACCAGAGGGAAGTTGCCAAGCTAGTAAGTTAGAGGAAAATTAGAGAGGAAGAATAAGTTACCAGGGCAAGTAGATAATAGATCACATGAAGTAGAATAGGAAGACACAATAAGCACATATATTTTGACTGATGATAACTTGTGTTGAATAATTTGTGTCATCCTGCTGTAATAATAATAATAACATTGTGGCCTTCAGAGAGGCCTGGTGCGATCATTCAAGATGACACCCATGAGCAACCTACATGCCATGATCAATAAAGACATTGTGAACAACCAGTCCCCGAGCCAGGGGAATTAGCCTTACAAAGTTAAAATCCTACAACCCTTCGTACCAACCAACTATATTTTTAAAATCCCATGTGCCCTTTCATTTCTTGTGATTTTTGTGTGGTCTCACTACCTTCTTTTTCTTTACAATGTATTATCATTATCTCCCATGCTATTGATAATGACATTATCCACAAAGCCAAATGTCCCGCTGTACTTAACGTGTATCTATCGTCTCATTATTCCAGTAAGTCACTCTTCCTCTCCATTCTTTCTTGTTAATCCTACCTGTGTTTTGCCTTCGGTGTGTTACTAGTGCAAGGAAGAAAAGGGCAAGGGCCAATTAAGTTGAGAACATAAAAATTCACTCTAGGGCTGTGGCTTGAAAAAGAACAAGAGTTGATTGATGGAAGTCGACAGGGCAGATGAAAGGGAGAAATATGGCATTAGTAAGTGTAAGCTCATCTGGGGCACTGTGGTTGCCAATCCACTCCCACTAGTAGTGGGCCCTTAGAGAGGGGGCGGGGAGAAGTATTAACAACTGTCATTTCTAGTCAAGAGATAAGATAAAGATACAGCTGGTGCAATGCCAACAGGTTTTGCTTCACCTTCATCTTGACATAACTCAGCTATGTGCTTAGTTCATCTTGGCAAGCAAATCCTTATGCAACAAACCAAAGATGAAATGATGTACCACATTCTTTGTTCTGGTGTGCAAGTGAACATCACTGGACTTCAGTGATTTCAAGTTCGTTAGAATAACAAGCTTATCATAAAGTACAGTATGACCATCTGCTACCAGCATGCATTTTAGATATTTCATAATTCATATCAGCCTTATCTTTTATATAACTGGGAAGAACTTATAAGAAGTGAGTGAGATAATTCATTATTGGCCTTCTCTCACAGGTGAGCATTGACATCAGTGTTCTAAATGGTTCTAAGTAGTAATACTGATACCGTATCTTGTTGTATATAGTTTATGACTTGGAAGTTAATCTTCTTAAGCATCAAAATAACTTTGCTGTTGGCTTATCATTCAGTGGAATTAAATTGCGATTCCATTCACTGCATCTAAATATTTCCATTAATTACTGGTTAGCCAATGATGTTTATTGGAATAATAATCCTGGATAAAGTTGAAAAAATGTCATAACTCTTAATAGAACAGATCAAGTAAATTCACACAATCATTTTAGATATGAAATATTTTAGAAAATGCATTTTCAGTTGCATAATAATAATACGTACCGGTACTTAAAGGAAAAGAAGGTACAGTAGTGAAAGTAAACAAAAATATCCCTAAGATCTGAAGTGAAAGGGCACATGGGTTTTGAAAAATATAGGGCAAAAGGGAGAGTATGTCTGATTATCTGTTTATTTGTTAGGCTACAGTATCATGGGAAAATGGCTAAATGAAATATTATTGAATTCTGTATGTAGGCAGAAAGCATTCCTGAAAGAATATTAGGCAATTATTTTTCATACTTGAGATGGAGGGGCTAAAGATAAAACATGAAATTGTATTTAAAAATATATGGAACAAAAGTTACACATCTTTCATTTTTATTTATTTATTATAAATAGGCAGTTACTGAGATATACGAAACAACAGGCTAGGGAGGAAGAAAGAATATTTAAAGGCAGGAAGAGTGTTGGTCATCATGGCATTATTGACTTGGGTGATCCTGTATTTAGTTACATAACACACAACATAGGCTATATTTTATACCCACCAATACTTTGGGGAGTTGTGGGCATGGAACTCTACATTACATTTTCATGCCCCATATACTTGGGTGTGTATTGAATTTTGCTTGATAACCTATGTTTCTGTGATGACATTCTCAAATCCATCTGCCTTTGTATTCTCATTGTGGTACTGTATTATCATTGAATCAAGCCTTTTACTGTTTCATGTCATTTCATTGAATTGTTACATTCATTAAGATTTGTAATTTCAAATCAAAATCACTTTATTTGCAATGAGGTGTCAACCTCGGTGGCAAATGAGGTACATAATTTACAAACACTACACAATATTAAAAGAATACAGTAACTTAATGTACAAACAAACACTACACAATATTAAAAGAATAAAGTAACAAACACCCAAAAGAATACAGTAACAAACACTACACAATATTAAAAGAATACAGTAACTTAATGTACTATTCACACATTGATTGAACTCCCATCTTCATATGAAGACTGTAACAGGGTATATTCGGATTCATGAGGACAAATGAGTAGAGAAGTGGGTTTGAATCACTCTCTCAGCTGTCCTCAGTGGAGGATCCAGAGGGGGGCACCAGGGGCAAGTTCCCCCCCCCCCCCGAAAAACCAGTTGTCTGCTACATTGATATTGCCGATAAAAATGATTGTTCCTCCAAACTGCACTGCAGGTAAAATCTTTGCTGTATTGCCTACATTCATGAATGTGGTCAATGTTTGTTATCGTATAGTATGTAATGGCAACACTGTTAATATAATCGCTACATCGACAGTGTTGCAAGTGCAGAGAGATCTTTTAGCAGCCTGCAACTTTTTAAATCATGGTTACGAACGCGAATGACAGAGGAAAGGTTGAATGGCTTGTGACTGGTATGTGTTCACCGTGATATAAATGTTGACGTTGAAAAAGTTCTAGAACGTTTCTATAAAGTGGGTAAACGAAGGATCACCCTGGATTTTATTTTGTAATAGGCATGTATTTTGCCTGGGATAGTCACCAAATAGAATCCCAATCAGTATTCAATACAATTGTTTTTTGTATTTATAATTAAGTCACTAGTAGTGACTGACAGTGTTGGTACTATGTGCATATCTTGTAACATTTGTATAGTAGACTTGTATTTTGTCTTCAGATAGTCACTATGATAGCAAATGTTTTTAATACATATTCGACTGTGTAATGTGCATTAAAATGTGGAAATGTTCATATTCTGTAGAACTAAAATGTTATTTTGTTACATAATGGCAATGACTTGAAATTGAAACCAATAAACCATTTTAATAAGATGAATTTCTTGTAGAATTATAAAATCTGGTGGTTGGATGTTATGTGTAGTGTGTGTAGATTAAACACAAATTTAGTAATTTTATTACATATTTTCTGTTGCTACTCTGAAATCCTAGAGTGCCCCCTCCGTGGTGAACCTCTGGATCCGCCACTGACTGTCCTGGAAGTGGTTTTCTGTGGTTTCCCACATCCACTCCAGGTAAATACTGGGATGACCTCTATTCAAGCCACGGCCACTAGTTTCCCAATCCTAACACCAGTAACACGATTACAGACACCAGAGTAACACGAGGCTGTTGACCATGATGTCTTAAGACTATGAATAAAATAACGACTACTACTACACTTAAAATAAAGCATTAAGTAACACCCTGTAATGGTCACATGACACGCTTAAGGCATTCCCCTGCCAAGCGGAGAGTCCACAATGTTTACATTACATCTGGCACATGACCTTGGGAGTAGCACAGCCAGACTGAGCAAGCTATCGGCATATACTCAGCCACAGTGTTGCACTTCTGTAAAGACGATTTTCTCGTGAATGGCACAAGCTACAGACACATAACTGTCATAATTTTAATCTACTCACCACGATCCATTAGCTCATGTATTTTCATACATGTGTGACCTTTCACCCTGTATAAATGGAAATAAATTAAGGTCTTCTTCTTCTTCTTCTTCTTGGTGTGCCATCTTCTAACAAAGGTTGGTGATCATCATGGACATTTGATACTTGAATGCTATACATGAAAAAGTTCACCCGTGGTCGTCTGGTACCAGTCTTTGAGGTTCTTAAACCACGAAGTACTCCGTCGACCAGAACCCCAATATCCTACAATTTTCCCCTGCCTCACTAGTTGTAGGATCGTGTACTTGTTGTTCCGCATCTTGTGTCCAAATTATTCAAGCTATCCGACACCTCAGTATTTTACACTTTTTCTGCCCATGAGAAGTGAAGCATTCGCTGGTAGACACACATTCAAAGGCTTCGAGTATTTTGCACTGAGCCTGGGTTAAAGTCCACCCTTCCATACGATACAAAAATGAAGGCCATTGAAAATTATTCACACTAATATATGGGAGACAGTAAAATTCGTCATTACTCAACAGTGATTAAACCAGAAGCTCTGCATGCTTCAGAAACACTCAATTTACATCACAAGAACTTAAAGAGCAATTAGAGATTAAAGAAAGGAAAATCATGAGAAAAATATTAGGGCCCAGAATTAAAAATGGAATACATTTCCCCAAACCAAACTCGGAAATATATACAAAAGTTTCTAAACTTACTGACACAATGAGACTGCACAGAATTCAATTTTTAAGTCACTTAGAAAGAATGAAGCATACCAGACTTACTTTCCGAATACACAAATTTCTACAAATCAAATGCACTAGATCAAAATGGTATAAACAAGTGGAGAAAGACCTCAGTGAGTTAGGATCACCGAATCTTCAGAATGGAGATGTAACTAGGAAAATTGTCCACCCAAGGGGATTTGCGGAAGATGGGAAGAGACCAACACGTCGTATCTGGACAGAGGAACAGAGATTACAACAATCAATGGAAATGAAGAACTATTGGGCAAGGAGGGAAGCTCGCAAAATGTTGATTCCGCGTGGTCCTAAGTGACCCATTCACGAAGAAGAAGAAGAATGGAGCCAATATATGGGTGGTTCACACAGTTCTTGTCACATGCCACAAAACATTCCAAGCACACTGCAATGCCACATCTCCTTCATAAAATAGCTGTGGTGCAATGGGAGCTTTGGCCAGAGCTCAGTGTACTAACCACTTAGCCATGGTGATATTGAAGCGAACGGCGCTAATGTGGCTAACTGCAGTGTCTCAAGTTGTTTTGCCATGTCCAGTGCTGCTTCTCTGCTCTAGCCAATCATAGGCAACAAGAGGTTCCCTTAGTATGGGAAGTATACGTTGATCATGTCTGTAAAAGGGTATCTTATCTCATGTGGAAATTGAGGGAATTAATGACAACAGACTATCTGAGAATGGCATATTTTTTACTCTTTCAGTCCCACATTTCTTATGGGCTGTTATTATGGTTTCACTCACTGTATGTCCATAATGTGTTGCTGATACAGAAGAAGATCGTTCGAGTAATGTGTAAAGCTGATCCTAGGGAGCACTGTCATCCCCTTTTTATTAGACTTAAAATATTAACAATTACAAATCTACACCCTCTGTTTGAAAAGTTCGGTGAATGGGCTATATTACGAACAGATTGTTGGCTTACCTGAAACAACCGTTACTGTCCTTCGAAGTAATCCCCATGGATGGTTATGCACTTCTGAGAACGACTGAACAAGTCCTGGAAACTCCTGGCATAGTCTTCAGTAGGAATAGCCTTCAGTTTGGGTCGTCAAAACTCTAAATTACAAGAAGTATAACTTAAATTTCCCGCCAAATCAATACTTTACTTACAGAAAAATTCTACGGGTACATGTTTCAGAAACCTATTTTGTTTCCTTCTTCAGCCCACATGAGTGCTGTTCCTAATAAAACTCTAATTTGAAAGCAAGAGAGGCGTGAATTTATGCAACCTGCCTTGCACACCTGATAGATGGGCGGTAGTGAAAAGGGTGAATTTATGCAACCTAATGTGCACACCTGTTCGACGGGTGGCAGTGAGAAGGGTGAATGTTCCATGGAATTGAATGGTCCTGAAAACCATCGTCACGGGTGACGAGACCTGGTGCCTGAGGTACGACCTCGAAGGAAAGCGTCAAAGTATGGAGTATCGGGGTCCAGGGTCGCCGAAAAGCCCTGAAGGGTCAGAGGTTTTCAGACATTTCGGACATCCAACCTAATTTGACGACCCAACTGAAGGCTATCCCTCAGGAAGACTATGCCAGGACTTGTACAGCCATTCTAAGAAGTGCATAACCATCCACGGGGATTACTTCAAAGGATAGTAACGGCTGTTTCAGGTAAGCCAACAATCCGAACTTTTCAGACAGAGGGTGTATATATTTTTATCTTGTTACTGTATGTCAAAAACAATTTAAGTAAATTTATCAATAGGGAAAACATCACCATCACAACACTCAAAATATTAGGAAACATTGATATCTCAAGCCATAGACTGGCAAAAACTCGTAGATCACATAAAGTAAATGGGATACATTGTTTTATTAAATTTCCATATTCTGCACAGTCTACGCCCTTCAGTACGTTCAAAAGAAAACTGTACAACTGGATGTTAAAAAATCCATTTTACACTGTAAAAGAATTCTTGGATAAAACAATTGTTAATATGATTTATAATAACTGTATAATAATAATATCGTATGGCCTCGGATGCTGGGTGCAAGCTTTGTTATTTGACACCCAAAGGGTAGCTTGCATGTCGAATTTTGTTGTTCCTTGAAGCACTATGAAAGTCAAGGAGGTTAGATATCCAAGCTCCTTGAACACTATAGCGCTTTCTAGTAGAGAAATGAGGAACTTTGTGTTGGCGGAAACTCCCGAGATTAATTTTGCCATTATGAAAACGGCCTACTGAATTCAAATGGGTTCTTTGACATGCCAACATCGTATGACATGGTGTTGTAATTTTTGCCGCCTTTCAAAAATCGCTTACCACGGCCAGGAGCGAACCTGCAAGCTTGGGGTTAGTAGACCGACATGTTGACAACTCACCCACCGTGGCAAGCTAATAATAACTGTATACAGAGGATACTAGTGATAATACAGTACCATGAATGATGAAACCTATTTCAAGTAAATAATCAATGGTGAATGAAATATTCTTATTCTTACGTGATCTAACACTATTGAATAAATACAAGGGACAGGTCACTTGCCAGCCATTCTACCATGATTAAGCCTACTAGATCATAATTTCTACAAGTCCCCCGACACCTTCGTCCATGTTGATTGTCCCAAGTGTTGTACAACATACTGCAATTATCTCCCCAACAAAGCTGTGATGAAGGCCAAGCTCTCAGAGTTACATGCATATTTTCCGACAAGATGCATCCTGAAAAAGCAGTGCCATAGTTTTATTTTGTAGTTCTTAAGAGCGTAATATTCTCAGTCTTCAAAGAACATTAAGGGAGAAGTATCTTCATGTTCAACTCTTTTAGATACCATCACAATGGGCACCTCTCAACTTATCCTAGCAGTACTGCTGTTACTGGTGGTAACAGATGACAGCCACAGTGCCAGAATACTGGGGCTGTTCCCATTTCCAGGCCGGAGCCACATGATAACCATGTCATCCTTGATGCAGGAACTAGCTCAGCGAGGACATCAGGTGACAGTGGTGAGCTCCTACCCTCTGAAATCACCCATTGCCAACCATACAGACTACGTAGTGAAAGATACTTTTCCTGAGAAGGGTGAGTATTTGAGGATATAGGGTGCTTCAAAGTATGCTTTAAAATACACTATTTTTGTCCTTTCTTTAGATGATTTCCATATAGAATTACAATTATATTTCTTCTTCTTTCTTCTTTTTATTTAGCATTTGATTCACAAATTAGCAGAGTCTGTTTTTTTTTTGTTCTCTGTCACCATATTACATGATTATGTGCCATGTCAGGATGAAGTCGGGTAATTTTTAGGGTGTCAAGACAACTCTGCCTCGGTCGTCCTATTGGTCTCTTCCCATCTATCTGCAATGCGAATCCAGTGTATGTAACTGTTGTTTCAGCAGCTCGTAAGACGTGTCCATACCTGCGGAGACGGCTTCCCCTCAATTTTTCAGTATTTGGCGCTGCCCCATATCGCTTGCGAATGTCTTTATTGCTGACATGATCATGGAGTGTCAAGCCAGATGCCCACCTGAGCATCTTTGTCTCCATCACACAAAGTTGCTGTTCCAGCTCCTTATTCTGCCACATACAGAGCAACGGGACGGACCACAGATCGATAAACTTTAGACTTTAGTTGGTCTGGAATTTTATTACATAAGACACCAGACAGAGAGCGCCACTTCAGCCATCTGCTGCTCACACAATGTGATATTTCAGGTCTGAGGGTTCCATCTGTAGTAATAGTTGAGCCAAGATATTTAATCCACAATGTCTTTGGAAGGTTAACACCATTAATTTGAATTACAATTATCTTTCATTTTCTTTAAAAAAAAATAAACAATTTGACTAATGAAATGTTATAGTATAGACTAGGTGGAAATCTGATGTTTTTTTTTAATGAAAGATATAAGGTGTGTTATGTGATTATCAAATGCTGTGTATTTATGTGTGTGTAAGAGGTTAAAATATCTACATAATCTTATGCTCTGACATTGCCATGTAAAACAACCAGGGGGCTACGCCGCTTCCGGGAGAAACAACCACACTGTAACGCCTCCACCCCTGAATTTCACAATAGGCATTACACACACTGTCCACTGTTCTATGGTCCATTCCCAATGCTCTTTATGCCATGCAAGGTAGTGTTTGTCATTAATAGCCTTAACTACAGGGTGTATCTTAATTATACCGACAAAAAAATCAGGGACGCTCTGCGTGTTATGTAAAAGACGATGCCGCACTCGGATCGGAGGAGAAAATTTTTCCCTTCGAGAAAATGAGGTTACTTTGTTACTTCCGGACGCACATTCAAATCTACAAACTCGCCTATTTGCTGAGCCACAGACCAAGCCGCTGGCCACTGCTCTGCTTCAGGCGAGGAAAGGGAGTGTGATAGAAGGAGACAGAGATATGCTGGCGGGAATGTGCAAGTTTCCTTGTCCTCCTCGGCTTGCACTCTGGCTCAGCAAATACGGTGAGCCCGTCAATTTGAATCGCACGTAACCTCATTTTCTCGAAGGGAAAAATTTTCTCCGCCAATCCGATTGCGGCATCGTCTTTTACATAACACGCAGAGCGTCCCTGAGTTTTTTGTCGGTATAATTAACTTACACCCTGTAGATATTCCACTGGGACAAACTCATGACCGTCTGATGTTTAGTCAGGTCATCCCACAGGGCGTTTTCCCAACGTCCCTTACAACTAGGAAGACTATAGGAGCTAAGTGGACAGAAGAAATAAGACTGACACATAGTCAGAAAATGAGGGACTATTGGAAGAAGAAGAAAGCAACAACTTTACCGAAGAGTAGATACGAGCCCCGTGGTCCTAAGTAGGCCTAAACGATAAGGAAAGAAAACCTTAAGTTGACACTGTTTCTCGTTTCGAAGCTTAATATGTGATAACTGTAAGTCACTTAGAGCAGCGGGTGACGGAATAAATTCACTGCGGAGAGAGTTATCTCACAAACTGTACTACCACAACCTGTTAAGTGGTGCCTTTTCCTGAAGATATGCCCTTCTTAAAATTTAATGTTTTTCAGTCGGTTAACAAGATTGTACCCAATTGTAAGAGGTGTGTCCCTAATCCTGAAAAATATGTCCATGAGATTAATAAATACTGTACACTTGGATGACCAGTTTCAATCGTCTAGCAATCATCATCAGATCCATTACACTTAGGCTATTAAATCTATGTCTACAAGTATGGCTTGATGATTGAAACTGGTCATCCAAGTGTATTTAATAACCTCATATCATTTCTTTTCAGGATTAGGGAAACATCCATTACAATTGGGTACAATAGTGATGACCAACTGATAAAACATTAAATTTCGATTACTAAGGCAACACTGAAAAATGGCTTCAAACACCATAAAGCCCTCTTCAATACGCTCTTCCTTTCAAAGTATTACTGGTAGTCCAATATTGAAAATACACTCAATTTGTACATTTTAGATCTGCTAAACTGGCAACAGCACATGTTTCAATTTAAAAATACTAAGTTGGTGTCTTAATCTCTGTAATTAATACTGCCAAAGGATAATATTTATGAGCCCCCAATTCCCATTCATAAAAGTGAAGATGCTTGAGATCTGCAGTACATCAAAAGATACTTGAGAGAGACATCTTTGGTAGGTTTTAACTAACTCTTTGCAATAATTTAATTCCTTTTATATTAAATACCATCATTAGACCAGCTCTATCTTATGGTGCAGAATCATGGAGTTTAACAAAACAGGAAGAACACCAGTTGTAGGTTTTCGAAAATAAATGTATAGGAAAATTTTTGGACCATTTTTTGACTCCACATCTCAAAGCTGGAAGAAAAGATCAAATAAAGACATAACGTACACTCACTATCACAGCAAGCACCAATACTCAACATCATCAATGCCAGAAGACTTCAATGGGCTGGTCATTTACTAAGGATGGGAAATGATAGGATGGTCTTATAAATCTTTAAAGAAGAATCAAGGGGAAAAAGGCCAGTAGGAAGACCACAGAGTTCCTGGAAAAATGAAATCTCCAAACTTTGTAGACATCTGAATGTGGACAACTGGCAAGAACTCGCCCAAAACAAAGTTCAGTGGTGGCATTTTGTGAGATCGGCGCGGGATCTTTGTGTCCCATAGAAGCCTTCTGAGTGAGTATATTAAAGGGATTGTTTTCGTGGTAAACAGTACTATACAAGTTATTTTACAGAGCAATTACTCTGTGTTAGCTTTGGCCACCTCGTGCTGTGGTGGCTAGTGTTTTTGGCTGTTGCCCCAGAGGTCACGGTTGGATTCCCGGCTCTACCAATAAAATTTAATTCTTATTGTGAGGGCTGAAACGGAGTACATTAAGACTGAGAAGAGGAGGGTTCGATTCCCACCTCAGCCATCCTGGAAGTGGTTTTCTGCGGTTTCCCCATTTCTACTCCAGGCAAATACTGAGATAGTTCCTAACTTAAGACACTGAATAAACTTCGAACACGAGTGGGTAGAACTAAGTTAAAACTGCAGAAAAGGGGTTTTGTAACTGATTCGTCGTTATGTGATTGTGGAGAGCAACAGACAGTTCAACATCATTGCCAGTGTACCCTGTGCCCATCAGACTACACAATGGACAATTTAATCTTAGCCTCCCCAAATCCTATTTAACATTGAATTATTAGACTTTGCCTCTGAGTTGTACATAAGTATCTGTACATAACTTATCATGTATTATCTTGGCTATTTATATACTGTCTCAATAGTAAATTAAACTATATAATGTACTATTGACAAGAATAAACTAACAGCGGTAGCTACGCTTTTATAATGCGAAACTCTAGGCCATGGGGCCAAGCTCTCGGCGGACTCGGTAGACGTGGGTTCGAACTCCACCGTCGGTCGTCCTTGAAATGGTTTTCCTTAGTTTCTCATTTTCAACTCCAGGCAAATGCTGGGACGGTACCTCTGACAGGCTACGACCGTTTCCTTCCACATCCTTGTCCGGTTTTATCACCATCATTCATTTCATCTCTCATTAACTCCTCTCATGAGGTTGGCGTCAGGAAGGGCATCCGCCACAAAGACTTCCATCGCATCTCATCCCCGACCCCATAGGAAAACGGGAATAATAAGGGGTAGACACCGGATCCCATGAGAACTCTGCAGTTATGCAACATTGGGCGCAGTCGGAACATGGATGGTATGCCGGTTCTAGGCACTGAGCGCTGTTGGCCAACATAAGGAGGAGTGGAAAGGCCCTGGCCACCCTACCGCAAGTAAACTCCGGCTGGGGGTAGCCTCTTCGGAGGCTCGGACCTTCCTTCCGGCAGAATACCAATTAGACGTACATACTACTGACACGAATAAGGAAAGAGTACTTAAACTTTTAAGCTTACTTCACAAGACTTGATTCATTTAAACTAATTTTTTTTTTATCAGTCAGCACTTTGCAATACACCCACCCGCAGAAGATTTGTGTTCTTGGGGAGGCGAACCTTGATCAAACCTTCCCTCTACCAGTAAATGATATCTCCATGGGGAGAACTAAGCAAACGTCTGGCAAATCCCACCTACCTGAGCAAGGCAGCGTACAAATTATGGGAAATATTCTTTCATTAACCGTGGTATTGATAATTGGAACTCATTACCTGCCTCAGTCTTAGAGCCTTTCCCCAAACATATTGATCTGTTTAAAAGAAGATTGAAATTGTGTGTAAATACTACGATGTAATTACTAGACTCTAGTTCCTAAATTTCGAATTGTTTATAATGTGTTTGATGTTATTGTTGGTAATTTTCTGTATTTGTACAATTTGCCACCAGGGAATTACCCCCATTTGCAAATATTATATATAATATAATTATTATAATAATAGCCAAAGGCACAGATTCTCTTTCACATGAGTGAACCGATAGCAAATACTTAGGCACTGGTGAAGGCAAAACCTGTATTGTTATAAGGATCATATAAAAACCATTATATACGAATGTTTGTGTTGTTTCTCATGCCAATTATGAGAATTACACCTGCCGTATTTTCATATATTACCTTAACATTTTCATATTCTAAGCTTATTGCATTCATTTTGTGCCAACATTTTCTTGATATAATATGCTCTGTACTTATGATGAGGAAAATGATAGAAACACAGATAAAAGACAATTTCAATGATGGACAGGTGTGGCAGAGGGAGAGATGACAGGGATAAAACAATGACAATCTCCACCACCATCGAGGGGCAGATGGCCTCTCTGTTCTATTCCTTAAAACTACATCTCTAAAGGTGGGACAATTATGCCATCCTACACCATTCACTTCAAGACAGAAGTTCACATTGAGAAATTCCCCCTCTATGAGCAATTTTGAGTGACAGAAGAACAGGCTGCCACCTTCTCTCGTGGTGAGATTGGGAGGTAAAGCCGAGCTTGTTAGGGGCTATAGCATTGATGAGCTATTGATTAGCTTGATGGTATGGAGGAAGACACTGTGTCTGGCTGTGAGTTTATCCTTGTTTTTCCCACTTCCCTCCTTCCAAACCTACCAGTCATTGTGCTTGCTTTTCTTTGTGTTTCTATATTTTTATTCCTGTCCAATTAATGTTTTTATGTCTACCTTGCTGTATTTCTAAGGTCTAAATATTGTTCTAATTCAGTAACTGGTAAACATCTCAGTCATGATCTACTGGTAGATATTTCGTAGATTGCAAACGTTACTTATTAAAACAGTACTAATGAACAATGAGCATTATTCATGATCCTATTTGAATCAACTGTGCCAAATTCTGGAAACGGGAAATGATGTTTCACTTTTCGACCTTCTATTCACCAAATATCTAAGCAATTATTCCTGCCAATTTCACAGTGTGTACGTGAAAATGTCCAATTAATGTTTTTATGTCTACCTTGCTGTCTTTCTAAGGTCTAAATATTGTTCTAATTCAGTAACTGTATTCATGTATTCATGTATTCATCCATAAATGCCCTTTAGTAGGAGGCTGCCCCTCCCTGGGCTAGGGTGCAACGGAGTAATAACTCATTCGCCTTTTGTAGTATACCGTATTTTCTCTATAAATATTATTTTAGAGGTTTTAAGGCAATGAAACGTAACGCTAGATTAAATGTTATTCAACTGTTTATTTATCGCAAAATACAAGAACTGATTAAAAGTGTCATTGCTGTGAACAGATCAAAAACTAACTAAAAAAGGAAAATTAGTTGAGGGCGCTAATGTGCCTCTTGAGCCGGGTGGCGGTCGATACCGACAGATGTCGATTTCACCAACATACCGGTATTATATCTATTGCCAGTACCTTAAATATTTCTTAATGTCATGTTAAGATTCCTTAAAATAAAAAAGACAATTATGATTAGTGTAAGAGTAGAACAGTAGCCTATATCATCTCAAAACATGATGTCCTTTCAGTAGATCACCAAAGCTTTGATGTTGCTTATCCCTGTTCTAAATAATCTAAACAGAGCCTTTGTATCTTTCATACTAGTTTTGTATAGTAGGTCTTACTTAGTTACGAGTAACAAGTTTCCGCGTTTGATTGGGGGAAGAAATTTGCAAGTTACAACTTATGTTCCTCTTCCATCTTCTCTCTCTTTTCTTTTACTGATATCAATACTTTATTCAGTTGATCCTATTCTACCTGAAAGTGTAGAAGCTTTGCAGGTAGCTCTCCACCCAATTCTGTCTCAAGCCCAACCTCTGCCACTGTGCCAGTCTTCGCCCCTTACCAAAATTCATAGCCGGTAATCCATGTCAGTTTCGTCATCATAGAATCTCTTTCATTTGTAATAGAGGACATTTCAGGTGAATGAGTTATTACCCCATTGCACCCTAGCCCAGGGAGGGGCAGCCTCCCAACCACTCTGGATTGTGGAATGTTCTCTTTGGGTCTTTGGAGTTCCCCTTCTAACTGCAAGGCAGCAGGTTACTTCTAATACCAGTTATGCCATAGTGAAGCCTATCTTCATCATCTTTGCCATACAGGACTTTAGTAGAGAGCCCCTCCATTAGCCATAATTTTTCACGGTTCCTGCAGGGCCTTCACAGCTACCATGTCGCTTCCAGAGCGGTTAAAGTCCCCACTCTAATTCACTCCTACAGGTCATCCCTTACTTCATGTCTTTGTCTATCTCCCACAACAAGGACGAAGGGTTGGTTTTCTGGATATCCTTCTTCATCATTATTTTTACCCTCTGTGATACATTTAGTCTTTTATTAGAGTTGTTTGCACCTTTGGGTGTGGCGAACCCATCGTACAAATAGCCTAAATATGATAATGTGTGAGTCGAGGCCTCGGATGAAGGTCTTTGCTTCACGCCCCGACCCAGATCACTGGAACCGGGAAATTAAGAAAGAAAAGAGTTGTTTGCATTGATGCTGAAACTACTGTACCGGTATCAGATTTGTTGTTAAATATCATATTAATCATTGTGGTTTGATATATACTTAATGAACACAACTTGCATTATTCTTATCAATAAAGAGATATAAATGGTAACTGGACGTCATCTTATATGATCCTCGTAAAAGAGCTGATTTTAACTGATTGATATGTTTCATTTCAGATTCCATGAACCTCTTTGAGTTTTCTGATGATGGATCACTCTCCTGGTTAAAAATATTCTTTTTCTGGCAAATTGGTACAACAACTTGTGGCCGTGCTTTGCAGAGTCCCGATGTTCGGAAGCTAATCCATGATAAGAATATGGAATTTGACTTGATAATATTTGAGAACTTTATCAGTTTACGGTTTTATGCACAAATACAAAGTCCCAGTTATCAATATTAGTCCAAATTCTGCACTTCTGTCCATGGGTAATCCAGTGGGTAATCCTTACATCCCATCTTTCATACCCGGAGCAGTGGGGTACACAGATCACATGACATTTAAAGAAAGAATCGCAAACACATTCATGACAGTCTTGCAATCTGTGGGACGCCGCTTTCTGTACCTTCCCCGACAGGATGCAATAGCAAAGAAGTATTTTGAAGATCCAACATTTCCTGGAATAGCTGATTTGGAGACAAATGCATCACTCTACCTGCTAAATACCCACTTCAGCATTGGCTATTCTCTACCATACACACCCAATACCATTGAAGTTGGAGGGATGCACATTAAACCTCCCAAGAAGCTGCCCCAGGTAAGATTTAGAATGATTGTAGCCAAATGACTGTGTTATCAAAAGTATGAACCTACATTACAGTAATTACATCAGTAATATTTAGTGGTTGAATTTTGATGAAATGTCTTTTTTCTTTTTATATTAGAATAACGACCAATACCAAAGGAGAAAGCCGATTTTGCATATTTCAACTGAGCTTTTTTTACCGGTACTTTAGCTCACTCATTATTTCATACAATATTTTTCATAACATTAAATGCATTATTTAATCTTTTTTTGAATGTATACATCATATTTAAAAGCCCTTTATTTTTTTATTTCATGCAGAACATTTTAAATGTCATTCATATCCAAGCAAATCAGTGTAAAAAGGCCATTTAAAGTTAATTGCAAATAACAGTAGCCCACTATTTTACTACTGTATGAATTAATATCAATTGCAATGCATTAGGCCTACTTGTTCAGTCTTGATATATTTGTATATACTGTAATATAAAAGTCAATGATACTCACTCACCCATCATCATATCTCAGTAATCTCAGAACCAGGAAACTTAAAATTTTTCATGGAGGTTCCTTTAAGTTTATAGGCAAGGGATAACAAATTTGATGTCAAGCCCTGTGGCGAATTGATTAGTGCACTAGGTTTTGGCCCAAAGGGTCCCAGGTTCTATTCCCAGCCAAACCATCAGGGATTTTAATCTGATAGTAGACAAACACTATTTTGTATGTAGTTATAGCTCTTTACCATCATCACTGCAGGTTACCTGTAGGTCATTTGTGCAAATTAGTTTACATTCTATTGCTGTTTAGGGCTTTTTGCTAAAGTGTATGACAGCAATATTATCTACGGTACACCTTCATTGATTAGTTTGGGGGAGGAAGACTATTTTGTTGATGAGATCGTCATTTCTAAGTTTTGCAACATTAAAATAAATATACCGGTATATATTTTTTGGGTGCTAGTTACCATACTTACTAAGTTTTCTGACAGTCTTTTTATTTTTTGTTTTTGGAGGACATCGACTGTCTGTGGGTGTCACTGTAGGTTTGGTAGAGTTTAGTAGAGCCATTCACCTTGTAACTTTGGATCTGATAATGCTTGCTTGACGAGCGAAACATGTCATCCCTTAGTTTTCTCTTTTTGTACATATTAGAAAAACTGTGGTTGAGTTGTTCATTAGAGTATCAATTCTTCTGATAACAACTGGAAGCTGTAAGAACCAGATCTGTTAATAATAATAATAATAATGATGTTGTGTGGCCTCCTGAGTAGCCAAGTTCAGGTCTTTCTAGTTGATGCCCGTGAACGACCTGACGATCCTAATGAAGATGAAGTGATGATGAAGACATCACATACACCCTGGGCCAGGAGAATTAACCCCAGGAGATTAAAATCCCTGGCTAGAAG
The DNA here is from genome assembly GCA_946902985.2 of Meconema thalassinum. NCBI lineage: Eukaryota > Metazoa > Arthropoda > Insecta > Orthoptera > Tettigoniidae > Meconema > Meconema thalassinum. The sequence continues at coordinate 611,549,572 of OX336388.2, forward strand.
TCGAACCTGGGACCCTTCGGGCCAAAGCCTAGTGCGCTAATCGATTCGCCACAGGAGTGGACATCAAATTTGTTAGAATGTGACCTTCACAAATAACTCATGCTGCTTGTACACATGAGGCTTTGAGAGTATAACTTGGATTGTTGGCCCAGTAGGAATTCAAAGCATTCAAAGTAATAGTTCATCACATAGTAATACATAGGTGTGCAAATTATTAGACTCGACGCCAGTTTCCCAAAATAACATTTATACTTTTTGCGGCTTAATACACTAAATATATTTATAAGGTGGTGAAATTACTTCCAATCTTTAACCAAGAGTCTTAATTATATTTTCGTGTAAGAAACACAAGAAAAATTATTTTTTAGAATTTCCACTAACAGAGGAGCTTTGCTACTGCAAAATGCCACACGTTTTGTTTTGATTACGGTACTTCACTCTACTTTTCATGTGAATTTAGAGCTGAGTGATTCATGAACCATGGATTGAAATCACCTGACTTAAAAGGTACATTCCAAAGTTAATGAAAAAAAGAGAAAACGGGCCAAGCTCAGGTATTCCTCCGAATACCAATTCTGAAAGTTTCCATACACAATTCCTTACAGGTGTAAAAAAGTTGTAAGTCGACAAGGGAGAAAACATTACTAAGTAGGGTTGCAATTAGGGTTGACAGATTTCAAGAATGGAAAAATGGAACACACGTCCCAAAACTTTTATTTATTTTTAATCAAGGTTGTTAAATGTTGTAATAAATAATACACTATGTATTAAATAAGCATTACACAATCAAATACAAAAAATTAAAACTATATATTGCTGACATATCATATAGGCCTATGACACCAGCAACTTCCAAATGCTTTTCATTTGAATGACCCTTTGCAAGGATTTTTTATTTGTAAGTACCTTCTGATAAAATTCACTACAATGTTCGTCATAATTGTAATATGTGAACAATTCTCACTTTATCAAACTAATGGAGCTTCTGTTTCTATCATCTCTACATTTGATATTCATGACAGAAAAAACTCTCTCCGTAAAATCATTGGGGGGGAAATGCTGAGTATTAACTTCATAAGGACTAAGATATTCCTTAATTTTGTTGCCTCAATAAATCTATAACATGTACTCATCTATCTGACACAGACATAGAAATAATTTTCTCTTTTAAATTTTTCTCTACCACCAGAAAACAAGTTAGATAATACAATCAATTCTGAAGCGGGACAATTGAAAATTGGTGCAAAATTGAATATATTATCCAATTAACCAAAAATGGAATATTTGGCATTCCGTTAAAGATTAAAACGGAATGCGGAACAAAACAAGAAAAAACGGAATTGTTCCGGTTAAAACTGAACCTCTGGCAACCCTAGATAAGTATCCACATCAGATCTTTGTTGAACCCCTCTAGCTACTTCTCTGTTATTCATTTACATCCATAATAATAAGATTGGACATTTAATTTACAGGATCTGCAAACGTTCATGGATGAGGCAGAACATGGTGTCATATACTTCAGTCTGGGTTCCAACGTCCGTAGCTCAGATATGCCAAAGCAAATGCTTCAGGCATGTTTGGATGTGTTTGGAAAGTTGAAGCAGCGTATTCTCTGGAAATGGGAGACGGACAGTCTTCCAGGACAACCCTCCAATGTGCGACTGGGAAAGTGGCTACCACAGAGTGACATCTTAGGTCAGTTTCTGAGATCACAATTGAGTCAGTAAATACAGTATATAACAAAACGAGCATTTCATTACATAACAGTATTAATCAAAAATCACTGAAAATATATCAACATTGTCAGTACGGTACAGAATAAAATGGCTAAACATGGCTTAGTACATGTTCCAGAGCTGTGCTATGCCCCTTCATCAACCTGTTTCCGAAGAAATCTAAACAGATTATTAACTCCAATTGAGCTGATCAATATTAATTCAATTTACAAAGTGCTTGGCTAATATAGAACACACAGCAGATTTGAAGGCCTGTTTTATCATACGCTTGCTACTGTTTATTTACGGAGTTTACTGTTCCAGATTGCTAATATTATTCTCCAGTAGCAAGATACAAATTAATGGAATCGTTTCTTAAAATCAAGAAGAGTCACTTTTTTTTTATATTTAGTAATTTAGTGTGGCAGGAGTATCACTTCTCCCCATGTCACCTTCAAATTATTTTTGAGAGTTCCATGAATTTTTAAAATTTCTTAATCTTCATTCTACATTTTATACACAGCAGTTTTTACGATAAATAAATGTTTATAGAACTCAAGAAATGGATTTTCATGATTGTATTGATGCCAACTTGAAGCTATTAGATCACAGAAAGTACAGAATTGAAATGTCTAACTCATGCGGAACTTGAACCAGTGGCCTCCAGCTTTGTAAGTCATTATGTGAAGCCAGCATACAACTTACTAGGCAAAATCATAATATGTTATATGTAATAATGTTTCCGAAACATGTACCCGTAGAGTTTTTCTGTAAGTAAAGTATTGATTTGTTGGGAAATTCAGGTTTTACTTATTGTAAACACGGTCAATACGGAACCTGGAATGAGTGCTGTTCCTAATAAAATCATAATAGTATGAGGGGTGTTTTTTTTTCAAGTACTGATAGACTGTATAAAAATAACAGATTGACATACCAAACTGATTTTACTGCTAAATGTTTGCTTGATTTATTCTTATGTCTCAACATAATCGCCAAAACGATTGATTCATTTGTCGTATTGTTACACCAGCTTTCCAATGCCCTCGGCAAAAAATTCTGCTGCCACTTAGGTGGGTTGGTCTGGACAGTCTCCTGAAGTGTTTCCTTTTTGGCGAGGCGTTGCCACCAAACCATACCTTCAATTCTCGAAAAAGGTGAAAATCATTCAGTGCTGGTTTGGACTAAACGGCAGATGGTCCAAAACTTCACACTTGAATTCTTTGAAAAAGTCTATCGTAACATTGGCACAGTGCGGTAGTGAATGATTTTCACCTTTTTCGAGAATTGAAGGTATGGTTGGGCGGCAATGCCTCGCCAAAAAGGAAAAACTTCAGGAGACTGTCCACACGTACCCACCTCAGTGGCTGCAGAATTTTTTGCCGAGGGCATTGGAAAGCTGGTGTAACGATACAACAAATGTTTCAATCATTTTGGCGATTATGTTGAGACAAGAATAAATCAAGCAAACATTTAGTTGTAAAATCAGTTTGGTATGCCAATCTGTTATTTTTATACAGTCCATCGGAACTCGAAAAAAAAACAGCCCTGTAGGCTTTTGATTCCAGAATTGGCTTGTATTTTCCATACAATAGCTGAAAAGTTCCATTTATAATCAATGTTTTGTAATAATTCCGAAAACTTATCCTTTGCTGAGCTACATTAACCACTTATAATTTATCAGCTCAGGTAGTGGGGCAATATGCTTGCTTGAATACACACAAAGACACAGGACACACAACTCTTATATCTTCAACACTATTTATTTATTAATTATCATCTATCCACTTGTGAGCAGGCCTCCATTCATTGCCTGTCAAAAATACATCAAACAATCTAGTCTCCATTCAAGCACACAACTAAAAAAAAAAAAAACTATGTTTTCATACACAATAATCACTAACTGGCCTCCATCTTGCCTCAAATCCACTACCTAACAGATCATTCCCATGGCAACCATCCTGACCTCCTAGTTCAAGGAACCTTGACCTCAATGCCATGGAAGCTATCATATGTCAAGGCCACCTCATGCTACCAGCCATGGCCACCTCAGCAACAGCCAGACCACCACTGAGAATCTCTATGGACACAGACCACACAATATTCTCCCTGGCGGCCTACCAACGAGTGTCGATGGCTGGCAACCCAAAATAAAATAACTAAATAATACCAACCGCACTTAAGGGTGAACCATTGTTCGGTTACAATATACGCCCCCTTGAAAACCAGTTTCTAACTGTAGGTTAGAAATTGATTTTCAAACACAGAAACAAATACATAAATAAAATACATAAAGGAAACACTAACTAAATCAAAAATCACAAACAGAAACAAATTATACATCATCATAAAAAAAAAAAAAACATTGGCACTATCACCGTAGAAACAACCATTCTAGATTAACCAGAATCACCAGCATAAATATTTTCTTCAGAAAGAACGGCAGAATCGTCATAAGACCTGTCCGTGCCGTCATCATAATCATCTTCGTCTTCAGCATCATCAACATTTGTATCATCAGATTCATTATAGTGTTGGGCTGTATGTCTCGCACGTGCTCTAACGTGGCAAGTTCCAACTGCTCTTCTGGGCCCAGATCCATCATTCTCATGGCCCTGAATGGGTACACGGACAGCAGGCTTTTCTGAAGATATGACACAAATTCCTGCAGCAGGTTCTCTTCTGATCCAGAATCACCACCTTCCTCTTTGCTCTTCCTATTCTTCTTCCTTTCCTTCTTGTGATCTCCTTCTGCAGGTGCTTCTCCTGCTTCAGTCTTGGCTGGTAGTAATGCTTCTTCGGGTACTCCAGCTGGAGCTGGCTGTGTCTCGCCTGCTCCTTCAGTCTTCTTGGCTACCTCCTTCTTCTTCTGTTCCAGTTTCTTCTTTTTCTTCACCTTCCCTTCCTGCTTCTCTTTCCTTCTCTTCCTCATCTGCCTTGCTCAGCAATTCCTTTCTTCTCATCTTTTCTTTTCTCTTTGCCTTTATCCCTTTTATCTTCTCCTTTTTCTTCTTCTGATCCTTCACTCTCTTATCTCGATCTGCCTGACATCTCTTCCTCTTCTTACTCCTTCTCTTTGCCTTCCATTTGGTCCATTTCTTCCTCCAACTTGTTCTCCTGCCTATCCCTCTCCTCCAACGTTTCTTCACGTTATCTTCTATCTCATCTTTCTCCTTGTTTTCAGTTTTATTCTCGTCATCCATTTGACGTCCTCTTCTGTTACGTCGTCGGCGACTTCTTTGTCTACCCCCGCAACTGCTCTCTCTTCTACGCCTGCTATGGTCTCTCCGATATATACATCTACAACCTCGCTTTATCTTTTCTACTTCTTGATTATTTTTCCTGCGCCCCCTAGCATCAAGTACTTCATAGATCCTCTCCTCTTCCTCTACAGACATACTCACAGATTCTACTATTTCAACTTTCTCTTCAACAATGCATATGATCTCCACTCTCTGCTCTTCCAACTTCCCTTCCTCCTCCTCCTCCTCCTTCTTCTCTTTCTCCTCCTTTACAGACACGCTCACAAATTCCACCATTTCAACTTTCTCTTGAACAACACACATGATCTCAACTCTCTGTTCTTCTAACTTCCCTTTTTCTTCCTCCTGCTCCTTCTTCTCCTCCACAACCACACTCACAGGTTCTACAATCTCAGCTTTCTCTTCCACGATGCATAGGCTAGCCACGTGGTCTTTGACCTCATCAAGCTTCTCCGTCAACTTCTCTTTAAAACTAGTCACCTGGGAGGTAATCCTCTCCTCCATCCCTACAGACTTGTCGCTACGAAGCATGAGCTTCCTCAACATGGCCATCATCTCAGCTTCCATATTTCTTATATTTTCGGCCATCCCTACTCCTGTCTGTGTGATTCATTTTCTTGCTCAAACGTTGGGCGCCATTGTAATAATTCCGAAAACTTACCCCTTGTTGAGCTACATTAACCACTTATAATTTATCAGCTCAGGTAGTGGGGCAATATGCTTGCTTGAATGCACACAAAGACACAGGACACACAACTCTTATATCTTCAACACTATTTATTTATTAATTATCATCTATCCACTTGTGAGCAGGCCTCCATTCATTGCCTGTCAAAAATACATCAAACAATCTAGTCTCCATTCAAGCACACAACTAAAAAAAACTATGTTTTCATACACAATAATCACCAACTGGCCTCCATCTTGCCTCAAATCCACTACCTAACAGACCATTCCCATGGCAACCATCCTGACCTCCTAGATCAAGGAACCTTGACCTCAACAGGTCAAAGCACATATGCCATGGAAGCTATCATATGTAAAGGCCACCTCATGCTACCAGCCATGGCCACCTCAGCAACAGCCAGACCACCACTGAGAATCTCTATGGACACAGACCACACAATATTCTCCCAGGCGGCCTACCAGCGAGTGTCGATGGCTGGCAACACACAAAAAAACTAAATAATACCAACCGCTCCTAAGGGTGAACCATTGTTCGGTTACAGCTTATGGCAATCTGTTTTCACTAATGAAATTCGTTTGAACACCTGTTAGTAATAATATGTTTACTTCTTCTTCTTCTTTCGAATAATCCATTTGGAGGGTACGATGAATCAACGTTGGCTACTGCCCATTGTACAGTATTCGATTTCCTTTGTTTCCAAATATCCTTCATCCTTCTGGAGTGTCGATCTTTCTCCTCTTGAGTCCACTTTCTGCGAGTTGTTTGTTTCTTCCTTTCTTGAAATTCTGCCTTTTGAATAGCTTCTCTGAAGAGTGATCTGTTTCCTATTGTCTGTCTGAATTCTGGCGTTTGTCAAATCTTTGACAATTTCAATGAACCATGTGGCTTTGGATTTGTAACTATTCAGTAAGTTGAAGATCTGTTTAGTTATTCTACTATTTTCCATTCTATAAATGTGTGCAAAAAACTGTAATCTTCTCTTTTTCATTACATTACTTCATTATTTCAAATATAGCTCTCTATTTGGTCGTAACCTATATTCTGTGTTATTATTTAGATTAGCTCCCAGTATTTTTCTCAGAATTCGTCTTTCAGTCTTCTTTAATTTGTCTAAATCACCAAATCTAGGAGATTCATCAAGCTAGTGATGAAGCTTTAGAATGGTTAGAGAAATTGGGATATCCAGCTCTAACAAAACTGAAGCTGCTTGCAGATCAAGGTCTCAATCTGTATATATTTGTAATGTAAATACTGTAGAATGAATAATTGTATATTGCATCTTCATGCCATACGAAATATATATATATATATCCCGCGATGGTATCAGTCTCTGGATTTTGATGCGAAGAATTCGGCGAGAACCACTTCCACAGCTTCAATGTTTTCTAAATTTCTTCCACGCAAGAAATGGGCCATGGATCATCTCAAGGCGCAAGATCAGGTCTGTATGCTGGTTGTGGTAGCAGTTCGACTCCTCCCAATTCCTAAATTTTTGCCATGGTTGTTCGTGCAGTATGAGGTCTTGCATTGTCGTGCTGCAAGAGAACTATCGGTTAATTAATGCTGGGTATCTCCGTCTCAAAATTTCATGAACTCGTTCCAGTTGTTGAGAATGAAGATCTGCATCGACTGCACGCCCGTTTGGAACAAACTCCCAGTCAATTACTCCTTCAAAATTCCACCAGACACACATCACTTTGGGTCTAATTGATCCTTTTAACAATGACTTTGGTAGGTTAACGGGGACTGAGCCACTGTTTCGAGGCGTCAGCGTTGCGGTAATAGATCCATTTTTCATCACATGTGACAATTCTTGTAATAAATCTATCATCCATGGGGTTACCGATAAGCTGATGACAGATATCCACTCTATGTTGAGCCTATTCTGGGGCCAATTCATGAGGTACAGATCTACAGCTTCTGTTTGATTATCCAAGTTCCTTAATCTGGCGATGTATGGCATCTTTTGATGAACCAAGCTTCTTCTGACAGCCTACGAGTTGTTCTTTGCAGATTTTCTTCCAAAACTCTGCGTGTATTCTCAATATCCCATAGTTTAGGTCAGAATGTGGTAAATCTGTAGTGTTTTCTTCTCCAGTGTTGAAACGTTGGAACCATTGTTGTGCCAAACGCTCACTAACAACACCTTCTCATTCCACTTCACATATTCTTCGAGCCATGGCAGCAACTTTGTAACCTTGTTTCCAGTAGTGCTTTAGAAGGACCCTAACCTCCAACTCTGTAAGTTCTATTAGTGATTGTGTATCAACAACTGACACATTCTCGCATTATACACAATTCTAGTCATGGCCTTCTGTAAATAGCATTGGCGAACCAAAGAAAACCAATTCTATCATATAAAACACACCAAACTTAAAAAAGGCATTACTTATGAGACGTCCTAATAGCTCTCTCAAAGTGTCCAACATTCACCACTAGGTATCATTGATATCTGGTGGCAAAAGTTGGAACTACTTGAAATTGAACGGAACTTGTAGCTTATCCAAAGGGCGTCCACTGGAAGCAGCTGACTTGGGCGAGCCGAACATGTCCTCGGACACTCCCGGCACTAAAAGCCATACGATAGATAAATAAATAATTGAACTTATTTAATATTTAAATTAATCTTTGTTAGAAAAAATCTATTAATTTGAATAATTCACCTGGCTGGTAATTTAAAAATTTTACCTAATCTAAAGATACATGTTCAAAAGCTCTGTTATGCTCCTCCATCACATTGTTTCCAAAGAAAATCAACAGATTTTAAACTCCAATTAATCAATGTAGATTCAATTGAACTGAAATTGTCCATGTTTCTCAATGAGTTGTGTCGGGAACCAGGGTTCACTCAAAACACAACAGGTAGCGTGTATTCTAATCACTAAATTTTATTATGATTACGGACGGTACAATTATTTACACAATTTTCGTCCAGCAGGCTACCAAGTCCACAGTTCATAGCTCAGTAATACTCAGCTGTGCAGCTCCCATTTGAGTCCCGCTTGTAGCCAACACGCTGCATCAAATTCAGGGTCTCCAGTACCATCTGCTACTACCCTTCCGTACAACACTCTGTGGGTGCACAACACTCACTTACACAAGCGTACTACACACTCCACTATACACAGTGTCACCGGCAGCTCACGGCTGTCAGTCATTGTTGATCAACTCCACTCAACTGAACTGTCAACTGTAGATCTAATTTTAGCACTCAATTTTCAGCTCATCCCAATGTGCGTTTGTTCATCACTCACGAAGGACTCCTGAGCTCGCAGGAGGCAACATACCGAGGAGTCCCTCTGTTGGCCATCCCTGTCATAGCAGACCAAGGTACTAATGCTGACCGTGCAGTTGCAGATGGCATCGCACTCAAACTGCTTGTAAAAAACATCACTTCAGAATCACTGAGCTGGGCACTGGAAGAGCTTCTAAGCAATCCAAGGTGAGAATAATCCAACAACTCAATAATACCAATTTAAGCTTCATATTGCTTTTTTCTAAGAAGCATTCTTCAAAACACTAGGAAGGACAAAGTAAGAAATGAGAAGGTAAGAGAACAAGCTGGAATAAATCAGACCATAACTAGGGCACGTTTGCGATGGTTTGGTCACATCAAACGTATAATAGAAGGAAGATTTGCAAAACAATGGTTACAAACTGAGATTACTGGAAAGAGACCTGTTGGAAGACCTAGGAGGAGATGGCTGGACCAAGTGAAGGAAGATATCACATCCAAGGGAATCAACTGGGATGAAGTCTTGAAGGAGCTGTGGTACATGAATCGACTAAAATGGAGAGCGCTCGTAAACCACACCCCGGAAACTGGAGTGGAAACTTGATGATGATGAAGATGATTGCTTTTTTTTTGTATATGTGTAATCTTAAAAAAAAGAAGTTTCAGTAGAATCTCTGTTGTCCAAAACAATTTTAACAAAAATATCAGTACGATTGAATTTTTATTTGGTTAATTACAAGAAACATCATTTGTTACAATCATACTGTATGTAAGTTGTGTTTCAAGCAAATGGAACTCCTTTGTATGAAATAGAAAGCGAATGAGGAAAGGAAAGTCCCCACCATCAGGGCACTTCCCACGAACCAAAGGGGATGAGTAACTAAACGCTTGGAGCCTTGCCATGACTGCCCCGCAAGAGCCGACTCAGATTACCTTGGCTCTCTTCTTCCTTCACATCAGTCGTGTGCTAGTACAGTATTTGGTCATGCAGTGGTGATCGAACATTTAACTGAAGAGATTTTAACGTGCGTTACGTAAACAAGCGGAAATGGGTGATGATAAAGATAGAAGAAGAGTTAGAAGCAGTTATAAGAAGTTAAAATGGTAAGATTTGCATACTGTGGCAGCCGATTTTTGTGTTGGTGTTTACACACTCATCAATGTAGGCTCCCTGTATATGTAGCCTATTGTCTTCATTTTCTATATCCTAAACCTTCAAAAAACAATTCTTCTATAAAAATTACATTTCAATGATTAAATGAAATTTGGATTATCTGAAACCTCCTTCCCTCCCCTTTGTTTTGGTTAACAGAGTTCTACTGTATGGGCTTCAGAGATCTCTTGTACAGGGCTTTTGAGTTGGGCAACAAACGCGTGAAAATAATGAAATGAATGATGAAGACAGCAAAAACATCCAGTCTCAGAGCTCAGGGAATTAACAGTATGGAGTTTAACTCTCATGATCTGGCTGGTAATCAAATTTGGACTCTACTGACCAAAGGCATGCATTCTATCCCCTTGGCAATGAAGCCAGAAACACTTATTAGACTCTCTGTAAAAGTTTAACATTTCATCATGACCATCTTCCCTTTTTAGAAACAAAAATTCATGCCCTTGAAAAATATGTATGCTTTTCAATATTATGAAACAAAGAATAGAAAAAAAAAACAACAAAAAAAAACAACAACTTGCAGGCTGTGCTTGAGGACCCCTGGAAACCTCTTTTCCCTTAAATTCAAAAGATGGAAAGTTCCTGCTGGCTGGAAGCTATGAATACACTAAATAAGAGCTAATGATGGAAGAAGTTCTAGAAGAATGTAATAGTGACAAATTACAAACAGTACCAGAAATAATAATACCACCACAGTGGAGATAACTGTAATAAATAATGACCATTCCCAGTATAGATTTCATACAGGCTTTACTTGACTATAAGTAAATAGAACTTATTTTTAGTTCCAGTCCACCTTTCCCTACCCTAGCCTCAATAAAATAACAAGTAACTTACGAGGACTGTTTTTAAAGTAAGGGCCGTTCTTAAAAAAAAAAACAAAAAAAAAAAAAAAACGAACGTTTTATTTTGAAACCACATTTATTTTTAGGTTTTACATACCTTCTTCTATTTTTCTACATAGTTACCTTGTTTATTTAGGCACTTGTCGTGCCTTAAAACTAAGTTCTGAAATCCCTCTGCATAAAAGTTTGCCGCCTGCTCTTACAACCAAGAATTCTCACTTGAGGAAAATCCATTGATAGAGTGGTTATCATGAATCTTCGGTTCTCGTGAATTTTCATGTCAATTGCAGTTACCAAGTCATCTGTGATCACAGACCTGAGCGTTCATCGTCATGAACATTTTCACGGCCACTTTTGAACTCGCGTACCTGTTTTCGCACTTAACCTTCCGTCATTGCATTATCACCTCTCCGTGGCTTAGGCGGCAGCACGCCGGCCTCTCACCGCTGGGTCCATGGTTCAAATCCCGGTCACTCCATGTGAGATTTGTGCTGGACAAAGCGGAGGCAGACAGGTTTTTCTCCGGGTACTCCGGTTTTCCCTGTCACAATTTAATTCCAGCAACACTCTCCACTATCATTTCATTTCGTCTGTCAATCATTTAATCATTGCCCCAGGGGAGTGCGACAGGCTTCGGCAGGCGGCACAGTTCATATCCTCGCCGCTAGATGGGGGCTTCATACATTCCATTCCCTGACCCGGTCGGATGACTGGAAGCAGGCTGTGGATTTTCATTTTCATTGCATTATCACCATACACCTCACAAAGCTGACGATGAATGTCTGCAGCCGACATGTTTCTTGCACTCAAAAAACGTATCACAGATCGTACCCCACACGCGGCGGGCGAATCAATAATCTTGAACATTGTAAAGATGCACAGTTCAGCATACAGGTTAGCTACACAGCTGCAACTGACGCCTACTTGTTCGCAAAGGATGCCGGGAGGTAGCGCGCACGCTTGTTGCGGCGTGCGTACTAACTACGGGCTTTATTTAAAAAACAGCCCTTACTTAAAAAACAGCCCTCATATATAGGCCTACTGTCTCTTTGTATAGACACCACAATAGTAAAGGATTAAAAAGCAACAAATCATACACTTTTAGTGCATGGAACTGATGACATTATTGTTCCAGTCCCAAAAGTATTCCAAATTGTTTAAAATTTCATTTTACAAAACTTAATATTATATTCCTATTCTGAAAAGAAGTAGGGAACAATGTAATGTTACCTGAAAAAATCCTCTATACTTGCATGATGTGATATTTTTGATTCTAATTTAGGTACCGAGAGAACATCCTGCGTCGCTCTGCATTGTTCCAAGACCAGCAAAACACACCACTAGAAAAAGCTGTGTACTGGACAGAGTATGTTCTCCGACATAATGGAGCACTGCATCTTCGTACTGCTCAACTTGATCTTTACTGGTACGAGTATTTCCTAATTGATGTTCTCGCGTTCCTGGCAGGAGCAGGATTGTTGGCTCTATCTATCACAGGATTAGCATGTTGGGGCATGTACAGAGTCATCTGTCTGAAGAAGAAAAGCAAGCCTGTATCCAAGACAAAGAAAGGGAATTAACCACAGGTGTGCACTGTGTTTTATGTTTTTTTTTTTTTTTTGGTATTCACAGAATGGCTGTGAACTCTCCTTTTTGTTCCTTCTTGGATATCTACTGTTATTGAAACTATTACAAAATGCCATAAGACTGTACTCTGAATTTACATTGAAATAAAGCTAATTTTTATACAGGAGTGACTGTTGATTGTCCTTTTAAATGGTAAAATATGCAGACATTAGTACACTAAAATGGGTTGAATATACACTAAAAAAAAAAAAAAAAAACATCAACCAAATATTTGTAAATCATTATAAAATTAATTAGTTAGTAGAATCACTTATCAGTTTTTTAGTTAAACTTGTAACGAGCCAATTTTTTTCAAGCAATTAATTCTATATTTTATTCCATTAGTCTGTTATACTTCTGTAAGGGTTTGATTTTTTTATTAGTACTTTTTATGTGTTTAACTCTTGGGCAGTCGCTCAAGACTGCGTAATATCAGTCATGGAATAACTGTTTCCTGAAGAATCCAGGATACTTTTTCATCGAATGAGCGTAATAACGCATCAACAAATATCAACGATTTTGAAAAATTAATCCAGTTAGATCAATTCAGTGTACCATTGGGTTCGTCAGTTAGTATGGTACACCTCACCAAGACACTAGCTATTACACACTGGGAAGGCCATTGCAAGACTATTGTGATGCCACGAGCTGTGACTATGAACTATGAGAGCTATGCTCCTTTCGTTCAAAAATTAGACCACCAAGGCTATTCATATTGGAATAACCTTTTCTCCAACATCCTTCAATGAATTCCTTAAATGTCTCTCTAAAAGCTGTTAATTTGTAATACTTCTGTCGCTCTTCCTACTTTCTGAAATCGTCAACACGTAAAACAAAGATAGCTTTGAAGCCATTTTTTAGTGTTGCTCTGTTAACAATTAGTATTGTAGCTTTCAGTTGGTCAACACAAGAAACAATCCAATTACTGGAATAAGTGAAAAATAACCTGAAATAAATTACAAGTGATTAAGATATATATATTGTTTCAGACTGTTGAAGAAGAGAAAACTAAGGGTTGACGAGCGAAATTGGAATGATTTTTGTGTTGTCCGACTGAAAGCTACAATATTAATTTAACTGTTAAAACGTAAAGCAGTCAATAAAAATTGAAATCTTCTGAGGCTCATCGTAGTGTGAAATAGCTCAACACCTGTAACGTCACGAGACCATAAACATGTCAAGATGGTGGCTAGGCATAAATATTATTAGTGAATCATTCAGAAATTGAAACGAAATTTAGTAAGAAAGAAGTACCTTATAAGGAACTTAGCTGAAATAAGCCATAAGAATAACACACTGTATACAACACGCATGCGGCCACCTTGAAAATATTATATATGATAATGAATAACTCGAAGTATTTTGAAGATACAACGAAAATTAGCAATAATGTAGAACTTTATAAGTGGCTTCTTATGACCAGGTCAAAAGAACATTCATGATGGCGGCTGAGAGTATTCGGAAGACTCGAATACCGTATACCTATAATGTAATAGCACAGTCAATGCGAATTTTAGTGAGAGAGGACTACCATACAAAAGATCTTGCTCCCATTATACATAAGAATATCACACTGAATCCAGATGACCTCGTAGTTCCGCCCCTTAAAACAACAATAACTGACTAACTATAGTGGGCAATGGCCATCTTGAAACTCTTAAATATACCAACAATTAACTCTATATATTTTAGAGATGCAATATCTCAAATTAGCATTAATGTAGAATCATACACACTTTGCATGTCAAAGGCAAAAGAACACCTCTGCCATGTATACAAAATCATAACTCAGGGTCCAATTGTACTCACGTAAAAGGCTTTCTTCGATTTCTCCATACATTCATGATGGTAGATGGACGTACTTTTCTAATGTTTCAATCAATTCGCCTGGATGCAAAAGTGGAATTACAATGAAACTTAGTAAATGGGAATTCGTATCGAGTACAACTCTTGACGTTCAGCACAAGAATATTCAATTATACTCCTTGATAAGGACAAATAAGTTATAACTATACCCATACATTTAAGAGAAAGTAGACTAAATGTTCTTTACTGAACATCTTGTTTTCATTATCATTAGGAGCAAATGACCTAGATGTTTCACCTCTTAATACAAGGGTGGACCTAAAAGAAACTGGACTGAGAGCGCGCTGCCATTCGTGGACGTAGTAGAGAGTTCTCACGCTACATGGGATTAATAGAGACCTCCAATGTCGAACACCGTGGTGATAGCCAACCTCTTCAACACTTGGGCAATGCGGCAATAAACATGTCTGCCATAATGACTGCATTATGGCAGGCGTATTGAAGAGGTTGCCTATCACCACAGAGTTCTTTTAAATTTGCCATAACGATTTCGCAGGCGGAATACGAGAACAGTAAGAGAAAAACAACACTACGATCAAACTGTCGCCATCTGGGCAGTTGTTTCGTAAAGGTCTCTATTAACCCCATCTAGCGGGAGAACTCGTCCACTAATGGCAGTGCACTCTCAGTCCGGTTTCTTTTGGGTGTCCACTCTCGTATAACAATCACCTAAATCATAGAAATGAATAGCTCCCCTTGGAGCGGTCATTACTGTTGAATAGAACTTCATCATCATCATCATCATCGTTTCTTCGCTCCAGCAAGCCGGGTGTGGTTATAAATGAGCCGTCTCCAATTTGTCCTATCCATCTATAACTGTTGTTCTTGTATTTGATGCCAGTTCTTATCTCTAGCTTCAAGGTCCCTAGAAATTTGCTTCTCCCACACATCGGGAGGTCTTCCTCTTGGTCTCTTCCCGGGGACGCTCTAGCTCAAGTACACTCGAGGTATCGTATGGGGAGCCATCCTCTTCATATGACCATTACCATCTCAATCTCTTGAGTTTGAGTGTCTCCAGCAGGCTCCTTTCCAATCCCAGTTGTTGTCGGATATCCTCATTCCTTATTTTGTCCATCTTTGTACGGTACTATAGTCGGAGCTATAGTAGCGGCTAAGTTCTGATGAGGACCCAGTCCTATGAGGTATAGCATAGGCCCCATGCACAGGGATACGTGCGAAGACCTTAACGGCATATACAGCGGAGAAGGTAGACTTCGGTACGGTGGAGATTGCGGAGGAGGCTGCCCTGTACTTGGGGTTTAATATGAGTACAACCTGCTGCCTTGTAGGTTGAGGTGACTGGACTCCAAAGGCTAAGGGAGTAAACCCCAAAAGAAAATCTTTCTCTGTGTTAGGCTTAGCAGGTCAACATAAGGAAAATGCTTAAGTTGCTTTCAAGAATAATACGAGCCTTGGATAGGACTTAAAAATGTGACCTTAGTCAGGATTCGAACCTGAATCTCCTGCTGTCTGGGCAGGTGTGTTTAGCTACTTCACCTGAGTGCCCATGCCTCAACTGGGATACATTTCCTGATCTTAGCTGGTGAGAGCTTCCTAGATATTGTAGAATGACTGTAAATTCCCAGATGACACTAGAAACATGTATATGCCCTAGTTGGAAAAAATTCATAACTTACCAATTACTAAACTTACAATTTTTAAAATTGTGAAGCCTATAGACTTATTACTCTGCTCAAGATGCAAGCTCGTGATTGGCTTACTAAGTCAGAAAACAAATTCATGAAGAGATGAGCTGTACGTGAGGATACTAAAGATGATAGACTCAGATATACTATTCTATTGAACAATGAACATCCACAGCCTGCTTCCAGTCTCCGACCGGGTCAGGAATGGAATGAAGCCCCCATCTAGCGGCGAGGATATGAACTGTGCCGGCTGCTGAGGCCTGACGCACTCCTCTGGGGCAATGATGAAATGAATGACAGATGAAATGAAATGATAGTGGAGAGTGTTGCTGGAATGAAATGTTGACAGGGAAAACTGGAGTACCCGGAGAAAAACCTGTCTGCCTCCGTTTTGTCCAGCACAGATCTCACATGGAGTGACCGGGATTTGAACCACGGACCCAGCGGTGAGAGGCCGGCGTGCTGCCGCCTAAGTCACGGAGGCTTTGTACTATTCTATTATTATTTATTTAGGATCGTTTCAACCTTCTATGGGTTGCAATTACACAACTTCCTTTACTGTTGATGTTCTTTCTTTTTATGCCAATACTCCCTCATTCTCTGGTTTGCTTCTCATCCAAGAACAACCTTCTTGTTCTCCTGGGTATCTCTACGAACAAATTCGTCACCTCCGCAATTTTCCTTCTGATCACTGTTGTTTGTAATACTGTATCTCCCTCCTCAATGCCTTTTTTTAAAGATCCTGATGAACTTTTTTCAGCCATGGAAGTTGAGTATTTCTCCTTTCCTGGAAGATGAGGAACTTATTTGCTAGGCATTCCAGTCCCATTCTTCTCAGGTGTCCATAGAAAGTCAGTCGCCTTTTTCTCACCGAGGTTGAAATGTTCTCGCATTTTTCATACAGCTCTTGATCTCAAACGAAAGGTAAACTCATTTGTTGTTGCTTTCTTGGGTCCCAGAATTATCCTCAGAAATTTACGCTCTCTCTTTTCTATTTTGGTGATCCCCCTTCTGGCAATATTGTCTCTGCTGCATAGAGGCATTCAGGTTTCACCACCATATTATAGTGTCTGAGTTTGACTTGACAGAAGAGGGATTTGGACTTATCTGAATGCAATCTTCATCTTCTTTGCTCTTTGTTCGATAGCTGGCTTCTCGTTGTTGTCAGGAGTCAGAATCTCCCCTAGATATTTGAATTTGTTGACCCACTTTATGTCACCAGACTTGGTCTTCATTATCCTTATTACTTATTATTTATTTTTTTAACTGTAGGACATACTCGTAATAATGTTGAGGTTCGAACTCTGATGTCATAGCAAGTGCAGTTTATCTTGAGGTTCTCAATTTTCACTCCAAGCAAATATTTGGATGGATTATTCCTAATTCTGGGGAACCAAACCAGTCCTAAACCCTAATAATTAAATGATTTTATACTCTGTTACAATACTGGTTATCAGAAGTACATGGGGATGATATCAGTGAACAGTAACATCAAGATTATTCATAATTATAGTATGTCATAGAACTTGTTTCACAAGTGTAATATGAATTCTATCAAATATTAGATGCAGGGAGCTGTCACCAGAGTTTTACTTTATTGTATGGCAACTGGAGTATAATAGCATAGTGTCATTCTCACATAAGCTTGCCATGGTGGGTGAGTGGTTAACGTGTCGGTCTACTAACCCCAAGCTTGCAGGTACACTCCTGGCTGTGGTAAGTGATTTTTGAAAGGCGGCAAAAATTACGACTCGCATGTCATGTTAAAGAACCCAATTGAATTCAGTAAGCCGTGTTCACAATGGCAAAATTTATCTCGGGAGTTTCCGCCAACACAAAGTTCCTCATTTCACTACTAGAAAGCGCTATAGTGTTCAAGGAGCTTAGATATCTAACCTCCTAGACTTTAATAGTGCTTCAAGGAACAACAAAATTCGGCATGCAAGCTACCCTCTGGGTGCCAAATAACAAAGCTTGCACCCGGCGCCGAGGCCATACAATATTGTTATTATCATTCTCACCTAAGCTGTCACTTGAGTGTTCAGATTTCCAGCTCTTCGAGATCTTCACTGTGCATAGAAACAGTTATATAGCAGCAGGGCTAGTTTTGTGACGGTACGCCATACCGAAACCTCTGATCGGGGGAAAAGTCGAATATATATAATAATTTTTAGAACTGTGGAACGTTAGTTGTAAGTCAAGGTCAACTTGGTCTTTGACTTGACTGTACTTCAAAGTACGTGGAATCTTGGCTGCTTCGTGGATACTAACAGCAAGGTGACAGAGAGGGTGAAGGCACATACAACGAAAACTTTTCTAAACTTTGGACAATTTTATAAACTGTCAGGTAAAATATTGTTACGTGCCACCCCTAGTGGCACTTTTGTTAACTGGATTACGATGGGCGAAAAGCACAAACACAATTGTTCCTTTAAAGAAATATAATTTATTACAGGCCTACGAACATACACAGTGCACACACATACACACACACACTGAGTCTAACCTCAGAAAACACTACCAGTCACTATTAGTTTCCACATTTACAATCTACCACTGTCCTCGCTATTTATGCTCTCCCTGTCCGTGAGGCGTTACAGTGTTCCAGCTTACACTCACACATACAGTCTACACAGGTACTCTACAGCCTTGCCACTGCCACTTCACTTACTTCCAGAGTCCTCTTGCTGCTCCTTGTGCGCTCTTGCTCGTCCCGTGTCGATCCCACGACCACGTATTCCACGAAGCACCGCGACACGTCCAAGCACTCACAGTCCTGACTCCAAGTTGCACCTTGGCAGAAAGGCTTCCTCTCTGTTACCGTAGACGTCCAGTAATAATCGCTGTACTGCTCCGTACGCACTCACTCGACAACACTTCAGTACACACTAGCACTGACCAATACACACTGCAATACACACTCCCCAATACACTCCAATACACACTGCAATACACACTCCCCAATACACACTGCCTCCTCGCCGCGGCTCGCTGGTTTATATGGGATCAGTCCCTGGCCTGGAAAGTTCGAAATGTGACAACCTATTGCCGCATTTAGTCTGTTCTCGATGGTTCTAAGTCCAGACTTTTCACGTATATTCTGGCCCGCCCGCGATGACTCACAGATGTCCCGCTATTGTGTCTGCCGGTGGGAGGGGCCGGGAGGATGTGGTAACTTTCTCTCTCCGGCTGATGGTTCGGCCCAAGGCCAACGAGACAGCTGCTTTGGTCTGTCACACTGTCGTTTACCCGAAAGTCTCCTGCCGGTTCACGGCGGTACGTAACACTGCTCTCCTCTTTAAAGCAACTCGCCTCGAGTTGTTCGTCGTACAGGCCGTCCGAGGTCCGAAGGGGTGGCATTGACGGCGCTGACAAGCCCCTGTTTTGGCTGGCCCTGGCCCTCACTCGATTTTCTAACCGTGAGGCTGTTCCTTGCCGACAGCTGCTCATTAGATGGCCCCTTTCACACCGTAGCCAACAGGTGGCTTTCCTACTGCAACGGCGTCCCGGTGATGGTTTACGCCGCTTTGGTGGAGGGTAGCCAACCTCCACTGCCTCTTCGTCTCCGGCGGCGTCACCCATGTTGTCCTCCTCGTCACCGCCATTCCCAACGCGATGGTCTTTACCTGCCGCGGGTAGCGCCTTCTACTGAGCATCGAATACTCACGTATCATGCCGTCGCGATGCCCATCCACGAAGATGTACGCCGCCTCTCGGTGCACGTGCTCGGGAGGCGAGCTAGCCAGCGCGAGCTCTTCAATTGACTTACTCGCGCGCCCGTTCCTCCCTTCTAGCCGTAGGTGGTACATGGCAGGTAGCTGGTAGTCCCCACGATGCTCCTCCAGCGTCACGACGATCCCGTTGTACCCAGTCCCCGTCCGGACGTTGTGTAGCACCTCCACCATGCGAAGTCCTGTGGTGAGCTGAACGGCTATGTCCTCCAACGTACACCTGGCATGGTCCACCACAGTGTCGAACCCGGTCCCGCAGATCTGCCATGATGTAGTCTCATCGACGTGCGGCGTCCTCACACTCGTAACACTGTTCCTGCCATCAGAGCTGCTAAGCCTTGGCCCGATTTCCATGCCCGTGACGCTTCCCAGTTGCTCGTCGCTGACTCGCTGTGCATTCCGAACTCCGGACTTCACGAACTGTTTGTCTTGGCCATCAGCGTCCTCGGCCGCCCCACTCTCCATATCACCTCCAAGCTTGTTATACTCCGGTCTTGATTTCAGGTCATATTTCAGCTCGTCCTGACTAGTTCCCTGCTCCATTTTCTTTTCAGAATTTTCGGAACTTTTCCCAATTTTCTTTTCCAAATTTTCCGAATATATCACCATTTTCTTTCCCAGGTTTTCAAAATGTTCCGTCATTTCCTTACCCACTTTTTCGAAATGTTCTGTCATTTTCTTTTCCACATCCTCTATCTTGGAAGTTAACTTTTCTAGCAGGAGTTGTGTTTGCGCATCCATTTTATTTGTCTGACTTGTGACGGGCATGCACTCGCAGGAGAATAATGAACTGTGATACAAAGACCTGCACGATTTTGAACCTAGGACCTTCAGGTGTTGTGCTTGCTTGGGTTCGTAATCCGGCTTCTGACACCAGTTGTTACGTGCCACCCCCTAGTGGCACTTTTGTTAACTGGATTACGGTGGGCGAAAAGCACAAACACAATTGTTCCTTTAAAGAAATATAATTTATTACAGGCCTACGAACATACACAGTGCACACACATACACACACACTGAGTCTAACCTCAGAAAACACTACCAGTCACTATTAGTTTCCACATTTACAATCTACCACTGTCCTCGCTATTTATGCTCTCCCTGTCCGTGAGGCGTTACAGTGTTCCAGCTTACACTCACACGTACAGTCTACACAGGTACTCTACAGCCTTGCCATTGCCACTTCACTTACTTCCAGAGTCCTCTTGCTGCTCCTTGTGCGCTCTTGCTCGTCCCGTGTCGATCCCACGACCACGTATTCCACGAAGCACCGCGACACGTCCAAGCACTCACAGTCTTGACTCCAAGTTGCACCTTGGCAGAAAGGCTTCCTCTCTGTTACCGTAGACGTCCAGTAATAATCGCTGTACTGCTCCGTACGCACTCACTCGACAACACTTCAGTACACACTAGCACTGACCAATACTGTCCAATACACACTCCCCAATACACACTGCCTCCTCGCCGCGGCTCGCTGGTTTATATGGGATCAGTCCCTGGCCTGGAAAGTTCGAAATGTGACAACCTATTGCCGCATTTAGTCTGTTCTCGATGGTTCTAAGTCCAGACTTTTCACGTATATTCTGGCCCGCCCGCGATGACTCACAGATGTCCCGCTATTGTGTCTGCCGGTGGGAGGGGCCGGGAGGATGTGGTAACTTTCTCTCTCCGGCTGATGGTTCGGCCCAAGGCCAACGAGACAGCTGCTTTGGTCTGTCACACTGTCGCTCACCCGAAAGTCTCCTGCCGGTTCGCGGCGGTACGTAACAATATGTTCAAGTACAGTACCTTTTTTAAGAAATAATTATTTCAGACAACTGTAAAGATAAAAATATAAAACAAGAAATAAAAGATTGTTCGTGGAAATGTATGTGTAAGCCTCCGTGGCTTAGGCGGCAGCACGCCGGCCTCTCACCGCTGGATCCGTGGTTCAAATCCTGGTCACTCCATGTGAGATCTGTGCTGGACAAAACGGAGGCAGACAGGTTTTTCTCCGGGTACTCAGGTTTTCCCTGTCAAAATTTCATTCCAGCAACACTCTCCACTATCATTGCATTTCATCTGTCATTCATTTAATCATTGCCCCAGAGGAGTGCGTCAGACCTCGGCAGCCGGCACGGTTCATATCCTCACCGCTAGATGGGGGCTTCATTCATTCCATTCCTGACCCGGTCGGAGGCTGGAAGCAGGCTGTGGATTTTTTTTCGTGAAAATGTATTTTTAATTACGTAAAAGAAATTGATGGTTGGTTCTTAAGTTTAGGGGTATAACATACCGTACATTGTTTGAAGGGTAACCTAGTTACCCTACATTAAAATGTAATACAGGCAAATGGCTAAGGTAAGAAAAATGTTGCTACAGCAGTCTCAATTTAATTTAAAATTGCAATAAAAATTAGACTGCCATTTTGTCCGCTGATTAATTTTTAAAGGTGTTCAGAAAAGCGTAAAAATATAGTTTTATATATTTCAATATTCCATAAAGCCGCCGCCCCCCCCCCCCCCCCTCCCACCACCACCCTGTAGCCCACAGTACCGGAACCTTTTTTTTTTACAAATCAAGCACTGCATAGCAGTAATTTTAGAATTTTCCTCACCTGTGAGTCTTATATCGGTTACAATTTCTGGAGATCTATGGTTCGAATCCCAGCATTGAAAATGGTCCTCCACACTCCCTCCAGGCAAATCCTAGGATGGTACCTTATTTCAATCCTGGAGCACCTACCCCAATAACAGTTACACACACCACTAGTATCCACAGAAATGTAGGTCATCAAACAAAAGGCTGGGTCACTTGGGAAATGATGCTATTCTGTTTATAAAGAGCTTTAGATAGATAGATATTTTATTCAATTAATTCCAAAGAGCCATAGGCTCGTACAGAGGAATTGTACAGTAATATGTGTGTTTACACACCAAGGAAGAAAATTCTGAAGGTAACACAAATTGATGAATAAGGACATAGGCCTATTATAAGGTTGATAACATATCTAAGATTGTTTAGACCAAGGTCCCTTAAAATGATAAGCACTTAGGATTTTTAATCTTATACATAACTTTACTTATTTGATGTATTAAGATGCATCGAATTTTTCCCACAATACTTCCATAGTTTTCCTCTTAAATACCGACAAAGTTGGTGCACTTTTTACTTCATCAGGAAGTTTATTATATGACTGTGATGCAGAGAACTTGAAACTATTTCTACCATATTTAGAAGAGTGAATGATATATAAGGCTACGTCCTTCGCATGCCTAGTTCCATAAGAATGATTGTCTGAGTTCAAGATGTAGGGAGAGCTATAGAGTATTGTGTTGTGTTTAATCTTGTATATTAGCATAGCTGCTCGGAGTTCTGCACTTATGCTGAGGGGTAGAATTTTACTTTTGATGTACAGATCTTTTACTGGAGTGCAGTAAGGAAGGTTAAATATGTTTCTAATAGCCCTATTCTGAATAGTCATTAAATTATTCAGTGTGGATTTCCTGCAGTGAGCCCAAATAACATTTAAATATTGGAGCTTGCTATGTACAAGTGAATAGTAGATTTGTTTTACAAGGTTTAGGGGAATAAGATACCGAAGTTTCCTTAGGATCCCCACTACAGGTGAGAGTTTCTTAGCAATTCGTTCAACGTGTTCAATCCAGGTCAGGTGTTTGTCGATGATTAGACCTAAATACTTTGCCTGATTAACCTCTTTTATTTCAATATTATTTATATATATTTTGTCATGTGTGATTTCTTTCATGCTTTGTTTTGAAATTACCATGTAATTGGTCTTCTGTAGGTTCATTGTTAATTTATTGGCCTGGAACCATTGTGAGAGAGTATTTATATCTTGTTGCACATTTTGTATGATTTCAATTATGTCTTTCCCAGTGTAGAAGATATTTGTATCATCTGCATACAATTTGATATGCCCTCTCAAATTACATTCCACAATATCATTTATATACATTAAGAATAATGTAGGTCCAAGTATAGATCCTTGTGGAACGCCATGAGTTATATATTTTCCTGAACTTATGCATTTATTCAAAGCTACATGCTGCTTTCTTCCAAGAAGGTAGCTTTGGAACCATTTTAGAGCTATACCTCGGACACCAGCATTTTCTAATTTTGACAACAGTATTTTATGATCTACTGTATCAAAGGCTTTTGTGAGATCAATAAATAACCCAACTGCCATATTTTTTTTGTCAATAGTTTCTTGTAGCATTGTTATTAGGTCAATAGTTGCTGCCTCAGTACTAGATTACTCATATTGGCCTACTCACAGTAAAAATAATGGTAAGTAATAAAAATACCAACTCTGAGTTTATCATCATTTATATGCTGAGGGGCGTGGTGGCTCAGCGGTCTAGCTGTACGCCTCTCACCAAGGCGGTCCGGGTTCGATTCCCGGTCAATGCATGTGAGATTTTCGAAGTGAAATGCCATGTCCTGTGGTTCGGATTCCACGTAAAAAGGAGGTCCCGTGGCTCATGATCTCAAGATTAACGGTCACGTTAAACTACAAGCTTCCTTTTTTATTTATATGCTGAGCTTCTATGCCCAAGATCACAGCATGTAAAAGAACCTTCCACTAACTACAACTGTGTAAAGCCAAAATTTGATTAATGCTCTATTAAGTTCCAACGTTCACCACCAGGTGCTGGTTGCATCTAGTAGCCCAGTTCACAGCTAGATGTCATTGACAGTACCATTTGGTAGCAAAAGTAGGAACTACTTGAAGTTGATCGTCTGCAGTCCTTACCTGAATTACAGACAACACACACCAATACACCTATCACAATTAACACCAGTTATCAGACAGATTCTACACACACCCAAAGTACACGGGGCTATATGCCCGCGTTCTCGCAGCCCCTAAATTGAGGAACCAACTAACCATCATCTATATATCGTCGGCTTACAAGTGAAACACACTAAGTCAGAGAACAAATTCATGAAGAGAATTTCCATACTGTAATTTTACAAACCTTTTAGAATCCCAGAGGCCAAATGTAAATTATGTTGTTCATTCACTGAGGGGCTTTGCGACATTGTTATCATGCAGCCTGTGTACTTGGGTGGATGTGGAATATATCTGATACCCTGTGTCATTGTGATGGCTGTATTTGTGTATGAATTTTGTATTTACGGCTAGGGTTATGGCAGGAGGCCATAGCCTTAATTTATGTACCATCCCCAGTATTTGCCTCGAGAAGTGGAAAACTACTTCTGGGATGGCTGAGGTGGGAATCGAACACACCCATCTCTTCTCAGTTCTGCCTCATGAGGCTGAGTATACCCTGTTCCAGTTCTTGGACCAGAATTAAATTTCGTGGCAGAATCCGGACCTCAGGGTTAATGTTTTTATGTAGGTGCGTTTGTTTTCTCTACAATTCTAAATCAAATTCTGCACACACATATTTTAGGACCCAGAATAAAACACTGGCTGCGTGTGCTGAGGAACATATGGTATTCGAAACATGTACAAATACTTAATGATGAAAATAAAATGATTCAAGGTATTGACTGGGCAGAACCTTACAAACTTTTATACACGAAACTGAATGAGCATAATTCATGCAATTATATGTCATTTCAGTGAAGTCATACTATGGGCCTGTGGGAGGCTGGATGGTCCTTCCGAAGGACTGCCCAACACATTGGTCGTGAGGCGTTTGCTGGGCTGTGTACCAGTTTTGGCGTTGGTGATCCAAGATGTACGCATTCGTTATCCTGGTTCTGGATGGCAGTGGGATACAAATTCACACCATATTACACGAGCAGTCATTGCTGATCACATGACAACTGCAGCTCCATGTTGCATCCATTCACTCAGTGCTATGCTATAGTTGAGCATTGAAGTTAGTCGGTAGTTTAGAGTCCGGATTTCTGAGTGAAATGCTTTATTCGCTGAAATACAAGTTTGCTTACTTATTTTGTGATTTTTTATTAAAAACTCAAAAGATGTAAATTTAAAAGTACATTTTCACTCCTAACCATCATTTTATCATTCAAGCAATTCATCCATTATTTTATATCTACTAATAAGCAAAAAGGTATAAGTATACAAAGGGGAAGCTCCAGGATGATGTGAAATAACACTGCGTAGTTGAAATTGCGCGAGAAACTTGGGATGCCCTGCCGAATATCTTCTACTGCGATTAAGCTGTCCATTCCGGTATCGACATGTTGTAACTTGGTTGGTGAATCCCCCCGTTTCCCAAGCTGTTCTAAAGGGCACAGTTTGCTGATGCAATCAGTATCCTTCTTTCAGTCGAGCAAAACGTGTCCGTGTGATAAGGTGTATATGATCGCGATCAGTCATGAACTGTAGTAAGTTAAAAAATGCCACCCACAAAAACATCTCAATCGGCTTTGTTGCGCAAATACGTAAATCAGTTTGGATGTGATATATTTAGCGAAGACGGTAGGTTCTTATTTTGTTTGGTATGCGAAAAATGTGTTTCTACAAAGAAAAAATATGACATTAT
The DNA here is from genome assembly GCA_946902985.2 of Meconema thalassinum. NCBI lineage: Eukaryota > Metazoa > Arthropoda > Insecta > Orthoptera > Tettigoniidae > Meconema > Meconema thalassinum. Next base: position 611,575,840 of record OX336388.2, read on the forward strand.
ACAGCATAGTAACACAAAGCAACATAAGGAGAGGGTTAAGAATAAATCTAAGTTAAATCAGCAACTAATTACAGGCACTGTAAGCAAACAATCGAATTCAAGTGATACATTTTTCAAAGACTTGTGTTTAGCATTAGTGAGTTTGGACATTCCATTGTGGAAATTTTAATAATGGTCAGTTTCAGGGATTTTTAGAAAAACACACCAACAGAAGGGTGCAGGACGTAATTTGTCATGTTCGGGATCAACTAAAGCACAAAAAAATATGGATTTCTATTGATGAAACCACAGATGCAGCAGGACAATGTGTACTGTATGAAGGGCTGTAGTTGGTGCTATGAAAGCAGGCAGTAGATCATATCTTCTTAATATACAAGTACTTGACAGAGTAAATAATTCCACTATTGCAAAATTTTTCAATGACTAGTTAGCTATCTTGTGACCAGAAGGGGCACGGTATGACAATGAATTGTTATTTCTCAGTGATGTTGCTCCATATATTGTTAAAGCAGGAACTGGATTAAAAGTCCTTTATCCTAAGTTAGTTCACCGGACGTGTCTTGCTCGCTGTTTACGTCGCGTTGCTGCAACAGTTTGCGTGAAGAAATTGTTGTGTCACCCATTAGAGTTCAAAAATGTCATGAAGTCCTTCCAAATTTATCTTTACCTCCTCAGTGAGTTCTAACTCGATGGGGTAACTCAGTAAGGTATTAACAAAAAACCCCGGTTACAGAACACTGCGTAAAATTTCTATAACACCTTCTGGTACAAAAACGTACAGCATATCGCAGAGGAATTCACTCAAGAAGAACTTGGGTGATTTTCACATGCTCCTGTAACGTCATGCTATGCTGCGAGATCATTTTCACTGTTTAAAAGATTCTTCACTGACAAACGCCGGAGCATCACAATAAAATCTCAAGTTGACCTCCTTCGTGTGCTGTAACGAGCTTACGTAAGGTAAGAATTCTACGAAACAATATATTTATGATTTAATTTTTTATTTGCCTATTTTTTGAGCTGATTTGTTTCATTTTTTGTGCTTATATGCTTGCTTATTTCACCAATTGATTGAGCTTACAAATCTGGGCTCTAGTTATGACAAATTAAATATTAATTTTACACAGCGAATTCTACGTTTAACAAGTAGTTCCGTGAAGAACTATACAGCCTATTTTCATATATCCTACTTATGTTAACTGCCACAATCAACATACAAAATTTCAGATTAATTGCTGTAACAGATTCGTAGATATTGAGAACCGTCAAAATATTTCAGATGGTCGCCAGGTTGGATTTTTATTTTTGTACTATTACATTAAGATTATTGTGTACGTGTGGTATTCAAACTTCAATCGCATGATTAGACAACAAGAAGTAAAAACGAGATTTTAAAATTACGCACAGCAGCCATCTTGTGATAATGCAAACCATTGAAATAAATTAGATGCCAGTGGATCAACATTTGTATAAGCATTTAACGTGCAACGTTTCATGGCACTCGGATAGTTAATTCGCGAGAAACGTCCATTTAAATATTAATACTTCGCGTCGCCGCCATGTTGGATTTGTGCTCACCAGGTTCCTGAAAGTCCTAAAGGTGAACATATGTTCATATTCTCTATGAACATAAAAAAATTCAGTTTGGTTGCTGTAAAAGATTCATAGATATTGAGAACCGTCTAAATATTTCGGGAGCTCACCATTTAGGAGTGTTATGTGTATAGGCCATAGAGTTATGTACCATTCAAGGACAATTATTGTCTAGGTTCATTATTCAAACTTTCACTTCGATCGCATGATTACGACACAAGAAATTAAAACTTAATTTTAAAATTTCGCACAGCCGCCATCTTGAGGTTATGTAAGCAATTGAATTAAATTAGATGGCAGTGCATTACAATCTGCAAAATCAATTACTGTACCACATTTCACTGGGCTCAGAGAGTTAAATCACGAGAAAAGTCTATTAAAATATTTTAAATTCGCTTGGTCGCCATGTTCGTTTCGTACTTTACAGGTTTATGAAATATACATAGGTATACCTGTATCAGTACCCTTTATCACCGTACAGAATTGCAGGGTGATATCTGTAATAGTTTCGGAGATATAGAATGTCAGTGAAATATTTCGCACAGCCGCCATTTTGAGGTTATGTAAACAATTGAACTAAATTAGACTCCAGTGCATTACAATGTGTATAAACATTTGCTGTACCAAGTTTCATTACATTTAGATAGTTAAATCGCGAGAAAAGTCTATTTAAATGTCTCAACTTCGCTTGGCCGCCATGTTGGTTTTGTAGTCACCAGGTTTTTGAAAGTCTCATAGGTGAACTTCTAGTAGTGCCCTTTATTACCGTACACAATTTCAGGGCGATATCGGTAATAGTTTCGGAGATATTGAATGCTAGTGAAATATTTCGCACAGCCGCCATGTTGGATTGGAGAGACGTAACAAAATTTGAAGGGCACGGTCGAGGTCGCCGGGAATAGTGTTATGAACTTCCCGAGTTTCATTGAAATCGCTCCAGCCGTTTCGATTTTATTAGGGACACACACACACACGAATCACACACACACGCACACACACACACAAAAGGTGATCTCATAAGCCTATTTTTTCAAAATTGAAAATAGGCTAAAAAATCTGTACTTTGATTATAATTAAGGAGAAATTAAACGTTTAATATTATACGCCAAATCAATACATAAAACAAATATATATTTTATATATTGGGACATTTTTTGACCTTCAATGAGGTCAACTTCAGCTTAAAAAGAAAATCAATTAAGAGTTGAATACTAAAATAGCATATGTGACTTAAATCTAAATTAGAAATGAAAAATTAATGATAATAATTGTAATAAATAAAATATAGTAATAAAATGGATATCCTTACAAATGCAGTATTAATTAAATAAATATAAGATTGTCTTTTTACAATAATTTAAAAAAAGTAGTTAGAAAATAAGAACTATTAATGGAGAGTGTAAAAATGTTAAGCTTTAAATATTTTTAAATCAAAATATACACTAAATAATTTAGAAAATCAATAAAATAATTCAGTTCGGCGCTTGATTAAATAAGTTGAATCCTCTTCAATACGGAGTTTATTAACAATTTTGAATAGGTGCCAACCAGTATTACGATGACATGAACTAACCTTGTTGTATGGGATGGAGAAATTCGTATAAGAATTTGAGTTGAAATGCCCAATGTGGATATGTGGCAATTCTAATATTTATACAAAACGTTTAGAAGATAATGAAAAAACGGGATTCTTGGAATGGTATTAATTAAGGTATCATATGTTCCTCTTTAAATTTGCCAAACAATGTTAATTCATGTCATCGTAATACTGGTTGGCACCTATTCAAAATTGTTAATAAACTCCGTATTGAAGAGGATTCAACTTATTTAATCAAGCGCTGAACTGAATTATTTTATTGATTTTCTAAATTATTTTGTGTATATTTTGATAAAAAATTTTAAAGCTTAACATTTTTACACTCACCGTTAATAGTTCTTGTTTTCTAACTACTTTTTTAAAATTATTGTAAAAAGACCAATCTTATACATGGGTTGGTTTTTTAGTTTTGGCACCAATGCTTCAGTGCCAAGTTGCAACAATGTTGGGCGCTGCCACTTTTACCGACGGTTGCTGCCCTGCATCCCCTTCCTCAGAGCACATGACCTCGCCCGTCCTCACCACCGCTCGTGCGCAGTCGCGCCTGTTAGATGAGTAGTGTGAGACCAGCGCTCGCGGAAGACAGTCGCAATGTTTTCCAAGCAGGAGCAAATAACTTGGATAAAAATTCAGTGTGCTAGGGGTTGCAATGCTAAACAGTGTCACCGAGGATTGCAGGAAGCGTGCGGTGCAGCTGCGTTACCGTTCAGAATGGTAGCAAGATGGGTTGCAGCCTTTCGAGATGGGTGCGAACGTGTGGAGAACATGCCTTGATCTGGTCACCCGCCAGTAAGTGATGACAATGTACAGATGGTGTCCGCGTTAGTCGAGGTGGATCGGAACGTAACGTTTCGTCAATTAGAGCAAGATACTGGACTGGCGCATTCAACTGTCCTCCACATCCTGAAGGACTTACTGAAAATAAGGAAGATTGCATCCAAATGGGTTCTGCATGACTTACCCGACATGCACAAATGGCTGCGATATGACGCTTGTCGTATGCACTTGCAGCGTTATGAGCGCAAAGGAGACGCCTTCTTACGGCGTATCATAACCATTGACGAGACGTGGGCCAGATCTTATGAGCCACAGTTAAAACGCCAATCGAATGAGTGGCGGCACCACGGAAACAAACAGTTCGACCAACCCCCACCAATGTGAAGGTAATGTTGATTCTTGCCTATGATTGGGATGGTGTGATCATTCACCATACTATTCCCCGAGGGCAAACCGTTAATGCGGCGTACTATTGTTCGTTTCTGCAAGACCATCTCCGAGGAGCTCGGAGAAGGAAACGGCACCACCACATGGTTACACCGCCCATCGTTCTGCATGACAATGCTAGGGCACACACAGCAGGCGTTGTCGGCATTGTTGGATCGCAGGGGCTGGGAGGTCCTCTTATCACCCCCATATTCTCCCGACATCAGTCCCTGCGACTATGATCTCATCCCGAAGATGACAATGCGCGGGGAGCGCTACCGTACCACTGAAGACGTTAAGCAGGCTGCCGAGCGCTCTCTTCGTTCCATCAATAGATTGGGCAGTGCCATCGGGATCCAACGACTTCCGCATTGCTGGGAACACGTTGTACGCAACGGTGGGGGCTATATCGAGGGCCTGTGAAACTTGGAACCATCAAAGTGAGTTATTAATAGACCTGGGATTTTAAGGCAAATGCCTATTTCGTTCCTTACGAAATAACATGATTTTTTAAAAATATCTTGACGTTTCATGATAAATCCCTTACATTAATAGAGTTTTATAGTGCCCTAAAATGCCTATTTGGACCTTTAGAGCCTATTTTACTATTTTAGTGCCTAAAAATGCCTATTTTCTACATTTAAAATAAAATTCAACTTCTGTAATTTTTACAATCACACAATGGACAGCCCTGGAACGAGCAGAACAGCAGAGGGTGGGTTTTTCACAGAAATGTGCTCTTCCCAGACAACTGTCACCAAAGGAATGCTGAGTGAAGGGTGGATGTGGAGGATTAGCTCAGAAGAACAACGAGCAGGTAGTCAAGGACGTACTGTGTCGAGTGACGGGGTGAGGGGGAGGATTATCTAGGAAGAACAAGGAGCAGGTAGTAAGAAGCGACATACTGTGTCAAGTCGCCAGTGAAAGAACATCTGTTTAAGTGAATATAGTTCATCATGCCTAAAACGAAATCATCTAAGAGTGCGCTTATACAACAATGGCTTGTACAATTTCCAGGGATGACTTTTGATGGCAAGATTATTTTCTGCCAGTACTGCAATAAACAGGTATGTGCCTATATCTTAAATTTCATATTAATCTAAAATTAAGGTTTTGATATTGGCTTCTCTAATTAATTGTAGAGAATTACTGTCGGCGCAGAAAGTATGTGCAGTCGAGTTTAAACGCTAATACAATTTGAACCAATCCACCAATCTAAAATATAAATACACCATCGTAAAGGGTGTTTTATTCTGCGTTATCTCCTGTTACATGCATATTTCTATTGTGTTTCTGGTGAAAGATATATTAGGCGGAATGCAAAAAAATACCTATTTTCTTGTCCGCTTTTTGTAAACAACAACTTTGTAGTTTAATTACATGAAAACGGAGAGCCTGTCGCTCGATTTCAAATAAAAATCGGTATAAAATACAGAAATCATTGTAAGTTTTCGGTATACAACGATTTGAAACAAAAACCTTCAGACCTTTGATGAACTCAGTCTCGATTTCGGAAGACCACCCAGTATCAAACGGACAGTCTTTTACAAAAACAATAACTTTTTTCCGTGTGTAGAGTAATTAAACTTCATAAATATATTTATAATAGTGCATTCCATAATCCACCTAAATTTCATGAAAGTCGAACAGTACGTTTTCATGTAACGGTACTACAAAGTTGTTGTTTACAAAAAACGGGCAAGAAAATAGGTACTTTTTGCATTCCACCTAACATAACTTTCACAGGAAACATAATAAAAATATGCATGTACCAGCAAAGAATGCAGAATAAAACAAGCTTTACGATGGAGTGATTGCATTTTAGATTGGTGGACTGGTTCAAATTTTATTAGCGTTTAAACTCGACTGCAGATACTTTCTGCGCCGACAGTAGTCCAGGCGACCTGGGTTCGATTTCCAGTACCGGCAGTAATTTAGAAATCTATGAGGTCTGGAAGGGTGTTGACCCAGCATCGTGAGGACAATTGAGAAACTACGGTGGGCAGGGGTCACGGAGGCAAGGCAATACGGTTGAGGGATGTATCGTGCTGACCACACGCCACCTAATATCTGCAGGCCATGAGCTGGGCAGCAACCGTTATTGAAAGCCAAGGCCCTTCGGGGACTGTAGTGTTCTTGTTCTTAATTAACTTGAGAGTAATAATGGCTTAATTTAAATAGTTCAAAATTACAAAATGTCTTTTTTATTCTGTCTTAATTTTGCAGTTATTTCGGTTAAGAATAGGGATACCACGTTTGTTAAAGAAATAAAGTATCACGTTACAGTTTAAGTGTATATTGTAATATTTTAAAGTCTATTTCCTGCCTATCCACACATTTTGAAAACATATTTTAAGTGCCTAATTTCTCTTTTAAAAGCCTATTTACTTGTTTTAAAAGCCTATTTTAGGCGCCTAAAACTAATTTTTTTAGAGCCTAAAATCCCAGGTCTAGTTATTAATCCAGTTATAACTAAGGTGCCAAAACTAAAAAATCAACCCTTGTATTTATTTAATTAGTACTGCATTTGTAAGGATATCCATGTTATTACTATATTTTATTTATTACAATTATCATCATTAATTTTTCATTTCGAATTTATATTTAAGTCATATATGCTATTTTAGTTTTCAACTCGCAATTCATTTTCTTTTTAAGCTGAAGATGACCTCATTGAAGGTCGAAACATGTCCCAATATATAAAATATATATTTGTTTATGTATTGATTTGGCATATAATTTTAAACGTTTAATTCTAACATCAATACAGATTTAAAAACATTCGTTTTCAATGGCAAATGTGTTTGCATTCTATTAAGGAGAAATGAAGTTTTCTACTTCAATGATCTTCAAAGAATTCAAAAATGCTAATCTGGCAAATTGAGCTGCACGTGTTATCTATAAAACTGGAGAGTGCATTCAACTACAAGCCCGGACACGAGCTATTCTTGATTCCCATGCTCTCTACAATGATATTCAGTGTTGTTTAATCTGTGTGGTGGTTGTTGTGGATAAAAGCGGTATTTATTTCGAAGTGAGTCACTTTGGAGGATTTTTTGTGGTGGTAGTAACGCCTATTTCTTCAATGGATAAGACTCTCAGAAAGCGTAGTGAGATTATAGCATTATCGCAAAATACTTCCATGACACAAAGAGAGTTAGCTACTAAATTTGGTGATGGCGTAGGCACTATAAATAGAATTATTCATCAGTACAAACAAGCTGGATCAATTTCACTGAAGAAAATGGGGAACTGTGGCAAGAAAAGAAAAACACACCAACTGATGACCATTTTCTCCTCAGGAGAAGTAAAATGAACCCTAGGCTAACTGCTGTCGACTTGGCATGTGCATTGGGGGGAAGGGGAGTGAATCTCCATGTTTCTAATGTTCGCCATAGACTTCTGTTAGCTGGAAGGAAAGCCCGCAAACTTGTAAAGAAAAGCCTTCTATCAGGAGACCACTACCATGGAAGCCCAAGTGAATGTCCCCCATAGCATAATACTGCCCTCATCGTTCTGTGTCCATGGTGCGGTGCATGTTCCGAACAGCTGTTTGCCTGGCATATCCGGACATGACCATCGACCCGATGTAACAAGAAATGTGATTCATTCAACCAGGCGACAAGTTTCCATTGATATACGGACCAATCTCTATGTCCTCTTGTCCAGTGCAATTGAAATTGACAATGTCGTTGAGTGAACATGGAAAAACATAGGGGTAGTCAGCTGCGGAGCACCATGTTCAACGTGTGCTCCGAAATGCTTGTACCTGGCGGCCACAGATCACCCACCTATTCTGTTTAACAGCATGGGCAAGCCTCCGACCTCCATGTTCGTTAACGAGGCGTGGATGACTTAATATCTTGCCACCTACTAGTCGTCCACTTTCCATAGATGCTCATTACAGTAGCACGCGAACAGCCTAGCTGTTTCCGAGATGCTTGTTCCCAGCCACTGAGCCATAACAATCTGCCCTTTGTCAAAGTTACAAGACTGATTCCTCATTCGCCTATGCTCCGTTTATATACTTTCCCTACCCCATCACGTGCCCGCAACATCACCAGGCGGCATTCAATCTTGTGGTGGGCAGTGATCATAATGTTGCGGCTTATCAGTGTATGTTCTAAGACGGATTAGTAAAGAAGTAAACAAAACAAAAAAACACATTATGCTAGACACATATCTTTGTATAACATAATAAAACAACACCTAGGCAATACCGGGCACAAAAGATAGTGATGCATGAATCAAAGAAGGTTTTTCTGCATAATAATTATACACACTTCTTTTTTATCAACATTGTTTTAATTTCAAACATTTTTTATTTCAATATGGAATAATGCATAAATTATTTCAAATCTACAAAACAATGAGAGATTACAAAATGCCCATAGGAAAGGGAAAATTTGTCTAGCAAATGGATTATGATTTTTTTTTTCATGTTTAAACAACAGAACTGCAAGAAATTAATACAGTACTTGGAAAGTTATTATCTATCAATGCTTTCAATTATTCCTAACTATAGTCCTATTTCAAGTGAAGGGAAATGAAATACTGTATAAATAACAAGAAATAGGATTATAGATAATTCTACACTTTAGAGACTTAAGTCATCTATTAAATAATACAACAGATTCAATGACTGAACACTGAAATCTCAAACCTACAATGTTTTATATATCATTTGCACAGGAAAAACAAACTCAGAAGAGATCCAATGTAGAGTTCCACTTCATTTTAATGCATTTTCAAATGGAGTGGTTGGATTTCTAGCTGTGTAACAGAAAACATCACTTTGGGCAAATGCCATTCAGCACAGATCTTTGCATCATTACTAGTTACATTATGCTAGACACATATCTTTGTATAACATAATAAAACAACACCTAGGCTTATCTAAAGCTCGCAGTATTTTATACACAATATATTATATTTTTATTATAGGCTAGCCTATATTGTGTAATGTCCCATAAAACACTTTTGTCGAATCATCAGATATCTGGTCCAATGTTCCATTTGAGTCCTGGTCATACCTTAACTCTCTAGTTAGCATCTTGATGGCGTTTACTTTAGGTACACAACACCTCACTGGGAATTCAAACAATTGTAAAAAATTACAATATATTTTAAAAACCAAACAGTTTCTTCTCATTCTGTAACAAATGTACAAACTGAGCTTACATTTACACACTGTTCATAGGAAAGATTTTTTTCCTTAACCTTTTAAGTGCTGAACTTTTCATTCACATTGTTTAAACAATTGTATAAGTAATAAATTTTAACTTATCAGTGGAGGGGGGGGGGCTTAAAATGGCTATATGTTTCGGGTAATTATTTATCTAAATGTAAATTCAAAATCCTACGTTTGTATAAATTCTTATTTTGAGAGGAATCAAAATTAAAATTATTGTACCAATGGTTGCATCATCATACCAATTAAAAGGTCCAAACTAAAATTATTTACTAAAATCCGTAAGCAAGTAATACTTGTTGCTCCTTACTAGCACAAAAGTTCATATTCTGAGACTAAATAAAACCATTTATCACTAACTCGCACCACAGCAATTCAGCCTTTTAAGACTTATTCTTAAATAGTTTACTTCAACCTTGAGGAGTATGATAGCACAGCTGCCTACGTGTTTGCTTCTCACCAAGACAGTCCAGGTTTGATTCCTGGTTAGGCAAATCAAAATAATTTTTAAAATGTCACGTCCAGTGGTTTGAATTTCATGTTAAAAAGAGGCCTCGTGATTGAAGATTGCAAGATTCAAAGCCATGTAAAAATACAAACTGAGCTTGCTTTGCCTACATTCTTCAGAGAAAATGCAATAAAAATAAAATCCCTTAATTTGCTACACTCATCTACGTAGAAAAGTATCAAAGGCAGACCATTTAACACCATGGAATGTTACTGGACTATCTTTCGTCACGAGGTGATTCTCTTGAAGATTCCTGGATTACTAACCGAATTACTTGCTATAGAACATTGAATATTAAAATAAAAAGTTATGGAGCTGGTGATGTCTTGCATTTAATAATAACAATGTGGGTTCGAAGCCTCTTTTAACTGTTGTGGATTTTGAGAAGTCAGGGTGCTGAAATTGTTTCCTACAGGGGTTAGTTAAAGTGCTAAATCTAATGACATAGGTTTTTTGCCCTTTGGAGTCAATCCTGCAACCCTTTGCACAGGAAATGAGTGTTTAACCTATTAAAGAACACAGTTCCTGTTTCCATGCATTTCAGTTAACACATGGAGACAGTTAAGTATTTCCTCAAGTAACTTAGGACATGGTTACGGTTAACCAAATGGGAGGATGAGAGTTTCTCGCCATGTTCAAAGAAGTTGCATATTGGTTGCAGAACACTGCTATATAGGCCCAACTCACTAAGGCAATATCCTGAGAACTTATATGAATGAATCATGCAGAAAGTCACAAATTTAGGAGCTAAAATGGAGAAAGGCTTTTCTCCCCTTGGGTTCAATTTTAGCTATATAAAAAAAAATCCGAAGGCATTCAAATCTCACACCTGAGCATATACCTTACATTATTTCAATATCGGTAAAATACACAGGTACTTGAATATCAACGGACATATGTGGAACAGGTTCGCAGGAAGTGTTCAACGTCATGATTTTAACACCTCGGAACAGCTTAGAAGCTCTTTGTGAAGAATAGGAGGCCATTCTTCAAGAATTGATCAGGGATCTTGAACTTGTTTTGCCCTGACATTTTCAAGCTATTGTTGAAGCTAGGGGAGAAGACACATGCTACGAGTGATTCTTCTTTTTTGTGTATGTGAAGTTGTCAGTAACACATCAAATTACAGCAAAGCAGTGCATTGAAAAAGATACTTGAAATTGGTAAAAAGTTTTTGAACATTAAAACAAGAAATTAATGTTTCCGTTCTTTATCTCAAACAAACATTTTGAAGTACACAAATAAAATATTTCACTAAAAGTTGAATTTACAACTAAATTTTAAATATTTGGTATTTATAATTTTTGTCAAGTCGCTCAGTGTAATTGAAAAGGGAGACAAAGATTCAATTGTCAGTGTGGCATTGGGAATCCGGCCACAAATAACCTGAGAAAAACATTGGTATGTGCCGCATCTGTAGTCCTACTACTGTCACCCCTCGTGCGTCACAGGTTATGCTGGGACAAGACAAATCATATGACTACATTTTTGATCCAACAAGATGAAATCTATGATAGCTGTGTGGCAAAGCTCATAGAAGGTTCATTAGAGCATTATAATGCCACTATCCTTGCGTATGGACAGACTGGGAGCGGCAAAACCTATTCTATGGGGACTGGTTTCAATGTGGCCGTACCTCTGGAACAAGTGGGCATTATTCCTCGCACAGTCCATCATCTGTTTGATGGAACATGAAATAGACTGCAGAAAGCCAGGGAGGCTGGTGAAACTCCTCCAGAATGCAAGGTTTTGTCTCAATTTATCGAGTTGAAGGCTTAATAGATATTTTTGGAACCACCTCGAAAATATAAAATGGGCAAGAACGGAATGAAAATTCACAGAGACAGTGCTGGTGGAATTTACCGGTGTAACAACAAAACCTGTGATGTCAGTGCTCTGTATTTTCCTATATATCTTCAATACAGTATATCAGAGACATACTAATTTAGGGGCGGATGACCTCGTAGTTCCACCCCTTAAAACAACAATAACTAACATACTAATTTATTTTATAACCATCAGTCAAAAATAAAATAAAATCACAACTTGTACATGAGAATGTATAAATGAGAACATTTCAACACTAGAAAAAAGTAACATTTAAGTAAGAAAGTGTGACAATTGTTAAATGAGCCACATTTTCCTAAAGAAAGCTTGGTGCCTTGAAAATATATTTTTTTAAAGTACAAATGAACATATTATACAAGAGGCTGGATTGTAATTTAGCACAAACATTGAAAAAAAAAAAACCTTTGATTGAACTTCATCATGTACAATGAGGTCCTTCTCTAAATGACGGGACCTCGCCGGGGTCGCGCTGCGGGCGGATTGTGATTCAGTTATGGACAGATAACTAGCATACTGATTACAAAACAGCGGGTAGGAAGCCCGGGATGCTGTCATAGCATTGATTACACATGTAGCTGGCAAGAAACCTTAATTGACAGAGTTAAGACTTGTATCCCATGAACATGGTTAGGTATAGAACAAAACAAATTTTCTTAGTAGAAACTTATCTTCTCAAGGAGCAGTCTTACAGTAAATGTGTTTGAAAGTTTCAGTACTATGCGAATTTTACTTGTGGGAAACCTCAAACAAAAGGTATACAGAAACAATCCGCATACTCTGGAGGCTCACGAGACCGAAATAACTGCAATGATATCAAAAATATTACTTGGAATGAATTACAGCAAGTGTATTAGCCTTTTAAGATACGACTGCCGCTGAACTTGGCTGCGCCAGCGTTTATTGATAATAGTAACCGGAGCCTTGCCGGACGTGCAGGGGGACACAGTGACGGCAGAGTGCAGTCTGCACAAAAGTCAAGCATCATTGGACTACTTATGTTACAGAAATTATATGTATATTAGACTGTGGTTATACTGTGAACGAAACAAGTAGCCTAATAATAATGGGTGAAGTAAGAATGGTTCGTTTCAACAGCACAGTGAAGCTTAGTCGAGTTCATGTTACCATGGAGAGTAAAACTATGAAAGGCTATCCTTCTCGCGCGACTGTACCTGTCAACGAGCAAGCTGACAGTATGGCACAAGTAAACAACGAATAGTTTCCACTTCGACCACCGGCAATCGTATCTTGAAAGGCTAACACCAAAACTTCCTACATTGGTGTAACGTGTGTCTAGAAAATGATGGACAATATTTCCAGCAACTATTCTGAAATTCATGTAAGTAATGATTATTATTAAATATATGTTAAAAAGTGTAAGTGTGTTAAACTAGTTGGGCGCTACACTGCTTCTACCGGCAGTGCATTGCTCGACAGGCTGCTAAGTACAGTGGCCCAGTCATCTCGCACCCTCTGCGAGGTTCCATCATTTAGAGAAGGACTTCACTGTATTTCACATTATAGATTTATACTTAGGCTAAGTTATCTAGGTGGTGTAGCCTGAATGCCAGAAGACCTTAACATAAGGATTGATCAAATTGATGATAGTAGTTACAGCACAGAACATGGTCACTCTGAGACATGAGTCTGCCAAGTAGCCGAGTAAACTGAAGCAAGGTGGTGAGAAGTGGATATCTATATGAGTAAATTATTATGAAACCTTAAAGCAAATTCCAAGGGTCATTAAAAACATTGACAGCCAGGAAAAATTTGCCATATGGAGTGAGCTTATTCTACACGATAACATGTACACACACATCCAATGCCAACAATTAACGCTCAGAGACATTTTTGCTGTTTCTATGAGGATCTCTTGCCTTACAATCAATACATCTCCCCTCATGTCCATCATGACCTGTGTAAAAGCTTATGTATGGGTAAATGTTTCACTGATAAATCATTTAATCATCACCCTTTTTATAGAGGGAATGGAGAAAACTCGTCCAGTCTTGGAACAGGTTCCTCAACATAATATCCTTATGTTATGATATTGTGAATGTCCTCCAATACTCACAGTTAATTTCCAGACACCAAACTCTGATTAGATTGAACAACTCTACGCTACATGGAGGTTTCACTATCAACAACTGGATGCAAAATAATATACAGTATTTGTTTAAACGGAATGGCATTTCCAACAGACAGTGAAATTAGATTTCCTCTTAGCACCTTTCCTTGCAGGTAAATGAGCAACTTAAGTAATAACATATGAAAATGCAAAGTTGTACAAAATAGGCCATACGATCATTACATTATTTTTAGCAATATAAACCAATGGTGCGTTTAGAAATTATTTAAACTTTCAAAATCATAAATATTTATAAAATATATTGGAATACACAACTCTAATTATACACAGTAACTTAACATAATTTACCAACTTCTGTATAGTCTAGATGAAGATTTCTAGGCAAGGTTAGGATGATGATCCAAGCTTAATTATCTGATAAGTTTTGGTAAAACACACCACTGGTTCACTGCATGACCTTGAAATACACTTCAACAAAAGCATAAAGAATGCATATTAAACATAATTACAGGTATTCAAATTTCAATCATATTCCCACTGGAGTAAAGCAAGTTTCTATTAATATACCATATTTAACTGTCCCATCGGTTCAATGATATGCCGCGATTTCTACGATTCTATGGGAAATTTTTAGTGTAGTTGATTACGTTGATGTATTGTCATGAATTGCGGCTATGTTACTCTGCTGTATGAGGTTTCGGACTGTGGGTAGTTACATGCGAATGCAGTCACATGTGTTCAAGTGCGAGGTTTGGTCTTCAGTTTCATACATTACTTTTAGTTACAGTATTCAATTTAATTAAAAAGTTGCATTATACTCTTCTAAAGCCATGGTGACAAAATAATTGGTCGCTACTAGGTTAATGATCCGGGTGATACCATTGGTTGCTACTACGTTGAAACCATTGGCCGCTACGAGGTTAGACCACTCTTTGGCCGAATATTACTGCTGTACTACAAGCAAGGGGAGGGTCTGGGGCATAAGTCCCAGGTCAACCATGACATCATGAATGCCACCATTTTGTGTCTAGAGGAATTTTTCAGTATAAGCAATCGTGGTCTATACTACTCTCATCTCATTAGCCCGACAGTCTAGGATCTGTAACATTCAGTACACGATGAATGAGCTTTATCTTTCCTTATCAACAATCAAAGAACTAATACAAATTTAGAGCTAAAAGAATTTCCTTTTATCACAATGGATTAACAATTGCAGTAGTGAAGAAACGAGAGTAGCTGCATCAGGTGATGCTTTTGAGGATGCTGTACAGTAGTTCAATCTATGGTTCGAGGTTCAATATGCATTCTGAGGAATTATATCTATGGGATGAACTAGCCATCTAATAAATATTGATCTGTTAAACTGAACCCTCTACATACACCTATACTCCATATCTACATGTATCCATCCAATTGTGTTCAGTATCCTTCGTCCCTGAGGCGGCCTACTCTTGAATGGGAAGGTGTCATTCATTGAAGTGTAAGGAGTACTGTCTTCTAAAAGAAGATGTCCCGGATAAGATTGAAAGAAACTGTTCAGAAGAGAAAGTGCAATGGCTTGCCCGTTATGTCTATATAACTGACTGCACATCATTTTTGCTACACTCCTCCCATAGTACAGGGTAACCTGTGTGAGAATCCTCCCACACTGAGAGATTATACAGTGTTGACAGCCTATGCATAGATGTGGCCATTTTGTTTCTATATTGCGACCTATACTACTCCCCGTTTTCTCTCTCTGATAACCGTATGGGGCAAATAGCCCTGAAAATCGGTGATATGATTGAGACTGTCATAAGCTGAGCTAATGTGGTAAGTGCATTGTTAACGCTTTTCATTCAGAAACATGTCTAATCCCCATGTCCCTTTCCTTGTACCACAAACAGTGATTTCTATCCACGCAGACCCAGTAGGAACCAATGATCCAGACAGTGGTCTAACCCAGGAGCAGCCAACGGTTTCGCCTAGTGATCTAACCCAGTAGTGACGGAAGTTGGCAGCATTGCCATTTACTTGCCTTTTAACATGACAAATATTTTTTTGGTCACTTTACCCCTCCAAAGCTAAAATATTCACATTTTTAAAATTAAAGTGCAAATGAGGTGTTTCCTGAGTGGCGTGTGCCTCGACAACTATGACAACGTTTGGAGTGATGCATGCCAAATTACAAAATAATCACCCTGTACCGGTACAGTGCACAATACGGAATACTCTGTTAAAATACAAAATTAATCACTTGAAATGCACGAAGTTTAAAATTCCTCATCAGGAGGTGCCGAGAGCATGCCTCATTATTTGTGTGACACGTATGACGAGTCATCTATTAATTCTATAATGATTTTTCATTAAGAATAGACTCTACATTCTTTTCTAAATATAACTGCTGAGCTCAGTGTTATAATATTATTAATAAAGGAGGGGATTACAGCAATCTTATGCATGTGACAATAAATAAATTCTTCTGGTATTATTCAAGAAATTTGCAACATGCCCCAATGAGAACTGTTATAATGCATATGAAGGGTACAGGCAACAAAATTTTTAAAGAGGCTTTTAAGGAGTAGTCCGCTGAATACTTCTACATGCGCAGCAGACCATGGCTAGCTGGACATCCACTCTCGCTAATAAGATAGAGACAAACACATAAAATGGCACAACGCAAGGAACTCGTGCAGTGTCTGTTGTCCGCCGCCATGAAAATCCGCAAAATTTAACTTACTATAGACATGTCTAATGTTACTAAGATACAGGAGTGGAATATTTTATTGCTAGAGGGTGGTATTGGGGTAGCGCGCCTGCCTCTCACCCGGAGGACCCGGGTTCGATTCCCGGCTCCGTCAGGGATTTTAGAAACTGACGTGAGGGCTGCACTCAGCCTCGTGAGGACAACTGAGTAGCTGTCCGACAATAAGGCAACGTCCCAATCGCGAAAACCAAGATTAACGGCCGAGGGGACCCGATGCGCTGTTCACGTGTCACCCCAATATCTGCAGGCTAAATGGCTGGGCAGTGGTCGCTTGGTAGGCCTAGGCCTTCACGGGCTGTAGTGCCAGGGGTTATTTTTATTTATTTTATTTTTTAGAGGGTGACATTGCATTTTTTTTAGTAGTGCCAACATTACTGGTTCCAGACCAATGGTTTTCGCCTAGACCAATAATGGTTAGGTAGCGCGGCCCTCTAATATAAACACCGCTGGTTTTTGTCACGCACAGTGGGGGTAGTCACATAGGGAACTCGTGCATTGAGAGCGCTACTAACAAAAATAACGCACTTTAAAACGGGCAACGGACATTGCACGAGAGCCCAAAGCAATATAAAAATTCCCCCGTAGAGGCTACACCATTTTCACAGATTTACAAAATTACATTTTTGTATATATATGGAAATAACATCAATTATAAGGCACTAAAATATATCCATGGTATCACAACCTAAATCCAAGAAGTCATCATCATACGTAATTTCACGTGTCTCGTCTATCTGCTCACCCCCATCTGTGGCGGGTGAAGGAGGAGGATTTGTGACAGGTTTCTCCCCATCTACCTCATCCCTCTTTCCTTTCCTAGTTTCAGCAAACTGCTGAACTGTCAATTCACCTCGTGTCAATAAGGCTGGAAGATCTCTCTCACTCGGTAATGATTCTGTACACATAGTCTTATCATAATCCTTAACTACTCTACTTCCTGCCTTATTTGCAGAATTTTTCTTCCCTTTACCAGCAGGTTTGCTGTCAAAATCAAATATCTGATTTCGATTCTCACGCGTAATGTCTTTGTCCCTCTTAATAAGAGTTAAGAATACACCTCCAGGGGTTCTTCTTCGGGAACCATTCAAAACCAGCATTCCTCCAGCAGCCTCTAAATCTTTACATTTCCTATACAAACCAATAGCTTTCTCCTTACCAAGAACCTGCACAACTCTTAAAATTAAATCGTCCTTGGGTTCGCATAATTTTGTTGCTATATCTATAGCCACATCTTCAACATCATTTTCTTCGGTAACTCTCAATTCCATAATTTGCCGAGGATGACCTCGTAATTCTTCTGCATCATTCTGTCGACGTCCAAGACGTTGTTTTACACTGATTCGAGGCAATTCTCCATTAGAATCTGGCTTAATATTAGTTTCTCGTTCATGAAACCGCCGCTTGCGATATCCTTTATCTGCATCCTCGTCACTATCTTCGCCACCTTCATCATTTACATAAGCTAAGGTGTAATCATAGGACTCGACATCTCTGCTTCGATCCAACCCCTTCTGCCGAACATCACAATTAACTAGTTCATTTGCAAGTTCAGACTCTTGAATGTCAGAACACCATACACTGTATTTCTTTTTCTGCGAAGGCTGTTCATGATTAACATACTTTACTTTGTTTTTCATTTTAACTCTCTTAGGCCTAAAACACGGCGAATCGCTGTCAATATCACTGTCACTATTGTTACTGTCATTGTCATCTTCACTGTTGTCGCTGTATTTCATACCATCTGATCTAGCTTGTATCAGAGGCCTTGGAAGAGGACTATAATCTATGATCTCCCCATCTTCAATGTCTTCAGAATTTGCCTGCTCCATTATTTTCACAAATAAGAACGTAGGTTGACAAAAGGCCTTTTCAATCTAAGACTGTAGCACTCTCAAAAGCCAAGTCTACACAAGAGTTGCTATCCAGTATCTGCAAGCTGAGAACAGAAACTGTTATGAAATAAATCTACAGAAAAAAGACTTACATATTATCACTCGTTTAATGAGCCTGACCTTTAAGCCAAAATTGCAGACGATTATCATGAAGTATAATGTTTTCAGAAGCGCGCGAACTATAAAATCTTGACCACCATTGTAGGTTACAGTACCGAACCAATAGATCTATGAAACTTGCACTGAATAATGTTCCATGACCAAACATCCAAAGAATAAATATCAGAAGAATATAACAAGAGATACGATTAGCATTGGTTCCTGCGCATTAATAACCTTAGAGAAGGGCAAAGTAAATTTGTTTGCTTCTCCCCCATTTCAACGAAGGTATTAAAACTCCTCATGTTGGTACTCAGGATTTAAACAGAAATGAAACAATCATGTGACACAGGGAACATAAACATGTGTTCATTTTAAACTGGGGGTTTGTGTTGCGTGTAATTCCCTGGTTCTGATGGGGGAATTGTCATGGCAAAATAAGACATGAACAGAAATTCTCGTGGTACAATAACGGTGAGAGGTTACCTGTTGAATTGCAACCAACTGGATTGTAAAAGATGCCTCGCCGATATGCACATGATTTGGACGGCACAGAGAGAACGTTGGACATCTGTATAAATGAAGATATCACCTTTAGTGGGTTGATGCTTTCCACATCAACACTAGTCGGGCTTTCGAAGAGTGGATTTAAGAAGCCTTCACCCATTCAGTTGAAAGCAATACCTCTTGGACGATGTGGTTTCGGTAAGTCAAACGCTCTGAAAATGCATTTAGTGTAAGCTACAGTTTACTTGCATGCTTTAATAATTTAATAAATTCGCACAAGTGTGCATGAGAAACACAGAATGTACAGGACATTACTCAGGTTCTGTACTATACATTGTCACTGACTTACATTTTTGCTTGCAGCATAACACATGGTACTTGGACATGCTATTTACGGAGTGTACAAACAAGGCAGAGTAAACTTAAGTGGTAGGTTTCCTATGAGGAAAGCTTTTCTTGCGAGTATATAGACAAGCCTGGTATTTGAAATGGTTAACGGCCAGTTAACATCACAGAAGTGACAAAGAGGAAATCTGACATTCTACGGATCGGAGCGTGGAATGTTAGAAGTCTGCTAGGCAGTGGAAGGTTAGAAAACGTAGAAAAGGAAATGGATAGGTTTTGGTTGGATTTGGTTTGGATTAGTGAAATGCGCTGGCATGAAGACCAGAACTTTTGGTCAGGAGACAATAGGGTGTTGAGCACTAAATCAAACAACGGCTATGCAGAGGTAGTCTCATATTTAGAGGAAACTTGAACAGCGGGTGGAATATTACGAGCAATATAGTGAACTGATTATTGTAGCTAATATCAAAAGGAAAGGAAGGAAGCTTTTAGTTTTACGTGACCGTTAATCATGCGATCATGAGCCACGGGGTAGCTAAAATCAATACAAATCTATGTGCATCACAGTAGTACAAGTCTATATGCCTACCAGTCAAGCTGATGATGAAGATGTTGTAAAGGTCTATGAAGAAATAGATGAAATTCTGAGGTATGTCAAGGGTGATGAAAATGTTATAGTAATGGGAGATTGGAATACTGTGGTAGGAAAAGGAAGAGCAGGGAAGATAGTAGGAGATTTTGGATTAGGTGAAA
Source organism: Meconema thalassinum (assembly GCA_946902985.2). Taxonomy (NCBI): domain Eukaryota; kingdom Metazoa; phylum Arthropoda; class Insecta; order Orthoptera; family Tettigoniidae; genus Meconema; species Meconema thalassinum. Next base: position 611,596,211 of record OX336388.2, read on the forward strand.
GGAATGATCAAGGAAGCAGGCTGATGGAATTCTTCACCGAGCATAAGTTGGTCATAGCTAACACCTTATTCAATAAACACAATAGAAGAATATACACATGGATGAGACCAGGAGATACAGGGCGTTACCAAATCGACTTCATTATGGTCAAGCAGAGATTTCGAAACCAGATTTTGGATTGCAAAACATATCCTGGTGCTGTCATAAATTCTGAGCATAATCTGGTTGTTATGAAATCCAGATTAAAGTTTTAGAAACTGAAGAAAAGTCAAAAAGGTGGGCACTAGACAGACTGAAAGAGAAGGATGTAAACGAAAGATTCGATTCTAGAAGAGTATAAAGGAAGGACAGTAACAGTACAGAACACCAGAACCTCACTCACTCACTCTCACTCAGAAGACTTCTATGGGACACGAAGACCGCGCTGATCTCGCAAAACGCCTCCACTGAACTCTGTTTTGGGCGAGTTCTTGCCAATTGTCCACGTTCAGATGTCTACAAAGTTTGGAGATTTCATTTTTCCAGGAACTTCGTGGTCTTCCTACTGGCCTTTTTTCTCTTGGTTCTACTTTGAAGATTTGTAAGATCATCCCATCATCTCCCATCCTTAGTAGGCTACATGGCCACCCCATTGAAGTCTTCTGGAGTTAATGATGTTGGGTATTGGTGCTTGCTGTGATAGTGAGTGTATATCCCCATTTTGATCTTTTTTCCAGCTTTGAGATCCAGGGTCAAAAATTGGTCCAAAAATTTTCCTATGCACTTTATTTTTGAAAACCTGGCACTGGTGTTCTACCTGATTTGTTAAACTCCATGATTCTGCACCGTAAGTTAGAACTGGCCAAATGATGGTATTGTATACTTTCAATTTTGTATTTCTCGTCAAAGATTTGGATCCCAATAAAAACTTTGTTAGCATTCTGTATTCTAACATTAATTTCCACTTCTCTATGATTCTGTTCAACAATCATGACTCCTAAGAATTTGAAATGTTCAACCCACTCAAAACTATGCTTGCCAATAAGAAGAAGTACCGGTCAAGCTGTTGGCCTCTCACCTAGGTGGACCAGGTTCGATTCCCGGTCAATGCATGTGAAATTTTCGAAGTGAAATGCCATTTCCTGTGGTCCCGTGGTTCATGATCGCATGATTAACGGTCACGTAAAACTGAAAGCTTCCTTCCGGTAACCGATTCCCAAACACGTCAATATTCCTATATTAGGCTAGCATGTACCGAGTTCTTTGGTCATTATTTATAAGGCCTAATTTTGAAGCTACTGTATCTCCTCAAGTTTAACAAACAATTTCCTTATCTCAATCTCATTTCTTCCTATGAGTACAATATCATATGCGTATGCAAGCACATTATATAGGCTACTGTCCGAGATGCATGCCAGTCGGAACTAATTTTAATGATCTGATAACTTTTTCGAGAGCAATGTTGAAGAGAAGAGGGGACAGCATCGCCCTGTCTTAAACCGGTTTTGTTAGGGTCAGATCTTTTCCCATTCAGGAGAATTCTACTTACATTGTCATCCATACACAATCTACACAGTTTAATAAGTTTAAAAGGGAAGCCAAACTTTGTCATGACATTCTACAGGCTCTCTCTATGAATTGAATCTTATGCTTTGGGGAAATCAATAAACAAATAAGTTAGGGAATACATTGATTATATTCCCTCACCTTCTCACTTATCATTTTGATGCAAATATGTTGTAAGTAGTGGATCTATTACCGCAAAAGGTATTTTGATAATCACCAGTGATGTTCTCTGCATATGGTTTCAAGCGATTTAGTATAACTAAAGATAAAATTTTATAGAATGTATTAACAAGGGATATTCCACGGTAATTTTGAATATCTTCCTCGTCTCCCTTTTTATGTAGGGGTGCTATGAGAGATTCTTTCCACTCTACAGGCATCATTTCGTCTGCCAAATTCTCAGGATAAGTTGGAATATATATTTGTGTACTTCTCCAGATTTAATTAGTTCAGCTGGGATGTTTATTATTTTTCAGATGTTAAATGCTATTTACTACCTCCTCATACGTAGGCTCTGGAATCAGATCATTAGGAGGGCAGAACCGAAGTAAAAAATTCTTAAACTACTGAAATTAGCCAAAATACCTGTAGTAATGGTAGGGAAAAGATCTGGAGATGATATAGTAATAGATGTTTACTCCTCCGCTGTCTGTAACCAACCCAGCCATCCCAAATAGGATCACAACTTATATAGATAAAATTCCAGCTGCCTGCACTATTTTTAGCATCGTGTACAGTATTGCCAACCCCACGCATTCAGTACTGTATCGCATCCGGCAGACCAATGTTTTTCGCCTAGACCAATAATTGTTAGGTTTATTTATTTATTTATTTAGCGTATGGCTTTTAGTGCTGGGAGTGTCAGAGGACATGTTCGGCTTGCCAGAGACTGTAGCTGCTTCAAGCTTCACCCATGGGGTGAGCTACAAGTTCCGTTCAATTTCAAGTAGCCTAGGTCCAACTTTCGCTACCAGATTTCACTTACACCTAGTGGTGAACGTTGGAACTATGATAGAGCGTTTCAATGGAATCTAACCTAGAAATTTAGCTTAATGCAAGTTTAGTTAGTGGAAGGATCTTTTTTATGCTATAAATCTAAGACTTGGGACCGCCGGCATAATTCCCCTCTGAAGGAAGGCATACTGAAGGATTTTAATGCTCTTAAAAAATCCGATGACTTCGGCCGGGTTTGAACCCGCTATCTTGGGCATAGCAGTTCAGCATGCTACCATCTATGCCACCGAAGCATTGTTAGGTAGCGCGGCCCCGCTTGGCTTCAGGAGAAATTTAGGAACAAGAGAAACTGTACTGATACTAAGTCTTAGGCTAATTTTGAAAGGTAGAATAAGGAAAGATAAGAGAACGTTCATGGCATTTGTAGACTTAGAAAAGCCTTTTGATAACGTTGATTGGGCTAATAGGCCAGGCGACAGGTCGGAAAAAAAGCCTCAATAAGGAAATAATTAGTGGAAAGCTGGAAATTGCTTTAATCGCTTTATTTGGACCCAGATATTACTCTCCCAAGTTTTCCCCCTCGAGCGAAGTTGGCGTTGGCCCTTCTGGCCCTTAGAAGGTACCATTTTTCGTTGTTTTGCAAATATCTCCCATACCGTCAACATTATCAACAAAATACCTATTACAAAAAATCATCTAGAGTAAATTTCCTACAAAAATGTTCCCTACCTTTTGTCTCTAATGTGAACCGTTACGATGCTAAGACCATTCAAAGTGGAGCCCTTTTTGATTCTTTCGGAAATTCTATGGAAATGATATGCCATATCAAAGTTTCTTCATGTTATAAATATTTGTCCGCATTCCAGGTGCACAATCTGGTAACTTGTTACAAATATAACAGCTTTTCAATGTAAACAGCTGTGGCAAAGTACCTACCATTAGTATTATAATTGCGAAGTATTGGCATAAAATCACTCTTTTCCACACCACTTGGCGGTAGAGTAAATGGCGCGTTTTTTTTATCAAGTGGTGTCCCCAGGAGGCCTAATCCACAGCTTAAATGTCAAAGTTAGTCGATTTTTAACAGTTTTGATGAAGGCTGGCAGTCTTGATCGTCTGCCTCAATGTCTCCATCATCGCTTTCATCGTCTGTATCGATACATTTGTCCGACGTCACAGGGCGCTCAAGATTAACATCGATGTCTCTGTCACAATCATCCATATCCTCGGCAGCATTTGTACATGACCGTCCCATAAAATTCATGCAGATTTTGGAGCATTGGAGGCCCGTTTTCCTGCAACCACACGCTGCGTTACATCCTTTCGAACATTTGCAGGACACTGTGTTTAGAAACGTTTGTGGCGCCGGACCCCTCGTCGTAGGTATGGGAGCCAAACCACATTGAGAATTTTTCCAGCCCCAATCTAGTGGATTTGTATAATTTCCATACCATGTTTGGATTTGATGGTATGTTCTTATAGAGTGCTCACGTGCCGCTGATTCAGTGGGAGGTAAGCTTGTGAGATTAAATCGATGTTTGCTTAGAGATTTTGCAAACAGTTGGGACCGAAACTCATTCAGGGTATTTCCCGTGGTTTTGTTGTCATTAAGCCTAGCCAAAACCAACTGGCCCGCTTTGTCAATTTCATCTGGGTTTGCGTTCACGTCTCGGAAAACCCTAACAGCTGTCTGCAGTTCCTCATTACTCTTCAGTAGTGTTACGAATTTCATTTTGCCCTGCCTGTGAAACGAAGACGTTGTATCGCACCCACTAACCGCATGCAAAAAGAGGAAGTTTTCTTGCACACACGGCGGGAGATTGAAACTTGTGCAAAATATTTGTTGTTTGGTTGAACCTTTGCCGGGTTTCATAAAATACATTTTCGTGGAGCGTGGCACACGAGCAGCCAAGATGACCAGGATATCTATATCTTCAGCCACTATAATGACCGAATTGTCGGGCCGAGATAACTCGAGTGCGGTGGTAACGATGAGCACATCGGCATCTTCTGGAGCTTGTCTGGTTTCGATTCCTTCGCTTTCAAATTTGACGAGCAACAAGTCGATCAATCTTCGTTTGTTTGTGTCATTAGACAAAAATTTTGCTTATGGCATAGCTGCCGTCATGGACTCATCAAGAAAAACATTAGCAGCATCATGCTTGTGCGATCGTCGAAGATGTTCAGCGGACTTGGAAATATTGTTTCAATTGTGCATCGGATTTCTTTGCAAGGCAAATGCGTTGGAAAAGCACAAGAGGATCAGCAGGAATATCCGTGTTGCGAACTTTTATTTTCGAATTTACCGCGCGGAGAGACATCACGCGATTTTTTCTAAGGAACTTCACATCGCGAAAGTTGTTGCCGGTTATGCCTTTTTGTGCTGCTATTCCAATTTCATAGGCCATATGACAAGTGATTTGTCCATCCCCGACAACTCCTGTGCCTAACGAAACAATGTGTTTTCCACGAGGAAAGGGATCGTGAGTTGATAACCATCCACAAATTTTCTCAAGTCTGCATCATCCCGCGAGATCCGCCCACACCGAGCATCCACATGCTGTTCTGTAGTCAAAAACACAATATTGCAAAATGATTCCATTTGTTCATTTATGTCGAACAGAGCAGGCATCGCGAGAATCCACTGCGCCAGTACGCTGTTGGTTATGCCGCGCCCGTGCGCATGACCACCGCTACTTTTCATCGATTGCATAAGCGTTTGTTCTATGGTCATATCGGACCAAATCCCCGGCCAAAACCTATCGGATCTTCGCACCGTAAAAAAGCCATTGGTCGTAAATTGGTCATATTCGGATGGAGTAAGTTTGGATCATAGATCGAACATATCTTGCAGATATAAGTGGCAAGATTTCGCATAAAAAAAGTGACCACTAGCGTGAAAATAAGGCAGGATCTTCTGAATGGAGTCTAGATGTAGTTGCCAGTTTCCACTTCTTTCTGCATACACGAACTGTTTCAGCAGAGTGACCATCTCGAAATATTGATTCCAGAGCTTTGCCGTCGGTCCATGTTGGCTTAGGTCCTCCAATATTTTTGTCTTTGTTATACGATTTTTGGCACTTAACATGTACCGTAACATTCTGCAATCCTTGTAATTGCACATGTCTATTATCATGTCTTTTCACACTACTTTCACGTAAGGTTCTTAATCTTCTCTCCTTCACTATAATAGTGTCTCCATTTTCTAAACCTTTTTCACAGATAAAACAAACGGTTGGATTACCACCCGCGGCCATTGCCGTACTTTCTCAAACTATAATCTTGATTGATTATTTTGTCCGTAAACACGTATGCACTCAACAAGCTCGTTCACGAGACTGCTGTGGTTGCCAGCTGTATGGGAGGCCGAGCGCGGCAAGCCAGCTGCATCTGTAGGTGTTACTATCCCCACGTACACATTGTTGCCAACGCCCTCGATGAGAAAGTAATGAAGTCTGCCTGAAAAATGTACTGAATCAGAACTGAATGTACTTGCTGACCATTTTTTTTATTGATACTTGTAACAAGTTAACAGCTTGTGCACCTGGAATGCTGAGAAATATTTATAACATGAAGAAACTTTGATATGTCATATCATTTCCATAGATTTTCCGCAAGAATCAAAAAGGGCTCCATTTTGATTGGTCGTAGCATCGTAACGGTTCACATTAGAGACAAAAGGTAGGGCACATTTTTGTAGGAAATTTACTCTAGATTATTTTTTATAATAGGTATTTTGTTGATAAAGTTGATGGTCTGGGAGATATTTGCAAGAAAACTAAAAATGGTACCTTTTAAGGGTCAGAAGGGCCAACACCGACTTCGCTCGAGGGGGAAAACTTGGGAGAGTAATATCTGGGTCCAAATAAAGCGATTAAAGTAATTTCCAGCTTTCCACTAATTAATTCCTTATTGAACTACCTGTCGCCTGGCCTATAAATTGTTTGACATTTTTAAAACGATTGGAATAAAGTACAGGGATAGGAGGGTGATATACAATCTATGTACAGAAACCAGACAGCAGTCACTCGTGCTGATGGACATGAGAGAGAAGGTGGTATTCAGAAAGATGTAAGGCAAGGCTGCAACTTATCACCCATACTTTTCAATCTCTACATTGAACAAGCAATGAAGGAATTTGGAGAAAAATTTAGAGTGGGAGTGAAGATTTAAGGAGAAATAATTTCAATTCTGAGATTTGCTGATGACATCATCATCTTGGCCGACACGCCAGAGGATTTGAATGAGTTTTTGAATGGTATGGACTCCGTCTTGAGGAAAGAATTCATGATGAAAATTAATAAATATAAATCAAAAATATTGGAATGCAGCCGAAATAAATCAGAAATCTCTATGGACATCAAATTGGTAAGTGAAAAGCTAAAGGAAGTAGGAGACTTCTGTTACTTAGGAAGCAAAATAACCAGTGCTGGACGAAGCAAAGAGGATATAAAAAGTAAGTTGGCTCAGGCAAGGAAAATATTTCTACAAAAAGGAATCTATTGAATCGAATATAGATTTAGGTATTAGGAAGTAATTTTTGAAAGCCTTTGTCTGGAGTGTGGCACTCTATGGAAGTGCAACTTGGACTACTGGTGCAGCAGAAAAGAGAATTGAATCATTTGAAATGTGGTGTTACAGGAGATTGATGAAGATCAGATGGGTTACAAATGAAGAGGTATTAAGACAAGTGGGAGAGGAGAGATGTTTCTGGCGACTGCTAATGAAGAGAAGAGATAGGTTGGAAGAAAAAACATACTAAGACACCCAGGAATAGCAAGCTTAGTTATGGACGGAAGGGTCGAGGACAAGAACTGTAGGGGTAGACGAAGGTTAGAATATGTTCAACAGATTGCCTCGAATGTAGGGTGTGGTGGCTATGTAGAAATGAAACGATTAGCTCAGGACAGGGAGGTATGGATTGCTGTATCACACCAGTTAAGAGACTGAAGACTCAAATAACAACAGTGAGTAGCGTTTTTGCTCCCATAAACTATGTGGTCCGGTCATGTTTCTCTCCCCCCTTTTCGGAAAACCATTTTTAGCGTTTTGTTCAGGTTTATTTGTAGGCTATTTTCATCGTTCCAATTCGTAAGATTCGTGAAGCATCCCTGTAGGTCATGAATTGTTCTCGCTGCGATGACCATGTCATCTGCATATATGTAGAGTTTGACGTTGCTGTTTTTGATATTGACTATGTCAGCTGTCACTATATTGAATGAAATGGGACTTAACCCTTTCACTTTCAAGCTCTCAGCTGATGGGTTTGTGAAAACTGTCAGCCATATTTACCACACTATGCATACACTTCTTTTAAAATTACATGGAAGGCACACCAATGAAGATATCAACATGAAAGTTGGTAAACGTATAGAGTATGCATCACTCATTATCACGGCAAGTAAGCCATGTCTCTAAACCAAAAGGGTTTAATGTAAAAAACAAAAAACAAAACAAAAAAAACCCAATGTAGATACAAAGTTACGAGTTTCAGATTTTGAAAGTTTGGAAGTAATTCTAGGAAATGGCATTCACAGCCCAAGTTTGTTATTCATGTCAGTAGGAAGGCTATATTATTGTTTACTAGCATGGAAAATATCAAGATTCTATGTAAATTAGATCCAAGGATAGGTTAAAATGTTTAAAGTGATGTAACACTGAGAAATGTCAGCCATTTTTGTATAAAACACTCATCGCTATCCACACTAACATCACTGTCTGGAGGTGCTGGATTATCATCATCATCTACACTTTCCAATTTGGACAGAGAAACATCATCATCACTTGAATAATTGTCAAGATATTCAGTGATATCATCGTCAGCTAATTGAGCTCACTTCGCCATGTCTCACACGATAAATAACTCGTCGTCGGCCAATACTTGTATCCGAGTGTATGTTTCTTTCCTGCATTACTTATTTGTGTTCACTCGATAGGGATGTCGCTGGTGACTCAACAGAACAATTCTGGCATAGAACATACGGCTGCACACGATGCATATAATGGAAGGTGGAGGACGTGGCAATATCTGGCGCAGCTTTCTCCTGTGACGAGTTTCCATTTCCTGCCGTCGGCATTCTCTTTCAAAATTTGAAACCGCAGCTGAGGTGGCGGCACGCCAATGTGCGCGATCTTCCACAAGTGTATGCCAATTGTTAGGATCAATGGCTATACTCCTCAAGGTTTGTTTAAGCTGTTCTTTGTAACGCGTCCGACATGCTCCTAGAGGTCTCTTACCCGTACTGAGCTCGCTGTACAGGATTTTCCATGGGAGTCTCTCGTCATTCATGCATTGGACATGACCGATCCATGTAAGCCGGTGACTAATGATGACGGCCTCTATGCTTTTAATCTCTGCTCTCTCGAGAACCGCAGCATTCGTTATATAATCATCCCATTTGATGTTCATAATGGAACGGAGTTTCTGCAGGTGAAAGCGTTCCAGTTTTTTGATGGTCTGGCGGAATAGGGGCCAGGTCTCATATCCATAGAGCAACGTAGAAATGACAACAGCTTGGTATACCATTAGTTTTGTACATATTCTTAGATCGTTGCTCTGGAATACACGACGTGAGAGACGTCCAAACGCTGCATGCGCAGCACGGATTCTGTTATCCACGTCCTTCTCAATAGTACATTGCGTAGACAGATTACTCCCAAGGTATGAGAAGTGATCGACTTGGTCCAAGTATGTGCCGGAGATAGTAATATCAAAACCTGGGATAGAGGTTCCAGGAACAGGTTGAGCTAATACTTTGGTCTTCTGCATGTTTATGGTAAGGCCAAAATGTTCATATGCACTCCTGAAACAGACTGTTGCAGCTCTTCAGATGTATGGGCTGGTGAGGCATTGTAAGCGGCATATTGCAATTCTGTAACCTGGTGAATATTGGTTAATCTTTTGGAACGAAGTCTGGCCTGGTTGAATAGCCCTCTATCATACGGATATTTAATTTCCACACCTGTGTTGTTTGCAGATGCTGTCTCGTGGAGCATGGCCGTCAGGTATAGGGCAAAAAGAGTTGGTGCAAGAACACAGCCTTGCTTGAGCCCATTTGTGATCGGAAATTCTTCTGAGACATCATTCTGATACAGTACCTGCCCGACCAAAGCATCATGAAGAGCCCGAATCAATCCAACGAAATGTTCTGGACATCCAAAATGCCCCAAAACCAACCACATTGCATTTCTGGGAACAGTAACGAAGGCTTTTTCAAGATCGTAAAATTTTATTTATTTCTCGTGTCTGAAACATACAAATGTCCAGTTGCTATACATATAAGGGTAAAACTTTCTTATTATATAACACGTGCCCAATACTAAGCAACATCCAAGGCGCTCGGAGTGGCTAACAGGAGATCTTCCTCTGCACAAGATGAAGGGCACAGAGGGCAATGAAGCATGTGTCTTGTGGTTTGTTCTTGTCCACATTCACAAGACGTGTCACATGTACTGAGGCCCCATCTCCTCAGATTGTCTCGGGATCTTCCAATTCCTGATCGTAACCTGTTTAGGGATTTCCACACCAACCAGCTTTCGTTGTGTCCTACTGGCATCCAACCGCAGGGGTGAGGGGTCGACTTCTTCCATATATCCAGCCTTGCCTTCTCTGGTGAGACGGTAAGCATCTCAGATGTCCTCAGGAAGCTCTTTCGGGACTTCAGCCATTGCTGAGGAGGATTATATCCATGCAGTGGGTGGGCGCTGTTCTCTTCCACTCTCAGCCTCTCCCTGTTGGCAGCCACCTCCCTGCGTACACAAGGTGGTGCTATTCCAACCAGGTAGTAGAGCTTATCTGTTGGGGTAGGTTTTAAGCAACCTGTTATCAACCTACAGGTTTCGTTCAGAGCTGTATCTACCTGTCTGGCATGAGATGACCTGTACCAAACTGGGGAAGCAAATTCAGCAGTAGAAAAGCACAATGCCATTGCAGAAGTGCAAATAGTCTCTGGATGTGAGCCCCATTGTGTCCCTACTAGTTTGTGAATCAGGTTGTTTCATGTGGAGATTTTCATTTTGTTATTCATACAGTGGGTTTTGAATGTAAGAGCTCTATCAAGGGTTACTCCCAAGTATTTAGGGATGTGAAAATGCTGCAATCGGTTACCTGACCATTCTATGTGTAACTCACGATGAGCTTCCCTGTTCCTTAAGTGGAAGGCGCATACTTGTGTCTTAGATGGATTTGGTCTGAGTTGGTTCCAACTGTAATAACTTGATAGATTTCTCAAGGCAGATGTCAGATCTCTTTCCACCGATTCAAAACATGTGCGCAGCGTAGCAAGGGCTAGGTCGTCTGCATACAAGAAGCTTCTTGTGTCTGGGGACAGTGGCTGATCGTTGGTATAGATGTTGAAGAGAATTGGAGCCAGGACGCTTCCCTGAGGTAGGCTATTTTTCTGTACTCTCCAACGACTGCGTTGCCCCTGGAAGTCCACAAAAAAACTATGGTTTTGGAGGAGAGTGCTGATAAGTCTAACCAGATGGAAATCCTTGGTCATACTGTACAACTTGGCATGGAGTAACCGCTGATGGACAGTGTCGTACACTGCTGAAAGATCCAAAGACCATGCCTGTCACCTGCTGAGTTTCAAACCCATCCTCTATAAACTGAGTAAGGTTTAAAAGTTGCCCTGTGCAGCTTTTATTTGGTCGAAATCCTGCTTGTTCAGGTATGAGAAGAGGGTCAATTACACATAGAATTCTATTCAAAATCATACGTTCAAATAGTTTATAGAGGTGACTCAGAAGACTAATTGGCCTGAAGTTCTTAGGATGGTTTGCTTCCTTACCAGGTTTGAAAAGGGCTATCACCCTGCTCTTTCACCAGATCTTTGGAATTTGGCACTTGCTCAGGCAATTATTGAAAAGCTGCAGGATCCACTTTCTTGTCGCTGGCCCGAAATTCTTAATTTGTTCCATACAGATGTCATCTAAACCGGGTGCTTTACCAGATTTGCTCTCCTTGATAGCCTTGTTTAGTTCTGATATCTCGAATGGGAGTGTAAGATCACACCTTTGCATCTGGACCTCTTGGTGTATTTTAGGTACTTCAATTCTGTGACTGCCTTTCCCATTCATGAGTAACTGGTGGGCAATCTGATCTGCAGTGATGTTGGAATGTGCATTGGATCTAGTTGGGTCATTATTAAGTCGTTTCAATAATCTCCACGCTTTATGGCTGTTTCTGGATAGATCAAGTTCTTCTAGATTTTTAATCCATGAATCCCTTCTGGATTCTTTCAGAGATGTGACAAGCTTATTCCCAGCCGCCAATGTTGCCTCGCCGAAAGGATCTTCTTCAAATAACACCTTATACAGTGAGTCCGGGAATGTTCTCCGCAGCGCCTACATGCGTCTGCGAGAGCTAGCTACAGCAGTTACATTGGTAGCACGGCTGCCGCTTGCATCATCTCTATCTCTACTTAGTATAAAACAAAGTCCCCGATTCTTGGATGTTACGGGTAAACTCGAGAACCACTGGATGGATTTTGATGCGGTTTTCACCATTCTGTAAAGGATATATCGAGTATGATTTCTGTAGAAAATAATTTATTTATGATCAAAGGAAGCCGAGCAGTAACGATTTTAGTGGAAAAGTCGATAAAAATACCTGGCGTCCGAGCACTTTGTAAGCTTACACTGGGCAAACCGTTAAAAATACCTAAATACTATGAGTGTAAGAATTGTTCAGCATGAAAAGTTCTATAAAAAAGTCCGCGAGAGCATATGTCTATCTTCCATACATCGCCCACTATAAGGGAACAACTGAAGCTTGTCTCTTACAGCTTTATGTGCTGTCGACTTAGAGATTCCTGTTTGTTGAGCTAATTTTCGTGTTGATTTACTTGGACTACGCAGCATTATATCGGAGATTTCATCAATTTTTTCGTCTGTTAAAAGCGTAGGCCTGCCTGTTCCCGGTACGTCGTGCACTGAACCAGTCGCACGAAATTTACTCATCAAATCCCGAACAGTATCGCGATTTGGACACTTTGAATTAGGAAACCGCGCCTGAAATCTTAATTTTACATTTTCTTTAAACCGATCGCCTTCGCGAAAAACGTATTCCACCAAAAAACTCTTTCTTCAGTAGTAAACATTACCGCCTGTATACTGTTGCACTCTTCCAATAATAATCTTTCTGAACGCTCGCTGACTAATACACGCTGAAGACATACAGGCCGCGCGCTTATCGCGATACACCGAGACAGCTCAAACGGGGAAGTCCCGCTTTGAAGGACACAGTGCAGTGCAGCCAACTAAAATGCATGACTCAACCACTCACAGCTGCACGTACCCACTGCGGAGAACATTCTCGGGTGCCCTGTACTTGGTATATTGAGCAGTAAGTTCTGAAGTAAGACCAGGGATGTATGATGTTCGACAACTCCGAGGAATGACCATTGGGGAACATCTCTTTACAGCCTCCACGAAAGTATCATATGATTCAGGAGTAGATTCTATAGTGGGAACTGCAGTATCCAGCATATCTGTAAACTTCGGCCAGTTGGCTTTCTGGAAGTTAACCTCTTTCTGAACGAAACTGTCTGTGGTCTAACTGCTGAGTAAAATACTAAGAATAGAGGTGACATTGATTGTTCTCTGCATTTCTCCTGCAGTTGTCTTATACAAAAGATAATGTCAACTGTTCCTCGAGAAGTACGGAATCCACACTGTGATTCAGGAAGTATTCTCTATGAGATAGTTTGGAGTCGATTCAGTAGGATTCTGGCAAAAACTTTTCCTACCATGGAAAGGAGGGAAAGACCTCGGTAGTTTCCACAGATATTGCGATCGCCTTTCTTGATGATAGTAACAATGGTGACGTTCTTCCAGTCAGCAGTTATTTTTTGGGTTTCCCAGATTAAGAGGATCAGTAAAAGAGCCTGGTTTATAGGGGTAAGCCTCCATTTTGAATGAGTTTTAGAGGGATGTTGTCTGGACCTGGAGCCTTCCTTGGTTTCAGGCTACTGCAAGCTTTGTCAAATTCACGGAAAGTCGGAGGTATTGCCATCCAGGGTTGAAGAGGATGTTGAACAAAATGTAGAAAATCTTCAGCCGTGGTAGAGGGACGATTTAAGAGTGAACTGATGTGTTCTTTCCATCGTTCCAAGATATCCTGGCTGTTGGTAAGTATGGTGGTGTTATCAGCATCTTTTAGAGTACCTGAAGAGGAGTGGATAGGTCCATTCAGCTCTTTCAGTCCCGCATAAAAGTTGCGTAGGTCTCTAGCGTCTGAAAAATTTGCCACCAGTTGTTATTTAACTCACGAATTTTAGCTTGACATGTCTGCTTTAGTTCCTGAAATTTCTTTTGCTTCTCTCTGGAGCATGGGGTTTGCGAAAGGGATAGACCGGCATCCCGTTTAGCACTGATGAGATTCCGAATTACCTCATAACTGTCCAACAGTCATCGATGTTTCGTGCTGCCTTCGTGATCAGGACATCATTCTTGTCACGCTGTTGGGTGATGACATAATCTGTCAGATGCCAGTGTTTAGAACGTTGATGCATCCTTGTAGTCTTGAAGCGGTCCGGAGTCGGAAATGTGTTGGTGATGTAGAGTTCATGCTCAGCACATAGGCCAAGGAGTAATAGGCCATTAGCATTACAATTCCCTGTACCATGATTTCCCATGACTCTTCCCCATAATTGACCGTCTCTCCCCACTCTGTAATTGAACGTCTCCTAGTAGTATGAGTTTGTCAGTGGAAGGCACTCGGGTGAGGACCGTGCTTAGCTGGTGGTAGAAATAGTTCTTGGAGTCCTCATCATCCATTTTAAGAGTGGGGGGCATATGTGGAAATAAGTGTAATGAACCTGCCTCTCGAAAGAGGTATACAGAGAGTCGTGAATCTTTCATTTATTGCAGAGGGAGCGAGTCGATGTTCTTGCACCAATTTAGTTTTCACCGCAAAACTTACACCATGAATGCGACGTTCCTCTTCCTTTTTTCCCTACCAGAACATTGTATACCCTGTCGAGGTCTCGCTGATTTTACCTTCCTCCGCAAGTCTGGTTTTACTCAGGGCAGCAAAATCGACATTGTGTCTATCCAGTTCATGGGTGATGAGAGCAGTTCTTCTTTCTGGTCCGTTATTGTTGTCGTTAAGGTCAAGAAACGTTCGGACGTTCCAAGCGCCAATAAGTCACGATTTGGTTTCGCATTTCTTTCGACCGCAAAAAGGGGAGACCCTCTGGGTGCGGTTTCCCAGATAGGTTTGGAGACTGACTTCCGATATTTAGCCCACATTTTCTAGGGCCTTCCCCATATGGGGTGGGCAGCGGTGTTTCTAAATAGGCCTGCCCAGTCACAGATGCAGGACCGTATCCCTGAGTAGTCACAGGGTCTCAGAGAAGCGACCATCACACATCTGCCGCCAACGTACAGGTCCAGACTAGAAGCTTCCAGTTTACGCAAATCTGCATCCGTCGCCCTTGTCCCATCACCGTTGGTCTAAAACAGTGGTTCTGAACCCGTAGAAGTCTGCGGACCACTCGGCGTGAAATTGAATCATGTACGAACCACCCTTTTCCCCCTCCCGACCCCAATACACCTTATCAGTTGTAACCCTTCCTCACTAACACTTATTTTAAAGATATTTCAATTCAAAACCTGATAGTCATCGCCGCAAATACATTCGGACGATTCTCGTTCAATGCACATCGTTTTCGAAATCCCCATTTATTGGCCACTTTTCTATACATGCTGGTGGACCCATTCTCCTGCGGACCACTCCCGAGGCGCTTGACTTTGTTTAAGGTGGATCTCTGCTTGCCAGGAATTGACCCACACACTATGATTCTGGACCATTATCTGCGGTGCATAAAGAATGAGACATGCAGCTTCCAGCACCAGAACTGCAATGGATTGCCGCTAACTCTAGAAAAGGTGAGTTGCGCCTTTACAGCCAGTGCATCCGGCATGGCCTCTTCCGCCTAGACGACCGTTGGTGACCTCAAAAATTAATAGGCTCCTCCTCCGCCCGTGTTGCCGTTGGGCCTTAGTTTCACCAGAGCCCCGATAGCCGCACTTTTCAGGGTTCCTGTAGGACCTTCACAGCTACCGTAGCGGTCCCGAAGGTACACGGAGTCCCCACTGTACCTCGCCCCTACAAGCAGTCCCATACTTCATGCCGTTGCCCATCTCCCATGATGTGGACGAGGGGTTGGACTTGTGGGAGCAATTATAGGCAACCTAAGTGAACTACAGTATATCTATCACTTCACTATCACTAAGCACCTAGTACCTGAGAAAACTATTTAAATAATGAACTAACAAGTAAACTAAATATATTGCATACGATACAGCTTAATTTCACTATATATTCACGAACGAAAACAGAGAGAAATGAACGCAAGTTTGCCACCAATCACAATGCAAACAAGACACGGAACTCCAGTGAACACATATTTCAGACTGTAAGAATATTGATAAATATGGATAGCCGGCAGTTCCCGCGGAGTATAACGTGAGATAACACTGTACTCTTCTTATTCCATAGAAGAATGCTGCTATCTGGCTCGTAAATAATGAACTAATAATAATAAAAAAGATGGGTAACGACGGATCGTTACCGTGTCAGTTTTCGCAGAACCCGTGGGTACCGCTGGATCGTTACCTTTACACCTAGAAGACCCTCCGTGGCGGAGGGCCATAGGAAGAATGGAAGCAGGACAGTCGCAAAGTGATGTGGCCCGATGGCTTAATGTGAATCCTTCTGTTGTTTCTCGGATGTGGCGACAGTTTTTAGAGACCGAAAAACAGTGTACAGAAGGCTTCGGCAGAGTGGCCTTATTGTCGGAGACCTGCTGTATGTGTACCCCTGGCACGTCTGCACAGAAGGGAACGTCTAGAGTGGAGTCGTCAACATGCCAACAGGACGGTCGAACAGTGGGCCAATATTCTTTTCACAGATGAGTCCTGATTTGGTCTGGAGAGTGATTCTCGACGGATTCACATCTGGAGAGAACCTGGAACATGATTTCGGGACCCAAACATTGTGGAAAGAGACCGATATCGACAAGGATCCCTAATGGTGTGGGTAGGGATTATGTTGACTAGTCGAACACCTCTTCAGGAAATTGTACAGGTAAATCGGCAAGGTTTAACTAGTGTCAGGTATCGTGACGAGATCTTGGGACCTCATGTTCGGTTGTTGCGATGTACTGTGGGCCTAGACTTTGTACTGATGGATGATAATGAGTTCCATCACATCAGCATCCACCACCCACTCTCCAAGACTTGTGAGCTGCTCTGCAGGAAGAATGGGCATTATTACCTCAACATGAGAATGATGACCTAATTCGCAGCATGATCCACCGTTGTCGGGCCTGTATTGCTGCCAGAGGTGGTTACACCCCATACCGAGTACATTAACCAGCTGTCTGAATGTGCGTGCAAATCCATGCTGTTGTAAAAGAATGAAGAACATTTTTGTCTACTGTTATTTATGTTGCAGTGTCTTACCTTCTGTATTCTTAACATTGTTGCTACTTTACTGTCACCTGTTTATATTGTTTTGTAGGAAAGTAAACGCAACCTTGCAACATTTCTGTTCGTTGCTTTAATTTTCTCCACAGGAGAAATGACCGGATAATGAGTATCAAACTGTGCCTCGTGGATATATTTAACATAATTTGTGCTTATGCCCCTCAAGTTGGTTGTGATGAGGATGAAAAGGATAATTTCTGGAGTGACCTGGATGAGGAAATCAGTCGCTTACCAGCCGAAGAAAGAGTTATTTAAGGTGGTGACTTGAATGGGCATGTGGGCACTACAGTAGGAGGAGAACTAGCAAGGAGAGTACATGGAGGCTGGGGATTAGGAGACCATAATGCTGAGGGTGAAAGAGTGATAAATTTTGCATTGGGAGCAGACTTAGCTATATGTAACACCTTCTTTAAGAAATATGGACAGCAGCTGGTAAAACATAAAAGTGGAGGGAATGAAAGTCAAATCGATTACCTCATGTGTAGAAGACCACATCTGAAGGAAGTGCAGAACTGTAAAGTCATAGCAGGTGAACACGTAGCTCCGCAACACAGAGTATTAGTTGCTGATTATCAGTATATCTGCCTCAAGCCATATGTGGAGAAGAAAACGGTGTCGAAAATCAAATGGCGGCGGCTAGAAGAACCTATTCTGTGTTGTGAGTTCAACACTGAAGTTTTATGGCAATATCAACACATAGGAGGAGTTGATAATTGGAAAGTGAACAGTGAAATAATACGCCGAGCAGGAGAAGCCATTCTTGGTAAAACCTCCAGTGAAAAATGAAAATCCACAGCCTGCTTCCAGTCACCGACCGGGTCAGGAATGGAATGAATGAAGCCCCCTTCTAGCGGCGAGGATATGAACTGTGCCGGCTGCCGAGGCCTGACGCACTCCTCTGGGGCAATGAATAAATGAATGACAGATGAAATGAAATGATAGTGGAGAGTGTTGCTGGAATGAAATTTTGACAGGGAAAACCGGAGTACCCGGAGAAAAACCTGTCTGCCTCCGTTTTGTCCAGCACAGATCTCACATGGAGTGACCGGGATTTGAACCACGGACCCAGCGGTGAGAGGCCGACGTGCTGCCGCCTAAGCCACGGAGGCTTACTTGGTAAAACCTCCAGTAAAGTTGCTCATAGGGACAAAGAAACTTGGTGGTGGAATAATGCAGTAAAAGAAGCAATAAAGGTCAAGAGGTTTGCCAAAAAAAAAGCCTGGGATTAATCTGTGACAGATGAAGACAGAGAACTGTACAAACAGGCAAATAAAGATGCTAAGCGAGTGATAGGACAGGCAAGGGCAGATGCTTGGGATGATGTACCTAGGTATATGAGGTCTTGGAGAATACCAGTGGAGTGAAGAAGCTTTTCAGGATAGTGAGGGCTAGAGGTAAGGCATCGAAAGATTTTACTCATATTAAGCAGATGAAGAGTGGTGAGGGAGTAGTTCTTCATGATGAAAACAAAATCAAGAAAAGGTGGGAGGAATATTTCAAATTAGGAAAATGATAGGCTATCTTCTGGTGATGGTGTGCCTTACCAGAGTTTAACCACTGGAATTGGTAGAGAAGAAGTGATGTTTGCTGTCAAGAAAATGAAAAAAGGAAAAGTCACTGGTCCTGATGAAATTCCAGTGGAAGTATGGCAGTGTCTTGGACAGACAGGAATAGACATGTTGTAGGTTCTTATGCAGCAAATTTATTCGGAAGAGGTTTTGCCCATGGAGTGGAGGGAGACAACACTGGTCCCTATATATAAGGAAAAGGGCAACATCCAGGACTGTTCTAACTACAGGGGGATAAAGCTGATGTCCCATACCATGAAAATCTGGGAGAAAATTATCGAGAAAAGGCTTCGAGAGGACACAACGATTGGAGAACAACAGTTTGGGTTCATGCCATGGAGGAGTACAACTGATGCCATTTTTTGCACTCCGGCAACTCATCGAAAGGCATAGAGAGAAGAATAAGGAGCTACATATGGTCTTTATAGACTTAGAGAAAGCCTATGATAGAGTTCCACGCCGGGAAGTCGGGAGATGTCTGAGGACCAAAGCAGTCCCGGAAAAATATGTGCGGCTTATCGAGGACATGTACGAGGGGGCTAAAACAAGAGTCCGGAGTAGCGTCTGGTTGACTAACTGGTTTCCTGTTCAAGTTGGGTTGCATCAGGGGTCAGCTCTTGAGTCCATATATATTCAATCTTGTCATGGATGTCCTATCTGATGGCTTACGTAGTGCAGCACCATGGTGCATGCTGTTTGCCGATGACATTGTTTTGCTATATAACAAGGGAGAAACTGTTCTGCCTAGTCAATACATTTATTTACAACAACTTATAAACTTGTTATTATATGGTACATGTTTCGGGGCCTCTAGTACTGGTCCAGTCTTCAGCCATAAATTAAGATGCAAAATCCAGCATAATTAAAGATATCATAAAAAAATACATAAAATGATGAGTGAATGGAGGAAATGAGGTGAATCTGTCAATACGGAAAATGAACTTCTTTCAGAGCACAATTGACATTCAGTAGGAGAGAACTGGGAAGGCGACTGGAGAACTGGCGAGAAGCCTTGGAGACGAGGCATGAAAATCAGTCGAAAGAAAACCGAGTATTTGTGCCTTGGTGGTGAGGGCAATGAATTAGTGCAGATGGATGGAGTAAGTTTAAGGCCAGTCAGTAGTTTCAAGTATCTTGGGTCAACCATGTCTGAAGATGGCAACATAAATACTGAGATTAACCACAGAGTTCACTCAGCCTGGATGAACTGGAAAAGGTTTTCTGGCTTTCTGTGTGACAAAAGGCTCAATATAGGGGTGAAAGGAAAGGCCTACAAGACAGCTGTGAGGCCAGCCATAATGTACGGTGCAGATACATGGGCAATAACTAAGTCACAATGTCATAAGCTGGATGTGACTGAGATGAAGATGCTGTGCTGGATGAGTGGCATCACTAGGATTGATCACATCACAAATGAGAAAATCAGGGGCACAGTTAAAGTAAGAGAAGTCTCCAAGAAAATCCAGGAGAGAAGACTGCTGTGGTATTGTAACTTTTTACCAGCCCTTCTTGGGCGACTGATTTAAAACTTCCCAAAATCATCCTCCTATTTTTGATCGGAAGTACTTCATCATATACCACACAATTGAAATGGCAGGGTCGTGGAGTGTTGGACACACATTTGGTCAACCTAACTGGTATCATTTGGGCGTTCAACTATTAGGTGTAATTCCCTATAAAGAAAACTAATTATAACCTTCAAAATATGTGTATTAATATCAACTTTAAACATATGGCGGGGACTCTCGTCGAACAGACTATGGTTTACTATCTTCTCTCCTCGGCAATGACGAAAACATGTGACCCAAAATGAATGTTGGAATATAAAGATGTTTGTTACTCACTCATCGACGATCTAGCAGATAATCTACGAGACATGCTCGATAGATCAGTTCTCCCCAGCATTTCTAAGATTTTCCACACGTGGTTTGAGGTTAGAGATGTTTACTGGTTTACATAGCCACATCTCTGCGAGAGAAATGAATGTGCTTCCGTACCCAACTTGAATTGTGCTAACAGAGATAACATCGTTGTGATATGTAGCCGTTTCGAGTACATTCACAAGCCATGCTTTCAACAAAACTGTTTCTCCAAATAGGCCTACGCCAAATTACGAGAACGCGACCTTTCCAATCAGACGCTACAATAGAAGTGAAGCCCCGCTATACACGAACATCCCACCTCTCATCATGTAAACACATGTTTTCGTCTTTCTCCGCCAGGGTCATGATACCCTCCAACCCATACAAAATACACCAATAATCTCGAACCCATGTATATTTCTTACAACTCGTGGCGCGAAACTCTTCTCTGACGTCAGAACCTTACACAATTTACACAAAGCTTTCTTCAAGACAAGGGAAGTTATTCTCGGCCCAATCTAAATTTGGCCTAGAGTTTCCTGCTGTTGCAACATCTTGTAGCTTACCTACACAATCCGCTGTCTTGTATACTGACATCTCCCATACAAATTAAATGAAATATTCCTGACTGAGTCCCCGAGATACACAAGATATATATACACTAAATAAAATGAAATTCTACAACCTAAATGATGATGATGAACAAGAAAAGAAATGGTATGAACAAATTACCCTAACCTGACTTCTCTTGCAGTCAACCAAATAAGGGTTTGGGAACATTGTGACCGGAACAGTCACAATACGCCCCCATGTGATTCACACGGGTGAAACAAGTGTGGATCACAAACACTCAAACAAGCAACGCACTGAAAACACAAAGAATTACACTATTACATAAATAAACCCTGGAAGACATATATACATACACACTTGTCAAATTTTCACACATTCTCACTCTCTCGAATGTCTTATTGTGTCCATTTCCTAGCCTCACTGATTTCTCTCAAGTGTCCTAGGTCTACCACTTCATTTTCTTCGTCTCATCATGAGACCCTATCGCTTCACAAGCCATGGTATTTGCCTGCACAGGCCTTATCATACCATCTATCCATCTAACACTCGATGCCACTTTGCTGGTTAGCATTCTTCGTCACATCTCTTGAGTTTTGTCATGCCATCACGTTATGTTGACTGATTCTCTAAGAGTCCATGCCATATTATTTTACAGAGTGATATCTACGGAGATTCCTAATATTATGTGTACTGACAGACTTACCATCCTGGTCCGTTAAACTATAGGCACACTCACCAATACGTTTAACCACCTTAAAAGGCCCCTGAAATAGATGAAAAAACTTCCCTATCTCCTTATCTACAGCTGAAGACGGATATGGAACCCTCAGAAGCACCTGATCGCCTACTTCAAAAGAATCAAACTTTACCCGCTTCTGCTGGCGCCTACGCTTATTCCCTGCCTTGATTAAGTTGTCCCTAGCCAGCTGGATACAAACATCCTTCCCAATCTCCTCTCCCGTGACCAAACCTAGCATTCTAGCAAGCTCATTGGTAGGCTTCCTACCATACTGAATTTCATAGGGAGTGCATTTTACACTCTCATGGAACGTACTATTGAACCATCGTTCAATATCTCCTAACTTGGAGAACCACGCATTGTGGCGATTGCTCACATAGGTGCGAAATACTCTCCCTAATTCTCTCATAACTCGTTCGGACAAATTCCCTTGAGGATATCGAATAGATGAGAATATGTGCTTGATACCCAATTCACTCAACTTGGTTTTCCAGATCTTTGAGGTGAATTGACTACCGTGGTCTGATAGTATCCTGAGAGGCACCCCAAACTCAGGTACATACTTATCAGTGATCTGTAGGACACAACCCTTCCCGGTCGCTTTTCTCAGGGGATACAGTTTGACGAGTTTACTGAATGCGTCAACAACCACGAAGATATACTGATATCCAAACTGAGCTTTAACCAATGGACCATACAGATCGACACAGAGTAAATCCCTTGGTTTTTCTGTGATCACCATTTGCCGAGGTCCCTCAAGAAACCTCGTTGGGCATTTACACCGTTGACACGAGTCACAACTTGCCAGAACTTTCCTAATCTGCCTTCCCATGTTCTTCCAAATGAAATGCTGCTGAACAGCAAAAAGAACCTTGCTTGATCCAAAATGCCCTAAAGCCTTGTGATGATACCAAATCATCGTTACCTGCAATGAGCTTGGCACACACACTCTCCAGGCACCTTCATGGCACAGCCTAGCCAAGAAACCACACTCCAACTTGTACCAATACTTTCCAACCTTAATTCTACTATCCACATCCATACCTCTCAACTGAGTCAAGATATCACCTAAGACCTCATCCTTCTCCTGCTCTACAAGCAGATTCCTTAAGCAGCGTATCTCATAATCACACTCGCTTACCTTGGTTACGCAGATAACAACACCTTCCTGTACCTCCAGTACCTGATGACCCTCATCACCCCCAATGTTTCTACTCATGAAGTCAGCCACAATGTTCTCAGTACCCTTAATATGCCTTACCTCAAAGTTATATTCACTTATAGCCAATATCCACCTTGACATCCTGTTCGAAGTGAGCTTGCAGGATCCAATAAAAAGTAATGCATGATGGTCAGTCAGTATCTGCAACTTACTGCCCAACACATAACTCCTAAACTTCCCTAGAGAGTATACGATTGCTAACATCTCTATTTCAGTAATTGTATATCTCTTCTCCGCCATGCTTAGCCCTCTGCTTGCTAATGAGACAATCCCTAGATTGCCCTCACTATCCTCCTGACACAAAATGCCTGAGATGCCTTGCATGCTCGCATCAGTCATCAAAATGTAGGGACAATCCAGACGAGGATACCTAAGCATGACAGTCTCTACAAAGCCTCTCTTCAACTCCTTAAAAGCCTCATCGTGCACCTGGGTCCATACCCACTTAGTACCCTGCTTCAGCAATTCCCTAAACGGTTCTACAAGACAGGAATATTTAACTACGAATCTACGAAAATAATTGAAAACCCCTAATATTGACCTCAATTGTTTGGCGTTACGTGGTGTAGCAGTGTTGTGAATCTTGTCTAATCGTGACTGTTCGGGAGACACCCCTTGTGTTGTGATAGTATGCCCTAAAAATGTGATTGATGTTGTGCAAAACAGAGACTTCTTAAGTTTAATTGTAAATCCCCCGTCCCTTAATTTCCCCAAAACAATGTCTAAGTGATCCAGGTGTTCCTTTAATGTGTAAGATGCAACAATTAAATCATCTATGTACATTGTCACAAACTCGTGTGTGTCCCTCCCTAACACTAGATTTAAGGCCCTAATCAACGCTGAACTGCTGGTCTTTGTTCCGAAAGGAACGACCCTGAATTGGTACAAACCACTCTTAAAGCTAAACGCAGTCAACTTCCTGTCCTGTTCTCTCAACGGTACCTGCCAAAATGATGCACTCAGATCCATAGTGGAAAACCATTGCTTACCATTGAATTTCTGAACCAGTTCCTCAACACATTCTGGCCTCTGTTGGTCCCCAGATATCCTACAATTGAGCTGCCTGGCATCAATACACAACCTGACCGAGCCATCACTCTTCCCAACCACAACTAAGGGATTCAGATATGCACTAGTTGAAGGCTCAATAATACCCTGATTCAGCATAATGCCTATTTCTTTCTCCACAGCATCAGCAAATTTGTGAGGTATCGGGTACTTGGGTCCTGAAAATGGAGAATGATCTACAATTTCGAACTGATGCGTATAGACATGTGTTAGCCCTGGCTTGTCACTGAAAACTTCTTGGTTTAGCTCTAAAACCTCTAACAACTTATCCCTCTCCTCAACACTTAAACCACTCTTATCCACAGCCTGCTGGAGTTGATCACACTTATCACCCTCCACAGCAATGTGACATAAATCCACAACTTCCTCCTCATCGTCAGCCTTACCTTCTGCCATATCCCCTACAGTGACCTCAGTAACACATGCCTTTACTGTCTTATCTACACTCTTGCATTTCATTCTCATCTCCTGGCTTATATTCCCCCTCACAAAGTTGATGACACCCCGGTCAAAATCAATAACAGCACTATGCTCGTTAAGCCAGTCTATCCCCAAAATCATTTCATAAATTAGGTTAGGAATTACCAAGCAAGTCTTGTGGTCAACTTCATTACCAAACCTCATGGGCAACAATACCTGCTTTCCCACTCTTTGGGATTTATTACCAACAGCAGTTACCACATATGTCGACTTAACTGGAATTTCTTCCAACTTACCACCGTCCTTGATTAAAGTATCATAAAATCCCTTACTGATGACACTTCTCTCACTCCCCGAATCCACCAATGCCTGCACTCTCTTACCTAGTATGCTCAACTCAACAGTTGACATAAAAGCCTCCTTCTCCCCGATACATGAGAACTCCTGCTGGTCAGCTAGCAGATCCTCCCGACTCATAGGCATAAAATCCTCCTCACCCACAATAACACACTGCTTGACTTCATTTCTTACGGACTGCCTGACTGACCTCCCTGCACAGCCCGTTCGGAGTTTAAAGCTCCTTGACCACCTTGTTCTTGTCTCCTCTGGTTCACCTGTACTCTTTCGTTACCACCTTCCTGACGCCCCCCACCTCTCTGATAGTTACCTTCCTGTCGCTGTGAATTATCCTGACGCCCCCCACCTCTCTGATAGTTTTCCTGCCTCTGCTGATAATCTCTTTGCTCCTGATTAAATCTACCCCTATTAAACTCCTGATTATTCCCCCTATTGCCCCTAAATTCCTGTTTGACCTCTGGCCTCTCCATGTGCTGCTTGCCTAAAACGTCAAAGCTCGTAAGAAGCTCTTCCAACTCTTCTACCGTCCTTACCTTCTGCATACAAGCTGCCTCCTGAATTCTAGGTGGGAAGTGCTTCAACATGACCCTAACCACATCACTGTCAGAGGTCAGCCCATCCAAATTCTTCCAAATAAGTACATGTGCCAAAAAATATTCTGTCAGGGATACCCCTTCTCTCTCCTTATATTTCCCAAAAGTTAATTTTTCCCTTTCCCTGGACTGTACCCCCTCCCCCCAGAACTTAGCTTTGAATTTATCCCTGAATTCCCTTAAACTATTCATGTTAGGCCTGTATATTTGGAACCATGCTTTCACATCCCCTTGAAATGAGTTAGACAAGATCTCCAACACTGTTTCCCATTCGACAACCCCGTCTTCTAGATCCTTGCTGAATTTCTTCTCAATGGTTTTTAAAAACTCCATAGGGTTGAACTGCCTTGAGTTAAATTGTGGCAGACCAGGGTCCCTGAGTAGCAAACTAGATGGCATCACAACCCTTTGACTCATCGGTCGCTCTTTCAACTCTCTCCTGACCTTTATCAGCTCTTCCTGCAGCTTTTCGTTTTTCTCGGTCAATGCCACCTGCTTCCCTCTCAGACCCTCAATCTCTCCCAACTTATTTTCAACGGCACCTACTCTATCTAAATATTCCCTCTTATTCCCACTTACAGTGTTGCATATCTCATCACACTTTCCCGTTACATTCTGTACTTCTGCCCTTGAACTAGCTATCTCTGACTTAATTTTCGTTATTTCCACATCTTGCTGGTTCTGATGGCCTTCCATTCCTTCTAGCCTACTTGTGATCCCAGCCTGATTCCCCTGCATTTCTGCCCTGATTTCCTCTCCCTGTTTGCTAATTTTCCCACTTAATTCCAGGTTCATACTCACCATTCTACTATTAAGGACAGACTTATGGTCCCGTATTTCTTTGCTGAGACTCTCTATCCTTGTGTTCGTGGCCCTGTTGCTCTCCTGAATTTCCTTACTTACAAATTCCTTCACTTCTACTATCTGTTTGGTCACTGACTCTACCTTCTCATTTACAGAGCCTACCTGCTCCTTAATTTCCTTACTCATAGATTCTCCTTGCTTCTTAATCTCTTTTATTTCACTCAGTAGCATTTGGATCAAACTATCGTTCATAACCCCCCCATTTACATTTAAGTTACTACCTTCAGCGATCAGCTGCGACTCAGTAGTAACAATGGTAACATATGTTCCCACTGTCTTTTCCACATCTTCCTCACTGCCACTTCCCCCAGTTTCCTGATTACCTGACATTTTACTGTTTGATTTACACACAACCCTTGACCTTAATTCTAAATTGTCTGATGTGGACATACCCCTTAAAACAAAACAAATTACTGTGAACCCTAATACTCCTAAGGTGTCTATCGGCTGTGTGCATATGTGCCCTAATGATACCTGCTAGGTTTCCCTACTCTTGCCCCACGTTGGGCGCCATGTTGTAACTTTTTACCAGCCCTTCTTGGGCGACTGATTTAAAACTTCCCAAAATCATCCTCCTATTTTTGATCGGAAGTACTTCATCATATACCACACAATTGAAATGGCAGGGTCGTGGAGTGTTGGACACACATTTGGTCAACCTAACTGGTATCATTTGGGCGTTCAACTATTAGGTGTAATTCCCTATAAAGAAAACTAATTATAACCTTCAAAATATGTGTATTAATATCAACTTTAAACATATGGCGGGGACTCTCGTCGAACAGACTATGGTTTACTATCTTCTCTCCTCGGCAATGACGAAAACATGTGACCCAAAATGAATGTTGGAATATAAAGATGTTTGTTACTCACTCATCGACGATCTAGCAGATAATCTACGAGACATGCTCGATAGATCAGTTCTCCCCAGCATTTCTAAGATTTTCCACACGTGGTTTGAGGTTAGAGATGTTTACTGGTTTACATAGCCACATCTCTGCGAGAGAAATGAATGTGCTTCCGTACCCAACTTGAATTGTGCTAACAGAGATAACATCGTTGTGATATGTAGCCGTTTCGAGTACATTCACAAGCCATGCTTTCAACAAAACTGTTTCTCCAAATAGGCCTACGCCAAATTACGAGAACGCGACCTTTCCAATCAGACGCTACAATAGAAGTGAAGCCCCGCTATACACGAACATCCCACCTCTCATCTTGTAAACACATGTTTTCGTCTTTCTCCGCCAGGGTCATGATACCCTCCAACCCATACAAAATACACCAATAATCTCGAACCCATGTATATTTCTTACAACTCGTGGCGCGAAACTCTTCTCTGATGTCAGAACCTTACACAATTTACACAAAGCTTTCTTCAAGACAAGGGAAGTTATTCTCGGCCCAATCTAAATTTGGCCTAGAGTTTCCTGCTGTTGCAACATCTTGTAGCTTACCTACACAATCCGCTGTCTTGTATACTGACATCTCCCATACAAATTAAATGAAATATTCCTGACTGAGTCCCCGAGATACACAAGATATATATACACTAAATAAAATGAAATTCTACAACCTAAATGATGATGATGAACAAGAAAAGAAATGGTATGAACAAATTACCCTAACCTGACTTCTCTTGCAGTCAACCAAATAAGGGTTTGGGAACATTGTGACCGGAACAGTCACAGTATGGACATGTTATGCGTTGAGATAACAACTATGTAGGAAGGAGAGCGATGTGTCTGGTTGTGGATGGTACGAGGAATAGAGGCAGACCTCGAAGAAGGTGGACTGACAATATCCATGAAGACCTAATGGAGAAGCAGTTAGGGGACGATGCTGTGTGGGACAGAATAAAATGGAAAAGACTTGCCAGAAACATCGACCCCACTTGAAGTGGGATAAGATGATGAAGAAGGAGTGTAGTTCAAATTAGTGTGACCGAAATTTTTATTATTATTATTTATACCAATTTGTGTATATATTAGTAAAGTTGTTATTCAATCTGTAAAAGGAATAGGAGATTTGTTTAAGTATAAAATTCTTATTGGCAAAATGTATTTCATGTAAATTTATGTTGAATGTAACTTCTTGTTGACTGGTCTGTGGACACACACTTGTCAAGCTGCCAGCTCAGAACTGCAGGAGCTTAGGCTAACCGGCTAATGCCTGCTCCTCCGTTAGGTGGGGGAAGGGGGAGGGCGTGTGCTAACTGTGGGTGGAGCGGTCATATGAAGAGTATGGTTGTTTTGTTTAGCATGTTCTGACTTATGTTTCCTTATTTTTGTTATGGTGTTAAATAAAATGTTGTCATTGAACTTTCTGTCATTTAGGTTTTTTATTGGATCTTGTTTTTGTGCTGCGTGAATTTCTAAGTTCTCCAATATATTTTAAAGTTTTCCTTTATTTTGTAGGTGTAAAATTTCCTTGTTGTTCTCTATGGTGTTTGCCATAGCTGAAAATGTATTATGTTTTAGAGCTTTTAAATGTTCTTAAATCTTATGTGAAATGTTCTATCTGTCTGACCTATGTAGCAATCTTTACAGTTTAATTGGTATACCCCTCACTTGTTATATTTGTTGACTTTGTTAACTGTGTTGTGATTAAGGCAAATGTTGCTCTTATTATTTCGTGTCGGGCTATTTTGATGTTATATTTCTTGACGGTGTTGCTTGCAAGCGAGACCCGTAATGATCTAGAACACTTGGTCTACCTCTGGAATGTAAGGCTCTGTGAATTTGAACTCCGACTCAACCTTACTAAGACCGAGTACCTTGAATGTGGTCCCCAGACAGATGGGACCATCATAGTAGATGGCACCCCACTAACAAAGGCTTCACATCTCCGATACCTTAGATCCGTTGTGAGACCTGATGGTGACACAGTCTCGAATGCCCGTGCAAGAGTGAATGCTGCGTGGATGAAGTGGCGCCAGGTCACAGGCATTTTCTGTGACCGCAAGATCCCTTTGCGCCTCAAAACTAAGATCTATCAAACAATCGTCCACCCTGTTGCTTTGTATGGAGCCAAATGCTGGCCTAATACAAATAAACATGAACAAGCCTTGCACTCAATGGAGCTGTGGTTGCTACGATGGTCCTAGGGAATTACCCGGCTGGATCATATTAAACAAGATTAATTGGAGGATTATCCATTTCACAAGGTCCGTATTGACGTGCACAATAACGATTCTAATGGGTTGAGGGGGTCTCCGCCCAATCAATAAAATTGTATTGATTGGGCGGAGACCCCCTCAACCCATTAGAATCGTTATTGGATCATATTAAGAACGAAGATGTCCGCAATACTCTTGGAATTGCCCCTATTCCAGCCAAAATGAGGGAGACTTGGTTGCGTTGGTACGGGCCTGTAGCCCAAGCAAGCATAGAGTCCATTGTAAGGAAGTCGCTTGCTCTCGAGCCTGATGGACAAAGACCTCCAGGACGACCAAAAAGCCGTTGGATGGATACCCTACACAACGATATGCGCATCGTAGGTCTTGGTCCTATAGATGCAGCAAACCGCCACAACGATTTTTGTCTTTGTTAGACCCCGTTTTATCCAAATGCAAAATCGTATCACTGACTGTTGAACGGGGGAGTTTTAGTTTACTAGCGATTTCCCGTATCGTATATTTTTCTCCTCGAAGAGTATTAATTGCCGAGCGTAATTCTAAGCTGATGGTCTTTCCTCGGCCCATTATCTACAAAGGATAATAAAAACTGGTGCTATATTTGGTACCAGTGACGTCACAATATTAATACGACTTTGGTTTGTAATAATATAATAACTACATTATAATATAACATAATACTTACAGTTTAATTGAAGATGAGAAGTTAAACAACTTCCCTCCTAATAAGGAAACTAAACTGTTCCACCAGAACAATTAATTTCAGCTCACAGTGCACCCTGACTGATTGATCAACTAAGCGTTGACGCGAGAGGAACAAGCTGTGACAATCGCGACTGGTAGCGAACACGTGTAACCTTGAACCTCACGCGCGATTGTTGGCCAACACTTGGCGCCAACACAGACAGAGGGATGCTACAGTCCCGCCAACCTTTGAAACTTGGTTACAATAATATTAGTTATCCCTAAACCGTCATGAAGCATAGTTATGCCAGTACATATGTTTTGTCCGGAAACTTTTGGCCTGCAGTGTACGTGAAGGTGGCAAATATTTGGTGTTTTTTATTTTCTTTTATCAATGTGGATCTGTTTTGATTTTGTTTTTTATGCTGTTGACAATGTATTCCTGTTTCAAGCCCTTATTTTTGGCAATAATTAGGCCTACTATGATTTTCATTTCTTTATTGTAGCTTTCTGTCTTTAAATGGTATCATGATTGCTCTGTTCAATAAACTGTAGAACGACTTTCTTTTGACTTTCTGGATGGTTGGAATCAATTTTTATCGTTATATCTGTTTATGTTGGTTTTCTAATTGCATATTCAAGTAGGTTTTGATTTTTTGTAATAGGTTTTTGTTTTTTTGTAATTTTTAGATCTAAGTAATTTAGTGTTGAATCTTTCTCTTATTCAACTGTAATTTTCATTTTGACAATGACAATATTCATAGATAGGCTATATACATTCAATGAATGTTTTCGAAAAGGGACTATTCCGGAAAAATGGCGACCCGCCACCATTAAGGTGTTATATAAAGGATAAGGAGATGCTGGAGACCCCAATTCATACCAGGGCATAGCCCTTGAATGTACAGCCTTCAAAATCCTAACAAGTCTGCTAACAAGATGGCTATGATATGACTAGTTGGGTTATCCCAGATCATCAATTTGGTTTTATGAGGGGAAGATCAACCATTCAGGTGGTAAAATGTCTACAGGAGGATATTAAATACAAACTGCAACATACAGCAGGGAAGCTATATGTAATATTTTAGATTATAGAAAGGCGTTTGACCTAATGAGCAGAAAGCTCATAATGGAAAACGTAGAGGAGATAACAGGGAGTACACACTAAACAAGACTACAGTATTAAGGAACATACTAGTGAATAACGTCATTGAAATAGACGATGGAGTGACAAGATCTTCCCCTATCGAGCAAACTAATGGAGTACTGCAGGCAGTGGCGGTTCTAGAAGCTTAAATCTGGGGGGGAGGGGGGGCAGACATTTTCCCGGATCGATCTCATTAGTCTACTTTTTCCTCATTTTTGCAAAATGAGAAAAGTAGGCTAAAAACTATCATTGGTAAAAAAATAGCATATTTCACTTCTGTTTCTATTCTGGGCAAACTGGTTCACTATATCAGAAGGGTCGTGAAGTAATTTTCCACTTAATTCTCTTTCAATTGAAAGAATTGCGAGATTGGAAAGCCTCTTTGTTGCCATTGTTGCTCTTAAATAGGATTTTATTCGTTTCACTACAGAGAAACTGTGCTCAGCAGAAGCAGATGACACAGGAAGAGTCAGCATCAACTTGAAAAATAATAGTAGCTATGGAAAAGCAACTTCCATTTTCAGAAGTTCAGAAAAAAAGAATGAGGAAGTGTTTGGATATTTGCCTCTAAATACATTCTTAGCTAAACTGATTTCAGTCTGTAGTACCTTACGGTCTGTGAAGATTAGATTATACTTTTCACAGAACGTGAGAATATATATATTCAAAATTTAAAAAGTTTTTACTTCTTGGGTTACAGGCATCCATTGCATTGCACACAAAATCATTTTCAGTAAATCTACGCAGTAACTCTTCTACCATGTTGTCTAATATTTCAAAAAGATTTCTTTTACATGTCTCTGATAATTTGACATTTTCCTCTTCTTTCTCCGCAGAGACTGGCATTAATAAAACGTAGTCTGAAAAGTTCTTTGGAATACTTGAGACTCTAGATTGCTTATAAACTTTCACGCCTAACGACTGAACAGAGTCACATGTAACCGCCCATAGTTCCTTAAAATAATAATCATTTCGTTTTTCTTGCAACGATTTTACAAGACCATAGATCAATCTATGTGCCCCTCCGAAGTCCACATGTTTTTGTTGTAAGAACATAGAGGCTCCATTGGCAAGCTCGAGAATATCAGAAAAGATTTGTAACACAAACATCACCTTCACTTTACAAAGCTGTTTCAACAAACCTTATGCTTCTGCTGCCTCTTTCTTGTTAACTGACTTCGAAAAATACTCCAGAGCTGCTTTAACTGAAGCAAAACGTTTCTGAAAATACATTACTCCTCTATATTTACATAGCCATAACGTGTCACTTTGAAGAGGTATCTCTAAAACACGTTCTCCTGGATGAAGATCACTCTGTATCTCAACAAACTTTTGGTGTCTTACAGTAGATACAGACTGAAAAGCATAAATTGCTTCCAGTAAACCAAAAGTGTCCCCTACCACGTCTACAAACTGGCTTTGAAACGTCCACCAAAATTAAATTTAAGCGATGTGCATAACGATGCACGTAAACACACGGGTTATTGACCTTCTGTCGCAATAAACGCTGCACACCGTTTATCTTCCCTGATAGAACCGCGGCTCCATCATCTGCTTGTCCAATGCACTTACATGGATCGAAATCCACTGAAACACGGTACTCTAAAGCTGAAGTAGCTATACTTTCAGCATTCAGTTGAGACAAATGTATAAAACCAATGAAACGCTCCTCTATAGAATTTTGTCCTACATATCTGACACATACGGACATCTGTTCCACTTTACTAACAACTCTAACTTCATCCAGGATTAAGGAAACATAACCATTGTTATATTTTTTCGTCTCTTCTCCAATATGTTCAACTATTATATTAGCTGAGATATCAAGAAATTCATTTTGAGATTCTTTAGATGAGTAAGTTGCATTCTTTGATAGTCTGTTTACTTGTGCATTCACTTTCTAGTTTAATTACATTTAAAATTTCATCAAAATTCCCCTTAATATTAACGCTGTCATCATCCGAAACTGTTTGGCGATGACCTCTAAGCCCAATGTCTTGCCGAGCACAAAGTAATGCGACTCGGGCCATTGTTGCCACAGCTGAGCGGTTACGCAATATAACCAGAGGTTTCTCGCTTAGCTTCGAAATCACTGTGCTGCTATGTTCACTTACCAGAAAACTGTTTCACTTTACTATTGAAGATTTATAACATTCACGATCAGCATGCTTTGCACGTTTTTCACATATTCTTTTCCAATTGCAAAATCCAGTTTTACTGAAAACATGTTCAGCATTGCTTGAATCAGATTGAACGAAATGACGACACAGAAAACAGCATCTTTGTTCTCAGAGTATTCAATAAATGTATACCTATCAAACCATTTACTGTTAAAACTTCTGTTGTTATTGTATAGTAACGTTTGTTTATAAACTGATTTACGGGGTTGGCATGGACCATCATAGATCGATGCACTGATATAAAATGGTACTGGTTCGTCTATATTAGAAACAGTTGCACTCACATTTTTGTCACAGAGTTGGGGAGATATCGATCACTTGTATCGCATGGAGGTTTCTCTACATTGGAAACTTCTGAACTTGCATGTCATAAAGTTGGGAAAAGAGTTTAATATTCTTGGTGTATGCACTACGCATTTTACAAATATTATATTTATACACGATTTCAATTGTGTGTTTAAATTACATATAATAAAATAAATAAATTTTGAAATTGAAAGAAAAATTAACTTAATTAAATGCATTAGTTTGTTTTATATCAGATAAATTATATCTGTAAATTATCAATTTATTTAGTAACCAAAGTATTTTAAAATAATTATTTCACTAAAACTGGGGGGGGGGGGGGGCGGCCCAGGGCTAGAACCGCCTCTGACTGCAGGGGAACCCAATCAGTCCCCACCTCTTCATCATAACCCCCGCTGGAATTCCAAGAGCCATTGAAACCGAAAAAGTAAAAATATATATGTACACGGATGACATGGCTCTAGTATCGCCAAACACTGAAAATTTATAGATGGCTTTTGACAAGTTGTCCAAATGGAGAGATGAAAATGATCTAAACTTAAATGAAAGTAAAACACTGGAAATGACTTTCAGGAAAGGAGGACGATGTGCAGCGAGTGACATCAATTAGAAGCAGACAGTATTAACTTAAGACATGTAACCGTGGAATCACTCTTCAAACTCAAGGATTTGTGTACACTGTACACATCAAAAAGAGAACAGCGACAGGATAAGAAACTTACGACGTTTGTCCTTGACTACAGCTATGACACTCTTTCATTGCAAAATAATGCCCATTCTGATGTATGGCATAGAGATCATATGGGAACACCTTAGCAAATCAAATCTGAAAGATCTAGAAACCGTCAAAGTAGCTTTCTTCAAAAAAGCATCATGCCTCTCAAAATATACCCCAACACGACTAGTTTATATTCTCGCAGGAGAATCTTTCTTCATTGAAGAACTTCGACTTGACATTCTTTTACCGTGTACTGAAGCATACACCAATCTGCTTAAAGAACTGGAAGACAAAAGAACGGACATATGGGAGGATTTTTCCCTCACCTATGCGATGATAAACAGGGAATGGATGAGTGCCAAATATGACCTTTGCCACTTGTTGACCAGACTAGCATTTCACGGTTTCCATCATCGAGTGTGCAAGATAGAGAAGATTCACACGCTGGCTGTGCAGTGCCATTGTAAGTAAGCTATGCAGCCAAGAATGTGATAGATATCATGTGCTGGTGTGCACAGAGAGGCGGATATCTTTAAATTCGTCTTGTTAAGACTTAGTTATTGTTGTTTTGAGGGATGAAACTTCGAGGTTATCTGCCCCTTTGTAAGGACTGATTTACACTTAATGTAGGCTATATCTTACAATATGGCTATTTGGTCCCAATAAATACTGAAAATGAATGGGATTTGACTTTTCAGTAAACAGAGTCGTCTAGGACATCTTGTATCTTAGCAACTGTGGCCAGTTGTGTGTTGTTGAGTAAGGTGCTTGCTTACTGTGTCTTCTGTTGTGGGGTTGAATCCTGGCACAGTTGGTTGGCATTTAAAAGTGAATGAAGTGTTAGAGACAGATGCCACTAGATTTACAGGCATATCCTTATTGGGCAAAGTTTTTTACATCCTAGAATCTCTAAATCCCCGGCAGTGATATAAAAGGGGACATTAAACTCATAATACTATTACGTACATTGTCACTTGAGGTTGGTGAAGTTGATCCTTTGGCCACCCTGTTTAGTGTGTGTTGATCTGTATCACTCGAACTGGATATACTGTACTGCCTCGGTATCTGAATTCTGGTACATATTCAATTGTTACATTCTAACAAGCTCTTCCCTTCAGAATGTATAGAATTTGATGGCATTCGCTATGCTTAGTTTGTATTGTTTGTTTCAGACTTGGTTGTACAGGCGAAGAGTGGCACTGGAAAAACATGTGTGTTTGCTGTGATTGCCTTGGAAATGATATCCACCGAGACTCCTGGCCTTCAAGTACTGATTATGGCGCCTACGAGAGAAATAGCTGTTCAGATTAAACAGGTCATCAGAGATATTGGAAGTGGAGTTGAAGGTAGTATTATTTACACATGGCTATAGACTGAAATTAATGTAGGGAAGGCTCAGCTTAAACTCTAGGCTACACATAAACCCGACTTGAAGGGGAGGTTAGGTTTCACAGTTCACAAAATAGTAGATAAGCTGAGGATTTCTCTGGTCTAGCTTAAGCTTCAGAAATCCATGATTGAGCCTTTCTTCAGGTTTGTTAGAAGTCATAGTCTACGTAAAATGCTCTTCAGTTCGTCAGCATGTATTAGGCAAGCTTGGGTGGTTAATGTTAATACCGGTATATTCTTATATTCTACTTCATTATCATCATCATTACCCATCTCCAGTTTCACAGGCGCTCTCAATTCCTTCTGAGCTTGGTACACCATTTGTTCTAACCGCCAGTTTCATTACAGAGTACATTGTCTCGTTTAAATGTCGCGTCAGTTTGGTTACAGACAACACATTGCATTTTGTGACCAGTACATCACAAATTTAACATTTTTCCTTCGTATCTCCATAACTCTAATTTTCGATAAGTCAAATTAATTTTGACATCCCTTAATGATTCGAGATATCGAGGTTTGAGTGTATTATTCATGTAACATGTTGTGTAATGAGGTTTATGTGGAATGGGATCCGGTGGAGGAAGGGGCACTGGAAGGAGGGACAGTTGGAACTGGACTCTTGATTTTGTGGTAAGCATGGCAGGGATTTGAGTTTTGTTTTTAAAATTTGGAGTCGTGGGTGATACATTAAATTATTGTATCGAAAAGTGTGTTGACCTAGAAGTTGAGATTGTTCAATTTTGTTGTGGGAAAAAGTTTCTGGTGAATAAGATAAAAGTTATATTTTTAAGTATTTGGTTCCGCATTGATTATCGTTAGAGACCACTGAAATTTGCTTTAATTTTGAAAAAACGTCGCGGTTTGAATATTGAATTTCACGTTTTATAGGAAAAAAGTTGTAAGGTTATCGCGATAATTTCATGTACATTTAAAAGGGAATTTAGGTAAATAAAATAACACTATCGAATGGAGGGTATTAGGCGTGCAAATTATGACAAATATTCTAAATATTTAAGTTATAAATAGTTTTACAATACTGGGAAGAAACAGTAATTCAAGATCTCAGATCTACTTTTTAAAATTTATTGAATGAAAGCATAGCAGAAGTCACTATATTATTTTCTTTCATTTTCCATCTACACTCACAAACAATTAAATTATACTTAGAGAAAAATCTTTCTGCATCAACAGATCTACAAGGAACCCATACACATTGCAGCATACCAGATGTAAATTCAGGGTATTTCAACATAAGAGCTCTTAATGTCTTCGGAATGTGTGCTCTTCCCATTCCAGCTTTCGCTTGAACGAAGCGTGGCTGTCATGTACACAAGTTCAAATGTTTACGAGGTGCATGGAATATTAAAAAAGTAACGAATACAAAATGCCAATAAATTTTGCTTCTTTTTTTTGCCAAAATAGTTTATTTCTCTATTAAAGATACAGGAAAGTGACCCAAGTCGGACCCCTGCATTATTTTGCTTGGACAGTGCTGCCGCATGGTGGCACAATAATGAATGTGAAGATATGAAAGGAAATGTTATGTTGTGGAAGTGGCAGCACTGGACTGTGGGGAGTATCCCATCAGTTCTGCCATTACTGGTTTTCATGTGAGTGGATATTTTTACATGTGCTCATGGAATAGTGATTGTTTTATATTTCAAAGAGGGTAAGTCACATTGTGTTTATAGTACTGTCTTTAGTAAGCGATACACTTGATAAATGTTGTATTTGCTTGTCAAAATACCTAAGCATTCTTTTTTCATAGCCTCGAAAATATCAAGTACAAGATGTCCTAAGTAGGACCACCGCTGCTTTCCTAAGTCGGACCCCTAAAAATCCTAAGTCGGACCCCTAATAACCCTGAGTTGGACTCCTGAAATTCAAATTAAAATTTCTTGGGTTTTATTTAAGATATTCAATATATTGTTTCAGATGACCCAAAAAAAATATCAGTCCTTGTGTGAGAAAATGGGAAACTCTCAAAGTGGTCGGTTTCTGGATTTTGTGGTCATAACAATAAGTTATGTTCCTAACAAGACATTATATAATGTAAAAATAAAGTATTTTCACGTTCTTCATTACTTTTCTAGTGGTTTTATGTGATTTTACGTTCATTCTTAAGAGGGGTCCGACATTGGCATACTTTTTCCAAGACTTCATTTTTGTTACTTTTAATGAAAACATTTCATAGGAAAAACTGGGCTGTTATAAGTTAATCTGAACCAGATACAATATTATAAAACATATCAAAGAACTCATCTAGCTAAAATTCAAATTAAAAATAATGAAATTAATAACAATACTGGTAAAAAACAAAATGGGGGTCCGACTTTGGTCACCTTCCTCTACTTATCGTGTAGATTTGCGATTAAAATATTGCAATTTTAGATACTGTAAAATGAGGTGAATCCAATCAGCTGGTGTGAATCAGTGTCGTTAACCTATTTTTCAACATTTTGATATGTGAGCACAGTATCGTAACAACCCCACAGCTGACCATTGTTGTGAATTCTTGACTGATTTGTCTATAACAATGGCATGTTGGAGCGTGCGCTACCAACAAATGGCATTGTCAGTATTTCATGAGCTGCTCTCGTGAAGTAAATATATCAGTACAAAAACTTCGGCTGGCATCAGATACTTCTACTGTATAATTGGTAAGTTGTAATATTTTTACTTTCATATAAACATCTCAAGTGCTACTGTTTCATTTGCTTGTCATTGTTCATATCACTTATGCGTGCCTAATTATAAAATTGAAGTTTTGTAGGGTGAATCCGACCATGCGAGTAAACAAGGACCTGGAAATCCAACTACTACTCAGAATTTCCTTCTAAATGGTGTAAAGGTTGTAAAATCAGGAAAATTAAGCATTCGCAAAGCTTCAGAACAATACGCAGTCCCTTATACAACATTAAATGACAAACTCAAGAACAGATACAAATAAAAAATAGGTGGCCAACCAGCGTTAACCAATTGTGAGGAAAAAAAATCTGGTTGAAGGAATCTCGTGTTGTGTGGATTGCGGGTTCTCTTTCAAGAATAATGATGTTAGGGATATCGTACAGGCATCTCTTAATCGAGCAGGGTGGATTGATAAAAGATTTTGTGTCAATCGACCTGGTCATGAATGGGTAAAAGGTTTTCTGAAAAGAAATAAGGAACTAACGGTTGGAGTAGGTGAAAATGTAAAGAGGGCAAGGGCAGCAGTTACTCGAGAAACAGTGAGTGATTATTTTAAGAACCTTGAAGTGTCCTTGAATGGTGTTCCTCAAAGATTATAAACATCACGAGACCAACTTTTGTGATGATCCTGGTCAAGTAAAAGTAACAGTGAAGCGAGGTACAAGACATCCTGAAAGGATTGTGAATAGTTCTAAGTCATCAGTGTAATGATAGCAGTGGCTGCAGATGGCACAGTCCTCCCATCCTAAGTAGTTTACAGGGTAAAACATCTCTACAATATTTGGACTGAAGGAGGTTTAACTGGTGCAGGTTATAATAGGAATCAAAGCGGTTGGTTTGACCTAACAATGTTTGAATCGTGGTTTATTTAAATTATTTTGCCTTATGTCTGGCATTTAGAAGGACCGAAAGTGATTAAAGGCAACAATCTCTCAAGTCATGTCACTTAATGTGATTAAACTGTTCCAGGAACATAACATTCGATTTCTACTTTTACCACCGAACTCGACCCATTTGTGCCAGCCACTTCATGTGGCCTTTTTTAGATCAATAAAACTTGCCTGGAAAAATGTGCTAGACTGGAAAAGGAAGAACAGAGGGGTGGTATCAAAATCTGAATTTCCTAGGTTGTTGAAAGGAGCCTTGGAAAAGAACGCTATCAGTTCTAAATCTAATGTGAAATCTGGGTTCAGAGAAGCAGGAAATTTTCCTTTCTGCCCTGATAAAGTCATTTCTCAAGATTCCAGAAGAAGCAGATACACATTACTGGTTGGTTCCTTAGTTTAGGGTCCGCGACAACGCGGTCATGTAGCGCCGTGTACTTTGGGTGTGTGTAGAATCTGTCTGATAACCGGTGTTAATTGTGATGACTGTTATTTATTATTTAGCGTATGACTTATTCAGACATTATCAGTAATATATATATATATATATACACATATATTTACAGAATTTTCCTCCTGATGAGAACCGCATTGATGCGCTGCTTTTCCCCACTTTCGTGGTATTCTTTGAGAGTTTACACTCTTGTCCGTTGTCACTGTAAGCGACAGTTTTGTATGAGACAAGTCTCAGATTTACCCCAAGGACTGCGGACTCCCCGGCCGCGGTGGCCGAGAGCGCTAACGCGCTACCTCATGTCTCGCTGGCATCGGGAGAGCGAGGGTTCGATTCCCACCTCAGCCGTCCTGAAAATGGTTTTCGTGGTTTCCCGTTTTCACTACCAGGCAAATGCCGGGATGGTTCCTTACAATAGGTCCACGGCCGATTTCCTTTCATAATCCCTTCCCTGACCCGTCCTGAAAAGAAAAAATACATGGCCATTGGCTGCATTAATAAAATTATATATTTACAGAAGAGAAACAAAGTAATTTGTGCTTCGCAACTGAATATCAAGATTTTCATCCAGTGTACAGCATCTGGAGTTACCAACAGGAAGTCCGCTTCATCACCGTGATAAGCTCGAATCTTGCATTCTCTGACAATGTGATGAATAGTCTGGTGTGGAGCTCCGCAGTCACAGTCTGTATTAGGTGGCTTTTTCCACTTGTGGAGAGCGTCTCTGCTCCGACCATGTACTGTTCTGATTCTGTTCAGGGCAGTCCAGGCCTTGCGAGATAGGTGGAATCCACTTGGAAATCTGGGACCTGAGAAGAATGTATGTAGGCACATATCTGTTGCTGCTTCCTACCGACCTTTCCATTCATCAAGAGATTTGAAATCCTTAGCATCCATGTCAGCAGCATCACACAGAGTTGGATGGCGTGATTTTAGTCTTTTAAGATTCAAAAGTGGGAGGTCATTATGCACGGGTAGACTAGGATTTCTGGAGATCTTGTGGAATTCCTTCATAAGAGCATTAGATCGGCACAGATCAGGTGGCATTATACCGGTTAGCATTGGAAGCTAATGAACTCGAGTAGATGTGATTGCGCCAGATATGATGCGTATTGTGGTATCAAGTTGGATGTCTACAAGCCTTGTGTGATGTCTGTTCAACCAAACAGGTGCACAATACTCAGCATTTGAATACACCAAACCCAAGGCTGAAGATCGCAAGGTGGTTGCCAAAGATCCCCAGGTAGTTCCACATAGTTTATGGAGGAAGTTGTTTCGAGTTCTCAACTTTTGTGCTAAGTTCAGGAGGTGTTGTTTGAAGGATAGTGTACAGTCTACGATGACGCCAAGGTATTTTGGGTTCCAATTATGACGAAGAATTCTGCAATGTTATTAGACTCCATATTGGAATCTGTTAGGTCTGTATTGACAGTAAAATTATCATGACAAATATTAAGGAACTCCATCAATCAATATTATGTAATTATAAAATTTTTACAAATTAGGGTACATGTTTTGAGCTCAAAAAAGCCCTTCTTCAGCCCTATCACGTCAACATATTCGTGCAAGATCACCCAATATATCAACAATCATTTCATCATAAATAACATTAAATCTAAAGAAACACATGTTATAAAACACTTTAAAATAACATTGTTAAACTTCTATGAGTTCAGTGGCGTCATGTTTGATGACTCGAAATATTCTTAAAAATACACTTCACTAAAAAATTTGTTTCTTATTGCAGTGAGCTTGACATTGTAATACAGCTTAGAATACAAGGTGTCCGGGTTAAAGGTATAATAATATGAAATTTAATAACTTGAGAAATAATGGAGATATTTATTTGCGGTTTGTTTCTACAACTAGGGTAACTCAAAATGTTTTCTGTGTTCGCTTGTGGTGGTACTACATGCGCATACGCTTAACTGCATTGTTCTTGAGAGGCATGCCAGTAGCCATGTGGACTCCACAGCAGAAGGTGTTCTGTGTGCTTTCGCTCGCAGAGCTAAAATCCTTTACACTAGTACAACGTAGATTTTGGCGTGAGTATGGACTGTTACCAACTGATGTTTCCACTTACGTAACAATCAGGCGCCTTCGATAATCTGGGAACTTGCTGTCGATGTCGGGCCGCCACGCCAAGCACGCAGTTTCAGAGGCTTCTGTCGATTTAACCCCCGAGTCCTTCAAACGGAGTCCTCGTAAGTCAATTCGACAAGCAAGTAGGCAGTTACAGTTACCTCGTTCGACAGTACACGATTTCGTCCACAAAAGCTTGCGCCTACAAGAGTACAAACTGCAGCTTCGTTAGAAAATCAAACCTCAGGACAGGCCGCTACGGAAGGCATTCGCGGGGACAATTCTGGCAAAATTTGATGGAAACAAGGCATTCCTCGCTTCGGTCTGTTTCTCGAACAAGGCTACAGTCCATATTTCCGGCACAGTAAACAAGCACAATTGCCGCGTATGGGGAACTGAACCCCCCCCCCCCCCCACGTAGTGATCGAGTCGGAACGGGACTCTCCGAAAGTGAATGCGTGGTGTGGATTGTTGAAGGACAGGGTTATTGGCCCCTTCTTCTTCGCTGAGCCTACAGTTAACGGACCAAGTTACCTAGACATGTTGGAGCAGTATGTTGTGCCACAACTTCCTCGCGACGTGATCTTTCAGCAAGATGGTGCACCATGCCATTGTGCGGAACTTGTGATTGATTTCTTGAATCGTGAGTTCCCAGATAGCTGGATTGAGAGAGGTAGTCCATCAATTGCTTGGCCCCCTAGAAGCCCCGACATTACGCCACTTTTCCTGTGGGGTTTGTCAAGAATCAAGTGTACCAGACACCAGTTCGTAATCTACCAGATCTGCGTCATCACATTCGTGCAGCTATCGCGAATGTTACGCCTACAATGCTGCAGAACACTTGGAGAGAAGTGGAATACAGATTAGATGTCTGTCTTGCCACTCATGGGGCACTTATGGAGATGTATTAGGGATGTAAAGAAACATTTTGAGTTACCCTATTCGTAGAAATAAACCGCCAATAAATATCTTCACTACTTCTCAACTTATTAAATTTTATATTATTATACCTTAGCTTTTTACCTTGTTGCTGGGTTTGCCAGGTTTCAGAATAGAAATTATCTTCGCCTTCTTGAACTCCAATGGAAGTTGACCCGTCGATAGGATGTCGGTGAAGAACTCAGCCAGCCATTTCTTAGCAAATCCTCTCATATGAATCAGGAATTCTGGAT
The DNA here is from genome assembly GCA_946902985.2 of Meconema thalassinum. Taxonomy (NCBI): domain Eukaryota; kingdom Metazoa; phylum Arthropoda; class Insecta; order Orthoptera; family Tettigoniidae; genus Meconema; species Meconema thalassinum. The sequence continues at coordinate 611,639,312 of OX336388.2, forward strand.
GGATGCCATCGAAACCAGGTGACTTGAAAGGTTTGAGGTCCTTCAGCCCCAAATCAATGTCTAAAACTGTGAAGGGTCGTGCATATTCAGATGAGGGAGATATTGTCTTTTTCACATCATGAAGCTGCCGTCTAATGTGTCTGGTATGTTTCTTGTCGCAAGGCACTCTTAATGTGGGAAGCAATTTGTTCAGGTGTTACTTCTGAAGGTTTTCTGCATACTTGCCCACTTCCTCCCAATCTTCTCAAAAGGCTCCATGCTTCCCTGCTTGAGTGGGTTAAGTCCATACTTTAAACTGTTTCTGTCAATTTCTGCCTTGGATATAAGTCCAAGCTGGTCAAAAGTTCTCTAGCTATCTCTGGGGTCACCACTTTGCTGGAAGTGTTGATACAGTGTTTCACTTTCAACGTTCCATCCTGGGATATATTCTTGCTGGTATCCTCTCGGCATACACTTTTTACCAGTTGCAGTTACTGCAGCGATGAAGCGATGGTAGTTCTTGTGAGATGGGGGGGATCCAGGGAATGCACTTATCCAGTTCCTTTGAAAAGTTCGCCCAGTCAGTTTTCTGGAAGTTCCATCGAGCTTGTGGAGTTGATCGTATGACAGGGACCGTGCAGCCAATTTGTATTATTTCTGGTCTGTGCTGGCTGTAGGGGAAGGAACCTATTACTTTTCTGTGGCATTTATGGGGAAGCCTCTTCCATTGCAGGTAACAAAACATTAGCCAGGGTTTGAATCCTTGCCCCGAGCTGCTGACCTGAAAGTACCTTGATCTTTGGCATTGAACACTAGATGAAGATTGTTCTCTTCAGTCCATTCTACAAGCATGCTTCCATTTTCATCATTGTCAGAGTACTTCCAAAATTCATGATGACTATTGGAGTCCCCTACATAAATTGCAGGATGTTCTGCAGTTTCTAAGACAAAATCGGGCCAGGGTGTCTTGGGTGGCTTATAAACATTTGCGATAATGATATCATGCACTTGTATGACAGAAATTAGTGAAGCCTCGTTTAAGTTGCTTCTAACATACGTAGCAATTCCTTATACCTCGTTATAAGTTGCACCAAGTGCAGTATATCCAGGAATTCGACCTCTGCTTCGGAATGTTTCTTTGCTGGAAACATGAGTTTCCTGAATGGCGACAATATCGAGCAACTTTACCTCCCTGTGATGGATGGCTGTATTAGTGTGTGTTATCTGTAATTCAGCTAAGGACTGCAGACGATCAATTTCAAGTAGTTCCTACTTTAGCTACCAAATGCTACGATCAACGACACCTAGCTGTGAACTTGGCTACTAGATGCCACTGCAACCGGCACCTGGCGGCAAACGTTGGTACTTAATATAGCACTAATCAAATCTAACCTACAAATGTAGCTTCACACAATTGTAGTTAGTGGAAGGTTCTTTTACATGCCATAAATCAATGACATGGGCCCGCCGGCTTTTTCTTCCCCTCCGAAGGCAGGCATACTGAGGCATTTTTAACGCTCTTAAAAAATCCGACTTCGGCTCAGCATGCTACCAACTACGCCACCGAAGCCGCTAACACATGACCCTGACTCACCGGAAGTTTCTTGGACTGCAGGCTTTGAAATGTAATTGAAACGGGCTCGTTCTGATGGAACTATGGAATGCTGCGCCGAGCAAAGCTCTTAGCGTTAACTCCAGGAAATGATATTGTTGTAAGGGACTTCAATGAAAGTGATAGTGACAGTACTGAAAGCAGGGAGTCCCTATCGTATGAATCTGATTCTATCTCCAGAACATCTAACCGTGATGTAGATTCCGTGAGTCAAATGTAAATGAATGAACAGACACTGAGAAGGATAAAGATGGCCAAGATTTCAATAAAAATGATTTCACCATAGTAAAATATCCTACTAAAAATGGTTCAGGTTATTTTATTGGTAAAATTTATAACATCACTAATGACGAATATGAAATGACATTTCTGAGAAAGAAAGTTATTGATGGTAATGTTTACTTTGCCTTTTCAGAAATTGAGATGCATCTGAGGTAGAAAGAGCTCAAATTATTAAAAAGGTTGTGGCAGGACATGGAAGGCAAGGTAAATATGTAATTGAAGGGATAGACAGCTATGATATTGGGTATACTTCCTTCATGTTGATAGTGTCATAGAATTACTGAAATTTGTTTGCCAACTTTCTTGAATGCAAGAATTTTTGTACCAGTATTATTGGAATTTAATGTATGAAAACTTGTTTATGCTGGTAAATGTAATATGTTGTTGTGAAAACACAAATTTATTATAAAAAAATTAAAAATAGTGATCGGATTTAATACACTGGAAGTCTGATTCTGTTTTTGCGTACGATATCAATTAGTGATCGGATTCACCCCACCTTGTGAGGCGAAAGCGATCAACAATTAAACTAAAATAATAAGGGTAATTATGAATTAAAAATAGATTAATACGTGAATATACCATCCTCAAGCTCGAGACATACTTTGAGCTAAATTTAGCCGGCAAGCAGAGGGGACCCAGATGAACTTAAAGCTTCGAGACACCAGGAATGTGGAGGAGAGTTCTTATCTTCATGAAGATCAGCGAGAAGACGGAAACAGTCAATGTCTAGCCAAGTAATTGGGGAGATTTCTTTATCATGTATCATCATCATCAAATTCCAGCTCCAGTCGCCCAGGTGCTGTTAACGAGCCCTTGCCACCTTTTCCTGTCAATGAATAGTTGGTCTTCATGGGTCCTTCTCCAGTCCATCCCTTTGTCTTCAAGATCATCCGTTTGGTCCAACCATTTCTTCTTTGGTCTTCCTACTGGTCTTTTTCCTGGGATAATCTTGTTGAAATAAGCTTTTGGTGTCCTCTCATCTCCCATTCTTTGAAGATGCCCATACCATCCTAATCGTTGCTTCTGCAAATATTTTGTAGCACTGATATCTATGCCAGCCTTTGTCTTGTTTGTTTCATTCCTGGCTGCCCTTTGTTCATGTATATAGCTCGAAAACCTCAAATTTACTTTAAAATGAATGATGTGTTGTAAATATAAATTACTATCAATCACAAGTCTTGTTTTTTCCCCCCATATTTTACGCCCTCATTGGAGCACTTTAATCAATACAAATACAATTAAGTCCAACAACGGTATTTGGAGATCAGCGATTCAGCTTCAGCTTCTCCTGCACCCTAAATTTACGCATTCTACCTGACCTGGCTGCCCTTTGTTCATCTGTGATGGTGTAGTTTTTCCGTTCATATGTTGTTAATGCGAGTCTTAAGTATTTATTCCTTAAGATATTCTTCTCTTCTCTTTTTTAAATTTGTACCATAGTCTTGTTTTTATTTATTTATTTATTTATTTATTTATTTACATATGTTACGCCCTCATTGGAGCACTTAACCAAAACAAGTATATACATATCTCAAAAACAATATTAAAGATTCAGCTTCTTATTTTTCTTCTTTTCCCAAAACATTTTCATTCTAGTCGACCTTGCCGCTCTCTCTGCATCGCTTATGGTGTAAGTTTTGCGGGTAAAGGTTTTTAAGGGAAGTCGGATGTTCTTGTTTTTCAAGATATTCTTCTCATCTTTGTTAGCAATTTGGGACATTGTCAAGCCGAGTTCATCCAGATCATTTTGAATTTCCATAAACCAAGAGTTCTTTGTTTTACTTTTGAAAAAATAATTAAATAATACTTTTAATTGTCTGGTATCTGGCAGGCGTGAGATATGACAAAAAAAAGTAATTCGCCTTTTTCGCATAGTATCGACTATAGACTCAGTTTCTTGTTTATTATTAATAGTATACTGTAATTGGAATGCAAAGAGGGTCTCGGGAGCAAGTCTATTGCCCCAAACCCGAGACATTGGTCTCAGCTCAAGGAAGGACGCGGCCGTGGCTGAATATTATTGCAATTCGTTATCAATATGATAACTGGCGATAGTAAAACGATATCTTAAATCTAGTGTATATGTTGTCTGTGCATTCAGACCAATGTTAAATCAGAACATTGAGGTGATTTCAAGTTATTGGAAAGTAGCTGCTCAAAGTAACCGGTAAATTTGTTAAGACAGCCATTGAACCATGATCGCCCAACTAGGGATCATTGTAGAAGAGCAGTCAAGTTGTGTAGATTGTGTATGGATGACAATATAAGTGAATTCTCCTGAATGGGAAAATATCTGACCCTTTCCCAAACAGAAACGGTTTAAGACAATCGATACTTTGTCCCCTGTTCTTTTCAACATTGCTCTCGAAAAAGTTATCTGATGACATAAAATTAGTTCCGGCCGGTATGCATCTTAGACAGTATCATAAAGTGCTTGCATACGCAGATGATATCGTACTCATAGAAAGAAATGAGATTGAGATAAGGGAATTGTTTGTTGATCTTGAGGAGATAGCTTTAAAATTAGGCATAAAAATTAACAACCAAAAAAACTCAGTACATGGTAAAGAGGAATAGTGACGTTTTTAGAAATCGGTTACCTTTTCTTATTGGCAAGCACAGTTTTGAGCAGGTTGAACATTTCAAATTCTTAGGAGTCATGATTGATGAACAGAATCATAGAGAAGTGGATATTAAAGTTAGAATACAGAATGCTAACAAAGTGTACTAATCGCTGCAGTTCTTATTGGGTTCCAAATTTTTGACGAGAAATACTTCTTCTTCCTTAGCGTTTGTCCCGCCTAGCTGCAGGGTCTGCTATATGGATACGTTGTCGCCATTTTTTTCTGTCTTGGGCCATGTCAGGATGAAGGTGTTGGTTCTTCAGATCTCCATGTAGCGTATCATTCCACCGTTGCTTCGGTCTTCCCTTAGCTCTCTTGCCGACGACTTATATATTGTAGCCAGTCTTTGCAATTGTGTCCGCTTCCGCTCGTAGAACATGCCTAAACCAACGCAGACGGCACTCCCGCATCTTGTCACTGGTTGGTGCAACCCCAAACCGTTTCCTGATGTTGTCATTGGAAACATGATCCAATTTGGTGACACCCGCTGTCCATAGCAACATCTTGGTCTCCATAACGCCCAAGCGAAGTTTTGTCACTGTTGTTGTTGGCCAACACTCGTATCCTTACAATGCGACAGGATGGATGACATTATGATAGATCTTTGACTTTAGATTGTTGTTCATCCTTCGATCGCAGGTGACTCCAGTTGTCGTTCGCCACTTCATACAAGCTACGCTGATTCTCGTAATGACCTCTTCTACAAGACTTCCATCATTAGTGATCATAGAGCCTAGATATTTAAATTTTGTTACACGTGGTAAGTCTTCCCCATCTACTTGGATAGTACCTATATCTTGCATATCTGTCGTCATGTATTCCGTCTTTCTTTTGTTTAGGCGCAGGCCATAATGTGCAAGTTGATCGCTCCAGGCTTGGGTTTGAAGCTGCAGATCTTCTTTGCTTGTGGAGGTTAACATGACATCATCAGCATATAGGAGGGTCCACGGTATTGGCTTTTGTAGGTTAGATGTTACAGTGTCCATCACTAGGATGAACAAGAGCGGTGATAACGCAGAACCTTGATGGACACAAACAGTGATGGAAAAATCTTTTGATGCTCCTGCGACAGTTCGGACATAGCTACTTGGTTCTCTGTAAAGGAGCGGCACCCAGTTTACGAGGTATTTTGATACACCGTGCTTTCGAAGCGCAAGCCAGATGCATACCTGCCAACTTTTACGGTTTATCCGTAAAATTTACGGAAATTTCAGCATTTTATGGTTTTACGGATGAACGGTGTCATTTTACGATTTCGCAGACATAAATTTGAAACGATAATTAACATTCCTTAATCCCTCCCACTTCCGTACAATCGATTGTTTGCGTGGGTCGAAGGCAAGTCCACGATAGTCGATAACTCGTTCTTTGATATGATTGGTACTTTTAACCGTGTGATGTTTGTGTCGTCATTGTAATTGAATTTGAAGCCGGGATAACAGTTCTTCCATGTGAATCTTAGGTGTCGACAGGCTCTGCTTCGCAAATTCTTTGTTCCGCTCCGTTCGCTCGTTGCGATTTAACCCATATTCTTTGACCACGTGAGTTGTTCATTGTTCCCGAAGTTGGCGTTCCTTGAATGATTTCGTCTTTTAAGGTTATGGCATATTTTAATGAAGTGTTCGAGTTTTTGTGCTATAACTTCGTGCTTCGCAGTTTCCTGTATTCCTTGCACTAATTACATTAGTTTCCACGTGTGTGTGGTTTTTTTTCTACCATGTGCATATTCTTTCTTCACGAGTTTGGCGTCGTGTTAATTTAATGGTTTAAGACATTGTGTGCTTTGACATGTTTTAATGAAGTGTTGGCTGTCTTAAGTGATTTATGTTATAATTTTATGTGACGTTCAGTGATTCAGGTTCCTTTCGATGTTTTAGTAGATATCGAGAATGAACAAATCCAACAAGAAACAGTACTTCCAGACATTTAAAGAATTATACTCTGTTGATTTTCCATGCATATTAAAATCAAGAAAGGGAGAAAAATTTGCTGTTTTGAAAGGTATATGGGTGTGATATTAATATTGCTCATGGTGAAAAAAAAGATTTAAGTAATCATGTGAAGTGCGGTAAACACATAAGTTATGTTAAATCGAAGGAAGATAGCAAGAAAATCAACACCGTTTTTGCTAAGTCTGGAAACGTTGACAGTGACGTAATTAGGGCCGAGTGTCTGTTTACCTCCTTTTCGGTGGAACACAATGTGACCTTAAGTGCGGCTGATCATGCTGGTGCTTTATTTAAGAATATGTTTCCCACATCAGAAGTTGCAAAGAAATATAGTTGTGGTCGCTGGAAAACGACATGCATTGTAATTAAAATGGCAAAAAATGCATCATCTGAAGTTGTTTAAGTGCCTTCAGAACGGACCATTTTCTTTGGCAACGGATGGAAGCAATGATACGAATGCCAAGTTGTATCCTATTGTTGTTACAGTAAATGATGTTCCGCAGGAAAAAGTAGTGAGCACTGTGCTATTGGACGGGGACTCAACAGGGCGAAATATAGGTAACCTGATGTTATCACAGCTGAGTTCTCAAAATATACCAGTACCAATTGAAAACTGTGTGACTTTCTGCTCCGACAATGCTCCTGTTATGATAGGACACAAAAGTGGGGTTTCAGCAGTTCTGAAGGAAGTTCAACCAGGTATTGCCATGATAGGTTATTTTTGCCACCTGATTAATCTAGCAGCTGAAAAGGTGCTGGATGATTACCAGTTAAAGTGGATGAGATCCTTGTTGATATATTTTATTTCTTAGAGAAGAGTGTAAAGAGAAAAGAGTGCCTTCAGAAATTTCAGAACTTGCACAATAAAGAGGCAAAGAAAATTCTGAAGCATGTATGTACTAGGTGGTTATCTTTAGGCAGATGTTTGGATAGACTACTGGACCAGTGGGATCTGCTTCTTTCTTTCTTTCTTTATTTCTTTCTTCAAGGAGGAAGTAATATTATGTACCCAAAACATTTCCACAAGCTTGACATCTTTCAGAATACCTAAAGTTGAACCAAATGGATCCAAAGCGTATTAGAAGAAGAGAATTCTTGATTCTGCTACTACACATGTCCTTAAAAGAATAGCATATTCTTCCAAATGTGACAAACCCATCCTAAAAAATAAGACTTCTGCTACAACTCGTGAGGAAAAATTGTTTATGTTCCCGTCCTCAAACTTGAATAAGGCCTTTTGCACTTTCTTTCATGTGACTATTCCTGTATTTGACAAATTGAATGTCAGACTTCTTCCCCACAAGTTCGCTTGTTATTAGAACTTCTAATGGATTTGCTGAAGCAGCTGTTACCAAGTTTGTAAAGCCCAAAATTGTCAAAAGTTCCTCATTGCTTGAAGTTGAGTACAACTTGATTCAAAATCAAAGAAGTGATGATGAGTTAGTTATTGGCATTCAAACTTCGAACATAGTGAATGATCTCCAGGATACAGATAAATCCCTTTTCTTTTCATCAGTGAGAAACTACTTTTGTACTGCCTGTGACTACATCATCAACAAGTTTCCACTCAAGGATGACGTGTTAAAGAATGCTCAAGTTGCTAGGTTAGACAAAATTGAATATGCACAGTTTTCTTCCATTCGTTTTTTCTTGGAAAAGTTTCCTATCATGTTATGCAAGGAAGAGAATGAAACTACAGATGAGGTGGTGAATGAGCTTCAGAGGCAGTTCACAGCTCTTCAGGTAGATGACACTTTGGCTCCACATCAAGATGCTGCAAGTGATTCCAGTTGGGCACAAATATCAAGAATTCGTGGAGCCGATGGACTTCTTAAGTATAACCGAATTTCTAGAGTAATGCTCTGTATTCTCACCATACCCCATAGCAATGCAGAATGTAACGTGTTTTCAGCCTTGTGAAGAAAAATAAAACACAGTTCAGATCATCCATGTCCAATGAATCTCTGGAGTCTATTTCTATTTTGAAGACCAGGAGTTCTGGTCCCTGTTATGACAAAACATTTTCTCAAGACATTTTGCAGGAAGCTAAAAAGGCTACAACCGTGACTTTAAAGTTGAACTAGCATGTGATTTGCAGTGTGCATTATATTATTTCTTGCCTGTGTTACGTTAAACAAGTTTCATTGTGTAAAGCCTTTTTCAATTATTGTATAGCCACTTAATTTATCAAGGAAGTCCTGTTATGTATGCTCCAAACCAATATTCACCATGGATTTCTTCTTGATTGTTATGTTCATCTACAAATCATGTAAGTAGATATGATTTCATTGAAGTATCCTGTTTAAAGCATGAATTATTGTATTTTGTAGCCCAGAAGTATTATTATTTTCGTCAAGCCGGGGTATGTCGAAAATCGTTAGATTTTTTGTCGCGCGTGAGTTTTACTGATACTTCTTTTCAAAAGTTGGCAGGTATGCAGATAAGGTTGTGAGGTACACGATCAAATGCCTTCTCGAGGTCCAAGAATGCGAAATGAAGTTGCTGGTTCTTTTCCCGGTGTTTTTCTAAAAGCAGACGGGCAGCATGAATTGCATCAGTTGTAGCACAATTCTTTACAAATCCAGCTTGGTTTCTTATAAGCTCGATGATCTCGCAGATTCTCTTGTCCAGAACACACTCAAAGATCTTCATGGCGTAACACGGAACCCGGATTGGACAATAATTACCGCATTCAGCAGGGTTTCCTTTGTGTTTGAATACGGGAACAGTAATGCTCCTTTGCCTATCAGTTTGTGTTCGTCCCTCTTTGATAATGATTGAAGAGTTGTGTTAACCATTCAGTTGCATCCCAACATTTCAAGTACCACAACTCTGCTGGAAGATCATCAGGACCAGTTGCTTTCCCCTGCTTCATTTGTTTCAAAGCAGCGCGGACCTCCTCGACTTGTATTTCTCTGACGGGCCCTTCAACAACGGTGGAGGACAGTATTGGTGGGTGGGGGAATTCTTAATTTGAGATCGTGCTAAAATAGCTTCGCCAACGTTCTCTTGATTTGTTCCAGTTGGTCAGCAGGTTACCATTTTCATCATTCACACCATAAAAGCGATGGACATCAATAGATTTGTGATGTCTGGATTTGTCGAGGCAATAGATGTCTCTTTACCCTTCATTTTTGTCAAGTTTTGCGTACAACTCATCAAAATGTGCAGATTCAGTTGCTGCTACAGTCTTCTTAGCATTGCTATGGGCTGTTCTGTAGGCATTCCAACGGGTTGGTGTTTTCTCATCAAGAAACTCATGATATAGTCGTTTCGTAGTACGAATCGCCTCTTTTACTTCATCATTCCAGAGCAGTGTCTCTTTCTCAATCCGTAGGCGACGTGGCTTTGTTACATCAAGGATGTGCAGCTGAGTATGCAGATACTTCCAATTTAGTCCAACTCTCTTCGGCACTGGTAATCGGAGGCAGAGTAATTTTTGTGACAACGGCAGCCTCCTTTTCTTTGAAGTGCACCATTTTATTCTGGCTGGACCTGTTTGAATTTTCTGGTCAGTTCTTGGTGGCCTAATGCACAACCTACAGATGAGCGGTCGGTGTTGCGTTGCGACTGTTTCATAAGGGTCAACTTGTGTGTCTAGGGCTGAACTTCTATGCCCAAGATCGTGGGTTCAAATCCGTACGAAGTCGTCAGATTTTTTAAGAGCGTTAAAAATTCCTCAGTATGCCTTCCTTCCGAGGGGAAGTAAAGCCGGCGGTCCCATGTCATAGATTTATGGCATGTTAAAGAACCTTCCACTAATTACACCTGTGTGAAGCTAAATTGTATAGGTTAAGAATGTAAACAATGCTCTTAGGCACCTAAGTTCGTTGCCAAGAGCCGACTGCGGTGGCATCTGGTAGCTAAGTTCTGAACTAGTAGTCGTTGACAGTGGCGTTTGGCGGCAAAAGTAGGAACTATTTGAAATATTCAAAAGTCTGCAGTCCTTACTTGAATTCAAAAACAGATAACACACTAATTCAGTCATCACAATTAACACCAGTTATCAGACAGATTCTACACACACCCAAAGTACACGGGGCTACATGACCGCATTGTTGCAGCCCCTAAACTTAAGAACCATCCAACCAACCGTCTTTTAAGTCTTGGCGCCTAACAAGGATGTAATCTGTGTTGCATTTGTGCCACTGTAGAACGTGATGAGATGCGAGTCAGATGAGTATTTGAAATCCCCAGGTCATGGGCTTCTGTGAACTCGAGAATACGCTAACCATCATCATTTCTTATTCCAAACCCATGCCCACCATGGGCAGCATGACCGTTCTTTTCGTGACCAACGTGACCATTGAGATCTCCAGCAATAATGAGGTAGTCCTCTGATGGTATGGCAGCAATTTTATCATCAAGCATTGCCCAAAAGGCATCCTTAACGCAAGCTGTTTGGCCTGACTGCGGAGCACATGCACTGAAGAGATGTATTTTCTTTCCATCAGAGATGTAAACGACCTTCATCAAGCGATCATCATACCGCTGCACTTCAGACACACACACGAGAAATACAAAACTGAAAATATGCAATCTCATCATTAGGCCAGTTCTAACATCATCATCATTGGTTATCCACTCCTGTTGCCTGGGTGTGGTATAAGAGCGCTCTCCACTTCTGTCTGTCCATGCACCACTCTTCTCTCAGGACTGTATCCCAGTTGAATCTTCTTGGTCCTATATCCTCTTTCACTTGGTCCAGCAATCTCTTCCTAGGTCTTCCTACCGGTCTTTTTCCAACCATCACTGTCTGAAGCCAATGTTTTGCTGTCCTACCATCATCCATTCGTTTGACATGGCCAAACCATGTCAAACGAGCCCATGTCACTCTTTCATTCAAGGATGGGTACACACCTGCTTCCTCCCTTATTCTTTCATTCCTTACTCTGTCCTTGTTTTCTGTACCATAGCTTGCAGGAACTTAATTTCTGTGGCTTGCAGTTTGCTAAGCACTTGTTTAGTTGTTGAACAGGTTTCTAAACCATATGTTATTATGGGGGTGAAGTGCGATTGAAAGAGGATCTGTTTTGATCGTAAGGGAACTTGTTCGTTCCAGAATAGATTCCGAACTTGATGATAGAACTGAGCTGAGTTTTGAGTTTGGCCATTAATCTCGTGTTCTATTCTGTTATCACTTGAAATGATTCTCTCCAGTGATTGCAATTAATGCATGCATACTATACAAAATTGAGACTTATTAGTCCCAATCCCAATAAGACAGAAGTGTGTGCATTTCATCTGTGCAACCGCATTGCCCACCAACAGCTGAAAGTGAACTTCTGCCAGCAAAGAGTTAAGCATAATTTCAGCCATAAGTATCTTGGCATCACCTTGGACTGTTCCTTAACCTTCAAGAAACCTTTGGAAAACACAGGCCAAAAACTCAAATCGCAGAAGAATATCATGAAGAAATTGGCGTGCACATCATGGGGTGCCGATGTAACTTCACTACGCATGACTGTCCTCCCCATGGTTTATCCTGTAGCAGAGTATTGTGCCCCAGTGTGGCACCATAGTGTTCATACTAAAAAGATTGATATTCATTTGAATGAAAGTATGAGGGTCATAACAGGTACACTGAGATCCACCCCAACTCCCTGATTACACACTGTCAGTAGCATATTACCTCCAGAACTAAGACGACAGAAAGCAACAGTACATGAGTGGAGAAAGCTACATTAACAAAATCACCCACAGGATCTCCCAATTCATGAAGTTCTTAACGATCTTCCCTCCACTCGTCTTAGAACAAGGAAACCAATATGGCTTAAGATACAGTACCTGATATTAATTACACGGAATATTGGCGCCAAAACTGGAAGTCTGCTCCTGTGAAACATCAAGGTATTCTAGGTCCTACTATTAGACTTCCCGGATTTAACCCGAAGAGAAATCAGTGGGTAAAGTTAATAAGCCTGAGAACAGATCACGCCAGATGTAATGCAATGCTACACTAGTGTCCAAAAGTTAAGCATAATCGCTAAACGAGGCCATACCACCTGATAGGAATGTCAGACGGATTGCTGAACAAATGGAAGCTGAATCACACACCATATGTCACACAACTAGTACAAAAAGACAGTGTCTGAAAGGTTCTGATAGCTAAGTGACAACAACTAACAAAACTTGGCAATGTCTTCCACAACAAAATAGGCTATGCTGTTAATAGGGTGTATGGTTACCCCTAACGGCCACACATGCTTCGCAGCGACATGGCATGCTCTCTATCAGGTGGTCCAAGAGCTCTTGTGGCATTCGATCCCATTCCTCCGAAAGGGCAAAGTAAAGGTCTTGCAGGGTCCTTGGTGGAGGCTGACGGGATGCAATTTGCCTCCCTAATGCATCCCAGGCATGTTCTATAGGATTCAGATCCACAGACCTCGCTGGCCAGTACATGCGATGAATATCTTCCCCAGCCAGAAATTCATCCACCAGGGCAGCGGGGATGCGGTCGGGCATTATCGTCCATCAAGAGGAAGTCTGGATCAACAGCACATCAGAAGAGTCAAACCTGTGGTCTCAGTACCTCATCCCTGTATCTCCGAGCGTTCAGTGTTCCTCGGACCACCCATTGAAGATGTGCAGGTCCGTACGTCCATTCAACATGATGCTACCACCACCATACTGGTCCCGTTCCTCGATGTTCCTGTGGTTGTATCGGCTACCCTGTTCTCTCCAGATTAATGTGCGACGGGAATCGTTTTGCAAACTGAAGCGGGAATGATCTGTGAAGAGCACATGCCTCCATTCATTCATGGTCCAGTTTCGACGTTGACGGCTCCACAGTATACGGGCTGGACGAACACCGCTGGACGTCAGGCAAACAGCCCTGCTGGGGACACATCCGGATATGTTCATTCCTGACATGATTAAGCCGTGTAACACCCATGGACCAACGTATCATTTTCATCTCTGTTCCATGTAGGGCTTGTTCATGCTTAGTTGAAGTTGGCCAACATTCTGTGCCGTAAGCTGCCACTGGTTGTAAACTTTTCCTTTCAAAGGGATAGGTACTTTCTTATCGCACAGCACTCCTGTGACTTGGCATCACTTCATCCACGCAGTGTTAACTCGTGCTCGAGGATCGAGAAGCGTTTCGCCATCTGAAGTGATAAGGGAATCGAGGTATTTAAAGTGTGTAGTTTTAGTGAGATGATGATCTTCAATGCTGATGGTACCGTTGGTCTGTGTACCACATTGCAAGTATTCAGTTTTCCCTATGTTGAGTTTCAAGCCATTTTTGCTCGGACATTCCTTCCGCACAGAGTTCGATTTTCTAGATTTTCGCGAGTTTGATCTGCGAGAAACACATAATCAGCATATAAGATCGTCCATGGATGAGGTGTCGGAATGTCAGCTGTCACCGTATCCATGCACAGAATGAACAGAAGCGGCGAGAGTGCTGATTCCTGATGAACTCCAACAGAGATAGGGAATGTAGGTGAAATTCCAGCTGGACAGCGTACCATACTTGTGACGTTGTAGGAGAGAGACTGAATACATCGGATGTAAACTTCTGGGATTTTGTGAGCTCGAAGTGATCTCCAGATAAGCTCATGTGGCACTCTGTCGAAAGCCTTCTCGAGATCCAAGAATGCGAGATGTAGAGGTTGGTTCTTTTCTCTATGTGTTTCCACAAGCAGGCGTACAGCATGGATTGTGTCGAGCGTACCAACCCCTTTGACAAAGCCACATTGGTTAGGAGATATCAGGATCATGCAGCGCAGACGACTGTCAAGAATATGCTCAAAGACTTTCATTGCATTAAGATCACCCATTATTAAGATATTTTCTTCTCTTTCTATAACTTCTTCTAGGTCAGTTAGGAATTGGTCTTTTTCCTCATTACAGCCTGATTGTGGGGCGTACACCTGGACCACTGCCAGTACTCTCTTGTTAAGGCGACACTCCGCAGATAAATGTCGATATTTTGTTCATTTTGGGGATTTTTTTTTATGACTGAAATTGAAAGGATTGGGTTTCTTCTTTCTTGTCATAAAGTTATTCCGTTGAATTCAAACAATTTATCACCTTAATAATGCTTTGTTTGTCAGTCTGCACACAGCAGAAATGGGCGTGGCATCTGCTGAACTGGTTGTTAGATTATTTATGATGTCATTGTCATGTTTTCATTCAATCAAATCAATAAAATATCTCTGTTCTTTGCAAATACGCATCCCGGGGATGGGCCAACAGCCCCCCCCCCCCCCTCCCCCCCTCCCGTATATATTTCTACAGAATCGAGCTGTAAGATCTACCATGTTTCTGAATGAGGCCTGCAAAGGACTAATATTTCAGTACTTGACTCTACTGTCATTGAGCAACATTGTATGCTTGTATTGGTATTCCTGATGTCACTATAATAATGCCGACAACTATAAGTTTTGTTATTCTTGTATGTTTCTTCTTCCTTGCGAGTTCTGTGGCGGTAGCCTGTCTGTTTACTTTTGTGAAGTTCGTGCGCAAGTAACCTCTTGTAGTTGTGCATCAAGATACTAGACAAGCTTCCAGAATTACCAATATTCGTACAGAAGCTGCTAAGAAACAAAAGGAAGCAACAACATACGATTCTGGTGACTTATAGGTAATGGATCAGGAAGATAACGTCACTTGATCTTTGCTTTAATTTTCCCGCCAATTGTAATTTTACATTTAAATCCCATTTTTCTCCCATAATATTCTGCCAAACGTAACAAAATTTGTATGGTATATGTATCGCAGCTATATTAGGAAACCTGCGTATGGAATTCTTGATTGCAGAATTCTTCCCAGTAGTAGGGATTTAAAAGTCCAAAATTTTTGAACAAAAAATTACACAAATTTAGTACTATGGTATCTCATTACATAAATTATTTACAGAAAAATAGATACGTAGTGTTTTTTAAAGAAGTATTATCTACATAATTCCAAATTTCCATTAACATGTCATTTGAAATCTATGAAAAAAATGGAATTAAAAATTCCAAAAAAATAACATTAAAAATATTTTGGAAAAACTATTATTTGTATATGAAACAAATGTTTGTGATATCTCTACTTTTGTTTGGGTGACATTCCCACAAAGTTTCGTGAAAATCCATGCATTAGGTAGGGAGATAACGTCACTTGAACTTTGCTTTAATTTTCCCGCCAATTGAAATTTTACATTTAAATCCCATTTTTCTCCCATAATATTCTGCCAAATGTAACAAAATTTGTATGGTATATGTATCACATCTATATTAGGAAACCTGCGTATGGAATTCTTGATTGCAGAATTCTTCCCAGTAGTAGGGATTTAAAAGTCCAAAATTTTTGAAGAAAAAAATTTCACAAATTTAGTACTAAAATTTCTCATTATATAAATTATTTACAGAAAAATCGATACGTAGTGTTTTTTAAAGAAATATTATCTACCTAATTCCAAATTTCCATTAATATGTCATTTGAAATCTATAAAAAAAATGGAATTGAAAATTGCAAAAAAGAAATATTAAAATTTTTTTTTTGGAAAAACTACTAATTGTATATGAAAAAATGTTTGTGATATCTCTACTTTTGTTTGGGTGACATTCCCACCAAGTTTCGTGAAAATCCATGCATTAGGTAGGAAGATAATGCCACTTGAACTTTGCATTAATTTTCCAGCCAATTGAAATTTTACATTTAAATCCCATTTTTCTCCCATAATATTCTGCCAAATGTAACAAAATTTGTATGGTATATGTATCACAGCTATATTAGGAAACCTGCGTGTGGAATTCTTGATTGCAGAATTCTTCCCAGTAGTAGGGATTTAAAAGTCCAAAATTTTTGAACAAAAAAAAAAACCAGAAAAAACACAAATTTATTGCTATAATATCTCATTATATAAATTATTTACAGAAAAATCGATACGTAGTGTTTTTAAAGAAGTATTATCTACTTAATTCCAAATTTCCATTAACATGTCATTTGAAATTTATTAAAAAAATGGAATTAAAAATTCCAAAAAAATAAAATGAAATATTTTGGAAAAACTATTAATTGTATATGAAACAAATGTTTGTGATATCTCTACTTTTGTTTGGGTGACATTCCCACAAAGTTTCGTGAAAATCCATGCATTAGGTAAAAAGATGTGTTTATCTCAGGAGTGTTGCCTTAAGAGAGATGTTCAACTTAATAATTCTTTCATTCACATACATATCAGTGATGACATCTATGTCTTTTCTTAATATACAGTATGGCACATGAAATGTGTCACCATTTTGTTTCTGAATAAACATTTTACTGTCAAGAAAAAACTCAAAGGAACATAAACTTCCATGGAGTACACTCTGTGGAGATTTATTCTAACGCAGCACATGCTCAATATGTCCACCATTTTGATTCCTAATTTCCTTCAAACGAACACTCATGTTAGTGATAACCCTATGGCACATGTCTTCTGTGATTTCACTGCAAGCTTGAAGAATAACTTAATAAGGCGTCTGAGCTCCATTAAATCATGTGAACGTTTCGGGGAAAATTGTTTCCCCTAGGTACCCCCCAAAGGAAGAAGTCTCATGGGTTGAGGCCTGGACTAATGGGGGGGTCAAAATTGTCCGTCATTGAAACGATCCGGAAATCTGAGTGAAATGACCTGCATGTTGAAACGCTCGTGGAAGAAATCCAACACAATG
This sequence comes from Meconema thalassinum, assembly GCA_946902985.2. Taxonomy (NCBI): domain Eukaryota; kingdom Metazoa; phylum Arthropoda; class Insecta; order Orthoptera; family Tettigoniidae; genus Meconema; species Meconema thalassinum. The sequence continues at coordinate 611,656,410 of OX336388.2, forward strand.
TTTGCAGTATGTGGCTTTGCTCCATCTTGCATGAATCACTGCGTGTTGAAGGGGAACGCAGTAGCAAGAAGCTGTGGAATGATGTTATTGCCGAGCATGCTCAAATAACGCTCACTGTTCACAGTTTCTTCGAAGAACAAAGGTCCAATAAGTCCGTGGCTGGAAATTGCGGCCCACGCTGTAATCCTCGAGGGGCCGATAACCTCGATGTTAGGCCCCTTAAAACAACAATTATCATCATCATCATCATGTAATCCTCGGAGCAGGATGTTGTCATTCATGAAGCCCTTGCGCCCAAAAGCGTACACTTTGTTTGTTAATCACACCGTCCAAATGAATATGCGCCTCTTCTGAAAACCAAACGAGAGTTTGTTCCCTATCCTCCGCCCAGCGACCAAACAGTAGTCTCTGTCGCTTGTGTTCTGCCGTTAGCTTCTGAGCAGAGGTCATCTTGTACGGGTACATCTGTAGGTCACTTTTAAGAATCCGTTGAACGGAGCGTATGGATATGCCCAGTTGCACTGCTGCCTTTCTACACGATTTTCTGGGGCTTCTCTGTACAGTAACTCGTACCGCTTCAATATTCTCCGGCGAAGAAACAGGCTTTGGCTGAGGTCGCTTCGCTTCCAATATTGATCCTTCCCGTACAATTTGATCATACAGCCTGCGAATGGTTCTCTTGCAAGGCTCTGAGTCGCAACAGGACTTTTCGTTTCATGAAAAAGTAACACAACTGCTGATCGCTACTGCGTTGTTAGTCTTCCATTGTCGGCCATGTTGGAAACACTGGTCTCCTAGTGACGGTATCGTGAATTACGTGTCATTTCATAACTCATTTGTTTCTTGAAGGTCCACTGCTACTGCTGTTGAGATGCTCAATGGGATATCTAGTGCAACTCGTAAATTATGTACGAAACAAAACTACACCATTTTTGGCTTCTGATTTATTGCCGTTCCAGTGTAGTTTGTATTGTTTCCTAAGCTTTCTTATTTCTCTTCCCTTCCACTTTGTCTGACACCAAGAATACAGAGGTTCCTCCTTTCCATCATATCTATCAATTCCTCGCTTCTGCCAATTACAGTAATGTCAGGATATTTAATGTTCCAATACGGTGTTTAGGGTTCTTTGTTTTAGGTTTCTTCTCAGAATGTTGTACTTGAACATCATCCTTACGGTTATCATACATTGCAGATGTTTGAGATGATGTGTCAATCCGGTTGATTTTTTTCTTTTTCGGAGGCTCATATCTTTGTTGAAAGCAATCGATATTTACCCTTCAGTTGACTTGCTGATGGGGATTTTCTGTAGGGGTGGTCTCCCTTAACTTTTGGCAGTCCCTTGCCTCACTGCAAGGTAGCAGCTTTGGAATATTGTACTCATACTATTCCCTGAGTACTGGGCTACCTCTCCGTTACCTCCACTGGACCGTAGGTCACCTACTACGCCATTGATGCCGTTGAGGTTTTCACACGTAACCCTGTGCAAGGGGTTCTAACTTTTGGTTCAGAATTATGGAGTTTAAGAAAACAGGAAGAACACCAGTTTGAGGTTTTCGAAAATAAAGTTTATAGGAACATTTTTGGACTATTTTTAGCCTACTTTTCTCATTTTGCAAAAATGATGAAAAAGTAGACTTACGAGATTGATCTGGAAAAATTCGTGTCTGTCTGTCCGTCTGTCTGTCTGACCTGTCTGTGTGTGTCCTCCACTATCAACTCGTAAACGGCTGTAGCTGTCGAAACCAAATTTGGTAAGAGTAAAGATCTATACCTGAATATCTCACGGCCATATTTGAAATTGACGTCAGTGCTACCAACTGCTGAAAAATTGCAATTGAAATTTGAGCTCTATGTTGGATATCTCAGAAGTTATGCATGCGGAATTTTCCAACATTGACACACATATAGGAAGTCCATACATGCCAGTGTTAACATGATTCTAAGCCTGCCGATAGGTCCAATTTCTAATTGCATGTAACTTCTATACTATTGATTGGATTTCAACCAAATTTCATATGCACTATGTCTTTGTGTACTATAACAGATATGACTGTGCCTATTCTACAGAGCAACCAGGGCTGCTAACTGTTAATAAATGCTCTCTCTATGTTTTAAAAAATATGCAAGCCAACAGCTCTAAACTTTGCACACATATAGTGACATATACATCAGTGCTGCCAACACGATTCTAAGCCTGCTGATAGGTCAAGTTTTTAAATGCATATAATAACTTCTATACTAACAAATGGATGTCAACGAAATTTCGTATGTGCTTTGTGTATCATAACAGTTATGGCTATGCGTATTCGTAAGAACCAGCAGCGATACCAACTATTAATAAATGCTCTCTGTTTGTTTAATCCTAATATCAATATATCAGAAAGTATGCGAGCCATGAGCTCTAAACGTTGCACACGTTTAGTACCTGACATTCTAGATTAATTTGGAGTAACTAATATACCTCAGTGCTGCCAACATGATTCTAAGCTTTCTGATAGTTTCAATTTTTAATTACATGTAACTTCTATACTAACAAATGGATTTTATCTAAAATTGGCACTATAATAGATCATAATATTTCAGATTAATTCTGAGCATCACATACAGGACATCGTTCCCAACATGATTTTACGCACACTGATAAATCCAATATCAAACAGCATGTAACGTCCATACCATCCATTAGACTTCAACCAAATTTTGTATGTGCATTCTATACCTTAAGAGATGGAACTAAGAATATATTCCGAGTAACCAGGGCTGCCATCTGTAGTAAGTTACTCTTTTAGGCTACACTATTTCAGGTGTATTTCAAACTGCAGTACTTAGAAATGTTAGTATTACCAACTTGATTTCATCATTATTCTAGATAGGTCAATATAGATTGGCATGAATCTTAAATTTTAAGAAAACTAGGCTCTTTAGTTCATCACCGAACTACTTGTTTGACTCCACATCTCAAAGCTGGAATGAAAGATCAAATAAAGACATACACTCACTATCACAGCAAGCACCAATACTCAACATCATTAACTCCAGAAGACTTCAATGGGCTGGTCATTTAATATGGATGGGAGATGATAGGATGGTCTTACAAATCTTTAAAGAAGAGCCAAGAGGAAAAAGGCCAGTAGGAAGACAACGAAGTTCCTGGAAAAATGAAATCTCCAAACTTTGTAGACATCTGGCAAGAACTCTCCCAAAACAGAGTTCAGTGGAGGTAAATTGTGAGATTGGCGCAGGATCTTCATTTCCCATAGAAGCCTTTTGAGTAAGTGAGTCATGAGATTTGAAATCATAGTCAATGCCGTATTACGAGATTCAAAAAGAACAGGTAGGAGTCGCTGTATTGAAATGTGTGGTCGAGACTGCTTATATCTGGCGAGAGACTGTGTAGGAAATTTGTGTCCACAGTTCAAGCAAGTGTATAAATGCCATTTGCATACCTGCCAAGTTTTCCGGTTTTCCCGGAAGGTTTTCGGATTTTTGGGGTGTTTTCCGGTTGTCCGGATTAACATAGCTAGGGAGTTGAAAATCCGGAAAAAACTTTTTTCCGTGTTCTGCATCCAAATCGCATTTCAGTTTTGATTTTCGATAATAGCTGCTATTCTGAAATGCGAGTGTTTAAATTCGACTGAAAATCGACTGATAAGACTCAGGGTGTCTACCGGTAACGAAAAAGTAGCTAATTTTTATAAAGGTAACGAATTTTTATGTCTGGATAGTTGGAGGTAACGGAAATTCGCCGAGGTCTGTTAAATTATTTAAACCCGCGCCGCCAGGCTCGCAGATGCGATGAAGCGAGTTTCACGCAAGCGGCGGCGATTGCGTAAGCTATATTTCCCCGTGCACGACCTCAAGGAAATGCATACTGAGGATACCTTCAGTGGTACTGTATACATCGGTTCAACGTTTATTTTCGGCATCAAGAAGAGTTTAGTTTTGTGAGAAATATTTTTCTGTATTAATCGGAAACCTGACTTTTTGCGAGACGTTTATTCGCGATAACTTCCGAAACTCGACAGAAACCTCTAATTTCTGATATTGGCCTTTAAATTTGTATATCTCAAATTGAAGTCAGAAATAACGCGAAATAATTTATTGTTGCAATCTTGCGAAATGATACCGTTTCACAAAATAATCGCAAAAATGCTTCGAAATACATAGACTATATTTTAAAAATCTATCCGTCGAGTGAATTTGCGACATCAAGTGTGGTTAATTCGAAACTCCGTTACAGGCCTATGTCTATTTTCCTTCGAACTATGGATCCATTGGATAGCCTATGTAATCTAACCAGTTATCTCGAAAACGGCTGACAGAACGACTTGACTGCGGGAATCTCGTTAAACGGACCACGATCGACGCCAGTTGCGTAAAATTATAAAACCCGTGCCCGGCCGCAAACTTGTGTCCTCGAGGACTGCGGGAATCACGGCGCCGATTACATAACATGTCCATAACTGCTCGTGAATTTTAACCATGCCCAACCTCGAGCTCGCCTCCGCCATTCTGCCAAGACAGACAGACTGGCAGACAATCGTTGAACGGCCGGATGCGGTGCCGATTGCATAATCTCGCGTTCTCATTGTGCAACCGCGAGGACAACGTGAATCCCGTAAAACGACCGAGAGCGGTAGCGATTGCGATACATCGCGATATTTCTCCGCATTCGATGACGAGTTCAACTGGATTCTTGTCAAATGGTCAGCAAGCGGTGCCGATTGCGTAATAATAACTTACCATATTTTCCCGTGCTCGACCTCAAGGGCAATAGAAATCTCGTCGAACGACTAAAAGTGACACAGATTATGTAATCGCGATTTTTCTCCGTGTTCTATCTAAAAAACTACGAATCGCGTCAAACGGCTGAGACCAGCGCCGATCGTGTAACGTCTCGATATTTCTCCGTACCTGACTGCGAAGATATGATTCGGTGACGATCACGTAACGTCGCATATGTTTCTTCGTGGTCTACCGCGGGGACAAAGGAAATCTCCCCAAACGGCCAAGATCAGAGCAACTTCTTGGTAATCATAACTTCTTGTACACAAGACGGCATATTTGCTGAATCAACTCTTTGATTGTGTTTGAGTCTTCAGTCTTTTGACTGGTTTGATGCAGCACTCCATGTCTCCCTGTCCTGAGCTAATCGTTTCATCTCCACATAGCTACCACACCCTATGTCTGAGTCAATCTGTTTAACATATTCTAACCTTGGTCTACCCCTACAGTTCTTGTCCTCGACCCTTCCTTCCATAACTAAGCTTGCTATTCCTGGGTGTATTAGTATGTGTCCTACCAACCTATCTCTTCTCTTCATTAGCAGTCGCCAGAAACATCTCTCTTCTCCCACTAGTTTTAATACCTCTTCGATTGTGACCCTATCTACCCATCCGATCTTCATCATTCTTCTGTAACACCACATTTAAAACTCTTCAATTCTCCTCTTTTCTGCTACACCAATAGTCCAAGTTTCACTTCCATAGAGTGCCACGCTCCAGACAAAGGCCTTCAAAAATGATATTAAATATCCATTATTTATTTTTAACTGAATTTTTATGCCACCATAAGTGAAGTTTATTCACTGCTTTAAACACAGTTCATTGTTGTTTTCCTTCACCGCGCGATGAGCTTCTAAGGTTGCCGACCGTAGACGTATCTTGAATTAGAATATAACTAAAATTAACTTAAAGGTAGCTAAAAAGTAACTAATTTTTACTTCATCCTTACTATAGACACCCTGTAAAGTTTATCGATAATCCCGTCTCGCAGATTATCGCTGCATTTGTATTACTCTTTGTGCGTCGACTGTAAGCGGGAAAGCTTGGTCAAGCGGTGCTTGCTGTAGTTTTGGTATTCGTGCAATTGTGTGACAAATTTTTGTACGATTTAGTGTTTTCCTGATGAATTCAAGTAGGAAACGATATCATCAGTCTTGTCAGGGAGGCATATTCTTCAGAATTTTTGGAAACTGGCTCAATGAATTAGATTGTCTCACATCACCAAGAGTTTGTAATCTCTTGCCCTGTAGTCTTTTCTCGCTATTTTTAAGACCTTGCGACGCATGTACGCGTTAAATTTTTGTGCTTTGGGATCTTCTGGATTTCTATTTTTGAAAGTTGGCAGGTATGCATTTGCGACAATCACCATATCACTGGTGTAACTTCACTCTTTTTCTTTTGTTGAATTTTCATTCTTGTTCTGCACATTTCTTTTTGCCGTTGTTCTGCACATTTCTTTTTGCCGTTGTTCTGCACATTTCTTTTTGCCGGTTAGTTTTACCATATTTACATATCAAGTTTATTGTAATTGTTTTAGGATAATGAAAATTATGTGATGTTCTTACTTACCGACAGTGGTAGCTATGCTCGCTAACGCGCAGCGCTAGGCCATGGGGCCAGGCTCTCTGTGGACTCAGTAGACGTGGTTTCCAGCCCCACCATCGGCCGTACTTGAAATGGATTCTGTGGTTTCCGTTTTTCAACTCCAGCCAAATGCTGGGACGGTACCTTCTAACAGGCCACGGCCCCTTCCTCCCACATCCTTCCCAGTTACATTCACCATCATTCATTTCATCTCTCATTAACTCCTCTCATGAGGTTGGGGTCAGGAAGGGCATCCGGCCGTAGAAACCATCCACCACAATGACGTCCATCACATTTCATCCCCGATCCCGTTGGAAAAACGGGAATAATAAGAGGTAGACATACATGTGATGTTCTTGCTTCTGTTTATAGGGTTGAAGGTGAACTCATTCATTGGTGGTACACCTTTCGATGAAGATGTGCGAAAGCTCCGTCGTTGCCATGTGGCTGTTGGGGCGCCTGGTAGAATAAAACATCTTATTGAAAAACAATACATGAAGACTGACAGCATTCGTCTTTTCATCTTGGATGAAGCTGATAAGCTCATGGAACCCAGTTACCAGAAGGATATTAAGTAGGTATTTTTCAGATATACCTTATACAAGACAGTGAAGTGGCATGCCAAGGTAGTTCACTGGATTAGTGTTGTTTAATTTCCTTTGTTGCCTTGTTTTGTTTGTACACGTTTAAAAAATGAGTAAACAAAGTAAGAAAAGAAAATTTAGCATTAAGATTAAATTGGAAGCATAGAGATTTGAAGCCATTCTTTGAGTGTTGCTTATACAAAATTGTCATTTGTAGCTCTTCAGTCGGTCAACACGATTGTGCCCAATAAGTTGGCGGGGTACAAGATATAAATATGTAAATACACTCCTGGAAAAAATTACATGTATTACTTAATTATTAGTTAATTAGTTAAATCACAATTAAATTGCCCTATATAAATACCGTATGTAAATACACTCCTGGAAAAAATTACATGTATTAGTTAATTATCACAATTAAATGGGGCAATTTAATTGTGATTAATTAACTAATACATGTAATTTTTTCCAGGACTGGATTTACATATATCTTGTTCCCCGCCCATTTGTTGGGCACGATCGTGTTGGCCAACTGAAGAGCTACAAATGACAATAAATTAGAAGCGTTGCAACGACTTGATAAAGGAGAAACCATTTTAAAAATTGCTCTAGAATACGGTGCTGGCGAAGTTACTGTTGGTGACTGGCGAAGAAACAGACTTAAATTGGAATAGTTTTTTTTTTTTTTTTCAAAGAAATGCTCTGTAGAATCTCTTAATCGAAAAACTGTAAAGTAGTCATAGTTTGCATGTGGTTTACACAACAAAGACAGAAGGTGGTTCCGATTTCTTTTCAACATAATGTAGTTTCACAGTACATTATTGCTTTACCCCACATAAATTTCGATAGTCCGAGTTTTCAATAGTTCGAGGTGGTCGCGGTCCCATTCACCTCGAACTATCGAGACCCTTCTGTTTTTAGTAGTAATCGTCCTCATCATGCTCATCACTAGGAGCTGATAACCTTGAAGTTAGGCCCCATAAAACAGAACTATTTGTATTTTGAGTGTAAGAATTGAAAATGAACTATTTTGCTTCATATTCTAAAATAGTTTATACAGTTATTATAATATCGTCTTTATATCTATATGTTTTAATTCAAGTCCTGTCTTTCTTGTTGGTTCACAGTTACATATTCTCACGATTACCAGCCAACAAGCAGATGTTAGCCTTGAGTGCAACATATCCAGACAGTTTGGACAATTTCTTGACCAGATACATGCGTTGCCCAATGCATGTGAGCCCAGGAGAAGAGTGTTTGATTTTGTTGGGTATCAGACAGTTTATGTGTGATATTAAAGCCCATCCTAGTCAAATGATGCAGATGAAACTCAAAGTGAAAGAGATGATCCGAATTCTTTCAACTGTACATTTCAAACAGTGCATAATCTTCTCCAACTATCAGTCCAGGTAATGTATGGTTGATGTGAAATGAGGTAATGCTAAGAGATTGGAAATGGTGTATCTGAGTAATAACATTTTGATGGGCTTCGTGATACTTTGGGAAACCAAAAACCTTTGTGTTATGTCCAAATTTTCTTTTAGGAATAGGCATTCGTAGCTGCATTGTCACATTCTGAATCTTGTCATTAACTTTCTCTAATTAAAAGGTACTAGATAAAATAAGGCCCTCACGATGGTATCCTCATCTTGACGTGATGTGGGGGCTTGAGAGTTCAAATGATCCTGCGCTGCGAGCTATGCCGGCGGGAGCGTAAGCTCCTGGTAGGGCCACCCATGCCGGACAGGTCAAAGGTGATGGGCCAGACTAAGAGGGATACCCTGGTCCTCCAGGTTGGGGGTTGGGCGTAGGGTTAACAACCTTACCCTGTAAAAAATCTCAATGTTACGGATACCTTACAAGTGCCTCGGAATGCTGATCACCCGATGACGAACCGGCAAAGGAAACAGTTAATGAGAAGGAAAGCGGATATTATGTTAGCGACATGGAATGTGAAAACTCTAAGGAGACCTGGGAAATTGAGAGAGATTAGAGAAGAAATGGGAAAATACCGAGTGGAAATAGCTGCACTACAAGAAATACGATGGAAAGGCCAAGGAATGATAGCGTTAGGGGAACATATACTGATGTACAGTGGAGGAAACACCGGTTATGGTGGTACAGGCTTTCTTATACAAAAGTCTGTTAAGTGTAATAAACTTTAATGCTATAAATGAAAGGATGTGCTCAGTGCGACTACGAGCAAAGTTTTTTAACATCACCATGTTCTGTGTCTATGCCCCCACAGAAGAGGCAGAAGAAGAAGAGAAGGATAGCTTCTACATTAAGTTGGAGGAGGAGGTCAACAAAGTACAAATACATGATGTGAAAATAATCCTTGGGGACCTAAATGCCAAAGTCGGGAAGGAAGAGGTGTTCAGAGATATAATAGGGAAGGAAAGTTTACACGAAGGGAGTAATGACAATGGATTGAGGTTGATAGACTTTGCCATTGGGAAAGAAATGGTGGTGAAAAGTACTTGGCACCCAAGGAAAGATATCAAGAAAGAGTCCTGGTTGTCTCCGGACGGAGTTACAAGGAATCAAATAGATCATGTGATTATTGACAAATGACATGCATCAGATGTTATGGAAGTAAGCAGTTGTAGAGGAGCAGATGGGGACACAGATCATTACTTGGTAAGAATCATGATGATGATGATGATGATAATTGTTGTTTTAAGGGGCCTAACATCTAGGTTATCGGCCCCTTGGTAAGAATCAAGTATAGACAAAAAATAGATTTAGCGAGGAAACAAAAAAGTGAAAGGAAGATGAAGCATAATATCGAAAGGCTTCAAAGCAACAAGGAAATACAAGATGAGTATAGATTGAAAGTGGGAGAAAGCATGGAAAACAATAAGAACCTCTGGGAAGAAGGTAATGTGGAAACTAAATGGGAGTTACTGAGAAACACCATCAGTGAAGTTGCAGAGGAAACGCTGGGGAGAGCCGAATTCAAGAGGAATATACAATGGTTCGATGAAGAATGCTCGGAGGCAATCCATGAAAGAAACGAAGCAAGGCAAAGAATGTTGCAACGGAGAACAAGACAGACAGTGGAGGAATATAGAGAGAATAGGAAAAGGGCAAGCAAGTTAAGTAGGGTTAAGAAAAGACAGTATGAAGGAGAAACAATAGAACAATTAGATAAAATGAGGAAGAGTGGGGAGATTCGGAGATTTTATGAAAGAGCAAGAGATTTGAGGAAAGGGTTTCAACCAAGAGCAGTCTTTTATAAGGACAAAGAAGGAAATTTTATAGGAGATAAGAACAAGATGCTACAGAGATGGCAGGAATATTTCACAGAGCTACTCAATGGACGAGGTGAAGAGGAAACCGCGAATGGGGAAGAAGTGGAACATGTAGGGATTGATGAGCAAGAAGAAGTTGAAACACCGTATTTAGAGGAGGTTAGAGATACAATCAAGGAATTAAAGAACAATAAAGCCGCCGGAGAAGACGGAATAGAAGCGGAGTTGCTAAAATTCGGTGGAGAGGTAGTGGTAAAAGCAATACATGATCTAATAAAGGAAGTTCGGATGAAAGAAGAAATGCCCAGGGATTGGACTGTAGGAATAATATGCCCTGTGTATAAGAAAGGGGATAAATCAGTATGCGGCAATTATCGCGGGATTACTCTGTTGGACGTAACATATAAGGTGTTCAGCAAGATTTTAGCCTCTCGACTGGAGCTTTGTGTAGAGAAAATATTCGGGGACTATCAAGCTGGATTTAGGAGGAATCGCTCTACAATGGACCGGATATTTGTAGTGAGGCAGATACTGGAGAAGTTTTATGAACATGATAAGCAGCTGGATCAGCTGTATATAGAATTTAGGCAGGCATATGACAGTTTGGATAGAAAGGAGATTTTTAAAATTATGAAAGAGTTTAAGATCACGATAAAATTGGTCAAGCTGACAGAAATGACTATGGAAACCACAATCTGTAAGGTTAGATTAGAACAAGAGATGTCCGAAGAATTCATTGTAGAAAGGGGTTTGCGACAAGGAGATGTAATTTCTACATTACTCTTTAATGTAGCTCTAGAAAAAATAATTCAACAACTGCCAATCAATCCAGGAGGGACCATATTTAACAGACAAGTGCAGGTGATAGCATATGCGGATGATGTAGCATTAATTGCAAGGAACAGTAAAGCATTAGAAGAGAGCTATGTCCTGTTGGAAGAAAAGGCATTGGAAGTGAATACAAGTAAAACTAAGTATATGAAGATGGGAGACTCGAGAGAGGCAAGAAGAAGAGAGCCGTATATTAAATTAAATGGGAAAGAATATCAAAGAGTAGAAGAATTCAAATATTTGGGCTCAATAATAACTGAGGATAACAGAACATCAGTGGAAATACAAGAAAGAATTAAAAGTGGAAATAGATGCTATTACGCCCTGCAAAGCATGTTTAAATCGAGAAATGTTAGTAGGAATACTAAAATTAAAATTTACATTACAATACTAAGACCTGTGGCTATGTATGGATCGGAAGGTTGGGTTCTCAATTGAAGAGAAGAAGACAGGCTGCGAAGATGGGAAAGGAAAATCTTGAGGAGAATATACGGGCCAGTGAGAGAGGATGAAGGTTGGAGAATAAGGACAAATGTGGAACTATACGAACTCTTTGGACAGGCAGATATTGTGGTCAAAATTAAGCAGGGGAGGATACGATGGGCAGGACACGTTCAGAGAATGCCAGAATCACGTACTGTCAAAAAGGTGTTTACGCAAAGACCGGATGGAAGGAGGAGAAGAGGAAGACCCAGGAGACGGTGGATAGATGATGTGGAAGACGACCTTAGGAGTCTGGGAATCAGGAACTGGAGAAGGAAGGCGGAAGATAGAGATGAATGGAGGCAGGCGATAAAGGAGGCCAAGGTTCTTCAGGGACTGTAGCGCCGACTAGTAAGTAAGTAAGTAAGATAAAATGACATAACTATGATTACATCCAGCATCGAGTCTCACATAATCATCAGTTTTTTGGCCTGATATTGTAGAAGAAAAGAGGGGTGCGATGATTATGCAAGGCAAAAAAAAATCGTGATCTTAAAAAAATGTATTATTTGAATAATTTGTCATAACTATTTACTACACGAATAAAATTGAAATGAACTAATAAAAATAGGTCGTCTATAAGTTAACATATTTCCTTGCATATTTGTATTTATGCGCCAGTCAGTTGCACATGCTGCCGCGACTTTATAACCTGGCATGACTTCGTCAGAAGAAAGTTATCTCGTCTTTATGGCTGCGGGCTATGTACTTTGACGCAAGCTCCTAGCTTCGTCAGCACATTCCGCGAGCTTATAACCTGGCGTGACTTTAGGTGTGTTTTGGCACTCCCTCTGGTTTTAACGCGTGTTAGGTTTGGTTACAGTTTGCGGTTACACTCTCCAAAACGAAATAGGTTAAGGAAAGTTAGCAATATGGCGACAAAAGATGCATTGGAATTAAAATGGTGAATAAAAATGGAATTGGAATTAATATGGTGAATAAATAATGATGATGTTGACGAGATGTGTTTCCTACAATATACAGGGTGTCACAAAAATTTTTGGCACAAAATGCAGGATACATTCATCACACTTAGACCAAGAAATGATGTTATATGAACGTGGGTCTGGATATGCTTAGTTTCCATTTAACACCTCATTGTCTCCAACTCATTAATCATGGGAACACATAAGAACGGAACTTTCCAGTATATCACATGCAACTCTTTCTCACAGGAGATGTTCAATATCCCCTCCATGCGCATCGATGCATGCATCAACCCGCCGTCGTACTGAATCTCGGATGCGCTGATGTATCCCTGTAGTATTGCATTTGATTTCGCAGCCTTCCATAATACGGGCATGCAGACTCTGAACAACTTGTACAGGGGCTTGATAAACAAGAGCTTTCAAATGTCCCTACAAATAAAAGTCCAGTGGGTTTAGGTCCGGAGAGCGTGGAGGCCAGGCAATTGGTCCACTTCTACCTATCCATCTGTCATTTAATCTGTTAGAAGCCGACAGACATTAAAACTAAAATGAGGTGGTGCTCCATCGTGCATGAAGTACATGTGTTGTCGCACAGCTAGAGGCACATCTGTTAACAGATCAGGCAGAACATTCTCTACGAAATGATGGTAACTGTGTCCGTTGAGCCTGGGTGAAAGAACGTGAGGCCATACCAAACAGTCACCAAAAATGTCGGCCCAAACATTGACAGAAAATCTTTGTTGAGGACTTGCTTCAACAGTAGCGTGAGGATTGACGTCAGCCCATGCATGCCGACTGCTATTGACGGAATCGTACACAAGGGACACCTCGTGCCAGTCTAGCCGAGTCTAGCATCTGCCACTACCGTAGAAACATCGCAACCGATACCCATGCGTGATGTTACGCACATGTTGTCCAAAATGAGAAAATACAAGAATTCTATGATGATCTCTTTCTGGTACCCTTACAGCACTAAATGGATATCATCCCGGCAGTCTGAAGCCACCAAAAACTTGGGTCCGGTAAAAGAAAATGGGGAATATAGAAGACGGCACAACCACGAATTTACACCCATGTGGAAAAAATAACTGATACCATGAGGAAACGGAGAATTGCCTTTTACTGTCATATAACAAGAATGAACCCAGCACGATTGACAAATAGAATTTTCACCTACTTCCTCAAAAAGAAAACCAAGGGAGCTTGGTTCACTGAGGTGGACAAAGATTTACAAGAAGTGGGAATTACAGGCAACGATATTTGGGAACGTGCCACCCTTAAACAAAAACTGACAGCTCACCGATGTTTCCAAGAAAAGCCAAAGCTTCCAACTGGCAAGAAGTGGACTGCAGAAAGGAAACAACAGCATCGAGAATTAATGCGAAAGTACTGGGAAGATGTTAAAGCTCGATGCAACAAGAAACAGTTGAAATGACGTGGTCCTTAGATGGCCGATTCGAAAGAAGAAGAAGAAGAAGGGACAATGTGGAACCGTGGTGCGGTTGTCACCTTTGTTGATTTTCGGAAGGCCTATGATTCCATTGTTAGAGGAACACTTAATAAAATCGTACAAGAACTAGGATTGGATAACAAAACTCTCAGGCTTATTTTATTAACCATGACTAGCATCCATTCCAAGGTTAAATTAAGAGGTGAGATCTCAGAAAGCTTTGAAATAAAATGGGGGTTAAGACAAGGGGATGGCCTTTCTCCACTTCTCATCAACTGTGCTCTTGAGAAGGTTGTAAGGGATTGGAGCAAGGAACTGACCACCTTGGGTGTTCAGAGTGGGATATGCCTGGGTCGTAAGATGGACGGACTAATTGTAGACTGTCTGGCTTTTGCTGACGATATAGCACTGGTTGCTGACTCGATGAATACAGCATCAATCCAGATAAATTGCCTCCGGAGACAGGCAGCCAAAGTAGGTCTTCAAGTGTCACTGGAGAAGATAGAGTTCTTCACAACCATACAAGAATCTAGCAGTGAGCTGCTCTTGGAGCAGGGAGAGATCAAGAGGACTGAAAAATTTAAGTGTCCCGGAGAATGGATTGAATCCAACTTATCTGAAAGGGCAGCGTTATCCATGAGAGTCAATAAATTATAAATGGCCTATCGGTTGACGAAGAATACTTACAACAAGAAGTGCTCATCTTGTAACTTGAAATTGAAACATTATTATAAGTCGGTCATAAGGCCAGAAGCCTTATATGCCATGGAGTGTCTTTCTTTAAACCGAAGGAGTCTGATGGAGTAAATAGAAATTAGAGAGAGGAGAATTCTCCAAAAGATCCTCGCTCCTGTAAAGGTAGGTGAAGACATAACTCCGAGATCTATGAACATATAAAGAAACTTTCTGATTGTGAGAGAAAAAAGAGAATAGCCTTTTATGGCCATATCACGAGATTACCTTCCTAAAGATTGACCAATCGTTTTCTCAGTTTCTGGCACAATAAGAAGGTTTGTATCACATGGTTGACAGAAACTGAGAAGGATATTAATGAACTGGAAATATCAGATCTGCATGACAGACAGGCTGTGAGGTGTGCTTTGAAGGAAGTCCATGGTTTTCAGGAGAAATGGGAATACTAGTTGCCATTTCTGGTCCGTATTGACGTATATAAATAGTTTAATCAGTTGAAACTTCCCGTCAAATCAATACAAAATATTTTGCGCTATTATTGCGCTAAGTTAGGTACATGTTTCGAACCTTGTATGCCGGTCCTTCATCAGCCTTTCACACAAATGGCAACACATCAAAAAACACTGAACAAAATCCAAAAAATGCATGCACACTAATAATACATATTAAAAACATTACATTAAAATTTTTTGTACGAAACATATTAAAACACATGTTAAAAGTTCTGAGAGTCCATTTCACTTCTTCATAAGCACATGTCTTTCTGATAGGAGATCTTATCCTATTCTGTTGTCTTCTTCCTGTCATGTGGGGAACGGAAATAGAATATTAATCCTATTTGAATGATCCAAATGCAAACGACTTTTAGGTACTCCCTTTTGATAGGAGACTTGTCCTGTTCTGCTTCTTGTCATATGTGGAACGGAAATAGAATAGTATTCCCATTTGAATGGTCCAAATGCAACAGACTTTTAGGTACTCCCAGACTAAACAAGTAGTCCTCTGTTGAAAGAAAAATTAAAATTGATTTAGTGAATGGACTGAAGTAATGAATCTAATATATGTTCAACCAGAAAACGATTGCTATGAAATCCTTACCTCCCAGTGTGTGCAGCGAACCTGTGCGCTTGAAACAGCTGTTGCAACTCAAGTGCTGAGTCTAGGCGGGGCGAGGCGAGGCCACGTGAGACATGTAGGGGTGGAGAATACCATTGGTGGAAGCAAAGAGCGGAGGGGCGGGGAGGCAACTTGGAGCGGGAGGGGAAAAAGAGGTTTGGGTGGTGCTACGAACCCAGATCTAATATTATGGAGGTTTTTTATGTTTGTTACTGGTGACAAAGTTTGTCAATGTTTCGTATAAAACATTGCTATCGAAATTGATTTCGTTCAGATTGTGTGACGGGTTGTTTCTCAAGGCCTGGTCTATCTCTAGCTGTTCCAAAATATTAAGCATAATGCCTTTGCCGCAATAATGCAAAATTTCCAAGTCTTCCTCAATTTTCGAAAAGTTGTGGTTGCGTTCCTGCATATGACTATTAATGGCTGAGAATTTTTTGTGCCTAGCAGCGTTGAAATGCTCATTATATCTTATTTTAAAACTACGCCCCGTTTGACCTATGTAATCCGCATCACAATCCTTGCACTTTATTCTGTAAATACCGGATTTCTGGAATTTGTCTTGTTTGTTGATCGATTTGGAGTTAAATAAGTGTTTCATAGTGGTGTTGTCTGTTCTGTATGCTATTCTAAGCTCTTGCTTCTTGAAAACGTTCGTGATGTTGTGCGTTAGGATAACATACCGATCAGACCTATCGTAAATTTCAGGGGTAGTCCTGTTTACAAGCTGTCGCAATTCCTCCAAAATTTTTTGAAAAAACACTATAAATTTACGACCAATAATGCAATTAGAAATTCCATTGACTTCTGTGAACGCACTAAGGTTTTGAATATAAAAAGCTCAGAAACCTTACACACCGCTGATATCAGCGACATGTACACGAACATCCCAGTAGGCCCCACCATACATATAATAGAGGAAAATTTAAAAATGCACAGTAGGATGTCACAAGGTGAAATCAAGGAGTTCATTAATCTGTTAAAATTTGCCGTGCAAAGCAATTATTTCACGTTCAACCAAAAAATCTACAAGCAGACAGAAGGTTTGGCCATGGGCTCCCCATTGTCAGGCATAATGGCCAATATTTACATTGACCATTTGGAAAACATCAGCATCAGTAAAATAAAAGGAATCAGCTTTTGGACAAGATATGTCGATGACGTTTTTCTGATAGTTGATAATGAAATCAGTGGCATCAATCACATTACAACAGAGCTAAACCAAATTGATAATAGCATCAAATTCACCACAACATCAGAAATAAATCAGTCTATAAACTACCTGGATCTTACTGTCATTAGGGACGCCATGGGCCTACGTTTTAAAATATACAGGAAGCCAACCCAAACGCACACCACCATTAGGAAGGATTCAAACCACCCGGCCAGCCATAAAAAGGCTGCTTTCAGGGCATATATTAACAGAGCTATTAACGTACCCCTCTCAGAACAAGATTGGAACAAAGAGCTTTCCACCATATATCAGATAGCCATAGCTAATGGTTTTAGCAAAATGTACGTAGATTCCATTTTAAGCAAAATTAAAAATAGACCAGTCACAAGCTTGCAACCAATTGAAAATAAGAAATCAGTTGCAGTTTTCACATACGCAAATCAACTAACGCACAACATCACGAACGTTTTCAAGAAGCAAGAGCTTAGAATAGCATACAGAACAGACAACACCACTATGAAACACTTATTTAACTCCAAATCGATCAACAAACAAGACAAATTCCAGAAATCCGGTATTTACAGAATAAAGTGCAAGGATTGTGATGCGGATTACATAGGTCAAACGGGGCGTAGTTTTAAAATAAGATATAATGAGCATTTCAACGCTGCTAGGCACAAAAAATTCTCAGCCATTAATAGTCATATGCAGGAACGCAACCACAACTTTTCGAAAATTGAGGAAGACTTGGAAATTTTGCATTATTGCGGCAAAGGCATTATGCTTAATATTTTGGAACAGCTAGAGATAGACCAGGCCTTGAGAAACAACCCGTCACACAATCTGAACGAAATCAATTTCGATAGCAATGTTTTATACGAAACATTGACAAACTTTGTCACCAGTAACAAACATAAAAAACCTCCATAATATTAGATCTGGGTTCGTAGCACCACCCAAACCTCTTTTTCCCCTCCCGCTCCAAGTTGCCTCCCCGCCCCTCCGCTCTTTGCTTCCACCAATGGTATTCTCCACCCCTACATGTCTCACGTGGCCTCGCCTCGCCCCGCCTAGACTCAGCACTTGAGTTGCAACAGCTGTTTCAAGCGCACAGGTTCGCTGCACACACTGGGAGGTAAGGATTTCATAGCAATCGTTTTCTGGTTGAACATATATTAGATTCATTACTTCAGTCCATTCACTAAATCAATTTTAATTTTTCTTTCAACAGAGGACTACTTGTTTAGTCTGGGAGTACCTAAAAGTCTGTTGCATTTGGACCATTCAAATGGGAATACTATTCTATTTCCGTTCCACATATGACAAGAAGCAGAACAGGACAAGTCTCCTATCAAAAGGGAGTACCTAAAAGTCGTTTGCATTTGGATCATTCAAATAGGATTAATATTCTATTTCCGTTCCCCACATGACAGGAAGAAGACAACAGAATAGGATAAGATCTCCTATCAGAAAGACATGTGCTTATGAAGAAGTGAAATGGACTCTCAGAACTTTTAACATGTGTTTTAATATGTTTCGTACAAAAATTTTAATGTAATGTTTTTAATATGTATTATTAGTGTGCATGCATTTTTTGGATTTTGTTCAGTGTTTTTTGATGTGTTGCCATTTGTGTGAAAGGCTGATGAAGGACCGGCATACAAGGTTCGAAACATGTACCTAACTTAGCGCAATAATAGCGCAAAATATTTTGTATTGATTTGACGGGAAGTTTCAACTGATTAAACTATTTCAGGAGAAACCTCGGAAGAAGGTACCCCCTGGACTACTGAAAGAAAGGAGTTGCGCCGGCAGAAAATACGTCAATACTGGGCGAAGATCAAGACCCTCCAGTTAAATAATCGTGGTCCTAAGTACGCCAATTAGAGAGAAGAAGAAGAAGAATGTTGTACTGTGGTGTCTTCCCCTGAAAATTTGATTATTTTCCCGAGTATTTTCCGGGTACATCCTTACTGCAAAGAGGATTCCAATTATTGTAGAATCTATCGCACCAAGACAATACAAGCAACTTATTCTCTACAGTAGCTATGAGTGATCTAGGGGTTCGATCCCCGGGCAAGCCATGGAGGCTTTAAATTCTGGTGGGAGTGTTGGAATGGAATACTCTGAAACTTGTGAAGGTAATCGTTCCCGGTATCTACCCTGTCCATCCTAAAAATGAGTTTCAGTAGTTATCCATTTTTACTCCTACTGTCGGGATGGTACCTAACATATGGTAGCATTCTTCCCAATCCTACAGAAACACACTAGCACTCAACAAAATAAAGCATGTTTTCAGAGAACTTCTTCATATACGCAAGTATACGGGGCTGATGATAACGATGTCCCAAGTCCCTAAATGAAACAACTTGCTCACTATTAATATGGTTATATTTAAATATCTCATTACCAAATTGGCACCTATTAATAGCAAGTTCTAGCATACAGGCACTTTAGTAGGTAAAATCATGGAGGCTCCCTTTGCAATCACCTCTTTTTGGTTGTGTTTTTACTGGTATTTGATGTTCCCGTTGATTTTCATACACTGTCCCAGCATATTTCAATATTTTATCTTCACATCTTGCATGTTACATGTACGTTTGCGACAAATATTGTCACATTTGGTACCTGACGGCAGTGGCGGCTCGCTTATAACGTAGTTGGTGGGGCTGCATGCACATGCATTAACTTACCTTATTTGTAGATCAGCTCCAGGCGCCGAGTCTTGTACGTGACGAATTTTTCGATGACAAGGTTATTAAAATTCGGTATGCTGTTTATCAGACCCTTCTCAATAGACAGCATTCCAAGTGCAGTAAGTCTTTCTTGTCCTATGACATTCCTGAGGTACGTCTTGATCCTCTTGAGGCACGAGAAGCAGTGTTCTGGTTCAGCGGTAGTCATAGCCAGGGTGATAGCGATACTTAACAGTTTAACGACCTCTGTAAATGACCGACCTAAGTTTTCAGTGAGAAGGAAACTCAAAAGTTTTACAGCACCACCAATGTTTCGAAATTCTTCTCTTTGATACAATATAGTCAGTTCGGTCCTTAGTTTGTCCGGCTCGAGCATCGGAAAGACACGTACGGTAGCTCGTAAGTCTCCCGGAAATGAGTTCTTATGTATCTCAAATTTTTCATTTTGCAGAAGAGAAGAAAGTACTAAATGGTCAACAAATTGAAACCGCGATGTGACTTGATTGTTGATGACGTCACAAACTTCCCTTGCAGCAGCAATACGCGTTTGACTTCCTCCGATCTTCCGTCTCTTTCTAGGATGTTCACTCTCGTCAGCGTTATTATCCAAATGGAATGAGTCTCTGACTTTCTGGACAGTTTCAACAAAACTCGAAACGCAGCTACGCACTTTCCCTACATCGATCTGACGACTCTGTAATTGTTGGTACAGAATGTCCACATGAGGCATGATGCAATGAAAGAAACGGAGCCAGAAATTGAATTCTGGATCATCCAGTGTCTGAAGAAGAGAACTAGCTTCGTTAACTGTAATATCACTCGAACAATCTGACTCGACTATAGTCCGTCCAGAGTTAAGAGTCTACTACGGGCTCTTATGGGCTTTTACATTTTGCGGACTCCCCCAGAATTGATGACTTCGAAGTCTTTAAAACTAGATTTTCACCATGTTATTTAATAGGTTAATGGTCATGGGTGGAGAGTACATGATCCTCAGCAATCATTTAATGATATATAATTCTTACATTCTTGATATGCAACATGTTTTTGTAATGTATCTAACAGCAGTGTCTGCGCGGTGGATGGAACAGCGCGCGCCCTGTATTACGTATCTTAGCTCTTCACTGAATGCACGAGTCCAGATCTCTCCAAGATATTTGAAACAGTGTTGGAGTGTAAGGATCGTTTTGTGTAATATAAAAATAATTGTGATTTAGGTAACTTATAAGTAAGTGGCATTAAAGATATGGCTGATGTTCCGTTTGCGAAACGTAAACCCGGCGAAATTTTAAGGCGCAGAGAACGACAGATAGTTTGTAACGTCTACAATTATATAAAGACCAAAAATAAGGAGCAAAGTGCTGCTGTACGTTTTTGAGAAACCCGTGATGATATTATTATTAACTACTCACCTGCAATAATGTGCGTAACAGAACTTTCATGCAGTTAAATTACGCTATTTGTGCCGAATGAGAAGCTTGTATTTTTGTGTAAAATAAACCGCTAGGGCTCATTATGAAATGGATAATGATTGTTTTGAGAAATATTTTAAAGAACAGATTGTCGCAAATTTCCCACATCAGTCTGTAGTATTTGCCTTCCATTTTCCAATGTACGTTGTGCCACTGAATTTTTTGCTTACTTTCTTTCATCAATCTATACCGAGATCGATAGCTGCAGTCGCCAGCATCCAGTATTCGGGAGATAGTGGGTTTGAACCCCACTGTCGGCAGCCGCCAAGATGGTTTTCCGAGGTTTCCCATTTTCATACCAGCCAAATGCTGGGGTGTACGGACCTTAATTAAGGTCACGGCCACTTCCTTCCCACCCCTAGCCCTTTCCTGTCCCATCGTCGCCATAAGTCCTATTTGTGTCGGTGTGACGTAAAGCAACTTGTAAAAAAATCTTTCGTCTACGCTTGTAATAATATGTGAAGTATCATATGATACAGGCCGGACGTTTGTTTTAGACGATTGCCCTTGACCTTGAAGCCTGCGGGTGAGCCTGTACACAGTCACTCTCTCACCCTATCGCTTCACATTTGTCACCACCGATCTGATGTAATGGAATTCCAGACTTGAGCACGTGGCGACACTGACTTGCAGACAGTACAGTCAAAGTCGAAGTATTGTGTGACGCGGAAATACAGGTTACGTATTTTCGAACAGAACGTCATTATATTTGCCAATGACTGTACTTCAATAGGACTGTGAGACAGCTTTGGCAATCATCGGACCGCTTGGGGCAGCTGATAACAACACAGGTACTGTAGTAACTCGCCTCCAGGCTTCCATTAAGATTTTTCACTCGTCTAAAACAAACGCCCACTGTAGTAACTCGCCTCCAGGCTTCCATTAAGATTTTTCACTCGTCTAAAACAAACGTCCGGGGCAGGCGTTTGTTTTAGACGAGTGAAAAATCTTAATGGAAGCCTGGAGGCGAGTTACTACAGTACCTGTGTTGTTATCAGCTGCCCCAAGCGGTCCGATGATTGCCAAAGCTGTCTCACAGTCCTATTGAAGTACAGTCATTGGCAAATATAATGACGTTCTGTTCGTAAATACGTAACGTGTATTTCCGCGTCACACAATACTTCGACTTTGACTGTACTGTCTGCAAGTCAGTGTCGCCACGTTCTCAAGTCTGGAATTCCATTACATCAGATCGGCGGTGACAAATGTGAAGCGATAGGGTGAGAGAGTGACTGTGTACAGGCTCACCCGCAGGCTTCAAGGTCAAGGGCAATCGTCTAAAATAAACGTCCGGCCTGTAAGAACAAAATTACTTGTTATTTCCGGGTACTCTCTTCGCCTCTGCAGATGAAAGTGACTCACTGGGATCTGTGTAGGTGTTGTTGCGACAGATTATTTGTATTCTGTCTCTGACCTAGGCTGACCTTGGAGAATATATTGCCATATTACGTATTAAACTTGATCCGTATCTAACGGATGACTCAGGTTAGCTTTCATGTCATTTCAATTGTTTTGTCATAGCCATACCGTACGTAACTAAAATTCCAATGTAAATTGTCGTAGTATTTATAATCCGTTCTAAGCATTGTTATGTAAATCAATTACTATCCTCGGATCCCCCAATCCTTTATCTTTATTAAAAACTGATCATCCAAATTCTGTTATTCTTACGGGCAATGTAGTAAAAGGTTGCAGATTATAATGGCGCGAAGGATCGAAATTCCTTCGGGATGAGGAACTTGCTGATACTCAGTCCGGCAGCCGGCTGTACTACTCGTGTGGAGTGCTGTACAATAGCTGCCCTTCTACACTCGCTAAGCGTGGCAACGCTTGTGCCATAAGAGCCCGTAGTACACTCTTAACTCTGGACGGACAATAGCACAGTGAAACATTGTTCTAGGGCTTCTTTTTTCTCAAACACAGTGTTCACCGTTCTAGCTCGAAAATTCCACCTGTTGCTCCCGCAGACGGTATTCTCCTGGACACACACGAATCTCAAACTGATGTCCTGTGCGACGATCTCGAAAAGAATGCTGGGATAGCAGACAAATTGGCAAAAAATACTCGAGCTTTTGTATTCTGCTTGGTGGCTCTTTCCATAATCAGGCTCAGCTGTTGGGCGTAACAGTGGATAAAAAAGGCATTCTTGTATTCGTCCCTGATTCGCTTCTGCACGCCATTTATTGCGCCACTAATCACAGATGCTCCATCGTAGCTCTGGGCAATTAACTTTCCCTTGTTGTCTTTCAATATTATGTGTAGCTGAGAAACAATGCATTCATATATTGAACTTGCATCCTGACCAGCTGGCTCAAAAAATCCCCAGAATATTTCAACTGCTTTGCCTTCATTAGTGCAATATCGCAATACAATCACCAACTGCAACTTCAGTGATATCGGTAGTTTCATCGGCAAGAAGAGAAATGAAATCTACATCCTCAATTTCAGCTAAGATTCTTTCCCGACATACTTCCAGCATGCAACTAAGCAAGTCATTTTGTATGCTTTTCGATGTACCTTTGAATGCTGTCGAGCTTTCTAAATGACTCTGAAAACAGGAATCTAATTCACTCGTGTATTGCACTAAATTTAGAAACACGCCTTTGTTTTCTGAATCGGCCTTCTCATCATGTCCGCGTAGCGCTAACTCATTAAAGCCACAGAACTTAATACAGTTTATTAACTTTGAAAGTATTTCCCTGTTTCTAGTTACTTCATTGTTATGACGCTCAACCGATTGTTGATATGCCGAACTTAAGCTTTTCTGTACATCCACTTTCCCTAACACTGAAAAATTTACCATGTTATTTAAATGAGTTCCAGAAGATGCGTGTTTCTGAATTTTTTCGCTCAGTTTTCTAAGATCAGTCATTCCCTTTTGAGTCCAGCTAAATTCTCCACCGAACAAAATGCATGAAAACAAAATAAAGCATTCTTTATCTTGCAACCACACAGCCAATCAAATTTCTTATACATGTCAGGATTGAAGCTCCTAGTGTATTGCTTCTGCCTGCTAGTAGAACACTGTTTGATGTCTAACACAGGTGTTGGTCTCCCCTTACCCTTTACATCACATTTCTCGTGAAGCGTCAAACTACTAAATTGAAGCGACTGTAAAAATTGCACAGTGTTACTCATTATTTACTTGAAACACAATCACAAGCTAATCACACAACCGTACTCAAACTCCAACAGCACGTACTATGGTTGTTGACAAGGGGGTAACTTCCACAGCTTGTGTAGAGCACTGGAGTAACGGAAAATTTTTCTAAAACTGGTCTGAAATAAATCGGTTTTGTAAGAACAAGAAACATTGCTAGGTATCATTAAAATAAGGCGAAATATACTGTGAAATAATATGCAAGTATTTGTTAAAATCACGCAAGCATACTATATTAGAATCTTTATCAATAATTCGCACGTTGGCAAGACTGATTGTACAAGTGCTTGAAGAAAATAGTGCCAGTCATGGAAATGGTTGAATGCCTCCCTCCTTGCTTTCACTGGCTAAGGGATGGAGATGGACTTAGTTCTGCTAGAACCTAACAGATGCCGTGAGCGCCTACTCCCTGCTTTTACTTACGATTCTATTGCTACTCAGTGCTACAAACATAGGCATGTTACAGCAAAAGCCGCTGCGATTTAAACTTATCCTTGCGATAGTATTATGATTCTATCTATAATTTATTGCATTAGAATATTAGTTGCTAATTTTCTAAATATGAATTAGGAGCAGTTAACCGCTGCCAGTACAATATTTGAGCTGTTTGTAAACTGTATACCCGATTGTTTCCAAAGATGTGTTGGCACTTCGTATTGTTGCTGCATGGAGTGCAGCTCCCAAGGAGGCTTTCATGACCTGCCTTGGCAATGGGGGAAGTGGATTCAGGAAGTGCGATTTAAGTTCTTAAGCTGCTGCAGAGGATGCAGCAGTCATGGGGAGAAGCGGATTCACAAGCCAGCCTATACTTGCGAAAAATTTTAATGGCCCAGCAGAGATCCGTATAATTATACTGGTACCCCGTTACGTTCAAAGTGTAAATTGATATTGTCAAATACCCTGGGGGGGGGGGCTGCAGCTCTGCAGCTCCCCTTCATGGGCCGCCACTGCCTGGCGGATAGACCTCCACCTTCCTGATGCCCGCCATCTTTAAATACCGGAGCCCTTCTTCCATTCACATGGCATTTCAATTGCAAAAAATACCTACCCATAGGAGGCAGTAGTATGCATGTTTAACATGTCATTTCATGTTACATGCGACCAGGAACCTTTTTCCATCATAATCTCGAAACAGACCGAGGTGGTGCGGAGGCCCTTTTTCGTTGCACGGTACACTTACCGCTTCCAGGGGCTCCATTTTGACATTAATTAATATCGCAGCACCAGATACAGCAACTAAAAATGGGATGCGTCAGGAAACTGAACATGATGAAGATTCTTTGTGGCACTATGTCTGGAGCTGACCGTGTGACTATGGTTGTGCGGCATACAGTTCAGCAAGGTTGACAACTTTAAAAATGCTGGACAGTATCCACCATAGTGGCTTAAGGCTTACAGCTGGTGCCTTCCGGACCAGCCCGATTCCCAGCCAACTCACCGTATCGGGTATTCCATAGCTTAGTTATAGATGCCAGTGTATGCTGCCACCGAGCCATCAAGCTCTCTTTACTACCCAATACCACCGAAGGTACGCCAACCAGCCTTGCACTGCCCGGCTGATTGGTATTAGACTTGATAGCTCGTGTAATGAAATTGGAGTGGCTGTAGGTCCCTGTATGATCCGGACACCTAGCAAGGTGTCTCTGGCAAGCCCTGCATCCAGAAATTTGGTTAGATATACACCGAGTTCAGAAGGTGAACATGGATGCCTCAGTTTATCGGAGGCAACTCCACAGCATAGTTCACCAGGTTCCCAATGCTGGCATTCTCTTCATGGATGGTTGGATGATAAAGTGGGTTGTGCTTACATCAGCAATAGTGTAAATTCCAAGATCTCTTTGCCACAGACCTGTAGTGTCTTTACTTCGGAGCTCGTTGCCATCTATAGCGCTCTGCAGTTTGCACTACAGGATGCACAACTCCATTTTCTTGTGTGTAGCTACTCTTTGAGTTTGTTGCAGTCAATGGTTTCATGTTTCCCGCAACACCCCTTAGTGTAGAGAATCCACCACCTGCTAGCCGGGTTGTGCAGTGCTGACACTGAAATCCATTTTCTGTGGCTTCCAAGCCACATGGGAATTGTGGGAAATGAATTAGAGGTTCAAGCTGCAAAAGAGGCAAAATCGCTGCCTCTTCAACCAATGGAGGTACCAACTAGAGATATTCGCTCTCAGTTTTCTGGGAGAGTCTGTGGCTAGCTGACCCAGCACTCAATAATCTGAAAACGATCAAGGGAACTACTTGCGTGTGGTGGAGCTCTTTCTGGTCACGGAGGGAGTCTTGTCATTTTGTGTAGACTAAGGGTACGGGATGCAAGATCCACCCACTTTTACTTAATGAGAAGGAAAGGCCTCCCCACTTTGTATCTGTAGAGCCGTATTCACCGTGGCTCACATTTTAACCAAGTGTGTGGATCCTGCTGATCTACGAAGAAACCCTTGGTCTGCAGAATTCACTCAATCTTATATTAGCCAATGACGTGGTGGCTGATGATTTCGTCATCTGCTTTATAAGTGAAAGTGGATTAGGGCCAGCATTCTAAATTAACTGTGTATTTACTCAAAGAACCTATTCTTTTTGAATTTCTGATTTTTTTGTATTCCGTATAATTTAGTTTATGAACATATTTAATAGTTTTTTAATTTTTTTGTTTTATTAATATTAGTCTCTTTGATACTAGGCGTCCATCTCTAAATTTCAAAATCAACCTAAATTTGTATCAATTTATCTGTTTGCGAGTGGCAGATGACTTTGCTGTTCCACCCCTTGAAACAACAAATACTAACGAACTTGAAGAGGAATTCAACATCATCCCAAAATGGTGTCGTGACCATAATATGTATATAAATACAACCAAATCAAAAATATTGCACATCAGAGTTGATAACTTCACACAAGAAAACTACAAACAAATCCACTACAGCATATGCATACACTAAGACATCCTTACAGATTGAAAATGTAACAACACCTTTATAAACAGTACCTAAACACAAAAATACCTAGGAATTACCATTGTTGAACTCTCACACAATAAACATGATGAGAAACCTAAGAGCATAACTGTTCACCTCCTACAGTCTCGGATTTTATGTGGATAAAAATACGTACAAATCCATTTTTTGAAATTAAAATCAAATTATGATATGTCATATCGGCTTGGGCAATCAAAGCACAACTTAAATTAATGATCTGCATGATATCGAAAACTGGTTCTTTAATATTTCACTGGTATCCCTTATTTTAATGTTAAAGATTTGTTTTCAAATTACTGTAATGAATCTCTACTACCATGATGCAAGATTCAAGCATAAGGTCTCTCACAACATACACTCAAGAGCCATAACAAGTACAGTATTAAATATGTAAAAGGCAGCTTCGGTGACGTAGTGATAGCATGCTGACCTTCATAGCAGTCCATTTCGACGATCGAGGATACTTCAAATGGGTCCTTCATCATCACCCCCTACCAACAACAGACGCTTCGGGAGTATCAGGAGGGCCCTCTTGAGTCACCCTGGTATTCCTCAGCACTTATACATCTCCCCAGCACCTACAGAGAAAAATGACAAGCACACTCAAACAGAATCTACCCCTGAGTCCATAAACTCATCTCCACAAACCATTCCAGGTCCTCCTCCAATGCCGCCAACTCTCAAATACATGAAAGGCACTCAGAGAGCTTCATCAAACATCCCAATTCCACCTCCCATGCCTTCAACTCTCAAATACAACAAACCAACTCAAACAGCTCAGTCAGATCTCCCCTCATCTCCCTCTACCACGCATGCCACAGACGCACCGCCAGCTGGCCATACTTCAACCAACCTCAGCACAAGCGTCGCACAAAAAGACTCCAAACAAAACAAAACAAAAACACCAATTCAGGAGTCGCGCCGCCGCCCCACAATCATCCAACACAATTCACTAGTCATTCAATGCTTTAAATGCCAACACTTGAACCATGACGCCGCTAATTGCAGACATGCTACCCGCTGCAACCGATGTGGAGAAAATCGACACATAGCCTGCACGGTACCTAAACACAGCCCCACGTGTGCAAACTGTGGGAGGCAATCACGCGGCGTCCTACTTAGGGTGCAAGTACATAAAAGACGCCATCAAACACCGGCAAAAAGCATACACCAGGCATCGAACCCGTCCCAACATTCCATCATTACTCTCACTCCAAACAGCCCCTCCTACAGCCCAGCCCGCCACTGCACTCTCACAGCTACTACAAGTACTATCCCAACTCTAAGCCATTCCACTAACATAGACAAGATCGAACACAAGACTGCCTGGGCAAACCGCACTCGAACTCGGGACTCACTGCCCGTAGCATGCCTGCCTGGGGACTAGTCGCCAGCCTGGCCACCTGGTATGGTGCGATGTGGGCTAGTGGGCCTCTTACAGCACACAGGCACCCTTATTCACCAGTTCCACAACACAAAAATTAAATCGTTTATCTCTAAACATTCTACATTACTCTTTTCCAACTCCATAGAAGCACAACTTAACAAAATCAGCTCCAAATCTACATAATTCAGACAGCCAATCACAGGCCTTCGTTGGCCTCAGTTGGAACGTCCGACTAATTTTTTTCGCCTAAATTACAATATTTTCAAACCAAAACTACTCTACAGCACAGATACACCTCCCAATTACATGAAATAAATCAAAAATCATAATTTCGCTACCCGGAAATACACTAAATGGGCAAAACACTAGTGATCAATCACAGCCCAGCAAAATTACCCGCTCAGGCAGCACGTTCAAATACAGTCATTCACAGAGCATCAGCTAGCTCACAACACATTACAACTCATTACAAGTCATTCTCATCCAATTTTACCCCAAATCATCAGCGAGGCTTATTAAAATCAATTTACTATTTTAACAGAATACCTACTAAAGGTCTTTCAACTTTCATTCTAACCAAACCAACCCACTAGAGGTCTATTCTTCCTTCCTAAAGTACATCAATCTAATAACTTAACTTTTCAACTTAAAATTTATTATTATTAAACTACGCTGAAGCTATTGCAACGCTGGCCATGGCGCACGACACATATCAAAGGCAGAACATCAGGCCGACAGTCGCTTGCGGCGGTTAAATTTTATTATTATATTAAAGAACCATACTATATTTATAAATTAAATCAAAATTCACCTCCCTTCAAATAAAATACACCAGGCAGAGTAGCGCATAGTCGCAACGGTACCTGGTCTCTTAGCGCCGCTGGCCTGCTCGCTTTGCTCACAGCCAGCGGCTTCAAAACAGATTAGCAGGGGCTGAAAGTAAGCTTTGTCTCGTCCTTCTACACATATTTCAGCATGTATCTTAAGGGGGTAGGCCCCCTTTTATGAGAGGTACGGAGGAGATTTACATCAATGATTGGTGTTGTGCCTCTGATGGATATCTGTACCAAATTTTACGTTGATCCACCCGGCCGTTCTCGAGTTACAAGGACACAAAGTTGTACACATACGATCAAAAATTTCATTTTTGCACGCATCCATCATAAAACAGTCTGAAACGCACAAATAACGCAAATGTCTGTGGAAATTCAGAGAAAAACAGACAAACTGTCATTTATATAATATATATGGGGATACTTCATCTAATGTGACGCTTGCCACGGTGGATGAGTGGTCAACGTGTTGGACTACCAACCCCAAGCTTGCAGGTTCGCTCCTGGCCGTGGTAAGTGATTTTTGAAAGGCGGGAAAAATTACGACACCATGTCATACGATGTTGGCATGTTAAAGAACCAATTTGAATTCGGTAGGCAGTGTTCATAATGGCAAAATTAGTCTCGGGAGTTTCCGCCAACACAAAGTTCCTCATTTCTCTACTAGAAAGCGCTATAGAGTTCAAGGAGCTTAGATATCTAACCTCCTTGGCTTTCATAGTGCTTCAAGGAACAACGAAATTCGACATGCAAGCTGCCCTCTGGGTGACAAATAACAAAGCTTGCACCCGGCACCCGAGGCCATATGATATTATTATTATTATTATTATTATTATCTAATGTGACCACAAATTTCCATTTTTCACCTGCCAGGTGATTCTCATACAGTTTTCTACTGTTTGTGTGGCGTTCGGCATTGTGACGATCCGTTAACTTTTTCGTTTTTCTAATTTTAAATCCTGGTTGATTATTGTGTTAACAGTTTTTAATGATAATAATAATAATAATGTTATTGGTTTTACGTCCCTTTTAACTACACTGGCTTTTAGAGACGCCGGGGTGCCGGAATTTTGCCCCGAAGGGGATCTTCAACGTGCCAGTAAATGTACTGACACGGCTCCCTCGCATTTGCGCACCCTCAAATGCCAGCTGACTGCGCCAGGTTTCGAACCTGCAACCGTTTTTAATGATATCGCCAACTTACTTGCTATTGCTCGTTGGGTGGTTGGACTGCTGCCGAGGACAAGGGTCTTCACCTTCCCGGCCGAAATCATCGGATTTTTTTATGAGTGTTAAAAATCCCTCGGTATGCCTTCCTTCAGAGGGGAATTAAAACCGGCGGTCCCATGTCATAGATTTATGGCATGAAAAAGAACCTTTCACTAACTACACTTGTGTGAAGCCAAAATTTGTAGGTTAGAATTGATAACCCTCTATTAGTTCCAACGTTCGCTGCCAGGTGCTGACTGTCATGCCATCTAGTTGCCAAGTCCGCAAACTAGGTGTCGTGGATGGTAGCATTTGGTAGCAAGAGTAGGAACTACTTGAAATTGTCTGCAGTCCTTACTTGAATTAAAACAGATAACGCACACTAATACAGCCATCACAATTAACATCGGTTATCAGACAGATTCTACACACACCCGAAGTACACGGGGCTACATGACTGCATTGTCGCAGCCCCTAAACTAAGGAACCAACCAACCAACCTTCCTTATGACCTCTGGAGTTCGGCTTCTAGAGGGCCGTGGGTTCGCTTGTTTCTTGTCCTTCGGAATTAATAATAATAATAATATCGTATGGCCTCGGGTGCCGGGCGCAAGCTTTGTTATTTGCCACCCAAAGGGTAGCTTGCATGTCGAATTTCATTGTTCCTTGGAGCACTATGGAAGTCAAGGAGTTTAGATATCTAAGGTCCTTGAACACTAGAGCACTTTCTATTAGAGAAATGAGGAACTTAGTGGTGGCGGAAACTTCCGAGATTAATTTTGCCATTATGAACATGGCCTACTGAATTCAAATGGGTTCTTTGTCATGCCAACATCGTATGACATGCATGTCGTAAAGTTTTGCCGCCTTTCAAAAATCACTTACAACGGCCAGAAGCGATGTGCAAGCTTGGGGTTAGTTGACCGACACAATAACCACTCACCCACCGTAGCGAGCCCTTCGGAATTAATCCCATTCGACTCTTTTCTTTCTTATTCGAGTCACAGTTGATCCCTTTCTTTGTCACAGCACCATATACGGCAACTAAAAACGACGTGTCTCAGGAAACTGAACATGCTCAAGTTTCTTAGTGGCACTATGTGGGGGGCTGACCGTGCGGTGCTGCTACGGTTCTACCAAGCCCTCGTCCTGTCCCGGCTAGACTATGGTTCTGCGGCATATGGTTCAGCTAGGCTGGCAACCTTGACAATGCTGCACAGTATCCACCATAGTGGCGTTAGGCTGGCTACTGGTGCCCTCCGGAACAGCGCGATACCCAGCCTACTCTCTGAATCGGGTGTTCCACCTCTAAATTATAGACTCTTTTAGCATATGCTGCCAATGTGCGTTAAATGCCGCAACACCCGAGCTATCAAGCTCTCTTCAGTACTCAATACCACCAGAGGTACGCCAACCTGCCTCGTGCCACTCGGCCGGTTGGTATTAGACTCGATAGCCTGTGTACTGAAATAGGAGTGGCTGTAGGTCGCTGGATGATCCGGACACCTAGCGAGGTGCCTCCGTGGCATGTCCCGAGTCCGGAAATTCGGTTAGATCTACACCGAGGTCCTAAGGCGAACACGGATGTCTCCGTTTATCGGATGCAGTTCCACAGCATAGTTCACCAATTTCCGGACGCTGGCATTATCTACACGGATGGTTCGAAGATGGACGAGAAGGTGGGTTGTGCTTACGTTATTGATGGTGTAAATACAAAAATCTCTTTGCCTGAAGCCTGTAATGTGTTTACTGCGGAGCTCGTTGCCATCTATGAAGCTCTCCAGTTTGCACTACAGGATGCACGAATCCACTTTCTCGTGTGTACCGACTCTTTGAGTTCGTTGCAGTCAGTTGGTTCATGTTTCCCGCAACACCCCCTAGTGCAGCGAATCCAGGACCTACTAGCCGGGTTGTGCCGCGCAGACACTCGAATCACCTTTCTGTGGCTTCCAAGCCATATGGGAATTGCACGAAATGAGTTGGCGGATCAAGCTGCAAAAGAGACGGTATCACTACCACCTCGACCAATGGAGGTATCTGCTAGAGATATTTGCTCTCAGTTACGCCTACAAGTTCTGGCATTTTGGGAGAGTCAGTGGCTAGCTGACCCACTGCCCAGTAAACTGAGAGCGATCAAGGGTGGCGCTCTTTCTGGTCACGGAGGGAGTCCGTCATTTTGTTTAGGCTAAGGATAGGTCATACAAGATCTACCCACTACCTAACGAGAAGGGAAGACCCCCCCACTTTGTACCTGTGGAGCCGTATTCACCATGGCCCACATTTTAACCGAGTGTGTGGATCTTGCTGACTTACGAAGAAACCTTGTTTTGCAGATGACACTCAAACTTACTGTATATTAGCCGATGTTGCGGTGGCTGCTGATCGCGTTATCCTCTTTATAAGTGAGAGTGGCTTAGGGCCAGCAATCTAAATTTTCCAGTGTATATTGACTCAACGATTTGTTCGTTTTTGAATGATAATTTTTAGTTTTTCGGTCATTTGGTGTTTATTTTTATAATTTTATTATTAGTTTTATTTAATTTTTTGTTTCATTAATTTTCGGTATTTCCAAATTTTGGTATCCACCTCCAAATTATAAATTCCATTTCAAATTTGTATACTCTAATCCGTGTTAAGAGGGGCAGATGACTTCGTAGTTCCGCCCCTTAAAACAACAATAACTAACTACAGTAAAATTCCTAATCCTGCCCTGTTCAATAATGGCAGAATAGCTATAGTTTGAGTCTGAAAGGGCCGTATTGTAGCCTTCCCAGTAAGGTACAGTTTTCGTCGGCATCGCTTGAACTGTGAGCTTGTGAACACTACTCACATACAAACAGAAGTGGTTGTAATAATCCCACCCAACGATCGCACTCACAAGCGTGCCAAACTGCTAAAAATCAACCTGAAATTTGTTTTCGGAGATTGGAAACGACCTCTGTGCAACCTGTTCAGCACCATGCTGACTGACTGCAGGGAACTGGATGATTGTGTACAGAAGCTTTAATAGGCGCTTTGGCAACATTGGCAGTGGGAGTACCTGCAAGTGTTATAGAAATGTGCCAAACGGAGTACATCTGGCTTGTGTACCTATCTTGATTTGCAGGTTTCTCATAGAGAATGGAATTCCAACCCTGAAGTGGCCACTAGGCAGGTCAAAGTAAACTCCTCTATGGATATTTTAGTTAGTTGTTATTGTTTTAAGGGGCAGAACTACGAGGTCATCTGCCTTTATGGATATTTTTACCACAGCATTAAGTAGATGTCTTCTGCCTTCGGAGGCACACTGTACAATTCAGTTCGTGTTTCCTGTCCTCGGAATTGTTTTGGAAAGTGCCTCTGTGTTAGTATGGCCACCAGTTTAGGAGATTGTTGTCTTCCCCTTTTGTGAGGTACCTTGCTTTCATAATATTGTAGGAGGCTTTCAATAATATTCTCCAGAAATATTCTGTGAGACAATTTCTTTGTTGGATTTTGAATGTTATATGCAATACAACTGTTTATCAGGGCTACTTCAATTATGAAATACCATATAACTATGTACCATTTCAATGTACGCCTATCAAATTGTTAAGTAGAACAATAATGATCAAACTGATCAACACCCCCCATGCTTTTGTTATACATCACTTGAATTTTTAGTTTCAGGACCTTGAGTTTTCCTTTCTTGGAATCCACCTCCACCTCTTAGACCCCAGCAGTACCTACTGTAGAAATCATGTTCACTCTACCAGTATCTTGCCATGTACAGGCCAGTTTCATCTTCTGATACCCACACTCTTGGCAGGTCTCTCCACTTCATTTTTGCTTCCTTCATGTCTTGTGGCAAGCCTTTCCTATTGATCCTAATAGTTCCACAAGCACCAGTGCCTGATTCCAATACGTCTCTGTACAACCGTACACTTGAATAAAAATTGTCCATACAAACAATATGTCCCTTATGTTCGAGACCAGGCATCAGTTCGTTTACAACTTAGGAAGACAATCAGTTGCTTGGTGCTATCTGCGAGTCACTTTTACCACTGTATACGTTGTATTTCAACAAATAACCTGTACGGGAGTCATACAATGAGCAAAGTTTTATTTCCCACTTGGATGAAGGCTTACTGGGTAGATATTGCTTGAATGTTAGTCTACCTTTAAATTTTAACATACTCTCATCAACAGAGAGATCTCTGCCACACTCAAAAAATCGCCATAATTTTCTTTCGTCATGTCCATAATTGGTCTGATCTTGAATAGGGGATCGAATCCTACAAGTACTTTTTTATTTACCTGATTAGTGTTGCAGTTGAAGTGCAAAAGTGATCTCATCAGCTGGTATTGATTTCGTGAGAATACCTCAGAAAATCCAGGAGTGCTGTTTAGCCAAAAATTGTTTCGAAAGTAGGATTCAATGGAGGGTTTCTGACACATTCCCATACTTATTTCTACAGCAATCAAAGCCTTGATGTCCTCTGGTTGTACATCAGTCCATTTCCAGTAGCGGCTATGCTCTGAATGTCTCACAGTTCAGTCAGTTTGCAGTAAGAAATAATCGATTGTCTCACGGGCGACACATTCATAAATTACTTCAGGAACAATTTGGTGAAACACTCGGATGGTGAAAGTCCTTGTATATGTCTAACACCTGAAATCCCACTAATATCAGGCACATTATCCAGAGCTATGTCCGATCCGTTCATTACATCGTTGACTTCTTTCCATGCACCTGACACAACGAACCTTGAACTACTCTGTACCGTACCTCACCAGATTCAGCAAACTCTGGTGACCCATTGTCAGTCTTATTATTACAATCATTATCACTGATTTCAACATCAGAACCACTATTCACATCACCATAAAAATAGTCATCCTCTGTGTCAACGTCAGGCATACTTTCAGTGAGTCGCTCTGTAATGTCGTCCTCTGGTTTTCTTTTCTTTGGTTGTGCACTCATTGTGTCAGATATGTAGGCCTAAATTCCTGAAAGAAATTCAATCTAGCAGAGCACCACTAGCAGTATAAATCATGAGTTGAAATGCAAATGTCACATAAAATAACATCGAAGCACAATAATGGTCTACATAGCCAAACTGCGAGCTGGCGGCTTGACACTACATTTAAATCTGAACTTCCTGGCATTGTCACTAGACTGCAGCACATCGCAGAGCAGTACAAAGACAATTCTTCACCTATTTGACTTCAGACAAACGTGGTATCAAGCGGTTACAAAATTCTGAGGCCGTGGATTGAAGTCGAATACGGCAGCGGGCGGACTTGGATTGCAATTCGACTATTGTCGAACACGGCAACATAGAGGTTAAGGGGCGGAACTAAGAGGTCATCTGCCCCTGTATTTCATGTTGACAACATTGCTAAACAGTTGTAAGTTGTCTTTTTTTCTATGTAGTTGACAGTGACAAAAGTGCTGTTCAATTGAAGCAGTTTCTTTGTATAGATCACTGCCTCGTGTACAACAAATTATGTATTATTATTATTTATAATATCTATTTATTCATATTAATGTTGTTGTTGTTTTTGTTTTTATTCAATTGTCAGTTTGCTTAATTTTTTCTCTGGTTTGTTCCTTAGAGCACAGAGCATCTGTAACCAGCTCAAAAATCATGGATGGCCAGCAAAGTTTGTATCTGGCAGTCAAGATCAAGCTCAGCGTTTAGAAGCTGTGACCAGCTTGAGAGAGTATAAATGCAGGATTCTTCTGTCGACAGATCTCACTTCAAGGGGTATTGATGCTGAAAATGTTAACTTGGTCATAAATCTTGATGTGCCATTTGATGCCCCCACATACTTGCACCGAATTGGAAGAGCTGGTCGCTATGGTTCTCATGGTATTGCTATTTCTTTAGTGGCCCAAGGCAAGGAACAGGGTCAGTTTAAAAAAATGTTGCGTTTCATTGGAAGAGAAGGATTTTCTATTTTCAAGTTTCCCACGGACTGTGTTCCAGAAGATTTGTTTCATTGTGGCGATTTGGAATTTGAAAAAGTCAATTTTTTAACTTCCATCTCACCTGGTAGGTCAGATAAAACATCACTTTCTTGTAA
Organism: Meconema thalassinum; assembly: GCA_946902985.2. Lineage (NCBI taxonomy): Eukaryota > Metazoa > Arthropoda > Insecta > Orthoptera > Tettigoniidae > Meconema > Meconema thalassinum. The sequence continues at coordinate 611,693,072 of OX336388.2, forward strand.
TGCTGCAAATGAAAGTCCAGAGCCAGAAGATTTGCTTCATTGTGGTGATTCATATTTTGACATTCCTCCTTTCATTCATCCTGCATCACCTGGTAAGTCGCATAAAAAATCACCATGTGAACGTGTAGATGGAAATACAAAGCCTGCATCACAAGAAATTATGTCGAACTCAGTTGTGATTTATGAAGAAGACAAGTCTACTGAAGTGGAGATATACACAAACCACGAAGATATGCATCCTGCATCACCTGGTAAGTCACACAGAAAATCACCATGTGAACGTGTAGATGTAAATACAAAGGCTGCATCACAAGAAATTGTGTCGAACTCAGTTGTGATTTATGAAGAAGACAAGTCTACTGAAGTGGAGATATACACAAACCAGGAAGATATGGCTGAAGAGAAGAAAACATATGATACAGATGTGACCAAAGAAACAGCCCATGATGGCCTTAAAACTGAGCCTAAGGTAGATGTCTTTTCTGTACCGGATGAATTGGCAAAGGATGCTAATATTACTGCAGTTATTGACTTAATATCATTCCTAAAAATGTCTGGAAGCAAAGATACCATTCCAAGAAGCTACAAAAATATACTGGGATCTCTTAAAAAGAATGATAAAAGTGTTGACGGTGGAACAGCAACCAAGAATAAGCATTATCCACTAAAGCCATGCAATAAGGAAAATATCCTTCTTCTTCTAGATATGATAAAGCAAAGATCCTCTGAAACTGATGTTAGTTCATTCGATACCAAGATGATTTTGAACTGTTTGGCTAATGGTCAGCAATTGTTTCCAAATGGAATTAGTAATTCAGTTAAAAATTCCATATCTAAACCCTCCATGCTGAATGATCATGAAGGTAGTTGTGCAGACCAGCATTCTGCCCCAAGTCCTTCGGGTTCTGGGACAAGTGATTTGGGAAGTGTAGTCAGAATGGAACGATCACTTGCTAATTTTTTGGATATTGTAATAAATAATTCCAGTAGTGTGGACAGCTTGGAGCTGCCACAAGTACCTACCAAGCTTTCCAAGTCTGTGATGAGTGAGTCTAGAAGCGTCAAGAATTCAAAAAGCTCTGGGACAAGTGACTTGGAAAGTGCTGATGGTTCAGAGGGATCTCTTGCTAATATTTTGGATTTTGTAATAAAAGATTCCAGAAGTGTCAACATTTCGGAACTGCCACAATTACCTACCAAGCTTTCAGAGTTTGCGATGAGCGAGTCCAGAAGTGTTAAGAATTCAAAGATTTGTGCAACGATTGACTTGGAAAGTGCTGTCAGTTCAGAACGGACACTTGCTAATCATTTGGATTTTGTAACAAATGATTCCAGAAGTGTGGAGAGTTTAGAGCTGCCACAGTCTCCTGCAAAACTTTCAGGTTCTTTGGCAGGAGAGTCTAAAAGTGTTAAGAGTTCAAAGGAACAGGAAGTTAAATCTTTGCATAAGGCTATGAGACGTAAAAAATATCCTTCCACAACAAGAAGCAAGCCTGAAATAAATGTTCAACATTCGTCTAATATTGGTAATTCTAGAAGCTTAAATAGCCATAAAAATGTATGTATGTCCGTTCCTGCAATGGATAAGCCACAGAAAATACATTCCAGTAGTGTAGGATTCAGTGAATTACCTGGTGCTACTTCACCTTTTGTTCCGTTTAATGTAGATAGTCCAAAAGGAGAATATTTATCAGCGCCCCGGCATAAGACCAAGGAACGCGTTCGATGTTCAACTAAGAAAAAGAACCGTTGCGAATTTTATGATAAGAACTTAGAAGTACTCTTGATGAAACGCAGTAAACTGAATGAATCATCGTCGGAGGTAGAAGAAATTCCTGACGGTTACTATCCTGTTCCTAATAATAGTACTGTAGAGTCAGTGTTATCTGAGCAAAATGAATTGTGGAATGGTGAACAGGGTTGCAGCATGGCTAATGGTTGGTATGGCCCATCACCTGGCAATTCATGGCTTTATCCTCATGGTTCCAATAGTTGGTATTCAGAATGGAATAGGCAAGTGAGTCAGATAAGACAATATGTACAGTACACAGAATACATGAGGAGTCTCTTTGGATATCATTAGCTCAAGTTTATACTATGCCTATTTATGAATATACATCTGTTACGTTTGATATTTGAGTATATTTTGTGTGGTTGCCAAATTATTCTTGTTCGTAGTTTTGTTTGTGATGTTCCTAAAGTATGAGATGTTGACCACAATGTTGCTTTTTGAATAATTTTCGTCTTTTGTTTTCATCTATTACAACTATGATTGGCTGAGACCACTGGCTGTGTTACCGTATTTTGGAAGTAGTATTGAACAGATCATGTGAGGAGCATGAAATATAGAAGTGTTTTATTTTTTAAGGGGAGTGAGAGACAAGGAATTAACTAATTCCCGTAGAGTTTTCTAAATTTATTTTTCTGAATGTTCAATATTTTAATAGGCTATTATCCTATATCTAGGTTTCTGAAAACGAAATTCTGAAAGTTATTAATTTCATAGTAAATAAGGAATATCAAAAAGGATAGTCTAGAAATCTAGGATATTGGAGTGGTTATGTCTTGTCTCCACTTCCCTACACTTTCTAGCTCAAGTAAAAGACCTACAACAGCAGATGGAAGTTGTCGCAATTCAATGCACATTTTTTGTGATTGTCGCAATTCCAAGTGGATCTTGTACTACATGATCAAGTTTGTCTTACTTGCTCTGTTGAAATATTTTTCTGTTTGGAGAGAACGAATGCCATGATCAAGGATAATCAGTAAGAGCAGATTTATATGAAGAAAATTTTGGAAAAATATTAAACAGATATACTAAAATATCTGGAGTTGTGTGCCTTTGAATCTAGTAAATACCATTTTTTTAACCTTGAAATAAAAATAAAGTTTTTTTTTGGTGGCAAATATTGTATAATGCTCATAAGTGTGGAGTGTGATGGCACAGCGATTTTGCTGCCTGACTTTCACCTGGATGGCCGGGTCTTGAATCCCAGTGACAGCGGGGTGGAGTTTTCAGGAAGGGCATCTGAACTCAAATTCCCGGCCAAAACCTAAACTGAGCCAGGTGGCTCCAGTGACCCCAATCAAATTGGGAAGAGCCGCAGACAGTTATGTTTACCTTTATAAAGCTCGTCAGCAAAAAGTGCTTTTACTTTACATCATTGAGCTTATGTTGAGACCACATTTGTGTTGTAATTTCTTTGATTAACTTATTTCTGTACTAATAGATATCATCATCATCATCCATGTCCAACTCCATTCACACGGGTGTTGTAAACTAGCCTCTTCCACTGCTGTCTATCCTTCCACTTCTCTTGTTCCATTACTTCTGCCACATTCAGTCCAATGTCGGATTCGGTCCATCCATCTCTTTATCGGCCTTTCAACCCATCTAATACCGTCAAGGTTCCTCACCATCTCCCTCTTTGCAGCTCTGTCCATTTTGCGCCGATAAAGGTCTATTAATAATAATAATAATGCGCGTCAGAGTAGCAGTGGAAGATAAAATCAACAAGGTCGCAAATGGATGGGGAAAAGACGTCTTGCTCGACCCGGTGCTGGGCCCAAGGTTTTCGGAGCGAGCAAAAGATGATTTCCAAAAAACCAAATGCAAACGAATAATTGCTTAATGCAATAATCAAAAGTGCAGAAACGAGATTCCCATAAAATTAATTAAATAAATCCCAGAGGCGTGTTAATCGTGTCTTTGTTACATCACAAAGACAAGATTGACGAAATCGAGATAAGGATAAGGATAAGGAAGGGGAACTTAAATATAAGAAATGACAAGACAAGGGAGCTATATTACTTAAAATATAAAAATGTATTGAGGATAAAAGAAAGAGCGTGTACACGAAATAAACAAATTATTTAAAACAAAGAAAAAAGGCAAGCTAATACAAGCTCAATAATACAAAAGAAACCCAAAACCAAGAATAAAGACTTAAAAACTAAAAAGCACGACAGAACCTGAGTAACAGCTCAACAATATGAATCTAACGAAAAGATACGAACATGAAATAAAATAAAACGAAACTTACTAAAGTTAAAGAGAAACGACTAACTTGCAAAAAGTCAAAATTCGAACTGCTACAAGACGCGAAGCTTTTCATGATGTTATTGTAAACATACCTGAGGGATGGGGGAGGAGTGAGGGGAGTAAAACAAAGGGAAGAGAGATTTCACGGAGGTAGGAAGAAGGGGAAGAAAAGGGGGGATATCATTAAGTTATGTAATACGGCGAAAATCGAAAGAGAAAAACAAACAAAAGGAAAAAGAGATATACGGAGATACATTACATTACAATTGACTTGGGACGAAAGAGACCGGTAAAAATCGAAAGCACGCTATAAAAATTAGGCTTATACTCCAACATAATGCCGCAACAACGCGACATATAAAAAAAAAAGAATAATATGACATCGGAGCTGGAGAAAATCCCAGTTAACCACCGTCACATATATTCCATAAACAAAGGGGACACGTATTAGTGGGACGTTGGACATCAGTCCCGTTACCTCACACATACTGTCCACAAACAAAGGTCCAATTGCTACCAATCAAATGAAACATTTGTGGTACAAAGAGACACCGACGCAAAAGACGAGCACTAAGGCCCGACAGGAAATATATATAAGCCAAGACGCAGAAACGCAATACTTTCGAATCTTACAGGTATTAACCAAAATAATAAAACTGTGAGAAAGGCACATAACAAAAGCAACAAAAAGAACTCCGCCGTATGACATTACGCAAGGTCCCGGAGATCTGGTTCAAGGATTAAAATACTAACAATAACATCTTGAAAAGGAAAGAGAATTAAGCAAAAGAAGGAACGTTTAACAAAAACAATTACATTGCGTTAGATAGAAATACGTTGAGCCGTACTCACATTCCGCTGCGCCATGAGGGTGGGCCTCTGCCCGAATACACACGTTCGCCTTACATCTCGGCGCGTCTAAGACTGACTTAGCTTCTGTCCCCCCAGAGGGGAGAGAAGCCTCTCAGAAAAATCAAATGCATAGTTTGGGAGTGGCCCCAAACTCGCGTCAAATATTGTCAGAGCCAATGGCAGAACGAATTGCACAACAAAATGCAAGGTAGCAACAACACTAGCCAATACGAGAGAACAAGGCAGTATGTAGCCAGGGGTTGCACAACGTTAGACAGAGAGATACATACAGACAAACTGCGCACTTTTAAACTCTCGAGGCGTAATATAGAGATGTCACAACACATGACAATAATAATAATAATAATCATGATGATAATAATAATAATTACAATAAATTCTGAAAAGTGGTTCAATTTCCATCCTTTTCATATGGCCAAACCATCTTAATCTTGACCTCTATATTTGCTATACTAATGGTTCCGTTATATTTAATTCTTGCCTAATTTTCGAGCTTCGGATTTTATCTCTTCTAGTCTTCTGGAGAGATGTTCTCAAATATTTCATTTCAGTTGCTTCGATCTTACTGTTTTGCCTCTTGTTAGTAACCATTGTTTCTAGGCCTTAGGTTACAATTGGGGTAAAATATTGTTTATATAATGTTAATTTTGTTCTTTGTGGTTCTTGAACATCCCATAACAGCTGTCGAACCTGATGATAAAATGAGGTAGCTTTACTTAATCTGTAGTTAATTTCTGTATTAATTTCATTATTCCTGTTAATAACACTGCCTAAATATGTAAATTTTTCCAAATTCTCTAACTGTTCCCCATCTAAGTTGATTCGAACTTTCTAATTTTCCTTTCCACAGTGCATTGCCACAATTTTCTGTTTTCTAATTTTCCTTACGAACGCCTTAAAATTCTCATTCCAAATATCCATTCTTCTTCGTATTTCATTTTCTCCTTGTCCCCAAATCACTACATCATCCACTAAAACTAAACCATTTATCCCATCAGTTTGTCCAATATTATGCTTTACACTCCTTAAAATTTCATCCATCAATATAGTAAATAATAATGGCGACACTGTACTTCCTTGTTTGCCTCCTCTTCTTGTATAAAAGAATTCAGAATCTCCACTGCCTACCTGAATACTGCTCTTACTACCAAAATACAACATTTTAATTTTTTTGATTAACGATTTTGTTACATTCTTTTCCGTAGACATACTCTACCATAGGCTTTTTCTATATCTAAAAATAAATATTATATCTTTGTTCATTTCTTGGTGTTTTTCCAGTAACATGTGTACAGGAAATATCAGGTCCTTTGTTGATCTGTTGGGTCTGAAGCCATACTGCTCTTCTTCGAGCTGTGCTTCCATATATTTCTCAACCTCTTGTCTATTACCTTCTCCATTATTTTTAGGCCATGAGATAACAGAGTTATGCCTCTATAATTTTCAAATTTCTTCAGTGGCATATGCTGGACCAAAAGTATGGGTGTGCTGTTATAGTACATTATGCAACGAGCCTATATTGGCAATAATTAAGACACGAGTATGTTTATAAAATGAGCGTATGCAAGTTTTATAATTTCCATACGAGTGTCTTAATTACCATTATAGGCGAGTTGCATACGACTGTTTATGTTCGACGATAATTATTATAACTATTTTATGTTCGAACATAAATATTCATAAATATCTGTCGATTTCGCCAGTTTTATGTACTGATCAGAGTGCATGGGACGCATAGAATGCCTTGTATTTGACCATGGCCTCCTCGATTGCCGCACTATGACACTAGGCCAGGCAGTGAAATTTAAATCAGAAGGCGTTGGAACTCGGCGCAGATGCGTTGCTATCCTCACCTGATTGATCAAACAACTGTTTCTTGAGCTCTGATTGGTGGGAGAAACTGTTTCATAATGAAAAATAGTGTTGTAATGACCATCATTATGATACAGTTTTCTGACATATAGCCTAATAGTCAGGGTCGAACATAATAGTACATTATGCAACGAGCCTATAATGGCAATAATTAAGACATGAGTATGTTTATAAAACGAACGTATGCGAGTTTTATAATTTCCATACGAGTGTCTTAATTACCATTATAGGAGAGTTGCATACGACTGTTTATGTTCGACGATAATTATTATAACTATTTTATGTTTGAACAAATATTCATAAATACCTGTCGAGATTTCGCCAGTTTTATGTACTGAACAGAGCGCATGCGACGCAGAGAATACCTTGTATTTGACCATGGCCTCCTTGATTACCCCACTAGGACACTAGGCCATGCAGTGAAATTTAAATTAGAAGGCCTTGGAACTCAGCGCAGGTGCGATGCTATCCTTATCTAATTGGTCAAACAACTGTTTCTTGAGCTCTGATTGGTGGAATAAACTGTCCCATAATGAAAACTTGTACTATAATGAGCCTCATTATAGTACAGTTTTCTGACATATAATATTTACATTTCGACATCGTAGAACATAAAAAATTATACAGTTGATCTATGGCCACACAGAACTCTTACAAGTGAAATGTCGGGTACATTTCAAATAGCAAGCCAGTAGTGGATATCATATTTGCTTTCAAACCAGGAACAGGCCTCGGAAAGGACGGATGCAAACGACGACGACCCGGATATGCTAATCGACTACGAGTTGGGACATTAAACATACAGACACTGACAGGAAAAGTGGAGGAGATTGTAGATGTGATGGAGAGAAGAAAACTGGATGTACTGAGCTTGGCAGAAACAAGATGGAAAGGAGAAGGTCGCAGAGAACTGAGGAAAGGGTACCGGTTGTACTGGAGTGGGAACAGTGAAGGAAGGAGCAGCGGAGTAGGAGTAGTTGTGAGAGATGGAATGAAGGAAGAGGTAAAGGGAATAAGTGACAGGATCATGAAGATCAGAGTAACTGTAAAGGGAAGAAGCCTGGAGATAGCCCAGGTATATGCCCCTCAAGTTGGATGTACAGCTCAAGAGAAGGAAGACTTTGAGGAGGAGCTACAACAGCAGTTGAATGGTCAGAGCATCATTGTCATGGGAGATTTGAATGCACATGTAGGAAGTGAAAGGCAAGGATATGAAAGTGTATTGGGAGCAGAAGGATGGGGTAGCAGGAATGAAGAAGGGAGAAAGTTGCTGGATTTTTGCAAGAGAAACGGTTTAGTGGTAGGCAACTCCTGGTTCCGGAAGAAAGAAAGCCACAAGGTAACGTGGTACAGCAGTGATTTAACAAAGAAATCTTTGGTAGATTACATGCTGTACGACTGGGAAATGAAGAGAAGTGTCAGAGATATAAAGGTAATACCATCAGAGGCCTTAGATAGCGACCACAGAATACTTGTAATGAACCTGGGAGTTGTTAAGGATAGCAAGAGGACAGAGTACCAGGAAAGGAGAATCAAAGTATGGAAACTCAAGGAAAAGGAAGTCAAGGAAGAATTCCAGAAGATAATAAGGGAAAGGATGCCAACAGACAATCCTAAAACAGGGGAAGAGGAATGGAAGCAATTCAAAAACACAATGGTAGAAGCTGCAGTGGCAGTATGTGGAAGAACAAGCAACAGAAAGCGGTGTAAAGAGACACCATGGTGGAATGAGAGAGTAAAAGAAGCTGTGGGTAGGAAGAACAAGGCTTTCAGACTGTGGTTCCAGGAAAGAACTGATCTGGCAAGGGAAGATTATAAGATAAAGAAGAAAGAAGCAAACAAGATTGTCGCAGAGGAGAGGAAGAAGTGGATGGTAAAGTGGACGGAGATGATGGAGGAAGACTGCAGAGGAAATAAGAAAGTTCTTTATGGGATGGTCAAAAGTAAGAGAAGAGGTCTGCGAGAGGATGTGGTAATGATGGACAAAAACGGAAATGAGGTACACAACAAAGAGACACTCAAGACAGTGTGGAAAGAGTACTTTGAGGATTTGCTGAATCCAAATGGTCATAGGGAGGAAGACAATGTATTGGAAGATGGAGAAGACAACACAGGAATGGAAAAGGACCTGACTTGGAGAGAACTGGAAATGGCTATAGACAAGATGAAAGGAGGAAGGGCACCAGGTGTGGATGAAGTGAGTGTTGAAATGGTGAAGGCAGCAGGGGAGGTTGGGAAACAGGGGCTGTACCGTGTGATGAGGGTGATATGGAAGGAGAAAAAGACCCCAGAAGATTGGAAGAAAGGATTAATTGTCCCAATATTTAAGAAAGGAAGCAGAAAGGAGTGCAGAAATTACAGGGGTGTCACACTCATACCTCACTGTGCCAAGATATATGAAATGATATTAGAAAGTAGAATACGAGCCAAATTGGAGAGAAAATTGAGAGAGGAACAGTATGGATTCAGACCTGGGAGATCAACAGTGGATCTCATATTTTCAGTGAGACAGCTCCAGGAACACCACTACGAATTTGGAGAGGATCTGTTGATGGCCTTCCTGGACATCGAAAAGGCCTATGATAGTGTGTGTAGGGAGAAGGTTTGGAAAGCAATAGAAAATATGGGAGTGGAAAAAGAGACTGTAGGCAGAGTGAAGGAGATGTATTGTGGAAGTGTGAGTTGTGTGAAAGTTGGAGGGGAAAGAACAGACTGGTTCAGACAAATGAGTGGCCTGAAACAGGGTAGTGCGCTGTCACCCCTTCTCTTTATTGTGGTTATGGACGAGGTAATGACACGGATAGCAGGAAAGATAGGAGAAGATAAGATGAAAGCAATGGTGTTTGCAGATGATCTCATGGTCTGGGGAAACAAGGAGGAGGAAATTCAGGAGCAACTGAAGGCTTGGGAAGAAACAGTGGGAGAGTACGGATGGAAGTTCAACATCAGTAAATGTGAGATCCTGTTAACGACCAGGAAAAAGGACAGACCAATGAGTGGGATAACACTTGGAGGTGGACAGCTGAAGAAGGTGGAAAGTCTCAAGTACTTGGGAAGTATAGTGGAGGAAAATGGGAGAAATGACAAAGAGATTACGGAACGTGGCAGACAGGCAGAAGCATTTCTGAGAAGCATTAGGAGCTTAGTGTGGAATAAAGATGTCCCACAAAAAAGCAAGGAAGTGTTATACAGAAGCTACTATATTCCGATACTGACCTATGCTTCAGAAACGTGGACAATGAAGAAAAGAGATATAAGCAGAATACAGGCAGCTGAAATGAAGTTCCTGCGAAGTAGGATCGGAATAACAAGAAGAGACAGGGTGAGGAATGAAAAGGTCAGGGAAATGGTGAAAGAGGAGCCCTTGCAAGGTAGGATTGAGACATCAAGACTGAGGTGGTATGGACGCTTAAAGAGAATGGATGAGAAGAAGATTCCCAAGAGGATACACGAGATGCAGATGCAGAAGAAACGACCAAGGGGAAGACCAAGAGATAGATGGCTGAAAGGAGTGGAGGAATGTGTCAAGAAGAGAGGCGAGGACTGGACCAGAGTGACAGCGGAGAGGTGGTGGGAAGAAAGAACTAAGTGGCGAGGCTTATGTTCCAAACAGACCCAGCCTGGGGCTGGAAACTGTACAAGATGATGATGAGAAATTAAAATCATGTACCTTTTTCATTTAAACATCAACTGTATTCCTCTTTCTTGAGAAGAGAACTTCTCAATCACAGCATTATAAAATGAGTGTTTGACCTTCATTTTGTGTACTAACTCCTTTTCAATTGATAACAAACTTAAGTTACTCAGTCTTTCTTGTCTTTGAGTACTTCGTAAGTAAGTTTTGATTCTTAATGCAGAAAACGAACGTTCCACAGAGTTTGTAGTACAAGGAATGGTCAGTATTAATTTAGCAAGTTTATAAACTTCACCAAATCCAGAAGCGAGGTTATTTTCATGCATATAACTAACAAGTTCGTGAACATTTTTTCCATGAAATTCAGCTGATGTGTAGAGAACACTTAATTCATTCTTCAGTCCAATGCGGTCAAATAAATTTCCGTATTGAGTCTAAAGTTTTTGTAGCAGTGGTTCGGGAAATGTTCAATATACCTATGGTGATGTAGCAAATGAAAATATTCCAATTTCACAAGTTGAGAGTACCTACATTCGATCTGATGAATTAAACCATCGACAATTTCCACATACAGGCGGCGATAATGATTAGTAGTAGTAGTTTGTTGTTTTAAGGGGCGGAACTACGAGGTCATCTGCCCCTCTTAACACAGATTAGAGATTACAAATTTGGAATTGAAATTCAAATTTTGAGGTGGACACCTAAATTTGAAAAGACCTAAAATTAATACAACAAAAAATTAAATAAAAAATAAGTATAAAAATAAACAAAAAATATGGAAAAACAAAAAATATTATCATTCAAAAACAAACAAGTCGTTGAGTCAACCGATACACTCTGCTGGAGAACAAGACTTATAACATGGGCATAACAGTGGGTGAATATTGTGCTTGGATAGGCCGATAAGACTTTAGATTGTAAGCCATTCACATGACCACTCATTACAGAAGCCCCATCGTACGTCTGACCCACTAGTTAAATGGAAATTCTAAATTCACTTACTACTTGTTCTACATGGGCAAATAAGCCATTTGCTGTTCTATCAGCACTAACATCTATGTAGCCCAAGAATCTTTCATAGACAGTGCTGCCCTTTACATAGCAGAGAACTGTAGATACAGTAGTTATTATTATTTATTTTCGTATGGTACAAATCTACATATATATACAAATATGTATATAACAATCAAAAATGAACATCAAGGCTCTTCAACCAGGAAAGCGCTGGAGCTGATGCTTTCATGAAATCTTCCCATTCGCCTGCAAAGCTACGCTGTGGGCACTCCCGAATGATGTGGTTCATCATCTGTTCTTGAGCTCCGCAGTCACAAGCTGGTGATTCCAGCCAACCCCATTTGTGTAGCATTGCCTTGCACCTTCCATGACCAGTTCGAGCACGATTTAGTTGGCACCACGTAGCTCTTGGTAGAGCAATTCCTGGGATATGCTGGGAAGGATCATCTAAGTGGATTTGGTGAGATGAAGAAAAATCTCTCCACCTTCCCTTCCAGATTTTGTTGATGTTGTAAGGCCCTGGCTGCTTAATAATGTCATCACCCCAAATAGGATTCCTGGATTTCAGGTGCATGGGTGGAGGATTACTCAGTACTGAGTGAACCGGAAGGTGCTTGAAGTCAGAACAGATGTAAGTTTTCCAGGCGTGGGCAGCTGCTTGTCATCGTCTCAGTTGTGGAGGAGGAATGCCTGCCAGGACGTGCAACCATGGCACAGGGGTTGATCTTAATGTGCCCGTTATAATTCTTAAGGACTCATTGAGCTGAGTATCCACTCTGTGGACATGAGCACTTCTATACCATACCGGTGCACAATATTTGGCAACAGAGTAGACTAACGCAAGGCTTGCCATTCGAAGAGTACTTGCATGGGCACCCCATGTTGTGCCAGCCAGTTTGTGGATGATATTGTTCCTGGTCTTAAGTTTTCCTGCAGTATTCTCAAGGTGTTTACTATAGGTCAGAGAACGGTCCAGAGTTACTCCTAGGTATTTAGGTTTGGGATTGTTTCTCAGCCTCCTTCCGCAGAATGTAATGTTCAGCTCTTGTTTGGAGATTCTACTATTAAGGTGAAAAACTGTGACCTCAGTTTTTGATGGGTTTGGGCAAAGCCTCCACTGTTTGAAATAGTTTTCTAGTTTTTGCAGGTCCTGTGTCAGGATTTTTTTCCCGTCGTCCAGATATTTGGTTTGGATTGCTATGGCAGAGTCATCAGCATAGCAGAACTTATGGGACACTGTTTCTGGTACATCGCTTGTGTATAGGTTGAACAATAATGGGGCAAGACAGATCCCTGAGGGAGGCCGTTCTTGATGGTGTACATCTTACTCATCTTGTCGCCTGAACCACGGCCGACTGAATGCGAGCTGCGCTTATACCGGCGTAGACAATGAGTCCTTTTACATGAAATCTTGTTAGTTACTCAACTGCTCACACAGCGCTGTTGACCAAGCATTGCACAACTAAGACTTTTCTCTACTTAGTGTAAAACAAAGTCCCCGATTCTTGAATATCACGGGTAATCTCGAGAACCACTGGATGGATTTTTATGCGGCTTTCACCATTCTGTACAGGTAATATCGAGGAAGATTTCTGTAGAAAATAATTTATTTATGATCAAAGGGAGCCAAGCAGTAACAATTTTAGATTTCAGTGAATAGGTCGAAGAAAGAACTTGACGTCCGTGCGCTTTTTAAGCTTACGCTGGACAAACCGTTAAAAATATCAATATACTATGAGTGTAAGAATTGTTCAGCATAAAAAATTATACCAAAAAGTCTGTGTGAGCATATCTCTATCTTCGATACATCGCCCACTATAAGTGTTTTTAGTTTGGACGGGAGGGGGATTTGGCATGCACCTCGTCATTCTTAAATTACGTCTGAGAGGAATTCCTTGCACATTCATAACTGTTCCTGGGCGAAGCCGGGGTGGGTTGCTAGTGACACTATATATTATCATTATAATTCCCGCAATATCAAAATGCAAATTATATCACAAAATAAAAAAGCGTGCCAATAAATCTAAGAGAAATTAGACATACCTTGCACCTCGTTACAGTTGAATTCAATCAGAATCACTTGGTTTTCATTAAAGTTAATGCATTTTCCTGCTGAATGGTTTGGAAGTTCGGCAACAGTTATTAACTGTTATTAACTTAAAATATTCATTTTTGTATTTTTGTACTATTTGTGTTCATGATTTCATTACATTGTCAGAATTAATGCTTTAATTAGTAGGGTATACTATTCAGTGTATCAATTATCAATAAAAACCGTGAGGTTTCTCACCTCCCCATATTACGAAACCCGGTTGCCTAATACGGGGAAAGTGCACTTTTAAAGTTAACAATAATATCAGAGGGTATTACAACATCAAACGTGCCCATATTTGTAATATACATAGTATATCGCCTGAGATTTACATTGGTGAAAAAAACAAAATTATTCCGTTCCTTATGTCTAATGTGAGCCCTATAAAAGAAAACTCTCCATATTTGGCGACTTTCCTCTACCCATTTTTAGAAGATACCTTATGCACTGGACAGTTGAATCCGTGATTAATTGTATAGGTAGCTTCGTAAGTCTCAGAACTCAGGAAGTCCTTTCTAGCAGCGTTACTAGCAGCTTTCAAAGTTTCAAGGTAAGAAAGAAAATATTCCTCTAGCCAGTTTAGGCAACTGTCATTTATTGAGAAAAAAATGCCCTTTATCTGGATTTCTAGACTGAATATGATGGTATGTGATGCTTACGTCATGCATAGCAAACCATTTATTAACGTTTTTCAAAAAAATTATGGTTGCTTCTGCGTCCATGAATGTGTACGCTTCCGGGTGCATGCCTATATTTTCTTTCAGTGTACTAATGGCACCAATAACTTCTGACGAGAACACTTCTTGGCACGCCGTACATTCATTTTTTCAAATTTAGTGGGTTCGATGTGTTTTTTAGTGAGGTGTCTGACTGGTTTGACGATCTCATCTTTTTGCATTGTGTATAGTAATGACAAGTATTTCCCTGAAATTATTCCAGTACCATCAGTCATCTCTCGTTAGAGAAACTGCGTTCTAATGTTTTTTTAAGAATGTGACAATGATGAAAACTAGGGAATAAATTACTAGATTCGTCGTATGGGTGATTGACCATTGGTTGCAAATTCCCTCCCCTAAATGCCTCATCATTGTAGTGTTAGTTTTGTGATTATCAGAGACAATTATTATAATTATGAAACCGCATTGTTCAACCTCGAGAATAACGTCCAGCAGGAGTTTATGTAAGTCCCGTCCTGACAGCTGCTTCGTGAAAAAGAAGGCACACGGTATCTGATAATTTGTCGAAAGATCTCTTAGCACAAAAAACAACACACGATTGGCTGCTACTTGTTCCCGGCTGTAATTTTCATCCTCTCTTTCCTTTTGATGAGACGGTGCTGGAATTGTGTCTTTGTACCCGAAGAAGGTGCAAGGTATGTCTAATTTCTCTTAGATTTGTTAGCATACTATTTTATTTTGTGATATAATTTTAATTTTGATAATGCGGAAATTATAATGATCTTTTCTTTATTCGTGTCAGAAGTATCGACTTTACACATAGATATTTTAAAATACACGATATATACATTGCTACTATACAAATATACAGATATACACATATAAACAATAAATATTTCCGTTGACTTTTCAAGAAATGCAAGATTTTCCCCGTACTATTGAGACGATTTGGAAGATTTTTGTGCAAACCGCACCTTCTAACTCCCTCTTGTTCAGGAGCTTAATTTTTGTGAAACATACACCTTAGCGTTTTATTAGGTAGCCTACTGTATATTGTACCCTTGCGTAAAACAGTGTTTTTATACAAGATTCTGTCTTCGGAGTGCGTTCAGTCCTGGTAGGCTTTTACTAGAGCTCAAATACCAGACGACTGCTTTACTACTACAAGGATCTTAAGCAAAACTATAAACTAGCAAAAGAGTGAAAAACAGATAAAATAAACACCATTTAATAACTGAATAAAACAAGAAATAACAACACTAAATAAACACAGTCCTCCCTGAACTTGACTCCCACTGAACATAGAATTACAAGGATATGAGTGGCCTAGGAAGATCCTCTCCTTAAAAAATAAAATGTGGATTAGAAATTCCACTTGTCTGGTTAATGTGTATGCACGCGTATAACTATGCTAGAAAGGGAATAAGTACTTTGATGAAGATTTGCTCACAAATGGAACAGCCAAGATGCCCGCAAATCCTCATTCTGAAAACCATTAACATGGCCTTACGGGACATGCACTTAGAATGGCTGTACAAGAATAATAATCTACTAACACACGCAACCATAAAAAATACATAATTAACAGATCTCCAACGGGATTGCAGGTGAGTCAGAACACTCAAAACAAAACAAGAGCGCGCCCTCGGGCTCAAATGCTCAAACACAAACATGACAACAACGTGACGGAACATCGAGACTATCCGAGATCAATGGACACGAAAGTAAACAGACCAAAAAAACATGCCTAAACAGGCTGATATTTACATGAAATAAAAGCAGGAATAAGTTAACACACTGGGAATCAATCAATCATAGCGCGAACAGCTCCCATTTACCGATTAAAATACTTTTATCATTATTCAGGCTTTCATTAAACAAACATTTTACGAAGAACGGAAATGAAGCCCGTCTCTACTAATGAGCACTGCTTGCTCTTATCTGATTGAAGTCCGCCTGGAAGAAATTACTCCCTGCCACTCATCAACATATGGGTTCAGCCAGCCCCTCTTACAAGCTTTGTGTCATGCTAATAATAACAGATGACCTCCACGGCCCCGTTAAATCCAACCTGCAATCGCGGTACATAAATTCACATAAGATCTCGCCAATTCCTTTTAATTGCAAAAACATCACATAGGGTTCCCAACATTTGCCTCGCAAGGTAAAAATGCGGAACCAGGGAAAGCGGCAGACAGAATGTGGACATTCCCGCAAGCTAATATCGCTTAAAATCACAACATTGCAGGCACAACAAAGCTTTGGGCTGAACAAACACTGGTCTACCACAGGCCGGCACATGATCCAGATATCCCTAGATTCGTGTCCTGGGACACTCCAAAGAATTTAATTCAAAATCGTTAATTTGATTGGGCAGACTTAATAATTGCAACAAATAGCAATTAACAACACTAGCCTGAGTAACAATACATATCTAGGCACAACAAAGATTTACCACCACTTCTACTATTTATTCTAATTAATTCAGTTTCGCTTCTGCTATAATACTGATTCCCAAATAGTGCCACTAAGCCGCAAATTGACGGTAGCGAACACGCACTCGGTCGTACGTGTGGCCCCGTGTACTTGAACATCACAAAAATGTATTCACAATTATAAAATACAAATAGTCACGCTGCTACATGCATTAACTATAGTGTGCCAGTAACAAACAAAGATTCTACATTTAAAACACATATACAAAATATTTACACAAAATTAGTCCCATAAAAACCACAACCAGTTTGACAAATAATATGCATTATTTTGTACTTATTCCTTTCTGCAACAGCCCCAGTTCACATCGCCAGACATCCTCCCTTCAGTGTGTTTATCTCACATTAGCCCTCATGAGGCCGAAGAAACGCTGGTTCGAAGTCTTCTTCTGAATCTGGAGTTCTATCTTGATGCAGAATAAAAATGTTAATTATAGTCACACGTTAATATCTCTAGCTAAATTTTGCCAAAGGCTACTACTTTCACCAATTGTCTTATGCAAAATTATACGAAGGACTTGTCCCTACTATTTGTAGTCATGGTAAACTACCTAAATTTCATAGACTCTACAACTTTCCACACTAAGCTGTGCGCATACAACTTCATTTCAATGATTCAAAATACAAGTGCCCACTGACACATTCAAACAGCATAATAAAGAATCGTGATATCAACAGAATAACATGCAGAGAATGAATAGAATTGAATGCATCGTCAATATCAAAATGAGTCGAATAGAATGCCTCGTCGTCAACTCAAATGACAGTATTTATATGGTTCTGACGAAAAGTCGAAGCGAAGGGGAAATCTTGGCACTAACTTCTGTAATTTGGCGACTATTGGCATGCGACAGATATTAATCAACTCGTAATCACAGGTCCATACCTGCCAACTTTTACGGTTTATCCGTAAAATTTACGGAAATTGCAGCATTTTACGGTTTTACGGATGAACGGTGTCATTTTACGATTTCGCGGACAAAAATTTGAAAAGATAATTTACATTCGATAATACCGCACACTTCCGTACAATCGATTGTTTGCGTGGGTCGAAGGCAAGTCCACGATAGTCGATAACTCGTTCTTTGATATGATTCGTACTTTTAACCGTGTGATGTTTGTGTCTTCATTGTAATTGAATTTGAAGCCGGGATAACCGTTCTTCCATGTGAATCTTAGGTGTCGACAGGCTCTGCTTCGCATATTCTTTGTTCCGCTCCGTTCGCTCGTTGCGATTTAAACCATATTCTTTGACCACGTGAGTTGTTCATTGTTCGCGAAGTTGGCGTTCCTTGAATGTTTTCGTCTTTTAAGGTTATGGCATATTTTAATGAAGCGTTCGAGTTTTTGTGCTATAACTTCGTGCTTCGCAGTTTCCTGTATTCCTTGGACTAATTACATTCGTTCCACGTGTGTGTTTGTTTTTTATTTCTACCATGTGCATATTCTTTCTTCACGTTGACAGTGACGTAATTAGGGCCGAGTGTCTGTTTACTTCCTTTTTGGTGGAACACAATGTGCCCTTAAGTGCGGCTGATCATGCTGATGCTTTATTTAAGATGTTTCCAACATCAGAAGTTGCAAAGAAATATAGTTGTGGTCGCACGAAAACGACATGCTTTGTAAATAAAATGGCAAAAAATGCATCATCTGAAGTTGTTAAGTGCCTTCAGAACGGACCGGATACAGATAAATCCCTTTTCTTTCCATCAGTGAGAAACTACTTTTGTACTGCCTGTGACTACATCATCAACAAGTTTCCACTCAAGGATGACGTGTTAAAGAATGCTCAAGTTGCTAGGTTAGACAAAATTGAAGATGCACAGTTTTCTTCCATTCGTTTTTTTCTTGGAAAAGTTTCCTATCATGTTATGCAAGGAAGAGAATGAAACTACAGATGAGGTGGTGAATGACCTTCAGAGGCAGTTCACAGCTCTTCAGGTAGATGACACTTCGGCTGCACATCAAGATGCTGCAAGTGATTCCAATTGGGCACAAATATCAAGAATTCGTGGAGCCGATAGACTTCTTAAGTATAACCGAATTTCTAGAGTAATGCTCTCTGTTCTCACCATACCCCATAGCAATGCAGAATGTAAACGTGTTTTTAGCCTTGTGAAGAAAAATAGAACACAGTTCAGGTCATCCATGTCCAATGAATCTCTGGAGTCTATTTCTATTTTGAAGACCAGGAGTTCTGGTCGCTGTTATGACAAAACATTTTCTCATGACTTTTTGCAGGAAGCTAAAAAGACCACAACCATGACTTTAAAGTCGAACTAGCATGTGATTTGCAGTGTGTATTATATTATTTCTTGCCTGTGTTACGTTAAACAAGTTTTATTGTGTAAAGCCTTTTTCAATTATCGTATATCAGCTTAATCTATCAAGGAAGTCCTGTTATGTGTGCTCCAAACCAATATTCACCACGCCTGCTGCTGATTAACATGGATTTCTTCTGGATTGTTATGTTCATCTACAAATTATGTAAGTAGATATGATTTCATTGAAGTATCCTGTTTAAAGCATGAATTATTGTATTTTGTAGCCCAGAAGTATTATTATTTTCGTCAAGCCGGGGGTATATCGAAAATCGTTCTATTTTTTGTCGCGCGTGAGTTTTACTGATAGCCCTTTTCAAAAGTTGGCAGGTATGCAGGTCACAATTTAGCCGTCGTGCACAAAAATCGATCATGGGGTTCTTCAATCCTTGATTCCCGCTTTTTATCAACAGGTCGACGTCTGATGCATCTATGGCGCTACAAGTGGCGTCCCTCTGCTGATTGGTTGTTCGCAATGTCAAAGTTGCAGGTTTAAGCAGTAGGCTCTGCCATGTGATTGGTTAAAAGTTCCTCTCATCTCTTTCTCTCAGCAACTATCTTTCTCCGGACGCTTATGGCATGTTAAAGAACCTTCCACTAATTACCCCTGTGTGAAGCTAAATTGTATAGGTTAGTAATGTAAACAACGCTCTTAGGTTTCTACGTTCGTTGCCAAGAGCCGACTGCGGTAGCGACTAGTAGCAAAAGATGTTAGTTCACATTGTTAACACGAGCATTATGAACATTCTAAAATCATAATCTTCCAGAATTTGAAGTTTTGTAGAAATTATCAGGGAAAAGCATGATGAATGTATAAACTTTTCCAAAATTTTTAAAATTAATTTTCATTAACCAGGGACAGTTAATTGCAACTATTTAAATGAAATACTAAAGAGAAAGGACAGTACTATGAGTGTGCAAAATTTCATTTCAACAAAGCGAAGGGATATCGAGGGACAATATTTTAAACATCAGTGATTTTTACTCTAGTGAAGGTGTACCTCCCCCTTAAACTGAGAAGAGGATGATTCAATTCCCACCTCTTCAGGCGAATGGCTCCTGAATTAAGGCCACTGCCGCTTCCCTTCCAATCCTCATTTGAATTACAATTAATACAGCAGGCGGCTTCGGTGGTGTAGTTGGTAGCATGCTGAGCTTCTATGCCCAAGATAGCGGGTTCAAACCCGGCCGAAGCCGTCGGATGTTTTAAGAGCGTTAAAAATCCCTCAGTATGCCTTCCTTCGGAGGGGATGTTGAGCCGGCGGTCCCATGTCATAGATTTATGGCATGTTAAAGAACCTTCCACTAATTACACCTGTGTGAAGCTAAATTGTATAGGTTAGGAATGTAAACAACGCTCTTAGGTTTCTACGTTCATTGCCAAGAGCCGACTGCGGGTGCGACTAGTAGTCGTTACGGTGGCGTTTGGCGGCAAAAGTAGGAACTATTTCAAAGTTGCAGTTTACTTGAATTTAAAAAATGATACACACACTAATACAGCCATCACAATTTACACCGGTTATCAGATCCGCCACTGCCAATCATTACAGTCAATACGACAAAAGTTATTAGGCCTCCCACAAAGAGTTCGATTCCTGGTTAATGCTTCTGGAAATTCCGAGGTGAAATCTCACGTCTGGTGGCTCAAATTCCACGTAAAAGGGAGGTCCCTTGACTTATGATCGCGAGTTTAATGGTCACGTGATATTACAATCACACACTCTTCATATTCCTTCTGATACGTATAGCCTACTAAATCCTCCTTATAGTGGCTAGCATTTTCGGCTATCACCGCGGAGGCCCGCGTACGATTCCCGTCTCTACCAAGAAATTTAATTCTGGAACTGGGTAAGTAGGATAAATAAAGCGGTTCTGGGACTGGGGCTAATGGGCAAGAAGGCCGCCGCGCGCAACCAGTCCTATGTTATTCTCATGGAGGGGACAGTCATGGCTGGGCCAGGGGCTAGTAGGCAATATGGCCGCCACGCCCTGAGACCGTGGATGACGTTACACGTCAAGTGTGTAACGTTGCTAAATGGAATATCTATTATTTATTTATTATTATTATTATTATAATTTATTATTTATATAATTTTTAAATATTTTTTCAATTTCTTTATTATAATATTTAATTTTTTATTTATTATGTCAAAGCAGTGAAGCCTCCGTGGCTTAGGCGGCAGCACGACGGCCTCTCACCGCTGGATCCGTGGTTCAAATCCCGGTCACTCCATGTGAGATCTGTGCTGGACAAAACGGAGGCCGACAGGTTTTTCTCCGGGTACTCCGGTTTTCCCTGTCAAAATTTCATTCCAGCAACACTCTCCACTATCATTTCATTTCATCTGTCATTCATTTAATCATTGCCCCAGAGGAGTGCGTCAGGCCTCGGCAGCCGGCACATTTCATATCCTCGCCGCTAGATGGGGGCTTCATTCATTCCATTCCTGACCCGGTCGAAGACTGGAAGCAGGCTGTGGATTTTCATTTTCATGTCAAAGCACTAAAATTCTCTAACCCAAAGAAACCTAATTTTTACAGTTAAATTAAATGCATGTAAGATTTTCTTTTTTTACATTTTAGATTTTAAATTTTAGATTTTAATTTTTACATTTTTTTATATTTTACATTTTGAGATTTTAGATTTGTTCATTTTACATTTTAGATTTTGAAAAAAAAAAAACGACTAAACTATAAGGTCATAGACCTAACATTTGTTTTTAATTTTTTCACTTATACATTTTAATTTATTTAATAGTAAGTTGTAAGTAGGTAGTTAGTTTGTCTATTAGATATATGTCATTGTTCTATTAGACTGTGGTGTGTGTGTGTGCCTGGTAGCAGTTGCATTGTTTATTAGTTATAGTTCATTGTTTCAGTAGACTGTGATGTGTGATTGCATGTGAGTGTGCCTGGTGACAGACTGTTTTAGTGGTAGTATTTGTTGTTGGTGGAACTTTAGTATTTTTTTCGTTAGTAGAATTTTGGTATTTAATTGTTAGTACGGTAGAAGGTTAGTATTTTTGTTAGTAGAATTGCTCTTTACTTATTCTGAAAGGGAGTAGCAGCCTTTCAGAATAAATCAATTCTTTACTAGTCTTATAGACGGTTAAGATATTGATAATATAAGCCAAATAATGGCTACACTGCGTCCTGCTGCACGGCTGAAAGCAACGGGAAACTACAGCCGTATGCTATTCCCGAGGATATGCACCTCTCTATGCATAAATACATGTGATGATGGCCTCCTCCCTTGTAAAATTTAAATCCGGAGGGAAACTAGTCTCCCGTTCGGATCTCCGGGTGGGGACTACTCGAGAGGGGGTTAACATCACAGAAGTGACAAAGAGGAAATCTGACATTCTACGGATCGGAGCGTGGAATGTTAGAAGTCTGCTAGGAAATGGAAGGTTAGAAAACTTAGAAGGGAAATGGATAGGTTGAGGTTGGATTTGGTTGGGATTAGTGAAATGCGCTGGCAGGAAGAACAGGACTTTTGGTCAGGAGACTATAGGGTCATTAGCACTAAATCAAACAATGGCGAAGCAGGGGTTGGCCTCATATTGAGTAGGAAACTTGGACAGCGGGTGGAATATTATGAGCAATATAGTGAACGGATTATTGTAGCAAAAATAAATACTAAAACTACCTGCACCACAGTGGTACAAGTCTATATGCCTACCAGTCAAGCTGATGATGAGGATGTTGAAAAGGTCTACGAAGAAATAGACGAAATTCTGAGGTATATCAAGGGTGATGAAAATGTTATAGTAATGGGAGATTGGAATGCTGTGGTAGGAAAAGGGAGAGAAGGGAAGATAGTTGGAGATTTCGGATTAGGTGAAAGGAATGATCGAGGAAGCAGGCTGGTAGAATTCTGCACTGAGCATGAGTTGGTCATAGCTAACACCTTATTCAATAACCACAATAGAAGAATATTCACATGGATGAGACCAGGAGATACAGGGCGTTACCAAATCGACTTCATTATGGTCAAGCAGAGGTTTCGAAACCAGATTTTGGATTGTAAAACATATCCTGGTGATGACATAAACTCTGACCACAATCTGGTTGTAATGAAATGCAGATTAAAGTTGAAGAAACTGAAGAAAAGTCAAAAGCCAAAAAGGTGGGCAATAGACAGACTGAAAGAGAAGGATGTAAACGAAAGATTCAAGAAGAGTATAAAGGAAGGACTAATGAAAAAACCTAAACAAACTTCAATTGCAGACGAATGGGCACTTTTGAAGAATGAAATAACAAAATCCGCAGAAGAAAACATTGGTAGGAAAGAGAGAATAGGTAGAAAACCGTGGATCACTCAGGATATACTAGAATTGATGGATGAAAGGCGGAAGCACAAGAATGTAAGAGATGAAAAGGGGAAAGCAGAATACAGACGTCTGAGAAATGAGGTTAACAAGAAGTGCAAGGAAGCGAAAGAAGAAAGGTTGAAAGAGAAATGTGCAGGTATAGAAAATTGTCTGAAATTAGGAAAAGTAGACACAGCTTATCGAAGGATTAAGAATACTTTTGGGGAAAAGAAGACTAAGTGCTGTAATATTAAGGACACAAATGGAAAGCCTCTAACAGATAGGGAAGAAAAGGTTGAGAGATGGAAAGCTTACATAGAGAGTTTGTATAGGGGAAAGGAGATTGAGAATCATGTAATGGAAAGGGAGGAGGAAATTGATGAGGATGCGAAAGGAGATTTAATATTGATATCAGAATTTGATAGAGCTTTGGAAGACTTAAGCAGGAACAAAGCACCAGGCATAGATGATATACCGATTGAGTTGCTACGCTGCATAGGAGATGAAGGTCTGATCAGGTTATTTCACTTGGTGTGTAGGATTTATGAGACAGGTGAGATACCCCCTGATTTCAAGAAGAATGTAATCATCCCTATACCAAAGAAAGTGGGAGCTGACAGATGTGAAGATTACCGTACAATCAGCTTGATTACTCATGCTTCAAAGATCCTGTCTAGAATAATTTACAAGAGGATTGAGAGCCAGATAGAAACGGAGTTGGGTGAAGACCAGTTTGGTTTCAGGAGAAATGTAGGAACAAGGGAAGCTGTACTAAGTCTTAGGCTGATTTTGGAAGGTAGAATAAGGAAAGATAAGAGAACGTTCATGGCTTTTGTAGACTTAGAAAAAGCTTTTGATAACGTTGATTGGACCAAATTGTTTGACATTTTGAAATCGATTGGAATAAAGTACAGGGATAGGAGGGTGATATACAATCTATACAGAAACCAGACAGCAGTCATTCGAGTTGAAGGACATGAGAGAGAAGCTGGTATTCAGAAAGGTGTAAGGCAAGGCTGCAACTTATCACCCATACTTTTCAATCTTTACATTGAACAAGCAATGAAGGAAATTAGAGAAAAATTTAAAGTGGGAGTGAAGATTCAAGGAGAAATAATTTCTACTCTGAGATTTGCTGATGACATCGTCATCTTGGCCGACAAGCCTGAGGATTTGAATGAGTTTTTGAATGGTATGGACTCTGTCTTACGGAAAGATTTCATGATGAAAATTAATAAATGTAAAACAAAAATACTGGAATGCAGCCGAAATAAATCAGAAACCTCTATGGAGATCAAATTGGCAGGTGAAAAGCTGAAGGAAGTAGGAGACTTCTGTTACTTAGGAAGCAGAATAACCAGTGATGGACGAAGCAAAGAGGATATAAAAAGTATGTTGGCTCAGGCAAGGAAAGCATTTCTACAAAAAAGGAATCTGCTGACATCGAATATAGATTTAGGTATTCGGAAGTCATTTTTGAAAGCCTTTGTCTGGAGCGTGGCGCTCTATGGAAGTGAAACTTGGACTATTGGTGCAGCAGAAAAGAGGAGAATTGAAGCATTTGAAATGTGGTGTTACAGGAGAATGATGAAGATCAGATGGGTAGATAGGGTTACAAACGAAGAGGTATTAAGACGAGTGGGAGAGGAGAGATGTTTCTGGCGACTGCTAATGAAGAGAAGAGATAGGTTGTAGGACACATACTAAGACACCCAGGAATAGCAAGCTTAGTTATGGAAGGAAGGGTCGAGGACAAGAACTGTAGGGGTAGACCAAGGTTAGAATATGTTAAACAGATTGCCTCGGATGTAGGGTGTGGTAGCTATGTAGAGATGAAACGATTAGCTCAGGACAGGGAGGCATGGATAGCTGCATCAAACCAGTCAAAAGACTGAAGACTCAAACAACAACTGAGCAACAAAATCGTAAGCTAGATAATTCTTGCCCAGTATTGGGCGACGTCAATAGCATTAGAGGAAGCTGCAACCAAGTCTATCATAGTGCACTTTGAGGGACATAAGACACACTGACATAAATGTTGGATCGTTTGCTGCTTTCCACAATCACAGAGTGATGAGTCGCTTGAGAAACCCCACTTCCGAAGATTTACTTTTGTTCTGCCGACTTCTGTACGGAGTCTGTTAAGGGATTTCCAGGTTGTCCACTTCTCCTGGTGTCCACATGGAAGCCTTTCCTTCGGCTCCATCCAGTTGGAGAGATGGCTGGTTCTTTCTTTCCACATCTTGATCCTAGCATTCTCCGCTCTTCCCTCAAGGTTAACTGATGTACGGAGAAAACTTTTTCTGGATTTCAGCCTCCGGGTGGCTGGGTGGTATCCATAGAGGGGATGTGCTTCTGAAGTAGATGATTGGAGCCTTTCTTTGTTAGCTGCTACCTCCCTACGAATCTCACCAGGAGCAATACCAGCTAGAAGTTGGATCTTCTCAATGGGTGTAGGTTTCAGGCATCCAGTAATGATCCTGCAACTTTCGTTGAGAGCGATGTCGACTTGCTTCGCATGGGCTGACCTGTACCAAACCGGGAAGGCATATTCACCTGCAGAGTAGCATAAAGCTAGAGCTGATGTTCTGATTGTTTGTGGTTGTGTTCCCCAACTGGTTCCTGACAATTTGCGTAGAATGTTGTTTCTAGCAGCTATCTTTTGTTTTACGTTTTGGCAATGTTTCTTGTATGTTAGTGTGCGGTCCAGCATAACTCCCAAATACTTTGGTGTAAAGCAATGTTCCAGTAAGTTCCCTTTCCAGAAAACTTTGAGTTTCTGAGATGCCTGTGCATGCCGCAGATGGAACGCGCAAATTTGGGTCTTAGCTGGATTTGGTTTCAGTTGGTTTTTCTCATAATAGGTACCTAGCTCTTCTAATGCAACAGTTAAAGAGGTCTCTGCTTCATCAAAGGTATTAGTCTGAGTAGTAAGTGCTAGGTCATCGGCATAGATAAAGCTTTTAGTACCTTCTGGCAATGGCAGGTCATTTGTGTAGATGTTGAAAAGAATAGGAGCCAGTACACTGCCTTGAGGGAGTCCATTCCTTTGATTTCTCCATCTACTTCGGCGTCCTTGGAATTCAACAAAAAAGCGACGATTTTCCAGGAGAGTAGCTATCATCTTGGTTACTTTGATGTCTGTAATCATTCTGTAGAGCTTGTGTAATAATATCCTGTGATTTACCGTATCGTAGGCGGCGGAGAGATCCACAAAAGCCACACCAGTGATCTTCTTCTTCTCAAATCCATCCTCAATGTGTTGAGTTAGATGTAGAACCTGTGCTGTGCAGCTCTTTCCTGGGCGGAAGCCACACTGCTGAGGTATTAGAGCGTGGTCTACTACTCCAATTAGGCGGTTTAACAGCATCCTTTCCATTATTTTGTACAGATGGCAGAGTAAGGAGATTGGTCTGAAATTTTTTGGGTCCGAAGGATCCTTTCCAGGTTTCAGAAATGCAATCACTTTGGATTTTCTCCATATTTTAGGAATTTTCAGAGAAGTAAAACAATTATTGAAGAAGTTCAGAAGCCATCCCTGTGTGGTTGAACTGAAGTGTTTTATTTGCTCTATTGTGATGTCCTCTAATCCTGCCGCTTTTCCATGTTTGGCACATTGAATAGCTTTCTGTAATTCCTTTATTTCAAATGGCCGGGAAAGGTTACTGGGCTTCATTTCTCCATTTTCCAGGATATTGTGTTCCATTTTCCTTATTGGGCGATTGGTTTTCCCATTGGTGACAAGCTGATTTGGGAATTGGTTTGCCGTAACATTTGCATGGACTGGTACCTTGGTTGGATCGTTGGTAAGTCGTTTTAGAAGCTTCCAAGCCTTTCTGCTGTCCCTTGACATATCTGTTTCCTTCATGAGTTTGATCCAAGCATCTTTCTTTGCCTCTGCAATTAAGGAAAGCAGTTTCCTTCCAGCTGACACAGTGTCTTCACTTAGTGGATCTTCCTGAAACAGTGAAATATATGTGTTCATTTGAGCAGCCGTGTCTGAAGTTAGGCCTTGTATATAATTAACTCTGCAGCCTCGTGGTATGGAAACGCGGGAAGCTTCCTTCATTGCTTCAACAAACTGATCATACACCTCTGGTGTTGGCTGGATATCTGATATTATTGTATCAAGAGTTGAGCTGAACTTCTGCCAGTCTGCTTTTTTGAAATTATACCTCCTTCGAAATGGAGCCTTTATTGGCCGAATTGCTGAGAAGAGTTGACATATTATGGGTCGGTGTTGGGTATTTGGAATAGGATTACACATTGATTTCACGCATTGTTGTGCCACGTGTTCGCTAGCAAATATCAGGTCTGGGTTGAAGCCTCGTCGCCATCTACTGCTGTTAAAGGATGGAGGTAGTTTGGGGTCATGAACAAGTTGTAATTGGAAATCATCAGCCCATTCTAACACTGCCTCTCCATTATTATCGTCTTCTGTATATCCCCATGCACTGCTATGGCTGTTGAAGTCTCCAACTACAAAGTTTGTCTTTTGATTGTTGTAATTGTTTGGAGTTCGGAAGGAGAAATTCACATTGGGTGGTTTGTAGACACCTGAGATGGTGCAATTGCTGAGTTCCACGGTTATTATCTCGATTTGGTTTTCGGTGGTGACTGCAGCAGAGAAAATTTGTAAATCTGGTTTGGCAAAAACAGCACTGCCATACTGTCTATGGGGAATTTCGGCCACGAGTCTCATCCCCGCTATTTTAGGTCGCCGCATTTGCTCATCTCTGTGGGTTTCTTGAAGGCATAATATATCACATGCATGTGTTTGACAGAGCTGATGTAACATTCCTTCTTTAGATGTAGACAAACCTTCAATATTTACAGATATAATGGTTAGTGTTGGTCTTGATAAAGACCGTTCTGTATCGAGCGATGTCATGACTGGTACTGGTAGATACTTCTGGAATGCTGACGTTCAGTTGAGTAACGGAAATTCAATTCCGACTACCTATGCAGGGGCACCACGGGCAGGAATCAGCTTCACCCCCATTATAATGATGATAATTATATAGTATCACAAGCAACCCGCCCCGGCTTCGCCCAGGAACAGTTATGAATGTGCAAGGAATTCCTGTCAGACGTAATTTAAGAATGGCGTGGTGCATGATACACAAATCCCCCTTCCGTCCAAACTATAAACCCTTATAGTGGGCGATGTATCGAAGATAGAGATATGCTCTTGCGGACTTTTTTGTAGAATTTCTCATGCTGAACAATTCTTACACTCATAGTATACTGACATTTTTAACGGTTTGCCCAGCGTAAGCTTAAAAATCGCACGGACGCCAGGCTCTTTTTTCGACCTTTTCACTGAAATCGTTACTGCTTGGCTCCCTTTGGTCATAAATAAATTATTTTCTACACAAATCTTCCACGAGATTACCTTTACAGAATGGTGAAAGCCGCATCAAAATCCACTCAGTGGTTCTTGAGATTACACATTTAATATACGTACTGTACAGCTGTTTATTAATCGCGCCTACAATGGGATGGGAGTGCGCTCTATCGGCGCCGAGTAGAAATTTTCCAATTACACGTTATGCATTGGCTCTAACTGGGATTGTCAAGGCCGGTATAGAGCGCAGCTCGCATTCAGTCGGCCGTGCCTGAACACAGTCTGAAATAATGATTCCTTAACATGGTGGATAACAGGGCAGTGAGTCTTCTGCATGGTAATGCTTGTTTTAACTTCAGCATTAACCCATCAGTCCACACTGTATCATAGGCAGCAGTTAAGTCGAGGAAAGCCACAGATGTTTTCAGTCCTCTTTGGAATCCTGCTTCTATAAAGGATGTCCGAGCTAAGACTTGCTCACAACAGCTTCGTTTTCCCCTGAATCCAGCCTGTTCTGGTGGTATTCTGCTGTCTAATGTGCTGTAAATTCTATTGTAAATTAGGCATTCCAGAATTTTATAGCAAACAGTGAGGAGTGAAATCGGACGATAACTTGCTGGGTCATCTGTTGGTTTCCCAGGCTTAAGGAATGCGATGATTTTTGCTATTTTGAATTCTGGTGGTATTTGTCCTTTGGCTAGGATATCTGAGAAAAGATTCCTGAGCCACTTCCTGCCATTTCTTCCTAGGTTAGTTATAAATTCCAGAAATATACCATCCTGACCAGCTGCTTTTCCAGTTTTCATCATCATCATCATCATCATCTTGCACAGTTTCCAGCCACTGGCCGGGTCTGTTTGGAACACAAGCCTCTCCAACGTCTTCTGTCTTCCCACCATCTCTCAGCCTCCACCCTTGTCCAGTCTTCTCCTCTCTTCTTCACGCTTTCCTCCACCCCCTTCAGCCACCTGTCTCTCGGTCTTCCTCTCTGTCTCTTTCCTTCCCACTTCGTCTCGTGTACCCTCCTGGGTATCCTCTTCTCCTCCATTCGTTTTACATATCCATACCATCTAAGTCTAGATTTCTCTATACCATCCTGTAATGGTTCCTCCTTCATTAATTCTCTGGTCCTCTCATTTCTTATTCTGTCCATCTTTGTAGCTCTAATACTGCTTCTCAAGAACCTCATCTCACTGGCCTGTATTTTGCTCTTCTCCCTTCCTTTCATAACCCAGGTCTCCGAGGCATACGTCAGGATAGGGACATAGTACGTCTGATATATGATCTTTTTGCTGTTCTGAGGGACATCCTTGCTCCATAACATGCTTCTCACACTCCTCCAGAATGCTTCTCCCTGTCTCCCCCGCTCATTTATTTCTCTATCGTTTCTTCCATTATCTTGTATCAGGCTTCCCAGATACTTGAAACTCTCCACTTTCTTCAGCTTTTTCCCACCAATTGTTATTCCTGTTGTGGTTCTTTCCTTCTTCCTTGTTGTGATCACCATCTCACTCTTATTTATGCTAAATTTCATCCCATATCCTTGTATTATTCCTTCCCACACGTCCAACTGTTCCTGTACCTCCTCCTCCTTGTTTCCCCAAATCATCAAATCATCTGCAAACACCATTGCTTTCATCTTTCCTTCCCCAATTACATGTGCCACTCGGGACATTATGTCATCCATCACCACAATGAAAAGTAACGGTGACAGTGCACTTCCTTGTTTCAGGCCGTTTCTCTGTTCCAACCAGTCCGATCTCCCTCCTCCCACTTTCACACAGCTCACGCTTCCCTTGTACATCTCCTTTATCCTCTTTATAGTCCATTTCTCTACTCCTCTATCCTCCAGGGACTTCCATACTTTGTTTCTGCATACACTGTCATATGCTTTCTCAATGTCCAGGAAGGCCATCAGTAGATCTGTTCCATACTCATAGTGCTGTTCTTGTAACTGCCTTACAGCAAAAATCAAATCCACTCTGGACCTTCCTGCTCTGAAGCCATGTTGCTCTTCCCTCATACCTCCTTCTATCCTTGTCCTAATCCTCCTTTCCAAAACTTTCTCAAACATCTTTGCACAATGACTCATCAGTGTTATTCCCCGGTAGTTCCTGCATTCTGTTCTACTACCTTTCTTGAAGATCGTGGGGGCGTGGTGGCTCAGCGGTCTAGCTGTATGCCTCTCACCAAGGCGGTCCGGGTTCGATTCCCGGTCAATGCATGTGAGATTTTCGAAGTGAAATGCCATGTCCTGTGGTTCGGATTCCACGTAAAAAGGAGGTCCCGTGGCTCATGATCTCAAGATTAACGGTCACGTTAAACTACAAGCTTCCTTCCTTTTTTCTTGAAGATCGGGACAATTATTCCTTTTTTCCAGTCCTCGGGGGTCTTCCTTTCCTTCCATGCTGTCCTCATCACTCGGTACAACCATTGTATCCCCACCTCTCCTGCTGCTCTCACCATCTCCACACTCAACTCATCCACACCCGGTGCCTTCCCTCCTTTCATCTTCCTCACTGCATCTTCCACTTCTTTCCATGCTAAGTCCTTTTCTGTTTGCAGTTCATCTTCCTCTTTCCCGATTTCTTCCTCTTCGCCGTGGTTTCCATTTGGGTTCAGAAGTTCTTCAAAATATTCTTTCCACATTTTCTTCAGTTCTTCCCTATTTTCTATCTCTTGTCCCCTTTTGTTCACCATTCTAACATAATCCGTAGGATCCTTCCGCCGCTTATTTTTTACCATCCCATACAGGACCTTTTTTGTACCTTCACTATCCTCCTCCATCATCTTTGTCCACTCTTCCATCCACTTCTCTCCTCAGCCACTACTCACTTCGCCTCCTTCTTTCTTTCCTGGTACTCTTCCCTTGTCTCTACCGTCCTATTTTGATACCACCTCCTAAAGGCTCTATTCTTTTCCCTTACTATATCTTTTGTCTTCTCATTCCACCATGGTGTTTCCTTCCACCTCTTCTTACTACTTGTCCTCCCACATACTGCTTCTGCTGCACCTACTAGTGTCTTCTTAAATCTAGCCCATTCCTCTTCCACCCCTCTTTCTTCATCTGTTGGAATTCCTTCCTTTACCTTTTTGAGGTACTCGACCCTTCTATCCCCTTCTTTATTTCCATATCCTTATAAGTCTTTCCTAGTTCTCAGTCCCTTTCTTCTCCTTACTCCCTCTCAGGTTCATTACCGGCAATCGATGGTCGCTATCCAGGTTCTCCGATGGTATAACCTTGATGTCCGTGATGTTCTTATTTAGTTCTTTCTCATACAGTATATAGTCGACCACCGACTTCCTGGTCAAGTCATCACTGTACCATGTGATTGTGTGGCTCTCTTTTCTTGAACCAGGAGTTCCCATCTAGCAGGCTGTTCCTCTGGCAGAAGTCCAACAGTCTCTTTCCTTCCTCATTTCTTCTGCCCCAACCCTCTGGTCCTAGAACACTCTCATAACCTTGTCTTTCTCTTCCTACATGGGCATTCAGATCCCCCACAACAATCATATTTCTTCCTACCAGCTGCTTCTGCAATTCCTCTTCAAACTCTTCCTTCTCTTCAGAGGCACAGCCTACTTGTGGAGCATACACTTGCACTATTTCTACGGTCTCTCCCCTCAGTGCTACTTTTACTTTCGTCATCCTATCACTTATTCTCCTCACTTCTTCTTTTAAACCATCTCGTACTACTACTCCCACTCCATTCCTCTTTTCCTCTTTATTCCCACTCCAGTACAGTCTATAGCCTTTTCTCAGTTCTCTCCTTCCTTCCCCTTTCCACTTTGTTTCTGCCAATCCCAATAAATCCAACTTCCTTCTTTCCATCATATCCACTATCTCCTCCACCTTCCCCGTCAGCGTTCTTATGTTTAAAGTTCCAAATCTTAGTCCGTGTGTACAGCCGTGTCTTCGTCTATTATATCCACCATGTCCTTGGCTCGTTCCATTCTTGAAAGCATTTGGATTCATCCACTACTGGCTTGCTGGGCCTATCGTAGCCAGGGCTGGCATGCGAAATTAAATTCATGGCTGTGGGGGCGAAAATAATTTAATTTCGCCGTGAGCGCGATATTCGGTAGCGAAATTGTAATGATTGTCGGTGCGTAATTAAATCAAAGCGAAACTTAATTCTAAGCGAAATTAATTTCGTTCCAGGCTTTTAATTTCGCTCCCGGCGTGAAATTAATTTAGTTCCAGACTTATAATTTCGCTCCCGGCGCGAAATTAATTTCGTTCCACACTTTTAATTTCGCTCCCGGCACGAAAATAATTTAGTTCCAGACTTATAATTTCGCTCCCGGCGCGAAATAAAATTCGTTACAGCCTTTTAATTTCACTCCCGAGGCGAAATAAAATTCCCAAACGTTATTAAGTTTCGCTCTCTGACGTGTATTTAAAATGCATGAAACATTTAATTTCGTTGTTGAAATTAAAAAACAGTATATTTGTTTCGAGAGTTAAATAATGTTCTGTAAGTAGTGTGTTTTGATCGGTTCAGATGCCTCCACCTCCACACAAGATGGCGGCGGTGCGATATCTCTCGAACTTATGGTTGGATTTTAACAAATGAGGTGTCATTGAACTCGGGCTGACACCCCCTTTCCAATGGACAACATATTTCCACCCCAAAAATAAAACCTACCCTACTAAGGGGTGAAATTGAATTTTTTAGAGAATCTCTCTCTCCAATTGCAACATGTGAGAGTTTGAATGCCGATATGGAATGTAACGTTGTTCTGCAAACCAATAATCAAAGAGGGGCATGTTAGGCCTTGAGGTGAGAGCCCCTGTTATTGTTGACGAGCCCCCTGCTGTCAGGCCCCTGTGGATGGGTTATTGTGGACGAGTCCTTGTGGACAAGTCCTTGTGGACAAGTCCTTGTGGACAGGTCCTTGTGGACAGGTCCTTGTGGACAAGTCTGCGTGGACAGGTCCTTGTGGACAAGTCCTTGTGGACGAGTCCTTGGCCCTTTAGACTGATCCCTTTGGACGGGTTCCTTTGGCCTGGTTCCTACGGACGAGCCCATGAATTTATTTAAATTATGTCAAAGGGCCTAACTACATTTGTGTGTGTGTTGAATTGACGTTGTTCACCACTACTATAATAGGATAACGATATGAAAGGAAAGTAGCGAAATACATGTGAACACGTGTGAGATGACCTTATTACCGTCCTCCTTGTGAAACAAGTCACATCCTGTTTTGATTCATACGCGAGAAAATGCGAGTTCATTTGTAATATGATCTAACACACAGGTGTTCACATGTGCACGTGCACGATAAGAGCTAACAAGTCACAACCTGTTTTGGCAGTGGTGGGAATAAGGCTAGAGACATGTACGAGTAGTCAAATTACTCCGGCAGACAACCCCTTTCCTATGGATAGCTTATTTCCACTCAAAAAATAAAATCTACCCCTACTAGGGGGTGAAATAATAATTTTTAGGTAAAAGTCTCTTTCCATGTGCAACATGTGGGAGTTTGTATGCCAATATGAAATTAAACTCGTTCCACATAAAGTGCATGCATACAACTGAATGCCGCTATGATTTATCATTTTTGTTTTTTGTTTTACGAATGCGCAATTGGGGTTTTTGTAAGAGGGCGGGCTTTTTGAATAATGATTTATAGATACGTTTTTTTTTACAAATTAACCAAAGATCCAAAAACTAATAGGTCATCGGCTTTTTAATATGTTATGAACTAAGAAAGCTAGGAACTTGTATGAGGGGTCGTTGGACTTGTGGTGACGCCCTGTTTTTGAATGTATTATTCATTTTTTGTCAAAAGGGCCTAACTGCACTTTCGTTAATATCTCGCTAACTAATAATCACAGAGGGTCGAGTGAGGTGTCATAGGACTTAAAATGGCCAACCCCTCCCCATGACCAATGAATTTACAAAAAAAAAAAAAACAGCAAGGTCATTAACCTAAGATTGTATCAACTAATAATCAGAGAGGGACAAGTGAGGTGTCACAAGACTCAGGATGGCCAACCCTTTTCCATGACCAACGAATTTACCCAAAATACCCTAAACAGCAAGGTCATTGACCTAAGATTTTATAAACTTATCAGTAGAGAGGGTCAAGTGAGGTGTCATAGGACTACGAATGGTTAACCCTTCCCCATGACCAATGAATTTACCTCAAAAATTCAAAACAGCAAGGTCATTGACCTGAGATTTTATAAACTAATAATCGGATATCAACATGTGAGGTGTCATAGGACTTAGAATGGTCAACCCTTTCCCATGGCTAATGAATTTACCCAAAAATACCCAATACATCAAGATCATCGACTTGAGATTTTATAAACTTATAATCGGATATGGACATGTGAAATGTTTACAGTGAGTGATGAAACATAGCTAGGTAGTGAAAGAATTATTGTAGGCTACATGTATGGTGACTGACAAATCTTTCACCATTGGAACTTGTTTTCAGATCAAACTGCAGTACAGAGAGAGTATAGGTTGTAGGTATGGGATAATAAATGACAAATGGTGTATACAAAATCTGATTAATCGATTCAAGAAATAAGAGTAGTCAATCTTTAATTGATTGGTTAAAGAGGATAGCTAAAATCCAAAATAGTGACTACATTGAACTAAACTGAACCAAGCTGAATCAAATCCAACCAAACCGAACCAAACTTAATCAAAAACAAGCCAATGGTTTAAGTGTAAAACTTGTGGTTGAATGTGGGCATTGGTAATGTCAGAAAGGAAAGGGATAACGCTCTACCTATAGAGGGTAAGGTAAAGCTAGTGCATAATGCTAATGCACACACACACACACAAGTACATGAACCACACACAACCATCCTATGCAGTTATTATGGGTTGACTGTTAAAACTTGCTCAGTGGTTACTGGGACAAGATGGTCGCTACACACAACAAGCTTTAAATACCTGAGGCTAATAATCTATACACACACTCACACACACTTGTTCTAAACTAAACTGTCTTGCTGGCAGAGCTCACACAGTAGGTAAATGACAGAAATGCTTGGCTAACAGAAATACAATCATTTTCGGTTGTCTAATGTTATCAGCTAAACATTACGTGCTATAGTGGTGAGCACATGTGCCTCTTTCACTGGAGATCTTAACTCGATTTCTAGCTCTAAGGCCTAGAACGAATCAAACTTAGAAAAAAGGGTATGGTGACGCAGTGGTTAAACTGTTAGCCTTTCACTAAGGTAGACTAGGGTTTGATTTTTGGTTAATATGCATGTCATAAACAATCAAATAAAAGCAGAGATAATGTTTAAAACTGATTACACTTGTCTCTTTTCAAATTATCACTTAGATTACAAATACAAACGTGGACAGGGTTTGACATACAGTTAATGCTTCCTATCACATACCAGACTGCAAGAAAGCCAAACAAGCAAAAGCAGTGGTAAAATCGCTATGTGTAGAGAAATACCTAACGGTTTTATGAACTGGCAAAGGTATGTCGCATAAACAGTGCAGGATATAATCCAGCAACCATAATTTTTATCTCGTGGACAAGAGAAAACATATATATATAGAGAGATAGAAAGCTTGTGTGTGTGTGTGTGTGTGTGTGGGTAGCATTGGTTGTTTGACCAGAGAAAATACGGTGAGGTAGGGTGGGGAGAGGGAGAATTAGCACTTATATATGAATGGAAAATAGATTTTTTTCAATCGTTTTGTTTTTCAAATGTAGTGGTAGATAGTCGTTTTTTGTAAAACATTCTTACTTGCAGTAGTAATAAGCCTCTATGGTTCCGCTAACATATAGATAGACTGTATTATTGCCATGGTCAAGCACTCACATTAAGATCATTTACAAAATCATAAAATGAAAAATAAAAATCTTGTTTTGGAAATATCGTTTTTCAACATAAACACAAAATAAATATATAAAAAATTTGTAAACAGCAAATTGGAAAATCCATGTTTCCATATAGACAAAATTTAAAAACCTTAAACGGACATTTAAGAAAATATATGCAAATGGGAAATTGACAAATGTGTAAATATGAAAATGGAAAAATCCATGTTTCCATATCATGAAATTGAAAAACATCAAACTGTCATTTTAAAAAATGCAAATGGAAAATTGACAAATTGCAATGTGTGAAATGTGAAATTGAACAAATGACTATCATTATATAAAAAAAGAACATGGTGCTCTATGGTTGAGGTGTGAATCAAACCCTCTCTACTTATTTGGACCACTCGAGACTGAGTAGACTAGTTTTTGTTGTCATACCACTTTTAAAAGTTTTTGTTAAATCTAGGAATTGAACCCAAGAGCTTGTAGGGGGGGATCCAAGGTTATAATATGTTAAACAGATAGCCTTGAATGTAGGGTGTGGTAGTTATATAGAAATGAGACGTTTCACTCAGGGCAGGGAGGCATGGAGATCTGCATCAAACCAGTCAAAAGACTGACGACTCAAACAACAACATGTAGAGCTCACCAAAATAATGTTGTGTAACGGTAAATGTTAGTCAACGAACAGTAATGCATTACTAAAACCCATGACACGATACCTAAGAGCTTTTCTAAAATTATTTTAAAATGCCTTTAACCCTATATTAAACACCCAGTTCACAAGACTCATAACTGTAATGTTATGGACAAACAAAACAAAATCTATATTTCAAAACAAACAAGTGGTTTAGTCAATGTATACTGGAAAAAGTTTTATAAACACTCAAGTCCACAAAAATAATTAAATTAGTAACTGTCAGATTGACCGAGTGGTTATGGTGTTTGACTTAAGTTCAAATTTTCAGTACAAGAAAGCAAGGGTTCGAATACCTTAGCTGATATAACTATTGCCTCAACATGACTTGACCACACTGTATTATTGTGTACTCGGTACACAAACCATAGATAGAGTGTATTGTTTAAGGTCACTCTCTTTACGAACATAGTTAGAGACTGTTGATGGTTAACAATTGCATTAATAGGGGGACATAGGGATAGCAATTATGAAAAACAGACAATACCCATACACTTTTTTATTTATTTAATGTAAGTACTTGTACAATAGTTATATACAAACTACAATTCTCTTTTGTCTATTACTATCTAGTCCTTTTCGATCCACTTGCATAACAAGGCAGATGACTTTGTAGTTCAGCCCCTTAAAACAACAACAACACTACCTCTTGCATAGTCTGTGATGTTGATGACTCTTGATGCGTGGAAGATGGATACAACATAACTTTTACAACAGGGGTTAAACGTTGCTCAACAATCAATGCACTATTTTGAGTAGCAACATCTTTCTCTTGTACAAACTTATTAGCATTCTGATGATTTTTTGCCAACACCATCAGTGTTTTGTCTGGAGCACTACATTGATGATCACTCACACTTAAAACCACACCATTTCTACTTTTCATATTGCCTCGACATCTTGTTGACCTCTGTTTTGAGCATCGCCAGAATATTATTCCTTTTACATTTTGTCGTCTATAGTTATAAGAGTAGCCTTTATAGAGTACACGTTGTTTACCTCGGTTAGTTGTAGTAAGTTCCATAGTAGTAACTAACCTGTTAGTATGATTTGCACACTACAAAGGTTATCTCTGTTCTGGTAATAGAATTATTTAGCGTTGGCTTTTATATTTAATATGTACAGTTAAAAGTGATAGAAAAGTGGTAGAAACGTGGTAGCAAAGTGGTAGACAAGTGGTAGACAAGTGGTAGACAATTGGTAACATAGTGGTAGAAAAGTGGTAGCAAAGTGGTAGCAAAGTGGTAGAAAAGTGGTAGAAAAGTAGTAGAAAAGTGGTAGAAAAGTGGTAGCAAAGTGGTAGCAAACTAGAAAAGTGGTAGAAAAGTAGTAGAAAAGTGGTAGAAAAGTGGTAGCAAACTAGAAAAGTGGTAGCAAAGTGGTAGAAAATATTACATGTATTGTTAAGAAATAGTTTAAGCGGTTACATGGATTCATTACACTATAATTTTAGCATCGCGAAGCTCATTTTCTATATCCAAAAGTTCTTCCTCATATTTAGTATGACCAGCCTGTATACAGGTATGCAAGTACTGAAGCCGCTGGATTAGCTTATTGGGATTGTTCCAGTAAACAAATTTAACAAATGATTTTTTTGGGTGTAAACCATTACCATCCTCATCATCATCATAATCATCATCATCATCATGGTTATCATCATCAATATAATTATCATCAATATAATCATCATCACTATTACTATCTAATCCTTTTTGTTCATCTTGCAATGCAACAACCTTTGGCATAGTTTGTGTTGTCTTTGATAGTGTTAGAGGTTTCTTAGACGTTAACGACTGTCCTAACATGTCTTTTTCAGGAGATAATAAATGCTCTTTAACAAACAAAGCACTATCTTGAGCCACACTATTTTTTTCTTGGTCTTGCTCTTTTACCTTGGTTAGAGTATTTTGTCCATTTAAATGAGTATTATTTTGAGATTTACAATGATGATCGAATGAAATAAGTATGTTGGAGCCTTTTGTTTTAATCATTCCTCGACACTTTTTAGATCGTTGTTTCGAACAGCACCAAATAACAGTTCCATTTTTATTAGTTCGTTTTACAATATATGCATATCCTTTATAGTAAGCACATGGCTTACCATAGCTAGTCGTTGATACTTCCATGTCGACTGTTGAGCATAAACTAATCTCTGGTAAAGTTAACTCGATAATAAAAATGATAGTTTGTAG
Organism: Meconema thalassinum; assembly: GCA_946902985.2. Taxonomy (NCBI): domain Eukaryota; kingdom Metazoa; phylum Arthropoda; class Insecta; order Orthoptera; family Tettigoniidae; genus Meconema; species Meconema thalassinum. The sequence goes on from OX336388.2 coordinate 611,732,450, forward strand.
TATGTGCAGTTTAAAGTAAGAGCAAAAGTGAGAGTCAAATGGTAGAAAAGTGTTAACAAAGTGGTGGAAGAGTGGTAGCAGTTTATAGTAGTCATGATCTTTTTTTTTTTTTTTTACCAGAATGTGATTTGAGTAAATGTAATTTCTAAACCTTAGCAGTGAGTAGTCAGTTAGTCTTGGTTCAGACAAGCGTAAACAGTTCTCCAATGAATCAGAGATCAAGATTTTCATTATGAAACAGTTGTGTGTAACCAATTAGGTATCGGTACTTGATAGCTTCACACATGAACAAAAATTCCAACATATCTGACATCAGATTTTCATTATGAAACAGTTGTGTGTAACCAATTAGGTATCGGTACTTGATAGCTTCACACATGAACAAAAATTCCAACATATCTGACATGAAATACATGATTTGAAAGTTGACAAAGAATATCCAATCAACCATTGTAGTTGCAATGTCAAACACAAAGACAAAATCAGCATGAACTTTTAAGTTACAGGAAAATTCTATGAAATAGACTATGCATGAAATTTGGAAATACACATTAGAAGTTTGCAACACCATCCTTCTAGCCTGTATAAATTATCGACATGGAAAGTGTGCACTGCCCCTAACATTAAACCAATTTATCAATAACGCAAGTCAACAATCAAAACATTTTGTCTTGAGTCTATCATTTAATGCATATATTCTGTCTACATTGAACAGTAACAAAAAACGTCAATCATAATTAATTAAGTTTGCTTTAATTCGTTATGTAATGATAAATACATATTTAAAGTTTTGGCTGACTGTTCAGAGTGAATCGCCTTTGAACACATAAGAGAGGGAATATTTTAAGACTTAACCTCTGCTCACCTAACATAACCTAAATTACCTAACCTAACCTTGTCATATAGGTAAGAAACTGGTCAAGCCATGCTTTCGACTACCGAGTTTCAGCTACTTTTCAAGGTTACTCTCCCGAACATTGCCGGAGACTGCTGATAAACACCTATGTTCCCACGGCGGCGGCGCGCAACGACTTACATGATGCGCTTCCCCCTTTTCATTGATCCCTGTTGATTTGTCCCTTTGGACTGGTCCTTGTTGACTAGCCCCTTTGGAAGGGCCCTTTTTGAATGGAGTCATTTTTGACGGGTCCCTGTGGACAGGTCCTTTTGGCTGATCCCTTTGGACCGGTCCCTTTGGACTGGTACCTATGGACTGGCCCATGCAATTATCCAAATTATGTCAAAGGGTCCGGTCCAAAGGGATCAGCCAAAAGGACCTGTCCACAGGGACCCGTCAAAAATGACTCCATTCAAAAAGGGCCCTTCCAAAGGGGCTAGTCAACAGGGACCAGTCCAAAGGGACAAATCAACAGGGATCAATGAAAAGGGGGAAGCGCATCATGTAAGTCGTTGCGCGCCGCAGCCGTGGGAACATAGGTGTTTATCAGCAGTCTCCGGCAATGTTCGGGAGAGTAACCTTGAAAAGTAGCTGAAACTCGGTAGTCGAAAGCATAGCTTGACCCGTTTCTTACCTATATGACAAGGTTAGGTTAGGTAAATTTAGGTTATGTTAGGTGAGCAGAGGTTAAGTCTTAAAATATTCCCTCTCTTATGTGTTCAAAGGCGATTCACTCTGAACAGTCAGCCAAAACTTTAAATATGTATTTATCATTACATAACGAATTAAAGCAAACTTAATTAATTATGATTGACGTTTTTTGTTACTGTTCAATGTAGACAGAATATATGCATTAAATGATAGACTCAAGACAAAATGTTTTGATTGTTGACTTGCGTTATTGATAAATTGGTTTAATGTTAGGGGCAGTGCACACTTTCCATGTCGATAATTTATATAGGCTAGAAGGATGGTGTTGCAAACTTCTAATGTGTATTTCCAAATTTCATGCATAGTCTATTTCATAGAATTTTCCTGTAACTTAAAAGTTCATGCTGATTTTGTCTTTGTGTTTGACATTGCAACTACAATGGTTGATTGGATATTCTTTGTCAACTTTCAAATCATGTATTTCATGTCAGATATGTTGGAATTTTTGTTCATGTGTGAAGCTATCAAGTACCGATACCTAATTGGTTACACACAACTGTTTCATAATGAAAATCTGATGTCAGATATGTTGGAATTTTTGTTCATGTGTGAAGCTATCAAGTACCGATACCTAATTGGTTACACACAACTGTTTCATAATGAAAATCTTGATCTCTGATTCATTGGAGAACTGTTTACGCTTGTCTGAACCAAGACTAACTGACTACTCACTGCTAAGGTTTAGAAATTACATTTACTCAAATCACATTCTGGTAAAAAAAAAAAAAAGATCATGACTACTATAAACTGCTACCACTCTTCCACCACTTTGTTAACACTTTTCTACCATTTGACTCTCACTTTTGCTCTTACTTTAAACTGCACATACTACAAACTATCATTTTTATTATCGAGTTAACTTTACCAGAGATTAGTTTATGCTCAACAGTCGACATGGAAGTATCAACGACTAGCTATGGTAAGCCATGTGCTTACTATAAAGGATATGCATATATTGTAAAACGAACTAATAAAAATGGAACTGTTATTTGGTGCTGTTCGAAACAACGATCTAAAAAGTGTCGAGGAATGATTAAAACAAAAGGCTCCAACATACTTATTTCATTCGATCATCATTGTAAATCTCAAAATAATACTCATTTAAATGGACAAAATACTCTAACCAAGGTAAAAAAGCAAGACCAAGAAAAAAATAGTGTGGCTCAAGATAGTGCTTTGTTTGTTAAAGAGCATTTATTATCTCCTGAAAAAGACATGTTAGGACAGTCGTTAACGTCTAAGAAACCTCTAACACTATCAAAGACAACACAAACTATGCCAAAGGTTGTTGCATTGCAAGATGAACAAAAAGGATTAGATAGTAATAGTGATGATGATTATATTGATGATAATTATATTGATGATGATAACCATGATGATGATGATGATTATGATGATGATGATGATGAGGATGGTAATGGTTTACACCCAAAAAAATCATTGGTTAAATTTGTTTACTGGAACAATCCCAATAAGCTAATCCAGCGGCTTCAGTACTTGCATACCTGTATACAGGCTGGTCATACTAAATATGAGGAAGAACTTTTGGATATAGAAAATGAGCTTCGCGATGCTAAAATTATAGTGTAATGAATCCATGTAACCGCTTAAACTATTTCTTAACAATACATGTAATATTTTCTACCACTTTGCTACCACTTTTCTAGTTTGCTACCACTTTTCTACCACTTTTCTACTACTTTTCTACCACTTTTCTACCACTTTGCTACCACTTTTCTACCACTTTTCTACTACTTTTCTACCACTTTTCTACCACTTTGCTACCACTTTGCTACCACTTTTCTACCACTATGTTACCAATTGTCTACCACTTGTCTACCACTTGTCTACCACTTTGCTACCACGTTTCTACCACTTTTCTATCACTTTTAACTGTACATATTAAATATAAAAGCCAACGCTAAATAATTCTATTACCAGAACAGAGATAACCTTTGTAGTGTGCAAATCATACTAACAGGTTAGTTACTACTATGGAACTTACTACAACTAACCGAGGTAAACAACGTGTACTCTATAAAGGCTACTCTTATAACTATAGACGACAAAATGTAAAAGGAATAATATTCTGGCGATGCTCAAAACAGAGGTCAACAAGATGTCGAGGCAATATGAAAAGTAGAAATGGTGTGATTTTAAGTGTGAGTGATCATCAATGTAGTGCTCCAGACAAAACACTGATGGTGTTGGCAAAAAATCATCAGAATGCTAATAAGTTTGTACAAGAGAAAGATGTTGCTACTCAAAATAGTGCATTGATTGTTGAGCAACGTTTAACCCCTGTTGTAAAAGTTATGTTGTATCCATCTTCCACGCATCAAGAGTCATCAACATCACAGACTATGCAAGAGGTAGTGTTGTTGTTGTTTTAAGGGGCTGAACTACAAAGTCATCTGCCTTGTTATGCAAGTGGATCGAAAAGGACTAGATAGTAATAGACAAAAGAGAATTGTAGTTTGTATATAACTATTGTACAAGTACTTACATTAAATAAATAAAAAAGTGTATGGGTATTGTCTGTTTTTCATAATTGCTATCCCTATGTCCCACTATTAATGCAATTGTTAACCATCAACAGTCTCTAACTATGTTCGCAAAGAGAGTGACCTTAAACAATACACTCTATCTATGGTTTGTGTACCGAGTACACAATAATACAGTGTGGTCAAGTCATGTTGAGGCAATAGTTATATCAGCTAAGGTATTCGAACCCTTGCTTTCTTGTACTGAAAATTTGAACTTAAGTCAAACACCATAACCACTCGGTCAACCTGACAGTTACTAATTTAATTATTTTTGTGGACTTGAGTGTTTATAAAACTTTTTCCAGTATACATTGACTAAACCACTTGTTTGTTTTGAAATATAGATTTTGTTTTGTTTGACCATAACATTACAGTTATGAGTCTTGTGAACTGGGTGTTTAATATAGGGTTAAAGGCATTTTAAAATAATTTTAGAAAAGCTCTTAGGTATCGTGTCATGGGTTTTAGTAATGCATTACTGTTCGTTGACTAACATTTACCGTTACACAACATTATTTTGGTGAGCTCTACATGTTGTTGTTTGAGTCGTCAGTCTTTTGACTGGTTTGATGCAGATCTCCATGCCTCCCTGCCCTGAGTGAAACGTCTCATTTCTATATAACTACCACACCCTACATTCAAGGCTATCTGTTTAACATATTATAACCTTGGATCCCCCCCTACAAGCTCTTGGGTTCAATTCCTAGATTTAACAAAAACTTTTAAAAGTGGTATGACAACAAAAACTAGTCTACTCAGTCTCGAGTGGTCCAAATAAGTAGAGAGGGTTTGATTCACACCTCAACCATAGAGCACCATGTTCTTTTTTTATATAATGATAGTCATTTGTTCAATTTCACATTTCACACATTGCAATTTGTCAATTTTCCATTTGCATTTTTTAAAATGACAGTTTGATGTTTTTCAATTTCATGATATGGAAACATGGATTTTTCCATTTTCATATTTACACATTTGTCAATTTCCCATTTGCATATATTTTCTTAAATGTCCGTTTAAGGTTTTTAAATTTTGTCTATATGGAAACATGGATTTTCCAATTTGCTGTTTACAAATTTTTTATATATTTATTTTGTGTTTATGTTGAAAAACGATATTTCCAAAACAAGATTTTTATTTTTCATTTTATGATTTTGTAAATGATCTTAATGTGAGTGCTTGACCATGGCAATAATACAGTCTATCTATATGTTAGCGGAACCATAGAGGCTTATTACTACTGCAAGTAAGAATGTTTTACAAAAAACGACTATCTACCACTACATTTGAAAAACAAAACGATTGAAAAAAATCTATTTTCCATTCATATATAAGTGCTAATTCTCCCTCTCCCCACCCTACCTCACCGTATTTTCTCTGGTCAAACAACCAATGCTACCCACACACACACACACACACACACACACACAAGCTTTCTATCTCTCTATATATATATGTTTTCTCTTGTCCACGAGATAAAAATTATGGTTGCTGGATTGTATCCTGCACTGTTTATGCGACATACCTTTGCCAGTTCATAAAACCGTTTGGTATTTCTCTACACATAGCGATTTTACCACTGCTTTTGCTTGTTTGGCTTTCTTGCAGTCTGGTATGTGATAGGAAGCATTAACTGTATGTCAAACCCTGTCCACGTTTGTATTTGTAATCTAAGTGATAATTTGAAAAGAGACAAGTGTAATCAGTTTTAAACATTATCTCTGCTTTTATTTGATTGTTTATGACATGCATATTAACCAAAAATCAAACCCTAGTCTACCTTAGTGAAAGGCTAACAGTTTAACCACTGCGTCACCATACCCTTTTTTCTAAGTTTGATTCGTTCTAGGCCTTAGAGCTAGAAATCGAGTTAAGATCTCCAGTGAAAGAGGCACATGTGCTCACCACTATAGCACGTAATGTTTAGCTGATAACATTAGACAACCGAAAATGATTGTATTTCTGTTAGCCAAGCATTTCTGTCATTTACCTACTGTGTGAGCTCTGCCAGCAAGACAGTTTAGTTTAGAACAAGTGTGTGTGAGTGTGTGTATAGATTATTAGCCTCAGGTATTTAAAGCTTGTTGTGTGTAGCGACCATCTTGTCCCAGTAACCACTGAGCAAGTTTTAACAGTCAACCCATAATAACTGCATAGGATGGTTGTGTGTGGTTCATGTACTTGTGTGTGTGTGTGCATTAGCATTATGCACTAGCTTTACCTTACCCTCTATAGGTAGAGCGTTATCCCTTTCCTTTCTGACATTACCAATGCCCACATTCAACCACAAGTTTTACACTTAAACCATTGGCTTGTTTTTGATTAAGTTTGGTTCGGTTTGGTTGGATTTGATTCAGCTTGGTTCAGTTTAGTTCAATGTAGTCACTATTTTGGATTTTAGCTATCCTCTTTAACCAATCAATTAAAGATTGACTACTCTTATTTCTTGAATCGATTAATCAGATTTTGTATACACCATTTGTCATTTATTATCCCATACCTACAACCTATACTCTCTCTGTACTGCAGTTTGATCTGAAAACAAGTTCCAATGGTGAAAGATTTGTCAGTCACCATACATGTAGCCTACAATAATTCTTTCACTACCTAGCTATGTTTCATCACTCACTGTAAACATTTCACATGTCCATATCCGATTATAAGTTTATAAAATCTCAAGTCGATGATCTTGATGTATTGGGTATTTTTGGGTAAATTCATTAGCCATGGGAAAGGGTTGACCATTCTAAGTCCTATGACACCTCACATGTTGATATCCGATTATTAGTTTATAAAATCTCAGGTCAATGACCTTGCTGTTTTGAATTTTTGAGGTAAATTCATTGGTCATGGGGAAGGGTTAACCATTCGTAGTCCTATGACACCTCACTTGACCCTCTCTACTGATAAGTTTATAAAATCGTAGGTCAATGACCTTGCTGTTTTGGGTATTTTGGGTAAATTCGTTGGTCATGGAAAAGGGTTGGCCATCCTGAGTTTTGTGACACCTCACTTGTCCCTCTCTGATTATTAGTTGATACAATCTTAGGTTAATGACCTTGCTGTTTTTTTTTTTGGTAAATTCATTGGTCATGGGGAGGGGTTGGCCATTTTAAGTCCTATGACACCTCACTCGACCCTCTGTGATTATTAGTTAGCGAGATATTAACGAAAGTGCAGTTAGGCCCTTTTGACAAAAAATGAATAATACATTCATAAACAGGGCGTCACCACAAGTCCAACGACCCCTCATGCAAGTTCCTAGCTTTCTTAGTTCATAAGATATTAAAAAGCCGATGACCTATTAGTTTTTGGATCTTTGGTTAATTTGTAAAAAAAAAACGTATCTATAAATCATTATTCAAAAAGCCCGCTCTCTTACAAAAACCCCAATTGCGCATTCGTAAAACAAAAAACAAAAATGATAAATCATAGCGGCATTCAGTTGTATGCATGCACTTTATGTGGAACGAGTTTAATTTCATATTGGCATACAAACTCCCACATGTTGCACATGGAAAGAGACTTTTACCTAAAAATTATTATTTCACCCCCTAGTAGGGGTAGATTTTATTTTTTGAGTGGAAATAAGCTATCCATAGGAAAGGGGTTGTCTGCCGGAGTAATTTGACTACTCGTACATGTCTCTAGCCTTATTCCCACCACTGCCAAAACAGGTTGTGACTTGTTAGCTCTTATCGTGCACGTGCACATGTGAACACCTGTGTGTTAGATCATATTACAAATGAACTCGCATTTTCTCACGTATGAATCAAAACAGGATGTGACTTGTTTCGCAAGGAGGACGGTAATAAGGTCATCTCACACGTGTTCACATGTATTTCGCTACTTTCCTTTCATATCGTTATCCCATTATAGTAGTGGTGAACAACGTCAATTCAACACACACACAAATGTAGTTAGGCCCTTTGACATAATTTAAATAAATTCATGGGCTCGTCCGTAGGAACCAGGCCAAAGGGACCCGTCCAAAGGGACCCGTCCAAAGGGATCAGTCCAAAGGGCCAAGGACTCGTCCACAAGGACTTGTCCACAAGGACCTGTCCACACAGACCTGTCCACAAGGACCTGTCCACAAGGACTTGTCCACAAGGACTCGTCCACAATAACCCATCCACAGGGGGCTCGTCAACAATAACAGGGGCTCTCACCTCAAGGCCTAACATGCCCCTCTTTGATTATTGGTTTGCAGAACAACGTTACATTCCATATCGGCATTCAAACTCTCACATGTTGCAATTGGAGAGAGAGATTCTCTAAAAAATTCAATTTCACCCCTTAGTAGGGTAGGTTTTTTTTTGGGGTGGAAATATGTTGTCCATTGGAAAGGGGGTGTCAGCCCGAGTTCAATTACACCTCATTTGTTAAAATCCAACCATAAGTTCGAGAGATATCGCACCGCCGCCATCTTGTGTGGAGGTGGAGGCATCTGAACCGATCAAAACACACTACTTCTGTACGATGTTCAAAGTCCTGACGTCTGTCTGTCAGGTAGTCAACCCGAAGGCTGGTTGGATCCTCAAAAACTACCGCGGTAGGTTATGTGGGTAGATACCCACAAAAACCCAAGGCAGCGCTATAGTGAGGCGTACTAGGCAAGATGAGGACTGACGTAGTTTGCTATTGCTTTCCTCACTGAGTCAGAACAGCAGTACTAACCCTATGAGTAGAACCCTTCACAGCATTCACAGGCACTGACTGTGCCCTGAATGTCATTACTAAGCACACCCATACCTCAGTAGCTTCCATATAATCACAGCCATGTGTGAGACTGAGACAGCGGTGAAAAGCCACATTTTACTATAGCCTGTGCCAACAGTCAAATGCAAATGAGTCGTCAAGTTACAAAACTCGTTTAATCCACTTGTGAATAAGGATCATTTTCATGAGAAACGTTTCTCTGGATTTTGTCTCACGTATCTTTTGTGTTTGTTGTTTTCTACTTTTGGTTTGTGTTTTTGGTTTTGTGTTTGCTTTGTGCTTTTGCTTTTGAATTTGACTTTTTGCTTTTCTTTCTTGGTTTTGCGTATGTTTTCTGCTTTTGATTTTTAAAATTTTGCTTTATGTTATTTGTTTTCTGCTTTTGCTTTTGTTTTTGAATTTTGCTTCGTCTTTTTCGTTTTTGTTTTATGTTCGTTTTCTGCTTTTGCTTTTTTGAATTTTGCGTTTTGCTTTATGTTCCTTGTCTTCTGCTTTTGCTTTTGTTTTTTGTGTTCTGCTTTTGCTTTTTGCTTCGTTTTTTTTTGTTTTGGTTTTGTGTTTGTTTTCTGCTTTTGCTGTTTTTGAATGTTGCTTTTTGCTTTGCGTTTCTTTTTTATTCTGCTTTTGCTTATGTGTATGAATTTTGCATTTTGCTTCGTGTTTTGTGTTTTTGGTTTTGTATTTGTTTTCTGGGAAATCAAAATAAAACAAAATAACCAAAACAAAATAAAACAAAACAAAAAAACAAGAAAATTTGAAACAAAATAAAACGAAATAAAGTAAAACAAAATGAAATTAACAAAACAAAGTAAAGCAATTATTTTTTTTATTTAGTCAATTTACCCTCTAGGTTGGTGGTTCCCACGGACTCAGCGTGGGAACTCACCACTACCGCCTCTATGGTCAGTGTCCTGGAGCTTGGAACATCTGGTCCAGATGGATACAACTGGGGAGGTGTGATCAGCACTTCGCTCAGGCGGCCTCACCTGCAAAGCGAACAGGGGCCTCATGAGGGATGGGATGGAAGGTTGGGATGGAGAGGCTAGGAAGAGGGAAGGAGGCGGCCGTGGTCTTACAGTAGGTACCATCCCGGCATTTGCCCGAAGACGAAGTGGGAAACCACGGAAAACCACTTCGAGGATGGCTGAGGTGGGAATCGAACCCCCTCTATAATCATTTGGACCACCCGAGGCTGAGTAGACCCCGTTCCAGTCCTCATACCACTTTTCAAATTTCGTGGCAGGGCCGGGAATCGAACCCAGGACCTCCGGGGCGGCAGCTAACCATGCTGACCGCTACGCTACGGAGGCGACAAAATAAAATAAGGTATAATGGGGGGCATGATCACCTCCTTTGAGGGGCAAGACAGACACATCAAACAGATGGAGGAGGGAGTTATGGGCAATGACTGCGTCGGAATGGTACTGGAGGAAGGACGGGTAGATTCTGGGAAAAGGACGAGGGTGGCGTCGATGTGACGTAGGTAGATGTCTAGGTTATGAAGTTCTAGGGCCGAACGGGAATGTAGGTTGAGGTCGGCCATTAGAATGAAATGGGGGAAGATTTCAGACACGTGGGTTATGAAGACTTTGGGGATGGGGTGGTAGGGATGAATGTAGATGGTGGCTAGGTGTAGGACGCGGGAGCAAATAAGGCTTTCGGGGAAGAAAAGAAACAGATTTCATTTCAGACGCAAAATGAAATGTTCCATGCATTTTCATTTCAGGCCGGGGGAGGGGGGAGGGGGAGGGGATAAAATACCGGGAACGAAATTGACGGTCGTTAACAAATTTTATTTCGCGCCAGGAGCGAAATTAAAAGTCTGCAATGAATTTAATTTCGCGCCAGGAGCGAAATTAAAAGTCTGTAACGAATTTCATTTAGCGCCGGGAGCTAAATTAAAAGTTCGTAATGAATATAATTTCGCGCCAGGAGCGAAATTAAAAGTCTGTAACGAATTTCATTTAGCGCCAGGAGCGAAATTAAAAGTCTGTAACGAATTTCATTTAGCGCCGGGAGCTAAATTAAAAGTCCGTAATGAATTTAATTTCGCGCCAGGAGCGAAATTAAAAGTCTGTAACGAATTTCATTTAGCGCCGGGAGCTAAATTAAAAGTCCGTAATGAATTTAATTTCGCGCCAGGAGCGAAATTAAAAGTTTGTAACGAATTTAATTTCGCGCCAGGAGCGAAATTAAAAGTTTGTAACGAATTTCATTTCGCGCCGGGAGCTAAATTAAAAGTTCGTAATGAATATAATTTCGCGCCAGGAGCGAAATTAAAAGACTGCAACGAATATCATTTCGCACCAGGAGCGAAATGTTATTCCATTGAACAATTTCATTTCGCGACGCTAAATTAAATTGATAATACATTTCGTTTCGCATGCCAGCCCTGATCGTAGCTTCACCAGAGCCCCGTTAGCGGTCACTTTTCAGGGTTCCTGTAGGACCTTCACAGCTACCGTAACGGTCCCGGGGCACACGAAGTCCCCACTGTACTTCGCCCCAACAGGCGATCCCCTATTTGTGCCGTTGCCAGTCTCCCACGACATGGACGAGGGGTTGGACTTACGGGAGACAGTTTTCAGAGTTCTAATTGCTTAAGTTCAGCACTCGTACAAGAGGAATAGAACGGGTTATCATCCAACTGATCGCTGATTGCTTTAAGACTTTCTTGCACATTTTTGTTTTGGCAGGCATCTATTGGAACATCTTCTGACCTCTTTTTAATGTGTTGTGCGATAGAAGATGGATTAAGTTCAGGTCCGGTATTCGGCAGTGGTGTTGCTGCTCCAAGCTTTCTGAGAAGAGACCAACCTTTGCGACTGGAGTGAGTAAAATCAAGACCGTTAGTTGTGCTATGCCAATGTTCCATTCTTTGAGTGTTCAAGGATTGAAGAATCTGACTGCCCAAGGCAGGATCTCTGCTTTCTTTGTATGCTTTATCAAGCTCTTCAGTCTCTTCATTCCAGCAAGGAATGTAATCCCTTCTATACCCTCGAGGTATGCTAAGTTTTGCTGCTCCAATAATTGTTCCAACAAATCGCTTATAATTCTCTAGTTTAGATGGAATCCAGCGAAGATGAGAATTAACCTCATGAGAGTACTTAATCCATTGTGCTTTCTTGAAGTTCCATCTGGGTTTCTGTTTTGTTCTGATTAATGGGACTTGTAAACCGATGGTTAAAATAGTTGGACGATGCTGGCTGCATGCAAAACCTGATAGTCAAGTTCTTGTGTGAGGTAAAGGAATAAGGTTAGCATCCATTGCTATTAGGCAGAGATCAGGATTGGTATATTTTTGCCATCTAGCGGAATGGAATGATTTTTTGTCTTTTGCATCATAGGATAGGTGAAGCTGGATCTGGCCCATCCAATCTGACAGCTTCTCTTCTCTCCATTTTCATAATTTTTGCCATACCCCCTTGAAATGTGATGGCTATTGAAATCGCCAAGGTAGACACCTGGATGACGTATGGCTGGAAGAGGGTGATTTGGCCAATTATCGTGTGGTGGTTTATCCACTGCAGATACTGTTGTTCCCATTAAGTTGACAGAGATGATTTCAATATTACCTTGACGACAGCAAGAAGTAACACTGTAGTTGGATATTTCCTGGCGAATGTACATGATAGAACCATAAATCTCTGATCCAAGCATGCCTACAATTTTATTTCTGGAAATTCTGGCTCTATAGTCTACCTGATCATCTAGTAGGTGGGTTTCATGAAGAGCAATGAGATCAATTTGATGTTATTTGGATAATTTACTTAGGTACTCACATTTATCTTTGGATATACGTTCAATGTTGAGATTTATTCTCAATATCAGACGTTTCATCCGGCATTATAGCTGCAAATGAAACGGAGTTGATTTCTTTTTTTATTTCTTCTTTTACTACGTCAGAAATAGCTCTTAAGATATTATTTTGAATCACGGGAGAAGTTCCTCAAAATACTGTGGAAGACTTTAGATTACTTTCTAAAAGTGAATCATATATTTTTTTTTAGATTCAAAAATTCTAAAAAATTGCCTTTGTTGAAAGAGCCATCTGATTCATCATGTCCCTGTAGAGGGAGATCCTGGTTAGCTAGGTGGCAAATAGCGTCAATAATTCATATTAATATGGCTCTATTCTTCTTTACGGTACCTCTTCGTTATGTTTGCTGGTACGGTATAAATTCTACGTTGATCGTCAAGTATCTATTCGCTGTCTGCCGAAAAGTCTTGATTTCAGAAAACATTGGACATGAGTTTGATATTTTGAATGTTTCTGTTGTGCACTAGACAAGTGATTTAAGTCAGCAAGCTCATGCTTACTCCAAACATCATTTTTGTTAGAAAACAATAAGCATGGCAAACAAAATAATCTGTTAAAAGTTTCCCAACCCGCTAACCATTCCATTTTCATACTATGAAATAGAAAAATGTCTAATGAGGTCTATTGTTCACTCGTTGCAGGGGCGGATCTAGGAGAGGGCGAGGGGGGCCCCGCGCCAATAATTTTTTAAATGTAACTAATTATTTATACTTTTCAAACTAATTTATAATTCATATTCCTTTTTTTCTGTGCTGCTATGACCTCCCGTGAACGTTGAACAAGTTTAGATTTCAGTGAAATGATAGAAGACTTCAGCCGGGAAAAAAGTCGCATAGTAATATTTTAATGTTTCATAGTGCACCCTTCAATAAAGCATGGTTTTCTCAAGAGTCATCTACGGGGTCGTGTTCAGTCCTGACTGCAATACACAGCTAAGTTCGCTAAAAAAACAACATGCTCTAATGAATAGAAAGGTTCATGACAGAGGCTATACTAGAAATAAAATGAATAACAAGTAGAATAAAAGAAATTTAATGACTGAAAATTATGTGCATAATAATAATAATAAATAAAAGAAATCCTCCCTGACTTTTACCCCCATTAATGAATCAATATAACACTGAGCGGTAGGAACTCGCTCGACCAACAAAACAATGTGAATACAGCTTCACACAAAATGATAAATCATAACATGAACTCTGAGCTGTAAGAACTCGCTCCACACAACATATGGATGCAAGTCCATTTTTCCTGGTCAAGAAGTTATATAATGTGTGGTGTACTGCTCGTTAATAAGAAACTGAGTACTGATGCGAGTCCGTTTACAACTGAAACAGTCATGTTGCTCACTGAGTTGCATCTTTTAAATCACACTACGGCTATGGGACCCACCCTTAATTAATACACTATAATTACTACTGACACATGCAAGATCTAATAATATAAAAAGACGAAGAATCTCCCTGAGATTCTAGCTGGTGCCAGAGCACATAAATGAACAAAAAGAGCATACCAGAAACAGGCCAAAACGCTCTCATCACAACTTGGGTACATAGCCTCGCGCACCCTAATGCCACACGGGTCATTGAACGCGTAAAATAAACACACAAGAAATTAAAGCAAAAGCAACAAAATACAAGCCTAACGGCTGAAAAACTATGTTTACATTTATATAAAACGCCAGACAAACAGGAGTTTCGGAAGCTACCTTACAACATGGACAACACCCATTTAATCAATACTCATTATAACCGATCAGGTTTTGTGAATTTAAACAACGTCTAAAATTGAAGTACAGGATCCAAGCCTGTTACTAATGACAAGTCGCGTTATCTGATTTGAGCGCGCCCCTCTTGTATGAGTCATCGCTGCCTCAATTATCTCTCTCAGTCCCTCAAGCTAGGTGCAGTTTCCCTCTGGAAACGCCAACATACCTCACTCATCCACCTGGATGGCAAGAAAACAAATATATACCACAAGTCCAGCCTCGCGAGGTCATGAACTGGGCTGACGTGGAGCAAGTCAGAATAATCACAATGATATATTCTCGCTAGCACATCATAAAAATCACACTACGCACCAAAAGCTTGGACTGACTCTCATACACATATCACTGGGTCGGCTCAAAACAGATCAACTATATTGCGTCCATTGACACATTAACAAAAATGCACAACAAAAACTCGGGTGCAAAGTGCCATCCCGTTCAGATCTGCTGGAAAGCAACTATCAAAGTAATCCTGATCCGTCATACAATTCTACTCACCAATAATCTTTACCCTCCAAATTCTATTTTTAATCTCAAAATTAATTCAGTTCCATTTCTGTTATAAGGCATGCCTCCGAATAATAATGCTTGACCACGGTTTACGCAAGCAAAAGCGAGCACGAGCTGCGCGCCACCCCGTATAGTTGAACAAAACACATATCACAATATTTACAAATTACACAACGCTCGGCTTGTCCCATATTTAACGTGTCAGTAAATCAAGAACTAATAATCTACATTACCAAACAAGCAAACAAATATCTACAAAATATGTCCCATAATACCATAGCTGATTTAATAAATAAATAAATTCATTTGTACTCAATCCTTTAAAACAGCTTCAAGGAAACATCTGCAGCCATCTGCTTTAAGATGTTTATCTCGTCATCGACATCTTCTGGCAAATGTCCTGCTGGTTCCAAGATCCGATCTCGTTCCTAGACGTCATCTCGTGCTGAATTAAATAAAGTTTTGTCAGATACACACACGATATATTTCCTACTAAATTCGCCTATCAAGTACTAATTTCCTTGACAATCTGTTTGGTGAATTATTTCGATGAACTGGTCCTACTGGTAGTGCTGGGACTACAAATAAATCACTGAAGTTACACTTATAACTTGACGAAAATGTTCCATGTTCAAAAACATGAAAATATTCAGAGAATGCCTCGTGTCCTCGGACACCTTACGTCCTCAAATGCTCAAATACTCAAATAAAATCAACGTCACGTCCTCAGACGCACAAAATAAAGAGTGTTACGTTACGTCCTCAGACGCACAAAATCAAGTAGTTTCCTCTCGAAGCTTTCTGGATCCTTATAAATGAAACTGCCTAGGGTAGGTGTGGAAGGGGATTTATAGAAAAATATTCCATAATAATTATCAGACTAGCATGCGATCGGTATCATTGAGTTCGTAGCGGTGTGGAGGTTATAATTATGCTGTAGCTGGCTCGAATCGATCGTGGAATTAATCTGTAGATAACTCCCGCGTTAATTTACCAGGGTGCGTTACCAAGCCGAGTTGCCGCTAAAACAAGGCGTCTTGATATTATTGGTTCAGACTCTTGTATGTCTTTGCGCGCTTTTACATGTATTTCTGCCGTAGGGAGTGGTTAACATGGAGGTTGACCAATTACGTCGTAGCATTCGATTTTCTTGGCGCCAACACTCATAGCAACAGGCCATATTGTGCGTGCCGAAGCCATCTCCGCGCTAAAAGTTGCACCTGTCCCATGTCTCATGAATATTTATGCTACTTCCTAAAATACCACAGGAGCTTAAACCATTGTGTCCTCTCGGCCACTGATTTCTCAATATTTCCCAACACCGTCTGGCTGTCTGTAGAAATGTATCAAAAGATGATGAATAATTATTAGAAACCTTTATAAAGCCTGTGGATAAAGGGTTCACAATCTTCCTGCATGAAAAGAATCGGACATAGCATATAGTCGATTAAAAAAAAAACATCTGTAATCCATTTCTGCCAATCCTAGAGAAATCTCCCTCTCATCAGTTTAGTCTAGCCGCCACTGTCGTTGGAGTTTCGATACGCACTTGTGTTTATTTCCTGCTCCTTCAATCATTCAGACATTCCAAGCCTGCCTGCTTGTCTGATCGCCTAAGGCTAGTACCTCTCCCGTCCAGTATCCTTATCTCTCTCGCTCGATCGCTCGCTATGTCATGATCGTCAGAGCTCGTTAGTGTTTGACCACAGCAGGCTGCTCCCAACTTCCTAGTTCAATTGACGTACTCACTGACCCACGTATAGTTGGATGTGCAAAAGTACTTCCATATATTTAATTTGCAGCATTATTTCTGCGTTCCCAAGGTTCGCTAGTAAAATACAATTTAAATTCGCCGCATTGTTGACAGACATTGTACCTGTACTCAATTCTTTCTCTCTGTATGCTTTGTTACCAAGATTACGTACAATACAGAAGGGTCCTCTCCATTTCTCCGTGCTGCCATCTTCTTCTTCTCCGTTCTGCTACCATCCTCTTCTTCTCCTCGCTGTCGTCTTCTTCTAGTATTGACTCGTTTTCCGTATCGCACCGGTGTTTCCCTTCCCTACCGGGCTACGTTCTCTCATACTCCGTACTGGCAAGCTTCGTTCGTCTTCCTGGCTGGCTGATATATTTGCTTCTTCTCCAATTTCTTCCTTAAAGGTGTCAGGATTTGACCTCCTATTAATGGCACGTTCCCAATGTCCTTGTTCGTCCCCTCCATTAGCGTGTAATTCTTCCAGATACCGCTGCGATTCGGCGTGCCTGTCGTTCCATTCGTTCCTATAATTTTGATAGTCCCCCTGGTTGTGATATCTTCTTTCACGCCACTGTCGATTCTCATTATTGTTATTTCCGTAACGTCTGTAGGGTCCCTCATTTCTCCTATTATTTCTCCATTGTTGGTATCCTCGCTGCTAATACCTATTGTTGCCCTGGTTCTGCCTATCATTATTATTTTCATGACGCTGGTATGACCTATTTTCGTCGCCCTCCTGACCTCGTCTTGGTGTTGTTGACACACTTGTATTTGTGGCCTGCGACCTGGTGTGTACTTGAGTGGGTTTAACCACTGTCCCCGTTAACCGGCATCGAATCGGATGACCCGGCGAAATCATCGCAATTCATGCCGATAACACAAGACATATATCAGATAAAGAACCAAGAAAAATGATTGAGGTCTGGGTTCGAATATTAAAAAAAAAAAAAAAAAATACGCCGGTGGGTACGAGAACTCATGTAGTCTCAGGAGTGGTTAACAGGATGTAGGTGTAACAGGTTAAATCAACCTACTCCCAAACCTAAATCAAAGCAATAGCACAACAGAAATCAGAAGATAAGCACAATTAAAAAGATAAAAATAGGCATCCATTTATTGGCAACTTATTGACCAATACAAATATAGGAAACCCCCAAAAAGCCTATCTTGCATCGGAGATTCGATCTAAATGAAAGCTTGATGTGGACCGAAGAAAAAGAAAAATATTTAGAGTCCAAATAAACATAATTAAGTTTTAAAGGGTCAACGAATCTCCTTGGTCCTATCCTTAAGACACAAATAAAATTAAGAGTTATTCGAAGAAAATTAAATAAAATATATAAAAAAATAGAATCAGTCACATTTGACTATCAACATCAACTAATCACACTAAATGTCCATCAGGTAGTGTCCTAGATTAGTTATATTGTCACTCACTTGAGTTTATAATGAAAGGAAGTTAAATAAATAGCTGGCCTAAAAAATAATAGTATTGATCTCCGTTCTAACTAATTATTAATTAATTATTAATTAATTATTAATTAAAAATAATTGCTGCAACAATATAGGTCCTACTTGACCACTCAATTAAAGTTGCAATCAGTATTTATATTTATCGTACAACGTTATTTCAGAGTCTAATTACTCAAAATATTTCAAACAAACGTGCACCCATAATCCTACATTTATGCAAAGTTCAAAGTCATGGCTGATCATTATATCACAACTAAAAGTTCCCATCTTTCCCAATTCGATGGTATGCTTGCAATGTATTTCACTCCATCAATTACATAGTGATTAGATTATCGCCTGCCTACTCCTGTGAATACTTAATTCACCACCATCTGACTGCATTTTGCATGGTCATGCTTATTTAGAATGATATTACACTACTAATAATTATTACATTATTATTTTTTTATTCACAAAGGGATTCTTCATGATTAATTCTCAGAAAATTTGCCATAAGACGTTCACAGAATATGTGAACTATCATCCTTAATTTATTTTATTCCATTCCATTCAATTCTCCCCTCTTTTTTATAAACAACTACACCAATCAATCTTTTTTTTGTAGATAAACTCATTATCTTTTAATTATCATGACCTTTCATTTCATCACATGACTAGTGTGCATAAATTATCTAATGCAGGCATGACCTGTAGCAATGTCAAATAAGTAGGTGTCGAAGCATAATGACGAGCATGCTTTTAATAATTAAATTCTCTATATCAATGAATGTGGACGAAGAAAAAAATGGAAATATTTAAAGTTATAATCCTTCAGAGTTCACATAATTAGATTCACCAAACGCTGAAGTCAAAATCGAAAGAAAAAAAATCAAAACATAAACTCCACCCTAGCTCTCGACAGCTAGTCTACCACCTTCATTCATTCCATCATGGATTCAGTTCAGAATCCGCGTCGTATTTCCAATGTTATCATCGTAGAAAAAAATCTTATCATTCAAAGTAGTGACGGATTTACAAAAATTCCCAAAAGAAAATATTAACTGGATCATGGTGCCAAGCATGGTGGATAGTTCCTTGCCACGTGTGACAACCCTACAATGTGAATCACTTCCTCATATAATTACTTAATAGACGAAGAAAAAAATGTGGCCATTAATATTATTAATAAAAATAAAATGATTGATCAATAAATAATAATTAGTTCAACTCCATGGCATCTAGTACAACTGAGTAGTACAAACTACTCACAACTACAAATTGAAGTAATGTTTTAGCTCACCAACTGGCCGAAATAAGAAAATATGGTACAAGCCTAGCATGCTCATTGAATGCAGAATCTCTGGAACCAATCTTCATTCAGGATCATCTCCTTCCCATTCCAGAACCGGCAGGATTCCATCTTCCACCATCTTCTTCCTCGGCTCCTCCAGGAATCGAAACTGAGACCTTCACGTTTCATGGTGGCTGCGTCCTCCGACTCCCACGGTGTGGTTATGTCATGGCAACATCATGGCCTCATCTTGATGTAAATGTCACTCCGTCCAGTCCTCTCACGTATAAGCTTAGTGGCACATATTTTCACTGACTAGTTCCATTTCAAAATTCTTCATTGACACTTCAACAGCACAGGTTATAAAATGTCCTAGTTCCATTCTGGAAATTATAAGTTCCTGCGCCTCGAACAATGTAGACACAATTCTTCCTCTCAGCAAATTGCCACCGGCTTTACGTAAGCAGTAATTCAATAGCATTCACAGCTGTTCAGTTGCATCTACAAGTCCTCCATCGATGATAAGAGCCTCGTCTATTCTCGAATGTTCACTGCACAAACTATTCCGTATTGTAACTCACGTCCAAAGCTAGTCGCAAAGGGCTAGTTCTCTCGTTATCAAGCCAAGCATGGGCCTGCACGACCGGGATTATACACGCTGGACTCGGCCGTCTGATATAGCAATCGCGCCCGGCATAACAGTGGTGATTCGTAATTATATGGTCTCTCAGGACTCCGATAGAATCACACCCGATACCCAGCGACACTTAGACCTGTGGTGGCATAGCACACACGGCCCTCCACGATCAAAATCGAATGTAAAATCACTCTTGCCGCACAATGGAGTACTGTCCAGTCCGCGTTCAAAACGCATGTGTCTGCGCCTCTCAATGTGACCAGTTGCCGAAAACCGGAGCTGACCACGTGGTCCGAGACAGCGCACTCTGCCGGAGATAGTAGACAGATGTGCGTGACGTCACTCAACCTTGTGGTCGGGTCTGCGAAGATAAAATGTGGAGTTTTGGGCCGTGATTTACGCAGGGTTGCCAATCTGTGCTAAAACTGAAGTACTATGTTGGGCACATACTCCCCTCTCCCCGGAAAATAAGCGAGTTAACAAAAGATTATTTTGTATTCTCTTCATTATGCCGCCAATCATGTGCCAAACATATCCTGCTCGTTCTTCAACAGTAGTATCTCTTAAAGCTGGCAGCATTATACTTTCCTATCCTGCTCCAGATCTTATAACTCTGATGTCATAGCAATTGCGATCCACTTGTACTAGGCCCTGGCTTTACGTTCTCTTGCCCTTGCTGCTGGTGATTTGCTTCTCTCATCTGCTGCAAGTATGCTTGACTTTCTGCATGTCTCTCTTCCAAATTTACGCGATTGTCCCGAGGTTCATCTCTGTTCCACTGCCTATTATAGGTTTGAAATCTACCTCTTCCTTGCTGCCAAGAGTTTCTTCCCTTTATATCCCTGGGTCTGTAGGTTTGTGAATTGAGTTGCTGCTGTTGGTTCGCATAGTATGGCCTTCCACCTTGGTTCCATCTCCTATCTCGTTGATTATATCCACGATTCTCATAACGTCCTCTCCATTCTCCTGTATCCTGGAATATTCTTCTTTGTGGTGGTTCAGTCTGTATTTTCCGGTCTGTCACGACTAGATTCACCTCCTGGTGCTCTGATCTAGTGTTTCTCACGTGCATTAAAGAACTGGTGTGATCTAATTTCCTCAGAATTTCGTCACATGTCTTCAAACTATTCGCCCCAGATGCTATAAGCGTTCTCTGAACTTCTACCGGAAATTGCCTCCTTATCGCTTGAATCATCTCCTCTTCGGGTAACGGAGATTCTAAATATTCTAACCTGGCTAACTGCGTTGTAAAATACCCCGCATACTGCGTCGGGTTAGATGTGGAATATTTCCTAGAGTAAAGTTCTGATCTGATGCTAAGTTGGTCTTCCGAACTCCAGAAACGCCTAAGGAATGCCTTAGCAAACTCCTCGTAATTCGCAAAGGTGCATCTAAAAGCTCTAAACCAGGTCAGCGCTTGATTCTCTAACGATCTTTCAATAACCCTTATCTCGCGTTCACTTGGGATCCGATTTTCATCCAGATAATCCCTGAGGTCTCGTAGGAACTCGATTGGGGTGATAACTCCCACACCACTGAACTTATTCGGTTTTTTCTCATGAGTTCTAATGATAGTTACAGGACTAGTCCCATTAAATCCTCTAGGTGTCGAATCAATTTCTCCCCATCGTTTCTCCTGGTTAATCTCTGGTGAGTTAATTTCCATCGTTTGAACCGGACTATTCATCTGTAAGAAGTTCTCCATACGCGTGATGCGGTCTGGGTGACTACCCTCCAGTATCTTTATGTTATCATTGACTGAAGAAATCGCCCCATCTATTTCCGTTTTGACTTGTGCGATATTAGTATTGATTGCGTCCAATTTGTTTTCTGTCTTCACTGCTTCCTCATCCATGCGTTTTCGATTTGCATCCACGTCTTGCGCTAATGTGCCAACATTTTCCTCCATCTTCTGGATTTTCGTCTCTACTTTTCCTACTTGTTCCGTTAATTCCTTTCGAATGCTGACAGTAGTTTCATTAAACTCTTTCCTTACTTCTGGTGTATTCTTGGAATACACGGTACGAGAGATTACAATTTTTATTGCTTTTGCATGTTCATTTCTTCCTTCCTCTTTGTCAAACACCAACAGTGATCTTCTATTTTCTCTTTGGTTCCTGTCTCTTATGCTTTTCATGAGTCTGTTCTAGATATATACCTTCTGTGACCCACCTAGCGTCATCTCGCAGCGAATCTCTGAAGCTCCTCAATTCTTCCTGGTGCTAGAGGACTTACTTATCCATTTGGCCACCAGATCCTGTTACCATCGCCAGCTATTTTCTCCTTGAGCAAGAGGACTACGTCTACTTCTTTACTCACCATGCTGCGCTAGCATCGCCTACTATCAACTCCTTGAAGACCAGCTCATCAAGAAGAACATTTATTTTTGATAAGTTGGTTATGCTTATATGTTCTCCTTTTGTCTCCTACCCCCCACTCTTTTCCCCTTCCTTGGACCCTCCGTGCTCCGTTGAGCAGGTCTCACTTCTCAGTCGGCAGTTGACTCGGTCAGTTAAGGCTCCTCTCGAGCCAGCCTCCTCAAACCAAGAGGCATACTCTCTTCTACGCCATGTTGGCAAAGTAGTTATCGTCATACGGAACTTCAACTTCAAAATGAAATCAAGATAAGTACCATCTTAAAGTTTTAACCTCATCTTCATGGTTTTAACTTTCACGTGCTTTTAACGATACTTTTATAGACAGTGTGAGATTATTTATTTGGGGGCAAAAATCATTCTTCGTGGGATTTGCCATGTTGAGCTTTTGTTCGTACAAGCCAACCTTACTAGAAAAGAGCTTTTCTTAAGCTATTCAAAGGAGAAATCTTCTCACCACGTGGGATATTATCTAATACCCGCTGTCTATAAATTATAAAGCTAGTTCCTCCGCTGGATTAACTTTGACTCCATTCTTCTATAAAGATCGTTCTGGAACTTTCCAGATCTGGTACTCTATCTGCGAGGCTTGCCGTCAGGTATTTTTCACTCACTTGTGAAAATACTAGTTAAAATGAGGAATCTTCCTTAAATTACTGCAATAGCGAACTTTCTTCCCCCGTTGGAACATTCTATGGCGCATTTAATTGTAAATCACAAACTTCTCAAGAAACAGACTCTCGCCTACCTGGTGCAACCAGTTATTTTCATCATTGCAATAACTTTCTTTCCCATAAACTTTGTTTCCACAGTGAACTTTTCATATATTTCAACCAACTATAGTAAAAACCAGTGCTTGCTCAACTTTTCTACCGCGTCGCGATCGTCCGTTTATATTTAAATGAGGCCATGAACGTTTTTCCTCAATCCCCTATTTGTCTTTCCTGACCTCTTACTAACAATCCGTAATAAACTTTTAAATTTAGGCCTGTTTCAATAAGGTGTCACTCTATGAAGTGCCCTTCCATTTTTCTTGTTTATCATTAAGTAATTGCTGTATAATTACGTGTTTTATACACGTTTCAAACTTACATTGTTTCTCCCTTCAAATCAGGGAAAACAATTCTTTCAACTCTTGTGTGAGTTATTTTTAGGTCTCACTAAATGGAAACTGCCCCATTTGGCTCGTGATTCCTATCTAAAATATAGGAGGTCGAGAACCTTCCTTTTGATTATCTCTTCAGGTTTCACAGTAAGTGACCTGCCCTCTTTTGTATAATTCTCATATAGTAATTCTGTTTAAATATAAGAAGTTGTAGGAACTTCTATTTTATTCTTTATGTTTTCCTTATTGTTATTTTCGAAGTTGTTATACTCTCTAGAATATTCTTTCAGAAATTTCTTATAGTACACTCCTTGTACTCAATTTAATGTTTAAACTTTAATCATTTCATTGCCTTTTTAAAATCTTACAAAGATTTTAGTACCAGGTTTAAAACCTTAAGAATTATTATTTGCCTGGAGCAATTTCTAAATGTTGTCGGAGGTCTGCGACCCCAAATTGTTAATAAGATTGAAACATATTTAATTGGCAAAGATATCAACTTCTTTGCATTGTTAAATAAATTAAATATTTGTTTTTGGATTCATCATTTCTCTGATACTACAGTTAGGCAAGATCCTGGCTTTCCTAGCTCTTCCTAGGTTCATGCTCTCATTCATACTCGATAAAGCTTTTACTATCTGTCTGGCCAAACCATCACCCTTCCCAATAGTAGTCTTATACATGCTTGGGAGGAAATACACTACAGCCTCTCTCTTGCAAATCGCCCAAGTCTCAGCTGCGGTTCCCGTTAGCTTCGACCAAGCTCGTACCTACTTTAGGTATCAGAGAGTTAATTTCCAGTGGCAACTGCCTCTAAAGGTATTTAAAGTTAAATTTACAACTCTTGTGGGACTCTCCTCCTATTTTTCTATCCCTTTTCTCCAATCCAAAACCTACTTCCCTTTTTTTAATCATCTTCCCTTGGTGGGTGGGTTATTCCTTAGCCTATAATCTACCCAAAAATTGGTACCAGAAACCCGGGAGAGTCCATTTTCTATTTCTATTCTTTGTCAAGTGTCATTTGACAATACCTTGCAAATTATTAATATCTGGTTTGAATTTTTCAGCTATAACTACATCATGCAAAGCCTGTGAACGGGAAAGAGGCCGCTCCTGTCTCCTTTAGTGTGTCCCGTTCTTTCTACCCATTCGCTGCTGCAAACTTAACAGCATCTCCAAGGTTCTACAGTTTCGTGAGTTGTATTTCAATTTATTTATCTTGTCATGGCTCCTACTGAAAAAGATGAAACTCTCATTGCTAGACGTTCTTCCTATAAAGGGCAACTCACTAGATTCAGAAATTTTATCAACAAGTTAAATCCCGCCGTGTGTGATTTAGATATCTTAACACAACGCCTTAAATTGTACGAACGGTCTTATGATTATTATGATCAAATTCAAACCGAGATTGAATCCACTTGCCCAGAACTTCAATCGGATCGGGACGAGGTCGAACCCTTGTACTTTGAAGGGATTGCAAAGGCCCACCAACTGATCCGCAATATCTCAGAACCGGACACTAGGGTCATCAATCCGGCCCAGTTCGCACCCGCTTCAGTTCACAAGAACAAACCGAAACCGTTACTTCCTAAGATAAGCCTACCGCACTTCTCAGGCCAGGAAGGTGAATGGTATTCTTTTTATGAACTTTACTGCTCCCTAATTCATGAAAATACTGAGATTCCTGACATTCATAAATTCTACTTCCTCCGTACGTCTTTGGAATGTGAGGCCTTAGCCTTGGTGGAGTCACTGCCTTTAAGCGCAGACAACTACCACATCGCCTTTAATCTCCTTAAAGAGAGATATGGCAATTTACGTTTGAGTGTCGCTCGTCATATCCGCTGTCTCTTCAACTTGCCAGCCGTCAAACCTAATGACGTCACCTCTTTAAGAGACCTCTTAGACTCTATACAGTTGAATGTCAGAGCATTATACCAACTTAAGCAGCCTGTCCAAACATGGGACATCATACTCATTCATCTGGCTACATCAAGATTCGATTTTTCAACTTTAAAGGCTTGGGAGATTGAACTCGCTCGCAAGGAAGAATTTTCCTTCGAACACTTAATCTCGTTTCTTAACAGCCGATGCCAAGTTCTTACAGCACTCGCATTTCAGTGCGAAAAGGTCGAAACGAATCATCAGTGTCAAATTTTTGAAAAAAACTTGCTTCTTCAAAGGGACATCAGCCCCCATCTGTCGAGAACAAGCAAACCCGTTCTTCTTTCAATCATGCAAGAGAACATATCAGGCCGCTCAACAAATCGTTAAAATGCACGCTGTGTAAAAAGCTTCACACATTGTATTCGTGCAAATCTTTTAAAGAAATGTCTGTCGAAGATCGAAGGAAGTTTGTCTTCAATAGCAAACATTGCTTCAATTGCTTGTCACCTAAGCATTCTTCTTCAAACTGCACGTCATCCAATCTCTGTTTTCATTGCAAAAAAAAGCATCATTCTTTATTGCACGTTCACGATAAATCGAGGTCATCAGTACCTGCCTCTTCAAGCTCCTTGCAGAGCAGCTCCGAACAAACTAATGCTTCTTCCTGCATTTCTAACGCCGAAACTTTTCATAGTGCGCAAACCCTTTTGACCACTGTACAATTCGAAATCCAAGATAAATTTGGAAATTGGGTTCGACCCCGTGGTCTTCTCGATTCCGCTTCAACGCACAACTTTGTTTCGCAATCGTTGATTAAAAAACTAGGTCTTTCGTCATCACCGACTTCTATCAATGTGACCGGCATTGACAATTTTAAAACTCAAGTCTTGCAGTCTTCAAAATTGAAAATCAGAGACGTTTGCCAAAGAAACACCAATCTTAACATAAACTGCCTCATTCTTACCAGTATTGGCAAGGACACTCCTAGCAGCTGTATTAATACCTCCGGATTAAACATTCCCTCGCACTTAAGGTTAGCTGATCCTCAGTTTAATGCTCAAGGTCCCATTGATGTACTTTTCAGTGCCAATGTTTTTTGGAAGTGCCTTCGCAAACAAACACGCAAATTATCTTCAACCGTGGTCGCCAGAGACACCGATTTTGGTTGGGTTATTACTGGTGAAATCAAACATACCAGTGTTCAAACCAAAGCGCAATGTCATTTCGTTACAGCTGACATAAATCCCATTTCTGAAAAAGAGAACGCTCATGTTTCAGATCTCAATATTTTTGAAAAACACTTGCCGAAACGATGTCTTATCGTGAACAACTACACTACCTCTGTAAGTTGTTTAAATGGTTCTTCCTTCTTCCCGCACAAGATGGCAATTCAAGTTCGCCTTGCTTTGTGTTATTTCGTTTACCTTCTCATATCATTTTTATAGCAGGTAATTGCTTAAACTCTTTCTCGAAAACTATCTTCCCCTTGTGTAAAACCATGGCTATCAGCCACTATCACTTTGCTGTAAGCCATGTTTCACTTCTTTCGTTATTTAGAAGGATGGCCACGGCCGGCTCCTCCCCCCTTCCTCACAATTGGAAGCCGCTTATAAAACCGCTGGAAAATCTGAATTCTCTAACATCTAGAATAACTATTCTTATGCATAACCTCCTTCTCAATGTCCCGGCTTCCCTTCCTATTTCGGAAGAATCAAGCTTTTTCCTGTCGAAAATTGTCGGATTCTGTGATCCTCTCAATTATGCGAAATTGATTTCCTACTCTGATTCATACGTCTTTAAATTGCTTTTTCACGTCCAAGCCACGAATGACTGCATGTCGTGTTACTCGTTCCGCTTTAAGTTACAGCTGATTCAACTAGTGTTGTTTGTGTACTTTGAACTGCTTGTTTTTCAAACTTGTTTGTATACAAGCCCGAGTAAGGTCAAGTCACTGTTTATTTCCTGTACGCTTGACAAAGGTCAAAGCAAGTTTCTCTTATCTCAACTTTGGCTGATTGCCAACCATTGTCTAGTGAGTCGCTCCTGCAAGTACAGAAGCCGTTCAACTCATCACCAAAATAAACTTGTTCCGCTTAAGGACTCTTTCAGCTATTTATATTCCTTATCTCGCCGTACTATGTGTGTCAAGGCCGTGCTTGCCTGTGTATCCCACTTACTTACGCTCGTATTCTACAATTGCTTCGATTCTCGTCTCGTAACATCGTTGCATATCCTTTACGCGCTTATGTATTGCACTTTGCTTACATATTTTGAAATCTTATTGTTCATTGATGAACAAACTTACTTTTTCTCGTCGTTACATTCGATGTGTTTTTGCATTTATACTTGTCTCGTCACGTTTCTCGCTGACTTAAGTATTTTTCTGATCAACCCCTTTGATACTCATTATAACTTGAGGTCATTGTTTATGGCTACTCGTTTGTTACCTATGGCGTTCTTGCTTTCTACTCGCATAGTTTCTTTGTTAATTTGGTATATTCTTATCCTGAATAGATGTACTTGTTTCTATACGCTTTGTTTAAACTTGTCAATTCTTCTTTTGCATCGTATCGCAATCTTTACTAGTGCTTTATTTCTCTCAGCTTCCAGCTATTTCGTGATTGAAGGTGTTGTTAATTCTCGTTTTTTAACTCCGCTTTCCAATGACCCTGATGACCTACTTCCACTCACCCCTGGTCACTTCCTTATCGGCACTTCTCTTTCTGCCCCTCCTCCTCTTCCCATTTCTTACAGGGATTCTAATCTACCTATCGCTTGGCGTAAACTTGAAGCCCTCCGTAATTCTTTTTGGAAGAGATGGAACTTGTAATATTTAACTTCCTTGCAACGGAGGCAGAAGTGGTTTCTTTCCAGTCCCGACATTAAAGTGGGGGACTTGGTCTTGGTTAGGGATGTTTCTCCCCCTCTAGTCTGGACTTCCGCTGGAGTGACCGAGTGTTATCCTGGAAGAGATGGGAGAGTCAGGGTGGTCAGAGTCTTGACCACTAACGGTTCGATTACAAGACCCCTGTCTTTGATCGCTCCTCTTCCTTTAAATGTCTAACTGTTTATTTGTTCTTTGTTGGTGTTTGCCCCTCCCAGTATGGTGTATTCTTGGAATACACGGTACGAGAGATTACAATTTTTATTGCTTTTGCATGTTCATTTCTTCCTTCCTCTTTGTCAAACACCAACAGTGATCTTCTATTTTCTCTTTGGTTCCTGTCTCTTATGCTTTTCATGAGTCTGTTCTAGATATATACCTTCTGTGACCCACCTAGCGTCATCTCGCAGCGAATCTCTGAAGCTCCTCAATTCTTCCTGGTGCTAGAGGACTTACTTATCCATTTGGCCACCAGATCCTGTTACCATCGCCAGCTATTTTCTCCTTGAGCAAGAGGACTACGTCTACTTCTTTACTCACCATGCTGCGCTAGCATCGCCTACTATCAACTCCTTGAAGACCAGCTCATCAAGAAGAACATTTATTTTTGATAAGTTGGTTATGCTTATATGTTCTCCTTTTGTCTCCTACCCCCCACTCTTTTCCCCTTCCTTGGACCCTCCGTGCTCCGTTGAGCAGGTCTCACTTCTCAGTCGGCAGTTGACTCGGTCAGTTAAGGCTCCTCTCGAGCCAGCCTCCTCAAACCAAGAGGCATACTCTCTTCTACGCCATGTTGGCAAAGTAGTTATCGTCATACGGAACTTCAACTTCAAAATGAAATCAAGATAAGTACCATCTTAAAGTTTTAACCTCATCTTCATGGTTTTAACTTTCACGTGCTTTTAACGATACTTTTATAGACAGTGTGAGATTATTTATTTGGGGGCAAAAATCATTCTTCGTGGGATTTGCCATGTTGAGCTTTTGTTCGTACAAGCCAACCTTACTAGAAAAGAGCTTTTCTTAAGCTATTCAAAGGAGAAATCTTCTCACCACGTGGGATATTATATAATACCCGCTGTCTATAAATTATAAAGCTAGTTCCTCCGCTGGATTAACTTTGACTCCATTCTTCTATAAAGATCGTTCTGGAACTTTCCAGATCTGGTACTCTATCTGCGAGGCTTGCCGTCAGGTATTTTTCACTCACTTGTGAAAATACTAGTTAAAATGAGGAATCTTCCTTAAATTACTGCAATAGCGAACTTTCTTCCCCCGTTGGAACATTCTATGGCGCATTTAATTGTAAATCACAAACTTCTCAAGAAACAGACTCTCGCCTACCTGGTGCAACCAGTTATTTTCATCATTGCAATAACTTTCTTTCCCATAAACTTTGTGTTTCCACAGTGAACTTTTCATATATTTCAACCAACTATAGTAAAAACCAGTGCTTGCTCAACTTTTCTACCGCGTCGCGATCGTCCGTTTATATTTAAATGAGGCCATGAACGTTTTTCCTCAATCCCCTATTTGTCTTTCCTAACCTCTTACTAACAATCCGTAATAAACTTTTAAATTTAGGTCTGTTTCAATAAGGTGTCACTCTATGAAGTGCCCTTCCATTTTTCTTGTTTATCATTAAGTATTTGCTGTATAATTACGTGTTTTATACACGTTTCAAACTTACATTGTTTCTCCCTTCAAATCAGGGAAAACAATTCTTTCAACTCTTGTGTGAGTTATTTTTAGGTCTCACTAAATGGAAACTGCCCCATTTGGCTCGTGATTCCTATCTAAAATATAGGAGGTCGAGAACCTTCCTTTTGATTATCTCTTCAGGTTTCACAGTAAGTGACCTGCCCTCTTTTGTATAATTCTCATATCGTAAATCTGTTTAAATATAAGAAGTTGTAGGAACTTCTATTTTATTCTTTATGTTTTCCTTATTGTTATTTTCGAAGTTGTTATACTCTCTAGAATATTCTTTCAGAAATTTCTTATAGTACACTCCTTGTACTCAATTTAATGTTTAAACTTTAATCATTTCATTGCCTTTTTAAAATCTTACAAAGATTTTAGTACCAGGTTTAAAACCTTAAGAATTATTATTTGCCTGGAGCAATTTCTAAATGTTGTCGGAGGTCTGCGACCCCAAATTGTTAATAAGATTGAAACATATTTAATTGGTAAAGATATCAACTTCTTTGCATTGTTAAATAAATTAAATATTTGTTTTTGGATTCATCATTTCTCTGATACTACAGTTAGGCAAGATCCTGGCTTTCCTAGCTCTTCCTAGGTTCATGCTCTCATTCATACTCAATAAAGCTTTTACTATCTGTCTGGCCAAACCATCACCCTTCCCCATAGTAGTCTTATACATGCTTGGGAGGAAATACACTACAGCCTCTCTCTTGCAAATCGCCCAAGTCTCAGCTGCGGTTCCCGTTAGCTTCGACCAAGCTCGTACCTACTTTAGGTATCAGAGAGTTAATTTCCAGTGGCAACTGCCTCTAAAGGTATTTAAAGTTAAATTTACAACTCTTGTGGGACTCTCCTCCTATTTTTCTATCATTTTTCTCCAATCCAAAACCTACTTCCCTTTTTTTTTAATCATCTTCCCTTGGTGGGTGGGTTATTCCTTAGCCTATAATCTACCCAACTTCCACTATCTCATGTTGGTATTCCCCTTTAAGCTTGTCTACATGAGCGGTTATATCAGATCCCAATCCTTTTTATGTTTTCATCTAGCCGTTTTTCTAGGGTCCTGACGTGTGTATTCAATGCTTCCATGTCTTTCTCTACACCTTTCTGAATTTTCTGTATGCCCTCTATCAAATTGTCCTGCATAGTGGCCTTCAATGCATCAAGTTTTGCGTCCATGCTGCTATCCGTTTCCTTTTGACTGTTGGTTATACGCTCTCCTAACTTGATTATATCTGCCTGTGTTTTTAACGGCTGATTAGCTGCCTCATTTCGGTTTTGATTAAATTTCTTGTCCAATTCTTCATGATTTTGTTGGATACTATGATTAAGTCTACCCTCTAACTCCATTTGACCTTGCTTTTGTCGCCTCTTAAATCCTCCTGACCCTTCTTTAAATCAGTTTTCAAATCAGCTAACAGCTGCCTCAACTCTTCCATATTAGACATGTCAATTAGTACAATAAGACAATACAACATAAGGGAACCATCAAGAGTGACCACATCAAGATTGTACCATACTTTCTACTACTATACCATGGAATTGAACTAATATCAACGAGCTGCATAAATTGATCCTTATCCAATTCTACGCAATTGGATCATTAAACGAAGAACGAATGAAGATCAAAAACACCAATCTAAAGGAAAAAGAACTTCTGATCCTGTTGCCTATGTCATGGAAACTAGGAAACAATCTCATTACCAAAGGTAATTAGACCTTCCCAAGAGAAAATATCATTAGCCTCCCATTCACGTACCTCAAATGTGGTAATCCAATTTACTTGAGCCACTCAAATGCCAGTGCCAACGACACAACAACCCACACTGGCTGTCAAATTACATTAAAACATCTAATTGCTACACCATCGTGTGTATGATTTCTCAATTCGAGGCTCTGCACACTGGGCGCCATTTTATATGTCCCCGTTAACCGGCATCGAATCGGATGACCCGGCGAAAACATCGCAATTCATGCCGATAACACAAGACATATATCAGATAAAGAACAAAAAAATGATTTATGTCTGGGTTCGAATATTAAAAAAAACGCCGGTGGGTACGAGAACTCAAGTAGTCTCAGGGGTGGTTAACAGGATGTAGGTGTAACAGGTTAAATCAACCCACTCCCAAACCTAAATCAAAGCAATAGCACAACAGAAATCAGAAGATAAGCACAATTAAAAAGATAACAAGTAGTTCCGTGAAGAACTAAACAGCCTATTTTCATATATCCTACTTATGTTAATTGCCACTATCTACATACACAATTTCAGTTTGATTGCTGTAATAGATTCGTAGATATTGAGAACCGACTAAATATTTCGGATGGTCGCCATGTTGGATTTTATATATGTAGGTCTTAGAGTTATGTACTGTTACATGCAGATTATTGTGAACGTGTAGTATTCAAATTTCAATCGCATAATTAGGACACAAGAAAAAACAAGGAGATTTTAAAATTTTTCACAGCTGCCATCTTGAGGTTATGGAAACAATTGAAATAAATTAGATGCCAGTGGATTAACATTCGTATAAGGATTTACTGTACCAAGTTTCACTGCACGCGGATGGTTAAATTGCGAGAAACGTCCATGTGAATATTTATAATTCCGTCACCGCATTTTGGATTTGTGATCACCAGGTTATTTAAAGTCCTATAGGTGAACTTAAGTTCATAGCCCCTATGAACGTTAAAAAATGCAGTTTGATTGCTAAAATAGATTCGTAGATATTCAGTATCGTCTAAATATTTTTTGGATGGTCGCCATGTTGGATTGTGAAATGTATAGGCCATAGAGTCATGTACCATTAAAGGAAAATTATTGCGTAGGTTCATTATTCAAACTTTCACTTCGATCGCATGACTACATGACAATACATAAAATCTTAATTTTAAAATTCGCACTGCCGCCATCTTGAGGTTATGTAAACAATTGAACTAAATTAGATACCAGTGGATTACAATGTGTATAAATATTTCCTGTGCCAGGTTTCAGTGCGCTTGGAACATTAAATCGCGAGAAAGGTCTATTTAAAATCTTCAAATTCGCTTGGCCGCCATGTTCGTTTTGTAGTTAACCGGTTTTTGAAAGTCTTATAGATGGACTTCCAGTAGTGCCCTTTATCTCCGTACAAAATTTCAGGGTTTTACCGCTAATAGTTTCAGAGATATAGAATGCCGGTGAAATATTTCGCACATCCGCCATCTTGTGATTATGTAAAAAATTGAACGAAGTTAGATGTCGGTGCATTAAAATGGGTATAAACATATACTGTACCAAGTTTCATTGCGTTTGGTTGGTCAAATCGCGAGAAACGTCTATTTAAAAGTCGCAAATTCGCTTGGCCGCCATGTTGGTTTTGTAGTTACCAGGTTTTCAAAAGTCATATAAGTGAACTTATAGTAGTTCCCTCTATCACCTTAGAAAATGTCAGGGTAATATCGGTAATAGTTTCGGAGATATTGATTGCTGGTGAAATATTTCGCACAGCCGCCATGTTGGATTGGTGAGTCGTAACAAAATTTGAAGGGCACGGTCGAGGTCGCCGGGAATAGTGCTATGAACTTTCCGAGTTTCATTGAAGTCGCTCCAGCCGTTTAGATTTTATTAGGGGGGACACACACACGAATCACACACACACGCACACACACACGGACAAAAGGTGATCTCATAAGCCTATTTTTTCAAAATTGACAATAGGCTAAAAATAGGCATCCATTTATTGGCAACTTATTGACCAATACAAATATAGGAAACCCCCAAAAAGCCAATCTTGCCTCGGAGATTCGATCTAAATTAAAGCTTGATGTGGACCGAAGAAAAAGAAAAATATTTAGAGTCCAAATAAACATAATTAAGTTTTAAAGGGTCAACGAATCTCCTTGGTCCTATCCTTAAGACACAAATAAAATTAGGAGATATTCGAAGAAAATAAAATAAAATATATAAAAAAAATAGATTCTGTCACATTTGACTATCAACATCAACTAATCACACTAAATGTCCATTAGTTATATTGTCACTCACTTGAGTTTATAATGAAAGGAAGTTAAATAAATAGCTGGCCTAAAAAAATAATAGTATTGATCTCCGTTCTAACTAATTATTAATTAATTATTAATTAAAAATAATTGCTGCAACAATATAGGTCCTACTTGACCACTCAATTAAAGTTGCAATCAGTATTTATATTTATCGTACAACGTTATTTCAGAGTCTAATTACTCAATATATTTCAAGCAAACGTGCACCCATAATCCTACATTTATGCAAAGTTCAAAGTCATGGCTGATCATTATATCACAACTAAAAGTTCCCATCTTTCCCAATTCGATGGTATGCTTGCAATGTATTTCACTCCATCAATTACATAGTGATTAGATTATCGCCTGCCTACTCCTGTGAATACTTAATTCACCACCATCTGACTGCATTTTGCATGGTCATGCTTATTTAGAAAGATATTACACTACTAATCATTATTACATTATTATTATTTTTATTCACAAAGGGATTCTTCATGATTAATTCTCAGAAAATTTGCCATAAGACGTTCACAGAATATGTGAACTATCATCCTACATTTATTTTATTACATTCCATTCAATTCTCCCCTCTTTTTTATAAACAACTACACCAATCAATCTTTTTTTGTAGATAAACTCATAATCTTTTAATTATCATGACCTTTCATTTCATCACATGACTAGTGTGCATAAATTATCTAATGCAGGCATGACCTGTAGCAATGCCAAAAGGGTAGGTGTCGAAGCATAATGACAAGCATGCTTTTAATAATTAAATTCTCTATATCAATGAATGTGGACGAAGAAAAAAAATGGAAATATTTAAAGTTATAATCCTTCAGAGTTCACATAATTAGATTCACCAAACGCTGAAGTCAAAATCGAAAGAAAAAAAAATCAAAACATGAACTCCACCCTAGCTCTCGACAGCTAGTCTACCACCTTCATTCATTCCATCATGGATTCAGTTCAGAATCCGCGTCGTATTTCCAATGTTATCATCGTAGAAAAAAAATCTTATCATTCAAAGAAGTGACGGATTTACAAAAATTCCCAAAAGAAAATATTAACTGGATCATGGTGCCAAGCATGGTGGATAGTTCCTTGCCACGTGTGACAACCCTACAATGTGAATCACTTCCTCATATAATTACTTAATAGACGAAGAAAAAAATGTGGCCATTAATATTATTAATAATAATAAAATGATTGATCAACAAATAAATAATAATTAGTTCAACTCCATGGCATCTAGTACAACTGAGTAGTACAAACTACCCACAACTACAAATTGAAGTAATGTTTTAGCTCACCAACTGGCCGAAATAAGAAAATATGGTACAAGCCTAGCATGCTCATAGAATGCAGAACCTCTGGAACCAATCTTCATTCAGGATCATCTCCTTCCCATTCCAGAACCGGCAGGATTCCATCTTCCACCATCTTCTTCCTCGGCTCCTCCAGGAATCGAAACTGAGACCTTCACGTTTCATGGTGGCTGCGTCCTCCGACTCCCACGGTGTGGTTATGTCATGGCAACATCATGGCCTCATCTTGATGTAAATGTCACTCCGTCCAGTCCTCTCACGTATAAGCTTAGTGGCACATATTTTCACTGACTAGTTCCATTTCAAAATTCTTCATTGACACTTCAACAGCACAGGTTATAAAATGTCCTCGTTCCATTCTGGAAATTATAAGTTCCTGCGCCTCGAACAATGTAGACACAATTCTTCCTCTCAGCAAATTGCCACCGGCTTTACGTAAGCAGTAATTCAATAGCATTCACAGCTGTTCAGTTGCATCTACAAGTCCTCCATCGATGATAAGAGCCTCGTCTATTCTCGAATGTTCACTGCACAAACTATTCCGTATTGTAACTCACGTCCAAAGCTAGTCGCAAAGGGCTAGTTCTCTCGTTATCAAGCCAAGCATGGGCCTGCACGACCGGGATTATACACGCTGGACTCGGCCGTCTGATATAGCAATCGCGCCCGGCATAACAGTGGTGATTCGTAATTATATGGTCTCTCAGGACTCCGATAGAATCACACCCGATACCCAGCGACACTTAGACCTGTGGTGGCATAGCACACACGGCCCTCCACGATCAAAATCGAATGTAAAATCACTCTTGCCGCACAATGGAGTACTGTCCAGTCCGCGCTCAAAACGCATGTGTCTGCGCCTCTCAATGTGACCAGTTGCCGAAAACCGGAGCTGACCACGTGGTCCGAGACAGCGCACTCTGCCGGAGATAGTAGACAGATGTGCGTGACGTCACTCAACCTTGTGGTCGGGTCTGCGAAGATAAAATGTGGAGTTTTGGGCCGTGATTTACGCAGGGTTGCCAATCTGTGCTAAAACTGGAGTACTATGTTGGGCACACCACCTCCGTTGTGTTTACAAGTTCCAGCTGTCGTCCCCCCCTCTGCTGCAAGTGAGATGTTGTCTCATCAATCTGACGTAAGATTTGTTCGGCTCGAACCGCTGTGTCCACGTTTGCTGCTACTAACACCTGCTGAACATTGACTGGCAACTGCCGTGCAATCGTCATAACCAGGTCCGATTCTTCTAAAGGGTGATCAAGATCCCGGAATTTCAACAATTGTAGCGAAAAGAAATCTGAGTATTTCGTCTGCTGAGTTGACTGATATTTTCTCGAATAAAGTTCCATTCTAAGACTTTGTTGTAGAGAAGCCGACCAATACTTCCTAAGGAAAACGTCCTTGAACTCGTTCATCCCTCCGAAAGTATACTTGAAGCCCAAGAACCACGTAAGTACATTTCCCGAAATAAATCGTTCCATCAGTCTTAAACGACGCGCGGGCGGTATATTATTATCATTAAAATATTCATCCATCTCTTTAAGATACGGCGTCGGTGTGACACCAGAATTTTCTGTGAATTTATTAGGTTTAAATTCATTTGATCGAATTTCTTGTACGACTTGAGGGTGCTGATAGCCATGTTGAGGAGTAGAGGTTCCACCAACGTTGTTGTGAAATCCCTCCGTGTTAGTTGTTAATGGGCTGCCTGTCAGTCCGTGGCTACTCTCCGCGTTAATTGCCCCCTGGCTTGTTGAGTCAACTTCCTTATCTTTAGCGTGCTCTGTCTGAAATAACGTGTTCTGTCCTAGTGAACGCAACTCTGCTTTTATGATTCTGTCCGACTGTTCTTTCAATTTACTCTTGATTTCTTCCTCAAGTGCTTTAA
The DNA here is from genome assembly GCA_946902985.2 of Meconema thalassinum. Lineage (NCBI taxonomy): Eukaryota > Metazoa > Arthropoda > Insecta > Orthoptera > Tettigoniidae > Meconema > Meconema thalassinum. The sequence goes on from OX336388.2 coordinate 611,769,764, forward strand.
TGCGTGTATGGCTATCACCTACGGTCTTTATGATTGTTAACCGTTCTTCTTTAGAGTCGCTGCTCATCTTACGCCAATCCTTTCTGATGCTATCTTTAATTGCTCCCAGTTTTTCTTCCATCGGCTGTTTCGTGTCCTCCTGATTCGATTCTATCTTCTCAAGCCTGTCTTCTAGACGTAGATTATTCTCATCTATCGTACTCTTCAAATTATCCTGGTCCGATTCTATGTTTCGCCATCGCTCTGCTGATTGTATTTCTAATTTATCCATGTCCTTTATCAGGCCCGTAATACTTTCATTTACTGCTGACAATTGTCCCTGGATAAACGTAGAATCCTCCATTTTATCAAACCGCTTTTCAAGACCATCCTGTGCCGTTGTAACCTCACTGTTATTTACCGTGCATGCTAATTCTATCTGAGCTAGTTTTGCCAATACAGTTTCGTCCAAATCATTTAATTTACGGTTGAAGGTGTCCTCTAATTTTTGTATCTGACCTAGCTGTTTTTCGTTATTCTTACTTGTATCAAGCGCGAATTGAACCATTCATCTCTGCAGATAATGTGGCTAACTGACTCGTGTTTCTTGCGCTTCTAATTGTTTGTTTATATTTTCATTTACTTGCGCTTGTAATGAGTTACCCTGTTCAGCTAGTTGTGTTTTTATAGTGTCATTCATTTGAGTCTGGAATGACTCATTTTGTTCAGATAATTGTGCCTTCTGTTCATATAATTGTGTTTTTATAGTGTCATTCATTTGAGTCTGGAATGACTCATTCTGTTCAGATAGTTGTGTTTTAAACTCGTCAGACTGTTCGGATAACTTAATATCTAACTTTTCACTCTGTTTCTTTAATAGTTTCTAGGTTCGTGCCGTGGCACTTTCAATGATCGCCTGGATCTCCGCTTCTGTTGCCATTATCACACACAAAAATATATATCACTGAGAAAACAGGAGTATGGCATGCAAATGTCTCCCTGACAAACACATATATAATTCTAGACATACATTTACTTCATTTGACCACTTTCAGTTCATTTAAACTTATTCCCTCTACTCCCGCAAATCAATCATCACTGAATGGTTCTAATTTTACATTTTTTTTTTTTTTAACCCCGCACATATTCAGTCATAAAATCACTATCCAGATCTGACGTTACCACTGACTAATTAACAAAGTATTAACTGTCATTTAAGGCTATCAGCCTCCTAACATATTCATGAGTTTGACTTTCTAAACAAATCTAATTTTACATTTAATCAATGGGCGCCCGATTTCACGTTCATTACTTTATTAATTACATCAATAAACAAAACGTGAATCGTATTTTAACTTGCAAACTCGTGATTCTCCTGTATATTCCAATTTCTTGGCGGTATTTCTCTTCGCCGTAATTACGTTAACAAAATATCACTTCCGGTGATTTCAAACAGTCCCAAACAGCGAAATACCACATGTAGGGTAACAGTTTGTCTATGATCCGCTAGAAAAGCCCAAAACAGTGAAACGCCCTACGTAGGGTAACGCCAGGTTGTCTATGCTGACTATCCAACGTGTTCTAGCATTGAAATAGCAACGAACTAGCCCCACTTGCGGCGCCAGCTTGTCTATGCACCCTTCAATAAAGCATGGTTTTCTCAAGAGTCATCTACGGGGTCGTGTTCAGTCCTGACTGCAATACACAGCTAAGTTCGCTAAAAACAACATGCTCTAATCAATAGAAAGGTTCATGACAGAGGCTATACTAGAAATAAAATGAATAACAAGTAGAATAAAAGAAATTTAATGACTGAAAATTATGTGCATAATAATAATAATAATAATAAATAAAAGAAATCCTCCCTGACTTTTACCCCCTTAATGAATCAATATAACACTGAGCGGTAGGAACTCGCTCGACCAACAAAACAATGTGAATACAGCTTCACACAAAATGATAAATCATAACATAAACGCTGAGCTGTAAGAACTCGCTCGTCACAACATATGGATACAAGTCCATTTTTCCTGGTCAAGAAGTTATATAATGTGTGGTGTACTGCTCGTTAATAAGAAACTGAGTACTGTTGCGAGTCCGTTTACAACTGAAACAGTCTGCATCTGAGTTGCATCTTTTAAATCACACTACGGCTATGGGACCCACCCTTAATTAATACACTATAATTACTACTGACACATGCAAGATCTAATAATATAAAAAGATGAAGAATCTCCCTTAGATTCTAGCTGGTGCCAGAGCACTTAAATGAAGAAAAAGAGCATGCCAGAAATAGGCCAAAACGCTCTCATCACAACTTGGGTACATAGCCTCGCGCACCCTAATGCCACACGGGTCATTGAACGCGTAAAATAAACACACAAGAAATTAAAGCAAAAGCAACAAAATACAAGCCTAACGGCTGAAAAACTATGTTTACATTTATATAAAACGCCAGACAAACAGGAGTTTCGGAAGCTACCTTACAACATGGACAACACCCATTTAATCAATACTCATTATAACCGATCAGGTTTTGTGAATTTAAACAACGTCTAAAATTGAAGTACAGGATCCAAGCCTGTTACTAATGACAAGTCGCGTTATCTGATTTGAGCGCGCCCCTCTTGTATGAGTCATCGCTGCCTCAATTATCTCTCTCAGTCCCTCAAGCTAGGTGCAGTTTCCCTCTGGAAACGCCAACATACCTCACTCATCCACCTGGATGGCAAGAAAACAAATATATACCACAAGTCCAGCCTCGCGAGGTCATGAACTGGGCTGACGTGGAGCAAGTCAGAATAATCACAATGATATATTCTCGCTAGCACATCATAAAAATCACACTACGCACCAAACGCTTGGACTGACTCTCATACACATACCACTGGGTCGGCTCAAAACAGATCAACAATATTGCGTCCATTGACACATTCACAAAAATTCACAACAAAAACTCGGGTGCAAAGTGCCATCCCGTTCAGATCTGCTGGAAAGCAACTATCAAAGTAATCCTGATCCGTCATAAAATTCTACTCACAAATAATCTTTACCCTCCAAATTCTATTTTTAATCTCAAAATTAATTCACTTCCATTTCTGTTATAAGGCATACCTCCGAATAATAATGCTTGACCGCGGTTTACGCAAGCGAACGCGAGCACGAGCTGCGCGCCGCCCCGTATAGTTGAACAAAACACATATCACAATATTTACAAATTACACAACGCTCGGCTTGTCCCATATTTAACGTGTCAGTAAAACAAGAACTAATAATCTAAATTACGAAACAAGCAAACAAATATCTACAAAATATGTCCCATAATACCATAGCTGATTTAATAAATAAATTCATTTGTACTCAATCCTTTAAAACAGCTTCAAGGAAACATCTGCAGCCATCTCCTTTAAGATGTTTATCTCGTCATCGACATCTTCTGGCAAATGTCCTGCTGGTTCCAAGATCCGGCCTCGTTCCTAGACGTCATCTCGTGCTGAATTAAATAAAGTTTTGTCAGATACACACACGATATATTTCCTACTAAATTCACCTATCAAGTACTAAATTCCTTGACAATCTATTTGGTAAATTATTTCGATGAACTGGTCCTACTGGTAGTGCTGGGACTACAAATAAATCACTGAAGTTACACTTATAACTTGACGAAAATGTTCCATGTTCAAAAACATGAAAATATGCAGAGAATGCCTCGTGTCCTCGGACACCTTACGTCCTCAAATGCTCAAATAAAATCAACGTCACGTCCTCAGACGCACAAAATAAAGAGTGTTACGTTACGTCCTCAGACGCACAAAATCAAGTAGTGTCCTCTCGAAGCTTTCTGGATCCTTATAAATGAAACTGCCTAGGGTAGGTGTGGAAGGGGATTTATAGAAAAATATTCCATAATAATTATCAGACTAGCATGCGATCGGTATCATTGAGTTCGTAGCGGTGTGGAGGTTATAATTATGCTGTAGCTGGCTCGAATCGATCGTGGAATTAATCTGTAGATAACTCCCGCGTTAATTTACCAGGGTGCGTTACCAAGCCGAGTTGCCGCTAAAACAAGGCGTCTTGATATTATTGGTTCAGACTCATGTATGTCTTTGCGCGCTTTTACATGTATTTCTACCGTAGGGAGTGGTTAACATGGAGGTTGACCAATTACGTCGTAGCATTCGATTTTCTTCTTGGCGCCAACACTCATAGCAACAGGCCATATTGTGCGTGCCCAAGCCATCTCCGCGCTAAAAGTTGCACCTGTCCTATGTCTCAAGAATATTTATGCTACTTCCTAAAATACCACAGGAGCTTAAAACATTGTGTCCTCTCGGCCACTGATTTCTCAATATTTCCCAACACCGTCTGGCTCTCATATCTGCTGTCTGTAGAAATGTATCAAAAGATGATGAATAATTATTAGAATCCTTTATACAGCCTGTGGATAAAGGGTTCAATAGTTTTCATAATCTTCTTCAGGGGGACTTAAAGCATTTTCCATATTATTAAAGAAATGTACTGTAGTGTATTCAGAATATTGTGACTATTCTTTATTTTATTATTATTATTATTATTACCAAACTATTTTCCATTTGATTTGATTTTTTTTTTAATTTTCTCTTGTTGTGGGCCCGACCTTATCATATCGCCCAGGGCCCCGCAAGGCCTGGATCCGCCACTGACTCGTTGTTTTATACTGTTGCACTAAATTCGGAAGTGGCGGGGTAGGCCTACCCTTACTCACAATATCTAATTTCTCTTCTCATGTTTGAAGAGGGAATGGTTTTTGCAAGAGATCTACAACAGTATACATTTCCAAGCACAGGTGTCAACTCGGAAGATCCGCACTAGGCCTATCTATTAAATGGAAGTTGTTTACTTGCACTGACACACAACTAAAAACTCCAATCAAACCTAAACAGACTACCGTACTTATGTTATAATGGTATACGAGCATGAGCTGATCTGCTGGCGTGCCGGAAGACCTGGCCGCTTGTGAGGCGTGAGTTCCCCCTCCCTGCAAGATCCGCGTGCAGTTACGAACAGCGTTATTTTGAAGCAAAGATGTCTGGAGGCAGGGACAACACAGCCGAACACAGGCCGGGAGCAGGTGGCCGCAGCAGCCAATTGACGAGCTTCCTCGCCATGTTCCCTTGCAGTAGTATCCGCCTCACAACGGAGATCCCTGCACGGCCGAGTACTTGCACCGAACATATCACTGTGCATGCCGAGGGATATCTGCCTGTTTAGGGCTCTAGGACTCCGGGTAATACTTGCTATCGCCAGGTATTGCCTTGGCTGGGTGGCGCCCACAGTGATGACCCTCGTTCGGAGTAGGTAGTATTAGGGGCGTATGTTTTCAGGATGACGCACAAGCGACCCAAAAACAATACACAGGGTGTTCCCCTTAAAAAGCCATCTCTGGAGTGTCGTGTAAATGAAGAATTTAATAAGCGTTTTCCGGTTGATAGGTCTCCTCGCTACCTGGTAGCTACCAGGACAGACGGGGGAGATTTTAAACTCTTGAAATCCATCATCTTTTCAGAAGAAATTGAGGGGGAATTTGGTGACCTGAGCGTAATTTCCAAGCTCCAGAATGGTCAGCTCCTGCTGCATACCGTTAGCCAGCAGCAAACCAAAGTGTTGCTGGAATGTGTGTATTTCGGCAAAATTCCTGTTAAGGTCACTAAGCACGAAACGCTGAATAAGGTCCGCGGTGTTATATTTCACCGCAACCTCATTCTAAATAGCGATGTAGGAGTAATGCGGGATCTGGGGAAGAGAGGCGTCACCAAAATTAAGCGCATCACCCGGAAAATTGGAGGGGACAGCGTCGATACCGGCGCTTTCATTCTCCATTTTGTGGGTGATGTTCCTAGACAGGAGAAGGTCACGTTCTACCATTGTGACGTTCTACCATTGTGACGTTCGACCGTACATCCCTCAACCTATGCGCTGCTACCAATGCCAGAAATTTGGGCATGTTTCCGCCAGGTGTACTGCGAAGGCCGTTTGTAGAGAGTGTGGCAAGGGGACACATGAGGGTGAGAGGTGCACCTCCCCCGATATGTCCCAACTGCCAAGGAAGTCCCTCTCCACGGTCAAAACAGTGCCCTGAATTCACCAAGGAAGCCAAGATCCAGGAGATCAGGACTCTTGATAGGCTTTCATATCACGACGCTCGTAAGAGTTACCGTGATATAAATGCCCCCGAATTTCGGGTATCGTTCGTAGCTGCAGTGACGCCCTCATTCAGATCCAAATGGGTGTATTTTATTCCGCCCAATCAATACTAGCAATTTCTTACTTAAAATTTATTTAAACATATTCACAGGAACATATTTCGGGCTAAATTTGCCCTTCTTCAGCCTGTACATAATTATCACCAATTTTTACACATAACAAAGACATTCCTATTGTTAACACATGCATAATAAACATTATCATTGTGGAGTAAATATGTGATTCAAATACACTTCAAATCTAAAAATATTAAAATAAGTTAGTGACAAATTAAAATTATTCTCTTGAGATGTTTTGGAAGGATATGTAGTCTTGCTACATTATTGTTCCATAAACGTGTTTCTATTTGGCGAAAGGAGAATTGATCAGTGACAAATAAGCGTCAGCTGGCATGACTTTGATTCTAGTGCATAAGTGCTATGGAATTATTAAAAGTTTGATACATAAAATTGTTCACTTAAAACATTGATTGGAGAAACTGGTCTTGTTACATTCTTGTTCACTTAGATGTGATGCTTGATTGGCGGAAAAGAGTGCATACTGTGACCATAAGCATCGGATATTAATTTGTTATGGGACATTCCAAGCCGCATTAGATTGAATACGAGTGTGAAAGGTTTGCCTGACCTGTGAAAAAGGAAAACTTTTTGTCTTAGAAGAACCCATGTCGTTTCTGTTCCGAGTGCAGTACCCTCGAGTTCTAGTCACACGAGCATTCTAAAATCTCCCCTCGCTGTCGTAGCGAGTCGTATTAGCCCGAAGCAGGCATCACATCCTGCTTCGGTCCCTGAAAAGAAATTGACGGTTAAACCGGCAACATCGGAGAAGAAGTCCTCTTCTTCTCCGAAACGGTCGTCGAACAAGTCTTCCCCACCTCAAGGGGGAAAGAAGACTTTGCCAACCAGGGCTGGACCTTCATCCAGCCCACGAAAAAGATAGGGGAGCAGAGAGAGACGGTGCGCCGCCGTCTCTCTCGTCCTGCTGAAGGGGTGGCTTCTGCATCTGCCGGCCCACTAGCTCCCACGACCACCAAGGGAGCGAAGCCGGCAGAAGCTAAGCCCGTTAGCATTATGGAACTCCCCTACAGGAAGGAATGTGTACCGGTGGAGGGAAGAGGAACGGTTCATCGCTGTCACTCTTCCTCTCCTGCAAACAAGGCAGCTCTACAATCAGCTGGCTTCCCCGCTCCTATTACCATCAATGGAGCGGTGCCAGCAGGTGCTGCAATGTTTTGCTGGGTGGTGGCGTCAGGGGGGGGGGACCTCGCACTTCCCCAAACCAACGTCAACGCCGGTCACATAAAAATAATGTTCAGGACGTGTCGAGGACAGACACCCAGTCTTCGAACTGGGAGAAACTACCCCGACACCGTTCTCGCTCTACCCCCATGAGCGAGAGAAGCCAAGCCCAAAGAAAGTCGCGCGCCACACAAGAGAGCGCCCCCTCCATTTTCTTCGTCTTCGTACGGAGATGTGGAGATTAAGGTGTGCTCTCCTCCTCCATCATCTCCACCTAGAGATGGGGAAGGGTGGCAAACGGTAAAGCGTAAGTAGAAGACACACTTCTACGTAAGTCCACACTCTGTCACTATTACAATGGAACTGTAATATCTATTCTGGTCATCTCGCTGAGTTACGTCAACTTATATCTTCATTTTCGGCAACCATTGTTTGTCTTTAGGAATCCAGGTACCGTCCTGGACATGAGGCAGCAATGCGTCACTTCAAATTCTTCTCTAAAGACCGAGTGGACGGAGCTGTGGCGTCTGCACTCTCGTCCACTCTAGCCTCTTTAGAGAAGAGGTGCCACTGCGTACTCAGCTAGAAGCAGTTGCAGTTCGTACTTCGTTGCCAGTAATGGCAGCAGTATGTAACGTGTACATCCCGCCTGATTCTCAACTGGATTACAACCAGCTGGTGGATCTAGTCTCTCAGCTTCCCCCTCCTTTTCTACTTCTAGGAGATTTTAATGCCCACAACACCATCTGGGGCTCCGCTACCAATAGTGGTAGAGGGAGAGATTTTGAGAGACTGATCAGGCGGCTGGACCTGTGTTTGTTGAACACAGGGGAACCTATGCACTTCTCCATTGCACACGGCACTTATTCAAGTGTCGATATCACCTTGTGCAGTAGTGCGCTGGTTTCCCTGCTACAGTGGGGTGTACACGATGATCTTTGTAATAGTGACCATTTCCCGATTATCGTTACTCTTCCGAACCATAGAGCCATCGAGTTACCAAGTCATTGGCTTCTCCGTCGGGCTGATTGACTAACTTTCACAGCACGTGAGGTGTTTGCTGCAGATACCTTTGAGAGTGTCACATAACGAATGGTATTTCGGCTGCTGCAGAGGAAACAATACCTTCTCAACTGGTGGCAACTCCCGCTGGAAGCTTGTCCCTTGGTGGACAGCCGTGATTGCAGCTGCCATTAAAGATCGTCGACGTGCTTTCAAATGCTATTGGAGGCAAAACACCATGGCCAACCTTACCATCTTGAAAAGGATGCGTGCTAGAGCCCGGTATCTGATTCGGGAGAGTAAGAAAACGACGTGGGAAAAGTATGTATCGTCCATGACGGCGCATACTCCATCTCAAGTGTGGACTAAGCTTCGTCGGATCTCCGGACTCCCGACATCATTGACGATACCCAGAGTTTCCATCAATGGAGACATCATCACTGACCATCTCGCCATTGCCAACAATATTGGATCGCACTTCTCCGATGTATCCTGCTTTAAGGGACGGAACTACGAGGTCACGTGCCCCTTTAATACAAATTTGGAATATATATTTAAATTTTTAGGTGGAAGCCGAAATATTAAAACAAAAAATTAAATAAAAGTAAGAACTATAATAATAAACAAAATTTACAGAAAAACAAAAATCAGAATTTCAAAAAAGACCAAAAAAGCCTACTAACCTTTGTATGTCATTAAAACTCTCCAGCACATTAGGGATATGTGTAGTAGGGAAATGAGGATACACTTAACTTATGTGCACCACAGTGGTACAAGTCAAGCTGATGATGAAGATGTTGAGAAGGTCTACGAAGAAATAGGTGAAATTCTGAGGTATGTCAAGGGTGATGATAATGTTATAGTAATGGGAGATTGGAATGCTGTGGTAGAAAAAGGAAGAGAAGGGAAGATAGGAGATTTCGGATTAGGTGAAAGGAATGATCGAGAAAGCACGCTGATGGAATTCTGCACCAAGCATGAGTTGGTGATAGCCAACACCTTATTCAATAACCACAATATACAGTGTGGTCCACCAGGCCCTTATTATTTTTGGAGGAAGGCAACCCAACTAACGCGTATATGACAGTCATCCTAAAAACATTGGTACCTGCTCCTTTACGTCCATTGTACAACTTTACCATTGAGTACATCCTCGCGAATATAGTAGAAATCAATAGTGGTAGTGTTCTTTAAATGACCTCAAATATAATGCATGTTTGAAACGATCAGAGCTCCAAATGACACCTTCTTACATTTGGACATGAAGCGTCTACGAATAGACTCAATACGTGCCAGCAATTAACCATGGTTCTCGGTAGCTAAGGTGGCTAAATCAAGAAGTGCTGGAGTAGCGCCAACGAAGTCGCATTGTAGTAGGTTCGAACCTTGGACTAGTGCATTTTTTTTCTTAATGTCGTTTATTGTGGATGTATTATGGACGCATATCTATCTGTTCCAACGAGTGATTTTTTTATTAGGTCCTGAAAACGACCGTACTTATCCGATGGTACGCAGCCAGATTGGACGACGACATAATGATCTGTAGAACGAAAGCAAGGAAGCCTATCCTGTATATTCAAGGTAGCAAGTGTTCGAAATTTTGACCACCTTTGTCTAAAGGAAAACTCCGACTCACTCAGACGACCCACATAACAAATAGATTTGTTATGTGGGTAGGCTCACGAATAAATAAATCAGACCGAAACTATAATTTCTTTCAACGGCGTCTGTGCGAAAAGCGCATGCTATACACTTACGTTAATAGTTATTTAGTGAGGTTTTAAGGGGCGGAACTACGAGGTCATCTGCCCCCAAACATACAATAAATACAGATAATTATAACATTACTGGTTTTACGTCCCTTTTAACTGCTCTGGCATTTAGATACGCCGGGGTGCCGGATTTTGCTCCGAAGGGGATCTTCAACGTGAAGGTAAATCTACTGACACGGCTCCCTCGCTTTTGCGCACCCTCAAATGCCAGCTGACTGCGCCAGGATAGGAACCTGCAACTTTCGGCACAGCAAGCGAGAACGTTACCGCTGAGCCTCGTATCAAGGCAGTAATTACAGAACTTGTCATATTATGATTCTGGGATAAATATTGAACTATTAACATTCTAATTATCACGAATGGAGTCGCCTCCGTTGCGTAGTAGTCAGCGTGATTAGCTGCCACCCAGGACGACCTGGGTTCGATTCCCGGCTCTGGCACGAAATTTGAAACGAGGTATGAGGACTGGGACGGGATCTACTCAGCCTCGGGAGATCCAAATGAGTAGAGGTGGTTCGATTCCCACCTCAGCCATCCTCAAAGGGGTTTTCCGTGGTTTCCCACTTCGCCTTCGGGCAAATACCGGGATGTTATCTACCGTACGGCCACGGCCGCCTCCTTCCCTCTTCCTTGCCTATCCCTCCCGATCGTCCCCTCCCTTCCCATCCCTCAAGAGGACCCTGTTCGCTTTGCAGGTCAGGCCACCTGGGCGAGGTGCTGATTCCACCTCCCCAGTTGTATCCCACAGACAAGATGTTTCAAGCTCCAGGACACTGCCCATAGAGGCGGCAATGATGGGATCCCTCGCTGAGTCCGTGGGAAAACCTAACCTGGTGGGTAAAATCGACTAAAAAAATAATGATTATAACGAATAGTATCCATCCATGGTTTTGAACAGAATTTAGGGAAAATAACCATTTAAATGAGACAAGAAAATAGCTTTCCCTATCGTCTTCGTAGATAATGTGAACAAAACCAAGTTGAAATCTTGCTGTACGAGGTAGGGAGGGTATAATAAAATAGTTAAAAAGAATTTAAAAATTCTGCCGTTGGATATTCTTGAACCCGGGATTTTCGAAAGAGCGAGCGGGCGCAATAACACTTGCACACATTTCAAACACACTCTCGAGGTTTTTGTTGCGCTTCTTATTAACACGTATGGTAAAATATTCAATTATTACAGTTAGATCCTAAATATTGAATGGAATGCATTCATTCAGTACCTGGCATGTTTTCTAATTTACTTAAAACAAGTTTCGCGACCGCTTTGCGTTAATAAGGCGAAAGAACAGCAAATAATGCCCTCAAATGACAGCCCTTCGGTTTTATTTCATACAACTTAGCGTACAAAATGCTAGCGTGTGATACACTTCGGTCATACAAGCAGGTGTACTGACGCAGAGAACAGAATCATACAGGATTTTGTACCAGCGATCACAGCAGCTTCCTTGCCAGCGAGTGTCGTGTGATACGGGCCTAAAGATATGCTAAGACTTTTTTTTTTAAATTTTATAACAAAACAAGATGTTCGGTAAAGAACGTATAGCCTACTTTCTCCTAAATGCATGGGTATTGTTATAACTCTTTGTCCTTTTCAAGGATTATAATTGTTGGTTGTAGTAGCTTCTTACATACAACGTGCTATACGGATATTATACTTGAATATGATGCGCCCTTTGCTAGTGCTATCTCTGTAAAAATTTCATTCAATTCATTTTCACCGTGTTTGAATTGATATGGGGAATCGATTTGCACACATACATGGCCGTTATCTGTAAACTATTGGGGTAATGACCTTGTGGTTCAGTCAAAAGATGCTTCCCACAGAAAGGTATGTTGTTGAAAAATTTGGTAGAGATCAAATTATTAGGTTGGTCGTAATTTGATTTAAGCTTTTAACATTTGGGTGGCCGCCATTCCGTTTCCGTCAAGATGGCGGCGATATAAAACATGACACTGAGGTGGCCTTTGCTAGTGCTATCTCTGTACCAAACTTCGTTCCATTCGGTTTCACCGTGTTTTAAAAGATAGGGGGAATCGATTTGCACACATACATGGCCGTTATCCGTACATTATTGGCCTGATGACCTTGTAGTGTGGTCAAAAGAATCTCTATACATAAAGGTATTTTGTTGCAAAATTGGGTAGGGATCAGATTAATAGGTTGGTCGTAATTTGATTCAAGCTTTTAACATAAGGATGGCCGCCATTACGTTTTGATCAAGATGGCGGCGATATAAAACATGACACTGGAGTGCCCTTTGCTAGTGCTACCTCTGTACCAAATTTCGTTCAATTCGGTTTCACCGTGTTTGAATTGATAAGGGGAATCAATTTGCAAACATACATGGCCGCCATCTGCTAACTAATGGGTTGATGACCTTGTAGTTCAGATAAACGACGCTCGCCATACAAGTATATGTTGTTACACAATTTGGTAGAGATCAAATGATTAAGTTAGTCGTAATTTGATTTAAGCTTGGAACATTTGGGTGGCCACCATTACGTTTCCGTCAAAATGGTGGCGATATAAAACATGACACTGACGTGTTCTACGCTAATGCTACCTCTGTACCAAATTTCGTTCAATTCGGTTTCACCGTGTTAGAATAGATAGGGGGAATCGATTTGCACACATACATGGCCGCGATATGCAAACTGTTGGGCTGATGATCTTGTAGTTTGGTCAAAATATGCTTCCTAAGTAAAGGTATGTTGTTGCAAAATTTGGTAGAGATCAGATTATAGGTTGGTCGTAATTTATTTAAGCTTTTAACATTTGGGAGGCCGCCATTACGTTTTCATCAAGATGGCGGCGATATAAAACATGACTCTGAGATGTCCTTTGCTAGTGCTACCTCTGTACCAAGTATCGTTCAATTCGGTTTCACCGTGTTTGAAATGATAGGGGGAATCGATTTGCACACAAACATGGCCGCCATCTGCAAAATCTTGGGCTGATTACCTTGTAGTTTAGTCAAAAGACGCTTGCCATATAAATATATATTTTTTGCAAAATTTGGTAGATATCGGATGATTAGGTTATTCGTAATTAGATTTAAGCTTTGAACATTTGGGTGGCCGCCATTACGTTTCCGTCAAGATGGCGGCAATATAAAACATGACACTGAGGTGCCCTTTGCTAGTTCTACCTCTGTACCAAATATCGTTCAATTCGGTTTCACCGTGTTCGAATTGATACGGGGTGGAGGGTTGGTGGGGGGGACATTCAGAGTACACACACTCCACACACAGACACGCAGTCACACACACACAGACAGACACACAATTTTTGGCCCTGTGTAGATCTCATAAGTCTACTTTCATTTTTTGCAAAAATCGAAAGTATGCTAATAATACCATGGTTCGATGCAAGCACTGGCGATCAGAATATCCTTCGATATGTTGTTGTTTTGTTTCATTTGAGGGGTTAGAATATCGCGGTTATTTATCCCCGTTTACTTGGATGTGTGTGTAGAATTTGTCTGATAACCCGAGTTATTGCGGGCTTGTAATGATGTGTTTATTTGCAATTAAGGATTGGGAAGGAGGCGGCCGTGGTCTTAAGATAGAATCCGTCCCGGAATTTGGCCGGATTAGAAGTGGGAAACCACGTAAAACCATTTTCGGGGTGGCTGAGGTGGGAATCGAACCCACTTCTTCCCATATTTGCTTCACGAGGCTACGTGTACCCAATTTCAGCCCTCAGACAAGTATTACATTTCTTGGCAGAGCTGGGAATCGAACCCGGACCTCCGGAGCAACACTTCGATATGTTATGTTAATATTCATGCCAGTTTCTTCATTTTATGCCATTGCAGGTCACGTGGCATAACGTACCAATTAGATCGTATTCTCTTTATAAATCATCAAAATTCAACGTACTCTTCACAAAAATACGTCGTAAGGCAATAAATTTGGCAATGTAGTTACATCCCGACTAAAATGGAATGTGGGCTTTCGTTCAAAAAAGTATGCCTGCTACTGGATTCGATGCAGCATTATAACTGCTCGCGCCCAGCACATACGGTCAGGCTTTAACCCTCGCAGCCACGAACACATGGTAGATAACGCACGCTAAACGTGCTTTAGTTACTGTAGCCGTCCCACCTCAAACGTTTAAGTCCACCTCAAAGTCTTCAATCACGGTTTATGGTGTTGATTTAACTTTCTACTAATACAGATCACGTGGCGTAAGCTATTAATTCGATCGTATTACGTGTATGTGTGTTATTTCAAGGAGCAGTAAGTCATATGTTAGTAGAATGGGCCATAGTATTTGGCGGGGAAAAGTTTAAGGTCGGTTTTTCGTTGCTAGACCCATGACCCAATTACATTGCTGTCTCACAGTCACAGCGCAGAGCAATATCGACCATCGGGAGAAATGCGATGTTAGTTGGGTTTCATAAAACTAAATAATAAGGGGCGGGTGGACCACACTGTATGAATATACACATGCATGAGACCAGGAGATACAGGGCGTTACCAAATAGACTTGTCAAGCAGTGATTTCGAAACCATATTTTGGATGGTAAAATATATCCCATTGCTGACATAAACTCGGACCACAATCTGGTTGTTGCGAAATGCAGATTAAAGTTGAAGAAACTGAAGAAAAGTCAAAAACCAAAAAGGTGGGCAATAGACAGATTGAAACAGAAGGATGTGAACAAACTTTTCAAGACGAGTATAAAGGAAGGACTAATGAAATACCCTAAACAAACTTCAATTGCAAACCATGGATCACTCAGAATATACTAGAATTAATGGATGAAAGGTGGAAACACAAGAATGTAAGAGATGAAAAAAAGGCAAAGCAGAATACAAACATCTGAGAAATGAGGTTAACAAGAAGTGCAAGGAAACGAAAGAAGAATGTTTGAAAGAGAAGTGTGCAGGTCTAGAAAATTGTCTGAAATTAGGAAAAGTAGACACAGCTTATCGAAGGATTAAGGATATTTTTGGGGGAAAGAAGACTAAGTACTGTAATATTAAGGACACAGATGGAAAGCCTCTAACAGATCGGGAAGAAAAGGTTGAGAGATGGAAAGCTTACCTAGAGTGTTTGTATAAGGGAAAGGAGATTAAGAATCATGTAGTGGAAAGGGAAGGGGAGTTGATTATTGTTGTTTTAAGGGGCGGAATGACGAGGTCATCTGTCCCTAAAGGGATGAGGATGTGAAAGGAGATTTAATATTGAGTTCAGAATCTGACAGAGCATTGGAAGACTTAAGCAAGAACAAAGCACCAGGCATAGATGATATACCGATTGAGTTGCTACGCTGCATAGGTGATTATGATGGTCTGATTAGGTTATTTCACTTGGTGTCTAGGATTTACGAGACAGGTGAGGTACCCTCTGATTTCAAGAAGAATGTTATCATCCCTACACCGAAGAAAGTAAGAGCTGACAAATGTGAAGAATACCTTATAATCAGGTTGATAACTCGTGCTTCAAAAATCCTGTCTAGAATAATTTACAAGAGGATGGAAAGCCAGATAGAAACGGAGTTGGGTGAATACCAGTTTGGTTTCAGGAGAAATGTAGGAACAAGGGAAGCTGTACTAAGTCTTAGTCTGATTTTGGAAAGTAGAATAAGGAAAGATAAGAGAACGTTCATGGCATTTCTAGACTTAGAAAAGGCTTTTGATGATGTTGATTGGGGCAAATTGTTTAACATTTTGAAAATGATTGGAATAAAGTACAGAGTAAAGTAGATCTACAATCTATACAGAAACCAGACAGCAGTCATTTGAGCTGAAGGACATGAGGGAGAAGCTGGTATTCAGAAAGGTGTAAGGCAAGGCTGCAACTTATCATTCATACTTTTCAATCTTTACATTGAACAAGTAATGAAGGTAATTGGAGAAAAATTTAAAGTGGGAGTGAAGATTCAAAGGGAAATAAATTCAACTCAGATTTGCTGATGACATCGTCATCTTGGCTGACACACCAGAGGATTTGAACAAGTTTTTGATTTGTATAGATTCCGTCTTGAAGAAAGAATTCATGATGAAAATAAATGTTAAACAAAAATATTGGAATACAGCCGAAATAAATCAGAAACCTCTATGGACATCAAATTGGCAGGTAAATAGCTCAAGGAAGTAGGAGTAGGAGACTTCTGTTACTTAGGAAGCAAAATAACCGGTATGGACGAAGTAAAGAGGATGTAAAAAGTAGGTTGGCTCAGGCAAGGAAAACATTTCTACAAAAAAGGAATCTGTATAGATTTAGGTATTAGGAAGTCATTTTTGAAAGCCTTTTGTCTGGAGCGTGGCACTCTATGGAATTGAAACTTGGACTATTGGTGCAGCAGAAAATAGAAGAATTGAATCGTTTAAAATGTGGTTTAACAGGAGAATGATGAAGATCAGATGGGTAAGGTTTACTAACGAAGAGGTATTATGATGAGTGGGAGAGGAGAGATGTTTCTTGCGACTGCTAATGAAGAGAAGAGATAGGTTGGTAGGACACATATTATAACACCCAGGAATAGCAAGCTTAGTTATGGAAGGAAGGGTCGAGGACAAGAACTGTTGGGGTGGAACAAGGTTAGAATATGTTAAACAGATTGCCTCGGATGTAGGGTGTGGTGGCTATGTAGAGATGAAACTATTAGTTCAGGACAGGGAGACCTGGAGTGCTGCATCAAACCAGTCAAGAGACTTAAGACTCAAACAACAACAACTTGAAGATCATCAACAAACATATGATATTTGACATTTTGAATGTTAAATATGTCGAGGGTAAATAGTGGGCCAAGGACTGACCCTTGCTGCACGCGCCTTTTCACCAATGCCCATTCAGAACAATTACCTTCTTAATTTATGATCCTGTGATATCTGTTATCTAAGTAAGAATATAACCAGTGGATAACACACTCGGAAAACCTTATATGACGTAGTTTAGTTAGGAAATCACGATGAACACAGTCAAATGTCATACTGAAATTAGACAGGCACAATAAAGTCAACTGTCTCTTGTCCACATCGAGGCGGATATCAGTAACACTTAATAAAGCAGTGACAATACTATGCTGTTTTTTGAATCGTGATTGATACTGTTCAATTATACGAAGCTCATTGAGATATGAGCTGACCTGATCATGTATAGTCTTATTTAGACCCTTGCTTAGCTCACGCTCGTCAGCATGTGGCGCGATGCGTCGCTAAATCTGGACACACTGTATTGAGACCATGGGTGCCCGCAGGGAGGGGCAAGGAGGGGCCGTGCCCGCCCCCGCCCCCCCCCCCCCCCACTGGAATCCCGAGAATAATTTATTCTATTGTTCATTGTCACACCAGTTTATTTCATAAATTGAGTTACCGCTACTGATTTAGATGTACCGTAGTTTTATTTAACTTAGTAACTTGGGATTATTTTAAAATATCCCTAGTTATTTAGAAAATCGGTGAACTGGATTAACATTACCATTTTAATGAACTGCTTGATTGTAATTTCTGTCGATACATGGTGATACAACTACTTTTTACCTGTTTTTAAGAAATTAACATTATGCCGATGATTCATAAAGAAAAGCGAATTCTATGGACAAAAAGTCTGAACTAAAAAAACTATAATTCGCAATCAGTGTCATTACTCATTACACTTGGCAACGCCGCCCATCTGTCATGTGGTAGGCCTAGAGTAGTGATTCTTAACCGGTGGTCCGCGGGAGAAAGGGGTCCACCTGTACGTATAAAAAAATATACAGGTACCGAGTGGAAAGATGTTACACATCAAAACAAGTAGTTCCGTGAAGAACTATACAGCCTATTTTCATATATCCTACTTATGTTAATTGCCACTATCAACATACAAAATTTCAGTATGATTCCTGTAATAGATTCGTAGATATTGAGAACCGACTAAATATTTCGGATGGTCGCCATGTTGGATTTTATATATGTAGGTCCTAGAGTTATGTATTGTTACATGAAGATTATTGTGTACGTGTAGCATTCAAACTTCAATCGCATGATTAGGACACAAGAACTAACAACGAGATTTTAAAATTTCGCACAGCTGCCATCTTGTGGTTATGGAAACAATTGAAATAAATTAGATGCCATTGGATTAACATTCGTATAAGGATTCACTGTACCAAGTTTCACTGCACTCGGATGGTTAAATTGCGAGAAACGTCCATGTGAATATTTATACTTCGCGTCGCCGCCATGTTGGATTTGTGATCACCAGGTTATTGAAAGTCCTATAGGTGAACTTATGTTCATAGCCCCTATGAACATAAAAAATTCAGTTCGATTGCTATAATAGATTCGTAGATATTCAGAGCCGTCTAAATATTTCGGATGGTCGCCATGTTGGATTGTTAAATGTTTAGGCCTTAGAGTCATGTACCATTAAAGGAAAATTATTGCGTAGGTTCATTATTCAAACTTTCACTTCGATCGCATGATTACGACACAAGGAATAAAAACTTATTTTAAAATTCTCACAGCCGCCATCTTGAGGTTATGTAAACAATTTAACTAAATTAGATACCAGTGCATTACAATGTGTATAAACATTTCCTCTACCAAGTTTCATTGCGTTTGGAACCTTAAATCGCGAGAAAGGTCTATTTAAAATTTTCAAATTCGCTTGGCCGCCATGTTCGTTTTGTAGTTAACCGGTTTTTGAAAGTCTTATAAATGAACTTTCAGTAGGGCCCTTTATCTCCGTAAAAAAATTCAGGGTGATACCGCTAATAGTTTCAGAGATATAGAATGCCGGTGAAATATTTCGCACATCCGCCATCTTGTGTTTATGTAAACAATTGAACGAAGTTAGATGTCGGTGCATTAAAATGGGTATAAACATATATTGTACCAAGTTTTATTGCGTTTGGTTGGTTAAATCGCGAGAAACGTCTATTTAAAAGTCGCAACTTCGCTTGGCCGCCATGTTGGTTTTGTAGTTACCAGTTTTTCAAGAGTCACATAGGTGAACTTTTAGTAGTTCCCTTTATCATCGTAGACAATTCCAGGGTGATATCGGTAATAGTTTCGGAGATATTGAATGCTGGTGAAATAAGTCGCACAGCCGCCATGTTGGATTGGTGAGACGTAACAAAATTTGAAGGGCACGGTCGGGTTCGCCCGAAATAATGCTATGAACTTACCGAGTTTCGTTGAAATCGCTCCAGTCGTTTAGAAGTTATTAGGGACACACACACACACACGCTCCTCACACACACGCTCACACACACGCTCACACACACACGGACAAAAGGTAATCTCATAAGTCTATTTTTTCAAAATTGAAAATAGGCTAAAAATGGCCAATAAATGGGTATTGCGAAAACGATGGTGCGTTGAACGAGAATCGCCCGAGTGTATTCGCGGCGATGACTATCAGGTTGTGAATTGAAGTATCTTTAAAATAAATGTTATTGAGGAATGTTTACAACTGATAAGGTGTATTAGGGGGGAGGTGGTGGTCCGTATATGATTCAATTTCAGGCCGAGTGGTCCGCAGACTTCTACGGGTTCAGAACCACTGGCCTAGAGCAAGCACATGGTAATTGCTGACACTGCGTCCACATAGATTTTGATCGGAAATGTTTCCTAAAATACAAGAGAACATAACGTCCACTAAATATACACATGAATATCACAAATCTTCTTCTTCCTAGCGTTGTCCCGCTGGTGCAGGGTCCGCTTTTTTGTCATTGACCTCCATTTTGTCCGGTTTCGTGCGTCAGCTGGATTTAGGCCGGTAATTTTTAAGTCACCATTTATAGTGTCTTGCCAACGCTGCTTCGGTCGTCCTCTGGGGCGTAGGCCTTCAACCTCAAAATGAAGGACAGAGTTAGCAACAGTATCAGGCGCTGCACGCAGGGCATGACCATACCATCGGAGCCGTTTCTCTCTCATTTTGCCCACAATTGGGGCGACACCCATTTGCTCCCGAATTGTGTCGTTTCTGACTTGGTCAATAAGGGAGATGCCCATTGTCCAACGAAGCATTCTCATTTCCATGGCGTGCAGGCGACGTTCTGAAATTTTGTCGGATGGTCGACATTCAACGCCATACAGCTCAACTGGCCGTACCACTGTCCGATATATCTTCGATTTGAGACGAAGTGGTATTTTCTTGTCTCAAAGCACACCCGTGACCTCCTTCCACCGCAATCAGGTTGCGTTTACCCTGGCTCTTACTTCATCATTGAAGTTGCCATCACTCTGAAGACGAGATCCAAGGTACCTGAAGCATTCTGTCTTGACTAGATTTTGTCCAGCGACTTGAATGGTACCGTCGCCTGGGTGTAACTCCAGATACTCCGTCTTTTTCACATTCAGACATAGGCCATACTGGGAGAGGCGATTATTCCAGTCTTCAACTTGACATTGGAGTTTTTCTTGGGTGTCATCTGCAACCATTATATCATCTACATACAGAAGGGTCCAGGGAACATTCCGTTGCAGCTCACGATTGATGGTGTCCATCACAAGAACAAAAAGGGACGGTGATAGTGCTGAGCCTTGGTGGACGCCGACATTTACAGGAAAGTTTTCCGAGGTGCCAACAGCACAACGTACTCTACTGCTGGTGTTCGTGTATAACATCTTGACCACATTTACAAATGACTCTGGCACACCATGGTTGCGGAGTGCATACCAAATCAACTCATGAGGAACACGATCGAAGGCCTTTTCAAGGTCAAGAAAGGCAATATGCAGAGGCTTTCTTTTCTCACGGTGCTTCTCCATGAGTAACCGTGCTGTGAAGATGGCGTCAGCGGTTCCAGCCCCCTTGACAAACCCGCACTGGTTGGAGCTGATACATGAATATCACAAATAAAGGATAAATATTGTCATGCTATGTACTGTCAATTTCTGAGAAGGTAATAATAAAATGCTTTACTATGTCCCAATGTCCAAAGTATTCTTTTCTTGCTGCTATGCTCACTGGCGTCATTGACGCGCTCATAGAAATTATTTAAAACTACGGTATTCTAACGAACGTAGAGACTGCCTTTGATATTAAATCCTTCACTTTATGTCACAGATGTACTCATCATAGTCACAATAGGCCTCCAAGCTTAATGTTTACAGTCTAACAATAATGTTCCACTGGTCACTCAATAAAAAAAGCACTTGCCAACTGAGTACAGTTCATAATTTATTGGAATATAGAGGCCACATGAAGATATGGTATACCAAAAGCTAAATTCCTAGGCACGGAAAGTCTTCCACGCTGTAAGTGATGAAAACATAGTAGGCCTACCGTAATATAACCAGTTATTTGCATTTGCTTTACAGCCATGCACACAACACTTCTTAGGCATCTGAAATATTTAAATGAAATATTAGTGAAGAATTTGTTGGTTAAATTAATTTATGCCACCAGACATTGGTTACACATACAACTTAATACGGGAAATACGGTACTCACTTCCACAACTTTCAGCAGGTCTGATTTACCACGGCGGCTTCGGTGGCGTAGTTGGTAGCATGCTGAGCTTCTCTGCGGGTTCAAACCCGGCCGAAGTCATCGAATTTTTTAAGAGCGTTAAAAATCCTCAGTATGCCTTCCTTCAGAGGGGAAGTAAAGCCGGCGGTCCCATGTCATAGATTTATGGTATGTTAAAGAACCTTCCACTAATTACACCTGTGTGACGCTAAATTAGGTTAAACATTTAACAAACGCTCTTAGGTTCCGACGTTCGTCGCCGGGAGCCGACTGCGATGGCATCTGGTAACCAAGTTCTGAACTAGTAGTCGTTGACGGTGGCGTTTGTTGACTAAGGTAGGAACTACTTGAAAAAATTCAATGTCTGCAGATCTTACTTGAATTGAAAACAGATAACACACACTAATACAGTCATTGCAATTAACACCGGTTATCAGACAGATTCTACACACACCCAAAGTACACGGGGCTACAAGACCGCGTTGTCGCAGCCCCTAAGCTGAGGAACCAACCAACCTGATTTACCAGGGGGTATTCTCGGGAGTTGAAATAGTAAATACGAACTGATTTTAAATGCTGTCTTGTCAAAATAAACGATATTTATTAACAAAAGTTAATATGTGAGCTTAGCTTGTTGACACTCCTTAGAGTCTCACTACAGTGTTGCCAATTCGAGCAACATGACGGCTTGACAATATAGACGGTGATGATTCAGGGCACGGTCTGGCCAGCTTGCAGCCCTGATCTCAAGCCCATTAAACACCTGTGGGACACTTAAAGAAGGAGAATAGGAGCTCAAAATCCTCAGCTGGGGTGATATATTATTTCTACTACAATCACGACATACACACAGGGGCGGATCTAGGGGAGGGCGAGGAGGGCAACCACCCAGGGCCCCGCTCCATGGATTGTTTTAAATTTAATTGATTAATTAATTATACTTTTCAAACTAATTTATAATTCATATTCTTTTTTTCAGTGACAGCTTAGCAAGTTTAGATTTCAGTGAAATGATTGAAGACTTCAGCCGGGGAAAGGGTCGCAAAGTAATATTTTAATATTTCATAGTTTACATACCGTAATCTTCTTCAAGGGGACTTAAAGCTTTTCTTCATATTATTAAAAAATGTACTGTAGTGTATTCAGAATATTGTAACTATTCTTATTATTACAAAAATATTTTTCATTTGATATGATTTTTCTTTTATTTCCTATTGTTGTGGGCCCCCAACTTATCATATCGCCCAGGGCCCCGCAAGGCCTGGATCCGCCACAGCGTGAACATTGAACACACATCCAACTACACAGGACTGATGATCAATATGTTCCAAGTTCCCAAATGATGTAATAATAACTCCCTTTTTTTTCATTTACAAACATAATGCAGTTATTAAAAATCCTTGAATTCTAAGTTAAGTGTGGAGACTACGTCTAATTCCGACACCAAATAAACATCAGTTTTGTTTGAGTGCCAGCGTCGAGGTCTCCTCCCCGATCTAAAGATGGCTCAAGATGTTATCTTCTGTGCGACATTAATATCCAATATCATTATTTCCGAGTTCAGCCTAGCGCTCGAGCCCGTTCAAGGACGCATACATCATCTTAAGCGCTCGCAAGTAGGAATATCAGCGCTCATTATGCGGACTTTATCAGATGGAACTAAGCTATGACACAACTTCCACTCACTAAAGTGGGAAGTTTATTTCTTTGTCAGCATTGTGTATCAGTCATTGCGACACGAAGTAGAATGGCAGCTAACTTTTGGCAAACTCTCCAGTATTACTTCATGTTTTTTATTAATGGCACAATGTTTGTGCCTTCTACTTTCAATTCTGGTATGTACCTACGTAACGCAGGTAACTAGGGACGTTGCCAGCGGGTGGGCTTGGGTGAGCATGAGGCCCCCTAGATTCAAGCTCTGCCATCCGGTTGATCTCTCCCTCCCCTAGATTATTTTAGAATGTTGATCACAAAATACTGTGTAGTTGTTATCACATAGAGATCCCAGACATCCCGACTTAACTGGGACAGTTCCGGAGATTTAATTTTTCTGCGCCATGTCCCGACAAACTTTTCCGAAACGGTGCTGATGACCAAGATGTTCCAATACCTAATGAATTAACAAAAACAACTATTGGGGAAGAAAATTAATGTCTCGATTTTCTCCCCTCCCAATTTTAGTTTGTATTTCGTACAATACTTCACCAGAACGTAAACTGACAAATAAAGTTGCTTGTAAGATTCTGTCTAATCGTACCTGGGTTTACTACTCGCGTGGAGCGTGTTTTTTTCTCTGATGAATTCCTTAGGGATAATATTTAGACACAGTGCATAATGTATCATGTACAATGTTCAAAATTAAGAACTTGTTGGAGAAAATCCATTCGTCTGATAAATACTACTTTTCTAAAAGAGTAAGAGAGAATCAGTAGTGTCTTCTGTCAAAATACAGGTAATGAAGAATTGTGTTTACGTAATGACAACAAAGACGAAAAGAACTAAGAAAACATAATATTTTTATCCGTGTATTGATAGGAAATTAATCATATCTTATTAAAATTGGGTTCTTATTGACGAATAATTCAATCAAATACCAAATGGTATGAAAAATTATTCCACCAAGTCAATAAAATAAATTACTAATAGTTACGGTACTTACTGTACCCGTTTCGACCACATTGTGGTCTACCTAAGTAAATATTTACAAGTGGTCTTAAAGAAACACGTTACATGTGAGTTGGGGAAATGTGCCTAAAATGACATACTCTGGTAAAACTAGTGTCGTTTATTTTGAATGCGCCATCATATGTAGAAGTTGGCTAAACTTTATGCTGCACATGGAGGAAAGAACTGAAGGAGATGCCTACGCTGCGCTGCTGAAGCCAATCGGCACGCCCACTTTGGGTAGCAAGAAATTGGCTGTTCCTATGCTCAAAGCCGTAAACCACTCCAAATAATCTTGGATTTTAGTGACATAAAACTGCAATGACAAGTGAAGATTTTTTCTTGGATAGGAAGAATACACTCTGTACATCACGGTACTTGGAACAAATAAGCTGCGTTATTGTTTTAAAAGCCAATTTAAATAGAAATATAAGAGCACCTATGCAAGGCTAGTTTTGTAAGAAAGACACGGCCAAACGTAATAATAGCCTACCCTGACACACTGATAAAATTGAATACAGGTGTCTGAAGGTGAGTTATACCAAAGAAGGAACATCTTGGGAACTGTCATAATGATGCCGAACTAATCACGGTACAGTATTTACACCAAATTGATTTTTAAGTTCTTTTTGGTGTTGAGACATTCATCAGTTTTTAGGCCTAATTTCGAGCACGGCCACTTTCGCTCATTGTTCGTACACATTTTGAAATTCAAGAATACTAACCTTAAAATTAACAAACAGAACACTTAGCCTATTCGATTCGTACAACCATATGCAAGTCACGGAACACCGAATACAAGTTAAGGTTACGCCCGCTTTGAACGTAGCGCTTGGCTTCACTCAAACGAGCTCAGGCCATCTCCTCTTATTCTTTCCTCCATGATTCTGCAAATGATGGGCTTGAATATCAAATGTGTTGAAAGTCAGTAAACAAAAAGTGAAATGAAGGTTGCCAGAATTTTTGTGTGTTCCATTTTAGATGCGAAATTGTTGTTAGCGGTAAGTTCTTTTTATTATAATTACTAGCAGTAGTGCCTGGCTTCTCCCGGTGGATTTATTTGTTTTATGGATGATAATGAATACTACTACAAACTCCGCCATTGCCGGTCCCAAGCCCGGGGCCTCATCTCGCAAGTGATGAGGAAGGAGAAGGGGGAGGGGTAACACCTCGTTAAAAAACCTGGGTCCGTCTGGCTCCGGATGGTAGCACCCTGTAAGGGACCCTGCCTAGGGTTACTAGGTGAAACTTGGTCAACGGTCTTGACGGCGGAAGAGGAATTTCAGATTCCCAACGGCGGAGGGAGCGGAAGAACTGCCTCCAGGACTCACAATCTTGGTTGTATTTTTTGGGGGCTTTCGGGCCACCCCACAAAATACTTTCATCAATCATGGAAGTGTGTAATGTCAAACAATTTACCCCAGGTGGACGATCTACCGTACGCCAGTATGTCAGCAGACATTCGGATTCTGGTGAGTCTGCATCGTTACACAAGAATAAAGACAAGTCGGAGTATCTTGGAATCTCATCCAAATTTCAACATAGAAAGCCAACGTACTTAGGAACTTATAATGTAAACTCTTTGTTAAAAGCTGGAAAACTCAAACATCTAACGGATACACTAAGGAGCCACAATATATTCATAACATCCATTCAGGAAACAAGATACAGAGATGCAGATACTTTCGATTCCTAATGTTTTAGGATATACAAGGGGAAAGTAGGGACGAGAGTGATGAAAAATGTACCACACCTTGGAACAGCCTTTATAATCGACAAAAAAAATTGAATTCCCTACTTGACTTTGAATCCCGTTCTGAAAGACTCTCCAGTCTATCATTCAAAAGAACAAACAAAATCTACAAAATTATCAATGCGCATGCCCCTATAAATGAAGATAATAGGAAAAACAAAGAAAAAGTGGAAACCTTTTGGAATCAATTAGATGACCTTATTCAGAAAATTCCAGATAAACACATCATCATCCTTCTTGGAGATTTTAATGCACAGATTGGTAAAGAAAAATCTATAAGAAAATCGTGGGAGATTATCCTGCCCACAACAGAACAAACAGAAATTGCATCAGGCTAATAGAACTTCGCCAGCCACATAATTTACTTCTTAAATCTACAGCTTTCAAAAAACTACCACGAAAACAAAAAACATCGGTATCCCCAAATCCCAATTTAGGGGAATTTCAACTAGATCATGTGGCAATCAAGAAGACCTTCCACAAAGAAATCCTGAATGTTCGGGTACTCCGGGGTGCAAACTTGGATTAAGTTTAAAGTCATCCCAAATAGGAAATGCACCATAAAGCCAATTAAAGGTCAGAAGTACAGCACGAAAAAAAAACACTAAGTTCAGATGACTTCACAAAAGCAACGGAAACAATTCAGACACAAAGTTGGGAGAATATCAGGGAAAACTTACTTACTGAATCTGAAAAGGTAGCACCTCAAATACAAATTAGAAAGCATGCCTGGTGGTCTCTGGAATGTGATGCACACATTGAAACAAGAAAACAGGCTTGGCAAAAATGGTTATCACAGAAAACAGAAGAAAGCAGATTATATTTTCTTAGGGTTAGGAAATTGGTTAATAAAACATAAAAAGGGTTAAGAAAGCGCATGAAAACAAAAATCTCCTCCAAATTGATGAAAGAATTTACCAGAAACAACACGAGAAGCTTCTACAGAACTTTCAAGCAAAGGTTATCAAGGTACTGTACCCATTTGACATTATACGGAGAACGTGTGTTCACATCCCGACAGCTCTGCCCTTTCGGGGTGCGTTACGTCTCCCCCACAGTGCGAACACATGCTCAGGATTTGAATACTACCAGGTACTACTCTACAGGCAAAACAAACATATTCCTAAAATAATTGCATTTAATTCAAAATCATGGCATTCTAAAACAACACAAAAACATCAATTTACATTTAAAATTACTCCCAAATAACAGCAAATAAAGTTTGGGGCACACAGATGATAATTCCAAAGGGTCACTAACTCCTAATTTGCATCATCTGTGCTCCGCAGCTTGGATCAACATTTGATCTCCTCAGGCATGCTGCGACAATATCTCTTCTTGTGAGTCCATAAGTCTATATGCGGTGTCTCAACACCCTAGTCTACACTTTCACTAAATAAATTCCTTGTTTGGAATAGCATTCTTGTCATTCGACGAATGTTCATAATTCATACACATCATTTACGACAACAATAACCAAATAAAAGAATCAAATCAAACAACATGACATAATACTGTACATAAATAGCACTTCCTATTCTTAAATGATACTGTATTCGATTGATCTAACAGTCCATAGTGCTTATGGGACATTTACTTTTACTTTAATATTCAACAATGCCTTAACCATTGTTGTGTTTGATTACTTGTTCAACAATTTACATTACTTCTGTGTAACAATCAACTTCCTCCGCCTTCTCTCACAAACACGGACTTACCTTTCTACTCTACATAAACAATGTTAGTTAGTTATCGCAACACCATACATTCTTGTGTCGGTCAAAATATAAGTCGATCTAATGTTACAATTTCGTCAAAGCCATATTGGGCTACCCGTATGCAAATATGCCTATATGCGTTTTCATGCCTCAAGATATGTGTCAGTGATTTTAGCAAAGTTATATGTTATGAACATTAACTTGGCCAAATATCATTCGATTTCAACAAATTAAAAGAGGGATCCATATCCTCTGAGTGCTAACAATTGATTTTTGCAATCAAAAAATCAATTTCTCATTAATTAACAATAGCTTATACCTGCCGGTCCCAAAAGAAGATGGCTGCCTGGCTCGACTCTCGGCCGACCAGTCCTCTCCTTCTCCAGCTGTCTCATTAGTCATTCATACAATACCAACACAGTCTTAACTGTTTCTCCTTCACTTTCTTTCCTATGGACAAGGGGTTAAACTGTGTCATCGGTTATGATCTGGAAATCCAAATATTTATTTCCTATCGATTGGCTCAATACATGGCTGAATAAAATATTATGGCAAAGGAATGGGCTTCTGATAGCTACAAGGTCTTGAGGAACGAATACGGCTTTTAAAATGCGTGGGATAGTGGTCTTACCGCTAGCCACTCTCGCATGCGAAGTATCGGTAAGGCGTCCATGGACCCTTCCGTAAATTCAATGGTGTCGCACCACGATGGGTGGATCACTCCATAATACAGCTCAATTATGGTGGCACAGTTATTCCTTAATGGCTGAAAATGACGCTGGCATGGCCGACTATGTACTCTCACCTGTCTCCATCCGCAGTCAACAATATACCAGTACGCTCTCAGGCTGTACTACAATAATACCTTCGAAGAATTAGCCCAATATTGTCCTGACAATGTGCTACAGAGTTTTCCTTGCATTTAATGAAGTAAACATCTTGACTTTACTTTAAACGGCTCGCATATCAGCGGCTCAAACAACAAGGTCTGTTGGATTATTCCGGATCATATGACAATTCAGTTTCCCTTTTATATAGCTTACTTGATGACTTCACATTATTTCTCAATAAGTTGGCATGTGTTAATGGTATAACTACTGGCTTTTACGTTACAACGCTTACTGCGTGATTCAATACAATAATTACAGTTGAACATGTATAACATTATTTCCTGACACATTATATTCCACTCTTACACTTAATTACCTTGCAATTTCTTGGAATTTGACGCAATTTATCGTTTCATGCATAACATGCTGAATATTAATTTTTCTTTTGACTTTGACCATTCATTAAGTTAATTATTAACTTTAACATTATATTTATTATGATCTTACGCATCTCAGTCGTAAGCCAAATCATTCTCAATTTGCAAACTCTTTATGTCACTTACGAGGAATGAAACTCGTATAAACATTACTTTAAGTTCCCTATTTTTCTTTATTTTGACACGGACGTATGGTGTGCTCAACCGTTTTATTATAACATTGAAATGGTACATACGCCTTTCACATTCGGTGGACGAATACAACGATACAGTTTGCGACCCACCATCCTTGCATCTAACAATGCCTCATGGTGGTCGCATTATACCTTTCTTGTGGTTTCACATCACTTCCCACTTTGATATTACACATCATTATTTTATCACTTTCAATCATTTTATACAATATTTTATAACACATCACTTTATATTAACACTTAAACACATGAAATTTTATATTACAATTGATTTACACACGGGTGCCTTCATTGGCTTCACATCTGCGCGATATCAGAGTTGCAGGCGGCGCGATTTCTGACCTATCATTCCAATGAAAGTCTCGATCACATGCACGTTCATCCTGACTGATCCTCATCCAACGGCTCCGAAATCCTACTTCAACAATGAGTCTATCCTCGATTGTGTGTGTAAATGTTCCTCCATCTCATCTAGCATCAATGTAATGTCTGTGACTTGAATATAATCACACTGCCTGTGATATATTCCCATACTATGAGCTATCGTGAATTTATTAGTGTATAATCACGGTAAAACTCAATTATGACTATGTGAATCTCTTACAAAATTACTCGTTAACAGGTGTAATTACAATGTTCACATACTATTCGCGTCACTTCTTGTGCGGCTTTGATAATTGTAAGCTTTACTCAACTCCAACTACAGTTCCATTTTCTTCGCACTCGTTGCTTTGTTTACCAACTTCATGCTGAAGAGTAACATTCTCCCCACATGAGTACTTCACAAAGACTTTATAATTACTTCAAACACTTGTAAGAAGACTTTTACACTTCACTTGCGCAGCGTCGCTTACATTTTACAGTGCGCTAGAGTAGCATTCTCTCCGCATGGCTGTATAATCACGTTTATAATTTACTTTGCGCGGCTTTGTTCAACTTCTGGAGCGGAGGAGTAACATCATCTCCGCGTGAACTCTTCAAATGGACTGGCTTCTCCAAGCCTCACTGCTCCATATAAGGGATTTTCTCAAAAATGTAGTTCCCTCAGATCATCAGAGCCTCCTTTCCTTCATAATTGCGATTTCCGGCCCTGGAAATGCATTCTTCTTGTTTAGTTTTTCACGAAGGTTAAAATTCTTGCCTCGTGAAAACGATTCGATCGCCCAATAAATTGATATTAATTGGTTTCTGTGGTAGCGTACCCACGCCATCCACTCGGGGAATTCCCTGTAGGTCTACGTTAATGTTTTTCCTTCCGCAGTTTGCGTGTGATTTTCCTCCGATACTTTATAGGCTTCGATTTTATATTTGCTGGCTCTATAATTATCCTCTCGGGATTTCATTCATCTGGGTGTTCATCTTGATTCTCTCGGATGCATAGTTTCCCAGTAATTAATTTATTTCTTTTGGCCACCATCCCCTTCCATCTTCTCTTCATTGTGCTTCGGGGATTTTTAGGGTTATTTGTAGCTGACCTGCTCCCCCTATGACGCTTGAAAGTAGTTCACTAGAGACAGTCTGGCCCACCCAGTTGCTTAGGCTAATCTGCCAAGTGTCACTTTGCCTCGAAATCTTGGTTCTTGGCTCAAGTCCTGCATGTTACCATAGTAATCGTGCATTTTTTATGTACAAAATTGCTTATAATTCCTTATAGACGACAGGAATCTAGCTGAGATTACTTCAGTAATCTTTATTTAAGTGGGTCTTGGGTTCCATGAGGTTGTTCCCCCTCAGAGACCTTTAGTTCGATACTCTCTCAAATCATAGGCATGATTTCTGCTACCTAGAGTATCAGGTTCGATGCCAGTAAGTACCAGTACCATGGGTACAGTACAGACCACCAACCCTTCACTTCCGAAATGTAAATGGGGCTATCGTTCATAATAACATGGAAAATTGTAAGATACTAGCAGAATACTCCGAGAAACTTTTGAATTGTGAACCCATCCTCGAAAAATTTGAATTCATCCCAAAAAACTTTCAAAGACCATACTTAAAATCACCGACAACGGAAGAATTACAAAAGATCATTTCAGAATTAAGAAACAACAAAGCGTCTGGAGAAAACCAAATAGTGGCCGAACTGTGGAAAAAAGCTGACAAAAATGCAATTACATCCCTTCAATGTGTTTTCGATCAAATCTGGAAAGAAGAAACGATCCCTGTAGAGTAGAAAACAGCCCTCATCCACCCTATTCACAAGAAAGGCTTGAAACGGACCCAAACAATTATAGAGGAATATCGTTGCTGGATGTAACATACAAAATTCTTTCTTAAGTCCTTTTGAACAGGGCAGAGCCACAATTGGACCCACAACTTGGAGAATACCAGGGAGGTTTCACAAAGGGTAGGTCATGCTCTGAACAAATACTAAACCTCAAAACCATTATGGCATGCCAAGAATCGAGGGCAAAGACGTACGTAATCTCCTTCATTGATTTCAAAAAAGGGTATGATTCGATTTATAGAGATTCTCTTTTATTAGTACTGGAAGAATTGGGTTTGGATAAGAAAACAACTAATATCACAAAAGCGACTATCACAAATACGTTTTCGAAAGTTTAATTCATGGGTGAAATATCCGACCCCTTCGAAATAAGAACGGGAGTACGACAAGGTGATGGGCTCTCACCGTTGTTGTTCAACTGTGCGCTTGAGAAAGTAGTCAGAGAATGGAACACGAATATAAAGAGTGGAATAAGACTGGGTTGCAAAAAGAAGAACCTTAAAATCAATTGTATAGCTTTTGCAGACGATATGGCCTTGTTGGATGAAACATTGGAGGAAGCAAGGGAGCAAATCCTTGAACTAGAGAAACAAGCAGCTAAAATGGGTCTTCACATCTCTTTCGAAAAAACCAAGATCATGACGAACAACAAACACCCTCGTAAATACTTCAAAGTTATAGAACAAAAAATTGAAATTGTACAAGAATTCAAATATGTCGGAGAATGGATTGGTTGGAATGCTGGAGAACGTAAAGCAATGGAATCCAGGAAAAATAAGCTTGAATTGGCCTTCCAATTAACAAAAGATATAGTACATACAATAAAAATCCCTTTCATTAGGGTCCAAAATTAAACATTACAAGACAGTGATTAAGCCAGAAGCACTGCACGCAGCAGAAACACTACGGTAACTATAAATTTTAAGGTTAAAATGGAAAAACTCGAGCTGAAGGAAAGGAACATTTTAAGAAAAATTATAGGACCAACATTTCAGGATAACAAGATTATATACATTAGGAATTAAACTCTCTACCAGAAAATTGAAAATCTCTCAGATACCATGCGAAAAAGGAGGATAACTTTTTACGGTCATCTTCTGAGAGTGGATTCTAATAGATTAACGAAACAAATCTTTGACTTTTTCTGTAATCGTTTAACAAAACCCAACTGGTTTAAAGAAATTGAAAAAACCTAGTAGAATTGAAAATGACAGAAACTTCATTACTCGATCGAACAGCCAAATTAATACTAAAGACGAAAATATGAGGTTCCAAGACAGAGCTACACTAAAATCCAAACCCATTATCTCGGAAGAAGAGAGGAAAAGAAGATCGGAAAGACTGAAGAAGCACTGGGCTCTACGGAAAGAACAGTGTACAGGGAAATGATTGATTCAACGTACTCCAAACAGGGTGAAACGAAAGAAGAAGAAGAATACTACAGAACTGGAGCGCTCAAGAATAAGGATCGGAAAGCATCAACGCTTATTGCAGCTGATAACCTTATTGGATGAAATATTGGAGGAACCAAGGGAGCAAATCCTACTATTGTCATTATGATAACTGTTTTAAGGGGCCTGAGAAATCTTTTTGCACTAATTACTCCCCGTGACTGCAATTTATAAGCAGCTCGCAATTCTGCACCAGAACTCTGGTAGGGACGACGTGATGCAGTCCGCATTGCCAGGCAACAATAGACAGATATTATTGAAGCCGTTCGGGAGCGCTTGTTCTTCCGACTTATTGAACAAAAACCAACCTTTAAGGTTACCTGAGAGGTGTAGCCTAATGCTACACAGCCTAAATTATTCCTCTTGAATCTGGCTATCATGTACAAAAATATTTTTTCGAATCCGACTGGTAGTTGCAGAGATTTGCGCGTTTAAACACACAAACACACCCTTCAGCTTTAATATATTACTAGCGGACCCGTGCGAGAAATCTCGCATGTTCATAAACCACACTTTCCCCAATAGGTTTTGCAAATCGAACATTTCTTACAAAAATTGATATTTAAGAAATTAGAATGCAATTTGTCACTGATAATGTCATTTGTGTGCTGTAACACTCACCGGTTATTCGATATTTATGAAATTATACGATTTGAGTACTCATTCCTTCGTTTTGCTGTTTCTGAAATCCATGCAAAATGATAAAGAAAGACCTCATAATGTTAAAATGACATGAAACAGGGGTCACAGCGGTTAAAATAGGAAGTGGGTAGAAATTATGGAGCGTATTTTCACACATCAACAGTATCTACAAATCGCACAATTCGTACATTTTTTTTAAAGTAATTTTTTAGAGAAATTATTGATATTTATGGAATTAGAGTGCAATTCGTCACTGCTAATGACTATTTTCCTTCATTTGAATGTTCATTTTCACGATCGGTCACTTGTGAGTGCCGCAGGAGGGATCTATACCACTGAAATAATATATATGACTAGCAGGTACCCGTGGCTTCGCTCGCGTCATAGTCGTGTCATATTTTTATTCAATGAAATGCAGGTTTAACCCCGTTAAAACCCTCTTTAGGACCTGATTATCCAAAAATCCCTCCTTAGTAGACGTTTACGACACACAACAAACATATCCCCAAAATATTCTTCTAACTTTAATAGTTTTGGTTGGTCGATGAGAGTGAATATCCAAAAATCCCTCCTTAAGGGACGTTTTTCTTCAGGGAATTTCACCCCTCCCCATGGGCCCCTTAAATTGGATTTATGAAAAAAGAAAACCGGTCGAACAACTATTTATTTAATTATTTATTTATTTTTAAGCTGATTGTTTCCTCTGAGTTTCAAACTCCTCGCCTATGTCGTTTAAGGGATACACGCTCCGTTAGGAATCTTTCAACCCCCACTTTTCATCCCTTTCACCTCATAATATACACCACATCGAAAAACCATTAGACATGTGTTAGCTTATTTTTAATGATTGGTATATATGCCAAGTATCACATCCCCAAATGAAACCACTCGTGAGATATTGTTATTCATTGAAATGCACGTTTACCCCCCTTAACACCCCTTTAGAACCTGAATATCCAAAAATCTTTCCTTAATGGACGTTTTCGTCATACAACAAACATATTCCCAAAATTTCATGTTTCTAACTTCAATAATTTTGGCTGGGCGATGATGAGTGGGTGAGTGAGTGAGTCAGGAAATTTTATTTCATTTATTTTTGAGAATTTCACCCTTCCCCATGAACCCCTTAAATAGTCTTTATGAAAAAATATACGGTCGAACACCTATTTACTTATTTTTTAAGCTGATTTGTTCCGCTGAATTTCAAACTTCTCGCTAAGTCGTTTAAGAGATACACGCTCCGTTAAGAATCCTTCAACCCCCAATTTTCACCCCATTCACCTCATAATATACACCATATCGATAAACCCATAGACATATGTTTGCTTATTTTTAATGATTAGTTAATAGGCTGAATATCACATCCCCAAATGAAACAACCCGTGAGATATTGTTATTCAATGAAATGTAAGTTTAACCCCTTAACACCCCTTCAGAACATGAATAACCAAAAATCCATCCTTAGTAGACGTTTTCGACATACAACGAACATATTCCCAAAATTTCAAGTTTCTAACTGCAATAGGTTAGGTTGGGGGATGATGAGTGAATATCCAAAAATCCTTCCTTAGTGGACTTCTTTCCCCAGAATTTCACCCATCCCCATGGGCCCCTTAAATTGGATTTATGAAAAAAACGGTCGACCATTTATTTACTTATTTGTCAAGCTGATTATTCCCCCTGAGTTCCCTCTGTCTTTTAAGAGATACTTGCTCCGTTAGGAATCCTTCAACCCCCATTTTTCACACATACACCGCATAATATACACTACATCGAAAACCCCTCAGACATGTGTCTTCTTATTCTTAATGATGAGTTTATATGCCGAGTATCGCATCCCCCAAGGAAACCAATCGGGATATATTGTTATTCAATTAAATGCAGGTCTACCCCCCTTAACACCCCTTTAGAACCTGAATATCCAAAAATCCTTACTTGGTGGACGTTTTCGACATACAACGAACACAACTCCAAAATTTCGTGTGTCTAACTTCAATAATTTTGGCTGGGCGATGATGAGCGAGTGAGTAAGTCAGGACATTTTCTTTCATTTATTTTTCAGAATTTCACCCCTCTCATGAACCCCTTATATTGGATTTATGAATTAAAAAAAAAACGGTCGAACACCTATTTATTTTTTATTTATTCTTTTTACGCTCTTCTTCCCCTCTGAGTTTGATGAGTGAGTGAGTTAATCAGAACACTTTCTTTCCTGTTTTCCCCCCAGAATTTCACCCCTCTCCAAAGGCCCCTTAAATTGGATTTATGAGAAAACGGTCGAACACCTATTTACTGATATTTTAACCTTTTTTTTTCGCTGTCAAACTTCTCGCCTATGTCGTTTAAGAGATACACGCTCCGTTAAGAATACTTCAACCCCCAATTTTCACCCCATAATATACACCACATCGATAAACCCTTAGACATATGTCTGCTTAATTTTAATGATTAGTTTAAATGCCGAATATCACATCCCCAAGGAACAACTCATGAGATA
The DNA here is from genome assembly GCA_946902985.2 of Meconema thalassinum. NCBI lineage: Eukaryota > Metazoa > Arthropoda > Insecta > Orthoptera > Tettigoniidae > Meconema > Meconema thalassinum. Next base: position 611,805,836 of record OX336388.2, read on the forward strand.
TCGTTATTCAATGAAATGCACTTTACCCCCTTAACACCTCTTTAGAACCCGAATAAACAAAAATCCTTCCTTAGTTGACGTTTTCGACATACAGCGAACGTACTCCCAAAATTTAATGTTTCCAACTTCAATAGTTTTCGCTGGGTAATGATGAGTGAGTGAGTCAGTCAGGACATTTTCTTTCAATTATTTCTAACAGAATTTCACCTCTCCCCATGGGCCCCTTAAATTGGATTTATAAAAAAACGCTCGAACACCTATTAAATTATTTTTTAAGCTGTCTTTTTCCCCCTAAGTTTGATGAGTGAGTGAGTTAGTCAGTCAGTTAAGACACTTTCTCTCCTTTTTTCCATAATCTCACCCCACCCCATTGGCCCCTTAAATTGAATTTATGAAAAAACGTTCGAACACCAATGCACTTATTTTTAAGCTGATTTTTTCCCTCTGAGTTTCAAACTTCTCGCCTATGTCGTTTAAGAGATACACGCTCTGTTAAGAATCCTTCAACCCCCACTTTTCACCCCTTTCACCTCATAATATACACCACATCGAAAAACCCTCAGACACGTGTCTTCTTATTTTTAATGATGAGTTTATATGCCGAGTATCACATCCACAAATGAAACCACTCGTGAGATATTGTTATTCAATGAAATGCAGGTTTAACCCTCTCAAGACCCCTTTAGAAACTAAATATCCGTAAATCCTCCCTTAGTGTACGGTTGTGACATACAACGAACATATCCCCAAAATGTCATGTTTTTAACTTCAATAATTTTGGCTGGGCGATGATGAGTGAGTGAGTCAGCACATTGTCTTTCACTTTTTTTTTTCAGATTTTCACCCCTCCCCATGAACCCCTTAAATTTGATTTATGAAAAAAAAATAAACTGTCGAACACTTATTTACTTATTTTTAAGCAGTTTTCTCTTCCTGAGTTTGAAGAGTGAGTGAGTCGGTCAATCAGTTAGGACACTTTCTTTCCTGTCCCCCCCCCCCGCAGAATTTCACCCCTCCCCATGGGCCCCTCAAATTGGATTTATGGAAAAAGGAACGGTATAACACCTATTTACTATCTTTTAAGGTGATTTTTTCCGCTGCGATTCAAACTCCTCGCCTATGTCGTTTAAGAGATACACGCTCCGTTAGGAATCCTTCAATCCCCACTTTTCACCCCTTTCACCTCATAATATACACCACATCGAAAAACCCTCAGACACGTGTCTTCTTATTTTTAATGATGAGTTTATATGCAGAGTATCACATCCCCCAATGAAACCAATCGGGAGTTATTGTTATTCAATGAAATGCAGGTTTCACCCCCTTAAGACCCTTTTAGAACCTGAATATCCGAAAATCCTCCCTTAGTGGACGGTTTTGACTTACAATGATCATGTCCCCCAAATGTCATGTTTCTAACTTCAATAATTTTGGCTGGGCGATGGTGAGTGAGTCAGGACTTATTCTTTCAATTTTCTTTTTTCAGAATGTCACCCCTCCCCATGAACCCCTTAAATTGGGTTTATGAAAAAACGGTCAAACACCTATTTACTTATTTTTTAAGCTGATTTTTTTCCGCCGAGTTTCAAACTCCTCGCCTATGTCGTTTAATAGATACAACCTCCGTTATGAATCCTTCAACCCCCACTTTTCACCCCTTTCACCTCATAATATGCACCACATCGAAAAACCCTCAGACACGTGTCTTCTTATTTTTAATGATGAGTTTATATGTCGAGTATCACATCCCTCAATGAAACCAAGCCGGAGATATTGGTATTCAATGAAATGCAGGTGTACCCCCTTAACACCCCTTTAGAACCTGAATATCCAAAAATCCTTCCTTAGTGGGCGTTTTAGACTTACAACGAACATATCCCCAAAATTCGATGTTTCTAACTTTAATAGGTTCGGCTGGGCGATGATGAGTTAGTCAGCCAGTCCGTCAGTCAGGACACTTAGTTTTATATAACAGACTAGCTGACCCGGCAGACGTTGTCCTGCCAATCAAAGAAAGTGTTGTAACTTTGTTTCTTGAAGTGCTTTTGGATACACAATATTTTTTTTTCAATTTTTGTTAACTGCCTCTAAACTATCGTGAAATGAATTAACTAATCTAGAAACATTCGTGAGAGCGTGCACAACAACTCTCCAAAGTTTCATCGCAATCGGATAAATGGCATATAACGCATACGGGATTTTGTTTAATTGATTCGTGCGCAGTCACTCATTTGTTGAATCTACTCGTGCTCTACCAACTGTGAAATGGATTTACTAAGTTAGAAAGCTTCACGTAAGTGTACACAACAACTCATCAAAGTTTCATCGCAATCGATGAATAGTATATGAATGCATACGGGATTTTGTTGGAACTCTTCGCGCGTCGTCGCTCATTTGTTGAATATCCTCGTGCGTAACATCCTGTGAAATGGATTTACTAAGTTAGAAACCTTCAGGTAAGTGTACACAATAACTCATGAAAGTTTCATCTCAATCGATGAATGGTATTGAACCCATGTACCATTGGCTCAAAAGGGGTCGAATCCATGTATATTTGTAAAAGTAAGGAAAGAAATATACAGTCTTAAATGGAACATAGAAAGATTTCATGCAAGGGATGCTAACATAACGTTGTGTAAGAAGTTAGAACCAGGTGGCTGAGAAATGAGATCATGCCTGACTCATTGATAAAGAGCCAGTCACGAGTATAAATAGACTGAGTGGAAAGTTCCAGGCGTAAGAGCGAGAAGCACGTTTCGGAATTCGCTCTTACCTTGCATTAAAACGGCAACAGCGCAACTGTGCCAGAAGAAGAAGAATTAGATTTAACCCATTTGGAAGAATAAAAGTAAGGAAATAAATACAGCATTGTGAATGATTTCAGAAGAGAGATTTTTGTGTAGAGAAAAAGCTTTTAATAATTGCCCAGGAGAAAAGTGCAAACGTAGCATACGTCATCGGGGATTTACTGAGACCCGAGGAGTGGGGAATTTAAAAATCAACAGCAACACCCACACAGCTGAAGACTAAAAATTATTTAATATCTCAGAAATGCACGATCGATTTTCATGTGCAGTGAGGTCATTTGACGTTTAGAAAACGAGCTTTCTGGAGATATAATTTTTATAATGGTGCGACAATTATTTCAAAAGTTGGTCACGAAAAGGACTAGGATTTTATCTTTTTTGACTAAATAGTATAAAAGTCCAGGCCAAGCCAGCCCAATCATGCAGTTCACGACAGACTCCGTGAGGGAAGGTGCTGTATCACATCACGCAGTTATTGTCAGCCTGCGGGCGTGGCACTGTGTCACATACATCGAATGCAGTTTACCGGTACTCCTTGAGGGGAGATGCTACATCACATCGTGCAGTATTATTCCGTCCAGGGGACGTGAAGCTACATCACGCCGTATTCAAACGTATGAACTTCAGAGGAGGTCATACCGTACAACAAGTAGAAGCAGTAAATGCAGTTTCCGATAGCCTAGGTGGGCGTGGTATCGAGAACCAACGTGCATCCATAAGGAGTAGCCAAGAAGTATTATTACAGTATCGCCGTGTGGAGAATTAGGAAAATCCTAGTTACAGGATTTAGTTCCGACAGTATAAAGTTTACAGTGAAAAGTTCAGTAATTACAGTCAAAGCAGGCTGCGAACTTAGAACCAAGGGCGATAGGTCTTAAATTAAACGACCAAAAGGATCATAACGTATTGAAGTACCGTAACAGCGAGATAAACATTCTATCAACTTAAAAGAATCCGAGCAGGGACGGACAGAATAAGGTTCGCAAAGTATTCTGGAAGGATAGGAATTCGAGAACCGAATAAGCGGAGAAGAGAAGGAAACTCTAGACATTGTTTCAAGGAAGCAGACGAACTATTAAAAGGCACTAAGTTACGAGGAGTACTAGTTGCTAGAAATCAATAGGTCACCGATAGATTATTTAGGGGACCGTGGACAGAACAGACTTTCGCTAGACCAACCAATAGGGTCTAGAAAGGAGCCGTTCGAGTTAATAAGACTAGCAGATCATCAGGAAACGGGATTTGAAGGAGTGCTATTGCAGGGAGGAAATAGATGGTTCGAGACTTTCACATTCTGGCAAGATAGGAAGCCGACATTTACTAAATTTCACCCTTGGAGACGGGAGGTCAAGAAGTCACGCGTGAAAGGCTTAATAGCAGCCTTAGTGATTAGAATCTGTGAAGTGTAAATATATATAATTTGTGTTAAGAAGTAATATTTTTCAGTGTTTTTATCGTGTATTATAAACGAATACACCAGTGTATTTTAAAATGTTATCAGTGTTAAATGTATTTGAATTAAATGTGTGTCAAGATATGTCAGTACATGAAATGAATCTGTACAAAATGGTGTAATCACAAAATAGTGGGCAAAAATGAAACGTCGCAAGAGAAGGAAGGTCAGGGACCGACCTATAACATGTGAGTAAATATTTTCATTATGTTTTGATGTTGGGAAAGTGTTTGTGTACAATCCACCGGAGTTTGAGGTAGAGGGATGTTTCTAAATAACAAATAACAGAATAAGGGCGCGGTCTGAACAAATAAAATTTGAGAAATGATAAATAATTATGTGAAAAGAATATGGAATAAAATGTCAGTGTATTTGACGAATGTTATAAAGCAAGCGTACTAATAATAATAATAATATAAAAGAAATATAAATAAAGATTAAATTGAATGATATGAAAATAGGAGCGTTTGAGCCGTAATAAAAATATAAAGACATGGTGTTAATGCATGTTCTTAAAATATAGCGATTATTGTCAAGGGAAAGGATTAATATAAAAATTGAGATATGGATCAATTGTTGATGTTGAATCTATCAGTTCTTTGGAAGACGCTAGGCCTTAAAATAATGTATAGCGCATTGTAGCGCATTAAAGTAAATTGTCACGCTAGGAATGCGTAGAATATAAAGGTACTTGGTAAATTACTTATGAGGGACAATTGAATGCGGTAATTGAGCCATATTAAAGTCCTCCTATAGTGACGTAGATCACGAGGCCATGTGTGTGTTATTATATTGTAATAGGGAGCAAATGTATGGTATTATGAGCGCAGGTAATATAGGCCACGGCCGACCCTAAGTCGCATTTGTGTAAGTCCTCCAATATGGGAATGGTTCCCGAGGCATGTTAAGAGAGTCGAACCTAGACTCGTCTATTTGAAGCCCCTAAGTATTCGTCGTTGTATGTGAATTACTCTTACCAATCAATGATGACCCTTCATAATTAATAAATGTCAAGGTTACGAAAGTGGTTTATGAACCTAATAATGTTGTTGAAAGTAAATGAGAGCAGTAAAACGCCAGGTCTCCCCAGAGAACAGAAGAAAAGAAAGATCTGTTTTAAAAGCATTGAGTATAGCGGCCACGCATGGGCAAGGCGGGAGATTCCCCTCTTAGCCGTAAATCTCGCCCATGTGATTACGGTCCGACCCTTGTATTGTAAGTGTGCTAGGTCAGAAGGGACCGTCTGAGAGAAGTAATAATACACCGTGAGTGTTTAAAAGTTGTTAATGACCCGGGATTTGAACCGAGGTCCTTGTGGATGAAAATATCGCTTGCCAGTTCAGATCGTAGCTTTCTTATGTGATAATGGTCTTATAAGACAAATAAATAAATAAATATCCCTAATGTAATGTTGTATGGATGTCGGATTCCATGAGTTCAATGAAGATAACTAGATTCCGGGAGTAATCATAGTTTTTGACTTTGTCAAGTAATCTTTTGTAACTCTGGAGTACACAAGTATTTTTCCCGATCACTGTAGTGAATTTGTGAAACTTGAGAGAGATGGGAATGCTGAGAACATTGTGGAATGCCCAAATATTTAAGTAAAGAAGTAACATGTACTTTAAATATGATTATATATTTGTTTGATGATAAGAAACTCATAAAATAGTTATTGAGGTGTATGGAAGAATGACACCGTTATTATTGGAAAGTATCGAGACATTGGAGCTCGTGTTTATGATGAACTTTAAGATAGATACTTTATGGAAGTGAAAATAATTATGAATTGTTGGTGTGAAGGAAACCATGTATTTTAATACAATATTTGTTTGATTTTTACATATTCCTTGTTCACTTTGAACGAGTAGAAGGATTGGGTCAATAGTTTATTTGTTTGTAGCGCCATAATTTTGGTTAATTAAATGTTTTGAAATAGGAGTTGATTTTGTTGTTATTTTTGGAAGTGTATCCTCTATTTAATCCAAAATGTGTAAGTCTCAGAGTGGGAGAACGTACCAAAACCCCGAAAATCCCGATTTGAGCATTGCTGGCATACTGTGATTTGCATATTTCTTGCTGGAAGGGCACAGGGGGGCATAGAAGTACTGTGCTTGGATTAATAACTAGAGGAACACTTAAGACGGTCATTTCATGTAAAAGTAAAGTAATGATAGGAATAGCTACAACATATAATGTTAACTGACCGCATGGGTCCCTGGAAACTCACACCGAGCAGCCCTGAATATTAAACAACCCCCTAGCAAATATGAGATTTTGGCGCCCAACGAGGGGATGAGTTTTCCTAGGGAAAACCCGAGTTTTCTCGAAAAATCAAAATTTTCATTTTTTTTTGAAAAAAAAAAATGGTTTTTCGAAATTTTGAATTTTTAAATACTTCCATAAAGGTTTCTGAGATTGAATAAAGATATCAAAAGGGTACGTTGTAGTAAACACCCGTACCAAAGTAAATATTTGAAGAAATTGGGTCATAATGGTTCAGGTACCATCTCTCAAGCATGTACCAGCGATGTGGCATGAGTAGCCCACTGTATTTTAATAAGATGTAATTAAGTGAAGAGAGGCGGAGGCTCTCGGAGGATATAAGGGTAGAGAGTAAAGATAAATGTAAAACCATAGATGATAAAGAGTACCCAAGTAAGGAAAATGTAAAGGTTTCTTTAGAAAGCATGCGTGCACCTGGAGACATAGTTACACGAAGAGAAGGTAACATGTTTGCAGACAAAAGGGTAAAAGTTGAGCCTTTAGAGCTCCAAAAGGGAAAAGAAAAATGTGAACCGATTCCAAGGGAGAATGTAATTAGTACAGAAAATAATAATGGTAAAGGTAATTCAAAGTCTCACGTAGTAATGCAGGTTCAAGTAGGCTCGGAAAGCAAAGGGGAAAAGAACGATAGTCCTTGCGCTCAGGATCAGGAAAAAGTAGAAATGGCGACCTGGAAGGAAGTAAAAGAATTCTTGGATATAATTGATGAAATACGAAAAGAGCACTATAAGATGAGGAATGAACTTTGGGAATTAAAGGATTTCAACTTAAGAAAGAAGGAAGGAATTGAGGAACAAAAAGAAAGTATTTGCGAGGAAATTGAGAAGATATTCGAACTTCGTAAGAGGGCATGTAAAAATACCTATGAGATACCCAAACAGGAGTTAGAAGAATTGTATAAAGAAATTCCTGAGATTAAAAGGTCATTTAGAGAGACGAAAAAGGAATTTGCGAGACGTATGGAGAAAGAAGGAAAAATAGAAATAGCTTCGTGGAAACAGATAGATACATTGGCTGGGGACGTAAAGGAAATAGGGTACTCATTACGGGATAGCGAAAGAAAATGGAATAAGATCTTGTGGAATACCTATTACCAGGATCACGATTAGAAGAAATACCTTAAGGAACAGATGGAGTATATAAAGGAAAAAAGGGATAAGATGCATTACTTTTATTTGGATATATATGATGAATATGGAATAATAAGCAGTCAGGAGTTAGCTGAAGTAAGAAAAGTCAAGATTCAGGAATATCAAGAAATATTAGAGGCCGTCCAAAAGAAATATGAGGAATACATGTTGGAGCAGAACCGTCAGTCAGATGAAGCCGCTGCCCAAGTTGAAAAGCAAGTAGAAATCGAAGAAGAAAAAGAAGTAACGGTGCCGGAAGAGCTCAAAATTGAGATTAGAGAAGAAGAACAAGAAGTAGAAATCGTAATGACTCCAGTGGAAACTGATAAAAGCTTTGAGATCCTTCCTGAAGAACAAATGGAGACTCAAGAGGAAATGAGAATTCCAGACCAGGAGGACAGCCGAAATAAAAATGAACGGTCAAGTGATGAAGAACATTTTTATGAAAAGGTTGAGTTGGAAGAGCAAGAAATAATCTCAGAACAGGAAATAACAAAAGAATTGAAGGCTGGGGAAACGGAAATAATAATTCTTGAAGAAATGGACAAAGTAAACGAAACAATAATAGAAAGTATTGTCAAAGTACAGATGGAAGCAGAGGTTCAAGATTTCATAGAAATTGAAAAGGAGAACTTAGAAGAAATTCAGGATAAGGAAGATAAAAGGGCATTAGAAGGAGAAGAAGAAGAAAAATTGAAGGCACAGATCCTTGAATTAATGATAAAATGCCAGGAATGCCAACGAAAGAAAAGAGAAATGGAAACAGATCCAAACGAGAGCCAAGAAAACCTCAAAGGAAAAGATGAGATTGTTGGAAATAATGAAGAAAAGAGAAGGATCTTTGAAGAAAATCAGGAAAGAGGAAGAAGACCGCAATTGGTAGTCGGTTTACAAGAAAATAGATACCCCATGGAAATTAGGAGAGGAGGAGAGATAACGTACAATGCCTTGGAGAAAGAGGACGCTCAGGCGTATTTCAGTTGGAAGCTTCGTAAAAAGAAAAGGAATGAAAGAAAGGAAAAATGGAAAAAGGGAGATAGAAGGAGAGCACGCTTATGGACAAGGATGAAAGGAATACGGAGATAGTTCATAAAACAAAAGAGATATAGAGGGTGGAAAAGAAGGAATAAAACTTATCTAGAAATAAGAAGAAGAAAGAATATGGAATGTAAGGAAGTAAGAGAAGAGGGAGAAAGAGTAAGGGTTGAGGAGAGCAAGAAAGATGCTGAGATCATAAAGAAAATAGAGCATTATAAGAGCCATAGAAAGATGTGAAGGAAATGAAGAAAGAACGATGCATTGTTTAAAACAATTATATAACTTACCGATAAATGTTCAGCATCTGGAGAAAACAGGAATTGGCAAGGTTGTAAATGGAATGAGGAAAAGAGACGGTTTGGTAGGAGATGTATCCCGAGCCTTGATAAAACTTTGGAAGGAAATGGTAATGGAAGACCAAAGTGATGAAGAAGAGTGCGAAAGTGAGGAAACAGAAAGAGATACTATGGAAATAGAAGATAATGAAAGTGACGAAGAAGAATTCGAGGGTGAAGAGAAAGAAAGTGATGAGATGGAAACAGAAGATAATGAAAGTGAAGAAGAAGATGAAGAAGAAGAAGAAGAAGACGAAGAACAAGAGATGGTGGGATATGAAAGTATGGAATTGACAAATACCATCATTTATTATCAGAAAGCCATTGAAAGGTGTATAGGTAATGAAAATGTTTTGTTGTATTGGCTAAGCATATTAAAACATTTACCCATAACAGTTCGACAGTTAATAGAAACAAATGTTGTAGAGACAGTTGAAGGTATTCACGAACAAGGAGGGGATGTGAATATACGAGCTCAAGAGTTGCTTATAAAATGGGAAAATGAAATGATAGAAGATTTAAGAGCAGAAGGAGAAGAAGTTATGGAAATGGGAGATATGCTCGAGGAACATAATGAGGAAGACTCAGAAGAAGAAGATAATGAGGAAGAAGAGCAAGGAGGAATAATAACAGTTGGAGATGTAAGGTGGAGGCACAAAGGATAGGGAAAGGATTATTCCAGCATAGCTAACGGGTTAAGCCGCCTGCACCCGTTAAAGAATGAGAGAATAAAGGAAATTTTGCTTGAAATACCATCTCAAGAAGAGATGAGGAAAACAGAAGAGAACCAAGAAGAGTCGGGTGAGGATAGACCGAGCTCTTAAAAAACCAAATGAAATTTTACAGACTTGGAGTCTGAAAACATTAATGAAGAAGTAACGGGTAAAGCCGTTTGCACCCGTAAGGTATTTAAAGAAGGTCAATAGGTTGACAGTATAAAATGAGAAAAGAGAAATAGACCGGCAGGACGCCCGTCTTATGAAACGAGGAAAGAAATAAAGCTGTTTGACTCAAGTGTGGAGAGCATGCGCCAGACTAGGGGAGAATCGTAAACACACGAACGAGACGAGTAATTTATAACCCTGAGTATAGACGTCAGCGAGGGGAAATGAATGAATGGGATCTTTGGAGACCCAAAGACAAGCCAGAGAGAAGAGGATTTTAAAGGAATAAAGAAACAAAAGGTACGGATAACGTTATGATGGCTTCGACAGTTAAAAGAAAAATAAGATTTTTATGAATAATTGAAATAAATTTCCTCAAAATTTTTCGAAAATTTATTTACCTAAGGAGGGGAGAGATGCACCCATGTACCATTGGCTCAAAAGGGGTCGAATCCATGTATATTTGTAAAAGGAAGGAAAGAAATATACAGTCTTAAATGGAACATAGAAAGATTTCATGCAAGGGATGCTAACATAACGTTGTGTAAGAAGTTAGACCCAGGTGGCCGAGAAATGAGATCATGCCTGACTCATTGATAAAGAGCCAGTCACGAGTATAAATAGACTGAGTGGAAAGTTCCAGGCGTAAGAGCGAGAAGCACGTTTCGGAATTCGCCCTTACCTTGCATTAAAACGGCAACAGCGCAACTGTGCCAGAAGAAGAAGAATTAGATTTAACCCATTTGGAAGAATAAAAGTAAGGAAATAAATACAGCATTGTGAATGATTTCAGAAGAGAGATTTTTGTGTAGAGAAAAAGCTTTTAATAATTGCCCAGGAGAAAAGTGCAAACGTAGCATACGTCATCGGGGATTTACTGAGACCCGAGGAGTGGGGAATTTAAAAATCAACAGCAACACCCACACAGCTGAAGACTAAAAATTATTTAATATCTCAGAAATGCACGATCGATTTTCATGTGCAGTGAGGTCATTTGACGTTTAGAAAACGAGCTTTCTGGAGATATAATTTTTATAATGGTGCGACAATTATTTCAAAAGTTGGTCACGAAAAGGACTAGGATTTTATCTTTTTTTGACTAAATAGTATAAAAGTCCAGGCCAAGCCAGCCCAATCATGCAGTTCACGACAGACTCCGTGAGGGGAGGTGCTGTATCACACCACGCAGTTATTGTCAGCCTGCGGGCGTGACACTGTGTCACATACATCGAATGCAGTTTACCAGTACTCCTTGAGGGGAGATGCTACATCACATCGTGCAGTATTATTCCGTCCAGGGGACGTGAAGCTACATCACGCCGTATTCAAACGTATGAACTTCAGGGGAGGTCATACCGTACAACAAGTAGAAGCAGTAAATGCAGTTTCCGATAGCCTAGGTGGGCGTGGTATCGAGAACCAACGTGCATCCATAAGGAGTAGCCAAGAAGTATTATTACAGTATCGCCGTGTGGAGAATTAGGAAAATCCTAGTTACAGGATTTAGTTCCGACAGTATAAAGTTTACAGTGAAAAGTTCAGTAATTACAGTCAAAGCAGGCTGCGAACTTAGAACCAAGGGCGATAGGTCTTAAATTAAACGACCAAAAGGATCATAACGTATTGAAGTACCGTAACAGCGAGATAAACATTCTATCAACTTTAAAGAACCCGAGCAGGGACGGACAGAATAAGGTTCGCAAAGTATTCTGGAAGGATAGGAATTCGAGAACCGAATAAGCGGAGAAGAGAAGGAAACTCTAGACATTGTTTCAAGGAAGCAGACGAACTATTAAAAGGCACTAAGTTACGAGGAGTACTAGTTGCTAGAAATCAATAAGTCACCGATAGATTATTTAGGGGACCGTGGACAGAACAGACTTTCGCTAGACCAACCAATAGGGTCTAGAAAGGAGCCGTTCGAGTTAATAAGACTAGCAGATCATCAGGAAACGGGATTTGAAGGAGTGCTATTGCAGGGAGGAAATAGATGGTTCGAGACTTTCACATTCTGGCAAGATAGGAAGCCGACATTTACTAAATTTCACCCTTGGAGACGGGAGGTCAAGATGTCACGTGTGAAAGGCTTAATAGCAGCCTTAGTGATTAGAATCTGTGAAGTGTAAATATATATAATTTGTGTTAAGAAGTAATATTTTTCAGTGTTTTTATCGTGTATTATAAACGAATACACCAGTGTATTTTAAAATGTTATCAGTGTTAAATGTATTTGAATTAAATGTGTGTCAAGAATTGACAGTACATGAAATGAATCTGTACAAAATGGTGTAATCACAAAATAGTGGGCAAAAATGAAACGTCGCAAGAGAAGGAAGGTCAGGGACCGACCTATAACATGTGAGTAAATATTTTCATTATGTTTTGATGTTGGGAAAGTGTTTGTGTACAATCCACCGGAGTTTGAGGTAGAGGGATGTTTCTAAATAACAAATAACAGAATAAGAGCGCGGTCTGAACAAATAAAATTTGAGAAATGATAAATAATTATGTGAAAAGAATATGGAATAAAATGTCAGTGTATTTGACGAATGTTATAAAGCAAGCGTACTAATAATAATAATAATATAAAAGAAATATAAATAAAGATTAAATTGAATGATATGAAAATAAGAGCGTTTGAGCCTTAATAAAAGTATAAAGACATGGTGTTAATGCATGTTCTTAAAATATAGCGATTATTGTCAAGGGAAAGGATTAATATAAAAATTGAGATATGGATCAATTATTGATGTTGAATCTATCAGTTCTTTGGAAGACGCTAGGCCTTAAAATAATGTATAGCGCATTGTAGCGCATTAAAGTAAATTGTCACGCTAGGAATGCGTAGAATATAAAGGTACTTGGTAAATTACTTATGAGGGACAATTGAATGCGGTAATTGAGCCATATTAAAGTCCTCCAATAGTGACGTAGATCACGAGGCCATGTGTGTGTTATTGTATTGTAATAGGGAGCAAATGTATGGTATTTTAAGCGCAGGTAATATAGGCCACGGCCGACCCTAAGTCGCATTTGTGTAAGTCCTCCAATATGGGAATGGTTCCCGAGGCATGTTAAGAGAGTCGAACCTAGACTCGTCTATTTGAAGCCCCTAAGTATTCGTCGTTGTATGTGAATTACTCTTACCAATCAATGATGACCCTTCATAATTAATAAATGTCAAGGTTACGAAAGTGGTTTATGAACCTAATAATGTTGTTGAAAGTAAATGAGAGCAGTAAAACGCCAGGTCTCCCCAGAGAACAGAAGAAAAGAAAGATCTGTTTTAAAAGCATTGCGTATAGCGGCCACGCATGGGCAAGGCGGGAGATTCCCCTCTTAGCCGTAAATCTCGCCCATGTGATTACGGTCCGACCCTTGTATTGTAAGTGTGCTAGGTCAGAAGGGACCGTCTGAGAGAAGTAATAATACACCGTGAGTGTTTAAAAGTTGTTAATGACCCGGGATTTGAACCGAGGTCCTTGTTGATGAAAATATCGCTTGCCAGTTCAGATCGTAGCTTTCTTATGTGATAATGGTCTTATAAGACAAATAAATAAATAAAAATCCCTAATGTAATGTTGTATGGATGTCGGATTCCATGAGTTCAATGAAGATAACTAGATTCCGGGAGTAATCATAGTTTTTGACTTTGTCAAGTAATCTTTTGTAACTCTGGAGTACACAAGTATTTTTCCCGATCACTGTAGTGAATTTGTGAAACTTGAGAGAGATGGTAATGTTGAGAACATTGTGGAATGCCCAAATATTGAAGTAAAGAAGTAACATGTACTTTAAATATGATTATATATTTGTTTGATGATAAGAAACTCATAAAATAGTTATTGAGGTGTATGAAAGAATGACACCGTTATTATTGGAAAGTATCGAGCCATTGGAGCTCGTGTTTATGATGAACTTTAAGATAGATACTTTATGGAAGTGAAAATAATTATGAATTGTTGGTGTGAAGGAAACCATGTATTTTAATACAATATTTGTTTGATTTTTACATATTCCTTGTTCACAATGAACAAGTAGAAGGATTGGGTCAATAGTTTATTTGTTTGTAGCACCATAATTTTGGTTAATTAAATGTTTTGAAATAGGAGTTGATTTTGTTGTTATTTTTGGAAGTGTATCCTCTATTTAATCCAAAATGTGTAAGTCACAGAGTGGGAGAACGTACCAAAACCCCGAAAATCCCGATTTGAGCATTGCTGGCATACTGTGATTTGCATATTTCTTGCTGGAAGGGCACAGTATATATACTTATACGGGATTTTGTTGAAACGCCTCGCGCGTCGTCATTCATTTGTTACATCTACTCGTGTGCTACCAATATTGTAAAATGGATTTACCAAGTTGAACACCTTCCCTGGCTTCAATGTTTCATCGGAATCGGATGAATGACATATGAACGCATACGGGATTTTCTTTAAACGATTCGCATGCCATCACTCATTTGTTGAATCTACTCATGCGCTACTTATTAAAAACTGGATTTACTAAGCCAGAAACCTTTCCTGGGGTGTGACCAACAATTCTCCAAAGTTTCATCGTAATCGGATAAATGGTATATGAACACCTACAGGACTTTGTTGAAACGATTCTCGCGCCATCGCACATTTGTTGAATCTACTCGTGTGCTACATATTGTAATATGAATTTACTAAGCCAGAAACCTTTACTGAAGTGTACACAACAATTCACCAAAGTTTCGTCGCAATCGGATAAATGGTATATGGACGCATACGGTACTTTGTTGAAATGATTCGCGTGCCGTCACTCATTTGTTGAATCTACTCGTGCGCTACCTATTGTAAAATGGATTTATTAAGCCAGAAACCTTCCGTAGGGTATACTCAACATCTTACCCAAGTTTCATCGTAATCGGACGAATGGTATTTGAACGCATACGGGACCTTATTGAAACGCTTCGCACGTCGTCGCTCATTTGCTGAATATACTCGTGCGCAACCTCCTGTGAAATGGATTTACGAAGTTAGAAGCCCTCACGTAAGTGTACACAATAACTCACCATAGTTTCATTGCAATCGGATGAATGGTATATGAACGCATACGGGACTTAGTTTAAACGTTCGCGCGTCGTTGCTCATTTGTTGAATCTACTCGTGCGCTGCCTATGGTAAAATGGATTTACTAATCCAGAAGCCTCCCCCTGGAGTGTACACAACATCTCATCCAAGTTTCATCGCGATCGGACGAATGGTATTTGAACGCATACGGGACCTTGTTGAAATGCTTCGCACGTCGTCGCTCATTTGTTGAATCTACTCGTGCGCAACCTCCTGTGAAATTGATTTACTAAGTTAGAAACCTTCAGGTTAGTGTACACAACAACTCATCAAAGTTTCATCTCAATCGATGAATGGTATATAAACTTATACGGGATTTTGTTGAAACGCTTCGCGCGTCGTCGCTCATTTGTTGAATCTACTCGTGCGCTACCTATTGTAAAATGAATTTACTAAGCCAGAAGCCTTCCCTGGAGTGTACACAACATCTCACCCAAGTTTCATCGCTATCGGGCGAATGGTATTTGAACACATAAGGGACCTTCTTGAAATGCTTCGTGCGTCGTCGCTCATTTGTTGATTCTAGTCGTGCGCTATCTATTGTAAAATAATTTACTAAGTCAAACACCTTCCTACACTCAACATCTCACCCACGTTTCATCGCAATGGGATGAACGGTATATGAACGCATACGTGACTTTGAAACGCTCCAACGTGCAGAGACAAACAGTAGAATTCGACATCACTGCCACCTTTGGTACAAAACACAACTTTCCGCCACGGGCGGAGTGTATGTTATGGCGGTAGTTGCACAGGTTGCGACCAGGTGGCTCTAACGTGCGGAGACAAACCGTCCAAAGACATCAGCTTTCACCAAGGCCAAGGCTAGTGGTTTCCATGACGACTGTTTTTGACTGAATATTGTGGTTCTAAAATTGTGTTCATTCCACCTACCGGGTCAGATTGTGAATCTAAACCATACATGCACCCACCCTAATGTACATACCAAATTTCATCAAAATCAGTCCAGTCGTTTAGGAGGAGTTCAATGACATACACACGTGTCGAAGATTTATATATATAAAGATGATATACAATTAGTTCAATAGGTTGTTCAACGCTTCTATTGGTATTGATGTTAGGCTCATCGCTTTGTTATTCTTTGCACAACCTCCCACTTTGTTACAAGTTGCACTCTAGCGTAAAACGACATACCATTTGGAATGATAAAATAATTGGTCTAAGAAAATTCAGTGCATTTCTTCTACCATAATTAAAAATATTGAAGTAGCATTATTAGAATGTTATGGAAACACAAGTTGGCATCCTATTCTCATTATATATACGTTACTGTTTCTTTTGCAGATGGTAGGGACTTATATCAGAAAGACTACACGCCAGTCATGGGATGAATAAGCCTAAGAATGCTGTAAACAATGAGGGAATGGGCTGCCAAACAATTTCGTGTACCACAGGCGACTTTAAGAATGCGAGCCAGAAATCGAAACAGCAAAATTGTGGGTAACTTATAAGAGAAGGATTAGGCAGGTTCCAGTCGACATTGATAAGGAATTAGAGCAGGAAATAGTCAGTCATTTAAAGCTGTTTGAATCTCGCCTCTTTTTGGCATGGCATGTACAGAAGTAATGAAAATAGCATACCGTCAGGGCCGTGGAGAGCGGCGACGGGCCCCGGGGATGGAATCTCCCGGGCCCCCCTCTATAACCAAACTCAATGAAATTAATTTATAATCCTCGTAATTTTGCACAACCTGATTTTGCAGAATTTTGTTTTTGCACAAAATGTTCATCACGAAATCACTTACAAGAACATAAAAACAGCAATAATAATAATATTTGTAGCATGCTGAACTGCTTTGCCCAAGATCGCGGGTATAATTCCGGTCGAAGTCGTCGGATTTTTAAGAGCATTAAAATCCTTCAATATGCCTTTATTCGGAGGTGAAGTAAAGCCAGCGGAACCATGTCTTAGATGTATAGCATTTAAAAGAACCTACCACTACAATTGGTAGTGTGTAGCCAAAATTTGTAGGTTATTTGGTTATAAACGCTCTATCAAGTTCCAACGTTCACCGCTGGGTGTCAGTGACAGTGGCATCTGGTAGCCAAAGTTGGAACTACTTGAAATTGGACTTGTGTAGGAGCCTACGGGCGTTCAATTAAAATGTCCTGATATGAGCATTGGCTGCAATAAATACTGTATAATATACTGTATTAATACATTTCAATTATATATTCCTCTAAATCCAGGCTATATTTATTATCATAACCAGAGCGTGAATTACTATCAATATAAATAAGTTAATGCTGGTATGTAAAATTTAAAACAATGAAACTGGAGGAATGCATGTAAAATTATTTGCAAATGCGATGTTTATACATGACAAGCGCGAACCAATGCATTATTTTCAATTAACAAATATAAATATCACGAGTAAAGCCATCGAAAACTAGATAATCTTTTTCATTAAATTCACTATACTGTTTAGTTTTGGCGTTTGACATTTAAATTTGACCCGATGAGGTAACGCTGTAAGCATGCACAGTGTTCAGATTTAAAGTTCTGCAGATCCTCTGTGTAATCAATAATTTTAGAATTCCAGTGATACTCGTAAAAACAATATGCTCGTTTGTCGTACACAAATTTGAAAAAACTTGCATTTACCGGACCGTAATTTCATCGCTTTTACAGTATTTAACTTGAAAAAAAAAAAAAAACATTGATGAATGCTGTTGTCCATGAACTCGGAAACAGGTGGGTTCGAATTCCACCGTCGGTGGTTCTAAGCTTATTATCCAGGATTCATCGTTTTAACCCTATAGCCAAAGGCTGTAGTTGCACCATCGTACATTCACTTCCTCCTCAATTCTATCCCAAATTAATTTAATTAAAAATATATGATTAACTTCAGATATAGATTGTCGGACAGAGTTCTACACGCACAGCAAGTAGAAAGGACTGATGACCACGACGTCCTAAGACCCAAACATGAATCAACAGAAAGTTCAGGTCACTGAACCGCATGTTAATGATAGAACGTACAAGGCACTACCGGCAGGACGTTACGACCTCATTTGAGTACGTAATTCAATTACTTATATGAGGACGAAGCGTCCTGCTGGGAAGACCGTTCTTTTTTCCATTATAAAGAGGGAAATGTAACGAATCAGCGCATGCAAGTCTGAAGTTGGTAGCTATGACCGTTCAGTAATGGCGGCGATTATACGTAAGGGTGACCGTGTTAATGTTTTTGTTACCTATGTCGGTGCTCCAAACAGCGGAAATGCATGGAGTCGCTCGTTATTTGCTAGTAATTATGATACCACTAAATGTCATGGTACTTACGTAGATGTGTACTGAAATGACTACAGTCGAAAAGCAAGAAATCGAACAATTTTTCCATTTATTTATTTATTTATTTTAGATGTTAATTTTAGATATTTTAGATATTACTTCTTTGAAATGGCTAAAGTTGTAGGGAAATAAATCCCATTTTAATACATTTTTAGCCTATTTTCAATTTTGAAAAAATAGGCTTATGAGATCACCTTTTGTCCGTGTGTGTGTGCGTGTGTATGTGTGTGTGTGTGTGTGTGAGGTGTGTGTGTGTGTCCCCCTAATAAAATCTAAACGGCTGGAGCGATTTCAATGAAACTCAGTGAGTTCATAGCGCTATTCCCGGCGACCTCGACCGTGCCCTTCAAATTTTGTTACGTCTCACCAATCCAACATGGCGGCTGAGCGAAATATTTCACTAGCATTCAATATCTCCGAAACTATTACCGATATCGCCCTGAAATTGTGCACGGTGATAAAGGGCACTGCTAGAAGTTCACGTATGAGACTTTCAAAAACCCGATGACTACAAAACCAACATGGCGGCCAAGCGAAGTTGAGACTTTTAAATAGACTTTTCTCACGATTTAACTATCCAGCAATTGGTACAGCAATTGTTTATACACATTGTAATGCACTGGAGTCTAATTTAGTTCAATTGTTTACATAACCTCAAAATGGCGGCTGTGCGATATATTTCACTGACATTCTATATATCCGAAACGATTACAGATATCACCCTGCAATTTTGTACGGTGATAAAGGGTACTGATACAAGTATACTTCATAAACCTGTAAAGTACAAAACGAACATGGCGACCAAGCGAATTTGAAATATTTTAATAGGATTTTCTCGTGATTTAACTCTCTGAGCGCAGTGAAATGTGGTACAGTAAATGATTTTGCAGATTGTAATGCACTGCCATCTAATTTAATTCAATTGTTTACATAACCTCAATATGGCGGCTGTGCGAAATTTTAAAATTAAGTTTTTATTTCTTGTGTCGTAATCATGCGATCGAAGTGAAAGTTTGAATAATGAACCTAGGCAATAATTGTCCTTGAATGGTACATAACTCTATGGCCTATACATATAACAATCCTAAATGGTGAGCTTCCGAAATATTTAGACGGTTCTCAATATCTATGAATCTTTTACAGCAACCAAACTGAATTTTTTTATGTTCATAGAGACTATGAACATATGTTCACCTATAGGACTTTCAGTAACCTGGTGAGCACAAATCCAACATGGCGGCGACGAGAAGTATAAATATTTAAATGGACGTTTCTCGCGAATTAACTATCCGAGTGCCGTGAAACGTTGCACGTTAAATGCTTATACAAATATTGATCCACTGGCATCTAATTTATTTCAATTGTTGGCATAATCACAAGATGGCTGCTGTGCGTAATTTTAACATCTCCTTTTTACTTCTTGTGTTCTAATCATGCGATTGAAGTTTGAATACCACACGTACACAATAATCTTAATGTAATAGTACAAAAATAAAAATCCAACCTGGCGACCATCTGAAATATTTAGATGGTTCTCAATATCTACGAGTCTGTTACAGCAATTTAACTGAAATTTTGTATGTTGATAGAGGCAATTAACATGAGCAGGATATATGAAAATAGGCTGTATAGTTCTTCACGGAACTACTTGTTATATAGCCTATTTTAGATCTTAAAATTTTTACAACTTTTTATACTTCTCATACATTTATATAGTTTCTGTACTGTAAGAATACGCGTTTATACTTCATTCATTTATACATTTTACAGTCAATAAGTAATTACGAGACAGTTATTGTATTAGTCAATATGAGTCATATTACACTGTTTTAGAATATTAACAGACTTTTATTGTTTGCCCAATATTAGATCTTCATTATTATTATTACGCTTCGATTACCCAAAGTACTGCCGGAAGGACGCGTCCTGCTGGAAGGCCAATTCAAACATTTGCCATAAGGGTCCAAAGTCCTGCTGGAAGGACGCACCGCTGTGTACAAAAGTACTTCCGGAAGGTCCTTCTAGCAGGACGAGTGACTGTACGCTCTATCATTAAAAGAGATGGAAAGGGTATACTGTACACTGTGCAGTACTATGGCCTCTGTGACATTAGACGTAATCACTTTTCATAATGAAAACATGATTTTTACACAAAGTCAATAATTATTTTAAAATACGCTTACCATATAGGTTTTTTATGTTGACATTCTTAAAACTTGCTGCCCTTGAAGAGTCACGTCCTTGGGTCTAAACTTAAACACTGATAAGTGTTTTGGTTGACCGGCGATCAAACATCATTGTACATTAACAAAGCAAAATATATTTTTAATAATTAACCACAGGTATACTCATACGAATGTCAAGTTATTTATTATGTGCTATCAGCAGATTGCAGCTGATCAGTGATTGTTTTTGCAAAAGAAGAAAATGTGAATTTGAACTATATTTTGTAATTTGCAGTCATTGAACTTCTTATAATTTAATATTGCTTTGCTGTAAGCAAAACTAGAGTCAGGTTCTCCTAGGATATGGAATATCACCAAGCTCAGAGTGGGGTCCGGGGGTCCTCCTCCGGAAAATTTTGCAAATATTAGGTCCAAATTATTGAGTTATAGGCCATTTAGGTGATTATTTTTGTGATATTTTGGAGTAAAAATTTGGAGAACATTGACATTTATTGGCTACAGAAAAGACTCTCCGATATTGAAGTTAAAGCTCTCGCACCAAGTAAGACCCCGTGGTGTAGCGCACCAATGACCGTGATGGGGGTCTACAGCAAGGCTGCAGATCGGAGGTTCGAATCCCGGAGCTGACAGCGGCCATCCTGAGTGGGGATTTTCTCACTTCCTCCAGACAAATGCCGGGATTGTACCTTATTTCAAATCCAGGGACACCTACCCTACTCTTGACCCTAATAATTACAGTAATATGTGCGACGGGCAACGCTTTCCCAGTCGGCAACTAAGAATACGCATGCGATTGATCATGTCACAGAGGCTATAACACAGCACAGTGTATACCCTGCTTTTCGTCCAGCAGTGGGTGGTTTTAAGAGGGTCTAAGTTTCTACTCTCCAAGACAAATAGTTACAACAATGTTGCCAATACACCTCTCTTATTACACAACAACCACTTGCCTCCCCTTCAGTCTACACAATTCGCACGTTCCTTGGTTTTCTATTTTGTTCGCTGTTTGTGAATCTTATAATTTACTTCATTAATATTTGTGAAAACTACTACTTTACAGTCAACTTCATTCCATAATGTGGAGGCCTTCAGAAAAAAACGGAAAATTAACGCGTCAGCAAATACTGAATTATATCTACAGTACTAGTTGATGCAAACGATTCCCAACCGAGCGCCAATGGTTCATTGCCCGCCAGTGATACTAGACCTACTAGGTACCAAGTACACGGGTTAAATGTCACAAGCCCCTAAATGAACTAACAACTGTAACGACAAATAGGCCTATTATTAACTGTTGAGTTAATAATAGGACCCGTAGTCATTTCCAAGTCGTAGATAAAGATAGCAACTCATTTTATGTTTAACAGTACTGAGACATAAAGCGTATCATGAAAGGGCTTGATTAGCAAGGGAAAGTATCTCTTCGCGTCCTGAAAAATAAGTGCTTTGCAGATCGATGCCGCTCTTAGGTATAATCGGCGTAGAAATTACCAATAATAATAACAGCCACTGCAGCAGCTCAAAACAAAATTGTATTTATATTAATATTCGACAATACTTCATCTTAATTTTCTTCTAAATTAAGCAGAGTTCAAATATTTGTTCTTAGGAAAATCTGCGCGGTTGCCTACATGTAATATATTAATTTCTCCATCGCCATGCGTACCACTGACGTTATTTATTGTTGTTTTAAGGGGTGGAACAGCTAGGACATCTGCCCCTACCACTGACGTAACTTATTGTTGTGTAAATGGGCGGAAGAGCTACGGTAGGTCATCTGTCCTTACCACTAACGTTCCATGAGAGGAATTGGAAAACAACCCCGAGTGGTTTAGTGCCTTAGCATAATTGTCATTTTTCTCCTGGTTAATTAAGCACTCAGTCCAGAAAACTACTGGAATGTTACCTTAGTTTCAGTCATTGGATAAATTTCCCAACTCTAGTACCTAGGATTGTTGATCGTATTGAATGAACCAGTTATAATAATAATTATACTGCACCTAAACAAACAGATAATTGAAATGTTAGCGTTTCTTTTCTCAATTCAGTATACTAGAAGATGAACAATTTCGCGTACATTTCTTCCATCTATGTTTGACAACAGAATCATCCCACCCTTTCGCAAGATATTTAGCCAGCAATGATAATTTTTCACATAGTGCGAAAGTGAATTACTAGGGGACGATGACCTCGCTGTTCCGCCCCTTAAATCAACAATAACTACAAAGTGAATTACTGTGTGGACGCTACTTTAAAATGTATTTAACTTACCTGCCTGCACGGCATACGATACATAGCTAGACAACATATTCTTTTCAGACACTATCACCTCTAAGCTCGATGTGACACACCAAATTTGAAACTCTTGAGCTAGCTGACCAAACACACCAGTTATTTGAAGGATTGGTGCTTAAGCCGAATAAACTAAATTTAGAATAATGGAATGCTCTCTCTGTCTTCAGGTATATTCTGAGAACAATACATAGCGCAGCCCCATCGCCAAAGTTGACCACTTTAAGACAGTTGTTCTCTCTACAAGCGCTTTGTAAAGGAAAATATTGTCCATTTAACAGAATACGTTTTTCAATCCTTGTAACAATGTTCACAGACAGTGCATTGCATTCACTAAATGATTGCCAGTAACAAAATCAAGTCACATACAGATACAGGCAATAATAAATCAATACCCAATCAGGCCCTTCCTCCTAGGATGCCGGGCCCCTCTAGGAGGATCGGGCCCCGGGGCAACAGCCCCGCCTGTCCCCCCCTCTCGTCGGGCCTGCATACCGTACCTGGTTGCAGAACAAAATGGCATACTCCACATATTTATTTAAACATTTCAAGATGGCCGCTGTGCGCTATATTCAAAGAGATAATCTTTGAACATACGCAAGAGAGAACCCCTATATGTCTGGCTGGGACTGGCTGAAATGTTCGGAATCGCAATCCAGATCTATCTCAAAGGAAGGGCATGCCTTCCAAAGAAACGTAAAACAACTCAGAGTTCTTCAGTTCCAATATCAAACATCTAGAAGAGAAAGAAAAGAACACCAGCAGAAATTAGCTGAGGAACGTTGATCATCTAGACAAGCTCGGAAAAGAATCGAGTTCCGCAGTGCAGAAGCCTAAAACTCAGACCCCTGTGCAGATGAAGATGATGAAGACTGTGTTTGTATTTATTGCAATGATCTTTCTTCACATTTCAGGTCAGGAGAATCGTGGATTAAGTGTGCTATATGCAAGATCTGGGCTCACAGTGAGTGTGCTGCTGTTTCTGCAAGGGTGAGAAATTTGGGTGTGATCTTTGTAAGCCATAGAAACAATTGTAAGGGTATAATAAGAACTTGTTGAGTTTTTGGTTTAGTGTTTTCACTTTTCTTGTGTACTTGGTGAAACATATGTCATTTTACCCAAACAGTAGGGAGAAAATGACACATTGGTACATTTATAATTTATTTGGTAGTGCATAATATAGTTTTATTTTTAATGACTTTTGAATGTTTTTGAAAAGGTATTCTGTCAATGTTTCTAAAACAAAGGTGGAAGACAAATTCTGAATAAAAGTTTAAGAGAACGAGCTAAAAATAGATATTGTATGTCATTTTAGGCACATTTCCCCTATATTATAAGATGGCTATTTATAATAAGTTGTTCCGTTATCTATGAGTGGAATTCAGTCATATTCCATGTGAAATGTAAGGTAGGACCTACTATAAAAACTAAGTAAACTTAAACATAGTAACTAACATTACAAATTAACGATTCTATCATAAATATCATTATCTTTGGAAAAATATATAACATTATATACAATTAATTAAAGCAAGGAAGGAAGCTTGTAGTTTTACGTGACCGTTAATCTTACGATCATGAGCCACGGTGGGTAGATTATTAGCTTGGGAATAACCTAACCCCCAAGGGAAGATGAAGAAGAAAAGAAGTGGGTTTCGGACTGGAGAAAAGGGATGGAGAAATAGGAAGAGAGTCTGACATAAGTTATAACTTTAACTTTAAGTACACTCTAAGGCAGCTGCCACTGTAAATCCGCTTTCCGATACCTAAAGTGGGTAGGGACCTGGGCGAAGCTAACAGGAAACGCAGCTGGAACTTGGGCTATTCGCAAGCAAGCTGCTATAGCATATTCCCTCTCAAGCATAAATTTACCTACTATGGGGAAGGGTGGTGGTCTGGCAAGACAAAAAGTAACAGATTTACTGTGTATC
Organism: Meconema thalassinum; assembly: GCA_946902985.2. Taxonomy (NCBI): domain Eukaryota; kingdom Metazoa; phylum Arthropoda; class Insecta; order Orthoptera; family Tettigoniidae; genus Meconema; species Meconema thalassinum. The sequence continues at coordinate 611,830,592 of OX336388.2, forward strand.
CCTTCAAAGGAGTTTGTTTTTAAACAAGTATTTTGAAGAATGAAAATAATTTGAATCAGCCGTGATGTTTTAGTTCTTGAAATCGTAGAATTTCTAAAGAGCGACCGAATGTTTCCAAGAAGGATAGGGGTAAAGCAATTGTACCCTTGGGAATAATTTTGGTAAGAGCACCAATAGTTGCATTTAGGAATGACTAAGCTTTTACCCAGCAAAGCGCCGACTAAGTTTAGACAATGAGAAACACTTAAATTTTGAAAAACCAACCATAAGTTGTAGAGTGAATCTCAACAAGCAGGAAGCTGGCGTAGCGAGCTATGCTTGCCTTACTGGCCAGTTAGAATTAGCTATCAAAGCTAAGAGAGGCTTAAATAAGTTTATAACTAAGAGTTCTTGCTCAAATGCAACAAAACGTGGAACCGTTAATGATTTTATTTGTGAGGTTTTTAAAGTTAAGCCCATTGGAAGAGCACGGGAAGACAGGATCTTGCCTAATAGTTCTTTTAGAGAAATGATAAAACAAAGGACTAAATCTTGATTTATTTAACAATGCAAAAAGAAGTAATTAAATTAACAAATATACAATTTAATTTAATGAACAATTGGGGTCGCAGACCTCCGAAATAATTTAAAGTTTGCACCAGGCAATTGACAATTTTTTGGTTTTAAACATTTTATATGTGCTAAAATCTTCTTAAGATTTTGCAATGGTGTTAAGATTGACGAATGGGAAATTTAAGGATAATTAACGTAATTAAAGTTAAATAATAAAGCAAGTACAAGAAGAGTACTTTAAGGATTTCTAGAAGGGTAGAAATATGAACAAATAACAACTTCGAAAGTAACAACAAGAAAAAACAGAGAGAAATGCAATAGAAGTTTCTATAACTTCTTGTATTAATAGAGAATTACTTTTAGAGGTATACAAATAGGGCAGGTCACTTATTGTGAAACCTGTAGAGAAAAATTAAGCAGAAGTTTCTAGAACTTCTATGTTTAAGTGGGGATCACGAGAAAAATAGGGCAAATTTCCCTTTCGTGAAACCTAGAGATAACTCACTTTTGTGTAGAAAGAATTGGATTCCCTCATTAGAAGGGAGAAACAACATATTTTAAGGCGTGTACTAGACACGAAGTTGCACAGACATTAATTAGTGGTAAATGGAGCAATATGGGAGGGCACTTACTGAGAGTGACACCTCATTGAAAAAAGACCTAAAGTTACAATTTTATTACTCTAGTTTGTTAGTGGTTGGGAGAGACCAAATGGGATTGTGGAAGAGTGTTCATGGCCGTATTTATTGTACTCGGACGATCGCGACGCGGATGAAAAAGTTGAACAGGCACTATTTTCACTATAGTCTGTTGATACAGTTGTAAGTTCACTGTAGTAGCACAAAAAGATTATGGAAAGAAAAGTTGTTGCAGTTATGTAAAAGTTGAGTTTTAGCTTGAGAGAATTATGAGTTGTAGTTTCTATGGGTGGCGGTTAAATACGGCAGAAAATTTCCCACGTAGGAAGACAGTTTATGTGGATTAGAAGTTTATCCCACATAAGTTTCTCAGTGAAGAAAGTACTCCCATATCAAAGTGGAAAATACATGACAGTTTAATTGGTAGATAGACTGTTTGTTCTGGAAAGTTTCAAATCAATGATGACTTTTGAAATGGGTAGAAAATCCCTCGGCGGAAAACTAGATTATATAGACAGTGGGTATTTTAGAAATATCCCTCGATGTGAGATAGCATCTCAGAAAATCTGTACAAGGAGTACTATTTCATTTTGAAAGTTAGACTTGATAGTTCGAGTTTGATCAAGAAGATCTCTTGAAAGCAGTTATTTTATCACATATAGCAATTTTCACTGTCTATAAAATCAAAATAAAAGCATTTAGCTTTTTAAAAGCGATGTGAATGTGGTTAAAACATGAAGTCGGTACTTATCTTTGCTTCATGAAGAAGGCGATGTTGCCGTTGACGGTTGATTTTAAAACTCGACCATGGCGCCGAATTTAAAAGTTTGCCTCTCGAGTAGAGGAGGCGAGCTTTAGTTAAGCTCCAACGGACTGGTTTGACTTCAGACGCACAAGTGAGGCCAGCTCAACGAAGCGCGGAGAGATCAGGGAAGGGAAAAAGGTGGGGGTAGGAGACAAAAGGAATACACATAAGAATAGCCAACATTACAGCAATAAATTCTCTTGATGAAATGGTCTTCAAAGAGTTGATAGCAGGCGTCACTAGCGCAGCCGGGTGGGTGAAAAAGTAGACGAAGTCCTCTTGATCACGGAGATGATAGCTGGCGATAGCGACGAGATCTGGTGGCCAGATTGGTAAGGAAGTCCTCTTGTACAGGGAAGAATTGAGGAACTTCAGAGATTCGCTGCTAGATGACGCTAGGTGGGTCAAGGGATATATATATCTAGAACAAACTCACAGGTAGTGTAAGCGAAATATACCAACAAAGAGAAACCAGGAGATCACTGTTGGTGTTTGCGAAAAAAGGAAGGGATGAACTAAAGCAAAGAGAAGCAAACGTTTACTCTGGCTTACCGTGTATTCCAAAGAATACACCACACGGGACCTCCTTTATTTTTACGTGGAATCCGAACCACAGGACATGGCATTTCACTTTGAGAATCTCACATGCATTGACCAGGAATCGAACCTGGTTCACTGTTTTGAGAGGCCAACAGCTTGACCGCTGCGCCATTACGCCCCTACATAAAATTAATTAATTAATAGGATATCAGATAACTATTACAATTTCTTTTAAATTTTAATAGGCTAACATTACGGTAATAATGATGCGAGATAATAATTTATGTTACCAATTTAACCTATGAATTTTCTTGAAAATTTGTTCTAAAATATCAGTTAATATTCTGTAGTGTTTTAGAGTTACCAGTACCGTCCACTTTTGAAAATTGTATGTCCAGTAAATGACCAGGAATATCCCAGTTTTTGATTTTGAAACCATGGGATCTCTATATTCACAGTCCAGCATACTACCTAGGTAGACATCTTGTGATATATTATGAGATAATTGTTGATTTATTAAACAACCTTTACATTCATACCAAAACTTATTTCCGATGCTTATTCTCAACTGAGTCATTATAATTGACTAGCTGAAGTACCTGTTCTTCGAACGGCTTTTAGTACTTGCTGGCCTAAATCATTAATATATATAATCACACATTCCTAATGTAGTTATGTTATTTCCATGTTACCAAATACATGTGTAGACTACATGCATTTTCACTCACCAAATTATTAATCAGAGCTAGGAAAGTGAAAATCCTTAGCCTGCTTTCAGTCGACCGACCGGGTCAGGGAATGGAATGAATGAAATCCCCATCTAACAGCGAGGATATGAATTGTGCCGGCTGCCGAAGCCTGTCGCACTCCCCTGGGGCAATGATTAAATGAATGACGCATGAAATGAAATGATAGTGGAGATTGTTGCTGGAATGAAATTGTGACAGGGAAAACCGGAGTACCCGGAGAAAAGCCTGTTGCCTCCGCTTTGCAGGTGAGAAAGTGCGTTTAAATATTGGAAATAAATATCAGCTTCTATGTAGTAAAAGTTAAATAACCTGTCTTAAATATTGAACACCTATCGTTTAACATCTTCATACTATATTTAAACATATAAACATTATGCTAAAAATACATCAAACTTGATAGCAATTATCATATCCGCAAGAAGTAATATTGCGGAAAGTACGTACCATGTCATGATAAAGAGTAACAGTAACGGAACAAACTTCAATCATCCCAAGTAATAATAACAAAAACAAATTAATCACAGAAAATGTATCTAAGTTTATGCCGTGTCTTGTGCGAGATTTCGCCTAGTAATTCCGAGATGGTTCATCAGCGGGCTCTTGTGGTCTATTTGCGGACTACCAAAGGAGTGGCAAACTGTGCGATACCTCAATTCTTATTTAGAATACCTCAGCTACTTTACTGCGAGTGCTAAAAGTTAAAACAGTCTTTCACCTCCCTATAAAGGCTTCCAAAATGATTGTATATTCAATTTCAGGGCCAAGCAATTAACTCAGCAACTTTTCTAGGTTTACGCCGTCTTTCGTGCGTTTTTTTTATTGGCCGCGAAAGTCTAAATACCTACTTTATTGAAATAAATTTGCCCAGTTCTGCAGTAAGATTAATACTTACTTACTTCGTTGGCCACACGAATCGAAGTCGGTTCATTGCCTCACTCTTTAGCCTCTTCCATTGGTCTCTGTTGCTAGCCATGTTCTCGTTGGCTCCCAGTGTCTCCAGGTCTTTCTTGACTCCATCCATCCACCTCAGTTTTGGTCTACCCAGGGGTCTCGTACCTTGTGGCTTCCCTTCTAGCACTGTCTTTACCATTTTCCCTTCTCTTCTCTGGACATGTCCCAGCCATTCAATTCTTCTGCTCTTTATTACAGCTGCCACATCGGGTTCATTAAACAGCGTGTGTATTTCAATATTTTTTCTTCTTCTAAAGATTCCATTTTCAGATACTGGCCCAAAAACTTTTCTTAATACCATGTTTTCAAAAGTTATAATTTTTCTCTCCATTTTCTTGCTCAGTGTCCATGTTTCCGGCCCATACATCAATACTGGTCGCACGATTGTCTTGTAAATGCGGAGTTTCGTTGTTTTCGTTAATAGTCTGCTGGTAAATAGTTTATTCATTGAAAAGAGACACCTCTCTGCAGATTTTAGCCGGTTCATTACTTCCTCCTCCATGTTGTTGTTGGCATTGACTGTACTCCCTAGGTATTTGAAAGACCTAGTCTTCCTAAATTCCATATCTTCTATTGCCAGTACTCCTTCTGTTTCCTCTTCATTGTTTCTGGTTACAATCATATACTCTGTCTTATCTTGATTGATCCTCAGATCCACTCTTTGTGCTTCTTCTATTAGAACTTTAGCTGTTATTTTTAGTTCCTCTTCCTCCTCCGCTAAAACCACAATGTCATCGACAAACGCTAAGAGTTTCACTTCACCACCTACAATCGTACCTCTTCCAATCGAAGATGCTCTTTTTAGTGCTTTTTCCAAAACCAAGTTAAACAGGCTGGGCGATATGCAATCTCCCTGTTTGACACCCGTCTCCACAGTAAAACATTCAGATTCCCTGCCTTCAACTCTCACTTTACATTCCGTTTTCTCAATGCACATTCTTGTCAGCCCGATCAATTTCGAAGGTATTCCCGATTCTTCCATTATCCTCCAGATGCTTTCTCTGTTGACACTATCATAGGCCTTTTTGAAGTCAATAAATAGGCAGTATACCTTCTTATCAAATTCCCACGTCTTTTCAATTATCTGTCTGAGTATGAATATTTGGTCTGTTGTTGACATGCCTTTCCGGAAACCGGCCTGGTGTTCTTCAAGATTTTCCTCTAAGTATGGTAGTAGCCTATGTAAGAGAATGCGCGCAAGAATCTTGTATGCGCTACATAATAATGATATGCCCCTGTAATTCTCACACTTGGTTCTTTTTCCTTTCTTATATATTGGGCATATTACTGCTTGTTGCCATTCATTGGGCATCTTTTCATTACTCCATACTTGCAGTATCAATCGATACAGTGCTTTTCTGCATGCTTCTCCACCTTGTTTTAGCAGTTCTATTGCCATGCCGTCGGTTCCTGGAGCTTTGCTGTTCTTCATTTGCTTTAGAGCTTCATCCATTTCCTTCATTGTAGGCTCCTCCACATTTGGTTGGGGTCCTTCATATGCCTTTGTTTCCTCAGTCACTTCTTTTCCCTCTGGGACATTCAACAATTCTTCAAAATAGTCCTTCCATAACTTCAAGCCCTCTTCTTGACCAGCCACCAAATCACCTTCATTGTTTTCCATTGCTACGATTCTTGGTTTGTACCCCGTCTTGAAATACCTTGCATACCTATAGAATTCCCTTACATTGTTCTTGTTTCTGTCTTCTTCAGCTTTTTCCAGTTGCTTGTTGATGAACTGCCTCTTTTCTTTACGTATTACTTTCCTTGTTTCCCTCGCTGCCTCCACTTATTCTTCTCTGGATTGTGGGGTGTCGTTATCTAGCATCCTCTGTTTGTACTTAATTCTCTTTTTAATCGACTCTTTGCACTCATCACTGAACCATATCTTGTCCTGTCCTTTATTTTCTTTCCTCTTTAGGCGTTCCTTTGCAGTCTCAGTCACAATGGATTTGAATATTTCCCAGCTGTTATCTTCCCCTTCCTCTTTCCTTTCTCCTACTTCTAGCTCCTCCAGAACTTGAAAACGATTTTGTAGCTTTAGCCGGTACTCACTTCGTATTTCCTCATTTTCCAGTAGGCTTACGTCTATTTTGCCTTTTAGTGTGCCTGCTTTCGTCATCTTCTCTCGTGATATTCTTTGTTTCACTTTAATTAATACCAGATTGTGATCACTTCCCACTTCTGCTCCTCGTACTGCTCTGACATCCTCGATTCCACTTGCATGTCTTGAATCCACCAAAACGTGGTCAATCTGGTTGGTATATCGCCCTCCTGGAGCGTTCCACGTTCCTAGGTGAATCTTCTTGTGTGGGAACATTGTGCTGGCGATCTTCATGTCCTTTGCAGTTGCAAATTTTACCAGCCTTAATCCATTATCATTAGACTCTTTGTGAAGGGTGTGCGGCCCGCTCACACCTCTATTTGCAGTTTCAACACCAACTTTTGCGTTTGTGTCCCCTATCACCATTTTCATGTCGTATTGCGGCATCCCGTCGTATACTTGTTCAACCATTTCATAAAAGCAGTCCTTTTCCTCGTCGTCCTTTTCTTCTGTAGGGGCATGTACTGCGAGGATGGACATGCTCTGAAACCTTCCCTTCATTCTCACGTAGCATAGCCTTTCGCTGATTGCTTCATATTTAACCACAGCGTGCACTATTTTATTGTTGACTGCTATTCCTGTTCCAAGTTGCCCTTTTGTTCCTCCAGTCCCACTGTGAAATATAGTGTAGTTCTCTCCCTTCTGTATGCCTTCCTCTTTCCATCTGATCTCCTGTAAGGCAACCACAACCATATTATAATTGCTCAACTCCTCATCCAATGCCTTCACTGCTCCTGGTGCATTCTGCGTTCTGATATTCCACGTCCCCATCCGTAAATGTTTGTATCGTAGTCCTTGTCCTTTGCCATGTCCGTCAACATATGAATCCATCTCCGAGGCTTGTTTTGAGTGTTTCGTAACAGTCGTTTTTTAACAGGGTGGGTTGTCGGCCCGACGCCCAACCCCCAACCTGGAGGGCCGGGATTTGTGTAGGGTTTACTCCCATAGAAAGACTGGCTTCACTTCGCTTTACAGAGCTCCCTCTACCCATGGTTTTCTGTTAGGGTTTGCCTTCCCTTAGCTTTTGGGGTGCGACCCTACCTGCAAGGCAGCAGGGGCAGCACTTATTTACTGGCGGTGCTTACTCGCCATGTCACAGGATCAGCATTGAGCTCGTATGGTATTTGATGAGTGTATTCCTGCCATAGAATACCCTCCCACGCTCCCTTATCCTGCCGCCTCGGTCAGGGACTGCTTATTAGGATTTCTCCGTATTCGCAGCTAACCATATCTGAGGGCCATTCACTATCCGCCACCTGTGACCCGCCTGGTAGCTGAGGCTCTTAATATGAACACTAAATAAACTAATGTGACAGTCGATAGTCTTCGACACATTCGTCTGTGAATTTGGGTTTCTGATAAAGGTAAAAAACGACAAAAAGCAGATAAACATTGGCCAACTGAAATATTCATTTAACGATAAACAAATCGATAAAAAGGATGATAGCATACCGTGCAAAGTACAAAGACCTATAACATTGTGAAACAGCGTAAAGATCCAAATACTCACATACAATAACCGGCACAAAGAGTATAAAATTAGACCCAAAATCACGTCTAGTTTCGGACCCCACAAACTACCTCTATAAATAAAACAGTTCATGTAGAGACTAACATAGACTATCATCGCTCGGCGTTGACCGTGTTTTATAAGACATATTTAGGTTTTACTCGCTAACCGTTGGAGATACACGAAAATTGATAGGGACCTTTCGGATAGAAAATTAAATTTTAAAGCTCGTAGTGCCATCAGAAGTTTGCTATTTCTTAGCGTTCTCTTTTTATTTGAAATGGAAATATGAAAATAGTCGCCATTTTTAAATAGTGCAAAATATCGAAATCAAAAGTAGCCTATATGTAAGCATGGTAAATCAGCTACGTCCATGCAAAATTTCATTTAAATCGAACCAGTGGTTCTTGTGTTATTGATTAACACACAGACAGACACACACCATCTCATTTTATCATTTCAAATGATCTTGTCGACTTCGTCGTTATGGTTGGGGTCCATCGTTATGCATTACGGACACGGACATGGACACGGACACGGTGACGGACGTGACGTCATGCAGCCGCGCGGGAAGTGACGTCATGCAGACCTGGCTCATAACATGTCATTTCAGACTAGCGCATGAAGCGTTCACGTGATTCTTGCACCTCCCGCTACCCGTTGTCCCCCCGCGCGGGAAGCTGGTGCGTTAGTTCAGTGATAATGCATGACTTGCAACTTGTTGATCATGAAGCGTTCAACTGCTGCTCAACGAAATAAGGAATATAAGGCTCGTAAAAAGTTAGAAATCATTAAATTAACTGATAAAACTGCTGCTCAACGACATAAGGAATATACGGAACGTAAAAAGTTAGAAAACATTAAATTAACTAATAATACTGCTGCTCAACGACATAAGGAATATAAGACGCCTGGCGTCGAGCGACCTGGGGGCTTTGAGCGAGGCGAACACAAGAATACAGGGTGACTTCTAAAGAGATATACAAGATGCCAGATAAGAATACAAGGTGACTCTTAAAAAGGTGTACAAAATGGCAGTGAAGAATACAGGGCGACTCCCAAAGAGGTGCACAAGCTGTCAGACAAGAAAACAGGGTGCCTCCTAAAGAGGTGTGCAGGATGTCAGAGCAAAATACAGTACAAGATGCCAGATAGCAATACAGGGTGACTTCTATAGAGATATACAAGATGCCAGATAAGAATACAAGGTGACTCTTAAAGAGGTGTACAAAATGGCAGAGAAGAATACAGGGTGACTCCTAAAGATGTGCACAAGATGTCAGACAAGAATACAGGGTGCCTCCTAAAGAGGTGTGCAGGATGTCAGAGCAAAATACAGTACAATATGCCAGATAAGAATACAGGGTGACTCATAAAGAGATATACAAGAGCCAGATAAGAATACAAGGTGACTCTTAAAGAGGTGTACAAGATGGCAGAGAAGAATACAGGGTGGCCCCTAAAGAGGTGCACAAGATGTCAGACAAGATTACAGGGTGACTCCTAAAGAGGCGTACAAGATGTCTCACAAGAATACAGGGTGACTCCTAAAGAGATATACAAGATGCCAGATAGGAATACAAGGTGACTCTTAAAGATGTGCACAATATGGCAGAGAAGAATACAGGGTGACTCCTAAAGAGGTGCACAAGATGTCAGACAAGAATACAGGGTGACTCCTAAAGAGGTGTACAAGATGTCACACAAGAATACATGGTGACTTCTAAAGAGATATACAAGATGCCAGATAAGAATACAGGGTGCCTCCTAAAGAGGTGTGCAGGATGTCAGAGCAAATTACAGGGTGACACTTAACGAGGTGTACAGTATGTTAGATTCAATTCAAAAACAGGGTGACCCTTAAAGAGGTTTGCGATATATCAGATTCAAATAATGGGTGACTCTTAAAGAGTTGTGAAAGATGTCAGACTCAAATACAGGGTGACCCTTAAAGAGGTGCCCGCGCGGGAAGCCTAAGTTAATGGGTAATGGAGTCTGTTGAAAGAGTCCTGGTGCTTCGAGCGAAGCGAGAAACCCTCCTGAGCCTTTCTAACATGTGTAGCATTTGTAGCTTGCGTCATTTGAAATGATATAACGTCTAGTCTTTCAGACTGACTGTAATTTTTTGTAGTTGTAGTGTGATGGAAATATGAAATTTTGAAACCAAGGGGTGTAGTGACGTCACAAATGTGGGTTTTACTCGCTAACCGTTGGAGATACACGAAAATTGATAAGGACCTTTCGGATAGAAAATTAAATTTTAAAGCTCGTAGTGGCATCAAAAGTTTACTATTTCTTAGAGTTCTCTTTTTATTTGAAATGGAAATATGAAAATAGTTGCCATTTTTAAATATGGTAGTGCAAAATGTCGAAATCAAATTAGCCTATATGTAAGCCTGGTAAATCAGTTACGTCCATGCAAATTTTCATTTAAATCAAACCAGTGGTTCTTGTGTTATTGAGTAACACACAGACACACACCATCTCATTTTTATATATTAGTATGATTAGACAAGTGTGGGTATTGACTTCACTAATATCTGCGAAACTGTGTTCTGAGTAGCATGGACTCCTTTCTTTCTTTTTAAGAGATCTTCTTGCTACCCATCTTGTGGACACTTTTCGGTAACACTACACATCATGGAGAATGTGATGGGCCCGGGTACGACCAATACGCAGTGTGGACGCCACTTCTGACACCGTTATGTGTCTGTCCGCTAACAACGTGTGCTGCACTCGAGCAATACTGTTTTCATTCGTGGATGTGGAGGGACGTCCACTTCGATCTTCATCCTACACTCTCTGCCGTCCTTCACTGAGCATGCAACACGAGCGACCGACCATTTGACGATACATGACGGCTTCACTACTCACGGTCTGTAGGCGTTCATGGATGACTGACACACTACTGTCGACCAAAGTATTATGTGTACTCGAGTTTGAAGGTTGTTTGTTAAGTAACCAATAGACCTAAATAAATTCCAATAACATCACGCATCATGGCGTGCCTCGCTCGGAAGTGATGGGCTCCTTCACAGCAACGCTGTACAGCTTTTCCCGGAACGGGTAGCTGGTGAACGATGTGTTATTTCCGCCTACAAATACAAACCGATATAAAATAAGTGAGTTAATTTACGTATTTCACAGTCATACAGAATAACCTTTTGATGTATAAGGATTACATCGCGACCAAGAACTACATTTTCCAACCACCCCGAGTCGAGAAAAAGTTACCTTACAAAAATGATAACAATTTTTTTTCTTGGACACGCAAAATTTTGAAATTAATAAACCAGTTATACAACATTCCAATGTATATTGTGTTAAAATTTGGATTCGATCTGATGACGGTTTTTTTGAGATAATAATTCTTAAATGTGACGCATGGTTGAAACACGCTTAAAAACGTGCACTTTTTGTGCTCCAACTGCGACAAAAGATATTAAAATATAAATTAAAAATTCCAAACCTACATGAGCTAACGTACAATACAACGACGAAAATGTTGATGTTATTGGATTTTATGTAGGTCTATTGGTTACTTCACAAACAACCCTCAAACTCGAGTGCACATAATACTTTGGTCGACAGTAATCCCAAGTGCTCCTTCATACCGGATAACATCTCGCACTTCAATTAGCGACCACGTTGTCAGTAGTACACGTCTGTTTGCCATTGTGAGTTCTACTCGAATGATAGACTATCGGGCACGCTGGTCTGCTGCTCCTCTCTCTTCGCTTCTTCCGTCGTTGAAGCAGCCACAGTGTGGATTCTTATGACAATTGTTTGTGTCACCTGGTGTACTGTACCGTCTGCTCGTGCAATAAAATGACGAAACATAATTTCGGGCGCTTCCCAAAAGATCGACCCAAGAAGCAGTGGCTTGACAAAATCAAGGTGGACATGCGAGCAGCCAATGTTGAGAAGAAGGACGCTGCAGACTCTGCAAGATGGAGACAAAGGTGCAGATGAGCCTGTTCTGGGGGACAAAGGCAAGAAGAAGAAGGTGGTGGTGGTGGTGGTGGTGGTGGTGGCGGTGGCTGTGGTGGTGGTGGTGGTGGTTATACAAGTATGTTTCACTCATTTGTTTTAACAGCAGTTGGTTCACTGTATGTATGTCTACCCCTTATTATTCCAATTTTCCAACGGGGTCGGGGACGAGATGCGATGGAAGTCTTTGTGTGGTGAATGGTTTTTACGGCCGGCCGGTTGAGAGCCGACATGAAAGATGGTGAATGAAACTGGGCAAGGATGTGGAAGAAAGCGGTCGTGACCTGTCAAAAGGTGCTGTCCCAGCATTTGTCTGGAGTTGAAAATGGGAAACCACGGAAAACCATTTCAAGGACGGCCGATGGTGGGGCTTGAACCCACGTGTCTACCGAATCAGCAGAGAGCTTGGCCCCATGACCTAACGTTGCGCTTTAGTGAGCGTAGCCTCCTCTATCGGTTCAATACTACACTGAATATAAAAATATTCTTTCAGAAATACACGGCAGATAATAAGATATAGCCTGCACCGCTTTGGAAGTTGGGCTGCCTGCTGTGATATGAGCTTCGGAAAAGCAGAAGTGCTGTTGAGACCCCTGATATTTCGGTAAGTTTTCTGTTTTTGGTGTATATTTTATTTATTTATTTATTTATTTATTTATTTATTTTCACTGCTACACTTAGAGCTTAAGAGCTCCTTTACAGTAGCGCCCTACATAAAATAAGGTTAGGGCTTATAAAAATAAAACATTTCACCTACATTGACAATATAAATAATAATAGTCTAACAATTATAGTAACAAAAATATAGTAACAATACAATAATAATAATATTACTAATGATAATGGAAAAATTATATACAAAAGAGTGAGAGTGCATACAGACTATCAGCCCGAAAAACAAACACCATATACTGTACAAGAAGAGCTATTGAAGTAGACAGGTTGTCAGCTATTGTCCTTGTGTTATAATTGAATTTTAAAAAAGTATTTTATCATAATACAGTAATCAAATGTGAGAGGTATACTGCTCCAAGAAGCAGGATGAAAGATGTCTTTTGAAAGCTGCAGTGCTTGCAATGTTGCCGAACTTATATAAATCGAAGGTGTTGAAGAGGCGTGAGGCGGTGCAAACAAAAGATTTATTGAACTTCATGGTTCGGTGTATAGGAATCTAGAGTGTTAATTTTGTGTATCTATTTTCTCGATTATGAACAGAATGCATTGGTGTAAAGGCATTGTAGAGATATAACGGGGTCTTGGTATGTAATATTTTATGTGTCAGAATGGCAACTGATAACTGCCTGCGCTCGTGGAGTTTCAGCCATTTCAGCTGCACGTAGTAAGGTGTGATATGTTCATCTCGCCTTACATCCAGAATGTACCGAACACATGCATTCTGGACTCTTTGTAATTTGATGTTCTGTGTTTCTGGTAAATCATTGTATACAGCAGAGCCATAATCAATGATTCGAAAGATGAGAGTTTGGACGAAGAGCTTACGTATGTTAGGTGGGGTGTAAGAAACAGTTCTTTTCAGGAGATGCATAGTTGATACAACCTTCCTTACCACATTCGACGTATTCTCTGCCCACGACAGTGTTCTATCAAATATCACTCCGAGATTATTGACAGTGTTTCTATATTTAATATTATTATCTAGTATCTTGATGGGTGGTAGTGAATTAAAATCTACTGAATTTAGAAGTTTTGTACATCCAATGGATATAAGTTCTGTTTTAGATATGTTCAAGTTAAGATTATGATTTTGGGCCCATTCACAAAGCCTGTCAAAGTCTTCATTAAACAGATTTATACGATCACATTCAGTGTTAGGCGTGAGGTGAAAATAGGCTTGGAGGTCATCAGCGTATATATGAACAGAACTATTTCGGAATTCATTAGAAACATCGTTTATATATAGCGAGAAGCATAGTGGACCTAAGACAGATCCCTGAGGTACTCCACTTTCTACCGATTTCCAGTCTGAGGAGGAGCCATCCGGGAGGACCACTCTCTGTGTACGCATGGAAAGGTAGGATTTGAACCAGAAAAGAGCACTCTGAGAGAAGCCAAAAGATTTCAGCTTTGCAAGAAGTATATTGTGGTTCACACAGTCAAAAGCCTTACTGAAATCGAAAAGACATAGGATTGTAAGCTGACGCTTGTCCATAGCTGAGCGTATATCATCGCTGACCTTTAACAATGCAGTGGTGGTACTATGACCCTTTTTAAACCCAGATTGGTAAGGATTGAAGATATTAAATTTAGTTAGGTATTCACATACTTGTTCATGAACTATTTTCTCAAGCGCTTTACTAAGGGCACAAAGGATATTTATTGGTCTATAGTCACTACAGCTAGTGGGGCTTTTATTTTTTGGCACTGGACGTATGTTAGCACACTTCCAAAGAGACGGGTGTACTCCACTTTGCAGAGAGAAATTAAATAGATGGATAATTGGGGGTAGAAATACTTCAAGACAGTTAGAAATAAGAGAAATTGGGATGCTATCAGGGCCTCTTGCTTTTGTACGAATTGATTTGATGGCTTTCACAATCTGGTGTGGGTAAACATACATAAAGAAAATTTTTTCATGGGCAGGGGGAGGGATGGATGTGTATTTCGTGACGGTCTCTGATACTCTTAATACATCACCAATTGAGGCAAAATTTGAGTAATGTTCATTTAATTGTGATGCAGAGACAGGCATCTCAACATCAGTGACTGAACTGGCACCAACTCCCAATGATTGTGTAGCACGCCATCTGGCGGAGGTGGTTTTACAGTCACTGAAGAGGTTGTACATATATTTCACTTTTGTGTTTCTGATTGTTTGTTTTGTCTTATTACGCAGAATTCTGTACTCTTCATAGTAATGGTAAGTTTAGATTTAATAAATGTTCTACGTGCTTTATCACGTTTCTTTAAAAGCGTTTTGATTTCTTTACTGATCCACAGAGCAGAGTTATGTTTTATATCCACTTTCTTTTGCGGTGCATGCATATCATATAGTTCATTTACACAATCATTAAATAGAGTCACTTTATCATCTATGTCAGTGGATTGGTAGAAATTCTGACAAGGGAGTAATTCTGCATCCGTTTTAAAATCATTTAAATTAAATTTACTGAAGTCACGTACAAAGATTGATTTTGGTCGAAGTTTCAGGGTAGATAGAGAAAACACTGCGTACAGAAGATCATGGGCTGAGAATCCAGCAGCTGGTTCTTGTCCGTAGTCAACAACGAGGTCATTACAGTTTGAAGAGATAATATCGAGAGAGCTGTCACAAGTAGCTGAGTGAAATGTAGTATCGAATGGTAAACATTCAACATTACAGGAACAGAGCACTTCACATACTTGCTCAGTTTCAAAAGCTCCACTACCAAACCGAGCATTAACGTCCCCAACAATGAAAACATATTTATAATCAAGAATGAACCTGTACATGTCATTCAGAAAAATATCTAGGTAGCCAGCTTTCGGTGGACGGTACACACAAGCAAAGAGAATTTTAGTTTCGGTAAGAGAGATGTCAAGTATAATGTATTCAGGCCTCTTATTATATTCACCAGGAGACTGACTTAGCTCGCTATACTTTATGTTATCCCTAAGGTAAACTGCAACACCACCTCCACCGACGGTTAATCTGTCATTTCTAATGACTTTATAGCCAGTGAGAGAGACAGCAGCATCTGGAATTGAGGGCTTGCAAAAGGACTCACTTACTGCAATCATGTCAAAAGACGAACCACCAAAGATGTGACAAAATTCAGAATAGTGAGAGGAGTCAACTAATGATTGAGCATTGATATGAGCAATTTTTAGGTTGTTGGTGTTTTTCAGGCTGATAGCGGAAAGTATGTCTGGAAGGAGGGGAGTGGAATTCAGCTGTATGCCTACTAACTACAGACACAGAGTTTCCAGAAATATTAAACATTAAAAGAAGGTCCTAAAAAGAAATGTTGCATAATTATTTAAATATGTGAAGTAAATTAAAAATAATCTAATCTAAAAGCTACGCATTCTGCCGCTCATCAGTTAAAATAACTTAACGAGAGTTGGAATTAATGAAGAAACTGGGCAAAGTATCATATCGGCATTGAAAACGGGAAACCACAGAAAACCATTTTAAAGAACGGCTGGGAATGGGATTCGAACCCGCTCGTCTACGGAATCTGGAGATATCCTAGCCACATGGCCTTGTGCCTTCTTAGCGTGCGTAGCTACCGCGGTTAGTATTGCTAATACTGTATACAATTCGGGGTGTGGCGGTGCAGTGATCAAACTGCCTGCTTCTTAGCAAGGCAGAACGTGTTGGAATTTCGGTTAATGTACGTGAGATTTTCGAGAGCAAATATAATGTCTCGTGGTTGGGATTTCACGTAAAAAGAAGGTCCCATGGCCTATCATCACGAGATTATAGTTGTTGTTGTCGTTTGAGTATTTTGACTGGTTTGATGCAGCCCTCCATGCCTCCCTGTCCTGAGCTAATCGTTTCATCTCTACATAGCTACCACACCATACATCCGAGGCAATCTGTATAACATATTCTAACCTTGGTCTACCCCTACAGTTCTTGTCCTCGACCCTTCCTTCCATAACTAAGCTTGCTATTCCTGGGTGTCTTAGTATGTGTCCTACCAACCTATCTCGTCTCTTCATTAGCAATCGCCAGAAACATCTTTCCTCTCCCACTCATCTTAATACCTCTTTGTTTGTAACCCTATCTACCAATCTGAACTTCATCATTCTCCTGTAACACCACATTTCAAACGCTTCAAGTCTCCTCGTTTCTGCTGCACCAATAGTCCAAGTTTCACTTCCATAGAGCGCCACGCTCCAGACAAAGGTTTTCAAAAATGTCTTCCTAATACCTAAATCTATATTCGATGTCAACAGATTCCTTTTCTGTAGAAATGCTTTCCTTGCCTGAGCCAACCTACTTTTTATATCCTCTTTGCTTCGTCCATCACTGGTTATTTTGCTTCCTAAGTAACAGAAGTCGCCTACTTCCTTTAGTTTCTCCCCTACCAATTTGATGTCCATAGAGGTTTCTGATTTATTGCGGCTGCATTCCAATATTTTTGTTTTACACTTATTAATTTTCATCATGAATTCTTTCCTCAAGACGGAGTCCATACCATTCAAGAACTCATTCAAATCCTGAGGCGTGACGGCCAAGATGACGATGTCATCAGCAAATCTCAGAGTTGAAATTATTTCTCCTTGAATCTTCACTCCCACTATACATTTCTCTCTAATTTCCTTCATTGCTTGTTCAATGTAAAGATTGAAAAGTATGGGTGATAAGTTAGAGCCTTGCCTCTCACTTTTCTGAATACCAGCTTCTCTCTCATGTCTATCAGCTCGAATGACTGCTGTCTGGTTTCTGTAAAAATTGTAGATCACCCTCCTATCCCTGTACTTTATTCCAATCATTTTCAAAATGTCAAACAATTTAGTCCAATCAACGTTATCAAAAGCCTTTTCTAAGTGTACAAATTCCATGAACGTTCTCTTGTCTTTCCTTATTCTACCTTCCAAAATCAGCCTAAGACTTAGTACAGCTTCCCTTGTTCCTACATTTCTCCTGAAACCAAACTGGTCTTCACCCAACTCCGCTTCTAGCTGGCTTTCCATCCTCTTGTAAATTATCCTAGGCAGGATCTTTGAAGCATGAGTAATCAAGCTGATCGTACGGTAATCCTCACATCTGTCAGCTCCTACTTTCTTCGGTATAGTAGTCTACAGTAATTTAAAACTACAAGCTTCATTTCCCCGTATGCGATGCAAGTTAATTTAATAGAGTGGCAGTCACCATTTTGTACTTTCATTTTTGGCATATAAATTATCGGCGCATATCTCAGGAACTTCTGAGAAAAACTACACAGTTAACTATGTTTATGAGACACACAATGTGACGCTCCTGAAATATGTATTACTATTTCTATTCAGCCGTGCATGTTATTTCTCCTGAAAGGGAAGGCCACTGCTATTAACATCTGGCGAGTGTGTTGACCTGTAACTTATTTGGAATTTTGTGATATTAAAATTGTCACTGCGAACAAAATAACGAGGTATTCAGTTTAGCATTTGAATGGTCGGATGGTGCAATGAGAACTATTCACAGTGGGAGAAAAATAAACTGTGTTGAAGGGAGGTTCCAGAATGTAGGAAAGAGTTACGTACAAGTGAGCAGATGTTTGCTTGGTAAATTAAGCAGCTACGAAACGTGACCGGTAGCCGGATAGGCGTGTGACAAACGGTAGTTCACATGAAACAAACAACTCCCAATTACAACTTCATAGTCAGCATTCATCACCAACAAGGACAATCTTTCTAATTATCGGGACAAATAATGTTGTTGCCTCATTTGAGGGACTTGCGCATCGTGGTCATTCAGCCCCGTGTAGCATGCTGAGCCTCTATGTCCAAGATCGCGGTTTCAAACCCGTCGGATTTTTTAAGAGCGTTAAAATCCTTCAGTATGCTTTCCTTCAGAGGGCAAATAAAGCCGGCGGCGGTCCCATGACATAGATTTCCACTAATTAAACTTGGTTGGTTGGTTCTAAAGTTTAGGGGCTGCGACAACGCGGTCATGTAGCCCCGTGTACTTTGGGTGTGTGTAGAATCTGTCTGATAACCGGTGTTAATTGTGATGACTGTATTAGTGTGTGTTATCTGTTTTTTAATTTAAGTACTGCAACTTAGAATTTTTCAAGCCTCCGTGGCTTAGGCGGCAGCACGCCGGCCTCTCACCGCTGGGTCCGTGGTTCAAATCCTGGTCACTCCATGTGAGATCTGTGCTGGACAAAACGGAGGCAGACAGGTTTTTCTCCGGGTACTCCGGTTTTCCCTGTCAAAATTTCATTCCAGCAACACTCTCCACTATCATTTCATTTCATCTGTCATTCATTTAATCATTGCCCCAGAGGAGTGCGTCAGGCCTCGGCAGCCGGCACAGTTCATATCCTCGCCGCTAGATGGGGGCTTCATTCATTCCATTCCTGACCCAGTCGGAGACTGGAAGCAGGCTGTGGATTTTCTTTTTTTCAACTTAGAATTTTTCAAATAGCTCCTACTTTTGCCGCCAAGCGCCACCGTCAACGACTACTAGGCCAAGATCAGAACTTAGCTACTAGACGCCACCGCAGTCGGCTCTTGGCAACAAACGTAGAAACCTAAGAGCGTTGTTTACATTCTTAACCAATCCAATTTAGCTTCACACAGGTGCAATTAGTGGAAGGTTCTTTAACATGCCATAAATCTATGACATGGGACCGCCGGCTTTACTTCCCCTCCGAAGGAAGGCATACTGAGGGATTTTTAACGCTCTTAAAAATCTGACGGCTTCGGCCGGGTTTGAACCCGCTATCTTGGGCATAGAAGCTCAGCATGCTACAGACTTGTGTGAAGCTAAATTTGCAGGTTAGATTTCGTTGAAACGCTCTATCAAAGTTCCAACGTTCACCACTAGGTGTCAGTGACATCTGGTAGCGAAAATTGGAACTACTTGAAACCCAATGGAACTTTTAGCTCACCCAATGGGTGTCCGCATTGAAGCAGCTACATCCTCTGGCGAGCCGAACATGTCCTCGGGCATTCCCGGCACTAAAATCCATACGCTAAATAAATAAAAAATAAATAAATAAATAAATAAATAAATAAATAAATAAATAAATAAATAAATAAATAAATAAATAAGCCCCGTGCATTTTCTTATCCTTTCTGTGGATTTTCCCAATTAATTAGGATCGCCGGAGCCAACCAGGCTTATTTTTGATTTGGCCGGGGATTTAAGGCCGGATGCCCTTCCTGACGCCACGAGATTTTTCAGGTAGAATTCCACCCCGCTGTCACCGGGATTCGAACCCTGGCCGTCCGGGTGAAAGACGAGCAGCTAAGCCACTGCGTCATCACACTCCCCTAACCCCGAGTATTTGTGTGTGCATATAGGCCTATATATATATACTATATATATACTAGATATATACTATATATATATATATATATATATAGAGAGAGAGAGAGAATTTATCTGATAACCTGTATTGTTATGGTGTCTGTAGTAGTGTGTGTATATGGAATTAAGATGAGGATTGGAAAAGAGGCAGCCGCAGCCGTAAGTTACGAACCATCCCGGCATTTGCCTGTAGTGGATGTGGGAAACCATGGAAAATCACTTCCAGGTTGGCTGAGGTGGGAATCGAATCTATCTGTGATCAGTTCTACCTCACGAGGCTGAGTGTATCCCGTTCCAGCCCTCAGACCAGAATTATAGGCTATTTCTTGGCAGAGTCAGGAATCGAACCCAGACCTCCGGGGTGACAGCCAAGAATTCTAGTCGCTACACGAGGAGGTGGACACAAATAATGTATCGGCTAAGAAATGGTAAAAGCCTCCGTGGCTTAGGCGGCAGCACGCCGGCCTCTCACCGCTGGGTCCGTGGTTCAAATCCTGGTCACTCCATGTGAGATCGGTGCTGGACAAAACGGAGGCAGACAGGTTTTTCTCCGGGTACTCCGGTTTTCCCTGTCAAAATTTCATTCCAGCAACACTCTCCATTATCATTTCATTTCATCCGTCATTCATTTAATCATTGCTCCAGAGGAGTGCGTCAGGCCTCGGCAGCCGGCACAGTTCATATCCTCGCCGCTAGATAGGGGCTCAGTTCATTCCATTCCTGACCCGGTCGGAGACTGGATGCAGGCTGTGGATTTTCATTTCTAAGAAATGGTGATGTTCAACTTAGACATCGGAGTCATCAGCCCGTGTATTTACTGTGTTCAGTTATTGTATGGTTTGGCGAAATGGCTATTAAGTTGACGAAGATAAGAATATAGAGTTGTATTTAAAAGAGTACCGGCTATGGTGACCGAGAGTGCGCACATGCCAACTCTTGCCTCGCTGGCATCGGGAGAGCGTCAGTTCGAAACGCACCTTGGCCGTCCTGAAAATGATTTTCGTGGTTTCTCATTTTCACCACCAGGCAATCGTCGGGACGGTTCCTTTCAATAGGTTCGTGGCCGACTTCCTTCCAAAATCCCTTCCCTGGCCCTTCGTTAATTATACCCAAGTTAGCTGTCACCTGGCCGATTGGCCTGTCACCATCCCCAGTTGTATCTGCTGACAAAGTGTATTCAGCTCCCGGCCACCATCCTTGCGACGGTAGAGGAATGATCCATCGCAGAGTCTGTGGGTGAAGCCGAGCTGAGAGGGTAAGCAATATGAAAATAATTTTAACACTTAAAACCAATGCTATTAGCAGGTATAAAAGTAACAGGCCGTCAATAGTGGCCATCTTTTTCTAACAGAGCGACATAAAAAATTCTTTTTCAAAAATAGTGTACAATAACAGTGTTTCTCTTATTTTCCATAGCAGTAATAACAAGATGACAATACACAACCTTTTTGTTTCACGTCGTGTCATTTTGTGGTGCATTAACAATGATTTCACAATAAGTTCTCACGGATCCCACCATTGACATCAATGCAGTTGTCAACTCGCTGAAGAATATGACGTGTTGCCCGTCGAATTTTATCTTGACTTTCTCGCACACCAGCAAAAGCATCCATTATGCGAACGAGCAATTCGTCTCGTGTATTAACGTTTCTTCTGTAGACTTCACCCTTCACCCAGCCCCATAAACAATAATCTAAGGGGTTGAGGTCCGGAGACCTGAGTGGCCAGGGAATGGTACTACCACGACAAATCAACCGATTAGGAAAGGTGGTATTGATATACTCCCTCACCTGGTGGCAATCGATGCCAGGTTATCAATGTTTACATTCAAACAGGGCTATCTCGACAACCGACCTATACTGACCCCATGTTCATCTGAACTGTTTTGATCACAATGACAAGTACCAGCACATCCTAGAATATTTCCTATTCCTCCGGGGTCATCCTATACAGTATATGGCGAAACACTCTGCAGCTTTTATTATTCACTGTTAAACCCGGCCGAAGTCGTCGGATTTTTTAAGAGCGTTGAAAATCCCTCAGTATGCCTTCCTTCGGAGGGGAAGTAAAGCCGGCGGTCCCATGTCATAGATTATGGCATGTTAAAGAACTTTCCACTAATTACACCTGTGTGAAGCTAAATGAATTGTAGGTTAAACATTTGACAAACACTCTTAGGTACCCACGTTTGTCGTCAGGAGCCGACTGCGGTGGCTATCTGGTAACCAAGTTCTGAACTAGTAGTCGTTGACGGTGGCGTTTGGCGGCAAAAATAGGAACTACTTGAAAATCGATTGTCTGCAGTCCTGACTTGGATTAAAACAGATAACACACACTAATACAGCCATCACAATTAACACCGGTTATCAGACAGATTCTACACACACCCAAAGTACGCGGGGCTACATGACCGCGTTGTCGCTGCCCCCCAACCAACCAACCAACCAACCAACCAACCAACCAACCAACCAACCATCCTTCTCAGCAACTCAATATCATGAGTGGACTGCACTGCCGACTTAACCGTCCTAATGCAATGAAAGGAGTCCATCAGCATGACTCGCTTCTTCAAGATTAGAATTGTCTTCATTTGAAAGACTTCTTTGAACAGGTGACAGCAACGTTCTTTCTCATTCATATGCTGAGAGCACACCTGAGGTTTCTAAAATGTTTTAAAAGCTGAATGAATGCCAGACACTTTTAATTCCAATGCTGGTGAATGAATATGGCTATATATACTGTATATATGTTTTTCTTTTCCTTACTGTCATTCAGACTCGTCGTGTACCTTTGTCCAACTTACATGCCACTCATTGAATAAGCGTTCGCTGATGACTGCAGACATGTTCTTGGTATTATAAACAAGTCTTCTTTTTGCTAGAAACGTTTCGTATTTAATACTTCATTCTGAATGTAATCCTATTTGGAACAGCATGGGCTCAATGAATCTAAGCGAGTTTCAGGACACTTTTAAACAATTAATTTCAGTTGTTGATTAATCGATTAATCGAAGTAGAAATGTCGATTGATTGCTACACATAACAATTAATCGATCGTGCATATAATCGATTAATCGGGTGGTCAAATAATCGATTAATCGTTTCGTCGATTAATCGATGTACTTCGCTCCTTTCACTACGCTCTCACAGAAGCAATCAAGACATTTAATGAATTAGAATATAATTTAGTGATGTGTAACATCTTTCTAATCGGTTGCTGGATATTTTCGTGGGAGTGATTTTGAAAAATGGGACGGATGTGGATCGGACGGAAGTGCGTAAGACGCACTGCCAGCTGTATCGTATCCCTCCTGGACATTCATCAACACACAAAAATCTTTTTTATTTACACACTAATAATACATAACAATTCCAAGACTCTCTTTTTTTTCTTCACTGCCTACTTGATATTTCTACTCTCGCACTGCCTTCTTGATTGTTCTCGCACTGCATTCTTGATACTCTGCTGCTAATCATATCAATATGACTCATTTTAACAGAATCCATATGAAATTACGTGTTGGTCTGTGAAACAAGTTGTAACGGTCCCAATTTGTGACCAGAATGATATAATTTTATATATTTTATTGTTATTACTATTATTATTATTATTATTATTGCATCGTTATGCCCGACTCAGGAGCACGGTTGAACCTGTTTAGCTGATGTGTTGGCCTTCTTTTCCTTCCAAAATCTCTTCATCCTCTCGCTGAGCGCCTTTCTTCGGTCTTCTGTCCAAGTTATGGTGGCCCTGGTGTTGGGTTTGTCTTCAAATTGGTGATTGTCGATTAGGTTTCTGAATTTGCATCTGTCCTGTATAATATTGTCTGATATGTTGATTTCCTGGAGATCTGTTTCAATTTCACGATCTTGGTTTTTAGTGAGAGGGTCAAGTTGAGAATTCTTTTAGTCAATCTGCCATTGTTTATTCCGATAATGTGCCCGTAAAATTTAAATCGTCTTTTCCGAAAAGTATGAGACATTTTTTCACATTGGCGATATATTTCCTGGGATGACTTTTTCCTCCAGATTCCCTCTATAAAAACTGGGCCAAAAATTTTTCGTAAAATTTTCCTTTCTTGTTTTTCAATCTCTTTGGTTAAAGATTTGCCACCAATGATTAAGGTTTCTGATGCATATAACGCCTCCGGTTTGATTACTGTATTATAATGTCTAAGTTTTGCTTTCCGATATATTGATTTTTTGTTATACCTATTCCAAGTGATTCTGTAAGCTTTCTGTAATTTGGAAATCCTCTCTTTAATTGCTTCACGGTTTAAACCAGAGGGCTGAATAATTTCTCCCAGATATTTGAATTAGTTCACTTGAAAGGTTTTGCCGAATTTAGTTCTCATAGGTTGTCCGTCTAAGTATCGTGAGGCTCCTTCCATGTACTGAATTTTCTCATAAGAAATTTGAAGTCCCGTTTTGATCGCAATTTCATGTAATTTCTCAATGGAATGAATTGCTTCTTGCCTGTTATTAGAAAGGATTGCTATGTCATCAGCCAAGGCCAAACAATGTACATGAATTCTATCTTTGAGTAGTCTGCCAAGGGTTATTCCCTTAGTTTCCTTTTCCCAGGTCCTGATTATCTTCTCAAGTACGAGGTTGAACAGTAACGGAGATAATCCGTCTCCTTGGCGGACCCCAGTGTTAATTGCAAAAGGCTCAGATATTTCGCCGAGGAATTTAACTTTTGAAGTAGTGCCAGTTAATGTTTGTCTGATTAATTCTCTTGTTTTTCTATCCACTTGAAATTCTTCTAGAGTATTGAAAAGTGTTTGACGATCTATAGAGTCATATGCTTTTCTGAAATCTACAAAGGTAATGACTGTCTGTCTGGTTTTGCGCATTTGTTGGATAGTTTTGAGATTAAGAATTTGTTCCGTACATGATCTTCCTTTTCGGAAACCTGCCTGGTATTCTCCAATCAGACGGTCTTTTTGTTTCTCAAGTCTAGTGAGCAGGGCTTTGGAGAAAATTTTATAAATAGCTGGTATCAAGGAAATTCCTCTATAATTATTGATGTTGGTTTTTCCCCTTTCTTGTGCAGTGGATGGATTAGCACACATTTCCAATCCTCAGGTATTTCTTCGGTGATCCAGATGTTCTCAAGAATTGAGTGGATTTTCCGGGCTACTTTCTCACCACCAATCTTCAGCATTTCGGCAATTATACCACCTTCCCCTGGGGCTTTATTATTTTTGAGTCCATGGATTATTTCTTTAATTTCTTCCAATGTTGGGGGTTCTGAATCTTGGTTGGATGTTTTTTTTTCAAAGATGAGTTGTTCTTTAGGGGATTCACAGTTTAAAAGATCCTTGAAATAATCTGCTAGAAGTTTGCAATTTTCTTGATTATTTGTTTCCAATGTCCCATCCGGGCGTTTGAAGCAAAGACTGGGTGCCTGATAATTTGATAATTCTTCTCTGAATGTTTTGTAGAAGTTTCGTGTATTGTTTTTAGTAAAATCTTGTTCAATTTCAGCCAATCTGTAGTGATCGTACTTGCGTTTTTCAGATCTGATGATTTTAGAGGTTTGTTTCTGTACTTTGGTGAATTCGTGCCAATTTTGTTCCGTTTTGTGAGAATTCCAATTCTGCCAGGCTTTAATTCTGAAGTTTATAGCCTTGTCACAGGTTTCGTTCCACCACCTATGCTTGCGTTTCCTGGGCGGTATGCCAATGTTTTGAGAAGCTTTCGAAAGTATATCTTTGAGTTCTAACCAGCCAGAAGAATCGTGAGTAGAGATACTTTCTTGGAAAGTACTGGCGTTCTGTTTAAGAAATTCTGGATCGACGCGCAGATTTTTTGTTATTTTTGGTTTGGACCTGTTTGGTTGAAATTTTACCTTGATTAAGGATAGATGTTGGTCAGAGTCAATGACTCCTTTCTTGACTTTGACATTCATAATTTCTTTTTGATTCTTTTTGGAAATAGCCACATGATCTATTTGAAATTCTCCTAAGTGAAAATTAGGGGATCTCCAGGTCTTTTTCTTGTGTGGAAGTGCCAGGAAATGTGTTGACATTAGTTTGAGATCAAAAGTTTTGCAAAAATCAAGTAATCTTTCTCCATTTTTATTAGTTCTATTGTGTGCTGGATATAGTCCTACAATGGCCCTGAATTTCCTTTCTCTACCAATTTGGGCATTAAAATCTCCCAAGAGGATTTTTATGTGATGATTTGGAATGATGGCTGTAGTTTCTTCCAGCAGTTCCCAGAAGTCTTCCACCTTTTGTGGATCTTTAAGATTGTAGTTGTTGGTGGGTCCATGCGCATTAATAAGCGTATAAGCTTTGTTTCCTGATTTAACGGATAGTGTTGAAATTCTTTCAGAAGGCGAGGAAAAGTTAAGCACTGAGTTTATAATGTTTTTTCTGACAGCGAATCCAGTGCCAAATTGCAGTGGCTTCATATGGAGGGAGATTGCTGGCTTGCCTTTATAAATTCTATAATTTCCTGATTCAAAATGATTTTCATCCGTGTATCTGGTTTCCTGTAGTGCTAAAATTTGGATGTTGAAGTTATCCAGCATGTCTGTTAATTGTTTTAACTTGCCAGTTTTCCAAAGTGTGTTGATGTTTAAGCTACCAATGAAAGTTTTGCATTTTGGGCGAAGAGATTTGGGAAGCTCCGATACATTCCCGCATGATGTTCTCGGTTCCCCAGAATCCGATGACCGAGAATAATAACTAGTATGTCTACTAGGGCCTGGGGTAGTTATATTGTAGGTTGTTTCCATCATGCTAACAAGTTGAAAGTAGTGGGGACATCGATCTATGTCGGTCTCATGGTTACAACTGAAGTAGCGAGCTTCAGAGGTTGCTGAAGATGTTGTCAAGCTGTGCATGTTTTTGGTCCGCGAGAGGTATTTTATTTCCCTCAAACCCTCCGGACAAGTCCGGCGAGCCTCCCTTTCCGCCACCTGGGACGCGCCCGATAGGGGAACAGGCTGAAACCCCCACGGGATTATTATTATTATTATTATCAATATTTTTTAATTTTACATTTTACCTTTTATTAGTTATTATGTTAACTAATATGTTTATATCTATTATTATGCGGTAATGTAGAATATTATGGCAATTGAAAGGAATTGGAGCTACACACATTATATTTGAAATAAGTTAGACGCTTGACTGAATATTATATCTGAAGAAAATACGTACAGAGGAAGAAACAGGGTGTTCGCGGAAGGGCAGCTTATCTACCGCTTCCTGGTAACGACATGAATAGACACTTATGTCTTTCACATCAAGTATTCTACCAGGATACAAATCATACTAAGAATGGATTCTTTGAAGACTCTCCATTATCAATACCTGGCAGGCAAGGTAATGAATGGGGCTTGTGTACGAGGAAAGTACAGTAGGCGAGTAGTCCTTTGCAACTTTATACAAAAGGTGGGCTGGACCTCCCGAGAAATGCTACAAAGCAGTATTGTCATTATTGATATGTGAAAGGCGTGCAAATTGCCTAGTGACTTCAGAAGTGGGGGTGGGCGCGTGCCCTACCTGGGAACGTTATATATATATGACGGCCGCCCAACTGGGGGTGATTACTATTATTGAATTGCTGGGAGAAGACGGAATGGTGCGGTTTAGAGCAGATGACTGGAACTTGTAGCGAGATGGAGTTGGAAATTAACATTCATCTGTAACGCAGTGCTAAATTAGACAGTTGACTATTTAAGTATGTGAATTTGATAAGACACTCAGTCACATCAAACTGTGACATGGTTGTGTACGAGGCTATTGTCACAGGGATGATTTATGGAATTTATTCCGTCATCCACATATAAATTCATTTACGTTGAGGAAGATCAGGGCCATCATGAACTCTCCACTTAACAATCCAACTACAATGATCTTCGATGCGGTGAGCTATATAAACAGTTTTACTCCAGTCAAATCAGAAGGCTCTCATGCTTATTAAATTCAATCTATATTTTATTCAATTAACTCAGTATACTCCAATTTCCAATCAAGACCCATAATACAAGTAAATTCAGTAGATTCTTTAATTTAATTTAATTTAATTTAATTTATTATTATTATTATCTTTAGTATTTTATTCTTTGTGCACTTATTGTTTTTACATATTAAATTCATTTTTAAATTTAAATGTTTGACCTGTTTCTTTTAGTAGCTAGTAATTACTATAAGGCAACACCGCACTCCTAAACTAATTATCGTAAGGTTAGATTACGTAAGTTTCACTACGACTGGAGATAGGAATTTCGCTGCTCTGCCTCTGTTTAACCGAGATTTAATATATTATTTTGATCATGATATATGAATGGTCTGGCGCCCTGGATACACATAATACTACACATTATGTACTTTTTTAGTGATGCTGACAACAATACAGATACACTATTAAAATAATACACAATTAAATGCTTCATTTTGATCACCCAAAAGTGGGCGACTATTAAATAATAATCTTTGCATATTAACAGTACATTCAGTTCTCATAAAAACATTACAAATAACGCCCAACTAGTGGGGAAAGATTCAGTTCTCTATAACCCATTACAAAGTGGTCCGAGAACTGGGCAAGCCTTTCAAGATCTACTGTTGTGCACATTGCATGTACTCGCAAGTTGGCCTATTTATATGGAATTTAAGGTTATGAGCGGTGTCGCGTCTATTAATCTAGTTGATCCATATCGTATTCTTTATTTAGGCTAGTGCTGGTGGAAGCTACAAATCATCTAATAAAATGAGTTCCGTATTATAAACTAAAATATCTGTAAAACACTCCCTTTTACAATTGATTAATATTTGTGCCAATCTCTATATATATAAAAATGAAAGTTTGTCTGTTTTTTTCTGAATTTCCACGGAAATTTGCGATATTTGCGCGTTTTAGGCTGTTTTATGACGGATGCGCGCAATAATATTTTTTTGTCTGTCTGTCTGTCTGTTTGTCTGTGGACAACTTCTTCGAGTCCTTATAACTTGAGAACGGCTGGGTCGATCAACGTAAAATTTGATACAGATATCCATCAGAGGCACCACACTAATCATTGATGTAACCCTTCTCCGTACCTCTCATAAAAGGGGCCCTACCCCCTTAAAATACATGCTGAAATAGGCGTAGAAGGGTGAAACAAAGCTCATTTTCAGCCCATCAATGCGAGAAGCGAAACTCGGGGGCCCCAAAGGGACCCCGAAAACCACATTTTAA
Source organism: Meconema thalassinum (assembly GCA_946902985.2). NCBI lineage: Eukaryota > Metazoa > Arthropoda > Insecta > Orthoptera > Tettigoniidae > Meconema > Meconema thalassinum. The sequence continues at coordinate 611,859,591 of OX336388.2, forward strand.
GGCCCTAAAACCAACAGTTTTTGAGATATTCCCAGAAAACTAATTTCACTTAATAAATTAATGAATGAATGCATGCCGGTAACCATGGCAACTGAATCTCAGAGGTCCATCTATTTCTGTAAGACGCAATGCAATTCCATTTATTACATTACTTTGAAGGTTTGCAAACGGCTATAAGGTTATAACGGATCCAAATTAAGCTGAAATATTCATTAATACATACAATGCGCTTAAGGGGTCAAGGGGTACTCTAGAATTCTTTCACGCGATTTACACGTGTGGGTGTGGTACGGACGGCCTATTATATCCCTTCTCTATTATATAAAAATGAATGTTTGCCTGATTTTTCTGCATTTCTACGAAAATTGGACTTATTTGCCCGTTTCAGACTGTTTTATGACGGATGCACGCAAAAATATATTTTTGTCTGTTTGTTTGTCTGTGGACAATTTTTGTGTCCTTATAACTCGAGAACGGCTGGGTGGATTAACGTAAAATTTGATACAGATATCCATCAGAGGCACGACACTAATTATCGATATAACTCTTCTCCGTACCTCTCATAACAGGAGGCCTACCCCCTTAAAATACATGCAGAAATAAGCGTGAGACAAAGCTCATTTTCAGCCCCTCAATGTGAGAAACGAAACTCGGGGGCCCTAAAAGGACCCCGAAAACCACATTTTAAGGCCCTAAAACCAACAATTTTTGAGATATTCCCAAAAAACTAATTTCACTTAATAAATTAATGAAGGAATGCATGCCGGTAACAATGGCAACAGAATCTCAGAGGTCCATCTATTTCTGTAAGACGCAATGCAATTCAATTTATTACATTACTGTGAAGGTTTGCAAATGGCTATAAGGTTATAACGGATCCAAATTAAGCTGAAATATTCATCAATACATATAATGCGCTTAAGGGGTCAAGGGGTAATCTAGAATTTTTTTGCGCGATTTACACATGCGGGTATGGTCCGGAAAGTCTATTATATCCCTATCCCTATATTGTTATATTATTATTATTATTCTTTTAATTATTATCATTATTATGGCGTACAACGAAGAGACAAAGCTCATTTTCAAACCCTTGGTGTCAGAAACAAAACTCGGGGCCCCTCAAGAGCCGTAAAGGGTCCCCGAAAACTATATTTTAAGGTTCTAAACCCAACAGTTTCTTAGATATTCCCAGAAAAATAATTTCATTTAATAAACTAAAGAAGGAATGCAAGCCACTAACCATGACAACAGTATCTCAAGAGGTGCATCCAACTTTCCATCTATTTCTGGAATAAGTAATGCCACTCCATTTAATACATTTCTGTGGAAGGTTGCAAATGGCTATAAGGTTATCACGGAACCAACTAAAACTGTAAAATTCATCAATGCCCTTAAGGGGTTCAAGGAGTACCCTAGATTTTTTTTCACACGACTTACACGTGCGATATGTCGTACAGAAGGTCTATTATATCTCCAAACAGCAACATTATTTTCAAAAATTCCTGATGTGAAATAGTAGACTGTTTTTTTTGCTGATTTTAGGAATTTGGGCCATTGGTGGCTAAAAGAAACTGAATTTTCATGCACCACAAGCCTTTATAATTTATAAAAGGGGTCTTCCTGTAGTTGGGCACTTGACACCACTATTAGGGTCAGTTCGTATGTGACGTGTATTGTGATTCGTCTACGAGGTTTTCAATTTTATTTTCACGCCAGGAAGAACACTTTAGGTAAATTTAGTTTGAGAGCACATTTTAACTAATAATTTTTCTTTGCCAACAAACAGGTTCCAAGCCCCTAAACATTGCAACAGTAGCTCAATTGATAACATCTGGTTATTAATACCGAAGACCGTTCAAAGAATGGGTACTTCTGCTAGTAATATTATAAAATACCGGTTTATCAACAATTTCACGTGAGATTTCTTCTATGTCAAATGTTACTCATCATATGCGACTACTGTAAGGCTCATAAAGTTTTTTGTATGATATATTTTTAATTAATGTACCTTCTTTGTGACAATTAGGTTGAAACCAAGTAAAACAAAAATATTCCTGTAAACATTGAACAAAAACTTAACACGTTTGCTGAAAACTCATCAGTTTCTTTCTTCGAAACCTTTTCCAATTTGATGTTTGTCCTTCCACTATCACTGACTCTTATTTGGTTGTTGTTCACATAAACAAGAAAGGACACGTTATATATTTAGTCAATAAGTAACTTTTGTAGATTTCTATCCATCATTTCGAAAATAAGCGTAACTCAACTTAAGCGATGACCTCTCATTTTAACTTCTTCTCTTATCTCGTGTCTACTAATCAATAAATCGATTCTTCGGTTATCTGATTTATCTATTAATCGGTTAGTCGGCTGATCAATTGATCAGTCGATAAATCGTTTCCGATTATTTTCAAATTATTCTATTAATCGATTAATCGTACTGAACATCGGTTATTACCAGCTCTAGTTTCTTGTTCTTTGCAAATACTGTATTTAGTTGAAACACAGGAATGAGAAAGGTGTTATCTAGAATCTTCAGACCGTGTCTTAGTTGGTCAGGTTCTCACCTGCTGCGTCCAATGTTGTGAGGTAGAATCCCGGCAGAATCGGTTGGCATTTGTGGGTGTTTAAATCCTAGAGACTTTTGTTAGTATATTTACTGGCAAGTTAATATTGTCTTCCAGGTCAAAATTCAGCCTCGACGTCTTTAATGCCACAGTAGTTCCAGTAAAATGGCCGTTTCGTATTTAACAACGAACTTTTGCTGAATGATTAACTTAGGAGGCAACGTGCCGACGAAAATTAACATCTGTTAACTAAATGAAATACGAAGGAAGCTTGTAGTTTAACGTGACCGTTAATCTCGCGATCATAAGCCACGGGACCTCCGTTTTACGTGGAATCCGAACCACAGGACATGGCATTTCACATCGAAAATCTCACATGCATTGACCGGGAATCGAACCCGGTCCACCTTGGTGAGAGGCATACAGCTTGACCGCTGCGCCACCACGCCCCCTAAATGAAATACAATGGGTAGTCTATTTAATAATCTTATTACACCTTATGTCAATAAATGATTATACATTAATTAATTATACTAATTTCGACCACATTATGGCCCTCCTCAGTAATTGATTTTTAAAAGATACTATTATAATGCCGAGCAAAGTTTGAATATATTGTTACGTGTTAGCCCTGGTAGTACGTTCGTTAATTGGACTACAGTGGTTAAAAGCACAACACAGTTTGGCCCTTTAAAGAAATATAAGTTTTATTGCAGGTCTAGCAAGTTACAGTATACCACACAATAAACAGTTACAAGCAATTAGTATCTCACTCTAGGTCCCCTATTGTTGGGAACACTTCCCTTTCACTCAGTCATGCAGTTAATCCTACCGTAATGAGGTCCGTGTCCTCGGCTAGAAATACCACAACTCTTCCTCTTCTCAATAAGCCACAGTCTGACAATCACTTGTTCTCCCTGCACACTTCATTCAGTACACACTGTTTCGCTGTCCGCAGGCTAGGGAATAGCTCACTGGGTTTTGCAATCCTCACAACACTTCACTGCAATAATCCTCTGTCGCACAGTGGAACACACTCATTCGCTCAGAAAACACAGTCCTCAAAAACTCACTCCCCTCGCTGGCCAGGTCACTTATATAGCGGGGCTGGTGACTCAATGGATGTTTCTGGAGCGGACCAGGTTTCACGGTTTCTCTAGAGTTCCATCACTAGTTGGGTCACGAACATTCTGGTCCATCCCTTTTGTTCCCGCTGCGCAAGAGGCCGGCCGGGGGTAGCCTCGGGCGGCTGTGAGTCACGCGCAAGGGAATGAAGTAACCTCGCAGCCGTAACACCACCTCCTTCCTAAAAGGCTGATCGTCCCGATCAATCATTTGTCCGTCTGTGTCTCTCCGTAGGCTGCCAGGCGATCTCGATGCACGATCTTCATCTTCACCCTCGGGCTCCGCTGGATCCTGTAGACGACATCGTTGATCCATTTCACGACTCGGTACGGGCCCTCCCAGGTCTTCTGCAGTTTGGGTGACAAGCCTTTCTTCCGTAATGGGTTGAAGAGCCAGACCAGGTCGTCCTCGTGGAATCCGGCGGCATCCGTCTGCTGGTCGTATCGGGTCTTCATTCGGTCGATCTCGATCCGCAGTCTTCTCCTTGCGAATGCGTGCACGTCCTCCAGTCGATCGGCCAGTTCTTGTCATTACTGGCTTACCGGGACCGGATCGTCCCCAGGTCGGCCGAAGGCAAGGTCGACAGGTAGACGGAGTTCCCTCCCAAACATGGCCCGGGCTGGTGTGCACCTGATAGCTTCATGCACGGCGGCGCGGTAGGTCAGGAGAAATAGTGGAAGGTGTCTGTCCCAATCCCTCTGGTGCTCGCTGACGACTATCCGGAGATGGTTCTCGATGGTGCGATTCAATCGCTCTACCATTCCGTCGGACTGGGGGTGTAGCGGTGTCGACCTTGTCTTCCGGATTCCCAGCAGCTGGCATAGGTTCTGGAACACCTGCGACTCGAATTTCCTCCCCTGGTTGGAGTGCAGCTCCAAGGGTACTCCGTACCGGCTGACGAATTCCTTCGCCAGGGTCCCTGCGATCGTCGCGGCTTCTTGTTTAGGGAGTGCCTACGCCTCTGGCCATTTGGTGAAGTAGTCGCTGACGACCAATATGTAACGGTTCCCTGCCTCGCTCAACGGGAATGGTCCAGCAACATTGATGGCCACTCCCTCCATGGGGCCGCCCACGTTGTAGGTCTTCAGTGGGCCCCGTCGTCTTCGTCCTGGGCCCTTGCTGGCTGCGCAATCGTGGCAACTCGCGCAGTGGTTCTCCACGTCTGCTCGGCATCCAATCCAGTAGAACCGCTCTCTCAGCTTCTCCAGGGTCTTCTTTATCCCTAGGTTTCCGCCAGATGATCCTCCATGGACTTCCTTCAGGACTACCTCCGTCATAGCCTTTGGAACGACGACTTGTTCCCGAGATGTCTTCCCGTCGGCGCTCTCCCAGATACGGCAGATGAGGCCATCCCTGACAATCAGCGAGTCCCACTGCGCCCTGTAGGACTTGAACATTGGACTGCAGTCGCTCACAATGTTCCACCCGGGTCTGGGAACTCAGGCCCTCTTCCATTCAGCTATCAGTCCCAGGTCATCATCTTCCGCTTGTGCCCGCGTGAAAGATTCGCGGCTCCAGCTCTCTTGAAGTTTCACGGTAGTCCTTCGGCATTATATCCCGGTGTTCTCCTCCCTCCTGGCACAGAAGGTGCAGTCTTCGGGGCATGGTCTTCGTGACAGGGCGTCGGCGTTAGAATGCAGTTGGCCTTTCCTGTGTTGGATCTCGAAGTTGTACTGTTGGAGCCTCTCTAACCACCGCGCGAGTTGACCTTCGGGCTGCTTGAAGTTCAGGAGCCACCGCAGGGATGCATGGTCGGTCCTGATGAGAAATTCTTGCCTGTACAGGTACTTGTGGAAGTGTTCAATGGTCTTCACGATGGCGAGCAGTTCCTTCCTGGTGACGCAGTAGTTCCTCTCCGGCTTTGACAAGGCCTTGCTGAAATATGCCACTACTCTCTCCTCACCGTCTTCTACTTGCGACAGGACTCCCCCTATACCAAAGTTGTTGGCATCGGTATCGACGACGATGAACCTTGTTCCAGGTCTGGGGTAGGCCAGAATAGGTGTGGTGCACAGAGCCTGCTTGAATAGTTTGAAGGCACTGTGGCATTCTGCTGTCCACGTGAAGAGTTGGTACTTCTCAGTCAGTCGATGCAATGGTTTGGCGATGTCGGCGAATCCTCTCACGAAGCGACGGTAATATGTGCAGAGTCCCAGGAAGCTTCGTAGTTGGGACTTGTCTTTTGGAACTGGCCACTCCCTCACGGCTGTGGTCTTCTCTGGGTCGGTACGCACCCCTTCCTCGGAGACGATATGCCTAAGGTACTGGACCTGCTTCTGGAAGAGCTGACACTTCTTGGGGCTCAACTTCAGCTGGGCAGCCCGTAGCTTCATCAAGATCTCCTTCAGGTTGCTGTAGTGCTCCTCGAAGCTCCTCCCCAGAACGATAACGTCGTCTAGGTAGACCAGGCAGTTCTTCCAGTGTAGTCCCCTCAGAATGAACTCCATTAGCCTTTCTAAGGTCGCAAGGGCATTGTACAGGCCGAATGGCATGGCGGTGAACTGCCAGAGCCCGCTGCTCACAGAGAACGCCGATTTCTCGCGGTCCTTAGGGTGGACCTCCACCTGCCAGTAGCCACTCTTCAAATCTAAGGTGGAGAACCATCTTGACCCTGATATGGTGTCCAGGGTGTCGTCGATCCAGGGTAGAGGGTGGCTGTCCTTCTTCGTGACGTCATTCACCCGCCTGTAGTCCACGCAGAACCTGGTGGAGCCGTCCTTCTTCTTCACTAGCACGACCGGTGAACTCCAAGGGCTATGTGATGGCTCGATCACCCTTTGCTCCTTCATTTCTTCCACCATCCGGTCGACTTCAGTTTGCTTGGTGAGCGGGATATGTCGGAATGGGGCCCTAATCGGTGCACTGTCCCCAACGTCGATTCTGTGCTGGACGAGGCTTGTTCTGCCGAAGTCATTGCTCCCCACGGAGAAAACGTCCTGGAATTCGCGTAGCAGGTCCCGAATTTGGCGTGATTGCTCCTCGTCTTGATGGTCCTGGGATCCTTGGTACAGCTTCTGTAGTTCTTCTGGCAGGGCGCGTCTTCTTCGGACGTCCGCCTGCAGGGGTCCGTCCGTCGTGTCTGTGATGCGGGCAATCCAGGTAACGGGCTCGAAGACTCCTAGGGTGGTGTCCCGGTGAACCGTGATGTTGTAATCGTTCAGGTTGGACAGGCGGACGTACGGCCGAGACGTCGTGTTGATGAGGGTCTTGGCAATTAGCAATCCTTTTGACTGGATGTCCTCATATTTTGGCTCGATTACAGCCGCCACTCCCTCAGCAGTTCCGTCGACAATTATAGCAGCGCTGACCTCCGTCCTGGCGGGAATGATGACGTCCTCTCTCAGCCTTACTCTGCTGGTTGCAGAGCAAGTTCTTCTCCTCCGTAGTGGAGAGTGTTGGTACTCAGGTCCAAGATGATGTTGTTTTGGTCCAGAAAGTCCAGTCCGATGATCAGTTCGTTTTCTACATCAGCCACAAGCACTGGATGCTTCACCGCCCGTCGACCAATGACGAACTCCAGTGATGCTTCGCCATGCACCGGTGTGGTCTCTCCAGTCGCGGTTATTAGTTGGAGGTCCTTTTGCGTGGGTTGCACTCTCCACTTCGGGATCACGGTGGGATTGACGATGGTCCTCGTTGCTTCCGTGTCGATTAGAATGGGCCAGCTCACTCCGTTGACGACTCCGTCGACCATCAGGCTGCTATTGTCCCTCCGTAACTTCGTCACACTAACTTGGACTGCCGGGGCTTGACAAGTGTCACAAGCCGACCTTTGCTTCCAAGGCTGGCTGATACTCGTTTTCCTGGGCAGCGCGGTTTCCCTATGACTGACTTTCCCGACGGAAACCCTTGGCGGCGGCGATCACCGCAGTCCTTGCTCAGGTGGCCTCTCTCACGGCAGGTCCAGCAGGTCGGTAGTCCTCTTCCGTGCTGCCTCTCCGGATGTCCTTCGGCTACGTCATTATTGGTGGTGCTGCGACTCTTGAAGAACCGTCCTAGCGCCTCCATCAGTTCATCGGCCAGGGGCTTGGTATCGTCGGCTTTGGCTGGTTCGTCGATGTCCACTTGACGCACCCGCTCGTGCATTCTAGATACCTGCTTTGCCGTCTCGAACTCAAGTGTGTGGCTCAGCGCATCTGCAAGTGTCTTATTGCGCGCAAGTCGCAGTGCCAGTTGAGTATCCGAATCCTGTAGTCCGTCAATGGAGGTCTGCGTCGCAATCTGTTGTAGAAAGTCGGCCGGCGCTGTTGGATATGAGAGCCTTACGAGGCGCGCGATGTCCATCTCGAACTCCTGCAGAGTTTCGGCGTTCTTTTGTACCCTGGTCCGGAGCTGCATCTGGTAGGCCTGCTGAAGATGGCTATCTCCATATCGGGACTCCATATGGGCGATTAGTGAAGCGTAGTCCTGGGATCCAGTCACGATGGCCTGAAGGACGTTAAGGGCATCCCCGCTGAGCGCTACGATGAGAGCTGTAGCCTTTTCTGTGTTGTTCCAGTTGTTTATGGAACAGGCCGCCTCGAACTGACGCAAGTATGTGCTCCACGGGACCTTTCCGTCGAAGGTTGGGGGCGTCACTCTGCTCTGTCCCGTTCCTGACGATCCCGGGGTAACTGGGGGCGGGCGTCGTCGCAGCTCGGCAACTTCCTCTCGTAGAGCGTTGAATTTCTCCTCCACCCCCGTCAGCGATCGTCGGCGCAGCTCGGCAACTTCCACTTGTAAGGCATCGAACTTCTTTTCCACTGCCGTGACTTCCTCACGTAGGCCCTGTTCCAATTTCCTTTGACTTTCCTCTAATTTCGTCAGCAGACACTCTTCCAGATTTTTCTGGCCATCCAGAAATTTGGCGGTTAGGTGATCTGCTAGCTTATTCTGACCGTCTTCCATCTTTTTCAGGTCATCTGCTAACTTCTTCTGGCTGTCCTCTAATTTGGAAGTTAGGTCCTCGGCTAACTTATTCTGACCGTCTTCTAATTTAGAAGTTAGGTCCTTGGCTAAATTCTTCCGGCCGTCTTCTAATTTGGAAGTTAAGTCCTCGGCTAAATTCTTCTGGCTGTCGTCTAATTTGGAAGTTTGGTCCTCTGCTAAATTCTTCTAGCCGTCCTCCATCTTCGCTTCCATGCCACTTAACTTTTCTAGCAGTGCTTGCAATTGCGCTTCCATTTTACTTGTTTGTCTAGTAATGGGCATGCACTCACAGGAGAATTAGTGAACTGTGGTAAAATGACCTACACGGGTTTTGAAACCAGGACCTTCAAGTGTTGTGCTTGGGTTCGTAATCCCACTTCTGACACCTGTTGTTACGTGTTAGCCCTGGTAGCACGTTCGTTAATTGGCCTTTTTTAGCGTATGGCTTTTAGTGCCGGGAGTGTCCGAGGACATGTTCGGCTTGCCATAGTTTTGTAGCAGCTTCTAAGAGGACACCCATGGGGTGAGCTACACGTACCGTCGCGTGTGGAGTGTTGTCTGGTTAGGAAAGTCTGTATGTAAGGACGAAGAATTGGAAGGTAGCGGCTGTGGCCTATAGTTGGGGACCAACCCCGGCATTTGACTGGAAGGAAGATGGGAAACCACAGAAGATCATCTTCAAGGTTGCCGGCGGAGGGATTCGAACCCCCACGCCTCCCGGATGTGAGAGGCTGCCTGCAGCCATGCCGTAACGACCACGGCTAACTCACCCGGTGTTAATTGGACTACAGTGGTTAAGAGCACAACACAGTTTGGCCCTTTAAAGAAATATAAGTTTTATTGCAGGTCTAGCAAGTTACAGTATACCACACAATAAACAGTTACAAGCAATTAGTATCTCACTCTAGATCCCCTCTTGTTGGGAACACTTCCCTTTCACTCAGTCATGCAGTTAATCATACCGTAATGAGGTCCGTGTCCTCGGCTAGAAATACCACAACTCTTCCTCTTCTCAATAAGCCACAGTCTGACACTCACTTGTTCTCCCTGCACACTTCCTTGAGTACACACTGTTTCGCTGTCCGCGGGCTAGGGAACAGTTCACTAGGTTTCGCAATCCTCACAGCACTTCACTGCAATAATCCTCTGTCGCACAGTGGAACACACTCATTCGCTCAGAAAACACAGTCCTCAAAAACTCACTCCCCTCGCTGGCCAGGTCGCTTATATAGCGGGGCTGGTGACTCAATAGATGTTTCTGGAGCGGACCAGGTTTCACGGTTTCTCGAGAGTTCCATCACTAGTTGGGTCACGAACATTCTGGTCCATCCCTTTTGTTCCCGCTGCGCAAGAGGCCGGCCGGGGGTAGCCTCGGGCGGCTGTGAGTCTCGCGCAAGGGAACAGTTCACTGGGTTTCGCAATCCTCACAGCACTCCACTGCAATAATCCTCTGTCGCACAGTGGAACACACTCACCTTGCAGCCGTAACAATATTAAACTTGGATATTTTCCTTTGAAAAATTAATGACAAATATCAAAATAAGAACTCAGCAATCTCTAAAGGTTTGTGCCGTATCTTGCGTGGGGTTTCGCCTAGGACACCAAGCTGGCTCATCAGCGGGCTCTTGGTGTCCCCGCCCGGACCCCCCACAGGAGTAGCAAACATCTCTTGATGTTGGCATTAGGAAGGGCATCTGGTGGTAAAAACACCCACCACGTAGAAATTCATTGCACCTCATCACTGGGCCCTTAGAAATGGGATTGGTAAGTGGTATACATACATATATACATACATACATACATATGAATACATATATACATCACTAATTTTATATGATATATCAGTATAGATGACACAAAATGTGTAATATAAGTAGATCATGCAGTGCAATTTAAAAGTGTTATAAATGCCATTATAACGAATAACTTATAAATGTCAGCAGATGCATATTACAAGGAAGTATGATGCGAAAGGGTTTGGAGAAGGAAGCTGAAAAATACTCTTGCGATTGATTGCTATATGAAGACGCTGGTCAGTTTTTCTCTATGTCTATGTTCTTGCCGAATGCTTGAAATATTTAGCAGATGCCATGGAAGTGTGAGAAAACTATTCCTATAGGTCACTTGCTGTAATGTATTTTACTGTGCGGTACGTGTGTCGGCTACTGTGGATGACTCTTTTTGAGATTTATTGGCATTGTAATGTGGGGAAATCACTCGATTGTGATCATGACAATCTTCAGCAAGACAAATCGTACTGCATCCTTATCGTATCTTCTCCACATCAGTCACAACATTAGCAAGCAATTCTTGCGCCATGCCGCATGTGGGTGGTCTCGCAGGCAGGTAGGAAGGAGATGGGAACAACAAGACGAGATAAATATTAACCCTAACATGAGCCAAGAGCAATATACCTATAGACAGTGGTGGCCATGATTAACATTTATATTCCATGATAAGTTTTTGTAAGCGTAATACGCACTTCACTTGTTATTAGTAATCTATGTAGTTTGAAGTATTGCAAAAATAAAATTCAATCTTCTGTTGTTAGTGAACAAGTATTGTAGCCCACGTGGTTATCATTAATAACTAATCACATGACTATAATTTTCCTTCCTTCTTCAAGTATGTAAGCTAATTGTAAGCCAGTAGTTGTGGCAGCAGTAGGTTCATTTCATTCGAATTTTTTCACTCTCACCCATATCATTAGGGACCGATAACCCAGATGTTAGGCCCCATGAAACAACAATTATCATCCTCATGCACACAAATAGCAATTTGTGTTATTCCCTAATTAAATTTACTAAGGATACCTGTAAATACTATAATGTTATATTATTTATTGTTGTAGCTTGCAATTGTGGGTGAGTGGTTATCGTATCGGACTACCAACCCCAAGCTACAGGTTCGCTCCTGGCCGTGGTAATTTTTTGAAAGGCGACAAAAATCACGGCACGCATGTCAAACGTTGTTGGCATATTAAAGAACCCATTTTAATTCAGTAGGCCGTGTTCATAATGGCAACATTAATCTCGGGATTTTCCGCCAACACAAAGTTCCTCGTTTCTCTACTAGAAAGCGCTATAGTGTCAAGGAGCTTAGATATCTAACCTCCTTGACTTTCATAACGTTCCAAATAACGACAAAATTCGACAAGCAAGCTGCCCTCAGAGCGTCAAATGACAAAGCTTGCACCCGGCACCTGAGGTCATACGATATTATTATTATTTATTGTTGTAACACGTTTTCAACCCTTCAATGGGGTCTTCATCATCTTTGCTCTAACTTACTATAGCCTACACTAAATAGAGCACTTAACGAAAAAGCATTATAGCAAATAAAGAACTTAACTTTAAGAATAACAATTTCGAATGTACAATTCTGATAAAAATAGACGTCCTTACAAAAGAATTTTTGAAAGTTGTGAGTGAATCCCGCTTCAGTTTGCAGAACGATTCCCGTCGCACATTAATCTGGAGAGAACCGGGTAGTCGATACAACAACAGGAACATCGTGGAACGGGACCAGTATGGTGGTGGCGGCGTCATGGTGTGGGGCGACATCATTTTGAATGGCCGTAGGGACCTGCACATCTTCATGGGTGGTTCAAGGAACACTGTGAACGCTCGGAGATACAGGGATGAGGTACCGAGACCACATGTTCGACTCTTCAGAGGTGCAGTTGGCCCAGACTTCCTCTTAATGGATGATAATGCCCGACTGCACCGCTCTGCTCTGGTGGATGAATTTCTGGCTGGGGAAGACATTCATCCCATGGACTGGCCAGTGAGGTCTGCGGATCTGAATCCTATAGAACATGCCCAGGATGCATTGGGGAGGCGAATGGCATCCCGTCAACCTCCACCAAGGATCCTCCAAGACCTTCGCATTGCCTTTTCGGAGGAATGGGATCGACTGCCACAAGAGCTCTTGGACCATCTGATAGAGAATGCCACGTCGCGTCCCTGAGAAGCATGTGTGGCCGTTAGGGGTAACCATACACCTTATTAACAGCATATTTTGTTGTGGAAGTCATTGCCAAGATTTGTTAGTTGTTGCCAAAGGTGTAACTTAGCTAACAGAGCCTTTCTGACACTGGTTTTTTTTTTGTGGACAAGTTGTGACATATGGTGTGTGATTCAGCCTCCGTTTGTTCAGCAATCCATCTGACATTCCTATCAGGCGGTATGGCCTCGTTTAGTGATTATGCTTAACTTTTGGACACTACTGTACATCGTCCACATCCTCTACGCTTTCGGGGCGTGATGGTGCAGTGGTCAAGCTTCTAGCCTCTCACCAAGGTGCACTGGATTCGATTCCCGGCCAATGCATGTGGGGTTTTCGAAGTGAAATATCAAATCTTGTGGTTCGTATTCCAGGTAAAATTGAAGGTCCCGTGGCTCTTGATTGCGAGATTAACGGTCACGTAAAACTACAAGCTTCATTTCCTCTTCGCTCTCGTTGTGACTACTTACATACAATATATTAATGTTGTATCGCAGAATAATACAACTACGGGATACATCATACATCCTGATTTTCTCCTTGGATCAGGATGTACGATGTATCTTTTTCTTCAATAAACCTAGACCGGTATTCATGGCAGTATTAAAGGTGCCGGGTCATTCTCATAGACCGGGCAGCGTTTATATGGCTACTAGTTTATACGTGGCGAGAATTGAATCCACGATCTTAAATAGTTGAAGATTATCCTGAATACAGTAACATGCACCACATTTTAGAGTCTAGTCTTGGCAGCCCACTACAGGTACACTTGCACCAGGAGCACACAGCACTTAGAAATGTGGGGAGGGGGAACTGCCCAGCGAGATAACAGACCCTCACACACAGGAATCTCCTGACAGTCGAGTGCAATAAGTGTCCATCTGAACTGCTCTCAACAGGACCGCGCAAGACCCTAACCAGATAAGTAGCCTGTACAGTACAGTATAATTAGAATTGACCATTTACAACAACCACATAGTCACTCCAAACAGGCAAATTCGGAGGTCAATCACCACTTCCAGTATCTCAACAAAACATCACATAGGCTGCAACTAACAAATACTGACGAGTTGTATTACTAATACTGCAACTAAATAAGTGTACATATTGTAAATATTTTCACCCATATTTTCAGACATAGATTTTATAGCCTAAGTGTATTGGATCTGATGATGATCGCTTAACGATCGAAACTGGTCATCCAAGTGTATTTATTAATCTCATGTTTTTTTTCAGGATTAGGGAATAACCCATCTCATTTGGTTACAATCGTGTTGACCGACTGAAAAGCACCAAACCTTTGTTTATTAAACCAACACTGAAAAATGGCTTCAAACACCATAATAATAAATAAATGAATAAACAAGTAAATGAATATATATATATATATATATACACCGCGGACAGGCCAACAAGGACCACGCAAATATCACTTCTTTATAGGTCTAGTTTCCTTCTTTCTCTTCCAGAAGTCTTTCATCCTGGTCGACTGTGCAGCTCTTCTTTCAGCAGTCCATTCTCCTCTGTTGAGATTTTTCTTCTCCCCGACAAGAATAACCCATCTCATTTGGTTACAATCGTGTTGACCGACTGAAAAGCACCAAACCTTTGTTTATTAAATGAATAAATAAATAAATAAATATATAAATGAAAAAATAAGTAAATGTTTAAATAAATAAATAAATCCCTTGAGACACGAGTGAGCAGAAGTTGCACGTGAAGCACTAGGATGAGGGAAAGGCTGCTCAAGGTATCAAGTTCACGATAAGCCCAGAAGTGAGTTACAGGATCAGTATGGAGCTGATAAGATCAGTACTGTACTGTACACACCCAGATGCTGGATGACCTGCGGTGGGCCTTGAGGTCAACACTGCACCCACTGCAGCTCTCTTCCTCCCACTCAAGATCTCTATTTATTAGCTGTAAATCTGTTTGATACTGTCCTCCCACTCAGAGGTGTGGCCTGGACGTGATTGTACGGTAACTCACAACAGGTGCTACGCAGTAATGAACGAGATTTTAATTACTCTTCAGTTCTTCATTGTTAACCCTTGTCTGAGCTCCCTAATTGCTGCCTCTATCTTACTGCCACTATATCCTTGCTACAAATTATTGTAGGCAAGTTGAGTTGAAAATGAGAACGTCAAACAAACTCTCGCCCGAATCCTCTGCCTTCCGAGCTGCACTACACCATGGCAGGCCACACCTCAAGGAATCACATTAGCAGTTCTTGATATAATGGCTGAAGCACTACTGTATGTGGGCATAGACGAAAGCTCAGTTGGTTTATGTTTTTGGACTGGGGGTCTATCTTGAATTAGCGTTATCAATATCCTGACACCAAGGTAACCATAGTAACTAGTATTCGTCATCTATTAAACATTTAATGCAGCCAAGTGGCCATAGGTTTACAAAAATACTATTTATATAAACTTGATTTCTATTGATTCGCATAATCACTGATTGTCCTTGTTCTTTTTGTACAGACTTCCAAGTGGTCATAGTGATTGCATCATGTATGTCCACACAGTTGACACTTGCATGTAATTGAAGGCTCATTATACGTCTTGTTGTGACAAATGATGTGATGGAAGCCGTGTACTGACATTCTTGTATAGACGTGACGCATTTCAAAGTTTGCTTTCGTCCATGACCGATCAATCATGGCGCCAGATGCAAAAAACTCCGGAAATACGTCTTCTCGCTTTTGGATGAGTGTTGCCAATAGGTTCTATGATGCATTTGTGTTGGGTAGATGTATTTGTCTCCTAAGATCTTCTACGAGGAAGGATTGCCTTGCCAGGAAATAAACTAATCTGGATCTTGTTGTCTTTGAAACTCTAATTGCTTTCTTAATGTATAGGCCTACTGCTTTTACTCTTTCTAATGTGGAGAGGTTTTTCATTGAGAGATACGACCAGATAATTTCTAAGCCATACGTCAATATTGGCAGTATATTTGCTTTAAATCGAGACATTGCATTCTTGGTTAGTAGGGTTGTCACCTATACGTTGCCATAAGAACGCAAGTTCTTAGTGACATGTTGTTTGTTTCATTACGAATAGTCCCGTGGCATAGCCGTGCTCGTCAAATCGTGCACCAAGACCGCGCGGGCAGCTGCAGTAAATCCGGAGATCATATGTCTGAATCCCGGTGTTGACAGTGGCTATTCTGAGTGTGGCTTTCCCAGTTTTTTTTCCACACTCCTTCCAGGCGAATGTCGGGATAGTACCTTACTTCAAGTCCCGGAGCACCAACCCCATCCCTGTCCATAATGCAGTTGCACACACTACTACAGTCATCACATAAAATGCCAGTTATCAGACAAATCAACACACACAACTACCCTAGGCGGGGGTAATGACCAAGATGTCGAAAGTCTTTAAATTGAATTAACAAGAAACAAGAAGTTCCGTGACGAACTAAAGAGCCTACTTTTCTTAAAATTTAAGATTCATGCCAATGAATAATCTATATGGCCCTATCTAAAATAATGACGAAATTAAGTTGGTAATATCTAATTTCTAATTAGTTCGAAATACTGTATACCTGGCATAATGTAGCCTAATAGAGAACTACAGTTGGCAGCCCTGGTGACTGAATATATTCTTAGTTCCATCTCTTAAGGTACAGAATACAAAATTTGGTTGAAGTCCAATGGATAGCTTGGAGGTTACATGCAGTTAAACATTGGATCTAACAGCGCGCGTAAAATCATGTTGGCAACAATGACATATATGTATGGGTCAGAAATAATCTGAAATAATATGATCTATTGTTGTGTCAATTTTGAATGAAATCCATTAGTTAGTATAGAAGTTACATGCATTTTAAAATTGAACCTATCAGCCGGTTTATAATCATGTTGGCAGCACTGGCGTAGGCCTATATTCGTTACTCCAAATTAATCTAGAATGCCAAGTACTATACGTGTGCAAAGTTTAGAGTTATTGGCTTGCATACTTTCTGATATATTGATATTAGGGTAACAAAAATAGAGACAGTATTTATTAACAGTTGGCAGCCCTGGATACACTTAAGAATCGGCATAGTCATATCAGTTATGGTACACATAGCACACACGAAATTTGGTTGAAATCCAAATTATAGTATAAAAGTTACATGTATTTAAAGTTGGACCTCTCAGCAGGCTTAGAATCATGTTGGTAGCACTGACGTATATAAGTTACTCCAAATTAATATAGAATGTCAGGTACTATACGTGTGCACAGTTTAAAGCTGTCGGTTTGCATACTTTCTGATATATGGGTATTTGGATAAAAAAATGAGAGCATTTATTAACAGTTGGCAGTCCTGGTGGCTCTTAAGAACAAGCTCAGTCATATCTGTTTATGTACACATAGCACATACGAAATTTGGTTGAAATCCAATTGATAGTGTAGAAGTTATATGCATTTAAATTTGGATCTATCAGCAGGCTTATAATCATTTTGGCAACACTGCCATTTATGGCCTCCTGGAAATTAAACTGCAATATTATTATCTATACGTGTGCCAATTTTGAAATAGCTCCCATTCATACCTTCCAAGATATCCAACATGGAACTCAAATTTGAATTGCGATTTTTCTTCAGTTGGTAGCACTGACATCATTTTCAAATATGGCCGTGTGATATTCAGGTATGGATGTTTACTCCTACCAAATTTTGTTTCGATTGCTGCAGCCGTTTAGGAGTTGATAGGGGGGGACACACACACAGCCAGCCAGCCAGCCAGACAGACAGACAGACAGACAGACAGACAGACAGACAGACAGACAGAAGGACAGACAGACATAAGGACAGACAGACAGACAGACAGACAGACACACATTTGCCCGATCTCATAAGTCTACTTTTTCCTCATTTTTGCAAAATGTGAAAAGTAGGCTAACAATCATTATGAATGTATTTGTTTAGTATAATGTTCGTCGCTGAAAAAAGTTTAAAATTATCGCGAACGGAAATTTAGGGAGAAGGAAGAAAATATCTTCTCGTCACGTCATTTCCACTACAACTACCAACATAGGAATGTACAACGCGTTTCAAGGATTCATAGAAGCTCAGAAAGTCGTCAATATGTCCATGATTTTACGCTTTTTCGTGTAGCGGGGAGAATGTACTGTACTCTAGGGATTGATGACCTCGCTGTTCTGCCCCTTAAAACTACAATAACAAACTAACTACCGGTAAATAACTAACTAACTAGCTAACTAACAACCGGTAACTAACTAACTACCTAACTAAATAAGTAAGTAACTACTATCTAACTACCGGTAACTAGGGGCAGATGACCTTGTAGTTCCGCCCCTTAAAACAACAATAAATAAGTAATTAACCTGCAACTAACTAACTACTGGTAACTAACTAACTAAGTAAGTAACTACCAGTAACTAACCAACTACCGATAACTAACTAACTAACTAACCAACCAATTAACTAATTAACTAACTAACTAAGTAAGTAAGCATGTAACTACTTTTTTTTTTTTTAGCGTATGGCTTTCAGTGCCGGGAGTGTCCGAGGACATGTTCGGCTCGCCAGTTTTTGTAGCTGCTTCGAGACGGACACCCAATGGGTGAGCTACAAGTACCGTTGGGGAGGGAAGGAGGGAAGTTGGAATGTAAGGACGAGGAGTTGGAAGGTAGCGGCTGTGGTCTATAGTTAGGGACCAACCCCGGCATTTGCCTGGAAGGAAGATGGGAAACCACAGAAGACCATCTTCAAGGTTGC
The DNA here is from genome assembly GCA_946902985.2 of Meconema thalassinum. Taxonomy (NCBI): domain Eukaryota; kingdom Metazoa; phylum Arthropoda; class Insecta; order Orthoptera; family Tettigoniidae; genus Meconema; species Meconema thalassinum. The sequence goes on from OX336388.2 coordinate 611,877,928, forward strand.
CGGCGGGGGGATTCGAACCTCCTCGCCTCCCGGATGTGAGCGACTGCCATCAGGCATGCCGTAACCACCACGGCTAACTCACCCGGTATGTAACTACTATCTATCGGTTACTAACTAACCAACTACCGTCAACTAATAACTAACTACCGGTAACTAACTAAACAAGTTAGTAAGTAACTACTAACTAACTACCCGTAAGTAACTAACTAACTAAATAAGTAACTACTAACTAATTACCTGTAACTAACTAAATAAGTAACTAAACTAACAACCGGTACTTAACTAACTAACTAACTAAGTAAGTACTAAGTAAGTATATAAGTAAGTAAGTAAATAAGCTAACTACCGGTAACTAACTAAATAAGTAAGTAACTACTAACTAACTACCGGTAACTAACTAAGTAACAACTAACGAACTAACTACCCATAACTAATTAACTAACTAACTACCGGTAACTAACTAAATAAGTAAGTAAGTAACTACTATCTATCTAAGTAACTAACAAACTACCGGTAACAAAATTATTAAATAACTTACTAACGAACTAACAACCGGTAACTAACTATCTAATTAACTAACTAATAAAGTAGCTAACTAAATAAATACGTAAATAACTACTAACTAACTAAATGCCGGCATATTTCTAATTAACTACCGGTAACTTCCTAACTAGCTAATTAATTAACTAACGGGAGCTAGCCACTAACTAACTACCGGTGACTTTCTAACGAACTAACTAATTAACTAATTACCGTTAACTTACTAACAAGCTAACTACCGGCCATGTCGTGCCCGTGTTATTGTCTGAACTAGGCATCTGTAAGGTACTTTAGATCATAGGACTGTAGCCACCGACGACGGTGGCTAGGTGTACTAACGTGCCTCGCTGGCATCGGAAGAGTGTAGGTTCGAATTCCACCTCGGTCGTCCAGAATATGGTTTTCGTGCTTTCCCATTTTTACCAGCAGGCAAATGTCGGGACGGCGGTCGAATCCCTTCCATTGGCTACCCAACACCACGGGACGGGTGATAGTTTACTTAGGCAATTATACTTTCTGTACAAAGCTCAACGTAATAGCTGAAAACTTCCATTTGTCAGCAAAGCAACAGCTTAATTAGTAGGCCTATCCATGGAGCCATTTGACAGAGGCGTAACTATGGGAAGTGATCTGGGAGACATGTTCATGGAAGTGCTGTCAACATTATGCAATTTAAAAAAGATTCATGCAAATTCAAAAATACTCGCACATGCTAAGAAGGGTAGGAGAGGAGAGGAGAGGAGTTTCATGAGGATGATACAGAAGAGGAGGAAATCTTGGATGAGTCGCATACTACATAGGAATTGTCTACAACAGAGCTTTCCAAAATTTTTCTCATGGCGACGCCCTATTAGCACACATAATTCTACATGGCACCCATTTATTTGAATTATAAACATTGACCATTTTAACAAAGAAGATTCACTTTAAAGAAATTTAAATTTGTCATGGTTTATAGTGTTCTATCCCTGTGTGGGGGGATGGGATGAACAGGGGTGTGTGAATATATAATTTTGGGGTGGTTTCCGAAAAGGTGTAGTTTCCCGTAATTGGGGAGACTACTAGTGTAAGTGTTGGTGAGAGGATGTAATCTTATGGGGTACGATCCTATGGAGTGCGTCTACTCGTTAAGGGATGTATAATTATGGAAGGAGCTATTAACTTAGACTAGCTGTTAATTGTGAGCGAGCGAAAGCGAGCTCACTTGCAAAGTTGGCACTTGGCCGCTAGCTGGCTGGCTGCTACGCGAATACAATGGAGTTCCTGACGGTGCAATTCCTGGCGTTCACGGTCGGGGGCAATTAGGAGTAAGAGCAGGTTGGGCGTAAGGATGTAAAGATAAGTGAAATGAGTACGAGATGTATGTTTACTGACCAAGTGTTTATTTGGTCAGTTCCGGTGATCTGATGTCCCTTTTACTAGTGGACAGGCGTAAAACAATGTGTTACAAGTAAAAGTGTGGGTTTGGGTGATGTAGTACAAAGTTACAAGGAGATCTTGAGCACACTCTATTCTCACCTGGTAGTGACGTGCTGGAGTCGGAGCTGGAACTGGAGATGCAGGGCCGCCGGCCGCGATTAGACATTGGGCTTTCCTGGGGCCTACCTTTTAAGGTCACCCGAGCTGCTGACTTGGCGTTTCGTCATTGTTGGTGTTCCAGATTCCGGCGATAGTGTGTTTGTTTATGAGTGATGTAAGCTTGGCTACAGCTAGACTACTGCGCCTGCCTGTGTTAAGGAAGTGTATGAGGCTTACAGCCTGTAGGGGTAGTTTATAGGTGAAAGATGAAGGGGTGTGATGGCGTTTCAGGTCCTAGGGTCGTACCGACCCTTGGGCTGAGCGAGACCTTCTCAGCCTTTGTTCGTGGCCTCACGAACGGGAAATAGTGTAGATGTTTCGGTGTAGTGGTTCTTCTTTTTCTTCTCCCTCTTATTCTTTGATGCTGTGTAGATGTCGGTGTTATGTCGTCGTGTCGTCCTGCCTGGTTGGCGATGTGAGGTTAGAGTGTGCTCAGGGGTTTGGGTATTGGGTATATACATATCTTATTGTTACATTTTTTATGTTACTGTTGCTGAAAAAATATACAATATACATATATATATGGTGTTCCATACAGGGAGGAAAAATCCATGGCTGGACTGGTGGTTGTGCCGTCCGTTTACTGTGTGGAAAAAATTGCTCCCTGCATGTACAAAGTATTGACAAAGTATTAGTGTATAAAAGATGGAAGAGAATAGAAAAACAGGTGCCCCAGATGTAAATTTAAGGGATTATATCGTAAACGGTTTATTGTAAGGGGCAAATGAGACACCTTTACACATTTTAAGTTAGAAGGGTAGAAAGGAAAACCAGCGTGTACATAAGAATATGTGTGATTAAAATGTGTGGCATCATTGGTGACGGATTTTTGTATAGGGTTACTCTTATCAGTATTACTGTTTCTTTTACATTGTTCCTTATATTTAACTTAATTATAATATACCTAGACGGCCTTACCTATTGTACCTTCGTGCACGCTACCCATTGTGTTTATGTGCCCTCTCATGGCTATACTCTTTCCGGCTGTTTCCGGTGCAGTTTAGGGGTCGTGCTGCTGATATACTCCTATCCTGTGGCTCATTCTCTGTGGGCAAATGCCTCCACACTTGACAGTGAGAGTCGCCGCCACAAATCGGTTGCGCCCTCATTGCTGTATGTTGCGTCACATCTTTGACGCTATTTAGTTTTTATCTGTCAGTAGGTCTGATACCCCACAGGTATCAACCCTGCTGTGCAGATTTCCGTGTTCTGGAGAGTTGCTGTAAAAGAAGGTGGTGTGTGTGTTGCATTCTGTTGGAGTGTGTACAAGTTAGTGAGTGCAGTTGGTGCACAATAATAGTATGGCAGAAAAACATGTCGCTGCTGTATGGCAGTGAAATCATTGTCACCAGTGTCATGTATCTGGTGCCGCCATCTGTAAAATGGAGAAGTAAAAAAATAAGAACATGTGATCATTAGCATACTCTCTATATCGCCTCTTGTGTCAGCGTGTCCACTTTCTGAAATCAGAATTACATGTATCATTGTCTGTCAATACCCTCGTGTCATCCGTCCTGTTCTATGTCTGGCGCCTTCTTATATTATCTTACTCTATACCTTCTTATGCCTTATGTCTATGCTTATGTATATACTCATGTTTTCTTGTGTGTTTGTCATGTCTCCTCCGTGTAGGCAAGTGTGTAAGTGTGTTTATGTGTCGTGACGTCATCTTTACCTTATAATAACCATGGTTGTCGGTGCTCCCACGATGCTGCAGTGGTGGAGCTCTGTGCTGGAATATAGAGACATGTGATAAATATGCCCTTGGCCAAATATTATTATGCGCATATATCGCGCAGCGCTGTTTAAGGGTCGGCTTGGATGGTGCCACTGCCCTTGGGACCTCTTCGGACGTCTCGTATACTGCTGAGGTTGGTCAGCCTCGGTTGCTGTACCGTTTATGTTACTGTGTTTATCGCTTTGTCCGTTTTCCTTGACGTGTTATCGGTCTTACCCTGGTAACGCTTATTTGCCAGGTGCCGAACGCCCTATGTCGCGTTTGCATAGCATATGGCTATTTCTTCTTAACGTGTTGTCGGTCTTACCCTGGTAACGCTTTAGTTGCCAGGTGCCGAACGCTATTGTTGCGTTCGCATAGCATATGGCTATTTTTTCTTAACGTGTTGTCGGTCTTACCCTGGTAACGGATTAGTTGCCAGGTGCCGAATTATCATTATATGTGTTAAGTGTACTTAGCCTAGGTTACTACTAATTAATGCTAGGATTTTTTTTATTTATTTACATGCTGAAATAATCCTTAACCTAGTGCCGAAATGGGTTGTAGCTACTGTTTTTCAACAGTGCTTGTTAAATTTGCTTAAGTATAAGTTGCTTTCAGAATGCAACTGCCTTACATTCTAGAATTTTGATCGGAGCGATCGCCTGAGGCAAGTTTCCTTCCCCAGGGCACCACCCGTGTGGATTTTGGAAGCACCGGTTGCTTCCAAAAACACCAGGCCGAAAGGCCCTTTTGAATTCCGCTCCTTTAAGTCTAACTGTCGACTTCCCCCCTTAATAACTAATGTGTGGCGTGTAGAGGCCTGTGTGATTGTGTTGCTAAGTGGCAAACACTGCTCGCGGATATCCGTTTCGTTTACGTTTATATAATGCTTATAGTCGCTTTATTCACCATTTATATTTATTAGTGGGTTGCCCAGGCCCCTCTGGGAGCCCACCGCATTCCCCATGTACATCTCTGGGCGCTCGCTGCGTTTCCCATTTTAGCTCCGGGGACCCGCTGTCCTCCATTTACATGGGCTGGAACATCGTCCATTATTTAGTGTATGTGTGCACTCTTCACGCCATTTTCCGGATGAGGCCTGTGTTGCTTCACTTCCTACGAACGGAAGACTTGTTCCCCGCCATAGGAACTCTACTTAGGTTACAGACTATCTAAAAGTCTAGTCTAAAGTGGCCGTCTCTAGGTTCGTCCTCTGATTATAATACTGAGTTGGCTAATTCTCCTACTAGAAGTCAAAAGTCTCCCCTGCAGGTCTGGCTTCGATGACCGTAGTGCATAATGGGTATAACCTTCTCCGACACGGGGGCAGGCTAGGCACTCCCGAGATCTCGATGTTCGCCCGCACCAAGCCGTCGTCGCTTCGACCTTACGTCAATCCGTTGTTAAGTCTGAGTCAGGATCTATTGCCACCTCCTGCGGCTCTGCCCTCGTGTGGCGTTCCTGCTCCCATCGGCGTGCATATTTGTCACCACCTAGTGTGACCTCAGATTCCTTTTAAGTTATTATGATAAGTGTAATTTTGTATACTGTAGTGTTTTGGGTGTAATATTTTGGTATAATTTTGTGTACTGGTGGAATTTGGTATAATTCTTAGTGTTATGGGGTTGTAGAGCATTCTAAACGCAGTGCCTGCGTTAGGCCTTTCATTGCCTTGTCGGATCTCCAGCGCTGATGCTTTGTTATGTTTCTGGAGATATTAGTGGGTTTATGGGATGTCTGGTCCCTTGTTATTATGATCCGAAAGGGTGTTATTTGCTGAATAGGGTTGAAGCGTGGTGGGAAAGTGTTATGCATCGTTGGACTCCATGTTTATGGTGGCCAAGAGTCGGTGATGCTGTTAGGATGTTCTTACTGTGAGTGAATGGGGTGGGTTTTCCCCAGGTGTCCAAATTTGAAATGCGTCATGCAGGTATGATAACAATACAACCCTTGATGTGTGGGTGGGATATCTCATGCCTCGAGATGGATATGAGGGCATGTCTGCTCTCATTTGAGGAGAAGGGGTGTATTAGGGTGCAATAAGTCTAGGTCTTCTGCATGCGGGATTATTTACTGAAATATTGGTTAGTATATAAGTGTGGCCTCATCTCTCTATATGGAGATGTCCATCGGCGCTTAACATTGGTGTCCGAATCACCTCTAATATTCAGGTGCAGGCATAATGACACAGGATGCAGTAGACCTTTGAGTTGTGAAACACATGAACGTCTAAATCAACCCCTTATGCATTATTTTAATGTAGTGTAATATGTTATTATGTGTCTGTGTGTCTGTGCGAGTTTGCATTGTGTATTAGGATAAATGGATGGAAGGGTGTGAGGATGTTTTGCCCGTAAGCTGCACTATGGCCATCCTGATGGCATTATTCACCTTACTCCTTTTACGGTGTGTCAGCCTCTCTTGGCTGTTCTGTGTTCTCTTTCGCTCTCTGGGGGTGTTGGGATTTGTGCTCGCTGAGCGTTTATGTGTCGTTGAGATGCCATACAGCATCTAGTGTTTATAAAATATTAACCTGTGTAATTGTTGTGAACCTATCATCCCTTACGTCGTGTGAAATATATCTGTTCTCTAAATACCGCCCTTAATTATAATGTGTGTTTGTATGTAATTGCCTTGCTGCCCCTAAGTGCTGGGCGCGTGTGGGAGGAAGGCGGCCGTGACCTCAGTTTGCAGCGCGCTTTATGCCCGCGGCTTCCTGCCAGCTGAGTTCTCGCCTGCGCGTGTCTTGTTATCTGAGAGGGTTTATCTGTACCGCGTGGCTACTCGGCACACGCCGTCTAGTGTTCCTTATCGCAGCTGTATACATGTTCCCGTTCTATTACTGGTCGGTCTAAAATAGTGTAGTCCCCCAATTCAAATCTGTCTGCAATATATGTGTAATATTTCGGACAGAACCTAATGTAATACCTTCCTAATTTCCTGTGTGAACATCCGTGTTGTTATTGTATGACTTCCTACTATTTTTAGTGCCAGTGTCATCATGTTTGTGTATTGTTGTGCCGGCTCGCTGTTGCAAAATTTCTTCTGCAAACAGTGAGTGGCGTCACCCCTGGAATTCGCTGTGTTCGCAACGCGCTGTTTGCTGTGTTTTGGTTTATCGCCTTTGTGTATCTTAATGTCTTCAGCGACATGCAGGAAGAATAACAAAACGTGCTGTTCGCCACTATCCGTGTGTCGATATATGTTTGTGTTAGAAAGAACAATTTGTTAACTTGTAACATTTCCGCTACCAAGATTGTTTGGGAACTTGTTTCCGTGATTCCTCCGTTCTGTGCAATTATCTATTATTTATGTCTAGCAAGTCTATTCGGTCTGTGTCCGGGGTAATCTACCTGCCCCTGTACTGAATACTCATGATTTTCGGCTGTCGAGATGTGGTGTTACCGTACTTTGTGTGGGCGTGTGTCTGTGACCATAGTATTCCCCGTGTTCGTGGAATATGTCTGCCCTGGTGTATTTTTGTGTGATAGAGTGTGTTTTTGCCCTAGGACGTCAATTTCTGGGCTGTTTTGACTGTCCTTCCTAATTTGTTTGCTCTGTATCATTTGCCTGTCGTTTCCTCCTTCGGAGCGTATCTTGGCCTATTTCTGGGGTGCTTCTGAGTGTCCAGCACGAATTCTTCATGCCGTCCAGTGTTGAGATGTGAGTAGTATAATTCGCTAGACTTTGAATATTGCGTAATCCTGACCACGTGGTCCAGGAGCGGGGCATGTGCACTGCACGTGTTAGCGTGGGAAGGGGTTGACCTTGTGGCTTGTTTATGTGATTGTGATAAAAAGTTAGCACTGCATGTGTTAGCGTGGGAAGGGGTTGACCTTTTGGCTTGTTTATGTGATTGTGATAAAAAGTTAATGGGTGTTGACGGCATGGGCGTTGTTTATTAGGATGGTAACTCGAAATTCAGACTCCTCTTCCACTCCTACAGGGGAGTTTCTTGGTTCGATTCCGTGTTTTGTTATTTAATTCCCGTGGGGGGGGGGGGGGTAGCCTGTGTATCATGGTTATTAAGTATTGATTGATTATTGAATTATATTTTGGTAATTTCCCAAGGAAGTGTAGAGAGTCTTGGGTGTCATAACTTTTGAATGAGAGTGTACGGTGAGGCACTCGACATAGCCGGATCGCTACCAGACATGTGGTGTGCGGCTGTTCCGTTTTTGCTCGCGCCGTGCGGCAAGCAATGAGAGCACTTAGCGTATGTAGTGCATGGTTGTCGTTAAAGTTTTTGCTCGCGCAAGCTAAATAAGTAATCATATGTTGTAATGCGACACTCTGTTTAAGTACGACATATATTACCACAGCGTGGGAGTGGAGTGGTGTTACTCCTTCTCGCTATGATATGTCTGTTTAATTTAAATGATGTTAACATTTTTTGTGTTCTGGCTTGCTTCATGATCTCAATCTGGTTAAAGTGTTTTATATGTCATGTATAACTTTGAGTGTGTGAAATGAATTTCGATCTGTTTGTTTTTAGATTCACAGATGTCATTAGTCAAGTCTGCAATTTTTAATGCGAGAACGAGATTGGATGTCGGTTCCCAGAGCTTCATGTGAAATGTTTTAAAGAGGTTTTTTGGCGCTCTAACTTCTTAATATATATATAAGAGGAGATTGCTATGGAGCAGTAGTTAGCTATCTTTATCTGCAATATCATGAGTCTGTGCGAGGGGTTGATAGAAAAGTTAGTAAAATTGCAACGCATTATGATGTTTGCGGAAAGTGCCCTGAATCAAGGGTTGCATTTCATCGTCAGTGCAACGAAAATAGAGGAGGAGGTGTGGTATAACACCTGAACACCGGGAGAAAAGGAGGTTTTAAGCGCCGAAATATTCGAGCTGATGAGGGATCAACACCACTGCCGTGAAATTATTTTCAACGGCATGACATTTCACATTGTCAATATTATTATTGACAAGTTGAGATCCATCGGCTCGATGAATTTCAACGTGTTTGAACCTACATTGGCGGAAGAGCTAATGGCCGTGTTTGAACGGCCATTAGAGGAACAGCATATGGAAGAGCATATGGAAGAAGTGCAAGAAGAAGCAGAAGAAGAAGAAGAAGAAGACCATCGAATGGAAGAAGAAGAAGAAGAACATCGAGCGGAAGGAGAAGAAGAAGAAGACCGACAAGAAGAAGAAGAAGAAGAAGAAGATGATGATGATGATGATGATGATGTTCAAATCTTAAATTAAATTCAATGGACAGTGGACAGTGGATTAATATTGTGCAGTGTAAATTTTATTTTTTAAATATATTTATTTGATCATTTGTGGTTTACATTAATTATATAATATGAATTAGTGAAAAATGATATGATCTTCGTTCTTAAAGTGGTAAGTAGTTCCTTTTCCAACAAGCTGCAGAGAGAATTGAAGATGCTGTGTTGTTTGCAGAGTGGAATATGCTGGTCTTGTGCACGGGGTAAGTAGAATCATTCTTTTCTTTCTTGCGTGTGTTGGTTTTAGCGAGCTGAAAAATATATATATAGAGACACATTAATAATAATAATAATAATAATAATAATAATAATAATAATAATAATAATAATAATAATAATAATAATAATAATAATAATATTAATAATAATAATAATAATAATAATATCTTTGTGAGGAATAAAAAATAAAAATAAAAAAAAAACTTACACTGTTCTAATTATAAGATATTTTTGTTGGGGATCCAAGAGTTGTGAGTTGAATCGAATCCAAGCCAAGATACGAAGGCTCGGGTTCCTTTTCTACGTAGTACTTTGTTGACTAAGTAAATATTAGGATGTTTTGTTCGTTGTAACTCTGCTTCGTAGAACGCACCAAATATTGGAGTATTTTTATTATCTTTTAAAAGATATGTTCGTGGATTAGTATTTTGAACTTTATAAATTGTAAATAATTCTGTTGTCCAATTACCTTCGTACCCTTTACTGAAGTGTTTCTTGATTTTTGATATCCTTACAATATCGCCGATTTTATATTTTGGTTTTCTTAAAGTTTCATTATATTGTGTTGGCAAGCGGGGTGGATTGTTTCTTTTCACATCATTAGGTTTCATGCCAATGCTGCGATGTATTTTGTGATTATACTTTACTAGTAACTCAGGCAAAATATGTACCCATCGGTAAGAACCTCGTGTTGTGAATTCTTTCCACATCGATTCCTTAAGAGTTCGATTGAATCTTTCTATCACACTCGCTTTAATGGAGCTGCCAGTGGAATAATGCTTTAGATTTTGTTTCTGAGACCATGTTTTGAATTCACTGTTATAAAATTCCGTTCCTCGATCGGTGTGAAAATAATTGGGCAATCTTTTACTTTGAGAATAAACAAATTTTAAGCTGTTCACAATCTCACTTCCTTTTTTGGTTTTAAGAGGAATTGCCCATGCATATTTCGAGTAAACGTCAATAATGGTTAATAAATATTTAAATCCATTATTCCATTTTGCAAGTTTGCACATGTCCACAAGGTCAGCTTCATGGAGGTCATCGATTCCTTTGCTAATAACACGTCGTCTTTTAAACTTTTTTCTAAGCGGTGCGTGAAGTTCTTTTGCAATTTCTCGTCTGATTTCGTTCATAGTTATTTTCCAAACAATGTTTTATAACATACTGTGCATTGTTTTACAAACGTTGGAATTTTTATTCAATATATCCAGCATTTCTTAGTTCTTCTTCTATTGCAAAGATTTCGCTGTCTAGTCCTGTGTGACCTGCAGCTTTCGATGCAATTAATGTTTTAAGTCTTGATACCAATTTGTTTGGTTCATTCCAGTGAACGAATTCAATATTGTTTCCGCCTTCAAATTTCCAAATGGCTTGTGGCGCGATGTGTTTTTTTTGACCATATCCAGTATGCATTGTAGTATTTGCTTCTTCATTTTCATCTGCTGTTTTTATAATTCCATCTATGTCTTCAGTGAGAAGGGGTTCAATTATATGTCTATACTTATAAGATTGCCTTCCTCTTGGAGCTGCATTGCTTGTATAATTTCTTTTGTGCACGTTTGAAACATTTAATAATTTCAAATATGAACTTAAATCACTCCTATCTATTAGAGTGGGGTCTGGTACTTTCCTTTGAATCAATTCAAGTAGACCTTCTGTAATAGGAAATTTTTCACCGCCAACTTTTATCCACTTTTTATCGAAGAAAACTCGTTCGCGTCCCAAGTATTGTTTATCATTTCTTATCGTTATACCAAATGTTCTATCCACGTTTTGTTTAATGAATGGATCAAAGTAGCGGTTAAGTAGTGAAATTATTTTGATGCTATCTCCATCTTCTTCGTCTGAAGTAGCAGTGGATTCAGAATCGTTATATTTTCCTTTTCTTTTTCGATTTTCTTTATTTTGAGTCGACGTATTAGCAATAGCTACAAGTTGATTTAATGAACTTGTTACTGGTTTAAAGTTAGTCTCTATATCTAATTCTTTTCGTCTAACATCATCTTGAAGTGAAAGATACTTGTCTTTAACATCTTTTTTTAAGCGAGAAAGTTTATCCTTTACACGACTTTCAGCTTTAATCTTTGAGCTCTTCTCCATGACTAAACGGAAATTGTGGTTGTTTTACTTATTTATAGTATATTCAAAATCGATTTGAAGAGGAAGATCATCAGTTTTATGTTTTTTCGGGTCTCTAAGTCGAAACTGAATTTCATCTTGCTCTTCAACGACAATATCACTACCATCCAGTTCAATCTCTTGACGTATATTTAAAATTGCATACACAATTGGAGATCTTGGTGAAACAAAAATTGGTTTTAATACGCCTTTGTAGGGAAGTTGGTACTGTATGTTATGATTATGAAGCGTGTATACTGGTGAATGGATTGATGGTGTGTTGGAGAATTTCAGAATAAATTTCGATAAGTTCTTTTTCTTTACTTCATCTTTTAATATACCATATTCTTCTTTGGATGCAGTAAAACTTTCGAGTGGTTCTTTGTTAACCATTTGCTCAATTTTTCCCAGTTCAGTTTTTAACTTGTTATATTCTTCTTTGGATTCAGCAGCATAACTTTCAAGATCTTCTTTTTTAACAATATTGAGATTGTTAGCAACACCCTCAATACGAGTTTGTAAATTGCTTAAAATTTCTTTTAGTTGATTAACTTCAGTTCGTGACGCAGCATAGTGTTCTACAAACCGTTTATTTGTCACGTCTTGGTCGTTAACAGGGAACTCAACATTTGTTTGTTTTTGATGTTGTAGATTGTTTACAGTTTGTTTCAATTGATCAAATTCACGTTGGGAAGCGGCATATTGCTCAACAAACGTCTTATTTGCAACATCGTTATCGTATATGGGGTTGTTTACGTGAGTAATTCGTCCACTCATCATATTTAAAGTTCCACCATCGTCTACGTTTAAAACGTTTTGTTTATTAAATTTAGCGATTAAGTCTTCTAGATCTTTTCGAGAGGCAGCAAAGTTTTCTAAGTAATATTTGTTTATTGCATCTAACGAATCGATTGGTTGAGATATGTTTGTTATTCTTCTATTTAACATATCTACAGTTTCATCATCTCTGTTTATATTCAAAAGAGATTTTTTAATTTCATCGAGTTCATTTGTTACATGAGTTTTAAGAAAAGAATACGTTACCGCATCTTGATTTTGAATTGGATCTTTAACATTTCTTATTCTTTTGTTACCCAAGTCGAGAGTATCTTGATCATACGGAAAGTGATCTTCTGAAAATTCTCGCACTAAACCATGAATGAATTCTACTCGTTGTAACACTTCGGTTATTCGGGTCTCAAGATATTTTTTTATATTCGATGTATGTTGCTGCATTGCAATAAGGTTTACTGCATCATTTGCAGATGATGGTAAAGCTAAGCCCGCGAGACGTTTGTTTTGAAAGTCAAGTTCTTTTTTCTCTATTTTACAAATTGAAAAAATTAAACCTTTAAGCTCGTTAAAGTTTCGTTGTATGTCTTCTTTAGACTCGATTTTATTTAGCTCATTTAATAACTTCACTACATAACCTTTGTTGCATGCATCTTCAACATGTATTGGCATTCCAACATTTTTTAACCGTTTGCCGTTAATACTTAGATGTCCGTCGCTTGTTGTTGTTGTTAGTTGATTTTCATATTGCACTAGCTTATCATCAACATATGATTTAGTTGCAATATCATGTCGTGAAGTCGGTCGTCCGATAGACACATTATTGGTTTTGTTAAACGATGTCATAGTTAAGTTGTTAACCACGCAAAAGCTATAACACGAATGGCCATTTACCTCTTTTTGAAGTCATATTTATAACTGAAAATAAACATCAAAACCATTGCGATATCGACCATTTTGTAAATCGCTATCTTTATCGATAACCAAAAAACCAAACTTAGAGTTTTGCCAACAATACGAACAAATATCAAAGAACTGTTCATAGCTCATATCTGTATTTACATGATCGTTATATACGTGACGCAAGTTTGTTCCGTCTTGTTTAAAAAGAATTAAAAAATTAGCGTTATCTCTAATTAGATGTTTAGGTATACAAGAATATGTTTGACAAAGATAAAATACGTCAACGTCGTGATGACGACCTCTACTGAAATAATCTTTCATGTGTTGTTGTTTATTGCTGGCTACATCATCAAAAACAAATATAGAGTTTTTTCTAGCCATTTCTGGAGGCATTACTTCATCATTATCAGAAAAAAAATCACTTTTTATTTCTTTTATGGAGTCCAAAAACTTTTTTAATTCAACATATTTACTTTGAGCAAGTGATTTAGAATAAATATAAACGTTTTCAAAACGAACTCCATTTTTGTGGCATAATAAATTTAGCATTACGTTTGTTTTGCCACAGTTCGATGGACCGCAAATGATACATCGAATTGTGTTCGGTAGTAAAACACCATGCTTTCTTTTTTCACTTTTACTCTGGTTTTCAGCATTAGTAAATGAAATTACTGGTAGAGTGTTTGACTGCTTAACAAACTTCAACATGTCTACGTTTACGTCTGAGAATGCACACTGCACAAAAAATCACATCACATCAACATATATTGCTTCCACATGTATCATAACTTGTATTATGTGGAATAATAGTAGGATTTTCAGGATTTAAATCAACGTTGCCGACGTAAAACCCTCTTATATATGGACAATATGGCGCCCATTTTTCATGATCATTTAAAGGATTATCGTTTTCCCTCCAATTTTCAATTTCAATCTTACAGAATATACATTTCACCTTATCACCATGTCCAGTATAATAAAACCCTGCTGGTGCTAAACAAAATTCGTTTGGACAGGGAAGAGGCCAATTTTGAAAAGTTTTAAGTCTTTCATATTCGCATTTCAATTCTATGCTAGGAGAAATATTGTTTACGTAGGGGCAAGAAAAAGCCCATTTCTTATGTTCTTCAAACGGATCATCATCTTCTTCCCAATAACTAAGTTGCAGATTACAGAAAGCACACCTAACCATATCCTTATATCCAAAATAGAAAAATCCTGCGGCTGCTAACCATGCAGTGTTCGTAAAACTGTCTGAAGACCAGGTCTTAAATGTTTTTAGCCGATCTCTTTCAGATTTTAAATTCATTTCTTTTTGACTCAATATCATTTGCATTAACTGTTTTTTGGAATACTTTACACAATTAAAATACTTCATGATGCTGGTTTACTTCACAAAGAAAAGATGTTCACCACACAAAGCTAAATGCGAACTGACATGAATCAACAAAACACGTTGGCTAATATGCACGTGTTGGGTTGGCCGAGCGGTCTAAGGCGTTAGACTTAAGATCTAATTTTCAGAAATTGAAAGCGAGGGTTCGAATCCCTCACCTGACAATATTATTATTATTATTATTATTATTATTATTATTATTATTATTATTTTATTTACATGTAGAGTGAGGAGGTAATTGATCATTAATAAGAACTTTCATATGAAATGGTACAAAAGACATTTTTTTTTTCTTCTTTATTCATTTAGAATTACAATTAATACAATTTTATTTCTCTTGAAGTAATCTCATTCTTTTTTTAGTTGTCCAGATGAGTGTGGCTGTGTTGAGATGATCTTCTTCTTTTTAGTTGTCCAGATGATTATTTTCTGTAGACAAAAAAAAAAAAAAAAAAAAAAAAAAAAAGATACACTGTGTTAAAAAGCGAACTAAAAACAAAATATGTATAGCTGTCAACTACAGTAGTAGATCTAAATTATTCACCTTTTATAGATAGCGATTACAGTTGTCACATTTGCAGCGAAGATGAAACAGTTGAAATTTCCTCTTTAGATGATCTGGTAGATGTTCCCACTCTAGACGAATTCGTTGTGGTTCATATATAGTCAGCACGTTTATAGGAAAGTAGTTCCAATCAAACTTATTAAAACCTCGAAGTCCACTGTTTCGAAACTTGTTTATTATCGAACACACGATTTTCATGATGCCATCAGAAGAATTTAACCAATGTTGAACAGCATTGACGTTGAATTTAGCACAACTATTGCTTCCCATTGCTAGAGATGGTAAATGTTTTGGACAATCTGTAGGTAAACGATGGCTATGCCTCAACATTAGGTCTGACATTCCATCAATCGTATTAAGATCGAATAATGAGTCTGGGGAAAGTGCTTTTAGTGCAAACAAAGAAAATTCCTGTGGCAAATTATATACAACTAAATAATCATATTTATTCTTAATAGACTCAAAAAAAGAAGAAAGAGTTTTTTCACAATATGCTGCAACCCATGTGATCACGGGGCTGAATGAAGGTATATTGCCGTTATTTAACATACAGTAAGCAAGTTCCAAACTGCCGTTTGGTAGCTTGCGAATGTCTGCAACTATTGGTTGCTTCTTATTCCACGTGCCAGCATCAGTAGAAGGAGAGTTTGTTGTTGTCAATTCCATGATTGCAACTAAAGTGAGAATACTTGTTTACTTGCTTGCTTATAACTTAGCAAATATTGGTTTAGATAATTACTTCATTCGTTAATGGTCTGTAAGATATTTGACGATCATGAATAAGAACACAATAAAGAGTTGTATCTTCAGGTATATTCTCACTTGTCTCGATTTCAATTCGCACATCGACTGAAGATGTCTTCACTGCTTCCACTTGTTCGAGACAATTAATTACAATAATCGGACAAAGAGACTTAAATTCATCTCGTGAAACCAGAGTCTCTGAACGAACATCATCGATCTGATAATATACATTACGAAATTTAACAAACATGTCATACAACTCGCTGTAGTCATTTATGGCAATTTCAGAAGTTGGCATTTCATAGGGATAAAAAATTGAATTTAAAAAAACTCTTATAGATTTAATGTTACAATGGTCGAAATAGGAAGAGCATGTGTTTAGTAAATTTCTTCTAGTTTGAAAACCTAATAAAAATTGACGTGGTTTTTGAGTTTCAGAAGTTGTCATTACAGTCCAACTATATTTAGTTGTTCTAGGAAGAGAAGGCAAGACGTGAACATCCCACGATCGATAACCAACCTGAATGGGAATATTTTTCTGCATTAGTTTTAATCTTTTAATTTGTTCTTCGTCCGATAATAATAAAACGGGAATTTTTAGATAAACTTTAAATAACCTGACCTTAGAAAGATCGTTTTCGGTTGTCGATTGCAACGCACGTGCGTCACTTGACGATCGGAGAAGTATTACCTCATGCTTGCAGTTTAAAATCGGCTTTCTGTAATCCTCTGCTATTCCTAACAGGTTGCTTAAAGGAAGTATTATATGAAAACGTTTTGTGTTACTATCAACAATATTTGCTTCACTTGCTGGCGTTGTTAAAGAGGGAAAATAACCGGCATTTTGTAAAGCTGTATATTCGTTTTTTGAATATGATGCAAAGGTTTTTATAGAACTTGTTATACCTAGATGGCGTGTACGATCAATTTCTTTACCATTTAACGTGATGCGAATTTCGCTAAAAAGATTAGCCCCAAAATTTTGGTCAGGATGCGCTGTAGTAGAAGCAGCTGGATTTATGTTAGAAGTAATAATTTGACCTTCTAAGTGAAGAACACCTTCTGATAATAAAACTATGTTTTCTTCATTTTGAATCGGTATTCGAATTTCATCATTATTTTCGAATTTATTAGCTGAATAAGGTTGATAAACTCTTTCTTCTCGTCGCACAACTCTGTTGTCAACCTCTCTTTTATCTGTTATGTTAAACATGTTAACAGCTTCAACTATAGATAGAAACTAAATAAGATTAACAATTGCATATATATTTATATTGAAATTAAAGTACGCGATAGCCTAAAGACTGTAAGAATTGTTTGTTGTTACTCGATAACTGTTTCTTAGATTTCAAGGTGCGATGTCGTTGTTTGTTTTTTTTTTACAAATTTTAGCTGATTGATTTATATTATTTTTTCGAATCAGAGTCGACTTCTTTTTTTTCAAACTTTGAGTATTATATAGTATAGCCATATTTGTGATTGTTTTCTAGTATGCTTACTCAAGTAGAATGAAAACATAACAGTATTTCATTACTTTATATAGCAAGATATCGTGCTGGACGAATAATTAATTCTACAGTTAAATCTTCATCTTGCAAATCAATGAGCTGTTGAAGATGATCTTCAAGTTGCACAGATACATGTTGAATAAGCTTGGTGTTCATGGGCAAAAAATTAATCGTTGTTGGTTGTACAACAATCGGGTAACCAGCAGGAACATGAGCTTTAAAATTATATAAAGAGTGTGTTGGTTTATGGTTCAAATAAGAACTCGTACCAAGCACAAGGTTGCAACATACTCGAATACTATTAACAGTGTTAATTTTAATCATATATTCAGAATGATGAGTTGTGTTTGCCTTGAACTTTCTATGAGAAAAGCCTAACAAATCTGCAATAGAATCTGCAACACCAAAATCTATAGCAAACACTTTCGAATGTAGTTTACAATGATAAAAGACTTTATCATAATTAATATAAAATGATGGGAATTTGTCTTTGTCGCCTAATAAATGTTCAACTAATAAATCATCAATCTTTTCACTTAATTGTTTTAACGTATAGCTAGCATTGGGTATTATTAAAATCGCTCTATCCGCTTCGTTCAACTTTATAGCCAAAATGTTATTATTCTCGTTAATTGCAAACTTCATTATCGATTCTATTTTTCGATGAATTTCAATTTCTCTTTTATTCTCTTTAGGGTAAACTTTCTTTTCAATACCTAAAGGCCCTGCTACACTGTTGGCTACAGTGAAATCAATATTAAACGGGGAAGACAAAACGAGACGGTTGTCTCTTTTTCCATCTATATCCTCTTCCACATACAATTTTGTTTTTTCTAAATGTTCTGGTATAAGTTTCGACAATGAGTGATAACTAAGTAAATCATCAAAAGCCGAGGCTAGATCTTCAAATTCATAAATACCCGGTGGTACCACTAAATCAATTGATAAAAAATTAGTAAAATGAATGCGAAATTTATTATTTCTGTTGGTAACATTTCGAATAGAATTAGATGTATACAATCCTGCAAGTCCTATTTCAAAAAACTCTGCTCCTACAAGATGAATCGGGTTCTCCAATGTAACATCAATCTTCGAGCCTTTACCTTCAAGAGTTATCCGTCTTTCGAAAGCCATCTTTGAAATGTTTAAAGACGGTCTGTGTTTCCCTTATTTATACAATACAAGAAGACTAAACATAAATGTCCACAAATCGAAGAAGTAATCGATTGATATGAATGAAAATTATATTGTAGATAGCAATTTTTAAGATATGTTAAAATTTCAAATGGTGGTCTTAAATTACCAATACTATCAAAATAATGCACATATTTACCATGTTTACTGAAAGCTACCCAATGTGAACCGGATTTATCCATCGGTTCAAGGTTGACAATACAGTTTTCATTTTTTCGAGGATATCTTGGTAACGTATCTCGCATAAAGACTCCTCTAAAATTTGGAATCTTTAATTGATGTGCGTATTTAGCTAAATCGAAATTACTTAATGCTTTATTTGGTATTTGGTTAATTATCTTTTGTATGCAGGAGGATTTAAATAAATGCCTTGACCTCCTTTTCCTCGCATTGCTTCTATCATTCGATTGTGTCTTTTCATTTCTTTTAGTTCTTCTTGAGCAGCTTTCGCCTTGTTTATAGCAGACGCCACCCCTGCTGCTCCGCCTGCTAGACCCCCCAAGCCCGACAAGGCTGCAAATATCGGAAGTAGGGGTAAAATACCACCTTGCTTTTTCGATGTTCTTCTTCTTCTTTTTTTTAATCTTTTCTTGTTTTTTTTTTTATTATTTAAGTTTCGCTTACCTCCTCCAATCTTAGACTTAGCTTTCATGATGCCACCCACTGTTAGTGCAGCCGCTCTCTCTCCAAATGATGTGTCACGGGATTTTACACGAGACCAAGCTTTTGAAGCTAAAATTTCATCAGCCTCTCTTCTTTTGTTTGAATCTTTATGCTTTGCGTAAGCAATGTCGTGCTCTTTGCACGCTTTATCTAATATATTTATTCCTGGATCACCACGGCTCAATCGCTTTTCTAATTTTGTTCCTGGTCCGCAATATTCATATCCCGGGATGTGTAATTCCACGGGTAAATTATCAATAGTTTTATTAAGTACACGACTGATTAATGATCCACTTCCTGTTCGTTTATATTGAGTGGTAGAGTTGCTCCTCTTACAACGCACCATTACTAAATGATATGTAATATAAAGTAATTATACATATATAATTATATTTCTGGAAAATGGGAATGGTGGGGGGAGGTGTTTTTTTTTAAATAATACACACAAAATTTGGGGTTATTATTTATTCTTTTTTTCATAAGCAAAGGAACACACAAAAAATTAGTATTATTATTAACAGCATAAAAGTGTGTGTGTGAAAGAAATAAAGTAAGTGAGATGAAGTGCTTTAATCTCAAATTTGTTTCTAATCATTTTTTCAGAGAAAAATGACCAAACGGTAAAGTATCAATTCCGTTTTCAGTTATGTGTCTTTTATCTTCGTTTGATGAAATTGCCAACTTATTTTGCCGAACAGTAAATACAGAATGAGATTTTGAAATTATACAAACTTGAACTTTGTTGACTTTTTCTCTGTTATAAAGACACTTTCGATACTCATCAATATTCATACTTTTACTCACACTCTTCTTAATGCCTTTAGCCTTACACAAGCTATTCATTTCATCACACAATTTTATTGCATACATTTTGGGTCGTAACCCCACAAATTCTTCAACAATCCTTCCAGCATTTTCATCTTTCATTAAACCAATTTCACCTTTATTTTGTCTCACAATGCCAAAAGGATTGTTTGTTTCATAGTTTCCAGTATCAAACAAATTTGAATGCTGTTTCATGAACTCATAAATATCATCATAGAATATATACATAAAACTATCGGTGTCTGTGTATAACAACCTCACATTTGATTCAGGATTTGCTAAAATAACATTGTAATGAAAGTCATTCATTTTACATTTAGACAAATCTAATATAGATGCACCAACATATACTGGTTGATTGTGAAAAATCTTTAGTCTACTCATCTCGATGACCATACATTGTTCATCGAATATAATTCTATGTTTAAAATTAGCCTTAGCTATTAAAGACCTAGCACCACAAGCTCCATGCCATTTGGTGACCCATTTGATGTCCCTTAACTTCCTCACATTCATCAGTGAACGACCAAAAATTGCATTATTCATCAATTTATAAAAATTCTTTTCAAAATCATTTTTGGCATGTTTTCGTTTCTCGGTGTTCACATCAATATATGGTTTTAGCCATTGGCTCTGATTGAATTCAATTATTCTGTGAATACGATCTAATTTCATTCCTAGTTGAATACATTGCTTTAACAATCTATAATGCAAAACATAACGTTCTTTATTATCTAGGGTAGCCATTAGCTTTGTCAACTTTTCGGGACATAGAGGGTAATCTGAATGTTTGTCATGTAACTCTTGAGGATAAGTCAAATCTACTTCCAAAATATATCCAATTTCTGAAGTATCATCAATAGTTAAAACATCAAAGCCTTCAACATTTGCAACCCATTTAAACCCGCCCGTTGGAAGATATTCCATCATCGCATATCCATATAAATTATTAACGTCAAAGTACATTATGTAGGACTCTTGCTTTTTCTCATCATAAGTTTTCATATACTTATTATTAGCAATCGCATGTCGTGTTATACACTGAACATTTCCTCCTCGAATAGATCGTTCAAAAAAGTGTAACATATCAATATCTTGAAGCAATTCAAGTTGAACGTTGGTTATCTTTTTCATAGCACACCAAGACATAGATGGAGCAGTGTAAAAATGAGCTGCATCAATGCCATAAGTTTCCATGCCATTCGATCTAAAATTTTCAAAGACATCCGCCAAAAGAAGTGTGTCAACTTTTAAATACAAATCGGCGTATTCTCCTAATGTTTGACATGAAAACGTTTCCCACACCGATTGAGCAAACTCATACTCTTCATTCGATATTGTTTGATCATTAAGACTGCTATAAAACTTGGATATTTCAGGTAATTTAGTTTCGTTAAGTACATCCATACTCGTGACGTATTCATAGGGAAACACGCCTTTTCTCGCAGTAAGTCGAAACTGTGCATCATCATCATTAAAATAACGTCGAGTTATTTGCTTTGAATCTTCACTTAACGAAGATGAACATTGATCTAGTGAACAGGACAAGAAATTATATGTATCGAAAAATCTTAACTGAATGAATCCATTCTTAACCCGTACATACTTTGTAAACCCTTTATAACGTTCCATATTCACCGCCAACAAACTTATATTACCAGGATTATGTAACACCTCTCCATCACGTTTCTCACAAATTTCTTTAATTATAAAATGTCCATCATAGGCCGTTAGATTATGAAATGCTATAGGCAAAACCTTTGTTACTTTGTAATTTAAATTACAACTATTGTGTGCGCTTCCTCTATATTTTCCAGTTAAGTGACAATGATCGCGTACTTTGAGTTCATTAACTGCAATCGGTTTCTCGCAAATGTGACACATTTTACTTGACAAAAATAATCTTTCTTCATTTTCGGTCATCTTTAACATTGGCTTAACCGATAAGTAATATGTTTGAAGTTTATCCACAATACTATAAAGTTCCTTTACAAACAATTCAATGCAATTATTTCCCCTAAAGAGTTTGAAACTGCACAATTCACTATCGAAATTACAATGAAGGTATAAAGAAATGCTGTAAGGAATATGTTTATGTGTTAAAGTAGAGTTAGGAATGTCACTATTTGGAAAACAGGAGGAAATTGGAGACAAGACGCATTCAGTGTCTGCATATATTATAAATGGAACTGTATCTTTAACTCGGAATTCTGTAAAATTAACAAATCTTTGTTCATCAGTCGGCATTATGCTTTTTGCAACAGGAAACTGTTTACAGTCTGCAAAGTGAACATTTAACTCATCCTCAAGAAAATAATATGACAAACAACGTCTGCATATATAAATCCTTCTCTGAGTGCTAGTGACGCTTGAACGCACAAGGCGAGCAAGATTTCTAATTAAACAAAAGTGATAACTTTCACTGTTTCCAATCTGCAACATCAATAAGTCTACACTCCTTTCATATACTTTATCTGATACATACAAAGGTACAATAGTAAAAGTTTTTTTTCCTTTTACTTCGTTTGTTCCCATACATACCCAATTGTTTTCATCATATTGTGCTCCATACACATTTACAGAAATATTGTTTTGGTTTTCAAACTTGTTTAAATATTTCATTTCCATCGGAATTGGAATTCCATCTAAATTTAAAACATCTCTGTAATTAGGATAGGAAGAAAGATGATTCACGTTTCGAGTTTTTGGATACAAACCAGCAACCACACTCCACGCAAAACAAGCTTCCTTTGTATCATACAAATTTAGCACTGCATGTTTATTGACTATTACATCAGGCAATCTACTAGTATTGGACATTCCTACTCGAAATCCAACATATTTATTTATATTAATTCTCAAACTATGAATTTTTTCTAAAGCCCACCCGGAACCATTTACTTCAAATTCGCTCATTTTTGTCAATGTACCTTCAATGATATTCTTATTATAAAATTCATTTAAATCAGTATACTCGAAAACTACCTCATTTTTGATAGCAAAATATTTTGTTTCTGATATGTCGCGAAGCACGTATTGTGCACACAAAACTGAATTCACCTTTAAAGCTTGTACAGTTAACGCTTTCTTAACATACTTTGTAAACCAAATATTAGCATTCGCTAAAAATTCGCGAGGATCCAAAAACTCATTCTTAACATTTGATAATGCAAGTGTGTACACTCTAGAATTGAATGCCGTTTCAATTAACTCACAGCTCAAGAAAGATTCATCCTTTATTTGAATTGTAATTTCTTTGAAATTCACAGCTTGTTGCAATATGTGCTCACTAATAACTCTCCAACATTCAATCAACTCATCACTGTTCTCAATCAACTCGGTTTGAGTGTTTTCCCCGATTTGGTATGATACTGAAATAGCACCGTTTAGTTCACTTCGAAAATTAGAAACACTTTCAAATGCATTGTCCAATTGGTTTCTTATATTTTCACTGTTATTATGTAATACAATATCAACCTTTCTACGTTTGCTAGGAGGCGAGGTCATTGTTGCTGTTGTCTAAGCAAATGTCCAATTTGCACTAAAGTTAATACACCACCAACAGTTGGTGTACCATCACTGATGTCTAAGCATACGTCCAATTTGCACTATTGTTAATACACCACCAGCAGTTGCTGTAACATCGGTTTACCATAAACCTATAATCTTTTAAAGTATATTCAAGCCATTGTGATAAATTACTGCCTGTAATCTCCAATGAACAATGAACAGCCTCAAAAGGAAATTCATCCTGAAGTTTACCAAGCAAATTGTTTCTATACACATTCAATTTTGTTACATCGTAACACGTCATGGAAAATTCTATTTTGAAAACTTCATCAAATGTATTGTATCCGAAGAAACAAATAAAATGTTCATCTTCACATAATTCTTTCAATAGATATCTTAGAACTGTTTCTGTCACCTCTCGCTGACTATCCTCTGATTTGCTAACATTGGTAACGTAGACTGAAAATGTTGAAATTCCACTCGAAGATGTCCATTTGTTAAAACAAGCTTCTTTCTCATTACGACTCACCTCGTTATCATCTTCTTCCTCTTCTTCCGGTTGTTGAAAGCATACACGATGATACTCTATTAGCGGGTGCGATCGATGTTCAGTTCCACTCAGGAAATTAACAGTTTTCCACTTCATTATGCTGGTTGTTTTATTAGTTTATTTAGATAATCTGAAAAATTAAACAAATTAAGAAATAATTAGCAACTAAATATATCAATCGTTATATCAATCAATACATAATATATAATCCAATACTCACCAAAACATGTCGATGTGAGCGGTTCTTCAACCCAAAATACACCGTCATCAGTTTGCCCTCGAGTACTGTTTCAAAATGACTTGATGTGAGCGGTTCTTCACCCCCAAATACACCAGCATCAGTGTGCCTCCCATTGAGTTTAGTTCATCGATCTCTGATGCGCTTAATTTCGAAAATACTGCTGGTAGAAATACACTTGTTACTTCATCTTCAATGTTAATGTCCACCACTATTTTTCTTCCAAACCTCGTCTGTACGGGGCGAATTATTTGCACCACATATGGTAAATCAATGACTAGTTCTGCTAGTTTCTTATTAGAATACTCAGTACAAGATGATAAGTTATTGAACTTCGTTAGAGCTTCCATCACACAATTTGTTCCTCGTCGTTGACTTTCTTTATTTCTTTCACACACACACTCTTCGCGCAAAAGTAGAAGTTAAACTCTTCCATGCACTCGTCCATTTATATATCCTTCACCCCCACCCACACTCCAGAAACCATATGCTGCAAACATTTCTTTTTTTCCACTATTGCTTAAAGAAGTCAAAGATTACATTCTTAGCCAATGACGTTAAAGGTCAACTCTGTCTCACGCGAACACAGCAGACGAGATCAATCACACTGCTGCACATGGTCAAACTTGCACGGGTGTCAAATGACGGTTAGCATCCTAAGCAAAAACAATAACAGCTGCACACCACATGTGTGGATTGTTGATAGTGGCACACATGCTCACACTCGCATGAGTGTCAGATGACGGTTAACATCCTAATAAACAACCACATGACGTCAACACCCATTAACTTTTTATCACCATCACATAAACAAGCCAAAAGGTCAACCTCTTCCCACGCTAACACGTGCACTGCACATGCTCGCTCCTGGACCACGTGCTCGCTCTAAGGACCCATGACATCATCCCATGACGTCATCAGGATTACGCAATATTCAAAGTCTAGCGAATTATACTACTGATGTGGTCTTCCCACCTTTGTGTGTTGATGTCTGTTGGGTCCGTTTATAGGGTCCCAGTGTTTGCAAAATGTATTCTGTATATGTCTACCTTTGTGTCATTGTTTGTGAGCGTGTGTGCTATCACTGTCCTGTGACCCGTGCACCTGAATTAGTTGCTCTTCAGTCGGACAACTTCTTCCCTTACTATTTGTTGGGCCGCCAGTCCTTATCTAAAATGCGGACCCTAGATTGCGAATCGCTATCGTGTGTCACTGTGTGGCCTCTGGTACCGTAGTCCGCAACTATCTGTCGTTGGCTAACTTGTGCTAGTTACGTTTCCTCTACCGGAGGTTGTAGATTATCTCCTGTGCCTGTGTTGTATGACCGTGTATTTTCTAGGTTTGTGCCCTTGACGCGCCCCACAATGTATGCCTTGTGCCCCCTTTCGGGACCTTCATTTTGGCAATTTCCGTTCCGTAGCGCACATAGTGTGTGTAAGATGGGCGTGTCGGTGTTCCTTAATGTAAGTGTTCTGTATACTCTTGAACGTCCCTCGTCTTAGAGTTCGGGCGTTATGGTTTGAAAGAGTATTTTGTGGTCTCGTAGAGGCCTGGTGTTCCTGCCATGTCCCCTATTGGTAGTCCCGGGGTCGCTAATGCCCTTATCAGGTTATTGTAGCGAATACCATGGAACAGGCCTGCGCACGTGTAAGTATGACCTATGCATATTGTCTGTGCGAATTTTGTTTGCCCCTGGACCTGATTTGTGAGTATAGTGCGTTCTTGAATCTGAATTAAATGATTCTCTGCAGACCGCTGTGTTACCGTGATCACAGTACGGCTCTGGCTTGTGGCAATCTCACAGTGTTGTAACGCGTGTGCGTGCTGACTTTGCAGAGTATTGGATTACCTATGCGGTAATCGCCGGCGAGGAGATTACTTCCTGCCGCTGTTAACATGTCAAGTTAACAGCACTCATGTTGTAATCTTGCAACAAATGGTGTGAGCTTGTTAGAATATGTTTTCCAAAAGACCCTCCGCTTCTTTACAATTACCGTGCCTTACCTCTTGCCTTTCTTATATGATGACGCTACATGTGTCAGAGTTGTGTAGTGTAGCATTTATGTCATCTGCAACCGATGTCTGCCCGTTTGGCATCTAGTATCATGTGTCGAAGCTACATGTCGGTGTCTCTATCTGTGTAGTTTATGTGTTTGTGTCCTTGTAGTTTTATGTTTCAAGGCTCGCCTTTCTCTCTCTCTCTCTGTGTTTTTGTGTCAATTTATGTATTCCATGTATGTAAAAGAACCTCCCCGTGTTTATGTTTGTGTTGTGTATTACATTAGTGTAATTCATATGTCAACCCTAGTGTCTATTTAAGACATGTACATCATGCTGATATGCGAGTACATATACATACAGTTATAATATAACCCTTTCATGCATGCATTAATTCATAACCATAACCTATGGGCTACCGCGCGTGTAAGGGATTCTATGGTTTTTTATGTGATTGTTTCTTTATGTTATTTGTGAGATGTCGTCCGTGTAATTGTCTGTCCCCGTGTCTATGTCCATGGCTTTAATTTTACTGTGCCATGTTAGTTGCCTTATTTCTAGCTAGTTTTCTTCACTATCTTGAGAGTGGATTTTTAACGGTGAATGTTTTTATCCTCGCCCGTGCGCTGTTGCCAGACGGGGTGACTGTGCTCGTCCTGAAATGACGGCATAGGCCTCCTCCCTCCATTGGGGTGGGTCCCCGCTGTCTTTCTGAGGGTTTTTCAATAGGGTGAGCCTGGGCCTATGTTTACCGTGTTGCCTGTTCATCGTCCTAGGTGTGCTTGTTCCTGAGGGTCTGCATTGCCCTTGCACTACCCTATCCGTGTCTGTGGTGGTGTATGTTCTCCTGTCTACTTGGCCTCGTGGGGTGGGCGGTAAAACCTCTCTTATGCCCCGTGTAGACTGTGTTTGAGGCATGATAGTACGTCCAGGCGTGTGTGTTGCACCCTGGGGAATTGGAAGCAACCCCCCTCTGTTTCTTTGCACTGGGGGTGCATATGTAATTGTCCGCCTCCATTCTGGCGAAGTCGCCGTCTGAACTGGCGGTAGGGGTCGTGTATCTGTGTGTGCATGTCCCTTTAGTGTGCTTGAGCCTAAGCTGGCCGTTTTCCGTGATGTGGCCCCGGCTGACTCCTTCCTTTGTGTTTTGCTATGTGTGTGTGTCTGTATGGGCGTATTTTGCTGTGGAAAGTTCTCTAAGTCATCTGCCCATGATGTGGGTTCCTCTAGGTCCCCCTTTGTGTGAATTTGTGTGTCTGGAAGGACTGGCATCAACTCCCTCTCGTGTATTTGTTCTGAGGGGGTTGGTGTAAGTTTCGTCCCTCGGTCTGGCAAAATTGTCTCTTTAACCCGAGCTGCGGGACGTATATTTGTGTGTGGGTGTTCCTTTAGTGTTTTGGAGCCTAGCCTGTCCGTTTTCTGAATTATGGGCACGGCAGACTCCTTCCATTGTGTTTTTCCATGTGTGTGTGTAGGTGTAGAGATGGACATCTGTGCAAATTGCTGTGTGAGTGTGTTTATGTCACTGTCCTCTCTTAGTTGTGCTGGCGGCCCTGCTGCGAACTCGAAGATGGCGTTATTGGCCTGGAGTTCGCGGTAGTCATCCCAAATTTGGGCATACTCCCTATTAAGGCATATGGCCTGCTCAGCGACTTTTTGTTCCGCTAGTCCCTACGTGTTTGTGTTGTTTATTGAGTGCCTCATATTGCTGGAACATGACGTCATGTAGACAGTGTAGCCTCCAATGGGAGCGATTCAACTGTCTACGAAGAGTGGGAACTTTGACTCTCATTTTTTTGTTTTGAGCCATTCTCCTCGGCCGGACAAGTGCCTTAATCACGCGCATATATTGTGGGTGGAGGAGCTGTTGATATTTTTGCAGGTAATCCTGCCTTGTCGCAAAGACCTTATGCCAGGCAATTAAGTCCTGATACTCCCCAATGTTCTTTAGCATGGCTAAACGGTATAGGGGGGCCATTTTGAACTACGTATGTATTAAAAAGTGTGTGTGCCTTTTGGCGTGTTAAGTGTGATGGTTCTTCTTAGGGTGGGTGGTTGTAATTATGGCCACGGCAGACTCCTTCCATTGTGTTTAATAATAAAGATAAACCGTGGGGTGTACTCTAGAAAAAAAATCTACTTTTTCTTGGCTGCTTTTGTACCTTTTTGCCGATCTTCCACGAGGGCTCGTTGTATGAGTCCCTACCCTTAATTTGCGTGGTACGGCGCCTCCACCAATCTGTTCTATCCCTGTGTGGGGGATGGGATTAACAGGGGTGTGTGAATGTATAATTTTGGGGGTGGTTTTCGAAAAGGTGTAGTTTCCCGTAATTGGGGAGACTACTAGTGTAAGTGTTGGTGAGAGGATGTAATCTTATGGTGTACGATCCTATGGGGTGCGTCTACTCGTTAAGGGATGTATAATTATGGAAGGAGCTATTAACTTAGACTAGCAAAGTCGGCACTTGGCCGCTAGCTGGCTGGCTGCTACGCGAATACAATGGAGTTCCTGACGGTGCAATTCCTGGCGTTCACGGTCAGGGGCAATTAGGAGTAAGAGCAGGTTGGGCGTAAGGATGTAAAGTTAAGTGAAATGAGTACGAGATATATGTTTACTGACCAAGTGTTTATTTGGTCAGTTCCGGTGATCTGATGTCCCTTTTACTAGTGGACAGGTGTAAAACAATGTGTTACAAGTACAAGTGTGGGTTTGGGTGATTTAGTACAAAGTTACAAGGAGATCTTGAGCACACTCTATTCTCACCTGGTAGTGACGTGCTGGAGTCGGAGCTGGAACTGGAGATGCAGGGCCGCCGGCCGCGATTAGACACTGGGCTTTCCTGGGGCCTACCTTTTAAGGCCTCCCGAGCTGCTGACTTGGCGTTTCGTCATTGTTGGTGTTCCAGATTCCGGCGATAGTGTGTTTGTTTATGAGTGATGTAAGCTTGACTACAGCTAGACTACTGCGCCTGCCTGTGTTAAGGAAGTGTATGAGGCTTACAGCCTGTAGGGGTAGTTTATAGGTGAAAGATGAAGCGGTGTGTTGGCGTTTCAGGTCCTAGGGTCGTACCGACCCTTGGGCTGAACAATAGGCTTATGATTTTCCAAGTATAATAGGCTATATTAAACACATTTCTCAGAGATACAGAACTTGCACCTTGATTTGTTTATTTTTTATCGTATGGATTTTAGTGCCGGGAGTGTCCGAGGACATGTTTGGCTCGCCAGAGTCTGTAGCTGCTTCCAGTGGACA
This sequence comes from Meconema thalassinum, assembly GCA_946902985.2. Classification (NCBI taxonomy): domain Eukaryota; kingdom Metazoa; phylum Arthropoda; class Insecta; order Orthoptera; family Tettigoniidae; genus Meconema; species Meconema thalassinum. The sequence goes on from OX336388.2 coordinate 611,907,487, forward strand.
CCCACAGGATGAGCTACAAGTTCCGTTCAATTTCAAGTAGTTCCAACTTTCGCTACCAGATATCAATGATACTTAGTGGTGAACGTTGGAACTTTGATAGAGCGTTCCGACGAAATCTAACCTAACAATTTAGTTTCACACAAGTTTAGTCTGTGGAAGGATGTTTTACATACCATAAATCTGTGACAAGGGACCCTCGGCTTTACTTCCCCTCCGAAGGAAGGCATACTGAAGGATTTCTAACGCTCTTAAAAAATCCGACGACTTCGGCCGGGTTTGAACCCGCTATCTTGGGCACCAGTTCAGTATGCTACCAACTACGCCACCAAAGCAGTCTGCACCTTGATGTCCCAATTCAATGACTGCCATGGGCTTGGCGACCATTACAAATCTGCTTTATATTGGGTCGGATGCAGGACGAATCCTCACGCATTTCCTCATTTATCATTCTCAAACTTACACGTTTAACTGTTTTTGTATTAGCCATAACTGAAAACGCACTTTCACTCTTTTACTCAGATGAGGAAAATCTTGTTAAATAGAAACCCAGAAGCTGTCTAATTCTGACTCATGGTACTTAAGTATTAAATTCTGGTTGTTTTTAAGTTCCGCCAGTTTCTCCTCTACGATAAGTTAAAGTTCACAAGAGCTGGTGGGTGAAAAAGGATTCTTATCCAGTCATATTGGTTTACATTTGGTGTTGGAATAGTACATTATGCAACGAGCCTATAATGGCTATAATTAAGACACGAGTATTTTTATAAAACGAGCGTATGCGAGTTTTATAATTTCCATACGAGTGTCTTAATTACCATTATAGGCGAGTTGCATACGACTGTTTATGTTCGACGATAATTATAACTTTATTATATGTTTTAACATAAATATTCATAAATATCTGTTGAGAGTCAGCTACTGGAATTTTGTGATCGCAGAGCGAGCGTTGGGTGTTATATCTCTGTCTTTCAAGATCTTTGAACGACCGACGCATGCGCTCTGTGTGCTTGCAATGCCATATGCAGGCCATGTGTTTACATCTGCCGTCCCTCAGTAATATTGTCACCGGTGTCATTTGAAGACAATGCGCTGTGTAGAAATTAGTGTTGGTGATTTTAAGGTACAGTGCTATTTCTTGTCTCATATTCGCCAGTTTATTTACGCGAACATATGGACGGTGCGTATTCCATGTCGGTAATTTATTATAGTTCGATGTTGTGTTTATGTCCGACATGTTTGATTTTGAGCGCATGCGCGAAGTTATCGTTACCTAATTGGTCAATGAACGAGCTCTGATTGGCTGGAGGAACTGTATCATAATGGAAAACAGTGTTATAATGCCCATCATTATGATACAGTTTTCTGGCACATAATAGTGAGGGTCGAAGATAAAATATCCATCCATCCTCGATTTCAGTTGCACGAAATGATTATTAACCAGTGGTTGTATTATGTCACTAATTCGACATTTAGAAGTCAATCTCAAAATTGCTTTCATTTGTTTTTCTCAACCATACACCGACTTTGTCCCTTAAAGCGGGCGGCTTCGGTGGCATAGTTGGTAGCATGCTGAGCTTCTATGCCTAAGATCGCGGGTTCAAATCCGGCCGAAGCCGTCGGATTTTTTAAGAGCGTTAAAATCCCTCATTATGCCTTCCTTCGGAGGGGAAGTAAAGCCCAATGTCATAGATTTATGGCATGTTAAAGAACCTTCTACTGATTACACCTGTGTGAAGCTAAATTGTAAAGGTTAAGAATGTAAACAACGCTCTTAGGTTCATACGTTCGTTGCCAAGAGCCTACTGCGGTGGCGTCTAGTAACTACGTTATGAAGTACTACTCGTTGACGGTGGCGTTTGGCGGCAAAAGTAGGAACTATTTGAAAAATTCAAATGTCTGCAGTCCTTACTTGAATTAAAAAACAGATAACACACACTAATACAGTCAACACAATTAACACCGGTTATCAGACAGATCCTACACACACCCAAAGTACACGGGGCTACATGACCGTGTTGTCGCAGCCCCTAAACTTAGAAACCAACCAATCATCCCTTAAAGCGGATGTTAGTAGCAAGTTTGTGCTTATCATCATCTCAATCACGCGGCTAATACGCCGAACGAGGGGAAGCAAGTTTATTATTTTCTCACAAGTTCTTTATTCGTTTTCTATCCTGAATTTATAAGTACGACGAATTTTACGACACCCTTGATGGTAGCACGCGACAGCCCAGGGTGTCACGACACCCTGTTTGGAAAGCACTAGTCTACTACAAAGAATCATGGAAGGAATAGTAGAAAGAAAAAGAGTGAGAGGAAGAAGAAGGTTTGGAATGTTAAGAGAAGTGAAGAGGGGAAGAAGTTACAAGCAAATGAAAGAAGATGCTCAGGACAGAGAGAAACGGAGGATGTCCATTTGAAATCTGTCTTAGGACATATCTACTGAAGGATAGAAAGAGAGAGTATTTTTAAAAAGCCTGTGCCAAAGTAAGGATATACCTAGGAGTGAATCCCCTCAGGACAGAAAATACATTCACATACTTAGGATTGGCAATGCAAACACAGCTAGAGCCTACAGAGTCCACATCAAGTCTCATGCAACGGCGGCAACTAAAGCCATATATGACATTAAATCACTCACGAAGCTCTCTTTGGGAACTGCTATGAGATTATTTGACCCGAAAATAGCGCCCATTGCCACATACGGGATAGAAATCATCTGGGAGAAACTGACCCTGGCGGACTTGAGGACGCTCGAGGCAGTGAAGTCGCGCTTCCTAAAAGCAACCCTGGGATTATCAAAATATGCAAAATCTAGACTAGTGTACGAACTTGCCAAGGATAACTTCTTCATTGAGGACCTACGGACGAAGAGAGGACTACCATCTACGGACGCCTGGAAAAGACTAATGCATGAGAGAGTGAAGAAGAGAGATGAAATATGGCTCGAATTTTACATAACGGAAGCCATGTCGAATAGGGTATGGACTGACACCAATCCAGACCTACAACACTTCGTAAACTCGATGGCGGTACATGGGTACCACCATAAACTGTGCGTCACCGAGTAGGCTACTTTCATGACATAGACGTATCCTCTACTTGTAAATTATGTGGTAAAAAATGTAGTCGGTACCACGTAGTGACGTAACCACATATAAGAACCGTGGTCCTTCCATTGTGAAATTTTGTGAAGGTGGAAGGTGAAAACACTAATATATATTCACATTTATTAACCCTATGCACAATTCGTGCTCTGTATTTTCAATAATAAAGTAAGGAGACAGTGTTGAAGAACATCCATGAAAATATTCGATTAGTTTCTGTTAATAGTTTATGAGAAAGAGGTAAATGCAAGAAATATAGATAGGAGGTTTTGAAACTTTGGGATCGTATATTTGCTTTCATCGATTATGTCTCATTATGCACGAGCCCAGTTTCCCCCTTTCCCCAATACAATTTTGATTCGGCTCAGCCCCTTCCTGAAACAAACCCTAGTTACCCCTCTGAACGTGAGTACCCCTATTTGCTGCAATCTGGCTACGCCTCTGATAAGGAGGAGCATCTCAGGGCGTCCCTAGCTTGTGGCGCCTGGGGATAATATTCCTGCTCACCTCAGCCATGCGCTCACCCTGGTATAGTCCGGGACAGCTTAAATAAGTTACTAGATCAAAACAGGGTAGACAACATTAACAGCCGTCCCCTATGCCTACGTAAATGTTGGTTTATGGTTGCATTTCTTGAAGGTATGTTGTTTTCAGGTGCAAGCACTTTAGTGCAGTCAAATTAGACATCAAAAGGGGGATGACCTTGCAAAAGGTCATGTAGTTCTAATTTTTATATGTTGTTTGGACCTCTGCCAATAGTAAGAAACCAAATTTGCAACTTCGAATGACCTGTGCTAGTTGTGTAATACCCAAAAAACACCTAACTTTTGGCACAATTTTTGGTTTTTGCTCAATGTCTTTTAAAATATGCATCTACCAGAAAAACTCATACTTATCTTTTTTAACCTAAATTACATTTACTATAATTTGAAACCAAAGCGAATACTGTATGTTTAGTAGATTCCGAGATACAGTTCTTCAAAGATTGAATAATTTTCATAGAAGTAAAAATTGTTGGTTTTGGTCTCCTAATTTGACAAATATTATCAAAAATACTCATTCCATCAAAAAGGGATAGGCAATGAACTTGAAGTTTATTTGTTTAGCTTTAATTTGAGCTCTTATTTGTACCGGTAGTGCTTCTCTCAAAAGTGGCATGTACTCGTAATTGAAAACCTTGAAGTATAGAAATCAGGAAAAATGAATAAAAACAAGTTTTGAGTGCATGAGACATCAAGTATATGGCCGATGATGTGTAATTTACGTATAATATTTACTCGTCCGAATGGCTTGAAGACGAGTGAGGTTCATTGTCGGGACCTCAACAATGAAGGCGAGGCCCCTGAACAAAGAATTGACCATTCCCTCCTCCCTCCTACACATTCTTTTGTCAGTTTTGCCGCGTAAATCGAAGAGTGAGGACAGTGAAGTGTTAGTGTACTCGAAAGCCTGGTGCAATGTCTATTCCTCCAGGCGTTTGTTTTAAATGTCGTAAGCCCCTGAGTGAAGGCACAACCATTGTCGTAAAGCAAGTAGGAATTCACTCACATTAACGTGAGTGTGAAAAGGGACCTTAATGAAGAGAAAATGTTCCCTCGAAAACTTCAAGAGGAAGTAGGAAGAGTTACACTGCTGCAAACAATGTTAAAGCAATGTTCGAAGTAAAGGAGAGTATGATCTTCAACCATCCAGACCTTCAAGATCGTCAAGTGAACTCGGTAGGATATAACTGAAGAATTCATCAGGCTATAAAAAGAACTGCCCAATTCACGAAGAAATTATGTCCACAAAGTTGATAAGTTGGGATTCAGGATAACAGTCCTAGATGCAGCTGAACTCCGAGGTGGCCAATGGGGGAAGAAAATTATACAGCGGCTCTTAAGTGTAAATAACTGGGCAGTTGCTGATACAAGATACCACGACCTGTGTAATAAAACGTTATTCACTAAGCCATTAACAACTGGACAGAAGAGAGGACATCGACCGGCAATTGATGTCGATGAGGCATTGGAAGATATAGGCTATACATTTACCTCTTGGAGAACTCTGAGAAAAATTCGTTCTCAATAGATGATACTGTATATTGAAACAGATCAAAGGAGATTATCCTGATATAAACTGAGATCTCATAAGTGTATGAAACCAATGAATATTCTCCATCCGGTGATTTCTGAATCTGTATAGTAGGTCTACTACGGTTTCATCCCTGAATCTGTACCGTACTACTGTTTTATGAAACCGTTCTAGCATTTTAACATACCATACTCTCAAATGTGCTGTACGACCACGGTCTTTCTCTCCTCACTCATGTTTGGCCTTGGGACCTACTTATACAGAAAACTTGGTTCCAAGCATTTAGTTAATATGTATTCAGCTCTGGGATTTCCATCCACTTTAGCGATGCAGCGCAGCTTGAAAGTTTTGCGATCAGAAGGTTTGAATCCTCACCACCTATTGATAAAGGAGCTCTCATCCAGTTTGTCTTTGACAAAGAAAAATCTCCAACTTCTAGAACTGGCAGAACTTTTCCTGCTACTAGACTCCGGTAACGAAACCATAACAAAAGCTGGGGAGAAGTGCTTTGTGGCTTTGTACGGGGTGATTTCCTAACAAACACCCTGAATAGCCTTCCTTACCAACTATTTGTTACATTTGCAGCCAACACCAAAATCAATCATGCTTGCTTCCTCCAACAGAGGATGCAGTACGCCACCACCATGCTTACAGAACTTACAACCAAGTTCAAAAATAGTTTGGGGTCAATCAAAATCTTACAGATTGGGGGTAGAAGCTTGATGATCAAGGTCCTATCCCTATCCCTACAATTATGGATCCTGAACCTCAGCTCCTACTGCGCATGATTTCCTGCAATTGCAGAAGAGGTTGCAGCGGCGTTTGGAGTTGCCGTAAGCTGAACTCAAAATGCTCAGCCCTTTGTCGATTTTGTGGTGGCAAAATTATGTAAAAACCTGCAATCTCTTCAGCTAGAGGATTCTGACAACGAGGAAGAAGTCCCCACTGCTAAATTGATAGAACGGAAAAACGACCTGTACCTGCTGTTAGTTCGAGAACTCCTCCAATGAACGGTCACCAACATCCGAGGAAGATTTTTCGAGACCCAGGCCATCAAAACAAATGGAATTACGATGAGACCTGTTGCTTCATACATGTAAAAACGTATTTTAAACGTTACGTTTTCCCTTGTAATAAAACAAAATAGTACCTATGTGAACTGATTTCTTTCAATACTTCCAAATTCACTATTGACAGAAGCACTTGGCCGACAGGTACCCGTCAGAGCTCAAATTGAAGCTAAAGAAATATCCTTCAAGTTAATTTCCTGTGAATTTTCTCACGGAATGAGTATTTTTATTAATATTTGTCAAATTAGAAGACCAAAATCAAGAATTTTTACTTTTATGAAAAAATATTCAACCTCTGAAGAACTGTAACGCGGGATCTACTAAATATACAGTATATTCGCTTGGGTCTCAAATTGTAGTGAACTTAATCTTGTTTACAAAAGATAAGTATGTTGTTTTTGTAGGAGTATATGGCAGGAGAAAGACGTCTAGGCGTATATGCAGTATACATGTTTAATACGAACTGAACGACAAGGTTACATGCAGGCGTATATATACAAAAACAGACAAAAGAATCAACGAGAACATTCTCGTAACTAGAACCGCCACCAATGGCGTTGCGCTTCCTGGCGCTGTATTTAAACCATAGATCAGCTGTTGGGTTACACATTTCTAACACACCCACTTAAATCAATAGCTGATCTAGAATGTAATAGAGATATCAACCAGACTTCAATCATAGAGTACCCTACATAAACATAATACAATTACTGAAAACATTTTTGAACACAATGTATACTTAAAATACTAATTAACAGTTCAATCCCATTCCTTGGGTACAATACACATGTTTTGGTTTAGGTAAAGGTTTGGTGAGAATGTCTGCAATCATTTCTTGTGTGGACAAATAGTGCAATGAAATGATTCTCTCTTGAACCTTTTCCCTAATGAAATGATGTTTGGTGTTGATGTGTTTAGTGCGCCTATGAAAAACAGGATTTTTTGCAATTTTCTGTGCACTTTGACTGTCATTATACAAATCAATTTCTTGATTACAATCCATCAACACAAACTGCAAATCACATTCACCTTTAACAAATTCAATTTTAATTGGACCTTGATTAGAACCAATCAAATCAAACATCATATTCTTAAGATAAACTGCTTCCTTCGCAGCCTCTGACAAAGCTACATACTCAGCCTCTGTCGATGAGGTAGCAACTGAGCTCTGCTTACGAGCTTCCCATGATATGGCAGCATTAACAAGCTTGAAGAGATAACCAGTATAGGACTTACTATCACTATCTGTGGAAAAACTGGCATCTGCAAACCCTACCAAATCTAAACCAGTGCTCTTGAAAATGAGTCCTTGGTTTATCGTACCTTTAAGATACCTAAGTACCCTTTTGGCTTCAAGCCAATGCTCCTCACTGTGGCAAGAATTAAACTGACTTAAATATGACAATGCATATGCAATATCTGGTCTAGTACACACACTCAAATACATGAGTGAACCTATCAGCTGCTGATAAGGTTTATCGTCCACGCTTTTGGCTTTAGACAATTTCATATTTACTTCCATAGGAGTACCGATGGGATTAACATCAGTCATCTCAAACTTATTGAGCAGATTTTTTATGAACTGCGTCTGAGAAATTTTGAGTATATTGTTATCTGTGTCCCTTTCTATTTGCATTCCAAGAACCTGAGCAGCAGGTCCAAGATCTTTCATCATGAAATTTTGTTTTAAGACATCTTTTAGTTTACTAACTTCCTGTGGATTATTGTGGAACACAAAGAAATCATCAACATACAGAGCAACAAGAATTACAGTATTACCGATACTCTTTCTGTAAACACATGCCTCATTATGACTGTTTGTGTAGCCCGAAGCAGACAGAACTGTATGAGCCTTTCTGTGCCACATATGTGCAGCCTGCTTTAGTCCATAAATGGCCTTTTTGAGCAAACAAACCTGGTCTTCCTTTCCCTTCACCTGGAAGCCCTCTGGCTGACACATAAATATTTCCTCCTGTAACTCTCCATTGAGAAAAGCAGTCTCAATGTCTAGATGATCAATCTGTAAATTTAATTCAACCGTTAAAGCAAACAACATTCTGAGTGTGCCATGCCGCACAACTGGTGAGAATGTCTCAACAAAGTCAATGCCAAATTGCTGTGAAAAACCCTTTGCAACCAACCTTGCTTTATATTTTACAACATCACCATTTGTATTACGCTTAGCTTTAAACACCCACTTATTCTGTACAATGTTTTTACCTTCTGGTTTAGGAACTAAAACCCACGCCTTATTAACCATCATGGAATCCATTTCGCACTTCATGGCTTTATGCCATTCCTTAGAGTAAGGTGATGACAAGGCTTCACTTACTGTACATGGTTCACTTTGATCAGAACAATGAGTGTAATGCAGAATGTAATCAGGATATTGTCTAGGTCTTCTTTCTCGCTGGGGGTAGCGACGCGCTTCCTCATTGTGCTGTGATGGATTATCTTGATGATCAGGCTCAACTTCCACTTCTTCATTATGCTGTGGAGCTGGATCTGGAACATCCCTATCACATGCAGTCAATAGTGGTTTACTGTTTTCACTGGTTAGGGGTATTATTGTATTCCCTGGTACCACTGGAGGATCTGTTAGAGCAGAGAAAGACATCTCATCAAAAATCACATCTCTCGCTGTGATTAGTTCATGGGTTACTGGATGCAGGAGCCGGTACGCCTTTTTCTCATCCGAGTACCCAACAAATACCATTCTCTCAGTCTTAGGATCAAATTTTCTTCTCAGCTGATCTGGAATATGAACGTAGGCATTACATCCAAACACTTTTAAGTGCGTCAGGTCTACTTTCTCTCCAGTCCACATTTGATCTGGTGTTGAATTTGGTGTTTTCCGTGCAGGAGACCTGTTGACAAGATATGCAGCTGTATTGACAGCTTCTGCCCACATGCGTTTGTCACAAGCTGCACCTTGCATCATAGCGAGTGCTCTTTCATTCAGAGTCCTGTTCATGCGTTCTGCAGTTCCATTTTGCTCTGGTGTGTACCTCACTGTTAGCTGATGCTTGATGCCACGCTGTTTGAAAAACTCATCCATAGCTTTATTACAATACTCCCCACCATTGTCAGAGCGTATGACCTTAATTTTCCTTTCACACTCAATTTCAACAGAATTAGCAAATTGTTCAAAGATTTCTCTTACCTCACTTTTCCTTTTTAGAAAAAAGACAAAAACCTTCCTCGTATGGTCATCGATGAAGGTGAGAAAATATCTGGCTCCTCCCCAGGATTCCTCAGGCATCGGTCCACACAGGTCACTGTGCAACAGGTCCAGTCGGTTCTTGGCACGATGCTTGGTGGTCTTGAAGGGCTGTCGAGCTTGTTTCCCTTCTATACATGGAACACAGAGCTGCTTTTCACCCGAAAAATCAATACCGGTAGCCAAACCATTTTTTAACAAGTCCATCCCCACGTGATTGAGATGGCCTAACCTTTTGTGCCACAATTCTCTAGAATTAGAACTTTTTGAACAAACACTTTTAGCATCACTTAAACAAGACACTGCTGATGCATTTGCACTTACAGAACCTGAGTTATTTAAGATATAAAGTCCATTTGACTCTTCAATCAATAATTGCACATCACCTGTAACTTGACAGTCACTGTCTTGAAACACTTTACAACCTTCTTCATCAAAAACAATTACATGACCCTTTTTAACAATACTGTTCACAGAGAGCAAGTTTGCTGTAAGGTTAGGTACATACAGAACATCGCTCACCATTGTAAAAGCATTTGCTTGTACTGAAACATCACCTATGCCGCCACTATATAGTTTACAATCGTTTGCTACGGTGACTTCATATCCAACCTCCCTTTTATCATCAAATTTTGACATCCAATCCACTCTACCAGTCATGTGTTTGGAGGCTGCGGAGTCCATGTACCAGCTGTCTGCTGAGTGGGTATCAACTCCAAGTGCTGTGAGCAGAGCCCTACCCTTCTTTTCTTCTTTCTTCTCTAGTGGCTTGGCATCTGCTTGATGTGCTGCTGTCTTGTTTTGGTGTTTGCAATCTTGTTTCCAGTGGCCAGTTTTACGGCAGTTCCAACAGAACGGTTTCTTGGGTTTAGTATTCTTGAATCCACTCCTGTTGGTGTAGAGTGCTGTTTCTTTGCTGGAGCTGCGTTTGTCTTCCTGTAGCAGTTTACATTTCACAAAGTCGCTAGTCAACTCTGCGCCTGAATTTTCCAATGCCATAATCATAGGTTCATAGTCATCAGAAAGTCCCTGCAAGAGCAAGGCACCTAGAAATTCATCATCAAGTGGTTTTTTAACTGCTGCTAGCCGCTGGGAGAGCCCCAAAACTGTGGTGACATATTCTTCCATAGTCTTGAATTGTTCAAGCTTGGTAGAACACAGTTGGCGAAGAATTCTTGTGTGCCTGTTGGCGCCTTTATCTTCATATGCCATCTCTAGCGAATTCCATGCTGCTTTCGCCGTTTTTGCTTCCATGACGTACGGAAAAACACTCTTTTCCACCATAAGGTTAATCTTGCACAAAGCACGTTCGTCGCGTCGTACCTTAACCTCTGCGCCCGTTTTATCATCTTCTGCATAACCAGATATGCACTTCCAAAGATCATCGTGCATAAGATAATTCTTCATCTGGAAACGCCAGTCAATGTAGTTTTCTCTCCCCTTCAGTTTCTCGAAGTTATAAAGAGAACCGGTGCTTGATTCCGCCATGATGCGCACACTTATTACACGCGATCACAGTTTTGTTAATTCAAATAGAATCACACTGGTCAGAAAACTATACACTCGTCAATGATCCTGCTGGGCCCATAACCTGTAGGAGTATATGGCAGGAGAAAGACGTCTAGGCGTATATGCAGTATACATGTTTAATACGAACTGAACGACAAGGTTACATGCAGGCGTATATATACAACAAGTAGTTCCGTGAAGAACTATACAGCCTATTTTCATATATCCTACTTATGTTAATTGCCTCTATCAACATACACAATTTCAGTTTGATTGCTATAATAGATTCGTAGATATTGAGAACCGACTAAATATTTCGGATGGTCGCCATGTTGGAATTTATATATGTAGGTCCTAGAGTTATGTACTGTTACATGCAGATTATTGTGTACGTGTAGCATTCAGACTTCAATCGCATAATTAGGACACAAGAAAAAACAAGGAGATTTAAAAATTTTCACAGCTGCCATCTTGAGGTTACGGAAACAATTGAAATAAATTAGATGCCAGTGGATTAACATTCGGATAAAGATTTACTGTACCAAGTTTCACTGCACGTGGATGGTTAAATTGCGAGAAACGTCCATGTGAATATTTATAATTCGCGTCACCGCCATGTTGGATTTGTGATCACCAGGTTATTTAAAGTCCAATAGGTAAACTTAAGTTCATAGCCCCTATGAACATTAAAAAATGCAGTTTGATTGTTAAATAGATTCGTAGATATTCAGTATCGTCTAAATATTTCGGATGGACGCCATGTTGGATTGTTAAATGTATAGGCCATAGAGTCATGTACCATTAAAGGAAAATTATTGCGTAGGTTCATTATTCAAACTTTCACTTCGATCGCATGACTACATCACAAGAAATAAAAACTTAATTTTAAAATTCGCACTGCCGCCATCTTGAGGTTATGTAAACAATTGAACTAAATTAGATACCAGTGGATTACAATGTGTATAAATATTTCCTGTACCAGGTTTCAGTGCGCTTGGAACATTAAATCGCGAGAAAGGTCTATTTAAAATGTTCAAATTCGCTTAGCCGCCATGTTCGTTTTGTAGTTAACCGGTTTTTTAAAATCATATAGATGGACTTCCAGTAATGCCCTTTATCTCCGTACAAAATTATAGGGAGATACCGCTAATAGTTTCAGAGATATAGAATACCGGTGAAATATTTCGTACATCCGCCATCTTGTGATTATGTAAACAATTGAACGAAGTTAGATGTCGGTGCATTAAAATGTATATAAACATATACTGTACCAAGTTTCATTGCGTTTGGTTGGTCAAATCGCGAGAAACGTCTATTTAAAAGTCGCAAATTCGCTTGGCCGCCATGTTGGTTTTGTAGTTACCATGTTTTCAAAAGTCACATAAGTGAACTTATAGTAGTCCCCTCTATCACCATAGAAAATGTCAGGGTAATATCGGTAATAGTTTCGGAGATATTGAATGCTGGTGAAATATTTCGCACAGCCGCCATGTTGGATTGGTGAGTCGTAACAAAATTTGAAGGGCACGGTCGAGGTCGCCGGGAATAGTGCTATGAACTTTCCGAGTTTCATTGAAATCACTCCTGCCGTTTAGATTTTATTAGGGGGGGGGACACACACACGAATCACACACACACACACACACACACACACACACACACACACACACACACACACACGGACAAAAGGTGATCTCATAAGCCTATTTTTTCAAAATTGAAAATAGGCTAAAAACAGACAAAAGAATCAACGAGAACATTCTCGTAACTAGAACCGCCACCAATGGCGTTGCGCTTCCTGGCGCTGTATTTAAACCATAGATCAGCTGTTGGGTTACACATTTCTAACAGTTTTCTGTAAGATGCATATTTTAAACGACATTGAGCAAAAACCAAAAATTGTGCAAAAAATTAGTTGTTTTTTGGGTATTACACAACTAGCACAGGTCTTTCGAAGTTGCAAATTTGTTTTTTTTTTACTATTGGCAGAGGTCCAAACATCATATAAAAAATTAGAACTACAAGACCTTTTGCAAGGTCGGATGTCTAATTTGACTGGACTACATTGTCGCCAACCCTGCTTAAAATCTCGCCATCTCCAAAGACCATAATACCAGTAAAATTCCGTACCACACAGTTGCCGACATGTTTCTGGCAATAACTCCCAGAATGCATTTTTCACAAAGTCAGCCAACATTATAATTACGACTTTAACTAATGACTTATTATTTAAATAATTTCACAGTTTTCTTTGGAAATTCAAGTCTAATGAAGTTGTAACAAGTTGTACAAGGTAAGTACTACTAATATACATCGATTAAAACAGTTTTTATAGTTATTATAGACGCTTGATATGTGTGTGTCAAATCCACTTCTCTGAGATGTTTCGAAGCTTTTATTTAATTAATTTTTGGATACATTCTTATTTAGATTTCATCGTGACGCCTAAAAAACACGAGAACAAGATTGGAGATGGATTGGAGTAATTCTACGAAGATCACTAAAATTTAAGTAAGTACAAAATTAAAAGTACAGAGTTATTTAATCGTTGTTTTATTTATTTTTATATTCAGTCAGAGCACAAATAACGTAATAAAAAACCTTAATGGTCTTTGGAAATGTTGAAATAGTCTTCCGACTGCATTTTCCGTATAGGCCTAATTCAAACATAACCTAAAATATAGCCTATGTAAGTTCTCTCTCGGGAATATATTCTTAGGTTCAATTCGCCTTCTAATATAGTAATGTATATTATTCTCGACTTCCAAATGCCGTCAGCCATAATATTATAATACATTGCACATGTAACTCTTAAGCTTGGAAGTAGGCCTAGTCTATGGTTCACACTCGGTTGGTGGTAGTGAATGTATTGGTGATTATTTATGAAGCTTATAACTTATGTACTTGGCTACTGACCTATAGCCTACTTAGTAGTAGGCAGAAAAATATTTATATTAGACCTATTTTTATTTGTTTCAGTCATGGTTGCGACAGAGTAGTGTGATGCCCTTCAACGAACTTCAAGGGTTGTGCAACATGAATCAATCATCATTCTGAAGAGCCATATACTCACATGTGCATGGTATATGCACTGCGCTGGAGTCACATATGCAAATTTTCAGAGAATACCAACAATATCTCATAGCTCTCTTTTAGTTCTCGACATAAGTTACTGCACCATTGAATGTCTGGGTGAAAATTACTGATGTACTAATGTTGGGTGAGACAAAGTCCTTGTTCGCTACTTGGTTAGATGACACGGTTTGGGCGAAGCCACTGGTTGCAATACGTTATAAATATTGGTCGCAGCTATAGCCTACTTGTATTATTAATTCTGAATGAAAGTAGAACGAGGCTTATACACCAGCATCGGACATGATTGTGACTGTAGACTATGCTGTGATGGCTGCGCTAGAATTATTAGCACACAGGTAACGATATTTGTAGGCTATACATTATACGGTAATAGAAAACTAAAAATTTCATAGATCTCGTAGACCTATACTACACAGCTTGGACAATCTTAAAATTCACGACACGTGAATAATGAAATAAAAGGCAAAACCATTGGCCTGGATAAAGATTATTGATGCGTGACTACCCCCACTGTGCGTGACAAAAACCGGGGGTGTTATATATTAGCTAACGCGGCCCGCGTTACCTCAATTTTTCATATTAAAGCATTGTTGTTGTTTCTTATGGCTAGCCCAGATTTCAATCCGTCAGCTTTCTTGCATTCCAATAGAGTCGTGTGAGGTTTCCTGAAGTTCTAGCAGTCACATCAAGATTGTTGCAATGTGGCAGGTGCCCCTTATCCATTTTACTTCCAGGTTCGTGACAAAGTGTGCATTTTTCAGATCTCAGGATGTCCCAAATAGGATCACGACTTATATAGATGGAATTCCAGCTGAGTCTGCCATTTTCGCTGTTAATTATGCACAAGTACAGTATTGCCAATCCCACACTTACGGGACTACTTTGTATAAGCGCGGTACCATGAAACAAAATAGCGCCAAGTTTGAACCAGTTCGCAATGGATTGTGCACGATGTTTTATCTAGACCAATAATTGTTAATTCATTAGGCCATACAAACACCCCTGGATTTTGTCATGCACAGTGGGGGTAGACACGCATCAATAATTTTCATCCAAACCCATGGTTTGTGCCTAGACCAATAACGTTTAGGCAGTGAGGCGCTGGTTTTGGCGATTAGTTTGAAACATGAAATTCTTGTGATCAGCGTTCATTACAGTGGTAAATACTGTTCTACATATAAAACAAACCTAACCTGGGGTTTACGCCCAGACCTCCTTGCTTGTAGTGCAATCGGTAATTTTCGTCCAGACAGTCGTCTAACCAAGCAGCGACCAAGGGTTTCGTCCAGTCAGTCTTCTAACCAAGAAGAGCTCGTTTATTTCTTTTTCTCACATAATTACATTACATGTGTCGTCTAATGTAGGCCTATTTAGTATCGGATATGTTGGTAACTAATTACGTCAATGTGATCGCTCACTGCGGCAGTTTCCCATACCAAATAGGCTGTCGAACATGGCTGCGGTTGTTAAATATACAATAAATAAAAACACATATTTAAGTGATTTAGCACATATATCCTGTGCAGAAGTGATCAAGGTTAGTAGTTACAATTGATAATGTCCCCCCTCCCGCCAAAAGATGAAATAAGGTATGAAAATGATATATTATCAAAGTGAAAGCGAAAAGAAAAAAGTGTGATACATGGTACAGAATTAATCTGAAATTTCACTACAGTATGTGTCGTTTTATAAAAGGGCATAGCGGGTGGGTTACAGACAGCGAAGGAGAAAACATCTATTAGGACATCACTTCCATAATTATTATTCATCATTACACAAGGTATTGAACCCATGTGCTGTTGGTTCAAGCGCCAAATCCATCATTTATTGGTAAAAGAAGAGAGGAAAAATATAGTCTTTAGAATGACTTAGAAAGATTTTATGCAAGAGTACTGGTACAACGTGGCGTAAGAATAAGAGACCAGGTGGCCCCAGGAAATTATATCATGCGTGACGCACCGATAGGGAGCTGATCATGACTATTAATAGAACGATAAAAACTTTCCGCTGTGTGTAAGCGAGAAGAGGTTTCGGAAATTGATCTTACTCAGCAATAAAATGGCATCCTCGCAGTTGTGCAACAAGAGGAATAATTAGATTTAAGCCATTTGCGAACATATAATTAACAGAAGAAATATATCATTGTGAATCATTTTGGAATAGAGATTTTTGTGTGGTGAAAAGGGTTATAATAATTGCACAGGAAAGAAGTGCAAACGCAGCATGACGTAGTTAAAAGTTCCCCGAGACCAGAGGTGGTAGGGATTAAAAATCAACCGCAACACCCACGTATCTGAAGAGCAAATTTTATTTAATATCTCGGAATTGTACGATCGATTTTCATGTGCAAAGAAGACAGTTTACGTTTAGAAAACGAGCTTTCCAGAGATATAAGTTTCAAAAATATGCGACTATTGCTTCAAAAGTTAGTTATGAAAAAGTCGAGGATTTTATCTTTTTGTCGCCGATTTGTATAAAAGCCCTGGCCGAACCAGGCTAATCATGCAGTACTTACCAGACCTCGAGAGGTCGTGATACGCTGTATCACCAACGAGTAACCCGTATTGGCGTGGCCGAGAAGTATCGTCATTATTATCGCCGTGTGAAGACATAGTAAAATCCTAGTACAGGATTTATTTCAGTAAGCATCAGTCTTTATAGCGCAAGTTCAGTATTACAGTCAACGTTAGGCTGCGAACTTGAAGAAAGAACAGGCGATAGGTCTTCGAATAACAGTTCAGTTAAAAGACATAAAGTATCGTAACATTTCGAAGTACCAACGAAAGTGAAACAAACAGTTTATCAACGTTAAAGAACCCGGTCAGGGTCGGACGAAATAAGTAACGCCTAGTGTGCCGGAAAAGATAGGTAATAGAGCGCAGAAATAAGAGTTCGAAATCGTAATTCAAGGTTTTATCTAAGGAGACAAACGAATTGTAAAAGCAGTAAGTTACGAACTGAAGGAATAGCAATTAATGCTAGAAAATATAAGGTCACCGATACAGTATTCGAGAGACCGTAAACAGGACAGACTTTATCTAGACAAATTATCTAGTGTCTAGGAAGAAACAACATCGTGCTAGTAAAGTGTAGAAGCCGATAGTCAGAAACCGGATCTGAAGATTAACCGTTCCAGGGAGGGGTAGATTGATCGAGACTTTCATTATCTTGGCCAGATTAGGAAGCAGACGTCTAAAAGTGTCACCCTTGGAAACGGGGAAGAAAGAAATCACGTGTGTAAGGCAAAAAGTAACGCCTAAGTGATTAAAAATTGTGTAGTGTAAATATAGTAAAATTTGTTTTAGTGTAAGATAAATGAATACAAAAATGGTATTCAATATGGTTAAAGTGATTAAGGTAAATAATTTATATGTGTTTAAAGAAGTGTCATTGTGTGAAATGAGTATGAAGATGGCTTAAGTGCGTGAGTGGGCAAAAATGAAACCTCGCTGGAGAATTCGGTCGAGGACCGTGAAATCATGTGAGTAACCATTTCATTATGTTATGTGTTGGGGAAGATTTGCGTATAATCCACTTGAGAAAGAAAGGATAGGGATGTTTGAATAACAAATAAAAAGAATAATAGCGCGATCTGAACGGTAAAAATTGAGAAAGTATAAATAATTATGTGAAATAAATAAATCCCTTGGGGGAAATGTATGAAATAAAATATCAGTGTAATTGATAAATGATTTAAATATGAGAAAGCAAGCGTAATAATAATAATAACAATTTTATGAATGAGTTTTATGATGACTTATATGGAAAGTAGTAGCTTCCGAGCTCCTTTAAATGAATTTATACATGTTATGAACACATGTTCGTATGGTAAAGCGATTATTGTCAAGGGAGAGGAATAATATAGAATGGAAATGTATAATCAAATGTTGATTTTTGAATTTATCAGTTCATTGAAGGCAACTTGGCTTAGTAATGAGTAAGCGCCATGTAGCGCATTAAAGAAATTTGTCACGCTAGGAATGCGTTGGAATACTCGGTAAAACTAATTATGAGGGGCAGTTGGTCGTGGTAAATTGAACTATGGTAAGTCCTCTAAATAATGATGTGATCACGAGGCCGTGTGTGTATTGTATTAAAAAGGGTGCTATTTATTGTATTATGAGCGCGGGTGTAAGGCAATAAGGCCTGCTATAAGTCGCTAATGTTATAAGTCCTCCAGTGTGGGATATGGTTCCCGAGGCATTTGAAAGGATCGAACCCAGATTCGTCCAGGTTTAAGCCCCTAAGTTTTGTTGTTGTATTGAATTATTCTTACCCGCCAATGAGGACATTTCATAATTAATAAATGCCGAAGTAAAGAGAATAGGTTTGTGGAACCTCAATATGTCGTTATAGTAATTTGTATGAAAGCCTTGCCTGTTCGAAGAACTGCATTTAAGAAACAGCTGTGTAAAAGCTGAGGGTAGCTCGTCTCGTGTGGGCGAGACCGTGAAGTCTGCCTTCCTGCAATAAATCACGCTAAGTAGCCAAGGCCAGACCCTTACCATTGCGGTGTTGTGGTAGGTTTAAAATCTGTCTGTTTGAAGTTATAGTACACAAGAGTGTTTAGAGTTTGTTTTAACGACCCGGTCTCTGAACCGAGGTTCTTTTAGATGAAAGTTTACCGCTTGCAGAGTTCAGATCGTTGCTTTCTTATGATATAATGGTCTCTTAAGACAAATAATAATACATCCCTAATGTTATGATAATATGATGTAATGATTCACGAGTTTTAGTGAAGACAATTTGATTCCGGGAGTGATCTTTATTTTTGACTTGTTCAAGTAGTCTTCTGTAGCTCGGAGTACGCAAATGTTTCCCAATCACGGTAGTGAATTGTTGACTTGAGAGAGAGATGGTAACCTGTGATCGTTGTGAAAGCCCAAATTTAAGTAAATAAGTAACTGTACTTTGGTAAATTATTTATATTTTTGATTAAGAAGTATACTCATGTACTAGGAAGTGATGTGTTGTAAATGAAAAACACAGTGTATATAAAAAGTATCGAGCTTATTGGAGCTCTTGATTTCATTGAATTTTAAAAGGACACTATATGGAAGTGAAACTTAATGGATGTTGTTGGTTTAAGGAAAGCCATTCATGATGATTTAATATTTGTTTAAATATGATTTCCTTGTTCACTTTGAATAAGTAGGATTAAAGGGTCAGTATTTATTTGTTTAATTTTTGTAGCGCCATTAATTTGAGTAATTAAATGTTTTTATAGTAGGAGTTTTTTTTTGGAAGTGTATCCTCTATTTAATCCAAAGTGTGTAAGTCACAGAGTGGGAGAACATACCATGAACCCTGATACTCCCGGTTGAGCATTGCTGGCAAACTGTGATTTGCATATATCTTGCTGAATGGGCACATGGGGGCATAGAAGTAATGTGTCTGGATTAATATTAGAGGAACACTCAAGACGGTCATATCTTTTAAAAGTAAATTAATGATGGAAGTAGCTACAAAATATAATGTTAACTGACCGCATGGGACCCTGGAAACTCACACCGAGCAGCCCTCAATTAAACACCCCCCCTAAAACACATTCAATGGCGCCCAGTACGTAGGGATGAGTTTTCCTAGGGAAAACCCGAGTTTTCATGAAAAAATCAAAATTTTCATTTTTTTTCTGAAAATGGTTTTTCGAAATTTTTGAATTTTTAAATCACTTCCATAGAGGTTTTGACATTGAATGAGCATACCAAAAGGGTACGTTTTTATTAAATACCCGTGCTAAGGTTGAATTTTTGGAAATTGGGACACAAGGGTTCGGAGTACCATCTCTCATGCATGAACCGGCGATGTGGCATAGTAGCCCACTGTATTCTCATATATTGTGGAAAGTATGTGTACGATGATGGAGATAAAGGCGTGCTTGAATGAGCACTTCCATAAGAATAGAGAGGAGATGATAAAAATAAGTACGGAAAATATAAAAACTTTAAACGCAGAGAATAGTGAAGAGGGGCAGGGGCTTTTGGACGCTTTAAAAGCCGATAATAAGGAAAAGTTGGAGGCCATGAACAATAAATTTGAAACGATAGACAATAAATTGGACCTCCAACAGATTACAAATATAGAGGAGTTAGAATCCATAAGTCAGAATTTAGAATCCCTTAAAACTAACAGTGATAACATGGGAATTAAATTAGAATCTATCCAAGCCGACTGTATAAACATGAACAGTACCTTGAAGGCTGAGATAGAAAGTAAGTTGGATAGTATAAAAACAGAGAATTCAAATAATTTTTCAGCACAATCCATCGTTTTGGAAGATAAACTAGGAGTCATGGAAGGTAAACTTGAAAATAGGTTACATTCGTTTCAGGAGAATATGATAGCTGATAATTCTCTGAAAAGTCAAGCCATGAAAACCAAATTAGGGGCCATGGAGACTAAAATACAAAGTAATATAAATGAGAAAATAGAAGAGACAATGAGTACAAAATTTCAGGGTTTTGACACTAGGTTTGAGACTAAGTTAAACGAGTTCAAAGGGGAAATCACAAGTAAAATTAAAGAGGAAAACTAGGTACTTCAGTCAGGATTGCAAGTCCAAATACATACCTTGAATGAAAGGACGTTAAAATCCCAAACTGAATGCCGAGATAATTTTAAAATTTTAGAAGATAAATTTGGTTCTATGGAAATTAAATTAAATGAGATGCAGGAAACTTGTAAAAAGAATGTAGACAAATGTGAAGAGAAACTTGTAACCCAGATCCAAAAGGTGCGAGGAGAGTTAATAACTCAGATTGGGTCAAATATGAATCTTTGTCAAACATCCCGGGATGAGATAAGAGAAAGTCTTAATAAGCTAGGAGAAAGATTCGAAGGAGTTGAGAAAATAGTAGACCGACTCGAGGGAAAAGTCGAGGAAGTTCAGGTCGAAGTAAATAATATGAAAAGTCAAAATCAAAAAGATGTGAAGAACATGAAAGATCAATTTGATCATTTTACCGGGCAACGAGATAAAGAAAATAAGAAGAATACCCAGAAGATAGATGAAATAAGTAAGGGTATCAATGAGGTTCAGGAAACCATAGGAACATTAAAGGGACAAGTAGGAAAACCAATACTGAAGTAAACCAAGTCCAAGACGAATTGATGAGATTGTATAAGAGCCAAGGGAAGACTGAGGAAAAGCTGGAGGGAATGAAGGAAGAAATGGAGAAAAAGGTAAAAGAGATACGAGAAGACTTAGATACCAAAGGTGACGTTAAGCCAGAAATTATAGAAAAACAGGTCATGGTCATCAAGAAAGAGGTAGAAGATCAATTAGCTGAAATAAGGGATAGATTCAGGGAAGAAAAATTCCAACTCAAACAAGAAGTTGAAAGCAGTAAAAAGAATCAGGAAAGAATTCAGAATGAATTGGGATCACGGTTGGAAAGGACTGAACACAAGAACAGTCAAATGGAAATTCAACTCATGGCTCATGAAGAAAGTGCCCGAAGAGAAAGAAAATTAGAATTTGAAAGTCAGGATGAATTCCAAAAGACAGGATGGGTAGATCCCCATGCACGAGGCACTAATCAAGATAGGGACTTAGGAGGGGAGAGCCCTTATAAGAACCCAGGATATCCAATGGCGATGTCAACCCCGTATATGAACCAAACAAATGGACAAATAATTAATATCATCAAGTCAAATGAAGACAGACCGGTGAAGTTTACGGGTAATAATATGTCGATTACTCCTAAATACTGGTTGAAGGAGGTAGCAGAGTACTTGAATGAAATGAAAGTTCCTCAGGATCGGAGACTGAGAGCAATTGTGAAGCTATTGGCAGGTGATTGCCTCACCTGGTTTAGGAGTTTCAGATATACATTTGACACGGTGGAAGGTTTTAGAGAAGCTTTTCTGAAACGATATTGGGCAGCAGATGTACAAGAAAATCTGAGGCTAGATCTGTACTCTAGGAAATATAGTACGAATGCCCCCCCCCCTAAATACTCAGAATTTTTCACCGCTCAACTGTGTAAATTCCGGGAACTTGATATTGCTCCAGCTGAGAACGACCTGTGTGCCGCCATTGCAAGACAACTTCCATAGGAGATACAAAGGTTGTTAATCTCATCTAAAGCCAGAAGTGCTGTGGAAGTGGAGAACGTATTACGTTAATTGGACATGACGACTTCACACGGTACTCCCAGGCATCAAAGACAGACTGAACAAGTACACATGGCTAGCAGTCAAGAAGATAGAGAGAAACCATCGACCAGAAATCAGTCAACTAGTACCAATACTCAGGGACTGGGTCGAGAATATGGACATCAAGAGCCTAGGGGAATACAGCCATACTATAGAGGAGGATATCGAAGAAGAAATCCCAGGAATACGGGTTATAGGCAACAAGAGAACCGATCCTATAATAATAATAATCAGAGGCAGGATAACAGAAAGAGATGGGAAAATTATCCCAGAAGGAATGTGAGACCGGAAGACAGAAACGATGAATATCGGGCCGAAATCGAAGAGAGGTATCAGGAAAGTCTTCGTTATATGAATGAACGAACAGACGAACCTGAGATGCAAAGAGTCCGTTGGAGTGAGGCAATAAAGAACCGAAAATCACCCGACTGACTGGAAGGAGCTCAAAGCTTGGAGCTACAAGCGCAATTGAAGAATGAGGGGAAAGGAAACCCTCAAGATAAAAAAACTCCAAATTTAAATCATCAAAAGTGGAAACATACCAGGAGCTGGGAGGAGGTAGAGATTGTAAATTGGATAGCGAGACCAGATGAGCTAATTAAAGAGGATGTGGAAGGAATCCCACCTTTTAGAAAGGAATTGCCTATCATCATGTTAAGAATAGAAGGATTACTGGTTAGGGCATTAATTGATACTGGATCAACTATAAGTTTAATAACGCAAACCCTCCTAAATGAATTAGAGACAAGAGGTCGTATATTAAAAATTCCCACCTCAAGCGTGAAGATTAAGGGAATTATTCCTGAAAAATCTTTGACATGTAGATTTCAGGTATACATTGATTTGATCATGGGTAACACTGAAATATCACAATGCTTTTTGCTGGTAAATCAATTGCAATATAATGTTATATTAGGTATTGATTTCATCCGTGAGAACAAGGTCATCATAGACCTAGCGCAAAATTGCATTAGGATTCAAAGAGAGGATGTGGATGGACAAAACATTAATTTACAGGAACAGGATGCAAAAATAGAAGAACAGGTATGGCATGTGGAAGAAGTGACCGAGGAAGGTTGTAGGGACATAGAGAAAGTATTTGAAGTCCTAAACATAGAACTTGAAGATAATTTGGAAACCGAGTTCGAGACCAACCTGTCAGGAAAAATAGAGGAAGCTAAAGTTAACCTCGAAAACAAGGAAATCTTAAAGAAATTGCTATTAAATTACAGGGACGTATTTGATTCCAAGCCAGGAAAGATTAAAAATTTTAAATACGCATTTCAAGTAAATGATTGGGCACCGTTCAAACAAAAACCATACCCGGTTGCAGACATACATTACACACAAACAAAAAAAACACTGCAGGAGATGAGTGATGCAGGTGTTATAGAAAAGATGGCGACACCATATGTTAATCCATTAGTAATTGTGAGTAAACCGGATGGCTCAGTAAGGGTGTGTTTGGATGCCAGGAATTTGAACGCGAAAATCATACCAGAAAATGATTCGGCACCACCCATAAAAGAAATACTGAGGAAATTTAAAGGCAAGAAGATTTTTACAAATATTGACATGACTTCTTCATATCATCATCTCGAACTTGAAGAGAAAACCAGTCTCTTAACTGGATTTCAGTTCGACCAACAAACGTATTGCTTCAAGAGATGTCCGTTTGGTTTGAAGACCGCGGGATCCGCCTTAATAAGAGCGCTTGATCGCAACCTGTCAGAGGAAGTAAAGGATTGCACCATCCGATATGTGGATGATATATTGCTTACCTCGGAAAACATCGATGAACACTTGGAAAAATTAAAGAAATTATTGGAAGATTTGAGAAGGACTAATTTTAAGATTAACTTGAAGAAATCAAATTTTTGTCAGAGACAAGTTACGTTTTTGGGGCATGTGATTGACAAGGATGGTGTCAAACCAAATCCATGCAAATTAGAATCAATAAGAGATTTTCCCAGGCCTTTGAAGGTGAAAAAAGTTCGCCAGTTTTTGGGATTGATTGGATTTTTTCTCAGGACATTGTCCGTCCTACACCAAATCTGTTGCACCACTACAAGACCTTCTGAAGAAGGGAGGCAAGTGGAAATGGACGGAGGAAACAGAAAGGGCATTTATAGAGGCCAAGGAAATGCTCTTAAATTATGTGAAGCTAGGATATCCTGATTTTAATCAGAGATTTGTAATACAAACGGATGCATCCCAGATTGGAATAGGGGCAATGCTATATCAGGAAAACCCGGATAACCCTGAGAAGAAAAATTATCTAGCTTTCACAAGTCGGAGACTGAAACCACACGAGAAAAATTATACAATCAGCGAGATCGAGCTGTTAGCGATATTGCACGCGTTGCAATATCGGCGAAAGATTGTATATAGGTTTCCAGTCACATTAAGAACCGATCATAAAGCCTTAACCTTTTTGATGAAGACGGATTTATCCAGTCAAAGGTTGATGCGTTGGGCTTTATATATACAACAGTTCGATGTAAATATAGAATATTGCCCGGGAAAAGAAAATGTAGTTCCAGATTATTTAAGTAGACAGCCAGAGTCCACAGAAGAGGAAGTAATGGGTATTGATTTGGAAGACAGAGATCAGCGTACTTTGGATGAATTAAGAAGCATTGGTCAGCGACAACGTGAGGATCCATGGATGAACATGCTCATATCTTTCTTGGAAGGGAGTTTGATAAGGGGAACACCTGCGTATACTGAAGCCAATTAGATAGCTCAGGATTATACTTTCGTTAATGGATTATTGTATAAGTTTGCGGACTCTGACCATACTCGTTTGAGGATCGTTATACCTGCTATTTTGCAGAGGAAAATGGTATGGTTGGCCCATAGATCGTTTGGACATATGGGAGTCGACAAAACAGTCTCGATGCTGGAAGAAGCATTTGTGTGGCCGAGACTGAGAGAATCTGTAAGGGATACGCTCAAGACATGTGACATATGTCAAAGGATTAAGCCAAATGCGTTTTTGATGAGACAAAAGCCAATACCATTGTTGCCCGAGAGGCCAGGTCAAATTATTTCTATTGACAATTTCGGACCTTTGCCAAAGGCTAGGAGAGGAAATAGACATATAATGGTGGCTATAGATGTTTTCACAAATATGGTTGTCCTTGCTCCCATACAGAAGACTAGTACCAAACAGGTTTTAAAACGACTCAAAGAAAAAGTGATACCTATTCTGGGTAAACCCAAGAATTTGTTGTCGGATCACGGTAGTTGTTTTACAATTGCAGAATTTAGACAGGAAATAGAGAGACTTGGAATACGTCAGATACTGTCTAGTATTCTCCATCCTGAGACAAATCCTGTGGAAAGAGTTATGAGGGAAACGGCCAAGTATTGTAGGATATACTGTGCCGAGGAAAATTGGAAATGGATAGATATCCTTGATATTATTGAATTTTGTATAAATAATACAATCCATGAATCTACGGGAGAGATACCAATAACGTTACATCGGAATGAGCAACCAGAAAGACCTTGGAGTCTGGTCATTCCTAGGCCAACAGACGCTCAGCCTGGAAGAGATGTACGAATTAGAAGAGCCTTTGAGCATCTAAAAGCTCAAGCAGACAGAAGACAAAGGAGAAACAGCCACAAGAGGTATCATCGACCATTAGTAGCAGGAGAAATGGTGTTAGTGAAAAGACCAGCCATTTCGGATCCAGGGAATCGCGTGTACAAGAAATTCCAGAAAATGTACCACGGACCGTATCAAATAATAAGAGATTTAAGAAATAATGCCTATAGAATTCGGCACTGTGAAACGAATCACGAAGGGACTATGAATTCAGCTAACCTGAAAGTATATTACCCTCCCGAAGACTTCGATGAAGCAAATGAACAAGCCCTGGTTATGGAACAATTTAAAGATGATAAATCCACTTTTGATAGGAATAGGAGTAAGTTAGAACGAGAAATTAGAGCTCAACCATTCAAGTGTGAATGTGAATTAGGGAACATGTATTGGGAGATAAGAGAAATAATTGATTTTGTTGAAGAAGAAAATGTCAGTTTAAGAAGAGAAAATGAGGAAATAAGGAAACGGGTAGGGATAGACCACACCCGTAACGAAGAAAAATGTTCTGTAGACGTTTAGTCCAGAAAAATAAGAAAGGAAGAACGGGTAGGGACAGAGCGTACTCAACCTACACTATTACCGGATATGACTTTAAAGGTGGAAAACCCTAATTATCGTGGTATTCCATGAGAATAGAAACAAAAGGTACTGAGAGTGTTATGATGGCTTCGACACTGAAAAATTAAAAAATAAGATTTTTATGAAAATTGTTGAAATAAATTTCCTCTAAATTTCGAAAATTTATTTATCTAAGGAGGGGAGATTTGAACTCATGTGCTGTTGGTTCAAGCGCCGAATCCATCATTTATTAGTAAAAGATGAGAGGAAAAATATAGTCTTTAGAATGACTTAGAAAGATTTTATGCAAGAGTACTGGTACAACGTGGCATAAGAATAAGAGACCAGGTGGCCCCAGGAAATGATATCATGCGTGACGCACCGATAGGGAGCCGATCATGACTATTAATAGAACGATAAAAACTTTCCGCTGTGTGTAAGCGAGAAGAGGTTTCGGAAATTGATCTTACGCAGCAATAAAATGGCATCCTCGCAGTTGTGCAAGAAGAGGAATAATTAGATTTAAGCCATTTGCGAACATATAATTAACAGAAGAAATATATCATTGTGAATCATTTTGGAATAGAGATTTTTGTGTGGTGAAAAGGGTTATAATAATTGCACAGGAAAGAAGTGCAAACGCAGCATGACGTAGTTAAAAGTTCCCCGAGACCAGAGGTGGTAGGGATTAAAAATCAACCGCAACACCCACGTATCTGAAGAGCAAATTTTATTTAATATCTCGGAATTGTACGATCGATTTTCATGTGCAAAAAGTCAGTTTACGTTTAGAAAACGAGCTTTCCAGAGATATAAGTTTCAAAAATATGCGACTATTGCTTCAAAAGTTAGTTATGAAAAAGTCGAGGATTTTATCGTTTTGTCGCCGATTTGTATAAAAGCCCTGGCCGAACCAGGCTAATCATGCAGTACTTACCACACCTCGAGAGGTCGTGATACGCTGTATCACCAACGAGTAACCCGTATGGGCGTGGCCGAGCAGTATCGTCATTATTTTCGCCATGTGAAGACATAGTAAAATCCTAGTACAGGATTTATTTCAGTAAGCATCAGTCTTTATAGCGCAAGTTCAGTATTACAGTCAAAGTTAGGCTGCGAACTTGAAGAAAGAACAGGCGATAGGTCTTCGAATAACAGTTCAGTTAAAAGACATAAAGTATCGTAACATTTCGAAGTACCAACGAAAGTGAAACAAACAGTTTATCAACGTTAAAGAACCCGGTCAGGGTCGGACGAAATAAGTAACGCCTAGTGTGCCGGAAAAGATAGGTAATAGAGCGCAGAAATAAGAGTTCGAAATCGTAATTCAAGGTTTTGTCTAAGGAGACAAACGAATTGTAAAAGCAGTAAGTTACGAACTGAAGGAATAGCAATTAATGCTAGAAAATATAAGGTCACCGATACAGTATTCGAGAGACCGTAAACAGGACAGACTTTATCTAGACAAATTATCTAGTGTCTAGGAAGAAACGACATTGTGCTAGTAAAGTGTAGAAGCCGATAGTCAGAAACCGGATCTGAAGATTAACCGTTCCAGGGAGGGGTAGATTGATCGAGACTTTCATTATCTTGGCCAGATTAGGAAGCAGACGTCTAAAAGTGTCACCCTTGGAAACGGGGAGGAAAGAAATCACGTGTGTAAGGCAAAAAGTAACGCCTAAGTGATTAAAAATTGTGTAGTGTAAATATAGTAAAATTTGTTTTAGTGTAAGATAAATGAATACAAAAATGGTATTCAATATGGTTAAAGTGATTAAGGTAAATAATTTATATGTGTTTAAAGAAGTGTCATTGTGTGAAATGAGTATGAAGATGGCTTAAGTGCGTGAGTGGGCAAAAATGAAACATCGCTGGAGAATTCGGTCGAGGACCGTGAAATCATGTGAGTAACCATTTCATTATGTTATGTGCTGGGGAAGATTTGCGTATAATCCACTTGAGAAAGAAAGGATAGGGATGTTTGAATAACAAATAAAAAGAATAATAGCGTGATCTGAACGGAAAGAATTGAGAAAGTATAAATAATTATGTGAAATAAATAAATCCCTTGGGGGAAATGTATGAAATAAAATATCAGTGTAATTGATAAATGATTTAAATATGAGAAAGCAAGCGTAATAATAATAATAACAATTTTATGAATGAGTGTTATGATGACTTATATGGAAAGTAGTAGCTTCCGAGCTCCTTTAAATGAATTTATACATGTTATGAACACATGTTCGTATGGTAAAGCGATTATTGTCAAGGGAGAGGAATAATATAGAATGGAAATGTATAATCAAATGTTGATTTTTGAATTTATCAGTTCATTGAAGGCAACTTGGCTTAGTAATGAGTAAGCGCCATGTAGCGCATTAAAGAAATTTGTCACGCTAGGAATGCGTTGGAATACTCGGTAAAACTAATTATGAGGGGCAGTTGGTCGTGGTAAATTGAACTATGGTAAGTCCTCTAAATAATGATGTGATCACGAGGCCGTGTGTGTTTTGTATTAAAAAGGGTGCTATTTATTGTATTATGAGCGCGGGTGTAAGGCAATAAGGCCTGCTATAAGTCGCTAATGTTATAAGTCCTCCAGTGTGGGATATGGTTCCCGAGGCATTTGAAAGGATCGAACCCAGATTCGTCCAGGTTTAAGCCCCTAAGTTTTGTTGTTGTATTGAATTATTCTTACCCGCCAATGAGGACACTTCATAATTAATAAATGCCGAAGTAAAGAGAATAGGTTTGTGGAACCTCAATATGTCGTTATAGTAATTTGTATGAAAGCCTTGCCTGTTCAAAGAACTGCATTTAAGAAACAGCTGTGTAAAAGCTGAGGGTAGCTCGTCTCGTGTGGGCGAGACCGTGAAGTCTGCCTCCCTGCAATAAATCACGCTAAGTAGCCAAGGCCAGACCCTTACCATTGCGGTGTTGTGGTAGGTTTAAAAGCTGTCTGTTTGAAGTTATAGTACACAAGAGTGTTTAGAGTTTGTTTTAACGACCTGGTCTCTGAACCGAGGTTCTTTTAGATGAAAGTTTACCGCTTGCAGAGTTCAGATCGTTGCTTTCTTATGATGTAATGGTCTCTTAAGACAAATAATAATAAATCCCTAATGTTATGATAATATGATGTAATGATTCACGAGTTTTAGTGAAGACAATTAGATTCCGGGAGTGATCTTAATTTTTGACTTGTTCAAGTAGTCTTCTGTAGCTCGGAGTACGCAAATGTTTCCCAATCACGGTAGTGAATTGTTGACTTGAGAGAGAGAGATGGTAACCTGTGATCGTTGTGAAAGCCCAAATTTAAGTAAATAAGTAACTGTACTTTGGTAAATTATTTATATTTTTCATTAAGAAGTATACTCATGTACTAGGAAGTGATGTGTTGTAAATGAAAAACACAGTGTATATAAAAAGTATCGAGCTTATTGGAGCTCTTGATTTCATTGAATTTTAAAAGGACACTATATGGAAGTGAAACTTAATGGATGTTGTTGGTTTAAGGAAAGCCATTCATGATGATTTAATATTTGTTTAAATATGATTTTTCCTTGTTCACTTTGAATAAGTAGGATTAAAGTGTCAGTATTTATTTGTTTAATTTTTGTAGCGCCATTTATTTGAGTAATTAAATGTTTTTATAGTAGGAGTTGATTTTGTTTATTTTTTGGAAGTGTATCCTCTATTTAATCCAAAGTGTGGAAGTCACAGAGTGGGAGAACATACCATGAACCCCGATACTCCCGGTTGAGCAGTGCTGGCAAACTGTGATTTGCATATTTCTTGCTGAATGGGCTCAGTATTTAGGCTAATTTAAGTATTCTACTTGGTTCATCACTCCTGAAGTGTTACCTCTATTACGTATGTCGTTTTGCCTTGAACATTTTTGGTTGAAGGTGGGCTATTATTTTATTTTAGAATATGCACTGAAAATTTGATGTAATCAGCGTAACCGCAGCCTTCGCAAAGAGGTTTACGCAGGCCAGCGCGTATCCCATTTTTGAACAGCTGACTGCGGTTGACTGTAGCGTTGGGGGTCTGCACCATCAGCGGGGCGCGCTTGAACTCGGTCAGTGATAACACTATGTATTCTATTCGTCATGATAATGCTATTATTATGATCATGTAGAAATGAGTGGAAGTGTAGAGGACGTACGCATTCGCGAAAACGCTGCCTTCAGTTCAATTCCCTCTCATATATTCCGCTCTCGCAATTTAAATATCTCACCTCTCCACAGAAAATTGTTTTGTGTTGGTATCTTATAATTATAATTTTCGAGATATTACTCCGTCGATAAAGCTTGCCTTTCAACGCCTGTACTTAACTCGTCAATTTCTCAGTGAATTCATTGAATTTTCTACAAGTGGCTTTTAATGTGCCGGTTTGCGAGAGGTCAGGAGACTATTCTACCAACCATCTCGCGTTGTGCGGCTAGCATTTTTTGGCTGTTGGTCCAGGTTCAATTTCCAGCTCTGCCAATAAATTTTAATTTTGGTCTGAGGGATGGAACAAGGCACACTCAGCCTCGTGCGCAAAACTGAGAAAAGGAGGGTTCGATTCCCATCTTAGCCATCTTGGAAGTGGTTTCCACGCTTCTACTCCTGGCAAATGCCGGGATGGTTCCTAATTTAAGGCCTTGGCCACCTCGTTCCCAATCCTCATCTGAATAATAAATGCACACACTAATCCAGCCATCACAATAACACAGGTTATCAGACAAATTCCACATGCCCAAGTACACAGATCTACATGACCATGATGTCACAAAGCCCCAAGATCAACCAACTGCTGCTTTCTACCATTCCAAGACGAAATCTTCGAGTTGCCATTAGTCTTATGCCCCTAAAATCCTCGACTAGTTCGAATGGTTTTAGGCCTAAGCATTGGATCAACCATCTTCTTGCATCTCAATAGGGATTTGCCAATAGGCTTTCAACAGCTTGTCTCAATTCTGCCTTCATATATGTAGGCCTATACATGCAAGAAATGAGTACGTCACTTATCAAAAATAAAGAAATAATAAGCTAATATGTACCCTACTATTATATTTCTCTCCGACTCCTAAATCATTCTCTGAACACTCATCTTAAAACAGAATGGTCTGCATTTTTGGACTAATTATAAAAATATAGCCTTTAAGAAAAATGAACATGCTCATCTTTAGCTCCCTAGCGAAAATAATTGAGTAAGTATTAATGTTTCTGTTCTTATGCATTTTATATGATGCTTTAAAAATCAATCTAGAAGAGATAATTTAAGTTAACTTCACTACCATAATACTGCTTAAGAGTTACTGTCGTGGACTGATGACCAAGATGTCCCTAACTTGAGCAAGGACTGCTTCACAACTTCATGTAAAACGCATTTTCGTAAAAGAGCCTTGACTTAGTTTGGATCATTTGCGATACGTGTTACATGGATATGTGGGTCCGGCCTTTTTGGTGTTAAATGATGTAAGTTGGCATCACCATATGTGGTGGCCATGTTCGTTTTCTAGTAACTTATTTAAGGTGTCCTGGACTATAAGACCAGGTTGGTTATGTCCTAAATGCTGTGATTGTTCTTTTCAGAGTTCTGGAATTTACAATTTCCCACTTTGGTTTTATTATTATTAATTATTCTGTTATAGGCATTATGAATATGATTTATTTGTTGTGGATCTTATTATTATCTCCACATTTAAAAACGTGATATATTATATTGGGAAGTTTGTGATTTTCGGAACATTGAAGTGGACAGAGCATTTAGGACAGCTGCCTTCACCTGCCTTGCTTGTGACGCAGGAGGAGCTTTCCACGTTCAGTGCTTTCCTTGTGAGGAGCATGCTTGCCAGCCAGCAGTGCAGTGGTGCCTGTTCGAGTATACAGAGTTGCACGCACTGATCTCTATACATGGATCGCTGATGGCAGGTCTCCACTGCACGAGAAAGTACGCCAGGTTGAGAGCGCGGGCCGCCATGTTGCGCGCAATGATAATCTAGTCAATTTTAAATCGTAATTAATGGTGCTTTGGAACAAATAAAAATATAGAGATATGTTCACTCATAGCATAAGGACATTGGGATCACTGACACGTCATTCCGAGGTCAGTAAATATCCGGAATATCAATAAAAATGAATGTATAATAACGGCTGACAAATATCAACTTAGGTGCTGAGTACCGGTACACGCAATAAGCGATTAGTAACGAGTGAAAAACAATTTCTAGAAACATTCTTGTAAATTGTATATACGGTATACATGTATATATGCCACGAAATTATGCATTCTTCAAATGATGTACCTATAAACGTAGCTCACTATACAGGCCTAGATTCGACATATCGTAATCGGTCCTTGATAATGAATTCCTGTCTCCATGAAATAACCAACACTTCCCCCAAGTAATCCCAGCACTCTACATAAATACTAGAGCTTTTAATCACGCTAGCAGCACAATAAACTTAATAATAACGGGAAGTAGATCAAAGCCAAAAATGCACTTTAAGTCTAACCAATTTCACTCCTCAGCTCCACATAAAACTTAACACAACTAAAAACCTACTCAAAATATACTCTCCCCACCGTTTTACAACTATTAAGCGAACTATTCACACCCAGAACCGAAAACCCCTGAAAAGGGATCAAATTTAAACACGCAATAGCCTAGCCCGATCACGTCTGGTTCAGCACCACCGCATATGTATACTTAACTTCACAATAACTTCAAAATTACGGCTAAGTGACCTATCTGCCTGAGAAGTAAAGGTATTACAGGCTTGCCTGGGAATATGGGTCACCAAACCGGTTCATAAAAACAAGATGTTCAGTAAAGAACATATAGCCTACTTTCTCCTAAATGCATGGGCATTGTTATAACTCTTTGTCCTTTTCAAGGAGTATGATTGAATGTTGGTTGTAGTAGCTTGTTGAAATACAACGTGCTATAGGGATATTAAACATGAATATGAGGTGCCCTTTGCTAGTGCTACATCTGTACCAAATTTCGTTCAATTCGGTTTCACCGTGTTTGAATTGATAGGGGGAATCGATTTGCACACATACTTGGCCACCATCTGCAAACTATTGGGCTGATGTTCTTGCAGTTTGGTCTGAATATGTTTCCCACATAAAGATATGGTGTTGCAAAATTTGGTAGAGACTAGATTATTAGGTTGGTCGTAATTACATTTTGGCTTTTAACATTTGGGTGGCCGCGATTACGTTTCCGTCAAGATAGCGGTGATATAAAACATGACACTGAGGTGCCCTTTGCTAGTGCTACCTCTGTACCAAATTTCGTTCCATTCGGTTTCACCGTGTTCGAATTGATAAGGGGAATCGATTTTCACACAAAGATGGACGCCATCCGCAAAATATTAGGCTGATGACCTATTAGTTTGGTCAAAGGAAGCTCCCTCCATAAAGGTATGTTGTTGCTAAATTTGCTAGAGATCGGATGATTAGGCTAATCGTAATTCGATTTAAGCTTTGAACATTTGTGTGGCCGCCATTACGTTTCCGTCAAGATGGCGGCGATATATAACATGACACTGAGGTGCCCTTTGCTAGTGCTACCTCTGTACCAAATTTCGTTCATTCGGTTCCACCGTGTTCGAATTAATAGGGGGATTCAATTTTGACATAAAGATGGCCGCCATCCGCAAAATATTAGGCTAATGGCCTATTAGATTGGTCAAAGGATGCTCCCTCCATAAAGGTATGTTGTT
Source organism: Meconema thalassinum (assembly GCA_946902985.2). Lineage (NCBI taxonomy): Eukaryota > Metazoa > Arthropoda > Insecta > Orthoptera > Tettigoniidae > Meconema > Meconema thalassinum. Next base: position 611,941,606 of record OX336388.2, read on the forward strand.
GCAAAGTTTGGTAGAGATCGGATGGTTATATTAGTCGTAATTTGATTTAAGCTTTAAACATTTGTGTGGCCGCCATTACGTTTCTGTCAATATGCCGGCGATATAAATCATGACACTGAGATGCCCTTTGCTAGTGCTATCTCTGTACCAAATTTCGTTCCATTCGGTTTCACCGTGTTTGAATTAATAGGGGGAATCGATTTTGACACAAAGATGGCCGCCATCCGCAAACTATTAGGCGAATGACCTATTAGATTGGTCAAAGGATGCTTCCTCCATAAAGGTATGTAGTTGCAAAATTTGGTAGAGATCGGATGATTAGGTTAATCGTAATTTGATTTAAGCTTTGAACATTTGTGTGGCCGCCATTACGTTTCTGTCAAGATGGCGGCGATATAAAACATGACACTGAGGTGCCCTTTGCTAGTGCTACCTCTGTACCAAATTTCGTTCATTCGGTTCCACCGTGTTGGAATTAATAGGGGGAATCATTTTTGACATAAAGATGGCCGCCATCCGCAAACTATTAGGCTAATAACCTATTAGATTGGTCAAATTATGCTCCCTCCATAAAGGAATGTTGTTGCAAAGTTTGGTAGAGATCGGATGGTTATGTTAGTCGTAATTTAACTTAAGCTTTGAACATTTGTGTGGCCGCCATTACGTTTCTGTCAATATGGCGGCGATATAAAACATGACACTGAGATGCCCTTTGCTAATGCTACCTCTGTACCAAATTTCGTTCCATTCGGTTTCACCGTGTTTGAATTAATAGGGGGAATTGATTTTCACACAAAGATGGCCGCCATCCGCAAACTATTAGGCTAATGACCTAGTCATTTGGTCAAAGGATGCTTCTTCTATAAAGGTATGTTGTTGCAAAATTTGGTAGAGATTGGATGATTAGGTTAATCGTAATTTGATTTAAGCTTTGAACATTTGTATGGCCGCCATTACGTTTCCGTCAAGATGGCGGCGATATAAAACATGACACTGAGGTGCCTTTTGTTAGTACTACCTCTGTTCCAAATTTCGTTCCATTCGGTTGCACCGTGTTCGAATTAATAGGGGGAATCGATTTTCACACAAAGATGGCCGCCATCCGCAAACTATTACGCTGATGGCCTATTGGTTTGGTCAAAGGATGCTCCCCCCATAAAGGTATGTTGTTGCAAAATTTGGTAGAGATCGGATGATTAGGTTAGTCGTAATTTTATTTAAGCTTTGAACATTTGTGTGGCCGCCATTACGTTTCCGTCAAGATGGCGGCGATATAAAACATGACACTGAGGTGTCCTTTGCTAGTGCTACCTTCGTACCAAATTTCGTTCAATTCGCATTCACCGTGTTCGAATTGATAGGGGGAGACAGACATTCAGAGTACACACACTCACACACACACACACACACACACACACACACACACACACACACACACACAGACTCACACACACACATATACACACACACGGACTCACACACACACATACACACACACAGACAGACACACTTTTTTCGCCCTGTGTTGATCTCATAAGTCTACTTTCATTTTTTGCAAAAATCGAAAGTAGGCTAATAAGATTTTACGCTTTAAATAACCAATTTCAGCCCATTTTACAACTACAAGAAACACAAAATATTAACTGCCAGTAAAAATATATGTATAACATCAAACTACCAGTAACCAATCACAGAACAGGATTCGCAATATTGCACCATGCGCTCGCTGCCATCTTACTATACCTGTCACCGTCTATTCGGCTTACTGCTGCCGTAGCTACCAGCCATCCATGTATAGAGATCAGTGGTTGCACGACACCTCATTAAAGTTAATATTATTTCTGATGAAAATGTCAACCAAAGGCCGTCGCCTCCTAACATTTTCTTGTCTGTGTGGGAAGAACTATTCATGTTTGTCGAGTATGGAGGACAGCGAATATTGGAAAACTAGTAAGGAGTAAAACGATTAAGAAGTCCCGAAAGTCAGTGTTGGTGATCAACAAACATAAAATCTTTATTTGTCCCATTTGTGACTGAAATAATATTGTGTGTAAAATCGAACAATTCAGGTACTGTTGTATTAACTCCAATATATGCCTTACAAAAGAGATAACGACACATATAAAGGTACATGTTAAAACTGTATTTCACCGTGCAGTACGAGTTTTATTATATTTATTTATTTATTTATTTTATTATTTTTGTTATTAATATTATTATTCTGTATGTGTGTTTAGAAGGTCATTTTTCAACAAATGTTTTCTTGTATATTATTATTTGTTATGAAACCAATGGGCATTTCACATATGTTCTGCCTGTGTTTAACAGTATAACATTCATTATTCAATTAAAACAAATTTTTATTAAAGTAATAGTTATTATTAATAAGTAATACATTTTTAATCCCTATAGGTTAACAGAGCAAAATATATATTTTATAATGTGCAAACATTACTATAAAGAATACTGCGCATGCATAGTTGAGTGGAGTCCCCCACTGCTATTTAGACATGTTTGCCCACACTTCCACCACCCCTAGATTTCTCTGTTCACGTTCCGTTGGAGAAACGGAGCACGGATTCTCCGGCCGGTGATGTCATAGAGCACTGTGCTTGCAGGAGACTGATTTAGGACGAGAATATTTAGCGGAACGAGGGGAAGGGGTAGGGCTGAGGGAAGGGGGTGGGAGTAGGCTCTGCTAGTGTTTACAAGCTCTGCTCATAGATGGCGCTATGGATGTTACTAGTACGGCGGCCATTTGCCAGACAGCGCTGAAGTCTTATTAGGTGCCAAGAATTAGCATGGCTGTCGGCCATCTGTAGTAGGGTAATCTTCTGTGGGTAAGACCCAGCCTTACCTGTCTTACGTAGCCACTCCACCAGTACAAAGCAAGTGTTCTGATTGAACATGCTGAGTGTTGGCTAAACAAAGCAGGGGGTCCAACTAATTAGCGTGTGGAACAGCAGCTTGATCAAGTGGCAGGGAGCCAGAGAATACAGATGCATCTCCGGCCTTGGAGAATTCCTCGAACATGTCTGTCTGTGAGATGTTAATTAGACTCATAATGGTGTCGTGCGCGGAGCATCCAGCTTACACACTATCTGATCAACTCATCACACCCCTCCATCCAATGAATTTTCAATTGGGTGGAATTAGTTTTCAACAATGAAGGTACGATCCAATTAACGAAAAAGAATTGTGTCTACTTTATTCCTTTGCGTGATCCAAACCATTGCGTTGAACAACTATTCCATAACAGCAGGATTTATTTCCTAGTCGTCCAGCTGAGTGGCGCGGCTTCGGTGGTGTCGTCGGTAGCATGCTGAACTGCTGTTCCCAAGGTCGCGGGTTCAATCACGACCGAAATCGTCGGATTTTTATGAGCCTTAAAATCCGTCAGTATGCCTTTCTTCGGAGGGGAAGTAAACCGGCGGGCCCATGTAATAGATTTACAGTCGAGGCTAATGCTGTTGGAGTTGGGGGAGGCTTCGAATGAGCTAATGAAGGTAGTTTCGAGCTTCGTGGTGGTGTTTTTATTTATAGCTAGGTAGTCTAGTAATGATAATGATATCGTATGGCCTTGGGAGCCGGGTGCAAGCTTTGTTATTTGACACCCAGAGGGTAGCTTGCATGTCGAATTTCGTTGTTCCTTGAAGCACTATGAAAGTCAAGGAGGTTAGATATCTAAGCTCCTTGAACACTATAGCGATTTCTAGTAGATAAATGAGGAACTTTGTGCTGGCGGAAACTCCCGAGATTAATTTTGCCATTATGAACACGGCCTACTGAATTCAAATGGGTTCTTTGACATGCCAACATCGTATGACATGCGTGTCGTAATTTTTGCCGCCTTTCAAAAATCACTTACCATGGCCAGGAGCAAACCTGCAAGCTTGGGGTTTGTAGACCGACACGTTAACCACTCACCCACCGTGGCAAGCTATAGCTATGTAGTAACTGACCAGCTTAGCTCAACGCTTAGTGGCAAAAGTTGGTTGAATGCATTTCTTATCCGACACGTATACGCGTTTGTAGGATATTTAATGGGGAAAATATTTCAGGGCGAGAGTCCGGAATATACTTCTTGTTGATAAGTAGATTGGTCCTATTTTGCTATTTTAACCGAAAGTCTCTTTGATTATTTAAACGAATTGACTTGCTAGTTTCGTAATTCTAATTTTACCTACTCCCCCATCCTAATGAGTCCCTATCAGAGGAGGCCTGACTCGTGATTGTACCTGAAAATACAACCGCAATTTATCTCCAAAACACTACCAGCGTGAGATTTGATCTGCAACATGATCCGAGAGTAAAACTGAACTTGAGGGATATATGGAAACAAAGCATAGACCGAATACTTCCCTTAAGTCTCGGTAGATGGCACTGCTACCCCTGCCACATCATGGTGCTCTCTGGCATAAATATTTTAATTACACTTCATGGGATACCATTTGAGTTGTCAGTTAATGGTACTTCGGAGAGTGAAAGAGGGAAAAGAGAAAACTTCAAGAGGGTGGGTTAAGTCTTCTTGAACAACTTCGAAAGTATTCTACTAAATACAGAAATCATGTCTGTGTTGTCAAGCCTGGCTTAGGCTCTGGTCGACTGAGCCTTCTCCGTTACCATGGAAATGAATGGAGTTTCCTTAGCTACACCCATTGAACTATATATACTACTGGAATGCCGACTGTATGGGAGAAAAGTGTGGTTTTTGGTGCGACTAGTTACGCCTGGTAGTGCACGTCAAGGAGGCGAGTGTGACGTATACGTACGGCGAGATACAAGTAAAAGAGGTACTTCGTCAACTCCATGGCCGTGCATGGCTATCATCATAGAGTTTGCAAGCTCAAGTCCTATCATGAGAATCACGACGTATCAGCTGACTTGCAACCTAGAGTTCAATGGTATGACGGGTTTTGATGCCACTAGTTACGTCTGGTAGTGCACGTTGTGACCGATCCAGTCAGGGTCAATTACCGGCCCCGGATGACAGAAGATCGAGAGGAGACCGGAGGGTCAGTATGACGTCATGGCATGACGCGGCGAGGCAACCGCGAGAGTAGGGGAATGCTCCAGAAGGTTCCAACCCCTTCCACTTTCTTTTTCTCGAAGGAGGACGCAGTTCCGGAATGTTCAGTGAGTCAATAGTGCGTGGACGAGTATGTTATCCAGCGGAGCACGGACGAGTAGCCCATGTCACGTAGACAGTAATTTGCATCGGGAACTTGAATGGTTTTCGTGAGTGATCAGCAGGCCATGAAGCATGAAGCTAGCGTGCATGTAGTGCCAGTGAGTTGTTTACAGTGAAGTATGTCAGTTTGTTTGTCGAACAGTGTGAATTTCAAGACGATATCGGACTCGCTAGTATGTGAGGAAATAGTCAGAACTGATAAAGGAAGGTCCGTTCATGCCGACAATTTATGTTAATTAAAGATGAATACCAGGAGGTGTTTAACATTACGAGTATCAGGGAAGGAACAATAATAACGATAGTCGAGGCGAAGCATTATCGCGAGGCCCTATATTGTAACAGACATCCATTCGAAAATAGCATAGCAGTGCGGCATTTTAAGAGACGCAGTGAGAATGCAACAGGGAAGGCTACATCTACTTTAAGCTTGTGTTGGAAGACTGCAGGCCGCAGGCAACTTGATATGTCGGTCAAGGCCAGCTCGAAATAGCTCCTCGTGGAAGGAAGTGTGTCACTGGTTGAGGAAAGTGAATATATATAATTCGAGTGAACCAGGAACTAGACGCTATAGTGCGTGGGCGTGAAAGTGCTCTGATATAGTGAAATGTAATATTGCCACACGGCGGCATGAACTTAATAACCATGGACTCAAATATTCTGGGAATCAACATGCATATTAATACGCAAATTATGCTGCACTGAACCTCTAAAGGGGCCATAATGGGGTGAACGGTCGCAACGAGATGGACGAGTGGACCATGGTTGGGACGTCAGGAGACGCCGCTGCTGAAGGTGACCGGGGGCAAACAGTGGGCGGACATGGGCGTCGCCAGGAGATCGAGAGGTGCCGGGGGGCGTATACCTCTACCAGTACGCTGGGAGACCACATCGCGGAGACGCTGGAGGAACAACGCCGCCCTAATGCCGCAGACGACGCCGACGCCGACGCCAGGGGTTTCCGAGGACACCGGATATAAAGTAAGACGTTTCATTTCCATCCTTGTTCATCAGGAAGAAGAGAACCTCTACCTCGGATAGCCGTGCCATGAGATAACCTGAGATCGTGTAACTTAACGCCATTTATAATCATTTATTCCAGATTGAACAAGAGCATCATTTTCTCATAGGGTTGTACAGATTTGTTTTTGTCTTTTCTTTTCGGGTCGTTTGACTTACATAAATTAACAGTATCAATGGTAGGAGTAAGACATACATTTATTATCTGAGACATAATAATAATAATAATAATAAGTTGAAATTGGGAAACGATAATATGAGATGCCCATTTTGTTGGGAGATTCTAGCATCTCGATTTCCGAGGTCATTATACGAATTTTATTCTGAAAGGTTTGTCACGGATTGCATTGATTTTAATAGCAAAATGAATATGGTTGGAGATTGTCGAATAAGGTTCCTTGGATAGGATGCCATATTATCATACGACCTCGTGGTCCCGATAAAGTTGATACGCTCTGTTAGTGTGGGTTCTTGAGACATGCTAATAATGCATGATTTTTGTAATGATGTTGTGTAAAGTTAATGTGATAATTAGATAGGGTATTATTCCGTCATATATGACGAGGTTATTCACGGGGCGACGTATGTCCGTTGAATTGAATTTGTGAGGACAGGGTCCTCTTGACGAACGTGTTACGTTTATCGATGAGTTGTATATTGAATAGCGCAGGGGTGTAATTGATAGTGCGCTCGACAGTCAGATTGTTCGGATCCTCACACAGAGTGTTCGACGGAAGGGTTGCGATTAAATGTTCGTTGTGAGAATGAAATACACTAGGGTGCCTTATTACGAGGTCCTTAACTTTCATAAACATTAAACAATGCTATAATTTAATTACAATGACAAAGATGACAGTGTGGATCAAGGTTGTTGGAAAGGCGAATATAAATCATTAATAATAATAAGAATTAGTAGTGTAAATATGTCAGCATAATCTGGGTGTGTTATTAATTTATGATAAGTTATAATTTATTGTTGAAATGCCATATTATGTGGAGCTGAGTTGATGTTTGAGTGCTATTTGATGTAATATGATGCTCTTTAGTTATTAATTTGCAGTTCGATAGAGGAGATCCGTCCATTGCTGTATAAGGGTAGACAGTTGTAATATACGTAGATATTCAATATTTTCTTAGAGTTTTTGCCGCAGGTGAACTTTGTGATAAGTGGCTAGTGATGTTTACATGCGTGTGCACCGATAAATTAAGGGTTAATTTAGCTTTTTGAAAGGAGATCTCCTTGTCGGAACTTTAAGAGAGGACACCCCCGAGTTTGAATAAGTATATTTTTTTTTGTTTTTTTAGGGACTATGAACTTTATTATTTTTTCGGACTTTGTCCCACCCTAACTCTATACTCGTGCGTGGTAGGCAGGTTGCATATTTATTTATCCTTTGGCCAATAAAGGAGCAGATGTGATTTTACGAGGGCTTTTCCTTTCTTCTCTGTTTGTTAATTCAAGTTAGGGACTTTGCTTTTGAATCCTGGTTCAGTCAATTTGCCATCCCGACCCGTAAACGACCCGAGACCCTTTGTCTCTGGCTCGCTGGAGCATTTCTTTTAGTCTTGTCTATATGAACCAAGATTGACGCCCTAATTTTTTTTTACCCACTCCCTTGGATGTTTCTTCTGATGGGGCCGGGATGTTGGCCGGGTGATCGCCTGTCCCATTGGAGAAACGGGCACAGGGGGGGGGGAAGTGGCGCCGCTAACGTGTTGGCTCGACGACGATGGTGCGTTTCGTCTTCGTCATGGGCATGTTTTTTACTCAATCATTTATTGTTGTGATGGGAGTATACTGTGTGGTCAGATTCGTGCCTTTGATGGGGGCGCGATGCTTGCCATGTGTAATTCTTTTGTGTAAAATTAACCTCGTATCACACTGAGCCTTTAGTGAACCATTTGCCAGGGTTGGTACACGATCTCAGGTCATGGCTATACTCGACGACCTACATTCCCCTGTAGGCCCCTATATTTAAGTTGTATTGTAAGATGTCACAAGTAGTAACCGCAGCAAATATAGCTGATATATTAAAACAAATCCAAGATGGATTAAATGGTCTAACCACTGAAATGAATAATGTTAAGGATAGTATTGGGTCAATTAAGACAAACATGAAGGGCGATATGGATCGCTTACAGATGACACAAGAGGGTGTCGGTACTCAAATAGCAGAGGTACAGAGGGCACAAGAGGGTGTCGGCACTCAAATAGCAGGAATAAAAAAAGATGTTAGTGATAAAGTTGATGATCTCAGAACCGACTTATTAGAAGTCATGGGATCTAATCTTAAGAGTTTAGAATCGCATTTGCAGAAAAACATTGATGCTGTAGAACGTAATCTTAAGCTATCAGGAAAGGCTATAGATAATAAGATTAATCTACTCGATAAAAAGGTAGAAACTACATTCCAAGTGCTCACCGCGGAGCTCAAAGATTCTATGTCACGGCAAATCAGGGATACTCAGAGTTCGCTTCGGGGGAATATTGAAGGACTTGAGGAGAAGTTGAACAGTAATATTAAAGGCATGGGACAAGATTTGACGGCAAAAATTGAGCAAATTGGTCAGTCTAACGAGGAAACCCTGGATAAGTTGAAACAGGACGTGTCAGGGTGGAAAGAAGAGGTTGCGAAGGACGTGAAAAACATGCAGATACAGGTCGAATCATTCCAGGACACGTATGACAGGAAAGTCACTCATTCACAAACGATATTATTCGAACATGTGAGAGAATCTATCCACACTTCCATTGTTGAGTTGGAGGAGAAGATCATTATTCAACAAGGAAGGCAACTCACTCGATTAGGCAACTTAGAGGCGGAAATGACGCAGATAAAGGACAAATCGGAGTCAGAAAGGGTTAGATGGTCCGAAATTGAAAACACGCCACCTCTTAACGGGACGGAAAGTGAAAACGCCCCATCTTCTAGAAAGGCGGGAGAGGTAGTTGCAACGCCGAGAATACAGAGTACAAACCCCGAGGGACACCTGACTATCATTAGAAGTATAGACCACCAGCCGAGGAAATTCTCGGGGAACAATGGGACTAATAACGTCACACCCATCGAATTTATGAGGGAGGTCCGTGAATACATGGCAGAAAATAAGATACCACGTGAGAGGGAACTAAGAGTTATTGAGAGGTCCCTGGAATCGACAGCATTAACTTGGTTTCGCGCATTTCGATACACGTTCACGAGCACGGACGAGTTCGAACGATTATTAATCAAACGCTTTTGGAGCCCTGAAGAACAATTGAACATACGGGCGGAACTATACGCTAAACGGTATGCGACGTCCGATCCGACTAGGTATGCGGGGTACTTCGCATCGCAACTCGCCAGGCTGCAGTATTTGACTCCACCAGTGCCGGAGGACGAATTGGTCCAAGCCATTATACGACAGTTACCTGTAGAGGTCCAGAAGAGTGTAATAGCGTCAGGAGCCGAGACTTTAGAGGGATGTGAAGAGATTCTTCGAAAACTTGACCACACTAGCGCACAGTTACAGGCGAGGTCCGGACGACAGGAAAATAGAGATGTAAACACGGTCGTGATTGACAAAATTGCGCAGACGGAAGAGCGAACGCCGCGGGAGACGGGCAGGCCAAGAGACACAGGGTACTATCGGAGCCGAGATAGGAGCTACGGTGGAACAGACGAGTGACCCAGATGGAGGAATAAACCGTACGAAGAGCGTAGGAGATCCCGATTCAACAATACGAAGTGACGATATGGTGAATATCAGCGAAGGCAGTCAAATCAATATTATCAGAGACAGAATGCCTATAGGGATTCTCGTTCGCAGGGGTCGCTGCCGAGCTATACGGAAAGACATCGAGAGAGCCAGGAATATTTACAACAATTACGGAGTAATCCATCCGCACCACCGGGGGAAGCTGACCGACCACCTGACACAAGTCGGTCAGATCAACAAAAAAAAAAACTTCAAATTAAGAAATTCCTCAAACCTTGGTCCTCCCGAACTGATTGAAATTCAAGAGATATTTCAGGCTACCGACGAAGACTAGATTCATGAGGAAGACGTTATCCGCCGCGGGAAAGTGTATCCTTTGCCAATCATAACAGTAGAGGTGCTCGGTAAACAAATAAAAACCTTGATTGACACCGATGCTTCAAAGGTAGGAGTGAGCGCTGTGTTGTACCAGTTGGATGACGAGAAGAAACAACATTATCTGGCATTTACTAGTAGGAAATTGCGACAGCCTGAGCTTAATTACTTTGCCACGGAATTGGAGGCGCTGGCTATAATTTATGCTCTAAAGATGTGGAAGAAGATTCTTTTTGGGCATAAGGTCGTGATTGTGACGAACCATCGCGCGTTACAGTTTATGTTAAAGTCTGACATTTCATGCGAAAGAGTCACGCGCTGGACCCTTTTCCTGCAGCAATTCGATGCAGAAGTTATTCATAGGCCCGGAAAGCAAAACTTTCTAGCGGATGTTTTGAGCAGAAACCCACGTGAGGAGGCTGTTTTGCACCAGGTAGAGCTAATACCGGATGATCAGGAAACGGTGGAGCGTTTGAAACGCCTGAGCCAGGCGCAACGGCGATATACTCCGTTAAGACGGATATACCGGTATTTGAAGAACCGCATGGGTGCAGATGACCCCGATTATGTGGAACGGCAAAGATTGCTCACTTTTATCACATTGTTGGTGACGTGATTCACAAGTTTGCCGATAAAGACCACACAAGGCTACGTATTGTAATACCGCCGAAGTTGATTTCAGCAGTGGTTTGGTTGGCTCACCGATCTATTGGGCATGGAGGATGTGATAAAACCTTACATGCCATAAGAGAAACATTTACCTGGGAGTATATGGGAAAAACCATACGAGCGGTAATCAGGACATGCGACATCTGTCAGAGGTGCAAGTTCCCATCGGACGTATCTAAGGAGAAGCCTAGGGCTATTATACCGACCCGTCCGAATGAATTAATGGCTACGGACCTGTATGGCCCCCTTCCGAGGTCCACCAGGGGTAACCAATACATCTTGGTGACGATGGATGTGTTTACCAAATTAGTCATGTTGCACCCTATACAGAAGGCAACATCCCGGTACGTAATTCGCAGGATTGAAACCGGCGTGATTCCAACTGCAGGGAAGCCAGAGTTCCTTCTGAGCGATCAAGGAACGCAGTTCACGAGCGCCGAATTTCAAGAGGCAATGGCACGACTCGGCATAAGGCATATCTTGAGCTCCATAAGATACCCAGAAGGAAATCCAGTTGAAAGGGTAAATGCAGAGATTGGAAAATACTGCCGGATTTACTGTCAAGAACAGCATCATAGATGGATGGAAGTGGTACCCATAATTGAACGTTGCTTGAACTCTACAACACATGAGAGTACCAGACAAATTCCTTGTCTTCTGCACCATGGACGAAAACCAAGTAGACCTTGGCATGCTGTTATACAGGCACCCCCAGAGATTGAACCGTCGGTGCAAAGGAGAAACGAACTGGCTCGGGAGAGGATGCAGCTACAGGCGCAGAAACGGGAGAGAAGGAAGGCTGGCCACCGTTTTCGCTTATATTTTGAAGGCCGCGGGAGAGATGTGACCGATCCAGTCAGGGTCAATTACCGGCCCCGGATGACAAAAGATCGAGAGGAGACCGGAGGGTCAGTATGACGTCATGGCATGACGCGGCGAGGCAACCGCGAGAGTAGGGGAATGCTCCAGAAGGTTCCAACCCCTTCCACTTTCTTTTTCTCGAAGGAGGACGCAGTTCCGGAATGTTCAGTGAGTCAATAGTGCGTGGACGAGTATGTTATCCAGCGGAGCACGGACGAGTAGCCCATGTCACGTAGACAGTAATTTTCATCGGGAACTTGAATGGTTTTCGTGAGTGATCAGCAGGCCATGAAGCATGAAGCTAGCGTGCATGTAGTGCCAGTGAGTTGTTTACAGTGAAGTATGTCAGTTTGTTTGTCGAACAGTGTGAATTTCAAGACGATATCGGACTCGCTAGTATGTGAGGAAATAGTCAGAACTGATAAAGGAAGGTCCGTTCATGCCGACAATTTATGTTAATTAAAGATGAATACCAGGAGGTGTTTAACATTACGAGTATCAGGGAAGGAACAATAATAACGATAGTCGAGGCGAAGCATTATCGCGAGGCCCTATATTGTAACAGACATCCATTCGAAAATAGCATAGCAGTGCGGCATTTTAAGAGACGCAGTGAGAATGCAACAGGGAAGGCTACATCTACTTTAAGCTTGTGTTGGAAGACTGCAGGCCGCAGGCAACTTGATATGTCGGTCAAGGCCAGCTCGAAATAGCTCCTCGAGGAAGGAAGTGTGTCACTGGTTGAGGAAAGTGAATATATATAATTCGAGTGAACCAGGAACTAGACGCTATAGTGCGTGGGCGTGAAAGTGCTCTGATATAGTGAAATGTAATATTGCCACACGGCGGCATGAACTTAATAACCATGGACTCAAATATTCTGGGAATCAACATGCATATTAATACGCAAATTATGCTGCACTGAACCTCTAAAGGGGCCATAATGGGGTGAACGGTCGCAACGAGATGGACGAGTGGACCATGGTTGGGACGTCAGGAGACGCCGCTGCTGAAGGTGACCGGGGGCAAACAGTGGGCGGACATGGGCGTCGCCAGGAGATCGAGAGGTGCCGGGGGGCGTATACCTCTACCAGTACGCTGGGAGACCACATCGCGGAGACGCTGGAGGAACAACGCCGCCCTAATGCCGCAGACGACGCCGACGCCGACGCCAGGGGTTTCCGAGGACACCGGATATAAAGTAAGACGTTTCATTTCCATCCTTGTTCATCAGGAAGAAGAGAACCTCTACCTCGGATAGCCGTGCCATGAGATAACCTGAGATCGTGTAACTTAACGCCATTTATAATCATTTATTCCAGATTGAACAAGAGCATCATTTTCTCATAGGGTTGTACAGATTTTTTTTGTCTTTTCTTTTCGGGTCGTTTGACTTACATAAATTAACAGTATCAATGGTAGGAGTAAGACATACATTTATTATCTGAGACATAATAATAATAATAATAATAAGTTGAAATTGGGAAACGATAATATGAGATGCCCATTTTGTTGGGAGATTCTAGCATCTCGATTTCCGAGGTCATTATACGAATTTTATTCTGAAAGGTTTGTCACGGATTGCATTGATTTTAATAGCAAAATGAATATGGTTGGAGATTGTCGAATAAGGTTCCTTGGATAGGATGCCATATTATCATACGACCTCGTGGTCCCGATAAAGTTGATACGCTCTGTTAGTGTGGGTTCTTGAGACATGCTAATAATGCATGATTTTTGTAATGATGTTGTGTAAAGTTAATGTGATAATTAGATAGGGTATTATTCCGTCATATATGACGAGGTTATTAACGGGGTGACGTATGTCCGTTGAATTGAATTTGTGAGGACAGTCCTCTTGACGAACGTGTTACGTTTATCGATGAGTTGTATATTGAATAGCGCAGGGGTGTAATTGATAGTGCGCTCGACAGTCAGATTGTTCGGATCCTCACACAGAGTGTTCGACGGAAGGGTTGCAATTAAATGTTCGTTGTGAGAATGAAATACACTAGGGCGCCTTATTACGAGGTCCTTAACCTTTCATGAACATTAGACAATGCTATAATTTAATTACAATGACAAAGATGACAGTGTGGATCAAGGTTGTTGGAAAGGCGAATATAAATCAGTAATAATAATAATAAGAATTAGTAGTGTAAATATGTCAGCACAATCTGGGTGTGTTAATAATTTATGATAAGTTATAATTAATTGTTGAAATGCCATATTATGTGAAGCTGAGTTGATGTTTGAGTGCTATTTGATGTAATATGATGCTCTTTAGTTATTAATTTGCAGTTCGATAGAGGAGATCCGTCCATTGCTGTATAAGGGTAGACAGTTGTAATATACGTAGATATTCAATATTTTCTTAGAGTTTTTGCCGCAGGTGAACTTTGTGATAAGTGGCTAGTGATGTTTACATGCGTGTGCACCGATAAATTAAGGGTTAATTTAGCTTTTTGAAAGGCGATCTCCTTGTCGGAACTTTAAGAGAGGACACCCACGAGTTTGAATAAGTATATATTTTTTTGTTTGTTTAGGGACTATGAACTTGATTATTTTTTCGGACTTTGTCCCACCCTAACTCTATACTCGTGCGTGGTAGGCAGGTTGCATATTTATTTATCCTTTGGCCAATAAAGGAGCAGATGTGATTTTACGAGGGCTTTTCCTTTCTTCTCTGTTTGTTAATTCAAGTTAGGGAGTTTGCTTTTGAATCCTGGTTCAGTCAATTTGCCATCCCGACCCGTAAACGACCCGAGACTCTTTGTCTCTGGCTCGCTGGAGCATTTCTTTTAGTCTTGTCTATATGAACCAAGATTCACACCTTTTTTTTTTTTACCCACTCCCTTGGCTGTTTCTTCTGATGGGGCCGGGATGTTGGCCGGGTGATCGCCTGTCCCATTGGAGAAACGGGCACAACGTCAAGGAGGCGATGACCAGGAAGCAGTTTTCAGCGAGGGTTACCATGGGAGGAGTTGTTACAGTAGTATCTATAGTTCAATGGCCACACCTCCCGACCCTGTTACATAGGAAGTAATGAGAACTGTGATCTGTGAGGCGCAGCCTAACAGCGCTACTACCCATCTGAACAACATATTTCTATCAACAGTTCCAAATTTATTGACTGTTTTGGTTTAATTACCCGAGTGAAATTTACAAATGCTTCTAATTAATTTAAAGTGTAAATAACTTTATTAAAGAAATGAATTTATAGAATCTTTCAAGAGAGGCTCCGCCTGAGAGTCTTTTATCACCAACCACGCCTTGATTTTGGGCATGTAAAAAGACCTACCACTGCAATTGGTGGTGTGTAGCAAAATTTGAAGATTATATTTGGCTGGTTAGGAAACGTTCTATTCAAGTTCCAACGTTCTCCGCTAGGTGTTAGTAACAGTGGCCAATGTTGGAACTACTTGAAATTGAACTTTCATTCATCTTCATTCATTTCATCTCTATTTAACTCCTTTCGTGAGGTTGGCGTCAGGAAGGATATCCGGCCGTGGAAACTATCAGCCACGTAGTTCATCGCATCTCATCGGCGACCCCGACTAATAGACATATAATAGTCCAGCTGAGTGGTGGAGTCGGTTAAGTGTTGGCTTTCAAAACACAAGATTGTGGGTTCAATCCCATCTCGGTCCGATGCCATTATGCAAGTCAACATGTTAGAACTTGAACAGAAATGTAGAGAGTATGGCATGAAGGTCAGCATTTCAAAGATGAAGGTTAGGCTATGTCGGTAAGAAAGAAACGCAAGAAAATAGAATGCCAGGTAGGAGGAACTATAATGGAGTAGGTAGAACATTTTAAGTACTTGGGGTATGTTTTCTCTCAAGATGATATTATGGGGAAGGAAATAGAGTCAACATGAAGAAGTTAGATACCATCCCAGCATTTGCCTGGAGTAGAAGTGGGAAACCACGGAAAACTATTTCCAGGATGGTGGGATGGTGAGGGGGGAATCAAACCGCCTCTTCTCAGTGTTGCCTCACGAGGCTGAGTGTACCCCATTTCAGCCCTCACATCAGAATTAAAACTTCCTGCCATAGCCGTGAATCGATCCCTCAGGACGATAGCCAAAAACACTAGCCACTACACCACGAGGTGGTCTGATTCCTGGTTAATGCATGGGCGATTTTCGAGGTAAGATGTCATGTCTGGTAGTTCGAATCATGATATTAGTGGTCATGTAAAACTACAAGCTTCTTTTTTTTTCCGTGTGGCCTCCTGAGAGGCCGAGTGCAGGTCTTTCTAGGCGACACCCGTGAGCGACCTGCGCGTCGGGATGAGAGATGGAATTGATGAAGGCAAATGAAACTGGGCAAGGATGTGGAAGGAAGCGGCCGTGGCCTGTCAGTAGGTACCGTCCCAGCATTTGCCTGGTGTTGAAAATGGGAAACCACGGAAAACCATTTCAAGGACGGACGACGGTGGGGCTCGAACCCACGCGTCTACCGAGTCAGCAGAGAGCTTGGCCCCATGACCTAACGCTGCGCTTTAGCGCGCGTAGCCACTACTGTCGTTTTTTTTTATTGTTAACACTATTAAGGAGGGCCAACGCGAGATAACATTGGACCCCCTACTGTTGGACATCACTGTTCTGGATAATTGGTAAACGGGCCTTGTCAGTGAAACAAAAAAAAAACAGTAACGTAATCCATTCTTTGTTTTTGGCAACTGGTTACAGGATTAGATGAAGTCGTCCAGATTAGTGCACGCGTGTATGAACGTTGGCTGAAGGTCAGATGTTCCGAGATCACACGGAAAATGATGCTATCCTTTTTACTGTACCGGTAAGTCCTCTGCAACATGTAGTCTGTATCAGATGAGGAAGAGAGGACTTAATGCCTACACTATAATAGAGTTACACTCCCAGCATATAATATATTGCCCTTTGTAACAATTGCCCGGGTTCGAAGCCGAACACGTGCCTAAGCATGACTGCACAATGGAACAGAGTAATTCACTGTCTTCTGATCTAGACAATAGGCGTACGGATTGCGCGCCGTTGTGTTTTTGTCTCCAAACCAAAGAAATGGGGCAGGCAAGAATTTATTGTTAAAACCAGTCTAACCTTCAGTAAATTAGGACTTCTGAATTATGTTCCATTTTGAACGGTATCTTTTAAGGGGGCAGCGGCATTAAACGACCTGAAATGGAATCACTGCGAGATAATAGCTACCCTGTCAGACCTTAAAAACTTCATTGGAATCATAGAGATCGTTATTTTGTGTTTGGATACAAAGAGACAGCCAATGGCCATCAGCAAAGCAATTGATAGGCGCCTAGTAAGCACATGACTTAACTGTCTATGACAGGGGTGCACAATCTTTTTAAAAGTGGGGGCCAAATTAAATTTCACATAATAAGTGCCGGGCCGCTAATTACCTTTCCACATAGGCACTTGCCAAACCCTACCGCTAAATCTAATTTTACTATTATCTGAATAACCTATTCTACCAGCAGACAAAAAACGTGTTTCAATATAATTTTTATGTCCTCGTTACCTGAAGAAGTCTTAGAACATTTTCCTAACCGTATAAAAGTTTTCAAGAAGAAATTAAATGTTGCATTCAGGGAACACAGAGGCATTACGGAGAGAAATTGAGATATACAGCATGTAAATATCTTGTTACTACCAGGTTTTGCCTAACTGTAACAGTACCTATCATACTAATATATAAAAATGAGATGGTGTGTGTCTGTCTTTCTGTCTGTCTGTCTGTCTGTCTGTCTGTCTGTGTGTTACTCAATAACGCAAGAAAAAGGAAGGAAGGAAGCTTGTAGTTTAACGTGACCGTTAATCTCGCGATCATAAGCCACGGGACCTCCGTTTTACGTGGAATCCGAACCACAGGACATGGCATTTCACATCGAAAATCTCACATGCATTGACCGGGAATCGAACCCGGCCCGCCTTAATAACGCAAGAACCACTGGTCCGATTTAAATGACATTTTGCATGGATGTAGCTGATTTACCAGGTTTACATATAGGATACTTTTGATTTCGAAATTTTGCACTATTAAAAAATGGCGACCCTTTTCGTGACGTCACTACACCCTTTGGTTTCAAAATTTCATATTTCCATATCAAATAAAAAGAGAACGGTAGGAAATAGCAAACTTTTGATGGCACATATGAGCTTTGAAATTTAATTTCCTATCCAAAAGGTCCTTATCACTTTTCGTGTATCTCCTACGGTTAGCGAGTAAAACCGACATTTGTGACGTCACTACACCCTTTGGTTTCAAAATTTCATATTTCCATTTCAAATAAAAAGAGAATGCTAAGAAATAGCAAACTTTTGATGGCATACATGAGCTTTAACATTTAATTTTCTATCCGAAAGGTCCTTATCTCTTTTCGTATATCTCCAACGGTAAGCGAGTGAAACCTAAATTTGTGCAATAAAACACGGTCAACACCGAGCGGTGCAGTATATCTCTCTATATATAAAAATGAAAGTTTGTCTGTTTTTTTCTGTCTACGGAAATTTGAGTTGTTTACGCGTATCAGACTGTTTTATGATGGATGCGCGCGATATTTTTTGTCTGTCTGTCTGTTTGTTTGTTTGTTTGTTTGTTTGTTCGTCTGTGGATAACTTTGTTCCCTTATAACTCGAGAACGGCTGGGTGTATCAACGTAAAATTTGGTACAGATATCCATCAGAGGCACGACACTTATCATTGATATAACTCTTCTCCGTACCCCTCATAAAAGGGGGCCTACCCCCTTAAAATACATGCTGAAATAGGCGTAGAACGACGAGACAGAGCTCATTTTCAGCCCATCAATGTGAGAGACAAAACTCGGGTACCCGAAAACTACATTTTAAGGCCCTAAGACCTACTGTTTTTGAGATATTCCCAGAAAACTAATTTCATTTAATAAACTAATGAATGATTGCAAGCCAGTAACCATGGCAACAGATTCTCAGAGGTCCATCTATTGCTGTAAGACGCAATGCAATTCCATTAATTACATTAGTGTGAAAGTTTGCAAACGGCTATAAGGTTATCACGGAACCAAATTAAGCCGTAAAATTCATCAATAAGTATAATGCGCTTAAGGGGATCAAGGGGTACTCTAGAATTTTTTTTACGCGATTTACACCTGCGGGTGTGGTACGGCAGGTCTATTATATTCCTATCCCCATATTATTCATTCATTAATTTCGTATAGGCCATCTATGGACCGCGTCATTCCAACTATCTCCTACTGGCTTTGATGTTTGCCCAGTACGCCCGCATTCGTTCTCGGTGGACTTCCTTCCGCTCCTGGGTCCAAATATTTCCCGTTTTCAGCTTCGGTTTTTCTTGGAAACCTTTGCAAGCTTGAAGTTTCCTTTTGAGTGAGGCACGCTCCTGAATGTCTGTTGGTGATATCCCCACTTCTTTCAGATCTTTATCCAGTTCAATGAACCAGGCCCATTTTGTTTTCCTCTCCTGAAAGTAAGTTATGTTGCGGTTGGTCAGTCTCGCTGGGCTCATTTGTTTCACATGCGCAAAAAAGTGGTATCTTTCTCTTCCGGATGACGTTACTTATCTTCTCCACATGAGTATATAGTTCATGGTTATGCCGTCTTCTGTATTCCCCATTTTCTTTGATGGAACCCAATATCTTTCTCAAAATTTTTCTTTCTTTGGCCTCCTGTTTCTCGACCAAGCCTTTTTTGTTCATCGTGAGGCATTCAGAAGCATGCAAGCAAGACCTCCGGACGGATGTCACTGCAGTAATGTTTTAGTTTTGCGTTGAAGGATATTGACCTTTTCTTATAGATGTCCTTAGTTAAATGGTAGGCCATTTCCATTTTGCTCATGCGTGGATGAATGCTTCTTTCTCTGATAATATAATATCCCTTCCCTGACCCGTCCTGAAAAGGAAAGTACATGGCCATTGACTGCATTAATAATATAAAAAATAGGTGTTTACTTTCTCCCTATATTATATTATTATTAGTATTATATTATGGCGAAAAACGACGAGACAAATCCCCTTGGTGCCAGAAACAAAACTCGGGGGCCCTCAAGGGTCCTCGAAAACTACATTATAAGGCTCTAAATCCATCAGTTTCTGAAATATTCCCAGAAAACTAATTTAATTTAATTTAACAAACTAATGAAGGAATGCAAATCGGTAACCACGAGAACATTATCTCAAAGGGTGGCTTACAACTTTCCTTCTATTTCTGTAAGAAGCAATGTCACTCCATTTATTACATTTCTGTGAAAGTTTGCAAATGGTTATGAGGTTATCACGGAACTAACGTAGACTGTACAATTCATCAATGCAATTAAGGGGGTCAAGGGGTAACCTAGAATTTTTTCATGCAATTTTCACTTTCGACATATAGTACAGAAGGTCTATTATATCTCCAAACAGCAACATTATTTTCAAAAATTCTTGAATGGAACCAGCATTTTTTTGCGGCTTTTAGGAATTTGGGCAATTTGAAGCTAAAGAACCTGAATTTTCATTCACCACAAGCCTTTATAATTTATGAAAGGGGTCTTCCTGTGTATGGGCACCTAGCACAACGTAGAGGGTCAGTTTTTATGTGACGTGTATTGCGTTTCGTCTACAAGGCTTTCAATTCTATTTCACGTCAGGAAGTACACGTTAGGTGAATTTAGTCTGAGAGCACATTTTTTTTTGTCGACAAATGGGTTCATCGTAAGGATGATTTTGTTTGATACTGTGTGGTAGATACCCATATTTGGATATCTGGGTAATATGTTGTAGACAATAGAATTGTCTGTCAGTCTTTCTGTGTATCTTTATGTAGCCTACGCCTGTAACTCGTGTTCGGATGCTTGGTGCATCGTAAAATTAGGTATGGTAACCATGAGAGTCAATACACCAATCATTTATAAAACTCTTCACCGTACTTTTCATACAGTAGAAGGGTGGATATAGAGAAAAACTTCTCAATACATGCTAAAATAGGCGAAATATAAAAATTATTCTAGAAGGACGACCAAAGCATATGTTGCGCTTCTCAATGTGAGACACAAAATTCGGGAATCTATAAAGGGTCTCCGAAAACTACATTTTAAGGGCCTTAAATTAACAGTGTGTGTGATATTCCCAGAAAACTAACTTCGTTCTGATAAACTTGAAGGAATGACAAACCGCTAACCATTGATAATGTCTGGTGTTAACAACGAACACCGTTCGAAGAACGGGTACTTCTGCTAGTTAATAAATAAATAAATAAATACATGGTTTAAATCTATTTTTGAAGTCTTTTTTGGCAAATTGCGTTATTAAGTTATCAAATTACTGATGTAAAATCAAATAAAAACCAATAAATAACCTCGCGCTACACCACTTCAGGGTCAGACAGCGCCCTCATCCTCCCCTGCTGCACAACGACGAGTCCGTGTGTCAGTCCTGTGCTCACATCCACTTGTATTGCAAGAGTGACTCCACAGTCAGTCTGAACCTTGCAGCAGTCTGGTTATGCAAAACTTAAAGTCTGTCCAATAATAGTTTACTTTTGAATTTATTTTTAACGAAACATGTTTATAATTTTCTTATTTCAACTAGGGCCTACAATAATGGGAAAAATCTCATCATTCACAATATATATATTCACGTTTTCAATAGTATACAAGAAGTTCCGTGAAGAACTATACAGCCTACTTTTCATGGCAATGATTATTCTACAGTATATGAACCTATCTAGAATAATGTCGAAATTAAGTTGGTAATATCGAAATATCTAATTAGTTCAAAATATACCTGGTATAATGTAGCCTAATAGAGCACTACAGTTAGCAGCCCTGGTGACTGAATATATTCTTAGTTCCACCTCTTAAGGTACAGAATACAAAATTTGGCTGAAGTCCAATGAACGTTACATGCAGTTAGACACTGGATCTATCAGCACGCGTAAAAGCATGTTGCCAACAATACCATGCGTGAGCTGGTCATATATAATCTGAATTATTATGATATCTTGTTGTGCCAATTTTGGATGAAATCCATTTGTTAGTATAGAAGTTACATGTATTTTAAAATTGGACATATCAGCCGGCATAGAATCATGTTGGCAGCACTGCCTTGTATTAATTACTCCAAATTAATCTAGAATGTCAGGTGCTATACGTGTGCAAAGTATAGAGCTGTTGGCTTGCATACTTTCTGATATATTGATATTAGGGTAAAAATAATATAGACAGCATTTATTAACAGTTGGCAGCCCTGATTGCTCTTAACAATACTTATAGTCATATCTGTTATGGTACACATAGCACATACGAAATTTGGTTGAAATCCAACTGATAGTATAGAAGTTACATGTATTTAAAAATTGGTACTATCAGCAGGCTTATAATCATGTTGGTAGAACTGACGTATGTAAGTTACTCCAAATTAATCTAAAATGTCTTAGTTTAAAGCTGTTGGCTTGCATACTTTCTGATATATTGGTATTTGGATTAAGAAAAATAGACAGAGCAATTATTAACAGTTAGCAGCCCTGGTGGCTCTTAAGAATACGCTCAGTCATATCTGTTTACGTACAGATATTACATACTAAATTTGGTTGAAATCCAATTGATAGTGAAGAAGGTATATGGATTTAAACATTGGACCTATCAGAAGGCTTAAAATTATTTTGGCAACACTGTCATGCTTGGCCTCCTGGAAATTAAACTGAAATAGTATTATCTACATGTGTGGCAATTTTGGAATAGCTCCCATGCATACCTTGCAAGATATCCAACATGGAGCTCAAATTTCTAGTGCGTTTTTTCAGCAGTTTAACATCATTTTCAAATATGTACGTGAGCTATTCCGGTGCAGATCTTTACTCATACTAAATTTGGTTTTGATTGCTGCAGCCGTTTAGGAGTTGATAGGGGGCGACACACACACAGCCAGCCAGACAGACCGACAGACAGACTGATAGACAGACACACATATTCCCGGATCGATCTCATAAGTCTACTTTTTCCTCATTTTTGCAAAATGTGAAAAGTAGGCTAAAAATACAGGGTCATCGAAAAATAATGCCAACGTCTCAAAAAATTATAGCACCGAAACCCTTTATGTTAAACGTGTAATTCTTTCACTGAACGCCAGCTGGTTAAAGTAAGTTTTGTTTTGGAGGGGACTTGACCTTGCTATGCGCACACTAGATGCGCAGTAGCCAAGGTCGACCGGGGGCGCGCGTGCCAATGACAGCACCGCCCGTCAAACTGCACCTGATTACAAAGCTGTCATTCGATGGTTTAATCAGCTTAAGGAAACAGGGACTGTAGAGAAAAAATCCAGGCCAGGCCGACCACCAACATCAGCATTGAACTCACGCTTTCCCGATGGCTGGATTGGTACGTGCAATCATTTCATAGTAACTGTCAAGACGGCGGCAGAAATTCGCTCCCGCAAGTGCTCAAAATCCCGAATTTTTTCTGCATACACAATGTTTTTAATGTACCCCCAGAAAAGAAAATCCAAAGGGGTTAGGTCAGGACTTCATTGGCGCGCGCGCCCCCGGCCGAACTTGGCTACTGCGCATCTAGTGTGCGCATAGCAAGGTCACGTCCCCTCCAAAACAAAACTTGCTTTAACCAGCTGGCGTTCAGTGAAATAATTACACGTTTAACATAAAGGGTTTCAGTGCTATAATTTTTTGAAATGTTGGCATTATTTTTCGATGACCCTATATTCATCCGTGGGCCGCATGAACTGACTTTTGAGGGGCGCGGATTGTGCACCCCTGGTCTATGGTTTGGTCCTGTACACAAACAAATGACTAGTGGCTTATTCGACAATAATTATTAGAGAAGCATCTTGCACCGTGGTCATACTTTTGTTCCAATTAACATTATTGTTATTATTCAAATGAGGCATATGTGTAGTTAGTTACAGTTGCACACACTACTACCTGAATACATTTTGTCAGACGAGTTCAATACCCACCCACTACAAGGAGATGATGACCAAGATGTTTCAAGCCCGTGAAATGAATTAACAACAACAAGAAAGGAAATACATGTTATCAGACAAATCCAATACACGAGCAAGTACATGTGGCTGATTACCTAGATGTTCAAAACCCCTGAAACTAATGATCAACAACGATCGTAACACGTGCCCAAAAGAACTCATCTTCTACATAGCAGTCCATGGAATTTGGCTGTAGAGGACTCACTTTAATAGCATGATTATTAGCCGTACAGTATAATAATCATATTATTAATAATAATAATATTAATAATAGTTTGATAAAATAATGAACCTGCATCTACTGCGAACGGCTAATTGGGACAGGTTGGCGACACAATAGAAATACTGATATAAAAATCACCGTATATAATAAAATCAATGAAACCCTTCAAAATGTAATTGATTATTAACATCAATAATGGTACTCTTCCGAAGGGTTCACTCACATTAACGTGTGGCGAATTTGTTGCGTGTAATCAAATATATGGGTGTAAACTTCTGACATGAAGCGATAAGCGAGATAAGTGATAAGCGAGAAACCATTCAAAATTTAAATCTTTTGGTGGATTCTACCTTATTACAACCCGATCAGAAATTGAACATAATGAACATAACGTCATTTACAAACACTTGTTGAGAATATTCCAGGAAGTGTTTTGGATGATGTCGATAAGTTGATTAGATCGTTAGTTAATGATATTTTAAGCCTGCGCATGACTGTCCGAATGTTGAATGCACTGAGGAATTTAAGGGGTTTGGGTATCTTTAGAGCTGCCTGGGATGCTAATTTACAACAATATAACATCGCCAAGAGATTACTGTTAATAGAGGAAGCTCATTTGCACTGGATTACTTATAGACAAGGTATGTCCTCTTCCGAATGGACAGCTGCAATAAAGATGTAGCGTAACACAGCAGCGGTACGACCAGTTCCAGGAAGGAAATTACTACCAATCACTGCCGTTTCCCAGGGTGCGAAGAAGTTGAAACGCTGGGATGTTGTCCAAAACGCGAGCGGATGAGAACACTCGACATCACATAATTCGGTCTCAAATCGCAGAAGCTGTACACAGACATTACCCTAGCGAAGTGGGAAGTCTAGGAAGAAGTTCATTGTTTGGCGGAGGATGGCATCTCTAGACGAGTGAAATTGTAGCTCTTAATGGGCTCTCGGGAAAGCAATGATTCTAGACCCCATAATTCGATTTGAAAAGCACGTTCAGCAAACTATCGAAGTCGACGCCGAGAAGAGAGCTATCTCCCATGTATTCCTCACTTAAGTGTGAGTTATAATGCAGCTGATTATACAAAGGAGGTAAGAGGTCTTCCTCTTCGGTGCACGTGGGACATTGTTTCTGTATATTAATAAGAAACCTTCCTTTATTACTATCATCCATTATTCCCCTGACTACTTTTATTTCATGTTAGAAAAAGACATCCCCTTCCCCTTAACGCCCACGTTCTGTTCTATCTTTTACGCCCCTAGGCGTCGTATTGCTCCTCTCGTTTCCATCTCTTCCCATTGGCTTCTCTTTCTTACTATCATCTATTAATCTATTATCATTCACTGTTTCCTTCATTTTCACACCGTATTCTCTTTATATCTTAAGAAAATCAGCCTCTTCCTCTTCACGCTCTCTCTTTGATCCATCTGTTGCGTTACTCGGCGTCACCGTCTCTTCCTTCTCTTCTCATTGACGTCTTTCTTATTCCTATAATCTACTCATTGATTCATTCATTATCACACTTTTTCTTTTCTGAAGGATTCCATTCATACTTTGAATTACTATCTATATATAAAACAAGAAGTTCCGTGATGAACTTTTCTTAAAATTTAAGATTCATGCCAATGATTAATCTATATGGATTTATCTAGAATAATGACGAAATTAAGTTGGTAATATCGAAATTTCTAATTAGTTCGAAATACTATATACCTGGCATAATGTAGCCTAATAGAGAACTACAGTTGGCAGCCCTGGTGACTGAATATATTCTTAGTTCCATCTCATATGGTACAGAATACAAAGTTTGGTTGAAGTCCAATGGATAGCATGGACGTTGCATGCAATTAAACATTGGATCTAACAGCGCGCGTAAAATCATGTTGGCAACAATGACATACATTTATTGGTCAGAAATAATCTGAAATAATATGATCTATTATTGAGTCAATTTTGAATGAAATCCATTAGTTAGTATAGAAGTTAAATGCATTTTAAAATTGGACCTACCAGCAGGTTTAGAATCATGTTGGCAGCACTGACGTAGGCCTATATTAGTTACTCTAAATTAATCTAGAATGCCTGGTACTATACGTGTGCAAAGTTTAGAGCTATTGGCTTGCATACTTCCTGATGTATTGATATTAGGGTAACAAAAATAGAAACAGTATTTATTAACAGTTGGCAGCCCTGGTTATTCTTAAGAATCGGCATAGTCATATCTGTTATGGTATACTTAGCACACACGAAATTTGGTTGAAATCCAAATGATAGTATAGAAGTTACATGTATTTAAAGTTGGACCTCTCAGCAGGCTTAGAATCATGTTGGTAGCACTGACGTATATAAGTTACTCCAAATTAATATAGAATGTCAGGTACTATACGTGTGCATAGTTTAATGCTGTCGGCTTGCATACTTTCGGATATATGGGTATTTGGATTTAAAAAAATGAGAGCATTTATTAACAGTTGGCAGCCCTGGTGGCTCTTAAGAATACGCTCAGTCATATCTGTTTATGTACACATAGCACATACGAAATTTGGTTGATATCCAATTGATAGTGTAGAAGTTATATGCATTTAAAATTTGGACCTATCAGCGGGCTTATAATCATTTTAGCAACACTGCCATGTATGGCCTCCTGGAAATTAAATTGCAATATTATTATCTATATGTGCGCCAATTTTGAAATAGCTCCCATTCATACCTTCCATGACATCCAACATGGAGCTCAAATTTCAATTGTGATTTTTCAGCAGTTGGTAGCACTGACATCATTTTCAAATACGGCCCCGAGATATTCAGGTATAGATCTTTACTCCTACCAAATTTTGTTTCGATTGCTGCAGCGGTTTAGGAGTTGACAGACAGACAGACAGAAGGACAGACAGACAGACAGAAGGACAGGACAGACAGACAGACACACATTTGCCCGATCTCACAAGTCTACTTTTTCCTCATTTTTGCAAAATGTGAAAAGTAGGCTAAAAATGAATTTTCTCAGGTGAGTTATAAATCTATGGTATGTGTCGCTGCAATTTATCCTTGTTTTATAATCCTGGACCTCCGTGGTAACCTGAGGTGTAAGTAAGATGCCGATTTTGAAAGAATAAAAATATAAAAACCTAAATAAATATTGGTTATAATCAGGACGTGAACTTTGATGACATCATCTTTTAATTCGTTTTCCACAGAAATTGCTAACTTCTACAGAAATCCTGATCATAGTTCCCACCCAGATTGTAGGAATACTTATATATTACGTCATTTTTTGCCGTTTTATAATTTATGTCATTTTCTAAAAGTGCACTTCATTATTTGGTCATTTTATAGAATTTATCGCAGTATTTTATAATTTTGAGTAATTTTCTCATATGTTCAAGGGTTTTGATGCATTTTTTGCATGCGGTAATGGGTATTATCGGAACTTAAAGTGAGGATGAATTCGGAGACATGAGAATCTTCACAACTCATTGTTGGTCTGAAGACTAAAGTAACTTTATTCAGTTCTTAAAGGGGCAGCTGACCTCACTATTCCGCCCATTAAAACTCCAAGTACTAACCAACTCAGTCCTTGGAAATACCCACATTCTTGGAGACATATCTACGCTTGCAACTAATCCTGGAGCGATGTTGAAAGCGAGGGTAGCAGGATAGACTACAGTAGGCCCAGTAATGCCAGTCTCAGATCAACCATACGGTGCTGAGTGAATGTGAGTATGTTAAAATGCCGATGTTAAAGTCATGTAGGGCCACAGATTACCTACTACACATAGCCGACAGCCATGCTAATTCTTGGCACCTAAGACTTCAGCGCTGTCTGGTGTTTGACCGCGGTACTAGTTGAGCACGGCCGTGCGGGTAGCCTACCCCACCCCTTCCCCTCGTTCCGCTAAATATTCTCGTCCTAACTGCTCTGCCCACTTCAATGTTCCGAAAATCACAATCTTCCCAATATTTATAGCACACGTTTTTAAGTGTGGAGATAATAATATGATCTACACGAAATAAATCACATTCAAAATAGCAATAACAGATTAAAAAAAAAAAATAATAATACCAAAGTGGGAAATTGTGAATTCCGGAACTCTGAAATGAGCAATCACAGCATTTAGGACATGACCTCATCAATAATTTACATGTTATAATTTACATGTTTACATTTATTTCAGTTGCAATTGGAGCATATTGCATTGACAAGAATTAGGCTACTATAAGGTCTGCAGCATATTATTACTCAATTTAAAAAAATGGTCCCTGCCAATTAACCACTGTAGGCCCAATTATAACCGATTAGTTCCGAGATTAAACTAGAAAGGAAAAGTACTGGGAAGGGAGAATATTCATATCTTAAAATGATTGATGCTGTTCGCAATAACAGGAAAATTTTAACAGAGAATACTAAGGAAATAGGTGGTGTAACTTGATCCTCATCACACCAAAATTGTTAGTGTAATTAGTGCCAAATTCATTAGTTTCAGGAAAATAATTGGATATCACAAAATTTGTATACAGTAGTTCATTTCATATTCCCTTTAAAATATAACCAGTTCACCAATTTTGAAGGGTGAAATTCAGTAAGTACATGTACATAAACAAATATCATGGCACACTAATACAGTAAATTCTATGACATGCTGTGAAGGGGAACCGAGAAATAGGACTTTCAATGAAAAACAAGAAACACACTCAATACTGCTAGAAATCATCATGTTTTATTTAAAAAGTTTGTCAACGAAGAAAAAATAACAGGGAGAGCCAAAATCAAACTTAGCAAAAATACAGTAATCAAATCTGGTCCTTTTAAAAGTATGTGTTGAGGCATGTTCTTATTTTTTTGCCAAGGTATAACGGTATGCTACAGCACATGATAATGGACATATTACCTCCTTGACGCCATGGCTGACACCGATGAACCGCTAATTCCTACAACACATGCAAGTTTGTATGTTGAAACAGTTAACTTAATAAATGTGTAATGCTTGAAATGGAGAACTTGAATTTGCTGATATGTGTATGTTTGCACCTACTATAACTATATTTTAAAAGAATCTCTTATTGTAGAATCATTGTGTTTTTGATATTAATTTTAGGGCTTTTGATAACATATTCATTTAGCCACATATATTTGGAAGTGTATAGGATTTATATGATAATCTGTGTTATTGTGGTATCTGTAGTAGTGTGTAGGCTATACTTTCTGTAATTCAGATGAGGACTGGAAAGGTGGCAGCCGTAGTTAGGAACATTAATTTTTAAGAATTTTTAATAATATGTACTAAAAAGAAATTGAAATACCAACAGGAACAGTTACAACTTCGCTGTCCACTCAGCCAAGATATTCTGCAGATCTCTCCTGTGGGCCTCAACATTATTTTATTCCTTTCCTGATGGAACTCCGGTAGTACCTTATTTCAACTCCTGGGGCACCTCCCCAAGCCTGTCCCTTATAAAGCTACACACACTACTACAGTCATCACATGAAATGAAAATCCACAGCCTGCTTCCAGTCTCCGACCGGGTCAGGAATGGAATGAATGAAGCCCCCAACTAGCGGCGAGGATATGAACTGTGCCGGCTGCCGAAGCCTGTCGCACTCCTCTGGGGCAATGATGAAATGAATGACAGATGAAATGAAATGATAGTGGAGAGTGTTGCTGGAATGAAATTTTGACAGGGAAAACCGGAGTACCCGGAGAAAAACCTGTCTGCCTCCGTTTTGTCCAGCACAGATCTCACTTGGAGTGACCGGGATTTGAACCACGGACCCAGCGGTGAGAGGCCGGCGTGCTGCCGCCTAAGCCACGGAGGCTCCACTACTGCAGTCATCACATAATCGGAGCAATTCTACCTACACCCAACTGCACGGGGCTGATGACCAAGATGTCCCAAGCCATAAAATGAATTAACAGCAGACAAAATCAAGTCATTATGTTATTTTGTGTTGTGTTGGATTCTGACACATGTATGCGTTTGACAGAGTGCCATTTAAGCTCATGAATAGGAATGAATGAATACGACTACCCTACTTGTTTACGGATTTACAGGAGGCAGTCATGATAGGAATTACCTAGAAATTTATATTCAGTATGTGTGAGAACCCATGATAAACCACTTGCTGGGTGGCTAAGCGGAGAATCAAACCCAACATTTCCCGGTTTACCTAACAAGGTTGTGTGTACCCTGTTCTTACCCTCAGGCTAGAATTAGATTTCTTGACATTCAGGAATCAAACATGGACCCCAGAAGTGGCAACCAAGAACTATACCACCTGGTTGGTCACATTTATTTTTAAGAATAATATGTTCTAAAAAGAAATTGAAATTCCTACAGGAACAGTTACAACTTTCCCTGTCCACTCTGACAAGATATTCTGCAGATCTCGCCTGTGGGCCTCAACATTATTTTATTTGATTCCTTTCCTGATGGAACTCTGGTAGTACCTTACTTCAACTTCTGGGGCACCTCCCCATGCCAGTCCCTTATACCGCTACACACACTGCTACAGTCATCACGCATTACTAATTGCACAACCACAACATCAAAATTTGAAGGGGTAGGGGGTCTAAGATTGCTCTTGGTAATCTGTCAAAGTGTAGTAAACAAGCATATAAAACTCAGTACAGCATTGGAAGCATATGAAATTGATGTGGCGATAGGAGAGGAATCATGGCTGAGAGAAGGGGTAGGAAATAGAGAAGTATTCCAAGAAGGGTATGTAGTCTATCGTAGGGACCGAGGAAATAAGAAGGGTGGGAGGGGGGGGGGGGGTGTTTATTCTGGTGCAGGAAACCTACTGCTCACATGAATGGTTTACCGACGAAACGGATGAAATATTAGGATAGAATTAGTTTGTGACAATATGAAAGAGGTGGGAATTATAGGAATATATAGGCCTGGGAGAGAGAAAAGAGACATGGAAATATTTGAGAAAGTAATAGATCACACTCATAAAAACAATAACTTAATGGCATGGTAATAATTGGGGGGGATTTAAATTTGCCAGAAGTTGATTGGAATGGAGCTGCAACAGAAGCCCATGAACAGAAACTTGCAAATAAATTAGTTTGGGAGGGAGGATTTACACAAGTAGTGCAAGCACCAACTAGGTTCAGTAACTTTCTGGATGTATTCCTGATAAAACAAGGGGAACTTGTTGAAAACACCCACGTAATTGAAGGAATAGGTGACCAAATGGCTGCAATAATGGACGTTGATCTGGTACCAAAAAGGCTTAATAGGAGGGTCACACAGGACAAGAAATTATACAGAAGAACTAAATTCGATGAATTTGGACCTTACCTGAAATCAAAATTTATTTCTTAGATAAGTGAAGGGAGTAATGTGGATACACTCTGGGCAAATCTTGGATTGCAGTGTCAGGTCCGGTAGTAAGGTCCTGACCAGAGCCGAGGCATTCTTCGTTCGTCCACGGAATGGCAGCACTGGTCACACGAAATGAGAACGTGGCCGGTGGCACCTTCTAGTCTCTGGGATATCATTTTAGAGGGAATCGCTCAAATCAAACGGGGGAAAAATAGAGGACACTATCAGCAGTTCCATCTGAAGGTTTATTAACATTCCCAACTTATTCTTGAGTGTTTCTGAGAGAATGCTCCTGTATGTTTCTAAATATTTTAATTCTTTAGAGGGGGGATGGGTTACAGCACACAACTAATTTTCTACATCCAGCCGCTACTGAGCACGAGCTGTGACTGGCTTAGACATTGGCATCCTACGTGTTGAAAAATATTGTAAGTAACGTGTAGGAATAAAATACTACCTATAGGTATGTCAACCATTAAATATACAAGGTGAAGAGTCCTTTAACACAAATTGTTTACTGTGATACTGGAAGAAACAATACAACACAGTGGTAATAGCTCTAGCCTGCACCTATTTGTTAATAAAATTTCATGTTATTTCACTCAGATCTCTGTTGTAGTGGCTAATTATATGTGCACCTTGTAACTTAATTGTACATTATGCAACGAGCCTATAATGACAATAATTAAAACACGAGTATGTTCATAAAACGAGCGTAGCGAGTTTTATAATTTCCATACGAGTGTCTTAATTACAATTATTGACGAGTTGCATACGAATGTTTATGTTCGACGATAATTATAACTATTTTATGTTCGAACATAAATATTCATAAATATCTGTCGAGATTTCACCAGTTTTATGTACTGACCAGAGCGCATGGGACGCAGAGAATACCTTGTATTCGACCATGGCTTCCTGGAATACCTCACTATGACACTCGCCACGCAGTGAAATTTAAAATAGGGGGCCATGAAAGTCAGCGCAGGTACGATGCTATCCTCACCTAATTGGTCACACAACTTGTTTCTTGAGCTCTGATTGGTGGGAGAAACTGTATCATAATGAAAACTTGTACTATAATGAGCCTCATTATAGTACAGTTTTCTGACATATAATATTTACATTTCGCCAGGATCGAACATAAACATATTAACCAATCTTCTTTACATTGTTTTATGACTTAACACCCCTTCAAAACTGATGAGTATTTATTTTAGTTAGACACATAAGCTTATTTATTAATGTAATGGACATCTATGATTGATGCAGCCCATAAGATTGCCTCCCTCACCTTTCAGTAAATAACTAAAATTTTAATTCTGCGATTAATGTAACTAATCCACGTGTGTTTCTATTACACAACAATTAAGGGTAACTCCAGCATATCTTCTAGATTTTTGATGTGTGTGGTGAGTGGTTTTGTTACTGATTCTGCAGGTATCACCCTTATGAAAGATGTCTCATCATTTCTAATTCTAATCTTACTCCTCTGCCAGAAGAGAAATAGTTTTGCAACGCATGGATACAGTGCTGTAGCTGCTGAATTTTCTAAAAATAATTATTGAATGATCTGAAGAAAAATAAATATAGCCTATTCTAAAATAACAACATACGCATAAAATGAAACCATTCTGATGAACTTAATATTCTTCAAATTCAGAGTACAAATGCGTTCACCATTTGGTGCTTCGTTCATTTGTGTATTTGGACCAAAATGTAGACCTCTGATATAAATTTTAATGTTGGACTTTGCTCCACAGAACAAGAGCACACAGCCACCCACAGGACCAGTGTGTGTTAAGATTTTAGAACCTGTAATTACAGTTCTACATCAGTAATGGCATTACTACATATTCGACCAACTGAATACTTGCCACTGCACCAGTAACTAACATGTGCAAGAACTGATCTCTTTTGAATACGGTACCAATAATTTGAAATTCAAGGAAGGGGAAAATATTAATGCTTAGACACGTTGTCATGAACCATGAAATTTTTAACCTACCGCAATGTAAAATGAATTATTAACACTCCTCAAGAACTTGAGTACACATATGCAATAGGCTCATGGGATTGTACGTATCTCTGCAAGATGTAATCAAGTTGAAAACAATACGGTAACATAGACTCTTACCTGGTCATTTCTCAGGAGTAGGCCTAATTGCCACATTCCTCTGCTATTTCGAGAACAGCAATTTACGATTTGTTTGTTCACAGAATTTGGTAGGCCTACCTGTGGAATAAACAATAGTGAAAGTTAATTAATATGTCAAGTAGAATATCCCCAGTACACTGCGTCTAATATCAATTCAAAACTAGGCTACGGTATATTTTTCACAGGCACTACAGAAACAAGTTTTCACTTAAACTCTTAAAATAAGCGTACTTACTTGGCGTAGCAGAAGAAGAACTGTTCATTTCTCATTACCAAGAAGACGATTTGATGAAAGAAAGATGAGAGAGAACACAACATTAGCTTATTATAAAATAATAATATACGGCCAATATTGTTTACACCATGCGAGACATAAACAGAGCGTCCATGTTGGTCAATGCCGCCAATCCAGTAGAAATAATGTTTATTTAATGATAAGTACCGTAATTATCGTCTGTGAGCAAGATAATTGCAAAGAAATGTCAATTAGGAATTATGTGTATATTTATTGACTAAATATAGGGATATGTTTGCAATTTAATTACAACGTGTATCATGCATATGTTGGCAAGACGATATACAGCGCTCCATATGGCTGGCTGCGCAACTACACCGATGGTACCAAATAATCCCTATCTGGTTGACACCCCCTATGTAGGGCTGTTCAATTCAAAAAAAATATTTCGGAATTCAGTGAGGATATTTTTTCTACTGATGGTGATATTATTTTCTGCAAAATAGGCTGTGTGAAGTGAAAGTTTTTTGTTTGCAATTCTTTGTGTGTTGACATTATATCAGCAACATAAATATAACACATAACAACTCGATGAATAAATTGGTTGTAAAATTTCATTCAAACTTGTAGGTATTCTTTTAGTTTTCGAGGCATTTTATTGGATTTTTGCAGTAATTTTATCGATAATTCTTTAATTATTTAGGTCATCACAATCCGTGCCCTGGTTATCATAATAATTCATTCATTTCGTATAGGCCATCTATGGACCGCGTCATTCCAACTGTCTCCTACAGGCTGTGATGTTTGCCCAGTACGCCCGCATTCGTTCTTGCTGGACTTCCTTCCGTTCCTGGGTCCAAATCTTTCCCGTTTGTAGCTTCGGTTTTTCTTGGCAACCTTTGCAAGTTTGAAGTTTTCTTTATAATAATAATAATAATAATAATAATAATAATAATAATAATAATAATAATAATAATAATAATAATAATGTTTACTTGATAAACTTGTTAATATATCTCAGTGTTTTTTTGAAGGGATTTTGTGAATTGTGTTCTTCTGACGTCATCTGGTGCGCGGTTTCATTGTCTGGCAACAGACCCAGGAAAGGGAGATTGCTGAATGTGGCAGTTCAATGAAAGAGAATAACAAAGGGAGGTTGATGAGTTTGCACACGTTTCTCTGCTATGCATGTGAAAGAATAATCGAGGCATTTCAATAAAACACTGATATTCTATTGTTTTACAAGGGGCATTAGTTGTCAATAGATGTCAAAGACAGCTGCTCTCGTTTACTGTCAGACTCACTGTGACGACAGCTTCACCAACGTGACGTGGAGTTGTTTGTATGCCCGGATAGCGAACTTCTGGTAACTCTGATTATTATGTAACAGCGAGTGTGCTTCATTGCTCTGACACTCGGCAACCACCACATTACTAAGAAATGCAAGCTATCAGGACTTCTATTCCTATTCAACGAACTTTCGTCATATGTTAGACCCCTGGAGCTTCCTACCGGATCCTTCCAAATATGGTGAACACTTGCACTGGTCAGGGTTTTTGTGCAAGAGAAACTCCCATTTTATGCAACAGGACGATACTTAAATTATATGCAAGAACATGCCGAATCAAACCTAAAATACGCATAGGCCTACACATTATTTATTAATTTAATTACTTCGGTTTATATATTTTATGCTGATGAAGACTCCATCGAGGGTTGAAACATGTTACAATAAACTAAGTATTGATCGGCAGTTGTCTCAATTAAAGAATCAATATTTTAGCTTTCATTCGGTCAACACAAAAATCATTCCAACTACTGGAATATGTAAAAAATAACATAAAAAATGCGCGTGATTAATATTTTTCTGTATATTGTTACGGACTATTGAAGAAGAAAACTAAGGGATGATATGTTTTGCTCGTAAAGAGTGCATCATCAATTCGCAAGACAAATAGCTCTACATAACACTACCAAACTTACAATGACACCCACAGACAGTCGCTCATGAAACGCATTAATACAGTTTTTGAAAGGATTCTTTGAATGAAATCGTTGTTCCACCCCCTTAAATCAATCAATCAATCAATCAATCAATCAATCAATCAATCAATCGATCAGTGGTGTAAACTATGAACACAAAGATACGTAAAATTATCGTGTTGGAAGTAATTTTTCAGCGTTGCCTTAGTAATCAAAATTAATGCTTCTGAGTCGGTCGACACTATTGTACCCAAATGTGATGGATGTTTTCGTAAACCTGAAAAAAATTACATGTAGTGTATTTATTAATCTCGTGCACATTTTGTTCAGGTGAATTTATTTATTAAATCATGCACATTTTGTTCAGGTGAATTTATTTATTAATCTCATGTACATATTGTTCAGGTGAATTTATTTATTAATCTCATGCACATATTGTTCAGGTGAATTCATTTATTAATCTCATGCACATTTTGTTCAAGTGAATTTATTTATTAATCTCGTGCACATTTTGTTCAGGTGAATTTATTTATTAAATCATGCACATTTTGTTCAGGTGAATTTATTTATTAATCTCATGTACATATTGTTCAGGTGAATTTATTTATTAATATCATGCACATTTTGTTCAGGTGAATTTATTTAATAATCTCATGTACATATTGTCAGGTGAATTTATTTATTAATCTCATGCACATATTGTTCAGGTGAATTTATTTATTAATCTCATGCACATTTTGTTCAGATGAATTTATTTATTAATCTCATGCACATATTGTTCAGGTGAATTTATTTATTAATCTCATGCACATATTGTTCAGGTGAATTCATTTATTAATCTCATGCACATTTTGTTCAGGTGAATTTATTTATTAATCTCATGCACATTTTGTTCAGGTTAATTTATTTATTAATCTCATGTACATATTGTCAGGAGAATTTATTTATTAATCTCGTGCAAATTTTGTTCAGGTGAATTTATTTATTAATCTCATGCACACTTTGTTCAGGTTAATTTATCTATTAATCTCATGTACATATTGTCAGGTGAATTTATTTATCAATCACATGCAAATTTTGTTCAGGTGAATTTATTTATTAATCTCATGTACATTTCTTTCAGGTGAATTTAGTTATTAATCTCATGCACATTTTGTTCAGGTGAATTTATTTATTAATCTCATGCACATATGGTTCAAGTGAATTTAGTTATTAATCTCATGCACATTTGGTTCAAGTGAATTTATTTATTAATCTCATGCACATATTGTTCAGGTGAATTTATTTATTAATCTCATGCACATATTGTCAGGTGAATTTATTTATTAATCTCATGTACATTTTGTTCAGGTGAATTTATTTATTAATCTCGGGCACATTTGGTTCAAGTGAATTTATTTATTAATCTCATGTAGGCCTACATTTAGTTCAAGTGAATTTATGTATTATTAATCTCATCTTCTTCAGTTTTAGGGAAACACCCATTACAATTGGCTACAATCGTGTTGACCGACTAGAAAACATTAATTTCGACTAAGATAAAACTCACTCACATACTGACTACGTAATTAGCTAACTATTTTAACTAACTAACCAACCAATGAACTAGATATTTAACAAATAACCGAATAATAATAATGTTATTGGTTTTACGTCCCATTTAACTACTGCGGCTTTTAGAGACGCCGGGGTGCCGGAATTTTGCCCTGAATGGGATGTTCAACGCGCCAGTAAATCTACTGACACAGCTCCCTCACATTTGCGCACCCTCAAATGCCAGCTGACTGCGCCAGCATTCGATCCTGCAACCTTAGGAACAGCAACCGAGAACGTTACCACTGAGCCACGCAGCCAGTCGAATAACCGAATGAATGGCCTTACAACAAGATATGAAAATGATTAAGAACGTAATCAACACCGTGTACAATTCGATTTGACGATAGCATCTGGGCCAGCGTGGGAAGCACGTGTTAACGGCGTCAACAAATTTGGCATAATGACGCATGTTACCATAGCAACTAGGGCTGGTTCTTTCAATCGATTAATTTCAGTTATAGAATAATCAATTAATCGAAGTTGAAAAATCGATTAATTGTTACAAATAACGTTTCATTGAATGCGCGTTTAATCGATTAAGCAGTTGGTCGAATAATTTATTAATTGATTTGTCGAATAATCGATGTACTTCGCTCCTTTCACCACACTCTCTCAGAAGCAAAACAGACTTTTATTTATTTAAAATATATTGTATCATATATTTTAAATGATGTACCTTCTTTTTGAAAACTATGCTAAAACAATGTAAAACAATATTGTTCCTGTCCTAAATTCTAAACATTGAACAAGAATTTAAAACTCTTCGTTTTCTTTTCGAAACCCTTCCTAATTTGATTGATGTTTTCCCTTCCATTGTCACTGACTCTTATTTGGTTATAGTTAACATAAACAAGGAAGGATACTTGGTATATTCAGGCACAAAGTAACTTTTATGAATTTATACATCATTCCGAAAATAAACATAACTCAACTTAGGCGATGATCTCTCATTTAAACTTCTTTTCTTATCTCGTGTCTATTAATGAATTAATCGATTCTTCGGCTAGCCGATTAAGCTATTATTCGATTAATCGAATGAAAAGTCAGTCGATTAATCGACTAATTTCAAATGATTCGATTAATTGATTATTATTAATCGATTAACCAATAATTGCCTATTACCAGCTCTAATAGCAACAGGCTACTCTCGATTAGGAATGGTCGACTGTTCAGCGACAGTAGCGGTTTATCACAGAACCCTTCTCTCATTGGACAGACTTTAAATAGAATCGTGATATTCTTTTTTCTCATCTGAAAATAGTGAGGGTTCAGTGGAAAAAAATAATTAAAAATCACTTACAATACAACCTGTGTTTGCCATGTAGTGAACTTTCTCTTAACATACTGTAGACATTCATTACTTCACGGTCACTCTAGCATGGCGTCAAACAGAGCCCTCCAATAGACCGTAACAGATCAACTCTGGTTCGCAGAACATTGAAGATCACTTGTGTCGATATGAGCAGTACGTGTTAGGAACAGAAGTCACAGGCAATTCGCCGTTACTCTTAATGAGAACGTGTTCTTGGCACGTAAGAGGCAATCAAGGTACAGTACACCTGTGAGTGTTTAAAACATTCCACAAACACTCGTACCCCAGCCTATTTTCTCCACTGTGTTGTTTGATACATGGAATATTTTGTTTAGCACATACTATGTGGCTTTAATGCAAGACTTCCTGATAGAAATTGATTTATGTGGACACTGAAAATAAAAAAATACAGCAATTAAATATCGGTTTAAAGCCGACTTTAGTACCTGATGTAACCCGTTTCAATTGGACAGGAGTTCATTATGAAATGCTTGTCTACATAAACACGACTTGTGAATGTTTCTTTATTCATATTTTGTGTGAGAATTAGTGATTGACTGATAATCTTCAGTCGGTCAACACAAATTGATGATGATTGAGTCTTCAGTCTTTTGACTGGTTTGATGCAGCTTTCCATGCCTCCCTGTCCTGAGCTAATCGATTCATCTCTACATAGCTACCACACCCTACATCCGAGGCAATCTGTTTAACATATTCTAACCTTGGTCTACTCCTACAGTTCTTGCCCTCGACCCTTCCTTCCATAACTAAGCTTGCTATTCCTGGGTGTCTTAGTATGTGTCCTACTAACCTATCTCTTCTCTTCATTAGCAGTCGCCAGAAACATCTCTCCTCTCCCACCCGTCTTAATACCTCTTCGTTTGTAACCCTATCTACCCATCGGTTCTTCATCATTCTCCTGTAACACCACATTTCAAAATCTTCAATTCTCCTCTTTTCTGCTGCACCAATAGTTCAAGTTTCACTTCCATATAGCGCCACGCTCCAGACAAAGGCTTTCAAAAATGACTTCCTAATACCTAAATCTATATTCGATGTCAACAGATTCCTTTTTTGTAGAAATGCTTTCCTTGCCTGAGCCAACCTACTTTTTATATCCTCTTTGCTTCGTCCATCACTGGTTATTCTGCTTCCTAAGTAACAGAAATCTCCTACTTCCTTTAGCTTTTCACCTGCCAATTTGATCTCCATAGAGGTTTCTGATTTATTTCGGCTGCATTCCAGTATTTTTGTTTTACATTTATTCATTTTCATCATGAATTCTTTCCG
Source organism: Meconema thalassinum (assembly GCA_946902985.2). Taxonomy (NCBI): domain Eukaryota; kingdom Metazoa; phylum Arthropoda; class Insecta; order Orthoptera; family Tettigoniidae; genus Meconema; species Meconema thalassinum. Next base: position 611,981,512 of record OX336388.2, read on the forward strand.
TAAGACGGAGTCCATACCAGTCAAAAACTCATTCAAATCCTCAGGCTTGTCGGCCAAGATGACGATGTCATAAGTAAATCTCAGAGTTGAAATTATTTCTAATTGAATCTTCACTCCCACTTTAAATTTTCATACAATTTCCTTCATTGCTTGTTCAATGTAAAGATTGAAAAGTATGGGTGATAAGTTGCAGCCTTGCCTTACACCTTTCTGAATACCAGCTTCTCTCTCATGTCCTTCAGCTCGAATGACTGCCGTCTGGTTTCTGTATAGATTGTATACCACCCTCCTATCCCTGTACTTTATTCGAATAGATTTCAAAATGTCAAACAATTTAGTCCAATCAACGTTATCAAAAGCCTTTTCTAAGTCTACAAATGCCATGAACATTCTCTTATCTTTCCTTATTCTACCTTCCAAAATCAGCCTAAGACTTAGTACAGCTTCCCTTGTTCCTACATTTCTCCTGAAACCAAACTGGTCTTCACCCAACTCCGATTCTATCTGGCTTTCAATCCTCTTGTAAATTATTCTAGACAGGATCTTTGAAGTATGAGTAACCAAGCTGATTGTACGGTAATCTTCACATCTGTCAGCTCCCAATTTCTTTGGTATAGGGATGATAACATTCTTCTTGAAATCAGGGGGTACCTCACCTGTCTCATAAATCCTACACACCAAGTGAAATAACCTGATCAGACCTTCATCTCCTATGCAGCGTAGCAACTCAATCGGTATATCATCTATGCCTGGTGCTTTGTTCCTGCTTAAGTCTTCCAATGCTCTGTCAAATTCTGATCTCAATATTAAATCTCCTTTTGCATCCTCATCAATTTCCTCCTCCCTTTCCATTACACGATTCTCAATCTTCTTTCCCTTATACAAACACTCTATGTAAGATTTCCATCTCTCAACCTTTTCTTCCCTACCTGTTACAGGCTTTCCATTTGTTGTGTCCTTAATATTACAGCACTTAGTCTTCTTTTCCCCAAAAGTATTCTTAATCCTTCGATAAGCTGTGTCTACTTTTCCTAATTTCAGACAATTTTCTATACCTGCACATTTCTCTTTCAACCATTCTTCTTTCGCTTCCTTGCACATCTTGTTGACCTCATTTCTCAGACGTCTGTATTCTGCTTTCCCCTTTTCATCTCTTACATTCTTGTATTTCCGCCTTTCATCCATCAATTCTAGTATATCCTGAGTGATCCACGGTTTTCTACCTATTCTTTGTTTCCTACCAATGTTTTCTTCTGCGGATTTTGTTATTTCATTCTTCAAAAGTGCCCATTCGTCTGCAATTGAAGTTTGTTTAGGGTTTTTCATTAGTCCTTCCTTTATACTCTTCTTGAATCTTTCGTTTACATACTTTACTTTCAGTCTGTCTATTGCCCACCTTTTTTGGCTTTTGACCTTTCTTCAGTTTCTTCAACTCTAATCTGCATTTCATTACAACCAGATTTTGGTCAGAGTTTATGTCAGCACCAGGATATGTTTTACAATCCAAAATCTGGTTTCGAAACATCTTGTGGAGGACTGAGATGGACATCTTTGGCTTATTTCATGTATTTCTTCTTTGTTTATTTCATGTATTTATTCTTTATGTTTGAAGCTCTTTGATATAAGTTAGTGTAATAAAAGATGGCTGCTAAGTAAGACGTCCGTGTTTCACGATCACTGATTTATACATTATACGAATCCCAACATTGGTGCCGAAAACTTTAGATTACGTAGAAATGTGCATTAGAATACGGGCAATTGTGTTTTGCTTGTGTACAAAGTAAACTGGTGATGCTATCACTACAAACAGCAATCACGTTTTGTACATGCAGCCACGCCACGCCGGATTACGAGGTAAGAAGATACTGGAACTTCTACACGCGCCACATACTAACGTGATATTTCAGTTTTAATATTATTGCAAAAGTTACTACTACGACTAAACAGTGCACGAATTGTAATATAATTACTTTACACCACGTAACGGAATTCACGAATGATAGACGAGCAAGTGCTACCATCTTGCGGTAGATACTAAACTAAATACCTCGTAGCCATCACGGACACTACAAGACGATCTCACGCATGCGCTGACATCAGACAATCACCTTCACTTGTCGCAGCACGGTACTATTTATTTATTTATTTCGTCACCCATTCTTTAAGATGCAAGACGAGAGTGTTAAGAGTAAACTAGCGTTTTTGAAAAGAAAGCGGAAGACGGAACGAGCAACTATAACTAAATTCAGTACGATAATAAATAGTGTTACGGTCGGCGACATCTCAGGATACGAATATAATCGCATTAGACTCCAAGAAGCTTTAGATCATCTCACAGTTCTGGACGATAGTATACAGGAATGTTTGACCGACGCAGAATACGAGGCCGATGTCGAAAAATGTGAGGAATACATCGACATCGCGAAGAGAGCGATTCTCAAAGCATCACACGCCGAGAATAAATCTAAGTCACTCTCCAGTTTGACAACATCGGTCGCCGGAATGAGTATGCAACCAACGCCAGGATCTCCAGTCCCAACACCCGTCACGCACACAGTTAAGCTACCTGCCGTAAAATTAGACAAATTCGCAGGTGACATTGAGAATTGGGCACGTTTTAGGGAGCAATTCCAGTCTTCTGTTGACAACAATCAATCTCTCGCTCACATTGACAAGCACGTCTATCTCCGTGGATATCTGGAGGGTGAGCCGAAGAATCTAGTTGATGGAATACCGATAACGGCTGATGCTTATGAAGAAACTAAACGGATATTAATCTCTCGCTACGGAAACACTGACCGCATAATTCAGGCCCATCTTGACTATCTCGAAGCCTTACAACCAATTTCAGACGATACTCCTTCTAATCTAAATGCCATGTACATAGAATGCAATAGACGCGTACAAGCCTTACGGGCCTTAGGGGAAAATGTAGATAATTACGGGCGGATGTTATGCCCTAAAATTCTCCGAGCATTCCCTCAAGGTATTGTCCGCCGTTGGATAATTTATTCCAAACGAGAGAGCATTCCCGAGAGTCACATTACCAAGTTGATGGAGTTCCTGAACGAGGAGGTAGAGGGCGCTGTGATCACACAGAAGATCAGAGGAGATATCACTTCACTCGAATCCTTCTCAGGCACTGCCGCGACACTCCATGTGAACACAAAGTCAAAACGGACGGGCATGAACACAAAGAAAGTGTATTCCGAATTCTGTGTGTTCTGTGAGACTCAAGGCCACTGGGCCCAGAACTGTGTGAAGATCCGCAATGTAGCTGAGCGGATTGAAAAGTTAAAAACTGCCAACCGATGCTTCTTGTGCCTCAATAAAGGTCACAGTGTGAAGACCTGCATGAAGAAGAGTAAGGTATCATGCGCAAAGTGCAAAAAGAATCATCACATTTCCATCTGCACCGGAGAACAGCCCGCATCAATATCCGTGGGGAAGATTGACGTTACTATGCCGCAGTTCACTTATCTTCAAACGGCGAATATTTGGATCACAGGGCCCACCGGACTGAGAAAACGTACACGATGCATATTGGATGCTGGCAGTCAATCAACCTTCGTAAGCCGAAGTCTGGTAGATCAGCTTCAACTGAATATCGTGGGACACAAGGATTTGACAGTTACCGGATTCGAGTCATCTCGTCACACATCTTCAGCTCGCAGACTCATTGACCTCAACATCAGTGGAATATGCACGGAGGCTGCTCTGCGTATTTCTGCATTTGAGAGTGACAACGTTTACTCGCCACATCCGACTGTTCCACTCGACGTCCAGTCCCTGTCACGCTTACGAAAATTGAGACTTGCTGATCCCAAGGATGACAACAATGAACTTCCTATAGAACTTCTAATAGGTGGAGACCATTATTGGAAGGTGATACTTGACGACAAGCCAATACGCCTCTCAGACACGTTAGTACTGCTTCCTTCTAGATTTGGATGGATTCTGAGTGGAAATAGGTCAGGAATTACTGTCCACAGCGTCAACGTGCACCACATTCATACTGCTAATGACCCATCTGTCGAGGACGATGATATGCGACGATTTTGGGATCTAGAGTCCCTAGGAATAAGGGAAGATCAGAAAAGGACCCTCACAACGAAAGATGCCACTATTCTTCAAGAATTTCACGATTCGTTTCACTTACAAGACGGGCGGAGGGTAGTATCCCTACCGAAGAAAGAAGATCTGGTCATACCCTCAAACCGTAAGAACGCTCTAAATCGTTTTCACACATTGCAGAGAAAACTTGCCGTTAATGCCCAGTACAAAGAAATGTACCACGCGCAGATGATGGACTACGTAAACATGGGACATGTTCAGCTGATCGCTACAGAGGAAACTACAAATGATGTATACTACCTGCCTCATCACGCTATCAAGAAAGAGAGAAATGGCACAGAGAAATGGAGGATAGTCTTTGACGCATCATCCCACGAGAGAGATGCACCGTCCCTCAATGATGTTCTGGAAACAGGCCCTAATCTGTTACCAGAAATACTGTCCACGTTGATCCGCTTCCGAACTTACCGCAAAGCCATAGTAGGAGATGGAACTCAAGCTTTCCTTCAATTATGCCCGGATACTGAAGACCGAGATTTAACAAGATTCTTCTGGTTCAATGTGGAGAAGGACGAACTTGGAAAATGGCAAGCAAGAGATGATACAGCCGTCTATAGATTCACTCGTCTACCATTCGGCCTTGCTAGCAGTCCCTTTCTTCTGTCTGCAACTCTCCGTGAACTAGCAACGAGATTCAAGGATCAGTTCCCGTCAGCAGCAGCACTTATGGATCAAAGCACTTTCATGGACGACTTTGTTGCGGGAGCTGAAGATGACAACAGAGTTATCACCTTATATTACGAGGTGACAGGTCTACTACGACAGATACGGATGCCGATGGCAAAATGGGCAACAAATTCTGGACCATTGGAAGGTATATGGAGAGCCGAAGGACGTGAAACGAAAAGGGAAACCGGAGTACTAGGTGTACGATGGGACACAGAATCAGATTCACTACTCTTTGACCATACAGATATCACCGACAACCTTTCGCAGGATCCAGGAACCAAACGAAAGCTATTGAAAACGACCGCAAAGTTCTACGACCCTCTTGGATTACTTTCACCGGTGTCCATAGTTGGAAAAGTTCTCTTCCAAGACACCTGGTGTAGGGGCATAGCATGGGACGAAATACTTCCACATGACATTGCATTGCGATGGCAGCTGTGGATAACCAGCCTCAAGGATCTGTCAAGTGTGGTCATTCCAAGATGGATTGGTTTATCAAGGACAACATCGGAGACTTCACATGTCCACGTGTTCTGCGACGCTTCGGAGCGGGCCTACGGAGCTGCACTGTATGTTCGAACTTCAGCCGACGTAAACACTTACATACACCTGGTCTGCACTAAGAATAGACTGTCTCCAGTCAAGAAGGTTACACTCCCACGACTAGAACTACTGGCCATCTTAGTGGGTTGCCGTCTTCTGAGGTATTTCTGCCAAGCAACAGACTTTAATGTCACCACATCTACTCTGTGGAGTGACTCCATGGTCGCTCTAGGTTGGATTAAAAGCGATGCAAACCGTTGGAAGACATTCATCTCCAACCGAGTGACGGAAATTCAAGGCATCCTGAGTCCAGCTCAGTGCCGGTACTGCCCTAGCCAGGATAATCCAGCCGACCTCTTGTCACGAGGAATATCCTCAAAAGCACTACAGTCTTCTTCACTTTGGTGGCACGGGCCTGTATGGCTAGCCGATCATCCAAGCTCTTGGCCCCACAGCAGTGTGCCTAACGCCTCACTTCCAGAGACTCGCAAGACGCATCAGCAAACACTTAATGTCATTACAACGGAACCTCTCATCATTGCTTCCAGATTCAGCAGTTATTGGAAAATACTGCACATCATGGGTTGGATTTTACGCTTCTTGAACAACATCAGCCAGTCGGAGAAAAATTCTGGGAATCTCACTGCACGTGAATTAGAGGCTTCCCGATTGTGCTGGATACGTACAGTCCAACGTGAGTGCTTTTCCGAAGAGTACGACGCTCTGACAAAAGAGAGAAACTTGTCAGGGAAGTCCAGGATTGCCCGCTACAACCCCTTCTTACAGGACGGCCTTATTCGACTGGGAGGGCGCCTCCACCATGCAGACCTGCCAACGCAGCAGAAACATCCTATAGTACTCGATGGTGCACACCACTTCACTAAGTTGTTGATCCTCCAGACTCACATACGGCTACACCACCTTGGAGTACGAATCGTTCTCTCTGTACTACGCGAAGAATTTTGGATCCTCAAGGCACGCCAGGCTGTCAAGAAGGTCATCCACACGTGCTTACCGTGTAAGATCGCCAGAAGCCAACAAGGTAACGAGATCGAAGCCCCGTTGCCTCCAGAACGTGTGCGACTTACTACGCCATTTGCAGTTACGGGTGTGGATTTTGCAGGGCCACTACTCGTTAAGGTGGGGAATCTCGTACAGAAATCATATATTGTGCTTTTCACATGTGCGACTACAAGGGCCCTTCACCTTGAGCTGGCTTTGGACATGACTACGGAGACGTTTCTGATGGCTCTCAGACGATTTGCGGGACGAAGAGGACTTCCAAACACCATTTACTCAGACAACGCTAGAACGTTCCAGGCAGCACACAAAGAAATGACACAACTCAGTCAAGTCCTCACTGACCCACGAACGAGCCAGCACTTCGCCCACAACGGAGTCCAGTGGAAATTTATAGCCCCACGGGCGGCTTGGTGGGGAGGCTGGTGGGAAAGAATGGTGGGTACGACTAAAAGATGCCTTAGAAAGGTATTGGGAAAGGCTCTGATTAGTGAGGACACACTCCGAACTCTATTGGTAGAAGTAGAAGCCGCCATTAACTCCCGACCCATAATCCAAGATGGCTCGGAGACACTGACTCCAAGTCATTTCCTGACTGGGGCACGGCTGACTACCCTGCCCAACGTCTCCGAACCCACGACCCGAATAGACCTGAGGAAGGAGAGGAGACTTAGAGAGAAAATGCAGGAGGACTTCCTCAAGAGATGGAGGAATGAGTATCTTCTTGATCTGAGAAGCTACCACGAAGTACGCCGCCCAAATGGACAGACGAAGGAGTGCCGAGTAGGAGATATAGTACTACTACAGGACGACATGCGACCTAGACACATGTGGCAGAAGGCGCGAATAACTGAAAGGCGACCAGGCAGGGACAACAAGGTGCGAACCCTCATCCTTCAGATGGCCAACGGGACCAAGATTAGTCGGCCTGTACAGCTGGTCTTCCCTCTCGAGATAGACCAGGGTGGGGAGGATGTGGAGGACTGAGATGGACATCTTTGGCTTATTTCATGTATTTCTTCTTTGTTTATTTCATGTATTTATTCTTTATGTTTGAAGCTCTTTGATATAAGTTAGTGTAATAAAAGATGGCTGCTAAGTAAGACGTCCGTGTTTCACGATCACTGATTTATACATTATACGAATCCCAACACATCTGCTTGACCATAATGAAGTAGATTTGGTAACGCCCGGTATCTCATGGTCTCATCCATGTGTATATTCTTCTATAGTGGTTATTGAATAAGGTGTTAGCTATGACCAACTCATGCTCGGTGCAGAATTCCATCAGCCTGCTTCCTCGATCATTCCTTTCACCTAATCCAAAATCTCCTACTATCTTCCCTTCTCTCCCTTTTCCTACCACAGCGTTCCAATCTCCCATTACTATAACATTTTCATCACCCTTGATATACCTCAGAATTTCATCTATTTCTTCGTAGACCTTTTCAACATCCTCATTATCAGCTTGACTGGTAGGCATATTGTGCCCGTTTAGACCGGAGTCCGCACGACCACATATGCATTTTACCAATAATCAGTCAGCACGAGAGTCAAAATATCCCGGAGCGCCAGATGGGTTAAAGCAAATCGCAAAAACGACATCAAATTAAAAAAAATGCTTTACTGATTTTTGGCTCAATGCAACAATAAGGATAGAAGGAGATTTAATTGGGAGAAACACATCTGGTAAAATTATCTCAGTTTATTTAAAGTTAAAATCTGACTGCAAAGATGCTCAAAGCAGCATCATCCACGTGTGGCGATCCACACTCTTATTTACACACAATATACAGAAATCTTCCAAACACATTTGACAATCTTTCTGGAAACACAAGTCCGATTAATAGTCCTGTGGACTGTGTTCCAAAATTATTAATATTTAATTCCAGTTCAAAATTAATTGTCCATACTGGAAATAACGTTGATCACTGTTTGACTATTTACATGATATTAACACTCGTAGAATAAATGTTTATAGAATTTCTTAGACTTTCATTTGTTTTCCAGTTTTCAAAAATATATCGTTGAAAATATTATCATCATCGAAGCAACACAAATTATTTATACATATTAATAACATCTGAAAAGTACTTGACCTTGAGCATAGCATCGAAGAACTGTGCGAAGCACAACAACAATTAATTGTTCTTCTGACATTAAACATTCGAGAAGTGACTCGATTATGAACTTCAAGTTCCAAACAAAATATATGATTTCTGAATCATCAACTTGATCAATAAATGGTTGAACCATTCAACTATTAGATTTTCCACTTGGAATCATTATGAAAATATTTATATTCATGGCCATTCTTAGCAATTTTTACAACTTGCAATTCTTCGACAGAATGCGGAAATTAGAATTGTAGTTTTATAATGAATTCATTTAGTTCATGGCACTAGGATTGTAAATATCCTTCAAATTATTCGTGGTTAAAGAATTATTTTTAATTGGCAGTGGCCCATTCTATTATTTGTGTAAGAACACAATATTACAAAAACAACGGCAAAGGTCTTCCTCCGAAGAAGAATAAACTACTATCATGACTAATCCGGGTTCTAGCAAAATCAAAGTCTAAATGGAATTCGAAAACAAGGTTGAAACAAGAACTGATGGTTTCAAAGAAATAACCTTCGGGTTATTCATACGACGAAATGTGTGGCTCCAATACTCCTACTATAAACCTGAGCCATCGAACCTGCTATTTGATTGATGCTCGAAAAAACCTTCATTCCTGCGACTTAACATGCGCACCTGGGAATGGCATTTCAACTACTCCACACATATAAATTTTCTTCCCAAAATTTATACAATAAATCAAGCCTCTGCTTGTTATCAACACTGGAAGATTAATAAACTTACAAGTTTATTTTATTTTACCATTCAGTTCAACCCGTGAATTTACCATATTTATGAAAAGCTTTATTTCACTTTCGAGTGTATTTACGTCATGATTTTATATAAATACAAAAATATCCTATTTGATACAAATATCAATTGCTTCCCGTTTCATGCCTCTCCGTGTTATATGAAAAATATACTTTGCTCAATGCAAATATCAGCTGTTCAACCAGAACTGAAATGTTGGTTGAATGCGGGCTTGCGCTAACCACTCTCCTTCGGAAAATCTCCTGTTCCAGACTAGAAATGTTTAAACTACTTCATAGGCTCTTTCTCAATACATATGATTATTATAAAATATAATATCCAAGAATTATTTAGAAAAATTATGAAAATTATTATTATTATTATTAGTGGATTATTATTATTATCATCTCATTATGTGAGAATCCACATGTTCGAACCTTCGAATATGGAAAAAATATCCATTCCTCAACAAAAATAAATTTAACTTTTACTGTTACATCGGCTGATTACCGTGATTTCCCAAAAATATGAAAAATTCAAATAAATGCTCGAAATGCTCGGCCATCGATCCTAAACTGTTCTGAGTGCTAAAAATGCTCAGAATAACTCTAACAAGTCTTGCGTAAATCATTACAAGCTTTAAATACGACGAAAAAAATGTGTTGGTCATCTGCAGAAAAATAGTTTGTTCCAATTAGCTAAGCATAATATAATTCAAATGTGGCTTACATTTCTTGATGATCTTGAAGTGTAGTAAACCTGGTCTGTACCAGATTTATCCGTAGACATGCCCTAGCGGACAAGCACGTATAATCCTTGTATCGGCCGCCATTGTAGACCCACAATTCGTCTAGTCAGACATAGTGGTAGTATCTTTCGACGTTTGAATAAACTGTGGTTCCATTTTAATATGGGCTTCTATCAAAGCCATAACAGTTTGTTGAAATAGGGTCAGATCTAAGTGATCTCTTCTTAAATATGTCAGTTGTAACATAACTCACTGTAATCTCATCAGTACAAGAAAAACATTGACAGTCTAAGCAGTTAACGGCTGTTCTGAAGATCGTTCCCTGGGCATGGTTTATTAATATCACCATCTGCCATGCGCTAGACAACTTGCAGTTTCCCTTGCGTAGACTAATGAACGCTACCGTTATAGACTAGTCTTCAATGTACTGACAGATCGAAGTGGTTAACCAGTTACAAAAATGAAAACTGACTTGAAATGGATTTAAACATCCAAGTATTAAGTTACTATTGGACTGTGACAAAATACTATTTCCTAGACAAAGTCTAGCATATGTCCTTTTGGAAATATAAATATTTCCACCAATGTCTGTAGAAATCAATCACCTCAGTGATTCTCCTCACCAGAAACTTACTAAGTTCCAACTCGTTTGCGCAGCACTTCTCGTGACTATCACGATTTGAAAAGAACTTCTGCGTAGATACGGCAACCATGTGCCTTGGCTCAGCGTAGACGCAACTTGCTTGCCAAGTGCTTGTGTTTGAAGTGAGCTACCCATGCCTCTCCAAGCTGGCTTTTATTCAAAACGCTCAGGGTCACGGGTCATCGCCTGATATCTAGAAATCCTCATATCTCTTGAATCCCTGGTCCGATTTACTTGATACTAATTGCGTTCTCTTTCATTTGGCCGTGCCAGTAATCTGATCCCAGTCTCAAGTCTCTACTCCGTAGTTAACTATTTAATCAATAAATAGCCTCCACCTCTGCTGTTACTCGCTACGTCACTTGACATCCAACTATCGGTAAAATCCTTCGAAATGCTTCGAGAAGCAATGTAGCGCGATATTCAAATATCTGAACTTTCAAAAGCGGCTACAGCCTTTCCCTTGATATCTAGGTGTCTGAAACTTGGAATACCCATTCCTAGAGTTGGGCACATCCACCCCACACCTAGCAAAAAATAAAAATTGAAAAATTTTTATTTTTCCTATCTACACATTAAATCATCTGGTTCTTGAATAATATATCTTCAAATTCGATGCATTATAAGTTCCCACGATGTTACCAGTTCGTGTATTAGCTACTTCATAGCTTCCATTATTGTTTACTTCCACAATACGGTAGGGTCCAGTGTAAAGGCTTGCAAATTTCGAGTACACTCGATTTTGCACGTCAGAGGGTGTAGGTCTTTTCACTAAAACAAGAGTTCCTACGCGCAAGGGTCTGCGAAAACGCTTTCCTCTCACTCTGCGCTCTCTCTTCTCAGCTTGACTCCTTAACTTGTCTAGAGCTAGAGTTTCCCTCATCTGACGACTTGGTTCAACCTCAGGTGGAATAGAGATGATTCGATCCCATAATCGTGTTGGTTTAATTCCATGATGAAGCAACATAGGAATCTGTCCAGTACTCTCATGAATCGTAGAGTTGATGGATTCGGATGCTAAAGAAAGAACATCCATCCATTTCCAATGCTCATTTGGACAATAGAGGCGGCAAAATTTTGCTATTTCAGCCATCACGCGTTCCGCTGGATTGCTCTCTGGATGTCTAATAGAACAAAACAATTGTCTAATCCCAAGATTATTCATGATGGTTCGAAACTCCAAAGATGTAAATTGAGGTCCACGATCTGATAAAAGGAATTCCGGTTTGCCTGCTTCCGGAATCACGCTGTCTCTAATTCTCTTCGCACAATACTTTGCATTCGCCTTCTGAATTGGATGTAACATGGTGTATTTGCTGAAAACATCCATAGTCACCAAAATATATCGGTTACCTCTTTTAGACTTTGGGAGAGGACCATATAAATCAGTCGCGAAGATTTCGCAAGGCTTAGAAGGAATAATAGGCCTTGGTAATTCTCTCAATAACCTAGAATTATGTTTACTCCTTTGGCATAAGTCGCATTCTCGAATAGTGTTTCTGACAGTTTGTCGCATTCGCTCCCACGAAAATTTCTCTTGAATCATGTTGACTGTCTTATCTACTCCAGCATGACCTGCGATTCTATGTGCCATCCAAATAATGGGTTTTTGCAATCGTGGAGGTATCACTACTCTCAGCTTCGTATGGTCGGGATCTGCAAACTTGTAGATTAAACCATCTAACATCATAAAATCTCTTGAAATTCTTTCAGTTTCCACAAAATCATCATCATTGGGATCCATGTTTCCCTGTAGAAAACGAAAAATGTTTCTGAGACGTCGGTCTCTCCTCTGTGATAAATGCAATAACCTTAACCTTCTCAAGGTATCTTCATCTTCCTGCGTCAGGTTAACTTGAAAAACCTTAGATGTAGACTCCACTGCTCTACTCAACAAATCAGCTCCCACATTCAACTTTCCAGGAGTGTGTTCAATAACTAGGTTGAATTGCTGAATAAAAAGTGACCATCTAGTTATTCTATCGCTGGCAAAGTTTGTTCTCAAAATAAACTCCAATGCGTGGTGATCAGTCCTCACAATGACTGAATGTCCAATTAACATTTTCTTCCACGACTCCAATGCGAATATTACAGCAAGTGCTTCTAACTCCGTGGTGTAATAATTCCTCTCTGATGGACGAAGTTTCCTGCTAATGAACGCCAGGTAATGTCTCTTGTGGTCTTCATCTTCTTGAAGTAGAATAGCTCCAATCCCTACGGTGGATGCATCAGATTCTATGATGAAATTCTTGGTAAAGTCAGGATACTCCAATTTCACACTGTTTACCAATAACCTCTTGGCATCTTGAAATGATTGTTCACAATCTTTATCCCATTTCCATTTATTTCCTTTCTTTAACAATTCCTGCAATGGCGCAACTGTCTTGGTGAAGTTTGGACAATGCTCTGCAAAGAATTGGCATGTCCCGAGAAAACTGCGGACATTCTTCACTCTAGTAGGTCTGGGGAAATTTGCAATTGCTTGTATCTTCGTCTCATTGGGACGGTATCCTTCTCCATCCAAAAGGTGACCCAAAAATTTTATTTCCTTTCGAAAGAACTGACATTTTCGAAGGTTTACTTTGAAGTTCGCTTTTCTCAAATCTGCGAATAACATTTGAAGATGTAACAAATGTTCCTCCTTAGTCTCAGACGCAATTAAGATATCATCAATATAACGAATTGCTATCTCTTTTACTTCAGGACTCAAATTTTGTTCCAGGGCTCTGATCAAAACGGATCCAGATGTTTTGACTCCAAATGGTAAACGGCGGAATACATATGTCTGCTGGTCAAACATAAATCCTGTAAACTTCTTAGAATCTTCACTAAGCCTAATATGATGGTAGGACGAAGTGAGATCAATATTAGAGAACCAGACCTTGCCTTGGAATTTCCTTAACAGTTCCCTAATGATTGGTGGTCTGTCATACTCTGGCAGTAATCTCGAATTCAAATTTCGCGCGTCTAAACATAGTCTCAGACTTCCATCTTGCTTAGACACTACTGCTAATGGATTGACATAAGATGTAGTGTACTTTTCAATCACATTGTTGCTTTCCATTTCCTTGATAAGCACTTTTACTCTTTCTCGATGCTTTTCTGCTACTGGATACAATTTAGCATGAAAAGGTGCATCATCATTTACACGAATATGATATTCAAAATCCTTAATTTCACCAGGTTTAATGTCAAAAATATCTTGATACTCTTCCAAAATTTTCCCTAACTCTGGGGACTCCTTCTCAGTGTAGACTTCTCTTCCTTCAGCTTCATGAAAAATCAGAGACCATTGAGCATCTCCCTCGATGTCTTCCTCTTCTTTTCCCTCGAAGTTAATCTCTTCGGTATTCTTGAATCTGATCGTCTCTGTCTTCATATCTATCACTGCTTGATATTTCTGAATGAAATCTGCTCCCAATATCATGTCAAAAGCCATGTCCTTCATTACAACAAATACATGTCGGAAATCATGTCCTCCAATCGTAATACATAAGTATAATTGTGTTTTACACAGAGATATTTTATTGGGTATTATTCCTTGGATCTTAATTCCTGATACTGGAGTCTCTTCTAAATTCTCTTTGAGCTTCCACAGAATATAAAGCTTCTCACTCACCAGACAAAGCATAGCCCCAGTATCGATCAAAGTATCGACAGGCATACCGAATACTTCGCATGATATGATTGGCATTCTAATTCTGGTACCCATTTCTTTTCGTTCGTCATTCTGTTGAATTAAATCATCATCCTCTGCTTGCCATTTAATAATTCTGGAAGTGAAAGTATTCAAAATTCTATCTTCTACTGTGAATTCGAAGTTTTTTTTTTCATTACCATTCCCCCGGGATTGTTGTGTTCCCGATGGACCTGGATCATTGGGCCTCTGCTCCACAAATTGCAAGTTATCTTGGTGTCTTGCTTCCAAATTTTTCCTCGTCTCCTTGTTAAACTCTTCATTGGACTGACGAGTATCTACATTCCCTCTGTTGTAGTTATTTCTACCATAGGATCTTCTTTCCTGGTACCTTCCTTGAGTATCTCGTGGTCTTCTCCATCGAGTATTGTATCGATTACCACCATCCGGTCTCGCATATGGCTTGTAACTGTATCTGTTACTGTATTGGTTCCATCCTCTCTTATTCGGATCTTCCCTCGGCGATTTCTCTTCTCGCTCCTCTCGAATCTCTCGAGGTGTCTGAGAATAACCGTCAGCCATAACAGCGTACACAGCGTTGTTACTCTTTGCTCCCTTCTGATGGAAGAATTGAGCGTTTGTATGATCCAGCTTCTGTAATACTTCATCAAATTGTTCCATATTATAGATATCAGCAGCGATCAAAGTCCTCTGGACGTCTGCTGGAAACTGACGTATCAATGCAGTAATCAACTCGTTATCTGGCATCGGCGGATCTAAATGTTGGAGTTTAGACAGCTGTCCAGAAAAGTACGTAGAGTATCGAGTAGGTTGTGACGTCGAGAATTTCTTCGAATATAACTCTGCTCTGACTTGCTGTTGGGTTTCAGGGGACCAAAACTTCTTCAATAGCCCACGAGAAAACTCCTCAAAAGTGGTTAGAGTGGATCTAAATGCTCTAAACCACAAAAGTGCAGGACCTTCCAAGAACTTCCCTATCACTCGGATCTGTCTTTCTTTAGGGATCTTAGAATCTTTCAGGTAATCACCTGCTTCTCTCAAAAATTCCACGGGTGTTACAGAATCTCGCCCTGAAAATTTAGAAGGCTTATCTTCTATATTCTTAAATACAGTTATGGGGTTGGATTGAAATACTGTCCTGACCTCATCCTGTCTTTCAGTCTCTCTAGCTGCTCCTAGATTTATCTGTATCTGTTCCTTTCCCCGTACATTTGGCATTTTTAACAGATGATCAGACTGTTTCTCATCCTTTATTTGACTTTTCATAGCCTCAAGTTCCTTCTGGTTTTCTTCTGCCATCTTCTTAATTGCTTCAGTTTCTTTACAATTGTCTTTAACATCAATGGATATCTGGTTCATAACAGCCTCATGACTTTTCAATGACCCTGTCATATCTGATATGTCCTTCTGAGTTGCTTGGATATCTTTGGCAATTACTTCAATGTGGGATGACAAAGGTTCCCTAATCTCCTTGATTCCCTCTTGATTCTCCAGCTTGAGTGTGTCTTTAATTTCATTGACAACTGTGGTCTTGATTTCAGTTTGCAATTCACTAATCACACCTTCTCTTATTTCTCCCATGACAAGTTCTTTGAATTGTTCCGTTAAACGTTGAACAACTAGAATTCCCGTCTCGTTACTCTCCTTCTTCACTCGGACTTCCAGGTTGACCATGTCTTCACCAACTTTCCTAAGACCATGTTCTATCCTATCAGCTAAGCTTTGGGATCGAAGATCGGCATCGCGAAATTTATCGTCCATTAAACTTGCGTTAGTAGCTAATGAAGTTTCGAGCTCATGTGTTTTTTCGCATAATTTATTCATTTTACTCTCAAGTGTCATTTTCAAAATTTCAGAATTCTCTTTAAATTTACTTACCATTGAATTAAATTTACTGTTTAAATTTTCTTTCAAGTTACTTTTTAAAGAATCAGAATTTTCTTTAAGTTTATTTTCTAAGGAATCAGAATTTTCTTTAAGTTTCTCATCTAAACTTTCCTTCAAGTTATCTTTTAACCTGCTTTCTAAAGAATCAGAATTTTCTTTAAGTTTATTTTCTAAAGAATCAGATTTTTCTTTAAGTTTATCGTTTAAACTTTCTTTAAGTTTATTTTCTAAAGAATCAGAATTTTCTTTAAGTTTCTTTTCTAAAGCCTCAGTATTTTCTTTCATAATGGCTGCTACACGCAGTCCAGCCTCTTTTGAACTCTCCTCCAAACTCCTCATCATCCTCATCATTTCTTCCATAATTTCAATTATTATTCAAAACTTAGGGGTATACAACAGTGGCAAACACAAGCTTATAACTAGAACAAGAAATATGAATAGCTAATTGGAACACTATAATAAAATGAGATTTGTCCTAATGTCGACGTGATGGAAAAACAAAATTCTCTACTTTTACGAATTACATTTACCACAATAACACAAGAAAATATGCAAGTACTCAAATATCCTCCACCTGGATTCTAATAATGTGTATGTCCAGTCATCGAACGTTTACTACTGAATTTACTTGACGCCCTAATGGTTAAGTCATTATCAAAAATAATCAAACCCATTCTAATTATTAACCAAGTTAAATTTTTAATTTTCCCCACTAATTGGGTTTCCTACTAATTTATTCATCCAAACCAGACATCTCTCAACTCCCAAAATATTTCTATAAAAATTATCACAATTTCAAATCGGCATGCGATTGACCATGTCTAAATCGGGACCCACGTTCGAAGCCATTTCTCTCTCTCTCTATCTTATTTTATGTGCCCGTTTAGACCGGAGTCCGCACGACCACATATGCATTTTACCAATAATCAGTCAGCACGAGAGTCAAAATATCCCGGAGCGCCAGATGGGTTAAAGCAAATCGCAAAAACGACATCAAATTAAAAAAAATGCTTTACTGATTTTTGGCTCAATGCAACAATAAGGATAGAAGGAGATTTAATTGGGAGAAACACATCTGGTAAAATTATCTCAGTTTATTTAAAGTTAAAATCTGACTGCAAAGATGCTCAAAGCAGCATCATCCACGTGTGGCGATCCACACTCTTATTTACACACAATATACAGAAATCTTCCAAACACATTTGACAATCTTTCTGGAAACACAAGTCCGATTAATAGTCCTGTGGACTGTGTTCCAAAATTATTAATATTTAATTCCAGTTCAAAATTAATTGTCCATACTGGAAATAACGTTGATCACTGTTTGACTATTTACATGATATTAACACTCGTAGAATAAATGTTTATAGAATTTCTTAGACTTTCATTTGTTTTCCAGTTTTCAAAAATATATCGTTGAAAATATTATCATCATCGAAGCAACACAAATTATTTATACATATTAATAACATCTGAAAAGTACTTGACCTTGAGCATAGCATCGAAGAACTGTGCGAAGCACAACAACAATTAATTGTTCTTCTGACATTAAACATTCGAGAAGTGACTCGATTATGAACTTCAAGTTCCAAACAAAATATATGATTTCTGAATCATCAACTTGATCAATAAATGGTTGAACCATTCAACTATTAGATTTTCCACTTGGAATCATTATGAAAATATTTATATTCATGGCCATTCTTAGCAATTTTTACAACTTGCAATTCTTCGACAGAATGCGGAAATTAGAATTGTAGTTTTATAATGAATTCATTTAGTTCATGGCACTAGGATTGAAAATATCCTTCAAATTATTCGTGGTTAAAGAATTATTTTTAATTGGCAGTGGCCCATTCTATTATTTGTGTAAGAACACAATATTACAAAAACAACGGCAAAGGTCTTCCTCCGAAGAAGAATAAACTACTATCATGACTAATCCGGGTTCTAGCAAAATCAAAGTCTAAATGGAATTCGAAAACAAGGTTGAAACAAGAACTGATGGTTTCAAAGAAATAACCTTCGGGTTATTCATACGACGAAATGTGTGGCTCCAATACTCCTACTATAAACCTGAGCCATCGAACCTGCTATTTGATTGATGCTCGAAAAAACCTTCATTCCTGCGACTTAACATGCGCACCTGGGAATGGCATTTCAACTACTCCACACATATAAATTTTCTTCCCAAAATTTATACAATAAATCAAGCCTCTGCTTGTTATCAACACTGGAAGATTAATAAACTTACAAGTTTATTTTATTTTACCATTCAGTTCAACCCGTGAATTTACCATATTTATGAAAAGCTTTATTTCACTTTCGAGTGTATTTACGTCATGATTTTATATAAATACAAAAATATCCTATTTGATACAAATATCAATTGCTTCCCGTTTCATGCCTCTCCGTGTTATATGAAAAATATACTTTGCTCAATGCAAATATCAGCTGTTCAACCAGAACTGAAATGTTGGTTGAATGCGGGCTTGCGCTAACCACTCTCCTTCGGAAAATCTCCTGTTCCAGACTAGAAATGTTTAAACTACTTCATAGGCTCTTTCTCAATACATATGATTATTATAAAATATAATATCCAAGAATTATTTAGAAAAATTATGAAAATTATTATTATTATTATTAGTGGATTATTATTATTATCATCTCATTATGTGAGAATCCACATGTTCGAACCTTCGAATATGGAAAAAATATCCATTCCTCAACAAAAATAAATTTAACTTTTACAGTTACATCGGCTGATTACCGTGATTTCCCAAAAATATGAAAAATTCAAATAAATGCTCGAAATGCTCGGCCATCGATCCTAAACTGTTCTGAGTGTTGAAAATGCTCAGAATAACTCTAACAAGTCTTGCGTAAATCATTACAAGCTTTAAATACGACGAAAAAAATGTGTTGGTCATCTGCAGAAAAATAGTTTGTTCCAATTAGCTAAGCATAATATAATTCAAATGTGGCTTACATTTCTTGATGGTCTTGAAGTGTAGTAAACCTGGTCTGTACCAGATTTATCCGTAGACATGCCCTAGCGGACAAGCACGTATAATCCTTGTATCGGCCGCCATTGTAGACCCACAATTCGTCTAGTCAGACATAGTGGTAGTATCTTTCGACGTTTGAATAAACTGTGGTTCCATTTTAATATGGGCTTCTATCAAAGCCATAACAGTTTGTTGAAATAGGGTCAGATCTAAGTGATCTCTTCTTAAATATGTCAGTTGTAACATAACTCACTGTAATCTCATCAGTACAAGAAAAACATTGACAGTCTAAGCAGTTAACGGCTGTTCTGAAGATCGTTCCCTGGGCATGGTTTATTAATATCACCATCTGCCATGCGCTAGACAACTTGCAGTTTCCCTTGCGTAGACTAATGAACGCTACCGTTATAGACTAGTCTTCAATGTACTGACAGATCGAAGTGGTTAACCAGTTACAAAAATGAAAACTGACTTGAAATGGATTTAAACATCCAAGTATTAAGTTACTATTGGACTGTGACAAAATACTATTTCCTAGACAAAGTCTAGCATATGTCCTTTTGGAAATATAAATATTTCCACCAATGTCTCACCAGAAACTTACTAAGTTCCAACTCGTTTGCGCAGCACTTCTCGTGACTATCACGATTTGAAAAGAACTTCTGCGTAGATACTGCAACCATGTGCCTTGGCTCAGCGTAGACGCAACTTGCTTGCCAAGTGCTTGTGTTTGAAGTGAGCTACCCATGCCTCTCCGAGCTGGCTTTTATTCAAAACGCTCAGGGTCACGCGTCATCGCCTGATATCTAGAAATCCTCATATCTCTTGAATCCCTGGTCCGATTTACTTGATACTAATTGCGTTCTCTTTCATTTGGCCGTGCCAGTAATCTGATCCCAGTCTCAAGTCTCTACTCCGTAGTTAACTATTTAATCAATAAATAGCCTCCACCTCTGCTGTTACTCGCTACGTCACTTGACATCCAACTATCGGTAAAATCCTTCGAAATGCTTCGAGAAGCAATGTAGCGCGATATTCAAATATCTGAACTTTCAAAAGCGGCTACAGCCTTTCCCTTGATATCTAGGTGTCTGAAACTTGGAATACCCATTCCTAGAGTTGGGCACAATATAGACTTGTACCACTGTGGTGCACGTAGGTTTAGTATTTATTTTTGCTACAATAATCCGTTCACTATATTGCTCATAATATTCCACCCGCTGTCCAAGTTTCCTACTCAATATGAGACCAACCCCTGCTTGGCCATTGTTTGATTTAGTGCTAATTACCCTATAGTCTCCTGACCAAAAGTCCTGTTCTTCCTGCCAGCGCATTTCACTAATCCCAACCAAATCCAACCTCAACCTATCCATTTCCCTTTCTAAGTTTTCTGACCTTCCACTTCCTAGCAGACTTCTAACCTTCCACGCTCCGATCCGTAGAATATCAGATTTCCTCTTTGTCACTTCTGTGATGTTAACCCCCTCTCGAGTAGTCCCCACCCGGAGATCCGAACGGAGGACTAGTTTACCTCCAGATTGAAATTTTACAAGGGAGGAGGCCATCATCACATGTAATTATGCATAGAGTGGTGCATTTCCTCGGTAATAGCATTACGGCTGTAGTTTCCCGTTACTTTCAGCCGTGCAGCAGAACGCAAATTATGCCCAATAATATTAGGTGGGGTATATATTATAATACCCTTCCTGAAAACATACTAGTAGGGGAAGTCTGTGTAATAAGGACCGGCGTGTAACTTGGACCGATATTATTTTTGGTATTTGCAAGTTTGCATCCTCCCCTTGTCTCAGGCAAGGTCAGAAAGACATTTGAGGGTCCCTTTCTCCCTGCAAGTTGTTTTATTCTTGGATTCAAGGTTGAAGGGGAAAGAGGAAAATAAACTTTTCAGTCACATTCTTTGTAAGCTTATACTATCACGAGGAAGTGTGCTGTGTAGTAATTATTCCAACGAAGGAGGTGTGTTGCTTTCAAAAGTACTGCTGAAATATCGTGCCAAGTTCTAACAAACTTTCATTCATCAATTTTAAATACTTTTCAT
Organism: Meconema thalassinum; assembly: GCA_946902985.2. Classification (NCBI taxonomy): domain Eukaryota; kingdom Metazoa; phylum Arthropoda; class Insecta; order Orthoptera; family Tettigoniidae; genus Meconema; species Meconema thalassinum. Next base: position 612,002,752 of record OX336388.2, read on the forward strand.
AATATTTGACTTTAGATTAAATACACTGGTCAGAAATAGTTTTACATATTGCAAGATTATGTATTTGTGGACCAAATATAATACACATGCTTTATCCGATAATTGTTTTATTTATTTATGTAGCGTATGGTATTACTACCCTACCAGGGAATTGTTACCGCTAGAAAATTAATAATAATAATAACAAGTACATCCACAAACACAGATATCACCTTATGTCCAGTCTATTTCTCCAGTCCAGGCTCGATGGTGTAGCACTGAAAAAGTCGTTAGGGTCACCTAGGTACGCTCTTAGAATGTGCCTGATGGTCTGGTTCGATGTACCGCAATCACAGCATGGGTTTGGTCACTTCCCCCATTTGTGCAGGTCGTATGCACAAACTCCATTAGCCCAGGCAAATTAGACAAAAAAAAAGTCCTCTCGGCGGTAGATTTCACCGGACAAACTTGGGGATAGGCGAAAATAGGCAGAATATGCAGGTTTTCGTAGAAGGATCAGACTTCATTTATTGCGAGAAGGTATTTTATAATTGGAGCTTAATTAACTTTGTTTTTCGTCCTTTTATGCTTATTTTAAAAATGTTATTGTCTTATGGGAACGGTAACCTTCTTGTCATTTGGGGTCCATTTTTATACTTGTGGTCACACTGTCTTTATGCAAGGTTTCGACACTGATGTGTAACTATGTAACGGTCTGTTACTTCTCCCGCAGAGATTTTGGTTGGTTCCTCAGTTTAGGGGCTGTGACAACGCGGTCATGTAACCCCGTGTACTTAGGGATGGATGTATTAGTCTGTAATTCAGGTAAGGACTGCAGACGGTCAATTTCAAGCAGTAGTTCCTAATGTTGCTACCAGGTACTACCGGCTTTGAACTCGTGACCTTGGGCATAGATATTCAGCATGCTACCAGTGACGTCACCAAAGCCGCTTCACACTTAGTCAGATGGAAATCTGAATCTGATCTCGTGCAAGTGCGTTATCTTGGCAACGTCTGATGGCTCATCCCTCATCAATTTAGTAGTGTTGCCATGGCAACCACTGATAGCTCTTGGCATTTTCTTATAATTCCGAAATCATTTTTCTCATCCCTTGGCATAATGGTGGGTCAAATCAAAAATTCTTTCAGACAAAAGTTTTAGGTAATTATTAGAGGAATATTGTCCATTTTGTACGGTTTTGATATTGTGCCTATTAAGAGAGATATGATTAATGTTTCCCGAAAAACCCACTTTTTCCCACCCCTTTGGTCATTGGTTGGTGCTATAAAAAACTCTTCAAACATACATTTTTGGGCTTTATCCGACACATACTGTAGTATGAACGTTGAACGGATTCGATATTTCACATATTAAGAGAGTTATAGCAATATTTCACTTTTTCGAAAGAAAAAAAAGCCCCCCATTTTCACCCCTTTCGACTGATTTAGCCCAGTAACGAACTCGACCGAGATTTTATAGGTATACATATTCGGTAAAAAATTGAAAGTGATTGGTGTAAAATTACGGCAGTTATCGTGTCCACAAGAAACTGATATACATATACATACATAAATTATAATATAAACTTTTGAACTGACGGTGGTTTTGGGGTCTGGGGGATGTGAAACGCGAAGATATGTCGAAATTTTCCGGAAGTCGAAACATGGTACCCATTGCAATAGTTAGCTTTCTAATGAAATCTACCTCTGGTTGGTTCCTCAGTTTAGGGGCTGCGACAACGCGGTCATCTAACCCCGTGTACTTTGGGTGAGTCTAGAATCTGTCTGATAAACGGTGTGAATGGTAATGGAGGTATTAGTCTTAATTCAGGTAAGGACTGAAGACGGTCAATTTCAAGCAGTAGTTCCTAATGTTGCTACCAGGTACTACCGTCAACGACACCTAGCTGTGAACTTGGCTACTAGATGCCACCCCAACCAGCAACTCGCAACAAACGTTGGAACTTCCCCTCCAAAAAAAAGCATACTGAGGGATTTTAGCGCTCTTAGAAAATCCGACGACTTCGGCCGGCTTTGAAACCGCGATCTTGGGCATAGACATTCAGCATGCTACCAGTTACGTCACCGAAGCCGCTTCCCACTTAGTCAGATGGAAATACTGAATCTGATCTCGTGCAAGTGCGTTGTCATGGCAACGTCCGATGGCTCATCCCTCATCAATTTAATAGTGTTGCCATGGCAACCACTGATAGCTCTTGGCATTTTCTTATAATTCCGAAATTATTTTTCTCATCCCTTGGCGTAATGGTGGGTCATATCAAAAATTCTTTCAGACAAAAGTTTTAGGTTCTTATTAGGGGAATATTGTCCGTACGGTTTGGATATTGTGCCTATTAAGAGAGATATGATTAATGTTTCCCGAAAAACCCACTTTTTCCCACCCCTTTGGTCAATGGTTGGTGCTATAAAAAACTCTTCAAATATAAATTTTTGGGCTTTATCCGACACATAGTATGAACGTTGAACGGATTCGATATTTCACATATTAAGAGAGTTATAGCAATATTTCACTTTTTCGAAAAAAAAAAGCCCCCCATTTTCACCCCCTTCGACCGATTTATCCCAGTAACGAACTCGACCGAGATTTTATAGGTATACATATTCGGTAAAAAATTCAATGTGATTGGTGCAAAATTACGGCAGTTATCGTGTCCACAAGAAACTGATATATATATATATACAGGGTGTATTTGATATGATGGAAGTCCGTTACACTGGTGATAGAAGAGACTATTCTAAGCATCCTAGGTAAAAAAATTGTCACCTATCTTGAAATTGATAATTAATCATTAAAAAGTCAATGTTTTTAGTTATTTCAGAAACTAATCAGGCAGAAAGTGGTGCGGCAGGCTGGGGTAAACGAGGCGGAGCCAGGAGAGACGACGTGCGAAGGGGAAGTTGTTACGTAATCGGGGCATTGACCTTACCGGTTGACTTGAGGGGTGGTAGGCTATCAGCTGTTATGAGGATGAGCTCTACCGTCTCGTAAGAAAATGTGCATTGTCGTTGTTCTTGTTGTTGTTGTTGTTGTTGACAACGCACGCAATGGTTTGGGACGTTAGGACCGGTAGTAATGTGTAGCCTACTTTGTAAGTGTGGAATTCATTGATTGATGTTCATGTATAAAATAATTTCGATACTCAGCCCTGATGTATCATTGGCGTCTGTGTCGGACCTTCTGTTGACTAGTTTCTGAAAATACTAAAAACATTCACTTAATGAAATGCAGTGTGACAAAATTCCGACAGCCCGTAGTCTGTTCAGAACTAGGCATTTAGGACGGAAGTAAAATACTTGATGTTTTGTTTGAGAGGCTTGGCGATTTTGGTCATTTAGCCCCATGTAGCTGGGTGTTGGTAGAATTTGTGTGATAACCTGTGTTTTGTGGTTTCTGTAGTAATGTGGGTATTTGTAATTCAGGTGAGGATTCGGAAGAAGGCGCCGGCCCTGTGGTGTTGGGGCAGTGCAACTGCCTCTCACCTGGAGGGCCTGGGTTCGATTCCTGGCTCCATCAGGGATATTAGAAACTGACGTGAGGGCTGGAACGCAGTGCACTAAGCCTCGTGAGGGCAATTGAGTAGCTGTCTGACAGTGAGGCAGTGCCCGAGTCAGGAAAATCAAGATTAATGGCCGAGGGGACCCGATGCACTGACCACGAGTCACCCTAATATCTGCAGGCCAAATGGCTGGACAGCGGTCGCTTGGTAGGCCTAGGCCCTTCATGGGCTGCACTGCCAGCGGTTATGATTATTGAGAAGAAGGTGGCCGTGGCCTTAAGTTAGGAACAATCCCGACATTTGCCTGGGGTAGAAGTGGGAACCCATGGAAAACTACTTCCAAGATTTGATACTAGTACCGTACCACATGTTCATATTGTGAATTGTCCCATCCCATCTCCAGCCCTCGGGTGGCCATTAACTGGAGAGGGGGGGGGGGGGGGGAGTAGGGTTGATTTATTGGTCCATCAACAATGTAAATACATATGAAAATACACGAAAATGAAAATAAAATACAAATACATTGTTATAATACAGTGTTATAATAATAATAGTCTAATAATAATAATAATAGTCTAATAATAATAATAATAAGAGTCAGCATGTGTAGTTCTGGTGGTAGAGTGCTAACCTTCCCGAGGGTGCGATCTACGTTCAGTCATGTAGTAAATGAATGGGATCTAATACGATCATCTCCATGGATTTTATGGCACATACAAGAAATCCTACGTACATTAAAGTCTGGCAACTCGACATACCAAAAAGAAACATAAAATAAGTTAGTGTGTCTAAAAGCCTATTATTACTATTATTAGTATTATTAATATGTTTATTAGAGTTGTTGCACTATCTTCACACAAAGATAGACCAACAGTTCCTTAAATTAATTTACCAAATCTTTAGGATTTCTATTTTCTATGCATAGTCCATGAAGCTGGCAAAATCCTAGACAGATCCACCATCACTAGTCATGTAGCCACTCCCCATGAAGGTGTGAATCAGCTGTTCATAGGCTCGGTTTGTGTATTTCAATGTCATTGGCAGACAAGGCGAGGAGGTCACTCAACTGCAGACTCTGGTCAACATTCCTCAGCGTAGGAGGGGAGGGTGACGGGGAGAAGTCAGCTCTGCTGCTGAGGGGAACGAAGTGAAAGCCCGTTTCCAAGACATTGACCGACGATTTTTGTGATTTAATTCCACCTACACTAATTAAGATCCGACTTAATTTCATGAAGCAAGCAAATATCTTCATGAAATTCAGTCGGATTTTATTTAGTGTAGGTGGAATTAAATCACAAAAATCGTCGGTCAATGTCTTGGAAACGGGCTTACACTTCGTTCCCCTCAGCAGTACAGCTGACTTCCCCCGTCGCCCTCCTCTCCAACGCTAAGGAATGTTGACAAGAGTCTGAAGTTGAGTGACCTACTCGTCTTGTCTGCCAATGGCATTGAAATACACAAACCGAGCCTATGAACAGCTGTTTCACACCTTCATGGGGAGTGGCTACATGACTAGTGATGGTGGATCTGTTTAGGTTCATGGACTATGCATAGAAAATAGAAATCCTAAAGATTTGGGTAATTAATTTAAGGAACTGTTGGTCTATCTTTGTGTGAAGATAGTGCAACAACAGTAATAAAAATATTAATAATACTAATGATAGTAATAATAGGCTTTTAGACACACTAACTTCTTTTAGGTAGATTTCTTTAGAAAGCTAACTATTGCAATGGGTCCCATGTTTCGACTTCCGGAAAATTTCGACATATCTTCGCGTTTCACATCCCCCAGACCCCAAAACCACCGTCAGTTCAAATGTTTATATATAATTTATGTATATATGTATCTATCTATATATATATCAGTTTCTTGTGGACACGATAACTGCCGTAATTTTGCACCAATCACTTTGAATTTTTTACATAATATGTATCCCTATAAAATCTCGGTCGAGTTCGTTAATGGGCAAAATCGGTCAAAGGGGGGTAAAAATGGGGGGCTTTTTTCGAAAAAGTGAAATATCGCTATAACTCTCTTAATACATGAAATATCAAATCCCTTCAAAGTTCATAATATGTGTCGGATAAGTGCCAAACATTTATGTCAAATAAGTTTTTTGATAGCACCAACCATTGACCAAAGGGGTGGGAAAAAGTGGGTTTTTCGGGAAACATTAATCATATCTCTGTTAATAGGCACAATATCAAAACCGCACAAAATGGACAATATTCCTCCAATAATTACCTAAAACTTTTGTCTGAAAGAATTTTTGATATGACCCACCATTACTCCACGGGGTGAACAAAATGATTTAAATTATAAGAAAATGCCAAGTGCCAAGAGAGGTTGCCATGACAACTTTACTTTTAATTGATAAGGGATGACCATCAGCAGTTGCTATGACAACGCCACTGCACGAGATCACATTCAGTTTTCATATGTCTGTGGGAAGCGACTTCGGTATCGGAACTGGTAGCATGCTGAACTTCTATGCCCAAGGTCGCGGGTTCAAACCCGGCTGAAGTCGTCGGATTTACTAAGAGCGCTAAAAAACCTGAGTTTGCTTTCCTTCAGAGGGGAAGTTCCAACGTTCGTTGCGAGTTGCTGATTGAGGTGGCATCTAGTAGCCAAGTTCACAGCTAGGTGTCGTTGACGGCAGTATTTTAGGTAGATTTCATTAGAAAGCTAACTATTGTAATGGGTACCATGTTTCGATTTCCGGAAAATTTCGACATATCTTCGCGTTTCACATCCCCCAGACCCCAAAACCACCGTCAGTTCAAAAGTTTATATATAATTTATGTAATATATGTATATATATGTATATCAGTTTCTTGTGGACACGATAACTGCCGTAATTTTGCACCAATCACTTTGAATTTTTTACCGAATATGTATACCCATAAAATCTCGGACGAGTTCGTTACTGGGCTAAATCGGTCGAAGGGGATGAAAATGGGGGACTTTTTTTTCTCGAAAAAATGAAATATTGCTATAACTCTCTTAATATGTGAAATATCGAATCCGTTCAAAGTTCATACTATGTGTCGGATAAAGCTCAGAAATTTATGTTTGAAACGTTTTTTTGATAGCTCCAACCATTGACCAAAGGGGTGGGAAAAAGTGTTTTTTTCGGGAATCATTAATCATATCTCTGTTAATAGGCACAATATCAAAACCGTACAGAATGGACAATATTCCCCTAATAATTACCTAAAACTTTTGTCTGAAAGAATTTTTGATATGAGCCACCATTACGCCAAGGGATGAGAAAAATGATTTCGGAATTGTAAGAAAATGCCAAGAGCTATTAGTGGTTGACATGGCAACACTACTAAATTGATGAGGGATGAGCCATCAGACGTTGCCATGACAACGCACTTGCGCGAGATCAGATTCAGATTTCCATCTGACTAAGTGAGATGCGGCTTCGGTGACTTAACTGGTAGCATGCTGAACTCCTATGCCCAAGGTCGCGGGTTCAAAGCCGGCCAAAGTCGTCAGATTTTCTAAGAGCGCTAAAAATCCCTCAGTATGCTTTCCTTTGGAGGGGAAGTTCCAACGTTCGTTGCGAGTTGCTGATTGCGGTGGCATCTAGTAGCCAAGTTCACAGCTAGGTGTCGTTGACGGTAGTATCTGGTAGCAACATTAGTAACTACTGCTTGAAATTGAGCGTCTGCATTCCTTACCTGAATTACAGACTAATACAGCTATCACAATTCACACCGTTTATCAGACAGATTCTACACTCACCCAAAGTACACGGGGTTACATGACCACGTTGTCGCAGCCCCTACACTGAGGAACCAACCAACATCTCTGCGGGAGATATAATTTTGCGTGAAGAAGTAACAGACCGTTACATAGTTACACATCAGTGTCGAAACTTTGCATAAGGACAGTGTGACCACAAGTATAAAAATGGACTCCAAATGACAAGAAGGTTACCGTCATCATAAGACAATAGAATGTTTAAAATATGCATAAAATGACGAAAAACAAAGTTAATTAATCTCCAATTATAAAATACTTTCACGCAATAAATGTGGTCTGATCCTTCTACGAAAACCTGCATATTCTGCCTATTTTCGACTATCCCCAAGTTTGTCCGGTGAAATCTACCTCCGCCTTCCGGCGTGCCGAGAGGACTTTTTATGTTTCTTTTTGGTATGTCGAGTTGCCAGACTTTAATGTACGTAGGATTTCTTGTATGTGCCATGAAATCCATGGACATGATCGTATTAGATCCCATTCATTTACTACATGACTGAACGTAGATCGCACCCTCGGGAAGGTTAGCACTCTACCACCAGAACTACACATATGACTCTTATTATTATTATTATTATTATTATTATTATTAGCCTATTATTAATATTATTATTATTATATTCAATACCACTGTATTATAACAATGTATTTGAATTTTATTTTCATTTTCGTGTATTTTCATATGTATGTACCATGGGTTCCCACTTCTACCCCAGGCAAATGCCGGGATTGTTCCTAACTTAAGGCCACGGCCGCCTTCTTCTCAATAACCATAACCGCTGGAAGTGCAGCCCATGAAGGGCCTAGGCCTACCAAGCGACCACTGTCCAGCCATTTGGACTGCAGATATTAGGGTGACGCGTGGTCAGTGCATCGGGTCCCCTCGTCCATTAATCTTGATTTTCCTGACTCGGGCACTGCCTCAATGTCAGACAGCTAGTCAATTGCCCTCACGAGGCTTAGTGCACCGCGTTCCAGCCCTCACGTCAGTTTCTAATATCCCTGATGGAGCCGGGAATCGAACCCAGGGCCTCCGGGTGAGAGGCAGTTGCACTGCCCCAACACCACAGGGCCGGCGCCTTCTTCCGAATCCTCACCTGAATTACAAATACCCAGATTACTACAGAAACCACAAAAACACAGGTTATCACACACATTCTACCCACACCCAGCTACATGGGGCTAAATGACCAAAATCGGCAAGCCTCTCAAACAAACATCAAGTATTTTACTTCCGTCTTAATTGCCTAGTTCTGAACAGACTACGGGATGTCGGAATTTTGTTACACTCTATTTCATTATGTGAATGTTTTTAGTATTTTCAGAAACTAGTCAACAGAAGGTCCGACACGGACGCCAATGATACACCAGGGCTGAGTATCGAAATTATTTTATACATGAACATCAATCAATGAATTCCACACTTACAAAGTAGGCTACACAATACTACCGGTGCTAACGTCCCAAGCCATTGCGTGCGTTGTCAACAACAACAAGAACAACGGCAATACACATTTTCTTACGAGACGGTAGCGCTTATCCTCATAACAGCTGATAGCCTACCACCCCTCAAGTCAACCGGTAAGGTCAATGCTCCGATTACGTATCAACCTCCCCTTCACGCGTCGTAACACCTGGTTCCGCCTCGTTTACCCCAGCCTGCCGTACTACTTTCTGCCTGATTAGTTTCTGAAATAACTAAAAACATTCACTTTTTAATGATTAATTATCAATTTCGAGATAGGTGACTTTTTTTTTTTACCTAGGAAGCTTAGAATAGTCTCTTCTATCACCAGTGTAACGGACTTCCATCACATCAAATACACCCTGTATATATACATACATAAATTATATATAAACTTTTGAACTGATGGTGGTTTTGGGGTCTGGGGGATGTGAAACGCGAAGATATGTCGAAATTTTCCGGAAGTCGAAACATGGGACCCATTGCAATAGTTTGCTTTCTAATAAAATCTACCTAAAAAGGCCGTGCTTCCCGAAAAATCGTCCAAAGCTGGAATGTGTTTAAATACCTTTTGGGGGTCCCAAATAAGAGTCCTATGAGTTTGAGACGGATTCTGACTTCTGCTTAATTTTTGGGAGTCAAAAAACCCGCGAAATTTTCGCACTTTTTCAGTTTTTTTTCTTATAACTTCTAAACGACGCATTCTACAGAAAAGTTTCCTTGTAACGGTTTTAAAGAACATTAAATTCTGCGTAGAATGATTTTTAGTCCGTCTAAATCATCCCAGTCGTTTAGCCGCAATCGATTTCTGAATTTGAGCCATTTTTACCAACTTTGTTAAAAAGTTGATTCTTTGTTAAAATTTTCGCTTAAAACTCCTAAACGACGCATCCTATAGAAAATTGTATCCAAAGCTTCTTAAGAGCATTACATTTTGCGTCGAATGGTTTTTAGTTTGTCAAAATCGGCCCAGCTGTTTAGCCGCAATCGATTTTTTGAGTTGGGCCACTTATACCATCTCTCATGTCTCATGTAATTTTCTTTTCCAATCGTGCAGTTTTCGAAGTGGCAAAGGAGAAAATCCGGGTTGGCCCGGTTCCCCCACTTGGCCTTGACAACCCAAGAGCAGCCACCTGCCCCTTTGTTCTGTCTCCCCCTCTAATTCCTTCGTCGGTTTCCCTTCGTACCCTACGGAGCCTCACATAACTGGACGTCTCCCTTCTTCAATTTATACTAGTGCAATCAGTGTTCGGCCAGATTCAGTTGAGTGATCATATTAAAAATGTAAAGTTTTCGTGTGTTATACGACGACGTCGCCTCCGTTTCGTGCAATAAGTTGTTTTTATACTGACTTCTAGAAATGGCAAGCACGAGGTGTTTTATTTGTGATGATGTCTAATGGGACGATGAAAGAGGCACAGGTAAGGAAAGGGCTCTGAAAACCTTTATTTATGCCAGCAAGAGGAGGATGGATGGCCATGACAAGTGGTTGGCGCAGCAAATGTCTGTACTAGTACACGAAAAGTGTAGGAAAGGTACATATATTACTATATGAGTGGTGTCTCTGCGAGCCGTGAAGGCTACAGCAAAGATCAACGGAGTATCAGTCCCCATCAGTCCGGACATGATTTTCCGCCGCATTCCATTCCACATGAAATCCCAGCTTCAGCTTGAATCGTACTTTGAATTCGAATTGGCCCCGTACCCACTCTCACTGTTTGATGATGATGGCATGATGCGGAAGAGTAGAAAATCAGAACTTTACAAGCTATTTACTCCAATCAAAGTAGATCTCACTGTGAATGCAGACTACGTAGTGGATGGTGGTTTCCTCCTGCACAGAGTTGTGTGGAACAGCGGAGAACAGTTTTCCAATATCATTCAGAAGTACGTAAATTACGTGGAATCCAACCACAAGTCTGACAGTATCACCATAGTTTTCGATGGGTATCCAGAGGATGTGGCCGAGAAGAGTATGAAGTCAGCTGAAAGAGCGCGAAGAGTCCGTGTTATGTCATTTTCGTCGGTTATATTCCAGGAAAATACCAAAGCCACAATGTCCAAAGGTCGTTTCTTGTTGAATGATCACAACAAGAATCGTCTCATATCGATGCTGACAAGCAAACTGATGGACGAGGGCATTCACGTGAAACAAGCCGTTGAAGATGCAGATTCTCTGATTGTGAGCACAGCAATGGAGAGGTCTATGGAGGGAGGCAATGTTTTCATAGTGGGAGAGGACACCGATCTGTGGGTCATGCTAACTTTTCATGTTGCTGTCTTTGAAGAGCCCATCTCCAACGTGTTCCTCATCAAACCCGGGGAACAGAACTAGGAAACTGTCGTTTACAGTCCGAGCAATTGCCAGCTGCCTGAAGACATGAGGAAGCATGCCCTGTTTCTCCATGCCTTCACAGGGTGCGACACCGCCAGGGGAAAATAAAATTTATCAAGAAATTCATGGCAGACCAAAACCTCTTTTATTAGGCCTCTATTTTTCTTGACCCGATCTCAACCCCTGACCAAGTTGCAAATGCAGGTGTTCACATCATAAAACACCTGTACACGGGTGGAAGCAGTAAGTCCCTCAATCAAGTGAGGTTTGACCTCTTCCAGAGGTCGCTTTCAAAAAAGAATTTCAACCTGGCGTTCTCGCCTCCTACAGAAGCGGCTGATCGCCAGCACTCCTTCAGAGCTTATTTACAGGTGCAGGTATGGAGGAGTAATCGACTAGATCCAGAGAGATGGGGATAGAAAATAACCACCAATGGATTAACTCCCATCACAACAACTGATCCACCGGCTCCACAAGAACTTCTCAACTCCATATCGTGCACATGTAAAAAAAAGGGTGCAAAGCAGCTTGTTCCTGTAGGAAGGCAGGGGTAAAATGCTCCACCTTCTGCATGACCTGCCAAGGGCACACATGCCTCAATTCCATCTCTGAAGACAAGGATGTAATAGCCTACTGTATCCCACCCAGTGTGACGAGGAGATTGATATCATCGAAGAAGAGCAAGAAATGAATCCTCATTCTCAAGATTCCGAGGATGAGGAGCTAGATTATGTGATCGGCGAAGAGCCACCGTTATCTCCAAAACGGCGAAAGAAATCGTCAACATGAGTACCTTGTACATCTTTCACATTATGATGTTTCATGTACACAACTAATACATCTTTCTGTACATAATTTATATCGTTATCGTTTACGTAAACATCTTATGTAAATGTATCTTAAGTATACATCATTTGTTACATTCAATAAAACATTATTCATAATAATGCCTTCTTGTATTTTGAAACCACATAACATCATTTTGGAGTGTCCAGGTGCGGATCCAATAGGAGGGGGAGGCACGAATCCTAGAATTTATGAAACCCCAGAACAATAATATATAATATTTTACTACAAATAAGGATTAGACTTGAAATTCCAAAGAGGGGCCGTGCCCCCCCCCCCCTTCCTCTCCCTCCTTCCCCCATTCTGCATCCGCCCAGATGATTTTCATTCTATAAAACATCATCAAATGATTCATAATATGATCCATTCAAAGGGCTGAATTAACTTTTTAGCCAAGTTGGTAAAACATGGCCCAAATTCAGAAATCGATTGCGGCTAAACTACTAGGCCGATTTAGACGGATTAAAAATCATTCGACGCAGAATTTAATGTTCGTTAAAAACGTTAGGAGAAAACTTTTCTGTAGGATGCGTCGTTTAGAAATTATAAACAAAACACGGAGAAAAGTGCAAACATTTCACGGTTTTTTGATTCCCAAAAATTAAGCAGAAGTCAGAACCCGTCGCAGACTCACATGACTCTTATTTGGGACCCCCAAAAGGTATTAAAACACATTCCAGCTTTGGACGATTTTTTGGGAAGCATATGTCTAATTTGCCTGGGCTACATGTCCAATAACACTGTACGGTACAAACAAACGTGTTATCTTAGAGGTAACACATGTGCCAATGTGCAAAAACGAAATGCGACATACAGAAATGAAAATACATCATACAATATGCAAAACTTTTTTTGACCAGTTTAAATGTATGTCGTGTAATTTGGACCGTTGAAACAAATTTAATAATTAAGTTTCTTCATAGTTTTATTTCTGTTCCCACTTTCTGGGGTAGTGGCTAAAGTTCTTGGCTGTCACCCCGTATGTCCGGGTTTGATCCCTGGCTCAGCCAAGACATTTAATTCTGGTCTGAGGGCTGCAACAGGGCACACTTAGTCTCGTGAGGCAAAATTGAGAAGAGGTCCGTTTCGATTCCCATCTGAGCCGTCCTGGAAGTCGGTCTCCGTAGTTTCCCCACTTCTACTGCACGCAAATGCTAGGATGGTTCCTAACTTAAGGCCACGGTCGCCAACCACTTCTGGGATGACTGACGTGGGGATGTAACCCACCTCTTTCCAATTTTTAGCCTATTTTCATTTTATGAAAAAAAAAAAAGGCTTATGCGATCACCCTTTGTCCGTGTGTGTGCGTATGTGTGTCTGTCCCTAATAACTTATAAACGGCTGGAGTGTTTTCAATGAAACTCGGTATGGTCTTTGTACTACTACGTCCGACGCCGACTGTGCCCTTCAAATCTTATTACGTCTTACCAATCCAACATGGCGGCTGTGCGAAATATATCACCGGCATTCTATATCTCCGAAACTATTACCGATATCACCCTAAAATTTTGTACGGTGATAAAGGGAACTACTAGAAGTTCACCTATGAGACTTTAATAAACCTGTTAACTACAAAACCAACATGGCGTCCAAGCGAAGTTTAAACTTTCAAATATATATTTCTCGCGATTTAACCATCCAAATGCAATGAAACTTGGAACAGAAAATTATCTTGCACATTATAATGCACTGGCATCTAATTTAGTTCAATTGCTTACATAACCTCAAGATGGCGGCTGTGCGTACTATATAACCGGCATTCTATATCTCTGAAACTATTGCCGATATCACCCGGACATTTTGTACAGTGATAAAGGACACTACTAAAAGTTTACTTATGAGACTTTCCAAAACCTGTTAACTACAGAACGAACATGGCGGCCAAACAATTTTGAAACTTTTAATATAAATTTCTTGCGATTTAACCATTTGAGCTCAGTGAAATATGGTACAGTAAATGTTTATACACATTGTAAAGTACTGGCATCTAAGTTAGTTCAATTGTTCACATAAACCCAAGATGGCGGCTGTGCGCAATTTGAACATTAATTTTTTTTTATTTCTTGTGTATTAATCATGCGATCGAAGTGAACGTTTGAATAATGAACTTACGCAAAAATCGTCATCTTTAGTACATAACTCTTTGGCTTACATGTATCAAAATCCAACATGGCGACCAACCGAAATATTTAGACGGTTCTCAATATCTACAAATCTATCACAGCAATCGAACTGAAATTTGGATGTTGATAGAGGCAATTAACAAAAGTAGAATATATGAAAATAGGCTGTAGAGTACTTCACGGAACAACTTGTTATTATTATTACATCTTGAGGTTGAGTGAACCCTGTTCCAACTCCCTGGTTAAAATAGCATTCCTTGGCAAGTAATCAATGACCTCTGGGAGCAGAGTCTCAGGACCACAGAAGGCGGCTCGTGAGTGTTTGTTACCCGGTGTAAGATGAGGAGTTGAAGGGTCATTAATACGGGAACAAAGCTCCATCTGCCATATGTGAGTAGCACAGCTTGAGATACATTCCACCATTCTATATTCACACAGCATCTGGATGAAGAATACTACTGTACTTAGAATGCGTAATGAGTTATGCGCCACGACCACAATGGGTAGCTCCAGTTTGAGGAACCGAGGGTCGAATCCCCACGCTGATAATGAGTGCTTTTTCACAGGGTTTCGCCATAAGTGCTCCAGGAATTTATTTATTTATTAATAGGTACTGTTACAGTTAGACAAAACCTGGTGGTAACAAGATATTTACAGCTGCCTATAACTCAATTTCTCTCCATAATGTCTCTGGGTTCCCTGAATGCAACAATTAATTTCTTCTTGAAAACTTTTAAACTGTTAGGAAAAGGTTCTAAGACTTCTTCAGGTAACTCATTCCATGTTTGAATACCCCTGTTTATAAAAGAATACTTAGCTAAGTTTGTTTTTTGAATGATGGGCCTAATTTTGTATTCGTGATCTCTCTTACCCATATAATCTGGATCATGCATTCTGTTTCGCAACTCATTACAGGCCGGCTCCCCTGGGTATGCTTTGTACATCTCCTGGAGTCTTCTTTTATGTCTTCTGCTGTGTAGGGATTCCCAACCCAATGACTTCAACATGTCAAAGACACTATCAGTTTGGAAGAATTTGCCAAGTACGAATCTTGCAGCTTTCCTTTGCACCATCTCCAATTTGTTCGTTAGAGTTGATTGGTAGGGCTCCCACACACTCGTGGCGTATTCCAAAATTGGTCTCACAAGACATTTGTAAGCCAATTCTTTGGCCTGAATACTGCTACCCTTCATGTTTCTCATAACAAAGTATAACGACTTTTGTGCCTTATTAGCAACGCTCTCAACGTGCTCACCCCAGTGTAACCTTTTATTTATGGCAATCCCGAGATAGCTGCATGACTCCACTCGAGGAATAATTTTGTTTCCTAATTTATAATCAGCTATTGTCCCGTTTCTGCTGTTAGTAAAATACTTTGCTTGATTGGTACTTTAATTCAAATACTGGGGAAACTGAAACACCTAGAGCAAGTTGAACAGAGCCCCCTGTGTCTCCAAATACACACCTTCAAGGCTCGTTAACAAGTGAACCGTTTTACGTCGAGGAACTTCGTTCTCGCTTGTTGCTGTCTTCTATACCAAGTTATGTAGTCTCATGAGAATAGAGAGAGAGTGAAGGCATGATTTTCAATATAATATTGGCTCGGAAATACTTGTAGAAGAAGACACATGCAAATACTTGGGCATCCATATAAGGAATGATATGTAATGGAGTACCCATGTGGGTTGTGTCGTCTCCAAAGCGTACAAATCACTTCATTTTGTAATGAGGGTATTAAAAGGCAGTAGCTCTACCACAAAAGAATTATGATATTTTACCGTGGTGAGGCCAATCTTGGAATACGGCTCAGTGGTTTGGGACCCATATCAGGTAGGGCTCATCAATGAGCTGGAGATGGTACAGAGGAAGGCTGCTAGGTTTGTGCTCAACGATTTTAATTCTAGAGGTGGTTTAACTCGAATGATAGAAAAACTAGGGTGGGAATCTCTGGAAGATAGAAGGACGAAATCAAGACTATGCGCTCGCTATGTTTAAAACGGTGTCCGGACAGTTCCCCACACTGACACTTCCACACACTGCAAAAAATACTGACACTTCCACACAGCCCTTGGACGTGGCTACCTGTTTAATGACTCAGAAATAATCTCGACTGACATTTCCACACACATCTTCCTCCCACCACCAAGGCTACTAACGATCAAGTTGAGGACATAAATGTGGATTTTGAAGCTGCTGTAATTTATTCTCTGAAAGACGTATTTCCAACAACAAAACTACATGGCTGTCATTTTGACATGACAAAATGCTTATGGAGAAAAGTACAGGATCTCGGATTGTCGGTGGAGTACCGAGAGAATAACGAAATCAGCCTTCATGTCCGTATGTGCGCAGCACTTGTGTCTTTAAAGCCTGAAGATGTGCTCGATGGATGGGTGGAAATACACTCTCAAACTCCAGAAATTCCCAAACTTAGCCAGTTTTTTGACTACTTCGTTGAAAACTGGCTAGATAACCAAGACATTCCAATCGAGGTGTGGAACTGCCACCAAGCACGACACAGGACAACAAATGCTGTTGAGGGCTGGAACAACCGACTCAACAACCTCACCCCAAATTAAAAGAGGTTGTCAAAGTGTTGAAGACGGAAGCTAAGAAGACAAACTGCACATTTGTAAAGGCCGAGCTCAACTTGGAAGGAAAAAAAGAAGACGAAAATATGTCAAACTGGACAGACGGATTGAGAACACTCAGAAAAAGTTCGAAAATGACAAAACAAAATAAAAATAATGAAAAGTTTTCTGAAGGCAGTTGCCTATTCACAGAAAATGGAGTAGATTAATATTATCTTTGAACAACCGGGTGAGTTAGCCGTGGTCGTTACGGCATGACTGCTGGCAGTCGCTCAAATCCGGGAGGCGAGGAGGTTCGAATCCCCCCGCCGGCAACCATGAAGATGGTTTTCTGTGGTTTCCCAATCTTCCTTCCAGGCAAAATGCCAGGGTTGGTCCCTAACTATAGGCCACAGCCGCTACCTTCCAACTCCTCGACCTTCCCTTCCAACTTTCCTCCCCAACGGTACTTGTAGCTCACCCATAGAGTGTCCGTCTCGAAGCAGCTACAAAACTGGCGAGCCGAACATGTCCTCGGACACTCCCGGCACTAAAAGCCATACGCTAAAAAATAATAATAATAAAAAAAATTGTTGAAAAAACAAACAAAAAAAAACCAACTGACGAAGCCTAGAAAGCTGATTTTAAACACGCCAAAATGATAACAATACCAAAATGACCGGTTTTGTTATTATGTAGCCAGTCCACAGCCTGCATAAAGTGTGATGGAAATCAGACTCTGCATTTATTTTATTTTGATGAAAATTGTACACTACATCACAATGATATTTTCGAGACCGTGTTAGTAATGAAGTACAAAGACCGAGCGCTTTTCTTCACTCCAAAGGAGTATTATGTTAAGGTGCATCAGGCGCGGATCTAGAGTTTGGCTCGGGGGGGGTTCACAGAATCGAAATTGTTAAGAAAAATGGTATCACTAACAATGCAATCACAAAATAACCAAACGTACAAAACCAGACCAAATTTTTGCGAGCT
This sequence comes from Meconema thalassinum, assembly GCA_946902985.2. Lineage (NCBI taxonomy): Eukaryota > Metazoa > Arthropoda > Insecta > Orthoptera > Tettigoniidae > Meconema > Meconema thalassinum. Next base: position 612,020,356 of record OX336388.2, read on the forward strand.
ACGTGGATAGAAATTTGATGCGTTTAGCGCACCAAATATATTCGTTCAAATTGCAACGGCGTGTTTTGCGACTTTTACATCGAGCTTCGAGAAAAGTATCAAGGTACGTTACAGTTTCGGCAAGTCGAGTTGGTACCGACAAAGGGAGAAAGTCACAGTTAAAATTGCCAACCAAGCTTGAAGTTTGGACGTCGGCAAAACTTTTGGTGCAAGAAAAGCCCCAAATTCCTATCCGTGCATTGCTGCACATTCATCGTGACATCACTATAGACATCGATTCGGTAATGACAAGGTTTGCTAAACAAAATAGATGAGTTGATTTTGTTATATAAATAATCGTTTTTATATAACAGGTATGAAGTTGTAAATATGTACAGTTGTAACAGAACATAATAATTGCAATAAAGATATTTTCAGTATTGAATAAAATGAAAAAAAAACCGGTTTTTCAGTTAAAATTCGTTGTTTTATTTGTCTGGTTATTGTGTTTTCGTTTTTTGAGTTTGCAAAAAAAAATGGTCTCCGATTGAGGGTGGGGGGTCCCGGGGTCATGACCCCCCCAATCCGCGCCTGAGGTGCATTGTCACTGGTGCGGCTGTAACGATGATCGCTGAAGCCTATAGCCTTTTGGAGGGAGGGGGGATGTGTGTGGAACTGTCAGTCGAGATTATTTCTGAGTCATTAAACAGGTAGCCACGCCCATGGGCTGTGGGGAATTGTCAGTATTTTGGGCAGTGTGTGGAAGTGTCAGTGTGGGGAACTGTCATGTAATCGTTTAACACTTACACTAATCGGCCAGCTTAGGGAGAACCAAGCAAACGTCTGGGAAATCCCACCTACCTGAACTGGGCAGATCATCCACATAAGGTCAAGGTTCGGCCACACTGTACGTTTACAAGTAATAATTCTCTATTATAAGTGACACTCGAGAATTGGAATATGATCTTAAATGTTTTATAGGTATATATGAAATTAACGAATGAAGGGGTTAGTCACCAAAAGATCCCGGGTTTACTTGTGGATTTTAGCATGAAATGTTTATTTCAAACCAACTGAATGGAAACTGGTAATGTGATTCCCGACATTCCAGTGGTCCAAACTGCGCGCTGCCTACGCTCGTTGAGGAAGAACTATAAATCATAAACAAATCCAATGTAGCCGCTTTATTGTGAGTCTGACAGTGATTGATCAAGGTCACATATATAATCTGCTCACTCTCAATGCCGCTATATTTGAAAAGCAATTTATCCTGAGACTAACGCTAAACCACAGTTAGCAATGCAGATGGCATAAGTTATAATCCGGGGCCACAAATCACAGTTAACTGAATAGGGTCGTTAGAGAATGAGTAAGATATGATGGGGGAGATTAAAGGATTGGGACCCAGAACTCCTACAAACATTATCCGCATAAGCAAAACGTTATTTGCTTAGTCCAATTAATGAGCCACCTTAAGGTGGAGCTAACTCAGCTTTCAGTCGATAAATGCAATTTTCTCTTCCCTGATGTTTTGGTTGGTTCCTTAGTTTAGGAGCTGTGACAACGCGGTCATGTAGTCCCGTGTAATTTGGGTGTGAGTAGAATCTGTCAGATAACCGGTGTTAATGGTGATGACTGTATTAGTGTGTTTTATCCGTTTTAATTCAAGTCAAGACTGCATACGGTAATTTCAAGTAGTTCCCACTTTCGGCACCAAATGCTACCGTCCACGACACCTAGCTGTGAATTTGGCTAATATTAGATATAATCGCAACCAGCGCCTGGTGACGAACGTTGGAACTTAAGAGCATTAATCAAACATAACCTACAAATTTTGCTTCACACAAGTTTAGTTAGTGGAAGGTCCTTTAACTTGCCATAAATCTAAGACATGGGACCGCCGGCTTTTCTTCCCCTTCGAAGGAAGGCATACTGAGGGATTTTAACGTTCTTAAAAATCCAATGACTTCGGTAGGGTTTGAACCTGCAACCCTGATTTTTTGGGTTTTCAGCATATTGAAATATCGTAGGAAGATAGTTTGGAGAAAAATGTTAATCTGTTTCCGAAATAAGGGTTTTTGAATTTCAATTGTATTGAGTTTCAACCATTTAACTTCAATATTTTGGTGATAAATGTACCGTTTGATTAATAATTTGTTTTCAAAAAATCATTAATTGTAATGTTGGTATCAGTGAATGATAATGCCTTTTCAGTAACTTAACTATTCTATCTTATGAAGGTAAATGTTAATAAATTTTGATTGCATTGATTCAATAGTTTGTGTGGTAAGTACTTATTAAGAAATCATTTAGCGTCACCTTAAGAGGAAGATGTAACATCCCTTAAAACATCAATAACCACCCTTTGTGGTCTCGGTGTACGTATTCAGTCATTGGAAATTTTTGAGTGCATATTGATTTTACTTAAAATGTTCATAATAGCGTACAAACTTGTTTAAATAGGCTACTTTGATTTAAAAAGTGTTCCAATTTCAGCATTGCTATAAAAAATAAAACTTTGATATAATTTCCATACGAGTGTCTTAATTACCATTATAGGCGAGTTGCATACGACTGTTTATGTTCGATGATAATTATAACTTTATTATATGTTTTAACAAAAATATTCATAAATATCTGTTGAGAGCCAGCCACTTGAATTTTGTGATCGGAGAGCGAGCACTGAGTATGATATCTCTGTCTTTCAAGATCTCTGAACGACCGACGCATGCGCTCTGTGTGCTTGCAATGCCATATTATGCAGGCCATATGTTTACATCTGCCGTCCCTCAGTAATATTGTCACCGGAGTCGTTTGAAGGCTGTGTAGAAATTAGGGTTGATGATATTAAGATACAGTGCGATTTCTTGTCTCATATTCGCCAGTTTATTTACGCGAACATATGGACGCTGCGTATTCCATGTCGGTAATTTATTATAGTTCGATGTTGTGTTTATGTCCGACATGTTGGATTTTGAGCGCATGCCCGAAGTTATCGTTACCTAATTGGTCAATGAACGAGCTCTGATTGGCTGGAGAAACTGTATCGTAATGAAAAACAGTGTTATAATGATCATCATTATGATACAGTTATCTGACACGTAATAGTGAGGGTCGAACATAAAAGCATCTTATTATACATGAAGTATAACATAATTTTCTCGCCAAATCAATACTTTACTTACATAAAAATTCTACAGGTACTTGTTACGGAAACCTATTTTGTTTCCTTCCTCAGACCACTTTTTGGTATAAAACATCATACAACATCGAAATCCTCACCAAATAACATAAAACAAAAAACACAGTTCACACTTATTCTCTCGTTCTTCCCAAATAGAATATAATACGGTTCTTCCTTTGTTAGGCCTGTGTCATTAGACACATTAATGTCACTCACGGAATAAACACTTATTAGTTGAAGTACTCGTGTCTTAATTATAGCCATTATAGGCTCGTTGCATAATGCAATTTTATTCCGTAGTTTTAATTATAAAATAAACTTTGAAAATGAAAACTAAAAACTGTAAGGAATATGTTTGGTTAACTCTGGCACGAGGCTTTAGAGCTAAATGTCTCATTTTCCAACGGGATACAGGTTCACCCGAACCAGTTGTCTAAAACGAATCAAGTACGGAATAACATATTTTTTCAGAAATAAGATAATAAAGAAAGCTGATGCAATAATTATTACATGCTGATTTATTACATTCATATATATTCAGAAATACAGCAGGTAGCCAAAGAGTGCTTCATTTTAAAGGTAGACTTCCAGCAACATTATGATGTGGCACGGGTAGGATATGCCTTTCAAAACAAGGCTGGCTCTTTAGATGAGTTGAAAATAACAAAATAAGTAAACTAAACATTACGATGTATTGTACCCTTATTGGGATCGGTACAAGTTCGAATCCTTGATTTTAGGGAAGAAAAGATATGTATTTAGAAGGAATTATACTACATGACCAGATCTCCAGTGGAAGAGAGACCAGATGTCACAACGAGACGTAATTAAGCAGCTGCAAAGACTGATCCATAATATGAGTAACACGCACGTGAGCCGTACGCGTCATACCCATAAATCTGATAAGGGAATGAGCTCAGCATGAAGACTGTGATTCATGAGGCAAGAGGAAGGAAGGGAATTCCCCTAGTCATGCCACGTTAGCAATTTAACTAACGTTGTTGCAACCGGAAGAGTACGCAGTATGGTGAAATATGTGCGAAATATGGATCCATGCAAAATTACAAACAGAAGAGATTGGCAATGTGATTTATTTTGGAAATTAGGATTTATCCAAGAGAAAAATTAAGTAATTAAGGTTCAGGAAAGAATCACGATGTCAGCACTACGTCATTATAGGAGGAGTCATGACCGCTGCGGAAATTTTCATGCCACCCACACAATCTGGGAGCATTTGGAAATTACTATAAAAATTTGCTACGATCGATTCTCAAAAAGAAGTACCTTTTTGAGACATTGAGACCATAAGGATTCTGGACATAATTTTTCCAAGATCGTAGGGCAATCAGTTTAGGAAATAATTTCAAGAAGGAGGGCGTGTCTTAATGTTATTCGGAAATGAATAAATAGTGAGCTTCACCAGCAGCAATCATGCAGTTCATATCAGACCTCGTACGGTCACGCTGCGTTGCAACGTACACGCAGTTATCATCAGACTTCTAGTGCAGAAGCGCTGCATCACAATAGTCAATCTACAGTGAACGTGGAAACGTGTCACGCTGAAGCAACAATATACAGTCCTGAGATCTTCTCTAGGAGAGACGTATCGTATCAGACTTAACTAATAATTGGAACCATTGCGAGTTACCATAGTAGACTGCGGATGTTATCAAGTTAACAAGGACTTGAATAAAATATCTACTGTGCGACAAGAAATTAGTTCGACAAACTGTGGACAAAGTATAAACATTTCGCCAGTATCGAGGAAGTCAAAAACACTAAGAGAGTTCAAGTAATCATCAAGTGGGTCTAACGTAGTTGTTGTTTGAGTCTTCAGTCTTTTGACTGGTTTGATGCAGCTCTCCATGCCTCCCTGTCCTGAGCTAATCGTTTCATCTCTACATAGCTCCGACACCCTACATCGGAGGCAATCTGTTTAACATATTCTTACCTTGGTCTACCCCTACAGTTTTTGTCCTCGACCCTTCCTTCCATAACTAAGCTTGCTATTCCTGGGTGTCTTAGTATGTGTCCTACTAACCTATCTCTTCTCTTCATTAGCAGTCGCCAGAAACATCTCTCCTCTCCCACTCGTCTTAATACCTCTTTGTTTGTAACCCTATCTACACATCTGATCTTCATCATTCTCCTGTAACACCACATTTCAAATGCTTCAATTCTCCTCTTTTCTGCTGCACCAATAGTCCAAGTTTCACTTCCATAGAGCGCCACGCTCCAGACAAAGGCTTTCAAAAATGACTTCCTAATACCTAAATCTATATTCGATGTCAGCAGATTCCTTTTTTGTAGAAATGCTTTCTTTGCCTGAGCCAACCTACTTTTAATATCCTCTTTGCTTCGTCCATCACTGGTTATTCTGCTTCCTAAGTTACAGAAGTCTCCTACTTCCTTCAGCTTTTCACCTGCCAATTTGATCTCCATAGAGGTTTCTGATTTATTTCGGCTGCATTCCAGTATTTTTGTTTTACATTTATTTATTTATTTATTTATTTATTTTCATCATGAATTCTTTCCGTAAGACGGAGTCCATAGCATTCAAAAACTCATTCAAATCCTCAGGCTTGTCGGCCAAGATGACGATGTCATCAGCAAATCTCAGAGTTGAAATTATTTCTCCTTGAATCTTCACTCCCACTTTAAATTTTTCTCTAATTTCCTTCATTGCTTGTTCAATGTAAAGATTGAAAAGTATGGGTGATAAGTTGCAGCCTTGCCTTACACCTTTCTGAATACCAGCTTCTCTCTCATGTCCTTCAACTCGAATGACTGCTGTCTGGTTTCTGTACAGATTGTATATCACCCTCCTATCCCTGTACTTTATTCCAATTGATTTCAAAATGTCAAACAATTTAGTCCAATCAACGTTATCAAAAGCCTTTTCTAAGTCTACAAGTCTAACGTAGTAACGATTCTGAATTCATCCGTGCTTGGAGAATCATATTAAAACGGTAGTTTGGAAGTGCAGTACTAATTAGAACCAATAGATATCCGTGAAGTCAGTGTAAGACTTCAGAGCGAACTCTAATGCGATAGTCTATTAAGGCAATTCCAACGTAGAATGACTAAAGGGTCACTGATAGGAATAACCGAAGTGAATAGCGACCAGGGGTAGCTGAAATTGGAGACTTTCAAGCAGTTCGAGGGGACGTAGGACCAGGACAAGTAGTAATCAGGGCTTGCATTCCTTGGAGGTGTTAGGAAGTGTAACGTGTGAAAAAGCACGAGTGAAAACAAGCCTAAAGGTTGAGCTTGAAGTATAAAGTTTATATTGCTTTTATTATTGTTTTGAGTGTAATTTAGGGTTATTCAGTGTATAATTTGTAATTTAATCATGTTGGAAAATCATCCCAGTGGAGAATTTAGTGGAATTAATATGTGTAATAGGAATGGAAAAGTGATTTGTGAAATGAGTGGTATGGGTGAATACTAGACCCAGAATGTGGGCGAAAAGGTCCATCCATGAAGTTCAGGATCCACCAGATAAGATGTAAGTACACGCTTTCAATCATGAGTGTATACATTTTGAGGGAATTTCGTGAAAACCTTAAAATAGGGAAAGAGCACACTAATATCAATGAGATGGTGAGTGAATATGTGAAATAGTGAAGAAGATGAAATACGGGTCTGAACATACCGCAAATAAGTTGTATCAAGTAAAGAAATGAATAATAATAATTCAAAGAGTTGAGCTCTTTTGAAATGAAATAATAAGTTGCTAGAAGCTTAGTGTTCATGTTGAAGTGTATTGTAAAATTCGTTAATGACCGTGTCTAAGTCATATAATGTCAAATTGAAGAATAATTATGGGTGATAACATTGGATTCTGAAAAGATAAAAAGAATTACGGAAAACCTAAATATTGTTGTGTATGCGAAGAAACGCATTATAAAAAGTTTGTTTATAGATTGTTATATCTAAATATCCAAGACCGTTTAATTGTGATCGTAGTTGTGATGAGTTCGATAAAAGACGGATCTAAGTAATGTAATAAAGGGAGCTACTGTGGATACTAGAGAGCCGGGTTCGATTCCCACTCTAGAAATTGTAAAAGCGCATGAAGGACTGCTCAGGATACCGCTTCACTGGCGCAAGTAATATTGATCTCTTCTGAAGATGGCTTAAGCCTAGGAAAGTAGACTATTGCAGACACTGAGGTGTCATATATTGGATGTGTGTCAACCCCTTAAAATAATATTGACCGCATATCGACTCAGACAATGTGGACGATCACCAATTAACATCATGTCTTGTGAAGTAATTACCGGCCAACAAAGTGCCGCGTATAAGAGTAGAAATGAATAAGATTTCATTTTATGTCTTCCGTATTCTGTTGTGTGGACAGCTGGAGATATAGCTATATTAGAGAATTCCAACCCAGTGAGTCAGACTCTGGTCTGGCAGGTCATAAATATCAGTTAAAGTGGCCAAGTGTAGGTTAGTGAACCACTAATTGCCTAGGGGAGCCGCGAGACACAAGATGTAAACAGCCCATGTGGTATTGCACTCGCAAGGCATTTTGTTTTATAAATAAGACGGAATGTATACCCGTAGTCAAATTAACATGTGATTATATGTTGCAAAGGTTGTTCAGATCTCGTGAATTAACAAAAATGTTGAAACCATTTGTTAAGAAAATCTCATTGTGTGACATACCCAAATAATGGGTTCTTGAGTAACAGAAATCTTAGACAATCCGGGAGTATTGTTTAATTTGATTCTTTCGGTAGTTTTGGTACTCATGGTGAAACGAACTTTCCGCCAATATAATGCATGTACGATAAAGAGAGAGAGAGATAAGATTTGAACCCACGTGGATCCTATAAGAATTGGTAATTGTTGTTATTATTGTTATAAACAAATATGAATACACATTAAATAATGACCAAGTAAGAGAATATAATCATGTTGAATGTAACAAATGGCGTTATAAAATACTAAGGGAGCCGTCAGGAGCTCAGATAAATAATCATTCTTAGTTACTTTATGGAAGTGAAACCAACATGAAAGGTTCAGTGGAACCTCATCTATTTGATTTTGTTAGATGATTTAAGAGATTCCTTGTTGTTAGAGAACAAGTGTGAAATATTAATTTGATTTTTGGTTGTTTTTATGTTATTATTGAGTTTTTGTAGCGCCTATTTTTTTAGTATAGTTAAATATTGTTTTTATTGTGATTTTGGTTTATTTCAAGTGTTGACCTAATGCTTTGATCCAAAATACGTGCCTCTTATAGTGGGAATGAATGTACTACGCCCCAACACTACTGAGCTAACGGAAGTATGATCACGTATTAATTGTTCGCAAGGGCACAGTATTAACAGGAAATTACAAAGAAAATGTTCTAAATTAACAAAGTTATTTGTTTGTGGAGTATTTGACAGGGCCATTGAATCAAATGACACCTTAATGTGTGACACTTGTGATGTCATGAAACTATGATGTGGCTAAATATTAGTTTACTTACGAACATTGTGCCAACTCCCCATAATTTGGTATTCGAGTTATAGTAACATCAAGAATGTGCAGAATATGACCTGTCTAAATTATATTCGAACCTTTTATTTAATCTTGTGTGTTTGAGTCTTCAGTCTTTTGATTGGTTTGATGCAGTTCATCATAACTCCCTGCCCTGAGCTAATCGTTCCAACTGTACATAGCTAGCACACCTTACATCCGGGGCAATCTGTTTTACATATTCTATGTCCTCGACTCTTCCTTCTATTACTAAGTTTGCTACTCCTAGGTGTCTTAATATTTGTCCTACCAACCTATCTCTTCTCTTCATTAGCAGTCGCCAGAAACATCTCTCCTATCCCACTCGTCTTAATACCTGTTCATTTGTTACTCTAGCGGCTTCGGCGGCGTAGTTGGTAGCATGCTGAACTGCTGTGCCCAAGATCGCGGGTTCAAACATGGCTGAAGTCGTCGGATTTTTTAAAAGCGTTACAATCTTTTATACTGCCTTCCTTCGGAGGGGAAGTAAAGCCACTGGTCCCATGTCATAGATTTATGGCATGTAAAAGATCCTTCCACTAACTAAACTTGTGTGAAGCTAAATTTCTAGGTTAGATTTCATTGAAACGCTCTATCAATGTTCCAACGTTCACCTCTAGGTATCATTGATATCTGGTAGCGAAAGTTGTAACTACTTAAAATTGATCGGAACTTATAGCTCACGCGATGGGTGTCCGCTTGAAACAGCTACATTCTCTACATGTCCTCGGACACTCCCGGCACTAAATGCCATAAGCTAAATAAATAAATGATAATTTTTACTCTATCTACCCATGTGATCTCCATCATTCTCCTGTAACATCACATTTCAGACGCTTCTTTTCTCCTCTTTTCAGCTTCACTTCCATAGAGTGCCACGCTCCAGACAAAGGGCATTCAAAAATGACTTCCTAATACCTAAATCTTTATTATTTGATGTCAACAAATTCCTTTTCTGTGGAAATGCTTTCCTTGCCTGAGTCGACCTACCTTTTATATCATCTTTGCTTCGTCCATCACTGGTTATTTTGCTTCCTAAGTAGCAGAAGTCTCCAACTTCCTTTAGCTTTTCACCTGCCAATTTGACGTTCAATAGGGGTTTCTGATTTCTTTCGGCTGCATTCCATTACTTTTGTATTACATTTATTGATTTTCATCATGAATTCTTTCCTCATGACGGATTCCATAGTATTAAAAACTCATTCAAATCGTCTGGTGAATCGGCTATGATGACGTCATAAGAAAGTCTCAGTGTTGGAATGATTTCTCCTTGATTCTTTACTCCTACTTTAAATTTTTCTCTTATTTCATTCATTGCTTGTTCAATGTACAGATTGAAAAGTAAGGGTGATAAAATGCGGCCTTGCGATACACCGTTCTGAATTCCAGCTTCTCTCTCATGTCCTTCAGCTTGAATAACTTAACCCTTTATGGGATAGTGGTCTCTATATTAACCACCTGTCATAAGGACAGTTTATGCTTTCAAACATGCTGATAGTTGAATCTTTCAGCCAGATTTTGGAGAATTTTCATGCCGAAGTGCTAATATATCTAAAAAACAAATATTATATACGTATCTACTTGACGTAATGTGTTGGATAAAATAAAAATAAAAACATAAAAGCATTAACAATTAAAATGTAAAAATAAAATATAAATATAGAAATAAAAATAAGACTATAATAATAAAAAAAGAAATATAACAATTAAAATAATAAACATAACTATAAAAACATAAAACATAAAAATATGAAAATAATTGTAAAAATCAATTCCAAATTAGTTAGTTAATTAATTAATTCAATAATTCAAATTTTAATCTATAAGAAAATAAATTTAAAATTTAAAATAAATACGAGGCACGTCCAGAAAGTAAGTTCCGTTTGGTAATAAAATTAAATTGTGTACAGATACAGAAACATTATTTATTGCACAACATTCTACACCTCTTAAACTACTTTTCCACATAACTGCCGAACGTTTGCTGGCATTTGTCATAGCGTGGCACAAGTTTTTGGATACGTTCTTCATAGAAGTTTGCCGCCGACCGTAAACGAGAGTGAAGACTCGCCTGTAAGATATCCTACGGTTTGGCCACCACTGTTAGGCAAATTGCGTATGTGGTCAGGAGAACTCCTAAACATACGCAGTTCTCCTGGTAAGCACGCAATTTGCCTAACAGTGCTGGCCAAACGGCAGGATATCTTACAGGGGAGTCTTCACTCTCGTTTACGGTCGGCGGCAAACTTCTATGAAGAAGGTATCCAAAAACTTGTGCCACGCTACGACAAATGCCTGCAAAAGTTCGGCAGTTATGTGGAAAAGTAGTTTAAGAGGTGTAGAATGTTGTGAAATAAATAATTTTTCTGTATCTGTACACAATTTAATTTTATTACCAAACGGAACTTACTTTCTGGACGTGCCTCGTATATAAACATTAAAATTAGAGAAACATAAAATAACATTATTAATGATTATAATAATTAAAATAAATTAAAATCTAAAAACACATAAAAGTAAAAATAGTTTTGCCCTATAAAGGGCTAATATTTGTGTATCGGATATTTCATTTCGGATTTCTCTGCGAGTGAATTTGTAGGAAAGTCACAAGTGAGGAATCCTTATAGGATTTAAAACAAGTAGTTCCGTGAAGAACTATACAGCCTATTTTCATATATCCTGCTCATGTTAATTGCCTCTATCAACATACAAAATTTCAGTTTAATTGCTGTAACAGATTCGTAGATATTGAGAACCGTCTAAATATTTCAGATGGTCGCCAGGTTGGATTTTTATTTTTGTACTATTACATTAAGATTATTGTGTACGTGTGGTATTCAAACTTCAATCGCATGATTAGAATACAAGAAGTAAAAACGAGATTTTAAAATTACGCACAGCAGCCATCTTGTGATTATGCAAACAATTGAAATAAATTAGATGCCAGTGGATCAACATTTATATAAGCATTTAACGTGAAACGTTTCACGGCACTCGGATAGTTAATTCGCGAGAAACGTCCATTTAAATATTTATACTTCGCGTCGCCGCCATGTTGGATTTGTGCTCACCAGGTTACTGAAAGTCCTATAGGTGAACATATGTTCATAGTCTCTATGAACATAAAAAAAATTCAGTTTGGTTGCTGTAAAAGATTCATAGATATTGAGAACAGTCTAAATATTTCGGAAGCTCGTCATTTAGGATTGTTATATGTATAGGCCTTAGAGTTATGTACCATTCAAGTACAATTATTGCCTAGGTTCATTATTCAAACTTTCACTTCGATCGCTTGATTACGGCACAAGAAATAAAAACTTAATTTTAAAATTTCGCACAGCCGCCATCTTGAGGTTATGTAAACAATTGAATTAAATTAGATCGCAGTGCATTACAATCTGCAAAATCATTTACTGTACCACATTTCACTGCGCTCAGAGAGTTAAATCACGAGAAAAGTCTATTAAATTATTTCAAATTCGCTTGGTCGCCATGTTCGGTTTGTATTTTACAGGTTTATGAAATATACATATGTAAACTTGTATCAGTACCCTTTATCACCGTACAAAATTGCAGGGTGATATCTGTAATAGTTTCGGAGATATAGAATGTCAGTGAAATATTTCGCACAGCCGCCATTTTGAGGTTATGTAAACAATTGAACTAAATTAGACTTCAGTGCTTTGCAATGTGTATAAACAATTGCTGTACCAAGTTTCATTACGTTTGGATAGTTAAATCGCGAGAATAGTCTATTTAAAAGTCTCAAATTTGCTTGGCCGCCATGTTGGTTTGGTAGTCAGCAGGTTTTTGAAAGTCTCATAGGTGAACTTTTAGTAGTGCCCTTTATCACCGTATACAATTTCAGGTCTATATCGGTAATAGTTTCGGAGATATTGAATGCTAGTGAAATATTTCGCACAGCCGCCATGTTGGATTGGTGAGACGTAACAAAATTTGAAGGGCACGGTCGAGGTCGCCGGGAATAGTGCTATGAACTTACCGAGTTTCATTGAAATCGCTCCAGCCGTTTAGATTTTATTAGGGACACACACACACACCTCACACACACACACACACACACACACGCACGCACGCACACACACACGGACAAAAGGTGATCTCATAAGCCTATTTTTTCAAAATTGAAAATAGGCTAAAAATAGGATAATCATAACCACCGTGACTGTTGGAGTCGAGATGAAATTGGAGTAAAGGAATGTAAATCATTAAGCACAGCCGAAGCAAATCAATCGTTGCTGAGATACCTGCTGCGCCATGCACTCCGGCTGGGACAGTGCAGGCACATACCTTATACAAGGCTCACAATGAGGGTTATCACGGTAGCAAATCGCAATTTAGAGCAGGTAAATGAGTTCCATAAAAGGTGAAGTTGAGCCTCCATGACAGAGAATCATAAAGATTCTGATAACAGCATTGTGCTGTTCGTTTCAGCCGTTAGCAGTTGAGACTCAAGATAGAATGGGTTCTTATTTTAAAGAAAATCATTCCCAATCTATCCTCGGATCATTATTTACTTCCCTTTACCGTTCATAATTTTGCACACAATACACTTGTCCACTAAGTTTTTATAGTTTTATGGAATTAAAGAGACGTCAGTTCAATGATTACCAGTTTTCCAAGAGAACTTTTTATGAGCATTTGTTCTTTGTAAGAGATGTGGCCAAATTATTAGAATTAAAATTAAATTATCAATTCATTTAATATAATAATAATAATTTTATTGGTATTACTTCCTTTTTAACAATTCTGGCTTTTAGATACGCTGGTGTACCGGAAATTTGCCCCAAAGGGGATCAGTAAAGTGCCAGTAAATCTACTGACACGGCTCCCTCGCATTTCCGCATCCTCAATTCATTAACTAATAGGAACCATAATTAGGGTAGTTTTCACTAACGCCAATTATCTATTAATATTCATCATTAAAGGTTATTTAACTCTGTACGAGCATTTCATCAAACAGAAATCGGGTGAGTTAGCCGTGGTCGTTACGGCATGACTGCTGGCAGTCGCTCACATCTGGGAGGCGAGGAGGTTCGAATCCCCCACCGACAACCTTGAAGATGGTCTTCTGTGGTTTCCCATCTTCCTTCCAGGCAAATGCCGGGGCTGGTCCCTAACTATAGGCCACAGCCGCTACCTTCCAACTCCTCGTCCTTACATTCCAACTTCCCTCCCCAACGGTACTTGTAGCTCACCCATTGGGTGTCCGTCTCGAAGCTGCTACAACACTGGCGAGCCGAACATGTCCTCGGACACTCCCGGCACTAAAAGCCATACGCTAAAAAAATCAAACAGAAACGCTCGTTAATTTACCACTAACAAGGATAAAATGCATCAACGATAATCACGCATTAAGGGCCGTTTTCGCCAACTCTTTACCAACGATTAGTTAGTTAATTCATATTTAACTTAAATACGAGAGTTAATGTGTGATTATCATTGATGCATTTCACGAAGCCATTCGGGTTTCTGCTTTATGGCTCTCGCGCATGCGTAGACTCCGTTTCATCCTGGAGAAACATGGCGGACAGATCAAGAAGCGTGTAGCACTCTTCATTGTTTGCGATGCTTCCTTGAGATTTTCTGGAACATAATTATAAACAAAGGGAAATACAGAAGACCGTATTCGTGAACAAAGCTTAAAATGATCCGAACAAAGTATTTAGGAGAACTGGCTGTTGTGTTTATACATTGTTTAATAAATTAGCGAAATAGGACACGCTCTCCTCGTTGTAAGTGATTGCGTTGTAGATTCTGAGTTTATTATGCAGAGGTGCAAGAAGTTCAAATTCCACTTCGGATATGCTTCTTCCTTTCAATTTTATTTTATTTCCGTATTATTCTTTCTTGGTATTAAACATGTATGATCTTTTATAATTTCATTCTGATAAACATATTTTATATTCATATGGACGAAAGTTCATGTGAAACTCAGAAACAAACCGCCATTGAGGTATGTGCGAGGTAGAGTTCAGCTGTTTCCCTCCACTTTAACGAAGCTTAAGAGAGTTGAGTGGTCAAATTTGGTCATATAATATTATTCCTTGTTTCTGTTTGATGAAAAGCACGTGCAAAATTAAGTAATATTTAATGATGAATGAAGAGATAATGACGTTGGCGAAAACGGCATAACTCTCGTATTTAAGTTAAATAGGAATAAACTAACTAATCGTTAGTAAAGAGTTGGTGAAAATGGCCCTTAAGAATGTAACCTGTCTTTTTATACATTTATTTTTAATTTTTCATGAGTAGGAAATATCATTATTTTGAGCTATTTAATATTTTATGCAATTATTTTGGACCAAAGGAGTCATTGCTACTCAACTGCTTTGTAAAAATTATCACCCTTCCTCCTCTAAATCCACAATTTTTTAAAGAAAACACTCAAATATGTTATTGTGTAGAAAGAAAGCAAATGCATAAGATATTTTAATAACTAAGCAATGCTGACATCATATAGGCCTACACATTTAAAATACAGTAACAGCATCAATAATTTTGAGCGATTTAGTGATAAGAGCACCTCACTTAATTATTCAATTGTTCTAATTTATTTCCAACATTTGTGGTTTCAATGTACCGTAAATATACAAAAGAAATAAGGAATGCATTTACTTTGATTTGAAAACGAATAGTTATTTTATCAGTCTGCTCCAGAATTAATCTCTCTCCCTGGAAAACTAATAGATCACGTCTGTACTAGCGAGCTAACATTTCACTAAGTATTCAATATCTTTGAAACTATTTTAAGAGATCCTGGAATTTCCCCGGTATGCACACATTTCTTGTACACATTTCTTGGACATATAGCATAGCAAGAAAAAGCATTTTTGTGTGATATGATTGATTTTTCAAAATTTTGTTGCCTAGGTTTTTCATGAAACTCAATTTTCACAAAAGTACAGTAGAGCAGAAACGGGATTTTTTTTCACACGAAAACAGGTTTTATTTTAGAGATGGAATCACCAAAATATTAACTTGTACATTTAAATAGATGTTAAATGTCTGAGAGTTTTATTATATTTTGAAATATAACCTTTTTTGCTGATTTATTGACTGTCAGTTTTGAATTAAGTATTAGGTGTATTACCATTGTGGTTCATCCTCGAGAGTACATTTATCTAAGTAATTATGACAAATTTTAAGTTAATCATCCAATTGGGTTATGAAACATGATGTTTTATTGCAATCAAAAATACAATTTTCATTAATCATCATAAGTAATGTTATTTCATATTGATATAACGGACTCAGATGAAATATGCGCTTTAATCAATACCAAATAATTAAATCTTTTCAATGAATATACATATTTATCGTACTAGTTTCGGCACTCAATGGTACGATCTTCAGCGAACATAGAAAACACGTGAAAATTAACCTAGGGATAGGCCTACATATAAAGTCCAATAATCTTCTTAAATGCTTATGAAAATGCTGACATACAGTACACCCTGCAAGTTCTGCGAACAATAATATCAGTAAAATATTGAAAGGAATTCCTTACAAAGGATTGTTTTAAATTGTATAGACTTTGAAAATGAATCAACAAATATAGAAGTAAGACTTAAATCATTAAAATCCTAAAAAATAGTGTAAGAATTATTGCGTTTATGGACGACGAATCCTTGGAAAAACAGAAAGACCATTCATTTCTAGTTAGTGACGGACTAAGGATTTAGTTCAATTAGAGATGGTAGAAATCATAATCATGACTATCATCATAATCATCATCAATATCACCATCATATCAGCATCACTAAAATCAACATTATCAACAACATCATTATCATCACAATCATCATCACCACCATCCCCCCCACCACCACCACCACCACCACCACCATCATCATCATCATTATCATCAGCATCATATCACCAACACCATCAGCATCATTAACAACACCATCATTATCATCAGCATTATCATCACCACCATCATCATCATCATCATCACCATCATCACACCATCATCATCATCACCATCATCACACCATCATCACACCATCATCATCATCATCATCATTCTCAGTATCATCATCATCATCATCACCATCATCGTTATCATCATCAATTACTACTGCTTTGCAGAACTGGCATCATCAGCACGTAGATAAATTAGGTGTTGATGGAAAATAGTTCGATATGGTGCTATCTTTACACGAGGATCAATAATCATTACATTTTCCCATCGCGAATTTGCGAAGGTGATCTTTAAGTATGTAGAGGATTTTATTTACGGCTGGCAGCTCTGACCAGAAGGAAACGTTAAATAAAATCGAGAGAATTACTGTAATATTGTAGGAAGTCTGATCAAAATAGGATGATTTGATCATAAGGCGACAAGGTAAGGGGTGGACGTCCGCCCGTCTAGGCGCTCATTTGACTTCAACATAACGATATTAATTCTTCTATATGTTTAACAACTATCGCAGCTGCTCCTGGTGTTTTACGTCACTAGACGTCATGCTGAGACACTCAGAGGAAGGACTTTCACATCCTTACACAGGTCATGTGTGACAACTGTTCTTTACAAGAGTAATTGTAGTTATTAGTTGGTGTTAAGATCGGAGCAGGTGTTCCTTCAAAAGTAATTTATAAGTAGTACGTAATAATGAATGGTATTTGTGAGTTGCAATACAGGTTCTAGAATATGCACACAGGGCAGATGTATTGCATATTTACTCTTTCTTATACCGGTAATGTTAATTCTCATGGCTATACGTATGGAGGAACAAGAATATCTCTAGTAGGAGGTCCAAGTTCGATTGTTTAACACAAATGTCAAATCCATTCTCGTCTATGGCTGTGAAACCTGGAAGGTTACTCAGAATACGACAAAACAAATGCAAGTGTTCATGAATCGTTGTTTGAGGCGCATCTTCAATCGAAGATGGCCGAACGTTATATCGTTGGTTGGTTCCTTAGTTTAGGGGCTGCGACTAGGCGGTCATTTAGCTCCGTGTTCTTTGGGTGTGTGTTGAATTTGTCTGATAACCGGTGTTAATTGTGATGGCTGTATTTGTGTGTGTTATCTGTGATTCAGGTAAGGACTGCAGACGATCTAT
Organism: Meconema thalassinum; assembly: GCA_946902985.2. NCBI lineage: Eukaryota > Metazoa > Arthropoda > Insecta > Orthoptera > Tettigoniidae > Meconema > Meconema thalassinum. Next base: position 612,038,125 of record OX336388.2, read on the forward strand.
TTACAAGTAGTTCCTACTTTTGCTACCAAATATTACCATCCGCGACACCTAGTTGCGAACATGGCTACTAGAGGCCATCGTAGCCAGCACCTAGCGGTGAACGTAGGAACCAATATAGCGTCATCAAATCTTACCTACACATTTTAGTTTCACACAAGTTTAGTTCGTAGATGGTTCATTTACATGCCATAAATCCATGCCATGGGCCTGCCGGCTTTACTTGCCATCCGAAGGAAGGGATACTGAAGGATTATTAATGCTCTTAAAAAATCCGACGACTTCGGCCGGGTTTGACCCCGAACGTTATATCAAATAAAGATCTATGGAAGGAGACGAACCAGCAGCAAATTGAACTCCAGATAAAAAGAGAAAGTGGCATTGGATTGGCCACACTCTGAGGAATCCTACTAGAGCAGGGAGCACTGGATTGGAATCCACAAGGGGCCCAAAAATGTTATCGCCCAAAGAAGATCTGGAAGAGGACAGAGGAGGAATGTCTATGAAGTGAGGAGAAGAAGACCCGATGGAAGCCCTATGCTCCAAGAGGAGCAACAGGAACTAAGTCAAGTTTATGGCTGTAATACGGCAGGCTCCACTATCTTAAGCTAAAAGGGTAACACTGATAAACTATTAAACTAAAGCCTGTCAAACATCTTGGTCTATCTCAGTGGTTCCCATCTTGTAGGGGCTTGAGGGCCAAAATAGGAACTTCGAGTATGGTTGCGGGCCGCACTTTAATAATAGGCTAATTTTCATAAAACTTAAGGCTGGATGCCCTTCCTGATACCACAGAATCTTTCAACTGTAAATCCTACCCCACCAAACAGTGGGATTCGATTTATTGCTCAAATATTATTCAACATTTCCACAAAAGAGTAAAATTAAAGATACCAAGATATCAAGAAAAAATTAGTTTTGATGAAGAACACTCAACAATGTAAGTTTATTTAAATTAATATAAAAATGGCAAACATAGCCAAAAAACAAACGACACACTGAAATTAATAATGTTATCGAAACAATTCTTACAAAAGAACAATTAGGTAGTAATAAGTTTAATTTGAATCAATATTAAAAATGGGTTCATTATTCCGTAAGTAAATGGTTGTTGTGTCCTTGGGTCCTGCACGGTGTGATGCGGTGCGTTGTATAACGGTTCGCCATCAATCTTTTTTAGAATCAAATTCCTTTGTTCATTTTTGCCGAATAGAGACACATAGTACTTTAAAACGAGCAATGACATATCATCATCATCATCATCATCTTCATCATCATCATTTCCCCTTTTCCAGCTGACACTGGGTGGGGGCAAATATGGTTCCTCTCCACTTTGTTCCGTCATTCCACCATTCCTCTTCCGACACGGTGTTCCAATCCAGGTTCCAATTACTAATGCTATTCTTCACCGAGTCCATCCAACGCATTCTTGGTCTTCCTCGTCCTCTCTTCCCTGTCATCCTTCGTTCCAGTGCTCGTCTTGGTAGCCTTACTTCATTCATCCGTTTGACATGTCCAAACCATCTCAATATGTTTTGCTCCAGTTTGTAATTTAGTTTCTGTACTCCCAGTTCTTTGCGTATATCTTCATTTCTCACTCTGTCTCTCCTCGTTTTACGGACAGACAGAGTGAGAAATGAAGATATACGGAAGTTTTTAAACATTCTCTTTTTTTCTAAAAGCTTTTCCGGGCCACAAAATCTCGCCTCGTGGGCCGTATGCAGCCCGCGAGCCGCCAGTTGGAAACCACTGGTCTATCTCGTGATGTAGTGAATAACATTCTTGACTGTCACCTCTGAAGTTCACGCTCGATCATCGACTCAGCCAAGAAATTTAATCCTGGTCTGTGGACTGGATCGGGGAACACTCAGCATCGTGAGGTACAATTGAGAAGATGTTGTTGTCGTTGTTCCATTTAGGTCGTTTCATCATGATCATGTAGCACCGTGTACTCGGGGTGTGTGATTACTGTCATTAACCTGTGTCATTGAGTTGTCTGTATGAGTGTATGCACTTGTTAATGAGGCGTGGCCTTAACTTTGGACCCGTCCTTGCATTTGGCTGGAGTAGATCTGAGAAACCACGGCAAACCACTTCCAGGATGGCTGTGTTGTGATTCGAACCCATCTCTTCTCAGATTTGCCTCACAAGGCAAATTGTATCCTGTTCCAGCCCCCATACCAGAATTAAATTTCTTGGCAGTGCCGGGAATCGAAACTGGACCTCCGGAGTGACAGCCAAAAACACTAGTCGCTACACTACCAGGTGGTAAACAAAATGAGAAGAGGTGGATTCGATTCCTACCTCAGCCACCCTAAAAGTGGTTTACCGTGGTTTCCAACTTCTACTCAAGGACAAGGAGGAAGGTTTTTTTTCAACTTAAGGCCACGGCTGCCTTCTTCCAAATCCTTGCCTGAATTACAAATAGACAATACTACTACTACTACTACTCAACCGCCTCTTTTCGCAGTGGCTAGCAATCTTATTATGTGTTTCTTCTTTAATTTTGAGCAATTTACATAATTCATTTCTTTAAAGTTTTATAGAAAGGACTAGCTGTACCCAGCATACGTTGCAATGCCAATCTAAGAAAGAAAGAAAGAAAGAATGAAAGACAGACGGTAAGAAATAAATAAATAAAGAAAGAAAGCAATCAAGCAAGAAAGAAAGAAAAAAAGAAAAAAAAGAATGAAAGACAGTAAGAAAGCAATAAAAAGGAAAGAATGAAAGAATGAAAGACAGTAGGAAAGAAAGAAAGAAAGAAAGAAAGACAGTAAGAAAGAAAGCAAGAAAGAAAGAATGAAAGACAGTAAGTAAGAAAGAAAGAAACAAAGAATGAATCAAAGACAGTAAGAAGGAAAGAATGAAAGAAGAATGAAAGAATGAAAGACAGAAAACAATCAAGCAGGAAAGAAAGAAAGAAAGAAAGAAAGAAAGAAAGAAAGAAAGAAAAAAAGACAGAAAGCAATCAAGAAAGAAAGTGTTTGTGTGGTAAGTTTGTTTATTGTAGTGCTTTTGGATACCTAATATTTTTTGTTTTCCCGTCTGGTGCATACAGTAATGCAGTAAATCAGAAGGCTTTCTGTGGCATGAGCAGGCCATATATAGGTGTCGACGTGGGAAGCAAGGATTTTCCAAATTTAGACTACACACTTTTGGGGATTGTCCCTGTGCTTTGTTGATTGTCATGGCAAATGCGAGTTGCACAGGAAACTAAAAATGTTTGGAAACACATAAACTGCCGCTAAACTGTATGAAATGTACTCATTTGTTATAACGATTTATGAGCCACCTCCTGTAAAATGGATTTACTAATTCAGATTCCTTCGCGAGCGTGCACTACAGCTAACCAAAGCTCATTTGTTGAAACGATTCGCACGCCATTTATTGTAAATGGATTTTCTACTTCACAAACATTCGTGGGAGAATGCACAACTCACCAAAGTTTCATCCTAATCAGATGATTGGTATATGAACGAATACGGTACTTGATTGGAATTATTGTTCGTCAATGCTTATATTTTGAAACGACTCGCGTTCCACCTATTTGCGATTTGCGCGCTGTCATCCATTTGTTGAAACTACTTGTGTGCCACCTATTGTAAGATGGATTTGATAATTCAGGAACCTTCGCGGGAGTGTGCACAACAACTCACCAAGATTTCTTCGCAATCGGATGAAGGCATACGGGATTTTGTTGGAAAGATTTGCGTGCCAACACTCATTTGTTGAAGAGAATCACGCGCATATATTAAGATGGATTTAATAATTCAAAAACCTTCGCGGGAGTGTGCACAATAACTCACCAAATTTCATCGCAGTCGGATGAATGGTATATGAACGCGTACGGGACTTTTATTGGAATTATTTGTGCGCCAATGCATATATTTTGAAACGACTCGCATTCCACCTATTGTGAAATGATGTTTTAATTCAGAAACTATACGGGTGTGCACACGACAACTAACCAAAGTTCATTTGTTGAATCGATCCGCGTGCCATCACTCATTTGTTGAAACTACTCGGGTGCCACTTATTGTAAAATTTACTGCTAGGTAGCAGTGTAAGCGAAACCTAAGAATTATGGAGAAGATCGTCTTTGTGGCTCCAGCTAGGAAGATCTATATCAGGTAGCTGTGGCCATAGATTATATTATTATTATTATTATTATTATTTTATTGCCATTATTTCCAAGATGTATTTTAATCCTGATATGCTTCGAATTGGGCGCACTCAGGACCACTGAGGAAAGATAAGTATTCAAATTATTTCTTCAACCTTCTTAGCAGTCGTTTACTGTGGTTTTACACTTCTCCTATCCGGCTATATCTGGATAGTAGCTAACCCAATGTCATGGCCATCTCCTTTCCGCATCAGTCACTGATACCAGTGCAGTGTAGTGGTTGTCTCACTACTTGGCCCGTTCCTTAGTGGGTGAGACGCTGAGAGGAGAAGCGAGAGAGGAGTTGTTGGAGTCTTCAGCGCAAGCGTCTATGATTCTCAAAAGTACACAATTAATTTGTTTCGGTGTAGTGGGATTCGAACCCACCTCTCAAACACAGGTCCGCTACCTTCTACAACCTTGGATCATTGCTCCACGGCTACTCGTCCCTTTACCTTGCCTGAAAGCGTATGAGATGTGATACTGTTTCTGCTTCAAAGGTTCATTCACGTTTTTTATCAGTATGCCACCGAACCCAACGTTAGTTTCGTATCTAACTGAACCCGAATAATTGCCTGTACATGCCCGAATGACAGTTTAATGTCGCTCATATGTTTTTGTAAAGGGCTTGCATCCATGTCGTCATAAATCTTATAAAGTCGTTTAGGGTCATTGCGGCTTGGCTACAGACGGGGAACTGTCGACGATGCTGCCATCAGACGTTGGAAGTGTTGCCGAAAACTAGAAAAACAAGGGGCAAAAGGCTCACCCGGTATACTCACCACAATAACTTAAGTTACTAGACAGATTGTATACTGAGGACAAAGTCAAACAGCCTTTTAAGTCTAGTAACACTGCTTCAATATGGCAGTCAACATCCTTCTAAATGAGCTGATGATCACGATTTCCCAGGCTAGAAATTAAATATCAATCACACTGGTACACTCATGTTGTAATTCTAATTAGCACGCGTATGTTGATCGTAATACATATGGCGGATATTTTTTCTCCAACGAGATTTGAGCGATAGATTAAGGGAGTGTGTGTATTTCACCCTTTTGTATCCACGCCTCAATGCCTCGACCACCTTTCTAGATAGATGGGATCTATGAAATGAGTGCAATTTGCTGGGCTGGTTTATGATGAGAGATCACGGAGTTGAACATACCCAACAATTAATACACTTGTTAGTGCAGCACGTGTTATCAGTAATCATATACTTATAAAGCGATCTACATCGAGTGTAATAGCATGTTCTCAGGACCACTGTTCTCAATTCTCACTCAGTAGCTGCGAGAGAAACAGGAAGACACCGAGGAGAATAATGGTGCTAATATTGTAATAAACAAGAAGTTCCGTGAAGAACTATACAGCCTACTTTTCATGCCAATGATTATTCTACAGTATATGAACCTATCTAGAATAATGACGAAATTAAGTTGGTAATATCGAAATATCTAATTAGTTCAAAATGGGGGGGGAGTCCCGTCTCCTAGAGAGCCAGCGTTCAGCAACCCATCAGTTCAAAATATACCTGGTATAATGTAACCTAATACAGCACTACAGTTGGCAGCCCTGGTGACTGAATATATTCTTAGTTCCATCTCTTAAGGCACAGAATACAAAATTTGGTTGAAGTCCAATGGACGTTGCATGCAGTTAGACACTGGATCTATCAGCACGCGTAAAAGCATGTTGCCAACAATACCATGCTTGTGCTGGTCAGAAATAATCTGAAATATTATGATATCTTGTTGTGCCAATTTTGGATGAAATCCATTTGTTAGTATAGAAGTTACATGTATTTTAAAATTGGACATAACAGCAGACACAGAATCATGTTGGCAGCACTGCCTTGTATTAATTACTCCACATTAATCTAGAATGTCAGGTGCTATATGTGTGCAAAGTATAGAGCTGTTGGCTTGCATACTTTCTGATATATTGATATTAAGGTAAAAAATATATATACAGCATTTATTAACAGTTGGCAGCCCTGATTGCTCTTATCAATACTTATAGTCATATCTGTTATGGTACACACAGCACATACGAAATTTGGTTGAAATCCAACTGATAGTATAGAAGTTACATGTATTTAATAAAAATTGGTACTATCAGCAGGCTTATAATCATGTTGGTAGAACTGACGTATATAAGTTACTCCAAATTAATCTAAAATGTCAGAATATACGTGTGCATAGTTTAAAGCTGTTGGTTTGCATACTTTCTGATATATTGGTATTTTTTTTTTAATAGAGAGAACAATTATTAACAGTTGGCAGCCCCGGTGGCTCTTAAGAATACGCTCAATCATATCTGTTTATGTACAGATATTACATACAAAATTTGGTTGAAATCCAATTGATAGTGTAGAAGTTATATGCATTTAAACATAGGACCTATCAGAAGGCTTAAAATTATTTTGGCAACACTGTCATGGTTGGCCTCCTGGAAATTAAACTGAAATAGTATTATCTACATATGTGCCAATTTTGGAATAGCTCCCATGCATACCTTGCAAGATATCGAACATGGAGCTCAAATTTCTAGTGCTTTTTTTCAGCAATTGGTAGCACTGACATCATTTTCAAATATGGACGTGAGCTATTCCGGTGCACATCTTTACTCATACTAAATTTGGTTTTGATTGCTGCAGCCGTTTAGGAGTTGATAGGGGGGGACACACACACACAGCCAGACAGACAGAAGGACAGACATACAGACAGACAGACAGACAGACAGACACACATTTTCCCGGATCGATCTCATAAGTCTACTTTTTCCTCATTTTTGCAAAATGTGAAAAGTAGGCTAAAATTCCTCTCGGCACGCCGGAAGGCGGAGGTAGATTTCACCGGGCAAACTAGGGGATAGGCTATACTAGGCAAAATATGCAGGTTTTCGTAGAAGGATCAGACCTCATTTACTGCGAGAAATAATTTTACAATGTAATTGGAGTTCAATAAAAAAAATTCGTCTTACTATGCATATTTTTAAAATTTTATTGTCTTAGGGGTACGGTAACCTTCTTGTCATCTGGGGTCCATTTTTAGCCTACTTTCGATTTTTGCAAAAAATGAAAGTAGACTTATGAGATCAACACAGGGCGAAAAAAGTGTGTCTGTCTGTGTGTGTGTATGTGTGTGTGTGAGTCTGTGTGTGTATGTGTGTGTGTGAGTCTGTGTGTGTGTGTGTGTGTGTCTGTGTGTGTGTGTGAGTGTGTGTACTCTGAATGTCTGTCCCCCCCTATCAATTCGAACTCGGTGAATGCGAATTGAACGAAATTTGGTACAAAGGTAGCACTAGCAAAGGACACCTCAGTGTCATGTTTTATATCGCCGCCATCTTTACTAAAACTGAATGGCGGCCACTCAAACGTTCAAAACGTAAAATCAAATAACGACTAACCAAATCATCCGATCTCTACCAAATTTGGGAACAACATACCTTCGTATAGGATGCGTCTTGTGACCAAACTACAAGGTCGTCCGCCATACCATTTCAGGATGGCGGCCGTGCGAATTATGCAAACTTTATAATCCATATCATGGGACCCACCAGTTCCGATTATCGAGCCGAGAATCGTTTTAACTGTTCTAAAGGAAGAGGCACGTTCGAAATTAAAAGTTTATTTTGTAATACTATAGTGCAGACGTGATTTTAAAAAGCTGAGCCGATTCAGTAATAAGACAAGATGGCAGCGGATACCTTGTGCCTGACTTATATTTCACTAATTTGAGTATTGCATGCAATATAGCGTACTGATACAAAAGAAATAAACTTTGTATGAAATGCTTTATATATAAATAATATACTCCAGTGATGAAATCGTTTAGTATAAATCATTATTTGCTAACAAGTTCTATGTAAGTCATTTTATATAGAACGGTATTCGTTGACACAATTAGCTCAGTGGTAGAGCGTTAGCCTATCGCTCAAATGCCTATGGTTCAAACCCGATCAGAGCTATATTTTTTTGCTTGAAATGTTATATGTTTATTGTTTTGTAATGACTCAGATGTTTTAAAATTAAGCGTTATATTGTGCATATTATGGTGTAAAATATATATTTAATTAAAACGTAATTCGCCAGCAGATTTACTCGAGACATCTAGCTGCCAACATGGTAACTGCACGCCGCTACTTATTAACTTCCAGATTTTATTGAAAAGTTTCTTCTTCTGGCCGCTAGAATGCACTCGCTCTGTTAGGATTATATTGTTCGATATTTCACCACTAGATGTCACGACTAGTCTACGTGGGGCTCCATTGATTACTATACCATTGGCATTCTATGCGCATCGAATTTGAAGAATGACAAGATGATACTACGATACATTTTTACTTTTTATTTTAAAGGGTTTGTAACAGCCTATTGTGCGTTATTTGAAAATGTTAATTGAAGTAAAGAACAAAACGATTTCACATAGTATCTGAACTCTACCGTTGGTGCTAGTTCAGGATATTAATTAATACTTTTATTTCAGCCAAATAGCAATCGAAAATATCCACATAGTTGGTATACACACGTCTCTGTAGGGTCATGGAAAGATTTGTTAATTCAATTAGGGTTGTGAAAGTCATACGCAGCCAGACGTGTAAAGACATGCCTCAACTCAAAGTTGGATGTTGCCCGCGTCAGGCCGATTATGTAATAATAACAATAATAATAATAATAATAATAATAATAATAATAATAATAATAATAATAATAATAATAATAATAATAATAATAATAATGTTATTGGTTTTACGTCCCTTTTAACTACTGTTGCTTTTAGAGACGCTGGGGTGCCAGAATTTTGTCCCGAAGGGGATCTTTAACGTGCCAGTAAATCTACTAACACGGCTCCCTCGCATTTGTGCACCCTCAAATGCCAGCTGATTGCGCCAGGATACGAACCTGAAACATACGGTCCAGCAAGCGAGAACGTTACCGCTGAGCCACGCCGCCAGTCCGGTCGATTATGTCTGCAGATCCATAACATTCTTTAGATACTTCTTATCTTTCTTTCTTTCTTTCTTTCTTTCTTTCTTTCTTTCTTTCTTCAATGATGGTAGCAGTTTTTATCTAGGTTGTGGCGTTTGGTAGAGGTAAATCGTTTCTAAGGTCTTCAACAAAGAATAGTTCTATTATACTCTTTGATAATAACAACGAGTTATAACTATACTCATACATTTAGGAGAAAGTAGGCTATATGTTCTTTACTGAACATCTTGTTATATTTGTGGTCACACCGTCCTTATGCAAGGTTTGGAACTGATGTGTGACTATCTAACAGTCTGTTACTTCTTCACGTCAAATTTTATCTCCCGCAGAGATGTTGGTTTATTCCTGAGTTTAGGGCTGCGACAACGCGGTCATGTAACCCCGTGTACTTTGGGTGTGTGTAGAATCTGTCTGATAAACGGTGTTAATTGTGATGGCTGTATTAGTAATTCAGTTTTTTATTTATCAGGTAAGGACTGCAGACGGTCAATTTCAAGTAGTAGTTCCTAATGTTGGTACCAAATATACCGTCAACGACACCTAGCTGTGAACTTGGCTACTAGATACCACCGCAACCAGTAACTTGCAACGAACGTTGGACTTCCCCTCTGAACGAAAACATACCGAGCGATTTTCAGCGCTCTTTGAAAATCCAACGACTTCGGCCGGCTTTGAACCCGCGACCTTGGGCATAGAAGTTCAGCAGGCTACCAGCGAGGCTACGTCATCGAAGCCGCTTCCCACATAGTCAGATGGAAAACTGAATGTGATCTCGTTGTCATGGCAACCTCTGATAGCTCATCCCTCATCAATCATGAAGCGTTGTCATGGTAACCTCTGATGGCTCTTGGCATTTTCTTCTAATTCCGAAATAATTGTTCTCATCCCTTGGCGTAATGGTGGGTTGTATCAAAAATTCTTTCAGACAAAAGTTTTAGGTAATTATCAGGGGAATATCATCCATTTTTTACGGTTTTGATATTGTGCCTATTAAGAGAGATATGATTAATGATTCCCGAAAAAACACTTTTTTCCACCCCATTGGTCAATGGTTGGTGCTATCAAAACACTTTTGGAACATCAATTTTTGGCACTTATCCGATACATAATATGAACTTTGAACGGATTCGATATTTCATATATTGAGAGAGTTATAGTGATATTTCACTTTTTCGAGAAAAGCCCCCCATTTTTACCCCCTTCGACCAATTTTGCCCATTAACGAACTCGACCGAAATTTTATAGGGAAACATATTATGTAAAAAATTCAGTGATTGGTGCAAAATTACGGCAGTTATCGTGTCCACAAGAAACTGATATATATATATATACATATATACTGTGCCCAATCGGTCACGGCAGTCTGGCATCGAACTCAGGTCTTATCAGAGAAGACCAGGCACATGATTCTGCCTAGAGTCGAACCATTGATCTCTGAGGGGGAACAGCTACAGGGAACCCGAAGAGCAATGAGATGTATAATGACATATGATAATATAGCATGATTTCACGGCTTGTATGTGAATATCATAGCTGTTTAAGGGAATAATTGTCAGAAATTGCAGTCATATGTACGTTTTCAAAGTATAGAAACGTGAAAGCAGGCCAGCTTGACAGTTTACTAATTGCAGCTAGCAAATGGGAGGAGATTCAGGGCGCCGGTGGAACTTTTTCCGTCTGGACCGAGGAGACAGCTCGAAATTAATGACCCTGGGAGTCCCCAATGGAAAACGCTTGAGACTGTAGTGGGGATGATTGCCCACGGAAATTAATTGATTGCAGCCAATTGGAGCATCGAAATGGAGTGAAATGTACACCCAGGTGAATATATTCTAGGAGAGATAATTTAGGAGTGGTCCTACACCTAAATTAAAGCCTATATCTCCAAATGAGCGTGTTAACACCGAGCTTACGCTCGAGAGGAGTGATTTGGTGACCAGCCAGAGGGGAATCACCATGGTGGCGTCATGACGCGATGGAATAAGGCAATTAATTGTAATTAATTGGCCGAAGCGATCGCTTGCACGCAAGTGATTATGGGACCTCCACACCTAGATGAACAAGGTGTATACGTCATTTTGAATGGAAATACATTATTTCAAGAAGGGAGTCGCTCTCGTGTGTCCTGTGGACTACATTTTACGAGAAACCTTTATATAGGGGAGCAGCACAGACCAAGCCAGTTGCCTTCAGTTCGTCTTGAGTTCATCGTCAGTTCATCTGCAATCTACACGTAAACTAAACGCTGCCAATAAGTGCGCGAAATGTTAAGAATATATTTGAAGAACAATGGAAGCGTATCATACAGCTTCTAAATATAAATCATGAATCGCATAATATTTAATTTACAGAAGATATTTATCCATTATTATACGCAAGTGTAATTTGCTACAGCGTAGCAATAATTTAGGATGGTTTTGGACACTGAATACCAGTGTCATACTTATAAATGACGCAGTATCGTCAGGATCATTGCAGTTATGGGAGCCGAGAGGCATCACAAGTAATCATGACGGTGAAATAAACAGTATTGAAGGGACGAGAATCGAACGCAGGTACACGCAGATAGACTTTCACGGAGACCAGCGGTTGTCATAGTCATCGCATCTCTGAGGTCAGGCGTTAGGAGGAGTCCGATTAAGGATCAACCTGTGAAATAGTGAAAAAGTGTATATAAATCTTATTATAGTGTGTTCAAAAGTGTTCATGTGTATTGTGATTAATATGTATTGTGTAAAAGTGAGAAAAGCCACTGATAAGAGTATGATTATCATGTGGTAAATATGTGAAATCAAGTGTCGTGTGAGATATAGTATGATGGCTTAAATCAAGCGTCATGGTAGGCCCGGAGCTGGCGTGCTGGTATAATCCAGCGAAAATGAAAAAGTGAGTACCAATTTACAATGTTATTCTAACTAAATAGTTCACCATACAACGAAACATCACTTTTAGAATAAGATGTAATAGTCACTTATTGTACGAGCTTTCACCACTCGTATTTGGTAGAATATGGCTTGGAAGGTGATTTGTTTATGGCCAGTCAGGCTAAAATTGTGATGAATGTAACGGAAACGTTAAATGATAATAATAATTATAATATCTGGGGTCGGTAACAGTAAAGTGAAGTAATAGGCATTTCTGGCCTAAAGAACGTTCAAAGTGTGTCATGTCCAATATAAGGATACTGTATTTTGGTAAACAGTAGGAAAGTAACGTGAAATATAGCGAGATACGAGAGTTTTTCAGTGTCAATGAAGTGTTGAATGAATATTTAATATGGTCAATTCTTAGGATTGTTTTTGAGAACCATTAAAGTAATATAAGCCAGTAAATTTATATTTTGTTTTGTGGAGCTATTTGAAGCTTTGGCTTAAGTGTATTGCAGAGAGGACGCGGGTACCTCAGTAATTGAGTCATCTATGAGAAGTATTGTTTGAGCCGCATTGAGCGAGCAATGTAACGTAGAATCCAGTGATTTACGTAAATAAAGTTGCGGGGACCAAACTAGCATAGCTTGCACGTTAGGTGAAAAGTTGGCTAATCTACGAGTTAGTACAGCCGTGGAGCGTACTTATATTATTCGCAGCGAATTTGACAGAGCCTGTATGTATCCATCGCTTGCAGGAATAATTGCCACAAGGGATGTTCTTCGAGACCCCGTGAGCACATGTATTGGTTGATTTGCCCTGAGAGGTAAGAATCAAAGTTCGTCGTTTAGGAAACGCAGATTTCCTTATATTATTGAGACAGCTGCTGGTGAGAATCTCGTATTCTCATTATGATGCGCGTCCAAAGCCACTAGTATTCACCATAGAACGGCAAGGCTAATACAGAATCCATCCCCAGCCATGAATGTTAATTAAGGATCCGAGTTGAGCCCAATACACTAAATATAGGTGTTAAATAATCAGAATGACTCAATTACTTGAGACAATACTCTGGGTCACTCCACTGTACTGCAATTGTAAGCAAAGATGACCTTGCTAGCAGATGAGAGGGGTGGGAAAGTAGTCCACTGAGACAAGCGGCCATCTTGCGCGGCCAGCTGGAACTAATTTTATTGCCTGCTAGGGGAAGGGGAGGTCGGTCGGCCAAGCCCTTTAATTTTAAAAGCATAGTGGGACACTGAAGAATCTCGATATTTCGAAATGTAATTAAGATATGATTGTTATGATGATGCCAATTGAATTAAATGATGTGTTTCAACACACATACATTGTCGGATCATTGAAATCGGGTAATATTTGGCCCAGTTATTCTCCGAGGAGGAACACTGAACCAAAATAATGTAGACATCCCTTTAAAGTGCATTTTTGCCAGTTCACGCTAATTTATGCAGACGGGTAGATGAATTCTAAGAACATGACACGTTTGTAACGATAATAATTTCGACCAGACCCAGAAAATTGTTGTATGGTGAAACTATAAACATTTCTATCCATGTGTATTTTGGAAGGGAAACGTACCACTTTTTAGCGTTTCATATTGATGGAAAAGAAGGAAGATGATTCACACGACACAACAACATTTGTTAATTAAGGCATAAAATAATGAGTTTATGCTAATGAAAGTAATTGCCCGTAAGAAACAGATTAATGTTTTATTATTACAGAATTAATGTCATTTAATGTGATATGTGACTTTTGTGTTGTGATACTCCTATTATGTAAAATTGTGTCACATAAAGAACACTATGGAGACTCATAGAGGTCTGAAAGTATCAATGATAGGATGCTAGAAATAGATTTGAGTGCAGTGTAGCACTAATTAAGAAGAGACTCACAAAATAACCCTGATTTGCATTGTGGGAAATTAAATGTAAATTATCCTGTGTTTGTATTTTGTTGTATAGCCATGACTTTAGATCAGTAAATGTTTTATTTAGGAAAATGTTGTTTCTTTCATGTAGAGTAGTTACCTGGTAGACTCAAATCCTGAGCATGTGGTCGTATGGTGGGCAGGAACGTCCCATACCTCGAAAGACCGTGAGTTAGCTGGGATGCGAACACATGTTCCACATGATGGCAGTTGGGTACAATACATATATACATAAATTATTATATAAACTTTTGAACTGATGGTGGTTTTGGGGTCTGGGGGATGTGAAACACGAAGATATTTTCTGGAAGTCGAAACATGGTACCCATTGCAATAGTTAGCTTTCTAATGAAATCTACCTAAAATGTTGTAGAACTATGCAGCTTGTGAACACAAAGAGGATTGAAGTATTGATACTTTCATGTCGGTATTGTTATTGAATTTTAATTCTGGATATTCTTGTTGTGTGCTTATACATTTTAGAAAGCTTTGAAGGTGCCTAATTAACAATAATATTAATAACTTTTCAGTCGGTCAAAAGTATTAATATCAATTATATTAGGCGAGAAATATACGACTCTATCTAGAAAAAGAAAGAAATAAATAAATAGATAAATAAATAAATAAATAAATACATTAACAAGCAAACAAACAAACAAACAAACTAACAAATAAATAAATAAATAAACAAGCTAACAGACAAACAAACAAATTCAAAATAATAAAATAAATAAATAAATAAATATAGAAACATTAAACAAACAAACAAACAAAAAGTAAAATATTAAACACAAAAATAAACAAATAAATAAACAAATAAAAAGATAAATAAATAATTAATGAAGCATTCAACAAACATACAAAATGAATAAATTAATAATTAAATAACAAATAAAGAAATAAACATTAAACAAACAAATAAATAAATAAGTAAATACATAAATAAATAAACAAACAAATAAATAAGTACATAAATAAACAAACAAAAATACATAATCAATTAAATAAACATTAAACAATTCAACAAACAAACTAATACATAAATAAATAAACAAATAAGCAAACCAACAAACAAACAAATAAACAAATAAATAAACAATTACATAAACCAATGAATAAAGAAACAAACATACAAATAAATAAGTAAATAAATAAATACATGAACAAACAAACAAACAAACAAACAAAATAAATAAATAAATAAACTTTAAATAAACAAACAAATAAATACATAATCATTAAACATACAAACACATAAATATATAAATATACAAACAAAGAAACCCTGTGGCAATTAGCTCCTGAAGGGGGTTGGCCTGGCAACTAATATTTCTGTTGGCCTACATATTGTGAGGAGACGCGTAGTCAGCACTTCAGGTTCCCTCAGCCGTTTATTTTGTTTTTCTTGATCGGGGCGCCACCTCTTTGAACAGACAGCAACTCAATTGTCTTCACGAGGATGAGTGTACCCAGTTCCAGGCCTCACGCCTGTTTCTTAAATGCCTGATGGAGCCGGGAATCGAACTTGGATTGTCCGGGCGAGAAGCAGGTGCGCTACTCCAACACAACAGGGCCA
The DNA here is from genome assembly GCA_946902985.2 of Meconema thalassinum. Lineage (NCBI taxonomy): Eukaryota > Metazoa > Arthropoda > Insecta > Orthoptera > Tettigoniidae > Meconema > Meconema thalassinum. Next base: position 612,053,671 of record OX336388.2, read on the forward strand.
GTACCTGACAAAAAATACATGTAACTAATTATTTGCTCAGATTGAAAAAACCAAAAAGATTTGCTTGAGTATAAAAGTTGAAGGTGTAGTCAGGTCCTAGTTTGTGAACCATGGACAACGGTTGAGTGCCCTAGTCGGGATACCAGTTAATTTGGAATAGGAGTGGACATCTTGGGCATATCCTGAGTCGTGACCCTGGTTGTGCTCAGGTGGTTAGGACTGCCCAACTCACTTGCTTGTTCCGTGAGGCGAAACTCAGGGGCCGTGTGAGAGTAAGGCTAGCAACCGGCTTCACTTGAACACCCTTAACCTGCTAACAATGTTTTGAGCAAGTCTCGGACCTATAGGAGTGATGGAGTCCTACTCTCATCCATAGATTACGGTGTCCTTGGAAACAAACAGGCAATCGAACTAGTATTCGATAGGGTGCTATTGATATCGAAGGGGTTATAGAAGGAAGAAAGTAGAGCTCACTGAGTCAGAAAGTAGTATGGGATTGGATATTCTAGGGATTAGTGAAGTTCAGAAAAAGGGAGATACAGAGGAAGGAGCAGGAGGATACAAGGTATGCATTTCGGGTGTAAAACGAGGCAGGGCAAAGTGGACAGTAGGGATGTATGCTAAGAGAACATTAGAGTATAACATACTGTAGTTTCTGTGAGGTACGTAAATGAACGATTAAAATGGATAGATTTGGCAATGTCAGGAAATCGGGTCAGGATTGTTTCAGTGTACGCTCCAAGTGAAGGGGTGGATAGGACGAAGTAGACAGATGCAATAAGTGATGTGGTAGTGAGAGTTGATAATAAAGACGGTGTATACTGATGGGGAATTTCAATGCGAGGATAAAAATAGGAATGAGGGGAATGAGAAAGTAACGTGTGAGTGGGCTGAGGATAGGGAAATGATCACCAATGGGAAATGTTTACTGGACTTCTATGATTATACAGGGCGCCAGGAAATGTTCTCCGCAGTGCCTACATACGTCTGCGAGAGCTATCATCAGCAGTTACGTTGGCAGCACTACTGTCGCTTGTATCAAAACAAACAGTAAACTTTGTACTCACCACAGTCATTGTAATTGATGCTGGAAGTGCTGATGACACACACGCTCGCTTATTGCAATACACACCCACGATTTGGACAGCCTACAGCCCACACGTGTGGGATTCACCCAGTCAAGGACACCGTGCTGCCAACTAAACTGCTGATGCTAGTTCTGGCAAAAGCCGGCAGTCACTGCGGAGGACATCTCCTGGTGCCCTGTACATAAGGAGATTCACATATAGCCTACAGTGGGTGGGTAGAGGAACCAGTTCAATAACAAATTATATCATTACTGATTTTCAATTTAGGAAATTGATAAGGAATTTCAGGAAATACAGGGGCTTTTCTGATGGAACAATTCAGAAATTGATCTGCCGAAAATTGAGCATAGTTAGACCTAAAGTAATCTTTTGCCCTGAGCTACCAACAACCCATTTTTTGAACTCGGTTACTGAACATGCGCATGGTTATAAGGTGCAGTGTAATTGCCCATGGCAAATATTGAGCGCTTATTTGTAATGTACATGCAAAGCTCTTACATGCAAACCAAACCTTTTTTGTAATTGCGATCTCTACTTGCGGTAACTCCCTCGTAAGAGGTTAATGAATTCGGTTGTAGAGGGTAAGAGAAGCAGAGGTAGACCGAGGCGATGGTTATTTCAGTTTTGAAAGATCTTGAAGTGAGATATGTAGAAGCAGAGGAGGCCCGAGTGCTAACTGCTAATAGGGGATCATGGAGGCGGCTAGTTCGCAAACAGAGGCTTGCAGACTATACTCGATGCTGAAAGGCAAAATATTATGAAATGAAAATTGTTGTAATGCACAATGGGGTATTTCTTTTCCAGTCCTTCTAGTGTGCCAGTTCGATGTAAATCAGAAGCTATAGTGACAGTATTCACTTTCAGTCTCTTAATCATTAGCATCTTAATCGCTTGGGCCAGATGACCTAGATGTTTCACCTTAAAACAATCATCATCATCATCATCTTCATGACCACTATACCACCATCACGACCATTTTGCGAGAAGCCACCCTTCGTGGTGTAGAGTGGTCACTGTAGGACGTCGTTGGAGATTGACGCTCTTCACAAGTGTGGTGAAAGGTAGTAAACATGGAGGAGAATACGTGGAAGCAATATATCTGGTGTTCATTTTTCCAGTTAAGCCAGGTATAACTTAAAGAGGTGTTGCCTTACTTCCCAACCTATCTATATTTTATAAAACACTGAGAATGAATATATTGCACAACAAAATGGACGGTTGGTCCTGACTCTCCCATAGGAAGTCTTCTTTACCTGTTTGAAGCATCAGGGATGTTTCTGTTCATACCAACGAGCTTTAAAGATACTATAGAGAGGCAGGAGCGCCGCAAGACTGAAGCTACTTGAAACTGTGTCCGCCATTTTCTCTGGAGTCAAGGGAAAGGGGGAGGAGCTATGGCATATGTTGAAGTATCAGAGCAGGGCCTGTTGGAACATTAATAAGAAACATATTTACGACAAATTATGAAGTCCAATCACTTCTTAAACATTCCGAATAGTTTCAAGTTACAACAATAGTGCTGTAGGCTATTTACACTGCACAATTGTAAATACTGTCCCTTAAATAGAATCAGCTTTGTTAAAACTTGTCTCACTTGCCGTCCTCTGATTCGAGAGGACTTTCCTCTGAGTGCATGATATACTCTGCAAGTGAAGTAATACTTCAATATATGCCTTATCAGCTTCACATAATGCGATTCTTCACATGGTTCTACTGCATTGAATAGGTGTTCAAAGGAAGAGAACAAACATCAGTTTAACCTTGTAAATACCTTGGTCTCTAGTTGTGAGCAAGATATTTTAGCAGTTTTTGTCCATGATATGTGCATTACTCCTGAAAACACATTCTGCTGTCTTACACAAATATTTCAAATCATCGGATGGATATACAATGAGTTGCTCACATCTTTGCATTTTATGAAACCACACTTTGCGTCATTACTCATTGTCAGTAGAACATCTAAGCATTCCACACATTTGATTTTCATCGACACATTTCTTACAACGCTACCTGCAACATATTCTACCACTTGATCACTGAAAATGGAAAGGGTTTCAAAACACTCTACATAGTCAAGTTCACTTAGGCCTACATCAACATTAATTACAATAGGCTGCATAATGGGAGGACTTAGGCTTAGACTATTATCTGTCTTCACATTAGCTTTAGGGGAAGGATCAATTTGAGCAATTAAGCATTTCCTATATTTAGCTTTGAATTCTAAGGCATTGGGATTGTTTCTGTATTTTTCAACGGGAATCTGGAACAAAAACAATTCCTTCTGTTACTGTACAAGTACGAATATATATCGTATACGGTATAGGCCTGTATCAGACATTAATAGAAAGCAATGGAGACCAGATGTTCTGGAAAATTGATAGTAACATCCTTACTGTATCCGTGCAGTGAAATATATTACTAGCACAATTAGGCTATACTTATGTAAAATAGGATATATCCGTTGTTTTATTGCTTCGATTAGTACAGCCGTACGCTGAACATACAGCAGGCATCGCTGCGGAAATTAATATGCAGTAGATTTCAACCTAGTAACACAAACGACAATAGAAATCAAATTCACTGAACTCTTCCCTCGCAATCAGCTGACTGAATGTTTTGACTTTATGACTCCGGAAAACATGGCGGACGTTCTTACCAATATCTTCCGCTAAGAGCGCTGTGAGCGGTCCCTTAGCCTCTCTATAGTATCTTTAAAGCTCGTTGGTTCATACCGAGCAGCTTGTAGGAAAGCGTAATATATTTCATGTTCGCTATAGGATGATACTATAGTGCGGGACAAAGTATTGGAAGCCTGAAGGTCACGCGTGGACAGTGCGGTGTTGTCCTGTACGTTCTCGCATCTAGCACTCGACTGAAGGTACGATGAAATAGCGTGGCAACAACGCCAGGCGCGGAGAGGAGAGCGGAGCGGAGGGCCCATTTACCTTCAGGCTTGCAATGGTTTATCCCGCACTATAAGAAGTTGTTGCACGGTGGAATCTACCTGATAACCAGTGTAATGGTGATGGCCGTATTAATGTATGTATATGTAAAGTTCAGCAAGTTCAACTGAAGTCCTGAGTGAGGGCGCTGCCGGCGCGAGTGAGCGAGGGAGGGAGATCACGTGGTGGGCGTGGGGAGAGAATAACACCATTGTTAAATGATCCTCACGTGCACGCTAACCAGCGCCAGATGGTTTCTGTGCAAGTCACGCCTTTCCGTGGCAGCAAATAGCAGTCGATCCAGCGACATGATGACTAGAGGGATAAGGGGGAAGCCTAGTAGTCCGCATATTTTCTGGGGTTTGAGATAAACTTGTCGCGCTATAATTTGGGCTAGAATTGTGTAGAAGGTGCCATGGGTTAAGTTAAGAACCATCCCGACATTCGCCTGGTATAACAACCATTCTAGACTGGCCGAGGTGGAAATATAACACATCTCTTTTCAGCTTTGTCTTACGACACTGAGTGAGCACCGTTACAGCCCTCAGACCAGAATTAAATTTATAGTCAGAGCCAGAAATCGAACCCGGATCTCAGGTGTGATAGCTAGAGCCCTGCGCGGACAAACAAAACGTTATCCGCATCTGCCCCGCATCCGCCCCACATCTGCACGTTTGCTATCTGAATCCGCTGACATTATAATTATATTTTTAGCCTACTTTTCTCATTTTGCAAAAATGAGGAAAAAGTACACTTATCAGATCGATCCGGGAAAATGTGTGTCTGTCTGTCCGTCTGTCTTTCTGTATGTCCTTCTGTCTGTCTGTCTATCTGTCTGTGTGTGTGTTTCCCCCCTATCAACTCCAAAACGGCTCCAGCTATCGAAACCAAATTTGGTAAGAGCAAAGATCTATAGGCTATCTGAATATCTCACGGCCATATTTTATATTGACGTCAGTGCTACCAACAGCTGCAAATCGCAATTGTAATTTGCTCTCTATGTTGGATATCTCAGAAGTTATGCATGCGAACTATTCCAAAATTGGCACACATATAGACAATAGGATTCCAGATTAATTTTCAGAAGACCATACATGCCAGTATTGCCAACATGATTCTAAGCCTGCCGAGAGGTCCAATTTCTAAATGTAACTTCTATACTATCGATTGGATATCAACCAGATTTCATATGTACTATGTGTACCACAGCAGACATGACTATGCGTATTCTAATGAGCCACAAGGGCGGCCAACTGTTAATAAATCTCTCTATATTTTAACCCTAATATCAATATGTCAAAAAGTATACAAGCCATCATCTCTAAACTTTGCACACGTATACTACCTGACATTCTACCTTAGTTTGGAGTAACTTACAGTATATACATCAGTGTTGCCAACACGATTCTAAGTCTGCTGATAGGTCCAGTTTTTAAATGCAAATAACTTCTATATTGACAAAGGGATTTCAACCACATTTCGTATGTGCTTTGTGTACCATAACAGTTATGACTATGCGTATTCGTAAGAACAAGCAGGGCTGCCAACTGTTAATAAATGCTCTCTCTATTTGCTTAATCCTAATATCAATATATCAGAAAGTATGCAAGTCATCACCTCTAAACTTTGCACACGTATAGTACCTGACATTCTAGATTAATTTGGAGTAACTATTATACCACAGTGCTGCCAACATGATTCTAAGCTTTCTGATAGTTTCAATTTTTAATTACATGTAACTTCTATACTAAACAAGATGTTCAGGAAAGAACATATAGCCTACTTTCTCCTAAATGCATGGGTATTGTTATAACTCTTTGTCCTTTTCAAGGAGTATAATTGAATGTTGGTTGTAGTAGCTTGTTGAAATAGAACGTGCTATAGGGATATTAAACATGAATATGAGGTGCCCTTTGCTAGTTCTACCTCTGTAAAAAAATTCATTCAATTCGGTTTCACCGTGTTTGAATTGATATGGGGAATGGATTTGCACACATACATGGCCGCTATTTGCAAACTATTGGGCTGATGGCCTTGTAGTCAGACATAAGATGCTTTCCACAAAAAGGCATGTTGTTGCAAAATCTGGTAGAGATCAAATTATTAGGATGGTCGTAATTTGATTTAAGCTTTTAATATTTGGGTGGCCGTCATTGCGTTTCCGTCAAGATGGCGGCGATATAAAACATGACACTGAGGTGCCCTTTGCTAGTGCTACCTCTGTACCAAATTTCGTTCATTCGGTTTCACCGTGTTTGAATTGATAGGGGGAATCGATTTGCACACATACTTGGCCACCATCTACAAACTATTGGGCTGATGATCTTGCAGTTTGGTCAGAATATGACTCCCACTTAAGGATATGTTGTTGCAAAATTTGGTAGAGACTAGATTATTAGGTTGGCCGTAATTACATTTTAGCTTTTGACATTTGGGGGCCGCTATTACGTTTCCGTCAAGATGGCGGTGATATAAAACATGACACTGAGGTGCCCTTTGCTAGTGCTACCTCTGTACCAAATTTCGTTCCATTCGGTATCACCGTGTTTGAATTGATAGGGGGAATCGATTTTCACACAAAGATGGCCGCCATCCGCAAAATATTAGGCTAATGACCTATTTGTTTGGTCAAAGGATGCTCCCTCCATAAAGGTATGTTGTTGCAAAATTTGGTAGAGATCGGATGATTATGTTAGTCGTATTTGATTTAAGCTTCGAACATTTGTGTGGCCGCCATTACGTTTCTGTCAAGATGGCGGCGATATAAAACATGACACTGAGGTGCCCTTTGCTAGTGCTACCTCTGTACCAAATTTCGTTCCATTCGGTTTCACCGTGTTTGAATTAATAGGGGGAATCGATTTTGACACAAGGATGGCCGCCATCCGCAAACTATTAGGCTAATGACCTATTATTTGGTCAAATGATGCTTCCTCCATAAAGGTATGTTGTTGCGAAATTTGGTAGAGATGGGATGATTACGTTAGTCGTAATTTGATTTAATCTTTGAACATTTGTGTGGCCGCCATTACGTTTCCGTCAAGATGGCGGCGATATAAAACATGGCACTGAGGTGCCCTTTGCTAGTGCTACCTCTGTACCAAATTTCGTTCCATTCGGTATCACCGTGTTCGAATTGATAGGGGGAATCGATTTTCACACAAAGATGGCCGCCATCCGCAACATATTAGGCTAATGACCTATTTGTTTGGCCAAAGGATGTTTCCTCCATAAAGGTATGTTGTTGCAAAATTTGGTAGAGATCGGATGATTATGTTAGTCGTAATTTGATTTAAGCTTTGAACATTTGTGTGGCCGCCATTACGTTTCTGTCAAGATGGTGGCGATATAAGACATGACACTGAGGTGCCCTTTGCTAGTGCTACCTCTGTACCAAATTTCGTTCCATTCGGTTTCACCGTGTTTGAATTAATAGGGGGAATCGATTTTGACACAAGGATGGCCGCCATCCGCAAACTATTAGGCTAATGACCTATTAATTTGGTCAAATGATGCTTCCTCGATAATGGTATGTTGTTGCAAAATTTGGTAGAGATCGGTTGATTAGGTTAGTCGTAATTTGATTTAAGCTTTGAACATTTGTGTGGCCGCCATTACGTTTCCGTCAAGATGGCGGCGATATAAAACATGACACTGAGGTGCTCTTTGCTAGTACTACCTCTGTACCAAATTTCGTTCCATTCGGTTTCACCGTGTTTGAATTAATAGGGGGAATCGATTTTCACACAAAGATGGCCGCCATCCGCAAACTATTAGGCTGTTGACCTATTAGTTTGGTCAAAGGATGCTCCCCCCATAAAGGTATGTTGTTGCAAAATTTGGTAGAGATTGGATGATTAGGTTAGTCGTAATTTGATTTAAGCTTTGAACATTTGTGTGGCCGCCATTACGTTTCCGTCCAGATGGCGGCGATATAAAATATGACACTGAGGTTTCCTTTGCAAGTGCTACCTTTGTACCAAATTTCGTTGAATTCGCGTTCACCGTGTTCGAATTGATAGGGGGGGGGGGGGCAGACATTCAGAGTGCACACACCCACACACACACACTCACACACACACACACACACACACACACACACAGACTCACACACATACATACACACGCACACACACACACAGACTGACACACTTCTTTTTCGCCCTGTGTTGATCTCATAAGTCTACTTTCATTTTTTGCAAAAATCGAAAGTAGGCTAAAAATTGTTTTTATCCAAAATAGTCATTATAATAGATCGTAATATTTCAGATTAATTCTGAGCATCACATACATGACAATGTTCCCAACATGATTTTATGCGCATTGATAAATCCAATATCAAACAGCATGTAACGTCCATACTATCCATTAGACTTCAACCGAATTTTATATGTGCATTCTATACCTTAATAGATGGACCTAAGTATATATTCAGAGACACCAGGGCTGCCTACTGTAGTAAGTAACTCTATTACTTGATTTCGTCATTATTCTAGATAGGTCTATATACAGTAGATCGGCATCAATCTTAAATTTTAAGAAAAGTAGGCTCTTTAGTTCGTCACGGAACTTCTTAATTATTTATATCAATCGTAAAGTATTAAAGCAACACATTTAAACTTTAGAAGAGAAAGTCGTTCCCTTAGGCAATGTATGTCATGTGCTATGTTTAAAATGAATGTTATACAGCCAGAATTGCAAACCTTTTCAGTTCGGAGTGTTAACGATGCTTAAAGACATAATTTGAATGAGATTAGCCTAAATCATCATCTCACATTTGTCACGAAAAAAAAACATAACGAAAAAAATATAGGCCTATATCATAAACATTCGGGTCCTAGGAATGATATTCAACAAGTTCGGATTGTATTCTAAAAATTATCCGCAAATTTCCTCCAAACATTATCGGCAGTTTATCCTCTATGCGCATACCCATGCGTAGAGAAAATTTTTGCGGATATCCGCGCAGGGCTTTAGAGATAGCCACTGTACAACAAGGTAGTCATGTTAATAAGTCCTGGCATCCAGTAGGATCATCGATATATTTTGTTGTGTGCTAAATAGCAGCTGCTCTGAGAATCCCGCTCTTCTCTTTTAAAATCTGTTGGTCGGTAAAAGTCCGACACAATAAGTTGTAGTTGCGGCGTATGTGGATAATAAATCTGTTTGTTTAATAGTTTAGTTCGTCATGTAGAGACTGGGAGATTTATCGTGATGCTGAGCAAACAACCCGCTGTTCGGTCTGAGAGTAAATTACCTGTGACACTTGGGTGCCTTTATTAAACCTGTTCTCAACCCGTCCATCGCCTTCAACGTGATTTTATATATGACGGCATTATTGTCTAAAATTCTTGCTGAAGATAGTGTTGGTAGGCCAAGTTTCCATAAATAAATGCTACTATTTAAGGGGGAACATTCAGCTTAAGAAGTATATACCATAACGATGAGGGGAACGTATGTAAAAATGAGTAAAAGTAGTAATTTTTTTATATTCCAAAATATTGCCGTTCAATACCATCTGTAAATGTAAGAAAAATAGTATATGTAACTGCTTGTATACTGCCACACCCTCTTATCTAGGAAGAATGTGAGGATAATCTGACATCATCAGATGCTGAAATTGGAACAAAGGCTCATCAAAGGAGACATTCAATGAGAAAACAGCTGGAGGTATAAGAAGATCAGAGTAAAATGGATATGGTCTGCACTAATTCATTAGATGAGAGGCAATACAGTAAAATATGAACAAACTCAAATCTTTGATTCATGTCTTCCATAATTTACATTTTTGTAAGTTTATTGTACCTTTCCTCCTACATCATTCATTAAAGATACAGTGATGAAATCCGGTATGCTGCTGTAAAATATTATTCTAAATAACTTCCTGGAACATTTTTTTAAACAACATATTTTGGATTTTAAGGGGTAACATGTCATCATATATTTGTCAAAATAAGTCCATCAGATTTTGAAGTGCTGTTAAAAATAAAGTAAATAAGATATCAAAAATGTGTTCCACAGATATCTTTAACCTGGTGTGTAGATAGGCCTATTACATTTGAAATTTTGTAACTTACAATGTGATGGTTTCTTAAAAACGGTACATATTTAGGGTACATGTTTCAGAAAATTCAAATATTCCTAGCTGAAGAACCATTTGAATTATCTTCACGCAAATCAACACAGACATGCCTAGCACACTAATAATCGTGTGATTATAATTATATAGTATTATCTTTAAAACTCTGGGATTTACAATACTTCTTTTACTGGAGTGCAATTTTGCATACGCCCCCCCCCCCCCTTAATATTACAACCGAGTCTATCATAGATCTTGTACAACAATTATATACATTTCCTAGCAAGCACACACATATTCCTATTAGAAGCAAAGTTTTAAACTTTTCTAAATATAAATCGTTACTATTTTTTTATCTACTGTAGGCCTACTTTTCAATATTTGGTTCTTGCTTTGTACTGACCTTCACCGTTTCCCTCATAACTTCCATTTTTATAGGTAGGAATTTTTTTGATTTTTCGTTTTTTTTAAGTTGGTGAAAAACGTTCAGATACAAAATATATCTCACGCATTTCCACATTACTAACTAATTAAGCGTTATTATTTCACTTTAATTCTGAATGAACGCAAGAAAATATTTTAACGTTTCATAGAAAGACTATTTATGTCATAGATTTATGGCATAAAAAAGAACCTTCCAATAACTACACTTTTGGAAGCTAAAATTTGCAGGTTAGATTGATAACGCTATATTAGTTCCAACGTTTGCCACCAGGGGCAGGCTGCGATGGCATCTAGTAGCCAAGTCCGCATCTAGGTGCGTGGATGGTAGCATTTGGTAGCAAAAGTAGGAACTACTTGAAAAATTGATCGTCTGCCTCCTACCTGAATCACAGATAACACACACTAAAACAGCCAACACCGGTTATCAGACAAATTCTACACACACCCAAAGTACACGGGGCTGCATGATCGCGTTGTCGCAGCCCCTAAACTAAGGAACCAACCAACCAACCAACCAACCAACCAACCAGAAAGACTAATTAAAGCCAAAAAGGGTTGATTGAGTTTTATTTTCTATCTGAAGGTTTAACACCCCTTAAAAAAAATTACAGTCAGTCTGAAAGGCTAGACGTTATATCATTTCAAATGACGCATGCTACAAATGCTACACATGTTAGAAAGGCTCAGGAGGGCTTCTCGCTTCGCTCGAAGCCCCAGGACTCTTTCAACAGACTCCATTACCCACTAACTTAGGCTTCCCGCGTGGGCGCCTCTTTAAGGGTCACCCTGTATTTGAGTCTGACATCTTTTACAACTCTTTAAGAGTCACCCATTATTTGAATCTGATATCTTGCAAATCTCTTTAAGGGTCACCCTGTATTTGAATAGAATCTAACATACTGTACACCTCGTTAAGTCTCACCCTGTAATTTGCTCTGACATCCTGCACACCTCTTCAGGAGGCACCCTGTATTCATATCTGGCATCTTGTATATCTCTTCAAAAGTCACCCTGTATTATTGTGTGATATCTTGTACACCTCTTTTGGAGTCACCCTGTATTCTTGTCTGACATCTTGTGCACCTCTTTAGGAGTCACCCTGTGTTATTCACTGCCATCTTGTACACCTCTTTAAGAGTCACCTTGTATTCTTATCTGGCATCTTGTATATCTCTTTATGAGCCACCCTGTATTCTTATCTGGCATCTTGTACTGTATTTTGCTCTGACATCCTGGACACCTCTTTAGGAGGCACCCTGCATTCTTGTCTGACATCTTGTGCACCTCTTTAGGAGTCACCCTGTATTCTTTGCCATTTTGTACACCTCTTTAAGAGTCACTTTGTATTCTTATCTGGCATCTTGTATATCTCTTTAGGAATCACCCTGTATTGTTATCTGGCATCTTGTACTGTATTTTGCTCTGACATCCTGCACACCTCTTTAGGAGGCACCCTGTATTGTTATATGGCATCTTGTATATCTCTTTAGAAGTCACCCTGTATTCTCGTGTGACAACTTGTACACCTCTATAGGAGTCACCCTGTATTCTTGTCTGACATCTTGTGCACCTCTTTAGGAGTCACCCTGTATTCTTCACTGCCATCTTGTACACCTCTTTTTTAAGAGTCACCTTGTATTCTTATCTGGCGTCTTGTATATCTCTTTAGGAGTCACCCTGTGCTCTTATCTGGCATCCTGTACACTTCTTTAGGAGTCCTCCTGTATTATTTTCGCTTAGCTCAAAGCCCCAGGTCGCTCGACGCCCCGGGACTCTTTCAACAGACTCCATTATCCATTAACTTCTGCTTCCCGCGTGGCTGCATGACGTCACGCACTCGCTTCCCGCGCGGCAACATGACACCACTTCCGTTTCCGTAACGCATAACTTTAGACTAAAGCATAACGACGAAGTCGACAAGATCATTTGAAATGATAATAAACGTCCAAACATTCCTATAAACAAGGTAGATATGAGGGAAACAGTGACAATCAGCACAAAGCAAGAACCAAATGTTGAACAAGTAGTTCCGTGAAGAACTATACAGCCTATTTTCATATATCCTCTTATGTTAATTGCCTCAATCTACATACAAAATTTCAGTTTGATTGCTGTAATAGATTCGTAGATATTGAGAACCGACTAAATATTTCGGATGGTCGCCATGTTGGATTTTATATATGTTGGTGCTAGAGTTATGTACTGTTACATGAAGATTATTGTGTACGTGTAGCATTCAAACTTCAATCGCATGATTACGACACAAGAGTAAAAACAAGTTTTTAAAATTTCGCACAGCTGTCATCTTGTGGTTATGGAAACAATTGAAATAAATTAGATGCCAGTGGATTAACAATCGTATAAGGATTTACTCTACCAAGTTTCACTGCACTCGGATGGTTAAATTGCGAGAAACGTCCATGTGAATATTTATACTTCACGTCGCCGCCATGTTGGATTTGTGATCACCAGGTTATTTAAAGTCCCATAGGTGAACTTAAGTTCATAGCCCCTATGAACATAAAAAATTCAGTTTGATTGCTATAATAGATTCGTTGATATTCAGAGCCGTCTAAATATTTCGGATGGTCGCCATGTTGGATTGTAATACGGATAGGCCATAAAGGCATGTACCTTTAAAGGAAAATTATTGCGTTGGTTCATTATTCAAACTTTCACATCGATCGCATGATTACGACACAAGAAATAAAAACTTAAATTTAAAATTTGTAAAGCCGCCATCTTGAGGTTATGTAAACAATTGAACTAAATTATATACCAGTGTATTACAATGTGTATAAACATTTCCAGTACCAGATTTCATTGCGTTTGGAACATTAAATCGCGAGAAAGGTCTACATAAAGTTTTCAAATTCGCTTGGCCGCCATGTTCGTTTTGTTGTTAACTGGTTATTGAAAGTCTTATAGATGAACTTCTAGTTGTGCCCTTTCTCTCCGTACAAAATTTCAGGGTGATACCGCTAATATGTTTTAGAGATATAGAATGCCGGTGAAATATTTCGCACATCCGCCATCTTGTGGTTATGTAAACAATTGAAGCAAGTTAGATGTCGGTGCATTACAATAAGTATAAACATACACTGTACCGAGTTTTATTGCGTTTGGTTGGTTAAATCGCGAGAAAAGTCTATTTAAAATCTCAACTTCGCATGGCCGCGATGTTGGTTTTGAAGTCACCAGGTTTTTGAAAGTTTCATAAGTGAACTTCTAGTAGTGCCCTTTATCACCGTACACAATTTCAGGGCGACATCAGTAATGGTTTCGGAGATACTGAATGCTGGTGAAATATTTTGCATATCCGCCATGTTAGATTGGTGAGACACAATAAAATTTGAAGGGCACGGTCGGGGTCGTCGGGAATAGTGCAATGAACTTACCGAGTTTCATTGATATCGCTCGAGCCGTTCAGAAGTTATTAGGGGGACACACACACACTCCTCACACACACACACGCGCACACACACGGAAAAAAGGTGATCTCATAAGCCTATTTTTTCAAAATTGAAAATAGGCTAAAAATGGATAAAAATACAGCTGTTACGAATTGATTTTTGAAACTTTAAAACTTTGCTTCTGAAACAAAAGTTAGGTGGTTTTCAGTCGGTCAACACGAGTTTACCCAAGAAGAGTTGGGTTATACACTAATTCTGAAAAAACAAGATGTTCAGTAAAGAACATATAGCCTACTTTCTCCTAAATGCATGGGTATTGTTACAACTCTTTGTCCTTTTCAAGGAGTATAATTGAATGTTGGTTGTAGTAGCTTGTTGAAATACAACGTGCTATAGGGATATTAAACATGAATATGATGTGCCCTTTGCTAGTACTACCTCTGTAAAATATTTCATTCAATTCGGTTTCACCGTGTTTGAATTGATTTGGGGAATGGATTTGCACACATACATACCCGCTATTTCCTAACTATTGGGCTGATGACCTTGTAGTCAGTCATAAGATGCTTTCCACAAAAAGGCATGTTGTTGCAAAATCTGGTAGAGATCAAATGATTAGAATGGTCGTAATTTGATTTATGCTTTTAACATTTGGGTGGTCGTTATTCCGTTTCCGTCAAGATGGCGGCGATATAAAACATGACACTGAGGAGCCCCTTGCTAGTGCTACCTCTGTACCAAATTTCGTTCAATTCGGATTCACCGTGTTTGAATTGATAGGGGGAAACGATTTGCACACATACTTGGCCACCATCTGCAAACTATTGGGCTGATGATCTTGCAGTTTGGTCAGAATATGCTTCCTACATGAAGGTATGTTGTTGCAAAATTTGGTAGAGACTAGATTATTAGGTTGGTCGTAATTAGATTTAAGCTTTTAACATTTGGGTGGCCGCGATTACGTTTCCGTCAAGATGGCGGCGATATAAAACATGACACTGAGGTGCCCTTTGCTAGTGATACCTCTGTACCAATTTTCGTTCCATTCGGTTTCACCGTGTTCGAAATAATAGGGGGAATAGATTTTCACACAAAGACGGCCGCCATCCGCAAACTATTAGGTTAATGACCAATTAGTTTGGTCAAAGGATGCTCCCTCCATAAAGGTATGTTGTTGCAAAGTTTGGTAGAGATCGGATGATTATGTTAGTCGTAAATTGATTTAAGCTTTGAACAATGGTGTGGCCGCCATTACGTTTCCGTCAAGACGGCGGCGATTAAAAACATGACACTGAGGTGCCCATTGCTAGTGCTACATCTGTACCAAATTTGGTTCCATTCGGTTTCACCGTGTTCGAATTAATAGGGGGAATCGATTATGACACAAAGATGGCTGCCATCCGCAAACTATTGGGCTAATGACCTATTAATTTGGTCAAAGGATGCTTCCTCGATAATGTTATGTTGTTGCAAAATTTGGTAGAGATCGGATGATTAGGTTAGTTGTAATTTGATTTAAGCTTTGAACCTTTGTGTGGCCGCCATTACGTTTCCGTCAAGATGGCGGTGATATAAAACATGACACTGAGGTGTCCTTTGCTAGTGCTACCTTTGTACCAAATTTCGTTCAATTCGGCTTCACCGTGTTCGAATTGATAGGGGGGGACAGACATTCAGAGTACACAGACTCACACACACACAGACTCTCTCTCTCTCACACACACACACACACACACACAGAATCACACACACACACACACACACACACACACACACACACACACACACACACAAAAAGTCACACCATTTTTCGCCCTGTGTTGATCTCATAAGTCTACTTTCATTTTTTTGCAAAAATCGAAAGTAGGCTAAAAGCAAGATGTTCAGTAAAGAACATATAGCCTACTTTCTCCTAAATGCATGGGTATTGTTATAACTCTTTGTCCTTTTCAAGGAGTATAATTGAATGTTGGTTGTAGTAGCTTGTTGAAATACAACGTGCTATAGGGATATTAAACATGAATATGAGGTGCCCTTTGCTAGTGCTACCTCTGTAAAAAAGAATTCATTGAATTCGGTTTCACCGTGTTTGAATTGATATGGGGAATGGATTTGCACACATACATGGCCGCTATTTGCAAACTATTGGGCTGATGTCCTTGTAGTCAGTCATAAGATGCTTTCCACAAAAAGGCATGTTGTTGCAAAATCTGGTAGAGATCAAATTATTAGGATGGTTGTAATTTGATTCATGCTTTTAACATTTGGGTGACCGTTATTCCGTTTCCGTCAAGATGGCGGCGATATAAAACATGACACTGAGGAGCCCTTTGCTAGTGCTACCTCTGTACCAAATTTCGTTCAATTCGGTTTCACCGGGTTTGAATTGATAGGGGGAATCGATTTGCACACATACTTGGCCACCATCTGCAAACTATTGGGCTGATGATCTTGCAGTTTGGTCAGAATATGCTTCCCACATAAAGGTATGTTGTTGCAAAATTTGGTAGAGACTAGATTATTAGGTTGGTCGTAATTAGATTTAAGCTTCTAACATTTGGGTGGCCGCGAATACGTTTCCGTCAAGATGGCGGCGATATAAAACGTGACACTGAGGTGCCCTTTGCTAGTGCTACCTCTGTACCAATTTTCGTTCCATTCGGTTTCACCGTGTTCGAATTAATAGGGAGAATCGATTTTCACACAAAGATGGCGGCCATCCGCAAACTATTAGGCTAATGACCAATTAGTTTCGTCAAAGGATGCTTCCTCGATAATGTTATGTTGTTGCAAAATTTGGTAGAGATCGGATGATTAGGTTAGTTGTAATTTGATTTAAGCTTTGAACATTTGTGTGGCCGCCATTACGTTTCCGTCAAGACGGCGGCGATATAAAACATAAAACTGATGTGCCCTTTGCTAGCACTACCTCTGTACCAAATTTCGTTCCATTCGGTTTCACCGTGTTCGAATTAATAGGGGGAAACGGTTTTCACACAAAGGTGGCCGCCATCCGCAAACTATTAGGCTGATGACCTATTAGTTTGGTCAAAGGATGCTCCCCCCATAAAGGTATGTTGCAAAATCTGGTAGATATCGAATGATTAGGTTAGTCGTAATTTCATTTAAGCTTTGAACATTTGGGTGGCCGCCATTACGTTTCCGTCAAGATGGCGGCGATATAAAACATGACACTGAGGTGTCCTTTGCTAGTGCTACCTTTGTACCAAATTTCGTTCAATTCGGCTTCACCGTGTTCGAATTGATAGGGGGGGGGGGGCAGACATTCAGAGTACACAGACTCTCACACACACACACAGACTCTCTCTCACACACACACACACACACACACACACACACACACACACACACACACACAGAATCACACACACACACACACACACACACACAAAGTCACACAATTTTTCGCCCTGTGTTGATCTCATAAGTCTACTTTCATTTTTTTGCAAAAATCGAAAGTAGGCTAAAAGCAAGATGTTCAGTAAAGAACATATAGCCTACTTTCTCCTAAATGCATGGGTATTGTTATAACTCTTTGTCCTTTTCAAGGAGTATAATTGAATGTTGGTTGTAGTAGCTTGTTGAAATACAACGTGCTATAGGGATATTAAACATGAATATGAGGTGCCCTTTGCTAGTGCTACCTCTGTAAAAAAATTCATTCAATTCGGTTTCACCGTGTTTGAATTGATATGGGGAATGGATTTGCACACATACATGGCCGCTATTTGCAAACTATTGGGCTGATGACCTTGTAGTCAGTCATAAGATGCTTTCCACAAAAATGCATGTTATTGCAAAATCTGGTAGAGATCAAATTATTAGGATGGTCGTAATTTGATTCATGCTTTTAACATTTGGGTGACCGTTATTCCGTTTCCGTCAAGATGGCGGCGATATAAAACATGACACTGAGGTGCCCTTTGCTAGTGCTACCTCTGTACCAAATTTCGTTCAATTCGGTTTCACCGGGTTTGAATTGATAGGGGGAATCGATTTGCACACATACTTGGCCACCATCTGCAAACTATTGGGCTGATGATCTTGCAGTTTGGTCAGAATATGCTTCCCACATAAAGGTATGTTGTTGCAAAATTTGGTAGAGACTAGATTATTAGGTTGGTCGTAATTAGATTTAAGCTTCTAACATTTGGGTGGCCGCGATTACGTTTCCGTCAAGATGGCGGCGATATAAAACGTGACACTGAGGTGCCCTATGCTAGTGCTAAATCTGTACCAATTTTCGTTCCATTCGGTTTCACCGTGTTCGAATTAATAGGGAGAATCGATTTTCACACAAAGATGGCCGCCATCCGCAAACTATTAGGCTAATGACCAATTAATTTCGTCAAAGGATGCTCCCTCAATAAAGGTATGTTGTTCCAAAATTTGGTAGAGATCGGATGATTATGTTAGTCGTAATTTGATTTAAGCTTTGAACATTGGTGTGGCCGCCATTAAGTTTCCGTCAAGAGGGCGGCGATTAAAACATGACACTGAGGTGCCCTTTGCTACTGCTACCTCTGTACCAAATTTCGTTCCATTCGGTTTCACCGTGTTCGAATTAATAGGGGGAATCTATTATGACACAAAGGTGGCCGCCATCCGCAAACTATTAGGCAAATGTCCAATTGGTTTGGTCAAAGGATGCTCCCCTCATAAAGGTATGTTGTTGCAAAATTTGGTAGAGATCGGAGGATTAGGTTAGTCGTAATTTCATTTAAGCTTTGAATATTTGGGTGGCCGCCATTACGTTTCCGTCAAGACGGCGGCGATATAAAACATGACACTGAGGTGTCCTTGGCTAGTGCTACCTTTGTACCAAATTTCGTTCAATTCGGGTTCACCGTGATCGAATTGATAGCGGGGAACAGACATTCCGAGTACCCACACTCACACACACACAGACTCACACGGACACACACACACACACACACACACACAGACAGACAGACACACAATTTTTCGCCCTGTGTTGATCTTATAAGTCTACTTTCATTTTTTGCGAAAATCGAAAGTAGGCTAAAAACAAGATGTTCAGTAATGAACATTTAGCCTACTTTCTCCTAAATGCATGGGTATTGTTATAACTCTTTGTCCTTTTCAAGGAGTATAATTGAATGTTGGTTGTAGTAGCTTGTTGAAATACAACGTGCTATAGGAATATTAAACATGAATATGAGGTGCCCTTTGCTAGTGCTACCTCTGTAAAAAATTTCATTCAATTCGGTTTCACCGTGTTTGAATTGATATGGGGAATGGATTTTCACACATACATGGCCGCTATTTGCAAACTATTGGGCTGATGACCTTGTAGTCAGTCATAAGATGCTTTCCACAAAAAGGCATGTTGTTGCAAAATCTGGTAGAGATCAAATTATTAGGATGGTCGTAATTTGATTCATGCTTTTAACATTTGGGTGACCGTTATTCCGTTTCCGTCAAGATGGCGGCGATATAAAACATGACACTGAGGAGCCCTTTGCTAGTGCTACCTCTGTACCAAATTTCGTTCAATTCGGTTTCACCGGGTTTGAATTGATAGGGGGAATCGATTTGCACACATACTTGGCCACCATCTGCAAACTATTGGGCTGATGATCTTGCAGTTTGGTCAGAATATGCTTCCCACATAAAGGTATGTTGTTGCAAAATTTGGTAGAGACTAGATTATTAGGTTGGTCGTAATTAGATTTAAGCTTCTAACATTTGGGTGGCCGCGATTACGTTTCCGTCAAGATGGCGGCGATATAAAATGTGACACTGAGGTGCCCTTTGCTAGTGCTACCTCTGTACCAATTTTCGTTCCATTCGGTTTCACTGTGTTCGAATTAATAGGGAGAATCGATTTTCACACAAAGATGGCCGCCATCCGCAAACCATTAGGCTAATGACCAATTAGTTTCGTCAAAGGATGCTCCCTCAATAAAGGTATGTTGTTCCAAAATTTGGTAGAGATCGGATGATTATGTTAGTCGTAATTTGATTTAAGCTTTGAACATTGGTGTGGCCGCCATTACGTTTCCGTCAAGACGGCGGCGATTAAAATCATGACACTGAGGTGCCCTTTGCTACTGCTACCTCTGTACCAAATTTCGTTCCATTCGGTTTCACCGTGTTCGAATTAATAGGGGGAATCTATTATGGCAAAAAGGTGGCCGCCATCCGCAAACTATTAGGCTAATGACTAATTAGTTTGGTCAGAGGATGCTCCCCTCATAAAGGTATGTTGTTGCAAAATTTGGTAGAGATCGGATGATTAGGTTAGTCGTAATTTCATTTAAGCTTTGAATATTTGGGTGGCCGCCATTACGTTTCCGTCAAGACGGCGGCGATATAAAACATGGCACTGAGGTGTCCTTTGCTAGTGCTACCTTTGTACCAAATTTTGTTCAATTCGGGTTCATCGTGATCGAATTGATAGGGGGGGACAGACATTCAGAGTACACACACTCACACACACAGAGACTCACGCACACACACACACACACACACACACACACACACACACACACACACACACACACACACACCCACATACACACACAGACAGACAGACACACAATTTTTCGCCCTGTGTTGATCTCATAAGTCTACTTTCATTTTTTGCGAAAATCGAAAGGAGGCTAAAAACAAGATGTTCAGTAATGAACATTTAGCCTACTTTCTCCTAAATGCCTGGGTATTGTTATAACTCTTTGTCCTTTTCAAGGAGTGTAATTGAATGTTGGTTGTAGTAGCTTGTTGAAATACAACGTGCTATAGGAATATTAAACATGAATATGAGGTGCCCTTTGCTAGTGCTACCTCTGTAAAAAAATTCATTCAATTCGGTTTCACCGTGTTTGAATTGATATGGGGAATGGATTTGCACACATACATGGCCGCTATTTGCAAACTATTGGGCTGATGACCTTGTAGTCAGTCATAAGATGCTTTCCACAAAAAGGCATGTTGTTGCAAAAACTGGTAGAGATCAAATTATTAGGATGGTCGTAATTTGATTAAAGCTTTTAACATTTGGGTGGCCGTCATTCCGTTTCGGTCAAGATGGCGGCGATATAAAACATGACACTGAGGTGCCCTTTGCTAGTGCTGCCTCTGTACTGAATCCAAAGGGGTTAGGCTGACTGGTGTCGAACGTGGATCTCTGAGATAGATGAGCTAAGAATTGAGATTCCAGCAAGGAACGAACACAAGATCTTTTGTGGGAGTTTAAGCTATAAAGACCTCTAGAGAAAATACAGATTATATCACTGTTGTAATATGAACTAATTCTGACATTAATTGTTAATATAATGCAGGGAATAATAGCAGAATACTGCATTTTTGGGCTGTATGAAGTATTCTATTCTGGACTTGAGCACAGAAAGTTTGAGCGAGTGACAGTTGTCAAATGACTCTGGAATAGGGGCGTAGTTTCTTGGAGCCGTGTCACTCTCGGTGCCCGACTTAAGTCGTCTGGAGCAGGTCAGGAGGGTAAAATATTGTCAAGTTATTCCCCGTTTGAGAATAGAGAGGCCAGTGGAGTGAGAAAATACCAGCGTAATTTAATGATTACTCGTGATTGGAGTAACTCAGAGACATGAGGTTTGCACCTATGTGAATGTATAGCCGGGAGGTTAATTATCAAGCCATTAAACATTGAAATCGAGGCAGATTTTATGGAACGCGCTGGGACACACGTAGTCTCGTGGTTAGCGGCGAGATCTGACCAGGCCTTCGGGGATTTCTAGGTGACGCCGCGTGGGCACGCGCTGTCAAAGGCAATTAATATTAATTAATTGGCCTATCGATCCTCGAGCACGCATACAGATCTGTGATCAGCGAGGAAAAAGGAACCATATAAACGTTAATTCAAGACCAGAATCATACTGTGAGAGAAGATGACGCTGCAGGGAAATTCTCGGTCTACTTTTTCTCTCCAAACGGATATAAGGGCTGAACGAATGACAGAAGCGGTCAGTTGAACCATACTTGAGCGCAGGGAGCACGTCACCCGAGCTCAGAGAACAGACGCGCGAACTCTAACAGCTTAAGTGCAGCAACATAATAATCATGCAGTAAGCCATGAATTAATACCGATTAATGTAGTCAGTTGAATCGCAGTCTAGTGCGAAGTGCACGTTACCGAATTCAGAGAAGGGATGCGCGGACTTTAACGTGAAGAGCCATGCAGTAAGGCATTTATTAATCACAATTATTAAGGACAAACGTGCCATACGTTTATAGTCGGCATTATGAGGGACAATTATCGAGCATGTAGGAAAGATACCGTGTTATATATGAGGTAGGAGAATTGAGAGTGGTAATCTGTACAAGTACAATGTACAATGGTTGAGCGCTGTACGTAAACTATTGGTTAGACATATCATAGGATGTCAGATTGCGCAGATATAAACTTTGTTATGCGATTGGTGAAATTTCGCAGGGATACCACTGTAATTAATGCTCAGGACGATATGCAAGCATAGTTATGCGATATCCGGAAATTTTTCTAAGGATAAAAATTGATAGACAGATGGGGGACTGATAGGAATCCTTAGGCAGAGAATCGAGACTTTCAGACGAGATGCGGGAGAGAATTGGAGGAGAGATCTTCTTCAACGACTGCATTTCTGATATTTTGTCAGGAAAAGTCAACCACTAAGAAATGTAAATAGTGATCGTGTGAATGTAGTGATGATCATTTAAATATATGTAAAATTAATAGTGTAATAAGTGCTATAAAGTGTTGTGTGAATAAGGAAGCGAAAGCTTGAACATGGAAAAGAAAAGTGCCGTGTGTTTTGTAAGGCAAAAGTTATGTATAATGTGTGTGAGAAATGTAAGAATGCCTTGATAATTTGCATATAATGGCGGGCATTACTGGAGGAAATGCGTGGTTCTAGCCACCAGATTAGCCGATGTAAGTACCCAAAAACCATGATTTTGTAGCAATTATAGTCCACTGTATGCTGAGTGATTTCAAAATTTATAGTATATGCCAATAAGAGTCAATTTTAGGAGGTAGAACCTCAAATTATTATTGTTGTGTTGATTTTAGTCAAGTTGAGATGTCTTTGTACATCATTGAGTGGATAAATCGTTACCACTATTGTAAAATGGCAATTCAGTTATATAAAAACTTAACGTAACGAACACGGATGTTCGGTTATTAAAATGGTTACGTTGTGTCGGGTGATGGTAATTCATGTCAGTAATAATAATAAGAAGAAGAATAAACGAATACACATCAGGGAAAAATGGTTGTAAGAGTAATTGACAGACTTATCTTACTAATTGAAGGACGGGATCATAGCACTATGGTCAGGGGAGCCAGGTAGTCTAATCGACGTGTGAAATCTCGTATAGCCTAGGGCATACAGAGATATGTATTATTGCCAGAGCGTACTTAGTGGCTGACCCTAGCTCTGTGGATGGATATGGAATGTTCCGGATTCGAATCCCGTGGTGTATGGGAGGATAACATTGGAAACGTCAGCATGACACCTGATGTCGACCAAGAACTAGCTATAGGATAAATTCAGCTCCTGGAGGCGAATTTTATCGGCAGGATGTGCCTGACCGTGACATTTAATAAGATGCCGGCTAGCCAATTCGACCAGTGAATGATGAATCTCGTTCCTTCATATAATGTAATGGACCTGTTGAGGCCAGTTATTAATATCCTAAGGTTAGGAGTAAATGTTTAAACACGCCCATAACCTATCTTGCATACAGTTTAGTTTAAATCATATGGGATATGTAGGTCATTGAGACTGCACTATTGTATTTAAAGTCACAAGTTACTGCTTGGAGGTAAAGAGAGAAGGGAGTTAGGGAGAGACAGAGCACGTGGTTTTGTGATCGCACGACTCAGTCCCATGGTATACAAGTAGAACCGAGGGGGGGATGTTAAACGACCCTTGAAGGTTGACATTTGGAATGGACAGACTTTGAAACCCTGTTTGTAATAAAATAAATCGTTGTTGTATTGTATAATGAATTTGTGTGGTTTGAAACACATTGATAATTAAGGATCGTTCTGATAACGTAATACTTGGCAAACTTATGAGTTGTTGAAAGTTGCATTTTTATACTGACAGTGTCACTGTGTTCTAAAAGTCGACACTAAATGCCATAGGCTATGCCCACGCAAGGGTAGCATAATATACCATCCCACACAGCGGTAACGGAATTTTTGAAATTGAACTCACAACGGCATACAGTGGAACTGTAGAAAAGGGAACTGCAGAAGGAAACTGCAGGAAGGGGTATGATTACAAATAATTGTGGAGTTGCAAGTAAATTTGATGTGCAACCCATAAATTGGTTAATGAATGGTAAAGCATTTTGGTGGGAAAAGAGATACAAAGCACAAGTGTACGCATTATGTAAATTAAGAGGTGTTGAGAGTAAACAATTAAGATTGTGGAATTAAAGAGGTCCCAACAGGTGACATAAGATTATAAGTACAGTTGATGTGTAATTTACCTGTGCATCAGCGCACTTGAGAATGAATTTTGATGTCAATCTCATGGTAAATGAATGAATAATCATTTGGATTTGCAAGGATAAAGTGCGAATATTAGTGGATTGTAGGAGTAAATTCTGCATTGTTTTGTGTTATATTGTTGGGATTGTGTTTTTGTGTGTTTGAAGCCATGATTTAGAGCTGAATTAAGTCTTTAGAATAGAGTTGTGCTTTATCATTGTAGAGTTGATACCTTTTTGTCTCAGATCAAAAATATGCAACTGCTCAGTGGGAGGACGATACACGCCTGAGGACTGATGCTGGCTGGAGGCAGAAGCATGTTTTCCATGGAAATTAATCACATGGGTACATGGGATTTGATGTCCTGTACAGTGATTTGAGCTAAGAGTACAACTTAAGTCGGTCGAGATCTAGTGTAAACAACTCTATTAACTTAACGAATAAAATAAATTAGAGGAATGACCGCACCTAACCTTAGCTAAGCTCCGATACAAACAATATAAATTTTGATAAACACCATATACTCACCATGATCCAGGTAACATGGGGCGGTATTATTCTATCGTGGAATCGCCTAATTAGTGCAATATGTATATCTTGGCATTGCACGACCTGACCTTCATTTATAAAACATGGTAAGACCTCTCTTCTTATTTATCATGGCAAGGCCCAAGTTGGGGCATTCGACAGTGAAACCGAGTCCTTGGATGGTTGCTGCGTTGTCTTACGAGGCCAATCCACCTATACATTTATCATGGCGCCCAGGTTTGTGGAGCTTATGGGATTTAGGGAAACCCCATATATTTTATATGTTATTTCATGGGGAAAACCGTAATAATGATTAGTTTTGCCTCAAACTGTGTTTGAGTGATTTTTTAGTTCAGTAGGCTTTTGAAGTAACGCAGAAGAGAATTACCCAAGGGTATGAGCGCTACGCACCCAATCCACAATTTATCCAAAAATCCAAAGTTTAAGTACAATCTTACAATATGTGTACAGTGTCTTGTATTTCTCTTCAAAACGAATCCACACATGTATCCAGGAAGCCTGCCTATATCTCAAAGTGAATTGTAGTACGAATGGCTGGTACGGAGGGAATTTTGCAGGGGATAGCAGAGCTAAAACAGCATTTTGACGCTGTTAATGAACAGAATAAGCTGGAAGCCAAGGCTTTCCAGGATGAAATAAACAATCGTTTAGATGCCAATCAGCTGGCAATTAATGCAAATCAGGTTGCAATGAATAATAATCAGGTTGAAATAAACAACCGATTGGATGCAAATAAGGCAGAAATAAATGCTAAACTAGGTCAAATGCAAGAAACAATTAAGACCGAGGTAACTGAAACCGTTGTAAGCATTATATCAGAAATGCAGGTTAAGACCGATAAGCGTTTCGAGGCGATAGAAGCCAAACTTGAAAGTAATTTACAGGCATGTTAGCACGCGCAGGATGAAACGAACAGTAGGTTAGATGCGCTGTCTAATGACATTAAGGATATTCAAATCCAAAATGAGGCGAATCTCGAACGCCAAGCAAAACAATTTTCCGAATTTACTAGAACGGTCGATCAGAGATTAGAAGAGAATGACAGCAAATGGGACGAAAAGTTGAAAGGTTATGCTAGAGCGATTAACGGTGATCTAAAGAAGCAGGATCAGAACATATTAGATCAATGTCAGGAAATAGGAGAGATTAAGGCTATCGCTAACGAAGGTAAAGAGCTGGTAGGCAACATAAAGGGTCAGATGAGCAAAGTTCATCAAGAACTGGACCAAATTCAAAGCGACATTGTTATCGTAAACAAAAGACAAGAGGAAAACAGAGGGGAAATCGCTAAGGTCCGAAATGAAATATCAAAGGTAAATGGACATATCCAAGAGGAAATTAAAGGGTTGAGAGAAGAACTCGAAGTGAGAGAAGGCCAAAAGACAGAGGCAAGCGAAAAGACCCTTGCTCAAATAAAGGAAGATGTAGAGGATGAAATCTCCCATCTGAAGGAAGATAACAAGAAAATATTTCAAGTGGCAGAAGAAAACAGGGATAGGCTTAGCAGAATAGATAAAGAGGTAATCACTCGATTGGAAAGAGCAGAGATGCACCACAATCAAATGGAGACTAGGATAATAGCACAGGAGGAAACCCTAATGAAAGATCCTAAGTCAAGTGAAGGCAGCGTGGAAGATGTGAGGAAAACCAAGTGGGCAGATTTAGAAACCCAACCTATTATAAGGAATGCTACAGGCCCAGGCGAAAGTACATATATGACGCCAGGTGCACCGGTTGCAGCTTCTACACCGCATGAAAACGCTATGCACACCCAAGTTATAAATGTAATTAGAGCAATCGAGGAGAAACCAAGAAAATTTTCAGGTAGCCATTGTAATATGACACCGAAGTATTGGTTGAAAAAAGTGTCCGAATATTTAAACGATGCGCGGATACCACAAGAGCGCAGGCTACGAGCCATAGAGAAACTAACGGAGGGAGAATGTGCGTTATGGTTTTGCAGTTTCCGTTATACCTTCGATACTGTCGAGGAGTTTCGGGAAGCTTTTTTGAAGAGATACTGGGATCCGATGACCCAACAGAATTTACGATTGGATTTGTACTCTAAAAGATACAGCACCAACAATCCTACGAAGTACGCTGAATTCTTTATATCTCAGATGTGTCGGTTTAAGGAACTTGACCAGAAACCTAGCGAGCTGGAGCTATGTATTGCTATTGCCAAACAACTTCCTTATGAAATGCAAAGGCTGCTGATTTCGGCAAATGCAAAAACCGCAATGGAAATGGAGGCAGTTGTTAGGCAACTATACCTCACAACATCCAATACAATGCGTCAGAATCGAACCGTGGAACAGGTACACGTGACCAACACGCAGACTCACCAGTATAAAGCTCCGCAAAATAATAAAGCTACTAGCACTGAAACGTTAGATTCCAACGGACGTCAATGGGAACATGAACCCAGAAGATGGCAACCGAAGTATAAAGGGAATGCTGGTAGAGGAAGAGGAGGCCGAAATTCTTGGAATCAACAGAATACAAGGGGTAGACCGTACCAAAATAATGGAGGTAACAATGGCCAAGAAGGCAACAATCGGAATTGGAGACCCCAGGAAAGAAGGCGTAACTTTGATGACGAGGTAGAGGAACGTTATCACGCTTCATTGCAATACCTCAATGAAAGGGGAGAAGAACCCCAGAAGCAGCAAGTCCGCTGGCAAAAAGCTATGAAAAATAGGACGTCACCAGACAGATATGGAGACGGAGCCAAAAGTTTGGAGTTACAGCGCAGTGAACAGGAGAGAAGAAACTCTAACGGGACTGGCGCTGTAGAAAAAAACTCCAAAATTAGAAGAATTTGAGAATGATGGATGGAAGGCGGTCAACATCATTAATTGGATAGCCAAACCGGAAGAATTAATCGAGGTTACAGGAGGATCACAGGTCATGATCAAAAGAGAATTGCCCATTATTATAGTAAGTGTGACAGGGTTGAAGATAAGAAGTCTGTTAGACACGGGTTCAACGGTGTGTCTTATGACACAAGCTTTGTATAATGAGATAGCGCAGAGAGAAAATGTTTTGAAAATACTTATCTCAAGTGTCAAAATAAAAGGTGTTATTCCTGACAAAACGATGATATGGAAATATCAGGTATTCCTAGATTTACAGATAGAAGGCTCTATTTTTTCACAGAGTTTTCTTCTAGTAAACAAATTGCCGTTTAACCTTATTATTGAGGCAGAGTTTATAAGGGAATACAGAATGGTAATAGACCTATCACAGGACAGAGTTATGTTCCGTGTGAACGAGGAAGCCGAAAGCTTAGAGGTCTCACTCAAACAGAATGAACCAGGGACAGATGAACAAGTATGGCATACATACAGAGACATGGCTGAGGAGGAAGTGTTAGCTATCGAGCAGTTAGAAGATGAACTGAAAACACTAGCCGCAGACATGGAGAAAGATATGGAACCCAAACTGGTAGAACATATTTTGGAAAAACTAGAAGAAGCAAAAATTGGTCCAAGAGATAAAGAAAATTTAAAGAAATTATTATTGGAACAGAAGGAAGATTTTGACTCGAGACCTGGTCGTATAAAAAACTTCACTTATGCATTCCAAGTTAACGACTGGACACCATTTAGGCAGAAACCCTACCCTATAGCCGAAAAGCACTATGCTAAGGTCAAAGAAGCAATTCAGGAGATGTTGGAGGCCGGTGTTATTGAGAAAACACCTACGCCTTAAGTAAGCCCACTGGTAATCGTACCTAAGACAGACGGGACTGTCAGAGTATGCCTGGATTTGAGGCATTTAAATATGAAGGTAATACCGGAGTTTGACAAAGTGCCACCTATTAAAGAAATCCTCAGAAAATTTAAAGGGAAGACCATATTTACAAATTTAGATATTACATCGAGCTTTCACCATCTTGAATTGGAGAAGAAAACTAGTCTGTTGACAGGATTTATGTTTGATCAACATACATGTACATTTTTAAGATTACCTTTTGGTTTGAAAACAGCTGGTTCAGCTTTGATAAGAGCGTTAGATCGCAATCTATTGGATGATGTTAAAGAGAGTACCATCAGATACGTAGATGACATTCTACTCACATCAGAATCTCTGGAGGAGCACATGAGAGACCTGAAGAAGTTGCTGGATAACCATCGAGAAGCTAATTTTAAGGTTAATATCAAGAAATCGCACTTCTGACAGAGGGAAGTTAAATTCCTAGTTATCGATGAAAATGGAGTTAGGCCAAACCCGGAGAAATAAGAGGTAATTCGAAATTTTCCTCGACCCACGAAAAATAAGCACGTCCGACAGTATTTGGGAGTAATTGGATTCTTTGCTAACCACTGCCCAAACTATACTACAACTGTGGCACCCCTGCAAGACCTATTGAAGAAAGGCGGCAGGTGGAATTGAACGGAGCAATGTCAAGAAGCATTTGTGAGGTCAAAACAAATGCTTTTGGAATACGTGAAGCTGGGATACCCTGATTATACCCAGAAATTCATAATACAGACGGATGCATCACTTGTTGGAATAGGAGCGATGCTGTTCCAAGAAAATGTTGGTAAGCCCGAGGAGAAAGGTTTTATTGCCTTTATAAGTAGGAGATTTAAGGCCCTTGAGAAAAATTACACGATAACAGAGATTGAGTTGCTCCCAATTCTATACGCATTGTAGTACTGGCGCAAACTCGTGTATGGCTTTCCAATCGTCCTCAGAACAGACCATAAAGCTTTAACATTTTTGTTAAAGACGGATTTGTCTAGCCAGAGGTTGACAAGATGGTCCCTGTATATTCAACAGTTCAATGTGGAAATAGAGTACTGTCCAGGGAAAGAGAACGTAATACCGGACATGTTAAGCCGATATCCAAGAGAAGAGGAAACTCTAGCCGTCCAGATTGAAAATCGAGATCAGAAGACCTTAGATGACTTGAAGAACCTTACCAACCTTCAACGCGAAGATCTGTGGTTGAAAATGATGATTGATTACTTCGAGGGACGCTTAGCAAGGGGAACTGCAATATACAGAGAGGCAAAGGCGTTATCAACAGACTACGTATGGTACAATCAGATGCTACACAAGTGGGATGATGTAGACCATACCCGTCAATGAATTGTTATTCCTGCATCTTTGCAGAAGAGATTGGTGTGGCTAGCACACAGAGCGTTTGGACATCCCGGTATTGATAAGATAACTGCTCTACTGAAAGAAGCATTCATTTGGCCGAAGTTAAGAGAAACTGTAAGAAATGCTATTAGGACATGCGATTTGTGCCAAAGGGTAAAGCCAAATCCCTTTTTAATGAGACAACGACCTATTCCGTTGTTACCAGAGAAGCCAAGGCAGCTAATTAGTGTAGACAACTTTGGATCACTGCCTAGGGCACGTAGAGGCAATAGACTTATTTTTGTAGCCATGAATGTATTTTAAAAAATGGTGGTATTATGCCCCATACAGAAGACCAGCTCGAAGCAGGTATTAAAAAGATTGAAAGAGAGAGTTATTCCGATACTTGGGAAACCGGATAACTTACTCTCGGACCACGGGAGCTGCTTTACTAGCGCAGAATTTCGTCGGGAATTGACAAATTTAGGAATTAGGCAGTTTCTATCTACCATTCGCCATCCTGAGGCAAACCCCGTTGAACGCGTTATGAAAGAGATACAGAAATATATGAAAATTGACTGCTCTGAAGAGAATTGGAAATGGATCGATGTCTTGGATGTAACAGAGTACTGCATAAATAATACTGTGCATGAGGCGACAGGTCAGGTGCCCGTGACTCTACATTTGGATCAGAGACCGGAGAGGCCATGGACTGGTGTTATTCCATTACCTGTAGACGCGCAGCCAGGACGAGAATTGAGGATCCAGCGAACCATCGAATATCTCCAAGCACAGGCAGAAAGACGCCAGAGAAGAAATCGTGCGAAGCGATATCACAGACCGCTTCTCATTGGAGAAAAAGTTTTAGTCAGGAGGCCAGCCAGTTCAGATCCAGAAGCACGGAAGTATAAGAAATTCAATTTCGGATATCACGGCCCGTTCGAAGTGATAAGAGACCTACAGAATAATGCATATAGAATAAGGCATTTAGAAACGGGAAACGAGATCGTTATGAATGTGGCCAACCTCAAAATTTATCATTCACCAGAGGAATTTGATGAACAAGAGGAAGCTATAGCAGCGCACACCCAAGTGGACGTGGACAGCAAAGTCGGCCAGGCGGCCAAGCTTGAAGGCTCACGCAGCGGGACGGAAAGGAAGACAAGCAGCTTGCCCAGAGAAGGAAGCAGACAGGCGGAATGCAAGTGTCTACGGCTGCTGTACAAAGAAATGGTCGAAGTCGCTGGGGAGGTTGAACCCTTGAATGGAACCCTCCGGCGGGAGAATGCACGTCTAAGGGCTGAGCTCAGAGTGGAAGGGGGATGTAGACGGACTCACTCGCAGGCAGACGAGGTGAAGGACCGATTAGTGTAAACAAAGACGGTCGGGACAGTCAGCCGGTGACTTACAGAAGGTCACTTGCAATTGACTTCTATAAATTTTGCAAGGGGAATATGAACCCAACGGGGTTAGGCTGACTGGTGTCGAACGTGGATCTCTGAAATAAGATGAGCTAAGAATTGAGATTCCAGCAAGGATCGAACACAATTTTTTTTGAGGGAGTTGAAGCTATAAAAACCCCTAGAGAAAATACAGATTATATCACTGTTGTAATATGAACTAATTCTGACATTATTTGTTAATATAATGCAGGGAATAATAGCAGAATACTGCATTTTTGGGCTGTATGAAGTATACTATTCTGGACTTGAGCACAGAAAGTTTGAGCGAGTGACAGTTGTCAAATGACTCTGGAATAGGGGCGTAGTTTCTTGGAGCCGTGTCACTCTCGGTGACCTACTTAAGTCGTCTGGAGCAGGTCAGGAGGGTAAAATATTGTCAAGTTATTCCCCGATTGAGAATAGAGAGTCCAGTGGAGGGAGAAAATACCAGCGTAATTTAATGATTACTCGTGATTGGAGTAACTCAGAGACATGATGTTTGCACCTATGTGAATGTATAGCCGGGAGGCTAATTATCAAGCCATTAAACATTGAAATCGAGGCAGATTTAATGGAACGGGCAGGGACACAGTAGTCTCGTGGTTAGCGGCGAGATCTGACCAGGCCTTCGGGGATTTTTAGGTGACGCCACGTGGGCACGCGCTGGCAAAGGCAATTAATATTAATTAATTGGCCTATCGATCCTCGAGCACGCATACAGATCTGTGATCAGCGAGGAAAAAGGAACCATATAAACGTTAATTCAAGACCAGAATCATACTGTGAGAGAAGATGACGCTGCAGGGAAATTCTCGGTCTACTTTTTCTCTCCAAACGGATATAAGGGCTGAACGAATGACAGAAGCGGTCAGTTGAACCATACTTGAGCGCAGGGAGCACGTCACCCGAGCTCAGAGAACAGACGCGCGAACTCTAACAGCTTAAGTGCAGCAACATAATAATCATGCAGTAAGCCATGAATTAATACCGATTAATGTAGTCAGTTGAATCGCAGTCTAGTGCGAAGTGCACGTTACCGAATTCAGAGAAGGGATGCGCGGACTTTAACATGAAGAGCCATGCAGTAAGGCATTTATTAATCACAATTATTAAGGACAGTCGTGCCATACGTTTATAGTCGGCATTATGAGGGACTATTATCGAGCACGCAGGAAAGATACCGTGTGATATATAAGGTAGGACAATTGAGAGTGGTAATCTGTACAAGTACAATGTACAATGGTTGAGCGCAGTATGTAAACTATTGGTTAGACATATCATAGGATGTCGGATTGTGCAGATATAAACTTTGTTATGCGATTGGTGAAATATCGCAGGGATACCACTGTAAGTAATGCTCAGGACGATATGCAAGCATAGTTATGCGATATCCGGAAAATTTTCTAAGGATAGAAATTGATAGACAGATGGGGGACTGATAGGAATCCTTAGGCAGAGAATCGAGACATTCAGACGAGATGCGGGAGAGTATTGGAGGAGAGATCTTCAACGTTTGCATTTCTGATATTTTGCCAGGAAAAGTCAACCACTAAGAAATGTAAATAGTGATCGTGTGATTGTAGTGATGATCATTTAAATATATGTAAAATTAATAGTGTAATAAGTGCTATAAAGTGTTGTGTGAATAAGGAAGCGACAGCTTCAACATGGAAAAGAAAAGTGCCGTGTGTTTTGTAAGGCAAAAGTTATGTATAATGTGTGTGAGAAGTGTAAGAATGCCTTGATAATTTGCATATAATGGCGGGCATTACTGGAGGAAATGCGTGGTTCTAGCCACCAGATTAGCCGATGTAAGTACCCAAAAACCATGATTTTGTAGCAATTATAGTCCACTGTATGTTGAGTGATTTCAAAATTTATAGTATATGCCAATAAGAGTCAATTTTAGGAGGTAGAACCTCAAATTATTATTGTTGTGTTGATTTTAGTCAAGTTGAGATGTCATTGTACATCATTGAGTGGATAAATCGTTACCACTATTGTAAAATGGCAATTCAGTTATATAAAAACTTAACGTAACGAACACGGATGTTCGGTTATTAAAATGGTTACGTTGTGTCGGGTGATGGTAATTCATGTCAGTAATAATAATAATAATAATAAGAATAAACGAATACACATCAGGGAAAAATAGTTGTAAGAAAAATATATATTCTAATTGGAATATTTATCTATCCAAGCAGTAATATTATACATGAAGGGCTAAGCAAAAGCAATTTAATATCAGAGTATATTATGATAATGGAAATAAATATGCAAGAATCTAGGAAACGGAAGAGTTTAATAGAGAATTGAATTTGCAGCTTGTGTATAAGCTTGTGAGATTAATTGATAGATTTATCTCACTAATTAAAGGACGGGATCATAGCACTATGGTCAGGGGAGCCAGGTAGTCTAATCGACGTGTGAAATCTCGCATAGCCTAGGGTATACAGAGATATTTATTATTGCCAGAGAGTACTTAGTGGCTGACCCTAGCTCTGTGGATGGATATGGAATGTTCCGGATTAGAATCCCGTGGTGTATGGGAGGATAACAATGGAAACCTCAGCATGACACCTGATGTCGACCGAGAACTAGCTATTGGATAAATTCAGCTCCCGGGGGGTGAATTTTGGCGGCAGGATGTGCCTGACCGAGACATTTAATAAGATGCCGGCTAGCCAATTCGACCAGTGAATGATGAATCTCGTTCCTTCATATAATGTAATGGACCTGTTGAGGCCAGTTATTAATATCCTAAGGTTAGGAAGAAATGTTTAAACACGCCCATAACCTATCTTGCATACAGTTTAGTTTGAATCATATGGGATATGTAGGTCATTGAGACTGCACTATTGTATTTAAAGTCACAAGTTACTGCTTGGAGGTAAAGAGAGAAGGGAGTTAGGGAGAGACAGAGCACGTGGTTTTGTGACCGCTCGATTCAGTCCCATGATATACAAGTAGAACCGAGGGGGAGATGTTAAACGACCCTTGAAGGTTGACATTTAGAATGGACAGACTTTGAAACCCTGTTTGTAATAAAAGGAGTCGTTGTTGTATTGTATAATGAATTTGTGTGGTTTGAAACACATTGATAATAAAGGATCGTTCTGATAACGTAATACTTGGCAAACTTATGAGTTGTTGAAAGTTGCATTTTTATACTGACAGTGTCACTGTGTTCTAAAGGTCGACACTAGATGCCATAGACTATGCCCACGCAAGGGTAGCATAATATACCATCCCACACAGCGGTAACGGAATTTTTGAAATTGAACTCACAACGTCATACAGTGGAACTGTAGAAAAGGGAACTGCAGAAGGAAACTGCAGAAAGGGGTATGATTACAAATAATTGTGGAGTTGCAAGTAAATTTGATGAGCAACCCATAAATTGGTTAATGCATGGTAAAGCATTTTGGTGGGAAGAGAGATACAAAGCACAAGTGTACGCATAATGTAAATTAAGAGGAGTTGAGAGTAAACAATTATGATTGTGGAATTAAAGAGGTCCCAACAGGTGACATAAGATTATAAGTACAGTTGATGTGTAATTTACCTGTGCATCAGCGCACTTGAGAATGAATTTTGATGTCAATCTCATGGTAAATGAATGAATAATCATTTGGATTTGCAAGGATAAAGTGCGAATATTAGTGGATTGTAGGAGTAAATTCTGCATTGTTTTGTGTTATATTGTTGGGATTGTGTTTTTGTGTGTTTGAAGCCATGATTTAGAGCTGAATTAAAGTCTTTAGAATAGAGTTGTGCTTTATCATTGTACAGTTGATACCTTTTAGTCTCAGATCAAAAATATGCAACTGCTCAGTGGGAGGACGATACACGCCTGAGGACTGATGCTGGCTGGAGGCAGAAGCATGTTTTCCATGGAAATTAATCACATGGGTACAGTACCAAATTTCGTTCAATTCGGTTTCACTGTCTTTGAATTGATAGGCGGAATCGATTTCCACACATACTTGGCCACCATCTGCAGACTATTGGGCTGATGATCTTGCAGTTTGGTCAGAATATGCTTCCCACATAAATATGTGCTGTTGCAAAATTTGGTACAGACTAGATTAATAGGTTGGTCGTTATTACATCTTAGCTTTTAACATTTGGATGGTCGCGATTACGTTTCCGTTAAGACGGCGGTGATATAAAACATGACACTGAGGTGCCCTTTGCTAGTGCTACCTCTGTACCAAATTTCGCTCCATTAGGTTTCACCGTGTTCGAATTGATAGGGGAAATCGATTTTCACACAAAGATGGCCGCCATCCGCAAAATATTAGGCTAATGAACTATTAGTTTGGTCAAAGGATGCTCCCTCCATAAAGGTATGTTGTTGCAAAATTTGGTAGAGATCGGATGATTAGGTTAATCGTAATTTGATTTAAGCTTTGAATATTTGTGTGGCCGCCATTACGTTTCCATCAAGATGGTGCGATATAAAACATGACACTGAGGTGCCCTTTGCTAGTGCTACCTCTGTACCAAATTTCGTTCCATTAGGCTTCACCGTGTTCGAATTAATAGGTGGAATCGTTTTTGACACAAAGATGGCCGCCATCCGCAAACTATTAGGCTGTTGACCTATTAGTTTGGTCAAAGGATGCTCCCTCCATAAGGGTATGTTGTTGCAAAATCTGGTAGAGATCGGATGATCATGTTAGTCGTAATTTGATTTAAGGTTTGAACATTTGTGTGGCCGCCATTACGTTTCTGTCAAGATGGCGGCGATATAAAACATGACACTTAGGTGCCCTTTGCTAGTGCTACCACTGTACGAAATTTCGTTCCATTCGGTTTCACCGTGTTTGAATTAATAGGAGGAATCGATTTTGACACAAAGATGGCCGCCATCCTCAAACAACTAGCCTAATGATCTATTAGATTGGTCAAAGGATGCTCCCTCCATAAAGGTATGTTGTTGCAAAATTTGGTAGAGATCGGACGATTATGTTAGTCGTAATTTGATTTAAGCTTTGAACATTTGTGTTGCCGCCATTACGTTTCCGTCAAGATGGTGGAGATATAAAACATTACACTGAGATGCCCTTTGCTAGTGCTACCCCTGTACTAAATTTTGTTCCATTCGGTTTCACCGTGTTTGAATTAATAGGGGGAATCGATTTTGACACAAAGATGGCCGCCATCCGCAAACTATTAGGCTAATGACCTATTAATTTGGTCAAATGATGCTTCATCCACAAAGGTATGTTGTTGCAAAATTTAGTAGAGATCGGATGATTAGGTTAGTCGTAATTTGATTTAAGCTTTGAACATTTGTGTGGCCGCCATTACGTTTCCGTCAAGATGGCGGCGATATAAAACATGACACTGAGGTGCTCTTTGCTAGTACTATCTCTAAACTAAATTTCGTTCCATTCGGTTTCACCGTTTTCGAATTAATAGGGGGAACCATTTTCACACAAAGATGGCCGCCATCCGCAAATTATTAGGCTGATGACCTATCAATTTGGTCAAAGGATGCACCCCCCATAAAGGTATCTTGTTGCAAAATTTGGTAGAGATCGGATGATTAGGTTAGTCGTAATTTCATTTAAGCTTTGAACATTTTTGTGGCCGCCATTACGTTTCCGTCAAGATGGCGGCGATATAATACATGACACTGAGGTGTCCTTTGCTAGTGCTACCTTTGTACCAAATTTCGTTCAATTCGCGTTCACCGTGTTCGAATTGATAGGGGGGGGAACTGACATTCAGAATACACACACTCACTCACACACACACACATACACAGACTCACACACACACAGACAGACACACTTTTTTCGCCCTGTGTTGATCTCATAAGTCTACTTTCATTTTTTTCAAAAATCGAAAGTAGGCTAATACATGAGGTTAATGAACAAGAAGTTCCGTGACGAACTAAAGAGCCTACTTTTCTTAAAATTTATAATTCATGCCAACGATTAATCTATATGGACCTAGGCTATCTAGATTAATGACGAAATAAATTTGGTAATATAGAAATTTCTAATTAGTTCCAAATACACCTGGCATTATGTAGCCTGATAGAGCACTACAGTTGGCAGCCCTGGTGACTGAATATATTCTTAGTTCCATCTCTTAAGGTACAGAATACAACATTTGGTTGAAGTCCAATGGATAGCATGGCCTTTACATGCAGTTTAACATTGGACTTAATGCAGCGTGCGTAAAATGATGTTGGCAACAATGTAAGGAAGGAAGGAAGATTGTAGTTTTACGTGACCGTGAATCGGGTGATTATGAGCCACGGGAGGCAACAATGTCATGCATGTGTTGGTCAGAAATAATTTGAAATATTATCATCTATTGTTGTGCCAATTTTGGATGAAATCCATTTGTTAGTATAGTAGTTACTGGTATTTTAAAATTGGACTTGTTGTGCCCGATAATCTGGCTTTGGATTGGGTGGCCCGACACACACTTCAACCCTCACCCAGAATTCGGTACAACTCGAAAAGAAAAAAAAAATCTTGAATGTCCGAATCGATTTTGGCCTTAAGAAAACTGTCGGGAACGAGATTCAAGTAATCCCGGGGTCTTTATAATGATGGGTACAACTGGGGTAAAATCTCAAAATTGATCCGGTGGACACACAAGTATGACAACGAACAAGAATGACAAAAAACTCCGCTGTTAAAATAAAACTCATCCACCATTTATTACAGAACCACACCACTAAATACATAAAATCAAACACAGAATCCTACCTTCGCTCGGAGACTTCTCAAAATTACTCTTGATGTGCAAATAAATAAATGACGCAGAAGCAAAATTCAAATTAATGAGGACAAAAATCTCCGGGCGTCCTAATCTTTGGATACAAAATAACTTACGGAGATCAGAGCTATATCACCCTAGTATTACAACCATTACTTCAAAATGCTATGTCACCTCTCCGTTGAATAGTCCATAAATGAGCAGGTGCATAAATCTGAGAAAATATTCAAAGAAAAATTTGTTGCCTCATTCGATCTCCTTCTAACTAAATGTAATCACCAAAATAGAAAAAAATATTTTTATATATGAATGTCACTGGCGTTAAAGAATTTATTTTCAGACCTTTTATTCATGGATTAAATACTTTCATTATTATTTTCACTGGTTTTCGTTCAGCTGTGCCTTACTCAGAAAAATGACTGGTTGTTGGCTTTTACATTTACCACTTTACATTGTAACATCATTATGATTCCAGATATTTATTTATTTATTTATTTATTTGTTAATCACTGCATGCTCTTCACATATTTATAACTACACCATAAACATTTAAGTAGATGGCCTCTGCCTATCTGTATTATTTTCAACTAACAATTGCCTCAAAATTTCATATACTTGAACCTATCACGTAACATTAATTATAATCATTTATTTTATTCACCTCGCTATAGCGAGAACCTTTAGATTCATCATAACTTCGTATTAGGCAACCCTACTATTTTATCAATGCAGTTTCATTATTTACACAACCTTGCATCAGTTACCTACCAAACGCATCTCCTCATGTTAGCATGTAAAGGGAAACCTCAGTGACGTGTGAGTGTTTAGTATAAATCTCATGATGGGCACACAAAAAGTGGCCCCTTAAGTGTAAATGAATCCCCTGTAATTTAAGCCTGTTCAAACCATAAATTGTCATCCAGGTTGCACCAATTCAAAGAACACAGCGACGTAACACGCTGAAAGAACCCTGTACTCAGATTATATTTTAAAGCATCCATATATTTATTTTTAAACCCTAAATATGACTGCATTAATCTCTCAAAAGAAAACTTAAAATTTACTATCCTAATAATCATGTCATGATATCGCATTTTATCTTTATGATTAACTTCTATTTCGATTTAAGCCCATTTGTCCAAATAGTAGTAACCACTACTCATTAACCACTACTTAAGAATTAACATGGTTTCAGTACCTTTCGACCACCTCAGTCTTGGTTCCGCTGACACGTTTCCTGGGGGTTTGGGTCCACGTTCTTCCCATTGAACATCCTCCCCTCTCGTCCTGGATCCAGCTCGCGACCCTCGGGGTGTCCATGGTCCTGGCTCGCCTTCGTTTCCACGTCATCGTAACAGCTTCCACATTACTAGACTTAACTGGTCATATCTTCGCTCGTAAAGTTCTTGACACAAAACTCGCACTGGTCTGTACTGATAGCCTTTATGTCCGTCCAATACATCGCTGCAATCTTCATGTCGAATATGCCAAGTAATATCAACTTATGGCCGTGATAATAACTCTATAACGGCACAGGTTATATCGTACGCATCCACACCAGCCTGCACTCATAAGAGATTACGTCCGTCCTTGGCCTTGAATGTCGCTCTATATTTGGACTACACTCAGTTTATCTCTCATAGTTCACTGACCCTGGATACTCATTTGTCTGCTCGTCAAACAAAAGCACATCGCTTCGTTCATATGTTCTGGGCGTCACATATATCGCGCACGGCCCATACAGTCCCGTACCTAGTAAAAGCTTGATACACCCTCGCACTTCGTCGTACAAATGACTAGTGTCCCACAACATAATGCATTATGATCTGCGTTATAATATCACCTCGCCACATTCGGCTTTAGTATTCGTTAATACAGAGCTGTCCACGCAAGAAATAATACTGAGCCTTTCAGCTATGTCCCAAAAACTGTCGGAATACCACACTGGTTCCAAGCGGCCACGGTACGACTGCTACTACACACTTGTTTGGAACTTCAGCGTGCGGCGACACAAAAATAAAGATGAACTTCGGCGTACGGCGACACAAAAGAAAGTGAATTTCGTTGTACGGCGATGCAAAAAGAAGTGACCCGCTTCTCCGGTGTGACCTTTCCACCTTGACTTTTCCTGGAGCTCATCAGCGCCCTCTACACTTCTGGAACCTTCGCCTAGTCATGCTGTCGACTATGTCCATGACGTAAAAACATCAACCTCAGGTTACTTCCGCTTGCTTTCTTCCTCCGGCTAAGCGACGTTGCCAGAGCTCTCAAAACCATGCGATATCGGTCACAAATCCCCCTCAACCAGGAATAATAATAAGCGTGAAACATCTCGATTATTATTATTCTGTTGGGTTAACAATCTACTTCTTCAATAAGTTCTCCATATCGCATGCTTACTGTCTCGTGTGGTACCTTTTAAGGCTAGCTGCATTGAATTTGCCTATAACTCTCTCAGTTGCATCTTCTTCTGTGGTATTCTCCTCCTGAAACGGTAGCTCTATCCATTCTTCACTCATTCTACTTTTTTCTTCGTCTTGGTCTTCATATCTCCTATCATCATCAGTAATGCTGTGAATGGCTTGAATTTGGACTGTCATGACATCTGGGCGAAAATCATTATTAATGGGCAAAAAATCGTTATTACTGCCTGTGAGTCCCTGTCCAAACTCGGCATTTCCTTCCTGTCAGCTTCTCTTTCCTGATTTGACTCCACTGGTGCCTGGTTTCGATTCCTCATGCTGTTTTGCCTGAGATTCTTCTTCTTGTTCCTTTTCCCTTAATTGTTCAATGTATCTATGGCTTTCTTGGTGACGTTCTTCTAATGATGGCCTATAATTTTGCCTTTCTTGATTCCCGTATTTTGGGTAGTTATTGTATGGTCTCCGATCACGTGACCACGATTCTCTCCCTCTATATCCTGACCTTCCGTAGTCCCTCTGATTAAATCGTCCACTTCTATCCTGATAATATGGCCTCCGGTCATATGGCTTTCCTTGATTCCTGTATCTGTTTAAGCCATATCCTTCATCCCTTCCATCTCTATCGTTCCTTCCATAACTTCGCTGAGGTTCCGTCTGCGCCATACGATCCATTACCACCATATTTGCCTCTCTCTGTTCTGTCCTTGGACTACGAGGTTCCGTCATCTTGCTCGTGTGGTCTAGTTTCCTCAAAATCTCGTCACACACGTCGAGTCTATTTGCACCCGATGCAATTAACACACGCTGGACTTCTACCGGATATTGCTGTATTATGGCATGCACCAAATCCTGCTCCTCCAACGGTGGATCCAAAAATTGTAGCCTGGC
The DNA here is from genome assembly GCA_946902985.2 of Meconema thalassinum. Classification (NCBI taxonomy): domain Eukaryota; kingdom Metazoa; phylum Arthropoda; class Insecta; order Orthoptera; family Tettigoniidae; genus Meconema; species Meconema thalassinum. The sequence continues at coordinate 612,095,275 of OX336388.2, forward strand.
TACCTGATTCGTGAAATACCCAGCGTATTGTGTTGGCCTGGTAGTCGCGTATTTCTTTGAGTATAATTCAGCCCTTATACTTTGTTGATCTTCTGAGGACCAAAATCTCTTCAGGAAAGCGTTCGCAAAGTCATCGTACCCTCTAAACTGATTCCTAAAAGCTCGCATCCAGTTTAGCGGTTAGCCTTCAAGAGCTCTTTCTATTACCCTCATTTCTCTCTCTTTAGGAACCCTATGTTCATCCATGTATTCCTTCAGGTCCCGCAAGAATTCTATGGGTGTAATGCCAGTCAAATTTGATTTTTTGGGCGGTCCTCCTGATTCCTAATGATGGTAATCGGTTGAGTTGAGCTGTAACTGAATGGTGTGAATGTTTTTCCTGTCGGACTCGGTTCCTTGTTTTCATCTATCGATTTTGATTCTACCATCTTTCCTTCCAATTCAACAATTCTCTTTAACTGTTCTCCGTGAGTAATACTCACTTTATCTTGTACTGTCGAAACCGCTGTTGCAATCTGTGTTTTAATTTCGTCGTTTAACTCTAATTTCATTTCCCCCATCTGACTCCTAAGACTTTCCATCTTGCATTCCTGCTCCATGGTGAATTCAGACATTTTATCGGTCATGCTCCTGGTATCTTTCGCTAATCTCTGCTGTACTGCTTTCGCCTCTTCCTTTAACACCAAGACCTCTGCGTTGATTGCTTTATCCCTTTCTTCCATCTTGGCGGTCAATGCCTCCACGCTTCGATCCATTTTCTCTTGAACGGTTTTCTCCAATGATTTCAACTGTGTCCCCATATTACTTTCAATTTCGACCTTATCCCTCTTAATTTGTTCCTTTAAATCCGTCATTTCGGCTTGAGCCTTCTCCATGTACTGTTTCATATCGAATTGGTGCTCCTTAAATAATTCCAATCCTCCTTGCAAGTCCCCTGACTGAATTCCAAGATTTTTTTCAAACTCTTCGAATTTAGTATCTAAGTCTTTGAATTTGGTGTCGAAACCTTTAAATTGAGTGTCGAAACCTTTAAATTGAGTGTCTAAACCTTCAAATTTAGTGTCTAAATCTTTCAATTTTGTGTTGAAACCTTAAAATTGAGTGTCTAGACCTTCAAATTTAGTATTTATTCCTTCCTGCATCATAATCAACTGTCTATCCAACCCATCTAGATTAGTGTTCATACCACCTTCATAGTCTTTCCATTGAGTCTTCAAACCTTCCTCCATATTCTTTTGACTTTTAGCTAACTCCTTTAGCTTTTCTCCTAGCTGTCCCATCAATCCCTTAATTTCATCAAATTCTCCCATATTTCACAACAAATAAACATGGAAGCTGTTACAACTAGTGACTAACTTAGACTAAGGACTAGTGGTTACTTCAATTTGACAGTGGAATCGAAATCTAATATCATGTGGAAATAATAAATGTGGATGGTATCACTTAAACACAGCGATCTAACGTTACTGAATCGCTTCGTACTATGTCATTCAAACACACACAAAAATCCTACAAAGTGAACTTTAACTGACAGACATATCGCACAATAAAATGGGGTACCAGCACTCAATTGGTTTTCTCTCCATTCCATTTGTGCCACATGGCCGTTCACCATCTTGTCACTCTCCTCTGGTGTTCCAATTTTTTCGAGTTCAAAATGTCGGCTATACCACTGCGTGGTACGATATTCCCAGTTCGAGGCTATAACACGGTGGGCGCCATCTTGTTGTGCCCGATAATCTGGCTTTGGATTGGGTGGCCCGACACACACTTCAACCCTCACCCAGAATTCGGTACAACTCGAAAAGAAAAAAAAAATTGAATGTCCGAATCAATTTTGGCCTTAAAAAACTGTCGGGAACGAGATTCAAGTAATCCCGGGGTCTTTATAATGATGGGTACAACTGGGGTAAAATCTCAAAATTGATCCGGTGGACACACAAGTATGACAACGAACAAGAATGACAAAAAACTCCGCTGTTAAAATAAAACTCATCCACCATTTATTACAGAACCACACCACTAAATACATAAAATCAAACACAGAATCCTACCTTCGCTCGGAGACTTCTCAAAATTACTCTTGATGTGCAAATAAATAAATGACGCAGAAGCAAAATTCAAATTAATGAGGACAAAAATCTCCGGGCGTCCTAATCTTTGGATACAAAATAACTTACGGAGATCAGAGCTATATCACCCTAGTATTACAACCATTACTTCAAAATGCTATGTCACCTCTCCGTTGAACAGTCCATAAATGAGCAGGTGCATAAATCTGAGAAAATATTCAAAGAAAAATTTGTTGCCTCATTCGATCTCCTTCTAACTAAATGTTATCACCAAAATAGAAAAAAATATTTTTATATATGAATGTCACTGGCGTTAAAGAATTTATTTTCAGACCTTTTATTCATGGATTAAATACTTTCATTATTATTTTCACTGGTTTTCGTTCAGCTGTGCCTCACTCAGAAAAATGACTGGTTGTTGGCTTTTACATTTATCACTTTACATTGTAACATCTTTATGATTCCAGATATTTATTTATTTATTTATTTGTTAATCACTGCATGCTCTTCACATATTTATAACTACACCATAAACATTTAAGTAGATGGCCTCTGCCTATCTGTATTATTTTCAACTAACAATTGCCACAAAATTTCATATACTTGAACCTATCACGTAACATTAATTATAATAATTTATTTTATTCACCTCGCTATTCGAGAACCTTTAGATTCATCATAACTTCGTATTAGGCAACCCTACTATTTTATCAATGCAGTTTCATTATTTACACAACCTTGCATCAGTTACCTACCAAACGCATCTCCTCATGTTAGCATGTAAAGGGAAACCTCAGTGACGTGTGAGTGTTTAGTATAAATCTCATGATGTGCACACAAAAAGTGGCCCCTTAAGTGTAAATGAATCCCCTGTAATTTAAGCCTGTTCAAACCATAAATTGTCATCCAGGTTGCACCAATTCAAAGAACACAGCGACGTAACACGCTGAAAGAACCCTGTACTCAGATTATATTTTAAAGCATCCATATATTTATTTTTAAACCCTAAATATGACTGCATTAATCTCTCAAAAGAAAACTTAAAATTTACTATCCTATTAATCATGTCTTGATATCGCATTTTATCTTTATGATTAACTTCTATTTCGATTTAAGCCCATCTGTCCAAATCTTAGTAACCACTACTCATTAACCACTACTTAAGAATTAACATGGTTTCAGTACCTTTCGACCACCTCAGTCTTGGTTCCGCTGACACGTTTCCTGGGGGTTTGGGTCCACGTTCTTCCCATTGAACATCCTCCCCTCTCGTCCTGGATCCAGCTCGCGACCCTCGGGGTGTCCATGGTCCTGGCTCGCCTTCGTTTCCACGTCATCGTAACAGCTTCCACATTACTAGACTTAGCTGGTCATATCTTCGCTCGTAAAGTTCTTGACACAAAACTCGCACTGGTCTGTACTGATAGCCTTTATGTCCGTCCAATACATCGCTGCAATCTTCATGTCGAATATGCCAAGTAATATCAACCTATGGCCGTGATAATAACTCTATAACGGCACAGGTTATATCGTACGCATCCACACCAGCCTGCACTCATAAGAGATTACGTCCGTCCTTGGCCTTGAATGTCGCTCTATATTTGGACTACACTCAGTTTATCTCTCATAGTTCACTGACCCTGGATACTCATTTGTCTGCTCGTCAAACAAAAGCACATCGCTTCGTTCATATGTTCTGGGCGTCACATATATCGCGCACGGCCCATACAGTCCCGTACCTAGTAAAAGCTTGAGACACCCTCGCACTTCGTCGTACAAATGACTAGTGTCCCACAACATAATGCATTATGATCTGCGTTATAATATCACCTCGCCACATTCGGCTTTAGTATTCGTTAATACAGAGCTGTCCACGCAAGAAATAATACTGAGCCTTTCAGCTATGTCCCAAAAACTGTCGGAATACCACACTGGTTCCAAGCGGCCACGGTACGACTGCTACTACACACTTGTTTGGAACTCCAGCGTGCGGCGACACAAAAATAAAGATGAACTTCGGCGTACGGCGACACAAAAGAAAGTGAATTTCGTTGTACGGCGATGCAAAAAGAAGTGACCAGCTTCTCCGGTGTGACCTTTCCACCTTGACTTTTCCTGGAGCTCATCAGCGCCCTCTACACTTCTGGAACCTTCGCCTAGTCATGCTGTCGACTATGTCCATGACGTAAAAACATCAACCTCGGGTTACTTTCGCTTGCTTTCTTCCTCCGGCTATGCGACGTTGCCAGAGCTCTCAAAACCATGCGATATCGGTCACACTATCAGCAGGCTTAGTATGATGTTGGTAGCACTGACGTACATTAGTTGCTCCAACTTAATCTAGAATGGCAGGTACTATAAGTGCGCAAAGTTTAGAGCTGTTGGCTTGCATACTTTCTGATAGCCTATATTGATGAAAATGAAAATTCCACAGCCTGCTTCCAGTCGCCGACCGGGTCAGGAATGGAATGATTGAAGCCCCCATCTAGCGGCGAGGATATGAACTGTGCCGGCTGCCGATGCCTGACGCACTCCTCTGGGGAAATGATTAAATGAATGACAGATGAAATAAAATGATAGGGGAGAGTGTTGCTGGAATGAAATTTTTGACAGGAAAAAACCGGAATTCCCGGAGAAAAACCTATCTGCCTCCGTTTTGACCAGCACAGATCTCACATGGAGTGACCGGGATTTGAACCACGGACCTAGCGGTGAGAGGCCGGCGTGCTGCCGTCTAAGCCACGGAGGCTTTTAGGTAAAAAATATTAACAGCATTTATTAACAGTTGGCAGCCCTGATTGCTCTTAACAATACGCATAGTCATATATGTTATGAAACACATAGCACATACGAAATTTGGTTGAAATCCAATTGATAGTATAGAAGTAACATGTATTTCAAAATTGGTCCTATCAGCAGGCTTAGAATCATGTTGGCAGCACTGACATACATTAGTTGCTCCAAATTAATCTAGAATGTCAGGCACTATACGTCTGCGAAAGTTAAGGCTGTTGGCTAGCATACTTTCTGATATATTGGTATTTGGATAAAAAAATAGAGAGAGCATTTATTGACAGTTGGCAGCCCTGGTGGCTCTTAAGAATACGCTCAGTCATATCAGTTTATGTACACATAGTACATACGAAATTTGGTTGAAGTTCAATTGATAGTGTAGGAGTTATATGCATTTAAACATTGGACCTATCAGTAGGCTTAGAATCATTTTGGCAATACTGCCATGTATGGCCTCCTGAAAATTAAACTGAAGTATTATTATCTATATATGTGCCAATTTTGGAATAGTTCCCATGTATATATTCCAAGATATCCAACATGGAGCTGACATTTCAATTATGATTTTTCAGGAGTTGGTAGCACTGACATCATTTTCAAGTATGACGTTGAGATGTCCCGGTATAGATCTTTACTCATACCAAATTTGGTTTCGATTGCTGCAGCCATTTAGGAGTTGATAGGTGGGGGGACACACACACAGACAGACAAACAGACAGACAGAAGGACAGACAGACAGGCAGGCAAACATTTTCCCGGATCGATCTCATAAGACTACTTTTTCCTCATTTTTGCAAAATGTGAAAAGTAGGCTAACTAGGATGTGTAGTGTATTTATTAAGTTCATGCAATTTTTGATGTGTAACATCTTTCCGCTCGGTTGCTGGATATTTTTGTGGGAGTGATTTTGAAAAATGGGACTGAAGTGGATCGGAACGATCGAGGTGGCACCAGCTGGCACACTTCCGTTCGATGGAATGGAAGTGAGCTCGAACGGAAGTGTGCTAGCTGGCAGTGGTGGATCGAACGGAAGTGTAAGACGCACTGCCAACTCGATCGATCGATCCAGCTGGCAGTGGTAAGAGAAACAATGAGCGCGCGGTGTCCGAAATTGATACCATGACGTACTCTCGGCCATGTGGAATGTATATGACATACTGAACGGTAAACACTCGTGCGAACTCTGGTATCAAGTGATTGAAACAAAGCACATGGTACATGTTCGATGTCTTCGTATCAGTATTTAAATGGTAAAATGCCTTAATATCAAACATTGTAAGTAGTCGGCATTGCCGGTATTATGTTTCTGCACAATGGCTATTCAAATATTAACCCACATAACGGTAATGCAGTCATTAATATAATATAATCGTAGTGGTTATACGAGAATTGAGCAAGCCTTCATGAACTATTGCTGAATACAATATCTTTTACTCACAAGAGGGCCTATTCATAAGGTATTTTAAACTCAATGTCACTCAGGAACATTATCGAAACAAGCAAAATATAAATGAAACTTAATTCCGTAATGTTGTATTATTGGAACGTGGAAATAAGTCATCATCTTGTGCAAAAAATTTGCGTTGTCGAAATAGCCGTGGGGTTAGCAACTATGACTGTCAATCTAGAGATCTCGGGTTCGAATCCCGGACGGGGTAAATATTTTTGCTACCAGATTATCATTTTAAACGATATTTATCATATCAATATGACTCATTTTAACAGAATCCATATGCAATTACGTGTTGGTCTGTGAATCAAGAGGACCTGTTTTGTAAGGAATTTAAAGTTATGAGTGGTGTCGCGTCTATTAATCTAGTTGGTCCATATCGTATTCTTTATTTAGGCTAGTGCTGGTGGAAGCTACAAATCATCTAATAAAATGAGTTCCGTATTATAAACTACAATATCTGTAAAACACTCCCTTTTACAATAGATTAATATTTGTGGCAATAATAGTATAAAATACCGATGTATCAACAATTTCACGTGAGGTTTCTTCTATGTCAGATGTTACACATCATATGCGACTACTGTAAGGCTCGTAATTTTTTTTCAGGAATAGGTTATAACCCAACTCTTTTCGGGGTAATCTCGCGTTGACCGACTGAAAAGGCACCAAAGTTTTGTTTACTAAGGCAACACTGAAAAATGGCTTCAAACCCTTAACTTTGCTTGGGATTGCAGGATGTGTGTTCCCTTGGGAATGTATATAATTGTTCTAAAAGGTATATGACAGCCGCAGTTGTAATATTAAAATTGTTATTGATTTGACTCCTTAAGCTGTATATTCCCTTTTAATAAATTCAATGAACTGAAAATGCTCCATTCGTTTGGGACTCCAATCCAAATTCTCTTCTTTGCGACACAGACCGTGGACTGCTATGTTTAATGGGGAAGACAAAATATCAGGTGGCCCCTCCTCATCCGACTCTGGGTCTGATCCATGTTGGGGAGCATTCGTTTTTAGATTTTAACCCTTGAGAACTGGCGTGAAGCAATATACTATAGTGCGGGACAAACCATTGGAAGCCTGAAGGTCAACCGGCTCTCCGCTCCGCTCTCCACCCCGCGTCCGGCGGTGTTGCCATACTATTGCACCGTATCTTCAGTCGCGTGCTGGATGCAAGAACGTACAGGAAAACAGCGCACCGACTACGCGTGACCTTCAGGCTTCCAATGGTTTGTCCCGCACTATAATAATAATGTTAATGGTTTTACGTCCCTTTAAACTACTGTGGCTTTTAGATACGCCGTGGTGCCGGAATTTTTCTCCGAAGTGGATCTTTAACGTGCCAGTAAATCTAATGACACGGCTCACTCGCATTTGCGCACCCTCAAATGCCAGCTGACTGCGCCAGGATACGAACCTGCAACCTAGGGCTCAGCAAGCGAGAACGTAACCGCTGAGCCACGCAGCCAGTAATGTGAAGAAATATAACACGAGGACTGGCGACGGGTCATTTTGACCCGTAGTGTGCCACTCCCTTTTTGTCGTAGTCCTACGGATTTTAATGAAGTAATTTAACACCTGGTGTCTTCCTATGAACTATTCCCAATATAAAATGAGGTTTATTTATATTTTTAGCCTACTTTTCACATTTTGCAAAAATGAGGAAAAAGTAGTCTTATGAGATCGGGCAAATGTGTGTCTGTCTGTCTGGCTGGCTGGCTGTGTGTGTGTCCCCCCCCCCTATCAACTCCTAAACGGCTGGAGCAATCGAAACAAAATTTGGTAGGAGTAAAGATCTATACCAGAATATCTCACGGCCATATTTAAAAACGATGTCAGTGCTACCAACTGCTAAAAAATCGCAATTGAAATTTGAGCTCCATGTTGGATATCTTGGAAGGTATGAATGGGAGCTATTTCAAAATTGGCAGACTTATAGATAATAATATTGTAATTTAATTTCCAGGAGGCCATATATGGCAGTGTTGCCAAAATGATTATGAGCCTGCAGATAGGTCCAATTTTTAAATGCATATAACTTCTACACTATCAATTGGAATTCAACCAAATTTCGTATTTTGTATGTGTACATAACCAGATATGACTGAGCGTATTATTAAGACCCACCAGGGCTGCCAACTGTTAATAAATGCTCTTTTTTATTTTATCCAAATACCAATATATCAGAAAGTATGCAGGCCGACAGCTTTAAACTATACACACGTATAGTACCTGACATTCTATATTAATTTGGAGTAACTTATATACGTCAGTGCTACCAACATGATTCTAAGCCTGCTGAGAGGTCCAACTTTAAAAACATGTAACTTCCATACTATCATTTAGATTTCAACCAAATTTCGTATGTGTTATGTGTACCAGAACAGATATGATTATGCGTATTCTTAAGAGCAACCAGGGCTGCCAACTGTTAATATGTGCTGTCTATATTTTTATTACCCTAATATCAATATATCAGAAAGTATGCAAGCCAATAGCTCTAAACTTTGCACACGTATAGTACCTGACATTCTAGATGAATTTGGAGTAACTAATATACGTCAGTGCTGCCAACATGATTCTAAGCCTGCTGATAGGTCCAATTTTAAAATGCATGTAACTTCTATACTACCTAATGGATTTCATTCAAAATTGGCACACCAATAGATCATATTATTTCAGATTATTTCTGACCATTGCTTGCATGACATTGTTGCCAACATAATTTTACGTGCGCTGTTAGATCCAATGTTTAACTGCATGTAACGTCCATGCTATTCATTGGACTTCAACCAAATTTTGTATTCTGTACCTTAAGAGATGGAACTAAGAAAATATTCAGTCACCAGGGCTGCCAACTGTAGTGCTCTATTAGGCTACATTATGCCAGGTATACAGTATTTCGAACTAATTAGAAATTTCGATATTAGCAACTTAATTTCGTCATTATTCTAGATAGATTCATATAGAGTAATCATTGGCATGAATCTTAAATTTTAAGAAAAGTAGGCTCTTTAGTTCGTCACAGAACTTCTTGTTCAAATTTAACAAGCAGAAAAATGAAAATAATTTTCGTAACAGTATAATTGGCCTTGATAATGGCGGCAAAGCAGACATCTTATTATTTTTTAAACATAGGAGCTGATGACCAAGGTGTCCCTTGACCCTAAACATGGATGGTTAGTTTTAGTTGTAGTTTCATTTTCACGATCACACAAACCATTTGGGGCCGATAACTTAGATGTTAGGCCCCCTTAGAACAACAATCATCATCATCATCATCATCATCATCATCATCATAAACATGGATGAGCAAGAACGTGAGATATGTAATTGAGCTGCACCAAAATAGGCGGATTTTTCCTCTTATTTTTTACAGATTTTCCCGACTAACGTAAGCCGAAAATTGTCACGCGAGGACTGGCGCCATGGGTAAATCTGACCCGACCGTAAATAATATAGAAATAACTTGAGTGTTCCAAAAGCTATGGACATGTTTCTTTTGCAGGGTGAAGTTCAAGGCTAGGAAGGCAGGTACAGTAAGCGACCGGAAATGAGGGCTGACCAAAACGAAAATATAGAGCATTATTTAAGCCTCGGGTGAAAAATACCCAAGCGCCAGTCCTGGTGGGTTAAATAAAAAGTAAATTTCTTAACGGATGTTAATTTTTAATTTTTTTAACACACATTGAGGAACGGCATATCTTGTTGGCTGTCACCCAGGGAAATTGTTTTTTTAAATTTAATTTAATTCTGACTTGAGATATTGGAATTTTATCGTTGGCTTGCAAGTCGCCTGAGCGGTGTCAATTTCGAAGACTTGCACTCCGCCCGTGGGCTACACGAGTTTACTTACCAAACGCAATAAATTGTTTACATTCACCGTATTTTGATTGTAAATGGACACGTCTGTATTTGCTTTAGAGCCCCCAGGGGTTGGCGACCATGGGACCCCAGCTGAGTCCGGCATTGTTTCCACTTACTTGTGCCGGGCTCCTCACTGTCTTCTTTCCTGTCGACCTCTCTTGGCCAACTCTTGTTCTCTTCCGACCCCGACGGTGTTGGGGTGTCCGAGGCCTAGGGAGTCTCTTCCTTTCCTGCCTTCATTGGCCCTTCTCTCATCTTTCCTGACCCTTTGTTCTTCGTGGGATCAGCCTTCTTTTCATTATAGTTCCTTTTATCTTTGGGATTCCCGCCCGGTTTTTGTGAATTGGCTCCCGGTGTCTCTAAATTACATTTTCTGAGTTTTTTAAAAATATTTTTAACTCAACCACATTTTGTAAGTTTTTTTTTCAATCTTCATTGCACTTTGTAAGTATTTTCGACCTAAACTCCATTTTGTAAGTATTTACAATCTCCATTGCATTTTGTAACTACAGTATTTTGAATCACAGGCTTCCACATATTGTGAGTATTTTGTATCTGCCATACATTTTGTAAGCATTTTCAAATTCAATTGCATTTTGTAAGTATTTTGAATTTCAATTGCACTTTGTGAGTATTTTGAATCTGAACAGACCTTTTTCAATCTCACTTGCAATGTGTATTTTCAATTCCAATTGCATTTTGTAAGTATTTTGAACCTCAATTGCATTTTGTACGTATTCTCAATTTCAATTGCATTTTGTAAATATTTTGAATTCCAATTGCATTTTGTTGAGTATTTCGAATCTACATTGCGTTTTGTAAATCATTTGAACCTAAACTACATTTTGTGGGTATTTTTCAATCTAAATTCCTTTTATGAGTATTTTCCTCCTAAATTACCTTTACCTAGCAAGCAAGAGTTTAGTGCTTTTCATTCGGTCAACACGAATGTACCCAAAGGAGATGGGTTATGCCCTAATCCTGAAATAAATTACATGAGATTAATAAAACACTAGGATGACCAGTTTCGATCGTCAAGCGATCATCATCAGATCCATTACACTTAGGCTACAAAATCTATGTTTGTAGCCTAAGTGTAATGGATCTGATGATGATCGCTTGACGATCGAAACTGGTCATCCTAGTGTTTTATTAATCTCATGTAATTTATTTCAGGATTAGGGCATAACCCATCTCCTTTGGGTACATTCGTGTTGACCGACTGAAAAGCACTAAACTCTTGTTTACTAAGGCAACACTGAAAATATGGCTTCAAACACCACAATGTTACCTTTACCTTTTACAAGTATTTCCATTCTTCATTTTGTGAGCCATTTCAATTTGAATTCCATTTTGTAAGTATTTTCAGTCCAGCTTGATTTTCGTTATGGTTTCCATTTCATTGTCATTTTCGCTATCACCCAGACCATTAGGAGCCGATAACCTAGATGTTAGGCCCCTTAAAACAACAATTATCATCATCATCATCATCATCATTAGCTTTAGAGTCTTCTGTTTTTAAATAATAGGTTGCTAACACTGCTGGAGACTAATTGCACCGTCGGAACTTTTCAGCATAACGAGTACTTACAATAGAAACCAGCAGGAGGTAGCGAACCTTAGATAAGCCAGTCTCACGTGGTTGATATTAATGGAAATGTTTTTGTGAGGTGCAGTACGCTAGATTGAGCTGGTGACAGTTCATCATCAATTGATGACTGCAACGTGTTTCATTATTCACTCAATATTATCATAATCAATGATTATCCTTTTATAGCTGTCCACAATAATTGGTTCCGTGAAGTGTAAGGGTTAATCAATGATTGATCTAATGGAAGTAATAAGTGAATGCAAATAAACCAGATTATCGCCACTCATATTACAATATCAAATTAATCTAGATAGTAGTGCTAATAAGACAGCTATTCAAGCTACTGATGAGTTTTCAAATAGAAATAAACATATTGAGCGAAGCCATAATGAGCAATTATGTTGTCGGGAAGGATTCAATATTAGACATTGATCGCCATTTAGTCTGATTATAATTGCCGTATAAATCAGTAAGGGCTAATAGAGGGACCACTTCACGAATAATCGCGGTCGCATGTGGCACAGTGCCTAGAATTCTTGGCTGTCACCCCTGAGGTCCGAGTTTGATTCCCGCTTCTGTCAAGACATTTAATTCTGGTTTGAGGGCTGGAATGGGGCACATTCAGTCTCTTGAGGCAGATCTAAGAAGAAGTGAATTCGAATCCCACCTCACCCACCTTGGAAGTGGTTTCCACATTTCTATTCCAGGCAAATGCTGGAATGGTTCCGAACTTAAGGCTATGGCCGCTTCCTTCCCAATCTTCACCTGGGATACAAACACACACACAATCACCACTGTGTGGCCGGGAGAAGGCCTCTCCTTCCACTTGTACTAAATAACTTCACGAACACCCTTGAGGCATGGTTAGATCAATGGAAATAGTCCCTTCCTCAACAGATTGTTGTGAAATGCCATGCATCAAAGAAAGGCCACCTGGGTTTGATTAACCTAAGGGGATCTGGACAATGTTAAATCAAGTACGAACACACCATGGCGTCTGTGGAGACTTTCTCTACAAGTGGAAGAAGAGAGCTTCTCCCGAACACCCTGGCTGGCTGCATGGCTCAGCGGTAACGTTCTCGCTTTCTGAGCCAAAGATTGCAGGCTCGAATCCTGACACAGTCAGCTGGCATTTGAGGGTGCGCAAGTGCGAGGGAGCCGTGTCAGTAGATTTACTGGTGTTCGTGAAGATTGTGTATTCAGGAGAGGGCATCTTCTTCCACTTGTAGAGAATAATAATAATAATAATGTTATTGGTTTTACGGTCCTTTAACTACTCTGGCTTTTAGAGACGCGGGGTGCCAGAATTTTGCCCAGAAGGGGATTTTTAACGTGCCAGTAAATCTACTGACTCGGCTTCCTCGCATTTGCGCATCCTCAAATGTCAGCTGACTGTGCCAGGATTCGATCCTGCAATCTTTGGCTCAGAAAGCGAGCACGTTACCGCTGAGCCATGCAGCCAGCCAGGGTGTTCGAGAGAAGCTCTCTTCTTCCACTTGTAGAGAAATTCTCCACAGACACCATGGTGTGTTCGTATTTGATTTAAGATTGTCCATATCCCTTTAGACTTTAGACTGATCAAACCCCGGTGGCCTTTCTTTGATGCATGGCAATCCACAAAAAAATCGGGAGGAAGGGACTATTTCCATTGATCTAACCATGCCTCAAGGGTGTTGAAGTTGGTAACCTCTAGATTCTCCGTCGTACAGACGGGGGAATGTTTCGAGTGAAGCCTACTGATATGTAGATCATTAATGTCTTCTTCATTGGGCAATTGGCGATTTTTTACAAATTTCGGTGACGATCTCAGTAGAGCGTTGCATCTGTGTAGGTGAGTGGTAACCAATGATCTGGAGTTGGTCATATTATTCCTGAGGTCAGGGGCATGGTGTAATTAAGCATTATGTCTATTTTCTTGGCATAGCTTAAGAGTTATTTATTCAAACTGGGGAACAGTATTCAGTGACAGAGTAGACTAAGGCAATAGAGGAACACCGGAGAGTCATTTACGAGGTTGATTTGTGTAAAGTGCACAGAGTCGTCTAAAACGTTTTCACATTTTATTACTTCAGGTTTGGTTGTGAAACTGAATGTTTATTATGGTAATTTGGCTACATTGCAACAGTTAAGTGTTAGTGGAAGTCTATGTTACATTTGAACGTTCTACACTTTAGCCATTCCATTATCATGAGTCAGTAGATATTTCTGGTAGGACTTGACTGATCCTTAGAGTGAGTGATCAAGTATCTGTTTTAATTAGAAAGCTAAAGTAATGAAATAGAATACATGTTGAGGCGGCTCTGGTTCGACAGCTCATTTACTTATGAAGCTCTCAATATTCTAGTCTGCAACAATGTGTGTGGCCTAAACCGGCTACATGAGTTCAGCTTGCCTGGCACTGATTGCTCTCAAGCGGCAATACATTCCACTTCTATCAAATGCATTCTTGTAGTTGGCTTGCCAAGACTGTTACTTTTAAAACCAGAACTATTTCTTAAATGTCCTAGTTATGTACCTTTTAATGTTGAAAACATTCTTTATGTTTGACGATGTCAAAATGCAAATATTATATCTCAGAAAACTGTGTCATAATGAGGGTCATTATAACACTATTTTTCATTATGAAACAGTTTCTCCCACCAATCAGAGCCCAAGAAACAGTTGTTTGACCAATTAGGTGAGGATAGCATCGCACCTGCGCTGAGTTCCAAGGCCTTCTAATTTAAATTTCACTGCGTGGCCTAGTGTCATCGTGGGGTAATCGAGGAGGCCATGGTCGAGTACAAGGTATTCTCTGCGTCCCATGCGCTCTGTTCAGTACATAAAACTGGCGGAGTCTCGACAGATATTTATGAATATTTATGTTCGAACATAAAATAGTTATAATAATTATCGTCGAACATAAACAGTCGTATGCAACTCGCCTATAATGGTAATTAAGGCACTCATATGGAAATTATAAAACTCGCATACGCTCGATTTATAAACATACTCGTGTCTTAATTATTGCAATTATAGGCTTGTTGAATAATGTACTATTAAATAACACTAAGAGCTCTCTGACTATAGGGATCCAGTTTACCAAAAAAGTAAAGTGAAGCTATTTTGACAATTATGTCAAATGTTGAAAAGTTAGAAGACCCGGAAAAGTTTAAAAATGCGTGAAAAGCTCTATCATATTTCAAAATTAAATGTTGAAAATTACTTCCGGCTTAAATTATGTATAAAAAAAATATCTGAAACACTTGTTTTGAAAATGGAACTTGTGTTCTACAGATTTAAATGAAATTAAAGTTTGATTTGTTTTAATCGATTCTTTGATTCTGTCTTCTACAAATTGCAGGAAACAGATGTTTGCATTTCTCAAAACAGAAGTAGATATTTCGATTTTGATTTGACTATGTATAGGTCGACACTAGCGCTCGTAGTGATAGATTTAGTGAACTACATACCACAAAGGATGTGGTCTAACGCTTGGTGTCCATGACTTGTCAGTTCAGTGTGTGTCACCATGCCGCCAACACGTAAGAGCGTTTGGTTAGTACACAAAATATTCAAAAGTGGAATAATGCAATTAAAAAGCAGAAAGTACAGTAGTAAGCTTCAGCGAATAACCTGGAACGAGTCGGCAACAAGATGAAGCCATTGTAATCATTGAGCGATCAACAACTACAAATGAAATTACTTCAAAGAATCGCAAAGCTCACCAACAAAAGACTAAGACAGACGATACTCGTATGACTTCTTTCAAACAATACATGGGCACAAATACCAACACTCTCAACGAATTCTGTCCGTACAGTATATGGTGGTCCAACCAACTACGAAAAGTGAGGGAGAACAGTGTTGAGTGGAAATACCTAGTCAAAATCGGTTATGATCCTAAAGTGTTTAATTTTAAGGTTTATGGTATCGTGGTGAGATAAAGATAGTAAAGAACTGATGACGTCTGTCTCGAGAAGGTTCCATCACATCAGCAAGTCAATCTTGGAGAAAGATCAGTCCAATGGTGGTAGAGATTCTTAAGACACTGTCTGTGGGCTGGAACGGGATACACTCAGCATCGTGAGACAAAATGGAGAAGAAATAGGTTTGATTCCCAACTCAGCTATCCTGGAAGAAGTTTTCCGTGGGTTTCCACTTCCACTTCAGGCAAATGCAGGGATGGTTCTTAAGTCCACGACTGCCTCCTTCCAAATCCTCAACTGAATTACAAATACCCACAAAACAACAAAATATGGTGTACATTATCCAAAGCCTAATACAGAAACATACAAAAAAATCACAGACACAATGCGAATGCGAAGAATCCAATTTATGGGACACATAGAAGGAATGGACCCGAACAGACTGACACACAAAATACATACTTTCTTAAAGAACTTAAAGAATTTACAGAAAAAGACTTAAAGGAATTAGGATCACCAAACTTACATGACGGGAAGGAAATCAGGAAAATCACTCAGACGCGGGGTTTCGAGGAAGAAGAGAAGAAGACTACACAAGATCAATGGTCAGAGCAGCGGAAACAGACCCACTCGTTGAGAATGAAGGAATACTGGGCCAACAGGAAGGCTAGAAAGTGTTGATTTCGCGTGGTCCTAAGCGCCCCATTCACGAAGAAAAAGAAGAAGAAGAAGAAGAAGAAGAAGAAGAAGAAAATAATAATAATAATAATAATAAGAAGAAGAGTCATCACAATAACACAGGTTATCAGAACAATTCCACACACACCAATGAACACGGGGCTGAATGATCACGATGTCCGAGCCCCTCAAATGAAACAGCAACATATCCGCTGATCCTAAATCGAGCCTAAATAAACAGGATCTAATGATGTTTGCCTGATGAACGAAACTAGTCTTGCAATAACCCCCATTTGTGTGAGAAGTGTTTTATTAAGTGCATAAATAATTCATGAATTTATTTCATGCACTGGAAAATTAATTATTACTCCCGGCCCAATCTAATTGGGGACAGTCGTGTGGACCGATTGAAAAGCTTTTACTAATAGATCATCCACTTCTACTTCAGTCGAATGCCGGGATGGTACCTAAGTTGAGGGTACGCCCGCGTTCTAGGCGAATTCTATCCTATGTTACAAATACATATACAGAAAACACAATAACACAGGGTCTACAAACACACTGAAGAACATGGGGCTAAATTACCATGAAGTCACAAGTCACATGGCATAACAAGTTTGGTTTGCATGAACTGAGTCCAATGATGCTTATTAGTAACGAGTCCTTCATTTAAGAATCCCGGACTGGCTGAGTGGCTCAGCGGTAACGTTCTCGTCTGAAGAGCCCAAGATATGGGATCGAATACCGGCGCAGTCAGTTGACATTTGAGGGTGCTCAAATGTGAGCGAACCGTGTCAGTAAATTTACTGGCACATTAAACATCCATTTCGGTGCAAAATTCCAGCACCCTGAAGTAGTTATAAGGGACGTAAAACGCACAATATATTATTATTATTATTATTATTATTATTATTATTATTATTATCAACAAATATCTAAGACGCTAAGGTGTGTACAGTATGTTTCAAAAAAACTCAAGCTCTTAAACCAGAGGGAGTTAGAAGGTGCGGTTTGTGCCAAAATCTTCCAAATTGTCTCAATAGTACAGGAAAAATCTTGCATTTCTTGAAAAGGCAGTGGAAATATATTTATTCGTTTCAAAAGTGCGTTTAAACAAATAAACAAGACGATAGCTCTGTCAGAACTGTGTCACGTCAAGCCCGCATAACAGTAATTTCCATACGAGTGTCTTAATTACCACTATAAGCGAGTTGCATACACCTCTTTTTGTTCGACGATAATTATAACTAATTTATGTTCGAACATAAATATTCATAAATATCTGTCGTGATTTCACCAGTTTTTTTGTACCGAACAGAGCGCAGGGACGCAGAGAATACCTTGTATTTAACCATGGCCTCCTCAAATACCCCACTATGACACTCGGCACACAGTGAAATTTAAAATAGGGGGCCATGGAAGTGAGCGCAGTTGCTATTGTTACGTGCCACCCCCCTAGTGGCACTTTTGTTAACTGGATTACGGTGGGTAGGAAGCACAACACCAATTACTGCTTAAAGAAATAATTAACTTTATTGCGGCCAGAAAATTACACTACTCATCAGCAAATACAAGCAATAGGAACCTTACTCCAGTTTCCTCAAGTCTCTTGCTTGTGGAGAGCTCTTGCCCTTTCACTTGTCAACAAACCACAGAAGTTAATCCTCCCGCTAATGAGCCTAGTGGCCTTGACAGAACTACATGCAACTTCTTCCTAATGTGCGCCTACTACAGTTACTTACGAGCACTTGCTGCAGGCTATTTCGCTGTCCACAAGCTGGGGAAACAATGTCACAGGATTTCGTAACTCGCACGGCACTTCGTCACCACACTTCTGTCGCACTCGCTCAAGAACACACACCCACAGAAAAACTCCGTCCCCTCACTGTTGAAGCCGCTTATATAGCAGGCTGGTGACTCAATCGTCCAGGGCACACGGCTTCTCGACATTTCCTTCACTGGTTCAGTCACGAATATTCTGGATCATCCCTTTGTCCTCGTAGCCCTGTTGCATAAGGCGCACGCAATACATGAGGCAGGGCACAGCCCAGCTCTGGGGCAGTTGTGACTCATGCGGCGAGCGATGACACAAACTCACAGCCGTAACACCTCCCCCTTCCTAAAAAGGCTGATCGTCCCGATCAATCATTGGTCCGTCTGTGTCCCTCCGTATGCTGCCAGGCGATCTCGATGCACGACCTTCATCTTCGCCCTCGGGCTCCGCTGGATCCTGTAGACGACATCGTTGATCCGTTTCACGACCCGGTACGGGCCCTCCCAGGACTTCTGCAGTTTGGGTGACAGGCCTTTCTTCCGTAATGGGTTGAAGAGCCAGACCAGGTCGTCCTCGTGGAATCCGCCGGCATCCGTCTGCTGGTCGTATCGGGTCTTCATTCGGTCGGTCTCGATCCGCAGTTTCCTCCTCGCGAACGCGTGTACGTTCTCCAGTTGGTCGACCAGTTCTTGACAATACTGGCTTACTGGGATCGGATCATTCCCAGGTCGGCCGAAGGCAAGATCGACAGGTAGGCGGAGCTCCCTCCCAAACATGGTCCGGGCTGGTGTGCACCCAGTGGCTTCGTGCACGGCGGCGCGGTAGGCCAGGAGAAATAGTGGAAGATGTTTGTCCCAATCCCTCTGGTGCTCGCTGACGACTATTTGGAGATGGTTCTCGATGGTGCGATTGAATCGCTCTACCATCCCGTCGGACTGAGGGTGTAGCGGCGTTGTCCTTGTCTTCCGGATTCCCAGCAGCTGGCATAGGTTCTGGAACACCTGCGACTCGAAGTTCCTCCCTTGGTCGGAGTGCAGCTCCAGGGGTACTCCGTACCGGCTGACGAATTCCTTCACCAGGGTCTCTGCAATCGTCGCGGCTTCTTGGTTAGGGAGCGCATACGCCTCCGGCCATTTGGTAAAGTAGTCGCTGACGACTAATATGTAGCGGTTCCCTGCCTCGCTTAACGGGAATGGCCCAGCAACATCGATGGCCACTCTCTCCATGGGGCCGCCCACGTTGTAGGTCTTCAGTGGACCCCGTCGTCTTCGTCCTGGGCCCTTGCTGGCTGCGCAATCGTGGCACCTCGCGCAGTGGTTCTCCACGTCTGTTCGGCATCCGATCCAGTAGAACCGCTCTCTCAGCTTCTCCAGGGTCTTCTTTATCCCTAGGTGTCCACCAGATGATCCTCCATGGACTTCCTTCAGGACTTCCTCCGTCATAGCCTTTGGAACGACGAATTGTTCCCGAGATGTCTTCCCGTCGGTGCTCTCCCAGGCGCGGCAGATGAGGCCATCCCTTACAATCAGCGAGTCCCACTGCGCCCAGGAGGACTTAAACTTTGGGCTGCAGTCACTCACAATGTTCCACCCGGGTCTGGGGACACAGGCCCTCTTCCATTCGGCTATCAGTCCCAGGTCATCATCTTCTGCTTGTGCCCGCGTGAAAGATTCGCGGCTCCAGTTCCCTTGAAGTTCCACAGTAGTCCGTCGGCACTGTATCCCGGTGTTCTCCTCCCTTCGGGCACAGAAGGCGCAGTCTTCGGGGCACGGTCTTCGTGACAGGGCGTCGGCGTTAGAATGCAGTTGGCCTTTCCTGTGCTGAATCTCAAAGTTGTACTGTTGAAGCCTCTCTAACCACCGCGCGAGTTGACCCTCGGGCTGCTTGAAGTTCAGGAGCCACCGCAGGGATGCATGGTCGGTCCTGATGAGAAATTCTTGCCCGTACAAGTACTTGTGGAAGTGTTCAATGGTCTTCACGATGGCGAGCAGCTCCTTCCTGGTGACGCAGTAGTTCCTTTCTGGCTTAGACAGGGCCTTGCTGAAGTAGGCCACTACTCTCTCCTCGCCGTTCACTACTTGCGACAGGATCCCCCCTACGCCAAAGTCGCTGGCATCGGTATCGACGATGAACCTTGTTCCAGGTCTGGGGTAGGCCAGAATAGCCACGGTGCACAGAGCCTGCTTGAGTTGTTCGAAGGCACTGTGGCATTCTGCTGTCCACGTGAAGAGTTGGTCCTTCTCAGTCAGGCGATGTAAAGGTTTGGCGATGTCGGCGAATCCCCTCACGAAGCGACGGTAATAAGTGCAGAGTCCCAGGAAGCTTCGTAGTTGGGACTTGTCCTTCGGAACTGGCCACTCCCTCACAGCTGCGGTCTTCTCTGGGTCGGTGCGCACCCCTTCCTCGGAGAAGATATGCCCAAGGTACTGGACCCGCTTCTGGAAGAGCTAACACTTCTTGGGGCTCAACTTCAGCTGGGCAGTCCGTAGCTTCAACAAGATCTCCTTCAGGTTGCTGTAGTGCTCCTCGAAGCTTCTCCCCAGAACGATGACGTCGTCTAGGTAGACCAGGCAGGTCTTCCAGTGTAGTCCCCTCAGAATGGACTCCATTAGCCTTTCGAAGGTCGCAGGGGCGTTGCACAGACCGAATGGCATGACGGTGAACTGCCAGAGCCCGCTGCCCACAGAGAACGCAGTTTTCTCGCGGTCCTTAGGGTGGACCTCCACCTGCCAGTAGCCACTCTTCAAATCCAAGGTGGAGAACCATCTCGACCCTGATATGGTGTCCAGGGTATCGTCGACCCGGGGTAGAGGGTAGCTGTCCTTCTTCGTGACGTCATTCACCCGCCTGTAATCCACGCAGAACCTGGTGGAACCGTCCTTCTTCTTCACTAGCACGACCGAAGAACTCCAAGGACTATGTGATGGCTCGATCACCCCTTGCTCCTTCATCTCTTCTACCATCCGGTCGACTTCGGCTTGCTTGGCGAGCGGGACTCGGCGGAATGGGGCCCTAATCGGTGCGCTGTCTCCAACGTCGATTCTGTGCTGGACCAAACTTGTCCTACCGAAGTCTTTGCTCCCCACGGAGAAGACGTCCTGGAATTCGCGTAGCAGGTCCTGAAGTTGGCGTGATTGTTCCTCGTCTAAATGGTCCTGGGATCCTTGGTACATCTTCTGTAGTTCTTCTGGCAGTGTGCGTCTTCTTCGGTTGTCCGTCTGCAGGTGTCCGTCCGGCGTGTCGGTGATGCGGGCAATCCAGTTAACGGGCTCGCAGACTCCTAGGTTGGTGTCCCGGTGAACCGTAATGTCGAAGTCGTTCAGGTTGGACAGGCGGACGTACGGCCGAGACGTCGTGTTGATGAGAGTCTTGGCAACTAGCAATCCTTTTGTCAGGATGTCCTCATATTTTGGCTCGATGACAGCCGCCACTCCCTCAGCAGTTCGGTTGACAATTACGGCAGCACTGACCTCCGTCCTGGCGGGAACGATGACGTCTTCTCTCAGCCTTACTCGTCGTGCGGTGATGGACTCGTGCGCAGGTTGCAAAGCAAGTTCCTCAACTCCGAAGTGCAGATTGTTGGTACTCAGATCCAAGATGATGTTGTTCTGGTCCAGGAAGTCCAGTCCGATGATCACTTCATTTGATACGTCAGCCACAAGCACTGGATGCTTTATCGCCCGTCGACCAATGACGAACTCCAGTGATGCTTCGCCATGTACCGGTGCGGTCTCTCCGGTCGCGGTTATTAGCTGGAGGTTCCTTTGTGTGGGTTGCACTCTCCATTTCGGGATCACGGTGGGACTGACGATGGTCCTCGATGCTCCCGTGTCGATTAGCATGGGCCAGCTCTCTCCGTTGACGACTCCGTCGACCATGAGGCTGCTATTGTCCCTCCGTAACTTCGTCACACGAACCTGGACTGCCGGGGCTTGACGACTGTCACAAGCCATCCTTTGCCCCCCAAGGCTGGCTAATACTCGTTTCCCTGGGTCGCGCGGTTTTCAGACGACTGATTTCCCGTCGGATACCCCCGGCGGCGGCGATCACCGCAGTCCTTGCTCAGGTGGCCTTTCTTACCGCAGGTCCAGCAGGTCGGTAGTCCTCTTCCGTGCCGCCTCTCCGGTTGCCTTCCGGCTGTGTCGGTGCTGGTGGTGCCGCTTAGCGCCTCCATTAATTCGTCGGCCAGGGGCTTAGTCTCGTTGGTTTTTACTGGTTCGCCGACGTCCACTTGACGCACCCGCGCGTGCATTCTGGATGCCTGTTTTGCCGTCTCGAACTCAAGTGCGTGGCTCAGCGCATCTGTCAGGGTCTTATTGCGCGCAAGTCACAGCGCCTGTTGAGTGTCCGAGTCCCGTAGCCCGCCGGGGAAAGTCTGAGTCGATATCTGCTCCAGAAAGTCGGCCGGGGCTGTTGGGTAGGCGAGCCTTACGAGACGTGCGATGTCCATCTCGAACTCCTGCAGGGTTTCCGCGTTCTTTTGTACCCGGGTCCGTAGCTGCATCTGGTAGGCCTGCTGGAGATGGCTATCTCCATATCGGGACTCCATATGGGCGATCAGTGAAGCGTAGTCCTGGGATCCAGTCGGGATGGCCTGAAGGACGTTAAGGGCGTCACCTCTCAGCGCTACAATGAGAGCTGTAGCCTTTTCTGTGTTGTTCCAGTTATTTATGGAACAGGCCGCCTCGAACTGACGTAAGTAGGTGCTCCACGGGACCTTTCCGTCGAAGGTTGGGGGCGTCACTCTGCTATGTCCCGTTCCTGATATTCCCGGTGTAACGGTGGGCGGGCGTTGGCGCAGCTCGGCAACTTCCTCTCGTAGAGCGTTGAATTTCTCTTCCACCCCCGTCAGTGGGCGTTGGCGCAGCTCGGCAACTTCCTTTTGTAAGGCGTTGAATTTCTCCTCCACCCCCATCAGCGGGCGTTGGCACAGCTCGGCAACTTCCACTTGTAAGGCGTTGAATTTCTCCTCCATCCCCATCAGCGGTCGTTGGCACAGCTCGGCAACTTCCACTTGCAAGGCGTTGAATTTCTCCTCCACCCCCGTCAGCGGGCGTTGGCGCAGCTCGGCAACCTCCACTTGTAAGGCGTTGAATTTCTCCTCCACCCCCATCAGCGGTCGTTGGCACAGCTCGGCAACTTCCACTTGCAAGGCATTGAACTTCTCCTCCACCCCCATCAGCGGGCGTTGGCGCAGCTCGGCAACTTCCACTTGTAAGGCGTCGAACTTCTTTTCCACTGCTGCGACTTCCTCACGTAGGCCCTGTTCTAATTTCCTTTGGCTCTCCTCTAATTTCGTCAGCAGACACTCTTCCAGATTTTTCTGGCCATCCAGAAATTTGGCGGTTAGGTCCTCTGCTAACTTATTCTGGACGTCCTTCAGGTCCTCTGCTAGCTTATTCTGACCTTCTTCTAATTTGGAAGTTAGCTCCTTGGTTAAATTCTTCTGGCCGTCTTCTATGCCATTTAACCTTTCTAGCAATGCTGCCAATTGCGCCTCCATTTCAGTTGTTTGCCTTGTAAAGGGCATGTACTCACAGGAAAATTAGAGAAAATGACCTGCTCGGGTTTTGAAACCAGGACCGTCAGGTGTTGTGCTTGAGTTCGTAATCCCACTTCTGACACCAGTTGTTACGTGCCACCCCCCTAGTGGCACTTTTGTTAACTGGATTACGGTGGGTAGGAAGCACAACACCAATTACTGCTTAAAGAAATAATTAACTTTATTGCGGCCAGAAAATTACACTACTCATCAGCAAATACAAGCATTAGGAACCTTACTCCAGTTTCCTCAAGTCTCTTGCTTGTGGAGAGCTCTTGCCCTTTCACTTGTCAACAAACCACAGAAGTTAATCCTCCCGCTAATGAGCCTAGTGGCCTTGACAGAACTACATGCAACTTCTTCCTAATGTGCGCCTACTACAGTTACTTACGAGCACTTGCTGCAGGCTATTTCGCTGTCCACAAGCTGGGGAAACAATGTCACAGGATTTCGTAACTCGCACGGCACTTCGTCACCACACTTCTGTCGCACTCGCTCAAGAACACACACCCACAGAAAAACTCCGTCCCCTCACTGTTGAAGCCGCTTATATAGCAGGCTGGTGACTCAATCGTCCAGGGCACACGGCTTCTCGACATTTCCTTCACTGGTTCAGTCACGGATATTCTGGATCATCCCTTTGTCCTCGTAGCCCTGTTGCATAAGGCGCACGCAATACACGAGGCAGGGCACAGCCCAGCCCTGGGGCAGTTGTGACTCATGCGGCGAGCGATGACACAAACTCACAGCCGTAACACTATGCTATCCTCACCTAATTGGTCACACAACTGTTTCTTGAGCTCTGATTGGTGGGAGAAACTGTATCATAATGAAAACTTGTACTATAATGAGCTTCATTATAGTACAGTTTTCTGACATATAATATTTACATTTCGCCAGGGTCGAACATAATAGTACATTATGCAACGAGCCTATAATGGCTATAATTAAGACACGAGTATTTTTATAAAACGAGCGTATGCGAGTTTTATAATTTCCATACGAGTGTCTTAATTACCATTATAGGCGAGTTGCATACGACTGTTAATGTTCGACGATAATTATAACTTTGTTATATGTTTTAACATAAATATTCATAAATATCTGTTCAGTCACTAGAATGTTGTGATCGGGTGCTGCGGTGGGTAGTATAGGCCTATCTCTGTTTTTCAAGCTCTCTGGACAACCGACACATTTGCTCTGTGTGCTTCAATGCCATATGTTCAGATTGTGTTCCAGTATTCAGTAAAACTGTCACCGAAGTCGTTTCAAAACCACGCGCTGTGTAGAAATTGATTTTGGTGATATTAAGGTACAGTGCCATTTCTTGTCTCATATTCACCAGTTTATTTACGCGAACATATGGACAGTGCAATTTCGGTAATTTATATAGACATGTTGGATTTTGAGCGCATGCGCGAAGGTATCCTTATCTAATTGGTCACACAGCTGTTTCTTGAGCTCTGATTGGTGAGAGAAACTGTTTCATAATGAAACATAGTGTTATAATGAGCCTCATTATGATACAGTTTTCTGACACATAATAGTCAGGGTCGAACATAAAGATAATTATTTGTAGCAGTGACGAATTGCACTTAGACTTCATAAATATCGACAATTTGTTTGAAACATGTGTTTAAAACAGGAAGTCCGCATAATAGTAAAGCTGGATGGGTGGTGTAAGTACACGCGAGATTTCTCACACAGGTGCCATAGTTATTATTATTATTATTATTATTACTAAGCCTCCGTGGCTTAGGCGGCAGCACGCCGGCCTCTCACCGCTGGGTCCGTGGTTCAAATCCCGATCACTCCACGTGAGATCTGTGCTGGACAAAATGGAGGCAGACAGGTCTTTCTCCGGCTACTCCGGGTTTCCCTGTCACAATTTCATTCCAGCAACACTCTCCACTATCATTTCATTTCATCTGTCATTCATTTAATCATTGCCCCAGAGGCGTGCGTCAGGCCTCAGCAGCCGGCACAGTTCATATCCTCACCGCTAGATGGGGGCTTCATTCATTCCATTCCCTGACCCGGTCGGAGACTGGTAGCAGGCTGTAGATTTTCATTCATTATTACTGTATAAAACGCTACAAAATACAAGCTCTTAAACCAGAAGGGAGTTAGAAGGTGCGGTTTATGCCAAATTCTTCCAAATTTTCTCAGTGCAGGGATAATCTTGCATTTCTTGAAAGGTCAACGGAATTATATTAATTCGTTCATAAAGTGCGTTTAAACAAAACATAATTGGTTCAAGGATTCAAAATAATTTATAAGAGTTCAATATTACAATGAAACAAATTGAAAATAGAGAAGATAAATAATCTGAAGAACAAACATGTAAGACACACTAATAACTAAGCAATAAAAGCCATATGTCATACGAGTATCAGATAAAGAAACGGCAGCCAGGTCAATCAGAATGAAGAGATTTTGGGAGAGGAGGAAGATAATGAGAACTAAATTCCCTGTCAATTCTTAGATTACTTAAATGAATTTGGTTTCATTTCAGTGCCCCAATGTGCGCGTAAACTAAAATAAATAAATAAATAAATAAATAAATAAATAAATAAATAAATAAATAAATAAATAAATAAATAAATAAAAATAAAGTGCATTTAAACAAATATAACCCTGCCAGAACTGTGTCACGTCAATCCCGCATAACAGTAAAGTCGGGTGGGTGGTTTAACACATGCGAAATTTCTCGCCAGGCCCTCTAGTTATTATAAGAATCTCAACAGCTGGAATAGCCGTCATCAAGCGTGTAGAGGAAAAATCCCCCGCATTTGTTACAAATAATGATGGTTGTTATCCTAATAATAGCCTAATAATTTATATTGTCCAGTATTTTAACATCTTCTCACCCGGAGGCCCCGGGTTCGATTCCCGGCTCCGTCAGGGATTTTAAAACTGACGTGAGGGTTGGAACGGGGTGCACTCAGCTTCGCGAGTAGCTGTCTGACAGTGAGGCAGCGCCCCGATCACGAAAACCAAGATTAACGGCCGAGGGTACCCGATGCGCTGATCACGCGTCACCCCAATATCTGCAGGCCAAATGGTTGGGCAGCGGTCGCTTGATCGGCCTAGGCCCTTCATGGGCTGTATAGTGCCAGGGGTTGACTATCTTTTTAGCCTACTTTTCACATTTTGCAAAAATGAGGAAAAAGTAGACTTATGAGATCGATCCGGGAAAATGTGTGTCTGTCTGTCTGTCTGTCTGTCTGTCTGTCCTTCTGTCTGTCTGTCTGGCTGTGTGTGTGTCCCCCCATATCAACTCGTAAACGGCTGCAACAATCAAAACAAAATTTAGTATGCGTAAAGATGTGCACCGGAATATCTCACGTCCATATTTGAAAATGATGTCAGTGCTACCAACTGCTGAAAAAACGCACTAGAAATTTGAGCTCCATGTTGGATATCTTGCAAGGTATGCATGGGAGCTATTCCAAAATTGGCACGCATGTAGATAATACTACTTCAGTTTAATTTCCAGGAGGCCAACCAAGACAGTGTTGCCAAAATAATTTTAAGCCTTCTGATAGGTCCAATGTTTAAGTGCGTATAACATCTACACTATCAATTGGATTTCAACCAAATTTTGTATGTAATATCTGTACATAAACAGATATGACTGAGCGTATTCGTAAGAGCCACCAGGGCTACCAACTGTTAATAATTGCTCTCTCTTTTTTTTATCCAAATACCAATATATCAGAAAGTATGCAAGCCAACAGCTTTAAACTATGCACACGTATATTCTGACATTTTAGATTAATTTGGAGTAACTTATATACGTCAGTTCTACCAACATGATTATAAGCCTGCTGATAGTACCAATTTTTAAATACATGTAACTTCTATACTATCAGTTGGATTTCAACCAAATTTCGTATGTGCTATGTGTACCATAACAGATATGACTATAAGTATTGTTAAGAGCAATCAGGGTTGCCAACTGTTAATAAATGCTGTCTATATTCTTTTACCTTAATATCAATATAACAGAAAGTATGCAAGCCAACAGCTCTATATTTTGCACACGTATAGCACCTGACATTCTAGATTAATATGGAGTAATTAATACAAGGCAGTGCTGCCAACATGATTCTATGCCTGTTGATATGTCCAATTTTAAAATACATGTAACTTCTATACTAACAAATGGATTTCATCCAAAATTGGCACAACAAGATATCATAATATTTCAGATTATTTCTGACCAGCACACGCATGGTATTGTTGGCAACATGCTTTTACGCGTGCTGATAGATCCAGTGTCTAACTGCATGTAACGTCCATTGGACTTCAACCAAATTTTGTATTCTGTACCTTAAGAGATGGAACTAAGAATATATTCAGTCACCAGGGCTGCCAACTGTAGTGCTCTATTAGGCTACATTATACCAGGTATATTTTGAACTAATTAGATATTTCGATATTACCAACTTAATTTCGTCATTATTCTAGATAGGTTCATATACTGTAGAATAATCATTGGCATGAAAAGTAGGCTGTATAGTTCTTCACGGAACTTCTTGTTTTTTGGAGTGTTTTAACATTCCCGATACAGCATTTATATTTGATAGATACTGATTATGTATGTTGTTACTTCCGTATTAAGGAACACCTCCCGGAATTTCATTTAAATTTCTGATATCTGTGTGTTTCTGGCCGTAAAATGTTTATGATTATGAGGTTAGTGACTTGGACTGTTCAGCGTCAGGTGGAGATTCTGGTATTCTTACGCTTGTAAGCAACTTTCCTAATGTGACTTCTCAAGACTATTACTGTAGTCTACATAAAATTACCAGGTTACATTTCCAGTCATATTAATGTGACCACCGTCTATGTTCGACGTGAACGTACAATAACCCCGCACAGATGGCATTAGCAGTGGAGGGTATATAAAGCGTGTCGAATGGAAGTGGAAAACAGTGATTTATCTGACGTCCAAAGGGCGTGATCATTGGCTTTCGGACCAAGGGTGGAAGCATTTCCGAAATGGCTACGTTTGTAAATTGTTCGCGTGCCGCCATGGTTAAAGTGTACCGTGCATGGCCAAATGGTGCTATTCAAAACCAGCGCTGAGGTAACTGTGGTGCACCACGGGTCATAGATGAGAGGTGAACGACGGCTGCGGAGATGTGTACGGGCGAATAGACGTGCAACAGTAGAGCAACTGACCGCCCTGATGAACCACGGGGCTACCAACCGTGTCTCCTCAACGACCGTTCAGCGAACGTTGCTGCGTAAGGACCTCCACAGCAGGCACCTGGTTCATGCACCCATGATGACTGCTGTTCATCGGTGATGAAGGCTGGAAATTGCGCGCCAGTACCGCAACTCGACGTCCATTGAATGGCGACAGGTGGCCTTTTCGGATGAATCACGTTGTATGCTCCTTACGACAGATGGTCGTTGGCCTATACGGCGTGAAACGTCTGAACGCAAACACCCTGCACAATCGCTGGATGGGGGCATTATGGTGTGGGGAATGTTTTCGTGGCATTCCATGGGTGATCTCTCTCTTCCTGCACGCCTCGTTGTGGTCCCCGCTGCAAAAGGTGGTTATGTATAGTTCCATCACTTTCCTGGTTAACGAGTGGCGACTCAAACGTAAGGCAGTAGCACGCGCCGTCAATAATCATTCTTTGCTACTGACCAATAGCTGACGGTTGTTGACCAATATAATGCTTCCTCTATCACTCCACGTGGACTCTTAAGTTCCGCCCTTGTGGCTAGCTTGTGTCTCCGACAGGTATTAGTGTCCAATGTTGCACATATGCACATAGTTCTGTCCAGTCTCGCTGCTTGCCCTCAGTAGCTACGGTGGGAATTTGACAACGCTGTGCTTCACGCTGGGAAAGCCTTGGCTCCAGGTGCCATGGAATGTAAACATATCCGCCCAGCTAGATTTCAAAGGCGAGCCGCACGTTAACCAGGAAAGTGAGGCAACTATAGGCTATGTGACGGGTGCTTACATTAATGTGACTGGACAGTGTATATTAGAATTGTAACTCGCTACGAGTGCGAGCATTTTTCATGAATCGCAACAGATCGGATGCACTTTTTAACAATCAAAGCTACATTCAACAAGTAGGCTACAAATGAATCCATTTTGAAGGAAGGAAAGGAAGGAAGGAAGATTGTAGTTTAATGTGACCGTTAATGTCGTGATCATCAGCCACGGGACCTCCTTCCACGTGGAATCCGAACCACAGGACATGGGACATGGCATTTCACTTCGAAAATCTCACATGCATTGACCGGAAATCGAACCTGGTCCACCTTAGTGAGAGGCAGACAGCTTGACCGCTGAGCTACCACGCCCCCAATCCGTAATGCTTCACGCTCTCATGATTTTCGGAAGAGATAGACAGAGTAGAATATTGAGCTGGATGGAGAACCACTCAAAGTGGTAGACAGTTTCAATCCCTTAGGCAGTGAAATATTTAGCGACGGCAGGATAACAAATGATATTAATAAGAGGCTGCAGAAAGGAAGACATTTTTATCAAACAATAAACCATCTGGTTTGGAACAAGAAAGTTCCAGAAAAAGCAAAACTTCTTATGTATAAGACCTATTACTCACCCACTGTCACAAATGGAGCAGAAACTTGGACGTTGACGGACAGAGAATGGAGCAGACTGCAAGCAGGGAAAACGTAGTTTCTCAGAGCTGTTAAAGGAAAAACAAGATTTGATAGAGTAAGAAATGTTGACATAAGAAAAGAACAAAAACAGGAAAGTATTAGAGAGAGAGAGAGAGTCGAGAAAAAGAAATACGATAGTATAGTTAGTTAGTTATTGTTGTTTTAGGGGCGGAACTACGAGGTCATCTGCCCCTGTATGGACATGTTAAGAGGATGAGTGGGCATAGGTTGCCAAAAATAATGGAAAACCTAAAAGTTGAGGGAAAAATACCTCGAGGGTGGGTAGATTATAGGCTAGGGAATAACCCACCCACCAAGGGAAGATGATTAAGAGAAGGAAGTAGATTTGGGATTGGAAAAGAAGGATAGAAGAATAGGGGGAGAGTCCCACAAAAGTAATAAGTTTAGTGTTAAACACACTTAAAGGTGGTTGCCACTGCAAATATGTGCTCGGATACCTAAAGTGGCTACGAGCTTGGTCGAAGCTGACGGGAACAGCAGTTAAGGCTTGGGCAGTTTGCCAGAGAGAGGCTTTAGTGTGTTTCCTTCCAAGCACGAATGAAAGCACTATAGGGAAGGGTGATGGTCTGACAAGACTGAGAGCAAATGATTTATTGTATATAAACAAGGGCATAAACCTAGGAAGAGCTAGGAAAGCCAGGATCCTGCCTAACTGTAGTATCAGAGAAATGATGAATCCAAAAACAAATATTTAATTTATTTAACAATTCAGGATTAATTGATCTTTTTAACAAATAAATAGGTTTTAATCTTATTAGCAATTTGAGGTCGCAGACCTCCAACAACATTAATCGGTTGCTCCAGGCAATTGACAATTTTTAAGGTTTTTTAAACCGTGTATTAAAATCTTGGTAAGATTTCATAAATAGGCAAAATGGAATAATTAAAGTTTTAACATTTACAAGAGTACAAGCAGTGTACTATATGCAACCTCTGAAAGAACATTCTAACGAGAATAACAACTTCGAAGATAACAAAATGGAAAACATAAAGAATAAAAAGGAAGTTCCTACAACTTCTTATATTTATACAGAATTACTTTGTGAAATTTATACAAGGAGAACAGGTCACTTACTGTGAACCTGAAAAGTTAATCAGAAGGAAGGTTCTAGACCTCTTATACTTTGAATAAGACTCGCCAGTCAAATGAGGCAGTTTTCATTTAGCGAGACCAAAAAATAACTCACTCAAGAGTTGAGAGAATTGTTTTCCCTGCTTTTGAAGGGAGGAACAATGTAAATTTAAAACTTGTATCACACAAGAAATTATGCAGAATTTAATTAATGTTAAACTAGCAAAGTTGGAAGGGCACTTTGTGAGTAACACCTTATAGAAAGTTACAATTTTATAAATAATGGTTGTTAGTAGAAGGTTGAGGAAAGATCATTGGGATATAGGATCGATGTTCATGGCCGTATTTAATATAACCGGACGATCGCGACGCGGTAGAAAAGTGGAGCAAGCACTGATTATCACTATAGTCTGTAAAGATGGATGCAAAGTTCACTAGAGAAACACTGAAGTTTATGAGAAAAAAAGTTATTGCAATTATGGAGATAACTGATTGCACTAGTTAGGTGAAAGTCTATTTCTCGAAAAAGTTGTGATTTACAATTAAATGCGCCATAAAATGTTCCAGCGGTGGACGAAAATTCCCTATTGTAGTAATTTAGTTTTAAACAGGATTCTCCCAAGTACGTGAGAAATACATGATGGCAGGACTCGCAGATAGAGAACAAGTTCTAGAAGGTTCCAGAACGACCTTAGCAGAAAATGGGGTTTGAAAAAATCCAACGGAGGAAATAGTTTCAAAATTATGGGCAGCGGGTATTAGATAATATCCCACGTAGCGAGAGGATTTCTCGTTTGAATCGCTTAAGAAAAGCTCTTTTATAGGAAGGTTGGCTTATACAAGTAAAAGCTCAACATGGCAAAACCCACGAAGAATGATTATTGCCCCAAGTAAATAATTTCACACTGCCCACAATTAAAAGCACTTGAAAGTTAAAACCATGAAGATGAGGTTAAAACTTTTTAAAAATGGTACTTATCTCGATTTCATGTTGAAGTCGGAGTTCCTTATGAAGACTATCTAGCCAACATGGCGTAGAAGAGGGTGTGCCTCTTGGTTTGAGGAGGCTAAGCTCGAGCGGAGCTTTGACTGAACGAGTCAACTGCAGACGTAGAAGTGAGTGCAGCTCAGCGGAGCGCGGAGAGACCACGGAAGGGGAAAGAGTGGGGGTAGGAAACAAAAGGAGAACATATAAACATAGACAACATTACAACAAAAAATTGATCTTCTCTTGCTGAGCTGGTCTTCAAGGAGTTGATAGATGATACTAGCGCAGCATGGTGAGTAAAGAAGTAAACGTGGTCCTCTTGCTCAAGGAGAAAGTAGCTGACGATGGTAACGAGATCTGGTAGCCAAATGGATAAGTAAGTCCTCTTGCACGATGAGGAATTGAGTAGCTTCAGAGGTTCGCTACTAGATAGCGCTAGGTGGATCACAGAAGTTATATATCTGAAACATACTTATGAAGACATAAGAGACATGCCCAACAGAGAGAAAACAGATGATCACTGTTGGTGTTTGGCAAGGAGGAAGGAAGAAATGAACATGCAAAGAGCAATAGACATTATATCTCTCGTACCGTGTATTCAAAGAATACACCAGAGGGCGACCATGAATGCGGTGGAGTATGAAGTATAGGCCTATAGTGGAATTTTTCAGAGCTTGAAATAGAATTATAAAGATTTTCTTCAACTTCCGCACGTGTCTCTTTGTGTCTCTCATTGTGATTGGATAAATAATGTCCCGTTCCCCAAAATTGGGTTGCACAGCCGTACGGCTGCTCGGGCCCTAGGTCGAGGGCTCACGGGTTCCTCCATTATCTTTCAACCTGTGACATTATTTTGGACGTAATGATCTAGAATTTGCTTGATCCATAAATTAAAAAAACTCCGTGGAATTCAGCATGTTCATATTGAATACCAGTTTACTTGGTGTTTAGTTCCTCAGTTATTATCCTTTGTGTCTCTCATTGCTTGTTGTTTTACTTCAAGATTATGGTCACTGTGTATTTAACATTTCATTTTCGTTATATCTGACGTGTTCGGGCTCCACAAGATTAAGCCGTACTTCTTTCATAAATGTACAAATGTATGAAGTATAGGCCTATAGTGGAATTTTTCAGAGCTTGAAATAGAATTATAAAGATTTTCTTCAACTTCCGTACGTTATAAATTAAATTAATAACTCTGATAGGCCGACTGAGAAGCAAAAGACACAATTATATTATATACAAGCTGTACCCGGCATGCGTTGCAATGCCAATCAAAGAAAGTGTTGGCGTTGAAATTCTGTTTCTTGAAGTGCTTTTGGATACACAACATGTTAACTGCCTCTAAGCTATCGTAAAATGGATTTTCTAATTTAGAACCATTCGTGGAAGCGTGCACAACAACTTTCAAAAGTTTCATCGCTGTCACTCATTTGTTGAATCTAATCGTACGCTACCTGTTGTGAAATGGATTTACTAAGTCGAAACCCTTCCCTGGCGTGTACACAATAACTTATCAATGATTCATCGCAATCGGATGAATTGTATATGCACGTATAGGGGTTTTTGTTTAAACGATTCGTGCGCTGTCACTCATTTGTTGAATCTACTCGTGCGCTACCTATTGAGAAATGTATTACTAAGTCGAAGCCCTTCCCTGGCGTGTACACAATAACTCATCAAGGTTTCATCGCAATCGAAGAATGTTATATGAATGCAATATGGGATTTTGTTGAAACGCTTCGCGCGTCGTCACCCATTTGTTGCATCTACTCTTGCGCTACTTATTGTGAAATGGATTTACTAAGTCCCCTTCCCTGGCGGGTACACAATAACTGATCAATGTTTCATCGCAATCGGATGAATAGTATATGAACGCATACCTGATTTTGTTTAAACGATTCGCGCTCCGTCACTCATTTGTTGAATCTACTCGTGCGCTACCTACTGTAAAATGTATTTACTAAGTTAGAAACCGTCACGTAAGTGTCTACAATATCTCACCCAAGTTTCATCGCTATCGGACTAATGGGATATGAAGACATAGGGGACTGTTTTGAAACGCTCCGCATGTCGTCGTCCATTTGTCGAATCTACTCGTGTGCTACCTACTGTGAAATGTATTTACTAAGCCAGAAACCTTCCTTGGAGTGTCCACCATATTTCACCCAAGTTTCACCGCTAACGGCAGAATGGTATATGACCTTATACGGGACTTTGTTGAAACGCTTCGCGCGTCGTCCCTCATTTGTTGAATCAACTTGTGCGCTGCATATTGTATAGTGGATTTACTAAGCCAGAAATTTTCCATGACGTGTACACAACATATCACCCACGTTTCATAGCTACGGACGAATGGTCCATGAATGTATACGGGACTTGGTTGAAACGCTTCGCGTGTCGTCGCTCATTTGTTGATTCTACTCTTGCGCTACATATTGTAATATGGATGTACTCAGCCAGAAACCTTCCCTGGAGTGTACACAACATCTCACCCAAGTTTCATCGCAATCGGATGAATGGTATGTGAACGTATACGGGACGTTGTCGAAACGCTTCGCGCGTAGTCACTCATTTGTTGAATATAAACGTGCGCTTCGTATTGTAAAATGGATTTACTTAGCCAGAAACCTTTCCTGGAGTGTACACAACAATTCACCAAACATTTATCACTATCAGACGACTGGTATATTACTTTATACGGGACTTTGTTGAAACGCTTCGCGTGTCATCGCACATTTGTTGAATCTACTGGTGCGATACCTATTGTAAAATGTATGCACTAAGCCAGAAACCTTCCTGGAGTGTACACAACATCTCACCCAAGTTTCATCGCTATCGGATGAATGGTATATGAAATTATATTGGACTTTGTTGAAACGCTTCGCACGCCGTTGCTCACTTGTTGATTCTACTCGTGCTCTACCTATTTTTAAAGGGATTTACTAAGCTAGAAACCTTCCCTGGAGTGCACACAAAATCTCAGCCTAGTTTCATCGCTATCGGACGAATGGTATATGAACGCAAACGTGACTTTGTTGAAATGCTTCGCGCGTCGTAGCTCATTTGTTGAATCTACTCGTGCGCTGCCTATTGTAAAGTGGATGTACTAAGCCAGAAAATTTCCCTGCAGTGTACACAACATTTTACGCAACTTTCATAGCTATCGGACGAATGGTATATGAACACATACGGGACTTTGTTGAAATGCTTCGCGCATCGTCGCTCATTTGTTGAATCTACGCGTGCGCTACCTATTGTAAAATGGATTTACTAAGTCAGAAACCTTCCTTGGAGTGTACTCAACATCTCACCCAAGTTTCATCGCAATCGGACGAATGGTATACGAACGCATAGGAGACATACAGACATACCCACAGACAAACTATCACGTTACATTGATTTTCATATATATAGACAAGCTGTACCCGGCTTGCGTTGCAATGCCAATCAAAGAAAGTGTTGGCGTTGAAATTCTGTTTCTTGAAGTGCTTTTGGATACACAACATGTTTTTCAATTTCCGTTAACTGCCTCTAAGCTATCGTAAAATGGATTTTCTAATTTAGAACCATTCGAGGGAGCGTGAACAACAACTTTCAAAAGTTTCATCACAATCGGATGAATGGCATATGAACATATACGGGATTTTTTTGAACGATTCGTGCGCTGTCACTCATTTGTTGAATCTACTCGTACGCTACCTATTGAGAAATGGATTTACTAAGTCGAAACCCTACCCTGGCGTGTACACAATAACTCATCAAGGTTTCATCACAATCGAAGAAGGTTATTTGAACGCATAGGGGATTTTGTTAAAACGCTTCGCTCGTCGTCACCCATTTGTTGCATATACTCGTGCGCTACCTATTGTGAAATGGATTTACTAAGTCGAAACCCTTCCCTGGCGTGTACACAATAACTCATCAATGATTCATCGCAATGGGATGAATGGTATATGCACGTATAAGGGGTTTTGTTTAAACGATTCGTGCGCTGTCACTCATTTGTTGAATCTACTCGTGCGCTACCTATTGAGAAATGTATTACTAAGTCGAAGCCCTATCCTGGCGTGTACACAATAACTCATCAAGGTTTCATCGCAATCGAAGAATGTTATATAAACGCAATAGGGGATTTTGTTGAAACGCTTCGTGCGTCGTCACCCATTTGTTGCATCTACTCTTGCGCTACTTATTGTGAAATGGATTTACTAAGTCCCCTTCCCTGGCGGGTACACAATAACTGATCAATGTTTCATCGCAATCGGATGAATAGTATATGAACGCATACCTGATTTTGTTAAAACGATTCGCGCTCCGTCACTCATTTGTTGAATCTACTCGTGCGCTACCTACTGTAAAATGTATTTACTAAGTTAGAAACCGTCACGTAAGTGTCCACAACATCTCACACAAGTTTCATCGCTATCGGACTAATGGGATATGAAGACATAGGTGACTGTTTTGAAACGCTCCGCATGTCGTCGTTCATTTGTCGAAACTACTCGTGTGCTACCTACTGTGAAATGTATTTACTAAGCCAGAAACCTTCCTTGGAGTGTCCACCATATTTCACAAAGTTTCACCGCTAACGGCAGAATGGTATATGACTTTGTTGAAACGCTTCGCGCGTCGTCCCTCATTTGTTGAATCAACATGTGCGCTGCATATTGTATAGTGGATTTACTAAGCCAGAAATTTTCCATGACGTGTACACAACATCTCACCCAAGTTTCATAGCTACGGACGAATGGTACATGAATGCATACGGGACTTGGTTGAAACGCTTCGCGTGTCGTCGCTCATTTGTTGATTCTACTCTTGCGCTACATATTGTAATATGGATGTACTCAGCCAGAAACCTTCCCTGGAGAGTACACAACATCTCAACCAAGTTTCGTCGCTATCGGATGAATGGTATATGAAATTATATGGGACTTTGTTGAAACGCTTCGCGCGTCGTCGCTCATTTGTTGATTCTACTCGTGCTCTACCTATTTTTAAAGGGATTTACTAAGCTAGAAACCTTCCCTGGCGTGCATACAAAATCTAAGCCTAGTTTCATCGCTATCGGACGAATGGTATATGAATGCATACGGGACTTCGTTGAAACGCTTTGCGTGTCGTCGCTCATTTGTTGAATCTACGCGTGCGCTATCTATTGTAAAATGGATTTACTAAGTCAGAAACCTTCCTTGGAGTGTACTAAACATCTCACCCAAGTTTCATCGCAATCGGACGAATGGTATATGAACGCATAGGAGACATACCCACAGACCCACAGGCAGACAAACTATCACGTAACATTGATTTATCCTATATATATACAAGCTGTACCCGGCATGCGTTGCAATGCCAATCAAAGAAAGAGTTGGCGTTGAAATTCTGTTTCTTGAAGTGCTTTTGGATACACAACATGTTAACTGCCTCTAAGCTATCATAAAATGGATTTTCTAATTTAGAACCATTCGTGGGAGCGTGCACAA
This sequence comes from Meconema thalassinum, assembly GCA_946902985.2. Lineage (NCBI taxonomy): Eukaryota > Metazoa > Arthropoda > Insecta > Orthoptera > Tettigoniidae > Meconema > Meconema thalassinum. The sequence goes on from OX336388.2 coordinate 612,133,180, forward strand.
CAACTTTCAAAAAGTTTCATCGCTGTCACTCATTTGTTGAATCTAATCGTACGCTACCTATTGTGAAATGGATTTACTAAGTCGAAACCCTTCCCTGGCGTGTACACAATGACTCATCAATGATTCATCGCAATCGGATGAATGGTATATGCACGTATAGGGGTTTTTGTTTAAACGATTCGTGCGCTGTCACTCATTTGTTGAATCTACTCGTGCGCTACCTATTGAGAAATGTATTACTAAGTCGAAGCCCTTCCCTGGCGTGTACACAATAACTCATCAAGGTTTCATCGCAATCGAAGAATGTTATATGAACGCAATAGGGAATTTTGTTGAAACGCTTCGCGCGTCGTCACCCATTTGTTGCATCTACTCTTGCGCTACTTATTGTGAAATGGATTTACTAAGTCCCCTTCCCTGGCGGGTACACAATAACTGATCAATGTTTCATCGCAATCGGATGAATAGTATATGAACGCATACCTGATTTTGTTTAAACGATTCGCACTCCGTCACTCATTTTTTGAATCTACTCGTGCGCTACCTACTGTAAAATGTATTTACTAAGTTAGAAACCGTCACGTAAGTGTCCACAACATCTCACCCAAGTTTCATCGCTATCGTCGTTCATTTGTCGAATCTACTCGTGTGCTACCTACTGTGAAATGTATTTACTAAGCCAGAAACCTTCCTTGGAGTGTCAACCATATTTCACGCAAGTTTCACCGCTAACGGCAGAATGGTATATGACCTTATACGGGACTTTGTTGAAACGCTTCGCGCGTTGTCCCTCATTTGTTGAATCAACTTGCGCGCTGCATATTGTATAGGGGATTTACTAAGCCAGAAATTTTCCATGACGTGTACACAACATCTCACCCAAGTTTCATAGGTACGGACGAATGGTACATGTATGCATACGGGACTTGGTTGAAACGCTTCGCGTGTCGTCGCTCATTTGTTGATTCTACTCTTGCGCTACATATTGTAATATGGATGTACTCAGCCAGAAACCTTCCCTGGAGTGTACACAACATCTCACCCAAGTTTCATCGCAATCGGATGAATGGTATGTGAACGTATACGGGACGTTGTCGAAACGCTTCGCGCGTAGTCACTCATTTGTTGAACATAATCGTGCGCTTCGTATTGTAAAATGGATTTACTTAGCCAGAAACCTTTCCTGGAGTGTACACAACAATTCACCAAACATTTATCACTATCAGACGAATGGTATATGACTTTATACGGGACTTTGTTGAAACGCTTCGCGTGTCATCGCTCATTTGTTGAATCTACTGGTGCGCTACCTATTGTAAAATGTATGTACTAAGCCAGAAACCTTCCCTGGAGTGTACACAGCATCTCACCCAAGTTTCATCGCTATCGGATGAATGGTATATGAAATTAAATGGGACTTTGTTGAAACGCTTCGCGCGCCGTTGCTCATTTGTTGATTCTACTCGTGCTCTACCTATTTTTAAAGGGATTTACTAAGCTAGAAACCTTCCCTGGAGTGCACACAAAATCTCAGCCTAGTTTCATCGCTATCGGACGAATGGTATATGAACGCAAACGTGACTTTGTTGAAATGCTTCGCGCGTCGTAGCTCATTTGTTGAATCTAATCGTGCGCTGCCTATTGTAAAGTGGATGTACTAAGCCAGAAAATTTCCCTGCAGTGTACACAACATTTTACGCAAGTTTCATAGCTATCGGACGAATGGTATATGAATGCATACGGGACTTTGTTGAAATGCTTCGCGCATCGTCGCTCATTTGTTGAATCTACGCGTGCGCTACCTATTGTAAAATGGATTTACTAAGTCAGAAACCTTCCTTGGAGTGTACTCAACATCTCACCCAAGTTTCATCGCAATCGGACGAATGGTATATGAACACATACGGGACTTTGTTGAAATGCTTCGCGCATCGTCGCTCATTTGTTGAATCTACGCGTGCGCTACCTATTGTAAAATGGATTTACTAAGTCAGAAACCTTCCTTGGAGTGTACTCAACATCTCACCCAAGTTTCATCGCTATCGGACGAATGGTATATGAACACATACGGGACTTTGTTGAAATGCTTCGCGCATCGTCGCTCATTTGTTGAATCTACGCGTGCGCTACCTATTGTAAAATGGATTTACTCAGTCAGAAACCTTCCTTGGAGTGTACTCCATCTCACCCAAGTTTCATCGCAATCGGACGAATGGTATATGAACACATAGGAGACATACATACCCACCCACAGACAAACTATCACGTTACATTGATTTTTATATATATAGATGAATTGCAGCCAATGGCCATGATAGCTGGGTATTTTTGATTGAACGCCCGAGGGCTCCTAACAAGTTCAATTTCAAGTAGTTCCAACTTTGGCTACCAGATGCTACTGTTACTAACACCTAGCGTCGTACGTTGGAACTTGATAGAGCATTTCTAACTAGCCAAATATATAACAGCTTAGGCTTTCACGGCCGGCGTTCATAATTAAATACAAGTTTTTCGGGCTTGTAGGCCGTGGTCCAGACGGGATATCTCCCGACGTTTCATCGGAAACTGCGTCCGGCATTATCAAGGGTTCCGCTCCTTTCCTTGGTCAGCAGTGGAAAGGAAAGGAGCGGAACCCTTGATAATACCGGACGCAGTTTCCGGTGAATGGTCGGGAGATATCCAGTCTGGACCACGGCCTACAAGCCCGAAAAACTTGTATTTAATTATAGCCAAATATAACCTACACATTTTTCTACACACTATTAATTGCAGGGGCGGGTTCTGTTACATGCCATAAATCTATGACATGGGCCCGTCGGCTTTACTTCTCCTCCGAAGGAAGGCATACTGAAGGATTTTAACGCTCTTAAAAATCCAACGACTTCGGCCACGTTTAAACCCGCGATCTTGGGCATAGCAGTTCAGCTTGCTACCGACTACGCCACTGAAGTCGTTAAAAGACACAATGGATTTTATAAAATTCATTATAGTTCTTATTGAAAAATGTTGGATAGTTTGCTTTTAGGCCTACATTCAACTAAGTCTAATAAAAAGAAAAAACAAGATGGGTTAGAAATGAATATGAGTAAAGGTGTCAACTGTAAGCCATTCCGGGCCCCTTTAGCAAGTCCCTACACCAGGGCAAGAGTTCCGCTTGCCTCTCCCTCTCATCGGACCTGAGTGGGTTGTTATCATATCCAAATCCCGTTCCAGCTATTGCCGGGTATGGGTGTTTACGAATCCTCTCCATCTAATTCCGTCTTCCCACCACCTTTCTTCCTCCACTTAATACCAATTAGCTCCTTCACTCCCACTCCACCGCATTCTTGGTCGCCCTCGAGGTATTTTCCCCTCAACTTTTAGGTTTTCAATTATTTTTGGCAACCTATGCCCACTCATCCTCTTAACATGTCCATACAGGGGCAGATGACCTCGTAGTTCCGCCCCTAAAAACAATAACTAACTAACTATACTATCGTACTTCTTTTTCTCGACTCTCCCTCTCTCTCTCTAGGGCATAGCAGTTCAGCTTGCTTTTGAAGCTCCTGAAAGATTCTGGGAAGATGACAGTACAATTTATAGAAGGAACTTTATGAAATTAAATAGCTGATGAGTCTGGCGTGAAACGCTGTCAATACTGAATTGAGCTAATCAGATAAACTTTTCATAATATTTGTCAATTGATGATGTCTTGTTACGCTCATTCGGAGTTAATAATATCCTGGATTATTAGGGAAACAGCTATTCCAATAAAACAATGTAGGGCAGATGATCACGATGTTAATCCACTTAAATCTTCAAATAGGTACGAACCGAGTGACTAAAATGAGTAATAAGCGAAAATGGTGGAGTTTTTGTTAAATATAATATTCCTTCGGATGACTTTATATGCAAAGTAATATTCAATATTCAAATCTGAGATTTGCTGATGACATTGCCATCTTAGCTGATTCACTAGTAGATTGGAATGCATTTTTAAATGGTATGGACTCCAACTTGTGGAAGGAATTTATGATGAAAATCAATAAATGTAAAACAACAAGAAGTTCCGTGACGAACTAAAGAGCCTACTTTTCTTAAAATTTAAGATTCATGCCAATGATTAATCTATATGGATCTATCTAAAATAATGACTAAATAAAGTTGGTAATATCGAAATTTCTAATTAGTTCGAAATACTGTAGCCTATACCTGGCATAATGTAGCCTAATAAAGCACTACAGTTGGCAGCCCTGGTGACTGAATATATTCTTAGATCCATTTCTTAGGGTACAGAATACAAAATTTGGTTGAAGTCCAATGGATAGCATGGACGTTACATGCAGTTAAACATTGGATCTAACAGCGCGCGTAAAATCATGTTGGCAAAAATGCCATGCATGTATTGGTCAGAAATAATCTGAAATAATATGATCTATTGAACCCATGTGCCATAGGGTCCAATGAGGGCGAATCCATGCATTTGGGGAAGAAATGAAAGAAACGTATAGTTTCTAATGTAACTTAAAGAAAGATCCAGCTAAGATGCTAGCCTAATATGGTGCAAGAGACGAGGACCAGGTGTTCGTGAGATGAGATCATCCCTCTTGACATTCAGAAGGGAGCGAGTCATGAGTATTAATAACCGAGTGGAAATTTCCCAGGATTAAACAAGGAAGCCTGACTCGGAAATCGACCTTACGTTGCTGGAAATTGACAACACCGCTTATGCGCCAGAAGAGGAATAATTAAATTTAACCCGTTTACAAGTATAATAATGAGTAAACAAGTACAGTACAGTGAATCATTTTGAATGAGAGATTTTTTAGTAAAGAGAAACCATTTAATAATTGCGCAGGAGAAAACTGCAAACGCAAGACGACGTCATCGGGGAATTACCAAGGCCTGTGTGGAGGGGAGAAAGCAAAAGAAATGCAACACCCACACATCTGAGGACGAGAAATTAATTAATATCTCCGAATTGCACGATCGATTCTTAGGTGCAATGAGATTATTTGACATTGAGAAGGCGAGCTTTCGGAAGGTATAATTTTTATATTTGTGCCACCATTATTTTAGAAATTGGCCACAGAAAGGACTAGAGTCTTATCTTTTTGTAGCGAAAAGGTATAAAACTCCTGGCCTCACAAAGCCAATCATGCAGTCTCAATAGGCCGGAAGGCTACATCACAGCACATCAATATTCAGACAGCCGTGTGGGGCGTCCTGCGTCACATCGAAGAAAGTTACTAGTACTCCTTGAGGGGAGAAACGCTGTGTTACACCGCAGAAGTAATATCCGATAGCCATAGGCGTCGCAGTATTAACAACTTGCTTGCCTCCATAAGGAGTGGTAAAGAAGAAATTTAAAGTATCGCCGTATTGAAAGAATAGGAAAATCCTAGTTACAGGATTTAGGCCCGACTGTATACAAGTTATAGTGAAAGTTCGTAAGATATAGTCAGAGCAGGCTACGAACGTCGGACTTAAAGGCGATAGGTCGTTAAATAGACGAACGAATATATCATAACGTACGGAAGTACCGTACCAGAAAGATAAACTGTTATCTAAATTAAAGAACCCAAAAAGGGAAGAACAGAATAAGGTTCGGAACGTATATCAGGAACGTAGGAGTGCTAGGACCGATCAAATAAAGAAGCACGGAGACTATAAACATTATCTCCAGAAAGCAGGCGAACTATTCTAAAAGTACTAGACTCGAGAAGTACTAGCTGCTATAAACTAAATCTATAGGTCATTGAGGAGACCTCGATCCGAATAGACTTTCGCTAGGATCGATAAACAGATCTACAAAGAAGCCGTTCAAGCTAGATAAATAGCCGGTCATCCAGGATAGGAGTAGAAGAATTTGGATTCCAGGGAACAGTAGATGTTTCGAGACTTTCGTATTCTGCAGGATAGGAAGCCGACATTGAATAAATTTCACCCTTGGAAACGGGAAATTAAGAGGTCACGGGTGATAGGCTCAGAAATACGGCCTAGTGATCAAGAATTGTGAAGTGTAAATTTATCAAGATTGTGTGTTAGATTAATATTTTTAGTGTTTATTATGTGTTCAAAGGGACACATCAGTGTATAAAAATGTCGTCAATGTTAAGTGTCTTAAATATGTGTCAAGAAGTGTTTGTACATAAGGTGAATTTCTTTAATATGGAGTAAAAGTTCAAAGTGGGCCCAAAATGAAACACCGCACAAGAATAAAGATCATGGGACGATCTTAAAAACATGTGAGTACTGAATTTCATTCTATTTTGGTGTCAGGAAATGGTTGTGTACAAATCCACCGGAGTTTTTGAGTAAAAGGGATGTGTTTTAAGAAATAAATACTGAATAAACAAGATCGCGGTCTGAACAATAATAGAAATTTGAGAAATTATAAATAATTATGTAAAGAATAAATCCCGTAGAGGAAATTTGTGAATAAAATGTTAATGTATTTAACGAATGTCATAAGAGCAAGCGAAATATCAGTAATTATCATGAAAGATATTTAAATAAAGTAAAGTTGAGATATGAAAGAAATAGCTTTTGAGCTTGTGTAAAGAATAAAGATAATACTAATAACTAAGTATGGAAATATTAAATAAAGATCAAATAAATTGATGTGAACATAAGAGCGTTTAAGCCTTAATGTATGTGTAAGATATGATGTTCAAGGGAATGTATTAAAAGGGAGCGATTTATCGGCAACGGAAAAGATTAATATAAGAATTAAAAATAATATGAATTGTTACTAATGAGATTTATCAGTTCTTGGGAAGACATTTCGGCTTAAAATAATGCATAGCGCAAAGGAGCGCAAATAATATTAAAATGTCACGCTAGGAAAGCGTAGAAGTTAAAATACTTGGTAAATTACTTATGGAGGGTAGTTGATTGCAGTGAATTGATAATTGTATAAGTCCTCTATTTGTGACGTAGTATCACGAGGCATTGTGTATGTATTAAAAGGGAGCTAATGTATGGTATTATTGAGCGTATGTCATGTAGGCCACGGCCGACTTTAAATCGCGTCTTGTATAAGTCCTCTATAAGGGAATGGTTCCCGAGGCATGTGAAGAGATTCGAACTCAGAATCCTCTTATGAAAAGCCCCTAAATTCTTCGTCGTCGAATGTGTATTAATCTTCCCAATCAATGAGGACCCTCTCATAATTAATAAATGCCAAGGTTACGAAAGTGGTCTATGAACCAAAGAATATTTGTTTGAATGGATACAGTACAGTAAAAAGCCCGGTCTCTCCCCAGGATTGAGTATAATGTGAAGGTTTGTTTGAAAGCCTTGGAAAGGAGCTGCTAACGTGGGTTAGACAGAGAGTCGCCCGTCACCCTCCGTGTCATAAATCGCGCCCGAGTATAATGGCCTGGCTCTCTTAGAGTAAGGGTGGGCCGGAACCGTCTCGTAAGATGTAGTAAAGACACCGTGAGTGTTTAAAGTTGTTAACGACCCGGGCGTTGAACCGAGGTCCTTGTAGATTGATATTTTCGTTTGCCTGTTCAGATCGTAGTTTCTTATATGATAATGGTCTTATAAGACATAAGAGATAAATAACAATCCCTATTGTAATGATGTATGGAAGTAGGATTCCACGAGTGAATTGAAGGCAACTAAGTTTCGGGAGTAACTATAGTTTTTTGACTGTGTCAAGTATCTTCACGCTCTGGAGTACACAATTGATTTCCTGATTACCTTAATATATTTGTGAAAATAAAGAGAGATGATAACAGCTGAATGTGTGAACATGCCCAAAATATTGAGTTAGATAATTAACATAAGATTTTAAATGTAATTATACATTTGTTTTGAGGATTAAGAAAATATAAAAGATAGTATTTGGGGTGTACAAGAGTGACACCATTATTATGTAAAGCATGGAGCCAAAAGAGCTCGGAGTTATATAAAGCTTACAGTTGATGCTTTATGGAAGTAAGACTAAGTAGGAATTGTTGGTTTATGTGGAAACCATATGTTTAAATACAATATTTGTTTTATTATATTTGTGATTCCTTGTTCATTTGGAACAAGTAGATGATTATGGGTCAGTAATTAAATTGTTAAACCGTTTTCCAACGTGGGGACTGTATGATTTTATCATACACCTAACATTTCATGGCGCCCAGTACGCAGGGATGAGTTTTCCTAGGGAAAACCCGAGTTTTCTCGAAAAATCAAAATTTTCATTTTTGAAAAAAAAAATGGTTTTTCGAAATTTTGAATTTTAAATACTTCCATAAAGGTTTATGAAATTGAATAAAAGTATTAAAAGGGTACGTTGTAGTAAATACCCGTACCAAAGTAAATTTTTAAAAGAAATTGGGACACAATGATTCAGAGTATCATCTCTCAAGCATGTACTAGTGTGGTGGCATTAGTGGCCCACTGTATTCTAATAAGATGGCATTGAGTGAAGAGATGCAACGGCTTTTGGAGGCTATAAAAGCCGATAGCAATGAGAAGTTGGAGGCCATAAGCAATAAATTGGGAACAATAGACAATACATTGGGCCTCCAAAAGGATGAAAATAACAAAGTGTTCGAATCCATAAATGAGAGTTTGAATAAGTTGGATAGCCAACAGACTGAAAATAAAGAAGGGTTAGGATCTATAAATCAAAGTTTAGAGTCACTAAAAACTGATAGTGCTAATATGGGAACTAAATTAGTAGCTATCGAGGCTAACTGTGTAACAATGAACAATGAAGTAAAGGCTGAGATAGATAAAATAAATAACAAGTTCCAAGGTTTTGACACTACGTTTGGGGACAAGTTAACTGAGTTAAAAGGGGAAATCGCCAGTGAGATTAAAAAGGAAAATAAAGAATTTCATTCAGGATTGCAAGCCCAATTAGAAACTATGAACACAAACATGGTAGATTCCCAAAATACATGTCAAGAAAATTTTAAAAATTTAGAAACTAGATTAATTGACATAGAAACAAAGGGTGATGCATGTGAAAAGAAACTTGTAACCCAGATCCAAGGTGTGCAGACAGAATTGAAAGTCCAGATAGAATCTAACAAGAATATTTGTGAACGTTCCCGGGATGAGATAAAAGAAAGTTTTAAGACATTAGGAGAAGAATTTAAAGGGGTAAAGACAAAGTAGGAGAACTCAAGGGAAAGGTCGATGGAGTCCAAACCGAAGTAACTGAGATGAAAAATCAAAATAAACAGGATGTTAAGGGTATGAAAGATCAGATTGATCATTTTATTAGGCAGGTAGATGATAACTGGAAGACGTACGAAACGAAAATAGATAAAAGATTAGGTATCTACGAGGGGCATCTCCAGAGTGAAAGAAAACAACGAGAGGACGAAAATAAGGGAAGTACCCATAAGATAGATGAAATAAATCAGGGTATTAATGAGGTTCAGGGAACCATTGGAACATTAAAAGTCGAAATAGGAAAAACTCATAGGGAAGTAGGCCAGATCCAAAATGACTTGATGATATTATATAAGAGTCAAGGGAAAACTGAGGAAAAACTGGAAGGAATTAAAGTTAACTTGGTCAAAGGACAAAGAGAGCTGGAGAAAAAGATAAAGGAAATACAAGAAGACCTAGATACCAGAGGTGACGTTAAACCAGAAATTATAACAGAACAGGTCATGGTCATCAAGAAAGAGGTAGAAGACCAACTAAATGTCTTCAGGGAAAGCTTCAGGAACGACAAAAACCAAATCAAACAAGAACTGGAAACCAGTAAGAAAAATCAGGAAAGAATTCAAAATGAATTAGGATCCCGATTGGAGAGGACTGAACATAAGAATAGTCGAATGGAAATCCAACTCATGGCAAATGAAGAAAGTGCCCGAAGAGAAAGGAAGTTAGAATTCGAAAATCAGGAGGAGTTTCTAAAGACAGGGTGGGTAGATTCCCGTGAGCAAGGCACAGATACGGAGAGGGACTTAGGAGGGGAGAGCCCTTATAAGAACCCAGGATATCCGATGGCGATGTCAACCCCGTACCTGAATCAGACAAATGGCCAGATAATAAACATTATTAAATCCAATGAGGACAGACCAGTAAAGTTTACGGGTAATAACATGTCTATTACTCCAAAATACTGGCTAAAAGAAGTGGCAGTGTATTTAAACGAAATGAAAGTTCCTCAGGATCGGAGACTGAGAGCTATTGAAAAGGTGCTAGCAGGTGATTGTCTCACCTGGTTCAGAAGCTTCAGATACACCTTTGATACGGTGGAAGGCTTTAGGGAAGCATTTTTAAAACGATATTGGGCAGCAGACGTCCAAGAGAATTTAAGGCTAGATCTGTACTCTAGGAAGTACAGCACCAATGCACCTACTAAATACTCGGAATTTTTCACCGCTCAGCTGTGTAAATTCCGCGAACTGGATATTGCTCCGGCAGAAAACGACCTGTGTGCCGCCATTGCTAGACAACTTCCGTATGAGATTCAGAGGCCGTTAATCTCATCCAAAGCCAGAAGTGCTGTGGAAGTGGAGAGTGTATTACGTCAGTTAGATATGACGACTACGCACGTAACTCCTCGGCATCAAAGACAGACTGAGCAAGTACACATGGCCAGCAGTCAGGAAATTGGAGAAAAACCAGCGACCAGGAATCAGTCCACCAGCACGGATACCCAAGGACTAGGTCGAGAGTATGGGCACCAGGAGCCTAGAAGGATACAGCCATACTACAGAGGAGGATATCGAGGAAGAAATCCTAGGAGTTCAGGTTATAGGCAACAAGAGAGCCGACCCTATAACAATAACCATCAAAGGCAAGACAACAGAAAGAAATGGGAGAATTATCCCAGAAGGAATGTAAGGCCAGAGGATAGGGATGATGAATATCGGGCCGAAATAGAAGAAAGATATCAGGAAAGTCTTCGTTATATGAACGAACGACCAGATGAACCTGATAGGCAAAAAGTCCGTTGGAGTGAGGCAATTAAGAACCGGAAATCACCCGACCGACTAGACGGAGCTCAAAGCTTGGAACTACAAGCTCAGTTAAAGAATGAGGGAAAAGGGAGCCCTCAGGATTAAAAAAAACTCCAAATTTAAATTGTCAAAAGTGGAAACATACCAGGAGCTGGGAGGAGGTAGAGATTGTGAATTGGATAGCTAGACCAGATGAGCTAATTAACGAGGATGTGGAAGGAATCCCACCTGTTAAAAGAGAACTACCTATAATTATGCTTAGGATAGAAGGATTACTGGTCAGAGCATTGATTGATACCGGATCCACAATAAGTCTAATTACACAAACCCTTCTAAATGAACTGGAAACAAGGGGCCGAGTATTAAAGATTCCCACATCAAGTGTAAAGATTAAGGGGATTATCCTTGAAAAATCTCTAACATGCAAATTTCAGGTATACATTGATCTGATCATGGGTAACGCTGAAATTTCGCAGTGCTTTTTGCTGGTAAATCAATTACCGTATAATGTCATATTAGGTATTGATTTTATCCGTGAGAACAAGGTCATCATAGACCTAGCGCAAAACTGCATTAGAGTTCAAAGAGAGGATGTGGATGAGCAAAACATTAACCTACAGGAACAGGATGCGAAAATAGGAGAACAGGTATGGCATATGGAAGAAGTGATTGAGGAAGATTATAAGGACATAGAAAAGATATTTGAAGTCCTCAACATAGAACTCGAAGACAATTTGGAAAATGAGTTCGAAACCAACCTGTCAGGAAAAGTGGAGGAAGCTAAAGTCAGCCTCGAAAATAAGGAACAGTTAAAGAAATTATTATTGAATTATAGGGACGTATTTGATTCCAAGCCAGGGAAGATTGAAAATTTTAAATACGCGTTCCAAGTCAATGATTGGGCACCGTTCAAACAAAAACCATACCCGGTTGCGGAAAAACATTACCCACAAACTAAGAAAACACTGCAGGAGATGATGAATGCAGGTGTTATAGAAAAGATGGCGACACCATATGTTAGTCCATTAGTGATTGTGAGTAAACCGGATGGCTCAGTAAGGGTGTGTTTAGATGCCAGAAATTTAAATGCAAAAATCATACCAGAAAATGATTCGGCACCACCCATAAAAGAAATACTGAGGAAGTTCAAAGGCAAGAAGATTTTTACAAATATTGACATGACTTCTTCGTATCATCATCTCGAACTGGAAGAGAAAACCAGCTTGTTGACTGGATTTCAGTTCGACCAACAAACATATTGTTTTAGAAGATGTCCGTTTGGATTGAAGACCGCGGGATCTGCATTAATAAGAGCGCTTGATCGAAACCTGTCAGAGGAAGTGAAAGATTGCACTATCCGATACGTGGATGACATTTTGCTTACCTCGGAGAACATTGAGGAACATTTAGAAATTTTGAAGAAATTATTGGAAGACTTAAGAAGGGCAAATTTTAAAATAAATTTAAAGAAGTCGAATTTTTGTCAAAGGCAAGTGACATTTTTAGGGCATGTGATTGACAAGGATGGTGTTAAACCAAATCCATGCAAATTGGAATCGATAAGGGATTTTCCAAGGCCTTTGAAGGTAAAGAACGTTCGCCAGTTTTTGGGATTGATTGGGTTCTTCTCAGGACATTGTCCATTATACACCAAAACTGTTGCACCACTACAGGACCTTCTGAAGAAGGGGGGCAAGTGGAAATGGACGGAGTGTTCGCTTTCGCGAATGTTTTTTTGTAGGCTATGTTTCCCGCACGGTTTGAAACACACGTTCAATTTTTCTGCTCCATTATTTTTTTCGTTATAATTGCAGTATGAACGCGGTGTTCTGATTATTTATTTAACTTACGAATTGTTGTTCTTTATTATTCTTGTACTCACCTTTTTTCTGAAGTGTCTTTCTAGACGCACCATACTGTCACACTGTTTCATGAGGTACTGTGTTCGCCTCAGCGGCTACCCTCGCAACGTGCATGGGGCTGTGCGCTGATTGGCTGTTTGACACCCCTCCTTCATTCTGGAATGTTCGGCTGCTGTCGTCATTTCCACTATATATTCTCCGCCTCGCTGTCCTGCGGCCTGTCTTCACCTGCCCACTGCTGCCTGACCACTTCAGTGCAGCCTGCTCGGCGCACTGTTTACCAACACTGTTTGACCTGAAGCTATCTACGCGGCATGCTTATCTGCTTGGACTTTGTCGGGCTGAGCAGGCCGGGGTCAACAACCTTCATCTAGGCGACAGCTTCGTCACTTAATTTCTCTACAACTCGGCACGATGGAATCGTAACTGCTTGCACCCGCTAACCCAGGTCATTCCCAAGAGGCCTGGCACTGCTGGTTATGTTTCGCTGGAGGAATTATCATCTATCTTCTTTGGAAGCCACATCACGGCTTCTTAGTGAACAACTTCACTGGACTTCACGACCCACTCTACGCGGGCCAGCCAATTCTTGGTCTACACTCTGACCTTGGATTCTAGATGAACTAACTTGTCCGGCCTGGACAATCATCATCGCTTCCCGCTATCGTCAGCAGGGTCTCCGTAGGATAACTTATGGAAGATACTCCCTGTATCAAGTATCGAACTGGTGGTAACCAATCACTCATTTTATATAATACAAGGCTAAGCCTTTACTATTTCTAACTTTGTTGTCATGGATTTTTCGCTATGAACTTTTTTATCGAGTTGCCTGTTATTACTCTTTCTTCATTCATTTTTTATAGTCAATGCTACTTGCAAGATAGTTTTGAGTTTCCTGGAGAAACAGGCATTTTTTAATTGCCTCTTTTAAATAATCATTTTTAATGCAAATAATTGTCACTATTTATCCAAATGGTTAAAACAATCAAATAAATGTATCAACAGTCAAGTAACTTTTGGTCTCTTCCATATAGTCCTATTATAGTCCACTGTGTGCCCTAACCCTAATCCAATGCTATTTCCCAGTTGGGGTGATATCTTAACATAAAACCCCTTTCCATGGTGCCGAAACCCGGGATCGAACCCAGAACCTCCATTCTGAGACCACAAATTCTATTCTAAAAAAAAAAAAAAACACTCGTGCAATCTAATATTTGTCTTATACATTTCAGTTATCGTGGCTAGCGCAGGAGATCTACGGGAAAGCGGAAGCAATCCCAGCATAATACACAACTGGTTTCTTTCTGGAAAGCAGGTCTGTCTGGTGCCGCAAGCAGTTTGGGTAAGTGAGTCATTCCAACTTCCCAGCCATGCCAGTAATTATAGATGATAAACTGTTAAACTCTCGGGCGGCCTACAAAGGTCAACTCACCCGTTTTCAAAAATATTTAGCTACTCTACCGAAAGAGGAACAAAACCTTGATATTATATCTCAGCGTTTAAAAGCTTTTGAACAGGCGTACGAGAAATATGATCTCGTGCAACTTGAAATTGAAATTAAAAGTCCAGAACATCAATCAGATAGGGAAGAAGTAGAAAGTAATTACTTTGATACACACGCTCAGGCTGTGGCATTAGTTAGAACTTTGACCTTGGCGTTGAAGGTAGAGGAAACTCAAGGAAGAATTAGCGACCATGGGAATGGTATCAAACCATTGCTACCTAAAATTGAAATTCCGCATTTTTCAGGAAAGGAAGAGATGTGGCAATCATTCTTTGAATTGTTCAGTTCATTAGTACATGATAATGCCACACTTCCAGAAATTCAGAAATTTCATTATTTAAAATCCATTTTGCAGGGACCACCCCTTCAACTTATAAGAGAACTCCCCTTAACAGGAGAAAACTATAACATTGCTATAGAGCTTCTTAAAGGCCGTTACCGCAACGAAAAATTATGCATACAGAGGCATATTCAAGCCTTATTTAACCTGCCCGCATTGCGAGCTGACAGCTTGTCAACACTGCGAGCCTTAAGTGACACGGTCCAACTACACGTCAGAGCATTGGCACGGTTGAATCAACCGGTCGAGCATTGGGATCTATTCTTAGTTCACTTGGTTACTTCTAAATTTGATTCATCAACCTTAAAAGCATGGGAGAAGGAACTAACAAATGACACTTCATATACCTATGGCTCATTGCTTACGTTTATAAATAATAGATGTCAGGTTTTATCAGCCGTAGCCTGTCATATGTCAGGAAGTGCAGATAACAAATCTAATGTTGTGAAGCCAGTCGGTACTAAAATAAACAAATCTGCTGTCTTTACTGTTCAACATAATTCAACAGATTGTATTCTCTGTAAAGCGCCTCACAGGTTATATTCCTGCGTTGCCTTTAAAGCCCTTTCTACCGACGAAAGACGCAAATTAATAGCTCAAAAAAGATATTGCTACAACTGTCTGTCAACCAGGCATATGGTGCCTGATTGCGTATCTAAAAATACTTGCTCCCATTGCAAGGCTCAACATCATACCTTGCTTCATAGGTTTGAAAAGCCACGTCAGGCTCCTTCCCCTGGATGTTCTAAAGATACATCCCCAGGAGCCAATGCGCAATCTTATACTCAGAGCTCTAGCTTTATTCGTAGTTCCCAGGTGCTACTATCAACCGTGTTATTAAAAGTTCAAGATTCCTCTGGTAGATGGCTTGAAGCACGTGCCTTATTGGACAATGCCGCCACCCATGACTTCATAAGTGAGCGTCTCATTAAGAAACTTGGTCTTCCCAAACAACCTACATTAATTCAGGTTACCGGTATTAACAATAGCAATGTTAAATCTTTGCATTTTGTTCGTGTTCACATCAAAGATGCTGTTAATTGTACCACAACATTTCAGTTGAATTGTCTTGCCATTGATACTATTGACAGTAATACCCCTAGTACATCTTTTGAAATTAGAAATTGGCAAATTCCTCATGACATTCAGTTGGCAGATCCAACATTTAATACGAGCGCTCCAGTAGACATACTTCTCAGTGCCCAAGTATTTTGGCAATGTCTCCTTAGCTCTAAGGTTAAAATATCACCAGGAGTGTTTGTTCATCATACCAAGCTAGGTTGGTTAGTAACGGGTCAGGTCCCTCGTAAGTCGTTCCAAAATTTCTCACAATGTCATTTTGTCAATACAAGTCTCGATTACAACCTAGAAAGATTTTGGAAAATCGAAACTATAGATTCAGTTTCACCTTCCTCAGTTGAAAATGAAATGCGTGAAAAACTGTTTCGCGAAACAACCAAACGCAATTCAGGGGGTAGATTTGTCGTAACAATGCCCCGAGTGGATAATCCACCTCTTTTATTTGAAACACACCCTAGGGCTCTTAGAGCACTCTATGCTGTGGAAAGCAAATTTAAACGTGACCCTGTTGTTAAAGCTCAATACTCCACATTTATGGAGGAATATGAGGCACTTGATCACATGGAGGTTGTTACCAAGAAAGATGATGCTTCTTATACCCCATCTGAAGTCATTTACCTCAATCATCATCCAGTTTGGAAGAATGAGATTTTAAAGGAAAACATAAGAGTGGTCTTTAATGGCTCTGCATTGGATGCCAATGGAACTTCTCTGAATGACACATTATTATCAGGCCCTCCTATTCAATCTGACATTTCTTCTGTTTTAATGAATTTTCGCTTGTTCCCGATCGCAGTGATATCTGATATCAAGCAGATGTATAGACAGATTTTGGTCGATCAACAACAGCGCGACCTTCAGAGAATTCTTTGGCGCGACGAGCCTACTAAACCCGTCAAGATTTTTCGGCTAAAGACATTAACCTATGGACTAAAGCCTTCTGCTTTTTTAGCCATACGTACGTTGAAATTACTTGCTGAACAGGATGGCCCGTTGTATTCTCCTAAGGCTTCTGAAGTGTTAAAATCATCATTTTACGTTGACGATTTTCTTTATTCCTTTGAGTCAGTATCTGAAGCACTGCAAGTCTCTAAAGATTTGACAGCTTTGCTTTTGGGAGGCGGATTTTCCTTGTGCAAGTGGAACTCTAATTCGGAAGAATTTCTTTCTAGATTTCCATTAACTTCGGTATATAACGACTCAGTAGAGCTTCTTCATGAAAATAATTCTATCAAAACTCTAGGCATCCATTGGAGTCCTCAAAAGGATTTTTTCTTTTTCAAAATTAATCTCAGTGACATCAAACCGCAAACTAAGCGGCAAATTTTATCTGAGATTGCAAAGATATTTGATCCTCTCCAATTTTTGGCGCCAATCATCGTCACAGCAAAGCTTTTCATGCAAGACCTTTGGTCCTTGAAAAGTGGTTGGGATGAACCAGTTCCTTCCGAGTTGAAAAAAAATTGGATTTCTTATAGAAATAGTTTGGAAGATCTTTCTAATGTTATTATCCCGCGAGTGATTATTCCCTTTCCCTCCTGTGGAGGATATGAACTTCACATCTTTGCCGATAGCTCATTGAAAGCTTATGGTTGTTGTGCGTACATTGTTTGCCGTAATTTTGTCCAGTCATATTTCTTTTCCAATTTAATTTGCGCTAAGTCGAAGGTGGCCCCTCTTAAATCTTTATCCTTGCCACGACTGGAACTTTGTGCTGCTCTTCTGGCGGTTGAATTATCGGTCAAAATCCGTCAATCTTTGAAAATCCGATTTATTAAAACTTACTTTTGGAGTGACTCAGCCATCACGTTGGCATGGATTGCCAAACCTCCCTCGCATTGGCAGGTGTTTGTAGCTAATAGAGTGTCCAAAATTCAACAATTGTCTAATCTTGAACAATGGCATCATGTATCTGGCAAGGAGAACCCTGCAGATGTCATTTCTCGGGGATGTTCCCCTCTTATGTTGGCTAACCTGACATTATACTGGCACGGTCCCCGTTGGCTTCTGCAAGAACCTTCCGCTTGGCCAAATTTTCCTCTTCCGGAGTTATCAGACTTGCCGGATTCTGGTAAGATTACTGGATCTTCTCTTCTCGTTTCCGACTCTCCCCTTCTCTTGCAGCGATATTCCTCTTTCCATAAATTGATGAGAGTTATGGCTTATCTCCTTCGATGGAAATATTTTGTGGTAGAACAACCCCTTTTTCCTAAGCCATATTTAACCCTTTCTGAATTAGGTTTAGCCACTACAAAAATCTTATGGCTTACTCAACAAGAAATATTCTCTGAAGAATGCCAGGTGTTGTCCCAAGGTCAATCCCTTAAGAAATCGAGTAGGCTTTCCTCACTCGCCCCCTTTTTGGATACTGATGGTTTATTAAGAGTAGGAGGACGTTTATCTTTGGCTGATCTTTCTGAGGATAAAAAACATCCAATTATTCTTCCCTCAAAGCATCATGTCACTTCCTTAATCATTCGTCAGTATCATTACCAGCATCTTCATGCTGGTACTCGTACATTACTTTCTATCATTCGTGAAAGGTATTGGCCCATAAACGGAGTCCATGAAGTTACCTCTGTTATCCGGAAGTGCATTCCATGTTTTAAATCCAACCCTAAAGTTACCGCTCAGCTCATGGGTGATCTTCCCAATTTTAGATCCGCGCCTGCTAGACCCTTTACCTTTACGGGGGTGGATTATTCCGGGCCTTTTGTTTACAGAAAAAATTCTCCTGAGGCCAAAAAATGTATTTCTGGAAAACTCTATATTTCGCTGTTTGTATGTATGGTCACTGGAGCAGTTCACTTAGAACTAGTTAGCAACGCCTCTACTGCTTATTTTTTGGCAGCTTTTGCCAGATTTTCTGCTCGCAGAGGTCTTCCTTCAGAAGTATTCTCAGACAATGCTAAAAATTTTATCGGAGCTTCTGAGCAAATTAAGAGAGCTCTTACTCAAAATTCAGCGCTGGAAAGGATTACTGATTATGCTCACCAGAGAAATTTCAAGTGGCACTTCATCCCCCCTTATGCACCTCATCAAGGTGGGCGGTGGGAGTCTTGTGTGAAACTCACCAAGAAGCACCTTAGACGTGTTTGTGGCCACACCCCCCTTTCTCATGAAGAGTTCAATTCCTTAATCATTTTTATTGAGGGCATAATTAATTCTCGTCCTTTATCACCCTTATCTAATGATCCTTTAGATCTTCTGCCATTAACGCCAGGTCATTTTCTTATCGGTGGTCCTTTGACTGCCTCTCCCCCTTTGTTATATTCTAATTCTCAATCTTCTTTAGCCATTTCTTGGCGCAAAATTGAAAGTTTGCGCAACAATTTTTGGCGCCGCTGGAGGTTGGAATGCCTCAGTTTGCTTCAGCAGCGTGGTAAATGGCGTGTTTCCTGCTCTAACCTTCAGGTTGGGGACTTGGTCCTTTTGAAAGACCCTAGTCCCCCTCTTGTCTGGAATTTGGGTAGGGTTGTTGAGTGCTTTCCTGGCAGAGATGGTAGGATTCGCGTGGTAAAACTGCAGACTTCTGCTGGCCATTTTCTCAGGCCAATCACTATGATTGCTCCTTTGCCACGCGAGGCCTAACTTCTGCGCTTTCTTACTGCAATTTTTTCTCGCCCCTCCCAGCATGTTCGCTTTCGCGAATGTTTTTTTGTAGGCTATGTTTCCCGCACGGTTTGAAACACACGTTCAATTTTTCTGCTCCATTATTTTTTTCGTTATAATTGCAGTATGAACGCGGTGTTCTGATTATTTATTTAACTTACGAATTGTTGTTCTTTATTATTCTTGTACTCACCTTTTTCTGAAGTGTCTTTCTAGACGCACCATACTGTCACACTGTTTCATGAGGTACTGTGTTCGCCTCAGCGGCTACCCTCGCAACGTGCATGGGGCTGTGCGCTGATTGGCTGTTTGACACCCCTCCTTCATTCTGGAATGTTCGGCTGCTGTTGTCATTTCCACTATATATTCTCCGCCTCGCCGTCCTGCGGCCTGTCTTCACCTGCCCACTGCTGCCTGACCACTTCAGTGCAGCCTGCTCGGCGCACTGTTTACCAACACTGTTTGACCTGAAGCTATCTACGCGGCATGCTTATCTGCTTGGACTTTGTCGGGCTGAGCAGGCCGGGGTCAACAACCTTCATCTAGGCGACAGCTTCGTCACTTAATTTCTCTACAACTCGGCACGATGGAATCGTAACTGCTTGCACCCGCTAACCCAGGTCATTCCCAAGAGGCCTGGCACTGCTGGTTATGTTTCGCTGGAGGAATTATCATCTATCTTCTTTGGAAGCCACATCACGGCTTCTTAGTGAACAACTTCACTGGACTTCAAGACCCACTCTACGCGGGCCAGCCAATTCTTGGTCTACACTCTGACCTTGGATTCTAGATGAACTAACTTGTCCGGCCTGGACAATCATCATCGCTTCCCGCTATCGTCAGCGGGGTCTCCGTAGGATAACTTATGGAAGATACTCCCTGTATCAAGTATCGAACTGGTGGTAACCAATCACTCATTTTATATAATACAAGGCTAAGCCTTTACTATTTCTAACTTTGTTGTCATGGATTTTTCGCTATGAACTTTTTTATCGAGTTGCCTGTTATTACTCTTTCTTCATTCATTTTTTATAGTCAATGCTACTTGCAAGATAGTTTTGAGTTTCCTGGAGAAACAGGCATTTTTTAATTGCCTCTTTTAAATAATCATTTTTAATGCAAATAATTGTCACTATTTATCCAAATGGTTAAAACAATCAAATAAATGTATCAACAGTCAAGTAACTTTTGGTCTCTTCCATATAGTCCTATTATAGTCCACTGTGTGCCCTAACCCTAATCCAATGCTATTTCCCAGTTGGGGTGATATCTTAACATAAAACCCCTTTCCACGGAGGAAGCAGAAAAAGCATTCGTAGAGGCCAAGGAGATGCTTTTAAATTACGTGAAGCTAGGATATCCTGATTTTAATCAGAGATTTATCATTCAAACAGACGCATCCCAGATTGGAATAGGGGCAATGCTATATCAGGAAAACCCGGAAAACCCTGAGAAGAAAAACTATCTAGCTTTCACAAGTAGGAGACTGAAACCACACGAGAAAAATTATACGATCAGCGAAGTCGAGCTGTTAGCGATATTGCACGCGTTGCAATTTGGCGGAAGATCGTATATGGGTTTCAGGTCATTCTAAGAACGGATCATAAAGCCTTAACCTTTTTGATGAAGACTGATTTATTCAGTCAAAGGTTGATGCGTTGGGCTTTATACATTCAACAATTTGATGTCAAGATAGAGTACTGCCCAGGAAAATAAAATATAGTTCCAGACTACTTAAGTAGACAGCCAGAGTCCATAGAAGAGGAAGTAATGGCTATAGATTTGGAAGACAGGGATCAGCGTACTCTTAATGAGTTAAGAAGCATTAGTCAAAGACAACGGGAGGATCCATGGATGAACATGCTCACATCTTTCCTTGAGGGAAGCTTGATAAGAGGAACACCAGCGTACACGGAAGCGAATAAGATAGCTCAAGACTACACGTTTTATAATGGATTGTTATATAAGTTTGTGGACTCTGACCATACAAAATTAAGGATTGTTGTACCTGCAATTTTGCAGAGGAAAATAGTATGGTTAGCCCATAGATCGTTCGGACATATGGGAGTCGACAAAACAGTCTCAATGCTGAAAGAAGCATTTGTATGGCCGAGACTGAGAGAAACTGTAAGGGACACGCTAAAGACATGTGATCTATGTCAAAGGATCAAACCTAATGCATTCCTGATGAGGCAGAAGCCTATACCATTGTTGCCCGAAAGGCCCGGCCAAATCATATCTATTGATAATTTTGGACCTTTGCCAAAGGCAAGAAGAGGAAATCGACACATAATGGTGGCTATGGATGTCTTCACTAATATGGTTGTCCTTGCTCCCATACAGAAGACTAGTACCAAACAGGTGTTAAAACGACTTAATGAAAAAGTGATACCGATTCTGGGGAAACCGGAGAATTTGTTGTCGGATCACGGCAGTTGTTTCACCAGTGTAGAGTTCAGACGAGAATTAGAAAGACTTGGAATACGTCAGATTTTGTCAAGTATTCGCCATCCTGAGGCAAATCCTGTAGAAAGAGTGATGAGAGAGACGGCCAAGTACTGTAGAATATACTGTGCCGAAGAAAATTGGAAGTGGATAGATATCTTGGATATTATCGAATTTTGTATAAATAATACAATCCATGAATCCACAGGAGAGATACCCATAACGTTACATCGGAATGAGCAACCAGAAAGACCTTGGAGTCTGGTAATTCCTAGGCCAGCAGACGCTCAGCCTGGAAGAGATGTACGCATTAGAAGAGCCTTTGAGCATCTAAAAGCTCAAGCCGACAGGAGGCAGAGAAGAAATAGGCATAAGAGGTATCATCGACCATTATTAGCAGGAGAAATGGTGTTAGTAAAAAGACCAGCCATTTCGGATCCAGGGAACCGTGTGTACAAGAAGTTCCAGAAAATGTACCACGGACCATATCAAATAATTAGAGATTTGAGGAATAACGCATATAGAATTCGGCACTGTGAAACGGATCACGAAGTGACCATGAATTCAGCAAATTTGAAATTATATTACCCTCCCGAAGATTTCGATGAAGTAAATGAACAAGCCCTGGTTATGGAAACATTTAGAGATGAATCCGCTTTTGACATAAACAAGAATAAGGAAGAAATAGAAAATAGAGCTCAAGCATTCGAGTGCGAATGCGAATTGGAGAAATTGTATTGGGAAATTAAAGAAATAATTGAATTTATTGAAGAAGAAAATTCCAATTTAAGAAAGGAAAATGATGAAATAAGGAAACGGGTAGGGATAGACCAAACCCGTAAGGAAGAATGAGGTTCTGGGGACTTAAAGTCCAGACAAGTAAAGAAAGAAAGAAAGGGTAGGGACAGAGCATACCCGACCTACACAATTACCGGATACGACTTTAAAGAAGTAAAAACAACGGAAGGTACGGACATCGTTATGATGGCTTCGACGAATAAAGACAGATATGATTAATTGAAATAAATTTCCTCAAATTTTTTCGAAAATTTATTTAAATAAGGAGGGGAGAGATGAACCCATGTGCCATAGGGTCCAATGAGGGCGAATCCATGCATTTGGGGAAGAAATGAAAGAAACGTATAGTTTCTAATGTAACTTAAAGAAAGATCCAGCTAAGATGCTAGCCTAATATGGTGCAAGAGGCGAGGACCAGGTGTTCGTGAGATGAGATCATCCCTCTTGACATTCAGAAGGGAGCGAGTCATGAGTATTAATAACCGAGTGGAAATTTCCCAGGATTAAACAAGGAAGCCTGACTCGGAAATCGACCTTACGTTGCTGGAAATTGACAACACCGCTTATGCGCCAGAAGAGGAATAATTAAATTTAACCCGTTTACAAGTATAATAATGAGTAAACAAGTACAGTACAGTGAATCATTTTGAATGAGAGATGTTTTAGTAAAGAGAAACCATTTAATAATTGCGCAGGAGAAAACTGCAAACGCAAGACGACGTCATCGGGGAATTACCAAGGCCTGTGTGGAGGGGAGAAAGCAAAAGAAATGCAACACCCACACATCTGAGGACGAGAAATTAATTAATATCTCCGAATTGCACGATCGATTCTTAGGTGCAATGAGATTATTTGACATTGAGAAGGCGAGCTTTCGGAAGGTATAATTTTTATATTTGTGCCACCATTATTTTAGAAATTGGCCACAGAAAGGACTAGAGTCTTATCTTTTTGTAGCGAAAAGGTATAAAACTCCTGGCCTCACAAAGCCAATCATGCAGTCTCAATAGGCCGGAAGGCTACATCACAGCACATCAATATTCAGACAGCCGTGTGGGGCGTCACTCTGCGTCACATCGAAGAAAGTTACTAGTACTCCTTGAGGGGAGAAACGCTGTGTTACACCGCAGAAGTAATATCCGATAGCCATAGGCGTCGCAGTATTAACAACTTGCTTGCCTCCATAAGGAGTGGTAAAGAAGAAATTTAAAGTATCGCCGTATTGAAAGAATAGGAAAATCCTAGTTACAGGATTTAGGCCCGACTGTATACAAGTTATAGTGAAAGTTCGTAAGATATAGTCAGAGCAGGCTACGAACGTCGGACTTAAAGGCGATAGGTCGTTAAATAGACGAACGAATATATCATAACGTACGGAAGTACCGTACCAGAAAGATAAACTGTTATCTAAATTAAAGAACCCAAAAAGGGAAGAACAGAATAAGGTTCGGAACGTATATCAGGAACGTAGGAGTGCTAGGACCGATCAAATAAAGAAGCACGGAGACTATAAACATTATCTCCAGAAAGCAGGCGAACTATTCTAAAAGTACTAGACTCGAGAAGTACTAGCTGCTATAAACTAAATCTATAGGTCATTGAGGAGACCTCGATCCGAATAGACTTTCGCTAGGATCGATAAACAGATCTACAAAGAAGCCGTTCAAGCTAGATAAATAGCCGGTCATCCAGGATAGGAGTAGAAGAATTTGGATTCCAGGGAACAGTAGATGTTTCGAGACTTTCGTATTCTGCAGGATAGGAAGCCGACATTGAATAAATTTCACCCTTGGAAACGGGAAATTAAGAGGTCACGGGTGATAGGCTCAGAAATACGGCCTAGTGATCAAGAATTGTGAAGTGTAAATTTATCAAGATTGTGTGTTAGATTAATATTTTTAGTGTTTATTATGTGTTCAAAGGGACACATCAGTGTATAAAAATGTCGTCAATGTTAAGTGTCTTAAATATGTGTCAAGAAGTGTTTGTACATAAGGTGAATTTCTTTAATATGGAGTAAAAGTTCAAAGTGGGCCCAAAATGAAACACCGCACAAGAATAAAGATCATGGGACGATCTTAAAAACATGTGAGTACTGAATTTCATTCTATTTTGGTGTCAGGAAATGGTTGTGTACAAATCCACCGGAGTTTTTGAGTAAAAGGGATGTGTTTTAAGAAATAAATACTGAATAAACAAGAACGCGGTCTGAACAATAATAGAAATTTGAGAAATTATAAATAATTATGTAAAGAATAAATCCCGTAGAGGAAATATGTGAATAAAATGTTAATGTATTTAACGAATGTCATAAGAGCAAGCGAAATATCAGTAATTATCATGAAAGATATTTAAATAAAGTAAAGTTGAGATATGAAAGAAATAGCTTTTGAGCTTGTGTAAAGAATAAAGATAATACTAATAACTAAGTATGGAAATATTAAATAAAGATCAAATAAATTGATGTGAACATAAGAGCGTTTAAGCCTTAATGTATGTGTAAGATATGATGTTCAAGGGAATGTATTAAAAGGGAGCGATTTATCGGCAACGGAAAAGATTAATATAAGAATTAAAAATAATATGAATTGTTACTCATGAGATTTATCAGTTCTTGGGAAGACATTTCGGCTTAAAATAATGCATAGCGCAAAGGAGCGCAAATAATATTAAAATGTCACGCTAGGAAAGCGTAGAAGTTAAAATACTTGGTAAATTACTTATGGAGGGTAGTTGATTGCAGTGAATTGATAATTGTATAAGTCCTCTATTTGTGACGTAGTATCACGAGGCATTGTGTATGTATCAAAAGGGAGCTAATGTATGGTATTATTGAGCGTATGTCATGTAGGCCACGGCCGACTTTAAATCGCGTCTTGTATAAGTCCTCTATAAGGGAATGGTTCCCGAGGCATGTGAAGAGATTCGAACTCAGAATCCTCTTATGAAAAGCCCCTAAATTCTTCGTCGTCGAATGTGTATTAATCTTCCCAATCAATGAGGACCCTCTCATAATTAATAAATGCCAAGGTTACGAAAGTGGTCTATGAACCAAAGAATATTTGTTTGAATGGATACAGTACAGTAAACAGCCCGGTCTCTCCCCAGGATTGAGTATAATGTGAAGGTTTGTTTGAAAGCCTTGGAAAGGAGCTGCTAACGTGGGTTAGACAGAGAGTCGCCCGTCACCCTCCGTGTCATAAATCGCGCCCGAGTATAATGGCCTGGCTCTCTTAGAGTAAGGGTGGGCCGGAACCGTCTCGTAAGATGTAGTAAAGACACCGTGAGTGTTTAAAGTTGTTAACGACCCGGGCGTTGAACCGAGGTCCTTGTAGATTGATATTTTCGTTTGCCTGTTCAGATCGTAGTTTCTTATATGATAATGGTCTTATAAGACATAAGAGATAAATAACAATCCCTATTGTAATGATGTATGGAAGTAGGATTCCACGAGTGAATTGAAGGCAACTAAGTTTCGGGAGTAACTATAGTTTTTTGACTGTGTCAAGTATCTTCACGCTCTGGAGTACACAATTGATTTCCTGATTACCTTAATATATTTGTGAAAATAAAGAGAGATGATAACAGCTGAATGTGTGGACATGCCCAAAATATTGAGTTAGATAATTAACATAAGATTTTAAATGTAATTATACATTTGTTTTGAGGATTAAGAAAATATAAAAGATAGTATTTGAGGTGTACAAGAGTGACACCATTATTATGTAAAGCATGGAGCCAAAAGAGCTCGGAGTTATATAAAGCTTACAGTTGATGCTTTATGGAAGTAAGACTAAGTAGGAATTGTTGGTTTATGTGGAAACCATATGTTTAAATACAATATTTGTTTTATTATATTTGTGATTCCTTGTTCATTTGGAACAAGTAGATGATTATGGGTCAGTAATTAAATTGTTAAAGTGTTTGTAGCGCCATTAATTTTATTAATTAAATGTGTTAAAATAGGAGTTGATTTTGTTGTTATTTTTGCAAGTGTATCCTCTAATTAATCCAAAATATGTGAGTCACAGAGTGGGGGAACTTACCGCTGCCCCGAAAATTCCGAATTGAGCTACGCTGGTATACTGTGATTGGCATATTTCTTGCTAAAAGGGCACACTATTGATGTGCCAATTTTGAATGAAATCCATTGGTTAGTATATAAGTTACATGTATTTAAAGTTGGACGTCTCAGCAGGCTTAGAATCATGTTGGTAGCACTGACGCATATAAGTTACTCCAAATTAATATAGAATGTCAGGTACTATACGTGTGCATAGTTTAAAACTGTCGGCTTGCATACTCTCTGATATATGGGTATTTGGATGAGAACAAATTGAGAGCATTTATTAACAGTTGGCAGCCCTGGTGGCTCTTAAGAATACGCTCAGACATATTTGTTTATGTACACATAGCACATACGAAATTTGGTTGAAATCCAATTGATAGTGTAGAAGTTAAATGCATTTAAAATTTGGACCTATCAGCAGGCTTATAATCATTTTGGCAACATTACCATGTATGGCCTCCTGGAAATTAAACTGCAATATTATTATCTATACGTGTGCCAATTTTGAAATAGCTCCCATTCATACCTTCCATAATATCCGACATGGAGCTCAAATTTCAATTGCGATTTTTCAGCGGTTGGTAGCACTGACATCATTTTCAAATATGGCCGTGAGATATTCAGGTATAGGTCTTTACTCCTACCAAATTTTGTTTCGATTGCTGCAGCCGTTTAGGAGTCGATAGGGGGGGGGGGGGCACACACAGCCAGCCAGACAGACAGACAGAAGGACAGACAGACAGACATTTGCCCGATCTCATAAGTCTATTTTTCCTCATTTTTGCAAAATGTGAAAAGTAGGCTAAAAATAAGGGAATACAGCCAAATAAAAGAAAACAGAAACGCCCATGAACATAAAATTGGCAGGTGAAAAGCTAAAGGAAGTTGGAGACTTCTGTTATTTAGGAAGCAAAATGACCAATAATGGACGAATCAAAGAGGATTTAGAAAGTAGGTTGACTCAGGCAACGAAAGCATTTCTGCAGAAAAGGGATCTGTTGACATCGAACACAGATTTAGGTATTAGGAAGTCATTTTTGAAAGCCTTTGTTTGGAGCATGGCGCCCTATGAAAGTGATACTTGGACTGTTGGTGCAGCAGGAAAGAGGCGAATAGAAGCGTTTGAAACGTGGTGTTACAGGAGAATGATGAATATCATGTGGGCAGATAGGGTTACAAACGAAGAGGGCAAAACTATTTCTTTATTTTTATGTGTTTTTACATTTTAATTTATTTTAATTATGATAATTATTAATAATGCTTTTTCCCCTCTAATTTTAATGTTTATGTATTAATTTTTAATTTTCAATTTATGTTCTTATATATTTTTAGCCTACTTTCGATTTTTGCAAAAAATGAAAGTAGACTTATGAGATCACTACAGGGCGAAAAAAAGTGTGTCTGTGTGTGTATGTGTGTGTGTGAGTGAGTCTGTGTGTGTGTGTGTGTGTGTACTCTGAATGTCTGTCCCCCCCGTATCAATTCGAACACGGTGAGCGCAAATTGAACGAAATTTGGTACAAAGGTAGCACTAGCAAAGGACACCTCAGTGTCATGTTTTATATCGCCGCCATCTTGACGGAAACGTAATGGCGGCCACACAAATGTTCAAAGCTTAAATAAAATTACGACTAACCTAACCATCCGATCTCTACCAAATTTTGCAACAACATACCTTTATGAAGGGAGCATCCTTTGACAAATCTAATAGGTCATTAGCCTAATAGTTTGCGGATGGCGGCCATCTTTGTGTGAAAATCAATTCCCCCTATTAATTCGAACACGGTGAAACCGAATGGAATGAAATTTGGTACAGAGGTAGCACTAGCAAAGGGCACCTCAGTGTCATGTTTTATATCACCGCCATCTTGACGGAAACGTAATGGCGGCCACACAAATATTCAAAGCTTAAATCAAATTACGATTAACCTAATCATCCGATCTCTACCAAATTTTGCATCAACATACCATTATGGAGGGCGCATTCTTTGACCAAACTAATAGGTCATTAGCCTAATAGTTTGCGGATGGCGGCCATCTTTGTGTCAAAATCGATTACCCCTATTAATTCGAACACGGTGAAACCGAATGGAATGAAATTTGGTACAGAGGTAGCACTAGCAAAGGGCACC
Organism: Meconema thalassinum; assembly: GCA_946902985.2. Classification (NCBI taxonomy): domain Eukaryota; kingdom Metazoa; phylum Arthropoda; class Insecta; order Orthoptera; family Tettigoniidae; genus Meconema; species Meconema thalassinum. The sequence goes on from OX336388.2 coordinate 612,161,932, forward strand.
TCAGTGTCATGTTTTATATCACCGCCATCTTGACGGAAACGTAATGGCGGCCACACAAATATTCAAAGCTTAAATCAAATTACGATTAACCTAATCATCCGATCTCTACCAAATTTTGCATCAACATACCATTATGGAGGGCGCATTCTTTGACCAAACTAATAGGTCATTAGCCTAATATTTTGCGGATGGCGGCCATCTTTGTGTGAAAATCGATTCCCCCTATTAATTGGAACAAGGTGAAACCGAATGGAACGAAATTTGGTACAGAGGTAGCACTAGAAAAGGCCACCTCAGTGTCATGTTTTATATCACCGCCATCTTGACGGAAACGTAATCGCGGCCACCCAAATGTTAAAGGCTAAAATGTAATTACGACCAACCTAATAATCTAGTCTCTACCAAATTTTGCAACAACAAATCTTTATGTGGGAAGCATATTCTGACCAAACTGCTAGATCATCAGCCCAATAGTTTGCAGATGGTGGCCAAGTATGTGTGCAAATCGATTCCCCCTATCAATTCAAACACGGTGAAACCGAATTGAACGAAATTTGGTACAGAGGTAGCACTAGCAAAAGGCATCTCAGTGTCATGTTTTATATCGCCGCCATCTTGACGGAAACGGAATGACGGCCACCCAAATGTTAAAAGCTTAAATCAAATTTCGACCATCCTAATAATTTGATCTCTACCGGATTTTGCAACAACATGCCTTTTTGTGGAAAGCATCTTATGACTGACTACAAGGTCATCAGCCCAATAGTTTGCAAATAGCGGCCATGTATGTGTGCAAATCTATTCCCCAGATCAATTCAAACACGGTGAAACCTAATTGAATGTTTTTTTTTACAGAGGTAGCACTAGCAAAGGGCACCTCATATTCATGTTTAATATCCCTAGAGCACGTTGTATTTCAACAAGCTACTACAACCAACATTCAATCATACTCCTTGAAAAGGACAAAGAGTTATAACTATACCCATGCATTTAGGAGAAAGTAGGCTATATGTTCTTTACTGAACATCTTGTTATTATTGAATTAATTAACTAATTTCGAATTTATTTCTACAATCATCTCACATTTATTTCTTATGATCATTATTTTAATTTATTATTGTAATGTTATTTTTACACTTTATTGTTAATGTTTTTTTTGTTTGTTTTTGTTTTAAATGTTATCCAACACATTACGTCAAGTACTGTAGATACGTAGGTATATTCGATTTTTAGAAATACTAGCACTTTGGCATGACAATTCGCCGAAATTTGGCTTAAAGATTCAACTTTAAGCATGTTTGAAAGCATAAACTGTCCTTATTACAGGTGGTTAATATAGAGATTACTATCCCATAAAGGGTTAAGGCGAGTGGGAGGGGGTAGATGTTCTGGTGAAGATATAGGTTGGTAGGACACGTAATAAGACACCCAGGTATAGCAAACTTAGTTATGGAAGGAAGGTCGAGGATAAGAACTGTATGGGCAGACCAAGGTTAGAATAAGTTAAACAGTTTGCCTCGGATGAAAGATGTGGTAGCTATGTAGATATGAAACGATTAGCTAAGGACAGGGGAATGGTGGGCTGCATCAAACCAGTCTTAAGACTCAAACACACGTATTCAATTCACCATATGATTTGTTCAATAACGTCTAAGTAGCAGAGCGTGTACAGCTGTCCCTAGGGCCATTGGGTGAGAACAGAAGCATTCCCATGTTGCGCTTGGAGACTTGGATATTGCATATTCCCAAGACTTGGGGAATATGTTGTTAAGTTGTCGCCAGATGTCAATCATCGTGAGTGGACATGGCAGTGATGTGATGTTCTGTCTTGTCTGTTTAATGCGAGGGGACTTCCCAGTCCTTGTTCCGGTCCAAGGGCATCTCATGCAGCATTACAATGAGGGGCAAATGGAACTTACCCACAACTAATGCTGGTTAGTAAGATTAATACAGAAACCACAGGTCAAAACTGAGCACTATTCCCGGGTTTTGAAACTTAAGTGGTGTAGCCAAGGGGGCAGTTATTGTGTTTCTTAATTGAATCGCTGATTTCAGAAACAACACTTGTCCACCTTTTGCCGCTTTTGAGTTAAGAGAAAATTGCTGACATCAAGAAATTAGAAGGGTACATTCCAGATAAATTCCAGCCATTTTACACCACACTCTACAATTGACCAACAGTTGAACGTGGAGATATGGACTCTGAGTAGAACAAAGGATCAGTGATAAATGCAGCGGAAAAGGAGTGCAGTGTAATGTAAAACACAGTGAAGGAAGATGTAGTGTAATAACTGTGCAATTTCATTAAGTTAAAAACTGACGAAATGTACAAATCATATGCATTTTCTCCTGCTATTGTACTACGCTGTTGCAGTTCAATACTGTCTGTTAGGTAGTCAGCCCAGTGGCTGGTTGGATCCCCAAAATGTACCGCCATAAGCAAGATGAGGAGTGAGGTAGTTTGCCATTGCTTTCCTCACTGAGTAAGAACAATAGTACTGACCTTATGAGTAGAAACCTTTCACATTAAACACAGGCACTAGCTGTGCCCTGAGTGCATTACTAAGCACCACCCATACCTCAGTAAATTCCATATAATTACAGCCATGAATGAGACTGACAAGGGGACCCTACGGCAATCGGATTTTTGTAATTTTTCCCGCTTCGGGTATGTAAAGTTCAGACCTCGAACAATAATTTCCCAAAGCCGTTCGATGCCATTTTCATAAATTCTCGAGAAAATCGACTTCCAAGTTCTCCGAGCGCTTCATATCCAGTAATGATATTACTGGGTGCGAGCAGGACGCGTGGCTCACCCGGTAGTGTTCGGGCCCAGTAAACTCCGGGACGCTAGTTCGAGCCGCACTTCGGGTGCTACATTATTTTTCTTCTTTCAATTCATATACTGCTAATGTGATTGAAATATAAAAATCCTCAAGTAATTCACAGATATGTAATTATAATTTCCAATGAAAAAGTGCACGTCTCATTTCTAATTATCTCTTCTTTGAAATTGCGAATAAGGGACAAAATAATAACCAGCAATAATGTTCACACCTTGTAGAATAATAAAATTTGAATAGAAGAATAAATGTAAACAATGGAATGAGTAAAATTGAATTGATGGAATATTTGAATATGGCGGTTTCTTCAGATCTGTCATTATTTCGTATAACAGTTCTGCGTGTATCGTGTATATGTATTGAAAGAATGAAAATATAGCACCCGAAGTGAGACTCGAACTAGCGTCCCGGCGATTACTAGGCCCGAACGTTACAGGGTGAGGCACGCGTCCTGCTCGAACTCGGCAACATCTTGACTGAATATGAAGTGCTCGGAAAACTTGGAAGTCGATTTTATCGAGAATTTATGAATATGGCATCGAATGGCTTGGGGAAATTATTGTTCGACGTTTGAACTTTACGTACCCGAAGCGGAAAAAATTACAAAAGTCCGATTACCGTAGGGTTCCCTTGTGAGACATCGGTGGAAAGCCACCAATGTAGCCTATCTAATTACAATGTTTTTTTGTGTTTTTCTCAAAAGGAGTCACTGTGGACAAGTGTTGTTTCAGAAATCAGTGATTCAATTGCTCATTAAATAAAAACATCAGATTATTATTTTGTATAATTTACTTACATTATAGATTTCACAATGTTATCCAAATAAACTATGGCGGGCCGGTTTGGTGGAGTTCGCAGGCCATAGTTTGGAGATCCCTGATCTACACTAAATACCAGTTTATCTATGAAAAATTTCAAGCTAGTTAAAGTTGTTGGTTTCTAATACACATGCAGAAACCCATGAAGTGATATAATGTATTGACTATTATAAAAACACCTTTATTGCTAGATAGTAAAAGAGACTTGTGGTTTTAAACTACTCGAATGCTAGAGATAAAGTGAAATTACCAAATCAACCTTGTACGTTTTAAACTTCAGTAAAAATACTATGAATATTAGAAAATTCTGGAGGATTCTTTATGTTGTTCACGTACAAGTGCCCCTAGAAAGGAACGAGCTGATATCAAATATTCAATGAATTTGTGAATCAATCAGAAGATGAATTATCTGGCTATATTAACGGTCATGTCTGCACGTCGCGTTCATTTCACATCTCTGTAATGTTGCTTTGACAACTTAATTATTAGGTTTTGATCCGGCTCTGATGTATCGGCTTAGCTCATAATCATACAGCTTATGGCCGTACATGAGAACTCCTACGTACCTGCGGCAACTGACAAATTAGGCGGGCTGGGAAGAACGTCACAGGATTAATCACAGTTGTTTTCACAGCTTGTTTTGTAAATGCACAACCACTTAGTTATAATTGGGCAGGTATGGCGTTGTCACACTAAGAGAGTTCGTTAATATAGCTTTCAAAGGGTGTAGGCAGGAGCGTCATCAGCGAGTGAGCCTGTCTCGGCACAATGAGATTTTGCCCACCCAGTTGGCCTCCCCCTCAATACTCTCTTTTAAACAAACAAAAATGGTTGAGTATTATGTGATATTATTAAATATGCAACAGCACATCTGCTGAGGCCAAATTACGAACTGTTGTTGCTGTTTCACACTATTATTACTAATTATTATCATTATTACTAACTTCAATTTCAAACAAACCAAACTATACCCCGTGTCGCTACAGTCCTTGAAGTGACTAGGCCACTGCAATGCCCAGATTATGGGGTGACGTGTGGTCAGCGCGTTGGGCCCCCTCGGCCGTTAGTCTTGGTCTCCGTGACCGGGCCGCTGTCTCACTGCCAGACAGCTACTCAATTGTCCTCATGAGCCTAAGTGCACCCCGATCCAGCCCTCACGTCAGTTTCTAAAATCCCTGATGGAGCTGGGAATCGGACCCAGAGCTTCCGGGTGCGAGGTAGGCGTGTTAACGCAACATTATATTACAGTAATCAGATTCTTCTTGCAGCATTGACACGCCAGATATAATTCCAAACAGAAAGTTGCGTTGCTCAAATAGTTGCTTGTAGATAATATATCAAATACATATCCAAGTATAAAATGCTCCCACTGGTTGGCACCTGGAAATGTATACACGTCACACAATGCGACAGCCTTAAAGTGTTACATTAAGATTCTAAATTATTCAGTTTCTTCTTGCGGCTTTAGCAACGTATTTGGATATGATAAACTACTGTATATTAGATATTTTACATTACGTCATTTTGATTTTGGAATATTTCAATAATTTTACTTTTTTTTTGTAAGGATATCCATTTTATTACATTGTTTTACATTTAATTGTCAACAACAAAAGTCAACAAAATAGTCAACCCCTGGCACTATCCAGCCCATGACGGGCTAAGGCCGACCAAGCGACCGCTGCCCAGCCATTTGGCCTGCAGATATTGGGGTGACACGTGATCAGCGCGTCGGGTCCCCTCGGCCGTTAATCTTGGTATTCGTGATCGGGGCGCTGTCTCACTGTCAGACAGCTACTCAATTGTCCTCACGAGGCTGAGTGCACCCCGTTCCAACCCTCACGTCAGTTTTAAAATCCCTGACGGAGCCAGGGATCGAACCCGGGGCCTCCGGGTGAGAGGCAGGCGCGCTACCCCAACACCACGGGGCCGGCACATTTAATTGTAATATTTAATATACCATAATTTCTTACTTATCCAACATTAGTTAGTAGAATTAGATATACCAATAATTAACTGGCTGCATGACTCAGCGGTAACGTTCTCGCATGCTGTTTCCAAGGTTGCAGGATCGAATCATGGCTCAGTTAGTTGACATTTGAAGGTGCGTAAATGTGAGGGAGTCGTGTCAATAGATTTACTGGCACGTTAAAGATCCCCTTCTGGGCAAAATTCACGCACTCCGGTGTCTATAAAAGTCGCAGTAGTTAAAAGGGACGTAAAACCAATAACATTATATTATTTAATAATAATAATAATAATAATAATAATAATAATAATAATAATAATCATTTAGGTATATATTCTTAATGATGGCTGAAGAAGACCTCTTTGCTAGTTTAAAACATGCATCTTTGCAGTGCTTATTTTTTCAGGGGGAACGCGGGGGGTACGCGTACCCCTTAAACATTTAAAAACTGTTTAAGAAGAAATATTGGTACATTTGTATAACTTCCGACTTGAAAGTTCATCGATCAGCTGTTCACAACAGCTGGAGGAGATTTCGAGTAATCCTCGATTTAAATCGATCTATCGAATGTTTCTTTTGGTCGGCAACTCGGCACTCCGTTCTTATAAGCACGCAGGCTATTGTTTGGAGGTGAGGTAGCTTGTTATTTTGTGCGTGTGTTTAGTTTTGAAGGATAAAGAAAATAACGAACTATTTAACATCCACCAGGCATCGAAAAAGCTGAAAGTTAATGATTCGAATACAAACAATGATCGGACTTTGTAAATTGCCGACAATTGCAAGATCGTGATATTTTGTCGACTACAACTGAGAGTACCCCTTAAGTTTTCTTCAGAAAAAAAAAAAACTCTGCGAATAATAGATGTATTTCATTTATGTATTGATTGGAGTACATTTAACACATTTTGAGGATTATATCTATCAATACGGACATCACAAATACTTTGCTAATATCGCAAATGTCTTCGCATTTTATATTTAACAGTACTTTAATCTATTCTCTTACAAGCTTGTCTGCTGCATTTAAACCTGTTATTGGCCTCTCGTCAGAAGCCTCCGTGGCTTAGGCGGCAGCACGCCGGCCTCTCACCACTGGGTCCGTGGTTCAAATCCCGGTCACTCCATGTGAGATCTGTGCTGGACAAAACGGAGGCAGACAGGTTTTTCTCCGGGTACTCCGGTTTTCCCTGTCAAAATTTCATTCCAGCAACACTCTATCATTTCATTTCATCTGTCATTCATTTAATCATTGCCCCAGAGGACTGCGTCAGGCCTCGGCAGCCCGCACAGTTCATATCCTCTCCGCTAGATGGGGACTTCATTCATTCCATTCCTGACCCGGTCGGAGATTGGAAGCAGGCTGTTGATTTTCTTTATTGGCCTCTCGTCTGCTTCCTAATGATAGCGATTACCGTTTGTCAAGCTAACCGACTCTCACACGTACAGTGTATGGGGAAGCTGTTATAGTCTTCCACACCTTCGTTACTAAACCCTGTAGTTTTATGAATATCATCACTTGATCATAACGCGATAAAATATCTATGGTATCTTACCCCTGGAAGGAGAGAGGATTAAGATATGTGAACTGTTCAATAATATTTCTTTTAGATACAGTCCTGCATTTACATATAATTAGATATTATTTTTATCGATTAAGTAACGGCCGCTGTGAAGTCAGTGAGCTCTCAGAATTGGCCTAAGGACAGGCGACGTAAAATTAAATGGTAATAATATATCAATTTGTCCAAATACCTCATGACAAAGTACCTTCTCAAGATATTGGTATTATTATCTGATCGAAAGTTAGTGATAAACTGATAATATATCTATAAAGAAATAAAACGTAATGGGAATATTAGCAAAACCTATCATTTTAGAAGGTGGAATGAGAACAAGAAAGAACACGAGCCACAGAGAGTCTTGTCGTGGAGCGTATTTACAAGCGAGAATTTGCTTCTCGGACAAAGCGACTTATCAAGACATTGCCCACCTCCTGGCACAGTGGCTAACATCTTTGGCTGTTACCTCTGAGGTCCGGGTTAGATTCCCGGATGTGCCAAGAAATTACATTCTGATCTTGGAACGGGGAATGCAGTCAGCCTCGTCAGGTAGAACTGAGAAGAAGTGGGTATGATTCCCTGTCTGGAAGTAGTTTTCTGTGGTTTCCTACTTCTACTCCACGCAATTGATGATGATGATAATTTTTGTTTTAAGGGGCCTAACATCTAGGTTATCGGCCCCTAATGGTTTGGGTGATCATGGAGATGATAATGAAATGTAAACTGTAACGAAACCTAACTTATCTTACTAGAAGAAGAAATAATGGGAAACAAAGGAGAATAAGGCAAATAAAGGACGGGAGGAAAAGAAATGCCCTCAACCCTCGAAGAATGCGGATTGAGGGACTTGGAAGGAAGGAGAGCCATGAAAGGCAGATAGGAAAGTGAAAGAGGAGAGGGTCCGCCCCAGAGGTAATGGATAAAAGGGGGAAAACCGGACCCAGCTCAGGAATCCCTCGGGCTCACCAACTCCCGAGCTCACCAGCCGTGAGCTCCTGAGGGTGTAGCAATATCCAGGGTGCACCAGAAGTGGTGGGGCTACACACCCTGCCTCCTTGAGGGCCTTGAGCAGAAGGCAGGAGATAACATGAAAAGAAAAAGAAGGCTGACCCCTCGCAGAAGGAGGGTATCAGAAAAGATGAGACAAGGGCCAATTAAGGCGGGAAAGAAAGAGACTCCCTAGGCCTCGGATACCCTAATACCATCGGGGTCGGAAGAGAACAAGAGTTGACCAAGTGAGGTCGACAGGAAAGAAGACGGAGAGGAGCCCGACACAAGTAAGTGGAAGCAATGCCGGCCCCATGGTCGCCAACCCACGTCCCACTAGATGTGAGCTCCTGGGAGTCCAGGCAATTGAGCATTACACGATAATAATAAACTTTTATTGCAGCCAATAGCCATAAAGGTACACATTCAAATAGCATGGCACATATCACACCGTTGGTGACAGTGAACACACACCAGCCTCGATCTAGCTCGTGGAATCACGAAATTCAGCATACTTTGTGGTGAAACCCACGCACGTCAAACCTGGTGACTGTATGCCTCAGATTATATCCTCCACGCCTCCATTCCCGGTTGATCAACGCATCTGTGGAATAAAATTCATCCTATATCGTATATCTCTTCATGTGTAGTTCCTGCAGTAATTCTGTGTAGGCCCTTGTCTCCGGAAGTAGAAGTCTCAGTCTTAAGTCTTCCACAAAATACATCTCCGTTGCAAGAACATAGACTAGACGAGATGGTGTATATTTCGACATACATAGAACTCGCTAAATCTTGCCTTCAACCTTTCCAAATCTTGTTAATGGGATTTCGAGAGGCATTCCCATATTAGCTCTTGGCCATATATTGCTCTTGGAACTATTTTTGCATGAAACATTGCCATGGCTGTTTCCAATGACAGCTGAGGCAGGTGTTTGATATCACAGATGCTTGGTATTGCTGTATTAATTATCTTCTTTAAGTGTATAGTGAAGGTTGTTCCTATTACCTGTATTGTAATCCCTAGATATTTGTTTCGGTTATTGATTCGTAGCATCTGCCCCTTGCATGAAATGAAGCAATCTTCTAACAATTTCCCTCCTCTCCTGAAAACTACCAATTTTGTTTTGTTCGCATTAAGGACCATTTAATTTTCCTCTGCCAAGTCTTTGGCTACTTGTAGTTCCACTTTACCATCAGACGCAAGAGCCATGTCATTAGCATATATTCATTCATTCATTCATTTATTTGCAATGGGGGGTGTGTCCCCCGGTGGCAAATTTTATATACATAACAAATAAATAATTATACATAACAATTCAATAACAATTATACAACAATTAAACTGGAGTATTTACACAGATAGTCAGTCTTTTCTTAAACACACCTATATGTTTGGGAAAAGGCTCTAAGACTGCGGCAGGTAGAGAGTTCCAGTTATCAATGGCACGGTTTACAAAATAATATTTACCATAATTTGTTCGCTGTGGTCGGCCCTTAACTTTGAAAGGATGATCGCTCCTACCCATGTAAGTGGGCTTTCCCAATCGTTTGCTAAGCTCACCCCATGCTGGTTGATTTGTATACGTGTTGTACATAGCGCAGAGTCTAGATTTCATCCTCCTAGCCTCCAGTGATTCCCACCCAAGTTTCTTTAACATACGGCTCACACTGCTCCTGGGATTAAAGTCATTGAGCACAAATCTAGCGGCCTTTCTTTGTACCATTTCCAACTCATTGATGAGCCCTACTTGATATGGATCCCAAACCGCCGAGGCATATTCCAGAATAGGTCTTACAAGTGACAAATAGCCTAATTCTTTAGCAGAGGTACTACTTCCTTTTAATACCCTCATTACAAAGTGCAGGGATTTGTAAGCTTTTGAAACTACACATCCTAAATACATGGAATCATTTCCTGAAATCAACGACTGGAGGTTGGTAAAATCCGCCGCAAAAATGCATAGGCCTTTAAAAAGCATGACTAAAGAGCATACACAGTTGAGACTGCAAAATAGATTTAGCTTGCTAGAGGATGAGAGGGAGGAAGTATTATCTTCAACACAGGATATGAGCGAACCTCATAATCATGTTCCAAAACATCAGCAAACAGATATGTACCAAACCTCACCTATGCCGAAGAAATCAAAGTTAATTATCCTAAGTGACAGCCACGGCAAGGGTCTTGCTCCGAAGCTTAATATAAACACTGACAGCAACAAATGTCAAGTTCTGGGCATCACACGACCTGGTGCAAAATTAGGTAGTGTTTTGGAAGGAAGCATAAACGTTACATATAATTTATCCCGTGAGGACTGTCTTGTTATATGGGGTGGAGCCAACAACGTGTACGAGAATGAGGCAAATGACGTAGTTCAAACTCTACGAAATGTACTGCCAACCCTATTAGGAACAAACGTTGCTGTGATTGGCCTTCCACACAGGTCTGACTTAATACCAACGTCATGTGTAAACACTGGAATTAGGAAGACTAACAAAAAACTTAAAATATTGACGAAATACCACCCTAACTGTACATTTCTTGATATTAAATTGCCTAGGAATTGTTACACTAGGCATGGACTCCACTTAAACTCTAGGGGGAAATCTGAGTTAAGTAGCATATTAGCTGATTGGATGCACTCTATCTTACATTCCAAGGGAACAGCCATCCCTCTCCAGTTTAAACCAAGTTTGGACAGTAATGAGAAGGCAGAAAAATGTATTAACCTGGAAAGTGATCTCACCTACCAACGTGAATCAGGAAGTCAAGTAATGATCTCTGATACAATCAAGGACATTGACATATCAACAAATGCACAAGCAGGTTGTAGCTCGGTTCGCATGTCCTGCAGAAAGAAAAAGACAGCTACCCGAAATGAAGATTTTTTATGGTTTTGCCCACTCACCAAATAAACAAGACAACACAAAGGAATAGTTCTTCATCTAAAGATATTAATATCAGTGGTTATTATCAGAATGTAAATGGACTAAGGTCAAAATTAACTGTTCTTTCTCAATCAATTAATATGGCGAATTACGATTTCATAATCCTTACTGAATCTAACCTTTGTGAAATCATAGGTAACGGTGAGTTAGCTCTAGATCAATATGATGTTTATCGTTGTGATCGTTCCATAGATGCTAGTGAATTAGAATGAGGAGGTGGTGTCTTAATTGCAATCAGGAAAACTCACAAATCTAAACTAATATCCCTAAAAATTAAATCTGTTGAACAAGTCTTTGTTGAAGTCCAAATTCATGACCAAACTTTCATTCTAGGCTCTGTATATCTATCACCAAGCTTAGAATTGCAAAAGTACATAGAGCATACCATTACAGTTGAAGACATATTGGACTCTCAAAATGAAAATTGCCATTTTCTGTTAATGGGCGATTACAATCTCCCGAATATAACATGGTTTCAATCAAATGAAGACTGTATGGGGTTCCTCCCATGTGGAATTAATACTGACAAATCAGAACAAATTATTGACTCCTTTTGCTATCTAAACTTATATCAGTTTAATAACATTCCAAATATTCTTAACCGTAATCTAGATTTAATATTCTCCAATTTTTCCTTAACTGTTAACCCTAGCATAGATGTTCTAATTCCTGAGGATAAGTACCACCCTCCTCTAGATATTGATTTTAAGATGGCGGTTGATCATCAACCTCTTTCAAGTAATTATAGTTATCACAATTTTGATAAAGGTAATTATATCGGTCTCAATAATTGCTTAGCTACAATAGACTGGAGCTCTGCATTGAAGGAACAAGATATAAATTCTGCTGTAAGCAATTTTTACTCTATTCTATATGAAGGCATTGATAGATTTATTCCTCTTGCTTATTATAAGGACCCATGTTTCCCACAGTGGTTTAACAGTGAACTAAGAGCCAGTGTCTTACAGAAGAAAGCGACCCATGCCTTATACAAAAAGTCGGGCAGCACTCATGATTATTATGCTTTCTCGGAGCTTAGAGCCAAATGTAAACACTTGTCTGAACTATGTTATACTGAATATTTAAACAAAATTAGATCTAATCTATACAGCGACCCAAAAAGCTTTTGGGCTTTTATCAAGACAAAAAAGAATGATAAAGGTATTCCTGGTACAGTTTATCTTGACAATGTGAATGAAAGTGATGGACCAGGTATTGTCAATCTTTTTGCTAAACATTTCTCCTCAGTCTATAAGGCACCAATCGTTAACACCCAAAAATTTGAAACTCCTTACTCTATTAACGTCTCCACCTGCCAGGTTGAAAAGAGTGATATTTATAACAAATTAGAGAAACTCTCAAATAACAAATCATTTGGTCCTGATGGTCTACCACCAATTCTATTAAAATCTTGTCGATTCATTATAACAGAACCATTATTCATCTTATTTAACCTCTCTCTTGGAACTGGTAAATTTCCTGATAGATGGAAGAGTAGCTATGTAACTCCTGTCTTCAAATGTGGTGACAAATCCAATGTTAAAAATTATAGAGCTGTTTGTAAATTGTCCTTTATACCCAAATTATTTGAATCTATAATTACTGACAAAATTACACCCCAATTTTCCTCCTACATAATTGAACAACAGCATGGCTTTATGCCAGGTCGTTCAACATGTACAAATCTCCTAGTTTATTTGGAGTACTTACTGAAAGCAGTAGAAGAGCACAATCAAGTGGACTGCATCTACACTGATCTAGCCAAAGCCTTCGACTCTCTCGACCATAAAATTCTTCTTTCAAAATTACAATCTTATGGTATACAAAACCCTCTATTATCATGGCTGTCCTCATATTTAGAAGGCAGAACTCAGATTGTCAAAATACTTAATTTCTTATCTCAACCAATAGTTGTCTCTTCTGGTGTTCCGCAAGGTGCCCATCTTTCTCCATTGTTATTTCTAATCTTTATTAATGATATCAATACAGTTTTCAAACATGCCAAAATCCTCCTGTTAGCCGATGATACAAAGTTCTTTATGAAAGTTCAATCTCTACAGGACTGTATACTTCTTCAGGAAGAACTTTGGCGTCTAGAGGAGTATTGTTCTTTAAATGGGTTACTGCTCAATGAAACTAAATGTAAACTAGTTAGATTCTCAAAGAAGAAACAGAATATTGAATTCTCTTATCACTTTCTATCGCCTACTCCACTTCATGCTGTTAGAAGTATATGTGACCTGGGAGTAAAATTCTCAGACACGCTTAATTTTAATGAGCATATGGTAAATATTAAAAAAAAGGCTTTGCAGAGATTAGGTTGCATAACTCGTTATTCCAAGGAATTTTGTGACTCAAATATATATTTCCTACTGTACTTGACCCTTGTCAGACCCTTAATTGAATATTGTACACCGATTTGGAGCCCTTTCAATAAAACACAAATTGAGAGTTTAGAGAAAGTACAACACAAATTCCTACGAATTTATGCATATCGTTTCCTACACCCAATAACGAATCATAACTACACTGAAGTAATGATGCAATTGAAGCTGCCAACTCTTAAATCCCGTCGTGAAAATTTTTATATTCTTAATATGTACAAAAGTTTAAACTCTCACATAAACTGCCCAGAATTACTAAATGAAATCAATATATATGTGCCACCCCGTTCGATGCGCAAGCATCATGTCTTTGAAACAAACTGGCACCCAACTAATTATGGTCTAAATAGTCCCATTGACAGAATGATGCGAATCTCTAATGGGGTCAACATAGACTTGTTCAATACCGATGAAAGACCCATGAGAAAATATCTGTTTTCCTATTCATTAGACAATCTGTATGAATATAGTTGATTGTAATAGTAGGGTACCGTACTTTGTATTACTCTTAATGTCTTTTATGTTGTATAAAAGAAAATGGTGGAAGCCGTCAATAAATATGTATGTATCCTACATGACTACTCCATTTCATATCATTCCTTACGTGAACGCCCAAATATTTGCAAGAATCTTCTTCTACAAGTATTTCCGAGCCAATGTTATATTGAAAATCCTGCCTTCGCACTTTCCCTATTTTTAAGAGACTACATTTTCTTTTGTTTATTTTCATTTTATTTACAATCGCCCACTTATAGACCAGGTTCAGGTCCTCTTGAAGCACTGCATTGTCTTGTGAGTCATGTATCTTTCGATATATTACACAATCATCCGCAAACAATCGACAGTCACTGCGAATCCCATTTGGTAAGTCATTTATAAACGCCAAAAATAACTCATTGATGAGCTCTACTTGATATGGATCCCAAACCGCCGAGGCATATTCCAGAATAGGTCTTACAAGTGACAAATAGCCTAATTCTTTAGCAGAGGTACTACTTCCTTTTAATACCCTCATTACAAAGTGCAGGGATTTGTAAGCTTTTGAAACTACACATCCTACATGACTACTCCATTTCATATCATTCCTTACGTGAACGCCCAAATATTTGCAAGAATCTTCTTCTACAAGTATTTCCGAGCCAATGTTATATTGAAAATCCTGCCTTCGCACTTTCCCTATTTTTAAGAGACTACATTTTCTTGTGTTTATTTTCATTTTATTTACAATCGCCCACTTATAGACCAGGTTCAGGTCCTCTTGAAGCACTGCATTGTCTTGTGAGTCATGTATTTTTCGATATATTACACAATCATCCGCAAACAATCGACAGTCACTGCGAATCCCATTTGGTAAGTCATTTATAAACGCCAAAATAACTCATTGATGAGCCCTACTTGATATGTATGCGTTTACCTTCTCGGTTTGTTTCTCAGTTTCCCTGATTGCCTCATGTGTGAAAACGTTGATTAGCAGCGGACTGAGGTTCGCCCTGCAGTACCCCATTCATCAGCCTAATCCATCTTGATTTGCTTAGGCTGCCACTTATTTGAACATAGTTCTTTGATAATATGTTGGTTACTAGCCTTGTAAGCCATGCACGTCCAATGATTTCTTCTTGTCTTCTGACAAGCTTCAAACTATCCACTGAGTTAAATGCCTTTGAGTATCTATGAATATTACGTACATTTAACCTTGTATTTTCCTGGTTGTTTCATGAATATCTTGCAGGAGACATTCGGCTGCTATCAGGGTTGATCTCCCTGCTCTACACCCAAACTGCTCGTCAGGAAGTACCGGATGTACTATGCTGTTAATTCTCTGTTTCATCAGTTTGATTAGTATCTTTAAAACTGCTGATTCAAGTGCAACTCCGCGATATTATTGTGAGCTGTGCACGCGTACTTCTCCTTTCCCTTTGTAAAGCATCTTAACGACTGCTTTACACGAAAATACCATTCTATTAAGAGTGGAATGCCTTTTACATTTACTTTCTGTCTCACTGTGTAGTTAGCTGGCTGCTTGGCGAAGCGGTAAGATTCTTGGCTGTTGTGTCCTACGTTGTGGGATTGCATCTCGGCACATTCAGCTGGCATTTTCATCCGAGCGCTGTGAATCTTGGCACGGTGTATCTTCATACAAGCCTTAATATACTGACGTATAATTTAATGGAATTTTATGAGAACTTAAAATGGCGGCTTTGTAATTTCTTTAAAATCTCGTTTTCATTTCTGTGTTCTAAGGAAGACCAGTAGGATATATGAAAATAAGCTATTTAGTTCTTCACGGAACTACTTGTTTCATTTGACTACCCTATTTACTACGATATTCTTCATTTACCTCCGATGTTTGTGTAGCTTTTGGTGAATTTGCTAACAGGGTTTGATCGAGATTGAGTATATATACTGAACCCTTGCAAAGAAGCTTATGAGACTCAGTTTCGGGGGGTGTAACAGTCCATTTCGTAAGTTGTTGTTAAAGCGCTTCTATAACATGCAGGGTAACACATAACAAAATAACATGCAGGAAGAAGTGAATACCAGGGTTAAAACAAATGAATTTAATAACAGATCAACTATTTACAATGAAAATAAACAAACAAAAAACTCCCAAATGACTCCCACTTGAATAAATTACTTGCCATAACTAGGCCTAATCTCAGGAGAGATTATAAACTGGACCAAATGTCCCAAATACTTCAATGACATTGTGTACGTGTGCGGCTGTTCTACATGCTTAACGATGAGTACAAATAAATGCGAGATTCGTCACCATCCGGTAAACCTTCAGAGGACGAATCTGCATTGTTTAGAGCTAGACAGACGCGGGGAACCAACTATACACTACTTAAATTAATCCGACACTTCCTACACTAAATAAAACAACAAATAATTTCCGCATGAAATTGGAATCAAGGAACTGCCGTAGCAAAAACATTAGTGCCTAAAATTAGGACTTTTCAAAATCAACACAAGTAAATTAACACGTGACCAACAAAAGAAAACACATATGACCGCTTGCCATTTTTACAAGTAAATACAACTACACCACAAGGTGTCACAACAGACAAACTAACATGAAATGAGTCATAGAAAATCACTAGGCTCAAAGCCAACATTTACAGCATTAAAACAATATTCCATTCATACGATATGCGATAATTCGTAACAGACATGGCGAACTCCCCAATTAATTATGGTCCACTGACCATCACAAAAGAACAGGTTTGCTAATGATAGCTTATAGGGGTCAGTCGGTCAGCTGGACTGCCTAAAGAATGAGTCACCAGACCTAGACGGGCGCTAAGTGGAAATCTGCACCTCTGTCAACCCACGTGTCAATAACCTCGACCTGCCGTGGCATGGGTTCGAGTCTCGAAGAAGCGTGCTCCCAAAGCACATAAAATACGTGTGTGTGTCAGAATAAAATATCTCAGCATTACCCCTAGGAAATCCAACAATCAGCACTGGACAAGGTACAGTAGCCTCCAAGAGCGCTCTGCTTTTCCATCAAAAATACCACAACAACAAAATCATTGAGGGCGGTAGCACCACCTACCCCTCATCACGAAGAATCAATACACACACCTGACACAAGAACACACACAGAATCACACGTATGGGTTTGACAGAAATCTGAAATAAATGACATAAATATTTTCCACCAACTTGCGCTTCCAATCTAGTCCGTGACTAAAGAACCTGAAAAGGACTCAAAAAAATCTAAAAATTTAGAACTAAGGTGTTCTACGGTTACATCTTAATTTGTTGCGTTCGGCAACCCTAGTATGAATAAAAGCCTGTTCATCAAACATCTTACAATAATTACCTCCCTTTCCTATAAAAAAAATGAACTTTAATAAAGCACCACTTATCGAATGTGGGGGCGTGGTGGCTCAGCGGTCTAGCTGTATGCCTCTCACAAAGGCGGTCCGGGTTCGATTCCCGGTCAATGCATGTGAGATTTTTGAAGTGAAATGCCATGCCCTGTGGTTCGGATTCCACGTAAAAAGGAGGTCCCGTGGCTCATGATCCAGAGATTAACGGTCACGTTAAACTACAAGCTTCCTTCCTTTTTTTCCTTATCGAATGTAACGAGTTTCGCATTCGCAAGGATAAAATCAAATACACGCGCCGTGCACACTAAATATGACTCCAAAGAAAAATATACAACAAACAAATTTGGCCACGCGCCAACGTACATTTAAAGATAATAGTGTCGGCACACAAAAAAATCTAAACACAAGAAAAACTAAGAATGAAATATTTACAACGTTCCCGCGTCTTATCTAACTACATATTGAGTAAATCAATGTTTGTACATCACCGTTTCAGCTTGCAGAACTTAACCTTCATCCCGGTGCATTTCCCTACGGGAAATCTAGCCCTCCATCGTCGACGTAGTTGTAGAGGCGATGCACATCATTCCAACACACGATCATACATCAGACATCTTGGCGTAGCTTCTTGTACAGAAATGTTCAATGTTAATAAATATGCCTAGCTATAATCGCTGTGAGCTACTACTTTTACTCACAATAATGTCCTATGCGATTACTGATCGTAGACTTGCCCTATCTTAGCATTCGCTTAACACACGCACAAATATCACTCAAAAATATAATACAAAATTTACATAAAATTACACACTTCAAACTCATCGCAACTGGCTTGAAAACAAGTCTTAAACATGTCAATCGTGCAGCTCTAATCTCGCCTAGATATCTCCACTGCTAAACGTGAACTCTGCTCCCTTGAGCACAAAATGAAATGTTAGTGAAGTATGCTCATTAGAGCTTGAAAAATCGTGACGCAGACTGACGTGAACGTTGCTCACCAGAGCTCAATAAAGTTGTGTCCTAAACAGCTCATCACCGATCAATTGCTTGCCACGGTGGGTGAGTGGTTATAGTGTCGGACTACCAACCCCAAGATAGCAGGTTCGCCCCTGGCCATGGTAAGTGATTTTTGAAGGCGACAAAAATCACGATACTCATGTCATACGTTGTTGGCATGTTAAAGAACCCATTTGAATTCAGTAGGCCGTGTTCAATGGCAAAATTAATCTCGGGATTTTCCGCCTACACAAAGTTCCTCCATTCTCTACTTGAAAGCGCTGTAGTGTCAAGGAGTTTAGATATCTAACCTCCTTGACTTTCATAGCGTTCAAAGGAACGACGAAATTCGACATGCAAGCTACCCTCTGGGTGTCAATTAACAAAGCTTGCACCAGGCACCGAGGCCATACGATATTATTATTATTATACCGATCAATTTATTGGAAACTGACAGAATGAGGTAGGGTGGGGAGAATTTGTAAAAATTATCTGGAGTTTTCACGTCACAAACTTGGGACTAGTATCAATCTTCATCATTTTATCCAAACGTCTCAATGCACTTATGCGGAATTAATTCGGATCGGCGGTTCTTTAGATATGTGTTTCCGCGCCTTTTTCTAGGGTACGCAATTCACCGCGTGGCTTTGGCGTGGTCTCTTCTGATTGGCTGATTCAATCCTGGATCGGTTGAAACTTTACTCATGACACTCCCATAATGACTCCAATTTAGGTGCGCGTTGGTACAGAATTTGTCATTGAACTCGGCTTAACCGGCCGTCTTCAGGAATAACTACCAAGCTTGCTTCTGTTGTAATCATTGCAACACACTACCTTGCCTTCCCTTTGTCAATTTCAACATGTACTGCCTGGGCATCAGTAATAATAATAATAAAATAATGAAGACTTATTCATCGATAGATTAATAAGGGTTCAATACCTTTGAAACGGACTATACGTTCCTAATGCTACTGTGTAAAACAGAGGTTGTGCCCCTTTACTGACAAAGTCCGATGGAAAACATGGTGGACCGAGCTGACAGAATTGGATGGTGCCATAATCAAAACACACGTAACTATCATAAGCTATACTCCAGCAAAGCTTTTACGTTTTTGCCGTGTCTGTTTACTATTGAAACAGACTGTACGTTCCTAATGCTACTGTGGAAACAGAGGGTTTGTCCCTTTACATGGTGGCCATAGGTGTATGTTTACTATTGAAATGAACTGTACTGTGCTAATGCTACTGTGGAAACAGAGGTTTTGTCCCTTTACATGGTGGCCCTAGGTGTATGTTTACTATTGAAATGGACTGTACTGTGCTAATGCTACTGCGGAAACAGAGGTTTTATCCCTTTACATGGTGGCCCTAGGTGTATGTTTACTACTGAAATGGACTGTACTGTGCTAATGCTACTGTGGAAACAGAGGTTTTGTCCCTTTACATGGTGGCCCTAGGTGAATGTTTACTATTGAAATGGACTGTACTGTGCGTACTATCGCGTGTATAAATAACGGGCCACCTTGCCGTGCGGGAGTTGAGTTTTCGAGCCATCAGGTTGCCATCACTTGGTGTGTTTTCGGGAGAGGAATGCTGAGAGCCGTGATTGGGCAGCACTCCTTGTAGGCAAGGGGGGGGGGGGAGGGGGGGGGAGGGGGGGGGGGGAGTGTGGTAACACCTGTTAATCACAAGAGGCTGACAGTGGCTCAGTAACACGACAGCGAACTTTGATTTTGAGGTCAGTGACCTTTAATATGAACGACCGTTTGGTGAGGAGGGGGAAGATGGTTGGGCTCTATGAAGTTGGCGTCCGAATAACAGAAATATAATTAGTTTAGAACGTTTGTGATTTCCTTCTTTTTCATCTTATTAAACTGCGTTTAGTCCCTAACTGTGAAAACTCAATTCTCAAAAGAATTCACACACAGTAAAACTCAACAGTGCATTTCGAACGAGATTTAACAATTAATGGGTTACTTAGCATTTCAATCTATATTTATTAAAACCGTCTCGTTATCTGTAACAATCTTCCAAGCGCGAAACTAAAGAAAATCAAAGTTGGTGCTGCGCTCCTCGATCTGTCGCCCTCCTCTCCCCCCTTTGCCTACAAGCACAGGTGCCCAATCACGACTCTCAGCATTCCCCTCCCGAGAACACCCCAAGTGATGACAATCTGATGGCTCGAAATCTCAATTCCCGCTCGGCAAGGTGTCCCGTTATTTATGCGCGCGATAGTACCTCTTAATACTGTATGATGCCGAACATGCATCTCCTTATTTTTCAGAACAATAAAGACTCCTGTAATTGGTCGGCATTATAAACCATTTGATCCTGGACGATCGTGCTCTCAGCACAGCTGGCTAACAGGTAGCACCTAGGATTGGTCACGACAGACTGATAGGGATCGGTGCTGAATTATTGACTGATACTTCTATCACTTAGATTGGTTGCCATAATGTTACGTCAGGAATGTACAATAACAGTTCAAAACTTCCGTTTCTGTAGTAAAGTGGTCATAATGTAGTCACATCTGACCTGACTAATTCCTTTCCCACAATCGACCTGACAGAACTAGATGGTGCCGTAATCAAAACACACGTTAACTATCATAAGCTATACTCCAGAACGCTTTTACGTTTTTCCGTGTTTGTTGCATGATTTCACCTAGATGCATGAAGTCAGGTTCATCAGCGAGCACTCGGAACACCTTGCCCGGACCACCACTGGGGTAGTGTAACTTGCACTACGTCCCATACTTATAGCACACCACTATAATGCACTGTATGCATACGATACTGAACACTAATATCCCCCCGGTTGTGACTACAGACCGTTCGAATAATATAATGTATCGGCAGTCAATTATTAAACCCCCGTGGCACTACAGCCAATGAAGCGACCGCTGCCCAGCCATTTGGCCTGCAGATATTGGGGTGAAGCGTGGTCAGCACATCGGGTCACCTCGACCGTTAATCTTGGTTTTCGTGACTGGGGCGCTGCCACACTGTCAGACAGCTACTCAATTCGGTGGCGTAGTCGGTAGCATGCTGAACTGCTATGCCCAAGATCTTGGGTTCAAACACGGCCCGAGTCGTCGGATTTTTAAGAGCGTTAAAATCCCTCTGCATGCCTTCCTTCGGAAGGGAAGTAAATCCGGTTGGTCCATGTCATAGATTTATGGCATCTAAAAGAACCTACCACTACAATTGGTAGTGTGTAGCCAAATTTGCAGGTTATATTTGGCTAGTTAGAAACGTTCTATCAAGTTCCAACGTTCACCGCTAGTGACAGTGTCATTTGGTAGCTTAAGTTGGAATTACTTGAAGTTGAACTTGCTGGGAGCCTACGGGCGTTCAATTACAAGACACTGCTCTGGCCATTGGCTGCAATTCATTGTCCTCACGGAACCCGGGGCCTCCGGGTGAGAGGCAGGTGTGCTACCCTAACACCACGTAGCCGTTATTGTGGTGCAATATGTCATCTAAATGAAGATGTACCAAGTAGCTGGGTACGTTACGTTACTCCTCCAATTCGCTGTTTCAACTCTCTCCACGTCACTACGTAGTAGTTTTAAGCGTTAATTTCATGTTTTGCGATGGCACGATATCGTAACTCGGATGATATGTGGCACTACAGTAAATGACTGCAGGTACATCACATTATTCGAACGGTTTGTAACCATATCGAGGGAAAATAATAGCTGTCAATGAATGAATGAAGAGGAGTTATTTCATTCCCCTTCCCGGAAAACCGGGAAGGGGCGGGCACCCAGCTCAACGAGGAGCTCTTGTGCCAAAGAACAATGAAAATGGAGGAGAAAAGGAAAATATTATTGAAAATATGCTAGGCATATGACAAAAGGGGAGTTGAGGGAGAAAAGCTGGCGCAGAGGAAACCCGCGACCCCCAAGCCGGCCCCCCCGGACGAGGCCCCCGCACCACCCGCCCGGACCTCACCCTACGTCGCCCCTTTTATTTAATAAACATAGTACATGACAATACAAAACAGAGAACATACAGATTTGTGGGTACTTGATAGAACACTAACAGTTACATATCAGAAGAATAGAGGAGAAAGATGAATGTTAAAAAATTGTCTGTTCAGTCTATTGTACTGTGCCCAACTCTAGGAATGGGTATTCCAAGATTCAGACACCTAGATATCAAGGGAAAGGCTACAGCCGCTTTTGAAAGTTGAGATATTTGAATATCGCGCTCCATTACTTCTAGAATGGAATGGAAACTTTGTGCAGCCAAGAGCATGTTAAGTGACGTAGCAAGTAGTAGCAGAGGTCGAGACTATTTGTTGATTAAATAGTTAGCCATGGAGTAGAGACTTGAGACTTGGATCAGATTACTGGCATGGCCAAATGAAAGAGAATGCATTTAGTCTCAAGTGAATCGGACCAGAGACACCGGAGATATGAGGATTTCCAGATTTCAGCGTGATCCAGCGTGGACCCGACCGTTTTGAATAAAAGCCGACCGGCCCAAGCATCATCAGCTCACTTCGAACCAAGCTCTTGCATGACAAGGTGCTGCTGCTACGTTAAGCCAAGGCACATGGTTGCCGGATCTACGCAGAAGATATCTTTAAATTGTGATAGTCACAAAAGTGCTGCGATACGTGTGGAACATAGTAAGTTTCCGGCAGAGGGAGTCACTAAGGTGATTGTTATTTTTCTACGGACACTGGTGAAATACTTTATTTCTATATGGACACATGCTAGACTTTGTCTAGAAAGTACTTTGTCACAGTCCAGTAATAATAATTCAATACTTGGATATTTAAATCCAATTAGTCAGTTTCATAAATTGTAACTTGATAACCACTCCGATCTTTCAGTATATTGAAGGCCAGTCTATCACGGTGTTGTTCATTAGCCGACAAAGGGAAACTATAAGTTGCTTCGCGCATAATAGATGGTGTTAAACCATGCCCAGGGAACGATCTTCAGAACAGCCGTTGATTGATTTAGACTGTCAGTGTTTTCTTGTACTGAAAAGATCACCTTGAGTTATGTTACAACTGACGTATTTGAGAATAGATCATTTGGATCTGACCCCATTTAAGCGAACTGCTATGGCTTTAACAGAAGCCAATATTAAAATGGATCAGCAGTTACTTCAAACTTCAAGAAATATTTCCACTATATCGTGCTAGACAGATTGTGGGTATATAATGGCGGCCGATACAAGGATTAGACGTGCGTGTCCAATAGGGCATGTATCTGGATAAATCTGGTACAGACCAGGTTCACTACGCTTCAAGAACAAAGGGAAATGTAAGCCACATTTGACTTTTATATTATGCCTAGCTAATTGGAACAAACTCATTTTCTGCAGATGACCAACACATTTGTTTTTCTTCGTATTTAAATCTTGCAATGATTTACGCAAGACATATTAGAGTTATTCTGAGCATTTTCAGCACTCAGAACAGTTTAGGATCGATGACCGAGCATAACGAGCATTTATTTCAATGTTTCATATTTTTTTGATAATCACGGTTATCAGCCGAGGTAACTGTAAAAGTTAATAATTATTTTTGTTGAGAAATGGATATTTTATCCATATTCGCAGAATCGAACATGTGGATTCTCACATAATGAAATAATAATTAAACACATTTACAATAATATAACTAATAATAATAATAATAATAATCCACTAATAATAATAATAATGATTTTCATAACTTTTCTAAATAATTCTTGGATCTTATATTTTCTAATAATCACATTCATTGAGAGAGAGCTTATGAAGTAGTTTAATCATTTCTAGTTAGGAACAGGTGATTTTCCGAAGGATAGTGGTTAGCGCAAGCCCGCATTCAACCAACATTACAGTTCTGGTTGAACAGTTAATATTTGCAATGAGCAAAGTATATTTTTCAGATAACACGGAGAGGCATGAAACGGGAAGTAAATGATATTTGTATCAATTAGGATATTTTTGTATTTATATAAAATCATGACGTAGATACACATTCGAAAGTGAAATAGAGAGTATCATAAGTGTGGTAACTTCACGATTTGAACTGAATGGTAAAATAAAATAAACTTGTAAGTTTATAAATCTTCCAGTGTTGATAATAAGCAGAGGCTTGATTTATTGTATAAATTTTGGGAAGAAAATTTATGTTTGTGGAGTAGTTGAAATGCCATTCCCAGCTGCGCATGTTTAAGTCGCAGGAATGAGGAGGTTTTTATTTGAGCATCAATCAAATAGCAGGTTCGATGACTCAGTGTTAAAGAAGGAGTATTGGAAATACACATTGCGTCGTATGAATGACCCAAAGGTTATTTCTTAAAAACCATCAGTTCTTATTTCAGCCTTGTTTACGGATTCCATTAAGACTTTGATTTTGCTAGAACCCGGATTTGTCATGATAGTATTTTATTCTTCTTCAGAGGAAGACCTTTGCCGTTGTTGTTGGAATATTGTGTTCTTATAAAAATAATAGAATGGGCCACTGCCAATTAAAAATAATTCCATAACCACGAATAATTTGAAGGATGTTTTCAATCCTAGTGCCATGAACTAAATGAATTTATTATGAGGCTACAATTCTTATTTCCGCATTCTGTTCAAGAATTGCAAGTTGTGAAAGTTACTAAAATGGCCACAAATATAAATATTTTTCTTAATAATGATTCCAAGTGGAAAATCGAATAGTTGAATGGTCCAACAATTTATTGATCAAGTTGATGATTCAGAAATCATATATTTTGTTAGGAACTTGAAGTTCATAATCGAGTCACTTCTCGAAACGTTTAATGTCAGAAGAACAATTAATTTTGTTGTGCTTCGCACAGTTCTTCGATACTATGCTCAAGGGTCAGATACTTTTCAGATGTTGTTATTCATATGTGTACTGAACCCTTTACCCTCTGATGGATAAATGATTCGATGTTTTATTTCTTCAATTAATAAATATTTTCACCAGCATCATGAAAATAGCCAGACGGAGATGAGGAAATTTCAAGCATTTGTTGGAGACAATGGGGACATACCTGCAGCAGTTTGACAAAAGGCTAAATACTTAGGATTGTGAAAAGATAGACCCTAGCAATGTTTCAGAAGGACAGGTGGTGGCTACCTCAAAATAGAAAGGACGCGTGGTTAGACACGCTTATGGCATGTTCATGGTAATATTCACGCCTAGAAAAAATATGATGCAGTAACGTGAGTGGCTGATGAAAATACTAGACACTCCTACGAGGCCAAGGTCTGATAAAAACCGCCAAGTTACAGAAAATGTGGAACCAATGGGAGAAGAATGCTTACCAGCGCGGCAAGTCTAGCTTGGGCACGCGATGGCTAGCATTAACGCGGGAGATCGGCTAGACAACATCTCTACGATCGATTCTAGGATTAATGGGCATATTCTTGACCTGCGCAATTTTACGAGTTCAGTGATATTTATTTCATTCCTGTACCACTATTATTTTGAGAAATTTTTATATAATTTCCCCCTCTATCAATACCTAGGGCCGGTTCATTTATAAGTGGCGTGAAGAGCCAAGACATGGTTTATATATTATTTTGTGTGTCGGTGGACACAGGCTATTACTTTTGTTCGTCTGAGGACGGAAGCTTATTATATTTGGTGTGTCGAAGACACAAGTTTATCATTACATTTTGTGTGTCGAGGACACAGGTTACTTTACATTTTGCGCGTCTAAGGACGTAGACACTTATACTTTTGCGTGTCATGTGGACACAGAAATTATTAATAAATGTGTTAAATTCAGTGATAGATAGTCACAGTACTATATTTTGTAGGGACAGTAGCATCGAAAATTCGCCAACAGACTGTTCCGGGGAAAGTAGTACCTGAAACGGCGAATTTAGTAGTCAGATATCGAGTGTATAATAATCTAACTCTTTGAATCAGCACGAGAGATGACATCGCTTATCCTGGAAGAAGTTTGGAACTATCAACACTCCGTCCAGATGGCTGAGATGAGCTAAGAAGCATTCAGTTGGGAGATGGCAGCAGATGTCCTTTGACGGGTGACTGGCCGAGGATGAGTACAAAATAATATTCTTATTATCTGATAAATTAACTTATGGTATATGGGACATATTTTTGTAAATAATTTGCTTGTGTGATTAACGTAGTATATTTAGTTTTGGTCTGACACACCTTTTGCATGGAAACAGCTCGCATAAATGTTATTAGTAGAAGGTTCTTGTTTTTGTTGTGTTTTAAACTAACGTAGCTATGTGGACGACCGTGTTTGCATATGTTACGCAATGCGGTTTAAAACGTCTCTCGGAGATATGTTGTGTTTCAGAAGTAGGACTGAAGTAATATAATTATACAGTAGTTTGGTGGGTAATTCATCTTTTTAAGGTTTATTATTGATCAGATTCAGTGAGATTATTGCCTTTGGAGCAATGTGATTTGTGACGCAGAGCAATCAGCTCTATCGTAGGTTTTAATATTTTTTAAATAGTTTGTGAGCATCTATTCAGCCGACCTGTGTGAAAAACGTTATGTCATTCCCAGTGCGTGTGTGTGTATTTTGTGGTCATTACAAGCGGGAATTTCAGCGTAGACTGATTTCTGTCAGCTTGGTGCCATGTCCATATTGTTACCTTGCGAGGGCAATTGTGGCTATTTTGATTAATGTCTGACCATATGTTGAGGTGGTTGAGATTTGTTGCTGTTGATTCTATGAGATAACGGCACAGGTGGTCAGTTATTTTTACACACTAGAGTTGGGACAATGACAAGTATTGAGGAAGGGGGAGCTGTTTCACAAGACGGACTGAAGGTTGCAAGCGAGGTCATTGGTGGGGAGTGCTTGTTGACTCCGTAATTACTTGAAATACAGAATTAAGAACTGATCAATGATAAAAATTGTTTAAATAAATGGGAGTTGCCTACGAATCACGATAATCTCCGAAGCGTTAGCTTAACATGCAGTTTTGTTCATATAAAGTAATCTCAGCCGGTCAGGCTTTTGTTGTTGTTGGTTTATTCCATGTTTTTGCTCCATATCAGTGACCCGTGAAGTCACATGCGATGCTGTGTTTTCCTTGTTTGTGTATTGAGCAATTGGCCGGAGTTGGCAGCTCATTTTGTCAAGTGCGTCATCGCGCTAATGGAGGGTCTCAGGGTGATTCCTGTAAATAGTAGATTTTTTGTGTGTGTGTCAGCATTACATGTTTAAAGGTTTTTATTAGTGTCATGTTCCATATCCGTAAATGTTGATTTACGAGATGATTGTTCGTAAGCATCGTGGCTGTTAACCCGTTGTAAACGAACAGTCATTCAAGTACTCATTCCTCGTAGTTAGTCATTACGCGCACATAAAATCCAAATGCAAGTTAGTGGAACTAGGATCCACATTTTATAAAGGGGAGATCCGTCTGACTCCTCAACATTGATAGATATTCCTGTCATGGGAAAATTCAGGGAGGATTTTTTATTATTGTTGTTTATATTCTTTTTATGCACTATTAGTCATTAAATCACGTAAACATCACACTAGGAACTGAGCGCGACCCCTTGATCAAGATTCTTGCATATAAACACTGCTATTCTGAAGGGTTCATAGGATGTAAACTAGAGCGGCCAAGCGTGGGGCGGTTCACTGTGGTGTAACGGCAAAGAAATTGCACATGTCAATGTAAGCGTAGTTGGGTTTTCAAACTGACGCCACAATGAAGGTGTAATTTGTTGCTGGTTCGCTGCTGGAACACATTTAGTTGGCGTATTTGAGTAAAACTGACAGGCCACAAGTGGAGGCAGATATGACAGTATTTTAATCACCGGAAAGTGATATTTTATTAAAAGTATTGAGGCGAAGAGGATACCGCGAAATGTGTGAAATATAAATTAAAATCAGGAGTTTGCAATGTAAAATACGGTTCACGTTTTTGGTCCATTGAATTAAAATAAATTAATATACGTGATACCGGTTGCCCAATGATTAAAGTTAAAACTAGATTTGTTTAGAAAGTCAAACTCATGAAAATGTTAGGAGGCTGGTAGCCTTAAATGACAATTAATACTTTGTTAATTAGTCAGTGTTAATATCAGATCAGGAGAACAATTTAATGACTAAATATGTGTTTGGGTTTAAATTAAATTGAGTAAAATTAGAACCACTCAGAGATGTAATCGACTAGTGGGATTAAATGAAAAAATAAATGAACTGAGTTGGGTAAAGAAATTAAATGTGCATTGGATTGTATGTATGTGTCAAGGGGCATTGCTTTATGCCATTTCCCTAATGTCTCATATAAAGTGTATAACATGGCAACGGTGGAACAGATTCAAGAAATCATTGAGAGTGCGGCTAGGAGAACACAGAAATTGTTGGACACTAAATTGGCAGAACAAAGTGAATCATTAAACACTAAATTGGCGGAACAGAGTCAATCATTGAACACTAGTATGTTAGAACAAAGTGAAGCATTAAACGCGAAGTTATCCGAACAAAGTGAATCACTAAACAATACTATGTTAGAACAAAGTGAAACATTAAACGCGAAATTATCTGAACAAATAAACAATAGTTTGTTAGAACAAAGTGAGTCTATAAACAAATTATCCGAACAAAGTGATTCATTGCGGACACAATTAAATAACAGTAGGATTGAACAAAATGAATATCAGGCGGAACAAGCTAGATTACTAAAAAATGAAATCAATGACACTATAAATTCGCAGTTAGAGGCGCAGAATGTTAAAAACACGAACCAATTAGCTTCGTTAACCGCAGAAATGAAAGATCACACTAATCAACAGATGGTATTGCTGGCCCTAGAAAATAATGAAAAACAATTAGACCAGATTAAGAAAATGGAAAGTATTTTTGATCAAAAACTTAGCATTCTGGATGAAACGGTGTTAGCTAAATTAGAGCAAATTGAACTAGCGTGCACTATGAATACAAGCGAGGTCAAGATAGCTCAAGATAAGTTAGAAGGACGATTTAAGGAAATGGAAAAGAGCGGCAAAGTCATTCAACAACAATTATCAGCGGTAGATGAAAATATATCCGGCATAATTAAAGATATGGACCGTCTCGAAATAAAATCAGTGGAGCAATGGAAAAGCCTAGAAGCGGATCAGAATCAATTAAAGAGTACCATCGACGAAAATAGCGCGAGATTGGAAGAATGGAGAAGCCAGATAGAAAGCAATCAGGATGACACTAAAAGCCAGATTGAGGAGAAAGTAAGCACGATTAAGGAGCAAATAAGGAAATATTGGCGAAAAATGAATATCGATTCTAAAGAGGAAAGATCAACCATCCTTAAGACAGTAGGCGAAAATCATACTCGTATTCAAGCATTAGAACAAGAAATTAAGAGTAAACTTAAAGAGCAAACAGACAGGATCATTAAAGCTGAACTGAGGTCGTTAGAAAAATCCTCGATATTTAGAACAGGAACAATGACAGATAGGCAGGACGACTCAAATAGCCTGGGGGAGGCAAGCACAGCAGGGAGTCAAGCTCAGACAGAGAGCCCATTAACAGCAAACACGGAAGGGTTTCGCAAGAATATCGAAAGGAGTTCCACGCCACAAGACGGTCATCAGCCCACACAACTTATCCAAGTAATTCGCTCGAACGATTATAAACCGCAGAAGTACACGGAGAATTCAGGGGTGACACCTAAAGCCTTTATTAAAGAAATTGAAGATCATTACAATGACACTGGGGTACCTGAAGCACGTAGATTGAGGATGATGGAGAGATTTTTTTAAATCAGGAAATGTCCTTACATGGTTTTTAACTTCAAATATACATTTGGAACTATGTCAGATTTCAAATTAGCGTTTCCGCGCAAGTACTGGTCGCCAGCATTACAACAGAGTCTAAGGATGGAGCTTTACTCTAGAAAATACCAAACTACCCTGCAAACGAAATACTCAGATTTCTTTAACATGCAAATGCTAAAATTTCGCGACCTTGATTACCCTTTAAATGAAGCGGATCTGGTGATGACTATAGCGCGGCAATTACCAGTCAACGTGCAGCAAGTACTAGTCGCAGCGAACGTTAGTACGGCCATACATGCAGAGCAGATATTACGCCAGATAGATGAGACTACATCTCATAATCATTATAGAGGAGGAAGACAGTTGGAGTTAGTCAATACGACAGAGGTCATAAAACCAAAACAGGCAAACACTAAAACGCAGGGTACTAATACAAGCACCTCCACACCGAGGCGAAACCAGGAAGAAGGAGAAAACAGACCATACCAGCGTAACGAGAATAACTATAACAATAGGTCATATCAAGGCAACAATAGATATCAACATAGAGGGTATCAGCAATGGCGTGAAAATCGAAGAAATGACAGGCCTTATGGAAGATACGGTGATTACAATGCTAATCAAAGATGGAAAGGAAGGAGAGATCAAAATCAAGGAGAGCCACGTAATTATCGAAATGACTGGGATGATAGGCACGCTCAATCACAAAATTACCTAGAGGAATTACACGCTAGTCAAGGTGGAGAGCTAGGAAGATGGGAAAAAGCCATTGGGAACATGAAGAATCCAGACACACATACTGAGGAAGCTGGAAGTCTACTGAGACAAGAGGAATATCAAGGGCATGGGCGACAAAAGGATGATAGGAGTCGCAACGGAGCTAAAAAAATGCTAAATTTGGATAAAGAAGACAGTCTACAAACGCAACAGTCGGAAGTTGAAGATGGATGGATAGTAGCGAACATACAAGAATGGATTGCTTTGCCAGAAGAGTGCCTGGAGGAGACGGTGAAACCACGGAACGATGAAATTAGGCAGTTACCCATTATTTACGCGAGGATTGGTGGAATTAATATAAGGTGTTTATTGGAAACGGGGTCGCCGATCAGTCTGGTATCGGAGGCCTTGGTTCGAGAGTTGGGACGGAGTCAGAATATTCCTGTAATTCCCGTACCACAGCTCAAAGTGAGGGGTGTTATTCCTGAACGCACCGTCACTTGTAAACGTCAGGCATACTTAGAGCTGAACATATTGGAACATATTTTTGGGCAAACATTCATTATCATGGCAAAGATGAATTTCAATATAATTCTTGGTGCAAATTTTATTTGTGACTATCAAGCAGTGATAGATTTGCACAAGAATACAGTCAGTTTTAGAGAGTATGATCAGCTGAAGAACGTGGGATTGCATATGGATGAAATCACTACCGGAAGAGATGTAAATTCTTGGGCATTGGAAGCAATATCGGAAGAGACGGAAGAGGAGATACGAAAGGCAGAAGATAACATCATAGAAGGAGCTGTTGTGGAACTAGATGAGGAGAGTGAATCCCAGGAGTTATGGTCTTTATTAACGGAAGGAGATGACAGTGAGGCACAATTTGAAGAGTTACTACAGGAGCGGCTCAATGACATTCAACTTGGGGGTGAACACAGAAAACAATTGGAAGAGATTTTAAAGAAGCACAAAACAGTATTTGATACAGTACCTGGAAAAATATTAAATTTCAAATATTCAATGCAAGTCGAGGATTGGTCACCTTTCAAAAGTAGATTGTATCCAATTCCGGAAAAATATCGTTGTCAAGTCAAGGTCATTATAGATGAGATGTTACAAGCTGGAGTGATAAGGAAGACACCTACACCTTATCTAAATGCGATTTTGGCAGTCACAAAACCAAATGGATCTATTAGACTTTGTTTAGATGCCAGAAATCTCAACATGAGACTCATTTTTCCTGAGTATGACAGAGCGCCAATTATCAGACACGTACTAAAAGGTTTTAAAAACAAAAGCATTTATTCATCAGTTGACTTGACGTCCAGTTTCCACCATATTGAATTGGATGAGAAGTCACAGCTTCTAACTGGCTTCTTATTCGATAACCAAACGTTTTGCTTCGTCCGAATGCCCTTTGGAGTCAAAACAGCGGGCTGTGCTTTAATCCGAGCCCTGGACCGGAATCTAACCGAGGAAGTTAAGGAGATGACGGTACGCTACATTGATGACATTCTGCTGGCATCCGACAACATTGAAACTCACATGGAAAATTTAGATAAAGTATTAGGCAACCTTAATGCATCAAATTTCAAAGTAAACCTGAAGAAATCGCATTTCTTCAAGAGCGAGATCTTATATTTGGGTCACATCATTGACAAGGAGGGAGTGAAGCCAAATCCAGCTAAGATCGAAGCGATAAAGAATTTCCCTACACCAACGAGAGTCAAGCACATTCGGGCTTTCTTAGGCGTAACGGGATTCTTTAAGGAAAACTGTCCAGGTTACACGGAGACTGTAGCTCCAATGCAGGAAATGCTGAAAAAGAATAATAAATGGTTGTGGAATGCGGAGTGTGAGAAGGCGTTCCAAGCAACAAAACAGCTATTGGAAAACTGCATTAAGTTAGGATATCCAGATTTCAAGCACAAATTTATAATCCAAGCAGACGCTTCACTAATTGGTATAGGTGCTATGCTCTACCAAGAAGATCCAGCTAACCTGCAACATAAAACATATTTGGCATTTGTCAGCCGAAAATTGCGTAAGCACGAGCGCAACTATAGTGTAACGGAACTCGAGTTGTTGGCCATACTTCATGCGCTCCAACAATGGAAAAGAATAATTTATGGATACCCCATTGTTGTCAGGACTGATCACAAGGCACTAACATTCTTGTTTAAGACGTCGATGGCAAGCGAACGTGTGACACGTTGGTCTATATATATTCAGCAGTTTAGCATTGAGATTGAACATTGTCCAGGGAAGATGAACGTGATACCGGATGCACTCAGCAGGAACCCAGAGCCTGATAATGAAGAAACAGCGATGGTACAACACTTGGAGTTAACACCGAAGGACCGGGAATTCTTGGAGGAGTTACGTGAGATACAGAGAGAACAGGAAGCGGAACCATGGATGATGCTATTAATTCAATACTTCAGAAAGCAGCTACCTACAGGAACACCTGCATTTCGAGAAGCGAAAGCAAAAGATGGAAGATATGTTTATGTCAACAATTTGCTGCACAAATGGGTAGATAATGACCACACCAAGTTACGCATATTAGTACCTACATCCTTACAGCGAGGATTGACATGGCATACTCACGAAAGTTACGGACACGTCGGAGTAGATAAGTGCGAAGCGACAATAGGAGAGACATTTACATGGCCACGTATGAGAACAACTATATGTGACGTCATTACGACTTGTGATCCGTGTCAGAGGACAAAGCCCAATAACTATTTAATGAGGCAGTATCCTAGACCATTGCTACCTCAGAAACCCTGCGAGCTACTGGCCCTAGATTGTTTCGGTCCAATTCCGAAAGGAAGGCGAGGTTGCCGGCACTTGCTAGTGTGCATTGATGTATTTTCTAAGTTTGTCGTATTATGCCCCATTCAGAAAACTACATCGAAACAAGTACTCAGTCGTATTCGAAATAGAGTTATTCCAATCCTTGGAAAACCAGAATTTATATTGTCAGACCATGGCAGTTATTTTACAAGCGCCGAATTCAAGAAAGGTATGGAGGACATGGGTATAAAACACGTTTTAAGCAGTATCCGACATGTCCAAGCTAATCCAAGTGAGAGAGCAATAAAATGTGTAACATCATACTTGAGAATCTTCATTCCCAATGAACATCATAAATGGGTGGATAAAATTAAGGATGTAGAGACATGCATGAATTCTACCAGGCACGAGTCAACAGGACAGATCCCTATGGTCTTACACAAAAACGAGTATCCAGTGAGAACGTGGAAAAGCATCATTAACTGCCCACAAGATCCCATGATAGCACCTGACCTGCGAATTGAGAGAACGAGAGCCTACATGAGAAAACAAGCAGATCGCAGATTACGGCGAGTAAGAAATAAGAGGTTTCACAGTGATCTAGAAATCAAGGGTCAGATACTTTTCAGATGTTGTTATTAATATGTGTACTGAACCCTTTACCCTCTGATGGATAAATGATTCGATGTTTTATTTCTTCAATTAATAAATATTTTCACCAGCATCATGAAAATAGCCAGACGGAGATGAGGAAATTTCAAGCATTTGTTGGAGACAATGGGGACATACCTGCAGCAGTTTGACAAAAGGCTAAATACTTAGGATTGTGAAAAGATAGACCCTAGCAATGTTTCAGAAGGACAGGTGGTGGCTACCTCAAAATAGAAAGGACGCGTGGTGAGACATGCTTATGGCATGTTCATTGTAATATTCGCGCCTAGAAAAAATATGATGCAGTAACGTGAGTGGCTGATGAAAATACTAGACACTCCTACGAGGCCAAGGTCTGATAAAAACCGCCAAGTTACAGAAAATGTGGAACCAATGGGAGAAGAATGCTTACCAGCGCGGCAAGTCTAGCTTGGGCACGCGATGGCTAGCATTAACGCGGGAGATCGGCTAGACAACATCTCTACGATCGATTCTAGGATTAATGGGCATATTCTTGACCTCGCGCAATTTTACGAGTTCAGTGATATTTATTTCATTCCTGTACCACTATTATTTTGAGAAATTTTTATATAATTTCCCCCTCTATCAATACCTAGGGCCGGTTCATTTATAAGTGGCGTGAAGAGCCAAGACATGGCTTATATATTATTTTGTTATTTTTTATTATTGTTGTTTATATTCTTTTTATGCACTGTTAGTCATTAAATCACGTAAACATCACACTAGGAACTGAGCGCGACCCCTTGATCAAGATTCTTGCATATAAACACTGCTATTCTGAAGGGTTCATAGGATGTAAACTGGAGCGCCCAAGCGTGGGACGATTCACTGTGGTGTAACGGCAAAGAAATTGCACATGTCAATGTAAGCGTAGTTGGGTTTTCAAACTGACGCAACAATGAAGGTGTAATTTGTTGCTGGTTCGCTGCTGGAACACATTTAGTTGGCGTATTTGATTAAAACTGACAGGCCACATGTGGAGGCAGATATGACAGTATTTTAATCACCGGAAAGTGATATTTTATTAAAAGTATTGAGGCGAAGAGGATACCGCGAAA
This sequence comes from Meconema thalassinum, assembly GCA_946902985.2. Classification (NCBI taxonomy): domain Eukaryota; kingdom Metazoa; phylum Arthropoda; class Insecta; order Orthoptera; family Tettigoniidae; genus Meconema; species Meconema thalassinum. The sequence goes on from OX336388.2 coordinate 612,197,267, forward strand.
TGTGTGAAATATAAATTAAAATCAGGAGTTTGCAATGTAAAATACGGTTCACGTTTTTGGTCTATTGAATTAAAATAAATTAATATACGTGATACCGGGCGCCCAATGATTAAAGTTAAAACTAGATTTGTTTAGAAAGTCAAACTCATGAAAATGTTAGGAGGCTGGTAGCCTTAAATGACAATTAATACTTTGTTAATTAGTCAGTGTTAATATCAGATCAGGAGAACAATTTAATGACTAAATATGTGTTTGGGTTTAAATTAAATTGAGTAAAATTAGAACCACTCAGAGATGTAATCGACTAGTGGGATTAAATGTAAAAATAAATGAACTGAGTTGGGTAAAGAAATTAAATGTGCATTGGATTGTATGTATGTGTCAAGGGGCATTGCTTTATGCCATTTCCCTAATGTCTCATATAAAGTGAACATGGCAACGGTGGAACAGATTCATGAAATCATTGAGAGTGCGGCTAGGAGAACACAGAAATTGTTGGACACTAAATTGGCAGAACAAAGTGAATCATTAAACACTAAATTGGCGAAACAGAGTCAATCATTAAACACTAGTATGTTAGAACAAAGTGAAGCATTAAACGCGAAGTTATCCGAACAAAGTGAATCACTAAACAATACTATGTTAGAACAAAGTGAAACATTAAACGCGAAATTATCTGAACAAATAAACAATAGTTTGTTAGAACAAAGTGAGTCTATAAACAAATTATCCGAACAAAGTGAATCATTGCGGACACAATTAAATAACAGTAGGATTGAACAAAATAAATATCAGGCGGAACAAGCTAGATTACAAAAAAATAAAATCAATGACACTATAAATTCGCAGTTAGAGGCGCAGAATGTTAAAAACACGAACCAATTAGCTTCGTTAACCGCAGAAATGAAAGATCACACTAATCACCAGATGGTATTGCTGGCTCTAGATGTTAGTAAAAATAATGAAAAACAATTAGACAAGATTAAGAAAATGGAAAGTATTTTTGATCAAAAACTTAGCATTCTGGATGAAACGGTGTTAGCTAAATTAGAGCAAATTGAACTAGCGTGCACTATGAATACAAGCGAGGTCAAGATAGCTCAGGATAAGTTAGAAGGACGATTTAAGGAAATGGAAAAGAGCGGCAAAGTCATTCAACAACAATTATCAGCGGTAGATGAAAATATATCCGGCATAATTAAAGATATGGACCGTCTCGAAATAAAATCAGTGGAGCAATGGAAAAGGCTAGAAGCGGATCAGAATCAATTAAAGAGTACCATCGACGAAAATAGCGCGAGATTGGAAGAATGGAAAAGCCAGATAGAAAGCAATGAGGATGACACTAAAAGCCAGATTGAGGAGAAAGTAAGCACGATTAAGGAGCAAATAAGGAAATATTGGCAAAAAATGAATATCGATTCTAAAGAGGAAAGATCAACCATCCTTAAGACAGTAGGCGAAAATCATACTCGTATTCAAGCATTAGAACAAGAAATTAAGAGTAAACTTAAAGAGCAAACAGACAGGATCATTAAAGCTGAACTGAGGTCGTTAGAAAAAACCTCAAAATTTAGAACAGGAACAATGACAGATAGGCAGGACGACTCAAATAGCCCGGGGGAGGCAAGCACAGCATGGAGTCAAGCTCAGACAGAGAGCCCATTAACAGCAAACACGGAAGGGTTTCGCAAGAATGTCGAAAGGAGTTCCACGCCACAAGACGGTCATCAGCCCACACAACTTATCCAAGTAATTCGCTCGAACGATTATAAACCGCAGAAGTACACGGAGAATTCAGGGGTGACACCTAAAGCCTTTATTAAAGAAATTGAAGATCATTACAATGACACTGGGGTACCTGAAGCACGTAGATTGAGGATGATGGAGAGATTTTTTTTTATCAGGAAATGTCCTTACATGGTTTTTAAGCTTCAAATATACATTTGGAACTATGTCAGATTTCAAATTAGCGTTTCTGCGCAAGTACTGGTCGCCAGCATTACAACAAAGTCTAAGGATGGAGCTTTACTCTAGAAAATACCAAACTACCCAGCAAACGAAATACTCAGATTTCTTTAACATGCAAATGCTAAAATTTCGCGACCTTGATTACCCTTTAAATGAAGCGGATCTTGTGATGACTATAGCGCGGCAATTACCAGTCAACGTGCAGCAAGTACTATTCGCAGCGAACGTTAGTACGGCCATACATGCAGAGCAGATATTACGCCAGATAGATGAGACTACATCTCATAATCATTATAGAGGAGGAAGACAGCTGGAGTTAGTCAATACGACAGAGGTCATAAAACCAAAACAGGCAAACACTAAACCGCAGGGTACTAATACAAGCACCTCCACACCGAGGCGAAACCATGAAGAAGGAGAAAACAGACCATACCAGCGTAACGAGAATAACTATAACAATAGGTCATATCAAGGCAACAATAGATATCAACATAGAGGGTATCAGCAATGGCGTGAAAATCGAAGAAATGACAGGCCTTATGGAAGATACGGTGATTACAATGCTAATCAAAGATGGAAAGGAAGGAGAGTTCAAAATCAAGGAGAGCCACGTAATTATCGAAATGACTGGGATGATAGGCACGCTCAATCACAAAATTACCTAGAGGAATTACACGCTAGTCAAGGTGGAGAGCTAGGAAGATGGGAAAAAGCCATTGGGAACATGAAGAATCCAGACACACATACTGAGGAAGCTGGAAGTCTACTGAGACAAGAGGAATATCAAGGGCATGGGCGACAAAAGGATGATGGGAGTCGCAACGGAGCTAAAAAAAAATGCTAAATTTGGATAAAGAAGACAGTCTACAAACGCAACAGTCGGAAGTTGAAGATGTATGGATAGTAGCGAACATACAAGAATGGATTGCTTTGCCAGAAGAGTGCCTGGAGGAGACGGTGAAACCACGGAACGATGAAATTAGGCAGTTACCCATTATTTACGCGAGGATTGGTGGAATTAATATAAGGTGTTTATTGGATACGGGGTCGCCGATCAGTCTGGTATCGGAGGCCTTGGTTCGAGAGTTGGGACGGAGTCAGAATAATCCTGTAATTCCCGTACCACAGCTCAAAGTGAGTGGTGTTATTCCTGAACGCACCGTCACTTGTAAACGTCAGGCATACTTAGAGATGAACATATTGGAACATACTTTTGGGCAAACATTCATTATCATAGCATAGATGAATTTCAATATAATTCTTGGTGCAAATTTTATTTGTGACTATCAAGCAGTGATAGATTTGCACAAGAATACAGTCAGTTTTAGAGAGTATGATCAGCTGAAGAACGTGGGATTGCATATGGATGAAATCACTACCGGAAGAGATGTAAATTCTTATGCATTGGAAGCAATATCGGAAGAGACGGAAGAGGAGATACGAAAGGCAGAAGATAACATCATAGAAGGAGCTGTTGTGGAACTAGATGAGGAGAGTGAATCCCAGGAGATATAGTCTTTATTAACGGAAGGAGATGACAGTGAGGCACAATTTGAAGAGTTACTACAGGAGCGGCTCAATGACATTCAACTTGGGGGTGAACACAGAAAACAATTGGAAGAGATTTTAAGGAAGCACAAAAGTGTATTTGATACAGTACCTGGAAAAATATTAAATTTCAAATATTCAATGCAAGTCGAGGATTGGTCACCTTTCAAAAGTAGATTGTACCCAATTCCGGAAAAATATCGTTGTCAAGTCAAGGTCATTATAGATGAGATGTTACAAGCTGGAGTGATAAGGAAGACACCTACACCTTATCTAAATGCGATTTTGGCAGTCACAAAACCAAATGGATCTATTAGACTTTGTTTAGATGCCAGAAATCTCAACATGAGACTCATTTTTCCTGAGTATGACAGAGCGCCAATTATCAGACACGTACTAAAAGGTTTTAAAAACAGAAGCATTTATTCATCAGTTGACTTGACGTCCAGTTTCCACCATATTGAATTGGATGAGAAGTCACAGCTTCTAACTGGCTTCTTATTCGATAACCAAACGTTTTGCTTCGTCCGAATGCCCTTTGGAGTCAAAACAGCGGGCTGTGCTTTAATCCGAGCCCTGGACCGGAATCTAACCGAGGAAGTTAAGGAGATGACGGTACGCTACATTGATGACATTCTGCTGGCATCCGACAACATTGAAACTCACATGGAAAATTTAGATAAAGTATTAGGCAACCTTAATGCATCAAATTTCAAAGTAAACCTGAAGAAATCGCATTTCTTCAAGAGCGAGATCTTATATTTGGGTCACATCATTGACAAGGAGGGAGTGAAGCCAAATCCAGCTAAGATCGAAGCGATAAAGAATTTCCCTACACCAACGAGAGTCAAGCACATTCGGGCTTTCTTAGGCGTAACGGGATTCTTTAAGGAATACTGTCCAGGTTACACGGAGACTGTAGCTCCAATGCAGGAAATGCTGAAAAAGAATAATAAATGGTTGTGGAATGCGGAGTGTGAGAAGGCGTTCCAAGCAACAAAACAGCTATTGGAAAACTGCATTAAGTTAGGATATCCAGATTTCAAGCAGAAATTTATAATCCAAGCGGACGCTTCACTAATTGGTATAGGTGCTATGCTCTACCAAGAAGATCCAGCTAACCTGCAACATAAAACATATTTGGCATTTGTCAGCCGAAAATTGCGTAAGCACGAGCGCAATTATACTGTAACGGAACTCGAGTTGTTGGCCATACTTCATGCGCTCCAACAATGGAAAAGAATAATTTATGGATACCCCATTGTTGTCAGGACTGATCACAAGACACTAACATTCTTGTTTAAGACGTCGATGGCAAGCGAACGTGTGACACATTGGTCTATATATATTCAGCAGTTTAGCATTGAGATTGAACATTGTCCAGGGAAGAGTAACGTGATACCGGATGCACTCAGCAGGAACCCAGAGCCTGATAATGAAGAAACAGCGATGGTACAACACTTGGAGTTAACACCGAAGGACCGGGAATTCTTGGAGGAGTTACGTGAGATATAGAGAGAACAGGAAGCGGAACCATGGATGATGCTATTAATTCAATACTTCAGAAAGCAGCTACCTACAGGAACACCTGCATTTCGAGAAGCGAAAGCAAAAGAAGGAAGATATGTTTATGTCAACAATTTGCTGCACAAATGGGTAGATAATGACCACACCAAGTTACGCATATTAGTACCTGCATCCTTACAGCGAGGATTGACATGGCATACTCACGAAAGTTACGGACACGTCGGAGTAGATAAGTGCGAAGCGACAATAGGAGAGACATTTACATGGCCACGTATGAGAACAACTATATGTGACGTCATTACGATTTGTGATCCGTGTCAGAGGACAAAGCCCAATAACTATTTAATGAGGCAGTATCCTAGACCATTGCTACCTCAGAAACCCTACGAGCTACTGGCCCTAGATTGTTTCGGTCCAATTCCGAAAGGAAGGCGAGGTTGCCGGCACTTGCTAGTGTGCATTGTTGTATTTTCTAAGTTTGTCGTATTATGCCCCATTCAGAAAACTACATAGAAACAAGTACTCAGTCGTATTCGAAATAGAGTTATTCCAATCCTTGGAAAACCAGAATTTATATTGTCAGACCACGGCAGTTATTTTACAAGCGCCGAATTCAAGAAAGGTATGGAGCACATGGGTATAAAACACGTTTTAAGCAGTATCCGACATGTCCAAGCTAATCCAAGTGAGAGAGCAATAAAATGTGTAACATCATACTTGAGAATCTTCATTCCCAATGAACATCATAAATGGGTGGATAAAATTAAGGATGTAGAGACATGCATGAATTCTACCAGGCACAAGTCAACAGGACAGATCCCTATGGTCTTACACAAAAACGAGTATCCAGTGAGAACGTGGAAAAGCATCATTAACTGCCCACAAGATCCCATGATAGCACCTGACCTGCGAATTGAGAGAACGAGAGCCTACATGAGAAAACAAGCAGATCGCAGATTACGGCGAGTAAGAAATAAGAGGTTTCACAGTGATCTAGAAATCAAGGGTCAGATACTTTTCAGATGTTGTTATTAATATGTGTACTGAACCCTTTACCCTCTGATGGATAAATGATTCGATGTTTTATTTCTTCAATTAATAAATATTTCCACCAGCATCATGAAAATAGCCAGACGGAGATGAGGAAATTTCAAGCATTTGGTGGAGACAATGGGGACATACCTGCAGCAGTATGACAAAAGGCTAAATACTAGGATTGTGAAAAGATAGACCCTAGCAATGTTTCAGAAGGACAGGAGGTGGCTACCTCAAAATAGAAAGGACGCGTGGTGAGACACGCTTATGGCATGTTCATTGTAATATTCGCGCCTAGAAAAAAATGATGCAGTAACGTGAGTGGCTGATGAAAATACTAGACACTCCTACGAGGCCAAGGTCTGATAAAAACCGCCAAGTTACAGAAAATGTGGAACCAATGGGAGAAGAATGCTTACCAGCGCGGCAAGTCTAGCTTGGGCACGCGATGGCTAGCATTAACGCGGGAGATCGGCTAGACAACATCTCTACGATCGATTCTAGGATTAATGGGCATATTCTTGACCTGCGCAATTTTACGAGTTCAGTGATATTTATTTCATTCCTGTACCACTATTATTTTGAGAAATTTTTATATAATTTCCCCCTCTATCAATACCTAGGGCCGGTTCATTTATAAGTGGCGTGAAGAGCCAAGACATGGGTTATATATTATTTTGTGTGTCGGTGGACACAGGCTATTACTTTTGTTCGTCTGAGGACGGAAGCTTATTATATTTGGTGTGTCGAAGACACAAGTTTATCATTACATTTTGTGTGTCGAGGACACAGGTTACTTTACATTTTGCGCGTCTAAGGACGTAGACACTTATACTTTTGCGTGTCATGTGGACACAGAAATTATTAATAAATGTGTTAAATTCAGTGATAGATAGTCACATTACTATATTTTGTAGGGACAGTAGCATCGAAAATTCGCCAACCGACTGTTCCGGGGAAAGTAGTACCTAAAACGGCGAATTTAGTAGTCAGATATCGAGTGTATAATAATCTAACATTTTGAATCAGCACGAGAGATGACATCGCTTATCCTGGAAGAAGTTTGGAACTATCAACACTCCGTCCAGATGGCTGAGATGAGCTAAGAAGCATTCAGTTGGGAGATGGCAGCAGATGTCCTTTGACAGGTGACTGGCCGAGGATGAGTACAAAATAATATTCTTATTATCTGATAAATTAACTTATGGTGTATGGGACATATTTTTGTAAATAATTTGCTTGTGTGATTAACGTAGTATATTTAGTTTTGGTCTGACACACCTTTTGCATGGAAACAGCTCGCATAAATGTTATTAGTAGAAGGTTCTTGTTTTTGTTGTGTTTTAAACTAACGTAGCTATGTGAACGAACGTGTTTGCATATGTTACGCAATGCGGTTAAAAACTTCTCTCGGAGATATGTTGTGTGTCAGAAGTAGGACTGAAGTAATATAATTATACAGTAGTTTGGTGGGTAATTCATCTTTTTAAGGTTTATTATTGATCAGATTCAGTGAGATTATTGCCTTTGGAGCAATGTGATTTGTGACGAAGGGCAGTCAGCTCTATCGTAGGTTTTAATATTTTTTAAATAGTTTGTGAGCATCTATTCAGCCGACCTGTGTGAAAAACGTTATGTCATTCCCAGTGTGTGTGTGTGTATTTTGTGGTCATTACAAGCGGGAATTTCAGCGTAGACTGATTTCTGCCAGCTTGGTGCCATGTCCATATTGTTACCTTGCGAGGGCAATTGTGGCTATTTTGATTAATGTCTGACCATATGTTGAGGTGGTTGAGATTTGTTGCTGTTGATTCTATGAGATAACGGCACAGCTGGTCAGTTATTTTTACACACTAGAGTTGGGACAATGACAAGTATTGAGGAAGGGGGAGCTGTTTCACAAGACGGACTGAAGGTTGCAAGCGAGGTCATTGGTGGGGAGTGCTTGTTGACTCCGTAATTACTTGAAATACAGAATTAAGAACTGATCAATGATAAAAATTGTTTAAATAAATGGGAGTTGCCTACGAATCACGATAATCTCCGAAGCGTTAGCTTAACATGCAGTTTTGTTCATATAAAGTAATCTCAGCCGGTCAGGCTTTTGTTGTTGTTGTTGGTTTATTCCATGTTTATGTTCCATATCAGTGACCCGTGAAGTCACATGCGATGCTGTGTTTTCCTTGTTTGTGTATTGAGCAATTGGCCGGAGTTGGCAGCTCATTTTGTCAAGTGCGTCATCGCGCTAATGGAGGGTCTCAGGGTGATTCCTGTAAATAGTAGATTTTTTGTGTGTGTGTCAGCATTACATGTTTAAAGGTTTTTATTAGTGTCATGTTCCATATCCGTAAATGTTGATTTACGAGATGATTGTTCGTAAGCATCGTGGCTGTTAACCCGTTGTAAACGAACAGTCATTCAAGTACTCATTCCTCGTAGTTAGTCATTACGCGCACATAAAATCCAAATGCAAGTTAGTGGAACTAGGATCCACATTTTATAAAGGGGAGATCCGTCTGACTCCTCAACATTGATAGATATTCCTGTCATGGGAAAATTCAGGGAGGATTTTTTATTATTGTTGTTTATATTCTTTTTATGCACTATTAGTCATTAAATCACGTAAACATCACACTAGGAACTGAGCGCGACCCCTTGGTCAAGATCCTTGCATATAAACACTGCTATTCTGAAGGGTTCATAGGATGTAAACTGGAGCGGCCAGGCGTGGGGCGGTTCACTGTGGTGTAACGGCAAAGAAATTGCACATGTCAATGTAAGCGTAGTTGGGTTTTCAAACTGACGCAACAATGAAGGTGTAATTTGTTGCTGGTTCGCTGCTGGAACACATTTAGTTGGCGTATTTGAGTAAAACTGACAGGCCACAAGTGGAGGCAGATATGACAGTATTTTAATCACCGGAAAGTGATATTTTATTAAAAGTATTGAGGCGAAGAGGATACCGCGAAATGTGTGAAATATAAATTAAAATCAGGAGTTTGCAATGTAAAATACGGTTCACGTTTTTGGTCTATTGAATTAAAATAAATTAATATACGTGATACCGGGCGCCCAATGATTAAAGTTAAAACTAGATTTGTTTAGAAAGTCAAACTCATGAAAATGTTATGAGGCTGGTAGCCTTAAATGACAATTAATACTTTGTTAATTAGTCAGTGTTAATATCAGATCAGGAGAACAATTTAATGACTAAATATGTGTTTGGGTTTAAATTAAATTGAGTAAAATTAGAACCACTCAGAGATGTAATCGACTAGTGGGATTAAATGTAAAAATAAATGAACTGAGTTGGGTAAAGAAATTAAATGTGCATTGGATTGTATGTATGTGTCAAGGGGCATTGCTTTATGCCATTTCCCTAATGTCTCATATAAAGTGTATAACATGGCAACGGTGGAACAGATTCAAGAAATCATTGAGAGTGCGGCTAGGAGAACACAGAAATTGTTGGACACTAATTTGGCAGAACAAAGTGAATCATTAAACACTAAATTGGCGGAACATAGTCAATCATTAAACACTAGTATGTTAGAACAAAGTGAAGCATTAAACGCGAAGTTATCCGAACAAAGTGAATCACTAAACAATACTATGTTAGAACAAAGTGAAACATTAAACGCGAAATTATCTGAACAAATAAACAATAGTTTGTTAGAACAAAGTGAGTCTATAAACAAATTATCAGAACAAAGTGAATCATTGTGGACACAATTAAATAACAGTAGGATTGAACAAAATGAATATCAGGCGGAACAAGCTAGATTACTAAAAAATGAAATCAATGACACTATAAATTCGCAGTTAGAGGCGCAGAATGTTAAAAACACGAACCAATTAGCTTCGTTAACCGCAGAAATGAAAGATCACACTAATCATCAGATGGTATTGCTGGCCCTAGATGTTAGTAAAAATAATGAAAAACAATTAGACCAGATTAAGAAAATGGAAAGTATTTTTGATCAAAAACTTAGCATTCTGGATGAAACGGTGTTAGCTAAATTAGAGCAAATTGAACTAGCGTGCACTATGAATACAAGCGAGGTCAAGATAGCTCAGGATAAGTTAGAAGGACGATTTAAGGAAATGGAAAAGAGCGGCAAAGTCATTCAACAACAATTATCAGCGGTAGATGAAAATATATCCGGCATAATTAAAGATATGGACCGTCTCGAAATAAAATCAGTGGAGCAATGGAAAAGGCTAGAAGCGGATCAGAATCAATTAAAGAGTACCATCGACGAAAATAGCGCGAGATTGGAAGAATGGAAAAGCCAGATAGAAAGCAATGAGGATGACACTAAAAGCCAGATTGAGGAGAAAGTAAGCACAATTAAGGAGCAAATAAGGAAAGATTGGCGAAAAATGAATATCGATTCTAAAGAGGAAAGATCAACCATCCTTAAGACAGTAGGCGAAAATCATACTCGTATTCAAGCATTAGAACAAGAAATTAAGAGTAAACTTAAAGAGCAAACAGACAGGATCATTAAAGCTGAACTGAGGTCGTTATAAAAAACCTCAAAATTTAGAACAGGAACAATGACAGATAGGCAGGACGACTCAAATAGCCCGGGGGAGGCAAGCACAGCATGGAGTCAAGCTCAGACAGAGAGCCCATTAACAGCAAACACGGAAGGGTTTCGCAAGAATATCGAAAGGAGTTCCACGCCACAAGACGGTCATCAGCCCACACAACTTATCCAAGTAATTCGCTCGAACGATTATAAACCGCAGAAGTACACGGAGAATTCAGGGGTGACACCTAAAGCCTTTATTAAAGAAATTGAAGATCATTACAATGACACTGGGGTACCTGAAGCACGTAGATTGAGGATGGTGGAGAGATTTTTTTTATCAGGAAATGTCCTTACATGGTTTTTAAGCTTCAAATATACATTTGGAACTATGTCAGATTTCAAATTAGCGTTTCTACGCAAGTACTGGTCGCCAGCATTACAACAAAGTCTAAGGATGGAGCTTTACTCTAGAAAATACCAAACTACCCAGCAAACGAAATACTCAGATTTCTTTAACATGCAAATGCTAAAATTTCGCGACCTTGATTACCCTTTAAATGAAGCGGATCTGGTGATGACTATAGCGCGGCAATTACCAGTCAACGTGCAGCAAGTACTATTCGCAGTGAACGTTAGTACGGCCATACATGCAGAGCAGATATTACGCCAGATAGATGAGACTACATCTCATAATCATTATAGAGGAGGAAGACAGCTGGAGTTAGTCAATACGACAGAGGTCATAAAACCAAAACAGGCAAACACTAAAACGCAGGGTACTAATACAAGCACCTCCACACCTAGGCGAAACCATGAAGAAGGAGAAAACAGAACATACCAGCGTAACGAGAATAACTATAGCAATAGGTCATATCAAGGCAACAATAGATATCAACATAGAGGGTATCAGCAATGGCGTGAAAATCGAAGAAATGACAGGCCTTATGGAAGATACGGTGATTACAATGCTAATCAAAGATGGAAAGGAAGGAGAGATCAAAATCAAGGAGAGCCACTTAATTATCGAAATGACTGGGATGATAGGCACGCTCAATCACAAAATTACCTAGAGGAATTACACGCTAGTCAAGATGGAGAGCTAGGAAAATGGGAAAAAGCCATTGGGAACATGAAGAATCAAGACACACATACTGAGGAAGCTGGAAGTCTACTGAGACAAGAGGAATATCAAGGGCATGGGCGACAAAAGGATGATGGGAGTCGCAACGGAGCTAAAAAAAATGCTAAATTTGGATAAAGAAGACAGTCTACAAACGCAACAGTCGGAAGTTGAAGATGGATGGATAGTAGCGAACATACAAGAATGGATTGCTTTGCCAGAAGAGTGCATGGAGGAGACGGTGAAACCACGGAACGATGAAATTAGGCAGTTACCCATTATTTACGCGAGGATTGGTGGAATTAATATAAGATGTTTATTGGATACGGGGTCGCAGATCAGTCTGGTATCGGAGGCCTTGGTTCGAGAGTTGGGACGGAGTCAGAATATTCCTGTAATTCCCGTACCACAGCTCAAAGTGAGGGGTGTTATTCCTGAACGCACCGTCACTTGTAAACGTCAGGCATACTTAGAGCTGAACATATTGGAACATACTTTTGGGCAAACATTCATTATCATGGCAAAGATGAATTTCAATATAATTCTTGGTGCAAATTTTATTTGTGGCTATCAAGCAGTGATAGATTTGCACAAGAATACAGTCAGTTTTAGAGAGTATGATCAGCTGAAGAACGTGGGATTGCATATGGATGAAATCAATACCGGAAGAGATGTAAATTCTTGGGCATTGGAAGCAATATCGGAAGAGACGGAAGAGGAGATACGAAAGGCAGAAGATAACATCATAGAAGGAGCTGTTGTGGAACTAGATGAGGAGAGTGAATCCCAGGAGATATAGTCTTTATTAACGGAAGGAGATGACAGTGAGGCACAATTTGAAGAGTTACTACAGGAGCGGCTCAATGACATTCAACTTGGGGGTGAACACAGAAAACAATTGGAAGAGATTTTAAGGAAGCACAAAAGAGTATTTGATACAGTACCTGGAAAAATATTAAATTTCAAATATTCAATGCAAGTCGAGGATTGGTCACCTTTCAAAAGTAGATTGTACCCAATTCCGGAAAAATATCGTTGTCAAGTCAAGGTCATTATAGATGAGATGTTACAAGCTGGAGTGATAAGGAAGACACCTACACCTTATCTAAATGCGATTTTGGCAGTCACAAAACCAAATGGATCTATTAGACTTTGTTTAGATGCCAGAAATCTCAACATGAGACTCATTTTTCCTGAGTATGACAGAGCGCCAATTATCAGACACGTACTAAAAGGTTTTAAAAACAAAAGCATTTATTCATCAGTTGACTTGACGTCCAGTTTCCACCATATTGAATTGGATGAGAAGTCACAGCTTCTAACTGGCTTCTTATTCGATAACCAAACGTTTTGCTTCGTCCGAATGCCCTTTGGAGTCAAAACAGCGGGCTGTGCTTTAATCCGAGCCCTGGACCGGAATCTAACCGAGGAAGTTAAGGAGATGACGGTACGCTACATTGATGACATTCTGCTGGCATCCGACAACATTGAAACTCACATGGAAAATTTAGATAAAGTATTAGGCAACCTTAATGCATCAAATTTCAAAGTAAACCTGAAGAAATCGCATTTCTTCAAGAGCGAGATCTTATATTTGGATCACATCATTGACAAGGAGGGAGTGAAGCCAAATCCAGCTAAGATCGAAGCGATAAAGAATTTCCCTACACCAACGAGAGTCAAGCACATTCGGGCTTTCTTAGGCGTAACGGGATTCTTTAAGGAATACTGTCCAGGTTACACGGAGACTGTAGCTCCAATGCAGGAAATGCTGAAAAAGAATAATAAATGGTTGTGGAATGCGGAGTGTGAGAAGGAGTTCCAAGCAACAAAACAGCTATTGGAAAACTGCATTAAGTTAGGATATCCAGATTTCAAGCACAAATTTATAATCCAAGCGGACGCTTCACTAATTGGTATAGGTGCTATGCTCTACCAAGAAGATCCAGCTAACCTGCAACATAAAACATATTTGGCATTTGTCAGCCGAAAATTGCGTAAGCACGAGCGCAATTATACTGTAACGGAACTCGAGTTGTTGGCCATACTTCATGCGCTCCAACAATGGAAAAGAATAATTTATGGATACCCCATTGTTGTCAGGACTGATCACAAGGCACTAACATTCTTGTTTAAGACGTCGATGGCAAGCGAACGTGTGACACATTGGTCTATATATATTCAGCAGTTTAGCATTGAGATTGAACATTGTCCAGGGAAGATGAACGTGATACCGGATGCACTCAGCAGGAACCCAGAGCCTGATAATGAAGAAACAGCGATGGTACAACACTTGGAGTTAACACCGAAGGACCGGGAATTCTTGGAGGAGTTACGTGAGATATAGAGAGAACAGGAAGCGGAACCATGGATGATGCTATTAATTCAATACTTCAGAAAGCAGCTACCTACAGTAACACCTGCATTTCGAGAAGCGAAAGCAAAAGAAGGAAGATATGATTATGTCAACAATTTGCTGCACAAATGGGTAGATAATGACCACACCAAGTTACGCATATTAGTACCTGCATCCTTACAGCGAGGATTGACATGGCATACTCACGAAAGTTACGGACACGTCGGAGTAGATAAGTGCGAAGCGACAATAGGAGAGACATTTACATGGCCACGTATGAGAACAACTATATGTGACGTCATTACGACTTGTGATCCGTGTCAGAGGACAAAGCCCAATAACTATTTAATGAGGCAGTATCCTAGACCATTGCTACCTCAGAAACCCTACGAGCTACTGGCCCTAGATTGTTTCGGTCCAATTCCGAAAGGAAGGCGAGGTTGCCGGCACTTGCTAGTGTGCATTGTTGTATTTTCTAAGTTTGTCGTATTATGCCCCATTCAGAAAACTACATAGAAACAAGTACTCAGTCGTATTCGAAATAGAGTTATTCCAATCCTTGGAAAACCAGAATTTATATTGTCAGACCATGGCAGTTATTCGACACGCGCCGAATTCAAGAAAGGTATGGAGGACATGGGTATAAAACACGTTTTAAGCAGTATCCGACATGTCCAAGCTAATCCAAGTGAGAGAGCAATAAAATGTGTAACATCATACATGAGAATCTTCATTCCCAATGAACATCATAAATGGGTGGATAAAATTAAGGATGTAGAGACATGCATGAATTCTACCAGGCACGAGTCAATATACCAATTTTCTAACATTTCTAACATCACCATGCATTGGAGTTTATCTTGAGAACAAACTTTGCCAGTGATAGGATAACTATACTCTGGGAGCTGCCTGAATAGGATTGACATTTGGCCGGATGTTTCACTTCAGTCATCACCTCTCTGCCTCTTGACCAATCCATGATCGCATAGTTGATGTCATAATTCTCTGCGTTGCGATATCACAGCCCACGTGCGTCAGTGCATGGTTAGCTGTGTCTCTGGCTTGTACAGTGTGAACGCTTGTTATTCTAACAGTGTGTGCGTATAGCAATAATGGTAGTGAGAGCTGATGAAATGCCGAGACCTTCTACTCGAACATACGGTACTTAATAAGCTGTAAGAAAAACACGTTGAAAGCATATGAATAAATATTTCTCGGGTTTAAGTGCAAACCTGGCCTAACTATTTCGTTCGCAATATAGGAGCAACATCCTCTTTTAAGCCTGAAGCAGTAGATTGTCACAGAAAAAAATGTAGGCTAACATTATTGTAAGTTATCGAACTCAGCGTTTTCTTAAAGCCGTTACTATTATCGCAAAAAATAAGGAGATATTGTATCTTCTACATCTGTAGCAACTATTCTAGATTCTAAATAATTCTGTAGCTTATCACTCAAATAATATTATTAAATATATTATAGCGAGTTGCATGTACTGCAGTAACTCATTTGCCCACGCGCGCGCGGTAGGAGCGAGCAGTTTGGCAACCTCGTTCTCAGACCACATGGCGAGGCGAGAACTGTCAATCCCTTTCTGGTAGCTCACAGAGTATAGATGGTCACTTTTTATTCAACAATTCAACCTAGTTATTGAACACACTCCTGGAAAATTGAACTTTGGGGCCGATTTATTGAGTAGAGCAGTGGAGTCTACATCTAAGGTTTTTCAAGTTAACCTGACGCAGGAGGATGAGGATACCTTGAGAAGGTTAAGATTGTTGCATTTATCCCAGAGGAGAGACCGACGTTTTAGAAACATTTTTCGTTTTCTACAGGGAGACATGGATCCAAATGATGATGATTTTGTGGAAACTGAAAGAATTTCAAGATCATTTTATGATGTTAGATGGTTTAGTCTACAAGTTTGCAGATCCCGACCATACAAAGCTGAGAAAAGAGAGCGCAGAGTGAGAGGAAAGCGTTTTCGCAGACCCTTGCGCGTAGGAACTCTTGTTTTAGTGAAAAGACCTACACCCTCTGACGTGCAAAATCGAGTGTACTCGAAGTTTGCAAGCCTTTACGCTGGACCCTATCGTATTCTGGAAGTAAACAACAATGGAAGCAATGAAATCGCCAATACACGAACTGGTAACATCGTGGGAACTTATAATGCAGCGAATTTGAAGATTTATTATTCAAGAACCAGATGATTTAATGTATAGATAGGAAAAATAAAAATTTTCCAATTTTTATTTTTTGCTAGGTGTGGGGTGGATGTGCCCAACTCTAGGAATGGGTATTCCAAGATTCAGACACCTAGATATCAAGGGAAAGGCTACAGCCGCTTTTGAAAGTTGAGATATTTGAATATCGCGCTCCATTACTTCTAGAATGGAATGGAAACTTTGTGCAGCCAAGAGCATGTTAAGTGACGTAGCAAGTAGTAGCAGAGGTCGAGACTATTTGTTGATTAAATAGTTAGCCATGGAGTAGAGACTTGAGACTTGGATCAGATTACTGGCACGGCCAAATGAAAGAGAATGCACGTAGTCTCAAGTGAATCGGACCAGAGACACCGGATATATGAGGATTTCCAGATTTCAGCGTGATCCAGCGTGGACCCGACCGTTTTGAATAAAAGCCGACCGGCCCAAGGATCATCAGCTCACTTCGAACCAAGCTCTTGCATGACAAGGTGCTGCTGCTACGTTGAGCCAAGGCAAATGGTTGCCGGATCTACGCAGAAGATATCTTTAAATTGTGATAGTCACAAAAGTGCTGCGATACGTGTGGAACATAGTAAGTTTCCGGCAGAGGGAATCACTAAGGTGATTGTTATTTTTCTACGGACACTGGTGAAATACTTTATTTCTATATGGACACATGCTAGACTTTGTCTAGAAAGTACTTTGTCACAGTCCAGTAATAATAATTCAATACTTGGATATTTTAATCCAATTAGTCAGTTTCATAAATTGTAACTTGATAACCACTCCGATCTTTCAGTATATTGAAGGCCAGTCTATCACGGTGTTGTTCATTAGCCGACAAAGGGAAACTATAAGTTGCTTCGCGCATGATAGATGGTGATAAACCATGCCCAGGGAACGATCTTCAGAACAGCCGTTGATTGATTTAGACTGTCAGTGTTTTCTTGTACTGAAAAGATCACCGTGAGTTATGTTACAGCTGACGTATTTGAGAATAGATCATTTGGATCTGACCCCATTTAAGCGAACTGCTATGGCTTTAACAGAAGCCAATATTAAAATGGATCAGCAGTTACTTAAAACTTCAAGAAATATTTCCACTATATCGTGCTAGACAGATTGTGGGTATATAATGGCGGCCGATACAAGGGTTAGACGTGCGTGTCCAATAGGGCATGTATCTGGATAAATCTGGTACAGACCAGGTTCACTACGCTTCAAGACCAATGAGAAATGTAAGCCACATTTGACTTTTATATTATGCCTAACTAATTGGAACAAACTCATTTTCTGCAGATGACCAACACATTTGTTTTTCTTCGTATTTAAATCTTGCAATGATTTACGCAAGACATATTAGAGTTATTCTGAGTATTTTCAGCACTCAGAACAGTTTAGGATCGATGACCGAGCATAACGAGCATTTATTTCAATGTTTCATATTTTTTTGATAATCACGGTAATCAGCCGAGGTAACTGTGAAAGTTAATAATTATTTTTGTTGAGAAATGGATATTTTATCCATATTCGAAGAATCGAACATGTGGATTCTCACATAATGAAATAATAATTAAACACATTTACAATAATATAACTAATAATAATAATAATAATCCACTAATAATAATAATAATGATTTTCATAACTTTTCTAAATAATTCTTGGATCTTATATTTTCTAATAATCACATTCATTGAGAGAGAGCTTATGAAGTAGTTTAATCATTTCTAGTTAGGAACAGGTGATTTTCCGAAGGATAGTGGTTAGCGCAAGCCCGCATTCAACCAACATTACAGTTCTGGTTGAACAGTTAATATTTGCAATGAGCAAAGTATATTTTTCAGATAACACGGAGAGGCATGAAACGGGAAGCAAATGATATTTGTATCAATTAGGATATTTTTGTATTTATATAAAATCATGACGTAGATACACATTCGAAAGTGAAATAGAGAGTATCATAAGTGTGGTAACTTCACGATTTGAACTGAATGGTAAAATAAAATAAACTTGTAAGTTTATAAATCTTCCAGTGTTGATAATAAGCAGAGGCTTGATTTATTGTTTAATTTTGGGAAGAAAATTTATGTGTGTTGAGTAGTTGAAATGCCATTCCCAGGTGCGCATGTTTAAGTCGCAGGAATGAGGAGGTTTTTATTTGAGCATCAATCAAATAGCAGGTTCGATGACTCAGTCTTAAAGAAGGAGTATTGGAAATACACATTGCGTCGTATGAATGACCCAAAGGTTATTTCTTAAAAACCATCAGTTCTTATTTCAACCTTGTTTACGGATTCCATTAAGACTTTGATTTTGCTAGAACCCGGATTTGTCATGATAGTATTTTATTCTTCTTCAGAGGAAGACCTTTGCCGTTGTTGTTGGAATATTGTGTTCTTATAAAAATAATAGAATGGGCCACTGCCAATTAAAAATAATTCTATAACCACGAATAATTTGAAGGATGTTTTCAATCCTAGTGCCATGAACTAAATGAATTTATTATGAGGCTACAATTCTTATTTCCGCATTCTGTTCAAGAATTGCAAGTTGTGAAAGTTACTAAAATGGCCACAAATAAAAATATTTTTCTTATTAATGATTCCAAGTGGAAAATCGAATAGTTGAATGGTCCAACAATTTATTGATCAAGTTGATGATTCAGAAATCATATATTTTGTTAGGAACTTGAAGTTCATAATCGAGTCACTTCTCGAAACTTTTAATGTCAGAAGAACAATTAATTTTGTTGTGCTTCGCACAGTTCTTCGATGCTATGCTCAAGGGTCAGATACTTTTCAGAAGTTGTTATTAATATGTGTACATAATTCGTGTTAATTCAGAGATAATAATATTTTTTGACAATATTTTTTGAAATTGGAAAAATAAGTGAAAGTTAAAAATTCTATGAACAATTATTCTACGAGTGTTAATATTATGTAAAAATTCAACCAGTGAACTACAGTATTTCCAGTAAAGACAATTAAATTTGAAATGGATTTAATCATAAATAATGGATATAATTTTGGAACACAGTCTACAGGACTGATAATCAGACTTGTGTCTCCAAAGATAATTGTCCAATGTGTTGGAAAATTTCTGTACATTGTGTAAATAGTAATGTGGGTCGCCACACATGAATGATGCTGCTTTGAGCATTTTATTTTGCAGTCAATTTTAAATTCAGAATAAAATGAGATAATTTTACATGATGTGTTATGCCCAGTTGAATCTCCTTCTATCCTTATTGTTGCATTGAGCCAAAAATCAGTAAAGCATTTTTTTCATTTGATGTCGTTTTTGCGATTAGCTTTAACCCATCTGGCGCCCCGGGATATTTTGACTCTCGTGCTGACTGATTCTTGGTAAAATGCATATGTGGTCGTGCGGACTCCGGTCTAAACGGGCACATAAAATAAGATAGAGAGAGAAATTGCTTCGAACGTGGGGCTCGAGTTAGACACGGTCAATCGCATGCCGATTTAAATTGTGATAATTTTTTATATAGATATTTTGGGAGTTGAGAGATGTCTGGTTTGGATGAATAAATTAGTAGGAAACCCAATTAGTGGGGAAAATAAAAAATTTAACTGGGTTAATAATTAGAATGGGTTTGATTATTTTTGATAATGGCTTAACCATTAGGGCGTCAAGTAAATTCAGTAGTAAACGTTCGATGACTGGACATACGCATTATTAGAATCCAGGTGGAGGATATTTGAGAACTTGCATATTTTTCTTGTGATATTGTGGTAAATGTAATTCGTAAATGTAGAGAATTTTGTTTTTCCATCACGTCGACATTAGGACAAATCTCATTTTATTAGAGTGTTCCAATTAGCTATTCATATTTCTTGTTCTAATTATAATCTTGTGTCTGCCAACATGTATACCCCTAAGTTTTGAATAATAATTGAAAATTATGGAAGAGATGATGAGGATGATGAGGAGTTTGGAAGAGAGTTCCAAAGAAGCTGGACTGCGTGTAGCAGCCATTATGAAAGAAAATACAGAGGCTTTGGAAAAGAAACTTAAAGAAAATTCTGATTCTTTAGAAAATAAACTTAAAGAAAGTTTAAATGATAAACTTAAGGGAAATTCCGATTTATTAGAAAGCAGGTTAAAAGATAACTTGAAAGAAAATTTAAATAGTAAATTTAATTCTATGGAAAATAAATTTAAAAGAAAATTCCCAAATCTTGAAAATGTCACTTGGGAGTAAAATGACTAAATTATGCGAAAAAACACATGAGCTCGAAACTTCATTAGCCACTAACGCAAGTTTAATGGACGATAAATTTCGCGATGCCGATCTAAGATCCCAAAGCTTAGCTGATAGGATAGAACATGGTCTTAGGAAAGTTGGTGAAGACATGATCAACCTAGAAGTCAGAGTGAAGAAAGAGAGCAATGAGAATGCAACTCTAGTTGTTGAACGTTTGACAGAACAATTCAAAGAACTCATAGTGGGAGAAATAAGAGAAGGTGTGATTAATGAATTACAAACTGAAATTAAAACCACAGTTATCGATGAGATTAAAGACACACTCAAGCTGGAGAACCAAGAGGGAGTCAAGGAAATTAGGGAATCTTTGTCATCCCATATTCAAGTAATTTCCAAAGATATTCAAGCAACTCAGAAGGACATATCAGATGTGACAGGGTCGTTGAAAAGTCATGAGGCTGTTATGAACCAGATATCCACTGATGTCAAGGAGAACTGTAAGGAAACCGAAGAAATTAGAAAAATGGCAGAAGAAAACCATAAGGAAATTGAGGCTATGAAAACCCAAATCAAGGACGAGAAACAGTCTGACCATCTGTTGAAAATGCCAAGTATAAGGGGAGAAGAACAGATACAGATAAACCTAGGAGCAGCTAGAGAAACTGATAGTCAAAGACAGGATGAGGTCAGGACAGTATTTCAATCCCACCCCATAACTGTATTCAAGAATGTAGAGGATAAGCCTTCTAAATTTTCAGGGCGAGATTCTGTGACACCCGTAGAATTCTTGAGAAAAGCAGGTGATTACCTAAAAGATTCCAAAATCCCGAAGGAAATACAGATCCGAGTGATAGGGAAATTTTTGGAAGGTCCCGCACTTCTTTGGTTTAGAGCTTTTAGGTCCACTCTCACCTATTTTGAGGAGTTTTCCCGTGGGTTATTAAAAAAGTTTTGGTCCCCGGAAACCCAACAGCAAGTCAGAGCAGAATTATATTCAAAGAGATTCTCGACGTCACATCCTACTCGATACTCTACGTACTTTTCTGGACAGCTTTCTAAACTACAACATTTAGATCCACCGATGCCAGATAATGAATTAATTACCGCATTAATACGTCAGTTTCCAGCAGACGTCCAAAGAACTTTGATCGCTGCTGACACTTATAATATGGAGCAATTTGACGAGGTATTGCAGAAACTTGATCACACGAACGCTCAATTCTTCCATCAGAAGGGAGGAAAGAATAACAACGCTGTGTACGCTGTTATGGCCGACAGTTATTCCCAAACACCTCGAGAGATTCGAGAGGGGCGAGAAGAGAAAACGCCGAGGGAAGAGCCCGATAAAAGAGGATGGAGTCAGAACAATAACAGATACAGTTACTAGCCTTATGCGAGACCGGATGGGGGATATCGATATAATACTCGACGGAGAAGGCCAAGGGATAATCAAGGAAGGTACCAGGAAAGAAGGTACTATGGTAGAAACAATAACTACAATAACAGAGGGAATGTGAACACTCGTTAGTCCAATGAAGAGTTCAATAAGGAGACGAGGAAGAACTTGGAAGAAAGACACCAAGAAAACTTGCAGTTCTTGGAACAGAAGCCCAATGAACCAGGTCCATCGGGAACACAACAATCCCGGGGGAATGGAAAAGAAAAAAAAACTCCGAATTCACAGTAGAAGATAGAATTTTAAACACTTTCACTTCCAGGATTATTAAATGGCAAGCAGAGGATGATGACTTAATTCAACATAATGACGAACGGAAAGAAATGGGTACAAGAATTAAAATGCCAATCATATCATGCGAAGTATTCGGTATGCCTGTCGATACTTTAATTGATACTGCGGCTATGCTTTGTATTGTGAGCGAGAAGCTTTATATTCTGTGGAAGCTCAAAGAGAATTTAGAGGAGATTCCAGTATCAGGAATTAAAATCCAAGGAATAATACCCAACAAAATATCTCTGTGTAAAACACAATTATACTTATGTGTTACTATTGGAGGACATGATTTCCGATATGTGTTTGTAGTAATGAAGGACATGGCTTTTGACATGATATTGGGAGCGGATTTCATTCAGAAATATCAAGCAGTGATAGACATGAAGACAGAGACGATCAGATTCAAGAATACCGAAGAGATAAACTTCGAGGGAAAAGAAGAGGAAGACATCGAGGGAGATGCTCAATGGTCTCTGATTTTTCATGAAGCTGAAGGAAGAGAAGTCTACACTGAGAAGGAGTCCCCAGAGCTAGGAAAAATTTTGGAAGAGTACCACGATATTTTTGATATTAAACCTGGTGAAATTGAAGATTTTGAATATCGTATTCGTGTAAATGATGATACACCTTTCCATGCTAAATTGTATCCGGTAGCGGAAAAGCATCGAGAAATGGTAAAAGTGCTTATCAAAGAGATGGAAAGTAACAATGTGATTGAAAAGTACACTACCTCTTATGTCAATCCATTAGCAGTAGTGTCTAAGCCAGATGGAAGTCTGAGACTATGTTTAGACGCGCGAAATTTGAATTCAAGATTGCTGCCAGAGTATGACAGACCACCAATCATTAGGGAACTGTTAAGGAAATTCCAAGGCAAGGTCTGGTTCTCTAACATTGATCTCACTTCGTCCTACCACCACATTAGGCTTAGTGAAGATTCCAAAAATTTACAGGGTTTATGTTTGACCAGCAGACATATGTATTCCGCCGTCTACCATTTGGGGTCAAAACATCTGGATCTGTTTTGATCAGAGCACTGGATCAAAACTTGAGTCCTGAAGTAAAAGAGATAGCAATTCGTTACATAGATGATATCCTAATTGCATCTGAGACTAAGGAGGATCATTTGTTACATCTTCAGATGTTATTCGCAGATTTGAGAAAAGCGAACTTTAAAGTAAACCTTCGAAAATGTCAGTTCTTTCGGAAGGAAATAAAATTTTTGGGCCACATTTTGGATGGTGAAGGATACTGTCCCAATGAGACAAAGATACAGGTGATTGCAAATTTCCCTAGACCTACTAGAGTGAAGAATGTCCGCAGTTTTCTCGGGGCATGCCAATTCTTTGCAGGGCATTGTCCAAGCTTCACCAAGACAGTTGCTCCATTGCAGGAATTATTAAAAAGGGAAACAAATGGAAATGGAATGAAGATTGTG
Source organism: Meconema thalassinum (assembly GCA_946902985.2). Lineage (NCBI taxonomy): Eukaryota > Metazoa > Arthropoda > Insecta > Orthoptera > Tettigoniidae > Meconema > Meconema thalassinum. The sequence goes on from OX336388.2 coordinate 612,220,964, forward strand.
AACAATCATTTCAAGATGCCAAGTGGTTATTGGTAAACAGCGTGAAATTAGAGTATCCTGACTTTAGCAAGAATTTCATCATAGAATCCGATGCATCCACCGTAGGGATTGGAGCTATTCTTCTTCAAGAAGATGACGATCACAAGAGACGTTACCTGGCGTTCATAAGCAGGAAACTTCGTCCATCAGAAAGGAATTATTACACCACAGAGTTAGAAGCCCTTGCTGTAATCTTCGCGTTGGAGTCGTGGAAGAAAATGTTAATTGGACATTCAGTAATTGTGAGGACTGATCACCATGCATTGGAGTTTATCTTGAGAACAAACTTTGCCAGTGATAGGATAACTAGATGGTCACTTTTTATTCAACAATTCAACCTAGTTATTGAACACACTCCTGGAAAATTGAACGTTGGGGCCGATTTATTGAGTAGAGCAGTGGAGTCAACATCTAAGGTTTTTCAAGTTAACCTGACGCAGGAGGATGAGGATACCTTGAGAAGGTTAAGATTGTTGCATTTATCCCAGAGGAGAGACCGACGTTTTAGAAACATTTTTCGTTTTCTACAGGGAGACATGGATCCAAATGATGATGATTTTGTGGAAACTGAAAGAATTTCAAGAGATTTTATGATGTTAGATGGTTTAGTCTACAAGTTTGCAGATCCCGACCATACGAAGCTGAGAAAAGAGAGCGCAGAGTGAGAGGAAAGCGTTTTCGCAGACCCTTGCGCGTAGGAACTCTTGTTTTAGTGAAAAGACCTACACCCTCTGACGTGCAAAATCGAGTGTACTCGAAGTTTGCAAGCCTTTACGCTGGACCCTATCGTATTCTGGAAGTAAACAACAATGGAAGCAATGAAATCGCCAATACACGAACTGGTAACATCGTGGGAACTTATAATGCAGCGAATTTGAAGATTTATTATTCAAGAACCAGATGATTTAATGTATAGATAGGAAAAATAAAAATTTTCCAATTTTTATTTTTTGCTAGGTGTGGGGTGGATGTGCCCAACTCTAGGAATGGGTATTCCAAGATTCAGACACCTAGATATCAAGGGAAAGGCTACAGCCGCTTTTGAAAGTTGAGATATTTGAATATCGCGCTCCATTACTTCTAGAATGGAATGGAAACTTTGTGCAGCCAAGAGCATGTTAAGTGACGTAGCAAGTAGTAGCAGAGGTCGAGACTATTTGTTGATTAAATAGTTTGCCATGGAGTAGAGACTTGAGACTTGGATCAGATTACTGGCACGGCCAAATGAAAGAGTATGCACGTAGTCTCAAGTGAATCGGACCAGAGACACCGGATATATAGGATTTCCAGATTTCTGCGTGATCCAGCGTGGACCCGACCGTTTTGAATAAAAGCCGACCGGCCCAAGGATCATCAGCTCACTTCGAACCAAGCTCTTGCATGACAAGGTGCTGCTGCTACGTTGAGCCAAGGCAAATGGTTGCCGGATCTACGCAGAAGATATCTTTAAATTGTGATAGTCACAAAAGTGCTGCGATACGTGTGGAACATAGTAAGTTTCCGGCAGAGGGAATCACTAAGGTGATTGTTATTTTTCTACGGACACTGGTGAAATACTTTATTTCTATATGGACACATGCTAGACTTTGTCTAGAAAGTACTTTGTCACAGTCCAGTAATAATAATTCAATACTTGGATATTTTAATCCAATTAGTCAGTTTCATAAATTGTAACTTGATAACCACTCCGATCTTTCAGTATATTGAAGGCCAGTCTATCACGGTGTTGTTCATTAGCCGACAAAGGGAAACTATAAGTTGCTTCGCGCATGATAGATGGTGATAAACCATGCCCAGGGAACGATCTTCAGAACAGCCGTTGATTGATTTAGACTGTCAGTGTTTTCTTGTACTGAAAAGATCACCGTGAGTTATGTTACAACTGACGTATTTGAGAATAGATCATTTGGATCTGACCCCATTTAAGCGAACTGCTATGGCTTTAACAGAAGCCAATATTAAAATGGATCAGCAGTTACTTAAAACTTCAAGAAATATTTCCACTATATCGTGCTAGACAGTTTGTGGGTATATAATGGCGGCCGATACAAGGGTTAGACGTGCGTGTCCAATAGGGCATGTATCTGGATAAATCTGGTACAGACCAGGTTCACTACGCTTCAAGACCAATGAGAAATGTAAGCCACATTTGACTTTTATATTATGCCTAACTAATTGGAACAAACTCATTTTCTGCAGATGACCAACACATTTGTTTTTCTTCGTATTTAAATCTTGCAATGATTTACGCAAGACATATTAGAGTTATTCTGAGTATTTTCAGCACTCAGAACAGTTTAGGATCGATGACCGAGCATAACGAGCATTTATTTCAATGTTTCATATTTTTTTGATAATCACGGTAATCAGCCGAGGTAACTGTGAAAGTTAATAATTATTTTTGTTGAGAAATGGATATTTTATCCATATTCGAAGAATCGAACATGTGGATTCTCACATAATGAAATAATAATTAAACACATTTACAATAATATAACTAATAATAATAATAATAATCCACTAATAATAATAATAATGATTTTCATAACTTTTCTAAATAATTCTTGGATCTTATATTTTCTAATAATCACATTCATTGAGAGAGAGCTTATGAAGTAGTTTAATCATTTCTAGTTAGGAACAGGTGATTTTCCGAAGGATAGTGGTTAGCGCAAGCCCGCATTCAACCAACATTACAGTTCTGGTTGAACAGTTAATATTTGCAATGAGCAAAGTATATTTTTCAGATAACACGGAGAGGCATGAAACGGGAAGCAAATGGTATTTGTATCAATTAGGATATTTTTGTATTTATATAAAATCATGACGTAGATACACATTCGAAAGTGAAATAGAGAGTATCATAAGTGTGGTAACTTCACGATTTGAACTGAATGGTAAAATAAAATAAACTTGTAAGTTTATAAATCTTCCAGTGTTGATAATAAGCAGAGGCTTGATTTATTGTTTAATTTTGGGAAGAAAATTTATGTGTGTGGAGTAGTTGAAATGCCATTCCCAGGTGCGCATGTTTAAGTCGCAGGAATGAGGAGGTTTTTATTTGAGCATCAATCAAATAGCAGGTTCGATGACTCAGTCTTAAAGAAGGAGTATTGGAAATACACATTGCGTCGTATGAATGACCCGAAGGTTATTTCTTAAAAACCATCAGTTCTTATTTCAACCTTGTTTACGGATTCCATTAAGACTTTGATTTTGCTAGAACCCGGATTTGTCATGATAGTATTTTATTCTTCTTCAGAGGAAGACCTTTGCCGTTGTTGTTGGAATATTGTGTTCTTATAAAAATAATAGAATGGGCCACTGCCAATTAAAAATAATTCTATAACCACGAATAATTTGAAGGATGTTTTCAATCCTAGTGCCATGAACTAAATGAATTTATTATGAGGCTACAATTCTTATTTCCGCATTCTGTTCAAGAATTGCAAGTTGTGAAAGTTACTAAAATGGCCACAAATATAAATATTTTTCTTATTAATGATTCCAAGTGGAAAATCGAATAGTTGAATGGTCCAACAATTTATTGATCAAGTTGATGATTCAGAAATCATATATTTTGTTAGGAACTTGAAGTTCATAATCGAGTCACTTCTCGAAACTTTTAATGTCAGAAGAACAATTAATTTTGTTGTGCTTCGCACAGTTCTTCGATGCTATGCTCAAGGGTCAGATACTTTTCAGAAGTTGTTATTAATATGTGTACATAATTCGTGTTGATTCAGAGATAATAATATTTTTTGACAATATTTTTTGAAACTGGAAAAATAAGTGAAAGTTAAAAATTCTATGAACAATTATTCTACGAGTGTTAATATTATGTAAAAATTCAACCAGTGAACTACAGTATTTCCAGTAAAGACAATTAAATTTGAACTGGATTTAATCATAAATAATGGATATAATTTTGGAACACAGTCTACAGGACTGATAATCAGACTTGTGTCTCCAAAGATAATTGTCCAATGTGTTGGAAAATTTCTGTACATTGTGTAAATAGTAATGTGGGTCGCCACACATGAATGATGCTGCTTTGAGCATTTTATTTTGCAGTCAATTTTAAATTCAGAATAAAATGAGATAATTTTACATGATGTGTTATGCCCAGTTGAAACTCCTTCCATCCTTATTGTTGCATAGAGCCAAAAATCAGTAAAGCATTTTTTTCATTTGATGTCGTTTTTGCGATTAGCTTTAACCCATCTGGCGCCCCGGAACATTTTGACTCTCGTGCTGACTGATTCTTGGTAAAATGCATATGTGGTCGTGCGGGCTCCGGTCTAAACGGGCACATAAAATAAGATAGAGAGAGAAATTGCTTCGAACGTGGGGCTCGAGTTAGACACGGTCAATCGCATGCCGATTTAAATTGTGATAATTTTTTATATAGATATTTTGGGAGTTGAGAGATGTCTGGTTTGTATGAATAATTTAGTAGGAAACCCAATTAGTGGGGGAAATAAAAAAATTAACTGGGTTAATAATTAGAATGGGTTTGATTATATTTGATAATGGCTTAACCATTAGGGCGTCAAGTAAATTCAGTAGTAAACGTTCGATGACTGGACATACGCATTATTAGAATCCAGGTGGAGGATATTTGAGAACTTGCATATTTTTCTTGTGATATTGTGGTAAATGTAATTCGTAAATGTAGAGAATTTTGTTTTTCCATCACGTCGACATTAGGACAAATCTCATTTTATTAGAGTGTTCCAATTAGCTATTCATATTTCTTGTTCTAATTATAATCTTGTGTCTGCCAACATGTATACCCCTAAGTTTTGAATAATAATTGAAAATTATGGAAGAGATGATGAGGATGATGAGGAGTTTGGAAGAGAGTTCCAAAGAAGCTGGACTGCGTGTAGCAGCCATTATGAAAGAAAATACAGAGGCTTTGGAAAAGAAACTTAAAGAAAATTCTGATTCTTTAGAAAATAAACTTAAAAGAAAGTTTAAATGATAAACTTAAGGAAAATTCCGATTTATTAGAAAGCAGGTTAAAAGATAACTTGAAAGAAAATTTAAATAGTAAATTTAATTCTATGGAAAATAAATTTAAAAGAAAATTCCGAAATCTTGAAAATGTCACTTGGGAGTAAAATGACTAAATTATGCGAAAAAACACATGAGCTCGAAACTTCATTAGCCACTAACGCAAGTTTAATGGACGATAAATTTCGCGATGCCGATCTAAGATCCCAAAGCTTAGCTGATAGGATAGAACATGGTCTTAGGGAAGTTGGTGAAGACATGATCAACCTAGAAGTCAGAGTGAAGAAAGAGAGCAATGAGATGGCAACTCTAGTTGTTGAACGTTTGACAGAACAATTCAAAGAACTCATAGTGGGAGAAATAAGAGAAGGTGTGATTAATGAATTACAAACTGAAATTAAAACCACAGTTATCGATGAGATTAAAGACACACTCAAGCTGGAGAACCAAGAGGGAGTCAAGGAAATTAGGGAATCTTTGTCATCCCATATTCAAGTAATTTCCAAAGATATTCAAGCAACTCAGAAGGACATATCAGATGTGACAGGGTCGTTCAAAAGTCATGAGGCTGTTATGAACCAGATATCCACTGATGTCAAGGAGAACTGTAAAGAAACCGAAGAAATTAGAAAAATGGCAGAAGATAACCATAAGGAAATTGAGGCTATGAAAACCCAAATCAAGGACGAGGAACAGTCTGACCATCTGTTGAAAATGCCAAGTATAAGGGGAGAAGAACAGATACAGATAAACCTAGGAGCAGCTAGAGAAACTGATAGTCAAAGACAGGATGAGGTCAGGACAGTATTTCAATCCAACCCCATAACTGTATTCAAGAATGTAGAGGATAAGCCTTCTAAATTTTCAGGGCGAGATTCTGTGACACCCGTAGAATTCTTGAGAAAAGCAGGTGATTACCTAAAAGATTCCAAAATCCCGAAGGAAAGACAGATCCGAGTGATAGGGAAATTTTTGGAAGGTCCCGCACTTCTTTGGTTTAGAGCTTTTAGGTCCACTCTCACCTATTTTGAGGAGTTTTCCCGTGGGTTATTAAAAAAGTTTTGGTCCCCGGAAACCCAACAGCAAGTCAGAGCAGAATTATATTCAAAGAGATTCTCGACGTCACATCCTACTCGATACTCTACGTACTTTTCTGGACAGCTTTCTAAACTACAACATTTAGATCCACCGATGCCAGATAATGAATTAATTACCGCATTAATACGTCAGTTTCCAGCAGACGTCCAAAGAACTTTGATCGCTGCTGACATTTATAATATGGAGCAATTTGACGAGGTATTGCAGAAACTTGATCACACGAACGCTCAATTCTTCCATCAGAAGGGAGGAAAGAATAACAACGCTGTGTACGCTGTTATGGCCGACAGTTATTCCCAAACACCTCGAGAGATTCGAGAGGGGCGAGAAGAGAAAACGCCGAGGGAAGAGCCCGATAAAAGAGGATGGAGTCAGAACAATAACAGATACAGTTACTAGCCTTATGCGAGACCGGATGGGGGATATCGATATAATACTCGACGGAGAAGGCCAAGGGATAATCAAGGAAGGTACCAGGAAAGAAGGTACTATGGTAGAAACAATAACTACAATAACAGAGGGAATGTGAACACTCGTTAGTCCAATGAAGAGTTCAATAAGGAGACGAGGAAGAACTTGGAAGAAAGACACCAAGAAAACTTGCAGTTCTTGGAACAGAAGCCCAATGAACCAGGTCCATCGGGAACACAACAATCCCGGGGGAATGGAAAAGAAAAAAAACTCCGAATTCACAGTAGAAGATAGAATTTTAAACACTTTCACTTCCAGGATTATTAAATGGCAAGCAGAGGATGATGACTTAATTCAACATAGTGACGAACGGAAAGAAATGGGTACAAGAATTAAAATGCCAATCATATCATGCGAAGTATTCGGTATGCCTGTCGATACTTTAATTGATACTGCGGCTATGCTTTGTATTGTGAGCGAGAAGCTTTATATTCTGTGGAAGCTCAAAGAGAATTTAGAGGAGATTCCAGTATCAGGAATTAAAATTCAAGGATTAATACCCAACAAAATATCTCTGTGTAAAACACAATTATACTTATGTGTTACTATTGGAGGACATGATTTCCGATATGTGTTTGTAGTAATGAAGGACATGGCTTTTGACATGATATTGGGAGCGGATTTCATTCAGAAATATCAAGCAGTGATAGACATGAAGACAGAGACGATCAGATTCAAGAATACCGAAGAGATAAACTTCGAGGGAAAAGAAGAGGAAGACATCGAGGGAGATGCTCAATGGTCTCTGATTTTTCATGAAGCTGAAGGAAGAGAAGTCTACACTGAGAAGGAGTCCCCAGAGCTAGGAAAAATTTTGGAAGAGTACCACGATATTTTTGATATTAAACCTGGTGAAATTGAAGATTTTGAATATCGTATTCGTGTAAATGATGATACACCTTTCCATGCTAAATTGTATCCGGTAGCGGAAAAGCATCGAGAAATGGTAAAAGTGCTTATCAAAGAGATGGAAAGTAACAATGTGATTGAAAAGTACACTACCTCTTATGTCAATCCATTAGCAGTAGTGTCTAAGCCAGATGGAAGTCTGAGACTATGTTTAGACGCGCGAAATTTGAATTCAAGATTGCTGCCAGAGTATGACAGACCACCAATCATTAGGGAACTGTTAAGGAAATTCCAAGGCAAGGTCTGGTTCTCTAACATTGATCTCACTTCGTCCTACCACCACATTAGGCTTAGTGAAGATTCCAAAAATTTACAGGGTTTATGTTTGACCAGCAGACATATGTATTCCGCCGTCTACCATTTGGGGTCAAAACATCTGGATCTGTTTTGATCAGAGCACTGGATCAAAACTTGAGTCCTGAAGTAAAAGAGATAGCAATTCGTTACATAGATGATATCCTAATTGCATCTGAGACTAAGGAGGATCATTTGTTACATCTTCAGATGTTATTCGCAGATTTGAGAAAAGCGAACTTTAAAGTAAACCTTCGAAAATGTCAGTTCTTTCGGAAGGAAATAAAATTTTTGGGCCACATTTTGGATGGTGAAGGATACCGTCCCAATGAGACAAAGATACAGGTGATTGCAAATTTCCCTAGACCTACTAGAGTGAAGAATGTCCACAGTTTTCTCGGGACATGCCAATTCTTTGCAGGGCATTGTCCAAGCTTCACCAAGACAGTTGCTCCATTGCAGGAATTATTAAAAAGGGAAACAAATGGAAATGGAATGAAGATTGTGAACAATCATTTCAAGATGCCAAGTGGTTATTGGTAAACAGCGTGAAATTAGAGTATCCTGACTTTAGCAAGAATTTCATCATAGAATCCGATGCATCCACCGTAGGGATTGGAGCTATTCTTCTTCAAGAAGATGACGATCACAAGAGACGTTACCTGGCGTTCATAAGCAGGAAACTTCGTCCATCAGAAAGGAATTATTACACCACAGAGTTAGAAGCCCTTGCTGTAATCTTCGCGTTGGAGTCGTGGAAGAAAATGTTAATTGGACATTCAGTAATTGTGAGGACTGATCACCATGCATTGGAGTTTATCTTGAGAACAAACTTTGCCAGTGATAGGATAACTAGATGGTCACTTTTTATTCAACAATTCAACCTAGTTATTGAACACACTCCTGGAAAATCGAACGTTGGGGCCGATTTATTGAGTAGAGCAGTGGAGTCTACATCTAAGGTTTTTCAAGTTAACCTGACGCAGGAGGATGAGGATACCTTGAGAAGGTTAAGATTGTTGCATTTATCCCAGAGGAGAGACCGACGTTTTAGAAACATTTTTCGTTTTCTACAGGGAGACATGGATCCAAATGATGATGATTTTGTGGAAACTGAAAGAATTTCAAGAGATTTTATGATGTTAGATGGTTTAGTCTACAAGTTTGCAGATCCTGACCATACGAAGCTGAGAAAAGAGAGCGCAGAGTGAGAGGAAAGCGTTTTCGCAGACCCTTGCGCGTAGGAACTCTTGTTTTAGTGAAAAGACCTACACCCTCTGACGTGCAAAATCGAGTGTACTCGAAGTTTGCAAGCCTTTACGCTGGACCCTATCGTATTCTGGAAGTAAACAACAATGGAAGCAATGAAATCGCCAATACACGAACTGGTAACATCGTGGGAACTTATAATGCAGCGAATTTGAAGATTTATTATTCAAGAACCAGATGATTTAATGTATAGATAGGAAAAATAAAAATTTTCCAATTTTTATTTTTTGCTAGGTGTGGGGTGGATGTGCCCAACTCTAGGAATGGGTATTCCAAGATTCAGACACCTAGATATCAAGGGAAAGGCTACAGCCGCTTTTGAAAGTTGAGATATTTGAATATCGCGCTCCATTACTTCTAGAATGAAATGGAAACTTTGTGCAGCCAAGAGCATGTTAAGTGACGTAGCAAGTAGTAGCAGAGGTCGAGACTATTTGTTGATTAAATAGTTAGCCATGGAGTAGAGACTTGAGACTTGGATCAGATTACTGGCACGGCCAAATGAAAGAGAATGCACGTAGTCTCAAGTGAATCGGACCAGAGACACCGGATATATGAGGATTTCCAGATTTCAGCGTGATCCAGCGTGGACCCGACCGTTTTGAATAAAAGCCGACCGGCCCAAGGATCATCAGCTCACTTCGAACCAAGCTCTTGCATGACAAGGTGCTGCTGCTACGTTGAGCCAAGGCAAATGATTGCCGGATCTACGCAGAAGATATCTTTAAATCGTGATAGTCACAAAAGTGCTGCGATACGTGTGGAACATAGTAAGTTTCCGGCAGAGGGAATCACTAAGGTGATTGTTATTTTTCTACGGACACTGGTGAAATACTTTATTTCTATATGGACACATGCTAGACTTTGTCTAGAAAGTACTTTGACACAGTCCAGTAATAATAATTCAATACTTGGATATTTTAATCCAATTAGTCAGTTTCATAAATTGTAACTTGATAACCACTCCGATCTTTCAGTATATTGAAGGCCAGTCTATCACGGTGTTGTTCATTAGCCGACAAAGGGAAACTATAAGTTGCTTCGCGCATGATAGATGGTGATAAACCATGCCCAGGGAACGATCTTCAGAACAGCCGTTGATTGATTTAGACTGTCAGTGTTTTCTTGTACTGAAAAGATCACCGTGAGTTATGTTACAGCTGACGTATTTGAGAATAGATCATTTGGATCTGACCCCATTTAAGCGAACTGCTATGGCTTTAACAGAAGCCAATATTAAAATGGATCAGCAGTTACTTAAAACTTCAAGAAATATTTCCACTATATCGTGCTAGACAGATTGTGGGTATATAATGGCGGCCGATACAAGGGTTAGACGTGCGTGTCCAATAGGGCATGTATCTGGATAAATCTGGTACAGACCAGGTTCACTACGCTTCAAGACCAATGAGAAATGTAAGCCACATTTGACTTTTATATTATGCCTAACTAATTGGAACAAACTCATTTTCTGCAGATGACCAACACATTTGTTTTTCTTCGTATTAAAATCTTGCAATGATTTACGCAAGACATATTAGAGTTATTCTGAGTATTTTCAGCACTCAGAACAGTTTAGGATCGATGACCGAGCATAACGAGCATTTATTTCAATGTTTCATATTTTTTTGATAATCACGGTAATCAGCCGAGGTAACTGTGAAAGTTAATAATTATTTTTGTTGAGAAATGGATATTTTATCCATATTCGAAGAATCGAACATGTGGATTCTCACATAATGAAATAATAATTAAACACATTTACAATAATATAACTAATAATAATAATAATAATAATAATCCACTAATAATAATAATAATGATTTTCATAACTTTTCTAAATAATTCTTGGATCTTATATTTTCTAATAATCACATTCATTGAGAGAGAGCTTATGAAGTAGTTTAATCATTTCTAGTTAGGAACAGGTGATTTTCCGAAGAATAGTGGTTAGCGCAAGCCCGCATTCAACCAACATTACAGTTCTGGTTGAACAGTTAATATTTGCAATGAGCAAAGTATATTTTTCAGATAACACGGAGAGGCATGAAACGGGAAGCAAATGATATTTGTATCAATTAGGATATTTTTGTATTTATATAAAATCATGACGTAGATACACATTCGAAAGTGAAATAGAGAGTATCATAAGTGTGGTAACTTCACGATTTGAACTGAATGGTAAAATAAAATAAACTTGTAAGTTTATAAATCTTCCAGTGTTGATAATAAGCAGAGGCTTGATTTATTGTTTAATTTTGGGAAGAAAATTTATGTGTGTGGAGTAGTTGAAATGCCATTCCCAGGTGCGCATGTTTAAGTCGCAGGAATGAGGAGGTTTTTATTTGAGCATCAATCAAATAGCAGGTTCGATGACTCAGTCTTAAAGAAGGAGTATTGGAAATACACATTGCGTCGTATGAATGACCCGAAGGTTATTTCTTAAAAACCATCAGTTCTTATTTCAACCTTGTTTACGGATTCCATTAAGACTTTGATTTTGCTAGAACCCGGATTTGTCATGATAGTATTTTATTCTTCTTCAGAGGAAGACCTTTGCCGTTGTTGTTGGAATATTGTGTTCTTATAAAAATAATAGAATGGGCCACTGCCAATTAAAAATAATTCTATAACCACGAATAATTTGAAGGATGTTTTCAATCCTAGTGCCATGAACTAAATGAATTTATTATGAGGCTACAATTCTTATTTCCGCATTCTGTTCAAGAATTGCAAGTTGTGAAAGTTACTAAAATGGCCACAAATATAAATATTTTTCTTATTAATGATTACAAGTGGAAAATCGAATAGTTGAATGGTCCAACAATTTATTGATCAAGTTGATGATTCAGAAATCATATATTTTGTTAGGAACTTGAAGTTCATAATCGAGTCACTTCTAGAAACTTTTAATGTCAGAAGAACAATTAATTTTGTTGTGCTTCGCACAGTTCTTCGATGCTATGCTCAAGGGTCAGATACTTTTCAGAAGTTGTTATTAATATGTGTACATAATTCGTGTTGATTCAGAGATAATAATGTTTTTTGACAATATTTTTTGAAACTGGAAAAATAAGTGAAAGTTAAAAATTCTATGAACAATTATTCTACGAGTGTTAATATTATGTAAAAATTCAACCAGTGAACTGCAGTATTTCCAGTAAAGATAATTAAATTTGAACTGGATTTAATCATAAATAATGGATATAATTTTGGAACACAGTCTACAGGACTGATAATCAGACTTGTGTCTCCAAAGATAATTGTCCAATGTGTTGGAAAATTTCTGTACATTGTGTAAATAGTAATGTGGGTCGCCACACATGAATGATGCTGCTTTGAGCATTTTATTTTGCAGTCAATTTTAAATTCAGAATAAAATGAGATAATTTTACATGATGTGTTATGCCCAGTTGAATCTCCTTCTATCCTTATTGTTGCATTGAGCCAAAAATCAGTAAATCATTTTTTTCATTTGATGTCGTTTTTGCGATTAGCTTTAACCCATCTGGCGCCCCGGGATATTTTGACTCTCGTGCTGACTGATTCTTGGTAAAATGCATATGTGGTCGTGTGGACTCCGGTCTAAACGGGCACAGTACTGCTAGAACAGTAAACACACAATGAAAATAAACAGGACACAAACAAACACACGCGTCACACGGAAGAGTTTTTGAGTCGTGGAAAAATCACTTGATGAGCACTAGGATGAGCTGGACGCGTAGAGCCGTTCCGGAGACAGAAAATAACAGTAAAAACCAAAAGAACATTCAGTATAGTGAACTCTGAGAAACGAAAAGAAATAGAAAATGGAGAAGCACATTAGGCGGCACTTGTGGTGCCTACAGCATCAAAGTACTAGCTGACGGTACATCCCCCCCCCCCCCCAGCCGAATCGATAGAGCATGTGGAGTCTGTTGGAAAACCAGTGCAGAGAAAAAGGGCTGGGGGCAAGTCTACAGTGGGGGGAAGAGGTGACCGGTGGCGGGAATACGGGTTAGAGTGAGGATGGCAGTAGAATAGGGTGAAAGAGCGAGAGCTTCAAGAGGTTGTGGCAAATGAAGGCGACGAGCGCGGACGAGGTAAGAGAAGCGAAGAGAGTGAAGATGAGTAAGAACGAGGGAAAAGGTGATCATGGAAGTGAGAGTGGCAGAGGGAGTGTCAAGTTTGAGATGATAGGCAATACGGACTGCGTGACGGTCTAGGGTTTGGAGACGGAAATATTGACGAGGAGGGGCGGTAAGCCAGGCGAGGGAAGCGTATGTGAAGACCGGACGGATGAAGGATTTGTAAAGGTTGAGGATTTGTTGGGGCTGAAGGTCCCAGGTCTTGGAGGTGAGGAGACGGAGGATGCGGAAACGAGTGAGAGAGCGTTTATATACGGAGTCGAAATGAAGGTTCCATTGAAGGTTATTTTGAAAGGTAAGTCCGAGGTATTTGAGGTGATTTGGTTGAGGGATGGGGACGTTGTTGAAGGTGAGATGGAGACGGAGTGTGGGTCGGTGGCTTTTAAGGGAGCGTTTGATGTGGAGAAATTGGGATTTGTCGGGGTTAATTTGAATATGCCAGTGGTTGCACCAGGTTTGAAGGGTGTGGAGGTATGCTTGAACATAATATTGGAGTCGATGGGAGCGAGGAAAGAGGGCGAGAATGGCAAGGTCGTCGGCATATTGATAAAGGCGAAGAGGTGGAGAAGGGGGAGGAAGATCGTAAGTGTAAAGGATATAGAGAAGAGGGGAGATAAGACTGCCTTGTGGAACTCCGGCGTGAAGAGAGAACGTGTGAGAGGGAGTACCATGGATGAGAATCTGGGCGGTACGGTAATAAAGGAAGTTGGCGAAGAAGCGGACGTAAGTGGTAGGTAAAGGGAGGTGAAGGAACTTGTACAGGAGGCCGGGATACCAGACTTTATCAAAAGCTTTTTCAACGTCGAAGCAGAGGAGAAGAGCATGTTTATTGTTGGGAGAGGTGAAAAAGGATTCGATAGAGGCGGTGATATGAAACAGATGATCATGGGTAGAGAAGGAGGGGCGAAAGCCAGCTTGGTGGAGGGGAAGGAGATTGAGAGAGTTGAGATAAGGATTGAGACGTTTAGTGAGGATAAGTTCAAGGAGTTTGGAGAGTACAGGAAGAAGGGAGATGGGGCGGTAGGAATTGATGTCAGAGGGGAGTTTGGAAGGCTTGAGAAAGAGAAGAATGTTGGCATTTCCCCAATGGTGGGGAAAATGACCGGTGTAGAGGATTGTGGTGTAGATGCAGGAGAGATAAAGAAAGAGGATGTCTGGAGCCTCGCGGAGGTGGTGGTAGATAATGCCGTTACCCCCGGGAGCAGTGTTACGACGGTGTTTAAGGAGATTCTGGATTTCGTGAGGAGTAATGGGTGCATTGAGAGGATGTGCGTAATCAGTGGTTGGAAGATGGGTGAAGGAGGCGGTGAGGGACGGGGAAAGGGGATCGGTAAGGTTGGTGATGGTAGGTTCGTCAGGGTGGTGAAGGTGAGGGGCGATGGTAGGAGAAAAAATATGAGAATAGTGGGAGGCAAAGGTATCGGCTTTATCTTGGTCAGAGGTAAGGGGGGAGCCATTGCGGAGGATGGGATAGGAAGGGTGAGATTTGGTCGTTTTGGCAAGACGGTTAAAATATTTCCAAAAGAGGCTGGGATCGGAGGTACGGGAGAGATCAGTACAGGCGTCATTCCAGTGTTTACGACGAATAGCCTTGATGAACGAGCGCGCATGGCGGAGGGTTTTTCGATGTTCGAGGAGGGTGGCGGGATCGCGGGTGCGGGAGTAAGTGCGGTATAGAACATGGGCGGTACGAAGGAGACGAAGGGCGCGAGGGGGAATAGGAGGTTTGGAGGGGTGATAAGAGCGACGAGGAACATGTTGAAGGTCAGAGGTAATGAGGGCTTGTTCCACTTTGTGGATGAGCTGGGAAAGAGCAGGTTGAGAGGTTGGGGGAGAATGGGGGTAGGGAGTCAGCAGACGCGTTAAAGTGGTACGGTAAGCAGGCCAGTCGGTTTGAGAATATTGGTGAGTAGGGGGTGGGCGAGGAGGAGGCTGGAAGGGAGAAGGGAGATAGCGGTGAAGGGTAATAAGAGCAGGAAGATGATTACTACCGATGGTAGAGAGCATGGTAACAGTAGCCTGAGCGGCGAGGGTAGGAGAAAGCATCATGAAATCGGGAGTGGTTTGGGTGTCAGGGAGGGTGGGCGAGGGGAAATGGAGGGAGATGCCCCGACTAATGGACAGAAAGTCCTGCAATTGATTGTGCTGGGTCACGTTATAGGAATTGATATTGATGTCGGCGGCAAAGAAGTAGTTGGGATAAGTGGAGTCGATATAACGCAGGAAGTCCAAGGGAGGAGGAGAGCGGGGCGGGAGATACAGAGTGACGAGAGTGAAAGTTTTGGTGGGAAAGAGGAGGTCGAGAATGAGGTATTCGGAAAAGTTGGTGGGGAAAGGATAGAAGTGTTGACGGGTGGGGATGGAGTTGCGAATAGCAACTGCAACGCCACCCTGTCGAAGGGAGGGACGGTCGGCACGGAAGAGTTGGAAATCGGGAAAGGGAGGGACTAAATAGGAAGGCTTAAGAAAGGTTTCATTTAGGATAACAATGTCTGGGGCATGGTGGGAAAGGGAGATGTCCAACAAGCCACGGTTATGGGAAAGGGAGCGGATGTTTACAAAATAAAGTGACACATTGGGCATTTTACATGTAAGGGAGAGTGCTCAGCGGAAAAAATGCAAAGTGCATTTTGTTCCCGCTATAGGAAAGGTCAAAGTGAGTGTTGAGGGTAAGGCGGGCAGAGAGTTGGAGTTGTTGAAGGACAAAGGGACGGGCGAAGGGAAGGATGTTTTGGAGAGCCATTGTCATGAACCTAACAACGTTCTCCTTGCTGGTGGCAGGGAGTGGGGAAGAGGGGAGAGGGATAGGGAGATCTTGCGAGAGAACGGGGACAATCTGTTCAGGGCGGGCGGGATCGGGGAGAGGATTGCCTTTGCACCGGTAAGCGAAGGCAGGATGAGCCTCACTGCAGGTAGCGCTTTTCGGGGTAGCCCGATTTGTGCACCTGGCAGTGGGGTGATCCTGAGCACAGACTCCACATACCTGGTCGTTAGGGCAGAGAATTCCCAGCGGATGGTCGTACTTCTGGCAACGATCACAGCGGGCCCGCTGCGGGGCTGGTGTCCGGGACGGCTCTACGCGTTTGCAGTATATAGAAGCACCATCTCGCAGCAAGGCGTCGATGGTGGACACGTTCTTCGATAGGACCCGCACCAGGGTGGTGGGGCCGTGAGCGTTCTGTATCCGGAGAAGCTGGGCGGCAACCCCGTCCGGAGAGTAGCTTCGATCCACCCCGAAGATCACCGCCGACAAGATGGAAGCCGGACGGGATGGCGGGGCGGCGCGGGTCGGTGGTTGAGCCATGGTGATGTTCTGTGCCCGGCACGAAGGTGACAGTTGTGCCAGGCCGATGGAGTTGACCAGAATGCTGTAGAGGGGTTTGACAGTCTTCAGGTTGTGGCCGTATTTAGTTTTCTGGATCTCAAGGCGGTAGGAGGATAAATCGGGAATGAACCTGCTGAGGACCTGGTGGATGGCTTGAGGATGATTGTGTTCCGGCATTAGCCGGATAAGACGGACAACGAAGAAAGTAGGGGGAGGAAGGAAGGAGGGGGTGATGACGCTGCGGTTGCGGACGGTGGGATGTAATGCTGGATTCTTAGCAGCTTCGGCGTAGGTACGGCGAGGTAGAGTGGCCGGCATGTACGGCTCGGGGTCCACAGGCGACGGAAGTTGACAGTCAAGTGCAGTAGTCGACCCTGACGGAGAGGTGGGAAGCGTCAGGTGACGTATCCCGTAGGCAGCCTCGGAAGCAGCAGTGGAAGCAGCAGTGGTGGTGGTAGAAGTATCGCCAGACGAAGTGGCAGAAACACAAGGTTTCTTAGAGCGCTCACCTGCTGGAGGCGTGTTAGCCTTACGGGACACCTTAATCTGCTCGGATTCCATATCACAATCCGGCGAAGAGTCAGAGTCCGAGAGCCGAGACGACCGGGAAGCCGTGCGTTTAGAAGATGGCGGCGGCGGCATTACAGAGAGAAGAACTCGATGTACTTTGAAAACAACACTCGTACACTCGTAGTAACACCGGTCGACACTTGAAGAGAGAGAGTAGCACAAAACACAGAAACTGGTTGACGGTCAGCGTGACGTAGTAACTTTGATACTGTTGAGAGTGTAGCAGTCAATATCGTTTGCAGGATATGCTCACAGTGCAGTGCTTCTTGGCTAAAGGAGCTAAGAGTTTTCAGTACATTTAGCACTTCTTATGGAGGCACCAAATAGACGGAATGTTTTGGCTCTCACGCCATGGGTAATTTAATACTGCAAATTACAGTATTTTTGGCATCATACTTAAAGAATTCGCTCGAATTATTCGGAGTCACATGAGCCAAACTGACTCATTTTGGTTTTGGCCTTGCATTTAAGGTGGGATGCCCTGTAGGATGCCACGTTTTTTTTTTCAGGTGAAAATTTCACTTTACTGTTTAAAGGATTCGAATCCGGGCCGTACGGGTAAAAGACGAACAGCTAAGTCACTGCGTCATCATGCTTTCCTTACCGATTCATTTCTTAAGAGTCTAATTTAAAGCCCTTAGAACCCCATTTAATATGTCAAAACTTATCTGTTGAGCAAAGCTTGAAAATGTGTCAGAGGCCAAAATTCGAACCCGATTCTCCTGCTGTCCAGGCTCGGCTCATTCAACAGATATAACCGCTCCTGAGCTATGTCCTAAAACCATTTATATGTGTTAAAAGATCTAAAATCTGGTTCAGATTTGAGCACACTGTTGGCTCTGTATGTGTCGTCTAAAAGACCAGACACATTTCCACGTCATTCTAAAAGCCACCGCTACAGTGCCTCTGGAAAAGATGCCGCGGTCAGAGCGTGGCATCAAAAGGTGTAAGTGGCCATCCGATTAGCAGGAGGTGCAGGTTTGAATCCTGACTGCGGTAACATTTTCAAGTCTTACTCAATGTATATATTTTGAGCCTCCTAGGCTAAGGCGGCAGAACACCGGTCTCTCAACACTGGGTCCGTGGTTCAAATCCCGGTTACTCCATGTGAGATTTGTGATGGACAAAGTGGAGGCAGACAGGTTTTTCTCCGAGTACTCCGGTTTTCTCTGTCAACGAATTTAATTCCAGCAACACTCTCCACTGCCATTTCATTTCTTCTGCCATTCTTTAAATCATTGCCCCAGGGGAGTGCGACAGGCTTCAGCAGCAGGCACAGTTCATATCCTCGCGGCTAGATGGGGGCTTTATTCATTCCATTCCCTGACTTGGTCGGTCGACTGGAAGCAGGCTGTGGATTTTCATTTTTTCAATCAACGTATATTTCTTTGCATAAAATGTTTGTGAATGTAGATGAATCGGGTAGGGAAGCATTGATTTGAAAATATCCTACTTCTGGGAGAATCATGTGTTGGATGCTTTCCGCTTTTGAAATCAATTGATCGATATGCATTATTGGCGGGGTATCGACCTCGCACGATGGAACCTTCCTACATGTAAATGATGTTTGCGTTTTGATGAAAGTGATAGTTGCTGTGCTGCGGGTGAAATTTGAAATCAACTGATAGAGATGCAGTGTGAGATTCTGCAATATTGTAATAGCACTCATGCTCACAGACACTCCCCAGATTACCAGTAGGCCTACTCACATATCAGCCAGCCATGCTTGCCGCTTGGAGCACCGATCAAACTCCACGTGACCTCAACTATGGCCAAACTGTGCTGGCAGAAAAGTTTATGAATGAAAATCTGAAGGTTGATATGGTACTTAAGTCGGGGATTCTTCAAAGAAGGGGAAAGGAGTTAGAATTCTAGGAACTTATATAAAATAAGGCCACTAAGTTGAAATAAATAAGGAAGTCTTGGAACTTGTGAAATGAAGATGACGAAAGACACTGAAATTTCTCAGAAAAGCTGCATATAATTTTTATTTAGGAGAGAAAACTTCATTTAAAATAAATATTCTGACCATAAGAAACAAGTAGTTCCGTGAAGAACTATACGGCCTATTTTCATATATCCTACTTATGTTAATTGCCTCTATCAACATACAAAATTTCAGTTTGATTGCTGTAATAGATTCGTAGATATTGAGAACCGACTAAATATTTCGGATGGTCGCCATGTTGGATTTTATATATGTAGGTCGTAGAGTTATGCACTGTTACATGAAGATTATTGTGTACGTGTAGTATTCAAACTTCAATCGCACGATTAGGACACAAGAAGTAAAAACATGATTTTAAAATTTCGCGCAGCTGCCATCTTGTGGTTATAGAAAAAATTGAAAAAAATTGATGCCAGTGGATTTACATTTGTATAAGGATTTACTGTACCAAGTGTCACTGGACTCGGATGGTTAAATTGCGAGAAACGACCATTTGATTATTTATACTTCGCATCGCCGCCATGTTGGATTTGTGATCACCAGGTTATTGAAAGTCCTATAGGTGAACTTATGTCCATAGCCCCTATGAACATTAAAAAATTCAGTTTGATTGCTGTAATAGATTCGTAGATATTGAGATCCATCTAAATATTTCGGATGGTCACCATGTTGGATTGTTATATGTAGGCATGCACCGTTAAAGGAAAATTATTGCGTAGCTTCATTATTCAAACTTTCACTTTGATCACATGATTACGACACAAGAAATAAAAACTTAATTTTAAAATTCGCACAGCCGCCATCTTAAGGTTATGTAAACAATTGAACTAAATTAAATACCAGTGCATTAAAATGTGTATAAACATTTCCTGTACCAATTTCCATTGCATTTGGATCATTAAATCGCAAGAAAGGTCTATTTAAAATTTTCAAATCCGCTTGGCCGCCATATTCGTTTTGTAGTTATGGTGTATTCTTTGAATACACGGTACGAGAGATATAATGTCTATTGCTCTTTGCATGTTCATTTCTTCCTTCCTCTTTGCCAAACACCAACAGTGATCATCTGTTTTCTCCTTGTTGGGTATATCTCTCATGTCTTCATAAGTATGTTTCAGATATATAACTTCTGTGATCCACCTAGCGCCATCTAGTAGCAAACCTCTGAAGCTACTCAATTCCTCATCGTGCAAGAGGACTTACTTATCCATTTGGCTACCAGATCTCGTTACTATCGTCAGCTATTTTCTCCTTGAGCAAGAGGACTACGTCTACTGTTTAACTCACCATGCTGCGCTAATATCGCCTACTATCAACTCTTAGAAGACCATCCATCAAGAAGAAAATTATTTTTTACTAAGTTGGTTATGCTGATATGTATACCTTTTGTTTCCTACCCCCACTCTTTCCCCTTCCGTGGTCTCTCCGTGCTCCGTTGAGCTGCTCTCACTTCTTCGTCTGCAGTTGACTCGTCCAGTCAAAGCTCCGCTCGAGCTTGCCTCCTCAAACCAAGAGGCTCACCCTCTTTTACGCCATGTTGGAACTCTGAGCATCAGTGAGAAATCCGACTTCAACATGAAATCAAGATAAGTACCATTTTTAAAAAGTTTTAACCTCATCTTCATGGTTTTAACTTCCAAGTGGTTTTAATTATAATTTATAGGCAGTGTGAAATGATTTACTTTGGGGCAATGATCATTCTTCGTGGGATTTGCAATGTTGAGCTTTTTGCTTGTATAAGCCAACCTTACTAAAACAAAAGAGCTTTTCTTAAGCGATTCAAACGAGAAATCCTCTCGCTACGTGGGATATTATCTAATACCCACTGCCTATAATTATAAAACTATTTCCTCCGTTGGATTTTCTCAACCCCATTTTCTGCTAAGGTCGTTCTGGAACCTTCTAGACCTTGTTCTCTATCTGCGAGTCTTGTCGTCAAGTATTGTTCACGCACTGTGAAAATGCTAGTTAAAATGAGGAATCTTCCTTATAAATTTTTGCAATAGCTAACTTTCTTCCACCGCTGGAACCTCTGGAAAATTCTATGGCGCATTTAACTGTAAATTACAACTTTTTCAAGAAATAGACTCTCACCTATATAGTGCAATCAGTTCTTCCTATAATTGCAATAACTTTCTTTTCCACAACCTTTGTGTCTCCACAGTGAACATTTCATATGTTTCAATGAACTATAGTGCAAACCAGTGCTTGCTCAACTTTTCCACCGCGTCGCGATCGTTCGCTTATATTCAAATAAGGCCATGAACATTTTCCTCAATTCCCATTTTTCTTTCCTAAACCTCTCACTAACAATCTGCAATAAATTTTTAATCTAGGTCTATTCCAATAAGGTGTCATTCCAAGAAGTGCCCTTCCATTTTTGTTGGTTTATCATTAAGTATCTCTGTATAATCTTTGTGATACGTGTCTAGCACACGTTTCAAATTTACCTTGTTCCTCCCTTCAAAATCAGGGAAAACAATTCTCTAAACTCTTGAGCGAGTCCTGTTCAGGTTTCACGAAATGGAAACTGCCCCATTTTTCTCGTGATTCCTAATTAAACATAGGAAGTCTAGAAACTTCTTTTTCACTTTCTCCAGGTTTCACTGTAAGTGACCTGCCCTTTTTGTATAATTCTCATATATTAATTCTGTATAAATATAAGAAGTTGTAGGAACTTCTATTTCATTTTTCACGTTGTTATTATTGTTATTTTCAAAGTTGTCACTTTCTCTAGAACATTCTCTCCAGAATTTCTTAAGGTGCACTTTTTGTACTTCAATTCACGTTCAAGCTTTAATTATTTTATTGTTCATTTGTTTAAATCTTATAAAGATTTTGGAAACATGTAAGGTTTGAAACCTTAAAAATTGTCAATTGCCTGGAGCAACTGTTTGATGTTAAGAGGTCTGCGACCCTATTTGTTAAAAAGTTCAAATGAACCATGTTTATTAAAATTATATTTCATAATTGTTAATTTCCTCAAACTTCCTGCATTGTTAAATAAATTAAATATTTGTTTTTGGATTCATCATTTCTCTGATATAAAGTTTAGGCAGGATCCTGGCTTTCCTAGCTCTTCCTAGGTTTATGCCCTCGTTCATATACAATAAATCGTTTACTATTTGTCTGGCCAGACCATCACCCTTCCCCATAGTACTTTCATTCGTGCTTGGGAGGAAGCACACTAAAGCCTCTCACTGGCAAACTGCCCAAGTCTTAGCTGCGGTTCCCGTCAGCCTCGACCAAGCTCGTTCCTACTTTAGGTATCAAGGTGTTAATTTTCAGTGGCAACTGCCTCTAAAGGTATTTAAAGTTGAACTCATTAATTTTGTGGGACTCTCCTCCTATTTTTCTATCCTTTTTTTCCAATCCCAAATCTACTTCCTTCTCTTAATCATCTTCCCTTGGTGGGTGGGTTATTCCCTAGCCTATAATCTACCCAAGTTAACCAGTTTTTGAAAGTCTTATAGATGAACTTTCAGTAGTACCCTTTATCTCCGTAAAAAATTTCAGGGTGATACCGCTAATAGTTTCAGAGATATACAATGCCGGTGAAATACCTTGCACAGCCGCCATCTTGTGGTTATGTAAACAATTGAACAAAGTTAGATGTCGGTGCATTACAATGTGTATAAACATATACTGTACCAAGTTTCATTGCGTTTGGTTGGTTAAATCGCGAGAAACGTCTATTTAAAAGTCGCAACTTTGCTTGGCTGCCATGTTGGTTTTCTAGTTACCAGGTTTTCAAAAGCCACATAGGTGAACTTCTAGTAGTTCCCTTTATCACCGTAAAAAATCCAGGGTGGTATCGGTAATAGTTTCGGAGATATGAATGCTGGTGAAATATTTCGCACAGCCGCCATGTTGGATTGGTAAGACGTAACAAAATTTGAAGGGCACGGTCGGGGTCGTCCGGAATGGTGCTGTGAACTTACCGAGTTTCATTGAAATTGCTTCAACCGTTTAGAAGTTATTAGGGACACACACACACACACACCATCACACACGCACACACAGGCAGGCACACGGACAAAAGGTGATCTCATAAGCCAATTTTTTCATAAATGAAAATAGGCTAAAAAGTTGACCACAAAAATTCGGAAATAATATGTAAAAATAATACAGTCAAAATTACTACGAAGTCAAAAGAATCAACAAATGTTAGTTACTCTAACACGCTCTACAAAACAGCAAATGAAAGAACTAAAAACACCTGTTTTTTTTTAATGAGTTATGAGCCATTCATTGGTCCTCCTCAGGAAGGTATAAGTGAAACTAATGGTTTGTAAGAAATCTTTATGGATATGGCTGATTATCAGGACTTAAAGAAAATGGTACAAAGTATCATCCACTTTCAGTACTAAACGTATTTTTGCCCACATCTATATATATAACAAGTAGTTCCGTGAAGAACTATACAGCCTATTTTCATATATCCTACTTATGTTAATTGCCACTATTTAACATACACAATTTCAGTTTGATTGCTGTAATAGATTCGTAGATATTGAGAACCGACTAAATATTTCGGATGGTCGCCATGTTGGATTTTATATATGTAGGTCCTAGAGTTATGTACTGTTACATGCAGATTATTGTGAACGTGTAGTATTCAAACTTCAATCGCATAATTAGGACACAAGAAAAAACAAGGAGATTTAAAAAAATTTCACAGCTGCCATCTTGAGGTTATGGAAACAATTGAAATAAATTAGATGCCAGTGGATTAACATTCGGATAAAGATTTACTGTACCAAGTTTCACTGCACGCGGATGGTTAAATTGCGAGAAACGTCCATGTGAATATTTATAATTCGCGTCACCGCCATGTTGGATTTGTGATCACCAGGTTATTTAAAGTCCTATAGGTGAACTTAAGTTCATAGCCCCTATGAACATTAAAAAATGCAGTTTGATTGCTAAAATAGATTCGTAGATATTCAGTATCGTCTAAATATTTCGGATGGTCGCCATGTTGGATTGTTAAATGTATAGGCCATAGAGTCATGTACCATTAAAGGAAAAATATTGCGTAGGTTCATTATTCAAACTTTCACTTCGATCGCATGACTACATCACAAGAAATAAAAACTGAATTTTAAAATTCGCACTGCCGCCATCTTGAGGTTATGTAAACAATTGAACTAAATTAGATACCAGTGGATTACAATGTGTATAAATATTTCCTGTACCAGGTTTCAGTGCGCTTGGAACATTAAATCGCGAGAAAGGTCTATTTAAAATGTTCAAATTCGCTTGGCCGCCATGTTCGTTTTGTAGTTAACCGGTTTTTGAAAATCTTATAGATGGACTTCCAGTAGTGCCCTTTATCTCAGTACAAAATTTTAGGGAGATACCGCTAATAGTTTCAGAGATATTGAATGCCGGTGAAATATTTCGCACATCCGCCATCTTGTGATTATGTAAACAATTGAACGAAGTTAGATGTCGGTGCATTACAATGTATATAAACATATACTGTACCAAGTTTCATTGCGTTTGGTTGGTCAAATCGCGAGAAACGTCTATTTAAAAGTCGCAAATTCGCTTGGCCGCCATGTTCGTTTGTAGTTACCAGGTTTTCATAAGTCGCATAAGTGAACTTATAGTAGTTCCCTCTATCACCATAGAAAATGTCAGGGTAATATCGGTAATAGTTTCGGAGATATTGAATGCTGGTGAAATATTTCGCACAGCCGCCATGTTGGATTGGTGAGTCGTAACAAAATTTGAAGGGCACGGTCGAGGTCGCCGGGAATAGTGCTATGAACTTTCCGAGTTTCATTGAAATCGCTCCTGCCGTTTAGATTTTATTAGGGGGGGACACACACACGAATCACACACACACACACACACACACACACACACGCACACACACACGGACAAAAGGTGATCTCATAAGCCTATTTTTTTAAAATTGAAAATAGGCTAAAAATCAATCTTACGTGATAGTTTGTCTGTGGGTGTGTGTGTATGTCTCCTATGCATTCATATACCACTCAACCGATTGCGATGAAACTTGGGTGAGATGTTGAGTACACTCTAAGGAAGGTTTCTGACTTAGTAAATCCATTTTACAATAGGTAGCGCACGCGTAGATTCAACAAATGAGTGACGATGCGCGAAGCGTTTCAAACAAGTCCCGTATGTGTTCATATACCATTCGTCCGATAGCGATGAAACTTGGGTGAGATGTTGTATACACTTACGTGAAGGTTTCCAAATTAGTGAGTACATTTCACAGTAGATAGCGCACGAGTAGATTCAACAAATGAGCGACGACACGCAAAGTGTTTCAAAAATGTCCCGTATGCATTCATATACCATTCGTCCGATAGCTATGAAACTTGCGTAAAATGTTGTGTACACTTCAGGGAAATTTTCTGGCTTAGTAAATCCACTTTACAATAGGCAGCGCACGAGTAGATTCAAATAATGAGCTACGACGCGCGAAGCATTTCAACAAAGTCAGTTTCAAAAAAGTCCCGTATGCATTCATATACCATTCGTCCGATAGCTATGAAACTTGCGTAAAATGTTGTGTACACTTCAGGGAAATTTTCTGGCTTATTAAATCCACTTTACAATAGGCAGCGCACGAGCAGATTCAACAAATGAGCTACGACGCGTGAAGCATTTCAACAAAGTCACGTATGCGTTCATATACCATTCGTCCGATAGCGATGAAACTAGGCTGAGATGTGTGCACTCCAGGGAAGGTTTCTGGCTTAGTAAATCCCTTTAAAAATAGGAAGAGCAGGAGCAGAATCAACAAATTAGCGACGACGCGCGAAGTTTTTCATCAAAGTCCCATATAAGGTCATATACCATTCATCCGATAGCGATGAAACTTGGGTGAGCTGTTGTGTACACTCCAGGGAAGGTTTCTGGCTTAGTACATCCATTTTACAATAGGTAGCGCAGCAGTAGATTCAACAAATGAACGATGACAAGCGAAGCGTTTCAACAAAGTCCCGTATAAGGTCATATACTATTCGTCTGACAGTGATAAATGTTTGGTGAATTGTTGTGTACACTACAGGAAAGGTTTCTGGCTTAGTTAATCCATTTTACAATACGAAGCGCACGTTTAGATCAACAAATGAGTGACTACGCGCGAAGCGTTTCGACAACGTCCCGTATACGTTCACATACCATTCATCCGATTGCGATGAAACTTGGGTGAGATGTTGTGTACACTCCAGGGAAGGTTTCTGGCTGAGTACATCCATATTACAATAAGTAGCGCAAGTAGAATCAACAAATGAGCGACGACACGCGAAGCGTTTCAACCATGTCCCGTCTGCATTCATATACCATTCGTCCGATAGCTATGAAACTTGGGTCAGATGTTGTGTACTCTTCATGGAAGGTTTCTGGCTTAGTAAATCCACTATACAACAGGCAGCGCACAAGTAAATTCAACAAATGAGGGACGACGCGCGAAGCGTTTCAACAAAGTCCCGTATAAGGTCATATACCATTCTGCCGTTAGCGGTGAAACTTGGGTGAAATATGGTGGACACTCCAAGGAAGGTTTCTGGCTTAGTAAATATATTTCACAGTAGGTAGCACACGAGTAGATTCGACAAATGAACGACGACATGCGGAGCGTTTCAATACATTCCCCTATGTCTTCATATCCCATTAGTCCGATAGCGATGAAACTTGGGTGAGATGTTGTGGACACTTACGTGACGGTTTCTAACTTGGTAAATACATTTTACAGCAGGTAGCGCACGAGTAGATTCAACACATGAGTGACGGAGCGTGAATCGTTTAAACAAAATCCGGTATGCGTTCATATACTATTCATCCGATTGCGATGAAACATTGATCAGTTATTGTCTACACGCCAGGGAAGGGTTTCGACTTAGTAAATCCATTTCACAATAAGTAGCGCAAGAGTAGATGCAACAAATGGGTGCCGACGCGCGAAGCGTTTCAACAAATTCCCATATTGGGTTCATATAACCTTCTTCGATTGTGATGAAACCTTGATGAGTTATTGTGTACACGCCAGGGTAGGGTTTCGACTTAGCAAATTCATTTCTCAATAGGTAGCGTACGAGTAGAATCAACAAATGAGTGACAGCGCACGAATCGTTCAAACAAAATCCCGTATACGTTCATATACCATTCATCCAATTGCGATGAAACTTTTGAAAGTTGTTGTGCACGCTCCCACGATTGATTCTAAATTAGAAAATCCATTTTACGATAGCATAGGGGCAGTTAACGGAAATTGAAAAACATGTTATGTATCCAAAAGCACTTCAAAAAACAGAATTTCAACGCCAACACTTTCTTTGATTGGCATTGCAACGCATGCCGGGTACAGCTTGTTACTCATAAAATGATATGAAAGCTGGGGTATGCGATCAATCATGGGGCGTTAGCGTGAGTTTGTCGGTCTATAGGCCTACCTGAACGGCTGCTCTGATCAGTACGAAGTTTAGGATGATAATAATAATAATATCTATATATATATAAATCAATCTTACGTGACAGTTTGTCTGTGGGTGTGTGTGTATGTCTCCTATGCATTCATATACCACTCAACCGATTGCGATGAAACTTGGGTGAGATGTTGAGTACACTCTAAGGAAGGTTTCTGACTTAGTAAATCCATTTTACAATAGGTAGCGCACGCGTAGATTCAACAAATGAGTGACGATGCGCGAAGCGTTTCAAACAAGTCCCGTATGTGTTCATATACCATTCGTCCGATAGCGATGAAACTTGGGTGAGATGTTGTATACACTTACGTGAAGGTTTCCAAATTAGTGAGTACATTTCACAGTAGATAGCGCACGAGTAGATTCAACAAATGAGCGACGACACGCAAAGTGTTTCAAAAATGTCCCGTATGCATTCATATACCATTCGTCCGATAGCTATGAAACTTGCGTAAAATGTTGTGTACACTTCAGGGAAATTTTCTGGCTTAGTAACTCCACTTTACAATAGGCAGCGCACGAGTAGATTCAACAAATGAGCTACGACGCGCGAAGCATTTCAACAAAGTCACGTATGCGTTCATATACCATTCGTCCGATAGCGATGAAACTAGGCTGAGATGTGTGCACTCCAGGGAAGGTTTCTGGTTTAGTAAATCCCTTTAAAAATAGGAAGAGCAGGAGCAGAATCAACAAATGAGCGACGACGCGCGAAGTTTTTCATCAAAGTCCCATATAAGGTCATATACCATTCGTCCGATAGCGATGATACTTGGGTGAGCTGTTGTGTACACTCCAGGGAAGGTTTCTGGATTAGTACATCCATTTTACAATAGGTAGCGCAGCAGTAGATTCAACAAATGAACGATGACACGCGAAGCGTTTCAACAAAGTCCCGTATAAGGTCATATACTATTCGTCTGACAGTGATAAATGTTTGGTGAATTGTTGTGTACACTACAGGAAAGGTTTCTGGCTTAGTTAATCCATTTTACAATACGAAGCGCACGTTTAGATTCAACAAATGAGTGACTACGCGCGAAGCGTTTCGACAACGTCCCGTATACGTTCACATACCATTCATCCGATTGCGATGAAACTTGGGTGAGATGTTGTGTACACTCCAGGGAAGGTTTCTGGCGAGTACATCCATATTACAATAAGTAGCGCAAGTAGAATCAACAAATGAGCGACGACACGCGAAGCGTTTCAACCATGTCCCGTCTGCATTCATATACCATTCGTCTGATAGCTATGAAACTTGGGTGAGATGTTGTGTACACTTCATGGAAGGTTTCTGGCTTAGTAAATCCACTATACAACAGGCAGCGCACAAGTAGATTCAACAAATGAGGGACGACGCGCGAAGCGTTTCAACAAAGTCCCGTATAAGGTCATATACCATTCTGCCGTTAGCGGTGAAACTTGGGTGAAATATGGTGGACACTCCAAGGAAGGTTTCTGGCTTAGTAAATATATTTCACAGTAGGTAGCACACGAGTAGATTCGACAAATGAACGACGACACGCGGAGCGTTTCAATACACTCCCCTATGTCTTCATATCCCATTGGTCCGATAGCGATGAAACTTGGGTGAGATGTTGTGGACACTTACGTGACGGTTTCTAACTTGGTAAATACATTTTACAGCAGGTAGCGCACGAGTAGATTCAACACATGAGTGACGGAGCGTGAATCGTTTAAACAAAATCCGGTATGCGTTCATATACTATTCATCCGATTGCGATGAAACATTGATCAGTTATTGTGTACACGCCAGGGAAGGGTTTCGACTTAGTAAATCCATTTCACAATAAGTAGCGCAAGAGTAGATGCAACAAATGGGTGCCGACGCGCGAAGCGTTTCAACAAATTCCCATATTGGGTTCATATAACCTTCTTCGATTGTGATGAAACATTGATGAGTTATTGTGTACACGCCAGGGTAGGGTTTCGACTTAGCAAATTCATTTCTCAATAGGTAGCGTACGAGTAGAATCAACGAATGAGTGACAGCGCACGAATCGTTCAAACAAAATCCCGTATACGTTCATATACCATTCATCCGATTGCGATGAAACTTTTGAAAGTTGTTGTGCACGCTCCCACGATTGATTCTAAATTAGAAAATCCATTTTACGATAGCATAGGGGCAGTTAACGGAAATTGAAAAACATGTTGTGTATCCAAAAGCACTTCAAAAAACAGAATTTCAACGCCAACACCTTCTTTGATTGGCATTGCAACGCATGCCGGGTACAGCTTGTTACTCATAAAATGATATGAAAGCAGGGGTATGCGATCAATCATGGGGCGTTAGCGTGAGTTTGTCGGTCTATAGGCCTACCTGAACGGCTGCTCTGATCAGTACGAAGTTTAGGATGATAATAATAATAATATCTATATATATAAAAATCAATCTTACGTGATAGTTTGTCTGTGGGTGTGTGTGTATGTCTCCTATGCATTCATATACCACTCAACCGATTGCGATGAAACTTGGGTGAGATGTTGAGTACACTCTAAGGAAGGTTTCTGACTTAGTAAATCCATTTTACAACAGGTAGCGCACGCGTAGATTCAACAAATGAGTGACGATGCGCGAAGCGTTTCAAACAAGTCCCGTATGTGTTCATATACCATTCGTCCGATAGCAATGAAACTTGGGTGAGATGTTGTATACACTTACGTGAAGGTTTCCAAATTAGTGAGTACATTTCACAGTAGATAGCGCACGAGTAGATTCAACAAATGAGCGACGACACGCAAAGTGTTTCAAAAATGTCCCGTATGCATTCATATACCATTCGTCCGATAGTTTTGAAACTTGCGTAAAATGTTGTGTACACTTCAGGGAAATTTTCTGGCTTAGTAAATCCACTTTACAATAGGCAGCGCACGAGTAGATTCAACAAATGAGCTACGACGCGCGAAGCATTTCAACAAACTCAGTTTCAAAAAAGTCCCGTATGCATTCATATACCATTCGTTCGATAGCTATGAAACTTGCGTAAAATGTTGTGTACACTTCAGGGAAATTTTCTGGCTTATTAAATCCACTTTACAATAGGCAGCGCACGAGTAGATTCAACAAATGAGCTACGACGCGTGAAGCATTTCAACAAAGTCACGTATGCGTTCATATACCATTCGTCCGATAGCGATGAAACTAGGCTGAGATGTGTGCACTCCAGGGAAGGTTTCTGGCTTAGTAAATCCCTTTAAAAATAGGAAGAGCAGGAGCAGAATCAACAAATGAGCGACGACGCGCGACGTTTTTCATCAAAGTCCCATATAAGGTCATATACCATTCGTCCGATAGCGATGAAACTTGGGTGAGCTGTTGTGTACACTACAGGAAAGGTTTCTGGCTTAGTTAATCCATTTTACAATACGAAGCGCACGTTTAGATTCAACAAATGAGTGACTACGCGCGAAGCGTTTCGACAACGTCCCGTATACGTTCACATACCATTCATCCGATTGCGATGAAACTTGGGTGAGATGTTGTGTACACTCCAGGGAAGGTTTCTGGCGAGTACATCCATATTACAATAAGTAGCGCAAGTAGAATCAACAAATGAGCGACGACACGCGAAGCGTTTCAACCATGTCCCGTCTGCATTCATATACCATTCGTCTGATAGCTATGAAACTTGGGTGAGATGTTGTGTACACTTCATGGAAGGTTTCTGGCTTAGTAAATCCACTATACAACAGGCAGCGCACAAGTAGATTCAACAAATGAGGGACGACGCGCGAAGCGTTTCAACAAAGTCCCGTATAAGGTCATATACCATTCTGCCGTTAGAGGTGAAACTTGGGTGAAATATGGTGGACACTCCAAGGAAGGTTTCTGGCTTAGTAAATATATTTCACAGTAGGTAGCACACGAGTAGATTCGACAAATGAACGACGACACGCGGAGCGTTTCAATACACTCCCCTATGTCTTCATATCCCATTGGTCCGATAGCGATGAAACTTGGGTGAGATGTTGTGGACACTTACGTGACGGTTTCTAACTTGGTAAATACATTTTACAGCAGGTAGCGCACGAGAAAATTCAACACATGAGTGACGGAGCGTGAATCGTTTAAACAAAATCCGGTATGCGTTCATATACTATTCATCCGATTGCGATGAAACATTGATCAGTTATTGTGTACACGCCAGGGAAGGGTTTCGACTTAGTAAATCCATTTCACAATAAGTAGCGCAAGAGTAGATGCAACAAATGGGTGCCGACGCGCGAAGCGTTTCAACAAATTCCCATATTGGGTTCATATAACCTTCTTCGATTGTGATGAAACATTGATGAGTTATTGTGTACACGCCAGGGTAGGGTTTCGACTTAGCAAATTCATTTCTCAATAGGTAGCGTACGAGTAGAATCAACGAATGAGTGACAGCGCACGAATCGTTCAAACAAAATCCCGTATACGTTCATATACCATTCATCCGATTGCGATGAAACTTTTGAAAGTTGTTGTGCACGCTCCCACGATTGATTCTAAATTAGAAAATCCATTTTACGATAGCATAGGGGCAGTTAACGGAAATTGAAAAACATGTTGTGTATCCAAAAGCACTTCAAAAAACAGAATTTCAACGCCAACACCTTCTTTGATTGGCATTGCAACGCATGCCGGGTACAGCTTGTTACTCATAAAATGATATGAAAGCAGGGGTATGCGATCAATCATGGGGCGTTAGCGTGAGTTTGTCGGTCTATAGGCCTACCTGAACGGCTGCTCTGATCAGTACGAAGTTTAGGATAATAATAATAATAATAATAATAATAATAATAATAATAATACTAAGAAAACGTACGGATACAATACATAAGAAAAGGATGAAGTATTATGGTCCCCACACAAGGATGGACAGCAGTAGGTTGACCAAAAGGATATTCATTTACATTGCAAAATTGAAGTTCACCACAAAATGGGGTGAAGAAACAAGAAAGGATCTCCAAGAATTTGGAATTAATCCAGAACCCATTCCTCTTTCCTATCTGCCTTTCATGGCTCTCCTTCCTTCCAAGTCCCTTTATTCTCAATCTTGGAGGGCTGAAAGAATTTCCTTTCCTCCTGTCTTTTATTTCAATACACACACTAATACAGCCATCACCATGACACGGGTTATCAGACAAATTCCACTCACACCCAAGTATACGGGGCTACGTGATCACGATGTTGAAACAGCCCCTCAATCAACAACAATAGATTCAATCTAGCCGTCGTTCAAAGTCGATAATATCTTCAGAGTGATACACGCAGCCATGATCGTCAAAGATTGTATTGTTTTGAATTGGGTGGTACCATTCACGTGTAAACCATTACAAACAATTAAGTTCTTGACAAATTATTTCAAATTAGATGAAAACATGGATGGGGATAATCGCCGATTGTTTCCGTTATCTGGGCTCAGCCCAGTTTCTGAGGATGTGTTGAACATCTGGCCGCAGTGGCGTGTAACCACTTCCTTTTCTTACCTTGACACAACATGTCATTGTCTAATTTGTTTCCACTTTCTGATCATTATGTTTTAACACAAATACACACGCAATACGCAATACGCCCTAAGGCACGTACGGGAGGTCGAACAGCTAGGGGCTCAGCAACTGGAAGACAGAGGGTAGATATCAACTTCTCCAGATTGCAGTTTAGACGGTGTCTTCTAGTTAAGAAAATAAGAAGGGACGTTATTTGTATACCAGGTGGCTAATAAGCTCAGGAAACAATTTGTTCCCGGGTACATTAAGGTATTCTACGCTTAAAAACCCCCGATACAGCCGAGGCCCCAAGACAGAGTTGCAGCAATTTCTAAGATCGTAGGTTTGAATCCCAGCACTGACCGGGGCCATTCTGAGTGCCTTTGCCCAGGGCTTTCCACATTTTCATCAGGAAAATGTCGAGATGGTACCTTAATTCAAGTCCCAGGGAACAGTCACGCTTCTGATCTAGTATGCATAGATGAACAAACAACATGTAGCCTAACTAAGAGATTGCTTTCAGAAGCAGCTGCTGACATAGTATGTATAGATGAACATACACACATCAAAAAAAGTTTTGCATCACCTCGGTTCCAAGAGTTCCGGAACCGTTAAATACAAAGGGAATAGAGATCAACACAAACAACATTTCAGCTCGTTTTATTGCTCATGAGACCCACACATTGCATGTTGTACCATCATACAGCTAGACTTTCAGCATTTGTGGTCCAGATTGCAGTACACACCACTACCTCTAATACCCAGTAGCACGTCCTCTTGCATTGATGCATGCCTGTATTCGCCGTGGCATACTATCCACAAGTTCATCAAGACACTGTTGGTCCAAATTGTCCCACTCCTCAACGACAATTCGGCGTAAATCTCTCAGAGTGGTTGGTGGGTCAAGACGTCCATAAACAGCCCTTTTCAACATATTCCAGGCATGTTCGATAGGGTTCATGTCTGGCGAACATGCTGGCCACTGTAGTCGAGCGATGTCGTTATCTTGAAGGAACGCATTCACAAGATGTGCACGATGAGGTCGAGAATTGTCGTCCATGAAGACAAATGCCTCTCCAATATTCTGCCGATATGGTTGCACTATGGGTCGGAGGATGTCATTCAGGTATCGTAAAGCCGTTTCGGAGCCTTCCATGACCACCAGTGGCGTACGTCGGCCCCACATAATGCCACCCCAAAACATCAGGGAACCACCACCTTGCTGCACTCGCTGGACAGTGTGTCTAAGACGTTCAGCCTGACCAGGGTGCCTCCAAACACGTCTCCGACGATTGTCTGGTTGAAGGCATATGCGACACTCATCGGTGAAGAGAACGTGATGTCAATTCCGTGGGGTCCATTCAGCATGTTGATGGGCCCATCTGTACCGCTCTGCATGGTGTCGGGGTTGCAAAGCTGGACCTCGCCATGGACGTCGGGAGTGAAGTTGCGCATCATGCAGCCTATTGCGCACAGTTTGAGTTGAAACACGACGTCCTGTGGCTGAACGAAACGCATTATTCAACATGGTGGCATTGCTGTCAGGGTTCCTCCGAGCGGCAATCCGTAAGTAGCGGTCATCCACTACAGTAGTAGCCCTTGGGCGGCCTGAGCGAGGCCTGTCATCGACAGTTCCTGTATCTCTGTACCTCCTCCATGTCCGAACAACATCGCTTTGGTTCACTCTGAGACGCCTGGAAACTTCCCTTGTTGAGAACCCTTCTTGACACAAAGTAACAATGCGGACGCGATCGAACTGCGGTATTGACCTTCTAGGCATGGTAGAACTACAGACAACATGAGCAGCGTACCTTCGTCCTGGTGGAATGACTGGAACTGATCGGCTGTCGTACCCCCTCCGTCTAATAGGCCCTGCTCATGCATGGTTGTTTACATCTTTGAGCAGTTTTAGTGACATCTATGAACAGTCAAAGGGACTGTATCTTGGATACAATATACACAGTCAACGTCTATATGCCGGAGATCTGGGAACCGAGGTGATGCAAAACTTTTTTTGATGTGTGTATATCACGCAACTAAGAGCTTGCTTTCTTATAGAACGTGTAGATGACGCTACTGACCTTGTATGTATAGATGAACAAACAACACGTGACGAATATACGTAACTAAGAACTAGTGTCCTTATAGCAACGTAAGTTATAGGTCACGCTAGAGATCTAGCATACATAGATGAACAAGCAATACGTAACTAAGAGCGTGCGTTCTTATGGAAACGTGTAGATGACGCTACTGACCTAGTATGTATAAACATACATACTAATATACGTAACTAAGAGATTGTGTCCTTTTAGCAACGTATATGTCACGCTAATGGTCTAGTATACATAGATGAACAAAAAAAAAAAAAAAACGAAGAGCTTGCGTTCTTATAAAGAAAGGGGAAAAGATGATGCAACTGGCCTAGTATGTATAGATGAACAAACAACATGTAACTAATATGCGTAACTAAGGACTTTAGTTCTTATAGCAAAATGTAGATGACGCTACTAACTAAGCATACATAGATAAACAAACAACACGCACTAAGATACGTAACTAAGAGCTTGCGTGGTTATAGTCACATATACATGACGCTACTGACCTAGTTTACAGTCGATAAAAAACAACACGTAACTAAGACCTTGCGTTCTTATAGAAACGTGTAGATGATGCTGCTAACCTAGTGTGTATAGATGAACATACAGTACATCACGTAACTAATATACGTAATTAAGGGCTTGTGCTCTAATAGCTACGTGTAGGTGACCCTAGTATACATAGATGAACAAACAAAACGTAACTAAGAGCTTGCGTTGTTATAGTCACGTATATATATGACGTTAATGACCTACAGTAGTATACAGTAGAAGATGACGCTGGTTACTATGGTAACCATGGTATTGGGAAGTTGATGACGCTAACTCCAGATAGACCCCCAGCACAATAACAGAGCCATGTTAAAACAGAACGTAAGAGAATATTTTGGAAGACGAGAGATTGTTCGAGGGATGTCTAGCACTGGCTGTGTAAGCCTCCGGCATGACGGTTATTACTAAGATGAATGGCCAGTCACACTCACCCTGGCTTGTATATCATACCACTGGCAGTCGGAGTTACCTATCCCAGTTTCTCATAAACAAAATGCTGGTCACTTCCCGCATGCACACATCATAAACCTCATGTCTCACGAGTAATGGGAAAACTCCGCTATCAAGATGGGTGGGCCTTTACACTTCTACACATACCTGAGTTTTTCTCATTTTTCTTGTATTACATGTACACACATCATCGCGTGCGCATGCTCACACCTCACGTGCCTCAGGCATAGCTCATAAAATATATCACTGCGGTACAATCACATACATTAGCTGCTCCTTCACATACTAAATTTTAGAAA
This sequence comes from Meconema thalassinum, assembly GCA_946902985.2. Taxonomy (NCBI): domain Eukaryota; kingdom Metazoa; phylum Arthropoda; class Insecta; order Orthoptera; family Tettigoniidae; genus Meconema; species Meconema thalassinum. The sequence continues at coordinate 612,257,391 of OX336388.2, forward strand.
ACTGATTGTTCCTTCTCTAAGAATCTCATAATAAATAAAGTCGAAGCATATTATTGAATCTGACTGTTTTTTTTTCAGTAGTATTTAATGGTTTTCAGTGCTCCCAGGCTGTCGGAGCGACAGCGTTTAGTTCGTCACCTTGGCCTCTAAGATTCATCATCTCCGTATGGAGATACTTATACTTAAGAGATGATGATGATGATGATGATAATTGTTGTTTTAAGGGGCCTAACATCTAGGTTATCGGCCCCTAATGGTTTGGGTGATCGTGAAGATGATAATGAAATGTGAACTACAACTAAAACTAACTACTAACTTATTTACTAGAAGAAGAAATGGAAAACAAAAGGAGAATAAGCCAAATAAAGGACATGAGGAAAAGAAATGCCCTCAAACCGCGGAGAATGCGGATTGAGGGACTTGGAAGGAAGGAGAGCCGTAAAAGGCAGATAGGAAAGTGAAAGCGGAGAGGGTCCGCCCCAGAGGTAATGGATAATAGGGGGGAAACCGGACCCAGCTCAGGAATCCCTCGGGGTCACCAACTCCCGAACTCACCAGCCGTGAGCCCCTGAGGGTGTAGCAATATTCAGGGTGCACCAGAAGTGGTGGGAATACATACACCCGGCCTCCTTGAAGGCCTTGAGCAGAAGGCAGGAGATAACATGAAAAGAAAAAGAAGGCTGACCCCTCGCAGAAGGAGGTTATCGGAATAAATGAGACAAGGGCCAATTAAGGCGGGAAAGGAAGAGACTCCCTAGACCTCGGATAGGCTACCCTAATACCGTCGGGGTCGGAAGAGAACAAGAGTTGACCAACTGAGGTCGATAGGAAAGAAGACGGAGAGGAGCCCGGCACAAGTAAGTGGAAGCAATGCCGGTCTCAGCTGGGGCCCCGTGGCCGCTAACCCACGTCCCACTAGATGTGACCCCTGTGGGGATACTTAAGAGACTGTGAACACAATTTTATGAGTAGGGACCGGACATGTATGTGCTAAAACTGATTAAAATATGCATGCAATTATGCACTGAAATGTAGAAAATAATCATTAACATTTTGAAAAATATGCACTTAACAATGAGCCAATCTTCTTCACTCTTCCTTCCCTCGTTTGCTGTAATATGTGCAGTCGTGTTTGTACGTTGTTCATTTTGAAATTTCTTTTCACATTTATCTTCCTTCGAGCATACTCGACAATAGACAACAACGCTACCAGTTGAATAATCAATACTGTATTACCAGACACTCACTGATTTAATAAATACTTTCTGCTGCTTTTCTCTTCAAGCATTTTGCGCAAAGGATATGGAGACTAAGAATAAAGTACTGATGAAACTCCTCACAAAACTAACCTCGGGCTACTGGCTGCCGGCATGGTGAAAGCAATTCCCTTCTTGAAATAGCCAGGCTTAAAATACTGTTATCTCGTTATCTTTAGCTCAGAACGTTTCTTACAAGGAATGTCCAACACGCAGGCATAACCAATTTTTTTCCTAGATGTTTTCAATTATAGACTACTAAATTTCAAATGTACATGCTAAAATATGCTGTTAAGATCAGAATATGGTATACATCCAATAAACCCACATAATATGCATTTCCATATGCACATACGCATTTTCTAAAAATCCGGTCCCTAGTTATGAGCTGCAAACTGGGCACCTAAAAATTACTATTAAGGGGGTCACTACAACTTAACACCTCGAAAAACTAACAATTTAAACAAGTTTTATCCCCTAGTCCAACATAATTATATAAACCAATGAAAATTTTTACATAAAAGCTAGTCTTCTTCTTGTGTAGAGTACATGAGCAATTTTCTTAAAATAATATCAGCACAGTCAACTTGTTTAAAATATTTCAAATTGGTAACTATTAAGTTGTCGGGTTTCACCATTTCCTTGATAAGTGAAACATTTAATTCCCTACTTTTGCTCTGTTTGTTAGAGGTTGCTTTGTAAGGTAACAGCTAAAATACTGACCTCTTTCCGAACTCTGTTATTAAATTTAGTATTTTTATTTAATCATCTGATAAATTAAAATAACATAAATTTGCATATTTTAGTGCAAATATTTTGTTTTACAAACAATCATCAAACCAAGGCTCACTATTTTGGTCAGTTTTGTAGATCCTATTAGTAAGAACACGTGAGAAAAATGCATTGTAATACGCCTTATACTTTAGGAGTTACAAGGGAAACGGATTTGAAAAATGCAGTTTTGAGAAAATGAATGACAAAGTTACCTCCTTACTCCTTAAATAGCTTGTGTAATGCCTATCTCCTAAACTAATGCACATATTTATAAAATTCTTTCACAAAAATGAGCTAAAAGAGTAGCGTTATATTTTTAAAAATAATTCGAAGAACGAAATTTTTCTATGTGTTAATCTGTATTAAGCCCCTTAATGTTGCTACTTGTAATACAATCAAATGATGGTTACGAAAGGGTGAACTGTTATTCATTCCAATAATAATAATAATAATAATAATAATAATAATAATAATAATAATAATAATAATAATAATAATAATAATAATAATATCGTATGGCCTCGGTGCCGGGTGCAAGCTTTGTTATTTGACACCCAGAGGGTAGCTTGCATGTCGAATTTCGTTGTTCCTTAAATCACTATGAAAGTCAAGGAGTTTAGATATCTAAGCTCCTTGAACACTATAGCGCTTTCTAGTAGAGAAATGAGGAACTTTGTGTTGGCGAAAACTCCCGAGATTAATTTTGCCATTATGAACTCGGCCTACTGAATTCAAATGGGTTCTTTGACATGCCAACATCGTATGACATGCGTATCGTATTTTTGCCGCCTTTCAAAAATCACTTACCACGGCCAGGAGCATACCTGCAATCTTGGGGTTAGTAGACCGACACGATATCCACTCATCTACCGTGGAAAGCTAGTTATAAAAAAAGAACGTTTAAGTTCCTCCTACACCGAGAAACATGGAATCAGGATATGTTATTATGGTTATTATTATATTTCGTTTACGGCCATTAAAGACCACGTCAAACAACGATTACACATTCATAGAGACCAGTATCGTTGAATTCTTTCCCTGGCAGCCTGTCTACTTTCCACCATCCATTCGCTGTTCAGCTTGCCTTCTTCGTGAAAGCCCTTAACGTTATACAGTAGATCTCCTGCAGTTTCTTGATACTACAGGGCGCCAGGAAATGTTCTCCGCAGTGACTGCTGGCCTCTGCCAGAGCTAGCATCAACAGTTTAGTTGGCAGCACGGTGCCCTTGACAGGGTGAATCCCACATGTGTGGGCTGTAGGCTGTCAAAATCGTCAGTGAGTATTACAATAAGCGAGCGTATGTGTTTACTGTTTGTTTGTTCTGATACAAGCGACAGGAGTGCTGCCAACGTACTAGTGATGCTAGCTCTCGCAGTATCCCATAGTCACTGCGGAGAACATTCACGTCTTCGCGCTTCATATCCATTTTTTCTAGATATTTCCTGACTTCCCTGAACCACTTATAAGAGATCTTAGGTCTGCAATCAAGTACAGTATGGTGAAAATTCTGCTAGTCAACCTCCTTTCGTCCATTCAGAGACATTCGGGTTTAATCACCGTATTTTTAGCTTGCATTGAGATTGCTTCAGCCTTGGATCTGTATAAGTTGTGTGTTCTACGAAACGCTGCGGCCATTCTATCTCGTCTGCTGTTGTTCCCTTCTATTTCATTAGTTCCCAACTGTACAGGCTCGCCAAGGTACTTGAAACTATTGACCCTCTCAATTTTACCATGCTTTGTCTTTGGATGTTGTGCAGTTATTATTCATTCATTATTCATTTCGGATAGGCCAACTATGGACTGCGTCATTCCAACTGTCTCCTACAGGCTTTGATGATTTTCCAGTACGCCCGCATTCGTTCTCAGTGGACTTCATTTCGTTCCTGTGTCCAAATCTTTCCCGTTTTTAGCTCCGGTTTTTCTTGGAAAACTCAGCAAGCTTGAAGTTTCCTTTTGAGTGGGGCATGCTCCTGAATGTCTGTTGGTGTAATCCCCACTTCTTTCAGATCTTTATCCAGTTCAATGAACCAGGCCCATTTTGTTTTCTTCTCCTGAAAGTAAGTTATGTTGCGGTTGGTCAGTCTCGCTGGGCTCATTCATTTCACATGTCCAAACAAGTAGTTCCGTGAAGAACTAAATAGCCTATTTTAATATATCCTACTAATATTAATTGCCTCTATCAACATACAAATTGTCAGTTTGATTGCTGTAATAGATTCGTAGATATTGAGAACCGTCTAAATATTTTGGATGGTCACCATTTGGATTTTTATATAATAGACCATAGATTTATGTACTATTACGTGAAGATAATTGTGTAGGTGTTTTATTCAAACTCCAATCACATGATTAGGACACAAGAAATAAAAGCGGGATTTTAAAATTTCGCTCAGCCGCCATCTTGTGGTTATGAGAATAATTTAAATGAATTAGATGCCAGTCGATTAAAATTTGTATAAGCATATACCGTATCAAGGTTCACTGCGCTCGGATGGTTATAACGCAAGAAACGTCCATTTGAAAATTTAAATTTCGCGTCGCCGCCATGTTGGATTTGTGTTCACCAGGCTATTGAACGTACCATAGGTGAACTTATGCTTATAGCCTCTATTCACTTACAAAATTGCAGTTTGATTGCTGTAGTAGATTAATAGATATTGAGAACCGTCTAAATATTTCGGTTGGTCGCCATGTTGGATTTTAATATATATATATATATATATATAGGCCATAGAGTTATGTACTATTAGATGACGATTATTGTGTACGTTCATTATGCAAATGTTGATTTCGATCGCATGATTAGAACACAAGAAATAAAAACTTAATTTTCGAAATTCGCACAGCCGCCATCTTGAGGTTACGTCAACAATTGAGCTAAATTAGATACCAGTGTATTGCAATGTGCATAAACATTTGCTGTACCAAGTTTCATTGCGTTTGGATGATTACATCGCGAGAAAAGTCTATTTAAAACTTTCAAATTCGCTTGGCCACCATGTTCGTTTAGTAGTTAACAGGTTTTTGAAAGTCTCATAGATGAACTTCCAGTATTGCCCTTTATCTCCGTACAAAATTTCTTGGTGATACCGGTAATAGTTTCAGAGATATAGAATGCCGGTGAAATATTTCGCACAGGCGCCATATTGAGGTTATGTAAACAATTGAACGAAGTTAGATGTCGGTGAATTACAATGTGTATAAACATATACATTACCAAGTTTCATTGCGTTTGGTTGGTTAAATCGTGAGAAACGTCTATTAAATGTCGCAACTTTGCTTGGCTGCCGTGTTGGTGTTGTAGTTACCAGGTTTTCAAATTTCACATAGGTGTACTTCTAGTCCAGTCAATAGAGGCTAAAAAAGGGGGTTCACCTTACATCAGATGCGGGATAGTTTTTTATTTTTTGATGTTGTTTAGAACCATTATGTAGTTATTCATCCAAGTTTCCGTCATCCCCACCCCCTTGCTTCGTCCGCCATCTTGAAAAAACCGTCTGAAATCAGCACTTTTTTTCAGTTTTTGGCCTCTAGCTCATTCCCAGTTCATTTGTTTGAAGATATGTTTAAATAAGAAAATGTAGATTACTACATTTCCAACAACTTTTATTTGAGAGTATTTTTTGTAGGACCAAGCATATTCGAGATACGAGAAGGCAAAAAAGGGCGAAAATTGGCGATTCGGCACATTTTTCACTTTCGCTCCACTTTCCATCGCAAAAACAGGGGGAAGACTTGATCTCAGCAAAACATTTATTGAATGAAAGTTGTAGAGAATTTAATTTCCTTTGAAACTCATGTATCAAAAGAATAATTACGAGCAATGGGTAGGCGTGGGGGTTAATTTAAGAATACTAGAGGAAATGCTTTTTTTTGTGATTCAGCCCTGGAGCGCCGTGTTGGTGAAAGTTCTTCGTTTTCATTATATTACAACCATTTTTTGAACACAGCAATGCATCTAAATAATATTTGAACCATTTTTGGTATAAATGTAGCCACACACTTACACACACATTCTCTCACACACGCATATATAATTGAATCGGTCATTGTTAGAAGGCACTAAGTCATTTTTGTAAGAATTGAGATAATTGACAAAAACTGTTTCTCTCACTTAATTGTAAAGCATAGTTGCTGTCACGTGTTAGTATGACTTAGTTGTACAACGGCTGCTCGAATGGTTTTCAAAACACCCCCTTTCCCTGAAGCAGAGGAAATTATGAGCATCAGCTCTGGTGTTGTTGGAAGTGAGCAGGTGAATTGCTACAAGGCTCAGCAAGTCGGTATGGCTGGACTCTCAAGAATAGCGGGAACAACCTTCGGTGAAGTATCCTTCAAAAAGAAGGACAAAGTGATATCTTTAGCAGCTGACAAGAACATCTTGAAAGTTGGGGAGAAGAAGATGGCTGTGGACCCACTCACACTCTATCACAGGATGTGCATAGCAAAAACAACCCAGAACGACCTTGAGGAATACCTCTCTTATGAGCTTGCACCGTACCCTATGTCGTTGTTCAACGAGGATGGCATGCGCAAGGGCACAAAGTCTGCTTTATATGCAGCGTTCACACCCCTGCCCATAGATTTCGAGCTCCCCTGAAATCACCTCACTGTCATCGATGGTGGGCATCTGCTTCACAAAGTTGTGTGGAATCGAAACTCGACTTTTGGGCAAATGTGTGCCGATTATATCAAGTACATCCACCAGCATTATGGGATAGTGGTGATGGTCATCTTCGACGGGTACCCAGAGAATCTTCTGATGAGTTCCCAGAATGCTGGAAGAGCAAGAAGGCACAAGCTGAACGCCTAAGCAGATGTGATATTTGATGAAGCCACAGTCAACACAACTCCTCAAGACAAATTTATGTCCAATGAGAGCAATAAAAAACGATTTGTTGCCCTCTTCAGAACAACACTTGAAGCGTCCCACTTCATGAACAAGCAAGCTGAGGAGGATGCTGACGTGCTCATTGTGACCACTGCAACATCGATGGCTTTTTCGTACGACGCTGAAATTATTGTGGGGGAAGACATCGATTTATTAGTCATCCTCACTGGGACAGCAAATACGATGAACAACGTGTACCTTAAAAAACCAGGAAGAGGCAATTCACCTGACGTCATGTACTCCCCCTCATCATTTATGTATGACTTCGCCGAGAACCTGCTGCTCATCCACGCCATCAGCGGGCGTGACACAACGTCAAACATTTATGGGTTCGGTAAAACCAAATTTTGTTCCCTGTTCCGGAGAAATCCATTATTGTTGGAGATAAGTGATGTCTTCATGGACCCAGAAGCCACATTAGAGGACATCTCCAAAGCAGGAGAGCAAATATTGGTCGTCCTCTATAGTGGGGAAATCGACAAATCATTTTCTGACCTCCGACACACAAAATTTGTTGCCACCACGACAAACTTGAACCTGGAAAAGCTGCCCCCATCCTCCGATGCAGCGCGATACCACTCCTTGAGAGTATACCACAAAGTGATGTCCTGGATGAGCAGGAAGAAAGACCCGAACATCTCTGGACAAGAGGAAGCAGGGGCTTGATTCCGACAACAACCACCAGAGACACTGCTCCTCATACCCTGCTGAAGATGGTATCATGCAGGTGTGTCACCGGCTGTTCCTCAGCATGTGGATGCAGAAAAGCCGGTATGCATTGCTCCACTTTCTGCAAATTCTGCTGCGGCGGAAAGTCCTGCGACAACCGTCCCTTGATAGCCGCTGACGAGGAAGAGGAAAACATCGACGACCCGTCCATACCATTCGACGAAGACCCTGCCGAAGAGTCAGCCCTCCCGACCCCCTTGCGAAACGTCTCCGGTTACTGTAGCAACACCCCATCTATTTTATTAGCCTACTTTCGATTTTTGCAAAAAATGAAAGTAGACTTATGAGATCACTACAGGGCCAAAAATTGTGTGTCTGTCTGTGTGTGTGTATGTGTGTGTGTGTGAGTCTGTGTGTGTGTGTGTGAGTGTGTGTACTCAGAATGTCTGTCCCCCCCCCCTATCAATTCGAACACGGTGAAACCGAAATGAACGAAATTTGGTACAGAGGTAGAACAAGCAAAGGGCACCTCAGTGTCATGTTTTATATCGCCGCCATCTTTACCAAATCTGAATGGCGGCCACTCAAACGTTCAAAACGTAAAATCAAATAGCGACTAACCAAATTATCCGATCTCTACCAAATTTGGTAATAACATACCTTCATATAGGACGCGTCTTGTGACCAAACTACAAGGTCATCCGCTGTACCATTTCAGGATGGCGGCCGTGCGAATTATGCAAACTTTATAATCCATATCATGGGACCCACCAGTTCCGATTATCGAGCCGAGAATCGATTTAACTGTTCTAAAGGAAGAGGCACGTTCGAAATTAAAAGTTTATTTTGTAATACTATAGTGCAGAAGTGATTTTAAAATGCTGAGCCGTCTCGGTAAGAAGAAAAGATGGCAGCGGATATCTTGTGCCTGACTTATATTTCACTAATTTGAGTATCGCATGCAATATAGCGTACTGATACAAAATAAATAAACTTAGTTTGAAATGCTTTATACATAAATAATATACTCCACTGATGAAATCGTTAGGTCTAAATCATTATTTGCTAACAAGTTCTATGTAAGTCATTTTATATAGATCAATGTTCGTTGGCACAAATGGCTCCGTGTTCATTCATATGCCTATGGTTCAAACCCCATCAGAGTTTGGTTTTTTGCTTGAAATTTTACATATTTGTTGCTTTGTAATGACTCAGACATTTTAAAATTAAGCCTTATATTGTGCATATTACGGTGCAAAACATATATTTAATTAAAACATAATTCGCCAGCAGATTTGCTCGAGACATCTAGCAGCCAAAAAGGTAACTGCATGCCGGCCTACTTATTAACTTCCAGATTTTATTGAAAAGTTTCTTCTTATGGCCGCTAGAATGCACCCGCCCTGTTAGGATTATATTGTTCGATATTTCTCCACTAGATTTCATGACTGGTCTACATGGGACTCCATTGATAGTATACCATTGGCATTCTATGCGCATCAAATTTGAAGAATGACAGGATGATACTATGATACACTTTTAGCCTATTTTCAATTAAAAAAAAAATAGGCTTTTGAGATCACCTTTTGTCCGTGTGTGTGTGCGTGTGATTCGTGCGTGTGTCCCCCCCTAATAAAATCTAAACGGCAGGAGCGATTTCAATGAAACTCGGAAAGTTCATAGCACTATTCCCGGCGACCTCGACCGTGCCCTTCAAATTTTGTTACGACTTACCAATCCAACATGGCGGCTGTGCGAAATATTTCACCAGCATTCAATATCTCCGAAAATATTACCGATATTACCCTGACATTTTCTATGGTGATAGAGGGAACTATTATAAGTTCACTTATGTGACTTTTAAAAACCTGGTAACTACAAAACCAACATGGAGGCCAAGCGAATTTGCGACTTTTAAATAGATGTTTCTCGTGATTTGACCAACCAAACGCAATGAAACTTGGTACAGTATATGTTTATATACATTTTAATGCACCGACATCTAACTTCGTTCAATTGTTTACATAATCACAAGATGGCGGATGTGCGAAATATTTCACCGGCGTTCTATATCTCTGAAACTATTAGCGGTATCTCCCTAAAATTTTGTACGGAGATAAAAGGCACTACTGGAAGTCCATCTATAAGACTTTCAAAAACCGGTTAACTACAAAACGAACATGGCGGCCAAGCGAATTTGAAAATTTTAAATAGACATTTCTCGCGATTTAATGTTCCAAGCGCACTGAAACCTGGTACAGGAAATATTTATACACATTGTAATCCACTGGTATCTAATTTAGTTCAATTGTTTACATAACCTCAAGATGGCGGCAGTGCGAATTTTAAAATTCAGTTTTTATTTCTTGTGATTTAGTCATGCGATCGAAGTGAAAGTTTGAATAATGAACCTACGCAATAATTTTCCTTTAATGGTACATGACTATATGGCCTATACATTTAACAATCCAACATGGCGACCATCCGAAATATTTAGACGATACTGAATATCTACGAATCTATTTTAGCAATCAAACTGCATTTTTTAATGTTCATAGGGGCTATGAACTTAAGTTCACCTATAGGACTTTAAATAACCTGGTGATCACAAATCCAACATGGTGGTGACGCGAATTATAAATATTCACATGGACGTTTCTCGCAATTTTACCATCCGAGTGCAGTGAAACTTGGTACAGTAAGTCCTTATACGAATGTTAATCCACTGGCATCTAATTTATTTCAATTGTTTCCATAACCTCAAGATGGCAGCTGTGAAAAATTTTAAAATCTCCTTGTTTTTTCTTGTGTCCTAATTATGCGATTGAAGTTTGAATACTACACGTTCACAATAATCTGCATGTAACAGTACATAACTCTAGGACCTACATATATAAAATCCAACATGGCGACCATCCGAAATATTTAGTCGGTTCTTAATATCTACGAATCTATTACAGCAATCAAACAGAAATTGTGTATGTTGATAGTGGCAATTAACATAAGTAGGATATATGAAAATAGGCTGTATAGTTCTTCACGGAACTACTTGTTACTTCTTATTTTAAAGGGTTTGTTTCAGCCTATTGTGCGTTATTTGAAAATGTTATTTGAAGTAAAGAACAAAACGATTTCACATACTAACTGAATTCTAGCCGCTGGTGCTAGTTCAGGTTATTAACACTTTTATTTCAGGCAAATAGCAATCGAAAATATCCACATAGTTTGTATACACACGTCTCTGTAGGGTCATGGAAAGATTTGTTAATTCAATTAGGGTTGTGAAAGCCATGCACAACCAGACGTGTAAAGACATGCCTCAACTCAAAGTTGGATGTTGCCCACGGCAGGTCGATTATGTAATAATAACAATAATAATAATGTTATTTGTTTTACGACCCTTTTAACTACTGCTGCTTTTAGATACGCCGGGGTGCCGGAATTTTGGCCCGAAGGGGATCTTTAACGTGCCAGTAAATCTACTGACACGGCTCCCTCGCATTTGTGCACCCTCAAATGCCAGCTGACTGCGCCAGGATACGAACCTGCAACCTAGGGCCCAGCAAGCGAGAACGTTACCGCTGAGCCACGCCGCCAGTCCGGTCGATTATGTCTCCAGATCCATAACATTCTTGAGATACTTCTTATCTATCTTTCTTCAATGATGGTAGTAGTTTTTTTCTAGGTTGTGGCGTTTGGTAGAGGTAAATAGTTTCTAAGGTCTTCAACCAAGAAATGATTCTATTATACTCTTTGATAATAACAACGAGTTATAACTATACTCATACATTTAGGAGAAAGTAGGCTATATGTTCTTAACTGAACATCTTGTTATAGTTTTTATTTTAGTGTGTTCATTATTCCCTAACAATTAATATATAAAACGCATTGTATTGTAATTACACACTAACTTTTTATCATTTTAAATGATCTTGTCGACTTCGTCGTTACGTTGAGGCTGGCGTTACGTTACGGCGACGTCACGAAATGTACCGAGAATGCACTGAGGTGTGCGACGTCATAGTATCGATTGGTGCATGTGTACTGAGTTCACTGGTGAGCTCTGGAGTTACGAGACGGCAACGACACGGCGAGCGAAAATTGGCAACCTCGCCGTGAATGGCCAGTCTGCTCTGCCTAGCCCACTGAGTTACATGGAAAATGTGTCACGCGCTCGTGTTTTCTTCAAAATACTCTATGTAAATGAAATTATACCATTGATTATTAATGTATAGTGGCTAGCTACAATGCCAAAGACTTGTGTTGTGCCGAATTGTAAGTCTAATTATCGTTCATCGATACAAACTGAAGGATTTCTGACATTGTTTGTGTTTCCTAAAAATCCATAATTGAAAGCCATATGAGAACGTGCTATTCCTCGAGCCAATTGGGTACCTACGAAATATTCCTTCGTATGTATTAAACACTTTCTTCCTGATGACGTAAGTTATGTTGAAAAATACAAGGATGGTGATGGGAATAATAAGGAATTCACACGGAAGAAGCCTGTATTGTTACCTCGTGCGGTTCCAAAGGTATTCCCAAACTTACCATCGTATTTGAGTAAGTGCTCCTCCAAGAAAAGGAAATCTCCAGAGGAAAGAAGAGAAGAAAAAGAACGGAAAAAGTCTGCAGAGGAATGTGAGAAGACCCTTGCTGAGGAAGCCAACAAAATTACGACTCTCGAGTCCTTTGTTTGTGATATACAAAATAAATTGGTGGAGCATAAAACAGACTGGTCTGTAAGTACTAGTGAAAACTATTGTATTTTGTATAAATTAGATGTGTCAAGCATACCTAAAATAAGGTAAAGTATAAGGGTAAACAATGATTTTATGGTCGAAATTCATATCAATGGAGGCGTAATTCCTAACGTTGTTGTTCTTCATTCTGGCTCTGTAATATTTCGAAATTCATTATTAAGTAAGTGGAGTCAGTTGTTCCAAGCAATGGAATTTTGCCACGACTTTTTCTTACCTGTAAGTTCTGTAAGTTCACTAGTCGTCCAGATTAATAGTTTAATAGATAACCTAAAAACTGACCTTGAAAACCAGGGAGACGAAACTTCAGAGATTCTGTTAAAAAGTTAATGTTTCTGCAAGATCAGTTTACACTTACTTTTTTAAAGAAACCTAGATATAACGTCACTACAACTCTAAATTCATTCCTCATTTATATGCAGTCTACAAAGTGTTATAACGCAATTAGATTTAACCATATTTTATTCCTACCTCATCCCCAAGTTTTACAAAAATTAACAACTTCCTTCGCCATATCCCCGAAAGCTGATGAAGAGAACAGTAACTTTCTAAGTCACATTGTGAAAGATTTATCAAATTTAGAATCGGTTGTAAATTTACAGATTGATGAAATTCATGTCAAACAAACTTTAGATTTTAAAAATGGGCAATTCTTTGGTGTTGCTACAAATGAATCTTTCGATTTAGCTAAGACAGTTCTGGCCTTTCTCGTTAGTTCTGCTTTTGGAAATTTGAAAGAGGTTGTCAAATTAGTTCCAGTGAAACAATCAACGGGTTTGCAACTAGCTGATATTGCGAAAGGTGTTATCAGGCAAATACAGGATTGTGGCCTAAATATTCAGTCTATCATAATGGTGTGAATCGTGCTATGTTCAAAGAACTAACCGAACATTCTGATAGTAATTACGGGTTCCATATTGATGGAAACTCCCTAAAAACCTTTGTTTTATATGACAGTGTCCATGTATTAAAAATATACGAAATAATTGGCTGAATTTAAGTGGCATTGATAAGTCATTTATTATTCCTGTATGGGAAGATTTAGACTCATTTTCAAATGTTTAGATGACTGTAACCCTGATTTTAAAGAGGTAACTCAAGCATCATTTAGTGACATACGAGCGATCTACAAAAAGGAATCCGATTTACTGATTAAATATTGTTATAAAGGTACTGCTTTTTTTTGGTCAGAGTAATCCTAATGTGGTGGTCCATTGTTAATATTAAGCGGCCTCTCACCCATGTTGTTAAACGTAATAGTCTTCAAATGCCTTTCCATAATCCCGAAGACAAAAGGTTGGCTTTCCTAAAGGCATTCCTCCAATGGTTGTCCACGTGGAAAAAGAACGATGAAAATAATTCCTCAAAAAAGAGTTGTTTAACCAATGAAACTTACAAAGCTTTGTATGTAACAACCTATGTATTACGTGAGATTATTATTTATGCTCTACAGAATGTGAACCCCTCTTATGTGTTAACTGGCAAATTTCAGAGTGACCAATTAGAATCCAGGTTTGGGTAGTACCGCCAACTAACAGGCGGCAACTATAATATATCAGTTACTCAGGTAATGGAGGCCGAATTGAAAATAAGGTAGAAAAGCGTACTTGGCCTTCATTCAGCCAGGTATGGAGCAGTTACTTTTTCGAAAGAAATGATAATGTCCTCTTCCGATACAAATTCAGGAGAAAGTACAACAAGCAGCCTTTCGTCAGCTACTGTTGACGATACCTTTTACAGTATTTTAGAAGACAAGTACACTGAAAACGTACAATTCGATGAGTCGGGTTTTATATATGCCTGTGGTTACATATCGTTCAAGCAATGTTCAAGAATAAAATGTGAAGAATGTTTGGCTTTGCTTAGAAATAAAGAAAAGATAAATGACAGCTACTTCAATCAAATAAATAGGGGCGGACTTTCAGTTCCTGCAGATTTTATTTTATTAGTGTGTAAACATGTTGTTGGAATTAAGCAGGCACTAATTTCTGATAAGTTTGAGGAACAATTTTTAAAATGTAAATGTAACAATCAACGCCAAGTAATTCAAAATCTTAGTCTACTCGGTATTTTATCAGATATTGAATTGTCAGAAACTGCCGAGAAAACTTGTACCTGTGGATGTAATGTTATGACAATAGTCACAAGTATTGTCTTAACAATGAGTAACATTTTGTTAAATAATTACAGGAAGTTGAGGAATGAACGGGTAACTTGCCATAGTAATCACAGAAAACTTGCTATTCTTTGTTAGAGGCCAACCTGTTGTATATTTTGTAAATGTCAAATAAATATTGAAAGCAAATTGGTTTTGTTACACCAAGTAAGCCCTACTCACTCTTGACAATCCTTTTACTTTAATGTTGAAAAGAACAAATATTATTTCGTTATATCAATTTGTTTTCGTGGCGAAGCACACGCATCAACAGCTGGCCGGCTGCTATGGCCATCCCAGTTCAGAGAAGTGCAGCGTTGCAAGGTCGAACGCCGCGGCCTTCCGTAGAGCCGGCCATGATATAGTTCATGGTTATGCCGTCTTCTGTATTCCCCATTGTCTTTGATGGGACCCAATATCTTTATCAAAATTTTCCTTTCTTTGGCCTCCAGTTTTTCGACCAAGCCGTTTTTTGTGTTCATCGTGAGGCATTCAGAAGCATACAAGACCTCCGGACGGATGACACTGCAGTAATGGTTTAGTTTTGCGTTTTTTCTTATACAGGGTGTATCTCAATTATACCGACAAAAAAATCAGGGACGCTCTGCGTGTTATATAAAAGAGGATGCCGCAATCGGATTGGCGGAGAAAATTTTTCCCTTCGAGAAAATGAGGTTTCTTTGTTACTTCCGGGCGCGCGATTCAAATCGACAGGCTCACCGTATTTGCTGAGCGAGAGCAAAAGCGGCTGGCCACTCCTGTGCTTCAGGCAAGGAAAGGGAGAGTGATAGAAGACAGAGATATGCTGGCGGGAATGCGAAAGTTTCCTCGTTCGCCTCGCGCAGAATTGTTCTTGCCCCTTTCAGGAAATATCCAGATTTGTTTACGAAGCAGCCGTAATCTTACACACAGTTCAAGGACACACACTATTAAAGACACACTTGCCAGTCATGAAATATACCCGATAGTTTCTTTTCTCGTCTGTTGGTCTCAATAACTGACATACGCAAAGATGCCGTTGTACGATCGTACATTCGTTTACTCACAACATGGAAATATCAGCCATTTCTTCGTTAGTGTACCAAAAAGGAGCAATTCTCACCAATTTATACCACAAATGTAGTAGCCAATGTGTGTAGAACAAACTGTACACTGCCCACTGGGGCCGAGTAGCGAGTGCGTCAGTCGCACCAGAATATCTCTGTCTCCGTCTATCATCCCTTCCCTTACCTGAAGCACAGCTGTGGCCAGCCGCTTTTGCTCTCGCTCAGCAAATACGGCGAGCTCGTCGATTTGAATCGCGCGCCCGGAAGTAACAAAGTAACCTCATTTTCTCGAAGGGGAAAATTTTCTCCGCCAATTCGATTGCGGCATCGTCTTTTACATAACACGCAGAGCGTCCCTGATTTTTTTTGTCGGTATAATTAAGATACAGCCTGTAGATGTCCTTAGTTAAATGGTAGGCAATTTCCATTTTGCTCAAGCGTGATGTGAATGCTTATTTCTCTGATACATTAGGTGTTATAATTTCTCCCAGGTACTTAAACTTTGCAACTCGCTTAATTTTTCCTGGTTCCACAGCAAGGTGTGTGGGCGCCGGTTCGATATTAGTAATGAACACTGTCTTCTCAAAGGAGATCTGGAGTCCTGCCTTCACTGCTTGTGCACTAAGCTGATTAATCTGTTCCGTGGCTGTCTCTAATTATTCAGAAATGATTGCAAGACAGTCAATTGTGATGTTCCGGTTTCTGTATCCCAGTCTGACTCCGCTTGCAACTCCTTGTTTATTGAGTTCTTTACGCCACTCACGGATAACCTTCCCGAGGACACATTTATTATTATTATTATTGTTATTATGCGTCTTTGAAAATAAATATTTTGTATCAATGTTACACTCTGGAATGAAAACTTCAATACTAATATTTCAAGAGGTATATTCAATGTTTGGTCAAGAATGTTGGTATTTTTCCACATATCTCTTCCATATCAGAAGGGGACATTTAATTATCCCAAATGAATAGATTACTATTATTATTATTATTATTATTATTATTATTATTATTATGAATATGATGCAGCATTTGATGTAATTCATACTAATGGCCCATTTTGAGAGCATTGTTTCCATGGTAACCATATAGGCCTAGATAATTCGCGCAATTAAAATAATATTTTCGAAGAAATTTGAATTTAGTAACATTTTAGGGATTTTTTTGTTGAATAAACTTTTATGTAGGTAGAAGTTGTTTTTCAGATTGAAAATGACACTCAAGAGGGAAAAATCGAACATTTTGATCGACGTTTTAGTTACTTTTAGTTACTTTTGGGACCTTTAGTTCAACACTACGAGATCGTGCTATCTCGCGACCGATAGATGTACTAACTTCCAGTAATAATAACTAAGATGTTCTTATGGCAACGTATAGATGTCCCTACTGAGCTAGAATGCATAGGTCTATATCAGGGGTTCTTAACATTTTTACTCTCACACCTCCCCTAAGTGATCTTAAAAATTCAACTCCCCCTCCCCCTTCTTTCACAAAGTAATTAATAATGGATCAATTTCGTAATTAACATGTTTTACCGTGACAGATGGTTATATAGAAATATTTAAGGAAATATTATTTTTCAGGAACACATTATGTTACATTGGACTGAAACTTAGCCACTGTCAGTGCTTTCTCCGTGGCCTGACGTAGATCACCTTTCGTACAGGATGTTGCACACAGTCGACAATGGAGCATTTGTTTTGTGGTCTGATCTTCTCCACAATCACACTTAGTGATATCTTGTTTAGTGTAGCCCCATGTTGCCAGGTTAGCTCTGGATCTGTCTACTCCTGATCTTAACCTATTCAGAGACTTTCACGTTAGCCATCCCTTGTCATAGCCAGTTGATAAATAGTAAATTATGCAACGAGCCTATAATGGCAATAATTAAGACACGAGTATGCGAGTTTTATAATTTCCATACGAGTGTCTTAATTAACATTACAGATGAGTTGCATACGACTGTTTATGTTCGACGATAATTATTATAACTATTTTATGTTCGAACATAAATATTCATAAATATCTGTCAAGATTTCGCCAGTTTTATGTACTGAACAGAGCGCATGGGACGCCGACAATGCCTTGTATTCGTCCATGGCCTCCTCGATTACCCCACTCTGACACTAGGCAACGCAGTGAAATTTAAATTAGAAGGCCTTGGAACTCAGCGCATGTGCGATGCTATCCTTATCTAATTGGTCAAACAACTGTTTCTTGAGCTGTGATTGGTGGGAGACACTGTTTCATAATGAGAAATAGTGTTACAATGACCATCATTATGATACAGTTTTCTGACACATAATAGTCAGGGTCGAACATAAAATACTTTGTAATATTACAACAAGATGTTCAGTAAAGAACATATAGCCTCCTTTCTCCTAAATGCATGGGTATTGTTATAACTCTTTGTCCTTTTCAAGGGGTAGACAATTGAATGTTGGTTGTAGTAGCTTGTTGAAATACAAAGTGTTATACGGATATTAAACATGAATATTAGGTGTCCTTTGCTAGTGCTACCTCTGAACAAAATTTCATTCAATTCGGTTTCACCGTGTTTGAAGAGATAGGGAAATCGATTTGCACAATGCATGGCCGCTATCTGCAAACTAGTGGGCTGATGATCTTGTAGTTTGGTGAAAATATGCTTCTCACATAAAGGTATGTTGTTGCAAAATTTGATAGAGATCAGATTATTATTAGGTTGGTCGTAATTTGATTTATTCTTTTAATATTTGAGTGGCCGCCATTATGTTTTCGTCAATATGGCGGCGATATAAAACATGAAACTGAGGTGCCCTTTGCTAGTGCTACCTCAGAACCAAATTTCGCTCAATTCGGATTCACCGTGTTTGAATAGTTAGGGGGAATCGATTTGCATACATGCATGGCCGCTATCCGTAAATTATTAGTCTGATGACCTTGTAGTTTTGCCAAATGATTCTTCATACATAAAGGAATAATGTTGCAAAACTTAGTAGAGATCAGATGTTTAGGTTGGTCGTAATTTGAATTAAACTTTTAACATTTGGGTGGCCGCCATTACATTTTCGTCAAGATGGCGGCGATATAAAACATGACACTGAGGTGCTCTTTGCTATTTCTACCTCTGTGCCAAATATTGCTCAATTCGGTTTCACGGTGTTTGAATTGATAGGGGGAATCGATTTGCACACAAACATGGCCGCCATCCGCAGAGTATGGGGCTGATGACCTTGTAGTTTAATCAAAAGACGTTCACCTTATAAATCTATGTTGTAGCAAAATTTGGTAGAGATCGGATGAATAGGTTAGTCATAATTTAATTTAAGCTTTGAACATTTGGGTGGCCGCCATTACGTTTCCGTCAAGATGGCGGCGATATAAAACATGACACTGAGGTGCCCTTTGCTAGTGCTACCTCTGTCCCAAATTTCATTCAATACGGTTTCACCGTGTTCGAGTTGATAGGGAGGGGGGGGGGGGGGCGGGGAACACAGACATTCAGAGTACACACTCTCACAGACACACAGACTCACAGACACACAGACAAACAATTTTTTGCCCTGTGTTGATCTCATAAGTCTACTTTCATTTTTTGCAAAAATCGAAAGTAGGCTAAAAATAGGAGATTCTCCAATCACCAAAATCGAGCCGCAATGAGTATGTTTACCTATGGCGAACTCAAATCCCGTATTCACGTCTGTTAATAAGGAATACATTTATCTTCATGTTGAAACGGAAGTTAACACGTATGGATACATTGTTTATGTTTATGGTGGTCAATCTGCAATTCTGAAAGCTAACGTATTAAACAGAAATTTAAAAATCTGCGAAGATTAGCAAATGACGACATATTAATAGAAATTTGAAACTGCGTAGTGTGCAAGATCGCTTTCAATGCGATTATACGATACACATTTGCATGTTCATAATGATAATAGTAATAATAATACACCAGAGATGGCTCTATTTAATGTCTGTGATTGTAAATTGTTTCTTGTCAGCAAATAAATACATAAATAAATAAATAAATAAATAATAGATTAAAATGAGATAAATGATTTTGTTTGTAACCGACGAGATGCGTGGGACATATCAGTACATATACAATAGGACTTTCCCGGTCAAAATGGGACGCATGGTCACCCTGTCTCTGGAGTGTCTGCCTGTTCGTTCGTCGTACCGCATAGGCAGTGCTATTTTTCAAAAATAAATAAATAAGGGGTACTCTCAGATGAAGTTGACAAAACATCACGATCTTGCAATTTTCGGCAATTTGCAAAATCCGGTCATTGTGTTCGAATCATTAACTTTCAGCTATTTCGATGCCTTGGTGTATGCTAATTAGTTCGTTATTTTCTTCATCCTTCAAAATTAACCACACGCACAAAATAACATCACACCCCACCTCCAAACACTAGCCTCCGTGCTTATAAGAACGGAGTGCCGAGTTGCTGACCAAAAGAAACTGATTCGATAAATCGATTTAAATCGAGGATAACTAGAAATCTCCTTCAGCTGTTGTGAACAGCGCGTTGACGCCAGGACTTTCAAGTCGGAGGTTATATTTTCCGGACTAGATTCAAATGTACCAATATTTTTTCTTAAACAGTTTCCAAATGTTTAATGAGTACGCGTACCCCCGCGTTTCCCCTGAAAAAAAAAAGCACTGCTCGTAGGTATGTATTCCATAGGCACAATCAAAACTCATTCTTGATTTCTGTTTAAATAAATTTGTGAGCAATTGGGGACATAAAATGAGGGGAAGAATACATTTTGTGTTACTTATGAATTGTCACATACTCTTAGGACGCTCAGAGCATTTTGATGACTCAATAATGGTATTCGTTGTATATTACGAATCTGAAGAAAATATAAATTGAGACTACTCCTTTAACTACTGATTCCCACATTCCACATAAATTACGGACAAATAACTGACACGACGTTCATGGCAATGGCAGATAAAATACGTGGGAACCTGTTGCTGGGAATCTGTTTTGGAGGAACAGTCAAATTCAATGGATCTTAAATTTTATTTACGATGAGATTCTTCGAGGACACACTCTAAAGAAGAAATAATTTAGTATGTAAAGAGGAAGATGTAGCCATGAAGGTAATATATGGGAGAGTATTGTAGTGATATATTTTTATGACCAAAACCCATGAGCACGTGAGGTGTTAGCATGGGCACGTGAAAATGTGGGGAGAAAAGAAAGGTACTATCTCACATACAGTGGTCCGGGGATTGGAGGTTCGAATCCCGACGCTGACAGCGGATATACTGAGTGTGGGTTTTCTCCTGATTTGCCACACTTCATCCAGAGAAATGCCGGGATAGTACCTTATTTCAAGGTACGGAGCATCACTCCAACCCACATCCTAATAATTGCATTTCCACCCACTAATATAGTCACCAGAGAAACACAGGTTTTCAGACAAATTTAGCATACAACCAAGTACACGGGGCTGATGACAAGATGTCTAAAGCCCCTAAACTGAATTTAAAACCAGATAAACAACAGCATCACTTGAAACGAGGCATACATTCGAATTACCGCAAAACTTTAGGCCCCATTGAAAAGTTAGCGGCCGTAGTTCGTCATTCATTTTAGAGGCTTGTGTTATCTTGGTCATCAGTTAAGTGTGTGATGAATTTGTCTGATAACCTGTATTTATGTGATTTCTGTAGTCATATGTGTAGCTGTGTTAGGGACAAGGATGGGATAGGCACCCCGGGACTTGAAGTAAGGTACTATTCCGGCACTTTCCTGGAGGGAGTGAGGACAAAACCGGGAAAAAACCACACTCAATTTAGCCGCTGTCAGTGCCAGGATTCGAACCTACGATCTCCGGAATTCCTGCTGCTGGCCACGTGGTCGTGGAGCTTGACTTAGCGAGCAAGGCTACCGTGTGGTTTTGGGAAAAAGCTCCAGCTTGGTAACTCTTAGCTCTGCATCTTTGGTTAAATGGAAAACCACAGAAAATATTTCAAACAGGTTCTATGGTAAGATACGAAACTTCTTGTCTTCAAGTATACTGCATGGATAAAGGTGTCTTTACCCGCTAGGCCAGGCGTTCTCAACCCGGGACTCCACAGTGCTCATTTAAATGAGAGTTGGTGCTCTCATCATACGAGCCAAAAGGTGCTCGCCAGCACAAGCACTTCGGGCAACCATTCTTCAATTCAAAATTCTGTTGCACCAACCAGAATGATAGTGTTTTCATTACAAGTTTTGACATTACTTTATCATTTTGTGTAATATAAATCTCTTATATAAAAACAAGTGTCCTGACTGACTGACTGACTGACTGACTGACTGACTCATCATCGGCCAGCCAAAACTATTAAAGTTAGAAACATGAAATTTTGGGAATATGTTCGTTGTAAGTCGAAAACGCCCACTAAGGAAGGGTTTTTGGATATTCAGTTTCTAAAGGGGTGTTAAGGGGGTACACCTGCATTTCATTGAATAACAATATCTCCAGATTGCTTTCATTGGGGGATTTGATACTCGGCATATAAACTCATCATTAAAAATAAGAAGATACGTGTCTGAGGGTTTTTCGATGTGGTGTATATTTTGAGGTGAAAGGGGTGAAAAGTGGGGGTTGAAGGTTTCCTAACCGAGCGTGTATCTCTTAAACGACATAGGCGAGGAGTTTGGGCCTCAGCGGAAAAAAATCAGCATAAAAAATAACAAAATAGGTGTTTGACCGTTTTTTCATAAATCCAATATAAGGGGCCCATGGGAAGGGGTGAAAATATGGGGAGGGGGGAGGAAACGTAATATGTCTGATTGTAAAGATATACATGGCCTATGTTGTAGACAATAACACATTACATCTTTTTTGTCTCTTGCTATTTCATCATACGACGAATACTTAGGGAGTTATTAATGATTTTGTACTTTTTGGCCGGAATTTTCTAAGTCCCAGGAATGACATAAAAATTTATTCGAATGAAATTTCGAAAAATAGTTTTTTTAATTCTTTTATTATATTTTTCACGTCTTTTAGGGTCCGGAACCAATATGATATTTTGTTTTGTTTTTTCGTCCCATGCATTTTTGGTTTCAGGTGATTGAATTATTTTCCACTAGGACCGTTGCTTATCTCTTATATAAAAACAAGTGTCCTGACTGACTGACTGACTGACTGACTGACTCATCATCGGCCAGCCAAAACTATTAAAGTTAGAAACATGAAATTTTGGGAATATGTTCGTTGTAAGTCGAAAACGCCCACTAAGGAAGGGTTTTTGGATATTCAGTTTCTAAAGGGGTGTTAAGGGGGTACACCTGCATTTCATTGAATAACAATATCTCCAGATTGCTTTCATTGGGGGATTTGATACTCGGCATATAAACTCATCATTAAAAACAAGATGTTCAGCAAAGAACATATAGCCTACTTTCTCCTAAATGTATGGGTATCTTTATGACTCTTTGTCCTCATCCCTAAAACAATCACCCCAACCACAATGTATTGTTTGTTTTCTTTTATATTGATAATAAGCCAGTAAGTGTCAAGATCAATATTATATACTTTATGATGATTGAATAACAAAACTACTAACTTATTGTAATGCATTCACGTCCGTTAATCTCTATATTAAGCCAGCCTGCAAAATTAAGAATCTTCCGCCCCAATCATCTTCCGCCCCAATCACAGTAGGTGGTGCTGCGACCTATCAGTGAATTAATCTTTATCTTGTACACCTATGCACTGCCATCGTAATGTACTACGATGGCAGTGTTCTATGGGTGTTGAATGAGTAGGCAGTTTAAAGTAGCCAAGAGGGAGGCGATCCAGCTGGCAGTGTTTAAAGGTATTCGGAGCGCGATCGTGGCTAATAGTTGAACTACCAGTATTACAAAATTGCCATACTTCAGGAGGCCAGCTCAGGCATTTACACAGCGTTATGTTTGGAACAATATTACCCACATAACCCACAAGAGGACAGCACCGTACAGAGGCATTAAGAAGGCTGTGGTTAATGACAACGTGTATCTAGTTCTTCTATTCTCCTTTTCCTAATGGCTTCTGTTTATGTGCGATGCTGGGACTGTGATTTTATTAATATACGAGTGTATACTTTATCCTCTCCTTTGAGCTAAATGACATTTTATTCAGTATCTGTGGAAAAAGCTCGTGCACATCATTTGTAAAAGAATTCAAGAAAAAAAAACCTAACTGTAGCAGTACTCGATCCCCAGTCAACTGCGTGTCAGCCTAACATGCTAGCCCAGAGCTAACCGTATCCATGACGTCAGGTGTTCTTAACTGACATATTAGATACAAACTGTTGGCAAATAATGACTTTAAATAAACGATTTCTTCACTGCAGTACATCTTCATTAAAGATCATTTCATACAAAGTTTATATTATTGTATCAGTACGGTATATCACATACAACATACTAAAACTACTGAAATATAAGACAGGCACATGAGGACAGCTGCCATCTTGTCGTGTGACACAAACGTCTCAGCTCTTTTAAGCCACTCATACTGTATAATATTATAATATTAAATTATAATAAATAACGGATCACGACCTTCAGGATAGCTTAAACCCCCCTAGGCTCGATAATCGGAATTGGTGGGTCTTAAGCTATTTATTAAAATGGTTGCATAATTCACACGGCCGCCATCCTGAAATGGCATGGCCGATGACCTTGAATTTTGGGTGAAAGACGCGTCCTATATAAAGGTATGTTGTCACCAAATTTGGTAGAGATCGGATGATTAGTTTAGCCGTAATTTGATTTTACGTTTTGAACATTTGAGTGGCCGCCATTCTGTTTTGGTAAAGATGGCGGCGATATAAAGTATGACACTGAGGTGTCCTTTACTAGTGCTACCTCTGTACCAAATTTCGTTCAATTCGGTTTCACCGTGTTCGAATTGATAGGGGGGGACAGACATTCAGAGTACACACACTCACACACACACAGACACACACACACACACACACACACACAGACTCACACACACACATACACACACACACAGACTCACACACACACATACACACACACAGACAGACACACTTTTTTCGCCCTGTGTTGATCTCATAAGTCTACTTTCATTTTTTGCAAAAATCGAAAGTAGGCTAATAAGGAGATACGTGTCTGAGGTTTTTTCGATGTGGTGTATATTTTGAGGTGAAAGGGGTGAAAAGTGGGGGTTGAAGGTTTCCTAACCGAGCGTGTATCTCTTAAACGACATAGGCGAGGAGTTTGGGCCTCAGCGGAAAAAAATCAGCATAAGAAATAACAAAATAGGTGTTTGACCGTTTTTTCATAAATCCAATATAAGGGGCCCATGGGGAGGGGTGAAAATATGGGGAGGGGGGAGGAAACGTAATATGTCTGAGTGTAAAGTTATACATGGCCTATGTTGTAGACAATAACACATTACATCTTTTTTGTGTCTTGCTATTTCATCATACGACGAATACTTGGGAGTTATTAATGATTTTGTACTTTTTGGCCGGAATTTTCTAAGTCCCAGGAATGACATAAAAATTGATTCGAATGAAATTTCGAAAAATAGTTTTTTTAATACTTTTATTATATTTTTCACGTCTTTTAGGGTCCGGAACCAACATGATATTTTGATGTTTTTTTTCGTCCCATGCATTTTTGGTTTCAGGTGATTGAATTATTTTCCACTAGGACCGTTGCTTATCTCTTATATAAAAACAATCTCTTATATAAAAACAAGTGTCCTGACTGACTGACTGACTGACTCATCATCGGCCAGCCAAAACTATTAAAGTTAGAAACATGAAATTTTGGGAATATGTTCGTTGTAAGTCGAAAACGCCCACTAATGAAGGGTTTTTGGATATTCAGTTTCTAAAGGGGTGTTAAGGGGGTACACCTGCATTTCATTGAATAACAATATCTCCAGATTGCTTTCATTGGGGGATTTGATACTCGGCATATAAACTCATCATTAAAAATAAGAAGATACGTGTCTGAGGGTTTTTCGATGTGGTG
Source organism: Meconema thalassinum (assembly GCA_946902985.2). Classification (NCBI taxonomy): domain Eukaryota; kingdom Metazoa; phylum Arthropoda; class Insecta; order Orthoptera; family Tettigoniidae; genus Meconema; species Meconema thalassinum. Next base: position 612,282,938 of record OX336388.2, read on the forward strand.
TATATTTTGAGGTGAAAGGGGTGAAAAGTGGGGGTTGAAGGTTTCCTAACCGAGCGTGTATCTCTTAAACGACATAGGCGAGGAGTTTGGACCTCAGCGGAAAAAAATCAGCATAAAAAATAACAAAATAGGTGTTTGACCGTTTTTTCATAAATCCAATATAAGGGGCCCATGGGGAGGGGTGAAAATATGGGGAGGGGGGAGGAAACGTAATATGTCTGATTGTAAAGTTATACATGGCCTATGTTGTAGACAATAACACATTACATCTTTTTTGTCTCTTGCTATTTCATCATACGACGAATACTTAGGGAGTTATTAATGATTTTGTACTTTTTGGCCGGAATTTTCTAAGTCCCAGGAATGACATAAAAATTGATTCGAATGAAATTTCGAAAAATAGTTTTTTTAATACTTTTATTATATTTTTCACGTCTTTTAGGGTCCGGAACCAACATGATATTTTGATGTTTTTTTTCGTCCCATGCATTTTTGGTTTCAGGTGATTGAATTATTTTCCACTAGGACCGTTGCTTATCTCTTATATAAAAACAAGATGTTCAGTAAAGAACATATAGCCTACTTTCTCCTAAATGTATGAGTATAGTTATAACTCGTTGTTATTATCAAAGAGTATAATAGAACTATTCTTTGTTGAAGATCTTAGAAACGATTTACCTCTACCAAACGCCACGACCTAGATAAAAACTGCTACCATCATTGAAGAAAGAAAGAAAGATAAGAAGTATATCAAGAATGTTATGGATCTGGAGACATAATCGACCGGACTGGCGGCGTGGCTCAGCGGTAACGTTCTCGCTTGCTGGGCCCTAGGTTGCAGGTTCGTATCCTGGCGCAGTCAGCTGGCATTTGAGGGTGCACAAATGCGAGGGAGCCGTGTCAGTACATTTACTGGCACGTTAAAGATCCCCTTCGGGCCAAAATTCCGGCACCCCGGTGTCTCTAAAAGCAGCAGTAGTTAAAAGGGATGTAAAACCAATAACATTATTATTATTATTATTACGACCTGCCGTGGGCAACATCCAACTTTGAGTTGAGGCATGTCTTTACACGTCTGGTTGTGCATGGCTTTCACAACCCTAATTGAATTAACAAATCTTTCCATGACCCTACAGAGACGTGTGTATACAAACTATGTGGATATTTTCGATAATATAATCCTAACAGAGCGAGTGCATTCTAGCGGCCAGAATAAGAAACTTTTCAATAAAATCTGGAAGTTACCTTTTTGGCATCTAGATGTCTCGAGTAAATCTGCTGGCGAATTATGTTTTAATTAAATATATATTTTACACCATAATGTGGACAATATAACGCTTAATAACATTTTCAAGTAACGCAAAATAGGCTGTTACAAACCCTTTAAAATAAAAAGTTAAAATGTATCGTAGTATCAACTTGTCATTCTTCAAATTCGATGCGCATAGAATGATAATGGTATAGTAATCAATGGATCCCCACGTAGACTAGTCGGGACATCTAGTGGTGAAATATCGAACAATATAATCCTAACAGAGCGAGTGCATTCTAGCGGCCAGAAGAAGAAACTTTTCAATAAAATCTGGAAGTTACCTTTTTGGCAGCTAGATGTCTCGAGTAAATCTGCTGGCGAATTATGTTTTAATTAAATATATATTTTACACCATAATTTGCACAATATAACGCTTAATTTTACAACATCTGAGTCATTACAAAACAATAAACATATAACATTTCAAGCAAAAAACCTAGCTCTGATCGGGTTTGAACCATAGGCATCTGAGCGACAGGCTATCGCTCTACCACTGAGCTAATTGTGTCAACGAATATCGTTCTATTTATAATGACTTACATAGAACTTGTTAGCAAATAATGATTTATACTAAACGATTTCATCACTGGAGTATATTATTTATATATAAAGCATTTCATACAAAGTTTATTTATTTTTTATCAGTACGCTATATTGCATTCAATACTCAAATTAGTGAAATATAAGTCAGGCACAAGATATCCGCTGCCATCTTGTCTTATTACTGAATCAGTTCAGCTTTTTAAAATCACGTCTGCACTATAGTATTACAAAATAAACTTTTAATTTCGAACGTGCCTCTTCCTTTAGAACAGTTAAAACGATTCTCGGCTCGATAATCGGAACTGGTGGGTCCCATGATATGGATTATAAAGTTTGCATAATTCGCACGGCCGCCATCCTGAAATGGTATGGCGGACGACCTTGTAGTTTGGTCACAAGACGCATCCTATACGAAGGTATGTTGTTACCAAATTTGGTAGAGATCGGATGATTTGGTTAGTCGTTATTTGATTTTACGTTTTGAACGTTTGAGTGGCCGCCATTCAGTTTTAGTAAAGATGGCGGCGATATAAAACATGACATTGAGGTGTCCTTTGCTAGTGCTACCTTTGTACCAAATTTCGTTCAATTCGCATTCACCGTGTTCGAATTGATAGGGGGGGACAGACATTCAGAGTACACACACTCACACACACACACACACGGACTCACACACACACATACACACACACAGACTCACAGACACACATACACACACAGACAGACACACTTTTTTCGCCCTGTGTTGATCTCATAAGTCTACTTTCATTTTTTGCAAAAATCGAAAGTAGGCTAACAAGTGTCCTGACTGACTGACTGACTGACTGACTCATCATCGGCCAGCCAAAGCTATTAAAGTTAGAAACATGAAATTTTGGGAATATGTTCGTTGTAAGTCGAAAACGCCCACTAAGGAACGGTTTTTGGATATTCAGTTTCTAAAGGGGTGTTAAGGGGGTACACCTGCATTTCATTGAATAACAATATCTCCAGATTGCTTTCATTGGGGGATTTGATACTCGGCATATAAACTCATCATTAAAAATAAGAAGATACGTGTCTGAGGGTTTTTCGATGTGGTGTATATTTTGAGGTGAAAGGGGTGAAAAGTGGGGGTTGAAGGTTTCCTAAACGAGCGTGTATCTCTTAAACGACTTAGGCGAGGAGTTTGGGCCTCAGCGGAAAAAAATCAGCATAAGAAATAACAAAATAGGTGTTGACCGTTTTTTCATAAATCCAATATAAGGGGCCCATGGGGAGGGGTGAAAATATGGGGAGGGGGGAGGAAACGTAATATGTCTGAGTGTAATGTTATACATGGCCTATGTTGTAGACAATAACACATTACATCTTTTTTGTGTCTTGCTATTTCATCATACGACGAATACTTAGGGAGTTATTAATGATTTTGTACTTCTTGGCCGGAATTTTCTAAGTCCCAGGAATGACATAAAAATTGATTCGAATGAAATTTCGAAAAATAGTTTTTTTAATACTTTTATTATATTTTTCACGTCTTTTAGGGTCCGGAACCAACATGATATTTTGATGTTTTTTTTCGTCCCATGCATTTTTGGTTTCAGGTGATTGAATTATTTTCCACTAGGATCGTTGCTTATCTCTTATATAAAAACAAGTGTCCTGACTGACTGACTGACTGACTGACTGACTCATCAACGGCCAGCCAAAACTATTAAAGTTAGAAACATGAAATTTTGGGAATATGTTCGTTGTAAGTCGAAAACGCCCACTAAGGAGGGGTTTTTGGATATTCAGTTTCTAAAGGGGTGTTAAGGGGGTACACCTGCATTTCATTGAATAACAATATCTCCAGATTGCTTTCATTGGGGGATTTGATACTCGGCATATAAACTCATCATTAAAAATAAGAAGATACGTGTCTGAGGGTTTTTCGATGTGGTGTATATTTTGAGGTGAAAGGGGTGAAAAGTGGGGGTTGAAGGTTTCCTAACCGAGCGTGTATCTCTTAAACGACATAGGCGAGGAGTTTGGGCCTCAGCGGAAAAAAATCAGCATAAGAAATAACAAAATAGGTGTTTGACCGTTTTTTCATAAATCCAATATAAGGGGCCCATGGGGAGGGGTGAAAATATGGGGAGGGGGGAGGAAACGTAATATGTCTGAGTGTAAAGTTATACATGGCCTATGTTGTAGACAATAACACATTACATCTTTTTTGTGTCTTGCTATTTCATCATACGACGAATACTTGGGAGTTATTAATGATTTTGTACTTTTTGGCCGGAATTTTCTAAGTCCCAGGAATGACATAAAAATTGATTCGAATGAAATTTCGAAAAATAGTTTTTTTAATACTTTTATTATATTTTCACGTCTTTTAGGGTCCGGAACCAACATGATATTTTGATGTTTTTTTTCGTCCCATGCATTTTTGGTTTCAGGTGATTGAATTATTTTCCACTAGGACCGTTGCTTATCTCTTATATAAAAACAAGTGTCCTGACTGACTGACTGACTGACTCATCATCGGCCAGCCAAAACTATTAAAGTTAGAAACATGAAATTTTGGGAATATGTTCGTTGTAAGTCGAAAACGCCCACTAAGGAAGGGTTTTTGGATATGCAGTTTCTAAAGGGGTGTTAAGGGGGTACACCTGCATTTCATTGAATAACAATATGACACGACTATGACGCGAGCGAAGCCGCGGGTACCTGCTAGTCTATATATATAAAAGAAAGTCGTGTTAGTTACAGTAATTATAACTCAAGAACGGCTGAACCGATTTGGCTGAAAATTGGTGTGGAGGTAGCTTAGAACCAGGAGACGGACATAGGATACTTTTTTTTAAATCCCGTGACGTGACATAAAACGTCAAAGAGAATACAAGTCACTATAAAACGTAACGCAAATTACAGCTAAAATAAACTCATGAAGGAATGGCAAGGCAAGTCGTTTCCAGGCAACAGTAGCTCTTGACGAGTCACGGCCGACTGGATGCGAGTAGCGCTCTCCACTACCGGTATAGAAAATGAGGCTCTTAACATGAAATCCCGTTAGTTACTCAACGTAATTTTTATTCTCTTTGAATCATCATTAACAATGCCGCGACAAAGACGATCGGATATTTCCCGACAAAGCCATGATGCAAGAAGGATACGAAACATTCCGAATGAGAGGACTGAAGAACAACAAGAAATTACCCGTGAAGAGCGCCGCGTTAGTATGGCTCGACTTCGTGCTTCTCAATCACAAGAGCACAGTGAGGCAGCCCGTGAAACGGCTCGGTTGGCAATGCGAATTCGTCGAGCGAACAACAGAGATCAAGAAGTAGATAATTTTCGACGCACAAGAAGAGATTTATCAAGTGCTGATTTGAATGGAGCAGTGTTTCGATATGATTGCAGGGCTGATTACTGCTTGCATCCTAGCGTTTGCATTGGGCCAATGGACGTTGTTTGCGAGTATTGTGGCGCATTGAAGTTTTCCGGAGAAACGCCCGGATTGTGCTGCCTTAGTGGGAAAGTGAAATTGCCATTATTGACTCCGCCACCTGAGCCATTGCATTCATTGCTTTGTGGCGAAACACCTATTCACGTCATTTTCTTGCAAACACTAAACAATACAATGGTTGTTTCCAAATGACCTCATTTGGGGGCTTGGGGCAGACATTATCGAAAAACGAGGATTTAATCCGACATTCAAGGTATTTATTTATTTACTTATTTTTGTACTTACACGCAATATAGTAGAAGAATAAATTACTATACTTATTTGCTAATTCTAAAAAAGTGTTTGTAAATCAGTAATACTGCCTTTGCTTTTTATTTTGTAGATACACCGTCGAATTGGATCATTGCAACCTCTCGAAGATGCACAGCATACATTTTTACAAATATACTTCATGGGCAACATGGAAGAACAACTTGATCGACGTCAAGAGATCAATGCAGCAATGAAAACTACTTCATGAACATCATGCGTTGGCCAGGCTGTTCAAGAGTGCTTTGGAGCGCATGCCAAATGATGACTACGAAGTCGTGATCAGAGCAGATAAACGACCATCTGGGACACACGAACGCACATTTAACGCTCCAACAATAGATGAAGTTGCCATCCTGATTGTTGGCGAACACTTGGAAACACGCGATATTGTGCTTACACGTCGAGATACTGGGCAACTGAAACAAATATCTGAAACACATCGTTCATATGACACGTTGCAATACCCGCTGATGTTTTGGCAAGGAGAATATGGATATTATTAGCCTACTTTCGATTTTTGCATAAAATGAAAGTAGACTTATGAGATCACTACAGGGCGAAAAAAAAGTGTGTCTGTCTGTGTGTGTGTATGTGTGTGTGTGAGTCTGTATGTGTGTGTGTGTGTGTGTGTGTGTGTGTGGGAGTGTGTGTACTCTGAATGTCTGCCCCCCCCCCTATCAATTCGAACACGGTGAGCGCAAATTGAACGAAATTTGGTACAAAAGTAGCACTAGCAAAGGGCACCCCAGTGTCATGTTTTATATCGCCGCCATCTTGACGGAAACGTAATGGCGGCCACACAAATGTTCAAAGCTTAAATCAAATTACGATTAACCTAATCATCCGATCTCTACCAAATTTTGCAACAACATACCTTTATGGAGGGAGCATCCTTTGACAAATGTAATAGGTCATTAGCCTAATAGTTTTCGGATGGCGGCCATCTTTGTGTCAAAATGGATTACCCCTATTAATTCGAACACGGTGAAACCGAATGGAATGAAATTTGGTTCAGAGGTAGCACTAGCAAAGGGCACCTCAGTGTCATGTTTTATATCGCCGCCATCTTGACGGAAACGTAATGGCGGCCACACAAATATTCAAAGCTTAAATCAAATTACGATTAACCTAATCATCCGATCTCTACCAAATTTTGCATCAACATACCATTATGGAGGGAGCATCCTTTGACCAAACTAATAGGTCATTAGCCTAATATTTTGCGGACGGCGGCCATCTTTGTGTGAAAATCGATTCCCCCTATTAATTCGAACACGGTGAAACCGAATGGAACGAAATTTGGTACAGAGGTAGCACTAGAAAAGGCCACCTCAGTGTCATGTTTTATATCACCGCCATCTTGACGGAAACGTAATCGCGGCCACCCAAATGTTAAAGGCTAAAATGTAATTACGACCAACCTAATAATCTAGTCTACCAAATTTTGCAACAACAAATCTTTATGTGGGAAGCATATTCTGACCAAACTGCTAGATCATCAGCCCAATAGTTTGCAGATGGAGGCCAAGTATGTGTGCAAATCGATTCCCCCTATCAATTCAAACACGGTGAAACCGAATTGAACGAAATTTGGTACAGAGGTAGCACTAGCAAAAGGCACCTCAGTGTCATGTTTTATATCGCCGCCATCTTGACGGAAACGGAATGACGGCCACCCAAATGTTAAAAGCTTAAATCAAATTTCGACCATCCTAATAATTTGATCTCTACCGGATTTTGCAACAACATGCCTTTTTGTGGAAAGCATCTTATGACTGACTACAAGGTCATCAGCCCAATAGTTTGCAAATAGCGGCCATGTATGTGTGCAAATCCATTCCCCAGGTCATTTCAAACACGGTGAAACCGAATTGAATGATTTTTTTTTTTACAGAGGTAGCACTAGCAAAGGGCACCTCATATTCATGTTTGATATCCCTATAGCACGTTGTATTTCAACAAGCTACTACAACCAACATTCAATTATACTCCTTGAAAAGGACAAAGAGTTATAACAATACCCATGCATTTAGGAGAAAGTAGGCTGTATGTTCTTTACTGAATATCTTGTTTTAATATCAAAATGATAAATCCATTGAATGGTGAGTATCAATATCATAGTTCAACATGACGTACATTTTACATTGTTTGGTTTTGGTTTACAATAAAAGACCAATTACACTGCTTAATACCTGGAAAAGATTAGGGGTTGTTTGTATAGATAAAATTGGACAAATGACTGGCAACCGATTTAAAATAATTTATCTTCACCCCTTTATAATTATGTTAAAAATTTACATACGAAATACTAAATCTACTGTTTTAATTTCAGGTGAAGAAACTATCAAGAAAGTTAGCTCGATGAATTATTACGCACATCGTTTGATGATTCGTCAAAATGCTGAAAACTATTCGCTGCAGTTTCGTCGATTATTTCAGCAGTATTGCGTCGACATGTACGTCAAAATAGAAACGGAGCGTTTAACTTTCAATATGTTGAACCAAGCCAAACTGCGTTCTGAGGAGTATATCCATTTACGTGATGCAATTCGTACTTAAGGAAATGAAGCTAATATTGGTCGATTAACTATTCTGCCGGCGACATACATAGGTAGTCCACGTCATATGCATGAATATGCGCGAGATGCAATGACATATGTTCGTCATTACGGTCGGCCAGATCTCTTTATTACTTTTACCTCTAATCCAAAATGGATAGAAATTGTTCAATTGCTGCTTCCCGGACAAAAATCAAGTGATCGACACGACATCACAGCACGTGTATTCAGGCAAAAAATGCGGTCCCTGATGAACTACATTGTTAATCAACGCGTCTTTTGAGATGCTGGATGTATTCAATCGAATGGCAAAAACGAGGCCTGCCGCACGCACACATTCTTATTTGGTTAGTGGAAAGAATTCAACCAGACCAATGTGCCGACATTCCCGATCACGAAGCCGTTCCAGACCTACATGGTGTTGTAATTACAAATATGATTCATGGACCGTGTGGCGCCATCAATCCCCAATCACCTTGCATGGTCGACGGAAAGTGTTCCAAACGATAACCACGGAAATTAACGGCGGAGACCGTCGCTGGCAACGATGGTTATCCACTGTATTGGCGTCGATCACCCGATGATAACGGTCGAACTATCACAACAAAAGTGAAAAGAATGGATTTCGTTGTCGACAACAGTTGGATTGTTCCATATACACCACTTATTTCCAAAACGTTCAAGACACATGAGTATTGCAATTCAGTAAAGCCCATAAAATACATTTGCAAATATGACACGAAATGCAGCGATATGGCGGTTTTTGGCATACAATCCTCCAATATCAACGATGAAATTGCGTGCTATCAAGTTGGTCGTTATGTGAACTGTAATGAAGTGATTTGGCGTATATTCGCATTCCCTATTCACGAACGGCATCCTACTGTTGTGCATTTGGCGGTGCATCTGGAGAATTGTCAACGAGTATATTTCACGGCTTCGAATGTTGTTCAACGTGCTGAAACACCTCCAGCGACAACATTGACCAGTTTCTTTGCGATCTGCCAAAGTGATCCGTTTGCACGAACTTTGCTTTACTCGGAGATGCCACGTTATTACACTTGGAATGCTTCATCGAAGAATTTTCAACGACGGAAGCAAGGCGATGCGGTTCATGGTTATCCGGATGTGCGTTCTACTGATGCTCTTGGTCGTATGTATACAGTTCATCCGAAGCATAATGAATGCTTCTATTTGCGGTTGTTGCTGGTAACTGTGCGTGGCCCAACGTCATTTGAGACACTATGGACTGTTAATGGTATAATATTCCCAACATATCGTGCTGCATGTGAAGAACTCAATTTACTAGAAAACGATACCCATTGGGATACGACAATCGTTGAAGCCATTATCTCTGCATCTCCAAGTCAGATACACACATTATTTGCCATCATCATTTCGACATGCTTTCCATCGAACCCATATAACTTGTGGCACAAATACAAGGCTAATATATCAGAATATATTTTACATCAAATTCGTGTCAGCTCCAGAAATCACGATCTTGAGATGAATGAGGAGATACATAATCGGGCTTTACTCTTGATCGAAGACATGTGTTACCTCATGAGCGGTAGTTTATTAGTCACGTTAGGAATGCCAGCGCCAAATCGTGAAACGAATGACGCATTTAATCAAGAATTGGAACGGAAACGTGAATATGATCCAGGAATTAGATTTAGTAGTTCAAACGAAGTACCCCTGTTGAATCCCCAACAAAAGGAAGTTTATGATACATTAATGAAGACAATTGATGACGGAAATGGTGGTTTATATTTCCTGGATGCCCCTGGTGGAACTGGTAAAACATTCCTTATGTCAGTAGTTTTAGCCACTGTTCGTGTGAAATCCAACATTGCGGTTGCAGTTGCTTCTTCTGGAATAGCAGCCACATTGTTAGAAGGATGTCGTACGCCTCATTCAGCATTAAAATTGCCTTTAAATCTTCAAACTATTGATGAACCAACATGTAATATTGCAAAAAAATCAGCAATGGCCAAAGTTTTATCAGCATCGAAAATCACCATCTGGGACGAATGCACAATGGTGCATAAACGTGCATTAGAAGCACTTAATCGAACATTGAAAGATCTACGCAATGACTCCAGATGTTTTCGAGGAGCAATGATTTTACTGTCTGGCGATTTCCGCCAAACACTGCCAGTATTTCCAAGATCAACGGCTGCCGACGAAATAAACGCTTGCCTCAAATCATCGAATCTATGGCGCTATGTGAAGAAACTTCAGCTGACAACAAACATGAGAGTTGCATTGCTTAATGATACATCTGCTGAAGATTTCTCTGAGCAATTGCTGACTATCGGTAATGGTCGAGTACCTGTCGACGAATCGAGTGGATTGATTTCATTTCCTCATAATTTCTGTAACTTTATCTCATCGAAAGACGAACTTATCAACAAAGTATTCCCAAATCTCACTACTAATTACAAAAATAATGAATGGTTGAGTGAGCGAGCAATTTTAGCGGCTAAGAATAAAGATGTAGATGACCTAAACTACATAATTCAGAATGAGATCATTGGAACAATGCATTCATTCAAATCTATTGACTGTGTAACAAATGAAGATGAAGCCACCAACTATCCAATTGAATTTTTAAACTCCTTGGATGTGCCTGGCTTACCACCGTACAATTTACGCCTAAAGGTTGGCTCCGTAGTAATCATGCTTCGAAACATAAACCAACCAAAACTGTGCAACGGTACGCGTTTGGTGGTAAGTAAATTGATGAACAATGTGATTGACGCGACGATACTCAAAGGAAAATTCGAAGGTGAGGAAGTTCTCATTCCGAAGATCCCGATGATCCCAACCGATATGCCGTTAGAGTTTAAAAGACTTCAATTTCCGATCCGTCTTGCATTCGCCATGACCATTAACAAATCACAAGGCCAATCCTTGAAAGTTTGTGGTTTGAATCTGGAATATCCATGTTTTTCCCATGGCCAATTATATATGGCATGTTCACGGGTCGGAAGACCATCTGCGTTGTTTGTTCTTGCGCCTGACAATACAACAAAAAATGTTGTGTATCACAAGGTACTTAACTGAAGAGTACAACCTATGCACCAAAATACATGGACAATAAAGAATCATTAAAATCCTTTTTTATTTGTATTTCCTAATAAAAAATTGAACTTAATAAAATCTAAAATCTGCTTATTTATTGCCTCTCAGGCGGAACAGAGTTCGCCGGGTCACCTAGTAATCTATATATTTAAAACACTAAGCTGTTTTTTGTACACACGAGATTGTGAAAACGACTTAACCGATTGGCTTCGTAAGACATTCTAACGAAAGCTCTTGGCATGCAGATTTGCAGAGTTTCTTTAAAAGGAAAATATATGTTACGGTATATTTTTAAATGATTAAAGAAATATGTAATATTTGTCACTCCCGCGCATGCGCACAATGGCCTTTCTCAACAAGGAAAATGGCGATTCCGGTCGCGTCTAACTGAGATCTTTGTTCATGAGAATTAAAAAGGATCTCCAATAATGTTAGTTATGTTATTACAATGTGCATTGAAATAGAATTATATTAAATAAACCACGAATTGAAAGACATAAACTGCAGGTTGAGTGTGTATACTGGTTAGATAGCTTAATACTGGACTGAAACATAGTTGTCTGGATGGCTAAGGGGATAAGGTTACTGGCCTGAAATTTGTATTATGCATGATCGAGAGGGTTCGATTCCCACCTCGGATATGTTTTTTTATTTTCATTTTCTTCCTTCCTACGATTGGTATTGCATTGTAGAAAGCTCTTGGCATGCAGATTTGCAGAGTTTCTTTAAAAGGAAAATATATGTTACGGTATATTTTTAAATGATTAAAGAAATATGTAATATTTGACACTCTCGCGCATGCGCACAATGGCCTTTCTCAACAAGGAAAATGGCGATTCCGGTCGCGTCTAACTGAGATCTTTGTTTATGAGAATTAAAAAGGGTCTCCAATAATGTTAGTTATGTTTTTACAATATGCATTGAAATAGAATTATATTAAATAAACCACGAATTGAAGGACATAAAGTGCAGGTTGAGTGTGTATACTGGTTAGATAACTTAATACTGCAGTGTCACATAGTTGTCTGGTTGGCCGAGGGGATAAGGTTACTGGCCAGAAATTTGTATTATGCATGATCGAGAGGGTTCGATCCCACTTCGGATATGTTTTTTTATTTTCGTTTTCTTCCTTCCTACGATTGGTATTGCATTGTAGAAACATATTTCACTTTTATCATTCCCGTCAAGTAACGAATTCTCTGTTCCCATCGAGAGGGTTCGATTCCCACCTCGGTTATGTTTTTTTATTTTCGTTTTCTTCCTTCCTACGATTGGTATTACATTGTAGAAACATATTTCACTTTTATCATTCCCGTAAAGTAACGAATTCTCTGTTGCCATCCTTTGCATGGTCGAGAGGGTTCGATTCCCACCTCGGATACGTTTATTTATTTTCATTTTCTTCCTTCCTACGATTGGTATTACATTGTAGAGATATATTTCACTTTTTCATTCCCGTAAAGTAACGAATTCTCTGTTGCCATCCTTTGCATGGTCGAGAGGGTTCGATTCCCACCTCGGATATGTTTTTTTTTTGTTTTCTTCCTTCCTACGATTGGTATTAGAGTGTAGAAACATATTTCACTTTTATCATTCCTGTAAAGTAACGAATTCTCTGTTGCCATATATATTTAAAACACTAATGTATTTTTTGTACACACGAGATTTTGAAAACGACTTAACCGATTGGCTTCGTATGGCATTCTAACGAAAGCTCTTGGCATGCAGATTTGCAGTGTGTCTTTAAAAGGAAAATATATGTTACGGTATATTTTTATATGTTTAAGGAAAAAGGTATTATATGTGGCAATTGCGCGTTGCCACAATTGCGTTTCTTCCTGAGAGAAATGGCGGATAAAAGATCCACCGTATCGTAGTGTGATCTTTGTTTATGAGAATTGAAAAGGGAAATATCGCTTATGTTGTATCCCGATATATACTGGAATAGAATCATGAAATAAGGGAAATATTGATGAACTGTAACTGGCAGTTGAGTGCGTTTGTTGTTTACGTCACTTAATATTGCACTCTAATTTCGTTGTCTGGGTGGCTCAGCGGCTAACATTGTGGACAACGAAATTGATTATGCATCGTCGAAGGAGTTTGATTCCCACCTCAGACATGTAATTCTATTTCCCAATTATTCTATCTTGCAATTGGTATTACATTGTCTAAACATATGTTACGTTTATTATTCCCGTAAGGTAAGAAATTCTCCATGATTTACGTTGCCAGATACTTTTAAATTGAAAATGAAAATCGGCACAATCGCTTCGCCTTGAGAGAAAATTGTCGAACATAATTCATTTGATGGACTCAGACATCGTGGTCACTCAGCCCTGTCTACTTTGGTGTGTGAGTGTAAACCTTTCTCTGATAACCTGTGTTAATGTGATGGCTGTATTGATGTGTGCATTTGTAATTAGTATGGGGAATAGGGAGTTGAGAATCATGAAATAAGGGAAATATTGATGAACTGTAACTGGCAGTTAAGTGCGTTTGTTGTTTACGTCTCTTAATATTGCACTCGAATTTCGTTGTCTGGGTGGCTCAGCGGCTAACATTGTGGACAACGAAATTGATTATGCATCGTCGAAGGAGTTTGATTCCCACCTCAGACATGTAATTCTATTTCCCAATTATTCTATCTTGCAATTGGTATTACATTGTCTAAACATATGTTAGGCTACGTTTATTATTCCCGTAAGGTAAGGAATTCTCCATGATTTACGTTCCCAGATACTTTTAAATTATTAAATAAATATCGGCACAATCGCTTCGCCTTGAGAGAAAATTGTCGAACATAATTCATTTGATGGACTCAGACATCGTGGTCACTCAGCCCCGTCTACTTTGGTGTGTGAGTGTAAACCTTTCTCTGATAACCTGTGTTAATGTGATGGCTGTATTGATGTGTGCATTTGTAATTAGTATGGGGAATGGAGAGTTGACGACTGAGGCTTTAAGTTAGGAACTATCCCGGTATTTGCCTGGAGTGGAAGTGGGAAACTACGGAAAACCACATCCAAGGTTGTTGAGATGGGAATCAAATTTTGCTCTTCTTAGGTTTGCCTCAAGAGTGCGCCCCGTTCCAGCCCTCAGACCAGAATTAAATTTCTTGGCAGAGCAGGGATCGAACCTGGAATCTGGGGCGATAGCTCAGAATGTAGCCTTAAGACTGGGCTTCCCTGTGTTAATACGATCTTTGAAAAACACTGAACATATAATTCTAAAACTCCCTCCATTACGGTGGCTGGCGAAGTGAGTCCATGCTCATTCCAGTAGTGGCGAAGTGATTCTATGCTCCCTTGCATAATTTACTGTCATGGAAATGCAAAGTATTGTACCTTCAACAGGTGATGGAAATTGATTATTTAGAGCAGTTTCATTCTGTTTATTTCAAAATGAAGTTCGTCATCCTGAGTTGCGTTTGCAAGCAAATTGCAAAAATTGCAAGGATTTTATTATTGGCGATCAGTCTCATCGCATTCTCATCAGCAACCAACTTGAGAATGGAAGTCTCTGAACTTAGTTGTATAAGTGAATATTGTTGTTTATTGATTATTTTTTTTAGAGTACATAACAATGAGTCTAACCACGCAGTTGATTTTGGCAATGGAAGTAAGTTATTATTTGCTATTTAATATTTGGCAGCTGCGTTGATGCAGGCCACTATAGTGTTATTTAATAAGCTATGACGTTAATTTGGGGAGAAATGCTGCTATAAATAAACCCATTTTACGAAATAGAACATTAGCCGCAAAAAAGTGGGAAATCGGAGAAAAATACGAAGCCACTTTTAAACTCCAATATGAATACGGCATTTCAGATACAATTCCAGATACTATACCGTTACAGTGTAGGGTCCTTGACGAACAAATTTAAACATTGTTCTGCACTGTATTTCTCTTGAGAGAAATCTTCACTTGGTTACTTTGAGCTTTGCTGTTGTAATGTAAAATTAATCTGACTAAATATAAAACATTTGACATGCTGCAACAATTATTTTTCACTGGAGATGATATCTCAAGGAATTTCAGAGAGACTAATCGGCAGTACAATGCTATGTCCTTCGTTTCATTTGGTGCCAATGTTACTGTGCCACACCCATACGGTCCACATTGTTTTAAGATGTATGGAGGTGCACATCATCGCATTTCTTCGTTATATTCCAAAATTATATGTGACGGTTTGCGGCCAGTTTTATTAGACTCCTCAGAGTTCTTGAATTCCTTGGAACTAAATGACTTGCCTCCACATATTCCAAACGCTTGAACCGTTATGCTGCTTAGAAATCTGAACGTTTCCCAAGGGCTCCTAAATGCAACCATATAGCTTGGATTTGGAAATAATAAGTGCAGTTAAAATTAGGCAGAGAGGTTGAATCCTTCTACTTGATTTAACAGCATCCGATAAAACACTATCATTTTGTTTTAAGAGGCAATATTTTCCAATTTATTTGGCATACTCTGTCACAATCAATGAAGCTCAAGGGAAAACTCTGGAACGTATAGGTCTCAATTTGCCTCATCAATTTTTCAGTCATGGCCAGCAGTATTTTGCAATGTTGAGAGTGCAATCTTTTGACGCCCTTATAGTTTCAATAGAGCCAAAAAATCATCGTACAAAGAATATACAGTAGGCCTACATAAGAAAATGCTTCAGTAAATATTTTTCTATTGACCGTCATTTTTGACGGGTTTCAGCTAGTCTATATATTTAAAACACTAAGGTGATTCTTGTTAACGCGAGATTGAGAGAACGACAGAACCGATTTACTTCGTAATGTATTCTAACGAGAGCTCCTGGCATGTAGATTTTCTAGAGTGTCATTTTCAATCTGAAAAACAACTGCTACCAACATAAAAGTTTATTCAACAAAAAAATCCCTAAAATGTTACTAAATTCAAATTTCTTCGAAAATATTATTTTAATTGCGCGAATTATCTAGGCCTATATGGTTACCATGGAAACAATGCTCTCAAAATGGGCCATTAGTATGAATTACATCAAATGCTGCGTCATATTCATAATAATAATAATAATAATAATAATAATAATAGTAATCTATTCATTTGGGATAATTAAACGTCCCCTTCTGATATGGAAGAGATATGTGGAAAAAATACCAACATTCTTGACCAAACATTGAATATACCTCTTGAAATATTAGTATTGAAGTTTTCATTCCAGAGTGTAACATTGATACAACATATTTATTTTCAAACACGTATAATAACAATATTAATAATAATAAATGTGTCCTCGAGAAAGTTATCCGTGAGTGGCGTAAAGAACTCAATAAACAAGGAGTTGCAAGCGGAGTCAGACTGGGATACAGAAACCGGAACATCACACTTGACTGTCTTGCAATGATTTCTGAATAATTAGAGACAGCCACGGAACAGATTAATCAGCTTAGTGCACAAGCAGCGAAGGCAGGACTCCAGATCTCCTTTGAGAAGACAGTGTTCATAACTAATATCGAACCGGCGCCCAAACACCTTGCTGTGGAACCAGGGAAAATTAAGCGAGTTGCAAAGTTTAAGTACCTGGGAGAAATTATAACACCTAATGTATCAGAGAAAGAAGCATTCACATCACGCATGAGCAAAATGGTAATTGCCTACCATTTAACTAAGGACATCTATAAGATGTAAAAAAAAAAGAGGCTTGGTCGAAAAACTGGAGGCCATCGTGAGGCATTCAGAAGCATACACGACCTCCTGACGGATGACTCTGCAGTAATGGTTTAGTTTTGCGTTTTTTCTTGACTTTGTTCAAGTAGTCTTCTATAACTCGGGAGTACACAAATATTTTTCCCGATCACTGTAGTGAATGTGTTAACTTGAGAGAGGTGGTAACATGAGAACATTGTGGAAAGCCCAAAAATTTAAGTAAAGGAGTAACAATTACTTTGAATAAGATTATATATTGTTTTGATTATAAGAAACTCATAAAATAGATATTGAGGTGTGTAAAAGAATTGAGGTGAGAATCGAACCTTCCTCTTCTTAGTTATACCTCAAGGGTCTGAGTGTGCCCCGTTTTTGCCCTCAGACCAGAATTAAATTTCTTGACAGATCAGAAAATGTAACCCGGGTCTCCGGGGCTATAGCCAAGAATAGGTGGGCTTCCATGTGTTAATACGATTTTTGACATGCACGGGTCATAGCATTCTAAAACTGCCTCCATTAGGGTGACTGCCGAAGTGAGTATTGAGTATAGGCCTATGCTCATTCCAGTAGTTCAGATCGCGCTCTTGAAAAATTACTATCTAACACAAATTTTATATATTTACACTACACTGATTCTAATCACTGAGGCTTTGATTAGGCCTTGCACACGTGATATTTGCTTCCCCGTCTCCAAGGGTGAAACTAGTAGATGTCGGCTTCCTATCTGACCAGAATATGAAAGTCTCGAACACTCTACCCCTTCCTGGAATGGTACTTCTTCAAATCCGGTTTCCTGACGATCGGCTATTATTATTATTAGCTCGAACTGCTTCTTTCTAGACCCTATTAGTTGTCTAGTGAAAGTCTGTCATGTTCACGGTCTCCCAGATACTCTATCGGTGACCTATTATTTTCTAGCATCTAATACTCCTCGTAACTTAGTGCTTTTTATAGTTCGTTCGTTTCCTTGAAACAACGTCTTGAATTTAATTCTCCCTTCTGATTATTCTGTCCTCTAATTCCTATCTTTCCAGAATACTATGCGGACCTTATTTTGTCCGACCCTGATCGGGTTCTTTTTACGTTGATAGAATGTTTGTTTCGCCGTTATGGTACTTCAAAACGTTACGATACACTTGGTCGATTAAATAAACTGTTCTTGAAGACCTATCACCTATTCTTTAAGTTCGCAGCCTACTTCGACTGTAATACTGAACTTTTCACTGTAAGACTGATATTGGCGGAATTAAATCCTGTATTAGGATTTTCCTAAGTCTTCACACGGCAATACTTTGATGATACTTCTCGGCCACACCCTTCGGTTGCTCGCTGGTGATACAGAGTATCACGACCTCTCGAGGTCTAGTAAGTACTGCATGATTAGCCTGGCCCTGCCAGGGCTTTTATACAAATCGGCGATAAAAAGATAAATTCTACGTCTTTTTCGGAACCAACTTTTGAAGTAATGGTCGCACACTTTTAAAAATTATATCTCTGGAAAGCTCGTTTTCTAAACGTAAACTGACTTCTTTGCACATGAAAATCGATCGTGCAGTTCTGAGATATTAAATAAAATTTAGTCTTCAGCTGTGTGGGTGTTACAGTTGATTTTTAATTCCCCCCTCCTCGGGTCTCGGGAAATCCCCAATGACGTATGACCACGTCGGCACTTCTTTCCTGGGCATTTATTATAACATCTTTCTCCACACAAAAATCTCTATTCCGAAATGATTCACAATGCTGTATTTCTTTAGTTAAATTTATTCTTGCAAATGGGTTAAAACTAATTATTCTTCTTCTGGCACAGCTGCGCGGTTGCCATTTTATTGCAAGGTAAGGGCGATTTCCGAAACACGCTCTTCGTCACTCGCTTAGAAAATTCCACTCGTTCTATTTATATTCGTGACTGGCTCCTTATCAATGCGTCAGGCATGATCTCATTTCCTGGCCACCTGGCTTCAGTTTATTTCACAACGTTTTGCTAGCCTTCTTGTATAAAATCTTTCTATGTTCCTCTGAAGACTGTATATTTCCTTCCTTCCTTTTACAAAAATACATGGATTCGACCCCTTGAACCAATGGTACATGGGTTCAGTATAATGATTACAATGCAACCAAGAACTACATTTTCCAACCACCCCGAGCCGAGAAAAAGTTGCCTTACAAAAATGATAACAACTTTGTTTTTTGGACACACACAATTTTGAAATTAATAAACCAGTTATACAACATTCCAATGTATATTGTGTTAAAATTTGGATCCGATCTGATGACGGGGTTTTGAGATAATAATTCTTAAATGTGACACATGGTTGAAACGTGCACTTTTTGTGTTCCAACTGCGATTAAAATATTAAAATATATATTAAAATTCCAAACCTACATAACCTAACGTAAAATAGAACGACGAAAATGATGATGTTATTGGATTTTATGTAGGTCTATTGGTAATTTCACAAACAACCTTCAAACTCGAGTGCACATAATACTTTGGTCGACTAGTAGACTGTCAGACCTTATATAAACTGAAAATCCACAGCCTGCTTCCAGTCAACCGACCGGGTCAGGAATGGAATGAATGAAACCCCCATCTAGCGGCGAGGATATGGACTGTGCCAGCTGACGAAGCCTGTCGCACTCCTCTGAGGCAATGATAAAATGGATGACAGGTGAAATGAAATGGTAGTGGAGAGTGTTGCTGGAATTAAATTTATGACAAGGAAAACCGGAGTATCCGGATAAAAACCTGTCTACCTCCGTTTTGTCCAGCATTGAGTAACCGGGATTGGAACCACGGACCCAGCGGTGAGAGGCCGGCATGCTGCAGCCTAAGCCACGGAGGCTAATTTAAATAATATAAATAGTTTAAATAATTGAACACCCCTGGTTTATGATTAAAACGAAAGATTCATATTCTATTCAACTGTCCTCACGTAAATGTATCTTACCTGCAGGAGCCATTGCAAGCAGTTGCTGCATACCTGGTGATCTGTGAATCCCTAGCTATTTCAGCACTTCTGAGGGAGAGATAGGAAAAGGAATCAGGGGTGCATACTTGTTGCATAGTAATAATAATAATAGTATATATACAGGTTTATCGAAAAATAATGCCAACATTAAAAACATGATAGCACCGAAACCCTTTATGTTAAACGTGTAATTCTTTCACTGAACGCCAGCTGATTAAAGCAAGTTTTGTTTTGGAGGGAACGTGACCTTGCTATGCGCACACTAGATGCGCATTGAACGCACGCTTTCGCAATGGCTGGATTGGTACGTGCAATCATTTCAGGAGTAACTGTCAAGATCGAAATTCGCTCCCGCAGGTGCTCCAATTCCCGATTTTGTTCTGCATACACAATGTTTTTAATGAACCCCCAGAAAAAAAATCCAAAGGGGTGAGTCAGGAATTCATTGGCGTGCGTGCCCCCGGCCGACCTTGGCTACTGCGCATCTAGTGTGCGCATAGCAAGGTCACGTCCCCTCCAAAACTTACTTTAACCAGCTAGCGTTCAGTGAAAAAATTACACGTTTAACATAAAGGGTTTCGGTGCTATCATGTTTTTAAATGTTGGCATTCTGAGAATGTGGCCGTAGAACTTAAATGACATTTTCCTGAAGGTGCCAGTGATCCCTTTAGCATGCTGATCAAGCTCCTGAGACTTCCGTTTCATCCAGATTTCTTCTGAGCAGGCTGGACCAAGGATGTTCCTAAATGTTTTCATTTCTTGATTCTCTACGTCTTTAATGAGAGCTCTGCTTACAATGATCAATGTTTCCGAGGCATATTATTATTATTATTATTAGCTTGCCACGGTGAGTGAGTGGATAGCGTGTAGGTCTACTAACCCTAACTCCTGGCCGTGGTAAGTGCTTTTTGAAAGGCGGCAAAAATACGACACGCATGTCATACGATGTTGGAATGTCAAAGAACCCATTTGAACTCACTAGGCCGTGTTCATAATGGCAAAATTAATCTCGGAAGTTTCCGCCAACATAAAGTTCCTCATTTCTCTACTAGAAAGCGCTATAGTGTTCAAGGAGCTCCTCCTTGACTTTCATAGTGATTCAAGGAACAACGAAATTCGACATGCAAGCTACCCTCTGGGTGTCAAATTACAAAGCTTTCACCCGGCACCCGAGGCCATACGATATTATTATTATTATTATTATTATTATTATGGCACCCGAGGCTATACGATAAAAATATTATAAATAATAATATTAGTATTGTATATGATTTTATGGTGCTCGGGTAATTGGTATACCATGATGAAGGTGCTCACAGTCTCAACCAGTAGTTCCATGGAGAAATAAACAGCCTATTTTCATATATCCTACTTATGTTAATTGCCTCTATCAACATACAAAATTTCAGTTTGATTGTTGTAATAGATTCGTAGATATTGGGAACCTTCTAAATATTTCGGATGGTCACCATGTTGGATTTTTAGCCTACTTTTCACATTTTGCAAAAATGAGGAAAAAGTAGACTTATGAGATCAGGCAAATGTGTGTCTGTCTGTCTGTCCTTCTGTCTGTCTGGCTGTGTGTGTGTGTCCCCCTATCAACTCCTAAACGGCTGGAGCAATCGAAACAAAATTTTGTAGGAGTAAAGATCTATACCGGAATATCTCACGGCCATATTTGAAAATGATGTCAGTGCTACCAACTGCTGAAAAATCGCAATTGAAATTTGAGCTCCATTTTGGATATCTTGGAAGGTATGAATGGGAGCTATTTCAAAATTGGCACACGTATAGATAATAATATTGCAGTTTAATTTCCAGGAGGCCTTACATGGCAGTGTAGCCAAAATGATTATACGCTTGCTGATAAGTCCAATTTTTTAATGCATATAACTTCTACACTATCAATTGGAATTCAAACAAATTTCGTATATACTATGTGTACATACACAGATATGAATGAGCATATTCTTAAGAGCCACCAGGGCTGCCAACTGTTAATAAATGTACTCCCTATTGTTTTTATCCAAATACCAATATATCAGAAAGTATGCAAGCAGACAGCTTTAAACTATGCATACGCATAGTACCTGACATTCTATACTAATTTGGAGTAACATATACGTCAGTGCTACCAACATGATTCTAAGCCTGCTGAGAGGTCCAAATTTCAATACACGTAACTTCTATACTATCATTTGGATTTCAACCAAATTTCGTGTGTGTTGTATGTACCATAACAGATATGACTATGTGTATATTTAGGAGCAACCAGGGCTGCCAACTGTTAATAAATACTGTCTCCATTTTTGTTACCCTAATATCAATAAATCAGAAAGTATGCAAGCCAATAGCTCTAAACTTTGCGCACGTATAGTACCTGGCATTCTAGATTAATTTGGAGTAACTAATATAGGCCTACGCCAGTGCTGCCAACATGATTCTAAGCCTGCTGATAGGTCCAATTTTAAAATGCATGTAACTTCTCTACTAACTAATGGATTTCATTCTAAATTGACACAACAATCTATTATATATAATCCAAAACTGACTCATCACCGCAGGGCTCAAACCACTAGACCTAGAAAGCTGAAATTTTGAAGGTTGCTTGAACCGAGTATGTAGAGGCTCACTAAGAAACGGTTTTTGAAAATTCAATTTGTAAGTGACTTCTTTCGGCCCTTTGGCATTGAGCTTCCAAAATGGACTCATCGACACAGGGCTCAAACCACTAGACCTAGAAAGCTGAAATTTTGCATGTTGGTTGATCCGAGTATGCAGAGGCTCACTAAGAAACGGTTTTTGAAAATTCAATTTGTGAGTGACTTTTTCGGCCCTTTGGCACTGAGCAAGGACAGTCGGTACAAAGATCGGATTTAGCTCATTTTAAGCTGCCAGATACGAGAAACAATACTCGGAGGTCCTGTAGGGACCCCGAAAGACACCTTTTAAGTTCCTAAAATGAACGGTTTCGGAGATATTCCCAAATAACTGTATTCCCTCTGAGAAACAGATCAATGTTATTATGGCAACCGCTGAAATTTCGCAGACTGGGGATAGTTTTCTGGCAATATCTAGAAAACCGTTCGTTTTAGGGCCTTAAAACGCGGGGTTCGGTTCCCACTTCATAGAAGTGGAAACCACGAACATTGCTCCTCGCATTGATACGCGCAAAATGAGCTTTAACCCATATTTCTACGAGCAAATCGACTTGGAAAGTCTCATCTGTTATATATTATCCAAAATTGACTCATCGCCGCAGGGCTCAAACAACTAGACCTAGAAAGCTAAAATTTTGCATGTTGGTTGATCCGAGTATGTAGAGGCTCACTAAGAAACGGTTTTTGAAAATTCAATTTGTAAGTGACTTTTTTTGGCCCTTTGGCATTGAGCAATGACAGTCGGTACAAATATCGGATTTAGCTCATTTTAAGCTGCCAGATACGAGAAACAATACTTGGAGGTCCTGTAGGGACCCCGAAACACACCTTTTAAGTTCCTAAAATGAACGGTTTCGGAGATATTCCCAAATAACTGTATTCCCTCTGAGAAACAGATCAATGTTACTATGGCAACCGCTGAAATTTCGCAGACTGGGGATAGTTTTGTGGCAATATCTCGAAAACCGTTCGTTTTAGGGCCTTAAAACGCAGGGTTCGGTTCCGGAAACCACGAACATTGCTCCTCGCATTGATACGCGTAAAATGAGATAATTTTATTTATAGAGGTGGCTTTTGGGGTCGGATACGATCGTGATTTTGAGTCTATTTTTATACTCTTTGAGCTGGTTATTGTAAGTGAGCTTTCAGATTTTTACTCTAATTTACAGTGTTAAGATGCTTGATATTTTGCACGGTACGCTTTCATTTTCTTTATCTATTTGTTTTTTGTTAACTGAATATTGCTGTTTGCCAATATTGATCTGCTCTTTTTCGTTTTTTTTAGCATGATCAGCAACCCATATTCACAGACGAATGTGTCGTATTATACCGGCTGCCACGTTAAATTATTATTTTTTCTTAATTACTCTTACTGAGGAATTAGGCAAACTTATTTCAATAAAGTTGGCATTTTGTCTTTCACGTCCATTGAATCCCCGCACAAGGCACGGCTTAAACCTAGAAAAGTTGCTGAGATGGACTAATGGACTAATGGTGCAGCTGGAAAGAAGAGAATTGAAGATTTTGAAATATGGTGATACAGGAGAATGATGATGAGATGGGTAGATAGGGTAACAAATGAAGAGGTATTAAGACGAGTGGGAGAGGAGAGATGTTTCTGGCGACTGCTAATGAAGAGAAGAGATATGAGGGTAGGACACATATTAAGACACCCAGGAATAGCAAGCTTAGTTACGGATGGGAGGTTCGAGGACCAGAACTGTAGGGGTAAACCAGGGTTAAACAGATTGCCTCGGATGTAGGGTGTGGTAGCTATGTAGAGATGAAACGATTAGCTCAGGAGAGGGAGACATGGAGGGCTGCAACAAACCAGTTAAAAACTGAAGACTCAAACAACAACAACAACAACAATCAGGAATTTTAATTACTGTTAATGTGAGACAAAAGGGTTGTTGGAGAATTTCAATCCCTGGGATGTAACACTGGAAGAGACTGCATAATGTACATCAGCGGCCAAGGTGAGAGATATTTAACTATAGGTCTATTAATAGCGATATGTTGACGTTCAAATCATCAATAAGTATGGCCAAATTACACCCAGAATAGCTTAAGTAAGAATACTTTTAATTCCCCATATTCCGATAGTAAATTTGCCATTCCAGTGTGCAAGAGTGCAGTTCCCTCTTCAAACAATATTCGCAATTTCTTTAACAAAGCGCAATGAAACACACTTAACAGTAGCACGTGTACATTTAGACAAAACCATCTTTTCCCATGGGCAACTGTACGTGGCGTGCTCGCGAGCATACGGACAACAAAATCGTTATGTCTCAGCAGAAGATGGCAAAACCATAAACGTAATTTAAAATGTGTTAACATAATGTAACATCGAACCCTGCATACTACCACAACTCTATAAAATTTCCACTTTGCTGCTCATATCAATATACTGTATGTATCAGAATATTGTGAATTAGAATGGATCCACCTGTAGCCGCGATTGCTGTAATAGAATAGACCAATTATCAGCAATAATACATCGTCCCCATTGTCTTGATCGCGGGCGAAGCCGCGGGTACCTGCTAGTAGATCATATTATTTCAGATTATTTCTGACCAATACATGTATGCCATTGATGCCAACATGATTTTACGCGCGCTGTTAGATGCAATGTTTAACTGCATGGAACGTCCATGCTATCCATTGGACTTCAACCAAATTTTGTATTCTGTACCTTAAGAGATGGAACTAAGAATATACTCAGTCACCAGGGCTGCCAACTGTAGTTCTCTATTAGGCTACATTATGCCAGGTATACAGTATTTCGAACTAATTAGAAATTTCGATATTACCAACTTAATTTCGTCATTATTCTAGATAGATCCATTTAGATTAATCATTGGCATGAATCTTAAATTTTAAGAAAAGTAGGGTCTTTAGTTCGTCACGGAACTTCTTGTTATATATGTAGGCATAGAGGTATGTACTATTAAATTAAATTATTGCGTAAGTGTATTATTCAAACTTTAATCACATGTTTAGGACACAAGAAATAAAAATGAGATTTTATAATTTCGCACTGCCGTGGTTATGAAAACAATTGAAGTAAGTAGTTCCGTGAAGAACTATACAGCCTATTTTCATATATCCTACTTATGTTAATTGCCTCTATCTACATACAAAATTTCAGTTTGATTGCTGTAATAGATTCGATGATATTGAGAACCGACTAAATATTTTGGATGGTCGCCATGTTGGATTTTATATATGTAGGTCCTAGAGTTATGTACTGTTCCATGAAGATTATTGTGTACGCGTAGCATTCAAACTTCAATCGCATGATTAGGACACTAGAAGTAACAAGGAGATTTTAAAATTTCGCACAGCTGCCATCTTGTGGTTATGGAAACAATTGAAATAAATTAGATGCCAGTGGATTAACATTCGTATAAGGATTTACTGTACCATGTTTCACTGCACTCGGATGGTTAAATTGCGAGAAACGTCCATGTGAATGTTTATACTTCGCGTTGCCGCCATGTTGGATTTGTGATCACCAGGTTATTTAAAGTCCTATGGGTGAACTTAGGTTCATAGCCCCTATGAACATAAAAAAATCAGTTTGATTGCTATAATAGATTCGTAGATATTCAGAGCTGTCTAAATATTTGGATGGTCGCCATGTTGGATTGTTAAATGTATAGGCCATAGAGTTATGTACCATCAAAGGAAAATTATTGCGTAGGTTCATTATTCAAACTTTCACATCAGTCGCATGATTACGATAAAAGAAATAAAAACTTAATTTTAAATATCGCACAGCCGCCATCTTGAGGTTATGTAAACAATTTAGCTAAATTCAATACCAGTGTATTACAATGTGTATAAACATTTCCAGAACCAGATTTCATTTCGGTTGGAACATTAAATCGCGAGAAAGGTCTATTTAACATTTTCAAATTAGTTTGCCCGCCACGTTCGTTTTGTAGTTAACCGGTTTTTGAAAGTCTTATAGATAAACTTCCAGTAGTGGCCTTTATCTCCGTACAAATTTTTAGGGTGATACCGCTAATAGTTTCAGAGATATAGAATGCCGGTGAAATATTTCGCACATCCGCCATCTTGTGGTTATGTAAACAATTGAACCAAGTTAGATGTCGGTGCATTAAAATGTGAGAAAACATATACTGCACCAAGTTTTATTGCGTTTGGTTGGTTAAAACGCGAGAAACGTCTATTTAAAAGTCGCAAATTCGCGTGGCCGCCATGTTGGTTTTGTAGTTACAAGTTTTTCAAAAGTCACATGGATGAACTTCTAGTAGTTCCCTTTATCACCGTAAATATTCCAGGGTGATATCGGGAATAGTTTCGGAGATATTGAATGCTTGTGAAATATTTCGCACAGCCGCCATGTTGGATTGGTGAGACGTAATAAAATTTGAAGGGCACGGTCGGGGTCGTCCGGAATAGTGCTACGAACTTACCGATTTTCATTGAAATCGCTCCAGCCATTTAGAAGTTATTAGACACACACACACACACACACACACCACACGCACGCACTCACACACGGACAAAATGTGATCTCATAAGCCTATTTTTTCAAAATTGAAAATAGGCTAAAAATTAGTTGTCAGTGGATTAAAATTTGTATAAGCATTTACAGTACCACGTGTTGCGCACTCGGATGGTTAAATCGCGAGAAACGTCCATTTAAATATTTAAATTTCGCGTCGCCGGCATGTTGGATTTGTGCTCACCAGGTTATTGAAAGTCCCATAGGTGAACTTATGTTCATAGCCTTTATCTACATACAAAAGTTCAGTTTGATTAATATCATAAATTAGTAGATATTGAGAATCGTCCAAATATATTTCGCATGGTCACCATGTTGGATTTTTATATATGTAGACCATGTACTATTAGATGACAATTATTGCGTAGGTTAATTATTCAAGCGTTGACTTTAATCGCATGATTAGGACACAAGAAATTAGAACTTAATATTAAAATTTCGCGCATTCGCCATTTTGAGGTTATGTAAACAATTGAACTGAATTAGATGTTAGTGCATTGCAATATATTCAAACATTTGCTGTACCATACTTCCCAGCACTCGGATGGTTAAATTGCGAGAAAAGTCTATTTAAATGTTTCAACTTTGCTTGGCCGCCATATTCGTTTTGTAAATATGTTTTTGAGAGTCAGATAGGTGAACTTCTTGTAGTGCCCTTTGTCACCATGCAATCATTCAGAGTGATATGAGTAATAGTTTCGAGATATAGAATGCCGGTGAAATATTTCGCACAACCGCCATGTTGGATTGGTGAGTTGTAATACAATTTGAATAGCACGGTCGGGGTCGGACAAAGTAGTACTATGACCTTCATTGAAATCGCTCCAGCCGTTTAGATTTTACTAGGGACACACACATGCACTCTCTCTCTCTCACACACAAACACACACACGGACACGGACAAAAGGTGATCTCAAGCCTATTTTTTTTTTCATAAATGAAAATAGGCTAAAAACGCTGAGAACGCCTGCGCTATGTTATTCTGGTAGGGACTAATATTGAAAATATATGAGGTATTTTTCCAAAAATTAGAACTTACACTATTTGTTATAACCTCCTGTATGCCAAACGGGAAGTAAATCCCTAAGAACATTCTGTAGTCGAATGGTGTTCTTCATATCAGTCGTTGACGCAACTGACGAAGCCATGTCAGCGCTCATCCCTTTACAAGGCAAACCTTTTACCAATACCGTGTTTCAAAACACTTGGCTCTCTTTGAAGGCACGATACTTGCATACAGAGGCACTCAACCAAAATATTATGAGAGCCAGCTCTTAAATCTATTAGCATTTTACTAAAGGCTATCTCGGATTTCATTGGTCTTCAAGCACTGTAAATATTATGGATCAATTAATGCAGTTATTTAACAAAATGCTCATGAAATCTTGGACAAATAAATTGAGAATGCTTGTATGTTGTTTTATCATTTGAGAAGCTTGGGCATTGTGGTTATTTATCCCATGTACTTGGGTGTGTGTGGAATTTTTGTCTAGTTACCTGTGTTATTGTCATGGCTGTATTTGTATGTGTATTTGTAATTAAGATGTGGATTTAAGTATGGAGGTCAATGCATGTGAGATTTTCGAAGTGAAATGCCATATCCTGTGGTTCGGATTCCACGTAAAAAGGAGGTCCCGTGGCTCATAATCACAAGATTCACAGTCACGTAAAACTACAATCTTCTTTTAAGTATGGAGGAGGAGGCGACCTTGGTTCTACTCGTATTTTAGGAAACATCCCAGCATTTGCCTGGAGTAGATGTGGAAAAAACGAAAAGTCTCTTCCAGGATGATGGTTGTGCTGAGGATCCAACACATCTCTTCTCAGTTGTGCCTCATGAGGCTGAGTGTACCCTCAGACCAGAATTACTTCTTTTTGGCATAGCCGGGACCCGAACCTGGACCATAGGGTTGAGAGCCAAGCCACCACCGCGAGGTGGTCCATAGGAGAACTTAGCTTATTGTTGGCACATAGGTACTTAGGAATCGCTTTAGCTAACTCGAAAATGCATCGTGTTGTAAGCCATTTTTCAGTGTTGTCATAGTAAACGAAATTCATGTGCTTTTCAGTCGGTCAACACGATTGTACCCAATTGTATTGGTTATTATTCATTAAACCTGAAAACAATTACATGAGATTAATAAATAAATTCACTCGGATGTGAAATTCACTTCAGTGAATTTATCAATCTCATGTAATTTCATTGAGGTACAATCGTATTGACCGATTGAAAAGCATTTATATTTCGTTAACTTGAAACTGTCACTAGTGGATTCAAAATTAAATTCAATCACGAGAAGGTCACATTAGTATAGTAGTATAGTAGACAATAAAGCGAAGTGTCTAATTTGAAGAACTATCCTCAGTTGTGATTGTAACAGCATACATTGAATCTGAAGGTTCGAAAATAGCAGAATTGAGGATAATTTATCACAGACCATGTGATGTATTTAATAACACTTTATTCCAATCATTTAGGATCACCGGAGCCTATCTGGATCGGTAAGAGTTTAGAAGAGGTACTTTTCGCTCCAAAATTCTTAGAGTACTGAAATTAACCAATTAGGCTACCTGAATTAATAGTCGGGAAAGTAGATCTGGAGATGATGTAGTAGTATATGTTTACTCCTCCGCTGTCTGTGACCTACCCAGCCATCCCAAATATGAACGCGACTTATATAGGCAAAATTCCAGCTGATTCATCAATTTTAAGCGTCATGTACCGAATTGCCAACCCCACGCATTCGGTACTATATCGCATCCGGCAGACCAATGGTTTTCACGTAGACCAATAATGGTTAAGTAGGGTGGCCCTGTGGGCCGCGTTAACTGTTTAAGCACCACTGGTTTTTGTCACGCACAGTGGGGGTAGTCGTGTTTGAGCCTTCAGTCTTTTGACTGGTTTGATGCAGCTCTCCACGCCTCCCTGTCCTGAGCTAATCGTTTCATCTCTACATAGCTAACACACCCTACATCCGAGGCAATCTGTTTAACATATTCTAACCTTGGTCTACCCCTACTGTTCTTGTCCTCGACCCTTCCTTCCTTAACTAAGCTTGATATTCCTGGGTGTCTTAGTATGTGTCCTACCAACCTATCTCTTCTCTTCATTAGCAGTCGCCAGAAACATCTCTCCTCTCCCACTCGTCTTAATACCTCTTCGTTTGTAACCCTATCTACCCATCTGATCTTCATCAGTATCCTGTAACCCCACATTTCAAACGCTTCAATTCTCCTCTTTTCTGCTGCACCAATAGTCCAAGTTTCACTTCCATAGAACGCCACGCTCCAGACAAAGGCTTTCAAAAATGACTTCCTAATACCTAACTCTACATTCGAAGTCAACAGATTCCTTTTTTGTAGAAATGCTTTCCTTGCCTGAGCCAACCTACATTTTATGTCCTCTTTGCTTCGTCCATCACTGGATATTTTGCTTCCTAAGTAACAGAAGTCTCCTACTTCCGTCAGCTTTTCACCTGCCGATTTGATGTCCATAGAGGTTTCTGATTTATTTCGGCTGCATTCCAATATTGTTGTTTTTCATCATGAATTCTTTCCTCAAGACATTCAAAAACTCCTCAGGCGTGTCGGCCAAGATGACGATGTCATCAGCAAATCTCAGAGTTGAAATTATTTATCCTTGAATCTTCCCTCCCACTTTCATAATCCACGTGTCGTGTGGTGTATTATGTATTGGACATGTTGGCAACGGGTATGACGCAGTGTACGACGTCAATTGTCATGGCAGCGGTCGTTAAATGAACAAGAAGGAAAATGATTTACTCGTATATACGTAATAAAATAAATATTTCCGATGCAACAGTGACAATTCAAATTGAAATGAACTTTAGTTACTCCCAGAAAGTTATGTGAATCAGAAATAATAAATTTTCAATAATCTGCCTTGTAAACGTTTTGAAAACGGAAAAGTGCCTCTTCTGAACAATTAATCCTGGATCATTTGGTTTTGAGTGGTAGAGCATGGTGTTCTATCCTAGCAGGTCCAGTCAGGGTGTACCATAACCTAGAAGAATTGGTGGGATTCAATTACTTGCTCATGAAAGCCAATATTCCACGAAACCATATTGTTTGATCTGTTGTATTCAGAGGGCGTAAGTACGTTTGACGAGGAAATTTACCGCCAAGGAGAATATCGTATCTTTTGATCACGATATTTGTTCGCTTCCTGATGTGTATCTTCTTATTACGTGAGGGTCTTGGAATGTGCTGATTATCGATTTAATATTTAAAGCCACTCTTCCTGAGGTATTCCTTAATAACAGCTCCTCCGTTTGCTGCATCTCAATGTAGCTGAGTTGCCCTTATAAAGAAGCCTTCAGCGGAAGTGGGTGCTAGGTGGTACGCACAGAGACTTGAATAAGCACACTGCAAGTTAAGTGACCAATAAATAAGGCGTTCATGGTGCAATCCTTACGTTGTTTATTGATTTGTTGCTAATCACATAGAACATGTTCTGTTTTAGAGGGACGAAATTATGTATCGAGTGATCGGATTTTTAGCAGGCGTTGGAGGAAGCATGTTTTAACATTATGTTTTTGGGCTAGGGATTTGTCTGGAATTAGTGCCATCATTTTCCCAATACCATGATAACCCGTGTTCGGCATCTTTGAATACTACTGTAGGTCTGTGGCGTCATCTATACGTCGCTATAAGAACACACGCTCTTAGTTACGTGTGGCTTGTTCATCTATGAATACTAGGTCAGTAGCGTCATGACGTCGCTATAAGAACACACGCTCTTAGTTACGTGTTGCTTGTTCATCTATGCATACTAGATCAGTAGCGTCATCTATACGTCGCTATAAGAACACAAGCTCTTAGTTACGTGTTGCTTGTTCATCTATGAATACTAGGTCAGTAGCGTTATCAGTATATTGCTATAAAATACAAGCTCTTACAGTAGCTACATATTGTTTGTTTTACGAATTTCTTTGATTCTTGTAATGATGAATGCCGAAAAGTAAAACTAATCGTGAACAGAAATGAGCGAATACACCATTCTCTACAACTATCGATGCAAAAAACTTCTGTACAAGTGTTTCTAGGATTCAATAAAACTCAGAAGTCAGAAAGTCGTAAGCATATTAAAGATTCTTTTCTTTCTTTGTAGAGGAAGAACTGAAGTTCTTTTTTCTTGCATAAGGCCGGTATTACACTATCAAAGAAATTTGTCAAAGTTCTTTGATAAAATATCTTTTATAAAAGATATGACAGTGTAATGGGGAAATCTTTTATAAAAGGTGGTTTTATAAAATTACTTTTATAAAATGTATGAGCATCATGGTATCTTTAATAAAAGATTCAAACCAAAATGGCGGATCATAACAGCTGGAATATTACCACAACAAATAATATGCTCATATCAGAGTGTGAAATGCATGAAATGTTACATAATATGTTACATAATGAATGTTATACGATGTAAAACATGAATAACAGGTAGAAACTGTGGGTAAAAATAGCCGTGGCTATATTCGCTGCGCACAAAGGACGCGCATTTCAGGATTTAAAGAGGAATGAAATAGTTAAATAGGCTGAAATAAGCCGTGAATAGTAGTGCACTTTATGTTATAATATTTGTATTATAATTTTTCAAATAGGCTACACTTAAGATATTACAAAAAAGTGTTAATAAGCACGTTATCCTTATCGGTATATAATGCATCTAACCAACAAATACATGCAGCGTCTAGTTAGCGCAATGAGTAGATCGCTCGAATCCCACTCAAGGTGTGATTTTTTACTTTGTATGTTTCAATTTTATTTGCTCGGGGAGTGGTTTTTTCGAACGTCACCATAATTCATTTCATCATAATTATAA
Source organism: Meconema thalassinum (assembly GCA_946902985.2). NCBI lineage: Eukaryota > Metazoa > Arthropoda > Insecta > Orthoptera > Tettigoniidae > Meconema > Meconema thalassinum. Next base: position 612,315,872 of record OX336388.2, read on the forward strand.
ATAGTTAAATATTAATGTAATTTTTCAAGTGCTCGTACTGCAGCTTGTTCACCAAGATTTTACTCGTAATACACGTTATCGTGGGCGACCCATGGTTTAACCCATATAGGCTACGTTCCCTTTATCTTTCCGTTTCATTTATATACCGGTATTGCCACCACAGAATGTCAACTACCGTAATACAGTAAAGTGAACAAGGAACTGTCCTTCATCCATTTTAGTGAACTATGATAAAATATTTGATGTAGTGTAATGGTGTGATTATCGCTTTGTATAATTTTATAAAAGTTTAGTTTTATAAAATATTTGATAAAATTTCTTTGACAAATTTATTTGGTAGTGTAATACCGGCCTAAGACAGAGGTGGATGGCTTCTTCCATTCGTACGATGGGAGCACCATTCAATAACCACACATTACAAGACATGCAGTTCTAAAAAGACACTCATAGCACCCGTATAGATCAGTTTTACCTCGGAAATCTCCTGCCATCTGGAATCAATACATTGCACATTAAAACAAGAAGATTAAATTAAGACATAATGGCAACAAAGAATTTGGCTACATCCAAAATAGCTATGGAATAAAAAGCGTGCAATATTGAGTGATGAATGCAGGATGAGAGGAACATAGAACGGCCGGAAGCAATGGGGATATGGATGTGGAGCAGGATATTAAAAGTCAGCAGACAAAACAGAAATCAGACAAATGCGCCCTTCTGATAAATATTTATAATAATTCTATTAATGCAGCCAATGGCCATGTACTTCTCTTTTCAGGACGGGTCAGGCAAGGGATATTGGAAGGAAATCGGCCGTGGACCTATTGAAAGAAACCTTCCCGGCATTTGCCTGGTGGTGAACATTGGAAACCACGAAAACCATTTTCTGGACGGCCGAGGTGGGATTCGAACCTTCGCTCTTCCGATACCATATTTATAGTTGTAGATTCATTTAGGGGCTTTGCAACAACGTGGTCAAATATAGATTTAAGTATTGGAAAGTCATTTTTGAAAGCCTTTGTCTGGAGCATGGCGCTCTATGGAAGTGAAACTTGGACTGTTTGCGCAGCAAAAGTGAGGAGAATAGAAGTATTTGAAATGTGGTGTTACAGGAGAATGATGAAGATCATTTGGGTGGAACGAGTGACAAATGAAGAGGTATTAATACGAGTGGGCGAGGACAGATATTTCTGGTGACTGCTAATGAAGAGAAGAGATAGGTTGGTAGGACATTTCTAAGACATCCTGGAATAGAAAACTAAGCTAAGGAAGGAAGGATCGAGGACAAGAACTGTAGGGGTAGACCAAAGTTAAAATATGTTATACAGATAGCCTCGGTTATAGGATGTGGCAGCTATGTACAGATGAAACGATTAGCTCAGAACTGGGAGACATGTAGAACTGCAACAGACCAGTGAATGGACTGAAAACTCAAGCAAGGTCATGTAGCCTCGTGTACTTGTGTGTATGTGGAATATGTCTGATAACCTGTGTCACTGTGATGTCTGTACTAGTGTGTGTATTTGTACCTGGGACTAGGATCTGGTCAGGAGATGGAGGTGGCCTTAATTTAATGTATATATCAACCCAACATTTGCCAGAAGTAGAAGTGGGAAAACACCGATGACCATTTCTAGGATAGGTGAGATAGTAACTGAACCCACCTTTTTTCAGTTCCAACCCTTAGACCAGGATTAAATTTCTTGGCAGAGTCGGGAATCAAATCCAGACCTTCACGATGAAAGTCAAAAATGCTAGTCACTACGCCGCGAGGTGGGCAGCTATATATTTGTGGAAGGAAGAAAAGTAAAATTGATCGGGAATACACTACGCGAGAGGTTCCCAAACCTTTGAAACCAAGGACTCCCTCAAAAAATAAATATTTTCACAGCCCCTTGAGATTTAAAAAACTTATAAACCATATGTTGGAATGCAGAATATCACAATCTATCTATCTATATATTTAAAACACTAAGCTGTTTTTTGTACACACGAGATTGTGAAAACGACTTAACCGATTGGCTTCGTAAGACATTCTAACGAAAGCTCTTGGCATGCAGATTTGCAGAGTTTCTTTAAAAGGAAAATATATGTTACGGTATATTTTTAAATGATTAAAGAAATATGTAATATTTGTCACTCCCGCGCATGCGCACAATGGCCTTTCTCAACAAGGAAAATGGCGATTCCGGTCGAGTGTGTATACTGGTTAGATAGCTTAATACTGGACTGAAACATAGTTGTCTGGATGGCTAAGGGGATAAGGTTACTGGCCTGAAATTTGTATTATGCATGATCGAGAGGGTTCGATTCCCACCTCGGATATGTTTTTTTATTTTCATTTTCTTCCTTCCTACGATTGGTATTGCATTGTAGAAAGCTCTTGGCATGCAGATTTGCAGAGTTTCTTTAAAAGGAAAATATATGTTACGGTATATTTTTAAATGATTAAAGAAATATGTAATATTTGACACTCTCGCGCATGCGCACAATGGCCTTTCTCAACAAGGAAAATGGCGATTCCGGTCGCGTCTAACTGAGATCTTTGTTTATGAGAATTAAAAAGGGTCTCCAATAATGTTAGTTATGTTTTTACAATATGCATTGAAATAGAATTATATTAAATAAACCACGAATTGAAGGACATAAAGTGCAGGTTGAGTGTGTATACTGGTTAGATAACTTAATACTGCAGTGTCACATAGTTGTCTGGTTGGCCGAGGGGATAAGGTTACTGGCCAGAAATTTGTATTATGCATGATCGAGGGGGTTCGATCCCACTTCGGATATGTTTTTTTATTTTCGTTTTCTTCCTTCCTACGATTGGTATTGCATTGTAGAAACATATTTCACTTTTATCATTCCCGTCAAGTAACGAATTCTCTGTTCCCATCGAGAGGGTTCGATTCCCACCTCGGTTATGTTTTTTTATTTTCGTTTTCTTCCTTCCTACGATTGGTATTACATTGTAGAAACATATTTCACTTTTATCATTCCCGTAAAGTAACGAATTCTCTGTTGCCATCCTTTGCATGGTCGAGAGGGTTCGATTCCCACCTCGGATACGTTTATTTATTTTCATTTTCTTCCTTCCTACGATTGGTATTACATTGTAGAGATATATTTCACTTTTTCATTCCCGTAAAGTAACGAATTCTCTGTTGCCATCCTTTGCATGGTCGAGAGGGTTCGATTCCCACCTCGGATATGTTTTTTTTTTTGTTTTCTTCCTTCCTACGATTGGTATTAGAGTGTAGAAACATATTTCACTTTTATCATTCCTGTAAAGTAACGAATTCTCTGTTGCCATATATATTTAAAACACTAATGTATTTTTTGTACACACGAGATTTTGAAAACGACTTAACCGATTGGCTTCGTATGGCATTCTAACGAAAGCTCTTGGCATGCAGATTTGCAGTGTGTCTTTAAAAGGAAAATATATGTTACGGTATATTTTTATATGTTTAAGGAAAAAGGTATTATATGTGGCAATTGCGCGTTGCCACAATTGCGTTTCTTCCTGAGAGAAATGGCGGATAAAAGATCCACCGTATCGTAGTGTGATCTTTGTTTATGAGAATTGAAAAGGGAAATATCGCTTATGTTGTATCCCGATATATACTGGAATAGAATCATGAAATAAGGGAAATATTGATGAACTGTAACTGGCAGTTGAGTGCGTTTGTTGTTTACGTCACTTAATATTGCACTCTAATTTCGTTGTCTGGGTGGCTCAGCGGCTAACATTGTGGACAACGAAATTGATTATGCATCGTCGAAGGAGTTTGATTCCCACCTCAGACATGTAATTCTATTTCCCAATTATTCTATCTTGCAATTGGTATTACATTGTCTAAACATATGTTACGTTTATTATTCCCGTAAGGTAAGAAATTCTCCATGATTTACGTTGCCAGATACTTTTAAATTGAAAATGAAAATCGGCACAATCGCTTCGCCTTGAGAGAAAATTGTCGAACATAATTCATTTGATGGACTCAGACATCGTGGTCACTCAGCCCTGTCTACTTTGGTGTGTGAGTGTAAACCTTTCTCTGATAACCTGTGTTAATGTGATGGCTGTATTGATGTGTGCATTTGTAATTAGTATGGGGAATAGGGAGTTGAGAATCATGAAATAAGGGAAATATTGATGAACTGTAACTGGCAGTTAAGTGCGTTTGTTGTTTACGTCTCTTAATATTGCACTCGAATTTCGTTGTCTGGGTGGCTCAGCGGCTAACATTGTGGACAACGAAATTGATTATGCATCGTCGAAGGAGTTTGATTCCCACCTCAGACATGTAATTCTATTTCCCAATTATTCTATCTTGCAATTGGTATTACATTGTCTAAACATATGTTAGGCTACGTTTATTATTCCCGTAAGGTAAGGAATTCTCCATGATTTACGTTCCCAGATACTTTTAAATTATTAAATAAATATCGGCACAATCGCTTCGCCTTGAGAGAAAATTGTCGAACATAATTCATTTGATGGACTCAGACATCGTGGTCACTCAGCCCCGTCTACTTTGGTGTGTGAGTGTAAACCTTTCTCTGATAACCTGTGTTAATGTGATGGCTGTATTGATGTGTGCATTTGTAATTAGTATGGGGAATGGAGAGTTGACGACTGAGGCTTTAAGTTAGGAACTATCCCGGTATTTGCCTGGAGTGGAAGTGGGAAACTACGGAAAACCACATCCAAGGTTGTTGAGATGGGAATCAAATTTTGCTCTTCTTAGGTTTGCCTCAAGAGTGCGCCCCGTTCCAGCCCTCAGACCAGAATTAAATTTCTTGGCAGAGCAGGGATCGAACCTGGAATCTGGGGCGATAGCTCAGAATGTAGCCTTAAGACTGGGCTTCCCTGTGTTAATACGATCTTTGAAAAACACTGAACATATAATTCTAAAACTCCCTCCATTACGGTGGCTGGCGAAGTGAGTCCATGCTCATTCCAGTAGTGGCGAAGTGATTCTATGCTCCCTTGCATAATTTACTGTCATGGAAATGCAAAGTATTGTACCTTCAACAGGTGATGGAAATTGATTATTTAGAGCAGTTTCATTCTGTTTATTTCAAAATGAAGTTCGTCATCCTGAGTTGCGTTTGCAAGCAAATTGCAAAAATTGCAAGGATTTTATTATTGGCGATCAGTCTCATCGCATTCTCATCAGCAACCAACTTGAGAATGGAAGTCTCTGAACTTAGTTGTATAAGTGAATATTGTTGTTTATTGATTATTTTTTTTAGAGTACATAACAATGAGTCTAACCACGCAGTTGATTTTGGCAATGGAAGTAAGTTATTATTTGCTATTTAATATTTGGCAGCTGCGTTGATGCAGGCCACTATAGTGTTATTTAATAAGCTATGACGTTAATTTGGGGAGAAATGCTGCTATAAATAAACCCATTTTACGAAATAGAACATTAGCCGCAAAAAAGTGGGAAATCGGAGAAAAATACGAAGCCACTTTTAAACTCCAATATGAATACGGCATTTCAGATACAATTCCAGATACTATACCGTTACAGTGTAGGGTCCTTGACGAACAAATTTAAACATTGTTCTGCACTGTATTTCTCTTGAGAGAAATCTTCACTTGGTTACTTTGAGCTTTGCTGTTGTAATGTAAAATTAATCTGACTAAATATAAAACATTTGACATGCTGCAACAATTATTTTTCACTGGAGATGATATCTCAAGGAATTTCAGAGAGACTAATCGGCAGTACAATGCTATGTCCTTCGTTTCATTTGGTGCCAATGTTACTGTGCCACACCCATACGGTCCACATTGTTTTAAGATGTATGGAGGTGCACATCATCGCATTTCTTCGTTATATTCCAAAATTATATGTGACGGTTTGCGGCCAGTTTTATTAGACTCCTCAGAGTTCTTGAATTCCTTGGAACTAAATGACTTGCCTCCACATATTCCAAACGCTTGAACCGTTATGCTGCTTAGAAATCTGAACGTTTCCCAAGGGCTCCTAAATGCAACCATATAGCTTGGATTTGGAAATAATAAGTGCAGTTAAAATTAGGCAGAGAGGTTGAATCCTTCTACTTGATTTAACAGCATCCGATAAAACACTATCATTTTGTTTTAAGAGGCAATATTTTCCAATTTATTTGGCATACTCTGTCACAATCAATGAAGCTCAAGGGAAAACTCTGGAACGTATAGGTCTCAATTTGCCTCATCAATTTTTCAGTCATGGCCAGCAGTATTTTGCAATGTTGAGAGTGCAATCTTTTGACGCCCTTATAGTTTCAATAGAGCCAAAAAATCATCGTACAAAGAATATACAGTAGGCCTACATAAGAAAATGCTTCAGTAAATATTTTTCTATTGACCGTCATTTTTGACGGGTTTCAGCTAGTCTATCTATATATTTAAAACACTAAGGCGATTTTTGATACCACGAGATTGAGAGAACGACAGAACCGATTTACTTCGTAGAGCACTCTAACGAAAGCTCTTGGCATGTAGATTTGCAGAGTGTCTCTAAAATAAACAAATATATTACGGTATATTTTTAAATAAATATAGAAAATAGCAGAATTCTTGCTCCTCACGCATGCGCACAATCAGCCTGGGCTCATGACAAAATGGCGGTGAGAAGTCCATTAAAATGTAAGTTATTTAATAAGCTTCCATGTAATTGAAAACATACATTAACCAAGTTCTGACAATAAAATATAATAACAGTATGAACATATACGAATGTGCAACATTGATTTTATTGATAATCAATTGGATTATTTTCTTCAGATAGCGGCTTTTGAAGATACTGAATGGTCGCGTCTGCTTCTTAACGAGAGTGAATTATTAGCTATATGGTTAAGGCGATTGACTCTGGTTCCAAGGATCATAGGTTCGATCCCAGCTTTCGCCAGTATTTTTTTTTTTTTTTACCCCTGAAATATTGTTTTATCAAGGAGTATTAGTAAGGTTTTATGTCAGTTAAAGATACATATTTCTACATTCCCTCTCAATACGTTTTATTTCCGTTTTACCATTGCATTACAGCATGTGGTCAAAAGAGCTAATATCTGCCATCAGTTCCAGTAACTGACATCAGATGGCAGTACCTCGCCCATATAGTTCCAGTAACTGACAACAGATGGCAGCACCATTGCATCGATATATTTAAAACACAAGACACGGCGCTTTTTCACGTGATGGAGAATTATAAGGGAGTGGAATTTTTAAGAAGGGAAAAGTTGAAGAACATTAACTGACAGTTGAGTGTGTAGGCTATGTTGTTTATGTTCCTTAATATTGCAATTTCTTCCCAATGCTTCGGTGGTCAAGTTGGAAGCATCCTAGACACTTGGCAAACATAATTCGTTTGAAGGGCGCTGACATCGTGGTCACTCATCCCCGTGTACTTTGGTGTGGAAGTGTAAAATTTCCTCTGATAACCCATGTTATTCTGATGGCTGCATTACTGTGTGTATTTGTAATTAAGGTGGGAAACGGCAAGGTGACGGCCGAGGCCTTAAGTTAGGAACCATCCCGGTATTTGCCTTGAGTGGAAGTGGGAAACCACGGAAAACCACATCCAAGATTGTCGAGGTGGGAATCAAACCTTCCTCTTCTTAGTTATACCTCAGGAGACTGAATGTGCCCCGTTTTTGCCCTCAGACCAGAATTAAATTTCTTGGCAGAGCAGGAAATGTAACCCGGGTCTCCGAGGCGATAGCCAAGAATGGGTGGGCTTCCATGTGTTAATACGATTTATGACATGCACGGGACATAGAATTCTAAAACTGCCTCCATTAGGGTGACTGCCGAAGTGAGTATTGAGTATAGGCCTATGCTCATTCCAGTAGGTGGCGAAGTTATTCTATGTTCCCCTGCATGTACTGCCATAAACTATAACAGGTGATGGAAATAGCTTATTTAGAGCAGTTTTGTACTGTTTATATCAAAATGAAGAACGTCATACTGAGCTGCGTTTTCAAGCTATTGCAGGAAATTTCGCTGGCAGGAACAATTATAAGGAATTTATTTTAAGCGATCAGTCTCATCGCATTCTCCTCACCAACCAACTTGAGTATGAACGACTATGGACGGTCATGTTGAACTTCATTGTATAAGACAATTGTATAATGATTATTTGTTTAGAGTACTGAGTCGAACTACGCAGTTGATTTCGGCAATGGAAGTACTTTTTGCCATTTAATATTTAGCGGCTCCGATATTGCAGGACACGAGTGTTATCGAATAATACGAAGCCACATTTAAAATCCAATATAAATAGGCCATTTCAGAAACAATTCCAGATGTTATGCAGTACAGTGTAAGGTCTTTGACGCTCAAATGTAAACATTGTTCTACATTGTATTTCTCTTGCGTAAAATCTACGCGCGGTTACTTTGGCCTTTACTGATGTGATGGTAAAATTGATCTGCTGGAATATAAAATATTTGCCAAGCTGCAACAATGTAATGATATTAATTTAAAAGTCATTGAACTTATATCTATTAGTTCAAACACACACATCAGCGTTAACAAATTGGCGAACATAATTCATTTGATGGACTCAGATATCGTGGTCACTCAGCACCGTCTATTTTGGTGTGCGAGTGTAAACTTTTCTCTGATATCCTGTGTTAATGTGATGGCTGTGTTGATGTGTGCATTTGTAATTAATGTGGGGAATGGGGAGTTGACGACCGAGGCTTTACGTTAGGAACTATCCCGGTATTTGCCTGGAGTGAAAGTGGGAAACCACGGAAAACCAAATCCAAGATTGTTGAGATGGGAATCAAACTTTGCTCTTCTTTGTTTTGCCTCACGAGTGCGCCCCGTTCCAGTCCTCAGACCAGAATTAAATTTCTTGGCAGAGCGGGGATCGAACCTGGAATCCGGGGCAATAGCTCAGAATGTAGCCTTAAGAGTGGGCTTCCCTGTGTTAATACGATCTTTGACAAGCACTGAACATATAATTCTAAAACTCCCTCCATTACGGTGGCTGGCGAAGTGAGTCTATGCTCATTCAAGTAGTGGCGAAGTGATTCTATGCTCCCTTGCATATTTTACTGTCATGGAAATTCAAAGTATTGTACCTTCAACAGGTGATGGAAATTGATTATTTACAGCAATTTCATTCTGTTTATTTCAAAATGAAGATCGCCATCCTGAGTTGCGTTTGCAAGCAAATTGCAAAAATTGCAAGGATTTTATTATTGGCGATCAGTCTCATCGCATTCTCATCAGCAACCAACTTGAGAATGGAAGTCTCTGAACTTCATTGTATATGTGAATATTACTGTTTATTGAAATTTCGTTTAGAGTACATAACAATGGGTCTAACCACGCAGTTGATTTTGGCAATGGAAGTAAGTTATTATTTGCCATTTAATATTTGGTGGCTGCGTTGATGCAGGCCACTATAGTGTTATTTAAAATGACGTTAATTTGGGGAGAAATGCTGCTATAAATAAACCCACTTGACGAAATAGAACATTAGCCGCAAATAAGAGGGAAATCGGAGAAAAATACGAAGCCACTTTTAAAATCCAATATAAATATGGCATTTCAGAAACAATTCCAGATACTATTATGCCGTTACAGTTTAGGGTCCTTGACGAACAAATGTAAACATTGTTCTGCACTGTATTTCTCTTGCGAGAAATCTACACCTGGTTACTTTGACCTTTGCTGTTGTAATGGTAAAATTAATCTGAATAAATATAAAATATTTGACAGGCTGCAACAATTATTTTTCACTGGAGATGATATCTCAAGGAATTTCAGAGAGACTAATCGGCAGTAGAATGCTATGTCCTTCGTTTCATTTGGTGCCAATGTTACTGTGCCACACGCACACGGTCCACATTGTTTTAAAATGTTTGGAATTGCACATCATCGCATTTCTTCGGTATATTCCAAAATTATAAGCGACGGTTTGCGGCCAGTTGTATTAGACTCCTCAGAGATCTTGAATTCCTTGGAACTAAATGACTGACCGCCACATACTCCAAACGCTTGACCCGTTATGCTGCTTAGAAATCTGAACGTTTCCCAAGGACTCCTAAATGCAACCATATTGCTTGGATTTGGAAATAATAGGTGCAGTTAAAATTAGGCAGAGAGGTCTAATCCTTCGACTTGATTTAACACCATCCGAAAATACACTATCATTTTCTTTTAAGAGGCAATATTTTCCAATTCATTTGGCATACTTTATCACAATCAATAAAGGTCAAGGGGAAACTCTTGAACGTATAGGCCTCAATTTGCCCCAACAATCTTTCAGTCATGGCCAGCAGTATTTTGCAATGTTGAGAGTGCAATCTTTTGACGCCCTTATAGTTCAATAGAGTCAAAAAATAATCGTACAAAGAATGTACAGTAGGCCTATATAAGAAAATTCTTCAGTAAATATTTTTCTATTGACCGTCATGTTTTGACGGGTTTCAACTAGTTACGTTATAATTCTCTTGTAAAATTAGTTCACTACAGAAAGTACTTAACACAGAATTAATATACTATTAATTAAACTAAAGGAAATACCAATAGGTATTTAATATTTTTATTACCGTACACCTTAGTCAATATACACATTAGTTAATACCAGTTTCGGCATATTATGGCCATCTTCAGTAATTGTTTTAAAAAGAAAAGAAACTGTAATACGAGCAAATTTTTTGAAATAATATTTTACTTGGACTTTTTGTCTGTGAATAATTAATACAATATATATAAAAATATTAAAGAAAACAGATCTATAACAAATGTGGACATACATTTATGATGATATAAGAGTAATTTTGTCATGCTTGCAAGCGAGACCCGTAATAATCTAGAGCACTTGGTCAGCCTCTGGAATGCGAGGCTCTGCGAATTTGGACTACGGCTCAACCTCACTAAGGCTGAGTACCTTTGAATTTGGTTCCCAGACAGATGGGACCATCATAGTAGATGGCACCCCACTACCATAGGCTTCACATCTCCGATACCTTGGCTCCGTTGTGAGACCTGATGGTGACACAGTCTCGGATGCCCGTGCAAGAGTGAATGCCGCATGGATGTAGTGGCGCCAGGTCACAGGCGTTCTCTGTGATCGCAAGATCCCTTTGCGCCTCAAAACTAAGATCTATCAATCAGTCGTCCGCCCTGTTGCTTTGTATGGAGCTGAATGCTGGCCTAATACAAAGAAACATGAACAAGCCTTGCACTCAATGGAGATGCGGATGCTACGATGGTCCTTGGGAATTACACGGCTGGATCATATTAAGAACGAAGACGTCCGCAATACTCTTGGAATTGCCCCTATTCCAGCCAAAATGAGGGAAACTCGGTTGCGTTGGTACGGGCATGTAGCCCGAGCAAATACAGAGTCCATTGTAAGCAAGTCATTTGCTCTCGAGCCTGATGGACAAAGGCCTCCAGGACGACCAAAAAGGCGTTGGATGGTTACCCAACACGACGATATGCGCATCGTAAGTCTTCGTCCTATAGATGCAGCAAACCGCAACAAATGGAGAGCGAGGTGCAGAGTGGCGGACCCCAAAAAATAATTGGGAACAATGCCAGGAAGAAGAAGCAGAAGAAGAAGAAGAAGATGATGCTGATGATGAAGATAAGAGTAATTTTGTGAATATGACATATATCTAAATAGTTGGTGTTTGTATATACCTATAAAGTAGACTAAAATATTCTTCTTTGAAAAAGATCTTGTGATGGTCAACAGGGTGTGAAGAGTGATGAATAAAGACTCTTTGAAGACTGGAGCATAGGTTGAAATATGTTGGCTACTGTATTTATCTTCTTGCTCCAATGGACATTTTGAAGTGAATGGTCCTTGACTAAAGACTGTTGTGTCGTAATTTATGGTGATGAAGTTGGATTTTGTCATATGTTACTGTATGCGTTGGTTTTCATTTGTGGTTCTCACGGATATTAATGCAAGACTTTCGCACTGGGACATCCTATCAAACATTTGGTATTATGAAACTAAATCTTAGAATTAGAAACGTGATAAAATTGAATTTTAACAAGTAGTTCCGTGAAGAACGATACAGCCTATTTTCATATATACTACTTATGTTAATTGCCACTATCAACATACAAAATTTCAGTTTGAATGCTGTAATAGATTCGTAGATATTCAGAACCGACTAAATATTGCGGATGGTCGCCATGTTGGATTGTTATATATGTAGGTCTTAAGAATAATGTACTGCTACATGAAGATTATTGTGTACGTGTAGTATGCAAACTTCAACCGCATGATTAGGACACACGAAGTAAAAACGAGATTTCAAAATTTCGCACAGCTGCCATCTTGTGGTTATGGAAACAATTGAAAAAAATAGATGCCAGTGGATTAACATTTGTATAAGGATTTACTGTACCAAGTGTCACTTCACTCGGATGGTTGAATTGCGAGAACCGACAAGGGGAATATTTATACTTCGCGTCGCCGCCATGTTGGATTTGTGATCACCAGGTTATTGAATGTCCTATAGGTGAACTCATGTCCATAGTCTGTATCAACATAAAAAAAATCAGTTTGATTGCTGTGATAGATTCGTAGATATTGAGATCCATCTAAACATTTCGGATGGTCGCCATGTTGGATTGTTATATGTATAGGCCATAGAGCCACGTACCATTAAAGGAAAATTATTGCGTAGGTTCATTATTCAATCTTTCACTTCGATCGCATGATTACGACACAAGAAATAAAAACTTAATTTTAAAATTCGCACAGCCGCCATCTTGAGGTTATGTAAACAATTGAACTAAATTACATACCAGTGCATTACAATGTGTATAAACATTTCCTGTACCATATTTCATTGCGTTTGGATCATTAAATCGCGAGAACGGACCATTTAAAATTTTCAAATTCGCTTGGTCGCCATATTCGTTTTGTAGTTAACCGGTTTTTGAAAGTCTTATAGATGAACTTCCAGTAGTACCCTTTATCTCCGTAGAAAATTTTAGGGTGATACCGCTAATAGTTTCAGAGATATAGAATGCCGGTGAAATATTTCGCACAGCCGCCATCTTGAGGTTATGTAAGCAATTGAACGAAGTTAGATGTCGGTGCATTACAATGTGTATAAACATATACTGTTCCAAGTTGTATTGCATTTGGTTGATTAAATCGTGAGAAACGTATATTTAAATGTCGCAAATTCGCTTGGCCGCCATGTTGGTTTTGTAGCTACCAGTAGTTCCCTTTATCCCCATAAAATATTCCAGGGTAATTTCGGTAAGAGTTTCGGAGATATTGAATGCTGGTGAAATATTTCGTACAGCCGCCATGTTGGATTGGTGAGACGTAACAAAATTTGAAGGGCACGGTCGGGGTCGTCCGAAATAGTGCCATGAACTTACCGAGTTTCAATGAAATCGCTCCAGCCGTTTAGATGTTATTAGGGGGGGGGGGCACATACCATCTCACACACCATCACACACACATACACACACACGGACAAAAGGTGATCTCATAAGCCTATTTTTTCTTAAATGAAAATAGGTTAAAAATGATAATACAGTATTATAAACTTACGAGACGTTCCCATTAATATGTGAATTATTTGAAGATGATAAGTACCCGACAATTACAGCAATTTGTTTCAAGTTCAAGTGGAAGAGTTGTTCAAAGCAGAAGCGAATTCAAGGGGTCAGATGGGGGTTAACCCCGTCCTCATTCGGCCTGATAGATCCACATTAATAAATGTAATTCAAAGCTAGCACTACTTATTATTTATTTATTTATTTATTTATTTATTTATTTATTTATTTCAGTCGTTCATTTTCCCTTTGTGCTTTCTTTTCTTATCCGAACATCGTTTATTGACCGAATAGTCGGGTTATTTCAGTGATGTCATTATTTCAAACTAGTTGAAACCCGTCAGAACATGACGGACAATGAACAACATATTTACTGAAGGAGTTTCCTATATAAGTTACATTCTTTCTACGATTTCTTTTTGGCACTATTGCAATTTTAAGGGCGTCAAAAGATTGCACTCTCGACATTACAACATACTACTGGCACAAATCTTACATGGAGTGACCGGGATTTGAACCACGGACCCAGCGGTGAGAGAGCGGCGTGCTGCCGCCTAAGCCACGGAGGTTTCCCAAAGAGATAAAATAAGGTATGAAAATGATATATTATCGTAATAAAATAAATATTTCCGGTTCAGCAGTGACAATCGAAATTGAAATCAACTTCTAATAACTCCCAGAAAGGTATGAGAGTCATAAATACAGTAATATATTTTCAATAATCTGCCTTGTGAAAGTAATGAAGAGGGAGGAGTACCTACTCTCAACAATTAATTAATCTTCCTCTCCTTTATAATTCTTATAAATAACTCTCACATTAAAACGCGGTGTGGACATCCGCCATGCCTGTCATGACCAAGCTGATTGTGCGCAAGCGCTAGGCCCAATAATTTGGCATTTTTGATTATAAATTTAAAAAAAAAATGATAACATATTGGTTTATTTTAAAGACACACTGCAATTATACAGACCAAGGGCTTTCGTCAGAATGCATTACGAAGTCAATCGGTTCAGCCTTTTTCTCAATCTCGCGGTAAAAATATCACCTTATCATTTTAAATATAATTATAGATGTTCGAATAGATTGGAAATTCGAATAAGTCTAATATTCGAACTATTCATACGTTTGATTAAAATATTCATATTTGAAATTATTCGAATAATTTGAGCAATTCGATGTTCGAACATGTACAGCCTACTTTTTACTCAAGTGCACTGTACTGATGACCGATATGTCGTGAGTCCCTAATTTGACTTATTAACAACAACAACAACAAAAATAATGGTATATAACAGAAAACAGAGATATCCATCATCACGTCACCTTTTCTTTACAAGTATCCTTTTTTGCTTAATAAAGCGCTTTTTATGGTTTGTTGATTGATGTCTGAAAGAAGTAGACCTGGAGTGGCCAATCAATTGATGCGCGTGTAATGGAGACCGCACACTGGGTTACATGTCTATTCTTTACGACTTCTGATTGTTCATATCCTGTAGTAGCAAGAAGTGCCGTAGTTTATCCTCGATACTGCTCCCAATGTCGCCTTGAACCTGTTTGGACGTGGAAAAAAAGATCTGAATCTTAACTTAGATAGGGGATTCTGATGAAGATGTAGTTGTCGTTCCATTTGAGGGGCTGGGGCATCATGGTCATTCAGCCTCGTATAAAAGAGTAGGTTTGGCTCAGGCAAGGAAAGCATTTCAAATTAGAGTACCATATCCCCTCCAGGGACGTAGGCGACCTGAATTAGAGCCCTTGACTTCGTCAAGGGATCACTAACCAGGCATCCCAAGCCGAAGTTTGAGTGTGGTAGGGTGGCCAGTTCCTTTCCACTCTTCCATAGCATCTGGCAGGTTCCCATTTTGCATCACGAGGCTGGGAGACCCCGTACCAGACCATAGCAATACTTTTAAATTCTTGGCAGAGCCGGGGATCGAACGCGGTACTTCAGGGGTGACAGCCAACAATGCTAGCCACTGCGCCACGAGGTGGTCCACTAAGCATTTCTACAGAAATAAAATCTGTTGACATCAAATACAGATTTAGATATTAGAATGGTAATTTTGAAAGCCTTTTCAGTCTACTGGAAGTGTAACTTGACTGTTTGAAATGTGGTGTTACTGGAGAAGGATGAAGATCAGACGGGTAGACAAAGTATCCATTTATTTATTTATTTATTTATTTATTTATTTATTTATTTATTTATCGTATGGCTTTTAGTGCCGGGAGTGTCCGAGGACATATTCGGCTCGCCAGAGGCTGTAGCTGCTTCAAGCGAACACCACTGGGGTGAGCTACAAGTTCCGTTCAATTTCAAGTAGTTCCAACTTTCGCTATCAGATATCAATGATACCTAGAGGTGAACGTTGGAACTTTGATAGAGCGTTACAACGAAATCTAACCTAGAAATTTAGCTCCACACAAGTTTAGTCTGTGGAAGGATATTTTACATGCCATAAATCTATGACATGGGACCGCTGGCTATACTTCCTCTCCGAAGGAAGGCATACTGAAGGATTTTAACGCTCTTAAAAAATCCGACGACTTCGGCTGGGTTTGAACCCGCTATCTTGGACACAGCAGTTCAGAATGCTACCAATTACGCCACCGAAGCCGCTAGAGTAACAAATGGACAGGTATTAAGACGATTGGGTGAGGAGAGATGTTTCTGGCGTCTGCTAATGAAGAGAAGAGATAGGTTGGTAGGACACGAACTAAGACACCCAGGAATAGCAAACTTAGTTATGGAAGGAAGGGTCGAGGACAAGAACTGTAGGTGTAGACCAAGGTTAGAATAAGTTAAACAGATTGCCTCGAATGTAAGGCGAGGTAGGTATGTAGAGAGAATTAATATTCTATCTTTCAGTCGGTCAACACACATTCAAATTACTGGAATATGTGAAAACTAACCTGAAATAAATTACATGTGATTACAATTAATATATCAGTCATTTAATGCAACAGTGGCATAACTAGAAATCTGCACTTTTTCAGCGTTTAACCTAGTATCGTGCTGGAAAATATTCTTTACCGATGACACTACTGTACTCTATCGCTTTTCTTGGTTACGTGATACTACAAAATTCACTGTGGCAGTTTCCGAATTTATTGCAATTACACCAAGAACACTAATACTTCTTAGTTGTGTTGGTGTCTGTTTTTTTAAATCGTATGGCCTCGGGTGCCGGCTGCAAGCTTTGTAATTTGACACACAGAGGGTAGCTTGCATGTAGAATTTTGTTGTTCCTATGAAAGTCAAGGAGGTTAGATATCTAAGCTCCTTGAACACTATAGCGCTTTCTATTAGAAAAATGAGGAACTTTGTGTTGGCGGAAACTCCCGAGATTAATTTTGCCATTATGAACACGGCCTACTGAGTTCAAATGGATTCTTTAACATGACAGCATCGTATGACATGCGTGTCGTATTTTTGCCGCCTTTCAAAAATCACTTACCACGACCAGGATCGAACCTGCAATCTTGGGGTTAGTAGACCAACACGTTATCCACTCACCCACCATTATACTCATCTGAAATAAAGTAATAAATCCCCAATTCAATATGGTGTCAAATCCTTGACGTTATTTAGTTAAGTTACAGTTTAGTAACAGCCTTTAAATCTTTAAATGCAGTTTCCCACAAACATTACATTTTGAGTCACGTCACTGTTGCAAATGAGCGATATATTGTTACACTATTGAAGAAGAAGAAGAAGAAGATGAAAGCTAAGGGATGATATGTTTCGTTCATCAAGCGAGCATCATCAAATTCAAATATGCTAGACAAATAGCTCTACTGTGACACCCACTGTCAGTCTCTAGTGTGACGTCATGCCTGGGTACGTCATATCTTCAACCGTAAGCCAAATAACACAACATAACCTTAAGTACACCGCACTATCCGTCTTGTAATTTTCGTTTTCTTTCTTCCTTTCATGATCGTCACACGCGATCTGGATTTATAATTGCAATTCCTCTACATTAGGGGTCTCCAAAGGTTTTAGCTTGAGAGCCACACTGACTCCTCCGCTAACTTCCAAGGCCCAAGACCCCATCACACTAACATACTGTAGTTTTGAATTACGCACGAAGTTCTTTTTCGGGTCTGTCCGGTGAGTGAGATATCTATTGTGCAGGGCGCGGAAGATAATTTGCAGTGTAGGGATATTTTTGAAGAATAATACAGTATATATAATTATAAAGTCATCATTGCTAGAATTTTATAAGAGTCTTCCACTCACACAGTTTGATTAGTTGCATAAATGTGCTTTTCAGCTCTCGGCATTACTTACTTATCTGTGTGGAAAAACACTCTGCAAAATAAAACATACAACCATATTTAGGAATAATAATAGTTGAATTCAGCCAATAGGCATAAAATACAGTATTACTATAGTACATTATGCAACGAGCCTATAATGGCAATAATTAAGACACGATTATGTTTATAAAACGAGCGTAAGAGAGTTTTATAATTTCCATACGAGTGTCTTAATTACCATTATAGGCGAGTTGCATACGACTGTTTAAGTTCGACGATAATTATTATAACTATTTTATGTTCGAACATAAATATTCATAAATATCTGTCGAGATTTCGCCAGTTTTATGTACTGAACAGAGCGCATGAGACGCAGAGAATGCCTTGTATTTGACCATGGCCTCCTCGATTACCCTACTAAGACACTAGGCCAGGCAGTGAAATGTAAATTAGAAGGCCGTTGAACTCGTTATCTAATTGGTCAAACAACTGTTTCTTGAGCTCTGATTGGTGGGAGAAACTCTTTCATAATGAAAAATAGTGTTATAATTACCATAATTATGATACAGTTTTCTGACATATAATAGTCAGGGTCGAACATAAAGATTAATATACATCAATCTTGGTCTCTGCTATGCTCCAGCTGCGATTTTGATCTTTTTAAGCATTCATTAAAATGGAATTTTACACATGGATCGACACATAATTTACACAAGCGTTCTGTTGAAGGGTCGTGACAATCTGTTCTCCTGCAGAGTTTATGGCTGTGTCCATGTACCACCAGTCTTGGCACCGCGCTGCGGATCTTGTTATTTGGTCCTATCCATTTCTGGTTGATCATCGCATCGGTTGCGTAGAATTCGGTTGGTAATTCTTGTCTCTTCCGTTGTCTGTTCTGCTCTAATTACGATTCTCGTTGAGTTGATGTCAGAAGGAACCTAGTTCGTAGCTCTTCCATGAGGAAAGTTTCGCGAGCTAATTCATATGCAAGTCTGTATTTTTAAATCCCTAGTGTAGCTTAACGGAACCTAACTTTCACTCTTTCTATTTGCAGATCCAAATTAATTGATGAGCATTTCTAGTCGCTGCTGATAATTTCCACCAGTAAACTTGATTCACAACTGCAAATAATTGTCAGTAGAAAGTTACATCTACATACATCTCATTAATCATAGTAATAATAATAATAATAATAATGAATAATTGTATTATGTGAATGACCTATGTGTTTCACATATTGACGAGGGGTAGATGACCTCTCTGCTCCGCCCCTTAAAATAACAATTACTAACTTATATATTAAGTTTTCGCTTTTCGCTATCGTTTTACCCTCCAGGGTTGGCTTTTCCCACGGACTAAGTGAGGGATCCCACCTCTAGCGCCACTGAGGGCAGTGTCCTGGAGCTTGAGACTCTAAGTCAGGGATACAACTGGGGTGTGTGACCAGCACTATGCCCAGGCGGCCTCACCTGCAAAGCGAACAGGGGGCCTGATGAAGGGATAGGAAGAGTGGGACGGTTAGGCAAGGAAGAGGGAAGGAGGCGGCCGTGGCCTGAGAGTAGGCACCATCCGGCATTTGCCCTAAGACGAAGTGGAAAACCACGGAAAACCACTTCGAGGATGGCTGAGGTGGGAATCGAGCCCCCTCTACTCATTTGGGCCACCCGAGGCTGAGTAGACCCCGTGCAGTCCTTATACCACTTTTCAAATTTCGTGGCAGAGCCGGGAATCGAACCCAGTACCTCCGGGGCGGCAGTTAACCATGCTGACCGCTACTCTACGGAGGCGACAAGTTTTTAGGATAAATCTCATATCATTAATTACAGTTAAAATGTTCAATTTTAATATAATAGTAGGAATATACTGTTGGCTATTTCGGCCGAATGGCCATATTATATATAACAAATTATCCCAATTAAGTCTGTCCATTTATCGTAGCAAAAACTTACTACTACTGCTTATTATCCTTTCAATTTCGCTAATCGGCCAACTAGGGACCACGATAAGCCTCATTTTACATTCTGGCATTTGTTCATTTTTCGCTTGATCCACATTGTCTTCATGAGCTCAATGTGTTTAGCACGACGTTCTTCTGTCCATTTCGCACCAGTTGTCCGTTTTTCGTCCCGGAAAGTCCCAAACGTCTTGATGGATGCTCTATAAAGATTTCGGTCTTATGCAAATTCTCCTCGTATCCCCATTTCTTTAATATATTTCTGTACGTTAACGTAACATGGCATTGCCATCGTTGGTTTTGAGTCAAAGGTACTGAAGATACGTTTCGTCCATCGTGAGTCGATCATCCGTCGTATATGACCGTAGGAGCAAACTCTGCGTTTTCGCACTGTCTCTATTTTAGAGTATATTTCTTGCCTGGATTTTCTGATGCACGGTATATGCCATTTTTGTAGTCCGGGTCAATTATGATGTGTGAGATCTTTCTTTCTTTCTTTCTTTCTTTCTTTCTTTCTTTTCTCTCTAAATTCGCGAGCAAACATTTCTCGGTTAGGATAAGGCATTCAGATGCATATAGTGGTACTGGTTTGATGACAGTGTTGTAGTGACGAATTTTTGTGTTCATAGAAAAGCACTTTTGTTATATTTATATACTGCTTATTATTATAATAATTATTATTAATATTGCTGTGTTGTGTCTAAATTGTACCAATATTTTTGCTGTGTTGTTATTTGTAGGGGATGTTTGTGCTGTCGTTTCGGCAAGTACGGACCACGCTATTTCAACTGCCATTGTCCATGTCTTTGCGCTTGGGCCTTAACGTAATTATTATTATTATTATTATTATTATTATTATTATTATTATTATTATTTTATTAAGTGTGTGAGTTATGGTGTTTCTTAATTGGTCGAAAAATGAAAACATCTGATGATAATTAGTATGATTTACTTACGTTCTAAATTTTACAATTTAATAACAAGAAGTTCCGTGACGAACTAAAGAGCCTACTTTTCTTAAATTTAAAATCCATGCCAATGATTAATCTATATCATTCATCTGCCTTCAGTAACTCTTTCCTCGTGTCGGGAATTACGTAGAATTTGGATTAATTGTCCCCGTGACGTTAGGTGGATTAAATAACATAAATGATTACATGTATACATGTAAACTGTGTATTCTTTCTACTCGTATTAGCCTATTGTGATTTGTGAAAGCTTTGAAGCCATTTCCAGTGTTGCCTAGGCAACTAATTATTATGAATGTTTTCACTCGGTCAACACGTATTTATGTACAATAATATTAAGTGTACAGTATGAGACTCGAGTGATTATTTGCACATATTGCAGGGCAAAAGAGGGGGAACTACAAGAATGACATGTTTTGTTGGTCAATAATAGTGAACCACATGTGAACTCGGGACCACCTCGTGGTGCATTGGTTGGCATTCTTGGCTGTCACCCTTGACGTCCGGGTTCGATTTATTGACGCTGCAAGGGAACTTAATTCTCATGGCAGTGTTGGAGCTGTACATATACTGTGTAAAAACATCAAAACATGAATTTGATCAATTATGTAGCTACCTCGTTCGTAAATCATTATTGTGAGTGGAATCACTGCCTGTCTGTCAGTTCCTTAATTACAATCCCACATACTGTAGAAGTGTGAGAGATGAGACGAACTCTGCTATGCTATGTACCACAGAATACGATGGAAACATCTTTCAACACTGCCTGAGGATAGGAATGAGACGTCTTCTAAACGTGCATACACCCAACTCCATTCTGAACGAGATCTTATTCCATTTGGCATCCAATTAGTAGCTAACTAGCCTGCGATAACATGGAACAACGCCCAGTCAGCGGCTCATTAACATACAAATATCACAACCAGGCAACTTCATCTCCAATCTTCTCACTGGATGTGACCGAGGCGGACACTCTTCTTGTCGATGTATTCCCATTCTTAAATTGAAAAGGTCGTAGAAATTTATTTTATGTAACTTATCGTCCATGAAACCGCTATACAATATCCTTACCTCACATTGAGTGAAATCGACTATTCTGCATTTTTTCATGTGGATAAAGTACACCCTAAATATGACATGTTATACCCCTATATGAATTGTTTAGTTAACTTTTATGAAAAGCAAAATGTTGTATCCACAGTGACATTCTTAGCCAGTGCCAAAATGTCTTAACACATGTAAAGTATGTGAAATCCCTGCACGGCACAGTTAAGTAAGCACAATCACAGCCGAGAAGTTTACGTACTGGGGTGGTTGCCTAGAGGCCTGGAAATGTCTTGAGGAAGACAACGGGATCCCTCGGATCGAGCCATCCTTGGAGTAACAGGTGTATAGAGAAAAGTGGCACGAAATTTGTTTGTCTGGAAATATATAGGAAGTATTTACGGCTATTCATAAGTAGCTCATCTTGTAATTGACAGACGCTATATCACTTGCGTACGTAAGTTTTTCGTTATTGAAGATGTGCATTTCAAAACGCACTACATCTGTGTTTGCATATTTCGAGAGAATTTTGGATTTATGGCTGTCATGTGGTTCCTTACTAGATTACCGTTGTTTATTATAGGAATTTTTGAACTTTTCTTTTTTTAAAGTTGGTGGTAAACCTTCAGCTATAAAATTAAACTCACTTACCCCTCTAGGGATTTTATTAATTTTTCTATGAAACGATAAAATTTATTGTTGAGTTTGCTCAGAATATAAATGAAATAATAACGCTTAATTAATTGGATTAATGTGGAAATGAGTAAGATTCATTTTGTAGCTGAAGGTGTAATACCCATTGAGTAATACCGATTGAGTTGCTACGCTGCATAGGAGAGGAAGGTCTGATCAGGTTATTTCACTTGGTGTGTAGGATTTATGAGACAGGTGAGGTACCCCCTGATTTCAAGAAGAATGAAATCATCCCTATACCAAAGGAAGTGGGAGCTGACAGATGTGAAGATTATCGTACAATCAGCTTGATTACTCATGCTTCAAAGATCCTGTCTAGAATAATTTACAAGAGGATTGAGAGCCAGATAGAAACGGAGTTGGGTGAAGACCAGTTTGGTTTCAGGAGAAATGTAGGAACAAGGGAAGCTGTACTAAGTCTTAGGCTGATTTTGGAAGGTAGAATAAGGAAAGATAAGAGAACGTTCATGGCTTTTGTAGACTTAGAAAAGGCCTTTGATAACGTTGATTGGACTAAATTGTTTGACATTTTGAAATCGATTGGAATAAAGTACAGGGATAGGAGGGTGATATACAATCTATACAGAAACCAGACAGCAGTCATTCGAGTTGAAGGACATGAGAGAGAAGCTGGTATTCAGAAAGGTGTAAGGCAAGGCTGCAACTTATCACCCATACTTTTCAATCTTTACATTGAACAAGCAATGAAGGAAATTAGAGAAAAATTTAAAGTGGGAGTGAAGATTCAAGGAGAAATAATTTCAACTCTGAGATTTGCTGATGACATCGTCATCTTGGCCAACAAGCCTGAGGATTTGAATGAGTTTTTGAATGGTATGGACCCCGTCTTACGGAAAGAATTCATGATGAAAATTAATAAATGTAAAACAAAAATACTGGAATGCAGCCGAAATAAATCACAAACCTCTATGGAGATCAAATTGGCAGGTGAAAAGCTGAAGGAAGTAGGAGATTTCTGTTACTTAGGAAGCAGAATAACCAGTGATGGACGAAGCAAAGAGGATATAAAAAGTAGGTTGGCTCAGGCAAGAAAAGCATTTCTACAAAAAAGGAATCTGCTGACATCGAATATAGATTTAGGTATTAGGAAGTCATTTTTGAAAGCCTTTGTCTGGAGCGTGGCGCTCTATGGAAGTGAAACTTGGACTATTGGTGCAGCAGAAAAGAGGAGAATTGAAGCATTTGAAATGTGGTGCTACAGGAGAATGATGAAGATCAGATGGGTAGATAGGGTTACAAACAAAGAGGTATTAAGACGAGTGGGAGAGGAGAGATGTTTCTGGCGACTGCTAATGAAGAGAAGAGATAGGTTGGTAGGACACATACTAAGACACCCAGGAATAGCAAGCTTAGTTATGGAAGGAAGGGTCGAGGACAAGAACTGTAGGGGTAGACCAAGGTTAGAATATGTTAAACAGATTGCCTCGGATGTAGGGTGTGGTAGCTATGTAGAGATGAAGCGATTAGCTCAGGACAGGGAGGCATGGAGTGCTGCATCAAACCAGTCAAAAGACTGAAGACTCAAACAACAACGAAAAGAAAAGTCCAAACATTTCTATAAACATTGATTGAGGTCAGCACAACGCAAGAACCAAATTTTGAAAACTGGATAAAAATAGTTGTGATTTGAATTTTTAAACTTTAAAACTTTGTTTCCTTGGAAATGTATGAATTTGTAGTAGACGAATTATGACAGGCTCGGTTATAATATTAAAATAGTTATTGGTTTGACTCCTGAAGCTGTATGTTCCCCCTTAAAGCAAGTATTAAATGATCATTAAATCCAATCCAATACATATTGACTAAGGCGTTATTTGAGTCAGTTTATTATTACTAGTAAATACGGATATTAGCCTTTCAAGATATTGACTAGCTGTATGGCTCAGCGGTAACGTTCTTGCCTGATGTTCCCAAGGTTGCTGGATCAAATCCTGGCGCAATCAGCTGGCATTTGAGGGAGCGCAAATGCAAGAAAACCGTGCCAGTCGATTTACTGGCAGGTTAAATATCCCTTTTGGGGCAAAATTCTGGCACACCGGTGTCTCTATAAGCCAGAGTAGATAAAAAGGACGTAAAACCAACAACATTATTATTATTGCTCTAAGGAGCACGTAGAACCATTATTTAGCATTGGTCATCTTGTTCTTCTTATCTTCTCAAAACGCACTCATCCTTTCGCTATGTGCCTGTCTTCTTCCTTGTGTCCATGCTGCTTTGAGTTTCAAATTCCGTCCCGTAGGAAACTTGGGTGGAAACTTATATGAATTTACTTCCTGTCTATGTGCAGTCCGCGTCGTTGTTAGTGAGTCAATGTTGATTTCAGTAGGTCCTTTTGGGTGTCTGGTAGCCAGCGTACTTTGGTTTGTCGGGTTCCATTGACTATGATGAAGATTTTCTTGGTCAGTCGGAAGTTGTCCATTCGAGCCAGATGTCTATAGAATTTCTTCATGCGTCTTTTGCTTGTAAGTGAGGTGAATCGTTCAGTCAGTGAATACAGTTCTTCTGAGATTTTCCTCATCAAGATACTGCCTTAAAGCTTTTATTATTACTATTATTATTATGATCCCACTCATAACTTCATTCCCTCGCCCTCGATGGAACTTCAATAAAGCTAATTGGACAAAATTTACTAGAGAACTAGACAAATGCATCAGATGGATTCCTGCGAGAAGCATGAGCTACAACAGGTCTGTTGGGTTAGTTACTTCAATAGCCAAGAAATATATTCCGAGAGGGTATAGAAAGGAATACGTTCCGGGTTGGAATGAACAAAGTGATGCTCTTTATAATGAATTTATGAAAACAGGTAATCATGTAGTGGCTGATGAGCTCTTACATAGTTTGGATGCAACACGCAAGCAAAAATGGACAGAGACTGTTGAGGAGTTGAATTTTCAACACTCAAGCAGAAAAGCCTGGAGTCTGCTAAGGAAGCTTGGAGGAAATTCTATAGGTCAAAGAGAGCAACCTAGCATTATGCCTCATAAGATTGCCAGCCACATTGTATCGACTTGGAATTGTTAAACATGTTACAGACAAGTGGAATAATTATCCTTCCTTTATTGTTGGCAACAGCGATATGTACGAAACTCTTATCAATACGAGCGATGATTACAAAATGTATATGTCTATGAATGGTGTTCATGGAGGTCATGTTGAGTTAGTTGTATCTGCTCAAGTTTGCAAAATGGATATATATCCGTGGATTACTACTGTCGTATTGAACCCTTTATCCACAGGCTATATAAAGGATTCTAATATTTATTCATCATCTTTTGATACATTTCTACAGACAACAGATATGAGAGCCAGACGGTGTTGGGATATATTGAGAAATCAGTGGCCGAGAGGACACAATGGTTTAAGCTCCTGTGGTATTTTAGGAGGATGCGTTTATATTCTTGGGACACAGGACAGGTGCAACTTTTAGCGCGAATGTTGGCGTGGGCACGCACACAATGGCTTGTTGCTAGGAAGATTGGCGCCAAGGAAGAAATCGAATGCTACGAAGCAATTGGTCTCTCATCATGTTAACTATTCCCTACTGCTGGAAAATATGTAAAAGCGCGCAAAGACATACAACAGTCTGGGCCAATAATATCAAGACGCCTTGTCTTAGCGGAAACTCGGCTTGGGAACGCGCACTGGTAAATTAACGCGGGAGTTATCCACAGATTAATTCCACGATCGATTCAAGCCGGCTACAGCATAATCGTAACCTCCACACTGCTACGAACTCAATGATACCGATCGCATGCTAGTCTGATAGTTATTTTGGAATATTTTTTTAATATATCCCCTTCCACACCTACCCTAGTCAGTTTCATTTATAAGGATCCAAGATGCTTCGAGGATCACCACTTATTTTGTACGTCTGAGGGCGTAACGTTCAATTACTCATTACTAAATTTTGTGCGTCTGAGGACGGAACATATTACTTATTTCTGTGCGTCTGAGGACGGACGTAAGATTCATACTCTGCATATTTTCATGTTTGTGAACATGGAACAGTGTCGTCAATTTATAAGTATAACTTCAGTGATTTATTTATAGTCCCAGCACTATCAGTAGGACCAGTTCATCGAAGAAATTCACCAAATAGACTGTCAAGGAATATAGTACTTGATAGGATAATATAGTAGGAATTATATCGTGTGTGTATCTGACAAAAACTTTATTTAATTCAGCACGAGATGACGCCTAAGTACGAGAATGGATCTGGGAACCAGCAGGACATTTGCCTAAAGATGTCAATGACCAGATAAACATCTTAAAGGAGATGGCCGCAGACGTATTCTTGGCGCTGTTTAAAGGATTGAGTACCAAATAAATTTATTTATTTATTAAATCAGCTACGGTATTATGGGATATTTTTGTAAATATTTGTTTGCTTGCTTGCTTGCTTGCTTGCTTGCTTGCTTGCATGCTTGGTAATGTAGATTATTAGTTTTTGTTTTACTGACACATTAAATATGGGACTAGCCGAGCGTTGCGTAATTTATATATTTTGTGATTGTATTTGGTTTAACTTTACGCGAGGACGCGCAGCCGTGCTCGCTTTCGCTTGCGTAAATCGCGGTCAAGCATTATTATTCGGAGGTCTGCCTTACAACAAAAATGGAACTGAATTAATTTTGAGATTAAAATAGAATTTGGAGGGTAAAAGATTATTTGTGAGTAGAATTTTATTACGGATCAGGATTATTTTGATAGTTGCTTTCCAGAAGATTTGAACGGGATGGCACTTTGCACCCGATTTTTTGTTGTGTATTTTTGTTAATGTGTCAATGGACGCAATATTGTTGATCTGTTTGAGCCGACCCAGTGTGTGTGTATGAGAGTCAGTCGAAGCTATGGGTGCGTTATGTGATTTTTATGATGTGCTAGCGAGAATATATCATGGTGATTATTCTGACTTGCTCCACGTCAACCCAGTTCATGTCCTCGCGAGGCTGGACTTGTGGTATATATTTGTTTCTCGCCATCCAGGGGATGCGTGAGATATGTTGGCGTTTTCCAGTGGAAAACCTGCACTTAGCTTGCCAGACTGAGAGAGGTATTTGTGGCTGTGTTGACTCATACAAATAGGGGAGCGCTCAATCAGATAACGTGTCTTGTCATTAGAACAGGCTTGCTTCCTGTACTGCAATTTAAGATGTTGTTTAAATTCACAAAACCTGATCGGTTATAATGAGTATTGTTGATTAAATGGGAGCTGTCCATAATTGTAAGGTAGCCACCGAAATTCGTGTTTGTCTGGCGTTTCATATAAATGTAAACTTAGTTTTTCAGCCGTTAGGCTTGTATTTTGTTGTTGTTGGTTCAATTTTTGGTGTGTTTATTTTTACGCGGCCTTGACCCGTGTCAAGTTAGGTTGCGCGAAGCTATGTTCCCAAATTATGATGAGAGCGGTTTTTGGCCTAGTTCGGGCATGCTCTTTTGTGTTCATTATGTGCTCCGGCACCAGTAAGAATCTCAGGGAGATTCTTCATTCTGTTTATATTATTAGATCTTGCATGTGTCAGTAGTAGTTTTAGAGTATTAATTAAGGGTGGGTTCCATAGCCGTAGTGCGATTTAAAAGATGCACTCCGTAAGCAACATGTCTGTTTCAGTTGTAAACGGACACGCATCAGTACTCGATTTCTTATTAACGAACAGTACACCGCACATTATATAACTTCTTGACCAGAAAAAAATGGACTTGTATCCATATGTTGTGACGAGTGAGTTCTTACCGCTCATATGCTTATGTTATGATTTTATCATTTATGTGATGCTGCATTCACATTGTCTTGTTGTGATGAGCGAGTTCCTACCGCTCAGTGTTATTATTATTATTTATTAAGGGGGTGAAAGTCAGGGAGGATTTGTTTTTATTTATTATTATTATTATTATTATTATTATTATGCACATATCTTTCAGTCATTAAATTTCTTTTATTCTACTTGTTATTCATTTTATTTCTAGTATAGCCTCTGTCATGAACCTTTCTATTCATTCGAGCATGTTGTTTTAAGCGAACTTTGCTGTGTAACGCAGTCAGGACTGAACACGACCCCGTAGACGACTCTCGACGAAACCATGCTTTATTGAAGGGTGCAGTATGGAAGGTGACCGGTTAAAATATATACGTCATCAACAAACGAAGTTACGAGTTGATACATATGCCGGTTTAGCAGACGCCTTGCATGTACGAGCAGAAAATGAAAATCTCAGAGTCGGTCGTAATGTAGTTTTGCCATCTTCTTTTACAGGTAGCCCAAGGAAAATATTGCAAAATTATCAGGATACGATGGCGATAGTGAGGAAGTTTGGAAAGCCAGATTTATTCATTACGTTCACCTATAATGCGGGCTGGCCAGAAATACTTAACAGCATTCATCTCTGGGAAACGACTAATAATAGACCTGATATTGAAGTGAGAGTTTTCCATTGCAAAGTAAAGGAATTGCTACGATTGATTAATGTTAAGGGAATTTTCGGTAAAAGCATATCTATATACAGTGGAATTTCAAAAACGAGGTCTCCCGCACATCCATTTACTCTTAACATTAACGGGAGATTGTAAGTTTCGAGAAATTTCTGACATTGACAGTGTGGTGTCAGCCGAAATACCAGATATCGAGGATGAAGCGCTATACGAGTTGGTAAGCGTCATATGGTACATGGTCCTCGCGGATCTTTGAATCCTGCTTCAGTCTGTATGAAAGATGGCGTATGTAAGAAAGATTTCCCTAAACAGTTTCAGGAAGAGACCAAAGATAATGCCAATGGTTATCCTTCGTATAGGAGAAGAAATAATGGACGGATTCTTATAAAAACAATTCGAGGCATTGACATTGAAGTCGATAGTCGATTCATTGTTCCCTACAATCCATTTTTTTACTTTACGTGCAAGCTCATATTAATGTTGAAATATGCTCAAATGTTCGGAGTGTTAAATACATCCACAAATATCGTATATATTAAAATCCACAAGTATGTGTATAAAGGTCATGACTGCTGCATTGTTAAAATATGTCCTGAAGGCGAAACGGTGAACTACGATGAAATTACTTCTTTCCTAAATGCTAGATATGTTAGTCCAACAGAAGCCGCATTCAGGATATTTTCATTTGACATGCATGAACAGTCACATTCTATCGTGCGATTACCAGTTCACTTGCCAAACTTGCAAAATATCTATTTTAAAAATGATAACGCTCCTGATATTTTACTTCAAGCACTGTTGCGCAACACGGAATTACAAGCGTGGTCCAAGTTAAATTAAGATTCGCAAGCCAGAAGTCCGTATATACTGTATATCCTGAAACACCAGTACATTACGTATGGAATAAGAGTAACTGCCAGTGGCAAAATAGAAAAAATGTTTCAAAAACTATAGGCAGAATGTATAATGTTTCACCTACAGAAACAGAAAGGTATTATTTACGCCTGTTATTGCTTCACGTCATAGGTGCTACCAGCTTCCAGGATCTACGAACATACAAAGCAGTTGTCTATTCTACTTTTAAAGAAACAGCTATGGAGCGAGGTTTGCTGATTGACGATACTGAATGGCAGCGTTGTTTGGCAGAAGCGTCACAATTTCAGATGTCTTCTCAGTTACGACAACTATTTTCTTACATATGTATCCTTCAGACCCCTTCAAATGTAAGATAGTTATGGGACATTTTCAAGAATTCATTATCAGAAGATTATCTGCCGTTTCACGAACCTAACATTGCATATCAGTTCACTCTTATACATATTTCTAATACATTAAAGCTCCATGGTCTTCCCATTACTTCTCTCGAATTGCCAGCTATTATTGATAATTTCCCTCAGACAAATTTACCAATGAATTATCCAAAACTTAATGAGGATCAATTAAGTCGGATGATAAACCAAGCAAATGGAAACCAAACGGCTATAATTACAGAAATTTTTGGGTTAGTATATAAGAGCAATGAAAGGATGAGTAATGCATATTTCATTGACGGTCCAGGGGGCACCGGGAAAACATTTCTTTACCAATGCTTGATTCACAGTTGCACAAATTTGGGGTTAAATGTAGTTTCTGTTGCATGGACTGGTATTGCAGCAATGTTACTACTGTACTCAGCCAGTTCAAGTTACCTCTACATTTACACGAAAGTTCTGTATCAGGAATAAAAGTTAACAGCAAGGAAGCTTTTTATATTCGTTCAGCAAAACTTATCATCTGGGATGAAGCCTCTATGGCTAATAAGTACGCGTTGATGTGTGTAAATCGGTTGCTCAAGGATATTATGAATAACGAAGTGCCTTTCAGAGGAAAAATTATCATCTTAGGTAGAGATTTTAGGCAGGTATTGCCTGTTGTGCCTCACGCATCTACCCATAAAGCAGCATCAGTCCAAATGTCAGTAAGGTTCTCTCGTTTGTGGCCATTATTCAAAATTTTTAAACTCAACAAAAAACTTCTAGATACAAATTGGTAACGGTGACTACCCTCACGTCGATGGAGAAAATTCAGAATTAGTCCCACGCTGAAAAATATTTCACGCTTTTCAAAAATAGCGATTTTAGAACCTAAAAATGAACATTGTACAGAAATCAATGACAAA
The DNA here is from genome assembly GCA_946902985.2 of Meconema thalassinum. NCBI lineage: Eukaryota > Metazoa > Arthropoda > Insecta > Orthoptera > Tettigoniidae > Meconema > Meconema thalassinum. Next base: position 612,346,959 of record OX336388.2, read on the forward strand.
GTTTTAGACCTAATCCCAGGATCATCGAGAACTTACATCAGTGGGAATAATTTGATTACTGAAGATGAGAGTGCACTTCTACAATTCCCAATAGAATTTTTAGACAGCATAGGCATAAGTGGATTGCCACCTCATATCCTTCGACTAAAAGAAGGCTCAATTGTGATTTTGTTGAGAAATATTAATGTTACCCAAGGTCTGTTGAACGGTACTAGACTGTTGGTTTAGAAGATGCATGACAATTGCTTACACCTGGAAATTATTACTGGCGTAAATGTTGGAAACAATGTCCTACTCCCTCGCCTTGACCTTACGCCATCAGATACTTCTAAGCCATTTTCCTTCAAAAGGAGGCAGTATCCAGTACGTTTGGCTGTTTGTATAACTATCAATAAAGCTCAAGGTCAAACACTAGATCAAGTAAGCATTTATTTACCTCAAACGGTGTTTAGCCATGGACAACTTTACTGTATGCCGCACTGTCGCGAGCAAAATCCTTTCATGACGTCAAAGTTCAAATAGAACCAAAAGGCAAGCGAACAGCAAATGTCGAATGGAAGGAAGTACTATTAGAATTTTGAAACGAATGTTGCGGAGGAGCACAGACCTCACCAAATGAGGCACATATTAAATAACAAGTATACAAGGACGTCTGCATCCCTAATACGATAACTGTCCTGTGGTAATGGTAAAAAAAAAAACTATTGTCCTACATCGGTGATTACTATCCTGTTGTTGTTGTTGTTGTTGTTTGAGTCTTCAGTCTTTTGACTGGTTTGATGCAGCTCTCCATGCCTCCCTGTCCTGAGCTAATCGTTTCATCTCTACATAGCTACCACACCCTGCATCCGAGGCAATCTGTTTAACATATTCTAACTTTGGTCTACCCCTACAGTTCTTGTCCTCGACCCTTCCTTCCATAACTAAGCTTGCTATTCCTGGGTGTCTTAGTATGTGTCCTACTAACCTATCTCTTCTCTTCATTAGCAGTCGCCAGAAACACCTCTCCTCTCCCACTCGTCTTAATACCTCTTCGTTTGTAACCCTATCTACCCATATGATCTTCATCATTCTCCTGTAACACCACATTTCAAATGCTTCAATTCTCCTCTTTTCTGCTGCACTATCCTACATCCTGTTATTTCATTCCCTCAGTTCTATAACAAAGATATAGGCCTACTCAATCAAATTTACAGCTTAATAAATATTAATTCCTTCTGTGTGAGTTATCTTTTCATTTCTCATCAATCGCCTTTACTTACTATTCTATCTGTAGGGGTGGAGGCGATAGCTGTCTTTACAGAGATGTGCAAATTATTAGATTCGATGTCAGTTTTCCAAAATTGCATTTTTACTTTTCACGGTTTAATACACTAAGTACGTTTACAAGGCGATGAAATTACTTCAAATGTTTAACCAAGACTCCTAATTATATTTTCATTTAAGAAACTCAAATTAAAATGATTTTTTAGAATTTCCACTAACAGAGGAGCCTTGCAAATGCAAAATGCCACACGTTTCGTTTTTATTACTTCACTCTACTTTACGTGTGAATTTAGAGCGGAGGGATTTGGGGTCTTTAACTGATGAACGCTATTGAACTATTCAAAGATTCATGAAATATGCATTGAAATCACCTGACTTGAATTCTTAAGTCAATGAAAAACTGAAAATGGACCCAGCTCAGATATCCCTCGGAATCCAATAATCTGAAAGTTTCCAGACGTAATTCCTTTTGGGAAAATGTGTAATTCCACGGGAGAGGAAACACTACTAAGTAGGACAACAAAAGGAGTTGGTCAATAAAATGATTATGAATAAAAGTAATTATGACTAAATAAATTTATTTATTTAATTCCATTAATTTGCACATCTCTATATGTTAACCAAGAGTTACATCTCTAAATTCAAATATAAGACACCCATCTTTTATTTTAAATTTATACCATTGTTCATAAGTAGACAAAACACCAAATTGTACCGCTGTAGCCTTAAATTGTGTGGATATCTCTATCTACTTAGTATAAAACAAAGTTCCCAATTCTTGGATGTAACGGGTAATCTCGAGAGCAACTTGATGGATTTTGATGTGGTTTTCACCATTCTGTAAAGGATTTCTCGATGAAGGATTAGGTAGAAAAACATTTATTTATGACCAAAAGAAGCCGAGCATTTACGATTTCAGTGAATTGAGTTGAAGAAAAACCTAACGTCCATGTGTCTTAAAAAAAAATCGATATTCTCTGAGAATTGTTCAGCATGAAAAGTTCTGCAAGAAAGTCCGCGACAGCTCCCACATCGACCACTGTAAGTGTTTTTACGTTTTCATTTCTTCCAGCAATCTCCATTCAGTGTAAATTTAAATTACTAGCTTCAGAGTGAGTTTACGAGCTTGCGAGCGACCCATCACCCTAGCTTCAGCCAGCATCGAACTGCCGAGTCGTGTTGAGTTAATTCTTCAGAAAAGAGTATAGCTTATGTGTTTGGAGTTAGCTGCTCACCTCGGCCTGACGTCCGTGCGCGTTTTAAGCTTACGCAGGGTAAATAGTGGGAAACACACACAGAGGACAGGCAGACACCCACACATTTGATCTCATAAGTCTACTTCATCATTTACCCAAAAACGACGGTACCGTGAATGTCTGTTCAGGTCACTAGCATGAAGACATGCAAATGTCATATGGACAGAAGTACTGTAGGATTGTTGAAGTGAATGCTGCGGAGCAGCACGGGTCTTCTAGTTATCTTTTAAAAAACATCTTGAAAATACAGCCGCCAAAATTAGAGGCCGAAATAATATCCTGCAGAAGCTTTGTGGAACTACTTGGGGAAGTTCTGCTACAACTCTGAGGTGTTCTGCATTAGGTCTTGTCTTCTCCGTTGCTGAATATTGGACTCCAGTTTGGCTGAACAGCCCCCATGTAAAGATAATTAATACCCAACTCAATAACACCATGAGACTGATCAGTGGCCTTATTAGATCTACGCCGACTTATTGGCTTCCTGTCCTCAGCAACATCATGCCTCCTGACCTACGCAGGAAAGCTACCCTGATCCGAGAGTATAAGAAAATGATGAGTAATCCAGCTCTTCCTATCCACTGCGACATCCCTGATCTGAATAGAAACCGACTGAAATCTAGACATCCACCCATCAATGCTAGAGATCTCACAGGTAATAATTTTAAGCCGAATATCGAATGGAGAAATGAATGGAGCACCAACATCAACCTTGACGCTTGGAGTGACTTAATAGGAGATAGCGCTGCACCCAGTTTTGACCTGCCAAGAGGAACGTGGACTGCCCTCAATAGGATCCGGACTAACCACGGGGTCTGTGCTGAATCACTCTTCAAATTGGGTAACATTCCTTCTCCCCAATGTGATTGCGGTGCTCCTTCACAGTCAGTTCACCACATTGTTCAAGAATGCCATAGAAGAGCATATCAGCGTAATCGGTCTGACTTCCTGTTGGCAAAACCTACAGCACTGCAATGGATACAGAATTTAGATTTAAAGATATGAGCCTGCCTTGTCATGTGTCGCTGTAAACATGTATATATCAATGTTTATGTGTGTATATATTTATCTTGCATGCTCGTTGTCTGTATGTCATACGATAAATAATAAATAAATAAAATTATTATTATTATTATTATTATTATTATTATTATTATTATTATTGTCTCATATGTTCACAATATCGTTGGGTACAATATTTCATTTCATCGGCATTTGTTGCAAGATGGAGTGGAGTTCTCTATACTGGTAGGTTGGGGAACGAACGAACTATGGAACAGGTCTGTAAAATAACTACTTTCTGCATACTGGTATGCGGATTATTATTATTATTATTATTATTATTATTAATTTCAATATACGATTGCTGTTGGCTGGGGTCGAAACTATTCCTTGTTTACTTGTGTCATGAACTTGCTTAATTGACAGGTAGAGTCACGCGGGAATGAATCCATTAGCCTTTCATCGTTCTACTCTCCGTGATAACATAAGCTCCTATTAAGCTTAGCTGTGCCGTTGAAACGCGCCATTATTAATTCGCCTATTATTATTATTATATTATTATTATTATTAATCATTCCGTTAACAATTCATAATATAACTTCTGTCTAATAAAACACAAGTAGCGCGTGCAATGCTGCTTGACTTGCACAGACTGCACTCTGTCATCACAGTGTCCCCCTACTCGTCTCGCAAAGGCTCTGCTGCTATTATCAACAAACGCCGGCGCAGCCAAGTTCAGCGGCATTCGTATCTTGAAAGGTTAAATACCATCGTATTAATCATTATGATTAATATTTACGCTCATTATGCTGTTGAGATTTTAGAGTTGGAAGTCGCCATGGCTGTCGGGAATGCAAAGGGGCATCTTGCAACCTGTTCCTCGGCGTGGACACGAGATGTACTGCAGCTCGGAACGGGGTGCTGTAACACCCAACCGTGATAACTGTGAGCCAAAAGTTTGAGGTTAGCTGCAGTAGCCAAATATTGGCGACCTGTCCTGACACTACCCGTCGCGTCGGTCGTCCCGAAACGGTTCTATGCTCTACTGTACATCGCACACATCGAGGCACACGTCAAACAACTTATCTTGTTGACAACTATCGACAGCACCCGTTGTGTTGTTATGAACGTTCGCTGCACTGTTCACAACACAAATCTAAATGCGTCCTTACTGGTCCTAGAACTTCCACTGAAATGGTGTCTCCCATTTGGTGTAGCGTTCTGTTTGTAGGCAGAGCTACAGACAGCGATCAGTATGTTTACAGACAGCTTAAGGGTCGGATTTTTGGTCGGCATAGGATTGGCTGCGAAAGCAACACAGTGACACTTCTAGGATGATTGAGATACAAATCGAGCCCACCTTTTAGTCTGTCTCATGAAAATGTTCAAAATATATACCAGCCCTCAGACCAAAATTACATTTCTTCGCAGTGCCGGAAATCAAACCTGGAGCTCAGGGATGACATCCAAGAATGCTAGCCACTAAACGACTAAACCCACGAGGTGCTCTCCAGAGAAATGAAAATTCTAATATATATATATGAGTAAAGAGGGTTTCGCTTGGTAGACATATGATGTTGTGCCCAAGGTTTGATTTTTATGTAATGACTTCTGACATATTTCTGTTTAAGATCTTTACGCTACAGAAAAGGAATCTGTTGACATCGAGTATAGATTTAGGTGTTAAGAAGTCATAACTTCGGTCTAATAAAACACATGTGCCACGCGCAATGTTGCTTGACTGCACTATGTCATCACTGTTTGGAGCGTGGCACTCGATGGAAGTGAAACTCGAACTATTGGCGCAGCAGTAGAATGGAGAATAGAAGAGTATGAAATTTGGCGTTGCAGTAGAATGATGAAGATCCGATGGGTAGATGGAGTACCAGCGGATCACAGTGCGGATGGAGTCATACTGCTGAGCTAATTGTTCGTGAATTGTGCGTGGCAATAGTAGACATTTGGTTTTTAGTTTTATAATTTGATAGGAAAACTGTGCTCCTGCTCATAGTCCCAAAATTAGTCCTTGGAATCAAGAACAGACAATGAAATTAATTGAAGATTGTCACGCCCGTCCTGAAACTCGAAAACAAATTATCACAAAAAATTACGTTTATTTAATCAAACGCGTTTCAACGACAAATATTTCAACTAACCTTGACAAATGTACGAAGTTCTGCGTTGATGGCTTCACATACTTCTGGTACTATCCGACAAATGATCTGTTTGGATATTTTAAGTGTGTACTGAAGACTTGTGTAGGGATCACCACTTGCTAAGAATCTTAACGTAACTGCAAGTCGAATCGTAGTTGAAATTGAAGCTCTGTAATTAGTGTCTATTCTGCTAATTCGTGGACCCACACTGTTGAGCAATATTTCAAAATCTGTAGGGGTCATTCGAGTGAAGTTCCGAAAACCTGCCCCGTCTTCAAATTCAGGTGCGGACGCAAACCAAGTAACATACTTGTATCGGATACAATGTTTCTAAACAGTCTGCATACTATATGCAGACTTGTATGGAGATTGTTTGCAGACTGTTTCCAGACTCCAAAGTAGTATATATACAGTCTTCATACAATTTTCAAACAGTTTGTATACAGTCTGCAAACAGTCTAAATACAGTCTGCAAACAAATCTGCCTGTGTGGACTAGGCTTTAGTTTAGAGGCTGCGACAACGCGTTCATGTGGCCCCTTGTACTTGGGTGTGTGTAGAATCTGTCTTATAACCCGTGTTAATTGTGATGACTGTTATAATGTGTTATCTGTTTTAATTCAAGTAAGGACTGCAGACAATAATTTAAGTAGTTCCTATTTTAGGTTGGTAGGACACATACTAAGACTCCCACCAATAGCAAACATAGTTATGGAAGGAAGGGTTGAGGACAGGAACCGTAGGGGTAGACCAAGGTTAGAATATGTTAAAGAGGTTGGCTTGGATGCATGGTGTGGTAACTATGTAGAGATAAAACAATTAGCACAGGGCAGGGAGGCATGGAGGGCAGCATCAAACCCATCAAAAGCCTGAAGACTCAAACAAAAACTACAACAACTACAACAAGGCAGCATATTATTAAATATAGTCTATTTGTAGCCTGTTTATTCAAATTTAGTTTTAATTATAAATAAACTATGCCGGCCCCGTGGTGTTGGGGTAGCGTGCCTGCCTCTCACCCGGAGGCCCCGGGTTCGATCCCCGGCTCCGTCAGGGATTTTAAAACTGACGTGAGGGTTGGAACGGGGTGCACTCAGCCTCGTGAGGACAATTGAGTAGCTGCCTGACAGTGAGACAGCGCCCCGATCACGAATACCAAGATTAACGGCCGAGGGGACCCGACGCGCTGATGACGCGTCACCCCAATATCTGCAGGCCAAATGGCTGGGCAGCGGTTGGTCGGCCTAGGCCCTTCATGGGCTGTATAGTGCCAGGGGTTGACTTTTTTTTTAATAAATAAACTACCATCCCGCTCCGGCTTCACCCCGTATCTTTAAAGGTTTACCCAGCGTAAGCTTAAGAGGCGCACGGACGGCAGGTTCCAGATGCAATTCAGAAAGGCCGAGGTGAACAGCGAAACTCCAAATACATATACTCTTCTCTGAAGTCTTAACTCGACAGTTTGATGATAGCCGAAACTGGGGTGATAGGCTCGCTCGCTAGCTCGCAACCTCGCACTGAAGCTAGTAATTTAAATTTCCACTCAATGGAGATTGTTGGAAGAAATGAATACCGGTAAGAGATATGCTTTAACAAACCCTAAACAACATTCGTTGAAATATGGTGAAAGATTCGTTGTTGTTGTTGACTCTGTGTACTTGAGTGTGTGGAGAATTTATCTGATAGGCAGTGTTACTGCAATACCTGTACTAGTGTGTGTATGTGTAATTGAGGTAGGTGGCCGTGGCCTTAGATTAGGCACCATATCTACATTTGTCTGGAGTTGTATTGGGAAACAACAAAAATAAACCGCTTCCAGGATGACTGAGGAAGGAATCGAACCCATCTATTCTCAGTTTACCCTCACGAGGCTGAATGTACCCCGTTTCAACCCTCATCCCAGAATTGCATTTCTTGTCAGAGCCGGGAATCGATCCCGGGCCTATGTGGAGACAGCCAAGAATCTTAGCCGCTACGCAATCATCTGCATCTTTGACAATACAAATTGTCCTTATAGTATAGGTGGTTAATGTACTGACCTCTAAGCTATAATGGGAAATATTTCGACAGTTATGTTTGACCAATTGTAAATAATTATGTTTCAGTAATTGACGGAAGTTGGGAATGACATGAGTTGGACGAAATCAACATCACCATATTCTGGATGTAAGCGAGTTTCTTACGAGCAGATTTGAGCATAATAATGCAATTGATGCCTGACACGGATGAGCGATTCAAGTCTTTTTTTGATTCTTGAAAGTAATCGCTTCAGAATTCTTAAGAAAAACAAAAGAAGCTTAAGTGGCTAGTCGTAGTTCTCAGAAAAGTATTCCTTCCGGGTCTCGCATGAGGATAATGTATGCGAACACCGGTAGCCGCATTGAGATACACAGCCTGCAGCGTAGCACGGCATATGCAAAGCAACAGTATCGGTGGAGCCAAAAACATCTTCCTGAAAACACAAACCACTTCGGACATCAGGTGTGTACAAGAATTACAACGTATGTACGAGAATTCTAGTACATATACAAGAATTTTATAATTTTTGCGTTGAACGAGGTTTGAGTTGTATTTGTATGTTGCATCTGTACAAAGAATTTCGTTAAAGGTCTATACGTTTGGTGTGCACCATGCCGGGTGTAGTACAGAGCAGAGGTCCTCAAAGTGGGGGGAGGGCCGGTGGGGAGGGGGGGATAGGAGTGGGAGGGGGGCCCTGAGGGGGTGGGGGTGGGGGGGGGGGGCTCAGAGAGTGATAAAGAGGGGGTGGGGGCGCCGGCTCTGATTGAAATATTTATATTTCATATTCAGTAAAAAATATTGCTATCCTCATATCCATGAATCTATCATAGACAAGAAGCTTCCACGAATATTATTTCACAAGAACTGACCAGTAGACCCTGCCAGCAGGAATTCTGAGGAAAGGCGTAGAGTAACATTTCCCACACAGCACCCCTTCACCCGTCACCCCCAAACAACCACTAATGACAATGAGCCACTTGACAATGTGACCGCCACTTCCTTACAAGAAGAGATTCTTCTATTTCTGCCATTGTCGACTCGAATTCAGCCAGGCCTTTGCAGTCAGTTCCAAGACAGTGAGTGAGCAGGTGAATTATAGTGCGTGTTTAGTGGAAGTGGTTAGCCCGATTTACAATAAACTGATACAAGTAATGCCATTAGCCATGGATAAGCGGCTTATTAGCAGTGGTCAAAGGAGACCCGATGAAAGTGATAGTGCTTGCCCTCCTTCGGAAATATTCAGTCCTAATATAGAACAAGAAGAATAAGGGGGGCGGAGAGCACTAGACATTTTATGTTTCAGAAGGGGGGTGCGACAGAAAATGTTTGAGAGCCCCTAGTACAGAGTCACTCTTTACTATTTCATTCGTCTAAGTCATAGGTTACCAAGCTGGGGTACGCGTACCCCCTGGAGGTACGCAACGAACCGGTTAGGGGTGGGCCAAAAATAAACGGTAATGGCGGCCGCCGTGTTCCCATCGCAGGGCCGGCGAGAATGAGCTAGTAAGGGCTCCGCCACTTCCCCTCGATACGTGCTGCCAGCCGGTTCAACACTGTGACGTCACAGGGTTGTCATTCGCGCCAACACTGCCATACAACTACCACTGCTTTGCATTAACCGGCAGCAAGTATTCAGTACTTAATGACCCCCATGATACCATTCTTCCCCTAGTGACACCCTCTTTGATATTATTCACTTTCAACAGTCAATAAATAATGCTTTAATTAAAGGCTAATGCACCTAGACAAGGTAAAATGTACGAAATCACAAGTAATCAGTTACTGATATGCTTACTTCTTGGATCCTACCCATTTGATAGATTTTAGGTAGATTTCATTAGAAAGCTAACTATTGCAATGGGTCCCATGTTTCGACTTCCGGAAAATTTCGACATATCTTCGCGTTTCACATCCCCCAGACCCCAAAACCACCGTCAGTTCAAAAGTTTATATATAATTTATGTATGTATATATATATATATATATATATATATATATATATATATCAGTTTCTTGTGGACACGATAACTGCCGTAATTTTGCACCAATCACTTTGAATTTTTTACATATAATGTATCCCTATAAAATCTCGGTCGAGTTCGTTAATGGGCAAAATCGGTCGAAGGGGGTGAAAATGGGGGGCTTTTTTTCGAAAAATTGAAATTTCACTATAACTCTCTTAATACGTGAAATATCGAATCCATTCAAAGTTTAAAATATGTGTCGGATAAGTGCCAACAATTTATGTCAAATACGTTTTTTGATAGCACCAACCATTGACCAAAGGGGTGGAAAAAAGTGGGGTTTTCGGGAAACATTAATCATATCTCTCTTAATAGGCACAATATCAAAACCGTACAAAGTGGACAATATTCCCCTAATAATTGCGTAAAACTTTTGTCTGAAATAATTTTTGATATGACCCACCATTACGCCAAGGGATGAGAAAAATGATTTCGGAATTATAAGAAAATGCCAAGAGCTATCCGAGGTTGCCATGGCAACACTACTAAATTGATGAGGGATGAGCCGTTGCCATGACAACGCACTTGCACGAGATCAGATTCAGTATTTCCATCTGACTAAGCCGGCCCCGTGGTGTTGGGGTAGCGCGCCTGCCTCTCACCCGGAGGCCCCGGGTTCGATCCCCGGCTCCGTCAGGGATTTTAAAACTGACGTGAGGGTTGGAACGGGGTGCACTCAGACTCGTGAGGACAATTGAGTAGCTGTCTGACAGTGAGACAGCACCCCGATCACGAATACCAATATTAACGGCCGAGGGGACCCGACGCACTGGTCACGCGTCCCCCCAAAATCTGCAGGCCAAATGGCTGGGCAGCGGTCGCTTGGTCGGCCTTAGCCCGTCATGGGCTGGATGGTGCCAGGGGTTGACTTTGACATCTGACTAAGTGGGAAGCGGCTTCGGTGACGTAACTGGTAGCATGCAGAATGTCTAAGCCCAAGGTCGCGGTTTCAAAGCCGGCCGAAGTCGTCGGATTTTCTAAGAGCGCTAAAATCCCTCAGTATGCTTTCCTTTGGAGGGGAAGTTCCAACGTTCGTTACGAGTTGCTGGTTGGGGTGGCATCTAGTAGCCAAGTTCACAGCTAGGTGTCATTGACGGTAGTACCTGGTAGCAACATATGGAACTACTGCTTGAAATTGACCGTCTGCAGTCCTTACCTGAATTACAGACTAATACATCCATTACAATTCACACCGTTTATCAGACAGATTCTACACTCACCCAAAGTACACGGGGTTAGATGACCGCGTTGTCGCAGCCCCTAAACTGAGGAACCAACCAGAGGTAGATTTCATTAGAAAGCTAACTATTGCAATGGGCACCATGTTTCGACTTCCGGAAAATTTCGACATATCTTCGCGTTACACATCCCCCAGACCCCAAAACCACCGTCAGTTCAAAAGTATATATATAGCCTATATATATATCAGTTTCTTGTGGACACGATAACTGCCGTAATTTTTCACCAATCACTTTTTACCGAATATGTATACCTATAAAATCTCGGTCGAGTTCGTTACTGGGCTAAATCGGTAGAAGGGGGTGAAAATGGGGGGCTTTTTTTCGAAAAAGTGAAATATTGCTATAACTCTCTTAATATGTGAAATATCGAATCCGTTCAACGTTCATACTATGTGTCGGATAAAGCCCAAAAATTTATGTTTGAAGAGTTTTTTTATATCACCAACCATTGACCAAAGGGGTGGGAAAAAGTGGGTTTTTCGGGAAACATTAATCATATCTCTCTTAATAGGCACAATATCAAAACCGTACGAAATGGACCATATTCCCCTAATAATTACCTAAAACTTTTGTCTGAAATAATTTTTGATATGACCCACCATTATGCCAAGGGATGTGAAAAATGATTTCGGAATTATAAGAAAATGCCAAGAGCTATCAGAGGTTGCCATGGCAACACTACTAATTTGATGAGGGATGAGCCATCAGACGTTGCCATGACAACGCACTTGCACGAGATCAGATTCAGTATTTTCAGCTAAGTGGGAAGCGGCTTCGGTGACGTAACTGGTGTAGCATGCAGAATGTCTATGCCCAAGGTCACGGTTTCAAAGCCAGCCGAAGTCGTCGGATTTTCTAAGTGAGCTAAAATCCCTCAGTATGCTTTCCTTTGGAGGGGAAGTTCCAACGTTCGTTGCGAGTTGCTGGTTGGGGTGGCATCTAGTAGCCAAGTTCACAGCTAGGTGTCGTTGACGGTAGTACCTGGTAGCAACATTAGGAACTACTGCTTGAAATTGACCGTCTGCAGTCCTTACCTGAATTACAGACTAATACAGCCATCCCTAAGTACACGGGGTTACATGACCGCGTTGTCGCAGCCCCTAAACTGAGGAACCAACCAAAATCTCTGCGGGAGATATAATTTTGCGTGAAGAAGTAACAGACCGTTACATAGTCACACATCAGTGTCGAAACCTTGCATAAGGACAGTGTGACCACAAGTATAAAAATGGACCCCAAATGACAAGAAGGTTACCGTTCCCATAAGACAATAAAATGTTTAAAATAAGCATAAAATGACGAAAAACAAAGTTAATTAAGCTCCTATTATAAAATACCTTCTCGCAATAAATGAGGTCTGATCCTTCTACGAAAACCAGCATATTCTGCCTATTTTCGCCTATCCCCAAGTTTGTCCGGTGAAATCTACCTCCGCCTTCCGGCGTGCCGAGAGGACTTTTTACATCTGTTTTCTCTCACTAAATTTGTTTCTATTAACTTCTCTAATTCTAATAAATGTTCTAAGTCTTGCATACACGTTAATGACTTCTTTACATACACTCGGGAATAGCGAATGCAGCCTATTTTTTTTAACACTTTCACTATTCCAGGTTGCCGATTAAACCCGAATAGAGGACCATGTATTTCTAAAAACGCCTTTTCAAATTCTTCCACTAAACTAAACCACTGGTCACTTGGTTCAGTAAGGCAGCCGTATGACAGAGTTCGTATCCAAGATGGCTGCCCGCCTTCGGGATTTCGAGCGAATTTCGTAATTCCTCCAAGGCCAGGGTCAATATCCCGAACACGGAATGCAACGTAGCCAGCGATGTACTTAACTCCTTCGTCCTCAGCCCATGTAATTTCGCCCTCGACATCTTGATATTCTGTAATAAAACCATACCAATACACAAATATGTTTTTATCCAGGGACGGTGCGTTATTAAGGGCCGAATGGGCCCTGCCCACCCAAGGCCGTTAGGCAGCATTGCAAAGAATTTGTTTAATTAATGTTTTTTAAAATTACTTTATAATACAGATACTCAACTTAAAATAACTGTTTTACCCTTCTAGAATCTCTAAAGAGAATTTATTATAAATAACTCATCCCTAGCTTAACATCCTGACAGTCTCGTACGGTGTATCGTCATAGCGAGGGCCGCTCCACAGAAGGTCCCATGTAAAGTATATGACTTGATGGGCCAGGCGATGAAACAGTGGACATAGCACTGTCTTGCACGCGAATTCTTCAGTGCTATGAAGGGAACTTTCTTTCTCTCTCAAGGGCCAGCAGATTGGGCCCATAGCGTTGCTTTGAAGTGAAACAGAAGATCTCTTCATTCCACTTCCTGCTTCTGTTTCTGTTAAATACGGGAGAAGGGTCCACCCCACGCCCTTGAACAGGTATTCAGCCATTGTTGGCAGCTTTCTGACATTATACAAAACTATATTTATGCATTTTCAGTTGTCTGAAGTTAATCTCTACTGTATAAATGTGCTTTTAACTATTTTGGAACGGTACGTAGTTATTTAATGTGTCGATTGTATGCGACATAGGAAAATGAAAGTGGAATATTTATTAACAAATCCATTTTCTTCTATAGCTCTGAACACTAAGTTAGAAATTAAATAATTATGACCTCATGAACCAAGCTTATGGATACATTTGCTTCATCCAAGCACAGGAGAGAATATATGTATAAATAAAGAGCCGTGTGAATACAGTTTTTAATGCATCAACTATTTATTAAAACTTGTTTCAAATATTGTGTATTGTGTAATGATGATAATGGCAATATTGGCAACAATGAATGCAAAATATAAAACAATATTTAATATGAAACAACAATAGTATCATCTGGCCCACCCTAAAATTTTAATCAAGAGCCGCCCCAGCATAGAACTATATCATAAATAATTACATTGCTTTATAAATACTTTAATATCACTATTAAAAACCAATTCAATATAATTTTCATTGAACTATGAATGTAGCCTACAAATTATGTAAAATGTGTTAAAAACTGTTTTGTGACGTCACATTCTCTGAGACTGTCAATATCCTCATTACAAATGGCCTGCTTTTTTAGGACTTAACTGTGCCAATCTTACTATAGCTGAAGCTCTAACGGCTCTGTTTCTGCTCCTGTCTGCCCTAAGTACAGAGGTTTGGCTTAGTGTACTATCATTGGGCAGATTTTAAGAAGGGACTGCAGATTTATTTAGTACTCTTTTCAATGGAAGTCCTAAAAGGCGGTTTTTCATATCATCTTGATAATCAGTAGGCAAGAAATGCTTACTACAAGTAAGTGCATTTTTTACGTTAATATTGTCTTTCCGGTGGCACTTGGTAACCCATTACTTTAAAATATCACTGTCATTTGGGAATCGGTGGTAAATGACGCCTACCTCACAGTCTTTGGTGTTGCGGTAGGTATTTCCACAATTAAAATTAGCACAGCTCATGTTTCATTGCGATTCTAAAATACTAAATCTTTTACGTATATAATTAAAGCTCGAAAACTGTATCGAATTATTAGACAATTACCTGCTTAAACACTGACGATGGACAACGCTCATGCAAAACACACACAATGAACTTCTCTGTCTCACTGAATCAAACAAACAAGAGGTGATTCCTTGGGAAAAGCCAAGTGGGCAAGCTCGGCTTACAACCCTATGACGTCACACGGCCAACGCCCCCCCTCCCCTCGCCGGCAGCAGCGGATTCGGCCAAACTTCAAAAGAGTGGCTGATCCCTTTCTAGCTCTCACCGGCCCTGTTCCCATCGTACGTGTGAGTCGTAATGTACCGGCTCGCAGTGCCGTCTTATTCACGCACGTCAAGGTCAATGCTCCCACCCTACGGCAACCCCAGTCACTTTCACCGCTGCACTGCTATTGTCCTGATTTGTCTATTTTTGACAAAATAATCGCTAGAATTAATTGGTTTTCAATAAAAACTAAATTTAAAAAATCTTATGTACTGTACTGTAATTGTTCATTCTCCTCAGCTAAATGTTTACACATCTTCATTTGCACTAGTCGCGTGGGTGAGTGGTTATAGTGTCGGACTACCAACCCCAAGATTGCAGGTTCGCTCCTGACCATGGTAAGTGATTTTTGAAAGGCGACAAAAGTCACGACACTCATGTCATACGTTGTTGGCATGTTAAAGAACCCATTTGAATTCAGTAGGCCGTGTTCAATGGCAAAATTAATCTCGGGATTTTCCGCCAACACAAAGTTCCTCCATTCTCTACTTGAAAGCGCTGTAATGTCAAGGAGTTTAGATATCTAACCTCCTTGACTTTCATAGCGTTCAAGGGAACGACGAAATTCGACATGCAAGCTACCCTCTGGGTGTCAATTAACAAAGCTTGCACCAGGCACCCGAGGCCATACGATATTATTATTATTTGCCCTAGTAAATAGAAGTAAAATTGAAAAACATATTTAACATTTTATTGAAATCAAATGCATACTAACAGCAAACAAATAATACATCGAAAATATGAGTTATATTCCAAAAAATAAGTTATAAATAGTTGTAAGTAATTTTATGTTCGATGATGTCGAAATGTAAATATTATATGTCAGAAAACTGTATCATAATGAGGGTCATTAAATTACTTTTCATTATGATACAGTTTCTCCAACCAATCAGAGATCAAGATTTTCATTCATTGACCAATTAGGTAAGGATAGCTTCGCACATGTGCTCAAAATGCAACATGCAGGACATGAATTACATGATTTGAAAGTTGGCAATGTAAAGGACATCAGATCAACCATTGTAATGTACCCGAGAGCACGGACGCTGACTGGCATTGAACCTGGGACTCTAAGAAGGAAAAATCATGTCTATGATTTTCCAGAGAACCGAACCCTAGATCTCAGAGGGGGGAAAGCCGCATATAACCCGAGATACAGTTGAAATAACAATTACTGAGGTGATTGATGCTTAATTTCATGTTTGGGAAAGGAATTATAAGCAATTTTAAGGAAGAATATTATATGAGCAGTGAGCTAACATACAGAATATCTAGCAAAAGTCGAGAAACTTGGAGCAACTTGACAGTTGATAAATGCCGCTGGAAAAGGGGCATGGCAGACAGTCGCCAACTACATCAATGTCAAACTATTTTCACGTGTCCAGTGGAAAGAGGAGCTCTTGCAGCAGCTCAAAAACCACCCGGAGACAAAGCAGAGTGTGAGGGGTGGGAGAAAGCCAAGAGAAATTAATTAATTACTGGCAAACGAGACATTCATATGGGATGAGAGTTACATCCACATGCCTGAAATCAAAGTGAGCTAATTTAGGGAAGAGGAGATTCCTAAATTGAAGCCTAGAAAGAATAAGATGCGGAGGATCGCAACCAAAGCAGTCTTAGGGCTATTAGCGGAGAGTCACAGGGGAATAACCGCAGAGGAGCGTCAGGACGCCGTTGAGAAAAACAATAAATATTAATTAATTGAGCGAGCGAATTGCCTGGACGCAAGGAGAATAGGGACCTCCAGGAAAATACGCTCCAGAATTATGCATTACCATGTCGATAAGTGCGTTATGAGAGAAAAAGCAGCTCCAGCTTCGGAAAGAAACTATGTTTTTACTAGAATCCTTTATAAGTTCAGAGAGGCTTGGAAGCGTCAGTTCGTTGACTCAATCCATGCGGGAAACACGTAAGTTCGTTGAAGCATTTCGTGCGCGCAGCACGCAAGTTCGTCAAGTCAGGACAGAACAAATAGACCATGGAAGGTGCATTATGCAGCCTATTTCAAGTGTTGATATAGTAAAATCACACTCAGTAAATGACATGCATATAATCAGTTGATTATACACGAGTGTAATGTATTATATCGTAGGAAAGTCGTGAAGTGTTGTCGTAGACAATGGACTTATCCGTCAGAATAGTAATGATCTGTAATATATCGTACAGTACAATATTAAAGTACGCGATAGGTCATGGGAGCAAGGACTGTATCCCAGGTATTTGTGATAAATTGTTAGAGAACAGACACAAGATTGATATACTAGACGATCTAGAGGAGAAGATAGGAACACACACAGTAGAGTACACATTCTTGGAAGACAGGAGTTGTACGCGTCTACTAGAGATAAACTTTCACTGGAAACGAGGAGTTGTCAGGTACATTGAAGCGCCCGCAACTCTGAAATTGTGCAGTAACGAGAACCCCAGAGAGGCATTGTGTGTAAATGCAAGTGTACAAAGTTTCGTGTTTCAAGTGTTGTATTGTAAAATATTTTAATTGTGTGAAAAAATGTATTATAGTGTAAAGTGCAAAATGTATCCATTTCGAGTGATAATCAAAGTGTTAATTGATAATAATAAATATAAAGAGGTCAAAGTCGAAATAAACATGTACATTCGGCATGTTGATGCCATAAACGTTGAATTGTGTCAAGTCCGACGAGAAAATACAATGGTATTATATGTGGAAGAATAAGTGATATGTGTCAGGAGGGTACAAATATGTTTCAGTGTAAAATATGTGCTATTAAAATAATTGCTAATAATAAATGCCAGTAATAATGCCAATAAAGTAATTGCCATTAAACTAATACCAGTAATGAGAACCGATGTAGAGCCATGGCATAATATAATCGAATCAGGGAAGTTTGAGGAGTGTCTTATGAGCCGAATTATCTAAAATATATATTGTTTCGCCGCGATAAGCGAGCAAGTGTAACGTAGAATCTAGAGATTTACGTAAATAAGTGCAGGGATCATTCCATGAGCATGTACGTCAGAAAAATCTTGTGAGCCATTCTACGAATCTGCAGTAAATATTGTTCGGCCAGAGTGCGTACCAGTGTATAGCGACAGCGTTGGGACAGGTAATGGTGCCTGTTTGCCCATATTCAGCGTCCTCGTAGCAACCAGGGATTAACAGTGTCACCCTGAGTCAGCTAATTAAATAATTGATCCACCCGTGTAGGTGAGACAATGTATCGTGGAGAGATCATGGCGATTCTCTACCAAATATTCGTACCGTGGAGCGGGATAACGATAGGAAACCCGGCTCGCACGCAGTTAAGAGCCACAGATTATTTCCCTAGGACGGCATAGCTATGAGAAATCCATCCCTTGTTAAGAATATTAATTGAGAGCCATATTGAGCCAATTATAATTACCCTAAGTGCAGGACGTAAATATTTAGGTAGATTCCGCTCGTAGAATGACACAATCCTACCCCAACCCTTGAAAGTAAAAGGTATCCAACGTTGGAGGCTTTGTTTACAAAATATGAAGTCTAGGTCATAGACACCAGACAGAGTGGAGTGGGAAGGCAGCCATCTTGTTTGAAGGCGTGGCTTAGCGAACCTATTGTCCGCACGAGACGGGGTAGCTAACTGACCGCGACCCTTGGTAAATTGGTACTATTCTATTGCAATACATAAACTGATATCCTGAACTAATTAAATAATGATTAATATTATTGCATACATGAATTGTACGCCTTCTGAACATGCAGAAATTTCGAAGGATCGTAAAAATCGCATAATATTTGGCCAAGTTAATACCTTGTGACATTTTAACTTTGCTAAATCTCGTTGATGTACTTTTAAGAAGTAATTGCCCATTTAATGTTAATTTATTCGGACGGGTAGCATTAATGCACGACTTGACACAATTGTAACGCTAGTAACGACTTAATCATGACCTGAGGAATGGCGTATGGTGAGACAAATCATAAAATTATTGTTGTTGTGGAGAGAGAGATGGTACTCATATTGCGTTTGAATCAGATGGGAAAGGAAAACGATTGTTACACAAATAAAGCAAAGCAAACGCAAATCAGAGAAATCAGAATGAAATTGTTGAATCATAATTGTAAAGATAAATGTTCCGATGCATACCGGACAGTGTGATTAGGTCAACAATGATTGAATTTAAAGGTAATTAAGTGATATAAAATAATTTGTTTATTTAGTGATTGTTGTATTGCGATGCATTAATTAATGTTAATTAAGCTATGTGAAAGACACTATGAACATTTCGTCAATGTCAAAAGTATAATTTAGGAAGTGTAGAATAGATTTTGGGTGCAGTGAAGCGCCACACATATTACAGACTCACAAAAGATGTTGCAGCATGCCTGATGAGCTCAGTGCATTAAAGTTGATCTGATCTTTGGATTAGTGAATCAGAGCTGCGGAGTGCAGATGAATCAGGTTAGGGTTTGTGTGATTGTATGTAATCGTCATCTGTGCGCTCCACGTATTTTATTTGTGTTGTGGGAAGTTAAATGTACATGTAATTTGGGGTTTGTTGTGTTTTTGCCATGATTTGAGTAATATTAACTTCAGTATTTAGTAATTTGTTTTTTTTTTCATGTAGAGTAGTCACCTGGTAGACATCAAATCCTGAGCATGTGGTCGTACAGTGGGAGGACGTACCATACCTCGAAAGACCGTGAGCAGTCGGGATACGAACATATGTTCTCCACATAATGTCAGATGGGTACAGTAGTTACAATCCCAAACTCAAAGACAAAATTAGCACGGTAAGAAAAAAATACTATGAAATATGCAAGAAATTTAGGAATCTACGTCTAGAAGGTTGCAACACATCATCCTTCTACCCTAGCCTATATAAATTACCGACATGGAAAGTGTGCACCGTCCGTATGTTGGCATAAACAAACTGAAGAATATTGCAAAATGAATAGCACTGTACCTTAACATCCGCAACTCCAATTTATACACAGAGCATTGCATTCGTACGATTTCACCGACAATTTTAGTGAACGCTGCTGTTAATATGAACACACTAGAACGCCATGGACGCAGCAATCATATGACATTGGATCCACGGAAATTATAACCCAGCTCTCTGTTCAGTAAAGTGATCTCTTATGTGAAACTTTTCCGCCAGATGTCAAGACTGATCCATTTGGGACTCCATTGATTTGCCTTCCGTTGACATTCTATACGCATCGAATTTGAAGAATAACAAGTTGATAATGGGATACATTTAATTTTTAAGCATTTCTAACAGCCTATTTTGTGTTATTTGACCAAAATTAGAAAATGATCCCACATAGTAGATGTGCGCTATCTGTTGGTGCTACTTCAAGATGAACAATGTTTCAAAGCTTTGGAATTCGTTATTGGGTAGAGAGCAAATGCTGAGCCCACACAATTCCCAAGAAGAAGACGAAGTCAACCGATATAATTTCGACAGATATTTATGAATATTTATGTTTGAACATAATAACAAAGTTATAATTATCGTCGAACATAAACAGTCGTATGCAACTTGCCTATAATGGTAATTAAGACACTCGTATGGAAATTATAATAGTACATTTTATAATTTCCATACGAGTGTCTTAATTACCATTATAGGCGACTTGCATACGACTGTTTATGTTCGACGATAATTATAACTATTTTATGTTCGAACATAAATATTTATCAATATCTGTCGAGATTTCGCCAGTTTTATATACTGAACAGAGCGCATGGGACGCAGAGAATACCTTGTATTTGACTATGGCCTCCTGGAATACCCCACTTTGACACTAGGGACACAGTGAAATTTAAAATAGGAAGGCCGTGGAAGTCAGCTCAGGTGCGATGCTATCCTTACCTAATTGGTCACAAAACTGTTTCTTGAGCTCTGATAGGTGGGAGTAACTGTCTCATAATGAAAACTTGTACTATAATGAGCCTCATTATAGTACAGTTTTCTGACATATAATATTTACATTTCGCCAGGTTCGAACATAAAACTCGCTACGCTCGTTTTATAAACTTACTCGTGTCTTAATTATTGCCATTATGGGCTCGTTGCATAATGCACTATTTTATTATTAATGCTTTCATTAAGTTATGTACATATTGTCCTAAAATATTAAACGTTTTAAAAGTTTTACATTTTAGGGGGTAGTATTTTCGGTAAATATGTGTAAAGGGGTACGGTAGAAAAAAAAGTTGGAAACCGATAGTCTAAGCCCTTTCACAGGGTTCTGGATTGGCGTTTACTGGTGTGGATTTGAACTTCATGGTCATGTTACTGCGGCGAGTAGATTCGCAACAATGTCCTTGTCTGTTTGACTTCTGTTGCTAATGACAAGTAAAAACCAATCTCCTCCTTGTTTGGCTGCCGACATAATAAGTGCCAACAGCCAGCAGACGAGCAAGTGGAACATTAAACCACTCTTTTATAACAGCTTAAATTGCTTTCAGGTAATTTAAATCGTAATTTCAACATAGTGATACTAAAGCACATAAAACTTCTCGTGCCGTATGCCATAAAACTGTAAAACGTAGCCTATGTGATAAGCGTGTTATGCATGTTCATTAAAAACTTCAGTACGGACTAATGTTCACATTTATATTACAACGGTCATAAATAAATGAGGGCACGAAGGTTCAAGGGTACAAGAACAGAGATACAAAAAGTGTTGCATTACTGAAACCAAGGACTTCAGACAGTGATTTTTTTTCCAAAAGGAAACTCAAGAGTTATTTATCATTTTTAGCCTGACGCTGACAAAAAAAAAGTATGGTTGTTGTTGTTGATTCGTTATGGGCTTTGCGACATCGTGGTCAAGTAGCCCCGTGTACTTGTGTGTGTGATTCGTGTGATATTCTGTGTTAATGTGATGGCTGTATTAGTGTGTGTGTTTGTAATTCAGATGAGGAATGGGAAGGAGGCGGCCGTGGCCTTAAGTTAGGAATCATCTTGACAATCGCCTGGAGTAGAAGTGGCAAACCACGAAAATCCACTTCCAGGATGGCTGAGGTGGGAATCGAACCCATCTCTTGTCAGTTTTGCCTCACGAGGCTGAGTGTATACCGTCCCAGCCCTACTGCGAATAATGTTGAAGAAAGATAGATTATATCCAACAATGAGTCTGTATGCTGAGGCAAGGGTCTTCAACATTAAACAATTGTATGCTTTTGAAATATATAAACACATTTTTAAAGACAGAAATAGAATTCAAGTTGTAAGTTACGGGTATGAATCTAGAAGTAATACAGTACACTCTATTTTATATCAACCTAAGTTAAGTATAGCGAAACGTAACTTTTTGTATTTCTCACCAAAATTGTATAATATTCTCCCAATTAAATTAAAATAATTTAAAGGAAATCATGCAAACCTGAAGATGCATATGAAACATTTTCTCTGGGCAAATAAAATTAAAATTGGAAATATAATTAGTTAAGCCTTCAAGTTTATTACACACGCAAATTCTATGTTCCTTCTTATTCATAAATTTTAGCACATAAAGCTTATACATAGAACGTATTATTCGACTAAGCCATTTCACAATGTTAAGAAATAGTAATCAATGATATGCATGCCACACTCAAGGTTGCACCTTTTAGTGGCAAATGCGATTGCTCTTCCTGTCTATATCATCTATATTATTAAAAATATTGATAAAAACTTATCCCAGTCCGTGCGGCCTTACTATCCGGCCGATTTTCTTCATCCTTTTTTTAAATGAAAGGTATTCATGCACAGATTTGTCATCAAGTATTACAAATCACTTAAATTACGCCGTTCTCAAATTATTTGATTTTTTCAACTTTTTCCGACCTTTTCCAACGTTGAAGTAATCATATCTTCGGTTCTGATTGAGTTACGAAGGTCGTCTTAGCCTAAGAACACTCAGTGAATCAAGAGCTATCATTTGCGCTCTTAACCACTCAAATCGGATGATTATGAGGAAAGTTATGAGTGGACATACTGTGCCCTTTTAGCAAGAAATATGCAAATCACAGTATGCCAGCATTGCTCAATTCGGGATTTCGGGGTTGTAGTATGTTCTCCCACTCTGTGACTTACACATTTTGGATTAAATAGAGGATACACTTGCAAAAATAACAACAAAATCAACTCCTATTTTAAAACATTTAATTAACCAAAATTATGGCGCTACAAACAATAAAACAATTAAATTACTGACCAATAATCTTCTACTTGTTCCAAGTGAACAAGGAATAATATAAGAATTAAACAAATATTGTATTAAAACACATGGTTTCCTTTAAAACCAACAATTCATAATTATTTTTACTTCCATAAAGTCAAAAAAAAGTCAACCCCTGGCACTATCCAGCCCATGACGGGCTAAGGCCGACCAAGCGACCGCTGCCCAGCCATTTGGCCTTCAGATATTGGGGTGACGCGTGATCAGCGCGTCGGGTCCCCTCGGCCGTTAATCTTGGTATTCGTGATCGGGGCGCTGTCTCACTGTCAGACAGCTACTCAATTGTCCTCACGAGGCTGAGTGCACCCCGTTCCAACCCTCACGTCAGTTTTAAAATCCCTGACGGAGCCGGGGATCGAACCCGGGGCCTCCGGGTGAGAGGCAGGCGCGCTACCCCAACACCACGGGGCCGGCCTTCCATAAAGTACCTATCTTAAAGTTCCATATAACTACGAGCTCCTTTGGCTCGATATTTTCCAATAATAATGGTGTCATTCCTTTGTACACCTCAAAAACTATTTTTATCTTTTCTTATCATCAAAACAAATATATAATTACATTTAAAATTACATGTTAATTATTTACTTTAATATTTGGGCACTTCACATGTTCTCAGCATTTACTATCTCTCTCAAATTTTACAAATTCATCACGGTTATCGGGAAAATACTTGTGTACTCCAGAGTTATAAAGATTACTTGACAAAGTCAAAAACTATGATTACTCCCGGAACCTAGTTACCTTCATTTAACTCGTGGAATCCTACTTCCATCCGACATTACAATAGGGATTGTTATTTATTTTATTTGTCTTATAAGACCATTATCACATAAGAAAACTACGATCTGAACTGGCAAGCGATAATTTCATCTACAAGGACCTCGGTTCAATTCCCTGGTCATTAACAACTTTAAACACTTACGATGTATTCATTACTTCTTACAAGACGGCCTTCAGCCACCCCTCCTGCTCCTAGGGTCTGACCGTAATACTTGAGCGTGATTTATGACTGTGCAGGAAACTTCCCGTTTTAGTCTGCGGGTGGAACTCTCTTCAAAGCTTTTAAACAAACCTTCCTTTCATTTTCAGTTCTTTGGGGAGACCTGGCTTTTACTTCACTTATTTTCTTTCAACAATATTATTTGGCTCATAAACCACTTTCGTAACCTTGGCATTTATTAATTATAAAGGGTCCTCATTGATTGGGAAGAGTAATACACATTCTACGACGAATAATTAGGGGCTTTAACAACAAGAGGATTCTAGGTTCGAATCTCTTAACATGCCTCGGGAACCATTCCCATATTGGAGGACTTATACAAAATGCGATTTAAAGTCGGCCGTGGCCTACATGACCTACGCTCAATAATACCATACATTTGCTCCCTTTTACATAATAACACACACATGGCCTCGTGATCTACGTCACAATTAGAGGACTTACAACATATCTCAATTCACTGCAATCAACTACCCTTCATAAGTAACTTACCAAGTACTTTAACTTTTACGCGTTCCTAGCGTGACATTTTATTTTAATTGCGCTCCGTTGCGCTATACATTATTTTAAGCCTATCGTCTTCCAAGAACTGATAAATTCCATATTAACAATTGATACATATCTCAATTTTTATATTAATCTTTTCCTTTGACAATAATTGCTCTATTTTAATAACATGCGTTAATATCATGTCTTATACTTTTTATTAAGGCTCCAACGCTCTTATGTTCATATCATTCAATTTGATCTTCATTTATATTTCCTTACCTTGTTATTATTATTATTATTCATATTATATCTTCATTCCTTACAAAAGCTATTTCTTTCATATAACTCAAATTTACCTTTATTTAAATATCTTTCATGATAATTAATATTATTACGCTTGCTCTTATAACATTCGTCAAATACACTGACATTTTATTCATACATTTCCTCTACAGGATTTATTCTTTCAAATAATTATTTATAATTTCTCTTTATTCTATTTTTGTTCAGACCGCGTCCTTATTCTGTATTTAGTTATTTAGAAACATCCCTTTTACTCAAAAACTCCGGTGGATTTGTACACAATCACTTCCCCGACACCAAAACATAATGAAAATCTTTACTCACATGTTTAAGGTCGTTTTCTGACCCTTCTCCTCGTGCGATGTGTCATTTTTGGCCCACTTTTTAACTTACTCCATCGTGTACAACTTCATTGCATGTACAGATATATCTTGACACATATTTAACACGTATACATTTAACACTAATAACATTTTAAATACACTGGTGTATCCGTTTAGAACACACAATAAAGAAACACTGAAATATATTATTTTAACACAAAAACTTGATATATTTACACTTCACAATTTTTGATCACTAGGCCGCTATTTATGCCTATCACACGTGACCTCTTGATCTCCCGTCTCCAAGGGTGAAATTTAGTAATGTCGGCTTCCTATCCTCTCTGAATGTGAAAGTCTCGAATCATCTACTTCCTCCCTGCAATAGCACTCCTTCGAATCCCGTTCTGGACGATCTGCTATTCCTCTGACACGAACGGCTCCCCTTTTAGATTCTGTTTATTGATCTTAATGAAAGTCTGTTCTGTTCACGGTCCCCTTGATAATTTATCGGTGACCTATGGATTTTTTAGCAACTAATACTTCTTGCGTCTTAGTGCTTTTGAATAGTTCGTCTGCTTTCTTGAAACGAATGTCTATAGTTTCCTGTCTTCTCCTTTGCTTATTCGGTTCTAGTACTTCTAATCTTCGAAAATACTTACGAACCTTATTTCTCTGTCCCTGCTCGGGTTCTTTAAATTAGATAAACTGTTTATCTCTCTGTCACGGTACTTCCGTACGCTATGATACTTTTGGTCGTTTACTTAAAGACCTATCGCCTTGAGTCCTACGTTCGCAGCCTGCTCTGACTATATTTTACGAAATTTTCACTGTAAACCTTTTTACTGTCGGACCTAAATCCTGTAACTAGGATTTTCCTAATTTTTCTCAAACACGGCGATACTGTACTTTTACTGCTTTACGACTCCTTACGGAGGCACGTAAATTATTGATAACGCGATGCCCGTGGCTATCGGATATTCTTCATTCGCTGTGATACTGCGTTTTTCCCCTCAAGGAAAGCTGGTATATTGTCTTCGGTGTGTTTCAGCGTGACGCCCCACACGGACTATCTGAATTCGATGTTTGATGAAGCAGAGTGACGCCCCCTCACGGACTGTCGGAATACTGCATGTACTGATGCAAAGTGACGCCCTCCTAGGCTCTCGGAATACTGCATGTACTGATGCAAAGTGACGCCCTCCTGGGCTATCGGAAACTGCATGTTTGGCTTGGTGAGGCCAGGAGTTTTATACTTTTTAGTCACAAAAAGATAAAATCCTAGTCCTTTTCGTGACCAACTTTTGAACTAATTGTCGTACAATTATACAAATTATATCTCCAGAAAGCTCGTCTTCTCAACGTCAAATGATCTCATTGCGCATACGAATCGATCGTGCAATTCGGAGATATTAATTAATTTGTAGTCTTCAGCTGCGTGGGTGTTGCTGTTCATTTTTAAATTCTCCTCTCCTCGGGTCTCAGTGAATCCCCAATGACGTATACTGCGTTTGCAGTTTTTTCTGTGCAATTATTACAAGGTTTTTCTTTACACAAAAATCTCTAATCCGAAATGATTCACAGTCCAGTGATTATTTACTTATTTTTATTCTCGCAAATCGGTTAAATTTAATTATTCTTCTTCTAGCACATCGGCGGTGTTGCCGTTTTAATGCAAGCTAAGCTGGATTTCCGAGTCACGCTTCCTTGTCTAACAGCCAAAACTTTCCACTCGCTCTATTAATATCCATGACTGGCTCCTTCTGAATGTCAAGAGGCATGATCTCATCTACTGAACACCTGGTCCTCGCCGCTTGCACAACATTAGGCTAAAATCCTGGCTTGAAATTTCTCTATGTTACATTAGAAACTGTATGTTTCTTTCATTTCTTCCCCAAATACATGGATTCGATCCCTTTTGAGCCAATGGTACATGGGTTCATCTCACCCCTCCTTAGGTAAAATAAATTTTCGAAAAATTTTTGAGGAAATTTATTATCTTTCTTTATTCGTCGAAGCCATCATAACGTTATCCGTACTGTCCCCGTTTACCCGGATAGTAGGCTGTCAGATATCCGCCCCCTCAATCGGATTGCCAACAATCAATCGCACCAGCTCAGTTACATCAATGAAAATGGCACTGACAGATACTACCGAGGTTTGAACACAGAAGTTACCAAGAAAAATTATTGTGGAACACACCAAAATAGACGGGGTTTTCATACTTACATTTACTTACCTCTTATAAATATCTCGGGGATTGGGTTGACAACAGGATCTTTAAAGTATGCTCTCACAATAACCTTCACCATGACATTTAAAAATGAACCAGACCGAAGACGAGAACTTTGAACTGTACAAAAGCTTTATTTTCAAATAAAGAGTATGATTTTCACAACTCAACAAAATAAACGTGGCTATCAGTAGCCTATGTCAATCTGACTACGTCCTCCTAAAGGACTTGCAAATTTATCAAACAATATGTTAGCTCCCATGAGCTCAAATTAACGTAACATTTTAAAACACATTTGGATTGGATGAGGAAGTCAGGGTACGACATATATAGAGCATTTGGTTTCTTTTAATAAACAATGCACTGGTATTAATAGGCACAAGGCCGGAGTATCGACCTCACCCGCTTATAACCAGATGTCGAGCCAGCTGGTCTACTCCTCAACCTGGCTCACACCTGTCAAATGGGGCTCCCTCGTCACACCACACTGTGTAAGAATTCAGCTCCTTTTAAATCTTTAAATGTCTACAAGACAACTCATACATATTGACGCAAATCTTTCAAATGCTTAACTCACATCCCACTGAATCATTTTAACTATCCTTAAACTTGTTAAGTTATCATCCAAATGTTTAATAAGCATAATTTAGAGTATAAAACACACTCTTAAATGTTTATAACAAAATCACATAAATTATTTATAACAATTAAAAATTGTTTATAATATTGTCGAAAATAATTACAAAATTTTTTAAACACGCCTTTAACATTTCTTTCGTTCCACATTATTGTCAAAGATATTTACATTTATTATTTACAATATCAACATTTAAATTATTTAAATTATTAATTTAAGAAATACATTGAACCACATGTTTTATCCGGTTGGTAAATCCATAATCGTGTTTAATATAATCGACCAATGAAGGTTAGTTATACATGTAAATGTCACAATCTGGTTTAATAAAGGTTGTAATAATTTTAATTATTTGTGACGGTAATCTTCATTCAAAATCTTATTTCAAATTCTTTCAAAACTCTTGTTAATTATAACAGTAAATTCACTTGATTAATTTTTCAACGAACTATGACAATACACTCTAGCGGAAAATACTTCGCTTACAAAATAATGCACAAACTGCATTCAAAATAGCCCAAAATTCATCATATATTAAAATTTGGCATTAAAACTTCCACCGAACTTACAAAACTTCCACAAATAATTCTTTATCATTATTAACTACTGTGGGAATCTCCTTCATTTATTTAAGGGCATTATACATCAGCGACTTTCAACATGTCCGCTGCACTATCGATTATACATTCATAGTTCCACTTAAAAATTCTTATATCAATAAATGTTTCAAAACTGTTGTCATTTAAACTTCGTGGATTTCATTCATGAATCGAAATGAAATAAAAATTTGCCAATCACAAACAAATTTAATAGTGAATACGCTTATATACGCCTGTCTGGTCTATCAAAATTTAAGATTAACATCTTCAAAGAATTGTAGTATAAAAATACTATCATCAAACAAAGTGCGACTAACTGCAAAATAGTCGAATAGAATCCAATTAGACTGGGGAATGCAAACATCATTATATAAATCTCTATATGAGAAAAAACCTAACACAAGTTTCACGAATTTAATGCATTCAATAATTCATAATTAATGTTCATCGTTCACAAAATTGCCTAAGATGCAATGGTCGTTCAAGACTGACGATAAATGTCTGTGTTGCAATCAATTCAAATAACGACTAGTATTTCCAAGATCGTCGACAACGTACTGGATTTTAACGCTCTAAAATCATTTAAATGTTCTTCCTTCTTGATGATGACAGAAAATTGGTCAAAGTAATTAAACTGGGGTAGAATTACTTTAATAAAGTGACACGCTGTCTGAATTTAAATCTGCCACAAAAATCATTAACATACAGTCAAATCGTGACTACAAAAATAAGCAAATTACTGAAAAATCTAAGTATCAGTCTCAACTGATTCAAAATCATATAACTATGCCCATGACATAACAATGTCTTAATAAAACGTCGAAAAAGGCATTACTCATCAAGGTGTACTGAGAATAGGAATCTCAAACAAGAATATCGGGCAAAAAATACATGAGGACAAAAATATGGGAAAAATGGTTGCTCAAACATTGCTAAGAAACTCAAATACAATAAACGTTCACGACTACCTTATCTGCCGATTGACGTTCCAGAGGAAAATTCCCCAAAGAAGACTGTTGATGGATCCATTTCACCAAGTTTAAGCTGAGCTCCATCCTCGAAACCAGAAACAGCACCATCGGAGAATCGAACTGCTTCACGAAGACGGACGACATCCTTCCGGCAATAATCTTCTTTGTGAGTCGGGACAACCCTGACCTCTCTTGAAAAATCCCTGAAGTTCCAGTTGAAAATCGCCATGAAGTTTTTGTATAAATTTCCGAAGAAATATTCATATTCAGAAAGTATGAAATCATTTCTATTGCTGTTTGATAGTATTCAGCCTTTAATCACGAAACATGGGTGTAGATGGTTATTTACCACATGTTCGCTTGTATGGAATAGCAATTAGCGAAGTTCCATGCTGCTATCTTACTCCGTTGAAATATGTCCCAATTGCATTAAGTCCTTTAGCCTTCCATTTTCTCTTCGGTAATAGTATTAGAAGAACAAACTGCCATATTAAATTGCTCCATTATACTGCAGTGTTGTGTCACAAAAGCAATCTGAAGTCTCCCTATTTCACTAGCCCTGTCAGCCGTAGCGTAGAGTCTGGCTATACAAAGTGTTTCTCCTGTGGCGAGAAAATCACTTTTGTCAGTCGTCTAATATTGTCAATAACTTCCAAAATACTTCCTCGAAATTGTTCAGCTTTTCTACAGTCCTTACTGTAGCAATGCACAAGAGAATTAGCTAATAGGCGACCGCTAACTGTTCACAGCTAATCTTGTAGAAGCGTTATAAGTGTCGTTTCAACTTCACCTAGATTTACTTCACAGTAAACCTGCACTGCTTGTAAGTTCGACTCTCGTTTAATGCAGTGGCTTCGCCACGCGTTACAAAGACGACTTTTTCACTACTAATCTCACTCGACGTTTCACTGAAATGACTATTTGAGATCTGACGATTGATTTATAATCTGAGAGAATGAGGAATGAGCGAACGAGGCTCCTCTCTTCTGCGCAAGGCCTTTTATGAACTTCATGAGGGGCGTATCTATCCCTTCCATCGCGTGTTACTGCGTCATCGCTAGAAGTTCCAACTTCGTCAATACATGACGGATTTTCATAATTCAAAAACTGAAAATAAATTTCACCAAAATTCCAGAACAATGCCTCTACTGCAAATGGATTTCCACAATTCTGCATTCCAAAAAGTAATAAAAATACCATAGTTTCAGCAATCTCCGTCTTCCTTCAGACTATCGTTCATTGGTTTGAGTCTCCCCTCCAATAGCATAATTTCTTCCTCAGCAGAATTCCACGTTTCCTGCGACTGCGTCGTACATCTCGGATCCTTCTCGAATAAATGCTGACGTCACTGAGAATCTCAGCTCAAGTAGCGTGCTGGCATAACGTCTGCGTCATCCGTGCTTACGTCATGACTACCCACGTCATAACTATGACAGCCATAACTTTCGCTATAATTTCCAAAATAGCCACCGTGGTCTCTATATAATTCAATTACGGGGGCATTCTCCTCTCACCACGTTTTAAAAACAGTTGCAAATTGTTTTTAAACTCAGTGTTACAAGTACCTCAACTCTCTTGAACACGAAATTGAATTATTACTGGCTTACTCTAGTATGATATTTCCTCTATGTTCCTTAATCATAAATCTGGGTTGTGTGGCTAATGTATTCTCTCCTCTCTAATTTCTCTTCTGTCCAGTATTTCTATTTTCTATGTTCTGCTGGCTCGTAGAAGGCCCAGGATCGATTACAACATCCTGCCTTTTCTTTTGGTTGTCGGCTTCTTTTTCCCGTAATTCTTTCAGGTATTGCTGGCTTTCCTTCTCTCTTTCTTGATACTGATCGGGTGTCATAACCTGACCTTGAGGATTCTGATTTCTGTTTTGGCTCTGGTTATTCCTATTATAATTTCGGTTATAACCATTATTGTTATAATATCTGCCTCTTCCATTGTAATTTCCTCGGTTATAGTTCCAACCTCTTCTCTGTTGATACGGTCGGTAACCTTGCGATCTGTTATCTCGAAACTGATTATTCCTGTGAGGACCTACATTGTCAGTTTTCTCCTCGTCTGGCTTGTTAGTTTGTTGGACTTGGTCCATATATACAGTATTTATTTCTTTAAACTCCTGCCTTTGACCTTTCTGTACCACGTTAGGCATTGGACTGGTGTAGTCTAACCTCCTCAGTAATTCATCCATGCTGGTTAAATCCCTGATGTTGGACGAAATTATTAGTCTTCTCACCTCAACTGGCAGCATACGAGAAATCGCATCAATAAGTTGCTCCGTGGACAATGGGGGTTGTAAGAATCTCAAGCGGGATAATTGACTCGTAAAGAAATCAGCGTACCGCGTTGGAAGAGTACCGGAGTATTTTCTTGAATACACCTCCGCTCTTAACGAATTCTGCGCTTCTATGGACCAAAATCGTTTGATTAATGCCTCTGCAAACTCGTCAAAGTTACTGAATGTGTATCTAAATGCGCGAAACCATTCGAGGGGTCCTCCAATCAAATATCTCTCCACTATCTTCATCTCTCTCTCTCTGGGAATGTGAGCTTCGATGAAATAATCTTTGAGGTTCCTTACTTATTCGATTGGTGTCAAACTATCCGTGTTACTGAATTTTTGCGGTTTATCTTCAAAATTCCTGATGACCGTTACGTTCCTCGGATATGAATCCGGGTAGTTTTTCCCACTATCACGATAGTTCCACTCAGGTTCCATATTCCTCTCGTCATCTTCCTCCCTGAATCTGGATATACGTTCTTCAGGAGTCACGTCTCTCTCTTCTGGATCTAGGTTATATCTTCTGGCATAATTCCTACTGGTTTCACAAGCCAAGCCTTGTGTATCCTTGTCAGTGATTTCCGTTAAGACTTTCTTGATTAACTCTTCTTTGTAGGTCTCCATTAAATTAGCCTCTCCTAACTTCAAATTCTGCAGTTTACTCGTCGTTTCATTCACATCAGAGACAACTTTATGAATCTGTTCCTCTAATGCAGATTTTAATGTTTGCACATCCTGACCTAGTTGTGTTCTATCTTCAACTTGTCTTTCGGATAGCGAATCCATCCTGACGCTTAAATCTTTCCTAATCTGTACTACTTCATTGTTAATATCAATTTGAGTACTGGCAAGTTTCCTTTCAATACGATCCTGAATTTGGGTTATATGTTCCCCACTTGACCTAGTCCACTCGTCTTTCCATATTGCTACATTTTCCGTTAACATTTCTGCTATGTCTAATTCAATATCCTCTTTCAATACTTTATTATGGTCTAATACTTGGGTTCTCATGACCTCTACATCAAACTTTAAACCTTCTAAAGACGCTGTCGTTCTAACTGACTCATCAACTAGCCTAGTCGTTAATGCACTTATATTACGTGTACAAAGAGTTTTCGAATTTTCTATCTCTTCCCTGACTTTATTTACATCAGTTTGGACTTTAGCAACATCTACGAAAACTGTGTTTACCTCTACTTGAATTTTATTTATGTCACTTTGCATCTCGTTTACATCCGAATGAATGTTATTAATATCAACCTGAACATTGGACACATCAGTTCTAACATTTTGGATCCCTCTTTGGACTTCCTCAACCTTGTCTTGGACAGTCGCAACATCATTTTTGACAACAACTTCCTCAGCCCTAGCACAAGAAATATCACTACGGATATTAGCAACATCTAAATTCAACATTGTAAGATCTTTATGCACATTAGCAACATCAATTTTAACATCAGCAACATTTTTATGCATATTAGACACATCTATTTTAACATTGGACATGTCTGAGCGGATGTCAGTTACAGTATTCACAATTCCTTGGGTATTAATCTGTAAACGCGACATATTATCCTCTAAGTTAGCAGAACTGGTCTGAAGAACTTTCATATTCTCCTCCATTCGACTAGCATTCTCCTTCATACTTTCATTCATGCTAGCTTTCAAGTTAGCAGACAAATTACTAGCATTCTCCTCCATTCGACTAGTATTCCTAGCTTCCATCTCCTTCATGCTTTCATTCAGCATCTGCTTCATACTACTATTCATGTTAGCAGACATCTCCGCTAACATCATCTTCAAACTTTCATCTGCCATTACAATATTATTCAAAAATTAGACTGCTGTAGGGACATACATCAAAAGAGCAAAATAACAACAGTTGAGCAACACTTTTCACCATATATATAAATTTGATCAATTTTCTGTCTTAAATCTAACTTATAACTACCTTATAATTAACTTTCGAAGACACTTTATGTTGAAACAAACTCAAGCACATGTTCAAATTTCACTGGCTCATTTTAAAATATCCTATCACAAATGATTTACATTTACAATCCAAATAATTTAATTTTATCTTTAATATGACTAAAATGTCATAAGCCGGTCAAATAAAATAAGATTCCAGATTATAGGCGATTTTTCAAAGTTTCCAGCCCATTTAACCTTTCTCAAGTCGTATACGATCTGATCTTTTCTGAGTGTAATTTTCCTACTACAATACAACATTTAATTCCTATATAATCACACTCTTAAATTCTACAATTGGCCAAGACATCTAACAAAGAATCAACCTCTTTATTTGAGTTTAATCGAACCACACGTTTTAGGTTTGCCAATCCTACTGGCGTTCAACCTGGTGATCCAGTTATGTTGAATCGAGCCCCACGTTGGGCGCCAATCCTTCTGTCCCCGTTTACCCGGATAGTAGGCTGTCAGATATCCGCCCCCTCAATCGGATTGCCAACAATCAATCGCACCAGCTCAGTTACATCAATGAAAATGGCACTGACAGATACTACCGAGGTTTGAACACAGAAGTTACCAAGAAAAATTATTGTGGAACACACCAAAATAGACGGGGTTTTCATACTTACATTTACTTACCTCTTATAAATATCTCGGGGATTGGGTTGACAACAGGATCTTTAAAGTATGCTCTCACAATAACCTTCACCATGACATTTAAAAATGAACCAGACCGAAGACGAGAACTTTGAACTGTACAAAAGCTTTATTTTCAAATAAAGAGTATGATTTTCACAACTCAACAAAATAAACGTGGCTATCAGTAGCCTATGTCAATCTGACTACGTCCTCCTAAAGGACTTGCAAATTTATCAAACAATATGTTAGCTCCCATGAGCTCAAAATAACGTAACATTTTGAAACACATTTGGATTGGATGAGGAAGTCAGGGTACGACATATATAGAGCATTTGGTTTCTTTTAATAAACATTGCACTGGTATTAATAGGCACAAGGCCGGAGTATCGACCTCACCCGCTTATAACCAGATGTCGAGCCAGCTGGTCTACTCCTCAACCTGGCTCACACCTGTCAAATGGGGCTCCCTCGTCACACCACACTGTGTAAGAATTCAGCTCCTTTTAAATCTTTAAATGTCTACAAGACAACTCATACATATTGACGCAAATCTTTCAAATGCTTAACTCACATCCCACTGAATCATTTTAACTATCCTTAAACTTGTTAAGTTATCATCCAAATGTTTAATAAGCATAATTTAGAGTATAAAACACACTCTTAAATGTTTATAACAAAACCACATAAATTATTTATAACAATTAAAAATTGTTTATAATATTGTCGAAAATAATTACAAAAATTTTTAAACACGCCTTTAACATTTCTTTCGTTCCACATTATTGTCAAAGATATTTACATTTATTATTTACAATATCAACATTTAAATTATTTAAATTATTAATTTAAGAAATACATTGAACCACATGTTTTATCCGGTTGGTAAATCCATAATCGTGTTTAATATAATCGACCAATGAAGGTTAGTTATACATGTAAATGTCACAATCTGGTTTAATAAAGGTTGTAATAATTTTAATTATTTGTGACGGTAATCTTCATTCAAAATCTTATTTCAAATTCTTTCAAAACTCTTGTTAATTATAACAGTAAATTCACTTGATTAATTTTTCAACGAACTATGACAATACACTCTAGCGGAAAATACTTCGCTTACAAAATAATGCACAAACTGCATTCAAAATAGCCCAAAATTCATCATATATTAAAATATGGCATTAAAACTTCCACCGAACTTACAAAACTTCCACAAATAATTCTTTATCATTATTAACTACTGTGGGAATCTCCTTCATTTATTTAAGGGCATTATACATCAGCGACTTTCAACATGTCCGCTGCACTATCGATTATACATTCATAGTTCCACTTAAAAATTCTTATATCAATAATTGTTTCAAAACTGTTGTCATTTAAACTTCGTGGATTTCATTCATGAATCGAAATGAAATAAAAATTTGCCAATCACAAACAAATTTAATAGTGAATACGCTTATATACGCCTGTCTGGTCTATCAAAATTTAAGATTAACATCTTCAAAGAATTGTAGTATAAAAATACTATCATCAAACAAAGTGCGACTAACTGCAAAATAGTCGAATAGAATCCAATTAGACTGGGGAATGCAAACATCATTATATAAATCCCTATATGAGAAAAAACCTAACACAAGTTTCACGAATTTAATGCATTCAATAATTCATAATTAATGTTCATCGTTCACAAAATTGCCTAAGATGCAATGGTCGTTCAAGACTGACGATAAATGTCTGTGTTGCAATCAATTCAAATAACGACTAGTATTTCCAAGATCGTCGACAACGTACTGGATTTTAACGCTCTAAAATCATTTAAATGTTCTTCCTTCTTGATGATGACAGAAAATTGGTCAAAGTAATTAAACTGGGGTAGAATTACTTTAATAAAGTGACACGCTGTCTGAATTTAAATCTGCCACAAAAATCATTAACATACAGTCAAATCGTGACTACAAAAATAAGCAAATTACTGAAAAATCTAAGTATCAGTCTCAACTGATTCAAAATCATATAACTATGCCCATGACATAACAATGTCTTAATAAAACGTCGAAAAAGGCATTACTCATCAAGGTGTACTGAGAATAGGAATCTCAAACAAGAATATCGGGCAAAAAATACATGAGGACAAAAATATGGGAAAAATGGTTGCTCAAACATTGCTAAGAAACTCAAATACAATAAACGTTCACGACTACCTTATCTGCCGATTGACGTTCCAGAGGAAAATTCCCCAAAGAAGACTGTTGATGGATCCATTTCACCAAGTTTAAGCTGAGCTCCATCCTCGAAACCAGAAACAGCACCATCGGAGAATCGAACTGCTTCACGAAGACGGACGACATCCTTCCGGCAATAATCTTCTTTGTGAGTCGGGACAACCCTGACCTCTCTTGAAAAATCCCTGAAGTTCCAGTTGAAAATCGCCATGAAGTTTTTGTATAAATTTCCGAAGAAATATTCATATTCAGAAAGTATGAAATCATTTCTATTGCTGTTTGATAGTATTCAGCCTTTAATCACGAAACATGGGTGTAGATGGTTATTTACCACATGTTCGCTTGTATGGAATAGCAATTAGCGAAGTTCCATGCTGCTATCTTACTCCGTTGAAATATGTCCCAATTGCATTAAGTCCTTTAGCCTTCCATTTTCTCTTCGGTAATAGTATTAGAAGAACAAACTACCATATTAAATTGCTCCATTATACTGCAGTGTTGTGTCACAAAAGCAATCTGAAGTCTCCCTATTTCACTAGCCCTGTCAGCCGTAGCGTAGAGTCTGGCTATACAAAGTGTTTCTCCTGTGGCGAGAAAATCACTTTTGTCAGTCGTCTAATATTGTCAATAACTTCCAAAATACTTCCTCGAAATTGTTCAGCTTTTCTACAGTCCTTACTGTAGCAATGCACAAGAGAATTAGCTAATAGGCGACCGCTAACTGTTCACAGCTAATCTTGTAGAAGCGTTATAAGTGTCGTTTCAACTTCACCTAGATTTACTTCACAGTAAACCTGCACTGCTTGTAAGTTCGACTCTCGTTTAATGCAGTGGCTTCGCCACGCGTTACAAAGACGACTTTTTCACTACTAATCTCACTCGACGTTTCACTGAAATGACTATTTGAGATCTGACGATTGATTTATAATCTGAGAGAATGAGGAATGAGCGAATGAGGCTCCTCTCTTCTGCGCAAGGCCTTTTATGAACTTCATGAGGGGCGTATCTATCCCTTCCATCGCGTGTTACTGCGTCATCGCTAGAAGTTCCAACTTCGTCAATACATGACGGATTTTCATAATTCAAAAACTGAAAATAAATTTCACCAAAATTCCAGAACAATGCCTCTACTGCAAATGGATTTCCACAATTCTGCATTCCAAAAAGTAATAAAAATACCATAGTTTCAGCAATCTCCGTCTTCCTTCAGACTATCGTTCATTGGTTTGAGTCTCCCCTCCAATAGCATAATTTCTTCCTCAGCAGAATTCCACGTTTCCTGCGACTGCGTCGTACATCTCGGATCCTTCTCGAATAAATGCTGACGTCACTGAGAATCTCAGCTCAAGTAGCGTGCTGGCATAACGTCTGCGTCATCCGTGCTTACGTCATGACTACCCACGTCATAACTATGACAGCCATAACTTTCGCTATAATTTCCAAAATAGCCACCGTGGTCTCTATATAATTCAATTACGGGGGCAGTACCTTCTGTTTCTTTTATTTCTTTAAAGTCGTATCCGGTAATTGTGTAGGATGGGTACGCTCTGTCCCTACCCTTTCTTTCCTTTTCATTTATTTGTCTGGACTTTAAGTCTCCAGAACCTCATTCTTCTTTAAGGGTGTGGTCTATCCCTACCCGTTTCCTTATTTCATCATTCTCCTTTCTTAAATTGAAATTTTCTTCTTCAACCAAATTAATTATTTCTTTTATTTCCCAATACAATTTCTCCAATTCGCATTCGCACTCGAATGTTTAAGCTCTGTTTCCTATTTCTTCCTCATTCTCGTTTCTATCAAAAGTGGATTCATCTCTAAATTGTTCCATAACCAGGGCTTGTTCATTGGCTTCATCGAAGTCTTCGGGAGGGTAATACACTTTCAAATTCGCTGAATTCATGGTCACTTCGTGATTCGTTTCACAGTGCCGAATTCTGTAGGCATTATTTCTCAAATCTCTGATTATTTGATACGGTCCGTGGTACATTTTCTGGAACTTTTTGTACACGCGGTTCCCTGGATCCGAAATGGCTGGTCTTTTTACTAACACCATTTCCCCTGTTAGTAGTGGCCGATGATACCTCTTGTGCCTATTTCTTCTTTGCCTCCTGTCGGCTTGAGCTTTTAGATGCTCAAAGGCTCTTCTAATACGTACATCTCTTCCAGGCTGAGCGTCTGCTGGCCTAGGAATTACCAGACTCCAAGGTCTCTCTGGTTGCTCATTCCGATGTAACGTTATTGGTATCTCTCCCGTAGATTCATGGATTGTATTGTTTATACAAAATTCGATAATATCCAAGATATCTATCCACTTCCAATTTTCTTCGGCACAGTATATTCTACAATACTTGACCGTCTCCCTCATCACTCTTTCTACAGGATTTGCCTCTGGATGGCGAATACTTGACAAAATCTGACGTATTCCAAGTCTTTCTAATTCTTGTCTGAACTCTACACTGGTGAAACAACTACCGTGATCCGACAACAAATTCTCAGGTTTTCCCAGAATCGGTATCACTTTTTCTTTGAGTCGTTTTAACACCTGTTTGGTACTAGTCTTCTGTATGGGAGCAAGGACAACCATTTTAGTGAAGACATCCATAGCCACCATTATGTGTCGATTTCCTCTTCTTGCCTTGGGCAAAGGTCCGAAATTATCAATAGAGATGATTTGACCTGGCCTCTCGGGCAACAATGGTATAGGCTTTTGTCTCATCAGAAATGCATTTGGTTTGATCCTTTGACATAGATCACATGTCTTCAGCGTGTCCCTTACAGTTTCTCTCAGTCTCGGCCATACAAATGCTTCTTTCAGCATCGAGACTGTTTTGTCAACTCCCATATGTCCGAACGATCTATGGGCTAACCATACTATTTTCCTCTGCAAAATTGCAGGTACAACAATCCTTAATCGCGTATGGTCAGAGTCCACAAACTTATATAATAATCCATTATAAAATGTGTAATCTTGAGCTATCTTATTAGCTTCCGTGTACGCTGGTGTTCCCCTTATCAAACTTCCCTCAAGGAAAGATATGAGCATGTTCATCCATGGATCCTCACGTTGCCGTTGACTAATGCTTCTTAACTCATTTAGAGTACGCTGATCCCTGTCTTACAAATCAATAGCCATTACTTCCTCTTCTGTGGACTCTGGCTGTCTACTTAAATAGTCTGGAACTATATTTTCTTTTCCTGGACAGTATTCTATCTTGACATCAAACTGTTGAATGTATAAAGCCCAACGCATCAACCTTTGACTGGATAGGTCAGTCTTCATCAAAAAGGTTAAGGCTTTATGATCCGTTCTTAAAATGACTTGAAACCCATATACGATCTTTCGCCAATATTGCAGTGCGTGCAATATCGCTAACAGCTCGATTTCGCTGATCGTATAATTTTTCTCGTGTGGTTTCAGTCTCCGACTCGTGAAAGCTAGATAGTTTTTCTTATCAGGGTTCTCCGGGTTTTCCTGATACAGCATTGCCCCTATTCCAATCTGGGATGCGTCTGTTTGAATGATAAATCTCTGATTAAAATCAGGATATCCTAGCTTCACATAGTTTAAGAGCATTTCCTTGGCCTCCACAAATGCTTTTTCTGTTTCCTCCGTCCATTTCCACTTGCCCCCCTTCTTCAGAAGGTCCTGTAGTGGTGCAACGGTTTTTGTGTATGATGGACAATGTCCTGAGAAGAATCCAATCAATCCCAAAAACTGGCGAACGTTCTTCACTTTCAAAGGCCTTGGAAAATCTCTTATCGATTCTAATTTGCATGGATTTGGTTTAACACCATCCTTGTCAATCACATGCCCTAAAAATGTTACTTGTCTTTGACAAAAATTTGACTTCTTTAAATTGACTTTAAAGGCACCGGGTGTGGATGAGTTGAGTGTGGAGATGGTGAGAGCAGCAGGAGAGGTGGGGATACAGTGGCTGTACCGAGTGATGAGGACAGCATGGAAGGAAAGGAAGACCCCAGAGGACTGGAAAAAAGGAATCATTGTCCCGATCTTCAAGAAAGGTAGTAGAACAGATTGCAGAAACTATCGGGGAATAACACTGATGAGTCATTGTGCAAAGATCTTCGAGAAAGTTTTGGAAAAGAGAATTAGGACAAGGATAGAAGGAGGGATGAGGGAAGAACAACATGGCTTCAGAGCAGGAAGGTCCACAGTGGATTTGATTTTTGCTGTAAGGCAGTTACAAGAACAGCACTATGAGTATGGAACAGATCTACTGATGGCCTTCCTGGACATTGAGAAAGCATATGACAGTGTATGCAGAAACAAAGTATGGAAGTCCCTGGAGGATAGAGGAGTAGAGAAATGGACTATAAAGAGGATAAAGGAGATGTACAAGGGAAGCGTGAGCTGTGTGATAGTGGGAGGAGAGAGATCTGACTGGTTGGAACAAAGAAACGGCCTGAAACAAGGAAGTGCACTGTCACCGTTACTTTTCATTGTGGTGATGGATGACATAATGACCCGAGTGGCACAAGTAATTGGGGACGGAAAGATGAAAGCAATGGTGTTTGCAGATGATTTGATGATTTGGGGAAACAAGGAGGAGGAGGTACAGGAACAGTTGGACGTGTGGGAAGGAATAATACAAGGATATGGGATGAAATTTAGCATAAATAAGAGTGAGATGGTGATCACAACAAGGAAGAAGGAAAGAACCACAACGGGAATAACAATTGGTGGGGTACAGCTGAAGAAAGTGGAGAGTTTTAAGTATCTGGGAAGCCTGATACAAGATAATGGAAGAAACGATAGAGAAATAAATGAGCGGGGGAGGCAGGCAGAAGCATTTCGGAGGAGTGTGAGAAGCATGTTATGGAGCAAGGATGTCCCTCAGAACAGCAAAAAGATCATATATCGGACGTACTATGTCCCTATCCTGACGTATGCCTCGGAGACCTGGGTTATGAAAGGAAGGGAGAAGAGCAAAATACAGGCCAGTGAGATGAGGTTCTTGAGAAGCAGTATTGGAGCTACAAAGTTGGACAGAATAAGAAATGAGAGGACCAGAGAATTAATGAAGGAGGAACCATTACAGGATGGTATAGAGAAATCTAGACTTAGATGGTATGGACATGTAAAACGAATGGAGGAGAAGAGGATACCCAGGAGAGTACATGAGACGAAGTGGGAAGGAAAGAGACCGAGGGGAAGACCGAGAGACAGGTGGCTGAAGGGGGTGGAAGAAAGCGTGAAGAAGAGAGGAGAAGACTGGACAAGGGTGGAGGCTGAGAGATGGTGGGAAGACAGAAGACGTTGGAGAGGCTTGTGTTCCAAACAGACCCGGCCAGTGGCTGGAAACTGTGCAAGATGATGATGATGATGAAGTCTTCCAATAATTTCTTCAACTTCTCTAAATGTTCCTCAATGTTCTCCGAGGTAAGCAAAATATCATCCACATAACGGATAGTACAATCTTTCACTTCCTCTGACAGGTTTCGATCAAGCGCTCTTATTAAGGCAGATCCTGCGGTCTTTAATCCAAACGGACATCTCCTGAAACAATATGTTTGTTGGTCAAACTGAAATCCAGTCAACAAGCTGGTTTTCTCTTCCAGTTCGAGATGATGATTCGAAGAAGTCATGTCAATATTTGTGAAAATCTTCTTGCCTTTGAATTTCCTCAGTATTTCTTTTATGGGTGGTGCCGAATCATTTTCTGGTATGATTTTTGCGTTTAAATTTCTGGCATCTAGACACACCCTTACTGAGCCATCCGGTTTTCTCACAATCACTAATGGACTAACATATGGTGTCGCCATCTTTTCTATAACACCTGCATTCATCATCTCCTGCAGTGTTTTCTTCGTTTGTGGGTAATGTTTTTCCGCAACCGGATATGGTTTTTGTCTGAACGGTGCCCAATCATTAATTGGAACGCGTATTTAAAATTTTCAATCTTCCCTGGCTTGGAATCAAATACGTCCCTGAAATTTAATAATAATTTCTTTAATTGCCCCTTATTTTCGAGGTTAACTTTAGCTTCCTCTACCTTTCCTGACAGGTTGGTCTCGAACTCAGTTTCCAAATTATCTTCGAGTTCTATGTTGAGGACTTCAAATATCCTTTCTATGTCCGTATAACCTTCCTCAGTTACTTCTTCCACATGCCATACCTGTTTTCTCATTTTCACATCCTGTTCCTGTAGGTTAATGTTTTGTTCATCCACATCCTCTCTTTGGATTCTAATGCAGTTTTGCGCTAGATCTATGATGACCTTGTTCTCACGGATAAAATCAATACCTAATATGACATTATACGGTAATTGATTTACCAGCAAAAAGCATTGCGAAATTTCAGCGTTACCCATGATCAGATCAATGTATACCTGAAATTTACATGTTAAAGATTTCTCAGGGATAATCCCCTTAATCTTTACACTTGATGTGGGAATCTTTAATACGCGGCCCCTTGTTTCCAGTTCATTTAGAAGGGTTTGCGTAAATAAACTTATTGTGGATCCGGTATCAATTAATGCCCTGACCAGTAATCCTTCTATCCTTAGCATAATTATGGGTAATTCTCTTTTGATAGGTTGGATTCCTTCCACCTCCTCGTTAATTAGCTCATCTGGTCTAGCTATCCAATTCACAATTTCTACCTCCTCCCAGCTCCTGGTATGTTTCCACTTTTGACGATTTAAATTTGAAGTTTTTTTTAAATCCTGAGGGCTTCCTTTCCCCTCATTCTTTAATTGAGCTTGTAGTTCCAAGCTTTAAGCTCCGTCTAGTCGGTCGGGTGATTTTCGGTTCTTGATTGCCTCACTCCAACGGACTTCTTGCCTTTCAGGTTCGTCTGGTCGTTCGTTCATATAACGAAGACTTTCCTGATACCTCTCTTCTATTTCGGCCCGATATTCATCATCCCTATCCTCTGGCCTTACGTTCCTTCTGGGATAATTCTCCCATTTCTTTCTGTTTTCTTGCCTCTGATGGTTATTGTTATAGGGTCGGCTCTCTTGTTGCCTATAACCCGTATTCCTAGGATTTCTTCCTCGATATCCTCCTCTGTAATATGGCTGTATTCCTCTAGGCTCCTGGTGCCCATACTCTCGACCTAGTCCTTGAGTATCAGTGCTAGTGGACTGATTTCTGGTCGATGGTTTTTCTCTGTCTTCCTGACTGCTGGCCATGTGTACCTGTTCAGTCTGTCTTTGATGCCTGGGAGTAACGTGCCAAGTCGTCATATCTAATTGACGTAATACACTCTCCACTTCCACAGCACTTCTGGCTTTGGATGAGATTAACAGCCTCTGAATCTCATATGGAAGTTGTCTTGCAATGGCGGCACACAGGTCGTTCTCAGCTGGAGCAATATAAAGTTCCCTGAATTTACACAACTGAGCGGTGAAAAATTCTGAGTACTTGGTTGGTGCATTTGTGCTGTACTTCCTAGAGTACAGATCTAGCCTTAAATTCTCTTGGACGTCTGCTGCCCAATATCGTTTTAAAAATGCTTCCCTAAAGCCTTCCACCGTATCAAAGGTGTACCTGAAACTTCTGAACCAGGTGAGACAATCACCTGCCAACAGCTTTTCAATAGCTCTCAGTCTCCGATCCT
Source organism: Meconema thalassinum (assembly GCA_946902985.2). Classification (NCBI taxonomy): domain Eukaryota; kingdom Metazoa; phylum Arthropoda; class Insecta; order Orthoptera; family Tettigoniidae; genus Meconema; species Meconema thalassinum. The sequence continues at coordinate 612,391,147 of OX336388.2, forward strand.
GAGGAACTTTCATTTCGTTTAAGTACTCTGCAACTTCCTTTAACCAGTATTTTGGAGTAATTGACATGTTATTACCCGTAAATTTTACCGGTCTGTCCTCATTCGACTTAATGATGTTTATTATCTGACCATTTGTCTGGTTCATGTACGGGGTTGACATCGCCATCGGATATCCTGGGTTCTTATAAGGGCTCTCCCCTCCTAAGTCCCTATCTGTATCTGTGCCTTGTTCACGGGAATCTACCCATCCTGTCTTTGGAAACTCCTCCTGATTCTCAAATTCTAACTTCCTTTCCCTTCGGGCACTTTCTTCATTAGCCATGAGTTGGATTTCCATTTGACTGTTCTTATGTTCAGTCCTCTCCGACCGTGATCTTAATTCATTCTGAATTCTTTCTTGATTCCTTTTACTATCTTCCTCTTCCTTTTTGAGTTGGGATTTCTCTTCCCGGAGACTATCCCTGATTTCAGCTAATTGATCTTCTACCTCTTTCTTGATGACCATGACCTGTTTTGTTATAATTTCTGGTTTAATGTCCCCTCTGGTATCTAGGTCTTCTCGTATTCCCTTTATTTTCTTCTCCATTTCTCTTTGTCCTTTGACCATATCTATTTTGATTCCGTCAAGCCTTTCTTCAGTTTTCCCTTGGCTCTTAAATAATCTCATCATTTCATCTTGGACCTGATTTACTTCAGTATGAGTTTTTCCTACTTGGACCTTTAATGTTCCGATGGTTTCCTGAACATCATTAATACCCTGACTTATTTCATCTATCTTATGGGTACTTTCCTTATTTTCGTCCTCTCGTTGTTTTCTTTCACTCTGGAGATGCCCCTCGTATATACCTAATCTTCGATTTATTTCACCCTCATACTTCTTTAAGTTCTCATCTACCTGCCCGGTAAACCGCTCAAATTGACCTTTCATGTCCCGCGCATCCTTTTGATTTTGGTTTTTCATCTCGGTTACTTCGGCCTGAACTACACCGATTTTGTTCTCGAGGATTCCTACTTGGTTCTCCACCCCTGTAAATCTGTCTTCTAGCCTATCAAGACTCTCTTTTATCTCTTTCCGGGATTTTTCACAAATACTCTGGTTCGATTCTATCTGATCTTCTAACCTTTTCTGCACACCTTGAATCTGGGTTACAAGTTCATCTTTACAATCATCACCCTTTTCTTCCATCTTAATTAATTTAGTTTCTATAGAACCAAAATTATTTTCCATGGAACCTATTTTATCCTCAATAATTTTAAAATGATTTTGACATTCATTTTGGGATTTTACCGTATTTTTATTCAAGGTATCTATTTGGGCTTGCAATCCTGACTGAAGTGCCCCCTTTTCCTTTTCAATTTTACTTGTGATTTCCCCTTTTAACTCAGTTAACTTGTCCCCAAACTTAGTGTCAAACCCTTGAAATTTGTTATTCATTGCTTCTTCTAAACTCTCTTGGAGTTCATTTGACCTTTTTTTCATTCCCTCAATTTCAGCCTTCACTTCTTCGTTCATTCTTACACAGTTAACCTCAATAGCTTCTAGTTTAGTTCCCATGTTATCACTTTTAGCTTCGATATCTACTAATTTAGTTCCCATGTTAACACTATTAGTTTCGATGGCTTCTAATTTAGTTCCCATGTTATCACTATTAGTTTTTAGTGATTCTAAGCTTTGCTTCATGGATCCTAAATCCCTTTTATTTTCATCCTTTTGGAGACCCAATGTATTGTTCATAGTTTCCAATTTATTGTTCATGGCCTCCAAGAGCCGTTGCATCTCCTCACTCAATGCCATCTTATTAGAATACAGTGGGCTACTCATGCCACATCGCTACAACATGCTTGAGAGATAGTAATCTGAATCATTGTGTCCCAATTTCTTTAAAAATTTACTTTGGTACGGGTATTTACTACAACGTACCCTTTTGATATCTTTATTCAAACTCAGATACTTTTATGGAAGCATTTAAAATTCAAAATTTCGAAAAACCATTTTTTTTCAAAAATTGAAAATTTTGATTTTTCGAGAAAACTCGGGTTTTCTCTAGGAAAACTCATCCCTGCGTACTGGGCGCCAAAATCGAAGATTTGCTGAGGGGTTGTTTAAATCCAGGGCTGCTCGGTGTGAGTTTCTAGGGACCCATGCGGTCAGTTAATATTATACGTTGTAGCTATTACTATCATTACTTTACTTTACATGAAATGACCGTCTTTAGTGTTCCTCTTGTTATTAATCCAAGCACATTATTTCTAAACCCCCATGTGCCCTTTTAGCAAGAAATATGCAAATCACAGTATGCCAGCATTGCTCAATTCGGGATTTCGGGGTTGTAGTATGTTCTCCCACTCTGTGACTTACACATTTTGGATTAAATAGAGGATACACTTGCAAAAATAACAACAAAATCAACTCCAATTTTAAAACATTTAATTAACCAAAATTATGGCGCTACAAACAATAAAACAATTAAATTACTGACCAATAATCTTCTACTTGTTCCAAGTGAACAAGGAATAATATAAGAATTAAACAAATATTGTATTAAAACACATGGTTTCCTTTAAAACCAACAATTCATAATTATTTTTACTTCCATAAAGTACCTATCTTAAAGTTCCATATAACTACGAGCTCCTTTGGCTCGATATTTTCCAATAATAATGGTGTCATTCCTTTGTACACCTCAAAAACTATTTTTATCTTTTCTTATCATCAAAACAAATATATAATTACATTTAAAATTACATGTTAATTATTTACTTTAATATTTGGGCACTTCACATGTTCTCAGCATTTACTATCTCTCTCAAATTTTACAAATTCATCACGGTTATCGGGAAAATACTTGAGTACTCCAGAGTTATAAAGATTACTTGACAAAGTCAAAAACTATGATTACTCCCGGAACCTAGTTACCTTCCTTTAACTCGTGGAATCCTACTTCCATACGACATTACAATAGGGATTGTTATTTATTTTATTTGTCTTATAAGACTATTATCACATAAGAAAACTACGATCTGAACTGGCAAGCGATAATTTCATCTACAAGGACCACGGTTCAATTCCCGGGTCATTAACAACTTTAAACACTTACGATGTATTCATTACTTCTTACAAGACGGCCTTCAGCCACCCCTCCTGCTCCTAGGGTCTGACCGTAATACTTGAGCGTGATTTATGACTGTGCAGGAAACTTCCCGTTTTAGTCTGCGGGTGGAGCTCTCTTCAAAGCTTTTAAACAAACCTTCCTTTCATTTTCAGTTCTTTGGGGAGACCTGGCTTTTACTTCACTTACTTTCTTTCAACAATATTATTTGGCTCATAAACCACTTTCGTAACCTTGGCATTTATTAATTATAAAGGGTCCTCATTGATTGGGAAGAGTAATACACATTCTACGACGAATAATTGGGGCTTTAACAACAAGAGGATTCTAGGTTCGAATCTCTTAACATGCCTCGGGAACCATTCCCATATTGGAGGACTTATACAAAATGCGATTTAAAGTCGGCCGTGGCCTACATGACCTACGCTCAATAATACCATACATTTGCTCCCTTTTACATAATAACACACACATGGCCTCGTGCTCTACGTCACAATTAGAGGACTTACAACATATCTCAATTCACTGCAATCAACTACCCTTCATAAGTAACTTACCAAGTACTTTAACTTTTACGCGTTCCTAGCGTGACATTTTATTTTAATTGCGCTCCGTTGCGCTATACATTATTTTAAGCCTATCGTCTTCCAAAGAACTGATAAATTCCATATTAACAATTGATACATATCTCAATTTTTATATTAATCTTTTCCTTTGACAATAATTGCTCTATTTTAATAACATGCGTTAATATCATGTCTTATACTTTTTATTAAGGCTCCAACGCTCTTATGTTCATATCATTCAATTTGATCTTCATTTATATTTCCTTACCTTGTTATTATTATTATTATTCATATTATATCTTCATTCCTTCTTTCATATAACTCAAATTTACCTTTATTTAAACATCTTTCATGATAATTAATATTATTACGCTTGCTCTTATAACATTCGTCAAATACACTGACATTTTATTCATACATTTCCTCTACAGGATTTATTCTTTCAAATAATTATTTATAATTTCTCTTTATTCTATTTTTGTTCAGACCGCGTCCTTATTCTGTATTTAGTTATTTAGAAACATCCCTTTTACTCAAAAACTCCGGTGGATTTGTACACAATCACTTCCCCGACACCAAAACATAATGAAAATCTTTACTCACATGTTTAAGGTCGTTTTCTGACCCTTCTCCTCGTGCGATGTGTCATTTTTGGCCCACTTTTTAACTTACTCCATCGTGTACAACTTCATTGCATGTACAGATATATCTTGACACATATTTAACACGTATACATTTAACACTAATAACATTTTAAATACACTGGTGTATCCGTTTAGAACACACAATAAAGAAACACTGAAATATATTATTTTAACACAAAAACTTGATATATTTACACTTCACAATTTTTGATCACTAGGCCGCTATTTATGCCTATCACACGTGACCTCTTGATCTCCCGTCTCCAAGGGTGAAATTTAGTAATGTCGGCTTCCTATCCTCTCTGAATGTGAAAGTCTCGAATCATCTACTTCCTCCCTGCAATAGCACTCCTTCGAATCCCGTTCTGGACGATCTGCTATTCCTCTGACACGAACGGCTCCCCTTTTAGATTCTGTTTATTGATCTTAATGAAAGTCTGTTCTGTTCACGGTCCCCTTGATAATTTATCGGTGACCTATGGATTTTTTAGCAACTAATACTTCTTGCGTCTTAGTGCTTTTGAATAGTTCGTCTGCTTTCTTGAAACGAATGTCTATAGTTTCCTGTCTTCTCCTTTGCTTATTCGGTTCTAGTACTTCTAATCTTCGAAAATACTTACGAACCTTATTTCTCTGTCCCTGCTCGGGTTCTTTAAATTAGATAAACTGTTTATCTCTCTGTCACGGTACTTCCGTACGCTATGATACTTTTGGTCGTTTACTTAAAGACCTATCGCCTTGAGTCCTACGTTCGCAGCCTGCTCTGACTATATTTTACGAAATTTTCACTGTAAACCTTTTTACTGTCGGACCTAAATCCTGTAACTAGGATTTTCCTAATTTTTCTCAAACACGGCGATACTGTACTTTTACTGCTTTACGACTCCTTACGGAGGCACGTAAATTATTGATAACGCGATGCCCGTGGCTATCGGATATTCTTCATTCGCTGTGATACTGCGTTTTTCCCCTCAAGGAAAGCTGGTATATTGTCTTCGGTGTGTTTCAGCGTGACGCCCCACACGGACTATCTGAATTCGATGTTTGATGAAGCAGAGTGACGCCCCCTCACGGACTGTCGGAATACTGCATGTACTGATGCAAAGTGACGCCCTCCTAGGCTCTCGGAATACTGCATGTACTGATGCAAAGTGACGCCCTCCTGGGCTATCGGAAACTGCATGTTTGGCTTGGTGAGGCCAGGAGTTTTATACTTTTTAGTCACAAAAAGATAAAATTCTAGTCCTTTTCGTGACCAACTTTTGAACTAATTGTCGTACAATTATAAAAATTATATCTCCAGAAAGCTCGTCTTCTCAACGTCAAATGATATCATTGCGCATACGAATCGATCGTGCAATTCGGAGATATTAATTAATTTGTAGTCTTCAGCTGCGTGGGTGTTGCTGTTCATTTTTAAATTCTCCCCTCCTCGGGTCTCAGTGAATCCCCAATGACGTATACTGCGTTTGCAGTTTTTTTCTGTGCAATTATTACAAGGTTTTTCTTTACACAAAAATCTCTAATCCGAAATGATTCACAGTCCAGTGATTACTTACTTATTTTTATTCTCGCAAATCGGTTAAATTTAATTCTTCCTCTTCTAGCACATCGGCGGTGTTGCCGTTTTAATGCAAGCTAAGCTGGATTTCCGAGTCACGCTTCCTTGTCTAACAGCCAAAACTTTCCACTCGCTCTATTAATATCCATGACTGGCTCCTTCTGAATGTCAAGAGGCATGATCTCATCTACTGAACACCTGGTCCTCGCCGCTTGCACAACATTAGGCTAAAATCCTGGCTTGAAATTTCTCTGTTACATTAGAAACTGTATGTTTCTTTCATTTCTTCCCCAAATACATGGATTCGACCCCTTTTGAGCCAATGGTACATGGGTTCAATACGATATTACATCTCATTTTGTCAACATTTTTTGTCATTGTAGCAATCATATCTTTGGTTCTAATTGAGTTACACTGTTCGTTTTGGTCTAAGAGCTATCAGTGGATGAAGCTCTATCTTCTGAGGTATTACATATTTAAATTGGTTGATTGTGAGGAATGTTATGAGTGCCGAAACGAATATTAGAAATATTTATAAAAATTTAACCGAGTTCGTCCGGCCATTCTATCCGGTCGATTTCCTTCATTCCTTTTTTAAATGAAAGGTATTCATGCACAGATTTGTTATCAAGTATAACAAATCACTTAACTTCCGCCTTCCTCAAATTATTTGATTTCTTGAACTTTTTCCAACTTTTTTTTCACATTGAAGCTAGGCTACCTATATTATTAAAAATATTGATGAAAATTTATCCGAGTCCGTGCGGCCTTACTATCCGGCCGATTTCCTTCATCCTTTTTTTATATGAAAGGTATTCATGCACAGATTTGTCATCAAGTATTACAAATCACTTAAATTACGCCTTTCTCAAATTATTTGATTTTTCAACTTTTTCCGACTTTTTCCAACTTTGAAGTAATCATATCTTCGGTTCTGATTAAGTTACGAAGGTCGTCTTGGTCTAAGAAAACTCAGTGAATCAAGCGCTATAATTTGAACTCTTAACCATTCAAATCAGATGATTCTGAGGAACGTTATGAGTGGACATACGATATTACATCTCATTTTTTCAACATTTTTTGTCATGTAGCAATCATATCGTTGGTTCTAATAGAGTTACACTGTTCGTTTTGATCTAAGAGCTATCAGTGGATCAAGCTCTATCTTTTGAGGTATTACATATTTAATCTGGTTGATTGCGAGGAATGTTATGAGTGACGAAGCGAATATTAGAAATATTTATGAAAACTTAACCGAGTCCATCCGGCTATTTTATCCGGTCGATTTTTTATTTTTTTAATGAAATATATTCAGCAAAGAAGTCCGCAACAGCTCCAACATCACCCACTACAAGTATTTTTACGTTTTAATTTCTTCCAGAAATCTACATTCAGTGGAAATTTAAATTACTCGCTTCGGAGGGAGTTTGCAAGCTTGCGATAGACCTATCACCACAGATTCAACCAGCATCAAACTGTCGAGTCGTGTCGAGTTAATACTTCAAAAAATAGTATAGCAGATATGTGTAGAGTTTCGCTGTTCACCTCGGCTATTCAGAATTGCGTCTGGGACCTGACGTACGTGTACCGTTTAACCGAACGTTGGGTAAACCGTTAAGGATAAGGTGGGACACACAGAGGACAAGCAGATATCCACACATTTTATCTCATAAGTCTACTTCATCAATTTCCCAAAAGCAACGGTACCGTAATTGTCTGTTCAGGTCCGTAGCATGAAGACATGCGAACAGCAAATATGTCATATGACAAAAAGAAGTGTGGTGCAGGACTCTTTAAATGAATTATGCGGAGCAGCACGGGTCTCCTAGTATTGTAATAATATAATTTAATAATTGTAAATTTACCGATTAAACCAATGAGTAGGAATTGAAAGGAAATTCATAACATGTGTACAATCTTTCTGATATTGTAAACTGTGTATATTTGTACCAATTTAATTAATAATAATAACAATTTTCCTGGAATGGTGATTTGGAAATCCGGACAATAAATACACTCAGAATGGCCACAGTCAGTGCCAAGAATCTCCCGACGTCAGCCAGCTGCGTAGTCGAGGATTTTTAGCCTACTTTTCACATTTTGCAAACATGAGGAAAAAGTAGACTTATGAGATCGATCCGGGAAAATGTGTGTCTGTCTGTCCTTCTGTCTGTCTGGACAGACAGTGCTACCAACTGCTGAAAAAACGCACTAGAAATTTGAGCTCCATGTTGGATATCATAGAAGGTATGCATGGGAGCTAAACCAAAATTGGCACACATGTAGATAATACTATTTCAGTTTAATTTCCAGGAGGCCATACTTGACAGTGTTGCCAAAATAATTATAAGCCTTCTGATAGGTCAAATATTTAAATGCATATAGCATCTACACTATCAATTGGATTTCAACCAAATACGTAATATGTGTACGTAAACAGATATGACAGAGTGTATTCTTAAGAGCCACCAGGGCTGCCAACTGATAATAATTGCTCTCTCTATTTTCTTCATCCAAATACCAATATATCTGAAAGTATGCAAGCCAACAGCTTTAAACTATGCACACGTACAGTAACTGACATTTTAGATTAATTTTGGAGTAACTTATATACTTCAGTTCTACCAACATGATTCTAAGCCTGCTGATAGGACCAATTTTTAAATTCATGTAACTTCTATAATATGAGTTGGATTTCAACCAAATTTCGTATGTGCTATGTGTAACATAACATATATGACTATAAGTATTCTTAAGAGCAATCAGGGCTGCCAACTGTTAATAAATGCTGTCTATATTTTTTACCCTAATATCAATATATCAGAAAGTGTGCAAGCCAACAGCTCTATACATTGCACACGTATAGCACCTGACACTCTAGATTAATTTGGAGTAATTAATATGTCAGTGCTGCCAACATGATTCTATGCTTGCTGATAGGTCCAATTTTAAAATACATGTAACTTCTATACTAACAAATGGATTTCATCCAAAATTGGCACAACAAGATATCATAATATTTCCGATTATTTCTAACCAGCACACGCGTGACATTGTTGACAACATGCTTTTAAGCGTGCTGACAGATCCAATGTCTAACTGCATGTACGTCCATTGGACTTCAACAAAATGTTGTATTCTGTACCTTAAGAGATGGAACTAAGAATATATTCAGTCACCAGGGCTGCCAACTGTAGTGCTCTATTAGGCTACATTATACCAGGAATATTTCGAACTAATTAGTCATTTCGATATTACCAACTTCATTTCGTCATTATTCTGGATAGGTTCATATACTGTAGAATAATAATTGGCATGAAAAGTAGGCTCTTTAGTTTGTCACGGAACTTCTTGTTATTTATTTAAATTAATTTTAATAATTTTATCCTAATTTTAATTTTAATTAATTTTTCTTTAATATTTTAAATGTTTATATTATTTTTTGTAATTATAATTTTAGATAACTTTGATAATCCTAAAATTAAGATGATAAAATTATTATAAGTTTAATTGTTATAAGCTTTTTTTTATCTTCATTATGTGAATAAATCAAGAAATCTTGGGAGAAACTGATGGAATTATTATTTTAATTTTATAGGCTCAATTTTTAGCCTATTTTCAATTTTGAAAAAATAGGCTTATGAGATCACCTTTTGTCCGTGTGTGTGTGCGTGTGTGTGTGTGTGTGTGTGTGTGAGGTGTGTGTGTGTGTGTCCCTAATAAATTCTAAACGGCTGGAGCGATCTCAATGAAACTCGGTACGTTCATAGCACTATTCCGGGCGACCCCGACCGTGCCCTTCAAATTTTGTTACGTCTCACCAATCCAACATGGCGGCTGTGCTAAATATTTCACCAGCATTCAATATCTCCGAAACTATTACAGATTTCACCCTGGAATTTTTTACGGTGATAAAGGGAACTACCAAAAGTTCACATATGTGACTCTTGAAAAACTGGTAATTACAAAATCAACATGGCGGCCAAGCGAAATTGCGACTTTTAAATAGACGTTTCTCGCGATTTAACCAACCAAACGCAATCAAATTTGGTGCAGTATATGTTTATACATTTTGTAATGCACCGACATTTAACTTCGTTCAATTGTTTACATAACCACAAGATGGCGGCTGTGCGAAATATTTCACCGGCATTCTATATCTCTGATACTATTAGCGGTATCACCCTGAAATTTTGTACGGAGATAAAGAGCACTGCTGGAAGTCCACCTATAAGATTTCCAAAAACCGGTTAACTACAAAACGAACATGGCGGCCAAGCGAATTTGAAAATGTAAATAGACCTTTCTCGCGATTCAATGTTCCAAACGCATTTAAACTTGTTACAGGAAATATTTATATATGTTGTAATGCACTGGTATCTAATTTAGTTCAATTGTTTACATAACCTCAAGATGGCGGCTGTGCGAATTTTGAAATTAAGTTTTTATTTCTTGTGTCGTAATTATGCGATCGAGGTGGATGTTTGATTAATGAACCTACGCAATAATTTCCCTTTAATGGTACATGACTCTATGGCCTATACATTTAACAATCCAACATAGCGACCATCCGAAATATTTAGACGGCTATGCATATCTACGAATCTATTACAGCAATCAAACTGAATATTTTTATGTTCATAGGGGCTATGAACGTAAGTTTACCTATAGGACTTTCAATAACCTAGTGATCACAAATCCAACATGGCGGCGACGCGAACTATAAATATTCACATGGACGGTTCTCGCAATTTAACCATCCGAGTGCAGTGAAACTTGGTACAGTAAATCCTTATATGAATGTTAATCCACTGGCATCTAATTTATTTCAATTGTTTCCATAACCACAAGATGGCGGCTGTGCGAAATTTTAAAATCTAGTTTTTACTACTTGTGTCCTAATCATGCGATTGAAGTTCGAATGCTACACGTACACAATAATCTTCATGTAACAGTACATAAATCTAGGACCTACATAAATAACGTCCAACATGGCGACTATCCGAAATATTATTCGGTTCTTAATATCTACGAATCAATTACAGCAATCAAACTGAAATGTTGTATGTTGATAGAGGCAATTAACATTAGTAGGATACATGAAAATAGGCTGTATAGTTCTTCACGGAACTACTTGTTATTTTTACAAGCACATTTATTTTTGATTTTTTCTTTACTTTTAAAATTTTAATTGTTCTTCTTAAAATATAAATGTTATCAAGCACTTTAGGTCAAGGAGATAAAGAAATAATATTTGGTTTTATTAAATACTAACAGGTTCGAGGACACACAGGGACAATTGACAATGAACTAGCTAAGGTGTCTGCACAATCAACAATGGAAGTTTCATATTATAGAACTCCAATATTATGTCAACAGAAAATATAGATAAGAGACTACATAACTCACCAGTGGAACAACATTTGGACTTCAACTACGAAAGGATCTGCTACGAGAGAAATATTTTCCCCTCAGATTCAGCATCGACTTCCAAGTGAAATTCTAGTTCTGAACTTTGTGCTTACTCAATTTTTATCTGGATAAGGGAAATTCACGTCATACTTTGAGCGATTTCATGTCACTATCGTAAATGACTATACATGCTTTCGTGGATTCTCCCAAACGGTACATCACCTGCCCTTCGACAGCCCTGTTTTGGAGAAGAAATACTTATTATAAAATGTCACCTGAGTTACTGCAATAATGAACTGACGAAACCTCTGTATCCTATATTTAAAAAATCATGTTGTTATTCTCATTTTCTTACATTCATCCATCACACCTTCCATAAGTGGTTATAATGTAATACAAGTACCGGTAGTAAATATTCTGTAATTTGTGAAACTATAACCCTGATATTCTTGGCAAAATAAAATCCTTCTATGTTTTAGAAACTCAATAAATAAATAAATAAATAAATAAATAAATAAATAAATAAATAAATAAATAAATAAATAAATAAATAAATAAATAAATAAATAAATAAATAAATAAATAAATAAATAAATAAATAAATAAATAAATAAAAATAAACAAATACATACACATACATACATACACTTCCAAAAACATTCGTTGAAATATGACTGAAAGATTCAACCTTTGCTTCTTTGACAAAATAAATTGTCCTTATAGCAAGAGATTAATATACAAACCCCTAACCTATAGAGGGTTAACTGGTGAATTTGCTATGTTCACTAACTGAAGAGCAATCACGAAGAAAACATTGAAGATATGGTTTCAAACACTTAAAGTTTCCTGTGACATTGGGGTGAAGCATTGTTTCACCAAAGCGGCCCCGCTGCACCGGTGAGGTTAACCAGGCGTTCTACACCATTTTGAGACTGTGAGTTCCACCCTTATGCCATACCAAGTAATAATAATATTAATAATAAACTGAAACAGAAACTAGAGGTCAGGGAAAGAATTATCTTGAGGAGGATCTTAGGCCCAAGGTTCATAAATGGAGAAAAGTATCACAGGCCCAACGATGATCTATATCTAAAGCAAGAACCTCTAATGGGCACAATCATCAAGGGACGCCTCCAATTCTACGGGCACCTTGAGAGAATGAACGAGTCAAGATTGACCAGTGTAATCCACAGAGCCAGCTCCTGCAAGGAAACAACATCACTGTGGTACTGCCCCCGTAATTTGAATTATATTGAGACCACGGTGGCTGTATTGGAAAATATGAGTAAAGTTACGGATGTCATAGTTGTGACGTGGATATTCATGACGTAGGCACGGATGACGCAGACTTGAGGCAAGCAGGCTGATTGAGCTGAGATTCTTGGTGACGTCATGATTTTGTTCGAGAAAGATCTTAGATTTACGACGCAGTCGCAGGAAACAAGGTATTGTGCTAAGGAAAAAGTTACGCTATTGGAGGAGAGACTCGAACCAATGAACGATAGTTTGGAAGGAAGACGGAGATTGCTGAAACTACGATATTTGATTACTTTTGGCATGCAGATTTGTGGAAATCTATTTTCAGTTATGGCATTGATTTGGAATTTTGAAGAAATTAATTTTGAGTTTTTGAAATTTGAAAATCCGTCAAGTATAGCCAAAGTTAAAACTTCCAGCAATGACGCAGCAACAGGCTATGGAAGGGATGGATACGCCCCTTAAGAAGTTGATAAAAGGTCGTGCACAGAAGAGAGGAGCTCTCAGAACGCAGAACTCAGAACTCAGATCTCATATGTCAGATCGCATATATATTTCTGGTGATATATAGTTATTTTCAAGTGATTCAGTGAAGTAAGTTGTCTTTAGCGTGGTTAAAGCCCGGCGCATCGAACGAACTCGGAGCAGTTCCATTTTACGCTGCTCGAAACTAGGTGAAGTTGAAACGCTCACATTAACGTTTCCACCAGTTAAGATATCAAGCGCTAACTTCAGCCTGTATTATAATTCTATTGGGCAGTATAACATTGAGGTGTGTAGAAGATTTGAACAATTTCACAGTTATACTTCGAAAGATATTGGAACTTTAAGGCTGCCAACAAAAGTGATTTTCTCGCCACATGAGAAACACTTTTAGAATTCCACATTATACACTACGGCTGACACGTGGAGTGCAACAGTGATATTGGAGAATACGTTTGGTATTACAACGATACATTCGACTATGGAACATTATAATCTTGCAGTGCTTTCGATGATTATAACAGTAGTTGAGATGGAAGGCTAAGGCTTTAATGCAATTGGGACATATATCGTTGGAGTAAAGTAACAGCATGGAACTTCGTTAATCGTCTTTCTACAAAAGCGAGCATGTAGTGAACATCCAACTACACTCATGCATCGTGAATCCATCGCTGAATTATACCAGATAACAGTGGAAATATTTTCATACTCCACAGCTATGAATATTTCTGCGGAAATAACTACAATAAACTTCATGGCGAATTCCTGCAAGAACTTCAGGGAACTTTCAAGAGAGGCCAGGGTTGTCCCGGCGCACAAAGAAGAGTTTTGCCAGAAGGATGTTTTTCGTATCCACGGAGCAGTGCAATTTCGGAGGAGGAAGCAGTTCGATTCTCCGAGGACGCTGATTCCAGGTTCGAGGACGGAGCACATCTTTACGCTGGTGAAATGGAACCAACAACAGTTTTCTTTGAAAACTTTCCTCTAGATCTTCAATCAACATATAAGGTAGTCGTGAATGTTTCTTGTATTATTTGAGTCTTGTAGCGATATCTGAGCAACCATTCTTCCCATATTTTCTGTCCCATAATTTTTGCCCCATTTTCTTGATTGATAATTCTGTACTCAGTACACTTCGATGATTTATGCCTTTTTCTTCGATTTTTGAGACATTGCTATGTCATTGGCATACTTAATAATTTTGGATCAGTTGAGACTGATATTAGATTCTTTCAGTAATTTGCATATTTTTGTAGTCACGATTTGACTGTAAAGTTAACGATTTGCTATGGCAGATTTGAATTCAGACAGCGTGTCTTTTTATTAAAGTAATTCTATTCAGTAAATTACTTTGACCAATTTTCTGTCATCCTCAAGAAAGAAGAATAATTAAATGATTTTAGAGCGTTAAAATCTATTACGATATCGACGATCTTTGAAATACTAGTCGTCTTATGAACATGATTGCAACATAGACATTTATCATTGCATCATAGACAATTTTATGAAATATGAACGTTGATTACAATTTATTGAATACACTATAGTAATGAACATTTGATAGGAGTTTTTCTCAATTATAGATTGGAACAATAATGTTTGCATTCCACAGTCTAATTGTATTCTATTCGACTATTTTGCAGTTTAGATGAACTTTGTTTGAAGATAGTATTTTTATACTGCGTTACTTTGAAGATGTTAATCTCAATTTTGATAGACCAGGGAGGAGTGTCTAATCGTATTTGCTATTAAATTTATTTGTGATTGGCAAATTTTTACTTCATATCGATTCATGAATGAAACCCACGAAGGTTAAATAATAACAGTCATTATTACAATTGATGAATATAAGAATTTTTAAAGAGGAACAATGGATGTATAATCGTTAGTTCAGTGGACGTGTAAAAGTCGCTGTTGAGTAATGCCCTTGAATAATGAAGGAGGTTCCCACAATAATTAATGAAGTTGATGAATTATTAAGTGGAGGTTTTTGTGTGTAGTTTGAAGGATTTTTATGCCATATATATGAAGATATATGATGAATTTTGGGCCAATTGTTGTGTAATTTTGGGCGTCTTGAGCGAAGTATTTTCCCGCTGATTGTATTTTTCTTGTTCTTTGAAAGATTATTCATATGAAGATACTGTTAAAATTAACAAGAGTGTTAAATAATTTGAGATAAAGATTTTGAATGGAGGTTACCGTCACAAATATTAATAATTATTATTAAACCTTATTAAACCTGAATTTGACAGTTAAATATAACTAACCTTCATTGGTCGATTATATCATCACGATTTGAGTAATTATCAACCGGATAAACGTGTGGTTTAATGTATTTCTTGTATAAATAATATAAACAATATAACATTGTAAAATAATTTTGTAAATATCTTTGATAATAATTTGAAATGATAGTGATTAATAGAGGCGTGTATAAAATTTTCAATTGTCATTTGACATTGTTATAAACAATTTATTATTGTTATAAATAATTAATGAACTTTTGTTATTAACATTTAGAGTTTTGTTTTTATACTCTAAACAACGCTAGTTAAACAGGTAGATTGAACAAATAATCATGATTTGGGATTGTTGGAGTAATCCACTGGTGTTTGAATGAAGCATGTAAGACATTTGCGTGATAATATTTCAGTTGAGATGTGAACATTTACGTGTTTTAAAAAGGAGAGCCAAGCTCTGAGGTAACACGCTTATGCTAGGGTTGAACGAACGGGAGTCCGCTTTGACGATACAGGTGCATTGCAGCTGGCCCGGACAACTGTGTTACAGAGGCCAAGGACGTTCCATAATAGCCTTGTGGCTATAAATAAAATGTGAAGTATATAAACACGCAAAACAATTGATATGTGTCTCATCCCAAATCCCGTTTCCATTCCATGTGCATTATTATTTTACGTTGCTATGAGCTTGAGAAAGCTGAAACATTATATGTAGAGAATACAGGTCCTACAGGAGGACATGGTTATGTGGTCGATGGCTTCTGATTGCCACGTGGATTTTGTTGTTTCATTTTTGTTAAAATCATTCTTTATGTGAAATAAATTATTGTGCAGTTTAAAGTTTCTCGTCTCCGTTCTGGTTCATTTTAAATATCATGGTGGAGGTTATTGTGAGGGCATCCTTTGAGTGATCCAGTTGACAACCCAGTCCCCGAGATAAATTTAAGAGGTAAGTAAAGGTAAGTATGAACCCCCGTATATTTTGGTGTGTTCCACAATAATTTCTTGTTAACTATTGTGCTCTAATCTCGATAGTATCTGTCAGTGCCATTTTCATTGATGTAGCTGTGCCGGTGCGTTTGATTATTGGCAATCCGATTGAGGGGGCGGATATCTGACAGCCTACTATCTGGATATCGGGTACAGTAGGATTGGCGCCGCAATTCGGTGGGGCTCGATTGTCTCGATTGGCACGATCAGCAAAACATTGGATTACCAAGTTATTGCAGTAGAATTGACACCGCAATTTTTGTGGAGTGTTCGAATAACATTGGATTACCAAGTTATCGATGTCAAAGGGATTGTGAAGACTCAAATAAAGAGGTTGATTCTTTGTTAGATGTCTTAGCCAATTGTAGAACTTGAGAGTGTGATTATATAGGAATAAATGTTGTGTTGTATTAGGAAAATTACACTCAGAAAAGATCAGATCTTATACGACTTGAAAGAGGTTAAATAGGCTGGAAACTTAGAAAAATCGCCTATGATCTGGAATCTTATTTTATTTGACCGGCTTATGACATGTATAGTCATATTAAAGATAAAATTAAACTATTTGGATTATAAATGTAAATTATTTGTGTTAGGATACTTTAAAATGAACCAAAGAAACTTGAACATGTGCTTGAGTTTATTTCAACATGAAGTGTCTACGAAGGTTAATTATAAGGTAATTATAAGTTAGATTTAAGACAGAAAATTGCTCAAAACTTATATATGGTGAAAAATGTTGCTCATATGTTGTTATTTTGCTCTGTTTGATGTATGTCCCTAAAGCAGTTTATTATTTAAATATTATTGAAATGGCAGACGAGAGTCTGAGAAAAATGTTGGAAGAGATGGAAGTTAGGAATGCTAGCCGAATGAAGCAGATGATGGAGGAGAATTCTCGTAGTTTGTCAGCTAATTTGTCTATTAGGCTGGATGAAAGTGTGAGGGAGATGGAAGCTAGGAATACTAGTCGAATGGAGGAGAATGCTAGTAGAATGGATGAAAGTTTGAAAGTTCTTCAGACCAGTTCTGCAAACTTAGAAAATAATATGTCGCGTTTACAGATCAATACCCAGGGAATCGAGAATGCTGTAACTGACATGCGCACAGACGCGTCCAATGTCCATAAAGATTTATCCAATGTGCATAAAGATGTGTCTGATGTTAAATTTGATGTGTCTAAGGTACAAAAAGATCTTACTATGTTGAATCTTGATGTTGCTAATGTCCGGGGTGATATTTCATGTGCTAGAGCTGAAGTAATTGTTGTAAGGAATGATGTTGCTACTGTACAAGACAAAGTAGAAGAAGTTCAAAGAGAGGTTAGTAATGTTCGAACTGATGTGTCAAATGTTCAAGTTGACATCAACAATATTCATTCAGATGTTAACGATATGCAAAGCGATATCAATAAAATACAAGTAGAAGTCAATACTGTTTTTGTAGACATTGCTAAAGTTCAGACTGATGTTAACAAAGTTAGGGAGGAAATTGAGACTTCAAAAACACTTTGTACTCGTAACATTAGTGCATTAACAACTCGATTAGTTGACGAGTCTGTTAGGACAACAGCTTCTTTAGCTGGTTTAAAATACGATGTAGAGGTCATGAGAACCCAAGTATTAGATCACAATCGTTTACTTAAGGAGGACATCGAAGTAGATATTGCAGAAATGTTAACTGCAAATGTAACAGTGTGGAAAGATGAATGGAACAGGTCAAGTGGGGAACATGTAGAACAGATTCAGGAACGAATTGAAAGAAAACTTGCCAGTACACAAGTAGACATTAATAACGAAGTAGTTCAGATTAGGAAAGACTTGAATGTAAGGATGGATTCGCTATCCGAAAAGCAGGTACAGGATAGAACACAGATAGGTCAGGACGTGCAAACATTAAAGGAACAAATTCATAAGGTTGTCTCTGATGTTAATGAAACTACGAGCAAGCTGCAGAATTTGAAACTAGGAGAAGCTAGCATGATGGAAACCTATAAGGAAGAGTTGATTAGGAAAGTCATCACGGAAATCACAGACAAGGATACCGAAGGATTGACTGGTGAAGAGGAGAGAAATTACGTGAGAAGAGGTAACCTTAATACAGAAGAGAGAGATATTAGTCCTGAGGAACGTATATCCAGATTCAGGGAAGAAGAAGAGGATCGGAATATTGAACCCGAATGGAAGTATCGTGATAGTGGGAGGAATTATATGGATTCATATCCGAGAAATGTGACAGTCATCCGGAATTTTGAAGACAAACCTCAAAAATTTAGCAACACTGATAGTCTCACACCGATCGAATATATCAGGAATCTTAAAGACTACTTCATAGTAGCCCACATTCCTAGAGAGAGAGAGATGAGAATCGTAGAAAGATTTCTAGCTGGAGGACCCCTCGAATGGTTTAGAGCATTTCGGTACACTTTCAGCAATTTTGACGAATTTGCAGAGGCACTGATTAAACGATTCTGGTCAATAGAAGCTCAGAATTCATTAAGAGCTGAGGTATACTCGAGGAAGTATTCAGGTACTCTTCCAACACGGTACGCTCATTTCTTCACGAGCCAACTATCACGCTTGAGATTTTTGCAACCCCCATTGTCAACAGAGCAGTTGATAGATGCGATTTCACGTATGCTGCCTGTGGAGGTAAGAAGACTGATCATATCGTCAAATATCAGAGATTTGACAAGCATGGACGAATTGTTGAGAAGGCCTGACTACACGAGTCCAATGCCAAATTTGGTACAAAAAGGTCAGAGGCACGAATTTAAAGACGTTAATACGGTCTACATGGATCAAGTGCAACAAACTGATAAGCCTGAGGAAGGAAAAACTGAAAATGTAGGTCCTCACAGGCACAATTATTTCCGCAACCACAGATCCCAAGGTTACCGTCCATATCAGCAAAGACGAGGCTGGAATAATAATAATAGAGGGAATTACAAAAACGGAAGAGGTAGATACTACAACAATGGTTATAATAGAAATTATAACAGAAATAACCAGTACCAGAATCAGAATCAGAATTCTCAAGTATCAAGAAAGAGAGAAAGAAAGTCAGCAGTATCTGAAGGAATTACGAGAAAAGGAAGCTGAAAATCAAAAGAAAAGACAGGATGTAGTGATCGATCCTGGTCCTTCTACAAGTCAGCAGGGGAACTGTGAGATTGGTAACACAAAAAAAACGCCGATTTCTCAACGACAGTGAGAAACCATGAATACATTGCCACACCACACCTGATTACCACTAACGAAATTTACGAAGTAACTGATGAGGATTTATTAGAAGAGAGGGGAATCGTCAAAGAGGAAAGACCATGTGCATTACCTATTATTTCTGTACTGATAGATGGCCAACAGTATAAAGCTCTTATGGATACTGGTGCAATTATTTCTATCATTTCTGATGAATGCTATCAAAGTCTGTTAAAAGGAGAAAACATGACAGTTTTACCAGTTTCTACCGTCAAAGTGAGAGGAATTTTCCAAGACAAGGCAGTGAAATGCAAGATCCAAGTGCTGTTGAACTTTGAAATTAATGGAAGGAATTATGAACAGATCTTTATTGTGGTTAACAAGATCCATTTCGATATTGTGCTAGGAATCGATTTTATATCGAAGGTTGGAGCCATTATTGATATGAATAATAGAAGTATTAGCTTTAATGATGGGTACATGATCACAGAAGAGATCGAAGAACAGGACGTGAAAAACAGTCTGGAGATAGACCTTAGGGAAGAAATTTTAAATACCATTATTAACGACGTAGAGAATATAACAGAAATACCCAGTAGAAAAACTGAAGGATGTGAAGAAATTCAGGGGGAATTTGAAGATTTGATAAAGGAATTCCAAGATATTTTTGATGAAAAGCCTGGATTGATTAAAGATTATAAGTATAAGATAAGGCTGACCGATGAAACCCCTTACCAAAAGAGAATATACCCCATACCTGAGAAATACTATCAAGAAGTACGAGGGTTGATCAGAAAAATGGAGGTAGACGGGATTATTAAAAAACAGGCGTCGTCTTACATAAACCCCATCACTGTAGTGAAGAAAAGTAATGGTCAGATACGTCTTTATCTCGATGCTCGGACCATCAACTTGAAGATTCTTCCAGAAAATGACCGACCACCTAAGATCAGAGATCTGCTTAGAAAGTTCAAAGGGAGAGCATGTTTCAGTGTTCTTGACTTGACATCTTCGTTTTACCGAGTTCAACTGGAGGAAGAAAGTATGTAGTACACTGGATTCCTATTTGACCAGACGTCATGGGTCTTTGTGAGAATGCCTTTTGGAATGGTCAACAGTGGACCAGCACTCATTCGAGCACTTGATAGCAAGCTCACTGACGAAGTAAAGGAGAATGTAATCTGCTACATTGACGATTTAATTGTATCTTCACCCAACGCCGCAGAACATTTAGTGCACTTGAGAAAGTTGTTTGAAAATTTAAGGGAGGCCAATATCAAGGTCAATTTTGGAAAATGTCAATTCTTGAAGAAGGAGATCAATTACTTGGGGCATACCATTGATAAAGATGGATATCATCCAAACATGCAGAAAGTAGATGCGATCACAAGATTCCCAAAGCCAACTAAGGTGAAACAAGTCAGAGAATTTGTAGGCGCTTGCCAATTCATTAGCAGTCACTGTCCGAGATATTCTGAAATTATGGCTCCTCTGTATGATTTACTCAAGAAAAATAATAGATGGAAATGGGGTACCGCAGCAGACGAGGCTTTTGAGAAAGCAAAGGAGATGCTCAGAAACAACGTCAAACTGGAGTACCCAGACTTTGAGAAGGTGTTCTATATAGAGTCTGATGCATCAAGAATAGGCATTAGTGCAGTCTTATACCAAAAAGACGAGGCAGGCAACAAGCACTACATTGCGTTCACTAGTCGGAAGTTAAAGAAACACGAGGAAAATTACTTTACGACAGAGCTAGAAGCGTTAGCTTTTGTAACAGCTTTGCAAGCTTGGAAAAAAATGTTGCTGGGACATAAGGTTATCATTATTACAGATCACAAAGCACTTCAGTTTATGCTGCAAACTGACATGTCTAGTGATAGATTGACACGTTGGGCTTTGTTCACCCAACAGTTTAACGCCACTATCGTCCATCAGCCTGGGAAAGATAACTTACTGGCTGATGCTTTATCACGTAACCCTATCAAAAATGTGCAGATACACCATGTACAATTGGAGCAGCAAGATCAAGAGACCGTTAGGAGGTTAGCCCGAATCGGTGTGTCACAGAAGAGACACGCTCCAATCAGGAAAATGTACAGGTTTCTTAAGGGTTACATGGACAATACTGATGTTGACTATGCAGCTACACAGAGAGATTCACGACACTTTGTCTTGAGTGGAGACATCGTATGTAAGTATGCTGACTCTGCGCATACAAAGCTTCGAATAGTCGTGCCACCTAAACTTGTTGTCAATTTAGTGTGGGTAGCTCATCGCGCAACTGGACATGCGGGTTTAGATAAAACTCTTGATACTCTTAAAGAGAGGTTTATTTGGACTAACATGCGTTCCAGCATTGCTAATGTCATTCGTTCATGTGATAAATGTCAAAGAGCAAAGTATGCTTCCGCTCTATTAAAAGGAAAACCTAAGGCGATGATTCCCTCTAAACCGAATGAACTCATGGCGACAGACATATTTGGTCCTTGTCCGAAGGGATATCAGGGTAATCAGTATCTGTTGGTTACCGTGGATGTCTTCTCAAAATTTGTAACAATGAGTCCCATGCAAAAAGCTAACACGAGGAACGTTGTAAGCAGACTGGAACATGCTGTATTTCCAAAAGCTGGTAAACCAGAATATCTACTTTCGGATCATGGAGCTCAGTTTACATCCTTAGAATTTGCTGCAGATATGGAAAGGCTTGGTATAAAGCACATATTTTCAAGCGTGCGATATCCGGAATCGAATTCTTCGGAAAGATATATGGCTGAATTTTCGAAATTCTGTCGAATTTCCTGTCCGAATGATCATTCTGGATGGGTGAGATTTGTACCCCTTATTGAGGAATGTCTAAATTCTACAGTGCAGGAGAGCACAGGAGAGGTGCCAATGAGACTTCATCTAGGAAGAAACCCAGAAAGGCCGTGGGATAATCTTTTTAACCACGTTCCTAGAGATCCCGACTTAGGAAGGCAGCAGAGAATAGACAGAGCGAAAGAACAACTCCAGAAAGTAGCACAAAAACGACTGAAAAGAGTAGCTGGAAAACGTTTTGGTGCTCCCTTAGAAATTGGAAATCTGGTATTATTACGCAGACCTGTCAAGGCTGACGTAGGTAAGAAAATCTATCCCAAGTTTGGAATAGTATTCATGGGTCCGTTCAGAATTACGAATGCCTATGGAAACAACTGTTATGAACTTTACGATGATGAGAATAATGTCGTTTATGGTAAGTTCAATGCTGGGAACTTGAAGAGATATTATCCAAGAGTAAGCCAATAATAATTCAATTTCGTGTTCAAGTGAATTCTGATACTTATAACACAGAGTTTAAAAACAATTTGCAACTGTTTTTAAAACGTGGTGAAAGGAGAATGCCCCCGTAATTTGAATTATATTGAGACCACGGTGGCTGTATTGGAAAATATGAGTAAAGTTACGGATGTCATAGTTGTGACGTGGATATTCATGACGTAGGCACGGATGACGCAGACTTGAGGCAAGCAGGCTGATTGAGCTGAGATTCTTGGTGACGTCATGATTTTGTTCGAGAAAGATCTTAGATTTACGACGCAGTCGCAGGAAACAAGGTATTGTGCTAAGGAAGAAGTTACGCTATTGGAGGAGAGACTCGAACCAATGAACGATAGTTTGGAAGGAAGACGGAGATTGCTGAAACTACGATATTTGATTACTTTTGGCATGCAGATTTGTGGAAATCTATTTTCAGTTATGGCATTGATTTGGAATTTTGAAGAAATTAATTTTGAGTTTTTGAAATTTGAAAATCCGTCAAGTATAGCCAAAGTTAAAACTTCCAGCAATGACGCAGCAACAGGCTATGGAAGGGATGGATACGCCCCTTAAGAAGTTGATAAAAGGTCGTGCACAGAAGAGAGGAGCTCTCAGAACGCAGAACTCAGAACTCAGATCTCATATGTCAGATCGCATATATATTTCTGGTGATATATAGTTATTTTCAAGTGATTCAGTGAAGTAAGTTGTCTTTAGCGTGGTTAAAGCCCGGCGCATCGAACGAACTCGGAGCAGTTCCATTTTACGCTGCTCGAAACTAGGTGAAGTTGAAACGCTCACATTAACGTTTCCACCAGTTAAGATATCAAGCGCTAACTTCAGCCTGTATTATAATTCTATTGGGCAGTATAACATTGAGGTGTGTAGAAGATTTGAACAATTTCACAGTTATACTTCGAAAGATATTGGAACTTTAAGGCTGCCAACAAAAGTGATTTTCTCGCCACATGAGAAACACTTTTAGAATTCCACATTATACACTACGGCTGACACGTGGAGTGCAACAGTGATATTGGAGAATACGTTTGGTATTACAACGATACATTCGACTATGGAACATTATAATCTTGCAGTGCTTTCGATGATTATAACAGTAGTTGAGATGGAAGGCTAAGGCTTTAATGCAATTGGGACATATATCGTTGGAGTAAAGTAACAGCATGGAACTTCGTTAATCGTCTTTCTACAAAAGCGAGCATGTAGTGAACATCCAACTACACTCATGCATCGTGAATCCATCGCTGAATTATACCAGATAACAGTGGAAATATTTTCATACTCCACAACTATGAATATTTCTGCGGAAATAACTACAATAAACTTCATGGCGAATTCCTGCAAGAACTTCAGGGAACTTTCAAGAGAGGCCAGGGTTGTCCCGGGGCACAAAGAAGAGTTTTGACAGAAGGATGTTTTTCGTATCCACGGAGCAGTGCAATTTCGGAGGAGGAAGCAGTTCGATTCTCCGAGGACGCTGATTCCAGGTTCGAGGACGGAGCACATCTTTACGCTGGTGAAATGGAACCAACAGCAGTTTTCTTTGAAAACTTTCCTCTAGATCTTCAATCAACAGATAAGGTAGTCGTGAATGTTTCTTGTATTATTTGAGTCTTGTAGCGATATCTGAGCAACCATTCTTCCCATATTTTCTGTCCCATAATTTTTGCCCCATTTTCTTGATTGATAATTCTGTACTCAGTACACTTCGATGATTTATGCCTTTTTCTTCGATTTTTGAGACATTGCTATGTCATTGGCATACTTAATAATTTTGGATCAGTTGAGACTGATATTAGATTCTTTCAGTAATTTGCATATTTTTGTAGTCACGATTTGACTGTAAAGTTAACGATTTGCTATGGCAGATTTGAATTCAGACAGCGTGTCTTTTTATTAAAGTAATTCTATTCAGTAAATTACTTTGACCAATTTTCTGTCATCCTCAAGAAAGAAGAATAATTAAATGATTTTAGAGCGTTAAAATCTATTACGATATCGACGATCTTTGAAATACTAGTCGTCTTATGAACATGATTGCAACATAGACATTTATCATTGCATCATAGACAATTTTATGAAATATGAACGTTGATTACAATTTATTGAATACACTATAGTAATGAACATTTGATAGGAGTTTTTCTCAATTATAGATTGGAACAATAATGTTTGCATTCCACAGTCTAATTGTATTCTATTCGACTATTTTGCAGTTTAGATGAACTTTGTTTGAAGATAGTATTTTTATACTGCGTTACTTTGAAGATGTTAATCTCAATTTTGATAGACCAGGGAGGAGTGTCTAATCGTATTTGCTATTAAATTTATTTGTGATTGGCAAATTTTTACTTCATATCGATTCATGAATGAAACCCACGAAGGTTAAATAATAACAGTCATTATTACAATTGATGAATATAAGAATTTTTAAAGAGGAACAATGGATGTATAATCGTTAGTTCAGTGGACGTGTAAAAGTCGCTGTTGAGTAATGCCCTTGAATAATGAAGGAGGTTCCCACAATAATTAATGAAGTTGATGAATTATTAAGTGGAGGTTTTTGTGTGTAGTTTGAAGGATTTTTATGCCATATATATGAAGATATATGATGAATTTTGGGCCAATTGTTGTGTAATTTTGGGCGTCTTGAGCGAAGTATTTTCCCGCTGATTGTATTTTTCTTGTTCTTTGAAAGATTATTCATATGAAGATACTGTTAAAATTAACAAGAGTGTTAAATAATTTGAGATAAAGATTTTGAATGGAGGTTACCGTCACAAATATTAATAATTATTATTAAACCTTATTAAACCTGAATTTGACAGTTAAATATAACTAACCTTCATTGGTCGATTATATCATCACGATTTGAGTAATTATCAACCGGATAAACGTGTGGTTTAATGTATTTCTTGTATAAATAATATAAACAATATAACATTGTAAAATAATTTTGTAAATATCTTTGATAATAATTTGAAATGATAGTGATTAATAGAGGCGTGTATAAAATTTTCAATTGTCATTTGACATTGTTATAAACAATTTATTATTGTTATAAATAATTAATGAACTTTTGTTATTAACATTTAGAGTTTTGTTTTTATACTCTAAACAACGCTAGTTAAACAGGTAGATTGAACAAATAATCATGATTTGGGATTGTTGGAGTAATCCACTGGTGTTTGAATGAAGCATGTAAGACATTTGCGTGATAATATTTCAGTTGAGATGTGAACATTTACGTGTTTTAAAAAGGAGAGCCAAGCTCTGAGGTAACACGCTTATGCTAGGGTTGAACGAACGGGAGTCCGCTTTGACGATACAGGTGCATTGCAGCTGGCCCGGACAACTGTGTTACAGAGGCCAAGGACGTTCCATAATAGCCTTGTGGCTATAAATATAATGTGAAGTATATAAACACGCAAAACAATTGATATGTGTCTCATCCCAAATCCCGTTTCCATTCCATGTGCATTATTATTTTACGTTGCTATGAGCTTGAGAAAGCTGAAACATTATATGTAGAGAATACAGGTCCTACAGGAGGACATGGTTATGTGGTCGATGGCTTCTGATTGCCACGTGGATTTTGTTGTTTCATTTTTTGTTAAAATCATTCTTTATGTGAAATAAATTATTGTGCAGTTTAAAGTTTCTCGTCTCCGTTCTGGTTCATTTTAAATATCATGGTGGAGGTTATTGTGAGGGCATCCTTTAAGTGATCCAGTTGACAACCCAGTCCCCGAGATAAATTTAAGAGGTAAGTAAAGGTATGTATGAACCCCCGTATATTTTGGTGTGTTCCACAATAATTTCTTGTTAACTATTGTGCTCTAATCTCGATAGTATCTGTCAGTGCCATTTTCATTGATGTAGCTGTGCCGGTGCGTTTGATTATTGGCAATCCGATTGAGGGGGCGGATATCTGACAGCCTACTATCCGGATATCGGGTACAGTACCAGCAAGTTAAACAAGATCTGCAAACTTTTAACATCTCTGAATCCGTTATACAAGAGAGACAATCTTTCGGGAAAATATTAAAAGAAGGCCCACAGATTAAACCTAAGAAAGGGCAGAGACCAAAGAGGATAGAAGCAGCTAAGTCAGAAAGTCAGAAAATGAAGTTAGATATGGGCTAGGAAGAAGGCTCTTAAAAATGTGAAACCATTCCCAACTCAACAAGCTGAAAACCATTTTGGTTAATCTACGTAGTCCATAGTTGGCTCACTCGAAGAAAGAAGAAGAATGATAATAATAATAATAATAATAATAATGCAAGCGTGGTTCTGTATTTCCCTTTCCTATCTCTCTCTCTCTCCCCCTTCCTGTGTTCATGCATGCTACATTAGCTTGCATGACCCATGCAGAGAAGATATATATATATATATATACTGTGTGAACAGTCGAATCTGCATCTTTCGTGTTACTCATAAAACAGGTATGTCCAGTTATTTATACTGTAGATTAAAACAAGATGTTCAGTAAAGAACATATAGCCTACTTTCTCCTAAAAGCATGGGTATTGTTATAACTCTTTGTCCTTTTCAAGGAGTATGATTGAATGTTGGTTGTAGGAGCTTGTTGAAATACAACGTGCTATAGGGATATTAAACATGAATATGAGGTGCCTTTTGCTAGTGCTACCTCTGTACCAAATTTCGTTCAATTCGGTTTCACCGTGTTTGAATTGATAGGGGGAATCGATTTGCACACATACTTGGCCACCATCTGCAAACTATTGGGCTGATGTTCTTGCAGTTTGGTCAGAATATGTTTCCCACATAAAGATATGGTGTTGCAAAATTAGGTAGAGACTAGATTATTAGGTTGGTCGTAATTACATTTTAGCTTTTTACATTTGGGTGGCCGCGATTACGTTTCCATCAAGATAGCGGTGATATAAAACATGACACTGAGGTGCCCTTTGCTAGTGCTACCTCTATACCAAATTTCGTTCCATTTGGTTTCAGCGTGTTTGAATTAATAGGGGGAATCGATTCTGACACAAAGATGGCCACCATCCGCAAACTATTAGGCGAATGACCTATTAGATTGGTCAAAGGATGCTCCCTCCATAAAGGTATGTAGTTGCAAAATTTGGTAGAGATCGGATGATTAGGTTAATCGTAATTTGATTTAAGCTTTGAACATTCGTGTGGCCGCCATTACGTTTCAGTCAAGATGGCGGCGATATAAAACATGACACTGAGGTGCCCTTTGCTAGTACTACCTCTGTACCAAATGTCGTTCCATTCGGTTCCACCGTGTTCGAATTAATAGGGGGAATCAATTTTGACATAAAGATGGCCTCCATCCGCAAACTATTAGGTGAATGACCTATTAGATTGGTCACAGGATGCTCCCTCCATAAAGGTATGTAGTTGCAAAATTTGGTAGAGATCGGATGATAAGGTTAATCGTAATTTGATTTAAGCTTTGAACATTCGTGTGGCCGCCATTACGTTTCAGTCAAGATGGCGGCGATATAAAACATGATACTGAGGTGCCCTTTGCTAGTGCTACCTCTGTACCAAATTTCGTTCCATTCGGTTCCACCGTGTTCGAATTAATAGGGGGAATCAATTTTGACATAAAGATGGCCGCCATCCGCAAACTATCAGGTGAATGACCTATTAGATTGGTCAAAGGATGCTCCCTCCATAAAGGTATGTAGTTGCAAAATTTGGTAGAGATCGGATGATTAGGTTAATCGTAATTTGATTTAAGCTTTGAACATTTGTGTGGCCGCCATTACGTTTCCGTCAAGATGGCGGCGATATAAAACATGACACTGAGGTGCCTTTTGTTAGTACTACCTCCGTACCAAATTTCGTTCCATTCGGTTGCACCGTGTTCGAATTAATAGGGGGAATCGATTTTCACACAAAGATGGCCGCCATCCGCAAACTATTACGCTGATGACCTATTGGTTTGGTCAAAAGATGCTCCCCCCATAAAGGTATGATGTTGCAAAATTTGGTAGAGATCGGATGATTAGGTTAATCGTAATTTGATTTAAGCTTTGAACATTTGTGTGGCCGCCATTACGTTTTCGTCAAGATGGCGGCGATATAAAACATGACACTGAGGTGCCTTTTGTTAGTACTACCTCTGTACCAAATTTCGTTCCATTCGGTTGCACCGTGTTCGAATTAATAGGGGGAATCGATTTTCACACAAAGATGGCCGCCATCCGCAAACTATTACGCTGATGACCTATTGGTTTGGTCAAAGGATGCTCCCCCCATAAAGGTATGTCGTTGCAAAATTTGGTAGAGATCGGATGATTACGTTAGTCGTAATTTGATTTAAGCTTTGAACATTTGTGTGGCCGCCATTACGTTTCCGTCAAGATGGCGGCGATATAAAACATGACACTGAGGTGTCCTTTGCTAGTGCTACCTTTGTACCAAATTTCGTTCAATTCGCATTCACCGTGTTCGAATTGATAGGGGGGGACAGACATTCAGAGTACACACACTCACTCACACACACACACACACAGACACACACACACACAGACTCACACACACACATACACACACACAGACAGACACACCTTTTTTCGCCCTGTGTTGATCTCATAAGTCTACTTTCATTTTTTGCAAAAATCGAAAGTAGGCTAAAAATACTATTTCACAAAATGATAACATTTCTGACTGTCAAAACGTGTAAAATTAACACTATTATTCCGGTTCGTGCAACAGAATTTGAGTTGAAGAATGGATATCAGAGGAACTTGTGCTCGCGACCGCCAGTTTGAGAACGCCTTGGTCACACCTTTATTGCAGCCGAGTTAAATTGTTTACGAGTCACCTATTATATGGTACACTTTTGGCTTTACTGCTCTACAGCATTACAAAGTCAGCCGGGAGAGGCGGCATTTAATTTTATGATATGCCCATTGCTTTGCAATAACGACTCATATACATTCCAACGACAACAAAAATCAAGGACTCGCAGACCAGTCCATTATACCTTACTTCTAGCAAGACAAAGGAATTAACTGAAAATGTCAGGTTCTCACTTTTGAAATGAAAGACTAAGACAAAAGCAAGATGTTCAGGAAAGAAAATATATGGGTGCCCACACGCATCATGGCGCGTTTCGCTTGGAAGTGATGGGCTCCATCTCAGCAACGCTGTACAGCTTTTCCTGGAGCGGCTAGCTGGTGAACCATGTGTTATTTCCTTGTACAAATACAAACCAATATAAAATAAGTGAATTAATTTACGTATTTCACAGTCATACAGCATAACTTTTTGATGTATAACGATTACAACTCAACAAAGAACTACATTTTCCAACCACCCCGAGCCGAGAAAACGTTATCTTACAACAATGATAACAACTTTGTTTCTTGGACGCACAAAATTGTGAAATTACTAAACCAGTTATACAACATTCCAATGTATATTGTGTTAAAATTTGGATTCGATCTGATGACGGGCTTTTGAGATAATAATTCTTAAATGTGACGCATGGTTGAAACACCCTTAAAAACGTGCACTTTTTGTGTTCCAACTGCGATAAAAAATATTAAAATATAAATTTAAAAATCCAAACCTACATGAACTAACGGAAAATAGAACGACGAAAATGTTGATGGTATTGGATTTTATGTAGGTCTATTGGTTACTTCACAAACAACCTTCAAACTCGAGTACACATAATACTTTGGTCGACAGTAGTATTATGTCATCACATATAGACCGAGTGTATGCTGGGTTGATGTTTTCAGCTGCAACTTAAACTGATGCCACCTGGTGGATAAAAATTTATTTATGAAATTCGTTCACTATTGCACCGACATTTATGATATCTGTACTCCACCATGAGCCGGTCCCGTTGTGTTGGGGTAGCCAGCCTGCCTCTCACCCAGTGCCCCGGGTTCGATTCCCAGCTCTGACAGGGATTTTAGAAACTGACTTGAGGGCTGTAACGGTGTACTCTCAGCCTCGTGAGGACAATTGAGTAGCTATCTGACAGAGAGGAGAACCAAGGTTAATGGCAGAGGAGACTTGACGAGCTGACTATGCGTCACCTCGCAATCTTCCGGACGAATGGCTGGGCAGCGGTCGCTTGGTAGGGCTGTTGTGCCACGGGTTTTCTTTTTACCCTTCTCTATGGAAGCACTAAGTTAATGGAAAATATGCAAAGTATAGACTGGGTTCACTTAAAACTGTGATCCTTCCATATCTGAAAGATCTAAACATTTACGGCAGAGCAGAAATAATTGAAAGTTTTGTAAATTTTGTGGTATAAATGATGGCTAGCTTAATTACAGTATATTTTAAGCAGTTCTTTCTCCACAGTGTGAGTTATAAAGGATTCGCAAGTCTTGGTCGATGTCCACAAATGAACAGTTTATTGCACCTATATTCTTTTTGTCGTTTTAATGTGCGGCAATAAAGATATACCAAATTAATGACACCAGTTAAAGGAAATGGCTGGGCGCGGTCCATTCGGTTTCAATGTGAGGCGAGATACGTTAGCAGCTGGTGGCAGAGAGCTCTGCGTGTACTTCAAAACCCCAGCGTTGGGCTATTAGCATTAACCTGTGAAACAGGGAATAGGTTGAGAATTGTCTAATACAGAGTATATCCGTGATGATGTTACAAACTTTCAGGGAACATGGAGGAAGGCAAATGTATCAATGTATCAGGGTCCGTAAACGAATGGGTCACAAAATTCTACTCATTTAATACCGTTTACCTGCACATTCATTCATTTGCAATTGGGGGAGGGGTGTCCCCCGATGGCAAATTGGATATAGAACCCCTGGCCCTACAGCCCGTGAAGGGCCTAGGCCTACCAAACGACCGCTGCCCAGCCATTTGGCCTGCAGAAATTGGGGTGACACGTGATCAGCGCATTGGGTCCCCTCGGCCGTTAATCTTGGTTTTCATGATCAGACAGTTACTCAATTGTCTTCACGAGGCTGAGTGCACCCCGTTCCAGCCCTCACGTCAGTTTATAACATCCCTGATGGAGCCGGGAATCGAACCCTGGGCCTCCGGGTGAGAGGCAGGCGTGCTACCCCAAACACCACAGGGCCGGCAAATTGGACATACATAAGAAATAAATAATTATACATAACAATTCAATAACAATTAAACTGGAGTATTTACAAAAATCGTCAGTCTTGACTTAAACACACCTTTATGTTTGGGAAAAGGCTCTTCGACTCCGGCAGGTAGAGAGTTCCAGTTATCAATGGCTCGGTTTGCGAAATAATATTTAGCATAATTTGTACGCTGTGGTCGGCCCTTAACTTTAAAAGGATGATCACTCCTACTCATGTAAGTGGGCTTTCCCATACGTTTGCTAAGCTCACCCCATGCTGGTTGATTTGTATACTTGTTGTACATGGCGCAGAGTCTAGATTTCATCCTCCTAGCCTCAAGTGATTCCCAGCCCAGTTTCTTTAACATACGGCTCACACTGCTCCTGGGATTAAAGTCACTGAGCACACGTCTAGCGACCTTTCTTTGTACCATTTCCAACTCATTGATGAGTCCTACTTGATATCGATCCCAAACCGCCAAGGCGTATACCAGAATAGGTCTTACAAGTGACAAATATCCTAATTCTTTAGCAGAGGAATTACTTCCTTTTAATACCCTCATTACAAAGTGCAGGTATTTGTAAGCTTTAGAAACTACACATCCTATATGACTACTCCATTTCATATCATTCCTTAAGTGAACGCCCAAATATTTTCAAGAATCTTTTTCTACAAGTACTTCCGAGCCAATGTTATATTGATAATTTTGATTTCGCCCTTTCCCTATTTTTGTAAGACTAAAATTTCTTGTGTTTATTTTCATTTTATTTTCAATCGCCCACTTATAGACCACAGCCTGTTACATTTACAACAACTGTTCAAAATGGCGTCCCCCTGCGTCAATGCACGCAAGCATCGTCGCACAAAGTTACGTCTTACCCGTCCGAATATCCCCGGTGTCGCTTGAACAGCGTCGCAGGCAACGAGAATTCCTGCCAGGAGATCCTCTTCCGTCTCGACAGGTGTCTCATATATAAGACTTTTCACATGACCCCACAAAAAGAAATCCAGTAGCGAGATCAGGTGAACGAGTTGGCCACGGCGTCCCTTAAAAACTAGGATTGAGGACGGACGTTAAACAACTGCGATTATTAATAACTGTTGGATCGAATGTTTCCAGACTAAGGGTCCTTATCACAAATGGATCCATTTTCCTTCCTCCATCATCCCTGAAAGTTTATAACATCACCGCGGATACACCCGGTAATAATAATAATAATAATAATAATAATAATAATAATAATAATAATAATAATAATAATAATAATAATAATAATATCGTATGACCTCGGGTGCTGGGTGAACGATTTGTTACTTGACGCCCAGAGGGCAGCTTACATGTCGACTTTTATATTTCCCTGGAAGGCTTTGAAAGTGAAGGAGGTTAGATATCTTAGCTCCTTGACACTATACCGCTTTCTAGTAGAGAAAGGAGGAACTTTGTGTTGGCGGAAAATCCCGCGACTAATGATTTTGCCATTATGAACACGGCCTACTGACTTCAAATGGGTTCTTTAACATGCCAACAACGTATGACATGCGTGTCGAGATTTTTGTCACCTTTCAAAAAATATCACCCAGTATATAAGGGGTGATCAAAAAGTTTCCGTTTGACGGCCGTACAGTCCAGAATCGGTATGTCCATCAGGCAAAGTTGCCGTGAGCATTGGGTGCTCATTTGACCCACGCACCGGGCTGAAGATCCCCGTGTGGTAACACACCGTGTCCTGCTATGTGAAGAAGTCCATTGCTGCACATCCTCATCCGACAGGAATCGTTGACTCTTCAAGGCCTTAATTTATAAAGGGACCGAAGGTATGATAATCGCATGGGGAGAGATCAGGACTATAGGGGAATCCTCGAGATCTTCCACTTGAGATAGCGTACCTTCTGCGCTACGACCTTTGTGGTATGGAGACGTGCGTTATCTTGAAGCAGCCACCTCTTTTCACCGTTTTCCAGAACATGCGTGCCGTAATTTCTTCAGTGTTGCGCAGTACCGTTACTCAGTGATTGAGCCACCAGGTTCCTTGGAATCAATAAACAATGGGGCCCGATAATCATGGAACAGGGTGAACAACACCTTTCCAGCAGATGCTTAGCTCTTGAACTTCTTGGGACGAAGGGACGATGGATGACACCACTGCATCGTCTACGCTTTCGGTTCCGAGTGATGACACCTGCAACAATACGCTCCAGGAACGCGTTGCCTTCAGGTGTTACAGGCTAACAGCCATCCGGTACCGGGTGAGTTAGCCGTGGTCGTTACGGCACGGCGTGGCTGTAGGCAGTCGCTCACATCCAGGAGGTGAGGAGGTTCAAATTCCCCCGCCGGCAACCTTGAAGATGGTCTTCTGTGGTTTCCCATCTTCCTTGCAGGCAAATGCCGGGGTTGGTCCCTAACTATAGGCCACAGCCGCTACCTTCCAATTCCTCGTCCTTACAATCACACTTTCCTCCTCAGACAACACTCCACACGCTACAGTACTTGTAGCTCACCCCATGGGTGTCAGCCCGCATAGAAGCAGCTACAAACTCTGGCGAGCCGAACATGTCCTCGGACACTCCCGGAACTGAAAGCCATACGTAAGCCATCCGGTGTGCTTTTTGTTCGGTATTAAACGCTCGGAGTGTCGTTACAGCAACGCCCTCATAGGGAAACTTTTTGATCACCCCTTATATTTCGGATACACTGGTGGTTAAGAAGAAGAAGAAGAAGAAGAAGGACAAGAAGAAGAGCGTAGACCTCTAATTCTCTGAGGGCAGGTTCTCGTCAATGATGCACTGCACAGACCAACAATTACAGGCAGAGAGACCTTCGCTTATTACTAAGGTTTTGTGGGCGTGTGGCCCTACAGCTACGAGACTAAGTTTGAAGTGACACAGTACTCTCAAGAATGCTGAGTTAAGATCCGTCCTAAATCACTAAGCCAACGTTAATGGTGATTTGTGACTAGGAGAGAAACAGCATTAAGTCATTCTCGTAAACAGAATTCTGTCGTACAGTAATCTCTGATCGTAAATCTCAGTGTGTATCTCAATAGAATTCCATGGATTATTGTGTATGTGCACAGTTAATTTCCATTCGTCTTTTGCACAATGTGTAATTGGCAGTGTTCTTTGAGTACATTGTCCTCCTCGTTGCGTAGTGTCTAGCATGCTTAGCTGTCACTGCGGAGGTCCGGGCTCGATTCTCACCTCAGCCATCCTGAAAGTGGTTTTCCGTGGTTAACCACCGCTACTCCAGGGAAATGCGGGGATGGTCCCTAATTTAAGGTCACGGTCGTCTCTTTCCCAATCCTCACCTAAATTACAAATACACATACTAATGCATCCATCGTAATAACACAGGTTATCAGACAAATTCCACACACATACAAGTACATGGGGCTAAATGACCACGATGTCTAAGCCAATCAAATGAAACAACAACAACGTCAACAATAACTCATATGACAGCTGTAGAAGTGAGAAAGAGGATCGAATCCTGGCGCAGTCCATTGACATTTGGGGGTGCGCAAATGCGAGGGAGCCATGTCAGTACATTTACTGACACGTTAAAGAACAGCTTCGGGGCGAACATTTTCGCAACCCGGCGTTAATAAGAAGTGGTAAACCACGGTAAACAAATTTTAGGTTGACTGAGGTGGGAATCGAACCCATCTCTACTCAATTTTCCCCACGAGGTTGAGTATACCCCGTTCCAGCCATAAGATCAAAATTAAATTTCTTGGCGGAACCGTAACCTCAGGGATGATATCCAAGAATGCTTGCCATTATTAGTACGAGGTGGTCGACCTGAAAATTTATATGATCAAGGTGTGACTATTCGATCCATGTCCATCCTACTAATGCTATTACGGACACGTGTCGATGCTGACAAGTGTGTCTGTGGCATGGTGTTTAATTAGAGGAGTTATCTCTCTTAAATGACTATTATTAAAGTTTCAGACCATGTGGACACTTCGTCACACTTCACATGACAAGGAGACAAAGGTAGAATTTAAAAGCAATTAAGGCCAGAATTCGTTATATGAACTGCCTGCCACTTTCACTGCCATCACAAAAACACATACACACATGGTCTGTATGTACAGTACTTTTAATATATACATTCTGCTTCTAATTGGGGAACAGGTGACACATATTCCCGCACGTCTTCCCTCGGGATATATAATTAGGTCTCTTTGTTCATACAGTATATCATAACTCATTATTTAGTGGTGCATGTGATCGTCGTTGTGTGCCTCCAGAACTTCTGATGACATTATAATTAATGTTTCAGCTTTACCTTCCTCGTGGTCGTCATGAAGCGGGGGTGTGTGTGGGTTTGATTCAGTTGTGAAGAGCTCATAATGTATCTCTATCTTTACAAATAATTTGAGAGTATCCCTCAAATTAAAGCATCCGTTGTGAACAATAGGTCAATTGTTCACGGAAATTGTTGCAAACTCTTTGAAATGGAGCATAGACGTTCAGCTTCCCATTTCGCATCTACCACTGATGCAGCTGGTCACTACAATTCATGGACACTCCTTAAAATGGAACGAAGATGTTCGGCTTTCCACTTTGAGTGTACCACTGATGCAGCTGGTCACTAAAATTGATGGACAGTCCTTAAAATGGAGCATAGATGTTCACCGTTGCACTTCGCATCTACCACTGATGCAACTGATCACTGAAATTGTTGCAAACTCTTTGGAATGGAGCATAGACGTACAGACTCCCTCTTCAAATATATCACTGATGCAACTGTTCACTGAGATTGTTGCAACTCTTTGAAATGGAGCATAGATGTTCAGGTTCCCATTTCGCATCTTCCACCGATGCAACTGGTCACTTTATTTATTTATTTATTTATTTATTTATTTATTTATTTATTTAGCGCAAGGCTTTTAGTGCCGGGAGTGTCCGAGGACATGTTTGGCTCGCCAGAGGCTGTAGCTGCTTCCAGCGGACACCCATGGGGTGAGCTACAAGTTCCAGTAATTCCAACTTTCGCCACCAGATGTTACTGACACTAGTGGTGAACGGTGGAACTATGATAGAGCGTTTTAACGAAATCTAACCTAGAAAGTTAGCTTCACACAAATTTAGTTAGTGGAAGGATCATTTACATGCCATAAATCTATGACATAGGACCAGCGGCTTCCCCTCCGAAGGAAGGCATACTGAAGGATTTTAACGCTCTTAAAAATCCGATGACTTCGGCCGGGTTTGAACCCGCTATCTTGGGCACAGCAGTTCAGCAAGCTACCAACTACGCCAAAGAATCACTAAAATTGATAAACACTCTTTGAAATGGAACATAGATATGCAGTTTCCCTCCTCACATATACCACTGATCCAAATGGTCACTGCAATTGTTGCAAACTCTTTAAAATGGAGCACTGATGTTCAACTTTCCACTTTGCGTCTACCAGTGATGAAAGTGGTTGAAGAATTGTTGCAACTCTTTTTTCCGGGAGTGATATTTGTTTAGTTAAAAAAAATCCCTACAGCGTAATAGGATATGTTTATACATATTTTGCTGTGAAATAAGAAATGAACTACGATCTGATCTTATACAATTACTAGCAGAAGTACCCGCTCTTCGAACGGTCTTCGGTATTAATAACCAGACGTTATCATTATTGAGCTACTGTTGCAATGGTTAGGGGCTTGCCATAGCGAAGTTAATTCTCTGGGAATATCACAGACACTGTCAATTTAAGGGCTTTAAAATGTGGTTTTCGGAGACTCTTTATAGACTCCCGAATTTTGTCTCTCACATTGAGAAGCGCAACATATGCTTTGGTCGTCCTTCTAGGATAATGTTTATATTTCGCCTATTTTAGCATGTATTTTGAAAAGTTTTTTCCTATACCAACCCTTCTATGAGAAGTACGGTGAAGAGTTTTATAAATGATTGGTGTATTGACTCTCATGGATACCTAATTTTGCGATGTTCCAAACATTCGAACACGAGTTATCAGCGTACATAAAGATACACAGAAAGTATGCCTTACTTCGGAGGGGAAGTAAAGCCGGTGGTCCCATGTCATAGATTTATGTAATGTAATAGAACCTTCCACTAACTACAATTGCGTGAAGCTAAATTTGTTGGTTATATTTGATTAACGCTCTATTAGTTCCAAAGTTTGCCACCAGGTGCCGGTTGAGGTGGCATCTAATAGCCAAGTCACTGCTAGGTGTCGTTGACGGTAGCATTTGGTAGCAAATGTAGGAACTACTGGAAATTGATCGTCTGCAATCCTTACCTGAAATACAGATAACACACACTAATACAGCCATCACAATTAACACCGGTTATCAGACAGATTCTACACACACTCAAAATACACGAGGCTACGTGAACGCGTTGTCGCAGCTTCTAAACTGTGGAACCAACCAACGTACAACATATCACCCAGATGTCCGAATATGGATATATCAACCACACAGTATCAAACAAAATCATCCTTACGATGAACCCGTTTGTCGAAAAAAAAACGGGAATGTGCTCAATCTAAATTCACTTAACGTGTACTTCCCGACGTGAAAACAAAATTAAAAACCTCGTAAACGAAACGCAATACACCTCACATAAAGACTGACCCTCACCGTTGTGTTAAGTCCCCATCCACAGGAAGACACCTTTAACAAATTATAAAGGCTTGTGGTGCATGAATATTCAGTTTTTTTTTAGCCTCCAATGGCCCTAATTCCTAATAGCCGCAAAAATACTATTTCAATTCAGGAATTTGTGAAAATATTGTTGCTGTTTGGAGATATAATTCTGTACGATATATCACACGTGTAAATCACGTATAAAAATTGTAGGGTACCCCTTGACCCCCTTATGCGCATTGATGAATTATACATTCTAAGTTGGTTCCGTGATAACCATATAGCCATTTGAAAACTTTCACAGAAATGTGATAAGTGGAGTGGCATTGCTTTTTACAGAAATAGGTGGAAAGTTGGATGTCTTCTCTTGAGAACCTGTTGTCATTGTTGCCGGCTTGCATTCCTTCATTAGTTTACTAAATTCAATTAGTTTTCTGGGAATATCTCAGAATCTGTTGGTTTTAGAGACTTAAAATGTAGTTTTCGGGAACCCTCGAGCTTTGTTTCTACCACCGAGGGGCTAAAAATGAGCTTTGTCTCGTCGTTGTTTGCCATAATATAATAATAATATTATTAATGATAATAATATAATAAATACAATAAAAGGATAGCGATATAAAAGTCCTTCCGTACCACACGCGCACGTGAAAATCGCGTGAATAACTTCTAGTGTACCCCTTGACCCCCTTAAGCGCATTATACGTATTGATGAATTTTACAGTTTAGTTTGGTTCCGTGATAACCTTATAGCCGTTTGCAAACTTCACAGTAATGTAATAAATGGAATTCCATTGCGTCTTACAGAAATGGATGGTCCTATGAGATTCCGTTGCCATGGTTACCAGCTTGCAATTCCTTCATAGATTATTAAATGAAATTAGTTTCCTGGGGATATCTCAAAAACTGTTGGTTTTAGGGCCTTAAAATGTGGTTTTCGGGGGCCCCCGAGTTTTGTTTCTCACATTGAGGGGTTGAAAATAGGTTTTGTCTCGTCCTTCTACGCCTATTTCAGCATATATTTTAAGGGGGGTAGGCCCCCTTTTATGAGAGGTACGGAGAAGAGTTACATCAATGATTAGTGTGGTGCCTCTGATGGATATCTGTATCAAATTTTACGTTGATCCACCCAGCCGTTCTCAAGTTATAAGGACTCAAAGTTGTCCTCAGACAGACAGACAGACAGACAGACAGACAGACAGACAGACAGACAACAAAATTATTTTTGCGCGCATCCGTCATAAAACAGTCTGAAACGCGCAAATAACGCAAATTTCCGTGAAAATTCAGAAAAAACAGACAAACTTTCATTTTTATTAGCCTATTTTCAATTTTGAAAAAAAAAAAAAAGGCTTATGAGATCACCTTTTGTCCGTGTGTGTGTGCGTGTGCGTGTGTGTGTGTGTGTGAGGTGTGTGTGTGTCCCCCCCTAATAAATTCTAAATGGCTGGAGCGATTTCAATGAAACTCGGTAAGTTCATAGCACTATTCCGGGCGACCCCGACCGTGCCCTTCAAATTTTGTTACGTCTCACCAATTCAACATGGCGGCTGTGCGAAATATTTCACCAGCATTCAATATTTACGAAACTATTCCCGATATCACCCTGGAATTTTTTACGGTGATAAAGGTAACTACTAAGAGTTCACCTATGTGACTTTTGAAAAACTGGTAACTACAAAACCAACATGGCGGCCACGCGAATTTGCGACTTTTAAATAGACGTTTCTCGCGATTTAACCAACCAAACGCAATAAAATTTAGCAAAGTATATGTTTATACACATTGTAATGCACCGACATCTAACTTCGTTCAATTTTTTACATAACCACAAGATGGCGGCTGTGCGAAATATTTCACCGGCATTCTATACCTCTGAAACTATTAGCGGTATCACCCTGAACTTTTGTACGGAGATAAAGGGCACTATTATACGTCCATCTATAAGACTTTCAAAAACCGTTTGACTACAAAACTAACATGGCGGCCAAGCGAATTTTAAAATTTTAAATAGACTTTTCTCGTGATTTAATGTTCCAAACGCAATGAAATCTGGTACAGGAAATGTTTGCACACATTGCAATGCACTGGTATCTAATTTAGTTCAATTGTTTTCATAACCTCAAGATGGCGGCTGTGCGAATTTTAAAATTAAGTTTTTATTTCTTGTGTCGTAATCATGCGATCGAAGTGAAAGTTTGAATAATGAACCTACGCAATAATTTTACTTTAATGGTACATGACTCGATGGCCTATACATTTAACAATACAACATGGCGACCATCCGATATATTTAGACGGCTCTGAATATCTACGAATCTATTATAGCAATCAAACTGATTTTTTTAAATGTTCATAGGGGCTATGAACTGAAGTTCACCTATAGGACATTAAATAACCTGGTGATCACAAATCCAACATGGCGGTGACGCGAAGTATAAATATTCACATGGACGTTTCTCGCAATTTGACCATCCGAGTGCAGTGAAACTTGGTACAGTAAATCCTTATACGAATGTTAATCCACTGTCATCTAATTTATTTCAATTGTTTCTATAACCACAAGATGGCAGCTGTGCCAAATTTTAACATTTCCTTGTTACTTCTTGTGCCCTAATCATGCGATTGGAGTTTGAATGCTACACGTACACAATAATCTTCATGTAACAGTACATAACTCTATATAAAATCCAACATGGCGATCATCCGAAATATTTAGTCGGTTCTCAATATCTACGAATCTATTACTGCAATCAAACTGAAATTTTGTATGTTGATAGTGGCAATTAACATAAGTAGGATATATGAAAATAGGCTGTATAGTTCTTCACGGAACTACTTGTATATATAGAGATAGTCTTGTATATTTTGATGTATCCTTTTTCCTTCAAGGAAGGCTGCGTAGCAAA
The DNA here is from genome assembly GCA_946902985.2 of Meconema thalassinum. NCBI lineage: Eukaryota > Metazoa > Arthropoda > Insecta > Orthoptera > Tettigoniidae > Meconema > Meconema thalassinum. The sequence continues at coordinate 612,432,520 of OX336388.2, forward strand.
GTCAGTAGAGGCGCTGAGCTTCTAACTGGAAGGAAATGGGTTCTATCCCCACCCAGGTAGTGGGTTTTAGAAACAAAACTACCACTTTCGGAAACGCAAATAGCTCTGGGGTTCACTCAGGCAACACCAGAAATGAGTAGCAGTGTAATTCCTGGCAGCAAAGTCGGCTGGGCGCGGAGCTGACTACTCCATCCCATCTAGTGGTGTTGTCACAAAGAGTGGAAGCCTCTACCTTCCACTATTCCAAGGGCCTCCATGGCCTGTACGGAGATGGCTCTTTTTCCCTTCACGCGCGACGTGAGGACAGTGCATTCAATCGATTCCCACACGGATAATTGACACGGAGTGCTCCGAGATCCGATCTCGTGCTTGCACTGTTCTCAGGTTACACATATGGGTCCGGTGCGAGGTGGTTCACCACCAAGTACCGGTGGTCTAACGGGCGCAACATGACAAGTATGTCGCCAAAAGCCTAAAACAATCAACAACAACAACAGGCTAACGGTGGCCAAGGCTGGAAGCAACAGGCAGTTTCAACAAAATTAAGGATAGCTGCCATTTTATGCTTCACTGAACTGTCTATTATAATTTTTTCACTCTGCAGAAATACATAAAGAGCAAGACAAACGGTCAGTGAGCGGAACATATTTTCGCAGGGGCGTTCATTTAATTTCCGGAACCAAATTGCATTGGGAGAGTCTTGTATCAGCTGCTGCTCAAGTGCGGCTATACTTGAGGGATTCAGCAAGAAAGTAGGCTACACTGCTCACTGTTAGTTTGAATTCCACTGAGTAACCGTGTGCGTCAAGTCAGGTAAGGGGCGCTGACAATGGACATCCTGAGTGTGGGTTTTCTACCTTTTCTTTTATCACACTCACTACAGCAGTGGCGTAACTACCAGGGGCGATTAGAAGCATCAACCCCCCCCCAGAGAAATAATTTCAAAAAGACAAAATTTGATGCAATTTTTGTTTTCAAACAATTGTATTGTGTAAGTTTATAAATTCAGAACATTTATCTTCACTTGTGCAAAATATTTAGTCTACCAAAACTGTTGATTTCCGAGCTTCTGTACATTGAGAGGTACAAATAAAAAGTGTTGAATGCTATCGAAATTAAACACGAAAACGTGTAGGTTTGCTTTCATTGTTACTGTAGTCTTATTTTCCCCCCGCACGGAGCAAAATGCAAAAATAAACACATGACCAAAACAGAAAGCAAAAAGTAAAATTCAAAAACAAAAGCAAAATGAAATAAAAACACAAAAACGGAAAACACAAAGTAAAAAGTGAAATTAAAAAACCGCTAAAGCAGAAAACAAACCCAAAACCAAAACAAACCAAAAAAAAAAAAACACAAAGCAAAAAGAAAAATATGGAAAACAACAAACACAAAACTCCTCTCGTCCCTCTCCAGAAGCAAAAGCTTGCATAATTCACACGGCCGCCTTCCATAATGGTACGGCGGATGACCTGGTGGTTTGGGCGCAAGACGCGTCCCTATCCCTATCAATTCAAACATGATGAATCCGAATTGAACGAAATTTGGTACAGAGATAGCACTAGCAAAGGGCGCCTCAGTGTCATGTTTATATTGCCGCCACGTTTACCAAACTTAATGGCGGCTACTCGAATGCTCAAAAATAAAAATTAAATTACGACCAAACTAATTATCGGATCTTTACCAATTTTGATAAAAACATATCTTCGTATAGGACGCGTATGACGCCCAAACTACAATGACATCAGCCATACCATTTCAGGATGGCGGCAAGCTTTATAATCCATGATTTGGGAACCACCAGTTCCGATTATCCAACCGAGAACCGTTTAAACTGTTCTAAAGGACGTGGCCCGTTTGAAATTAAAAGTTTATATTATAATAGTCTATTATACTGCAGAAGTGACTTTGAAAAGCCGAGCAGTCTCGGTTACAAGACAAGATGGCAGCTGATCGTTTGTTCTGACCTATATTTCACTAATTTGAGTATGTTGCATGCAATATAGCCTACTGATAGAAATAATATAAACTTTGTGTGAAATGAATTATAATGGATATATACTCCAGTGAAGAAATCGTTTAGTCTAAGTGGTTTTTTGCTAAGACGTTGTATGTAAATCGACTGATAACGTTTGACGTGGGTGGGAGCGTTTGGCTCTGTGGTTAGAGCTTTGGTCATTCACCCGGCTGGCCAGGATTCAGAACCTATCGGAAGCCCGAGTTCAATTCCCTGCTCTGCCAAGAAATATTAATTCTGCCGTGAGGGCTGGAGCGGAGTAAACTCCGCCTCGTGAGGGAAATCTGGGAGGAGGATGGTATGATTCCCACCTTCTCTGTCATAGAAATGGTTTTCCGTGGTTTCCCCCTTCTACTCCCCGTCTCTCTGCCGGGATGGTTCCTAACTTAAGGCCATGACCGCCATCCAAATGGGCCTACTAGCCTAAATTTAAAATACACATACTATTACAGCGATCACAATAACACAGGTTATCAGACTGATCCCCTCACACACAAACCCGACTAAAGTCTGGAATTAGGATTGGTGCCCCGGTACCTCCATGACATTTGTCTCCCTGGAGAGAGAGAGTGGACAAATCCAATGTCGTAAAGCCCCTAAATGAGCTAACAAACTAACAATATCTTACCTCACCTGGTTTATTATCGAAAAACAGATTGCACATACGTTTTTCTGAATATTGTTGTTATGGATTTTTTGCTCTGGGTATTGTTGTGGTATCTGTTTAAATGTGTAAATGGACATTTCATCCTCTGCTATGAAGGACATTGTCAATGTTTATCACAAGTTGATGATATTAAGAAGATTGGAGCACAGCGACTGAAGTGGTTTTCCGTGGTCTCCCAAATTCTACTCCAGGCAAATGGTTTCTAACGTAAGGCCACGGCCGCATCCTTCACAATCCTATCCCTAATTTATAAATACACATACTAGAATAACCATCACAATAGCACAGGTTATCACAAACATTCCACAAAATTCCAAAAATTGTTGATTAATCCCCGAAACATATACCAAAAACAACATTAATAATTAATATTGTTACGTGCCACCCCCTAGTGGCGCTTTTGTTAACTGGATTACAGTGGGTAGGAAGCACAACACCATTTACTGCTTAAAGAAATAATTAACTTTATTGTGGCACGAAAATTACACTAATCAGCAAATACAAGCAATTAGGAGCCTTCTCCAGTTTCCTCAAGTCTCTTCCTTATGCGCTCTTGGCCCCCTTCACTTGCAACAGACCACAGAAGTTAATCCGTCCTAATGAGTCCGGTGGCCTTGGCAGAAGCTACCTGCCCCTCTTCCTCAGGTACAACAAATACAGTTACTTACGAGCACTTGATGTACGCTGTTCACAAGCTGGGAGAAACAATGTCACAGGATTTCGTAACTCGCACAGCACTTCGTCACCACACTTCTGTCGCACAAGATAATCGCTTGCACTAGCTCGTAAAACACAACAACAACCACTGCTTCACGGGTCACTCTTATATAGCAGGCCGGTGACTCAATAAATGCTTCTAGATCCATCCAGGGTCCACGGCTTCTCGAGGTTTCCATCGCTGGTCCAGTCATAAACATTCTGGACTATCTCTTTGTCCTAGTAGCCCTGTTGCATAAGGCGCGCGCAATACAGAAGGCAGGGCACGGCCCAGCCCTGGGGCAGTTGTGACTCATGCGGCGAGTGATGACACAAACTCACAGCCGTAACACCACCCCCTTCCTAAAAAGGCTGATCGTCCCGATCAATCATTGGTCCGTCTGTGTCCCTCCGTAGGCTGCCAGGCGATCTCGATGCACGATCTTCATCTTCGCCCTCGGGCTCCGCTGGATCCTGTAGATGACATCGTTGATCCGTTTCACGACTCGGTACGGGCCCTCCCAGGACTTCTGCAGTTTGAATGACAGGCCTTTCATCCGTAATGGGTTGAAGAGCCAGACCAGGTCGTCCTCGTGGAATCCTCCGGCATCCGTCTGCTGGTCGTATCGGGTCTTCATTCGGTCGGTCTCGATCCGCAGTTTCCTCCTCGCGAACGCGTGCACGTCCTCCAGTTGGTCGACCAGTTCTTGACAATACTGGCTTACCGGGATCGGATCATTCCCAGGTCGGCCGAAGGCAGATCGACGGGTAGACGGAGCTCCCTCCCAAACATGGCCCGGGCTGGTGTGCACCCGGTGGCTTCATGCACGGCGGCGCGGTAGGCCAGGAGAAATAGTGGAAGATGCATGTCCCAATCCCTCTGGTGCTCGCTGACAACTATTCGGAGATGGTTCTCGATGGTGCGATTGAATCGCTCTACCATCCCGTCGGACTGAGGGTGTAGCGGCGTTGTCCTTGTCTTCCGGATTCCCAGCAGCTGGCATAGGTTCTGGAACACCTGCGACTCGAAGTTCCTCCCTTGGTCGGAGTGCAGCTCCAGGGGTACTCCGTACCGGCTGACGAATTCCTTCACCAGGGTCTCTGCAATCGTCGCGGCTTCTTGGTTAGGGAGCGCATACGCCTCCGGCCATTTGGTGAAGTAGTCGCAGACGACCAATATGTAGCGGTTCCCTGCCTCGCTTAATGGGAATGGCCCAGCAACATCGATGGCCACTCTCTCCATGGGGCCACCCACGTTGTAGGTCTTCAGTGGACCCCGTCGTCTTCGTCCTGGGCCCTTGCTGGCTGCGCAATCGTGGCACCTCGCGCAGTGGTTCTCCACGTCTGTTCGGCATCCGATCCAGTAGAACCGCTCTCTCAGCTTCTCCAGGGTCTTCTTTATCCCTAGGTGTCCACCAGATGATCCTCCATGAACTTCCTTCAGGACTTCCTCCGTCATAGCCTTTGGAACGACGACTTGTTCCCGAGATGTCTTCCCGTCGGTGCTCTCCCAGGTACGGCAGATGAGGCCTTCCCTTACAATCAGCGAGTCCCACTGCGCCCAGTAGGACTTAAACTTTGGGCTGCAGTCACTCACAATGTTCCATCCGGGTCTGGGGACACAGGCCCTCTTCCATTCGGCTATCAGTCCCAGGTCATCATCTTCTGCTTGTGCCCGCGTGAAAGATTCGCGGCTCCAGCTCCCTTGAAGTTCCACGGTAGTCCTTCGGCAATGTATCCCGGTGTTCTCCTCCCTCCTAGTACAGAAGGTGCAGACTTCGGGGCACGGTCTTCGTGACAGAGCGTCGGCGTTAGAATGCAGTTGGCCTTTCCTGTGCTGAATCTCAAAGTTGTTCTGTTGAAGCCTCTCTAACCACCGCGCGAGTTGACCCTCGGGCTGCTTGAAGTTCAGGAGCCACCGCAGGGATGCATGGTCGGTCCTGATGAGAAATTCTTGCCCGTACAGGTACTTGTGGAAGTGTTCAATGGTCTTCACGATGGCGAGCAGCTCCTTCCTGGTGACGCAGTAGTTCCTTTCTGGCTTTGACAAGGCCTTGCTGAAGTAGGCCACTACTCTCTCCTCGCCGTCCACTACTTGCGACAGGATTCCCCCTATGCCAAAGTCGCTGGCAACGGTATCGACGATGAACCTAGTTCCAGGTCTGGGGTAGGCCAGAATAGGCGCGGTGCACAGAGCCTGCTTGAGTTGTTCGAAGGCACTGTGGCATTCTGCTGTCCACGTGAAGAATTGGTCCTTCTCAGTCAGTCGATGTAAAGGTTTGGCGATGTCGGCGAATCCTCTCACGAAGCGACGGTAATAAGTGCAGAGTCCCAGGAAGCTTCGTAGTTGGGACTTGTCCTTCGGAACTGGCCACTCCCTCACAGCTGCGGTCTTCTCTGGGTCGGTGCACACCCCTTCCTCGGAGACGATATGCCCAAGGTACTGGACCCACTTCTGGAAGAGCTGACACTTCTTGGGGCTCAACTTCAGCTGGGCAGCCCGTAGCTTCAGCAAGATCTCCTTCAGGTTGCTGTAGTGCTCCTCGAAGCTCCTCCCCAGAACGATGACGTCGTCTAGGTAGACCAGGCAGGTCTTCCAGTGTAGTCCCCTCAGAATGGACTCCATTAGCCTTTCGAAGGTCGCAGGGGCGTTGCACAGACCGAATGGCATGACGGTGAACTGCCAGAGCCCGCTGCCCACAGAGAACGCCGTTTTCTCGCGGTCCTTAGGGTGGACCTCCACCTGCCAGTAGCCACTCTTCAAATCCAAGGTGGAGAACCATCTTGACCCTGAGATGGTGTCCAGCGTGTCGTCGATCCGGGGTAGAGGGTAGCTGTCCTTCTTCGTGACGTCGTTCACCCGCCTGTAGTCCACGCAGAACCTGGTGGAACCGTCCTTCTTCTTCACAAGCACGACCGGAGAACTCCAAGGACTATGTGATGGCTCGATCACCCCTTGATCCTTCATTTCTTCTACCATCCGGTCGACTTCGGCTTGCTTGGCGAGCGGGACACGTCGGAATGGGGCCCTAATCGGTGCGCTGTCCCCAACGTCGATTCTGTGCTGGACCAAGCTTGTCCTGCCGAAGTCTTTGCTCCCCACGGAGAAGACATCCTGGAATTCGCGTAGCAGGTCCTGAAGTTGGCGTGATTGCTCCTCGTCTAAATGGTCCTGGGATCCTTGGTACAGCTTCTGTAGTTCTTCTGGCAGAGTGCGTCTTCCTCGGTTGTCCGTCTGCAGGTGTCCGTCTGTCGTATCTGTGATACGGGCAATCCAGGTAACGGGCTCGCAGACTCCTAGGTTGGTGTCCCGGTTAACCGTAATGTCGTAGTCGTTCAGGTTGGACAGGCGGACGTACGGCCGAGGCGTCGTGTTGATGAGGGTCTTGGCAACTAGCAATCCTTTTGTCTGGATGTCCTCATATTTTGGCTCGATGACAGCCGCCACTTCCTCAGCTGTTCCGTCGACAGTTACGGCAGCGCTGACTTCCGTCCTGGCGGGAACGATGACGTCCTATCTCAGCCTTACTCGTCGTGCGGCTACGGCCTCGTGTGCTGGTTGTAAAGCAAGTTCCTCACCTCCGAAGTGCAGAGTGTTGGTACTCACATTCAAGATGATGTTGTTCTGGTCCAGGAAGTCCAGTCCGATGATCACTTCACTTGACACGTCAGCCACAAGCACTGGATGCTTTATCGCCCGTCGACCAATGACGAACTCCAGTGATGCTTCGCCACGTACCGGTGCGGTCTCTCCGGTCGCGGTTATTAGCTGGAGGTTCCTTTGTGTGGGTTGCACTCTCCACTTCGGGATCACGGTGGGACTGACGATGGTCCTCGATGCTCCCGTGTCGATTAGCATGTGCCAGCTCTCTCCTTTGACGACTCCGTCGACCATCAGGCTGCTATTATCCCTCCGTAACTGCGTCACACGAACTTGGACTGCCGGGGCTTGACGACTGTCACAAGCCAACCTTTGCCCCCCTAGGCTGGCTGATACTTGCTTTCCTGGGCCGCGCGGTTTCCCTTCGACTGACTGTCCCGACGGAAACCCTTGGCGGCGGCGATCACCGCAGTCCTTGCTCAGGTGGCCTCTCTTACGGCAGGTCCAGCAGGTCGGTAGTCCTCTTCCGGGCCGCCTCTCCGGATGTCCTTCGGCTGCGTTTTTGTTGGTGGTACTGCGATTCTTGAAGAAACGGCTTAGCGCCTCCATCAACTCGTCGGCCAGGGGCTTGGTCTCGTTGGTTTTTACTGGTTCGTCGACGTCCACTTGACGCACCCGCGCGCGCATTCTAGATACCTGCTTTGCCGTCTCGAACTCAAGTGCGTGGCTCAGCGCATCTGCCAGGGTCTTATTGCGCGCGAGACGCAGTGCCTGTTGAGTGTCCGAGTCCCGTAGCCCGTCGGTGAAAGTCTGCGTCGCTATCTACTCCAGAAAGTCGGCCGGCGCTGTTGGGTAGGCGAGCCTTACGAGGCGTGCGATGTCCATCTCGAACTCCTGCAGGGTTTCCGCGTTCTTCTGTACCCGGGTCCGGAGCTGCATCTGGTAGGCCTGCTGAAGATGGCTATCTCCATATCGGGACTCCATATGGGCGATCAGTGCAGCGTAGTCCTGGGATCCAGTCTGGATGGCCTGAAGGACGTTAAGGGCGTCGCCTCTCAGCGCTACAATGAGAGCTGTAGCCTTTTCTGTGTTGTTCCAGTTATTTATGGAACAGGCTGCCTCGAAATGACGTAAGTAGGTGCTCCACGGGACCTTTCCGTCGAAGGTTGGGGGCGTCACTCTGCTATGTCCCGTTCCTGATATTCCCGGTGTAACGGTGGGCAAGCGTTGGCGCAGCTCGGCAAATTCCTCTCGTAGAGCGTTGAATTTCTCCTCCACCCCCGTCAGTGGGCGTTGGCGCAGCTCGGCAACTTCCTTTTGTAAGGCGTTGAATTTCTCCTCCACCCCCATCAGCGGGCGTTGGCACAGCTCGGCAACTTCCACTTGTAAGGCGTTGAATTTCTCCTCCACCCCCATCAGCGGTCGTCGGCATAGCTCGGCAACTTCAACTTGCAAGGCGTTGAATTTCTCCTCCACCCCCGTCAGTGGGCGTTGGCGCAGCTCGGCAACTTCCTTTTGTTAGACGTTGAATTTCTCCTCCACCCCCATCAGCGGGCGTTGGCGCCGCTCGGCAACTTCCACTTGTAAGGCGTCGAACTTCTTTTCCACTGCCGTGACTTCCTCACGCAGACCCAGTTCTAATTTCTTCAGGTCCTCGGCTAACTTCTTCTGGCCGTCTTCTAGTTTGGCAGTTAGGTCCTCGGCTAACTTCTTCTGGCCGTCTTCCATCTTCTTCAGGTCATCCTTCAGGTCCTTGGCTAATTTCTTCTGGCCGTCTTCCATCTTCTTCTGGCCGTCTTCCATCTTCTTCAGGTCATCCTTCAGGTCCTTGGCTAATTTCTTCTGGCCATCTTCCATGCCAGTTAACTTTTCTAGCAATGCTGCCAATTTCTCCTCCATTTTAGTTGTTTGTCTTGTAAAGGGCATGCACTCACAGGAAAATTAGAGAAAATGACCTGCTCGGGTTTTGAAACCAGGACCGTCAGGTGTTGTGCTTGAGTTCGTAATCCCACTTCTGACACCAGTTGTTACGTGCCACCCACTATTGGCACTTTTGTTAACTGGATTACGGTGGGTAGGAAGCACAACACCATTTACTGCTTAAATAAATAATTAACTTTATTGTGGCCAGAAAATTACACTAATCAGCAAATACAAGCAATTAGGAGCCTTCTCCAGTTTCCTCAAGTCTTTTCCTTATGCGCTCTTGGCCCCCTTCACTTGCAACAGACCACAGAAGTTAATCCGTCCTAATGAGTCCGGTGGCCTTGGCAGAAGCTACCTGCCAAACAAATACAGTTACTTACGAGCACTTGATGTACGCTGTTCACAAGCTGGGAGAAACAATGTCACAGGATTTCGTAACTCGCACAGCACTTCGTCACCACACTTCTGTCGCACAAGATAATCGCTCGCACTAGCTCGTAAAACACAACAACAACCACTGCTTCACGGGTCACTCTTATATAGCAGGCCGGTGACTCAATAAATGCTTCTAGATCCATCCAGGGTCCACGGCTTCTCGAGGTTTCCATCGCTGGTCCAGTCATGAACATTCTGGACTATCTCTTTGTCCTAGTAGCCCTGTTGCATAAGGCGCGCGCAATACAGGAGGCAGGGCACAGCCCAGCCCTGGGGCAGTTGTGACTCATGCGGCGAGTGATGACACAAACTCACAGCCGTAACAATATCTTTATAGTATTGATTCAGGCGGTTATATAATTCTTATTAATAACTATTTTAAATTTATTCAACCAATAACAAGAGCAAGCCAGAGGTAGTATCTTGTCATCTGTGTTCATGCCTGCGAACAGTATGGGAGCTTGATCTGGAGGGAGAAGAGTCAGCGTGTATTGGCATTGCAAAACAATTGCGTAAATGAGCTGAGCTCTTGCGAATGTAAAGCGAATGTAAATTTAACTACTTAATTGGCATTCGCTTAGCCAATTGAGAAACATTACAGCATGAATTACAGAAGGTGCCTTCAATCATAATCATCATCATTTCCTAACGCTCGCGTCATTGCCTCCGTTAGCATGTTCTGTGCCTGATTTATATCCTCTCCTCAATGGAATTGTTAAACAAATAACAGAACCACCGTCGTTATATTTCACTTGCTGGCATTCAAATGTTTTGCAAAATGGATAAAATAAATGTGCTATAATTTTGTTGTTTGAGTCTTAAGCCTTCTTCATCTAATAGTAGACTACTATGGCCTACATATATAAAAATTGAACATGGCGACCATCCAAAATATTTAGACGGTTCTCAATATCTACGAAACTATTACAACAATCAAACTGAAATTCTGTACGTTCATAGAGGCTATGCATATACAGTATATAATAATGATAATAATAATAATAATAATAATAATAATAATAATATCGTATGGCCTTGGATGCCGGGTGCATGCTTCGTTATTTGACACCCAGAAGGTAGTTTGCATGTCGAATTTCGTTGTTCCTTGAAGCACTATGAAAATCAAGGAGGTTAGATATCTAAGCTCCTTGAACACTATAGCGCTTCCTAGTAGAGAAATGAGGAACTTTGTGTTGGCGGAAACTCCCGAGATTAATTTTGCCATTATGAGCACGGCCTACTGAATTCAAATGGGTTCTTCGACATGCCAACATCGTATGACATGCGTGTCGTATTTTTGCCGCCTTTCAAAAAAAATCACTTACCACGGCCAGGAGCGAACCTGCAAGCTTGGGGTTAGTAGACCGACACGTTAACCACTCACCCATCGTGGCAAGCTAGGCTATGAATATAAGTTCTCCTATTGGATTTTCAATAACCTGGTGAGCACAATACCAACATGGCGGCCAAGCGAAGTTAAAACGTTTAAATTGAATTTACTCGCGATTTAATCATCCGAGCGCTGTGAAACTTGACACGGTATACCTTCATACAAGCCTTAATACAGGGCCTTTCATATAAAGTAAGAACGGCAAGCAGCAGTTTTGTTAATCGCTGCTGCGGTGGCCTTGGCTGAGCTTGTGGCGCGCCATGGCCCCCTGCTGTACTATTGAAAGCGCGCGCATAGTACATACGAAGGCTGTTTATTTCTTTCAAGTTCCAATGGACTCTATAAAAATAACAGATTGACACACCAAATTGATTTTACTACTAAATGTTTGCTTGTTTTATTCATATGTCTCAACATAATCGTCAAAACGATTGAAACTTTTGTCGTATCGTTACACCAGCTTTCCAATGCCCTCGGCAAAATATTCTGCCGCCAGTGAGATGGGTACGTCTGGACAGTCTCCTGAAGTTTTTCCTTTTTGACAAGACGTTGCCGCCTAACCATACCATCAATTCTAGAAAAAGGTGAAAATCATCCAGTGCTGGTTCGGACTAAAAGGCAGATGGTCCAAAACTTCACACTTTAATTCTTTGTAAAAGTCTATCGTAACGCTGGTACAGTGAATGATTTTCACATTTTTCGAGAATTGAATGTAGACTATGGTTGGGTGGCAACGCCCTCGTATGTACTATGCGCGCGCTTTCAATACTACAGCAAGGGGCCATGGCGCGCCACAAGCTCGACCAAGGCCACCGCAGCAGCGAATAACAAAACGCCGCTTGCCGTTCTTACTTTATATGAAATACCCTGTATACTGACATCTAATTTAATGGAATTTTATGAGAACTTAAAAATGGCTGCTGTGCAATTTTAAAAAATCTCGTTTTCATTTCTCGTGTACTAAGTAAGACCAGAAGGATATATGAAAATAGTTCTTCACGAACTACTTGTTTTTAATAGAATTGTGTGGATGTTACAAAACTTGTACTGAAATTCTATGTAAAAGCATGCTTAAGGGAAAGTATAGGGGAATAATGATAAAAAAAACTAAAAAAACCCATTAATTATTCCAATATATTCCAAGATTTACTTGGCATTTAATTTAATTAGAGTGACATATGTACTGTAGATGTAGAACATGTAGATCAGTATTTCTGAAGTTTTGAATTTATAGGTTATTTGTCATGCAGAATATCGTTATTATTGCCATGCTGTTCCATGTTTTGATAAAATTGTACTTTTTATATTATGAATTGCCCATGTTTTATTTGAGCAATTTCTTATTTCAGAGGGAAGTTCATTTAAGATTAAAGGAATTATTATTATTATTATTATTATTATTATTATTATTATTATTATTATTATTATTATTATTTTTATTATTGAGCCTCCGTGGCTTAGGCGGCAGCACGCCGGCCTCTCACCGCTGGGTCCGTGGTTCAAATCTCGGTCACTCCATGTGAGATCTGTGCTGGACAAAACGGAGGCAGACAGGTTTTTCTCCGGGTACTCCAGTTTTCCCTGTCACAATTTCATTCCAGCAACACTCTCCACTATCATTTCATTTCATCTGTCATTCATTTAATCATTGCCCCAGAGGAGTGCGTCAGGCCTCGGCAGCCGGCACAGTTCATATCCTCGCCGCTAGATGGGGGCTTCATTCATTCCATTCCTGACCCGGTCGGAGACTGGAAGCAGGCGGTGGATTTTCATTTCATTATTATTATTATTATTATTATTATTATTATTATTATTATTATTATTGTTATAATCAATAATAAAATCTACTTGCATTGGAGCGACAAGAAATCTGGCGTACCCAAGGAGAGCTGGGAAAGAAATGTGCATAGAAGCGTGCCTTTAATCAACGGATGAGGGGATGGCAATTCAGATGGGAAAGTGACCCTCGTGGTAAATGGACCAAGCGACTGATACCACGCCTGGATACCTGGGTCGAAAGAGTCCATGGTGAAGTCAATTATTACCTTACACAACTTCTAACAGGACACGGATATTTCCGGAAATTCCTGCATAGAGTAGGTGGAGCGAGTGGTGCAACATGCATATATTGTGACGACATCGATGATGTACTTCACACCTTCTTCGTGTGCGGCCATTGGATGATAGAGAAAGAATATGTGGAAACTGAATTGGGAGAACTGACACCAGATAATATTATTTCTGTGATGTTACGGAACCAGCTATCATGGGATCAGGTAGCAGTGTATGTGGAGGATGTCCTTCGTCGGAAAAAGCGGGATCAGGAAGCGTACGAACGCCCTTAAGAAGAAATTAAGAAAGAAGAAGTCTGAAAGGCTAAGTAAGCACCACATCATCCTGAAGTAATGCGAGAGCGGTTCCGGGGTGATGAACGCATCGTGGGAAAAGGGATGTGGTTTTTAGTGGGTAAGAATTCCACACTACTGTGGAGTGCGGACCCTTCACAAGTGTATTTTGAAGATATTCCACAGTCCCTCGTAAAAAATAATAAAAACATATCTATAAAAATAATAACACGATAATTCCACGCATCAAAAACTGTAATCATTGGAGGAAAATCACTAAGAATTTAGAAAAACAAGAAAGGAAAATTCTCAAGAAAATCTTTGACTCAGTGTGCATAACGGGAGTGTGAAAAGGAGGTGTCACGAGTTATATCAAATTTCAAGAAAATTCCACTATTAGAAAAAGACGTTTAAAATTTTATTGACAATGAAAGACTTACTAAAAGTATATTTAATCATGCCGCCCCATTAAAAGCCTGAGTCTGTAGCTGCTTTCAGCGGATACCCTTAAGGTGAGCTGCAAGATCTGTTCAATTTCAAGTACTTCCGACATTCGCTACCAGATATCAATGATACCTAGTGGTGAACGTTGGAACTTTGATAGAGCGTTCCGACGAAATCTAGCCTAACAATTTAGCTTCACACTAGTTTTGTCTGTGGAAGGATCTTTAACATGCCATAAATCTATGACATGGGACCGCCGGCATTACTTCCCCTCCGAAGGAAGGCATACTGAAGGATTTTTAACGCTCTAAAAATCCAACGACTTTGGCCGGGTTTGAACCCGTTATCTTGGGAACAGCAGTTCAGGATGCTACCAACTACGCCAGCGAAGCCGCTACATATACAGTTTTATACTGGGACAGAGAAATCCGCACTGATAAAACCATCAAAGCCAATGGACCAGGTATTCTGCTCCTTGATCGGCAGAAGAGAGAAGCTGTGATACTCGACATAATATGTCAGTTGAATTTGTCTGATGGACCGTGTATTTATGATAACTGCAGTAGTGTGCGTAGTTGTAACTTTTGGGTAGGTGTCCTATGATATGAAAGAAGGTACCTTCATGGCATATGCCTGCAGAGAAAAACCCGAGGGCAAAGGACGTGTCAACATCGGGATTCGAACTTTCATATTCCGGACTTGCAGTTTCCCTATGCAGTCATGGTGCGCGATGAATATTAAATGTCTTTGTTTATGCCAACTCGTAATTAACTCTTTGATGCTATCTGAATGTCTCAAATGTTGAGCCTGCTCTTACAGTGCTCTTAAGTCCAAAACCAAGATGCTAATAGAGCTTGGGAAACGTAAACATACAGTAGTCGATATTATTGACGGTCCATCCGCGATCTACTACTCTTAAACTACAGATGGCCATATCGTGTAACATTTCACGCGTACGTAGCATATTGCTCACCATAGGCTTAAAGGGTGAGACTGAAATCCAATGATGTACAGGAAACGTCAGAAAATATGCTAGTAATGAAATGTTTCCGTTTAAGTATGAAAATGTATTAGTATAGCATATGTTAATACATTCCTCGAATAACGTATGTAAGATTTCCAAAGTGATGACGTCCTGCAGTTTGGGTTACACGTACAAAAAACCCACGGGTTATCAAACCACGTAATATGCAAATTTCCTTCCTTCATACTCTCTCTTGTTCCGTTCTCCTTCGATTATTATCCTACGTATACAATCAATCAACCAATCAATCATCAATCAATTAATCCATATCATGAATTCTTTCTGCCGTTCTTTCTTTGTTTCTTTCTCATTTCCTCACAACCGTCCTTCCTTCCTTGCTTCTTTCATTTTGCTTTCCTTCGTGCCTTCCTTCCTACCCCCTTGCTAGGTTCTCCTAGCTCTACAACTTCTTTCTCGTTTTCTTTCTTTCTTTCTTTCTTTCTTTCTTTCTTTCTTTCTTTCTTTCTTTCTTTCTTTCCACTGTCTTTTCTTCCATCATTGCTTCGTTCCTTCCATTGTTCCTCTCTTCCCTCTTTCATTTGTTCTTCTTTCCATACTTCTTACTTAATTTCTTTCTCTCATTCCCTCTTGCTACCGGTGTTATTTCCACACTGTCTTGTTTCTTTCAACCTTCCTTTCCTCCATTGTCCCACTGTCCCTTCCTCCCTACCTTCTCTATTTCCTTGCGTCCATATTTTTTTGTTTGTTTAGTTAGTCCTCTCATTACCACTACTGTAGTTGTGTGTCTCCTAGAGTTGTCATGACACCCACCCAGCGCACGCGTATGCTGTGCAGTAAGCCGCTATTAAGGGGATAATGATCGCACGCATCGTGAACATAGGAGGAGCTGAGCATGGCGGATTGCCCTGTGGATTGGCTCACTCATTTCTCCCCTTCTTTCTCGCTTTCTGCACGAAGCTTCCCATGAGTTTGCTACTTCCGGTCAATTTATAAATTACCATAACAGGTTGATGGTCTGGTCCTGGCAGCTGACAAGTATCCAACTATTGTCATAACTGCGTCCTTTCTTCATGTATGCACCATATCTCGACCTGGCATCGTCTCAAACACCTCTTTAGTGTGACATTTATACTTATTATACTTTAAAATGCTGAGACACACTCCACACTGCATTATTCTGGAACCCAAGTACTGGTGGTGCGGTTTACTTCGAAAGTTGAAAAGCTGTTGTTGTTGTTAATAATTTGTTTTAGAGACTTGCGACATCTTAGTCATCAGCCCCATGTACTTGAGTGCAGATGACCTCGTAGTTCCGCCCCTTAAAACAACAATAACTAACTAACTAACTACCTGAGTGCATTTTGGTATTTTCACGGAATTCTCCACACTCTCTCCTGGTGAATGCCGGGATAGTACATTAATTCAAGTCCTGGGTTGACTTAAATTCGTGAACATACACATTTATAATCAGAAGAAGTTAAAACAGTGATTTAGGACTTTTGAGGTTGCAACCCCTCATTTGGGAATTTTTAGGTTCAATGAAATTCATATACCAGGTGGTCCGCCAGCCCCATGCGATCCAGTTTAATGCATCTCGTCACATGTACTACAATTCTGAAAGATATCGGTCCCCCTCCCTAAACTCGGGTTATTTTAACGAGATGTGTGTTTACGGGCTAGAAGAAAGCAGGAATCGTGAGTGCCACTATTAATTCAGTATGGATACCTCGAATGAACCCGAAAAACGAGCACAGATACGCAGAACACGTACTTTGAAACAGGAGGTGCACGCACAGACCGAGAGCAGGTACTGTATAAACTGAGAAGTGCGTGCTACAGGTCAAGCGTCGTAGTAGCGCACATGGCAAGCGCGCGGTAGGATGGATGTGTGATAGTTGACAGTGCTCGAGGGTTCGAAGGTTCAATTTTTTGATGTGAAACATCTTTCCACTCAGTTGTTGGATATTTATGTGGGAGTGATTTTGAAAAATGGGACGGAAGTGGATCGGACGGAAGTTTGTAAGAGGCACTGCAAGCTGGATCGCATCCCTCCTGTTTGCTAAAGCAATAAAGGAAACAATGATCGCGCGGTGGCGGAGATTAGTACCAGGACGTACTGTCAGCCATGTGGAATGTATATCGTATACGGGTTACTTCAAGTTTTGGAGGCGCCATAAGAGATAGTCATACAATAAATCATTTTCAAGTTGTCGTTCTTTGGTGTGAAAATATTCATTATATCATATTTGCTGAAAACAATTATGATTTATTAAGAGTCTGTTTTTCAATCTCTGGATAAAAGTGATGGGCAACCACTTGCCGAGTAACTTTGCTCAACACTTTTATTCTGAACATTAAACGCTCATGTGAACTCTGGTGTCAACTGATTGAAACACAAACTACAAGGAAGTCTTCATATCCGTATTTAAATGATGGTGTATTTTAATATGAAACATTGTAACTAGCTGGCAATGCCGGTGTTATGTTTCTGCACAATGGCTATTCAGATATTAACCCACAATGCGGTAATGCGGTTATCAATATAATATACTAGCTAAAGTACCCGTGCTTCGCTACGGGTCGTAAATAAATTAAAATGTGAAGGTGACAGTTAAAACAGGGGATAGGCGAGGTGCTGCGCAGAGGGAGATTAAGGATGGAACATTTTGTCCAACTACACCGCTCTGCATTGACCGTGTTTTATAGCACACATTTAGGTTTTACTCGCTAACGGTTGGAGATACATTTCGGATAGAAAATGCAATTTTTAACCTCGTACATGCCATCAAAAGTTTGCTATTTCTTAGCGTTCTCTTTTTATTTGAAATGGAAATATGAAAGTTTAAAACCAAAGGGTAGAGTGACGTCACTAAAATGGTCGCCATCTTTAATTAGTGCAAAGTATTGAAATCAAAAGTAACCTGTATGTTAACCAGGTAAATCTGCTACTTCCATGTAAAATTCATGTAAATCGGACCAGTGGTACTTGCGTGATTGAGTAATACACAGACACACACCATCTCATTTTTAGTCTCGCTTCGCTCGCTTCATTGTCGTGTCATATTGTTATTCAATGAAATGCAGGTTTAACCCCATTAATACCCCTTTAGAACCTGAATATCCAAAAATCCCTCCTTAGTAGATGTTTTCGACACACGACAAACATATAATCAAAATATCATTCTTCTAACATTAATAGTTTTGGTTGGTCGATGAGAGTGAACATCCAAAAAACCTTCCTTAGTGGACGTTTTTCTTCCAGAATTTCACCCCTCCCCATAGGCCCCTTAAATTGGATTTATGAAAAGACGGTCGAACACCTATTTATTTTATTTATTTATTTATTTATTTATTTATTTATTTATTTATTTTAAGCTGATTGATTTCCTCCGAGTTTCAAACTCCTCGCCTATGTCGTTTAAGAGATACACGCTCCGTTAAGAATCTTTCAACCCCCACTTTTCATCCCTTTCACCTCATAATATACACTATATCGAAAAACCATTAGACATGTGTCAGCTTATTTTTAATGATTAGTATATATGCCAAGTATCAATCCCCAAATGAAACCACTCGTGAGATATTGTTATTCAATGAAATGCACGTTTACCCCCTTAACACCTATTTAGAACCTGAATATTCAAAACTCTTACCTTAGTGGACGTTTTCGACATAAAACGAACATATCCCCAAAATTTCATGTTTCCAACTTCAATAATTTTGGCTGGGCGATGATGAGTGAGTGAGTCAGTCAGGACATTTTCTTTCATTTATATTTGATAATTTCACCCCTCCCCATGAACCCCTTAAATTGGATTTATGAAACAAACGGTCGAACACCTATTTACTTATTTAAAGCTGATATCCCCCTGAGTTTGATGAGTGAGTAAGTGAGCCAATCAGTTAGGACACTTTCTTTCCTGTTTTATCCCCCCAGAATTTCACCCCTCTCCAAGGGCCCCTTAAATTGGATTTATGAAAAAACGGTCGAACACATATTTACTTGTATTTTAAGCTGTTTTATCCCGCCGAATTTCAAACTTCTCGCCTATGTCGTTTAAGAGATACACGCTCCGTTAAGAATCCCTCAATCCCTAATTTTCACCCCTTTCACCTCATAATATACACGACATCGATACACCTTTAGATATATGTCTGATTATTTTTAATGATTAGTTTATATACCGAATATCACATCCCCAAAGAAACAACTCATGAGATATCGTTATTCAATGAAATGCACGTTTACCCCCTTAACATCTCTTTAAAACCCGAATAAAGAAAAATCATTCCTTAGATGACGTTTTGACATACAGCGAACATATTCCCAAAATTTCATTTTTCCAACATTAATAGTTTTCGCTGGGCGTGATGAGTGAGTGAGTCAGACAGGACACTTTCTTTCAATTATTTTTACCAGAATTTCACCCCTCCCCATGGGCCCCTTAAATTGGATTGATGAAAAAACGCTTGAACACCTATTAACTTATTTTTTTAGCTGTCTTTTTCCCCTGAGTTTGATGAGTGAGTGAGTTAGTCAGTCAGTTAGTACACTTTCTCTCCTTTCCCCCCCAGAATTTCACCCCACCCCATTGGCCCCTTAAATTAATTTATGAAAAAAAACGGTCGAACACCGATTTACTTAATTTTTAGCTGATTTTTTTTCGCTGAGTTTCAAATTTCTCGCCTATGTCGTTTAAGAGATAGGCCTACACGCTCCGTTAGGAATCCTTCAAACCCCAATTTTCACCCCTTTCACCTCATAATAATACACCACATCGAAAAACCCTTAGACACATGTCTGCTTATTGTTAATGATTAGTCTATATGCCGAGTATCACATCCACAAATGAAACGACTCGTGAGATATTGTTATTCAATGAAATGCAGGTTTAAACCCCTTAAGACCCCTTTAGAGCCTGAATATCAAAAAATCCTCCCTTAGTGTACGATTTTGAGATACAACGAACATATCCCCAGAATGCCATGGTTCCAACTTCAATATTTTTGACTGGGCGATCATAAGTGAATGAGTCAGGACATTTTCCTTCAGAATTTCATCCCTTCCGATGAACCCCTTCAATATGATTGATCAAAAAAACTGTCGAAGAGCTATTAACTTACTTTAAAGCAGTTCCCCCCCCCCCTGAGTTTGATGAGTGAGTCAGTCAGTCAATCAGTTAGGACACTTTATTTCCTGTTTCCCCCCAACCCCCCCAGAATTTCACCCCTCCTCATGGGCCCCTTAAATTGGATTTATGAAAAAACGGTCAAACACATATTTACTTATTTTTTATGCTGATTTTTTCCGCTGAGTTTCAAACTCCTCGCCTATGTCGTTTAAGAGATACACGCTCCGTTAGGAATCTTTCAATTCTTACTTTTCACCCCTTTCACCTCATAATATACACCACATCGAAAACCCCTCAGAGACGTGTCTTCTTCCTTTTTAATGATGAGTTTATATGTCGTGTATCATATCCCCCAATGAAACCAATCGGGAGATATTGTTATTCAATGGAATGCAGGTTTAACCCCCTTAAGACCCCTTCAGAACCTGAATATCCGAAAATCCTCCCTTAGTAGACGGTTTTGACATACAATGAACATATCCCCAAACTGTCATGTTTCTAACTTCAATAATTTTGGCTGGGCGATGATGAGTGTGTGAGTGAGTGAGTCAGAACATTATCTTTCAATTTTCTTTTTACAGAATTTCACCCCTCCCCATGAACCCCTTAAATTTGATTTAATAAAAAAAACTGTCGAACAGCTATTTACTTACTTTAAAGCAGTTTTTCCCCCCTGAGTTTGATGAGTGAGTGAGTCAGTCAATCAGTTAGGACACTTTCTTCCTATCCCCCCCCCCCCCAGAATTTCACCCCTCCCCATGGGCCCCTTAAATTGGATTTATGAATAAACGGTCAAACACATATTTACGTATTTCGTATGCTGATTGTTTTCCGCTGAGTTTAAAACTCCTCACCTATGTCGTTTAAGAGATACACGCTCCATTAGGAATCTTTCAATCCCCACTTTTCACCCCTTTCACCTCATAATATACACCACATCCAAAAACCCTCAGACTCGTGTCTTCTTATTTTTAATGATGAGTTTACGTGCCGAGTATCACATCCCCCAATGAAACCAATCGGGAGATATTGAAATTCAATGAAATGCAGGTCAACCCCCTTAACACCCCTTTAGAACCTGAATATCCAAAAATCCTATCTTAGGGGGCATTTGCGGCCCTTTGGGAAGCTGCATACCAAATTTCATTCCAATCCGTCGGTGGTTTCTGAGATTTCGTGATGAATGAATGAGTGAGTGGTATTTCACAAATATATATAGTAGATGATAGTGTCAAGTCTTTGTTATGCTAAACTCGGTTGACAGTGCTGTGTGAGTAGTTGAGTAACTAACGGGATTTCAAGTAAAGATCCTCTTTTTCTATACCGGTAGTGCAGAGCAGAACTGGCATCCAGTCGGCCGTGTCTCGACTTAAGCTATGTTGCCATGGAAACTATCTGGCTTGCCATTCCTTCATGAGTATATTTTATGATTTGATTAGCCTGTGCTTGAGTGCAAAAGGGCCGAAATCAGAAGAATGAGAAAGACTATCGAAAATTCATGTAGCCAGCGGTTCCTTCTGGATCCTAAACTATATGTATGCAAAATTTGGTTGAGATTGGCGGAACGGTGTAGATTTGTATACGGAACAGACCCACATACATACCCACATACATACAGACTTTCACTTTTATATATAAGATATCTATATGTTTATACGGGATCTGAGCTGGCCTTTTTTTTTATCCATTATACGCATTCCCTTCACTGTCAAGTAGGCGTATTCATAACTAATTTAAAACTCAATTCCACGCAGGAACATTATCGAAAGAAAGCAAAATATTAATGAAGCATAAAAAAATTACTTCCATTTTATTACCGGCACGTGATAATAAGTAACCGTCTTGTACTCTAAATTTCAGTTGTTGTAATGGCTGCGAGGATAACATCTTGGTCTGCGAATCATGAGGTCTCAGGTTCGAACCCCCGTCTTGGCAATTATTTTTGCTACCAGATTATCGATTTAAACGATATCTATCATATCATTATGCGTCATTTTAACAGAATCTACATGAAATTACTATTTATCTAATTTTAATTTCAATATTTCGCACCAAGCAGGAGTTGGGAAATTTGATTGTATTGAACATTATTTCTAGTAGTCTATAGATAGGCTAGAGACTATGGTTTCATTCCTCCACTTAATTTACAGTATAATATGTGATGTTTGTTCAAACAAGTGTGACAGTATCATATCTCCAATTCAATCTATACATTCATCATAGTACCAGTATGAAAACGGAACGTAAATTAACATTTTAAGAATGTGCAAGCTGTGTAGTATACGAGTAAGATAACATGCCAGATGACTTCACATATATT
The DNA here is from genome assembly GCA_946902985.2 of Meconema thalassinum. Classification (NCBI taxonomy): domain Eukaryota; kingdom Metazoa; phylum Arthropoda; class Insecta; order Orthoptera; family Tettigoniidae; genus Meconema; species Meconema thalassinum. The sequence continues at coordinate 612,454,478 of OX336388.2, forward strand.
TCATCTCAATTTCATAGTAGGATAACATGTCAGATGTTACACATCATATGCGACTACTGTAAGGCTCGTATCTTTTTTGTTACATGCAGTTGCCTGGGATGTGGCAAGGTTGTATACTTGATAGTTTTCACAGACTGATTTGTTTATTTGGCTCTGTTAAAGACCGTGTCACCGCGGAGGCCCGGGTTAGATTCCCGACTCTGCCACGAAATTTAGTTCTTGTCTTAGGGATGGAACGGGGTTCACTCAGCCTCGTGGGGCACACACACTCAGTAGAGGCGGGTTCGCTTCCTGCCTCAACCATCCCGGAAGTGGTTTTCCGTGGATACCCCACTTCTCCGACTGGTCTTGGTCACCTTAGACAGCTCATCACCGAGGCATGCCGATCCGTTTCGCCAGAGATGTTGCAACGAGCCAGACGGTCCTTACAACATCGCGCGCAGCTCTGTATCGACCATGGAGGTCGTCACTTCGAGCAGGGGCTGCGTTAAACGCCGTGGACAACTGACATCCTGTCACATGTTTCCTAGCCTCTATCAACCCAGCTCCATACCAACGGCCTTTTTCAGGGCCAAATAAACAAATCAGTATGTGAAAAATTATTAGACTAAGTATACCACGTTGCCACATCCCAGACAACTGCATGTAAAAAAAAGAAAAGAAAAGAAGCATGGTATTTGAGCCTTCGAATCCTCGAGCACTGTCAACTATCATACATCCTACCGCGCGCTTGCCAAGTGAACTACTACAATGCTTGACCTGCAGCGTGCACTTCCCAGTCTATACAATACCTCCTCTCGGTCTGTGCGTGCACCTCCTGCTTTAAAGTAGGTTACGTGTTCTGCGTATCTGTGCTCGTTTTACGGGTTCATTCGAGGCAGCAATACTGAATTAATAGTGGCGATCACGATTCCTGTTGTCTTCTAGCCCGTTAACCATCTCGTTATATTGCCCCAGTTTTGGGAGATGGACCGATGTCTTTCAGAATTGTAGTACATGTGACGGGAGGAACATGTAGCGAGCGGCCGTCTGATTGTATTTTAACGTAACCTGCTTGCATTAGAAGATACCGCTTAGGAATTCAGTTATTAGTACTATCTTATTCAAAACCGCCTTGTCAAACACTAAGGAATGTGTTTTAATCACTGCTTAAACGTACATGTTTCGGTGTTCAATGACACCTTCGTCAGCGTAGATTGAATTAAAATAATCTTAAAACTCAGTTTACAAGGATGAAAGAGAAGGCAAAACACTATTAGAAATTTAAATAAAAAAAGGTCACAAAAATAATTAAAAACAAATGAATGGTTCGATAACAGTGAATCGGACGTCACTGCTATACGATGTATCTTCCAGTTATATCACGATAAACTTCAGTGTGGTTTAATATTATCAGACGTAATATGACAACAAATCAATCCTAATGGATACTGCAGGCTGTATCACATTGATGTGGTCTAACCTTTAAAATCAACCAGAAGACTCTTAATAGTTGGATCGTTCTGTTGAAGTTAGCTGTCCAATTTGGTAATGCAGTACATAATCCAAACTGACCTAGTATTTTATAAGTGCAAGACGTTTGAAACAATTTGGATATTGTCAAGTCAAAATATAATGAATGGATACGTTGAGAAATAAAATAACCAACATTCATTAATCAGTGGGCAACAAATTGGAATATACAAATATTAATTATTACCATTGTCATAATGGTTAATGTTCACGCATTTTATTTCAGTTATTAGACTCCCGTTCATCATTAGTACATGCAGTACACCTAAAAGTGGATTGTACGGGGCAAATGAGCAGCCTGGTACAAGGTGTTTCAGTGAGAGCGTTCCAAACGTATCCCATCAATCCTGGCCGTAACCCTGAGAACATCGATATAGGGAACATGTGGTCTCCGAGGCCAGCCAAAGGTGCCATGGACGTAAACATGTGCCCTGAGTAGTTAGTTATGAAAAAAAAAAAGTAAATATAGCTTTGAACAAAAATATTGGAATGCAGCCGATAAAAATCAGAAACCTCTATGGACATCAAATTAGCAGGTGAAAAGATGAAGGAAGTAGGAGACTTCTGTTACTTAGGAAGCAAAATAACCAGTGATGGACGAAGCAAAGAGGATTTAAAAAGTAGGTTGGCTCAGGCAAGGAAAGCATTTCTACAAAAAAGGAATCTGCATAGATTTTGGTATTAGGAAGTAATTTTTGAAAGCCTTTGTCTGGAGCGTGGCGCTCTATGGAAGTGAAACTTGGACTATTGGTGCAGCAGAAAAGAGGAGAATTGGAGCGTTTGAAACGTGTTGTTACAGGGGAATGATGAAGAACAGATGGGTAGATATTGTAACAAACGAAGAGGTATCAAGACGAGTGGGAGAGGAGAGATGTTTCTGGCGACTGCTAATGAAGAGAAGAGATAGGTTGGTAGAACACATACTAAGACACCCAGTTATAGTATGCTTAGTTATGGAAGGAAGGGTCGAGGACAAGAACTGTAGGGGTAGAACAAGGTTAGAATATGTTAAACAGATTACCTCGGATGTAGGGTGTGGTATCTATGTAGAGATGAAACGATTAGCTCAGGACAGGGAGGCATGGAGTGCTGCATCAAACCAGTGAAAAGACTGAAGACTCAAAGAACAACAGCTTTGAAGCCATTTTTCATTGTTGCCTCATTAACAATTAATATTGTAACTTTCAGTCGGTTAACACAACAGAGTACTTGTAGATCATTTCCGCATATAGCCTAAGGTTACAATTCTATAGTAGTTTAGGGTTTATTGCTTTAGTCTCCAGCCAGGAGAAGGGATGATTGGTTCTCTTCAGAACTACTCCATATTATTCTGGTATCTTTCGACAAATAATGAGGAGATTCTTCAGTTATGTTAATAAGTACTTTATTCTTCATGGTCTATCAAGATTAGCGATTCACGGTGCGGGGCAATTCTCCAAAATGCTGGCCTTTTTTTTTTTTGGTCATAGGATATTTTCTTCAGTGACGGGATCATGGCCTAGAAGTTGTCACCGAAGACTGAACCCGTCAATGTGAGACATGCTATGGTATAAAAGACGAATAGAAACTCTGTAGCGCTGCAGCCCATGAAAGGCCTAGGCATACCAAGCGACCGCTGTCCAGCCATTTCACCTGCAGACACGTGGTGAGCACGTCGGGTAGCCTACTCTCGGCCGGTAATCTTGGTCTGTTGCTGTTTGAGACTTCAGTCTTTTAACTGGTTTGATGCAGTTTTCCATGCCACCCTGTCCTGAGCTAATCGTTTCATCTCTACATAGCTACCACACCCTACATCCGAGGTAATCTGTTTAACATATTCTAACCTTGGTCTACCTCTACAGTTCTTGTCCTTGACCCTTCCTTCCATAACTAAGCTAGCTATTCCTGGGTGTCTTAGTATGTGTCTACCAACCTATCTCTTCTCTTCATTAGCAGTCGCCAGAAACATCTCTCCTCTCCCACTCGTCTTAATACCTCTTCGTCTGTAACCCTATCTACCCATCTGATCTTCATTATTTTCCTGTAACACCACATTTCAATCACTTCAATTCTCCTCTTTTCTGCTGCACCAATAGTCCAAGTTTCACCTCCATAGAGTGCCACGCTCCAGACAAAGGCTTTCAAAGATGACTTCCTAATATCTAAATCTATATTCGATGTCAACAGATTCCTTTCTTGTAGAAATGCTTTCCCTGCCTGAGCCAACCTACTTTTTATATCTCTTTACTTCGTCCATCACTGGTTATTTTGCTTCCTAAGTAACAGAAGTCTCCTACTTCCTTCAGCTTTTCACCTGCCAATTTGGTCTCCGTAACCGAAAATACGAATAATGCCAGTATATATAATATATGGTACTGGGGCCGATAGCCTAGATGTTAGGCCCCTTAAAACAACAATTATCATCATCATCAATATATGGTACTGTACGTCAAAATACGGGGCACAGTATAAAGACTTGCACCTTAAATGTGCGATAATTATGTACGTGGGATGAACAAAGGAGGATAAACCTGCAACTCCCTCGCTCCTCAACGGCACGGTGCGGGATACTTAATATTCAAACGCTTCGAGTTGTAGAATATTTCAGGTTCATCTCCAAAGAGTGCAAAGGTGACAGATCGCCTTCGGTGTTGTAGGCTGGCCAAGAAGAATCATCTGTTACTTCCTTCAGCTTGCAACAAATAAACCTCCATCCTTCCTCCTCTCATTATCTACTGACTTTTTATTTGTGTAAAATATGATGCAATCTTCGCAAATTTACCTCCCCATAATTCTAATAACATATGTAAACCATCTAATTTTGTGTGCTCCCAAAGCAATGCAGCTTCTCTTCCCAATTTTCTCACTTTTGAATTTTTGATTTTATCTTTGCCAGTGTTACCTCCTATTATTCCGAAATCTCATTTCCATTTTTGTGCATCCTGTTATTACCTCCATATGTGCTAGTTGAGCAATCAACGCCCTGTGCCTTGTGGTCAGTATGCAGCGAACTGGCTGGGCAGCTTGGTAACTCCCATGCCCTCGGCGGGACTTGAACCCATGCTTCATGCAGATGGCAGAACTTCCTGCTGGATAACAAGCAATTATTTAATTGCATCAAGTTTTGTGCATTCCTTGAGGGGATCCTCTGTCAGCGCATCGTTTTCTTTGCGTTGTCGGTGGTTTAGTTGCACTGCAGTAAACCAATTGGTTAAGTACCCTGAAGGTGAGACTGTTCTTCTTTAGTTAGAAAATGAAACTCGGCGTAGCGGTGCTTGTTAAATCGTGGACTGCGGTCTGGCGACAGATGAAGCAAGTCCGGGATACCAGGTTCGAATCTCGGCGCTCATGCGTGACGTTTCCTTCCATTTCTTCCACACTCTCTCTAAGCAAATGCCGGGATAGTGCCTTATTTTAAGTTTTGAGGCACCAACCTCATCGCTGTACCTAATGTAGTTCTCCAAGTCATCACATTAATACATATTATTAGATGTAGGTTTTGTTGTAGGTTTTGGGTAGGAAGCGGCCGTGGCCTTAAGTTAGGTACCATGCGAGCATTTGCCTCAAGTAGAAGTGAGGAAACCAAGAAAACCACCTCTAGGATGGCTGAGGTAGGAATCGAAGCCACCTTTTCTCATTTTTGTACCCCGTTCGATCCCTCAAACCAGAATTGAATTTCTTGGCTGAGCCGGGAATCAAGCCCGGGCCTCCGCGGTGACAGCCAAGAATGCTAACTACTAACTTTTCTAACCGAAGAAGAACTAACGTTACTGTCTAAAACAAGTACTGAGAGTTGTGTAAACATTTTGGATTTTAAGAGATGAAAGATTATTTATTACAACACTGTTTGTTGCAATAATGTTATTGGTTTTACGTTCCTTTTAACTACTCTGGCTTTTAGAGACGCCAGGGTGACGGAATTTTGCCCCGAATGGGATTTTAACGTGCCAGTAAATCTACTGACATGGCTTCCTCGCATTTGCGCACCCTCAAATACAAGCTGACTGCACCAGGACTCGATCCTTGAACCTTGGGAACAGCAGGCGAGAATGTTACCGCTGAGCCACTCAGGCAGTCATATAGCACAGTTTACACAAAACAATAACAAAGACTTTGCCATGTGCTAATGAAATCAGGGAATAGTCTGTTATAGATTACTAGAATTACCAGAAATAAATAAATAAGTAAATAAATAAATAAATAAATAAATAAATAAAATGTTTTGTAAACAAATGTGGAGGTTTCATTGCACTCGATAATTAATGGAGATTGATATGTAGGAATGACCTCCACGAGAAATAAAAGAAACCGCATCGGAAAATTTGTTTCGTTATGCAATTACTTGATTTGTGATTCTGTGAATCTAAAAATTAGTAAGCAAGGGCCAGGACTGAATCTCAATACAGTCGAAACGCGATATCTCGAATCATTTGGAGATGTCAAAACCAATTCGACTTATCGAAAATTTGAGTTATAGAGATACGTAGGAAATGTGTGATAGGGCCTACTGGTCGCAAAATACAATGTCCTGTCTGTAACTATAGTGACGCGACAATGTTCTCAGTAATGAAACTGGCGGTTAGAGCAGTAAGCGGTAACATTTAGTTTGGTATTGTTGTTTTAAGGGGTGGAACAGCGAGGTCATCTGCCACCAAAGGTAACAATTAAAAGATGATATAAACTCGACTGAACCACTTGCAATTTCCCGTTTTGAAATGATGACAATACTGTATCAGTCAAAAATGACGGATTATCCACGCTGAACATAGGGGAACATAACCTACATTTCTGCCATATGAAATAAGTAGAAAAGAAACTACAGTACATAACAGATATTTGAAAAAAAATCTAATAATAAAAGCAATAACATTCGACTTACAGTACTTAGGAAGTTTACGAAAACCGGTAAGTTTAATACGCAGACTATCAGCACCTCCAGCCGTTTTGGTCGAAATGAGATTGCATCGAGATCATAGTTCAGTATAGAAGAAATTTAAATTAGAACCTTCGAATGTGAGATGTTGCGCAGTAAATATATGTAAATGTTCGAGATAACGTACACGTTTAAGTGCCAGGGATATAATTTAAACTTCGAGATATCGAAAATTTCCAGTTATAGAAATTTGACTAAAAAGATAAAAAAAAACAAGTAGTTCCACGAATAACTATATAGCCTATTTTCATATATCCTATTGGTCTTCTCTATTAAAAATTCTCCCGCCTGTGAAGAGGATCGCCATGTTGGATTGTTCTGTATGTAGTCCATGGAGTTATGTACCATTAGATGAAGATTATTGCGTAGGTTCATTATTCAAACGTTTACATCGTTTGCATGCTTAGGACACAAGAAATAAATATAAATTGAGGTTATGTAAACAATTGAAGTAAATTATATGTCAGTGCATTACAATATGTATGAACATTTGCTGTACCAAGTATCACTGCGCTCATACGCTTAAATCGCGAGAAAAGTCTATTTAAATATTTCTACTTCGCTTGGCCGCCATGTTCGTTTTGTACTTAACAGGTTAATGAAAGTCACATAGGTGAACTTCTAGTAGTATCCTGTATCACCGTACACAATTTCATGGTGATATCTGTTACTGTTGCGGAGATATAGAATGCCAGTGAAATGATCTCCGCAGTGGCTACGTGCAGCTGCGAGAGGTAGCGTCATCAGTTTAGTTGGCAGCACAGTGTCCTTGATAGGGTGAAGGCCACATGTGTGGGCTGTGGGCTGTCGAAATCGTCAGTGCGTATAGTTAGAGTATTGGAAGAGTGCAACAGTATGCTGTGAATGGCTGTGATGAGTATAAAGTTTACTGTTTGTTTGTTATGATACAAGCGACAGCCGTGCTGCCAACGTAACTGGTGACGTAATCTCTCGCAGCAGCTTGTAGGCACTGCGGAGAACATTCCCTGGCACCCTGTATTTCACCCGACCGCCAAGTGGATTGGTTAAACATACACACATCAAAAAAAGTTTTGCATCACCTCGGTTCCAAGAGTTCCGGAACCGTTAAATACAAAGGGAATAGAGATCAACACAAACAACATTTCAGCTCGTTTTATTGCTCATGAGACCCACACATTGCATGTTGTACCATCATACAGCTAGACTTTCAGCATTTGTGGTCCAGATTGCAGTACACACCACTACCTCTAATACCCAGTAGCACGTCCTCTTGCATTGATGCATGCCTGTATTCGCCGTGGCATACTATCCACAAGTTCATCAAGACACTGTTGGTCCAAATTGTCCCACTCCTCAACGACAATTCGGCGTAAATCTCTCAGAGTGGTTGGTGGGTCAAGACGTTCATAAACAGCCCTTTTCAACATATCCCAGGCATGTTCGATAGGGTTCATGTCTGGCGAACATGCTGGCCACTGTAGTCGAGCGATGTCGTTATCTTGAAGGAACGCATTCACAAGATGTGCACGATGAGGTCGAGAATTGTCGTCCATGAAGACAAATGCCTCTCCAATATTCTGCCGATATGGTTGCACTATGGGTCGGAGGATGTCATTCAGGTATCGTAAAGCCGTTCCGGAGCCTTCCATGACCACCAGTGGCGTACGTCGGCCCCACATAATGCTACCCCAAAACATCAGGGAACCACCACCTTGCTGCACTCGCTGGACAGTGTGTCTAAGACGTTCAGCCTGACCAGGGTGCCTCCAAACACGTCTCCGACGATTGTCTGGTTGAAGGCATATGCGACACTCATCGGTGAAGAGAACGTGATGCCAATTCCGTGGGGTCCATTCAGCATGTTGTTGGGCCCATCTGTACCGCGCTGCATGGTGTCGGGGTTGCAAAGCTGGACCTCGCCATGGACGTCGGGAGTGAAGTTGCGCATCATGCAGCCTATTGCGCACAGTTTGAGTTGAAACACGACGTCCTGTGGCTGAACGAAACGCATTATTCAACATGGTGGCATTGCTGTCAGGGTTCCTCCGAGCGGCAATCCGTAAGTAGCGGTCATCCACTACAGTAGTAGCCCTTGGGCGGCCTGAGCGAGGCCTGTCATCGACAGTTCCTGTATCTCTGTACCTCCTCCATGTCCGAACAACATCGCTTTGGTTCACTCTGAGACGCCTGGAAACTTCCCTTGTTGAGAGCCCTTCTTGACACAAAGTAACAATGCGGACGCGATCGAACTGCGGTATTGACCTTCTAGGCATGGTAGAACTACAGACAACATGAGCAGCGTACCTTCGTCCTGGTGGAATGACTGGAACTGATCGGCTGTCGTACCCCCTCCGTCTAATAGGCCCTGCTCATGCATGGTTGTTTACATCTTTGAGCAGTTTTAGTGACATCTATGAACAGTCAAAGGGACTGTATCTTGGATACAATATACACAGTCAACGTCTATATGCCGGAGATCTGGGAACCGAGGTGATGCAAAACTTTTTTTGATGTGTGTATTAAAATTTGAAAGACATGATCAAGGTCGGACAAGGTATGTACTTGCCGAGTTTCATTGAAATCGCATCGGCTGTTTGGATGAAATGAAAATCCACAGCCTGCTTCCAGTCTCCGACCGGGTCAGGAATGGAATGAATGAAGCCCCCATCTAGCGGCGAGGATATGAACTGTGCCGGCTGCCGAAGCCTGTCGCACTCCTCTGGGGCAATGATTAAATGAATGACAGATGAAATGAAATGATAGTGGAGAGTGTTGCTGGAATGAAATTTTTGACAGGGAAAACCGGAGTACCCGGAGAAAAACCTGTCTGCCTCCGTTTTGTCCAGCACAGATCTCACATGGAGTGACCGGGATTTGAACCACGGACCCAGCGGTGAGAGGCCGGCGTGCTGCCGCCTAAGCCACGGAGGCTCTGGCTGTTTAGATATTATTAGGGACACACACACGGACAAAAGGTGATCTCATAAGCCTATTCATTTTTTCATAAATGAGAATAGGCTAAAAATACATGTACATTATAGGACATTGGTTCGCGTAATAATAATTACTGCGATTTATCGAACATTATAGTAATAGAGGTTCGAGATATCGACTGTATCTCAACTGTATTTATCTTATGCTTGTTTTCATTGCTTACAGCTAGAGTTCAGAAGAATGTCGGTCAAAGACCTTCTATTTGATCACTTGATCAGATGTTTCAATGCCAACTAATCAATTGGACACATGAATAAACCTATCATAAGTTTCTCCTCAGGACATCGTAATCAAGTTACTTAAGTCTGAATTTGCGAGTCATTCTCAATTTGTATACGTGTATGTGATGTTTGAAATTCTCCAAGATTTATGATTATCAACGACCTGTACAGTAGTCACTAATGATGTCCCTACGATTTGTTCATTTGACCTCGGGCAAGTCATGTTATGACTCGAAGCAGCCATAAGTCTCGAGGATCCCTGTCGTGCTCGCCACATGTGACCCCTTCTCCGTTGCTCCTTATGCTTGTTGTGTGCGTCCACGTTATCTACGGCGGCAATTCACATGACTAATAGTTAGACTATGATTTAGCCAGTGTCACTGACCGAAAATGAATGGGTGCCGGGAAATATTTTTCTTGTTCTTGAAGTTAAATATCCAGCACAGGGACGTTTAATTTTGGTGTCTAAACGTGCCTAAATGCCTGTCCTTGGTCCTAAGAGCTCTGGATTTGATTACCGGCTGGAATGTTTGATTTTAACTTCATGTAGCTAATTCTTCTGACTAGTTATTTGCGTTGATTTCATCCATATCAAAATAAATAGACTGTGGTTGCTAAATCGAAAGATCTGCACCAGACCTCTTCGGAGGCCACATGCATTTTATTTATTACGTAATATTTAAATAGTGGTGGTGATTGTTGTTTTTAGAGGTGAAGTATCTAGGTCATCCGTCATCTAATGATAAAGAACCACGTCGTGGCGCACAGTGGCTAGCATTCTTGACATTCTTCACAGATCTACAAAGAAATGTAATTCTGGTCTGAGGGTTTAAATGGGTTTTCTTAGCTCACCTCAGCAATCCTAGAAATAGTTTTCCGTGGTTTACCACTTCTATACCCGTCAAATGCTCCGATGGTGCTTAAATGAAGGCCATGACCGCCATCTACCCAAATCCTGTTCCCCGTTACAAACACACACATTAGTACAGTTGTCACAATAACACAGGTTATCACATACAATTTCCAACTAAACTGATGTCGCAGTCGGCAGGTCGATTCCCAACAAGTGAATAAATAAATAAATAAATAAATAAATAAATAAATAAATAAATAAATATATCCGCTTGACGATCAAAAGTAGTCATCCAAGAGTATTAATTAATCTCATGTCATTTTTTCAGGTTTATGGATAACACCTATTACTGTTTGGGTACAATCGTGTTCAACGACAGAACAGCATTTAAATTTCAGGGTAAAATGTATAGGACAGTTAGGTATATATCTATGTCACGTACCATTCTTCATTAGGGGTACATTGTGATAGCTCCCGTGAAGAATTAGCAAAAGTAATTTCAGTGACAGAAGCAGCGACAGAGTGTGCGGCAACGCATATCATTCATTTAAGCTTTGACCTCATGACGTCATGCTCCTAACGTTCACTGAACCGACTTTACCATCGGTGTGTTTACCAAATTGATGTATTACATTTATTTTTGTTTGGTTGTACACCTTAGAACGGGCACACCCAGTCTGCATTTGGTATTATAAGCAGGACTGGAAACCGATTTTTAGAGGAATATTTCTCAGCACAACAGCTTTTTGCTCAAGAAGTAATCGACCACTTACAGATTGCAAATAACACGCATGAGTACATAATAGCAATTGTTATTTGTAATGGACGAAGAAGTGGGCAAGGGGAAGCAACAAATGGTATTACTTATCAGACAATGGCGATGTTCGTCCCCACCCTATTGCTAATACTGCGAAAACTTTGAAAAAACGCTTTGTGGTTGAGCGATTTGTAAACGGCCAGGGGAGCGGATGGTGAATGCATAAAGAGTGCCTCTCTGTGTGTACGATTAATAATGGTATGCTAATGGAGTTATTATGCTTGCTTGATGTAACTACTGTATTTCCGTCCAACCACTTGTCGGCGAGGCTGGAAGTAAATTGAGCTGGTGTACACACACACCCGCTTAAGGCAGCTCAGGAAATAAGTAATGTCATATGCTCACTTTGTCACAATATTACGGAAATGGAGTAAAAATAACGTTTTAGGTATTTCTGCACTCGTTACGCCGTTTCATTATACACACGGTGACTGTAATCCCTATATACATTCACTCACTTCCAGGAGTAGCGGCTAGCGTAAAAAAAACAAAAAAAACCATTTAGTTTCAAAAGACCTGTGTTAAGGTAAGGAGAAAGCCTAAGGAACATCTCTGAAAAAATCAATTAGTTGCGATGTAGAGCCCTGCGCGGATGAACAAAACGTTATCAGCATCCAGCCTGCATCCGCATGACTGTTACCCGCATCCGCACGATTGTTATCCGCATCCGCACGATTGTGATCCGCATCCGTATGACGGTTATCCGCATCCGCCCCACATCTGCACGTTTGCTATCCGAATCCACTGACATTTTTAGCCTACTTTTCACATTTTGCAAAAATGAGGAAAAAGTAGTCTTATGAGATCGGGCAAATGTGTGTCTGTCTGTCTGTCTGTCTGTCTGTCCTTCTGTCTGTCTGTCTGTCTGGCTGTGTGTGTGTCCCCCCCTATCAACTCCTAAACGGCTGCAGGAATACAAACGAAATTTGGTAGGAGTAAAGATCTATACCTGAATATCTCACGGCCATATTTGAAAATGATGTCAGTGCTACCAACTGCTGAAAAATCGCAATTGAAATTTGAGCTCTATGTTGGATATCTTGGAAGGTATGAATGGGAGCTATTTCAAAATTGGCACACGTATAGATAATAATATTTCAGTTAAATTTCCAGGAGACCATGCATGGCAGTGTTGCCAAAATGATTCCAAGCCTGCTGATAGGTCTAATTTTAAATGCATATAACTTCTATACTATCAATTGGATTTCAACCAAATTTTGTATGTAATATGTGTACATAAACAGATATGACTGGGCGTATTCGTACGAGCCACCAGGGCTGCCAACTGTCAATAAATGTTATCTCTATTATTTTATCCAAATACCAATATATCAGAAAGTATGCAAGCCGACAGCTTTAAACTATGCACACGTATAGTACCTGACATTCTAAATTAATTTGGAGTAACTTATGTACATCAGTGCTACCAACATGATTATAAGACTGCTGATAAGACCAATTTTTAAATACATGTAACTTCTATAATATCAATTGGATTTCAACCAAATTTCCTATGTGCTATGTGTACCATAACAGATATGACTATGCTCATTCTTAAGAGCAACCAGGGCTGCCAACTGTTAATAAATGCTGTCTCTATTTTTTACCCAAATATTAATATATCAGAAAGTATGTAAGCCAACAGCTTCAAACTTTGCACAAGTATAGTACCTAACATTCTAGATTAATTATGAGAAACTAATATACGTCAGTGCTGCCAACATGACTCTAAGCCTGTTGATAGGTCCAATTTTCAAATACATGTAACTTCTATACTAACAAATGGATTTCATCCTCCAAAATTGGCACAGCAAGATATCATAATATTTCAGATTATTTCTGACCAACGCATGCGTGACATTGTTGCCAACATGATTTTACGCGCGCTGATAGATCCAATGTCTAACTGCATGTAACGTCCATGCTATCCATTGGACTTCAACCAAATATTGTATTCTGTATCTTAAGAGATGGAACTAAGAATATATTCAGTCACCAGGGCTGCCAACAGTAGTGTTCTATTAGGCTACAGGTATATTTCGAACTAATTAGAAATTTCAATATTACCAACTTAATTTTGCTATTTTTCAAGATAGGTCTATATAGATTGGCATGAATCTTAAATTTTAAGAAAAGTAGGCTCTTTAGTTCGTCACGGAACTTCTTGTTTAAATTTATTAGATAAAGCATAACAGATTAAAGCAACACATTTAGACATTTGGGGAGAAATTCGTTCCCCTAGGCTTTGTGTGAATCGCAAGACAATGTTGGCTGAGTTTTGTCCCTCTGAGTAACGGCAAGTGAAACAGCGGGAGGCTAATTATAGCACTTACTTGGTCATCGGAAGTACGCGCGCAGGCAATGGAATGAATGAAGCCCCCATCTAACGGCGAGGATATGAACTGTGCTGGCTGCCAAAGTCAGTCGCACTCCTCTGAGGCAATGATTAAATGAATGACAGATGAATTGAAATGATAGTGGAGAGTGTTGCTGGAATGAAATTTGTGACAGGGAAAACCGGAGTACCCGGAGAAAAACCTGTCTGCCTCCGTTTTGTCCAGCACAGATCTCATATGGAGTGACCGGGATTTGAACCACGGACGCAGCGGTGAGAGGCCGGCGTGCTGCCGCCTAAGCCACGGAGGTTCTCTGTAGCTTAATGTTATGGAAAAATGAAATTTCGAAAAGTTTGAAGATTTTTTTTTTTTTTGCATTCCGGTGCTCCTTAAATTTATAGGCAAGAAATAAGGTGTCATTTTACAATATTCAAATTGTAAAGGGAGCAAAATAGTGGTTGAAAAAATAAGATATTCCCGAAATCACTTGAGGTACAAACATGGAATTTGACATTGATAATATCGAAGAGACACTTGTTTGATATATTTTCAATCTGATGTATATTTAACCCGTTGAGTGCTTAGCCCGTCTATAAACGTTGCTCAAAATTTCTTTATTTAGTTTTATTTCCCATTCACTTTCAAGTACCGAGTCAATCACTAGTATGTTCTGCCATCTATTGGGCATTTGTAGTAATACTTGAGTCTGGAATTTTGCTTCCAGAAGTAATGAACAGACCATTTTGTAGACGTCTTCCTCTACAGCTGAGGTTCATGTAAAAGAGAATGGCAGAAAAACAAGCAATTAATTATTCACACTACGTTGTGATTTCGGAACAATGATTATCAATTTGTGTACAAGTAAGGAGGAACAAGTATTACTTGCCTACTGGTTTTAGGTAATAACTTTATTTTGTGCCCATTACCTGGTTTGGAGACAATGCCTGCGCAAACAGTTTAGAATTGATTCGTCTCAAATTGAAAAATTATATAAACGTAGTATTTTGAATTTACATTTAGATTAATTAAGACCCAAAACCTATAGACATAATTATTATGACTACTACATTTTAAAAAATGCGAATGAAGACACTCTTCACTTAAAAGGTTAAGGGGAAAACGAGGATTAAATAAATCCTTAACTGTGTATTCCTGAGACTACTATTGTTCATATGTTTTGTTTATGGCGATATTTTAAACATGTAACTTTCAGTCCCTCAACAAAATATAATTCCAATTACTAGAGTATGGAATATTAATTATATTGTGGTGACTAATTGAAAGATACAATATAAATTGCCAATATGGTAACACTGAGAAATGACTTCAAAGCTATCAACATCTCGGGAATAAATTAACATTTTATTTCGAACAAATGTTCTATGATATTGCAATTTCTTGAGAACATCTGAAATGAGAAAGTGGATTATTTTTAACCAAAACATAAATTAGTGCAACCTTAACTGGATCAAGGCAAAATTAAATATTTTTTGGTTAATGCCCATCACCATTTTAATCCAAACAAATTTTCTATGATATTGCAATTTCTTGATAACTTACAACATCAAAGACGAGAAAATGGAATTGTTTTCATCAAAACATAAATTAGCGCCACCCTGAACTGGAGCAAGGCAAAATTAAATATATTTGGGTTAATACCCATCACATGTCGGGTCATTGCTCTGCCTTACTTCAGCCATTATACAATCTTCATTACTCAAGATTGTCGGTTGTGCAGATAGAATGTTGTTATGGTCTTGGGGCTCTCCACGGCCAGTCAAGCGAATATCCGGAAGTCATAAAGCGATGTAACCTTTGTGCGATTTGCACTTCGCTCTATTATTGTGCTTATTTAATTTAGCACAGGATGGAGAGTAATTGACGTGGTTATATCAAAGATAATTATTCTTGTCGACGATGAAAAGGACGCTACAGGCGAACCTGAATCTATGGTCTAATTGAAATTAATAATATATCTTCATTTCGGTATTTTTTGTTCCAAGCCTATATTCTGAGCAGACTGGCTGCGTGATGCAGCGGTAACGTTCTTGCCTGCTGTTCCCATGCCTGCAGGATCAAATCCTGGCGCAGTCAGTTGGCATTTGAGGGTGCGCAAATGCGAGGGAGCCGTGTCAGTAGATTTACTGGCACGTTGAAGTTTCTCTTTGGGGAAAAATTCTGTCACCCCGGCATCTGTAAAAGCCACAGTAGTTAAAAGGGACGTAAAACCAATAACTTTGATTTTTAGCCTACTTTCGATTTTTGCAAAAAATGAAAGTAGACTTATGAGATCAACACAGGGCGAAAAAAGTGTGTCTGTCTGTGTGTGTGTATGTGTGTGTGTGAGTCTGTGTGTGTGTGTGTGTGAGTCTGTGTGTGTGTGTATATGTGTGTGTGTGAGTCTGTGTGTGTGTGTATATGTGTGTGTGAGTCTGTGTGTGTGTGTGTGTGTATGTGTGTGTGAGTGTGTGTACTCTGAATGTCTGTCCCCCCTATCAATTCGAACACGGTGAAACCGAATTGAACGAAATTTGGTACAGAGGTAGAACAAGCAAAGGGCACCTCAGTGTCATGTTTTATATCGCCGCCATCTTTACTAAAACTGAATGGCGGCCACTCAAACGTTCAAACCGTAAAATCAAATAACGACTAACCAAATCATCCGATCTCTACCAAATTTGGTAACAACATACCTTCGTATAGGATGCGTCTTGTGACCAAACTACAAGGTCGTCCGCCATACCATTTCAGGATGGCGGCCGTGCGAATTATGCAAACTTTATAATCCATATCATGGGACCCACCAGTTCCGATTATCGAGCCGAGAATCGTTTTAACTGTTCTAAAGGAAGAGGCACGTTCGAAATTAAAAGTTTATTCTGTAATACTATAGTGCAGACGTGATTTTAAAAAGCTGAGCTGATTCAGTAATAAGACAAGATGGCAGCGGATATCTTGTGCCTGACTTATATTTCACTAATTTGAGTATTGCATGCAATATAGCGTACTGATACAAAATAAATAAACTTTGTATGAAATGCTTTATATATAAATAATATACTCCAGTGATGAAATCGTTTAGTATAAATCATTACTTGCTAACAAGTTCTATGTAAGTCATTTTATATAGAACGATATTCGTTGACACAATTAGCTCAGTGGTAGAGCGTTAGCCTATCGGTCAAATGCCTATGGTTCAAACCCGGTCAGAGCTAGGTTTTTTGCTTGAAATGTTATATGTTTATTGTTTTGTAATGACTCAGACGTTTTAAAATTAAGCGTTATATTGTGCATATTATGGTGTAAAATATATGTTTAATTAAAACATAATTCGCCAACAGATTTACTCGAGACATCTAGCTGCCAAAAAGGTAACTGCACGCCGACCTACTTATTAACTTCCAAATTTTATTGAAAAGTTTCTTCTTCTGGCCGCTAGAATGCACTCGTTCTGTTAGGATTATATTGTTCGATATTTCACCACTAGATGTCACGACTAGTCTACGTGGGGCTCCATTGCTTACTATACCATTGGCATTCTATGCGCATCGAATTTGAAGAATGACAAGATGATACTACGATACATTTTTACTTTTTATTTTAAAGGGTTTGTAACAGCCTATTTTGCGTTACTTGAAAATGTTATTTGAAGTAAAGAACAAAACGATTTCACATAGTAACTGAATTCAAGCCGTTGGTGTTAGTTCAGGTTATTAATTACTACTTTTATTTCAGGCAAATAGCAATCGAAAATATCCACATAGTTTGTATACACACGTCTCTGTAGGGTCATGGAAAGATTTGTTAATTCAATTAGGGTTGTGAAAGCCATGCACAACCAGACGTGTAAAGACATGCCTCAACTCAAAGTTGGATGTTGCCCACGGCCGGTCGTATATGTAATAATAAAAGTAATAATAATAATAATAATAATAATAATAATAATAATAATAATAATAATAATAATAATAATAGTAATGTTATTGGTTTTACATCCCTTTAAACTACTGCTGCTTTTAGAGACACCGGGGTGCCGGAATTTTGGCCCGAAGGGGATCTTTAACGTGCCAGTAAATGTACTGACACGGCTCCCTCGCATTTGTGCACCCTCAAATGCCAGCTGACTGCGCCAGGATACGAACCTGCTACCTAGGGCCCAGCAAGCGAGAACGTTACCGCTGAGCCACGCAGCCAGTCCGGTCGATTATGTCTCCAGATCCATAACATTCTTGATATACTTCTTATCTTTCTTTCTTCAATGATGGTAGCAGTTTTTATCTAGGTTGTGGCGTTTGGTAGAGGTAAATCGTTTCTAAGGTCTTCAACAAAGAATAGTTCTATTATACTCTTTGATAATAACAACGAGTTATAACTATACTCATACATTTAGGAGAAAGTAGGCTATATGTTCTTTACTGAACATCTTGTTTATATTAAAATAAATAAATTCATTATTATACTCTCTGCATGCTCCACTACAGTCGTAGAGCTACATGGCCTTATCTAATATCATAGACTTGTGTAATTATAAAATACAATCTTTGCTGTATAGGCTACTATTTGCTGATGGGTGATGTTCTTGATTCTCTTTCATTGCTGTAAAGTCCAAAGAGTTCTCGTATTTTGTAAATGGTCTAACATATTTTCTGATTAGAACAGACTTATGGAACGCCCATAACCTCCTATGAAAACACTATTTCGCTCTCTCTTTTCACTGCACTACACTCAAATATTCGATGGGCCACTGTTTGGGGTTCTCCGTTACAGGAACACTCGGGGCTACGTAATGTTTTAAGTCTGTGTAGATACGAGTTGATGTTTCCATGCCCTGTTATTATTGTTGTCAAGTTTGGCGTGAGTTTTATTTTGGTTGTTAGTCTGCTTTCTATTGTTGGGAAGAATTCCTTTGTGATTGTTCCTTTTGAAGATTCTTCCCATTTCTGCTGCCATTCATTAGTAGATTCTCTCCTGAGGTCAGTTTTTACTGTTGAGATAGGTACTTTGTCGTAACAGATTTGATTTAATTTTAATGCTTCCTTTGCTAGTTTATCTGCCAACTCGTTGCTTTGTAAGCCTATATGTGCTTTAATCCATTTAAACTGCATACCGTACTCCAATTGTTTGTGTTTAGCGTTGCCGTATTTTTCTTTATTATCTCAATTAAGTGATTGTGATTTTTGCTATCCGCTAGGGAGTCAATTGTTATTTCACTATCCATGTGTACAGTAGCTCTTTTTCCTACGTTGTCCTCAATCCTCGTCCAGAGCTTATATTATGGCCAATTGCTCCGCCTGATTGTTGGAATATCGGTCGTGGAGTTTAAATTTCAGTTGGTTTATCAGTTGTTGATTTGCTATGTATATAACTACCCCTGCTCCTACTCCATCGTTGCTTTTACTTCCATCCGTGTAGATTTGCCATAGGGTGTTTCACTTTCTTCCATTTCTGAGTCTCCGGTACCCTTGAGATCTACTGGGTGGAGCCATCTTATTGTTATTTATTATTATTATTATGGACACTTGGAAAAAGAGAAGAATCAAAACTTGAGGCAGCTGAAATGTGGTTTTGGAGACGAATGACCCGAACAAGCAGGATGGAAAGAAAGACAAATGAGCTTGTCCTGAACCAAATTCAGGAGAATCGATGCCTGTTGAACACCATCAAGAAAACGAAAGCAAAATTCATGGGACACATACTTGGACATGACACTCTCCTCCAGGTAATTTTTGAAGGAAAAATTTTGGGGAAGAAACCAAGGGGACGACCAAGTCAATCGTATCTCAAGAACAATGTCAAGGAAATGGGATGTGAATCGTATGTCAATATGAAGAGAACTGCTGAAGACCGTAAGAAATGGCTGCAACGACAAGGCGTTTAGCCTTTAGAAGCTGATGATGATGATGATTATCATTGATGTGTAACATCTTTCCACTCGGTTGCTGGATATTTTTGTGGGAGTGATTTTGAAAAATGGGACGGAAGTGGATCGGAACGATCCAGCTGGCAGTGGTGGATCGAACGGAAGTGTGTAACACGTACTGCCAGCTGGATCGATCGATCCAGCTGGCAGTGGTAAGAGGAAACAATGAGCGCGCGGTGTCGGAAATTGATACCATGCCATGTGGAATGTATATGACATACTGAACGGTAAATGCTCACGCGAACTCTGGTGTCAAGTGATTGAAATACATAGAGACCTGTTTATTATGGAGGTGAGTGATCTAGATCCAGCCTTTGCTTCCTTGAAATTGAGGAAATATCGCTGACCCAATTGTAGATTTCCGACGAAAGACTCAGCATTTGTTCTTTGTTATTCTTGTATTTATATCAGTGTCATTCGGTACTGTCTTTGACCGTCTTAGTAGAGCAAACGTGTATATCAGCGCCGGAATATCCCAGGTATTAAAAGCTTTCATAGTATTCCTACAGAACTGTTTGGATATCAGTATTTTTTTTGGTAAGTTACCATTACATTCTCCTTGATACTTTTGCTGTGGAATGCTTCGAGCCGACTGACCGTGGGGCCAAATTAAAATCAACTGATGTTGGGCAAAACAAAGTTGTCTCCCATAAGAATAGCATTATGAAGTGACTACTGTATTATTTTAAAAGTTATTTATCATATCAAAATGACTCATTTTAACAGAATCCATATGAAATTACGTGTTGGTCTGTGAATCAAGAGGCCCGGGAACTGGGCAAGCCTTTCATGATCTACTGCTGTGCACATTGCATTTACTCGCAAGTTGGCCTATTTACAAGGAAGTTAAGGTTATGAGCGGTGTCGCGTCTATTAATCTAGTTGATCCATATCGTATTCTTTATTTAGGCTAGTGCTGGTGGAAGCTACAAAGCATCTAATAAAGTGAGTTCCGTATTATAAACTACAATTTCTGTAAAACACCCCCTTTTACAATAGATTAATAGTTGTGCCAATAATAATATAAAATACCGGTGTATCAACAATTTCACGTGATGTTTCTTCTATGTCAGATGTTACACATCATATGCAACTACTGTAAGTCTCGTAATTTTGTATTATTTACTAAGCAGCAGCAACAACAAGCACACACTTGCTTAACATCATGAAGCACTCCTCCATTGTGTAAAAGTTTCTGATATGTGCTGACATCCAATGAAGACTGGAGTTGTTGCAGTTTTTCTTTGGGGTTATCTACGGTGTAAATTAAACCGACATTTTGCCCCCATCTGTACTGATAGAGTCCAAGAACCGTGAGGAATGTGCAACGCGGACGCTAAGGTAAGATTAGGCGCCCTTGTCTCATCTTTTCTGATACCCTCCTTCTGCGAGGGGCCAGCCTTCTTTTTCATTTCATGTTATCTCCTGCCTTCTACTCAAGGCCCTCAAGGAGGGCCCCACCACTTCTGGTGCACCCTGGATATTGCTACACCCTCAGGGGCTCACGGCTGGTGAGTTCGGAAGTTGGCGACCCCGAAGGATTCCTGAGCTGGGTCCGGTTTTCCCCCTTTTATCCATTACCTCTGGGGCGGACCCTCTCGTCTTTCACTTTCCTATCTGCCTTTCATGGCTCTCCTTCCTTCTTCCATTTCTTTTCCTCCTGCCTTTTATTTGCCTTATTCTCCTTTTGTTTTCCATTTCTTCTAGTATATAAGTTAGTAGTTAGTTTTAGTTATAGTTAACATTTCATTTTCATCTTCACGATCACCCAAACCATTAGGGGCCGATAACCTAAATGTTAGGCGCCTTAAAACAACAATTATCATCATCATCGTCATCATAGAGTTTGTATTGGATTTGCACTGGAGGCTTGAGGCTGAGTTTCATACAATTCGTACAATCTTCCCTTAAAAAAACGGCAGCATTGAGCCTGACAGGAATTCAAGAGAACACAGTGGGTAGTCAACCAGCTCTTCACTTCCCTCCTGCCACCCCACCTCACCCCGCATGTATATAGAACTGGGAACCGAGCAGTAGTTGCCATTTTGAAGTACATTGATAAACACAATTCTGAGATGGAAAGAGCCTGGATTACGGTAATCACACGCCCTGAGATGATAATAAGTAGGGCTCGGATCGATATGCTCGATAAAATCTCCAGATATGCTCGAAAACCATGTGTTTTATGCTCGATAGATATGCTCGAAAACCCATTATATGCTCGAAAAAAACATTATGAACCCATTATATGCACGATAGATATGCTCGAAACCCCCATTATATGCGGTTCAATATGCTGAATATGCTCGAAAAACACCGTTAAAAACTATAGAAAGGAAAGTGAAACGAAAAAACCAATAATATACCTTTAAATACGAGCTTTATTTTCTAATTGTATGTATGATACACTGCAATATACTCGCAGTGCTCTTATAAAAGATACAGTTTAAAAGTTCATTTACAAAATGTTCAGAATTAGGCGAGTCAATGAAGTAGATCTGCATTGGTCTGTACAACAAGAATTTTTCTATGTTTCAGTTTTGAATGATTTTCTTAAATCAGTCAATAAAAGTTTCAATGACGAGAACGACCTCACAAAAGGTTAAAAGCCTGCGGTTCTATTATTCGCACCAGATAGGCTTTTCAATAATTATTTCTGTTTTCGAACCTTAAGGATTGTCAGGGCCCGAATTCGGGGGAGAATTCGAAGAAAAACGAACTATTTAGACGAAAACCTCAAGAATATGCATTTATATGCTTCTATTCTGAAAACCGCGGTTTTATGCATTTATTTGCTCGATAAATTTCAATTCTGTTGGTCCCAGAGATGTGAAAGGCTTCTTTCAATGTGTACTATTCAGGAAAAAAATATGCAAATATGCTCGAATCCGAGCCCTAATAATAAGCATTGACCATCCTCGAAACTGTCTACAAAACAGGACGAAAAGTTGGTTTATAGAAATTATTAAACGTAGAAGAAAGAAACCAAAGAAGGTAGAATATCGTCAAAGGCCCTTAAAGAATCAATATATCAAACCCCAAATTAAATCTCAGCGAATTTAGCATCTAATTGAAATCGGTTAAGATGGAAACTCAAAGAGAACGTGTCTTTGCCCGACAGTGGACGGCGGCGTAGCGGTTGCGAACCTCGTATATTCATGATTAATGTTTTTTTTAATGACAGGTAACGATGCTATTTGGCATGGTAAGATGTTGCTTACTTCATATGAGAGTTATTTATTTGTGCTACGAGCTTACTCTCTGTTGTGACTCATTACTTCTGTTTATTTTAAAAGTGGCAACCTTCCTTGTATTATTTATTGGTGACAGTGGAATCTGCGTTGGCAACTCATTAATACCAACTCCGTGTCGCATTTTAAAAACGGAAGGACCACTTTCTCAGCCAAGAGGAATATGTAAAATCTTTGAATCCTATTTCACAACAAAATCGTTGGTATCACCTCTTTTTAATTAATAAAATGCTTTTACAATCAATGGATGTTAGGCCCCTTAAAACAACAATTATCATCATCATCATAGACATTCTATTCAAATGTCAGTACAGTTGAGTCCCGCTATTCCGAAAATCCGCCTATTCCGAACAGAGATCAGAAAAATACTGATTGTTCTATTTTACTTTTAAATTTTTCTCTTTTACTTAAAAACAGGAGAAATCAAGAACACGTTAGTTTTTTCGTGTTAAAACGTGCATGTATTGGAAACTTGACAAATAAGTTAAATAAATAAATGCTGTTAGAGAATACAGTTCAACAAATTTGCAATAAGCGCACACAGTTCATTAAACTTCACTAGAGTTAACACTGACCTGATAGATAGGACTAGACAGAGCGCAGTGCAGTGAGTCGTGTGTATGGAATGCGGAACGAGTGGGAGAGGTAGGGTGGGGGTGGAGTGACGAGTCTATTTTTACATCACATTCGATTGTCTGCGCTATGAGTAGTCCTTCCCTTCCGACTTTCACTCAACCTGTTCACGGACTGATCAATACTGTGTAGAGCTGACACTAGCAGATGTCCCCACACTTAATTTACACCTTACAAGTCAATACGTTGATATTATTTATGAAATCCACCTATTCCGAAATTCCCGCTAAACCGAACAGGGTTCGGTCCCAATTAGTTCGGAATATCGGGACTCTACTGTGCATGTTTCGATATAAGATGGTAACTTCTTCATCGTTTATACATTATTAAAATAGAATATGGATCTAAATATGTAAATATAATTTTCATAAACACTCAGGAGATGCTGTTTCTAAACTGGTCAACGGAAACAGCATTTTCAGAGGGATTTAGTAAATCCATTTTACAATAGGTGACGCACGAGAGTTCTCGCATGCGTATAAACAACCCACTGGGCTTCATTGATTTGCGGGCTTGACGCGACAGAGTTTGGGAAGGGGATATACTCTTGCTTTAATGCACCTTTCAAACAAATTGGCGATATTTGAGAAATCCTAGTCACTGATGTGGGTAATTCGATTTCTTTCAGATGCTCATTTGTTACGATCGGTTACTTGTGCACTCCCCGCCCAGCTTTACTGTTATGCGGGATCGACGCTGCCCAGTTATAGCAGGGACTATCATCTTGTGTACTTGTTTAAACGCACTTTATAAACAAATACATATATTTGAAATTTGACGATCGGTTCGCTGGTGAGATGAACACAGCTTGATATTGCTATTTGGACAAATGTGTGAGTAGCATTGTTTTGACGAGATTACCGGGCTATTTCTAATTCTGTAAACTCTGTAAATTCCTGTTTATTCTTATTGATTATAATTTACCAATTACAATTTTAATTTTAAAATTAATTTCTACTTTGGCATCATTCCAATTTATTTATTTCTAGTGGGTAAGGTACGACCCAAATCATCTTGGAAATCAGGTCTGCAAGTTTTATTGTCTGCTGCCTTGAGATTTAAAAAATCATTGGGTTTATTTCATATCCTGAAGCCCAATATTCTCAAACGATTCATATTTTGATGCATTTTATTAGTTATATGATTTATTTAATAAATTTAAAATATATTTGCAAATCATGTTGCAAGTAAAATTAGATCTGTAAGTTTTATTGTCTGATGTCTTGAGATTCGAAGAAAATCGTTGCTCTACTAGTTAGTTTAATTCATTGGATTTATTTTAAATCCTGGCGCCCATTATTCTAGATTAATGTTATTTAATAGTTATATCAATTTATTGAATGAATTTAAAATATTTCAGCAAATTATGTTACAAGTAAAATCAACAGTAAGTAAATATTATAAACTGTCAAAAAATCTCTTCATTCTTAATGGTCGTCAATTATTATGGATCCTTGATAGCATTAATAACTGTTACAAGTTGATAGTTACAGAACCCCACTTCGGGAATAGTGCCATTTCCTGCGCAGTGCAAGACGAAGATGATATTCGAGAAATGAGAGAAATATTACTTGGGAATACAATTTTATATAATTAGCCTGCCTTGAAGCAGGGATCATTGTGATAGACTCATCGTTTGGTGTCAGTCTTAACGGTTTTGAAACGGAGGTTTTGGAATTCACATGACTACGACGAAAACCTGTCGGGAAGTACAAGTATGATTCACCTGCTTTTAATCCCAGCTAGTCCAGTATGATAATTATATTACCAGCATCAGATACCATCACTACACTTTCTTTATCTTCACCTCTCCTGAATCCATAATGGTAGCCTCAACTACGTCAAACTACATGTATTCGTCTTCAGAGGGGGCGTGATGTAAACGAGAAGAAGGTAGCTTTATGATACCTTGTAATCTTTACGATGAATCCATTGAAATTGATTATGGGTATCACTTACTGAAATCTGAGATTGAGTATAAACAAGCTCACAAATCAGTTGTGCGGTAGGACGTCTCATTACTGGACTTATTGGAGAGACACAGCAGAGCGCATGCGCAGAATGAACCTGCTCAGCGAGTGACTGGCCAACTAGCTCCTCTAATGACGGAATAACGAAGCTAGGTCTGTCAACGAGTTATGTACTGATCGCATCTACAGTACACCTTGTGGCAGTGGCGGCCGGTAATAAGGTTGCAGTGTTGCGCAACGACCAGATTAATTCATGAAAAACAATACCGTAATAATATTTATGTTCGACCCTCACTATTATGTGTTTGAAAACTGTATCATAATGATGGTCATTATAACACCGTTTTTCATTACGATACAGTTTCTCCAGCCAATCAGAGCTCGTTCATTGACCAATTAGGTAACGATAATTTCGCGCATGCGCTCAAAATCCAACATGTCGGACATAAACACAACATCGAACTATAATAAATTACCGACATGGAATACCCACCGTCCATATGTTCGCGTAAATAAACTGGCGAATATGAGACAAGAAATAGCACAGTACCTTAAAATCACTAACACTAATTTCTACACAGCGCATTGTCTTCAAATGACTGCGGTGACAATATTACTGAGGGACGGCTGATGTAAACATATGGCTGCATATGGCATTGCAAGCCCACAGAGCGCATGCGTCGGCCGTTCAAAGCTCTTGAAAGACGAAGGTATAACACCCAACGCTCGCTCTGCGATCACAAAATTCCAGTAGCTGACTCTCAACAGATATTTATGAATATTTATGTTAAAACATATAATAAAGTTATAATTATCGTCGAACATAAACAGTCGTATGCAACTCGCCTATAATGGTAATTAAGACACTCGTATGGAAATTATAAAACTCGCATACGCTCGTTTTATAAAAAATACTCGTGTCTTAATTATAGCCATTATAGGCTCGTTGCATAATGTACTATTTTAGTAATAAAAGCTGTATGTTTCCTTTTATATGTATAGGAATTCCTAATTATGTTCTTTAATAATTCAGGAAATCTTACAGTGTGGTAAGTTACTGTGAACTGACTGAGAAAGCGAAGCGCGCCAACGGTCTAAGAGCGCTTGTCCGTTTGGTCGTTGCCAGGCCCAAGCACCGACCAGATCTCAATAGTGAAGGGTATGGCAGAGCTGCTAGACCGGGTAAGCCCTATGCCAGTAGTTAACGCGGCTAGTCGTTGCCCGCTGACTGCAACAAGGAAGCCGAGGCGCGGACGGAGACATCCGACATGCTCCGAACTGCCGATACTATGTCTTGCAATGTTCCGCGTACTTGTGACACTCTCAGTTCTCACCCTCGTATACAACTAACGTTGTTTTGTTCTCGTGGAGGTTTTCATGTAGACTAACTTATATTCCCATTTCAATCCGATGACAATGTGATGTCTCTGAACTGCGGTATTCGTTATGAATGAGGTACATCCGTTTTACCGCGCAATTGAATACAGTTTTCTCCGACATCAAGCAGGTTTTTACCCTACCACCTCATGGGCAGGATGGTGGGGAGTGGGGTGGGGGAGGGAGAGGAGTGGGATGGGGGGGGGGGGCGTGCCCACCCCCCTGAAATCCCAAGAATATTTTCGATTGTTCATTGTCTCACCAGTTAATTTCATAAATTGAAGTTACTGATGGTTAACTGATTTAGATGTAGGGATAATTCCACAGTTGTATTTAACTTAGTAATTTGGGATTATTTGAGAATATCTTCAGTTACTTAGAAAATTGGCGAACTGGATTAACATTACCATTTTAATGAACTGCTTTATTTTTATTTTTGTCGATACATGGTGATACAACTACTTGACGATGATTCACAAAGAAAAGCGAACTTCTATGGACAAACACCCTGAACTAAAATATCCTCCCATTCATGCCATAACGATCATGCATCCAACGGTTTAAGAGCAGCCAAATAATATCACGAAGCAAGTAAGAAGTGAAACGAAAATTGCGGGGGAGAGGGAGGGGTGTGTGTGTCCGTCTTAATAACACCTAGTGACATGTAGGTAATGAAATGAAAAATACTACTTGCATCCCCCCTAGAAAAAATTCTGCGGTTGCCCATGTACCACCTCTACCCTCCCTTAATGAAAATAGTGCAACACCCAGAACAATTATCCGCCAGCCGCCACTGCCTTGTGGTACAGTGACTACCATTTTTGTCTGTTTCTACGGAGGTTTCCATTTCCGGTATTACCTAGGAAGTTAATACGGGTACACTTAGCCTCGCGAGGCTGAGAAGTGGTGAATTCGAATCCTACCTCAGCCATCCTGGAAATTATTGTCTGTGGATTCCCGGCATTTGCCTGAAGTAGAAATGGGAAAGCACAGAAAACCATTTGTAGGAAGGCTGAGGTAGGAATTAAACCTATCGCTTATTTAATAGTCCTCTATCACCATACATAATTTCGTTTGATTGATTAAATAGTTTCAGATATATTGTGAATCGATAAAATATATCACATGGACTTCATGTTGGAGTGTTTTATATATAAGCTACAGAATTATATGCCAGCAGATGTACATTATAATGGTAGTTCATTATACTCACGTACATTTCAATCGCTTGTTTAGGACACGGCAAATAATATAAAAAGTGTTTTTAAAATTTTTGCACAGCCATTTTGAAGTTCTTATAAGAATTGAATTAAATTAGAAGTCACTATATTAAGCTATACCATGCCAAGATTGATAGCGCGGATGATAAAGTCGCGAGAAAATTGTTTTAAATATTTAAACTGTGCGTCGACACCATGTTGGTTTTATGTTCATTAGGTTATTGAAAGTCTCATAATTGAACTTATTTTAATGGCCTCTAGGAACATACAAGATTTCAGTTTGGTTTCTGTTATAGGTTCGTAGATATTGAGAACCGGTGAATTTTTTAACACGATCGACATGTTGGATTGCTCTATATTCAAGCCATAGAGTAATGTATATGAAGATTATTTCGTTGGTACATTATACAACCGTTCACTTTGATCGCATGATTGGGACACAAAAATAATAACTTAATTATAAAATTCCACACACGCGCCATATTGGATTTAGGAAATCAATTTAATTAAATTAGATGTCAATACATTAAATGTTGCATAGACAATTACCATGCCAAGTTTAATTGCACTCGGAAGAATAAGTAACGAAAAATTACATTTAAATATTTTAAGTTCGCTTGGACACCATGTTGGCTTTGTACTTAACACGTTTTTGTAAATCACGTAGGCGAATTTATCTTAGTATTCTCTATGTTCCTACAAAATTTCAGGATGATATCAGTAGCAGTTTCGGAGTTATAGAATGCTGGTGAAATATTGCGCGCGGCTGCCATGTTGGTTGGAGGAATCTTATTAAAATTTGAAACGCACGGTCGAGGTTCGACAGGGTAGTAGTATGCCCTCACTGAGTTGCATTGAAATTGCTCGAGTCGTCACACACACATACATACACACACGGACAAAATGTATAAAATAAATGATCGTGTGGCCTCCTGAGACACCGAGTGCAGATCTTTCTAGTTGACGACCGTGGGCGACCTGCGCGCCGCAATGATAGCGAAGTGATGATGAAGACGTCACATATACCCAGTCCCCGAGCCAGGGAAATTAACCCCAGTAGATTAAAATCCCTGATGGCTCGGCCGGGAATCAAACACAGGCCAAAGCCTAGTGCGCTAACCAATTAGCCACGGAGTCAGACGGAAAAAAGGTGATCCCATAAGCCTAATATTTCATATGATGAAAATAGGCTAAACATTGTTTGCATTTGATTTGTCATTTCATGGATTTAAGTAATTTCGGAAATACTGTAAGCTCTTCAAAATGTAAATGCAACTTAATAATATCCAACAATACAAGCAAACAGTAATTAAATACAATCGCAAGAATTATGATCGAGAATGATTTTTCCAATTTTTACCCAGTGGCCGTAACGATATTTTCACCTAATATAGCTGGAAGAGGTAGACAATTAAAATACATGAGTTACAGCCAGTGGCGGATTTAAGGCAAGATTATGGGAGGAGCGGACGCACCGGGGATCTCGAATACCCCCAAGCCAATAGGGGGTCTGAGGAAACTTACTCAGAAAAGTTTGCAAAATTTAGGCCCAAATTAGTGATTATTTTTGTGATATTTTTGGGTAAAAATAAATGTTAACAATTTCAAATAAAGAAACAATCAAAAATTGTATGAAACTGCTTTGTGAATTTGAAAATTTTTGGAAAAATTTTAAGTGAAAAATTTATTGTATTCTAAATTATCTCACTTTTGTAAGTCCTACTATTTACTGCCACAGCTCGAATACGAATGGTTTATAACAATTTTTAGAGAGGTTATAAAATTTGTAGTATTCTTTCAAACACAATGTTCACATTATTAGGCTATTGTAACCATTACATTTTGGTATTAGCCTATACAGTATTTAAGTGTGAAAGAAATTGTGTGAAGCTAATGTTTTCCTCAGGAGCTTAAGTATGTTTTAATGTATAACAGCAAGATGAATCAAATTATTTAAAAGTATATAGCTTTGATGTTTTGAAATCTGAGGATCTACAAAAATAAAAACACAAATTTTCTTGACATACATCATTTAATCAAAATCATTATATTTATATTGAACCATTTATCTTCTGATGGATAAATGATTCGATGTTTTATTTCTACAATTAATTAATATTTCCACCAGCGTCATGAAATAGCCAGGCGAAGATGAGGTAACTTCAAGCATTTGTTAGAGACAGAAGGGACATACCTGCAGCAGTTTGACAAAAGGCTAAATACTTTAGGATTGTGAAAAGAAAGAGCCTAGCAATGTTTCAGAAGGACAGGTGCTGGCCACCTCAGAATAGAAGGGACGCGTGGTGAGACACGCTTATGGCATGTTTATTGTACTATTCGCGCCTAGAAAAAATATAATGCAGTAACGTGAGTGGCTGATGGTACTACTGGACACTCCTACGAGGCCTAGGTCTGATAAAAACCGCGAAGTTAACGAAAAAGTGGAACCAATGGGAGATGAATGCTTACGAACGCGCCACGTCTAGCTTGGGCACGCGATAGCTAGCATTAACGCGGGAGATCGGCTAGACAACATCTCTACGATCGATTCTAGAATTAATGGGCATATTCTTGACCTGCGCAATTTTACGAGTTCAGTGATATTTGTTTCATTCCTGTACCACTATTATTTTGAGAAATTTTTATATAATTTCCCCCTCTATCGATACCTAGGGCCAGTTCATTTATAAGTGGCGTGAAGAGCCAAGAATTACTATTACATTTTGTGCGTCTCAGGACGCAGGTTATTACTACATTTTGTGTGTCGGGAGACACAGGTTATTATTACATTTTGCGTGTCTGAGGACGTAGGCACTTGTACTTTGCGTGTCATGAGGACATAGATTTTTATTAATATAAATGTGTTGTAAATTCAGTGTGATAGATAGTCACAGTACTATTTTGTAGGGACAGTATCATCGACAATTCGCCAACAGACTGTTCTGGGGGAAATAAGTACCTAAAACGGTGAATTTAGCAGACAGATATCGAGTGTGTAATAATCTATAACTTTTTGCATCAGCACGAGAGATGACATCGCTTATCCTGGAAGAAGTTTGGAACTGTCAACACTCCGTCGAGATGTTTGAGATGAGCTAAGCAGCATTAAGTAGGGAGATGGCTGCAGATGTTCGCTGACGGTGACTGGCCGAGGATGAGTACTGAATAATATTCTTATTATCTGACAAATTAACTTATGGTATATGGGACATATTTTGTTTGTAAATATCTTGCTTGTGTTGATTAACGTAGTGTATTTAGTTTTGGTCTGACACACCTTTTGCATGGAAACAGCTCGCACAATTTTTCATAGTCGTAAGTTCTTGTTTGTTTGTTTTAACTAACGTGGCTATGTGGACAACCGTGTTTGCATATTTTTACGCAATGCGGTTAAGAAACGTCTCTCGGAGATATATTGTGTTTCAGAAGTAGGACTGAATTAATATAATCATACAGTAGATTGGAGGGTAAATCAATCTTTGTAATGTTTATTATTGATCAGATTCAGTGAGTTTATTGCCGTTGGAGCAATGTGAGCTGTGGCGAAGAGCAGTAAGCTCTCTCGTAGGTTTTAATATTCTTAAATAGATTGTCAGCATCTGATTCAACCGACCTGTGTGAAAAGTGTTATGTCATTCCCAGCAGTGTGTGTGTGTGTGTATTTTATTGGTCATTACAAGCGGGAATTTCAGCGTAGACTGATTTCTGTCAGCTTGGTGCCAAGCCCATATCGTTACCTTGCGAGGACATATGTGGCTATATCGATTAATGTCTTACCATATGTTTATGTGGTTGAGATTTGTTGCTGTTGATTCTACGAGATAACGGGACAGTTGGTCAAGTTATTTTTACACACTGGAGCTGGACGATGACAAGAGTGAGGAAGGGGGGAAGCTGTTTTCACAAGGCGGGCTGAATAGATTGCATCGAGGTCATTAGTGGAGTGCTTGTTGGCTCCGTAAAATTACTTGAAATACAGAATAAGAACTGATCGATGATAAAAATTGTTTAAATAAATGGGAGTTGCCTACGAATCACTATAATCTCCGAAGCGTTAGCTTAACGTGCATTTTTGTTCATATAAGGTAATCTCAGCCGGTGAGGCTTTTGTTGTTGTTGGTTCCATTCCATGTTTATGTTCCGTATTAGTGACCCGTGTAGTCACGTGCGATGCTGTCTTTTCCTTGTTTGTGTATTGAGCAATTGGTCGCGTTGGCAGCTCATTTGTCAGATGCGTCATCGCACTGAAGGAAGGTCTCGAGGGAGATTCCTGTAAATATTAGATTTTAGATTGTGTGTCAGCATTAATTTTAAGGGTTTTTATTAGTGTTGTGTCCTATATCCGTAAACGTTGATTTACGAGATGATTGTTCGTAAGCATCGTGGCTGTTACCCGCTGTAAACGAACAGTCATCCAAGTACTCATTTCTCGTAGTTAGTCATTACGCGTACATAAAATCCCAATGCAAGTTAGTGGAACTTGGATCCACATTTTTATGAGGAGGAGATCTGTCTGACTCCTCAACGTTGATAGATATTTCTGTCATGGGAAGATTCAGGGAGGAATATTATTATTGTTGTTGTCGTCTATATTCATTTTTTTTTGCACAAATAGTCATTAAATTATGTTATTATTTTACGTCTTGTCACTTCCTTTCTTAATTATCGTTTTAATCCTATGACCCTTCCCTCAGTAGAGCATGTTGTTTGGCGAACGTAAACATCACACTATGAACTGAGCGCGACCCCTTGATCAAGATTCTTGCATATAAACACTGTGATACTGAAGGGTTCATAGGAGGTAAACTGGCGCGGCCAAGCGTGGGGCGATTCACTGTGGTGTAGCGGCAAAGAAATTACACATGTCAATGTAAGCGTAGTTGAGTTTACAAACTGACGCAACAATGAAGGTGTAGTTTTGTTGCTGGTTCGCTGCTGGAACACATTTAGTTGGCGTATTTGAGTAAAACTGACATGCCACAAGTGGAGGCAGATATGACAGTATTTTAATCACTGGAAAGTGATATTTTATTAAAAGTAATTGAGGCGAAGAGGATACCGCCAACTGTGTGAAATATAAATTAAAATCAGGAGTTTGCAATGTAAAATACGGTTCACGTTTTTGTCTATTGAATTAAAGTAAAAGTAATATACGTGATATCGGGCGCCCAATGATTAAAGTTAAAACTAGATTTGTTTAGTAAGTCAAACTCATGAAAATGTTAGGAGGCTGGTAGCCTTAAATGACAATTAATACTTTGTTAATTAGTCAGTGTTAATATCAGATCAGGATAACAATTTAATGACTGAATATGTGTTTGGGTTTAAATTAAATTGAGTAAAATTAGAACCACTCAGAGATGCAATCGACTAATGGGATTAAATGTAAAATATAAATGAACTGAGTAGGGTAAAGAAATTAAATGTGCATGGGGATTGTATGTGTGTGTCAGGGGGCATTGCTTTATGCCATTTCCCTAATGTCTCATATAAAGTGTATAACATGGCAACAGTAGAACAGATTCAAGAAATCATTGAAAATGCGGCTAGGAGGACACAGGAATTGTTGGACACTAAATTGCCGGAACAAAGTGAATCATTAAACACTAAACTATCAGAACAGAGCGAATTGTTAAACGCGAAATTATCTGAACAAATAAACAATAGTATGTTAGAACAAAGTGAAGCATTAAACGCGAAACTATCCGAACAAAGTGAATCACTAAACAATACTATGTTAGAACAAAGTGAGTCTATAAACAAATTGTCTGAGCAGAGTGAATCACTAGAAACTAAACTATCCGAACAAAGTGAATCACTAAACACAAAACTATCTGAACAAAGTGAATCATTGCGGACACAATTAAACAACAGTAGGATTGAACAAAATGAATATCAGGCGGAACAAGTTAGATTATTAAAAAGTGAAATCAATGACACTATAAATTCGCAGTTAGAGGCGTTAACCGCAGAGATGAAGGATCACACTAATCAACAGATGGTATTGCTGGCCCTAGATGTTAGTAAAAACAATGAAAAACAATTAGATCAGATTAAGAAAATGGAAATTATATTTGATCAAAAACTTAGCATTCTGGATGAAACGGTTTTAGGTAAATTAGAGCAAATTGAACTAGCATGCACTATGAGTACGAGCGAGGTCAAGATAGCTCAGGATAAGATGGAAGGACGATTTAAGGAAATGGAAAAAAGCGGCAAGGTCATTCAGCAACAATTATCAGCGGTAGATGAAAATACAGTATATCCGGCATAATTAAAGATATGGACCGTCTCGAAATAAAATCAGCGGAGCAATGGAAAAGCCAAGAAGCGGATCAGGATCAATTAAAGAATACCATCGAGGAAAGGCTGAGCCAGATAGAAAACAATCAGGATGACACTAAAAGCCAGATTGAGGAGAAAGTAAGCACGATTAAGGAGCAAATAAGAAAAGATTGGCGAAAAATGAATATCGATTCTAAAGAGGAAATATTAACCATCATTAAGACAGTAGGCGAAAATCATACTCGTATTCAAGCATTAGAACAAGAAATTAAGAGTAAACTTAAAGAACAAACAGACAGGATCATTAAAGCTGAACTGAGGTCGATAGAACAATCCTCGATATTTAAAACGGGAACAATGAAAGATAAGCAGGATGACTCAAATAGCCCGGAGGGAACGAGCACAGCAGGAAGTCAAACTCAGACAGAGAGCCCATTAACGACAAACACGGAGGGGTTTCGCAAGAATATTGAAAGGAGTTCCACGCCAAAGGACGGTCATCAGCCCACACTGTACCCGTTCGTCCTGGGGATGCGATGACCCATCTGCTATAACATCGCATTCCTGGAGTTCCGGGACAGAGCGGAGTTAAATGAACCTCTAGTCAAATAAGGAATGTGTCGGAAATTCAGCTGAGTTATCGAAAAAGCAGTGGGTATCACGAGACAAAGTATCTCTAGGGTCGTTACGGGCTTAAGTTTAATAGAAATAATGCAAACATAAATGGGCGCCATCAACTGAAGTCCTAGCAAACCACTTCCTTTCCGGATAAGCCTTACTCAAGACAAGGAAAGAAAAAGGAACATCACACCATCATCAGATCACAACTAAGATAAAAACAAATTTATTTTACTTTGATAGTCAGACAGACATTTTAAATATAACTCCTACCTAAGAGTATGGTCGAATGCCAACGTTAAATTGTCATTGTCCAAAAATCGAACCATCTCTTTTCTAATCCAAAATTATTTCATCCACATAACAAGAAAAATCTCTAAAGTTCTCTTGGGTTCTCAGGATCACTGTAGCACTATGTCTTTCGTCACTGACATTTGTGAAACCTGAGACCTAATTTCTCTTTAATTTAACATCATCAATGTGGATTTGAAAAAGTTATTAATCTGTCTAAACATACACATATTATAATCACATATATTAAACATCACGTAATTTATGGTTTGCATGGCATAATTTAAATGTTGAACATGTTAGTCAAATGCTCCTAAACATTGAATAATTAATTTACACTATTTACATTGTCATTCATAATTACTTATCTGTGAATTACAGAAAATTCATGGCTCATTGGTCATCGTTATCGTCATCATCAAAATTAAACATTTCTCACATTAATTCTCACTTCAAAATTCTACATATTCCTGTCAGAATCCTTAATTCATCACCATTACATCATTTAAATTCTCAACTCAAGTTGCAATTCCTTCAAATTATATCTCAATCAAATTGATTTAATTCCATATAAATTCATTAATCATCAGCTTCTTTAGTTAATTATCACCTTCTAATTCAGTTATTCATCATCATTACAATCGTCTATTAATTTATTTAAATCAGTTTAATTTATCCAATCTTTAATTCATCCAATTATTTAATTCATCGATTTATTTCAAAATTTAATTTATCAACTTATTTAAATTTCAATCTTCTGGTTATTTAGATTTTCATTATTTCATCTAGTCATTCTGATTTTTATTTCATTAGGTCAGATCGTTAATATGCTTAAATCTCAGATTATTATTTCATTAATTATTATTCGCAGAAAATCTTGTATTATCAACTTTAGTTATTTGTTTAATTTCCTAACAAATTGTTTAATATGGTTTATAGAACGTTGTCTTACAGTTTTATCACTTCCAAGTTATATCTCGTATTTAATTTTCATGCCAAAAAATATTATTGCCTCCACGACATCACGTTGGATCTAACTATCCACAACGACATTACATTTCCTCAATACTTCAAATATCACATTTGAATACAATAATTATTCCACAAAACTCCATAAATATTCAGCACATACAGCATGAATCTCAACAATTACGCTAGACTGGGTACGACGACCTCATGTCTGCTTCAAAATACATTAGCAACATTGCTACTATCACTTGGCAACTTCCACAAAATGCCTATCACAAACTTCACTTAACCATGTTGCATGATCTACAAAAATATATAACTGGCTTCAAATTATCAACGCACACAATCTCCGATAACTGTAATTAATCTGATCACATCTAGACAACTTCTTAAACAATTGGAAAAAATATATTACCTCAGTAATTTAAGATCTGCTTTCAAATAGCATAAATTCTCTTACAATTTTCATAACTCACATCACAGAAAAAACACCAATGTGCTATAATCTCATATCAAAATCTGCAATACTGATCTGCCTTATAATAAATGTGACCATTAATGATTAATCTTACAAGATTCAATTACTTTAAATCCTTCTCAAAGGTATCAAACACAATTATAAAAATCATCAAAGCATCAGCTGTAACAGCTGTTAAACTGAAATTACTCTCAAAAGAGTATAGCAACAAAATATTGGATTGGCAAACAAGAATTACTAAATGCAATCCTGTTGACATTTATCGTTACTTTATTTAACAAAATTTCGACTGATATGTGACTAGTAGTTCCTTGTTTGATTCACTTACAATCTCGTGTACATTCGGATGATAAAAATGAGTCCCTCAATGGCGAGTAAGATGTGTAACCACCGTACAGTCGTATAAATACGAAAGACCTCGCCCGTCGACTGGGATGATATTGCCCTGAACGATGGGTAAGATGAGTACCACCATACAATCGTATAAATACGAAAGACCCCATCTCGTAGACTATATGAGTGAATGTACCAGATAGGAATCAACAAGTTTCTAGTTGTCATATAAAAGCGATGTTCATTCACTAAAGTGAATAACTTCTTAATATCTCCAAACAATCCAATGGAAAAAATCCCTACCGATGAATAATACACACTCGCTAGTATGCAATGAACTGACGAAGTAATTTTAGATAATCAATTGCAGATCACGAGTTCGAAATACTCGTTACACAAAAAAACTATTTATGAAAAATATCCTAGCTGGAAAAATGTCTAAAAGACCAAACATCTGCTTAATAAAGCCAACCAATGGTGAGAATATCGTATAATGATGCCTGCCATATCATAAGGTCACTCCATATTCTAGCAAATTCGAAGTATATAAAGTCAAACCATGTCTTAATAATCGTATCACTCCTATTAGAAAAATATACATGTGTGCCCAGTATTCATGAAAATAATTGTATCAGGTAGTTATGACTCTTACAGTACCTTTCATAATCAGCTGTAATTAAATTTCCAAGATTGTCGATTTTCCCTACATAATGAATTTCTCGAAAGATCGGCGTGAATATCATTCCATCCATGAAATGACGATTGCATTCGAAATCCCAAGTGAATCAGCTGGTGGACTCCTCTCGTCAGGAATCGAATCCATCGCTCTGCGGTGCCATCTTGTCTCTATCTGCGTCTACTCTGACATGTTGAACTTCGGATTACCCATAGCGGATATTGTCCAACTCCTCTCGAAAAAGTTCATGGAAACAGCGGACCCCCTACTCCTCTTCTAAGTTACGCCACTGTTCCATTAAATGTTCAGTTTGAGTATTGAAAGACCAATCTCTAACAACTGCTAAGTCTCACTTTCGTAAAAATAAAATTTTACATGAGAGTGTCCAAGTTTATGAAACACCCTGTAGTTGTCTGTATTTGGTAATTCATGAAACTGCATAAGAAATAAATTTCATTAATGCACGATCTAATGTTCATCAGTGCCTATGCTAACAACATTCCACTTGCTTGAAATTGTTAAAGTAACTTTGAATGCGTTATGGAAAAGCATAGTCGTAAAGTTATTCATAAGAACTGTGTTCAAACTGCGTTGAAATGTAGCTTGTAATAAAGTCTCCAACTACTTGCAGTGCTGTTCTAACATATCCCGGCCGTCTGTGATTGCTTCCTCGGCAAGTCCGCCTGGATCAATGACCTGCTTGGCGTTCGCTGCTCGGCGATGCTGAAACTGTCGCCTACACTCTGCCGTGACAGTTTCGGTATGCTACGCGACCTTCACCGTGCGTCTCGCTTGCGCTACAGAGCTCGACCCTACTTGCTCGACTGACAGAGCTCCACTGAATGTGCTGGCACTGTCTTCACTCTTATCTGCCTAGCGCAGACACGTGGTGTTCACCCCCACCACAGTGCTCTCGCGTCACGATCATAGTCTCGAACCCACATCATCTCGGCTGTTCCGTTATAAAATAACTTAAGGGTTATCTAACTTCCTTACAATTATTTCCACATATAATGCATGTTATATATCCTCTTCTAAGATGTTTAATTACCATATTCCATATATATCTCAATAAAGCTTCACATCTCTATCCATAATTCCATCTCCTTACAGATGTCAGTGCCTCCTTGATCCTAGACCTCCTACGTCATCTTGACATTCTTCTTGACTCGATCGGTGCGCTATCTTTTCCTAACTCTTCCCAAAACCTCAACTACGGCTTAATGTCTGCTGGCGTAGCCGATAGCCTAAACTAGGTATCGGGTACATCTCTCCCGTACATCTCCTTTTTAGCCTACTTTCGATTTTTGCAAAAAATGAAAGTAGACTTATGAGATCAACACAGGGCGAAAAAAGTGTGTCTGTCTGTGTGTGTGTATGTGTGTGTGTGAGTCTGTGTGTGTGTATGTGTGTGTGTGAGTCTGTGTGTGTGTGTGTGAGTGTGTGTACTCTGAATGTCTGTCCCCCCCTATCAATTCGAACACGGTGAATGCGAATTGAACGAAATTTGGTACAAAGGTAGCACTAGCAAAGGACACCTCAGTGTCATGTTTTATATCGCCGCCATCTTTACTAAAACTGAATGGCGGCCACTCAAACGTTCAAAACGTAAAATCAAATAACGACTAACCAAATCATCCAATCTCTACCAAATTTGGTAACAACATACCTTCGTATAGGATGCGTCTTGTGACCAAACTACAAGGTCGTCCGCCATACCATTTCAGGATGGCGGCCGTGCGAATTATGCAAACTTTATAATCCATATCATGGGACCCACCAGTTCCGATTATCGAGCCGAGAATCGTTTTAACTGTTCTAAAGGAAGAGGCACGTACGAAATTAAAAGTTTATTTTGTAATACTATAGTGCAGACGTGATTTTAAAAAGCTCAGCTGATTCATTAATAAGACAAGATGGCAGCGGATATCTTGTGCCTGACTTATATTTCACTAATTTGAGTATTCCATGCAATATAGCGTACTGAAACAAAATAAATAAACTTTGTATGAAATGCTTTATATATAAATAATATACTTCAGTGATGAAATCGTTTAGTATAAATCATTATTTGCTAACAAGTTCTATGTAAGTCATTTTATATGGATCAATGTTCGTTGGCACAAATGGCTCAGTGGTAAAGCATTAGTCTGTCATTCATATGCCTATGGTTCAAACCCCATCAGAGATATGTTTTTTGCTTGACATTTTACATATTTGTTGCTTTGTAATGACTCAGACGTTTTAAAATTAAGCGTTATATTGTGCATATTACGGTGCAAAACATATACTTAATTAAAACATAATTCGCCAGCAGATTTAATCGAGACATCTAGCTGACAAAAAGGTAACAGATTTTATTGAAAAGTTTCTTCTTCTGGCCGCTAGAATGCACTCGCTCTGTTAGGATTATATTGTTCGATATTTCACAACTAGATATCACGACTAGTTTTTATATTTATTGTTTCTTGAGTACTGAGACGTTATAAAATAAAGCTTTATATGGTGCTTTTTGCAATGGAAATTATATATTAAAAAAAAAACGACATTCTCCACTGGAGTGACATCTTCCAGCCTTCAGTTGTACTATGCAGAAACTATAGATTCGAGCAGCGCTCTATACCGGCCAGTTAGTGAACCCAGTCTTAACGACTGCTAGGAGTAATAAGACAGTAACATTCGTTTATTCCTTGTGCACAGAGGCGTTGTTGATAATCTCAAAACTTGCAATATGGATGATTTGGAGATGGATTATTTTGTTATACCGTGTATTTAAGATTAGCCTATAAATTAACGGGTTGCGAAGTTACTTCACTTAGTTCTATATCATTCGTACACGACACAGAACAACAACGTGACGTCAGTTTCTGATCTGCTCTGATTGGCTATTACATTGCTGCAGTCGGGTAGTTGGCAGTCAAGGATAAAATTCTCGACTGCCAACTGCCAGCTACCAACTGCAACTTCATGTTGTGTATGGTGCCTATAGTATACACGGAGTCGATCGCGACTGCCGACCGAGGACTACCAACTACGGACTGCCGACTGCGCATTGTAGATGGGCCTTATTAGAGCAACGAAGTTTCAATTATTGTAAGTAGTCGGTGTTTGGAGTGTTTGCTGATGAAATTGCAAAATGCTGGGGTAAATTATAAACTATGGTTTGAACGCCACTGTTCAAATCCTGTGTGCCAATTTGCACTTCAAATAGGAAGAAATTAGGAGATGATAAGGACAGAGAGTTATAACTATACCCATACATTTCGGAGAAAGTAGGCTATATGTTCTTTCCCGAACATCTTGTTTAAATCAGGATTGAGAAAAAAAATACACTCTCAGGCATTCTATATATAATACATGTACACGATAGCTCTACAATTCCCTTACTCAGCATGATGGTACTTTCTGACTCTCAATAATGATGATTGACTTCCAATGATTAGCATCTTGATTCCGTGTTATTCTGACGTTTGTTTCTTCCTTCGCCACTCGTGCTTGCTCGATTGACATCTCTCACTGTCTCTTCGGGTGGTGCACTAGGCTGTCTATCTTCTTGCCTCGACCTCTCATGTCCACGATTATCTCGTCTGTCGTTAGGATCGTTTCTTCGGCCATCCTGCCTGTCGTTCCCATTATACTGTTGACCTTGGCTCCAGTTATTTCTGCCCCGATATCTATTGTTATATCGATTCCTGTCTTGATATCAGGAATTCTGGTTATCATTTCTATATCGGCTATCTCTTGCTTCTTGATCGTATGGCCTCTCATATGGTCCTCTATATCGATCATTTCCTCGAGCGTTACGGATGTTTCCTCGATTCCCTTCGTTCCGTCGGTTTTCCCAGG
The DNA here is from genome assembly GCA_946902985.2 of Meconema thalassinum. Taxonomy (NCBI): domain Eukaryota; kingdom Metazoa; phylum Arthropoda; class Insecta; order Orthoptera; family Tettigoniidae; genus Meconema; species Meconema thalassinum. The sequence continues at coordinate 612,495,972 of OX336388.2, forward strand.
AATCTCTTCTGTCCGTTTGAGCTGCATTGTCTACGACTACCGCATTCACTTCTTGCGTGTTTCTATTGTCGTTTCTGGTGTTTCTAGGCGTAACTTGAGCGCTTGTATAGTCCAATCGCCGTAAAATGTCGTCATAATGCTCAAGTGTATTGGCTCCCGACGCTATTAGGGATCGCTGTACCTCAATCGGTAACTGTCTCGCTATAGCTTGCAAAAGCTCTTCTTCTGGCAATGGAGGAATCAGAAACTGTAATTTAGCCAGCTGTGACGTGAAATAATTGGCATAATGCGTCGGATGTGACGTAGAATAGCGCTTTGAGTACATTTCCGCTCTTACGTTAAGTTGATCCTCGGCACTCCAAAATCTCCTCAAGAAAGCTATGGCAAATTGCTCCATGTTCGCAAAATTGCTTCTGAACGCTCTAAACCAAGTAAGCGCAGACCCATCAAAGGCGCGTTCGACTATCCTTAGCTCTCTTTCTTTGGCTACCCTATGTTCCGCCATGTAGTCTCGAATATCTCGCAGAAATTCGACTGGTGTGACTCCTGTATTTCCCGAAAACTTCCTCGGCTTGTCATCCAGATTCCTAATAATGGTGACTGGACCTGAGTATCGTTCGCTTGGACCCAACGTACTCCTATTCGAACTTGGATTATCCTGAGGGGTTGAACTGGCCCTTTCGAATGTCACATTCGGTTGCATTTGACGGTCTTCTCCCATGCTCGCTTCTTGATTACTCATACTGCGGTCTATCGCTGTTTGATTTATCAATGTTTCCCCTGATGTTATATTCTGACTGGTGAAACTGTTAATAATGGATTCTAGTTTAGTTATCCTGTCTTCTGCTAATTTCTTGACCTGAGTCTTCAACTCATCTAACGATGTAACATCCTGCGTTTTGTTACTCTCGTCTAAGTCGTTTTTCAACTTGTCAATTTTGCCTTCGCACGTATTCTTTACTAACGCGACTTGTTCCTTTAACAGATCAACATCTGTTCTAAATAGAGTTGAATCTATCTTCATCGCTTCCTTGTTCTCCGTAAACCTCGCTTCTAAGTTTGCCATACCTGCGATTAATTTTTCATCTAACCCTTCACGTTTCTCTTTTGCTTCGGCATCGACCTCACTATACCGTTCTTCCACAATTGCACCGACTCTATTTTTGAATAAAGCTAAGTTTTCATTAACCTTTTGCTCTATATCGTCGTCTATCTTCCTAATATCTTTCTGCAATTGATTTTCTAATGATTTTAAATTAGAATTAACCTCTCCTAAGACTTCCTCTTTAATGGTCCCAATTACTGTCTTTAAATCTTTAATCTCATTACCTAGATTCATTTCTAGACCTTTAATTTTAGTCTCGAAAGATACTTCGGTAGACCACTCTTGAATTTTGCCTACATCTGCCACTAAACCATCGATGTCGAATCTCAACTTTGATACATCTGATTTAATGTCTTTCTGTATGGACATAACGTCAGTTCTTAAAGTAAAAATATTTTCTTCTCCTCTACTTTCTAATTCAATAATATTTTTTCTTAATATTTGAACATTTTCCTCTCCTTTCATATTTACTGCAATTATGTCTAATTGTAAAGTCTTCAGCATTTCATTATTCTTTAAAGTTAAACTATTCTCTAATCTAGTTAACTTGTTTTCTAATTCAGTGTTAGTTTCTTCACTACGAGCTTGTAATTTCTCTTCCAATGATTTAAAATTATCCTCACTATTTGACTGTAATTTTTCTTCTAATGATTTAAAACTATCTTTCAAGTTAGCTTCACTAGCTTTTAAATAATTTTCAGTACTAGTCTGTAATCTAGTTTCTAATGACTTTAAATTGTCTTCACTATTTAACTGTAACCTAGTCTCTAATAACATCAACTCATCTTTGCTATTTGACTGTAATGATTTTAAATTTTCTTCATTACTAGTTTGTAATGCTTGCACATTTTCTTTACATTTAGCTTCTAATCTAGCTTCTGAATTATTAATTTGTTCTTTAACTTCCGTTTCCATTTTAGAAATAGTTTCTGCAATACCAGACATACCCGTCTGTAACTCTCCTAACACCTTAGCTAAATCTTCCGGCAACATAATTATATTTTCAATATACGTTTTATATAGAGACGTTAGACAACAACACATTACAATGTCTCAATTCCTGCATTCACTTGGGTATAGGAAAAATGTCTTATAACTAACATGATATTACTAATACGATTAACATGAACACTGGAATGGGCACACAAGTACATTGTCTGACTAAGTTTAATAAATTTTGTAACACACTTAAATGAACTTGAGATCAATCTCTCAGTAATCTAAATCTGATGTGATTCCATAGAACAAACAAAATCGAAGCCCCACTAGTTGGATAAAGCCAATTCTCCCTCTCTCTCTCTGTACCCGTTCGTCCTGGGGATGCGATGACCCATCTGCTATAACATCGCATTCCTGGAGTTCCGGGACAGAGCGGAGTTAAATGAACCTCTAGTCAAATAAGGAATGTGTCGGAAATTCAGCTGAGTTATCGAAAAAGCAGTGGGTATCACGAGACAAAGTATCTCTAGGGTCGTTACGGGCTTAAGTTTAATAGGAATAATGCAAATATAAATGGGCGCCATCAACTGAATTCCTAGCAAACCACTTCCTTTCCGGATAAGCCTTACTCAAGACAAGGAAAGAAAAAGGAACATCACACCATCATCAGATCACAACTAAGATAAAAACAAATTTATTTTACTTTGATAGTCAGACAGACATTTTAAATATAACTCCTACCTAAGAGTATGGTCGAATGCCAACGTTAAATTGTCATTGTCCAAAAATCGAACCATCTCTTTTCTAATCCAAAATTATTTCATCCACATAACAAGAAAAATCTCTAAAGTTATCTTGGGTTCTCAGGATCACTGTAGCACTATGTCTTTCGTCACTGACATTTGTGAAACCTGAGACCTAATTTCTCTTTAATTTAACATCATCAATGTGGATTTGAAAAAGTTATTAATCTGTCTAAACATACACATATTATAATCACATATATTAAACATCACGTAATTTATGGTTTGCATGGCATAATTTAAATGTTGAACATGTTAGTCAAATGCTCCTAAACATTGAATAATTAATTTACACTATTTACATTGTCATTCATAATTACTTATCTGTGAATTACAGAAAATTCATGGCTCATTGGTCATCGTTATCGTCATCATCAAAATTAAACATTTCTCACATTAATTCTCACTTCAAAATTCTACATATTCCTGTCAGAATCCTTAATTCATCACCATTACATCATTTAAATTCTCAACTCAAGTTGCAATTCCTTCAAATTATATCTCAATCAAATTGATTTAATTCCATATAAATTCATTAATCATCAGCTTCTTTAGTTAATTATCACCTTCTAATTCAGTTATTCATCATCATTACAATCGTCTATTAATTTATTTAAATCAGTTTAATTTATCCAATCTTTAATTCATCCAATTATTTAATTCATCGATTTATTTCAAAATTTAATTTATCAACTTATTTAAATTTCAATCTTCTGGTTATTTAGATTTTCATTATTTCATCTAGTCATTCTGATTTTATTTCATTAGGTCAGATCGTTAATATGCTTAAATCTCAGATTATTATTTCATTAATTATTATTCGCAGAAAATCTTGTATTATCAACTTTAGTTATTTGTTTAATTTCCTAACAAATTGTTTAATATGGTTTATAGAACGTTGTCTTACAGTTTTATCACTTCCAAGTTATATCTCGTATTTAATTTTCATGCCAAAAAATATTATTGCCTCCACGACATCACGTTGGATCTAACTATCCACAACGACATTACATTTCCTCAATACTTCAAATATCACATTTGAATACAATAATTATTCCACAAAACTCCATAAATATTCAGCACATACAGCATGAATCTCAACAATTACGCTAGACTGGGTACGACGACCTCATGTATGCTTCAAAATACATTAGCAACATTGCTACTATCACTTGGCAACTTCCACAAAATGCCTATCACAAACTTCACTTAACCATGTTGCATGATCTACAAAAAATATATAACTGGCTTCAAATTATCAACGCACACAATCTCCGATAACTGTAATTAATCTGATCACATCTAGACAACTTCTTAAACAATTGGAAAAAATATATTACCTCAGTAATTTAAGATCTGCTTTCAAATAGCATAAATTCTCTTACAATTTTCATAACTCACATCACAGAAAAAACACCAATGTGCTATAATCTCATATCAAAATCTGCAATACTGATCTGCCTTATAATAAATGTGACCATTAATGATTAATCTTACAAGATTCAATTACTTTACATCCTTCTCAAAGGTATCAAACACAATTATAAAAATCATCAAAGCATCAGCTGTAACAGCTGTTAAACTGAAATTACTCTCAAAAGAGTATAGCAACAAAATATTGGATTGGCAAACAAGAATTACTAAATGCAATCCTGTTGACATTTATCGTTACTTTATTTAACAAAATTTCGACTGATATGTGACTAGTAGTTCCTTGTTTGATTCACTTACAATCTCGTGTACATTCGGATGATAAAAATGAGTCCCTCAATGGCGAGTAAGATGTGTAACCACCGTACAGTCGTATAAATACGAAAGACCTCGCCCCGTCGACTTGGATGATATTGCCCTGAACGATGGGTAAGATGAGTACCACCATAAAATCGTATAAATACGAAAGACCCCATCTCGTAGACTATATGAGTGAATGTACCAGATAGGAATCAACATGTTTCTAGTCTATATATAAAAATCAATGTAACGTGATAGTTTGTGGGTATGTATGTCTCCTATGCGTTCATATACCATTCGTCCGATTGCGATGAAACTTGGGTGAGATGTTGAGTACACTCCAAGGAAGGTTTCTGACTTAGTAAATCCATTTTACAATAGGTAGCGCACGCGTAGATTCAACAAATGAGCGACGATGCGCGAAGCATTTCAAAAAAGTCCCGTATGTGTTCATATACCATTCGTCCGATAGCGATGAAACTTGGGTGAGATGTTGTGTACACTTACGTGAAGGTTTCAACACTAGTGAATACATTTCACAGTAGATAGCGCACGTGTAGATTCAACAAATGAGCGACGACACGCAAAGCGTTTCAACAAAGTCCCGTATGCATTCATATACCATTCGTCCGATAGCTATGAAACTTGCGTAAAATGTTGTGTACACTGCAGGGAAGGTTTCTGGCATAGTACATCCACTTTACAATAGGCAGTGCACGAGTAGATTCAACAAATGAGCTACGACGCGCGAAGCATTTCAACAAAGTCACGTTTGCGTTCATATACCATTCGTCCGATAGCGATGAAACTAGGCTGAGGTTTTGTATGCACTCCAGGGAAGGTTTCTAGCTTAGTAAATCCCTTTAAAAATAGGTAGAGCACGAGTAGAATCAACAAATGAGCAAAAGCGCAAAGCGTTTCAACAAAGTCCCATATAATTTCATATACCATTCATCCGATAGCGATGAAACTTGGGTGAGATGTTGTGTACACTCCAGGGAAGGTTTCTGGCTTAGTACATACATTTTACAATAGGTATCGCACCAGTAGATTCAACAAATGAGCGATGACACGCGAAGCGTTTCAACAAAGTCCCGTATAAAGTCATATACCAGTCGTCTGATAGTGATAAATGTTTGGTGAATTGTTGTGTACACTCCAGGAAAGGTTTCTGGCTAAGTAAATCCATTTTACAATACGAAGTGCACGTTTATATTCAACAAATGAGTGACTACGCGCGAAGCGTTTCGACAACGTCCCGTATACGTTCACATACCATTCATCCGATTGCGATGAAACTTGGGTGAGATGTTGTGTACACTCCAGGGAAGGTTTCTGGCTGAGTACATCCATATTACAATATGTAGCGCAAGAGTAGAATCAACAAATGTGCGATGACACGCGAAGCATTTCAACCAAGTCCCGTATGCATTCATGTACCATTCGTCCGTAGCTATGAAACTTGGGTGAGATGTTGTGTACACGTCATGGAAAATTTCTGGCTTAGTAAATCCACTATACAATATGCAGCGCACAAGTTGATTCAACAAATGAGGGACGACGCGCGAAGCGTTTCAACAACGTCCCGTATAAGGTCATATACCATTCTGCCGTTAGCGGTGAAACTTGGGTGAAATATGGTGGACACTCCAAGGAAGGTTTCTGGCTTAGTAAATACATTTCACAGTAGGTAGCACACGAGTAGATTCGACAAATGAACGACGACATGCGGAGCGTTTCAATACAGTCCCCTATGTCTTCATATCCCATTAGTCCGATAGCGATGAAACTTGGGTGAGATGTTGTGGACACTTACGTGACGGTTTCTAACTTAGTAAATACATTTTACAGTAGGTAGCGCACGAGTAGATTCAACAAATGAGTGACGGAGCGCGAATCGTTTAAACAAAATCAGGTATGCGTTCATATACTATTCATCCGATTGCGATGAAACATTGATCAGTTATTGTGTACCCGCCAGGGAAGGGGACTTAGTAAATCCATTTCACAATAAGTAGCGCAAGAGTAGATGCAACAAATGGGTGACGACGCGCGAAGCGTTTCAACAAAATCCCCTATTGCGTTCATATAACATTCTTCGATTGCGATGAAACCATGATGAGTTATTGTGTACACGCCAGGGAAGGGCTTCGACTTAGTAATACATTTCTCAATAGGTAGCGCACGAGTAGATTCAACAAATGAGTGACAGCGCACGAATCGTTTAAACAAAACCCCGTATACGTGCATATACAATTCATCCGATTGCGATGAATCATTGATGAGTTATTGTGTACACGCCAGGGAAGGGTTTCGACTTAGTAAATCCATTTCACAACAGGTAGCGTACGAGTAGATTCAACAAATGAGTGACAGCGATGAAACTTTTGAAAGTTGTTGTGCACGCTGCCACGAATGGTTCTAAATTAGAAAATCCATTTTACGATAGCTTAGAGGCAGTTAACATGTTGTGTATCGAAAAGCACTTCAAGAAACAGAATTTCAACGCCAACACTTTCTTTGATTGGCATTGCAACGCATGCCGGGTACAGCTTGTTGTCATATAAAAGCGATGTTCATTCACTAAAGTGAATAACTTCTTAATATCTCCAAACAATCCAATGGAAAAAATCCCTACCGATGAATAATACACACTCGCTAGTAAGCAATGAACTGACGAAGTAATTTTAGATAATCAATTGCAGATCACGAGTTCGAAATACTCGTTACACAAAAAAACTATTTATGAAAAATATCCTAGCTGGAAAAATGTCTAAAAGACCAAACATCTGCTTAATAAAGCCAACCAATGGTGAGAATATCGTATAATGATGCCTGCCATATCATATGGTATATATAATTCGAAGTATATAAAGTCAAACCATGTCTTAATAATCGTATCACTCCTATTAGAAAAATATACATGTGTGCCCAGTATTCATGAAAATAATCGTATCAGGTAGTTATGACTCTTACAGTACCTTTCATAATCAGCTGTAATTAAATTTCCAAGATCGTCGATTTTCCCTACATAATGAATTTCTCGAAAGATCGGCGTGAATATCATTCCATCCATGAAATGACGATTGCATTCGAAATCCCAAGTGGGGACTCCTCTCGTCTGGAATCGAATCCATCGCTCTGCGGTGCCATCTTTTCTCTATCTGCGTCTACTCTGACATGTTGAACTTCGGATTACCCATAGCGGATATTGTCCAACTCCTCTCGAAAAAGTTCATGGAAACAGCGGACCCCCTACTCCTCTTCTAAGTTACGCCACTGTTCCATTAAATGTTCAGTTTGAGTATTGAAAGACCAATCTCTAACAACTGCTAAGTCTCACTTTCGTAAAAATAAAATTTTACATGAGAGTGTCCAAGTTTATGAAACACCCTGTAGTTGTCTGTATTTGGTAATTCATGAAACTGCATAAGAAATGAATTTCATTAATGCACGATCTAATGTTCATCAGTGCCTATGCTAACAACATTCCGCTTGCTTGAAATTGTTAAAGTAACTTTGAATGCGTTATGGAAAAGCATAGTCGTAAAGTTATTCATAAGAACTGTGTTCAAACTGCGTTGAAATGTAGCTTGTAATAAAGTCTCCAACTACTTGCAGTGCTGTTCTAACATATCCCGGCCGTCTGTGATTGCTTCCTCGGCAAGTCCGCCTGGATCAATGACCTGCTTGGCGTTCGCTGCTCGGCGATGCTGAAACTGTCGCCTACACTCTGCCGTGACAGTTTCGGTATGCTACGCGACCTTCACCGTGCGTCTCGCTTGCGCTACAGAGCTCGACCCTACTTGCTCGACTGACAGAGCTCCACTGAATGTGCTGGCACTGTCTTCACTCTTATCTGCCTAGCGCAGACACGTGGTGTTCACCCCCACCACAGTGCTCTCGCGTCACGATCATAGTCTCGAACCCACATCATCTCGGCTGTTCCGTTATAAAATAACTTAAGGGTTATCTAACTTCCTTACAATTATTTCCACATATAATGCATGTTATATATCTTCTTCTAAGATGTTTAATTACCATATTCCATATATATCTCAATAAAGCTTCACATCTCTATCCATAATTCCATCTCCTTACAGATGTCAGTGCCTCCTTGATCCTAGACCTCCTACGTCATCTTGACATTCTTCTTGACTCGATCGGTGCGCTATCTTTTCCTAACTCTTCCCAAAACCTCAACTACGGCTTAATGTCTGCTGGCGTAGCCGATAGCCTAAACTAGGTATCGGGTACAACACAACTTATCCAAGTAATTCGCTCGAACGATTATAAACCGCAGAAGTACGCGGGGAATTCAGGGGTGACACCTAAAGCCTTTATTAAAGAAATTGAAGATCATTACAATGACACTGGGGTACCTGAAGCACGTAGGTTAAGGATGATGGAGAGATTTTTATCAGGAAATGTCCTCACATGGCTTTTAAGCTTCAAATATACATTTGGAACTATGGCAGATTTTAAAATCGCGTTTCTGCGCAAATACTGGTCGCCGGCATTGCAACAGAGTTTAGGAATGGAGCTTTACTCTAGGAAATACCAAACTACCCAGCAAACGAAATACTCAGATTTCTTTAACATGCAAATGCTAAAATTTCGCGACCTTGATTACCCTTTAAATGAAGCGGATCTGGTGATGACTATAGCGCGGCAATTACCAGTCAACGTGCAACAAGTACTAGTCGCAGCGAACGTTAGTACGGCCTTACATGCAGAACAGATATTACGCCAGATAGATGAGACTACATCTGATAATCATTATAGAGGAGGAAGACAACTGGAGTTAGTAAATACGACAGAGGTCATAAAACCAAAACAGACGAACACTAAAACGCAGGGTACAAATACAAGCACATCCAAACCTAGGCGAAACCAGGAAGAGGTCGAAAACAGACCGTACCAGCGTAACGAGAATAACTATAACAATAGGTCATATCAAGGCAACAATAGATATCAACAGAGAGGGTATCAACAACGGCGTGAAAATCGAAGAAATGAGGGGCCTTATGGAAGATACGGTAATTACAATGGGAATCAAAGATGGAAAGGAAGGAGAGATCAAAATCAAGGAGAGGCACGTAATTATCGAAATGACTGGGATGATAGGCACGCTCAATCACAAAATTACCTAGAGGAATTACACGCTAGTCAAGGTGGAGAGCAAGGACGATGGGAAAAAGCCATTGGGAACATGAAGAATCCAGATACACATACCGAGGAAGCTGGAAGTCTACTGAGACAAGAGGAATGTCAGGGGCGTGGGCGACAAAATGATGATGGGAGTCGCAGCGGAGCTAAAAAAATAATTCTAAATTTGGATAAAGGAGACAGTCTACAAACGCAACAGTCGGAAGTTGAAGATGGATGGATAGTAGCGAACATACAAGAATGGATTGCTTTGCCAGAAGATTGCCTGGAGGAGACGGTGAAACCACGGAACGATGAAATTAGGCAGTTACCCATTATTTACGCGAGGATTGGTGGAATTAATATAAGATGTTTATTGGATACGGGGTCGCAGATCAGTCTGGTATCGGAGGCCTTGGTTCGAGAGTTGGGACGGAGTCTGAATATTCCTGTGATTCCGTACCACAACTCAAAGTGAGGGGTGTTATTCCTGAACGCACCGTCACTTGTAAACGTCAGGCATACTTAGAGCTGAACATATTGGAACACACTTTTGGGCAAACATTCATTATCATGGCAAAGATGAATTTCAATATAATTCTTGGTGCAAATTTCATTTGTGACTATCAAGCAGTGATAGATTTGCACAAGAACACAGTCAGTTTTAGAGAGTATGATCAACTGAAGAACATGGGATTGCATATGGATGAAATCACTACCGGAAGAGATGTAAATTCTTGGGCATTGGAAGCAATATCGGAAGAGACGGAAGAGGAGATACGAAAGGCAGAAGATAACATAATAGAAGGAGCTGTTGTGGAACTAGATGAGGAGAGTGAATCCCAGGAGATATGGTCTTTATTAACAGAAGGAGATGACAGTGATGCACAATTTGAAGAGTTACTACAGGAGCGGCTCAATGACATTCAACTTGGGGGTGAACATAGAAAACAATTGGAAGAGATTTTAAGGAAGCACAAAGCAGTATTCGATACAGTACCTGGGAAAATATTAAATTTCAAATATTCAATGCAAGTCGTGGATTGGTCACCTTTCAAAAGTAGATTGTACCCAATTCCGGAAAAATATCGTGGTCAAGTCAAGGTCATTATAGATGAGATGTTACAAGCTGGAGTGTTAAGGAAGACACCTACACCTTATCTAAATGCGATTTTGGCAGTCACAAAACCAAATGGATCTATTAGACTTTGTTTAGATGCCAGAAATTTCAACATGAGACTCATTTTTCCTGAGTATGACAGAGCGCCAATTATCAGAGACGTACTAAAAGGCTTTAAGAACAAGAGCATTTATTCATCAGTTGATTTGACGTCCAGTTTCCACCATATTGAATTGGATGAGAAGTCACAGCTTCTAACTGGCTTCTTATTCGATAACCAAACGTTTTGCTTCGTCTGAATGCCCTTCGGAGTCAAAACAGCGGGCTGTGCTTTAATCCGAGCCCTGGATCGATATCTAACCGAGGAAGTTAAGGAGATGACGGTGCGCTACATTGACGACATTCTGCTGGCATCCGACAACATTGAAATTCACATGGAAAATTTAGATAAAGTATTAGGCAACCTTAATGCATCAAATTTCAAAGTAAACCTGAAGAAATCGCATTTCTTCAAGACCGAGATCTTATGTTTGGGTCACGTCATTGACAAGGAGGGAGTGAAGCCAAACCCAGCTAAGATCGAAGCGATAAAGAATTTCCCTACACCAACGAGAGTCAAGCACATTCGGGCATTCTTAGGCGTAACGGGATTCTTTAAGGAAAACTGTCCAGGTTACACGGAGACTGTAGCTCCAATGCAGGAAATGCTAAAAAAGATTAATAAATGGTTGTGGAATGCGGAATGTGAGAAGGCGTTCCAAGCAACAAAACAGCTACTGGAAAACTGCATTAAGTTAGGATATCCAGATTTCAAGCACAAATTTATAATCCAAGCGGATGCTTCACTAATTTGTATAGGTGCCATGCTCGACCAGGAAGATCCAGCTAACCTGCAACATAAAACATATTTGGCATTTGTCAGCCGAAAATTGCGTAAGCACGAGCGCAATTATACTGTAACGGAACTAGAGCTGTTGGCCATCCTTCATGCGCTACAACAATGGAAACGAATAATTTATGGATACCCCATTGTTGTCAGGACTGATCACAAGGCACTAACATTCTTGTTTAAGACGTCGATGGCAAGTGAACGTGTGACACGTTGGTCTATATATATTCAGCAGTTTAGCATTGAGATTGAACATTGCCCAGGGAAGATGAACGTGATTCCGGATGCACTCAGCAGGAACCCAGAGCCTGATGTTGAAGAAACAGCGATGGTACAACACTTGGAGTTAACACCGAAGGACCGGGCATTCTTGGAGGCGTTACGTGAGATACAGCGAGAACAGGAAGCGGAACCATGGATGATGCTATTAATTCAATACTTTAGAAAGCAGCTACCTACAGGAACACCTGCATTTCGAGAAGCGAAAGCAAAAGAAGGAAGATATGTTTATGTCAACAATTTGCTGCACAAATGGGTAGATAATGACCACACCAAGTTACGCATACTAGTACCTGCATCTTTACAGCGAGGATTGACATGGCATACTCACGAAAGTTACGGACACGTCGGAGTAGACAAATGCGAAGCGACAATAGGAGAGACATTTACATGGCCACGTATGAGAACAACTATATGTGACGTCATTACGACTTGTGATCCTTGTCAGAGGACAAAGCCCAATAACTATTTAATGAGGCAGTATGCTAGACCATTGCTACCTCAAAAACCCAGCGAGCTAGTGGCCCTGGACTGTTTCGGTCCAATCCCGAAAGGTAGGCGAGGTTGCCGTCACTCGCTAGTGTGCATTGATGTGTTTACCAAGTTTGTCGTATTATGCCCCATTCAGAAAACTACATCGAAACAAGTACCCAGTCGTATTCGAAATAGAGTTATTCCAATCCTTGGAAAACCAGAATTTATATTGTCAGACCATGGCAGCTATTTTACAAGCGCCGAATTCAAGAAAGATATGGAGGACATGGGCATAAAACACGTTTTAAGCAGTATCCGACATGCCCAAGCTAATCCAAGTGAGCGAGCAATAAAATGTGTGACATCATACTTGAGAATCTTCATTCCCAAAGAACATCATAAGTGGGTGGATAAAATTAAGAATGTAGAGACATGTATGAATTCTACCAGGCACGAGTCAACAGGACAGATCCCTATGGTCTTACACAAAAACGAGTATCCAGTGAGAACGTGGAAAAGCATCATTAACTGCCCACAAGATCCCATGATAGCACCTGACCTGCTAATAGAGAGAACGAGAGCCTACATGAGAAAACAAGCAGATCGCAGATTACGGCGAGTGAGAAATAAGAGATTTCACCGTGATCTAGAAATCAACCAGCTCGTTTTGGTGAAACGACCCGCTACATCGGATCCAGAGAAGAAGATCTTCAGCAAATTCTGTGAAAAGTTCGTAGGACCCTATTCTATTGTAAGAAACCTAGGAAATAATGCGTACAGAGTGACAGAGTTAAGCACAGGAACAATGTCGGTCTACAATGCAGCCAATTTAAAAACGTATCGAAGAAGTGAACCATGGGAGCGCCGAAAAAATGATGCAGTTTAAATATATGGACGTCCTATATCAACCAAGTGGACGGGAGGCAGTTGAGTACGGCACGTGAAGAAGGAAGTGGAGATGGTGTTGACAAACATTAACGAGACGGGCAGAGTGCTGCCTAAGGCATCAGCGCGTCACGCAAGCAGTTGAAAGGGTGAGGTCCAAGCAGGAAATAAAACGAGTAAATGCCATTCAAGGCAGGAGCGGCTAGACCAAGTAATAGAAAAAGGGTGATTCTGAAATAAAACAAATTGGCCAACGGAAGTCTTTTAAAAATTATCGACTTTATCCTAAGTTCGACATTTTGTGAGTGGAGGAGTTGTGAACCCTTTATCCTCTGATGGATAAATGATTCGATATTTCTACAATTAATTAATATTTCCACCAGCGTCATGAAATAGCCAGACGAAGATGAGGAAACTTCAAGCATTTGTTGGAGACAGAAGGGACATACCTGCAGCAGTTTGACAAAAGGCTAAATACTTTAGGATTGTGAAAAGAAAGAGCCTAGCAATGTTTCAGAAGGACAGGTGCTGGCCACCTCAGAATAGAAGGGACGCGTGGTGAGACACGCTTATGGCATGTTCATTGTACTATTCGCGCCTAGAAAAAATATAATGCAGTAACGTGAGTGGCTGATGGTACTACTGGACACTCCTACGAGGCCTAGGTCTGATAAAAACCGCGACGTTAACGAAAAAGTGGAACCAATGGGAGATGAATGCTTACGAACGCGCCAAGTCTAGCTTGGGCACGCGATAGCTAGCATTAACGCGGGAGATCGGCTAGACAACATCTCTACGATCGATTCTAGAATTAATGGGCATATTCTTGACCTGCGCAATTTTACGAGTTCAGTGATATTTGTTTCATTCCTGTACCACTATTATTTTGAGAAATTTTTATATAATTTCCCCCTCTATCGATACCTAGGGCCAGTTCATTTATAAGTGGCGTGAAGAGCCAAGAATTACTATTACATTTTGTGCGTCTGAGGACGCAGGTTATTACTACATTTTGTGTGTCGGGAGACACAGGTTATTATTACATTTTGCGCGTCTGAGGACGTAGGCACATGTACTTTGCGTGTCATGAGGACATAGATTTTTATTAATATAAATGTGTTGTAAATTCAGTGTGATAGATAGTCACAGTACTATTTTGTAGGGACAGTATCATCGACAATTCGCCAACAGACTGTTCTGGGGAAATAAGTACCTAAAACGGTGAATTTAGCAGACAGATATCGAGTGTGTAATAATCTATAACTTTTTGCATCAGCACGAGAGATGACATCGCTTATCCTGGAAGAAGTTTGGAACTGTCAACACTCCGTCGAGATGTTTGAGATGAGCTAAGCAGCATTAAGTAGGGAGATGGCTGCAGATGTTCGCTGACGGTGACTGGCCGAGGATGAGTACTGAATAATATTCTTATTATCTGACAAATTAATTTATGGCATATGGGACATATTTTGTTTGTAAATATCTTGCTTGTGTTGATTAACGTAGTGTATTTAGTTTTGGTCTGACACACCTTTTGCATGGAAACAGCTCGCACAATTTTTCATAGTCGTAAGTTCTTGTTTGTTTGTTTTAACTAACGTGGCTATGTGGACAACCGTGTTTGCATATTTTTACGCAATGCGGTTAAGAAACGTCTCTCGGAGATATATTGTGTTTCAGAAGTAGGACTGAATTAATATAATCATACAGTAGATTGGAGGGTAAATCAATCTTTGTAATGTTTATTATTGATCAGATTCAGTGAGTTTATTGCCGTTGGAGCAATGTGAGTTGTGGCGAAGAGCAGTCAGCCCTCTCGTAGGTTTTAATATTCTTAAATAGATTGTCAGCATCTGATTCAACCGACCTGTGTGAAAAGTGTTATGTCATTCCCAGGAGTGTGTGTGTGTGTATTTTATTGGTCATTACAAGCGGGAATTTCAGCGTAGACTGATTTCTGTCAGCTTGGTGCCAAACCCATATCGTTACCTTGCGAGGACATATGTGGCTATATCGATTAATGTCTTACCATATGCTTATGTGGTTGAGATTTGTTGCTGTTGATTGTACGAGATAACGGGACAGTTGGTCAAGTTATTTTTACACACTGGAGCTGGACGATGACAAGAGTGAGGAAGGGGGGGAAGCTGTTTTCAAAAGGCGGGCTGAATAGATTGCATCGAGGTCATTAGTGGAGTGCTTGTTGGCTCCGTAAAATTACTTGAAATACAGAATAAGAACTGATCGATGATAAAAATTGTATAAATAAATGGGAGTTGCCTACGAATCACTATAATCTCCGAAGCGTTAGCTTAACGTGCATTTTTGTTCATATAAGGTAATCTCAGCCGGTGAGGCTTTTGTTGTTGTTGGTTCCATTCCATGTTTATGTTCCGTATTAGTGACCCGTGCAGTCACGTGCGATGCTGTCTTTTCCTTGTTTGTGTATTGAGCAATTGGCCGCGTTGGCAGCTCATTTGTCAGATGCGTCATCGCACTGAAGGAGGGTCTCGAGGGAGATTCCTGTAAATATTAGATTTTAGATTGTGTGTCAGCATTAATTTTAAGGGTTTTTATTAGTGTTGTGTCCTATATCCGTAAACGTTGATTTACGAGATGATTGTTCGTAAGCATCGTGGCTGTTACCCGCTGTAAACGAACAGTCATCCAAGTACTCATTTCTCGTAGTTAGTCATTACGCGTACATAAAATCCCAATGCAAGTTAGTGGAACTTGGATCCACATTTTTATGAGGAGGAGATCTGTCTGACTCCTCAACGTTGATAGATATTTCTGACATGGGAAGATTCAGGGAGGAATATTATTATTGTTGTTGTCTATATTAATTTTTTTTGCACAAATAGTCATTAAATTATGTTATTATTTTACGTCTTGTCACTTCCTTTCTTAATTATAGTTTTAATCCTATGACCCTTCCCTCAGTAGAGCATGTTGTTTGGCGAACGTAAACATCACACTATGAACTGAGCGCGACCCCTTGATCAAGATTCTTGCATATAAACACTGTGATACTGAAGGGTTCAATATTTACCATAAATACAGACTGCTCACTTATTGAAGTTCATCTTACAATAAGCTTGTGGATTCTGTTTTGCTCTCTTGTCCTAACCTATCAAGGATTTTATTGTGATCAATAGGAATGTCTCTATGGATGAACTTTAGAGCCAATCTGTTGAGTCTGGTTTCTGTAGTCTTCGATTTCAAGTATGTTTTCAGGAGACGGAGAGTCGAAAATGACCATTCGGCACATGCGATGCTTACAGGATCTGTCAGTATTACTTTGAACATCGTCTTCACCAATGGAAATAAAACTGGGTGGCAAGCCTCGAACGCACTAGCTACAGTTGATGGGATGATGCTCCCCTTGTCCATTTCCATATTTCATTTTGTTGACCATGGAGATATTCAGCTTTTAGTTTCGAATACAACACTCATTAGCTGGCCCCATGGCGTTGGGGTAGCGTGCCTGCCTCACACACGGAGGCCCCGGTTTCGATTCCCGGCTCCGTCAGGGATTTTAGAAACTGACTTGAGGGCTGGAACTAGGTGCATTTAGCCTCGTGAAGGCAATTGAGTAGCTGTCTGACCGTGAGGCAGCACTCCGGTCACGAAAACCAAGATTAACGGCCGAGGGGACCCGATGAGCTGACCACATGTCACCCCAATACCTGCAGGCCAAATGGCTGGGCAGATGTCGCTGAGTAGGCCTAGGCCCTTCATGGGCTGTAGTGCCAGGGGTTATTATTATTATTATACAACACTTATATTTGAAACAAAGTGGCATATTTCTCAGTCACCGTCTTCAGGACTTCATTTTGGTCTGGAGTATCAAGATTTGTAATACAGTTTTGAACAACATTTTGAGGTAGAAACATATTTAACTTGTAGATGTCAAGGACTTCATCAGAAAATCTTGTCTTTAGAATGTTGATCATCCAGTCCAGCAAGGGGATATAGATATTCCTCGTAAAATATTCTTCAGTAGTAGTGAATGGTGCATTTTGTCTGTTTCTTTTTCTCTACGATTCTTGGAAGCCTGATCTCTACAGCCAACACAGTTGCAATTATATTACACTTATCATACTCGCTGCTGAAGTATTCTTCTATATTATTCCTTTTTCTGGCAAATATGGATATCACGCTGAATACTGCATCAGATGCTGACTTGGCATCTAGGTTTTCTGTTTGAAAAAGTAGAGTCAGGTGATGAGTTATGGCTAGAAGTTCGTTAAGACAGCACAAAGATACAACAAATTCCTCTTCGGTTATGCTGGACAACAAACATTGTGCCTTAGGTAATGACGTCTGACCATCTGGAGACAATTTAGAGTGCAGCACTGACTTTTTCAATGTTGGCTGACAATTTCAAAGTAGCGTGGTGCCGTTCCACCCATCGTGTCTCACAAAGGTCAATCAGTTGGCCATGAAGAATATTTTTCAGAACCATATTATTTTCGTTTTGAAGAAGCATTAAAGAATGATATAATTTCTGTCAAAATACCGAATGTATTTCTTACAGGCAGGACCTTCGTTGTTTTGGATATAGCCAAGTTTAGTTGGTGGTTGTAGCAAGGACATCTTACTGCATTAACAACAACTTTCTGAATCTCTTCCCAACCGTTTCGGAAATATTCACGAAAACTCCATCGGTTCCTAAGCCAACACAGTTATTAAGGTTCAAATCATGAGCCCTTAACTCACCGAGTATCAAACCTGTTACTGTCGGTTCAGTTTCATTGCTCGAATGGTTTTCATAATTCCCATCTTCTATTTCTGAGCCTGATGAATCTCTTTCAAGGTCCAAAACAGCTTTTCTAATGTCGAGAAATCCCACAAAATCTTCTCTAACCTTGAGGTTGCCTGTTTCATTGCAAACGTATTTCAGAATAAGTGACATTTGAGAAATATGGGACACATCCACTGTTTCATCAAACTTACAGCTGAATTCCTTGGCTTTGTTTACACGAGCCACTGTAGTCTTCAAAATTTCCTCACCACAGCATATGAGATAATTTTGAATTGTTTTACTGATAAAGAGGCGTCTTGCACCAGCCGTTTTTAGATGCTCTTCAAGAGCATAAACTTAAATTAATATGCAAATGGATCTACTTGTCATTATAAAAGGTAGTTACACTTTAAAAGGTCTGTAAATATTAATATTTCAAGAGCTTCGAGTTCCATGTTTAGTTAATATCTAAGAAATTGCATGATTTGTTTCCAGGCTTTTAATACAAGAAACAAAAAAATGTTTAAATAACATTCGAAGATATTAGTAAAAATGTGTCCAGGGGGGGGGGGCGGTCGCCCTCTCCGCCCCCCCTTTAAATCCGCCCCTGGTTACAGCCACGAATTCAGCTTTAGTCGCCGCTGTTCTGTCAACTCAGATAATCCAACACACGTCTAAATGCTCATGACATACCGTACTCGGCTTCGTTGCTGTTTATGCATAGTTGGTATACCTGCAAGTAAGGATTGAGTAATGTGTTGAGTTGGGCCCAACACCCTGTTTTCTTAACCACGAAAGAATGTGACTCTGGGTTATGGAGATAAAATTTCGTACCCAGCAATTTAGTACAGCCGTATGTTTTCAGCTAGACCTTTTGACCTCTGAACAGGACTCACTCCTTGAGATAACCCGTTTCATTACGGGAACTACTACCACATAATTTAAGATATTGGACCGTTATTAAAATTATAGATGCATCGACAGGGTAGATTCGCATGTAAGGCGCCAAGCCAGGATATCTTCGGACTCTGGAGATAGAGGACTTGAACCCTATCATCAACCGTCAGTGAAATGCTTTTTCGTAGCCTCTCTCTTCTATCCCAGGCAAATTCTGGGATGGTTCCTAACTTCAGGCCACGGCTGCTTCCTTCTCAATCGTTACACACTAATACAGCCTTCACAATCACACAGGATATCAGACAAATTTTCACACACACCCAAGCACACTGGGCTAAGACCACGATGTCCAAGACCTTCAAATGATACAACATCAACATCAACCACACATGGTTGGGGTGTGACCGGTTTTAAGGCAAAGTTTGGAAGAGACCTCGCTGTTCCGCCTCTTCGGTTGCGTAGTTGGAAGCACGCTGAGCTTCTATGCCCAAGATCGCGGGTTCAAATCCGGCCGAAGTCGTCGGATTTTTAATAGCTTTAAAAATACCTCAGTATGCCTTCCATCGAAGGGGAAGTAAAGCCGGCGGTCCCATGTCATAGATTTATGGCATGTTAAAGAACCATCCACTAATTACACCTGTGTGAAGCAAAATTATATATGGGTTAAACATTCGACAAACGCTCTTAGGTTTCAATGTTCGTCGCCAGGAGCCGACTGCGGTGAAATCTTGTAATCAACTTCTGAACTAGTAGTCGTTGATGGTGGCGTTTGGCGGCAAAAGTAGGAACTACTTGAAAAAATTCAATGTCTGCAGTCCTCACTTGAATTGAAAACAGATGACACACACTAATACAGTCATCACAATTAACACCGGTTATCAGACAGATTCTACACACACCCAAAGTACACGGGGCTACATGACCGCGTTGTCGCAGCCCCTAAACTGAGGAACCAATCAACAACAATAACATAACGTTATCACATAGTGGTTTTTGTAGGCGCAGTGGCCATATCTTTATCACGGAGTTTTGGTGATACTGAGCGTAATATTAGCCGCTTACCACGTGGTACTGGGCTCGACCTCCGACCTCTCGTGGAGGATGCCTCCTCGTAGAACAGTGTGAAGCAACCTGTTCCATTGGGCGGCTAAAATCTTGCCTTACAAGTTCCGTTGGAAACCTCCCATGCAGGTCTCGGTCATGGATCGTGAAGGCTATTAGAGCATTATCGCCTTTACAGAGGGGCATAACTGATTTCAATTAATTTATAAGTGTATTGAATTCCAGCGCGTCTCGCACTGTATTAGGTGATCATGAGACAGATAGCCAAATCTGTTCGTTAATTAATTTTAATGAACAGGTGCTACCAATAATCAACTTCTTGGACCTAAGTTCGATGTTAATTGCACATATGTTTCGGGTCTCGTCACAGAATTGCATTAATTTCTGGAATTTGAAATTCCTTCACTTAATGTATTATTATTTTATTATTATTATTACTACTATTATTATTTATTCGGACGTTGTTGCAGCCATGATTGGCATAAGGTGTACCGTGTGTGGTGCAGGTGTATTTAATGGAAAAATAGTTAGATAGCGAGTGTGAGAAATGTTTTTCGGCTTGGAAACAGGTTAGTGTGCATTGTAGTTTATACTTAATCAACGGTGTTTGCTAAATTTGTTTCTTGAAATCAACTCCCTCAAGTGTTGACTAGATTTCTTTTGAGATTTTGGGGTTAAGTTTTATTGCATACTATTGACACATGGAGCTTGAAGTTCCCTCTGTGACAGGAAGTGATATCCAAAGCCATCTGAGACCAGAGTAATAGTATAGTAAACTTATAGGTTCCGTCGTCAGGATGCAGTAAGAAGGTCTGACCTATTTGGCGACGGCGGCCATTAGAGCCCCGATACGTTAGGTACGAATCAACTACCATCCACTTGATAATAGATTCTCGTGTTCAGCAATCACAAATTTTAAATTATGGATTCTATGATGAATTTAATCCCCATAGATGAAAGACGTATGCTATGCCAATGTATGGCCAGAACCCCTCTGTCAAGCGCCAATGGGAGCATGGAGATTAGCAATGTTAAAGAAGGCTTGGCGCGAGTTACTGTTAACGAGGAACAGACAAGAGAACAGCGCATTGGGAATCTTCTACCGAGTATGGAATATGTATTGCAACGGTGTCGAAACATTCTCAGCAAGATGAAGCTTGCAACTGAAAGGCAGCGTAATATGTCCAAAGATGTGAAAAATGGCATAGTAGAACTAGAAGAGGCCATTGATACTATAGCTTATTGTGGGCGTACTTCACATGCGGTACAAGAAGAAGCTCACAAGGTTGTAGTGAACGCCCTACCGAAGGACATGCCCCCTATTCCTAACAGCCGGAAAGAAGCAAACTCGGGCAATCCCCCTGCTCTGGAGGTGGACAAGAGGAATGAGACAGAAATATGGACCCCTGCTACATTGAGAAGAGACAGAAGAATGGCAAAACTTCAAGAAAAGGATGAGAAAATGCAGGAGGATTTAGCTGATAAAGTTGGCATATCTCCCCATGAAGCAGCCCCAAACAGACAGAAGAGAACTTGTAGGTCACGACGAGCAGCCTTACTGATCAGACCAGCTGAAGGTAAATCGTATGCCGATATTCTGAAGGAGATTAGCCAAAAAGCAAACCCTAATGATAGAGGAACCGAAGCTATCGAAGTAAACTTTGCTACAATTGCGGAGGGACTGATCACAAAGCTAGAGGATGTACGGCCTCGAAGAAATGTGTCCATTCGAAAAACTAAAGCGGGAGACGTCCTTGTCGAGATGGGAGGAAATTTCAGGGACAAAGCAGCTTTTAGTAATTCCCTACGAGATGTTTTGAGGTCCGTAGGCTTGAAGCGAAGGCAACTGTTGAACTCAGAGACCTTGATGCTCTAACTACTTCCGAAGAGGTCATGGAAGCTATCCAGAGAACTATTCCAGAGCTCTCTCCAGAAACCAAGGTGCTGGTGACGAGGACGAATACGAGTGAAGTGAAGATGGCTGTTGTCACATTAACAACTAGTGATTCAGTTGTACTCTTGAAGCAAGATCATATTCAAATAGGATGGGTCAATTGCAGGATTAGACGGAAGATCATGTTATCTCGCTGTTACAGATGTCTGGAGTATGGACATGTCGCTAGCAAGTGCAAAGGCACTGATCGAAGTAAACTTTGCTACAATTGCGGAGGGACTGATCACAAAGCTAGAGGATGTACGACCTCGAAGAAATGTGTCCTTTGTGAAGAGCGAGGTTTTGACAAAGAGTATTTAGCACATGCTGTGGGATCTGGCCAGTGTAAGGTCTTCAGGGAGGCTTTGGACAAAGAAAAGGCTCTGAGGTTCAAATGATTCGTGTACTTGAAGCCAATCTACATAGAAGTAAAACAGCCGATGATCTACTGTATCAGCTGGTTGCAGAGAAGCAAAGTGATCTCTTGTTAATCAGTGAACAGTATAAAGAAAAAGGTAGTTGAGGACAAGTGTCCTAGCATAATATGGACCTAGCCTGAAGTAATGTGTTAAACGGTTCCAGGCTAGGTTCCAGAAGTAACAGGGGGAGTTTTAGTCGGTAGTCTGCCAATCAGGAGCCCGACACTTTGTGCGTAAATGCATTTCTTCCTCTAAAAAGAAAATAAAAAATTATTATTTATTCAATTCACCACTACAAACATGGGTTACTCTAAAGCTCGGGTTAAACCAAGTGCTTTAAAACAATACATAAAAACTATCATACAAACTATAATACATACATTTCATGTATATAAAAATATAGTGTTCATTATCACTCATTCACTAGCCAGGAAGAATCTCACAATATTGCATGTGGACAAGAGGATATAATGCTGCCTACTCCTGTAGATGGTCGGCGGAAGATCCAATTCCTTCAGACTTGTGGAGTGTGTGAGGTATGAGGCCGTTGACTGACAAGTTTACAGGCACTATCCGGACGTAGTTAATCTTCCATATCCTCTCGATTTCCTCCGTTCGATATTGGTGTCGTTAGGGACTGCTATGTCTATTATGAATGCAGTGCCATCAACCTTATTTACTATTATGATGTCTGGTCGATTGTGATCTATTGTTTTGTCTGTCACTATACCAATGTCCCAATATTATTATTATTATCTTATTATATTATATACTAAGGTATATGTTTCACAAAACTCAAGCTCCTAAACCAGAGTGAGTTAGAAGGTGTGGCTTGTACCAAAATCTTCCAAATCGTCTCAACAGTACAGGAAAAATCTTGCATTTCTTGAAAAGTCAACGGAAATATATTATTTATTTGTATATAAAGTGCTTTTAAACAAATAAACAAGACGATAGTCCCTGGAGGAACTGGGTCACGTACACATGGGGCACACGCTACCCATTAGAATATGCGAGAGTTCTCGCACGGGTCGGCTAGTTATTATAATTATTATTATTATTATTATTATTATTATTATTATTATTACGACGTTTTGCTGACCTAATGAGCGCGTTTGAACCTATATCACAGATGAATTTGAATTAGCTTTTTTCTTTTCACAGAATTCCTTCATTCACTCACTATGAGTTTTCTTCTTTCCTTCTGTCCATGCAGTGGTGGCTCTCATTTGGGGGTCTGCAGCAAAATGATGTTTGTTCACCAACGATCTGAAGCTAGGCCTGTCCCGTAAAGTTTCGTCTGTAACGTTGATTTCTTGAAGGTCAATTTCAATTTCTATTATAGAGTTATTCTTGGCATTTAATGAGGAGGCATGATTAAATATCCTAATAGTAAGCCTTCCATTGTCCATTTGCTGATTATTATTATTATTATCGTTGTTATTATCATTATTGTTTTTGATTTGTGTAGATAGAAGCATTACAATCTTTACTCATACCAAATTTGGTTTCGATAGCTCCAGCCGTTTAGGAATAGACACACAGACATTTGCCCGGATCGATATCATAAGTCAACTTTTCCCTTATTTTTGCAAAATAAGAAAAGTAGGCTAAAATGTGGTGTAGTGCCTAGCATTGTTGACTGTCACCCCAAAGATCAGTGTTCGTTTCTCGTGAGGGTGAAGGTGAGGCTTAAAGTGGTTTTGCGTGGTTTCCTATTTCTACTGGAGGCGAATGTCGGGATGGTTCCAACTTCAGGCCAGGGTCGCCTCCTTCACAACGTCCACCTGAAGTACAAATACACACTCAAGTACACGGGGTAGAAATGACCATGATATCCAAGCCGCTAAAGCCATCACCAATTATTCCTGAAGTCCACTCTGGTATTGTTTGACGCCAAAATTATACCAACACTCACTTATGGGATTGCCGTAGTATGGCACGAACTAGGTGTTGGAGATTTCCTAACACTTCAGAAGGTCAAAGCAAGATATCTGAAGGTGGTGCTCGGAGTTTCTTAATACACCTGCTCAAGGCTGGTATACGAACTTATAAAGAGCCCTTCCTATTACAGTAGAGGATTTGAGATACAAGTTCTTGCTGCCAATACGGACACCTGGAAGAGGTCAATAGAAGACCGAACCCTAAAAGGAGAAGATATTTGGATGGCGTTATTCTCAACAGAGGCCATAACAAATAGAGCCAGGACAGAAGCGAACCGAGACTTACAACAGTTTGTCAACTCTCTAGCTGTGCACGGCTACCACCACTTCGTGTGTAAGATGACATGCTTTCACGAAACGTGCATCTCTCAATTCTGTGACAAGAAATGTGAACGCTACTACTGCACAGAACGTGGAAAATCCATCATATACTTGTGCACAAACTAATGAATACACAAATTATTGTATCCACTTCGATTTATTTGCACAACTTGTGCGCATTTGTATTTAATAATAAAATGAAACAACAACAACAACAACAGATATTAAAATTAAAATAACAAGTAGTTCCATGAAGAACAAAAGCCTATTTTCATATAACCTACTTATGTTAATTGCCACCAGCATCATATACAATTTCAGTTTGATTGCTGTCATAGATTCGTAGATATTGTGAACCGACTTAATATTGCGGGTGGACGCCTTGTTGGATTTTTATATATGTAGGTCTTAGAGTTATGTACTGATACATGAAGATTATTGTGTACGTGTAGTATTCAAACTTCGATCGCATGATTACGACACAAGAAATGAAAACTTAATTTTAGAATTCGCACATCCGCCATCTTGACGTTATGTCAACAATTGAACTAAATTAAATACCAGTGTATAAACATTTGCTGTACCAAGTTGCATTGCGTTTGGATTATTAAATCGCGAGAAAAGTCTATTTAAAACTTTCAAATTCGCTTGGCCGACATGTTCGTTTTGTACTTAACCGGTTTTGAAAGTCTCATTGATGAACTTCCAGCAGTACCCTTTATCTCCGAACAAAATTTCAGGGTGATGCCGGTAATAGTTTCGGAGATAAAGAATGCCGGTGAAATATTTCGCACAGCCGCCATCTTGAGGTTATGTAAACAATTGAACGAAATTAGATTTCAGTGCATTACAATGTGTATAAACATATACTGTACCAAGTTTAATTGCGTTTGGTTGGTTAAATTGAGTGAAACGTCTATTTAAAAGTCGCAATTTCACTTGGCCGCCATGTTGGTTTTGTAGTTACCAGATTTTCAAACGTCACGTAGGTGAACTTCTAGTAGTTCCCTTTATCACCGTACAAAATTCCAAGGTGATATCGGTAATAGTTTCAAAGATATTGAATGCAGGTTAAATATGTCGCACAGCCGCCATGTTGGATTGGTGAGACGTAACAAAATTAGAAGGGCACGGCCGGGGTCGACCGGAATAGTGCTATGAACTTACCAAGTTTCATTGAAATCGCTCCAGCCGTTTAGAAGTTATTAGGGACACACACACACACACACATTCGAATCACACACGCACACACAGACAGACACACGGACAAAAGGTGATCTCATAAGCCTATTTTTTTCATTAATTAAAATAGGCTAAAAATGAGGAAAGGAATTTGAAAGGGAAGGAAGGATAAGAAGAGCTACGGGTCTCAGGAGAGAATACTGACCCGGAAGCGAAGCAGTCACAAGTCTGCTCCTGTCCACCCTCTCCTCAAGTCCATCGTCCATCTGCTCGCCCACCTTCATCTTCCACTTCGATTTATTTGCTCTTTAATTACCTTACGTACTATATGTTCTGCCAGAGGGAAAACTTTGGCAATGCACAGGGTGGAGCCGAACTGAATTACAGGGCGGAAACCAGGTTCCAGGTGGGCCGCCGAGATGATCTTCATATTTCAACGTGTGCCAAGATGGTCACGATCGAGAGTCTGTTATCGTGTACGTCATGTTCGGCAAGGTACACTTCCTGCCATACTGTATATCCACTCTACACCTGCTCTCATAGGTACCACAAGGTGCATTCAATGCCTGTGCATTCTATGACACGCACTATAGAATTCAGAACTAAATACATTTGAGTTTTTATATCAATGAGAATTGGAGGAATTGGCTAATCTGAAACTGAATTCAAGGTGCAATCATTAGACTCTCGCATCATTGTCATCTTAGAGGATTCACCATGGGATTTGAATGAGCTTTAAGCGGTTGGGACACAGCCTTCAGGAAACAAATAATGGTGAAAGAAAATAAATAAATAATTAATTAACTAAATAAATATATAAAAATAAATAACAAGTAGTTCCGTGAGAAACTAAAGCCTATTTTCATATATCCTATTTATGTTAATTGCCTCTATCAACATACAACATTTCAGTTTGATTGCTGTAATAGATTCGTAGATATTGAAAACCGTCTAATATTTCGGATGGTCGCCATGTTGGATTTTTATACATGTAAGGCTTAGGGTTATGTTCTATTTCATGAAGATTATTCTGTACGTGTAGTATTCAAACTGCAATCGCATGATTAGTACACAAGAAGTAAAAACGAGATTTTAAAATTTCTCACAGCTACCATCTTGCGGCTAGTAAAACAAATTAAATAAATTAGATGCAGTGGATTAAAATTTGTATAAGCATTTACCGTACCAAGTTTTACTGCGCTCGGATGGTTAAATCACGATAAACGTCCATTTAAATATTTATACTTCGTGTCACCGCCATGTTGGATTTGTGCTCATCAGGGTATTGAAAGTCCTATAGGTGAACTTCCGTTCATAGCCTCTATGAACATAAACAATTTCAGTTTGATTACTATAAAAGATTCGTAGATATTGAGAACCGTCTAAATATTTCGGATGGTCGCGATGTTGGATTGTTATATGTATAGGCCTTAGAGTTATGCACCATTAACGGAAAATTATATCGTAGGTTAATTATTCAAACTTTCTCTTCGATCGCATGATTACCACACAAGAAATAAAAACTTAATTTTAAAATTTCGTACAGCCGCCATCTTGAGGTAATGTAAACAAATGAACTAAATTAGATGTCAATGCATTACAATGTGTATAAACATTTCTGTACCAAGTTTCACTGCGTTCGGATGGTTAAATCGTGTGAAAAATCTATTTAATTGTTTCAACTTCGATTGGCCGCCATGTTCATTTTGTAGTTGACAGATTTTTGAAAGTCACAGAGGTGAATTTCTAGTAGTGCCCATTATCACCGTACAAAATTTCAGGGTGATATCGGTAATAGTTTTGGAGTGCCAGTGAAATATTTCGCACATCCGCCATGTTGGATTGGTGAGACGTAATAAAATTTGAAGGGCACGATCGTGGTCGGCCAAAATAGCAGGCTACTATGACCTTACCGAGTTTTATTGAAATCGCTCCAGCTGTTTATATTTTATTAGGGACACACACACACACACACACACACATACGCGCACACACACACGAATAGGTGATCTCATAAAACTATTTTTAGCCTATTTTCATTTATGAAAAAATATGAAAAATTATGAAAAACTGAATTAACACCCAAGTACACGGGGCTGATGATGAAGCCTCTGAAGCAGTGAATCAACAACAACAACAAATAACGGCGCCCGCTGTAGTTCGTGTGGGTTGAGCCGCACCTGCTGGCTGATGGGACTCGCCCAGTGTGTATCAGTCGCTAGAGAATGCAAATAACTTGCTGTTAGACTCCATCATAAATAACGGGGTACCCTCTTGCGATAAGGTGAACCGCTAATTGCATGAGTGATACTTCCTGGTCTGGTGAGACATTCATCATCACGGTTATTAATTGCACACTCTGATTCGATAATAGGAATACGGGGGCCGGGCTTACTGCTCTAGGAACGAGGTATTTTAGAACAATGAATTTCTTTCCTGTGCTTTCTTCTCTTCCTATTTTGAGCCTATTGATGTGTAACATCTTTCCACTCGGTTGCTGGATATTTTTGTGGGAGTGATTTTGAAAAATAGGACGGAAGTGTGTAAGACGCACAGCCAGCTGGATCGCATCCCTCCTAGCTACTTTACCAGCCAGGAGAGATGCGATCCAGCGATGCGATCTAGCTGGCAGTGGTACCATGTGGAATGTATATAGCATACGGATTACTTCAATGCTTGGAGGCGCCATTACAGTTATTTCTACAATAAATCATCTTCAAGTTGTCGTTCTTTGGTGTAAAAATATTCATTATATCATATTTGCTGAAAACAATTATGATTTATTAAGAGTCTGTTTTACAAAAAAAGTGATGGGCATCCACTCCCCGAGTAACTTTGCTCAACACTTTCATACTGAACGGTAAACGCTCATGCGAACTCATGCGACACTCTGGTGTCAATTCATTGAAACACAAACCACATGTCTTCGTATCAGTATTTAAATGATGATATGTTTTTATATGAAACATTGTAACTAATCGGCAAAGCCGGTATTATGTTTCTGCACAATGGCTATTCAGATATTAACCCACATTGCTGTAATGCAGTGATTAATGTAAGATATATCGATACTTTTATACGGGAACTGGGCTAGCCTTTCATAGACCACTATAGGGATTCTCTTTACTGTCATATAGGCGTATGCATAACTAATTTAAAACTCAATTCCACGCAGGAACATTATCGAAAAAAAAAGCAAAATATTAATGGAGCATAGAAAAATACTTCCATATTATTACCGGCACGTGAAAATGAGTACAAAGCTTCGTTTAAATTGCGCAATTAAATTCTGAACGATTCACTATTACGTTTTAATATTACGTTTTAATATTACACTCGGTTGCCACTATGAACATTTAAAATTGCTGTTATTTTCCTTTGGGCATACTATAATCCATACAGGTTTCTACCTTATCACTAATTATAGTTATTGGAATTCAAAAACATAGACAGTTATTTATTCTTCAATTATGAATTTCCAGGATGGCCGCTGTTCGCTATATTCATTTTGATAACTTTATCACTAACGCTACTGACGCCTCTTATATAATACGCTTCATCTACCAAGTTTCGCCTAAATTATAAAATAATATCCAAAGTTACTAATTTGTATAATTTTGTAGTAAGCCTACGCCTAGCCGCCATATTGAATCTATGGTATTTTGCTTTGAAAATACGAAACAACTTATAAGGTTCTATTTGATTATTAAATTTCGTCATTGTTGCTCTAGGATACCAACAGTTATTATTTTATTTTGAAATTTGTATGGGCATAAAATTGGCAGGTGAAAAACTAAAGGAACTAGGAGACTTCTGTTACTTAGTGTGAAGGACTGACATCTCTGTGTGTGTGTTGAACTTTGTGTATAAAGTGTAAAGTGTTCTGTCTGTACATAAGTTCTTTTGGAGTTAAATAAGATGGCGTTATGTTAGCAAGCTGTGTGTTTCCCTGTGCTCCTTTTCACTCATTCTCCACATTATGGTGCCGAAAACTCGTACACAACCAGTGACACGTGTATTTACTAGTGCTAGTGAACAGTGCTAATGCTTCTTTGTCGCCTTCTACACTACGGAAGGACAGTCGACGCCGAGAACATTATACACTACCGAGAAGACATCACGTCAGCTTAAAACACGCCACGCCCTCAACGACAAGACGCTACAAGAGTTCTCACTGCCAACTAATCCACGTCAGATAAGTCAAACGATCACAGACATCCTTTTAGTAATGCATGCCGTTCATTAGCTGGAAAATACTTTGGAGAGCTACAGATAGGATAATTTTATTAAACACGATCCCAGAAGTGACGCATTTGCCATCTATCGGAGCAATAGGGAACTGTGTATAGTAAACCACGGCCGACTGAATACGAGCTGCGCTCTATACCGCATTCAGTCGGCCGTGAGTAAACAATTAAGCTTGCACCCTGCAATCTCGATTTGTCAGCGAGAAAAAGTCACCACTAGTCCTCGCTCAACGCCACCAGTAATATCTTTCATCTGAGTATTTTCCAGTACACATGATTATTACCTCCATGAGATCTACTTGAATTACTTCAAGAAATACCAATAATTGTACAGTACGTTACTGACACATAACTAGTAGCGTGATCTATCTGCAATCATTGGAACTGCATGCACCCCTGCACAGCGCATGCGCACCTGTCAGTTACTTCCCGAACTATAAAATTGTCACGTTCTACTACCCCACTAGCGCATTCTGTTAGCCAACGTTGGAGTCTTGACTATACACGCACTCTCCCAAAGAAACTAATATCTACACTGAAAGACGTTCCTACACACCAAGATGGGAGGCTACCTGACTGTCAGCTAATCCTAAGATTTATTGCCCCCTCATTATGGCAACCCAAGAGCACCTTGCAGCTCGACTACACAAATTGAAAAGAAGTCGAACAAGAGAGGGAAACAATGTGACACGGTTTCTAAACACTATTGAAAGTTTTACTGAAAACACTAGTATTGAAGACTACAAGTATTATGGAGACCGACTTCAGGAAACATTAACTAGACTAATCCAATTAGATGACTCAATTCACGATCTTCTTCCAGACACAGAATACAACACCGATATTCAAAGTTGCGAAGAATACATAGATAAAGCAAAACGTGGTTTACAGAAAGCCACACGAAAGGCAGAAATTAAACTTTCTTCTGCTACCTCAAACATGACCATAAACGAGAGTCCCATCACTCCCATTTCAACGTTCACCCATTCTGTTAAATTACCGCCAGTGAAATTGGAACCATTCTCCGGCAATATCGAAAGCTGGATGAGATTTAGGGAACAGTTTGAAGCATCCATTGACAAAGACAAGTCACTATCGACAATACATAAACATGTCTTTTTACGCGGGTATCTGGAAGGTGAACCGAAACATCTGGTTGACGGAATTGCCGTGACTGCTTCTACCTACGAGGACACTAAGAAAATTTTAAAGGCCAAATACGGAGATTGGAATCGGATAATACAGGCGCATATCGATTATCTAGAAGATATCCGACCTATCAACACTGTTTGTCCGGAATCGCTAAACACGACACACATTGAATGCAACCGCCGTATCCAGGCATTACAGGCCCTAGGCGAAGATGTAAACGCATATGGGCGGGTACTTGCTCCCAAGATACTCCGTACCTTCCCTGACGATATCTGTAGACGCTGGATAATACACACCAAACGGAATAATATATCGGAAGGTGACATTCTGAAACTGATGGAATTTCTTGGTGAAGAAGTCGATGGAGCGCTAGTCACCCAGAAGATCAGAGGTGACCCAGTGTTTTCAACCAGTCTCGTCCCCACGACAGCCGCATTTCAATTAACCGCTAAGTTTAAAAAACCATTGCAGCAAACAAAGAAGCAAACAGAACCATTCTGTGCATTTTGCGACCAACGAGGCCACTGTGCTCAAGATTGTAGGAAGGTGAAAACTGTTCATGACCGAATTGAGAAGCTAAAGACGAATAATCGCTGTTTCCTCTGCCTGAATCGAGGGCATAATTCGAAGAATTACAGTAGACGGGGGAGAACATCTTGTTCAAAATGTAAGCAGTCCCATCATTACTCCATTTGCTCAAGCAATGATGTAACCTCCACTTCGGTCAACAAAATCCACTCTCAGACTCCTGACTGTACTCACAAACTGCGCGTATTCGAATTGTTGGAACAACTGGCTTAAGTAAAACGACACGTTACATCTTCGATAGAGGCAGCCAGTCTACATTCATAAGCAAGTCTCTTGTCGACATATTGAAGCTTCCTACTGTCACGGAACGAGACATATCTATAGCAGCGTTCGAATCTGACAAAACTATCCCTCAAAAGCGTCGTCTGGTTAGTTTCCAGTTACAGGGCACCCAGACAAACGCGTCAATAGGCATCACCGCACTCGAAAGTGCAAACACTTACTCAATGCACCCTACAGTGCCACAAGACGTCTCTTCCCTGAAGTCAGTACGCAAGCTAATACTAGCTGACCCTAAGGATGACTTACACGATCTCCCAATTGAACTTCTAGTTGGAGGAGATCACTACTGGAAGTTGATCAAGGACACACAACCTGTTCGCATTTCTCCGTCTTTGGTACTCATTCCTTCACTTTTCGGATGGGTACTCAGTGACAATAGATCCGGAGTCACCGTCAACCAGCTAACCGTTAACAAAATAACACTGCAGGATGACCCTTCACTTCTCGAGCACCAAGTCCGTAACTTCTGGAACCTTGAAGCAATTGGAATCAAGGAAGAAGAATCATGATCCCACACGATGAGCTCCAAGGATCTCGATATCCTCAAAAACTTTCATGAATCTCACTGCATTCAAGATGGACGGAGAGTTGTTTTTTTGCCAAAGAAAAACCAGGAATTTGCATCGAATAACCCTGCAGATCTTTAATCACGAGGACTACATGCACCAGATCTAAAATCAGCAGATATTTGGTGGCACGGGCCGGCCTGGTTGAGGGATCCTCCAAGAAGTTGGCCTCCCAAATACAGGACCGAACATCTAACACTTCCAGAGGCTAAGAAGAAACTCTGTCAGGCCCTTGTAGTTATCACACATGAAGCACTCTGTGACTTCGCAAGATTCAGCACCTACAACAAATTACTTCGGACTACAGCTTGGATCCTCCGGTTCATTAAGAACCTTCGGTCAGCGGATAAGCAAACTGATGACTTGACAGTGTTGGAACTCGAAGCAAGTCGGCGATATTTTATAGCTTCTGTACAACGAGAGACCTTTGGAACATAATACGAAGCTTTGTTGCACAATACGCCCATCCCCAAAACATCGAAGATCGCCTCTTTTCAACCGTTCCTGCAAGACACATTGATCCGCCTTGGTGGCCGCCTCCACTTCACAACGATGTCGTATGACGAAAAACACCCAATACTTTTAGACGGCGGACATCCCTTCACTTGTCTTCTAATCCGCCATACCCTTATCAGACTGCACCACTTGGGATCACGGATTGTGCTCTCCGAGCTGCGAAGCCAATTTAGGATTCTACGAGCAAGGCAAAGCATTAGGAAGGTATTGAATTCGTGTCTGCCTTGCAAGTTATCACGAAACCCTCCTGGACAGGAGAACGAAGCTCCATTACCGACCGAACGTGTACGATACTCCACACCGTTCACTGTAACAGGACTCGATTTTGCGGGCCCACTCTACGTCCGCCACGATAACACCGTTCGCAAAAGTTACATCCTTTTGCTTACATGTGCTGCTACCGGAGCAATCCACTTGGAGCTAGCGTCGGATATGACAGTAAATTCGTTTCTGATGGCCTTTCAAAGATTCGTCAGCCGCCGAGGCCTACCTCATACCATAAATTCCGACAATGCCACTACTTTTCACGCAGCTCATAGAGAACTTAGAGAGCTTTCTGTAATCTTCCACGACCACGACGCATCGAGCTACCTTTCTGCAAACGGCATCCGCTGGGAATTCATCGCACCACGGGCGGCTTGGTGGGGAGGATGGTGGGAACGAAGACAGGGACCGGATAACGCGTCCAATTCAACTGGTCATACCTCTAGAGGTCGACCAGGGTGGGGAGGATGTGATGGACTGACATATCTGTGTGTGTGTTGAACTTTGTGTATAAAGTGTAAAGTGTTATATCTGTACATAAGTTCTTTTGGAGTTAAATAAGATGGCGTTATGTTAGCAAGCTGTGTGTTTCCCTGTGCTCCTTTTCACTCATTCTCCACACTTAGGAAGCAAAATAACCAGTGGATATAAAAAGTAGTTTGGGTTAGGCAAGGAAAGTATTTCTACAGAATAGGAGTCTGTTGACATCGAATATAGATTTAGGTATTAGGAAGTCATTTTTGAAAGCCTTTGTCTGGAGCGTGGCACTCTATGGAAGTGAAACTATTGGACTATTGGTGCGTAGAAAGTAGGAAAATTGAAGCGTTTGAAATGTGGTGTTACAGGAGAATGATGAAGATCAGATGGGTAGATAGGGTTACAAACGAAGAGGTATTAAGACGAGTGGGAGAGGAGAGGTATTTCTGGCGACTGCTAATGAAGAGAAGAGATAGGTTGGTAGGACACATACTAAGACACCCAGGAATAGCAAGCTTAGTTATGGAAGGAAGGGTCGAGGACAAGAACTGTAGGGGTAGACCAAGGTTAGAATATGTTAAACAGATTGCCTCAGATGTAGGGTGTGGCAGCTATGTAAAGATGAAACGATTAGCTCAGGACAGGGAGGCTTGGAGGGCTGTGTCAAACCAGTCAAAAGACTAAAGATTCAAACAACAACAGCATGAAAACCACATTATTCAGGAAAATGAATGGTGTTTGGATCTACAAGTGAGTAGTAGAACGTTTATTTCTGAGCCATTCATTATTGATGATGACTCTGAGGGTATCGGGAAAAGAAGAAGAAGAGTCATGAAGGCAGGAAGATAAAATACACCCTAGCCCTCCCTACGTAATACCCTCAGGGTTGGAAGGGAACAAGAGTTATTATTATTATTATTATTATTATTATTATTGTTATTATTATTACATCGTTATGCCCGTCTAAGGAGCGCTGACCTTGCTTTCTTGTCTTCCGAAAATCTCTTCATCTTCTCGCTATGGCTCTTTCTACGCTCCTCCGTTCAGGTTCCTTTGGATGCCATATTTGGGTGGTTTGAAAATTCATGCTTGTCAACTAGATCCCTGAATTTAGATTTTTCAAGTACCATATCATTTTGAGATGTCAATTTCCTGAAGGTCTTTATCAACTTCAAGCAGCCAGTTGTTCTTAGCTTTCTTTGAGAGAGTAAGATTTAGAATTCACGTAGTCAGCCTGTGCACTCATTATTGCCAAAACATTTCAAACATCTTTTCCTGAATGTGTCCAAGATTTTCTGCGAATGCTGATAAAACTCCTGGGATTTCCTTTTGGTCCAAATTCCGTTAGCACAATTTTAGCCAAAAATCATCCTCAGGATTTTTCTGTCTTGTTTTTTTATATCTTTAATTAGTGATCTGCCCCCAACGATCAGTGTTTCATTTCAGATGCGTATAGTTCCTCGGGATTGATTAGCATGTTGTAATGTCGTAATTATTATTATTATTATTACAAAGATTGTTCTCTCGAGATATACGAACCCACCACGCCAGGTCAAGGAGCCTGTACGAGTACAATCAGAACACCCTTGAACCTTTAGAGAAACAAGAAACAAGATTATCGTTAACACTAATCTTTTTTTTTAGGTTTATGTCGTGTCTTGTGTGGGGTTTTAATTTACTGGCCGTGAAAGCCAATATAGCAATCGTTAACAATAGTGTTACGAGTTTACACATGACAAGGAGAGGTTCGCATTGCAGCTCGTTATTCCCTTGTAAATGGATTTCTGCAAATAATGACAACAATAAAAACAGTGATTTATGGCTGGATACATCACCTACAGAGGAAACGTATGACATATTTAGATGCTAGGCATGAGGCAATGCCTTTCATGCAACTTATCATAATTATTATCATTATTGCTATTGCGCTTTTATGACCCTTTGAAAGTCAAAAGTCAATATTACTCTTGAAATTAACTGCAAGACCGTATTATTTTTAATGGAAGGATATTTATTTTATGAACTATTATTATTATTATTATTTAGCATATGGCTTATATACACATTATCAGTAATATGAATATATATCATCTTCTTCATTTCCCCTTTTCCAGCTGACACTGGGTGGGGGCAAATACGGTTCCTCTCCACTTTGTTCTGTCGTTCCACCATTCCTCTTCCGACACGGTGTTCCAATCGAGGTTCCGTTTACTAATGCTATTCTTCACTGAGTCCATCCAACGCATTCTTGGTCTTCCTGGTCCTCTCTTCCCTGTCATCTGTCGTTCCAGTGCTCGTCTTGGTAGCCTTACTTCATTCATCCGTTTGACATGTCCAAACCATTTCATTCTGTTTTGCTCCAGTTTGTAATTTAGTTTCTGTACTCCCAGTTGTTTCCGTATATGTTCATTTCTCACTCTGTCTCTCCTCGTTTTCAGGACCATACTTCTCTGGAATCTCAGCTCAGCTGCCTGTACTCTGCTCTCATCCCTCTTGGTCATTGTCCAAGTTTCAGCTGCATTTGTCATTATAGGAACATAATATGCTCTGTACATAACTTCTTTAGCCTTAATTGGTATATCCCTGTTCCATACTAGTCCCCGTTCCTGTTGTTAGAAAGCACTCCCGAGTTGTATTCTTCTGCTAATTTCCAAATATAGTCTTCCATCTTCCATGTATATACTGTATATATATACATATTTACAGAAGAGAAACAAAGTAATTTGTGCTTCACAACTGAATATCTAGATTTACAATCCAGTGTACAGCATCTGGAGTTACCAATATGAAGTCCACTTCATCACCGTGATAAGCTCTCTGACATTCTCTGACAATGTGATGAATATTCTGGTGTGGAACTCCGCAGTCACAGTCTGGATTAGGTAGCTTTTTCCACTTGTGGAGAGCGTCTCTGCACCGACCATGTCCTGTCCTGATTCAGTTCAGGGCAGTCCAGGTCTTGCGTGATAGGTGGAATCCACTTTGAAATCTGGGATCTGAGAAGAAGGTATGCAGACGCATATCTTTTGCTGCTTCCCACCGACCATTCCATTCATCAAGAGATTTAAAATCCTTAGCATCCATGTCAGCAGCATCACACAGAGTTGCTGGTGTGATTTTAGTCTTTTAATATTCAAAAGTGGCAGGTCATTATGCACGGGTGGACTAGGATTCCTGGAGATCTTGTGGAATTCCTTCATAAGAGCATTAGATCGTCGTAGATCAGGTGGCAATATACTGGTCAGCTGTGGAAGCCAATGAATTGGAGTAGATGTGATTGCACCATACATGGTGCACATTGTGGTATTAAGTTGGGTGTCAACAAGCCTTGTGTGATGACTGTTCAACCAAACTCAGCACTTGAATACACCAAACCCAAGGCTGAAGATCGCCGGGTGCATTCTGAAGATCCCCAAGTAGTTCCACATAGTTTATGGAGGATGTTGTTTCGAGTTCTCAACTTTTGTGCTAAGTTCAGGAGTTGTTGTTTGAAGGATAGTGTACGGCTGTACGGTCTAAGATGACGTCAAGGTATTTTGGGTTCCAATTATGACGAAGAATTCTGCCTCCAAAACTTATATTCAGTTTCACCTCGCTAAACGATTATTTAAATGGAAGCAAGGCACTTCTGTTTTACTCACACTGGGTTGAAGTCTCCAGATTTTGAAGTAATTTTCCAGTACAGACAAGTCATTGGTAAGAATCTCTTCAGTCATCTCCATTGCCTGATCTTTTACGACTAGAGCCAAGTCGTTGGCTTAGCAGAATTCTCTGGATGAAGTGTCAGGAAGGTCAGAGAGGTATAAGTTGAACAGTAATGGTGAGAGAACTGATCCTTGGGACAATCCATTATTAAGCTTCCTCCCCTTGCTTATCTTGCTTCCATTGATTACTTGGAACTTCCGATCACTCAACATGTTGTTAACCAGTTGAGCCATCGTTTTACGAAGACATTTGTAGATAAGGCCTTCCCTCTACACAGTGTCAAAGGCAGCAGTAAGATCAACAAATGCTACAGATGTTTTCAGCTTCATTTGATATCCTGCCTCTGAAGTATGTAAGAGACAATACTTGATCGCAGCAGCTACGCCCTGGTCAGAAGCCTGCCTATTCAACTGGTATATGCTCTAGGATTACGCAACTTATTTTGTTATATATCAACCTTTCAAGCAGCAGCTTAGAAGGGCGATGGGCCGATAGCTTCCTACCTTGTTGCTGGGTTTGCCAGGTTTCAGAATAAAAATTATCTCCGCCTTCTTGAACTCCAATGGAAGTTGACCAGTCAGCGGGATGTTAGTGAAGAACTCTGCCAGCCATATCTTAGCACATCCTCTCATATGAATCAGGAACTCTGGATGGATGCCATCGAAACCAGGTGACTTGAAAGGTTTGAGGTCCTTCAGTCCCAAAGCTATGTCTAAAACTGTGAAGGGTTGTGCACATTCAGACGGAGATGTCATGTCGCCTTTTTCAGGTCATGAAGCTGCCGTCTAATGTGTTTTGTATGTTTCTTGTCGGAAGGCAATCTTGATTTGGTAATGATGTGGGAAGCAATTTGTTCAGGTGTTACTTCTGAAGGTTTTCTGCGTACTGACCCACTTCCTCCCAATCTTCTCAAAAGACTCCATGCTTCCCTGCTTGAGTAGATAAAGTCCATACTTTCAAATGTTTCTGACCATTTCTGCCTCCGAAATAAGTCCAAGCTGGTCAAACGTTCTGTAGCTAATTATGGGTCACCACTTTGCTGGAAGTGTTGATACAGTGTTTTCATCCTGGGATATAGTGTTGCCGGTATCCTCTTGGCATACACTCTTTAGCCGTAGCAGTTACTGCCCCGTGAAGCGATTATAGTACCTATGAGATGGAGGTATCCAACGAATGCACTTATCCAGTTCCGTTGAAAATTTTGCCCAGTCAGCCTTCTGGAAGTTCCATCGAGCTTGTGGAGTTAATCGTATGGCACGGACCATGCAGCTAATTTGTATTATTACAGGTCTATGCTGGCTGTGTGGGAAGGCATCAATTACTTTGCTCGTGGCATTGATGGGTAAGCCTCTTCCATTGCAAGTAAGAAGTCAGGGTTTGAATCCTTACCCCAAGCAGCTGACCTGAAAGTACCTTGATCTTTGAAATACACTAGATGAAGATTGTTCTCTTCAGCCCATTCTACAAGCATGCTTCCATTTTCTTCATTGTCAGAGTACTTCCAAAATTCATGGTCCCCTACATAAATTGCAGGATGTTCTGCAGTTTGTAAGACAAAATCGGGGCAGGGTGTCTTGGGTGGCTTATAAACATTTGTGATAATGATATCATACACTTGTATGACAACTGTATGTATATCTTCCCTCAAATTAACAGAAATTCGTGAAGCCTAGTTTAAGTTGCTTCGAACATACGTAGCAATTCCATAGGCTATACCTCGTGATAAGTTGCACCAAGTGCAGTATATCCAGGAATTCGTCCTCTGCTTCGGAATGTTTCTTCGCTGGAAACATGAGTTTCCTGAATGGCGACAATATCGATGTTGTTGTCCAGCAGGAATGTCGACAGATAGTCACACTTTGCCTTGCTAATGCTTTCGACATTCAGTTAATGTTTCTCATTATTGAATACTGAAAAGAACTGTTTCTATTATTTCGTCGATATGTCTTTTCCAGGAGATCCTGTGGATATACCTGCTGCCTGTTTCGCCATTGCTCAGTTAGCACCACCCAGGAGATATGTGTAGGGCAATTGAAGGTTAAACCTACGGACGTGAGCAAATCTACCTCCCTTATGAATG
This sequence comes from Meconema thalassinum, assembly GCA_946902985.2. Lineage (NCBI taxonomy): Eukaryota > Metazoa > Arthropoda > Insecta > Orthoptera > Tettigoniidae > Meconema > Meconema thalassinum. The sequence continues at coordinate 612,535,726 of OX336388.2, forward strand.
AAAAATATAAATTTGTTTATTTATTTATTTATTTATTTATTTACGTATACGACCACAATGGAGCACTTAAATCAAATCACTTTGAGTCCTCTACGAATTAACAGGGAATTAAGTTGTCATCATCTTCCTCCTCTCCTAAAACCTCTTCATTCTAGCTGACCTGGCTGAGCTTTTCTCATCAGATATGACATATTGTTTTCGTTAATTAATTTTCAGAGTAAGTCTTATATGTACTTCAGAATCCTTTTTTCTTATATATTTGCAGTTTGTTGCATTGCATTTACCCGTTGAGTGCTTCGCCCGTCTATAAACGTTGCTCAAGATTTTTTATTTTGTTTTATTCCCCATTCGCTTTCAAGTGCCGAGTCAATCCCTAGTATGTTCTGCCATCTATTGGGCATTATGTAGTACTACTTGAGTTTGAATATTGCTTCCGGAGGTAACTAACAGACCATTTTTAGACGTCTGTCGTCTACAGCTGAGGTTTATCTGAGATGTCAACAAGTATGGCGGAACAATAAGCAAATTCTTCACGCCGGGTTGTGATTTGGGGGCCTTCAATATCAATGTTTGTACAAGAAGGAAGCAACATGTAGTACTTGCTTACTGATTTTAGGTAATAATTTTATTTTGGGTCCATTAACTGGTTTGGAGATGATGTCCGCACAAAAATGTTAGTTTTGATTCGTGTCAAGTTGGAAAATTATATAAACGTAGGATTTTGAATTTACATTTAGATCAATTCAGGCCCATAACCTACAGACAAAAGTTAATTATGATAACTTAATTATTTTTATGACTTCTACACATTAAAAAAATGCTAATGAAGAAACTCAGCACTTAAAAGGTTAATAGCAATTTATATAAATCATTTTGAACTTCTTTGATCCATTTCCTTTTTACTTTTCCAAAAGTAGTTAAATACTGTAGTTGTTTTAATAGTCAATTGTCATAAAATCTCGATAAATGACAGAAAAAGGCAATTCTCCTTTTTATCATCGTGTCTGTTATTGAATCACTTTCCCGGTAGAAAACTGCATTAGGCAACAATCTCCATTGTCCATCCACATGTCAGTGCTGCCAATATGATTGTAAGCCTGCTGATAGGTCCAATATCTAAATACTTGTAACTTCTATACTAACAAATGGATTTCATCCGAAATTGGAACAATAATAGATCATAATATTTAATTTCAGATTAATTCTGAGCAACACGTACATGACATTGTTGCCAACATGATTTTATGCGCACTAATAGATCCAATGTAACATTAATTCTTTTCTGATATATTGATTAATCATTGGCATGAATCTTAAATTTTAAGAAAAGAAAAGAAAAGAAAAGTAGACTGTAGTTCGTCATGGAACTACTTGTTTTTATTAATGATTGGTCTGATTCTGTCAACCTTCTGCAGTTGATATTTATAAAATAAATTAAAGTTTCTGTACGTCTGTATTTTTAAGTTTGTCCGGGATTGGCACCGAAAGGACTCCACCAAGTTAATGAAATGTATAGGAAAGATTTATCAATATCTTGAGAACATGACTGGTTAAGTTTTCTGCCCAAATATGCATGTTAGGATGTCGCAATATGAAGGATTTATACTTCAACTAGCAGAGGTACCCGCTCTTCGAACGGTCTTCGGTATTTATAACCAGACGTTATCAATTGAGCTACTGTTGCAATGGTTAGGGGCTTGTTATTCCTTCATATGTGTATCAGAACGAAGTTAGTTTTCTTGGTATATCACAGACACTGTTAATTTAAGGGCCTTAAAATGCAGTTTTCGGAGACCCTTTATAGACTCCCTAGTTTTGTATCATATATTGGGAAGGGCAACATATGCTTTGGTCATCTTTCTAGGATAATTTTTATTTTTCTCCTATTTTAGCATGTATTTTGAAAAGTTTTTCTCTATACCCACCCTACTATGAGAAGTACGGTGAAGAGTTTTATAAATGATTGATGAATTGACTCATGGTTACAATACCTAATTTTACGATGCTCCAAGCACCCGAACACGAGTTAAAGGCGTACATGAACATGAAGATATATCAACCACACAGTGTCAAACAAAATCATCTTTACGATGAGCTCGTTTGTCAACAAAAATATGATTAGTTAAAATGTGCTCTCAAACTAAATTCACCTAACGTGTACTTCCTGACGTGAAAATATTATTGAAAACCTTATTGACGAAACGCAATATATGTCAAATAAAAACGGACCCTCACCGTTGTGGAAAGTCCCCATCCCCAGGAAGACCCCTTTAATAAATTATAAAGGTTTGTGATGTATGAACATTCAGGATTTGTAGGCTCCAATGGCCCGGATTCCCAAAAGGTGCAAAAAACACTATTCAATTCAGGAATTTTTGATAATAACGTTGCTGTTTGGAGATATAATAGACCTTCTGTACAACACATCGCACGTGTAAGTCGCGTTTAAACATTATAGGGTACCCCTTGGCCCCCTTAATCGCAGTGATGAATTTTGCAGTCTATGTTTGTTTCCATGATAACCTTATAGCCATTTGCAAACTTTCGCAGAAATTTAATAAATGGAGTGGCATTGCTTCTTACAGAAATAGATGGAAAGTTGGATGTCACCTCTTGAGATACTGTTGTCATGATTACCGGCTTGCATTACTTCATTAGTTTATTCTTTTTCTTCTGCTTTCAGATGGTCCAGCTAAGGACTACGACGTTGAACTTTTCAACTTGGCGAGGGACTTGATGTTTGCCCAATATTCTCTGGCTATGTTTCTCCTTTCTCTCTTTTTGTCCAGATGATGCCAGTTTTCTTAAAGGGTGGTCTGTCCTAAAATCTCTTCTGTTTAAGTACCTTTCTGAGATGTGATCGGCTTCTAATATCACTTTCCATTATCTTCAGTACTTGGATGTCCTTGTTAACTTCTGTTAGCCATGGCGTCACGCTCTTTCTATTCTCCCAGTAGTTGAGAAGCCGGTTGGTTAGTCTCGTTGGGTTCATCCTTGAGACATGTCCGTAAAATGCCAGACGTCTCTTCCTGGCCACATCTGTGATTTTCTAAGTATATCTATATAGCTTCTGATTTGGTGTTCTTTTGTACTCGTCATCTATTTATTAGTTTATTAAATGAAATTAGTTTTCTGGGAATATCTCAGAAACGTGGTTTAGATCCTTAAAACGTTGTAGCCTCTGAGCCACCGAGGGGCTGAAAATGAGTTTTGTCTCGTCCTTGTATGCCATAATATAATAACAATAATACTAATTTAATAATATAGGGATAGGGATATAATAGACCTTCAGTACCACACCCGCACGTGTTAATCGCCTGAAAAAATTCAAGAGTATCCCTTGACCCCCTTAAGCGCACTATATAGGTATTGATGAATTTTACAGCTTAAGTTAGTTCCATGATAACCTTATAGCCGTTTGCGAACGTTTACAGTAATGTAATAAATGGAATTGCATTGCGTCTTACAGAAATAGATGGACTCCTGAGATTGTGTTGCCATGGTTACCGGCTTGCTTTCTTTCATTAGTGTTTCTTCTTCTTCTTCTTCTTCTGCTTCTTCTTCTTCTTCTTCTTCTTCTTCTTCTTCTAGGGGCAGATGACCTCGTACTTCCGCCCCTTAAAACAACAATAACTAACTAACTTCTTCTTTCGAATAACCCATTTGGAGGGTACGATGAATCAACGTTGGCTTTTGTCCATTGTATTCAATTTCCGTTGTTTCCAAATTTCTTTCATCCTTCTAAAGTGACGATCTTTCTCCTCTTGAGTCCACTTTCTGCCAGTTATTTGTTTCTTCCCTTCTTGAAATTTTGCCTTTTGAATAGCTTCTCTGAAGAGTGATCTGTTTGCTATTGTGTCTGTCTGAATTTTGGCGTATGTCAAATCTGTCAATTTCAATGAACCATGTGGGTTTGGATTGGTAACTAGTCAGTAAGATTAAGATCTGTTTAGTTAGTCTACTATTTTCCATTATATGTGCCCAAAAACTGTAATCTTCTCTTTCTCATTACATCAGTTAATTTTTCACATTTCAAATATAACTCTATGCTTTGTCATAATGAAAACACCTTTGTAATTTATGCATACGCGTTTCTATTGCTGTCTTTTCCTGTGAGTCATTCATTATCCAATCTCATAGGTATTTAAAGGAATTTGTTTTCCATACCGAACTGTCATGAATTGTGATACTTTTGGGGGCATCGGTGATGTTTGTCATGAACTTAGTTTTTTCAAATGATATTTGTAGTCCGACTTTCGCTGCCTGTTTTTGCAACTCTCTAATTTGTTCTTGGGCAGTATCCAGTGAGTCAGTAAGTAATGCAATGTCATTTGCAAAAGCTAAACAATCTACAGTGATTTTATTTGGATGTCTTCCTAGTCTTCATTAGTGTTTATTAAATGAAATTAGTTTTCTGGGAATATCTCAAAAACTGTTTGTTTCAGGACCTTAAAATGTGGTTTTCGGGCCCGGTAGGGCTTCCGAGTTTTGTTTCTCACATTGAGACGCTGAAAATAAGCTTTTTCTCGTCTTTCTACGCCCATTTCAGCATGCATTTTAAGGGGGGTAGGCCCTCTTTTATGAGAGGTATGGAGAAGAGTTACATCAATGTTTATTTTCGTGCCTCTGATGGACATCTGTAACAAATTTTACGTTGATCCACTCATCCGTTCTCGAGTGATGCGCGTACATAGTTGTACACAGACTCACAGACAGACAGACAGTCAAACATTTTGTTTTGGCGCGCAGCCGTCTTAAACCAGTCTGAAACGCGTTAATAACTCAAATTTCCGTGGAAATTCAGAAAAAAACCAGACAAACCTTCATTTTTATATACGAGTATATAGAGATAGGGATATCCTGAACCAGCACCAACAGATGGCTCACAGGTACTATGTGGGATCATTTTGTTCTTTAGTTCAAAAGACATGACCCTCAACAGGCTGATACAAACGTTTTATAATAATTTATCATACACCTTGTCATTGTTCAAATTCGGTGCGTATGGAATGCCAACGGAATGTAAATCCATGGCCACACATATGACATTCATGACATCAGGCGGAAAATGTTTGCATAATACATCCCTATACCCATCATGATAATGTAAAGCTATGTTGGGATACACCTGGCATTCCGTTGTCATGGGAACAGCATTTGCATAATTTGGTATTTTGTTTCTTACAGATAATATTGTAGATTTCTTACCCGCGCCTCCCTCCATTTGTTCTACTTTTATGTAGAGCTGTTGTTGTGAATGGGCTGGACGGCGTTACCGGTGTCTACTGAGTTTAACCCGGCATCTGTCCACCATTTGTTCTACTTTTATGTAGAGCTGTTGGGCATCCTTGCATCTACGGGGATTTGCTAGGATGTCTTATGAAGAACTGCGGACACATTTAGAGAGCAATTTACATACAGGGGAATTGGCGGGAGGAATGAATACTCACCTAGCTTACCTCTAGGTCGCACACTTGCTGTGCAGCGCCTCCTGCATGTCAGCGTTCAATGGAGATCTTAAAACTAGATGCTAATCTAAAGGGAAGGGCTTCTTAACCTAAACGAAATAAAAAGGTAATCAATAGACTGTTCAAAAAGGGGGTTTATTAAGAAATAGTGGCAATTGCAATAGGGGAGGATGGAAATAATAATCTAGGGGGGAAAAAGGAATTAAGCAGGCACGAGATCACTCACCCCACCGATGATACCGGTCTTCTATGATGATGGTGGCGTTGGGACTCGATATGGGGCCATGCCCCCATATCGGTCCGGCGTAGCACAACTCCGATAGAGTGTATTACTGTAACTCCGTCCAAGTAAGATGTAGGTTAGGTTAGAGCTTCTTCAAGAGAGCGCGCCGCGTGTTCGTACCTCTATGTATAGGTAAAATGTGCTATGTCAGTCCATTCAGCGGTATGTTGGGAGTGTAATGTCCGCTGTGTCCTGTCCAAGTGCTTGCTGTTGGAGCCTAGGTCTATGACCTACGGTCTACTCCGTAGTCGCGTTGCCATGTCGTCTTTTACGTAGTTACCTCTGATTATATTTTATGTATTTATAGGCACAGTCCTTTCATAAAGGGCTGGGGCCAGGACAATATACAAACTATGGATGAATGGAGAGATCATGGAAGGATGACCCAGATATATTTGGGGATGACATATTGACACAAATGTTTTCTATGTGACCGAACCAAGATGTGTGCAAAGTTTCACCAAGGTCGGAAGTTCGACTATCGCGATGTTCCCTTGTTGGTAGGAGCTGTTTGGATACTCTGTGTGTTGGGGCATGCCATATCTATTAGTAGTTAGGTGATATTTGTTGTTTCACATCGTTATGTCCATCTCAGGAGCGCGAGAGAACTCATTTAGCAAATGATGTTGATCTTTTCTTCTCCCAAAATATATTCCGTTCTTCAGTGCATGGTTTCCTGGTACTGGTACTGATCTTCTCCGCAAAATGATAGTTGTTGTTGGCAAGTGTTCTGAATTTGGATTTGCATTATTATTATTATTTTATTATTGTCTTTTGTCACACACCTAATGTTACAAATGGCGGAAACCAACACAAACAACAATCTACAGCAAGTTGGTGAACTTCTATTTCATTTGTGTAGTGGGGAGGTTTAAAAAGTTCCAAACTGTTGAGCAAGTGTTATGAATGACAGATTTTCGAACACATGTCACTGTATTGATGGGAAGTTCCAATACTTGGTGGTGTATCTTCTGAGATGTTGGTACCACACCTGTTGCTGAGAGAACAAGTGATACAACAGTCGTTCATATCTTCTGCCAACTCACTGTATTTGTGACTGAACACCTGTTGTGTGCATTTGGCATCATAATGTCGATCAAATGCGTGAGTTTTTTGGATTTCGTTCACAAGAATGATATCTGGTCTGTCAGCTGGGATAGTTTATCTGTGATGACAGAACTGTCCCGATAGATTTTGTGGGCTCCACTTGAAAGAGCTGTGCTTGGTGTATACTTAAAATATGGCAGCAAGTGTATATTTACCATTTTGTTGTGGTAATGGTCATCCGTTTTGATTATTGAGATATTTATTCATTTGATGAAGAAGGTGACAATGTAATACCAAAACATGTTCTTCGTTTAATAAATATTACATTTCTTTTAGTATTGACAACGCGGATGTTCATCAAATAAATAAATTATAATATGGTGTCATTGAATCTATTAATTATTATATTATTATATATAAAATAATAAAATAATAAATAATAAATAAATAAATAGATTTTATTATTATCATTTTTTTTATAAAGTAGACTACATATAACACATTCTCTGCCTATCGTACAGTGTATGTACCGGCAATGCTAGTAAAAGCTAGGGTGATACCCATTTACATCCTGACCAAGGAAAGGCGCCGTACATACGTGCGCAAAGAAGACCACTCTACGATCGTGAAGAGGGAGATAAGGTCTCTTCTGGAATGGCAGGGAGAATGGGAACGTGAACATCGTGGCAGGTGGACCGCTAGGCTCATCAAGTAGCTGAAGCCATGGTTGTCGAGGGAACATGGTAAGATTAATTATTTCATTACCATGTTTCTCTCTGACCATGATTATTATGAAGCATACCTCCATCGAATGGGAATATCACCGAGTTCACGGTGTCGTTATTGTTGTTATTCTTTGCTTGCTTGAGATGGAGAAATCTTCGAAGACTTTTGGAGAAAAAAGTTGGAGTCATTACACCACACAATGTGGTGGATTATATGCTCAGCAGCAGAGAGATGGGCTCTGTCGACATCTCTGAGCTGCTATAAACAGAAAAAAGAGGAGGAACCGTGAAGATTGGTTATTGAAGACAGCGAGGATGATGCTGAGTTATTTAATTATCATCAAGTAAAGTTAAATTGAAACCTCAGGCCGTATCTCTGGCTCCACCCTGAAGTAAGGCTGAACAGGCAGTTCCGTGGTGGCCTTACGCCAAGTTCAGTATACGGTTTGTGGGGTTTTGGTAGGTTAGGATCCTGCACAGTTGTAAGCCCGGAAGCTTAAAATCTGTCTTTTGAAGATTTTCTCACGGCTTCCCTCGAAAAACAAAAAGAAAAAACATACAACACATTGCTATTATTATTATTATTATTACTATTATTATTATTTTTATTTTGCATGCATTCTTGCGATACAACAGCTACGTCAGTAATCAGGACATAAAATATAACCACGAATGGCAGTTTATTACCTAGCTGTCAAATTGACTAAGACTGCTGTTGGGTTCTAATTAATTGTACAGACTTTTAATTGAATTGATTTCTTTATTAAGATTAATGAGAAATTTGTAAGATGGAACTTCTTCTGCAATCACCATTCAGAGCAATCGTTTAAGTGTGATACAAATAATTACTATTATCCCACACAGGAAGCTACGTGAGATGACCAACTGAAATTAGTCTATCCTTATTTCGAAATAATTGAATTGCCCTCGTAAATTAAAACAATCCGTCGTGCAAAAATTGATTTGCATTATCCATTAATTCAACCCACTCCATCAACAGTGTTACCAACTGCAGTTACTAGTAGAATTTCTCAGTAATAGCTCACTAAAATTAATTCACCCAAATTATATAATCACTATTTTACGTATTTATAGCATTAATGTTATTTCCCTGTCCATTTTATGGTGTAAAGGCAAGCGTTCTTGTCTGAGGGCTGGAACGGGGTACACTCACCCTAGAGAGGTAAAACTGTGAAGAGGTGGGTTCGACTCCCACCTCAGCCATCCTGCAAGTGGTTTTCCATGGTTTCCCACTTCCACTTCAGGCAAATGCTGGGATGGTTGCTAACTTAAGCCCAGAGCTACCTCCTTCCCAATCCTCGCCTGAATTACAAATACACACATTGATGCAGCTATCACAATAACGTGGGTTATCACTCAGACAAAAGAAAGAAATCAGAAACTCCTATGGGCGTCAAATTGGCAGGTGAAATGATAAAGGAAGTAGGAGACTTATGTTACTTAAGAAGCAAAATAATCAGTGATGGACGAGACAAAGAGGATATAGAAAGTAGGTTGGCTTATGCAAGGAAAGAATTTCTACAGAAAGCGAATCTCTTGACATCGAATATAGATTTAGGCATTAGGAAATCATTTTTGAAAGCCTTTGTCTGGAACGTGGCACTCTATGGAAGTGATAGTTGGACTGTTGGAGCAGCAGAAAAGAGGAGAAATGAAGCGTTTGAAATGTGGTGTTACAGGATAATGATGAAGATCAAATGGGTAGATAGTGTTATAAATAAAGAGATATTAAGACGATTGGGGAAGAAGAGATGCTTGTGGTGACTGTTAATGAAGAGACGAGATAGGTTGGTAGGACACATATTATGACACCCAGGAATAGCAAACTTAGTTATAGAAGGAAGGATTGAGGATAAGAACTGTAGGGTTAGAATATGTTAAACAGATTGCCTCGGATGTAAGGTGTGTAGAGATGAAATGATTAGTGCTGAACAGGGAGTTATGGATAGCTGCATCACACCAGTCAAAAGACTGATGACTCAAACAAAAACAACAATGACAACAACATCAGACACAATTCCATACTCACCCATGTACACGGGGCTAAATAATCACGATGTCCAAGCTCTTCAAATGCAACAACAACAACTATGACTATCTAATTTTTCTTTCTATTTAGTCCATGTGAAAATATTGTAAGGACTGTTCTAAATGAAAACATTGACCCATGTTTAGAAACACAACACCATATACATTGGAAAATTTAGTCTCTATCAAAACAGCAGCACTCAGATGACGGTTCGAGGGAGTCAACAGTAGTTAACCATCTCCACTATTGAGGCACCTACTCAAACGCTGAGCATGTTTCCCTCTACTCTCCGCGAAGAAGACGCTGTTTGCTGGTGGAACTACTCTTCCACTCTCTTTGCGACTGTTTGAGTCATTGAAGACGCTCTTGAAGGGTAAGATATCACTAGTGATCAAGCGGTTCGTGATGCTGTGGAAGAGTCAGAAACTAACGTAATTCTTCATGAAGGGTTCAGCGTTAGGACAAGTGCCTGAACAATGGACGGCTGGTTGCATGTCGCAGCGGTTAAGTTCTCGCCTGCGGCGGCTAAGGTTGCAGGATCAAATCCTGTCGCGGTCTGTTGTCATTTGAGTGTGCACAAATGCGAGGGAGCTGTGTCAGTAAATTTACTGGAATGTTAAAGATCCCCTTCAGGGTGAAATTCCGGCGACCTGGAGTCCGTAAAAGCCGCAGTAGTTAAAAGGGACGTAAATCCAATTTGATTATTATTATTACTTGAAGCGATATGCAATATCTAAGAGTTTATCGCATTAATTTGGAATCACCCAGTAACAAATGGATCTAATGTGTATATTAAGGCTTTCACGGCCCGGATTATATAAATAATTCATGTTTCCTGGGCTAATGCCGTGTATATTTAGATTAGAACCATACGTTTCGGAGAAACCTTGCCTCCTTTTTCAACGGAATCAAACAATTGACATTGTTTTGACATTGTTTGGTTCCATTGAAAAAGGAGGCAAGGTTTCTCCGAATCGTATGGTTCTAATCTAAATACACACGGCATTAGCCCAAAAAAATGAATTATTTAAATGGATATAAATTTATTGTCAGATTATGTATGAAACTTACTGTATAACAGCATAAGGTAATTAATGTTCTAATTTTCTTAAATTTAGTTGCCAAATGACCCCTCAATTCCTCTAGATTTAGCGACTTTTCACCAAGGTTAGCAACACTGTCCGTTACTAATCGATTCGTCACACATTACATACTCAAGGTCGATAATATACACGAGAGTTTAGTATCATATCTTGACTCATTATACTATTTCTGTCGTTCTGTAAACATATGGCAGTGAAGTGTCATGCTACACCAGTTATAGACTATTTTCTGCTTTATTAACAGTACAGCATACAGGAATATATGAGTACTTAATGTCAACTTACATATTCTGTATTTCGTAATATATGGCAGGATATAGGTTTGCGAACCTGATATTGGTCATGAATATCTGAATGTTCTATTAACATAACACGTTCCACAAGGGTTGTTTAGTAAGTCATGGCAACTATGTCTGTTCAATTAGCCAACACTATAAATCTATTTCGAGGGAGGTTGGGTAGTAGTGGTCTGTCTAGCATTATTTGTGGTAGTGACATGTGTATTAAAAAAAGCTAAATCACATTTACTGTATGCATAAAGTAGAAAGGTGAGATCATAACCCAAATTTAAAAAAATAATGGAAAAAATTACGAGCCTTACAGTAGTCGCATATGATGTGTAACATCCGACATAGAAGAAACCTCACGTGAAATTGTTGATACACCGGTATTTTATACTATTATTGGCACAAATTGACTATTAACCTATTGTAAAAGGGACTGTTTTACAGATATTGTAGTTTATAATACGGAACTCATTTTATTAGATCATTTGTAGCTTCCACCAGCACTAGCCTAAATAAAGAATACGATATGGATCAACTAGATTAATAGCCGCGACACCGCTCATAACCTTAAATTCCTTATAAATAGGCCAACTTGCGAGTAAATGCAACGTGCACAGCAGTAGATCATGAAAGGCCTGCCCAGTTCCCGGACCTCTTGATTCACAGACCAACAGTTAATTTCATATGGGTTCTTTTAAAACGAGTCATATTGAGATGATAAATATCGTTTAAAGTGATAGTCTGGTAGCAAAAATATCTATTCCGTCCGGGATTCGAACCCAAGATCTCTAAATTCACACCACGGTTATTTAGACCACGCAAATATAGTGCACAAGATGGTCACTTATTTTCACGTACCAATAATACTGCATTACGGAATTAAGTTTCAATTATATTTTGCTTGTTTTGATAATGTTCCTGCGTGAAATTGAGTTTAAAATGCCTTATATATAGGCCCTCTTGTGAGTAAAGAGACTGTGTTCAGCAACAGTTCATGAAGGCTTGCCTAGTTCCCGTATAAACGCAACGATATATATTAAATCGATGACTGCATTACCGTTATGTGGGTTAATATTTGAATAGCCATTGTGCAGAAACATAATACCGGAATTTCCGACTACTTACAATGTTTCATATTAAATCATATAATCATTTAAATACTGACCATGTGCCAAGTACTTTGTGTTTCAAACAGTTGACACCAGAGTTCGCATGAGAGTTTACCGTCAGAATGACAGTGTTGATCACTTTTATCCAGTGATTGAAAATCAGACTCTTAATAAATCATAATTGTTTTCAGCAAATATGATATAATGAATATTTTACACCAAAGAACGACAACTTGAAGATGATTTATTGTAGGAATATTTGTAATGGCGTCTCCAAACCTTGAATGATGTTACACATCAAAAACTGAAATTTCATCTTTCTTTTCTATCTGCTGTACTTTTCTGAACATTTTGGTGTATCATGCTTTTTGTAAATCCATTCATGTACGGTATATTTTTTAAATTGTATTTTAAATTTTACTTGACACACCATTTAAAACAACATGTCTGCATCCTCTGAGATTTATTCTCACAGTTAAGAAACCATATGATCTAGAAGGCTGTGGTTTTGCTTGCTTCTCTTTGGAGTTATTTCTTACACATTAGCTGCACCAAGTGTGATTGTCATTTGTTTTGAAGACAGTGAAAAATAAACAAAACAAATAGTTTGATATTTGTAACTTTGCATGTTTCTTGTGGACATTAAATGTGTTAAATTTTGTGAGTTATAACTCTCATTTTACAATGACTAAACCAAAAGGTGTCTTCAAGAGACGCCAGAACATATACAACAAGTACTACAGAACTGCACCAGTTGTGGTTAGTAGTAAAACTATCCAGGGTGATAGCTCTAGTGGTGGAAACAATGTTGACACACCTCCCAGTGCACCAAAAAGAAAATTACAGTCTCGATGTGTAGGAGGTACATTACTTGTTTATGAAGGTAGTGGTAAAAATATAATTAGAGAATCTAAAATCAGCGTTGAAGGGGACTGTAGCATGAAGGTTATGTGGTGGGCACATAATATATTTTGAAGATATGAGTGCAAGGAATGGATTAGTCTGTAAATTGAAAATTATGTGCTTAAAGTGTAATGTTGATAAGTCATTTCTAACTTCTGCCAAAAGCTCTAATAATGAACTCTATGAGGTTATTGTATGGACTTCAGTGTATTGGTAAAGGTAGTCGTGGGAATTCTGGAATAATGAAGGTCTTGGATCAGCTGGGACTAAATCTAGATATTTATTTATTTATTTATTTATTTATTTATTTATCGTATGGCTTTTAGTGCCGGGAGTGTCCGAGGACATGTTCGGTTCGCCAGAGGCTGTAGCTGCTTCAAGCGAACACCCATAGGATGAGCTACAATTTCTAGAACAAAATAGTCCTCAAAGATAGCTATGCAAAACTTGGTTCAAATTGGTGAAAAATCATGGATTTGTATAAGTGACAGACAAACAGACTTCCTAGGCTATCTAGAAAAAATACTAAATCACATTTTAGGTGGTGCTTACTGAATAGTTAACAAGACAGTTCAGTTTATTACTATGTCCCTACCACACAAACTACTGAATCAATGCAATGAAAATTTATCAACATTTACCTTCATAATATCAAATATTTAAGTTACTGAAAAGTCATTACCATTCACTGATACCAACATTACATTTAATGATTTTTTGAAAACAAAATATTAAGCAAACGTTACATTTATGACCTAACTATTGAGGTTAAAGGGTTGAAACTTCTTACAATTGAAGTTTATTTTAAGGATTGCAATCCAAATTAGAATCATGATTCTACGTTTCAAACGTTTTATTTGTAAATTTTTCTTTGATAAGTTTAAACAGTTTTGAAATGTTGAATGTTTTTTTTTCAAGTTTATAAACTGCAGCCATTATTCTAGTTCATATTAATGTACATATGCACATAAAAATACTGTAAAAATTTCAAGTAGATCGGTGCATTCATTTCTGAGGATATATACCATGTGCCCATAAACACAAAAGTTATAAGAAATGGCTGTCAAAGGTCTGCAAACGTAGATGAGTAAAGATTTGGTAGATGTTTACCAATGTTGAAAAACTTCAAAATCCCTCATCTCGGAAACAGATTAACATTTTTGCTCCAAACTAACTTCATATGATATTTCAATATGCTGAGCGACCAAGACATCAGAAAAGAGAAAATTGAATTTTTTCAACTGAAACCTATGTTAGCTCCTCCTAAACTTACTGTATGTATAAAGTAGAAAGTCTGTTTGTCTGTCTGTTACTTATACTGTGCCCAACTCTAGGAATGGGTATTCCAAGTTTCAGACACCTAGATATCAAGGGAAAGGCTGTAGCCGCTTTTGAAAGTTGAGATATTTGAATATCGCGCTACATTGCTTCTCGAAGCATTTAGAAATAATTTACCGATAGTTGGATGTCAAGTGACGTAGCGAGTAATAGCAGAGGTGGAGGCTATTTATTGATTAAATAGTTAACTATGGAGTAGAGACTTGAGACTGGGATCAGATTACTGGCACGGCCAAATGAAAGAGAATGCAATTAGTATCAAGTAAATCGGACCAGGGATACCAGAGATATGAGGATTTCTAGATATCAGGTGATGACGCGTGACCCTGACAGTTTTGAATAAAAGCCAGCTGGCCGAAGCAACTACAGCTCATTCTAACACAAGCATTTGCCGAGCAAGTTGCTGCGACGCTGACCCAAGGCACATGGTTGCCGGATCTACGCAGAAGTTCTTTTGAAAGTCGTGATAGTCACGAAAAGTGCTGCGCTACGAGTTGGAACTTAGTAAGTTTACGGCGAGGAGAATCACTGAGGTGATTGATTTTTCTACAGACATTGGTGGAAATATTTATATTTCTACAAGGACATATGCTAGACTTTGTCTAGAAATAGTATTTTGTCACAGTCCAGTAATAACTTAATACTTGGATGTTTAAATCCATTTCAGTCAGTTTTCAATATTTGTAACTAGTTAACCACTTCGATCTGTCAGTACACTGAAGACTAGTCTATAACGGTGGCGTTCATTAGTCTACGCAAGGGAAACTACAAGTTGCTTAGCGCATGGTAGATGGTGATATAATAAACCATGCCCAGGGAACGATCTTCAGAACAGCCGTTAATTGCTTAGACTGTCAGTGTTTTTCTTGTACTGATAAGATTACAGTGAGTTATGTTACAACTGACATATTTAAGAAGAGATCACTTAGATCTGACCCTATTTATTAAACAAACTGTTATGGCTTTGATAGAAGCCCATATTAAAATGGAACAACAGTTAATTCAAACGTCAAGAGATACTACCACTATGTCTGACTAGACGGATTTTGGATATATAATGGCGGCCGATACAAGGATTATACGTGCTTGTCCGATAGGGCATGTCTATGGATAAATCTGGTACAGACCAGGTTTACTACGCTTCAAGACCATCAAGAAATGTAAGCCACATTTGAATTATATTATGCCTAGCTAATTGGAACAAACTATTTTTTTTCTGCAGATGACCAACACATTTATTTTTCGTCGTATTTAAATCTTGCAATGATTTACGCAAGACTTGTTAGAGTTATTCTGAGTATTTTCAGCACTCAGAACAGTTTAGGATCGATGACCGAGCATTTCGAGCATTTATTTGAATATTTCATATTTTTTGGGAAATCACGGTAATCAGCCGATGTAACTGTAAAAGTTAATAAATTTATTTTTGTTGAGGAATGGATATTTTTTCCATATTCGAAGGTTCGAACATGTGGATTCTCACATAATGAGATGATAATTAAACATATTTAAAATAATATAATTAATAATAATAATAATAATAATCCACTAATAATAATAATAATAATTTTTATAATTTTTCTAAATAATTCTTGGATATTATATTTTCTAATAATCATATGTATTGAGAGAGAGCCTATGAAGTAGTTTAATCATTTCTAGTTTGGAACAGGAGATTTTCCGAAGGAAAGTGGTTAGCGCAAGCCCGCATTCAACCAACATGTCAGTTCTGGTTGAACAGTTGATATTTGCATTAAGCAAAGTATATTTTTCAGATAACACGGAGAGGCATGAAACGGGAAGCAAATGATATTTGTATCAAATAGGATATTTTTGTATTTATATAAAATCATGACGTAAATACACTCGAAAGTGAAATGAAGATTTTCATAAGTATGGTAAATTCACGGGTTGAACTGAATGGTAAAATAAAATAAACTTGTCAGTTTATTAATCTTCCAGTATTGATAACAAGCAGAGGCTTGATTTATTGTATACATTTTGGGAAGAAAATTTATATGTGTGGAGTAGTTGAAATGCCATTCCCAGGTGCGCATGTTTAAGTCGCAGAAATGAAGGTTTTTTCGAGCATCAATCAAATAGCAGGTTCGATGGCTCAGGTTTATAGTAGGAGTATTGGAACTACACATTTCGTTGGATGAATGACCCGAAGGTTATTTCTTGAAACCATCAGTTCTTATTTCAACCTTGTTTACGAATTCCATTTAGACTTTGATTTTGCTAGAACCCGGATTTGTCATGATAGTAGTTTATTCTTCTTCAGAGGAAGACCTTTGCCGTTGTTGTTGTAATATTGTGTTCTTACACAAATAGTAGAATGGGCCACTGCCAATTAAAAATAATTCTTTAACCACGAATAATTTGAAGGATATTTTCAAATCCTAGTGCCATGAACTAAATGAATTCATTATGAAACTACAATTCTAATTTCCGCATTCTGTCGAAGAATTGCAAGTTGTAAAAGTTACTAGAAATAGCCATGAATATAAATATTTTTTTTCATAATGATTCCAAGTGAAAAATCTAATAGTTGAATGGTTCAACAATTTAGTGATCAAGTTGATGATTCAGAAATCATGTATTTTGTTAGGAACTTGAAGTTCATAATCGAGTCACTTCTCGAATGTTTAATGTCAGAAGAACAATTAATTGTTGTTGTGCTTCGCACTGTTCTTCGATGCTATGCTCAAGGTCAAATACCTTTCAGATGTTATTAATATGTGTAAATAATTTGTATTGCTTCAATGATAATAATATTTTCGACGATATATTTTTGAAACTGGAAAAACATGTGAAAGTTTAAAAATTCTATGAACATTTATTCTACGAGTGTTAATATCATGTAAATATTCAAACAGTGATCTACGATATTTCCAGTATAGACAATTAATTTTGAACTGGAATTAAATATTAATAATTTTGGAACACAGTCTACAGGACTATTAATCGGACTTGTGTTTCCAAAAAGATTGTCAAATGTGTTTGGAAAATTTCTGTATATTGTGTGTAAATAAGAGTGTGGATCGCCACACGTGGATGATGCTGCTTTGAGCATCTTTGCAATCAATTTTAACTTCAAAATAAACTGAGATAATTTTACAGGATGTGTTACTCCCAATTAAATCTCCTTCTATCCTTATTGTTGCATTGAGCCAAAAATCAGCAAAGCATTTTTTTTTAATTTGATGTCGTTTTTGCGATTTGCTTTAACCCATCTGGCGCTCCGGGATATTTTGACTCTCGTGCTGACTGATTATTGGTAAAATGCATATGTGGTCGTGCGGACTCCGGTCTAAACGGGCACATAAAATAAGATAGAGAGAGAAATGGCTTCGAACGTGGGTCTCGATTTAGACATGGTCAATCGCATGCCGATTTGAAATTGTGATAATTTTTATAGAAATATTTTGGGAGTTGAGAGATGTCTGGTTTAGATGAATAAATTAGTAGGAAACCCAATTAGTGGGGAAAATTAAAAATTTAACTGGTTAATAATTAGAATGGGTTTGATTATTTTTGATAATGTCCTAACCATTAGGGCGTCAAGTAAATTCAGTAGTAAACGTTCGATGACTGGATATACACATTATTAGAATCCAGGTGGAGGATATTTGAGAACTTGCATATTTTTCTTGTGATATTGTGGTAAATGTAATTCGTAAAAGTAGAGAATTTTGTTTTTCCATCACGTCGACATTAGGACAAATCTCATTTTATTAGTGTTCCAATTAGCTATTCATATTTCTTGTTCTAGTTATAAGCTTGTGTTTGCCACTATTGTATACCCCTAAGTTTTGAATAATAATTGAAATTATGGAAGAAATGATGAGGATGATGAGGAGTTTGGAGGAGAGTTCAAAGGAAGCTGGACTGCGTGTAGCAGCCATTATGAAAGAAAATACTGAGGCTTTGGAAAAGAAACTTAAAGAAAATTCTGATAAACTTAAAGAAAGTTTAAACGATAAACTTAAAGAAAATTCTGATTCTTTAGAAAATAAACTTAAAGAAAATTCTGATTCTTTAGAAAATAAACTTAAAGAAAATTCTGATTCTTTAGAAAATAAACTTAAAGAAAATTTGAATGATAAACTTAGAGAAAATTCTGATTCTTTGGAAAATAAACTTAGAGAAAGTTCTGATTCTTTAAAAGGTAACTTGAAAGAAAGTTTAGAGGATAAACTCAAAGAAAATTCCGATTTGTTAGAGAGCAGGTTAAAAGATAACTTGAAAGAAAATTTAAATAGTAAATTTAATTCTATGGAAAGTAAATTTAAAGAGAATTCCGAAATTTTGAAAATGACATTTGAAAGTAAAATGAATAAATTATGCGAAAAAACACATGAGCTCGAAACTTCATTAGCTACTAACGCATGTTTAATGGACGAAAAATTTCGCGATGCCGATCTTCGATCCCAAAGCTTAGCTGATAGGATAGAACATGGTCTTAGGAAAGTTGGTGAAGACATGATCGACCTAGAAGTCCGAGTGAAGAAGGAGAGTAACGAGATGGGAATTCTAGTTGATCAACGTTTAACGGAACAATTCAAAGAACTTGTCATGGGAGAAATAAGAGAAGGTGTGATTAATGAGTTGCAAACTGAAATCAAAACCACAGTTGTCAATGAAATTAAAGACACACTCAAGCTGGAGAATCAAGAGGGAATCAAGGAGATTAGGGAATCTTTGTCATCCCATATCGAAGTAATTGCCAAAGATATCCAAGCAACTCAGAAGGACATATCAGATATGACAGGGTCATTGAAAAGTCATGAGACTGTTATGAATCAGATATCCACTGATGTTAAGGAGAATTGTAAAGAAACTGAAGCAATTAAGAAAATGGCAGAAGAAAACCAGAAGGAACTTGAGGCTATGAAAACCCAAATCAAGGATGAGAAACAGTCTGATCATCTGTTGAAAATGCCAAATGTAAGGGGAAAGGAACAGATACAGATAAATCTAGGAGGAGCTAGAGACACGGATAGTCAAAAACAGGATGAGGTCAGGACAGTATTTCAATCCAACCCCATAACTGTATTTAAGAATGTAGAAGATAAGCCTTCTAAATTTTCAGGGCGAGATTCTGTGACACCCGTGGAAATTTTGAGAGAAGCAGGTGATTACCTGAAAGATTCTAAGATCCCTAAAGAAAGACAGATCCGAGTGATAGGGAAGTTTTTGGAAGGTCCTGCACTTCTTTGGTTTAGAGCTTTTAGATCCACTCTAACCACTTTTGAGGAGTTTTCTCGTGGGCTATTAAAAAAGTTTTGGTCCCCGGAAACCCAACAGCAAGTCAGAGCAGAGTTATATTCGAAGAGATTCTCGACGTCACAACCTACTCGATACTCTACGTACTTTTCTGGACAGCTGTCTAAACTTCAACATTTAGATCCGCCGATGCCAGATAACGAGTTGATTACTGCATTGATACGTCAGTTTCCAGAAGACGTCCAGAGGACTTTGATCGCTGCCGATATCTACAATATGGAACAATTTGATGAAGTATTACAGAAGCTGGATCATACGAACGCTCAATTCTTCCATCAGAAGGGAGTAAAGAATAACAACGCTGTGTACGCTGTTATGGCTGATAGTTATTCTCAAACACCTCGAGAGATTCGAGAAGGGCGAGAAGAGAAAACGCCGAGGGAAGATCCAAATAAGAGAGGATGGAACCAGTATAGTAACAGATACAGTTACAAGCCATATGCGAGACCAGATGGTGGAAATCGATACAATACTCGATGGAGAAGACCACGAGATAATCAAGGGAGATACCAGGAAAGAAGATACTATGGTCGAAACAACTACAATAACCGAGGGAATGTGGATACTCGTCAGTCCAATGAAGAGTTTAACAAGGAGACGAGGAAAAATTTGGAAGCAAGACACCAAGATAACTTGCAATTTTTGGAGCGGAGGCCCAACGAACCAGGTCCATCGGGAACACAACAATTCCGGGGGAATGGGAATGAAAAAAAAAACTTCGAATTCACAGTAGAAGATAGAATTTTGAACACTTTCACTTCCAGAATTATTAAATGGCAAGCAGAGGATGATGACTTAATTCAACATAATGACGAACGAAAAGAAATGGGTACAAGGATTAGAATGCCAATCATATCATGCGAGGTATTCGGTATGCCTGTCGATACTTTGATCGATACTGGGGCTATGCTTTGTCTGGTGAGTGAGAAGCTTTATATTCTGTGGAAGCTCAAGGAGAATTTAGAGGAGATACCAGTATCAGGAATTAAGATCCAAGGAATAATACCCAATAAAATATCTCTGTGTAAAACACAATTATACTTATGTATTACGATTGGAGGACATGATTTCCGACATGTATTTGTTGTAATGAAGGACATGGCTTTTGACATGATATTGGGAGCAGATTTCATTCAGAAATATCAAGCAGTGATAGACATGAAGACAGAGACGATCAGATTCAAGAATACCGAAGAGATTAACTTCGAGGGAAAGGAAGAGGAAGACATCGAGGGAGATGCTCAATGGTCTCTGATTTTTCATGAAGCTGAAGGAAGAGAAGTCCACACTGAGAAGGAGTCCCCAGAGCTAGGGAAAATTTTGGAAGAGTATCACGATATTTTTGATATTAAACCTGGTGAAATTGAAGATTTTGAATATTGTGGAAGTAAACAATAATGGAAGCTATGAAGTAGCCAATACACGAACTGGTAAAATCGTGGGAACTTATAATGCATCGAATTTGAAGATCTATTATTCAAGAACCAGATGGTTTAATGTGTAGATAGGAAAAATAAAAATTTTCAATTTTTATTTTTTGCTAGGTGTGGGGTGGATGTGCCCAACTCTAGGAATGGGTATTCCAAGTTTCAGACACCTAGATATCAAGGGAAAGGCTGTAGCCGCTTTTGAAAGTTGAGATATTTGAATATCGCGCTACATTGCTTCTCGAAGCATTTAGAAATAATTTACCGATAGTTGGATGTCAAGTGACGTAGCGAGTAATAGCAGAGGTGGAGGCTATTTATTGATTAAATAGTTAACTATGGAGTAGAGACTTGAGACTGGGATCAGATTACTGGCACGGCCAAATGAAAGAGAATGCAATTAGTATCAAGTAAATCGGACCAGGGATACCAGAGATATGAGGATTTCTAGATATCAGGTGATGACGCGTGACCCTGACAGTTTTGAATAAAAGCCAGCTGGCCGAAGCAACTACAGCTCATTCTAACACAAGCATTTGCCGAGCGAGTTGCTGCGACGCTGAGCCAAGGCACATGGTTGCCGGATCTACGCAGAAGTTCTTTTGAAAGTCGTGATAGTCACGAAAAGTGCTGTGCTACGAGTTGGAACTTAGTAAGTTTACGGCGAGGAGAATCACTGAGGTGATTGATTTTTCTACAGACATTGGTGGAAATATTTATATTTCTACAAGGGCATATGCTAGACTTTGTCTAGAAATAGTATTTTGTCACAGTCCAGTAATAACTTAATACTTGGATGTTTAAATCCATTTCAGTCAGTTTTCAATATTTGTAACTAGTTAACCACTTCGATCTGTCAGTACACTGAAGACTAGTCTATAACGGTGGCGTTCATTAGTCTACGCAAGGGAAACTACAAGTTGCTTAGCGCATGGTAGATGGTGATATAATAAACCATGCCCAGGGAACGATCTTCAGAACAGCCGTTAATTGCTTAGACTGTCAGTGTTTTTCTTGTACTGATAAGATTACAGTGAGTTATGTTACAACTGACATATTTAAGAAGAGATCACTTAGATCTGACCCTATTTATTAAACAAACTGTTATGGCTTTGATAGAAGCCCATATTAAAATGGAACAACAGTTAATTCAAACGTCAAGAGATACTACCACTATGTCTGACTAGACGGATTTTGGGTATATAATGGCGGCCGATACAAGGATTATACGTGCTTGTCCGATAGGGCATGTCTATGGATAAATCTGGTACAGACCAGGTTTACTACGCTTCAAGACCATCAAGAAATGTAAGCCAAATTTGAATTATATTATGCCTAGCTAATTGGAACAAACTATTTTTTTTTCTGCAGATGACCAACACATTTATTTTTCGTCGTATTTAAATCTTGCAATGATTTACGCAAGACTTGTTAGAGTTATTCTGAGTATTTTCAGCACTCAGAACAGTTTAGGATCGATGACCGAGCATTTCGAGCATTTATTTGAATATTTCATATTTTTTGGGAAATCACGGTAATCAGCCGATGTAACTGTAAAAGTTAATAAATTTATTTTTGTTGAGGAATGGATATTTTTTCCATATTCGAAGGTTCGAACATGTGGATTCTCACATAATGAGATGATAATTAAAAATATTTAAAATAATATAATTAATAATAATAATAATAATAATAATCCACTAATAATAATAATAATTTTCATAATTTTTCTAAATAATTCTTGGATATTATATTTTCTAATAATCATATGTATTGAGAGAGAGCCTATGAAGTAGTTTAATCATTTCTAGTTTGGAACAGGAGATTTTCCGAAGGAAAGTGGTTAGCGCAAGCCCGCATTCAACCAACATGTCAGTTCTGGTTGAACAGTTGATATTTGCATTGAGCAAAGTATATTTTTCAGATAACACGGAGAGGCATGAAACGGGAAGCAAATGATATTTGTATCAAATAGGATATTTTTGTATTTATATAAAATCATGACGTAAATACACTCGAAAGTGAAATGAAGATTTTCATAAGTATGGTAAATTCACGGGTTGAACTGAATGGTAAAATAAAATAAACTTGTCAGTTTATTAATCTTCCAATATTGATAACAAGCAGAGGCTTGATTTATTGTATAAATTTTGGGAAGAAAATTTATATGTGTGGAGTAGTTGAAATGCCATTCCCAGGTGCGCATGTTTAAGTCGCAGGAATGAAGGTTTTTTCGAGCATCAATCAAATAGCTGGTTCGATGGCTCAGGTTTATAGTAGGAGTATTGGAACTACACATTTCGTTGGATGAATGACCCGAAGGTTATTTCTTGAAACCATCAGTTCTTATTTCAACCTTGTTTACGAATTCCATTTAGACTTTGATTTTGCTAGAACCCGGATTTTTCATGATAGTAGTTTATTCTTCTTCAGAGGAAGACCTTTGCCGTTGTTGTTGTAATATTGTGTTCTTATACAAATAGTAGAATGGGCCACTGCCAATTAAAAATAATTCTTTAACCACGAATAATTTGAAGGATATTTTCAAATCCGAGTGCCATGAACTAAATGAATTCATTATGAAACTACAATTCTAATTTCCGCATTCTGTCGAAGAATTGCAAGTTGTAAAAGTTACTAGAAATAGCCATGAATATAAATATTTTTTTTTCATAATGATTCCAAGTGAAAAATCTAATAGTTGAATGGTTCAACAATTTAGTGATCAAGTAGATGATTCAGAAATCATGTATTTTGTTAGGAACTTGAAGTTCATAATCGAGTCACTTCTCGAATGTTTAATGTCAGAAGAACAATTAATTGTTGTTGTGCTTCGGACAGTTCTTCGATGCTATGCTCAAGGTCAAATACTTTTCAGATGTTATTAATATGTGTAAATAATTTGTATTGCTTCAATGATAATAATATTTTCGACGATATATTTTTGAAACTGGAAAAACAAGTGAAAGTTTAAAATTCTATGAACATTTTTTCTACGAGTGTTAATATCATGTAAATATTCAAACAGTGATCTACGATATTTCCAGTATAGACAATTAACTTTGAACTGGAATTAAATATTAATAATTTTGGAACACAGTCTACAGGACTATTAATCGGACTTGTGTTTCCAAAAAGATTGTCAAATGTGTTTGGAAAATTTCTGTATATTGTGTGTAAATAAGGGTGTGGATCGCCACACGTGGATGATGCTGCTTTGAGCATCTTTGCAGTCAATTTTAACTTCAAAATAAACTGAGATAATTTTACAGGATGTGTTACTCCCAATTAAATCTCCTTCTATCCTTATTGTTGCATTGAGCCAAAAATCAGCAAAGCATTTTTTTAATTTGATGTCGTTTTTGCGATTTGCTTTAACCCATCTGGCGCTCCGGGATATTTTGACTCTCGTGCTGACTGATTATTGGTAAAATGCATATGTGGTCGTGCGGACTCCGGTCTAAACGGGCACAATACAAATGTATATTTTTTTCCTAATTTGAACCAAGTTTTGCATAGCTATCTCTGAGGACTATGCGTGTAACACTGTTTATTTGAAATCTGAACAACCCTCCACATTCCATAGGTTTAGCCCCGTTAGCTCAATATCTGCTAATATAGGTGAAATGTCAAATTTAACGTAGACGGAACAGGCAAAGCTCGTTTTAAGCGTTTCGATGAGAGATAAGTACCCGGTAATAATAATGTTATTGTGTCTACGCCCCTTTTAACTCCTAAGACATTTAAAGATGTTGGGGTTCCAGAAATGTTCCCTGAAGGGGATCTTTAACGTACTAGTAAATATATTGACACGGCCCCCCTCCCACTTCAGCACCTTCAAATGCCAACTGACTGCGTCGGGAATCGATCCCGCAAACCTGGGCACAGCTGGCAGTAGCGGTTCGTGATAAATTTCTCAGGGTAGCCTAATGTATTATGTATGTTACAGTCTGTATGAATAAAGTGGAAAGTCTGTTTGTCTGTCTGTTACTTATACAAATGTATATTTTTTTTTCTAATTTTCAAAACTAACAGAGCTCAAATACTATATTAATACTTATAAACAACTAGCTGAAGCACAAATTTAGGTTTTACTCGCTAACCGTTGGAAATCCCTTTCGGATAGAAAATGTAATTTTAAACCTCGTATATGCCATCAAAAGTTTGCTATTTCTTAGCGTTCTCTTTTTATTGTAAAATAGCTGAAGTACCCGTGCTTCGCTACGCGTCATAAATAAATTAAAATATGAAGGTGACAGTTAAAACAGGGGATAGGCGAAGTGCTGCGCAGAGGGAGATTAAGGATGGAACATTTTGTCCAACTACACCGCTCGGCGTCGACCGTGTTTTATAGCACAAATTTAGGTATAACTCGCTAACGGTTGGAGATACCTTTCGGATAGAAAATGTAATTTTTAACCTCGTATATACCATCAAAAGTTTGCTATTTCTTAGGTTTCTCTTTGTATTTGAAATGGAAATATGAAAGTTTTAAACCAAAGGGTGTAGTGAAGTCACTAAATTGGTCGCCATCTTTAAATAGTACAAAATATTGAAATCAAAAGTAACCTATATGTTAACCAGGTAAATCAGCTACTTCCATGTAAAATTCATGTAAATCGGACCAGTGGTACTTGCGTGATTGAGTAATACATAGACGCACATCATCTCATTTTTAGGCTCGCTTCGCTCGC
This sequence comes from Meconema thalassinum, assembly GCA_946902985.2. Lineage (NCBI taxonomy): Eukaryota > Metazoa > Arthropoda > Insecta > Orthoptera > Tettigoniidae > Meconema > Meconema thalassinum. The sequence continues at coordinate 612,561,449 of OX336388.2, forward strand.
GTCATAGTCGTGTCATATTGTTATTCAATGAAAAGCAGGTTTAACCCCATTAACACCCCTTTAGAACCTGAATATCCAAAAGTCCCTCCTTGGTAGACGTTTTCGACACACAACAAACATATCCCCAAAATATCATTCTTCTAACTTTAATCGTTTGGGTTGGTCGATGAGAGTGAACATCCAAAAATCCTTCCTTAGGGGACGTTTTTCTTCCAGAATTTCACCCCTCCCCATATGCCCCTTAAATTGGATTTATGAAAAAAAACGGTCGAACACATATTTATTTATTTATTTATTTATTTATTTATTTATTTATTTATTTATTTATTTATTTATTTATTTATTTATTTATTTATTTATTTATTTTTAAGCTGATTGGTTTCCTCCGAGTTTCAAACTCCTCGCCTATGTCGTTTAAGAGATACACGGTCCGTTAGGAATCTTTCAACCCCCACTTTTCATCCCTTTCACCTCATAATATACACTACATCGAAAAACCATTAGACATGTGTCAGCTTATTTTTAATGATTAGTATATATGCCAAGTATCACATCCCCAAATGAAACCACTCGTGAGATATTGTTATTCAATGAAATGCACGTTTACCCCCCTTAACATCTATTTAGAACCTGAATATTCAAAACTCTTTCCTTAGTGGACGTTTTCGACATACAACGAACATATCCCCAAAATGTCATGTTTCTAACTTTAATAATTTTGGCTGGGCTATGATGAGTGAGTGAGTCAGTCAGGACATTTCCTTTCATTTATTTTTGATAATTTCACCCCTCCCCATCAACCCCTTAAATTGGATTTATGAAACAAACGGTCGAACACCTATTTACTTATTTAAAGCTGTTTTCCCCCTGAGTTTGATGAGTGATAAGTGAGTCAATCAGTTAGGACACTTTCTTTCCTGGTTTTTCCCCCCCAGAATTTCGCCTCTCTCCAAGGGCCCCATAAATTGGATTTATGAAAAAAAAAAAAACAGTCGAACACCTATTTACTTGTATTTAAGCTGTTCTTTTTCCGACGAATTTCAAACTTCTCGCCTATGTCCTTTAAGAGATACACGCTCCGTCAAGAATCCCTCAACCCCCAATTTTCACCCCTATCACCTCATAATATACACCACATCGATAAACCCTTAGACATATGTCTGATTATTTTTAATGATTAGTATATAAACCGAATATCACATCCCCTAAGAAACAACTCATGACATATCGTTATTCAATGAAATGCACGTTTACCCCCTTAACATCTCTTTAAAACCCGAATAAACAAAAATCATTCCTTAGTTGACGTTTTCGACATACAGCGAACATATTCCCAAAATTTCATTTTTCCAACTTAAATAGTTTTTGTTCGGCGTGATGGGTGAGTGAGTCAGACAGGGCATTTTCTTTCAATTATTTTTACCAGAATTTCACCCCTCCCCATGGGCCCCTTAAATTGGATTGATGAAAAAAAGCTTGAACACCTATTAACTTATTTTTAAAGCTGTCTTTTTCCCCTGAGTTTGGTGAGTGAGTGAGTTAGTCAGTTAGGACACTTTCTCTCCTTTTTCCCCCCAGAATTTCACCCCACTCCATTGGCCCCTTAAATTAATTTATGAAAAAAACGGTCGAACACCGATTTACTTATCTTTTTAGCTGATGTTTTTTCGCTGCGTTTCAAATTTCTCGCCTATGTCGTTTAAGAGATAGGCCTACACGCTCCGTTAGGAATCCTTCAACCCCCACTTTTCACCCCTTTCACCTCATAATAATACACCACATCGAAAAACCCTTAGACACATGTCTGCTTATTTTTAATGATTAGTTTATATGCCGAGTATCACATCCACAAATGAAACCACTCGTGAGATATTGTTATTCAATGAAATTCATGTTTAACCCCCTTAAGACCCCTTTAGAGCCTGAATATCCAAAAATCCTCCCTTAGTGTACGGTTTTGACATACAACGAACATATCCCCAAAATGCCATGTTTCCAACTTCAATATTTTTGGCTGGGCGATGATGAGTGAGTGAATGAGTCAGGATATTTTCTTTCATTTTTAGCCTACTTTCGATTTTTGCAAAAAATGAAAGTAGACTTATGAGATCAACACAGGGCGAAAAAAGTGTGTCTGTCAGTGTGTGTGTATGTGTGTGTGTGAGTCTGTGTGTGTGTGTGTGTGTGTGTGTCTGTGTGTGTGTGAGTGTGTGTACTCTGAATGTCTGTCCCCCCCCTATCAATTCGAACACGGTGAATGCGAATTGAACGAAATTTGGTACAAAGGTAGCACTAGCAAAGGACACCTCAGTGTCATGTTTTATATCGCCGCCATCTTGACGGAAACGTAATGGCGGCCTCACAAATGTTCAAAGCTTAAATCAAATTACGACTAACCTAATCATCCGATCTCTACCAAATTTTGCAACAACATACCTTTATGGGGGGAGCATTCTTTGACCAAACCAATAGGTCTCAGCGTAATAGTTTACGGATGGCGGCCATCTTTGAGTGAAAATCGATTCCCCCTATTAATTCGAACACGGTGCAACCGAATGAAACGAAATTTGGTACGGAAGTAGTACTAACGAAAGGCACCTCACTGTCATGTTTTATATCGCCGCCATCTTGACGGAAACGTAATGGCGGCCACACAAATGTTCAAAGCTTAAATCAAATTACGACTAACCTAATCATCCGATCTCTACCAAATTTTGCAACAACATACCTTTATGGGAGGAGCATCCTTTGACCAAATTAATAGGTCATCAGAGTAATAGTTTGCGGATGGCGGCCATCTTTGTGTGAAAATCGATTCCCCTATTAATTCGAACACGGTGCAACCGAATGGAACGAAATTTGGTACAGAGGTAGTACTGACAAAAGGCACCTCAATGTCATGTTTTATATCGCCGCCATCTTGACGGAAACGTAATGGCGGCCACACAAATGTTCAAAGCTTAAATCAAATTACGATTAACCTAATCATCCGATCTCTACCAAATTTTGCAACAACATACCCTTATAGAGGAAGCATCCTTTGACTAAATGAATAGGTCATTAGCCTAATAGTTTGCGAATGGCGGCCATCTTTGTGTGAAAATCAATTCCCCCTATTAATTCAAACACGGTGAAACCGAATGGAACGAAATTTGGTATAGAGGTAGCACTAGCAAAGGGCATCTCAGTGTCATGTTTTATATCGCCGCCATATTGACAGAAACGTAATGGCGGCCACACAAATGTTCAAAGCTTAAGTTAAATTACGACTAATATAACCATCCGATCTCTACCAAACTTTGCAACAACATACCTTTTTGGAGGGAGCATCCTTTGACCAATCTAATAGGTTATTAGCCTAATAGTTTGCGGATGGCGGCCATCTTTATGTCAAAATCGATTCCCCCTATTAATTCGAACACGGTGCAACCGAATGAAACGAAATTTGGTACGGAAGTAGTACTAACGAAAGGCACCTCACTGTCATGTTTTATATCGCCGCCGTCTTGACTGAAACGTAATGGCGGCCACACGAATGTTCAAAGCTTAAATCAAATTACGATTAACCTAATCATCCGATCTCAACCAAATTTTGCAACTACATACCTTTATGGAGGGAGCATCCTTTGACCAATCTAATAGGTCATTCGCCTAATAGTTTGCGGATGGCGGCCATCTTTGTGTCAGAATCGATTCCCCCTATTAATTCAAACACGGTGAAACAGAATGGAACGAAATTTGGTACAGAGATAGCACTAGCAAAGGGCATCTCAGTGTCATGATTAATATCGCCGCCATATTGACAGAAACGTAATAGCGGCCACACAAATGTTTAAAGCTTAAATCAAATTACGACTAACATAACCATTCGATCTCTACCAAACTTTGCAACAACATACCTTTATGGAGGAAGCATCCTTTGACCAATCTAATAGGTCATTAGCCTAATAGTTTGCGGATGGCGGCCATCTTTATGTCAAAATTGATTCCCCCTATTAATTCGAAAACGGTGGAACCGAATGAACGAAATTTGGTACAGAGGTAGCACTTGCAAGAGGCACCTCAGTGTCATGTTTTATATCACCGCTATCTTGACGGAAACGTAATCGCGGCCACCCAAATGTTAAAAGCTAAAATGTAATTACGACCAACCTAATAATCTAGTCTCTACCAAATTTTGCAACACCATATCTTTATGTGGGAAACATATTCTGACCAAACTGCAAGAACATCAGCCCAATAGTTTGCAGATGGTGGCCAAGTATGTGTGCAAATCGATTCCCCCTATCAATTCAAACACGGCGAAACCGAATTGAACGAAATTTGGTACAGAGGTAGCACTAGCAAAGGGCACCTCATATTCATGTTTAATATCCCTATAGCACGTTGTATTTCAACAAGCTACTACAACCAACATTCAATCATACTCCTTGAAAAGGACAAAGAGTTATAACAATACCCATGCATTTAGGAGAAAGTAGGCTATATGTTCTTTACTGAACATCTTGTTTTCCCTTCAGAATGTCACCCCTCCCGATGAACCCCTTCAATTTGATTGATTAAAAAACTGTCGAACAGCTATTTACTTACATTAAAGCAGTTTTTCTCCCTGAGTTTGATGAGTGAGTCAGTCAGTCAGTCAGTTAGGACATTTTCTTTCCTGTCCCCCCCCCCCACACAGAATTTACCCCTCCCCATGGGCCTCTTAAATTGGATTTATGAAAAAACGGTCAAACACATATTTACTTATTTTTATGCTGATTTTTTTCCGCTGAGTTTCAAACTCCTCGCCTATGTCGTTTAAGACATACACGCTCCGTTAGGAATCTTTCAATCCCTACTTTTCACCCCGTTCACCTCAAAATATACACCACATCGAAAAACCCTCAGACACGTGTCTTACGTTTCAATGATGAGTTTATATGCCGTGTATCACATCCCCCAATGAAACCAATCGGGAGGTATTGTTGTTCAATGAAATGCAGGTTTAACCCCATTAAGACCCCTTTAGAACCATAATATCCGAAAATCCTCCCTTAGTAGACTGTTTTGAAATACAATGAACATATCCCCAAACTGTCATGATTCTAACTTCAATAATTTTGGCTGGGCGATGATGAGTGAGTGAGTGAGTGAGTCAGGACATTTTCTTTCAATTTTCTTTTTTCAGAATTTCACCCCTCCCCATGAACCCCATAAATTTGATTTATGAAAAAAAAACTGTCGAACAGCTATTTACTTAATTTAAAGCAGTTTTTCCCCCTGAGTTTGATGAGTGAGTCAGTCAGTCAATCAGTTAGGAAACTTTCTTTCCTGTTTCTCCCCCCCCCCTCCAGAATTTCACCTCCCCCATGGGCCCCTTAAATTGGATTTATGATAAATCGGCCAAACACAGATTTACTTATGTTTATGTTGATTTTTTCCCGCTGAGTTTCAAACTCCTCGCCTATGTCGTTTAAGAGATACACGCTTCGTTAGGAATCTTTCAATCCCCACTTTTCACCCCTTTCACCTCATAATATACACCACATCGAAAAACCCTCCGACTGGTGTTTTCTTCTTTTTAATGATGAGTTTATGTGCCAAGTATCACATCCCCCAATGAAACCTATCGGGAGATATTGCTGTTCAATGAAATGCAGGTCTACCCCCTTAACATCCCTTTAGAACCAGAATATCCAACAAGTAGTTCCGTGAAGAACTATACAGCCTATTTTCATATATCCTGCTCATGTTAATTGTCTCTATCATCATACAAAATTTCAGTTTAATTGCTGTAACAGATTCGTAGATATTGAGGACCGTCTAAATATTTCAGATTGTCGCCAGGTTGGATTTTTATTTTTGTACTATTATATTAAGATTATTGTGTACGTGTGGTATTCAAACTTCAATCGTATGATTAGAACACAAGAAGTAAAAACGAGATTTTAAAATTACGCACAGCAGCCATCTTGTGATTATGCAAACAATTGAAATAAATTAGATGCCAGTGGATCAACATTTGTATAAGCATTTAACGTGCAACGTTTCACGGCACTCGGATAGTTAATTCGCGAGAAACGTCCATTTAAATATTTATTCTTCGCGTCGCCGCCATGTTATATTTGTGCTCACCAGGTTACTGAAAGTCTTATAGGTGAACATATGTTCATAGTCTCTATGAACATAAAAAAATCAGTTTTGTTGCTGTAAAAGATTCATACATAATGAGAACCATTTAAATATTTCGGAAGCTCGCCATTTAGGATTGTTATATGTATAGGCTATAGAGTTATGTACCATTCAAGGACAATTATTGCCTAAGTTCATTATTAGCCTACTTTTGAATTTTGCAAAAAATGAAAGTAGACTTATGAGATCAACACAGGGTGAAAAAAGTGTGTCTGTCTGTGTGTGTGTATGTGTGTGTGTGAGTCTGTGTGTGTGTGTGTGTGTGTATGTATGTGTGTGTGTGTGTGTGTGTGTGTGAGTGTGTGTACTCTGAATGTCTGTCCCCCCCAATCAATTCGAACACGGTGAATGCGAATTGAACGAAATTTGGTACAAAGGTAGCACTAGCAAAGGACACCTCAGTGTCATGTTTTATATCGCCGCCATCTTTTTTAAAACTGAATGGCGGCCACTCAAACGTTCAAAACGTAAAATCAAATAACGACTAACCAAATCATCCGATCTCTACCAAATTTGGTAACAACATACCTTCGTATAGGATGCGTCTTGTGACCAAACTACAAGGTCGTCCGCCATACCATTTCAGGATGGCGGCCGTGCAAATTATGCAAACTTTATCATCCATATCATGGGACCCACCAGTTCCGATTATCGAGCCGAGAATCGTTTTAACTGTTCTAAAGGAAGAGGCACGTTCGAAATTAAAAGTTTATTTTGTAATACTATAGTGCAGACGTGATTTTAAAAAGCTGAGCTGATTCAGTAATAAGACAAGATGGCAGCGGATATCTTGTGCCTGACTTATATTTCACTAATTTGAGTATTGCATGCAATATAGCGTACTGATATAAAATAAATAAAATTTGTATGAAATGCTTTATATATAAATAATATACTCCAGTGATGAAATGGTTTAGTATAAATCATTATTTGCTAACAAGTTCTATGTAAGTCATTTTATATAGAACGATATTCGTTGACACAATTAGCTCAGTGGTAGAGCGTTAGCCTATCGCTCAAATGCTTATGGTTCAAACCCGATCAGAGCTAAATTTTTTGCTTGAAATGTTATATGTTTATTGTTTTGTAATGACTCAGATGTTTTAAAATTAAGCGTTATATTGTGCATATTATGGTGTAAAATATATATTTAATTAAAACATAATTCGCCAGCAGATTTACTCGAGACATCTAGCTGCCAAAAAGGTAACTGCACGCCGACATACTTATTAACTTCCAGATTTTATTGAAAAGTTTCTTCTTCTGGCCGCTAGAATGCACTCGCACTGTTAGGATTATATTGTTCGATATTTCACCACTAGATGTCACGACTAGTCTACGTGGGGCTCCATTGATTACTATGCCATTGGCATTCTATGCGCATCGAATTTGAAGAATGACAAGATGATACTACGATACATTTTTACTTTTTATTTTAAAGGGTTTGTAACAGCCTATTTTGCGTTACTTGAAAATGTTATTTGAAGTAAAGAACAAAACGATTTCACATAGTAACTGAGTTCAAGCCGTTGGTGTTAGTTCAGGTATTAATTACTACTTTTATTTCAGGCAAATAGCAATCGAAACTATCCACATAGTTTGTATATACACGTCTCTGTAGGGTCATGGTTAGATTTGTTAATTCAATTAGGGTTTTCGATTCCCGGTCAATGCATGTGAGATTTTCGAAGTGAAATGCCATGTCCTGTGGTTCGGATTCCACGTAAAAAGGTGGTCCCGTGGCTCATAATCACAAGATTCACGGCCACGTAAAACTACAATCTTCCTTCCTTTTTTCAATTAGGGTTGTGAAAGCCCTGCACAACCAGACGTGTAAAGACATGCCTCAACTCAAAGTTGGATGTTGCCCACGGCAGGTCGTATATGTAATAATAATAATAATAATAATTTTTTTTTTAAGGGAAGAAATGCATTTACGCATAGAGTGTCGGGCTCCTGCTACTGAGTAGCAGACTACCCACTAAAACTCCCCCTTTACTTCTGAACGCTAGCCTGGAACCGTTTAGCACATTAAAACAATAATAATAATAATAATAATAATAATAATAATAATAATAATAATAATAATAATAATAATGTTATTGGTTTTACATCCCTTTTAACTACTGCTGCTTTTAGAGACACCGGGGTGCCGGAATTTTGGCCCGAAGGGGACCTTTAACGTGCCAGTAAATGTACTGACACGGCTCCCTCGCATTTGTGCACCCTCAAATGCCAGCTGACTGCGCCAGGATACGAACCTGCAACCTAGGGCCCAGCAAGCGAGAACGTTACCGCTGAGCCACGCAGCCAGTCCGGTCGATTATGTCTCCAGATCCATAACATTCTTGATATACTTCTTATCTTTCTTTCTTCAATGATGGTAGCAGTTTTTATCTAGAATGTGGCGTTTGGTAGAGGTAAATCGTTTCTATGGCCTTCAACAAAGAATAGTTCTATTATACTCTTTGATAATAACAACGAGTTATAACTATACTCATACATTTAGGAGAAAGTAGGCTATATGTTCTTTACTGAACATCTTGTTCAAACTTTCACTTCGATCGCATGATTACGACACAAGAAATAAACACTTATTTTTAAAATTTCGCACAGCCGCCATCTTGAGGTTATGTAAACAATTGAATTAAATTAGATGGCAGTGCAATACAGTGTGCAAAATCATTTACTGTACCATATTTCACTGCGCTCAGAGAGTTACATCACGAGAAAAGCCTATTAAAATATTTCAAATTCGCTTGGTCGACACGTTCGTTTTGTACTTTACATGTTTATGAAATATACATAGGTAAACTTGTATCAGTACCCTTTATCACCGTACAAAATTGCAGGGTGATATCTGTAATAGTTTCGGAGATATAGAATGTCAGTTTAAATATTTCGCACAGCCGCCATTTTGAGGTTATGTAAACAATTGAACTAAATTAGACTCCATTGCATTACAATGTGTATAAACATTTTCTGTACCAAGATTCATTACGTTTGGATAGTTAAATCGCGAGAAAAGTCTATTTAAAAGTCTCAACTTCGCTTGGCCGCCATGTTGGTTTTGTAGTCACCAGGTTTTTGAAAGTCTCATAGGTGAACTTCTAGTAGTGCCCTTTATCACCGTACACAATTTCAGGGCGATATCGGTAATAGTTTCGGAGATATTGAATGCTAGTGAAATATTTCGCACAGCCACCAAGTTGGATTGGTGAGACGTAACAAAATTTGAAGGGCACGGTCGAGGTCGCCGGGAATAGTGCTATAAACTTACCGAGTTTTATTGAAATCGCTCCGGCCGTTTAGATTTTATTAGGGGGACACACACACACACACCTCACACACACACACACACACACACACACACACGCACACACGCACGGACAAAAGGTGATCTCATAAGCCTATTTTTTCAAAATTGAAAATAGGATAAAAATCCTCCCTTAGTGGGCATTTGCGGCCCTTGGGGAAGCTGCATACCAAATTTCATTCCAATCCGTTTGATGGTTTCTGAGATTTCGTGATGAATGAATGAGTGAGTGAGTGGTATTTGACAAACAATCAGTTAGGACACTTTCTTTCCTGTTTCTCCCCCCTCCTCCAGAATTTTACCCCTCCCCATGGGCCCCTTAAATTGGATTTATGATAAAACGGCCAAACACATATTTACTTATGTTTATGCTGATTTTTTCCCGCTGAAATTCAAACTCCTCGCCTATGTCGTTTAAGAGGTATACGCTCCGTTATGAATCTTTCAATCCCCACTTTTCACCCCTTTCACCTCATAATATACACCACATCGGAAAAACCTCCGACTCGTGTCTTCTTATTTTTAATGATGAGTTTATGTGCCAAGTACTGTGCCCGTTTAGACCGGAGTCCGCACGACCACATATGCATTTTACCAATAATCAGTCAGCACGAGAGTCAAAATATCCCGGAGCGCCAGATGGGTTAAAGCAAATCGCAAAAAAAACGACATCAAATTTATAAAAAATGCTTTACTGATTTTTGGCTCAATGCAACAATAAGGATAGAAGGAGATTTAATTGGGTGAAACACATCTGGTAAAATTATCTCAGTTTATTTTAAAGTTAAAATCTGACTGCAAAGATGCTCAAAGCAGCATCATCCACGTGTGGCGATCCACACTCTTATTTACACACAATATACAGAAATTTTCCAAACACATTTGACAATCTTTCTGGAAACACAAGTCGGATTAATAGTCCTGTGGACTGTGTTCCAAAATTATTAATATTTAATTCCAGTTCAAAATTAATTGTCCATACTGGAAATAACGTAGATCACTGTTTGACTATTTACATGATATTAACACTCGTAGAATAAATGTTTATAGAATTCTTAAACTTTCACTTGTTTTCCAGTTTTCAAAAATATATCGTCGAAAATATTATCATCATTGAAGCAACACAAATTATTTATACATATTAATAACATCTGAAAAGTATTTGACCATTGAGCATAGCATCGAAGGACTGTGCGAAGCACAACAACAATTAATCGTTCTTCTGACATTAAACATTCGAGAAGTGACTCGATTATGAACTTCAAGTTCCAAACAAAATATATGATTTCTGAATCATCAACTTGATCAATAAATGGTTGAACCATTCAACTATTAGATTTTCCACTTGGAATCATTATGAAAATATTTATATTCATGGCCATTCTTAGCAATTTTTACAACTTGCAATTCTTCGACAGAATGCGGAAATTAGAATTGTAGTTTTATAATGAATTCATTTAGTTCATGGCACTAGGATTGAAAATATCCTTCAAATTATTCGTGGTTAAAGAATTATTTTTAATTGGCAGTGGCCCATTCTATTATTTGTGTAAGAACACAATATTATAACAACAACAACAACGGCAAAGGTCTTCCTCTGAAGAAGAATAAACTACTATCATGACTAATCCGGGTTCTAGCAAAATCAAAGTCTAAATGGAATTCGAAAACAAGGTTGAAACAAGAACTGATGGTTTCAAAGAAATAACCTTCGGGTTATTCATACGACGAAATGTGTGGCTCCAATACTCCTACTATAAACCTGAGCCATCGAACCTGCTATTTGATTGATGCTCGAAAAAACCTTCATTCCTGCGACTTAACATGCGCACCTGGGAATGGCATTTCAACTACTCCACACACATAAATTTTCTTCCCAAAATGTATACAATAAATCAAGCCTCTGCTTGTTATCAACACTGGAAGATTAATAAACTTACAAGTTTATTTTATTTTACCATTCAGTTCAACCCGTGAATTTACCATACTTCTGAAAATCTTTATTTCACTTTCGAGGTGTATTTATGTTATGATTTTATATAAATACAAAAATATCCTATTTGATACAAATATCATTTGCTTCCCGTTTCATGCCTCTCCGTGTTATCTGAAAAATATACTTTGCTTATTGCAAATATCAACTGTTCAACCAGAACTGAAATATTGGTTGAATGCGGGCTTGCGCTAACCACTCTCCTTCGGAAAATCTCCTGTTCCAAACTAGAAATGATTAAACTACTTCATAGGCTCTTTCTCAATACATATGATTATTATAAAATATAATATCCAAGAATTATTTAGAAAAATTATGAAAATTATTATTATTAGACTATTATTAGTGGATTATTATTATTATTATTATTTGTATCATTTTAAATATGTTTAATTATCATCTCATTATGTGAGAATCCACATGTTCAAACCTTCGAATATGGAAAAAATATCCATTCCTCAACAAAAGTAAATTTAACTTTTACAGTTACATCGGCTAATTACCGTGATTTCCTTAAAATATGAAAAATTCAAATAAATGCTCGGAATGCTCGGTCATCGATCCTAAACTGTTCTGAGTGTTGAAAATGCTCAAAATAACTCTAACAAGTCTTGCGTAAATCATTACAAGCTTTAAATACGACGAAAAAAATGTGTTGGTCATCTGCAGAAAAATAGTTCGTTCCAATTAGCTAAGCATAATATAATTCAAATGTGGCTTACATTTCTTGATGGTCTTGAAGTGTAGTAAACCTGGTCTATACCATATTTATCCGTAGACATGCCCTATCGGACAAGCACGTATAATCCTTGTATCGGCCGCCATTGTAGACCCACAATTCGTCTAGTCAGACATAGGGGTAGTATCTTTCGACGTTTGAATAAACTGTGGTTCCATTTTAATATGGGCTTCTATCAAAGCCATAACAGTTTGTTGAAATAGGGTCAGATCTAAGTGATCTCTTCTTAGATATGTCAGTTGTAACATAACTCACTGTAATCTCATCAGTACAAGAAAAACATTGACAGTCTAAGCAATTAACGGCTGTTCTGAAGATCGTTCCCTGGGCATGGTTTATTAATATCACCATCTGCCATGCGCTAGACAACTTGCAGTTTCCCTTGCGTAGACTAATGAACGCCACCGTTATAGACTAGTCTTCAATGTACTGACAGATCGAAGTGGTTAACTAGTTACAAAAATGAAAACTGACTTGAAATGGATTTAAACATCCAAGTATTAAGTTACTACTGGACTGTGACAAAATACTATTTCCTAGACAAAGTCTAGCATATGTCCTTTTGGAAATATAAATATTTCCACCAATGTCTGTAGAAATCAATCACCTCAGTGATTCTCCTCACCAGAAACTTACTAAGTTCCAACTCGTTTGCGCAGCACTTCTCGTGACTATCACGATTTGAAAAGAACTTCTGCGTAGATACGGCAACCATGTGCCTTGGCTCAGCGTAGACGCAACTTGCTTGCCAAGTGCTTGTGTTGGAGTGAGCTAACCATGCCTCCTCCAGCTGGCTTTTATTCAAAACCGTCAGGGTCACGCGTCATCGCCTGATATCTGGAAATCCTCATATCTCTTGAATCCCTGGTCCGATTTACTTGATACTAATTGCGTTCTCTTTCATTTGGCCGTGCCAGTAATCTGATCGCAGTCTCAAGTCTCTACTCCATAGTTAACTATTTAATCAATAAATAGCCTCGACCTCTGCTGTTACTCGCTACGTCACTTGACATCCAACTATCGGTAAAATCCTTCGAAATGCTTCGAGAAGCAATGTAGCGCGATATTCAAATATCTGAACTTTCAAAAGCGGCTACAGCCTTTCCCTTGATAGCTAGGTGTCTGAAACTTGGAATACCCATTCCTAGAGTTGGGCACATCCACCCCACACCTAGCAAAAAATAAAAATTGAAAAATTTTTATTTTTCCTATCTACACATTAAATCATCTGGTTCTTGAATAATAGATCTTCAAATTCGATGCATTGTAAGTTCCCACGATGTTACCAGTTCGTGTATTGGCTACTTCATAGCTTCCATTATTGTTTACTTCCACAATATTCAAAATCTTCAGTTTCACCAGGCTTAATATCAAAAATATCGTGATACTCTTCCAAAATTTTCCCTAGCTCTGGGGACTCCTTCTCAGTGTAGACTTCTCTTCCTTCGGCTTCATGAAAAATCAGAGACCATTGAGCATCTCCCTCGATGTCTTCCTCTTCTTTTCCCTCGAAGTTAATCTCTTCGGTATTCTTGAATCTGATCGTCTCTGTCTTCATATCTATCACTGCTTGATATTTCTGAATGAAATCTGCTCCCAATATCATGTCAAAAGCCATGTCCTTCATTACAACAAATACATGTCGGAAATCATGTCCTCCAATCGTAATACATAAGTATAATTGAGTTTTACACAGAGATATTTTATTGGGTATTATTCCTTGGATCTTAATTCCTGATACTGGAATCTCTTCTAAATTCTCTTTGAGCTTCCACAGAATATAAAGCTTCTCACTCACCAGACAAAGCATAGCCCCAGTATCGATCAAAGTATCGACAGGCATACCGAATACTTCGCATGATATGATTGGCACTCTAATTCTGGTACCCATTTCTTTTCGTTCGTCATTCTGTTGAATTAAGTCATCATCCTCTGCTTGCCATTTAATAATTCTGGAAGTGAAAGTATTCAAAATTCTATCTTCTACTGTGAATTCGAAGTTTTTTTTTTCATTACCATTCCCCCGGGATTGTTGTGTTCCCGATGGACCTGGATCATTGGGCCTCTGCTCCACAAATTGCAAGTTATCTTGGTGTCTTGCTTCCAAATTTTTCCTTGTGTCCTTGTTAAACTCCTCATTGGACTGACGAGTATCTACATTCCCTCTGTTGTTGTAGTTATTTCTACCATAGGATCTTCTTTCCTGGTATCTTCCTTGAGTATCTCGTGGTCTTCTCCATCGAGTATTGTATCGATTACCACCATCCGGTCTCGCATATGGCTTGTAACTCTATCTGTTACTGTATTGTTTCCATCCTCTCTTATTCGTATCTTCCCTCGGCGATTTCTCTTCTCGCTCCTCTCGAATCTCTCGAGGTGTCTGAGAATAACCGTCAGCCATAACAGCGTACACAGCGTTGTTACTCTTTCCTCCCTTCTGATGGAAGAATTGAGCGTTTGTATGATCCAGCTTCTGTAATACTTCATCAAATTGTTCCATATTATAGATATCAGCAGCGATCAAAGTCCTCTGGACGTCTGCTGGAAATTGACGTATCAATGCAGTAATCAACTCGTTATCTGGCATCGGCGGATCTAAATGTTGAAGTTTAGACAGCTGTCCAGAAAAGTACGTAGAGTATCGAGTAGGTTGTGACGTCGAGAATCTCTTCGAATATAACTCTGCTCTGACTTGCTGTTGGGTTTCAGGGGACCAAAACTTCTTCAATAGCCCACGAGAAAACTCCTCAAAAGTGTTTAGAGTGGATCTAAATGCTCTAAACCACAAAAGTGCAGGACCTTCCAAGAACTTCCCTATCACTCGGATCTGTCTTTCTTTAGGGATCTTAGAATCTTTCAGGTAATCACCTGCTTCTCTCAAAAATTCCACGGGTGTTACAGAATCTCGCCCTGAAAATTTAGAAGGCTTATCTTCTATATTCTTAAATACAGTTATGGTGTTGGATTGAAATACTGTCCTGACCTCATCCTGTCTTTCAGTCTCTCTAGCTGCTCCTAGATTTATCTGTATCTGTTCCTTTCCCCGTACATTTGGCATTTTTAACAGATGAACAGACTGTTTCTCATCCTTTATTTGACTTTTCATAGCCTCAAGTTCCTTCTGGTTTTCTTCTGCCATCTTCTTAATTGCTTCAGTCTCTTTACAATTGTCCTTAACATCAATGGATATCTGGTTCATAACAGCCTCATGACTTTTCAATGACCCTGTCATATCTGATATATCCTTCTGAGTTGCTTGGATATCTTTGGCAATTACTTCAATATGGGATGACAAAGATTCCCTAATCTCCTTGATTCCCTCTTGATTCTCCAGCTTGAGTGTGTCTTTAATTTCATTGACAACTGTGGTTTTGATTTCAGTTTGCAATTCACTAATCACACCTTCTCTTATTTCTCCCATGACAAGTTCCTTGAATTGTTCCGTTAAACGTTGAACAACTAGAATTCCCATCTCGTTACTCTCCTTCTTCACTCTGACTTCCAGGTTGACCATGTCTTCACCAACTTTCCAAAGACCATGTTCTATTCTATCAGCTAAGCTTTGGGATCGAAGATCGGCATCGCGAAATTTATCGTCCATTAAACTAGCGTTAGTAGCTAATGAAGTTTCGAGCTCATGTGTTTTATCGCATAATTTATTCATTTTACTTTCAAGTGTCATTTTCAAAATTTCAGAATTCTCTTTAAATTTACTTTCCATTGAATTAAATTTACTGTTTAAATTTTCCTTTAAGTTACCTTTTAACCTGCTTTCTAAAGAATCAGAATTTTCTTTAAGTTTATCATTCAAATTTTCTCTAAGTTTATTTTCTAAAGAATCAGAATTTTCTTTAAGTTTATTTTCTAAAGAATCAGAATTTTCCTTAAGTATTTCATCTAAACTTTCTTTCAAGTTATCTTTTAACCTACTTTCTAAAGAATCAGAATTTTCTTTAAGTTTCTTTTCCAAAGCCTCAGTATTTTCTTTCATAATGGCTGCTACACGCAGTCCAGCCTCTTTTGATCTCTCCTCCAAACTCCTCATCATCCTCATCATTTCTTCCATAATTTCAATTATTATTCAAAACTTAGGGGTATACAACAGTGGCAAACACAAGCTTATAACTAGAACAAGAAATATGAATAGCTAATTGGAACACTATAATAAAATGAGATTTGTCCTAATATCGACGTGATGGAAAAACAAAATTCTCTACTTTTACGAATTACATTTACCATAATATCACAAGAAAAATATGCAAGTTCTCAAATATCCTCCACCTGGATTCTAATAATGTGTATGTCCAGTCATCGAACGTTTACTACTGAATTTACTTGACGCCCTAATGGTTAAGCCATTATCAAAAATAATCAAACCCATTCTAATTATTAACCAAGTTAAATTTTTTAGTTTCCCCACTAATTGGGTTTCCTACTAATTTATTCATCCAAACCAGACATCTCTCAACTCCCAAAATATTTCTATAAAAATTATCGCAATTTCAAATCGGCATGCGATTGACCATGTCTAAATCGGGACCCACGTTCGAAGCCATTTCTCTCTCTATCTTATTTTATGTGCCCGTTTAGACCGGAGTCCGCACGACCACATATGCATTTTACCAATAATCAGTCAGCACGAGAGTCAAAATATCCCGGAGCGCCAGATGGGTTAAAGCAAATCGCAAAAAAAAACGACATCAAATTTATAAAAAATGCTTTACTGATTTTTGGCTCAATGCAACAATAAGGATAGAAGGAGATTTAATTGGGTGAAACACATCTGGTAAAATTATCTCAGTTTATTTTAAAGTTAAAATCTGACTGCAAAGATGCTCAAAGCAGCATCATCCACGTGTGGCGATCCACACTCTTATTTACACACAATATACAGAAATTTTCCAAACACATTTGACAATCTTTCTGGAAACACAAGTCGGATTAATAGTCCTGTGGACTGTGTTCCAAAATTATTAATATTTAATTCCAGTTCAAAATTAATTGTCCATACTGGAAATAACGTAGATCACTGTTTGACTATTTACATGATATTAACACTCGTAGAATAAATGTTTATAGAATTCTTAAACTTTCACTTGTTTTCCAGTTTTCAAAAATATATCGTCGAAAATATTATCATCATTGAAGCAACACAAATTATTTATACATATTAATAACATCTGAAAAGTATTTGACCATTGAGCATAGCATCGAAGGACTGTGCGAAGCACAACAACAATTAATCGTTCTTCTGACATTAAACATTCGAGAAGTGACTCGATTATGAACTTCAAGTTCCAAACAAAATATATGATTTCTGAATCATCAACTTGATCAATAAATGGTTGAACCATTCAACTATTAGATTTTCCACTTGGAATCATTATGAAAATATTTATATTCATGGCCATTCTTAGCAATTTTTACAACTTGCAATTCTTCGACAGAATGCGGAAATTAGAATTGTAGTTTTATAATGAATTCATTTAGTTCATGGCACTAGGATTGAAAATATCCTTCAAATTATTCGTGGTTAAAGAATTATTTTTAATTGGCAGTGGCCCATTCTATTATTTGTGTAAGAACACAATATTATAACAACAACAACAACGGCAAAGGTCTTCCTCTGAAGAAGAATAAACTACTATCATGACTAATCCGGGTTCTAGCAAAATCAAAGTCTAAATGGAATTCGAAAACAAGGTTGAAACAAGAACTGATGGTTTCAAAGAAATAACCTTCGGGTTATTCATACGACGAAATGTGTGGCTCCAATACTCCTACTATAAACCTGAGCCATCGAACCTGCTATTTGATTGATGCTCGAAAAAACCTTCATTCCTGCGACTTAACATGCGCACCTGGGAATGGCATTTCAACTACTCCACACACATAAATTTTCTTCCCAAAATTTATACAATAAATCAAGCCTCTGCTTGTTATCAACACTGGAAGATTAATAAACTTACAAGTTTATTTTATTTTACCATTCAGTTCAACCCGTGAATTTACCATACTTCTGAAAATCTTTATTTCACTTTCGAGGTGTATTTATGTTATGATTTTATATAAATACAAAAATATCCTATTTGATACAAATATCATTTGCTTCCCGTTTCATGCCTCTCCGTGTTATCTGAAAAATATACTTTGCTTATTGCAAATATCAACTGTTCAACCAGAACTGAAATATTGGTTGAATGCGGGCTTGCGCTAACCACTCTCCTTCGGAAAATCTCCTGTTCCAAACTAGAAATGATTAAACTACTTCATAGGCTCTTTCTCAATACATATGATTATTATAAAATATAATATCCAAGAATTATTTAGAAAAATTATGAAAATTATTATTATTAGACTATTATTAGTGGATTATTATTATTATTATTATTTGTATCATTTTAAATATGTTTAATTATCATCTCATTATGTGAGAATCCACATGTTCAAACCTTCGAATATGGAAAAAATATCCATTCCTCAACAAAAGTAAATTTAACTTTTACAGTTACATCGGCTAATTACCGTGATTTCCTTAAAATATGAAAAATTCAAATAAATGCTCGGAATGCTCGGTCATCGATCCTAAACTGTTCTGAGTGTTGAAAATGCTCAAAATAACTCTAACAAGTCTTGCGTAAATCATTACAAGCTTTAAATACGACGAAAAAAATGTGTTGGTCATCTGCAGAAAAATAGTTCGTTCCAATTAGCTAAGCATAATATAATTCAAATGTGGCTTACATTTCTTGATGGTCTTGAAGTGTAGTAAACCTGGTCTATACCATATTTATCCGTAGACATGCCCTATCGGACAAGCACGTATAATCCTTGTATCGGCCGCCATTGTAGACCCACAATTCGTCTAGTCAGACATAGGGGTAGTATCTTTCGACGTTTGAATAAACTGTGGTTCCATTTTAATATGGGCTTCTATCAAAGCCATAACAGTTTGTTGAAATAGGGTCAGATCTAAGTGATCTCTTCTTAGATATGTCAGTTGTAACATAACTCACTGTAATCTCATCAGTACAAGAAAAACATTGACAGTCTAAGCAATTAACGGCTGTTCTGAAGATCGTTCCCTGGGCATGGTTTATTAATATCACCATCTGCCATGCGCTAGACAACTTGCAGTTTCCCTTGCGTAGACTAATGAACGCCACCGTTATAGACTAGTCTTCAATGTACTGACAGATCGAAGTGGTTAACTAGTTACAAAAATGAAAACTGACTTGAAATGGATTTAAACATCCAAGTATTAAGTTACTACTGGACTGTGACAAAATACTATTTCCTAGACAAAGTCTAGCATATGTCCTTTTGGAAATATAAATATTTCCACCAATGTCTGTAGAAATCAATCACCTCAGTGATTCTCCTCACCAGAAACTTACTAAGTTCCAACTCGTTTGCGCAGCACTTCTCGTGACTATCACGATTTGAAAAGAACTTCTGCGTAGATACGGCAACCATGTGCCTTGGCTCAGCGTAGACGCAACTTGCTTGCCAAGTGCTTGTGTTGGAGTGAGCTAACCATGCCTCCTCCAGCTGGCTTTTATTCAAAACCGTCAGGGTCACGCGTCATCGCCTGATATCTGGAAATCCTCATATCTCTTGAATCCCTGGTCCGATTTACTTGATACTAATTGCGTTCTCTTTCATTTGGCCGTGCCAGTAATCTGATCGCAGTCTCAAGTCTCTACTCCATAGTTAACTATTTAATCAATAAATAGCCTCGACCTCTGCTGTTACTCGCTACGTCACTTGACATCCAACTATCGGTAAAATCCTTCGAAATGCTTCGAGAAGCAATGTAGCGCGATATTCAAATATCTGAACTTTCAAAAGCGGCTACAGCCTTTCCCTTGATAGCTAGGTGTCTGAAACTTGGAATACCCATTCCTAGAGTTGGGCACATCCACCCCACACCTAGAAAAAAATAAAAATTGAAAAATTTTTATTTTTCCTATCTACACATTAAATCATCTGGTTCTTGAATAATAGATCTTCAAATTCGATGCATTGTAAGTTCCCACGATGTTACCAGTTCGTGTATTGGCTACTTCATAGCTTCCATTATTGTTTACTTCCACAATATTCAAAATCTTCAGTTTCACCAGGCTTAATATCAAAAATATCGTGATACTCTTCCAAAATTTTCCCTAGCTCTGGGGACTCCTTCTCAGTGTAGACTTCTCTTCCTTCGGCTTCATGAAAAATCAGAGACCATTGAGCATCTCCCTCGATGTCTTCCTCTTCTTTTCCCTCGAAGTTAATCTCTTCGGTATTCTTGAATCTGATCGTCTCTGTCTTCATATCTATCACTGCTTGATATTTCTGAATGAAATCTGCTCCCAATATCATGTCAAAAGCCATGTCCTTCATTACAACAAATACATGTCGGAAATCATGTCCTCCAATCGTAATACATAAGTATAATTGAGTTTTACACAGAGATATTTTATTGGGTATTATTCCTTGGATCTTAATTCCTGATACTGGAATCTCTTCTAAATTCTCTTTGAGCTTCCACAGAATATAAAGCTTCTCACTCACCAGACAAAGCATAGCCCCAGTATCGATCAAAGTATCGACAGGCATACCGAATACTTCGCATGATATGATTGGCACTCTAATTCTGGTACCCATTTCTTTTCGTTCGTCATTCT
The DNA here is from genome assembly GCA_946902985.2 of Meconema thalassinum. Lineage (NCBI taxonomy): Eukaryota > Metazoa > Arthropoda > Insecta > Orthoptera > Tettigoniidae > Meconema > Meconema thalassinum. Next base: position 612,582,343 of record OX336388.2, read on the forward strand.
GTTGAATTAAGTCATCATCCTCTGCTTGCCATTTAATAATTCTGGAAGTGAAAGTATTCAAAATTCTATCTTCTACTGTGAATTCGAAGTTTTTTTTTTCATTACCATTCCCCCGGGATTGTTGTGTTCCCGATGGACCTGGATCATTGGGCCTCTGCTCCACAAATTGCAAGTTATCTTGGTGTCTTGCTTCCAAATTTTTCCTTGTGTCCTTGTTAAACTCCTCATTGGACTGACGAGTATCTACATTCCCTCTGTTGTTGTAGTTATTTCTACCATAGGATCTTCTTTCCTGGTATCTTCCTTGAGTATCTCGTGGTCTTCTCCATCGAGTATTGTATCGATTACCACCATCCGGTCTCGCATATGGCTTGTAACTCTATCTGTTACTGTATTGTTTCCATCCTCTCTTATTCGTATCTTCCCTCGGCGATTTCTCTTCTCGCTCCTCTCGAATCTCTCGAGGTGTCTGAGAATAACCGTCAGCCATAACAGCGTACACAGCGTTGTTACTCTTTCCTCCCTTCTGATGGAAGAATTGAGCGTTTGTATGATCCAGCTTCTGTAATACTTCATCAAATTGTTCCATATTATAGATATCAGCAGCGATCAAAGTCCTCTGGACGTCTGCTGGAAATTGACGTATCAATGCAGTAATCAACTCGTTATCTGGCATCGGCGGATCTAAATGTTGAAGTTTAGACAGCTGTCCAGAAAAGTACGTAGAGTATCGAGTAGGTTGTGACGTCGAGAATCTCTTCGAATATAACTCTGCTCTGACTTGCTGTTGGGTTTCAGGGGACCAAAACTTCTTCAATAGCCCACGAGAAAACTCCTCAAAAGTGGTTAGAGTGGATCTAAATGCTCTAAACCACAAAAGTGCAGGACCTTCCAAGAACTTCCCTATCACTCGGATCTGTCTTTCTTTAGGGATCTTAGAATCTTTCAGGTAATCACCTGCTTCTCTCAAAAATTCCACGGGTGTTACAGAATCTCGCCCTGAAAATTTAGAAGGCTTATCTTCTATATTCTTAAATACAGTTATGGTGTTGGATTGAAATACTGTCCTGACCTCATCCTGTCTTTCAGTCTCTCTAGCTGCTCCTAGATTTATCTGTATCTGTTCCTTTCCCCGTACATTTGGCATTTTTAACAGATGAACAGACTGTTTCTCATCCTTTATTTGACTTTTCATAGCCTCAAGTTCCTTCTGGTTTTCTTCTGCCATCTTCTTAATTGCTTCAGTCTCTTTACAATTGTCCTTAACATCAATGGATATCTGGTTCATAACAGCCTCATGACTTTTCAATGACCCTGTCATATCTGATATATCCTTCTGAGTTGCTTGGATATCTTTGGCAATTACTTCAATATGGGATGACAAAGATTCCCTAATCTCCTTGATTCCCTCTTGATTCTCCAGCTTGAGTGTGTCTTTAATTTCATTGACAACTGTGGTTTTGATTTCAGTTTGCAATTCACTAATCACACCTTCTCTTATTTCTCCCATGACAAGTTCCTTGAATTGTTCCGTTAAACGTTGAACAACTAGAATTCCCATCTCGTTACTCTCCTTCTTCACTCTGACTTCCAGGTTGACCATGTCTTCACCAACTTTCCTAAGACCATGTTCTATTCTATCAGCTAAGCTTTGGGATCGAAGATCGGCATCGCGAAATTTATCGTCCATTAAACTAGCGTTAGTAGCTAATGAAGTTTCGAGCTCATGTGTTTTATCGCATAATTTATTCATTTTACTTTCAAGTGTCATTTTCAAAATTTCAGAATTCTCTTTAAATTTACTTTCCATTGAATTAAATTTACTGTTTAAATTTTCCTTTAAGTTACCTTTTAACCTGCTTTCTAAAGAATCAGAATTTTCTTTAAGTTTATCATTCAAATTTTCTCTAAGTTTATTTTCTAAAGAATCAGAATTTTCTTTAAGTTTATTTTCTAAAGAATCAGAATTTTCCTTAAGTATTTCATCTAAACTTTCTTTCAAGTTATCTTTTAACCTACTTTCTAAAGAATCAGAATTTTCTTTAAGTTTCTTTTCCAAAGCCTCAGTATTTTCTTTCATAATGGCTGCTACACGCAGTCCAGCCTCTTTTGATCTCTCCTCCAAACTCCTCATCATCCTCATCATTTCTTCCATAATTTCAATTATTATTCAAAACTTAGGGGTATACAACAGTGGCAAACACAAGCTTATAACTAGAACAAGAAATATGAATAGCTAATTGGAACACTATAATAAAATGAGATTTGTCCTAATATCGACGTGATGGAAAAACAAAATTCTCTACTTTTACGAATTACATTTACCATAATATCACAAGAAAAATATGCAAGTTCTCAAATATCCTCCACCTGGATTCTAATAATGTGTATGTCCAGTCATCGAACGTTTACTACTGAATTTACTTGACGCCCTAATGGTTAAGCCATTATCAAAAATAATCAAACCCATTCTAATTATTAACCAAGTTAAATTTTTAAGTTTCCCCACTAATTGGGTTTCCTACTAATTTATTCATCCAAACCAGACATCTCTCAACTCCCAAAATATTTCTATAAAAATTATCACAATTTCAAATCGGCATGCGATTGACCATGTCTAAATCGGGACCCACGTTCGAAGCCATTTCTCTCTCTATCTTATTTTATGTGCCCGTTTAGACCGGAGTCCGCACGACCACATATGCATTTTACCAATAATCAGTCAGCACGAGAGTCAAAATATCCCGGAGCGCCAGATGGGTTAAAGCAAATCGCAAAAAAAAACGACATCAAATTTATAAAAAATGCTTTACTGATTTTTGGCTCAATGCAACAATAAGGATAGAAGGAGATTTAATTGGGTGAAACACATCTGGTAAAATTATCTCAGTTTATTTTAAAGTTAAAATCTGACTGCAAAGATGCTCAAAGCAGCATCATCCACGTGTGGCGATCCACACTCTTATTTACACACAATATACAGAAAATTTCCAAACACATTTGACAATCTTTCTGGAAACACAAGTCGGATTAATAGTCCTGTGGACTGTGTTCCAAAATTATTAATATTTAATTCCAGTTCAAAATTAATTGTCCATACTGGAAATAACGTAGATCACTGTTTGACTATTTACATGATATTAACACTCGTAGAATAAATGTTTATAGAATTCTTAAACTTTCACTTGTTTTCCAGTTTTCAAAAATATATCGTCGAAAATATTATCATCATTGAAGCAACACAAATTATTTATACATATTAATAACATCTGAAAAGTATTTGACCATTGAGCATAGCATCGAAGGACTGTGCGAAGCACAACAACAATTAATCGTTCTTCTGACATTAAACATTCGAGAAGTGACTCGATTATGAACTTCAAGTTCCAAACAAAATATATGATTTCTGAATCATCAACTTGATCAATAAATGGTTGAACCATTCAACTATTAGATTTTCCACTTGGAATCATTATGAAAATATTTATATTCATGGCCATTCTTAGCAATTTTTACAACTTGCAATTCTTCGACAGAATGCGGAAATTAGAATTGTAGTTTTATAATGAATTCATTTAGTTCATGGCACTAGGATTGAAAATATCCTTCAAATTATTCGTGGTTAAAGAATTATTTTTAATTGGCAGTGGCCCATTCTATTATTTGTGTAAGAACACAATATTATAACAACAACAACAACGGCAAAGGTCTTCCTCTGAAGAAGAATAAACTACTATCATGACTAATCCGGGTTCTAGCAAAATCAAAGTCTAAATGGAATTCGAAAACAAGGTTGAAACAAGAACTGATGGTTTCAAAGAAATAACCTTCGGGTTATTCATACGACGAAATGTGTGGCTCCAATACTCCTACTATAAACCTGAGCCATCGAACCTGCTATTTGATTGATGCTCGAAAAAACCTTCATTCCTGCGACTTAACATGCGCACCTGGGAATGGCATTTCAACTACTCCACACACATAAATTTTCTTCCCAAAATTTATACAATAAATCAAGCCTCTGCTTGTTATCAACACTGGAAGATTAATAAACTTACAAGTTTATTTTATTTTACCATTCAGTTCAACCCGTGAATTTACCATACTTCTGAAAATCTTTATTTCACTTTCGAGGTGTATTTATGTTATGATTTTATATAAATACAAAAATATCCTATTTGATACAAATATCATTTGCTTCCCGTTTCATGCCTCTCCGTGTTATCTGAAAAATATACTTTGCTTATTGCAAATATCAACTGTTCAACCAGAACTGAAATATTGGTTGAATGCGGGCTTGCGCTAACCACTCTCCTTCGGAAAATCTCCTGTTCCAAACTAGAAATGATTAAACTACTTCATAGGCTCTTTCTCAATACATATGATTATTATAAAATATAATATCCAAGAATTATTTAGAAAAATTATGAAAATTATTATTATTAGACTATTATTAGTGGATTATTATTATTATTATTATTTGTATCATTTTAAATATGTTTAATTATCATCTCATTATGTGAGAATCCACATGTTCAAACCTTCGAATATGGAAAAAATATCCATTCCTCAACAAAAGTAAATTTAACTTTTACAGTTACATCGGCTAATTACCGTGATTTCCTTAAAATATGAAAAATTCAAATAAATGCTCGGAATGCTCGGTCATCGATCCTAAACTGTTCTGAGTGTTGAAAATGCTCAAAATAACTCTAACAAGTCTTGCGTAAATCATTACAAGCTTTAAATACGACGAAAAAAATGTGTTGGTCATCTGCAGAAAAATAGTTCGTTCCAATTAGCTAAGCATAATATAATTCAAATGTGGCTTACATTTCTTGATGGTCTTGAAGTGTAGTAAACCTGGTCTATACCATATTTATCCGTAGACATGCCCTATCGGACAAGCACGTATAATCCTTGTATCGGCCGCCATTGTAGACCCACAATTCGTCTAGTCAGACATAGGGGTAGTATCTTTCGACGTTTGAATAAACTGTGGTTCCATTTTAATATGGGCTTCTATCAAAGCCATAACAGTTTGTTGAAATAGGGTCAGATCTAAGTGATCTCTTCTTAGATATGTCAGTTGTAACATAACTCACTGTAATCTCATCAGTACAAGAAAAACATTGACAGTCTAAGCAATTAACGGCTGTTCTGAAGATCGTTCCCTGGGCATGGTTTATTAATATCACCATCTGCCATGCGCTAGACAACTTGCAGTTTCCCTTGCGTAGACTAATGAACGCCACCGTTATAGACTAGTCTTCAATGTACTGACAGATCGAAGTGGTTAACTAGTTACAAAAATGAAAACTGACTTGAAATGGATTTAAACATCCAAGTATTAAGTTACTACTGGACTGTGACAAAATACTATTTCCTAGACAAAGTCTAGCATATGTCCTTTTGGAAATATAAATATTTCCACCAATGTCTGTAGAAATCAATCACCTCAGTGATTCTCCTCACCAGAAACTTACTAAGTTCCAACTCGTTTGCGCAGCACTTCTCGTGACTATCACGATTTGAAAAGAACTTCTGCGTAGATACGGCAACCATGTGCCTTGGCTCAGCGTAGACGCAACTTGCTTGCCAAGTGCTTGTGTTGGAGTGAGCTAACCATGCCTCCTCCAGCTGGCTTTTATTCAAAACCGTCAGGGTCACGCGTCATCGCCTGATATCTGGAAATCCTCATATCTCTTGAATCCCTGGTCCGATTTACTTGATACTAATTGCGTTCTCTTTCATTTGGCCGTGCCAGTAATCTGATCGCAGTCTCAAGTCTCTACTCCATAGTTAACTATTTAATCAATAAATAGCCTCGACCTCTGCTGTTACTCGCTACGTCACTTGACATCCAACTATCGGTAAAATCCTTCGAAATGCTTCGAGAAGCAATGTAGCGCGATATTCAAATATCTGAACTTTCAAAAGCGGCTACAGCCTTTCCCTTGATAGCTAGGTGTCTGAAACTTGGAATACCCATTCCTAGAGTTGGGCACATCCACCCCACACCTAGCAAAAAATAAAAATTGAAAAATTTTTATTTTTCCTATCTACACATTAAATCATCTGGTTCTTGAATAATAGATCTTCAAATTCGATGCATTGTAAGTTCCCACGATGTTACCAGTTCGTGTATTGGCTACTTCATAGCTTCCATTATTGTTTACTTCCACAATATTCAAAATCTTCAGTTTCACCAGGCTTAATATCAAAAATATCGTGATACTCTTCCAAAATTTTCCCTAGCTCTGGGGACTCCTTCTCAGTGTAGACTTCTCTTCCTTCGGCTTCATGAAAAATCAGAGACCATTGAGCATCTCCCTCGATGTCTTCCTCTTCTTTTCCCTCGAAGTTAATCTCTTCGGTATTCTTGAATCTGATCGTCTCTGTCTTCATATCTATCACTGCTTGATATTTCTGAATGAAATCTGCTCCCAATATCATGTCAAAAGCCATGTCCTTCATTACAACAAATACATGTCGGAAATCATGTCCTCCAATCGTAATACATAAGTATAATTGAGTTTTACACAGAGATATTTTATTGGGTATTATTCCTTGGATCTTAATTCCTGATACTGGAATCTCTTCTAAATTCTCTTTGAGCTTCCACAGAATATAAAGCTTCTCACTCACCAGACAAAGCATAGCCCCAGTATCGATCAAAGTATCGACAGGCATACCGAATACTTCGCATGATATGATTGGCACTCTAATTCTGGTACCCATTTCTTTTCGTTCGTCATTCTGTTGAATTAAGTCATCATCCTCTGCTTGCCATTTAATAATTCTGGAAGTGAAAGTATTCAAAATTCTATCTTCTACTGTGAATTCGAAGTTTTTTTTTTCATTACCATTCCCCCGGGATTGTTGTGTTCCCGATGGACCTGGATCATTGGGCCTCTGCTCCACAAATTGCAAGTTATCTTGGTGTCTTGCTTCCAAATTTTTCCTTGTGTCCTTGTTAAACTCCTCATTGGACTGACGAGTATCTACATTCCCTCTGTTGTTGTAGTTATTTCTACCATAGGATCTTCTTTCCTGGTATCTTCCTTGAGTATCTCGTGGTCTTCTCCATCGAGTATTGTATCGATTACCACCATCCGGTCTCGCATATGGCTTGTAACTCTATCTGTTACTGTATTGTTTCCATCCTCTCTTATTCGTATCTTCCCTCGGCGATTTCTCTTCTCGCTCCTCTCGAATCTCTCGAGGTGTCTGAGAATAACCGTCAGCCATAACAGCGTACACAGCGTTGTTACTCTTTCCTCCCTTCTGATGGAAGAATTGAGCGTTTGTATGATCCAGCTTCTGTAATACTTCATCAAATTGTTCCATATTATAGATATCAGCAGCGATCAAAGTCCTCTGGACGTCTGCTGGAAATTGACGTATCAATGCAGTAATCAACTCGTTATCTGGCATCGGCGGATCTAAATGTTGAAGTTTAGACAGCTGTCCAGAAAAGTACGTAGAGTATCGAGTAGGTTGTGACGTCGAGAATCTCTTCGAATATAACTCTGCTCTGACTTGCTGTTGGGTTTCAGGGGACCAAAACTTCTTCAATAGCCCACGAGAAAACTCCTCAAAAGTGGTTAGAGTGGATCTAAATGCTCTAAACCACAAAAGTGCAGGACCTTCCAAGAACTTCCCTATCACTCGGATCTGTCTTTCTTTAGGGATCTTAGAATCTTTCAGGTAATCACCTGCTTCTCTCAAAAATTCCACGGGTGTTACAGAATCTCGCCCTGAAAATTTAGAAGGCTTATCTTCTATATTCTTAAATACAGTTATGGTGTTGGATTGAAATACTGTCCTGACCTCATCCTGTCTTTCAGTCTCTCTAGCTGCTCCTAGATTTATCTGTATCTGTTCCTTTCCCCGTACATTTGGCATTTTTAACAGATGAACAGACTGTTTCTCATCCTTTATTTGACTTTTCATAGCCTCAAGTTCCTTCTGGTTTTCTTCTGCCATCTTCTTAATTGCTTCAGTCTCTTTACAATTGTCCTTAACATCAATGGATATCTGGTTCATAACAGCCTCATGACTTTTCAATGACCCTGTCATATCTGATATATCCTTCTGAGTTGCTTGGATATCTTTGGCAATTACTTCAATATGGGATGACAAAGATTCCCTAATCTCCTTGATTCCCTCTTGATTCTCCAGCTTGAGTGTGTCTTTAATTTCATTGACAACTGTGGTTTTGATTTCAGTTTGCAATTCACTAATCACACCTTCTCTTATTTCTCCCATGACAAGTTCCTTGAATTGTTCCGTTAAACGTTGAACAACTAGAATTCCCATCTCGTTACTCTCCTTCTTCACTCTGACTTCCAGGTTGACCATGTCTTCACCAACTTTCCTAAGACCATGTTCTATTCTATCAGCTAAGCTTTGGGATCGAAGATCGGCATCGCGAAATTTATCGTCCATTAAACTAGCGTTAGTAGCTAATGAAGTTTCGAGCTCATGTGTTTTATCGCATAATTTATTCATTTTACTTTCAAGTGTCATTTTCAAAATTTCAGAATTCTCTTTAAATTTACTTTCCATTGAATTAAATTTACTGTTTAAATTTTCCTTTAAGTTACCTTTTAACCTGCTTTCTAAAGAATCAGAATTTTCTTTAAGTTTATCATTCAAATTTTCTCTAAGTTTATTTTCTAAAGAATCAGAATTTTCTTTAAGTTTATTTTCTAAAGAATCAGAATTTTCCTTAAGTATTTCATCTAAACTTTCTTTCAAGTTATCTTTTAACCTACTTTCTAAAGAATCAGAATTTTCTTTAAGTTTCTTTTCCAAAGCCTCAGTATTTTCTTTCATAATGGCTGCTACACGCAGTCCAGCCTCTTTTGATCTCTCCTCCAAACTCCTCATCATCCTCATCATTTCTTCCATAATTTCAATTATTATTCAAAACTTAGGGGTATACAACAGTGGCAAACACAAGCTTATAACTAGAACAAGAAATATGAATAGCTAATTGGAACACTATAATAAAATGAGATTTGTCCTAATATCGACGTGATGGAAAAACAAAATTCTCTACTTTTACGAATTACATTTACCATAATATCACAAGAAAAATATGCAAGTTCTCAAATATCCTCCACCTGGATTCTAATAATGTGTATGTCCAGTCATCGAACGTTTACTACTGAATTTACTTGACGCCCTAATGGTTAAGCCATTATCAAAAATAATCAAACCCATTCTAATTATTAACCAAGTTAAATTTTTAAGTTTCCCCACTAATTGGGTTTCCTACTAATTTATTCATCCAAACCAGACATCTCTCAACTCCCAAAATATTTCTATAAAAATTATCACAATTTCAAATCGGCATGCGATTGACCATGTCTAAATCGGGACCCACGTTCGAAGCCATTTCTCTCTCTATCTTATTTTATGTGCCCGTTTAGACCGGAGTCCGCACGACCACATATGCATTTTACCAATAATCAGTCAGCACGAGAGTCAAAATATCCCGGAGCGCCAGATGGGTTAAAGCAAATCGCAAAAAAAAACGACATCAAATTTATAAAAAATGCTTTACTGATTTTTGGCTCAATGCAACAATAAGGATAGAAGGAGATTTAATTGGGTGAAACACATCTGGTAAAATTATCTCAGTTTATTTTAAAGTTAAAATCTGACTGCAAAGATGCTCAAAGCAGCATCATCCACGTGTGGCGATCCACACTCTTATTTACACACAATATACAGAAATTTTCCAAACACATTTGACAATCTTTCTGGAAACACAAGTCGGATTAATAGTCCTGTGGACTGTGTTCCAAAATTATTAATATTTAATTCCAGTTCAAAATTAATTGTCCATACTGGAAATAACGTAGATCACTGTTTGACTATTTACATGATATTAACACTCGTAGAATAAATGTTTATAGAATTCTTAAACTTTCACTTGTTTTCCAGTTTTCAAAAATATATCGTCGAAAATATTATCATCATTGAAGCAACACAAATTATTTATACATATTAATAACATCTGAAAAGTATTTGACCATTGAGCATAGCATCGAAGAACTGTGCGAAGCACAACAACAATTAATCGTTCTTCTGACATTAAACATTCGAGAAGTGACTCGATTATGAACTTCAAGTTCCAAACAAAATATATGATTTCTGAATCATCAACTTGATCAATAAATGGTTGAACCATTCAACTATTAGATTTTCCACTTGGAATCATTATGAAAATATTTATATTCATGGCCATTCTTAGCAATTTTTACAACTTGCAATTCTTCGACAGAATGCGGAAATTAGAATTGTAGTTTTATAATGAATTCATTTAGTTCATGGCACTAGGATTGAAAATATCCTTCAAATTATTCGTGGTTAAAGAATTATTTTTAATTGGCAGTGGCCCATTCTATTATTTGTGTAAGAACACAATATTATAACAACAACAACAACGGCAAAGGTCTTCCTCTGAAGAAGAATAAACTACTATCATGACTAATCCGGGTTCTAGCAAAATCAAAGTCTAAATGGAATTCGAAAACAAGGTTGAAACAAGAACTGATGGTTTCAAAGAAATAACCTTCGGGTTATTCATACGACGAAATGTGTGGCTCCAATACTCCTACTATAAACCTGAGCCATCGAACCTGCTATTTGATTGATGCTCGAAAAAACCTTCATTCCTGCGACTTAACATGCGCACCTGGGAATGGCATTTCAACTACTCCACACACATAAATTTTCTTCCCAAAATGTATACAATAAATCAAGCCTCTGCTTGTTATCAACACTGGAAGATTAATAAACTTACAAGTTTATTTTATTTTACCATTCAGTTCAACCCGTGAATTTACCATACTTCTGAAAATCTTTATTTCACTTTCGAGGTGTATTTACGTCATGATTTTATATAAATACAAAAATATCCTATTTGATACAAATATCATTTGCTTCCCGTTTCATGCCTCTCCGTGTTATCTGAAAAATATACTTTGCTTATTGCAAATATCAACTGTTCAACCAGAACTGAAATATTGGTTGAATGCGGGCTTGCACTAACCACTCTCCTTCGGAAAATCTCCTGTTCCAAACTAGAAATGATTAAACTACTTCATAGGCTCTTTCTCAATACATATGATTATTATAAAATATAATATCCAAGAATTATTTAGAAAAATTATGAAAATTATTATTATTATTATTAGTGGATTATTATTATTATTATTATTATTATTATTTGTATCATTTTAAATATGTTTAATTATCATCTCATTATGTGAGAATCCACATGTTCGAACCTTCGAATATGGAAAAAATATCCATTCCTCAACAAAAATAAATTTAACTTTTACAGTTACATCGGCTGATTACCGTGATTTCCTTAAAATATGAAAAATTCAAATAAATGCTCGAAATGCTCGGTCATCGATCCTAAACTGTTCTGAGTGTTCAAAATGCTCAGAATAACTCTAACAAGTCTTGCGTAAATCATTACAAGCTTTAAATACGACGAAAAAAATGTGTTGGTCATCTGCAGAAAAATAGTTCGTTCCAATTAGCTAAGCATAATATAATTCAAATGTGGCTTACATTTCTTGATGGTCTTGAAGTGTAGTAAACCTGGTCTATACCAGATTTATCCGTAGACATGCCCTATCGGACAAGCACGTATAATCCTTGTATCGGCCGCCATTGTAGACCCACAATTCATCTAGTCAGACATAGTGGTAGTATCTTTCGACGTTTGAATAAACTGTGGTTCCATTTTAATATGGGCTTCTATCAAAGCCATAACAGTTTGTTGAAATAGGGTCAGATCTAAGTGATCTCTTCTTAGATATGTCAGTTGTTACATAACTCACTGTAATCTCATCAGTACAAGAAAAACATTGACAGTCTAAGCAATTAACGGCTGTTCTGAAGATCGTTCCCTGGGCATGGTTTATTAATATCACCATCTGCCATGCGCTAGACAACTTGCAGTTTCCCTTGCGTAGACTAATGAACGCCACCGTTATAGACTAGTCTTCAATGTACTGACAGATCGAAGTGGTTAACTAGTTACAAAAATGAAAACTGACTTGAAATGGATTTAAACATCCAAGTATTAAGTTACTACTGGACTGTGACAAAATACTATTTCCTAGACAAAGTCTAGCATATGTCCTTTTGGAAATATAAATATTTCCACCAATGTCTGTAGAAATCAATCACCTCAGTGATTCTCCTCACCAGAAACTTACTAAGTTCCAACTCGTTTGCGCAGCACTTCTCGTGACTATCACGATTTGAAGTGAGCTAACCATGCCTCCTCCAGCTGGCTTTTATTCAAAACCGTCAGGGTCACGCGTCATCGCCTGATATCTGGAAATCCTCATATCTCTTGAATCCCTGGTCCGATTTACTTGATACTAATTGCGTTCTCTTTCATTTGGCCGTGCCAGTAATCTGATCGCAGTCTCAAGTCTCTACTCTATAGTTAACTATTTAATCAATAAATAGCCTCGACCTCTGCTGTTACTCGCTACGTCACTTGACATCCAACTATCGGTAAAATCCTTCGAAATGCTTCGAGAAGCAATGTAGCGCGATATTCAAATATCTGAACTTTCAAAAGCGGCTACAGCCTTTCCCTTGATATCTAGGTGTCTGAAACTTGGAATACCCATTCCTAGAGTTGGGCACAGTACCACATCCCCCAATGAAACCAATCGGGAGATATTGCTGTTCAATGAAATGCAGGTCTACCCCCTTAACACCCCTTCAGAACCAGAATATCCAAAAATCCTCCCTTAGTGGGCATTTGCGGCCCTTGGGGAAGCTGCATACCAAATTTCATTCCAATCCGTTTGATGGTTTCTGAGATTTCGTGATGAATGAATGAGTGAGTGAGTGGTATTTGACAAATATATAGTAGAAGATAGTGTCAAGTCTTTGTTATGCTAAACTCGGTTGACAATGCTGTGTGAGTAGTTGAGTAACTAACAGGATTTCAAGTAAAGATCCTCATTTTCTATACCGGTAGTGCAGAGCGCAAATGGCATCCAGTCGGCCGTGTCTCGACTTGAGCTATGTTGCCATGGAAACTATCCGCCTTGCCATTCCTTCATGAGTATATTTTATGATTGGATTAGCATGTGCTGGAGTGCAAAAGGGTCGAAATCAGAAGAATGAGAAAGACTATCGAAAATTCATGTAGCCAGCGGTTCCTTCTGGGTCCTAAGCTATGTGTATGCAAAATTCGGTTGAGATTGGTGGAACGGTGTAGATTTGTATACGGAACAGACCCACCCACATACCCACATACATACATACAGACTTTCACTTTTATATATAAGATGGAAATATGAAAGTTTGAAACCAAAGGGTGTAATGACGTCACTAAAATGGTCGCCATCTTTAAATAGTGAAAAGTATTGAAATCAATAGTAACCTGTATGTTAACCAGGTAAATCAGCTACTTCCATGTAAAATTCATGTAAATCGAACCAGTGATACTTGCGTGATTGAGTAATACACAGACACACACCATCTCATTTTTAGCCTCGCTTCGCTCGCGTCATAGTCGTGTCATATTGTTATTCAATGAAATGCAGGTTTAACCCCGTTAACACCCCTTTAGAACCTGAATATCCAAAAATCACTCCTTAGTAGACGTTTTCGACACACAACAAACATATCCCCAAAATATCATTCTTCTAACTTTATAGTTTTGGCTGGTCGATGAGAGTGAACATCCAAAAATCCTTCCTTAGTGGACGTTTTTCTTCCAGAATTTCACCCCTCCCCATAGGCCCCTTAAATTGGATTTATGAAAAAACGGTCGAACAACTATTTATTTTATTTTTTTATTTTTTTATTTATATGCTGATTGATTTCCTCCGAGTTTCAAACTCCTCGCCTATGTCGTTTAAGAGATACACGCTCCGTTAGGAATCTTTCAACGCCCACTTTTCATCCCTTTCACCTCATAATATACACTACATCGAAAAACCATTAGACATGTGTCAGCTTATTTTTAATGATGTATATATGCCAAGTATCACATCCCCAAATGAAACCACTCGTGAGATATTTTTATTCAATGAAATGGACGTTTACCCCCTTAACACCTCTTTAGAACCTGAATATCCAAAACTCTTTCTTTAGTGGACGTTTTCGACACACAACGAACATATCCCCAAAATTTCATGTTCCTAACTTCAATAATTTTGGCTGGGCGATGATGAGTGAGTGAGTGAGTCAGGACATTTTCTTTCGTTTATTTTTGATAATTTCAGCCCTCCACATGAACCCCTTAAATTGGATTTATGAAACAAACGGTCGAACACCTATTTACTTATTTAAAGCTGTTTTCCCCCTGAGTTTGATGAGTGAGTAAGAGAGTCAATCAGTTAGGACATCTTCTTTCCTGTTTTTTTCCGCCAGAATTTCACCCCTCTCCAAGGGCCCCTTAAATTGGATTTATGAAACAACGGTCGAACACCTATTTACTTGTATTTTAAGTTGGTTTTTTTTTCCGCCAATTTTCAAACTTCTCGCCTATCTCGTTTCAGAGATACACGCTCCGTTAAGAATCCCTCAACCCCCAATTATCACTCCTTTCACCTCATAATATACACCACATCGATAAACCCTTAGACATATGTCTGATTATTTTTAATGATTAGTTTATATATAGAATATCACATGAGAAACAACTCATGAGATACCGTTATTCAATGAAATGCACGTTTACCCCCTTAACACCTCTTTAAAACCCGAATAAACAAAAATCATTCCTTAGTTGACCTTTTCGACATACAGCGAACATATTCTAACTTGAATAGTTTTCGCTGAGTGTGATGAGTGAGTGAGTCAGACAGGACATTTTCTTTCAATTATTTTTACCAGAATTTCACCCTTCCTCATGGGCCCCTTAAATTGGATTGGTGAAAAAACGCTTGAACACCTATTAACTTATTTTTAAGCTGTATTTTTCCCCTGAGTTTGATAAGAGAGTGAGTGAGTTAGTCAGTCAGTTAGGACACTTTCTCTCCATTTTTACCCCCAGAATTTCACCCCACCCCATTGGCCCGTTAAATTAATTTATGAAAAAACGGTGGAACACCGATTTACTTATTTTTAGCCTACTTTCGATTTTTGCAAAAAATGAAAGTAGACTTATGAGATCAACACAGGGCGAAAAAAGTGTGTCTGTCTGTGTCTGTGTATGTGTGTGTGTGAGTCTGTGTGTGTGTGTGTGTATGTGTGTGTGTGAGTCTGTGTGTGTGTGTCTGTGTGTGTGTGTCTGTGTGTGTGAGTGTGTGTACTCTGAATGTCTGTCCCCCCTATCAATTCGAACACGGTGAATGCGAATTGAACGAAATTTGGAGCAAAGGTAGCACTAGCAAAGGACACCTCAGTGTCATGTTTTATATCGCCGCCATCTTGACGGTAACGTAATGGCGGCCACTCAAATGTTCAAAGCTTAAATCAAATTACGACTAACCTAATCATCCGATCTCTACCAAATTTTGCAACAACATACCTTTATGGGGGGAGCATCCATTGACCAAACCAATAGGCCATCACCGTAATAGTTTGCGGATGGCGGCCATCTTTGTGTGGAAATCGATTCCCCCTATTAATTCGAACACGGTGCAACCGAATGGAACGAAATTTGGTACAGAGGTAGTACCAACAAAAGGCACCTCAGTGTCATGTTTTATATCGCCGCCATCTTGACGGAAACGTAATGGCGGCCACACAAATGTTCAAAGCTTAAATCAAATTACGATTAAACTAATCATCCGATCTCTACCAAATTTTGCAACAACATACCTTTATAGAGGAAGCATTCTTTGACCAAATGACTAGGTCATTAGCCCAATAGATTGCGGATGGCGGCCATCTTAGTGTGAAAATCAATTCCCCCTATTCATTCAAACACGGTGAAACCGAATGGAACAAAATTTGGTACAGAGGTAGCACTAGCAAAGGGCATCTCAGTGTCATGTTTTATATCACCGCCATATTGACAGAAACGTAATGGCGGCCACACAAATGTTCAAAGCTTAAGTTAAATTACGACTAACATAACCATCCGATCTCTACCAAACTTTGCAACAACATTTCTTTATGGAGGGAGCATCGTTTGACCAATCTAATAGGTTATTAGCCTAATAGTTTGCGGATGGCGGCCATCTTTATGTCAAAATTGATTCCCCCTATTAATTCAAACACGGTGGAACCGAATGGAACGAAATTTTGTACAGAGGTAGCACTAGCAAAGGACACCTCAGTGTCATGTTTTATATCGCCGCCATATTGACTGAAACGTAATGGCGGCCAGACAAATGTTTAAAGCTTAAATCAAATTACCATTAGCCTGATCATCCGATCTCTACCAAACTTTGCAACAACATACCTTTATCGAGGAAGCATCCTTTGACCAATCTAATAGGCCATAAGCCTAACAGTTTGCGGATGGCGGCCATCTTTATGTCAAAATTGATTCCCCCTATTAATTCGAACACGGTGGAACCGAATGAACGAAATTTGGTACAGAGGTATTACTAGCAAAGGGCACCTCAGTGTCATGTTTTATATCGCCGCCATCTTGACGGAAACGTAATGGCGGCCACACAAATGTTCAAAGCTTAAATCAAATTACCATTAGCCTGATCATCCGATCTCTAGCAAATTTAGCAACAACATACCTTTATGGAGGGAGCATCCTTTGACAAAACTAATAGGTCATCAGCCTAATATTTTGCGGATGGCGGCCATCTTTGTGTGAAAATCGATTCCCCTTATCAATTCGAACACGGTGAAACCGATTGGAACGAAATTTGGTACAGAGGTAGCACAAACAAAGGGCACCTCAGTGTCATGTTTTGTATCACCGCTATGTTGACGGAAACGTAATCGCGGCCACCCAAATGTTAAAAACTAAAATGTAATTACGACCAACCTAATAATCTAGTCTCTACCAAATTTTGCAACACCATATCTTTATGTGGGAAACATATTCAGACCAAACTGCAAGAACATCAGCCCAATAGTTTGCAGATGGTGGCCAAGTATGTGTGCAAATCGATTCCCCTATCAATTCAAAAACGGTGAAACCGAATTGAACGAAATTTGGTACAGAGGTAGCACTAGCAAAGGGCACCTCATATTCATGTTTAATATCCCTATAGCACGATGTATTAACAAGCTACTACAACCAACATTCAATCATACTCCTTGAAAAGGACAAAGAGTTATAACAATACCCATGCATTTAGGAGAAAGTAGGCTATATGTTCTTTACTGAACATCTTGTTTTTAAGCTGATTTTATTTTCGCTGAGTTTAAAATTTCTCGCCTATGTCGTTTAGGAGATAGGCCTATACGCTTTGTTAGGAATCCTTCAACCCCCACTTTTTACCCCTTTCACCTCATAATAATGCACCACATCGAAATGCCCTTAGACACATATATCTGCTTATTTTTAATGATTAGTTTATATGCCGAGTATCACATCTACAAATGAAACCACTCGTGAGATATTGTTATTCAATGAAATAAAGGTTTAACCCCCTTAAGACCCCTTTAAAACCTGAATACTGAAAAATCCTCCCTTAGTGTATGGTTTTGACATACAACGAACATATCCCGAAAATGCCATGTTTCCAACTTCAATATTTTTGGCTGGGCGATGATGAATGAGTGAGTCAGGACATTTTCTTTCATTTTTTTCTCTTCAGAATTTCACCCCTCCCGATGAACCCCTTAAAAATGATTTATCAAAGAAACTGTCGAAACATATTTACCTATTTTTAAGCAGTTTTTCCCCCTGAGTTTGAAGAGCGAGTGAGTCAATCGGTTAGGACACTTTCTTTCCTGTTCACCCCCCCCCCCCCAGAATTTACCCCTCCCCATGGGCCCCTTAAATTGGATTTATGAAAAAACGGTCAATCATCTATTTACTTATTTGTTATGCTGGTTTTTTCCCGCTGAGTTTCAAGCTCCTCGCCTTTGCCGTTTAAGAGATACACGCTCGGTTAGGAATCTTTCATCCCCCACTTTTCACCCCTTTCACCTCATAATATACACCGCATCGAAAAACCCTTAGACACATGTCTGATTATTTTTAATGATGAGTTTATATGCCGAGTATCACATTCCCCAATGAAACCAATTGGGAGATGTTGCCATTCAATGAAATGAAGGTCTACCCCTTAACACCCCTTTAGAACATGAATATCCAAAAATCCTTTCTCAGTGGGCGTTTGCGGCCCTTTAGGAAGCTGCATACCAAATTTTATTCCAATCCGTTGTGTGGTTTCTAAGATTTCGTGATGAATGTGTGAGTGAGTGAGTGATTGAGTGAGTGGTATTTGACAAATATCTAGTAGATAGTGTCAAGTCTTTGTTGTGCTATACTCGGTTGACAGTGCTGTGTGAGCAGTTGAGTAACTAACGGGATTTCAAGTAAAGATCCTCATTTTCTATACCGGTAGTGCAGAGCGCAACTGGCATCCAGTCGGCCGTGTCTCGACTTGAGCTATGTTGCCATGGAAATGATCTGCTTTGCCATTCCTTCATGAGTATATTTTATGAATTTATTAGCCTTTGCTCGAGTGCAAAAGGGCCGAAATCAGAAGAATGAGAAAGACTATCGAAAATTCATGTAGGCAGCCGTTCCTTCTGGGTCCCAAACAATGTGTATGCAGAATTTGGATGAGATTGGTGGAACGGTGTAGATTTGTATACGGAACCAACCCACCCACATACATACATACTGACTGGTGTCGAACGTGGATCTCAGAGATAGTGAGCTCAGAATTGAGGTTCCGGCAGGGAACGAACACGAGATCTTTTGAGGGAGTTTAGCTGTAAAAACCCCTAGAGGAAATTACATATTAAATCACTGTTGTGATATCAACTAATGCTGACATTATTTATTAATATAATGCAGGGAATATTAGTAGAATACAGCATTATTGGGCTGTATGAAGCATACTACTCTAGACGTAAGCACAGAAGTTGGAGCGTTTGACGTTTTGCAAATTACTCTAGAAAAGTGGGAGGAGATTCTTGGAGCCTTGTCACTCTTGGTGACCTACTTGAGTCGTCTGGAGCAGGTCAGGGGGTTAAATAATGGCCAAGTTCTTCCCCGTTTCAGAATAGAAACGCTAGTGGAGTGGGAAGATACCAGTAAAAATTAATGATTACTCGTGATTGGAGCAACGTAGTGACATGAGGGTTGCACACATGTGAATATTTAGCCGGGAGGCTAATTATCAAGCCATGAAACAGTGAAATCGAGGCATATTTAATGGAATGCGCAAGGACACAGTATTTTGGGAGTTAGCGGAATGCTATAACCATGCTGTCGGGGGTTTTTAGGTGACGCGGCGTGCCCACGCCATGGAAAAGGCAATTAATATTAATTAATTGGCCGATCGATCCTCGAGCACGCATACAGATTGGTGACCAGCGAGGAAAAGGAACCATATGAGCATTATTTCAAGACCAGAATCATACTGTGAGAGAAAATGACACTGCGGGGGAATTCGCGGTCTACTTTTTCTATTC
Source organism: Meconema thalassinum (assembly GCA_946902985.2). Classification (NCBI taxonomy): domain Eukaryota; kingdom Metazoa; phylum Arthropoda; class Insecta; order Orthoptera; family Tettigoniidae; genus Meconema; species Meconema thalassinum. The sequence continues at coordinate 612,601,918 of OX336388.2, forward strand.
AAACGGATATAAGGGAGTGGACCCAGGTCAGAGGGGACAGTTGTACCAGACTCTAGCGCGGAGCGAATGCTGCTCGGGTCCAGGAAAAGGACGCGCGCACAAAGACTTGAACATTTTTAGTGTTAATCAGTATATTCGCCGTGCAGTGTAATGCACAAATTGAGAACAATTAATAATATACAGTTGAACCAAGCGCTGGGCAGAGATCATGCAGCTCTGGTCCAGGAAAGGGACGCGCACAAAGACTTTAATATTTCTTTATGAATTATTAAGTGTATCAGCCGTGCAGTATAAATATGTACGAGTTTGGAAAACATCATAAAGAGGTCAGTCGTCAGCAGTCGTCAGTTGTCGTCAGATGTAGTCAAGTCAGTTGAATCATACTTGCGAGCGAAGTGCGCGTTACCGAAGTCGAGAAGGGATGCTCGGACTTCAGTATGAATAGCCATGCAGTAAAACATTTATTAATCACATGTATTAAGGACAGTCTTGCCATCTTTGTATAGTCGGCATCACGAGCGATTATTATTATGCTCGTAGGTAAAGTACCGTGTGATAGACAAGCTAGAACATTTGAGAGTAATAAACTGTACAAGTACAATGTACAAGGGTTTAGCGCAGTATGTAAAATATTGAGTAGGCAGATCTTAGGCTGCTGGACTGCGCAGAAATAAACTTTATTATGCGATCTATGAAATTTCATAGAACACCTATATAATTAACGCTCAGGACGATACGCAAGCATATTCATGCCAAATCAGGAAGTTTATCGAAGGATAATTGATAGACAGTTGGGTGAATCGATAGGAATCCATAGGCAGATAATCGAGACTTTCAATCAGGATGCGGGTAGGAGCGAGGAAGATTTCGTTAATGCCTGCAGTTCTGATATCTTGCCAGGGAAATTCAACCAGTAAGAAGTGTAAATAGTGAAGTGATGATCTGTTAAATATCTTTAAAATTAAAAGTGTAACAAGTGCTATAAAGTGTTATGTGTATAAGGAAGCAATAGCCTCAATATGGAAAAGAAAAGTGCCGTGTGTCTTGTGAGGCCAAAGTTATATAAAATGTGTGTTATCAGTGTAAGAATGTCGTGCTAATTATGCAAATGGCAGGCATTAATGGAAGGAATGAGTGTTTGGAGCCACCTGGATAGCCAATGTAAGTACCAACAACCATGATTTTATAGCAGTTATAGTCCACTATGTGTTGAGTGATTTCAAAACTGTAAAAGATGCCAGTAAGAGTCAGTATTAGGAGGTAGAACCTCAAAGTTTTATTGTTTATTGTGTTGATTTTAGTAGAGTTGAGATGTTTTTATACATCATTGAGTGGATCAATCGTTACCACTATTATAAAATGGCAAATCAGTTATATAAAAACTTAACGTAACGAACACGGATGTTCGATTATTAAAATGGTTACGTTGTGTCGGGTTATGGTAATTCATGTCAGTAATAATAATAATAATAAAAGGAATAAACGAATACATCAGAAAAAAAAATGTTGTAAGCAAGAAATATTTATACTAATTGGAATATTTATCTATCCAAGCAGTAAGATAATACATGAAGGGCTGAGAAAAGCAGTTTAATATCAGAGTATATTGTGTTAATGGGAATATAATTATGCAAGAATCTAGGAAATGGAAGAGTTTAATAGTGAATTGAATTTGCAGCTTGTGAAGAAGCTTGTAGAGTAATTGATAGATTTCTCTTACGAATTAAAGGACGACATCATAGCATGGGGTCATGGAAGCCAGGTAATCTGTTCGACGTGTGAAATCTCGTATAGCCTAAGGCGTACATTGATATTTAGTATGTGCCCGAGTGTATTTAGTGTTGTACCCTAACTCTGAGGATGGATATGGAATGTTCCGGGTTAGAATCCTGTGGTATGTGAGAGGATAACAATGGAAACCTCTGCATTCATACCTGATCGACCGAGAACTAGTTATTGAATGATTCAGCTCCTGAGAAGCGAATCTAAATTGGCGGCAGCTTGGGCCTGACCGTAGCAGTTAATTAGATACCGGCTAGCCAGTTCGACCAGTGTTTGATGAATCTCGTGCCTTCATATAATTAAATGGACCTATTGAGGCCAGTTATTAATATCCTAAGGTTAGGAATAAATTATTAAACTCGCCCAGAACCTAAATTGCATACCATTCAGTTTAAATCATATGGGACATGTGGGTCATTGTGACTACACTATTGTATTTAAAGTTACAAGTTACAGCTTGGAGATAAAGAGAGAAGTGAAATGGAGACAGAGCTAGTGGAGGACGGAACGAGGGTTTCGTTACCGCCCGCCTTAGCCCATTATGCAGGAAGAACCCAGGGGGAGACGTTAAACGAACCTTGAAGGTTGACATTTAAAAGGGACAAACTTTGAGACCCTGTTTGTAATGAAAGTGTCATTGTTATATTGTATAATGAATTTCTGTGGTTTGAAACACATTGATAATTAAATATTATCCTGATGATTTAATATTTAGCAAACTTACGAATTGTTGGAAGTTGCATTTTATACTGACACTGACACTTAGTTATGCAGCTTGGCCCCAGATGCCAGAGGCTATGCCCTCACAAGGGTATCCTAATATACGATCCGACACAGCGGTAACGGAAGTTTTGAAGTTGAAATCACAACGGCATGCAGTGGAACTATAGAAAAAGGGAACGGTAGGGGTATATTTACATATAATTGTGGAGTTGCAAGTAGATTTGTTGTGCAACCCATGAAGTGGCTAATGCATGATAAAGCATTTTGGTGGGAAGAGAGAAACAAAGCACAAAGGTACACATAATGTAAAGTAAGATGTGTTGTGAGAAACAATTAATCTTGTGAAATTAAAGAGGTCACACCAGGTGACATGAGATAATAAGTACAGTTTTTTTTTTGTGGAAGTTAGATGTGCATCAGCGCACTTGAGAGTGAATTTTGAAGTCAATCTCAGGGTAAATGATTGAATAATCATATGGGTTTAATAGGATAAAATGTGTGAATAATTAGTGGATTGTGGGGGTAATTTTGCTTTGTTTTTGTATGATGTTTGTTGGGATTGTGTTTTTATGTGTTTGAAGCCATGATTTAGTGCTGAATTAAAGTCTTTATAATAGAGTTGTGCTTTATCATTGTAGAGTTGATACCTTTTAGTCTCAGATCAAAAATATGAAACTGCTCAGTGGGAGGACGGTACACGCCTGAGAACTGAAGCTAGCTGGAGGCAGAAGCATGTTTTCCATGGAGATTACTCACATGGGTACAATACATACATACATATAGACTTTCACTTTTATATATAAGATATATTAGCCTTTGCTCGAGTGCAAAATGGCCGAAATCAGAAGAATGAGAAAGACTATCGAAAAATCATGTAGGCAGCCATTCCTTCTGGGTCCTAAACTATGTGTATGCAAAATTTGGTTGAGATTGGTGGAACGGTGTAGATTTGTATACGGAACCAACCCACCCACCCACCCACCCACATACATACATACATACTTACATACATACATACATACATACATATAGACTTTCACTTTTATATATAAGATATATATATATATATATATAAAGTAATGTCTGTCTGTTCGTCTTTTATGCGTTCATAAACCATTCATCCGATTGCGATCAAATTTTGGTGAGTTGTTGTGCACAGTCCCGGAAAAGTTATAGGCGTAGTAAATCCAATTTACAATAGATGGCGCGCGAGTAGCTTCAACAAAATGGTGTGCGTTTGTTTCAAGAAAGTCCCACATGCGTTCATATACCATTCATCCCATTGCGATGAAATTTGGCTGAGATGTTCTGTACACTTCAGGTATGGTTTCTGGCTTAATAAATCTACTTAACAATAGGTAGCGCACGAGTAGATTCAACAAATGAGTGACGACGGGCGAAGCGTTTCAACAAAGTCCTGTATGCGTTCACGTACCATTCCTCCGATAGCGATGAAATTTGGGTGAGAGGTTGTGTACACTACAGGCAAGGTTTCTGGCTTAGTAAACCCATGTTATAATAGGTAGCGCACGAGTAGATTCATCAAATGAGCGACGACGGGCGAAGCGTTTCAACAATGTCCCGTATGCGTTCATATACTATTCATCTGATAGCGATGAAACTTGGGTGAGATGTTGTGTACACTTCAGGGAAGGTTTCTGGCTTAGGAAATCCACTTAACAATAGGTAGCGCACGAGTAGATTCAACAAATGAGCGACGACGCGCGAAGCGTTTCAACAAAAGTCCCGTATGCGTTCATATACTATTCGTCTGATAGCGATGAATCTTGGGTGAGATGTTGTGTACACTTCAGCGAAGCTGTCTGGGTTAGTAAATCCACTTTACAATATGTATTGCACAAGTAGATTAAACAAATGAGCGACGACGCGCGAAGTGTTTCAACAGAGTTCCATATGCGTTCATATACCATTCGTCCGATAGCGATGAAACTTGGGTGAGATGTTGTGTACACTTCAGGGAAGGTTTCTGGGTTAGTAAATCCACTTTACAACAGGCATCGCACAAGAAGATTAAACAAATGAGCGACGTTGCGCGAAGTGTTTCAACATAGTCCCGTATGCGTTCCTATACCATTCGTCCGATAGCGACTACACTTTGGTGAGTTGTTGTGTACACTCCAGGGAAAGTTTCAGGCTTAGTAAGTCCATTTTAAAATAGGTAGCGCACAAGTAGATTCAACAAATGAGCAAAGACGCGCGAAGCGTTTCAATAAATTCCCGTATGCGTTCATATACCATTCGTCCGATAGCGATGAAACATGGGTGAGAGGTTGTGTACACTTCTGGGAAGGGTTCTGGCTTAGTACATCCACTTTACAATAGGTATCGCAGAAGTAGATTCAACAAATGATCGACGGCACGCGAATCGCTTATACAAAGTCCCGTAGCGTTCAAATACCATTCATCCGATTGCTATGAATCTTTGGTTGAATTGTTGTGCACACTCCAGGAAAGGTTTCTGACTTAATAAATCCTTTTTACAATAGGTGGTGCAGGAGTAGATTTAACAAATGAGTAATGGCGCACGTATCGTTTTAGAAAATATCGTATGGCTTCATATACCATTCATGCGATTGCAATGAAATTTAGAGAAATGTTGTTTCCACTCCCGCAAAGATTTCTGATTTAGTAAATCCATTTTACATTTGGTAGCTCACGAGTAGATTCAACTAATGAGCCAGAGCGCATGAATCGTTTCAATCAAGTCCCGTATGCGTTCATATACCATTCATCCGATTGTGATAAAACGTTGGTGAGTTGAGTGCAGTCCTGCGAAGGTGTATTAATTGGTAAATCCGTTTTTCAATGGGTGGCGCACAAGAAGATTCAACAAATGAGTGAAGGCGCGTGAATCGTTTAAACAAAATCCCGTATGCGTTCATATGCCATTCATTTATTTGCGATGAAACTTTGGTGAGTTGTTGAGCACGTTCCTATGATTTTTTTGGAGATAGTAAATCAATTTTACAATAGTTTAGGGGAGGTTAACGGAAAATAAATAAATAAATAAATATTGGGAATCCAAAAGCACTTCAACAAACAAAGTTACAACGCTAACCCTTTCTTTGATTGGCATTGCAACGCATGCCGGGTACTGCTAGTATAAGATATATGCAACATTTTACGTGTATATGTATAACGTCACATGACAGCGGTGGGCTCGTTAGCTGTCAGCAATTGTCGTAAGAGAGCCTACATAGATTTTCTTGAGAGCGGGAAATTTGAAGCATTCTAAAGACAAAAAACCTTTCGAAACACTATAAATAATGTAATATGCTTCATAAATAGACAGGTATAAGGAAGAAAAGGTTTAACGTAAGTACAATGGTACATTATGCAACGAGCCTATAATGGCTATAATTAAGACACGAGTATTTCCATACGAGTGTCTTAATTACCATTAAAGGCGAGTTTTATACGACTGTTTATGTTCGACGATAATTATAAATTTATTATATGTTTTAACATAAATATTCATAAATATCTGTTGAGAGTCAGCCACAAGAATTTTGTGATCGCAGTGCGAGCGCTGGGTATATCTCTGTCTTTCAAGATCTAATAATAATATCGTATGGCTTCGGGTGCCTGGTGCAAGCTTTGTTAATTGACACCCAGAGGGTAGCTTGCATGTCGAATTTAGTCGTTCCTTTGAACGCTATGAAAGTCAAGGAGGTTAGATATTTAAACTCCTTGACACTGCAGCACTTTCAAGTAGAGAATGGAGGAACTTTGTGTTGGCGGAAAATCCCGAGATTAATTTTGCCATTGAACACGGCCTACTGAATTCAAATGGGTTCTATAACATGCCAACGACGTATGACATGAATGTCGTGATTTTTGACGCCGTCAAAAATCATTTACCATGGCCAGGGGCGAACCTGCAATCTTGGGGTTGGTAGTCCGACACTATAACCACTCACCCACCGTGGCAAGCTTTCAAGATCTCTGAACGACCGACGCATGCGCACTGTGTGCTTGCAATGCCATATGCAGGCCATATGTTTACATCTGCCGTCCCTTAGTAATATTGTCAACGGAGTCGTTTGAAGGCAATGCGCTGTGTAGAAATTACTGTTGGTGATATTAAGGTACAGTGCTATTTCTTGTCTCATATTCGCCAGTTTATTTACGTGAACATATGGACGGTGCGTATTCCATGTCGGTAATTTATTCTAGTTCGATGTTGTGTTTATGTCCGACATGTTGGATTTTGAGCGCATGCGTGAAGGTATCGTTACCTAATTGGTAAATGAACGAGCTCTGATTGGCTGGAGAAACTGTATCATAATGAAAAACAGTGTTATAATGACCATCATTATGATACAGTTTTCTGACACATAATAGTGAGGGTCGAACATAAATGATGTTTTATTTCTCAGAACGTCCAGGTGGACATAGCCTCCCTTGCCTACCCTGTAAAACTGCGTTGACAGCACGAGAGAACGTTACCGCTGCCCCATGCAGCCAGTCACGTCAAGAGAAGGAAAGACGCCTAACATACAGGGTGATAAAATAGGTATACAATATTTTAGGGGCCGATAGTATGTATCAAGAAAAGAATTGACCGAGCATATCACCCGACCAAAAATCACTATACAGTACTAACAAGTCAAGGAGCATTGAAGCCAAATTAACACACTGCAAAACGATTGTCAAACCTGAAGAATTATATGCTTTGGAGACTTTGACTACGAACAGACGGAAACCAGTCGAAAAGTTAGTCAAAAGAGTGCGCAGCATATTGAGAAAAGATTTAGACAACTGTTGGGTTGACGGTTACATACGTTTGAAATCAAATAAAGAGTTATACAGAAAGATTCAAACAATCAATTAAAATGAAAAGGTTGTCATTCTATGGACACAACTTCAGAATATCCGATGATCGACTGACAAAGAAAATCTGGGATGTCATGAAATAAAATGACCAAAAGAAAAATTGGAATGACTCCAGGAATGTGACGAAGATCTTACAGAAATCGGTATTCAAGCGGACAAAAATATGGACAGATATAAATTTAGACAAATGATCAAAAACTGATAGGGATTTAATGTAGGGGCAGAACCCAAAATACGGAGGGGACCTCTTATAGGTCGAAAGAAGTCACTGAGTGATGGGTTCAAGAGGTACTAGCAGGAGCTCAAAGTTGACAAACGAACAAGAGCTAGACACTGAAAATAATATTATTAGCTAGGAGTTCATAATGGATCGATTCGAATCTGTCATTTGTAGCTCTTGAGTCGGTCAACACGATTGTGCCCAATGTATGGGTAGGGTACAAGATAGAAATATGTAAATACATTCCTGGAAAAAGTACATGCATTATTTAATTATCAGAATTAAATGGGGTAATTTAGGATTACGCTTTTCGACCCTCAAATGGCCATTATAACGTCCTGATATCTGTGTTGAGGTTAAAATTTACACTAAAATAAGGTACGCTACTGTAGTAGCTTGTCTTTGGTGTATGTTTTACGATTGGCAATTTGAATCTTGTCATACGTTAGGTTTGTTTCATGAATTACGTATGTAAACACTTGTGTACAATTTAGAAAATACATTATGTAGGGCTAGTACTAAATCATACAATAAACAAAAACTAGCATGCATTAGAAAATTATATTTGCAATGTTTACTTAACTTAGTAGTGTATTGTCGCACAGTTGTGTTGTCTTGTCGTTCAGCCTGCCCCTACGTTTCTCTACAGCGCATACTTTGTCACATCTGAACACTTGTTCATAGGAAGTCCTAAATGTGACGTCCATTCTTTGCAATGCACCCCTCTGCCCTTCAAAGTAAGTAAGATACCACGGTACGTACACAGAGTTCAGAGTTGAGAGTAATATACACATAAACACACAATAACATGACTGACCTTATTCTTCGGAGCACCAATACAACTACTCTGCTCATATTCACAACAACCCTTTTTTCTATTGTTCCTTGTGATCAGTATTCAATGTTAGGGGTACCAACTGTGATTATTTGGTGGTCTGCTCCTCCTATAAATTTGTAGGATTCGTATTTATTATACATTTTTATTGTACGTGAAGGTTGTGTATTATCCCCTCTTCCGTTTAATATTTATTCTGGGGCAATCTTCAAGGAAGCACTGGCGGAAGATGGTGGAGCGATCACGAGAATTGGAAAAGCCATTAACAGCATTAACTATAGCCTACGGGACGACACTGTCGTCATAGCAGATGAGTTACCTGCCCTTCCTTCAACACATGATAAACCAACTAGTTGAATTTAGCAAGAAATCCGGCCTATTTATTAACACTTCCATGATGAAGATTATGGCATTCTCTAAATGGAACATCCAAATAAACCTCACAATAAAAGGAAAAGCAGTTGAGCAAGTATCCTCCTTCAAATACTTAGGCACTATTTTGGACAGTCAATGTGACTCTAAGAGAGAGATAAAATCTAGGATTGAACAGGCCTGGGAACAATTCATCGACCTGAAAATATTCTTCATACGATCAGACCTGAGCTTACTACTGAGAATCAGAATGAACCGTTGCTACATTTTCTCTGTTCTCCTTTACGGGTGTGAAAGTTAGACTTTGGACCCAAGTACTGAGAAAGGAATTGAGGTATTTGAAATGTATCTGTACAGGCGTATCCTACGTATATCATGGATACTGAAAGTTTCGAAGAACAAGGTCCTTCGTTGGATGGAAAAGAAAAGAGAACAGTTACTGGTTATAATAAAACAACGAAAAACAAGACACTCTTGGGACATGTTATGAGAGGCGAAATATACCAGTTATTACAACTCATTATTGAAGGGAAAATTCACGGAAAAAGGTCTATTGGAAGTCGAAGAAACTCGTGAGTGAAGGATATCTTAAGAGGGCAAGGTTGCACATCAGAAGGGGCCTTTTATGCAGCAATGTCAAGACCACAGCTATCTGTATCGATCGTCAACCTCCGTTCGGAGACGACGTCTTAAGAAGAAGAAGAAGGTGATAAATATGGCTAGACCTTTCAACGAACAGGAAATAAATAAAGTTTCAACAACATGTGCTATTTAGATTCTTTAGGTTCCCAAAATTATATATATTAACATTTCCAATTAAAAACAGAAAAAATATTTTTAACATAACCACACATGATAGCTTGGCATCTTGGGAGTTAAAATTCCATCCATTATGAAAATGAGAAGTGGATTTACGCTGTTATAAAGCGACAAGACAAGTCACTTTACACCGTGAAAGTGAATTATTTTCTTGTAAATTTTGTCCGACTTGGTAATAAATTCCGTGCACTTCTCTGCATAACCTCTCATACAAGAATATTAGTCATTGCAGTGTGTTCCATTACAAGTGCATTGTGGGTATTAATAAGGCATTCTCGTTACATCTCGTTGGATTCAAAAGTCAGAATGAAAGGGTAATAAATCATTTTAATAGCACACACAACATGCATTACAAGCACTTTGCTGCCACACCTGCGTTAGGTCAATGAATTCACATCATGGAATTAGTCATAGTCTCCAAGTGTGCAAAGTCGGTTACTGATAAAGAACTGAATCTCATTGAACACTCGTGGGTATATAATAATAATATCGTATGGCCTCGGTGCTGAGTGCAAGCTTTGTTATTTGACACCCAGAGGGCAGCTTGCATGTCGAATTATGTTGTTCCTTGGAACGCTATGAAAGTCAAGAAGGTTAGATATCTAAGCTCCTTGACACTATAGAGCATTCTAGTAGAGAATGGAGGAACTTTATGTTGGCGGAAAATCCCGACATTAATTTTGCCATTATGAACACGGTCTACTGAAGTCAAATGGGTTCTTTAACATGCCAACAACGTATGACATGCATGTCGAGATTTTTGTTGCCTTTCAAAAATCACTTACCATGGACAGGAGCGAACCTGCAATCTTGGGGTTGGTAGTCCGACCAGATAACCACTCACCCACCGTGGCAAGCTTACTCGTGGGTGATGTATGGTAAATCAAAGTAGTCTTTCCTCTAAAGAAAGTTTATTTATTTATTTATTTATTTATTTATTTATTTATTTATTTATTTATTTATTTATTTATTTATTTATTTATGTATTGCCACAACAGGGCAGTGCCCCGATTACAACAGGAACAATGGTTTACACACAGATAATACATGTTGTTGTTGTTTGAGTCTTCAGTCTTTTGACTGGTTAGATGCAGCGCTCCATGCCTCCCTGTCCTGAGCTAATCGTTTCATCTCTACATAGCTACCACACCCTACATCCGAGGCAATCTGTTTAACTTATTCTAACCTTGGTCTACCCCTACAGTTCTTGTCCTCGACCCTTCCTTCCATAACTAAGCTTGCTATTCCTGGGTGTCTTAGTATGTGTCCTACTAACCTATCTCTTCTCTTCATTAGCAGTCGCCAGAAACATCTCTCCTCTCCCTCTCGTCTTAATACCTCTTCGTTTGTAACCCTATCGACCCATCTGATCTTCATCATTCTCCTCTAACACCACATTTCAAAAGCTTCAATTCTCCTCTTTTCTGCTGCACCAATAGTCCAAGTTCCACTTCCTTAGAGCGCCACGCCCCAGACAAAGGCTTTCAAAAATGACTTCCTAATACCTAAATCTATATTCGATATCAACAGATTCCTTTTTTGTAGAAATGCTTTCCTTGCCTGAGCCAATCTACTTTTTATATCATCTTTGCTTCGTCCATCACTGGTTATTTTGCTTCCTAAGTAACAGAAGTCTCCTACTTCCTTCAGCTTTCCACCTGCCAATTTGATGTCCATAGAGGTTTCTGATTTATTTCGGCTGCATTCTAGTATTTTTGTTTTACAATTATTAATTTTCATCATGTATTCTTTCCGTAAGACGGAGTCCATACCATTCAAAAACCCATTCAGATCCTCAGGCTTGTCGGCCAAGATGACGATGTCATCAGCAAATCTCAGAGTTGAAATTATTTCTCCTTGAATCTTCACTCCAGGGGCAGATGACCTCATAGTTCCGCCCCTTAAAACAACAATAACTAACTAATCTTCACTCCCACTTTAAATTTTTCTCTAATTTTCTTCATTGCTTGTTCAATGTAAAGATTGAAAAGTATGGGTGATAAGTTGCAGCCTTGCCTAACACCTTTCTGAATATCAGATTCTCTCTCATGTCCTTCAGCTCGAATGACTGCTGTCTGGTTTCTGTATAGATTGTAGATCACCCTCCTATCCCTGTACTTGATTCCAATAGATTTCAAAATCTCAAACAATTTAGTCCAATCAACGTTATCAAAAGCCATTTCGAAGTCTACAGATGCCATGAACGTTCTCCTATCCTTCCTTATTCTACCTTCCAAAATCAGTCTAAGACTTAGTACAGCTTCCCTTGTTCCTACATTTCTCCTGAAACCAAACTGGTCTTCACCCAACTCCCTTTCGATCTGGCTTTCAATCCTCTTGTAAATTATTCTAGACAGGATCTTTGAAGCATGAGTAATCAAGCTGATTGTACGGTAATCTTCACAACTATCAGCTCCCACTTTCTTTGGTATAGGGATGATTACTTTCTTCTTGAAATCAGGGGGTACCTCACCTGTCTCATAAATCCTACACACCAAGTGAAATAACCTTATCAGACCTTCATCTCCTATGCAGCGTAGCAACTCAATCGGTATATCATCTATGCCTGGTGCTTTGTTCCTACTTAAGTCTTCCAAAGCTCTATCAAATTCTGATCTCATATTAAATCTCCTTTCGCATCCTCATCAATTTCCTCCTCCCTTTCCATTACATGATTCTCAATCTCCTTTCCCTTATACAAACTCTCTATGTAAGCTTTCCATCTCTCAACCTTTTCTTCCCTATCTGTTAGAGGCTTTCCATTTGTGTCCTTAATATTACAGCACTTAGTCTTTTTTCCCCCAAATGTATTCTTAATCCTTCGATAAGCTGTGTCTACTTTTCCTAATTTCAGACAATTTTCTATACCTGCACATTTCTCTTTCAACCATTCTTCTTTCGCTTCCTCGCACTTCTTGTTGACCTCATTTCTCAGACGTCTGTATTCTGCTTTCCCCTTTCCATCTCTTACATTCTTGTGTTTCCGCCTTTCATCCATCAATTCTAGTACATCCTGAGTGATCCACGGTTTTCTACCTATTCTTTCTTTCCTACCAATGTTTTCTTCTGCGGATTTTGTTATTTCATTCTTCAAAAGTGCCCATTCATCTGCAATTGAAGTTTGTTTAGGGTATTTCATTAGTCCTTCCTTTATACTCTTCTTGAATCTTTCGTTTACATCCTTTACATTCAGTCTGTCTATTGCCCACTTTTTTGACTTTTCTTCAGTTTCTCCAACTTTAATCTGCATTTCATTACAACCAGATTGTGGTCAGAATTTATGTCAGCATACATAAAAATACATTAAAATACAAACTAAAAATACATTATGCAACGAGCCTATAATGGCTATAATTAAGACACGAGTATCTTTATAAAACGAGCGTATGCGAGTTTTACAATTTCCATACGAGTGTCTTAATTAACATTATAGGCGAGTTGCATACGACTGTTTATGTTCGACGATAATTATAACTTTATTATATGTTTTAACATAAATATTCATAAATATCTGTGGGATTCAGTTAATTCAGTTATTAGTGAACAAGAACAATCGGTATTTTTCTGAATTCTGTTTGGAAATATGGATTTTTGGAATAGCGGGGTTTTAGAACATTGGGGCTCTACTGTAAATAAATTAACAAATTTAGCATTTACTAGAAAACTGTAATAAACGTAATTCTTTTTCCAGGAGTATATTCACGAATTGATACCTTCGTGATGAGCGACTGAAGAGCGACATATGCTAGTTTGTACAGGCAACACTCCAAGAACGTCTTCAAATGTTTACATCCCTGATAAGTGAATTTTTTTACCCCATTTTTGTTCTGTTTGTTGGAGCTTGCTTTGTAAGGTAACAGCTACAATACTGACCTCTTTCAGAACTCCGTTATTAAATTTAGTATTTCTAATCATTTGATAAATTAACATAACATAAATTTGCATAATTGTTTCGTGGAAATGCTCTTTTTTACTAACAACCAGCCAACAGTGGTTCATGGATTTGGTCAGTTTTCTAGACCATATCACTCATTTATTTATTTATCGTATGGCTTTTAGTAAGAAAAATTCATTCTAATATACATTTTACTTAAGGTGTTACAAGGGAAACGGATTTGAAAACTACAGTTTTGTGAACATGACCGACAAAATTATCTAGTTCCTTAAACAACCTGTGCAATGCCTAGCTAAAAATTCCTTCACCAAAATGAACTACAACAATAGGTTTATATTTCAAAAATAAGAAATTATTTGAAAAGCAAGAATTTTCAAAGACTTAATGGTGGGAGCAAGGGGACCGGTTCCAAAGTTTCTTGTAAATACTGTATAACCTATGGGGTTCTTCAAACCTTCCAAAACATCTTCATCGTAACATTTTCATAGTCGCTCTCAAATGTTCTACAATCATTTTACAGAATCAACAGAATTACTTTTCAGTGGAAGCGGCTTCGGTGTCGTAGTTGGTAGCATACAGATATTCTATGCTGAAGATCGTGGGTTCAAACCCGGCCAAAGTCGTAGAAATTGTTAAGAGCGTTAAAAATCCCTCAGTATGCCTTCCTTCGGAGGGGAAGTAAATCCAGCGGGCCCATGTCATCGATTTATGGCACCTAAAGGAACCTTGGAGTAACTGCAATTGTGTGAAACTAAATTTGTAGCTAAATTTGATGGACGCTCTATTAAGTGCCAACATTTGCCACCAGGTGCCGGTTGCGGTGGTATCTAGTAGCCAAGTCCACAGCTAAGTGTCGTTGATGGTAGCATTTGGTAGTAAAAGTAGAAACTACTTGAAATTGATCGTCATCAGTCCTTACCTGAATTACAGATAACACACACTAATACAGTCATCACAATTAACATCGGTTATCAGACAGATTCTACACACAACCAAAGTACACGGGGCTACATGACCGCCTTGTCGCAGCCTCTAAACTGAGAAACCAAACAACTCTTTAGTAGGTCAACACAATATAATCTCAAATCCTGGGACATGTGAAACAATAACCGGATAACAAATTGCATGTGATTAAAATATATTTGTTATGGACTACAAAAGAGGGAGACTACAATGAGATGGCATGTATCGATCGACAAGTGAGCATCATCGGATAGAAATATACTAGACAAAATAGTTCTACAAATCACTACCAAACCCACAATGATACCCACAAACGGTTTCAGCCCTCAGACCAGAATTAAATTTGTTGGCAGAGCTGGGGAACGAACCCGGGTCTCTGCAATGACAGCCAAGAGTGCTAGTCACTATGCAACGAGGGGGTTGTATACTGTATAGCCTAAATCTTAACTTCAATCATAGTGATCAGGATTTACAATGGCCGCCAGGCGGTCGAAATGAGTAATCTTAAATTGCTCATATTTATTGTGAATAATAAGTAATACGAGTACATGTAATTTCTTCAGGACTTGTGCTATCTATATTAGGTATATTGTACCCTTGCCTAATAGTATTGGCCTACGTGTTGACCGACTGAAAAGTATAAATTGATAGCCGTACAGGCAACGGGGGCTGCGTAGCGCTGTCGGTAGAGGCGTTGAGCTTCTGACTGAAAGGGAGTGGGTTCGATCCCCACCTGGGTAGTGGAAACATAAATATCACTTTCGGAAACGCAAATAGCCCTGGGGTTCACTCAGCCTACACCAGAAATAAGTGTCAGGGTAATTCCTGGGAGCAAAGACGGCCGGGCGTGGAGCTGACAACTCCATTCCATCTAGTGCTGATTCTATTATTTAAACTAGTTTCCATGATGGTTCCGTATTGACGTGCTAAATAGTTCTAACAACAAATTGTATATCCGCCTTAGTCAATACATAAACGAAAATAAATTATAATTACACCTGCTCCTGGTACATGTTTCAGGGATTAATAGTTTTTATCCCCTTCATCTGCCAAGACAAATATCCGAAGAAAGATATAAAATAAAGCAACATGTACCAGGAGCTGGTGTAATTACAATTTATTTTCGTTTATGTATTGACTAAGGCGGATATACAATTTGTTGTTAAAACTACCTAGTGCTGATGTCGCAAAGAGTGGAAGCCTCTACCTTCTACTACTCGCAGGGCCTCCATGGCCTGTACGGAGTTGCTTTGCTTTGCTGTACAGGCAACACTGACAAGTGGCTTCAAAACTGCACATTCCTTCCGTCTTTCATTCCTTCCTTCCTCTTTTCCTTCATTCCTTCCCTCCTTCCTTCCTCCAGTCTGCAATGGAATAACATAACTTAATAATGTTATTGGTTTTACGTCCGTCTTAACTGCTGTGGCCTTTAGAGACTCCAAAGGGGATCTTTAACGTGGCAGTGTATCTACAGACACGGCTCCCTCGCATTTGCGCACCCTTAAATGCCAGCTGACTGCGCCGGATTCTACCCTGCAACCTTGGGCACAGCAAGCGAGAACGCTACCGCTGAGTAAGAACAGTAAGTTTTCTTAAAAAGGAGGAAACCAGTGATGTTGTCCTTATTCAGTTTGTCAGGGCAATTACCTGTTTGGTTCCATAAGAAATCTCCTGACAAGAAAAGGCGGGTTCAATGAATTGTAACTGGACAAGGAAGGGATTGCTTTACGTAAAACTAACATGCTGCAACTAAGTTCCACTGAGTTAAATTCATCAATTCTTGTGTTATCTTACAATATAAACGCCTTTTTTGGAGACCATTGACATGTTGACATGTAACACGTTTCAAGACGTTTCCATACCTCGACTCAATTTGACTCTGACATGCCCATTTTCAAGGCAAAGGAAGAATTACCGAAACGATTAATTATTTGTCTGGAACCGTCCACAAGGCAAGTAGGATTGATTGCTCTCTGGCTTGGAAACCAGTTCTCCTGGGGGAAATGTGTCCAACTAAAGGAATGATATTCCTTTTTTTCCTCTCTGATGGATCACCTCTTTAAGGATCTGTTCTGAATATTTTTTCTCTTGAATATTTTATATCAAATATTTAAAATTGCCATACATTTTGAGAAATACATCAAATTTAGCACCAAGCGATGCCACAAAAATTCCATATGCTAGCGTAAAAATGAAACAGGACTGCATAAAAGAAAATCTGCGGTAAAAGCGAAAATAGGCGTGTTTGATTAAATTCTCTGTGTTAAATTCGAAAATATAGTTTGATTTTTCCTATCACATCTGGTTTTTAATCAATCGTAATAATATGTCATTTTGCTTATAACAATAAAAAGGTATTTGAGTCTAAACTAGATGTGATAATAAAACATTTGTACTATTTTTGGATTCAGAACATTAATATCTATCAAAATTGCCTATTGTTTTACAGAAAAATCATGCAGGCGTGTGTAATCATCGGATTTTCAGTAAACCTCTCGTATTTTGCCTCGTGATATTTATAAAATGGTATTAAATGGCGTTAGATTTAAATACATTAATGAAATTATAGGTACAAATAGAAACTCACTACTCACTTTTGGGTAAGATTTACATGTAATAATTCACGAAATATTGTGCACTCCATATTGGTTTTAAAAATACATTACTCTTAACTTGTTCATCAGACTGTCTTCTTTTGTTTTCTTGATTATCTGTCGCTACTTGTATCACTCGGCATGGTCGAACCTCTGTTCTCGCCTACAAAATCCATAGCTGTTATGCCACAACTAATTATCCCCCAGGGCCTCATGACTAGTGGGACGTGATTTGACGACCACGGGACCTCATCTGAGTTCAGCATTGCTTCCACTTACTTGTGCCAGGCTGCTCTCTGTCCTCTTTCCTGTCGACCTTCCTTGGTCAACTCTTGTTCTCTTCCAACCCTGACGGTATGAGGGTGTCCGAGGCCTAAGGAGTATTTCGTTTTCCCGCCTTGGTTGGCCCTTGTCGCATATTTCCTCATACCCTCATTATTCGAGGAGTCAGACGTCGTCTTTTCTATTCATGGTAACTTCTGCCCTCTGCTGAAGGCAGTAAAGGAGGCAGGGTGAGTGTAGCCCCACCACTTATGGTGGAGAGTGCTACACCATCAAGGGCTCACGATTGGTGAGCTCGGGAGTTGGCGACCCCGAGGGTTTCCTGAATTGGGTCCGTTTCTACTTTCTTCCATTGGCTTTGAGGTGGACCCTCTAATCGTTTTTATCTGCCTTTCATGGCTCTGCTTCTTTCCAAGTCCCTCGATTCTCAATCCTCGAAATTTGAAGGTATTTCCTGTATCTGTCTTTTAATTCCATTATTTCATCATGTTGTCCTCTTCTTCTTCTAGCCTGTAAGTTAGTTGTTAGTTTTTGTTCTAGTGTTCATTTTTAGCCTACTTTTCACATTTTGCAAAAATGAGGAAAAAGTAGTCTTATGAGATCGATCCGGGAAAATGTCTGTCTGCCTGTCTGTCCTTCTGTCTGTCTGTGTGTGTGTGTCCCCCTATCAACTCCTAAACGGCTGCAGCAATCGAAACCAAATTTGGTATGATTAAAGATCTATACCGGGACATCTCAACGTCATACTTGAAAATGATGTCAGTGCTACCAACTGCTGAAAAATCGTAATTGAAATTTCAGCTCCATGTTGGATATCTTGGAATATATACATGGGAACTATTCCAAAATTGGCACATATATAGATACTAATACTTCAGTTTAATTTTCTGGAGGCCATATATGACAGTGTTGCCAAAATGATTCTAAGCCTACTGATAGTTCCAATGTTTAAATGCATATAACTCCTACACTATCAATTTGATTTCAACCAAATTGCGTATGTATAATGTGAACATAAACTGATATGACTGAGCGTATTCTTAAGAGCCACCAGGGCTGACAACTGTCAATAAATGCTCTCTCTCTATTTTTATCCAAATTCCAATATATCAGAAAGTATGCGAGCCAACAGCCTTAACTTTCGCACACGTATAGTGCCTGACATCCTAGATTAATTTGGAGCAACTAATGTATGTCAGTGCTACCAGCATGATTCTAAGCCTGCTGATAGGACCAATTTTTAAATACATGTTACTTCTATACTATCAATTGGATTTCAACCAAATTTTGTATGTGCTATGTGTACCTTAACATATATGTCTATGCGTATTGTTAAGAGCAATCAGGGCTGCCAACTGTTAATAAATGCTGTTTATATTTTTTACCCTAACATCATTATAGGCTATCAGAAAGTATGCAAGCCAACAGCTCTAAACTTTGCGCACGTATAGTACCTGCCATTCTAGATTAATTTGGAGCAACTAATGTACGTCAGTGCTACCAACATCATTCTAAGCCTGCTGATAGGTCCAATTTTAAAATACCAGTAACTACTATACTAACAAATGGATTTCATCCAAAATTGGCACAACAATAAATGATAATATTTCATATTATTTCTGACCAACACATGCATGACATTGTTGCCAACATCATTTTACGCACGCTGCATTAAGTCCAATGTTTAACTGCATGTAAAGTCCATGCTATCCATTGGACTTCAACCAAAATTTGTATTCTGTACCTTAAGAGATGGAACTAAGAATATATTCAGTAACCAGGGCTGTCAACTGTAGTGCTCTATCAGGCTACATAATACCAGGTATATTTCGAACTAATTAGAAATTTCTATATTACCAACTATTTCGTCATTATTCTAGATAGCCTAGGTCCATATAGATTAATCATTGGCATGAATTTTACATTTTAAGAAAAGTAGGCTCTTTAGTTCGTCACGGAACTTCTTGTTTCATCTTTCATTTTCATCCAATCCGTTATTGACCGATAACCTAGATGTTCGGCCTCTTAATATTCCGTCGGGCGCAATGAGCCTGAGAGGCACACTTGAAGAAATTATAACACAATAATATTTACAATGTTTGCTGAAGAAAATGTCTATAATACTTAAATATTTGCCCTTTAAACTATACGTAACACTTATTTCCATGTGTGATAAGAGTACCTTCAGAAATACTGTTTTTCCAGTATTCCTTCTCATTTTCATCGGTAAAAACACCAACTTCATTGTTTTTACATAACCCATAGTGATAATCCTAACAATGGTCATCACAATAATAAGTTTTACACTGATATTAATCTCATGTAATTTCTTTCATCTCATTTGGGTACAATCGTGTTGACCGACCGAAAAGCATCAAACTTTTGTTGACTCGTACATTCTCTGCCATTTACCTAATCGTGCACGATCAGGCGCAATGTGCCTGGCAGATCACTTTTGTAACAACAGCACCTGAGGAGGGTCATTGACAAACTGGCCGATATGGGCTTGAAGGTCATGCGGAAACAGGCAGCTACTGAAAAGTGGAAATTGCTCCGGCCCAACGAATGATGAATACGAAATAAGAATTAACAGGTGTGCCTCTCAGATCAGTTGCGCCCGATGGAAGGTTAAAAATAATAACAATTATCACCATCATCATCATCACAATTACTGTTCTTATCACCGTATAAAAGTTAAAGAACGAACCCCATTTGAGACTTATGACTAGAAATAATTTACTTGACAGAGACGGGAATCAAACCCGAACCTCCACTAACAATGCTAGGCCTAAGCCAAGAGATTGACTACTGTACACATGGGTTACGATCCTCACGTCCATATTCAAACGTGGTCAGATGATCCAGGTGTTCCGCCCCTTAAAATTTATTAATTAATTAATTTATTTAATAATTATTAGATACAACCATGATAGGTCATTTTACACTAATATTTTAACAATTTCAAATCATATTAACAATAAAAATAACAATAATAACAACAACAATAACAGGTAACAATTGGCAGTGATGGCAGCAAGGGACAAATCTCGGGAAAGATGCATTGAGTGATTGGGGTAGTGGGTTGATTAGGAGGGTGAGGGGGTAGGAATCGAGGATGAAAGGGATCTTCTAATGTTATGTTTGAATGTTCTATAGGGAGAGAATTTGTCAATGTTTGGAAGGGAGTTGCTAAGGGTAGGTAGACGGTGGAAAATAGAGCGCTTCTGTACTTCAAGACGTGGGCGAGGTACGTGGTGTAAATGGTTCTGGCGTGTTGAACGGGAGGGAACATGGAGTGGGAAGTAGCTTAAGAGCATGTTACATTTTGTGTAACCATTCATAACTTTATGTAGGAAACACAGGTCAGTAAATTGTAAGTGGCTTCTCAGGTCGAGTACATTGAGCTGATTTAAAATGTTGCATCTGGCAAAATGCCTTTGTGAAGGATTGCGAGCTTTGACAATTGATATGAAGAAATTAAAGACACTGTTCAATTTAGAAATAGTGGTTCTAGCCGAAGTAGACCAAATTGGGGAAGAGGAAACTAGGATAGTGAGAACATATGTGCTGAAGTATAATTTAAGTGCGGTGAGGTCTTTAATTTCTGTGAATCTCTATAGAATGCCGAGACTGCGCATTGCGCGAGATTCGATATGGTCAATGTGGGGAGAGAATGTCAGTTTATCATCGTGAATAATACCTAAATCTCTTACCTGAGAAACCGTATCCAATTTATTTCCACATATTTTATAGTCCGCTTGATTTCCAGATTTCAGTAGTGAGAAAGAAACTTTGAAGCACTTTTTGGGATTTGGAGATAACCTCCATTTGTTGAACCAATCAGTACATGTATTCACTGCTTCCTGGAGCTCAGCGTGGTCGTCAGAACTGGAAATTTATCTGAATATCTTGAGGTCATCAGCGTACAGAAGAAGGGAACACGGAGAATTTTGCACGCATGTGTTTATATCGTCCATATACAGCACGAAGAGAAGGGGTCCCAGGATACTGCCCTGAGTTACTCCTGATAAGACTGGGAGCCAGGACGATTCAGACTCTGGAATCACTACCCGTTGTTGCCTATTGGACAGGAAGCTTTGTATTATGGATAGGAAGGATCCATGTACGTTGTATCGTGAAGCAAGCTTGTGGAGGAGAAGGAAATGGTTCACGGAGTCAAATGCTTTGGCCAGGTCAACGTAGATTACATCTAGCTGAGATTTTTGATCTAATGCAGAAATTATGTGATGGTTCAGAACAGTCAGATTTGTTAAACATGATTTTCCAGGGCGAATCCATGTTGTTCTTCTGGGAAGTATGGTTTGGTGAAAGTGAGGAGACGGCAATGTATTATTCTTTTGAAGACTGAAGAGAGTATAGGGACGATAGATATAGGTCTATATGAGGAAATTTCGTGCTTGCTGCCTGATTTAAAGACAGGTGTGACATCAGCTCTTTTCCATGAGCCAGGAAAACTGCCGGAAGTCATGCACCAGTTGAGTATTATGGACAAGGGGATGCTGAGAGGTGCAGAGGTGTTTTTCAGGAATATAGTGCTTATGTCTGATGGTCCAATTGATCGGTTTGTGGGCAGACTTTTTAAAATATTGTGGATTTCATCGGGGTTCGTTGAAATTTGAGACAGTGAATCAGAACAGACGCTAGTAAGTTGAGGGGGACTGGGGATTGGTACGGGAACTGAAAAGGTTGAGTGAACATATTCATTGAAATGTGTGAACCTCGATTCAAATGGTATTTCTTCATTATGGAGGTTTAGGTTAAGTGGAATTCTAGGAGTCTTTCTACGGGATGATATAAGTGTCCAGAACTTCTTCGGGTTATTCTTGAGATTTCCTGTTATGGAAGAAATGTAGCGGTTGTAATCATCTGTCATATGAACTCTTGAAGTTTTCCGTAGGTGAATAAATGCATTGCGTATATGAGGATTAGGAACTGATTTCCACAGCGACCATGCACGAGTTTTATTTTGGAGAAGAAGTTTGGTGTTTTGACTTAGCCAGTGCGGATATTTGTTGGATTTGGGTAGAGAGAAAGGAACGTGTTGTTTAATAGCCGAGTAGAGTAAATCCTCAAACAAGGTCACAGCGCTATTTACGTCTCTCTCAGCTGTTAGAAGGCACCAGGGCTGAGATGATAAATCCTGATTGACAGCTTGCCAGTCGACCTTTCTCCAAAGAGAGAAAGCTTTCTTCTCGGCGGGTGGGCAGTTTTTATGTCTTCTGGCTGGGACGGGGAGGGTAGCTTCTATTAACTATGATCGGTGTTCAGGATATTTCTTCCAACGGTCACGGTGACATTACGCAGGGTTGAAAATATGAGGTCCAGTGTTTCGGATTTCCTTATTGGGTGCAGGTTGAACTGTTTCAGATGTAGTACGTTTATACAATTTGATAAGATGAAAGTATCTATTGTGGTAGATTGTATGGTACCATTGTCTATTGATGTCCAGGAGATATGGGAGTTAAAATCACCTAGTAACACTATTTCATTTTCTTGGCTCAGGGCGAGAACAGTAGAGTTGAAACATTCTTCTAAGGTGTCAATTTTGCTGGTAGGTGGGCGGTAGAAGCAACCTACGAGTAAATTTTTCCTTTTTGGGATATTAATCTCAACCCATATTATTTCACAGGAAGTTTCTAAATCAGGCCGATGTTTTGCCTTTAATTTGTTATGAACTGCGATTGCAACTCCACCACCCCTCTAAGACCTATCACGCCGAAAAACATTGAATTCAGACGAAAACGGAAGTTCCCCACATGATACGAAGTCTGACAACCATGTTTCAGAGAGGCAGACGATATCAAATTGATTAACTTCCGTTACATTTGCTAAACAGTCGGTTAGTTTGTTCTTGATGCTCTGAGCGTCTTGATAGTAGAGGTTAAGGGGTCCTGGGTTTAGATGTATGTCACCTGATAACAGTAGCAGTATCAAGCAAACCGCTCTGGAGGAAGCACGACAACGCTGCACCGGTCCAGGAGGTGTGCCGGGGACATGGCGCAGCACTGGGAGACCACAAGCCGCCGCGGTAGAGAATGTAAAATGTCATGCAAATTGCGTGCTTACCAGGAATTTGGAATTTTCCTGACCACATAGGCAGTTTGCCTGACAGTGGTGGCCAAATTGCAAGGTACCTTACAGGGGAGTTTCCTCTCTCGTTTACGGGTCGACGGAACTCGCGATCGACTATTTCAAAAGCTTGTCAACACACCCACACATGGGCGACTGTTGCCGTAATGGCGTCTCAGCCTTGCCAATATATGCAGGTACACAGCGCACCTGCACGGAATGCCGACCGCAGCGCTGCAACGGCGTAATATCACAACGGGTATTACTTAAAAAACAGCCCTCGTAGTTTCCCTTTGCTCAATATTTTGTTTTTAACAAGTGATTAATTGTAATGTTGGTAACTATTTTAACTATTTTATCTTAGGAAGGTAAATGTGGATACATTTTCATAACAATTGATTCAGTAGTTTGTTTGGTAGCATCATATTAAAAATGGAACTGTTTTGCTCAACTATTCAGTTAGCGCATCCTTAAGCCATAGATACCAAGCTTTTATGAGTAGTTATGTTAATAATATCTTGCCAAGTTTAGTGAGATTGCACATTTTTGATAACAATTATCTCCTATCCATATATTTTTAAAGATAGAATGTTGATACTTTATTCCGTAGCAGATAAGTATATTTTGAAAGTACGGTATAAGTTCCTAAATAATTAATGCTATGTTCCATTTGTTATATTAAAACACTTAATTAAAAACAAGCAGTTGGAGATTTTAATATACGGTAATTATGACAGCCTACACAACCTAAATATTATGAGATCTACACAGGGCCAAAAATTGTGTGTCCGTCCGTCTGTCTGTGTGTCTGTCTGTGTGTCTGTGCGTGTGAGTGTGTGTACTCTGAATGACTGTCCCCCCTATCAATTCGAACACGGTGAAACAGAATTGAACGAAATTTGGTACAGTGGTAGAACTAGCGAAGAGCACCTCAGTGTCATGTTTTATATCGCCGCCATCTTGACGGAAACGTAATGGCGGCCATCCAAATGTTAAAAGTTTAATCAAATTGCGACCAACCTAATCATTTGATCCCTCCCAAATTTTGCAACAACATACCTTTTTGTGAGAAGCATCTTTTATTGAACTACAAGGTCATCAGGCTAATAGTTTGCAGATAGCGGCCATATATGTGTGCAAATCGATTCCCCATATTGCACCCTTCAATAAAGCAATGTTTTATCAAGATTCTTTCTACGGGGTCGTGCTCAGTCCTGAATGCTTTTCAAAGCAAAGTTCTCAAAAACAACATGCTCTAATGAATAGAAAGGTCCATGACAGAGGCTATACTAGAAATAAAATGAATAACAAGTAGAATAAAAAGTATTTAATGACTGAAAATTATGTGAATAATAATAATAGTAATAATAATAATAAAAAGACGTCCTCCCCGACTTTCACTCCCATATGAAATAAATATATTACTGAGCGGTAAGAACTCGCTCCACACAACAAAACAATGTGAATACAGCTTCACTCAAGTGATAACATAAAATTGAGCGGTAAGAACTCGCTCCTCACAACATATGGATACAAGTCCATTTATCCTGGTCAAGAAGTTATATAATGCGTGGTGTACTGATCCTTAATAAGAAAATGAGTACTGATGCGAGTCCGTTTACAACTGAAACAGTCATATTGCTCACGGAGTTGCATCTTTTAAATCACACTACGGCTATGGGACCCACCCTTAATTAACACACTATAATTACTACTGACACATGCAAGATCTAAAATACTAAGACATGATGAATCTCCCCGGGATTCTAACCCGTGCCAAAGCACACAAACACAAAAGAGCATGCCAAATAGGCCAAAAAGCTCGCATCACAAAATGGGAAACAGCTTCGCACACTCTAATGCCACACGGGGTCATTGAACGCGTAAAATAAACACACTAGAAGTCAAGCAACAACAAAATACAAGTCTAAACGGCTGAAAATTATATTTACATGAATAAAAGTCAGACAAACAGATGTTTCGGAACATACCTTAAAACATGGACAACACCCATTTAAATCAATCAACTATTCTTTAAAACCGATCAGGGTTTTGTGAATTTAAATATCATCTTATATTGAAATACAGGAACCTAGCCTGCTGCTAATGACCACGTCGCGTTATCTGATTGAGCCCTCCCCTAGTTATGAGTCAACGCTGCCTCTTTTCTCTGTCAGTCTTCCAAGCTTGGTGCTAATTATACATGGAGCCATACAGGTCCCGTTATCCATCTGGAAACGCGCAAAGACATATCTCACTCATCCACTTGGATGGCAAGAAACACAAATATTTAACCACAAGCTCAGCCTCGCGAGGTTATGAACTGGGCTGATGTGCAGCAAGCCGGAATAATCTCAATGAAATATTTCCCGCGAACACATCATAAAATCACATCATACACCATAAAGCTTGGACTGACTCACTCATAATCATACCAGCTGGGTGGGCTCAAAACAGATCAACCTACATTGCGTCCATAGACACATCAAACAAAATAAACAACAGAAACTCGGGTGCAAGAGTGCCATCCCGTTCAGACTTGCTAGAAAAGCAACTATCAAAATAATCCTGATCCATCATAAATTCTGCTCACAAATAATTTTTTAACCCTCCAAATTCTATTTTTATCTCAAATAATTCAGTTCCATTTTTGTTATAAGGCATACTTCCGAATTACAATGCTTGACCGCGATTAACGCAAGCGAATGCGAGCACGAGCTGCGCATATAGCCCCGTATACTTGAACCACACATAATCACAATATCTACAAAAAAAAAAGCGCTCAGCTTGTCCCATACTTAATGTGTCAGTAAACAAGAACTAAGAATCTATATTACAAAACAAGCAAACAAATATCTACAAAAATACGTCCCATAAAACCACAGCTAATTTAATAAATAAATTCATTTGTACTCATTCCTTTCAAACAGCGTCAGGAAAACATCTCCAGCCATCACTCCTTTAAAATGCTTAGCTCGCCATCGACATCTTCTGGCAAACGTCCTGCTGGTTCCAAGATCCGCCCTCGTTCCTAGACGTCATCTCGTGCTGAATTAAAATAATGTTTGTCAGATACACACACGATATATTTACTATTAAATTCACCGATCAAGTACAAAATTCCTTTACTGTCTATTGGTGAATTATTTCGATGAACTCGCCCTATCTGGTAGTACTGGGACTACAAATAAATCACTGAAGTTACACTTATAACTTGACGAAAATGTTCCATGTTCACACACATGAAAAATATGCAGAGTGTCCACGACACTTAAATTAGAAGTTAAGTCTCACGTCCTCAGACGCTTGAATAACAGTCTTACGTCCTCAGACGTTGAAATAAAAGTCCTACGCCCTCAGACGCTGAAGTAAAAGTCATCTCTCGAAGCTTCCTGGACCACTTATAAATGAAACTGGCTAGAGCAGGCATGGAAGGGGATTTATGGAAACAATATTCCATAATAATTATTAGACTAGCATGCGATCGGTATCATTGAGTTCGTAGCAATGTGGAGGTTACGATTATGCTGTAGCTAGCTCGAATCGATCGTGGAATTAATCCGTAGATAACTCCCGCGTTAATTCACCCGGATGCGTTATAACGCCGAGTTGCCGCTTAAACAGGGCGTCTTGATATTATTGGTTCAGACTCTTGTAGATCTTCGCGAGCTCTTACTTGTATTCCTCCCACAAGGAGTGGTTAACATGAAGATTGACCATTCACATCGTAGCATTCAGTTTTCTTCTTGGCGCCAACTCTCATAGTAACAAGCCATATTGTGCGTACCCAAGCCTCCCTTCGCGCTAAAAGTTGCACCTGACCTCTGCGTCATGATTTCTATGCTACTTTCTAAAATACCACAGGAGCTTAAACCTTTGTGTTCTCTCTGCCACTGATTTCTCAACATTTCCCAATTCCGTCAGGCTCTCATATCTGCTGTTGTAGAAATATATCAAATGATGATGAATAATTTATTAGAATCCTTTATACAGCCTGTGGACAAAGGGTTCAATATCAATTCAAACACGGTGAAACCGAATTGATTGTTTTTTTTTTTTTTACAGAGGTAGCACTAGCAAAGGGCACCTCATATTTATGTTTAATATCCGTATAGCACGTTGTATTTCAACAAGCTACTACTACCAACATTCAATTATACTCCTTGAAAAGGACAAAGAGTTATAACAATACCCACACATTTAGGAGAAAGTAGGCTATATGTTCCTTACTGAACATCTTGTTTAAACCTTATTTATTTCGTCTTTTTTGAATAGGATCTTAATTAGCTCAGAGCAAGAACGAAAACACACACGACTTTAAAAGATAACAAGCGTGGAAAGTCAGCTAATTGCAGCATGTTCAAAGGATACTTATTATGAATCCAATTATTCACGGGACATCGATATATCCAAAGAGAGAATGATTCCCGCGCTGTCTTGGTTACAACACTGATAGCACTACGCGGCTGGAAATAATAATAAAACTGGTATACAAAACTTGGCGCTAGATCAGATCGTGGTATTTCTTAGCAAAATTCCCCTTGGCCGATATGTCGGTCACCTGGCAGTTGCTGAATAGGACAGCTAACGCGTCTGCCCGGAATGCAGGAGATTCAGGTTTGAATTCCGACACCTGTCTTATTCTCGAGTCTTACTCAACAGATAAGAAATATGATTCTCCTTTAAATTCAACTTAAGGTTCCTTACTTGGGTAATGTGCAGTTACTAGGACGATTACGTAATTTACTAATATGTGTGCTGAGGAGTGAGACAGCCAAGGGCCTATACAATATAACCAGTTCCTCTAATCTTCTTACTGTAGTGGATCTCGCTACTTGTGTGAATTTATAAGTATATCCTTCAAAATGAGATAAATTGGAAAATAATACAAATTGAAAGATTATAAAATTGGATAAGTTTCCGTGATGGGCGGCCTTGCTCTAGGAATACCAATCACCGTGAGTAGAGAGGCTGGTCGTGATCCATCTCGCAAGAGACTGTAATAACAGGAGTCATTTCGTCACGAGATTTCTCAGGATTAATACATAATAATAAGTATTAGTGATTTGTCTCCCTTGGCTGGAAGCCTGACGCTGCTCTGGTATCATGTGAGGAAGACATGCTACAGGACAACCAAGCGAGAAAGGAAACAAGGAAGAAAAGAAGGAAGTGAAGGAAGAAAGGAAGGAAGGACGTAAATGAAGGAAGGAAGTGAAGGGAATGGAGGAAAGAAGTGAAGGAAGTGAAGGAAGGAAGGGAGTGAAGGAATGAAGTGAAGGAAGGAAGGAAGAAACGAAGGAAGGAAGAAAGGAATGAAGGAAGGAAGAGGAGGAAATAAGTGAAGGAAATGAAGGAAGGAAGGAAGGAAGGGAGTGAAGGGAGGAAGTGTAGGAAGTGAAGGAAGGTAGGAAGAAAGGAAGGAAGGAAGGAATGCAAGAAGGAGGGGAGTGGAGGAAAAAAGTGAAGGAAGTGAAGGAAGGAAGGGAGTGAAGGAAGGAAGTGTAGGAAGTGAAGGAAGGTAGGAAGAAAGGAAGGAAGGAAGGGATGAAGGAAGGAGGGGAGTGGAGGAAAGAAGTGAAGGAAGGGAGTGAAGGAAGGAAGTGAAGGAAGGAAGAAAGGAAGGAAGGAAGGAAGGAAGGAGGGGAGTGGAGGAAAGAAGTGAAGAAAGGAAGGAAGGAAGGCATGAAGGAAGGAGGGGAGTGGAGGAAAGAAGTGAAGGAAGGATGGAAGGAATGAAGGAAGGAGGGGAGTGGAGGAAAGAAGTGAAGGAAGTGAAGGAAGGAAGGGAGTGAAGGAAGGAAGGAAGGAAGGAAGTGACGGAAGGAAGGAAGGAAGGAAGGAGGGGAGTGGAGGAAAGAAGTGAAGGAAGTGAAGGAAGGAAGGGAGAGAAGGAAGGGAGAGAAGGAAGGAAATGAAGGAAGGAAGGAAGGAAGGAAGGAAGGAAGGAATGAAGGAAGGAAGGGAGTGAAGGAAGGAAGGAAGTGAAGGAAGGAAGGAATGAAGGAAGGAGGGGAGTGGAGGAAAGAAGTGAATGAAGTGAAGGAAGGAAGGGAGTGAAGGAAGGAAGTGAAGGAAGGAAGAAAGGAAGGAATGAATGAAGGAGGGGAGTGGAGGTGAGAAGTGAAGGAAATGAAGGAAGGGAGTGAAGGAAGGAAGTGAAGGAAGGAAGGAAGGAATGAAGGAAGGAAGGGAGTGAAGGAAGGAAGAAAGTGAAGGAAGGAAGGAATGAAGGAAGGAGGGGAGTGGAGGGAAGAAGTGAAGGAAGTGAAGGAAGGAAGGGAGTGAAGGAAGGAAGTGAAGGAAGGAAGAAAGGAAGGAAGGAAGGAATGAAGGAAGGAGGGGAGTGGAGGTGAGAAGTGAAGGAAATGAAGGAAGGAAGGGAGTGAAGGAAGGAAGTGAAGGAAGTGAAGGAAGGAAGGAAGGAAGGAAGGAAGGAAGGAAGTGAAGGAAGGAAGGAAAGAAGTGAAGGAAGGTTGGAAGGTTGGAAGGAAGGAAGGAAGGAAGGAATGAAGGAAGGAGGGGAGTGGCGGAAAGAAGTGAAGGAAATGAAGGAAGGAAGGGAGTGAAGGAAGGAACTGAAGGAAGTGAAGGAAGGAAGGAAGGAAGGAAGGAAGGAAGGAAGGAAGGAAGGAAGGAAGTGAAGGAAGGTTGGAAGGAAGAAAGGAAGGAAATTAAGGCTGGAAGGAAGGGAGTGAAGGAAGGTTGGAAGGAAGGAAGGAAGGAAATTAAGGCAGGAAGGAAGGGAGAGAAGGAAGGTTGAAAGGAAGGAAGGAAGGAAGGCAGCTTGTAGTTTTACCGGTAGTTCTTGGGATCATGAACCACAGGTCCTCCATTTTAATATGGAATTCAAACCACAGGACGTGATATTTCACTACGAAAGTCTCTCATGTATTGACCGGGAATCGAATCTGGTTCACGTGGGTGAGAGGCAATTACCAATATTCCCCAACCTAGAGGAAAATACAGTACCAAACAAAAGCTTAAGACCAATAGATTTTTTGTTTTTGTTTCTAAAACATAGCTCCATCTTTCCACTATCAACAAAAAGATCGATTTTTGCCTACTTTTCACATTTTGTTACAAGTAGTTGCGTGAAGAACTATACAGCCTATTTTCATATATCCTACTCATGTTAATTGCCACTATGAACATACAAAATTTCAGTTTGATTGCTGTAATAGATTCGTAGATATTGTGAACCGACTAAATATTTCGGATGGTCGCCATGTTAGATTTTATATATGTAGGTCCTAGAGTTATGTACTGTTACATGAAGATTATTGTGTTCGTGTAGCATTCAAACTTCAATCGCATGATTAGGACACAAGAAGTAACAAGGAGATTTTAATAAATATAAAAAAGAAAAAAAAAAAGCTAAAACAGGAAACAAAGTAAAAATAAAAATAAAAACACAAGCAACATTAAAAGCAAAAGCAAAAATCAAAAAAGCCAAAGCAGAAAACAAAGGAAAAATAAAAATAAAACAAAACGAAAAATCAAGTCAAAAGCAGGACACAAAAGTAAAATCAAAAGCAAAAGCCAAAGCAGGAAACAAAGTTAAAATAAAAAATAAATATGGGAGCAAAAGCAAAGAACAAAATCAAAAGCCAAAGCAGGAAACATAGTAAAAATTAAAAAAAATAAAAACAAAAGCAAAATTAGAAGGAAAAACAAACTTAAAGCACAAAGTTAAAAAAACAAGAACAAAAGCAAAAACAAACAATAAATCACAACAATAAAAACAAAATACCAGACAAAAAACCTAAAACAAAAGCTAAATTTAAAAACTAAAGAGAGAATAAACCAAAAGAAAACCTTTTGTAATAAAGAACACAGACCTAGTGAAACACCCTTCATGGCTTAGTAGTTTAGATTTGACTACGCTCATCCACCTCTACAAGTAGAAGCAAATCCTAGTTACGCCACTAGTACGACATTTAAAGGCCCTAAATGAATCAACAACATCTTATCAAAATTGGCCACATGAATGTTCCAACATTCGTACCATCGTTAAATTTGCCACCTAAAATTGAAATATATGACAAGGTATAATCATTTTAACATATATAACATGAAATCTAGACAGAAGTTTATGAATAATACAACGGTTACACAATACTCGTCTTAAAAGATGGAATACATTCTATTCGCTCTTGTACTTTATTCACCCCTTTCGTGAGTATTTTCAATATCCCCAGATGAGATTAAATTATGGTAAACAACCATATGGCAGAGCTGAATGTGCTGCTCACACCTGGGCCCATACATTTCCATCCCACACTCCATGAGACTCGGGAACTCCCTGCAAGCAATTCTTCAGCACCTTTCTTGAAGCATAAACTATAGTTTGCATTACTACCACCCACTTCGCTCACGAGAAAACAATTGAATATCTGCCTTTCATACAGACCAGGATAACTAACAAGGATAGTTTAAGATTTTAATATCATTCAAATACGCTGAAGAAGGTATCAGTGACATACAGAAACCTGCACGTTTAATCACTCATTAAACAGCATTTTCACAGTATTGATAAGGTGGATTTCAATAATTTTTATTACAATCAGTCAATACGTATAAAAAGGATACGAGCCTTACAGTAGTCGCATGTGATGTGTAACATCTGACATGTTATCCTACTCGTATACTACACAGCATGGACATTCTTAAAATGTTAATTTACACTCCATTTTCATACTGGTACTATGATGAATGTATAGATTGAATTGGAGATATGCTACTGTCACATTTGTGGCGCAGCGGTCAAGCTGTTAGTCTCTCACCAAGGTAGACCGGGTTTGATTCCCGGCCAATACATGTGAGATTTTCGAATTGAAATGCCATGTCCTGTGGTTCGCATTCCATGTAACAGGGAGGTATCGTGGATCATGATCGTGAGATTAACGGACACGCAAAACTACAAGCTTCCTTCCTTTTACATTAATAATTCATAATAACGAAGTGACACACAACGTCGACAGTACTCTCAAATACTGTGAGCACATTCCTCAGTAACTATAACTAAAGCCCTGCGCGGATGCGGATATC
The DNA here is from genome assembly GCA_946902985.2 of Meconema thalassinum. Classification (NCBI taxonomy): domain Eukaryota; kingdom Metazoa; phylum Arthropoda; class Insecta; order Orthoptera; family Tettigoniidae; genus Meconema; species Meconema thalassinum. The sequence continues at coordinate 612,634,398 of OX336388.2, forward strand.
CGCGGATAAACCCGCGGATATCCGCAAAATATTTCTCCACGCGGATGTAATTTGCATGGCTGTGCGGATTGCGGATACGCTGCGGATAATGTTTGGAGTAAATTTGCGGATAGTTTTTAGAATACGATGTGGAACTTACGATAATATCACATATTTGATATGCCAATCTACAGCTTCATGCTTAAAAGAGAAATACTCCTATAATGCGTAAGAAATATTCAGGCACGTTTCGCACTCCTACACGAGAAGATTATTTTACCCACATGCTTTAAGTACATTCTATTAAGTACCGTATTGAACCCGCTGAGCTATGGTTCATGTGATATTTTTTATGACAGAGCATTTATGATGGGATGTTGTACTTTTGAACACACCCAGGAAGCCACGTGAAGCTGAGAGATCACGCGATACTTTGAAGTAGCGGTGAATCGCACTTTTGACTTTGGTGTAAACTGCTAATTATTATCTGAGGTCTTATTAATTATTTTTATCTTTCCTACGAGACTCAGAATATTCCATTTCGTCATGCTGCATTATTAAAACATTTTGGAGAATGTTTATTTTTACTTTAGGTAAGGTAATACCCTTGCAGATACGCAAAAAGGAACGTAAGTAGTCGCTCAACGTTTTCGTTTTGACGACCTACTTTCTAGAGACACCCAGTACCGGAGCACTGCGTCTTGAGAATCCGCCTTGTGTAGGCGTGGAATTACATTTGTCCTACGAGACGTAGAAGAATATCCGCTGTTTAGCGTTAAAAGTGATTATAAGGTGCCATCGAGCAAGCAAATACTAATATTCACTGTCGATGAAGTCCAGTGAATTAAATAAGAAGCTTGGGAAATAATTATTGGCAAGTATAGTGTATTGCACAACATTGCTGTGACATCACATATTACCCACGCGTATGTGGAGGGCAGATGCCTAGTGGAAATATACAGGTAATAGTGTTACAATTATCCTGAATAAGTGTGATTATAATAGTATGAGATATTTAAATTGCCAAAGTGGAAATTTCATCTTTGAAACGTTGTATAATTCACGGATGCTGCGTGATACAAAAGTAGCGTCACTAGCACGTGCAGCATTATAAAATAGTATTAGCTCACATGCTAATCCACATCTGCAAGATTAAGGCTGTGTCGTATTTTATAATTGAAGCCTATAATAGTCACGACGGACATTATAATTTTGGAAGTGAGAGGATGAATAATCACGCAACTTATTTCGCTACCCACGTGATTGGACTTTTATTCACCATGGTTGAAGCAGTCACCATGGGCTAATACCATCCCAGTATGGGGGGGGGGGGGTGACGTTTCTACAGGAACCAGCATAATGGTGGAACTTCCAGAACGATGAACGAGAGGGAAGGAGCCAAAATGCCATTTCCAGGCATATCCACGAAGATGTCGACAGGGACAAATCGAACCCTGGTCTTTGGGGGAGTCCAGATGGGAATCCTGATGAGGAGGATACCGATCCAGAGAGCCAGAGAGGTTTATGTACAGCCCTTGTTGTGGAATAGAGAGCTGAGTGAGAGCTCCTCCATTTCGTGAGTTTTTGTCACACCCCTTCTTTGTTCTAGTTTCTGGTGGTGTAGTAGTTTTAATGTAGTTTGTGAATCAACCACACTCAGTGTCAGCCATTTTTCTAGGTAGGGATGTAACTAGATTAGTTAGATGTCATTTATTTCAGTTTAGAGTGAGACACCTTGGGGTCAGACATTTTGGTCAGCCCTGGTGCAGCTTGGTGAACGTCGTGGAACGTCAAAGCCTACCTTTTGCTGAACCTGATCGTAGTCATTTTGAGGCTATTTTGTTCAACCCTACTTGGGGTAATTTTCAAGTCTTTGCTGACTGTAGTTATGGCAATCAGATGCCTTGGTTATTAATTGACTGCATTCTTCGCAGCCATCCTTTGTTACACCCCTGACTGTCGTTAGAACGGTCGTATCATTTAGGTAGTCGACAGTAACTACCAGTTTGTAAATGCATTATATTTCATTTTGAATAAGCTCAGAAGCTATTCTTGGTCATGTTTGAACCTAACAACTAGAAGGAATGTTTCGTTGCCTAGCATCGAACGCGGTTCCCAACGTATCATTAAGCAGATCTAGTGTGTGAATCTGTGCCACATTTATAATATTTTTCTTGTGTCGTGTGAGACACGTTTTTATTTGATGTTCTAGCAACTACTGAGTTGCATTTTTAAAGCAAAGAGCTTCAGTTATTGTAAGTTTACTTTCATTTAGACGTCTTTGGTAGAAAGACGGAAGTGTATTACTATACTCAGATTTATAGCGTGCGTTTGATACACGGACTCTGTAGAGATCCGTAACACATGGTAATGTTTTTTATGAACCGGCCAAGTGCAGGTTTTGTATTGATTAAATCGCCGGCCTTGAATAAACTGGTTATGTAACCCAGTGACCTAGAGCACGCCTGCTTCATTGTGAGACAAAACTACTATAGACGAGGACAGAGTACGATTTGTATTCGCTTTTCCTTTCATTGCTATTTTGCTTATGGAAACCAGTTTCCACTCTTGTATTTGATCACTTGTTTTATGGATCGGTTTTTGTTAGTTTAGCGCTCTGTTGCGTGTATTGTCGTATGACAGGTACAGTTATGTAAGGTTTTCTATAGGATGGTGAAGTCTATCCTGTTATAGCAGGATGTTATTGTATGCTTTGTCCAGGGATGATCCCGTTGACCAGATGTTATTGGAAGGTAACTGTTGTACAGGCCTATCCCAGTGTTATTGAACGCGAGCTTAGCGCCGCTGGTAACCCGTGTTATTGTGTGTCCGAGTTGTTATACTCGTTGATTATATTCCGACTGTTGAGTCGAGGCTTTTTGGTGGAGAATGATCTCAGTTGGAGACACTCCGTGCCCAGGCTATTGTCAATGTTATTCGCCATAAACCTACGATAAACCTATAAACCGACATTCTAATAATAAAATGCATAATTGTTATAAAACAAGCCTAACTAACGATTCTTTCTATCTAACTTTGTTCTTTGCATTCTGGAACTGTTGACATAGCCGTGCAGTTGAAGATAATTTCCTTGTGAGGAAATGACTAGGACAGTTGACATTTTTGTAGCGACCTGAAGCATGTGCGAACCTAGAGTTCATAACTTGTGGAGCTCAGGCCATGCGATGTCAGACGTGGTCTCAACTGCGCATTCGTCACCGTAACTATACACATTAGATGACTATGGTTTACAAAGAGTAAACCAAGGTGTAGGCAGGAATTTTTAATAAAACTACTGTGTCTATTTCGTTATTAATTTATGATGTCAAGTGTATTAAACCCTACATGTTACTTTGTTGTGTGCTGTTAGCACATAGTTATTAAGTATAATTAAATTGTTTGTTTTTCATGGCTGTACACTTAGCTTTTGGATGTAATTGTTTTCTGTTACGGACGTCATCGCCGTAAATTTTGTTAATTGATAGGACTTAGCTAGTTGAATTAATGTTAAATTTAAATGTCGAAATGGTACCATCCTAACCTAGATTTGTTTTGCTACCCTGTTAAATGTAAATTCAGATATTAGCTTGATCTTGTAACTTGAACTAGGGACTTGCGTCGTGCCATATTCCTAGCGTTGCTGTTGTTGCTTTATCATTGTGAGTTAGATCTTTCGCGAGGGTTTTTCAGTAACTTCTCAGGTAGGGGGACCTGTTCTTTATCTTAGTTTATTTATTAATTTGCGGACTAGCCGATTATAACCCTCCGAACTAGGCTAGGGACTTGTGAATTTTAATAAATTTTCACGGTGTTTTACATGAGTCTGGATGTTTATTTTCTCAGTCTAGTTTTAAGGTGAACCTTTCCTTAGGCGGTCTATGACCATCGTCACCATGTACCACGATCCCTGTGGACTACGGACTCTCGTGCCGCTTTAGCCTTTATGGAAGGTCACCTGATCCTCACGGTACTTTTCATTTTATTCGATTTATGTGTCGTTAGTTGAGTCATCGTGGTTGTTGACATCAACTAAACGGTCACATAAAATGGCGCCCAACTCATGTGCCGACGTTAACGTGGTGACCCTCAGTACCATGTTATTTTTTTTGAGGATCCTAATGTTGATTAATGGTAAATTGACAGGACTGGGACGAACTTAGAAAGTCGTACTGCAGATCAATTGACCGCATGGCATTCATGTTTGATAGAAGTCCATGGGGTGAGGCTTTAGTGTTGAATAAATGAAGGATAGGATTTTCTTTGATGATGCCTCATCCTAAGTAAATGTAATACTTTGCTTTGCTCACCGTTGTCTTTGTAAATGTAGAAGCACTTAGTTTGCATACTCCAGCTGTACTCGTGATATTTATATAAATGAAGCAAGCTTTTTACCACCAAGTAACTAATCATAGCTGTAAGTTCCAGTAGAAATTGATCCCTCACTTTCTCATATATTTCTTATCTATGGACGAGGAAACTATTCGTCGTGTGTTTGGAGAGATGATGGCAGGTGTGAATGCCAATCTTCAACAGAATACTCAGGCTGTAAACAATGTCAGTGGTCATGTGGACCAGGTTAGACAGGAAGTCAACAATGTCAGTGGTCATGTGGACCAGGTTAGACAGGACTTAGAGATTAACACTCAGTCTATAAACAATGTAAGACAGGACTTAGAGATTAACACTCAGTCTATAAACAATGTAAGACAGGACTTAGAGATTAACACTCACTCTGTAAATAATGTTAGGGCTGATTTAACTCAAGTCAGGGCAGACATGGACACATATAGGATCGAAGCGAGAAATGATCTGACGACAGGTTTAGCAGCTGTTAGGGTTGATGTCATACGACACCATCAGGAGGCTAACCAGCGCGTAGATTGCTTAACCGACCAGATGAATAGAGCTAGGGAGGAGGTGCAAAACCGATTGGAGGAGCACACAGCTCAAATTCAGACAACCTTGAATAAAGTCCAGATAGACATGAGAGCAGATCTGGAACATACCAGGGAAGAATTCGGGACTCGACTAGATCACGTCGAGGGATTTATCGGAAATGTGAAGAAGGACATGGCAACCATGAACGTTGGTTTAATCTTGATGAGAGGAGCTGCCAATGCCGTTAATAACAACGTGAAGACTATCGTTGATGGCATGATGGAGATTAAAGAGGAACTTAACACCAACAGGAGAAACATTTCTGAATTGACGGAAACCGTAGACAGTCTACGTGAGACAGTTGATGTTCATCATGAGGAACACAAAATTGACCTCATGTTATTGAGAGGTGACCTCAAAGAACACGAAGCTACAGTCAAGGCTAAGGTAGCCGAGGTTAGAGACGATGTGGGTAAAATCCAAGAAAATATGTCCAGAGTTGAAGGAGATATCGATTCCTTACAAAAGAGATTTGAGGAAGTCGCGGTGACCGAGAGGTTAGACCTCAGTTATAACCTTAGGACGGCCATACGCGAGGTAGACACAAACCTCAAGGGAAAGGTTGACAGGATCGAGCTGCAATTGAACGACTTAGGCAACAAAGTCGCAGCCAGAACCATCCCAGGTCTTGAAGTAATAGAAAGACGCCTGGACAGACTCGAGACGACTCCAAGAGAGAGACACGTACACCCACAGATGGGAGAATCTCAGGAAACGCCCATATCTCGATCAGGAGGAATGATGCCTACCCATTTCCAACCCAGCGCGCCTATGGAATCGCAACCGCCACAATTCACTAATTTAGCGCAAGGTCAGACCTTGAACTTTAACGCTCACCCGTTTCAACCAGCATCTAATCGAATTAGTCATGAGACTAACACTCCTACGCAGAGTTACATGCAAAATACTTTCAGACCCGCGAATACGCAGGGAAATGTCACCATAATTCGTTCGAGAGGGGAGCAACCAGCTCGCTTCTCGGGAACTGGGAGCGGTGTTACTCCAGTGGAATTCCTAGCAAATGTCGAAAGCTACTTACGTGATACTATGGTAACTCCAGAGAGGGAACTAAGAGTTATAGAGCGACTGCTTGAGGGACAAGCCGGTACCTGGTTCAGAGCATTCCGATACTCATTCACAGGCTACCAAGACTTTAAGGAAGCGTTATTAAGAACATATTGGTCGAGCGACATCCAGCAGAGCATCCGAGCTGAGATGTACACTCGAAGGTACAGTTCCAATACACCTACTCGTTATGCGAATTACTTCGCAATACAGCTCGCGAAGCTCCGTTGTCTTCAGCCTCCATTGTCCGAACAAGATTTGGTGAACACAATTGTTTGGCAGTACCCTGCGGATGTACAACGTGTGTTAATCGCTGCAGGGGCATCCACTTTCCAGCAGTGTGACCAGATACTGCGAAGGTTGGACGCTAACACAGAACAGTTTCCTACACACCGTCAGCAGAAGGCTGATAGACGCGAGGATAGACATATGAATCTGACGACTGTTGATAAAGTAAGCCAGACGCCACAACAAACACAAACCACAGAGGATTCTGGGCGATGTGATAACAATTACAGTTATAACAGGAGAGAATGGAACAACACTCCGTATACTCGAAATCAACATGATGACCGGCGAAGTCATTGGGACCGGCGATTCGACCGAAGGACGGACGACAACCGACGTCATGAAAACAACCGCCGAGGGAATGAAGGAAGAAATCAGCAACACGGACGTATCCGTAGAGACTATCGATATAGTGGGGGTTACGACAGAAATCGAGACCCTAGATACCAGCCAGACAGGGATTGGAAAGGAAGAGCGCGGGAGAGCCGTGAGTACCTCCAACAATTGAGAGAATTGCAGATCCAAGAAGAGGGAGAACGGAACCCTACTTCGAGGGAAAATAGACATTCGGCGCAGGAGACGGAGCAGAACCAGCCCAGTACTTCTCGCCATGACAGAAAAAAAAACTCCGAAAAATCAATAGATTCTTGTTTGGTTGAGCACCGAGTAACTGCCTCTATATTACTCTGGGAGCCAATCCAAGAAGACTTGTTGGACGAACGACGAACGACGAACCACAATTATGAATTAACACGTGTACCCAAGATTGTAGCCACCTTGAATGAAGTCAGTGTAGTCATACTCATCGATACTGGGGCGATGATTAGTGTAATTTCCGCCGATTGCCATGCCAGACTTAGAGCAAACTCTGAGGTGACGGAGTTGCCCATTTCAGCTATAAGAGTCAGAGGTGTCATACCTGACCGCGTTGTAACGTGCAAAATCCAGATTTTGTGTACTGTGAAGATTTCGAGCCACGTGTACTTGCACGAATTTCTCGTAATGAAGGGCCTGCATCATGATGCCATTTTAGGCGCAGACTTCATTAGAAAATATGATGGAATCATTGACATGGGACGGAATACGGTAGAGTTCAAGCCGAACGAACCCATTCAGATGAGCCTAATTGAAGAAGAACCGGAATTCCTATCCGAAGTAGACGTAGTCGAAGCATTAAAGGGCAAGGAAATTGAGGCGACACTAGATGCCGACGAAGAGGCAGAATCGTTATCAGCACCCACACATGAGGATCTTGAGGCAATACTGAACGAATACAGAGATATATTCGACACCACACCTGGTGAGATATTAGACTACGAGTATGATCTTGTATTACTGGACGATTCCCCATTCCAGAAAAGGATCTATCCGATTGCCGAGAAACATCTCGAAGAAGCTGCTAAGAAGATCCATGAGATGGAAGCAGCAGGTACAATCAAGAAATCACCGACTCCTTTCTTGAATCCCATAATACCTGTGGTTAAGGTAGATGGAAGCTTGAGACTTTGTCTTGATGCCAGAGCCTTGAATGAACGCCTAGCTCCTGAGCACGACAGACCGCCCAAGATTAGGGACATTCTCAGGAAGTTCAAAGGAAAAAGGATATTTTCATCATTAGACTTGGTTCAGTCTTATTACCATATCAGATTATCTGAGCATACTCAGAAATATACTGGATTCTTGTTTGATCAGACTACTTATGTATTCCAAAAACTACCATTTGGATTGAAAAATGCCGGAGCCGCATTAATCAGAGCACTTGATGCCAAGCTGACTCATGAAGTGAAGCAGAAAGTAATATGTTATGTGGATGACATAATCATAGCTTCGGGAACAGAAGAAGAGCATTTAAAGACATTGCGCCTTGTTTTTGAGAATCTCCGACGGGCAAATTTTAAGGTCAAGTTTGACAAGTGTCGATTTTTTCAGGAAGAAGTGAAATTCGTAGGACACATAATCAATGGAGAAGGATATAGACCGAATCCAGCAAAGATTAGAACTGTTGCTGCATTTCCAACACCAACCCGTGTGAAACACGTGAGACAATTCTTAGGAATTCTCCAATTCTTTGCTGCTCATTGTGAGAAGTATTCCGAAACTGTTGCACCACTGCAAGGATTATTGAAAAAGAACTGCAAGTGGAACTGGAATGATGAATGCGAGATAGCTTTCAGGAGAGCTAAACAGATGCTTGTGGACTCAATTCAGTTAGAATATCCAGATTACTCTCGGAACTTTATTCTAGAAACTGATGCATCTGCCATTGGTATAGGAGCCATTTTACTGCAGGAAGATGATGAGAAGAAACGTAATTACATCGCTTTCTTAAGCCGACGTTTAAGAGCACATGAATCTCACTACTTCACGACCGAGATAGAAGCACTTGCAATTGTTTACGCACTTGAATACTGGCAGAAACTTCTGTTAGGTCAGAGGATTATTGTGAGAACCGATCATCATGCGTTGACCTTCATCTTGAGAACAAGACTGGCAAGCGACAGGATCACACGTTGGACGCTGTTTCTCCAACAGTTCGATTTGGAAATAGTTTATCGACCAGGCAGAGAGAATGTGTTGGCCGACATCCTCAGCCGGAATCCTGAAGCTACTGTTAATGCCATAGACATCGAGGGAGAATGCGAGGAACACCTTCGCCGATTTCGTCATTTACCTGAAGGACAGCGACGTGAGGAGGAACTCAGACATATTATCCGTTTCCTAGAACGAAGAATGGATCCACAGGATGATCATTATGCAAGGATTGCTGCTGTTGCAGATGATTATTTGATTTATCATCGTGTCTTATACAAGTTTGTAGACGAGGACCACACTCAACTGCGTGCAGTTATTCCTAGGAGATACCAAGAATCTGTTATTCTTATGGTACATTTATCCATTGGACATGGTGGAACAGACAAAACCATTGCAACTATCAAGGAGTCTTTCACATGGAAAGGGTTAGGAGCCACCGTTAGACAGTGTTTACGTGCTTGCGACGCATGCCAGCGGAACAAATACACGTCACACTTGCTGAAGGAACAACCTAGACCAATACTACCAACTCAACCTAGAGAGTTGTATGCACAGGACCTGTATGGCCCAATACCTAAGGCTCGTCGTGGGAATCGATACATCGTTGTAACGGTGGATGTGTTCACGAAATATACGATGCTTCATCCAATTCAAAAAGCTACTGCACATCAGATTATTCAGAGGATTAGACGTCAAGTGATACCGGAGGCAGGAAAGCCACAATTCTTGTTGACTGATCACGGATCACAGTACACCTCAGCAGAATTTGCCAATGCCATGAATGAGCTTGAAATAGGTCATGTTTTATCATCTATTCGACATCCAGAGAGCAACCCAGCAGAATGCGTGATGTCTATTATCGCAAAATTCTGTCGATTATATTGTCAAGAAGAACACTGGCGATGGACTGAAGTCCTTGTTATTATGGCAAAATGTATTAATTCAACAGTACATGAGAGCACTGGTCAAATACCTATGGTCTTGCATTTGAACCAGATGCCGCTGAGAATATGGGATCGTGTTATTGTAAATCCACCTTGTTAACAACCATCACATGCCAGCAGACTTTTAGCTGCGAGAGAGACTATGGACAGACAAGCTGCCAAGCGCTTGAGAAGAACTAGACGCCAGAGGTTTAGAGAACCACTAGTAGAAGGAGACCTTATCCTTATAAGGAGACCCGGAATTTCTAGTCCTATAGACCGCATATATGGGAAATTTCTATCCTTGTATTATGGCCCCAGTCGTATCCGACAGCCTTTAAACAATGGAAGTTATGTGATAGAAGACATTAGGACAGGAGAACGCATTGGAACCTTTAATGCAGCCAATCTAAAAAAATATCACTCTTGAATGAATTTCAAAGCAAATAAAAATGTTATCCCAACATTTTATTTGAAACGACAGAGAGGCAGATGAACCCGCTGAGCTATGGTTCATGTGATATTTTTTATGACAGAGCATTTATGATGGGATGTTGTACTTTTGAACACACCCAGGAAGCCACGTGAAGCTGAGAGATCACGCGATACTTTGAAGTAGCGGTGAATCGCACTTTTGACTTTGGTGTAAACTGCTAATTATTATCTGAGGTCTTATTAATTATTTTTATCTTTCCTACGAGACTCAGAATATTCCATTTCGTCATGCTGCATTATTAAAACATTTTGGAGAATGTTTATTTTTACTTTAGGTAAGGTAATACCCTTGCAGATACGCAAAAAGGAACGTAAGTAGTCGCTCAACGTTTTCGTTTTGACGACCTACTTTCTAGAGACACCCAGTACCGGAGCACTGCGTCTTGAGAATCCGCCTTGTGTAGGCGTGGAATTACATTTGTCCTACGAGACGTAGAAGAATATCCGCTGTTTAGCGTTAAAAGTGATTATAAGGTGCCATCGAGCAAGCAAATACTAATATTCACTGTCGATGAAGTCCAGTGAATTAAATAAGAAGCTTGGGAAATAATTATTGGCAAGTATAGTGTATTGCACAACATTGCTGTGACATCACATATTACCCACGCGTATGTGGAGGGCAGATGCCTAGTGGAAATATACAGGTAATAGTGTTACAATTATCCTGAATAAGTGTGATTATAATAGTATGAGATATTTAAATTGCCAAAGTGGAAATTTCATCTTTGAAACGTTGTATAATTCACGGATGCTGCGTGATACAAAAGTAGCGTCACTAGCACGTGCAGCATTATAAAATAGTATTAGCTCACATGCTAATCCACATCTGCAAGATTAAGGCTGTGTCGTATTTTATAATTGAAGCCTATAATAGTCACGACGGACATTATAATTTTGGAAGTGAGAGGATGAATAATCACGCAACTTATTTCGCTACCCACGTGATTGGACTTTTATTCACCATGGTTGAAGCAGTCACCATGGGCTAATACCATCCCAGTATGGGGGGGGGGGGTGACGTTTCTACAGGAACCAGCATAATGGTGGAACTTCCAGAACGATGAACGAGAGGGAAGGAGCCAAAATGCCATTTCCAGGCATATCCACGAAGATGTCGACAGGGACAAATCGAACCCTGGTCTTTGGGGGAGTCCAGATGGGAATCCTGATGAGGAGGATACCGATCCAGAGAGCCAGAGAGGTTTATGTACAACCCTTGTTGTGGAATAGAGAGCTGAGTGAGAGCTCCTCCATTTCGTGAGTTTTTGTCACACCCCTTCTTTGTTCTAGTTTCTGGTGGTGTAGTAGTTTTAATGTAGTTTGTGAATCAACCACACTCAGTGTCAGCCATTTTTCTAGGTAGGGATGTAACTAGATTAGTTAGATGTCATTTATTTCAGTTTAGAGTGAGACACCTTGGGGTCAGACATTTTGGTCAGCCCTGGTGCAGCTTGGTGAACGTCGTGGAACGTCAAAGCCTACCTTTTGCTGAACCTGATCGTAGTCATTTTGAGGCTATTTTGTTCAACCCTACTTGGGGTAATTTTCAAGTCTTTGCTGACTGTAGTTATGGCAATCAGATGCCTTGGTTATTAATTGACTGCATTCTTCGCAGCCATCCTTTGTTACACCCCTGACTGTCGTTAGAACGGTCGTATCATTTAGGTAGTCGACAGTAACTACCAGTTTGTAAATGCATTATATTTCATTTTGAATAAGCTCAGAAGCTATTCTTGGTCATGTTTGAACCTAACAACTAGAAGGAATGTTTCGTTGCCTAGCATCGAACGCGGTTCCCAACGTATCATTAAGCAGATCTAGTGTGTGAATCCGTGCCACATTTATCATATTTTTCTTGTGTCGTGTGAGACACGTTTTTATTTGATGTTCTAGCAACTACTGAGTTGCATTTTTAAAGCAAAGAGCTTCAGTTATTGTAAGTTTACTTTCATTTAGACGTCTTTGGTAGAAAGACGGAAGTGTATTACTATACTCAGATTTATAGCGTGCGTTTGATACACGGACTCTGTAGAGATCCGTAACACATGGTAATGTTTTTTATGAACCGGCCAAGTGCAGGTTTTGTATTGATTAAATCGCCGGCCTTGAATAAACTGGTTATGTAACCCAGTGACCTAGAGCACGCCTGCTTCATTGTGAGACAAAACTACTATAGACGAGGACAGAGTACGATTTGTATTCGCTTTTCCTTTCATTGCTATTTTGCTTATGGAAACCAGTTTCCACTCTTGTATTTGATCACTTGTTTTATGGATCGGTTTTTGTTAGTTTAGCGCTCTGTTGCGTGTATTGTCGTATGACAGGTACAGTTATGTAAGGTTTTCTATAGGATGGTGAAGTCTATCCTGTTATAGCAGGATGTTATTGTATGCTTTGTCCGGGGATGATCCCGTTGACCAGATGTTATTGGAAGGTAACTGTTGTACAGGCCTATCCCAGTGTTATTGAACGCGAGCTTAGCGCCGCTGGTAACCCGTGTTATTGTGTGTCCGAGTTGTTATACTCGTTGATTATATTCCGACTGTTGAGTCGAGGCTTTTTGGTGGAGAATGATCTCAGTTGGAGACACTCCGTGCCCAGGCTATTGTCAATGTTATTCGCCATAAACCTACGATAAACCTATAAACCGACATTCTAATAATAAAATGCATAATTGTTATAAAACAAGCCTAACTAACGATTCTTTCTATCTAACTTTGTTCTTTGCATTCTGGAACTGTTGACATAGCCGTGCAGTTGAAGATAATTTCCTTGTGAGGAAATGACTAGGACAGTTGACATTTTTGTAGCGACCTGAAGCATGTGCGAACCTAGAGTTCGTAACTTGTGGAGCTCAGGCCATGCGATGTCAGACGTGGTCTCAACTGCGCATTCGTCACCGTAACTATACACATTAGATGACTATGGTTTACAAAGAGTAAACCAAGGTGTAGGCAGGAATTTTTAATAAAACTACTGTGTCTATTTCGTTATTAATTTATGATGTCAAGTGTATTAAACCCTACATGTTACTTTGTTGTGTGCTGTTAGCACATAGTTATTAAGTATAATTAAATTGTTTGTTTTTCATGGCTGTACACTTAGCTTTTGGATGTAATTGTTTTCTGTTACGGACGTCATCGCCGTAAATTTTGTTAATTGATAGGACTTAGCTAGTTGAATTAATGTTAAATTTAAATGTCGAAATGGTACCATCCTAACCTAGATTTGTTTTGCTACCCTGTTAAATGTAAATTCAGATATTAGCTTGATCTTGTAACTTGAACTAGGGACTTGCGTCGTGCCATATTCCTAGCGTTGCTGTTGTTGCTTTATCATTGTGAGTTAGATCTTTCGCGAGGGTTTTTCAGTAACTTCTCAGGTAGGGGGACCTGTTCTTTATCTTAGTTTATTTATTAATTTGCGGACTAGCCGATTATAACCCTCCGAACTAGGCTAGGGGCTTGTGAATTTTAATAAATTTTCACGGTGTTTTACATGAGTCTGGATGTTTATTTTCTCAGTCTAGTTTTAAGGTGAACCTTTCCTTAGGCGGTCTATGACCATCGTCACCATGTACCACGATCCCTGTGGACTACGGACTCTCGTGCCGCTTTAGCCTTTATGGAAGGTCACCTGATCCTCACGGTACTTTTCATTTTATTCGATTTATGTGTCGTTAGTTGAGTCATCGTGGTTGTTGACATCAACTAAACGGTCACAGTATGTCTGTAGTAGATGGCCTTGACATCTCATCAATTCTCACTGCCATTATTACTACACGTACGAGATATCATGCTGTCAATGAGCTTGTTAGTTCACCGTGGGGACATCATCAACATTCGTCAAGTCAGCTATACTTCGCAGTCTAAGCTATCCTCTAAGATATGTAGATTTATTTCCAACTTGGCACTGAAACACGTGGGCTGTGATATTGCAACGGAGATAATTATGTCATCAACTATGCGAACATGGATGGATCAAGAGGCAGAAGCATGATGACTGACGTGGAATTTCCGGTCAAATGTCAATACCTTTCTCCAAGCATAAAGAGAAGTCACTTAGTGAATGTTATCGCGACCGGGAATATGGACATCATTTCACCAACATGGATAAAATATCTACTAAAATGAATTAAGGCGAATATTCTTTAGTGCGTGAATCAAAGCTCAAGTCAACGATATGGCAGACATTTGGTTACATTTTCAATGGAAACGAAAAGATGAACGATATAGTAGGATGTTTTAGATGTAAAAACATGTATTCATACTCAGGACAAAAATCAGGCACATCAAACTTACTGCGGCACACGTGCATTCCTGGAAAATAATAAACTAGAAGATACTGCACCAAATCGTATATAGCCTACAAAACAATAATAATAATAATGTTATTGGTTTTACGTCCCTTTTAACTACACTGGCTTTTAGAGACACCGGGGTGCCGGAATTTTGCCCCGAAGGGGATCTTTAACATGCCATTAAATCTACGGACACGGCTCCCTCACATTTGCGCACCCTCAAATGCCAGTCGACTGCGCCAGGATACGAACCTGCAACCTTGGGCCCAGCAAGCGAAAACGTTACCCCTGAGCCACGCAGCCCCTACAAAACAAAACGTTTTAGTGCGATATGTTTATTTTTATATTGTGTGTAAATAAAAAAGTAGTTCTAGCATCCGAAATTGTTGAATATCATTACTAGGACCCGGATATTTATGGCATATCATAATTTTCCGTTATATTTATTCCATAACAAAATATGTAAGATGATGGTTTAACATAATCTCATTCAAATTAAGTCATTAAGCACAATTAACACTTCGAACTCTAAGGGTTGCAATTCTAGCTGTATAACATTCATTTTAAACATAGCATAGGGGAACGACTTTCTCCTCAAATGTCTAAATGTGTTGGTTTAACATCTTATGCTTTATCTAATAAATTAAAAATAATATTGAAATATCAGCGGATTTGGATAAAAGTCATGCGGATGCGGGGCGGATGCGGATAACAGTCGTGAGGATGTGGGGCGGATGCGGATAACAGTGGTGCGGATGCGGGGCGGATGCGGATAACGTTTTGTTTATCCGCGCAGGGCTCTAACTATAACATTCATTATTCTCAAGGCTCTCATACAGTTCATCGTAAACAATCAAAACATGGCTTCCTACAATAATGAAATGACCTAGCCTCACATATGATGAAAATACAGCTTTTATTCCACTCATATAACAACATTCTGTTATGCATTTAATATTTGACTACTCACCCACAGCTTGACAATAATGCCGCTTACTTAAATGCCATTTGTCGTCTTTGTTCTACCCCATGTGATATTCAACCTTGAACGTGAAGCTTCATAAACTGCTCAATGACAAATGAAAGTCGGTGGAACATTTGCCACTGTGCTCGTCAAACCAGTGCCTGCTAAATGCACTGCCTACTGTATTGCCATAACATTCTCGCGCTACAGAGCACACACTGCCTTGTTTCCAATACACACATTTTCACAATTGTACATCCAGCTGACAGTGCGTCTTCACTTCCGTCCGATCCACTTCCGCCCGATTCACTTCCGTCCCATTTTTCTAGCAGTGCGTCTTCACTTCCGTCCGATCCACTTCCCCCCGATTTACTTCCGTTCCCAATTTTCAAAATCACTCCCCCAAAATTATCCAGCAACCGAGCGGAAAGATGTTACACATCAAAAACTGTTAACATTTTCAAAATGGTTAACGTTTGCACATATTAACAAGGAGAGAATCAACAAGTAGTTCCGTGAAGAACTATACAGCCTATTTCCATATATCCTACTTATGTTAACTGCCACTATCAACATGAAAAATTTCAGTTTGATTGCTGTAATACAGTAGATTCGTAGATATTGAGAACCGAATAAATATTTCGGATGGACGCCATGTTGGATTTTATATATTTAGTAGAGTTACGTACTGTTACATGAAGATTATTGTGTACTTGTAGCATTCAAACTTCAATCGTATGATTAGGACACAAGAAGTATTAAGGAGACTTTAAAATTTCGCACAGCTGCCATCTTGGGGTTATTGAAACAATTGAAATAAATTAGATGCCAGTGGATTAACATCCGTATAAGGATTTACTGTACCAAGTTTCACTGCACTCGGATGGTAAAATTGCGAGAAAAGTCCATGTGAATATTTATACTTCGCGTCGCCGCCATGTTGGATTTGTGATCATCAGGCTATTTAAAGTCCTATAGGTGAACTTAAGTTCATAGCCCCTATGAACATAAAAAAAACAGTTTGATTGCTATAATAGATTCGTAGATATTCAGAGCCGTCTAAATATTTCGGATGGTCGACAAGTTGGATTGTTAAATTTAGGCCATAGAGTCATGTACCATTAAAAGAAAATTATTGCGTAGGTTCATTATTCAAACTTTCACTTCGATCGCATGATTACGACACAAGAAATGAAACCTTAATTTTAAAATTCGCACAGCCGCCATCTTGAGGTTATGTAAACAATTGAACTAAATTAGATACCAGTGCAATACAATGTGTATGAACATTTCCTGTACCAGATTTCATTGCGTATGGAACATTAAATAGCGAGAAAAGTCTATTTAAAATTTTCAACTTCGCTTGGCCGCCATATTCGTTTTGTAGTTAACCGTTTATTGAAAGTCTTAAAGATGAACTTCCAACAGTGCCCTTTATCTCCGCACATAATTTTAGGGTGATACCGCTAATAGTTTCAGAGATATAGAGTGCCGGTGAAATATTTCGCACAACCGCCATCATGTTGTTATGTAAACAATTGAACGAAGTTAGATGTCGGTGCATTACAATATGTATAAACATATACTGTACCAAGTTTTATTGCGTGTGGTTGGTTAAATCGCGAGAAACGTCTATTTAAAAGTTGCAAATTCGCGTGGCCGCCATGTTGGTTTTGTAGTTACCAGGTTTCAAAAGTCACATAGGTGAACTTCTAGTAGTTCCCTTTATCACCGTAATATATTCCAGGGTGATATCGGTAACAGTTTCGGAGATATTGAATGCTGGTGAAATATTTCGCACAGCCGCCATGTTGGATTGGTGAGACGTAACAAATTGTGAAGGGCATGGACGGGGTCGCCGGGAATAGTGCTATGAACTTAAAGAGTTTCATTGAAATCGCTCCAGCCCTTTAGAATTTATTAGGGACACACACACACACACACACCTCACACACACACACACACCTCACACACACACACACACACACACACACACACACACATACACACGGACAAAAGGTGATCTCATAAGCCTATTTTTTCAAAATTGAAAATAGGCTAAAAATACCAAGGGAAT
The DNA here is from genome assembly GCA_946902985.2 of Meconema thalassinum. Taxonomy (NCBI): domain Eukaryota; kingdom Metazoa; phylum Arthropoda; class Insecta; order Orthoptera; family Tettigoniidae; genus Meconema; species Meconema thalassinum. The sequence goes on from OX336388.2 coordinate 612,651,959, forward strand.
TTTTAAGCAAAAATCGTTTTGGAATAAGAAGCAATCTACCAAATATTTATATTTTATTTGTTTATATATTTATTTGTCCCGGTTACGAAAACCAAGATGGACCTGATGCGCTGACCACGCGTCACCCCAATATATGCAGGCCGAATGACTGGCCAGCGATCCCTTTGTAGGGATCTTCAGGGCTGTAGTGGCAGGGGTTACTATATATTTATTTGTATGTCCACCCCTTATTATTCCCATTTTCAACAGGGTCGGAGATCAGATGCGATGAAAGTCTATGTGGTGGATGGTATTTACGGCCGGATGCCCTTCCTGACGCCAAGCTCATGAGGGGAGTTAATGAGAGATGAAATTGATGAAGGTGAATGAAACCGTCATTTATAGCTCTTCAGTCGGTCAACATGATTGTGCCCAATGATTGGTTGGGGTACAAGATATAAATATAAAAACAAGATGTTCAGCAAAGAACATATAGCCTACTTTCTTCTAAATGTATGGGTATACTTGTAACTCTTTGTCCTCATCCCTAAAACAATTATCTCTACCACCATGTATTGTTTGTTTTCTTTTATATTGATAATTAGCCAGTAAGTGTCGAAATCAATATTATATAATTTATGATGATTGAATAACAAAACTACTAACTCATTGTAATACATTCACGTCCGTTAATCTCGATATTAAGCCTCCAACCTTAATTATCCTTCGTTTTGGGTATCTCCCCCTTTAAAAATCCGCGGCAATCACAGTAGGTTGGTGCTGCAACCTTGCAGTGAATTAATATATGCATCTTGTACGCCTCTGAGTGTTGAATGAGCAAGCAGTTTAAAACAGCCAGGAGGGCGGCGATCCAGCTGGCAGTGCTTAAAGGTAATCGGAGCGCGGTCGTGGCTACAAGTTGAAGTAATACAAAGTTGCAATACTTCAGGAGGCCAGGGATTCACAATCAGAATGTTTGGAACAATTACCCACGTAATCCGCAAGAGGACAGCACCGTACATAGGCATTGAGAAGGCTGTGGTTGATGACGTGTATCTTGTTCTTCTATTCTCCTTTTTCTAATGTCTTCCGTTTATGTGCGTTGCTGGGGCTGTGATTATTAATAAACGAGTGTATACATTAGCCTCTCCTTTGAGCTTTTTTTTTGTCGTGTGGCCTCCTGAGAGGCCGAGTGCAGGTCTTTCTAGTCGATGCCCGTGGGCGACCTGCGCGTCGGGATGAGAGATGGAATGGGTGATGATGAATGAAACTGGGCAAGGATGTAGAAGGAAGCGGCCGTGGCCTGTCAGAAGGTACCGTCCCAGCATTCGCCTGGTGTTGAAAATGGGAAACCACGGAAAACCATTTCAAGGACGGCCGACGGTGGGGCTCGAACCCACGCGTCTACCGAGTCAGCAGAGAGCTTGGCCCCATGACCTATTGCTGCGCTTTAGCCAGCATAGCCACTACTGTCGGTTCCTTTGAGCTAAATGGCATTTTATTTAGTATCTGTGTAAAGAGCTCGTGCATATCATTTGTAAAAGAATTCAAGTAAAAATAATAATAATAACTCTAGTACTAATCGATCCCCAGTCAACCGCGTGAGAGACTAGCGTGCTAGCCCGGAGCCAACCACGTCCTTAACATCTGAGTGTTATTAACTGACTTAGATACAACGTGTTAGCAAATAATGTCCTGAAATAAACGACTTCTTCACTGCAGTACATCTTTATTATAAATCACTTCATACAAAGTTTATATTATTCGTATCAGTAGGCTATATCGCATACAACATACTAAAACTACTGAAATATAGGTCAGGCACAAGAGGTCAGCTGCCATCTTGTCATGTGATAGAGACGGCTCAGCTCTTTTAAGCCATTCATACAATTTTAAATTATAATAAATAACGGAGTCGCCTCCGTAGCGTAGCGGTCAGCATGGTTAGCTGCCGCCCCGGAGGTCCTGGGTTCGATTCCCGGCTCTGCCACGAAATTTGAAAAGTGGTACTGCCCCCGTAAATTGAATTATATTGAGACCACGATGGCTGTATTGGCAAATATGAATTAAGTTATGGCTGTCATAGTTGTGACGTGGATATTTATGACGTAAGCACGGATGACGCAGACTTCACGCAAGTAGGCTGCTTGAGCTGAGATTCTTGGTGACGTCATGATTTTGTTCGAGAAAGATCTGAGATTTACGACGCAGTCGCACGGAAACATGGAATTGTGCTGAGGAAGAAGTTACGCGATTGGAGGAAAGACTCGAACCAATGAATGATAGTTTGGAGGGAGACGGAGATTACTGAAACTATCATATTTAATTACTTTTGGCATGCAGAATTGTGGAAAACTATTTTCAGTTATGGCATTGATTTGGAATTTTGAAGAAATTAATTTTGAGTTTTTGAAATTTGAGAATCCGTCAAGTATTGCCAAAGTTAGAACTTCTAGCGATGACGGAGAAACAAGCTATGGAAGGGATGGATACGCCCCTTAAGAAGTTGATAAAAGGTCTTGCACAGCAGAGAGGAGCTCTCATAGCTCATGTGTCTCATATCGCATATATATTTCTGATGTCATATAGTCATTTTCGAGTGAATAAGTGAAGAAAGTCGTCTTTAGCGTGTGGTATAGCCCACCGCATCGAACGAGCTTCGAGCGTGCCGCAGTTCCATTTTACGGTGTTTGAAACTAGGCGAAGTTGAAACGCACACATTTTCAAGTCTACAAGATAATATATCAAGAGTTGACTAATGCCTTTAAGCTAATTCGATTGTGCAGTACTATATAAAAGTGTGTAGAAAGATTGAACATTTTCAAGATTATAATTCGAAAGATATTGGCATTTTAAGACGGCAGACAAAAGTGATTTTCTCGCCACCTGAGAAGCACTTTTCTAATATCACATTCTACGCTACGGCTGACACTGGTATTGCAACCGTGCTACTACATATTGCATTTGATGATATAACGCTGCATTCTAACATGGAACAATATAATATGGCAGTTCTTTCAACTATTATAACGGAAATGGAGATGGAAGGCTAAGGACTTTAATGCAATTGGGACATATATCAATGGAGTGAAATAGCAGCATGGAACTTCGCTAATCGTCTTTCTACAAAAGCGAGCATGTAGTGAACATCCAACTACACTCATGCATCGTTGTCCAACGCTGAATTATATCAAATGGCAGTGGAAACATATTCATACTCCACGATTATGAATATTTCTGCGGAAATAACTGCAATAAACTTCATGGCGAATTGCTACCAGAACTTCAGGGAACTATCAAGAGAGGCCAGGGTGGACCCGGCTCACAAAGAAGAGTTTTGCCAGAAGGATGTCTATCGTATACACGGAGCAGTGCAATTTCCGGAGGAGGAAGCAGATCTGTTCTCCGAGGGCGCTGGTTCCAGGTTCGAGGACGGAGCACATCTTTTTGGTGAAATGGAACCATCACCAGTCTTCTTTGGAAGATTTTCCTCTGGAACTTCAATCAACAGATAAGGTAGTCGTGAACGTTTCTTGTTTTATTTGAGTCATTTAGCGATGTCTGAGCAACCATTTTTCCCATATGTTCTGTCCTATATTTTGCCCCATATTCTTGCTTGATAATTCTGTACTCAGTACACTTCGATGAGTTATGCTTTTTCGACGATTTATTAAGACATTGTTATGTCAGTGGCAGATTTAAATAATTTTGGATCAGTTGAGACTGACAATTAATATTCTTTCAGTAATTTGCATATTTTTGTAGTCACGATTTGACTGTAAAGTTAACGATTTTCTATGGCAGATTTGAATTCAGACAGCGTGTCATTTTATTAAAGTAATTCTTTTCAGTAAATTACTTTGACCAATTTTCTGTCATCCTCAAGAAAGAAGAATAATTAAAAGATTTTAGAGCGTTAAAATCTATTTCTGTATCGACGATCTTGGAAATACTAGTCGTTTTATGAACATGATTGCAACATAGACATTTATCGTCAGTTCTGAATTACCATTGCATTATAGACAATTTTATGAAATATGAACTTTGATTACGATTTATTGAATACAATATAGTAATGAACATTTGATAGGAATTTTTCTCAATTCTAGATTGGAACAATAATGTTTGCATTCCACAATCTAATTGTATTCTATTCGACTATTTATGCAGTTTAGATGAACTTTGTTTGAAGATAGTATTTTTATACTACGATACTTAGGAGATATTAATCTCAATTTTGATAGACCAGAGAGGCGTGTCTAATCGTATTTGCTATTAAATTTAGTTGTGATTGGCAAATTTTTACTTCATATCGATTCATGAATGAAACCCACGAAGGTTAAATAAATAACAGTTTTGAAACAATTAATGAATATAAGAATTTTGGAAGTGGATCTATGGATGTATAATCGTTAGTTCAGTGGACATGTAAATGTCGCTGATGAATAATGCCCTTGAATAATTGAAGGAGATTCCCACAGTAATATTAATGATGTTGAAGAATTTGTAAGTGGAGGTTTTTTGAATATATTGTGGTAGATTTTTATGCCATATATATTGAAATATATGATGAATTCTGGGCCTATTTTATGCAATTTGTGCATTTGTGCGAAGTATTTTTTCCGCTGAGTTTATTGTCCAGGTCCTTTGAAAATTAATCATGTAAAATTACTGTTAAAATTAACAAGAGTGTTAAATAATTTGAGATAACGATTTTGAATGGAGGTTACCGTCACAAATAATAATAATAATTATTAAAACTTATTAAACCTGAATATAAGCTTAAATATAACTAACCTTCATTGGTCGATTATATTAACCTGATTTGAGTAATTATCAACCGGATAAACGTGTGGTTAATGTATTTCTAAAATAAATAATATTAATATTGTAAATAAATTATGTAATTATCTTTAATAATAATGTGAAACGAAAGGAATTAATAGAGGCGTGTATAGATTTTTGAATTGTCGTTTGACAATATTATAAACAATTTGTAATTGTTATAAACAATTAATGAGCATTTGTTATAAACATTAAGAGTTTTGTTAATATACTCTAAAGAACACTAATTATACAAGTGGATTATGTAATTAAACAAGTTTTGGGACTATTAGAGTAATCCAGTAACATGTGAATGACGCATTTAAAAGATTTGCGTGATAATATTTGAGTTGAGTTGAGGACATTTAAAGTGTTTGAAAAGGAGCTAGGCTCAAAGGTTATGAGCATATGCTAGCATTGGCCGGACAGGTGGGTCCATTTAACGACGTAGGCATGCGACTTGATGTAGGGTGGATCGCAGCTGGCCTGACAACTGTATGTTAGAGGCCAAGGTCGACTACATAACAGGCTTGCAGTTATAAATAAAGTGTGATGTTTATGAAAGAGGAAAACAATTGCTACATGTCTCGTTCCAATTCCCTCATCCATTCCAAGTGTATTACTATTATTACGTTCTTTATAAGCTAGTGAAAGATAAAATTTTGTATGTAACGTCTAAAAGTCCTACAGGAGGACATGATTATATTGACAATGGCTTCTGATTGCCATGTGTATTTTGTTGAATTTTTGTTAGAGTCACCCCTTTATGTGAAATAAATTATTGTACAGTTTAAAGTTTCTTGTCTCGTCTTGGTTCATTTTAAATATCATGGTGGAGGTTATTGTGTGGGCATACTTTAAGTGATCCAGTTGGCAACCCATACCCGAGATTAATTTGAAGAGGTAAGTAAAGGTAAGTATGAACCCCCGTATATTTTGGTGTGTTCCACAATAATTTCTTGTTAACTGCTGTGCTCTAATCTCGGTAGTATCTGTCAGTGCCATTTTCATTGATGTAGCTGTGCCGGTGCGTTTGATTATTGGCAATCCGATTGAGGGGGGCGGATATCTGACAGCCTACTATCCGGATTTACGGGGACAGTACGAGGACTGGAACGGGGTCTACTCAGCCTCGGGTGGCCCAAATGAGTAGAGGAGGTTCGATTTCCCCTCAGCCATCCTCGAAGTGGTTTTCCGTGGTTTCCCACTTCGTCTTCGGGCAAATGCCGGGATAGTACCTTCTTCAAGGCCATGGCCGCCTCCTTCCCTCTTCCTTGTCTATCCATCCTAATCATCCCTTACCTTCCCTCATGAGGCCCCTGTTCGCTTTGCAGGCCGCCTGGGCGAGGTGCCAATCCCACCTCACCAGTTGTATCCCTTCCGATTCGATGTTCCCAGCTCTAGGACACTGCCCGTAGAGGCGGTAGTGGTGAGTTCCCTCGCTGACTTCGTGGGTTCCACCAACCTGGAGGGTAAACGACGAAAATAAATAAATAAAAATAAATAAATAACGGATCACATCCTTTAGGATAGCTTAAATCACCCTTGGGTCGATAATCGGAATTGGTGGGTCTAAGCTATTGATTATGATGGTTGCATAATTCACACGGCCACCATCCTGAAATGACACGGCTGATGACCTTGTAGTTTGGATGAAAGACGCGTCCTATATAATGGTATATTGTTACCAAATTTTGGTAGAGATCGGATGATTAGTTTAGTCGTAATGTGATTTTACATTTGGGACGTTTGAGTGGCCGCCATTCAGTTTTGGTAATGATGGCGGCGATATAAATTATGACACTGAGGCGCCCTTTGCTAGTGCTACCTCTGTACAAAATTTCGTTCAATTCGGTTTCACCTTGTTTGAATTAATGAGGGGGTACATGCAGAGTACACACACTCTCACACACACACACACACACACACACACAGACACACAAATTTTGGCCCTGTGTAGATCAAATAAGTCTACTTTCATTTTTTGCAAAAATGGAAAGTAGGCTAATATACTCTTGGAACAAATTACTTGTTTTAGTTAATTGTCACTGTTAAATGGGGAAAGTCAGGACAATTAACTAATACATGTAATTTTCTTCAGGCGTGTAATTTTATATTTATTCATTGGCACAATCGTGTTGACCGACTGAAGAGCTACAAATGATAATTTTGTATAGGCAACACTGAAAGAATGACTACAAATCTCCACATTACAAGAATGAAACTGGACAAGGATGTGGAAGGAAGCGGCCGTGGACTGTCGGAAGGTACCGTCCTGGAGTTGAAAATGGGGAACCACGGAAAACCATTTCATGGACAGCCAATGGTGAGCCTCGAACCCACGTCTACCGAGTCCACAGAGAGCTTGGCCCCATGGCGTAGAGCTGCACGTCAGCGAGCATAACTTCCGCTGTCTGTTTGTTTACATTTTTAGTCTTACGTATTTTATAATAATGCTATAAGTTTTACGCCACTTTTAACTACTAAAACTCTTAGAGACGCGCTGATATGGATCCTTAGCTTGCCAGCACTGTGAAATACCAACTGAATGTGCCGGCATTCAATCCCGCAACCTTGGGAACAGCAGACAAGAACGTTATCAATGCACCACGCAGTCACTTATTAATTCGTTCATTTCTTTGATTTATATATTAGTATGATTTATTTATTTATTTATTTAATCAGACCCTATGTACCTTCATCTACACACACAATAACCCTATCCATTTAATAATTTGTCGTATCGTATAACGAGCTTTTGCATACTCTCCTCATGGAAAATTGATATCACAACTTTTATTTATTTATTTATTTATTTATTTATTTATTTCACAATGAGTCGCCTCCATGGTGTAGTGGTCAGCGTGCTTACCTGCCGCCCCGGAGGTCTCAGGTTCGATTCCCGGCTCTGCTACGAAATTTGAAAAGTGGTATGAGGACTGGAACGGAGTCTACTCATCCTCGGGTGGTTGAAATGTGTAGAGGGAGTTCGATTCCCACCTCAACCATCCTCGAAGTGGTTTTCCGTGGTTTCCCACTCCGTCTGAGGCAAATGCCGACATGGCCACGGCCGTCTCCTTCCCTCTTGCTTGCCTATCCCTCCTAATATTCCCATCCATTCCCATCCCTCATAAGGCCCTTGTTCGCTTTGCAGGTGAGGTCGCCTGGGCGAGGTGCTCGTCTACCTCCCCAGTTGTATCCCCCGTCTCGACATTTCAAGCTCCAGGACACTGCCCTGGTGGTGGTAATGGTGGGATCCCTCGCTGAGTCCGAGGGAAAAGCCGACCTTGGAGGGTAAGCCGACTAAAAAAAAAAAAATCACATTGATTGAATTTGGATCAAACCCACAATATTCTGCACACAGACCGACACTCCATACTTCTTTCATCTTGCCGCTAACTCACAATGGTGGCAACAGAATTTGAGAACTGGATTAGGAATATCCTATATTTCAAATGATGTAAGGCAAATATATTATCACCACTTTTGATTGGGAGGCAACCGGCAAATACTTGCTACGAAGTTCCAGCTGTGCGGTGTGATGTTTTGATTGATTACACGTCTGTCGATCATTTTCAGTGATACCAAGAGTTGAAATACACTAAGTACATTGCCAAATAACACATACTACTTGTGCCAAATCAACCAGTGTCACGGTGTTGTTGCAGTCCTTCTACAGAATACTATCTTATTTTCCCCTCGATGTGATTACAGACTAATCATACTAATATATAAAAATGAGATGGTGTGTGTCTGTCTTTCTGTCTGTCTGTCTGTCTGTCTGTGTGTCACTCAATAACTCAAGAACAACTGGTCCGATTTAAATGAAATTTTTCATGAATGTAGCTGATTTACCAGGTTTACATATAGGATACTTTTGATTTCAAAATTTTGCACTATTAAAAATGGCGACCATTTTAGTGACGTCATTAGACCCCTCGGTTTCAAAATTTCATATTTCCATATCAAATAAAAAGAGAACGGTAGGAAATAGCAAACTTTTGATGGCACATATGAGCTTTGAAATTTAATTTCCGATCCGAAAGGTCCTTATCACTTTTCGTGTATCTCCAACAGTTAGCGAGTAAAACCGACATTTTTGACGTCACTACACACTTTGGTTTCAAAATATCATATTTCCTTTTCAAATAAAAAGAGAACGCTAAGAAATAGCAAACCTTTGATGGTATACATGAGCTTTAACATTTAATTTTTTATCCGAAAGGTCCTTATCACTTTTCGTATATCTCCAACGGTTAGCGAGTAAAACCAGAATCTGTGCAATAAAACACGGTCAACACCGAGCGGTGCAGTATATCTCTCTCTCTATATAAAAATTAAAATTTGTGTGTTTTTCTCTGAATTTCTACGGAAATTTGAGTTATTTACACGTTTCAGACTGTTTTATGATGGATGCGCGCGAAAATAATTTTTGTCTGTCTGTTTGTTTGTTTGTTTGTTTGTTTGTCTGTGGACAAATTTGTTCCCTTATAACTCGAGAACGGCTGGGTGTATCAACGTAAAATTTGGTACAGATATCCATCAGAGGCACGAGACTAATCATTGATGTAACTCTTCTCCGTACCTCTCATAAAAGGGGGCCTACCACCCTTAAAATACATGCTGAAATAGGCGTAGAAGGACGAGACAAAACTCATTTTCAGCCCCTCAATGTGAGAGACAAAACTCGGGTCCCCGAAAACCACATTTTAAGGACCGAAGACCAACCGTTTTTGAGATATTCACAGAAAACTAATTTAATTTAATAAACTAATGAACGAATGCAAGCCAGTAACCATACCAACGGATTCACAGAGGTCCATCTATTGCTGTAAGACGCAATGCAATTCCATTAATTACATTAGTGTGAAAGTTTGCAAACGGCTAGAAGGTTATCACGGAACCAAATTAAGCCGTAAAATTCATCAATACGTATAATACGCTTAAGGGGATCAAGGGGTACTCTAGAATTTTTTCACGCGATTTACACCTGCGAGTATGTTACGGCAGGTCTATTATATTCCTATGCCCATATTCATTCATTCATTTCGTATAGGCCATCTATGGACCGCGTCATTCCAACCGTCTCCTACTGGCTTTGATGTTTGCCCTGTACGTCCGCATTCGTTCTCGGAGGACTTCTTTCCGTTCCTGGGTCCAAATCTTTCCCGTTTTCACCTTCGGTTTTTCTTGGAAACCTTTACAAGCTTGAAGTTTCCCTTTGAGTGGGGCGCGCTCCTGAATGTCTGTTGGTGTAATCCCCACTTCTTTCAGATCTTTATCCAGTTCAATGAACCAGGCCCGTTTTGTTTTCCTCTCCTGAAAGTAAGTTATGTTGCGGTTGGTCAGTCTCGCTGGGCTCTTTCGTTTCACAAGCCCAAAAAATGGTAACCTTCTCTTCCGGATGACGTTGCTTATCTTCTCCACATGAGTATATAGGTCATGGTTATGCCGTCTTCTGTATTCCCCATTGTCTTTGATGGAACCCAATATCTTTCTCAACATTTTCCTTTCCTTGGCCTCCAGTTTCTCGACCAAGCCTTTTTTGCTCATCGTGAGGCATTCAGAAGCATGCAAGACCTCCGGACGGATGACACTGCAGTAATGTTTTAGTTTTGCGTTGAAGGATATTGACCTTTTCTTATAGATGCCCTTAGTTAAATGGTAGGCCATTTCCATTTTGCTCATGCGTGATGTGAATGCTTCTTTCTCTGATAATATCCCTTCCCTGACCCGTCCTGAAAAGAAAAGTACATGGCCATTGGCTGAATTAAAAATAAAATAAAAATAGGTGTTATAATTTCTCCCTATATTATATTATTATTAGTATTATATTATGGCGTACAACGACGAGACAAATCCCCTCGGTGCCAGCAACAAAACTCGGGGGCCCTAAAGGGTCCTCGAAAACTACATTATAAGGCTCTAAATGCAACAGTTTCTGAAATATTCCCAGAAAACTAATTTAATTTAATTTAACAAACTAATGAAGGAATGCGAATCGGTAACCATGAGAACATTATCTCAAGGGGTGGCATACAACTTTCCATCTATTTCTGTAAGAAGCAATGTCACTCCATTTATTAAATTTCTGTGAAAGTTTGCAAATGGCTATAAGGTTATCACGGAACTAACGTAGACCGTATAATTCATCAATGCAATTAAGGGGGTGAAGGGGTAACCTAGAATTTTTTCATGCAATTTTCACGTTCGACATATAGTACAGAAGGTCTATTATATCTTCAAACAGCAACATTATTTTCAAAAATTCCTGGATTGAACCAGCATTTTTTGCGGCTTTTAGGAATTTGGGCAATTTGAGGCTAAAGAACCTGAATTTTCATGCACCACAAGCCTTTATAATTTATGAAAAGGGTCTTCCTGTGTATGGGCACCTAGCACAACGGAGAGGGTCAGTTTTTATGTGACGTGTATTGCGTTTCGTCTACAAGGCTTTCAATTGTATTTCACGTCAGGAAGTACACGTTAGGTGAATTTAGTCTGAGAGCACATTTTAACTATTTTTTTTGTCGACATACGGGTTCATCGTAAGGATGATTTTATTTGATACTGTGTGGTAGATATACCCATATTTGGATATCTGGGTAATATGTTGTAGACAATAGAATTGCCTGTCTGTCTTTCTGTGCATCGTAAAATTAGGCATGGTAACCATGAGAGTCAATACACCAACCATTTATAATACTCTTCGCCGTACTTTTCATACAGTAGAAGGGTGGATATAGAGAAAAACTTCTCAATATATGCTAAAATAGGCGAAATATAAAAATTATCCCAGAAGGATGACAAAAGCATATGTTGCGCTTCTCAATGTGAGACACAAAATTCGGGAATCTATAAAGGGTCTCCGAAAACTACATTTTAAGGGCCTTAAATTAACAGTGTGTGTGATATTCCCAGTAAACTAACTTCGTTCTGATAAACTTGAAAGTATGACAAACCGCTAACGATTGCAACAATAGCTCAATTGATAATGTCTGATGTTAACAACGAACACCGTTCGAAGAACGGGTACTTCTGCTAGTACTATATAAATAATAGTGTTCAGTATCGTTTGCGGGATATGCTTGCAGTGCATTAGTACCATACGGGATGCAAACAGAGATATATCGACCTTTCTGACAACACGCGTTAGTTGGACTGCATAAAACAATATTATTAGGGGCAGCTGATTCACCCGGTATATCTATGCGTCTACTGTATGTCTCTATCTATATCTTTTTCTTGTGGTTAAGATAACTACCACCATTTTGCACCAATCACTTTCAAATTTATACATAATATATAACCCTTTTAAATCTCCTTCGTGTTCGTTAATAAGGAAAATCGGACCAAGGGGGTAAAAAAGGGGAGGGGAGGCTGTTTCGAAAGAGTGAAATATTGCTATAACTTTCCTAATGTGTGAAATATAGAATCCATTCAAAGTTCAAACCATTCTTCGAATAAGGGCCAAAGGTCAGTAAATATTTTTGATAGCACCAAGCATTGATCAAAGGGGAGGGAAAAGGGGGCTTTTAATGAAACAAAAATAATATCTCTCTTAATAGACACAATATCAAAACTGTTCAAAATAGTCAATAATCCTCTAAAAAGTGCCTAAAACCTTTGACTGAAAGAATTTATGATAGTACCCTCCCTTACGCCAAGAGCCAAACGTTTTCGGAACTATAAGAAAATGAGGATCCTCGTATGCTAAACCTGTAGAACATTTGTTGTTATACAACAATAAATTGATAAATTTAGTTAATTCTATATATTTTTCTTTGCCCGGTGAAATCTACCTCCGCCTTCCGAGAGGGATTTCTTTTACTAAAGCGTGTACTTCGAACGCAAAAACTTGAATGTTTAAAGAATTTATGCCCTTATGCAACTAAATAAATAAAAAGTGACAGTCAGTCTGAATGACTAGACTTGGTATCATTTTAAATGCTACAAATGCTGAAAAATGCTTCGCCCGAAGCCAAAGACTCTAGACACGTTAGAAAATTATCTGCATAATACTTATCTTGCTTTATAATACTTTACCTTGTTTCAAATTACTCGCGAACGGCAAGTGCAAACCAAGGGCAAAGCAAGGTCAAGCGTGCGGGACGTGCCCCTTCCATCCAGTCTAAAAACACTTATAGTGGGCGATGTATTGAAGATACAGATATGCTCTCGCGGACTTTTTTGTAGAACTTTTCCTGCTGACCAATTCTTATGCTCATAGTATATTAATATTTTTAACGGTTTGCCCAGCGAAAGCTTAAGAAGCGCACGGACGCCAAGTTTGTTTTCGACTTTTTCACTGAAATCGTTACTGCTAGGCTTCCTTTCATCATACATAATGTATTTTCTACAGAATCTTTCCTCGAGATATCCTTTACAAAATGGTGAAAAGCTGGTTCTTTCAAAAAAAAAAAAAAAAAAGGACAGTCAGTTTGAAAGACTAGACTTTGTATCATTTTAAATGCTACAAATGCTGAAAAATGCTAGAAAGGCTGGAGGCTTCTCGCTTCGCTCGAAACCAAAGACTCTTGACATGTTAGAAAATTATCTGCATAATACTTATCTTGCTTTATAATACTTTACCTTGATTCAAATTACTCGCGACCGGCAAGTGCAAACCAAGGGCAAAGCAAGATCAAGCGCGCGGAATGCCGTAACGCTCACCAGAGCGCGCGGGGACGTGTCCCTTCGATCTAGTCTAAAAACACTTATAGTGGGCGATGTATTGAAGATAGAGATATCCTCTCGCGGACTTTTTTGTAGAACTTTTCATGCTGATCAATTCTGACGCTCATAGTATATTGATATTTTCAACGGTTTGCCCAGTGTAAGCTTAAGAAGCGCACGGACGCCAAGTTTGTTTTCGACTTTTTCACTGAAATCGTTACTGCTTGGCTTCCTTTGATCATTGTAAATTGTGCTCTGAAAGAAGTTCATACATAAATTATTTTCTAAAGAATCTTTCCTCGAGATATCCTTTACAGAATGGTGAAAACCTCATCAAAATCCATCCAGTGGTTCTCGAGATTACCCGTGACATCCAAGAATCGGGGATTGTTGTCTTATACTAACGAAGTAGAGATTGTCGGGGAACACATGCACCAAGCAGTACTATGACGTCACATATCTCAGTGCATCTGAGTACATTTCGTCCCGTCACCGTAACGTAACGCCAGACCCCAGCGTAACGACGATGTCGCCAAGATCATTTGAAATGATAAAACAAGAAATTGGAGCAGATCTCCAGGAAATCAACATCTCAGAGGACATTCATTGTACGGGGCAGATGTAAATTCAGAACCAAAATGGACAATCATTAATTTGGAGACAAAACCAATACCACAGCCACTATATCGAAAGAAGAAGCTTAGCGAGAGGATGAAGAGATTTTGGGAGGTAAAGAAGGCCAACACATTAGCTAAGGAGGTTCAATCACGCTCCTGAGTAGGGCATAACGATGTAAAAACAAGATGTTCAGTAAAGAACATATGGCCTACTTTCTCCTAAATGCTTGGGTATTGTTATAACTCTTTATCCTTTTCAAGGAGTATAATTGAATGTTGGTTGTAGTAGCTTATTGAAATACAACGTGCTATACCGATATTAAACATGAATATGAGTTGCCCTTTGCTAGCTAGTGCTACCGCTTAAAAAAAAACATTAAATTCGGTTTTACCGTGCTTGAATTGATATGGGGAATCGATTTTCACACATAAATGGTCGCCATCTGCAAACTGTTAGGCTGATGATCTTGTAGTTTGGTCAAAATATGCTTCCCACACAAAGGTATGTTTTTGCGAAATTTGGTAGAGATCAGATTATTAGGTTGGTCGTAATTTGATTTACCCTTTTAACATTTGGGTGGCCGACATTACGTTTTCGTCAAGATGGTGGCAATATAAAACATGACACTGAGGTGTCCTTTGCTAGTGCTACCCCTGTACCAAATTTCGTTCAATTCTGTTTCACCGAGTTTGAATTGATAGGGTGAATCGATTTGCACACACACTAGGCCGCCATCTGCAAACTATTGGGCTGATGACCTTGTAGTCTTGTCAAAAGACGCTCTCCATTTTTCAGCATTTGTAGCATTTGAAATGATACAAAGTTTAGTCTTTCAGACTGACTGTCCCTTTTTTTTTGAAAGAACCAGGTTGAGAATTCTCTTAGTTAGTCTGTTATTGTTCATTCTATTGTGTCCATAAAATTTCAATCTACTTTTCCGAAAAGTGTGAGAGATTGTTTCAGTTTGACAATATACTGTATTTCCTGAGGTGATATTTTCCTCTATATTCCCCCGATGCAAACTGGGCCATAAAGTTTTCAAAAAATGTTCCTTTCTTGTTTTTCTATGTCTTTGGTTAAAGATCCGCCACCAATGATTAAGTTTTCCGATGCATATAACGCTTCAAATTTGATTGCAGTATTAGTGTGTCTAGTTATGCTTTTTGAGATATTGATTTTTTGTTAACTTCTTCTTCTCCAGCATGATTTTTTTATTATATCGAAATTAAATGTTTTTCAGTCGGTCAACACGATTGTACCCAATTCTGATGGGATATTCCTTAATCCTGAAAAAACAATGTACATGAGATAAATAAATACACTTGAATGACCAGTTTCGATCGTCAAGTGTTCATCATCAGATCCATTACACTTAGGCTATTAAATCTGTAAATAATCTTTTATTATATCTGTTCCATGTGATCCTGTAAGCTATATGGGGGGGGGGGGGGGGCACAGCGGTCAAACTGTTGGCCTCACACCAAGGTGGACTGGGTCCGATTCCCTGTAGATATATGTGAGATTTTCGAGGTGAAATGCCATGTCCCGTGGTTCGGATTCCACGTAAAAAGGAGGTCACGTGGCTAATATTCACATATTCACTGTCACGTAAAACTACAATCTTCCTTTTTCTGAGCTATATTGTTATTATTTTAGTTATTTCTTAGTATGTTTTAAATCAGAACAATGTATATGTTATATAAAGGGGTTCATTGACCTAAGTGGCAGTTCTTTGACTGATTAACTCAATTCAATATATTCATACACACACATTTCGAGACAATGGATACGAGTACCAGCAGAATATAGGCTACCTAAAGGAACTAACGGGCGACATAGTTATAAGCAGACACAAATAGGCTAAATATGCACATATTTGCCCAGACCACAGACACTTGTAGTCAGTAATTTTAGTCTGTTGTCTGTCGGAAGTCCTCTACTTATCTCTGTATTGGCTACAATTTTCTTGTGGTGACTGCTATTAACTGTGTCTCTGTATAGTAATACGCCTGCTGGTTTACATAATATGCTAGTCTGCGCCCGTCCACCACTCACATGTTTGACCATAACTACTAATATTGTTGATTTCCATACTCTCCAGGCATAGATTACAGACCCCATTCGCTTCTTATTTTATAGTGCTTCGGCTTCCGACGCTCGAAAACTCGACCATAGGCAGAAAGTGTAACGTATAGTTTATACACTCATTTGAGTAAACATAGGGACATCAAGACGCTGGAAGCATTCGAGATGTGGTATTGGAATCGAATACCAAAGATCAAACCAACGTTCAGGTGATAAATATTGGTTAAGAAAGCAGACACATGTTTCATCACATCAAGAAGAGGCAACTTAGATGGTTAGATCTAGTGCTGGCAGTAATCGACTTCCGGATTGTCGATTAACTAATTATCGACTTTTCTGAAAGAAAAAAAAACAGCCGAAACCCGAAGTAAATAGGTCGTCTCTTCAGTAAAATCGACTTTGCGGTAAAATCAGCTGTTCGGAAAAAAATGACCTTTCGGTAAAACCGATTATCGGTAAAGAAGCTACGTTTTTCTTTAACACATGCATAACGCAAATTGTAAAGTTTTCAAGCCATTCTTTCAGTTTTGCCCATACAAACTGACCATTGTATTAGTAAGTAAATTTAAACTTCAACGCAATGGTCAAGATATGATGATGATCGCTTGAATCTCGAAACGCGTAATCCTAAAAGTTCCCAATTATAGTAGTGATCATAAACTAATAGATATAATCTTTTCCATGGGTATTATTTACTGTTATTTATATTGAAAACCTCGCCCAGACATTGGTCAAATTCATGTTGACCGACTGAGGAGTTACAACTGACAATAACACACATCATATATGTGACCGAACGATCTTAGGATGACCAGTCTCGATCGTATTTCTTCTTCTTGTTTCGAATGGGCCTACTTTGGACCACGCTTGTTCAACTGTTGAGCTTTGATCTTTGCCCAGTGTTGTCGCATTTTCTGCCGGTGTAACTCCTTCCTTTCATCTGTCCAAGGGGTACCTTTCTTCCGGGGTTTTTCCTGAAATCCATGGACTTCCTTCAGGGCATGTCTCACAGATTGCCTGTCTTGAAGATCTGATATTCCCAGTTCATTAATGTCTTTCTCAGTTTCTGTCAGCCAAGTGGTACGAACCTTCTTGTTCTGCCAGAAAGTGAACAGCCTATTGGTCAGTCTTTTGGGAGGCAATCTTGCCACATGACCATAGAATGCTACTCTCCTTTTCCTAGCACAGTCAGAGAGCCTTTCTATATGTTCGTAGAGCTCGGAATTGTGCCGCCTACGGTATTCCTCATCTTCCTTTACCGGACCTAGGATCTTCCTGAGAATTCTCCTCTCTCTGACTTCCATTTTCTCCATCAGACCACTTCGGTTCAATGAGAGACACTCCATGGCATACAGGGCTTCTGGTCGTATGACTGAGGTGTAGTGCTTCAGTTTCAGGTTGCGTGACAGGCATTTCTTGTTGTAGATGTTCTTTGTCAGTCGATAAGCCAGTTCCAGCTTGTTGACTCTCATGGATAATGATGCTCTTTCTGATAAGTTGGGTTCAATCCATTCGCCGAGATACTTAAATTTCTCAATCCTCTTGATTTTTCCCTGTTCTAGTAGCATCTCTCTGTTAGCTACTTTGATGTTGGTGAAGAATTCTGTTTTTTCCAGCGACACTTGAAGACCCACTTTGGCTGCCTGTCTTCTGAGGCAATTGACCTGCATTGTTGCTGTATCCAGAGAATCGGCAATAAGTGCCATGTCGTCAGCAAAGGCCAGGCAATCTACAACCAGTCCTTCCTTCCTACGCCCCAGGTATATCCCACTCTGGACACCCATATTGGTCAGTTCCTTGCGCCATTCTCTCACAACCTTTTCAAGGACACAGTTGAAAAGAAGTGGAGAAAGTCCATCCCCTTGTCTCACCCCTGTTTTTATCTCGAAGCTTGCTGAGACCTCGCCTCTAAATTTAACCTTGGAATGGGTATTGGTCAAGGTTTCTAGAATGAGTTTGCGGGTTTTGTTGTCTAACCCTAGTTCTTGGAGAATTCTATTACTCGATCGTATTTATTAATTTCATGTAATTTTTTTCAGAATTAGGGAAGCACCCATTACAATTTGGGCCGACTGAACAACTTCAAATGTCGATAAATAAATAAATAAATAAATAAATAAATAAATAAATAAATAAATAAATAAATAAATAAATAAATAATTAAATAAATAAATAAATAAATAAATAAATAAATTCATAAGTAAATAAATAAAAAGATAAAAAATAATACAGGAAATGGACCTGTATGTCCATCCGAGATTAATAGACTCCGACACCGTTTAACCGATTGCATTGAAATTTTGTAGTGTTGTAGTGCTCACCCCTAGGATTTTTTTTGGCAACAATAATAAAGATTTCATTTCTACCGCAATACGATATTAGCGAAAATAAACTTTTACCAACAATTGATATTTACAAAAAATCGGATTTTTACCGAAGTCGGTACTATCGAAAATCGTTTTCGGCCATATTCAAGTAATCAGTATTCGACGGTCAAAACATTTATTTCCGGCAAAGCGATGGTTAACAATGCGAGCACTAGCCACGCCATGGACTTCGTCGTGGTAGTCTAATGATTGACATGATAGAGGGTAGAGTCCGACTCACCAGTCTCTGCCTCTATCTAGCCTCAATCAACATACACATTTTCAGCTTGATTGCTGTAATAGATTCGTAGATATTGAGAACCGTCTAAATATTTCGGATGGTCGCGATGCTGGATTGTTATTATGTGTAGGCCATAGAGTTATGCACCATTAGATGGAAATTATTGCGTAGGTTCATTATTCAAACGTTTACCTCGATCGTATGATTAGGGCACAAGAAATAACAACTTAATTGTAAAATTTCGCACAGCCGCCATCATGAGGTTATGTACATAATTGAACTAAATTAGATGTCAGTGCATTACAATGTGTATAAACATTTGCTGTACCAAGTTTCATTGCACTCGTATGGTTAAATCGTGAGTACATTCCATTTAAATATGTTAACTTTGCTTTGCCGCCATGTTCGTTTTTGAAAGGTTCTTGTAGTAGTACCCTTTATCGCTGTACAAAACATCAGAGTGATATCTGTTACCGTTGCGGAGATTTAGAATGCCAGTGAAATATTTCGCGTGACCGCCATGTTGAATTAGTGGAACGTATTAAAATTAGAAAGGCACGGTCGTTGTCGTTAAGCTTTTATTAGGAGGACACCCACACATGGACTAGAGGTCATCTCATAAGCCTATTTTTTAGCCTACTTTCAATTTTTGCAAAAAAAAAAATGAAAGTAGGCTTATGAGATCTACACGGGCCAAAGGTTGTCAGTCTGTGTGTGTGTGTGTGTGTGTGTGTGTGTGTGTGTGTGTGTGTGTGTGAGTGTGTATATCTGTCCACCTCCGCCCCCGTATCAATTCAAACATGACGAAACTAAAAAATGAAATTTGTTGCAGGGGTAGCACTAGCAAAGGGAACCTCAGTGTAATGTTTTATATCGTCGCCATCTTTACCAAAACTGAATGGCGGCCTCTCAAACTTTCAAATTACGACTAAACTAATCATCCCATCTCTACGCATCTTGCGCCCAAACTACAAGACCATTAGCCAGACCATTTCAAGATAGAGGCCGTGGGAACTATGCAAGCATTATAATGCATAACAGAAACCCCCAGTTCCGATTATCGAACTAAGACTGGTTTAAACTGTCCCGTTCCGTATTCTAAGGGGTGAGGCTGATTCCTGCTCGTGGTGCCCCTGCTAAGGTAGTTGGAATTACATTTCCATTACCGAACTGAACGTCAGCATTCCAGAAGCGTTAACTAAATATTAGACTCCAATCATGGGACCTAAGAAACGGTTCTTTTCAGAACCCACTCTGACTGTAATTTCAGTGAACATCGAAGGCTTGTCATCACCGAAACAACAATTACTATGCGATCTTTGCCAAGAACAGAAATGTGATGTTTTGTGCATTCAAGAAACTCATAAAGATAACCATCAGAAGCGACCATATATAGCAGGTCTGAACTTGGTTGCAGAAATACCACACCCTAAACATGGTAGTGCTATCTTTGTCAAACCAGAAATCCAAGTTGAGAGTGTCCATTGTACATTAAACCACAACATCGAGATAATCTCTCTGGAACTCAGCAATTGTGTAATCACTTCCATCTATAAGCCTCCTTCAGAAAGTTTCTCCTTTACTCCACCTATAAATTTCAATTCAGAGAAGATATCTGTAGTAATAGGAGATTTCAATAGTCACAGCCACGTGTGGGGATACACACATGAAGATGAAAACGGAGAAGCTGTCCTTTCTTGGGCTGAAAGTAACCACCTCTCTCTCATCCATGACAGCAAACTACCTCCATCCTTCAACTGTGGTAGATGGCAACGAGGATTTAATCCAGACCTTCTCTTCGTAAGCGAGAGTGTAGCACAACAATGTCATAAATCTGTGTGTTTGCCGATCCCTAGAACACAACATAGACCAATAATGTGCCAGCTACGTCCAGTCATAAGACCTCAAGAAACTCGCTTCAGGCGACGATATAACTTTAAAAAAGCTGATTGGTCAAAGTTTTCCGAATTGTTGGATGTGAAAGTTCGGACCATCCCAGCCGTACCTGAGGAATATGAACGTTTTGTTGATGCTGTGAATCTTTGTTCTCGGACATGTATTCCAAGAGGCTGTAGGACTAACTATATTCAAGGGATAACTGCAGAGACAGCAGTATTACTAGATGAATATTACAAATCATTCGACGAAAACCCTTTTAGTGAGGAAACCTCCAACAATGCAGCGTCTATTCTCTCTTCAATCTCTGAGGCAAAGAGAGACCAATGGGAGAAACTGATGGCAGACTGTGACATGAGTAGAAGCAGTCAAGGAGCTTGGAGATTATTAAGACGTCTAAATAATGATCGTTCTCAAACAAGTACACATGCAAATATCAAAGCTGATGAAATTGCACACCAGCTCATTGAAAATGGAAAATCTACTAGTTCCATCAAGACTAGTAAGAAGACACTAGAGAGGAAACCTGATCAAGAAACCAGTATTCTACATCAACCTTTTACTCAGGTTGAGCTTGATCATGCACTGAGCAAAACCAAGAATGGTAAAGCAGCTGGCCTTGATGACTTAAGAGTTGCGCAAATTAAGAATTTCGGTCCAGTCACAAAGCACTGGTTAACAGAGCTAATGAACAAATGCATCCAATCATGCAAGATCCCGAAAT
Source organism: Meconema thalassinum (assembly GCA_946902985.2). Classification (NCBI taxonomy): domain Eukaryota; kingdom Metazoa; phylum Arthropoda; class Insecta; order Orthoptera; family Tettigoniidae; genus Meconema; species Meconema thalassinum. The sequence goes on from OX336388.2 coordinate 612,673,368, forward strand.
TATGGAGGAAAGCCAAAGTTATAGCCATTCGTAAGCCAGGTAAGGATCCAAATGACCCAAATAGCTATCGACCTATTTCGCTCCTTTGTCATCTGTACACGATCCTTGAAAGACTCATACTCCACAGACTAATGGAGAAATTAGAGGCTATCTATATACCACAGCAAGCTGGCTTCAGAATTGGGAAGAGCTGTACCTCTCAAGTGTTGAAGTTAACGCAGCATATCGAAGATGGTTTTGAAAGGAAACAGATCACTGGAGCAGTGTTTATCGACCTTACAGCTGCATATGATACTGTCAACCATAGACGTCTCCTCATGAAACTATACAATGCTACGAATGATTACCAGCTTACCTGCTTCATAAGAAATCTCCTTGAAAATAGAAGATTTTTCGTCGAATTTCAGGGGAAAAGAAGCAGGTGGAGATCACAGAGGAACGGATTACCTCAGGGAAGTGTGCTCTCTCCGTCATTGTTCAACATCTACACCAATGACCAGCCGCTACCTGTAGGAACACAAAGCTTTATCTATGCAGATGACTGTGCCATCACCACTCAAGACTCCTGCTTTGACGCTATTGAGCAGAAACTATCTAATGCACTTACAGAGCTGTCTGCTTACTACAAGGAGAATCTGCTGAGTCCAAACCCCAATAAAACACAGACTTGTGCCTTCCACCTTAAAAATAAAATGGCAAACAGAACCCTTAAAATCACTTGGGAAGGAACCACATTAGAGCACTGCATCTCACCAAAATATCTTGGAGTTACCCTCGACCGTGCTCTCACTTACCAGAAACACTGCTCGAACACCAAGAAAAAAGTGGCAGCCAGAAATAATATTATAAGGAAGATAACGGGTACTACATGGGGGGCACATCCCAATACTGTGAGAACCTCTTCCATTGCTCTATGTTACTCTGCTGCGGAATATGCATCCCCAGTATGGTACAAGTCAACCCACGCCAGGAATGTAGATACAGCTCTAAACGATACCTGTCGCATTATTACCGGATGTCTAAAGCCTACTCCTTTGGATAAATTGTACAGTCTTGCTGGCATTGCCCCTCCTAATATTCGTCGTGAGATTGCAGCAAGAATTGAGAAGAAGAAGGCGGTAACATCTAAAGCTCACCCTCTGTATGGATACAAGCCAGCTACTTCGAGACTCAAATCAAGGAAAAGTTTCCTCAGAATTACCGAGGCTCTTAAGGGGACACCTCAACAATCCCGAATCCATCTATGGCGTGCAAGCTGCAATCGCTCCGAAGAATGGCTGACACCTAGTGAAGAACTACCACCTGGTCATATGGAGAAATGGAGTACCTGGAGATCTCTGAACAGATTACGGGCAGGCGTGACAAGATGTAAAAGTAACCTGCAGAAGTGGGGTTTCGACATCGAGTCCTCATTGTGTGAATGTGGTGTAATCCAAACTACGTCTCATTTGCTGCAGTGCAGCAGGTGCCCTCAAACATGCACAGTACAAGATTTGCTTCAGGCGAGAGAAAATGCACTGGATGTCGCTAACTTCTGGGCAAAAGTAGTATAGACTCTTGTTTGTTTAGTGTGACTTTGCATTGTATTTAATCCAGTAAGAGTTTTAATGTATACATATATAGTATTAATGCTTCTGATACGAATAAATAAATAAATAAATAGTTCATATTATACTGTTACACGGTAGCAGTGACTTTTAAAGACCGAGCCGTCTTGGTTACAAGACAAGATGGTAGCTGATATCTTGTGCCTGACCTATATTTCACGTTTCACTTGATTAAGTATTGCATGTAATATAGCCTACTGATAGAAATAATATAAACTTTGCATGAAATGCTTTATAATATAAATATACACTACTGAAGAAATAGTTTAGCTCAAATCATTATATGCTAAGACGGTGTATGTAATTCAATATATTGATTATGATGAATTTCGGTGTACATGCTTTGCTCTGTTGTAAGGTGTTAGTCGTTTACCCGTTTGGCTGGGGTTCAAAACCTATCAGAGTTGTTGTTTTTTGCTTGCATTTTTTAATAAAGATTGTTTTGTAATTACTCATATGATATAAAATTAAGCATTATATTGTGCATATTAAAATGGAAAATATATAGTCTCTTTAATTAAAACAAATTCACCACCGGATCGGCACGAGAGACATCTAACAACAACTAGATGAACTATGAGGGTGACAAACGAGGCCAACTAGATGTGAGCTGCGCACCGGCCTGGACGTTGGAACAGCTGTAATTAAAACGTTTTCACATATGGCCGCTAGAATGCACTCGCCCTATTAGGATTATGTAATGCGAAACCTTTCCACCAGATGTCAGGACTGGTCTATGTGGGACTCCATTGGTTTGCCTACCGTTGGCATTCTATAGAATACGCATCGAATTTGAAGAACGACAAGTTTATGATACGATAATTTTTTGTTATAATCCGTTTGTAACAGTCTATTGTGTGTTATTCGAAAATGCTATTTGAACTAAAGAACCAAACGATCCCACATAGTACCTGTACTCTAGCTGTTGGTGCTAGTTCAGGACATTAATTAATACTTTTATTGCAACGAAATAGCAATCGAATATAAAGAATGAACATGTCCACTAAAATTGCGCTCTGGCGATTTGAATTGCATAGTCTTTGATTGATTGTTTTCTTTTACTACAGAGTTCTACGTGGTGGCGTTCACATGCTTGTCCACATGGTTGGCATACACACGCCACTGTAGGGTCATGGATAGATTTGTTAATACAATTTATTAAGGTGGTGAAAACCATGGACAGACGGGCGTGTAAACACATGCCTCAACTCAAAGTTGGATGTTGCCCACGTCCGGTCGATCATGTCTCCGGTTCCATAACATTCTGGAGGTATATCTTCTCTTTTCTTCTTCAATGATGTTAGTAGTTTTTCCGAGGCTCTGGTGTTTGGTAGAGGTAAATAATTTCTAAGGTCTTCAACCAAGAAATTATTTTATTATACTCCTCGATAAAGACAAAGCGTTAGAACTAATGCCCGGAAGTTCATGCAAGATCATATTTTTGCAAATTTATGCATATTTTGGTTATTTGGGCACAATGCATAATATTTTTCTCCTTTTCCTGTTTACGTGCATATCTCTGCTTGAAAAGGGCGTATATTCTAATTTCCTATTGTTTTGGAGCGCTATTTGTTACTTCATGCTCTTAAAGTCGTATATTTCGATTCGGACTCCGAGAGTCTATCACAGATTAATACTGAAATTATTTTAATACCTAGTACGTTTCAGTCCTTCTTGCAAGTTAATATGAATTATTAGCCTATTTTCAATTTTGAAAAAATAGGCTTATGAGATCACCTTTTGTCCGTGTGTGTGTGCGTGTGTGTGTGTGTGATTCGTGTGTGTGTCCCCCCCTAATAAAATCTAAACGGCAGGAGCGATTTCAATGAAACTCGGAAAGTTCATAGCACTGTTCCCGGCGACCTCGACCGTGCCCTTCAAATTTTGTTACGACTCACCAATCCAACATGGCGGCTGTGCGAAATATTTCACCAGCATTCAATATCTCCGAAACTATTACCGATATTACCCTGAAATTTTCTAATGTGATAGAGGGAACTACTATAAGTTCACTTATGTGACTTTTGAAAACCTGGTAACTACAAAACCAACATGGAGGCCAAGCGAATTTGCGACTTTTAAACAGACGTTTCTCGCGATTTGACCAACCAAACGCAATGAAACTTGGTACAGTATATGTTTATATACATTGTATGGCACCGACATCTAACTTCGTTCAATTGTTCACATAATCGCAAGATGGCGGATGTGCGAAATATTTCACCGGCATTCTATATCTCTGAAACTATTAGCGGTATCTCCCTAAAATTTTGTACGGAGATAAAGGGCACTACTGGAAGCCCATCTATAAGACTTTCAAAAACCGGTTAACTACAAAATGAAAATGGCGGCCAAGCGAATTTGAAAATTTTAAATAGACCTTTCTCGCGATTTAATGTTCCAAGCGCACTGAAACCTGGTACAGGAAATATTTATACACATTGTAATCCACTGGTATCTAATTTAGTTCAATTGTTTACATAACCTCAAGATGGCGGCAGTGCGAAATTTAAAATTAAGTTTTTATTTCTTGTGATGTAGTCATGCGATCGAAGTGAAAGTTTGAATAATGAACCTACGCAATAATTTTCCTTTAATGGTACATGACTCTATGGCCTATACATTTAACAATCCAACATGGCGACCATCCGAAATATTTAGACGATACTGAATATCTACGAATCTATTTTAGCAATCAAACTGCATTTTTTAATGTTCATAGGGGCTATGAACTTAAGTTCACCTATAGGACTTTAAATAACCTGGTGATCATAAATCCAACATGGCGGTGACGCGAATTATAAATATTCACATGGACGTTTCTCGCAATTTAACCATCCGCGTGCAGTGAAACTTGGTACAGTAAATCCTTATACGAATGTTAATCCACTGGCATCTAATTTATTTCAATTGTTTCCATAACCTCAAGATGGCAGCTGTGCAAAATTTTAAAATCTCCTTGTTTTTTCTTGTGTCCTAATTATGCGATTGAAGTTTGAATACTACACGTTCACAATAATCTGCATGTAACAGTACATAACTCTAGGACCTACATATATAAAATCCAACATGGCGACCATCCGAAATATTTAGTCGGTTCTCAATATCTACGAATCTATTACAGCAATCAAACAGAAATTGTGTATGTTGATAGTGGCAGTTAACATAAGTAGGATATATGAAAATAGGCTGTATAGTTCTTCACGGAACTACTTGTTTTTATTCTGCATTCACTATGTAAATATTATAAAATCATTTTAATTTAAAAATAAATTCATTGGCTATTAAAATTGTATATCAGTTACACTTAAAAATTAACATAATAAAATAATTATTGATGGTCAACACCGCTTGAAGTTCCATAAAATAACACTTCCTACTATTTAGAACTGTTTTTAGTTGAGATATTTTAAAAAAAGGTGCAGTTATATGTCAGTCGGTTCTTGATATTCAAAATAGAAACGGTAAGGTATACGGATTGATCGTAATTATCGTAGTTATTTCATGATGCATATTTTTTGGAACGTGGTGCACATTTGACCAATCATTATTGCATTTTTGTATGCATATTTATTCATTTAATAGTGCATGAACTTCCTTAGTTATAACTATACCCATACATTTAGGAGATAGTAGGCTATGTGTTCTTTACTGAACATCTTGTTTCATCAATGAAAATAGGCTAAATTAATTCGGACAGATTTGGCTTTGGGATACGGCAAGTTCTGACACCACACCGTTTTGCTTATTTAAGGATTGGTCTTTTAATGTATATTGTCTAATAGAAAAAAACGATGAAAGTGATTTAAAATTAAATTAGTAAATACATGAGTAAATACATGCGATGTTGGTACGTAATGGATTTCGTTTTGATGAATACAGTACTTGACAAAATACAACAAATATCCTGCAATGGAGACTCGCCTCAAGTAAAATTCTCCATTGCTATGCATTGTATTTTTACAATAAAGCATTTTGTTCTACTCAGCTTCGCAAAGTAATACTTCAGGAGTGACGAACTAAGTACAAAACTACTTAAATTAGGCAAAATAGCTTGTGTAATGATAAATAATAATTGATGATATGATGTTCTAATAGGCTAGATGTTTTCTCCTCCGCTGTCTATAAACCACCCCCATCCCCTTTTTATAACACGACTTATGAAGTGAAATTTCAGTTGTGTCGGCCATTGTGGGCGTGATATATAGGATAAATAAAATGTTGACAACTCCACGCATACCGTACCGTGTGGTATTTGTTTTATGCTGCGCTTGATTCATTCGCTTCGTTGTGTTTCTATGCTAAGAAGGGTTTACCTACAAGAACAATCCTAACCTGGGGCAAACTCCCAGACCCCGTTGCTTCTAGTACAAGCAGTAATTTTCGGCCTGACCGAAGCGAATAGTTTCTCGTTACGCATGGCCTGTGTCGTTTATTTTGTGTACCATACATAGCCAACAGTGAATGACGTATCGGTAACAATTGAACACACCTAATGCGCCTCTTTCCGTAGCAGTTGAGCAACGACAAGCCATGATAATTGCCGTCGTTCAATGAACAATAAATAAAGATTAAAGTCACTTAGTTGCGAAATTTCGCACATATTTCCTATGCAGCAGTGATAATAGACAGTAATTTCAATTGTTAATGACTCCCAGAATATCAAATAAGGTAGGCTATAAAACCCCGAAAATGATCTCTATTTGCAAAGTGCAAGTGTAGGATCCTGGTTCATCAGTCCCGAAGAATTACCAATTTGGCCACCTGTGTAGGTTTGGTTTTAATTGGCCAAATCTTTCTTCTGTCAGTTGGCAACAAAGTTACAGAAGATTTATATACGGTACCCAATTGGAAATGTTTCATCAAGACTTGGTCACAACCAAAACGTGAAAATAAAAAAATAAAATAAAAAAAAGATATAACAACAAGATGTTCAGTAAAGAACATATAGCCTACTTTCTCCTAAATGCATGGGTATTGTTATAACTCTTTGTCCATTTCAAGGAGTATAATTGAATGTTGGTTGTAGTAGCTTGTTGAAATACAACGTGCTATAGGGATATTAAATATGAATATGAGGTGCCCTTTGCTAGTGCTACCTCTGTAAAAAAATTCATTCAATTCGGTTTCACCGTATTTGAATTGATCTGGGGAATGGATTTGCACACATACATGGCCGCTATTAAAACTATTGGGCTGATGACCTTGTAGTCAGTCATAAGATGCTTTCCACAAAAAGGCATGTTGTTGCAAAATCCGGTAGAGATCAAATTATTAGGATGATCGAAATTTGATTTAAGCTTTTAACATTTAGGTGGCCGTCATTCCGTTTCCGTCAAGATGGCGGCGATATAAAACATGACACTGAGGTGCCTTTTGCTAGTGCTACCTCTGTACCAAATTTCGTTCAATTCGGTTTCACCGTGTATGAATTGATAGGGGGAATCGATTTGCACACATACTTGGCCACCATCTGAAAACTATTGGGCTGATGATCTAGCAGTTTGGTCAAAATATGCTTGCCACATAAAGATTTGTTGTTGCAAAATTTGGTAGACTAGATTATTAGGTTGGTCGTAATTACATTTTAGCCTTTAACATTTGGGTGGCCGCGATTACGTTTCCGTCAAGATGGCGGTGATATAAAACATGACACTGAGGTGGCCTTTTCTAGTGCTATCTCTGTACCAAATTTCGTTCCATTCGGTTTCACCGTGTTCGAATTAATAGGGGGAATCGATTTTCACACAAAGATGGCCGCCATCCGCAAAATATTAGGCTAATGACCTATTAGTTTGGTCAAAGGATGCTCCCTCCATAATGGTATGTTGATGCAAAATTTGGTACAGATCGGATGATTAGGTTAATCGTAATTTGATTTAAGCTTTGAATATTTGTGTGGCCGCCATTACGTTTCCGTCAATATGGCGGCGATATAAAACATGACACTGGGGTGCCCTTTGCTAGTGCTACCTCTGTACCAAATTTCATTCCATTCGGTTTCCCGTTTTCGAATTAATAGGGGTAATCGATTTTGACACAAAGATGGCCGCCATCCGCAAACTATTAGGTTAATGACCTATTAGATTTGTCAAAGGATGCTCCCTCCATAAAGGTATATTGTTGCAAAATTTGGTAGAGATCGGATGATTAGGTTAGTCGTAATTTGATTTAAGCTTTGAACATTTGTGTGGCCGCCATTACGTTTCCGTCAAGATGGCGGCGATATAAAACATGACACTGGGGTGCCCTTTGCTAGTACTACCTCTGTACCAAATTTCGTTCCATTCGGTTTCACCGTGTTCGAATTAATAGGGGGAATCGATTTTCACACAAAGATGGCCGCCATCCGCAAACTGTTAGGCTGATGACCGATTAGTTTCGTCAAAGGATGCTGCCTCCATAAAGGTATGTTGTTGCAAAATTTGGTAGAGATCGGATGATTAGGTTAGTCGCAATTTGATTTAAGCTTTGAACATTTGTGTGGCCGCCATTACGTTTCCGTCAGGATGGCGGCGTTATAAAACATGACACTGAGGTGTCCTTTGCTAGTGCTACCTTTGTACCAATTTTCGTTCAATTTGCGCTCACCGTGTTCGAATTGATAGGGGGGGGGACAGACATTCAGAGTACACACACTCACACACACACACACACACACACACACACACACACACAGACTCACACACACACATACACACACACAGACAGACACACTTTTTTTCGCCCTGTAGTGATCTCATAAGTCTACTTTCATTTTTTGGAAAAATCGAAAGTAGGCAAAAAATAGAAACGGTAAGGTATACGGATTGATCGTAATTATCGTAGTTATTTATATTTGTTCTGTGGAAGTAATGTCAGAAATGTGGCGATGACTGCTGACATATTGCCATGCCAGTTCCCAAGCGAACCAATATATACAGTACACATTACGGGCTTAGAAAATGATTTCTATAAAAGGAGTTTTGTTAAGAGAAAAAAAAAACAAGCTAAAAAGCACGCAGGTATGTGGTTTGGAAAGTTATCTACCTCCATTAGTTCCTAACTTTCATGCTCCGACCAGAATATATCTCAGAGATATGAACGTACCCTGGAGAATTGTTACAGGAAGAGTACGGGGACTACCAGACCGAAGTGGACACAGGAAAGAAAGCAGACACACAGCCAGATGATGAAAGCTGCCTGGGCTAAGAAGATACATAAATTCCTTACAAGAAGTCAAAACGAGCCCCGTGGTCCTCAGTAGGCCCAAACGAAAAGAAGAAGAAGAAAACTAAAACCAGTGGCATACCTTTGTTTGTTTTCGGCTGCATCATTGACATCTCGACCGGTCGCCAGGAGTCAGTTTCTTTGGACAGACAACTCGTTTCGAATTAATTTCCGATTCTCCGTAAAGAGTCGCACTCGGTCCTTGTTTTATTACTTAGAGGTGATCCACACAAGTTGCATTGGATTATACAGTCTCCTCTCGTCCACATCTTCTGACTGGTGAGTCTTTCAAGTGATTTATTGAAAACTCTTCTGAAATCACAATTATTTATTTTAAGGATCTTTGGATATTATTTTTCTGTCATTGGCTTTTGCTCTTTTAAAACATTCTTGATTTTTTTAATAAGTGTTAAATATTTTAGCAGTAATTTATTAGTTTAAAATTTTAAGAAAAAATATAATTTATCGTTACATGTGACTCTAATTATTTCAAAAGTACCGGTAGAAGGAACATAATAAGGAACGCTCCCAATTAAATCGTAGGTGGCATCAATATATGTTGAAATGTATATTGACGTGGTAGAACTTGTTTATAAAAAAGTGTTCCCGAGATTATATAGTTGCTGTTTTAGTTAGGGGACTGAGACATCTTTGGGCAACGGCTCCGTGCACATGAAGAATTGTCTGATAACCAGTGTATTTGGAATGAAATCCATAGTGTGTGTGTAATTGATACTTTTGGGGTCTTTGACGCATAGAAATAACTTTCAGGCATAGCTTTCCTTGTGATGAAGCGGCTAGCGTTCTTGGCTGTCACTCCAGAGGTCCGTGATCGATTCCCAGCTCTGCCAAGAAATTTTATTTCTGGTGTGGGAGCTGGAACAGGGTACGCATAGCCTCGACAGGCAAAACTGAGAAGAGGAGGGTACGATTCCTATCTCAGACATCCTGGAAGTAGTTTTCTGTGGTTTCCCCACTTCTACTCCAGGCAAATGCAGGGATGGTTCCTAAATTAGACAACGGCCGCATCCTTCCCTATTATACAAAGTACGTCCAGAAAGTAAGTTCCGTTTGGTAATAACATTAAACTGTGTGCAGATACAGAAAAATTATTTATTGCACAAAATTCTACAACCCTTAAACTACTTTTCCACATAAATGACGAAATGTTGCAGGCATTTGTTGTAGTGTGGCACGAGTTTTTGTATACCTTCTTCATAGACGTGTACCGTCTGTGTCTTCAACTAGTTGTACGTTCCGCTGCAGCGCAGTTCCGCATATGCGCGGTAGACGCCCTGTATCAAGGAGAAGAAACGTACGCCATTTGGAGAGCGCTGTCAGCCAGGTACGCGTTGTTGTGCATGTTTACTCGTACAATGTCGGTGTTGATTGAAAATTCCGCCGCTTGTGAAATCAGACCTGTGATTCGTTTTCTGAATGCTAGGAAAGTGAAACCAATTGAAATTTATCGGCAAATTTGCGAAGTGTATGGACAAAATGCGATGAGTGATTCAATGGTGAGAAGAGGGGTCCGACAGTTCAATGAAGGACGTAGTGAAGTGCACGATGAAGAACGAAGTGGGCGTCCATCTTTGGTTACAGAAGAATTGGTCCACGCGATTGATGACAAGATCTGAGAAAACCGCAGGTTTACAATTAGTGCTCTCGCTATGGAATTTCCCCAAATCTCACGATCACTAATTCATGAAATTGTTACCGAAAAACTGAACTTTTGTAAACTTTGCGGACGTTGGGTACCAAAGATTCTTACGGAGCAACACAAAACAAAACGGATGGGTAGTGCACTTCAGTTTTTGACCCGTTACAATGAAGGCGGCGAAGAATTTCTGTCACAGATAGTCACAGGAGACGAAACTTGGGTTTCTTACGACACCCCTGAAAGTAAGCGGCAATCAATGGAATGGAGGCACACTTCATCCCCAGCAAAGGTTAAGCCGAAACAAATCTTGACACCTCGGAAAATGATGTGCACAGTGTTCTGGGACTGGAAAGGCATCTTACTCATTGATTTCTTACCGCATGGTCAAACAATCAACGCAGATGCTTACTGCGAGACACTTAGGAAATTGCGCCGCGCAATACAGAATAAGCGCCGAGGGTTGCTGTCATAAGGTATTGTTTTTCTTCACGACAACGCACGACCACACACTGCAAATGTGACGAAAAACCTCCTACAGGGATTTGGCTGGGACGTGTTTGACTACCCTCCGTACAGCCCTGACCTCGCTCCTAGCGACTTTCATCTGTTCACACATCTCAAGTCTTTCCTTGGCGGTCAACACTTCAACAATTACGACGAGCTGAAAGAAGATGTTTCCAACTGGTTGAAGACACAGGCGGCAAACTTCTATGAAGAAGGTATCCAAAAATGTGTGCCTGCAAAAGTTCGGCAGTTATGTGGAGAAGTAGTTTAAGAGGTGTAGAATGGTGTGCAATAAATAAATTTTCTGTATCTGTACACAATTTAATTTTATTACCAATCGGAACTTACTTTCTGGACGTGCCTCGTATACCAAATTTACAAATACAGACACTAGTACAGCCTTCACATTAACGTAGGTTATCACACATGTTACGTGCGTAGCCCGTCCTAACGTTTTTAAAATGCATCTCCCCTATATGTATGTATTCTCTTCCTTTAAAGCGCCCGCCTAGATGGCTTGGTTGGGCTTATGAACTCGAGGTGGCAGCATATATATATCGGCACCTCTCGCCACCTCTCGCCAAGGGTTGTATCTTCGACCGCTGGAGTGTGTGAGTGGTGTCTTCTGATCGCTTCTAATCGAAACATATTTGAAGGATATTGTATTCTACGTCATTGAACAAAAGACTATAAATATATCATGCCGCCAAAATAATTATATAATCTGCACGTTGTTACTTGATGTGTCAATCTGTGATTGGACAATTACAATTAACATTAATGCACTGCGGCTTTTGACTTTGGAGTCTCCACCATCTTGGCATCTTCACAGTCTGTCGTCAAGAAAGCAACAAGCCGGCTGGTCGTGAAAGGTGTCACCGCTGCTGGGGGCCTGGCCCCTAGCCTCTACGAAATATAGATATATTCAAGAAAAAAGGAAATGCCTGTGCTCCTAGGCTATAATTTAATAACTTGCCTTGAAGATGACGTGTGATCTGTTTATTTTAATGGCTACAAGAAGAAAAGCCTCGTGGGTGATCGAAGCGGGATGTGTGTGATGGCGCAGCCATGTTGAGGCAGTTCATATCTTTTACATTATTTAAAATGTGTTAGTTTTTTTTTTGTTTCCTTGTGTCTCCATTGAGGAAGGATTTTAAGGTACGTAATTATTTAATATATATGTATTGTTATGGGAGCTCCGTTATTGGCCATATATTTATGTTTTTATTCTGTATTTTATTTCGTGTTCCAGGCCTAATATTTCTGTTTGTTAATGTTACCTGATATGTAAATATTTCCTTTTTCTGTGCCTTCCGGAGACACGTACCTAGTTATCGTACCTGGTAAAAAATATTTTTTTTTTAGTTTTTTTTATGGAAATCTTAGGAATTTCTCTATTATTAATTTGATTTACGATCCGTTGCAGCCTAAATTGCCTCGTGTCAATAGTGTTAAGGCGTAATTCTTTCCTCCCTTTCTGTTCTCTCTGGTGTCGTTTAAATTTAAAAAGGTAATTGTTTGCCGTAATTCGGCCGGACATGCGGTCGTCTATTTGGTGGCCATGTTTGTTTTTTGTTTTGCCCGAGTGCATTCTGGTCTGTGGAGTGTAGTTCTCTAGGCGTCGAGCGGGACACTCAAACGTGTTGTGCTGGTAGATCAGTATGTTTTTTGTTAGTCTTATTGGTTTAACTTTGTGTTTTTGTGAGTTTTCCTGAGTTTTCTTACGTCATGAAAGTTTTTGTTTTGTGAATTAATTTTATTTTATTAAATTTTGTTTACTTTTCGTTTTTCCTCGTGGCCTTGATGTCTGCATGTCGGGTCGGTATTGCGTACCTTAGTAAATTATCAAGCCCTTTCTCATTTGGTAATACCTGTATTCTGGTTTTCTATCTTTTGGGCTTTATTATTTTAATTTTAAATTAAATCTTTTCGTTTTGGTTCAGCAAACTTGCATGTAAAGCCTTATCTAATTTTCTTAGGCAATTGACTTGTTTAGGCCTTAAGCCATGTGCATCACCAGAGAGAGGTTGTTGTGGCAATAGAGTTTCCTTTTTATGATTTTGTTAAATTATATTTTTCTTGCCCCTTTGTTTGCTGAGTAAATATTCTTTTAAATATTAAGCAACTGTTGTGGCATCATTTCGTCGGTGGCAGTTCTATGGGTAATCGGACTGTGTCTGTGGACGAGCCTGTGCGTTTCCTTCTTCTCCACCTTCCTTCGCCCTTTAGATGTTCTTCTGTTGGGGCGTGTCTTCTGGCGGTGATTTTGCAGTTGGCGATGCGGACCTCTCAAACAAGGTAAGTAGGGCATCCAAACCCCCCCATCCAGGTGGCGCAGTGGTAGAAGATCGCGCTCGTGTATCGCTTCTGCAGCTATCCCCTCCCCCAATACCCGCAGGCTCATTATGGACCCTTCTGATGCTGATAGAGCGGTTGCTGATGGGATGTGTCATGTCAGTGCACTTAATGTTATTTTATGCTAATCCTTGTCGTTTGTTCGGTTTCATGTTTGCCTCTGAGTATACATGTGGTGATATGTGAAGTGACCTGTTCCAAGCGAGGTTTCTGTGCTGAATTTTATCTTGTTTGTGATGCAACATTCCCGGTGAAAAAGAAGCTTGGTAAGTGACTGGCATGTGTTCTTGGCATGGGAAATGTGGGTTTCTTGATTTTCTGATAGCCTACATGCTGCGAGTGAAGGCATCGAGGAGCCCTGTCTGAAGCTGTTTGCCCTGTGATTTGTAGCAATTTGTGTAATTTATCTTCCTGTTCTCGAGCCAAGCAAGCGATGACTTCTGCAGTCCTGAGCAACGTTGTGCATGATGTTTTTGTCGAAATTTTAGGTGTCGAAGCAGTGATGGTGTTTAAGAAGACCGTTGTGTTCCTGTATGTTTCTTTTGCATGAATTTCTGTTGTGATATGCTGTCCTCGTGATATATTTATTATGGAACTGTCACGCCTACAGGTGTTATGGCGAAGTGTAGTCCGATTAAAAGGGCTAAACTATGGAAATCAGCCCTCCCTATGTCCCTACTGTAGTGCCAAAAGGCACATTTAACGTGCATGTCACTACGTATTTGGCTTGAAATTCTTCCCAAAATTATTCAAGGTGTTTGTTTTGAGGTGTTTTTATCGCAGTGTGCGATTTGTAATTTTTTTGTTCATACACTTATATTATGCTGCAATCGTTCTGGGATAAGTGTGTATGTTGTGCAAATCGTGTCTGGATGTATGTGTTAACGTTAGATTTTGATTTAGATTTGTAGGGTGGGGTAATTCAGGCGTTGTTGTGTTTGCAAAAGTAAGTCTTGGATCGTATTTTTATTAGTTGCTTTCCTTGTAATTTAGAATTAAACCTAATATGTAGGTCTGTTTTACGTGGAGATATCTACTGTCTGGGGTTAGCTAGGTTAGAAGTATGGGATTCTTTCTTGGTTTGATCCCTGGGCAGGTTGTATATATGACTTGCACGATCCAAAGAGCCTCAGGTATGGGACTGATCTGTTCGATGACATGCAAGCATATGTGTCATGTAATGTAATTTTAAGGGTATTGTGTTTTTAATTGTATTTGTTTGTGTTATGATATCTCTACGACTACATAACTTGCATATTTGAGTATTAATGGGAATTATTTTTGTGGGTGGGTAAAAATTATGTATCGCTGTTATTGGAGTATGTTGTGCGATGAAAATGTTGTTGTGAATATGAGGTCTCAGTTCGTGAACAGCCATAATGTAATGTGCTTTCGGGTTAATTAATTAATATAGGGTCTTCAAAATTTACTGGGGTTAAATTTCTTTTGGACATTGTGGTCATCAGCTTCTGTAAGTCAGCTTGTTTTGCATTTAAAGCCAGTAATCTGTTGTTGCTGGAAATCAGGGTCATCAGTTGCCTCATGCTAACTGTAAATTACATAGGCCTTCTGTTTTAGTTCATGCTATGGCAATCTCGGTCATCAGCCACTGTAATATCAGTAAAATTTTCTGCTTTTGACTGGTAATTCTTAAATTTTTCTGCTTAAATCGTTAGGAATGGTGCGTAAGTGCTCTCTGTTAGTCTCGTCTTTCGACAAGAGCGGCTTGTTTCTCATCTAACCGTATTTTCGGGCCATGTTAGACATCCTTTGGTTGTACGTGTTCGTGTCTTAAACCTGAACGAGGAAACCTCATTTGTACCTCGTGTACTGTTGAACTTAGTTCTTTTTATGTTGGATTTTTCTCACCCAGGCGGATTTCGGCTGTATAGTCATCTGGTGTCGAACCTCATTTTCGTTCCTTGTGTTAGTGTATTGCTGTTTGGTTTTCTGCGCTGCCATTTCCTCTTCGTTTTTGGTCGTGTCTGTAACGGTAACTGGGTTTGTATTCCTCATTGTCCCCATGCCCCATGCGTGCGATCACGAACCAACAAATGTAGAGGCATTCTTGACTCCCGTTACTTTTCTTTTTCTAAAACCCTAAGGCCAATTAAATTTCCAGAGTGCATCTGTCGCACATAAAACGATATGGAGAGATTTGTAATGAAGAAATGCTACCATAAATTTGTAAACTGATTTTTGTATAATGTAGAGTATCCCTAGCCTTCATTGAAGCCTTCAGGCATCTGTTCCTTCTGGAATTTTGAATTGGATTTGCAAACTCTACTGGGATACAGCTTGTAACTGTTGGGTAATTCCCATTTAATGATAAAATGTTAACATCGTGTAATAGCCTACCTTTGTAAAATTGTAATTAATTTTAATGTTCTCGTAGGAGATGCTAGCATGTAAGTAGGACTCGGTGGGAGACCTAACTCATGGTGATCTTGTATACCTGTTTCCTTGGGAATTTGAGTGGTCATTCCTCTACCGTAGTTCCTTCTAAATGTATGATCGTTCAACGCGTGAATTCTAGAAAAGTACTTCTAGTCTGTAAAAAGGTAACCTTGTTAATGAACTATTGTCAGCACGGATCAAGGGCATGGTCAGGATTTTCTTTTTTCATATAAATTCAACCTTGTTTCTCATTTGTAAAGTGTATTAAGAATTAGTAATTTCTGTAAACTCTTATTTTTGAAATACGATTAACTTCTGTTTTGTAAATGGCTGCCCACTCGTCGCATGATATCTTGCACATTGCATCCATCAACTTCGTCTAAAGTTAACAACATTGGACTTATTGAAAATTTACCTAACGCGTCTCGGTCTCTGAAAGAACTGCAGGTGCTGGTGTAATGCGTTTCTGAAGACTTATGGACACAGTGATGCTGTTGACTAAGTGGTTTGCGAGAAGATCAATTATCCCATCACTGATAATCTGACCCTGCACACTTCCTAACCAAAACGATGTGGTTTTATCCATCAATTGGAGTTAACTGGTGAACATTATCTTCTGGAAACTTTGGACATGCCATTATTTTATGAATCGACTAGTTATGGAGTACTGCCTATGCCTAGGCATATTCGTGAACGGTGTTCACGCTTAAGGGAGGGAGACTGTTACGGGCGAAGCCCGTCCCAAAGTTTTTAAAATGCATCTCCCCTATATGTATGTATTCTCTTCCTTTAAAGCGCCCGCATAGATGGCTTGGTTGGGCTTATGAACTCGAGGTGGCAGCATATATATATCGGCACCTCTCGCCGAGGGTTGTATCTTCGACCGCTAGAGTGTGTGAGTGGTGTCTTCTGATCGCATCTAATCGAAACATATTTGAAGGATGTTGTATTCTACGTCATTGAACAAAAGACTATAAATACATCATGCCGCCAAAATAATTATATAATCTGCACATTGTTACTTGATGTGTCAATCAGTGATTGGACAATTACAATTAACATTAATGCACTGCGGCTTTTGACTTTGGAGTCTCCGCCATCTTGGCATCTTCACAGTCTGTCGTCAAGAAAGCAACAAGCCGGCTGGTCGTGAAAGGTGTCACCACTGCTGGGGGCCTGGCCCCTAGCCTCTACGAAATATAGATATATTCAAGAAAAAAAGGAAATGCCTGTGCTCCTAGGCTATAATTTAATAACTTGCCTTGAAGATGACGTGTGATCTGTTTATTTTAATGGCTACAAGAAGAAAAGCCTCGTGGGTGATCGAAGCGGGATGTGTGTGATGACGCAGCCATGTTGAGGCAGTTCATATCTTTTACATAATTTAAAATGTGTTAGTTTTTTTTTGTTTCCTTGTGTCTCCATTGAGGAAGGATTTTAAGGTACGTAATTATTTAATATATCTATATTGTTATGGGAGCTCCGTTATTGGCCATATATTTATGTTTTTATTCTGTATTTTATTTCGTGTTCCAGGCCTAATGTTTCTGTTTGTTAATGTTACCTGATATGTAAATATTTCCTTTTTCTGTGCCTTCCGGAGACACGTACCTAGTTATCGTACCTGGTAAAAAAAATTTTTTTTTTAGTTTTTTTATGGAAATCTTAGGAATTTCTCTATTATTAATTTGATTTACGATCCGTTGCAGCCTAAATTGCCTCGTGTCAATAGTGTTAAGGCGTAATTCTTTCCTCCCTTTCTGTTCTCTCTGGTGTCGTTTAAATTTAAAAAGGTAATTGTTTGCCGTAATTCGGCCGGACATGCGGTCGTCTATTTGGTGGCCATGTTTGTTTTTTGTTTTGCCCGAGTGCATTCTGGTCTGTGGAGTGTAGTTCTCTAGGCGTCGAGCGGGACACTCAAACGTGTTGTGCTGGTAGATCAGTATGTTTTTTGTTAGTCTTATTGGTTTAACTTTGTGTTTTTGTGAGTTTTCCTGAGTTTTCTTACGTCATGAAAGTTTTTGTTTTGTGAATTAATTTTATTTTATTAAATTTTGTTTACTTTTCGTTTTTCCTCGTGGCCTTGATGTCTGCATGTCGGGTCGGTATTGCGTACCTTAGTAAATTATCAAGCCCTTTCTCATTTGGTAATACCTGTATTCTGGTTTTCTATCTTTTGGGCTTTATTATTAGCCTATTTTCAATTTTGAAAAAATAGGCTTATGAGATCACCTTTTGTCCGTGTGTGTGTGCGTGTGTGTGTGTGTGATTCGTGTGTGTGTCCCCCCCTAATAAAATCTAAACGGCAGGAGCGATTTCAATGAAACTCGGAAAGTTCATAGCACTATTCCCGGCGACCTCGACCGTGCCCTTCAAATTTTGTTACGAATCACCAATCCAACATGGCGGCTGTGCGAAATATTTCACCAGCATTCAATATCTCCGAAACTATTACCGATATTACCCTGACATTTTCTATGGTGATAGAGGGAACTACTATAAGTTCTCTTATGTGACTTTTGAAAACCTGGTAACTACAAAACCAACATGGAGGCCAAGCGAATTTGCGACTTTTAAACAGACGTTTCTCGCGATTTGACCAACCAAACGCAATGAAATTTGGTACAGTATATGTTTATATACATTGTAAAGCACCGACATCTAACTTCGTTCAATTGTTTACATAATCACAAGATGGCGGATGTGCGAAATATTTCGCCGGCATTCTATATCTCTGAAACTATTAGCGGTATCTCCCTAAAATTTTGTACAGAGATAAAGGGCACTACTGGAAGTCCATCTATAAGACTTTCAAAAACCGGTTAACTACAAAACGAACATGGCGGCCAAGCGAATTTGAAAATTTTAAATAGACCTTTCTCGCGATTTAATGTTCCAAGCTCACTGAAACCTGGTACAGGAAATATTTATACACATTGTAATCCACTGGTATATAATTTAGTTCAATTGTTTACATAACCTCAAGATGGCGGCAGTGCGAATTTTAAAATTAAGTTTTTATTTCTTGTGATGTAGTCATGTGATCGAAGTGAAAGTTTGAATAATGAACCTACGCAATAATTTTCCTTTAATGGTACATGACTCTATGGCCTATACATTTAACAATCCAACATGGCGACCATCCGAAATATTTAGACGATACTGAATATCTACGAATCTATTTTAGCAATCAAACTGCATTTTTTAATGTTCATAGGGGCTATGAACTTAAGTTCACCTATAGGACTTTAAATAACCTGGTGATCACAAATCCAACATGGAGGTGACGCGAATTATAAATATTCACATGGACGTTTCTCGCAATTTAACCATCCGAGTGCAGTGAAACTTGGTACAGTAAATCCTTATACGAATGTTAATCCACTGGCATCTAATTTATTTCAATTGTTTCCATAACCTCAAGATGGCAGCTGTGAAAAATTTTTAAATCTCCTTGTTTTTTCTTGTGTCCTAATTATGCGATTGAAGTTTGAATACTACACGTTCACAATAATCTGCATGTAACAGTACATAACTCTAGGACCTACATATATAAAATCCAACATGGCGACCATCCGAAATATTTAGTCGGTTCTTAATATCTACGAATCTATTACAGCAATCAAACAGAAATTGTGTATGTTGATAGTGGTAATTAACATAAGTAGGATATATGAAAATAGGCTGTATAGTTCTTCACGGAACTACTTGTTTTAATTTTAAATTAAATCTTTTCGTTTTGGTTCAGCAAACTTGCATGTAAAGCCTTATCTAATTTTCTTAGGTAATTGACTTGTTTAGGCCTTAAGCCATGTGCATCACCAGAGAGAGGTTGTTGTGGCAATAGAGTTTCCTTTTTATGATTTTGTTAAATTATATTTTTCTTGCCCCTTTGTTTGCTGAGTAAATATTCTTTTAAATATTAAGCAACTGTTGTGGCATCATTTCGTCGGTGGCAGTTCTATGGGTAATCGGACTGTGTCTGTGGACGAGCCTGTGCGTTTCCCTCTTCTCCACCTTCCTTCGCCTTTTAGGTGTTCTTCTGTTGGGGCGTGTCTTCTGGCGGTGATTTTGCAGTTGGTGTTGCGGACCTCTCAAACAAGGTAAGTAGGGCATCAAAACCCCCCCATCCAGGTGGCGCAGCACAAATTCCACACACACACACCCTAATAAGCGGATGTCTGTTGAGTAAGTCTTGAAAATGTGACCGCAGTGGAATTCGAACCCGGACCTCCTGCTGTCCGTGCAGGTGTGTTGATACACATAGACCAATGTGGCCGCACTCTGACTGCGGCGAGATTCAAATGTTAGATGGAAAGCACTTTAGTGGTGGCTGACTTTAGTTTCAAAAAGCTGAAATAGGTTCAAACTTTCATGGACAGGTTGCTCTGTGTGTGTTGTCTGAGAGATCGTCATTTGAGAAGCTGCCCCTTCGGGCTTGAAACCTGACTGCGGTCACATTTTCAACTTTTAAGCCCTCAACTGAAATTAGGGTCTTTGTTTGAGATGAGCGCGTAGATGCCCCGGGAGTTGAATTAATTAAAATTGAAAAAGAAAATGAGAGACCTCATATAATGTACAGTGGTTGGTGCCATACAAATCGACAAATATATACAGGAAGATGTAAGTATTATTAATCTTCAATAACGAGGAACCAGTGCAGGATATGACTGTAATCCTACTTGCGGGATTGACACTTGGCTTTTTCTATAATAGTTTGTATGATATCGTTCACAGTAATGACTGCACATTATACACACAGTCTTCTTTCGGCTAGTGGATTATCTTGTTTTTGGCAGAACTTGTGGTGAAATAAAATCCACGTGTTGCGTATTGTGTTACTACGTGTTGGAGGTCGTAGTTTGCCATTTTCTATTCTTCCGTCATTATAGCGTCAGTTCACTAGAAGTCGTCCCAAATTGCGTTGTGTTTTTCTGTGAGTATTTGGTGTGCACTCTCGTAGGCCTTGATGTTTGGCATTTGTATCTGCATTCTACTGTCTTCTAAGAAGAAACTTTCTTTCGTTAGGACATAAGTCAGAAATACGCAAGAAACGTTTCATATAGCGGGCTGTGACTTTCGTGAGTCCTAGGACATGCACATTTTTCAGGTTAGGTCGTTTAAATACTTGTTTTCCCGCCTAATGTAATGGACACAATTTGTTTTGACCGACTGGAAAGCCTTCTTCTTCTTCTTCTTCTTCTTCTTTTCCTTTGTACCGTTAGGTGTCGGGACGTTTCAGCCATTTATTAAAGTTTCTTCTGCCGTGCGCCATTCTCTGAACATCACCCAAGGTCATCCCTCGCTTCCTGATCAGTCCAAAGATGTAGTCCTCCCATTCAATCCGTGGCCTTCCTCTTGTTCTTCTTCCTGTAGGTCTGGCTCGCCACACCTGCTTCGCTTTCCTTTCATCTTCCATGCTTCCTAGGTGACCAATCCAGCCCAATCCTCTCCTCTCAATGACATTCATTATTGGCTCCTGCTGAAGGTCATCTCTCACTGTGGTATTTCTAATATGGTCTCTCCGAGTTTTCCCGGCAACTTTCCGCGATTATCTCATCTCAGCGGCGACCAAACGACTCTCCGGCGGCTTCGGTGGTGTAGTCGGTAACATGCTGAGCTTCTATGCCCAAGATAGCGGGTTCAAATCCGGACGATGACGTCGGATTTTTTAAGAGCGATAAAAATCCGTCAGTATGCCTTCCTTCGGAGGGGAAGTAAAGCCGGCGGTCCCATGTCATAGATTTATGGCATGTTAAAGAACCTTCCACTAATTACACCGGTGTGAAGCTAAATTGGATAGGTTAAGAATGTAATCAACACTCTTAGGTTTCTACGTTCATTGCCAAGAGCCGACTGCGGTGGCGTCTAGTAGCTAAGTTCTAAACTTGGCCTAGTAGTCGTTGACGGTGGCGCTTGGCGGCAAAATTAGCAACTATTTGAAAAATTCTAAGTTGCAGTCTGTACTTAAATTAAAAAAACAGATAACACACACTAATACAGTCATCACAATTAACACCGGTTATCAGACAGATTCTACACACACCCAAAGTACACGGGGCTACATGACCGCGTTGTCGCAGCCCCTAAACTTAAGAACCAACCAACCAAACGACTCTCCAGTTTTTTATGGAAAGCTTTCTGTGATAGAAATATGCAACATTTCTAATCATTGACCCTAAATATTTAACATTTTAGAGCGTTCATATTCTTTCTCATTCAGTTTCTCATTTTTCTCTAATTCATTGTACTATCTCCTGAACATAGCGTACGGTAGTGAAACCTTTGGTGATGTATGATTCGGAGACTTGGACCATGACTCAAGGTGATTGTTAAGGAGATGGAAAGGGAAAGTACTCAGGAAAGTATATGGACCAGTAAAAGAGGGTGAATTCTGGCGAATCAGAAATATGGAGATAAGAGAGTTGTATGGTAAGCCAGATATAGTAGTGGAAATAAAGAGTAGTAGACTGCGTTGGTTAGCATATGAAGAAAGAATGACAGAGAATTGGATGGTAAGGAAGGTCTTCGATGGGAAGCCAGGAGGACGTCGTATGACTGGATAACGTGAATTCAGATGAAGATTGGGAAGGAGGTGGACGTGACCTTAATTTAGGATCCATCCCGGCATTCGTCTGGGATAGAAGTGGGGAATCTACGGAAAACCACTTCCAGGATGGCTGAGGTGTGTATCTGAGGAAGATGGGAGTCAGAAGATTGAGTACCAAAGCAGTCAACAAGGAAGAGTGTGTGGAGATTGTCCGGGAAACCAAGGCCCTACAAGAGCTGCAGCGCCAAGGAGTAAGAAAGTAAGTAACATAATGCGTTTAATACAGTACTTCAAGAAAAAATATCTTCTACATCAAACAGTTTGAAATGTGTAAATAACAGGAACAAAAGGAAAATTATGGACAATTCCGCAAAAACAGACACTTTGTTGTTGTTGTTGTTGTTGTTGTTGTTGTTGTTGTTGTTGATTGAGGGTCTTTGCGATATAGTGATCATCTATCCCCATGTACTTGGGTGTTTATGTGGAATTTGTCTGATAACCTGTGTTATTATAATGCTGTATTAGTGTGTGTAGTTGTAATTCAGATGAAGATTGGGAAGGAGGAGGACGTGGCGTTAATTTAGGATCTATCCCGGCATTCGCCTGGGGTAGAAGTGGGGAACCTAAGGAAAACCACTTCCAGGATGGGTGAGGTGTGTATCGAACCCACCTCTTCTCATTATTGCCTCACGAGGTTGAATGTATCTCGTTCCAGCTCTCAGACTAGAATTAAATTTCTTGGCAGAGCCGGGAATCAAACCCGAATCTCCATGATGACTTTTCTGCAAAACAATCAGATATTGTACAGTTTTAATTTTACATAATGAACGTTCTGCTATTGTGCACTCGAGAGTAATCTGATTTGGTACCAATTGTAATGCTGTAACGTGTTTTTCGAGGGGTTTTTATGCAACTGGCATAAGTCAGTAGGAAGCCATTCTATATTTATTTACGCGGCAAATTGTTCAGCCAAGAGAATTTTTCATGTTAATTTATTATTATTATTATTAATTTATTATAATTATTATTTAGATATTTTCGGAGCATTTTATAAAAATTATTAGCATTCAGATAGGTTTTCTATGTCTTAGAAAACGCTATCATGCAAATTATTACGAACGACGATATCATAGAAAATTATCTGATTACGGAATTTTACGGAGTTTTTGTCAGTTAGGGTATTTGAGAGAGATGACTCACTGGGAATTCAAATACAAGCTGATTCCTGTCGAGAAGAATTACGCAAGCGGGCTCGCATCGTCCAGGAAAGGCGAATTGTTGAAACGGAACCCTCCCGCCGAGTGTAATGACCCAGAGGAGGGGAAGATAGCGCGGCGTGCTCAGCCAATCAATGAGGACTACGTAAGCTAGTAGACGGGTCCGGAGTGGGGAGCCAACGTGTGCATATATCGTTCGACGCGCCGTCGAAGGAGGACAATCTGTGAAGTACTTGACGAGTATGTTGTACGCGGGAATCGCTCCGATGTTCCGTGGATTGGAGGACTAACTTTTGTAAAACTTAACCAGTGTGGTTATACGAGTGTTTGGGTCCGATGTACGGACCATAGAATTATCTAATCTACCAGTATATCATCAAACATCGACGAAGATGACGACATCCAGGAGACTGTGGGAAGCTCACAGCATCATCAAGTACGAGGGAAATGCTTTGGCAATTTCCAGTGGTAAGCGCAAATGACGCAGAAATACGCAATCTATCATTTTCTTTGTTTTACATTTCATATTTCAGTAACTTCATAGCTTGGAAATAAGAGTAAAATCAATTTATCAGACTCCGTTTTCACGTAATTTTCTATCGGGAATATTCAAATCACAACGCTCCAATTTAAGTTTTATACTTATTATTATTATTAATTTTGCTATACTTGTTTTATATAATAAATTCATTTCTTTTACAATGCAATCTTTGCTTTCAGTAGGTAGCATTAGATATAGACCAATTCCTTCTCCTGATACAATTGTTTGTTGGGTTAATGATCAAATCATACCACGATCTGAGTGAATAGAGTCTTGAATGTATTCTGCCAGAGCTAGACGTTGTTAAATACAAATTTAGATTTCAACATTGCATTGAGGTTTTGGAGCCCATTAAAACAACATAGCTTAGGCAAAGGTAAACAGTTACATTTCTCACCCAACAGTTAGGAGCTAGCAAAACGTTTCATTTGTCGCCGACAACTTGGGGATGAAAACCTAATAACATTTGTGGAAGGAGAAGGATATATATTTCTGTGCCTGTATTTTGAGGGTTATTTGTCTGTATCAGTGTATATCATTATGGGGGATGAGAAAGAAAGACAGATGAGGTTACGTAGTGGTCATCAACGGGAGAGTGATGATACGAGCAGTATGTCGAGTGATGGTAGTACCGGGGTAGCGGAGGTAAATCCCGATACTGAAACAGGGAGTGTAGGCGGCCAACCAGAATTAAAAACTTTACTTCTCGAGTTCATGTATCAGAACAAAGTTAGTAGTGATGCCTTAAATGCTAAATTAGAACAAAACAGTAGGGAAAATAAAGAAAGTACAGATGCCTTAAATGCTAAATTAGAACAAAACAGTAAGGAAAATAGAGAGAGTACTGAAACTTTAAATGCAAAATTAGAACAGAATAATGCAAAATTAGAACAAAACAGTAGGGAAAATAAAGAAAGTACAGAAGCTTTAAATAAAAAATTAGAACAGAATAATGCAAAATTAGATAAGAACAACAAGGAAATTAGTGTGAAAATGGAGCAGATTAGAGGAGAAATCAGAGGAGTAATGGAAGAGAAGGTTAAAGAGATCATTGCAGATGTAGACAAGAAATTAGGAAAAGTACAGGAGGAGTTGGAAATTAGAATCAGTACACAGGCTGAAAATTTAAAAGAACTAGTGCAACTGGAAACACAGCAGGTCAAAAAGCAATTGGGGGGAGAAATTGACAAAATTCAGGTAGCTACTAAAGAGGTTAAGGAACAGCTGGGGGGTAGAATTGAGAAAGTCCACTCACAAATAGTTGCAGAAGTAAATGATTTAAGAGAGAGTAATAGAGGGAGCATTAGCAAGATTGAGGAGAAACAAGCAAAGCTATATGATAAAGTAGAAGAATCAGAAGGAAACATTAAATTAACAGTAAACAGTATTGAGAGGAAGGCTGAGGAGAAAATCGCAGAATTAGAGTTAAAATTAAAAGCTAGGATCAGGCAAGAAAATAGTCAGAATAGGCCAGTTTTTGTGAATAGCACACACAGGGAGGTAGAACTGGGTAAGTTCAGCAATCGACAGGGGTGCCCAATGGAGTTCATGAACACTATAGAAAATAAATTCGGGGAAAGGTTGGAAAATGGTAGTATTGAGTGGTGCCAGGTAGTTGAAATTTTAGAACAAGTGTTTGTGGGGGAAACGAGGAATTGGTTTGCTGTCTACAGAGACAAGTTTACTGATATCAATGATTTTAAAATGAAATTCTGTGAAAAGTTCTGGAATGAGGTTATTCAGTCGCAGCATCGTGAGGGAGTAGTGTGTGGTAAATATAACCCTAAAGGAAGCTCCACCATGACCGAATACTTTTTAGGGCAGGTATTAGTGTGTAAATATCTGGATGGCTTGAAGGAGGAAAGTGATGTGGTAAGGTTGCTACTTAGGCACTTTCCCTATAGGATCAAGGAGGCTGCTTGTATCCAGAATGTAAAGACAATATCACAAGTAGAAAATTTGTTAAGCACATTTGATGCACTAGGGAGAGGGGGTTATGAGGACAATTTCAATCGGAACCAGGGTAATAATAATAATAGGCCTAATGAAGCCAGGCATCAAGAAGTTCAAGGGAACGGTGGCGAAGGGGCCAACGCTCAAAATAGAAATAATAATAATCAGCTAAATCAGAACAGAGGAAATGGCTATGGTAATCAGTATCAAGGGAGGAACAATGATTTCAGGGGAAATCAAGGGAGGAACAATGATTACAGGGGAAATCAAGGGAGAAACAATGATTTCAGGGGAAATCAAGGGAGAAATTATAATGACAATAATTACAACCAGAATAGGGGTCAAGGAAGAGGACAGCCTAGTGGTAGTAATATACAGCCAAACAATGACAACACAACTCCGAACAACCAGACCAGTGCAGTAGTAACTAGTACTACGGCCAGCTGTAGCGGTTCTTTAAACGCGAACCAGGCTGCGAAGTAAGGTCAGAATCTCAGTCTGTAGCATGCCCTGTCCATACAATTATACAGGAACCCTATGACCTAAATGTAAGAAATGAATTATTACATGAACTAAATGATGAAGGTATTATTCAGGAAGTGGTTAGTAAGAGCCCCATAGTTAAATTTAACGTGTCCGAGGCGTACACAGATGTTTTAATTGATAGTGGTTGTATGAAGAGTTGCATAAGTAGTGCATTTTATGGTAAAATGAAAGGAACTGGAGTAAATTTTGAGGAGATGCCAAATAAAAGCACTTTTGTTATCACAGCTGTTGGGAAGAGGTCTAAAGTAATTTCTAAGCAAGTTTTAGTAGACATTAAAATTAATAATCATGTAGAGAAGCAGATTTGCCTTGTAATTCCAAATTTAGTATTCAGTGTTATCTTGGGTTCAGAGTGGCTAAGTAGAGTGTCTGGTAACTTATGTTATGATGTAGGGAGTTTGAAATTTAAATGGGGAGATTCTGAAGTAGAAGTAGCGTTCAATGACGATATTCAGAGGAGTAGTATTGTAGGTGTGATTTGTACTTTAAATGAGATATCGCCAGCCGTAGAGCGGGGTTCTCCATGTTTTGTGGGCAGTGTGATTACGAACGGAAGTCTAGAGGACTCGTTACGTGAGGCTGCATTTCTGGGTAATATAGAGGTGGAACAATGTGTTCGGCTCTATGATGTGTTATTGTGTATTAGGAGAGTTTTTGAGGATCGCATTGGTATGGCCAATTGCTATACACATTCATTGAACGTTACTGATAGGTCAGTATTCACAGGACATAGATATCCTGTACCTTTCGCTTATCAGAGTGCAGTTGAGGCACAAATTAATCAGATGCTTGAAGATGGGATTATTGAGCACTCTAACAGTCCATATGTTAATTCTTTGATCACGGTTCCCAAGACCGACGGCACTGTTCGTATTTGTTTAGACGCTCGTTTGGTTAACAGTAGAATTAGTTCAGATCAGCTGAAATCTATGTCAATAGAGGAATTAATGCAAACATTTGAGGGGAAGAAGTATTTCACTTGTGTAGATTTGAGTTCCAGTTTTTGGCAAGTGCCACTTATGTACGAAGATAGACCATTTACAGCTTTTAGTCATAAATATAACCTTTATCAATTTTGTAGAACACCTTATGGGTTAAAGAGTAGTTCAGCAGCTTTAATTAGGGCTTTAAACATCGCATTAGGGGATGACACAGGAGAGTTTGTAACCATTTACATAGATGATATGGTAATTAGTTCACGCAGTTTTGAGGAGCATCTACGTCATTTAGGTATAGTTTTTCAGAAGTTAGATCAGGCAGGGTTCACTTTGAAGCTGTCTAAGTCGTCATTCTGTCAGTCAGAAGTGACATTTTTAGGTCATAGAGTGTCAAGTAGAGGTGTTACACCAGAGGAAAGTAGGGTTAGCATGTGTGGACAGTAGCAACAGGGCATCGTTACAGATACTGAGTAATATGCTAGGTAGAGCAGCGTGATGACGTTCATTTAAGGGAGCCACTTGCAAGGTTGGAAGAAGGTGACGCAGTAACATTTATAGTTTCCAAACGTATTGGGAAAACAGCATATGTGCTGGAGAATAGTGAGGGAAACAGATTATACGGGACGTATAATATACATAGTCTACGAAAATATGTGTCATAAAGTGAGTGTGTTTTGCTGGCGAGCTAGCCTATCAAATGAGTAAGTGTGGTATTTGGTGCGTGGGAGGAGCTGGTCTTCAAGGCAGGCGTATCAGAAGTCGCACAGGGGGTAGTATGTAAGTAAATGAGAGTTTTTAAGGTACAGGGAAATATGACGGGATTGTCGGATGCTCTTGAGCACTAAAATGTCTCGATACACCAAGGCCAGAATTTGGTAGCGCTGGTGAATTCCCATTTGCCTCCAAGAGATGGGTGAGCGCTTGTACATGGTATTTTTGCTTAAGGCGTCCACGTGGCAAAAGATGGGCCATCAGAATGCGAGACAGTCCTTCATGAAACTCATACATATCAGCACACGTGATTTCTGTTTACGGCCTCGCCATGTAAGATTTGTAAGTGTGTAATTTAAGATAATTTGTACAGAGGTATTATTTGTGTGAGAAGAACTGATCTGTGTTGAGAACTAGTATTAAGTAGAATATGGTCTACGGGAACTTAACAAGACAGGGCGATTACGGCACAGAAATATTTGGTGTTATATGTAATGCACATTTACTGTTTTTTTTTTCAGAAGTCAATATTAATTTAATCATCTTTAAAGAGAGATTAAGTATTATGGTCACGAGGCGCTGCCACAATAGTGTGATCGTGTGCTCAGTGATAAGTGAGATTAAATTTCACCATAAGGAAGGGACCTCCAGTGAAATTAGGAAGTTCTATGGTGATATAAATATATCAGAACACCTTCAATGCGTGTGATATGACATCAAAAATACATAGTGCTCACACATTTATTATGTCTATTTCTCCAACATAGAGGAATTTGAGAGGCGGAAATATCCGTGGAACACTATTTTATATGAGAAACATTGAACTGGTTGCAAAGTGCAATCCATAGTGACAACAAACTTTGACGCAAAGTGCGTGAAGAAAAATTATGAGAGTATATATCTGTAATTTAGGGAGATTTCATTTATGTAATATGTATTTTGGATGGGGTTTATTAACGTGTCTGGGATAATCGGATAATGGACCGTCGTCACGGTAAATCATCCGATGATCCGAGGCGAATATGTAACGTGTTTTTCGAGAGGTTTTTATGCAACTGGCATAAGTCAGTAGGAAGCCATTCTATATTTATTTACGCGGCAAATTGTTCAGCCAAGAGAATTTTTCATGTTAATTTATTATTATTATTATTAATTTATTATAATTATTATTTAGATATTTTCGGAGCATTTTATAAAAATTATTAGCATTCAGATAGGTTTTCTATGTCTTAGAAAACGCTATCATGCAAATTATTACGAACGACGATATCATAGAAAATTATCTGATTACGGAATTTTACGGAGTTTTTGTCAGTTAGGGTATTTGAGAGAGATGACTCACTGGGAATTCAAATACAAGCTGATTCCTGTCGAGAAGAATTACGCAAGCGGGCTCGCATCGTCCAGGAAAGGCGAATTGTTGAAACGGAACCCTCCCGCCGAGTGTAATGACCCAGAGGAGGGGAAGATAGCGCGGCGTGCTCAGCCAATCAATGAGGACTACGTAAGCTAGTAGACGGGTCCGGAGTGGGGAGCCAACGTGTGCATATATCGTTCGACGCGCCGTCGAAGGAGGACAATCTGTGAAGTACTTGACGAGTATGTTGTACGCGGGAATCGCTCCGATGTTCCGTGGATTGGAGGACTAACTTTTGTAAAACTTAACCAGTGTGGTTATACGAGTGTTTGGGTCCGATGTACGGACCATAGAATTATCTAATCTACCAGTATATCATCAAACATCGACGAAGATGACGACATCCAGGAGACTGTGGGAAGCTCACAGCATCATCAAGTACGAGGGAAATGCTTTGGCAATTTCCAGTGGTAAGCGCAAATGACGCAGAAATACGCAATCTATCATTTTCTTTGTTTTACATTTCATATTTCAGTAACTTCATAGCTTGGAAATAAGAGTAAAATCAATTTATCAGACTCCGTTTTCACGTAATTTTCTATCGGGAATATTCAAATCACAACGCTCCAATTTAAGTTTTATACTTATTATTATTATTAATTTTGCTATACTTGTTTTATATAATAAATTCATTTCTTTTACAATGCAATCTTTGCTTTCAGTAGGTAGCATTAGATATAGACCAATTCCTTCTCCTGATACAATTGTTTGTTGGGTTAATGATCAAATCATACCACGATCTGAGTGAATAGAGTCTTGAATGTGTTCTGCCAGAGCTAGACGTTGTTAAATACAAATTTAGATTTCAACATTGCATTGAGGTCTTGGCGCCCATTAAAACAACATAGCTTAGGCAAAGGTAAACAGTTACATTTCTCACCCAACAGTTAGGAGCTAGCAAAACGTTTCAATGCAAGCAAGATCAGCTAGATAGTTTCAATCGCATTCCGACGGGCATAATAATAATAATAATAATAATAATAATAATAATAATAATAATAATAATAATAATAATAATAATAAATTAGAAAACGCAGAGCCAAATTTTACACTCTCATCCACAGGATGGCCACCTCCAGATTGACCAAGCAACTACTCGGTATCATAACACAGAGCAAATGCGGCACAGAATACAAAATCAGTATATAAGATTTCGAAGACCAAACTGAGTGCCAGACGAAAATCGCGAATTTTAAGTTCGAACCAAGTTCATTACGACAACCTGGAAAAAAGTGGACGGATGAGAGGAAGAGGGGGCATTCCGCGTGAATGAAGAGATTTTAGGAGGAGCGGAGTAAAAACACCTCCAAATGACATCATGTGATCCAAGTTTAATCGCTCTCCTGTAGGGGAATTTTCGCTTAAATAAATAAATAAATAATAATAATAGTTCGTTCGTTCCTCAACCTACCAGTATAGAGAATTCCACTCCATCTTGCAACAAATGTCTATGAAATGGTGAATTGTACACAAAGATATGGTGAACATATGAGTATAATAATAATTTTATTAATGCAGCCAATGGCCATGTAATTTTCTTTTCAGGACGGGTCAGGGAAGGGATATTGAAAAGAACCGTCCCGGCATTTGCATGGTGATGAAAATGGGAAACCACGAAAACCATTTTCAGGACGGTCAAGGTGGGACTTGATCCCACGTTCTCCCGATGCCAGCGAAGCATGAGCTAGTGCGTTCACGCTCTCGGCCACCACGGCCGGTTAATAATAATAATAATAATAACACAGTGGGATATGGGTAGTTCAAAGCTGAAGGGACCCACAAAATATTCGAATTAGTGAAGTTACTTTTCATCTGGTTTGGTTTCAGGTCCAATAATATCTGAAATGGTCAATCCTTCAATAAGTAAATATTATAAAAGAAATGTTCACAATATGTACTATTGAGACTTTGGCACTTGTGTTTTGTGAAATATACGCCTTAGCGTTTTATAAATATGATTATTATCATCGTTATTTTATAACCGACAGTGGGGTCATGGGGCAACCTCTCTGCTGACTCGGTAGATGCGTGGGTTCGAACCCCTCCTTCGGCCGTCCTTGAAATGGTTTTCCATGGTTTCCCCATTTTCAACACCAAGCAAATGCTGGGACGGTACCTTCTGACAGGCCACGGCCGCTTCCTTTCACATCCTTGTCCACTTTCATCCATTCATCTCATCTCTCATTCAGACCCACTGGTCGCCCACGGGCGTCGACTAGAAAGACCTGCACTTGGGCTCTCAGAAGGCCACGCGAAGAAAAGAAAATTATTATATATATGACATTTACATAAAAATACAAAACCATGGCCATTGGCCTCCTTGCGAGCAAAAGACACTGATAGCACTGGATCTCAAGAGGTTCAGAGCAAGTCATGTTAGCCTTGTGTACTTGTTTATCAAAAATCTCATGGTCTGTCCTGTTGGCTTCTACAATCCCATAAGATCTTGGCTTATTATTGTTATTTTTAGTATTAATTAGACATTCCATGTAGTTGATGGAACGATAGAGTAAGTTACTCTAAATTATATTAATTTCAAATTTAAACTTGGAATAGACTTGAAACAGCTTGTATTGTAGCTTATTACCAATTCCTTCTTTGTGGTATGACGCAGTTTAACAGCATGAACTGGACATAACTTTCATCAGAATGCCAAGAGACATCATGCCAGTTGGTGAAGCAGTTAATGCATTGTTTGTCGACTCGATGGGGACCGCCGACTGTTGGATATGCAAGGCTAATGGAGGAAAATTATGTCTGATTGCTCCCTGCTTTCGGCGATAAATTATTCATATAAGGCAAGTAAGAAAGGGAGATAGCAATGTCCATGTGGTAAATTATAAAAATGAGCGAATTAGAAAAATATAGTAGGGAGTGACCGGCCTATGGACAGAAAGCGGCCGTTGAACTTTGGGAGACGCTGTAACACAGAGGAAAGGCTTTGTTATTGCCATTCCGGCTTCATTCAGGATATTGAGATGTTATTTTCTTCATTTAAGGACTCGAGCATCATGGTAATTTCAACCCCGTGTACTTGGGAGTGTGTACAATTTGTCCGTTAACCTGTATTATCCTGATGTCTGTATTAATGTATGTACTTAATATGCACATTGTGCGAATCCCTGCATTTATTTATTTACTAGCTATTGTACCCGGCGTTGCCCGAGAGGTGTCTTAATATGTTATGGAAAGATACATGCCAATATATTTCGCAGTGTGTATTCATTTTTTCCTTAAGAGAGTTTAGAACATGGTTCTCCTCGATTCTGATGTTACTCAAGTTCAATATTAACTCACTGTAAATAGTCGAAAGGTACAGTACTGTGGAGAATGCAACAATAGTAAAAAGGGATTTACTATATACACAATTCCTCGAGAACTCAGTCTCACAATTACTTTCCTGATAGTGTTTATTTTTTGATTTAATGGGGTCCGCTATTCTTATGGCAAAGTATCATTACTTACTGTTTGGTTCTTGTAGAATTTATCGCATAGTAATATATATTCGTAGTTTAATTACCGTATGTTATTTACATGTTATCAACTAAATTCATAATTTAACATCCTGTTCCATTAAAAATTAGCAGAATCATAGACCAGGATAATTACCAATTACAATATAACCCGAATAACAGAGGGAAATATTATTCATAGAACAATCTGCATTATCATGCAAAATTTACTGTATTAATGATTCGTAATACAAAAGACAGCTGGTAGACGTAGAAACTGTCAACATTTAAAAAATGCAGTATAAGGACATTATGATTAATAAAACATAAACGTCAACATATCAGTAGTAAAACACACCTTAACGGAGAGTATAAAACTTCGATTCTAGTAGATATTACATACAATATATTACGCGTTATACCTTTCGTCATAAGCTAAAGATTCAAATTCTCCCGTAACAGCTGCGGCATTAGAGTATAAAATTAGACCCAAAATGTCACATAGGTTTCTGTGACCTAAAGACTGAAGGTTAAATACAATTATTATACATAAAATGCAAAAGTCATTTAGATGACCACGTGTATTAGCGGCTAACAATTTCGGCTTTCACCTTGGAAGTCTGAGTTTGAATCCCGCATTTGTCAATAAATTTTTAATCTGGTGTGATAGTCGGAATGGGCTACACTGCACCTCCCGAGGCAAAACTTGGAAATTGTTTTCCGTGGTGTCCCACTTCTACTCGAAGCAAATGCCGCGATAGATCCTAACTGAAGGCCACAGCAACCTCCTTTCCAATCCTCACTTGCATTAATAATACACTCACTACTACAGCCATCACACACTGAAGTACATGGGGCTATATGATTATGATGTAGCAAAGTCTCTAAATGAATCAACAACATAATCATTAATGCTCATTTAATCTTAATAGTGAGTTTCGTGATGATATCTCCAGCTGTTGTAAACATTTAGGGTTAGCCAATGTATTTCTTTTTTGATTTAAATTCCCTACAATGAACCCTGTTAATAACATTTAAAATAATACGTATTCAGATATTTATGGCGTTCAGATTCTTAATAGGAAATGGAGTATCATGGCCTCTTACAAAGATAGATGGAAACCTGGTAGTCATAGCTTGAACTACTGTTTCTGCGGAGTGCCGTGGCCTCTCACAGAGATAGATGGAATCAACCTGGTGGTCATTTCTTGAGCTTCTGTCTTCATGGAGCAAATAGAGTGGCATGGCCTCTTAGAGAGATAGATGGAAACCTGGTGGTCATAGCTTGAACTATTGTCGCCATGGAGAATATGGAATGGAAGGCCACTTACAGAGATAGATGGATACTTGGTGGTCTCCTCCACGGCCTACTAGATGCGAGCTGTGCTCCGGCCTTGCCATTACCTCCCAGTTAGAACCCATGCATAACGTGTATTTGAAAAATTTCCTCTAGTTGCCGATAGAATGCACTCCCACCCAAGAATAGGCGCGATTAGTAAACAGCTGTTCAATAGGTTTATTAAAAATATGTTACGTTTAGAACAACGAAGTTTTGTTTCAGTTTTAAATATTGTAAATAGTCGGTATTAATATACTGAATTCCTACGTTGTTTACCCCAACTATGGTTTGAATGCCGCTGCTCAAATCCAGTATGTCATACCGTTGTTTGTCATTTTACACTTTAAATAGGAGGAGCATAGGAGGTGTGCTTTCATTTCCCGAGTTTACGTAAGACAGAGATAGGTGTGATGATTGTCTTAACGTGATTTCCCGCGATAACTTTGTTCCGGACAAAAACTCTCCTTCGTCTGTTTAACCCAGCACCGATAAACTACCGTATCCTGAGTGTGGTTTTTCTACACTCTGTCCAGGCAAATGCCGGGATAGTGCTTGACCACTGCTAGTAACGCACATGATACGGACATCTTTGCCTCTGAGACCTACGATGATATCCAATTAACTACGGAATCAACCGTCTAGTGCATACCCGTAAGTTATCTTCTGAAAAATGGGTATCATAATGTTTTCTTGCGATTCTGTTGAATCATTCTTCAGTACATCCCCCAAGGGCTCACGACTAATGGGATGTGGGTTTGGTGACCACGGGACCCCAGCTGAGTGCGGTATTGCTTCCACTTACTTGCACCGGGCTCCCTTCTGTCATCTTTCCTGTCGACCACCTTTGGTCACCTCTCGTTCACTTACGACATTAAGATACTCCCCCTCCTTCAGGGCCTTACAACTTGTGGGACGCTGTTTAGCGATGAGGGAACCCCAGCTGAATTCACGATTGCTTCCACTTAATTGTACCGGGGTCCTCTCTGGCATATTTACTGTCGGCCTCCCTTGATCAACTCTTGTTCTCTTCCGACCCCGAAGATATTAGGATCTCCGAGGTCTAAGGAGTCTTTCAAATTCCAGCCTTAATTTGACCTTGTTTCATATTTCCTGATACCCTCATTCTTCAAAGGGTCAGATCTCTTGTTTCTCTTTTCATCATATCTCCTGCCTTCTGCACAAGGTCATAAAAGCGGCAGGGTGTGTGTAGTCCCACCACTGCAGGTGGTACACCCTCAAGAGCTCACGGCTGTTGATTTTGGGAGTATACCTGAGCTGGATCTGTTTTTACCCTTTTTCCAGTGATTCTGGGGCGGACTCTCTCCTATCTCCCTTCTTATCTGCCTTTCATGACACACCTTTCCAAATCCATCAATTCTCATTATTTGGGGGTTGAGAGCATTTCTTCTACCTGCATTTTATTTCCCTTATTCCTTCCTTTTTGTCCTTTTGTTCTCCTAATCCGTAATTTGGTTGTGAGTTGTAGTTATTTTTAGTTCTAGTGTTAATTTTATCATAATTTTTAATTTTCACCGCAAAGAATTAGAGGCCTATAACCTCCACTTTAACATCAACTATCATCAAATTACAATTTCAGCAATATATTTTCCGACAATGAATGAATGAATGAACGAATGAATGAATGAATGAATGGATGAATGAATGAATGAATGAAATGTTTATTGCAGCAAAATAGTCAGAAAAAATACATAATACATCT
The DNA here is from genome assembly GCA_946902985.2 of Meconema thalassinum. Classification (NCBI taxonomy): domain Eukaryota; kingdom Metazoa; phylum Arthropoda; class Insecta; order Orthoptera; family Tettigoniidae; genus Meconema; species Meconema thalassinum. Next base: position 612,709,484 of record OX336388.2, read on the forward strand.
GAAAATGATATTATTTGCCTATATCTAATCAGTGCACAGTTTCGTTAGTGATATTAGTCTTTTTTTGCACATATTCGCATGATATCGGGAACATTGATTATGACATAATTCACTCACACAGTCCTCATTTGGGTAATGAATTCTTTTGTTGGTGCATAGCTTGTGGTGAAACCCGGGTACTACAAATCGTGTGATGGCGTGTCTCAGTTTATAGTTGGATTGTCTCCAGTTTTGTGTCAGTATGACGTCTGTCCAAATGTTGTTCCCTTTTCCAAGTAATATTTGAAAGGTTTTCTCATATACCTTTGTGTTTGGGAGATGCAACTGCAACCTCATATCTTCTATGAAGAAGTTCTCACTAATCATTATATGAGTCAGTCTTGATGATGCTGTTATTCCTATTCCCAGCACTCTTTTCAAGTAGCGGGTCTTGATTTTTTCTAGTGTTTTCTGTGACAGTAAGAGTATCCCATATAATGTTGAGTCCGTAGGTAGCTATTGGCATTATTACAGTTTGGAAGAGAATCATTCCAGCAATACCACCGCAATATTGCACCAATCACTTTTTCGACAATGAAAACTGAATGTCTGGTTTATGGTGTATTCACAGAGGAAAGAATTTCTTGTATGAAATGTTTTTATTTCATTTCTCAGAACTGTAATCCTCTCTACTCATGAACCTCACCGCAGCAGCGGTCTTGCCAGCATCATTGTAGAGAAATTGGTATCACCGATTACGAATATTATTGCGGAAGCCGAAATACCGGTCGCTTCCTAATAACTTCTGTACTATCCACTCAGCAGGAAAGTTCATGAAGTTTTATAAAAATCAAGCATACCTAATGGAATTCTATTTTAATAAGGTGCAAAGAGACCTGTTTGCCATCTCTTGATGAATACAGTACATTTGCACTTGTCTGTTGGCACAGGCTATAGTAAAATGTGGCTTTTCACCGCTGTCTCAGTCTTACTCATAGCTGTGATTATATGGAAGCTACTGAGGTATGGGTGGTGCTTAGTAATGGCATTCAGGGCACAGTCAGTGCCTGTGGATGCTGTGAAGGGTTCTACTCGTTGGGTTAGAACTGCTGTTCTGACTCAGTGAGGAAAGCAATGGCAAACTACTGTACCCTTGCGTTATCATGTGGAACATGTGTTCGTATCCCAGCTGGCACACGGTCTTTCGAGGTATGGGGCGTTCATCCCACTCATACGACCACATGTTCAGGATTTGAGTCTGTCAGGAAACAACAAGCTCCTAAATGTAGCATTTAATGGTATTAAATCCTGGCAAAACACAAAAATATTATAATTACTTTCCCACAACACAAAATCAAAAATATATGTGAGTCTCTTCTCATAAAGTTGGCGCTCCTCCACACCCATATCTATCCTAGATATCCTAACATTGATACACTTTGACATTGACGAATGTTCATAGTGTCTTTCACATCGCACAATTTATCTTAAATTTGCATATCACAACACAACAATAAAAACACAAATTACAACTGAATAATCATTATGTGCAATTATTAAAATATTTTTCCGTTCTGAAACGGAACATTTACCTTGAACAACATTGATTTCATTACCTTATTCTTTGCTCAACATGTGTTGCTTTCTGCTCAACATCGTTTCCTTTTTCCCATAGATTTCAAACGCTGCAGTGAATTACCTTCCCCTCCAAAACACACATAATTACTGATTTAGCTTCACCATACAACAATCTTCTGGGTCTGGTCATGTCATTACTATCGTTACAAACGTGCTATATCGTGCAATAATGCTACCCGTCTGAGTAAATTAGCATAAACTGGGTAATTACTCTTTACAAAATGCATCTATTTATTTGGTGCGGTTAAGATGTCCTCAGACAACAACTTGGCCAAATCTTATCCGATTACTCTGATCCAACATTCTATTCCAATGGATACAATGCATATAATTCATTTGATACAATAATATCAAGTATATTTCAATTACTTTCAGAGATAACGAGATTCTTCAGTGTTCCAGTACAACCTTAAAAAGAAAAAGTAAAAGGGACACGGTCAATTAACTCCCCTCAGTGTGAACACAAAAGAGTCGTCAAGGTCCGCCCTTCCAAGATGGCTACCCCGGTCTGCAGCCTCTCGCCCGCCTTCCTGACCGATATTCTCCTTGTAAACAAACCTTACCATATGCTCACTCTTGGTGCATCTCTCAGGGGTACATGATTGTGTGTGTCATTATGAATGGAGTCGATCCAAGTATTTAACACCTACACTTAGGGTATTTAATGGGCTCAATTCGGCTCCTAATTAGTATTCATAGCTAGGGATGGATCTCCAATAGTTTCGCCGTTTTATGGATGCAATCAGTGGCTCTGGACGCGTACCAGCCGAGTTTCAAACTGTTATCTCGCGCCGTACGGCTACGAATGTATTAAGGAAATCACCATGTTTCCTACTCGAAGAAATTGTCTTACCTCCACGGGTAGATCAATTATTAATATGGCATACCTAGGGTGTCTCATTGTTTTCCCTGGTAGCGAAGACTCTGCTAACAGTGGGTTACAGATAACATCTGGCCCAACTCTGTGGCTAAATATATGTATGCTCTGAGGCTATACAACACATCGTTGATTCGAAGATTGGCTTACTAGATTCATCAACGCGCGAACTATCTTGGATGGTCCCTGCAATTATTGACGCAAATCTCTTGATTCTAAGTTAGACATGCTCGCTTATAGCGGCTAAAACAATATTTCTTTCAGAGGGCCCAGTTCATAATGTACTCATGTCCTCCCTTCATTAAATTATAAACCAAGGCTTTACGTAGCTCTAAGACATGTATCAATTTACTGGCAATTACATTATCTGCCTTAATGGCTCTCAAACCCAACCATGTAGCATTTAACATTATTTAATATTTCAATGACACTGAAAAACTCTCTTTATCTCGCGATTATATCTCTCTTTCTCACTCTTCACAATAACACTGTATTCTTTCAATGGACATGACCCAATTTGCGCGTTCTGCACCAATATGCCGATTTTACATTTATTATTGACAACGACCTCAGATTATTGTTATTAGTTAACGTTACCGTTACTTTCATCAACATCTTACGCCTAAATGGTCGTAAGTTTATCATCCTCAAAGCAATATATTTACTAAGATACGAGGGATGTGAACTCGTATACAAATGACTGCAAATTCTTAGTATTTGAGGGAATGACATGTTGTATGGTGAACTCTTAAATCATATTAACATATTTGGATGGTACTCACTTTCATTCTGGCTGGGTTTACCCATCAATACAGCATTTCGCCCACCATTTTGCTTTCTTCTAAGCCATCACAACACTTTTCACAAAGAACATTGAATATGGTTTGCACGTGGTAATTACATCTTGTAATACCTGCATTTTACACTATGAAATACCACACATTATTTTAACACACAAATTCAAACACTTTAGGTTATCACTTTTATCACTAACTTTACAGGTAATTTACACACGAAGCCTTGCTGGGCTTTCCACTATTGCGTGATTTCAGAGATGTGATGCTGCAAAATTCTCACATCCGCCTGTCTCCTTCGAAAGTCTACCTCGAGTAGGTGTGCTCATCTCCCGTCTCCTACAATTCCTATCTTCTATCTTCTAGTGTGCTGCTCAATTATATATCACCAATACTTGTGATGCCTTCCAGGTTACCGTAATCTGTAGTATCTGTTACAATTATATATGATACTTTAAAGATCATAACTATTCCTGTGGATAAGTTCATTGTCTCTCAAAATCATAGTGCAATATCTCTACGCTATACTGATTACTAGTCGCGTATACTGCCTGATTATATGTCTGCCGTAGACTGTTTATAATATTAATGCAGAATTATTTGTACTAGGCTGCATAATGCACCTTTCATTGTCCATCACAAAGATTTTGATTTTAATGACTTGCATATTGCGCGCACTTATTCCGTGTGGCTGGACAGCATGTCGTCCCACAAGTTGAGTCAAAGAAGAACTGACTCTCCCCTCCTTTATCTCCCATATAAGGGTTTCTGACGAAAAGTAGTCCTCTTGCATCTCAGGAGATGCTCTTTTCTGAAATATCGCGTTTATTGACAAGGTACAGCGTGATTCTTGATCGTCTTTTCATGGAGGTTCCAGATCCACTTGCGTGCCGGTGATTCCTTCGCTCTTCTTCTTCTTCTTCTTCTTCTTCGTATCCCTTGTGCCTTCAAGCGTCGAGGTAGCCTCGTTCTGTCCATCTCTGCCACTCCGATCTATTTTCACACAATCTCTTCATTTCCAGCATTGTTTTTCCTCGCTTCTGACCGATTTTCTCAATTCTGTCATCCCAAGTGGTACGGGGTCTTCCTCTTCCTACTCTCCCATCCACTCGCATTTCAAAAACCTGCTTCGCTTTTCTCTCTTGTTCCATCCTCCTGACATGTCCATACCACTTCAACTGACGTTCCTCAATCACCATAGTTATCGCCTTCTTTTGTCCTGCTTCTTCTCTGATTCTCTCAATCCGGATCCTATCCCTTCTAGTCCTCCCCACTGCTCGCCTTGTATACTTCATTTCAGTGGCAGTGATCTTCCTGAGATGCTTGTCTTGCAGGGCTAAACTCTCTGTGCCATATAGGGTGATCGGGGCCATAACAGTGTTGTAAAGCTGCATTTTGGTCTTGATGCTTATCTCATTCTTCCCTACTATTGTATTATTCATATGATAGTAGGCTGAGATGGCTTTTAGGTAGATTTCATTAGAAAGCTAACTATTGCAATGGGTACCATGTTTCGACTTCCGGAAAATTTCGACATATCTTCGCGTTTCACATCCCCCAGACCCCAAAACCACCGTCAGTTCAAAAGTTTATATATAATTTATGTATGTATGTATCTATATATATATATATATCAGTTTCTTGTGGACACGATAACTGCCGTAATTTTGTACCAATCACTTTGAATTGTTTACATAATATGTATCCCTATAAAATCTCGGTCGAGTTCGTTAATGGGCAAAATCGGTCGAAGGGGATGAAAATGGGGGGCTTTTTTTTTCTAAAAAGTGAAATTTCGCTATAACTCTCTTAATACGTGAAATATCGAATCCATTCAAAGTTCATAATATGTGTCGGATAAGTGCCAAAAATGTATGTCGAATACGTTTTTTGATAGCACCAACCATTGACCAAAGGGGTGGAAAAAAGTGGGTTTTTCGGGAAACATTAATCATATCTCTCTTAATAGGCACAATATCGAAACCGTACAAAATGGAAAATATTCCCCTAATAATTACCTAAAACTTTTGTCTGAAAGAATTTTTGATATGACCCATCATTACGCCAAGGGATGAGAAAAATGATTTCGGAATTTAAAAAAATGCCAAGTGCCATCAGATGTTACCATAACAACGCTTTTAAATTGATAAGGGATGATCTATCAGAGGTTGCCAAGACAACGCCATTGACGAGATCACATTCATTTTTAGCCTACTTTTCACACTTTTCAAAAATGAGGATAAAGTAGACTTATGAGATCGATCCGGGAAAATGTGTCTGTCCTTCTGTCTGTCTGTCTGTCTGTCAGTCTTTCTGTCTGTCTGGCTGTGTGTGTGTGTGTGTGTGTGTGTGTGTGTGTCCCTATCAACTCCTAAACGACTGCAGCAATCGAAACCAAATTTAGTATGAGTAAAGTTGTATACCGGAATATCTCAGGCCCATATTTGAAAAAGATGCCAGTGCTACCAACTGCTAAAAAACGCACTAGAAATTTGAGCTCCATGTTGGATATCTTGGAAGGTATACATGGGAGCTATTCTAAAATTGGCACACATGTAGATAATACTATTTCAGTTTAATTTCCAGGTGGCCTTACATGACAGCGTTGCCAAAATATTTTTAAGCCTTCTGATATGTCCAATTTTTAAATGCATATAACTTCTATACTATCAATTGGATTTCAACCAAATTTTGTATGTAATATGTGTACATAAACAGATATGACTGAGTGTATTCTTAAGAGCCACCAAGGCTGCCAACTGTTAATAATTGCTCTCTATTTTGTATCCAAATGTATCAGAAAGTATGCAAGCCGACAGCTTTAAACTATGCACACGTAAATTACCTGACATTTTACATTAATTTGGAGTAACTTATATACGTCAGTTCTACCAACATGATTCTAAGCCTGCTGATAGGACCAATTTTTAAATACCGGTAACTTCTATACCAACAAATGAATTTCATCCAAAATTGGCACAAAAAGATATAATATTTCAGATTATTTCTGACCAGCACTTGTATGACATTGTTGCCAACATGCTTTTACGTGTAGTAATAGATCCAATGTCTTAATCCATGTAACGTCCTTTGAACTTCAATCACATTTTGTATTCTGTACCTTAGGAGATGGAAGTAAGAATATATTCAGTCACCAGAGCTGCCAACTGTATTGCTCTATTAGGCTACATTATGCCTAGTATACCTTATTTCGAACTAATAAAGACATTTCGATATTACCCACTTAATTTCGTCATTATTCTAGTTAGGTTCATGTACTGTAGATTAATCTATGGCATGAATCTTAATTTTAAGAAAAGTAAGCTCTTTAGTTCGTCACGGAACTTCTTGTTCCATCTGACTATGAGGGAAGCGGCTAACTGGTAGCATGCTGAACTTCTATGCCTAAGGTCGCTGGTTCAAAGCCGGCCAAAGTCGCCGGATTTTCTAAGAGCGCTAAAAATCCGTCAGCATGCTTTCCTTCGGAGGGGAAGTTACAACGTTCGTTGCAAGTTGCTAGTTGCGGTGGCATCTAGCAGCCAAGTTCACAGCTAGGTGTCGTTGACGTTAGTATTTGGTACAAAATTAGGTACTACTACTTAAAATTGACCGTCTGCAGACCTTACTTGAATTACAGACTAATACAGTCATCACAAATAACACCGTTTATCAGACAGATTCTACACACACCCAATGTACACGGGGTTACATGACCACCTTGTCGCAGCCCCTAAACTGAGGAACTAACCAACATATCTGCGGGAGATAAAATTTTGCGTGAAGAAGTAACAGACTGTTAGATGTTACACATTAGTTCCAAACCTTGCATAAGGACAGTGTGATCACAAGTATAAAAATGAACCCCAAATGACAAGACAGTAAAATGTTAAAAATATGCATAGAAAGACGACAAAATGATAACTAACCTCCAATTGTAAAATACTTTCTCGCAATAAATGAGGTCTGATCCTCCTACGAAAACCTGCATATTTTGCCTATTATAGCCTATCCCCTAGTTTGCCCGGTGAAATCTACCACCGCCTTCCGGCTTGCCGAGAGGAATTTTTTTAGTTCTATTGAGTACCTCGTGCTCTATTTTCCCATCACTACTTAATATGGTGCCAAGATATTCAAAAGTTTCGACTTTTTCGAGAGGTCTTCCTCCACTAATTATGTCAAGTTGTTGTTCCTGTCTGTCCAGTTTTGAGACCCACATTACTTTGCTTTTATCTGTATTGACTACCATTCCTTTCCTTTCCAATTCTTCATACCATTCCACCACGGCCTGCTGAAGTCTTTCTGGTGTATCATCACTCACTATTATATTATCTGCATAGAGGAGTGCATGCAAGTATACAGGTCTTAGTCTCCACATACTAAGCTTGGTCCTATGGGTTCGCCGCTTACATATTTTTGTTATTTCATCCAGGATAATATTAAACAGTAGAGGGCTGAGGCTATCACCTTGTTTTACTCCTCTCTCCATTTGGAATTCACCAGACATTTCACCATCTATACGAACTATTCCCACAGGTTGCTGGTATACACTCTTCACAGCATTTAACAGTCTCATTGGTACCTTCTTCGCTGCCAGTGCCTCCCATATGCTCTGCCTCGGCACAGAGTCAAAAGCTGCCTTCAGGTCTAGAAACGCAAGGTACAGGTCACGGTTTTTGGCAATGCTCTTCTCTTGTGTCTGACGTCCTGGCCTAAAAGCTGCCTGCTCCTCTTCAATGTCATTTTCCACCACCTTCCTAAGTCTCCTTTCCAGCACCCGAGTGTAGATCTTGTACGCTACAGATGATAGACAGATAGCTCTGTAATTATTACAGTCGTAGCTGTTCCCTTTCTTGTGCAACGGGATAATTAGATTTTTCTTCCATTCCTCTGGTATTCTGTTCTCTTCCCACATTCTCCTAAACAGCTTAGTAAGTTGCTTCACTATCTCAACACCTCCATATTTTATTAACTCTGGAGAAATTCCATCAGTCTTAATTTGTTTAATTGCCATTATGACCTCCATTTCTTCTAATTTCCCTTCTATTTCTGGATTTTGCACATCTTCATGTGGTCCATAAACAATCCCATCCTCTTGCTCTGCCGCATTTCTCTGGAACTTCTCCTCATAGTGTCTTCTCCACACTTGAAGCACTTCTGCCTTCTCTGATACTAGGTTATTCCCATTCTTGATTGTCCTAGTCTGCTTTCCATACTTCCCTCTTATAGACTTTATGGTTTTCCAAAAGCTTCTTGTATTCTTCTCTCTAGCTTTGCTTTCAACCATATTCCCAAACTCTTCCCATGATTTTCTCTTAGCTTCCTTCACTACTCTTTTCGTTTCATCCCTTCTTTTGATGTATTCTTGCCTGTTTTCTTCTGTAGGACATCCTATGTATCTTTTCCATGCTTCTTTCTTGCTCTTTACCTTCTCCTTCACTTCTTCATTCCACCAACTTGTTCCTTTCTTTCTGGTATCTACCACTGCCTTTCCACACGCTTCTTCTGCTGACTTTAGCAACACTGATTTTATGTCATTCCACATGTCATTGATTTCTTCACTTCCATTAGTTCTTATTTGCATCTTCTCCTTCACTAATTCTGCATACTGGGACCTTTTCTCTTCTTTTTGAAGTTCCTTCAATCGGATCACCTCAAACCTTTTGGTTCTTGGTTGAATTGGCCTCTTGAATCTGGTGTCCATTACCAGTAATCTGTGATCTGTAGCTAGTTCTGCTCCTCGTATGACCTTCAGATCCATGATGTTATTCCGTATGCCATGAGGGTACATAAAGTAGTCTATAACACTCCTAGCATTTCGACCTTCAGCCTCAAAAGTTATTGTTGAGAAAATTGTAAATGTTAAGGTTGGTAACGTTTCGTTCCTATGTACAAAACTCTTTGGTTTTACTATTCTGTGAATTGGTGTTAGCATATTTGTTTGTGAATAAAAGTTGGTTAGAAATCTTTGAATCTCAATAAAGTGTTCCAGATAATGTGTAGTTACAACTAAAAGAACATATGGCGACCGTGACAGGACTTTAACAAGCGTGTATAAACTTTGTTGAATTACAATTTGATAGTAGCGAGTATAACTGTGCCTGTATAATCCAGTATACCGTATCCTGTTGTTTACATCCGTAGCCCGTAATTATGGCGGGTACACAAATAACTAAGAGGAGAGCGGTTATCCGCACATTGTTCACGAAAGCTTGCAGTGCTTTAGACGAACTACTGACGCAGAGAGATGCAGATTTACAATTAATAAGTGTGCGTTTATTAGTGCTCGAAGAAAGAAGACACGAGTTATCGGAGCTGGACAGTCAGATTTGTGAAAACATCTGTGCTGAAACAAAGGAAGAGGAGATCGAAGAAGTACTGATGGCGGAAATGGAGAAAGCAGAGGAGTATACCTTACGTTACCACAGCATTAAAGGTAAGGCCTCTGATCTGATAACAAGGAATAGCGCTGCTCATACTTCATCTAGTTGTGTTGGCGATCGTTCGGGAAACGAAATATCTCTTCGCCTACCGAAATTAGAATTGAATAAGTATGACGGGGAAATAGCCGGTTGGATCTCATTCTGGTCACAGTTCTCACAAATTGACGAGTGTCAGTCGTTAAGTAAGGAGGAAAAAATTCAGTACTTGATTCAAGCCACGAAAGAGAACTCTCGAGCACGCGCGGTTGTTGTGAGTTTCCCTCCCTCAGGCGAAAATTACGGAAAGGCCATTCAAACACTTAAGGACAGATTTGGACGTTATGATCTCCTTATCGAGTATTATGTACGGGAACTACTGAGTTTAGTTATGGAAAGGAAGACGGTCAAGATCAGCATTTTGTATGACAAACTAGAAACTCAATTACGGGCACTAGAGTCATTAAATGTGTTCTCGAATAATTATGCCGCATTATTGTTTCCGCTAATAGAATCGTGTCTGCCCGCAGACATACTGAAGGTGTGGCAACGTTCCAATGAACCCAATAGGACACTGAAGGAACAGATGGATAATTTAATGTTGTTTTTGAAGAGAGAAGTAGAAGGGGAGGAGAGAGTTGCAATGGCAAATAATCAGTCCCTTTCCTACAACCAGGCTAAGAGTCCAGGAAAATCGCATGATATGGACAAAGTTAATTTTGCTTCTGCGATCGATCTTGCCAGTCTGAGCATTGAATCTGACACTCAGAAGTGTGTATTTTGTAAAAGGGTGAATCATTGTTCCACAGAATGTCTCCATGCACAAAAAATGTCCCTTGAAAACCGAAAAGATGTTCTGTATAAAGATAAGCGCTGTTTTTCTTGTACCAAAGCAGGCCATTCTGCACAGCAGTGTCGAGCACGATGTGTTATTTGTCGTGGACGACATGTACCATTATTATGTCCAGCTGTTCAGAAGTATTAAGCAGAAGAGAAAGGTTGTGTTGAGGGGAAGAATTCTGAGATCAAAAGAGAAGAGGTTTCCTTGTTTAATACTTCATCTATTGACAGCAATTTGTCAGTTAGCTCTCAAACGGAGGTCTATCTCCAGACTCTGTTAGTTTACGTTAAGAATGGTGACAAAATCAGGAAGGCCAGGTTACTGATAGACAGTGGATCCCAACGTTCGTATATTTCTAGTAGTTTGGCTGAAGAAATGAACTACTCTCCGATTGGGGAAGAGAGCATTATCCACTCTCTTTTTGGTGGTAAGCCAACAGGGGTAGTTAAGCACCGATGTTACAAGGTGCACTTACTCAGCTTGAATAACGACTTTGCATGCAATTTCGTAGCGTTAGACCAAAGGACAATTACAGCTACGATTCCATCAGTAGAAGTCAGGAAAGAAGTGAGGGAAGAATTACTAAGAGAACACATTCCGATGTGCAGAGATTCTGTAGCTCCTATTGACATCTTGATAGGTTCTGACATTGCGGGAAAGTTGTGGACAGGTAAAATTAAGACTCTACCTTCTGGACTGGTAGCCATTGAAACCTGTTTAGGATGGACGGTAACGGGGAAGAAGAAGGTAGTAGACACCGTGGGAAAAAAGGAGCTAGCGAAGCATGCAAGTATTGCGAATGCAGTCACTGCACTCAGTATTACTCAGCTACCCGTATCTGATCTGTGGAAAATGGAGACCATTGGGATAACCGATCCTGTAGAGAACACCACAAAGGAGGAGAAGAGGATGTCAGCACTGAGGTATTTCAAAAATACGGTCGCTTTTGTAGATGGCAGATACGAGGTACGTCTTCCATGGGGGAGAGATGCTCCAGACCTTCCAACCAATCGAGGGATTGCAGAAGGCAGATTGATTCGAATGACCCGAAAATTAAAGGCAAAGCCTGGTCTCTATGAAGAATATGACACTATTTTACGTGATTGGGTGAAAGAAGGCATTGTGGAAATGGCGAGGGATCTATCTACTGGACACTATCTTCCTCACCGTCCAGTGCTGAAGGAAAATAGTACAACTACGAAAGTGCGTCCCGTGTTCGACGCATCGGCGAAGGAGAGAGGTTTGCCATCACTGAACGACTGCCTTGAAGAAGGACCTAACCTTATTGAAATCATACCCGAACTACTCTTGAGGTTTCGGCAACGAAAGATAGGCATCACAGCTGATATCAAGAAGGCATTTTTACAGATAAGTGTACACCCAGAGGAGAGAGACTACCTGAAGTTCCTGTGGTATGGTAATAATAGTGAGAAAGACCTACAAGTCCTTCGTCATGCCAGAGTGGTGTTCGGTGTTACCAGTAGCCCGTTTCTTCTTGGAGCAGTAATTGGCTACCACCTGGAAAAATATATGGAATCAACTGATCCAAAGGAGGCTAAAATTGCATCATCATTGAAGAACAATTTTTATGTTGACAATCTGGTGACAAGCCTCGATCGAGCAGAAGAAGTTGAGGAATTCGTTTACCTTTCAAGGACTATCATGGCGAGGGCCGGGTTCGACCTTCGGGGATGGGAGTCAACCGGAGACGGATCTTCTCAGGAGTCTTCACTGCATGGCATTAGGTGGAATCGCCAAGACGATACTCTGAAGATCAATATGGATTGGTGGGAGAGATCGTGTGAAATAGGAGATTTGACGAAGAGGACTATTCTTTCAATAATCCACCGCATTTTCGATCCGATTGGACTAACCATTCCAGTAACGATTAGGCTGAAACTGTTAATTCAAGAGTTATGGACCAGAAAGTTGGGATGGGACGAGCCTATCGACAAAGATACTCGACGGCGGTTGGAGAAGTGGCTAAAGGACTTGCCTCACTTAAGAGAAATTGAGGCGATACGTCACCTTGGCAATGAGGAGGACATCTCACTACACGTATTTTGTGATGGAAGTCAAAACGCATATGCAGCTGTTGTCTTTATCAGGAGCAGTTATCAGGGAGAGGCACATCTTCGGTTAGCAGTAGCTAAAGCAAGAGTAACACCGCTTAAGCCCCTGACCATCCCTCAAGTGGAATTATTAGGAACTCTTATTGGAGCGCGTCTGCTGAAATCAGTTCAAGAAAGTCTAGGTTGGAAAGAAGTAGCTGTTTATTGTTGGACCGACTCAAGTACTGTACTAGCCTGGATTCTTGGCAACGGAGACAAGACAGTATTTGTTAGGAACCGAGTGAAGGAGATAAGGGAGCTCACTGATGCACGAAGCTGGAGACACATATCAGGGGATTTGAACCCCGCAGACCTACCCTCAAGAGGATGTACTGTCGCACAACTAATCGAATCCAAATGGTGGGAAGGGCCTAAGTGGCTTGTTGAAGGAGAAGAAAACTGGCCTGAATCTTCTATACGCTATGAAGTGGTAAACGAACATAACCTTATTGCCATCACTCATAATACGACATGGCTGTATCACCGGTTCAGTAAATATGAACAAATTGTGCGGATGGTGGGATGGATCTACAGATTTCTCAACAACTGTCGACGCAATGAAGTTAAAAGAAGTGGTCCGTTATCGACAAATGAGGTGGCTACAGCCGAAGACAAAATTGTTTTGTTCATTCAAAAAGAGTCCTTCGAATTCCCAGACGATCAGAGACTTAAGAGCTTTGAAGTATTCCAAGATCAAAAGGGCATAATTAGACTCAAGACACGGATAGTCGAACGTGTGGATAAGGGTCCGTTCAAACTACCAGCCGTGATACCTTCCGAACATCCGTTGGTCAAGAGGTATGCAGAAGAAGTGCATTGTAAAAACAATCACCCCGGTCCAGCAACTCTCCTAGGTTTGTTACGCGAGAGATTCTGGATCCTTAAAGGACGCCAGTTGGCGAAGGGAACAGTCAAGAGATGTGTTGTTTGCCGACGTTTTCAAGCAAAAACTTAGACACTCAGTCTCCTCCTTTGCCAGATCTTCGAGTTAATGATGCGGCCATATTCGAAGTCATTGGAATAGATTTGGCAGGACCCTTGTATATTCGTGATTCATCGAAGACATGGGTTGCTCTATTCACTTGTGCTTGCTACCGAGCTGTACATCTGGAACTAGTTCCGTCTCTGTCAACTGAAGCATTCATAAGAGCACTGAGGCGTTTTATCGCACGGCGTGGTCGACCTAAAGTGATCATCTGTGATAATGGAACAAATTTTCGAGGAACGTGTAATGCTCTTGAAAGGTTAGACTGGGAGAAAATCGTTACCTACGGCACTGGAGAACGCATAATTTGGAGGTTCAATCCGCCTACGGCGTCGTGGTGGGGAGGCTTCTGGGAACGATTGGTGAGCCTGGTGAAGCAAATTTTACGGAAGACATTGGGGAAGGCTTCATTGTCTTGGGATGAGCTTCAGACCATACTTATTGACTGTGAAGCAGTGATTAATGCAAGACCATTGACTTATACGGCAGAAGATAATAGAGATCCTATTCCATTGACCCCATCCATGCTACTGCAAGAAGTACGAGAGACAGGAGTTCCTGACCTGGACTGCATTGAGTCAGCAAGCATCACTCGGAAAATTCGGTATCTGCAAAGACTGAGAGAAGAGCTAAGAAGACGCTTCCGATCAGAATATCTGGGGCAGTTAACCTGGACCAAGCGGCGCGAAACTAGAAAGCCTATAATTGGAGAGGTGGTTATAATAGGATCGGACAATCGGAAGAGAATAGATTGGCCTTTGGCAAGAATTGAGCAGCTCATTCCAGGGCGAGATGGAAGAGTCCGGGTGGTTCAACTAAAGACTAGCAGTGGTACTGTTGTACGTCCTATACAGAGAGTCTACCCCTTGGAGGTCCAGTCCTGCACCGAGAGTTACCAAGAAAAAACCCACTTCATGGACGATGATGACAAGGATGTGTCCAAATCCCCTGAAGAATTGAGGACAAGAGCAGGAAGAAAAGTGGCCCCTCCTAAAAGACTAGATCTTTGATTTCATGTTACAGAGGAGAAGGAATTCAGTTGACATACATTGTACACCTGTTTGACACTTTGATAATTTCCAATTTTGAGAAAATTGTAAATTAGGTGGGAGTATGTTGAGAAAATTGTAAATGTTAAGGTTGGTAACGTTTCGTTCCTATGTACAAAACTCTTTGGTTTTACTATTCTGTGAATTGGTGTTAGCATATTTGTTTGTGAATAAAAGTTGGTTAGAAATCTTTGAATCTCAATAAAGTGTTCCAGATAATGTGTAGTTACAACTAAAAGAACAGTTATCTTATGTACTTCTTTATGGGGGAAAAATGAGTTCCCCAATAACAATTGATTTTCAATGCAGAATTCTATAAGTCGCCTGCCATTTTCATTCAGCGTCCTCTCTCCACCATGATTGTCCATGCTTCCATGTGCTATTCTTTTGTCCTGGCCTGTTCTTGCATTTAGGTCCCCTCCTATCAATACATGGCGTCCATTCGCAACCTATTTGTCCACGGTCCTTTGGAGCTGAACATAAAACTCCTCTTTATCGAGTAAGTTGGTGTCTTCTGTTGGGGCGTATACTTGTATGAAGGACACTTTCATCTCTATGTCAAGGTTAATAACCATTATTCTCGAGTTTATTGGTTGCCATCCCCTCACTTTGGTTTCAGTCTGCTCGCTGGTGACTATGCCCACACCTTCCTTTGCCCTACTGTCCATCCCAACCCCAGAATATCTCAAAACATACCCTTGTTGTAATCTCTTCATCTCACTTCCTTTCTTCTTCACCTCACTAAGTCCCAATACTTCCAGTTTATGACTTTTCATTTCCTGTATTAACTCTACATCTCTTCCAGCGATTGTCTTGATATTCCATGTACCAAATCTCATATTCCGTTTCCATTGCGGTCGTTGTCGTCGTGTAGATCCGTCCAATCCGAGGCTTCTGTTGTTGCTTTGAATCATTTCTACCCCCACATGGGTGATTAGCCCAATGTGAAGTGGTTTGTTGGGTTGCCTTCCCAGCCTCCTTATTTATGTCCCCAGGAGACAGGGTGGCCCAGTTATACCCCCAGGCACCGGGTACCCATTTTCGTCGCCTCTTACGACACGCATGGGCTACGGTGGGACAATTCTAAACCCCGGTCACCACGCTCAATTAATTAAAATTAATTGCTTTCCTCCACAGCGTGGTAACGCTATCTTGGGTGAATCCCCTCCTGCTACGAGACTGACTCTTGCCCGTCCGCGGTTTGCCTGTGAATATGCTCATAATCACATACAGGCTTTAATTTCGGTGTGCAGACACTCCTAAATTACCTCTCTTTGAATATAAGCATCTGGGTGTAAGTCTCAACCCATTAGAATACTTCATTTGGCAGTAATTAATTAATTTCTCTAGATTACCATCCCCTCTCTGCTTCTCTGCCTTGTCTGACGGGAATTTTCTCGGTCATTATTCACTGTCTTCCCACTCCAGTGCCGCCAAGAAGTAGTGCACTGGCGTCCGTCTGTAACTCCCATTTTCAAATCCCCTTTATCAGCTGTCAAGTTGGCTCGGTTTCTGTAGCTTTTGCTAGCATGTTCGTATACTGGCTCGCAGTTTACACAATATTCCAACTTATTATTGCCTAAAATTCCTGTTCTGGACGTGGAATTAAGCTTTTATTATCATATACTGTTATTATATCATTGCTCCTTGGGTTCACTGTGGCTGTTCCCCCTCAGAGATCAATGGTTCGATTCTTAGAAAAATCATGGACCTGATCTTTCCTCTATAGAGACCCCGGTTCGATGCCAGTCAGCCCTTGTACCATTGGGTACACTACCTCACTCCTCATCTTGCCTAGTACGCCTCACTATAGTGCTGCCACATAACCTAACGGCGGTACTTTTTGAGGATCCAACCAGCCTTCGGGCTGACTACCTAACAGAAGGTGCAAAGGTATGTTTATTTTCTGTCATTTAATATCACGCTATTGTGTTTTATGATGTAATTTGCGTTTTGATATTGCGGAAATTATATTGACAAATAGTGTCTAGTCTTTGTTATGCTATCCTGGGTTGACAGTGCTGTGTGAGCAGTTGAGTAACTAACGGGATTTCAAGTAAAGAACCTCATTTTCTATACCGGTAGTGGCGAGCGCAACTCGCATCCAGTCGGCCGTGTCTCGACTTGAGATATGTTGCCATGGAAACGTCCTGCCTTGCCATTCCTTCATGAGTTAATTTTATGATTTGATTAGCCTTTGCTTGAATACAAAAGGGCCGAAATCAGAAGAATGAGAAAGACTATCGAAAATTCATGTAGCCTGCGGTTCCTTCTGGGTCCTAAACTATGTGTATGCAAAATTTGGTTGAGATTTGTGGAACGGTGTAGATTTGTATACGGAACCAACATACCCACATACCCACATACATACATGCACACAGACT
Organism: Meconema thalassinum; assembly: GCA_946902985.2. Taxonomy (NCBI): domain Eukaryota; kingdom Metazoa; phylum Arthropoda; class Insecta; order Orthoptera; family Tettigoniidae; genus Meconema; species Meconema thalassinum. Next base: position 612,726,558 of record OX336388.2, read on the forward strand.
TTCACTTTTATATACAAGATATAAGATTAATAAATGAAGATTTTTCATTTAATTTCATTAATATGTGTATTTGTTAATTACCACCTCGTGGTGCAGCGTCTGTCGTTCTTGGCTGTTCATTCCGGAGGCCTGAGATCGATTACTTGCTCTGCCAAAAAAATGTAATTCTCGTGTGAGGGCTGAAATGGGGGTACACTCAGCTTCGTGTGGCAAAACTAAGAAGAGGAGGGTTCGATTCCCACTTCAGCCATCCTGGAAATGTTTTTGCGTGGTTTCCCCCAAATCTAATCCAGGAAAATGCTTAAATGGTTCCTAACCTAAGGCCACGGCCACCTCGTTTCCAATCCTATCCTCAATTCACAAATAAACACACTAGTACAATCAACACAATAACACAGGTTATCACACAAATTCCACATACACCCAAATACACGGGTCGATATGAACATGATATCACAGCACCTGAGATAAGCAGCAACAAAAATTGTATTTGTTTATTGAGGCGAGGATTGTGGAAGAAAAGTCCCCGTAACTTTAAATTAGGATCCGTCCTGGCATTACCTAGAGTAGAAGTGGGAAATCGGGAAAAAAACGCTTCTAGGATGGGAGAGGTGGGATTCGAACCCACCACTTCTCAGTTATGCATCATGAGGCTGAGTATACCCCGTTGCACACCTCAGACTGGAATTAAATTCTTGGCAGAGCTGGGAATCGAATCCATCATATTGGGTTCTAGAAACCAACATTCATGAAACATCTCTCGTATCTCATCTGGTGAATGTAGGATGAAATTATTTTATCAGCTACAGACCGTCTAACAGAGTTTACCAGAGGGCAGTTATACAACGGAACGTCGAAGTAGGAAAGTAGATCGCCTAAATGGCTACAATTCAAAAGATATACTCAAGGTAGCAGAGGCCATTGTTATTAATACTATTAATCTATTCTTTCTTTCTTTCTTTCTTTCTTTCTTTCTTTCTTTCTTCGTTTAGGCCAGCTATGGACCACGTCATTTCAACTGCGTCTTTGGGTCTTGATCTTAGCCCAGTGTTCACGCATTTGCTGCTGTCTTCAAACTACTTCTTGCCGGTTTTTAATTTCGCTTTTTTTTGGAATTGGTGGTGTGCTCCAAACTTTTCCTTCAAAATGTCACGTTCCATAATGTCTGCGTGGGTGATCCCTACTTCTTGCAAATCCTTGTCTACCTCACAAAACCAGGAGCCTGTAGTTTTCTTGTTAAGAAAATAGGTAAATATCCGATTGGCGATTCTCTCGGGTTTCATACGAGTTAAGTGGTCCTAGAAAAATATTCTTTTCTTCCGAATTACTTCAGATATCCTTTCTACATGATGGTACAATTCATTGTTATGCCGTCTCCAGTATTCACCATCGTCTCTTAACGGCCCTAAGATCTTCCTCAGGATCTTTCTTTCCTTGGCTTCCAATTTCTCAACCAGACCCTTCTTATTCATTATCGGGTATTATTATTATTATTATTATTATTATTATTACTCTACCGAGACTGTTAACGCGCTACCTCGAGCCTCGCTGGCATCTGGAGAGCGTGGGTGTGAATCCCACCTCGGGCGTCCTGAAAATTGTATTAATGGTTTCCCATTTTCACCACCATGCAAAAATACTTGCACCGTTTCGTAGCCAATACTGGTCTCAATTAGAAACAGACACACGCACTACTGCAGGCTTCACATTAATACAGGTAATCAGGCAAATTGAAGTACAAGGACATGAAACCCACGGATGTCCAACCTCGTAGGCTAAATGGAATAAGAACGAAAACGTAGTTTCCACAAATTTTCAGTTATTAAGAAGTAAAATATGCCTTCCTTCGGAGGGGAAGTATAGCCGGCGAGCCTATGTCATAGATATATGGCATGTAAAAGAACCATCCACTAACTAAACTGTGTGAAGCAAAATTTGTAGGTTAGGTTTGATTAATGTTCTTAAGTTCCAACGTTCGTCACCAGGCGCTGGTTGCGTCGGCATCTAATAGCAGCCAAGTTCACAGCTAGGTGTCGTGGACGGTAGCATTTGGTGGCGAAAGTAGGAAATACTCGACATTATAGTCGGCAGTCCTTACTTCAATTAAAAACAGATAACACACACTAATACAGTCATCACAATTAACACCGGTTATCAGACAGATTCTACACACACCCAAAGTACACGGGGATGCATGGCCACGTTGTCGCAGCCCCTAGACTAAGACACCAACCAAAATAAGAATTGTCCTGGGAAAGAACACACGACATAAATGACAAATATGTTCCCAACAACTTCGGATCACGTAATTTGGCACCAGGATGCTGGTACCTCCCCGAGTGCTGTTGATGATCATAGAAACACGATATGACAGCTTTGATGCCAATACACTTACAGGCGCGGTGAACCTGAAAATAATTCTCGACAAGTCTCGTGTGATGCGATAGGCGATATGTAATCGTGACAAGTTGGCTTGTGTTCACAGGAACGGGCCGCCAATTCGGTTGCAAAATGATAAGTATCTTCTCATACATTGCGTGCATTATGAGCGTTAGAGACCAATAGGTGACACTGGCTCAGTATTACGAGTTGTACACGAGCGGTAAAACGCCCACATTCCGGCGTTTGTCTGGAGTAGAAAAGGGTAACCTTTGAAAATCACTTCCAATATGGCAGAGGAGGAAATCGAATACATCTCTTCTCAGTTTTGCGTCATAAGGCTGAGCGTACCCCGTTTCAGCCCTCAGACCTGAATTACATTTCTTGGCAGAGCCGGGAATCGAACCTGTGCTTCCGCGGTGACAGCCAAGAATTCTAGCCACTACACCCCGATGTGGACCAAGATCGCTGGTTCAAAGCCAGTCGAAGTCGTCGGATTTTTAAGAGCATTAAAAAAACCTCAGTATGCCTTCCTTCGGAGGGGAAGTAGAGCCGGTGGGCCCATGCCATAGATTTATGACAGGTAACGGACCTTCCACAAACTGCAATTGCGTAGGTTAGATTTGATTAACGCTCTATTAAGGTTCCAACGTTCGGCGCCAGGTGCCGTTTGCGGTGGCATCTAGAAGCCAACTTCACAGTTAGGTGTCGTTGATTTTAGCATTTGGTAGCAAAAATAGAAATTACTTGAAATTCATCGTCTGCAGTCCTTAACTGAATTACAGATAACACACACTAATACAGCCATCACAATTAACACCGGTTATCAGTCAGATTCTACACACACCCAAAGTACACGGGGCTACATGACCACGTTTTCGCAGCCCCTAAACTAAGCAACCAACCAACCACGATGTGGACAACTTGCATGTTTCGAACTGGCTTCAATTGAACATACCTATTGGATGAAGATTTATTAATAGTCTGCAACGTGAACAGTTTGTGATTGGAAGTGAAACTGTGATGTGTTTGCTGAAAAGATATTGTGACGTTCCAATTTATTTCAGGTTACTTGGCCATGCAACTCAAGAGATTTCAGGTGATTGTGCAGACAAGTATTTTGATTTATATGGGAAACACGTCTAGAGGACTAGACTATGCAATTGAAAGTAACTTGTTTGAAAAAGTTAGAGGAAATCAAGCATGTCCATGGAATATATCCAACAACGATTTATTCACATACAAAATCATGTTTGCACTCGCTGTGTTGATGCCAAGCTGTTGTAAGAGTATTAGCCGCATACATCTAACATTCTTGTTTTCAATACTTGGTTATACTAGTCTACTAGACATCGGGAGCTCATGCACTAAACATAAAAACTTAACGAGCCTTACAGTAGTCGCATATAATGTGTAACATCTGACATAGAAGAAACCTCACGTGATATTGTTGATACACCGGTATTTTATAATAGGGGGCGTGGTGGCTCAGCGGTCTAGCTGAATGCCTCTCACCAAGGCGGTCCGTGTTCGATTCCCGGTCAATGCATGTGAGATTTCCGATGTGAAATGCCATGTCCTGTGGTTCGGATTCCACGTAAAAAGGAGGTCCCGTGGCTCATGATCTCTAGATTAACGGTCACGTTAAACTACAAGCTTCCTTCCTTTTTCGTATTTTATAATATTATGGGCACAAATATTAATCTATTTTAAAAGGGAGTGTTTTACAGATATTGTAGTTTATAACATGGAACTCATTTTATTAGATGATTTGTAGCGTCCACCAGCACTAGCCTAAATAAAGAATACGATATGGATCAACTAGATTAATAGACGCGACACCGCTCATAACCTTAAATTCCTTATAAATAGGCCAACTTGCGAGTAAATGCAATGTGCACAGCAGTGGATCATGAAATGCTTGCCCAGTTCCCGGACCTCTTGATTCACAGACCAACAAGTAATTTCATATGGATTCTGTGAAAATGAGTCATATTGATATGATTAGCAGCAGAGTATCAAGAAGGCAGTGCGAGAACAATCAAGAAGGCAGTGCGAGAGTAGAAATATCAAGTTGGCAGTGAAGAAAAAAAAAGAGTCTCTTGGAATGTGTAAATAAAAAAGATTTTTGTGTGTTGATGAATATCCAGGAGGATACGATCCAGCTGGCAGTGCATCTTACACACTTCCGTCCGATCCACTTCCGTCCCATTTTTCAAAATCACTCCCACAAAAATATCCAGCAACCGAGTGGAAAGATGTTACACATCAAAAACGATAATCCCTCTCGGCACGCCGGAAGGCGGATGTAGATTTCACCGGGCAAACACAAATATATCGAATTCACTAAATGTGTCAATATTGTTGTATACGTACAAATGTTCTACATGTTTAGCATACGAGAAGCCTCATCTTCCTATAATCTCTACTTAGTATAAAACAAAGTCCCTGATTCTTGGATGTCACGGGTAAACTCGAGAACCACTGCATGGATTTTGATGCAGTTTTCACCCTTCTGTAAAGGATATCTCGATGAAGGTTTCTGTAGAAAATAATGTATTTATGATCAAAGGAAGCCAAGCAGTAACGATTTCAGTGAGAAAGTCGAAAAAAACTGGCATCCGTGCGCTTTTTAACCTCCAGGCGCTCGCGCCTATAAATTTCTCGTTAGCGTTCGCGCTGTGGCAACCGGACCGCTCAAGAAAACTTGATTTATTTCTGTATATAACATTTCATTATCGTGTAAATTGGGTGATTTAAAAAAAGACGTGTATTAGACAAGAATGAAAAATTCTTTAATTAATTATTGGACAAGAAATAGCAACAGAAAAAAAAACAAGAATAAATAGTCCGAAGTACAAAGATATAAACCTGATTAATTTTCACAAGAAACGATTGAAATACAACAATTTGTAGCAAATGAACATTAACACAGCAGTGAAACATCTCATTCCTGACAAAAATTGTAAAAAAGGAACTATGGTTTCCGATTGTATGGGTATTTAATCAGATTCTTCCTCGGCATTACTGTTGCACTTCTCACACGTCACACGGTGTCGGCTGCGATTTTTGCACGCATGCTTCAGGCACGTACCACACGTGACTGCAGTCTTATTGTTTTTGTGGCTTCCACGAATGTAACAACATTTTTTGCTGGGAGCTGGGATTTGAGGATTCGACTCTTCCCAGAATTTTGGCAGAAAAGCGAAAATTTCCTTAGTAAGTCTGGATATTTTTGCCCTATTCTTCAAATTTTCCTCCATCACGCTCATAGCTAATTTGTAGATGTATTCCCTTCTCCGACAGGATTCTTGTGGGCAATTTGCAAGAAAAATCTTGTAGGAATTGATGGCTGCGATATCAAGTTCCCGGAATAAAAGTGCCATTGGCCATTTTATTGTTTTCCTAGAGGTGTTTTACGTTGCACAAAGCAGGTCGACACTGTCAACACCTCCCTTTGTTGAATTGTAGTCGGTGATCTGCAAGTTTTTTTGTGTGTCATGGTCCAGCTCATTAGTGTCATGCATTGAAGATAATAAAAGTACAGCCTCCTTCTTCTTGGTGATGAAAGACACTAAGCTTTTAACATTCTGAAAGCCAAACATACTAGAACCAACTTCACGTGACTTGTCCTGGAGGAATTCGGGTGGTATCTCTTTTTTGTTTTTCTTCAAGGTCCCTAAGAAGGTCAGTCCGTTTTTTGAAAAGGTGTTCGGCCAATGGATAGCTGCTGAAGGAGTTATCCGTGGTCACGTTTCTGTTCGATCATTTAAGTCAATCTATCGACAACATCGAAAGGTTTGTTTGAAGAGATGTATGGCCCTACAGTCTGTTTCCCACTGTATACTCCAGATTATACCTGTAAAACGTTCGCCTATCACACATTGCGTACAACTTTATGCCGTATTTAGCTGGTTTCTTCGGAATATATTGAGTGAAACTACAACGGCCACGGAATGCAACTAACATCTCATGAACTGTTATGAACTCGCCAACTGCGTAGCTCCGCTGGCAATTGGAAACAAATTTAGTAAGAAATTCTCTAATAGCTGCCAATTTATCATTCTGTTGGCGCACAGCTCTAGCGGTAACATAGTCAAATCGGAGAGACCTCATCAAGAAACGGAATCGGTTTTCACTGAAATTAGCCCGAAGTATAGTCATACCTGTCCCATCAGAGCTAAAGTAGGCTATTCTAGGCTATTTGCACGGTTGATTGACAGCAATAAAAAAGAGCACCAAAAAGTCCCAGCACATCGGTGGGAGACGTTAGTCTGTAATCTCTTTCCCGATTTGGACGTATTTCAGATAGTTTCTTCGTTATAAAAATATTGGTGTACTTTACAATGCCACCAATGGAGTCAGGTGTCATAATTTGCATAAAGCAATCAATAGGCGCACGAGCTTGTTGAGAGAGTCCCCTTGGGCCTGGAAACGTCTTCACTAAGTTTTTGGATTGCGTTCCGGCATTAGTATTAGTAACAACTTCACTACACCACAGTGTATCCTCATCCTTGTCTACCTATTGTATATATAGACCGTCATATTGCTATCAACTGTGTCTTTGCTTGCCTCTTCGTCGCTTTCCACAGAAAGATCAGAACTACTGTGGATGTCTTCTTCGACTGCTTCTGGTTCATTATCAATGTCATGAGGATCGTTCAATATACCCTCCTCCCTCTCTTCTTCTGTAAAAATAATTGTGTAGGCTATCCGAATATATATAATTTTTTGAAAGAATGAAGGCAAGACTTTCATTAGATTCCCTGCCCTCACCATAAATAAACTTATCATTTAAACAGTAAACTCTGCACAAAAATCCGGAGGAAGAAGGAATTAGTAAGCAAGAGATACGTACGAACATTGTCGCTCGCACTTCTGTTTGTAAAATAATTGTACTCGCACAGCGGCTTCGGGACCGCACCTAACATCAACTCGTGAGTTCACTAACATTCACACTGATTGATGTAAATATAGAGATTCCCTCCTAGTGCCATCTGTCGGCTTACATTGTATTTGAGGATTAGCAGCGGGTCTCGTTGGTCTCCTACCCGCCGTGAAGCAGCAGGATCGAAAATTATAAATGTGCGGTCCAAATGCCCGTGCGCGAATGCCTGGAGGTTAAGCTTACGCTGGGAAAACCTTTAAGAATATCAATATACTATGAGTGTAAGAATTGTTCAGCATGAAAAGTTCTACAAAAACGTCCGCGATAGCATATCTCTATCTTCAATACATCCCCCACTATAAGTGCTTTTACGTTTTCATTTCTTCCAACAATCTCCATTCAATTACTGAGGCGACAGTTTACGAGCTATCTAGGGGCGAGCCTATTACCCAGTTACAGCCTAGCTAGCGGGCGAGCATATTACCCCAGATACAGCCAGCAGCAAACTGTCTAGTCGTGTTGAGTTAAGACTTCAGATAAGAGTGATTATGTTTTGAATTTCCTTGGAAGTGCAACTCGACTTTTCTTCATTCCGCCTGTGAACGTTTCGTTCCGCAAAGTACACAGTCAAGTTAAGAGTGGACGGAAGGGGGATTTGTATTTCATGCACCTCGCCATTCTTAATTTACGTCTGACAAGAATTCGTTGCACATGCATCTCCATGATAATATAATTAATAGTCCAGTCAGTGATTTTTACCCATCATGCCGAGACTTAAAACGGTTATAGGTCATAAATCATTGACATCGAAAAAAAAAAACGAAAAAAAAAACCAAGCGCTTAGAACCTAATGCATTCATAACTCTTCCCGGGCGAAGCCGGGGCAGGTTGCTAGTTATATTATAAACTACTGCTATTTACCTTGCACAAGCACAATTGCTGACCAGCCGGATAGGAGTTGGAGATAACGCTATATTTGCCTCCTCTGTAGAACGACATTGCTGTCAAAACAACATCAATATAGCTTTGATGACATCAAAAGTATGGATGGTCAAAAGTAAGAGAAGAGGTCTGCGAGAGGATGTGGTAATGATGGACAAAAACGGAAATGAGGTACACAACAAAGAGGCACTCAAGACAGTGTGGAAAGAGTACTTTGAGGATTTGCTGAATCCAAATGGTCATAGGGAGGAAGACAATGTATTGGAAGATGGAGAAGACAACACAGGAATGGAAAAGGACCTGACTTGGAGAGAACTGGAAATGGCTATAGACAAGATGAAAGGAGGAAGGGCACCAGGTGTGGATGAAGTGAGTGTTGAAATGGTGAAGGCAGCAGGGGAGGTTGGGAAACAGTGGCTGTACCGTGTGATGAGGGTGATATGGAAGGAGAAAAAGACCCCAGAAGATTGGAAGAAAGGATTAATTGTCCCAAAAATTTAAGAAAGGAAGCAGAAAGGAGTGCAGGAATTACAGGGGAGTCACACTCATACCTCACTGTGCCAAGATATATGAAAAGATATTAGAAAGTAGAATACGAGCCAAAGTGGAGAGAAAATTGAGAGAGGAGCAGTACGGATTCAGAAATGGGAGATCAACAGTGGATCTCATATTTTCAGTGAGACAGCTGCAGGAACACCATTACGAATTTGGAGAGGATCTGCTGATGGCCTTCCTGGACATCGAAAAGGCCTATGATAGTGTGTGTAGGGAGAAGGTTTGGAAAGCAATGGAAAACATGGGAGTGGAAAAAGAGACTGTAGGCAGAGTGAAAGAGATGTATTTTGGAAGTGTGAGTTGTGTGAAAGTTGGAGGGGAAAGAACAGACTGGTTCAGACAAATGAGTGGCCTGAAACAGGGTAGTGCACTGTCACCCCTTCTCTTTATTGTGGTTATGGACGAGGTAATGACACGGATAGCAGGAATGAAAGGAGAAGATAAGATGAAAGCAATGGTGCTTGCAGATGATCTCATGGTCTGGGGAAACAAGGAGGAGGAAATTCAGGAGCAACTGAAGGCTTGGGAAGAAACAGTGGGAGAGTACGGATGGAAGTTCAACATCAGTAAATGTGAGATCCTGTTAACGACCAGGAAAAAGGACAGACCAATGAGTGGGATAACACTTAGAGGTGGACAGCTGAAGAAGGTGCAAAGTCTCAAGTACTTGGGAAGTATAGTGGAGGAAAATGGGAGAAATGACAAAGAGATTACGGAACGTGGCAGACAGGCAGAAGCATTTCTGAGAAGCATTAGGAGCTTAGTGTGGAATAAAGATGTCCCACAAAAAAGCAAGGAAGTGTTATACAGAAGCTACTATATCCCGATACTGACCTATGCTTCAGAAACTTGGACAATGAAGAAAAGAGACATAAGCAGAATACAGGCAGGTGAAATGAAGTTCCTGCGAAGTAGGATCGGAGTAACAAGAAGAGACAGGGTGAGGAATGAAAAGGTCAGGGAAATGGTGAAAGAGGAGCCCTTGCAAGGTAGGATTGAGACATCAAGACTGAGGTGGTATGGACACTTAAAGAGAATGGATGAGAAGAAGATTCCCAAGAGGATACATAAGATGCAGATGCAGAAGAAACGACCAAGGGGAAGACCAAGAGATAGATGGCTGAAAGGAGTGGAGGAATGTGTCAAGAAGAGAGGCGAGGACTGGACCAGAGTGACAATGAAGAGGTGGTGGGAAGAAAGAACTAAGTGGCGAGGCTTATGTTCCAAACAGACCCAGCCTGGGGCTGGAAACTGTACAAAATGATGATGATGATGATGATGACATCCCTAGTACAGTCACCATTAATTTGTGATACCTATCTTCGGCTCAGCTCTTCACTCAGCATCTTCACCGCTCATCCCTTGGCGTAGGGCTGAGTCATATCAAAACCTTTCAGACAGAAGTTTTAGGTTATTCTTCAGTGGACTGTTGACCATTAAGACGGGTTTTGATAATGTGCCTGTTAAGGGAGGTATAATTATTTTTATGTTCGACGATGTCGAAATGTAAATATTATATGTCAGAAAACTGTATCATAATGACACTATTCTTCACTATGAAACAGTTTCTCCCACCAATCAAAGGTCAAGGAACAGTTGTGTGACCAATTAGGTAAGGATAGCATCGCATCTGCGCTGATTTCCACGGCCTCCTATTTTAAATTTCACTGCTTAGCTAGTGTCATAGTGGGTTATTTGAGGAGGCCATGGACAAATACAAGGTATTCTCTGCATCCCATGCGTTCTGTTCAGTACCGTACATAAAACTGGCGAAATCTCGACAGATATTTATGAATATTTATGTCCGAACATAAAATAGTTATAATTATCGTGGAACATAAACAGACGTATGCAACTCGCCTATAATGGTAATTAAGACACTCGTATGGAATATTATAAAACTCGCTTCGATCGTTTTATTAACATACTCGTGTTTTTATTATTGCCATTATAAGCTCGTTGCATAATTTATTATTCTAAAAAACCTCCAGTTTTCCCACTCCAATGGTCAATGGTTGGTGATATCAAAAACCTTTACAGAGATAAGTTTTTGGCTCTTATCCGAAGAAGAGTATGAACTTTGAATGGAGTCTATTTTTAACATATTAAGAAAGTTATAGTGATACTTTACTGTTTTCGAAAAAGGCCCCTCATTTCCACCCCCTTGGACTGATTTCGCCAATTAAAGAAATTGACTGAGATTTTATGGAGTAAAATTCTATGTAAACATTTGACAGCGATTGGTGTAAAATGGCGGTAGTTATAGTGTCGACAAATAGTGATACTTTACTGTTTTCGAAAAAGGCCCCTCATTTCCACCCCCTTGGACTGATTTCGCCAATTAAAGAAATTGACTGAGATTTTATGGAGTAAAATTCTATGTAAACATTTGACAGCGATTGGTGTAAAATGGCGGTAGTTATCGTGTCGACAAAAAGTGATACATATTATATACAGGTAGATACTGTAGATATATAAATTACATATAAACTTTTGAACTGACGGTGGTTTTGGTGTCTGGGGGTGTGAAACGCCAAGATATGTGGAATTTTTCCGGAAGGCGAAACATGGTACCCATTGTAATATGTAGTTTTCTTATGAAATCAAACCTAAAACAATTTAAAATGAACTAACAGAAAGAAATAAAGCATGCATTAATTCTTTTAAATGATACGTTTTTGTAGAAATTGATTAATCATTCAAAGGATTCAAAGGATTTTGGAACTCTTGGTTCTATACAGTTCTTACATTTACCTAAATATCAAATCATAACTATTCCAAGTTGTTGTTCTTAATTCGTTCCAAGGGTCTGAGACATCTTTTGTCGTCATCCCCGTTTACTTGGGTGTGTGCTGAATTTGCCTGATAACCTGAATTTCTGTGGTGACTAGTAGTGTGTGTAGCTGTAATTATTAGGATCCGGGATAGGGTACGTGCCCCGTGACTAAAAATAAGGCACTATTCTGGCATTGCTTGGAAGGAGTATGAAAAAAAAAACGAAAAGAAAACCTCAAACGGAATAGCCACTGTTAGTGCCGGAATTCGAACATTTGATCTTCAGACTTGTTTCAGCATCTCATCATGGTCGTGGTGCGCGATTTATGATGATGATGTTGGCGATTATGATAATGTTGATAATGATGATGGTATTATTGATGATGGGGATATTGATGATGTTGATACTGATGATGATGATGATCTTGATGATAATGATGATGATAGTGATGATGATGTTGATTATGAGGGTGATGAGCTTGATGATTGTTTTTTAGCCTACTTTCGATTTTTGCAAAAAATGAAAGTAGACTTATGAGATCACTACAGGGCGAAAAAAAGTGTGTCTGTCTGTGTGTGTGTGTGTATGTGTGTGTGCGAGTCTGTGTGTGTGTGTGTGTGTGAGTGTGTGAGTGTGTGTACTCTGAATGTCTGTCCCCCCTATTAATTCGAACACGGTGAAACCGAATGGAACGAAATTTGGTACAGAGGTAGCACTAGCAAAGGGCACCCCAGTGTCATGTTTTATATCGCCGCCATCTTGACGGAAACGTAATGGCGGCCACCCAAATGTTCAACGCTTAAATCAAATTACGACTAACCTAATCATCCGATCTCTACCAAATTTTGCAACAACATACCTTTATGGAGGGAGCATCCTTTGACAAATCTAATACGTCATTATCCTAATAGTTTGCGGATGGCGGCCATCTTTGTGTCAAAATCGATTACCCCTATTAATTCGAACACGGTGAGACCGAATGGAATGAAATTTGGTACAGAGGTAGCACTAGCAAAGGGCACCCCAGTGTCATGTTTTATATCGCCGCCATCTTGACGGAAACGTAATGGCGGCCACCCAAATGTTCAAAGCTTAAATCAAATTACGACTAACCTAATCATCCAATCTCTACCAAATTTTGCAACAACATACCTTTATGAAGGGAGCATCCTTTGACAAATCTAATAGGTCATTAGCCTAATAGTTTGCGGATGGCGGCCATCTTTGTGTCAAAATCGATTACCCCTATTAATTCGAACAGGGTGAAACCGAATGGAATGAAATTTGGTACAGAGGTAGCACTAGTAAAGGGCATCTCAGTGTCATGTTTTATATCACCGCCATCTTGACGGAAACGTAATGGCGGCCACACAAATGTTCAAAGCTTAAATCAAATTACGACTAACCTAATCATCCGATCTCTACCAAATTTTGCAACAACATACGTTTATGGAGGGAGCATCCTTTGACAAATCTAATAGGTCATTAGCCTAATATTTTGCGGATGGCGGCCATCTTTGTGTGAAAATCCATTCCCCCTATTAATTCGAACACGGTGAAACCGAATGGAACGAAATTTGGTACAGAGGTAGCACTAGAAAAGGCCACCTCAGTGTCATGTTTTATATCACCGCCATCTTGACGGAAACGTAATCGCGGCCACCCAAATGTTAAAGGCTAAAATGTAATTACGACCAACCTAATAATCTAGTCTCTACCAAATTTTGCAACAACAAATCTTTATGTGGGAAGCATATTCTGACCAAACTGCTAGATCATCAGCCCAATTGTTTGCAGATGGTGGCCAGGTATGTGTGCAAGTCGATTCCCCCTATCAATTCAAACACGGTGAAACTGAATTGAACGAAATTTGGTACAGAGGTAGCACTACCAAAAGGCACCTCAGTGTCATGTTTCATATCGCCACCATCTTGACGGAAACGGAATGACGGCCACCCAAATGTTAAAAGCTTAAATCATATTTCGACGATCCTAATAATTTGATCTCTACCGGATTTTGCAACAACATGCCTTTTTGTGGAAAGCATCTTATGACTGACTACAAGGTCATCAGCCCAATAGTTTGCAAATAGCGGCCATGTATGTGTGCAAATCCGTTCCCCAGATCAATTCAAACACGGCGAAACCGAATTGAATGATCTTTTTTACAGAGGTAGCACTAGCAAAGGGCACCTCATATTCATGTTTAATATCCCCATAGCACGTTGTATTTCAACAAGCTACTACAACCATCATTCAATTATACTCCTTGAAAAGGACAAAGAGTTATAACAATACCCATGCATTTAGGAGAAAGTAGGCTATATGTTCTTTACTGAACATCTTGTTTTACGAGGGATTGTGGAAAATCTGCTTTCAGACGCTTGAAGAAGGTCCGCACTCTTCAAGTATGTGGGGCTCTTACCCACTAAAACCACACACTCTTCTCCCACGACGTGTATATCCGCCCCGGAACTGCTCTCGCATTGCTTCAGGGCGGCGTCGTTTATGAAGCATCTTATGCTCCTTCTTCCTTCAGTTCTTCTTTACTATTGGCCATAAGCGTCTAGATCCCGCTTCTTTAGGCGCAAAGTACACTGCCACATGATCCGAGGATTCCTGGTTTTGTAGCATTACATGGACTATGTTGTCTGGCGTGAGCTCTCCCTGCATTGCCTCCAAACATCTTCTTTGTGGCAGCCAATGGTCACATATAAAGAAAGTATGGAGTGCATCATCAATTTCACTGCAGCATATGCAAGCTGGACTACTCGCTCGCTCTAGTCTGTAGAGGAATTGGCGAACGTATACGTGACCTGTCAAGAACTGCGTCAGGTAATAGTTCACCTCACCGTGATTCCGGTTGACCCAGTCAGCCAATGATGATATCAACTTGTTCGTCCATTTTTCCGGAGGCTCCTTTTCCCATCTCTGTTGCCATCGCCTCATCCTTTGGCGAAGCGTCAGCTCCTTTGCCAGTTTCCTTTCCAGCTCTCCTTGGGTTCCCCAGATCTCCTGTCTTTCTAAGGCAAGTACAGAGTCAATAGGAGCTACTGCTGCCACTATAAGGATCGCAGGTTCTGACACCGTATGATATGCGCACGCAATTCGTAACGCTGCTCTCCGTTGTACTGCAGTTTGATGAGCTTGATGATGGTGATTATGAGGATGATGATGTTGATTATGTTGATGATGATGTTGATGATGATGATTATGAGGATGATGATCTTGATGATGGTAATGGTGAGGACGATAGGAATAATGATGATGATTTTTGTTTTAATGGCCTCACCTGTTCCCGTGCACGTTTTAACGTTCTCAGCTACTGTTCGCCTCGGGATATACATTTCAATGATTGTTATCCTGTCCATGTCCGAAATAAATACATGAAATCTAATTATATCATTTACGAATGAGTGTGATTTTATTTAAAATTCCCCATGCAGTTCTCTCCAACCAAGTTACAGTAATTACTGCTCCCGGTCTGAATCATTCAAGACTATGCTACAGCACTTACCATTCTCCCTCCATCCAGCGATGTGCATTAGCAGCCTCTCCACGACACATCTTTGGCACACACATTTCTACTCCCAGCTTCCCGCTGATAAATAATACGCTTGCTTATGGAATCACCGTGTTCCTGAATGGTAAACTCACCACAGCACAGCATCCGATAAGCAAACCAGTTGGCAAGAAGGTCCATAAATATTGATGATTGATTTTTGGCTTGATGTTACGCCATTCATTCTTGAAAGGCAATAAAGTGAAGTTTAGATTTGCTCACAGATCTTTGTGATGATGATGATGATGATGATGATGATGATGACGAGGATGATGAAGAGTATGGTGATAAATAATTTCCAGGTTATCTGTCTAATGATAAGAGTGATTACTTGAACGATAACTACTGAGCTATCCACCTCGTAGCGTTATGGCTAATATTCTTGGCTGTCACTCCAGAGAGTCGGGGTTTGATAGCCAAATCTGCCAATAAATTGTATTCTCAGCCTCGTGTGGCCAAACGGAGCAGATGGGTGTTCGGTTTCCTAGTCAATCATCCTATAAGTTTTTTTCCTTACGGCGTAGCGAGCTCGTTCAATCATGCACCACGGCCACAAAGGCAGCTACAGCAAGTCCAGAGATCGGAGATTTGAATACCGGCGCTGTCAGTGGCCATTCTGAGTGTAGTTTTTCCACGGGATGTTCCACGCTCACTCCCGAGCACCTACCCTATCCTTGTCCCTAACACAGTTCCACACTCTACTACAGTCAACAAAGTAACACAGGTTATCTGACAAATCTAAAACAAACCCAAATACATGGGGCTGATGAACAATATGTCCCTACTCCCTGATATCTAATAATAACAGGTATTTCATTGCTTCCCACTTCCAATCCAGGCAAATGCCGGGATGATTCCTTAAATTCTTTCTAAAGACCACCAGTGCCTCCTTCCCAATCCTAGTCTCAACTTCTAGTACCTAAACTAGTACAGACATTGTGATAACGAAAGTTATCGGAAACACCCAAGCACACGACTCTGAATTACATAGATGTCCAACCCGTAATTGAATCATCAACAACAACATATTTACTAGAATAAGAAATAGAAACACAGTAAAATAATCATCATATATATTATTTCAGTAGTATAGATCCCTCCTGCGGCGCTCACAAGCGACCGATCGTGACAAATGAGCATTCAAATGAAAGAGAATATACATTACCAGTGACGCATAGCACTCTAATTTCATAAATATCTATAATTTCTTTAAAAAATTACTTTAAAAAAACTGTACGAAGTGTGCGATTTTCAGATACTGTTGCTGCAGGAAGATACGCTCCATAATTGCTGTCCACTTCACATTTTGGCCGCGGTGATGCCTGTTTCATGTCATGTTAACATTCTGAGGTCTTTCCTTTATCACTTCGCATGGATTTCAGAAACAGTAATTTAAAGGAATGAGTACCGGTACTCAAATCGTATAATTTCATAAATATCGAATAACCGGTGAGTGTTACGACTAAGCTGTCAATCAATGTGCTCAGCACACAAATGACATTAGCAGTGACGTTTTACATTCTAATTTCATAAATATCAATTGTTGTAAGAAGTGTGCGATTTGCAAATACTGTTGCTGTAGGGAAATACGCGACATCTTTGCTGTTCAGTTCGCATTTTGGCCGTAGGGACGCCTGAAACGTAAATAGTGTTCTATAATCATTTGGTTCAAATAACAACATAACAACCTTTCTCCTTAAGTCTCTTATTATAAACCTATTGGGGAAAGTGTGACTAATGAACATGCGAGATTTCTCGCACGAGTCCGCTAGTACCACAGATAAAAGAGAAAAGAGAGAAGCACTCTACCTTTGAAGAATGGCCGAGGGCGGAGAGGGGAGGGGAAGGGGAGGTCGGGCATGGAAGGAAGTAAGGTAGAGTCGAGTCATGACACGCTGACTGGGAAAGGGCCAAGTACCTTGTAAAGGACTACGGTCCACCTCAATGTGCAGCGGGTAGCATTCTTTACTGTCATCCTGGAGGTCTGGGTTCGATTCCCGGATAATCCAAGAAATTTAAATCTGGTCTGAAGGCACTTTTCACATTGTCAATGAAGTTCATCATTCCACAAGATTTCATGAATGATTAAAGGCCAAAACTATGAATTCCTATATGTGTAAGAGGAAACGCATAGCTTTTTATTGGTAAACAAGCTGTACGCGGCATGCGTTGCAATGCCAATCAAAAAAAGTGTTGGCATTGTAATTTGGTTTCTTGAAGTGCTTTTGGATACACAATTTTTCCTTCAATTTCCGTTAACTGCCTCTAAGCTATCGTAAACTGGATTTACTAATTTTGAAACATTTGTGGGAGCGTGCGCAACAACTCACCAAAATTTCATCGCAATCGGATGAATGATATATGAACGCAGATGGAACTTGCTGAAACACTTTGCGCATCGTCAATCATTTGTTGCATCTGCTCGTGCGCTACCTATTGTAAAATGGATTTACTAAGTCGAAAACCTTCCCTGGCGTATTCACAACAAATCATCAAAGTTTCATCGCAATCGGATGAATGGCATATGAACGCTTACGGGATTTTGTTTAGATCATTCGCGCGCCGTCACTCATTTGTTGAGTCAACTCGCGCGCTACCTATTGTACAATAGATTTACTAAGTCAGAAACCTTCCCTGCAGTGTGCACAATAACTCACCCTAGTTTCATCACAATCGGATGAATGGTATATGAACGCAGATGGAACATTGTTGAAACGGTTTGTGTGCCGTCACTCATTAGTTGAAACTACTCGTGCGCAACCCATTATACAATGGACTTAGTAAATTAGAAACGTTCCCTGCAGTGTGCACAATAACTCACCCAAGTTTCATGGCAATTGGATGAATAGTAGGCCTATTTGAACGCATACGGGACTTGGTTGAAGCAATTCGCGTGCCTTCGCTCATTAGTTGAATCTACTCGTGCGCTACCTATTGTGCAATGGATTTTCTAAGTCAAAAACCTTCCCTGGACTGTACACCACATCTCAGCCAAGTTTCATCGCTATCGGACGAATGGTAGGCCTATATGAGCGCGTACGGTACTTTGTTGAAACGCTTCGCGCGTCGTCGCTCATTTGTTGAATCTACTCGTGCGCTACCTATTGTAAAGTATATTTGTTAAGCCAGAATCCTTCCTTAGAGTGTATTCAATATCTCAGCCAAGTTTCATCGCTATCGGACGAATGGTATATGAACGCATACGTGACTTTGTTGAAACGCTTCGCGCGTCGAAGCTCATTTGTTGAATCTACACGTGCGCTGCCTATTATAAAGTGGATTTACTCAGCCAGAAACCTTCCCAAAAGTGTACACAACATCTAACCCAAGTTTCATAGCTATCGGACGAATGGTATATGAATGCATACGGGACTATCTTGAAACGTTTTGCGTGTCGTCACTCATTTGTTGAACCTACTCGTGCGCTATCTACTGTGAAATGTATTTACTCACCCAAGTTTCATTGCTATCGGACGAATGGTATATAAACACATAAGGGACTTTGTTGAAACGGTATGTGCGTCGTCGCACATTTGTTGAAACTACTCGTGCGCTACCTATTGTGAAGTGGATATACTAAGCCAGAATCCTTCCTTAGAGTGTACTCAATATCTCACCCAAATTTCATTGCTATCGGACGAATGGTATATGACCTTATACGGGACTTTGTTGAAACGATTCGCGTGCCGTCACTCACTTGTGTAATCTACTCGTGCGCTGCCTATTGTAAAGTAGATCCTCTCCGGAGTGTACACAACATCTCACCCTAGTTTCATCGCTATCGGACGAATGGTATATGAACGCATACGTGGCTTTGTTGAAACGCTTAGGGCGTCGTAGGTCATTTGTTGAATCTACTCTCGCGCTGCCTGTTGTAAAGTGGATTTACTAAGCCAGAAACCTTCCCTGAAGTGTTCACAACATCTAACCCAAGTTTCATAGCTATCGGACGAATGGTATATGAATGCATACGGGACTTTGTTGAAACGCGTTGCGTGTCGTCACTCATTTGTTGAATCTACTCGTGCGCTATCTACTGTGAAATGTATTTACTAAGTTAGAAACCTTCCCTGGAGTGGAAACAACTTCTCACCCAAGTTTCATCGCAATCGGGTGAATGGTTTACGAACAAATTCGGGACTGTGTCGAAATGCTTCGCGCGTCGTCACTCATTTGTTGAATCTACTCGTGCGCTGCCTATTGTAAAATGGATTTACTAAGCCAGAAACCTTCCTCGGAGAGTAATCAACATCTCACCCAAGTTTCAGCGCAATCGGATGGGTGGTGTATGAACGCATAGGAGACATACACACCCACACACCCATATACATACTATCACGTAACATTGATTTTTATATATATAGATATTAATACCGTATTTCATTTCTTTTAACCACTCGTAACAAAATCTGGTCGTTGTGAAATACTGAAACTTTATTACCGCCCGTCACTGGTTTCCAATATCGTAGGTATCCACAAATTGGAATGGAAGGAAATGAAGGAAGCTTATAATTTTACGTGACCGGTAATCATGCGATCATCAACCACGGGAGGAATGGAAGGACGGAAGGAAGGTAGGAAGGAAGGAATTAAGGTAGGAAGGGAGGAAGGAAGGAAGGAAGGAAGGGAGGAAGGAAGGAAGGGAGGAAGGGAGGACGGAAGGAAGGAAGGGAGGAAGGAAGGGATGAAGGGCGGAAGGAAGGGATGAAGGAAGGAAGGAAGGAAGGGAGGAAGGAAGGAAGGGATGAAGGGAGGAAGGAAGGGATGAAGGAAGGAAGGAAGGAAGGAAGGGAGGAAGGAAGGGATGAAGGAAGGAAGGAAGGGATGAAGGGAGGAAGCAAGGGAAGAAGGAAGGAAGGGGGAAGGTAGGAAGGAAGGGAGGAAGGAAGGGAGGAAGAAAATAATGGAGGAAGGAAGGAAGGTAGGAAAGAGGGAAGGGAGGAAGGAAGGAAGGAAGAGAGAGAGAGGAAGGAAGGTAGGAAGGAAGGGAGGAAGGAAGGAAGGGAGGAAGGAAGGAAGGGAGGAAGGAAGGGGGGAAGGTAGGAAGGAAGGGAGGAAGGACGGAAGGGAGGAAGAAAATAATGGAGGAAGGAAGGAAGGTAGGAAAGAGGGAAGGGAGGAAGGAAGGGAGGAAGGAAGGAAGATTGGAATGAAGGAAAGGAGGAAGGAAGGAAGGAGGAGAGAGAGAAGAAGGAAGGAAGGGAGGAAGGAAGGTAGGAAGGAAGGAAGGAAGATTGGAATGAAGGAATGGAGGAAGGAAGGAAGGAGGAGAGAGAGAGGAAGGAAGGAAGGGAGGAAGGAAGGAAGGGAGGAAGATAATAATGGAGGAAGGAAGGAAGGTAGGAAAGAGGGAAGGGAGGAAGGAAGATTGGAATGAAGGAATGGAGGAAGGAAGGAAGGAGGAGAGAGAGAGGAAGGAAGGGAGGAAGGAAGGGAGGAAGGAAGGAAGGAAGGGAGGAAGGCAGGGAGGGAGGAAAGAAGGGAGGGAGGAAGGAAAGAATGGACGAAGAATGGACGAAGGAAGGAAGGAAGGAAGGAACGAAGGAAGCTTTTAGTTTTACCCGGGCCTTAACAGACGAACAAACACCAGCATTCTTGAAAAAGCACAGACTACCAGTGTTGAAGCCATGATAATAAAACGTCAGCTGAGTTGGACAGGACACGTAATCTGCATGCCCAATAATCGCATTTTGCTCTGTTTTGCTCTGAATTAACAGAGGTAAACGCTGTGTGGGAGGTCAGCGGAAGCGATTCAAAGATGTACTAAAAAGCTAATATAGTGTATCACATTGATATCGATAACTGGGACACCTTAGCCCTTGATCGCTCTTCCTGGAGATCACTTATTCATCATGGTGCAAAACATTTTGAAGAAAACCGCCGGCGAACGGTAAAAGATAAGAAGCAGCGCAGAAAGGACAGATAGCTCATTAGAAGAAAAGGAAGGAATGCGGATGCCCCACCTGGAACTACCTCTCATCATTGTGGCAAATTGTGTGCCTCCCGTATTGGGATGTATAGTCACCTCCGAACTCACTGATGAAGATACATTCCGGATTGGAAGGCCAACCTACTCAATACGAGTGTTTGCTACGATGATGACCCTCGGTATGACACACACTATGGCACTGTTACCGGCAGCTAGCTCTGCACTTGCCCATTCTCCTCCTCCTCCATACTACTGCAGCGTAAAACATTTGCCACGATACGCGACACTGGCTTAGACTTGTTTATGACTGCCGCGCGCGTCAATGTTCTCAGACAGGGGAGTATTCGGCACCATTCCCGCTCTGCTCCACGCCCCTCTCCTACCACTGAGCACTCAAGGTCAAATGCGCTGCTATACTCTGATTTACAAAAGATGCTCGGTGAAAGCTGTCAGTTGCTTGAAGGGTAAGGAGAGGAGTGGAGACGAGCGGAGTAACGGTCTCCATAGCAGCAGCCAGCAATGTTGCAATGTATGCCGACACAGCGGTGAGCACATGGTTTGACTCAGTGTTCTACTGTGTCTCTACTCGTCGCGGTCATTAGACCACCAGGCAGAGGGCTAACTTCCCCGGTATTTGTGTCTTCCTGCAAGCCTCTTGGAATGTTATGAGTCATGATCTGCCTCAGTGGCAACGCAGCATTTCCCCACGTGCTAGCTTTGACAGCTGTCAGCGACCATTATTGGTGATTCAGAGTATAGTCGGAGGAATCTGTACAGAAGCTTAGCCAAGAACGAGCAACGGAGGGGTTATAGTTACTAGGAGATAACCGTAGTTCGGGGAATTGATGGACATATTTTATGTAGGCTATAGTTCTTGCACTTTCCTCGTTAACGTGCGGCTCACCTTTGAAATCTAGCTGGGCGGATATGTTAACATTCCATGACTGCCTGGAGCCAAGACTTTCCCAGCGCGAGGCACAGCTTTGTCAACTTTCCACCGTAGTCACTGAGAGCAAGCAGCGATACTGGACAGAACTACGTGCAGATGTGCAACACTGGACACCAGCTACCTGCGTGATACGCGAGCTGACCGCCAGGGCGGGACTTTGGAGACCACGTGGAGTGATTGGTCAACAACCATCAGCTATTGGTCAGTAGCGAAAATGGTTATTGTCGGCGAGTGCTACTGTCTTATGTTTTAATTGCCTCTCGTTAACCAGGAAAGTGAGGGAACTATAATATGAAGCAACTCGGCTATCTCACACTCAAGAAGTTAACAACGATCTCCAAATTAGTGCTAATGTAGCCATAGGTCCTTACTAAAAGATTTTATTTTAAATTAAAACTAGATTAATTTAATGTCCCGTCCCTCTAAGAAAATGAAAAAATAAAGGTAATTGTCCCGCTAGGTGGGATTTAATATTATTTGGCGCTAGGCTCAGTTTGAAATATATTTAGCGTGTGAAAAGCTAGATTGGCAGCCCTGAGAGGACGGAGTTTTACGTTGTCATGAAGACGTGTGTAGCCTCAAATGGGGAGCAACGTCGAAAAGCGACAACAGTACATTACCAAGCAGCAAAGAAGACACAAATTACAACCAAAGCGATTTCCCTCGCAACATGAGTTAAATACACATTTAACCTTCATTCGGGCACAATATTAAATAAAGCGGCAGTGGGCGCAATGAGCACTTTAGGAAATCAGAATAATAGTACATTATGCAACGAGCCTATAATGGCTATAATTAAGACACGAGTATGTTTATAAAACGAGCGTATGCGAGTTTTATAATTTACATATTCGTGTCTTAATTACCATTATAGGCGAGTTGCATACGACAGTTTATGTTCGACGATAATTATAACTTTGTTATATGTTTTAACACAAATATTCATAAATATCTGTTCAGTCACTAGAATTTTGTGATCGGGTGCTGACCTGGGTAGTATATCTCTGTTTTCCAAGCTCTCTGGCCGACCGACGCATGCGCTCTGTGTGCTTCAATGCCATTTGTTCAGATTGTGCACCAGTATTCAGTAAAACTGTAACCGAAGTCGTTTGAAACCAACGCGCTGTGTAGAAATTGGGTTAGGGGATATTAAGGTACAGTGCTATTTCTGTCTCATATTCACCAGTTTATTTACGCGAACATATGCACGGTGCACTTTCGGTAATTTATATAGACATGTTGGATTTTGAGCGCATGCGCGAAGGTATCCTTATCTAATTGGTCACACAACTGTTTCTTGAGCTCTGATTGGTGGGAGAAACTGTTTCATAATGAAAAAATAGTGTTATTATGAGCTTCATTACAATACAGTTTTCTGACACATAATAGTCAGGGTCGAACATAAAATAATTTACAATATTTGCTGATGAAAACTTCCATAATACTTAAATATTGGCCCTTTAAACTATACATAACACTTATGTCTACATAAAGATTATCATAAGAAGGACGATATTTATATGTGATAAGAGTTCATTCAGAAATTCTGTTTTTCCAGTAGCCTATTCTTTCTCTTTTTCATAGGTAAAAACACCAACTTTATTTGTTTTACCTATAACCCATAGTGATGGTCATCACAACAATCATTTATGTTCGACCCTGACTATTATGTGTCAGAAAACTGTACTATAATGACGCTCATTATAACACTATTTTTCATTATGAAACTGTTTTTCCCACCAATCAGAGCTCAAGAAACAGTTGTTTGACCAATTAGATAAGAATAGCATCGCAGCAACGCTGAGTTCCACGGCCTTCTAATTTAAATTTCACTGCGTGGCCTAGTGTCATAGTAGGGTAATCGAGGAGGCCATGGTCAGATACAAGGCATTGTCTGCGTCCCATGCGCTCTGTTCAGTACATAAAACTGGCGAAATCTCGACAGTTATTTATGAATATTTGTGTTCGAACACAAAATAGTTATAATAATTATCGTCGAACATAAACAGTCGTAGGCAACTCGCCTATAATGGTAATTATGACACTCGTATGGAAATTATAAAACTCGCATACGCTCGTTTTATAAACATACTCATGTCTTAATTATTGCCATTATAGGCTCGTTGCATAATTTACTATTTTGGTACAATAGTGAATGCACTCATACATTCTCTGCATTTTAAGTAATGGTGCATGATCAGGCGCAATGTGCCTGGTAGATCACTTTTGCAACAACATCACCTGTGGAGGGTCATCGACAAACTGGCCGATATGGGCTTGAAGGTCATGCGGAAACAGGCAGCTACTGAAAAGAGGAATTAGCTCTGACCCCACGAATGATGAATACGGAATAAGAGTTAACACGTGTGCCTGTCAGATCAGTTGCGCCCGACGGAAGGTTAAGAAATGTTTATTTAGCTTATTGTTTATTATCAGTTACTGTTTATTTTTTATAAAAATTCCAAAAGATGGGGGTGTTAACTCCTACACCTACCTCTATCCCACTCTCAGTCGAAAAATATTGTAATTTTCAAATTTTTCCAAAAAATATTTTGAAAATAGGCGATATTTTTTAAACTAATAATCATAGAACGTTGTGCATTGCTACGCCACTGGATCTGTACCTCCATTCCATCTGAACAATTGGACGTGACATTTCACCTCAACATGCATTAACCACGAAACAAACTCCGTGTGAGGCAAACAATTTGTCCTCATGTCCCTCAAATTTGTTCGAGTTTTGGTTCTTTTGAAGCACCTTGTATAATACATTCACATTTATACAGCAATACTGTACATTGGCTAACAAGACAGACATGATGGAATCATCCCGTACTTCACACGTCGTGAATGCTAACTGACATAGCTATAACAGTCTTGAGTGATATAAGGACTCTTGGGCGTTGTGCTATACTGTATTTTGCGCCGCCTGCCCCATAACTTGTGCGAGTCCAAGTGCTAGATGCTAAATGACGGGCTGGTTACGTCACGATAGGGCACGAGGGCGGTCCGCTCTCTTGTCCATAGCTAAAGCCCTGTGCGGAAAAGGATATCCGCGGATCCGCAATTATTTTCGCCATGCGGAAAGCAATAATAGGGTGTATTATTTACGGAAACTAAATCCCTTTTTCAGAATGATTTTCTTTTAAATACATTATATATTCTCCCCAAATATTGAAAAAGTGACAGTCAGTCTGAAAGACTAGACTTTGTATCATTTTAAATGCTACAAATGCTGAAAAATGCTAGAAAGGCTGGAGGCTTCTCGCTTAGCTCGAAGCCAAAGAGTCTTGACATGTTAGAAAATTATCTGCATAATACTTATCTTGTTTTATAATACTTTATTTACCTTGTTACAAATCACTCGCGAAAGACAAGTGCAAACTAAGGGCAAAGCAAGGTCAAGCGCGCGGGATGCCGTCACGCTCACCAGAGCGCGCAGGGACGTGCCCCTTCCATCCAGTCTAAAACACTTATAGTGGGCGACTTTTTTGTAGAACTTTTCATGCTGACCAATTCTTACGCTCATAGTATATTGATATTTTTAACGGTTTGCCCAGCGTAAGCTTAAGAAGCGCACGAACGCCAAGTTTGTTTTCGACTTTTTCACTGAAATCGTTACTGCTTGGCTTCCTTTGATCATACATATAATATTATTTTCAGGAGAATCTTTCTTCGAGATATCCTCTATAGAATGGTGAAAACCGCATCATAATCCATCCAGTGTTTCTCGAGATTACCCGTGACATCCAAGAATCGGGGATTTTTGTCTTATACTAACGAAGTAGAGATTGTCGGGGGACACATGCACCAAGCGGTACTATGACGTCACACACCTCAGTGCATCTGGGTACATTTCGTCCCGTTGCACCAGGCACCCGAGGCCATACGATATTATTATTATTATTATTACCGTAACGTAACGCCAGACCCCAGCGTAACGACGAAGTAGACAAGAACATTAAAGAAAAAAAAACGAGCCCTACAGTAGTCGCATATGATGTGTATCATCTGACATAGAAGAAACCTCACGTGAAATTGTTGATACACCGGTATTTTATACTATTATTGGCACAACAATTAATCTATTGTAAAAGGGAGTGTTTTACAGATATTGTAGTTTATAATACGGAACTCATTTTATTAGATGTTTTGTAGCTTCCACCTGCACTAGCCTAAATAAAGAATACGATATGGATCAATTAAATTAATAGACGCGACGCCGCTCATAACCTTAAATTCCTTATAAACAGGTCCTCTTCATTCACAGACCAACACGTAATTTCATAAGGATTCTGTTATAATCAGACATATTGATATGATAAATATCGTTTAAAATGATAATCTGGTAGCAAAAATATCTACCCCCGTCTGGGATTCGAACCAAAGATCTCTAGATACACAGTCATAAGAACTAACCCCACGGCTATTTCGACTACGCAAATTTCGTGCACAAGATGGTGACTTATTTCCACGTTCCAATAATACTGCATTACGAAATTAAGTTTCATTTATATTTTGCTTGTTTCGGTAATGTTCCTGCGTGAAATTGAGTTTAAAATGCCTGATGAATTGGCCCTCTTGTGAGTTAAGAGATTGTATTCAGTAATAGTTCATGAAGGCTTGCTCAATTCTCGTATAACCACAACGATTATATTATATTGATGACTGCATTTCCGTTATGTGGGTTAATATTTGTATAGCCATTGTGCAGAAACATAATACCGGCAATGCCGACTATTTACAATGTTTGATATTAAGGCATTTCTTTTTTATTTAAACAATTTACCCTCTAGGTTGGTGGTTCCCACGGACTCAGCGAGGGAACTCACCACTACCGCCTCTATGGTCAGTGTCCTGGAGCTTGGAACATCTGGTCGGGGTGGATACAACTGGGGAGGTGTGAACAGCACTACGCCCAGGTGGCCACACCTGCAAAGCGAACAGGGGCCTCATGAGGGATGGGAAGTGGTGGAAGATTGGGATGGATAGGCTAGGAAGAGTGAAGGAGGCGGCCGTGGCCTTAGAGTAGGTACTGTCCCCGTAAATCCGGATAGTAGGCTGTCAGATATCCGCCCCCTCAATCGGATTGCCAATAATCAAACGCACCGGCACAGCTACATCAATGAAAATGGCACTGACAGATACTACCGAGATTAGAGCACAGCAGTTAACAAGGAAATTATTGTGGAACACACCAAAATATACGGGGGTTCATACTTACCTTTACTTACCTCTTCAAATTAATCTCGGGTATGGGTTGCCAACTGGATCACTTAAAGTATGCCCACACAATAACCTCCACCATGATATTTAAAATGAACCAAAAACGGAAACAAGAAACTTTAAACTGTACAATAATTTATTTCACATAAAGGGAATGACTTTAACAAAAACTCAACAAAATACACGTGGCAATCAGAAGCCATTGTCAATATAACCATGTCCTCCTGTAGGACTTGTAGACGTTACATACAAAATTTTATCTTTCACTTGCTTATAAAGAACGTAATAATAGTAATACACTTGGAATGGATGAGGGAATTGGAACGAGACATGTAGCAATTGTTTTCCTCTTTCATAAACATCACACTTTATTTATAACTGCAAGCCTGTTATGTAATCGACCTTGGCCTCTAACATACAGTTGTCAGGCCAGCTGCGATCCACCCTACATCAAGTCGCATGCCTACGTCGTTAAATGGACCCACCTGTCCGGCCAGTGCTAGCATATGCTCGTAACCTCAGAGCTTAGCTCCTTTTCAAACGCTTTAAATGTCCTCAACTCAACTCAAATATTATCACGCAAATCTTTTAAATGCTCCAATCACATATCACTGGATTACTCTAATAATCCCAAAACTTGTTTAATTACATAATCCATATGTATAATTAGCGTTCTTTAGAGTATATTAACAAAACTCTTAATGTTTATAACAAATGCTCATTAATTGTTAATAAAAATTACAAATTGTTTATAATATTGTCAAATGACAATTGAAAAATCTATACACGCCTCTATTAATTCCTTTCATTTCACATTATTGTTAAAGATAATTACATAATTATTTACAATATTAATATTATTTATTTTAGAAATACATTAAACCACACGTTTATCCGGTTGATAATTACTCAAATCAGGTTAATATAATCGACCAATGAAGGTTAGTTATATTTATGCTTATATTCAGGTTTAATAAGTTTTAATAATTATTATTATTATTTGTGACGGTAACCTCCATTCAAAATCGTTATCTCAAATTATTTAACACTCTTGTTAATTTTAACAGTAATTTCACATGATTAATTTTCAAAGGACCTGGACAATAAACTCAGCGGAAAAATACTTCGCTTCAAATGCACAAATTGCATAAAATAGGCCCAGAATTCATCATATATTTCAATATATATGGCATAAAAATCTTCCACAATATATTCAACAAACCTCCACTTACAAATTCATTAACTTCATTCTTATTACTGTGGGAATCTCCTTCACTTATTCAAGGGCATTATTCATCAGCGACTTTTACATGTCCACTGAACTAACGATTATACATCCATAGTTCCACTTTAAAAATTCTTATATTCATTAATTGTTTCAAAACTGTTATTTATTTAACCTTCGTGGGTTTCATTCATGAATCGATATGAAGTAAAAATTTGCCAATCACAAATAAATTTAATAGCAAATACGATTATACACGCCTCTCTGGTCTATCAAAATTGAGATTAATATCTCCTAAGTAATGCAGTATAAAAACACTATCGTCAATCAAAGTTCATCTAAACTGCATAAATAGTCGAATAGAATACAATTAGACTTTGGAATGCAAACATTATTGTTCCAATCTTGTATTGAGAAAAATTCCTATCAAAAGTTCATTACTATAGTGTATTCAATAAATCGTAATCAAAGTTCATATTTCATAAAATTGTCTATAATGCAATAGTAATTTCAGAACTGACGATAAATGTCTATGTTGCAATCATGTTCATAAAACGACTAGTATTTCCAAGATCGTCGATACAGAAATAGATTTTAACGCTCTAAAATCTTTTAATTAATCTTCTTTCTTGAGGATGACAGAAAATTGGTCAAAGTAATTTACTGAAAAGAATTACTTTAATAAAGTGACACGCTGTCTGAATTCAAATCTGCCATAGAAAATCATTAACTTTACAGTCAAATCGTGACTACAAAAATATGCGAATTACTGAAAGAATCTAGATATCAGTCTCAACTGATCCAAAATTATTTAAATATGCCAAAGACCTAACAATGTCCTAATAAATCGTAGAAAAAGGCATAACTCATCGAAGTGTACTGAGTACAGAAATATCAAGCAAGAATATGGGGCACAATATAGGACAGAAAATATGAGAAAAAAGGTTGCTCAGACATCGCTAAATGACTCAAATAAAACAAGAAACGTTCACGACTACCTTATCTGTTGATTGAAGTTCCAGAGGAAAATCTTCCAAAGAAGACTGGTGATGGTTCCATTTCACCAAAAAGATGTGCTCCGTCCTCGAACCTGGAACCAGCGCCCTCGGAGAATAGAACTGCTTCCTCCTCCGGAAATTGCACTGCTCCGTGTAGACAATAGACATCCTTCTGGCAAAACTCTTCTTTGTGAGCCGGGTCTACCCTGGCCTCTCTTGATAGTTCCCTGAAGTTCTGGTAGAAATTCGCCATGAAGTTTATTGCAGTTATTTCCGTAGAAATATTCATATTTGTGGAGTATGAATATGTTTCCACTGCCGTTTGATATAATTCAGAGTTGGACAACGATGCATGAGTGTAGTTGGATATTCACTACATGCTCGCTTTTGTAGAAAGACGATTAGCGAAGTTCCATGCTGCTATTTCACTCCATTGATCTATGTCCCAATTGCATTAAAGTCCTTAGCCTTCCATTTCCATTTCCGTTATAATAGTTGAAAGAACTGCGATATTATATTGTTCCATGTTAGAATGCAGCGTTATATCACCAAAAGCAATATGAAGTAGCACGGTTGCAATACGTGTCAGCCGTAGCGTAGAATATGATATTTTAAAAGTGCCTCTCAAGTGGCGAGAAAATCACTTTTGTCTGAAGACTTAAAATGCCAATATCTTTCGAATTATAATCTTGAAAATGTTCAACCTTTCTACACACTTTAATATAGTACTGCACAATCGAATTAGCTTAAAGGCATTAGTCAACTCTTGATATATTATCTTGTAGACTTGAAAAGGTGTGCGTTTCAACTTCGCCTAGTTTCAAACACCGTAAAATGGAACTGCGGCACGCTCGAAGCTCGTTCGATGCGGTTGGCTTTACCACACGCTAAAGACGACTTGTTTCACTTATTCACTCGAAAACGACTATATGACATCCGAAATATATATGCGGTATGAGATATATATGCGATATGAGAACTGATATATCAGCTATGAGAGCTCCTCTCTGCTGTGCAAGACCTTTTATCAACTTCTTAAGGGGCGTATCTATCCCTTCCATAGCTTGTTTCTCCGGCATTGCTAGAAGTTCTAACTTTGGCTATACTTGACGGATTTTCAAATTTCAAAAACTCAAAAATAATTTCTTCAAAATTCCAAATCAATGCCATAACTGAAAATAGATTTCCACAATTCTGCATTCCAAAAGTAATTAAATATGATAGTTTCAGTAATCTCCGTCTCCCTCCTAACTATCGCTCATTGGTTCGAGTCTCTCCTCCAATCGCGTAACTTCTTCCTCAGCACAATTCCACGTTTCCCTGCGACTGCGTCGTAAATCTCAGATCTTTCTCGAACAAAATCATGACGTCACCAAGAATCTCAGCTCAAGCAGCCTACTTGCGTGAAGTCTGCGTCATCCGTGCTTACGTCATGAATATCCACGTCACAACTATGACAGCCATAACTTTCTTCATATTTGCCAATACAGCCACCGTGGTCTCTATATAATTCAATTTACGGGGGCAGTACCATCCCGGCATTTGCCCGAAGACGAAGTGGGAAACCATGGAAAACCACTTCGAGGATGGCTGAGGTGGGAATCGAACCCCCTCTACTCATTTGGGCCACCCGAGGCTGAGTAGACCCCGTTCCAGTCCTCATACCACTTTTCAAATTTCGTGGCAGAGCCGGGAATCGAAGCCAGGACCTCTGGGGCGGCAGCTAACCGTGCTAACCGCTACGCTACGGAGGCGACTTATTATTAAGGCATTTTACCATTTAAATACTGATACGAAGACTTCGAACAAGTACCATGTCATTTGTTTCAATCACTTGACAACAGAGTTCGGATGAGCGTTTTCCGTTCAGTATGTCATATACTTTCCACATGGCGCGCTCATTGTTTCACGTACCACTGCCAGCTGGGTCTTACCACTGCTCGCTGGATCGATCGAACGAGCGGCCAGTGCATACTTTCGTTTTCTACCACTGCCATCTAGTACACTTCCGTTCGATCGATCGAGCGGGCAGTGCATACTTCCGTTTTCCACCACTGCCAGCTAGTACACTTCCGTTCGATCGATCGAGAGGGCAGTGCTTACGTCCGTTCGATCCACCACAGCCAGCTCGATCGTTCCGATCCACTTCCGTCCCCAATTTTCAAAATTACTCCCACAAAACTATCCAGCAACCGAGCGGAAAGATATTATACATCAATAATAAAAAGAGCATAGCCTTATTCTTATGTAACATGTTGGGAAATCCCTTCCTATTAGTCTACTATTAACAGATTGCATATTAAACCACAGAAAAAGTTTTAGTGAGCTTTTCTCAAAAATGGTACCAAAGTACAAGAAAATACATAGCTGAGAAAAATAATGCTTAAGTTTGTCAGTGTAATTTCTTTCCTGTAATGGTTCTCAGAACTTTCCTGCCGCATAGTCTAGGTCTAGATTATCTGCATCCTCCTTGGTCCTGTTTAGATTCCTCTTTATGATCCATGCTCTTTTAGTCATTTGTTCAACCACTAATTCTGCTATCCTTATTGGAATATCATACAGCTGTTTGAAAATATTCACCGTGTTGTGTCCCGGCTGAAATTTTTGCTTCTACAGAATATTATCCCTACCTATATGCTACCATTGTTGAAAGAGATAAGAGCATCAAATATACCTAACTGAATTGTTTTGGCACCCAAAGACACTGTTGCGGGAATTCTGGTCAACGTAATGTCATTGAACGCTTCATTGCCGCGCTGGGTTTTGCCACAAAGACATTTTTGTAAAAGATCAGGATGTGATAAAACACTGTACACAGGCTTTATAGCTTCAGCTAGCATTTACACAGTAATAGTTTACTACATCAAAGGTGGTTCTCTGAGCAGCCTGTACACAATACACAATTCAGATAAGTATCCACATCAGATCTTTCCACACATATTAGTAGACAAACACGGCTTCGGTGGCGTAGATGGTAGCATGCTGAACTGCTGTGCCCAAAATAGCGGTTTCAAACCCGGCCGAAGTCGTTGGACTTTTTAAGTGCGTTAAAATTCCTTCAGTATGCCTTTCTTCGGAGGGGAAGTAAAGCCGGTGGTCCCATGGCACAGATTTATGACATGTAAAATATCCTTCCACAAACTAAACTTGTGTGAAGCTAAATTGTTAGGTTAGATTTCGTCAGAACGAACTATCAAAGTTCCAACGTTCACCAGTAGGTAGCGAAAGTTGGAAATACTTGAAATTGAACGGAACTTGTTAGTTAGTTATTGTTTTAAGGGGCGGAACTACGAGGTCATCTGCCCCAAAGAACTTGTAGCTCACCCTAAGGGTGTCCGCAGGAAGCAGCTACAGACTCAGGCGAGCCGAACATGTCTTCGGACACTCCCGGCACTAAAAGCCATACGATAAATAAATAAATAAATAAATAAGTAGACAAACACTATTTCGTATGTTGTTGTTTGAGGCTTCAGCCTTTTGACTTGTTTGATGCAGCTCTCCATTCCTCCCTGTCTTGAGTTAATCGTTTCATCTCTACATAGCTACCACACCCTACATCCGAAGCAATCTGTTTAACATATTTTAACCTTGGTCTACCACTACAGTTCTTGTCCTCGACCCTTTCTTCCATAACTAAGCTTGCTATTCATGGGTGGCTTAGTAAGTGTTCTACCCACCTATCTCTTCTCTTCATTAGCAGTCGCCAGGAACATCTCTCCTCTCCCACTCGTCTTAATACCTCTTTATTTGTTACCCTAGGCTATTTACCCTTCTGATCTTCATCATTCTCCTGTAACACCACATTTCAAACGCTTCAATTCTCCTCTTTTCTGCTGCACCAATAGTCCATGTTTCACTTCCATAGAGTGCCACGCTCCAAACAAAGGATTTCAAAAATGACTTCCTAATACCTACATCTCTATAGGCTATTCGATGTCAACTATTTCCTTATTTTGTAGAAATGCTTTCCTTGCCTGAGCCACCTACTTTTTATATCCTCTTTCCTTCGTCCATCACTAGTTATTTTGCTTCCTAAGTAACAGAAGTCTCCTACTTCCTTTAGCTTTTCCCCTGCCACTTTGGTGTCCATAGAGGTTTCTAATTTATTTCGGCTGCATTCCAATATTTTGTCTTACATTTATGTTGTAGTTATAGGTTTTTACAGTAGAGTACTTGTAGGTCATTTTCGTATGTTAGTTTACAATTTTATCATTTCAAATGATCTTGTTGACTTCATCGTTATGCTTTGGTCTACCGTTATGCGTTACGGTTACGGAGAGGAAATGTACTAAGGTTGCACTTGAGCGTAAGCCGTTAGGATGTTGTTCAGTGCATATGCACCGAGTCTGCGTTTACTCCTGGGCTATGGCGTTAAGCGATATGGAGACGGAGAGCGCGTGACGTCATGCAGCAGAGTGCACCTCCCGCTCTCCGTTCCCCACGCGGGAAGCCTAAGTTAATGGGTAATGGAATCTATTGAAAGAGTCATGGGGCTTCGAGCGAAGCGAAACTCCCTCCTGCCTTTCTAACATGTGTAGCATTTGTAGCATGCGTCATTTGAAATGATTTAAAGTCTAGTCTTTCAGACTGACTGTAACTTTTTATAGTAGTTTAGGGCTTATCGCTTTAGTGAATTATGGAATTACAGCTACATCTTCATATATTTGTAATAGTCAGGCTCCGGGGTTTTAGTACATGTGCAATTAAGTTAGAACACACCGTACTATAGGGCACGTGGAAGCTCCTCCTGTCTCCTTCGGGTGTCCCTATGAACACATGTGACGTACAGCGGATAAATGGACTGATCGCATGGTTCGTCATCTGTTGTGGACGGGCTGGTAGTTCATAGGGCGTGCGTCATCTCAACTTTGTGCGATACGTACTAAGGCCCCGCAGCCTAGTAATAATTACCACACTTACTAAGTTTCTGACTGTTTTTTGTTTGTTTTTGTTTTTGGGGGGCAGAGACTATGTGTGGGTGTCACTGTATGTTGATAGTGTTTTGTCTTGTATAATTGGATCTGACGATGCTCGCTTGTCGAACGAAACATGTCATCCCTTAGTTTCCTCCTTTCTCAATAGTCCAAACAACATATACATCATATGTAATTTGTTTCATGTTATATTTTCACATATTCCAGTAATTGGGATTATTTTTGTGTTGGCCGACTGAAAGTTAATAAGGTAACACTGGACAATGGCTTCAAAGCTATCTTTTACAGATTATACCCTTCCGTTCCGCAGGCTATTTCTATTTCTTCTCCTGTTTAAAATGAGGAGAGGCAACTCGCACAATAGACTTGCTATTCACTGATTGTACCGCGGTAGACTGATGGATGTGTCTGGGTGGCAGACATTCATCTCACACCATCCGTACTTGTCGGCAACCGTGTGTGTGGACTGTGGTAATTATATTCCATTGTCTTAGTTCAGGCCTAATGCGTCAACAGCGACTGCCGAGGTCTTATCGTAGTCGCACCGCATCAAGAGTATCCTGTTTCATCCCTGGCTTTGCTTATGAGGATTTAAATTCTGTAGTAGCGGTTGCTTCATTTACAAGGAAGGGAAATCTCAGTCATCAACCCCACGTACTTATGTGTATGTTCGGAGTTTTCTTGGTAACGTTCATTATTAACTCTTTTAGAGCCAGGGACCGGTATATCGGCCGAGGTTCTTCTGCTGAGAAATACCACGAGCCGATATATCGGCCACGTTATTTATACAATGTTAATTATTATTATTCCCAGCAGATTAGTAGCCTACTATCAGTATTGTGACCAAGACAACGTGGGAATCAAACTCTCTCTGGATATACCATTACTCCTTGAAATTGAATTCATAATAAGTATTCTTTGAACATGCTGCAATCAGCTGACGTCCCGTGCATGTTATCTTTCGAAGTCGTGCTTATTTATCGTCTTTCTCTGAGCTAATTAAGATAGGACCTCTTTGAACGAAGAGGATATACATATAGTTTTAATAAGGGATTTAATAAGAATTTGAAAATTTCCAATTGTTATTTTATAGAATTTCAATTGTTTTGATGAAACAATTGGATCATTGTATACATTATTTAGAATCTATTACAGTGAATTAAAATATAGTTGTCTGCTACGAACAAAGAGTATCAACATTCTAGGAGATAATAAGGATTATTAACATAACCATTCATAATAGCTTGGCATCAAAAGGGTTAAGGTATGTGAAACTGAGATGGGATATTATTGGATCAGGATGTACGATGTATTTATTTCTTCAATAAACCGAGCCTGGTATTAACGGCAGTATTAACGGAGCCGGGACATTGTCATTAGACCGGGCAGCGCTTATATGACTATTAGCTTATGTGTGGCGAGAATTGAAACCAGGGCTTTAAGAGTTGAAGATTATCCTGAATACAGTAACATACGCCACATTAGGGAGACTAGACTTGGCCAGATACAGTCGCATTTGTACGACGAACACAGAAATTTTGGTATGCAAGACGGCAAATACCCAGGTATATAAGAGACCCTGGCCAACAGGAACCTCTCCCAGTTGAGTGTAGATAGTGACGAAGACAACTGCTCTCACCAGGACACGCATGACTCAATCAGATAAGTAACCTGTACAATATAATCTGAATTGACCATTTAACTACAATCACATATTCACTCTAAACAAGCAAGTTTGGAGGTCAATCACCACTTTCAGTATTTTAGCAAAACATCACATACGCTATAACTAACAAATATTGACGAGTTGAACTATCTCAACTCATACCGCAACTAAAGAAGTGTACATATTGTAAATATATTCACCCAGACTTTCATACATAAACATTTTGTAGTCTAAGTGTAATGGATCTGATGATGATCGCTTGACGATCGAAACTGGTCATCCAAGTGTAGTTTATTTATTAATCTCATGTACATTTTTCCCAGGATTAGGGAATATCCCTTCTTATTTGGGTACAATCGTGTTGACCGACTGAAAATAATCAAACTTTCGTTTACTAAGGCAACACTGAAAATGGCTTCAAACACCATAATGTATGTGAAACTGTTACTACTAGGGTATAGAATTGGGATAGGTGCTCTGGAAGTTGAAATAAGATACATTTGCCTGGATTGCATGTGAGGAAAACACGGGTAAAATCCATACTCAAGATAGCCGCTGTCCATGCAGGGATACAAACCTTGAAGTTTCAAAGGCACTGCTACTCTACCCAATCGTGGAGCACGCCTTAGACCACTCGGCTACACTGCAACAAGATTTAAATGGTGAAATGAGGATTGGAAGGGAACGTCACCAACGACAATCTCCTGATCTCAGTAAAAGTTAGCATGACCACCTCGTGGTGTAGCACCTAATGTACTTGGCAATCGTCTCGGAAGTTCAGGGTCGATTTCTGTCTGTGCCAAGAAATTTCAACTCTGGTGTAAGGGCTGGAACGGGGAGTACAATCCGCCTCGTGAGGAAAACTGAGAAGAGGAGGGTTCTATTCCCGCCTCAGCCATCCTGGAATTGGTTTTCCATGGTTTCCCCCACATCTACTCCAGGAAAATGCTAGGATGGTTCCTAACATAAGGCCAAGGCCACCTCCTTCCCAATCATATTCCCAATATTTCCAAATACACACACTAGCACAGCAATCACAATAAGACAGATCATCATACAAATTCCACTCACCACCAAATACACGGGACTATATGACCACGATGTCGCAACCCCTAAAATAAGCAACAACAACGACGAAACTTAGCATTCATATGGGCCATGCCACGTGGAAACCATCTGTGTTGGTTTAATCATTTCAAATGATCTTGTCGACTTCGTCGTTATGCTTGAGTCTTAAGTTATGCGTTACGGAGACGGAAGTGACGTCATGCAGCCGCACGGGAAGTGACGTCATGCAGCCACGCGGGAAGCAATGGTTAATGGAGTCTGTTGAAAGAGTCCTGGGGTGTCGAGCGACCTGGAGCTTTGAGCGAAGCGAAAAGAATACAAGGTGACTCCTAGAGAGGTGTACAAGATGCCAGATAAGAATACAGGGTGACTCCTAAAGAGATATACAAGACGCCAGATAATAATACAAGGTGACTCTTAAAGAGATGTACAAGATAGCAGAGAAGAATACAGGGTGACTCATAAAGAGGTGCACAAGATGTCAGACAAGAATACAGGGTGACTCCTAAAGAGGTGTACAAGATGTCACACAAGAATACAGGGTGACTTATAAAGAGATATACAAGATGCCATATAAGAATACAGGGTGCCTCCTAAAGAGGTGTGCAGGATGTCAGAGCAAAATACAGTACAAGATGCCAGATAACAATACAGGGTGACTCCTAAAGAGATATACAAGATGCCAGATAAGAATACAAGGTGACTTTTAAAGAGGTGTACAAAATGGCAGAGAAGAATACAGGGTGACTCTTAAAGAGGTGCACAAGATGTCAGACAAGAATACAGGGTGCCTCCTAAAGAAGTGTGCAGGATGTCAGAGCAAAATACAGTACAAGATGCCAGATAAGAATACAGGGTGACTCCTAAAGAGATATACAAGATGCCAGATAAGAATACAAGGTGAGTCTTAAAGAGGTGTACAAGATGGCAGTGAAGAATACAGGGTGACCCCTAAAGAGGTGCACAAGATGTCAGACAAGATTACAGGGTGACTCCTAAAGAGGTGTACAAGATGTCACACAAGAATACAGCGTGTGCAGGATGTCAGAGCAAAATACAGTACAAGATGCCAGATAAGAATAGAGGGTGACTCCTAAAGAGATATACAAGATGCCAGATAAGAATACAAGGTGACTCTTAAAGAGGTATACAAGATGGCAGAGTAGAATACAGGGTGACTCCTAAAGAGGTGCACAAGATGTCAGACAAGAATACAGGGTGACTCCTAAATGGGTGTAAAAGATGTCACACAAGAATACAGGGTGACTTCTAAAGAGATATACAAGATGCCAGATAAGAATACAGGGTGCCTACTAAAGAGGCGTGCAGGATGTCAGAGCAAATTACAGGGTGACACTTAACGAGATGTACAGTATGTTAGATTCATTTCAAATACAGGGTGACCCCTAAAGGGGTTTGCAAGATATCAGATTCAAATAAAGGGTGACTCTTAAAGAGTTGTAAAAGATGTCAGACTCAAATACAGGGTGACCCTTAAAGAGGCGCCCGCGCGGGAAGCCTAAGTTAATGGGTAATGGAGTCTGTTGAAAGTGTGAGTCCTGGGGTTTCGAGCGAAGCGAGAAGCCCCCCTGAGCCTTTCTAACATGTGTAGCATTTGTAGCATGAGTCATTTGAAATGATATAATGTCTACTGTAGTCTTTCAGACTGATAGTAATTTTTTTTAGTCCTCTTAATTCATTAGGCACTTGTCTAGAGAGGAATATGCGCACGTTTGAATATGGACGAGAGACTTGTGCGTGAAGGTTTATCATAATTATCCTCTCCTTCTCACTGCAGCAACTACTTCCCCCAACATTCTCTGTAGTTCCTCTCATTGCAGACACACTGTTGAAGTGGGGGTGGGAATGTTCAAGTATAGTGATTGGTCGGATAGTGTTGAAAAGTCAGCCTGCACACCCACCAAGGCCGTTCCAAATCTCGCGTCATTATTCAAAAAGGTACAATTTCTCCTTCTATAGGAATGGCCCTAGCGAATTTGGGTATGAAATATCATCATGGATGTTACTGGACCAATAAGCATACAGAGTTTGTTGGTTGGTTGGTTCCTTAGTTTAGGGGCTGCGACAACGCGGTCATGTAGCCCCGTGTACTCATTCAAAGTTTAACCGAGATTGGACAATTGACGTTCACAATGTTTACTTGTTAGACTTGTTATACAGGCAAACGCTAGAGGGATACTATCCTGGCACCCGTAGTTAAAGGCTATGCTGACAATTTCGGCCCAAATTTGACTTTCGTGGACGATAACGCTCGCCCGCACTGAGCTGCTGCTGGCATTGTTAATGCCTTTCTTCAGGAGAATGGTATTCACAGATTGGAATGACCTACCTATGCTCTTGATCTCAATAGAGCAGGCGTGGACACTGCTTAATAACTAAGTCCGTCCTCACTTTCATCCCCACTGTGCAGCATAGCAATATGCAAAACATGTTTTCATAATAATAATATCGTATGGCCTCGTGTGCAGGGTGCAAGCTTTGTTATATGACGCCCAGAGGGAGTTTGCATGCCGAATTTTGTTGTTCCTTGGAACGCTATGAAAGTCAAGGAGGTTAGATATATAAGTTCCTTAACACTATAGCGCTTTCTAGTGGAGAAAGGAGGAACTTTTGTGTTGGCGGAAAATCCCGAGATTAATTTTGCCATTATGAACACGGCCTACTGAATTCAAATGGGTTCTTTGACATGCCAACATCCTATGACATGGTGTCGTAATTTTTGCCGCCTTTCAAAACATCACTTACCACGGCCAGGAGCGAACCAGCCAAGCTAAGTGATGATGAAGATGTCACATAAACCCAGCCACAGGAATTATCCCCAGGAGATTAAAATCCCTGATGGCTCGGCCGGGAATCGAACCTCGGGCACTTCGGGTCAAAGCCTAGCTTGCTAAGTTTTAGCCAAGGAGCCGGACGACATCCAATTAAGTGCCCCCCATTTTTGTACATAAAAGCGTGTTAGTTTTTAATAATATCTTATTTCATTCAGGCTAGTGCAAGTAAATACTTGTCTTCCCGCCTAATGTAATTGACCACAATTTGTGTTGACCGACTGGAAAGCTTCCCCTGAGGGTTGGTATTACCTCCGCCTCTCCAAAAATGGCTGGTTGCTGCTACAGCTGTTGTATTATAACGGACCTCCATAACCTTAAACGTTACCTGTAAGTTTTCTCACAGTGGATATTATTTGCGACAAGCCATATTGTTTTCTCTTTATGAGTCGTGTTGTCACAGACACGGAACCTGTCTTGTGACCTCTGCGCTGACAGAGGAGAAGTGTGTTGTAAGAGGAATGATTTAAGAGTTATTGAGGAGAGCGGTAAACAAACTAGCAAAGTGACAGAGACTGGTGTCTTCATTAAGTGTGGCTTATTCTTCTTGCATAAGCTAGCACATGGTCACTTGACCTTTCATTGCAGCGATCAAAATCAACTGGATGATCAACGTGGGTCTGAACAGTGCTAACTTAGATAAGCTTTAAAAAAGACATATTGTTTTTTATATAATTAATTCTTGTTTCGTATTGACTTCCAATATAGATTAAACAAGATGTTCAGTAAAGAACATATAGCCTACTTTCTCCTAAATGCATGGGTATTGTTATAACTGTTTGTCCTTTTCAAGGAGTTGTAGTAGCTTGTTGAAATACCACGTGTTATACGGATATTAAACATGAATATAAGGTGCCCTTTGCTAGTGCTACCTCTGTACAAAATTTCATTCAATTCGGTTTCACCGTGTTTGAATTGATATGGTGAATCGATTTGCACACATACATGGCCGTCATATGCAAACTGTTTGACTGATGACCTTGTAGCTTGGTCAAAGAATGCTTCTGGCATACAGGTATGCTGTTGCAAAATTTGGTACAGACCAGATGATTAGGTTGGTCGTAATTTGATTTAAGCTTTTAACATTTGGGTAGCCGCCATTACGTTTCCGTCAAGATGGCGGCAATATAAAACATTACACTGAAGTGCCCTTTGCTAGTGCTACCTCTGTACCAAATTTCGTTCAATTCGTTTTCACCGTGTTAGAATAGATGGGGGGAATCGATTTGCATACATACATGGCCGCCATACGCAAATTATTAGGCTGATGACGTTATAGTTTGGTCAAACGATTCTACATACATAAAGGTATATTGTTGCAAAAATCGGTAGAAATCAGATGATTAAGTTGGTCGTAATTTGATTTAAGCTTTGCACATTTGGGTGGCAGCCGTTACTCTTTCGTCAAGATGGCGGCGATATAATACATGACGCAGAGGTGCCCTTTGCTAGTGCAACCCCTGTACCAAATTTCGTTCAATTCATTTTCACCGTGTTTGAATTGATAGGGGGAATCGATTTGCACAGAAACATGGCCGTCATCCGCAAACTATTGGGCTGATGACCTCATAGTTTGGTGAAACGATTTTACATACTTATAGGTATGTTGTTGCAAAATTTGGTAGAGATCGGATGATTAGGTTAGACGTAATGTGATTTAAGCTTTGAACATTTGGGTGGCCGCCATTACGTTTTCGTCAAGATGGCGGCGATATAAAACATGACACTGAGGTGCTATCTCTGTACCAAATTTCGTTCAATTCGGTTTCACCGTGTTCGAATTGATAGGGGGGGGGGCAGACATTCAGAGTACACACACTCACACACACACATACAGACTCACACACACACACACACACACACACACATACACACTTTTTTTCGCCCTGTGTTGATCTCATAAGTCTACTTTCATTTTTTGCAAAAATCGAAAGTAGGCTAAAAAGAGACAGTCAGTCTGAAAGGCTGGACTTTATATCATTTTAAATGCTAGCAGCCGAGTACCAAGAAGGCAGTGCGAGAACAGAGTTTCAAGATTCTATTTTGTTTCTTCACTGCCTGCTTGATTGTTCTTGCACTGCCTTCTTGAAACACTGTTCTCGCACTGCCTTCTTGGTAATCGGCTGCTACTTCGTACTATGACGTCACACACCTCAGTGCATTCTCGGTACATTTCGTGACCTTGCCGTAACGTAACGACGAAGTCGACTACATTATTTAAAATTATAAAACTATTTTAAATTGTTCCACCTCGTCAATACTTTTAAAATGAGATTAATATATTTCAAAAACAGTGTACAACTGTTTCCAGATTCTCTGATCTCATATTCAGCACTTAATTCTGTTACGGCTGTGAGTTTGTTTCATCGCTCGCCGCATGAGTCACAACTTCCCCAGGGCTGGGCTGTGCTCTGCCTCAGTGTATTGCGTGCGCCTTATGCAACAGGTCTACTAGGACACAAGGATGGTCCAGAATATTCGTGACCCAGCCAGCGATGGAAACCTCGAGAAGCCGCGAACCCTGGATGGGTCTAGAAGCATTTATTGAATCACCGGCCTGCTATATAAGAGCAACCTCTCAAGCAGTGCGCGTGAGTGTTTTACGAGCTAGTGCGAGCGTTTATCCTGAGCGACAGAAGTGTGGTGACTTGCGAAACCCTTAGTGAAGCCGATTCTCTTGACAGCGAGGGAGTGAGAGCATACAGGGGACTGCCTGTGTTTTGAGCGAGTGAGATTTCACTGAGCGACAGAGGTTTTGTGGCGAAGTGCCGTGCGAGTTACGAAATCCAGTGACATTGTTTCCCAGCTCGTGGACAGCGAAGCAGCGTGTAGCAGGTTATCGTAAGTAACTGTAGTTTGTGTACATAAGGAAGAGGTGCAGGTAGTTTCTGTCAAGGCCACCGGACACATTAGGACGGATTAACTTCTGTGGTTTGTTGACAAGTGAAAGGGGGTAAGAGCTCTCCATAAGGAAGAGACTTGGAGAAACTGGAGTAAAGTTCTAATTTCTTGTATTTGCTGATGAGTAGTGTATCTTTCTGGCCGCAATAAAGTTAATTATTTCTTTAAAGGAACAATCTGTGCTGTGCTTCAACCCACCGTAATCCAGTTAAGAAAAGTGCCACTAGCGGGGTGGCACGTAACAACTGGTGTCAGAAGCCGGATTACGAACTCAAACACAAGCACAACACCCGACGGTCCTGGTTTCAAACATGAGCAGGTCATTTTTTTAAATTTTCCTGTGAGTGCATGCCTCTTACAAGACAAACATCTAAAATGGAAGCGCAATTTGCAGCATTGCTAGAAAAGTTAAGTGGCATGGAAGCCAAGATGTAAGACGGCCAGAAGAAGATGGAGGACGGCCAGAAGAAGTTAGCAGAGGACCTGAAGGATGGCCAGAATAAGTTAGCAGAGGACCTAACAGCCAAATTTCTGGATGGCCAGAAAAATCTGGAAGAGTGTTTGCTGACGAAATTAGAGGAGAGCCAAAGGAAATTAGAACAGGGCCTACGTGAGGAAGTCGCAGCAGTGGAAAAGAAGTTCGACGCCTTACAAGTGGAAGTTGCCGAGCTGCGCCAACGCCCGCTGATAGGGGTGGAGGAGAAATTCAACGCCTTACAAAAGGAAGTTGCCGAGCTGCGCCAACGCCCACTGACGGGGGGGGGGGGGGGGGGGAGAGAAATTCAACGCTCTACAAGAGGAAGTTGCCGAGCTGCGCCAATTCCCACCCACCATTACACCGGGAATATCAGGAACGGGACATAACAGAGTGACGCCCCCAACCTTCGACGGTAAGGTCCCGAGGAGCACCTACTTACGTCAGTTCGAGGCGGCCTGTTCCATAAATAACTGGAACAACACAGAAAAGGCTACAGCTCTCATTATAGCGCTGAGAGGTGACGCCCTTAACGTCCTTCAG
Source organism: Meconema thalassinum (assembly GCA_946902985.2). NCBI lineage: Eukaryota > Metazoa > Arthropoda > Insecta > Orthoptera > Tettigoniidae > Meconema > Meconema thalassinum. The sequence continues at coordinate 612,770,426 of OX336388.2, forward strand.
GCCATCCCGACTGGATCCCAGGACTACGCTTCCCTGATCGCCCATATGGAGTCCCGATATGGAGATAGCCATCTTCAGCAGGCCTACCAGATGCAGCTCCGGACCCGGGTACAGAAGAACGCGGAAACCCTGCGAGAGTTCGAGATGGGCATCGCACGCCTCGTAAGGCTCGCCTATCCAACAGCGCCGGTCGAATTTCTGGAACAAATTGCGACGCAGACCTTCACCGATGGGCTACGGGGCTCGGAAACTCAACAGGCGCTGCAACTCGCGCGCAATAAGACCCTGGCAGATGCGCTGAGCCACGCACTTGAGTTCGAGACGGCAAAACAGGCATCTAGAATGCACGCGCGGGTTCGTCAAGTGGACGTCAATGAACCAGCAAAAACCAACGAGACCAAGCCCCTGGCCGATGAACTGATGGAGGCGCTAGGCCAGTTCTTCAAGAGTCGCAGTACCACCAACAAAAACGTAGCCGAAGGACATCCGGAGAGGTGGCCCGGAAGAGGACTACCGACCTGCTGGACCTGCCGTAAGAGAGGCCACATGAGCAAGGACTGCAGTGATCGCAGCCGCCAAGGGTTTCCGTCGGGACAGTCAGTCGTAGGGAAACCGCGCGGCCCAGGAAAGCAAGTATCAGCCAGCCTAGGGGGGCAAAGGTTGGCTTGTGAAAGTCGTCAAGCCCCGGCAGTCCAAGTTCGTGTGACGCAGTTACGGAGGGATAATAGCAGCCTGATGGTCGACGGAGTCGTCAAAGGAGAGAGCTGGCCCATGCTAATCGACACGGGAGCATCGAGGACCATCGTCAGTCCCACCGTGATCCCGAAGTAGAGAGTGCAACCCACACAAAGGAACCTCCAGCTAATAACCGCGACCGGAGAGACCGCACCGGTACATGGCGAAGCGTCACTGGAGTTCGTCATTGGTCGACGGGCGATAAAGCATCCAGTGCTTGTGGCTGACGTATCAAATGAAGTGATCATCGGACTGGACTTCCTGGACCAGAACAACTTCATCTTGGATCTGAGTACCAACACTCTGCACTTCGGAAGTGAGGAACTTGCTTTGCAACCAGCACACGAGGCCGTTGCCGCACGACGAGTAAGGCTGAGAGAGGACGTCACCGTTCCCGCCAGGACGGAAGTCAGCGCTGCCGTAATTGTCGACAGAACAGCTGAGGGAGTGGTGGCTGTCATCGAGCCAAAATATGAGGACATCCAGACAAAACGATTGCTAGTTGCCAAGACCCTCATCAACACGACGTCTCGGCCGTACGTCCGCCTGTCCAACCTGAACGACTACGATATTACGGTTCACCGGGACACCAACCTAGGAGTCTGCGAGCCCGTTACCTGGATTGCCCGCATCACAGACACGACGGACGGACACCTGCAGACGGACAACCGAAGAAGACGCGCCCTGCCAGAAGAACTACAGAAGCTGTACCAAGGATCCCAGGACCATTTAGACGAGGAACATTCACGCCAACTTCGGGACCTGCTACACGAATTCCAGGATGTCTTCTCCGTGGGGAGCAAAGACTTCGGCAGGACAAGCTTGGTCCAGCACAGAATCGACGTTGGGGACAGCGCACCGATTAGGGCCCCATTCCGACGTGTCCCGCTCGCAAGCAAGCTGAAGTCGACCGGATGGTAGAAGAGATGAAGGAGCAAGGAGTGATCGAGCCATCACATAGTCCTGGGAGTTCGCCGGCCGTGCTAGTGAGGATGAAGGACGGTTCCACCAGGTTCTGCGTGGATTACAGGCGGGTGAATGACGTCACGAAAAAGGACAGCTACCCTCTACCCTGGATCGACGACACCCTGGACACCATATCAGGGTCAAGATGGTTCTCCACCTTGGATTTGAAGTGTGGCTACTGGCAGGTGGAGGTCCACCCTAAGGAACGCGAGAAAACTGCGTTCTCTGTGGGCAGCGGGCTCTGGTAGTTCACCGTCATGCCATTCGGTCTGTGCAACGCCCCTGCGACCTTCGAAAGGTTAATGGGGTCCATTCTGAGGGAACTACACTGGAAGACCTGCCTGGTCTACCTAGACGACGTCATCGTTCTGGGAAGAAGCATCGAGCAGCACTACAGCAACCTGAAGGAGATCTTGATGAAGCTACGGGCTGCCCAGCTGAAGTTGAGCCCCAAGAAGTGTCAGCTCTTCCAGAAGCAGATCCAGTACCTTGAGCATATCGTCTCCGAGGAAGGGGTGTGAACCGACCCAAGGAAGACCGCAGCTGTGAGGGAGTGGCCAGTTCCGGAGGACAAATCCCAACTACGAAGCTTCCTGGGACTCTGCAATTATTACCGTCGCTTCGTGAGAGGATTCGCCGACATCGCCAGACCTCTGCATCGACTGACTGAGAAGGACCAACTCTTCACGTGGACGGCAGAGTGCCACAGTGCCTTCGAACAACTCAAGCAGGCTCTGTGCACCGCACCTATTCTGGCCTACCCCAGACCTGGAACAAGGTTCATCGTCGACACCGATGCCAGCGACTTTGGTATAGTGGTAATCCTGTCGCAAATAGTGGACGGCGAGGAGAGAGTAGTGGCCTACTTCAGCAAAGCCTTGTCAAAGCCAGAGAGGAACTACTGCGTCACCAGGAAGGAGCTGCTCGCCATCGTGAAGACCATTGAACACTTTCACAAGTACCTGTACGGGCAAGAATTTCTTATCAGGACCGACCATGCATCCCTGCGGTGGCTCCTGAACTTTATGCAGCCCGAGGGTCAACTCGCGCGGTGGTTAGAGAGGCTTCAACAGTACAACTTTGAGATCCAGCACAGGAAAGGCCAACTGCATTCCAACGTCGACGCCCTGTCACGAAGACCGTCCCCCGAAGACTGCACCTTCTGTGCCCGAAGGGAGGAGAGCACCGGGATACAGTGCCGAAGGACTACCGTGGAAATTCAAGGGAGCTGGAGCCGCGAATCTTTCACGCGGGCGCAAGCGGAAGATGTTGACCTGGGACTGCTAGCCGAATGGAAGAGGGCCTGTGTCCCCAGACCCGGGTGGAACATTGTGAGTGACTGCAGCCCAAAGTTTAAGTCCTACTGGGCGCAGTGGGACTCGCTGGTTGTAAGGGATGGCCTCATCTGCCGTACCTGGGAGAGCACCGACGGGAAGACATCTCGGGAACAAGTCGTCGTTCCAAAGGCTATGACGGAGGAAGTCCTGAAGGAAGTCCATGGAGGATCATCTGGTGGACACCTAGGGATAAAAAAGACCTTGGAGAAGCTGGGAGAGTGGTCTTACTGGATCGGATGCCGAACAGACGTGGAGAACCACTGCCCGAGGTGCCACGATTGTACAGCCAGCAAGGGCCCAGGACGAAGACGACGGGGTCCACTGAAGACCTACAACGTGGGCGGCCCCATGGAGAGAGTGGCCATCGATGTTGCTGGGCCATTCCCGTTGAGCGAGGCAGGGAACCGCTACATATTGGTCGTCAGCGACTACTTCACCAAATGGCCGGAGGCGTATGCGCTCCCTAACCAAGAAGCCGCGACGATCGCAGAGACCCTGGTGAAGGAAATCGTCAGCCGGTACGGAGTACCCCTGGAGCTGCACTCCGACCAAGGGAGGAACTTCGAGTCCCAGGTGTTCCAGAACCTATGTCAGCTGCTGGGAATTCGGAAGACAAGGACGACGCCGCTACACCCTCAGTCCGACGGGGTGGTAGAGCAATTCAATCGCACCATCGAGAACCATCTCCGAATAGTCGTCAGCGAGCACCAGAGGGATTGGGACAAACATCTTCCACTATTTCTCCTGGCCTACCGCGCCGCCGTGCATGAAGCCACCGGGTGCACACCAGCCCGGGCCATGTTTGGGAGGGAACTCCGCCTACCTGTCGATCTTGCCTTCGGCCGACCTGGGAATGATCCGATCCCGGTAAGCCAGTATTGTCAAGAACTGGTCGACCAACTGGAGGACGTGCACACGTTCGCGAGGAGGAAACTGCGGATCGAGACCGACCGAATGAAGACCCGATACGACCAACGGACGGATGCCGGCGGATTCCACGAGGACGACCTGGTCTGGCTCTTCAACCCATTACGGAAGAAAGTCCTGTCACCCAAACTGCAGAAGTCCTGGGAGGGCCCGTACCGAGTCGTGAAACGGATCAACGATGTCGTCTACAGGACCCAGCGGAGCCCGAGGGCGAAGATGAAGATCGTGCATCGAGATCGCCTGGCAGCCTACGGAGGGACACAGACGGACCAATGATTGATCGGGACTATCAGCCTTTTAGGAAGGGGGTGGTGTTAAGGCTGTGAGTTTGTTTCATTGCTCACCGCATGAGTCACAACTGCCCCAGGGCTCGGCTGTGCTCTGCCTCAGTGTATTGCGTGCGCCTTATGCAACAGGTCTACTAGGACAAAGGGATGGTCCAGAATATTCGTGTCCCAGCCAGCGATGGAAACCTCGAGAAGCCGCGAACCCTGGATGGGTCTAGAAGCATTTATTGAGTCATCGGCCTGCTATATAAGAGCGACCTGTCAAGCAGTGTGTTTGTGTTTTACGAGCTAGTGCGAGCGTTTATCCTGAGCGACAGAAGTGTGGTGACTTGCGAAACCCTTAGTGAAGCCGATTCTCTTGACAGCGAGGGAGTGAGAAGCATACAGGGGACTGCCTGTGTTTTGAGCGAGTGTGATTTCACTGAGCGACAGAGGTATTGTGGCGAAGTGCCGTGCGAGTTACGAAATCCAGTGACATTGTTTCCCAGCTCGTGGAAAGCGAAGCAGCGTGTAGCAAGTTATCGTAAGTAACTGTAGTTTGTGTACATAAGGAAGAGGTGCAGGTAGTTTATGTCAAGGCCACCGGACTCATTAGGACGGATTAACTTCTGTGGTTTGTTGACAAGTGAAAGGGTGCAAGAGCTCTCCATAAGGAAGAGACTTGAAGAAACTGGAGTAAGGTTCTAATTTCTTGTATTTGCTGATAAGAAGTGTATCTTTCTGGCCGCAATAAAGTTAATTATTTCTTTAAAGGAACAATCTGTGTTGTGCTTCAACCCACCGTAATCCAGTTAACAAAAGTGCCACTAGGGGGGTGGCACGTAACAATTCTATACATGTGAAGCATTTCCAAGATATGCCCATTTTAAATTAAAATTATTCTTTTTGTTTGGTAGTCAGGCGGAAGGCTGGTTGGATCCTTAAAAAGAACCGCAGTTAGGTTATGTAGGTAGATACCCACAAAACCCAAAGCAGCGCTATATTGAGGCGTACTAAGCAAGAAGAGGAGTGAGATATTTTGACATTGCTTTACTCATTGAGTCAGAACAGCAGTACTAACCCTATGAGTAGAACCTTTTACAGCATCCACAGGCACTGACTGTGGCCTGAATGTCATTACTAAGCAGCCATGAGTGAGACTGAGACATCGGTGAAAATACACATGTTACTCTAGCCTGTGCCTACAGACAAATGCAAATGTGCCGCATTCATCAAGAGATGGCAAACAGGCTATTAAAATTATTAAAACACCATTACAATATCACTCTCATATATTCCGACAATTATTTGTCTTCGTCGATAAAACGTAGACTTCATGAGGTACAATCTTATCTTCTTTGTTGTGTGGTTTGAAGTATGGAATCAATTTGACTGTTCGATAAAAGATTTGTCAAGACGGAACTGGGACTTGTGTGCAAATGGTAGTTAAATGACGATGTATAGACGGAGTGTAAGGGCGGCTGTTCCTTATCCCATTATTGACTAATATATGATACTAGCTGAAGTACCCGTGCTTCGCTACGCGTCATAAATAAATTAAAATGTGAAGGTGACAGTTAAAACAGGGGATAGGCGAGGTGCTGCGCAGAGGGAGATTAAGGATGGAACATTTTGTCCAACTACACCACTCGGCGTTGACCGTGTTTTATAGCACAAATTTAGGTTTTACTCGCTAACAGTTGCAGATACCTTTCGGATAGAAAATGTAATTTTAAACCTCGCATATGCCATCAAAAGTTTGCTATTTCTTAGCGTTCTCATTTTATTTGAAATGGAAATATGAAAGTTTGAAACCAAAGGGTGTAGTGACGTCACTAAAATGGTCGCCATTTTAAATAGTGCAAAGTATTGAAATCAAAGGTAACCTATATGTTAACCAGGTAAATCAGCTACTTCCATGTAAAATTCACGTAAATCGGACCAGTCGTACTTGCGAGATTGAGTAATACACAGACACACACCATCTCAATTTTAGCCTCGCTTCGCTCGCGTCATAGTCGTATCATATTGTTTTTCAATGAAATGCAGGTTTAACCCCGTTAACACCCCTTTAGAACCTGAATACCCAAAAATCCCTCCTTAGTAGACGTTTTCGACACACAACAAACAAACATATCCCCAAAATATCATTCTTCTAACTTTAATAGTTTTGGTTGGTCGATGAGAGCAAACATACAAAAATCCTTCCTTAGTGGACGTTTTCTTCCAGAAGTTCACCCCTCCCCATATGCCCCTTAAATTGCATTTATGAAAACACGGTCGAACACCTATTTATTTTATTTATTTATGCATTTATTTATTTATTTTTAAGCTGATAGATTTCCTCCGAGTTTCAGACTCCTCCCTATGTCGTTTAAGAGATACACGCTCGGTTAGGAATCTTTCAACCCCCACTTTCATCCCTTTCACCTCATAATATACACTACATCGAAAAACCATTAGACATGTGTCAGCTTATTTTTAATGATTAGTATATGTGCCAAGTATCACATCCCCAAATGAAACCACTCGTGAGATATTGTTATTCAATGGAAAGCACGTTTACCCCCTTAACACCTCTTTAGAACCTGAATATCCAAAACTCTTTTCTTAGTGGACGTTTTCGACATACAACGAACATATCCCCAAAATTTCATGTTTCTAACTTCAATAATTTTGGCTGGGCGATGATGAGTGAGTGAGTCAGTCAGGATATTTTCTTTCATTTATTTTTGATAATTTCACCCGTCCCCATGAACCCCTTAAATTGGATTTATGAAACAAACTGTCAAACACCTATTTACTTATTTAAAGCTGTTTTCCCCCTGAGTTTGATGAGTGAGTAAGTGAGTCAATCAGTTAGGACACTTTCTTTCCTGGTTTTTTCCCCCATAAATAAACCCCTCTCCAAGGGCCCCTTAAATTGGATTTATGAAAAAAACGTTCGAACACCTATTTACTTGTATTTTAAGCTGTTTTTTCCACCGAATTTCAAACTTCACGCCTATGTCGTTTCAGAGATACACGCTCCGTCAAGAATCTCTCAACCCCCAATTTTCACCCCTTTCACCTCATAATATACACCACATCGATAAACCCTTAGACATATGTCTGATTATTTTTAATGATTAGTTTATATACCGAATATCACATCCCCAAACAAACAACTCATGAGATATCGTTATTCAATGAAATGCACGTTTACCCCCTTGACACGTCTCTAAAACCCGAATAAACAAAAATCATTCCTTAGTTAACGTTTTCGACATACAGCGAACATATTCCCAAAATTTCATGTTTCCAACTTTAATAGTTTTCGCTGGGCGTGATGAGTGAGTGAGTCAGACAGGTCATTTTCTTTCATTTATTTTACCAGAATTTCACCCCTCCCCATGGGCCCCTTAAATTGGATTGATTAAAAAACGCTTGAACACCTATTAACTTACTTCTTAAGCTGTCTTTTTCCCCTGAGTCAGTCGGTTAGGACACTTTCTCTCATTTTTTCCCCCAGAATTTCACCCCACCCCATTGGCCCCTTAAATTAATTTATGAAAAAAAAACAGTCGAAAACCGATTTACTTACTTTTTAAGCTGATTTTTTTCGCTGAGTTTCAAATTTCTCGCCTATGTCGTTTAAGAGATAGGCTTACACGCTCCATTAGGAATCCTTCAACCCCCACTTTTCAGCCCTTTCACCTCATAATAATACACCACATCTAAAAACGCTTATTTTAAATGAATAGTTTATATGCCGAGTATCACATCCACAAATGAAACCACTCGTGAGATATTGATATTCAATGAAATGCAGGTTTAACCCCCTTAAGACCCCTTTAGAACCCGAATATCCAAAAAACCTCCCTTAGTGTACGGTTTTGACATACAACGAACATATCCCCGAAATGTCATGTTTCCAACTTCAATATTTTTGGCTGGGCGATGATGAGTGAGAGAATGAGTCAGGACATTTCCTTTCATTTTTTTTTCTTCAGAATTTCACCCCTCCCGATGAACCCCTTCAATTTGATTGAAAAACAAACTGTCGAAAAGCTATTTACTTACTTCAAAGCAGTTTTTTCCCCCTGAGTTTGATGAGTGAGTCAGTCAGTCAATCAGTTAGGACACTTTCTTTCCTGTCCCCCCCCCCCCGAATTTCACCCCTCCCCATGGGCCCCTTAAATTGGATTTATGGAAAAGCGGTCAAACACATATTTACACATATTTACTTATTTTTATGCTGATTTTTTTCCCGCTGAGTTTCAAACTCCTCGCCTATGTCGTTTAAGAGACACACGCTCCGTTAAGAATCTTTTAATCCCCACTTTTCACCCCTTTCACCTCATTATATACACCACATCGAAAAATCCTCAGACACATGTCTTCTTATTTTTAATGATGAGTTTATATGCCGAGTATCACATCCCCCCATGAAACCAATCGGGAGATATTGCTATTCAATTAAATGCAGGTCTACCCCCTTAACACCCCTTTAGAACCTGAATAGCCAAAATGTCTCTCTTAGTGGGCATTTGCGGCCCTTGAGGAAGCTGCATACCAGATTTCATTCCAATCCGTTCGGTGGTTTCTGAGATGAATAAATGAATGAGTGAGTGAGTGAGTGAGTGGTATTTGAAAAATATATAGTAGAAAGAAGATAGTGTCAAGTCTTTGTTATGCTAAACTCGGTTGACAGTGCTGTGTGAGCAGTTGAGTAACTAACGGGATTTCAAGTAAAGATCCTCATTTTCTATACCGGTAGTGCTGAGCGCAATTGGCATCAAGTCGGCCGTGTCTGGACTTGAGCTACGTTGCCATGGAAATTATCTGCCTTGCCATTCCTTCATGAGTATATTTTATGATTTGATTAGCCTGTTTTTGAGTGAAAAAGGGCCGAAATCAGAACAGTGAGAAAGACTGTCGAAAATGCATGTAGCCAGCGGTTCCTTCTGGGTCCTAAACTATGTGTATGCAAAATATGGTTGAGATTGGTGGAACGGTGTAGATTTGTATACGGAACCAACATATATACATACATACATACATACATACATACATACATACATACAGACTTTCACTTTTATATATTAGATGGGTTCAATAATATCGCCCTGGGTGAAGAGCGTGGAACACAAGAAAGAAGATAAGATTGTATCCGATGCAGTCCACGATTTATCGACGAAGACAAAATTGTCGGAATATAATTATGAGAGTGACATTCGAATGTTTTTTAAAATAATTTTCATAAAAAATGGGCATATCTTGGAAATGCTTCACATGTATAGTTTAAGTGCTGAAGATGAGATCAGAGAATCTCGAAACAATTGTACACGGTTTTTGAAATATATTAATCCAATTTTATAAGTATTGACGAGGTGGAACAATTTAAATTAGTTTTAAACTATTGTGCTTACTTAAGAATGCCTTAATAAGTATGTGTAGAAATGTGTTATTATAATTGTTATTGTTATTAGACTATCGGCAGAGCTGGGTTCAAATCCCACCTCGGCCGTCCTGAAAATGGTGTTCCTGGTTTCCCATTTTTAACACCAAGAAACCCCTGGGACGGTTCCTTTCAATAGGTCCACGGCGAATTTCCTTGCAATATCCCTTCCAAGACCTGTCCTGAAAAGAAAAACACATGACTATTGACTGCACTAATAAAAAATATCGTTATTATACAGATTCATAAATTCCTCAATTTACAATGATACAATGACTGAAAATACGGACGATTGTCAATCAAGCTCTATCAAGAGTTCATTCTTCATTTACGAGTCGTCGCACTGTATGGCAAGTGTCCAAGATCACTGACTTTTGGATCTGTCCCAGCTTGTGCGCCATTCTGAGAGACTGTAGTTGGTCCACCAGTCTTGAAGGTATAAGTCCAGTTGAAGACAAAATGAGAGGCTAGATGTACACCTGCTTTGGCTTCCACATTTGTTTTACTTCAATGGCCAATTCGGTGTATTTATTGACCTATTGGGTAGAGAGAAGAGAGAAAAAGTAAACCTTAAAAAACTTTTGGAATTGATGTAGTGGTTTATTAAAAATATATTTATTTTTGAAGTTGGGATGAATGTGATCTTATGCTTACGTAGGAAGAAAAGGCTTATTGATATATTATCTGAGTGAAGAGAAAATACAAACTATGTAAATTAAACGTAGTATTTTTTATTCTTTTATTTAGTCAATTTACCCTCTAGGTTGGTGGTTCCCACGGACTCAGCGAGGGAACTCACCACTACCGCCTCTACGGGCAGTGTCCTGGAGCTTGGAACATCTGGTCGGGAGGGATACAACTGGGGAGGTGTGATCAGCACTTCGCCCAGGCGGCCTCACCTGCAAAGCGAACAGGTGCCTCATGAAGGATGGGAAGGGATGGAACATTGGGATGGAAAGGCTAGGAAGAGGGAAGGAGGCGGCCGTGGCCTTACAGTAGGTACTGCCCCCGTAAATTGAATTATATTGAGACCACGATGGCTGTATTGGCATAAATGAATAAAGTTATGAATGTCATAGTTGTGACGTGTATATTCATGACGTAGGCACGGATGACGTAGACTTCATGCAAGTAGGCTGATTGAGCTGAGATTCTTGGTGACGTCATGATTTTGTTCGAGAAAGATCTGAAATTTACGACGCAGTCGCAGGAAACAAGGTATCGTGCTAAGGAAGAAGTTACGCTATTGGAGGAGAGACTCGAACCAATGAACGATAGTTTGGAAGGAAGACGGAGATTGCTGAAACTACGATATTTAATTACTTTTGGCATGCAGAATTGTGGAAAACTATTTTCAGCTATGGCATTGATTTGGAATTTTGAAGAAATTAATTTTGAGTTTTTGAAATTTGAAAATCCGTCAAGTATAGCCAAAGTTAAAACTTCTAGCAATGACGGAGGAACGAACTATGGAAGGGATGGATACGCCCCTTAAGAAGTTGATAAAAGGTCGTGCACAGGAGAGAGGAGCTCTCATATCTCTCATACCGCTGATACCGCATATATATTTCTGATGTCAGATAGTCATTGTCGAGTGAATAAGTGAAGCAAGTTGTCTTTAGCGTGTGGTTAAAGCCCGGCGCATCGAACGAACACGGAGCAGTTCCATTTGACGCTGTTCGAAACTAGGTGAAGTTGTAACGCTCACATTAACGTTTCTACGAGATAAGATATAAAGAGTTAACTTCTGCCTTTATTATAATTCAATTGGGCAGTACAACATTGAGGTGTGTAGAAGATTTGAACAATTTCACAGTTATACTTTGAAAGATATTGGCATTTTAAGGCTGCAGACAAAAGTGATTTTCTCGCCACCTGAGAAGCACTTTTAAAATTCTACATTATACACTACGGCTGACACGTGTTACAACTGTGATATTGGAGAATACGTTTGGTAATACAACGATACATTCTATTATGGAACATTATAATCTTGCAGTGCTTTCAATGATTATAACAGAAGTTGAGATGGAAGGCTAAGGCTTTAATGCAATTGGGACATATATCGATGGAGTGAAGTAACAGCATGGAACTTCGTTAATGGTCATTCTACAAAAGCGAGCATGTAGTGAACATCCAACTACACTCATGCATCGTGAATCCATCGTTGAATTATATCAAATGACAGTGGAAATATCATCATACTCCACGATTATGAATATTTCTGCGGAAATAACTGCAATAAACTTCATGGCGAATTACGACTGGAACTTCAGGGAACTTTCAAGAGAGACCAGGGTGGACCCGGCTCATAAAGAAGAGTTTTGCCAGAAGGATGTCTTTCGGATACATGGAGCAGTGCAATTTCCGGAGAAGGAAGCAGTTCGATTCTCCGAGGACGCTGATTCCAGGTTCGAGGTCGGAGCACATCTTCACGCTGGTGAAATGGAACCAACAGCAGTTTTCTTTGAAAACTTTCCTCTAGAACTTCAATCAACAGATAAGGTAGTCGTGAACGTTTCTTGTATTATTTGAGTCATGTAGCGATATCTGAGCAACCATTTTTCCCATATTTTTTGTCCTATCTTTTGCCCCATTTTCTAGATTAACATTTCTGTACTCAGTGCACTTCGATGATTTATGCCTTTTTCTACGATTTGTTGAGACATTGTTATGTCAGTGGCATAGTTAAATAATTTTGGATCAGTTGAGACTGATAATTTAGATTCTTTCAGTAATTTGCATATTTTTGTAGTCACGATTTGACTGTAAAGTTAATGATTTGCTATGGCAGATTTGAATTCAGACAGCGTGTCAATTTATTAAAGTAATTCTTTTCAGTAAATTACTTTGACCAATTTTCTGTCATCCTCAAGAAAGAAGAATAATTAAAATGATTTTAGAGCGTTAAAATCTATTACGATATCGACGATCTTTGAAATACTAGTCGTCTTATGAACATGATTGCAACATAGACATTTATCATTGCATTATAGACAATTTTATGAAATATGAACTTTGATTACGATTTATTGAATACACTATTGTAATGAACATTTGATAGGAGTTTTTCCCAATTATAGATTAGAACAATAATGTTTGCATTCCACAGTTTAATTGTATTCTATTCGACTATTTATGCAGTTTAGATGAACTTTGATTGAAGTTAGTATTTTTATACTCAATTTTGATAGACCAGGGAGGAGTGTCTAATCGTATTTGCTATTAAATTTATTTGTGATTGGCAAATTTTTACTTCATGTCGATTCATGAATGAAACCCACGAAGGTTAAATAATGACAGTCATTAATACAATTGATGAATATAAGAATTTTTGAAGAGGAACAATGGATGTATAATCGTTAGTTCAGTGGACCTGTAAAAGTCGCTGATGAGTAATGCCCTTGAATAATGAAGGAGGTTCCCACAGTAATAAATGAAGTTGTTGAATTTATGAGCGGAGGTTTTTGTATGTAATTTGGGAGATTTTGATGCCATATATATTAAGATATATGATGAATTCTGGGCCAATTGTTGAGCAATTTTGTGCGTTTTGAGCGAAGTATTTTTCCGCTGAATGTATTGTCCTGGTTCTTTGAAAGTTATTCATGTGAAGATACTGTTAAAGTTAACAAGAGTGTTAAATAATTTGAGATGAAGATTTTGAATGGAGGTTACCGTCACAAATAATTATAATTATTATTAAACCTGAATTTGACATTTAAATATAATTAACCTTCATTGGTCGATTATATCAACACAATTTGAGTAATTATCAACCGGATAAACGTGTGGTTTAATGTATTTCTTGTATAAATAATATAAACAATATTAATATTGTAAATAATTTTGTAAATATCTTTGATAACAATTTGTAATGAAAGGGATTAATAGAGGCGTGTATAAAATTTTTAATTGTCGTTTGACATTGTTATAAACAATTTATTATTGTTATAAATAATTAATGAACTTTTGTTATTAACATTTGGAGTTTTGTTTTTATACCCTAAACAACGCTAATTAAACATGTGGATTGAACAATTAAACATGATTTGGGATTGTTGGAGTATTCCACTGGTGTTTGAATGGAGCATTTAAAGGATTTGCGTGATAATATTTCAGTTGAGATGTGGACATTTAACGTGTTTTGAAAGGAGAAGCTAGCATGATGGGTGAGTCCACTTTGACGATGCAGGTGCATTGCAGCTGGCCCGGACAACTGTATGATAGAGGCCAAGGACGTTTACATAATAGCCTTGTGGCTATAAATAAAATGTGAAGTATATAAACACGCAAAACAATTGATATGTGTCTCGTCCCAAATCCCGTTTCCATTCCAAGTGCATTATTATTTTTACGTTATTTTGAGCTTGAGAAAGCTGAAACATTGTATGTAGAGTATACCAGTCCTACAGGAGGACATGGTTATGTGGTCGATGGCTTCTGATTGCCACGTGGATTTTGTTGTTTTATTTTTGTTAAATTCATTCTTTATGTGAAATAAATTATTGTGCAGTTTAAAGTTTCTCGTCTTCGTTTTGGTTCATTTTAAATATCATGGTGGAGGTTATTGTGTGGGCACGCTTTTAGTGATCCAGTTGACAACCCAGTCCCCGAGATAAATTTAAGAGGTAAGTAAAGGTAAGTATGAACCCCCGTATATTTTGGTGTGTTCCACAATAATTTTCTTGTTAACTATTGTGCTCTAATCTCGATAGTATCTGTCAGTGCCATTTTCATTGATGTAGCTGTGCCGGTGCGATTGATTATTGGCAATCCGATTGAGGGGGCGGATATCTGACAGCCTACTATCCTGATAACGGGGACAGTACCATCCTGGCATTTGCCCGAAGACGAAGTGGGAAACCACGGAAAACCACTTCGAGGATGGCTGAGGTGGGAAACGAACCCCCTCTACTCATTTGGGCCACCCGAGGCTGAGTAGACCCCGTTCCAGTCCTCATACCACTTTTCAAATTTCGTGGCAGAGCCGGGAATCGAACCCAGGACTTCCGGGGCGGCAGCTAACCATGCTGACCGCTACGCTACGGAGGCGACATAGTAATTTTCTCTCTATTTTAATATAAACACACTTCTCATTTCAACATTATTCTTTCATTTCAGATCATTGACATCGCCACTACGGGCTGTCTTTTGTTGAATTTGTTCTTTCATCATTAACTTAAAGAAAGTTGTAACAGATCTATTTAACATTTTAGAGTTTTTTCTTCTTCAATTTTTATAGTTAACGTTTTGGAAATATGTTTGAACTCCTACTGTTTATAAAATTATAGTATTAACAGGTGTCCTTAGTTAATTTAATTAATAAAAGTTAATACAAATATTATACATTATGGTTAGTGTTTTTGCTTCATATTTCTTGTTGTTGTTGCTGATAATTAATTTCGTGGCTTGCAACGTTGTGACTATTTAGCCCCGTGTACTTGCGTGTGTGTGTATGGCTGGGGGGGGGGGGGACCTGTCTGAAAACCGGTGTCATTGTGGCGCCTGTGGCAATGTGTATATTTATAAATAGGATGAGGATTGGGAAAGAGGTGGCCGTGGCCTGTAGTTAGGAACCATTCCGGTATTTGCCTGGAGTAGAAGTGGAAAGCCACGGAAAACCTCTTCTAGGGGACTGAGGTGGGAATCAGAACCTTACGAGGCAGCGATTATGTAATTTGTTGCTGTTACTTCGATATAGAGACATTGGACATCTTAGTCAAGGGCAAATGACCTAGCTTTTCCGCCCTTTAAGTAACAATAACTAACTAGTGAGGCTTCCTACGGAGGGGAAGTAAAGCCGGCGCTCCCATGTCACAGATTTTTGGCATGTAAAAGATCCTTCCACATTCTAAACTTGTGTGAAGCTAAATTTCTAGGTTAGATTTTGTTGGAACATTCTATCACAGTTCCAACGTTCACCACTAGGCATCAGTGACATCTGGTAGTGAAAGTTTGAACTACTTGAAATTGAATGATACTTGTAGCTCATCCTATGGGTGTCCGCTTGGAGCAGCTACAGCCTCTGGCGAGCCGAACATGTCCTCGGACACTTCCGGCACTAAAAACCATACGATAAATAAAATAAACTAACATCTTAGTCATCGTCCCCATGTACTTGGGTGTCTGTGTTCAATATATTAAAGAAAGCTTTCCAGTCGGTCAACACAAATTGTGTCCATTTACATTACTTTGGCTTAGTTAATGTACGATGTTTATGAAAACAGACTGGCTGCGTGGCTCAGCGGTAACGTTGTCGCTTGCTGTTCCCAAGGTTGCAAGATTGGAGCATGGCGCAGTCAGTTGACATTTGAGGGTGCGCGAATGCGAGGGTGCCGTGTCAGTAGATTTTCTGTCACGTTAGAGATCCCCTTCGGGGAAAAATTCCAGCACTCCGGCGTCTCTAAAAGCCGCAGTAGTTAAAAGGGACGTAAAACCAATAACATTATTATTATTATTATTATTATTATTATTATTATTATTATTATCATTTATGAAAACATCTTATGATGATCGCTTGACGTTCGAAAAGTGTCAACCAATTAAGTGCCCTCAATTTTTGTGCATAAAAGCGTGATATTTTGTAATAAATATCTTATTTCTTTGAGGTTAGGGCATGTTAATTCTTGTTTCCCCGCCTAATGTAATTGGGCACAAATTATTTTGGCCGACTGGAACGCTTTCTTTAATAGAACTAGGTAGCACTGAAAATTGGCTTCTATAACTTCAATTTGTGTTCGATTTGTCTGATAACCTGTGTTTTGTGGTGACTAGTAGTGCTGGTTGGTTCCTCAGTTTAGGGGCTGCGACAACGCGGTCATGTAGCCCTGTGTGCTTTGGGTGTGTGTATAATCTGTCTGATATAACCGGTGTTAATTGTGATGGCTCTATTAGTGTGTGTTATCTGTTTCTTAATTCAAGTAGGAACTGCAGACTTTGAATTTTTCAAGTAGTTCCTACTTTTGTCGCCAAACGCCACCGTCAATGACTACCAGTTCAGAACTTGGCTACTAGATGCCACCGCAGTCGGCTCCTGGCGACGAACGTAGGAACCTGTGCGTTGTTTACATTTTTAACCTAATTTATCTTCACACAGGTGTAATTAGTGGAAGGTTCTTTAACATGCCATAAATCTATGACATGGGACCACCGACTTTACTTCCCCTCCGAAGGAAGTCATAATGAGGGATTTTTAACGCTCTTAAAAATCCGATTACTTCGGCAGGGTTTGAACCCGCGATCTTGGGCATGCTACCAACTACGCCACTGAAGCCGCTTGACTAGTAGTGTAACTGTAATAATTGCAGTCGGATATGGGGTAGGTGTCCCGGTACTTAAAATATGGTAGGCCTACTATCCTGGAATTGTTGCTGTTACTTCGTATTAGGGGCTTGGAACTTCTTAGTCAAGAGCAGATGACCTTGTTGTTCCACCCCTTAGCACAATATTAACTAATTAACTAATAACTTAGTCATTAGTCACATGTGCGTGGGCCTGGAGTGAGTGAGGAAAACCCCAGAGAAAATTACACTCAGGATAACCACTGTCAGCGCTATGTTTCGAACCTCCGACCTTCGGAGCTCGTGCAGCTCCCCATTTAACATGCTCAGCAACGCCGGGGGTTGGTGAACGTGTATTTAAACACAGTTAGTCACTTCAGTTCCAGAAATGAACGTACTGTAGTATTGCAGTGTCAGAAACAATATAAACAAAAAGGAAGATTGTAATTTTACGTGACCGTTAATCTCGGGACCTCGTTTTTTCGTGGAATCCGAACCACAGGACATGGCATTTCACTTTGAAAATCTCACATGCATTGACCGGGAATTGAATCCCGTCCGTCGTGGTGAGAGGCCAACAGCTTGACCACTGCGCCACCGCGCCCCCACAATATAAACATGGTAGTTAATAATCGACAGTACTCGCTTCGACAACATTGTAATTGCTGGTTAGTATTATAACACCTTACCTGCCTTAACCTTGTACTTCCATCTTTAAGGGAACTGGACGTGGGAAAGTATAGGAAAGATTAGATCATTTCACTTGGGTTCACACCCATGACGATTAAATACGCTTGTATCTAGTCCAGTACTGGCCACGTTGGTCGACAACGCTAATTACGTGCTAGGTCGTGCCTCGCTTGCATCGGGAGTGCGTGGGTTCGAATTCCTCCTCGACCGTCCTGAAAATGGTTTTCGTGGTTTCCCATTTTCACCACCAAGTAAATGCCAGGATGGTTTCTTTCAGCTGATCCACGGCCGACTTCCTTCCGAAATCCCTTCCCTGAACCTTCCTTAATTGGACCCAAGTTAGAGGTCGCCACGACGTTCAACCTGTCACCATCCCCAGTTGTATCTGCTGACAAAGTGTGTTCAACTCCCAGACACTGTCTTGTGACGGTAGAGGAATGATCCCTCGCTGAGTCCGTGTGTGAAGCTGGGATGATAGGCATTTAAGAAATGTACTCCTGTGCTGGTGCTAGGATACCACTGGTGAAGGTGTTGGGCGTTTGTAATGACGTCATAGAAAAGAGATGCAATACTTTGTTATAGATTTGTGGCAATCCATCTAACTAATAAGTTCAAGTACTGTAAGAGAGAAAAACTAAAACAGTGTTAAAACAAAGAATTGGTTACAAAAATAGAGTCTGGTGCCTATAACCTAGGCTCATTTCACTCTGTTTTAACAGTGTTGAAAAAAAAAGCGGGAAAGGGTGGGGGTAGGCGGTATTTAGTCAGAGCAAATACGTTTTATGATCTCCATAGTTAAAACAATTATTATAGTTGTGTTTGGAATGTCGAAATTAGTCAAAAAGAGTGAGGCCATAATGTTGTGAATTTCTAATATTTTTCAAATTTGTTCACGTTTGTTAAAACAAGATGTTCAGTAAAGAACATATAGCCTACTTTCTCCTAAATGTATGAGTAGGCTATAGTTATAACTCGTTGTTATTATCAAAGAGTATAATAGAACTATTCTTTGTTGAAGGCCATAGAAACGATTTACCTCTACCAAACGCCACAATCTAGATAAGAACTACTACCATCATTGAAGAAAGAAAGATAAGAAGTATCTCAAGAATGTTATGGATCTGGAGACATAATCGACCGGACTGGCTGCGTGGCTCGGCGGTAACGTTCTCGCTTGCTGGGCCCTAGGTTGCAGGTTCGTATCCTGGCACAGTCAGCTGGCATTTGAGGGTGCACAAATGCGAGGGAGCCGTGTCAGTACATTTACTGGCACGTTAAAGATCCCCTTCGGGCCAAATTTCCGGCACCCCGGTGTCTCTAAAAGCAGCAGTAGTTAAAAGGGATGTAAAACCAATAAAATTATTATTATTATTATTATTATTATTATTATTGTTTTAATGTGCTAAACGGTTCCAGGCTAGTGTTCAGAAGTAAAGGGGAAGTTTTAGTCGGTAGTCTGCTACTCAGCAGCAGGATCCCGACACTCTGTGCGTAAATGCATTTCTTGCCCTAAAAAAAAAAATTATTATTATTATTATTATTATTATTATTATTATTATAATTATTATTACATATACGACCTGCCGTGGGCAACATCCAACTTTGAGTTGAGGCATGTCTTTACACGTCTGGTTGTGCAGGGCTTTCACAACCCTAATTGAAAAAAAAAAGGAAGGAAGATTGTAGTTTTACGTGGCCGTGAATCTTGTGATTATGAGCTACGGGACCTCCTTTTTACGTGGAATCCGAACCACAGGACATGGCATTTCACTTCAAAAATCTCACATGCATTGACCGGGAATCGAAAACCCTAATTGAATAAACAAATCTTTCCATGACCCTACAGAGACGTGTGTATACAAACTATGTGGATATTTTCGATTGCTATTTGCCTGAAATAAAAGTAGTAATTAATACCTGAACTAACACCAACGGCTTGAACTCAGTTACTATGTGAAATCGTTTTGTTCTTTACTTCAAATAACATTTTCAAGTAACGCAAAATAGGCTGTTACAAGCCCTTTAAAATAAAAAGTAAAAATGTATCGTAGTATCATCTTGTCATTCTTCAAATTCGATGCGCATAGAATGCCAATGGTATATTAATCAATGGAGCCCCACGTAGACTAGTCGTGACTTCTAGTGGTGAAATATCGAACAATATAATCCTAACAGAGCGAGTGCATTCTAGCGGCCAGAAGAAGAAACTTTTCAATAAAATCTGCAGTTACCTTTTTGGCAGCTAGATGTCTCGAGTAAATCTGCTGGCGAATTATATTTTAATTAAATATATATTTTACACCATAATATGCACAATATAACGCTTAATTTTAAAACGTCTGAGTCATTACAAAACAATAAACATATAACATTTCAAGCAAAAAATCTAGCTCTGATCGGGTTTCATCCATAGGCAGTTGAGCGATAGGCTAACGCTCTACCACTGAGCTAATTGTGTCAACGAATATCCCCCGATATCAAATGAGTTACACAGAACTTGTTAGCAAATAATGATTTATACTAAACGATTTCATCACTGGAGTATATTATTTATATATAAAGCATTTCATACAAAGTTTATTTATTTTGTATCAGTACGCTATATTGCATTCAATACTCAAATTAGTGAAATATAAGTCAGGCACAAGATATCCGCTGCCATCTTGTCTTATTACTGAATCAGCTCAGCTTTTTAAAATCACGTCTGCACTATAGTATTACAAAATAAACTTTTAATTTCGAACGTGCCTCTTCCTTTAGAACAGTTAAAACGATTCTCGGCTCGATAATCGGAACTGGTGGGTCCCATGATATGGATTATAAAGTTTGCATAATTCGCACGGCCGCCATCCTGAAATGGTATGGCGGACGACCTTGTAGTTTGGTCACAAGACGCATCCTATACGAAGGTATGTTGTTACCAAATTTGGTAGAGATCGGATGATTTGGTTAGTCGTTATTTGATTTTACGTTTTGAACGTTTGAGTGGCCGCCATTCAGTTTTAGTAAAGATGGCGGCGATATAAAACATGACAATGAGGTGTCCTTTGCTAGTGCTACCTTTGTACCAAATTTCGTTCAATTCGCATTCACCGTGTTCGAATTGATAGGGGGGGACAGACATTCAGAGTACACACACTCACACACACACAGACACACACACACACACACACAGACTCACACACACACATACACACACACACACACAGACTCACACACACACATACAGACACACAGACAGACACACTTTTTTCGCCCTGTGTTGATCTCATAAGTCTACTTTCATTTTTTGCAAAAATCGAAAGTAGGCTAAAAATAACGGTATTTTTTGCCCCTAAACGTACTTATATGCCTTCAGACGTACACACAATTATTTTAGCTGTGTTTAGGATGCCAAAATTAGTCGAAAACAACACAACGCACCCCACACCTATCAAATTTACTTTTTTCGTATCTTTTTAACGCTTGTTCAAAAATGGCCGCCATCATTGATCCTAAAGGACATTGTCGGAGCTTCCTCTTCTAGAATCATCAAACACAGTGTCACCAACAAACCTGCCAAGCGACGTGGTATAGAAACTATTTCCAGTATGTTTTTAGAATTTAGAATGTACCGCACTCACAATAAAGGATAATTAAAGATGAGGTAATGTATTAATTTTTGTAAAAGTTTGATATTTTTTGGGAATGACCATGAGTGTCAGTTACCCAAAAATATTCCTTATGGTTTGGCGTATTGTGTTGAGGATTTATTTTTGTGATTATGGCACTTGCAGGGGGAAAATAAGAGCAGTTGTCACTTTCAGCTTACGTTCGGCTGAGGAAGTGATAAATGGTCCTTAATTTAGGATCCAGTCACTTTCCTGCCGATGATGTTAGTTGTTATTTGATTTAGGGTCGCCATGACCGTCACAGTCTGTGTGCTTTGTTCTGATTGGTTGCTATGGGAGGGTGATGTCCTGTGATTGGTTGATACTAGTAATTCAATAATTTGCGAAATATGACTGAAGTTACTAGAATTATTATTTGTATTTTATTAGGGGTCTATTGTTAGGTGTTACGGAAATATTTAAGGGCGATAATTGTTGTTTTCGACGTCAAGAGTGTTCGGCCGCTGTACATCCACCCAGTGGTTGGCCAGCGAACGAGTGTCTTGACTAGTTGAAGTTTTAATTGGTTTTGTTTTGTAGGGAGGCTTCTGAGAGGCTTTGAAAAAGTGTTTGGCCGATTTGGGAGGGTGGGGGTAATTATTAATTAATTATGAAGAGGGGGAGGGGAGTAATTATTAATTAATTATGAATAGAAGGGGGGAGGGGGACAAAGAAGTGGATTTAGAGGATAGTTTCCCATAGTGCAGCCACATCAGTTGAGTTAGACTTGAAAATGTGAGCACAGTCATGATTCGAACCCGAATATCCTGCTGTCCGGTGAGGTACACTTGCCACTTACACCTATGTGGCCACGCTCCAACCGTGGGTCACTTTCAAGTCATAGATGAAGAAGCGCTGTTGCGGCGGCTTCTGGAATGACGGGGAGATATCCTCATGCGCCAATATGTGAACCACACCCGATGAAAAAAATCCACAGCCAGCTTCCAGTCGACCGACCGGGTCATGGAATGGAATGAATGAAGTCCCCATCTAGCGGCGAGGATATGAACTGTGCCGGCTGCCGAAGCCTGTCGCACTCCCGTGGGGAAATGATTAAATGAATGACAGATGAAATGAAATGACAGGGGAGAGTGTTGCTGGAATGAAATTTGTGACAGAGAAAATCGGAGTACCCGGAGAAAAACCTGTCTGCCTCCGCGTTGTCCAGCAAAAATCTCATATGGAGTGACCAGCATTTGAACCACGGACTCCCAGGTGAGTGGTCGGCATGCTGCCGCTTAAGCCACGGAAACCACACCCGGTGGCGTTCACATTTTTTCTAACTCAACTGATATGATTCCTCCATGGAGAGGTACCTATGTCGTAATACTATTTCTCTGTTTCAAAAAACCCAAACCAGGTTCAGATTGATTTATTTTTAATCGATTATCCTGCCAGGTCGGCTTCACCCACGAACTCTGCGAGGGATCATTCCTCTACCATTGCAAGGACGATGTCTGGAAGCTGAACACACTTTGTCAGCAGATACAACTGGGGATGGTGACAGGCCGATCGCCCAGGTTACCGCTAACTAGGATCTAATTAAGGAAGGGCCAGGAAAGGGATTTTTGACGAATGCTGGCCCTTGACCTGTTGAAAGGAACCGTCCCGGCATTTGGCTGGGTGTAAAAATGGGAATCCTCGAAAACCATTCACGGACAGCCGAGGTGGGATTCGAACCCACGCTCTCCCATTGCCTGGGAGGCATGACCTACCTCGTTAGCACTCTCGGTCACCGTGGCCGGGTTTCAGATTGATACAAGTAAACTTCTCCTAATTTAGAAAAGCCTATAATTAAACCATGCCATTTTTTTCCAGATGTTGAACGTGATAAAACAATTGTTATTTTCCACCCAATTTAATTTGGCAGTTTTGACCGACTGAAAAAGGATCTCTTATTAGTTCCATACGTTAGTAAGCCTACCGTCACCACAATAACACGGGTTATCAGAAAAATACTATGCACACTCAAGTACACGTGTTTGGTGACCAAACATGTTTCAAGCCCTTTTCGTTGTGATTTCGAATCCCGACCGTTGTTCTTGTCAAGACGGTTGAATGAAATGAAACGCTGTGGAACTGTAATATTACGAACATGCCGACTGTGGGGTGTAAGGAGTATTTTTGGAAAGTATGCGGGATAACTTGCAAGAACGTGGGGATTCGCCGCTTAGATGTAAGAGTTCAACTTCAGAAAATACAATTACAGCAACTACTACTGTGTTTTGCATGGATCAAATTAACTACTGTAGTTCACAGAGCAAATCATAGATGGCAGAGGCTGCTACTAAACGGTTGTTTGTTTTCTTACTGCAGTATGTACATAGCTGTCTTGCTGGACATATGATTCCCCCCATCTTTTCCTCATTTAAAGAGACAAAGATACGGTTTTGAGATAAATGTAGGCGATATGAGTCGAAAAGTGATGCTCCACGTAGTTTCGCCCATACGATTATTATTACTACCGTTCCGGTAATAATATTATTATTGTTAATGTGAATGCGTTTATTTAAGGAGGACATTAAATAAATCAAACCAAAACGTGGAATCATTAGGTGATACTTCTGCCACCTTCTGTGGCCTCAGGGTACGAGTTCAGACCCCACATCCAAAAACCCTGGTTTTGATTCGATTCGCTTTAATTATGGTGTGAGGATTGCAACGGGATACAACTATTGTGCCTCGTGAGGCCAAAACTGAGAAGAGTTAAGTTTGATTCCCACCTCAGCTTACCTATTGGTTGTCCGTGGTTTCCTAGTTCTACTCTAGGCAAATGCTAGGATGGTTCCAAAGTTAAAGCCACGGACGCCTCCTGAATCCTAGCCTTAATTACAAATGCACATACTATTATAACCATCACGATGACACATATCATCAGACATAATCCTATACACACCCAAGTACACAGAAATACATGTCCACGATGTTGCAAAGCACCTAAATAAATCAACAACAACAAAGGTACTTGCAGTACCACTAGAAATTGAAAATTCGTGTGATTATTAAGTGATAACTTAAGGTTAACTGGAAAGTTCCCAAACCAAAAATATATATAACTAACAACCCACCTCGGCTTCGCCCGGTATCTTTAACGGTTTACACAGCGTAAGCTTAAAAGGCGCACGGACGGCAGGTCCCAGTCGCAATTCAGACAAACCGAGGTGAACAGCAAAACTCCAAACACATATACTCTTCTCTGAAGTCTTAACTCGACACCACTCGACAGTTTGATGGTGGTCGCAGCAGTGGTGATAGGCTCACTCCGAAGCTAGTAATTTAAATTTGCACTGAATGGGCATTGTTGGAAGAAGTGAAAACGTAAACACGCTTATAGTGGGCGATGTATGAAGATAGAGATATGCTGTCCCGGACTATTTTGTAGAACTTTTCATGCTGAACAATTCTTAGACAAATAGTATATATAATTATATATTTTTAAAGGTTTACCCAGCTTATGCTTAAGAGGCGCACCGACGGCAGGATTCACTGAAATTGTTACTGCTCGGCTTCCTTTGGTTATAAATGAATTCTTTCCTACAAAAAACTTCCTCAAGAAATCCATTTGCAGAATGGTGAAAACCGCATCAAAATCCATCCAGTGGCTCTCGAGATTACCCGTTACATCCAAGAATCGGGGACTTTTGTTTTATACTACGCAGAGATTTTAACTGCAATTAAAGAGGACATTTTATTACAGTAGTTATTTGGTTGCTGTTGTTGATTCATGTAGAGTAGGCCTATGTGTTTTACGACATGGTGGTCATTTAGCTTCGTGTACTTGGGTGTATGCAGAATAACCCGCGTATTTGTGGTGGTGTCTGTATCAGTGTGTGTATTTGTACTTGGGACAAGGATTAGGAAGCAGGTGGTCGTGGCCTTCCGTTAAGAAGCATCCAAGCATTTGCATGGAGTAGAATTGGGAAACCACGGAAAACCACTTCTAGGACAGCTGTGGTGGGAATCAAACCTACCTCTTCTCAGTTCTGCCTCACGAGGCCGAGAGGGCCTTGTTCCAGCCCACTAGGATAATAAATATGATATTTTTATAGCAACGTACTGAGCTAGATTACGAACACTTGTTGCCATGTGGACGATGTGCTTCACTGTTTGCCTAGCGGCACCGTAATCGCACTTGGGGGATGAATGCCTTTGCGATTCGTACAGGGAGTCTGCACAGACTTGGTCCTGATAAGGTTTAATTTTGACCATTTCCTACAAGGAAGATCAAATCCAGGAACTTCTGACGTGACTGATGGCATGTCCTGTAACTCTGGAGGGGCAAAAGCTGTCCAATCATGTGACCATTGTTGCACTAGGTCGAAGTTTTCATTGAGTAGTGTCGCAGCTTGAGCGAAGCCTGCAAGGCAAAGATCCGATATATCAGCATGGATTGGAAAGTCCCAATTTTCCAATTATCTTGTGATAATCTTTAATGAGAGCATTACATCTGCGAAGGTGAGCTGGAGGAATGTGGCTCGAGATTGGCAGCCATTGGGTAGGAGTGCGCCTAACCCGCGAGGACTGGCGCAAGGGTACTTTTGACCCGAGGCATTAATAATGCTCTATATTTTCGTTTTGGTCAGCCCTTATTTCCTGTCGCTTACTGTACCTTCCTTCCTAGCCTTGAACTTCATCCTGCAAAAGATACATGTCCATAGTTTTTTGAACACTCAAATTATTTCTATATTATTTACGGTTGGGTCAGATATACCCATGGCGCCAGTCCTTGCGTGACAACTTTCGAATTACGTTAGTCGGGACAATCTGTAAAACATAAGGGAGAAAAACCAACTATTTTGGTGCAGCACAATCACATAGCTCACGTTCTTGTTGATCCATGTTTAAGGTCTAAGGACACCTAGGCCACCAGCTCCTTAAAAAAATCGGGATGGCCGCCACTATCCAGGCCAATTATGCTGTTACGAATATTAATGTCATTTTTCTGCTTGTTAAATTTGAAAAATTCTAAATAAATCTCATTTTATATTGGGAATACATAAGAAGACACCAGGTGTAAAATTACTTCATTAAAATTCGCACGACTACGACAAAAAGTGAGTGACACACTGGGACAAAATGTCCCGGTGCCAGTCCTAGTGTTATATTTTTACGCCAAGGGCTAATTACTCCCGATATGCTCACATAAATCAACCCGTTTATAAAAATTTGTATGGGCTGGGCCTGAGTGGATGAATGAACGCAATAAGATGCGTAGGCTATTTAAGTTATGAATATATCAGAGACTATGATCTGATTCCACTCTATCCAAGTTTGTCCACTGAATGGTATAATAACTTTCCTATAGGGATGTAAAAAAAAAGAAATCAGTGCTGTATATAGAAATTCAAGATCCTGTCACCTTGAAACATGTGTATTTGAGCAGTTAATAATATTAATGGTCAGCTAGAACACGAAAAAAGGTGGTAATGCATTATTTTGCGCACGTGTGTAAGCAGGCGGTGAATTAGAAACAGCTAGTTTCCCCTGTAATTAGTAAGTTAATGTAATTTATGTCGCCGAATTAGCATAAAATAGGACTGGTTGCCTCCCCCCGCATGGAGGCAGAACAATCGGCATTGTTACAGACAAGCTGTTGGCCACGCCCTAGCGGGAAGCTGTGCCAGCAACCCCCCTCCCTTCCCCGCCACAGATACACCACAGCGTAACGTTAATGTAAATTGAAAATTCATCACTGTACTTCCTAATTGATTACATCAGTTTCCCATTACTTGCTGTAATGTTGCAATACAACATAGAAATATTGTAATCTGAAATTATTTTGAAAGTTGGTTACTGTAGGCTACAGAATAAAGCGAAGGAGTTGGTGTATTGTTCACTCTTTTTAGAACCCTCACAATGAAAGAAAAGCCTTAATCCTGCATGTTTCGTTGGAGAATCAGTGATAGATTCACTGATATTATTAGACCATTGAAACAGCGTACAATGTACAAAATACAAAAGTGAATAACGTACTGTACATTATTCCAATCCCAATTAGGTTATTGTTATATGTCTTTGTCGACAATTTTGTGCATGATATCGAGAACAACATTCGCTGCACAGATCACACACACATTCTTCAGTTGGTTCGTGGAATCGCTTGTTTTGGCAGAACTTGTAGTGAAAGCCATGTGTAGCGTATCGTGTCATTATGTGTCGGAGTTCATAGTTTGTCTGTTTCCATTCGTCGGTCATTATGGCGTCAGTTGAGTAGAAATCATCCCAGATAGCGTTTTGCATTTCTTTGAGGATTTGAAGGGCACTCTCATAGGCCTCGGTGTGCGGCAGAAGCATCTGCAGTCTAATGTCTTCTATGAAGAACATTTCTTTTGTGAAGACGTAAGTCAGTCTGGACAGCGCTGTCTTCCCGATACCCAAGGCTCTTTTCATATAGCGGGCCTTGACTTTCTCTATTGTTAATAGGTCATTTTCTTTTAGTTTGTCCCAAATTATGTGGATTCCGTAAGTCGCTATTGGTGCTATGGCCGTTTTAAATAATGTCATAGCCGTTTTTTTTTATCGAGAGTTGTTGGGGCTGCTCAATGTTGGAAATTGCTTTTATCGCTGCTGTTGCTCTCTCTTTCACATGAATGCTGAATGATGTCAGTGTTGTTTGGAGAGTAACTCCAAGATATTTGAATTCACTGATATGCAACCATTTTGCTACAGAGAAGCAGTTTACATTTTTCAGCAGTTGTGTGTGTGTGTGTGTTTTTTTTTTTGGCTTATGTTTCTGCTGTGTTGACTGTATTAATTAGGGTGTACTTTCGGCGTAAATGCATTGGGATTTAAATTAAGTCACCATTCCGGCATTCACCTGGAAAGAGAGTGGAATTCTGCCGTGTGACAGGGAAGGAAATACTACTAATATCGTATGCCTTCGGGTGCCGGGTACATGCTTGCATGTCAAATTTTGTTGTTCCTTGGAGCGCTATGAAAGTAAAGGAGGTTAAATATTTAAGCTCCTTGACACTATAGCGGTTTATAGTAGAGAAAGGAGAAACTTTTTGTTGGCGAAAAATCCCGAGATTAATTTTGTCATTATGAACACGGCCTACTGAATTCAAATGGGTTCTTTAACATGCCAACAACGTATGACATGCGTACTGAAATTTTTGTCGCCTTTTCAAAAATCACTTACCAAGTGAACGGAAGGTGATGGGAAAGGATTAAGTCAGATATAACAGGAGTTGATGTAGAAAATCTATTTCCCATCTTCAATCCTTATACCAAGGTTACAATCATTCATCATGACATAACTGGAAATCGAAATCATAGACTTCAGTTCAAAATCAGCTACCGTCAGCACCTTCTTACAACATAGTGGGTATTTTCGTATGCATATTAGATTGTCATAGTGAATTAAGTCCTTGTGTAAACGTTAGTTTTAATAAACTAAATCTAATTACACTTAATCCCTAACATTTTAATACGGCACTCAAAATTACAGGGCAGCAGCAGGAGAGCTTTTGAATAAATTGCAATAATATCTTAGCTATTTATCTTATAAATTTCTTCATTAAGTGACTGAAATGTATTTACATACTAGCGGTGCGCAGCCAGTAGAGCGTGATGGGTATCAGTCAACTGAATGTCGTCCAATTAGTCGATTATGAAAACCATTGATTAATTCGGCTGTTTTAAAAACAGTCGACTGAATCAACGATTGCTTACCTCACAATAAACAAGTCGTTTGGTTCATGACTAATTCAACAAATACTTGAAATCATTTGAATTCAAAAAACAGGTTATCAGACGAAATTCGACACACATCCAAGTACAAGAGGCTAAATTACCATCATGAAACAACAACAGTACTTTTTACAAAGCTTTAAATCTGTAGAAGTTAAATATGCACTGTATGTTGGCTGATTTTGTCATCGATGTACTGTATTTCCGTCTGTCATACCTTTGGTTTTTGACAGACATTATGAACACACTTTAGAGAAAATTAAAAAAAATGAAGAGTTATTTATAATTCACACCTTTTTTTCATTTCATTTTATACTGAAGCTAGTTTATTTGGGTTTGAAACAGCTGAATCAAATATGTTCGACTGCTTTCATCTATGGAATGTTAGTATATAAAACTTCGAATTATTGAATTATTTAGGGGCGTTACTAAATCGTGGTCATGTATCACCGTGCACTTATGTGTGTGGGGTCTGTTTAATAACCTGTGTAACTATTAAGGCAATGTGTTTTAATGGTGTCTAGGATTTGAGGATGAGGTAACCATGGCCTTAATTTAGGTACCATTCCATTATTTGCCTGGAGTAGAAGCGGGGAAATGATGAAACAACAAAGATTTAGTGTTCCAGTTTTTAGAATTGCTGTTGTTGTTTCATTCGAGGGGTTTGGTCATCGTTGCCATATAACCCTGTTAATTAGGATGTATACCAGGTGAATCAGCTGCCCCAAATAATATTGTTTTATGCAGCCCAACTAGCGTTGTTATCAGGAAGGTCGACATTTCTCTGCTTGCATCCCGTATGGTACTAATGAACTGCAAGCATATCCGGCAAACGGTATTGAACACCACCATTTTCCCCCTCGATGTGACTACAGACTTGGGCCGATAGCCTAGATGTTAGGCCCCTTAAAACAACAATTATCATCATCATCTGACTACAGACTAAAACGAGGGAAAAATAATAGTGTTCAGTATCGACTTTCCAGATAACACGCGTTGTATATATACTGTATATCTTATTAAATTATTCACTTATTTATTTATTCATTCATTCATACATAGGCTACACACATAAATAATTTGCATGACAACCTGTGTTATTGTGGTGTATGTAGAAGCGTGTGTATTAGCAGTTTAGGTGGGAATTGGGAAGGATGCAGTCGTGGCCTTGGGTCAGAAACCATCCCGGCATTTGCTTGGAGAAGAAGTGGGAAACCACGGGAAACCACTCCCAGGTTGAGGTGGCAATCGAACTCACCACTTCTCAGTTATGCCTCGCGAAGTTAAGTGTACCCGGTTCGAGCATCAGAACAGAATTAAAACTCCTGGCAGCCCCAGGAATTGAACCCGGACCTCTAAGGCGACAACCAAGAATGCTAGGCCTAGATGCTACACCACCAGGTGGCCTAAGGTTTTTTAGCCTTCTTTCTATATTTGCAAAAAGATGAAAGTAGACTGTTCGCCATCTCTTGATGAATACAGTACTTATGCATTTGTCAGTTGGCACAGGCTGGAGTAAAAGGTGGCTTTTCACCGATGTCTCAGTCTCACTCATGGCTGTGATTATATGGAAGCTACTGAGGTATGGGTGGGGCTTAGTAATGGCATTCGAGGCACAGTCAGTGCCTGTGAATGCTGTGAAAGGTTCAACTCATAGGGTTAGGACTACTGTTCTGACTCAGTGAGGAAAGCAATGGCAAACTACCTCACTCCTCTTCTTGCCTAGAACGCCTCAAAATAGTGCTGCCTTGGGTTTTTGTGGGTATCTACTCACATAACGTAACGGCGGTACTTTTTGAGGATCCAACCAGCCTTCGGGCTGACTACCTAACAGACAGACAGAGAAAGTAGACTTATGAGATATACACGGGCCAAACGTTGTCACAGGACTGTGTGTGTGTGAGTGTGTATACCTGCCCCCCACCCTATCAATTTGAACACGACGAAACCAAATTGAAATAAATTTCGTACAGAGGTAGCACTAGCAAAGAGCACCTCAGTGTCATGTTTTATATTGCCGTCATCTTTACCAAAGGCTTGCCACGGTGGGTGAGTGGTTATCTTGTCGGACTACCAACTCCAAGCTTGCAGGTTCGCTCCTGGCCATGGTAAGTGATTTTTGAAAGGCGACAAAAATCATGACATGCATGTCATACGCTGTTGGCATGTTAGAGAACCCATTTGAATTCAGTAGGCCGTGTTCATATTGACAAAATTAATCTCGAGAATTTCCGCCAACACAAAGTTCCTCAATTCTTTACTAGCAAGCGCTATAGTGTCAAGGAGTTTAGAGAACTAACCTCCTTGACTTTAATAGCGTTCCAAAGAACGACAAAATTCGAAATGAAAGCTGCCCTCTGGTCGTAAAATAACAAAGCTTGCACCCAACACCCGAGGCCATACGATATTATTATTATTATCTTTTCCAAAACTTAATGGCGGCCACTCAAATGGTCAAAACTTACAATTAAATTACGACCAAACTAATCATCGGATATTTATTTTGATAAAAACATACCTTCATATGGGACACGTCTTGCTCCAAAACTACAAGGTCATCAGCCGTACCATTTCAGTATGGTGGCCGTGTGAATTATGCAAGCTTTATAATGCATAACGTAGGACCCACCAGTTCCGATTATCGAACCGAGAATATTTCAAACTGTTCAAAATGACGTGGCCCGTTCGAAATTGAAGGTTTATAATATAATATTATACTGCAGAAGTGACTTTAAAAAGCTCAGCCGTCTCGTTTACAAGACAAGATGGCAGCTGATCTCTCGATCAGATATATATTTCACTATTATGAGTATGCTGCATGCAGTATAGCCTACTGATAGAAATAATATAAACTTTGTATGAAATGGATTATAATGAATATATACTCCAGTGAATAAATCGTTTAGTCCAAGTCATTATTTGCCAAGACGTTGTATGTAAATCGATTGATAACGTTAAAGTTCGGTGGACACGGTTGGCTCTGTGGTAAAGCTTTGGTCTTTCACCCGGTCGGCCGGGGTTCAAAACCCATCAGAGTTGTATTTTTTTACTTGATTTTTTTTATTGTTTATTAAGTACTGAGACATTATAAAATTGAGCGTTATGTTGTGAATCTTGCAATGGAAAATATAGTCTTCTTCTTCTTGTTTCGTATAGGCCATCTAAGGACCACGACATTCAACTGTTACATTTGGAGTGGGCTTTGATGTTTGCCCAGTAGTTACGCATCCTCTGGCTGTGTTGTTCCCTCCTCTCCTGTGTCCAGAGGGCACCTGTTTTCTTTCTTAGCGGTTTGTCCTGGAACCTCAATTGCTGAAGCATCTTCCTGAGAGATGTCCAGTCTGAAAATATATTCTATATTTAATTAAAACAAAGTTCGCCACCGGATCTGCTCGGGCGACATCTACTAGCAACAAGGTGAACTATGCGTGTGCTAACCACGGCCTACTAGATGCGAGCTGCGCTCTATACTGTCCTTGACTTTCCCAGTTAGTAACCCTATACATATAGTGTAATTGAAAAATTTCTTCTTGTGGCCGGTAGAGCACATTCACCCCCAAGGATAGGCGCGATTAAAATTAGCTGTGCAGTAGGTTTATTAAATGTGATTTTCCCAGTGATACGTTTAGACGAACGACGTTTTGTTTCTGTTTCAATTATTATACGTAGTCGGTGTTAATATGCTGAGTTTCTAAGTTGTTTGGAGTGTTTGCAAATGAAATTGTAAAATGCTGGGGTAAATTATAAACTATGGTTTGAACGCCGCCGCTCAAATCCAGTATGTCATAGACTACTGATGTGTGCCATTTTGCACTTCGAATAGGAAGGAAATAGGAGGTGACGACAAGAGTTATAACTATAACCATACATTTAGGAGAAAGTAGGCTATTATGTTCTTTCCTGAACATCTTGTTTAATACTATATCTTGATAATAATAATGATAATTATTGTTCTAAGGGGCCTATCATCTAGGATATCGGCCCATAATGGTTTGGATGTTGATAATATGAAATGGAAACTGTAACTAAAACCACCTACTCACTCACATACTACTGTAGAAGAGAAAAGAGGACAAACGAAAGAAGAGAACACGGGAAATGAAAGACAGGGAAAAGATTTGCCCTCAACCCTGGAAGAACGAGGACTGAGGAACTCGGAAAGAAATAGAGCCATGAAAGGCAGACTGGAAAGATAAAGAGGAGAGGGACCGCCCCAAAGGCAATGGGAAAAGGGAAAAATTGACTAAGCTCAGAAATCCCTCGGGAGCGCTAACTCCCAAGCACACCAGTAGTGAGCACATGCGGGTGTAGTATTATCCAGGATGCACCGTACGTGGTGGGACTACACTCACCCTGCCTCCTTTAGGGCGCTGTGAAGAAGGTAGGAGATACCATGAAATGAAAAGAAGAGGTCTGACCCCTCAAACCATTATGCCACCGGGGTCGGAAGAGAACCAGAGTTGACCAATTGATATCGACAGGTAAGATGCCAGAGAAGAGCCCGGCACAAGTAAGCGGTAGCAATTCCGGACTCAGCTGGGATCCCGTGGTCACCAACCCACGTTCCACTAAATGTGAGCCATGGGGGTGAGAGAGATCCTTATGTTCTACTTCAGCCAGTGAATCAGTAAGATTGGTGACACTGCCCAGGAATTCCTGAAACATTTAAAGACATTTTGAAATTAATGACATTATCCATCATTCAAGTGCACTTAAACATACAGTATAATAATAATAATAATAATAATAATAATAATAATAATAATAATAATAATAATAAAAAAATTAGAGGTTTTACGTCACTTGAAACAACTGTGGCTTTTAGAGACGCTGGGGTGCCGGAATTTTGCCCCGAAGGGGATCTGTAACGTGCCAGTAAATCTACTGACGCGGCACCCTCGCATTTGCGCACCCTCAAATGCCAACTGGCTGCGCCAGGATTCGATCCTGCAACCTGGGACCAAGCAAGCGAGAACGTTACCGCTGAGCCACGCAGACAGCCAAACATGCAGTATGTAGAGCATGTTAAACAATTGTTCTTAACTCTTGTAGCTTATTTTAGGGGTTTTGCGACATCGTGGTAATGTAGTCCCGTGTACTTGGTTGGGTGTGGAATTTGTCTGATGACCTGTATTTGTGATGGCAGTACTAGTGTTTGTATTTGTAAATTCGGGTTATGATTGAGAAGAAGGCGGTCGTGGCCTTAATTTAGGAACTATTTCGTCATTTGCCTGGAGTAGAAGTTGAAAACCACGGAAAACCACTTCCAGGATGGCTGAGATGGGAATCGAACCCTCCTCTTCTCAGTTTTGTCCCACGTGGCTGAGTGTACCCCGTTCCAGCCTTCACACAGAATTAAAATTTCTTGGCAGAGCCCGGAATCGAACATGAACCTCCGGGATGACATCGAAAAATGCTAGCCACTACACCACGAGGTGACCACTGTGAATTTTGTCAGCATATCTAACATGGATGGTGAGTAACGTCCTAGATGCTAGCTGTCCCCAGCAAGTCCGGGTTCGGTTCCTGTCTCTGCCACGATATTTAATTCTGGTCTGATGGCTGGAACTGGGTATTTCTAGCCCTGTGAGGCAAAACTTACAAGAGATGGGATCCATTTCCACCTCAGCCATCCTAGAAGTGAGTTTCCGTAGTTTTCCACTTCTAGTCCGGGAAAATGCTGGGATGGTCCCTAACTTAAGGCCGAGGGCGCCACTTTCTAAATCCTTACCTGACTTACAAATACACACACTGCTACAGATTCCATAATAACACCGGTTATCTGAAAACTTCTATACACACATCTAGATTTTGTAGAACATAATTAATTCTCAGAACAGTGGTGATTAGAATAACCATTTGACAAGTATCATGAACCCGTGTACGTAAAGGCATATGCAATCTATCTGATAACCTACGTTGTTATAGTGATCATACTAATGAGTGTGCTTGCAATTGGGTACTGCGATTGAGAAAGAGGCAACCGTGACGAAAATATACCTTGATAACACACGGAAAACATTTGGTACGAGGGAAGTTTCGAAAATTAGTTTCGTCTTATTTCTCACAGGGACCCTTATTTCCAAAGTGACATACTCCATGGTACCATGAACTATACACCTTGCACGGTTTTTATCATAGTCACCATCGACATTGACACACTTGTTGTAGTGTGTTTAAAGTTTGAAGAAACCACTCTGGTAAAACTTGGTGCCCTACGAGGCAAGGAATTGTCGCACAGACTGCTCAGGTCCAGGTTTCTCGTCACCTCTTTTGCGGACACTTTTCGGTAACCCAACACATCATGGAGCATGTGATGGGCCCGGGCACGACCAATACGCAGTGTGGACGCCACGTCTGACACCGTTATGCGCCTGTCCGCTAACACCATGTCCTCTACTCGAGCAATACTGTTTTCATTCGTGGATGTGAACGGACGCCCACTTCGATCTTTAACCTCCACACTCTGTCGTCCTTCACTGAACATGCAACACCTGCGACCAACCGTTTAACGAGACATGACTGCTACATCATACACGGTCTGTAGGCGTTCATGGACGACAGACACACTAGTCCTACGTGCCCATTCATACAGCACACACTTCCATTGGTCAGTACACGTTTGTCTGCCATCGTGAGTTGTACTCGATTGATATCGTGCACGCCAGTCTGCTGCTCCTCTCTCTTCGTCGGCACATTGCGCATGCCTCATTCCCCCTCCGCTAACGCTCCTTACGTCGTTGAACCAGCCACGGGTGTGAATTCTTATGGCGATCGTTTGTGTCACCTGGTGTACCATCTCGTGCAATAAAATAACGAAACTTACTTCCTGAAATTCCCTCGTAAGTGCGGTATGAGTATGACTAAATAAATACACTGTACTGGAAGAATTGAATAGAATAAAATAGAATAGATCTCGTGTATTTACCACCAACACGTCATGTCCAATTACAGATAATGTAATAAAATATAATAAATAACACAGCTATTCTAAGTAATTTGAACATAAACCACCGATGTAACGTAAAATAAACATTCAAGATAAATAAATAAATAAATAAATAAATAAATAAATAAATAGATAAATAAATGGAATGCTTAACAAACCACTCAGCTGGCTCGATCGAAAGATTTGAAGTTAATGAAAGAAAGATCATTAGGAAAATTCTTGGTCCTAAGTTCAAAGATGGAGGTTGCAAGCTCTGGAATAATTCAGAAATATACTCCCATACTGAGAAGATCTCAAGTGTAATCCGGAAACGGAGAATAACATTCTATGCCCACCTCCTCAGAATGCCAGATAGTAGATTCTCCAATCGCCTATTATTATAGTCTACTTCCGAGGTTTAAAGGTGGTGCCCCATTGGCTGGTGGAAGTGGATAAGAACTTGTTAAAGTTTAAAATTTCTGTATCAGAAATCTTGCTCAGAACCCTATTGAAACAAAAACTCTGTCGGGTTCATCAAGAGGAAGTAAAACCCAACAAGAGATATGTTCACTCGGATGATTGGAAGAAATCCCATTCCGAAAGAATGAAGTCGTGGTGGGCTAACAAGAAGAAAAACAGTTGAGATCTCGCGGTCCCTAGCGGCCACAATGATAAAAGTAAAGTAAGTAAAAGTAAATAAATAAATAAATAAATAAATAAATAAATAAATAAATAAATAAATAAATAAATAAATAAATAAACAATCAAACATATGTAAGGAAGAGCCAATAAGTTTACAATACAATAATAATAATAATAATAATAATAATAATCCACATGAACCTGGCAAAGAAGCACTCCTTAATTAATAATGTTCTGCCTTACCATCAATACTTTCCTGATGCTGTTCTGGAGAATGATACACACAAGCTACTCTGGGACAGGTCAGTGATCACAGATAGACCTATATCAGCAAACAGACCAGACATTATTCTTATTGATAACGTGCAGAAGAAAACGCTTCTAATACAGTGCCCGAAAAATTAATAGCAACTCGGTGCTTTTTTACTTTGTATTAAGCTATTTCATGATTCATTTAGACAGGTATGCACAAAGAACTATAATCCATATATTTTTTGATATCTTGTTTCATTTCAACTCTAATCCAGACAAAAACGTTAATGTATTGCTGTTTACATGGCAGTTTGTGTAGAATTTGTCAATCGAAGGCACAAGTGCCAAATTTTACACCTCATGGAATAGTTTCTTATCTTTGCACTAGTACTTTGTGGGATAGGCTTTTGACCTCACAACTTCTTGACACCTTCTTGGCATGAAATCTACTAGATTTTGGGGAGTTTCAACGAGTATTCCATGATACCTGACGTTTACAATTTGTCTCGATCAATTGCAGTTTTGTTCTGGACCTCCTTTCTCTTAATTTCTTCTATCAATATCATCAAAAAAATTCTATGGAATTTAGATCTAGTGAATTGACAGGTCAAGACAATGCTGTGACATTTTCCTGCTTAGTTAGGAAGTCTTTAACCACTTTTTCACGATGGCAGAGTGCTGACTCGACCTGAAAAATGAATGGTTGTCCTGGAAATAAATCCCGTCCTGACGGCAACATCATCATCTCCAAAATTGTCTTGTACATGGCTCCATTAACGGTAGATTCTATGGCATGGATACGTCCGACACCGTTGTATGAGAAACACCCCCAAAGCATAAAACTAGTTGGGAACATGACAGTTTTCATAGTACGGGCAGGATTCAGTGCTTCACTAGCTTTCTTGAACACTCGACAACCCCCATCACTTCCACCAATGTTGATTTTTGATTCATCACTAAAATTACGCCACTGTTCGGCTAACCAGTGCTGATGTTCTTTATCCCACAGTACACACTTCGTACATTGTTGTTTGGTGAACGTTGGTTTATTGACTGGCTTCTTAGACACCAAATCAAATTTTCGCAATCTTCCTTACAGTTCTAAAACAAACATTAAACCCAGAAGTTTCCCTCCATTTCTCTGCAAGTTCTTCCGAGGTAGCAAATCTGTCTTCCAAACATAATTGACGTAAAACATTGTCACATCTGGGTAAAGTTTTCGGTTTTCTGCCACATTTTCCCACTTTACGACCCATAACATCACCCCTATCTCGAAAATTACGCAACTGTCTCTCAACGTACTTTTATGCACACCCACAATTTCAGCAATTTCACTATTAGTTTTACCTCATTCACTCAAAGTCACAATCTGTGTAGCCTTTCTTGGTGTTATATCACATTTTCTACCCATTTCTGAATCAGAATCTGTCAATCAAACTCCCTCAATCACAAAAACTCAACAGGTAATCACGAAAAATGTCTAATGATCATTCAAAGGGTTAATTAATAGACAAGAAGTAGGATTGCACAACAGGAAGTAGTAATTAGCAACAGAGACATCTGTAGACAATGAATAAAACTTCCAGGAGCATTTACTGCCATCTGCTGGCAAAATACACACTAACACGTAAAATGCAAAATTTTGCTCTTGTGCTTTCAATTTACAAAACCTACACAAACTGTCATGTAAACAACATAAATTTAATATGTTACCTTGCAATAGAGTGGTAATTATACAGGTTTTCAAGAAATATTCGGATGGTATTCATTAGGAAACACCTGTGACACTGAAACATGAAATAACTTAATATAAAGAGGAAACTCACTGAGTTGCTATTAATTTTTCCGGCACTGTAGATATCGCAGTCCCTAACTCGCATAATATCCAGCAAAGTTATACTGAAAAAGTGACGAAATACGTGCCTCTGGCTGAAGAGATCCGAAAGATGTGGCGACAGGAATTTGTCACTGTATTGCCTATCATAATCTCTTCCACAGGGATCATACCGAAGTCGCTGAAGGCCAACCTCGATAAATTTTAGAGACCTGCTCCATAGTTCGTTCGTTCCTCAACCTACCAGTACAGACAACTCCACTCCATCTTGCAACAAATACCGATGGAATGGTGAATTGTACCCAACGGTATGGTGAACATATGAGACAATAATAATAATAATAATAATAATAATAACAATAATAAGAACACATATAACAAGAAGTGTCTCCCCCGAAAGACTAAAATGAGACACTACCAGACAGTTATACGTCCTGAAGCCTTATATGCATCAGAATGTCTAGTATTCAACCTGAAGGGACTCACGGACAAACTCGAAGTACAGGAGAGAAAGATAATGACGAAGATATAGGGAGGGACCTGTTAAGGAAGGTAATGAATACAGAAGGCGGCCTAATCAAGAGCTCTACACATACTGTGAAAGAATCACGGATGTTGTTAGGAAACGACGTCTAGCATTTTATGGGCACGTCTACAGGATGCATCCTACCAGGTTGACCAATCAGCTCTTCGGTTACTGGCAAAAGCGGAAGACCAAGTCACCATGGTTGTGGGAAGTGAGCAAAGATCTGCAAGAACTTGGAGGGACGGAAAGAGACTTAAAAGACCGGACATCTCTCAGAAAGATGCTTCAGCAATTGAGGTTCCAGGACAAACCGCTAAGAAAGAAAACAGGTGCCCTCTGGAACCAGGAGAGGAGGGAACAACACAGCCAGAGGATGCGTAACTACTGGGCAAACATCAAAGCCCACTCCAAATGTAACAGTTGAATGTCGTGGTCCTTAGATGGCCTATACGAAACAATAATAATAATAATAATAAGCACAGAACGTGATATTTTATGTCGCATATCCCACATGCATAAACCAAAAATTGAACCCTGTTCACCTTTATTGGAGGTAAGCAGCATGGCCATTGGACTATCACGCCCCTTATCTGTGTAACAAGCAATCATAATCTATGCGTAGGAGTTGGCAATAGTCCTCTTCAACATTGCAGCCAGTTTCTGCTTTCCAGAGGCAGATGACCTCGTAGTTCCGCCCCATAAAACAACAATAACTAACTAACTAACTCTCTGCATTCCGTGTATGCCAGCAAAGGACACCGATCACTTCCCACTGTAGACATATCTAGAGGACATTAACGAGATATCCGTGATAACAGGCCAGGTTCCTTCTAATTAGAGTATTTAATTTTGCAACACCCTATCTATAAAGTGAAAGCCTCCGTGGCTTAGGCGGCAGCACGCCGGCCTCTCACCGCTGGGTCCGTGGTTCAAATCCCGGTCACTTCATGTGAGATCTGTGCTGGACAAAACGGAGGCAGACAGGTTTTTCTCCGGGTACTCCGGTTTTCCCTGTCAAAATTTCATTCCAGCAACACTCTCCACTATCATTTCATTTCATCTGTCATTCATTTAATCATTGCCCCAGAGGAGTGCGTCAGGCCTCGGCAGCCGGCACAGTCCTTATCCTCGCCGCTAGATGGGGGCTTCATTCATTCCATTCCTGACCCGGTCGGAGACAGGAAGCAGGCTGTGGATTTTCATTTTCTATGTATAAAGTAACTTCATTGCTTCCGGTCTCCTGCACTTTCCATCATGCGTGGCACTCTCACAGACAGGAATAACTTGTCTGAGAAGATCTCAGATAAGTATCTTATCTATGATCTCCAATAACATATAAGATTACTTGCGAAATTAACTCGTTTCTCCTTTATTTTCAAGTGGCCTAAGTATAATAACTCATCAAGAACTGTATTAGCCTACTTTCGATTTTTGCAAAAAATGAAAGTAGACTTATGAGATCAACACAGGGCGAAAAAAAGTGTGTCTGTCTGTGTGTTTGTATGTGTGTGTTTGTGTATGTGTGTGTGTGAGTCTGTGTGTGTGTGTGTGTGTGTGTGAGTCTATGTACTCTGAATGTCTGTCCCCCCCTATCAATTCGAACACGGTGAACGCGAATTGAACGAAATTTGGTACAAAGGTAGCACTAGCAAAGGACACCTCAGTGTCATGTTTTATTTCGCCGCCATTTTGATGGAAACGTAATGGCGGCCTCACAAATGTTCAAAGCTTAAATCATATTACGACTAACCTAATCATCCGATCTCTACCAAATTTTGCAACAACATACCTTTATGGGGGGAGCATCCCTTGACCAAACTAATAGGTCATCAGCCTAATAGTTTGCGGATGGCGGCCATCTTTGTGTGAAAATCGATTCCCCCTATTAATTCGAACACGGTGAAACCGGATGGAACAAAATTTGGTACAGAGGTAGTACTAGCAAAGGGCACCTCATTGTCATGTCTTATATCGCCGCCATCTTGACGGAAACGTAATGGCGGCCACACAAATGTTCAAAGCTTAAATCAAATTACGACTAACCTAATCATCCGATCTCTACCAAATTTTGCAACAACATACCTTTATAGAGGAAGCATTCTTTGACAAAATTAATGGGTAATTAGCCTAATAGTTTGCGGATGGCGGCCATCTTTGTGTCAAAATCGATTCTCCCTATTAATTCAAACACGGTGAAACCGAATGGAACGAAATTTGGTACAGAGGTAGCACTAGCAAAGGGCACCTCAGTATCATGTTTTATATCGCCGCCATCTTGACATAAACGTAATGGCGGCCACACAAATGTTCAAAGCTTAAATCAAATTACGACTAACATAATCATCCGATGTCTACCAAATTTCGCAACAACATACCTTTATGGAGGGAGCATCCTTTGACCAATTTAATAGGTCATTAGCCTAATAGTTTGCGGATGGCGGCCATCTTTGTGTCAAAATCGATTCCTCCTATTAATTCGATCACGGTGAAACCGAATGGAACAAAATTTGGTACAGCAAAGGGCACCTCAGTGGCATGTTTTATATCGCCGCCATCTTGACGGTAACGTAATGGCGGCCACACAGATGTTCAAAGCTTAAATCAAATTACGATTAACCTAATCATCCGATCTCTACCAAATTTTGCAACAACAAACCTTTATGGAGGGAGCATCCTTTGACCAAACTAATAGGTAATTAGCCTAATATTTTGCGGATGGCGGCCATCTTTGTGTGAAAATTGATTCCCCCTATCAATTTAAACACGGTGAAACCGAATTGAATGACATTTTTTACAGAGGTAGCACTAGCAAAGGGCACCTCATATTCATGTTCAATATCCCTATAGCACTTTGTATTTCAACAAGCTACTACAACCAACATTCAATTATACTCCTTGAAAAGGACAAAGAGTTATAACAATACCCATGCATTTAAGAGAAAGTAGGCTATATGTTCTTTACTGAACATCTTGTTTTATATTACGAAATGCGATGTTCCAATTGATTGACTACCGTTGAGTTATTACATAAACAGTCCGCGGCTGTCATATTAGAGGCTGCAATAATGACTCAATGAACTGCAAGAAGACCGGTCAGAGTTGGGAA
The DNA here is from genome assembly GCA_946902985.2 of Meconema thalassinum. Taxonomy (NCBI): domain Eukaryota; kingdom Metazoa; phylum Arthropoda; class Insecta; order Orthoptera; family Tettigoniidae; genus Meconema; species Meconema thalassinum. Next base: position 612,812,700 of record OX336388.2, read on the forward strand.
GTGACGCGTTGCAAGTAACACCATTGCTAATAAAAGTTACGTTTTGATAGGAACGCGGGATAATGGCATTAATCAAATAATTCAGTAGCTATAACAGCAACGCCGATGACGAGAAAGTGGGTTGGTGCAAATACCATATTCTCTTTACTGTGGAGCTCGATGCCATCTATGAACTTTGCAGTTTGCACTATGGGTTGCACGACTCCACTTTCTTGTGTGTACCGACTCTTGAGTTCGTTGCAGTCAATTGCTTCATGTTTCCCGCAACACCCGTTAGTGCAGCGAATCCACGACCTTCTAACCTCGCTGTTCCTCCCCTTAGAAAAATAACTAACTATCGTGTTAAATGGAACCCGTTTATTTTGTTGACTTAATATGCTCATATTGGTCTCAAGTAGATAATAGCAATTTAAAAAACATTCCGCAAGCATGTCAGTAAACTTTATTTTATTTATATCAACATAATCCTACTTGAAAATCCACAAGATTTACGACGAGTTGGGTTATCGGGAGGTGTCGGCAAGATGAGTGCCGAAACAACTCACCCCTGATCACAAGACTGGGGGGGATGGCGATAAGCCTCGAACACTTATGGTGGTACCGAGTGAGTTAACCGTGACTGTTTCGGCGTGGCTGCAGGCAGTCGCTCACATCCGGGAGGCGAGGAGGTTCGAATCCCCACTTGAAGATGGTTTTCTGTGGTTTCCCATCTTCCTTCTAGGCAAATGCCGGGGTTGGTCCCTAACTATAGGCCACAGCCACTACCTTCCGATTCCTCGTCCTTACATTCACACTTTCCTCCCCAGACAACACGCCACACGTGACGGTACTTGTAGCTCACCCCATGGGTGTCCGCATAGAAGCAGCTACAAAAACTGGCGAGCACTAAATGGCATATGCTATAAAAAGAAAAAAATAGAAATAAGAAAGAAAAAAAACAATTATGGCGGTATAAGCGCGAAAGCGATGGCTTCATGTTCAGTATCATCACAGCGGATATGACATGAGACTCAAACCGCTCTTTTGTGTTCGTAGCAAAATAGCAACGATTTATATGTTAATTTTGTCATTTGTTAAAAAAAAGCTTCGCGTGCTTTGAAGGAATATCGAAAGTACCACTTGTATTTCGTAGATTTTCTTATACTGTACATTCAGCTAATTAAATATCTCATCTCTAAATCGCAAAAGAAAATGTATTAATGACTGCGAAAAGAAATGTCAACTCATTAGGAAACATGACTGGAATTTTATAGTAACATAACAATTAGCATATAGTAATATTAATAACTATATAATAAACGATTAATGAGGTGCACATATGTTTTATGTGAAGTTTCAGCGCCTTCATTATAAATGAGTGTCGTGAAGTGAGCAGGTGGTTTTAATACGTCTTGAGACACATTCTCCGCATTGATGGATGTCATTAGCGCGACATTCAAGCCTCAGTTGGCTTTGTGTAATATTATCTTCATAATTAAGCACTTATAAATATGTATAAAGTTAGTTTATGAAGTTTGTGATGAATGGACCTTCGTGTTGCGGAGATGTGCAAACTTAACAATAAATTTAAAATAATAATTCGCAATTCAAATTCAGCACGTGATTTATTTTGAGGTTGAATTTCCTGACAATAAACGGTGGAGTTCCTAACAAAGAGTGTTTGAATTTCCTTACAAAGAGTGCTTTAGTTCCTAACAAAGGATGTTTGAGTTCCTATATTCGAGTTCCTAACAGAGAACGTTTGAGTTATTAAGAAGAAATGTTTAAGTTCCTTATAATCAATGTTTGAGTTCCTTCCCTTGAGTGTGTTAGTTCCTTATAAAGCATGTTTGAGTCACTTACAAAGAGTGTTTTAGTTCCTAACAAAGAAATATTGAGTTCCTTACAAAGGGTGTTTGAGTTCCTTACAAAGAATGTTTGAATCCTTACCAAGAGTGTTTGAGTTCCTAACAAAGAAAGTTTGATTTCCTTACCAAGAGTTTAGTTCCTAACAAAGAGTATTTGCGTTCCATACAAAGAGTATTTGAGTTCCTTGCAAAGAGTGTTTGAGTTCCTTACAAAGGACGGTTGAGTTCCTGACAAAGAATGTATGAGTTCCTTGAGTTCCTTGCAAAGAGTGTTTGTGTTCCTTACAAAGGACGGTTGAGTTCCTAACCAAGAACGTTTGAGTTCCTGACAAAGAATGTTGGAGTTCCTTACAAAGGACGTTTGAGTTCCTGACAAAGATTGTTTGAGTTCCTTACAAGGAACGTTTGAGTTCCTTGCAAAGAGTGTTTGTGTTCCTTACAAAGGACGGTTGAGTTCCTAACCAAGAATGTTTGAGTTCCTTACAAAGAGTACTTGAGTTCCTTGCAAAAGACTTTGAGTTCCTGACAAAGATTGTTTGAGTTCCTTACAAAGGACGTTTGAGTTCCTGACAAAGAGTGTTTGAGTTCCTTACAAGGAACGTTTGAGTTCCTTGCAAAGAGTGTTTGTGTTCCTTACAAAGGACGATTGAGTTTCTAACCAAGAACGTTTAAGTTCATGTCAAAGAATGTTTGAGTTCCTTACAGAGGATGTTTGAGTTCCTGACAAAGAGTGATTCAGTTCCTTACAAGGAACGTTTGAGTTCCTTGCAGAGAGTGATTGTGTTCCTTACAAAGGACGGTTGAGTTCCTAACCAAGAATGTTTGAGTTCCTTACAAAGAGTATTTGAGTTCCTTGCAAAGGACGTTTGAGTTCCTGACAAAGAATGTTTGAGTTCCTTACAAAGAGCGTTTGAGTTCCTGACAAAGAGTGTTTGAGTTCCTTACCAGGGAAGTTTGAGTTCCTTACCAGGGACGTTTGAGTTCCTTACAAAGAATGTTTGAGTTCCTTACAAAGGACGTTTGAGTTCCTGACAAAGAGTGTTTGATTTTCTTGCAAAGAGGTTGGTTGGTTGTTCTTAAGTTTAGGGGCTGTGACAACGCGGTCATGTTAATTGTGATGACTGTATTAGTGTGTGTTATCTTTTTTTTAAATTTTTTTAATTCAAGTAAGAACTGCAGACTTTCGAATTTTTCAAATAATTCCTACTTTTGCCGCCAATCACCACCGTCAACGACTACTAGTTCAGAACTTAGCTATCAGACGCCACCGCAGTCGGCTCATGGCAACGAACGTAGGAACCTAAGAGCGTTGTTTACATTCTTAGCCTATACAATTTAGCTTCACACAGGTGTATTTAGTGGAAGGTTCTTTAACATGCCATAAATCTATGACATGGGACCGCCAGCTTTACTTCCCCATCGAAGGAAGGCATACAGAGGGATTTTTAACGCTCTTATAAAGAGGGTTTGAGTTCCTTACAATGAACGTTTCAGTTCCTAGCAAAGAATGTTTGAGTTCCTTACGAAGAGTGTTGAGTTCCTATCGTCTTGTTTATCTGCTTAAACGCACTTTTTAAACAAATAAACATATTCCGTTGACGTTTCAAGAAATGCAAGTTTTTTCCTATACTCCTTTCAATCATATTTGCTTTCAAAAAGGTTATATTGTCTTTATTAGACTGGTTCGATCCCGACGATGATATAATCTTTAAGTCTTCCGTTTCAAAATAAACTTTAAATTTCTAAAATTTAGAGGCAGCTAATAATCTGGCTTGTAATCAAACTCATATTCCTCTAGAGGTTGGAACACAATACAACACTTTCCTCATGCAAGCTCTGTAAATACCGCTAGAAATATTGAAGAACCGTCTTGTTATTCATCACTCACGCCAGGGAATGTGTCTGGACCTCATTCAATCAACGCTTACATATTCATCAGGTGGTGTACACACAGGAGCTGTATTCACAGAGAAGGTTATGAATTCGAATTATGAATGTTTCGCAACTTGGCCAAGAGACGTGGAGGAATGTACAATGAGCTCAACCTTCCCCACAGAATCCCTATGATAGCCTATGAGTTGAAACACACAGTATAAGTTACTGGGAATTGCTGGTAGCAATGTGACTATGGTAGGAATGTGAACATTGGTAAGACATTTATAAGAAGGTCAAAACGGACACCTTCTACCAACTGTTGCAAATATTTGGAACAAAATATTTTCTGTATCAGTTTGATATACTCTTTTATACAAGGCAAGAGCCATTTCATCTTAATTCGAAGAATGATGTTGTTGTTGTTGTTGTTGTTGTTGTTGTTTGAGTCTTCAGTATTTTGATTGGTTTGATGCAGCACTCAATGCCTCCCTGTCCTGAGCTAATCGTTTCTTCTCCACATAGCTACCACACCCTACATCCGAGGCAATCTGTTTAACATATTCTAATATTGGTTTACCCCTAAAGTTCTTGTCCTCGACCCTTCCTTGCATAACTAAGCTTCCTATTCCTGGGTGTCTTAATAGACTATGTGTCATAGCAACCTATCACTTCTCTTCATTAGCAGTCGACAGAAACATCTCTCCTCTCCTACTCGTCTTAATACCTATTCGTTTGTAACCCTATCTACTCATCTGATCTTCATCATTCTCTTGTAACACCACATTTCAAACGCTTCAATTCTCCTCTTTTCTGCTGCACCAATAGTCCAAGTTTCACGTCCATAGAGTGCCATGCTCCAGACAAAGGCTTTCAAAAATGACTTCCTAATACCTAAATCTATATTCGATGCCAACAGATTCCTTTTTTGTAGAAATGCCTTCCTTGCCTGAGCCAATCTACTTTTTATATCCTCTTTGCTTCGTCCATCACTGGATATTTTGCTTCCTAAGTAACAGAAGTCTCCTACTTCCTTCAGCTTTTCACCTGCCAATTTGATGTCCATAGAGGCTTCTGATTATTTTGGACTGTATTCAAATATTTTTGCTTAACATTTATTAATTTTCTTCATGAATTATTTCCTCAAGACGGAGTCACAACTGATACCTATCGGTACATATCGAACATCTTTGGGATGAATTGAACGTCAGATGCGAGCCAAACAAGTCACCAATAAACAAGGATCAACTAGTGCACCATCTTCAGGAAGAATGGAAACATATACCGCCTTTAGTGTATCAGAACTTAGGCCTACTAAGTGGAGTCTCTTCCGCGAAGATTAAACACTACGTAATGATAGCATTGCCATATTAGTCGATTCACCAGAGGAATTGAATTCGTTTTAAAAGGATATAGACTTCGTATTGAGCAAAGAATTCATTATGAAAATGAACAAATATAAAAGACCAGTAATTCCGTGAAGAACTATACAGCCTATTTTCATATATCCTACTCATGTTAATTGCGTCTATCAATATACAAAATTTCAGTTTGAAGGGTTGTGATAGATTCGTAGATATTGAGAACTGTCTAAATATTTCAGATGGTCGCCAGGTTGGATTTTTAGCCTACTTTTCACATTTTGAAAAAATGAGGAAAAATTAGACTTATGAGATCGGGCAAATGTGTGTCTGTCTGTCCTTCTGTCTGTCTGTTCGGTTGTGTGTGTGTCCCCCCCCTATCAACTCCTAAACGGCTCCAGCAATCGAAACAAAATTTGGAAGGAATAAAGATCTATACCTGAATATACAACGGCCATATTTGAAAATGATGTCATTGCTACCAACTGCTGAAAAATCGCAATTGAAATTTGAGCTCCATGATGGATATCTTGGAATGTATGAATGGGAGCTATTTCAAAATTGGCACACGTATAGATAATAATAATAATGCAGTTTAATTTCCAGGAGGCCATACATGTCAGTGTTGCCAAAATGATTATAAGCCTGCTGATAGGTCCAATTTTTAAATGCATATAACTTCTTCACTATCAGTTGGAATTCAACCAAATTTCGTATGTGCTATGGGTACATTAACAGATATGACTGAGCGTATGCTTAAGAGCCACCAGGGCTGCCAACTGTTAATAAATGCTCTCATTTTTTAAATCCAAATACCCATATATCAGAAAGTATGCAAGCCGACAGCTTTAAACTATGCACACGTATAGTACCTGACATTCTATATTGATTTGGAGTAACCTTATGTCAGTGCTACCAACACGATTCTATGCCTGCTGAGAGGTCCAACTTTAAATACATGTAACTTCTATTCTATCATTTGGATTTCAACCAAATTTCGTGTGTGCTATGTGTACTATAACAGATATGACTATGCCGATTCTTAAGAGTAACCAGGGCTGCCAACTGATAATAAATACTGTCTCTATTTTTGTTACCCTAATATCAATATATCAGAAAGTATGCAAGCCAATAGCTCTAAACTTTGTACACGTATAGTTCCTGGCATTCTAGATTAATTTGGAGTAACTAATATAAGCCTACGCCAGTACTGCCAACATGATTCTAAGCCTGCTGATAGGTTCAATTTTAAAATGCATGTAACTTCTATACTAACTAATGGATTTCATTCAAAATTGACACAACAATAGATCAGATTAATTCAGATTATTTCGGTCAATACACGTATGTCATTGTTGCCAACATGATTTTACGCGCTGTTAGATCCAATGTTTAACTGCTTTTAACGTCCATGCTATCCATTGGATTTCAACCAAATTTTGTATTCTGTACCTTAAGAGATGGAAATAAGAATATATTCAGTCACCAGGGCTGCCAACAGTAGTTCTCTATTAGGCTACATTATGCCAGGTAGCATATACAGTATTTCGAACTAATTAGAAATTTTGATATTACCAACTTAATTTCGTCATTATTCTAGATAGATCCATGTAGATTAATCATTGGCATGAATCTTAAATTTTAAGAAAAGTAGGCTCTTTAGTTCGTTACGGAACTTCTTGTTATTTATGTACTATTACATTAAGATTATTGTGTACGTGTGGTGTTCAAACTTCAATCGCATGATTGGAACACAAGAAGTAAAAACGAGGTTTTAAAATTTCGCACAGCTGCCAACTTGTGGTTATGAAAATAATTGAAATAAATTAGATGCCAGTGGAGTAACATTTGTATAAGCATTTAACGTGCAACGTTTCACTGCACTCGGATAGTTATATCGCGAGAAACGTCCATTTAAATATTTATACTTCGCGTCGCCGCCATATTGGATTTGTGCTCACCAGGTTACTGAAAGTCCTATAGGTAAAAATATGTGCATGGCCTCTATGAACATAAAAAAATTCAGTTTGTTTGCTGTAAAAGATTCGTAGGTATTGAGAACCGTCGAAATATATCGGATGCTCACCATTTTGGTTTGTTATATGTATAGGCCATAGAGTTATGTACCATTCAAGGAAAATTATTGCCTAGGTTCATTATTCAAACTTTCACTTCGATCGCATGATTACGACACAAGATATAAAAACTTAATTTTAAAATTTCGCACAGCCGCCATCTTGAAGTTATGTAAACAATTGAACTAAATTAAAGGCCAGTGAATTACAATATGTATAATCATTTACTGTACCACATTTCACTGCGCTAAGAGACTTAAATCACGAGAAAAGTCTATTAAAATGATTCAAATTTGCTTGGCCGCCATGTTCTTTTTGTATTTTACAGGTTTATGAATGTTACATAAATAAACTTGTATCAGTACCCTTTATCACCGTACAAATTGTCAGGGTGATATCTGTAATAGTTTCGGAGATATAGAATAACAGTGAAATATTTCGCACAGCCGCCATTTTGAGGTTATGCAAACAATTGAACTAAATTAGACCCCAGTGCAATACAATATTTATAAACATTTTCTGTACCAAGTTTAATTACGTTTGGATGGTTAAATCGCGAGAAAAGTCTATTTAAATGTCTCAACTTCGCTTGGCCACCATGTTGGGTTTGTAGTTACCAGGTTTTTGAAAGTCTCATATGTGAACTTATAGTAGTTCCCTTTATCACCGAACAAAATTTCAGGGCGATATCGGTAATAGTTTCGTAGATACTGAATGCTGGTGAAATATTTCGCACAACCGCCATGTTGGATTGGTGAGACACCATAAAATTTGAAGGGCACGATCGGGGTCGTCCAGAATGGTGCTATGATCTCACCGAGTTTCATTGAAATCGCTCCAGCCGTTAGATGTTATTAGGGGGACACACACACGGACAAAAGGTGATCTCATAAGCCTTTTTTTTTTTCATAAAATGAAAATAGGCTAAAAATAATGGATCGCAGCCTAAATAAATCAGAAACCCCTATTGACGTCGAATTGGCAGGTGAAAATATGAAAGGAAGTAGGAGACTTCTGTTACATTTTGGGAAACAAAATAACCAGTGATGGTTAAAGTTGAAAGGATATAAAAAGCAGGTTGCCTCCGGCTAGAAAAGGGATCTGTTGACATCGAGTATAGATTTAGGTATTAGGAAGTCATTTTTAAAAGTCTTTGTCTGGAGCGTGGCACTTAATAGAAGTGAAACTTGGACTGTTGGTGCTGCAGAAAAGAGGAGAATAAACGCATTTGAAATGTGGTGTTACAGGAGAATGATAAAGATCAGACGGTTAGAGTAACAAATGAAGAGGTATTAAGACAAGTGGGAGAGGAGAGATGTCTCTGGCGACTGCTAATGAAGAGAAGAGATAGGTTGGTAGAACACATAATAAGGCACCCGAGAATATCAATCTCAGTTATGGAAGGAAGGTTCGAGGACAAGAACTTTTGGGGTTGACCAAGGTTGTCTCGGATGTTAGGTATGGTGGCTATGTAGAGATGAAACGATTAGCTCAGGACAGGGAGGAATGGAGAGCTGCAGGAAACCAGTTAAATTACTAAAGACGCAAACACAATGATAGCAGAAGGAGGATCTACATATTATTAGTTACTTGGCTGACAGATTTGGAACGAATAGCAATAGGTGCTGGGAGATTTTCGGCTCCATATCGTATGCATAATATTCTTTTAAGGACAAAGGTAAGAACTGGTGGATGTCTGTCCAAAGTTTTTAATATCAAAGCTGGTGTGTGGCTGGGGTGTATTTTGTCTCGACTCCTCTGTATAACACCTACAGTATAATGCGTGCATCATGTGGTAGGTCCTGGAAGAGGCATGGATGGATGCATTTCTCTTGGAGGAAAGAAGGTCACCAACCTCAAATAATCCAACGATAGCGTTATATCAACCAGAACTTTGAGAGGTCATGAGAAATTCGGAGACAGTAGTAAGACAGATCACGAGCCGCCAATAACTCCCAACTTGGCAGGAAAATGGCAAATTGTGAAGTAGCAGCCGAGAGAAAGGCCATAAATAAGCCAAGGATGTGCATAGCCTCGATAGGGCTCACGGCTGGTGATTCGGGAGTTGGTGACTCCGAGGGATTCCTGAGCTAGGTCGGTTTTTCCTCTACTCCCATTAGCTTTGGGGCGTACTAGTTGCGCTAGTTTTATAACTACTGCAACTAAATCTCTACATAGTGTAAAACGAAGTCCCCGATTCTTGAATGTAACGGGTAATCTCGAGAACCACTGGGTGGATTTTGATGTGGTTTTCATCATTCTGTAAAGAATTTCTGTAGGAAGGTCTATGTAGAAAAACATTCATTTATGACCAACGGAAGCCGAGCAGTAACGATTTCAGTGAATCGAGTCAAAGTAACACCTGCCTGTCGTCCGAGCACCTTTTGAGCTTACGCTGGGTAAACTGTTAAAATATCTGCGGTTTGTACTATGAGTGTAAGAATTATTCAGCATGAAACGTTCTACAAAAAGGCCACGACAGCATACCTCTATATTTAATACATCGCCCTCTATGAGTGTTTTACTTGTTCATATTTTCCAACAATCTCCATTCAGTGGACATTTAAATTACTAGCTTCGGAGCGAGCCTATCACTCGAGCTTTGGCTAGCATCACACTGTCGAGTCGTGTCGAGTTAAGACTTCAGAGAAGGGTACAGTACAGGTGTTTGGAGTTTCCCTGTTCACCTTGGATTTTCTGAATTGCGTTTGGGACCTGCTGTCAGTGCGTCTTATAAGCCTACGCTAGGTAAACCATTAAAGATACCGGGGAAGCTGCGGTGGGTTGCTAGTAAGTGTACATAATTGTAAATACCATCAGCCATACTTGTATACATTGATTTAAAAGACTAAGTGAAAAGGATCTGATGATGATCGCTTGACGATTGAAACTGGTCATCTAAGTGTACTTATTAATCTCATGTATTTTTCTTTTTCAGGAGTAGGGAAACAGGTTGGTTGGTTCCTTAGTTTAGGGGCTGCGACAACGCGGTCATGTAGCCCCGTGTACTTTGGGTGTGTGTAGAATCTGTCTGACAACCGGTGTTATTGTGATGACTGTATTAGTGTGTGTTATCTGTTTTTAATTCAAGTAAGGACTGGAGACGGTAATTTCAAATAGTTCCTACTTTCGCCACCAAATGCTACCGTCCACGACACCTAGCTGTGCATTTGGCTATTACTAGATACCATCGCAACCAGCGTCTGCTGACGAACGTTGGAACTTGAAAGCATTAATCAAACCTAACCTACAAATTTTGCTTCACACAAGTTTAGTCAGTGGAAGGTTCTTTTACATGCCATAAATACATGGACCCACTGGCTTTACGTTTCCTCCGAAAGAAGGCATACTGAGTGATTAGGGAAACATACATTGCAATTGGGTACAATGGTGTTGACCTACTGAAAAACAATGAATTTCGATAAATTAATAGATTGTACAGGCAACACTAAAACAAAGGCTTCAAAACTTTACACAATGATAAGTAATGAAGCAAAGCGTAGATGAATGAGCAGCTTGAAACTCCTAACCTACATCACATCTGAAGGCTACACTGCGCTCGTTCTGAATGATCACACGTCGTGATGAGAACCACTCGGATATGGATAGAGACTCGTTGACACGGATGCGGTGCAGTCGATGAGGTAGAAATTCAGCTTGAGGTAACTCACCAGTCAGGTGAATGCTCTTCGGATGCGAAATCACAGCTCAGGTCATTGGCCTTACTGTATGTTTTGTTTATTAGTGGCAGGAAGTGAACATCATCACGTGCTCGGAACTTCTCCCCGGGCGATGCTCCTTGCCTCTACCGTAGTCTTTCAATGGAATAACTACAAACCACTCTCGTATGGAAGGGCCCACACAACATTCACACAAAACTTCAGAATGAATAATAATAATAATAAAAATAATCTTCTTCTGCTTCACGAATGAGTCACTTAGGACCACGCGGAATCAACATTTTTCGAGCTTTCCTTCTTGCACAAAACAGTAGTTCATTTACACTGATTGTTTTAACTCTGTTCCTCCGTCCAGATATGACCTGTTGGTTTCTTCCCATCCTCCTCAAATCCTTATACACATTGTAATGCACAAGCATGTGATTTAGTTCAATTGTTTACATAACCTCAAGATGGCGGTTGTGCGAAATATTTCACCGGCATTCTATATCTCGGAAACTATCACCGATATCACCCTGAAATGTTGTACGGTAATAAACGGCACTACTAGAAGTTTACCTATGAGGCTTTCGAGATCCTGTAAACTACAAAACAAACATGGCGGCCGAGCGAAATTGTAACATTTTAATAGACTTTTCTCGCGATTTAACCATCTAAACGCAATGAGACTTGGTACACCAAATGTTTATACACATTGTAATGCACTGGCATTTAATTTAGTTCAACTGTTTACATAACCTCAACGGCGGCTGTGCGAAATATTTCACCGGCATTCTACAACTCCAAAACTATTACTGATGTCACCCTGAAGTTTCGTACGGTGATAAGGGGTACTACTAGAAGTTTAGCTATGAGATTTCCAAAAACCTGTAAATAACAAAACGAACATGGCGGCCAAGCGTAAGTGAAACATTTTAATAGAATTTTCTCGCGATTTAACCACCTGAGCGCAGTGAAATATGATACAGAAAATGTTTATACACAATGTAATGCACTGGCATCTAATTTAGTTCAATTGTTCACATAACCTCAAGATGGCGGCTCTGCGCAATTTTAAAAGTAAGTATTTATTTCCTGTGTATGAGTCATGCGATCGTAGTGAACGGTTGAATAATGAACCTATGTAAAAATCGTCATCTTATAGTACATAACTCTATGGCCTACAAATATATAAAAATTCAACATGGCGACTATCCAAAATATTTAGACAGTTCTCAACATCTATTAATCTATGATAGCAATCAAACTGAAATTTTGTATCTTGATAGAGGCTATGAACAGAAGTTCACCTATGGGAATTTTAATAGCCTGGTGAGCGCAAATCCAACATGGCGGCAACGCGAAATTTAAATATTTAAATTTTGTTTCTCGCGATTTAACCATCCGAGTGCGTAAAACTTGGTACGGCAAATGCTTATACGAATTTTAATCCATGGCATATATTTTCTTTCAATTGATTTCATAACCACAAGATGGCAGCTTTGCGAAATGTTTAAATCTTGTTATCATTTCTTGTGTCCAATTCATGCGATTGAAATTTGAATACTACACCTACACAATAGTCCTCATGTAATAGTACAAAACTCTAAGATCTACATATATAAAAATCCAACATGGCGACCATCCGAAATATTTAGATAGTTGTCAATAACTACGATTCTATTACAACAATCAAACTGAAATTTGTGTGTTAATAGAGACAATTAACATAAGTAGGATATATGAAAATAGGCTCTATGTTTCTTCACGGAACTTCTCGTTATAGGATATGTTGGCCCTAAAGTTATGTACTATTAGATGAGGATTATTGCGTAGGTTCATTATTCAAACGTTGACTTCGATCACATAATTAGGACAGAAGAAATATAAACTTAATTTAAAATTTTCGCACAGCCTTCATCTTGAGGTTATGCAAACAATTGCACTAAATTAGATCTCAGTGCATTAGAATGTGTGTAAACATTTGCTGTACCATGTTTCACAGCGCTCGGATGGTTAAATCGCGAGAAAAGTCTATTTAAATTATGTCAACTTCGGTCGAGCGCCATATTCGTTTTGTACTTAATAACATTTTACATAGGTAAACTACTAGGAGCGCCGTTTATCGCCGTGCATAATTGCAGGGTAATATTACTAATAGTTTCTGAGATATAGATTGCCGGTGAAATATTTCGTACAGCCGCCATGTTGGATTGGTGAGGCGTAATATAATTTTGAAGGATACGGTCGGGGTCAGACAATTTAGTACTATGACCTTACCGAGTTTCATTGAAATCACTCCTCCGTTTAGATTTTATTAGACAAACACACACACGGTCAAAAGGTGATCTCATAAGCCTACATTTTCAAAATGAAAATCGGCAAAAAATACTGCATTCATCAAGAGATGATCGTTGTGAATGCGTTTTAGGGGATTGGAACATTTTGGTCATCAGCCACGTGTGTGTGCTCAATTTGTCTGATAGCTTGTGTTTTAGTTGTGACTGAAGTAGTGTGTGTAACTGTAATTATAGAGCCAGGAATGTTCTTCAAGCGCCCTGGGATTTTAAGTTACGGGCACGCGTTAATATGTAGCTGAAATCACCACTGAACCAGCAAGGAATCAGTACCTTTTGACAGACGTTTTGGATGAATATGGATGATTTATGTATAAGGTGCGTTCAAAAAGTAACGAGCCGGAGGCTGTAATGCGCAAACCGGTGACGACATTGGCTAATCGTGGCGTGTGTAATGAGGTGTGGTTCTGACCAGAGCGTGGAAGGTCACAGCCCATCGCTAGAGGGCACGCGTGCACGTCACGTGACGATACAAAACGAGCAGCAGCATGCATCAGTCGTTCAACCAAGACCAAGACAGTAGGCCATTCGACATGCTTCCTGAGGTGGTTGAAGACTGTGGGGCACCCATTGGGCACACACTTTCTGCAAGTGCAGTCGTTCCTTCATGATGGTGTGCACACTTCCGACGCTCAATCCGACCACGGCGGCTATGGCGTTCACTGTCACTCGGCGGTCCTGGGTAATGAGTGCATCAACCAGCTGGACGTTGTCATCGGTAATGCAGGGGGGTGTCCCAGACCGGGCATCATCGGTTAACGACACCCGTCCTTCCCTGAAGAGCTTGTGCCACGCCTTGCCCCTTGCAAGGGACATGGAGTGTTCGCCGTACACTTGTGACATTCGGTGATGAATGTCCGTTCCCCCTACTCCTTCCGCTGTCAGAAACCGAACAACACCTCTTTGCTCTTCGATTGACGCCTCCATGTCACTGTTTGCATTGCGACTGGCAGAGTTGGACGCTCTGGTCGGAACCACACCTCGTTACACACGCCACGATTAGCCGATGTCGTCACCGGTTTGAGCATTACAGCCTCCGGCTCATTACTTTTTGAACGCACCTTAAACACTGCAGCCTCCTTTCGTAAGAAGCGTCATACCGCAGAGATGGAACACATGTTCACTGTGTGTTGTGTTGTAGAACAAAAACCTTGGCTAAGCGATCATTATGAATGCAATGCTTGTTGAAAGGGCAGCCGTTATACCATTGTTCATTGTAAGTACGTTGTTTCAATCGTGCACGTTTGCCGCCTCTGTGCATTTAAATAAGGACTTGTTTGAAAAACTGTGAAGTCATTGGGACTTCATAATTAACATCTGGTTAGGAAACTTCAGGTAGCATGAACTCAGGACAACAGAACTCGTCGGTATACTATACAGCAAGAGTTCTCAACCTAGTTCTCGAGAGCATCACGGCGCTCTCTAAATACAATTTGGTGCTCTCGTCATAGGAGCCAAAAGGTGCTCGCGACCACAAGTTCCGTTGAGATACAATTCAAATTGTGTTGCACGAACCGGAATAACACTGTTTTCAAAGCAAGTTTTGACAGTCAGATATTTTATCATTTTTTGTAATATTATTTTTAATCTACTGTAAAAATAATTGGACATCCCTGTTTTAAGAATAACACGACTGTCCATTCGTAAATGTATCTTACCTGCTTGATACATATAAGCAGTTGCAGCATGCCAGGTGAGCAATGAATCCCTAGCTCTTTCTGCACGTCGGAGGGAAAGAGATAGGCAAAGGAAAGAGAGGAGCATGTTTGTTGAATTTATTATTAGTATTATTGTATTCGATTCAATGGTGCTTGGTTACTTGGTATGGCGTTGCAGTGGTGCTCACAGTCCCAAAATGGTTGAGAACGTCTGTTATACGGTATGTTTGAGAAGTATTCGGTGGTTAAAACAACACTGGAATACTACTACATTTGGTTGAAACGTGAGATTTATTAACTGTTGGCAGCCCTGGTTGGTCCCTGAATTGTGGACTGTTCCTAGGACTAGTGAGACCATGCGTGGCTTTCGCACCTCACCTTAGGGCAATAATTATATTTTTTTATTTTTTTATTTTTTGGGTAAGAAATGCATTTACGCACAGAGTGTCGGGCTCCTGCTCCTGAGTAGCAGACTACCGACTAAAACTCCCCCGTTACTTCTGAACACTAGCCTGGAACCGTTTATCACATTACTTCAGGCTAGAGTCATTTTATATTTGCCAGTAGGGCTCTCCTCCTTAGTGAATTATCTTCAGTGGCGATCCAGATCCGTCTTCTTTGTTCGGAGAATAACTTCAACAAAACTTGCTACAAGTTTCCAATGTTCTTCATTTTGTAGCATTACAGCAACAATATTGTCCGGAGATATCTCTACATCAATTTGATCTTGAAGAGACTGCCTATTTTGGATCCACCGTCCACAAGAGAAGAAGGTGTGATTAGCATTATCTACCTCACTAACACAGTAGATGCAATCTGGTGAATCCACTTTTCCCATCTTCTTAAGATAAGGACAGAAGTACCCATGGCCAGTCAAGAACTGAGTGAGATGATAACCAACCTCACCATGTTTCCTCTCTGTCCAAACCTGCACCTGGGGTATCATTCTCTTAGTCCACTGGCTTCGGTGTCCTTGCTCCCATTTGATCTGCCAATTATGAAAGGTTTGTGCTCTTGCTGTTCGTCTTGCATTTTGTAAACCTACTTCCGATTTCCTCCAGTAAATGTATTGCGTTCTTTCGCTACAAGAAAACAAAAACATATGGAATTATCCCAGCAATAACAAGAACTGCTTCTTCAGAGACCGTGCGATAAACAGATGCCACGCGCAAAGCACCCCGCCTCTGCACTTGTGCTAGTGACTCCCTATAAATGTCTTTATCCCGGGCATCCGCCCATATTTCCGCTCCATACAGCAGAACTGAATGGATGGCTGTCATCAGTAATCCCCTCTTGGCAGATTTTGGCCCACCAACATTGACCATTAGCCGACTGAGAGACGTTACTCCTCTTGCCGCCTTATCTGCAGTCCATCTAATTTGTTCTCCAAAATTCAGGTTATTATCGATCAAGAGGCCCAGATATTTTGCTGCTGGCCGCGTCTCTACTTGTATGTCTCCTACCTGTATTGGGAGTATTGTCTGAATTATCTTCTTTGTTAGGATTACAATTTCTGTCTTACTAAGTGCTAGAGACAGACCATGTTCCTCCATCCAACTATTGATTGTACGCATTACCATACTGAGCAGCAACATTTTCTGCATAACCTACTAGGATAGTTTCATCAGGGACTTCAGATCTCAGCAAGCTATCATATGTGATATTGCATAAATCTGGTCCTAAAATCGAACCCTGTGCTGCTCTGGCTGAGACCCGTACCCTGCGTTGTCCTTCTCTCGTGTTATTATTATTATTATTATTATTATTATTATTATTATTATTATTATTATTATTATTATTATTATTATTATCCGTGAGAGATAATTCGGAACATGAAATGTATTCTCCAACGCATTCAGCATGTCACTCCACTTGACAGAGTTGAATGCATTTCTTACGTCAAGAGTAACAAAGAGAACCACACGACGAGAGTGGTGATTGTAATTCTCCGCCCTCTGGACAGCTGCAGCAATTTCTTGTATCGCATCCAGGGTCGATCTTCCTGTTCGAAATCTATATTGTCTTGGTGATAAGTCGCCAACTGCCATGATCGCTTGGCGTAACCTGACTCTCAGAAGCTTCTCAAAGAGCTTGCCTGTTGTATCGAGCATACACAAAGGGCGGTAAGATGATGATAAATCCGGGTCGCCCTTTGCCCTTTCCCTAAATAATGAACGCCAGACGAAAGACCTTCCAGCAGATGCTGAACACTCCTGCTTTTAGACACTCGTTGAACATTCGTAATATTAATTGAGGATGTAACTCGATTATTAATTTGAGAATCTCATTTGAGATGCCGTCAGGACCAGGGGATTTTTTGCTTCGCAGAGACTGAGTAGCCCTACTCAACTCATCCTCAGTGAAAAGAGGAATTTCAATATCTACATCGAAATTCTGCTCAGGGATTGTTGGATGTGTTGGGAAAAGAGTTTGGACAATAATGGCCATACTGTTTGCATCCATGAAGCACGGTGTTCTTTGTGGCCCAATCCCCAATCCCCATGCATCAGTGTCAATATCCTCATATAGCTTCCTCCAGCTCTCAGCTTTGCTTTGATTTATGGTTTTCCGAAGTAGGTTCTTTGCATCTCTATGTTCGGCTGATAAGGCATTGGTATCTTCCAGATTTCTTGTCCGTTGTGCGGCACGTTGGAGTCTAAGGCAATTCCGCCTCAATTCTGCAATTTCATGCGTCCATCAATATGCGGGGCCCTCTCGATGGCGTGATCTTAAACTTGGCATTGAGGTACCACAAGCCAATGTAATAAGATTCATAGTCAGGCTCCATATCCCCAATTAGTTCTACACCACTGGCTAACGCCTCCTTAAATGCATCAAGATGGATCTTATTCAAATTCCATCTCCGTTGTTTCAGAGTAGATAAGTTCTTCCCACTTATATTAAAGCACACATCAAAATTAATATACTGATGATCACTACCAGTGTAGTCTTCTATAACCTTCCATTCCTTGATGTATGGTACTAACGTCTCAGAAGCCGCGGAGATATCCGGAATGGTCTCTGAATAACTCGGACACCGAAAGGTTCACACTGCACCTACATTTAAGATAAAAAGCCCTGTCCTTGATGCCATTTCCAGAATGAACTTACCTCGGGAATTGGTATGTGGCATACCCCATTCCACTGCTCTGGCATTGAAATCCCCAGCTACAACGATTGCTCCAGTTGTATTAAGAATGGCATCTTCCAGAGAGTTGACTTTCTGACGAAATTTTCCCATGGTTTCATTTGGAGTAAGATAGACACTAAAATAGGTGACTCTTCTACTCTTTAACCAAACGAATCTGTTCCCGCTCCCATGTTCTTTAATTGGAATTTTTCCAGGGTCTAAGATCCAAATAGCAGAGGTGCCTAATTGATCACTAAGCCAGAGAGGTGACTCCTTATCTTGGCACTGTTCACTAATTGACAGCAGATCCGTTTGTTTCTCCGCAGCTAGCTGGTACAACAGATGATGGGCTGTTCTACTCCTTTCTATATTAGCTTGTAGAACTCGGATCATTTTCGTTTCAGGTACTGTACGTCGCTTTCTCCAGGGCCTCTCGTAACACCAGCCACATGACACAAATCCTGCTGCGTAACGCCACTCTCCTCGCATAAGACACACTTCTTTGGGTTGATGCAATCCTTGGCTTTGTGATCGTTCTGTCCACAGTAGAAGCAATACTTGCTTCTGTCAGGGCCCTCACAATTTTTGGCTATATGACCATAACTAAGGCATCGGTAGCATCGAAGAACTGATATTCTCTGCCTCACTCTACAACTGACCCATCCTACTTGAACCAAGCCTTCCCTTAGAAGATCATTTGCGGCTTTTTTTTTGGCAGAGTTATAACAGCCATTCTCTGTTTCCGACTGTTAGTCTGCGTTACCATAATCCTCAGACCATCCGGGTGTTCTTTAATAATATCCTTAATGGACTCTAAAACTTCATCTCTAATCTCAATTGTCACCTTCGGCTCAAGACTGCGGACTGTAGCATCTTGTCCCAGGATATTCTTCAATGAGTCGCTAAATGCCGGATTATCTCGATTGCTTTTCCCGAGAGTAATAAGAACTTCACCTGCTCTAGTCTGTGTTATAGACCTAACTTCCGTTCCTGTGTTAGCAGGATTTGCCTTCTGACGAATCTCCCGTAACACATCGGCATACGACTTGCTTTCTGCTGGCTTAATTAACACAGCTGGCAGTCGAGACTTTGTTGGTTGCTTCTTGAGCATTTGACTCTGTCTCTTGCCTGGAGAATCTTCCCGCTGCAATTCAACCTGAATTTGATTCTTTTTCTCTTGTGGTTTCTTCCTGGACACAACCTTAGTCCATGACTCTACTTCTCCTCTTTCCTTTTCTTCCATTTCTCTTTCGTCATCAAGAGAGATTGATGCTTGTGCTCGATCAGTTATTGTGGTTGCGTCAACTTGTTGTTTCTCCTTGTACCTAGCATTCTTACAGAAGACAATGCTGTCAATGGCCTCCTCCATCTCCACAATGCCATCCTTCACATCCTTAGACATGTTTTTCTATTTCACCGCAGCAAGCTTCATCTTTTGGATAATATTATAGCATTTTTGCAATGCCTCATCTTCCGTTCTCCTCAGTTTGTCAAGATGTTGAGATGGGAGAAGTTTTTGAAAGTCTCATAGATGAACTTCTAGTAGTTCCCTTTATTACCGTACAAAATTTCAGGGTGATATCGGTAATAGTTTTGGAGAATGCTGATGAAATATTTCTTACAGCCACCACGTTGGATTGGTGAGACACAATAAAATTTGAAGGGCACGGTCGGGGTCGGCCAGAGTGGTGCTATGATGTTACCGAGTTTCATTGAAATCGCTCCAGCTGTTTAGAATTTATTAGGGGGAGACACACACACCAACACACACACACACACACGCACACACAGACACTCGGACAAAAGGTGATCTCATAAGCCTTTTTTTTTTCATAAAATGAAAATAGGCTAAAAATGGTGCTATGAACTTAAAGAGTTTCATTGAAATCGCTCCATCCGTTCAGAATTTTTAGGGGTGGACACACACGCGAATCACACACACACGCACACACAGACACACGGACAAAAGGTGGTCTCATAAGCCTTTTTTTTTTTTCATAAAATGAAAATAGGCTAAAAATAGGAATCGAACTCAGTGTCCCTTGGTGAGAATCAAGCAGCTTGACCGATGCGCTATCACCTCTCAGTGTTAATGAGATGACAACCTAGTGACGTAAAGACTATCATTGTTGGCTGTCACCGCGGAAACCCGGGTTCGATTCTCAGCTCTACTGAGGATGTTACTTCTGGTCTGAGGGCTGAAACGGATTAAAACTGAGGTAACACTGAGAAGGGGTGGGTTCAGTTCCTACCCGAGCCATCCTAAAGGTGGTTTTCCGTGGTTTCACCACTTTTACTCCTGGGGAATGCCTGGATGGTAACTAAATCAAGGCCACAGACGCTACCTGACCCCAATTAGAAATACTCACACACACTAATACTTCTAATACAAAGACACAGGTTATCAGAGATATCTCTCACACTCAGGTAGACGGGGCTACATGACCACGATGTCGCAAACCCCGTAAGAGAAATCAACAACAACAACAACAACAAGTGATCATGAGATATTAAATGAACGAAACTGGGTTGGGAGTTCGTAGGAGGTGGCCGTGGATAATTAGAAAGTACCGTCCCGACATTTGTTTTGTGCTGAGAGTGGCAAACTGCGGAAACCCATTTCAAAGATGACTGACAGTAGGATTCGATTTAGGCCTACTGGTCTTCTGATTCCGGCGATAGCGTGGCCTTATACCTTAGCGCTTGCAGCTGCTTTTGTCGGTTCTAAAAAAAGCAACAACAGTAATAATTCTCCAGAATTTCTAATAATTACTTCTGCTTTATTAAAGCAGGAGACTTAAGTAAAGTGGCTATACACTGAGAAGCTCATTCATTCGTCTCTGAATGTGATTGCATCTATCAATCAACATAACTGCTTACACGTGTCTTAGCTGATCGAACTTTTATCAGAGGAAAAATTAGACAATTAATAGAATTAGTTCGTTTAATGGGAACCCTCATCAGACCAGAGCACTTATATATGATGTCTTCCCGAGGCTAATTATTTGAATGTGACATGGAGAACTTAATTTAACTTAGGGATATACATTTAACTATGCTATTTAATTGGCTACGCTATTTAAGTGCAGTATATCGTTAATTGGCTCATGGGAACGATTTACAACCGTTCGTTTGAGTTAGACTGCTAGATGTCCTTTTATCCTTAAGTGGATAGTGACACCTTGGTCATCAGCCCCATTGTTGTTAATTCATTTAGAGGCTTTCCGACATCGTGGTTATTTAGCCCCGTGTACTTGGGTGTGTTGAAATTGCCCGACATCGCGATGTAGCCCTCGGTGTTAAACCGCTTTTACCACGACTGCGACTGGGAGCTGCAGCAGATCCCAAGATCGGAGGTTTGAATCCCGGCTCAGACAGCGGCCGTCCTGAGTTGTTTTATTCCCCATCCCCACCCCCCCAATTATCCCGGGAAAATGCTGGGGTGGTACTTTATTTCAAATACCGGAGTAACTTCATCCCTAACACCCTGCTAGAGTAATCACAGAAAAACAAGTTGTCAGACAAATTCAACCCACACCAGACAACACGGGGCTAATCGAAGCAACAACAAAATTAATTTATCCGCCTGTTGTTTTAGACACTGCGGTAATCATCCCCATGTACTTGAACACTTGTACATTTGTCTAATTTTTTTTTCATTTAGAAGCTTGGAATTCGTGGTAATCAGCCCCATGTTCTTGGATGTGTGTCAGAATTTGTCCAATTATTGCTTCACCTAGGGGTTTGGACGTCGTGGTTATCAGCCCCATGTGCTTGGCCGTGTACCAAAATTAATCAACTTGTTGTTGTTTCTCCATTTAGGGACTTGGACGTCATGGTCATCAGCCCCATGTTCTTGGGTGTGTACCAGAATTTTTAGCCTATTTTCATTTTATAAAAAAAATAGGCTTATGAGATCACCTTTTGTCCGTGTGTCTGTGTGTGCGTATGTGTGTGATTCGTGTGTGTGTGTCCCCTAATAACTTTTAAACGGCTGGATTTCAATGAAACTCGGCAAGATCATAGCACCATTCTGGACGACCCCGACCGTACCCTTCAAATTTAATTGTGTCGCACCAATCCAACATGGCGGCAGTGCGAAATATTTCACCAGCATTCAGTATCTCCGAAACTAATACCGATATCACCCTGAAATTTTGTACTGTGATAAAGGGCTCTACTAGAAGTGTACCTATGAGACGTTCAAACACTTGGTAACTGCAAAACCAACATGGCAGCCAAGCGAAGTTGAGACTTTTAAATAGACTTTTCTCGCGATTTAAACACCCAACCGTAACGAAACTCGGTACGGCAAGTGTTTATACACATTATAATGCACTGACGTGTAACTAAGATAAATTGTTTACATCACCTCAAAATGACGGATGTGCGAAATATTTCACTGGCATTCTAAATCTCCGAAACTATTACAGATATCGGGCTGAAATTTTGTACGGTGATAAAGGGCACTGCTACAAGTTTATCTATGTAAGATTCAAAAATCTGTAAAGTACAAAACGAACATGGCGGCCAAGCGAATTTGAAACATTTTAATAGACTTTTCTCGTGATTATGCACTGGCAT
The DNA here is from genome assembly GCA_946902985.2 of Meconema thalassinum. Classification (NCBI taxonomy): domain Eukaryota; kingdom Metazoa; phylum Arthropoda; class Insecta; order Orthoptera; family Tettigoniidae; genus Meconema; species Meconema thalassinum. The sequence goes on from OX336388.2 coordinate 612,835,243, forward strand.
CAAATTTAGTTCAATTGTTTACATAACCTCAAGATGGCGGCTGTGCAAAATTTTAAAATTAACGTTTTATTTCTTGTGCAGCAATCATGCGATCGAAGTGAAACTTTGAATAATGAAGCTATGCAATAATTTTCCTTTAATGGTACGTAACTCTATGGCCTATACATATGAAAATCCACAGCCTGCTTCCAGTCTCCGACCGGGTCGGGAAATGGAATGAATGAAGCCCCCATGTAGCGGCGAGGATATGAACTGTGCCGGCTGCCGAGGCCTGACGCACTCCCCTGGGGGCAATGAGTAAATGAATGACAGATGAAATGAAATGATAGTGGAGAGTGATGCTGGAATGAAGTGTTGACAGGGAAAACCGGAGTACCCGGAGAAAAACCTGCCTGCCTCCGTTTTTTCCAGCACAGATCTCACATGGAGTGACTGGGATTTGAACCACGGACCCAGCGGTGAGAGGCCGGCGTGCTGCCGCCTAAGCCACGGAGGCTTGCGGCCTATACTTATAACAATCCAAAATGGCGAGCATTCGAAATATATTGACGGTTCGCAATATCTACGAATATTTTACAGCAATCAAACTGATTTTTAGCCTATTTTCAATTTTGAAGAAATAGGCTTATGACATCACCTTTTGTCCGTGTTGTGTGCGTGTGTGTGTGTGTGTGTGTGTGTGTGAGGAGTGTGTGTGAGGAGTGTGTGTGTCCCTAATAACGTCTAAACGAGTAGGGTAGTGAGGGGGTTCTAACCAGTGTCATGGCCGCCGCGTGAGTCCAAGCCAATATCTCGTGAACCCAAGGTCGAATGTTGACAAATGAGGTGCCGTTGGACTCTGGCTGACGTCCTCTTTCCTATGGACCACGTATTATATTTTCTTAAAAAAAATTGAAAATTTTTGTTTTGGAAAGTAGGCGATCGTTAAAAAACCAAACATGATAGAACGTTGTGCAATAGCTTAAATGAATGGTCTTTATGTCTTATATATTTTATAATAAACCTTTTTTATTTTTGATGTATTTTTGAAAAAGTTCAATTTGAATTTTTTATATTTTGGAAACTAAAGAGTTTACAAGAAATTTTGTTTGACATAAATGAATGGCCCTGACCCCATATACCCCCAAAATAAATGTCAGGTCTCTAGGACTAAAACTGTGCATTAGTAGTGGGATGACGGGGGTTCTGCCTCAACCCCTACGATCATATAAACTTTGGGCGATATCTCGCGAACGCGTGGTCGGATTTTAACGAACGAGGTATTGTTGGCGTTGGGATGTCATTCTCTTGGCTAAGCATGTGTGATGGTATTTTTTTAAATTTTATTTGAAAATTCTTGTTTTTTGGTTTGGAGCTATTTTGGAAACTGCGAATTTTGGGGAAAAGATTGTTTGACGATAATGAAAGGTGGGCATGCCCTCTAGGCGGGCAGCAAGTTTCAAGAGTGTAAGAGGAAAAACAAAATGATAGCCTACTTTCTCGCGAGCATTGGTGATCATTGGCGAACGGATGGTCGGATTTTAACAAATGAGATGTCGTTGGACTCGAGCTGACGTCCTCTTTCCTATAGACCGCTCGTTATATTTTTTATTTTTTTTTGAAAAATTTTGTTTTAAAAAATAGGCGATAATGTGAAAACCAAACATGATAGAATGTTGTGCCATAGTTCAAACCAATGGTCTCTATGACTTTTATTTTCATATAATAAAACTTTTTATATTTTGAGAATTTTTGAAAACCCTTAAATTTTGAATTTTTACTATTTTGGAAACTAACACGTTGACAAAAAAATTGATTGACATAAATGAAAGATTCCCATCCCCTCTACCACGAAAATAAATGTCAAGTCTTTAGGACAAAAAAACTAGGCAATTTTTTTTTTTTTTTTTTTTAGAAAAGCGTGTTTGTAGACAGAGAGCCGGTAGAGCTTGACACATGTTCCAACGAGGCTATGACTGAGCATGGTGAATACTGGAAATGGCTATTTCGACGGGGGCGATGTATGGCAAAACGAGGGGTTGCTTTTCGATATTTTTTCCTATGACGAATGAATGAAGGCGAATATTTTGAAATGTGACAAGCATGCTAAGATTTTTTTTACCCCTGAAGGGGATCTTTAACGTTTTAGTTAACAGTGATGAGCGAGATCGCTCTCTGACACAACAGACGGTTGTAGGATATGACCAAGTAATTCTTAGACGTTGGCGTTCTCGGTGACCGTGCCCGGAAGAAATGAATTGCTATTTTGGTGGGATGGCGGGGGCAGCTTATGACGGTTGGTTTTGTGACATTTCCTATGACGGAATGAGGCGAATATTTGAAAATGTGTTAAGTGTGCTAGGAATTTTTTTTACCCCTGAAGGGGATCTTTAACATTCTAGTAAACGGTGATAAGGGAGACTGCTGTCTGACACAGTGAATGGTTTTAGAATCTGGAAACCAATAACATTTGCTCGACCAAGTCATGTGCATGTATGCAAAGAGCCAAAACGGTAAGGTCATTGGCCTGAAATGTTATAAACTAAATATTGAACTGGGTAAAGTCATGTGTTTTAGGATGAAAGTATGTGGTTAACATGATCATGTATTGAGGATGGCCTGTTGCTAATAATTATTATTACCGTAAAATGTTTGATAATAATAATAATAATAACAATAATAATAAGACACACACATGTTTTGAATGTTAACACGCACACAGTCCAGCTCACTGGTGACTGAATATTGTACCTAGCCAGAGGACTCGTGAGAGCTGTTGCTGGTGCTGACGAGGCAGGAATGTCTACGTCAGCAGGAAGTGTGATATCAGTTTACTTGCCTCGTGGTGGCTAGCAGGTGTGCTGTTTAAGCAGAGACCGCCATTTTGGTTCTGAGACAGTAGGACTACCGATGTATAAGAGTTAGCCATTTTGGTTCCTTATTAAAAACATGAAAATAGTATAAGGTACACGAATCTTATTCAGATTGAGGAATGTGAAGGGGCGTGGGAACACGTGCAAGAGATAGACAGAGAACCATTCAACGTCAAAACGCTGAGAAAATACAACTTTTTATGAATGAATATTTTAATCATGTCATGCTAATGAACCTTAAATTTGTAGTTATTGATTAGGTAATTATTGATTTTGTTAATTTATTTGTTTGCAGATAACCGGTATACCTTACATGTCTGAGATACAAGAAACCTGTTTACTTTTGAGCCCACTAGAAGGAAACAGCAACAAGCCACTGCAAGTGAAGGTGGGATTATTTTTAGCCTATTTTCATTTATGAAAAACTAGGCTTATGAGATCACTTTTTGTCCGAGAGTGTGTATGTATGCGTATGTGTGTGTATACGTCCGTACATTAACAGAATGAGGTTTTATAAGAGCATGTGTGTCCGTCCACCCTCCCCTTAGAACCTCTAAACAGCTGGAGCGATTTGAATGAAACTCGGTAAAATCATAGTACTATTGTAGCCAACCGCGACCGTACCCTGCTGAGTTAATTATGTCTCACCAATCCAACATGGTGACTGCGAAATATTTCACCGGCATACTATATCTCCAAAACTATCACTGACATCACCCTGAAATTTTCTACGGTAATAAAGTATAGTACAAGACATTTACCTATGAGAATTTAAAAAAACATCCTAACAACAAAACGAACATGGCGGCCAAGCGAAATTGAATATTTTGAATAGAATGTTCTCGCCATTTAACCATCCAAACGCAATGAAACTTGGTACAGCAAATGTTTATGCACATTGAAATGAACTGGAATCTAATTTAGTTCACTTGTTTACATAATCTTAAGATGGCGGCTGTGCGAAATATTTCACCGGCATTCTATATCTCCTAAACTATTACTGATATCACCCAGACATTTTGTACGATGATAAAGGGTACTACTGGATGTTCAGCTATGAGACTTTCAAGTACCTGTAATACACAAACCGAACATGGGGGCCAAGAAAGGAGAAATATATTAATTGACTTTTCTATCGATTTAACCATCTGAGCGCAGTGAAATATGGTACAGTAAATGATTATACACATTGCAATGCACTGGCATCTAATTTAGTTCAATTGTTTACATAACCTCAATATAGCGACTGTGTGCAATTTTAAAATGAAACTTTTTATTTCTTGTGTATTAATCATGCGATTGAAGTGAACGTTTGAATAATGAACCTTCGCAAATATCGTCATCTAACAGTACACAACTCTATGGCCTTAATATATAAAATTCCAATATGGCGACTATCCAATATATTTAGACGGTTCTCAATATCTATTAACCTATGAGAGCAATCAAACTGAAATTTCGTATTTTGATAGAGGGAATGAACACACGTTCACGTAAGGGACTTTCAATAACCTGGTGGGCACAAATCCAACATGGCGGTGACACGAATTATAAATATTTAAATGGACGTTTCTCACGATTTAACCATCCGAGTGCAGTAAACCTTTGTACGGTAAATACTTATACAAATGTTAATCCACTGGCATTTAATTAATTTCAATTGTTTTCATAACCACAAGATTGTAGCTGTGGGAAATTTTAAAACCTGGTTTTCATTTCTTGTGTCCTAATCTTGTGATTGAAGTTTGAATACTACATCTACACAATGTTCTTCATTTAATAGTACATAACTCTAAGACCTACATATATACAAATCCAACATGGTGACCATCCGAAATATTTAGATGGTTCTCAATATCTACGAATCTATTACAGCAATCAAACTGAAATTTTGTATCTTGATAGAGGCAATTCACGTATGTAGGATATATGAAAATAGGCTCTATAATTCTTCACGGAACTACTTGTTGTTTACTAATTTAAAAGTATATGGCATCGTAAATCGCGAAGAATTCTTTACTTTACTGGAATGATGAAAGTAAAGTATGTTTTGAAAATGTAATGCCAATAGCTAGAAAGAAGAATACCGAAATAACAAGTAGTTCCGTGAAGAACTATACAGCCTATTTTCATATATCCTACTCATGTTAATTGCCTCTATCAACATATAAAATTTCAGTTTGATTGTTGTGAGAGATTCGTAGATATTGAGAACCGTCTAAATATTTCAGATGGTCGCCAGGTTGGATTTTTATTTAAGTACTAATCTCTCTCTATTCGTTTAGCCGATTCCGACTCTCCGTGACCCCATGTACTAAACTACGTCAATTTCTTCTGTCCTGCACTGCCTCTCGAAGATTTTCCAAGCTGGAATTTAGTGCTTCTGTGATGCCATCCATCTCATTCTTTGTACTATTACAAGAAGATTATTGTGTACGTGACGTATTCAAACTTCAATCGCATGATTAGGACACAAGAAATAAAAACGAGATTTTAAAATTTCGCACAGCTGCCATCTTGTGGTTATGAAAACAATTTAATAAATTAGATACCAGTGGAATTACATTTTTATAACCATTTAACGTGCAAAGTTTCACTGCACTTGGATGGTTAAATCACGAGAAACGTCCATTTAATCATTTATATTTCGCGTCGCCGCCATGTTGGATTTGTGCTTATCAGGTTACTGAAAGACCTGTAGGTGAACTTATGTTCACAGCCTCTAGGAACATAAATAAATTCAGTTTGATTGCTGTAAATGATTCATAGATATTGAGAACTGTCAAAATATTTCGGATGCTTGCCATTTTGGATTGTTATATGCATAGGTCATAGAGTAATGTACCATTAAAGGAAAATTATTGCGTAGCTTCATTATTCAAAATTTCACTTCGATCATATGATTACAACACAAGAAATAAAAACTTAATTTTAAAATTTCGTACATCCGCCATCTTGAGGTCTTGTAAACAATTGAACTAAATTAGACGCCAGAGCATTACAATGTGTATGAACATTTTCTGTTTGAATAATGAACCTACGCAATAATTTTCCTTTAATGGTATATGACTCTATGGCTTATACATATAACAATCCAACGTGGTGACCATCCTAAATATTTAGATGGATCTCAATATCTACGAATCTATCACAGCAATCAAACTGAACTTTTTAATGCTCATGGGGGCTATGAACATAAGTTCATCTATAGGACTTTCAATAACCTGGTGATCACAAATCCAACATGGCGACGACGCGAAGTATAAATATTCACATGGTCGTTTCTCGCAATTTAACCATCCGAGTGCACTGACACTTGGTAAAGTAAATCCTTATACAAATATTCATCCACTGGCATCTATTTTTTTCAATTGTTTCCATAACCATAAGATGGCAGCTGCGCGAAATTTTTAAATCTTGTTTCTACTTCTTGTGTCCTAATCTTGCGAATGAAGTTTGAATACTACACGTACACAATTATCGTCATGTAATAGTACATAACTCCAAGACCTATTATATAACAAGAAGTTCCGCGACGAACTAAAGAGCATACTTTTCTTAAGTCATGTCAATCTATATACTGTACCCGATTGTCACCATGTGGACCATGTGTTCGTATCCCAACTAGCTCACGGTCTTTCGAGGTATGGGACGTTCCTGCCCACAATACGACCACATGTTCAGGATTTGAGTCTACCAGGTAACTACTCTACAGGAAATACACAACATTCCTATGAATAAAATATTTACTGGTCTAAAATCATGGCTGTACAACAAATACAAAACAAAGGACAAATTACAATTAATTCCCACAAATAAATAGGGTTATTCTGTGAGATTTCTCCTTAAAAATAGCGCTACAATGCACTCAAACCTACTTCTAATATCCTGTCAATAATAGTTCAGATTACAAGGTTTTCATAGTGTTCGTCATGTGACACAATTTTATTTAATGGAAGTATCTTAACACAAAAACCACATGTCACATAAACATGAATTACTAAGACATTATACCGTCTCCTACGACATTTACTTTAATTAGCATTACTTCAATGTTTCCTACATTTATTAGCAAATATTTGTTGTGTCGTGCGAATCATCTTCCTTCTTTCCATCCCTATGAACGCTCTAGGAAAATGAGTCATGCTTCTTAATCATAAAATAAACATAAACATGGATAGAATATTTATAGTTTCACCATATAACGATTATCTGGGTCTTGTCGGACTTATTATAGATACAACTGTGTCATGTCCTGGGAAAAACACATACCCGTTTTTCCTAAATTAGCATAACCTGGCAAAATGCACTTTAAAGAAGATGCCTACATGATTTTGGTTCAGCTTTCCCCCTCAGAGGATAACTTCGCCAAATATCATCTGATTTTTATGGTTCAACCACATATGTGAGTTGCCATACACCAATTAATTCCATTTGCATCACTAAAATACTCATATTTTAATTGCATTATTGAATACCGAGACCTCTCAGTGTCCTATTGTGACTGTAATTGACAAGGGATCGGTCGAGCGACCTCCCTCCCCTCAGCAGGTCATAAAATTAGTTCCAGACAGCTCTCCAAGATGGCTGCCACGGAAATGGTCTACATTTCCTGTCTCTCTCTACCGTCAAGGTCACCCTTGTTTACAATTATATAACAATAAAGATCCTCTAGGCATATTCCTAAGTAATTGAGTCATTTAATTAATTAACACCTAACTTTACAGTGTATTTGGGCTCAAATGGCTCCTATTAAACATTCATGGCAGGGGTGGAATTCTAATGATAGCATTGCCGTTCTAAGGTGATTACTGTGTGGCTTTAAAGACGCGCATCATAATGAAACCCCATGGTTATCATCAGCAGCTGTCATTATATATATATTTGGGAACCACGTTCCTCGTCGACGAATATGATTCTACCTCTCGGGCAGACCATAAGTAAAAATGCTCACCGCGCCTCGCTGGGCGTCCATAGTGGCTATAATTCAATGCAAGCGTTGGCAATAGACAGAATCTATCCAAATCGCTGCGTAACACATACAGTATGCACAAAGGCGATACTTCTCGAAGATTAAGCCAATTTTCACCTCACGCGCAAGCTATACTAGTCTTTCCCGTGCTTATCTTACGTAAATCACTGGATTCTACGTTAATCTGCACGCTATATGCGGCTAAACAATATTTCACATATATGACTCCATTATCAAGGTACCTGCGTTCTTCATGTTATAATATCTAAGCCAAAGCTTTACATAGCTCCTAACACAAATGTATAAATATACTGTAATTTCACATATTCATTCAAAATTTCACTGACACTGAGAAAAACTCTCGTATTCGCGATATTCCACACTACATTCTTTACTGTTTACCAAATGACAGTATCTTAAATTAGACATGACACTATTGGAACATTACTTAGGCCAACTTTGCCCTTACTTTATGGTTGCCGACCCCAGTTATTATTATTATTATTATTTTAACGTTTAGATCCATCACTATTTTTGACCTACATGGTCCTAAGCAAATCACCTTCCAAGTCATACTTTATTCAAGACGAGTGGTGAAAACTCGTTCAGTAAGTGACTATTACTTCTTTAATTTCAAAGTGATTAATCGTTACATGGTGAACTATGCCATTATAATGTTATTATTTGCATGTTTACTCACGTTTCCTTCTGGCTGGAAAGTACCAGAATCTCCGCCTGAGCTCTACCATGATGATTTGACTTAATCCATCATGATATCCAATACACAACACTGAGATTCACACTTTTTACACATGATACACATATTACCACAAGTGGCCTTTACCACTGATAAACACTGAATATTAATCATTAAACACATTAACACTTTAAATTATTATTTCACAATTTATACACTTCATCTATCATTTCACATGTTGATCCTTAATCTGGATTTCACCTACGCTTGACCTCAGAGATGCGATGACTTATGATAACCGCTGGTCTCCGTGAAATCTAGTAGCGTTTTTATAGATGTTCGATCCTAGTTCCCTGCACTCCCGTTCACCTCACTGTCCTGGATAGGTGGCAATAACTTCCACTCTCCCATCACTGGAGTGTTCCTAATGCTGATGTCATATAATTGACAATACCTTCCGGTATACGAACTGTTCCAAACATTATCAGTTCCTATTCGCAGTAGCGAATTTATATCTGTGTCAGATAATAAAGCAATATCTGCACTTTGTTACCTTTTATGCACTTCATTATTACTGATGAAGCTTACAATTTGCCTCCATTGTCTTCAACGGCGGTACGCTGATATCTTAATAATTGGCGTGCTTACTGCAGAGCGCTTGTAGACAAAGGACTAACTTCCAACTCGAGCGACCATCTGACGTCTTCAACTGCTTTCCACTGAACCATAACTGACGTGTAACTAACCATAACTGACCCTTGGCGTAGGGTGCTCTTCCCTTATATTGGTTTCTTGCACAAAATAGTTCACGGGACACGTGAGAGCGACTCCCTTCTTGAAATACTCCGTCTTCAGCCGAAACAACAACTGCATCTTATTTATCTAGGCGTGGAGGTTTTAAAAACATTCGCGTGCCGGCGATCGCTTCGGCCAATTAATTACAATTAATTGCCTTAGTTCAGCGCGTGGGATGCTACGGTGGGGATTTCCCGCTGGTTGGTTAAAGTATCCATGCTCTCGAGCGTGAGTTAGGTTGTAATGCGGTCATTTTGAGAAATAGGCGTAATTTTAGGTGAAAAACCACTCCTAAATTACTCCTCCGTGAATACATTCATCTATGTGTATGTTTCATTGCATTACAATGCTCCATTTATCTGTAATTAATTAATTTCTTGTGGACTTGGTCCCGCCAAAGCTTTGCTCGTTGTCGACCGGTGGATTCCCGGGTCATTAATTTTTAGCTGTCTGACCGCCCTAGACGGAAATAGTTCCGTAGGCGCCAGGGCTACTCCGCCTACTTGTTAAAGTCATTTGTCAGACTTCAATACTAGCCTCCTTTCGACTTCGTATGCACTGAAAACGTACATTTCCTTGCATTTTGCTTACAATTTCTCCTTTAAATTGCTATGATTTGCACCTAAATAATCGTGAAATCACGCTAGACTATTATGTGTCAGTAGACCTCTCATTGCTCTGTGGGTTCCATCTAATGGCTCCCCCTTAGAGACCACTGGTTCGACCTTAGGCATAACCATTTGCCTGGTCTTCTCTGATAAGGCCCTGAGTTCGATACCAGACTGCCGTGACCAGTTGGGCACAATACCTATCAAGAATAATGACCAAATTAAGTTGGTAATATCGAAATTTCTAATAGTTCGAAATACTGTATACCTGGCATAACGTAGCCTAATAGAGCACTACAGTTGGCAGCCCTGGTGACTGAATATATTGTTAGTTCTGTCTCTTAAGGTAAGAACACAAAATTTGGTTGAAGTCCAATGGATAGCATGGACGTTGCATGCAGTTAGACATTGGATCTATCAGCGTGCGTAAAATCATGTTGGTAACAATGTCATGCATGTGTTGGTCAGAAATAATCTGAAATATTATGATCTCTTGTTGTGCCAATTTTGCATGAAATCCATTTGTTAGTATAGAAGCTACAAGCATTTTAAAATTGGACCTATCTGCAGGCTTAGAGTCATGTTGGCAGCACTGACGTATATTAGTTTCTCAAAATTAATCTAGGATGTCAGGTACTATACGTGTGCAAATTTTAAAGCTGTTGGCTTACGTACTTTCTGTTATATTAATATTAGGGTAAAAATAGAGACAACATTTATTAACAGTTAGCAGCCCTGGTTGCTCTTAAGAATAAACATAGTCGTATCTGTTATGGTACACATAGCACATACAAAATTTGGTTGAAATCCAATTGATAGTATAGAAGTTACACATATTTAAAAATTGGTCCTATCACCGGTCTTAGAATCATGTTGGTAGCACTGACGTACATACGTTACTCCAAATTAATCTAGAATGTAAGGTACTTTACATGTGCATAGTTTAAAGATGTCGGCTTACATACGTTCTGATATATTGATATTTCGATAAGAAAAAATAGTGAGAGAGCATTTATTAACAGTTGGTAGCCCTGGTGGCATTTATGAATACGTTCAGTCATATCTGTTTATGTACTCATAGTACATTCGAAATTTGGTTGAAATCGAATTGATCTTGTAGAAGTTATATGCATTTAAAATTGGACCTATCAACAGGCTTAGAATCATTTTGGCAACACTGCCATGCATGGTCTTCTGGAAATTAAACTGCATTGTTATCTATATGCGTGCCACTTTTGGAATAGTTCCCATGCATACCTTCCATGATATCCAAAATGGAGCTGAAATTTCAATTGCGGTTTTTCAGCAGTTGGTAGCACTGACATAATTTTCAAATATGGGCTTGAGATATCCAGGTATAGATCTGTACTCATACCGAATATGGATTCGATTGCTGTAGCCGTTTAGGAGTAGATAGGGACACACACACACACACACACAGCCAGACATCAGAATGACAGACAGACAGACCGACACACATTTGCCCAGATCGATCTCATGAGTCTACTTTTTCCTTATTTTTGCAAAATGTGAAAAGTAGGCTAAAAATCCAACAAGGCGACCATCCGCAGTATTTAGTCGGTTCTCAACATCTACGAATCTATTACAGCAATCAAACTGAAATTTTTTATGTTGTTAGAGGCAATTAACATAAGTAGGATATATGAAAATAGGCTGTATAGTTCTTCACGGAACTACTTGTTTTAAACTAACTTGTATCAATTTTTGTTTCATATTTTATTTTATGAAATGCATGTACTAACCTGAATTTAGGTATTTATAACGGTGTATTTTATTTATTTTTAGAAACTTGGAAAGGAAAACCTTACCGCAGTAGCAGTCGCTGAAAACCCGAGACGCAGTAAAGTGCAACCATTGTTTACAGGCAGTGAACTATTTAAAAATCAGGTAAACCTAACATAAAATGCTATTCCATTTTACCACTACTGAAAACTCGTAGACAAAAAAAAAATCCTTACCTGTACATGACTAGGACGATGATTGCTTTCTTGATTAATGACTATGTATTATCAACCGGTACCAGACCATACAATCTGACATTCTACGGATCGGAGCGTGGAATGTCAGAAGTCTGCTAGGAAGTGGAAAGTTAAAAAACTTAGAAAGGGAAATGGATAGGTTGAGTTTGGATTTGGTTGGGATTAGTGAAATGCGCTGGCAGGAAGAACAGGACTTTTGGTCAGGAGACTATAGGGTCATTAGCACTAAATCAAACAATGGCCAAGGAGGAGTTGGTCTCATATTGAGTAGGAAACTTGGACAGCGGGTGGAATATTATGAGCAATACAGTGAACGGATTATTGTAGCAAAAATCAATACTAAACCTACGTGCACCACAGTGGTACAAGTCTATATGCCTACCAGTCAAGTTGATGATGAGGATGTTGAAAAGGTCTACGAAGAAATAGATGACATTCTGAGGTATATCAAAGGTGATGACAATGTTATAGTAATGGGAGATTGGAATGCTGTGGTAGGAAAAGGGAGGGAAGGGAAGATAGTAGGAGATTTCGGATTAGGTGAAAGGAATGATCGAGGAAGCAGGCTGATGGAATTCTGCACCGAACATGAGTTGGTCATAGCTAACACCTTATTCAATAACCACAATAGAAGAATATACACATGGATGAGACCAGGAGATACAGGGCGTTACCAAATCGACTTCATTATGGTCAAGCAGAGGTTTCGAAACCATATTTTGGATTGTAAAACATATCCTGGTGCTGACATAAACTCTGACCACAATCTGGTTGTAATGGAATGCAGATTAAAGTTGAAGAAACTGAAGAAAAGTCAAACGCCAAAAAGGTGGGCAATAGACAGACTGAAAGAGAAGTATGTAAATGAAAGATTCAAGAAGAGTATAAAGGAAGGACTAATGAAAAACCCTAAACAAACTTCAATTTCACTTTTGAAGAATGAAATAACAAAATCCGCAGAAGAAAACATTGGTAGGAAAGAAAGAATCGGTAGAAAACCGTGGCTCACTCAGGATATACTAGAATTGATGGATGAAAGGCGGAAACACAAGAATGTAAGAGATGAAAAGGGGAAAGCAGAATACAGACGTCTGAGAAATGAGGTTAACAAGATGTGCAAGGAAGCGAAAGAAGAATGGTTGAAAGAGAAATGTGCAGGTATAGAAAATTGTCTGAAATTAGGAAAAGTAGACACAGCTTATCGAAAGATTAAGAATACTTTTGGGGAAAAGAAGACTAAGTGCTCTAATATTAAGGACACAAATGGAAAGCCTCTAACAGATAGGGAAGAAAACGTTGAGAGATGGAAAACTTACATAGAGAGTTTGTATAAGGGAAAGGAGATTGAGAATCATGTAATGGAAAGGGAGGAGGAAATTGATGAGAATGCGAAAGGAGATTTAATATTGAGATCAGAATTTGATAGATCTTTGGAAGACTTAAGAAGGAACATAGCACCAGGCATAGATGATATACCGATTGAGTTGCCACGCTGCATAGGAGATGAAGGTCTGATCAGGTTATTTCACTTGGTGTGTAGGATTTATGAGACAGGTGAGGTACCCCCTGATTTCAAGAAGAATGTAATCATCCCTATACCAAAGAAAGTGGGAGCTGACAGATGTGAAGATTACCGTACAATCAGCTTGATTACTCATGCTTCAAAGATCCTGCCTAGAGTAATTTACAAGAGGATTGAAAGCCAGATAGAAACGGAGTTGGGTGATGACCTGTTTGGTTTCAGGAGAAATGTAGGAACAAGGGAAGCTGTACTAAGTCTTAGGCTGATTTTGGAAGGTAGAATAAGGAAAGATAAGAGAACGTTCATGGCATTTGTAGACTTAGAAAAGGCTTTTGATAACGTTGATTGGACTAAATTGTTTGACATTTTGAAATCTATTGGAATAAAGTACAGGGATAGGAGGGTGATATACAATCTATACAGAAACCAGACAGCAGTCATTCGAGCTGAAGGATATGAGAGAGAAGCTGGTATTATGAAAGGTGTAAGGCAAGGCTGCAACTTATCACCCATACTTTTCAATCTTTACATTGAACAAGCAATGAAGGAAATCGGAGAAAAATTTAAAGTGGGAGTGAAGATTCAAGGAGAAATAATTTCAACTCTGAGATTTGCTGATGACATCGTCATCTTGGCCGACAAGCCTAAGGATTTGAATGAGTTTTTGAATGGTATGGATTCCGTCTTACGGAAGGACTTCATGATGAAAATTAATAAATGTAAAACAAAAATACTGGAATGCAGCCGAAATAACTCAGAAACCTCTATGGAGATCAAATTGGCAGGTGAAAAGCTGAAGGAAGTAGGAGACTTCTGTTACTTAGGAAGCAGAATAACCAGTGATGGACGAAGCAAAGAGGATATAAAAAGTAGGTTGGCTCAGGCAAGGAAAGCCTTTCTACAAAAAAGGAATCTGATGACATCGAATATAGATTTAGGTATTAGGAAGTCATTTTTGAAAGCCTTTGTCTGGAGCGTGGCGCTCGATGGAAGTGAAAATTGGACTATTGGTGCAGCAGAAAAGAGGAGAATTGAGGCATTTGAAATGTGGTGTTACAGGAGAATGATGAAGATCAGATGGGTAGATAGGGTTACAAACGAAGAGGTATTAAGGCGAGTGGGAGAGGAGAGATGTTTCTGGCGACTGCTAATGAAGAGAAGAGGTAGGTTGGTAGGACACATACTAAGACACCCAGGAATAGCAAGCTTAGTTATGGAAGGAAGGGTCGAGGACAAGAACTGTAGGGGTAGACCAAGGTTAGAATATGTTAAACAGATTACTTCGGATGTAGGGTGTGGTAGCTATGTAGAGATGAAACGATTAGCTCAGGACAGGGAGGCATGGAGAGCTGCATCAAACCAGTCAAAAGACTGAAGACTCAAACAACAAGACCATATTGGTTGTTTACCGGGAAAGTACAAGGCCATATTGGATTTAGTAAAAAACAAAAATTTTAATTTAACTGACATCTTGTTCCCTATAATAATAATAATAATAATAATAATAATAATAATAATAATAATAATAATAATAATAATAATAATAATAATAATAATAATAATAATAATAATAACGAGATTCACAGATGAACAAGCCTTTGAGTCAGAAGGCTACAGAATTTTTAAAGGTAAAACTGGTAAACGTGTAATAAAAACAGTTCCCAACCTTGGCACAGGATTCATCGTCAGTAGGAAGATTTTGGATTCAATAATTGGCTTCAACTCGCCTAGCAGTCGAGTTTCAACTCTCTCCTTCCGGAGCACAAACAAAGTTTATACTGTTGTGAATGTCCATGCGCCAATCAATCAAGCGAATAAGAGAGACCCGGAAGGAACGGATAGATTCTGGGAAGACCTTGAAGATGTTCTCTGTAAGATTCCAGACAAACACACGATTATGCTTCTTGGAGATTTCAATGCACAGCTGGGTAAGGAAAGAAAGTTCCAAAACATTATCGGAAACTATCCAGCTCACCAGAGAACAAATCGCAATGGTGAGAGGCTCGTAGAACTATGTAAGGCTTTCAATCTTGTAATAAAATCCACAGCGTTCAAACACCTTCCGAGAAAACAGAAGACTTGGACATCTCCGAATCCAAATCTCGGCGAATTTCAAATTGATCACGTCGCTATTGCACGTAAAGCTCAGAGAGAAATACAGAATGTGAAGGTTCTAAGAAATGCCAATCTAGATTCGGATCACTATCCATCCAAAATCAAAGTTAAGCTGATTCCGAGAAACACCAGAAAGGCCGTCTTAAAAAAGATCAATCGATTTGATACGGAAAAACTACGATTGTGCCCTAAATTTACTCAAAAACTAGAATCTTGGAATCCCGAAAACTGGGATGAACTACAACAGGCCTTGGTCACAACAGCACAGGAGACAGTTCCACTGACGAAGTCAAAGAAACATGCGTGGTGGAATAATGTATGTGATTCAGTGGTAAAGCAAAGACAACTTGCCTGGCAGAAATGGAACTCAGGAAAGAACCAAGAAAATTGGGAAAACTTCGTGAACGAGAGACAACGCGCTGCAAAAATCATCCGCAATGTAAAACGTGCCTACAACAAGAGCCAACTAACTCAAATTGAGCTAGACTTTCAGAGGAACAACACAAGGGACTTCTACAGAACCTTCAAACGCAATCCAAGCAAATACAATCCTCCGAGTCTACAGTTCAAAGACTCAAATGGGAGACTAGCTTACAGTGAGAGAGAAAATTGCCAGATTCTAGCGAAATACTTTGAATCCCTCCTTAATTGTGAGACTCCCAAATCCACTTTCTCATTTGAAGACAACGTACAAGTCCACCCAGATTCATCCCCTCCAACGAAAGAAGAAATCAAACAGATTATCCAGTCACTTAAGAACAACAAGGCACCAGGTGAGGACTCGATAATCGCCGAATTGTGGAAGTATGCTGGTGAAAAGATGATTGATAAATTGACTGACATTATCAAGGAGATTTGGGAAACTGAGAAACTTCCACGTGACTGGACTTCTGCCTTGATTCATCCCCTGCATAAGAAAGGTGTCAAAACGGACGTTAACAACTACCGCGGCATTTCCCTCCTACTGATAACTTACAAAATTATTTCAAAAGCTCTGCAGATTAGGGCAGAACAACAACTTGATCCACAATTAGGAGAGTACCAAGGAGGGTTCAGGAAAGAGCGCTCATGTGCAGAACAAATTATGAATCTGAAATCCATCCTTTTCTATCTGAAGCAAAGGAACAAGAAATTTGTGGTAACCTTCGTCGACTTCAAGAAGGCCTATGATTCGATTGATAGAATAGCTCTTATTCAAATTCTAAAGGAATTTGGATTGGATAATAAAACCAGGGCAATCATTCAACAGACCTTAGCTAACACCACCTCCAGAGTCAAGTTCAGAGGAGAAATTTCGGACTCTTTCGAAATTAAGACAGGAGTTAGGCAGGGAGATGGGCTTTAACCCCTGCTCTTCAACTGTGCACTGGAAAAGGTCATCCGCGAGTGGCGCAAAGAAATGAACGATGGGGTCCAAAATGGAGTACGACTGGGTTACAAGAACATGAACCTTTCTATTGATTGCCTCGCTTTTGCAGATGATCTTGCAATTTTCTCCGACTCTTTAGACATGGCCACAAAACAAATTAATCAGCTGCAGGTACAGGCAACAAAAGTTGGTCTTCAGATCTCTTTGGAGAAAACACACTTCATAACTAACATCAAGCCAGCACCAAGGGAGCTAAAAGTAAACCAGGGGAAAATCAAACGGACAGATAAGTTTAAATATCTTGGCGAGTGGATAGAACCCAACGTATGTGAGAAAGAAACCTTCACTTCGCGCATGAACAAAATGGAAATGGCGTACCAACTCACCAAGGACGTTTACAACAAAAAGTCAATATCCCTGAACGCAAAACTTAGGCATTATTGCACTGTCATACGACCAGAGGCTCTGTACGCAGCGGAATGCCTCACCATGAACAAGAAAGGCCTGGTAGAAAAATTGGAGATCAAGGAAAGAAAGATCTTGAGGAAAATTCTTGGCCCGATTAAAGACAACGGTGAATATAGACGACGGCATAACTATGAGCTGTATATTCATGTCCAGAAGATCTCTGATGTAATGAGGAAAAGGAGGATTGCATTTTATGGCCACTTGCTTAGAATGAAACCCACACGATTGACAAACCGGATCTTTAACTATTTTAAAAATAAGAAGACCAAGCCAGCCTGGTTCGAAGAGGTGGAAAGTGACCTGCAAGAGATGGAAATTACCTGTGAGGATATTCAAGAACGCAATCCCCTCAGGAAGAAACTACACGACCACCAGGGTTTTCAAGAAAAACCGAAGTTGAAGACGGGAAAGATGTGGACGGAAGAAAGAAAAGAGCAACACCGGCAACGTATGAAGGAACACTGGGCAAACATCAAAGCCCAGAGAAGCCAGTTGAAATAACGTGGTCCTTAGTTGGCCGATACGATTAAAGAATAATAATAATAATAATAATAATATAATATTAATAATAATATTAATATAGTATGGCCTCGGAGGCCGGGTGCAAGCTTTGTTATTTGACACACAGAGGGTAGCTTGCATGTCGAATTTAGTTGTTCCTTGACTATGAAAGTCAAGGAGGTTAGATGTTAGATATCTAATCTCTCTAAACTCTATAGCGCTTTCTAATAGAAAAATGAGGAACTTTGTACCTTATGAACTCAACGAATTTTCACAGGTTTGAACATGATAATCTGAACAAAATGACATGACATTATTATTTTTTGTTTATGTGTTGGTTACAGGGGAATGTAAATGACTGCAGCTTTATAAAAAGAAAATAAGTACATGGGTTACTGTTAGTGTCGACATACAGTTTATTATAATTTTATTTTGTTTTGATATATTAATGCCAATTAAAGTTAAAGTTTTATTTACAAGTATTGATTGACTGATTGAGTGATTGGTTATTTTGTTTGCTTTTAGGTGTCGTCATGCGCCATTAACGTAATGAACAGACAGTGAACAAGCATACATTGTGCTTTAAAGTACTCTGTGCAATGTTAATAACTTACAATAAGAAAAAGTTTTATTATAACACATGGCGTTAGTACCGAATAAAACAAGTGAGCAAGTTGGTTTACCACGTGGGTTAAATTTAAAATCAGAACATGACCGTTGGTTAACATTTGAATCCTGGCCTGTAGGCTTTTTGTCGACACATGAACTTGCAAAAGCCGTTTTTTTTTTTACTTGAACCGAGAAGATGTGGTGCGCTGTGTGTTTTGTCGTATTGAACTTTCACACTGGGAAGAAGGCGATGATCCGTTTAGAGACCATTTGTGATGGTCTCCTTGTTGTCCTTACATGCTTGGAAAAAAGGTGGGTAACATACCCGCGTATTCATTTTACCGAACCTCAAGACCATTGGCCACTACTTACGTTGCTGAATCACAAATAAATAATAATAATAATGATGTATTACCAGTCAACAACGGTAGTGTCGATATATGTGGTCCATATGCCATAGACAGTGTTGAATTGGCATGTGCTTTTGAAAAATTGGGAGTTTGCAAGACTAAAGCACTAGCACACCCAGAGTAGAGCTCTGTCGAAAGACGTTTAGAATCTTATAAAAATGTTTGGCCATTAATATTAAAACACCTTACCAAACAGCTAAGTGAAGCTGGATTTTTTATACTGGTGAAGGGGATAAAAAATATGTTTTTATTGTGGATTTGCTTTAAAGGATTGGCAAATGACTGATGACCCTTTTGTGCAACACGCTCGTTGGTTACCTAACTGTAAATACATGGTGTTGCTTAAAGGTCAGGAATTTGTGAACACTATTCGTAAAGAAAACGTGATTGCAGCACAAGACATAAAAGTGCCATTAGAGTTAGAACATGCGGAGCAAATACATGAGGCTGAAAAAAAACGACTTGTCTCACGAACAGATACAAAAGTGTGACCAACAATTATGTAATTTTTTTTTATCAAGATGAACTTGGTGTTGTATTTTTGCCTTGTGGACACATGATAGCCTGTGTCAAGTGTGCATTAGAACTCAACACTTGTGCTATATGCAGAAAGGCAGTATCTGCTACAGTTAGGGCATTTCTTGCAAAAATAGTATAATTTATCAGCTATGCATAGTGCAAAATCCCTAATTGCACAATATTATTAAAGCTGTTTTAGAGTGTAATAGATATGCTTTTCTTTTGTTCATAGACTACTACAATGATTGTTTTGAATGCTGTGGGCCAAGCATGTGGCTTAGAGACAAAGAAGCTCAGCGAATTGCCAACGCATATTCCATTCCGCATTATCAAGATTCGGAAATTGAGAACAGCATATGGTGATCGTGTACTTTGTGTATGTGAAAACTTTCAGATATTTCTGCCTACACGGTTAAATGATATGTCGGAGAGTGTTTTTGATGAAGTCAATAATGCTGTACAACCTGTTCACTTAATTTATGAAGGTTTTAAAAACAATAGGTGCATGGTTTGTTTTAATTTAAAAAAAAAACAACAAATGTCAAATAATAATGGAAGATATAAGTCATGACAATGGACTGAAGGAAAAATATGTGTATAGAATAATAATGTTTTAGTGTTTAGTATTGTCTTAAATATATTATCATGAAACCAACAAAAAATGTATATAAAGTTTGTAAATAAATGAAAATAATGGTACAATGTTGTTTTATTTTCTATAGAAGTCAGAATATTTAACATTGCAGAGTATACAGGATTATGACATTAAAAACCACACTTAACACAAGTCTTTGCTATTACGATAGTGTGTAATTATTTTAAAAACAAAGCTTGTAGATCTTTTTTCTTCCACGGTGAACAATAGGCATGAAAACGTTATTGTCTTGTTTTGGATCATTATCACTATCATAATCATAAGCAGCATGATCTATATCACTATTATTATAATCACTATAATTATCCTCAACATTATCCTCAACATTACTAAAACCAGTTAAATATTCCTGTTCCTCTTCCTCTTCCTCTACAGTGTCCTCATGTAGAGTTTGCGTGGCTTTTGATAATGTTAAGGGTTTTTTGAACATTGCATTATTTTCCAGAGTAGTATTGTTTTGTAGCACTTGCTTTTTAACATTTTCATGATTTTCTGTTGACAGCAACAGTGTTTCATGCAGTACACTACATTGGTGATCACTGACACTTAAAACCTCACTATTTTTACTTTTTAGCTCACTGCGACATTGTTTTTAACGTTGTTTTGAACAACGCCAAATAACAGTTCCATTTTTATTGTTCGTTTCACAATGTATGAATATCCTTTATAGAATGCATGAGGCTTACCATACCTAGTCACAGATACTTCCATATCAACTGTCAAGCATAGACTAAGCTCTAGTAAAGACAACTTGGTAATAAGAACAATAGTTTAATGTGCGATCATATATGGGTGCAAATGTGGGAGCTAAATAGTGGGAGCAAAAAGAGGGAGAAAAATTGGGAGCAAAAAGTGGGAGCAAAAAGTGGGAGCAAAAAATTGAGAGCAAAAAGTGGGAGCGAAAAAAAGTAGGAGCAAGTATGGGAGCAAATGTGAAAGCAAAAGTGGGAGCAAGTATGGGAGCATATGTGAAAGCAAAAGTGGGAGCAAAAAAGTGAGAGAAAAAAGTGGGAGCAAAAAGTGTAAGCAAAAGTGGGAGCAAATATGAGAGCAAAAAAAAGTAGGAGCAAGTATGGGAGCAAATGTAAAAGCAAAAGTGGGAGCAAAAAGTGAGAGAAAAAAAGGGGGAGCAAAAAGTGTAAAAGTGGGAACAAATATGAGAGCAAAAAAAATTGCGAGCAAATATGGGAGTAAAAAGTGGGAGCTAAAAGTGGGATCTCAAAAAAGTAGGAACAAATATGAGAGCAAATGTGAAAGCAAAAGTGGGAGCAAGTATGGGAGCATATGTGAAAGCAAAAGTGGGAGCAAAAAGTGAGAGAGAAAAAAGTGAGAAGAAAAAGTGTAAGAAAAAATGGGAGCAAATATGAGAGCAAAAAAAGTAGTCGCAAGTATGGGAGCAAATGTGAAAGCAAAAGTGGGAGCAAGAAGTCAGAAAAAAAAGTGGGAACAAAAAGTGTAAGCAAAAGTACGAGCATATATGAGAGCAAAAAAAAGTTAGAGCAAATATGGGAGCAAAAAGTGGGAGCAAAAAGTGGGAGCAAAAGTGGGAGCAAACAAGTGTGAACAAATATGGGAGCAGAAAATGGGAGCAAATGTGAAAGCAAAAGTGGGAGCAAAAAGTGAGAGCAAAAATAGCGAGCAAAAGTGAGTGCACTAAGTGGGAGCAAAATGTGTGAGTAAAAGTGGGGGCAAATGTGGTGTTTTACTAAAACAATCTCCCCTAACTTCACCTAACCTAACTTCACCTAACCTAACCTTCCAACTCTCAGATCAAACGTTAAATTCTGGCCATAGTCGAGTTGGAACCCAAAACTTCTGGGATAACACCCTAGTATACTAGCCACTACACCACGAGATGGGCAAATTATCATGCAACACAACACAAAAATAAAAGTTTCCTGTAGTGTAACTCATTGGCTGACACCCATAGTTGAGAATTCAAACCCAAGACCTCAGGACTTTTGTTTTGAACATTATCAGAAATATTATTCCATTTACATTTTCCTGTTGCTTATAGTTATAAGAGTTGGCATTAATATGGGAGCAAAAGTGAAAGCAAAAAGTGGGTGCAAGCATGGCTGGTTGTTGAGACTCTCATATCAATTAATACTAATACACATAAATTCACATAAATTAAATTTTAGTAAAGCGACTTGGCTAATAATAATAATAATAATAACAGTTTAAAAATTCAAGGTGATTGATATTTTTCATGGTGTAATTTCCCAAGTACTGTCAAGAATAATAATTACATGAACAGATTCCAAGAACTCTAGAGTGCTTTTAGGATTAATGATTGGCTAGGAGTGAGATAGAGCTAGCTAACCTAAGTTAACCTCAGCTCACTGAACCTATCCTTGTCACATGACATGTTCTACAAGTATAGACTTGCTTTGAGACTGGCTATGACGTCACAGATGAATGGCGGTGGGAGGCTGGCAAAAAGGAAAATGTTTTTGTGTAGGTTAGGTGAAGTTAGGTTAGGTGAAGTTAGGGGAGATTGTTTTAGTAAAACACCACATTTGCCCCCACTTTTTACTCACACATTTTGCTCCCACATTGTGCTCTCACTTTTCCTCGCTCTTTTTGCTCCCACTTTTGCTTTCACATTTGCTCCCACTTTCTGCTCCCATATTTGCTCACACTTGTTTGCTCTCACTTTTGCTTACACTTTTTGCTCCCACTATTTGCTCCCATATTTGCTCTAACTTTTTTTGCTCTCATATTTGCTCGCACTTTTGCTTACACTTTTTGCTCCCACTTTTTTTCTCTCACTTTTTGCTCCCACTTTTTTTCTCTCACTTTTTGCTCCCACTTTTGCTTTCACATTTGCTCCCATACTTACTCCTACTTTTTTTTGCTCTCATATTTGCTCCCCCCTTTTTGCTTACACTTTTTGTTCTAACCTTTTTTTCTCTCACTTTTTGCTCGCAGTTTTGCTTTCGCATATGCTCCCATACTTGCTCCCACTTTTGCTTTCACATTTGCTCTCATACTTGCTCATACTTTTTTGATCCCACTTTTTGCTCCCATATTTGCTCGCACTTTTTTTGCTCAAATATTTGCTCCCACTTTTGCATACACTTTTTGCTCCCACTTTTTTTCTCTCACTTTTTGCTCCCACTTTTGCTTTCACATTTGCTCCCGTACTTACTCCTACTTTTTTGCTCTCATATTTGATCCCGCTTTTGCTTACACTTTTTGCTCCCACTTTTTCTCTCACTTTTTTGCTCCCACTTTTCCTCTCACATATGCTCCCACTTTTGCTTTCACATTTGCTCCCATACTTGCTCCTACTTTTTTTTTTCACTACCACTTTTTGCTCTCAATTTTTGCTACCACTTTTTGCTCCCACTTTTTGCTCCCAATTTTTGCTCCCACTTTTTGCTCCCACATTTGCACCCATATATGCTCGCACATTAAACTATTGTTCTTATTACCAAGTTGTCTTTACTAAAGCTTAGTCTATGCTTGACAGTTCATATGGAAGTATCTGTGACTAGGTATGGTAAGCCTCATGCATTCTATAAGGGATATTCATATATTTTGAAACGAACCAATAAAAATGGAACTGTTATTTGGCGTTGTCCAAAACAACGCCCAGAACAATGTCGCTGTGAGCTAAAAAGTAAAAATAGTGAGGTTTTAAGTGTCAGTGATCATCAATGTAGTGTACTGCATGAAACACTGAAAATGTTAAAAAGCAAGTGCTACAAAACAATACTACTATTGAAAATAATTCAATGTTCAAAAAACCCTTAATATTATCAAAAGCCACGCAGACTCTACATGAGGTCACTGTAGAGGAAGAGGAAGAGGAAGAGGAAGAGGAAGAGGAAGAGGAACAGGAACAGGAAGAGGAACAGGAATATTTAACTGGTTTTAGTAATGTTGAAGATAATGTTGAGAATAATTATAGTGATTATAATAATAGTGATATAGATCATGCTGCTTATGATTATGATAGTGATAATGATCCAAAACAAGACAATAACGTTTTCATGCCTATTGCTCACCGTGGAAGAAAAAAGATCTACAACAAGCTTTGTTTTTAAAATAATAACACACTATCGTAATGGCAAAGACTCGTATTAAGTGTGCTTTTTGTTGTCATAATCATGTATACTCTGCAATGTTAAATATTCTGACCTATAGAAAATAAAACAACATTGTACCATTATTTTCATTTATTTACAAACTTTATATATTTTTTATTGGATTCATGATAATATTCTTTAAGACAATACTAAACACTAAAACATTATTATTCTATACACATATTTTTCATTCAGTCCCTTGTCATGACTTATATCTTCCATTATTATTTGACATTTGTTTTCTTTATTTAATTAAAAGGAACAATGCACCTATTGTTTTTAAAACCTTCATAAATTAAGTGTACAGGTTGTACAGCATTATTGACTTCATCAAAAACACTCTCCGACATATCATTAAACCGTGTAGGCAGAAATGTCTCAAAGTTTTCACATACACAAAGTACACGATCACCATATGCTGTTCTCAATTTCCGAACCTTGATAATGCGGAATGGAATATGCGATGGCGAGCTTCTTTGTCTCTAAGCCACATGCTTGACCCACAGCATTCAAAACATTCATTGTAGTAGTCTATAAACAAAAGAAAAGCATATCTATTACACTCTAAAACAGCTTTAATAATATTGTGCAATTAGGGATTTTGCACTATGCATGGCTGATAAATTTTACTATTTTTGCAAGAAATGCCCTAACTGTAGCAGATACTGCTTTTCTGCATATAGCACAAGTGTTGAGTTCTAATGCACACTTGACACAGGCTATCATGTGTCCACAAGGCAAAAACACAACACCAAGTTCATCTTGATAACAAATTTTACATAATTGTTGGTCACACTTTTGTATCTGTTCGTGAGACAAGTCTTTTTTTTTTCAGCCTCATGTATTTGCTCCGCATGTTCTAACTCTAATGGCACTTTTATGTCTTGTGCTGCAATCACGTTTTCTTTACGAATAGTGTTCACAAATTCCTGACCTTTAAGCAACACCATGTATTTACAGTTAGGTAACCAACGAGCGTGTTGCACAAAAGGGTCATCAGTCATTTGCCAATCCTTTAAAGCAAATCCACAATAAAAACATATTGTTTTATCTCCTTCACCAATATAAAAAAATCCAGCTTCACTTAGCTGTTTGGTAAGGTGTTTTAATATTAATGGCCAAACATTTTTATAAGATTCTAAACGTCTTTCGACAGAGCTGTACTCTGGGTGTGCTAGTGCTTTAGTCTTGCAAACTCCCAATTTTTCAAAAGCACATGCCAATTCAACACTTTCTATGGCATATGGACCGCATATATCGATACTACCGTTGTTGACTGGTAATACATCATTATTATTATTATTTATTTGTGATTCAGCTACGTATGTAGCGGCCAATGGTCTTGTGGTTCGGTAAAATGAATACACGGGTATGTTACCCACTTGTTTTCCAAGCATGTAAGGACAACAAGGAGACCATCGCAAATGGTCTCTAAAGGGACCATCCCCTTCTTCCCAGTGTGAAAGTTCAATACAACAAACCACACAGCGCACCACATCTTCTCGGTTCAAGTAAAAAAAAAACGGCCTTTGCAAGTTCATGTGTCGGCAAAAAGCCTACAGGCCAGGATTCAAATGTTAACCAACGGTCATGTTCTGATTTTAAATTTAACCCACGTGGTAAACCAACTTGCTCACTTGTTGTATCACGCCATGTGTTATAATAAAACTTTTTTCTTATTGTAAGTTATTAAAGTTGCACAGAGTACTTTAAAGCACAATGTATGCTTGTTCACTGTCTGTTCATTACGTTAATGGCGCATGACGACACCTAAAAGCAATCAAAATAACCAATCACTCAATCAATCAATACTTGTAAATAAAACTTTAACTTTAATTGGCATTAATATATCAAAACAAAATAAAATTATAATAAACTGTATGTCGACACTAACAGTAACCCATGTACTTATTTTCTTTTTATAAAGCTGCAGTCATTTACATTCCCCTGTAACCAACACATAAACAAAAAATAATAATGTCATGTCATTTTGTTCAGATTATCATGTTCAAACCTGTGAAAATTCGTTGAGTTCATAAGGTACAAAGTTCCTCATTTTTCTACTAGAAAGCGCTATAGAGTTTAGAGAGATTAGATATCTAACATCTAACCTCCTTGACTTTCATAGTCAAGGAACATCTAAATTCGACATGCAAGCTACCCTCTGTGTGTCAAATAACAAAGCTTGCACCCGGCCCCCGTGGCCATACGATATTAATATTATTATTAATATATTATTATTATTATTATTATTATTATATAGGGAACGACATGTCAGTTAAATTAAAATTTTTGTTTTTTATAAAATCCAATATGGCCTTGTACTTTCCCGGTAAACAACCAATATGGTCATGTACCGGTTGCCAATACATAGTCATTAATCAAGAAAGCAATCATCGTCCTAGTCATGTACAGGTAATGATTTTTTTGTCTACGAGTTTTCAGTAGTGGTAAAATGGAATAGCATTTTATGTTAGGCTTACCTGAGTTTTAAATAGTTCACTGCCTGGAAACAATGGTTGCACTTTACTGCGTCTCGGGTTTTCAGCGGCTCCTACGGCGGTAAGGCTTTTCTTTCCAAGTTTCAAAAAATAAATAAAATAAACCGTTATAAATACCTAAATTCGGGTTAGTACATGCATTTCATAAAATAAAATATGAAACAATAAAAAATGAAACAAATTAGTTTAAAAAAATAATCCCACCTTCACTTGCAGTGGCTTGTTGCTGTTTCCTTCTAGTGGGCTCAAACGTAAACTGGTTTCTTGTATCTCAGACATGTAAGGTATACCAGTTATCTGCCAACAAATAAATTAAAAAATCAATAATTAAATAATCAATAACTACAAATTTAAGGTTCATTAGCATGACAAGATTAAAATAATCATTCATAGGTACTTACCAAAAAATAAAAGGATTTTTCTTCCACAGCTCTACTATATACGTCAGTCTGCTAAAATGGCAAGTGCATGACTAACGCAATCGTTATCAGTTAGCCTAGCAACAGAAAAAGTTGTATTTTCTCAGCGTTTTGACGTTGAATGGTTCTCTGTCTCTCCCTCGCACGTGTTCCCACGCCTCTTCACATTCCTCAATCTGAATAAGATCCGTGTACCTTATACTATTTTCATGTTTTTAATAAGGAAAAAAATGGCTACCCCTTATACATCGGTAGTCCTACTGTCTCAGAACCAAAATGGAGGTCCTTGCTAAAACAGCACACCTGCTAGCCACCACGAGGCAAGTAAACTGATATCACACTTCCTGCTGACGTAGACATTCCTTCCACGTCAGCACCAGCAACAGCTCTCACGAGTCCTCTGGCTAGGTACAATATTCAGTCACCAGTGAGCTGGACTGTGTGCGTGTTAACATTCAAAACATGCGTGTGTCTTATTATTATTATTATTATTATTATCAAACATTTTACTGTAATAATAATTACTAGCAAGCGGCCATCCTCAATACATGAACATGTTATCCACATACTTTCATCCTAAAACACATGACTTTACCCAGTTCAATATTTAGTTTATAACATTTCAGGCCAATGACCTTACCGTTTTGGCTCTTTGCATACATGCACATGACTTGGTCGAGCAAATGTTATATGTTTCCAGATTCTAAAACCATTTACCGTGTCAGACAGCAGTCTCGCTTATCACCGTTTACTAGCATGTTAAAGATCCCCTTCAGGGGTAAAAAAAAATCCTAGCACACTTAACACATTTTCAAATATTCGCCTCTATCCGTCATAGGAAATGTCACAAAACCAACCGTCATAAGCTGCCCCCGCCATCCCACCAAAATAGCAATTCATTTTTTCCGGGCACGGTCACCGAGATCGTTAACGTCTAAGAATCACTTGGACATATCCTACAACCGTCTATTGTGTCAGAGAGCGATCTCGCTCATCACTGTTAACTAAGACGTTAAAGATCCCCTTCAGGAGTAAAAAAATCTTAGCATGCTTGTCACATTTCAAAATATTCGCCTTCATTCATTCGTCATAGGAAAAAATATCGAAAAGCAACCCCTCGTTTTGCCATACATCGCCCCCGCCGAAATAGCCATTTCCAGTATTCACCATGCTTAGTCATAGCCTCGTGGGAACATGTGCCAAGCGCTACCGGCTCTCTGTCTACAAACACTTTTTTATTTAAAAAATAAAAAAAATAAAAATAAAATATAATTAAAATACCTAGTTTTTTGTCCTAGAGACTTGACATTTATTTTCGTGGTAGAGGGGATAGCGGTCTTTCATTTATGTCAAACAATTTTTTTGTCAACGTGTTAGTTTCCAAAATACTAAAAACTCAAAATTTAAGGGCTTTCAAAAAATCTCAAAATATAAAAAGTTTTATTATAAAAAATAAAGTTCATAGAGACCATTGGTTTGAACTATGGCTCAACATTCTATCATGTTTTGTTTTCAAACTATCGCCTACATTTAAGAACAATTTTTTTCAAAAAAAATTAAAAATATAACGATTGGTCTATAGGAAAGGAGACGTCAGCTCGAGTCCAACGACACCTCATTTGTTAAAATCCGACCATCCGTTCGCAAATGATCACCAATGTTCGCGAGAAAGTAGGCTATCATTTTGTTTTTCCTCTTACACCCTTGAAACTTGCTTCCCCCCTAGAGGGCATACCCACCTTTCGTTAACGCCAAACAATCTTTTTCCCAAAATTCACCGTTTCCAAAATAGCGCCAATCCAAAAAACAAGAATTTTCAAATAAAATTAAAAATATACCAACACACATGCTTAGCCAAGAGAATGACATACCAACGCCAACAATACCTCGTTCGTTAAAATACGACCACGCGTTCGCGAGATATCGCCCAAAGTTTATATGAAAGTAGGGGTTGAGGCAGAACCCCCGTCATCCCACTACTACTGCACAGTTTTAGTCATAGAGACCTGACATTTATTTTGGGGGTAGATGGGGTCAGGGCCATTCATTTATGTCAAACAAATTTTTTTGTAAACTCTTTAGTTTCCAAAATATAAAAATTTCAAATTGAACTTTTTCAAAAAAAACATCAAAAATAAAAAAGGTTTATTATAAAATATAAAGGTCATAGAGACCATTGGTTTGAACTATGGCTCAACATTCTATCATGTTTTGTTTTCAAACTATCGCCTA
Source organism: Meconema thalassinum (assembly GCA_946902985.2). Lineage (NCBI taxonomy): Eukaryota > Metazoa > Arthropoda > Insecta > Orthoptera > Tettigoniidae > Meconema > Meconema thalassinum. The sequence continues at coordinate 612,864,584 of OX336388.2, forward strand.
CTTTTAAAAACAAATTTTTTCAAAAAATTTGAAAAATATAACGAGTGGTCTATAGGAATGAGGACGTAAGCTTGAGTCCAATGACACCTCATTTGTTAAAATCCGACCATCCGTTCGCCAATGATCACCAATGTTCACGAGAAAGTAGGCTTTCATTTTGTTTTTCCTCTTACACCCTTGAACCTTGCTGCGCGCCTAGAGGGCATACCCACCTTTCATTAACGTCAAACAATCATTTTCCCAAAATTCACCGTTTCCAAAATAGCGCCAATCCAAAAAACAAGAACTTACAAAAAAAAAAAAAATACCAACACACATGCTTAGCCAAGAGAACGTCATCCCAACGCCAGCAATACCTCGTTCGTTTCAATCCGACCACGCATTCGCGAGATATCGCCCAAAGTTTATATGAAAGTAGGGGGTGAGGCAGAACCCCCGTCATCCCACTACTGCACAGTTTTAGTCCAAGAGACTTGACATTTATTTTGGGGGTTCAGGGGGTCAGGGCCATTCATTTATGTCAAACAAAATTTTTTGTAAACTCTTTAGTTTCCAAAATATAAAAATTTCAAAATTGAACTTTTTTCAAAAAAACATCAAAAATAAATAAGTTTTATTATGAAATATAAAGGACATAAAGACCATTCGATTAAACTATTGCACATCGTTCTATCATGTTGGTTTTTAGCCTACTTTCGATTTTTGCAAAAAATGAAAGTAGACTTATGAGATCAACACAGGGCGAAAAAAGTGTGTCTCTCTGTGTGTGTGTATGTGTGTGTGTGAGTCTGTGTGTGTGTGTGTGTGAGTGTGTGTACTCTGAATGTCTGTCCCCCCCCCTATCAATTCGAACACGGTGAATGCGAATTGAACGAAATTTAGTACAAAGGTAGCACTAGCAGAGGACACCTCAGTGTCATGTTTTATATAGCCGCCATCTTGACGGAAACGTAATGGCGGCCACACAAATGTTCAAAGCTTAAATCAAATTACGACTAACCTAATCATCCGATCTCTACCAAATTTTGCAACGACATACCTTTATGGGGGGAGCATCCTTTGACCAAACCAATAGGTCATCAGCGTAATAGTTTGCGGATGGCGGCCATCTTTGTGTGAAAATCGATTCCCCCTATTAATTCGAACACGGTGCAACCGAATGGAACGAAATTTGGTACAGAGGTAGTACTAACGAAAGGCACCTCAGTGTCATGTTTTATATCGCCGCCATCTTGACGGAAACGTAATGGCGGCCACACAAATGTTCAAAGCTTAAATCAAATTACGATTAAGCTAATCATCCGATCTCTACCAAATTTTGCAACAACATACCTTTATGGGGGGAGCATCCTTTGACCAAACCAATAGGTCATCAGCGTGATAGTTTGCGGATGGCGGCCATCTTTGTGTGAAAATCGATTCCCCCTATTAATGCGAACACGGTGCAACCGAATGGAACGAAATTTGGTACAGAGGTAGTACTAACAAAAGGCACCTCAGTGTCATCTTTTATATCGCCGCCATCTTGACGGAAACGTAATGGCGGCCACACAAATGTTCAAAGTTTAAATCAAATTACGATTAACCTAATCATCCGATCTCTACCAAATTTTGCAACTACATACCTTTATGGAGGGAGCATCCTTTGACCAATCTAATAGGTCATTCACCTGATAGTTTGCGGATGGCGGCCATCTTTATGTCAAAATTGATTCCCCCTATTAATTCGAACACGGTGGAACCGAATGGAACGAAATTTGGTACAGAGGTAGCACTAGCAAAGGGCACCTCAGGGTAATGTTTTATATCGCCGCCATCTTGACTGAAACGTAATGGCGGCCACACGAATGTTCAAAGCTTAAATCAAATTACGATTAACCTAATCATCCGATCTCTACCAAATTTTGCAACTACATACCTTTAAGGAGGGAGCATCCCTTGACCAATCTAATAGGTCATTCACCTAATAGTTTGCGGATGGAGGCCATCTTTATGTCAAAATTGATTCCCCCTATTAATTCGAACACGGTGGGACCGAATGGAACGAAATTTGGTACAGAGGTAGTACTAGCAAAGGGCACCTCAGTGTCATGTTTTATATCGCCGCCATCTTGACTGAAACGTAATGGCGGCCACACGAATGTTCAAAGCTTAAATCAAATTACGATTAACCTAATCATCCGATCTCTACCAAATATTGCAACTACATACCTTTATGGAGGGAGCATCCTTTGACCAATCTAATAGGTCATTCGCCTAATAGTTTGCGGATGGCGGCCATCTTTGTGTCAGAATCGATTCCCCCTATTAATTCAAACACGCTGAAACCAAATGGAACGAAATTTGGTATAGAGGTAGCACTAGCAAAGGGCACCTCAGTGTCATGTTTTATATCACCGCTATCTCGATGGAAACGTAATCGCGGCCACCCAAATGTTAAAAGCTAAAATGTAATTACGACCAACCTAATAATCTAGTCTCTACCTAATTTTGCAACACCATATCTTTATGTGGGAAACATATTCTGACCAAACTGCAAGAACATCAGCCCAATAGTTTGCAGATGGTGGCCAAGTATGTGTGCAAATCGATTCCCCCTATCAATTCAAACACGGTGAAACCGAATTGAACGAAATTTGGTACAGAGGTAGCACTAGCAAAGGGCACCTCCTATTCATGTTTAATATCCCTATAGCACGTTGTATTTCAACAAGCTCCTACAACCAACATTCAATCATACTCCTTGAAAAGGACAAAGAGTTATAACAATACCCATGCATTTAGGAGAAAGTAGGCTATATGTTCTTTACTGAACATCTTGTTTAACTATCACCGACTTTCAAAAACAAAAAATAATTTTTTTGAAAAATATAATACGTGGTCCATAGGAAAGAGAACATCAGCCAGAGTCCAACGACACCTCATTTGTCAACATTCGACCTTGGGTTCACGAGATATTGGCTTGGACTCACGCGGCGGCCATGACACTGGTTAGAACCCCCTTCACTTCCCTACTTAAACGGCTGGAAAGATTTCAATGAAACTCGGTAAGTTCATAGCACTATTCCGGGCGACCCCGACCGTGCCCTTCCAATTATGTTACGTCTCACCAATCCAACATGGCGGCTGTGTGAAATATTTCACCAGCATTCAATATCTCCGAAACTATTCCCGATATCACCCTGGAATTTATTACGAAATAAAGGGAAGTACTAGAAGTTCACCTATGTGACGTTTGAAAAACTGGTAACTAAAAAACCAACATGGCGGCCACGCGAATTTGCGACTTTTAAATAGACGTTTCTCGCGATTTAACCAACCAAACGCAATGAAACTTGGTACAGTATATGTTTATACACATTGTAATGCACCGACATCTAACTTCGTTCAATTGTTTACATAACCATAAGATGGCTGATGTGCGAAATATTTCACCGGCATTCTATATCTCTGATAATATTAACGGTATCATCCTGAAATTTTGTATGGAGATAGAGGGCACTACTGGAAGTTCACCTATAAGACTTTCAAAAACGGGTTAACTACAAAACGAACATTGCGGCCAAGCGAATTTGAAAATTTTTAATAGTCCTTTCTCGCGATTTAATGTTCCAAACGCAATGAAATCAGGTACAGGAAATGTTTATACACATTATAATGCACTGGTATCTAATTTAGTTCAATTGTTTACATAACCTCAAGATGGTGGCTGTGCAAATTTTAAAATTAAGTTTTTATTTCTTATGTCGTAATCATGCTATCGAAGTGATAGTTTTAATAATGAACCTACGCAATAATTTTCCATTAATGGTACGTGACTATGGCCTATACATTTTGCAATCCAACATGGTGACCATCCGAAATATTTAGACGGCTCTGAATATCTACGAATCTATTATAGCAATCAAACTGAACTTTTTTTATGTTCATAGGGGCTATGAACGTAAGTTCACCTATAGGACTTTAAATAAACCGGTGTTCACAAATCCAACATGGCGGCGACGCGAATTATAAATATTCACATGGACGTTTCTCGCAATTAATCCACTGGCATCTAATTTATTTCAATTGTTTCCATAACCACAAGATGGCAGCAGTGCGAAATTTTAAAATATCCTTGTTACTTCTTGTGTCCTAATCATGCGATTGAAGTTTGAATGCTACACGTACACAATAATCTTCATGTAACAGTACATAAGTCTAGGGCCTACATTATATAAAATCCAACATGGCGACCATCCGAAATATTTAGTCGGTTCTCAATATCTACGAATCTATTACAGCAATCAAACTGAAATTTCGAATGTTGATAGTGGCAGTTAACATAAGTAGGATATATGAAAATAGACTGTATAGTTCTTCACGGAACTACTTGTTTTATGTTCATAGAGGCTACGGACATAAGTTCACCTATAGGACTTGCTGTAACCTGGTGAGCACAAATCCAACATGGTGGGGACGCGAAGTATAAATATTTAAATGGACGTTTCTCGCGATTTAACCACCTGAGTGCAGTGAAACTTTGCACGTTAGATGCATATACACATGTTAATCCACTGCCATCTAATTTATTTCAATTGGTTTCATAACCACAAGATGGCAGCTGTGTGAAATTTTAAAATCTCGTTTTTACGTCTTCTGACCTAATCATGCGATTGAAGTTTGAATACCACACGTACACAATAATCTAAGTGTAATAGTAAGTAAATAAAAATCCAACCTGGCGACCATCTGAAATATTTAGACGGTTCTCAATATCTACGAATCTATCACAACAATCAAACTGAATTTTTGTATGTTGATAGAGGCAATTAACATGAGTAGGATATATGAAAATAGGCTGTATAGTTCTTCACGGAACTACTTGTTCTAATATTGTTGTTGTTGTTGTTTCATTTAGAGGCTTGGACAACGTGGTCATCATCCCTGTGTAATTGGACATGTGTAGAATTTCTCTCTGTCACCTCGTTGAGCAGTGGCTAGCTTTCTTGGCTGGCCCCCATTAGGTCCGGGTTCGATTCCTGGCTCTATCAAGAAATTTAAGTCTGGCCTGAGCGATGGAACAGTGGGGTACACTCAGTCACGTGAGGGCAGAACTGAGAAGAGGTGGATTCTATTTTAAACTCAGCCATCCTAGAAGTGGTTTTCTGTGGTTTCCCACTTCTACTATAGGCAAATGCTGGTATAGAGCCCAACATAATACCACAGCCGACTTCTTCTCAAATCCTAGCTCCAGTTATAAACCGCACACACTAATACAGCCATCACAATAATACTGGTTATCAGATGGATTACATACACATCTAACTACACTGGGATACATGATCACAATGTCGCCAAACCCCTAAATAATCAACAAAAACAACAAGAATTTGTCTGATCTTTGTTGTTAGTTCAATTAAGAACTTGAGTCATCATGCTCATCAGTCCGTGCACTTGAGCGTCTATTACATTTGATTGTTGTTATTGTTATTTTATTTCGGAGCTTGGATATCGTGATTAACTGCTGCTACTTATCGGGTGTGTGTGAAGATTTTCTAATAATAACTGTAATATTGTGATGTCAGTAGTTTTGTATTTGTAATATAGTTCAGGATTCGAAAGTCGGTGCGTATGGTATCATTGATGATGATGATAATGATGTTGCTGATAATTATGATTATTATGATAATGATTATGATGATGTTAATGATTATGCTGTCAATGATGATGATAATGATGATGATAATGATGATGAAGATGATGATAATGATGATGATGATGATGATGATGATAATGATGACGATGTTAATGATGTTGATAATGGTGATGATAATGATGATGATTATAATGATGATGATGATGATGATGATGATGATAGTGATGTTGATTCCTGTTTTAATTGGCTTGACATTGAGATTATCGGCCCCTATCGGTTTGTGTGATAGTGAAAATTCAGTATGATGACATAAAAACTACAACTAACAAGAAGTTCCGTGACGAACTAAAGAGCCTACTTTTCTTAAAATTAAGATACATGCCAATGATTAATCTACAGTAAATGAACCTATCTAGAATAATGACGAAATTATGTTGGTAATATTGAAATGTCTAATTAGTTCGAAATATTCCTGGTATAATGTAGCCTAATAGAACACTACAGTTGGCAGCCCTGGTGACTGAATATATTCTTAGTTCCGTCTCATAAGGTACAGAATACAAAATTTGGTTGAAGTCCAATGGACGTTACATGCAGTTAGACATTGGATCTATCAGCACGAGTAAAATCATGTTGGCAACAATGTCATACGTGTGCTGGTCAGAATAATCTAAAATATTATGATATCTTGTTGTGCCAATTTTGGATGAAATCCATTTCTTGGTGTAGAAGTTACATGTATTTTAAAATAGGACCTATCAGCAGGCATAGAATCATGTTGGCGGCACTGACTCATATTAATTACTCCAAATTAATCTAGAATGTCAGGTGCTATACGTGTGCAAAGTATAGAACTGTTGGCTTGCATACTTTCTCATATATTGATATTAGGGTAAAGAAATATAGACAGCTTTTATTAACAGTTGGCAGAATACTTTTAGTCATATCTGATATGTTACACATAGCACACACGAAATTTGGTTGAAATCCAACTATTTATTTACTCGAGTTAAAAGCATCAGACTATTTAACATACAAAAAACATAGATATGTACTGTACCCTTGCGTCATCATATGGAACATGTGTTCGTATCCCAGCTAGTTCACGGTCTTTCGAGGCAATATAGTAATATAGTAATATTACGTTAAGAAATGTTAAATGAAGTATGAAAACAAACAAAGATGACAGTCTAAGCAACTTTAGCCCAGTATTTGGCAATTTCTATGGCTTCAGATCTTGCGGACATCAGATCACCGATGGTGCATCTTGCAGGACATAATCTGCACTGGTATAGGTGGTCCGTAGTTTGTTGAGCCCCGCATAAGCAGAGGGTTGATGATGTGGAATAACCCCATTTCCTCAAGTTGTCTTTTGACCTTGCAACCCCTGTTCTGAGCCTGTTCAGAGTTTTCCACACTGGCCATTCTTCAGTGAAACCAGCAGCTAGATGTTCCGATGGTGTCATCCAATGGTGTTCAGATCTCATCTTCCACACAGATAACCGGGAATTTATCTGTTGACCAAGGTTAACTGTTGTCCTCATGAAACTTTCCCTGGAGGAGGAGGATGATGATTATGTAGGGGATGTTTATCGGAGGTAGATGCCTTATACCTTTCTCCCTGTGCAGCTACTTCGCGCCTGATGCCTGGAGGGGCAATTCCAGCTAAGTAGTGGAGCTTATACCGCGGTATAGGTTTCAGACATCCGGTGATAAGTGTGCAAGACTCATTTAGGGTGATATCAACTTGTTTAGCATGTGCAGAATTATACTACACTGGGCTAGCATATTCACCTGCCGCGTAACACAAATATAAAGCTGTAGTTTTGACTGTTTTTGCTGCTGCACCCCAGGATGATCCAGTGACTTTGCGCAAAATGTTGTTCCTTGCAGATACTTTTTGTTTCACGTTCAGACAGTGCCGTTTAAAGGTCAGCGTGCGGTCAAGAGTAACGCCAAAATATTTAGGCAGGAAATTGTGTTCTAACTGCACTCCTCTCCAGGTCACTTGACGTTTCCTGGAGGCCTGTCTGTGCTTTAGGTGGAATGCACACGCTTGTGGTTTGCTAGGATTTGGTTTAACTGGTTCTTACGATAGTATATGTCCAGTTCTTCCAAAGCAGCGTTGAGATTAGACTCCACCTGTTCAACTGTCTCATTCTGGCAGGAAAGGGCGAGATCATCAGCACAGATGAAACTTCGTGTGTTATTTGGCAGGGGTTGATCATTGGTATAAATGTTGAATAATAAGGGAGATAGAACACTGACCTGTGGTAATCCGTTCTTTTGGACCCTCCATCGACTGCGCTGACCTTGAAATTCTACGAAAAACTGTCTATTTTGAAGGAGATCTTGAATAATTCGTGTGAGATGGTAATCTTTAGCTATTTCATACAGTTTACGCAGGAGCATTTGATGGTTGATGGTGTCGTAGGCTGCCGTTAGATCAATAAATGTGACCTTTCTTGTCTCAAAACCATCCTCGATATGTTGAGTTAGATTTAGTATCTGTGCTGTACAGTCCTTGCCCGGTCGAAACCCGGCTTATTGCCGGATTAAGAGGGGTTCAACTACTTCTAAGAGTCTATTATGGATCAATCTTTTGAAGATCTTGTAGAGATGACAGAGAAGAGAGATTGGTCTATAACCCCTTGGGTCATCTGCTTGCTTTCTCGGGTTAAGAATTGCAAATATTCGAGACTTCTTCCATAACTTTGGTATCTGGCGACTACTGAAACATTTATTGAAAAAGCATAGGAGCCATTCATTCGTTTTTGGACCAAAGTGTAATATTTGTTCGACAGTTATGTCATCTAAGCCAGAAGCTTTACCATCCTTAGCATCTGATATTGCCCTCTCCAGTTCTTCTTGAATAAACGGTTTAGGAAGATCACTCGTTTCCTCTTCCGGAGATCTGTATATTTTAGTTAAGGACTTATGGATGCTACATTCCGGTTTAGCCTACCATTCTTAAGCAGGATACTAGCTATTTGGTCGGCAGAAACGTTAGCATGTACAGGTCTCTTAGTCGGATCGTTATTCAATCTCCTCAACAATCTCCATGCTTTCTGGATACTTATGGACATGTCTAGTTCTTCCATAAGTTTTGTCCACTTCTCTCTCTTCACTTCAAGGATTAAATTGTTAAGGTGTTTGCCAGCTAGAGTTGTTTCCTCACTCCATGGGTCTTCCTCGAAAAGTTGAAGGTATTTTTCAGTTGTTGTCTAGTGCTCGGAGTAAGTCCCTGTATGTAAGTCGTTCTGCAACCTCGAGGAATAGTCTTTCGTGAGCATTTCTTTACTGTTTCAACAAACTGATCGTAGGACTCAGGTGTAGGGGCTATTACAGTTGTTTTATGATCCAATATGTCTTTGAATTTCTCCCAGTTTGCTTTTCCAAAGTTAAATCTTCGACGGAATGGCACTACCTGTGGCCTTATTGCCGGCATGACTTGGCATATTATTGGTCGGTGTTGGGTGTTTGGGATTGGCGTACTTATGGACTTTGCAGACTGTTCAGCGATGTTAACATCAACAAACAAAAGGTCTGGATTGTAGCCACGCCTCCATCGTTCGCTGTTGAAAGATGCAGGTTGTTTGTTGTCATGAATTAATGTTAGTTGATAAGAGTCTGGCCACTGGAGAACCTCTTCACCATTTTCATCATCGTTGTTATACCCCCATGCTGTACTGTGGCTGTTAAAATCTCCAATAGCAAACTTAACTTTTCATTTGTGGAAATTCTTAGACTCTTCAAATTCGAATTTGTTACCTGGAGGTTTGTATACAGATAAAATAACACAGTCATTAAGTTCAACGGTATAATTTCTAAGTTGTTTCTGTCTCTAACATCAGTGGATATGATCTTAATATCTGGTTTTACAAACACTGAACTCCCATACTGTCCATGAGGCCTCTCAGCAACAAGAGACATACCAGGGATCCTGGGGCGTGGATGACAACTGTCTCTGTGAGTTTCCTGAATACACAGGACATCACATTTGTGATCGATGCATAGCTGCTTCAGTAGATCTGTTTTATTTGGAGATAAGCCTTCTATGTTGACAGATATTATTGTCATCTTTGGCCCTGACAAGGGCTGAAGTTTAGATGAAAGATCTACTTTCATTTTCAGATGATGCTTTTGTATTGAAAGAATCAGCCGGTAAATTTTACAATGGTTTTACCGTTGCCCAGGGGACGCCCGAACGCATGTAATTAGTGCATTCTTCTGGAAGGCTTCTTTCGTGACCACCGAAATCCAACTGATAGTATAGAAGTTACATGTATTTAAAAATTGGTCCTATCAGCAGGCTTATAATCATGTTGGTAGAACTGACGTATATAAGTTGCTCCAAAATAATCTAAAACGTCATGTACTATACGTGTGCATAGCTTAAAGCTGTCGGCTTGCATAATTTCTGATATATTGGTATATGGATACAAAATAGAGAGAACAATTATTAACAGTTGGCAGCCCTGGTGGCTCTTAAGAATACACTCAGTCATATCTGTTTGTGTTCACATATTACATACAAAATTTGGTTGAAATCCACTTGATAGTGAAGAAGTAATATGCATTTAAAAATTGGACTTATCAGAAGGCTTACAATTATTTTGGCAACATTGTCATGTATGGCCTTCTGGAAATTAAACTGAAATAGTATTATCTACATATGTGCCAATTTTGGAATAGCTCCCATGTATACCTTCCAGGATATCCATCATGGAGCTCAAATTTCCAGCGCATTTTTTCAGCAGTTGGTAGCACTGACATCATTTTCAAATATGGGCTTGAGATATTCCGGTATAGACCTTTACTCATACCAAATTTGGTTTCGATTGCTGTAGCCGTTTAGGAGTTGATAAGGGGGGGGGGACACACACACGCAGCCAGACAGATAGAAGGACAGACAGACAGACAGACAGAAGGACAGACAGAGAGACAGACAGACAGACACACATTTTTCCGGATCGATCTCATAAGTCTAATTTTTGCTCATTTTTGCAAAATGTGAAAAATATGCTAAAAATAATTAGACTGACTGCATGGCTCAGCGGTAACGTTCTCTCCTGCTTTGGCCAATGTTGCAGGATCAATTTTTGGCAAATGCGGGAGGGTAGTGTCAGTATATTTACTAGCATGTTAAAGATCCCCTTCGAAGCAATCTTCCGCCACCCCGGCGTCTCTAATAGCCACAGCAGTTAAAAAGGACGTAAAACCAACATCGTTATTATTAAAACTAATGCAGAATATAGGTTAAGACCAAACAGAGAGCTATATTTGAAAATTGAAAAACTAACTGACATAATGAGGAAGAGAAGACTACAGTTTTTGGGGCACATTTACAGTATGGACAACAAAAGACTAGCTGAACAGATTTCCAATTTACTGAAGATTTACAAGTACAAACCCATAATGTTCGTTTATATTGAAAAAGAAATGAATAACGCTGGAATTAAAACAGACACAATAGAAAACAGAACACTCTTTCGAGAAGTTACTCAAATGGCAGGATTTCTTGATAGAAAGAAATTAACAACTAGACGAAGGTGGATTCAAGAAGAGAAGCAACTACACTCTAGAAGGATGAAGGAAATTAGGAAGCAAAAGAAATCGAATACAATGAAAGATAGCCAAAGTTGATTCATCGTACCCTCCAAATGGGTTATTCGAAAGAAGAAGAAGAAAACTAATTACTGACTTAACAAATATCTTACTTCCAGGAAGAGGATAGCACAGCGGAAGGAAATAGAAAAAAAAAACAGGTAAAGCAGGTGCCCTGAACCCTCGAAGGATGAGTATTTGAGGTCTCGGAAAGAAGTAAAGAATGGTAGACAGAAAGGCAAAGGCAATGGATGAAAGAATAATCGGACCCAGCTCAGGAATCCCTCGGGGTCGGCAATTTTCGAGATCAACAGTCGTGAGGCCTTGAAGGTGTATCACCATCCAGGCCGCAGAATGTATGCAGGGGCAGATGACCTCGTAATTCCGCCCCTTAAAACAACAATAACTAACTAATGTATGGTGGAGCTACACACACATAGCATCCTTAAGAACTTGTGAAGAATGAAGGACATGAGGTCTGACCCCTCAAAAATGAGGGGTATCAGGCAAGATGAGACAGGAGCCTATTAAGGCGAGAAAATGGAAGATGTCCCGGATACTGTAATACCATCGGGGTCGAAAGAGAACAAGTATTGACCAAGGGAATTGAAGTGATAGAAGCCATTTTTCAGTGTCTTCTAGTTCTATTGCAAACAGGTTTCCAGTCGGTTAACACAAGTTGTGTCCAATTAAATTAGGAGGGAAAACAGAGGTGGGAAAAGAGGAGGACCTATTTATGCCCCAACATGAGAAATATTAAATAAGATATTTATCACAAAATAACACGTTTTTAGCCTATTTTCATTTATATATATATACAAGCTGACCCGGCAGACGTTGTCCTGCCAATCAAAGAAAGTGTTGTAGCTTTGTTTCTTGAAGTGCTTTTGGATAAACAATATTTTTTTTCAATTTCTGTTAATGGGACCTTAATGAAACGCTTCGCGCGTCGCCGCTCATTTGTTGAATCTACTCGTGCGAAACCTCCTGTGAAATGGATTTACTAAGTTAGAAACCCTCACGTAAGTGTACACAGCATCTCACCCAAGTTTCATTGCAATCGGATGAATGGTATATGAACGCATACGGGACTTTGATTAAAAGTTCGCACATCGTTGCTCATTTGTTGAATCTACTCGTGAGCTACCTATTGTAAAATGGATTTACTAAGTTAGAAACCTTCATGTAAGTGTACACAACATCTCACCCAAGTTTCATCGCTATTGGACGAATGGTATTTGAACGCATACGGGACTTTGTTGAAACGCTTCGCACGTCGCCGCTCATTTGTTGGATCTACTCGTGCGCAACCTCCTGTGAAAAGGATTACTAAGTTAGAAGCCTTCACTTAAGTGTACACAACAACCCATCAAAATTTCATCTCAATCTATGAATGGAATATAAACTTAAACGGGGTTTTGTTGAAACGCTTCGCGCGTCGTCACTCATTTGTTGAATCTAGTCGAGCGCTACCTAATGTGAAATTGATTTACTAAGCCAGAAGCCTTCCCTGGAGTGTACACAACATCTCACCCAAGTTTCATCACTATCGGACGAATGGTATTTGAACGCATACGGGACCTTTTTGAAACGCTTCGCGCATCGTCGCTCATTTGTTGAATCTATTCGTGCGCTATCTATTGTAAAATGGATTTACTAAGCCAAACACCTTCCCTGGAGCTCACTCAACATATCACCCAAGTTTCGTGGCAATAGGATGAATGGTATATGAACGCATACGGGACTTTGAAACGCTCTAGCGTGCAGAGACAAACAGTAGAATTCGACAACACTGCCACCTTTGGTATAAAACACAACTTTTCGCCTCGGGCGGAGTGTATGTAATGGCGGTAGTTGCACAGGTTGCGACCAGGTGGCCCTAACGTGCAGAGACAAACCGTCCAAAGACATCTGCTTTCACGAAGGCCAAGGCTAGTGGTTTCCATGACGACTGTTTTAGACTGTATATTGTGGTTCTAAAATTGTGTGTAAATTGTGGTTCTAAAATTGTGTTCATTCTACCTACCGGGTCAGATTGTGAATCTAAACCATACATGGACCCACCCTAATATACATACCAAATTCCATCAAAATCGGTTCAGTCGTTTAGGAGGAGTTCAGTCACATACACACGTGTCGAAGAATTATATACACACATCAAAAAAAGTTTTGCATCACCTCGGTTCCCAGATCTCCGGCATATAGACGTTGACTGTGTATATTGTATCCAAGATACAGTCCCTTTGACTGTTCATAGATGTCACTAAAACTGCTCAAAGATGTAAACAACCATGCATGAGCAGGGCCTATTAGACGGAGGGGGTACGACAGCCGATCAGTTCCAGTCATTCCACCAGGACGAAGGTACGCTGCTCATGTTGTCTGTAGTTCTACCATGCCTAGAAGGTCAATACCGCAGTTCGATCGCGTCCGCATTGTTACTTTGTGTCAAGAAGGGCTCTCAACAAGGGAAGTTTCCAGGCGTCTCAGAGTGAACCAAAGCGATGTTGTTCGGACATGGAGGAGGTACAGAGATACAGGAACTGTCGATGACAGGCCTCGCTCAGGCCGCCCAAGGGCTACTACTGTAGTGGATGACCGCTACTTACGGATTGCCGCTCGGAGGAACCCTGACAGCAATGCCACCATGTTGAATAATGCGTTTCGTTCAGCCACAGGACGTCGTGTTTCAACTCAAACTGTGCGCAATAGGCTGCATGATGCGCAACTTCACTCCCGACGTCCATGGCGAGGTCCAGCTTTGCAACCCCGACACCATGCAGCGCGGTACAGATGGGCCCAAAAACATGCTGAATGGACCCCACGGAATTGGCATCACGTTCTCTTCACCGATGAGTGTCGCATATGCCTTCAACCAGACAATCGTCGGAGACGTGTTTGGAGGCACCCTGGTCAGGCTGAACGTCTTAGACACACTGTCCAGCGAGTGCAGCAAGGTGGTGGTTCCCTGATGTTTTGGGGTGGCATTATGTGGGGCCGACGTACGCCACTGGTGGTCATGGAAGGCTCCGAAACGGCTTTACGATACCTGAATGACATCCTCCGACCCATAGTGCAACCATATCGGCAGAATATTGGAGAGGCATTTGTCTTCATGGACGACAATTCTCGACCTCATCGTGCACATCTTGTGAATGCGTTCCTTCAAGATAACGACATCGCTCGACTACAGTGGCCAGCATGTTCGCCAGACATGAACCCTATCGAACATGCCTGGGATATGTTGAAAAGGGCTGTTTATGGACGTCTTGACCCACCAACCACTCTGAGAGATTTACGCCGAATTGTCGTTGAGGAGTGGGACAATTTGGACCAACAGTGTCTTGATGAACTTGTGGATAGTATGCCACGGCGAATACAGGCATGCATCAATGCAAGAGGACGTGCTACTGGGTATTAGAGGTAGTGGTGTGTACTGCAATCTGGACCACAAATGCTGAAAGTCTAGCTGTATGATGGTACAACATGCAATGTGTGGGTCTCATGAGCAATAAAACGAGCTGAAATGTTGTTTGTGTTGATCTCTATTCCCTTTGTATTTAACGGTTCCGGAACTCTTGGAACCGAGGTGATGCAAAACTTTTTTTGATGTGTGTATATAAAGACTAGCTGACCCGGCAGACGTTGTCCTGCCAATCAAAGAAAGTGTTGTAACTTTGTTTCTTGAAGTGCTTTTGGATAAACAATATTTTTTTTCAATTTCTGTTAACTGCCTCTAAACTATCGTGAAATGAATTAACTACTCTAGAAACATTCGTGGGAGCGTGCACAACAACTCTCCAACGTTTCATCGCAATTGGATAAATGGCATAAAACGCAAACGGGATTTTGTTTAAATGATTCGTGCGCTGTCACTCATTTGTTGAATCAACTCGTGCTCTACCAACTGTGAAATTGATGTACTAAGTTAGAAAGCTTCACGTAAGTATATACAACAACTCATCAAAGTTTCATCGGAATCGGATGAATGACATATGAACGTATACGGGATTTTTTTTAAACGATTCGCGTGCCGTCACTCATATGTTGAATCTACTCATGCGCTACCTATTGTAAAATAGATTTACTAAGCCTGAAACCTTCTCTGGAGTGTACTAAATCATTCACCAAGGTTTCATCGCAATCTGATGAATGATATATGACCGCATACGCGACATTGTGGAAACGATTCACGCGCCATCGCCCATTTGTTGAATCTACTCATGCGCTACTTATTAAAAACTGGATTTACTAATCCAGAAACCTTTCCTGGAGTGTACACAACAATTCACCAGAGTTTCATCGTAATCGGATAAATGGTATATGAACGCATACAGGACTATGTTGAAACGATTCGCGTGCCATCGCACATTTGTTGAATCTACTCGTGCGCTACCTATTGTAAAATGAATTTACTGAGCCGGAAACCTTTACTGAAGTGTACACAACAATTCACCAAAGTTTCATCGCAATCTGATAAATGGCATATGGACGCATATGGTACTTTGTTGAAATGATACGCGTGCCGTCACTCATTTGTTGTCTACTCGTGCGCTACCAATTGTAAAATGGATTTATTAAGCCAGAAACCTTCCGTAGGGTGTACACAACACCTCGCCCAACTTTCATCGTAATCGGACGAATGGTATTTGAACGCATACGGGACCTTATTGAAACGCTTCGCGCGTCGTCGCTCATTTGTTGAATCTACTCGTGCGCAACCTCCTGTGAAATGGATTTACTAAGTTAGAAACCCTCACGTAAGTGTACACAACATCTCACCCAAGTTTCATCGCTATCGGACGAATGGTATTTGAACACATACGGGACCTTGTTGAATCGCTTCGCACGTCGACGCTCATTTGTTGAATCTACTCGTGCGCAACCTCCTGTGAAATGGATTTACTAAGTTAGAAACCTTGACATAAGTGTACACAACAACTCATCAAAGTTTCATCTCAATCGATGAATGGTATATAAACTTATACGGGATTTTGTTGAAACGCTTCACGCGTCGTCACTCATTTGTTGAATCTAGCCGTGCGCTACCTATTGTAAAATTAATTTACTAAGCCAGAAGCCTTCCCTGGAGTGCACACAACATATCACTCAAGTTTCATCGCTATCGGACGAATGGTATTTGAACGCATACGGGACCTTGTTGAAACGCTTCGTGCGTCGGCGCTCATTTGTTTAATCTACTCGTGCTTAACCTCCTGTGAAATGGATTTACTAAGTTAGAAACCTTCACGTAAGTGTACACAACAACTCATCAGAGTTTCATCGCAATCGATGAATGGTATATAAACTTATATGGGATTTTGTTGAAACATTTCGCGCGTCGTCGCTCATTTGTTGAATCTACTCGTGCGCTACCTATAGTAAAATGAATTTACTAAGCCAGAAGCCTTCTCTGGACTGTACACAACATCTCACCCAAGTTTCATCGCTATCGGACGAATGGTATTTGAACGCATACGGGACCTTTTTGAAACGCTTCGCGCGTCGTTGCTCATTTGTTGAATCTAGTCGTGCGCTATCTATTGTAAAATGGATTTACAAAGCCAAACACCTTCCCTGGAGTGCACTCAACATCTCACCCAAGTTTCATCGCAATCAGATGAATGGTATATGAACGCATACGGAACTTTGTAACGCTCTAACGTGCAGAGACGAACAGAATTCGACATCATTGCCTCCTTTGGTATAAAACACAACTTTCCGCCATGGGCGGAGTGTATGTTATGGCGGTAGTTGCACAGGTTGCGACCAGGTGGCTCTACGTGCAGAGACACACAGTCCAAATGGATCACTTTTCACTAAGGCTAGTGGTTTCCATGACGACTGTTTATGACAGTATATTGTGGTTCTAAAATTCTAAAATACCACCTATCTGGTCAAATTGTTAATCTAAACCATACATGGGCCCACCCTAACATTCATACAAAATTTCATCAAAATCGGCCCAGGCGTTTAGGAGGAGTTCAGTCACATACACACGTGTCGAAGAATTATATATATAAAGATATATATAAAAGGTTCATGAAATCACCTTTTGCCCATGTGTGTGTGTGTGTGTGTGTGTGTGTGTGTGTGTGTGTGTGTGTCTAATAAAATCTAAACGGCCGAAACGATTTCATACTACTTACTCCCTTGTCAGACCTCGACCGTGCCTTTCAAATTTTGACACTTTTCACCAATTCAACATGGCGGCCACGTGAAATAATTCACTGGCATTCTATATATCCACAACCGTAACAGGTATCACCCTGAATGTTTGTACGGTGATAAAGGGTACTACTAGAAATTTATCTATGTGATTTCATAAACCTGTTAAGTACAAAACGAACCAAGCGAATTTGAAATATTTAAATAGATTTTACTCGCGATTTAAGCATCCGACTGCAGTAAAATTTGGTGCAGCAAATGTATATACACATTAGATGTCAGTGCATTACAATTTGGTTCAATTGTTTACATAACCCCAAGATGGCGGCTAAGCCAAATTTTAAAATTATGTTTTTATTTTTTGTGTCCTAATCATGCGATCGAAGTGAAAGTTTGAATAATGAACCTACGCAATAATCTTCATCTAATGGTACATAACTCTAGCCTATAACTATATAGCAATCGAACATGGCGACCAATATTTAAACAGTTCTCAATATCTATGAATCCATTACAGCAATCAAACTGATTTTTGTATGTTGATAGAGGCTATTAATATAAGTTCACCTATGGACTTTCAATAACCTGATGAAAACAATACCAACATGGCGGCCAAGCGATCTTGATAAATTTAAATGGAATTTTCTAGCGATTTTATCATTCGAGCGCAGTGAAACATGGTACGGTAAATGTTCATAAAAAATTAATATACTGGCGGCTGACAGAAATTTTAAAATTGAGTTTTTGTTTCTTGTGTCCTAATCATGCGATCTAAGTGAACGTTTGAATACTGATCCTACGCAATAATATTCGTCTAATGGTACATAACTGCATGGCCTACACAAAGAACAATCCAACATGGCGATCCTTTTCATTGGTCGGAGAATTTTCAATAGAGAAGACCAATTGGAAACATGAAAAATATAGGCTACATAGTTCTTCACGGAACTACTTGCTATGTCATCCAATTAAGTACCCCCCACCCCCAATTTTTTGCCTATTTTAATTTATGAAACTCAATAAGGTCCTAGCATTATTTTGGTCGACCCCGATCGTGCTGTTCAAAATTCATTACGTCTCACCAATCCAACAAGGCGGCTGTGTGAAATATTTCACCGGAATTCTATATCTCCAAACATATTACTGATATCACCCTGAAATTTTGTACGGTGATAAATGACACTACTAGAAGATCGCCTATTTGACTTTCATAAACCTGTTAGGTACAAAACGAACATGGCGGCCAAGCGAAATTGAAAAATTTAAATAGACTTTTCTCGCGATTTAACCATACGAACGCAATGAAACTTAGAACAGGAAATGTTTATACACATTGTAATGCACTGACATCAAATTTAGTTCGATTGTTTACATAATCTCAAGATGGTGGCTGTTCTAAATTTTAAAATTATGTTTTCATTTCTTGTCTCCTAATCATGCGATCGAAGTCAACGTTTGAATAATGAATCTACGCAATAATCCTCATCTAATAGTACATAACTCTATGGCTTACATTAAAATCCAACATGGCAACCATCCGACATATTCAGACGGTTATCAATATCTTCTAATCTTTGACAGCAATCTAACTGAAATTTTGTATGCTGATAAAGGCTATGAACAAAAGTTCACCTATGGGACTTTCAATAACCTGCCGAAACCCAACATGGCGGTGACGCAAAATTTAAATAATTAATTGAACGTTTCTCGCGATATATCCATCCGAGCGCAGTGAAACTTGGTACGGTATTCGGTGTGCTTATACAAATTTTAATCCACTGGCATCTAATTTATTGAAATTGATTTCATAGCCTATCCTCAATATGGCCGATGTTCGAAATTTTAAAATCTCGTTTTTATTTCTTGTGGTCTAATCATGGGATTGAAGTTTGAATAATTCACCTACACAATAATCGTCATGTAATAGAACATAACTCTAAGGCCTACATATATAAAAATCCAACATGGTTACCATCCGAAATATTTAGAAGGTTCTCAATATTTACGACTCTATTACAGCAATCGAACTGATATATTTGTATGTTGATAGAGGCAATTAACATAAGTAGTACATACGAAAATAGGCTGTTTAGTTCTTCACAGAACTACTTGTTGTACATAAAAACGTGTTATTTTGTGATAAATATCATATGTAATAATTCTCATGTTAGGGCATATAATTACTTGTTTCAAAACCATTTTCAAGCCTAAATGCGTGAGGGTCATCTGCGATGGTTTGTGCATGTGCTACGGTCAGGAGCTGACGCCATTTCAAAACAGGACTACACACTAGAGGTCGCCGAGAAAAGACCAAAGGGCGACCGAGACAACGTTAGGCCGATACACTGCACAGGGATCTTAAAAGCATCAACCTAGATCCGGAACGTTCATGGCATTTGTCGACTTAGAAAAGGCTTTTGATAACGTTGATTGGACTAAATTCTTTGACATTTTGAAAACGATTGGAATAAAGTACAGGGATAGCAGGGTGATCTACAATCTATACAGAAACCAGACAGCAGTCATTCAAGATGAAGGACATGAGAGAGAAGCTGGTATTCAGAAAGGTGTAAGGCAAGGCTGCAACATATCACCCATACTTTTCAATCTTTACATTGAACAAGCAATGAAGGAAATTGGAGAAACATTTAAAGTGGGAGTGAAGATTCAAGGAGAAATAATTTCAACTCTGAGATTTGCCGATGACATAGTCATCTTCTTCGACACGCCTGCGTATATGAATGGTATGGACTCAGTCTTGAGGAAAGAATTCATGATGAAAATTAATAAATGTAAAACAAAAATATTGGAATGCAGCCGAAATAAATCAGAAACCTCTATGGACATCAAATTGGCAGGTGAAAAGCTAAAGGAAGTAGGAGACTTCTGTTACTTAGGAAGCAAAATAACCAGTGATGGACGAAGCAAAGAGGATATAAAAAGTAGGTTGGCTCAGGCAAAGAAAGCATTTCTACAAAAAAGGAATCGGTTGACATTGAATATAGATTTAGGTATTAGGAAGTAATTTTTAAGACCTTTGTCTGGAGCGTGGCAATCCATGGAAGTGAAACTTGAACTATTGGTGCAGCAGAAAAGAGGAGAATTGAAGCGTTTGAAATGTGGTGTTACAGGAGAATGATGAAGATCAGATGGGTAGATAGGGTTAAAAACGAAAAGGTATTAAGAATAGTGGGAGAGGAGAGATGTTTTTGGCGTTTGCTAATGAAGAGAAGAGATAGGTTGGTAGGACACATACTAAGACACCTAGGAATAGGAAGCTTAGTTATGGTAGGAATGGTCGAGGACAAGCACTGTAGGGGTAGACCAAGATTAGAATATGTTAAAGAGATTGCCTAGGATGTAGGATGTGGTAGCTATGTAGAGATGAAACGATTAGCTCAGGACAGGGAGGCATGGAGATCTGCATCTAACCAGTTAAAAGACCGAAGACTGAAACAATAACATCCGGACATGGCCCATGACCGAGTAAAGTGAAGATAGCGGATTCACATAGCGGACCCCGCCACGAGGCGTGAAAGCAAAAGAAGAAGAAGAATATTCAAGCCTAATGTCACCGTAGGCAAATCCTTGCGGTCAAGGATTCAGTTGGTCCTAACTGTGCTGCAGTATATAAGACTCCATGTTCATGCGGTTACCTAGGCCTATATATTGGACAGACATGTAGGAGAATCACAACAAGGGTCAATGAAAACCGTAGGCATTTACGTATTTGCCAAACAGAGAAGTCTGCGGTTGCTGAACATCGAATTCTTTTTGATGAAACTTCTGTCATCTGTATGGAGAAACATTTCACAACCCGTACGAATCGGGAGGAGATTGAAATAAGTAAACATCCACAGAACATTAATGGTTATCCCTTGAGTAAATCGTGGCTGCCCTCTATAGTTTCATTACCAACATCCTCTTGGTCTCGGGAGGTCATGGAAAATATTTGTTTCGACATGGCTTCCTATCTCATACCATTTATCTATGGAGGCTACATGCCATTGTTTAATTATTCTTTCTTTCTTTCTTTCTTTCTTTCTTTCTTTCAGCGGCTTCGGTGGCGTAGTTGGTAGCATGCTGAGCTTCTACTCTATGCCCAAGATCGCAGGTTCAAACCCTGCCGAAGTCATTGGATTTTTAAGAACATTAAAATCCCTCAGTATGCCTTCCTTCGGAGGGGAAGTAAAGCCGGTGGTCCCATGTCATAGATTTATGGCATGTTAAAGAACCTTCCCCTAATTACACCTGTGTGAAGCTAAATTATATATAGGTTAAACATTTGACTAACGTTCTTAGGTTCCTACGTTCGTCGTCAGGAGCCGACTGTGGTGTCATCTGGTGACTAAGTTCTGACCTAGTTGGTCGTCGACGGTGGCGTTTGGCGACGAAAGAAGGAACTACTTGCAAAAATGCAATGTCTGCAGTCCTTAGATGAATTAAAACAGATGAAATGAAAATCCACAGCCTGCTTCCAGTCGACCGACGGGGTCAGGGAATGGAATGAATGAAGCCCCCATCTAGCGGCGAGGATGTGAACTGTGCCGGCTGCCGAAGCCTGTCGCACTCCCCTACGGCGATGATTAAATGAATGACAGATGAAATGAAATTATACTGGGGAGTGTTGCTGGAATTAAATTGGGACAGGTAAAACCGGAGTACCCGGAGAAAAACCTGTCTGCCTCCATTCTGTCCAGCTCAGATCTCACATGGAGTTACCGGGATTGGAACCACGGACACAGTGGTGAGAGGCCGGCGTGCTGCCGCCTAAGCGACGGAGGCTTTTTAGCTGAATTAAAACAGATACACACACTAATACAGTCATCACAATTAACACCTGTTATCAGACAGATTCTACACACACCCAAAGTACACGGGGCTACATGACTGCGTTGTCGCAGCCCCTAAACTTAAGAACCAACCAACCTTTCTTTCTTTCTTTCTTTCTTTCTTTCTTTCTTTCTTTCTTTTTTTCTTTCTTTCTGTCTTTCTTTCTGTCTTTCTTTCTTTCTTGACAAATCTTGATAAAAGGACAAGTAGTTGTCTCGAAACGTCGGTTTATTAAAGTTTCGCTCGACTTAATAGCTCCAAAGCTGTATAATGTATGCAATTGGTCGAGAAATTTACGTAACAGTATATAAATATAGATCATTCGAATTATTATTGAAGGTTATCCACATTACTTACAGAGTTGTCCTTTGACCGTTTTTACTGGGCTAATAAATGTGTTCTGGCCTTTGATAAAGTTGATTTACTTTCCTACCACTGTAAGCGTGCCTGCAACAAAGTATTTGAATATCTCTGTGGACGACGTTAAGTGACGGTAATAATTCAATATGCAGATAACAGTTTAAAGAAAGTAATATCCAAGCATTTTAATGTGACCGCCATATTACTTTACAAGGTACGCTTGTGTAATGTTTTCCATAAATTGTTTTTAAAGCTGTAACAGTGATATAAATAATGGAGATGAATTGGCTTTAAACTTGAGCATAAAAATAGCTCAAGTTCTGTGACGTTTCTTATAGGTTATATATTTTCTGGTAACTTTGAACTATAGCGCCGTTAGTTCCTCGGTCCTCCGCATCGGAGCCGTAGTTTGTTACACGTGAGAGATCGCCTTGTTCTAATTTTCTGATTGAAATGGGGCGTTAATGAGGCCAATCTGAGTTTAGTGCAGTGCGAATTTATTTATTTACGAGAAGAAGTGCCTGGCTTCGCCCGGTGGATTTATTTATTTGTTTTATGGATGATAATGGATGCTACTACAGAACTGATACATGAAACTTACAAACTACCTACATAGTACATTATGCAACGAACCGATAATGGCAATAATTAAGACACTAGTATGTTTATTAAACGAGCGTAGCGAGTTATATAATTTCCATACGAGTGTCTTAATTACCATTACAGGCGAGGTGCATACGACTGTTTATGTTCGACGATATTTATAACTATTTTATGTTCGAACATAAATATTCATAAATATCTGTCGAGATTTCACCAGTTTTATGTACTGAACAGAGAGCATGGGACGCAGGGAATACCTTGTATTTGACCATGGCCTCCTGGAATACCTCACTATGACATTCGCCACGTAGTGAAATTTAAAATAGGGGGCCATGAAAGTGAGCGCTGGTGCGATGCTATCTTCACCTAATTGGCCACACAACTGTTTCTTGAGCTCTGATTGGTGGAAGAAACTGTATCATAATAAAAACTTGTACTATAATGAGTCTCAATATAGTACAGTTTTCTGACATATAATATTTACATTTCGCCAGGGTCGAACATAAAAAATATAAAATTTTTGTGGTGGTGATCAGTAATAATGGACGTAACATCCAGGACATTTTCCCCCAATGATAATGATAATAATGAACAGGGAAACGGTTATTTACTAACTACAGTACTGACACATGCAATTTACTACAAATTGAAAAAACAAATGAATAGAAAGAGGAGTAAGTGAAATAAAAGACGCTGCCTATTTATCATTAGCTGTTAGATAAATAGAGAGCAATAGTGTCGTCTTTTGCTGCTTAGCGCAGTAGGAAAAAAATCGGAGCACTTCGGAAAACTTCGGCTGTCCCGAGCTCCTGAGGGAGCAATAGTGTCATTTTTCGCCACATAGTGCTGTAGGATAATGATCGGAGTACATCAAAGACAATTTGAAAGCACGAACACTTATTGCATCCGATAGCCTCAATGTACTCGCCAACACCATCGCACTTATATAGAGGCCGAATATGTTCATGATGATAACTATTTTTAGAGGCCTAAGAAATCCTTTTGCACTAATTACTCTCCGTGACTGCAATTTTTAAGCAGAGAAAGATGTAACTATTTTCGCAATTCTGCATCAGAACACGAGTAGGGGCGGCGTGATTCAGCCCGCATTACCAGCCAACAATATACTCATTTAAATATTCTTACAGTTACACCTCAATTCCCAGCATCTCTGGACATCTACTACAACTCCGAAATACTTCCGACACAGTTGGTTCTAGGGTCATAAAACGTGATTTTTGGGCCCATTTGTCTGTCTGTTGTTTATAGCCTACAGATCTACTCGGTTTCAGAGAATTGGGCAAATTTTACGTCCAGTATTTTGTTTCTTGCATTGCGAGGCTTAATTTGAGCCTTGTTTATACAAAGCTACACCATTTCACCGAACTGAGCCAAATTTTAATTCGCGAGTTTTGCGTCATGTATTGCGAGACTCAAAATGAGCCTAGATTGGTCTTTCGATAAATTTGATATTTCGTCCAAACGGCCTAAATCTAGGGAAAAAGAGAGCTGTCCAAATTTCTAGTAGACAGTGTAATCTGCAGTGTCCCAAAAGGTAAGTACGTAACATTTGGCTCAGTTCGGTTAAAACGGTGTAGATTTGTGCAAATGATATCTAAGATATGTCTGAAATTTCAAGCAGACAGTTTTACCCGCAGAATTCTAAAAGGCAAGTACATAAAATTTGGTTCAGATCGGTGCAACGGTATAGATTTTTGTATAAATAACAGAAGTCTAATATTTAGTTAAGTGATGTGTTCCACAGTTATGCATGTTGATGATGATGATGATGATAACTGTTTTAAGGGGCCTAAATCTTTTTTCACTACTTTCTCCCCGTGACTGTAATTTTTGAGCAGCGCAAGATGTAACTACACTGCCGGAATAAGAATTAGGTCACCTTTTAGAGGTTACCAATTCACCCAAGATTTGTCGTGGCAACAGTGCATATGGAGTACATGAATTATACAGATCAATAGGTCAAGCGGTTCAGAGATACCAGGTATCGACCCATGCTGAAACACCCATATTAGTACGAGATGTAGACTCCACGGGCGGCAATGCAGGCACTGACTCTTGCATCCAGTCGGTCATACTGATGGCGAATACTGTCTTGGGAGACGTTATTCCACACCTGCTCGACCTGTTCACGTAGTTCTGTAAGAGTTGTGGGGGGACGAGTCGCACGAGTCACTTGGTGGCCCACACGTGCTTGATTGGCGACAAGTCCAGCGATCATGCTGGCCAAGGAAGTTGCTGCACGTCTTGTAGTGCACGTTGAATTGCACGGGCAGTGTGTGGGAGAGCAGTATCCTGTTGAAGCAACACATCCCCTTCCTGTTGCAAGAGTGGCAAAAGAATGGATCTATCAACATCCTCCACGTACCGAGCGCTGGTTAGCGTTCCCTCCACAAACACCAAAGGTGAACGAGAGTTGTAGCCTATCGCACCGCAGACCATAAGGCTTGGGGTGGGGCCGGTGTGTCTTTGACGAATGCACTCAACGAGACAGCGCTCACCAGGTCTACGTCGGACGTGCCAACGACCATCACTTGCATGCAGGCAGAATCTGCTTTCATCGGTGAAGACCACGGCGCGCCATTCCATCTTCCAAGTGATCCTCTGACGGCACCAGTCGAGCCGTGCACGTCGATGCTGTTGCGTGAGTGGCAGACGGTCTATATAGAGGTGTGCGTGCCCGTAGTCCCACTGCCAGTGACCGATTCGCAACAGTTCGTGTTGACACTTCTGGGCTCACAAACCTTCGTATATGTGCTGTGGTAGCTGTACGATCTGCCACTGCTGCTCTTACAATACGTCGATCCTGGCGGACGTCTGTGCTGCGTGGACGTCCAGAACCTCGTCTACGTGTGTGAGAATGTTCACGTCACCACTGATACCAGCATCGTTTCACAACGGACTCAGCACGTCCGACTTGCGTGATAATTCTCCGAACGGACCATCCCGCCACTCGGAAGGCCACAATTTGACCCCTTTCTAACTCGCTCAGTTGGCTGAAGGAAGCATGAGTGCGTCTCCGTGGCATTGTTCCTGCTAGCTTCACATGTTTGCTCCACAATGAGCCGTATGGCTGTGAGCTTTCCCTATTAAATGGTAGACACAGATGGCGCTCTGGTAGCTATGTCACTACGCTATCTGTTGGCGGACGACGTTGAAACCCTTATCAGTACATCTACTATCCCCCAGGTAGCATCTGCCGTCATCGGATCAAAATCGACGTCGTCTTTTCAGGTGACCTATTTTTTTTTCGGCAGTGTATTTTCGCAATTCCGCACTAGAACACTGGTAGGGGTGAAGTGATGCAAAACGCTTCGCCAGCCAACAATAGACTTATTAAAAAAATACATATTTAAATATTTTTACAGTTACACTACTTCCGACACGATTGGTTCTAGGGCTGTTTGTTATTTATACAAATCTGCACCATTTCACCAAACTGACCTAAAGTTTATGTCCCGAGTTTTGTTTCTTGATTTGCGAGGCTTAAATTGAGTCTAGATTGGTTCTTCTACTACAAATTCGATCCTTCGTCTATGTGCCAAACGTCCCAAATGTAGGGAATTGAGAGGGCTGTCCAAAATTTCAAGCGGACAGTGCTATACAAAATTTGGTTCAGATCAGTGAAACGGTGTAGATTTGAACCAAAGTGTCTAACTATTAGCTTTGGTCCAGCTGTTCAAAATATATTTGAATGGGGAGGGGGATAGACCCACGGACATCAGTCGATCTCATAAAATTACATTTCATATGAAAATAGGCTGGTATTATAACTCAGTTTGTGGAGAAGTGTGTTTGCACAGGACGGTGGTGAGACATGTGCACCTGGATACTAGAGCTTAAGATCTGTCCTGATCGACAAACAGCTGTATGTGCTGAATACTGAATGGAGCTAATGTGATAGACACCGTATTAGGGACACAGACCGGGCTGTATCCAGACATACGCTCGTCCGGAAATCTCTAGAACACACACCTGGCCGCGCCTTTCTCGTTACTCACCGCAGTTTCTTTATCCAATGACATTTATTTCTACATGGTCATGTTTTGGGATATTTCATTATTAATGCAAATTAACTTCATCTGATTCAGGTCTTTTTAAGGGCAAGTAAAAACATTATTTTACCATTATAGGAAATGTAAGAAAGTTGCCATGTTGATTAATACATATGTAATTAATTACGTAAAATGCTTCTACACAAATTATATACAAATGTTAGTGCATGTTTCGATATACGATAATACCTTCTTCAGCGTTTATACAATGTTAAAATAAAATTAAATGAATATCATTACAAATTATTTGTTTTAAATAAAGGTTCTAAATATTTAAATATAATTTTCAAAAACAATTACAAACTGGCCATGCAGCCGTGACGGATGGTTGTGAAGTTGAGAAAAACTGACAGATGGAATTGATGCTTTCTACCAAATTTAACCCTTGATACGGCAGAATATTATTGAATGTAGTTCTTTTGTATTTATTTGTATTTAATTTTAATTATTTTAGCCTATTTTGCATTATTAATAATTTTTAAGTTTTGTTTTCTTTGGAATTTTCATGTTCATATTTATTTTTATGAATATATTTTATATAATTTTTACAATCCAAAAAATAATATAATAACATTATTATTATTATATTAATTTATCCAAGCATATCATTTTATAATTCTTCTTATTTTACTTTTATTTTTCTTTATTTAAATAATAATTGTTTATGGTATGGGCACGTTGTCCGTGCACCACAAAGTTCAGTCATCGGCTCGGCCTACTATCTAACGGTCGACGGCCAGAGACAGCGTGGGAGACCAAAATTGCGGTGGCTCGACACCATTAACGCCGATTTACGATCAAGAAACTTGAAATCACGCGAAGCATTAGATCGCAAGAAATGGCGTGCATTGATCCGAAAAGCGGACTCCGTTCCTACGGGATAACGCTAAGAAGAAGAAGTAGAATTGTTTATCCATTACCTTAGGTCAAGTAGACAAAGGAATCATATTTTGTTTTTAGAAATGTTATTATTATATTTGTATTGCAGCCAATGGCCATAGCTGAGCATTTCAATTGAACGCCCGTAGACTCCCCAACAATTCAATTCCAAGCTGTTCCAACTATGGCTACCAGTCACTGACACCCAGTGGCGAAAGTTAGAACCTGATAGTGCATTTCTTACTAAATAACCTACACATTTTGGCAACACATTATCAATTTGTAGTGGTAGGTTCCTTTTAGAAATTGTAAAACTTCCAAAAGAGTTTTCGTTGATATATCGCTGAATGATTCAGCCATCAAAATTTTTGACAATATAAAGTCTCCTTAAGCGGGTGATTAATATATAAACCACTAACCTATAAAGGGCTAAAGCCACAATTGCCGGCCTATTCTCGTTGTAGTCATTTGGAATGCTTCATAAAATGATTATATACTTCATACGAATCTAATCAATTAGAACCTTTAATATAGGGAATCATTCACATTACAGCTCGGAAAGATTAGAGGAAAGTTTAGTATTTTATTTATTTACTAGCCGAAGTACCCGTTCTTCGAACGGCTTTTAGTACTTGCTGGTCTAAATCATTAATATATATAAACACACATTCGTAATGTAGTCATGTTATTTCCATGTTACCAACTACATGTGTAGGCTACATGCATTTTTCGCTCACCCAATTATTAATCAGAGGTAGGAAAGTGAAAATAATCAGCCTGCTTTCAGTCGACTGACCGGGTCAGGGAATGGAATGAATGAAACCACCATATAGCAGCGAGGATATGAACTGTGCCGGCTGTTCTCTTTTTATTTGAAAAATAAATATGAAATTTTGAAACCAAAGGGTGTAGTGACGTCACAAATGTATGTTTTACTCGCTAACCGTTGGAGATACACGAAAAGTGATAATGACCTCTCGGATAGAAAATTAAATTTTAAAGCTCATGTTGAGCCATCAAAAGTTTGCTATTTCTTAGCGTTCTATTTTTATTTGAAATGGAAATATGACATTTGAAACCAAAGGGTGTAGTGGCGTCACAAATGTATGTTTTACTCGCTAACCGTTGGAGATACACGAAAAGTGATAAGGACCTTTCGGATAGAAAATTAAATTTTAAAGCTCCTGTTGTGCCATCAAAAGTTTGCTATTTCTTAGCGTTCTCTTTTTATTTGAAATGGAAATATGAAATTTTGAAACCAAAGAGTGTAGTGACGTCACTAAAATGGTCACCTATTTTAAATAGAACAAAATATCGAAATCAAAAGTAGCCTATGTCTAAACATGGTAAATCAGCTACATCCATGCAAAATTTCATTTCAATTGGACCATTGGTTCTTGCGTGATTGAGTAACAGGACAACAGACAGACAAACACCATCTCATTTTATATATTAGTATGATTTATTTATTTATTTATTTATTTATTTATTTATTTATTTTAAACAAGGATAGCAGTATTTTATATAGGGAGTTTCCACATATCGTTTAAAGTATAGAGAGATCTATGTAGCATAAAAGGAAAAACAAGTAGTTCCGTAAAGAACTATACAGCCTATTTTCATATATCCTGCTCATGTTAATTTCTTCTAACAACATACAAAATTTCAGTTTAATTGCTGTAACAGATTCGTAGATATTGAGAACCGTCTAAATATTTCAGATTGTCGCCAAGTTGGATTTTTATTTTTGTACTATTACATTAAGATTATTGTGTACGTGTGGTATTCAAACTTCAATCGCATGATTAGAACACAAGAAGTAAAAACGAGATTTTAAAATTACGCACAGCAGCCATCTTGTGATTATGCAAACAATTGAAATAAATTAGATGCCAGTGGATCAACATTTGTATAAGCATTTAACGTGCAACATTTAACAGCACTCGGATAGTTAATTCGCGAGAATCGTCCATTTAAATATTTATACTTCGCGTCGCCGCCATGTTGGATTTGTGCTCACCAGGTTAATGAAAGTCCTATAGGTGAACATATGTTCATAGTCTCTATGAACATAAAAAATTCAGTTTGGTTGCTGTAAAAGATTCATAGATATTGAGAACCGTCTAAATATTTCGGAAGCTCGCCATTTAGGATTGTTATATGTATAGGCCATAGAATTATGTACCATTCAAGGACAATTATTGCCTAGGTTCATTATTCAAACTTTCACTTTGATCGCATGATTACGACACAAGAAATAAAAACTTAATTTTAAAATTTCGCACAGCCGCCATATTGAGGTTATGTAAACAATTGATTTAAATTAGATGGCAGTGCATTACAATCTGCAAAATCATTTACTGTACCACATTTCACTGCGCTCAGAGAGTTAAATCACGAGAAAAGTCTATTAAAATATTTCAAATTCGCTTGGTCGCCATGTTCGTTTTTTACTTTACAAGTTTATGAAATATACATAGATAAACTTGTACCAGTACCCTTTATCACCGTACAAAATTGCAGGGTGATATCTGTAATAGTTTCGGAGATATAGAATGTCAGTGAAATATTTCGCACAGCCGCCATTTTGAGGTTATGTAAACAATTGAACTAAATTAGACTCCAGTGCATTACTATGTGTATAAACACTTGCTGTACCTAGTTTCATTACGTTTGGATGGTTAAATCGTGAGAAAAGTCTATTTAAAAGTCTCAAATTCGCTTGGTCGCCATGTTCGTTTTCTACTTTACAAGTTTATGAAATATACATAGGTAAACTTGTATCAGTACCCTTTATCACCGTACTAAATTGCAGGGTGATATCTGTAATAGTTTCGGAGATATAGAATGTCAGTGAAATATTTCGCACAGCCGCCATTTTGAAGTTATGTAAACAATTGAACTAAATTAGACTCCAGTGCATTACAATGTGTATAAACATTTGCTGTACCAAGTTTCATTACGTGTGGATAGTTAAATCGCGAGAAAAGTCTATTTAAATGTCTCAACTTCGCTTGACCGCCATGTTGGTTTTGTACTCACCACGTTTTTGAAAGTCTCATAGATGAACTTCAAGTAGTACCCTTTATCACCGTACACAATTTCAGGGCGATATCGGTAATAGTTTTGGAGATATTGAATGCTAGTGAAATATTTCGCACAGCCGCCATTTTGCATTGGTGAGACGTAACAAAATTTGAAGTGCACGGTCGAGGTCGCCGGGAATAGTGCTATAAACATACCGAGTTTCATTGAAATCGCTCCAGCCGTTTAGATTTTATTAGGGGGGGACACACACACGAATCACACACACACACACACGCACACACGCACACACACACGGACAAAAGGTGATCTCATAAGCCTATTTTTTCAAAATTGAAAATAGGCTAATAAAAACCGTGGCACAGCTCATGAAGGGCCCAGGACTACCAAGCGACCACTGCCCAGCTATTTGACCTCCACGTATTGTGGTGAAACGTGGTCAGCGCATCGGGTCCTCCCGGCCATTAATCTTGGTTTTCGTGACCGGAGCTCTGCCTCACTGTCAGACAGCTACTCAATCGTCCTCACGAGGCTGAGTGCACCCTGTTCCAGCCCTCACGTCAGTTTCTAAAAACCTTGATAGAGCCAGGCATTGAAACCGGGGCTCCGTGTGAGAGGCAGGCGCACTGTCCCAACACCACGGGGTTGGCTATCTTAGTAGTATGGCCATATTCAAACCCAGGGCGTTCAGAAACTGCTCAACGTATGAGACGAAAAATTAAATTTTCATAGCAAGGGATATTTTAAATCGATTTAAAGGTATTTATTTAGCTGTAACATTCTAACAATTAAAGCTACAACAGTAAAATTTGGTTTACTGTTCATTAATATCACAATTAATTCATGACACTGTATACTGTATTTAAGAAATTTCGTTGTATTAAATTATAATTTCGACCTAACTCCTCTGTCTCAAATTTACTTATCTGTGGGTCATTTTTAGCCTTTTTTCATTTATGAAAAAAAAAATAGGTTTATGCGATCACCTTTTGTCCATGTGTGTGTGAGTGTCGGTGTGTGTGTCCACTAATAAAATATAAACGGCCGAAGCAATTTCAATTAAACTCGGTAAGTGCATGCTACTACCACGTTTGACCTCGACCGTGCCCTTCATATTTAAAAACGTTTCACCAATCCAACATGATGGCCGTGCGAAACATTTCACTAGCATTCTATATATCTCCGCAACAGTAACATATATTACTCTGACATTTTGTACGGTTATAAAGGTAGCCTACTACTACAAGTTCATCTATGCGATTTTCATAAACCTGTTAAGTATAAAACGAACATGGCGGCCAAGCGAAGTTGAAACATTTAAATAGACTTTTCTAGTTATAACCTTCCTAGCGCAATGAAACTTGTTATGGTAAATGTTGATATAAATTTTAATCTACTGGCATCCAATTAAACTCAATTGTTTTGATAATCTCAAGATTGCGGCTGTGCGATATTTTAAAATTAAGTTTTTATTTCTTGTGTCTTAATCATGCGATCGAAGTGAACGTTTGAATAATGAACCTACGCAATAATCTTCATCTAATGGTATACCTAGGTATAACTCTATGGTCTTCACATATCACAATCCAGCAAGGCGAACATCCGAAATATTTAGACGGCTCTCAATATCTACGAATCTATTACAGCAATCAAACTGAAATTTTGTATGTTGATAGAGGATATTAACACAAGTTCACCTATGGGTCATTTAAAAACCTGGTGTGCATAAAACCAACATTGCGGCGACGCGAAATTTAAATATTTAAATAGTTTATTTTCTCGCGACTCTTCATCCCAGTGCTGTGAAACTTGGCACGGTATATCTTTATACAAGCCTTAAAATACTGACGTCTAATTTAATGGAATTTTATGACTGATAAATGGTGGCTGTGTAATTTTATAGTATTTCGTTTTCAGTTCTCGTGTTCTAAGTAAGAACGGTAGGATATATGAAAATTGGCTATTTAGTTCTCCACGGAACTACTTGTTTAACATTTTGATTTTATTATGGAAGTACTTCTCACATTTGTAGCAGATGGAGGCAGCAAATTAATATAGTCGGAATCGTATACAAAATGTATTTATTTTCTGAAAACGCTTCTATAATACTATCCGTGGACATCAATTTGGATTTATTTCTGATGTTATACGATTATGAACCAGAATTGTTTACAATATTAGTATTTCCTGCTAGAATTAGTCTCATAATATACATAGAAATATTAAATACTATGATGGGAATACATCTCTACAGAGGATATTAACCAAAGATAACACGGATTGCTCCGTTCTGTAGGATAAAAATATTGCTTTGTTGCACTGCCATACAATCGGAATTTAATGTTTTTCATGAGATTAATAAATACAGTGTTGTGCAGGCAGTGACGAAAGTAGCTATTCGCATACGGACCGCAAACCACTCAAGTTCACAATCCACTTGAGTTATTAGTTAGTTAGTTAGTTAGTTAGTTATTGTTGTTTTAAGGGGCGGAACTACGAGGGCATCTGCCCCTCTTAACACAGATTAAAGAATACAAATTTGGAATGGAATTTAAAATTTAGAGGTGGACACCTAAATTTGTTAAGAACGAAAATAACTAACACAAAAAAGATTAAATAAAACAAATCATTATAATATAAACAAAAATTACGGGAAAAAAATTCATCATTCAAAAACGAACAAGTCGTTGAGTCAATGTACACTGGAAAATTTAGATTGCTGGCCCTAATCCACTCTCACTTATAGAGCGGATGACGAGATCAGCAGCGACTGCGTAATCGGCTAATATCAGTTTGAGTGTCATCTGCAATCCAAGGTTTCGTCCTAAGTCAGCAAGATCCACACACTCGGTCAAAATGTGGACCACAGTGAAAACGGCTCCACAGGTACAAAGATTCCCTTCTCATCGGGTAGGAGTGGGTGGGTCTTGTATGACCTATACCTTAGCCTACACAAAATGACGGACTTCCTCCGTGACCGGAAAGAGCTCCGCCGCAAGCCACTCTGACCTGACTATTTAACAGCAATCACATAATGACACTAAACTTTCTTCGGCTTTTCCCAATTAACTGAGGTCGCTGGAGCCAACCAGTCTCATTTTGGTTTTGGCCGGGGATTCAAGGCCGGATGCCCTTCCTGGTGCCACGTGAATTTTCAGTTGGAAATTCCACCCCTTTGTCACCAGGATTCGAACCCTGTCCGTCCAGGTGAAAGACCAGCAGCTAAGCCACTGCGCCATCACGCTCCCCAATAACATAATCACACTAAGCATGCAAAATTTGAAGGTCAATAACCACTTTCATTATCTTAACAAACATCATATATAACTAAAGCCCTGCGCGGATGCGGATATCCGCAAAATTTCCGCCATGCGAATATAGTTTGCATGACTGTGCGGATAGCGGATAAGTAGCGGATAATGTTTGGAGTAAATTTGCGGATAGTTTTTAGAATAGGCTATAATCCAAACTTCTTGAATATCATTACTAGGACTCGGATGTTTATGACATGTCATATTTTTCCGCCATGTTTTATCCATGGCAAATGTAAGATGATTTACGCTAATCTCATTCAAATTATGTCAATTTAAAACAATTAACACTCCGAACTGAATAAGGTTGCTACTCTGGCTGTATAACATTCATTTTAAACACAGTAGGCTACATGACATACATAACCTAAGGGAAAGACGTTCTCCTCAATTGTCTAAATGTGTCGCTTTAATATTTTATCTAATTAAACATATTATTTCAATGCCAGTAGAATCGGATAACAAACGTGCGGATGCGGATAATAGTCGTGCGGATGTGGGGCGGATGCAGATAACAGTCGTGTGGATGCGGGGCGGATGTGGATAATAGTCGTGCGGATGAGGGGCGGATGCGGATAACAGCCGTGTGGATGCGGGGTGGATGTGGGTATTGGTCGTGTGGATGCGGGGCGGATGTGGATATCAGTTGTGTGGATGCGGGGCGGATGCGGATAACAGTCGTGTGGATGCAGGGCGGATGCGGATAACAGTCGTGTGGATGCAGGACGGATGCGGATAACAGTCGTGTGGATGCGGGGCGGATGCGGATAATAGTCGTGTGGATGCAGGGCGGATGCGGATAACAGTCGTGTGGATGCGGGGCGGATGCGGATATCAGTCGTGTGGATGCGGGGCGGGTGCGGATAATGTTTTGATTATCCGCGTAGGGCTCTATGTATAACTAACATAATTATATTGGCTAATGTTAGATTAATTACTACTGCAACTAGATAAGTGTACTTATTGTAACTACTATCATCCATACTTGTAGACATAGATGTAATAGCCTAAATGTGAAGGATCGCTTGACGATCGAAACTGGTCATCCAAGTGAATTTATTAATCTCAAGTAAATCTTTTCGGGATTAGGGAGACACCCATTATAATTGGCTACAATCGTGTTGACCGACTGAAAAGCATTAAATTTCGATGACTAAGGCAACACTGAAAGATGGCTTCAAACACCATAATGATTTATACAATAAACCAAATTAAAGTGAATACAAAATAACTTGATAACAGGATATTAAAATTATCTTCCTGTTTTAACTGATAGCCTATTATTGCAAATTTTTCACTTTTTAATTTTCATAGTAGTCTGATTATGTAGTTTCATCCAACTCAGATCTTTTTCCATTGTCATACAAAGAAAGGTTCATCTATTTTCTGTTGGTGAATGTAAAATATCACTGAACATTTTAGTGCACGGATTGCCTGTCTTGTTCACGTCTGACGAAATTACATTGCGTGTTCTTTTCAAAATTTACATTTCTTAAAAAATGACCGGCTTATTTTATAATAACAGTAGCCGTGTTGCGTGCCTCAATTGGTGCTGTTTAATGTCGAGAAGACAGCCTCCGGACAGGCTCTGGATGAATGAGTAGTGGCTAGGGATGTGCTAAACTATTATATTATTGTATAGTTCTATTCAATAACATTGAGTTATTTCATTGATGACAGAAAGTTGTAACGCATCACCATCTATATCTATCAAGTTCCAACGTTCACCGCTAGGTGATAGCATCATCTGGTAGTCAAAGTTGGAACTAATTGAAATTGAACTTGTTGGGAGCCCTCGGCCGTTCATTCAAAAACAAATAAAAACAAGAAGTTCCGTGAAGAACTATACAGCCTACTATTCATGCTGGGTAGATTATTAGCTTGGGAATAACCTAACCCCCAAGGGAAGATGATGAAAAAAAAGGAAGTGGGTTTCGGACCAGAGAAAAAGGATGGAGAAATAGGAAGAGAGTTTGACATAAGTTATGACTAAGAGCTCTTGCTCAAATGCAACAAGTGGTGAGCACCCTATCAATAGATTTATTTGCATTAAGTGGGAAGAGTCAAGGAAGACAGGATCTTGCCTAACCGTTATGTTAGAGAAATGATAAATCCAAAAAGAGCTCTTGAATTTATTTAACAATGCTGGGTAGTAGTTTGGTGACAAATATATAATTTTGATTTTGTAACAAATGGGGTCACAGACCTCCGAAAACATCTAAAGCTTGCGCCAGGCAATTAACAATTCTTTTGGTTTCAAACCTTTTATATACTCTAAAATCTTCGTAAGATTTTGAAATGACGAAGATAAATAAATTAAAAATTTAAAGATAACTGACGTAATTAAAGTTAGACAATAAATTAAGTACAAGGTGTATACTTTGAGAATTTCTAGGTAAATATCTTAGAGTAACAACTTCGAAAGTAACAACAACGAAAAGCAGGAAGAATAAAATAGAAGTTCCTATAACTTCTTATATAAATGCTGAATTACTTTTAATTATTATACAAATAGGGCAGGTCACTTATTGTGAAACCTGAAGAGAACAATCGAAAGGAAGTTTCTAGAACTCCTATGTTTAAGTAGGGATCACGAGACAAATGGGGCAAGTTTCCCTTTCGTGAAACCTAGAGATAACTCACTTATGAGTTGAAAGAATTGTATTCCCAAATTAGAAGGGAGAAACAATATAATTTAAGGCGTGTACTAGACACGAAGTTTTACAGACATTAATTCTTGGTACATAGAGCAAAAAAAAAGGGAGGGCACTAATTGAGAGTGACACCTCATTGAAAAGAGACCTAAAGTAACAATTTGATTATTTTGGTTTGTTAGTAAGGGATTTGGGAAAGATCAAATAGGATTGAGGAAAAGTGTTCATGGCCGTATTTATTGTACACGGCCGAGTGCGACGCGGATGAAATGTTGAACAAACACTGTTTTCACTATAGTCTGTTGATATTGATGAAAAGTTCACTGTAGTAGCACAAAAAGTTTATGGCAAAGAAAGTTATTGCAATGATGGAAAATAACTAGTTACACTAGATATGCGAGAGTCTATTGCTTTAGAAAGTTGTAGATTATAGTTGAATGCGCCAGAGAAAATCCCAACGGAGGAAGAAAAATTAGCTATTGATTAGTAGTTCATAAGGAAGATTCCTTAATTTGAAAAAGTATTCCCACATGTGAGTGGAAAATACATGACAGTATAACTGGTAGATAGAGTGCAGATTCTGGAAGGTTCCAGAGAACCATGACTGAAGAATAGGGCAAAAGTTATTCCAGCGGTGGAACGAGCTAAGTATTTTATAGACAGTGGGTAATTTAATGGTATCCCACGTGGTGAGAAAATCTCTCATTTAATAAGCTTAAGACATGCTGCTTCTTGTTAAGATTGGCTTGGATAGACAAAAGCTCAACATAGAAAATCCCGCAAAGGATGATTATTGCCCCAAATATAGAAATCTCACACTGCCTATAAAATGATCATTAAAAAGCATGTAGCTATTTAAAATCCATTAAAATAAATTGAAGAACGTAGAAGTAGTACTTAGCTTTGCTTCATGGCGAAGGTGACGTTCCCTTTGACGGTTGAGACTAAAATTCTAACATGGCGTAGAATTTGAAAGTTTGCCTCTCGAGTTGAGGAGGCGAGCTTGAGTGGAGCTCTAACTGACTTAGTCGACTTCCGACGTACAAGTGAGGGCTGCTAGACGCAGAGAAAGCACTAGCCTAGACGGCATGTCCAACAAGAAGTTGAGTGCACTGTGAGAGTGAGCGGTTGCTCACGACGCGGAGACAAGTCGAGACGAAGTTAAGAAGTGAAGTGACCGAGCGGGCTGGCTGCGTGCGCGGAGGAGAGAGCAGTAGGAGGAGGGGAGAAGAGGGGGAAGCGGGCGAGTGAGGGGAGGAACAAAGAGGTTACACATAAACATGAAAAAACTTTGCAAAAATACAATTCTTCTTGGAGCGGTGTCTTCACGGAGTAGTTGGTCGGTGAAGAACACGATGCCCAGCGGATTAATGTGGAAGTCTTCATGGCTTGAAGCAATGGAAGTTCGGAAGGCAGCGATGGGACGCTGTCAGGCTGGTTCAGCGGAATGTGCGTTTCTGTAAAAAACTGACAGAAAAAATAAACAAATGCACGGAGCAAACGGGAGGTAACAGTTCGATGTTGGTGTGTGCGGGAAAGAAATTTAAATAAACGGACTGATATAAAGTAATAAACAGCAAAAGCTAATTCTTTCTTTCCGTGTATTTGCAAAAATACACCACATGCCAATGATTATTCTACAGTATATGAAAGTAGTGGTTTTCTAGGGGTTCTAATGCCACCTCCACCTCCCCACCTCACAAGATGGCGGCGGTGCGATATCTCTCGAACTTATGGTCGGATTTTGATGAATGAGGTGTCATTGAACTCGGGCTGATACCCCCTTTCCTATGAACAACATATTTCAACCCCAAAGATAAAACCTACCCTACTAAAGGGTGAAATTGAATTTTTTAGAGAATTTCTCTTTCCAATTGCAACATGTGAGAGTTTGAATGCCGATATGGAATGTAACGTTGTTCTGCAAACCAATAATCAAAGAGGGGCATGTTAGGCCTTGAGGTGAGAGCCCCTGTTATTGTTGACGAGCCCCCTGCTGTCGGGCTGCTGTTGACAGGTCCTTGTGGACGAGTCCTTGTGGACAAGTCCTTGTGGACAGGTCCTTGTGGACGAGTCCTTGTGGACAAGTCTGTGTGGACAGGTCCTTGTGGACAAGTCCTTGTGGACGAGTCCTTGTCCCTTTGGACTGATCCCTTTGGACGGGTCTCTTTGGCCTGGTTCCTACGGACTAGTCCATGAATTTATTTAAATTATGTCAAAGGGTCTAACTACATTTGTGTGTGTTGAATTGACGTTGTTCACCACTACTATAATGGAATAACGATATGAAAGGAAAGTGACGAAATACATGTGAACACGTGTGAAATGACCTTATTACCGTCCTCCTTGTGAAACAAGTCACATCCTGTTTTGCTTCATACGTGAGAAAATGTGAGTTCGAACCCGTGGTCGGATTTTGACGAATGAGGTGTCATTGAACTCGGGCTGATACCCCCTTTCCAATGAACAACATATTTCCACCCCAAAATAAAACCTACCCCTACTAGGGGGTGAAATTGTAATTTTTTTAGAGAATCTCTCTTTCCAATTGCAACATGTGAGAGTTTGAATGCCGATATGGAATAAAACGTTGTTCCACACAAGAGACATGTGTTTGGTGGAGAGCCACTATGAATTAACATGCTTGTTTTTTTTTTTTTTTGTTTTTTACGCATGCCCACTCATAGCTTTTGTAAGAGGGCAGGCTTTTTAAAAGATGGCGGCTGTAGTGTAACCTAACCTAACCCAACCCACGAGTGGTGATCAAAAAGTATTTTAAGTGACGCTTGTCGATTGGCAAACCAATAATCAAAGAGGGATATGTCAGGCCTTGAGGTGATAGCCCCTTTTGATTGATCCCTGTTGATTGATCTCTGTTGATTTGTCCCTTTGGACTGGTCTCTGTTGACTAGCCCCTTTTGGACGGGCCCTTTTTGACAGGGGGTCATTTTTGATGGATCCTTTTTGACAGGTGCTTTTCGACGGGTCCCTGTTGACGAGTCATTGCTGACGGGTCCTTGTTGATGAGTCCCTGTGGACGGGTCATTGTTGACGGTTCCCTATTGACAGGTCATTGTTGACAGGTCATTGATGACAGGTCATTGTTGACGGGTCATTGTTGAAGGGTCCTTGCTGACAAGTCCCTGTTGATGGGTCCCTGTGGAAGGGTCCCTTTAGACCGGCCCCTTTGGACTGGTCCCTATGGACCGGCCCATGAAATTTATCCAAATTATGTCAAAGGGCCTAACTACATTTGTGTGTAAAGCAGTGTGTTGAACTGACGTTGTTCACCAGTCCTTACTACTACAATTGGATAACGATATGAAAGGAATTGATTAACTAGACATGAGTTAACTACCAACGAAACACTTTGGCGACTCTGCTTGTTATTGACCAATGAGTAGGGTTTTAGAAAAACTGTTTGCTATTTTGGGTTATATACAAAAAATGCTTAGACCTTTTGAGTGACTATGTTTGCTAAACAAGACATTATACCAGACACGATTAGGATTCTTATGTAGCTCAGACAAGGAAAGAATTTCTACAGAATCTGTTGACATTGAATATAGATTTAGGTATTAGGAAGTCATTTTGAAGGCCTTTGTCTGGAGCGTGGCACTCTATGAAAGTAAAACTTAGACAATTGGTGTAGCAGAAAAGTGGAGAATTGAAGTGTTTGAAATGTGGTGTTACAGGAGAATGATGAAGATTAGATGGGTAAATAGGGTTACTAACAAAGAGGTATTAAGACGAGTGGGGGAGAAGAGATGTATCTGGCGACTGTTAATGAAGTAAAGAGATAGGTTGGTAGAACACGTACTAAGACATCCAAGAATAGCAAACTTAGTTAAGGAAGAAAGGTTCGAGGACGAGAACTGTAGGGGTAGACCAAGTTTAGAATATGTTAAACAGATAGCCTTGAATGTAGGGTGTGGTAGCTATATATATATAGATGAAACGATTAGCTCGGGACAGATAGGCGCTGAGATCTGCATCAAACCAGTCAAAGGACTAAAGACTCAAACAACATGTAAGTTCACTAAAATAATGTTGTGTAACGGTATATGTTAGTCAACGAACAGTAATGCATTACTAAAACCCATGACACGATACCTAAGAGCTTTTCTAAAATGATTTTAAAATGCCTTTAACCCTATATTGAACACCCAGTTCACAAGACTCATAACTGAAATGTTATGGTAAAACAAAACAAAATCTATATTTCAAAACAAGCAAGTGGTTTAGTCAATGTATACTGGAAAAGTTTTGTAAACACTCAAGTCCTCAAGACTAATTAAATTAGTAACTGTCAGGTTGACCGAGTGGTTAAGGTGTTTGACTTAAGATCAAATTTTCTGTATAAGGAAGCAAGGGTTCGAATCCCTTACCTGACATAACTATTGCCTTGACATGGCTTGGCCACACTGCATTATTATGACACTCAGTACACAAACCATAGATATAGTGTATTGTGTAAGGCCACTCTCTTTCTGAACATAGTCAGAGACTGTTGATGGTTAACAATTGTATTAATAGTGGGACATGGGGATAGTAATTAAGAAAAACAGACAATACCCATACAATATTTTTATTAAATTCATTTTATAATAGTTACACACTGAATTCAACTCTATCTCTTTACCATTGTTCTATATAGATTTTTAAACACAACGCTTGTTGTAGATCCTTTTACAACTTTCTCCAGGTACTCTTGCTCTTAAAAACTGGGGAAGCCGCAATGGTTTTATAAACATAAGACCCTCATCCTCTTCTTTTTCATAATTATCATCATCATCATCATTATGAATATTATCATCAAAATTATTATAGTCATTGTCACCATCATTATCATCATCATCATCATCATTCTCAACATCACTAGAACTATCCAATTCCTCTTGTTTGTTTTCCACAGGGACCTCTTGTAGAGTCTGCGTTGCTTTTGATAGTGTTAAGGGTTTTTTGAACGATGGTATTTGTCCTAACATGTCTTTT
This sequence comes from Meconema thalassinum, assembly GCA_946902985.2. NCBI lineage: Eukaryota > Metazoa > Arthropoda > Insecta > Orthoptera > Tettigoniidae > Meconema > Meconema thalassinum. The sequence continues at coordinate 612,906,750 of OX336388.2, forward strand.
TGAGGTGATGATGAATGCTTTTTAACAAACAATGCACTATCTTGAGCAGCAATATATTTTTCTTGGACTTGCTTTTTTACCTGGGTTAGAGTATTTTGCGTATTTAAATGTGTATTAATTTGAGATTCACAATGATGTTCTTTTGAAGTAAGTACGTTGGAGTCTTTTGTTTTAATCATTCCTCGACACTTTTTGGATCGTTGTTTTGAACATCGCCAAATAACAGTTCCATCTTTATTGGTTGTTTTTACAATATATGTATATCCTTTATAGAAGACACACGGCTTGCCATGACTGGTTGTTGAGACTTCCATATCAACTATTACATATGAATTAAATTTTAGTAAAGTCACATGAACAATCTATAGATTACAAGTGATTTACACACTCACACACACTTTCCTAAATGTCAAGATTTATGGATGTTGTTTTCCGCCAACAGCTGCTTACTGCGTATTACAAGGCTGGAGACTGGTAGGTGAGACGGTCTTTCACGATGTGAACACTGTAACAGGAAGTAGTCAACTGACAATATTCTTATACCCTAGTCAAGTTTAACAGGTACTTACTGCGCATGACAAGACCGTACGCTCGTAGGTTAGACCGTATTTTTTGATTGTTGCTAAGGATCCCATATATACCCTAGACATGTTAGTTCTGAACACTTAGTGGTTAATTGTATATATTGAATTTTAATACACAGCTCATACAAGCACGTTTTGCGGATGGGAGGGGTGAGAGGCTGGCAAAAAAGGAAATGTTTTGGTTTAATGAAACGTCATGTCCTAGTAGGCGTGATTTATAGTAGACGCAATTGATAGTAGACGTAATTGATAGTAGGTGTAATCGATACTAGACGTGATTAATAGTAGACGCAATTGATACTAGGCGTGATTGATAGTAGGCGTGATTTGTAGTAAGCGCGATTTATAGTAGACGCAAATGATAGTAGGCGCGATTGATAGTAGGCGTGATTGATAGTAGACGCGATTGATAGTAGGCGCAATTTGACATGGGCGCGACTCAGATCATTTTTGATAACATAAAGTTACAGTGTCAATGTTTATACAAAGTACAAGGTAGAGGGTATTTTAAGACATAACCTCAGCTCACTTAACATAACCTAACTTTACCTAACCTAACTTTGTCACGTGACATGTTCTACACGTTTAGACTTGCTTTAAGACTGATTATGACGTCATAGATTTATGGGAGGGGTGAGAGACTGACAAAAAAGGAAATGTTCTGGTTTAATGAAACGTCATGTCCTAGTAGGCGTGATTTATAGTAGACGCAATTGATAGTAGGCGCGATTAATAGTAGACGCAATTGATAGTAGACGTGATTGATAGTAGGCGTGATTTGACATGAGCGCGATTTATAGTAGACGCGAAAGATAGTAGGCGCGATTGATAGTAGGCGTAATTAGACATGGGCGAGATTTATCGTAGACGCAATTGATAGTAGGCGTGATTGATAGTAGGTGTAATTGGTAGTAGGCGCGATTTGACATGAGCGCGATTTATAGTAGACGCAAATGATAGTAGGCGTGATTGATAGTAGACGCAATTGATACTAGGCGTGATTGATAGTAGGCGTGATTTGTAGTAAGCGCATTTCATAGTAGGCTCAATTGATAGTAAATGCAATTGATAGTAGACGGGATTGATAGTAGGCGCGATTGATAGTAGACGTGATTGATAAGGACGCGACTTAGATAATTTTTGATATTACAAAGTTACAGTGTCAATGTTTATACAAAGTACAAGACTTAACCTCAGCTCACCTAACATAACCTAACTTTACCTAACCTAACTTTGTCACGTGACATGTTCTACAAGTTTAGACTTGCTTTAAGGCTGACTATGACTATGACGTCATAGATTGATGAGAAGGGTGGGAGGCTGACAAAAAAGGAAATGTTTTGGTTTAATGAAAAGTCATGTCCTAGCAAGCGCGATTGGTAGTAGACGCAATTGATAGTAGACACAATTAATGGTAGGCGCAATTGATAGTAGGTGTGATCAGGTACTTACTGCATATCAAAAGGCTGTACACTCGTGTGTTAGACACTCTATCTTGTTAAGGACCCCTATATATTCCCTATACAAGGCTATACATGTTAGTTCTAAACACTTAGTGGTTATTTGTATTTTAAATTTATATACACAGGTTATACAAGCACGTTTTTTCACACAGTAAAACTTTGTCAAATAGCCACATGCGACACGCAAAGTATGTTTCCGCTATCTAGCGGTGACTATGGAATCTACCTGAACATATCCTAATCTAATCCTAGCTAACTTCACCTGACGTGACCATACCGGTTTGTAAGCAACAACAACAACAACACACTAAGATTCCATGAATTCCAGAGTACGTTTAGATTAATTATCGACTCTCAACTCTTATAACTATGTCTATCCCACTCTGTCAAAAACACGATTTTTTTTTAAATTTTTGCTTGATGTCAATACTAAAGTGATAATGGGTTTTCCGATCCTATCACTATAAATTCATTACCCCCACTCTTATCTCGGTCTCGACAACAACCATGCCTATTTTTATTATGTCAGATGATGTAATGTTCCAGTGCAAAGTGGGTGTAAAAGTGAGTGCAAAGTGAGTGCAAAAGTGAGTGCAAAGTAAGTGTAAAAGTAGTTGTAAAAGTGAGTGCAAAGTGAGTGCAAAAGTGAGTGCAAAAGTGGGGTGTAAAAGTGGTACCCTATTTGTAATGGCTTATTTGACAAGTTATTTTGTGGTACCCTATTCGTAATGGCTTATTTCACAAGTTGTTTTTGTCAATGTATTTAGAGGATATTTCTCTTGTTCATGGAAAGTATCTCAGCCCTTTTTATGATAGCATAATGCTTACCGTCATGTTTGTAAGCAACAACAACACACTAAAATTCCAAGAATCCAAACTACTCTAAGGTTAATGATGGTCTCTCAACTCCATTCCACGCCTAGTCAAAAACATTATACATTTCAAATTTTTCAAAAAAGGTAAATTGAGAAAGTAGGCTATATATTTAAACTAAAAAATCATATGCTAACTCCAACACCTACGTCTATCCCATTCTCAGTCAAAAAAAATATATATATTCTTTAAATTTTTCCAAAAAATATTTGGAAAGTAGGCTATAATTTGAAAACTAATCATCCTAAAAAGTCATATATAGACTCAAACCAATGGCTTTTATGTCCTTAATCGTTAGAACAAAACATGGAATTGACATGTTTCCAAATATTGATCATTTTTAAAAATGGGCTATATTTTGTAAACTATGAATTACACAAAAAATGTGTTTGACATAAAAATGACAGGTATTTACCCCCTCTACCCACAAACCAAGTCCCAGGTCTCTGAGACAAAATCCAAAAAGGTTCAATTTTGAAAGTAGACGATATTTTGAAAACTAATCATTCTAAACAGTCATATATAGACTCAAACAAATGTCCTTTAAGTCCCTTAACGTTAGAACAAAACTTAACATTTTTTTCATTTTTTCAAAAAAAAGTCCAATTTTCAAAATTGCCTATATTTTGGAAACTAAGAATTAGTTCCAAAATGGCGGTCGTAGCTTAACTCAACCTAACCTAACCCTACGAGGTGTGATCAAAATAGTAGTGTGTTTGTGAGAGTTCAAGGCCCTCCTCCTCCTCCCCTCCTCCAAGATGGCGGCCGTAGCTTAACTTAACCTAGCCTAACCTAACAAGATGGCGGCCGTAGCATAACTTAACCTAGCATAACCTAACAAGATGGCGGCCGTAGCCTAACCTAACCTAACCTAACCTACGAGGTGTGATCAAAAAGTTCCAAAAATTTGGCTGCAACTTAACCAAACCTAGCCTAGCCTAACCTAACCTAACCTACAAGGTGTGATCAAAAAGTTCCAAAATGGCGGCCGTAGCTTCACTTAACCTAACCTAACTTAACCTAAACCTACGAGGTGTGATCAAAAATTTTTCAAAATAGTGGTCATAGCTTAACTGAACCTTGCCTTACCTAACCTAACCTAAACCTACGAAGTGTGGTCATAAAGTTCCAAGATGGAGGTCGTAGCTTAACTCAACCTAACCTAACCCTACGAGGTGTGATCAAAAAGTTCCAAAAATGGCTGCCGTAGCTTAACTTAACCTTTGAGTCATTTTTTTTAACGGGTCCCGGAGGACGGGTCCTTGTTGACGGGTCCCTGTGGCGGGTCCCCTTTGACATAATTTGGATAAAATGCAAGGGCCAGTCCATAGGGATCAGTCCAAAGGACCCGCCCACAGGGACCCGTCAACAAGGACCCATCCTCCGGGACCCGTTATAAAAATGACTCAAAGGTTAAGTTAAGCTACGGCAGCCATTTTTGGAACTTTTTGATCACACCTCGTAGGGTTAGGTTAGGTTGAGTTAAGCTACGACCATCATCTTGGAACTTTATGACCACACTTCGTAGGTTTAGGTTAGGTTAGGTTAGGCAAGGTTCAGTTAAGCTATGACCACTATTTTGAAAAATTTTTGATCACACCTCGTAGGTTTAGGTTAAGTTAGGTTAGGTTAAGTGAAGCTACGGCCGCCATTTTGGAACTTTTTGATCACACCTTGTAGGTTAGGTTAGGTTAGGCTAGGCTAGGTTTGGTTAAGTTGCAGCCAAATTTTTGGAACTTTTTGATCACACCTCGTAGGTTAGGTTAGGTTAGGTTAGGCTACGGCCGCCATCTTGTTAGGTTAGGCTAGGTTAAGTTATGCTACGGCCGCCATCTTGTTAGGTTAGGCTAGGTTAAGTTAAGCTACGGCCGCCATCTTGGAGGAGGGGAGGAGGAGGAGGGCCTTGAACTCTCACAAACACACTACTATTTTGATCACACCTCGTAGGGTTAGGTTAGGTTGAGTTAAGCTACGACCGCCATTTTGGAACTAATTCTTAGTTTCCAAAATATAGGCAATTTTGAAAATTGGACTTTTTTTTTGAAAAAATGAAAAAAATGTTAAGTTTTGTTCTAACGTTAAGGGACTTAAAGGACATTTGTTTGAGTCAATATATGACTTTTTAGAATGATTAGTTTTCAAAATATCGTCTACTTTCAAAATTGAACCTTTTTGGATTTTGTCTCAGAGACCTGGGACTTGGTTTGTGGGTAGAGGGGGTAAATACCTGTCATTTTTATGTCAAACACATTTTTTGTGTAATTCATAGTTTACAAAATATAGCCCATTTTTAAAAATGATCAATATTTGGAAAAATGTAAAATTCCATGTTTTGTTCTAACGATTAAGGACATAAAAGCCATTGGTTTGAGTCTATATATGACTTTTTAGGATGATTAGTTTTCAAATTATAGCCTACTTTCCAAATATTTTTTGGAAAAATTTAAAGAATATATATATTTTTTTTTGACTGAGAATGGGATAGACGTAGGTGTTGGAGTTAGCATATGATTTTTTAGTTAAAATATATAGCCTACTTTCTCAATTTACCTTTTTTGAAAAATTTGAAATGTATAATGTTTTTGACTAGGCGTGGAATGGAGTTGAGAGACCATCATTAACCTTAGAGTAGTTTGGATTCTTGGAATTTTAGTGTGTTGTTGTTGCTTACAAACATGACGGTAAGCATTATGCTATCATAAAAAGGGCTGAGATACTTTCCATGAACAAGAGAAATATCCTCTAAATACATTGACAAAAACAACTTGTGAAATAAGCCATTACGAATAGGGTACCACAAAATAACTTGTCAAATAAGCCATTACAAATAGGGTACCACTTTTACACCCCACTTTTGCACTCACTTTTGCACTCACTTTGCACTCACTTTTACAACTACTTTTACACTTACTTTGCACTCACTTTTGCACTCACTTTGCACTCACTTTTACACCCACTTTGCACTGGAACATTACATCATCTGACATAATAAAAATAGGCATGGTTGTTGTCGAGACCGAGATAAGAGTGGGGGTAATGAATTTATAGTGATAGGATCGGAAAACCCATTATCACTTTAGTATTGACATCAAGCAAAAATTTAAAAAAAAATCGTGTTTTTGACAGAGTGGGATAGACATAGTTATAAGAGTTGAGAGTCGATAATTAATCTAAAAGTACTCTGGAATTCATGGAATCTTAGTGTGTTGTTGTTGTTGCTTACAAACCGGTATGGTCACGTCAGGTGAAGTTAGCTAGGATTAGATTAGGATATGTTCAGGTAGTTTCCATAGTCACCGCTAGATAGCGGAAACATACTTTGCGTGTCGCATGTGGCTATTTGACAAAGTTTTACTGTGTGAAAAAACGTGCTTGTATAACCTTGTATATAAATTTAAAATACAAATAACCACTAAGTGTTTAGAACTAACATGTATAGCCTTGTATAGGGAATATATAGGGGTCCTTAACAAGATAGAGTGTCTAACACACGAGTGTACAGCCTTTTGATATGCAGTAAGTACCTGATCACACCTACTATCAATTGCGCCTACCATTAATCGTGTCTACTATCAATTGCGTCTATTACCAATCGCGCCTGCTAGGACATGACTTTTCATTAAACCAAAACATTTCCTTTTTTGTCAGCCTCCCACCCCTCTCATCAATCTATGACGTCATAGTCATAGTCAGCCTTAAAGCAAGTCTAAACTTGTAGAACATGTCACGTGACAAAGTTAGGTTAGGTAAAGTTAGGTTATGTTAGGTGAGCTGAGGTTAAGTCTTGTACTTTGTATAAACATTGACACTGTAACTTTGTAATATCAAAAATTATCTATGTCGCGTCCATATCAATCACGTCTACTATCAATCGCGCCTACTATCAATCACGTCTACTATCAATTGCATTTACTATCAATTGAGCCTACTATGAAATGCGCTTACTACAAATCACGCCTACTATCAATCACGCCTAGTATCAATTGCGTCTACTATCAATCACGCCTACTATCATTTGCGCCTACTATAAATCGCGCTCATGTCAAATCGCGCCTACTACCAATTACACCTACTATCAATCGCGCCTACTATCAATTGCGTCTACTATAAATCTCGCCCATGTCTAATTACGCCTACTATCAATCGCGCCTACTATCTTTCGCGTCTACTATAAATCGCGCTCATGTCAAATCACGCCTACTATCAATCACGTCTACTATCAATTGCGTCTACTATTAATCGCGCCTACTATCAATTGCGTCTACTATTAATCGCGCCTACTAGGACATGACGTTTCATTAAACCAGAACATTTCCTTTTTTGTCAGAGTCTCACCCCTCCCATCAATCTATGACGGCATAATCAGTCTTAAAGCAAGTCTAAACTTGTAGAACATGTCACGTGACAAAGTTAGGTTAGGTAAAGTTAGGTTATGTTAAGTGAGCTGAGGTTATGTCTTAAAATACCCTCTACCTTGTACTTTGTATAAACATTGACACTGTAACTTTATGATATCAAAAATGATCTGAGTCGCGCCCATGTCAAATTGCGCTTACTATCAATCGCGTCTACTATCAATCACGCCTACTATCAATCGTGCCTACTATCATTTGCGTCTACTATAAATCGCTCTTACTACAAATCACGCCTACTATCAATCACGCCTAGTATCAATTGCGTCTACTATTAATCACGTCTCGTATCGATTACACCTACTATCAATTACGTCTACTATCAATTGCGTCTACTATAAATCACGCCTACTAGGACATGACGTTTCATTAAACCAAAACATTTCCTTTTTTGCCAGCCTCTCACCCCTCCCATCCGCAAAACGTGCTTGTATGAGCTGTGTATTAAAATTCAATATATACAATTAACCACTAAGTGTTCAGAACTAACATGTCTAGGGTATATATGGGATCCTTAGCAACAAACAAAAAATACGGTATAACCTACGAGTGTACGGTCTTGTCATACGCAGTAAGTACCTGTTAACCTTGACTAGGGTATAAGAATATTGTCAGTTGACTACTGCCTGTTACAGTGTTCACATCGTGAAAGACAGTCTTACTTACCAGTCTCCAGCCTTGTCATACGCAGTAAGCAGCTGTTGGCGGAAAACAACATTCATAAATCTTGACATTTAGGAAAGTGTGTGTGTGTGTGTAAATCACTTGTAATCTAAAGATTGTTCATGTGACTTTACTAAAATTTAATTCATATGTATTAGTTGATACGGAAGTCTCAACAACCAGTCATGGCAAGCCATGTGTCTTCTATAAAGGATATACATATATTGTAAAAACAACCAATAAAGATGGAACTGTTATTTGGCGATGTTCAAAACAACGATCCAAAAAGTGTCGAGGAATGATTAAAACAAAAGACTCCAACGTACTTACTTCAAAAGAACATCATTGTGAATCTCAAATTAATACACATTTAAATACGCAAAATACTCTAACCCAGGTAAAAAAGCAAGTCCAAGAAAAATATATTGCTGCTCAAGATAGTGCATTGTTTGTTAAAAAGCATTCATCATCACCTCAAAAAGACATGTTAGGACAAATACCATCGTTCAAAAAACCCTTAACACTATCAAAAGCAACGCAGACTCTACAAGAGGTCCCTGTGGAAAACAAACAAGAGGAATTGGATAGTTCTAGTGATGTTGAGAATGATGATGATGATGATGATAATGATGGTGACAATGACTATAATAATTTTGATGATAATATTCATAATGATGATGATGATGATGATAATTATGAAAAAGAAGAGGATGAGGGTCTTATGTTTATAAAACCATTGCGGCTTCCCCAGTTTTTAAGAGCAAGAGTACCTGGAGAAAGTTGTAAAAGGATCTACAACAAGCGTTGTGTTTAAAAATCTATATAGAACAATGGTAAAGAGATAGAGTTGAATTCAGTGTGTAACTATTATAAAATGAATTTAATAAAAATATTGTATGGGTATTGTCTGTTTTTCTTAATTACTATCCCCATGTCCCACTATTAATACAATTGTTAACCATCAACAGTCTCTGACTATGTTCAGAAAGAGAGTGGCCTTACACAATACACTATATCTATGGTTTGTGTACTGAGTGTCATAATAATGCAGTGTGGCCAAGCCATGTCAAGGCAATAGTTATGTCAGGTAAGGGATTCGAACCCTTGCTTCCTTATACAGAAAATTTGATCTTAAGTCAAACACCTTAACCACTCGGTCAACCTGACAGTTACTAATTTAATTAGTCTTGAGGACTTGAGTGTTTACAAAACTTTTCCAGTATACATTGACTAAACAACTTGCTTGTTTTGAAATATAGATTTTGTTTTGTTTTACCATAACATTTCAGTTATGAGTCTTGTGAACTGGGTGTTCAATATAGGGTTAAAGGCATTTTAAAATCATTTTAGAAAAGCTCTTAGGTATCGTGTCATGGGTTTTAGTAATGCATTACTGTTCGTTGACTAACATATACCGTTACACAACATTATTTTAGTGAACTTACATGTTGTTGTTTGAGTCTTTAGTCCTTTGACTGGTTTGATGCAGATCTCAGCGCCTATCTGTCCCGAGCTAATCGTTTCATCTATATATATATAGCTACCACACCCTACATTCAAGGCTATCTGTTTAACATATTCTAAACTTGGTCTACCCCTACAGTTCTCGTCCTCGAACGTTTCTTCCTTAACTAAGTTTGCTATTCTTGGATGTCTTAGTACGTGTTCTACCAACCTATCTCTTTACTTCATTAACAGTCGCCAGATACATCTCTTCTCCCCCACTCGTCTTAATACCTCTTTGTTAGTAACCCTATTTACCCATCTTATCTTCATCATTCTCCTGTAACACCACATTTCAAACACTTCAATTCTCCACTTTTCTGCTACACCAATTGTCTAAGTTTTACTTTCATAGAGTGCCACGCTCCAGACAAAGGCCTTCAAAATGACTTCCTAATACCTAAATCTATATTCAATGTCAACAGATTCTGTAGAAATTCTTTCCTTGTCTGAGCTACATAAGAATCCTAATCGTGTCTGGTATAATGTCTTGTTTAGCAAACATAGTCACTCAAAAGGTCTAAGCATTTTTTGTATATAACGCAAAATAGCAAACAGTTTTTCTAAAACCCTACTCATTGGTCAATAACAAGCAGAGTCGCCAAAGTGTTTCGTTGGTAGTTAACTCATGTCTAGTTAATCAATTCCTTTCATATCGTTATCCAATTGTAGTAGTAAGGACTGGTGAACAACGTCAGTTCAACACACTGCTTTACACACAAATGTAGTTAGGCCCTTTGACATAATTTGGATAAATTTCATGGGCCGGTCCATAGGGACCAGTCCAAAGGGGCCGGTCTAAAGGGACCCTTCCACAGGGACCCATCAACAGGGACTTGTCAGCAAGGACCCATCAACAATGACCCGTCAACAATGACCTGTCATCAATGACCTGTCAACAATGACCTGTCAATAGGGAACCGTCAACAATGACCCGTCCACAGGGACTCATCAACAAGGACCCGTCAGCAATGACTCGTCAACAGGGACCCGTCGAAAAGCACCTGTCAAAAAGGATCCATCAAAAATGACCCCCTGTCAAAAAGGGCCCGTCCAAAAGGGGCTAGTCAACAGAGACCAGTCCAAAGGGACAAATCAACAGAGATCAATCAACAGGGATCAATCAAAAGGGGCTATCACCTCAAGGCCTGACATATCCCTCTTTGATTATTGGTTTGCCAATCGACAAGCGTCACTTAAAATACTTTTTGATCACCATTCGTGGGTTGGGTTAGGTTAGGTTACACTACAACCGCCATCTTTTAAAAAGCCTGCCCTCTTACAAAAGCTATGAGTGGGCATGCGTAAAAAACAAAAAACAAAAACAAGCATGTTAATTCATAGTGGCTATCCACCAAACACATGTCTCTTGTGTGGAACAACGTTTTATTCCATATCGGCATTCAAACTCTCACATGTTGCAATTAGAAAGAGAGATTCTCTAAAAAAAATTACAATTTCACCCCCTAGTAGGGGTAGGTTTTATTTTAGGGTGGAAATATGTTGTTCATTGGAAAGGGGGTATCAGCCCGAGTTCAATGACACCTCATTTGTCAAAATCCGACCACGGGTTCGAACTCACATTTTCTCACGTATAAAGCAAAACAGAATGTGACTTGTTTCACAAGGAGGACGGTAATAAGGTCATTTCACACGTGTTCACATGTATTTCGTCACTTTCCTTTCATATCGTTATTCCATTATAGTAGTGGTGAACAACGTCAATTCAACACACACACAAATGTAGTTAGGCCCTTTGACATAATTTAAATAAATTCATGGACTAGTCCGTAGGAACCAGGCCAAAGGGACCCGTCCAAAAGGGATCAGTCCAAAGGGACAAGGACTCGTCCACAAGGACTTGTCCACAAGGACTCGTCCACAAGGACCTGTCCACAAGGACCCGACAACAATGACCCCGCCAACAATGACCCGTCAACAATAACCCATCCATAGGGATCCACTCCCCCACCCTCTTACAAAAGCCATGAGTGGGCATGCGTAAAAAACAAAAAACAAGCATGTTAATTCATAGTGGCTATCCACCGAACACATGCACTTTATGTAGAACAACGTTTAAATCCATATCGGCATTCAAACTCTCACATGTTGCAATTGGAAAGAGAGATTTTCTAAAAAAAAATACAATTTCACCCCCTAGTAGGGGTAGGTTTTATTTTTGGGGTTGAAATATGTTGTCCAATGGAAAGGGGGTGTTAGCCCGAGTTCAATGACACCTCATTCGTCAACATCCGACCATGCGTTCAAGAGATATCGCGCGGCGGCCATCTTGTGAGGAGGGGAGGAGGAGGAGGAGGGTGTAGAACCGGCACAAAACCACTACTTATGAATCTATCTAGAATAATGACGAAATTAAGTTGGTAATATCGAAATATCTAATTAGTTCAAAATATACCTGGTATAATGTAGCCTAATAATGCACTACAGTTGGCAGCCCTGGTGACTGAATATATTCTTAGTTCCATCTCTTAAGGTACAGAATACAAAATTTGGTGGAAGTCCAATGGACGTTACATGCAGTTAGACACTGGATCTATCAGCACGCGTAAAAGCATGTTGCCAACAATACCATGCGTTTGCTGGTCAGAAATAATCTGAAATATTATGATATCTTGTTGTGCCAATTTTGGATGAAATCCATTTGTTAGTATAGAAGTTACATGTATTTTAAAATTGGATATATCAGCAGGCATAGAATCATGTTGGCAGCACTGCCTTGTATTAATTACTCCAAATTAATCTAGAATAGCAGGTGCTATACGTGTGCAAAGTATAGAGCTGTTGGCTTGCATACTATCTGATATATTGATATTAGGGTAAAAAAATATAGACAGCATTTATTAACAGTTGGCAGCTCTGATTGCTCTTAACAATACTTATAGTCATATCTGTTATGTTATACATAGCACATACGAAATTTGGTCGAAATACAACTGATAGTATAGAAGTTACATGTATTTAAAAATTGGTACTATCAGCAGGCTTATAATCATGTTGGTAGAAATGACGTATATAAGTTACTCCAAATTAATCTAAAATGTCAGAATATACGTGTGCATTGTTTAAATCTGTTGGCTTGCATACTTTCTGATATATTGGTATTTTGATTAAAAAAAGATATAGAGAGAGCAATTATTAACACTTGGCAGCCCTGGTGGCTCTTAAGAATACGCTCAGTCATATCTGTTTATGTACAGATATTTCATACAAAATTTGGTTGAAATCCAAATGATAGTGTAGAAGTTATATGCATTTAAATATTGGACCTATCAGAAGGCTTAACATTATTTTGGCAACACTGTCATGGTTGGCCTCCTGGAAATTAAACTGAAATAGTATTATCTATATGTGTGCCAATTTTGCAATAGCTCCCATGCATACCTTGCAAGATATCCAACATGGAGCTCAAATTTCTAGTGCGTTTTTTCAGCAGTTGGTAGCACTGACATCATTTTCAAATATGGACGTGAGATATTCCCGTGCACATATTTACTTATACTAAATTTGGTTTTGATTGCTGCAGCCGTTTAGGAGTTGATAGGGGGGGACACACACACACAGTCAGACAGACAGACCGACAGAAGGACAGACAGACAGACACACATTTCCCCGGATCGATCTCATAAGTCTACTTTTTCCTCATTTTTGCAAAATGTGAAAAGTAGGCTAAAAACAGCTATGGCCATTAGGCCGCAATTAAAATATAATCTATATATTTTAAACGCGAAGCCTTTCAGAGATATTTAACGACCATTTCTAATATTATGGCAGAACAATTTTATAATTCATGCAGCATTTCGTACTTTATCAAATAAGTGTTGGTCTATTTGGCCTTTTTCGCTTTAGAAAAATACTAAAAATTTTAAGAAATAACTATTTTTAAATTTCTAGTCGGTCAATTTTAATGACTTGTTTGATTTGGTTCATAAACACCATAACTTTATAATATTATTATTTTCATTATTGTTATTATTATTAGATTGATATTATTATTGGTTTTATTATTTTAATAATAATAGTCCTAATTATTATTATTAGATTGATATTGGGTGGCAGAGCTCTTTCCGGTCACGGAGAGAGTCCGTCATTTAGTGTAGGCAAACACTAGGTCATACAAGATCAACCCACTCGTATCTAACGAGAAGGGACATGTGCACATGTGGAGCAGTATTCACCGTAGTCCGCATTTCAACCAAATGTGTGGATCTTGCTGTTGTAGTTTTCAATTCAATTTAAGGGCTTGGAACATCTGAGTCGTCAGCCTCGTGTAGTTGGGTGTGTGTTGAATTTTTCTGATAGCCTGTATTTGTGTGATGACTCTAGTAGTGTGTGTAGTTGTTTCACGGACAGGGATGGTGGACTGGTATTTGCTGGAGGGAGTGTGGAAAAGCCGGAGAAAAATCACACTAAGGATAACCGCTGTCGGTGCTGGGATTTGAACCTATGATCTCCCGACTTGCTGCCACCAATTATCAATACACAAACTAGTATAGCCAACACAATGACATCGTTATCAGACAGATTTGGCTCTTACCGATGTATACGGAATTACATGACCATGAAGCCACAATGCTCTTAAATGAATCAACAACAAAGCAAAGCAAAGCCTACTCTCTACAAGCCATGGAGGCCCAGGTAGTAGTGGAAGGTAGAGGCTTCCACTTTTTGTGACACCGGCACTAGATGGGATGGAGTTGTTAGCTCCATGCCCGGCCGTCTTTGCTCCCAGAAATTACCCTGGTACTCATTTCTGATGTAGGCTGAGTAAACACCAGGGCCATTTGCGTATCCGAAAGTGGAATCAACAACAACAACAACTACAATAATAACAAGAATAACAACAAAAACAACAGAAATTTACGCTTAATCCCGAACAAGCAAATCAGTTGAATTTCATCCACTTCCTTTCGTATATTTAACGCAGCCCCTGCTCTGACCCGCGATCTAGCCAGAGAGGGTAATCATCAACATTATCTGGTGATGGAACACCAATCTGTATACAAACCAACACTGTAATTTATTGTTTGCTTCTATTGGGACAGCACGTATGATTTTGGTTGAATACTGATTTACAGGAAGCATACTGCGATAAGTCTTGACAGTGGGAGGTGGTGAGGATACAGGAAGAGGCTCATTATATTGTTCTGTGGCTAGCTGCAGGAATGCACGCTATCAGAGATTATTTCCAGGCCCGCCCAATACAACTATACCTCATGAAACTGAGTAGGATGACATGGTGTCAAACCTCCCTACATTGTAGCATACGAATATCATATCATCATACAGCATATATATAGTAAAGCCGGGTGAGTTAGCCGTGGTCGTTGCGGCATGACTAATGGCAGTCGCTCACATCCGGGAGGCGAGGAGGTTCTAATCCCCCCGCCGGCAACCTTGAAGATGGTCTTCTGTGGTTTCCCATCTTCCTTCCAGGCAAATGCCGGGGTTGGTCCCTAACTATAGGCCACAGCCGCTACCTTCCAACTCCTCGCCCTTCCCTTCCAACTTTCCTCCCCAACGGTACTTGTAGCTCACCCATTGGGTGTCCGTCTCGAAGCAGCTACAAAACTGGCGAGCCGAACATGTCCTCGGACACTCCCGACACTAAAAGCCATACGCTAAAAAAAAAATCGTAAAGCCTCCGTGGCTTAGGCGGCAGCGCGCCGGCCTCTCACCGCTGGATCCGTGGTTCAAATCCCGGTTACTACATGTGAGATTTGAGCTGGACAAAGCTGAGGCAGACAGGTTTTTCTCCGGGTACTCCGGTTTTCCCTGTCACAATTTCATTCCAGCAACGCTCCCCACTATCATTTCATTTCATCTGTCATTCATTTAATCATTGCCCCAGGGGAGTGAGACAGGCTTCGGTGGCCGGCACGGTTCATATCCTCGCCGCTAGATGGGGGCTTCATTCATTCCATTCCCTGACCCAGTTGGTCGACTGGAAGCAGGCTGTGGATTTTCATTTTTCATATATAAAACGCTAAGGTGTCGGCTATGCTTCACAAAATCAGAGGGAGTTAGAAGGTGCGGTTTGTACCAAAATCTTCCAAATCGTCTCAACAGTAGGCTACAGGTGAAAGCTTGCATTTCATGAAAAGTCAACGGAAATAATTTTATTTGTTTGCGTTTACATTAATAAACAAGTCGATAGCCTCTGTCAGATCTGTGTCACGTCCACCCCGCATAACAGTATAGCCGAGCGAGTGTGTATAGGCTACACATGGGGTGCTCACAAGTAACCTAACTTATAATAATGTTTATGTTCGCCGATGTTGAAATGTAAATATTATATGTCAGAAAACTGTATCATAATGAGGGTCATTATAACACTATTTTTCATTATGAAACAGTTTCTCCCACCAATCAGAGGTCAAGAAACAGTTTTGTGACCAATTAGGTGACGATAGCATCGCACCTGTGCTGACTTCCACGGCCTCCTATTTTAAATTTCACTGCGTGGCTAGTGTCATAGTCATTTGAGGAGACAATGGTCAAATACAAGGTATTCTCTGCGTCCCATGCGCTCTGTACAGTAAATAAAACTGGTGAAATCTCGACAAATATTTATGAATATTTATGTCCTTCGGCTTTTAGAGACGCGAGGTGCCGGAATTTAGCCCCGAAGGGGATCTTTAACGTGCCAGTAAATCTTCTGACATAGCTCCTTTGCAATTGCGCACCCTCAAATGTCAACGTCCCCCAGGGGAAATACAATTCAGATGTATATTTCACAATAAAGATATCAGCTCAATATGTGAGTGACCACATGGATTCTGAATTCTGCTCATGTAATTACATTTATCAGAAAACTGGCTGTATGTATTACAAGCAGGCTTAATACATGGTGGTTCAAAATGATGACTGTGACTTTTACAACAAGTCAATTCCAGTTCCAGTGCAGTGTGCAGGTACTCTTTCATGAGCTTGATGATTATAATGGTGATTATTTTAGCGGGCGGAACAGTGAGATCATCTGCCCTTTTCATGAGGTCCCCGAGTACTGCGTAACAGTGCCTCTGCTACCAAACAAGAATCCCATAACAGATCATATTTCACGGTGGATGGTATGTTGGTCACTAAGATAAAGATCGCAGGATTCATAAAAATATTCCTTTCTTATCAGCACCGACCCCACGGGATTGTTCAATATCCTCTCAAAACGGACGGTTGGGTATATCACAATGGCCTTATGGGGCTGGATATGGATTGAAACGATGTCTACTCTTCTGACAGATAGGTTGGTTGATGGTTCCTTAGTTTAGGGGCTGCGACAACGCGGTCATGTAGCCCCGTGTACTTTGGATGTGTGTAGAATTTGTCTGATAACCGGTGTTAATTGTGATGGCTGTATTAGTGGGTGTTATTCTGTGATTCAGGTTGAAGGACTGCAGACGATTAATTTTTTCAAGTAGTTCCTACTTTGCTACCTAATGCTACCACCATGACACCTAGCTGTGGACGAGGTTACTAAATGCCATCGCAGTCAGCACCTGGCGGCGAACGTTGGAACTAATATAGCGTTATCAAACTAACCTACAAATTTTAACTTCCACAAGTGTAGTTAGTGGAAGTTTTTTTTTTTCATGCCATAAATCTATGACACTAGCGGACCCGTGTGAGAAATCTCGCATGTTCATAAACCGCACTTTCCCCAATAAGTTAATTAGAGACTTAAGGAGAAAGGTTATGTTTTTATTTCAACCAAATGGTTATAGGACACTATTTAGACTACATTTCAGGATAAAAGGAATACATCAGAATGATAATATGACATGAAACAGGCGTCACAGCGGCCCATGGACAGCAATTATGGAGCGTATTTTCCTACTGCAACGCAGTTTGCAAATTGCACACTTACGTACATTTTTAAAGTAATTTTTTAAAGAAATTATAGATATTTATTAAAACGAAGTGCAATAAATCACGGCTAATGTCTATTCTCTTCCATTTGAATGCTCATTTGTCACGATCGGTCGCTTCTGAGCGCCGCAGGAGGGATCCATACTACTGAAATAATATATATGATGGGTCCGCCGGCTTTACTTCCCCTCCGAAGGAAGGCATGCTGAGGGTTTTTTAACGCTCTTAAAATAACTGACGACTTCGGCCGGGTTTGGACCTTAGAAGCTCAGCATGCTACCGACTACGCCACCGACGCCGCTACTTCCGATAGACAGACAGTTGACTTCCTACCTGGTTCACGTAGTGCAGTGGCCAAAGCTGATCCCAATCTGTGTGTTCCTTGGTCGTTCTCCCTAACGACAGAATCCAAACCACATGTCAAACAAGTATCTGTATCAGTTGCGTAAATACAGGAGGGGGGGGGGGGGGGGAGGGGGATGATCAAGGGAATCAATTAGCCAAAGCCAAATAATGAAAACTAGTGCTCCCGTGCGAGCTTTCGCAACGTGCAATGCAAGAAATGCAAAGCATAAATACAGTCTGGAAATACAGAAATACATATAGGTTAGGTATCTTGGCAATGCCGCCGCGCTGCCCTGCGCTCTAGCGACAGGTTCACCTAGTAGTACGCCACGGTACAAATAGTGTCAAGTCTTTGTTGAGCAATACTGGCTTGACAGTGCTGAATGAGCAGTAGAGTAACTAACGGGATTTCATGTAAAGAGCCTCATTTTCTATACTGGTAGTGGAGAGCGTTACTCGCATCCAATCGGCCGTATCTCGTCAAGAGCTACTGTTGCCTGGAAACGACATGACTTGCCATTCCTTCATGAGTTTATTTTATGACTTTATAAGCCTTTTCTCAAGTGCAAAATGGTATTTATTTAATGGTGAGGCATTTAAGGAGTAAGTGAGTGTGTTTCGCGCACACATTAGGTTATGCTGAACTTGTAGGTTCCCCATATGTGTTGGTTGGTGTTAATTTGACTTTATTTTCGGTACAAAACTGGAATGGGACCTTAGCAGAATAATATAGGGAGGGATATGGAATTTGATATTCTTAATTTTGAATAAAACTAATCTTCGGATTGTTGACGAAAGATTGAATTGTGTTTGAAAGCGTTATATTACATTTATTTTCTCATGTGTAACATTTTAAGTGTTTCCCCAACTTAACACTTAGGCTACTGAACGAGCAAAATTATCAGCTGTTCAGTTATCCAGAGGAGTGGCAGTGATACGGACGTGGCACTAACTTTCCTCATCCCTTTCGTAAAGACACCACTTGTGAGTTGCCATTCTGTTAGTATCCGAGTGTAAGTGCCATTTGAAAAGTGGATGATACAGTAGAGCGTCGAAAATCCGAACTAATTGGAACTGGGGTGGGGGGTCGGATTTCCGATTTGTTCGGATTTTCAAACATAACCTAGAAATTCCTAGTTACACTAAAAATGTTAATATAAATAAAAATAAACACTTTATGTACTTACATATTATGTACATACATATTGTACTTTGATTTATATGTATCTTTAAATCTAGAAAAATGCGCTCATTTTACAAAAACAATTCGCTACTTATTTACAAATTTACATACGTATGTACTGTACGTATGTGTACAAAAAAAATAAACACAACTGTACGAAATCACTAAAATATTTTATTTGAAAGACTTGCTAATTTTGGGTTGTGTGAGTTTCCAAACTCGTTTTCTGCCGGCTTTGCTTAAGTAGCAGGAGCAGAGCCTCCGTGGCTTAGGCGGCAGCACGTCGACCTCTCACCGCTGGGTCCATGGTTCAAATCCCGGTAACTCCATGTGAGATTTGTGCTGGACAAAACGGAGGCAGACAGGTTTTTCTCCGGGTACTCCGTATTTCTCTGTCACAAATTTCATTCCAGCAACACACTCCACTGTCATTTCATTTCATCTGTCATTCATTTAATCATTGCCCCAGAGGAGTACAACAGGCTTCGGCAGCCGGCACAGTTCATATTCTCGCCGCCAGATGGGGGCTTCATTCATCCCATTCCTTGCCCCGGTCGGTTGACTGGAAGCAGGCTGTGGATTTTCATAGCAGAAGCTGAGCTTGAACAAGTGAAGCAACTGAAATGACAGGGTTAAAAATAGACTGGCCCGTTGGGGGGAAGGGGGAGTGGACGCTTCAAAACAAACACCCCAAGGTCATTGTTCTCTCACAGTGCCATGCAAAATACAGTTCACATGTCTAAAGCGGGTGTTCGCATTTTCGACGTTCGGATTATTGACGCTCTACTGTATTGGGTTTATTTGTATTGTGGTTTCAAGTTAACCTTATTTGTTAACTGTAATTTGTACAATGCCGGGGAATAGAAAGGGCCAGATGATTTCGCGAAGAAAGTTGATATTTATATATTTATGGCTCAAAAACATTTTTTAGAACATTTACACAATTGATAAGTGCAAATACAATAGGCTATATCAAATGAAATCAAACACGAAAAGCATAACGAGGGCTGTTTTTTAAGTAAGTGCCGTTTCTTTTAAGCCCGTAGTTAATGCACACGCCGCAACAAGCGTGTGTGCTACCTCCCGTCATCCATTGCGAACAAGCAGGCGTCACTTGCAGCTGTGTAGCTAACATGTACGCTGAACTGTGCATCTTTACAATGTTCAAGATTATTGATTCGCCCGCCGCGTGTGAGGTACGATTTGTGATACGTTTTTTGAGTGCAAGAAACATTCATCGTCAGCTTTGTGATGTGTATGGTGATAATGCAATGACGGAAGGTAAAGTGCGAAAATGGTACGTGAGTTCAAAAGTGGCCATGAAAATGTTCTTGGCAATGAACGCTCAGGTCGACCATCACAGATTTTCACCTCTTTTCGCAGCTGGAATGTCATCTTGGTGGGAAGCGCTTCGCCGCCGATGAAGAAGTGGAAACAGCCGTGAATTCTTGGTTGTCAGAGCAGGCGCAAACTTTTATGCAGAGGGATTTCAGAACTTAGTTTTAAGGTATGACAAGTGCCTAAATAAACAAGGCAACTATGTAGAAAAATAGAGGAAGGTATGTGAAAAATCAAAATCCACAGCCTGCTTCCAGTCTCCGACCGGGTCAGGAATGGAATGAATGAAGCCCCCCTCTAGCGGCGAGGATATGAACTGTGCCGGCTGCCGAGGCCTGATGCACTCCTCTGGGGCAATGATTAAATGAATTACAGATGAAATGAAATGATAGTGGAGAGTGTTGCTGGAATGAAATTTTTACAGGAAAAACCGGAGTACCCGGAGAAAAACCTGTCTTCCTCCGTTTTGTCCAGCACAGATCCCACATGGAGTGACCGGGATTTGAACCACGGACCCAGCGGTGAGAGGCCGGCGTGCTGCCGCCTAAGCCACGGAGGCTTCGGAAGGTATGTAAAACCTAAAAATAAATGTGGTCTCAAAATAAAATGTTCGGTTATTAACAAAAACGCCCCTTACTTAAAAAACAGACCTCGTCGATAGGAGGTTTTGAAAATTCCGAGCCGCATATAAGTTTTCATTTATTATGTCTCATTATGTCCGAGCCTCAAATATCCCCATGTAAGTTTTATTCAGTTTATGCTTCCCCAGAAGCAAGCCCTAGTTATGCCCCCGAACTGTATTATGGTCTGTCATTACCTGTCACGAGACTTGTGCAACAATTTACACACTTCCAAGAAAACGTCTGAGCTACCGGAAACAAATTTCAAAATTTTCTAAATTATAAACAATTATTTTACCCAATTTAACATTTGCCTTAACTTGTAAATGAACCATTCTGAAGACATAACTGCCTTTGTTTACATTCTAGTTAACCACTAAAAGAATTAAAAGTTTGGTTAAAATTATGGAATTTTTATATAGCCTACTTTTCTAAAAATGAATTAATATCAACAAGTCAAACAATTTCTAAATAATTCTCTATCTTATGACTGAAGGTTGCCTCCATGGTGTAGTGGTCAGCGTGCTTAGCTGCCACCCCGGAAGTCCGAGGTTCGTTTCCCGGCTCTGTCACGAAATTTTAAAAGTGGTATGAGGACTGAAACGGGGTCTACTTAGCCTCGGGTGGTCCAAATTAGTAGAGGGAGTTTGATTCCCACCTCAGCCATCCCCAAAGTGGTTTTTCCGTGGTTTCCCACTTCGTCTCCAGGCAATTACCGGGAGATGCCTAACGTTAGGTCACGGCCGCCTCCTTCCCCCTTTCTTGCCTATCCCTCCCAATCTTCCCATCCCTCATAGACTAAGGCCCCTGTTCGCTTTGTAGGTGAGGTCGACTGCGCGAGGTGCTTGTCTCACCTTCCCAGTTGTATCCCCCAACTGAAGTTTCAAGCTCCAGGACACTACCCTGGAGGCAGTAAAGATGGGATCCCTCGCTGAGTTCGAGGGAAAGGCCAACCCTGGAGGGTAAACCGACAAAAAAAAAGAAGAAGAAGAATACTGAAACAAACATTACAAGCTATTTGGTAACTGTAACTAAGTTACTTTAGAAAAGTAACACGTTTTATAGGAGCAGTGGCGTAACTACGGAGGGTTTCAGGGGGATCAATCCCCTCCTCAGAGCCAAATAATAAGAAAAATATGAAACTCGTTGAAGTTTTTAATTTTGATACATCCAATCTTCGGATTGATTACAAACAAGTAGTTCCGTGAAGAACTATACAGCCTATTTTCATATACCCTGCTCATGTTAATTGCCTCTATCAACATACAAAATTTCAGTTTAATTGCTGTAACAGATTCGTAGATATTGAGAACCGTCTAAATATTTCAGATGGTCGCCAGGTTGGATTTTTATTTTTGTACTATTATATTAAGATTATTGTGTAGCCTACGTGTGGTATTCAAACTTCAATCGCATGATTAGAACACAAGAAGTAAAAACGAGATTTTAAAATTACGCACAGCAGCCATCTTGTGATTATGCAAACAATTGAAATAAATTAGATGCCAGTGGATCAACATTTGTGTAAGCATTTAACGTGCAACGTTTCACGGCACTCGGATAGATAATTCGCGAGAAACGTCCATTTAAATATTTATACTTCGCGTCGCCGCCATGTTGGATTCGTGCTCACAAGGTTACTGAAAGTCCTATAGGTGAACATGTTCATAGTCTCTATGAACATAAGAATTTCAGTTTGGTTGCTGTAAAAGATTCATAGATATTGAGAACCGTCTATATATTACGGAAGCTTGCCATTTAGGATTGTTATATGTATAGGCCATAGAGTTATGTACCATTCAAGGACACTTATTGCCTAGGTTCATTATTCAAACTTTCACTTCGATCGCATGATTACGACACAAGAAATAAAAACTTAATTTTAAAATTTTCGCACAGCCGCCATCTTGAGGTTATGTAAACAATTGAATTAAATTAGATGGCAGTACATTACAATCTGCAAAATCATTTACTGTACCACATTTCACTGCGCTCAGAGAGTTAACTCACGAGAAAAGTCTATTAAAATATTTCAAATTCGCTTGGTCGCCATGTTCGTTTTGTACTTTACAGGTTTATGAATTATACATAGGTAAACTTGCATCAGTACCCTTTATCACCGTACAGAATTGCAGGGTGATATCTGTAATAGTTTCGGGGATATTGAATGTCAGTGAAATATTTCGCACAGCCGCCATTTTGAGGTTATGTAAACAATTGAACTAAATTAGACTCCAGTGCATTGCAATGTGTAGGCTATAAATATTTGCTGTACCAAGTTTCATTACGTTTGGATAGTTAAATCGCGAGAAAAGTCTATTTAAAAGTCTCAACTTCGCTTGGCCGCGATGTTGGTTTTGTAGTCACCAGGTTTTTGAAAGTCTCATAGGTGAACTTCTAGTAGTACCCTTTATCACCGTACACAATTTCAGGGCGATATCCGTTATAGTTTCGGAGATATTGAATGCTAGTGAAATATTTCGCACAGCCGCCATGTTGGATTGGTGAGACGTAACAAAATTTGAGGGGCACGGTCGAGGTCACCGGGAATAGTGCTATGAACTTACTGAGTTTCACAGAAATCGCTCCAGCCATTTAGATATTATTAGGGGGGGGGGGGGTGGACACACACACACCTCACACACACACACGGACAAAAGGTGATTTCAAAAGCCTATTTTTTCAAAATTGAAAATAGGCTAAAAATTGAATTACGTACGTTTATACTTACTAATTTTAAAGCATTTATTTTCACTGGTGTAAAAGATTTAGGCCTAACGTTAGTCTAACTGAACACTTGCTGATGAGCACAATAGTTGGCTCTTCAGAAGGGTGACAGTAAGATGGGTGTGGCACTATCTTTCTTCATTTTTTCCAAAAGCACACCACTTTCAGGTGCCATTTTCTTATATCCGACTGTGAATAATATTGCGTTAAGCTGTTTGAAGTTAAACTTTAGTTGTAAACTATAGTTTATTTCTAATATTTATACAATATCGGGGATTACAAAGAGCCGGGTTATTTCGCCAAGAAAACTGGACTTGATACTATAATAATGTTAATTATAGAACATTTGCACATTGATGTGAAATACAATCAAAATAATGCTAATGAAATCAAGCACAAAAATTAGTTAGGATGTTTCGAAACTTCGGGATCGTATAGGCAATGTGCTTCCATTGATTATATCTCATTATGTCCTAGCCCTCATCCCTCCAATGTAATTTTGACTTAGATCATGCACCTCCAGAAGCAAATCCTAGATACGCCACTGCATAGGAGCACTTGTCCATCAAACGTTTCTTCTCCAAGGTGGTCTTAAATTTTGACTGGCACTGTACAGGTTTACATTTTCTTTTCAATAGTATGTATCTCTTCTAATTAACGAAAAAGGGCTTGGAAATGTACGTTTGCTGAATTCTTCCACCCCCTCCACTTCCACCCCCTATTATCGCAGTATCTTATTATGAAGCTCGCAGCAGTAAGTAAGCACAATACTCTTCCACATCAGTTTGTGTCGTTGCGTTTGTAAGCGACATTTACACATACATTGCTATGATCTAACGCCTTGTCGCTTGTCGGAAGAAACCCCGTCCCGTGGAGCTGAGTAGTGGGAGGGTCGTTGTGGATTGGCCAAGTGTCTCCGCCCACCCACGCCGCGGGCCCTAATTAGTGAGGACAAGGTGTTGCCATTGGTTCTCCAGCCATGCTGCATTGCGGTCTCCATTATAATTATCAACTCCACCACGGTTACATGCTATCTAAGCGTTCCATTCCATGCCCTAAGTCCATTTCTGTACGACACTATCAATATTATTATCATATTCATTTCATAAAACCAAAATCTTGATATTTCCTTTATTTAATTCTATAGTACAGTACCGGTCGAACGTTTGGGATCACATAAGGAAATCATGATATGTCACCTACGACCCAAACTTGTGGCTCTTACATCTGATAGAATATCTGCGTTCTGATTTCGTTCAATTGGGTGAAGTATGTTGTTGTTTGAGTCTTCAGTCTTTTGACTGGTTTGATGCAGCCCTCCATGCCTCCCTGTCCTGAGGTAATCGTTTCATCTCTACATAGCTACCACACCCTACATCCCAGGCAATCTGTTTGTGAAGTATTGTAGAAGTTATAATTATTTAACTGTTGGAAGGTCACACCAAAAAAATCACCAATTTCAGAAGTATAATATACTGTATATTCCAACTGGTTGCAGTTATTGCCAGCAATTTTCTTTTTTAGACTTAGCAATAGTTGGGGATCATATTGGTATAAATATACAAATTCCGAAAAAATGCAGGAGCAGGACCTCTCTTTTTTGCGGGTTTATACTTTTACAAGCCAGCGCTAAAATGGTCGATTTTCCCTTGTTATCATCATGCTTGTCGTAAGGCTTCCTTGCTACCTCCTCGCTTCTAAATTGTCGTGAATAGTAGTTCCACTTTCACGCAAAAGATGGCATCCAAGCACAGATTTCTGGCTTTTGGGATTTCGCCGTGAGATTATTTTGTTGTCAGTAGACAGTACATCGACCATTTTAGCGCTGGCTTGAAAAAGTATAAACCTGCAAAAAAGAAAAAAAGGGCCCTGCAAGTTTTAGGAATTTCTATACTTACTGTATACCAATATGATCCCCATCTATTGCCAAGTCTAAAAAAGAAAATTGCTGGCAATACCTGCAACAGTTGGGATATAAGTTATCATACATTATACCTCTGAAAATGGTGATTCTTTGGTGTGACCTTCCAACAGTAAAAAAATCATAACTTCTACAATACTTGGCCCAATTGCACGAAATCAGAACGTATATATTCTATCAGATGTAAGACCTCTGTAAAAAAAATCGCAGAGCTCTAATGCTACAAGTTTGAGTTTTAGGTGACATATCATGATTACCTTATGTGGTCCTAAACTTTTGACCGGTACTGTAGGGCCAAACCCTTGTAAGTTATTTTAAGCCAATCTTTGGAGATTAAGGGGAGCTAGAACGTTGTATGCTGCCAATGTTAATTTTCAACGTATAATTTTACAGTTTTCTTAGAAAAGGAAGCTTGTAGTTTTGCGTGACCGTTAATCATCCGATCATGAGCCACGGGACCTCCTTTTTACGTGGAATCCGAACCACAGGACATGGCATTCCACTTCGAAAACCTCACATGCAGTTACCTGAGGCTGCTTCGGTGGCGTAGTTGGTAGCATGCTGAGCTTCTATGCCTAAGATCGCGGGTTCAAACCCGAGCGAAATCGTCGGATTTTTTAAGAGCGTAAAACATCCCTCAGTATGCCTTCCTTCGGAGGGGAAGTAAAGCCGGCGTTTCCATATCATAGATTTATGGCATGTTAAAGAAGCTTCCACTAATTACACTTGTGTGAAGCTAAATTATAGGTTGAATTTGACCAACGCTCTTAGGTTACAACGTACTTCGCCAGGAGCCGACTGCAGTGGCATTTAGTAACCAAGTTCTGAACTAGTAGTCTAGTCGTCGTCGGTGGCGTTTGGCGGTAAAAGTAGGAACTACTTGAAAATTCAATGTCTATGGTCCTTACATGAATTAAAAAACTGATAACACACACTAAAACAGCCATCACATTAAACACCGGTTTTCAGACAGATTTTATACACACCCAAAGTTCACGGGATTACATGACCGCGTTGTCACAGCCCCTAAACTGAGGAACCAACCAACCAACCGCAGTTACCGGTACCGGGAATCGAACTCGGTCCACATTGGTGAGAGGCCAACGGCTTGACCGCTGTGGCGCCAACACGCTGCCCCCTCCCATTTACTTAGAAACTATTGACAGGAACTAATTGCATTTTTTCAGGGATGTTCCTAGATGGTCTCGCTTTACTTCCCTGGATGTGTAAGGTGGGGTTCAGGCTCACCCCAGGGTATTTTTATTCTGGGATGTTTTGAAGTTGGTAGCATTACTTTCTTTTATCTCCCCTGACTTTGTTTGTCTCGCCACCAGGTAGTCAGTGCCAATGTGACCTTTGGTCTGCGTATTTATCAGTTGCCTGGACACAGACCTTGGGGTGGTGTCGCATCCCACCTTACTCAATGCGATACATCGGCAGGTCAAAATTCAACAAAACGAGACGCATTTTTATTGACATTGGGAGAGCAGCTGATGGTTCCATGGATGGAGGAACGACTTCTGATTGAAATTATCCATAAATCTATCAAGAAAGCACTTGCCGAAAAGCTAGGTAAGGAAGTTCCAATCAGCCAGTGGC
Source organism: Meconema thalassinum (assembly GCA_946902985.2). NCBI lineage: Eukaryota > Metazoa > Arthropoda > Insecta > Orthoptera > Tettigoniidae > Meconema > Meconema thalassinum. The sequence goes on from OX336388.2 coordinate 612,933,865, forward strand.
GGCTGGTGGTTTGAAGACATGGGTGTGCACTGTTTTAAAAGATTGTCTAAATTTGATATAAATGCAAGCAAACCTAACCATACAAAATAACAGCTTCATTACGATTTCACGATTTTAATAACTGATTGCTTATGAACAAAATATTAAATATTTTTAAACGAAATGTTTTACTGCGAAAACTGGTCAACGCAAAATTTTACTTTAACATTATTGTATTTACAGTTCAAGAAATTAATTTTAAACAATTATATCTTATATAGAAATGTACAAAATGTATAATTTACCGTGCCAATCCTTCCTATTACAGACATGAATCCTATGCTGGGTCGACAGTCTGAAATTTTGTGATATTTACTCTGACGATGTCACTCACATTATATTCCCCAAGTTCACTAGTGGCACCTTGAGTCTATTTACAAGAACATTTGTGAAATGCACAGATTAATTATAAAGTAGCCTATATGGCTTGAATCAAGTATAACAACAATGAATACACAATTTTAAAACCTTAAATTACGTTTGAATCACTTTTCTGTGAATAAAGTTCATTCTTCTCTCCTTCTTCTGGGCAAATTTATCGATAACTTTGTCATTGAAATTTGGAATTGACCTCACAAGTTGTTTTTCAATCGACAACATTGCTAATGCCGTCAGTCTATCTTGTGACATTGTGCTTCGGAGAAATGTTTTTATTCTTTTTAGTGTAGAAAAACACCTCTCGGCTTCACTTGTGGTCATAGGTGTGGTAGTCAAGACTTGGAGAACATTGAGCGTTTCACTGAATATTTTCCCCAAATTATTCTCAATAATGAATTCAATCAATTCAATTGCACAGGTGACATTCCGGAAGTCTTCACGCATGTACATAACTTCTAATTCTGTTCTCAATCTGGATCTGTCAACAAAAGGATAGGCTTGGCAAGCTTGGAAAAGACTTTCTTCTGGAATTTTCTTATCGAACGACTTGAAATTTTCCGAAGAAAAAAGATAAGCCATAAGATGACCCGTGAAGGAGAAAAGTTCTTTAGCTTGCATAGAAATAACATCACACACTTCTTTAGCTGCAATTTTTCTTGAAGTTGGAGTCTCCTCACGTCTTCGATTTGCTGAAGAGGTTTCTTCTGAAATGTTATCCACTGTATCCCGAACACTTTCCACTGCAGATTCAAATGAATTTATTGCTTTTCTCACGGTAACAGTGTCTATTGTCCTCTTTTGGAGCTGTTGATATAAAATATCTACATGTGGCATTATGTGGTGAAAAAATTCAAGCCAGAATAAGAACACAGGCTGCTCTATTTTCAAACGTAAACCTCTTGCCTGTGTGATGGTGTTTATTTGTTTACTTGAATTTTCAATTTTCTCAAAACATTCCATCAAAGATTCTCTATGTTCATACACCGTTTGTACCGTTCGAGATTTGAAATTCCATCTAACGTTTGAACCTGAAGGAATTCTTCTACCAACCACTTCGTCTAACACATTAACTCTTTGAGATGAGTTCGAAAAGAACTGAGGAATTTCATTGAGATCTGCAAAAAATATACGCACTTGTGTATTTTGGCTACTAGCTTGAGCCATTATTAGATTAAGTTTGTGGGCGTAGCAATGTATGTAATAAGCGTACGGATAGTCTCTTCTTACAATCTCCTGTACACCGGAGTGCGTTCCACTCATCACATTAGCTCCATCATAGCTTTGAGATATGACTTTGGTCTTTTCTGACACCACTTCCTCTAAAGCGTCTTTAACACATATAGCCAAGGCCTGTGCGTCATGACCGCTAGGGTTCTTGAAAGCCCAGAACCTTTCAACAGGCTTGCCATTTGGCAGCAAGTAGCGAAACACTATAACCATTTGGTATTGTGATGAAACATCCGACGTCTCGTCAGCCATTACGGAGATGAAGCCTGCTTCTTGGATTTCAGTTTTAATTTCATCTTGGCATACGTCAAGCATACACTGTAATAAGTCATTCTGAATTTCTTTAGATGTTCCTCTAAACACTGTTGCACTTTTTAGATGATCCTTCAGAAGCGTATCTAATTCGGATGTGAAATCTATTAGTCCTCTGAAAATACCAGGGTTTACAGAATCGTCTTTCTCATTGTGCCCTCTCAATGCCAGCTCGAAAATTCCACAAAACTTGATGCATTCAATGATCTGTGACAGAACGTGTCGGTTCTTCGATACCTCGATATTTTGCTTTTCTATGTTCCTCCTGAATGCACAATCAAGCTGCTGTCTGATCTCGTATTTTCCTAGTACTTGAAATTCTAATTCGGCATTCATGTGTGTTTTTGTTTGCTCATGTTTGTCCATTTTTTGTTTCAAATGTCCTAGGTCAGAAAACCCTGTTTTGGTCCAGGTATCACTGCTTTTGTCTTTGTCACATGAAAACATTAAGCATGGGAAACAATACATCCTGTTGGTTAATTCACAGCCACAAACCCACTCATATTTGCCATACACGTCATTATGGAATAAACGAGTCCTAGCCTTGCCTTTGCACTGAGTCGTTTGAACTAAATTTAGGTATGGGATAGGCCTTCCCTTTTCTTTTATGGCCACCTTTTCTTGTAGAGTAAGTTGGGAAAAGGTAATGGTTTTTAACTCCTGAACAGTATTCATAATAATAAATGTATAAATAAATACCTATGTTAATAGTCTAATAAACACACACTCAAATATCCACAACTTAAAAAACACACATCTGACAAAGTACTTTCTATCATAGGTCATGTTAATCCTCTGTTACGGTACATCCAAATACAATTATAATGGGCCTTAAAAATCTGTAAATTATAAAGGAATGTTATGAAACTGAGTTAACTTTTATAACTATAGCTTGTATAATATCCATTCAGTTGGCTGTTCTGTGATTTTTAAATGTACAATGAAAATCAAATGACAAGGGCGCTACAAGCGGAGAAAAGACACAACCTTTCAAACTGCTACTTGGTACACTAATTCTCCAACAGATAGTGCGGTAGTTGTTATCGAAGCTCGTGTCTGAGTCTGACACGTCTTGTCATTAGTTGTGAAAGAGATGGGATAAACTGAGCATGCGCAGTTCTTTTCGCCGGGGAAGGAAGTGGCTCCGTTGCTGTCATTGTTAACACACTATCCCTCTTGCCCCCCTGCAGCCGTATAGCCTAAAGTCTGGCTCGGTCCGGCTACAAAGCTGTACGTGGCGAACGGCGATCACTGGGCGATACCCGAGCCAACATACAGCGAGGAGTAGCACACGCGGTGTACAGGACATTTGTTGACGCGTAATAATACCATAAAATCATGTTGTTATTTACATATTTATAAAACTAAAATGCAAAGCAAGGCTAATATTGCGAGAATGGGTGTGCACTGGCTCCAGGGCGAATACCCAGAAACCGCCACTGCAATCAGCGCTCCAACTCAGAGGCCTTCTGGATCAAAAGGAAGATGCTATAGCGTACCTGTCCGAGAAGTAAAGACCGTAAAACCCAAGTATTTTGTGGTGTTTGTAATAGACCTGCATATCAGGAACACAAAGTGATCACCTGCAATAACTGCATTGGCTGAAAAGTGTGAAAATAACCTATTTTCTGAAAAACATATTTTAGAACATTATTTTGAAACAGCCATTTTGTATGTTCTATGTTCACTCGAATTATTAAAACCTATCATTTTCTTTGCATTAAATTGATAAAACAATGTTAGGTTAGTAACTTCAATGTATTAAAGGAACGTTCAAAGTGTTTCCACTATAGTCTATTTAAACTTTAATAAGTGGAGCTCGTACACACTCTACCTTCCAGGTAAAGAAGTACGGAATCCTTACTAGTGATAATAGAGCAAGGGGCAGTGACCTAGGGATACTGACAGTGATTCATAAATAACAATGCTTGCCACCGTGGGTGAGTGGTTATCGTGTCAGACTACCAACCCCAAGCTTGCAGTTTCGCTCCTGGCCGTGGTAGTGATTTTTGAAAGGCAACAAAAATCACGGCATGCATGTCATACGATGTTGGCATGTTAAAGAACCCATTTAAATTCAGTAGGCCGTGTTCATAATGGCAAAATTAATATCGGGATTTTCCGCCAACACTTAAGTTCCTCCTTTCTCTAATAGAAAGCGCTATAGCGTCAAGAAGCTTAGATATCTAACCTCCTTGACTTTCATATTGTTCCTAAACAAAATTCGACATGCAAGCTGTCCTGTGTGCGTCAAATAACAAATATTGCACCTGGCACCCGAGGCCATGCGATATTAATAAATAACAATATTTTGAATGCATTTTGCTCAGAATCTTTGTCTTTTTTATTTCAAAATGTCATTATATTTCTTAATAAATATAGAGTTGCAAAATGGCATATGTCCAAGTACTGAATATATTGTTTTAGAAGAAGTCATTCGACATAAAAAAGAACAATACACTCACACAGCACGGCCTATCTGGAAGTCATTTGTAGCACAGGCAAAATAAAAACTAAAAAAAAAAGTCTGTATACATTTAATAATGAATAACTAAAGATAAAACCTCTTTTTTCTTAAACCTACGGTCGATTGACGTGAGCTGTTTTGCATATGACTTCTTCAATTTCTATTATTTAATCCGCCTTGTCAATACTAAAATAAGTTATGTAGTTTATTAATATTTAAACAAACATGTTTCAATATACAATGGTATGTGGCTCAGCGGTAACGTTCTTGCTTGCTGGGCCCAAGGTTGCAGGTTCGTATCCTGGCGCAGTCTGATGGCATTTGAGGGTGCGAAAATGTGAGGGAGCCGTGTCAGTAGATTTACTGGCACGTTAAAGATCCCCTTTGGGGCAAAATTCCGGCACTCCGGCATCTCTAACAGCCAGAGAAGTTAAAAGGGACGTAAACCAATAACATTATTATTATTATTCTGCATGCAAAATAGCGTTTAACATTAAAAATAAAATTGGATATCCTTACATATAATTTGAATTAATTTTAGAATTCCAAATACATAACTTTTATTCCAAACATTTATTAATTTACTTATTTAGCGTATGGCATGACACATGAAACACAAAAACCACAATCATAATAACAAACAATAATAATACTATTAATAATGATAATAATAAAGTACATACGAGCCCAGATATCGACCTAAAACCTTATGTCCAGAGTATTGATCCAGTCCAGGCTCGATGGTGTAGCCCTGAAAAAGTCGATAGGGTCACCTGGGTATGCTCTTATTTTGCAGTCTTCAACAATGTGCCTGATGGTCTGATTTGGTGAACCACAATCACAGCAGGGGTCTGGCCGCTTTCCCCATTTAGAAAGTGTTGTTTCTAAACTGGAGTTGCGATGGATTGTGGTGATCTTGTAAGTATTAATGCAGGGAATTGAGTCTTCTAACATCGGCATCCACCAATGTTATTGCTATTTTTATATCAAAATATGTATTTAAGCACGAAACTAGAGCCAGTGATTTTTCAGCTAGGTGAAGAAATGGCGATAGTTTTGGTTTTAGGACGAGGTATGCTCCGACACCGCAACGCACGTTTGATTTCCTGAAGATGATATTTTATTTGTCTAATATATAGAGAGAATTAAGTATATAGATATGAATCTAGTGAAAAATGGAGAGAAAAATGTACTCTGTAGGTTTAACAATTGGACGCATGGTTGTGGGAGAGTATAAGGAAAGTATTCTTAAAAATGAGCCGCGAAGAGAATAAATGAACCGTTAGAAAGCCGTAGCTAAATACAAATAGAAATCCACAGTCTGCTTCCAGTCGACCGACCGGGTCAGGGAATGGAATGAATGAAGCCCCCATCTAGCGGCGAGGATATGACTGTGCCAGCTGCCGAAGCCTGTCGCACTCCCCTGTTGCAATGATTAAATGAATGAATGATGCAATGAAATGATACTGGGGAGTGTTGCTGGAATGAAATTGTGACAGGGAAAACCGGAGTAACCGGAAAGAAACCTGTCTACCTCCGCTTTGTCCAGCACAAATCTTACATGGAGTGACCGGGATTTGAACCACGGACCCAGCGGTGAGAGGCCGGCGTGCTGCCGCCTAAGCCACGGAGGCTCGTCCGTAGCTTAAATATGATGCAAAAGTTACATTTTGAATATTTTGAGGATTTTCAGCATTCCGGAGCCCCTTAATAATAGCCTACGACAAAAGCATCTTTTACCTTATTTCCAGCTTAAGCAAAACGGAGAATTACATTTTAAAATTAAGATAGAGTAGATCGGGGGGAGATGGCAATCGGGGGGAAGTCACCAATTTTGTTATAGTTTCAGAAGTTGTCAAGTGATCGCGCCAGTGAGTTATGCGGGTAATGTTTATGTATGTTATTGTTCGTTTGGGATACTCAGGTTAGTGCTCAAAAGTGAACCACTCAATAGTTTCAATCGTTTATAAAATGCTTTAGTTAGTGTATCGTATTAAGATGTTCTGAAGTGCATGTTATCGGTGACCACCACATTTGTTCAAACATATAACGGAGACTAAGTCTAGTAGACAACTCACACGATGATTTGGGAAGATGTTAAATAGGGTAGAAGGTTGATTCTCATTTTAATTAATTATTGGTAATTTTCTCGCAGAAAACGCCCAGAATTTACCAATGGACGCCTATCAAGGGTGATTGGAGTCGGAGATGCAAAAATAAAATAAAATGGATGCATGAAACTTGCACTCGGGAAGGAAATTATTGTGACAACGGTGTGGTATAAAGTGATGGATATAATAGACTATATTATATTGTTAATAATTAAATCATTAAGCAGAATATTGTCAATAATTCAGTAAAATGTAATTTGGGGCACATAAGTAATTGTAATTGATATAACAGAAATCGTATATTTTTGGAATTTTACTCCGAAATTTGGGGTGAGATACCTAAAATGCTGACTTGAAGATAATTAGTGATTCATTCCAAAATATTTGGCAAATTTTGCTGTAAATTAAATTGTAGTATCCGAATATGAAGAAAATATATTTTGAAGTAAAATGCTATACATCTTCCTCTGATCCACTCTATAGATGTTTCTGAAGTGCAAACAGAAATAATAACTCGAAAACTGTTATGCCTTACCATGATAATAGGTCAACTGTAGGAAACAAATAACAGGCTTCACATTATTCCTAAAAATTGTTGGGAAAATCATCATTCATGTTTTAGGAGATGAATTCTTTCTTGGCAAGGCATCTGTTTTAACGCCCCAGGTTGCTGGGATTTATTAAGTAGTCAAATAATGAAGAACCGGCTAATTCGAAATAAACGAGCGTTACGCATACTTGTAACTTACTTTATGCTCACCCATGCCTTTAACACTCGGCAATGTTTGTTATTTTTACTTATTTTTACATGGGGAGTTAGAGGGCTGAGTTTTAATTCCTTGGCCGTGAAAGCCAATATACCATGCGTTTAAAGATCCCACAGTCAACATCAGAGGGCAGAGTTAGGATAACAACTGTGCCATTCTGTACGATTGTTGATTAGTAAAAATAAACTGCTATTACAATACAGTATATCAAGTATTATTAAAATAAATATAGAGCGAAATAACAAGTGGTGGATATTTAAAAAAAAACGTTGGTATTTCATATATTTCATCTTTTAAGGTCTCACGACCACCCCTTCACACAAGGACTAACGTTTTATAACACTTAGAGAGAATTTACAATACTTGTAATCAAATTGTAATGCCTATCAATACTTAGTCATGAACATGTTTCGGCACATATTGGTGCCATCTTACGCATTTCTTATCAAATAAATAAAAACTTCTACTAAATACATTTCAAGTAAAGTGTTACTAACATTACTATTTGAATTAGTTCTTGGGTTTAAATGAAAGGAATTAATATGGATATCCTGACAAAGTAATAACTGGATTAGTATCAATTAACTAGCCTACTTTCACAGTAGACTACGTTATATCAATTATTATTAAAAGAAATATAGAACGAAATAACAAGTGGTGGATACAAAATACATAGATTTCAATTCAATAGATGAAGAACTTATCCGTCCGTGTTGATAAATAAACTAGCATTCTGGTAACGGAATCTTCTCAATTTTCATTATCTTAATAGAAGGCATATAAATATTGTTAGTTTTCAATTTTGTAAGATTAAGGTGCTTGAAGCCATTTTTCAGTGTTGCCTTAGTAATAGAAATTTTATGTTTTTCAGTCGGTCAACACGATTGTACCAAATTGTAAAGGGTTGTTCCCTAATTCTGAAAAAAAAAAGTCCTCTCGGCACGCCGGAAGGCGGAGGTAGATTTCACCGGACAAACTTGGAGATAGGCAAAAATAGGCAGAATATGCAGGTTTTCGTAGAAGGATCAGACCTCATTTATCGCGTGAAAGTATGTTATAATTGGAGATTAATTAACTTTGTTTTTCTTCATTTTAAACATATTTTAAACATTTTATTGTCTTATGGGGACGGTAACCTTCTTGTCATTTGGAGTCCATTTTTAGCCTATTTTCAATTTAGAAAAAATAGGCTTATGAGATCACCTTTTGTCCGTGTGTGTGTGTGCGTGTGTGTGTGTGTGTGTGTGTGTGTGAGAGGTGTGTGTGTGTGTCCCCCTAATAAAATCTAAACGGCTGGAGCTATTTCAGTGAAACTCGGTAAGTTCATAGCACTATTCCCGGCGACCTCGACCGTGCCCATAGAATTTTGTTACGTCTCACCAATCCAACATGGCGGCTGTGCGAAATATTTCACTAGCATTCAGTATCTCCGAAACTATAACGGATATCGCCCTGAAATTGTGTACGGTGATAAAGGGTACTACTAGAAGTTCACCTATGAGACTTTAAAAAACCTGGTTACTACATAACCAACATGGCGGCCAAGCGAAGTGGAGACTTTTAAATAGACTTTTCTCGCGATTTAACTATCCAAACGTAATGAAACTTGGTACAGCAAATATTTATAGCCTACACATTGCAATGCACTGGAGTCTAATTTAGTTCAATTGTTTACATAACCTCAAAATGGCGGCTGTGCGAAATATTTCACTGACATTCTATATCCCCGAAACTATTACAGATATCACCCTGCAATTTTGTACGGTGATAAAGGGTACTGATACAAGTTCACCTATGTATAATTCATAAACCTGTAAAGTACAAAACGAACATGGCGACCAAGCGAATTTGAAATATTTTAATAGACTTTTCTCGTGAGTTAACTCTCTGAGCGCAGTGAAATGTGGTACAGTAAATGATTTTGCAGATTGTTATGTACTGCCATCTAATTTAATTCAATTGTTTACATAACCTCAAGATGGCGGCTGTACGAAATTTTAAAATTAAGTTTTTATTTCTTGTGTCGTAATCATGCGATCGAAGTGAAAGTTTGAATAATGAACCTAGGCAATAAGTGTCCTTGAATGGTACATAACTCTATGGCCTATACATATAACAATCCTAAATGGCAAGCTTCCGTAATATTTAGACGGTTCTCAATATCTATGAATCTTTTACAGCAACCAAACTGAAATTTTTATGTTCATAGAGACTATGAACATATGTTCACCTATAGGACTTTCAGGAACCTGGTGAGCACAAATCAAACATGGCGGCGACGCGAAGTATAAATATTTAAATGGACGTTTCTCGCGAATTAACTATCCGAGTGCCGTGAAACGTTGCTCGTTAAATGCTTACACAAATGTTGATCCACTGGCATCTAATTTATTTCAATTGTTTGCATAATCACAAGATGGCTGCTGTGCGTAATTTTAAAATCTCGTTTTTACTTCTTGTGTTCTAATCATGCGATTGAAGTTTGAATACCACACGTACACAATAATCTTAATATAATAGTACAAAAATAAAAATCCAACCAGGCGACCATCTGAAATATTTAGACGGTTCTCAATATCTACGAATCTGTTACAGCAATTAAACTGAAATTTTGTATGTTGATAGAGGCAATTAACATGAGCATGATATATGAAAATAGGCTGTACAGTTCTTCACGGAACTACTTGTTATACTTGTGGTCACACTGTCCTTATGCAAGGTTTCGACACTGATGTGTAACTATGTAACGGTCTGTTACTTCTTCACGCAAAATTATATCTCCCGCAGAGATGTTGGTTGGTTCCTCAGTTTAGGGGCTGCGACAACGCGGTCATATAACCCCGTGTACTTTGGGTGAGTGTAGAATCTGTCTGATAAACGGTGAGAATTGTGATGGCTGTATTAGTCTGTAATTCAGGTAAGGAATGCAGACGCTAAATTTCAAGCAGTTGTTCCTAATGTTGCTACCAGATACTAACGTCAATGCCACCTAGCTGTGAACTTGGCTACTAGATGCCACCTCAATCAGCAACTCGCAACGAACGTTGGAACTTCCCCTCCAAAGGAAAGCTTACTGGGGGATTTTTAGCGCTCTTAGAAAATCCGACGACTTTGGCCGGCTTTGAACCCGCGACCTTGGGCATAGATGTTCAGCATGTTACCAGTTACGTCACCGAAGCCGCTTCACACTTAGTCAGATGGAAATCTGAATCTGATCTCCCGCAAGTGCGTTGTCATGGCAACGTCTGATGGCTCATCCCTCATCAATTTAGTAGTGTTACCATGTCAACCACTGATAGATAGCTCTTGGCATTTTCTTATAATTCCGAAATCATTTTTCTCATCCCTTGGCGCAATGGTGGCTCATATCAAAAATTGTTTCAGACAAACGTTTTAGGTAATTATTAGGGGAATATTGTCCATTTTGTACGGTTTTGATATTGTGCCTATTAACAGAGATATGATTAATGTTTCCCGAAAAAAACACTTTTTCCCACCCCTTTGGTCAATGGTTGGTGCTAACAAAAAACGTTTCAAACATAAATTTCTGAGCTTTATCCGACACATAGTATGAACTTTGAACGGATTCGATATTTCACATATTAAGAAAGTTATAGCAATATTTCATTTTTTCGAAAAAAAAAGTCCCCCATTTTCATCCCCTTCGACCGATTTAGCCCAGTAACGAACTCTTCCGAGATTTTATGGGTATACATATTCGGTAAAAAATTCAAAGTGATTGGTGCAAAATTACGGCAGTTATCGTGTCCACAAGAAACTGATATACATATATACATATATTACATAAATTATATATAAACTTTTGAACTGACGGTGGTTTTGGGGTCTGGGGGATGTGAAACGCGAAGATATGTCGAAATTTTCCGGAAATCGAAACATGGTACCCATTGCAATAGTTAGCTTTCTAATGAAATCTACCTAAAATACTACCGTCAACGACACCTAGCTGTGAACTTGGCTACTAGATGCCACCTCAATCAGCAACTCGCAACGAACGTTGGAACTTCCCCTCCGAAGGAAAGCAAACTCAGGTTTTTTAGCGCTCTTAGTAAATGCGACGACTTCAGCCGGGTTTAAACCCGCGACCTTGGGCATAGAAGTTCAGCATGCTACCAGTTCCGATACCGAAGTCGCTTCCCACAGACATATGAAAACTGAATGTGATCTCGTGCAGTGGCGTTGTCATAGCAACTGCTGATGGCTCATCCCCTATCAATTAAAAGTAAAGTTGTCATGGCAACCTCTCTTGGCACTTGGCATTTTCTTATAATTTAAATCATTTTGTTCACCCCGTGGCGTAATGGTGGGTCATATCAAAAATTCTTTCAGACAAACGTTTTAGGTAATTATTGGAGGACTATTGTCCATTTTGTGCGGTTTTGATATTGTGCCTATTAACAGAGATATGATTAGGCCTAATGTTTCCCGAAAAACCCACTTTTTCCCACCCCTTTGGTCAATGGTTGGTGCTATCCAAAAACGTATTTGACATACATTTTTGGCACTTATCCGACACATATTATGAACTTTGAAGGGATTCGATATTTCATGTATTAAGAGAGTTATAGCGATATTTCACTTTTTCGAAAAAAGCCCCCCATTTTCACCCCCTTTGGCCGATTTTGCCCATTAACGAACTCGACCGAGATTTTATAGGGATACATATTATGTAAAAAATTCAAAGTGATTGGTGCAACATTACGGCAGTTATCGTGTCCACAAGAAACTGATATATATATATATATATATAGATAGATAGATAGATAGATAGATACATATATACATAAATTATATATAAACTTTTGAACTGACGGTGGTTTTGGGGTCTGGGGGATGTGAAACGCGAAGATATGTCGAAATTTTCCGGAAGTCGAAACATGGGACCCATTGCAATAGTTAGCTTTCTAATGAAATCTACCTAATTACATGAGATTAAAAAGTACACTTGACCGACTAAAACAGATAGACTACTATGTAAAATTATCCAATTTAATTCTTTTACTTTTAACCCAAGAATTAATTCGAATGGTAAGGTTAATACTACCTGGACATTACTTGAAGTGTACACGATGTAGTACAAGTCTTGTTTGTTTGTTTGTTTGTTTGTTTGTTAGATAAGACATGTTGGAGATGTCACCAAAAAGTTTTAACTTAATTAGAAGGCTTTTTTCATGACTGAGTATTGATTTGTATGTTAAGTATTCAGCCCGGTGGCAGGACGGATTCTCAAATACTGCCACCATACGTTATGTGAGTAGGAACCCATAAGAACCCAAGATCGCACTATCTTGAGGAATACTAGGCAAGGTGATAAGTGAGGTAGTTTGCTATTACTTTCCGCACTGAGTCGGTACAGCAGTACTGACCCTATGGATAGAACCTTTCACACTATCCACAGGCACTTGCTGTGCCTGAAATGCCATTACTCTGCACCACTCATATCTCAGTAGCCTAGCTTCCATTTAATCACAGTCATGAATGTGACTAAGACATCAGTGAAAAGCCACATTTTGCTCAAGCCTGTGCCAACAGACAAATTCAAATACAATGCATTTTTCTTCGGTGGCGTAGTTGGTAGCATGCTGGACTACTGTGTCCAAGATAGTGGGTTCAAACCCGGCCGAAGTCGTCGGACTTTTTAAGAGCGTTAAAATCCTTCAGTATGCCTTCCTTTGGAGGGGAAGTAAAGCCGGCGGCCCCATATCATAGATTTATGGCATGTAAAGGATCCTTCCACAGACAAAACTTGTGTGAAGCTAAATTTCTAGGTTAGATTTCGTCGGAACGCTCAATTAAATTTCCAACGTTCAACACTAGGTATCATTGCCATCTGGTAGCGAATGTTGGAACCACTTGAAATTGAACGGAACTTGTAGCTCACCCTATGGGTGTCCGCTGGAAGCAGCTACAGCCTCAGGCGAGCCAAACATGTCCTAGGACACTCCCGGCACTAAAAGCCATACGATAAAGAAATAAATAAATCAAGAGATGGCAACAGGCATATTGATAGGCGTTATAATTTAATTACAAGCAACTTATAAGTTAATATGGAACATATTTTAACATTTCCTCTGTGCCCAAGACAGCGGGATGGAATCCCGGCTCAGTCAGTTAGCATTTGAGGGTGCGCAAATGCGAGGGGGCCGTGTAAGTAGATTTACTGGCACGTTAAAGATACCCTTCGAGGCACAATTCCGGCACCCCGGCGTCTCTAAAAGCCGCAGTATTTAAAAGGGACGTAAAACCAGTAACATTAGACTATTAACAGAACGTACAATGCTAAGGTTTTTGCATTTTATAATTTTCAATGTAAATAAGTGAGTTTTCTGCTAAAGATACGTGAACTAACCCAGCAAATAATGCCCTTCCGGGTGAGGTTGATCACATTACAGTCTCTAGAAGTATCTTACAGTACTTGTTCCCATGGCAGTTACATTGTCTGCTGAAACAATAACCTCACTCCATATGATTCTTTCTTCGAAATGAATGATACAATCTTCCTCAGAACTGAGATCATTTTAAGGTTGATTCCTTTTACGTAAGCTTTAAGTACATGAGATCCATTGCTTTTGTGGAGATCTTGACATCACGTACCGAGAAACTGTAACGATATAGCTTTCATGTCGGCGGTAAGTACAGAACTTGTACCCAGCAAGAGTCGCTAACTGGCGCTGTTTCTAAGAACGATTAAGCTACCACTTGAAGTAATGTGAGAATCCCGAGTGACAGAAACATTGCAATACTCACCTCTCCTGTCAGGCTAACAGACTTTTCATTGCCCACTACTTGTTTTGCTCTATTACCTGATCCGAGGATTCTAGGTAGACAACTAGCAGGTTAAAGGACTAAGTTTTCGTTGTTGTTATTTGAGTCTTGAAAAATCTCTTCTTGTCTCCCTGTCCTGACCTAATCGTTTCGTTTCTACATAACTACCAGACCCTTCATTCGAGGTTTTCAAAAATGACTCTTTATTATCTAAATTTATATTTGACTAGCGTACCCGTGCTAGAAATCTCACGTGTTCATAAACCACACTTTCCCCAATAGGTTTAAAATAAGAGACTTAAGGAGACAGGTTGTTATGTTTTTATTTCATCCAAATGATTATAGAACATTATTTACATTTCAGGATAAAGAAAAGTCCTCAGATTGTTAAAATTACACGAAACAGGCATCACAGCGGCCCGTGTACAGCAATTATGGAGCATATTTTACTGCAGCAACAGTAACTGCAAATCGCACACTTCGTACATTTTTAGCCTACTTTCGATTTTTGAAAAAATGAAAGTAGACTTATGAGATCAACACAGGGCGAAAAAAGTGTGTCTGTCTGTGTGTGTGTATTTGTGAGTCTGTGTGTGTGTGTATGTGTGTGTGAGTCTGTGTGTGTGTGTGTCTGTGTGTGTGTGAGTGTGTGTACTCTGAATGTCTGTCCCCCCCCCCCCTATCAATTCGAACACGGTGAATGCGAATTGAACGAAATTTGGTACAAAGGTAGCACTAGCAAAGGACACCTCAATGTCATGTTTTATATCGCCGCCATCTTGACGGAAACGTAATGGCGGCCACACAAATGTTCAAAGCTTAAATCAAATTACGACTAACCTAATCATCCGATCTCTACCAAATTTTGCAACAACATACCTTTATGGGGGAGCATCCATTGACGAAACCAATAGGTCATCAGCGTAATAGTTTGCGGATGGCGGCCATCTTTGTGTGAAAATCGATTCCCCCCATTAATTCAAACACGGTGGAACCGAAAGGAACGAAATTTGGTACAGAGGTAGCACTAGCATAGGGCACCTCAGTGTCATGTTTTATATCGCCGCCATCTTGACTGAAACGTAATGGCGGCCACACGAATGTTCAAAGCTTAAATCAAATTACGATTAACCTAATCATCCGATCTCTACCAAATTTTGCAACTACATACCTTTATGGAGGGAGCATCCTTTGACCAATCTAATAGGTCATCAGCGTAATAGTTTGCGATTGGCGGCCATCTTTGTGTGAAAATCGATTTCCCCTGTTAATTCGAACACGGTGGAACCGAATGGAACGAAATTTGGTACAGGGGTAGTACTAACAAAAGGCTCCTCAGTGTCATGTTTTATTGCGCCGCCATCTTGACGGAAACGTAATGGCGACCACACAAATGTTCAAAGCTTAAATCAAATTACGACTAACCTAATCATCCGATCTCTACCAAATTTTGCAACAACATACCTTTATGGGGGGAGCATCCTTTGACCAAACTAATAGGTCATCAGCGTAATAGTTTGCGGATGGCGGCCATCTTTGTGTGAAAATCGATTCCCCCTATTAATTCGAACACGGTGCAACCGAATGGAACGATATTTGGTACAGAGGTAGTACTAACAAAAGGCATCTCAGTGTCATGTTTTATATCGCCGCCATCTTGACGGAAACGTAATGGCGGCCACACAAATGTTCAAAGCTTAAATCAAATTACGATTAACCTAATCATCCGATCTCTACCAAATTTTGCAACAACATACCCTTATAGAGGAAGCATACTTTGACCAAATGAATAGGTCATTAGCCTAATAGTTTGCGGATGGCGGCCATCTTTGTGTGAAAATCAATTCCCCCTATTAATTCAAACACGGTGAAACCGAATGGAACGAAATTTGGTACAGAGGTAGCACTAGCAAAGGGCATCTCAGTGTCATGTTTTATATCGCCGCCATATTGACAGAAACGTAATGGCGGCCACACAAATGTTCAAAGCTTAAGTTAAATTACGACTAACATAACC
Organism: Meconema thalassinum; assembly: GCA_946902985.2. Classification (NCBI taxonomy): domain Eukaryota; kingdom Metazoa; phylum Arthropoda; class Insecta; order Orthoptera; family Tettigoniidae; genus Meconema; species Meconema thalassinum. The sequence goes on from OX336388.2 coordinate 612,949,969, forward strand.
ATCCGTTCTCTACCAAACTTGGCAACAACATAGCCTACCTTTATGGAGGGAGCATCCTTTGACCAATCTAATAGGTTATTAGCCTTATAGTTTGCGGATGGCGGCCATCTTTATGTCAAAATTGATTCCCCCTATTAATTCGAACACGGTGGAACCGAATGGAACGAAATTTGGTACAGAGGTAGCACTAGCAAAGGGCACCTCAGTGTCATGTTTTATATCATCGCTATCTTGACGGAAACGTAATCGCGGCCACCCAAATGTTAAAAGCTAAAATGTAATTACGACCAACCTAATAATCTAGTTTCTACCAAATTTTGCAACACCATATCTTTATGTGGGAAACATATTCTGACCAAATTGCAAGAACATCAGCCCAATAGTTTGCAGATGGTGGCCAAGTATGTGTGCAAATCGATTCCCCCTATCAATTCAAACACGGTGAAACCGAATTGAACGAAATTTGGTACAGAGGTAGCACTAGCAAAGGCACCTCATATTCATGTTTAATATCCCTATAGCACGTTGTATTTCAACAAGCTACTACAACCAACATTCAATCATACTCCTTGAAAAGGACAAAGAGTTATAACAATACCCATACATTTAGGAGAAAGTAGGCAATATGTTCTTTACTGAACATCTTGTTTAAAAGTGATTTATTAAAGAGATTATAGATATTTATGAAATTATAGTGCAATTCGTCACTGCTAATGTCTATTCTCTTCCATTTGAATGCTCATTTGTCACGATCGGTCGCTTCTGAGCGCCGCAGGAGGGATCTATACTACTGAAATAATATATATGATGTTGATGTGAACAGGTCTCTTGATTATTTTTCTTCTTTTTTCGTTTGAGAATAATTTCTTTCCTATTCCTATCCTCTTTGCTACGTTCACCAATGCTAATTTTGCTTCCAAAGAAATAGAAATGTACTATTTGCATTAGATTTTCATCTGCCAGTTGGCGGCAGAAGAGGTACCTCTTCTTCTTCCGGCTGTTCCTTTATTTTTGAAGTCCTCCATGCTAGCTTTCTTGGCTTGACTGCGGAGGCCTGGGTTCGAGGCAAAACTGAAAAAAGGTGGGTTTGATTCCCACCTCAGCCACCCTCGAATTTGTTTCCCGTTGTTTTCCACTAGTAGGCCTAATGTTTGTTAATGCCGGGATGGAAACTAACTTATGGCCACGGCCATCACTTTCCCAATCCTCATTTGAATTACAAATACACACGCTAGTACTGCCAGCCACTTCATGGTGTAATGGCTTGGTATTTGCCCTGGAGGTCTGGATTCAATTCCCGGTTCAGCCAAGAAATTTAATTCTGATTTAAGGGCTGGAACGGGATACACATGAGCCTCGTGAGACAAAACTGAGAAGGTGTGGGTTCGATACCCACCACAGCCATCTTGAAAGTAGTTTTCCCCCACTTCTACTCCTGGCAATTGCTGGGATGGTTCCTAACTTAAGGCCATGGCCGCCTCCTTTCCAACCCTCACCTGAATTACAAATTCACACGCTAATACAGCCATTACAATGACACAGGTTATCAGACAAAAACTTCCACACGCCCAAGTACACGGCGCCAAATGACCACGGTGTCCAAGCCCCTCAACTCAGTTGCACCTCAATGAATGAACCACCAAACGGACTCGCAAATGAGAAACTAATAATATGTTCTTTGGTGAGATAATTATAATACTTACTTATTAGCGTTTAGCCAGGCTCTCCCTTCAACCCTTGGGTTTTTTACTGAAAGGGAAAGTAGCTTCTCTAATGGCAATCTTTATGTCATTAGTGAGAAAAGGTTATCATGATAGCTTGCATACCCAAAAAGTCTCTATCGGTTGTAATTTAGAGTGTGCGTAACATGATACATTAATATAATATGATTATTTTCAGTCATTATGATAATTTAACTGGGTGGGCAGTGATGAGTATAGAATGCGTAGATTATCAATAATATGTGTCAGAACTTTGTGGTATCTGACGGAATAAATTTGAAATAAGTTATAAAATATGCAATCATTATCCCTTCCATTAATTGCCTTTTAATGGTTCGAAGGGTGTGATTTGTAAGTCTAAGATTAATCGAAGACATCATTTGCAAAGAGAAGAAGATAATGTGCTGATAAATGTGTGCAGCAAGAAAATGGCACCTGCTATACCCTAGGGAAGCACTTTATTAGTGGTCTTGCAAGTTTCATATAATGGAGAAGAGGTCTGGATTGTATGCCCCATTTATCAACAGGGTGCCCCGCAATTCAGCATCCCTGTAACATGTTCGGGAAGGCTGAGCTTATTTAATCTCTTCTCCACAAGTACAATTAAAGGCATGTCCGGAAAAACGGACTAACACTCAAATATAAAATGTTTGTGTAGTGCTGCCATCTGTTGTCAGGTACGTGATGTACATTTCGTGATGTTGGGCTATCTTTCATCCTTCATATTAGGTTAAAATACAAAAGGCGGCTGATCTTGAATTTCTGAATTTGCTTCATCTGTAATGCCAACAACTGGCTAAGCCACTGCTGCTATGCATTTGCCTTGTAGTGGCGAGTGGTGGAACTAGTGCATAAACATGGTTGCCAATACAGCAAATGTTCCAAATGATAAAGTATGTGAAAGACTTATAATACTTATGATATGTTAGTTGTACAGTACAAAATATTTTAAAAGAAAATACGCTTATAATCGAGTCATTTTACGAATCTAATAAGTGGTTAACCACATCAATATTGTAGTGTTTTGAGTTGTGGTTATGTTGGCACTTGATACTGAGGAAATAAACAATAACAATGGCGGCGGCAGAAGAAGGAAATGTGGACGAAAATGTGAACATTAGTGGAAATTATCGCAAACAGAAGGTCAATCCAGAAAATGGAGGCAAACAAGTTTAAAAACATTGAATCTGTTTCAGAATCTTTGAACATTCCTGATTAGTCATTGTTTACGATAACAATGACTAATTTTAAATGTGGACCTTACATGCAAAAGCCACCAAGTCCACATTGACAAAAGTTTCAGAAATTGAGAAAAACGTGCCTCTGCTTTATAATTAATGAACTTATAGTGTGTGTATTGGACGAGTGATATGAAACGGGCTCGGGAATAAAATGAGCAAAGAAAAATAAACGTGTAGTCTAACTATTATCTTCACTGTAAATTTGGATTTTATTTTGGACTTGGAGGGTTTTGGTTGGAACATGATAGTAATCATCAATTCAAAATTCTGTCATGTAGATGAATGAGAAGCTAAGTCTCTGCAATCAAGTATTTTGCGTTATGAATGAAACATTTCAATAATAAAACGCATTTTTACAAATGTAAACTCAAGAATGATGGCTAATTGAAAAATTATGGTTAAGCAGAATAAAGCCATGAAGTATGTCACGTGAGACGGATGAGCAGTTTCATTGGCTTCTGTGGACTTGGCGGTTCTTGACAGCCATGACCCGATGGACTGCAAATTTCTACAGGCATTTGTAACATAAAATGACGGGTTTTGCTTATGACTAATAAAATATAACCAAAGAATTCTTCATTGCGCATATAATGGCGTATACGGCTTAAAAATGTCAGAAATTGGACTTGGCAGCTTTTGCATGTAAGTTCCTCAAATTAATATCAACAACCATGAATTTCTTGGGCGCTGAACAGTTAGGAAATCTAATAAACTTAGTAGGGGTGACACAGCAAAATCCACAGCAAAGGTAAGCATGAAGGCTTGTAGTTTTACTCGACCATTAATCTCGCGATCATGAGCCACGGGACCTCCAAATTTACGTGGAATCCGAACCACAGGGCGTTATATTTCACTTCGAAAATCTCACATGCATTGACCGGGAATCGAACACCTTGTTTATAGATTGACAAGCAGCTTGATCACTGTACCATCACGCTCCCGGTAAGCATGATAAATTAAGGGAAAGGGTTTCACAAAATTAACATAGAAATACAATTACTAAGCCTATTTGTGACATAAATTCAGTTCTTAAAATTTCATCTGGCCTGGGTTGTCTGAATTATGTAATACTTAAAATAACACTTTCGAAGAAATTAATTTTTTTTTACACTTTAGGGTTATTTGGTTGATATTAGTGGTACTAGGGCTGAATGCGCGGTACGTTGTACAAATCCGCGAAAGGATAAGTCTAATAATGTGCTTTACCACTACGACATCACCAAAATACTTGAGATTCTATAAATAAGCCACAAACAAATAACACAGGTTTTCACGATTTTACGGCTAAATGTTAGCATTTATCGTTTCAAAATTCATAGTCAAGGGGAATTAAAAATTTAAATGTATTAACATTTAGGGAATTTTGGTTGATATCAGTGGTACTACTGAGAGTTAAACCCACCGTACCTTGTCTATATCCGCAAAATGAGTTGTTGTTGATTATTCATTTAGGGGCTTTGCGACATCGTGGACATGTAGCCCCGTGTACTTGGGCGTGTAATTTGTCTGATAACCTGTGTTATTGTGTGGGCAGTATTAGTGTGAGTAGTTGAATTTAGATGAGAATTGGGAAGGAGGCAGCTGTGGTATTAATTTAGGAACCATCCCAGCATCGGCCAGGAGTGGACGTGGGAAACCATGAAAACCACTTTCAGGTTGGCTGAGGTGGGAAGCGAATCCGCCTCTTCTCAGTTTTACCTCACGAGGCTGAGTGTACCCCGTTCCAGCCCTCAGACCAGAATTAAATTTCTTGGCAGAGCCTGGGCCTCCGCGCTGACAGCCAAGTGTGCTAACCACAACGCTGCAAAAGGATAAGCCTGATAATATGCTGCATTACTACCAGTTTGGTATCACCGAAATGCATGAGATTTGATAAATATTCTACAAACAAATAACCCAGGTTTTCACGATTTTACCACCAGGTGGTAGCATTTGTCGTTTCGAAATTCATAGCCAAGAGAAATTAAATAGTTAACTCAAAACAACTGTTCAGATGAACCAGTCTCTTGCACTGGGGTATCACTGCAGAAATAGTATATTTCAAGTACTGCGGAATTAGGAAATTCTCCCCTACATACTAAGATCCGTACAATTTCTTTTTAATGTGTTGATCAGTTGTTGAGTTAACGGGGCTTCATGCTACATGTTTTAACATGGGCGATGTAGGGTTACCTCACTCCCCTTAAGGACACCACGTACTCTTGCATGATGAAAAAATCGATTTTTTGATTTTAGCGCCATAAAATTCTTCATTCTTTTCTGAATCCAAATATATATAGTTTGTTGGGGTTTTTATGTCTACAAGTACCTTAAATTCGTTTTTTAAAATTAGCCTCCCATTCTCTGAATAATACACTTTTAACTTTGCCAGCTGTTTTCCGTTAATACTTATTTTTCATGTTTAGGTACCAATAACTAGGAAATCATTTAAGATAGAGGGCTAATTTTTTACATTAACTTGCCTAATGGAGTACTTGAATGTTAACCTATTTTCACTTCCAAAACATAGTAGGCATGGATTGGGAAGAGAAAAATTGATACATATTTTTTAATAAATTTAAAAAGAAAGAGATCGGATTGTATTTCTTGCATTCTATCCCAATAACAATGAAACAAAGTGGTTACTCATCTGCCATGATCCATTGCAAGTATGTAAACAAAATTTGAGAGTATTTGATTGAAAAACAACTGAGAAATGTGTACCTGAAGCAACTTATACAACTTTTTTTTGAAAATGTATCTGTCCAAATTTGTATTCATTTCACACATCCTATAAAAGCAAAGTAGCACTACATGGTCAACATCAGCTCAGAATATACCGCTTCTTATATGTGACAAGAATCATAGCTGTACCTTTAGCATAAACCCAGAAAATACTTAGTAAGGTGATGCCACAAAATAGACTTTTTCATCGAGTAAGAGTACGTGGTGATCTTAAAGCGGGGAAGTGCTGTTTCTGAAAGGATTCAATTGTAAGCTCCTCCTACGAACACGTAGGAATACCTGTAATCAGACTGATATAGAGTCTTGCGTAATGCAGTAGTATTCACAGGTCGAATAATAAAGCAATTAATAACCAGTTAAATTTATTAAGACGTGCAGTGTAATCGTGGGTATTGGACAGGATAATCCAAGGCCTCCTAGTTCACATTCCAAGCTAATCATAGTCTAGTCCTACCTTACACAAACCTCCCACTTGCTTGAGAAAACAAACCATCAATCACAAAGTCTCGACATTTGAGACGTTTCTCTAATTAAACGCATCAACGAAAAGATCATTAACTGAAGTGAGTAAGTATCCTCACTCCCTCTTCCTAATATGATAGGGTATGATCGATTTTGTCTTGAAATATAGATCATTCCCACTATATAAGAAAACCCACAACTAGAGCTTCTGAATAAAATAATCTGGGAGGGGTGTCACCAACAATAAGTAGTCTACTTCCATGATACACTTTAATTCTACAGGGTAGCGGCTTCGGTGGCGTAGTTGGTAGCATGCTGAACTGCTGTGCCCAAGATAGCGGGTTCAAACCCGGCTGAAGTCGTCGGATTTTTTAAGAGCGTTAAAATCATTCGGTATGCCTTCCTTCGGAGGAGATGTAAAGCTAACGGCCCCATGTCATAGATTTATGGCATGTAAAAAATCCTTCCACAGACTAAACTCGTGTGAAGCTAAATTTCTAGGTTATATTTCGTTGTAACGCTCTATCAAAGTGCCAACGTTCACCACTAGGTGTCAGTGACATCTGGTAGCGAAAGTTGGAACTGCTTGAAATTGAATGGAACTTGTAGCTCAGCCTATGGGTGCTCGGTTGAAGCAGCTACAGCCTCTGGCGAGCCGAACATGTCCTCGGACACTCCCGGCACTAAAAGCCATACGATAAATAAATAAATAAATAAATAAATAAATAAATAAATTGACAGGGTTCAGTCTGAACACATCCTAGACAAACTGTAACCTTGAGTACAATGATAATAATAACGTTAAGGGTTTGACAACCATCTTATCTACTGTGGCTTTTAAAGACGCCGGGTTGTTAGAATGTTGCCCCAAAGAGGATTTTTAACGTGCCAGTAAGTCTACTGACACAGTTATGTCACATTTGAACACCCTCAAATGCTAACTGACAGATAAGGGAAATCTGGTGGTGTCTACACCCCGATCAGATTGTAATTGGCAGAGAATACCCTTGGATACGATGGCAGTTTAAGATATTAACTCTAATTTACATGAAGCCTCTAGTTAAAGCGATTGAAAATACGCGGAACAGGGAGTCAGCGCGAGGAAATGGAAGGCAGCCGTCCGCATGCTGTCTTGTCGAAGTGACTAGGAAGCCACTAGCCTTCCTTTTCCACGTGCTGACTCCCTGTTCCGTGACTTTCAAATCGCTTTAAATAATGTTAATGTTAATTTGAGCCGTTGTTTTACCACGGTGGTTTTGGGGTCTGGGGAATGTGAAACGCAAAGATATGTCGAAATTTTATGGAAGTCACATCATGACACCCATTGCAATCGTAGCTTTCTAATGACATCCACCTAAAAATTTAATGGTGTCCGTCTGTCTTTCATCGGAAAATTACTTAACCGATTAAACTGAAATTTTGCAAGAACATAGTCTTTATACTGTGCCCGCCAGACAAGGATGTCGGAAGACCGCTTGACCGCAACGGCCCCTCGACACCCCCATCCACCGAACCCACAACCCTAAAAGGATCAGATGTGCATTCTCAAATCAGCCCGCACGGGACTAGTTACCTCAGGGTCGATCGGTGTTAGTGAGATGTGGAAATGTTATGAACTGACCCAAGAAAACACATCAAAACAACAAGAAAAGGAAGAAGTCCAGTCTTAAGTTACCTTCTTTGTTTATTCAGGAACAGCACCCTAACCTACATCTGAGGGTAAGAATCGGATAAGCCGCTAACCTGAATACATGATGAATAGTCCCTAAATGACGTTAAGTTACCCTCTTGAAGTCCTATTATACAACAAAACAAAAAAACAGCAAACTAAGGGAATAATACGTAAGTTCGGCCCTAAGCAATTACAATGAGAAAATTTAATTAAAGCAAAACAATGTGTATGAAACTAGGCTATGATGGTATTATCCCTGACATTTAACGTTAAGGTTATGTTCTGATTTGATCCTATCGGAAAGTTAATCATAGACGTGACGTGCCTATGCAGAAAAAAAAAAACTATCACACAATTGGTTCACTAAAAATACATCAGTAACAAATGGGAACACAAGTGAACAAAACATAAACACACAATAGAATACACTCTTATATTCAACATCCTCCCTACACAAATCGTCGACTGTTTGTAGACGATTGTCATCTGAATGCATGTCAATGTAGGTTGGCAACAGCATGAACACCGTCATGTCTGACGTTGCATTTGCAAAGTCCAGGTTTCCGTGGATTCGCCTAGAAATTACATTCGAAGATTCAAGGAGTGTCAGCTTGATCTAATTGTATTTAGAAGCATCACCCTCAGGTGAAAAAATCGAAGATCGAATCATGACAACAACCACAACAACATACGAAAAATTACATTATTCAAAAAAAACTGAAGTTCAAAACTATTTAATTATTTATTTAATTATTAATTATTTATTGATTTCAAAATAAAACTATTTCATTATTATTATTATTATTATTATTATTATTATTATTATTATTTCAGGAAGTGTATATTTAATATTGTCATTAGACACGAAGAACAGAATCAGACCCATTAATAAACTCTCCCTTCGAGAAGCATCAGTCATCTCGATTCTACAGCATCATCAAACATCTTCATATGAGCCTCACCGCTCAACTTCAATACACGCCAGTCACAGCAGGACTCGTGTTTACAAATACCAATACGTGTGGTCACTCAACACACCTTATAGAACGGTCGACAGGGGTATAAACATCACCTGTCACCTATTTAACATCACCATGAGCGATAATGCATCGTCTTCATGTGGAACAAATTACCCAATCACAATCTAACACGTTGCCCTGGTCTGATACATCTTCGATCTGTACAAAATTAAGTTAATGGCTGCCCAGAACAGCTGTTACAGCTCTTAAATAATGGTTTCAATCTAATACAAGTTACATTTTACTTAACAAATTTATTAACCTTATGGGAGTGTAAATTCATTGAGAAAATACTGCTGTGCAGTTCTACGCTAAGTGTAGTATTGAGTTTGTGTGTGCCTTCAGTTGTTGTATAACGTGACATATGAATGACGCATTTCCTTGCGGCCGGTATCTTCGAGTGTCTGCTACAGCTTTCATGGTCCCAATACACTCTCCCGCTGACAAACAATTGAGCTCACCGCTTGCTTTGAAACCAGTTCTAAATCCACACATTCAGATGTACAATTGTAATAACGCCACACTTCTGGCATAACAAAAGAATAATGTTGTATTCCAGGTAGACCAAAGATATAGATACTGTATGTCACTCTTTCTGCAGTGACTTGAATACATTAAAATGATACGTAGGAGGTATTAAAAATGCTTAAACAAATTATACTGTAGTCATTCCGTCATGTCTATCGACTGCCATACCTTCCCAAGGATCGTGTGTTCGAGAATAACACACTTCCACCTTACTTGAGTACATGAAGTTACATTTGCGGCGTTCTTCTCCAATTTATGCATAGTGCTCCCAATGCCTTTCTTAACCATTATATTTACAAATTGCCATGTAGAAATAGACCGACAGGAAATAATAGTTAATCACATAACTACCAAAAAAACAAATCCTGCCTATAACCAACTGTGTGAATACGTGCGGCCAATATCTTATGCTAATTATCCACCACAATTCTACCGTACATAAATAGTTTTATTTGACTTACTCGTTCATGGTTGGTTGTATGAGATGGATGGCTCTCGGTTTGAACCTGGTCCTCGGTTCACTCACCGACCTTAACCATCGTTTCTTTCTCCTCATGGAATTATTTGGCATCGGCTCTTCCCATGGTTGAATGGTTTACTCGGACATTCCTCCTGCCATAAGGATGGCGGTAGCTTCCGTGTAGTTGTAGGTCCCCATGATGGTAGTAGTATTACACGTTGTAGAAGCCTGAATCACTGATTTTATCGGAACAATAATTGTAAAATTTCCACTGATTCTAAACTGTGCGGATATTCAAAATTGCCCTTCTATTTCCGTCACTGACTTTATTGACGCATCTGCATCATATTACACAGACTTTACTACTTTTCTCACTCCACAATTACATGAGTTTGATAATAGCACTTCAAAATTTTGACAATTTACAGTTCGACTAGTCACGAATAACAGTTTCAATGCACTTTCCACATATAAAAGTCTGTTCGATAATAGTAATATTAATGGACTACTCGTCCTTACCCTGTTCATTACCCGAAATCCAGTTGCGGCGTTTTTCACTCACACACGACATGACACAGTACTGTCCAGGTAATGGCGACCAGTGCTTCTTCCTCTTCATGGTCGGGCACCGCGTGAGTTGTTTCCTGACTATGTAAATTAACCGTTTATAACCCAGCATATCATTTACACAACCAGCATTCTTGAAAATTATAGGAAAAAATCATTGGAGTGCCCTTGTTGTCTGAATTGTCCTGTGGTTCATAATCTCACTATTAAATAAATATGTTACTTCAGCTGGCGACTTCCCCTGGTTGGTTGGTGTTCCATGGTTGGACGTGCGATTGAGCTTCTTTGGGATTTTTTTTCTCGGCAATCAATTTTCGATGAGCCAGAAATGGTCATGGGGTCATGAGCCTTTCGGTCTCAATACCCAGGTCAAACATAGAACTATTTCTGTTTCTAAATATAGCATATTCTTCTAATTTTCGCCATTTTTGGCACTCAGGCAGGACCAGACACATCTCATTTTTTACTCCTCATTACGAGAAACTTTCCTACCATTTGAGCTTAAATAACTTTGTTATTTGTGTTTTTTTGCTTATTTTTAACATTTAATTTTCTTATGTTAACGGAAACCTTTCTGTCATGTGTTTTTTTAGAGCCTACTAGTTGTCGCTCTGTTTTTATGCAGGATTTCGATACTGATGTGATGTCTAATTACGATATACTGTAGGCTATCTAACGGTCTGTTACTTTTTCACGCAAAATTTTATCTCCCACGGAAACAGATGGAAAGCTGAATGCAATCTCGTGAGCTAGCGTGGTCATGGTAATGTTTTGCTCTTCCTTCTTCAATTTGGCATCTTCTTATAATTACGAAAACACATCGGAAAATCCCAGAACCTTTCTTCTTGTAAAATAGCACTTATAATGGGACAACTGTTATACGGTAAACTGACACAACAACAAATAGCCGTCAGTTCGGGCATATATAAGACTTCTGTGTGCCACATTTTAATTCAGAATAAAATATTTTATATTGTGTTCGTCAGACGAGACCGTCAGGATACCATCAACCGCACATGGCATTCCCGACGCTCCCATCCTCCGAACCCACACGCTGAGAGGATCGGGCGTGTCCTCAGACCAGCTCCGGCACGAGACTGATAACTAAGGCCCGGATAGTTATGTGTTTAAATATTTTTTATTTAATTAAATATTTTCTATTTATTTACATATTTTTACAGTTTTTATACATAAATACATATTCTGGCGTGTTTATTAATAAGCACATATTTCCTATATTTGGTGGTATGCTGTACTTCTTGGATGACTGCTGCCACATTTGCAACCCTTTGAAATTCCAGTAAGTGGCTTCTCTATTTGGTCAGTGCTCCATTGTCTCCAAACTGTAGTAGTATTTCAAGACTGGGATTTCCCGGTCATTAAGTACCGCAGGGGGGCTGGAGTTAACAGGCTCATTATGCCTCCACTATCCTTACCTAGCCGGGAAATTGTACTTGAAATCACAGTGGTGTGCATAACTTGTGAGTATACTGACTGTGGCGTTGTCGTTTCAACGAATACGATGCGTCCCAAAAGTGCGAAATGTGTTACTTTTAATCGTTTAGTGCGGGAGTTCGGAGACGTTTTTAGTACTGAAGGACCTAATTTATTTTGCAACATTTGTGAGAAACCCATAGCGGCAGGCATGCGTTCACAAGTTACGCAACATTTTGTGACAGCGAAACACGTGAAATGTGCATTTTTAAAAAAGTCCACACAACGTTGGCTTCTCGAAATGCAGGAAGTGAGATCTGGTCCAGCAAACTGCTAGTTCTCACAAGACATTTGTTACGCATTTCTTACGGCTGATATCCCACTGAACATACTGCAGAATCCAGTGCTACGTGGCACGTTAGAAAAGTACGTCAAACTTCCTCTCCCTGACGAATCAACACTGCGTAAGAACTATTTACCTAAACTTCACTCTGAGTGCACAGAATTCGTAGTGAAGTTGGAGACTAAGCTGTGTGGATTACAATGGACGAGACGACCGACGATGCTGGCCGTTACTGTAGTTGGTGCGTTAAAATGCGATCAATCACAGTTATTTTTACTGACAGCTGTTCATCTTGAGAAAACCAACAGTTACACAATAGCTAGAGCTTTCAATGATGCTATGGTGCTTCTGTGGTCTGATTGCCGGGGGCGACATTTAATTTACTTTTCACGTCAATCGAGCAAATTTACGCACTCATGTATCAGTATAAGACAATACAATCAGTGCTATGACAGATTCTTAAGAGACCCTTTCTCCCGTTGTTTAGAATGAAATTCGAAAACAGCACATATGCCCTATATGATTTCGTACCGCGTATCTGCAGGAAGTATTGCAGGATTCGGAAATTGAGGCAAGACCCGGTCTGTTAAGCGGGAATATTTGTACTGTGGACTGGATTATTGAAGCAGCTGGACGTTTCAACTATTTTTAGAGTAACTGGGGGGCATGAATACGATACAAATTTAAGAACATATTTTGGAAACTTGATCACATATTTTCCCACTTTTAAGCACATAAATACATACATATTTCTGGAAAGTTAAGCACATAATTATCCGGGCCCTACTGATAACCAAGGGAGTATTAGGCATAGTGAAGGGAAAAAGCCATAGACGATCTGGTTAGAAACGCTCTATAAAGTTCGAACTTTCGCCGCTAGGTGTCAGTGACAGTGGCGTCTGGCACCCAAAGTTGGAACTACTTGAAATTGAACATGTTGGGAGCCCACGGGCGTTCAATTAAAATACCATGCTATGGCCATTTGGCTGCAATTCATATATAATTTAACACTTCATAGACGAGCGGGTTGGTACAGTGCTGATCCACTGTCAAAATGGCTCGAGGCTGCAGGTTTCTCATTGGTTGTTGATGGAATATATCTACTGTATATTTATTGGTTTTTAACTTGCTTGGTTTAGGTTCCTTGATTGCTCCATATTGCACAATGGAGCTGAATTGACGGTACTGTTATTTATAGCACGTTGTTTTGAAAATCATTCTCCGCGTGGCTAAATTTTAGAACATATCGTGGGGGCCGTAATTTTATATCTGTTTAGTCAAAGGCCCTATTTAAATACCTTGTTACTTCAGAAAGCGATCTTGATTTACAGTTTTGTGTGATTTCTGTGCGGTGTAGGCCTACTGCAATAATGTATAGGTGTGTAAATTAGGATTTGTTTTATGTAATATCCCAAATGTACTGTCAGATACTTACAGTATCTCACGCGTATAATTGCAGGCTGAAACTTTCAAATACGTCAGTTTAACAAGTGTAACTACATCGCACATTAATTAAAATATTGAAGATTTCCCATTATTTTAATTTGATATCAAACGGGCCGCACTCACAACAAACCTTTTGGCAAATAATCTTTATCCCCCTGTCCAGACACTTTTCTAACAGCAAACTGGATATGGGCAGCGTTCAGCTAATCGCGAAGTGAACCAGTTCTGTACTGTACAGTTCATGCCACGGTTTTTGGCCGGTGAACCCTGATTTCACAGTCGTACAGATGACAAGTGGCGAGCCTCAGACATGTGAAATTGATACATGAGTTGCTTCCAGTGCAATTGAAAACTCACGTATCAATTACACGGTATGCGTGAGGCTCGCAGACTCCCCTCTGTACGACTGTGAAACCGGGACCAAAACCGTGGCGTAAACTGTACCTAGCCCTTCGTCTATATGGGACTGGTACTAGGTACCTATCATACGGAAATTTTAAGTCATTACAAGCGCTGATTACTGAATTTCTCAACCTTATACTACGTATATTAACGAATTTTCCGGTGGAAATGTTAATATTTCTGCAAACGAAATGTTATTTCATGTATCCCTTTGAACTACCATGCTGAATAAATTTAAAAAGTAATTAAACAAGTAAATATTGACATTAACATTCTTAAATAATATGAAGTATTATAAGTTTACAATATTACAAAAATAAAGTTAAAATCTTCTACTATAGGCCTATAGAAATGAATATTTGTTAGTTCTTCTATGCGCTTCACTAACATTTATCAGATTGGGATGAAACTTTGGTGAGCTGTTATGCGTGCGCCCTCGATGGTTTCTGAATTAGTAAATCCAATTTGCAATAGATGGCGCACAAGTCGTTTCAATAAATGAATGTTGGCCCTCAAGTTGTATCAACGAGTGCACATTCTTGACAAAATCGAATTGAATAAAATACAAACAGCGTCATTTCTGTTGGTATATGACGTAATATTACAATAGTATGCGCGCGAGTCGTTTCAACAAAAAAGAATTGGTGAGCTGTTGCCACGCATAAATTGGTAGATCTCACAGAAGAGCACAAAACAAAAAGCGATTACGAGCTTCTTAAATACCGTAAGCGAGGAACGACGAGGAACGACAGGAAACGAAACAACTCATTTACATCGTGTATTTAAGTGGTTAAGTAACGCTGTTTGTTTTAAAACTGTTAATAGCACATACTTTAGATTGTAAACTGTGTTCTGTTATTGACTATAGCACAAATATATATTGCTTCAAATGTGTGGAATAGGTCGAGAAAATCCAAGCCTTTCACATGGCCAATTAAATGTTGCATGCTGACGAGCGGAAGACCTGAAAAATTTATTTGATAATGCAGAAGACGGAAAAACATTAAATATTGTATATCCTGAAGCACTTGAACAAACTTTTACAAATTTATACACAAAAAGTAATTGTCTTTCATTTATTTTTTGCACATGCAAATGTGTCTGATTTGTATAGGCCTATGTGTACCTACTTAAGGAGAAAAAGAGGCATTGCAACGTTTGTAGCACACAGCTAGTTCATTATAAAAATTAGAAATTAAAAATCAAAAATTTAAATTTAAAATTTATCATTTAAAATTTAAAAATTAAAAATTAGAAATTAAAAATTAAAAATTAAAAATTAAAAACTAAAAATTAAAAATTAAAAATTAAAAATTAAAAATTAAAAATTAAAAATTAAAAATTAAAAATTAAAAATTAAAAATTAAAAATTAAAAATTAAAAATTAAAAATTAAAAATTAAAAATTAAAATAAAAAATAAAAAATAAAAATCAAAAATTAAAAATTAAAAATTAAAAATTTAAAATTAGAAATTAAAAATTAAAATTAGATGGAATATTGAAAAAATTAAAAATACAATACCGTAAATTAAAACTAATTATAAAAACAAAACATTAATTATTAAAATTAATGTTAAATAAAGAAATACATATAAAATATTCGAAAAAGTTCTATCATACAATGGGCTAATAGAACTGGAGCCGTGGGCACTAACTTCACGATGGGGGGAACGTACTTACTGTACTGTCTTGAACAACCCAGCAGGAGCTTGAGGTTAATGCATGTTACTTTATATTCAGTCTTTATTTCTTCAGATTAAATTTTGATTTGGCTTTGTTTTGTAGCGTTATGAATGCATTGGACGTCATGCGACCAGGAAGTGCAGATAGGATAAGTATTGTGGCACGGACACATGCAAATAACAAACTTACTTGCTACTTGCTACTTCTTATCTGCACAACCGTACACATTTCCCGGACATAACATACTTTACGTCAAATAACAATTCCCGCAACCCCTACAGGCTGTTTCAAAATGCTGGTGCATTCTTTGCTTTTAAGGGGCACACATTTCACAAATAACTCAATATTTCTGCAAATACTTCAGAGTTTATCTTGAATTCCTTCTCATATGTGTATATTTCTAGGCGTTCTGAATATCAAATAAATAACAAGTAGTCCCGTGAAGAACTATACAACCTAATTTCATATATCTCTTTTATGTTAATTGACACTATCAACATATAAAATTTCAGTTTAATTGCTGTAATAGATTCGTAGATATAGAGAACCGTCTAAATATTTCGGGTGATCGCCCTGTTGGATTGTTATATAAATATAGGACTTATTAGAGTTATGAAGATTATTGTGTAGGTGTAGTATTCAAACTTCAATCGCATGATTAGGATACAAGATATGAAGATCAGATTTAACATTTCGCACAGCTGCGATATTCTGGTTATAAAAGCAATTTAAATAAATTAGATGCCAGTGGCTTCAAATTTGTATAAGCATTTACCGTACCAAGTTTCACTGCTCTCGGATGGTTAGCCTACACGTCCATTTCAATATTTAGATTTCGCGTCGCGGCCATGTTGGATTTGTGCTCACCAGGTAATTGAAAGTCCCAAAGGTGAACTTATGTTCATAGCCTCTATCAACATACAAAATTTCAGTTTGATTGCTATCATAGATTAGTAGATATTGAGAACCGTCTAAATATTTCGGTTGGTTGCCATGTTGGATTTTTATACCAGGTGGCCCGTTTCCCCCGTGCAATCTAGTTTTAGATGTCCCGCAAACACTAATGCTGTATGGGATGCCTAATAACTGATTTCCACAGGGGCCACAGTGCATGCTGGCCGATTACGTCAGAATACGAAGGAATAACAACCGGACAGCCGCTAGGTGCATGTTCCTCAGCTCTACACGTCTAATGTACCCCATTGCCTTTTCGACCCTCGCATTTGAGAGCGCAATATACTCATAAAATGTGGTAGAACGACACGACAGTTGCTGGCAACATATTGAAAATGGCTGGTGTACTCAGCATCGATGAGTACACGGACATTATACTAATATATGGAGAAGCTGGTCGTAATGCTGTTGAAACTCGTAGACGGTATGCACTGGTGTTTCCAGATAGACGCCTGTCGTCTCGACAAGTATTTCGCCGAACAGAGCTGCAATTACGAACGAATGGAATGTTCCAGGTCTAGACCCGTCTGCGGTAATGCTGAAGTTGTACGGAATGGACAAGAGTACTTCGAAGGGAATCCTACACACGGTCAGTTACACTTCACCTTACTGAGCTACTGCTGATAATAGTAATAGTAATAATAATAATAATAATAATAATAATTTTAATTTTGTATTAGAATGTATTTATTAATTACTATTGATAATAAATTTGTGATATGTCTCAGGAATCTGACGGCAAAATCAGTAGAGATTATCTGTGACACATTAATTATTTTTCACAGCATTATACGATTTGTATTAATTTTCAATACAAGAGTGCATACAATAATACGTTTATTTTATAAATTAATGTTTATTTAGGTAATCATTTTTTATGCGACGTATAGCTAGTTGTTTGCTGTTCATGCTGGACAATCGAGGTAGTAGTTCATTAAATAGTGCTGGTGCAAGATAATTTAGTCTCTTGAAACCATAATAATAATAATAATAATAATACGAACGATCTATGTTACAATGTGCACATATTTATTGTTGCTTAGAGCAAAGAGAAGCTGCAAGGAAGCTAGGAGTGCCACGAACTTCAATACAGAGGATCCTCAAGGAGCGAAAATGTCATCCGTATAAGCCGCACCTACACCAACAACTGTATGGAAATGATTTCGATCACAGGGTAGCATATTGCCGAAGAATGGCCGCTGCATTACAGCAAGATCCTCATTTCGCCAGGAATATTCTGTGGAGTGATGAATGCTATTTCGCCAATGATGCCAACGTCAATACTCACAATCTTCATTACTGGGCTCCAGTGAACCCCCACTGGGTTCGAGGACAGCATGTTCAGATCCACTGGGGAGTTAATGTGTGGTGTGGTATTCTGGGAGACTAAATAATTGGGCCTGATTTATAGCCCCCAGACTCACAGGTAGGAATTATCTTGAATTTCTACAAACCGACTTGACTCTGGAAAACCTTCTAGAAGATATTCCACTCCAGGTTGTATTACAACATTGGTACCAGCATGATGGTGCTCCACCTCACACCTTCCGAGCCGTTACGGAATATCTAAATGCACGATACCCAGAACGGTGGATAGGTCGTGGAGGCCCCTGGCAGTGGCCAGCACGATCGCCTGATCTAATCCCTCTGGACTTCTTTCTGTGGGGCTATATAAAATCAAAAGTCTACGAAACGGTGCCAGAATATATTGATCAATTAAAACAACGTATTGGTGAGGCCTGTGCTGCAGTGACACCTGAAATGTTACGACGTGTCCGTGCAGACATTGCGAGACGTGTTTAGCATTGTATTCGCCACCAGGGACATGTCTTAGAGCATATTCATTATGAATAGCTGTCCAAGTGTGATATTTTAATTTATTTTATTTTCTAAGATTTTATGGAATAATATGTGAGTTTTTGTCCACATAGCAAGCAATGCTATTGTAGAGTGAAATTTTTGTAGCGTACATGTACAAATTAATATGTTATTAAACTTTCTTTTCTGCATCTTTGGCGTGTTTACAAACTAATCCTGTTTATTACAGAAATCGTTGTTTGCAAAGGAGCGTTACAACGTGGTATACAATATGTTGCATGTTGTGCAACTATTTAGCAGTAGTTTTACTACACAAGTACTGTAACAGGATTCCTATTATTATTATTATTATTATTATTATTGTAACTATGATGTCTGCACTAGACTGTAATAATAAAATTACAATAGTGACACAGATTATCAGACAAATTCTTCACGCACTCAAGTACACGGGGCTACATGCCCACTATGTTGTAAAGCCCCTGAAATTCAACAACTCAACAACTCAACGGTGAAATTCAACGTACTGTGTGAAGGCTTCGATCACAATTACGATGTACAGTCTGCACGACATCAGAATTGTTGCAGACGGGTCTAGCCAGGCTGGCATGTGCTTCAATCCATTAGCACTTAAATACAGCTCTGTTCGGGGAAATTCATGTACAAAAGGCCGGCGTCTATTGATGTGCGAGCTTTGGTGGGATTGTGACCAGATTCTCCACAGATTAGAATTATGTGTGTGTGCGCTCGTTTTTGGTGAATACCTCAGCCATTGTCGATGTGTTGATAGCAACTTTAATACTGCTGTGCCACGTGCAAAGCTACTATTCTGCGCTCTCCAGCTAGACTTCATACCGCTTTGGGGCGTATTAGACGGGAGCACTGAGGAACATGCAGTGTGCGGCCGTCTGGTTGTTATCTCTTGGCATTCTGACGTAACCTGCTTGTATGCTAGGTTACCCCTTAGCAATTCAGTTATTAGACCTCCCGTTCAACACTAGTACATGCGGGACATTTATAAGTAGATTGCACGGCGCAGGAGGGCCACCTGGTATATGTAGGCCATAGAGTTATCTACTATTAGATGACGATTTCTACGTATTTTCATTATTCAAACATTTACTTCGATCGCATGATTAATACACAAGAAATAAAAACTTAATTTTAAACGAGCACACAGCCGCCATCTTGAGGTTATGTGAACAATTAAACGAAATTAGATGTCAGTGCATTACAATGTGTATAAACATTTACTGCACCATATTTCACTGCGCTCAGATGGTTAAATCGCGAGAAAATTCTATTAAAATGTTTCACCTTCGCTTGGTCGCCATGCTCGATTTGTATTTTACAGGTTTTTAGAAGTCTCATAGATGATCTTTTAATAGTGTCCTTTATCACCGTACAAAATTTCGGGATGATATCTTTAATAGTTTCGGAGATATAGAATGCCGGTGGAATATTTCACACAGCCGCCATTTTGAGATTATGTAAACAATTGATGTAACTTAGATTCCATTGCATTACAATGTAGATAAACGTTTTCTGTACCATGTTTCATTGCGTTTGGATGTGTATTTAAATATTTCAACTTCGCTTGACCGCCATGTTCGTGTTGTAGTCAAAGGGTTTTTGTAAGTCACATAGGTGAACTTCTAGTAGTGCTCTTTATCACCGTACAAAATTTCAGGGTGATATCAGTAATAGTTTTGGAGATATAAAATGCCGGTGAAATATATCGTAAAGTCGCCATGTTGGATTTGTGAGACGTAATAAAATTTGAAGGGCACGGTCGGGGTAGGCCGAAATAGCACTATGACCTTACCGAGTTTCATGGAAATTACTCCATCCGTTTAGATGTTATTAGGGACACATACACATCCACACACACATACGCTCACACGGACAAAAGGTGATCTCAGAAGCCTATCTATATATATAAAAATCAATGTAACGTGATAGTTTGTCTGTGGGTGTGTATGTCTCCTATGCGTTCATATACCATTCGTCCGATTGCGATGAAACTTGGGTGAGATGTTGAGTACACTCCAAGGAAGGTTTCTGACTTAGTAAATCCATTTTACAATAGGTAGCGCACGCGTAGATTCAACAAATGAGCGACGATGCGCGAAGCATTTCAACAAAGTCCCGTATGTGTTCATATACCATTCGTCCGATAGCGATGAAACTTGGATGAGATGTTGTGTTCACTTACGTGAAGGTTTCAAAATTAGTGAATACATTTCACAGTAGATAGCGCACAAGTAGATCCAACAAATGAGCGACGACACGCAATGCGTTTCAAAAAAGTCCCGTATGCATTCATATACCATTCGTCCGATAGCTATGAAACTTGCGTAAAATGTTGTGTACACTGCAGGGAAATTTTCTGGCATAGTACATCTACTTTACAATAGGCAGCGCACGAGTAGATTCAACAACTGAGCTACGACGCGCGAAGAATATCAACAAAGTCACGTTTGCGTTCATATACCATTCGTCCGATAGCGATGAAACTAGGCTGAGATTTTGTGTGCACTCCAGGGAAGGTTTCTAGCTTAGTAAATCCCTTTAAAAATAGGTAGAGCACGAGTAGAATCAACAAATGAGCAACGGCGCGCGAAGCGTTTCAACAAAGTTCCATACAATTTCATATACCATTCATCCGATAGCGATGAAACTTGGGATGTTGTGTGCACTCCAGGGAAGGTTTCTGGCTTAGTACATACATTTTACAATAGGTACCGCACCAGTAGATTCAACAAATGAGCGATGACACGCGAAGCGTTTCAACTAAGTCCCGTATAAAGTCATATACCAGTCGTCTGATAGTGATAAATGTTTGGTGAATTGTTGTGTACACTCCAGGAAAGGTTTCTGGCTAAGTAAATCCATTTTACAATACGAAGCGCACGTTTATATTCAACAAATGAGTGACTACGCGCGAAGCGTTTCGACAACGTCCCGTATACGTTCACATACCATTCATCCGATTGCGATGAAACTTGGGTGAGATGTTGTGTACACTCCAGGGAAGGTTTCTGGCTGAGTACATCCATATTACAATATGTAGCGCAAGAGTAGAATCAACAAATGAGCGACGACACGCGAAGCGTTTCAACCAAGTCCCGTATGCATTCATGTACCATTCGTCCGTAGCTATGAAACTTGGGTGAGATGTTGTGTACACGTCATGGAAAATTTCTGGCTTAGTAAATCCACTATACAATATGCAGCGCACAAGTTGATTCAACAAATGAGGGACGACGCGCGAAGCGTTTCAACAAAGTCCCGTATAAGGTCATATACCATTCTGCCGTTAGCGGTGAAACTTGGGTGAAATATGGTGGACACTCCAAAGAAGGTTTCTGGCTTAGTAAATAAATTTCACAGTAGGTAGCACACGAGTAGATTCGACAAATGAACGACGACATGCGGAGCGTTTCAATACAGTCCCCTATGTCTTCATATCCCATTAGTCCGATAGCGATGAAACTTGGGTGAGATGTTGTGGACACTTACGTGACGGTTTCTAACTTAGTAAATACATTTTACAGTAGGTAGCGCACGAGTAGATTCAACAAATGAGTGACGGAGCGCGAATCGTTTAAACAAAATCAGGTATGCGTTCATATACTATTCATCCGATTGCGATGAAACATTGATCAGTTATTGTGTACCCGCCAGGGAAGGGGACTTAGTAAATCCATTTCACAATAAGTAGCGCAAGAGTAGATGCAACAAATGGGTGACGACGCGCGAAGCGTTTCAACAAAATCCCCTATTGCGTTCATATAACATTCTTCGATTGCGATGAAACCTTGATGAGTTATTGTGTACACGCCAGGGAAGGGCTTCGACTTAGTAATACATTTCCCAATAGGTAGCGCACGAGTAGATTCAACAAATGAGTGACAGCGCACGAATCGTTTAAACAAAACCCCGTATACGTGCATATACAATTCATCCGATTGCGATGAATCATTAATGAGTTATTGTGCACACGCCAGGGAAGGATTTCGACTTAGTAAATCCATTTCACAACAGGTAGCGTACGAGTAGATTCAACAAATGAGTGACAGCGATGAAACTTTTGAAAGTTGTTGTGCACGCTTCCACGAATGGTTCTAAATTAGAAAATCCATTTTACGATAGCTTAGAGGCAGTTAACATGTTGTGTATTCAAAAGCACTTCAAGAAACAGAATTTCAACGCCAACACTTTCTTTGATTGGCATTGCAACGCATGCCGGGTACAGCTTGTATATATATAAATCAATGTTACGAGATAGTTTGTCTGTCTGTGGGTGTGTATGTCTCCTATGCGTTCACATACCCCCCATCCGATTGCGTTGGAACTTGGGTGAGATGTTGAGTACTCTCCAAGGAAGGTTTCTGGCATAGTAAATCCATTTTACAATTGGCAGCGCACAAGTAGATTCAACAAATGAGCGACGACGCGTGAAGCGTTCCAACGAAGTCCGTTATTCATCCGATTGCGATGAAACGTAGGTGAGATGTTGAGTACACTCCAGGGAAGGTTCCTGGCTTAGTAGATCCATTTTACAATAGGTAGCGCACGAGTAGATTCAACAAATGAGCGACGACGCGCTAAGCGCTTCCTCAAAGTCACGTATACGTTCATACACCATTCGTCCTATAGCGATGACACTTGGGTGAGATATTGAGTACACTCTAAAGAAGGATTCTGGCTTAGTAAATCCACTTTACAACAGGTAGCGCACGAGTAGATTCAATAAATGGGCGACGACGCGCGAAGCGTTTCAACAAAGTCCCGTATGGGTTCATATGCCATTCGTCCGATAGCGATGAAAATTGGGTGACATGTTGATTACACTCCAACGAAGATTTCTGGTTTAGTAAATCCATTTTACAATAGGCAGCGCACGAGTAGATTCAACAAGTGGTCGACGACACGTGAATCGTTTCAACAAAGTCCCGTACGCGTTCATATACCATTCATCCGATAGCGATGGAACATGGGTGAGTTGTTGTGCACCCTGCAGAGAAGGATTTTTGACTGAGTAAATTCATTGTACAATAGGCAGCGCACGGGTAGGTTCTACAAATGAGTGACGGCGCGCTAATCGTATAAATAAAATCCCGTATGCGTTCATAGCCTATGCCATTCATCCGATTTCGATGAAACTTGAGTGAGTTATTGTGCACACTGCAGGGAACGTTTCTAATTTGGTAAGTCCATTGTATAATAGGTAGCGCACGAATAGTTTCAACTAATGAGTGACGGCGCGCGAATCGTTTCAACAAAGTTCCATCTGCGTTCATATACCATTCATCCGATTGTGATGAAACTAGGATGAATTGTTGTGCATAATGCAGGGAAGGTTTCTGACTTAGTAAATCCATTGTACAATAGGTAGCGCACGAGTTGATTCAACAAATGAGTGACGATGCGCGAATCGTTTCAACAAAGTTCCATCTGCGTTCATATACCATTCATCCGATTACGATAAAACTTTGGTGAGTTGTTGTGTACGCTCCCACGCATGTTTTAAATTAGTAAATCCATTTACGATCGTTAGAGGCAGTTATCGGAAATTGAAGAAAATATTGTGTATCCAAAAGCACTTCAAGAATCAAAATTACAATGCCAACACTCTTTTTGATTGGCATTGCAACGCATGCCGGGTACAGCTTGTCTTATATATAAAAGTGAAAGTCTGTATGTATGTATGTGGGTGGGTTGGTTCCGTATACAAATCTACACCGTTCCACCAATCTCAACCAAATTTTGCATACACATAATTTAGGACCCAGAAGGAACCGCTGGCTACATGAATTTTCGATAGTCTTTCTCATTCTTCTGATTTCGGCCCTTTTGCACTCAAGCACAGGCTAATCAAATCATAAAATATACTCATGAAGGAATGGCAAGATAGATAGTTTCCATGGCAACATAGCTCAAGTCGAGACACGGCCGTCTGGATGCCAGTTGCGCTCTGCACTACCGGTATAGAAAATGAGCATCTTTACTTGAAATCCCGTTAGTTACTCACCTACTCACACAGCACTGTCAACCGAGTTTAGCATAACAAAGACTTGACACTATCTTCTACTATATATTTGTCAAATACCACTCACTCACTCACTCACTCACTCATTCATTCATAACGAAACCTCAGAAACCACCGAACGGATTGGAATGAAATTTGGTATGCTGCTTCTACAAGGGCCACAAATGCCCACTAAGAGAGGATTTTTGTATATTCAGGTTCTAAAGGGGTGTTAAGGGGGTAGACCTGCATTTCATTGAATAGCAATATCTCCCGATTGGTTTCATTGGGGGATGTGGTACTCGGTACATAAACTCATCATTAAAAATAAGAAGACACGAGTCGGAGGGTTTTTCGATGTGGTGTATATTATGAGGTGAAAGGGGGTGAAAAGTGGGGATTGAAAGATTCCTAACGGAGCGTGTATCTCTTAAACGACATAGGCGAGGAGTTTGAAACTCAGCGGAAAAAATCAGCATGAAAGTAAGTAAATATGTGTTTGATCGCTTTTTCATAAATCCAATTTAAGGGCCCCATGGGGAGGGGTGAAATTCTGGGGGGGGGGGGGGACAGGAAAGAAAGTGTCCTAACTGATTGACTGACTGACTCACTCATCAAACTCAGGGGGAAAAACTGCTTTAAGGTAAGTAAATAGCTGTTAGACAGTTTTTTTTTCATAAATCAAATTTAAGGGGTTCATGGGGAGGGGTGAAATTCTGAAAAAAGAAAATTGAAAGAAAATGTCCTGACTAACTCACTCACTCACTCACTCATCATCGCCCAGCCAAAAGTATTGAAGTTTGGGGATATGTTCATTGTATGTCAAAACCGTCTACTAAGGGAGGATTTTCGGATATTCAGGTTCTAAAGGGGTCTTAAGGGGGTTAAACCTGCATTTCATTGAATAACAATATCTCCCGATTGGTTTCATTGGGGGATGTAATACACGGCATATAAACTCATCATTAAAAAGTAAGAAGGCACGTTTCTGAGGGTTTTTCGATGTGGTGTATATTATGAGGTGAAAGGGGTGAAAAGTAGGGATTGAAAGATTCCTAATGGAGCGTGTATCTCTTAAACAACATAGGCGAGGAATTTGAAACTCAGCGGAAAAAATCAGCATAGAAAATAAGTAAATATATGTTTGACCGTTTTTTCATAAATCCAATTTAAGGGGCCCATGGGGAGGGGTGAAATTCTGGGGGGGGGGGGGGGAACAGGAAAGAAAGTGTCCTAACTGATTGACTGACTGACTCACTTATCAAACTCAGGGGGAAAAACTGCTTTAAAGTAAGTAAATAGCTATTCGACAGTTTCTTTTGATCAATCAAATTGACGGGGTTCATCGGGAGGGGTGAAATTCTGAAGAAAGCAAATGAAAGAAAATGTTCCGACTCATTCACTCACTCATCATCGCCCAGCCAAAAATATTGAAGTTGGAAACATGGCATTTTGGGGATATGTTCGTTGTATGTCAAAACCGTGCACTTAGGGAGGATTTTTGGATATTCAGGCTCTAAAGGGGTCTTAAGGGGGTTAAACCTGCATTTCATTGAATAACAATATCTCACGAGTGGTTTTATTTGTGGATGTGATACTCGGCATATAAACTATTCATTAAAAATAAGCAGACATGTGTCTAAGGGTTTTTCGATGTGGTGTATTATTATGAGGTGAAAGGGGTGAATAGTGGGGGTTGAAGGATTCCTAACGGAGCGTGTAGGCCTATCTCTTAAACGACATAGGCGAGAAATTTGAAACTCAGCGAAAAAAATCAGCTAAATAAATAAGTAAATCGGTGTTCGACGTTTTTTTTTAATAAATTAATTTAAGGGGCCAATGGTGTGGGGTGAAATTCTGGGGGGGGAAAGGAGAGAAAGTGTCCTAACTGACTGACTAACTCACTCATCAAACTCGGAGGAAAAAGACAGCTTAAAAATAAGGTAATAGGTGTTCAAGAGTTTTTTCATCAATCCAATTTAAGGGGCCCATGGGGAGGGGTGAAATTCTGGTAAAAATAATTGAAGGAAAATGTCCTGTCTGACTCACTCACTCATCACGCCCAGCGAAAACTATTAAAGTTGGAAAAATGAAATTTTGGGAATATGTTCTCTGTATGTCGATAACGTCAACTAAGGAATGATTTTTGTTTATTCGGGTTTTAAAGAGATGTTAAGGGGATAAACGTGCATTTCATTGAATAACGATATCTCATGAGTTGTTTCTTTGGGGATGTGATATTCGGTATATAAACTAATCATTAAAAATAATCAGACATATATCTAAGGGTTTATCGGTGTGGTGTATATTATGAGGTGAAATGGGTGAAAATTGGAGGTTGAGGGATTCTTAACGGAGAGTGTATCTCTTAAACGACATAGGCGAGGAGTTTGAAACTCGGAGGAAATCAATCAGCTTAAAAATAAATAAATAAATAAAATAAATAGGTGTTCGACCGTTTTTTCATAAATCCAATTTAAGGGGCCTATCGGGAGGGGTGAAATTCTGGAAGAAAACGTCCACTAAGGAAGGATTTTTGGATGTTCACTCTCATCGACCAACCCAAACTATTACATATTAGCAGAATATTTTGGGGATATGTTTGTTGTGTGTCGAAAACGTCTACTAAGGAGTTTTTTTTTGGATATTCAGGTTCTAAAGGGGTGTTAATGGGGTTAAACCTGCATTTCGTTGAATAACAATATGACACGACTATGACGCGAGCGAAGCGAGGCTAAAGATGAGATGGTGTGTGTCTGTGTATTACTCAATCACGCAAGTACCACTGGTCCGATTTACATGAATTTTACATGGAAGTAGCTGATTTATCTGGTTAACATATTGGTTACTTTTGATTTCAATACTTTGCATTATTTAAAGATGGCGACCATTTCAGTGACGTCACTACACCCTTTGGTTTAAAACTTTCATATTTCCATTTCAAATAAAAAGAGAACGCTCAGAAATAGCAAACTTTTGATGGCATATACGAGGTTTAAAATTACATTTTCTATCCGAAAGGTATCTCCAACCGTTAGCGAGTAAAACCTAAATTTGTGCTATTAACACGGTCAACGCCGAGCGGTGTAGTTGGACAAAATGTTCCATCCTTAATCTCCCTCTGCGCAGCCCCTCGCCTATCCCCTGTTTTAACTGTCACCTTCACATTTTAATTTATTTATGACGCGTGGCGAAGCACGGGTACTTCAGCTAGTCTTATATATAAAAGTGAAAGTCTGTATGTATATGGGTATGTATGTGGATCTGTTCCGTATACAAATCTACACCGTTCCACCAATCTCAACCGAATTTTGCATACACATAGTTTAGGACCCAGAAGAAACCGCTGGCTACATGAATTTTCGATAGTCTTTCTCATTCTTCTGATTTCGACCCGTTTGCACTCCAGCACATGCTAATCCCTATATATATTATAATTGTGAAAATCTGTGTGTCCGTGTGTGTGTGTGTGTGTGTGTGTGTGTGAGTGTGTGTGTTAGTTTGTTACCTCTTGACACTAAAACGGCTGGACGGATTTGGATGAAATTTGAAATGGAAACAGCTTATACCTTGGGATAACATATAGGCTGCCTTTCGTCCGGAAATAAATCATTGTTCCCGTGGAATGGGCAACATAACTGAAAAGTCACCAAAAATACTCAACCAGGACAAAATATCGAAGTTGTCGCATAAAGACCGGACAAAGCTCATTTTACTTCCCTCGATGCAAGAAACAATACTCGGTAGGTCCCTACGGGACACCGAAAACTACATTTTAAGGCTCTAAAACCAACAGTTTCAAAGATATTCGCAGAAAACTATCTTCGCTCTGATTGATGAACTAATCGCCAGTCCGTTTCCATGGCAACACTACCTCAAGGTATGACATCCGATTTTCTATATATCCCTCTAGGAGGCAATGCCAATTCATTTATTATCTTTTTCAAGATATATATAAACACAATAAGAACAGTGTAGCGCGCCTGCCTCCCGTCCGGAGGCCCCGGGTTCGATTCCCGGCTCCGTCAGAGATTTTAGACACTGACGTGAGGGCTGCAACGGGCTGAACTCAGATTCGTGAGGAAAATCGAGTAGCTGTGAGGCAGCGCGCCGGTCACGAAGAACAAGATTAACGGCTGAGGGGACACTATGCACTGACCACGCGTCACCACAATATCTACAGGCCAAATGGCTGGGAAGCGGTCGCATGATAGGCCTAGACCCTTCATGGGCTGTAGTGCCAGGGGTAAAAAATATTAGGGGAAGCGCCTTCTAATACCACCTTTAATTTTTAAACACTACAGTAGCGGCTATTAAATAAAGGTAGCGATATAGCTACGTTCAACTTCTTAAACACTGGGCTCACAAATCCCGTATAGTTAAGTACAAATATCGGTCTGGTCATAATTTCAATAGCAACGAAGCTCTGAGGCGGCTATTGCCATTTCCTTAACACTTAAGGCATCCCGCCGTCATATAACTCAATGTGCACTTATCAAATTGTGAACCAGTCTATTTTACTGAAAAGAATTTCTACCAGCGAGTATCCACTCCGGCAAAAACCACACTCACTACATTTTCCAAAATTTACACAAGACATGATTTTTAAAGCACTCTTCTGTATGTTGAGGTACAGAGACATACCACATGGAAAAATACAATAAAATGTTGGCAAATCTGAGTTCAAGGAACTGCTGTCCAGAATAGGCTTTCGGTACTGGTTATGCTGCCCATGTTCGTAACATGGAATGTTTTCCTTTGACAATGCATCTACACCATGTGCGAGGGCAACGCATTTCAAAGATCGCTAAAAGCACAATAATCAGGAAATTGGAGAACAATGTAAAGTCGGAGTGAATATTCAAGGAGAAATAATTTCATCTCTGAGATTTACTGATGACATCGTCATCTTGGCCAATACGCCAGAAGATTTGAACGAGTTTTTGAATGGTATGGACTCCGTCTTGACGAATGAATTCATGATGAAAATCAATAAATGTAAAACAAAATTATTGGAATGCAGCCGAAATAAATCAGAAACCTCTATGGACATCAAATTGGCAGGTGAAACGCTACGGGAAGTAGGAGACTTCTGTTACCGGTACTTAGGAAGCAAAATAACCAGTAATGGACGAAGCAAAGAGGATATAAAAAGCAGGTTGGCTCAGGCAAGGAAAGCATTTCTACACAAAAAGGAATCTCTTGACATCGAATATACATTTAGGTATTAGGATGTCATTTTTGAAAGCTTTTGAGTCACTATAAGGAAGTGAAACTTGGAATAATGGTGCTGCAATAAAGAGGAGAATTGAAGCGTTTGAAATGTAGTGTTACGGGAGAATGATGAAGATCAGATGGTTAGATAGGGTATCAAATGAAGAGCTATTAAGACGAGTGGGAGAGGAGAGATGTTTCTGGCGACTGCTAATGAAGAGAAGAGATAGGTTGGTACGACACATATTAAGATACCCAGGAATAGCAAGCTTAGTTATGGATGGGAGGGTCAAGGACAAGAACTGTAGGGGAAGACCAGGGTTATACAGATTGCCTCGGATGTAGGGTGTGGTAGCTATGTAGTGATGAAACGATTAGCTCAGGAGAGCGAGGCATGGAGGGCTGCATCAAACCAGTCAAAAAACTAAAGACTCAAACAACAACAATGGGGAATTTAAATTACTTAGAGAGGCATGTGAGGCAAAAGGGTTGTTGGAGAATTTCAATCCCTGGGATGTAACACTGGAAGTGACTGCATAATGTACATCAGCGACCAAGGTGAGAGATATTTTACTATAGGTCTATTAATAGCGACATGTTGACGTTCAAATCATCAATAAGTGTGGCAAAATTATACCCAGAATACCTTAAGGAAAAATACTTCTAATTCCCCATATTCAGATAGATTTGCCATTCCAGGTGTACGTTTAGACAAAACCATTTTTTCCCATGGACAACTGTATGTGGCGTGCTGGCGAGTATCCGGCCAACAAAATCGTTATGTCTCAGCAGAAGATGGCAAAACCAAAACTAAAATTTTCAAATGTGTTCACAACTCTATAAAATTCCCACTTTGCTGCTCATATCTATATACTGTATGTATCAGAATTCTCAGAATTTGAATCTACCCACCTGTAGCCGCGATTGCTGTAATAGAATAAACCAATTATCAGCAATAATGCATCGTCCCCATTGTCCTGATCGCGAGCGAAGCCGCGGGTACCTGCTAGTCAAATCATAAAATATACTCATGAAGGAATGGCAAGGCGGATAGTTTCCATGGCAACATAGCTCAAGTCGAGACACGGCCGACTGGATGCCATTTGCGCTCTGCACTGCCGGTATAGAAAATGAGGATCTTTACTTGAAATCACGTTAGTTACTCAACTTCTCACACAGCACTGTCAACCGAGTTTAGCATAACAAAGACTTGACACTATCTTCTACTATATATTTGTCAAATACCACTCACTCACTCATTCATTCATCACGAAATCTCAGAAACCATCAAACGGATTGGAATGGAATTTGGTATGCAGCTTTCCCAAGGGCCGCAAATGCCCACTAAGAGAGGATTTTTGGATATTCTGGTTCTAAAGGGGTGTTAAGGGGGTAGACCTGCATTTCATTGAACAGCAATATCTCCCGATTGGTTTCATTGGGGGATGTGATACTCGGCACATAAACTCATCATTAAAAATAAGAAGACACGAGTCGGAGGGTTTTTCGATGTGGTGTATATTATGAGGTGAAAGGGTTGAAAAGTGGGGATTGAAAGATTCCTAACGGAGCGTGTATCTCTTAAACGACATAGGCGAGGAGTTTGAAACTCAGCGGGAAAAAATCAGCATAAAAATAAGTAAATATGTGTTTGATCGTTTTATCATAAATCCAATTTAAGGGGCCCTTGGGGAGGGGTGAAATTCTGGAGGGGGGGGGAGAAACAGGAAAGAAAGTGTCCTAACTGATTGGCTGACTGACTCACTCATCAAACTCAGGGGGAAAAACTGCTTTAAAGTAAGTAAATAGCTGTTCGACAGTTTTTTTCATAAATCAAATTTCAGGGGTTCATGGGGAGGGGTGAAATTCTGAAAAAAGAAAATTGAAAGAAAATGTCCTGACTCACTCACTCACTCATCATCGCCCAGCCAAAATTATTGAAGTTAGAAACATGACAGTTTGGGGATATGTTCATTGTATTTCAAAACAGTCTACTAAGGGAGGATTTTCGGATATTCAGGTTCTAAAGGGGTCTTAATGGGGTTAAACCTGCATTTCATTGAATAACAATATCTCCCAATTGGTTTCATTGGGGGATGTGGTACACGGCATATGAACTCATCATTAAAAAGTAGGACAAGTGTCTGAGGGTTTTTCGATGTGGTGTATATTATGAGGTGAAAGGGGTGAAAAGTAGGGATTGAAAGATTCCTAACGGAGCGTATATGTCTTAACCGACATAGGCGAGGAGTTTGAAACTCAGCGGGAAAAATCAGCATAAAAATAAGTAAATATGTGTTTGACCGTTTTTTCATAAATCCAATTTAAGAGGCCCATGGGGAGGGGTGAAATTCTGTGGGGGGGGGGGGGACCAGGAAAGAAAATGTCCTAACTGATTGACTGACTCACTCACTCATCGAATTCAGGGGGATAAACTGCTTTAAAGTAAGTAAATAGCTGATCGACAGTTTTTTATCAATCAAATTGAAGGGGTTCATCGGGAGGGGTGAAATTCTGAAGGAAAAAAAATGAAAGAAAATGTCCTGACTCATTCACTCACTCATCATAGCCCAGCGAAAAATATTGAAGTTGGAAAAATGGCATTTTGGGGATATGTTCGTTGTATGTCAAAACCGTACACTAAGGGAGGATTTTTGGATATTCAGGCTCTAAAGGGGTCTTAACGGGGTTAAACCTGAATTTCATTGAATAACAATATATCACGAGTGGTTTCATTTGTGGATGTGATACTCGGCATATAAACTAATCATTAAAACTAAGCAGACATGTGTCTAAAGGTTTTTCGATGTGGTGTATTATTATGAGGTGAAAGGGGTGAAAAGTGGGGGTTGAAAGATTCCTAACGGAGCGTGTAGGCCTATCTCTTAAACGACATAGGCGAGAGATTTGAAACGCAGCGAAAAATCATCAGCTAAAAAGATAAGTAAATCGGTGTTCGACCGTTTTTTCATAAATTAATTTAAGGGGCCAATGGAGTGGGGTGAAATTCTGGGGGAAAAAAGGAGAGAAAGCGTCCTAACTGACTAACTCACTCACTCACCAAACTCAGGGGAAAAAGACAGCATTAAAAATAAGTTAATAGGTGTTCAAGCGTTTTTTCATCAATCCAATTTAAGGGGCACATGGGGAGGGGTGATATTCTGGTAAAAATAATTGAAAGAAAATGTCCTGTCTGACTCACTCACTCATCACGCCCAGCGAAAACTATTAAAGTTGGAAAAATCAAATTTTGGGAATATGTTCGCTGTATGTCGAAAACGTCAACTAAGGAATGATTTTTGTTTATTCGGGTTTTAAAAAGATGTTAAGGGGGTAAACGTGCATGTCATTGAATAACGATATGTCATGAGTTGTTTCTTAGGGGATGTGATATTCGGTATATAAACTAATCATTAAAAATAATCAGACATATGTCTAAGGGTTTATCGATGTGGTGTATATTATGAGGTGATAGGGGTGAAAATTGGGGGTTGAGGGATTCTTGACGGAGCGTGTATCTCTTAAAGGACATAGGCGAGAAGTTTGAAATTCGGCGGAAAAAGAACAGCTTAAAATACAAGTAAATAGGTGTTCGACTGGTTTTTTTTTTCATAAATCCAATTTAAGGGGCCCTTGGAGAGAGGTGAAATTCCGGAAAAAAAACAGGAAAGAAAGTGTCCTAAGTGATTGACTCACTTACTCACTCATCAAACTCAGGGGGAAAACGGCTTTAAATAAGTAAATAGGTGTTCGACCGTTTGTTTCATAAATCCAATTTAAGGGGTTCATGGGGAGGGGTGAAATTATCAAAAATAAATGAAAGGAAATGTCCTGACTGACTGACTCACTCATCATAGCCCAGCCAAAATTATTAAAGTTAGAAACATGAAATTTTGGGGATATGTTCGTTGTATGTCGAAAACGTCCACTAAGGAAAGAGTTTTGAATATTCAGGTTCTAAATAGGTGTTAAGGGGGGTAAACGTGCATTTCATTGAATAACAACATCTCACGAGTGGTTTCATTTGGGGATGTGATACTTGACATACATACTAATCATTAAAAATAAGCTGACACTTGTCTAATGGTTTTTCGATGTAGTGTATATTATGAGGTGAAAGGGATGAAAAGTGGGGGTTGAAAGATTCCTAACGGACCGTGTATATCTTAAACGACATAGGCGAGGAGTTTGAAACTCGGAGGAAATCAATCAGCTTAAAAATAAATAAATAAATAAATAAAATAAATATGTGTTCGACCGTTTTTTCATAAATCCAATTTAAGGGGCCTATGGGGAGGGGTGAAGTTCTGGAAGGAAAACGTCCCCTAAGGAAGGATTTTTGGATGTTCACTCTCATCGACCAACCCAAACGATTAAAGTTAGAAGAATGATATTTTGGGGATATGTTTGTTGTGTGTCGAAAACGTCTACCAAGGAGGGATTTTTGGATATTCAGGTTCTAAAGGGGTGTTAATGGGGTTAAACCTGCATTTCATTGAATAACAATATGGCACGACTATGACGGGAGCGAAGCGAGGCTAAAAATGAGATGATGTGCGTCTTTGTATTACTCAATCACGCAAGTACCACTGGTCCGATTTACATGAATTTTACATGGAAGTAGCTGATTTACCTGGTTAACATATAGGTTAATTTTGATTTCAATACTTTGTACTATTTAAAGATGGCGACCATTTTAGTGAGTTCACTACACCCTTTGGTTTAAAACTTTCATATTTCCATTTCAAATACAAAGAGAACGCTAAGAAATAGCAAACTTTTGATGGTTTATTATTTATTTATCGTATGGCTTTTGCTGCCGGGAGTGTCCGAGGACATGTTCGGCTCGCCTGAATCTGTAGCTGCTTCCAGCGGATACCCTAAAGGGTGACCTACAAGTTCCGTTTAATTTCAAGTAGTTCCAACTTTCGCCACCAGATATCAATGATACCTAGTGGTGAACGTTGGAACTTTGATAGAGCGTATATACGAGGTTAAAAATTACATTTTCTATCCGAAAGGTATCTCCAACCGTTAGCGAGTAAAACCTAAATTTGTGCTATAAAACACGGTCAACGCCGAGCGGAGTAGTTGGACAAAATGTTCCATCCTTAATCTCCCTCTGCGCAGCACCTCGCCTATCCCCTGTTTTAACTGTCACCTTCATATTTTAATTTATTTATGACGCGTAGCGAAGCACGGGTACTTCAGCTAGTTATTTCATAAAATGAAAATAGGCTAATAAATACAGTAAATAAATAATGCCTTGACACGTGACCGTAGGTTTTCATAATCAAATATAGACACGCTCAGCGTGGCAAATGTTTTACGCTGCGTTAGTATACCGGGTAAGTGGGATGTGGAAGTGCAGAGCTAAGCACCAGGATCTGTCAAAACGATATATTAGCAGTACCAGTATACCTTTCACATCTGATTGCTGTATTATGTTAGAAGGTTACTTTAATGCAATTAGTTTCAATTATAACATCAGACCAAGAGCTGAGAACCTAAGGGGTCGGCGACTAAGAGTACTTTCTATGACAAGATGACAATAGTGAAGTTTTATGGAGGATCAAGAAAAAGACATCCCTCTTAAAATTAACGTCATATTTCCCGTCGGAGTCACACCTTACGTTGGAAGAAGAAGGGTTATAAGCAATATCTAACACGTTCCCCTAAATTGTGTGTGTCGTCTTGGTGACTAAGAATATATCCAAGTCATTCCAGGAGCTACCTCAAGAGTGCCTCTCCTTCGCCAAGGATTGGTTAAGTAGCTAAATACACACCAGGAAAGCAGGAAATTTGGATTCCAATCCCAACTGCGACCACATTTGCAAGTCTTACTAAACTGCTGAGATCTCACGGGATCTGGAGTTTCAACATGGCCAAGCCGTTGGCTAACACAATACGTTATTCTTTGCTGTTAACAAACATTCCAGAAGGTTTCATTGATGGCAAGTGTTCTCTGAGAATATTGAGATAATATTGCATTAAACATGTCTTAGGAGACATTGGAAAACAAAGCTATGTCAAAATGAAGAGGACGGCCAACAGCCGTGTGGCATGGAACCATTTCGTGACAACATACTGAATATTAAAGTATGATGACGATCTAAAAATCAAAAAAATATCTACTGTGGAAAACAAGTGGGTGCGGCTTGTAGTCCTATTTGTAGGTGTAATACTGGTTAATATTCCAAACATTGTAAGAAACCCAAGGCTAAAGCTTTGACAGGAACAAGACATAGTCTACAGATTCAAACACTTTGTTGAAGTGTAGTAAAACAAGGAGTGCTGTCTTGTCTTACTTTGTGTCATCTGTCGCATGCTGTACCAAAGAGATACATGATCATTGATCACGTCCAGAGCTTGACTGACAGAAGTTCAAGACAGATCGATTGAAATCGGATCAAGATTTTCAATAGATTGCTTTAATTATTGTTGACAGTAAGCTATCGTGTCTGAAGACATTTCTAAACATCGCCGATCAGTGTCTAGAATGAAATTCAGAAAAATATTAAATCTTGAAGCGTTCTTTTAAAATAAATATTTTAATTAGAAACTCTACGTTACCGGCCATGGTGGCCGAGAGCGCTAACGCATTAGTCCGTTGTTCACTGGTGTTGGGAGAGCGTTGGTTCGAAACCCATCTCGGCCGTCCTTAATATGTTTTTCGTGGTGTCCCATTTTCACCACCAAGGCAAATGCCGGGACGGTTCCTTTCAACAGGACCACGGCCGACCTCATTCTTTAGTTCCACCCAAGGTAGCGGCCACCTGGGTGACCATCCTGTCACCATCCCCAGTTGTATCTGCTAACAAAGTGTGTTCAGCTCCCAGACACCGTCCTTATGACGGTAGAGGAATGATCCCTCGCAGTCCGTGGATGAAGCCAAGCAGGGAGGATAAGCAATTTAATAAAATCCATGTTTCTACGGCAGATGATCTTAAAGGTTTTCACTTAGGCCTATACTATAACTGAATATTGTTGTTGAAGTAAGACCACCTCATGGAGTAGCGGATAGCTTCCTTGCCCGTTGCCTCATATGCCTGGGTTCGATTCGTCGCTCTGCCAAGAAATATATGGAATGGGGTACACGAAGCCTCGTGAGACTACACTAAGAAGAGGTGAGTTCGATTCCCACCTCAGCCATCCTGAAAGTTGTTTTCCGTGGTTTCGCACTTCAACCCCCCGGCAAATGCTGGAATGGTTCCTAACTTAAGGCCATAGTCATCTCCTTCCCGATTCTTCCCTCAGTTACAAATACACATACTAATACAGCCATCACAATAACACAAAATCCCACACACAATCAAGTACACAGGGCTAAATGACCGTGCTGTCTATGACTCTCAAATGAAACCACAACAAAATCAACATCAATAAGAACTCGTCAATGTTTTAAATGGAGCACAATGATCCATCTGTAAATTCTTAGATAATGCGTTTCAAAGACGCTCCGAAACCTGGGAGCCACTAACCCTCGCAGTCCAAATACCGAGGTTGACAGAAAAAGTCTAAAACCTGCTTTTTTCCGTAGACTACAGTCTTGAATTACAAATGTTCCGTACAATAGCCATAGAATGTTTGAGTAAAACACCAATGATCCATTTGAAATATATATTAGCACTAATATAATAGATTTCTCTCCCAAAATACGACCAGTTTGTTAAAATTAAGCACGAAGAGGAAAACTACCTCACTAATTTAACATTCCGTAAGATTAGTGAGTTATTCACCTGGTAAAAACATTGTCTAGTAGCATAGAACTGAAACCGTAATTCTTTTGGCACAATCCTTCATGCAAATTACAGGGAATTGTTACCGACAATCTCAGTGGTGTTCAACTTATTGCCACACCTTGACACTCTGCCATTTTGATTAATTTCCGAGCAACGTGTGATTAGTAACGGCATTCATTAGCAAAATAGATATGAGTAATATCTTCTGGTGAAGGATTGACTTATACAGTAATCTATCAACAGTTAAATATAGGCTAACGAGAATATAGAGTTAAATATTCCAAAGCAAGCCTGTATATGCTGTACAAAAATATCTCCATTCCAATTTCATTCATTATTTCGTCGACCTAGATACCTTTTTCAGGAACCGAGAAGAGTAAAGCAAGTTCTAAAAGATTCTCTTTTTTTTTGTATCCATATTTTCTAGACAGGGTATCATGACGAATCATGTGTTAAGTGGCATTCTCGTCGGTCCTGCGCCAGGTATATCACCTTATGGAGTAATTTTTCAACCAATGTCTTTAATTGGGCAGTCAATCTGTTTTGACATCTACAGTACATGGAGGTTACCTTATTTCTACTTTTCCCTGCACTAACACGTTTTATCATAGGAGAGAAACTTCGTGAGATGAACCCAAAGTATCTCAGAGACA
Source organism: Meconema thalassinum (assembly GCA_946902985.2). Lineage (NCBI taxonomy): Eukaryota > Metazoa > Arthropoda > Insecta > Orthoptera > Tettigoniidae > Meconema > Meconema thalassinum. The sequence continues at coordinate 612,988,086 of OX336388.2, forward strand.
CATCGCTTATTATTCCTTTGATATTATTCAATTGAAGCTCTTCTACATCAGATGTATTTTTCGTTGCTATCTTTACGGTATCCGTAGGATAGGCCCCGACGATGGATCCACATTTTCAACGTTTCAGTTTTCTTCTTGTCTGCTTTCTTGATGGTTTATATTTCAGCAGAATGAGTGGCAATGGGATAGGCTATATCAGAGCGTTATGTATTGTTAGATGCTTCTCAGTCGGTCAACACGAGTGTGTCCAATTAGATTGGGCAGGGAATTGCAATTAATTTCATAATTGCCTGAAATAAATTACATGAATTATTTATAATATGCAAAAATATTTAACAGTATTGCTATTGAATCCGTATTGACTTTTTAATGTGTATTATAAGTAATTAGACTCCAAGTCGACAGTAAAATTAATATCTTATGTAAATAAACGTCGCACAAATTTCGGCTGGCGATGCAGCCTTCCTCAGCAAACATTATAGAGTATTACATACCTTCGATAACTACCTATTGTCCTGGAGATTAACAAAGAAAAACTAAGATACATTATTATGCTAACGACCTTATTTTAAATTAATAAAAGGGATATCCTTAAAAGGAATGAATTTCATTTCTAATAAAAAAGAATGAAATAGATCTGAAAATATAAAATTAATTAGTACCGGTAGTCTATCTATCTTCTGAATACATTATATACTGTATATTGGAGATTGAAATTATGAAGAAATGTCCTTCGTATTGAATTTATTAAATTGATGAGAAATATAACTGGCATCTTAAGATGATATGGCATATGACTGTAGATAAAACATGTGGGTTATGTTTTTTTAACGTAGCGGATCCGGAAATACCTTATTGTATTAGATATACGTACATGGTGGATTCTAGGGAAACACGAACCCTCTACTGCATGAATTTTATTATAATTTTGTCGGATATACTGTATATATTTTATTACCTACCCCTTTAAGAAGAACGTAACACAATTTGTTTCACAATAAAATTGATAGACTGCAAAAAGAATAGCAATTTATATTTAGAACATAATCAACCTTACAAGTTTGAGAAGTAGCTTTCTTGTGTTGCCAGATGGCAACATGATGCAGTACAAGGTTAAGCGTTCCAGTGTTATATTTTAAAAGCTTACCTATTTATTTAAACAAGACATTATTTTTTGTATTGATTTGGCGTCTAATAATCGATTAATCCACCTACCAATAACATCCAAATTATGCTGCAAGTAAGGTTTACTATTACTCTTCAGTATCAACAAATCCACGCCAATAGAACAAGGAGACATAATAGGAAGAATTTCTTTATTATTATTGTTATTATTATTATTACAGTATTTATTTACCATAAATGTTATAAGATGTATGGAAGGCCTAGTGAAAAAAGGCAAGCCCCACATAGATATTTCATGCTTTACTGGCACAATTTAAATCTACATTTGTTTTTATAATGTTTACATGTTTTACAAAGATATTTGCATTATTTACATATTTAGAATATTAACACAGTAAATTATTCCTGATCACTCACTCTCTCACGCACTTTCATAACCTCAATCACTCCATACATTCCATACATTCATTCATTTCATTCAGCCACTCGCTAAATTTTCGTCATTTTTGTTCGCCATGTGAAATGTCTCACAGTGTTAGGAACAACAGTTAGATATACGGTACAGTGCGGTATTCAGAGGTTGTTCTTAGAAAAGGATTTATTGGAAGAGCGGCACTTTGATATCTTCTGCACAAAGGTTTTAATTTTTCTCATCTGTTCGTGTGAATTTCATATGACTTCTCGCAAAATATCCCGTTATATTGTACCCGTCATTTTCATTGTGTGGTCCCATTGTCACAGGAAGAAGTGTCTGAATGTAAGATGCTACCAAACAATAAGCGATACGCTGGATGCTCATCTGTATAAGGAATTAGTTTGAAGGTTCGGCACTTCTAAATGAGTACCGTACTTATGTTCTGTTCAAAGAATTTAATTTTTCTCGGCGTCTTGTGCCAATCTCAAATGACCTCCAACCGAGAGAACCGTTATATTGTACCCGTTATTGTCATGTTATGTCCTATTGTCACACTGAGATATGTCGGAATTCAAGATGTTCACAAATGGCATAAAATTTGCGCATGCTTCAGAGACACTCACGATCAGCGGGACATCGCAAATAATGCCTTCAAAGAACAAATTCGCAGAAACATTACTTTTTTTCTGATTTATATTCACAATATATTGGTACTACTTCATACTCGGTGCATATTAAGCTTGTGAATTGCCAATAAGATAAGTCAATACAAGACATGAGGAAAGAGAAATTCACATATCTTCACATAAGCAGTTGATTACGTGAGTATAATGATTTAAGTCGCGCTGATGTAACGGTAAGTTCTTGGCTTCAATACTATTGAAAGGATGGCCGTTTGATGCACCGCAATGGCAAGCAGTGGCAATGGGATTCAAATCACGGAGCCGGTCTCAACCAGAAAGTGATCCATGCAGTGGAGAACAGATATAATTTTCGAAATTAAATTGTACACCCAACGTTTACGACTATCGTTATTTCAATGCGTGTAATCACTCAACATCAAGGAAAACGCACCAAGTCCAAAGATGCAAAACATTATTTATAAATAGCAATAAAACCCAAACTGTGCGTAATTTCACTAGGGAACATGCACTATTATTATTATTATTATTATTATTATTATTATTATTATTATTATTATTATTATTATTAAAACAGCGCACAATGCGCAAAATTCAAAACTGAGTAACCAGCTGTACATTATTCCAATCCCAATTGGGTTATTGATATATATCTTTGTCGGCAATTTTTTGCATGATATTGAGAACAACATTCGCTGCATAGATCACACACACATTCTTCAGTTGGTTGGTGAAATCGATTGTTTTGGCAGAACTTGTAGTGAAAGCCATGTGTAGCGTATCGTGTCATTATGTGTCGGAGTTCATAGTTTGCATGTTTCCAGTCGTCAGTCATTATAGCGTCAGTTGAGTAGAAATCATCCCAGATAGCGTTTTGCTTTTCTTTGAGTATTATTGAGGGCCACTCTCATAGGCCTCGGTGCGCGGCAGTAGCATCTGCAGTCTAATGTCTTCTATGAAGAACATTTCTTTTGTGAAGACTTAAGTCAGTCTGGACAGCGCTGTCTTCCCGATACCCAAGACTCTTTTCATATAGCGGGCTTTGACTTTCTCTATGCACTATGCATGCACTCTTCTTACCTCTTGAAATGCGTAGTCTCCGCGAAATAATAAGTCCAATTTTGACACACTGCTTGACGTTTTCCTTGACACATCTCTGTACAATGTGTACAAGGAGAATGCATTAAGTCCTTTACAGACCATGCATATCAACTACTAAACGATCCAATATGCAGTCAATGCTAGTGCTTTATACACAAATGAATCTGAAGATGACTACTAGAAATTCTTATAAATGAGATATCACCTTCAGAAGTAACCATGAATACACTACAGACAAACTGTGATTCATAACTAGCAATTATTTTCGTGTGCATGTAATTTGAAGAATGGTTTAAGTAAACTCAATACTTGCATTACCGGTCATGAAAGATTTAATCCGAAAATTTGTGACGGATTTTCCACACTCGCTCAAGAAAAATAGCTGGATAGTACTGTAACGTGTTTTTCGAGGGGTTTTTATGCAACTGGCATAAGTCAGTAGGAAGCCATTCTATATTTATTTACGCGGCAAGTTGTTCAGCCAAGAGAATTTTTCATGTTAATTTATTATTATTATTAATTTATTATAATTATTATTAAGGTATTTTCGGAGCATTTTATAAAAATTATTAGCATTCAGATAGGTTTTCTATGTCTTAGAAAACGCTATCAAGCAAATTATTACGAACGACAATATCATAGAAAATTATGTGATTGCGGAATTTTACGGAGTTTTCGTCAGTTAGGATATTTTGAGAGACATGAGTCACTGGAAATTCATATACAGGATTAATCTTGTCGGGAAGCATGACGCAATCCTGCGTTGCAGCTTAACGAAAAGGCGGATGTATGGAACGGAATACGACTTCACCCTACCGCCGAGTGTAATGAGCCAGAGGAGGGGAATATAGCGGCGTGCTCAGCCAATCAGTGGAGACCACGCAAGCTAGAAGTCGGATGAAGAGTGGGGATGCGACGGGTGCATATATCGTTCAGTGTTCCGTGGAACGAGGACTATCTGTATAGAACTTAACGAGTACGGTTGTACGCGGGAGTCGCTCCGATGTTCCGCGGAGTGGAGGACTAACTTTTGTAAAACTTAACCAGTGTGGTTGTACGAGTGTTTGCGTCCGATGTACGGACCATAGAATTATCTAATCTACCAGAATATCATCATATATCGACGGAGATGTCGACGTCCAGGAGACTGTGGGAAGCACACAGCATCATCCAGTACGAGGGAAATGCTTTGGCAATTTCCAGTGGTAAGCGCGAATGACGCAGAAATACGCAATCTCTCATTTCTCTTTGTTTTATATTTCATATTACAGTAACTTCATAGCTTGGGAATAAGAGTAAAATCAATAATTTATCAGACTCCGTTTTCACGTAATTTTCTATCGGTAATATTAAAATCGCAACGCTCCAATTTAAATTTTAAACTTATTATTATTATTAATTTTGCTATTCTTGTTTTATATAATAAATTCATTTCTTTTACAATGAAATCTTTGCTTTCAGTAGGTAGCAGTAGATATAGACCAATTCCTTCTCCTGATACAATTGTTTGTTGGGTTAATGATCAAATCATACCACGATCTGAGTGAATAGAGTCTTGAAGGTGTTCTGCCAGAGCTAGACGTTGTTAAATACAAATTTAGATTTCAACATTGCGTTGAGGTCTTGGCGCCCATTAAAACAACATAGCTTAGGCAAAGGTAAACAGTTACATTTATCTCCCAACAGTTAGGGGCAGTCAAACCGTTACAATTGTCGCTACCAACGTGGGGAATTAATAACCGCTACACTTGTCGCTCAACGTGTGGGCTAGGAAAACCTGCTACAGTACCTCAATTGAAACCCTGGGGCACATATGTCAATCATACACAACAAATAATTAAAAACCAACACATCAATACATACCCCATTCCAGCAAAGGACATCAGACATATTCCATATTAACCAGTACCCGGGGCTAATGACCAAAGAATATGTGAAATCTCCTTAATTTATTAACAGCAACAACGTCAAAATTTTAAATTATATTTGGAAAATTGGTTTAAGACAGCAAAACCAGTTTTTCACAAACACTCTTAGTTTCAAATCCATTTATCTCTGAACTAACTTTTTGAGCTTAGCATAGTGCTTTTTCGTAGTATGCCAACAATAAATTATAAATTTCCAAGACAAAAATTGATTTTAAATGATTTATAAACCATATTCTGTGTGAGGGAACTATACGGTATTTTAAAAGGATATAATCAAATAGCTCTCAATCAGTTATTCGGAAATTAATGTATGTCTACCCCTCATTATTCCCGTTTTCCAACGGGGTCGGGGATAAGATGCGATGGAAGTCTCTGTGGTGGATGGATTTTACAGCCGGATACCCTTCCTGACGCCAACCTCATGACATGAGTTATTGAGAGATGAAATGAATGAATGAATGAAACTGGGCAAGAATGTGGAAGGAAGTGGCCGTGGCCTGTCAGAAGTTACCGTCCTAGCGTTTGCCTTGAGTTGAAAATGGGAATCCACGGAAAACCATTTCAAGGACGGCCGACGGTGGGGCTCGAACCCACGCGTCTACCGATTCAGCAGAGAGCTTTGCCCCAGGGCCTAACGCTGCGCTATGGCGAGCGTAGCCACCACTGTCGGTTTCGGAAATATTTTGCTACTTTTCATATTTAATTGTATTGTTGGTCATTGGTCGTCTGATATGGGGTCTCTGAAATACGCTTTCTGCTTTTTGCAGGATATGTAAGTGATACTGGAATAGTACTTGAGGTCTAACTAATTAAGAGTGTAGCGGATCATTAATAGAGATTGTGAGTTTTGGCATTATAAATAAAATAAATCTCATTTTGAATTCCGAATTTATAATTTTGTGTCAACATAACAAAATTAACAGTAGAAAATTACATACAAAAGAGTGCTTACGGACCCAGTATCAGGCTAGAAAATAAACACCACATACAAAATATGTATACGGTATTATTCTGGTAGGTTGTCTGCTATTGCCCTGATTGAAACTAATTCCATAAAAATAACCTTTCAACATAAAGCAGTAATCACATGTGAGAAGTATACTACACAAAGAATCAGGGTTTGAGAGGATATAAATACTTGGATTCGTCTTCTGATATTTCACCTCAGAATTAGTTGATGCTAAGTCTAGGCACGAGATTCTACTAGGTAGGCTATATTCTATCTTTTATTCACTTCATGCAATTTTCATCCTCATCAACATCCCCATAACGCATTTCGATAAATTTCTTTCAAACCAGTCGTTTTTTCTGCTCTACTTAATTAGGAGTAATGTTTTCCGGATTGTTATGGATATAAATTACGTAATTTATTTCCATCTTTCATAGTTGACGTTTCCATACATTTTTGATGTTCGTAATAATAATAATTTTATTGGTTTTACGACCCCTCTAACTACTGTGGCTTTTAGAAACGCCGGGGTACCGGAATTTTGCCCCGAAGAGAATCTTTTACGTGCAGTAAATCTACTGATACGGCCCCCTCGCATTTGCGCACCCTAAAATTCCAATTGACTGCGCCAGGATACGAAACTGCAACCTTGGGCCCAGCAAGCGAGAACGTTTCCTCTGAGCCACGCAGCCAGTCTTTTTGAAGTTCGATAGATTCGAAGGCTGCAGGTATTTTTTATGTGCAAAAGAAGTACAATAAGCTTAATTATCTCTTGAAATCAACGCATTCATTCAGCAAGAAAGCAGCGAATCATGAGAAGTTTGTCAGCCTTTTAACGAGATTCTTTTGTTATTAGCCGTTCTTCACGTCACACCACCCTTGGCAATTGCTATCCACTCTCGTATTTCGTATGCCAATGTGATCACTGTTAGGCTGTGCCAGCTACTCGTCCCTATTGCATATGCTGATCAAGAGAAGTGTGTGGTTTTGGCTCTGATTTTTACAGTCTACTAATCTATGTACGGTTATCTCACACAGCAAATTCCTCCTTGTTCGATAAATAGTAGGTGATTGTCAAGAATGCGGAAATAAATGTGTTGCAGTGTGGAATGCCAATTCACTTCACTTGATCGCAGTGCCTGGTTTAGCCGGTGAGTACATACAAGCCAGTCAGCATTGTACAGTTCATGTCCACAGCCAATCACGTCCGACTTCCGCTTGGTTTGAATATTCATCAGCTTGATCCAAGCAATAATTCACTCCTCACGACTAGCTAGTAATATTGATATCCTCACTGACGCTCGTTCCTCCTTATTTATATACACTTCGAAGAGTTATACGTTATTAATATTTAAGATGAGTGAAGATACTATCTACTACCCACATGCTGTACACGATTGTACGCGTGTATATATCTCCTCAGCGTCCGCTTAGGAGACGATCTCAAGAAGTACTGCCATTTCATGAAATACATTACCTATTAACAAGAGAATGTTTCTAACACATATGTAACATGCATGGTCTCTAATTCATGACCACATTCGAGAATGTCCTCTGGTACTGAATGACAGAACGATTTTGTGAGGTCAGGAAGCTCACGTTTTCTAATTTTCCTTTGAGTGACACAGTTGGTTAAATGTTGCCATTCAAACCTTAAAAGTTTGGGTTCAATGTGAATTTGATAATAATTGATACTAGCATTACCCGTCGCGGCTTCGCCCGCGAATATTCTAGTTGTAAAGAGTACCCTTAGCAAAATCTCAATCATGAATGCTATGACTGATTTATCCTTAGTATGAATAATCAGACTTTATCAATTCAGCTACTGGTGCAGTAGCTTTGGAAATGAGTCGTTATAAGCAGATGTTTGCTGTAATTGTCTGCACGGCCCCCGTAGTTCCGCCCCGGGGGAATCACTGGCCCCACCCCATACCTCCTATATCAAAACCAAACCTAGAAATGAATTCCGTGCCCCTAAATACCTTGAAAATGATATGCATCAACCAAGTTTTACGGTTTTTGACCCCCGCCCCCTGTAGCACCACTCCCAATATTGACAGCCCCCAAACCTACCCCCTAGAACAAAAACTAATCCAGAAATGAATTCTACGCCCCAAAATACCTTGAAAGTGATATGCATCATCCAAAGTTAACGGCTTTTGACCCCCCCCCCCGCCCCCTGTAATGCCACCCCCTACCGCCGACAAGAAAAATTACCCCAAAAAGAATTCCTTGCCCTCCAAAACATCGGAAATGATACTATTATTTTAAATTTTGCCCATAAAAATAATTACGAATTTTTAACCCATAACATAAGGATTCGCGCCCCATCACATGTTTGGGGGCCTGTAAAAATTAACCAGGGGGTGAACAGAATGCCTCTGTGGCTGAAAACGTTCCTTATGGACCCCTTAACGTAACTAAAAATAAAATCGCTTTTACCTCGATTTGCACAATACTTCCCTTAATACCCCGGACTATTAAGTATAGCGATGATCTTGGTTTTCTTAACAATAGGTGGTAAATTACCTGTTTCTAAGGTGTTGAAGAAGAAACTAGTCAGCCATCTGATAGTAGCTGGACCACAGTGCAACATGACTTCTGGAGAGACGTCATCGAGACCTGCTTCTTTCCCTGATTTCATGCTCTTCATGGCTTCTATAATCTCTTCCAGTTGGAACGGGGATGAGAATTCTGATGACTGTGGTGCGAACCGTTTCCTTGCATTTAGTAGATATCTTACTTCCCTTTTGTTAAGTTTATCCGTTGTTGATTTGGCGGTAGAGATCATGTGTTTGGCCATATCATCTAAATTGATATTACATTTTTGTCTCGTGGAATTTTTTGCTGAGTCCAGTTTTCGAAGTGAAATCCAAGTCTTTCTGCTGGAGTGACAGCCCCCAAACCTAACCCCTAGAACAAAAACTATCCCAGAAATGAATTCTACACCCCCGAAAACCTTGGAAAACCTCGATCATAACCATTCTACTCATAGCAAGGCATTCGGCAGCGTATAAAGCTTGCGGTATTATTACTGTACAGTAATGTCGTATCTTGGCAATAATGGATATTGATTACATTATTATTGTTATTATTATTATTATTAAATTTGAGATGAGTGGTGGAGTCTTTCTTATTCGTGTGTCCTTTAAAATCGAAGGAGGTTTCCATGTCTGCTCAGCCCAAATGCATTTATTGGAATCCGGCGTATATAAAGTCACAGGAGTTAAAAAGAAATCATTACAACTTATAAAGTAGCGGGCCAACAACTGCTAGTTTGAATAAACTAATGCAGGACAGAGTTTCGTGTTTAATTACTTTTGTAACTAATATTCTGATAAGGTTCAATCAACAACGGTATCTCCTATGCATAAATCACGAAATTAATTAGCAACATACGAAATAATAACCTACGTCATATGACTTCAATTATATGAACTGAACAATGATTAGACGTGTCAATGATAATTGATTATTGAGCTTCACATTTTGAAATGCCAATTATAGAATGTAACTGTGGGTATTACATACACAGTTAGATTGCACATTTATGGTATTCCATACAGTCGGTCGTATTTAATTAAATCTAGTACAAAAGGTAGAACGATGTCTGCTATTCACCAAAACACAAAAGGTTGAAATACCCTGCGGTAACATTGGTTGCAATGAAAGCGACGTATCTGAGCAGTGGTATTATTTCAAGATATAAGGTCCTCAATTTAATATACCAACGCATATACAGACCATTTCTGAATTGGAATATCTCAATATGCAGAATCAGGAGATCGTCGGCCATCCATTCTCCATATTTCAACTGCATTCACCAGGAAGGTTTAATAGAGCACGGCGACCTTTATCCAAACTTATGCCCAATGAATGGCATGTTTGACTTTGTCCACTTCTTGGCTTAGTGGCTAACATTCAGGGCTCTGTCAAGGAATATTGAACTCCGGTCTGACTGGTAGGAAGTTGTACTCTTAGCCACGAGAGGCAGGACTGAGAACAGGTGACTGCGTATCCCAGTCAGTAGGGGATCGGAGCTTCTGGTTGGTTGGTTCCGCTAGGGGCTGCGTCAACGGGGTCATATAGCCCCGTGCACTTTGGGTATGTGTGGAATCTATCTGATGTATGTATGTCTACCCCTTATTATGCCCGTTCACCAACGGGGTCGGGGATGAGATGCGATGGAAGTATTTGTGGCGATGGTTTTTACGGCCGGATGCCCTTCCTGACGCCAAATTCATGAGAGGAGTTAATGAGAGATGAAATGAATGATGGTGAATGAAACTGGGCGAGGATGTGGAAGGAAGCGGCTGTGGCCTTTCAGAAGGTACCGTCCCAGCATTTGCCTGGTGTTGAAAATGGGAAACCACGGAAAACCATTTCAAGGACGGCCGACGGTGGGGCTCGAACCCATGCGTCCACCGAGTCAGCAGAGAGCTTGGCCCACTGATCTCTATACATGGATGGCTGATAGCTAAGGCAGCAGTAAGCCGAATAGACGATGACAGGAGGTATAGCAAGATGGCAGCGAGCGCATGGTGCAATATTGCTCGTTGACCACGTGGTCCGTAGAGCGCTCGTCTTATTCAGTGACGCCATGCCCATTTACAATTTACATTTTTTCTGGAGGAGAAGGAAATTTACTTACAGGAGAAAGGAAAATTATATACTCCCCACCGAGAACTACCTGAAATAAACAGTAGTAGTTTGATGTTATACATATAGGCCACTGGCATTAAATATTTTGTGTTTCTGGTAGTTGTAAAATGGGCTGAATTTGGTTACCGTATTTAAAGCGTAAAATCTTAGTTTCAAGTACTGGTACCGGTTTGGTGACCCATCATCCCAGGCAAGTCGGTAATACCATTACTTCTCAGGCAGACAGGTCACTTAGCCGTAATTTTGAAGTTATTGTGAAGTTAAGTATACATATGCGGTGGTGCTGAAGCAGACGTGATCGGCTAGGCCATAGCGTTTTTAAATTTGATCCCATTTCAGGGATTTTCGGTTCTGGGTGCGAATAGTTCGCTTAATAGTTGTAAAACTGTGGGGAGAGTATATTTTGAGTAGGTTTTTAGTTGTGTTAACTTAAATGTGGAGCTGAGGAGTGAAATTGGTTTGGCTTAAAGTGCAGTTTGGCCTAGATCTACTTCCCTTTATTATTAAGTTTATTGTGCTGCTAGCGTGATTAAAAGCTGTAGTATTTGATGTAGAGTGCTGGGATTAGTAATTAAGCCCTGTAATCCTTCTCCCCCCCCCCTCCACCATTTCTTTCCGATTTCGCACCCTGATAATTATATAGGCTACCGGTACATTTATTTTTGTGTAATTTTTACTGTGGCAATTAAGCTGCTGGATATGTGATATATTGGCAAGTTCTGAATATTTGCTGGTTTCATAAATACCTACAATTTGCTTAAATGATCTTTTCATTTTATAAATTAAACTGCGCGTTATTTCATGGAAACAGAAATTCATTACCAAGCACCGATTACGATATGTGGAGTGTATAGTGAGCTACGTTTATAATTACATCATTTGAAGAATGCATAATTTCGTGGCATACCGTATATATTTATACAATTTACAAGAAAGTTTCCAGAAATTGATCTTCACTCGTTACTCTGTTACAGATCGCTAATTGCGTGTACTCAGCACCTAAGTTGATATTTGTCAGCCGTTATTATACATTCATTTTTATTGCTATTCCGGAGATTTACTGACCTCGGAATGACGTGTCAGTGATCCCAATGCCCTTATGCTATGAGTGGACATATCTCTATATTTTTATTTGTTCCAATGCACCATTAATTACGATTTAAAATTGACTAGATTATCATTGCTTCCCCATAAGGATGGCTCGAGAATGGGCACACCAACATGGCGGACCGCGCGCTCAACCTGGCGTACTTTCTCGCGCAGCGGAGAGCTGCCATCAGCGATCCATGTATAGAGATCAGTGGCTTGGCCCCATGACCTAATGCTGCGCTTTAGCCCGCGCAGCCACTACTGTCGGTGTGTGGAATCTATCTGATAACAGGTGTTAATTGTGATGACTGTATTAGTGTGTGTTATCTGTAATTCAGGTAAGGACTGCAGAGATCAATTTTCAAGTAGTTCCTACTTTGGCAACCAACAATGACACCTAGTTGCGAACTTGGCTACAAGAATCCACCGCAACCGGCACCTGGCACCGAACGTTGGAACTTAATGGTGCGTTAATGAAATCTAACCTACAAATTTACCATCACTCAATTGTAGCTAGTGAAAGGTCCTATTACATGCCATAAATCTTATGACATGTGTCCGCCGGCTTTACTTCCCCTCCGAAGGAAGGCATACTGAGGGATTTTAACGCTCTTAAAAAATCCGACGACTTCGGCCGGGTTTGAACCTACGATATTGGGCATAGAAGCTCAGCATTCTACCAACTACGCAACTGAAACCACCTGCGCGGAGCTCCTAACTGAAAGGGTGTGGGTTCGATTCAACTTTTGAAAAGGCAAATGGACCGAAGGTTCACTCAGCCTATTACAGTAATGAATACCAGGGTAATTCCTGGGAGCAAAGGCAGGCGGGCAACTCCATCCCCTGTATTTTATCGTCTAAATTATTTCAGAAAGACTGGAATGGTTCATTTCCGCCTTTCCTTCTGCATCCCTAGGTATGTTGTCAGAAATATTATCGCAATTTTACAACTAAAACAAATATTGTCTAGTGTTTCAATGAAGGACCTATCCTCTGACCATCCATTTCTGGCAGACCTAGACGTCGCGTCGGCATCTGTACCACTTTCTCGTCAGCATACACTTAAGTTACAAGACGCTCTCTTCGCCTCCCTACTCCCATCTCTGGCACCCACTGAGTATCATTGGCCTGGATAGAGGTTTGGTTTGACCATTAATTCAATGGCACCTCACTTAACACTTCATGCCAAGCTGTCTCGGTCGGATATTTGTACTCGTATCATACGTGCGTTTGTGTAATATTCCTTCAAAATTATGGCCCAGTATTTTTCGTTTAAATCTGCACGAAAGGTCAGATTCAATAACTCGCTTGCTGAGCCCAAGGTTGCAGGTTCGAAACCTGGCGCAGTCAGCTGGCATTTGAGGGTGCGCAAATGCGAGGGAGCCGTGTCAGTACATTTACTGGCAAGTTAAAGATCCCCTTCGGGGCAAAATTCCGGCACCCCGGCGTCTCTAAAAGCCAGGGTAGTTAAAAGGGACGTAAAACCAATAACATTATTATTTCAGATTCAATAAGGATTAGTAGCCTATATGTACCCAGTTTTAGCCTATTTTTATTTATGAAAGAATAGGCTCACGAGATCACCTTTTGTCCGTGTGTGTGTATATGTACTGTATGTGTGTGTGTGTCCTCTAATAAAATTTAAACAGCTGGAGCGATTTCAATGACACTCGGTAAGATCATAGTACTAACTTGGCCGACCCCGGCCGTACCCTTCAATTTTATTACGTCTCTCCATTCAAACATGGCGGCTGTGCGAAATATTTCACCGGCATTATATACACTTAGCCTCGTGACGACACTCGAGCAGCTGTCTGACAGTGAGGCAGCGCCCCGGTCACGAAAACCAAGATTAAAGGCCAAGAGGACCCGTTGCAATGACCACGAGTCACCGCAATATCTGCAGGCCAAATGGCTGGACAGGGGTTGCTTAATAGGCTTGGTAGGCCGAAGCCCTTCATGGGCTGTAATACCGGGGTTATTATATAGTGTGCATTTTGCAATGGAAAAAAGTATATGTACTTATAACACCACATATTCCAACAGGCTAACAAAACGATTCCCTTCGTTGTCCTTGGTGCGCGGTAGAGTCTACTACAGCCAACAAAGCTTCTGACCCGTAAATCAAATGGTATTCTACAGTTGGTAGAACGGTGTCTTTGACAGGGTGAATCCCACACATGTGGGCTGTAGCCTGTCGAAATCGTCAGTGTGTATTGCAATTAGCGAGCGTATGTGTCATCAGCACTTCCAGCATGTGTTATGAATGGCTGTGGTGAATACAAAGTATACTGTTTGCTTGTTATTAGGGAACACAGTGATGACAGAATGCATTCTGCACATAAGTCAAGCAGCATTGCGCGTCATAGGAGCTCATGTCACCACGGACAGTTAAACGATGACAGAGGCTACTTGAGCTGAGTCATATCCTAGTAGCGCAACTGTACCTGTCAACAAAGAAGGCTGACGAGTGTCACAAGTAAACAAAGAATAGTTCCCATTTCGACCGCCGGCATTTCGTGAAATGCTAATATGTTGCAAGCGGCAGTCGTGCTGCCAACGTAACTTCTGTAGCTAGCTCTGGCAGACGCATGTAGGCGCTACCGAGAACATTCCCGGACTCACTGTATATAGGCCTACAGGTGGATTCTTTTGCTGGAGTGGGACCAGCGGCCAGCTACTAGGCGCGCACGCCTTCCGCCAGCCAATCGAACTCAGTCCGCAGATTGCGCGCAGATAAAAACCGTAACATAGTACATTAATTAATGGTAATTTCACCCGAAAATCATGATTAAAGAACTTGCCCTTTCGCAGAAGATGCTGAAAATGTTCTTCTTCAGCTAACATACAGGCGCTGTATCGTGTAATTAGCGTTTACACGTTGTAATTCCCTTCTGTCTGGAGGGATATCTGCTGCCGTATATTGTTCTCCAGCTCCACTAGTGTACGGGTAATTGATTTGTACACTTTTTATTTTAAATTACCCCACAATTAAACAGCAAATGGGATTAGGTCCGTGCTTCAATTAATTACAGTAAACACGCAGGGTGTTACAGGAGTTGCTACATAATGTAACGATGTAACTTCCAAAGATTTAAAATTCAAGTGTCGAGGATTGTTGACTGTAAAATTGTCATTCGTCAGCTGAGAATCTAGCCTTGTTTCTATTTTCTGCATTTCGTTTTTGCACACCTAATTAGTCCCGCTGCCTGGAGTGGCAAGCCAATCGTTTAAGTACAGGCGAGACAGATACAGACTAGTAGATATGCTTGCTGTATCAGCTACGACTAGTTGGGAATGGTTAGTTTTTATCTAATCACACACAGAAATGGCTGCGAGGTTCGACACAGAGCAAAGAATTTTAATTTGCTGTACTTCTATCAAGAACGAGTCTGTTAGTGTTACTCGCAAAGCATTTCAACAGGAATTTCCTGGTGTTAAGGTACCTTCGGAGACCGCAGTTCGGAAGGTTTTGACGAAGTTCAAGTCTACGGGTCAGTTTTAAATAAAATAGTTAAACAGAGACATCACATTTCGACAGAAGGGAAATTAGAGGGCATTACTGCTCGATTATTACTTTCAGCGAGAAAATGTTTGCGAAATCTTTCTCAACAAGCCGGCGTGTCATATTCAACGGCCCAGAGGGCCACAAAACTAATGACGTACTGACCGTTCAAAACTACTCAGGTTCAAACCTTAAGTCCAAGAGACCCAGTGGCAAGAACCAACTACTGTAATTGGATTTTCCAGTCGGTGCATAACGGAATTTTAGATCCACAGTAACTTTAGTGTTTTTCAGTGACGCGGCGTGGTTTTATTTTCATGGACGGGTGAATTATCAAAACAATTGATACTGGTCACCTGTGAACCCAAGACTGATCCACCAAAACCCCCTGCATGATCCAAAAAGCGCTGTGTGGTGTTCAGTAACCGCAAAAAGAATTACAGGCCCATTTTTTCCCCCGTGGAACTATTATTTCTGCTTGATACGTTGAGGTAGTTTTGAATAATTTCTTTGCCCAGATAATAGACAGAGAAAGATTGTACGTTTTTTTTTCAGCAAGACGATGCAACTTCGCACAATTCATTGGACGCAATAAGTGCTGTGATTGGTGACAGGGTGATTAGTGCTGGATTGTGGCCGCCTAGAAGCCTGCATTTAACACCGTGTGAAATTTATTTTTAGGGTAGCTTAAAAGACAAAGCGTACCGGTCTAATCCGCGTACCCTAGCCTAGAGCAATGTTTCCCAAACCTTTTTGTGTGTGTACCACTTTAAGAGATGAGAATCTATCGCGTACCACCTAATGGTTGGGAGATATAGTAACTAAACCCCCACCTCTACCACCACCACTACGTAGCCTGACCAAAGTTGTGTTTGTTAGAGTTAGACTGTTCGAGTTAAAGTTCAAATAATAAAAAGTGTGTCCAGTTGTTCTCTTATTTATTACAATAAGTATTCAATTCAAACATTCAGAAATGACACTGTACAAATAATATTAATAAAAGATTTCTTAATAATTAAACATAAAAACAAAATTCAACTAACAACTTCAAAGTGAAGGGTGAGCTTGAAGATTAGAAGCCAGCTTAGGAATGTCTGGTTTAAGATTGCTGAGTCTCAAACGTAGATCGTTTCCCACTGTAAGAAGCCTATTCCGGTATTTATTCTTGAGATAAACAAGTGAAAAACAAGACGTTCCGTGAAGAACTATACAGCCTACTTTTCATGCCAATGATTATTCTACAGAATATGAACCTAACTAGAATGACGAAATTACGTTGGTAATATCGAAATATCTAATTAGTTCAAAATATACCTGGTATAGTGTAGCCTAATAGAGCACTACAGTTGGCAGCCCTGGTGACTGAATATATTCTTAGTTCCATCTCTTAAGGTAAAGAATACAAAATGGTTGAAGTAATGGACGTTACATGCAGTTAGACACTGGATCTATCAGCACGCGTAAAAGCATGTTGGCAACAATGTCATGCATGTGCTGGTCAGAAATAATCTGAAATATTATGATATCTTGTTGTGCCAATTTTGGATGAAATCCATTCGTTAGTATAGAAGTTACATGTATTTTAAAATTGGACATATAAGCAGGCATAGAATCATGTTGGCAGCACTGCCTTATATTAATTACTCCAAATTAATCTAGAATGTCAGGTGCTATACGTGTGCAAAGTATAGAGCTGTTGGCTTGCATACTTTCTGATATATTGATATTAGGGTAAAAAAAATATAGACAGCATTTATTAACAGTTGGCAGCCCTGATTGCTCTTAACAATACTTATAGTCATATATGTTATGGTACACATACCACATACGAAATTTGGTTGAAATCCAACTGATAGTATAGAAGTTACATGTATTTAAAATTGGTACTATCAGCAGGCTTATAATCATGTTGGTAGAACTGACGTATATAAGTTACTCCAAATTAATCTAAAATGTCAGAATATACGTGTGCATAGTTTAAAGCAGTTGGCTTGCATACTTTCTGATATATTGGTGTTTGGATAAAACAAGTAGAGAGAGCAATTATTAACAGTTGGCAGCCCTGGTGACTCTTAAGAATACGCTCAGTCATATCTGTTTATGTACATATATTACATACAAAATTTGGTTGAAATCCAATTGATAGTGTAGAAGTTATATGCATTTAAACATTGGACTTATCAGAAGGCTTAACATTATTTTGGCAACACTGTCATGGTTGGCCTGCTGAAAATTAAACTGAAATAGTCCTATCTATATGTGTGCCAATTTTGGAATAGCTCCCATGCATACCTTGCATGATATCCAACATGGAGCTCAAATTTCTAGTGCGTTTTTTCAGCAGTTGGTGGCACTGACATCATTTTCAAATATGGACGTGAGATATTCCGGTGCACATCTTTACTCATACTAAATTTGGTTTTGATTACTGCAACTGTTTAGGAGTTGATAGGGGGAGACACACACACAGCCAGACAGACAGACAGACAGAAGGACAGACAGACAGACAGACACACATTTTCCCGGATCGATCTCATAAGTCTACTTTTTCCTCATTTTTGCAAAATGTGAAAAGTAGGCTGAACAAGAAGTTCCGTGAAGAACTATACAGCCTACTTTTCATGCCAATGATTATTCTACAGAATATGAACCTATCTAGAATAATGACGAAATTAAGTTGGTAATATCGAAATATCTAATTAGTTCAAAATATACCTGGTATAATGTAGCCTAATAGAGCGCTACAGTTGGCAGCCCTGGTGACTGAATATATTCTTAGTTCCATCTCTTAAGGTACAGAATACAAAATTTGGTTGAAGTCCAATGTACGTTACATGCAGTTAGACATTGGATCTATCAGCACGCGTAAAAGCATGTTGGCAACAATGTCATGCGTGTGCTGGTCAGAAATACCCTGAAATATTATGATATCTTGTTGTGCTAATTTTGGATGAAATACATTTGTTAGTATAGAAGTTACATGTATTTTAAAATTGGACATATCAGCAGGCATAGAATCATATTGGCAGCACTGCCTTGTATTAATTGCTCCAAATTAATCTAGAATGTCAGGTGCTATACGTGTGCAAAGTTTAGAGCTGTTGGCTTGCATACTTTATGATATATTGATATTAGGGTAAAAAAATATAGACAGCATTTATTAACAGTTGGCAGCCCTGATTGCTCTTAACAATACTAATAGTAATATCTGTTATGGTACACATAGCACATACGAAATTTGGTTGAAATCCAACTGATAGTATAGAAGTTACATGTATTTAAAAATTGGTACTATCAGCAGGTTTATAATCATGTTGGTAGAACTGACGTATATAAGTTACTCCAAATTAATCTAAAATGTCAGAATATACGTGTGCATAGTTTAAAGCTGTTGGCTTGCATACTTTCTGATATATAGGTATTTGGATGAAAAAAATAGAGAGAGCAATTATTAACAGTTGGCAGCCCTGGTGGCCTTAAGAATACGCTCAGTCATATCTGTTCATGTACAGATATTACATACAAAATTTGGTTGAAATCCAATTGATAGTGTAGAAGTTATATGCATTTAAACTTTGGACCTATCGGAAGGCTTAACATTATTTTGGCAACACTGTCATGGTTGGCCCCCTGGAAATTAAACTGAAATAGTCTTATCTACATGTGTGCCAATTTTGGAATAGCTCCCATGCTTACCTTGCAGGATATCCAACTTGGAGCTCAAATTTCTAGTGCGTTTTTTCAGCAGTTGGTATCACTGACATCATTTTCAAATATGGACGTGAGATATTCCGGTGCACATCTTTACTCATACTAACCATACTAACTTTGGTTTTGATTGCTGCAGCCGTTTAGGAGTTGATATGGGGGGGGGGGGACACACACACAGCCAGCCAGCCAGCCAGACAGACAGACAGACAGAAGGACAGACAGACACACATTTTCCCGGATCGATCTCATAAGTCTACTTTTTCCTCATTTTTGCAAAACGTGAAAAGTAGGCTAAAAATGCAGTATCACAGAAGTACGAAGTAGTTAAAGGCAGTAAAAATCGAACTGCTCTGTCAGCTAAGTTTGGATAGCCTCTCAACCCAAATGTTCACAAGAGCCATTTTTCTAAAAGTTTGCCTTAGTTGTGAATCTCAATTCAATTCATAAAACTGCTCCTTCTCTTTGGCATTAGAGTTCCCCGGCAACATATCATGTTTTTATATTTTTAAATTTTATATTTTTAGCCAACTTTTCACATTTTGCAAAAATGAGGAAAAAGTAGATTTATGAGATCGATCCGGGCAAATGTGTGTTTGTCTGTCTGTCTGTCCTTCTGTCTGTCTGTCAGTCTGTCTGTCTGTCTGGCTGTGTGTGTGTGTGTGTGTGTGTGTGTGTCCATATCAACTCCTAAACGGCTGCAGCAATAGAAACAAAATTTTGGTAGGAGTAAAGTGCTATACCTGAATATCTCATTGCCGTATTTGAAAATGATTTCGGTGCTACCAACTGCTGAAAACCGCAATTGAAATTTGAAATCCATGTTAGATATCTTGAAAGGTATGAATGGGAGCTACTTCAAAATTGGCACACGTATAGATAACTAGCAGAAGTACCCATTCTTCGAACGGTCTTCGGTATTAATAACCAGATGTTATCAATTGAGCTACTGTTGCAATGTTTAGGGGCTTGGAACCTGTTTGTTGGCAAAGAAAAATTATTAGTTAAAATGTGCTCTCAAACTAAATTTACCTAACGTGTTCTTCCTGGCGTGAAAATAGAATTGAAAACTTCGTAGAAGAATCGCAATACACGTCACATACGAACTGACCCTAACCGTTGTGTCAAGTGCCCAACTACAGGAAGACCCCTTTTATAAATTATAAAGGCTTGTGGTGCATGAAAATTCAATGTTTTTAGCCTCCAATGGCCCAAATTCCTAAAATCAGCAAAAAACAGTCTACTATTTCTATTCAGGAATTTTTGAAAATAATGTTGATGTTTGGAGATATAATAGACCTTCTGTACGACATATCGCACGTGTAAGTCGTGTGAAAAAAATCTAGGGTACTCCATTTGCAACCTTTCACAGAAATGTAATAAATGGAGTGGCATTACTTATTCCAGAAATAGATGGAAAGTTGGATGCCACCTCTTGAGATACTGTTGTCATGGTTAGTGGCTTGCATTCCTTCTTTAGTTTATTAAATGAAATTAGTTTTCTGGGAATATCTAAAAAACTGTTGGGTTTAGAGCCTTAAAATATAGTTTTCGGGGACACTTTACGGCTCTTGAGGGGCCCCGAGTTTTGTTTCTGACCCCAAGGGTTTGAAAATGAGCTTTGTCTCTTCGTTGTACGCCATAATAATGATAATAATTAAAAGAATAATACTACTACTAATAATAATAATAATATAACAAAATAGGGATAGGGATATAATAGACCTTCCGGACCATACCCGCACGTGTAAATCGCGTTAAAAAATTCTAGATTACCCCTTGACCCCTTAAGCGCATTATATGTATTGATGAATATTTCAGCTTAATTTGGATCCGTTATAACCTTATTGCCGTTTGCAAACCTTCACAGAAATGTAATAAATGGAAATGTATTGCGTCTTACAGAAATAGATGGACCTCTGAGATTCTGTTGCCATTGTTACCGGCATGCATTCCTTCATTAATTTATTAAGTGAAATTAGTTTTTTGGGAATATCTCAAAAACTGTTGGTTTTAGGGCCTTAAAATGTGGTTTTCGGGGTCCTTTAAGGGCCCCCGAGTTTCGTTTCTCACATTGAGGGGCTGAAAATGAGCTTTGTCTCACGCTTATTTCAGCATGTATTTTAAAGGGGGTAGGCCCCCTGTTATGAGAGGTACGGAGAATAGTTACATCAATGTTTAGTGTCGTACCTCTGATGGATATCTGTATCAAATTTTACGTTAATCCACCCAGCCGTTCTCGAGTTATAAGGACACAAAAAATTGTCCACAGACAGACAGACAAAAATATATTTTTGGGTGCATCCGTCACAAAACAGTCTGAAACGGGCAAATATGTCAAATTTTCGTAGAAAAGCCGAAAAATCAGACAAACATTCATTTTTATATAATAGAGAAGGGATATAATAGACCTTCCGTACCACACCTGCACGTGTAAATCGCGTGAAAAAATCTAAGAGTACCCCTTGACCCCTTAAGCGCATTGTATGTATTGATGAATATTTCACCTTAATTTGGATCCATTATAACCTTATAGCCGATTGCAAACCTTCACAGTAATGTAAAAAATGGAATTGCATTGCGTCTTACAGAAATAGATGGACCTCTGAGATTCAGTTGCCATGGTTACCGCCATGCATTCTTTCATTAATTTATTAAGTGAAATTAGTTTTCTGGGAATATCTCAAAAACTGTTGGTTTTAGGGCCTTAAAATGTGGTTTTCGGGGTCCCTTGAGGGCCCCCGAGTTTCGTTTCTCACATTCAAGGGCTGAAAATGAGCTATGTTTCACCCTTCTACGCCTATTTCAGCATGTATTTTAAGGGGGTAGGGCCCCTTTTATGAGAGGTACGGAGAAGAGTTACATCAATGATTAGTGTCGTGCCTCTGATGGATATCTGTATCAAATTTTACGTTGATCCACCCTGCCGTTCTCAAGTTATAAGAACTCGTAGAAGTTGTCCACAGACACACAGACAGATAGACAGACAGACAAAAATTTTATTTTTGCGCGCATCCGTCATAAAAGAGCCTGAAACGCGCAAATATCGCAAATTTCCGTGGAAATTCAGAAAAAACAGACAAACTTTCATTTTTATATATATAGAGATAATATTTCAGTTTAATTTCCAGGAGGCCATACATGGCAGTGTTGCCAAAATGATTCTAAGCCTGTTGGGTTTCAACCAAATTTCGTATGTGCTATGTGTACCATAACAGATATGACTATGTGTATTCTTAAGAGCAACCAGGGCTGCCAACTGTTAATAAACGCCGTCTCTATTTTTGTTACCCTAATATCAATATATCAGAAAATATGCAAGCCAATAGCTCTAAACTTTGCACACGTATAGTACCTGGCATTCTAGATTAATTTGGAGTCACTAATATACGTCAGTCCTGCCAACTTGATTTTAAGCCTGCTGATAGGTCAACTTTTTTAATGCATGTAACTTCTATACTAACTAATGGATTTTATTCAAAATTGCCACAACAATAGCTCATATTATTCCAAATTGTTTCTGACCAATACATGCATGACATTGTTGCCAACATGATTTTACGCGCGCTGTTAGATCCAATGTTTAACTGCGTGTAACGTCCATGCTATCTAGTGGATTCAACCAAATTTTGTATTCTGTACCCTAAGAGATGGAACTAAGAATATATTCAGTCACCGGGGCAGCCAACTGTAGTGCTCTATTGGGCTACATTATGCCAGGTATATTTCGAACTAACTAGAAATTTCGATATTATCAACTTAATTTCGTCATTATTCTAGATAGGTCCATATAGATCAATCATTGGCATGAATCTTCAATTTTAAGAAAAGTAGGCTCTTTAGTTCGTCACGGAACTTCTTGTTATATTTTTATATTTATATATTTTTATATTTTTCGTAACGTATCTAATATTTTTTTTATTTTTCGTAACATCATCGCGTACCACCAGTGGTACGCGTACCACAGTTTGGGAAACGCTGCCCTAGAGGATCTGGACAACAATATACGGCAGCAGATATCCCTCAATACGGAAGGAGATTTACAACGTGTAAACGCTAATTTATTTACACGAGTCAACGCCTGTCAGCTGAAAGAGAATGTTTTAGCATCCTTTGTGAAAAGGTAAGTTATTTAATCATGATTTGCTGTTAAATTTACCATTAATTAATGCCCTACGTTACGGTTGTTACCTGCGCGCAATCTGCGGTCGGAGTTCGGTTGGCTGACGGAAGGCAAGCGTGCCTGGTAGCTGGCCGCTCTCCCCGCTCCAGCAAAATAATCTCACTGTATCTCGTGTATTTTTTCGCCAAGGGGCGGGTGTAGAAATCCTTAGCCAATGAACTAGCCTCCTTGTTGTGGATGCTTGCAATAAAACGTGCTGTGTAATTCGTATTTATTTCCCATTAGAAAATACGCACTACATGTAATTTTACGGGGTATTAGAAAACAAAAGATTCAGTATATTAAAACACAAATTTAAAAAAAATCCATGATTCATACCCCGGCTACACGAGTGAAAGCCAAGCATCTAGACTACCTGGCCAAAGTACCATATTGACTTAAGCAGTCGAGAGTAGGTCCACGGGTACCGTAAAGATTGGAAATGAGGAGAATTTTTACCACAGTATAATAAAATATATAGGATATAGTATGCATACTATAACTATTCCAAACCTCAGTCGAGTTTGTTAATGGGCAAACTCGGACCAGTGGGGTGGAGATGGGGGCCAGTTTTCGAAAACGTGAAGTATCGCTATAACATTCTTAGTATGTGGAAAATCGTATCCATTCCAAGTTCGTACCATTCTTCGGATGAGGGCTAAAAACGTATCTCAGTAAAGTTGTTGGATAGCACCAACCATTGACAAAATGGTAGAACAAATGGAGTTTCGAGAAAAGAAATCATTCCTCCCTTACTAGGCACAATATCAACAAGTAGTTCCGTGAAGAACTATAAAGCCTATTTTCATATATTCTGCTCATGTTAATTGCCTCTATCAACATACAAAATTTCAGTTTAATTGATGTAACAGATTCGAAGATATTGAGAACCGTCTAAATATTTCAGATGGTCGCCAGGTTGGATTTTTATTTTTGTACTATTACACTAAGATTATTGTGTACGTGTGGTATTCAAACTTCAATCGCATGATTAGAACACAAGAAGTAAAAACGAGATTTTAAAAGTACGCACACCAGCCATCTTGTGATTATGCAAACAATTGAAATAAACTAGATGCCAGTGGATCAACATTTGTATAAGCATTTAACGTGCAACGTTTCACGGCACTCGGATAGTTAATTCGCGAGAAACGACCATTTAAATATTTATACTTCGCGTCGCCGCCATGTTGGATTTGTGCTCACCAGGTTACTGAAAGTCCTATAGGTGAACATATGTTCATAGTCTCTATGAACATTAGAAAATTCAGTTTGGTTGCTGTAAAATATTCATAGATATTGAGAACCGTCTAAATATTTCGGAAGCTCGCCATTTAGGATTGTTATATGTATAGGCCATAGAGTTATGTACCATTCAAGGACAATTATTGCCTAGGTTCATTATTCAAACTTTCACTTCGATCGCATGATTACGACACAAGAAATAAAAACTTAATTTTAAAATTTTGCACAGCCGCCATCTTGAGGTTATGTAAACAATTGAATTAAATTAGATGGCAGTGCATTACAATCTGCAAAATCATTTACTGTACCACATTTCACTGCGCTCAAAGAGTTAAATCTCGAGAAAAGTCTATTAAATTATTTCAAATTCGCTTGGTCGCCATGTTCGTTTTGTACTTGACAGGTTTATGAAATATACATAGGTAAACTTGTATCAGTACCCTTTATCACCGTACAAAATTGCAGGGTGATATCTGTAATAGTTTCGGAGATATAGAATGTCAGTGAAATATTTCGCACAGCCGCCATTTTGAGGTTATGTAAACAATTGAACTAAATTAGACTCCATTGCATTCCAATGTGTATAAACAATTGCTGCACCAAGTTTCATTATGTTTGGATGGTTAAATCGCGAGAAAAGTCTATTTAAAAGTCTCAACTTCGCTTGGCCACCATGTTGGTTTTGTAGTCACCAGGTTTTTGAAAGTCTCATAGGTGAACTTCTAGTAGTGCCCTTTATCACCGTAAAGAATTTCAGGGCGATATCGGCAATAGTTTCGGAGATATTGAATGCTAGTGAAATATTTCGCACAGCCGCCATGTTGGATTGGTGAGACGTAACAAAATTTGAAGGACACGGTCGAGGTCGCCGGGAATAGCGCTATGAACTTACCGAGTTTCATTGAAATCGCTCCAGCCGTTTAGATTTTTTTAGGGGACACACACACACACCTCACACACACACACACACACACACACGCAGACACACACACGGACAAAAGGTGATCTCATAAGCCTATTTTTTCAAAATTGAAGATAGGCTAAAAATGGTCAAAAGTCCTTTAAAAATTACCTAAAACTTTTGTCTGAAATAATTTTTGATATGGCCCACCCTTCGCCAAGGGACGAGGAACATATTTTCGGAATTACTAGAAGGGACTTATCGTATTCCAAACATGTGTAATTGTTGTAGGTATACAACAATAATTGACTAATATAATGAATTTAATTTTTTCTTTGTCCGGTGAAATCTACCTCCACCTTCCGGCATGCCGAGAGGGATTTTACTTTATGTTAGTATAGATACCCCAGTTTCTTATTGAATCAACAATAAACATCAGCTATGTGACTAATATTTATGTTCAAATGTTTAAACAACATGAATATTATGTAGGCTACAGTATGTAGGATAGCATTTACACTTCTCTCTTGCAGCGTTGCATTAAAGCACTGCATTACTTTTCAGACTATTATTGGCGGAAATGCAAAAGCAAGGACCACTATCTGACTCAGTCACTTTAATAACTATATCTGCATAATGTTTACCAACCCAGAACATCATTTCCACCTACTACGTACATGTTTTCTTCTCCAAGCGGAAGAAGATGTGCAAGATATTCTCACACGTGAAAAGTAATTATTATCGGTAATGAGGATCGAAGCAAGTACTTAAAAGGACGAGCGAAGCGTCGTGTTGAATATTAATGGGTGTTTTATTACATCCCACCTGTGGTTTCGGCTAAACACTGCTATTCAAAAGGCAACTTGATCATTAGTGACAGCAAGACCATAATTCTACGAACAGAGAGCCAGACAGCGTTCACACTCTAACGATTCTTGCAGAAACAACAAACGTTTCTATTGTTTTAGTTATTTATTTATTTAATTAATTAATTACCGACAGCAGTAGCTATGCTCGCAAACGCGCAGCGCTAGGCCATGGGGCCAAGCTCTCTGTGGACTCGGTAGACGTGGGATCGAGCCCCATCGTCGGCCGTCCTTGAAATGGTTTTCTGTGGTTTCCCCACTTTCAACTCCAGGCAAATGCTGGGACGGTACCTTCTGACAGGTCACTGCCGCTTCCTTCCACATCCTTGCCCAGTTTCATTCGCCATCATTCATGTCATCTCTCATTAAGACCTCTCATAAGGTTGGCGTCGGGAAGGGCATCCGGCCGTAAATTGACATCCACCACAAAGACCTCCATCGCATCTCATCCCTGACCCCGTTGGGAAACGGGAATAATACGGGGTGGACATACATTTAATTAATTAATTAATTAATTAAGTAACCATCAACGACAGTAAATCTGATGCACAGGAGAGTGAAGTGTGCTCCATTATTGAGATTCTATACAAAGACATAACATTTACAGATTTATCTATTAACTCGCATTAATATTAATAATAATAATTTTATTCAACGCAAAACTAAAACATTACTGCAGTGTCATCCGTCCGGAAGTCTTGTATGATTCTGAATGCCTCACGATGAACAAAAAAGCCTTGGTCGAAAAACTGGAGGCCAAAGAAAGGAAAATTCTGAGAAAGATATTAGGACCCATCAAAGACAATGGGGAATACAGAAGACGGCATAACCATGAACTATATGCTCATGTGGAGAAGATAAGTGACGTCATCCGGAAGGCAAGGATAACATTTTATGGACATGTGAAACGAATGAGCCCAGCGAGACTGACCAACTGCAACATAACTTACTTTCAGGAGAGGAAAACAAAATGGGCCTGGTGCATTGAACTGGATAAAGATCTGAAAGAAGTGGGGGTTACACCAACTGACATTCAGAAGCGCGCCCCACTCAAAAGAAAACTTCAAACTTGCAAACGTTTCCAAAAAAAACTGAAGCTGAAAACGGGAAAGATTTGGAACCAGGAACGGAAGTAAGTCCACCGAGAACGAATGCGGGCGTACTGGGCAAACATCAAAGCCTGTAGGAGATAGTTGGAATGACGCGGTCCATAGATGGCCCATTCGAAATGAATGATTGAATAATATTTTTCTGAGTAAAATGATTTTCAACACTATACAGTACTTGGAAAAAGACGATTAAAATTTTATGGACATATTCAAAGAATGGACAATGAAAGACTAACTAAAAGAATGTTTAATTATGTCTGTCATTAAAATCCAAGAGAAGAAAGCTAATTCAAATTCATCTGTGAAATAGGTTCAATTGTGCTCCTTAGTTGAGCATAACGTTGTAAAAATAAATGTAATGATAATAATAATAAATGCTTGGCTTTCGCAGATGACCTAGCGATTATCACTAGGAACAAAGAAGAAACTAAGCATGCTATTGAGACATTATACAGAATAGCATCACAAGCAGGCCTTCAAATATCATTTGAAAAAAC
The DNA here is from genome assembly GCA_946902985.2 of Meconema thalassinum. NCBI lineage: Eukaryota > Metazoa > Arthropoda > Insecta > Orthoptera > Tettigoniidae > Meconema > Meconema thalassinum. Next base: position 613,015,989 of record OX336388.2, read on the forward strand.
CAAGTACATGAAGAATTTCCAGCAAAAGAAGAAGAAAGAAAAAATAGAAACAGCGCATGGAGCAATATCACAAGTAGAATTTTTTAAATACCTTGGAGAAATAATTCTTCCTTCAGGATTGGACAGTTTGGCTAACACAGAAATAGCCTCAAAACTTCATAGAGCATTCAGACTAACATGAGATCACTATAATAAAAGAGTAATGTCACATAATGCAAAACTGAAACACTACAAAACAGTTGTACTACCGGAAGCTCTATATGCTTCAGAAACCATAGCTTTAGGAGGTAATTCTAAAATTGCAAATATAGAAAAGCAAGAACGTAAAATTCTTAGAAAAATATTCGGCCCCACACAAGAAAACGGAATTTGGATTAAAAGACGAAATTCAGACCTATACCGTCACACAGATAGTTTCAGCAACACGGTACGAAAAAGACGTTTAACATTTTATGGACACCTCTTCAGGATGGACGATTATAGACTTACAAAAAGGTTATTCAATGTAATAAATTCTCAGAAATCAAGGATAGCCTGGCTGGATGAATCAAGAGAGGACCTGCAAGAGTTGAACATCGGAGAAAATATTCTGAGAAACCGCAAAGTCTTCAGGACCGCAGTAACAAAGCACAAGTTTAGGGTGAAAACTAGTGGCAGGACTGGAACCAAGTGGACAGAAGAACGGAAGAAGCAGCACAGTGACTTCATGAAGAGATTTTGGGAAGATAGGAAGTCGAATATCAACAAGCCGAAAAACAAGTTCAAGCGCGCTCTATAATGGGCAAAACGCAAAAAGAATAATAATAATAATAATAATAATAATGTAGCAATTTTCTCTAATTCCCTAGACACGGCGACACAACAAATCAATCAATTACAGGTGCAAGCAGCAAAGGCAGGTCTTCAGATTTCGTTTCAGAAAACGCAGTTTATAACGAACATCAAGTCAGAACCCAGAGAACTTATGGTGAATGGAGGACAAATAACACAGGTAGAGAAATTCAATTACTTGGGTGAATGGATTGAGCCCAACATTCGTGAAAAGGAAGCTTTCGTGGCACGGATTAACAAAATGGAAATGGCTTACCATTTAACCAAAGACATTTACAAAACACGACCAATGTCCTTCAAGGCCAAACTGAGGCACTACGTTACCGTTATTCGCCCGGAGGCGTTATATGCATCAGAATGCCTGGCGGTGAATAAGAAAGGCCTGGCAGAACAACTAGAAACCAAAGAGAGGAAGATTCTGAGAAAGATCTTGGGCCCGGTCAAGGAACGAGGAGAGTATAGAAGACGACACAACGATGAACTTTATCTGCATGTGGAGAAAATAACGGACACCATTTGCAACAGAAGACTCTCCTTTTATGGCCATTTAACACGAATGCACTCTGGAAGATTGTCCAATCGAATCTATGCCTACTTTGTGGAGAAAAAAAACCAAAGGGATCTGGTTTACAGAGGTGGTAAATGACCTACAAGAACTGGGGATATCACAAGAGGACATCTATGAACCTGATTCTTGAAGAAGAAACTTGGGGAGATACAGAGTTTTAAGCCAAAACCTATATTAAAACCGGCGAGAAGTAGACCGAAGAACGGAAGGAAGCTCACCGAAGAAGAATGTGCGAATACTGGGCCAATGTGAAAGAAAGAGGGAAAATGCAGTTGAAATAACGTGGTTCATAGACCACCGAAACGATTATAAAATAATAATAATAGTAATACTAATAGTAATAATACTAGTAATAATAATATCTAGTACTGAATTACAAATTGGATAAATTAGAAGTACCGGTAACATAGTAGAAAGAAGAATTAAACGCAAAATACTCGGTCCTTTAAAAACTGCAGTATTCTGGAAATTAACAAGTAATAATAAATAATATCGGAAAGTAGAAAACATCAGAAACAATACGGAAGAGGAGGTTGCTATTTTTTGGACATTTGTACAGTAGGTTAACCAAGCAGATCTTCACATTCCTGTGGAACAAGAAGTCAACAACAACCTTGGTACAAGAAGTCTAAAAGGATTTGGAAAGAAACAATATCAGAAAAGTAGATACAGCGCAAAGAGATAAATTAAGGCAAAATGTGCTAAAAATGGAAGGAATCCAAGGTAGGAAGGGATAGAAAACCGGCTCAAAATGGTCCAAGGAAAGGAGAAGGAAGGGTAGAGAGTTGGCGCAGTGGCTAAGATATGACCCTTTAGTCCGAATTTCTCAGGTTCGAACTCCTGTGACAGCGGGGTGACATTTTCACATTAACAAGAAGTTCCATGACGAACTAAAGAACCTACTTTTCTTAAAATTTAAGTTTCATGCCAATGATTAATCTATGTGCATCTTTCTTGAATAATGACGAAATTAATTTGGTAATATAGACATTTCAAATTAGTTCGAAATACTGTATATCTGGCATAATCTAGCCTAATAGAGAACTACAGTTGGCAGCTCTGGTGACTGAATATATTCTTAGTTCCATCTCTTAAGGTACAGAATACAAAATTTGGTTGAAGTCCAATGGTTAGCATGGACTTTACATGCAGTTAAACATTGGATCTAACAGCGAGCGTAAAATCATGTTGGCAACAATGTCATGCGTGTGTTGGTCAGAAATAATCTGAAATAATACGATTAATTGTTGTGCCAATTTTGAATGAAATCCATTAGTTAGTATAGAAGTTACATGCTTTTTAAAATTAGACCTATCAGCAGGCTTAGAATCATGTTGGCAGCACTGACGTATATTAGTTACTCCAAATTAATCTAGAGTGCCAGGTACTATACGTGTGCATAGTTTAGAGCTATTAGCTTGCACACTTTCTGATATATTGATATTATGGTAACAAAATAGAGACAGCATTTATTAACAGTTGGCAGCCCTGGTTGCTCTTAAGAATGCGCATAGTCATATTTGTTATGGTACACATAGCACATACGAAATTTGGTTGAAATCCAAATGATAGTATAGAAGTTACATGTATTTAAATTTGGACCTCTCAGCAGGCTTAGAATCATGTTGGTAGCACTGACCTATATACGTTACTCCAAATTAATATAGAATGCCAGGTACTATACGTGTGCTTAGTTTAAAGCTATCGGCTTGCATACTTTCTGATATATTGGTATTTGGATAAAAGAATAGAGAGAGCATTTATTAACAGTTGGCAGCCCTGGTGGATCTTAAGAATACGCTCAGTCATATCTTTTTATGTACACATAGCACATACGAAATATGGTTGAATTCTAATTGATAGTGTAGAAGTTATATACATTTGAAAATTGGGAATATCAGCAGGCTTATAGTCATTTTGGCGACACTGCCATGTATGGCCTCCTGGAAATTAAACTGAAATATTACTATCTATACGTGTGCTAATTTTGAAATAGGTCCCTTTCATACCTTCCAAGATATCCAACATGGAGCTCAAATTTCAATTGCGTTTTTTCAGCAGTTGGTAGCACTGACAACATTTACAAATACGGCAATGATATATTCAGGTATAGTTCTTTACTCCTACGAAATTTTGTTTCGATTGCTGCAGCCGTTTATGAGTTGATAGACACACACACACACACACAGCCAGATAGATAGATGGACAGACAGGCAGACACACATTTGCCCGGATCGATCTCGTAAGCCTACTTTTTCCTCATTTTTGCAAAGTGTGAAAAGTAGGCTAAAAATCACGTGGTGTCAGTAAGGGCATACTACCTTAAATCCCCGCCAACATTCAAATGAACAGGTCGGCTCTGGTGTCTCCAATTAAATTCGGATAAGCCGCAGATATTGTTTATTTATTTATTTATTTATTTATCTTGTGTGGCTACTACTAGTGAGTAGTACTGCGTGAGTGTCTGAGATTGGCATCGAGAGTTTTTATAATGCTTTCGTAGTGCAAGTTATTTGTTAATAATAATAATAATAATAATAATAATAATAATAATAATAATAATAATAATAATAATAATATCGTATGGCCTCGCGTGCGAGATGCAATCTTTGTTATTTGACACCCAAAGGGTAGCTTGCATGTCGAATTTCGTTGTTACATGAAGATATCTAAGCTCCTTGAACACTATAGCGCTTTCTAGTAGAGAAATGAGGAACTTTGTGTAGGCGGAAACTCCCGAGATTAATTTTGCCACTATGAACACGGCCTACTGAATTCAAATGGGTTCTTTGACATGCCAACATCGTGTGACATGGAATCGTAATTTTTGCCGCCTTTCAAAAATCACTTACCACGGCCAGGAGCGAATCTGCAAACTTGGGGTTAGTAGACCGACACGTTGACCACTCACCCACCGTGGCAAGCTTTTCTGTAAATGATTAGTTTAATTAATTTAATCGGATGATGTTCGCTTGACGTACGAAACATGCCATTCCCTAAATTATTTTAAATTGTGAAGTGTACAATTACCTAGTTAAATATTTAATTTATTTCAGGAATTTTTGTGTAATGTTGTATATTAACTCTAACCACCGAAAATAATTGCTCTTCACTATTACGTGATGACCGACTATAAAGCATTTTATTCAGATTCCAAAATGCAACTCGGAAGAAATGGTTCCTAAGCTGTCTAATAAGCAGCCTATCACGATATATCCCTGTGGTCAACTTGCAGAGTAGCATGCATTTGAAATGTAGAATGCTGGCGATCAACATAGGCAGGTGACCGACGTAAAAAGGTGGTAAAGTTTCCAGTTTCTGCCCCCATTAATGTGGGGGAGGGGGGCAGCACTAGATAAGACAGCTCTACATTGAATGTGGTGAACGGTTTATGTGCTACTGGTGCTTCATGTCTCGTATCATAAAGTCTCTCAAATGAACGCTGCACCTGTTGTTTACCAAGTAAAATATTAGGATTAGAAACGTCCGAATGATTATATCACCAAACTAAAGATGGAATAAATCTTGAGAAGGTCCTCTGTGTTCAACGCACTTCGTTTCTGGGTCATTAGGACAGTTTATGAACATTCTTAATTGCCAGGTGCACACTCCTCATAAATTGAAGGACTTCCTTTGTAACGTCTACTGAGTTCAAAGTCACCAGTAGTTTACTCCTTCCCCTCCTTGCACACGAATAAGGGCCCATTATATATGGGACATGGGTTGGCGACCATGGGACTCCAGCTGAGTCCGACATTGCTCACATTTATTACCTGTTTGAGATACGACGACTGCCACTGCCTTGACTCCACTGGTGTTTGTTAGCCTATTTTCAGTTATAATATAAGCTTATGTTGTGTTCACCTTTTATCCGCGGGTGTATTTTTGCGCATGTGTGTGTATGTGTGTCCCAACGTAATAAAATCAAAATGGCTGAAGTAATTTTTGTGAAATTTAGTACGGACTTACTACTAGACTACTTCATCTGACCTCGACTGTGTTTATCAAATTTTAATGATTAACACCAATCCAACATGGCGGCTGCGCGAATAATTTCACAGGTATTAAATATCACCGAAACAACTACTGATACCAATCTGACATTTTGTATGCTGATAGAAAATACGATGATAAGTTGACCTATGCAACTTTCAAATACATGATCAGCAAAAAACGGACATCGTGGCCATGGACATTTTAATATTTAGACTAAACCTTATTCGCGATTTCACTATCTAAGTTCTGTAAAACTTGGGATGGTGAGTCTTTATACAAGGCTTTATATACTGACATGCAATTTAATCAAATTGTTTTGAGAAATTAATAATGGCAGCTGAGCGTAATATTAAAAATACATTTTATATCTTGTATCCTAATCAAGTTATTAGAGAGAAATTTTGTATAATGAACCACCGTATTATGTTCATTTACTGGTACATAACTCTGTGACATGCATCTAAAACAATACAACATGGTGGTCATGCGAAATATTCCATTAGTTCTCTATATCTCAGAAACGGCTACAGCAATCTAACTGAAGTTTTCTATGGTGGTAGAGGCTATTAAAATATGCAGACCTTTGAGACGTTCAATAATCAATAATCGGATGAGCAAGAAACCATCATGGCGTCAACGCAAACTTGAAATATTTAAATGGGATTTCTTTATGATTTAAGCACTTGCACTGTTAATCTCTATAACAGGATTAATTTAGTTCAGTTGTTGAGAGACTTTCAAGATGGTGATTGTGTGAATATTTGAAAATCACATTTCTATATCTTGTGTCCTAATATAAAGATTGAGAGTGAAAGTTTGTATAATGAACCATCACAATGATCTTCATCTGATAGTGTATAACTTGAAGGTTATATAAAACAATCCTACATGGTGGATATGTAAAATATTTCAACGGTTCTCTGTATCATCGAGATTATTACTGCAATCAAGTTCAAATTCTGCTTGGTGATAGAGGACTATTAATTAAGTACATGCAGACTTTCAAAAACAGTGCCCGTCCCGTAGTGTTGGGGTAGCATGCCTGCCTCACACCTGGAGATCCCGGGTTCGATTCCTGGCTCCGTCAGGGATTTTAGAAACTGACGTGAGGGCTGGAACTGGTGCACTCAGCCTCGTGAGGACGATTGGGTAGCTGTCTGACAATGAGGCAGTGCCCCAGTCACGGAGACCAAGATTAACGGCCGAGGAGGCCCGACGCGCAGACCAAGCGTCACCCCATAATCTGCAGACCAAAAGGCTGTGCAGCGGTCGCTTGGTAGGCCTTGGCCTTTCGTGGGCTGTTGCACCACGGTGTAAACGGTAGACTTAAATTAGTTAGTTAGTTATTGTTGTTTTAAGGAGCGGAACTACGTGGTCATCTGCCCCTCATAACACAGATTTGATTATACAAATTTATATAGTCAAATTTAGAGGTGGAAGCCAAACAATTGAGAGTGGTTTCAATTCTTCATTATTTTGATTCTGATAATTTGCACATCTCTGTAATGGTGATTGTATTGTATTAAGGGGTTGAACATAAAGTTCATCTACTCCAATGGTATATTGTAGGTGTCATAAATTATAGATTACACGAACAATAATTTTTGAAAAGAACATATTTTAAGGGGCTGATGACTTCGTAGTTCCTCCCCTTAAAACAATCATAACTATCGAACTGACTCTGATATTCTATTGAACTGGTCTCCCAGTAAGTTGATAAACCAAAACGCAATTATTTCGTGTTTCAATCGTGTAGATACGCTTCATCATATAAGTTTGGCCACATTTTTTCCAGTGCTGGAGGCCTGTCGAATTGAGTTATCTTGAGTAACGACGAAAGGTTTGTTTTAAGATTGAAAGACCATAGAAAGGAAGGAAGCTTGTAGTTTTACGTGACCGTGAATCTCGTGACCATGAGCCATGGACCCTTCTTTTTACGTGGAATACTAACCACAGGACATGACATTTCACATAGAAAATCTCACTGGTATTGACCGGCAGATTCATTTATTGGCTTTGTATCGTGCTTAGCATCGTGTACTGGGGTGCGTGATGAATATGTCTGAAAACCACTTCCAGGATGCCGAGGGGGGAATCGACCCCACCTCTTCTCAGTTCTCCCTCACGAGGCTGAGTGGACCCCGTTCCATCCCTTAAATCAGATTTAAATTTCTTGGCAGAGTCAACCATCGAACTCAGACCTTCGAAGTGACAGTCAAGAATGCTAGTCACTACGCAACGAGGTATGCAAATATTAGTTGCCATGCAAGACGTTGACGTAAAACAATTTTCTAATTAAAAAAAAATCATCCCTTTCTTCTTTACTTTTCTCGTTAGCCTATTTTCAATTTTGAAAAAATAGGCTTATGAGATCACCTTTTGTCCGTGTGTGCGCGCGTGTGTGTGTGTGTGAGGAGTGTGTGTGTGTGTGTCCCCCCTAATAATATCTAAACGGCTGGAGCGATTACAATGAAACTCTGTAAGTTCATAGCACTATTCCGGACGACCCCGACCGTGCCCTTCAAATATTGTTACCTATCACCAATCCAACATGGCGGCTGTGCGAAATATTTCACCAGAATTCAATATCTACGAAACTATTCGCGATATCTCCCAGGAATTTTTTTACGGTGATAAAGGAAACTATTAGAAGTTCACCTATGTGACTTTTGAAAAACTGGTAACTACAAAACCAACATGGCGGCCACGCGAATTTGCGACTTTTAAATAGACGTTTCTCGCGATTTAACCAACCAAACGCAATAAAACTTGGTACAGTATATGTTTATACACATTGTAATGCACTGATATCTAACTTGGTTCAATTGTTTACATAACAACAAGATGGCGGATGTGGGAAATATTTCACCGGCATTCAATATCTCTGAAACTGTCAGTGGCATCACCCTGAAATTAAGTACGGAGATAAAGGGCACTACTGGATGTTCATCTATAAGTTTTTCAAAATCCGGTAAACTACAAAACGAACATGGCGGCCAAGCGAATTTGAAAATTTTAAATAGACCTTTCTCGCGATTTAATGTTCCTACCGCAATGAAATCTGGTACAGGAAATGTTTATACACATTGTAATGCACTGGTATCTAATTTAGTTCAATTGTTTACATAATCTCCAGATGGCGGCTTTACGAATTTTAAAATTAAGTTTTTATTTCTTGTGTCGTAATCATGCGATCGAAGTGAAAGTTTGAATAATGAACCTACGCAATAATTTTCCTTTAATGGTACATGACTCTATGGCCTATCCATTTAACAATCCAACATGGCGACCATCCGAAATATTTAGACGGCTCTGAATATCTACGAATTTATTATAGCAATCAAACTGAATATTTTTATGATCATAGGGGCTATGAACTTAAGTTCACCTATAGCACTTTAAATAACCTGGTGATCACAAATCCAACATGGCGGCGACGCGAAGTATAAATATTCACAAGGACGTTTCTCACAATTTAACCATCCGAGTGCAGTGAAACTTGGTACAGTAAATCCTTATACGAATGATAATCCACTGGCATCTAATTTGTTTCAATTGTTTCTATAACTACAAGATGGCAGTTGTGCGAAATTTTAAAATATCCTTGTTACTTATTGTGTCCTAATCATGCGATTGAAGTTTGAATGCTACATTTACACAATAATCTTCATGTAAAAATACATAATTCTAGGACCTACATATATAAAATCCAACATGGCGACCATCCGAAATATTTAGTCGGTTCTCAATATCTACGAATTTATTACAGCAATCAAACTGAAATTTTGTATGTAGATAGAGGCAGTCAACATAAGTAGGTTATATGAAAATAGGCTGTATAGTTCTTCACGGAACTACTTGCCTTACTTTTTATGTTTTGTTTTCAATATTTCATTCTTTTTTGTGAAGACGTCATGAGCACCCAGTCCCCAAGCGAGGGGAATTAATTATAGGAGATTATCATCCTTAAAGCCCAGGCGTGAATTGGACCCAGAGCCCTTCGATCCAGAGCCTAGCATGTTAATCAGTTAGGCACGGGTCTGGACCGCAAATCTTAGGCCGTGTTTTGAGTTCTCTTTCTGAGGATTATGAACCCTCTGTTAAAGTAGACTAATTTATAATAAATTGGTTCGTATAGGGTATCAGTAATTTTATCCTGAATTTAGTTGTGCTTCCCTGTTCATTGTAGGCCTCTGAAGATACTTGCTGATTCACAACACCACTCTTCTAATTACAACCTTGAAACCTCTGCCTTATTGCTGCACCGTAATGATCCAATGATCCAATGATGGACTTTTTTGTACAAGCCGAGGGCAACTGTGGTTTATTATAAGGCAATTTACGTGGTAGTCACTTTGCTTTCATCACGAGCAGTTAAAGACAACTTGTCTAGGTCTTATCATGCAACACCTTTGCTACAATAGTGATATTTCCCATCACCCACCAGCGTAGCCGAGTGGCCAGAGGCAAGCTCCACGGACTTGGTGTCCTGTGTTTACAGATTCGAGATTCAAATCCATCACACTCCGTGGCCACCTGAGTGTTAATCTTACCCCGGTTATTTCCACACTCACACCATCCAAATGGCGATAGCATATTAATGTTAATGGCTTAACGTCCTTTATTACTACTCTGGGGCATATTCCAAGTACATCTACTGAATAATCTACTTTTTCCCTGGACTCTAATATATTTTTTAAATATCTCTCTCATCTAGAGGCTGCCCAAAGACAAAGAAACCTCAGAAAACAATGAATATTGGCTCAAAATTGTAACACTTTAAATATATCTCCATTCTGTTAAACAATTTGAGAAAATAAATCTAGAAATAGTTTCGAAAATTCAAAAAATAATTCTGGAATCAATGTTTACAATCTGCAAGTAATTTTGAAAAAAAAAAAAACATTTACAAAACTTACAGCACAAGTATGATAATGAAAATAAAACATAAAAAACTAGATAAAAATTAATAAGAACTTCGCAAAATATACCAGGTGAATCAGCTGCCCCTAACTGTTTGATGCATCCCAACTAACGCGTGTTATCAGGAAGATCGATATATCTCTGTTTGCATCCCGTATGGTATTAATGCACTGCGAGCATATCCCGCAAACGATACTGAACACTAATATATTTCCTCGTTTTAGTCTGTAGTCAAATCGAGGGAAAAATAATAGTGTTCAGTATCGTTTGCGGGATATGCTTGCAGTGCATTAGTACCATACGAGATGCAAGCAGAGAAATATCCACCTTCCTGACAACAACGCTAGTTGGGCTGCATAAAACAATATTATTAGGGGCAGCTGATTCACCTGGTATTTAAAGCCAATTGATTTGAGTCCATTGATTATTTCTTTTTCTAAAGATTTCCTACAATTATGGGATGCCTCACTGTATAAAGTGCAATACACGCATTTTACAACGATTAACGCATCAGTTACACACACACAATTCAGTACATTTATTATAATTGCCATATGGCAATAGGGACTGCTGTGCCATTCGACATTATGCTGGAGATTCTAACAAATGTATTCCCTAAGAGCGGCTGTTGCACAAAGCAAGTTCACAGCCTTCTAAATGGTGCTTCAAAGTTACAGATACACACACTGCCACATTCATCACTTTAACAAAGGTTATATTCCCATATTTATTCATGTATGTATTTATCGTGTGGATTTTAGTGCCGGGAGTGTCCGAGGACATGTTCGGCTCGCCAGAGGCTGTAGCTGCTTCCAGCGGACACTCTTACGGTGAGCTACAAGTTCCGTTCAATTTCAAGAAATACCAGCTTTCGCTACCAGATATCAATGATACCTGTTGGTGAACGTTGGAACTTTGATAGAGCGTGCCGACGAAATCTAACCTAACAATTTAGCTTCACACAAGTTTAGTCTGTGGAAGGATCTTTTACATGCCATAAATCTATGACATGGGACAGCCGGCTTTACTTCCCCTCCGAAGGAAGGTATACTGAGGGGTTTTTAACGACGACTTCAGCCGGGTTTGAACCCACGACCTTGGGCATAGAAGCTGGAACAGAATGTAGCTCTTGTACTGTATACCGCCCCTACCTTAAGACAGACCTACAACTGTCTGCACACAACGTTCTCTCATAGATGCTCATAGGCTACGATTTACGTGCAGATAAACTGGTTGCAAGAACATAAGGAATTGGTATATAGACTTCCACAGCCAGTGAATTAAAATTATTCTAGGTTTATGCTGTGTCTTGTGTGGAGTTTCGCCTAGGAACACCAAGCTGGCTCATCAGCGGGCTCTTAGTGTCCGTGCACGGACCCCCACAAGAGGAGTGAATTGAGCGCTACCTCCCTTTTTATGAAATGCACCTGCGCTTCTTTACTCCGTGAGCTAAAAGCTCAAGCAGCCTTAACCTCCCTATGAAGGCTTCTAAAAGATGGTATATTGGCTTTCAAGGCCAGTGAATAGATGGGGATGGATTAAATCACTTACGTTAGATTTGACTCTTTTTTACTATAGCAAACGTTCCTTCTATCCTATAAGAAAAATCCTTCCCGCAGTCTTAATAAACCTCGTAAGAGTTGTGAAGGTTTTACATGAGGTAATGTTTTATATGATTTATTGTTTCTTTATTGGTTCTTAACATACTTCATTAATTTCCGTTCAGAATTTAAACTGCAAAATTGGTTCTTCTCAAGCATTTTCCCAATATTTTATCATAATTAAAATCCATTAGGTTCTTAATGGGGCTACGGCCTTATTGGGGCCAAGAGCTACTGACTTCCTTCCTTCCTTTGATCTCGGTTAGGTGTAACGTAAGGTCACAAGGCGTTAACCTTACCCGACTAAATGAAGCCGAATTCAGTCACTCAACCAATCAGTCAATCAATCAATTAATCAATCAATGTTTTATTCCTTCTTTATTTCCCCCCTTGACACCTTTTTCTTCTTTCCTTTCTTCCAATCTTATTTTACTCCTTTCCACCTTCCTATGATTTTTTATTAGTTTATTTTCCACTCACTTCTTCCAGCCTTCCTTCATTTTATTTCAAGTCCCAGAACACCTACCCCAACACAATTACAGTTACAGACACTACTTCAGTCACGACTAACACACAGGTTATCAGTCAAATTGCACACACACCCAAGCCCCTGATACGAATTAACGACGATGTCTCTTTCCGTATCTTCTTGTCATATTTCCGTAGCTTACACCTTCTCTTCTCCCTTACAGTGTTCCTTTCTTATTTCCTTTGTTCCATTCTTGCTCTCTTTTTTCCAACCTTCCTTCGTTTTACGATACCATCATTCCTTTATTCAAATCGTCCCTCCATTATTCCTTCTTTTGTCCCTATCCACCTTGCTTTCTTCTTTTTACCTCCGTTTGTTCTTTAATACCTTTCCACCTTGCTTTCTTCTTATTTCCTTCATTCCTTCCGGGCCAAGTCTTCCTTGTCTCTGTCGTCATATTTTACAACCACCTAGTAATGTACAGTGTTGTTTATCCTTATGTTTGGCTTACGATGCGTGCTGGTGTAATGCCCTTTATGACAGCTCATTAATTCAAGTAATGATAAAGAAGAAAACTCGTTACAAAATGTATTGACGGCATTTGTGCTAAGTTGCCCATATTTGCTCGTAAAGAAGTGAACCGTATAATTTAATACGTGCGCATATATTAGATGGAATAACATCCGGTGTTGGCCTAATTCTACTTTCAAGGAAGAACCATGTGATAGATTCTGTAATTACAAGCCATTTCAGATTTCCGCACTGGACAGTTATGAAGATTCACGATGGAGGAACCCAGCTGGCTTCACAAAGTACAGATGGCAGACCAGGACGCACCGTGCTGCTACAGTAAAATTGGCTGAACACACGTGAGAAAGGAAGAAGACGGAACTCCTTAAGAAATTACAACACTGGCGAATTATGTAATTTTCTATTAATTTGCATAATTCAAAATTAGTAAAGAAGAGAGCTCTCGCTGAATTATGGTGCAATTATCATAGGTTTGTTATATATTATTTTCCTTTGATTTAAGTGGACAGAAGAGGCAGTGGACTCAAGATCCGAAAGAAACAAACTGTTTATAATTACTGTGGCTCGTCCGTCTTTGACCCACAAAAAGCGACATATTTGGGTGCGACATTCCTTCTGTCGTATCATTTTGCACTCACTTGAGTCATTATTGTCCCATCTAGATTTAAAATTCCTTTCAGTTAATCAGCGGCTTCGGTGGAGTAGTCGGTAGCATGCTGAGCTTCTATGCCCAAGATCCCGGGTTCAAACCCGGCCGAAGTCATCGGATTATCTAAGAGCGTTAAAATCCCTCAGTATGCCTTCCTTCTGAGGGGAAGTAAAGCCGGCGGTCCCATTATGGCATGTTAAATAACCTTCCACTAATTACAACTGCGTGAAGCTAAATTACTGTATACATGGGTTAAACATTCAACAAACGCTCTTATGATCCGACGTTCGTCGCCAGGAGCCGACTACGGTGGCATCTGGTGATCAAGTTCTGAACTAGTAGTCGTTGACGGTGGCGTTTGGCGGCAAAAGTAGGAACTACTTGAAAAAATTCAATGTCTGCAGTCCTCACTTGAATTGAAAACAGATAACACTCACTAATACAGTCACCACAATTAACACCGGTTATCAGACAGATTCTACACACACCCAAAGTATACGGGGCTACATGACCGCGAAGTCGCAGCCCCTAAACTGAGGGACCAACCAACCAACCATCAGTTAATCATTCTGTCGTGGAATTAGCTTCAACCATACGTGATGGGTAAGGGTGATTTTTAGCATTTTGTAAACAAAAATTTTTCATATTGATTTGAACATTTAGTATTTTGAAGCTTGTTTGGTTGGTTCCTTAGTTTGGGGGCTGCGACAACGCGGTCATGTAGCCCCGTGTACTTTGGGTGTGTGTAGAATTTGTCTGATAACCGGTGTTAAATGTGGTGGCTGAATTAGTGTGTGTATCTGTTTTTTAATTCAAGTAAGGACTGCAACTTTGAATTTTTCAAATAGTTCCTACTTTTGCCGCCAAATGCCACCGTCAACGACTACTAGGCCTAGTTCAGAACTAGACTAATAGACGCCACCGCAGTCGGCTCTTGGCAACGAACGTAGAAACCTAAAAGAGTTGTTTACATTCTTAACTTATACAATTTAGCTTCGCACAGGTGTATTTAGTGGAAGGTTCTTTAACATGCCATACATCTATGACATGGGACCGCCGTCTTTGCTTCCCCTCCGAAGGAAGGCATACTGAGGGATTTTTAACGCTCTTAAAAAATCCGACGGCTTCTGCCGGGTTTGAACCCGCTATCTTGGGCATAGAAGCTCAGCATGCTACCGACTACGCCACCGAAGCCGCTATTTTGAAGCTTTTATGCATTTTTAGCCTACTTTCGATTTTTGCAAAAAATGAAAGTAGACTTATGAGATCAACACAGGGCGAAAAATGTGTGTCTGTCTGTGTGTGTGTGTGTGTGTGTGTGTGTGTGTGAGTCTGTGTGTGTGTGTGTATGTGTGTGTGTGAGTCTGTGTGTGTGTGTGTGTGTCTGTGTGTGTGTGTGAGTGTGTGTACTCTGAATGTCTGTCCCCCCCTATCAATTCGAACACGGTGAATGCGAATTGAACGAAATTTGGTACAAAGGTAGCACTAGCAAAGGACACCTCAGTGTCATGTTTTATATCGCCGCCATCTTTACTAAAACTGAATGGCGGCCACTCAAACGTTCAAAACGTAAAATCAAATAACGACTAACCAAATCATCCGATCTCTACCAAATTTGGTAACAACATACCTTCGTATAGGATGCGTCTTGTGACCAAACTACAAGGTCGTCCGCCATACCATTTCAGGATGGCGGCCGTGCGAATTATGCACACTTTATAATCCATATCATGGGACCCACCAGTTCCGATTTTCGAGCCGAGAATCGTTTTAACTGTTCTAAAGGAAGAGGCACGTTCGAAATTAAAAGTTTATTTGGTAATACTATAGTGCAGACGTGATTTTAAAAAGCTGAGCTGATTCAGTAATAAGACAAGATGCCAGCGGATATCTTGTGCCTGACTTATATTTCACTAATTTGAGTATTGCATGCAATATAGCGTACTGATACAAAATAAATAAACTTTGTATGAAATGCTTTATATATAAATAATATACTCCAGTGATGAAATCGTTTAGTATAAATCATTATTTGCTAACAAGTTCTATGTAAGTCATTTTATATAGAACAATATTCGTCGACACAATTAGCTCAGTGGTAAGTCGTGGCCGAGTGAGGTACGTGTGTGCGCGCTGTGTGACCGCATTGGAAGAGTTTACGGTTCCTAATACCGGTGCTTCCTTAGTTCCACGTGTGTTTTGACCTTCTGTGTGTCATTCGGACTATACTTTTTCAAGTAGTGTTCCAGATAGGACAACAAAACCAGGAACCCAGAAAACCCCGCTGAAAATCATGTCCGGATACCAGAGGAAACACACCGTACGCTGCCAATGGGACAGGCAGAGTTCTCGCCCCTCACCAGGAGAAATTCACCGCTGGATTGGCGATACCCTCCGGTTGACTGTCGACCAAGTAGAAGCCATCCAGTTAAATGCGCACGAAAAAAACTTGTACATCAAGGTAATCAGCATATCTACTTATCAGAAATTGTTAAATACTTTTGCAGATCCTATTAAATTTCAGTATGACTCAGGCGAAATGACAAATGTTAAGCTCTCCACAGCGGATTCCAATTTTACCACAGTGCGTATATTTAATGTCCCACTCGAAGTGCCCCCTGAAATTTTCAAATCCGTCCTGTCGAAATATGGCACTGTGAGTGACGTCAGGAAAGAACAATGGTCTTCTGCTTATCAGTTCCCGGTGTATAATGGAATACGTGCCGTCACTATGGAAATCAAACAGGATATCCCCTCCACTGAGACTTTTGGTGGCCATTCTGGCTATATAATGGACAGAAACAGACCTGTTTAATTTGCAATGCTACCACACATCTACGTATCAACTGCCCAAAGAAAATGATTCCCCTCGGTATAACTCCTACACAATAACAACGTGTCCAATACTCGGAAGTTGTGACACAGCAAACGTCATATGAAAACATGCTTATTGATCAGTCAGCTGGGACAACACCAGAAGTGGCCTCGGATACGCATGACGCAGAACTGGTACCTTGCCCTGACCAGAGCAGCGAGCCACAGAGTGCCCCTGTGCTATCGGCAACCTGTATCGCAGCCTTAGAACCAACTATGCCGTCACTACAGGCTGCCACAGAAATTTTGTCTTCACTGCCCCCACCGTCTCTGGTCCCTACCGACTCACTTAAGCAGGTGGATCGGGGATCCGAGAACGTCTCTAAGAAGATTAAAACAAATGCCTCGATTGCCGTACCAGCCCCGAAGAATCAAACTGGCTCTACAAACGTTCCCGCAGCTGTGAAAAAGAAACAAAATCTTCATTCGACGTCATCTAGGGACCCACGAACGCTCTCAACCGCTGACAGCCGGCCTATGAATGGCAGTCAATAAGGAACTATCTCAACCTAATTTGACATAGTGCACCAGTATATTTCTCACCTGTGTTTTTTTTTCTTTTTTCTTTTTTCTCGAGTCCACCTTCCGGTATGTCTAGCACAACTTTTATACTTCTCTTAATGGCGCAATTTCTCACTGTGGCCACTGTGAATATCAATGTAATAGAATGCCCTCTGAAATTTCAACTGTTGGAGAGATTCCTTCGAGATGCAGACATTGACATTGCCTTCATTCAAGAAGTTGATATACCGTGTTTACCCATATCTGCCTTCTACAAACAATACATCAATACCGGTACTACGAATAGAGGGACCGGATTCCTCATAAGACATGATATCCCACTCGAAGGTGTGCTATGTCATCCATCAGGACGCATATTATCTGGACACATAAACAATACCACCCTGATAAATGTATATGCCCCATCCGGGTCCAATAAACGTGTGGAACGGAAAATGTTCTTTCAACAGAGTATACTGCCTCATCTGCACGACGTTAAGGAAAAACTTATTCTTGCAGGGGATTTCAATTGTATTCAACGCCCAGAGGATTCCAATAGCTCATACCAAGGTGTCAACCCGGCTCTCAGGACCCTTCTTACCTCCCTACACCTCATTGATGCTGTGGATAGTTTAAGGGTGCCCATGCCCCATTACACCTGTATAAGTCACAACTCCTCATCACGACTTGACCGCATCTACTTTTCACAGGAACTTATCCAGCCTAGACGATATGAATTGATACCTGCCAGTTTCACTAACCATCATGCTGTCGTATGTACAATCTCTTACCCCCATCCCATATTTCACATAGGAAGAGGTTATTGGAAGCTGAATTGCTCGCTGTTACTGGAGGAGGAATGCCAAGATATTTTCAGACAACACTGGACTCGATGGGTCCAACAAAAATGCAAATTTCGCGACTGCGCAGACTGGTGGGATATTTTAGTTAAACCAGGGATCCGCCGCGTATTTAAGAACATATCTTACCAACGAGGTCGGGAAAGACGGGATTCAGTTGAATTTTACTATCGAGTTCTTCGCCAGCTCCAGCAAAGATCTGATGCTGGGGAGCGTATATATGACCAGATTCGGGAAGTTAAAACCAAGCTCCTGTCTCTACAGCAACGAACGCTCGCTCATATAAACGTGGCTTTAAAAGATCGTACAGTGCTCCCGGACGAAAGTGCAAGTGTATACCATATCGCCAAAGGACAACGTGAGCGGCAACGTAAATATATCCACCGCCTCCGCACCAGTACTGGAAGTGTCGTCACCTCCCCTGAAGCTATACGTCGTGAAATATCATTATTTTATCAACGGTTCTACGCTAAGGCTCCAATTGATCCACAGCAGGTGACCCTATTGCTGTCATCTTGCAGTACCCAACTATCCCCGGACAACAAAACTCTGCTCAGCGCGGATATTACGGATGAAGAGATTCACTCTGTGGTGAAGCAACTCCCAAACAACCGCTCACCTGGCATTGATGGACTGCCATATGAAATGTATAAACACTTCTGGCCTCTCATTGGCAAAGAATTTTGTCATGTCCTGCGTACCATTCTCCAACGTCGTGCTCTTTGTCAATCACATCACGAGGGTACCATAGTCCTCATACCAAAAACATCCTCTCCCATGGCAGTTGGTGACTTCCGACCAGTTACTCTGCTCTGCAGTGATTATAAAGTCCTTACCAAAGTACTTGCATGCCGATTGAAGACTGTTCTACCTGATATCATTGGTGATGAACAATGTTGCAGTATTCCTGGAAGAACTCTGTTAACAAACTTAGCGATACTACGGGACCTACACCTAAAAGCCGAAATGCTCCCCACTGAGCCAATGAGTTTTCTCACCTTAGATCTTGATAAAGCTTTCGACCGCATCAGTCATGAATACTTGTACATGGTCTTGCAACACTTCGAATTTCCTGAAATCCTTATTGACTACATTCGTATGATAAATTGTAATGCTACGTCTCGAGTGCTCGTCAACGGTTTTCTTTCCCCTCTAATTCCAATACAACGATCAGTTAGGCAAGGATGTCCCCTTTCTATGCTACTTTTTGTCATTGGCCTTGAACCGTTCATTCGGACTACCCAGGTGAAGCTACAGGGTTACAAACTGTCCACACATGTTTTTGGAATGTGCGCCTATGCTGATGACGTATCGATATTGATCCGCAATAATGAAGACATCTCCCACATCGATAGCGTCCTTCAGCTCTACCATATCGCCTCTGGAGCACAATCGAACCCCCAGAAAACTGCTTTGCTTCCGCTCAATACTAACTCAGTGATTACCCAACAGCCCTGTTTCCAGATAGTAAATGAGGTGAAAATTCTTGGCATTACCTGGAAGCAATCGCTTCTGGACACAGTGCAAGCAAACTGGACTAAGGTCATTGCCAAAGTTAGGGGAGTGCTGATCCAATTTGGTCAAAGAAACCTCAATATAGTGCAACGGGTCATGGTCCTCAACGTGTTTGCGCTCTCTAAAATATGGTATGTCGCACAACTTTTCCCACTTCCCAAAATGTTTGAGAGCCAATTGGCAAAATATACAGGTTGGTTTATATGGCAAGGATTTTTGTTCCGAGTACAACGGGAACAGTTGTATCTCCCATCCCGGCAAGGCGGGCTAGGGCTAACAGCTTATGGCATGAAATGCCGTGCACTCCTCTGCAAGAACGATATCACCATTCTTTCCCAACATGACACTTTTACGAAAGCGCTATACAAAGATATCCGAAACACAGCCCGTGGTTGTGATACAGCTTTGCCGAAGATATTTAGGGACCATCAACAGCACCTTCTGGAAACTGTTCGCCAAATGCCTTCAGGGACTGTTCCAACGACGAAAAGTATTTATAACATGTTGCGGCAAGTGGTACACTCCAAACCGCGAATAGAGGCCACCACCCTCTACGTCCATTGGCCCACTGTTTGGAAAATTTTTGGGGCTATGACCATTTCTTCTGCTGTACACTCCCAGGTTTTTATCTTCCTCAACGATCTCATCCCAACCGCTCTACGGCGATATACCATCCGTCTTGAAGCTTACCCATGGTGTACTATATGTGGTCAAACTGATACGGCGATACACCGCTTCACATCATGCACGCGAGTTGCCTCCACGTGGCTGTGGTGTAAGGGAAAAGTATGTCAACTATTAAATGTACCCACGGATGACCTTGATGACAGGAAGTTGGTTCGTTTGTCGGTGACCGCCTTCCCCCAAATTAAACAGACTGCCATTGTGTGGATAATGGGCCAATATATACACTTCGTGATGGACAAGGATCAACATTTCTCGTTCCTGGATCTCAGGTATCACCTGCAAAAAGAGCGTTGGAAGCTTAGTGAAAGTGGACAATTGTACGATAAATATGGACACTATCTGGATTTCTTGTGATGTAATAGTATGGTATTTATCATATCTGAAAATTCTGTAATTCTGTAAAGAGCTAATAAAAAAAGTGGTAGAGCGTTAGCCTATCGCTCAAATGCCTATGGTTCAAACCCGATCAGAGCTAGGTTTTTTGCTTGAAATGTTATATGTTTATTGTTTTGTAATGACTCAGATGTTTTAAAATTAAGCGATAAATTGTGCATATTATGGTGTAAAATATATATTTAATTAAATCATAATTCGCCAGCAGATTTACTCGAGACATCTAGCTGCCAAAAAGGTAACTAGATTAACTTCCAGATTTTATTGAAAAGTTTCTTCTTCTGGCCGCTAGAATGCACTCGCTCTGTTAGGATTATATTGTTCGATATTTCACCACTAGATGTCACGACTAGTCTACGTGGGGCTCCATTGATTACTACACCATTGGCATTCTATGCGCATCGAATTTGAAGAATGACAAGATGATACTACGATACATTTTTACTTTTTATTTCAAAGGGTTTGTAACAGCCTATTTTGCGTTACTTGAAAATGTTATTTGAATTCAATTAGGGTTGTGAAAGCCATGCACAACCAGACGTGTAAAGACATGCCTCAACTCAAAGTTGGATGTTGCCCACGGCAGGTCGTATATGTAATAATAATAATATTAATAATAATAATAATAATAATAATAATAATAATAATAATGTTATTGGTTTTACATCCCTTTTAACTACTGCTGCTTTTAGAGACACCGGGGTGCCGGAATTTTGGCCCGAAGGGGATCTTTAACGTGCCAGTAAATGTACTGACACGGCTCCCTCGCATTTGTGCACCCTCAAATGCCAGCTGACTGCGCCAGGATACGAACCTGCAACCTAGGGCCCAGCAAGCGAGAACGTTACCGCTGAGCCCCGCAGCCAGTCCGGTCGATTATGTCTCCAGATCCATAACATTCTTGATATACTTCTTATCTTTCTTTCTTCAATGATGGTAGCAGTTTTTATCTAGGTTGTGGCGTTTGGTAGAGGTAAATCGTTTCTAAGGTCTTCAACAAAGAATAGTTCTATTATACTCTTTGATAATAACAACGAGTTATAACTATGCTCATACATTTAGGAGAAAGTTGGCTATATGTTCTTTACTGAACATCTTGTTAATTTAGCATTTTGTAGTACCGTATAAAAAAATATAAAAAAATTGGGTTAAATTTGACAAATGTCTTTTGAAATGGCATTAATGTAAAATTAAAATCATATGTGTGAAAGTTTAATAGCGAGATAAGAATGCATGAAGTACTGTAATTGTGTGTTTATTTTAAATTAATTATGAAGTAACACAGAAGAAAATTGTTACAGGCTAAAGTAATACACAGACAAATATAGGAATTTATACTAATGCAAAACCAGAATAACACAGAGTAAATACACAAAACCAACTCAAGTCTTGCTTCAATATCCATCCACCACAGTGGGCAAGAGCATGCAAGTCATGAAATATTAGAGCAGTTTTATAGACATTTTCGATCTCAGCATCTTAGCAGGCGTTGACCTACGCGAAGGGGACCAAAGGTACGGGCGGACAACGAGGAAAGGAGGGATTACTTTTCGCATCAAGCCGTCATAAATATTTCAAGGATGTGCAAACTCCTAACTTAAAGTTTCAATAAGAAAAGAAAGAATAGAACACGTTATTTTTGAAAAAGTCTTGGAATTCGCATTTATGTAGCATTTTGGTATAATTTTCGTATTTTGAGTCAATTTAGCATTTTGTTGCTTTCTCAAAACACATTAAAAAGTGGTTTACAGGTCACAAAAAGTGAAAATACAAGAGTACAATCTTTAATGAGCATTTCTCACTTTTCACATTTGCGAAAAATCACCACACCTAGGGATGGGGTAAATCCCACCCCCACATAATGGCACTTGCTTACTGTACCTAATTCACAAATAATGTTTCAGCCACCTGTCTTTCTAGGTGCCTTTCTATCTCTATTTGTAGCGGCTATCATTCTTGGCTGTCACCCCAGAGG
Organism: Meconema thalassinum; assembly: GCA_946902985.2. NCBI lineage: Eukaryota > Metazoa > Arthropoda > Insecta > Orthoptera > Tettigoniidae > Meconema > Meconema thalassinum. The sequence continues at coordinate 613,038,362 of OX336388.2, forward strand.
TCTGGGTTTGACTCGCGGCTCTGCCAAGAAACATTATTTCTGGTCTAAGGCAGAGTTTCTCAAAGTGTGGTCCACGGACTCCCCAAAATTTCCGTGACTAGCCTAAAAATTCAAAATATTAAAAAGAATGGTCTAAACATTTAAGTCATACTTTGTTAATGACTAATAAACCAGTATGTGGTAAAAACCAAGGTGAATGCTTTTTCTAGCTAGAAGATAAGGTTCTCAAATTATTAGGTGCGTTCAAAAAGTAACGAGCCGGAGGCATAATTACAGAAACCAGTACCTGTATGTTCGAAGTATTGGCCCTGGCTGTTGAGGCACTTGTCCCACTGTGACACGAGGCGGTGAATGGCTGTCTCATAACATTCCCTGGGCTGCGATGTGAACCAGTTCCGCACGTACAGCTGGACGTCGGCGTCTGAGGTGAATCGTTGGACCCGCAGAGCCCATTTTCAGGGGACCAAACATGGCGTAGTTACAGGGAGAGAGGTCTGGACTGTGTGGAGGGTGGCCGAGGACCTCCCATTTGAATTTCTGCAGGAGTGCCGCGAATGTGTTGGTCGTATAAAGTCGTGCATTGTCGTGGAGCGACCACGGCGGCTATGGCGTTCACTGTCACTCGGCGTGGGTAATGAGTGCATCAACCAGCTGGACGTTGTCATCCGTAATGCGGGGAGGGGGGGGGGGGGTGCCCCAGACCGGGCATCATCGGTTAATGACACCCGTCCTTCCCTGAAGCACTTGTGCCATGCCTTGACCCTTGCCCTTGCAAGGGACATACAGTCTTCGCCGTACACTTGTGACATTCGGCGATAAATGTCCGTTCCCTCTACTCCTTCCGCTGTCAGAAACCGAACAACACCTCTTTGCTCTTCGGTTGACGCCTCCATGTCACTGTTTGCAATGCGTTTGGCAGCGTTGGACGATTGAAGCATGCTGCTGCTCGCTTTGTATCGTCACGTGACGTGCACGCGTGCTGTCTAGCGACGGGCTGTGACCTTCCACGCTCTGGTCGGAACCACACCTCGTTACACACGCCACAATTAGCCGATGTAGTCACCGATTTGCGCATTCCAGCCTCCGGCTCGTTACTTTTTGAACGCACGTTATATAACATTGTGTTAATCGCAGCGTTTAGCGTTTAGCAGGCCGGCAACAATGGCAGGTTGTAGCTTATATCCTTCGCTATAAGCCCAAAAAATAAAGGAGTGGTATGTATCATTGTATAATAGGAAAAGTTGTTCTTCTTTTTCTCTTTTGTGTGTGTGTGGGGGGGAGGGGTGGAGGGGGAAGGGAGAAGGAGTACGAAGCCGCTACGCTTTTAGGTAGGGACCTATGGTGTCCACGATTTCAAGAAACTCTGGTCTAAGGGCTGGAACGGAGTACATTCGGCCTTGTGAGGCAAAACTGAGAAGAGGAAGGTTCGATTACCATCTCAGTCATCTTGGAAGTGGCTTTCCGTGGTTTCCCCACTTCTACTCCAGGCAAATGCCAGGATGGTTCCTAACCTAAGTCCACGGTCACCTCCTTCACAATCCTCACGTGAAATACAAATACACACACTAATCCAGCCATCACAATAACACAGGTTATCAGACAAATTCCCCACACACCCCTTAAGTACACGGGGCTAAATGACCACGATGTTGCAAAGCCCCTAAATCAATCAACAACCACACACATCTTTATTCTCCCCTGTGCTCTCCTCAAACGTCAGCCGATATCCAAGAACCCAGCAAGGGGTGGTGTGTGGCCATAACCATACATTTTGCTGAGATGCGTTTGTGTGAGTTGACCAATTTGACAATTTTAAATTGTTTCTAATATTGGTGATCAATATTAATTATCAACCAACTTCTTAGTGCATTTAGGACGGATCCCGCATTACCACTTCGTCAGACGACGCAGGGTCGATATTAACTTAATACCTCAATTCTGAGTGCTTACACAATGCTTGTTGGAATTATGTCCCTGTATCTTTGTAAATACATAAAACAAAAGCAATCCTAACAGATGCACCAAAAGTACCAGTGTACTGTAGGCTATATTGCAGGAGCACAAAACAAAAGACTGATTATACCGTGGTGCCATGCCATTAGTTATAACGTGTCACTACGTACAGATAACCTGCTATTGATAGCTCTAGTTCACCTGTTCTCTGTGAGTTCGATACAGTCAAAAAGTAAAATCTAAAAATTATGATCCTAGCCTATGTTTAGCCCAAGTAGTGCATTTGGGAGAGTTCTATACCCACCTACGGCTTTCCTCCTGCAAGATGGCGGCGGCGCGCAACGACTTACATGGCGCGCTTTTCAAATAAAGCTGGTGAACATAGCTTAACCTGACCTAACCTAGTCTACCTAACCTAGCCTGGTCTATTTAACTGGAACCGAACCGGAATAGAACCAAACTAAACCGAACCGGAACTGAACCGAACTAAGCCGAACCGGAACCAAACCCAACCGGACCGAACCGAACTAAACCGAACCGGAACTGAACCGAACTAAGCCGAACTGGAACCGAACCGAACTGAACCGGAACCGAACCGAAGTAAACCGAACCGGAACCGAACCGAACTAAGCCGAACCGGAACCAAACTAAACCGAACCGAACCGGAGCCGAACAGATCCGGGATTGAAACGAACTGGTGAGTGAATATGTTTAAGAACAGGGGCTAATGCACACACCTAAGTATACGGGTTACATGCAACTCCCCCATGCTGTTTTTAATGGAGGATGAGACAAGCCTGTAATGTAAGATTTAAAACAAGCCAGTGGATGACGTCACGCACTGCAGGTGTTACAACCAGATGCAAGGTCAACGTTAGGATATGGCAGTGTGCAAAACACGATTCTTGCAGATGTATGACATCACGTGATGCAGGCGTTTGCAAGTGTTAATCATTTTACAAATGATTCTACCTCAAGGTTAAGTCAATATTCAAAAACAAGAACAAACCTGTTGTGGTGGTGAATGGTATCAGAGGAGGGATATTTATGGGTAAACATACAAAAAAATGATATTAATAAATGACAAGGTTTATACTAAATCAGATTTATTGATCCAAGAATTTTTGGTAGAGTTAAACCCGAACCATTTAACAAATAGTTTCTTTCCATATGTTTTAATCACTTTTTCCACCAGAAAGTGTTTTGGAAACGCTGTCTTTTGTAATTCTTCCACATATAAACTTCCTTGTATAGGTTGTCCTGCATTGTCTTGGAGTAATAGGTGACTGGATTGTGAAGTTTTACTTCCGAATTTGAAAAATGTCAGTGCTCCAGTTCGGCGTGTATCCTCTGTCAAAAACAGACTTGTGCTTACTGATGTGTACATAATCACCAACTTGAATGTGATAACGTCGTGAATCTTCAGTTTTGATGGGGTTAAAAAGATTAACTAGCTGTGGAATATTCTTTGTTACAAGACGTGGTTTTATGTTGATGGTTCCTTGTTTAGTAACATTATACTGAGTCACTAAGCTATCTACAAGATCAAGCCAGCGATAGGTTCCTGTCGCTGTAAATTCCCGCCACATGTTAGTCTTTAGTGTTCGATTGAAACGTTCCACTACACTTGCCTTTAGATAACTATAGGTAGAATAGTGGTGGATACCACATGTTTTGAGAAAGCTAGAGAACGAAGTGTTGTAAAACTCTTTCTCTTGATCTGTTTGGAGCAGACGAGGTTGTCGTTTAGACCGTTGGATACTATTCTTGAATGCAGCAGTGTTTAGAGGACCTGACGACTCACTGGTTCAGCAAATGCCATTTTTGAGCAGTCGTCAATAACTGTGAGCAGATAGCGTACACCATTGCTAACGTGAGCATAGGGAATCATTTCAACCAAATCAGCTTGCCACAAATCATCAACTCCTCCTGTAATGACATGTTGTCGACTGTAGAGGCGATGAGCTGGTCTATGTAACTCATGAGCAATGGCTGTTTTGATAGGTGATGGGGTGTTGCTATGTTGACCCATTACACGATAATACCAGCATGACGAAGCTCTTCTTCTATTTCTAATAGTTCACCTTCATGACCAGTATGACCAGCTTGTTTAGAAGAATGTAAGAGCTGTAGGCGGTTGACCAATGTATTAGGATCATTCCTGTAGGGCAAATCGATGAGTGGTTTTATTTTTTTAAACGCAGAATCTGAGGCTGATGTTTTACGGCGAACTCTCTCAGTGGTTGGAAACAATTTTAATCTAATATTTTTATACTTGGTACTTCTATTAGCACTGCCTGATTCAGATCGTTTATATCCCCGTCTATCAGTATTTGTAGTCATTAAGATGGTTTTATACGTTACTAGCAGAAGTACCCGTTCTTCGAACGGTGTTATATATTAACACCAGACATTATCAATTGAGCTACTGTTGCAATGGTTAGCGGTTTGTCATTCCTTCATAAGTTTATCTGAACGAAGTTAGTTTTCTGGGAATATCACACACACTGTTAATTTAAGGGCCTTAAAATGTGATTTTTGGAGACCCCTTATCGACTCGCGAATTTTGTGTCTCACAATGAGAAGCGCAACATATGCTTTGATCGTCCTTCTAGGATAATTTTTATATTTCGCCTATTTTAGCATGTATTTTGAGAAGTTTTTCCCTATATCCACCCTTCTACTGTATGAAAAGTACGGTGAGGAGTTTTATAAATGATTGGTGTATTGACTCATGTTTACCATACCTAATTTTACGATGCACCAAGCATCCCAACACGATTTATAGGCGTACATAAAGATACACAGAAAGACAGACAGACAATTCTATCGTCTACAACATATCACCCAGATATCCAAATATGGGTATATCTACCATACAGTATCAAACAAAATCATCCTTACGATGAACCCGTATGTCGACAAAAAAAAAAAAAGATTGGTTAAAATGTGCTCTCAAACTAAATTCACCTAACGTGCACTTCCTGACGTGAAATAGATTTGAAAGCCTTGTAGACGAAACGCAATACACCTCACATAAAAAATGACCCTCTACGTTGTGTTAGGCCCCCATACACAGGAAGACCTCTTTCATAAATTAGAAAAGCTTTTGGTGCATGAAAATTCAGATTCTTTAGCCTCAAATGGCCCAAAGTCCTAAAAGCCGCAAAAAAAATCCTGATTCAATTCAGGAATTTTTAAAAATAATGTTGCTGTTTGGAGATATAATAGACTTTCTGTACTATATGTCGCACGTGAAATTGCAGGAAAAAATTCTAGGTTACCCCTTGACCCCCTTAATTGCATTGACGAATTATACAGTCTACGTTGGTTCCGTGATAACCTTATAGCCATTTGCAAACTTTCACAGAAATGAAATAAATGGAGTAGCCTAATAATAATATCATATGGCCTCGGATGCCGGGTGCAAGCTTCGTAATTTGACACCCAGAGGGTAGCTTCCATGTCGAAATTTCGTTGTTCCTTGAATCACTATGAAAGTCAAGGAGGGTAGATATCTGAGCTCCTTGAACACTATAGCGCTTTCTAGTAGAGAAATGAGGAACTTTGTCTTGGCGGAAACTCCTGAGGTTAATTTTGCCATTATGAACACGGCCTACTGAATTCAAATGGGTTCTTTGACATGCCAACATCGTATGACATGCGAGTCGTATTTTTGCCGCTTTTCAAAAATCACTTACAGGCCGGACGTTTGTTTCAGATGATTGCCCTTGACCTTGAACCCTGCGGGTGAGCCTACACACACTCACTCTCTCACCCTATCACTCCACATTTGTCACCACCGATCTGATGTAATGGAATTCCAGACTTGTAAGGTTTTGAATATTCCCGAAGGGAATATGATGTAGTTTCCATTTGAGCGGATGAATTATCAATAAATGATAAAAATGGTCCAGTTAGCTCAAACAATGCCAGCGTTTCACCCCAGTGTGCCGTTGGGCTCGTCAGTTGGTACAGACACACCTACCAATAGGCGTGGCTAGCACATACTGGGAAGGCCATGCAAGACACAAAATACAAGCAGTATTGACGTCACGGGCATGCCAATGTGCTACAGGAGTCAAACTCCCTTTCATAAAAACAAAAGCCTTACCTTGGCATTCCAAATAAGGTTTTGAATAATCCCGAAGGGAATATGATGTAGTTTCCATTTGAGCGGATGAATTATCAATAAATGATAAAAATGGTCCAGTTAGCTCAAACAATGCCAGCGTTTCGCCCCAGTGTGCCGTTGGGCTCGTCAGTTGGTACAGACACACCTACCAATACGCGTGGCTAGCACATACTGGGAAGGCCATGCAAGACACAAAATACAAGCAGTATTGACGTCACGAGCATGCCAATGGGCTACAGGAGTCAAACTCCCTTTCATAAAAACAAAAGCCTTACCTTGGCATTCCAAATAAGGTTTTGAATATTCCCGAAGGGAATATGATGTAGTTTCCATTTGAGCGGATGAATTATCAATAAATGATAAAAATGGTCCAGTTAGCTCAAACAATGCCAGCGTTGCGCCCCAGTGTGCCGTTGGGCTCGTCAGTTGGTACAGACACACCTACCAATACGCGTGGCTAGCGTGGGAATATTCAAAACCTTATTTGGAATGCCAAGGTAAGGCTTTTGTTTTTATGAAAGGGAGTTTGACTCCTGTAGCACATTGGCATGCTCGTGACGTCAATACTGCTTGTATTTTGTGTCTTGCATGGCCTTCCCAGTATGTGCTAGCCACGCGTATTGGTAGGTGTGTCTGTACCAACTGACGAGCCCAACGGCACACTGGGGCGAAACGCTGGCATTGTTTGAGCTAACTGGACCATTTTTATCATTTATTGATAATTCATCCGCTCAAATGGAAACTACATCATATTCCCTTCGGGAATATTCAAAAACTTATTTGGAATGCCAAGGTAAGGCTTTTGTTTTTATGAAAGGGAGTTTGACTCCTGTAGCACATTGGCATGTTCGTGACGTCAATACTGCTTGTATTTTGTGTCTTTCATAGCCTTCCCAGTATGTGCTAGCCACGCGTATTGGTAGGTGTGTCTGTACCAACTGACGAGCCCAACGGCACACTGGGGCGAAACGCTGGCATTGTTTGAGCTAACTGGACCATTTTTATCATTTATTGATAATTCCAGACTTGAGCAGACAGTACAGTCCACGTCGAAGTATTGTGTGACACGGAAGTACACGTTACTTAGTTACGAACAGAACGTCATTATATTTGCCAGTGACTATACTTCAGCAATAGTCTGAAACAGCTTTATCAATCATCGGAGCGCTTGGGGCAGCTAATAACAACACAGATACTGTAATAACTCGCCTCCAGGCTTCCATTAAGATTTTTCACTCGTCTAAAACAAACGTCCGGCCTGTACCACGGCCAGGAGTGAACCTGCAATCTTGGGGTTAGTAGACCGACAAGCTATCCACTCACCCACCGTGGCAAGGTATAAATGGAGTGACATTTCTTCTTACAGAAATAGATGGAAAGTTGGATGCCACCCCTTGAGATAATGTTGTCATGGTTACCGATTTCCATTCCTTCATTAGTTTGTTAAATTAAATTAAATTAGTTTTCTGGGAATATTTCAGATACTGTTGGTTTTAGAGCCTTATAATGTAGTTTTCGAGGCCCCCAAGTTTTTTTTCTGGCACCGAGGGGCTTTGTCTCCTCGTTGGACGCCATAATATAATACTAATAATAATAATATAATATAGGGATGGGAATATAATAGACCTGCCGTACCACACCCGCAGGTGAAAATCGCGTGACCCTCTTAAGCGCATTATACGTATTGATGAATTGTACAGCTAAATTTGGTTCCGTGATAACCTTCTAGCCGTTTGCAAACTTTCACACCAATGTAATTAATGGAATTGCATTGCGTCTTACAGCAATAGATGGACCTCTGAGAATCTGTTGCCATGGTTACCGGCTTTTATTCGTTCATTAGTTTATTAAATGAAATTAGTTTTCTTGGAATATCTCAAAAACGGTTGGTTTAAGGGCCTTAAAATGTGGATTTCGGGGACCCTTTAGGGCCCCCGAGTTTTGTCTCTCACATTGAGGGGCTGAAAATCATCTTTGACTCGTCCTTCTACTCCTATTTCAGCATGTATTTTAAGGGGGTAGGCCCTCTTTTATGAGAGGTACGGAGAAGGATTACATCAATGATTAGTGTCGTGCCTCTGATGGATATCTGTACCAAATTTTACGTTGATACACCCAGCCGTTCTCGAGTTATAACGGAACAAATTTGTCCACAGCCAAACAAACAAACAGGCAGACAGACCAAAAAATTATTTTCGCGCCCATCCATAATAAAACAGTCTGAAACGCGTAAATAACTCAAATTTCCGTAGAAATTGCGAAAAAAACATACAAACTTTAATTTTTATGTATGTAGAGATATACTGCACCGCTCGGTGTTGACCGTGTTTTATTGCACAAATTTAGGTTTTACTCGCTAACCGTTGGAGACACACGAAAAGTGATAAGGACCTTTTGGATAGAAAATTAAATGTTAAATCTCGTGTATGCATCAAAAGTTTGCTAGTTCTTAGCGTTCTCATTTTATTTGAAATGGAAATATGAAATTTTGAAACCAAAGGGTGTAGTGACGTCACATATGTGGGTTTTACTCGCTAACCGTTGGAGATACACGAAAAGTGATAAGGACCTTTCGGATAGGAAATTAAATTTTGAAGCTCGTATGTGCCATCAAAAGTTTGCTATTTCTTAGCGTTCTCTTTTTATTTGATATGGAAGTATGAAATTTTGAAACCTAAGTGTGTAGTGACGTCACTAAAATGGTCGCCATTTTTTAATAGTGCAAAATATCGAAATTAAAAGTATCCTGTATGTAAACATGGTAAATCAGCTACATCCAAGCAAAATTTCATTTAAATCGGACCAGTGGCTCTTGCGTTATTGAGTAACACACAGACAGACACACACCATCTCATTTTTAGCCTATTTTCAATTTTGAAAAAATAGGCTTATGAGATCACATTTTGTCCGTGTGTGTGTGTGTGTGCGTGTGTGTGTGTGTGTGTGTGTGTGTGTGTCCCTAATAAAATCTAAACGGCTGGAGCGATTTCACTGAAACTCGGTAAGTTCATAGCACTATTCCCGGCGACCTCGACTGTGCTCTTCAAATTTTGTTACGTCTCACCAATCCAACATGGCGGCTGTGCGAATTATTTCACTAGCATTCAATATCTCCGAAACTATTACCGATATCGCCCTGAAATTGTGTACGGTGATAAAGGGCACTACTAGAAGTTCACCTATGAGACTTTCAAAACCTGGTGACTACAAACCAACATGGCGGTCAAGCGAAATTGAGATTTTAATAGACATTTCTCGCGATTTAACTATCCAAACGTAATGAAACTTGGTACAGCAAATGTTTATACACATTGTAATGCACTGGAGTCTAATTTAGTTCAATTGTTTGCATAACCTCAAAATGGCGGCTGTGCGAAATATTTCACTGACATTCTATATCTCCGAAACTATTACAGATATCATCATGCAATTTTGTAAGGTGATAAAGGGTACTGATACAAGTTTACCTATGTATTTTTCATAAACCTGTAAAGTACAAAACGAACATGGCGACCAAGCGAATTTGAAATATTTTAATGGACTTTTCTCGTGATTTAACTCTCTGAGCGCAGTGAAATGTGGCACAGTAAATGATTTTGCAGATTGTAATGCACTGCCATCTAATTTAATTCAATTGTTTACATAAACTCAAGATGGCGGCTGTGCGAAATTTTAAAATTAAGTTTTTATTCTTGTGTCGTAATCATGCGATCGAATTGAAAGTTTGAATAATGAAGCTAGGCAATAATTGTCCTTGAATGGTACATAACTCTATGGCCTATACATATAACAATCCTAAATGGCGAGCTTCCGAAATATTTAGACGGTTCTCAATATCTATGAATCTTTTACAGCAACCAAACTGAATGTTTTAATGTTCATAGAGACTATGAACATATTTTCACCTATAGGACTTTCAGTAACCTGGTGAGCACAAATCCAACATGGCGGCGCGAAGTATAAATATTTAAATGGACGTTTCTCGCGAATTAACTATCCGAGTGCCGTGAAACGTTGCACGTTAAATGCTTATACAAATGTTGATCCACTGGCATGTAATTTATTTCAATCGTTTGCATAATCACAAGATGGCTGCTGTGCGTACTTTTAAAATCTCGTTTTTACTTCTTGTGGTCTAATCATGCGATTGAAGTTTGAATACCACACGTACATAATAATCTTAATGTAATAGTACAAAAATAAAAATCCATCCTGGCGACCATCTGAAATATTTAGACGGTTCTCAATATCTACGAATCTGTTACAGCAATTAAACTGAAATTTTGTATGTTGATAGAGACAATTAATATGAGCAGTATATATGAAAATAGGCTGTATAGTTCTTCACGGAACTACTTGTTATATATTAGTATGATAAACATATTACAAACAATACAATATGGTGAACATCAGACTTAGGTAAAGTAATAGTCGTCAAAGCGACTGTTTCCCCAAGCAAGAGTATCCATTCTGTTGGGTATAATGAATCGTTTGTTGTCTTCATGACTTAAAGCAACTTTGTTCAGCAAATTAGTATGTAGCTGATGATTTTTGCTTCTAAAAACACTCATTTTCTTATATAATACAGGTGGGTTACTGACTATGCAGTTCTTATAATCATTTATATCTAACTCTTTACTAACAACATTCTTTTTACTCCTTTTAATTATTTTATTACCACATCATCAATCGTCATATAACTATATGATTTAGATTTTGTGCCTACAAAGGTGTCTATAACATCACCAGCACATTCATCGTTAAATTTTCTAAGAACCTTTTTGTTTACTAGAGGTAAATGGTAGATATTATCCTTGGGATAGTCACTAGTATGAAACATATTTAGCTCAGTTTTGATATCCTCTTAAAAATCATCAGTTTTAAACTTATAAATAAAAGAATCTGTGTCTGTATAGAGTAATTTAGCATTATCATGATAGTTTTTCTTAATATAATCATAGTGAAATTCATACATAAGTGTTCTGACAGTTCCAAAATGGCGTAACCCACATATATGAGTTTGGTGTAGGTTACTTTAACTCGATTCATTTGTATTACAACTAAATCCTCATGAATAATTGAACAGCTATGGAAGTTAGGCTTTCTTATTAAGTTGCTCGCACCATACCTTTTACCATCATTCTCCCACTTTGTTATTAGCTTTACATCAACTCGCTTATCAACATTTTCCACTGTCTTTCCAAGAACACTATTCTTCATGAGTTTATAAAAATCTTTTTCAAAGGCATTTGTTGGCAGTGTTCTTAAATTATTGTTCAGATCAATATACGGTTGATCCATGCTGACTGATGAAATTGTAATACGCGATGAATTTTAGTTAATTTGAATCCATGCTGTAGACACTGTTTCAAGTTTGGTAATGTATTACATATTTGCATTTATCATTCACATTAGCAATGAACATATTCTTCGTTCGTGATGTGATGTACGGAGATTTCATATTCTCAGGACAAAATGGTAAATCATTATGATCATCATGTAAATCTTTAGGGTATTCAAGATTTACCTCTAAAATATATCCTTTATCATCGTTATCATTTAGAGTGTCAACATGTAAGTCATCAATTTCAGGTTGTGTCAGCCAGCGAAAATCTTTCAGTGGTAGGTATTGACTCATAGCCCAACCATATTGATTATTTGCATCAAGGTAGACGATATACTTTGAATCTTCACAGGGGTTATAACTAGGCATATATTTATTATTCGCTTTAGAATACCGTCCACTAAATTGGCTTAATCCACCTCGAATTGATGATTTTATAAAATTAATCATGTTCATATCAGTCATCAATTCTAAATTTACTTTTGTTTTTTCAACATTGAACTGAAACTTAACCCAGGAGCAGTGAAATACTGACAAGGATCAAGGTCATAAGTTTTCTTACAAACATTTCGGAAATTTTCAAAAACATCTGCTAATAACTACACATCTGTCTTCAAGTATATGTCTGAAAATTCACCTAACGTTTGAATGTGAAACTGTGTCCATACACGTTGTGTATGTAAATATTCCTGATCACTGATATGACTTGTGTTTAAGGAACTGTAAAATACATCTTTCGGTGGTAAAGAACACTCCTCAAGACGTTCCACACAGTTAATATATTCATAAGGGAATATACCCTTTTGACGAATCAAATTAAAATCATCTTCTTTAGGAAAGACACTGTGAATTTCACGAAACTGATCTGATTTTAAATTACTAGCAATCTTACCAAGACTACTTGGCATAAAGCGGAATTAATCTAAAAACCACAGTTTTATAGTGTTCTTATTGTCAGTTTTGATGTATTTTGTGAACGATATGTATTGTTCCTTATTATTTGCAATCACATCAATTTTCACATCTGAAGCTCCAATTTCTTTAAAGATAAAGTGGTTATCGTATTTGCTACCATTATGTAGAATGCATGGAATGAATTTAGTTACTCTACTTTAAATTACATTCTTGGTGACCAGCACCACGGTATTTTCCTGTTAAATGGTCATGATCGCGAACTCTATCTGTATATAAACATTCACCACATATAAAACAATTAGTTTCAGTTTCAAAACTCACTTGCTCTGATAAAGTTAGTGGTTCCAATGGAATGATAGTATTTAAAATAGAGGATATACGGATTGCATCTTTTTCAAGTCTTTCCATAAAAACTTGAGGAGCGTCAGGTCCTCTATAGAGCTCAAACTTATTTAACGAGTCATCATAACTACATTTAATATAATATGCAAAGCTAAAAGGTTCATGAATGTTAGTAGTGTTGGTAAAAGGTTTGGTTGGATTCGATGAACATGTATTAAATGGTTTTAGCAAAGCCTCAAAGTAAGCATATATAACTCGACGCTGCTTCTCGAAGTCCTTAAATTTCAGAATGTTATTTCTAGGAGTAGGTAATACCGTACGAAAATGATTACAACCCCATTTTTGATGTTGAGTTAGTTGGTCCTCTTTCTAAAATATAGTAAACAACCATCACTCCACCACTTTTTACCATTGCGTTTTGACAGCTGACTACTGACAAGTCTACTTAAATGTTTTATCCAACAATAGTGGGCATTTTCACCTTTAGTTATGTAGAATAAATTTACATGAGTATCCTTTTTCCTGAGTATAATATAGAGGTCCTACTATACTTTTGTGTTCAACTCCATACACATCAATACTTACATTTTTCAGCTCTTCAAAATATTGAATGTCTTTTATATTAATAGGAAATTCCATTTCTTTTAAATCGAACACTGAGGAATAGTGAGGATAGGATGATGTGCTATCCATATGCTCAACTGCTGGATAGAGAGCTGAAGTTACAGCCCACGCAAAACATGCTTGATCACTATTCATAACGTTTACACAAGCTTTCTTCCGTTTGATCCATACAGATAAATCAATGTATGATGATGCTCGAAGGGGGTTATATTTATTCATGTTGGTTTCTAAATAAAGTATTTCAACTAACGCCCAGCCTGACTCCCTTTCCTGGAACTCTTCACTCTTCACAATGATAGTACTTGAAATATTTTGGTATATATCACTGATATTATTTGATTCACTAACTATTATGTTTCTGTATTAAAAGATTTGATATCCGTAATTTCACCTTCATTCCCAGTGCTTACATATAGTCCGAAGAGTTCACAATTCATTTTAAATTATTTATGCTCTACTAAAACATTATCTACCAAGCCAAACACACCAGGTTGAACATTTCTTAACAAGTAGTTCCGTGAAGAACTATGCAGCCTATTTTCATTTATACTACTTATGTTAACTGCCACTATCAACATACAAAATATCAGTTGGATTCCTGTAATGCATTCGTAGATATTGAGAACCGACTTAATATTTCGGATGGTCGCATTTTGGATTTTATATTAATAGGTCCTAGAGTTATGTACTGTTACATGAAGATTATTGTGTACGTGTAGCATTCAAACTACAATCGCATGATTAAGACACAAGAAGTAAAAACGAGATATTTAAATTTAGCACAGTTGCCATCTTGTGGTTATGGAATCAATTGAAATAAATTAGATGCCAGTGTATTAACATTCGTATAAGGATTTACTGATTCAAGTTTCACTGCACTCGGATGGTTAAATTGCGAGAAACGTCCATGTGAATAGTTATTCTTCGCGTCGCCGCCATGTTGGATTTGTGATCACCAGGCTATTTAAATTCCTATAGATGAACTTAAGTTCATAGCCCCTATGAACATAAAGAAAACAGTTTGATTGCTATAATAGATTCGTAGATATTCAGAGCCGTCTAAATATTTCGGATGGTCGCCATGTTGGATTGTTAAATGTATAGGCCATTGAGTCATGTACCATTAAAGGAAATTATTGCGTAGGTTCATTATTCAAACCTTCACTTCGATCGCAGGATTACGACACAAGAAATAAAAACTTATTTTTAAAATTCGCACAGCCGCCATCTTGAGGTTATGTTAACAATTGAACTAAATTAGATACCAGTGCATTACAATGTGTATAAAAACTTCCTGTACCAGATTTCATTGCGTTTGGAACATTACATCGCGAGAAAGGTCTATTTAAAATTTTCAAATTCGCTTGGCCGCCATGTTCGTTTTGTAGTTAACCGGTTTCTGAAAGTCTTATAGATGAACTTCCAGTAGTGCCCTTTATCTCCGTACAAAATTTCAGGGTGATACCGCTAATAGTTTCCGAGATATAGAATGCCGGTGAAATATTTCGCACATCCGCCATCTTTTGGTTATGTAAACATTTCAGCGAAGTTAGATGTCGGTGCATTACAATGTGTATAAACATATACTGTACCAATTTTTATTGCGTTTGGTTGGTTAAATAACGAGAAACGTCTATTTAAAAGTCGCAAATTCGCGTGGCCGCCATGTTGGTTTCGTAGTTATCAGTTTTTCAAAAGTCACATAGGTTAACTTATAGTAGTTCCCTTTATCACCGTAAAAAATCCAGGGTGACATCGGGAATAGTTTCGGAGATATTGAATGCTGGTGAAATATTTCGCACACCCGCCATGTTGGATTGGTGAGACGTAACTAAATTTGAAGGGCACGGCCGGGGGCGCCGGGAATAGTGCTATGAACTTACCGAGTTTCATTGAAATCGCTCCAGCCGTTTTGAAGTTATTAAGGGGGACACACACACACCTCACACAACACACACGCACGCACACACAGACACACGGACAAAAGGTGATCTCATAAGCCTATTTTTTCAAAATTGAAAATAGGCTAAAAATGATTCAATATTTTGAGTTTTTTCTTTACTATGAAGTCTGTAACTAGCAATTCGACTTTTAAACGCACTACCAATTTGTTGAATATTCGCGGATTTTTAGCCTACTTTCGATTTTTGCAAAAAATGAAAGTAGACTTATGAGATCAACACAGGGCGAAAAAAGTGTGTCTGTCTGTGTGTGTGTATGTGTGTGTGTGAGTCTGTGTGTGTGTGTGTGTATGTGTGTGTGTGAGTCTGTGTGTGTGTGTGTGTCTGTGTGTGTGAGAGTGTGTGTACTCTGAATGTCTGTCCCCCCCTATCAATTCGAACACGGTGAAACCGAATTGAACGAAATTTGGTACAGAGGTAGCACTAGTAAAGGACACCTCAGTGTCATACTTTATATCGCCGCCATCTTTACCAAAACAGAATGGCGGCCACTCAAATGTTCAAAACGTAAAATCAAATTACGGCTAAACTAATCATCCGATCTCTACCAAATTTGGTGACAACATACCTTTATATAGGACGCGTCTTTCACCCAAAATTCAAGGTCATCGGCCATGCCATTTCAGGATGGCGGCCGTGTGAATTATGCAACCATTTTAATAAATAGCTTAAGACCCACCAATTCCGATTATCGAGCCTAGGGGGGTTTAAGCTATCCTGAAGGTCGTGATCCGTTATTTATTATAATTTAATATTATAATATTATACAGTATGAGTGGCTTAAAAGAGCTGAGCCGTTTGTGTCACACGACAAGATGGCAGCTGTCCTCATGTGCCTGTCTTATATTTCAGTAGTTTTAGTATGTTGTATGTGATATACCGTACTGATACAATAATATAAACTTTGTATGAAATGGTCTTTAATGAAGATGTACTGCAGTGAAGAAATCGTTTATTTAAAGTCATTATTTGCCAACAGTTTGTATCTAATATGTCAGTTAAGAACACCTGACGTCATGGATACGGTTAGCTCTGGGGTAGCATGTTAGTCTGACACGCAGTTGACTGGGGATCGAATACTGCTACAGTTAGGTTTTTTTTTTCTTGAATTCTTTTACAAATGATGTGCACGAGCTTTTCCCTCAGATACTGAATAAAATGTCATTTAGCTCAAAGGAGAGGATAAAGTATACACTCGTATATTAATAAAATCACAGTCCCAGCATCGCACATAAACAGAAGACATTAGAAAAAGGAAAATAGGAGAATAGAAGAACTAGATACACGTTGTCATTAACCACAGCCTTCTTAATGCCTCTGTACGGTGCTGTCCTCTTGTGGGTTATGTGGGTAATATTGTTCCAAACATAACGCTGTGTAAATGCCTGAGCTGGCCTCCTGAAGTATGGCAATTTTGTAATACTGGTAGTTCAACTATTAGCCACGATCGCGCTCCGAATACCTTTAAACACTGCCAGCTGGATCGCCTCCCTCTTGGCTACTTTAAACTGCCTACTCATTCAACACCCATAGAACACTGCCATCGTAGTACATTACGATGGCAGTGCATAGGCGTACAAGATAAAGATTAATTCACTGATAGGTCGCAGCACCACCTACTGTGATTGGGGCGGAAGATGATTGGGGCGGAAGATTCTTAATTTTGCAGGCTGGCTTAATATAGAGATTAACGGACGTGAATGCATTACAATAAGTTAGTAGTTTTGTTATTCAATCATCATAAAGTATATAATATTGATCTTGACACTTACTGGCTTATTATCAATATAAAAGAAAACAAACAATACATTGTGGTTGGGGTGATTGTTTTAGGGATGAGGACAAAGAGTCATAAAGATACCCATACATTTAGGAGAAAGTAGGCTACATGTTCTTTGCTGAACATCTTGTTTTTCATGACAAGCGTTGTTTTTATGATTAATACTGCGTAAATGTCCATGAATGAATGAAGAAGGTACATCAATATTACTTACATCACAACGCGTTATCGAAGGCTCACTTTTTTTCATTCTTTTTGTTGTACAACTGTTTTTACAATTTTGAGAATGTTTACACTTTTGAGCATTACATTCGTTTAATGGTTCTGTGATAGTCTTACAGTTTTTAATTCCTGTTGTTCACCATGCACTTAAATCATATGGGATTGATATCGCATTACAGTAGAAAAACCAAGTTCACAAACTAAACATGAGAAAGGTGCTGAACTGACATGTTTTAAACGTACATGCTGTGTAAGATTATCCTGTCGGTTAAATGTCGTAGTGCAATGACTGCACGCAAACATTTTAAGATTATGTTTTGTACTTGCATGACGTTGAAGGTTGTCAAGTCTTGAAAACTGCTTTTTACAATCACTACACTTGAACATGATGGTCACTTTCCAAATTACCTATAAAAGAATGAAAGCATAAATATTAATAAAAGATAAACCAAAATAAAAGAAAAATATGTTAATTAAATATACAGCCAATGGTCCTAGTAGAGTATTTTAATTGAACGTCTGTGGACTCTAAGCAAGTCTAATTTCAAGTAGTTCCAAGTTTGGTTAGCAGATCTGTCACTGACATCTAGCAGTAAACGTTCGAACATAATAGAACGTTAATCAAATCTAACCTACAAATTTAGCTTCAAACCATTGTCGAGTAGTTCCAACTTTAGTTACCAGGTACCATTGTTACTGACACCTAGTAGTGAATGTTGGAACTTGATAAAGCGTTAATCAAATCTAACCTACAAATTCAGCTTCACACCATTGTCGAGTAGTTCCAACATTAGTTACCAGGTACCACTGTCGCTGACACCTAGTAGTGAACGTTGGAACTTGATAAAGCGTTAATCAAATATAACCTACAAATTTAGCTTCACACCATTGTCGAGTAGTTCCAACATTGGTTATCAAATATTATTGTCACTGACACCTAGCAGCGAACGTTGGAACTTAATAGAGTGTTAATCAAATCTAACCTTCAAATTTAACTTCACACTATTGTTAAGTATTTCCAACTTTGACTATTAAATATACCCTTGTCACTGACACCTAGCGGTGAACGTTCGGACTTAAAAGAGCAGTAATCAAATCTAACCTACAAATTTAGCTTCACACATCATAGTCAAGTAGGTCCAACTTTGACTATCAAATAAACGATTGTCACTGACATCTAGCGGTGAACATTGGAAAATATCGCTCTAGCTGTTTAAATGTTATTAAAGAGGGTACTTACCTTTAATAATTTATCAACTGCTGCCACTGACTGAACTAGGTACAGGAATCTGCTAACCAACAGGTACGTCAATTATCTGTAAACAAATAAATCAATCAATAAATACATTCCAATCAATAACTTCAACATCAATTAGTAATAAAAGACTACAATCCATTAATAATAAGTACTTACCTTGCAAAATAATTTAATGATTTTCCACCGAAAGGCTTTTGCAAATGTTGAGCAGTAATAGAGCACTGTTCAATTGTAGCGAAAAATAAAGACAGACAGTAGGGAAATAAATGACACCTCTCTTATATAGGCTTACATCGCTCGTGTCATCAGTTTTTTGCAGATCATTGCAATTCCTTTCCCCGTATACCTGCCAGTCCGAAGTGCAATAGAAACACCTGTGTAATATCCAATGATGCTGACTTTGCATGATCATCACTCATTGCCCTGATGAACACCTGCGGTTTTAAATTATTGCAGCGTTAATCATAGCAACAGAACTGTGCTCTCTCTGCCATGTCAGCAATATGACACCGGAAAAAGAAGTCAGCTTACTGCACGTACAATCTCCTGAGTTTTTAACATCTTAAGAACATGCATCCTCTTTCAACTACAAATGACACGTTAGATCACACCCATCCACCAATTTAGTCCCCTTGGCCTATCCTCAAATTGCATGTACCCCGTATACTTGGGTGTATGCATTAGCCCTTGCTCTTAAACACATTCACTCACCGGTTCAGTTCAATGCCGGATTGGTTCGGTTCCGGTTCCGGTTCGGTTCGGCTTAGTTTGGTTCCGATTCGGTTTAGTTCGGTTCGGTTCCGGTTCGGCTTAGTTCAGTTCAGTTCCGGTTCGGCTTAGTTCGGTTCGGTTCTGGTTCGGTTTGGTTGCGGCTCGGCTTAGTTCGGTTCAGTTCCGGTTCGTTTCCAGTTAAATAGACTAGGCTAGGTTAGGTAGACTAGGTTAGGTCAGGTTAAGCTATGTTCACTAGCTTTATTTGAAAAGCGCGCCATGTAAGTCGTTGCGCGCCGCCGCGATCTTGTAGGAGGAAAGACGTAGGAGGGTATAGAAAATAAATAATCCAAATAAATAATAATAATAATAATAATAATAGAACTCTCCCAAAACTACTGCTAGCCTATTTTAATTTTGTGAAAAAAATAGGCTTATGAGATCACCTTTTGTCCATGTGTGTGTATGTATGTGCGTATGTGTGTCTGTGTTTGTGGATGTGTGTGTGTCCCCTCCTAATAACTTCTAAATGGCTGGAGCGATTTCAATGGAACTCAGCATGGTCATAGTGTTATTATGGCCGACCCTGGTATGCCATTTCGTTCCTGAGCACCCTATTCATGAAGATATTCTTGCCGTCAACACTAAGAGACTCCGTTCCCGTCATCCACCATTACAAACTTGCCAAGTCAATAACAATAAATATAATATGTGATCGATGGACTAAAGTATGGAAAACTAGTCTATCTATCGTATGGCTTTTAGTGCCGGGAGTGTCCGAGGACATGTTTGGCTCGCCTGAGTCTGTAGCTGCTTCCAGCGACACCCTAAAGGGTGAGCTACAAGTTCCGTTCAATTTCAAGTAGTTCCAACTTTCGCCACCAGATATCAATGATACCTAGTGGTGAACGTTGGAACTTTGATAGAGCGTTCTGACGAAATCTAACCTAACAATTTTTCCTTTACACAAGTTTAGTCTGTGAAAGGATCTTTTACATGCCATAAATCTATGACATGGGACCGCCGGCTTTACTTCCCCTCCAAAGGAAGGCATACTGAAGGATTTGTAACGCTCTTAAAAAATCCGACTGCTATCTTGGGCACAGCAGTTCAGCATGCTACCGACTACGCCACCGAAGCCGCTTGGAAAACTAGTGCTACAAAGGAACAACTGAAGATGCCCTGTAACAAAACCAGGATTTGATAAGCACAGGAAGATTTAGACCACTCTGAATAGAATACGAACTAATTGTGGTAGATGCGCCGATCCCCTACATAAATGGGGGATGATATCTTCCCCGCTTTGTGATTGTGGTGCTGAACGTCAAACGGTTCAGCACATTGTCCAAGCGTGCCCCTTACGATCATTCCGTGGTGACCCGCAGGAGTTCCTCTCCGGAACAAATAAGGCTATTGAATACATCAAAAATCTGGATATCTGTTTGTGACTCAGTGTATAGATTATGTAAATATGTATATAGACTGTAATTATCTTTGTGCAATGTTTTTCCAAAAGCTAAATAATAAATAAACTATCAAAGTGAGTCTACATTTTTCTAGATCCCTCTGTATATATATATATATATATATACAGGGTCTTTCATATAAAGTAAGAACGCCAAGTGGCAGTTTTGTTATCCGATACTGCTGTGGCCTTGGCCGAGCTAGTGGCGCGCCACGGGACCCTGTTTTAAGCGTGTGTACAATCCTATACGAAATATTACCTTGTAAAAGATGCTGGATGTGTCGTCCTTCCTGGGTCATACAGGCATTGTACATGGTAACCACATTCTGGCTGACGCGAGTGAGTTCTACCACTGTATTGTTTCTGATCTTTTATTTTATGTCTTTTATTGAGCACTGAGTCGGTAGTGTCAAACTTATTTTCAATTACATGAATCTGTGCTAGTGAAGGTGGCACTTCTTCAGGAAATTGCTGAGCACATGCATCACGTACCCGCCGAGCAGACTCGTACTTAAAATAAGTTTTACATACAAAAATACGATGTTGTAATGATAACTGTCTCACCATGTTACACCTGAGATTCAGACTGGCGACTGAACACCTGTACGCTTATTGCAAGGTCAAGTATATACTATGCGCCCACTTTCAATACTACAGCAGGGGGCCGTGGTGCGCCACAATCTCGGCCAAGACCACTAAAGCAACGGATTACAAATCCGCCGCTCGCCGTTCTTACTTGATATGCTAAACCCTGTATAAGATTTTAATGTACTATGTAGGACAGATAGTGATACAGGGAACTACTACCCCTTTGTATTTTATTTTAATTCAAATTATAAATGTACATGTTTTGCAATAAATAAATGGATATCCTTCTACGAACATGACATTTTAAAACTGAATTGAAACAATTTTATTTTCAATTTTGTTAATAACGCCAAAAGCTAATAAATACAGCAGACAATTGGAGTACTGCAGGGGGATCCCTTAAGCCCCAACCTCTTCGCTCTTGCTACGGCATATGTGGTGGAAATATTGCCCCCAAATGTAAAAATATACATTTACGCAGACGATATGGCTCTAATTTCAACCAGTGAAAAGGATTTACAGCAGGCATTTGACAGAGTTGCGGAGTGGGCGGAAGAGAATGAACTCTATCTGAATGAAAGGAAAACAGTTGCAATGACTTTCAGAAAAGAGGGAAGAGGAGCGACAATTCTCTACAAAAATAGACCGATTCAAATTATAAATGTACATGTTTTGCAATAAATAAATGGATATCCTTCTACGAACATGACATTTTAAAACTGAATTGAAACAATTTTATTTTCAATTTTGTTAATAACGTCAAAAGCTAATAAATACAGCAGACAATTGGAGTACTGCAGGGGGATCCCTTAAGCCCCAACCTCTTCGCTCTTGCTACGGCATATGTGGTGGAAATATTGCCCCCAAATGTAAAAATATACATTTACGCAGACGATATGGCTCTAATTTCAACCAGTGAAAAGGATTTACAGCAGGCATTTGACAGAGTTGCGGAGTGGGCGGAAGAGAATGAACTCTATCTGAATGAAAGGAAAACAGTTGCAATGACTTTCAGAAAAGAGGGAAGAGGAGCGACAATTCTCTACAAAAATAGACCGCTGGAATGTGTTACGCATTTCAAGTATCTGGGGGTGACGTTCCAGACTCACGGAAACGTCTTCACTATTCACATCAAGGACAGAACAAACGCGGCTATAAAGGCCATGAGTGACATACGACATCTCCGAACACTGTCATTACAGACAGCGATGAGACTTTTCTCGCTGAAGATCATTCCTGTAGTTGCATAATGGTTTGGAAAGTATTTGGCATCACCTTAAGTACAAGCAACTCGTCGAGTTGGAGAAGGTGAAAGCTACCTACCTGAAAAGGGTAATGTGTCTTTCGAAATTCACTCTTTCTCGGTTGGTGTATGAACTCGCGAAAGAGCCTCCTTTTGTTGAAGACCTTAGATTACAGCTGCTCCTGCTATCTACATCGGGTTATGAGAGACTAATGCAGGAAATGAAGTTATAGAGAGGAAGCATATGGCAGGAATTTATATCACGGATGCGATGACATCGCGGGATTGGACGAGGGGTTTCTATGAGATGAGACACTTGATAACCAGATTCGCGGTGCATGGATTCCACTTCAGGGTGTGTGCAAAAAAAATGTACCATCAGCCGGATTGCTGGTGCGTGTGTGCCCTCTGCGGCAAAGCATGTGACAGATATCATGTAATGCAGTGTGATCAGAGGAAGTTATCTCTGTCACAGTTTTGTACTAGTGATAAGTAATTAATGATGATGATGATGTTCGATGAAAAGATAAGTCATGTTTAATTCAATTGCATATTTTGTGCTCTAATAAATTTATTATTAATAAATATTGTCATAAAATACGTGCAGCCAGACATCAAAAAAAGAAAATTTCTTTGATCATAGTCTCGTACTAAACTTCAGAAGAAATCAACATATTGTTTGTATCGATTTATGTATTTACAGTTTAGTTATTTCTACTCTAAGTTTTAAATATAATGGATTTTGCCTGATATATAAGTTGAAGAAGAGTCCATCGAATCGAAACATATACTTTAATTCAATATATTTTTCATGAATGATATTGATAGGCGTGTTATTTTAAGAAGTAACAGGTGGATATAAGAGAGTAAACCTAGCACCCGGCAATGTTCCAGAATGGTGCAAAGTAACAACAGGTGTGCCCCAGGGATCAGTGCTTGCTCCACTACTGTTCTCCGTGTTATAAATGACCTGCCATCTGTTCTATAATTCATTCAGCCTCACATGTATGCAAGCGATTTGCTGCTAGATCTGAATACAAATATAGAATCCCTTCAGTTAAACTTAGCCATGATTAACACAGACATTTGATGCCTATCTCAGTAGGCACTCGAACATAATCTCGTACTAAACTTTAGAAAAATAAACCTATTATTATCAGCTATGCCAAATTATTCAGTTCTCTATCCGATCTAGTCCCCCATCTTCAGTCAGAACGCCAAGTGGTACCGTATCAATCAGCTGAAAGAAATCAGAGAGTTATTTTTGACACTCGGTTATCATAACAAGATTACACAAACATGATTCTGTAAAGGGTTGTCTCGCCATTAGATCAAATTAGGCGTATGTGCTTCTACTTTATTTACCACATTATGTAAGAAAGAAAGTGATACGGAGTACTACGAATTTTTGATTAAGGATTCTTTATTTTTCATGATCTGGGAGAGGACCTCAGTACAAAACTGCGAAGAATGTAAAATGCTTGCGTACGCTTTGTTATCAATATACCATAATACTCCTAAAAAAACTCCATTTTACGTTCAGATTGGATGGCTGAAGTAGAAAGAACAACAACAATATGCCATGGTTCCGGCTGTGATAAAAAAAATCAAATTGACATCTTATATTTGTAGGGCACTATCTCCCACGTATTCAGTACATACCTGTGCGAATAGACACACGACACAACTGCTCCAGCAATTACAGGGAAAGTGAACATTCAATCTTTATGAATGTGAAACCAAATAAGATTGTTTGTACTTAAACTCTGTACCGCTCGTACAGCGTGTTCCGATTCAACACGGAACTGTAAAATGGGTTGACTACCCACCCGAAATCGGCTTGAAATCTGCTCGCAGCGCGCTAGCGACGGGGCTGAGTTCGATTCACTGATTGCCGCCTTCTTATGCAGCATAGCAAAGTATTTTGCTTTTTCAAAATATATTTACACAGGATACACAATAAGTTTGAATGATTTCTGTTTCAGAACTTGTTATTTTACGCTTCTGTTAATGGCATTTGCAGAGCATTTCTATGAAAAAAAAATTTATTTGACAACATAGTTTATTACAACACAATGTATTTTTGAGTTGTATTTTATTTACAACACAATTTATTGCTTTGTAACCCAATACTAGTCTCAAGTGCCAGAGAATATGACTAATTAGCAATTTTCATAAGGGGAGTTGATAAAGATTTAAATTTCACAGAAGAATTAGCTGCTTTCGTCCCTCTTAAAGGTACCGTACCTCTAAAGCCAATGATTTAATGGGTGGTGTCACTGAAACCATGAAATATACAAATTTATCTTGTGTAACAACAGATGGAGCTCCTGCATTTGCAGGAAAACGAGAAGGGTTAGTTAAATTACTGCAAGCAGAGGCAGCTAAAGTAGGAAACATTTCTGAAATGCAATATCACTGCTTAATACACCAAGAAAACCTTTGTGCTAAATCCCAACATTTAGATAGTGTTTTGAAAGAAGTCGTTGTAAAAGTAGTGAATTTCATTCGTTCACACGGTTTGTGACTTAGAGGATGTCAAACGTCTTACAAAATCTCCATTCAGAATTTGAAGATATTGTTTAATATATTGAAATAAGGTGACTGAGTCGTGGCAAAATGTTGGAGCAAATGTTTGACCTAAAACCCGAAATACAAACATTTATGGAGGAGAAGGGCAAACCTATTGTTGAATTTAAAGACGGATGTGTGATTTTGCCTTTCTGGTAGATATAACAACACAATTGAACGAACTTAATTCACGTCTCCAAGGTAAGAGCCAATTGATCATTACTATGTTTGATCACGTAAAGGCCTTTGAAACAAAATTGCGACTTTGGGAATCACAAATAAAAAACAGCAACTTTGTGCATTTCCCAGCCCTACAAAACTGTAATAATCAGAATTCTCAAAAGTGTGCAGAAATCATATCAGAATTAAGAACTTAATTCCGCGTTAGATTTCAAGACTTCAAGGAGAATGTTATAAGCTTCAATGTGTTTCCTTCCCCTTTCTCCATTAACATAGACGAGGTTCCCGAGGATCTGCAAATGAAGGGTCCACGGGAAGAAGGGGGAATTACACTCAAAATGTAAAATCGAGATATCAGCGCAATCCGGTAGCCCTCTTTGCGACGTATTGAAGGCACAATTTGTGTCTGCCTAAGAACAATGAGGGTCGTGAGAAAATGACGCATCAAGTTGACGCATACATATAAGTTATGTAAGTAATGAAACTTTAAAACTCGTGTCCTAAACATTTTACAGTATTTGACATTCCTCCTTCTTCCCCTGAACCCTTCAAATGGAGTGCGTTGATTTTCAATGAGCGTCAGACCTAAAGAATAAGTTTAGCAATGTCCCTTTACTACAATTCTATCGACTACTTTCCCAGAGATAAATATTCGGGCATTGATAGACATTCACTTCGTTTTGCGTCACTTTTCCGTAGCACATACATGTGCGAACAAGTGTTCTCCAGGATGGAACATGTGAAATGCGCAACGAGAGCGCATATCACTGACAGTCATCTGATGAGTTCACTTCGAGTTGCTACAACATCAACCAAACCAGATATTGGATGCCTTGTTCGCGAGAAGCATTGACAGGTAAATTATTAATTTTATTATTTTAATAAAACATTTATATTTATTTTATTTAATTTAATTTTAAAAAATAACATAACTAATATTTTAATAAAACATATCAATATAATAGCTATTTTTTAATTAATTGGTTTATCTTAGAATTTAGATCCTATTTAATACGTTAGAAACAAGTAGTTCCGTGAAGAGCTAAATAGCCTATTTTCATATATCCTACTAATATCAATTGCCTCTATCAACATACAAATTGTCAGTTTGATTGCTGTAATACACTGTACCCAACTGAAGAGTGGTACAATTCGAACACAGAGTCATTTGATGAAAATTTAAGGAAATCATAGATAGCCAAGAAAAGATTATTACTGAAAACGTACTTTAGAACCAAGCTAAGAGTGAGCAGATGGCTAATTAGAAACCAAGTGGAACTATAAGTTCACATTAACGGGACAGTTTTTAATATAACATAGACGTTGGAAGCAATAATAGGGCAATTAGGAGAGCCTGCAGCTGAAGAATGGGGGGTGCTAATGGACTCTCAACATTACTCAACTCAGCAGCTTTGAGAGAATTGATGGCCATTGAAGTGTGTCAGTAATGTGGAACTATTTCTTAATATTAACGATTATTACACCTCTTAGAGGAGGCCCCGAGAAATGCAACTCTGCATTAAAATTGAGCATATAGAAAGGGAAATCTCCGTATAACAGTAGAGAATCGAGAAAGAACAACTTAACAAGATAAGAGCACCACTTTAAGAAGCCAGAATCTGAAGTGAACGCAGGAACAGGAGTTTACTGTAGGTTTAAAGCCTGTAATATAAACAGAGAAGAAAACTGATGATCCAGATGACGTAATTTGAAGAGCGCGGATCGCTACCGCGGAGAGAAAGAGTTAAGTTGATCGGCTCTTCAACGAGTATAATAACATTTTTTATTAATTAAAAATTAGTGAACGATCAGATGTAATTCCACTAAAGAGGAATCTTACAGCTATGATGTTCCACACCTGTAAATAAAATTAGAAGCAGATTGTAGCACGTATTCAGAAATCGAGCTCCCGAAGTCATTAAGGGACTACGTTTTATATGAAATCAGATAAAAAGGCTCCGAGCGAAGCCATAGCATGGCAGTTCATCCAGCACGCCTCGTTGTAGGCAGGTCGCGCTACAACCACAGTATCACTGACAGTTCGATTCGAGACCTCGGTGGAGGTCACGCTGATATAGTTACCACAGTTCGTCTTGAACCTCTTGGGAGGAGGTTACTCTACATGACAGTTTGATTCGAGACTCCGGTGGAGGTCACGCTGATCAAAGTATCACAGTTCTACTTGAGACCCAGAGAGGAGGTTACGCTACACGCTGCACCACAAGTTCATTCAGTACGCCTCGTTGTAGGCAGGTTACGCTACAATGTACATGAAGTTTCGCTACGCTGATAGTCAACAGTTTGAGACTCGAAAGAGTCATACAAACTTGTAAAGAACATTTAAATAACGAACTTTGGAAAGAAGTACGTTAAGTTCAGTTATAGCGGTCAGCCGGGAACTTTGAATTCTAAAGAACACCAGTTCGAAACCAGTTAACAGAAGTCGTAGGGACTCGAACAACAAGTTGCGTCTAGTAAAGGCATTTTAAAGACATTAGATCCCAGAAGGGACAGCAACAGAAACAGTAGTTATAATCACGTAGTACGGAACTCTACCAGAAAGAACCTAGGAGACTGTTGGCTCGAAATAAATCGATGGACTTACTCAATGGAGTATTCGTCAAGAAAAATACGCTAGACAGTTTAAGGTCCTCGAATGGAGGCCAAAGTATAGAAATTGTGAGTTGCTATAGACAGATATAAAGAAACGAAGAAACGGCAAATTTTACAGACATTTATTGCCTAGTTGAACAGTTTTAGAAATCAGAGCAACGTACAGTATAGACATTACCTAAGGATTGAAAACCAGGAGTTTTCCAGGAATAGGAGAGGAACTTTGAAGGAGTAGATCACATGTTCGATGCAGGGAAGCAGAGGTAGCATCAGGGAATCGCCAGCGGGAGAGAAATATCGCTAAATCGCTGCGATACGATCCGTGTGGTAAAAAGTGATGTGTTGTAAACACCCCGGTTACAAGGAACCGAACCCGTGTTCTGGGGAGTTACAATTTTATTAATGTGATGTGTATATTTTTATTTGAGGAATTTTTATATTTTATAATTATTTATCAGAATGTATATTATGATGTGCTTGATTTACAAGTAATTTGTTCACCGTATACATATTGTAATTTTAGCAGGATCCAAATCTAGGGAAGTTGAAATATTTTAACATTGAGATAATCTAAAGTTTTGTATCTGGAAATTGTACACGGACAAGGAAGTACGAGTTGTTGTTGAGATACAGGGTTAAACCCGAGCGCAGGGGGAGGATGAGTCAGGAGTGAGACTTGACATCTATGTACGAGCTAGGACGATGGACTGTTCCCATATTTGGTAATGTTGAGAATCGGGCAATGTGATTGGTGGGAGTCGTGGTTGAACCCAGGTAAACCAGTGATTGTGGAAGGGGATGATGACGGTTACTTAGATTTTGTGGAGGCAAGTGGAGAACACTCTTATTTCAGACTGCGTGTGGAGCGGGTCTCAACTTTAGGATCCCGTGGGGGATTAGACTCAATTTGTAACCGCGGGGCAGTGTAGTCTCCGTTTTCTGACAGCATGTAAGCGGAAATTATTCTTCGGTACTCCATGGGAGTAGGACTTGTCTTTTTGGTTTTGTGTGTTGAGGAAGAGATCTTACAGTATAACACCAGTCGTGTTTTTGATACAATAACCAAGTTGCTGGCTATAAGTTCTTGATTGAATGATGAGCCTAGTCTTAAGTATATCGCCAAGATTACTTATTTCGAACAGCACGAATTATTGTGATCTGATATCTGTACATCTGTATTTCATTTATAGCGGCAAATTATCCGTCCAGGAATGCTAGTGAAATATGCTATGCATTAATAAATTCACGAGCGGAGTTAATGCGACGATCCAAAACGGATTCCAAGCATTTGTATGGAACTAGATCCACGACGCAAATAAAATCGTTGGATGCTGGTTACAAAAGTAACAAACATAAGTCATCATAAAAGTAGAACCGGCGTGTGAAACAAAATTAATTGTGCTGCGAGTAATAGGACTAATTCTTTGGGAGCACTAACCCCAGAATTAGTAGAGTTAGGTCACCACTACTGAAGCCAACATCTGTAAGTACCCGTCAACTTTATTCCTGAGGGTCATCTATATCATGTCATATGTGTATCTGTGTAAATACGATAGGGAGTGCAATTATTCTGTACGAGGAGGATCCTGCGAAATGCGTGTTTTGTGTCTGGTTTAACAATATATTATCGATTTTACCAGAATCTGAAGGGTTTTATTTATTAGGTCACTGAGGATTAGTTAGGTGTGACTGTCTATTGCTGTTGGTATTATCGTACAGGTGTTTAACCCCCACGCACCCCGTACCTATATATGTATTGAGAGGCGGGTATATTACAATTGGTCGCCCAAGTGGGGCTGGCACGTTACAGTGTAAATAGATAAATGAAGTGTATTCTTTTTATAAGTGTTAAGAAAAGTGAAATAATGTGTTTTAATATGTATCAGTGTAATCAAAGTGAATATAATATGAAGATGATAAAAATGAATGTAAAAATGTGTTGTTAAAAGTGTATCCAAATGGGTGAGCCCGTTCAAAGTTTTGGTCATCGACCAAGACAGCACATGAGGTGAGTCATTAAATTTCATTAAATCTTATGTTGTATCATGCACTGAATAAGTGAAATCATGCACTGATTAGGGAGATCATGCACTGATTAACTAAATAATGGAAGAAATGCACTAAATAATTAAAGAAATGTAAACTAATAAGTGGATAATAATTGAAATGTACGGTAAACATTAACCATGAGTATAATTTTGTTAATTGTGGAAGATATAATTGCATTATGCAAAGTACAGTAATAGGAACCCGTAATAATGATAATCAATGATAAATAAGATCTGAGAGGAGAAATCGAATATAACTGTACCACGGGAAGTTATTTTTGCCAAGTAAATGAATTTTAAATTAATAAAGAAAATGAGCACCAGAATTAATAATAATAATGATTGTTGAGTTTTTATACTAAAATAATGGTTAAATAATGAGTTGTTGCATTCCATAATAATGTGTTGATGAATAATAATAATTGAAATGAATAATAATAATAATAATAATTATAATAATAATGAGCTCAAATGGAAATAAATAAATAATTAAAGGGTTTTTGGATACCTTAAATGTTGATGAAGTGATAATGATTTTTACAGACCGGAAATGTTGAAGTGAATAACGTAAATGGTGATTTTGGAACAACGTGAGATTGTATCGTGAGATTTGTAGGCCGTTATGCCTATTTAAGGGAAAAAGTCGATAGGAAGACCAGTAAATTTACACCGTGATGAGAGTAAAATTGTTTGTTTACTAAATGTGTGATGGAAATCCAAGTGAATGTTGTATTGCCAAAATGGGCCAAGTAAATAATGAGTTAATGAAGTAGCATCAAGCTAGGAATATGTACGTGATCCATAACATGCATTATTCGGGAGATTGGAAGTAAATAAGTCGGATTCATCGTTGTTGTTTAAGGGTAGCACCCATTGGTGGGTAAGAGGTCCAGCCAAGTCAGCTTATGGTATGGTATATGTGTATGTATTATGGTAAATTGCAATGTAAGACCGGTTGGGAAGGACTACGGATCTCCAACGCGGCGTTGCCACAGTTGTTCTGACATATAAGACCGGTGGGAGGACAGTGGTTCCAACGATATACTAGCGAATGGGGAGACGAGGGTTTGCCGTGTCCTAGCCGAAGCTATGTATGACCGATCCTAAGTAACCAGCATTGTTTATATCCGACAAGTAATTGAATTGTTGTATTTATTGGGAGACAAGGCTCTCGCCAAATGAACTTATGCGTCGTATGTCATCTCCGAATAAAATGCATAGTGGTATGGGAACACAAAATAATGTTATGAAAAAATGAGGAAGCAGTAATTGCAGTGATTGAGATGATTTGAAAAACTTGGATATTCGTATAGTGGAAAAGGGGAAGATAGTAAATATTTAATACCGCGAGGGAGCAATGAATGGTCTAGACGAAGTCATAAATTTCAAACTGATAGCTTGAAGATGAAGGGGAGGTTAGTAGCCGACCTTTCCTGGTTGTAAGAAAGGGAGAGAGCCACATAAGGGAAGCTTTGTGAATAGACATTTATAGGGTCTGAGCATTTATTAGCAATTAACGAGTGCTATGTAATATTTTTGATTGAAAGGTGCTAGAGTAATATAAAGTTGATATTTGTAATGCTTTAAATGAGACGAACGTCCTCAGCTAAATTTTAAGTGAATAATGTAATGTTTGACGATAATAGTCAAAGCAATTAATGTTGAAAAATAATCGATTTCTGCCTCGAAAGATAATGGAAACTATACGGGTAATGAATATATTGATTTGAATCTAATTGTAAAGAAATCCACTGAAAAGTAATGAATAATAGTGCATGATACAACATATGAAAACCACCTTATAGCATGAGAAAGAAGTGAAGGTTGTTGGGTTCGACTCATGACATGTTGAAATTTATGTATTGTGTTTTAAAGAAGAAATACCTAAGGCTTGAATTAGAGAAAATTGTTCAGTTTAAAAGAACTAAATAAAATGTTAATAAACGGTGATATAAGTGAAGGAAAACCTTGAAGGGAATGAAGTAAAGTAAATGTCCGCAAGCCTTAGATGGTGTTTTGAAAAGTGCGATAGGCACGCTTTATGTCTAAATGAATGTAATTTTTAGTGAAAGAAATATTAATGATGATGATTAGATAATCTAAACAAGATAATTTTGAGTGATTTTTTAGTTATTATGTGTTGATTTTTATTGATTTTACTTGATGAAATGATTCCAAGTATATTTTTGTTTTATATGATTGTATTCTTGATTTTTTTTGGTATTTCCTTGAGAGAAATAAACTCATATTAAATTTAATATGTGAGTAATTTTGTGTAGCCTTGTTGACCTAATAGTGCTTCCATATCTGAATGTGAGGTCATATGGTGGGTTGAACGTAACACCCTCAAAGCCGTGAGCTCAGCCAGGGTATTCTCCGTCCGCATTCTCCGTCTATAAACGGGCACAACGTAGATTCGTAGATATTGAGAAGGTTCTAAATATTTTGGATGGTCACCATGTTGGGCTCTTATATTATAGGCTTAGATTTATCTACTATTACATGAAGGTTATTGTGTAGGTGTTTCATTCAGACTTCAATCGCATGATTAGGACACAAGAAATAAAAGTGAGATTTTAAAATTTCGCTCAGCCGCCATCTTGTGGTTATCAAAATAATATAAATGAATTTGATGCCAGTCGATTAAAATTTGTAAAAGCATATACCGTATCAAGTTTTATTGCGCTCGGATGGATAAAACGCAAGAAACGTCCATTTGAATGTTTAATTTTCGCGTCGCCGCCATGTTGGATTTGTGGTCGCCAGGTTATTGAACGTCCCATAGGTGAACTTATGCTTATAGCCTCTATACAGTTACAAAATTTATGTTTGATTGCTGTAGTACATTAATAGATATTGAGAACTGTCTAAATATTTCGGATGGTCGCCAAGTTGGATTTTAATATATGTAGGCCAAAGAGTTATGTACTATTAGATGATGATTATTGTGTACGTTCATTATGCAAATGTTGATCTCGATCGCATGATTAGAACACAAGAAATACAAACTTAATTTTCGAAATTCGCAAAGCCGCCATCTTGAGGTTATAAACAATTGAACTAAATTAGATACCAGTAGATTACAAAGTGAATAAACATTTGCTGTACCAAGTTTCATTGCGTTTGGATCATTAAATCGCGATAAAAATCTATTTAAAACTTTCAAATTCGCTTGACCGCCATGTTCGTTTTGTAGTTAACCGGTTTTTGAAAGTCTCATAGATGAACTTCCAGTAGCGCCCTTTATTCCGTACAAAATTTCATGGTGATACCGGTAATAGTTTCAGACATATAGAATGCCGGTGAAATATTTCGCACAGCCGCCATCTTGAGGTTATGTAAGCAATTGAACGAAGTTAAATGTCGGTGCATTACAATGTGTATAAACATATACTGTACCAAGTTTTATTGCGTTTGGTTGGTTAAATCACGAGAACCGTCTATTTAAATGTCGCAAATTCGCTTGGCCGCCATGTTGGTTTTGTAGTAACCAGGTTTTCAAACGTCACATAGGTGAATTTCTAGTAATTTCCTTTATCACCGTGCAAAATGCCAGGGTGATATCGGTAATAGTTTCGGAGATATTGAATGCTGCTGAAATATTTCGCACAGCCGCCATGTTGGATTGGTGAGACGTAACAAAATTTGAAGGGCACGGACGGGGTCGCCCGGAATAGTGCTATGAACGTACTGAGCTTCATTGAAAACGCTCCAGCCGTTTACATGTTATTAGGGGGGAACACACAAAAATCCATCACACACACCATCACACGCGCACACACAGACAGACACACGGATAAACGGTGATCTCATAAGCCTATTTTTTAGCCTATTTTCAATTTTGAAAAAATAGGCTTATGAGATCACCTTTTGTCCGTGTGTGTGTGCGTGTGTGTGTGTGTGTGTGTGAGGTGTGTGTGTGTGTCCCCCTAATAAAATATAAACGGCTGGAGCGATTTTCAATGAAACTCGGTAAGTTCATAGCAATATTCCCGGCGACCTCGACCGTGCCCTTCAAATTTTGTTACATCTCACCAATCCAACATGGCGGCTGTGCGAAATATTTCACTAGCATTCAATATATCCGAAACTATTACCGATATCGCCCTGAAATTGTGTACGGTGATAAAGGGCACTACTAGAAATTTACCTATGAGACTTTCAAAAACCTGGTGACTACAAAACCAACATGGCGGTCAAGCGAAATTGAGACTTTTAAATAGACATTTCTCGCGATTTAACTATCCAAACGTAATGAAACTTGGTACAGCAAATGGATATACACATTGTAATGCACTGTAGTCTAATTTAGTTCAATTGTTTACATAACCTCAAAATGGCGGCTGTGCGAAATATTTCTCTGACATTCTATATCTCCGAAACTATTACAGATATCATCATGCAATTTTGTACGGTGATAAAGGGTACTGATACAAGTTTACCTATGTATATTTCATAAACCTGTAAAGCACAAAACGAACATGGCGACCAAGCGAATTCGAAATATTTTAATAGACTTTTCTCGTGATTTAACTCTCTGAGCGCAGTGAAATGTAGTACAGTAAATGATTTTGCAGATTGTAATGCACTGCCATCTAATTTAATTCAATTGTTTACATAACCTCTAGAAGGCGGCTGTGCGAAATTTTAAAATTAAGTTTTTATTCTTGTGTCGTAATCATGCGATCGAAGTGAAAGTTTGAATAATGAAGCTAGGCAATAATTGTCCTTGAATGGTACATAACTATATGGCCTATACATATAACAATCCTAAATGGCGAGCTTCCGAAATATTTAGACGGTTCTCAATATCTATGAATCTTTTACAGGAAACAAACTGATTTTTTTAATGTTCATAGAGACTATGAACATATGTTCACCTATAGGACCTTCAGTAATGTGGTGAGCACAAATCCAACATGGCGGCGACGCGAATTATAAATATTTAAATGGATGTTTCTCGCGAATTAACTATCCGTGTGCCGTGAAACGTTGCACGTTAAATGCTTATACAAATGTTGATCCACTGGCATGTAATTTATTTCAATTGTTTGCATAATCGCAAGATGGCTGGTGTGCGTACTTTTAAAATCTCGTTTTTACTTCTTGTGTTCTAATCATGCGATTGAAGTTTGAATACCACACGTACACAATAATCTAAATGTAATAGTACAAAAATAAGAATCCATCCTGGCGACCATATGAAATATTTAGACGATTCTCAATATCTACGAATCTGTTACAGCAATTAAACTGAAATTTTGTATGTTGATAGATACAATTAACATGAGCAGGATATATGAAAATAGGCTGTATAGTTCTTCACGGAACTACTTGTTCAGAAATGGAAAAGGCTAAAAATCGAATCATGTGACCCGCAAACCAATTCACCTTAACGACAGTGGCTCTTTTCCAAAAAAGGTTGGACATGCCTGTTCTGGGCAGTTATATTAAAGCAATTATTAACGCAATATTAGCATTGGGCGTGCGTAGCGTTATGGTAGCTTCTCAGACTCATTACGTGGAGGTTTGTGGTTCAAATCTAAGTGAGTTCGATTTTCTTTACTTTTTTTTATATATATATTAATTGATTTATAACTACTTAGACGTTATAAAGCATATATAGTGTGATTTTGCAATCGTGAAAGCCTTAATATACACGAATATATTATGTATTTTTAGCCTATTTTCAATTTTGAAAAAATAGGCTTATGAGATCACCTTTTGTCCGTGAGTGTGTGTGTGTGTGCGTGTGTGTGTGAGAGAGGGGTGTGTGTGTCCCCCCTAATAACTTTTAAACAGATTGAGCGTTTTCAATAATAGTCGGTAATTTCATAGCACTATTCCGGACGACCTCGACCGTGCCCTTCAAATTTTGTTACGTCTCACCAATCCAACATGGCGGCTGTGCGAAATATTTCACCAGTATTCAATATCTCCGAAACTATTCCGGATATAACCCTGGAATTTATTACGGTGATAAAGGGAAATACTAGATGATCAGCTATGTGACTTTTGAAAAACAGGTAACTACAAAACCAACATGGCGACCACGCGAATTCGCGACTTTTAAATAGACGTTTCTCGCGATTTAATCAACCAAACGCAATAAAAATTGGTACAGTATATTGTCATACACATTGTAATGCACAGACATCTAACTTCGTTCAATTGTTTAAATAACCACAAGATGGCGGATGTGCGAAATATTTCAACGGCATTCTATATCTCTGAAACTATTAGCTATATCACCCTGAAATTTTGTACGGAGATAAAGGGCACTACTGGAAGTTCATTTATAAGATTTTCAAAAACCGCTTAACTACAAAACGAACATGGCGACCAAGCGAATTTGAAAATTTTAAATAGACCTTTATCACGATTTAATGTTCCAAACGCAATGAAATCTGGTACAGGAAATGTTTATACACATTGTAATGCACTGGCATCTAATTTGCTTCAATTGTTTACATAACCTCAAGATGGCGGCTGTGCGAATTTTAAAATTAAGTTTTTATTTCTTGCGTCGTAATCATGAGATCGAAGTGAAAGTTTGAATAATGAACCTACGCAATAATTTTCCTTTAATGGTACATGACTCTATGGCCTATTCATTTAACAATCCAACATGGCGACCATCCGAATTATTTAGACGGCTCTGAATATCTACGAATCTATTATAGCCATCAAACTGATTTTTTTAAATGTTCATAGGGGCTATGAACATAAGTTCATCTATAAGACTTTATATAACCTGGTGATCACAAATCCAACATGGCGGCGACGCGAAATATAAATATTCACATGGACGTTTCTCGCAATTTAACCATCCGAGTGCAGTGAAACTTGGTACAGTAAATCCTTATACGAATGTTAATCCACTGGCATATGATTTATTTCAATTGTTACCATAACCACAAGATGGCAGCTGTGCGAAATTTTAAAATCTCCTTGTTACTTCTTGTGTCCTAATCATGCGATTGAAGTTTGAATGCTACACGTACACAATAATCTTCATGTAACAGTACATAACTCTAGGATCTACATATACAAAATCCAACATATTGACCATCCGAAATATTTAGTTGGTTCTCAATATCTACGAATATATTACAGCAATCAAACTAAATGTTGTATGTTGATGGTGGCAGTTAACGTAAGTAGGATATATGAAAATAGGCTGTATAGTTCTTCACGGAACTACTTGTTATAACACTACGTCTTATTTCAACACTAGACTACAGTGATTAGAATTCGTTGTACTTGATCCGCGGTAGAGTCTGTTGTAGTTGTTGTAGTTGTTGTTGATTCGTTAAGGGCTTAGCGGCATATTGGTCACGTAGCCCTGTGTAGTTGGGTGTGCTGAGAAGTTTACTGATATCCTGTGTCACTGTGGTGTCTGTACTAGTGTGTGTACTTTTAAACAAGGACGGATTAGGGTAGCAAGCTGTTGTTGTTGTTGTTGTTGTTTCACTTGAGAAGCTGGGACATCATGGTCATTTAGCCACATGTAGGCTACTTTGTTGAGTGTTGACTTTTGTCTGATAACATGTGTTATTGTGATGACTATATTAGTATGTGTATTTATATTTCAGTGAGGATTCAATCAATTAACATATAACATAGCAGTTGTATTTCAACAAGCTACTACAACCAACATTCTATTATACTCCTTGAAAAGCACTATGACTTATAACTATACCAATTAATTTAGGAGAAATTAGGCTATATGTTCATTACTGAACATCTTGTTTCTAATTATATGATCAATAAACATAATATAAATTTGCATATATTTTCGTGGATTTCATTTTACAAACAACCATCAATCATAGGCTCACGATTTTGTAAGTTTTGTAGGCCATATCAAAAGAACACGTGATCAAAAAAATAATTGCAATGTCCCTCATACGTTTGGAGTTACAAGGGGAAACGAATTGAACAATACAGTTTTGAGAAAATGAACGTCAAAGTTTCCAGACTTCTTAAATAACATGTGTAATGCTCAGCTTTTAAAATCATACCTGCTAATCGAATGCAGATATACATAAAATTCATTCGCCAAAATGAACTAGAATAATAAGGCGATAGTTTTAAAAATAATTTGAAAAACGTGTTTTTATTTCAAGATGTTAAGGGTGTTAAGCTGTACCGTCCCCTTATACAATGGAAAACTTTGAAATTTCAAATTCGTTGCTATATCTCGCTCAATCAAAAGACATCTACTATTACCCTCTTTCCTTGAGGACCAGTTTCTGCTAAGGCATTTCAGGAAATATTAAATATGAATGAGGCACTAGTGATAACTTTTCCAGGAAGAAGACATTATTTTAAACAGGCCTCAAATACAGTATATATCATATATGTGGTAGTGAATGTAATTTTATGTTCGACCCTCACTATTATGTGTTAGAAAACTGTATCATAATGATGGTCATTATAACACGGTTTTTCATTATGATACAGTTTCTCCAGCCAATCAGAGCTCGTTCATTGACCAATTAGGTAACGATACCTTCGCGCATGCACTCTAAATCCAACATGTCGGACATAAACACAACATCGAACTATAATAAATTACCGACATGGAATACGCACCGTCCATATGTTCGCGTAAATAAACTGGCGAATATGAGACAACAAATAGCACTGTACCGGTACCTTAATATCCCCAAAACCAATTTCTACACAGCGCGTGGTTTTGACACGACTTCAGTGACAGTTTTACTGAATACTGGTGCGCAATCTGAACATATGGTATTGAAGCACACAGAGCGCATGCGTCGGTTGTCCAGAGAGCTTGGACAAGAGAGATATACTACCCACCGCAGCACCCGATCACAACATTCTACTGTAGTGACTGAACAGATGAATGAAAATTCACAGCCTGCTTCCAGTCTCCGACCGGGTCAGGAATGGAATGAATGAAGCCCCCATCTAGCGGCGAGGATATAAACTGTGCCGGCTGCCGAGGCCTGACGCACTCCTCTGGGGCAATGATTAAATGAATGATAGATGAAATGAGATGATAGTGGAGAGTGTTGCTGGAATGAAATGTTGACAGGGAAAACCGGAGTACCCGGAGAAAAACCTGTCTGCCTCCGTTTTGTCCAGCACAGATCTCACATGGAGTGACCGGGATTTGAAACACGGACCCAGCGGTGAGAGGCCGGCGTGCTGCCGCCTGAGCCACGGAGGCTTCGACTGAACAGATATTTATGAATATTTATGTTAAAACATATAATAAAGTTATAATTATCGTCGAACATAAACAGTCGTATGCAACTCGCCTATAATGGTAATTAAGACACTCGTATGGAAATTATAAAACTCGCATACGCTCGTTTTATAAAAATACTCGTGTCTTAATTACAGCCATTATAGGCTCGTTGCATAATGTACTAAAATAGTTCTAACTTACCATCAGAATTTTACCAATAAAAAGCAACTTCCGCGAAGAGCAACTAAATACCAGTACCGGATGCATTTCTCTCAATGATTACAAGTAGTTCCGTGAAGAACTATACAGCCTATTTTTGATGTGTAACATCATTCTGCTCAGTTGCTGGATAGTTTTGTGGGAGTGATTTTGAAAATTTGGGACGGAAGTGGAACGGAACGATTGAGCTGGCAGTGGTGGATCGAACGAAAGTATGCACTGCCCGCTCGATCGATCGAACGGAAGTGTACTAGCTGGCAGTGGTGGAAAACGGAAGTATGCACTGCCTGCTCGATCAATCGAATGGAAGTGTACTAGCTGGCAGTGGTGGAAAACGGAAGTATGCACTGCCCGCTCGATCGATCGAACGGAAGTGTACGAGCTGGCAGTGGTGGAACGAACGGAAGTATAAGGTGCACTGCTAACTCGATCGATCGATCCAGCTGGCAGTGGTACGAGAAACAATGAGCGCGTGGTGTCAGAAATTGATACCATGACGTACTCTCGGCTATGTGGAATGTATATGACATTATACATATACACGCTCATGTGAACTCTGGTGTCAAGTGACTGAAACAAATGACATGGTACATGTTCGAAGTCTTCGTATCAGTATTTAAATGGTAAAATGCCTTAATATCAAACATTGTAAGTAGTCGGCATTGCCGGTATTATGTTTCTGCACAGTGACTATTCAAATATTACCCCACATAACGGTAATGCTGTCATCAATAAAATATATTCGTTGTGGTTATACGAGAATTGAGCAAGCCTTCATGAACTATTACTGAATACATTCTCTTTACTCACAAGAGGGCCTATTCATAAGGCATTTTAAACTCAATTTCACGCAGGAACATTATCGAAACAAGCAAAATATAAATGAAACTTAATTCCGCAATGCAGTATTATTGGAACTTGGAAATAAGTCACCATCTTGTGCACATAATTTGCGTAGTCGAAATAGCCGTGGGGTAAGTGCTTATGACTGTGAATCTCGAGACCTTGGTTTCGATTCCCGGACGGGGTAGATATTTTTGCTACCAGTTTATCATTTTAAACGATATTTACCATATCAATATGACTGATTTTAACAGAAACCATATGCAATTACGTGTTGGTCTGTGAATCAAGATGACCTGTTTATAAGGAATTTAAGGTTATGAGCGGCGTCGCGTCTATTAATCTAGTTGATCCATCTCGTATTCTTTATTTAGGCTAGTGCTGGTGGAAGCTACAAATCATCTAATAAAATGAGTTCCGTATTATAAACTACAATATCTGTAAAACACTCCCTTTTACAATAGATTAATATTTGTGGCAATAATAGTATAAAAAACCGGTGTATCAACAATTTCACGTGAGGTTTCTTCTATGTCAGATGTCACACATCATATGCGACTACTGTAAGCCTCGTATTTTTTTTATATATCCTACTTATGTTAATTGCCTCTATCAACATACAATATTTCAGTGTGATTGCTGTAATAGATTCGTAGATATCGAGAACAGACTAAATATTGCGGATCGTCGCCATGTTGGATTATTATATATAAATCTTAGAGTTATGTACTGTTACATGAAGATTATTGTGTACGTGTAGTATTCAAACTTCAATCGCATGATTAGGACACAAGAAGTAAAAACGAGATTTTAAAATTTCGCACAGCTGCCATCTTGTGGTTATGGAAAAATTGAAATAAATTAGATGCCAGTGGATTAACATGTGTATAAGGATTTACTGTACCAAGTGTCACTGCACTCGGATGGTTATAATTGCGAGAAACGACCACGTGAATATTTATATTTCGCGTCACCGCCATGTTGGATTTGTGATGACCAGGTTATTGAAAGTCCTATAGGTGAACTTATGTTCATAGCCCCTATGAACATTAAAAAATTCAGTTTGATTGCTGTAATAGATTCGTAGATATTGAGATCCATCAAAATATTTTGGATGTTCGCCATGTTGGATTGTTATATCTATAGGCCATAGAGTTATGTACCATTAAAGGAAAATTATTGCGTAGGTTCATTAATCAAACTTTCACTTCGATCGCATGATTGCGACACAAGAAATAAAAACTTAATTTTAAAATTCACACAACCGCCATCTTGAGGTTATATAAACAATTGAACTAACAATAAATTAGATACCCGTGCATTACAATGTGTATAAACATTTGCTGTACCAAGTTTCATTGCGTTTGGATCATTAAATCTCGAGAAAAGTCTATTTAAAATTGTCAATCTTGCTTGGCCGCCATATTCGTTTTGTAGTTAACCGGTTTTTGAAAGTCTTATAGATGAACTTCCAGTAGTGCCCTTTATCTCCGTACAAAATGTCAGGCTGATACCGCTAATATTTTCCGAGATATAGAATTCCGGTGAAATATTTCGCACAGCAGCCATCTTGAGGTTATGTAAACAATTGAACGAAGTTAGATGTCGGTGCATTACAATGTCTATAAACATATACTGTACCAAGTTTTATTGCGTTTGGTTGGTTAAATCGCGATAAACGTCTATTTCAAAGTCGCAACTTCGCTTGGCCGCAATGTTGGTTTTGAAGTTACCAAGTTTTCAAACGTCACATTGGCGAACTTCTAGTATTTCCCTTTATCACCGTTAAATATTACAGGGTGTTATCGGTAATAGTTTCGGAGATATTGAATGCTGGTGAAATATTTCGCACAGCCGCCATGTTGGATTGGTAGGACGTAACAAAATTTGAAGGGCACGGTCGGAGTCGCCGGGAATAGTGCTATGAACTTACCGAGTTTTATTGAAATCGATCCAGCCGTTTAGAAGTTACAATGGGGGGGGGGGGGGTGACACACACACACAGACACACGGACAAAAGGTGATCTCATAAGACTATTTTTTTCATAAATGAAAATAGGCTAATAAATTGCCAGAAACATGTAAAGAATATAACCAACATACATCTGACTACTAAACTAGAGTACGTAGGCCTGGCCTAGTTGATGAACACTAAACTTATTGCCACGGTAACAATCGGATATCCGATTTGGTTGTATGTGCACATTAGTCACAGTTAAGAACCCCAGGCCAAACACGTATCCGTGACAAATAGTATAATGTTTATGAAATGCATCAATGCAACGGGACAGACTTCCTGCATTATTTAAATTGCGCAGCTCTAACGAGTATTTTTGTTGCGGTTTTTATAATATGTTACCTCAGTCTTGAATGTGAGGCCTCAGTCAGGATTCGAACTTGAATGTACCGCATTCTGACCAGGAACGTTTAGGTGTTTCCTCCATCGCAGTCATGCTATAACCAGGACTTATTTTCATGTAAAATATTAAGAGGGCAGTGAGTAGCAAATACCTTGATATCAGCATAGCGTATAGAAGAGAAAGTGACGAGACTTGTGGAGTTTGTATGGTCCAGCCGCTAGGTGGCTCTAGCGTCGGCTAGCGCTGAGTTAGGACGGTATCAATACAAGCAGTTGAATGTTACTTTTCAGTACTTGAATGTTATCAGCTTACACTACGTTGTATTAGACATGATGATCCAAATATAAAATTGTCCGCACTGAGTATATAAAACGCTGACGTCCGTTGTGTTGATTATGAACCATCAGATTGCGTCATAGGTTCATATAACAAGGAAATAAAACATTCTGACGGGGGTCAAAATGTAACTGAATGTGTGAAAATCGTAAAGCTACAGACCATTCACTACTGCACAAATAAAGTAAATATAATATAATACAGTATAATGACAAACTCACCGACAAGCTTTGGACAGCTTACGCGATGATTTTCCAGACTTAGAAGTTGACTGCTCTTTCCTAATTTCTTTCGTACGAAAGAAAAAGCGCCCTTCATGAAATGAAAAACGAGTTTTCCAATAAGGTCCAGTTTATGTTCCATACACCATCAAAAAATCACGGCCCTAAAACAATCTCATCAATGCTGTCCTAACACTCATAAAATATATCAACCCACAAATTTGAAAGGGAAGATAATTCCATTTCAACGACTACTTCGACCTGTAAAAGAATGTTGAAGACACTGTCAGACGGTTGAGTTAGGTAGCTAAGGGCATTTATTGTGCCAAAGTCCTTTATATTAGTGAAAGTTGCAGCTGTTGTGTCCGATGGCCTTTTCACTTTGAAGGGTTGTTGCACACTTCACACAGCGGATCCCTTTCCTTAGTTGCTTGACAATATACCCGGCTAGATAGTGTGGGACAGCACCAGGCTTCAAACTCCATCTCATTCTCGCCATTTCGACTGTCTTTCCTTCTATAATGAAAGTGTCCGTTTTTATAAGGAAATTATCGGAGAAATGTTTGTCACATAGCCTGCATATGACTTACTAGACAATTTAATGTCTTTCCTCGGAATGGCCTTAGCCCATTTAAATAAATCATCTTCGGCTTTTCGAGGTCTAAAAAAGTGCCTACCTGTTGCAGATGACTTGTCGTATCCAGATCGGCACCCGGGAACAAAACAACACGGCATATTCACTTACACAGTTTTGTTTGACGAATCTTACCAGGTTATAATTCACTCGACAGCACAAACGTAAAGAAATAAGTGTAAAGGCTTACAAATACTAAACACACCAGTGTCATAACGTATGTATTATTTCACTATCGCTTCTTGGTCGCATACACTTTTCAACACCAAGAAATAAGGACTAAACACGGCAGCATTTCCATGTTTTCAAACTCGCGAGCGCTTAGAAAGTGTCTCCAGCCAGCCACAACCAACCGCTGCGCAGTCTACCGGCGGGCGCAGCAACTACCCATACTAAAGATACGGCAAACTCGGGAGTCGGCACACTTTCTCTTCTAAACGCTATGGTATCAGTGAGATGATCGAGATCATGGAAGGCGATAACAGAGCCATCTAGCAGCAATAGTCAGAAGGTGTAATAAGAGTCGAGCTGTCAGAGCAACATTAGAAAGCCAGTGAACATTTTAAGGAAGTCCTAAATCCCGAAAAGAATCTCTTTCTATATAAAAATGAAAGTTTGACTGTTGTTTTTTTTCTGAATTTTCACGGAAGTTTGAGTTATTAACGCGTTTCAGACTGGTTTATGACTTTTGCGCGCAAAAGCAAAATTTTTGTCTGTCTGTCTGTGTACAAATTTGCACGCGCATCACTCGAGAACGGCTGAGTGGATCAACGTAAAATTTGGTAGAGAAGTCCATCAGAGGCACGAAAGTAATCATTGATGTAACTCTTCTCCATACCTCTCATAAAAGAGGGCCTACCACCTTCAATTGCATGCTGAAATGGGCTTAGAAAAAGCGTCTCAATGAGAGAAACAGAACTCGGGAGCCCTACGGGCCCCGAAAACCACTTTTTAAAGTCCTAAAACCAACAGTTTTTGAGATATACCCAGAAAACTAATTTCATTTACTAAGCTATTGAAAGAATGCAAGCCGGTAATCATGGCAACACAATCCCAGAAGTCCATCTATTTCTGTAAGACGCAATGACATTCCATTTATTAGCCTATTTTCAATTTTGAAAAAAATAGGCTTATGAGATCACCTTTTGTCCGTGAGTGTGTGTGTGAGGGAGAGGTGTGTGTGTGTGTCCCCCTAATAAAATCTAAACGG
Source organism: Meconema thalassinum (assembly GCA_946902985.2). NCBI lineage: Eukaryota > Metazoa > Arthropoda > Insecta > Orthoptera > Tettigoniidae > Meconema > Meconema thalassinum. The sequence goes on from OX336388.2 coordinate 613,083,358, forward strand.
CTGGAGCAATTTCAATGAAACTCGGCATGTTTATAGCAATATTCCCGGCGACCTCGACCGTACCCTTCCAATTTTGTTACGTCTCACCTATCCAACATGGCGGCTGTGCGAAATATTTCACTAGCATTCAATATCTCCGAACCTATTATCGATATCGCCCTGAAATTGTGTACGGTGATAAAGGGCACTACTAGAAGTTCACCTATGAGACTTTCAAAAACCTGGTGACTACAAAACCAACATGGTGGCCAAGCGAAGTTGAGACTTTTATATAGACTTTTCTCGCGATTTAACTATCCAAACGTAATGAAACATGGTAAGGCAAATATTTATACACATTGTAATGCACTGGAGTCTAATTTAGTTCAATTGTTTACATAACCTCAAAATGGCGGCTGTGCGAAATATTTAAACTGACATTCTTATCTCCGAAACTATTACAGATATCACGCTGCAATTTTGTACGGTGTTAAAGGGTACTGATACAAGTTTACCAATGTATATTTCATAAACCTGTAAAGTACAAAACGAACATGGCGACCAAGCGAATTTGAAATATTTTAATATAATTTTCTCGTGATTTAACTCTCTGAGAGCAGTGAAATGTGGTACAGTAAATGATTTTGCACATTTTAATGCACTGCCATCTAATTTAATTCAATTGTCTACATAACCTCAAAATGGCGGCTGTGCGAAATTTTAAAATTAAGTTTTTATTTCTTGTGTCGTAATCATGCGATCGAAGTGAAAGTTTGAATAATGAACCTAGGCAATAATTGTCCTTGAATGGTACATAACTCTATATCCTATACATATAACAATCCTAAATGGCGAGCTTCCAAAATATTTAAACGGTTCTCATTATCTATGAATCTTTTACAGCAACCAAACTGTTTTTTTTTAATGTTCATAGAGACTATGAACATATGTTCACCTATAGGACTTTCAGTAACCTGGTGAGCACAAATCCAACATGGCGGCGACGCGAAGTATACATATTTAAATGGACGTTTCTCGCGAATTAACTATCCGAGTGCCGTGAAACTTTGCACGTTAAATGCTTATACAAATGTTGATCCACTGGTATCTATCTTATTTCAATTGTTTGCATAATCACAAGATGGCTGCTGTTCGTAATTTTAAAATCTCGTTTTTACTTCTTGTGTTCTAATCATGCGATTGAAGTTTGAATACCACACGTACACAATAATCTTAATGTAATAGTACAAAAATAAAAATCCAACCTGGCGACCATCTGAAATATTTAGACGGTCCTCAATATCGACGAATCTGTTACAGCAATTAAACTGAAATTTTGTATGTTGATAGAGGCAATTAACATGAGCAGGATATAAGAAAATAGGCTGCATAGTTCTTCACGGAACTACTTGTTACATTACTGCGAACGTTCGCAAACGGCTATAAGGTTATCACGGAACCAACTTAAGCTGAAAAATTCATCAATACGTATATAATACGCTTAAGGGGGTCAAGGGGTACTAAAGGTTTATTATATCCCTATCCCTATATTATTAAATTATTATTATGATTATTATTATATTATGGCCTTCAAGGACGAGCAAAACCCATTCTCAGCCCCTCAGTGGCTCGAGAGGCTACTACGTTTTAAGGCTCTAAAACCACGTTTCTGAGATATTTCCAGAAAACTAATTTTATTTAAAAAACGAATAAAGACCACCTCGTGGCGCAGTGGCTAGCATTGTTGGCTCTCAATCCCGGGTTCTATCCCCGGCTCTGCCAAGAATTTAAAAGTCTTGGTATGGTCTGGTACGGGTCTTCCAGCCTCGTGATGCAAAATGGGAACCTGCCGGATGCTGTGGTAGAAGGACGAGTGGAAAGGAACTGGCCACCCTACCACACGCAAACTCCGGCTCGGGATGCCTGGTTAGTGATCCCTTGACTTAGTCAAGGGCTCTTATTCAGGTCACCTACTTCCCTGGAGCGGATATGGCACTCTTTTATTTTATAAACTAATAACTAGATGACGAGTACAGAAGAAGACCAAATCAGGAGCGATATAGATATACTGAGAAAATCACAGATGTGGCCAGGAAGAGACGTCTGGCTTTCTATGGACATGTCTCATGGATGAACCCAACAAGACTAACAAACCGGCTTCTCAACTACTGGGAGAAGAGAAAGAGCGTGACACCGTCGCTAACACTAGTTAACAAGGATATCCATGAACTGCGGATAATGAAAAGTGATATTAGAAGACGATCACATCTCAGAAAGATACTTAAACAGAAGAGTTTTCAGGACAGACCACCCTGTAAGAAAACAGGCATCATCTGGACAAAAGAGAGGAAGGAGAAACATAGCCAGAGAATGCGCGAATATTGGGCAAACATCAAGTCCCTCGCCAAGCTGATAAGTTGAACGTCGTGGTCCTTAGCAGGCCCATCCGAAATAATAATAAGAAGAACAAGAAGAAACTAATGAAGTAATGCCAGCCGGTAACCATGACAACAGTGTCACAAGAGGTGACACCCAACTTTCTATTTATTTCTGTAAGAAGCAATGCCACTCAATTTATTAAATTTCTGTGAAAGTTTGCAAATTGCTATAAGGTTATCGTGGAATCAAAGATAGACTGTAAAATTCAACAATGCGATTAAGAGGGTCAAGGGGTACCCTAGAATTTTTATATGTGACTTACACGCGCAATATGCGATATGTTGTACAGAAGGTCTATTATATCTCCAAACAACAACATTATTTTCAAAAATTCCTGAATTGGAATAGTGTTTATTACAGCTTTTGGAAATTTGGGCCACTGGAGGTTAAAAATCCCGAATTTTCATGCACCACGGGCCTTTATAATTTATTAAAGGAGTCTTCCTGGGGATGGGGACTTTCCACAACGGTGAGGGTCAGCTCTAATTTGACATACTGTATATTGCGTTTCGTCTACGAGGTTTTCAATATTATTTTCACGTCTGGAAGTACACGTTACGTGAATTTAGTTTGAGAGCACATTTTAAGTAATCGTTTTTTTGTCGACAAACGGGTTCATCGTAAAGATGATTTTGTTTGATACTGTGTGGTTGATATATCTTTATGTTTATGTACGCCTATAATTCATGTTCGGGTGCTTGGAGCATCGTAAAATTAAGTATTGTAACCATGAGTCAATACACCAATCATTTAGAAAACTCTTCAACGTACTTCTCATAGAAGGGTGTGTATAAGGAACAACTTTTCAAAATAAATGCTAAAATAGGCGAAAAATAAAAATTATCCTATAAGGACGACCAAAGCATATGTTGCGCTTTTCAATGTGTGACACAAAACTAGGGAGTCAATAAAGGGTCTCCAAAAACCACATTTTAACGGCCCTTAAATTAACAGTGTCTGTGATATACCCAGAAAACTAACTTCGTTCTTATAAACATATGAAGGAATGACAAGCCCCTAACCATTGGAACATTATCTCAATTGATAACGCCTGGTTATTAATACCGAAGTCCGTTCGAGGAGCGGGTACTTCTGCTAGTTCTGTATAAGTTTTAAATTGAACTTTCTGATATACAGTATTAGCCTACTCTCGATTTTTGCAAAAATGAAAGTAGTCTTATGAGAGCGACACAGGACCAAAAATTGTGTGTCTGTCTGTGTGAGTGTGAGAGTATGTGTGTGTGTGTGCGATTTGGTATGTCTGCCCCCCCCCCCTTATCAATTCAAACACGGTGAATCCGAATTGAAACAAATTTGGTACAGAGGCAGCAATAGCAAAGGACACCTCAGTGTCATGTTCTATATCGCCGCCATCTGACGGAAACGTAATGGCGGTCACCCACATGTGCAAAGCTTAAATCAAATTACGACACTAACCTAATCATCTGATCTCTACCAAATTTTGCAACAACATACCTTCGTGTGGTAAGCGTCCTTTGACCAAACTACAAGGTCATCAGCCCAATAGTTTGAAGGTGGTTGCCGTGTTGTGTGCAAATTGATCTCCATATCAATTCAAACACAATGAAACCAAATCAAACCACATTTGGTACAGAGGTAGTACTAGCAAGGGACAACTCAGTGTCATGTTGTATATCGACGCCATCATAACAAAAAAGAAATGGCACCCTCCCAAATGTTCTAAGCTTAAATCAAATTATGACTAAACAAATCATCCGATCTCTACCAAATTTTGCAGCGTCTTTTGGCAATACTACAAGGTCATCAGGCAAATAATTTCAAGATGGCGGATGTACGAATCATGCAATTATTATAGCCTAAACAGAACTAACGCTTCAAAAAGGCCCTGCCTCACCATATCCGCTTGTCGTACAGAGGGTGGTTTAAAAACTGTCCCCAAGGAGGTGATCTGTAGGATATGGAAAGTAAAGGAATAGAATATAATTCTGCAGTTGTGGCTAATAGTTCAGGCTGACCATGCCGTATCGTGCTGGGCCGTGCCGCCCCGTTGGGACAAAATGGACGCTATTGCTTGCTTAGTCCATATTTCAGTTGATTGATATCCTTTTAGGAATGTAATTAACAAAATAATACAAATTTAGTATCTAATGGTTTATAAAAACGGCAGAAAACGCTAATGAAATCGTTCTTCCTAAGACAAAATATGGAAATATGGTATACAACTATTCTAAACCAGTTGTTAACGCGTTACTAGCATTGACCATGTTTAGCAGCGGGATAGCGTCTTTAACTCTCAACCTCGAGTTTCGTGGATCTAATCCAAGCGGGATCAATTTTTTTACCTGCTGTTTTTTGTATTTATTGATTTATGACAACTCACACGTTATAATGTTAATCATATATAGTGTGTATTTGGAATCTTAAATTGTATATGTACTTATAACACCACATATTTCAACACTCGACTTCAGCGATTAAAAATCGTTTTCCTTGATCCATGGTATAGACTGTTGTTGTTGATTCTTTAGGGGCTTTGCGGCATCATAGCATGTAGCCCCATGTACTTGGATGTGCGTAGAAATTGTCCGATAAACTGTGTCACTGTGATGTCTGTACTAATGTGTGAACTTTTATACGAAGAAGGACTTGGGTAGGGAGCTGTTGTTGTTGTTGTTGTTGTTGTTTGAATTGAGAGGCTTGGGCATCATGGTCATTTAGCCCGTGTACTTGGGTGAGTGTTTATTATTTCTGATAACCTGTGTTATTGTGATGGCTGTGTTAGTGTATGTATTTGTAATTCAGGTGAGGATTCAATCAACCAACGTATAATATAGCACGTTATAGTTCATCAAGCTACTACAACCAACAATTAATCATACTCTTGAAAACGACAAAGAGTTATAACTATACCCATGCATTTAGGAGAAAGAAGGCTATATGTTATTTCCTGAACATCTTGTTTATTTATTTACGTTGTACCTCCAGACAGTCATGTGCTGACCAACTGAAGAGTTACAACTGATAAATGTCTTCAAACCTTTGCAAGAATAATTAGTTCCGTTTCTTTGTTTTTGGGTTGAGGTTATTCTCTTTGACATCAAAAGTCAGTCAACTTTCCAGATGACAGTAGTAAGATACTATATTTGAATTGCAGCAAATGCAGCCATAGCGGGGTATTTTAATTGAACACCCGTAGGCTCCCCATCGAGTTAAATTTCAAGTAGTGCCAACTTTCTCTACCAGAGATGCCACTGTCACCGACACCTAGCGGTGAACGTTGGAACTTGATAGAACGTTTCAAAACAAATAACCTACAAATTTAGCTACACACTAACAATTGTAGTGGCATGTTCTTTTACACGCCATAAATCTATGATATGGGCTCGCCGACTTAACTTCACCCCCGTAGGAAAGCAGGTTGGTTGGTTCCTCAGTTTAGGGGCTGCGACAACGTGGTCATTTAGCCCCGTGTACTTTGGGTGTGTGGAGAATCTGTCTGATAACCGGTGTTAATTGTGATGACTGTATTAATGTGTGATATCTGTTTTCAATTCAAGTGAGGACTGCAGACAATGATTCTTTTTTTTTCAAGTAGTTCCTACTTTTTCCGACAAACGCCACCGTCAACGACTACTAGTTCAGAACTTGATTACCAGATACCACCGCAGTTGGCTCCTGGCGACGAACGTCGGAACCTAAGAGCGTTTGTCGAATGTTTAAACTACATATAATTTAGCTTCACAAACGTGTAATTAGTGGAAGGTTCTTTAACATGCCATAAATCTACTGTATGGCATGGGACCGCTGGCTTTACTTCCCCTCCGAAGGAAGGCATACTGAGGGATTTTTAACGCTCTTAATAATCCGACGACTTCGGCAAGGTTTGAATCTAGCAGTTCAGCATGCTAACAACTACTCCACCGAAATTATCCAGTACTAAGATATTCCATCCAGCATAAACAAAAGATATCCCCATGACATTACACAATAATGCCAGCAAATTACAATAGTATCACAGCCTTAAATCTTCTTGCTCCAAAAGCGTGAGTTACTAGATCCAGGTTTAGAATGAATCCCACGGACACACAAACCCCTTCATTGCTGCTAATCAAAGTAGTAGAATCAGTGGCGTGTCACGGAGGGTGAGTAGTCATCCATCAGCCACTTTGTCACACAACCAGTAATGTGTGTTTGTTCTGTCATTTGAGGCCAGGAGACAAGGAACGATAGAAGTATGTTTAGAACTCATAATTTCCTACTATTCAGCAAAGTCATTAAAATGAAAAGAAGATCACACGGCGTAGTTGTGCGTGTTAAATTAACGTGACTGCGATAGGGGAGATGCAGCACATTTAGAGAATGGTGGTCTTAAATTACGATTCACAAAAATATTGTTTCCTTCTGTTCTAAACATACAAGGGCAGCAGTTTTTTACAGAGGCTCAATATCTATTACAAAAATGTGTGTGTCATATCTCTTGAATGTTTGACAAGTAGTTTCTGAGAAAATGGTGCATGAAAATAATAATTATTTCTAAAAATATTAAAGTCTTTCTATGAACATTGCTTCTGTTTTTCAACAATCACTCGCTACAGCATACTGAAACCCTCAACATGTAATTTTAAAAGCATCATTTACATTTCAGGAACGTTTTAAGAAAATATCTCAAATATTGTTTGATATACACAGTCAAATATAGGAAGTTGCACTTTTCTGTCGCTTCCCAATTCCCAGTTAAAATGTGTTTAAAATGAGCTGCAAAATGGTAGTAACTACCTGTCTTCTGTCCTAACCAAGAGTTTGAATTTTTGACAAAGTCGGAAATCGGTAGTGATAGTCAACAAAACTAGCCACTACATCATAAGGTGGTCTATGTCGAGAAACTTCACTGACAAGGCCTGATATCATCTAGGTTAACAAGACCCTGAAGTCTGACATTGCGTGTCAGACCTCCAACACACACACCTCCCAGTCAATATAAAATAACATGTAAAGATTTCTCAGATCACTGACCTGTCGGTTTAATTGAAACGATGCGTGAGACAGAGACCATTGCACCGATGACAATGATAGCAACTACTTATCCTGCAGACACGGCTGTCTCTACCCCTTGGGCTCTGTAGAACCGAACAAAACAGGAATACTGACCACCTGCCCTGTTGTTTGGAAGCTCTTGTTCTCTTCCCACTGGGCACAACTTAATGAAAGATCACCAGATAAATCAGCTAATATCTCATGAAACTTGTTAATAGCAGTGTTCTTCCTTGTCAGTGTAGCAGAACCTGAACCTTCACCAGGGATAAGTGGACGCTTGATTGCCATTAGAGCCCACCCAATCTACAAATTTGACAATCTTCTGTCTGGAAAGTGAGATCAATGGCGCACGAATTCACGTAGTAAGTTATATGAAGACAGTCTATGAAATAGTACATTATGCAACGAGCCTATAATGGCAATAATTAAGACACGAGTATGTTTATAAAACGAGCGTATGCTAGTTTTATAATTTGCATACGAGTGTCTTAATTACCATTATAGGCGAGTTGCATACGACTGTTTATGTTCGACGATAATTATTATAACTATTTTATGTTCGAACATAAATATTCATAAATATCGGTCGAGATTTCGCCAGTTTTATGTACTGAATAGAGCGCATGGGACACAGAGAATGCCTTGTATTTGACCTCCTCCTCGATTACCTTACTATGACACTAGGCCAGGCAGTGAAATTTAAATTAGAAGGCCGTGAAACTCAGCGCATCTAATTATCTAATTGACCAAACAACTGATTATTGAGCTCTGATTGGTGGGAGAATCTGTTTCATAATGAAAAATAGTGTTATAATGAGCACATTATAGTACAGGTTTCTGACATATAATAGTCAGGGTCGAACATAAACGTATTTTGTGTGATCGGAAGTCAGATGGCGGGTGTGCTATTTATGTATTTTTTGATTTATTGATTTACTAAATAATTGTACATAGCCTATTGTAAATATTTTTCACCTGTATTCTCAAGCATAGATGTTATACCCTAAGTGTAATGGATCTGATGATGATCGCTTGACGATCGAAACTGGTCATCCTGGTGTATAAATTAATCTCATGTAATTTATTTCAGGATTAGGGCTTAACCCAGCTCTTTTTGGGTACATTCGTGTTGACCGACTGAAAAGCACCAAACTTTTGATTGATTTATTAGTTATTTATTTACTTTTTAAGGATATCGTCCCTTAAAGTGCAATACCTCAACTTCTCCAATATTTTATCATTGGTCACGCCTCCCAGCCGTATGTGGTTGCGCCGTCCAACCGAACAATTCACGTTGGGTTCACACACACACACGGACTAATGGTGATCTCATTTCATCTACTTTTAGCCTATTTTCATTTATGAAATAAATAGGGTTATGAGATCACCTTTTGTCCGTGTGTGCGTATGGGTGTGTGGGTCACCTTAATAAAATCTAAACGGCCCAAGCGATTAAAATGAAACTCGGTAATCACATACTGCTACCTTGTTCGACCTTGACCGTGCCTTTCAAATTTTAATACGTTTCACCAATCCAACTTGGCGGCCGCGCGAAATATTTCACTGGCATTTTATGAGTATATCACCACAACAGTAACAGATATCACCCTGAAATGTTGTACGGTGATAAAGAGTACTACTAGAAGTTGACCTATGTAACGTTCAAAAGCCTTTCAAGTGCAAAACCAACATGGCGGCCAAGCGAAGTGAACACATTTAAATGGAAGTTTCTCGCTATTTAATCAACTGACCGCAGTGAAATTTAGTACGGTAAATTCATTTACAAGATCTAATCTACTGGCAAATAATTCAATTCAATTGTTTTCATAAAAGCAAGATGGCGACTGTGCGCAATTTTTAAATTAAGATTCTGTTTCTTGTGTCCTAATCAAGCAATCGAAGTGGACGTTTGAATAATGAACCTACGCAATAATCTTCATCTAATGGTACATAACTCTATGGCCTACATAATATACTGAATAACAATCCATCAAAGCGACCATCCGTAATATTCAGAAGGTTCTCAATATCTACGAATCTATTACAGCAAACAAAATGAAAATGTGTATGTTATTGGAGGCTATTAACATAAATTCACCTATGGGACTTTCAATAACCTGATGAGCACAAAACCAACATGGCGGTGACGAAAAATTTAAATATTTGAATGGATATTTCTTGTGACTTTTCATCCGAGCTTGGCACAGTACATCTACATACAAGCCTTAATATACTGACGTCCAATGTAATTGAATTTTATGAGAACTTAAAAATGGCGCCCGAGCAATTTTATAAAAATCTTGTTTTTATTATTTCTCGTGTCCTTAATCAACCAATAGGAATGTAGGTTTGTATGATGAGATATCTAGAATATTCATCTGCAGGGATATAATTATTCTACAAGCCTATAAATATGAAACAATCCAACATGGCGTTCATACAATATATTCCACAGGTTTATAATACTGTATCTCCGAAACCATACAAACAATCAAATTGAATATTTGTATGGTGATAGAGGACTATTAACTAAGTACATACTGTCTGTGTGACTTAACAAATCCTGAGAAACACAAAATCAACATGGCGGGCCAGTGATTTTTCAAATACTTCAAATTATTATTCCAGCGATCTAATCACTTGAGATCAGCGATGCTAAGAACAGAGAATCCTTATTCAGAGATTGGTATAGAGACATCACAAGTGCAATTGTTTTCAAATATTCAAGATGGCATCAGTTCGAAATTTTAAAAACCTTATTATTTTTATTTCACATACCCTATTTAAGAAATTGAAGAGAGGACTCGTATGTTAGGTTATTAAAGGTATAATCATAATTTAATGTCAGTAAATTCTGTAGCTTACTTTTCGTAAACCATAGAAGCCATGCATTTGACTTTTTAAATTATACTCCCGTGATGCGTTACAGTAAGATACCATCTCGTGGGAGGAATCTTAATCACATACAGTACTTTCTCAATACAATGGTGTTGGCGAAGACATGGGCCGTGTATCAATAGTACATTATGCAACGAGCCTATAATGGCTATAATTAAGACACGAGTATTTTTATAAAACGAGCGTATGCGAGTTTTATAATTTCCATACGAGTGTCTTAATTACCATTATAGGCGAGTTGCATACGACTGTTTATGTTTGACGATAATTATAACTTTATTATATGTTTTAACATAAATGTTCATAAATATCTGTCCAGTCACTAGAATTTTGTGACCGGGTGCTGCGTTGGGTAGAATATCTCTGTTCTCCAAGCTCTCTGGCCGACCGACGCATGCGCTCTGTGTGCTTCAATGCCATATGTGCAGTTTTTGCACCAGTATTCAGTAAAACTGTCACATAAGTCGTTTGAAAACAACGCGCTGTGTAGAAATTGGATTTGGGGATATTAAGGTACAGTCTCATATTCACCAGTTTATTTACGCGAACATATGGACGGTGCACTTTCGGTAATTTATGTAGAAATGTTGGATATTGAGCGCATGCGCGAAGGTATCCTTTTCTAATTGGTCAAACAACTGTTTCTTGAGCTGTGATTGGTGGGAGAAACTGTTTCATAATGAAAAATAGTGTTATAATGACCATCATTATGATACAGTTTTCAGACATATAATAGTCAGGGTCGAACATAAAAGCTATTTATTACATCACATGGAAAATCCCTTTAACAGCCGGGGGAGTTTCCAATGGAAAAGACCTGCGGGATATGTGAAAATAGGCTAAAAATGCAATCCCTTTTCATTTTACTAATATATAGGTATCTTTTGTTTTTTATCTTTTGTTTCTGAATTTGGCCAACTATGGACCGCATAGAACCTAAGGCAGTGGACAATCTCTTATTTTCTTCCCAGAACCACTTCATTATTTCACTTCGAATCCTCCACTGCTCCGCAGAAATTACCAATTTAGGCCTACATTTTGGTGAATTCTTCTTAAATGTCTTAACGCTGCCAATGTGACTTCGAAACATCTTCCTGTTGTGGATCACGGCAGCAATAATTCCAACTTCAACCACGTCTTCCTTGACTTCTTCTAGACATTTCGTTGTAGCCTTTAGTCTTGCAATGTACTCGAAGACTTTCTTCGTCTAATGGTTCCCGTCCATTTTCATCAGATGTCCATAGAACTTCAGCCGCCGTTTTCGCATTGAGACAGTGATGCTTTCATTGTACCGGTAAAGGTCCTCGTTCTTCCTTTTCTTCCATGTCGCGTCAGCACTTTTACGTGGTCCTAGAGTTTTTCTTAAGATTTTCTTTTCCTTAAGTTCAAGTTCCTTCATCTCTCCTTTTAGATAGATTTCATTAGAAAGCTAACTATTGCAATGGGTCCCATGTTTCGACTTCCGGAAAATTTCGACATATCTTCGCGTTTCACATCCCCCAGACCCCAAAACCACCGTCAGTTCAAAAGTTTATACATAATTTATGTATGTATATCTTTATATATATAATTCTTCGACACGTGTGTATGTCACTGAACTCCTCCTAAATGGCTGGGCCGATTTCGATGAAATTTTGTATGTATGTTAGGGTGGGTCCATGTATGGTTTAGATTCACAATTTGACCAGGTAGGTGGAATTTTAGAATTTTAGAACCACAATTTACACACAATTTTAGAACCACAATACACAGTCATAAACAGTCGTCATGGAAACCGCTAGCCTTAGTGAAAAGTGATGCTTTTGGACTGTTTGTCTCCGCACGTTAGAGCCACCTGATCGCAACCTGTGCAACTACCGCCATAACATACACTCCGCCCGTGGCGGAAAGTTGTGTTTTATACCAAAGGTGGCAGTAATGTCGAATTCTACTGTTTGTCTCTGCACGTTAGAGCGTTTCAAAGTCCCGTATGCGTTCATATATCATTCAACCGATTGCGATGAAACTTGGGTGAGATGTTGAGTGCACTCCAGGGAAGGTGTTTGACTTAGTAAATCAATTTTACAATAGATAGCGCACGACTAGATTCATCAAATGAGCGACGACGCGCGAAGAGTTATAAAAAGGTCCCGTAAGCGTTCAAATACCATTCGTCCGATAGCTTTGAAACTTGGGTGAGATGTTGTGTACACTCCAGGGAAGGCTTCTGGCTTAGTAAATTCATTTTATAATAGGTAGCGCACGAGTAGATTCAACAAATGAGCGACGACGCGCGAAGCGTTTCAACAAAATCCCGTTTATATACCATTCATCGATTGCGATGAAACTTTGATGAGTTGTTGTGTACACATACGTGAAGATTTCTAACTTAGTAAATCCATTTCACATGAGATTAAGCACGAGTAGATTCAACAAATGAGCGACGACGCGCGAAGCGTTTCAAAATGGTCCCGTATGCGTTCAAATACCATTCGTCCGATAGCGATGAAACTTGAGTAAGATGTTGTGTACACTCCAGGGAAGGCTTCTGGCTTAGTAAATCAATTTAACAATAGGTAGCGCACGACAAGATTCAAGAAATGAGTGACGACGCGCGAAGCGTTTCAACAAAATCCCGTATAGGTTTATATACCATTCATCGATTGAGATGAAACTTTGATGAGTTGTTGTGAACACTTAATGACGGTTTCTAACTTAGTAAATCCATTTCACAGGAGGTTGGGCACGAGTAGATTCAACAAATGAGTGACGGCGTGCGAAGCGTTTCAAAAAGATCCCATATGTGTTCAAATACCATTCGTTCGATAGCGATAAAACTTGGGTGAAATGTTGTGTACACTCCAGGGGAGGCTTCTGGATTAGTAAATCCATTTAACAATAGGTAGCGCACGAGTAGATTCAACATATGAGCGACGACGCGCGAACGTTTAAAAATAGTCCCGTATGCGTTCATATACCATTCATCCGATTGCAATGAAACTTGGGTGAGATGTTGTGTACATTTACGTGAGGGTTTCTAACTTAGTAAATACATTTCACCGGAGGTTGCGCACGAGTAGATTCAACAAATGAGCGACGACGCGCGAAGCGTTTCCATAAGGTCCCGTATGCGTTCAAATATCATTCGTCCGATTACGATGAAACTTGGGTGAGATGTTGTGTACACCCTACGGAAGGTTTCTGGCTTAATAAATCCATTTTACACTAGGTAGCGCACAAGAAGATTCAACAAATGAGTGACGGCACGCGAATCATTTCAACAAAGTACCGTATGCGTCCATATACCATTTATCCGATTGCGATGAAACTTGGGTGAATTGTTGTGTACACTTCAGTCAAGGTTTCTGGCTTAGTAAATTCATTTTACAATAGGTAGCGCACGAGTAGATTCAACAAATGTGCGATGGCACGCGAATCGTTTTAACAAAGTCCTATATGTGTTCATATACAATTTATCCGATTGCGATGAAACTTTGGTGAATTGTTGTGTACACTCCAGGAAAGGTTTCTGGTTTAGATAATCCAGTTTTTAATAAGTAGCGTACGAGTAGATTCAACAAATGAGCGACGGCGCGCGAATCGTTTCCACAATGTCCCCTATGCGGTCATATATCATTCATCCGATTTCGATGAAACCTTGGTGAATCATTGAGTACACTCCAGAGAAGGCTTCAGGCTTAGTAAATATATTTTACAATAGTTTGCGCATGAGTAGATTCAACAAATGAATGACGGCACGCGAATCGTTTAAAGAAAATCCCGTACGCGTTCATATGTCATTCATCCGATTCCGATGAAACTTTGATGAGTTGTTGTGTACACGCCAGGGAAGGTGTTCAACTTGGTAAATCCATTTTACAATATTGGTAGCGCACGAGTAGATGTAACAAGTGAGTGACGACGCGCGAAGCGTTCCAACAAAATCCCGTATGCGTTATATGCCTTTTATCCGATTGCTATGAAACTTCGGAGAGTTGTTGTGCACGCTCCCACGAATGTTTCTAAATTAGTTAATTCATTTCACGATTGTTTAGAGGCAGTAAACAGTAATTGAAAAAAAGATTGTGTATCCAAAAGCATTTCAAGAAACAAAGTTACAACACTTTCTTTGATTGGCAGGACAACGTCTGCCGGGTCAGCTAGTATGTATATATATATATATATCAGTTTCTTGTGGACACGATAACTGCCGTAATTTTTCACCAATCACTTTGAATTTTTTACATAATATGTATCCCCTTAAAATCTCGGTCGAGTTCGTTAATGGGCAAAATCGGTCAAAGGGGGTGAAAATGGGAGGATTTTTCGAAAAATTGAAATATCGCTATAACTCTCTTAATATCTGAAATATTGAATCCATTTAAAAGTTCATACTATGTGTCGGATAAGGCCCTAAAATTTATATTTGAAAAGTTTTTTGATAGCACCAACCATTGACCAAAGTGGTGGGAAAAGTGGATTTTTCGGGAAACATTAATCTTATCTCTGTTAATAGGCACAATATCAAAACCGTACAAAATGGACAATATTCTTCCAATAATTACCTAAAACTTTTGTCTGAAAGAATTTTTGATATGACCCACCATTACGCCACGAGGTGAGCAAAATTATTTAAATTATAAGAAAATGCCAAGTGCCAAGAGAGGTTGCCATGACAACTTTACTTTTAATTGATAAGGGATGAGCCATCAGCAGTTGCTATGACAACGCCACAGCACGAGATCACATTCAGTTTTCCATCTGTCTGTGGGAAGCGACTTCGGTATCGGAACTGGTAGCATGCTGATCTTCTATGCCCAAGGTCGCGGGCTCAAACCCGGCTGAAGTCGTCGGATTTACTAAGAGCGCTAAAAAAACTGAGTATGCTTTCCTTCGGAGGGGAAGTTCCAACGTTCGTTGCGAATTGATGGTTCCGGTGGCATCTAGTAGCCAAGTTCACAGCTAGGTGTCGTTGATGGTAGTATTATTAATTATGTAGCCTATTTTAGGTAGATTTCATCGGAAAGCTAACTATTGCAATGGGTGCCATGTTTCGACTTCCGGAAAATTTCGACATATCTTCGCGTTTCACATCCCCCAGACCCCCAAACCACCGTAAGTTCAAAAGTTTATATATATACTGCTCAAAAAAATTAAAGCACCACTTTTTTCAAAGGCCACCAAATTTTGAAAAGTTGACCTACAAGCTCGAAATCTCAGTATAACGTTTGTCCTGACGCCTACCAAGCATATGCTTCAGCACAACTCCCCAACTTGAGTAGTTTCGGGGTAGCACCCCGAAAACCAGCCCATTTTCGAAAACCGCAAATTGAAGTTTGCGAAAAACGCTGCAGGACTTGTCGCAGGTTGCCAAAGCAGTCGAAAATGAATGAGTCTTGCTCTTAAAGGTTCCACAAACACGTTGAAATCGTTAGATTTGACGTTTGGGCATTTTCAACCCCCTTCATCATCCCCTAAACATGGACTACCATTGGGGGCGTCTGAGAAGGTACCGGGTGTGTTTAACCACCTGAAAACCTGTACACCGTCCTCAGTTGCTGATTGCAGTAAGTTCTTAAGGCCTCCGGCAATGTCCACATCCCCTAACACCCTCAACTGGCATGGGACCAAACCACCCCTTCTCGATTCACCCCTAAGGAAGGTTTTAATCGAGATGTTTATCAGTGCTGCTAATGGGGGAGTCTTCCCCTAACGTTTCAAAAAAGTAACTGTGCCTTTGTCACCACCCCTTCCCCTGCAACCCCCGTTTGTATGATTTTTCGAAACAGGCCCTTTTTAAGGGC
Source organism: Meconema thalassinum (assembly GCA_946902985.2). Taxonomy (NCBI): domain Eukaryota; kingdom Metazoa; phylum Arthropoda; class Insecta; order Orthoptera; family Tettigoniidae; genus Meconema; species Meconema thalassinum. The sequence goes on from OX336388.2 coordinate 613,099,473, forward strand.
TGAAACGACGTCTTAATCGCTGAAAGGGCTGTAAAGGTCCTTAGAAGTAGTGGTGACACGAAATCAACCCCTTCCGATCGGTGATTGACATTCCTTCCCCCAAATTCGAAATTTTTGCACCCCCAACCCTCCCTGTCTGGACGCGTAATGCGTCATGGCAGAGTTTTAAGAGTTGGAAGAAAATGAAGCCTATGGCCTGCAATGGAGCCCAAAACAGCAGGCTGGATAGAAATTCATCGGTAGGTTGGGAAACGGGACCAAAATTTTTCAAAAAAGTGTACAGCCTACAGTAAGTACGCCCATGCATAGGCAACCCACATCACGTCCGTGCGTGTTGGTTGCCTGTGATCGGCAATAGGTTACAAAGTTTGGCAATGGGAGAAAAATGACGTGATGTGGGTTGCCTATGCATTGGTGTACTTACTAGAGGCTGTTAACTTTTTTGAAAACTTTTTGGTCCCGTTTCCCACCCTACCGATGAATTTCCATCCAACCTGCCGTTTTGGGCTCCATTTCAGGCCATAAGCTTCATTTTGATCCAACTCTGAAAACTCTGCCATGACGCGTTACGCGTCCAGACAGGGAGGGTTGAGGGTGCAAAAATGTCAACTTTGGGGGATGGAATGTCAATCAAACATCATAAGGGGTTGATTTCGTGTCACCACTACTTCTAAGGACCTTTACAGCCCTTTCAGCGTTTAAGACCTCATTTCAGCCCTTAAAAAGGGCCTGATTCGAAAAATCATACAAACGGGGGTTGCAGGGGAAGGGGTGGCGACACAGGCGCAGGTCCTCGTTTGAAACGTTAGGGGAAGACCCCCCCATTAGCAGCACTGATAAAAATCTCGATTTAAACCTTCCTTAGGGGTGAATCAAGACGGGGTGGTTTGGTCCCTTGCCATTTGAGGGTGTTAGGAGGGGTGAACATTGCCGGAGGCCTTAAGAACTTACTGCAATCAGCAACTGAGGACGGTGTGCAGGTTTTCAGGTGGTTAAACACATCCGGTACCTTCTCAGGCGCCCCCAATGGTAGTCCATTTTTAGGGGATGATGAAGGGGGTTGAAAATGCCCAAACGTCAAATGTAACGATTTCAACGTGTTCGTGGAACCTTAAGAGCAAGACTCATTCATTTTCGACTGCTTTGGCAACCTGCGACAAGTCCTACAGCGTTTTTCGCAAACTTCAATTTACGGTTTTCAAAAATGGGCTGGTTTTGGGGGCGCTATCCCGAAACTACACAAGTTGGGGAGTTGTGCTGAAGCATGTGCTTGGTAGGCGTCGGGGCAAACGTCATACTGAAATTTCGACCTTGTGCAGTCAACTTTCCAAATTTGGTGGCCATTGAAAAAAGTGGTGCTTTAATTTTTTTGAGCAGTATATATGTGTGTATATATATATATATATGTATATATATCAGTTTCTTGTGGACACGATAACTGCCGTAATTTTGCACCAATCACTTTGAATATGTATCCCCTTAAAATCTCGGTCGAGTTCGTTAATGGGCAAAATCGGTTGAAGGGGATGAAAATGGGGGGGTTTCTTCGAAAAAGTGAAATATCTCTATAACTCTCTTAATACGTGAAATATCGAATCTATTCAAAGTTCGTAATACAGTATGTGTCGGCGGATAAGTGCCAAAAATTTATGTTTGAAAAGTTTTTGATAGCACCAAACATTGACCAAAGGGGTGGAAAAAAGTGGGTTTTTCGGGAAACATTAATCATATCTCTCTTAATAGGCACAATATCAAAACCGTACAAAATGGAAAATATTCCCCTAATAATTACCTAAAACTTTGTCTGAAGGAATTTTTGATCTGACCTACCATTACGCCAAGGGATGAGAGAAATGATTTCGGAATTAAAGAAAATGTCAAGTGCCATCAGAGGTTACCATGACAACGCTTCTAAATTGATGAGGGATGAGCTATCAGTGGTTGCCAAGACAACGCCATTGCACGAGATCACATTCATTTTTCCATCTGACTCTGTGGAAAGCGACTAACTGGTAGCATGCTGAACTTATATGCCCAAGGTCGCTGGTTCAAAGCCGGCCAAAGTCGTCGGATTTTCTAAGAGCGCTAAAAATCCCTCAGCATCCTTTCCTTTGGAGGGGAAGTTCCAACGTTCGTTGCAAGTTGCTGGTTGCAGTGGCATCTAGTAGCAAAGTTCACAGCTAGGTGTCGTTGTCGTTAGTATATGGTACAAAATTAGGAACTACTACTTAAAATTGACCGTCTGCAGACCTTACCTGAATTACAGACTAATACAGTCATCACAATTAACACCGTTTATCAGATTCTACACACACCCAGTGTACACGGGGTTACATGACCACGTTGTCGCAGCCCCTAAACTGAGGAACCAACAAAAATCTCTGCGGGAGATAAAATTTTGCGTGAAGAAGTAACAGACTGTCAGATAGTTACACTTCAGTTCCAAACCTTGCATAAGGACAGTGTGATCACAAGTATAAAAATGAACCCCAAATGACAAGAAGGTTACCATCCCCATAAGATAATAAAATGATAAAAATATACATACAAAAACGAAAAAGAAAGTTAATTAACCTCCAAATGTAAAATACTTTCTTGCAATCAATGAGGTCTGATCCTCCTACGAAAACCTGCATATTTTGCCTATTATAGCCTATCTACTAGTTTGCCCGGTGAAATATACCTCCGCCTTCCGGCGTGCCGAGAGGATTTTTTTTATTCATAATCAGACACTCCGAGGATATAGACCCTCGGGCTTCACTACCGTGGTGTAATGTCTGATTTTCACGTTGCAGATCTATTGAAGTATTAGAAGCATTTTTCAGTGTTGCCTAGGGATCTATCATAGAATGTTTTTCAGTCGGTCAATACAATTGTGCCCCAATTATATTAAACCGGAAGTACAAATGTTTAAATACCCAAACATGATAGAATTAATAATAATAATAACTGGAAAGACAGGAACGAAACATTTTCCGGAAGATCTACGTAACAATCAACAGAAACGGCATTTGGATGGAGAGACCTAGTACAGAACTCTATCAAAAGACCAATACGATAAACATACGAAATTAGGAAATGCAGAGCCAAATTTTACACTCACATACAGAGGATGGCTACCTCCGGATTGCCAAATAAACTACTTGGTATCATAACACAGAGTAAATGCGGCGCAGAATGGCTTAAAGAGGTACAGAGTGACTTACAAGTAAGTAAGACCGAACTGAGAGCCAGACGAAAATCGCGAATGTTAAGTTTGAACCAAGATTACTACGACAACCTGGGAAAGTGGACGGATGAGAGGAAGAGGGAGCATTCCGCGAGAACGAAGAGATTTTGGGAGGAGCGGAGGAGACACACCTCCAAATGACATCATGTTATCAAGTTTAATCGCTCTCCTGTAGGGGAATTTTCGCTTAAATAAATAATATCTGTATATAAGATCGTAACGTTATACAAGTTAAAAAACTTTTTAAATTTAATACATGCAAATATTGTGTAAAGGCCTACATATCCACCGAACCTATTCTAAGCCTAGGTGAACATATCTGAGGATGCTCTCTTGACGAGCGAAACATGCCATCTCCCTCTTCTTTAGTCCAAAACAAATATATTTATATATTAATCACATGTATTTCTTCAGGTTAATTTTCACATGTGCCAGTATTTGGCATTACATTGTGTTGACCGATTGAAAATTTTAATATATAATTATCATGAAGATTCAAGGAGAAATAATTTCAACTCTGAGATTTGCTGATGGCATCGTCATCTTGGCCGACACGCCTGAGGATTTGAATGAGATTTTGAATGGTATGGACTCCGTCTTACGGAAAGAATACATGATGAAAATTAATAAATGTAAAACAAAAATACTGGAATGCCGCCGAAATAAATCATAAAGCTCTATGGACATCAAATTAGCAGGTGAAAAGCTGAAGGAAGTAGGAGACTTCTGTTACTTAGGAAGCAAAATAACCAGTGATGGACGAAGCAAAGAGGATATAAAAAGTAGGTTGGCTCAGGCAAGGAAAGCATTTCTACAAAAAAGGAATCTGTTGACATCGAATATAGATTTAGGTATTAGGAAGTCATTTTTGAAAGCATTTGTCTGGAGCGTGGCGCTCTATGGAAGTGAAACTTGGACTATTGGTGCAGCTGAAAACAGGAGAATTGAAGCATTTGAAATGTGGTGTTACAGGAGAATGATGAAGATCAGGTGGGTAGATAGGGTTACAAACGAAGAGGTATTAAGACGACTGGAAGAGGAGAGATGTTTCTGGTTACTGCTAATGAAGAGAAGAGATAGGTTAGTAGGACACACACCAAGGCACCCAGGAATAGCAAGCTTAGTTATGGAAGGAAGGGTTGAGGACAAGATCTGTGGGGGTAGAACAAGGTTAGAATATGTTAAACAGATTGCCTCGGAAGTAGGGTGTGGTAGCTATGTAGAGATGAAACGATTAGCTCAGGACAGGGAGGCATGGAGTGCTGCATCAAACCAGTCAAAAGACTGACCACTCAAAGAACAACAACATGAAATAATGGACGGTCGCTCCTGACCTACGTTCCAAAATAAACAGAGAAGCGGTTTAAGCTACCGGTGACATTGTAAACGTTTTGCTCAAATACTGTGCATAGTAATATCCACATCCAGGTGCTGTCTATAGACAATACGCGGGCTTTATTGTGTGGTTTCAGTTAAAGAATAGCTGACGCTGTCTCTAACAATATCAAATGTAAAAAAACAAAACATCTCTTGTCCCAGATCCATGAGATCGATGCATTATTTTGTGGTAATCCAAAAGGTTTGGTGCACACAGCCTCTGAACTTAATCGCTATGCACAATGAGATATAGAATTTCTTGAGTCTAGTAACAATGCACTGGACGCTCAGGTAACCATTGTAGTGACCCCTGCCTGCATTCAGCATCCCAGAGGGTCAGTTTCCATTCATTATGCCTCTTCCTGGCAGCTTTACTCTTTCTTCTGACCGTTAGCGACAACTTCCTGCTGCAATGCCCCACCAGTCGCTGGTCGCCCCAGTAGAGAACGCTGCGCCATTCTATTCCACTCCTTGGCAGGTGGGAATATGACCTAAGCCAACCTCAACCCTTTATCCATGCTCTTAGGTTCCCATCACCAATACTATGGTCCACTTAGTGGCGTAGTGAATAGCATTCTTGGCTGTCACCGCAAAGGTCTGGGTTCAATTCCAGACTCTGCAACGAAATGTAGTTCTGGTTTGAGGGCTAAAACTTTGTATCTGAACCAGACGGTGTATGTTGTGATAAACGAATAGTTCCGCGAATAACTCTTCTTCTTAGCATCTATCCCGCTGAATTGCAGGGTCTGCTGTTCTGCACTTTGCTTTCCACTTGATGCGGGCTTGTGCATCTTCAGGAGAGACTTCAGCCACATGCATATCCTCCCGCAGGGTGTCAAGCCAGCGCCCTTGTGATCTGCGGCCCTCAGGACTGATGTTTAAGGCTAGGGTTACCATAATATTTTTAGGCCAAATCCGGTCGTCGGATCTTCCGGGGGGTCTGGGGGGTATGGACGAACAAAATGAAATGAACTGAACTTGATTTTATAGGTTTACAATCCCTTTACAATTACATAACATGATTACATAAGAATATACAAAAACATCAATCAGTGTTCATCATGTATCATACTGATCCCTTGAACATTTTTTTCTCGTCTTAAATTAATCTGTGCTGGGTCCAGGGGAAGGTTCCTCAATTTTCCTTGCATCGTATTTTTCATTAGAGCTGACTTTCTTCAGAAATGGCTTGTTATTTTTTATTTGGTGGTGGAACTCTGAGCATGTCATATCACTATTTGCCTTGATAACTAGCAGGTCCCTGACAACTGCAAGAGATAATCGTCCTCGTTCAGCTGTCCATATTGCTCCCACCATTGAAACAAGAAGTTCCGTTAAGAACTATACAGCCTACTTTTCATGCCAATGATTATTCTACAGAATATGAACCTATCTAGAATAATGACGAAATTAAGTTGGTAATTTCGAAATATCTAATTAGTTCAAAATATACCTGGTATAATGTAGCCTAATAGAGCACTACAGTTGGCAGCCCTGGTGACTGAATATATTCTTAGTTCCATCTCTTAAGGTACAGAATACAAAATTTGTTTGAAGTCCAATGGACGTTACTTGCAGTTAGACACTGGATCTATCAGCACGCGTAAAAGCATGTTGCCAACAATACCATGCGTGTGCTGGTCAGAAATAATCTGAAATATTATGATATCTTGTTGTGCCAATTTTGGATGAAATCCATTTGTTAGTATAGAAGTTACATGTATTTTAAAATTGGACATATCAGCAGGCATAGAATCATGTTGTCAGCACTGCCTTGTATTAATTACTCCAAATTAATCTAGAATGTCAGGTGCTATACGTGTGCAAAGTATAGAGCTGTTGGCTTGCATACTTTCTGATATATTGATATTAGGGTAAACAATATAGACAGCATTTATTAACAGTTGGCAGCCCTGATTGCACTGAAGAATACTTATAGTCATATATGATATGTTACACATAGCACTTGCGAAATTTGGATGAAATCCTACTGATAGTATAGAAGTTACATGTATTTAAAAATTGGCCCTATCAGCAGGCTTAGAATCATGTTGGTAGAACTGACGTATATAAGTTACTCCAAAATTAATCAAACATGTCAGGTACTATACGTGTGCATAGTTTAAAGCTGTCGGCTTGCACACATTCTGATATATTGGTATTTGGATAAAAAAATAGAGAGAGCAATTATTAACAGTTGGCTGCCCTGGTGGCTCTTAAGAATACGCTCAGTCATATCTGTTTATGTACAGATAGTACATACAAAATTTGGTTGAAATCCAGTTGATAGTGTAGAAGTTATATGCATTTAAACATTGGACCTATCAGAAGGCTTAAAATTATTTTGGCAACACTGTCATGGTTGGCCTCCTGGAAATTAAACTGAAATAGTATTATCTACATGTGTGCCAATTTTGGAATAGCTCCTATGCATACCTTGCAGGATATCCAACATGGAGCTCAAATTTCTAGTGCGTTTTTTCAGCAGTTGGTAGCACTGACATCATTTTCAAATATGGACGTGAGCTATTCCGGTGCACATCTTTACTCATACTGAATTTGGTTTTGATTGCTGCAGCCGTTTAGGAGTTGATAGGGGGGACACACACACAGCCAGACAGACAGACAGACAGACAGAAGGACAGACAGACAGACAGACACACACACATTTGCCCGATCTCATAAGACTACTTTTTCCTCATTTTTGCAAAATGTGAAAAGTAGGCTAAAAATTCGCTCAGCTGGAGCTGAAGTTCCAGTCAGACACATGGCGAATTCTACGAGTTTGCAAATATTCGCAAAGGACACATTGCTCTTGGAAAATACTTCAAACAATTGTCTCCACTTTTCATGAGTTTTAGGGGTTTCTTCTTTTGGCAGGGCGTCCCATTCGGGTCTCAGATTCTTCAAAACTTGAATAAGTGCCGAACGTTCATCAAATAGCTCATCCACATTTATTGAATCTGGTATGACACTGACTACTGTCAGAGCACGGTCTTCCATTTCATCCCAAGAAGGGACATGTTGTAGTTTCAACCACTTGAAGTGTTTAGCTTTGTCAAAGCTGCTTTCCCAAAGTTTCAAGTAGCTAATGCCAGCTTGATAAAAACCTTCGGCACATTTTAAAAACTCTTCTTCCTTACTGTCATTAATAGCTTCTTCAGTTTTCAATTTCCTTAGTAATTGTTTAGCAGCAAATGGTATGTAATTGTCAGCCTTCCTTTCTTCCAGTTTCTCAAGTAATTGTTCATATACTTGCGCCGCTTCTGTAGCTGATATTTGATCAGACTCGACTTTCAATATTGATAGTTGAAATATTTGCAGACATCCGTGAACAAATGTTAAAAGCAGTTCATTGACTGGGTCTTCAAAAATTATTGAATTGTTGCAGGGCAGTTGTTAAGTGATGAGAAATATGCTTTCAAGGGCTCAAACAAAACCAATATTCTTTCTACTGCTGGCATCAAGCTTAAAAATCTCGTATTGCCGTGGGAAATGATCCTTTTGTACTCTACTTCTACAGATTCACAAAATTCTTTCAATGCAGTCACTCTGACAGTATATTGGAAGAAGTATTTGTACACTTTCACAACGATTGCCTCGACGTCCACATGTAGAGCATCACAGGCATGCTGCACTGCGTTATGCAGAATGTGCGCCGAACAGCCAATGCCAAGAATTGGCCTTGAGAGGGCATTTTGAAGTTTGCGAAATACATTTCCTTGGCCCTGCCTTTTAACACCACTAAAGTTGTTATTGGTGTTGTCAGCGCATAGGCATACGACCTTGAGTCAATAGAGAACTTTTTGATGCATTTTAAAACATGTTCTACTAAGATATCAGAGGTTTCACCTGGAAGTTCATCAAAAAATAACAGCTTCACGTTAACACCTTCATTTTGGTTAAAATAACGAACACAAACAGGAGTCAATTTAACCTCTTTTCTGTTTGAACTGTCAATTGTTAGTGTAATGAAATTTGCATCCTTCAGATCTTTGAGAAGTTTGTCAAATATGTAAGGGGATATTACATTTACAATGATGGCTTCGGTCTTAGTACGAGCTCCCGAGAATTTCGGTTCAAAAAGCTTTTTAATCAGTTTGGCATTGCAATCAGACGTTTTGAATCTAAGTCCATGCATTGCAGTATGGTAGGCAAAAGTAGCTTCTTTTGCTGAACATTGCAGCTCAGCATCAGTGGCATCAGTATTTTTTTAAAAATGTTTTAATACTTGCCGAGGACGCTGCTTGATTCGCCTACTTATGTCTTTCAGTCAGCAAATGATTTTCTATGTCATAGCGTCCACGATGTTCCACCGAAAATTCTGAATTGCACACCGTACACCTCACGCGATCATTGCTATTTTGGCACTGTCTCAGAAACTTATATTCTTCTTTAAGTTTGTCGTTAAAAACACACTTACGCTTCGGCATTTTCCCAATTTATAACACTACTTTGTTGTTTTGTACTTAAAAACTACTGATACTGAAAACTAATAGCATAAAACGTCTAGAAATGGACGTAGTCCAGCAAAAAAAACTGACTGAACGCACTCCTTCCAAATAAAATGGCGACAGGAGCGGCACACAGAACAGGTGCAGCCGCCTGAGCAGTCCTGGTGCTCAATGTGACCAACCTATATGCGGCGTGAAGTAAAATTTCCCCAAATATTTGCCACGTATTCGGTTTCCGGACAATTTTTAAATCCGGACGCCAAACCGGACACATGTTTAAAATCCGGACTGTCCGGACGAAATCCGGACGGATGGTAACCCTATTTAAGGCTCTTCTCGCAACAGAGAACCGCTTCTGCGTAGTACGTGGTCCTACCATCGCAAATGGTTCTCTCTCATCTTCTCAGCGTGAAGAACTAAATAGCCTATTTTCATATATCCCACTGTTCATTAACATTAAAACTCTCCTGCCTATTAACATTATTTTCCTTGCAATCTATACTGATCTATACTAATGTATAAAAGTGAGATGGTGTGTGTCTGTGAATTACTAATTCATGGAAAAACCACTGGTCCGATTTACATGAACTTTTACATGGAAGTAGCTGATTTACCTGGTTAACATAAAGGCTACTTTTGATTTCGATACTTGCACTATTTAATGATTGCGACCATTTTAGTGACGTCACAACACCCTTAGACATCAAACTTTTATATTTCCATTTCAAATAAAAAGAGAACGCTAGGAAATAGAAATGTTTTGATCGTATATACGAGGTTTAGAATTTAATTTTCCATCCGATAGGTCTTTGTCACGTTTCGTGTATCTCCAACGGTTAGCGAGTAAAACCTAAATTTGTGCTATAAAACACGGTCCACGTCGAGTGGTTTAGTTGGACAAAATGTCCCATCCTTACTCTTCCTCCGCGCAGCACCTCATCTATCCCCTGTTTTAACTGTCACCTTCACATTTTAATTTATTTTTGACCCGCAGCGAGGTATGGGTACTTCAGCAAGTATACTAAATAGTTTTTGGTTCAGGGTGATATCAGTAATAGTTTCGGAGATATAGAATACCGGTGAAATTTTCCACGCGGCCGCAATGTTGGATTGGTGAATCATATTTACATTTGAAGGCCACAGTCGGGGTCGAACAAAATAGTACTAGACCTTACGAGTTTCATTGAAATCGCTCCAGCCGTTTAGATTTTATTACGCACACGCGGACAATAGGTGATCTCATGAGCCTATTTTCTCATAAGATGAAAATAGGCTAAACAGAGCATTAAATTAAAGTGGTGAGCCCGTGCGAAGCGTTCCATCTTTACTGTAAACTTATGCCTTGAAGGCCGACCACGAGGGTGACGACCAACTTGCGGGAGGATATGTCTCTGGCTAATTCTCTCCTGAAGATGCACAAGACAGCGTTAAGTGGGAAAGGAAAGTGCAGAAAAGTATTGTAATTAATCTATATAATTTTACAACGTTAGTATGATTGAGCAGACCGACAGCGGTAGCTCCGCTCATTAAAGCGCAGCGTTAGGCCATGGGGCCAAGCTCTCTGCTGACTCAGTAAACGTGGGTTTGAGCCCCACCGTTGGCCGTCCTTGAAATGGTTTTCCGTTGTTTCCCCCATTTTCAAATCTAGGAAAATGCTGGGACGGTACCATCTGACAGGTACGATATTGTATCTAGTCTAAATAATAATAATAAGCGCTAAACATATCATTAAGGCAGTTAACTCATTTGCAATGCCCGTAATTACATAATCCTTTGGTATCATCAGGTGGACTCAAACTGAGCTGCACGATCTACAAAGAAAAACATCGGTGCTTTCATCACACCATCGTATGCACCATCCGAAATCAGCAACAGAGCGCCTTACTCTACCTCGGTCTGAAGGTGGTAGAGGACTGATAGACAACATGAACCTCCATACAAAACAAGTGACAACTCTGGGTGCATTTTTCCACAACAAAGGAGAAACATCCCTTCTCCATCGCACTGTATCTTCAGCTGATGATAATTACACACCGCTTCTTCTGTCATCTTTAGATTCACCAGTAAACGAAATGAAAACTATTGAATACAAGATCGTGAATTGGAAACAGGATGCGCTTCATGGAAAGTTTTCACTCGAGTTGGACCAGCCTCACATCGAAAAGTTAGCGTCGCACGCATGGCTGACCCACTCGGTCCTCTTTCCCGAAACAGAGGGATTTGTTGTAGCTATCCTAGACCAAGTTGTTGCTACTCGAAGCTACCGGAAATTTATCATCAAAGATCCAGCAACAGAGAGTGAGAACTGTCGCCGCTGTGGCAAATGTAGTGAGATCATTCAACACATAATATCAGGTAGTTCCCACATTGCCAACACTGACTACAAACATCGACACGATCAAATTGCCAACACTATCCACAAGAAACTGGCCTTGACGTACAAACGTCTTCAATGCTCCGTCCCCTATTGGAAATAGTACTCGAAAATGCCCCACACAAGCTCTACAGGGTCAGAGGAGTTGTGACAAATGTTGCAGTCAGTAACAACCGGCCAGATATCATCGTCATCAATAAAGAACACAGAGAGGCAATACCGATATATATTGTATGTCCCAACAATCAAAACATCCAAACAACAGCTGCTACTAAAATCTCTAAGTACACAGAGCTGGCAATTGAGATAAAGCAGAAGTGGAAACTTGAGTCGGTGACTACAATCCCAATAATTGAATCGTGTACTTGTGTTATACCCAAAACTCTCCACAGTAGTCTATCAATATTGAATCTGCATCCGCAGATATATATTGAACTACAGAAGACAGTTCTGTTAAACACCTGCCATATTGTCAGGGAGTTCCTTGGTGAAAATACCCTGGTTGAACACTCAGCAAGGCTCGATGATTCAGATGGAAATTTAGATCATCCTATAAATGAAAGAGACTGTTGAAGAATGCGGACACGACATGGATGGACAGTAGTGTGAAGTCTATGAACAGTGTAATCTACAAACGTACCTCATTACAGATGGTTCCTTGCTGAGGCCGAACCAGGCTGTAACATAAAATGTAGCCGGTATTTGCCGTGATAATGATGTCAAACAATACATAATCCTGTCCGGAACAAATAATCAACCACCAAGACATCAAAAACCACGGGCTAAATCTTATGTTATCACTTTCATTGTCTTCAAAAAGGCACACGACTCTATAGAGAGGGAATTCATATTCTCGGTCCTGAAATAACTAGACCTCGATAACAAAACTACAAACCTAATCAGAGAAACACTAACTAATACATTCTTCAAAGTTAAATTCATGAGGGAACTATCCACCCCTTTTGAGATTAAAAAAGATGTACGGCAAGGAGATAGACTTTCTCCACTGCTATTTAACTGTGCGCTAGAAAAGGTAGTCAGAGAGTGGAATGTGAAGACCCACAGTGCAATCAGAATAGGAACTAAAAACAAAGGCATTAAGGTCAATTGTTTAGCTTTTTCTGATGACATGGTCTTACTAGCTGAGACATGGGAAGAAGCCAAGGAATAGATTCTCGAACTCCAGAGGTAAGCGTTAAAGATTGGTCTCAAAGTCTCAGTTGAAAATACCAAAATAATGAAGAACATAAAAAGCACAAAAAAGCTTCAAGTGGGCAAACAATATATAGACGTCGTCAAAGAATTCTAATATCATGGGGAATGGATCAGCTGGAATGCGCTAGAGAAAAGGGAAAAGGAATCTAGAAAAAATAAAGTTGAATTGGCCTTCCAATTTACGAAGGGCACTTATAACAAGAAGTCTCTCTCCTGGAATACCAAGATAAGACTATAACACGGTAATTAAGCCAGAAGCCTTATATGCAGCCGAAACATTGTCTCCCACCAACCAGGGACCGCTTGAAAGGCTGGAGGTCAAGGAAAGAAAGATATTGCCCAAAATCTTAGGCCCCAAATTTCATAACAGATTAATCCGTGTCAGGAAAAAACTCTTTACCAAAAGACTGAAAAACTCTCGGACACAATAAACAAGAAGTTCCGTGACGAACTAAAGAGCCTACTTTTCTTAAAATTAAGATTCATGCCAATGATATAATCTATATGGACCTATCTTGAATAATGACGAAATTAAGTTGATAATATCGAAATTTCTAATTAGTTCGAAATGTACCTGGTATAATGTAGCCTAATAGAGCACTACAGTTGGCAGCCCTGGTGACTGAATATATTCTTCGTTTCATATATTAAGCAAGGTACAGAATACAAAATTTGGTTGAAGTCCAATGGACGTTACATGCAGTTGGACATTGGATCTATCAGCGCACGTAAAATCATGTTGGCTACAATGTCATGCATTTGTTGGTCAGAAATAATCTGAAATATGATCTCTTGTGCTAATATCGGTTGAAATACATTTGTTAGTATAGAAGTTACTTGTATTTTAAAATTTGACCTATCAGCAGGCTTATAATCATGTTGGCAGCGCTGACGTATGTTAGTTACCGCACTCCAAATTATTCGAGAATGGCAGGTACTATACGTGTGAAAAATTTAGAGCTGATGGCTTGCATACTTTCTGATATATTGATATTAGGGTAAAAAAATATAGACAGCATTTATTTACAGTTGGCAGCCCTGATTGCTCTTAAGAATACGCATAGTCATATCTGTTATGGTTTAGCACATACGAAATGTAGTTGAAATCCAATTGGTAGTATAGAAGTTACATGTATTTAAAAATTGGTCCTATCAGCAGGCTTAGAATCATGTTTGTAGCACTGACGTATATTAGCTGCTCCAAATTAATCCAGAATGTCAGGTACTATACGTGCACATAGTTTAAAGCTGTCGGCTCGCATACTTTCTCATATATTGGTATTTGGATAAAAAAAAAATAGAGAGACATTTTTTAACAGTTGGCAGCCCTGGTGGCTCTTAAGAATACGCCCAGTCATTTCTGTTTATGTACACATATTACTTGCGAAATTTGGTTGAAATACAATTGATAGTGTAGACGTTATATGCACTTAAAAATTGGACCTATCAGCAGGCTTAAAATCATTTTGGAAACACTGTTATGTATGGCCTCCTGGAAATTAAACTGAAATATTATTATCTATATGTGTGCCAATTTTGGAATAGCTCCCATGCATACCTTCCAAGATATCCAACATTGAGCTCAAATTCCAAGTGCGGTTTTATAGCAGTTGGTAGCACTGACATCATTTTCAAATATGGGCTTGAGATATTCAGGTATAGATCTTTACTCATACCAGCCGTTTAGGAGTTGATAGGGGAGGGACACACCTAGACAGACAGACAGACAGACAGACAGAAGGACAGACAGACACACATTTGCCCGGATCGATCTCATAAGTATATTTTTTCCCTCATTTTTGCAAAATGTGAAAAGCAGGCTAAAAATGGAGAATATATTTTTATGGGCACATCCTCGGAATGAATTCAACTAGACTAATCAAAAAGATCTTCGGCTACTTTCGTAATTAAAAAAAACTCTTTGGTTTAAGGAAACTGAGGAAGACCACATAGAACTCCAAATTACAGACAAAAAAAAGCAGCCAAAACCATCTCCAAGGATAAGAAACAACGGTTCCAAGTTAAAATAAAACAAAAGCGTACGATCCACATTTCTGCCGAAGAGAGGGAAGCAAGATCTCAAAGGATGAGGCAATACTGGGCTAAAAGTAAAGCTCAAAACAATAAAAGATGATTGATTACATGTACCCCATAGTTGGGTGAAATAAATAAATAAAGAAATAATATCGCCAATATGGATTAAGTTAATTGCCCATTTAGGACTATTATACTAGCAATGTTATAAAACAAGTGATGATTTGTTACAAAATCTTACAATAAATAAACAACACAGCGTATTTACAGGCATTACTTCATGTGACAATGCCAAGGTATATAGCTTACTTTAAAACACTTGCGATATTCTTCGTAGGAATTCGAAGCATATTATTTAGTCTGGTAGTGCTAGCAGCACGTGAAATGCAAATCGTGCAGTTCTGAAGCCGCAGAAACATTTCCCCCCACGATGTCTCCTCCCCTTTGTCATAGATGGCGAGACGGAAAGCGAAAAATATATTAAAGACCGGTTGCTGGAGACATAGGAATCCAGTTTATGAACCATTCTGTTCATTGCAGAATGCAGAATTCCCTTCCTCAACGGACGTATGAACTTATCTTGAATAGACTGAGAACAACTGGTCGTGGTAAGTAAACGATTGAGATTTACATTGTTCAATTATAAAATGCGTAAATATTAAGCATTATGACAATGGTAATATTAATATCCGTGTTGACTGATAGTACTATGTGATTCAAAACCGCCTTGTCAAACACTAAAGAATGTGGTTTAATCACTCATTAAACGTACATGTTTCGGTGTTCATTGACACCTTCGTCAGCGTGTATTGAATTAAAATAATCTTAAAACTAAGTTTACAAAGATAAAAGAGAAAAGAGAAAATGGATATTTTACAAAACACTATTTAAAAAATTAAATAAAAAGACAGCTCCCAAAAAGGATTTAAAAAAAGTCCTCTCGGCACGCCGACAGGCGGAGGTAGATTTCACCGGACAAACTTGGGGATAGGCGAAAATAGGCAGAATATGCAGGTTTTCGTAGAAGGATCAGACCTCATTTATTGCGAGAAGGTATTTTATAATTGGAGCTTAATTAACTTTGTTTTTCGTCATTTTATGCTTATTTTAAACATTTTCTTTTCTTATGGGAACGGTAACCTTCTTGTCGTTTGGGGTCCATTTTTTATACTTGTGGTCACACTGTCCTTATGCAAGGTTTCGACACTGATGTGTAACTATGTAACGGTCTGTTACTTCCTCACGCAAAATTATATCTCCCGCAGAGATTTTGGTTGGTTCCTCAGTTTAGGGGCTGCGACAACGCGGTCATGTAACCCAGTGTACATTGGGGTGGCTGTATTAGCCTGTAATTCAGGTAAGGACTGCAGACGGTCAATTTCAAGCAGTAGTTCCTAACGTTGCTACCAGGTACTACCGTCAACGACACCTAGCTGTGATCTTGGCTACTAGATGCCACCCCAACCAGCAACTCGCAACGAACGTTGGAACTTCCCCTCCAAAGGAAAGCATACTGAGGGATTTTAGTGCTCTTAGAAAATACGACGACTTCGGCCGGCTTTGAACCCGCGACCTTGGGCATAGAAGTTCAGCATGCTACCAGTTACGTCACCGAAACCGCTTCACACTTAGTCAGATGGAAATACTGAATCTGATCTCGTGCAAGTGCGTTGTCATGGCAACGTCTGATGGCTCATCCCTCATCAATTTGGTAGTGTTGCCATGGCAACCTCTGATAGCTCTTGGCATTTTCTTATAATTCCGAAATCATTTTTCTCATCGCTTGGCGTAATGGTGGGTCATATCACAAATTCTTTCAGACAAGAGTTTTAGGTAATTATTAGGGGAATATTGTCCATTTTGTACGGTTTTGATATTGTGCCTATTAAGAGAGATATGATTAATGTTTCCCGAAAGAACCAGTTTTTCCCGCCCCTTTGATCAATGGTTGGTTCTATAAAAAAAACTCTTCAAACATAAATTTTTGGACATTATCCGACACAAAGTATGAACGTTGAACGGATTCGATATTTCACACATTAAGAGAGTTATAGCAATATTTCACTTTTTCGAAAGAAAAAAAAGCCCCCCATTTTCACCCCCTTGGACCGATTTAGCCCAGTAACGAACTCGACCGAGATTTTATAGGTATACATATTCGGTAAAAAAAATCAAAGTGATTGGTGCAAAATTACGGCAGTTATCGTGTCCACAAGAAACTGATATACATATATACATATATATTGAACCCTTGCAAAGAAGCTTATGAGACTCAGTTTCAAGGGGTGTAACAGTCAGTTTCGTAAGTTGTTGTTAAAGCGCTTCATTAACATGCACGGTAACATATAACAAAATAACATGCAGGAAAAAGTGAAGCCAGGGTTAAAACAAATGAATTTAATGACAGATCAGCTATTTACAAAAAGAAATAACAAAAAAAAAACTCCAAAAATGACTCCCACTGAATAAATTAATTTGCCAAAAACTAGGCCTAATCTCAGGAGAGATTATTACTCGGACCAAATGTCCCAAACTCTGCAATGACAATATGTGACGTGTGTGCTGTTCTACCTGCTCAACGATGAGTACAATTGAATGCATGATTCGTCATCATCCGGATAAACTTTCAGAAGACGAATGTGCATTGCTTAGAGCTAGACAGACGCGGGGAACAACTATATACAACTTAAAACTAAACCGACACTTCCTATACTAAAATAAACAACAAATAATTTCCGCTTGAAATTGGAATCAAGAACTGCCGTAGCAAAACATTACTGCCTAAAATTAGGACTTCTCAAAAATCAACACAAGTAAGTTAACACGTGACCAACAAAAGAAAATACACATATGACCGCCGTCATTTTTACTTGTAAATACAACTACACCACACGGGTGTCACACACACTAACAAACATGAACTGGGTCATAGAAAAATCACTAGGCTCAAAGCCAACATTTACATCATTAACACAATATTTCATCCATACGACATGCAATAATTCGTAACAAACGTGGCGAACTCCCCAATTAATTATGGTCCAAATAACCATCACAAAAGAACAGGTTTGCTAATGATAGCTTAATAGGGGACAGTCGGACAACAAGACTGCCTAACAAAATAAGTCACCGAGACTAGACGGGCGCTAAGTGGAAATCTGCACATTTGTCAACCCACGTGTCAATAACCTCGACCTCCCAAGGCACGGGATCGAGTCTCGAAGAAGCGTGCCCCAAAGCACAATATATACGCGTGTGTGTGTCAGAACAAAATATATCTCAGCATTTCCCCTAGGAAATCCAAGAATCAGCATTGGACAAGGTACAGTAGCCTCCTCGGAGTGCCCTGCCTTTCCATCAAAAATACAACAACAGCAATATGAGGGCGGTAGCACCATCTACCCCTCTTCACGAAGAATCAAAACACACACTTGACACAAGAACACACACAGAATCACACGCATGGGTTTGACAGAAACCTGAAATAAAATGACATAAATATTTTTCCACCAGCTCGCGCTCCCGTTCTAGTCTGTGACTGACGAACCTGAAAAGGACTCCAAAAAAATCTAAAAAAATTAGAACTAAGGAGTTCTACAATTACATCTTAATTTGTTGCACTCGGCAACCCTAGTATGATTAATAACCTGTTCAGCAAACATCTTACAATAATTACCTCCCTTTCCTATCAAAAATATGAACTTTAATAAAGCACCACTTATCGAATGTAACGAGTTTCGCATCCACATGGATAAAAAATCACGTACACGCGGCGTGTACATTAAATATGACTCCAAAGAAAAATAAACAACAAACAACTTTGGCCACGCGCCAACGTACATTTAAAACAATAGTGTCGGGTGCAAAAGAAAAATCTAAACATGAAAAAGAAATAAATGAACTATTTACAAAGTCCCCCCCCCCCCGCCTTATCTAACTACATATTGAGTAAATCAATTATTGTACATCACCGTATCAGCTTGCAGAACATATAACCTCCGCCCCGGCTCATTTCCCTACGGGAAATTAGCCCTCCATCGTAGACGTCGTAGAAGCGATGTTCATCAATCCGTCTCCTGGCCAAACGTCGGACATCTTGGCGTAGTCTCTTGGACAGAAATGTTCAATTTTAATATAAATTGCCTAGCTATAATCGCTGTGAGTTACTACTTTCACCCATGAATGTCCTATGCGATTAATGATCGAAGACTTTCCCTAGATTAGCATTCGCATACACACGCACAATTATCACTTGAAAAATATACAATACAAAATTTACATAAATTATACACTTCAAACACATCGTCACTGGCTTGAAAAACAAGTCTTAAACCTGACTGTCTCGCAGCCGTTATCTCGCTAGATATCTCACTGCTCTCCGTGAACCTTGCCCGCTATGAGCACTACTGGAATGTTAGAAAAGTCTTGCCCATTAAGAGCTGAAAATCGTGACGCAGACTGGCGTGACCTTAGCTCACCAGAGCTCAAAACAGTTGTCACTAGTATGATTATTAAGAGCGGTAAATCGCGACGCAGACTGGCGTGACCTTAGCTCACCAGAGCTCAAAACAGTTGACTTCGAAACAGCTTCTCCTCGATCAATTTATTGGAAACTGACAGACTGAGGTGGAGTGGGGAGAATTAAGAAAAATATTCTAGAGTTTTCATCTCACAAACTTGGGACTAGTATCAATCTTCATCATTTTATTCAAACGTCTCAGCGCGCTTATGCGGAGTTATTTCGGATCGGCGGTTCTTTAGATATGCGTTCCCGCGCCTTTTTTTAGAGGGTACGCCACCCATCGCGTGGTTTTGGCGTGGTCTCATCTGATTGGGTGATTCAATCCTAGGTCGGTAGAAACTCACTCGTGACCATCCCCTAATGACTCCAATTTTGGTGCGCGTTGTTACACAATTTGTCCTTGAACTCGGCTTACTCGGTCGTCTTAAAGAATAACTACCAAGCCTGCCTATGTGGTAATCATTGCAACACCCTAACTTGGCTTCCCCTTTGTCAATTTCCACATGTACTGCCTGGGCCTCAGTAATAATAATAATAAATCATGAATACTTATTCATCGCAGATTAATAAGGGTTCATTTATCCTCAGCAAGGTTTTGAAATTCGAAGCAAGTGATTGATTTGGATTTTAAAAACAATATCCACAGTAGTAAAGATAACATTTCCTAAGTACCTCACTCGACTGCTTGAGTGTACATTCCACTGACCCAATTAGTGTGCGCACTCCATGCCGGAATGTCATCCATACGTGTCGCTAGACCTCCCCACCTTCTCACATGATTACCACTCCTGCCGGATCAGCTGTCTTGTTTACAAACAAAGCACGCTCTCCCCAGGTGCTACACGGCCACGTACATTTGAGTGTTGGCTCACAAATAAAATTCTGCAATAATGATTATGCACCCATAGTCCTGATTATTCGTCAGATGGTTCTCTTCTGTTATACGGCTTGAGATTCGCGCTATTGAAGACAGATTTAGCGCCAGTGCTCAATTCTTCAAGTCTGTAAGCATTGTTACCCAGATTCTTAATGATGCGGAACGGGCCAATAAATTTTGGACAGAACTTTGCAAATACTTTGTTTTTAGGATCAGATACCGGTGGTCTTCGAACAAGCACTAATTCCTGTTCCTGTAATTCACGGTGAAATTTCTTTCCTCTGTACCTCCTCAGTCTTCAGTCCGCTTGGTTCCTCATGTGCTCTCTTGTTCGCTGAATTCGCAACTCATGTGCTAATAATGGATCCCTTGGGCATGGAATAATCTTCTCCCAAGATCTCTCAGGCAACCTGTTGTGGTGTACAACTAGTGGGACTTGACCCGTCGACTCGTGCTTAGTAGTGTTCATGCACATCTCAATATCTCCTACTTTGTCAACCCACTTATTATGATCGTTAGGAATCATTACTCGGTAATACTTGGCAACACAGCGAATCGTTCTCTCGCTCGGATTCCCACAAGGATGGCGAATGCTCGACAAAACATGTTTTATCCCTAGGCTCTCTAGACCTTGCCTAAAAACATTGCTCGTAAAATAAGTACCATATTGCGATAAAATGAATTCCGGCTTCCCAAGCATCGGAATGAGTTTGTTCTGAATTCTGCTGAGGACTTGCTTTGATGTCGTCTTCTGGATTGGACATAATACTACCATCTTGGAAAACACATCGACACACACAAGAAGGTGTCGGCATCCTCGTTTTCCCTTAACCAGAGGGCCAAAACAGTCGATAGCGACAAGCTCGCATGGTTTTGGAGGTAATAATGGTTTTGGAGGTTGTTTCAAAATGAAGTTGTTTGGTTTAGTGCGCTGACACGCGTCACAAGTTCTTATTACTTCCACAATGGTATATCGCATCTTAGGCCAAGTAAAAGTTTCCCCTATTGTCGCTTCTGCTTTGTCCGTGCCGATATGTGCTAGGCTCTCGTGGACATGCCACGTCAATCCTCTCTGTAATGATGCTGGAACTAGAATTCGCAGTATGGTGTGATCCTCATCCACGTACTTATGCAAAAGGTTATTCGAGTAGTGAAATTTCGCTTCCTTGGCACGGGCTTCTCGATATTCAGGTGAATCTGGTTGTAGTTCCTTCCTGTAAAACTTGATCATCATCATCATCCATGGGTCTACTTTTTGTTCCTTCTGAATTTCCTTTAGTTTGTCCAAAAACTCACGAGCCTTAGGTGTTAGTGCTATATGGTGAACTTCCGCTGCTATCTCGTTCTCATCTTCAGGATTCCTGCTTAAAGCATCTGGTATGATGTTCATCCTTCCAGGGCAATGCTCTATTGTAATGTCGAACTGCTGTATGTAGATGGACCAGCGCGTAACTCTCTCACTTGCCATCGTCGTCTTGAATAGGAATGTCAGTGCATGGTGGTCAGTTCTGACAACAATGAAATAACCGAAAATCAACTTACGCCATAGTTGAAGTGAATACAAGATCGCTAGCAACTCAAGCTCCGTCACAGTGTATTTCCTCTCGTGCTTCCTCAATTTACGACTCGTAAATGCCAAATATGATCTTTTCTTGGGTTCATCAGCGTCCTCTTGGTACAGCATGGCACCGATCCCAATCAATGAAGCGTCTGCTTGAATTATAAATTTATTCTCGAAGTCTGGATACCCTAGCTTCACACAATTCTCCAGTAAGTCTTTCGTAGCTCTAAAGGACCTGTCGCACTCCTCATTCCACGACCATCGATTTGATTTCTTTAGCATCTCTTGCATTGGTCCTACTGTTTCCGTGTATCCGGGACAATTCTCCTTAAAGAAACCTGTCCCTCCCAAAAACGCTCTCACATGTTTTACTTTAGTTGGTGTGGGGAATTTCTTGATTGCATCAATTTTCGCCGGATTAGGCCTCACGCCTTCAACATGAATTATGTGACCCGAATACAGAATCTCGCTCTGGCAAAAGTGCGATTTCTTTAAATTAATTTTGAAATTCAGGGTTCTCAAATTATCCAGAAGTTTGTTTAGGTTACCAAGTGTTCCTCCATTGTTTCTGATGCAATAAGTATGTCATCAACATATCTCGTAGTGAAGCTCTTGACCTCCTCAGTCAGATTCCTGTCTAGTGCTCTTATCAGTGCACATCCAGCTGTTTTTGCACCAAAGGGCATGCGAGACCAGATATAACTTTGGTTATCGAATAAAAACCCCGTCAATAGTTGGGATTTTTCTTCAAGTTCAAGATGGTGGAAACTATTTTTTAAGTCGACGCTAGAATAAATCTTCTTCCCACGGAAGCCCTTCAATACATCCTTGATCCTTGGTGCTTGGTCATGCTCAACTAGCAGTTTACTGTTCAAAACTCGTGCGTCTAGGCATAATCTAATTGATCCATTAGGCTTGGCCACAGCCAATATTGCGTTTAAGTACGGGGTTGCTGCTTTTCTTATAATGCCGGAATCTAATAAATTACTAATGATGTCCTTCACCTGAGCAAAATGTTTCTCTGGGATCGGGTACAATTTACTCTTAAATGGGGTCCAGTCGGTAACTTGCATGGCATACTGGAAATTTAAAACTTTTCCAGGGATGGTGTCGAAAGCTCCTTTATGGTGTCTCAAAATTTCTTCTAATTTTCTTCTATCAGGTTCCCCTACTATTGCCTCCTTAAGCCGTTCCTGAAGTAAAATTTCAAATTTGGATCCACTAATTTCTTCTTCCGCCAAATGTACCCAAAGTTCCTGCGAAATATCTCGACTGTCAATTTCAACCACTGCTGTCTGGCTTACTCGTTCCTCCGTCAAGTTCTTATCTCCGATCGCCTCATTAGTGCATTCTTCAATAACCCAAGTGTTCGCCTCTCTCTCTAGTGGACTTTCTTCCATGTTCAAACCCACGTGACTCAACCCCTCAACTTGTTTCAAACTCACAGTATTATTATGTAAGTCAATTATAGCATGAAAATCACAGATAAAGTTGGCTCCCAAAATGACGTTATAATTCATCTTCGGTATCACGATGAAAGTTTGCGAAAATGTGTGGTTTAATATCTCCAGGTCTAAATATGCTTGGTTCTTGCAAACTATGGTCTTGTCAGGAATGACCCCTGGAAAAGGGTGTGAGTAGTTAGCACCCCAACTGGGAAAAGGGGGATTGGGATTCGGGCACACAGTGAAATTTAAATAGAGCGATGAGGAAGAGACCAAATATTGATAACCAAGGTTTGATACATTTATTTGATTTGTGAAGTAATAACAAACATTTTCATTTGGAAGAATAATTAAAAGAAGCTAATAAAAAATGCAAGGTTTCTCCAGGAAACTTAGAATAAAGAAGAATTATAATAAAAATGCATAAAAAGGCCACATAAAGGCGATTAAAAAAGTATGTTTAAGAAAAATATCTAAAAACAAGCAAGAAGCAAGAAGAAAGGCTTAGCCTTGAAAAAAAATGTATAAACCAAGTGAAGGTAGTTCACGTTACCAATAATTCGATACTTTTGTCCTTAGTATTTGGCCCGCAGGAAGCGGGTTGTGATCCAAACGAAGGGTTCCTCTAAGCTGCCTCGGCATGCCTTGCGAGAAAGAGGGATGGTGGCTCCATTGGCGAATTGCACCCCGCCGGAACAGACCTCTTGGTAATGATCTGTTTAGCGGTTTACAATCAATTGTAGTTTCTCATCGCCGAGTTGTAGTGAGTTAGCGGGCTGACTTAGTTGCTGCGGTGAAGGTCGTTGACTCATGCCTCGCCCAGCATGACAGAGTCCGAGTGATGAAGCATGCCGCCTGGCAAGGTTCCAGCCACTCAATGTTTACAAACAGGGCCTTCCCAAGAAGGGCCTTGCTGTGGAACGGCAGGCAGCCGTGGTCAGACTGGTTCAAGCAGGTGGATGTAGACAAGGCCGCAGAACGGCGAAGCGGAGAATTTATAGTGGAAATGACGACAGCGCGTCGAACAATCCAGAATGAAGGCGGGGCGTCAAACAGCCAATCAGCGCACAGCCCAAGCACATTGCGACGGTTGCCGCTGAGATGAGCACAGTACCTCATGAAAAAGTGTGACAGAATGGTGCGTCTAGAAAGACACTTCAAAAAAAGGTGAGTTGACAAGAATAATAAAGAACAACAATTCAAATGAACCGTAAGTTAAGTAAATAATCAGAACACCGTGTTCATACTGCAATTATAACGGAAAAATAATGGGGCAAAATTAAACGAGTGTTTCAAACCGTGCGGGAAACATAGCCACAAAAAAAAACATTCGCGAAAGCGAACATGCTGGGAGGGGCGAGAAAAAATTGCAGTAAGAAGGCGCAGAAGTTAGGTCTCGCGTGGCAAAGGAGCAATCATTGGCCTGAGAAACTGGCCAGCAGAAGTCTGCAGTTTTACCACGCGAATCCTACCATCTCTGCCAGGAAAGCACTCAACAATCCTACCCAAATTCCAGACAAGAGGGGGACTAGGGTCTTTCAAAAGGACCAAGTCCCCAATCTGAAGGTTAGAGCAGGAAGCACGCCATTTGCCACGCTGCTGAAGCAAACCGAGGTATTCCAACCTCCAGCGGCGCCAAAAATTGCTGCGCAAACTTTCAATTTTGCGCCAAGAAATGGCTAAAGAAGATGGAGAATTAGAATATAATATAGATGGGGAGGCAGTCAATGGACCGCCGATAAGAAAATGGCCCGGCGTTAATGGTAGAAGATCTGAAGGGTCATTAGATAAGGGTGATAAAGGACGAGAATTAATTATGCCCTCAATAAAAATAATTAAGGAGTTAAACTCTTCATGAGATAGGGGGGTGTGGCCACAAACACGTCTAAGGTGTTTCTTGGTGAGTTTCACACAAGACTCCCACCGTCCACCTTGATGGGGCGCATAAGGGGGGATGAAGTGCCACTTGAAATTTCTCTGGTGAGCATAATCAGTAATCCTTTCCAGCGCTGCATTTTGAGTAAGAGCTCTCTTAATTTGCTCAGAAGCTCCGATAAAATTTTTAGCATTGTCGGAGAATACTTCTGAAGGAAGCCCTCGGCGAGCAGAAAATCTGGCAAAAGCTGCCAAAAAATAAGCAGTAGAGGCGTTGGTAACTAGTTCTAAGTGTACTGCTCCGGTGACCATACATACAAACAGCGAAATATAGAGTTTTCCACAAATACATCTTTTGGCCTCAGGAGAATTTTTTCTGTAAACAAAAGGCCCGGAATAATCCACCCCCGTAAAGGCAAAAGGTCTAGCAGGCGCAGATCTAAAGTTAGGAAGATCACCCATGAGCTGAGTGGTAATTTTAGGGTTGGATTTAAAACATGGAATGCACTTCCGGATAACAGAGGTAACTTCATGGACTCCGTTTATGGGCCAATACCTTTCCCGAATGATGGAAAGTAATGTACGGGTTCCAGCATGAAGATGCTGGTAATGATACTGACGAATGATTAGAGAAGTGACATGATGCTTTGAAGGAAGAATAATTGGGTGTTTTTTATCCTCAGAAAGATCAGCCAAAGATAAACGTCCTCCCACTCTTAATAAACCATCAGCATCCAAAAAGGGGGCGAGTGAGGAAAGCCTACTCGATTTCTTGAGGGATTGACCTTGAGACAACACCTGACATTCTTCAGAGAATATTTCTTGTTGAGTAAGCCATAATATTTTTGTAGTGGCTAAACCTAATTCAGAAAGGGTTAAATATGGCTTAGGAAAAAGAGGTTGTTCTACCACAAAATATTTCCAACGAAGGAGATAAGCCATAACCCTCACCAATTTATGAAAAGAGGAATATCGCTGCAAGAGAAAGGGAGAGTCAGAAACGAAATGAGAAGATCCAGTAATCTTACCAACATCTGGCAAGTCTGATAATTCCGGAAGAGGAAAATTTGGCCAAGCGGAAGGTTCTTGTAGAAGCCAAGAAGGACCGTGCCAGTATAATGTCAGGTTAGCCAACATAAGAGGGGAACATCCCCGAGAGATGACATCTGCAGGATTCTCCTTGCCAGATACATGATGCCATTGTTCAAAGTTAGACAATTGTTGTATTTTGGACACTCTATTAGCTACAAACACCTGCCAATGCGAGGAGGGTTTGGCAATCCATGCCAACGTGATGGCTGAGTCACTCCAAAAGTAAGTTTTGCTAAATCGGATTTTCAAAGATTGGCGGATTTTAACCGATAATTCAACCGCCAGAAGAGCGGCACAAAGTTCCAGTCGTGGCAAGGATAAGGATTTAAGAGGAGCCACCTTTGACTTAGCGCAAATTAAATTGGAAAAGAAATATGACTGGTCAAAATTGCGGCAAACAATATACGCACAACACCCATAAGCTTTCAAGGAGCTATCGGCAAAGATGTGAAGTTCATATCCTCCACAGGAGGGAAAGGGAATAATCACTCGCGGGATAATGACATTGGAGAGATCTTCCAAGCTATTTCTATAAGAAATCCAATTTTTTTGCAACTCGGAAGGAACTGGTTCATCCCAACCAGTTTTCAAGGACCAAAGGTCTTGCATGAAAAGTTTTGCTGTGACGATAATTGGCGCCAAAAATTGGAGAGGATCAAATATTTTTGCAATCTCAGACAAAATTTGCCGCTTAGTTTGCGGTTTGATATCACTGAGATTAATTTTGAAAAAGAAAAAATCCTTT
This sequence comes from Meconema thalassinum, assembly GCA_946902985.2. NCBI lineage: Eukaryota > Metazoa > Arthropoda > Insecta > Orthoptera > Tettigoniidae > Meconema > Meconema thalassinum. The sequence goes on from OX336388.2 coordinate 613,126,273, forward strand.
TGAGGACTCCAATAGATGCCTAGAGTTTTGATAGAATTATTTTCATGAAGAAGCTCTACTGAGTCGTTGTAGACTGAAGTTAATGGAAATTTAGAAAGAAATTCTTCCGAATTAGAGTTCCACTTGCACAAGGAAAATCCGCCTCCCAAAAGCAAAGCTGTCAAATCCTTAGAGACTTGCAGGGCTTCAGGCACTGACTCAAATGAATGAAGAAAATCGTCAACGTAGAATGATGATTTTAACACTTCAGAAGCCTTAGGAGAATACAACGGGCCATCCTGTTCAGCAAGTAATTTCAACGTACGTATGGCTAGAAAAGCAGAGGGCTTTAGTCCATAGGTTAAGGTTTTTAGCCGAAAAATCTTGACAGGTTTAGTAGGCTCGTCGCGCCAAAGAATTCTCTGAAGGTCGCGCTGTTGTTGATCGACCAAAATCTGCCTATACATTTGCTTGATATCAGATATCACTGCGATAGGGAACAAGCGAAAATTCATCAAGACAGAAGAAATGTCAGATTGAATAGGGGGGCCTGATAATAATGTGTCATTCAGAGAAGTTCCATTGGCATCCAAAGCAGAGCCATTAAAGACCACCCTTATGTTTTCCTTTAAAATCTCATTCTTCCAAACTGGATGATGATTGAGGTAAATGACTTCAGATGGGGTGTAAGAAGCCTCATCTTTCTTGGTAACAACCTCCATGTGATCAAGTGCCTCATATTCCTCCATAAACGTGGAGTATTGAGCTTTAACAACAGGGTCACGTTTAAATTTGTTTTCCACAGCATAGAGTGCTCTAAGAGCCCTAGGGTGTGTTTCAAATAAAAGAGGTGGATTATCCACTCGGGGCATTGTTACAACAAATCTACTCTCTGAATTGCGTTTGGTTGTTTCACGAAACAGTTTTTCACACATTTCATTTTCAACCGAGGAAGGTGAAACTGAATCTATAGTTTCGATTTTCCAAAATCTTTCTAAGTTGTAATCGAGACTTGTATTGACAAAATGACATTGAGAGAAATTTTGAAACGACTTACGAGGGACCTGACCCGTTACTAACCAACCTAGCTTGGTATGATGAACAAACACTCCAGGTGATATTTTAACCTTAGAGCTAAGGAGACATTGCCAAAATACTTGGGCACTGAGAAGTATGTCTACCGGGGCGCTCGTATTAAATGTTGGGTCCGCCAACTGAATGTTATGAGGAAATTGCCATTTTCTAATTTCAAAAGAAGTACTAGGGGTATTACTGCCAATAGTATCAATGGCAAGGCAATTCAACTGAAATGTTGTGTTAGAATTAACAGCATCTTTGATGTGAACACGAACAAAATGCAAAGATTTTACATTGCTATTGTTAATACCGGTAACCTGAATTAATGTAGGTTGCTTGGGAAGACCAAGTTTCTTAATGAGACGCTCACTTATGAAGTCATGGGTGGCGGCATTATCCAATAGGGCACGTGCTTCAAGCCATCTACCAGAAGAGTCTTGAACTTTTATTAACACGGTTGATAGTAGCACCTGGGAACTACGAATTGAGCTAGAGCTCTGAGTATAAGATTGCGCATTAGCTCCTGGGGATGCATCTTTAGAACATCCAGGGGAAGGAGCCTGACGTGGCTTTTCAAACCTATGAAGCAAGGTATGATGTTGAGCCTTGCAATGGGAGCAAGTATTTTTAGATAAGCAATCAGGCACCATATGCCTGGTTGACAAACAGTTATAGCAATATCTTTTTTGAGCTATTAATTTGCGTCTTTCATCGGTAGAAAGGGCTTTAAAGGCAACGCAGGAATATAACCTGTGAGGTGCTTTACAGAGAATACAATCCGTTGAGTTATGCTGAACAGTAAAGACAGCAGATTTGTTTATTTTGGCACCGACTGGTTTCACAACATTAGATTTGTTATCTGCACTTCCTGACATATGACAGGCTACAGCTGACAAAACCTGACATCTATTATTCATAAACGTAAGCAATGAGCCATAAGTATATGAAGTGTCATTTGTTAGTTCCCTCTCCCATGCCTTTAAAGTTGATGAATCAAATTTAGAAGTAACCAAGTGAATCAAGAATAGATCCCAATGCTCAACTGGTTGATTCAACCGTGCCAATGCTCTGACGTGTAGTTGGACCGTGTCACTTAAGGCTCGCAGTGTTGACAAGCTGTCAGCTCGCGATGCGGGCAGGTTAAATAAGGCTTGAATGTGCCTCTGTAAACATAATTTTTCATTGCCATAACGGCCTTTAAGAAGCTCGATAGCAATGTTATAGTTTTCTCCTGTTAAGGGAAGTTCTCTTATAAGTTGAAGGGGTGGCCCCTGCAAAATGGATTTTAAGTAATGAAATTTCTGAATTTCCGGAAGTGTGGCATTATTATGTACTAATGAACTGAACAATTCAAAGAATGATTGCCACATCTCTTCCTTTCCTGAAAAATGCGGAATTTCAATTTTAGGTAGCAATGGTTTGATACCATTCCCATGGTCGCTAATTCTTCCTTGAGTTTCCTCTACCTTCAACGCCAGGGTCAAAGTTCTTACTAATGCCACAGCCTGAGCGTGTGTATCAAAGTAATTACTCTCTACTTCTTCCCTATCTGATTGATGTTCTGGACTTTTGATTTCAATTTCAAGCTGCACGAGATCATATTTCTCGTACGCCTGTTCAAAAGCTTTTAAACGCTGAGATATAATATCAAGATTTTGTTCCTCTTTCGGTAGAGTGGCTAGATATTTTTGAAAACGGGTAAGTTGACCTTTGTAGGCCGCCCGAGAGTTTAACAGTTTATCGTCTATTATTACTGGCATGGCTGGGAAGTTGGAATAACTCACCTACCAAAGCTGCTTGCGGCACCAGACGGACCTGCTTTCCAGAAAGAAACCAGTTATGGAGTAAGCTGGGATTGTCTCCGCTTTCCCGCAGATCTCCTGCGCTAGCCACGATATACTGAAATGTATAAGGCAAATATTAGATTACACAAGTTCTGTTTTTTTTTTTTGGAATAGAATTTGTGGTCTCAGAATAAAGGTTCTGGGTTCGACCCCGGGTTTCGGCACCATGGAAAAGGGTGTGAGTAGTTAGCACCCCAACTGGGAAAAGGGGGATTGGGATTCGGGCACACAGTGAAATTTAAATAGAGCGATGAGGAAGAGACCAAATATTGATAACCAAGGTTTGATACATTTATTTGATTTGTGAAGTAATAACAAACATTTTCATTTGGAAGAATAATTAAAAGAAGCTAATAAAAAATGCAAGGTTTCTCCAGGAAACTTAGAATAAAGAAGAATTATAATAAAAATGCATAAAAAGGCCACATAAAGGCGATTAAAAAAGTATGTTTAAGAAAAATATCTAAAAACAAGCAAGAAGCAAGAAGAAAGGCTTAGCCTTGAAAAAAAATGTATAAACCAAGTGAAGGTAGTTCACGTTACCAATAATTCGATACTTTTGTCCTTAGTATTTGGCCCGCAGGAAGCGGGTTGTGATCCAAACGAAGGGTTCCTCTAAGCTGCCTCGGCATGCCTTGCGAGAAAGAGGGATGGTGGCTCCATTGGCGAATTGCACCCCGCCGGAACAGACCTCTTGGTAATGATCTGTTTAGCGGTTTACAATCAATTGTAGTTTCTCATCGCCGAGTTGTAGTGAGTTAGCGGGCTGACTTAGTTGCTGCGGTGAAGGTCGTTGACTCATGCCTCGCCCAGCATGACAGAGTCCGAGTGATGAAGCATGCCGCCTGGCAAGGTTCCAGCCACTCAATGTTTACAAACAGGGCCTTCCCAAGAAGGGCCTTGCTGTGGAACGGCAGGCAGCCGTGGTCAGACTGGTTCAAGCAGGTGGATGTAGACAAGGCCGCAGAACGGCGAAGCGGAGAATTTATAGTGGAAATGACGACAGCGCGTCGAACAATCCAGAATGAAGGCGGGGCGTCAAACAGCCAATCAGCGCACAGCCCAAGCACATTGCGACGGTTGCCGCTGAGATGAGCACAGTACCTCATGAAAAAGTGTGACAGAATGGTGCGTCTAGAAAGACACTTCAAAAAAAGGTGAGTTGACAAGAATAATAAAGAACAACAATTCAAATGAACCGTAAGTTAAGTAAATAATCAGAACACCGTGTTCATACTGCAATTATAACGGAAAAATAATGGGGCAAAATTAAACGAGTGTTTCAAACCGTGCGGGAAACATAGCCACAAAAAAAAAACATTCGCGAAAGCGAACAACCCCTCTGACTTTCATTAATGGTACAGGCATAATTGGAACGGTTTGTTTACTTCCGATTTCTTTCAACAATACTTCCGTGACTAAGCTCACCTGGCTACCTGTGTCAATTAAGCATCTCACTCTAATACCTCCAATACGTGCATAAATAATCGGTAATTGTCTGATGACAAATTTCTCGGTTCTTCACCACTTCCTCCAGGCAATCGTCCGGGAATGCTAGCCACTCTTCTATGTTTGCAACAATCAACTCCTCCCGCTCCCTGGTGTCCTTCGTCTTCAGGCTATCTGGTTTTGGTTCATTCGAGGTTTTTTTTTATCCTGGGACCCATTCGTTGTGTTCCGCCGGTTGTCATCGCGCCTCTCCTGCTGTCGTAATAAGCTTTCTGCCCCCGCTCCTTGGTGATTATCCGGGCTCTACCTATTTGCCATCGCACGCCCCCACTTCTCTTTCTCCATCTCTTCGGCATTTAACTCATCCAAATACTTCTGTGATTCGACGTACCGCTCATTCCAACCATTGCGATAGTCTCCCTGATTATCTTGGCGATAGTTCCTCGTATTGTTCCACCTGCCATCTCCGTTCCTTCGGTAAGGTCAACCCTGCCTTGGGTTTCCCCTCCAGTTGGTATACTCTCGCTGGTATGTCCATTGATTGTGCTGGTTCTGATTGTTATGATTATAATTATCTCGGCGATTCTGAAAGTTCCTATTATTCTGATTGAATTGGTTTCGGCCATCAAACTCTTGCCGTCTCGGTGTAAATTGCGTTCCGGTCGATTGTGTTTTTGCTTGGTTACTCTGGTTGTGATTGGTTTGGTGTCCCTGAACCACTTCAGCTGTGTTAACACACTCCATGTTCCTTCTCCCTGTCTGCGGACTAACCATACTCGTCTCATCTAGATGGCGGAGTAACTCTTCAGCCTGAACTGCGGTCTTGATAATACCGGCCACTAAGAACTGCTGAATATTCATTGGAAGCTGCTTCCCAATGGTTAAAACCATGTTTTCCTCAGTAGGGGGGTCGTCAGAATCGTGGAATTTAACCAGCTGTTGGCTAAAGAATTCGGAAAATCTGGTAGGATGTGTGCTGTGATATTTCCTCGGGTATAAATCCATTCTCACCCCCTTCTGCAAAGAAGGACTCCAGAACTTTCTCAAGAACGCCTCTCTAAACTGTGCCATGTCAGTAAATGTGTATTTAAAACTCAGGAACCAGATTAAGCTTGGGCCCTCCAAAAACTTCTCCACAAGTCGCAACTGTTTAGCGGGACTGACATGTTGATCGTTAAAGTAGTCATCCAGCTGACGTAAAAATGCTTTGGGAGTGGATCCTGAGTTCTCCCTGAATTTATCGGGTTTGAAAGCATTCCCCCTAATTACCTGTATTAATTGGGCAGGTGCCAAGCCGGGTTGTGGTGTTGACGTCTCCCCTCTGTAATGTTGGAACGTGTCGCTCGTTATCTTAGGACTTTGACCTCGGCTCGTATCCTCAGCCAACTTCAAGCCCACCGGACTTCCAATGCTTCCCTGTTTGCCTACTGTGTTTTCAGCAGAGAATAAAGTTGCGTTTTCTAATGACCTTATCTCATTTTTAATTATGAGGTCTGTGTGTTCTTGGAGTTTGGACTTCATGTTTTCCTCCAAAGCCTGCACTCTAGAATTGTATTCACCTAGCCGCTTTAAAATTGTTAGCCTGTCTTCTTTAGTTTCGTTTACCTGCTGCACCCAATCTTTCCGGATCCTGTTCTTCAAACTGCTAATTTTTTCTTCGCTCCTTTCCTGATTCTTCTCTAGCTCCTCTCGTATTTCTTCTCGTGTTTTAACTAATTGTTCTCCGACCTCTTCTCGTATTACCTGCTGGGTTTTACTTAATTGGTCTTCTAAGTTTTCCTGATTTTTATTTAGCTGTTCTCCTACCTCTTCTCGTATTACCTGCTTGGTTTAATTAATTGGTCTTCCAAGTTTTCACGCAAGTGCATACGTTCTGTCTCTGTTTTGATTGCGAGCTTATCGATTTCCTTTATTAATTCGAGTACGTTACAATCGACTGAATTAATCTGTTCCTGTAACTTATCCTGTGTACTTTTTATTCCAGCCGTGTTGTTTACGCATGCTGCCTCGATTTGTTTTAATTTATCGGCTACCATTTCATCGAATTGTATGAGTTTATTGTCGACTTTGGATTCCAAGTTCTTAATTTCTCCTAATTGTTTTGCGTTATTTTCCGCTACCTCATCTGCCAGTTTCTCTAATCCTACCCTAGTACTTTGGTTTATGTCACGGGTGATTTTCTCTAACTGCTCTGTTTGTGTTATTACCTGTTCTGATAGTTTATGGTTCAGTTCATTTAATTGTTTATCGGTATCCAATTTCTGGACCTGCAATTGGACCGTAATGTCATTTAACTGTTTATCACTATCTATCTTCTGCGTTTGTAATTGCATCGTAATATTACTTAATTGTTTATCATTGTCTTCGCTCATTTCCTCCTTCATGTTCTTTAACTGTTCTTCCGTTTTCGCGGACATCTGCATAGACATCTGCTCTAACTGTTCTTCCGTTTTCGCGGACATTTGCACTAACTGTTCTTCCGTTTTCGCGGACATTTGCTCTAACTGTTCTTCCGTTTTCGCGGACATCTGCATAGACATCTGCTCTAAAAATACCTTGATCTCTTCGACACTAGCCATCGCACAACACACAAATATAACCAGAGAAAAACAGGGTCATGCACCGGGGTTTCAGTCATACACACGTACACATGTCATGATATTTAAATACTACTGATTCTAATTTAATAAAATTTTCAGTAATCAAATTTACTGAATGACTCTTATTTCCAAACAACAAAATAACTCCCTTGTGATCTGCTTTTAAATTCCTAACCAACAGAATTTACGAACAACACCAATTAACCGAAGTTAATTAAATGTAAAATATAAGGCAACACCTTCCTGCTTTGACTGAGTTCAATAATATGCAAATTTTCTAATTTTAATGCCGGGCGCCAGAACAAGTTTATAACAAATACAATATCAACTTCTAACCTTGTTCAATATTTCTAACCTTAAGAACTCAGTGATTTTACTAATGCACATGGCGGTACAAAATCGCCTCAATTTACTGAATTTACTTTTGCCCGCTTGACGTGGCATCATTTCTCAACGAAATAAATATGAGGTCAGCAAAGCAACAACAACAACAATCCCCACTTGGGCAGCCATTATTATTTTATGAACCCTTGCAAAGAAGCTTATGAGACTCAGTTTCGGGAGGTGTAACAGTCCATTTCGTAAGTTGTTGTTAAAGCGCTTCATTAACATGCAGGGTAACATATAACAAAATAACATGCAGGAAAAAGTGAAGCCAGGGTTAAAACAAATGAATTTAATGACAGATCAGCTATTTACAAAAAGAAATAACAAACAAAACTCCCAAAATGACTCCCACTGAATAAATTAATTTGCCAAAAACTAGGCCTAATCTCAGGAGAGATTATTACTCGGACCAAATGTCCCAAACTCTGCAATGACAATTTGTGACGTGTGTGCTGTTCTACCTGCTCAACGATGAGTACAATTGAATGCATGATTCGTCATCATCCAGATAAACTTTCAGAAGACGAATGTGCATTGCTTAGAGCTAGACAGACGCGGGGAACAACTATACACAACTTAAAACTAAACCGACACTTCCTATACTAAAATAAACAACAAATAATTTCCGCTTGAAATTGGAATCAAGAACTGCCGTAGCAAAACATTACTGCCTAAAATTAGGACTTCTCAAAAAACAACACAAGTAAGTTAACACGTGACCAACAAATGAAAATATACATATGACCGCCGTCATTTTTACAAGTAAATACAACTACACCACACGGGTGTCACACTAACAAACATGAACTGGGTCATAGAAAAATCACTAGGCTCAAAGCCAACATTTACATCATTAACACAATATTTCATCCATACGACATGCAATAATTCGTAACAAACGTGGCGAACTCCCCAATTAATTATGGTCCAAATAACCATCACAAAAGAACAGGTTTGCTAATGATAGCTTAATAGGGGTCAGTCGGACAACAAGACTGCCTAACAAAATAAGTCACCGAGGCTAGACGGGCGCTAAGTGGAAATCTGCACATCTGTCAACCCACGTGTCAATAACCTCGACCTCCCAAGGCACGGGATCGAGTCTCGAAGAAGCGTGCCCCAAAGCACAATATATACGTGTGTGTGTGTCAGAACAAAATATATCTCAGCATTTCCCCTAGGAAATCCAAGAATCAGCATTGGACAAGGTACAGTAGCCTCCTCGGAGTGCCCTGCCTTTCCATCAGAAATACAACAACAGCAATATGAGGGCGGTAGCACCATCTACCCCTCTTCACGAAGAATCAAAACACACACTTGACACAAGAACACACACAGAATCACACGCATGGGTTTGACAGAAACCTGAAATAAAATGACATAAATATTTTTCCACCAGCTCGCGCTTCCGTTCTAGTCTGTGACTGACGAACCTGAAAAGGACTCAAAAAAAATCTAAAAAAAATTAGAACTAAGGTGTTCTACAATTACATCTTAATTTGTTGCGCTCGGCAACCCTAGTATGATTAATAACCTGTTCAGCAAACATCTTACAATAATTACCTCCCTTTCCTTTCAAAAATATGAACTTTAATAAAGCACCACTTATCGAATGTAACGAGTTTCGCATCCGCATGGATAAAAAAAATCACGTACACACGCCGTGTACATTAAATATGACTCCAAAGAAAAATAAACAACAAACAACTCTGGCCACGCGCCAACGTACATTTAAAAACAATAGTGTTGGGTGCAAAAAAAACAAATCTAAACAAGAAAAAGAAATAAATGAACTATTTACAAAGTTCCCCCGCCTTATCTAACTACATATTGAGTAAATCAATTTTTGTACATCACCGTATCAGCTTGCAGAACATATAACCTCCGCCCCGGCTCATTTCCCTACGGGAAATTAGCCCTCCATCGTAGACGTCGTAGAAGCGATGTTCATCAATCCGTCTCCTGGCCAAACGTCGGACATCTTGGAGTAGTCTCTTGGACAGAAATGTGCAATGTTAATATAAATTGCCTAGCTATAATCGCTGTGAGTTACTACTTTCACCCACGAATGTCCGATGCGATCAATGATCGAAGACTTTCCCTAGCTTAGCATTCGCATACACACGCACAATTATCACTTGAAAAATATACAATACAAAATTTACATAAATTATACACTTCAAACACATCGTCACTGGCTTGAAAAACAAGTCTTAAACCTGACTGTCTCGCAGCCGTTATCTCGCTAGATATCTCACTGCTCTCCGTGAACCTTGCCCGCTATGAGCACTACTGGAATGTTAGAAAAGTCTTGCCCATTAAGAGCTGAAAATCGTGACGCAGACTGGCGTGACCTTAGCTCACCAGAGCTCAAAACAGTTGTCACTAGTATGATCATTAAGAGCGGTAAATCGCGACGCAGACTGGCGTGACCTTAGCTCACCAGAGCTCAAAACAGTTGACTTCGAAACAGCTTCTCCTCGATCAATTTATTGGAAACTGACTGACTGAGGTGGAGTGGGGAGAATTAAGAAAAATATTCTAGAGGTTTCATCTCACAAACTTGGGACTAGTATCAATCTTCATCATTTTATTCAAACGTCTCAGCGCGCTTATGCGGAGTTGTTTCGGATCGGCGGTTCTTTAGATATGGGTTCCCGCGCCTTTTTTAGAGGGTACGCCACCCATCGCGTGGTTTTGGCGTGGTCTCATCTGATTGGGTGATTCAATCCTAGGTCGGTTGAAACTCACTCGTGACCATCCCCTAATGACTCCAATTTTGGTGCGCGTTGTTACACAATTTGTCCTTGAACTCGGCTTACTCGGTCGTCTTCAAGATTAACTACCAAGCCTGCCTATGTGGTAATCATTGCAACACCCTAACTTGTGTTCCCCTTTGTCAATTTCCACATGTACTGCCTGGGCCTCAGTAATAATAATACTAAATCATGAATACTTATTCATCGCAGATTAATAAGGGTTCAATATATTTATATATATATATATATATATATATACACATACATAAATTATATATAAACTTTCGAACTGACGGTGGTTTTGGGGTCTGGGGGATGTGAAACGCGAAGATATGTCGAAATTTTCTGGAAGTCGAAACATGGGACCCATTGCAATAGTTAGCTTTCTAATGAAATCTACCTAACACATATGAATGGTTCGATGACAGTGAATCAGACGTCGCTGCTATATGATGTATCTTCCAGTTATTCCAAGCGTTATTAGAAAGTTATTTACATTCTATTTCTCTACATAGATTACTCATTCTAAATGCAAGGTAGACGATATCGATTGAACTAAACTTTATTTATTGTTGTTTTTGTTGCTGTTGTTTCATTTAGGGGCGTTGCGATATTGTGGCCATGTAGCCACATATACAAGGGTGAGTGAAGAAACTGTTTAGTTTACAAGTTACAAGTTACAAGATAACATACGGTGTAATCTTTATGCCCCTGTACAGTAATTAGGATGAAAATCCTATCGTGCGCCAATAAATAAATAAATAAATAAATAAATAAATAGACTGTCTGAGAGCCTGTGTCATTGTGACGGCTATATCAGCGAGTGTATATTTTAATTGAGGCTTGCATTTTGGTTAGAGGCGTCAGTGGACTTAGTTCGTTCCTCAGTTTAGGGGCTGCGACAACGCGGCCATGTAGCCCCGTATAGCCTACTTTGTAGAATCTGTCTGATAATCGGTGTTAATTGTGATGGCTGTATTAGTGTGTGTCATCTGTAGTCCGGCTCCGTGGCTAATTGGTTAGCGCACTAGGCTTTGGCCCGAAGTGCCCCGGTTTCGATTCCCGGCCGAGCCATCAGTGATTTTAATCTCCTGGGGTTAATTCCCGTGGCTCGGGGACTGGATGTCCGTGACGTCTTCATCTTCACTTCATCCTCATTACGACGCGCAGGTCGCCAACGGGAGTCAACTAGAAAGACCTGCACTCGGCCTCTACGGAGGCCACACGATTATTATTATTATTATTATTATTATTATTATTATGTTATCTGTAATTCAGATAAGGGCTGCAGATGATCAATTTCAAGTAGTCTTTACCTTTGCTACCAAATACTACCGTCAAAGGCACCTAGCTGCGAACTTGGCTACTAGATGCCACCGCAAACGGCATCTGGTTGAAAACGTTGGAACTTAACGGAGCGTTAATCAAATCTAACCTACAAATTTAGCTTCACACAATTGTAGTTTGTGGAAGGTTCATTTACATGCCTTAAATCTATGGCTTGGGCCCACTGGCTTTACTTCCCCTCCAATGGGAGGCATCCTGAGGAATTTTAACGCTCTTAAAAATCCGACGACTTCGACCGGGTTTGAACTCGCGATCAGTGGATTTAATTTAGATAGTCTACCATCATTGCATTCACCTGGAGTAAAAGTAGGAAATAATTGAAAATCATTTCTAAGCTGGCTGAGATAGGAATCGAATCCACCTTTCCTCATCTTTGCCTTACGAGACTGAATAAACCCCGTTCCAGTCCTTAGACTAAAATTCAATTTATTTGCAGAGCTGGGAATCGAAGCCCTGACCTCCGTGGTGACAGCCAAGACAGTTAGTTACTTGGCCACCAGGTATATCAACTATACTTTAAGGTACCGTATGCCTAAACTTAAATAGTTAAAAATAGAATATCGGCTTTCACGACTAACATAATTAAGGCCAGCAAATCAATTTCATATTTGACGTGAGTGTTGCGGGCTCTCAGCGTGCTGTTCAAAATTCGGTACACTCGGGTTAAACTGCGTAACACACAAGGCAAAATCCTAGAATATTTCTTGGCGTTAAAGTAATAAATGTTAAAACAATGCTGGCCGAAGCTGGGGTGATAGGCTCGCTCGCTAGTTCCTAAACTCACTCCGAAGCTAGTAATTTAAATTTCCACTGAATGGAGATTGTTGGAAGAAATGAAAACGTAATAACTCGTATAGTGGGTGACCGAAACAGCGTTGGCTTGACACCCTACATGACGATCTAGGAATTGCCCGATTTCTTCCTGACATGGCACAGAACCAAAGACGCAGACGCTGCTAATTTGAGGGACAAATGCAAAAGAAAAAAAAGAAGACGTATAGTGGGCGATGTAAACTGGGTAAACTGTTAAAGATACTGGGCGAAGCCGGGGTGGGTTACTAGTTGCATATAAATTTAAACCTGAACACAGTGATCAGGATCTGATGATGACCACTTGAATGTCGAAACGTGTGTTCCTAAGAAATTGCCCCATTATGACAGTGATCATAACTAAGTTAGTTAGTTAGTTATTGTTGTTTTAAAGGGCGGTACTACGAGGTCATCTGCCCCTGATCATAACTAATAGATGTAATTTTCTGGCTGCGTAGCTCAGCAGTAACGTTCTCGCTTGCTGTCCCCAAGGTTGCAGAATTAAATCCTGGTGCAGTCAGCTGGCATTTGAGGGTGCGCAAAAGCGAGGGAGCCGTGTAAGTAAATTTATTGGCACGTTAAAGATCCCCTTCGGGGCGAAATTCCGGCACCCCGGCGTCTCTGAAAGCCGCAGTAGTTAAAAGGACGTTAAACAAATAACATTATTATTATTATGCATGCATATTATTTTCATGAGTGTTATTTACTTATTTATTTATTCATTAATTTCTCATAAGGAGAGCGTTACAACACAGTCAATTTTCATGTTTCATGCCGGCCCTTTCTTCTTTTTTCCCAAAAACCTCTCATATACACACTATGCTTCCTCTTTCTCTCCTCCGTCCACTTCTTTCCCGGTTGTCTCTCTTTGGGACCTTCCTCGAACTTCTGCTGTCTAAGTTTTTCTCTGTATGTGCTCCTGTCTGCCATGTCTTTTGTAGAGATGTTTAGTTTCTTGAGGTCTTCCACGGTTTCCTTTACCCAATTGGTTTTTAGTGTACTATTCGTAACTATATTAAAAATTGTCTTTGTCAGTCTATCTTCCTATGTATATGTCCATGAAATTTTGCCTTCTTTTCCTCTTGTTGTTTGTAATCGTCTCTGTCTGTTTGTTCAGTTCTATTGTCTGTTATTTACTTATTATTCATATAGGCCTATTACGAACATTTTGACCCACCCAGTCATTGGACAAGCTCGTGTTGACCGACTGAAGAGTTATAACTGACAGTACAAAGTTTTATCATGAAATTCAGAAGGTTCAGACATAACGCTTATTTTCCAGTATTTGTAAGTAAGAATACTATCATGTGTAACTCTAGCGAAGAGATCTTTTAAAATTGTTCGCAGAGGAATGTATTCATCCCAAATAAGTCTATGATCTTAAAGAAAGCTGCGCTCAGTTCTCAGGGATCTGAAATGGACTACAGACTTTCTAAAGCCACTTAAGATTCCGCTATGCTACCGGAATAACAAAGATAAGATGATAAAGAACTCAGCAATCAATCAGGAGATGAAGTAGGCCACAAGAAAAGAGGTCATGAGTGGAATACGTTACATCTCTCTAGGCTGGGAAACTTGGCTTCGCATCTCAATTCATTCACTCCTTTTCTGAATTAACATCACATAGGCACGAACTGGGATTTGTTTTACTTAAGAACGCGTTCTGAATACCGTTATATTTCATAAGTACTTCTCTAAGCAAGTAATTCATTTTCTTATGAAGTCGAAATAGCCTAGTGTGATCTAGAAATATTGAGGTGAATGGACATGGATGTGAAGAATCATTCTCTCATAATCATGATCGGAGCTTTCTCTAGTCGACCCCGAAGTGTAGTAAGTACCTGTCTATCATCTCCGACGCCTGTGTTCGATTCGTGGTTCTACCCAAGAAATTTAATTCTGGTCTGAGGACTGAAACGCGATATCCTGAGTCTCATGAGGCAGAGATTGAGAAGAGGTGGGTACGATCTCCATCTACTCTAAAACAGGTTTACTGTGGTTTGCCACTTCTAATCTAGGCAAATGCCTGGATTATGAGGCCACGGCGTCTTCTTTCAATCATACACTCGATTATTAAACAGTTTCACTCACACCCTAGTACACTGGGCGAAGACTAAGGAAGTGCGGGAGGATATACTTGTGGCGAAAGTCTCTCTTGAAGATGCACAAGACAGCGTTTACGGCGAAAGGAAAGTGGCAAACGCAGGCCCTGTAATAAAGCGAGATTAATGTTAGAAAGAGGAAGGCAAGACCCGTTTAAATATGAAGAATGGTGAATTATTTCCCCACGGAACTACTTGGTAAGTTCTTACTTAAGGTAAAACGTTATAATTCGTGTGTATTAACATGCACGAGGCCAGTGAACTACTCAAATTCACATACCGTACAATAAATTCTTATGAAAGCTGGCAATTTATTTTATAATAAAGTCAAAGTAGAGTGAACTATAGATATCGAGGTGAATGGAAATGATGAATCCTTCTCCCATGATGCTGATCGGCACATAAGCTAGTCAATTATGAGCAATACATCGTCTTATTATTTTCCCATTTGTAACTATACTATTGATCGATAGAAAATAGTGAAAGATAACGGCATCTTGCGATTATATGGCATTATGTTATTATATCATTAATTATCTTCATTTTATTCATGAGTATCACCTCTTCATCGTAAATCTGTTTTTATAATGATCAATAAGAAACATAATGTGATACACGAGTGCTCAAGGGTATCGATTGGGACTGTCGACATGTGGTGACGTAACCAGCCGTGAGAAAAATAGTGGAAAAGACTAACATTGCCAGATATGCGGCATGGCATTAACAACGATGTCATTAGTCTACAGTAGATAGCCTTATTTATTGTTCATTCCTTATTCGAGTTGGAAGTAACATATACATAAACCTAATATACAGTGATTCTAAGGTTTTCCATACCATTAATACCATTATAATTTTGTTAAAGGTGGATCAAACATGCAAAGTTCACCAGATTTCTAGGCCTTTTCATTTGGTTAGCTATTTATGTATTTATTTATTTATTTATTTATTTATTGCAGTGAGAATCTTGGATGATGACTATTGAGTTCGTTATTAATCTAGCTGGCCATCTGATGAGTGATTCTGTGACCAAATTATTAGAATATACATTTTCTCAATTGTTGTTAAATATACTGCACGCCAATCAATACATAACTACAACATATTGATTCATACAGTATATCGAAGGTACATGTTTCAACTTATTAATGAGGTTTTCTTCAGACAACATAAAGCATATATATTTAAAATATTATTGTTATACCTAGGCCTAATTCTACTAGGTAATGTTGGATAAGTAAGAAATTCCATATTAAATATTATAACTATATCTAAACCAACGTAATGAAATGGATATCCATACAAAAAGGAGAGTAAAATTAATAAAATATATTATATTGTTTCTCAGGAAAATTCCAAAATGATATCCAAATGCTCAGCTAATGCTGCAACAGAAAACTGATTAATCAAAAATCTTAGTGAAACTCTTTAAGACTGTCGAAATGTGTTGGGTATACATTTTCAGGTGCCAACTAGTAAGTACATTTTACAGTTAGATTAATCTTTGTATTATCATAAGATAATTTTAAATTGTTTAGGCCTAGGCCTGTGCCGCTTTTTTATGAATAACATACTCCTTCCGCAAACTTCAAATTGTTACATTCAAATGCCACTGTCGAGTGCACAAAGTATTTCTCTTATTGATAAATTACAGTATATGTAACATGGACCGTACACTATAGGATTATTCGTAAATAATTAATATCAACAGTGCAGAGTCTTCACTGCTAGGAGCTCCTAATTTCCTGATGAAGTTGTTTTGAATTATTGCCCACTTTTGTGGTGTAAATGCACCCCAAATGCATTGTACAATGCACATTAAGGACTGTAGTAACATACAGAATGTATGTGAATAAGAAGGATTTATTCTCATGCGTGTCTTTAAGCCAATATCACAATTATTATAAACATTCGACCACAGTTGCAGATGATAGAAATTTTTTGTTGGTCCCTTGACTTGTAGATTACTTTATTATCTATGCTCTTATTTACTGAGTAACATACTGAGGTGGCCCTAACTTAGGTTTCAGTTGAAAATTTCAATTTTCTCTTCTGTGATGTTTTTGGTCCTCAGCATATTAAAATATCATAGGAATTTTTTTTGGAGCAAAAATTTGAATCAGTTTCCGAGATAAGGGCTTTTTGTAGTTTTTCAATATTGGCAAACATCATTTAGCAAATCATAATTGATCTACCTTTCTTTGACAGCCATTACTTACAACTGTTATTTTTATGCAAATAAGGTACGTTATATCAAATTACTGCACCGAACTGCGTGAAATTTTCACAGTATCTTTATGTGCATATGTGCTTTAATCTGATCTAAAATTATGACTGCAGTATTTTTCTAACTTGAGAAAAATTGCATTGCTTCAAAACTTTCTAAACTTATCAAATAAAAATGTACAGATAAAATGTTAGAAGCACTAGAATCATGATTCTAATTTGGATTGTAAGCTATGAAATCATTTTCTATTGTATTGAGTTTAACTTCAACAGTTAGGTCATAAATGTACCGTTTGCGTAATATTTTGTTTTCAAAAAATCATTAATTATGTTGGCATATGCCTTTCCAGCAACTTAACTATTTTTTCTTATCAACGTAAATGTTGATACATTTTCATTACATTGACTCAGTAGATTGTGTGGTAGGAGCATATTAAGAAACTGAACTGTTTTGTTCAAATATTCAGTTAACGCCACTTTAATTACTTGCTTAGTTAGCAGTTTAATAGTAGCTCAGCTAATTGGTTGGATATATGTTTTGTTACATAATTGTTAATTGTTCTTTAGCTAATTATTGTGTTTGCTTTGTTGTTTGGTTCTCTGTTAGCGTGTTACTGTATCAGTTATTGTCTTGGCTGACTGACTAATTTTCTTATACGCTAAATACAATATTTAGACATCCTATGATCCTCAGAACATTTATGAAATGACCAATACGTCCAAGTTAATTGGTCTTCAATGTGAAGACTCTAGGTCGTCAGGGGCCACCATGCTTACAGCTGGATATGAGCGTTTACCACGCATGCGAGTTTAACGCAGGTTTGATAACGTCTATCACACTGTGTTCTAGCTGTCGTGAGGAACACCTTTCTAATTGAAATCCCTGCAAAGTACTAAAATACCTTGTTTGACGGGCAGGTGCGCAGCACCACGTTTATCGGTTTGAATGAGACGGAATAATTTCCTTCTGCACGCACATTTTAACCAGGTGCTCCTAAGTCCTTTTGAAGACATTATTTGAAATTTCGTTTATTGTATCTAAGTGAATTTAAGTGTAATCTACAATAGTAACTAATGAATTTGGATATGCATAGTTTCCTCCGAATCATCCTGTATTTAACTAGCACAAAGCGAACATTCACCAGTCTGTAGCACTACATTTTGCCAACACACGGTCTGCGGTAGCTCAACCCTCACAGACGCTATTAACCAGTGTACGCTTATTAGTCGGAGCTTCAAATTGTTACTGTTTACAAAAAGTACAAAATTCACTACCAAATTGCAAGAACATTTGGGGGAATTTTTTCATGAACCAAGTCGTTTGTATACCTTCTACAATACTTGACAAAAACTCATTAATAAGATAACTCCATTGGTTTATTGTCCACAAATTAATCTGTGGTTAGGTGTGTGAATTATTAGACTCAACGCCAGTTTTATAAAATTGCATTTATACTTTTCATTATTTAATGCAAGGGTGCCCAACCCTTTTAAACTAAGGGCCACATTGTAAACAGTTGGGGGACCTTGCGGGCCAATGAAATTCCGGGGGGTTTGAGGGGTATGGAATATTTTTTAAAAATATAGGTGCAATATGGTGAGTTTTGTGGCTGTCTGAGCTTAGTTATCTTAGTATTGTTGCCATTTGCTATATTTATTTGTAGTGCATAAAAATAAAACACTAAAAATAAATTTAAATATTTTAATAAATCTCTTTAAAATAGAAGTACGATGATATCCAATACACTCATACAGCATGAATGACAAGGAGTGAGTATTTATGTTCATTTGACACAATTAATAATGAAATAATGAAATAAATTTCACGATGATTTAGTTTAATACGACGACTGGAACTTGTTTCAAAGTTTTAGCGACACGGCACAGGCCGGACAATATAGTCTCTGCGGGCCGTATGTGGCCCACGGGTCGTAGGTTGAACAGTCCTGATTTAATGCACTAAATAGGCCTATGTTTACAAGGCGCTGCAATTATTTCAAATATTTATCCAGTAGTCTTAATTACTTTTTATTTTAAGAACGTCATAGTAAAATGATTTTATAGAGTTTCCACTAAAAAGGGCCTTGTTAAGGCAAAATGCCACTCGTTTTGTTTTAATAAACTTATTCGACGTTTCGTATGAATTTAAAGCAGAGGTACTCACAGCCGTTATACTGATCATCCACTTTTGAAATATTCAAAGATTCGTGGACCATGGTTTGAAACCACCTGATTTAGAGGGTACATTCCATAGTTAATGAAACAAAATAAAACGTACCCAGATCAGGTATCCCTTAGAATATGCAATTCTTGAAATTTCCAGAAGCAATTCCTAATGGAAAAGTTATAAGTCTACAGGGATGAAAACATTACTAAGTGGGTGATAATAGAGGTCAGCAGTTGGCAAATATATTGATTCTGACTTAATTAAATTCTTTATTTTATTCTAATAATTTACACACTTCTGTACTAAAAATTGAAACTCAAAAACTAAAAGTCATACCACAATGGTTTTGGTACCGGTGGAATGTCAAAATGACAAAATGATTTTAATAAAATATTTGGTAAAATGTGTCACAAAATTATGAGACCAGTTATCTTTCATTGAATATAAGCAAGAGATTAAACTATTAGTAGATACTCTAGGTCAGGCGTTCTCAATTTGGTGCTCTCGTCACACAAACTCCCATGAGATTCATTCTTCAATTCAAATTTTGTTGCACGAACCAGAATAATAGTGTATTCATTACAAGTTTTGACAGTCACAAATGTTATCATTTTGTGAATTACGAGTAGTATTTTTAATGTACAGTAAAAATAGTTGGATATCCCTATTCAATGAGTAACACGAAATATGCTGATTCAAATCGACTTATCTTATCTGATTGAGTCATGCAAGCAGTTGCAGCATGCCTGCTAAGCGGTGAATCCCTAGCTATTTCAGCACTTCTGAGGGAGGGAGAGTGAGATAGGAAAAGGAATGAGAGGCGCATTCTTCTTGTATAATAATAATAATAATAATAATAATAAGAAGAAGAAGAAGAAGAAGAAGAACAACAATAATAATTATTATTATTATTATTCACACAGTCACAGAGAAATAATCCAACATTGAGTCAGATTTCCGCAAGTGACGACTGAGGTTCTACGGCCACATTATGAGACTGAATGACGACCGGCTAACAAAGAGAATATTGACTTACTTACGGAAACTTAATGTGACAACAGTCTGGGTTACCCAAG
This sequence comes from Meconema thalassinum, assembly GCA_946902985.2. Taxonomy (NCBI): domain Eukaryota; kingdom Metazoa; phylum Arthropoda; class Insecta; order Orthoptera; family Tettigoniidae; genus Meconema; species Meconema thalassinum. The sequence goes on from OX336388.2 coordinate 613,146,096, forward strand.
TCCAAATTGATCTAGAAAGTGCCAACATCACACCAATAGACATAGATGATCGAATGACATTCAGACATAAGATCCACAGTTGGAAAGTCACACCTGAAGATCGACAAAGGAGACCAGGGAAAGGACGGACGGAGGAACGTCGAGTTCGACACAGTGAGATGATGAAGGAGTTCTGGAAGAACGGTAACAGAACATAATTTGATTAATGTGATCCTTTGGGTCTAAACAATGTAAATACATAAATAAATACATAATAATATTTTTATTTATTTTATTTTATATTTTATGGCCAACATTTTTTCACAGCAATCAATTTTACATAGCCTTAGCCAATTTAGTTCTTCCATTTTGCCAATAGGTTTTACATCCTCTCAGAAGTTAACTTCTTGTCTGCAGCAGAGTACACCCTCCCTTTAGTTCTTTTATTAATTTTGGTTGATAGTGTAATATGTGAGTCTTTTCTGTCAGTTTTATTGTTCAGGTCGTCAGTTGTTATTTGCAGTTCATCCTTAGTTTCTGTGATTCATTTGATCCTGGTATTGCTATTTCATAATTTTTCGACTATTTTTCTACTATTTTCCACAAACCGACTACTGTACGTTGTCGTAACAGTTGGAGAGCTGATACTCCGACGTGATGCGTCCCATGTGGCGGATAGGGGGGGGGGGGGGGTCCTCACAGGTTTATCGGCGGACATAAGTGAAATAAAATAGCTCTCGTGGACCAAATACACAACATCATCCCTCAGCGGTGCTTGCCACGGTGGGTGAGTGGTTATCGTGTCGGATTACTAACCCCAAGCTTGCATGTTCGCTCCTGGCCGTGGTAAGTGATTTTTGAAAGGCGGCAAAAATTACGGCAGGCATGTCATACGACGTTGGCATGTTAAAGAACCCATTTGAATTCAGTAGGCCGTGTTCATAATGGCAAAATTTATCTCGGGATTTTCCGCCGACCCAAAGTTCCTCATTTCTCTACTAGAAAGCGCTATAGTGTCAAGGAGCTTAACTGTCGACCAAAGTATTATGTGCACTCGAATCTAAAGGTTGTTTGTGAAGTAACCAATAGACCTACAGAAAATCCAATCACATCATAATTTTTGTCGTTCTATTTTACATTAGTTCACGTAGGTTTGGAATTTTTAATTTAAATTTTAATATTTTTATCGCAGTTGGAACACAGAAAGTGCACGTTTTTAAGCGTCTTTCAACCATGCGTCACATTTAAGAATTATTATCTCAAAAACCCGTCATTAGATCGAATCCAAATTTTGACACAATATACATTGGAATGTTGTAGGGAAACAAAGTTGTTATCATTTTTGTAAGGTAACTTTTTCTCGAATCGGGGTGGTTGGAAATTGTAGTTCTTGGTCGCGTTGTAATCCTTACACATCGAAAAGTTATGCTGTATGACTGTGAAATACGTAAATTAATTCACTTATTTTATATCAGTTGGTATTGGTAGGAGGAAATAACACATGGTTCACCAGCTAGCCGCTGCGGGGAATGCTGTACAGCGTTGCCGAAGTGGAGCCCACCGCGCATCATGGCGCGCATCACTCGGAAGTGATGAGCTCCAGCTCAGCAACGCTGTACAGCTTTTCCCGGAACGGCTAGCTGGTGCACCATGTGTTATTTCTCCGTACAAATACAAACCGATATAAAATAAGTGAATTAATTTACGTATTTCACAGTCATACAGCATAACTTTTTGATGCACAAGAATTACAACGCGACCAAGCACTACATTTTTCCAACCACCCCGAGTCGAGAAAAAGTTTCCTTACAAAAATGATAACAACTTTGTTTCTTGACCACACAAAATTTTGAAATTAATAAACCAGTTACAACATTCCAATGTATATTGTGTTAAAATTTGGATTCAATCTAATTACGGGTTTTTGAGATAATAATTCTTAAATGTGACGCATGGTTGAATGACGCTTAAATACGTGCACTTTTTGTGTTCCAACTGTGATAAAAAATATTAAAATATAAATTTAAAAATCCAAACCTACATGAACTAACGTAAAATAGAACGACGAAAATGATGATGTTTTTGGATTTTATGTAGGTCTATTGGTTACTTCATAAACAACCTTCAGACTCGAGTGAACATAATACTTCGGTCGACAGTAGGTATCTAACTTCCTTGACTTTCATAGCGTTCCAAGGAACGACGAAATTTGACACGAAAGCTGCCCTCTGGGTTTCAAATAACAAAGCCTGCACCCAGCACCCGAGGCCATACGATATTATTATTATTATCATTATTATTAATATGATATTAAACTACAGAAGGCAGTTCTGTTAAAAACTTGCCATATTGTCAGGACGATCCTTGGTGAAAATGGTCCAGTCCATCACTCAGCAAGACTCGAAAATTATTCAGATGGAAACAGCTCATCCTATAAATGAAGAAGGCTCGTGAAGAGTGCGGGCACGAAATGAATGTGAGGTTCGTGTACAGTGTAATTTACATATATTGTATTTCAGTGCAGATGGTTCCTTGCTAAGGTCGAACTGAACTGTAATTTAAAATGAAACCGGGTATTTTCTGTGATAATGATGTCAAAAAATAATGAAGGATAATAATATTAATAATAATAATAATAATAATTATTATTATTATTATTATTATTATTATTATTTAGCGTAAGGCTTTTAGTGCCGGGAGTGTCCGAGGACATGTTCGGCTCGCCAGAGGCTGAAGCTGCTTCAAGCGGACACCCATAGGTTGAGCTACAAGTTCCGTTCAATTCCAAGTAGTTCCAACTTTCGCTACCAGATATCACTGACACCTAGTTGTGAACGTTGATAGAGTGTCACAACGAAATCTAACCTAGAAATTTAGCTTCACATAAGTTTAGTTAGTGACAGGATATTTTATATGCCATAAATCTATGACATGAGACCGCCGGCTTTACTTCCCCTCCGACGGAAAGCATACTGAAGGATTTTAACGCTCTTAAGAAACCCGATGACTTCGGCCGGCTTTGAACCCGTGATCTTGGGCACAGCTGTTCAGCATGCTACCAACTACGCCACCGAAGCCGCTAATAATATATTAATATTAATATCCGGTATAATGGTGCCCGGCTACTTGGTATGACATAGAGGTGGTGCTTACCGTCCCAAACAGATTGAGAACGCCTGCTCGGGATATTTTGCTGAACTCTACATCTTGAAACGTTAGTCCGCAGCCGATAAAGAAACTCCTTGGTGGGATAGGGAAGAACAGGCAGGATGTTTCTCTTTCAGCTCAAACAGTGGATGTGATGCTTATTTTCATCAAAGATCAATTCTTTGATGATCAGGAGAAATGGTGAGTTGCTCAGCTGTTTCATTAAGCTTTCCGTTGACCTGAGTCTCGTAGGCTAAAATTAGTTGGCAAGATGACACGAGTCGATTGTTTCTTACGCTCGTTTTGCTGTTGTTTCTTTTGAATTGCTTGTACATCGTGATCATGAATTAGCCCCCATGTACTTGGGTTTGCGTAAAATGTGTCTGATAACCCGTGTTATTATGGTGTCTGTAGTGGTCTGTGGTGTTGGGGTACTGTGCCTGCCTCTCACACGCAGGCCCCGGTTCGATTCCCGGCTCCGTCAGGGATTTTAGACGCTGATATGAGGGCTGGAACGGGATGCACTCAGCCTCGTGAGGCTGGTTGAGTAGCTGTCTGACAGTGAAACAGCGCCCCGGTCACGAAAACCAAGGTTAATGGCCGAGGGTCCCTTTGCGCTGACCACGCGTCACCCCAATATCTGAAGGCCAAATGGCTGGGCAGCGGTCACTTGGTAGACCTAGGCCCTTCTTGGTCTGTGGTGCCACGGGTTATATATAGTAGTCGGTGTATTCGCAATTCAAATAATTGGGATGGAGATGACCGTGGTCTCAAGCTAGGAACCATCAGAGCATTTGCCTGGAGTGGAAGTGGGGAAAACCTCTTCAAGGAAGGTTGAGGTGGAAATGAAACCTACCTCTTCTCAATTATGCCTCACGAGTCTGAGTGTACCCACTTTCCAGCCCTCAAATCAAAATTAAATTTCTTGACAGAGCTGGAAATCGAACCCAGTTCTGCAGGGCAATATCCAAGAATGATATCCACTACACGTTCATCTTCTGCTACTGCATCTATGAGAGGATATGTTTTCTCAATTGAATCGGCCGGAGCGGAAAATAAAGTCAGTTTTCACTACTTTTCATGAGACAGATGAAACGTCATTGACAGAACAGAACTTAACAAGCACACTATATTAGTCCTCTATGTTGTGAAGAAACTGTTCAGGTTATACTAGTGTTAGCGGAATATCAATTTTAATTAAAAAAAAACAATTTTTCAATTCAATTTTGGAAACGTGACTTAATGCCTTTCAGCTCCGTGGTAAGTTTTGTGCTGCATAAAGCCATCCAGAATGAATATTTCACATGATATTTTATTTTAAAATGGATTTGTAAGATAAAAACCACCTAAACCCTGTAAGAATGTCATTTACAATAACACGCGGGAATCTCGCAATGCGGCCAACATTATACAGCGCTGAACGGCAGCTAATCATTGACTTAATGCTTTTCTCCTACGATCGCACTACCTGTAGCAGTGGTTTCTGCCTTAAACAGAAGGCTGACTTAATTCTTTCCTATGCCGTTCCAAGGCCCTTGGGTCAATATTCAGAATACTAATCGTCTAACAAATGACCATTGTTAGCCTATTTTTATTTTATGAAAAAATTAGGCTTATGAGATCACCTTTTGTCCGTGTGTCTGTGTGTGTGCGTGTGTGTGTGTGTGACGGTGTGTGTGTGTGTCCCCTCTAATAAATTCTAAACGGCCGGAGCGATTTCAATGAAACTCGGTAAGATTATAGCACCATTCCAGCCGACCCCGACCATGCCCTTCAAATTTTATTGTGTCTCATCAATCCAACATGGCGGCTGTGCGAAATATTTCACCAGCAATCAGTATCTCCGAAACTGTTACCGGTATCACCCTGAAATTTTGTACGGTGATAAAGGAAACTACTAGAAGTTTACCCATGGGACTTTCAAAAACCTAGTAACTACAAAACCAACATGGCGGCCAAGCAAATTTGAGACTTTTAAATAGACTTTTCTCGCGATTTGACCATCCAAACGTAATGAAACATGGTACAGCAAATGTTTATACACATTGTAATGCACTGGCGTCTAATTTAGTTCAATTATTTACATAACCTCAAAATGGCGGCTGTGCGAAATATTTCACTGGCATTCAATATCTCCTAAACTATTTATGATATCGCCATGAAATTTTGTACGATGATAAAAGGCACTGATAAAAATTAACGTATGTATCTTTCAAAAACCTGTAAAGTACAAAACGAACATGGCGGCCAAGCGAAGTTGAAACATTTTAAGAGACTTTTCTCGTGTTTTAACCAACTGAGCGCAGTGAAATGTGGTACAGTAAATGAATATACATATTGTTATGCACTGGCATCTAATTTAGTTCAATTGTTTACATAACCTTAAGATGGCGGCTGTGCGAAATTTTAAAATTAAGTTTTTTATTTCTTGTGTCTTAATCATGCGATCGAAGTGAAAGTTTGAATAATAAAGCTACGCAATAATTTTCCTTTAATGGTGCATAACTCTATGGCCTATACATATAACAATCCAAAATGGCGAGCATCGGAAATATTTTGGCGGTTCTCAATATCTACGAATATTTTACAGCAATCAAACTGATTTTTTTTATTGCTCATAGAGGCTATGAACATAAGTACACCTATATGACTTTCAGTAACCTGGTGAGCACAAATCCAACATGGCGGCGACGCGAAGTATAAATACATAAATGGACGTTTCTCGCGATTTAACCATCCGAGTGCAGTGAAACTTTGCACGTTAAATGCTTGTACAAATGTTAATCCACTGACATCTAATTTATTTAATTTTTTTCATAACCACAAGATGGCGTCTCCGCGAAATTTTAAATTCTCGTTTTTACTTATTGTGTCCTAATCATGCGATTGAAGTTTGAATACCACATGTACACAATAATCTTCATGTAATAGTACATGAATAAAAATCCAACCTGGCGACCCTCTGCAATATTTAGACGGTTCTCAATATCTACAAATCTATCACAGCAACCAAACTGAATTATTTTTATGTTGATAGAGGCAATTAACATGTGTAGGATATATGAAAATAGGCTGTATAGTTCTTCATGAAACTACTTGTTGACTTAATGCTCTTCAGCTCCGACGGATTCAATTGGAGTCGGTTTCAACCATCCTGTTATTAAACTCCCAGTGTCCTTGAATGAACATGTTCTAGAGGTAAAGATCGTCTTTGAAATCACAGCCCATTCTGTTTCCTAATTTGAATCTTATGTATGCTTATATAACGAAGGAACTCTATGAATGTTATCTGGAAGCTAATTTCCGCTGTTATTAGGAGTCTTGCGAGGGTAGCTGGGAGCCCATGTGCTGGCTCAAGATGGTATCTGGACGTGAGGACGAGGATTATGAGATGTGATTGCAGCCACCCCCATCAGAACCGGACTCGGAACCTTTGAAGACAGCCATTGCCTATTCACCGTGCGTGGACATTGTAAGAACTGAGCATGATGACAAAAAGTAGTAGGGGTCGTTCGTTAGCCATTGTATAGTCTGTCTGGGCCACACTGAGAAGTGAGCACTTGGCATTCCAAGCTACCTGTCACTGGCAGTCTTGCGGGCTAGGAACCAGGCGTTGGTAAACCGACGGGTATATGATGCCCTACCCAATCCTAGCCCCGATTACAAATACATAGGCCCGACACTAGTTCAGCAATGTAACAAAACATTGAATTACAGTAAAATCTCGATTAACCGTCATCGTCGGACCCGTGGTCGTGACGGTTGAGCGAATAGACGGATAACAGAAACACTGAATTATTCCTCCAAAGCATGACCTCAATCAATTATATTATAGACAGATATCACTTTCACAGTAATGTAATATACAGTATTTCGGAGCGAAAAGAAATTAAATACGATTGTAATAGCAAATAAAGCTATTTATTACATGATAAAAACATCCGTACAGTAGCTACAAATGTGGCAAAATAATGTACAGTACGGTAATATTAACTTACAGCTGAAATAGTTCATTTAGCTTGAAAATAGTCAGTCATTTTCCTCTGCCTCTTTGATGCTCGAGCTTTTACCACAGTAATATTTCGTATTTCTCGGAACAGTAGTGTCTGTGTTCGTTGTATTGGCCTCTTTTTGACTTTTAAAACGTTCTATACACTTGGACAGCATTGTTTCAGCCTCTGAGAGGCAAATGGTTTGTTTTTCGTCATGGGTTGAACACTATTGTGGGTAGATACCCTCACTTCCCACTAAAATAGAGTAAGTAAACAAAGCGAACACGTCACTGCACCTTAAAACACTTTGTTATTAGAGTATTATTATGCTATTACAGCAATGACGGTTAACAGAAACTGACGGTTTAAAGAGTGACGGTTAAACGAAGTTTTACTGTAACCTTGTAGAAACTTATCTTCTCAAGAAGAAGTCTTCCATTGCCTTCGGAAAGAAACTTTTATCATATGTTGCTGTTGTTGTTGTTCCTTACCTAACCATGTTCACAGGATACGAGATAGCCTACAGTACTTCACCACAAGGCGTAATTATCTCAACTAAGGTATCTTGCTAGCTGTGTATGAAATTAATGCAATTCCATCACTCGGGGCTTTCCGACACGCAGTTGTGTAAGAGTAGATGCTAGTCAACTGGCGCTGAATAAACGCCCTTCACCCGTCCCACGGAGCAAGGCTCTCACTGTATAAAATAAGCCTAATATCGGCAACACTGTCCTAAACTGCTACTAATGAAGCACCATCAAATTTTGAGTTACGAATCAAGTGAAGTACTGACACTTAAGCCTAGAGGTGTCGTAAAGCTATCATCAAGGATTACAATAAACGAAATCTTTCTTCATAACTGTCTATTCACCTGAAAATAACGTAATGCTATTGAAAGGTGTTTGAAATGCTAATCATACTGCAATAGGATGGTAAAAATGAACAATATTTGTATTTCTTCCATCATGCCAAGGTTTATTCATCGTGATGGAGTACACGCTATAGATGTCGCAATGTGTCACTCTGCCTTGCATGCACAATATTTGAATAAAAAAGCTGTTGGGTGTGTCAATAGAGATCATGGCGCGGTTAGACAGTTTATAAATCTCTACTCCAAATGGCAAGCACGAAGGAAAAAAAAAACAAATACTGTATTTGTTTAAACATTCACCAAACAGTTCATGAATGATAGTTTTAAAATCCCCCCAAAACAAGCAAAAATATATGAATGTGTTATTAAAGATTAACCAGAGGACTGGACGTTAATAATTGTCATGAATATGTAATATATGTACTGTATGTTATCAGAGACTTTTGTTGTTTTCATTGTTAATTATTCATTTAGAGGTTTAGGATATCTTAGTCATCAGCTCCGTGTAGTTGAGTTTGTGTTCAGTTTGTCAGATTACTTTTGTCTCTGCGGTGATAATAATAATATCGTATGACCTCGGATGCCGGGTGCAAGCTTTGTTATTTGATACCCAGAGGGTAGCTTGCATGTCGAATTTTGTTGTTCCTTAAAGCACTATGAAATTCATGGAGGTTAGATATCTAAGCTCCTTGACACTATAGCGCTTTCTAGTAGAAAAATGAGGAACTTTGTGTTGGCGGAAAATCCCTAGATAAATTTTACCATTATGAACACGGCCTACTGAATTCAATTGGTTTCTTTAACATGCCAACATCGTATGACATGCGTATCGTGATTTTTGCCACCTTTCAAAAATCACTTACCACGGCCAGGATCGAACCTGCAAGCTTGGCGTGACTCTAGTAGTGTGTGTAACTAATTAATAGGGTTGGGCATGGGATAAGAGCCCCAAGACTTGACATAAGGTACAATCCAGGCATTTAGCTGCATGGAGTGGAGAAAACCACTGTAGCTTTATTAAATGGTGGGTTAAGGAGTATTGAAGTATTTTAGTGTTGCCTAGTTCCATTACGACATCGTGGCAAGTAGCCCTGTGTACTTGGGTGTATGTGAAATTTGTCTGATGACCTAAGTTACTGCAGTGTATGTAGTGTGTGTATTTGTAATTCAGATGAGGATTGGGAAGTAGGCCGCCGTGGCTATAATTTAGGAACCATCCCGGCATTCCCCTGGAGTAGAGGTGGGAAACCACGGAAAACCACTTCCAGAATAGATGAGGTTCTATTATGGAAAGCTTTTTAATCGCTCAACACAAATTGTGCCCAATTACATTAAACGGGGAAACAAGTATTTAAGGCTCGCTGCGTGGCCCAGCGGTAACGTTCTCGGTTGATATGCCCAAGGTTGCAGGATGGAATCCTGGCGCAGTCAGCTGGCATTTGAAGGTGCACAAATGCGAGGGAGTCGTGTCAGTAGGTTTACTGGCACGTTAAAGATCCCCTTCCGTGCAAAATTCCGATACCGTCTCTAAAAGCCACAGTAGTTAAAAGGGACGTAAAACCAATAACATTATTATTATTATTAACAAGTATTTATAATAAACTATTTATTACCTTAAGTCAATTGGTACTTTAAAACTTACTGGTTTCGCTCACAGTTTGACCTTCTTCAGCGTGGTATAGGATAAGTGACTGTGTATATCTCTACCTGGCAAATACACATCAAACATCAGTTTTAGCCTACTTTCGATTTTTGCAAAAAATGAATGTAGACATGAGATCTACACAGGGCGAAAAATTGTGTGTCTATCTGTGTGTGAGTATGTGTGTGTGTGTGTGTGTGTGTGAGTGTGTGTACTCTGAATGTCAGTCCCCCCTATCAATTCAAACACGGTGAAACCGAATTGAACGAAATTTCGTACATAGGTAGAACTAGCAAAGGGCACCTCAGAGTCATGTTTTATATCGCCGCCATCTTTACCAAAACTGAATGGCGGCCACTCAAACGTTCAAAATGTAAAATCAAAAAACGACTAACCAAATCATCCGATCTCTACCAAATATGGTGACAACATACCTTTATATAGGACACGTCTTGTGACCAAATTACAAGGTCATCCACCGTACCATTTCAGGATGGCGGCCATGCGAATTATGAGAACATTATAATCCATATCATGGGACCCACCAGTTCCGATTATCGAGCCGAGAATCGTTTTAACTGTTCTAAAGGAAGAGGCACGTTCGAAATTAAAAGTTTATTTTGTAATACTATAGTGCAGAAGTGATTTTAAAAAACTGAGCCGTCTCAGTACAAGGCAAGATGGCAGCGGATATCTTGTGCCTGACTTATATTTCACTAATTTGGGTATTGCATGCAATATAGCGTACTGATACAAAATAAATAAACGTTGAATGAATTGCTTCATATATAAATAATATACTCCACTGATGAAATAGTTTAGTGTAAATCATTAATTGCTAACACGTTCTATGTAACTCATTTGATATCGGTTAATATCCGTTCGCACGTTTGGCTCCGTGGTAAAGCGTTAGCCTATCAATCTTATGGCTATGGTTCAAATCCTATCGGAGTTAGGTTTTTTGCTTGAATTTCTTTATATTTATTGTTTTGTAATGACTCAGACGTTTTAAAATTAATCATTATATTGTGCATAGTACGATGGAAATATATAATTAAAACAAAATTCGCCAGAAGATTTGCACGAGACATCTAGGAACAAAAAAGTGAATTATCATGGCGAACTGCACGCCGGCCAACAGATTAACTTACAGATTTTATTGAAAAGTTTATGTTTATGGCCGCTAGAATGCACTCCCCCTGTTAGGATTATCTTGTTCGATACTTCTCCATTAGATGTCACGACTTGTCTACATGGGACTCCATTTATTAGTATACCATCGGCATTCTATGCGCATCGAATTTGAAGAATGACAAGATGATACTACGATACATTTTTACTTTTTATTTTAAAGAGTTTGTAACAGCCTATTGTGCGTTATTTGAAAATATTAATTGAAGTAAAGAACAAAACGATTTCACATACTATCTGAACTCTAGCCGTTGGTGCTAGTTCAGGATGTTAATTAATACTTTTATTGCAGCCAAATAGCAATCGAAAATATCCACATAGTTGGTATACACACGTCTCTGTACGATCGTGGAAAGATTTGTTAATTCAATTAGGGTTGTGAAAGCCATGCACAGCCAGACGTGTAAAGACATGCCTCAACTCAAAGTTGGATGTTGCCCGCGTCAGGCCGATTATGTAATAATAATAATAATAATAATAATGTTGTTGGTTTTACGTCCCTTTTAACTACTGTTGCATTTAGAGACTGGGTGCTGGAATTTTGCCCCGAAGGGGATCTTTAACGTGCCAGAAAATCTACTAACACGGCTCCCTCGCATTTGTGGCAGCTGACTGCGCCAGGATACGAACCTGGAACATAGCGAGAACGTTACCGCTGAGCCACGCAGCCAGTCCGGTCGATTATGTCTCCCGATCCATAACATTCTTTAGATACTTCTTATCTTTCTTTCTTCAATGATGGTAGCAGTTGTTTTCGAGGTTGTGGTGTTTGGTAGAGGTAAATAGCTTTTAAGGTCTTCAACCAAGAAATGATTCTATTATAGCCTACTCTTTGATAAAAACAACGAGTTATAACTATACTCATACATTTAGGAGAAAGTAGGCTATATGTTCTTTACTGAACATCTTGTTATAACCTAACTTTATTCAGCATACATATTTTCACATACACATCTCTTCAATTCTACGCTGTTCTTTCAAGACTTTTTTATGCTTTATTAACAAATTACTGTAACAGATCTGTTTTTTGAAATTTTACTCTGTGACCTTTTGTACAAAAAATGTATAGTATTCTCTATTATGACAAACATTTTATTAAGTTGTACGTTAGTGTTGTCCTATACCACGCTGAAGAAGGTCATAATGTGAGCGAAATCGGTACAGTTTCAATGTAATAATTAGGCCTATTGACTTAAGGTAATAAATAGTTCATTATAATTAATACGTCAATAAGGAATCAGGCTATTAAGGTCATTTTTATGTCATTTTATCGTAACAAGTATTTAAACGCCCTAACCTGAAAGAAATATTACATCAGATATTTATCACAAAATAACTCGTTTATATAATATACAAAATAGAAGGGGCTGGGGTACTTCATTTGATTACATGTTTCGATCGTCATGCGATCATCATCAGATCCATCTCACTTAGGCTTAGATAAGGTACGATGTTTATACAGTATATTGCACTAATGCACAAATATATATACAATCATTAGATTACATAAGATGGTGAAAAACTTGTGCAACGTGTCACTCTTATTTGCATACAGATATTAGGTTCAATTGGTCTGAATCACTACTATAGTTGTTACGTTATTAGTAATGTAGTTTAATTATGTTCACCAGTGATCTAATGACTTATTATTGTGACAAATTTTGTTAGTTAGTTAGTTAGTTAGTTAGTTAGCTATTATTGTTTTAAGGGGCGGAATTACGAGGTCACCTGCCCCTCTTATCACAGATTAAATTATACAAATTTTGAATGTATATTTCAATTTTGAGGCGGAAGTCGAAATATTAAAATAGACCTAAAATAATATTTAAAAAATATATATAGGCTATATCATACTGATATATAAAGATGGGATGGTGTGTGTCTATCTATCTCTCTGTCTGTTTCTCAATCACGCAAGAACCACTGGTCCGATTTAAATGAAATTTTTCATGGATGTAGCTGATTTATTAGGTTTACATATAGGTTACTTTTGATTTTGATATGTTGCACTATTTAAAAATGGCGACCATTTTAGTGACGTAACTACACCCTTTGGTTTCAAAATTTCATATTTCCATTTCAAATAAAAAGAGAAAGCTAAGAAATAGCAGACTTATGATCGCATATATGGGCTTTAACACTTAATTTTCTATCCGAAAGGTCCTCATCACTTTTTGTGTATCTCCAACGATTAGCGAGTAAAACCTAAATTTGTGCTATAAAACACGGTCAACGCTGAGCGGTGCAGTATCTCTTTCCATATATATATAAATTACTAAAGTTTGCTGTCTTTTCTGAATTTCTACAGAAATTTGCGTTATTTACGCGTTTCAGACTGTTTTAAGATGGATGCGCGTTTTTTTGTCTGTCTATCTGTCTGTCTGGCTGTTTGTTTGCTTGTTTGTTTGTTTGTTTGTCTGTGGACAACTTTGTTCCCTTATAACACGAGAACGGCTGGGTGTATCAACGTAGAATTTGGTACATCAGAGGCACGACACTAATCCTTGATGTATCTCTTCTCCGTATCTCTCATAAAAGGGGACCTACCCTCTTAAAATACAAGGTGAAATAGAAGTAGAAAGACGAGAAAAAGCTTATTTTCAGCCCCTCAATGTGAGAAACAAAAACTCGGCGAAAACCACATTTTAAGGCCCTAAAACCAACCGTTTTTGAGATACTCCCAGAAAACTAATTTCATTTAGTAAACTAAAGAACGAATGCAAACCGGTAACCATGGCAACAGAATCTCAGAGGTCCATCTGTTGCCGTGTGAAGCAATGCAATCACGAGAAAAATCCCCTCGGTACCAGAAACAAAACTCATGGGCCCTAAAGGGTCCGAAAACTACATTATAAAGCTCTAAAACCAACAGTGTCAGTGATATTCCCAGAAAACTAATTTAATTTAATTTAACAAACCAATGAATGATTGCAAGTAACCATGACAACAGTATCTCAAAGAGTGACATCCAACTTTCCATCTACATTTGTAAGAAGCAATGCAATTCCATTTATTACATTGCTGTGAAAGTTTGCAAATGGCTATAAGGTTATCACGGAACCAACTTAGACTGTATAATTCATCAATGCAATTAAGGGTTTCAAGGGGTACCCTAAAAATTTTTCACGCGATTTACACGTGCGATATATCGTACGGAAGGTCTATTATATCTCCAAACAGCAACATTATTTTCCAAAATTCCTGAATTGAATCAGCACTTTTTACGCCTTTTAGGAATTTGGGCCATTTGAGGCTAACGAACCTGAATTTTCATGCACCTTTATAATTTATGCGGTCGTCTTCTGCCGGCCTTCCTCCTTTTCTAAAAGTCATTTGCATGGTCTTGTCTGTGTTAATTTGAAGACTATTTTTATCTGCCCATACCGTCAGCTTGTTCACTGCTTCCTGCAGGTCTATTACAGTAGACTATATCTCCAAACAACAACATTATTTTCAAAAATTCCTGAATTGAATCAGCATTTTTTGCGGCTTTTAGGAATTTGGGCCATTTGAGGCTAAAGAACCTGAATTTTCATGCACCGCAAACCTTTATAATCATTTATGAAAGGGATCTTCCTGTGTATGGGGACCTAACACAACGGTGAGGGTCAGTTTTTATGTGACGTGTATTGCGTTTCCTCGACGAGGCTTTCAATTTTATTTCACGTCATGAAGTACACGTTAGGTGAATTTAGTTTGAGAGCACATTTTAATTAATCAATTTTTTTTCTCGACATACGGGTTCATCGTGAGGTTTGTTTGTTTGTTTGTCTGTGGACAATTTTGTTCCCTTAGAACTCGAGAACGGCTGGGTGTATCAACGTAGAATTTGGTACATCAGAGGCACGACACTAATCCTTGGTGTATCTCTTCTCCGTATCTCTCATAAAAGGGGGCCTACCCCCTTAAAATACAAGGTGAAATAGAAGTAGAAAGACGAGAAAAAGCTCATTTTCAGCCCCTCAATGTGAGAAACAAAACTCGGCGAAAACCACAATTTAAGGCCCTAAAACCAACCGTTTTTGAGATATTCCCAGAAAACTAATTTCATTTAGTAAACAAAAGAACGAATGCAAACCGGTAATCATGGCAACAGAATCTCAGAGGTCCATCTGTTGGTGTGTGAAGCAATGCAATTCCATTTATAACATTACTGTGAAAGTTTGCAAACGGCTAGAAGGTTATCACGGAACCAAATTAAGCTGTAAAATTCATCAATACCTCTAATGCGCTTAAGGGGGTCACGGGGTACTCTAGAATTTTTTCCGCGATTTACACCTGCGGGTGTGGTAAGGAAGTTCTATTATGTTCCTATCGCTATATATTATTACTATTATTATTAAGGCGTACAATCACGAGAAAAATCCCCTCGGTACCAGAAACAAAACTCATGGGCCCTAAAGGGTCCGAAAACTACATTATAAAGCTCTAAAACCAACAGTGTCTGTGATATTTCCAGAGAACTAATTTAATATAATTTAACAAACCAATGAATGATTGCAAGTAACCATGACAACAGTATCTCAAGGAGTGACATCCAACTTTCCATCTATTTTTGTAAGAAGCAATGCAATTCCATTTTATTACATTGCTGTGAAAGTTTGCAAATGGCTATAAGGTTATCACGGAACCAACTTAGACTGTATAATTCATCAATGCAATTAAGGGTTTCAAGGGGTACCCTAAAAAATTTTCACGCGATTTTCACGTGCGATATATCGTACAGAAGGTCTATTATATCTCCAAACAGCAACATTATTTTCAAAAATTCCTGAATTGAATCAGCACATTTTACGCCTTTTAGGAATTTGGGCCATTTGAGGCTAACGAACCTGAATTTTCATGCACCTTTATAATTTATGAAAGAGGTCTTCCTCTTATCATTGAGCGGTCGTCTTCTGCAGGCCTTCCTCCTTTTCTAAAAGTCATTTGCATGGTCTTGTCTGTGTTAATTTGAAGACTATTTTTATCTGCCCATACCGTCTGCTTGTTCACTGCTTCCTGCAGGTCTATTACAGTAGACTATATCTCCAAACAGCAACATTATTTTCAAAAATTCCTGAATTGAATCAGCATTTTTTGCGGCTTTTAGGAATTTGGGCCATTTGAGGCTAAAGAACCTGAATTTTCATGCACCGCAAACCTTTATAATCATTTATGAAAGGGATCTTCCTGTGTATGGGGACCTAACACAACGGTGTGGGTCAGTTTTTATGTGACGTGTATTGCGTTTCCTCGCCGAGGCTTTCAATTTTATTTCACGTCATGAAGTACACGTTAGGTGAATTTAGTTTGAGAGCACATTTTAACTAATCAATTTTTTTTGTCGACATACGGGTTCATCGTGAGGTTTGTTTGTTTGTTTGTCTGTGGACAACTTTGTTCCCTTATAACTCGAGAACGGCTGGGTGTATCAACGTAGAATTTGGTACATCAGAGGCACGACACTAATCCTTGATGAATCTCTTCTCCGTATCTCTCATAAAAGGGGGCCTACCCCCTTAAAATACAAGGTGAAATAGAAGTAGAAAGACGAGAAAAAGCTTATTTTCAGCCCCTCAATGTGAGAAACAAAATTCGGCGAAAACCACAATTTAAGGCCCTAAAACCAACCGTTTTTGAGATATTCCCAGAAAACTAATTTCATTTAGTAAACTAAAGAACGAATGCAAACCGGTAACCATGGCAACAGAATCTCAGAGGTCCATCTGTTGCTGTGTGAAGCAATGCAATTCCATTTATAACATTACTGTGAAAGTTTGCAAACGGCTAGAAGGTTATCACGGAACCAAATTAAGCTGTAAAATTCATCAATACCTCTAATGCGCTTAAGGGGGTCACGGGGTACTCTAGAATTTTTTCCACGATTTACACCTGCGGGTGTGGTAAGGAAGTTCTATTATGTTCCTATCGCTATATATTATTACTATTATTATTAAGGCGTACAATCACGAGAAAAATCCCCTCGGTACCAGAAACAAAACTCATGGGCCCTAAAGGGTCCGAAAACTACATTATAAAGCTCTAAAACTAACAGTGTCTGTGATATTTCCAGAGAACTAATTTAATATAATTTAACAAACCAATGAATGATTGCAAGTAACCATGACAACAGTATCTCAAGGAGTGACATCCAACTTTCCATCTATTTTTGTAAGAAGCAATGCAATTCCATTTTATTACATTGCTGTGAAAGTTTGCAAATGGCTATAAGGTTATCACGGAACCAACTTAGACTGTATAATTCATCAATGCAATTAAGGGTTTCAAGGGGTACCCTAAAAAATTTTCACGCGATTTTCACGTGCGATATATCGTACAGAAGGTCTATTATATCTCCAAACAGCAACATTATTTTCAAAAATTCCTGAATTGAATCAGCACATTTTACGCCTTTTAGGAATTTGGGCCATTTGAGGCTAACGAACCTGAATTTTCATGCACCTTTATAATTTATGAAAGAGGTCTTCCTCTTATCATTGAGCGGTCGTCTTCTGCAGGCCTTCCTCCTTTTCTAAAAGTCATTTGCATGGTCTTGTCTGTGTTAATTTGAAGACTATTTTTATCTGCCCATACCGTCTGCTTGTTCACTGCTTCCTGCAGGTCTATTACAGTAGACTATATCTCCCAACAGCAACATTATTTTCAAAAATTCCTGAATTGAATCAGCATTTTTTGCGGCTTTTAGGAATTTGGGCCATTTGAGGCTAAAGAACCTGAATTTTCATGCACCGCAAACCTTTATAATCATTTATGAAAGGGATCTTCCTGTGTATGGGGACCTAACACAACGGTGTGGGTCAGTTTTTATGTGACGTGTATTGCGTTTCCTCGCCGAGGCTTTCAATTTTATTTCACGTCATGAAGTACACGTTAGGTGAATTTAGTTTGAGAGCACATTTTAACTAATCAATTTTTTTTGTCGACATACGGGTTCATCGTGAGGTTTGTTTGTTTGTTTGTCTGTGGACAACTTTGTTCCCTTATAACTCGAGAACGGCTGGGTGTATCAACGTAGAATTTGGTACATCAGAGGCACGACACTAATCCTTGATGAATCTCTTCTCCGTATCTCTCATAAAAGGGGGCCTACCCCCTTAAAATACAAGGTGAAATAGAAGTAGAAAGACGAGAAAAAGCTTATTTTCAGCCCCTCAATGTGAGAAACAAAATTCGGCGAAAACCACAATTTAAGGCCCTAAAACCAACCGTTTTTGAGATATTCCCAGAAAACTAATTTCATTTAGTAAACTAAAGAACGAATGCAAACCGGTAACCATGGCAACAGAATCTCAGAGGTCCATCTGTTGCTGTGTGAAGCAATGCAATTCCATTTATAACATTACTGTGAAAGTTCGCAAACGGCTAGAAGGTTATCACGGAACCAAATTAAGCTGTAAAATTCATCAATACCTCTAATGCGCTTAAGGGGGTCACGGGGTACTCTAGAATTTTTTCCACGATTTACACCTGCGGGTGTGGTAAGGAAGTTCTATTATGTTCCTATCGCTATATATTATTACTATTATTATTAAGGCGTACAATCACGAGAAAAATCCCCTCGGTACCAGAAACAAAACTCATGGGCCCTAAAGGGTCCGAAAACTACATTATAAAGCTCTAAAACTAACAGTGTCTGTGATATTTCCAGAGAACTAATTTAATATAATTTAACAAACCAATGAATGATTGCAAGTAACCATGACAACAGTATCTCAAGGAGTGACATCCAACTTTCCATCTATTTTTGTAAGAAGCAATGCAATTCCATTTTATTACATTGCTGTGAAAGTTTGCAAATGGCTATAAGGTTATCACGGAACCAACTTAGACTGTATAATTCATCAATGCAATTAAGGGTTTCAAGGGGTACCCTAAAAAATTTTCACGCGATTTTCACGTGCGATATATCGTACAGAAGGTCTATTATATCTCCAAACAGCAACATTATTTTCAAAAATTCCTGAATTGAATCAGCACATTTTACGCCTTTTAGGAATTTGGGCCATTTGAGGCTAACGAACCTGAATTTTCATGCACCTTTATAATTTATGAAAGAGGTCTTCCTCTTATCATTGAGCGGTCGTCTTCTGCAGGCCTTCCTCCTTTTCTAAAAGTCATTTGCATGGTCTTGTCTGTGTTAATTTGAAGACTATTTTTATCTGCCCATACCGTCTGCTTGTTCACTGCTTCCTGCAGGTCTATTACAGTAGACTATATCTCCAAACAGCAACATTATTTTCAAAAATTCCTGAATTGAATCAGCATTTTTTGCGGCTTTTAGGAATTTGGGCCATTTGAGGCTAAAGAACCTGAATTTTCATGCACCGCAAACCTTTATAATCATTTATGAAAGGGATCTTCCTGTGTATGGGGACCTAACACAACGGTGTGGGTCAGTTTTTATGTGACGTGTATTGCGTTTCCTCGCCGAGGCTTTCAATTTTATTTCACGTCATGAAGTACACGTTAGGTGAATTTAGTTTGAGAGCACATTTTAACTAATCAATTTTTTTTGTCGACATACGGGTTCATCGTGAGGTTTGTTTGTTTGTTTGTCTGTGGACAACTTTGTTCCCTTATAACTCGAGAACGGCTGGGTGTATCAACGTAGAATTTGGTACATCAGAGGCACGACACTAATCCTTGATGAATCTCTTCTCCGTATCTCTCATAAAAGGGGGCCTACCCCCTTAAAATACAAGGTGAAATAGAAGTAGAAAGACGAGAAAAAGCTTATTTTCAGCCCCTCAATGTGAGAAACAAAATTCGGCGAAAACCACAATTTAAGGCCCTAAAACCAACCGTTTTTGAGATATTCCCAGAAAACTAATTTCATTTAGTAAACTAAAGAACGAATGCAAACCGGTAACCATGGCAACAGAATCTCAGAGGTCCATCTGTTGCTGTGTGAAGCAATGCAATTCCATTTATAACATTACTGTGAAAGTTTGCAAACGGCTAGAAGGTTATCACGGAACCAAATTAAGCTGTAAAATTCATCAATACCTCTAATGCGCTTAAGGGGGTCACGGGGTACTCTAGAATTTTTTCACGCGATTTACACCTGAGGGTGTGGTAAGGAAGTTCTATTATGTTCCTATCCCCATATATTATTACTATTATTATTATGGCGTACAATCACGAGAAAAATCCCCTCGGTACCAGAAACAAAACTCATGGGCCCTAAAGGGTCCGAAAACTACATTATAAAGCTCGAAATCCAACAGTGTCTGTGATATTCCCAGAAAACTAATTTAATTTAATTTAACAAACCAATGAATGATTGGAAGTAACCATGACAACAGTATCTCAAGGAGTGACATCCAACTTTCCATCTATTTTTGTAAGAAGCAATGCAATTCCATTTATTACATTGCTGTGAAAGTTTGCAAATGGCTATAAGGTTATCACGGAACCAACTTAATGCAATTAAGGGTTTCAAGGGGTACCCTAAAAAAATTTCACGCGATTTTCACGTGCGATATATCGTACAGAAGGTCTATTATATCTCCAAACAGCAACATTATTTTCCAAAATTCCTGAATTGAATCAG
This sequence comes from Meconema thalassinum, assembly GCA_946902985.2. Lineage (NCBI taxonomy): Eukaryota > Metazoa > Arthropoda > Insecta > Orthoptera > Tettigoniidae > Meconema > Meconema thalassinum. Next base: position 613,166,474 of record OX336388.2, read on the forward strand.
CACTTTTTACGCCTTTTAGGAATTTGGGCCATTTGAGGCTAACGAACCTGCATTATCATGCAACGCAAACCTTTATAATCATTTATGAAAGGGGTCTTCCTGTGTATGGGGACCTAACACAACGGTGTGGGTCAGTTTTTATGTGACGTGTATTGCGTTTCCTCGACGAGGCTTTCAATTTTATTTCACGTCATGAAGTACACGTTAGGTGAATTTAGTTTGAGAGCACATTTTAACCAATCAATTTTTTTTCTCGACATACGGGCTCATCGTAAGGATGATTTTGTTTGAAACTGTGTGGTAGATATACCCATATTTGGATATCTGGGTGATATGTAGTAGACATTAGAATTGTCTGTCTGTCCTGTGTATCTTCATGGACGCCTATAACTCGTGTTCGGATTCTTGATGTATCGTAAAATGAGGTATGGTATCCATGAGGGCCAATACACCAATCATTTATAAAACTCTTCACCGTACTTTTCATAGAAGAGTGGATATTGGGATAGAAAATCAAAATACATGCTAAAATAGGCGAAATATAAAAATTATCCTAGAAGGACGACCAAAGCATATGTTGCGCTTCTCAATGTGAGACACAAAATTCGGGAGTCTATAAAGGGTCTTCGAAAACCATATTTTAAGGCCCATAAATTAACAGTGTGTGTGATATTCCCAGAAAACTAACTTCGTTCTGATAAACTTATGAAGGAATGACAAACCTTTAACCATTGCAACAGTAGATAAATTGATAATATCTAGAGTTAATATCGAACACCGTTCGAAAAACGGGTACTTCTGCTAGTATATTTATAATAATAAACAACAATTGCAGCAGTAATTGGAATTACTCCAAAGTTGATCCACAATAGAAGTGAGTTTAGAAGAAAGGTAGACAGTTTAAAATCATTTGAAGAGAATCCAATTACAAAGAGACCCGTGCGGATCATTTCCGAGGAGGAGAGAAAGATAGGGAGTGAAAGAATGAAGAGGTTCTGGGAAGAAAAGAGAAGGAAGGCCAATAATCCGTAAGTTCTATGCGCTCCATAGTTGGCCAAATCCGAAAGGAGAAGAAGAAGAATAATAGACAGAAGATACGAAAAATAAAAGATTTTTTTTTCAAAAATAAACGAGTTCTTTGAGTGAATGCACACTGGAATATTTAGATTGCTGACCCTAACCTACTCTCACTTACAAAGCGGATGACGAGATCAGCAGCCACCACGTCATCGGCTAATATAAGTTTGAGTGTCATCTGGAAACCAATGTTTCTTCGTAAGTCAGCAAGATCCACACTTGACGAACTTCAGGTATGTTGTTGTCAATACTATTTTGCCATTTCTCTTTCTCTTTCATACGTTCCTATTGAATCTGTGGTTAGGTTGTCAAATGATACAGTACACTAGACTTGAATATGGTTATGTACACTTCGCTAGTATATTGAATCCAGATTCCTATACTGCGTCCGTTATCACGGACTACTCGTCTCATGTAATATGTCTTTCAGATTTTCCCGCCTAATGTAATTGGGCATACTGTGCTGACCGACTGAAAAGCTTTCTATAAGAATTAAGGAGTTCCATATTTAAGAAAATTCAAGATGGCAGTTGCGCGTTATACTTAAAGGCATTAGCTGAATTTTGTGCTAAGTCAACAATAATATCCTCTGTTACTGTTTTTCAATATTCGAACCATTGATTAATAAATGTTTGACTATTTGACTATGCCAAACACCATTAGATGGTAAATCACAAAGGCGATTTTGTTATGCTATCATAGCAAACGAAAATTTTACTTTGAGACTCAATTCCTTTTGTGCTTCATCAATGACGTAATATATTAGCCTATTTGTCGCAGACCGCTTATGATTTTGTCTCATGGTGATTCTTGGCCCCACTCCCCCACCCAAAAGGAGTAAGTCTTACAAGCGGGCTAGGAAAACATCTTACCTAGGCTCGAGGAATATTTGGAATGGAAGACAGGTTTTAAAAAGAATTGATCCGAGTGAGCTCGAATCAATAATAAGCACTCGCTTGGTCGCAATTTCTCGTTAAAATATTATTCAGTACAGGCTGATGCCAACCACTACTGCAGAACACACAGGCACTTAGACAATGCCAAATTTAAACAAGGCACTTGCTCCGGCCGGTAAGTAGGCAGACGGTCTGTATTTATGATGACGTTTATGAGATGTGGGCTGCTTAACAACACCTGCGCATCTGTCATCACCAATGTCCGCTCTACCTGGGAGATCCCGGTTCGAGCTCCGGACACACTGTTATTGTAATGGAAATCACGTCACGCTATGACACGCTATTAAAGCTCTTCTTCTGCTAACACCGCCTCATAGAATATAAGATTATAATAGCATGAGCTCAATGCGCCCGGCCCGTAAATTACCTCCAATGTAAATGTCATAAAGTTAAGCACCTCCATTCAAAGATTTAAAAATAAAAGCAAGTCCGGGTTGTATGCAAGACTTTGCGGTAACATGACCGATAAATTGACACTGTGATTACCTTGGCAGGAGATGAACCTCAATTTAATTTAAATGCATGTTCGTTAATCATTCTACATTCAGCTGAGTGTCCTTACAAAGCGATCTTTGCCGTCCACTATCTTCACGCCTAGGGGCGTAATGGAGTGCTTTTTTTTGTCAAAGTCCATGGCTGCAATTCAAAACTCTAAGTCCAGAGATCCGTTCGGATATTTTCAATACACATTCGCAGCTAATTCGTTGACTGAACCCCATTTCTAGTCTCAAGGCACCTACAACTACACCGTCTGTCTGAAAAGTTCGGTGAATGGGTCTATATTACGAACGGATTGTTGGCTTACATGAAACAGCCGTTACTGTCCTTCGAAGTAATCCCCGTGGATGGTTATGCACTTCTTAGAATGGTTGTGCAAGACCTGGCATAGTCTTCCTGAGGGATAGCCTTCAGTTGGGTCGTCACATTACGTTGGATGTCCGAAATGTCCGCAAACCTCTGGCTCTTCAGGGCTCTTCGGCGACCGTGGACCCCGATACTCCATACTTTGACGCTTGCCTTCGAGGCCGTACCTCAGGCACCTGGTCTCGTCACCCGTGACGATGGTTTTCAGGACCATTCCATTCCAAGGAACATTCTCCCTCCTCGCTGCCACCCATCGAACAGGTGTGCACGTTAGGCTGCATAAATTGACCCTTCTCACTGCCGCCCGTCTATCAGGTGTGCAAGGCAGGTTGCATAAATTCACGCTTCTCTCTTGCGTTCAATTTAGAGTGTTGACGACCCAAACTGAAGGCTATTCAAAAAGAAGACTATGCCAGGAGTTTCCAGGACTTGTTCAGTCGCTCTCAGAAGTGCATAACTATCCTTGGGGATTACTTCGAAGGACAGTAACGGCTGTTTAACGTAAGTTTCGTAATATAGCCCAATAACCGAACTTTTCAGACAGGGTGTATTTTATACCCTAATAATAAACAAAAAAAAAGGAAGCTTGTAGTTTAACGTGACCGTTAATCTCGCGATCATGAGCCACGGGACCTCCTTTTTACGTGGAATCCCAACCACAGGACATGGCATTTCACTTCGAAAATCTCACATGCATTGACCGGGAATCGAACCCGGTCCGCCTTGGTGAGAGGCATATAGCTTGACCGCTGCGCCACCACGCCCCTTAATAATAAACAGCTACAAATCCAACCACAGTAACTAAATAAACACAATACGTAGTTAAGATCTTTTAGAGAATATTGGAAGGCAGGTTGAGAAGGAAGATAGAAGGGGAGATGGAAGAAGAGCAGTATGGCTTTAGAAAAAGCAGATCAAGTTTCGACTTAACTTTTGCACTAAGAACCATGATGGAGAAAAGATGGGAATATGGAAAAGTCATGGTGATGACATTTAATGATTTTGAAAAAACTTACGACAGTGTGCCTAGACAGGTGGTTTGGGATGTATTAAGGAAAAAAAAAACCAAGTTAACGGAGCAGAAGTGAGAATGTTAGATGCTATGTACAAATATTGTGTTAGTTGTGTAAAGATCAGTATAGGAGAAACAAAATGGTTTAAAGTGGAGACAGGTCTTCGACGGGGAAGTGTATTGTTCCCCCTACAGTTTATCATAGTCATGGGTGTAATTCACAAGAATGTGAAACAGAGATTGGGACGAGAGGCAACGAAGGCCATGTTGTTTGCCGACGATATAGTGATATGTGGTGAGGACGAAAAAAAAGTGCAAAACCAAGTATCCTATAGGTTTGGAATTAAGAGATAGCAAAATTTGGGATGAAAGTAAGCACAGAGAAGAGCAAGAAAATAGTATTGTCAAGAGGAAGGAAGAGAAACGATAAAACTAAATGGGGAAAGTCTAGAAGAGGTTAAGAGTTTCAAGTGTCTGGGAAGTGTGATCGCAGAGGATGGAAGGATAAAGGAGGAAATTGGAAGGAGAATACAAAATGCAAGCAATTTTTTTTATCAGAGTGTAAGGGGTATTCTTTGGAACTGAGACGTCCAAAAGAAATGTAAAACGTGCGTTTAAAAAGTAACGAGCCGGAGCCTGGAATGCGCAAACCGGTGACGACATCGGATAATCGTGGCGTGTGTAACGAGGTGTGGTTCCGACCACAGCGTGGAAGGTCACAGCCCGTCGCTAGAGGGCACGCGTGCACGTCACGTGACGATACAAAGCGAGCAGCAGCATCAATCGTCCAACGCTGCCAGTCGCATTGCAAACAGTGACATGGAGGCGTCAAACGAAGAGCAAAGAGGTGTTATTCGGTGTCTGACAGCGAAAGGAATAGGGGGAACGGACATTCATCGCCGAATGTCACAAGTGTACGGCGAACACTGCATGTCCCTTGCAAGGGTCAAGGCGTGGCACAAGCGCTTCAGGGAAGGACGGGTGTCGTTAGCCGACGATGCCCGGTCTGGGACACCCCCCTGCATTGCCGATGACAACGTCCAGCTGGTTGATGCACTCATTACCCAGGACCGCCGATTGACAGTGAACGCCATAGCCGCCGTGGTTGGATTGAGCGTCGGAAGTGTGCACACCATCTTGAAGGAACGACTGCACGTGCGGAAAGTGTGTGCCCAATGGGTGCCCCACAGTCTTCAACCACACCAGGAAGCATGTCGAATGGCCTACTGTCTTGGTCTTGGTTGGACGATTGATGCATGCTGCTGCTCGCTTTGTATCGTCACGTGACATGCACGCGTGCCCTCTAGCGACGGGCTGTGACCTTCCACGCTCTGGTCAGAACCACACCTCGTTACACACGCCACGATTAGCCGATGTCGTCACTGGTTTGCGCATTCCAGCCTCCGGCTCGTTACTTTTTGAACGCACCTTATAAATTCAACCTATTATGAGTCTATAGCAACATATGCGGCTGGAACATGGACTAGTACAAAAAGAGAGGAAAGTAGAATACAAGACCAGACGAGATAGAGTTAGAAATGAAGAGATATGAAAAAGGGCACGAATCTTGAAGCTGCAGGACAGGATAGAATCAACAAAGTTAAAGTGATATGGACACATGATGAGTATGGAAGAGGAGAGAGTACCAAAGAAAGATTTTTCCGTAAAGATGACAGGGAAGAGACCACGAGGAAGACCCCAAAATAGATGGACGGATACAGTCTGGGAGTTCATAGAGAAGAGGGAAACCTGAAGATGTACTTAGAAAAGGAGAGGAGGGGTGGAGAGACAGGCAACGATGGAGGACTTTAATTCACAATCCGACACAGGAAGCTGGAAACGGGAAATAAAGATGATGATGACTAGGGCCCGGTTGTTGATGCCGTAAAAAGTTTTAAAAATGCACTTAAAACATTCAAAAATGACTGTAATAAATGACCTAAAAATTGGAAAAATGTACTATAAAATGGAGAAAATGATCTTATAATAATAAACTCACCAATATTTTAAAAACAAAATCTTAAGCTCAAACTGAAATGTCAATCAAAATATATTTCTAGCACTTAACAAAAGGTTCACTTTAGTCTGAGTTGCACTGCACTACGAATGTCATTCTGATGTTGTAAAATGTAAATGATCTGCGGTTATCAGACAACAGGTTTTTATTTTCCGAAAAGCTGCGTTCAACATCAACTGATGTGATCGGAGCGTAGTTGAAGAGAGGAAGGTCGTTTGCTGCTAAATCCTCCTCAATCCCATCCATGCAGTAGTTTTCAGCAGAAAGAATGTCTGAGATTTTGCATAATGTTTTATACCCGGTGTTTTAGTCCAGCACTTTTTTCAGTTTTGATGCAATACCCGCAGCAATTTCGCTACGATTGTTGCTAAGACTAGTTTCCACCCGGTTGATTAAGGAAATGGAATCAATATTACAATATTTAAAATTATCTTGTGAAGCCTCCGTGGCTTAGGCGGCAGCACGCCGGCCTCTCACCGCTGGGTCCGTGGTTCAAATCCCGGTCACTCCAAGTGAGATCTGTGCTGGACAAAACGGAGGCAGACAGGTTTTTCTCCGGGTACTCCGGTTTTCCCTGTCAAAAATTTCATTCCAGCAACACTCTCCACTATCATTTCATTTCATCTGTCATTCATTTAATCATTGCCCCAGAGGAGTGCGTCAGGCCTCGGCAGCCGGCACAGTTCATATCCTCGCCGCTAGATGGGGGCTTCATTCATTCCATTCCTGACCCGGTCGGAGACTGGAAGCAGGCTGTGGATTTTCATTTTTCAAAAATTATCTTGTATCAGCTACTAGCTTCTTCTTAACTCTGAGACACACGTAACTCCCTCATATAAAGCTGTGACATGACTAATTTGGAAAAGAATGACCTCAAAAGGCCGATTTCTCTATAATAAGACCAAAAAAAAAATCTACCAAACTTAAAAAATGCTCTTAAAATGGAAAATAGAAAAAATGCAAAAAGATGCAAAATAAAAATGACATATTTGAAGACGGGATGGCCCGTCCGGGGTTTCTATGTACTTCAGCATTGTTTTAGACAACTCAGTAAAAAGATGACATGTCTTCAACATCCGGGCCCTAATGATGACATATAGCTGATAGCCAAGGTGTCTCAAGTCCTTAAATTAACAACTTTCTTTTCTATTTGCAAATAGATCAGTGAGGATCAAGCTACAATTTCATTTCTTCTTCGTCTTAAAGCTTCCTCTTCCTCCAGTATTACTTTCATATGGACGCTGTGTTGCTGCTTCTGTTCATCCATCCAGGTTCTTCCAGTCTTCGCAGTTCTTCCGTCTTAGGACCCTTCCAAAGTTTTGGTATGTTCTACAACTAATATTTGAATAATTAGCAAAGTGAAGAATATAAAATATGTAAACAGGAAATTTTGCGAGAGAAATGGGAAACATTACTAGATAACATTCAAAAACTAATTACTTTAGGCCTACGACAGTTTATCAATGTAAAAGACTGAGTTCTGTACGATCCAATAACATCTATACAGAGATGGTAGGGTACAGTCAAATGAAATTATTTATTCGAAATTTCGGGCAAGGACTAGTATACCAAACAATGTGAACATGTTTAATAATATTACCCTGGGAAAATCTCTGATCATAACTCATAATAACACTTCAACACAATCGTATTGTTAATTCGGAATAACGTGAAGTGAGTTTTTGTCACACATGCTACCAAATCGTGTTTAGAGTAAATTATACCCTCGTTTGATTTTCTAGAAACGTACGACAGTAATTTTATGACTATTCATATTTTATAATAATATTATCATGAACAATAACATATTGTTTCACTTATGCGCCAGTCACTTATTGTTTATTTAGCAACCCGCCCCGGCTTCGTCCGATATCTTTAACAGTTTACCCAGCGTAAGCTTAAAAGGCACACGAACGGCAGGTTTTTCTTCGACTCGATTCACTGAAATCGTTACTGCTAGGCTTCCTTTGGTCATAAATGAATGTTTGTCTACAGAAACCTTCCTCGAGAAATCCTTTACAGAATGGTGTGAAAACCGCATCAAAATACATCCAGTGGTTCTCGAGATTGCCCGTTACATCCAAGATTCGGGGACTATGTTTTATAGGTCTACTATGTAGAGATAATTCTTCTATTACTTCAAAGTGCTTTATTTAACTAATATTTGAGAGTTCTTTATTGTGTTGTGGATGATGTTGTTTTCCTTGAAACGGGCATGCCTACTTGATTTAAAGTGTCGTAATTATTATTTAGCTTCGAAGAGTAACTTGGTCCTCTCTCCACTTCATCAATGTCACGAAACACTATCAAATGAATACTGTTGAACTGTGTTAATAATATTTATTTCGTTTCCGCTGGTTAAGCTGTTTCCTTCATTTCCCAGTAATTGCGATTATATTGTGTTGATTGTCTGAAACGTTGCAATATCAATTGAGTACATAGTGTTACAAAATACAAATACAATGAAAATGAAAATCCACAGCCTGCTTCCAGTCAACCGACCGGGTCAGGAATGGAATGAATGAAGCCCCCATCTAGCGGCGAGGATATGAACTGTGCCGGCTGCCGATGCCTGTCGCACTCCCCTGGGGCAATGATTAAATGAATGACAGATGAAATGAAATGATAGTGGAGAGATTTGCTGGAATGAAATTTTGACAGGGGAAAGCAACGTACCCGGAGAAAACCCTGTCTGCCTCCGTTTTGTCCAGCACAGATGTCACATGGAGTGACCGAGATTTGAACCACGGACCCAGCGGTGGGAGGCCGGCGTGATGCCGCCTAAGCCACGGAGGCTTCCCCACAAACTACAAATACAATGCGTTGAATAATTTTTATCTGATTATGAAGTAGAAAGATACAGATTTGTGCATTTATACATTGAAGCACAAAATTGTACCTAGCCTTCATAGGTAGGTTATGGCTGCTTTAGCTCTTAGTTCTCGCAGTAAAGCAGCGCAGGTGCGCTCTATATAAAGGGAGGTAGCGCGCAGTTCGCTACTCCTGTGGGAGTCCTGGCGGGGACACCAAGAGCCCGCTAATGAGCCAGCTTGGTGTCCTAGGCGAAATCCCACACAAGACACGGCACAAACCTAGAAAAATTGCTGAGTTTTGATTCTCACACAGTTTTGTCAAAATCTATATTCAGTAGTTACCTCAGAGTTGAGTTGAAACATTAGGTTATACTGTACTCTACGTCTTTCATCATAAACTAGCTTTCGTACCGGACGTTACTCGGGAGTGTCTTAGTATGCTAAAAGAGGACACATGTCAAGAATGACAGCACAGCTTATTCGCTTTGATATTAAATGAGTTTAGAACATAGTTCTTCGTACCTCTAATGTTGCTCAAGAGGAAGATTATCTCTTTCTAAACTTATTTCAACGGTGAATATTACAGTAACATGGCATACTAGCAACGGTTTAGTACAACAGACTTTTACGTAAACTTTCTCGACCAATTATATCCATTTGAGTCTATTTGGTCGAGTGGAAATTTTCAATACCCACGTTTCGAGACTACTGCTTGTCCCTTTGTCAAGGTTTGTAATGAAAAAAGGCATGAGTAAACAATGGCATGTAGCCTCCATAGATAATGGTATATGATTGGAAGCTATGTCAAAACAAATAGCTACTCCATGATCTCCTGAGACCAAGAGGAAGTTGGTAATGAAAATACTGTATAGAGGACAGCCATGATCTACGTAAGGGATAACCATCACCTCTATTAATTCTTTGGTTATTTACTAATTTCTAACGCCTCCCAAATGATACGAGTAGTGAAATGTTTCTCGATACAGATGACAGAAGTTTCATCAAAAATATCTTTTCTGTATGGCATGATCAACCACAGCAGACTTCTCTGACTGGCAAAGACGTAAATTCCTGTGATGTTCCTTGGCCCTAGAATGACCATGCACGAATAGCGCAAGCCGCGTAGCTGGATACAGTCATTTATCATAATTGCGAACGTGAAAATCTAAAGATGGTTTTTACTTTCCATATTTTTTAAAATTTCGTATGAAGCACATATTCTCTTTATTTTACTGCTAAATATTGGGAGATGAAGATTTGTCACATTTGACATTCTTAAACTATCAAATATAATTACTAAGCAAACTTAAATAGGCTAAACTGGCAATTATGTGATATAATAGCTTTTGGAGTGTAGCCGACTTCATATCTCCGGGTTTTCTATGAAGCTATAATATGCTTGAATGGGTAAAAAGAAGATTATGCCTCACTATTCTTCTACGGAAATTTGAATTTAAAATAAACTTAACGTAGGCATACGTACTTATGGGTATTTATCCGGAACATATTTCTTTGTTATCATATATTACACTCCAGTTCTAAGAGGCTTATGTTGGATTCATCAACCTAATATAAGTTAATATTTCGCAAATTCATAATTTAATATGAAACATAGGCCTGCATTTCAAGACAACGCTCATTAATGGTTTATGTCACACGAGCTTTGAAGAAGAAGCCAGATGATAGCGATACTTGTTCCCATAAAATTAAACCTGGTCAGCTATATTATGTGATGAGTTCAAACAAGCTATCAGTATTGCCTGAAAGACAAACAGAGGGTAAATAGTTACCTTGTTGTTAATCGGACGACTCAGCAACTCAGCCGTGAGCACTAAGTTGTGCATAGCCAATGTACTGTAATGAGGAGCTGTAGGCCTAAGTCAGGCGGATGGAAGGTTCGAATCCCAGTGCCTACATAAGCCATTCTGGGTGAAGCTCCATTGTACAGCGGAAATATTGGAAACTAAGGAGCAAGTGTTTATGGTAAATATGGTGGGGAACTAAAGCAATAGACGAGCGATCAAATAATCCACAAACTATAGTGACTATAATGCATAGTTTTAAATGAAGAAATGGTATAGGCCTATCAAAGAAAAATTAATAACAAACAAAAAATGTCACTGCAAAAAATATTTCTACTACTATAATATCAACCCCAAACGAAATTTATGAAAATAAAATAATGTAAATTACTTTATTTTTATCATCAGCTCTTATATGTCAGTAAAGTCATGTCGCAGGTGAAAGTAAGATACGAACTTGAGAAATTATTATATCCGTATTTGTAATAAATAAGTTACATTTTGTGTGGTTAAGTGTAGGAGACGGTTAACATCGCCACAATAAATGCATCAATAATAATAATTGAGCCATGGCAATTTCAATAACGACACATGGAGACAGAGAAATACGGAAAATCTGTCATCTATCGATATATACGAGAACCTGCTTTTCACAGTTTCATGCTCGAACATAAACAGTTTGACACCGACAATGTACCGCACTGTCAACTTACGTTTAGTGGGATATCTGAACACAGATGGGTCTCAATAATGGACCGTTTATGAGCTAAAACCGCATCTACTTTTTCAAGACGCCATGGAGAGAAGACGTGGTTTCCAGGAGCTGAGATCATTTTTGGATTTGTTTCTAAATTTAAATCATGCCCGTGTAAAAAATACCCACACTGGGTCGTGAACGAGTTTCGAATGTTTTCCCATGGCAAGACGTCTATTGTAATTATTCTTAAATACCTTTTTACCTTTTTAACGATGTCTTACTTCGTCTGATCTGAAAACGTACTGTATTTCTATTGATGCCTAAAATCTACAAGAACGTCTCAATTGGAGCCAGCCGTCATGTTGATTTGTATTGTATTTTAATTTCTGGTTTATCAATAAGTGGTCAAAACTTGTTTTTCGAATATCCCCCCATTTTTAGTGTTAACATTCCAGTACGTGAAGATCCTACGTTCATCTAGGTTAACTTAAATAGACTGTCATGCCGTCTTGTTTATGTAGATCCCGAGGTGTATGGAGTACCTTGGTTATTTGGAAACATCCTGATTTTAAGGTTAAAGGTGGCTATGGCCAATTAGTGAAGTTAGACCTGTGTCTGGTATTTTCTTTAACTTGAAGTTTCTATTAAGGGGCCTGCCGTTTTTAATATATACAGTATATACGTAAAGGGAGATCATGTCGTTGTGCATTAATGGGGTTATGCGTTCTCGTGGATGGTGTTTGTGTGCTTATTTCTTGTTAGGAGGACGTATTTGAAGACCCCACGGAAAGAACGGGGTATGTCCATTTATTTTCAGAAATGAGTTTATGGCGCATTCTGGTAGCCAGCCATCGTCACTACAGTTCAGTTGAAATTAATTTCAAACAAAGCGGAATGGCACCGAGATACAGAGGTTTTCATTTTTAGTGGAAATAGAAAGTACGTCCCATATCCTCTCACATTTTTCATAATTTAACTTCAGTTGTTATGTTTTTTACATGTACTTCCTTTATAAGAAATACATTTGGCGAACAAACTATATTCCTTACCCTAAATTAGGGGTATTTAACGTATTTTTTTAGTGTTGAAAGTTTAAATTCGCTTTCCTGAAACATTTACAGAATGTGACTTACCCCGTTTTTCCCACGGAGTCTTCATTTGTATTACTGTATTCTTATTTCTACGTGTTTTTAACGTTTTGTGTGAGCCATGTATTAGAATTACACGGAAGACCAGTGCTTCTTATTTTGTTTTTATGTTATGTTAATTTGCGTTGGTTGGGCCACGTCATTAGTGATCGAGTGAGCTAGTTTGTTGTTTGATTTCTCGTGATATGTTGGGTCATCCCTACTGGGTTAGGTTGATCGTATTTTGTGTTAAGAACGGGCGTGGAGCTGACAACTCCATCCCATCTAGTGCCGATGTCACAAAAAGTGGATGCCTCTACCTTCTACTAATCCCAGGGCCTCCCTGGCTTGTATGGAGTTGGCTTTGCTTAATTTTAAGGAGTACGTATCCTCTTTGTCATTTACTTGAAGGCTGGTGTTTTTTCTTTATTATTGCGGGAGGGTAATATTTATTTGTAATTTGTTTCGACTGGAGAGCGGGGATGTAGTTGTTTATTCTTCTTATTTTGTGTTCGATTGATTGCTTCCAGTCGAGAACCGTCACGAGATTCCTCTGCGTTACTAAATTGGGAGATATATCGATCAGTCTTTCATGTGGCGATTTTCTGAGTCGATTTCAAGTATTCCGGAGACTGATTTCGATACGTATTTCACTTCAATGTTAGATGGTTGAATCTCGTACATTCATCCGAAAAGAAGATTTACTTTATGAATTATTGAAATTCTTTTATTTGGTGATAAGCTGTCTTGATTAATTTGATACTATAATTCTTAATCCTTTGTAGTCTGGTAATTTGTGATGAACCGGCCAATGTTTTGTTTATGTTGGTGTATGTGAAGTCCTATGTTAATTTCAATTGTAATGCGTGCTTTGGGGGTTCTCTTTATTTCTGTGGTGATATATCATTTGTATAAGGGTGGATATTCTTTGGGGACTGTTCATGGAGTTGTAGTTTCAAAAATTGTATAAAGAGTTTCTTCTAGCTACGATATTTCGTAGTAACCAGAGGTGGGGTGAATGGATTATGAAATTATCGTTGGTTAACTTATGTGGGCAGGAACTCCTTTTAGATATTTGTCATCAGGTGGTCTGCTAACCTAAAGAAATTAATTTTGGGCATTTCTCCTTAAATTTAAGTTTGTGCTAAATGTTTACTGCCTTTAAAGTATGTTATTATTTTCAGAAACGTTTAACCTGAGAAGTAGTCTACAATCCCCTAATAACTTCATCCTCATTCTTCATTTCATCCGTCCCTCATTTTCCCTCCCCCGACGTTTGTTACTGAACGTCCGAAGAAAATCGAATAATGATTTTATTTTAATAGAAATTAATTACTAAATATTGAATTAGTCAACTTTTTCCATTTTTAATTTTCTAGTTTGTTTAATAAATTTGCCTCCTTTGCTTTTTGGCCCTCGTAATGAATTGTGTGCTCATTGAAACGGCTGGTTCTCATCTAGTCCATCTTCTAAGCTACTTACTCTCGATACGTTCTCTATCATCTGACCTCTGTGTCTCACTTGTCAGTCTATTCTCTGCGCAGTGTGGGAGCACCCTAAGTCCTCTGGGGACGAACGTCATCCGGCCGTCTTGAACCTCTTCCGGATTCATTCTCGGGTTCGATCGCGTAAGTGGATTGGCCGGTCGGCTCTGACGATCCTCACTCCGGTGGTCGCAGTTTTCATTCCCGTAGCGTGCGTGGTTCGGTGCAATAATAATAATAATAATAATAATAATAATAATAATAATAATAATAATAATAATAATAATAATAATAATAATAATAATAATAATGGTGGCATAATGGGAGTGATATGCGCAATACATTGGATTCACCAAGTGAATCCAAATAGCCTCTGTCACTCCAACTCCAACATGTAACCTACCCGAGGTGCCACTGTTAAGCCGAGCAACCTAGTGGAAGGTTGGGTAACCAATCCCAGCGGGAAACTAGGTCGGCGAGCCGATCAGTGTTGGGGGAAATGCAAAGATGGTCAACAGCTACAACGGCGCAAGAGGAAAATAATTCCCAACGGCGAAGAAGGTGGAAGAACTATCTTTGATGCAACTTAAATCCATTAGTGTCTGTACTGGTATCCAGCTGCTAATGGTCAGCGTCTGTTAGCTCAGTGAGCTCGGCTGGAAACACGATGTTCCAAAGGCCTCAACAACCTCTGGTCCTATATGGCACTGGCACTCACCAGGCCAAACAGATCAAGTACAAGCAAACATGAACTGTGCAAGCAATCACATCTCTACCCCAGGTGGTACCCAATCCACCCGTCCACAATCGGCAACTGGACTTTCGGATTCTGGGGAGTCCAGGCAAGCACAGCAGAGAGAGTCGGAGATCTCTGGTCACCTTCCCTACAAACAGAAAACATTCTTTGGAACACTAAACATTAATACCCTAATTCAAATTGGAAAATTATACAATCTCACGCAAGAAATCGACAGACAAAAAATTCTCATTCTTGCTCTTCAAGAAACTAGAATGACTGACAACGAAACTATGGACTATGGAAATTACCGCATTTTCAAGAGCAAAACATTACAGAGAGTCGCGAAAGGTGCACCAATCTTCGGAATGGCTTTTCTTGTCCGCAAATCCATCATTAATTCTGTCAAAGAAGTCACACCCGTTAATGATCGAATTATGACCATGCGCATCCAGAGCGCCAACAAGAAATACACTCTTGCCAATGCTCATGCACTTACCAACATCGAAAACAAGAAAAATCCTGAAAATGTTGAAAAATTTTGGAAAAAACTGGAAAAAATTATGGGTAACATTCATCAAGATGACGTGAAAATCCTGATGGGAGATTTCAATGCCCAACTTGGCAAAGAAAAAAACTGCACACCAAAATACAAACAGCAATGGCACACGATTGGTAGACATTTGTCATCAATTCAATCTCAAAGTTATGTATGTCTACGCATTTCAGGAAACATGCACACAAACAGAAAACTTGGCGATCTCCCATTCAACATCTCGGTGAATACCAAATTGACCATGTTGCCATATCCCATGCACACTATAGGACCATCCATGACGTTCAAGTCCGACGAGGGGCAAACATTGATTCAGACCATTATCTCACAAGAATCAAAATGAAATTTTCACCTAAGAGGATTCATAAAAAATATATTACATCCCAAAATTTGACACATCCAAAATTCAAGAAACAAAAATCGCAGAAGAATGGGATAAAGAACCAGTGAACAATTGGACGGACTTCTGCAGCAAAATTATCAGAAAAGCCAAAGAACTGATTCCACTAAAAAAGAATGCAAATCACCCCTGGTGGGATTCCAACTGTGATCAAGTCATTATTGATCGCCAAATCACATTCCAAAAATACAATAGCCACAAATCTCCAGAAACTTTACAACACTTTCCCGGCGTCCGCAAACAGGCAACCAAAATTATCAGGAAAACTAAACGTAATTTTATAAATAAGCACGATTTCAGTGAATTGAGTTGAAGAAAAATCTAACGTCCATGTGTCTTCAAAAAATCGATATTCTCTGAGAATTGTTCAGCATGAAAAGTTCTGCAAGAAAGTTCGCGACAGCTCCCACATCGACCACTGTAAGTGTTTTTACGTTTTCATTTCTTCCAGCAATCTCCATTCAGTGGAAATTTAAATTACTACCTTCCGAGTGAGTTTACGAGCTTGCGAGCGACCTATTACCCTAGCTTCAGCCAGCATCAAACTGCCGAGTCGTTCGAGATAATTCTTCAGAGAAGAGAATAGCTTATGTGTTTGGAGTTAGCTGTTCACCTCGGCCTGACGTCCGTGCGCCTTTTAAGCTTACGCAGGGTAAATAGTGGGACACACACACAGAGGACAGGCAGACACCCACACATTTGATCTCATAAGTCTACTTCATCATTTACCCAAAAGCGACGGTACCGTAAATATCTGATCAGGTCACTAGCATGAAGACATGCAAATGTCATATGGACAGAAGTGCTGTAGGATTGTTGAAGTGAATGCTGCGGAGCAGCACGGGTCTTCTAGTTATCTTTAATTTCTTATCAACTCAGTCTACAAGATACGGATTTCGCAATCAAGTATCATATAAATCTTACTGTGATAAAAAATAGCCTAACAATATGACAAGTATCCAGCAGCACTGCCTTCTGTATTCTGGCAATAGGGTGTTTCATTTGCAGTTCCTCCAAAGCCATTACCAATATCTTTGGAACAACTCCCGTGGAAGAGATCACCACTGGCAAAATTCTCACGTATTTTAGTCTCCATAGTTTTCGAATTTCTTCAGCCAACGGTGCGTACTTGTATTTTTAAGCCTGGGTAGTTAGCATATTTGGGCTAAGTGGGATAGCAACATCTATCAAGTAGGTCTTTGGTTTAATTTATTAAGATAGACAATATCGGGTAGATTGGCCAAGATTTTCTGGTCTGTTAAAATAGGTCTATCCCAACAGGCTACACTTTATAATATTCATTTTCAAGCACGTTGGCAGGCTGGTAATTATTATTACAGTGAAACTTGGATAATTCGAACCTCAAGGGACCAGTAAAAAAATTCGAATTATCCAAAAATTCGAATTATGAAAGTTCTTTGAAAAGAGTAGAGAGAATATTCAAATTCAAATTTTCCGGTTCCCTTAACCTTTTTCGGCCTTTGCCACTCTCATTTTCATAACCGAGAATTTTGTCTTTATTTTTTAGGTAAGTAGACAACGTGTTTGGAGGAATCCCGAAAACCTTTGCAATTTCAGATTTATTCCTTCATTTTCTTTTCCACTTCTTTAATCACCGCTATTTTCTCCGCCAAAGTCAAAGTTTTGTATGGAACCCGAGGCTTCGATGACGACATCTTAGTTCTCAACACACACTTTAAAACACAGGCAAAACCAAACTTCTAAACAACAACCACAAAACTAATCAGACCACTCAGCACGCACTACCAGGCAGGTGTTAGGGATGACACTCTGATGAGTTAAGAGATGTGGAGCGTTGCAAAACAATGGGAGGGGAAGGGGTTGGGCATTGACCTTGGAAGGAGCGTCGCAGGCGTGTTGTTAGTCATGTAGGCAAAACCATCGAGTAGGGCCCACATGCCAATGATACGTCGTTTTTCAGGAATTCTTGACCCAACTGTTTGGCTTCCGATCGGCTTTTTACACGTAAAAACTTCGAATTATCCAAAATATAATTCGAATTAACCACGATTTTTTAGCATTGATTGTACATAAAATGCTAGGGACCGAGAGAAAAATTCGAATTAAAGAAGATTTCGAATTATAAAGTTTGAATTAGCCACGTTCCACTGAATTATTATTATTATTATTATTATTATTATTATAGTAGCAGATACAAAACGTGCATACCTTTACCATTTCCTCTGATGGTGACTTCCATTACGGATGTACGACATTGTCTGGTCACACAGGAGTTGAGTAATAGCCCTGAAGAAATCACGTTTAGTATAGAAATAAAAAGCAATATTTATCTCACCTTTTCAAAAGCTCCCTCTCGTGATGCTCCGTAATTCTCAGATAATGTGAGAATGTGTCCAATTGCTCCAAGCACTGGTATACACTTTGACTTCACCGTTTGAATTACAACTTGCTGACTGTCAAATATTTCCAGCTTGTACAAACAATGGTCAAACTTATAGCCACGAACACAGCTATTGATTTATATTCTGGGAAGAATCGAATATGACATTAACATACAACTTCACTGTCGTGACTTTCAATTTCATTGGTTCCTTCCTTTGTTTATGATAACGTCGTCCGGGAGAAATTCAATTCTTCCAATGTTTGACGCCTACAACCAACTGTATGGTCGATTAATACGGGAGATGTACTAAGAAACGAGTGGTTTTTGTTGTATTTAGGAGCTTGGAGCATCGTCTTTAATAGCCTGGTTAATTTATAGCGTGTGCGACATCCGTACGCCAAATTACGCCTCAAGAGCTAGTTTCATGTGGACATGATATACATCTAAAAGTAGGATAAAGAACTTAAAATACTATTTCAAAAGGCTAGGAACATTCTGAAGTTGCTGTTGTTGGTTCATTAAGGAGATTTTCACTATCGTGGTCATCGTGTGTGTAATCTATCTTATAACCTGTGCCATTGTGTTGGCTCAACTACTGTATGTAGGTCTATTGTTAATTGGAGCTAGGATTGGAATGACCTTAAATGTAGGTACCATTCCGGGGGTTTTCAAAAGTAAAAGTGTTAAACCACGGAAAACCACTTCTAGAAATGCTGAGGTAAGAATCAAACCCAATTCTTCTCTAATTTGCCTCACGAGGCTAAATGAATCCGTTCCAACCCTGAGACCAGAATTAGATTTATTTAGAGAAGCGGGAATCGACCCCGGACCTATTATGTCCCAAAAGTTAGGTTCAGGTGGACAAAAAGTACATCAAATTTAATTATTCATGAAGATAGTAATTAAATCAAAATAAACATTGATTTAAACATAAACATAAGGTTAATTAAGTAACTACTAAAGATAAAACTTCATTTATTGCAATTCAATTTAATTTAATTCAATTTAATTTAATATAATATAATATATTACAATACAATACAATATAATATAATATAACATAATGTAATTTAATTAATTTAATTTAATTAAAGATAATTTAATTACGGTAAAGAATCGCTACTGATTTAAGAAAAGAGGAACACTTTCAGACATCGTTCTTTTCAGTTTTAAGAATAGATGTTGTTTTTCTTGCCTTCATAGGTGCTAAATACACATTTGGTCATAAGCTTATGTACACTTGATCATATGTTGATTTCTTCTAATGAACTGTGTTATTGAGGGATCTGACGTGGTTTGTGTAACTGCAATTATATGAGTTTATGATTGAGTAGCTGGTTATGCACTTGAGACATGGCATCATCCATATACAGTATAAACCGTGATTATGTGTGAAAAAATCAGCATTTAGGAAAGTCACCGTCGGTACAGTTTGGATCTCTAAACGTCCAGCTACCTACACCAAAATACAAACCAATAAATTTCAACAAATTATCCACTTCCAGAAATTGCCTTTATCCCGTCAATATAATTTCGTAAGCCGAAGAAGCAACGGTGTTCAAAAATTTACATTAAGGAGAAGCATGGCTTTTCCGTTTCTCTTTCAATAACATTGGGGAGGTCTTCACTTTGTAGTTGTGTCGGATGTATTACAATGGAATATCATGAACGTAAATCTCTAGACATCGCTGAAACTTTGAAAACATGTTGGTCAGATCACAAGGAAAACATTCGTAATGGTATTTTACCCCCTAAATTATTAGAGCAAAGACTAGAGATAGAGCAATAAATGAATCTAGTAGCGAAATTTGGGTAGTCCAAAAGGGTGTGCGTTTTCAATTCTCATATTCTCTCTCATATTCATATTCTCGTCGCACTGTCATATTTCACTAAAAAGTCACTACCCCAGCTAGCTATCAAAGGTGACAGGGCCTATGTTACATGCTGGAGGATGTAGTTGCAATAGTGCGATTGGACGGAGAGAATATAATGAAAGGGGCAGATGACATAGCTCTTCCGCCCCTTAAAACAACAATAATTAACTAATATATATGAAATTAGCACTTCCATGCACCTGAGCTGATGCGAAACTCGCGTCCATACTCAAATGCGCACAATTTTACCCTCTTTAGGAATTGCAAAATGAAATTGGGAAAGAAATAGCATCATATCGCCGGTGAGCTTGCAGTACCGCCTATATGACTTTTTGCAGGTTTTACGGAAGCGGGATGAATCAATACCGTGGCTGCACTTTTCAGGCTATGAATAAACATTACATTTTATTTTACACAATACGATCTCCTAAGTAATATGGTTTGCGTATTTCTAGGAGAAAGTGCGGACCGGCATTTCTAGGGCGCACCCATGGTTTTGCATTTCCTACACACACAATCTAATTTAAAATCTGAATGCTTAGTCTATTCAACTAAGATGAGCGTAAAAGAATATGGACATCGTCACAATTTGACTACTTTCTTCACAAAAATATGATACAAAAACGAGGGAAACCTCGAATTATAAGTGATCAGCAGCACGGAAAACTAAACTAATCGCCATTTTATTACAGTTGTTGGCTTTCAAGTGACTGTAATAATTATCATTTCTGAAACATGTAATAATAATAATAATAACAAGTAGTTCCGCGAAGAACTAAATGGCCTATTTTCATATATTCCACTGGTCTTTTCGATTAGAAGCTCTCTCTCTCTCTCTCTCATTTAAACCTTTTTCCATGTGATTTACTAAATAGCTTTTAGTACACGACCTACGTTGTGATAAAGTATAGAACAAGTAAATCAAAACTCAATATCCATAATTTGGGGTCGTTCATTACATACAAGTAACATAAAAGGGCATAATCGTCTTACTATGCTAGGCCTACTACTAGTCGACCAAAATATTATGTGCACTCGAGATTGAAGTTTGTTTGTGAAGTAACCAATAGACCTACATAAAATCCAATACCATAATCATTTTCATCGTTCTATTTTACGTTAGTTCATGTAGCCTAGGTTTGGAATTTTTGATTTATATTTTAATATTTTTATCGCAGTCGGAACACAAAAAGTGCCCGTTTTTAAGCGAGCTTCAACCATGCGTCACATTTAAGAATTACTGTATTATCTCACAAACCCGTCATCAGATCGAATCCAAATTTTAACGCAATATACATTGGCATGTTGTATAACTGGTTTATTAATGGTAAACCATGTCTTATTTCCCGGTACAAGTACAAACCAATATAAAATAAGAGAATTAATTTACGTATTTCACAGTCATACAGCATACCTTTTTGATGTATAAGGATTACAACGCGACCAAGAACTACATTTTTCAATGACACCGAGCCGAGAAAAAGTTACCTTACAAAAATGATAACAACTTTGTTTCTTGGACACACAACATTTTGAAATTAATAAACCAGTTATACAACATTCCAATGTACATTGTGCTGAAATTTGGATTCGATCTGATGACGGGTTAGTGAGCTAATAATTCTTTAATGTGACGCATGGTTGAAACACGCTTAAAAACTGGCACATTTTGTGTACCAACTGCGATTTAAAAAAATACAATATAAATTGAAAATTCCAAACCTACATGAACTAACGTAAAATAGAACGATGAAAATGATGATATTACTGGATTTTATGTAGGTCTATTGGTTACTTCACAAACAACCTTCAAACTCGAGTGCACGTAATATTTTGGCCGACAGTAGTGCATGCCCTGAGTTAAATCAAACATTTCATCGTTTGACAAGATATCTCACTTCTACACACCTCCTGCACTGGAAAATATGTGCAGAAAGTTACACGTTGCGGCTTTTAATGCTAAGGAATTGTGCACTGGTGTAGCCCATCATACGAATCTTCTCGGCAATCGCCTGAATAAATGCGAGAACTTTTAAAAATATGGATTTAAAATTTCCAACTGATTCCATTTGGTATTTTTGAAAACAGTTGAACATCAGTAGATATCTCTAAGCTATACTAAGGGTAATTAGATCGGCAGAAAATATTTTAAATCTTTGAAAATCACTTGACCGCCATGCTGTTACTGTGCTTCCCAGGATTTGGAAAGTCACATATATTTCCATACTTAACAGTCTACTAACACCACACAAAATATCAGTTTGATTCGCTCTTAGTTTCGGTGATATTGAAAACTGGTGAAATATATGGCATGGACGCCATGTTGGATTGTTTTATATATATGCTATAGAATTACATGCCAACCGATGAATATTATAATCGTGGCCCATTATATCAACCTACATTACTATCACTTGTTAAGGACACAAGAAATTAAAACGTAGTTTGAAAATATTTCAACAGCCGCCATATTTACATTCTCAAAGAAATTGAATTGAAATAAACGCCAGTATATTAAACCTTGTATGAAGATTTACCGTGCTAAATTTCACTGCGCTCAGATTATTAAGTCGCGAGAAACATCCATATAAATATTTAAGTTTGCATCGCTGCTATGTTGGTTATGTGCTCATTAGGTTATTGGATGTCCCAAGGGTGAACTTAGGTAATTGGTTCTATCAGCATCCAAGATTTTAGTGCGATTGCTGTAATAGGTTCGTAGATATTGAGAATCGTCGAAGTATTTCGGAAGATCGACATGTTGGATTTGTTCTATAGTTGGGGCATAGAGTTATGTACCATTAGATAACGATTATTGCGTAGGCTCATTATACAAACGGTCACTTTGATCGCATGATTGGGGCACAAAACTAATACTAACAATCACCGCTGCAATATCATCAGCGTATCCAACAAGGAATAATAACAATATTATAAAGGATGACAATAGGCTAACAAAGAAAATATTAAACCCAACACTATCTCTGAAGAAGCACAACAATTGACTAGAAGAAATAACACAATACTTACAATAAATTGGTAGGTTATCAACACAAATTTGCCGAGAAATCTACACGGAAGAATACATGGTGGTCCGAATAACGCATTAAGTTGCTGCCTAATATGAAATATTGTAACGTAGATTGCACACAGCATCGCATCGACGATCGTCTAGCATTGCGTGAGAAGCCACATGTCTTTTTTTATGTGCCGTCCTTGGAGTAGGAACATGCTGTTTTATGATAAGCTGAACCTCATAAAGTGGTGTGTTCGAGGCGCGACACCTAGAAAAAGAACAGCTCAAATGTATTCCTGAGTTATATAACCTCAAAACATTACTTTGTGCAGTGTAAGTGGCACTTTCAAACCAACCAACTATCGTAAGGACGAATTTTATTATCGAAGGTGCTGATGGTTAACAGTGGGGTAGTTTGCCATTGCTATCCTCACTGAGTCAGAACAGTAGTACTGTACTAACCCAATGAGTAGAACCTTTCACTGCATCCACAAGCACTGACTGTGCCCTGAATGGCATTACTAAGCACCACCCATACCTCAGTAGCTCCCATATAATCACAGCCATGAGTGAGACTGAGACATCGGTGAAAAGCCACATTTTACTCTAGCCTGTGCCAACAGACAATTAATGCAAATGTACTGCATTCATCAATTATGGCAAACAGGCCAGTGGTTATTATATGTGCATGTAAAATTTGTTGGTTATAAGACTGACGAGAAGAGGAATGTGAGTGAATATATATACAGTTAATATAATGTGACTGTGAAATTATGAAGAAGAAATTGAGTTATGTATGTAAGTCGTGCTTCGTTTCATATTTTATAATATAACGCTGAACAAAGTCACAATGTGGCCGAAAGCGGTACTATGATTAAAGTACAACTATTTGCTGACTCAAGGTTTCAACTTACTGAATATTTAAACTTCGTCAATAAGGACAAGGGCTGCCATGGTCATATTCTTGGCTTTTCATACTTATGCTAAGCAAGATTTCTTTTCTGTAGAAATGCTTTCCTTGCCTGAGCCGACCTACTTTTTATATCCTCTTTGCTTCGTCCACCACTGGTTATTTTGTTTCCTGAGTAGTAAAAGGTTATCAGACAGATTCCACACACACTCATCTACACAGAGCTACATGAACATTATGTCGCAAAGCACCAATAGTAAATGAATCAACAACAACACTAAATGAGGTCAAGTTGAAGCTAGATTGTCAAGAAAAGTGTAGCTACCTACTTCCTTCGAATGGCCACATGTTGTCACAAAGTGACTAACTTGACAACCCGGCAATTATGTCTTACTCGTGGTCCTCGGGCGTCGGAAACTCAGTCTGCGTTCCCCCAAATTGCATCTTTTACAGAAATTAAGGTAAAATACCATATAAATTATTGTGAACTGTCCAAGTAAATAAACACTGTCCAATTTACGAAAAAGGAATGCAGCTGTTTCCAAATGAACAAACATCCTTCCCAATTATATCTGACTGCTGAAACTTAATATATTTATACATGCGATGCATATTAGATGACTAACAGGCTGAGAACTATTACAGGTTCCATTTGTTTTTATGCTTCTTCTCACAGCTTATCTGATACCACCTCACCGAACCACGGTGAGCCGGTGACAGAATTGACAAACGCGTCCTAAGGTGCACTTCCACGAAATACGGGCAACAATGACGGCCTGATGATCTGATAAACCAGACAAGCACTTCTATACTGTATCCAATTAAACAAGTTCTGTGTCTTCAATGTGAAAACTAAAGGCTGACTCACTGAAGCGCGAAAACATAGACTACGTCATTTGAGAATGCAAACCGGGTACTTTTACCGTGAGAATAGAGACATTGTTTAGAGTAGTAGCCTGTTCCAATTTAACGTATTAATTATAGCCTACTTTTTAAGAAACGTTCCGTATTATTTTAAAACAATCGATTTAATTCGTTTTAGCTTCTAACTAGAATGTAAATAAAGGTAGGAATGCTATCACAATTTAGGGGTGTCCAAAAATTATTTGTAAAAGAAAGCATTTTTTTAAGATCAGCTAGCAATTACCTCAATGAATTCATTTCTATTTTCTTTAACATAACTATTAACAATAGTATAGTGGGTGCCTCCTTCGAAATCTATTAGTTTATCAATGTTATACATGAAATATAACATATTCTTTCAAAAAAACAAAATTTCAAAAATACCTTTTTTGATGTGTAACATCTTTCCACTCGGTATCTGGATATGTTTGTGGCGCCTGGTATCTGGACATGTTAGTGGGAGTGATTTTGGAAAAGGGACGGAAATAGATGGGACGGAAGTGCATGGGACAGAAACAATAAGCGCGCGTGGTGGCGGATATCGGTACAACGACGTACTGTAGGTCGTGTGGCTATGAGGAATGCATATCGCATAAAGTTTAGTTCCAGGTTTGGAGACCCCATTTAAGATATTCCCACAATAAATCATCTTCAAGTAGTCGTTCTTTGGTGTGAAAATATTCATTTTATCATATTTGCTGAAAACAATTACGATTTTTTAAATCATCATACTTTTGCTGTATTCTTATTTAATGTAAGCACTCGATGTACTGTCGGCCATGTGGCTATGTGGAATCTATATCGCATCAACAAACACTCCAAACAACATAGGAATTCAGTATATTAACGCCGACTACTAACAATAATTGAAACTTCGTTGGTCTAAACATATCACTGGGAGAAACACATTTAATATACTTTCCGCACACCTAATTTTTTATCGCGCCTGTACTTGGCAGAGCGCTCTATCGGCTAAACGAGGCCATTTTCAATAACATCGCTGGTATGGGTTCACTAACTGGCCGGTATAGAGCGCAGCTCGCATCAAGTAGGCAGTGGATTGCTTCCGCCACGGCAAATAACAATTATGATTCATTACGGACAGGATTTGGCACTGGGGGCGCAGCTCGTATTCAGTCGGCCGTGGGAGTTATACACGTAGTTATTTCAATGACCAACAGAGATCACTGTCAACATGGGATTTGCGCTCCAGGGACGCACTTAGTAGGATAACCTGTCACATGTTACACATCATATGCGACTACTGTAAGGCTCGTATATATTTTTTTCTTCCTTCGTATTCAGCTTCTGATTGGAGATACATTTTTCTCAGCTTTATTACAAGGCATTCCTAATTTAATAATCTTTAACTGGAAACATTGTTGAGGTTGATAGATAAATTAGAACTTGACTTATTGATTGAAGTGATAGAAGCCAATTTTCAGTGTTGTCTAATTCTATTAAAGAAAGCTTTCCAGTCGGTCAACACAAATTGTCCGAGCAGTGCCTGTATCGAAGACGGACGCTACTAGGATCAGTTTCTAAAACCAGACAAGTTGGCATAACTTGATTACATTCAGTGCATTGTATCATTTTTGTATATTCACCTCACGAGATTTACAATAAAACTAGCAGTAGTGCCCGGCTTTGCCCGGTGGATTTATTTGTTTTATGGATGATAATGAATACCACAGTACTACAGAACTCGAGCGTTCAAGGATAAGAATCGGAAAGCACCAACGCGTATTGCAGCTGATAACCTCACTATACTGCACCAACACCATCGCCCTTATACAGAGGCATACTATTGTCATGATGATAACTGTCATAAGTGGCCTAAGGAATCTTTTTGCACTAATTACTCCCCATGACTGCAATTTATAAGCAGCTCGCAATTCTGCACCAGAACACTGGTAGGGGCGAAGTGATGCAGCCCGCATTGCCAGGCAACAATAGACTTTTATTGAAGCTGTTCGGGAGCGCTTGTTCTTCCAACTTACTGAACAAAAATCAATCTTTAAGATTACCTGAGAGGTGTAGCCAAGTGATACATAGCCTAAACTATTCCTCTTGAATCTGGCTATCATATACAAAAAGAATGTTTTGAATCCGACTGGTAATTCCAGAGTTTAGCACGTTTAAACACACAAAAATACAAACAAACAAACTCTTCAGCTCTATTCTATTAGTACAGATTAGGCCACTAGTTTAAATAGGAACGATTGATTTGGAACATAAAGAAGTAGCCCCATAAAGAACTATATTGCCTATTTTCATGTATCCTATTGGCCTTCTCTATAAAATATTCTCCCGCCTGTGAAAAGGAACGCCATGTTGGATTGTTCTGTATATAGGCCAGAGAGTTATATACCATTATATGAAGATTATTGCGTAGGTTCATTTTTCAAACGTTCACTTCGATCGCATGATTAAGACACAATAAATAGAAACTTAATTTAAAAATTTTGCACAGCCGCCATCTTGAGGTTATGTAAACAATTGAACTAAATTATATATCAGTGCATTACAACGTGCATAATCATTTGCTGTACCAAGTTTCACTGCACTCGGATGGTTGAATCACGAGAACAGTACATTTGAATGGTTCAAATTCGCTTGGCGGTCATGTTCGTTTTGTACTAAACAGGTTTATGAAAGTCACAAGATGAACTTTCACTAGGACCCTTTATTACCGTACAGAACTTCAGGGTGATATCTGTTACTGTCGCGGAGATATAGAATGCCAGTGAAATATTTCGCGTGGCCACCATGTTGAATTGATGAACGTATCCAAATTTGAAAAGCACAGTCGAGGTCAGACAAAGTAGTAGTAGGCTATGCACTTACCGAATTTCATTGATATCGCTTGAATCGTTTAGATTCTATTGGGGACACACACACACGCACACGCACATATTGACCCACGCACGCGGACAAAAGGTGATCTCATAAGCATATTTTTTCATAATTCAAAATAGGCTAGTAACAAAATAGTGTAGGCAATATAACTTCTGAAGTTATTCACAATAATATATCAATAGATGACAGGCAACATACATAAACCACATTAAAATATTAATAAAAACTAGTAAGTGTTGTCCCTATTTTCCACTTCTACTCAAAGCAGTACAAGAATTTTACCTAACTTAAAGCTACGAACACTCCATTCAAAATCTCATTCTCATTTACAAATACACACACAACTACAACCATCACAATGACACAGGTTATCATAAAGACTCCACACACACCCAAGTACACGAGTTATATGACCACAATGTCGCAAAGCCCTTAAATGAATTAACAACATAAAATGTAAAGGGTATTATCATCTTTATTTCATTATTTCGAGGCACTTAACTGGTAAAGTAAATATGTTTTATTTTAAAAGATAGTAAAATAGCTGTCGTTCAATGTGCATAAATTTCAGCAAAGATTACACACCTCTTTGACTAGAAAATTAGTACCTAAGTGTTAATGATTTGCATATTTAGTACGATGAGTGCATCAAGTCAGCTCCACCCTTTATAAGTGCCACAAGTGACGTGCTGTGTCTTAGACCGTTTATCACATCCTCGAAAGGTTTTTTGGAAGGGTCCACGTTCATCAAATGCAACTCCCAGTACTAAATTTTTGAGTGGATAACTGTTTGTATTATTGTTGAACCAACGCGCCTTGATTCAAATTTATGGCCAGACATGAGAAGCCCACCCAGAACAAAACAACTCCTCTAAAACTACCTCATAGTGTAGTGGCTAGCATTCTTGGCTGTTATCCCTGAGACTCGGGTTTGGTTCCCGCCTGTGCCAAGAAATGTTATTCTGGTCTGAGGGTTCGAACGAAGCACACTCAAGCTCGGTAAGCAAAACTGAGAAGAGGTACGTTTCATTCCCACCAATATGCAGAGTGATCATATTCTGACTAACGCATGTGAGAACTCTAATACGATTCTCACCTTTTGGAATAATTCCTCTTAATTACCCATTTTAATTCGGAGTTGTCGATTCTTAATGTTCTATTACTTCACACAGCTGCCATATTGAATGTATGGAGAGCCTGTTCTTTTCCCTTGGCCGTACAAAGACACATAATGGCCATCTTGAAATTTTAAATAAATAATTAATAAGTTCCTGCTTTAACAAAGCAATTAAATAATGAAATATAATCCTTTAAGTCGATTCGTATGCCAAAAGCAAAATACCAATGACTCCATAGATCTAAGATGGCAGCTTGGTGTACTAAGTATACAAGTTAATAACACAGGAAGTTATAGCACAATAAAGGCGAAACTTGCTAAAGAGGAATATTATAAAATAGGCGTCAGTAGCATTTGAGATAGATTTATCAAACAACATAGTGCTGTGTGGCCATCCTGAAGAAGAATATTAATAGTGGTGTGAGATTTTCTTTTGCTCGTCATTGTAGTTACAGGTTGTTCAGAGCACATGATACCAGACGTGTGACACAGGGACGTGGTCGCGGGTTAGATCCGAGACTGAGTGGGATTCGTGAAGTCAAATATACTAATGTCTTCAGACGGCAAGCGGCTTCGGTGGCGTAGTTGGTAGCATGCTGAGCTTCTGTGCCCAAGATAGCGGGTTCAAACCCGGCCGAAGTCGTCGCATTTTTAAGAGCGTTAAAATCTTTCAGTATGCCTTCCTTCGGAGGGAAAGTAAAGCCGGCGGTCCCATGTTATAGATTTATGGCATGTAAAAGATCCTTCCACAGACTAAACTTGTGTGAAGCTAAATTTCTTGGTTAGATTTCGTTGGAACGCTCTATCAAAGTTCCAATGTTCACTACTAGGTGTCAGTGATATCTGGTAGCAAAAGTTGGAACTACTTGAAATTAAACGGAACTTGTAGCTCACTCTATGGGTGTCCGCTAGAAACAGCTACAGCATCTGGCGAGCTGAACATGTCCTCGGACACTCCCAGCACTAAAAGTCATACGATAAATAAATACAATCAGACGGCAGATAACAGCAATGCCTAAAAGCACATGTGAATTCAGCAATTAACTTTCTAACTAAAGCAAGTTTTGTCAGGTCTGATTCTTTGGGAAAATTACCCCCTGAGTTAGTAGTGACGTAGTCAACCAGTTCCAGAGGTGTCTTTACAACACTGTAAGTTTTTCACCTGTACCACAATCTTCATTCCAAAGGTTTATGTCACATATTATATCTCTGCCAAGGAATAGTGTGTCAGGGCCAAAAGTTAGTCTGTACGCGCCAGGAATTCTTGCCTATATAAAAAAGTCCCCGATTCTTGGATGTCACGGGTAATCTCGAGTACCACTGGATGGATTTTGATGGGGTTTTCACCATTCTGTAAAGAATATCTCGAGGAGGGGTTCTGTAGAACATAATTTATTTATGATCAAAGGAAGCCAAGCAGTAACGATTTCAGTGAAAAAGTCGAATACAAACCCTGGCGTCCGTGCGCTGTTTTAAGCTTACGCTGGGCAAACCGTCAAAAATAACAATATACTATGAGAGTAAAAATTGTTCAGCATGAGAAGTTCTACAAAACATTCCGAAAGAGCATATCTCTATCTTCAATACATCGCCCACTATAAGGGATTTTGCGTTTTCATTTCTTCCAACAATCTCCATTCAATTACTGAGGCGACAGTTTACGAGCTAGTTAGGGGCGAGTCTTGATTCCCAGTTACAGCCTAGCTGGCGGGCAAGCCTATTACCCCAGATACAGCCAGCAACAAACTGTCGAGTCGTTTTGAGTTAAGACTTCAGAGAAGAGTGGTTGTGTTTGGAGTTTCACTGGAAGTGCAACTCGTCTTTTCTTCATTTCCCCTGTGGACTTTTCGTTTCGCAAAATACACAGTCAAGTTAAAATTGGACGGAAGTGGGATTTGTGTTTCATGCACCTCGCCATTTCAATTACGTCTGACAAGAATGTGTTGCACATGCATCTCTATGATAATATAATTAATAGTCCAGTCAGTGATTTTAACCCATCATGCCGAGACGTAAAACGGATATAGGTCGTAGTTCATTGCCATCGAAAAAATAGCGCTTATCACGTAATGGATTCATAACTGTTCCCGTGCGAAGCCGGGGCGGGTTGCTAGTTAGAGCATATAATAATTTAACCGGATTTCAAAAATTTAATTTCGGAGGATTACCTCATGTAGTTAGATGTTAATGATTATCATTGCTGTGCAGTTCTCTACGGTAATAATAATAATATCGTATGGCCTCGTTTGCCGGGTACAAGCTTTGTTATTTGACACCGGGAGGGTAGCTTGCATGTCAAATTTCGTTGTTCCTTGAACCACTATGAAAGTCAAAGAGGTAAGATATCTAAGCTCCTTCTTCACTGCGGCGCTTTCTAGTAGAGAAATGAAGAACTTTGTGTTGGCGGAAACTTCCGAGATTAATTTTGCCATTATAAACACGGCCTACTGAATTCAAATGGGTTCTTTGACATGCCAACATCGTATGACACGCGTATCGTACTTTTAGCCGCCTTTCAAAAATCACTTACCACGGCCAGGAGCAAACCTGCAAGCTTAGGGTTAGTAGACTGACACGTTAACCACTCACCCACCGTGGCAAGCTAGTTCTCTACGGTGTCAAACCTCCAATACCTGAAACTGTTTTCATTTATTGTGTTACTTAAATGTCGGTCAGCACAAGGGGAGAGGGCAATCAATAAGCATTGTAGTAGGTAGTCTACAATCACTTAAAGTTCGCCTAACTGTGGAGTATTTTTTACACTAAACTACCCAGGTCTAGTCTTATAGACCGTGCGAGATCCCTAATATTTCGATAACTCCCCTTCCGTAGTGAATGTGAACTCGTCTCTTGTAATCGCTTAGCTAGGTTATCTCTACATAGTAACTTATAAAGCAAAGTCCCCGATTCTTGGATGTATACGGGTAATCTCGAGAACCACTGGATGGATTTTGATGCGGTTTTCACTATTCTGTAAAGGATTTCTCGTGGAAGGTTTCTGTAGAAAAACATTCATTTATAAGCAAAGGAAGTCAAGCAGTAACGATTTCAGTGAACCGATTCAATGAAAAAACTGCCGTCCGTACGCCTTTTTAGCTTACGCTGGGTAAACCGTTAAAGATAGGCCTACTAGGCGAAGCAGGGCGGGTTGCTAGTCAAATAGGCCCTAATAAGAGCGAGTCGAAAAGCAACGAACGCCAAGTTGCTCATAAGATACAGGGCGCCCGGGAATGTTCTCCGCAGTGGCTACGTGCCGCTGTGAGTGGTTGCGTCACCAGTTTAGTTGGCAGCACAGTGTCCTCGATAGGGTGAAGGCCACATGTGTGAGCTGTCGAAATCGTCAGTGCGTATTGCAATAAGCGAGAATGTGTCTCATCAGCACTTCTAGCATCAGTTATGAATGGCTGTGGTGAGTATGAAGTTGACTGTTTGTTTGTTATGATACAAGCGGCAGCCGTGCTGCCAACGTAACTGGTGACGTAATCTCTCGTAGGAGCTTGTAGGCACTGCGGAGAACTTTCCCGGGCGCACTGTATAACTTGTGATAGCGCTGTGTACGTCTTATAGACCGGACCGCGGTGTAAGTGTAATACGGAGCGCTACGGAGAAATCGGAAACTGTTACGGTTGATGAGTATTATGATAAAAGAGTACAACAGTGGGTAGATGACGTTTCAGGAAGTGAAGTATCCGGAGAAGAGGGTATATAAATCATGGTTCGATAATACCTTTTGTACGGTAAAAATGTGCAACCAATGCAAGGAGGGAGTATGAACATTATTATTCACGTAAAGTGTTCGCGATATTCAAGAAAGCGTTGTGTTTTTCAAACAGTCTTCTGCATTGTCTTTTAGTAATGTATTAGCTTTTCAAATATGCCTAAATGTCATCTCCCCCATATTGTAAATTCTTTTTATGTGCATAGAAGCAAATACGGAGTAAGTGTTCTTGCAATATTTCACTGTTTCGTTACAGTAGAACTTCGTAATAGGTGCTCTTCGATTATAAATTACGGAAATAACAAACAATATTAGAGGTAAATTCTGACAGAGGTCTATCAGATAGGACCCGGGTAAGTATATATTTATTATGGCACCCGGGTAGTTAAGTGAAAAGAAACTTTACGCAACGAAATTTCAGTACTCCATGCCTTAGTTGTCAACTATGATTATTTGGTGGTATGCGTCTCCTATAAACAAGTGTTCAGATCTAGGAAATTAGACAATGTAGGTCCCATTTTAATAGACATTGTATTCGTGTTCTTATGCATTCATCCTCCTCTCATAATATTGCATACTTTTTACTCCTTGTTTAAACGGCAACAATAACCAAAATAAAACTTCAACAACATTGCTATCGTAAAAGTCTAAAAACTAGACTACCACTGTATTTCTTGGTGGAATAGTGTTTGAAATACAATTTATTGTACGTTGCAAGTATGTAATTGCTACCGTCCTAAAAACATCACCGGGAAAAATAACAAGCAAGCACATGTTGTAAAAAATAAACCAATATGTGAGGTCTACATTATTTTAACGACGTCGTATTATATCTGTTTTTATGCAAGTACAGTGTTAGCGGCTAATTTAATTTCATAATCTAAAGCCCGTAAAGAAGGAAAACGAGGAGAAATAAAGAAATATAATTCTTTAAATGCACCTGTTGAAAACGAGCAGAAGCTTTTAGTCCTGTAATTATACAGTTACGATAAACCAACAAATGTTTATTACGTTCTTGAGAAACTTGAAAAACACCCAAGTTGTTAGATTTTATTTTATGGCTTGTGTTTCAAGATCATTTTATGTTGCGACTTGTTATCTAGAAACGTGACTGTGTAAGAAAACTTTGCTTCTGGTTTTTATTTGAATAGTTGTCTCTTATTGGAGATAGTCCCATACAGGAGGACTCAAGATACTCTTCAAACTACACTGTCCATTCACATTAATGTCACGGCCCGTAGTAGTAGTACTCTCAGTCTCTCGGTAGAAAAAATTCAAGAGACTGGTGCCCATAAGGGCTCCTATTCCTCTTTTATTTGAGGTTTGCAGTCATTTTGTTTTTTAATTTCATTTTTCTGCCAGTGAAGGGTGATTTGGGCTCTCAAATTCACTATTTATAGAGAGTTAATGAGAGTGATTCTTGTCTGTGTGGATTTCTTGTATTCATATTTTAGTGATTAGATTGTAATATTTTGTCTAATTGGTCGTTGTAATAATGCTTAGAGAGTATTAATATTTGTTTTTCGGTCTAGCACAGGCTGTTCCAAATCTACGAGTTTGGGTATGCGTACATGCGAGTACTCAGCAGTGATGCTCGGAGCACGGATGGAGAGGACTGGGGGTGATAGCCAATACATCACTGGGTGGAGGTGATAGCACAAGTCCATGCGCTTCCTGCCAGTCGTGATGTATCCACCGCGCAGTGACGGCAGCCCCCACAGCAGAGCGGTATTTCATGTTGCAGGTTTACTCACGCAAAGTGGCGAGCACTCCTCTGCTCACTGGCGAGCAGCTCGGTTGGAACAGCCTGGTCTAGATTCTAGGCTGGTGACCACCATTTGGTGCTGCGAATTAGATGGTATGATTACTGCAGCTGCTTATTGTTGATGCTGGACTTCGTATTTGGGATGGGGAGTGAATTTGGGGGTGGCTTCTGGCTCGTTTTGGAAGATGAATTGCCATTTTGTTGTTGGGTAAGGCTTTTACCCATTTTTTAATGTTGTTGTTGGGTGGGGATTTTTCAATGGGGTGGCCCTTATCAGGTTGGTGTTGTCGTGAGGTGGGAAATTCATCAGTAATCCGCATGAGTACATAGGTGAGCCTGCATAACCACCTTTTGCAGCGCGGCCCGTTGTGAGGCATGCAGGACGAGAATCAAATAGGCCTAAGGTTGTGGAAAGTGTGTGGAGCCACGAAAACATTCCCCACACCATAAGGCCACCTCCTCCGGCCTGGACCCATCCAGCGATTGTTGCAGGGTGTTTGCGTTCAGACGTGTCACGCCGTATACAGCAAAGGTCATCTGTCCTATGGAGCATAAACCGTGATTGATCGGAAAAGGTCACTTGTCGCCACTCAGAGGACGTCGAGTTGCGGTATTGGATCGCAAATTCCAGCCTTCATCACCGATGAACAGAAGTCAGCATGAGTGCATGAACCAGGTGCCTGCTGCGGAGGTCCTTACGCAGCAACGTTCGCTGAACGGTCGTTGAGGAGACACGGTTGGTAGTCCCGTGGTTCATCAGGGCGGTCAGTTGCTCTACTGTTGCACGTCTATTCGCCCGTACACATCTCCGCAGCCGTCGTTCACCTCTCATCTGTGGCCCGTGGTGCACCACAGTTACCTCAGCGCTGGTTTTGAATAGCACCATTTGGCCACGCACGGTACAGTTTAACCATGGCGGCACGCGAACAGTTTACAAACGTAGCCATTTCGGAAATGCTTCCACCCTTCTAATAACAACATAGGTACAGAACGCACTGTCGTATCTTCGTTGGCTATGCGTGACTTAATAAATAATTGAATTAATGTGGTAAGATTTCTCCGGCTTTTATAATCCCTCGGAACTACAGCCCATGAAGGGCCTAGGCCTACCAAGCGACCGCTGCTCAGCCATTTGACCTGCAGATATTGGGGTGACGCGTGAGAGCGCATCGGGCCCCTCGGCCGTTAATCTTGGTTTTCGTGACTGTCAGACAGTTACTCAATTATCCTCACAAGGCTGAGTGCACCCTGTTCCGGTCCTCACGTCAGTTTCTCAAGTCCCTGATGGAGCCGGAAATGGAACCCGGCGCCTACGGGTGAGAGGCAGGCGTGCTACCCCAACACCACGGGGCTTTTATACTGCTGCGGTGGAATATTCCAGATTTATGCTTAGCCTACTTAACGTTACTACCTTGTGATCCGTTACATAATGTTTCTATCAGAAAAGTCCTCAAGAATGACGGATTGCATAATCCGGCCATAAAACAATTCATGGCACACGCCAATTGTGAATACTTGATTATTACGTAATCGGTGACATCGTGTCGACATCCCATTGGATAGCTATTTCCATAGCTGCTATCTCTGTACTCAAGCTTGCACTTGAAAATCCGTACGTCTTTGCTCATATCATACACTACGTTGTTTGATAAGTTATTGTTGATTGTATCGCAAATTATTTTCTCACTAACGCGTTCCAAGGGTATGCAGTGGAGGATCCAGGCCTTGCGGGGCCCTGGACGATATGTAAAATAGTAAAATAAAAAAAACAAAAACAAATGGAAAATAGTTTTATAATAATAATAAAATAAAGAATAGTTACAATATTTTGAATACACTACAGTACATTTTTAGCCTACTTTCGATTTTTGCAAAAAATGAAAGTAGACTTATGAGATCAACACAGGGCGAAAAAAGTGTGTCTGTCTGTGTGTGTGTATGTGTGTGTGTGAGTCTGTGTGTGTGTGTGTGTATGTGTGTGTGAGTCTGTGTGTGTGTGTGTCTGTGTGTGTGTGAGTGTGTGTACTCTGAATGTCTGTCCCCCCCTATCAATTCGAACACGGTGAATGCAAATTGAACGAAATTTGGTACAAAGGTAGCACTAGCAAAGGACACCTCAGTGCCATGTTTTATATCGCCGCCATCTTTACTAAAACTGAATGGCGGCCACTCAAACGTTCAAAACGTAAAATCAAATAACGACTAACCAAATCATCCGATCTCTACCAAATTTGGTAACAACATACCTTCGTATAGGATGCGTCATGTGACTAATTTACAAGGTCGTCCGCCATACCATTTCAGGATGGCGGCCGTGCGAATTATGCAAACTTTATAATCCATATCATGGGACCCACCAGTTCCGATTATCGAGCCGAGAATCGTTTTAACTGTTCTAAAGGAAGAGGCACGTTCGAAATTAAAAGTTTATTTTGTAATACTATAGTGCAGACGTGATTTTAAAAAGCTGAACTGATTCAGTAATAAGACAAGATGGCAGCGGATATCTTGTGCCGGACTTATATTTCACTAATTTGAGTATTGCATGCAATATAGCGTACTGATAAAAAAATAAATAAACTTTGTATGAAATGCTTTATATATAAATAATATACTCCAGTGATGAAATCGTTTAGTATAAATCATTATTTGCTAACAAGTTCTATGTAAGTCATTTTAAATAGAACGATATTCGTTGACACAATTAGCTCAGTGGTAGAGCGTTAGCCTATCGCTCAAATGCCTATGGTTCGAACCCGATCAGAGCTAGTTTTTTTGCTTGAAATGTTATATGTTTATTGTTTTGTAATGACTCAGATGTTTTAAAATTAAGCGTTATATTGTGCACATTATGGTGTAAAATATATATTTAATTAAAACATAATTCGCCAGCAGATTTACTCGGGACATCTAGCTGCCAAAAAGGTAACTTCCAGATTTTATTGAAAAGTTTC
The DNA here is from genome assembly GCA_946902985.2 of Meconema thalassinum. Classification (NCBI taxonomy): domain Eukaryota; kingdom Metazoa; phylum Arthropoda; class Insecta; order Orthoptera; family Tettigoniidae; genus Meconema; species Meconema thalassinum. Next base: position 613,203,496 of record OX336388.2, read on the forward strand.
TTCTTCTGGCCGCCAGAATGCACTCGCTCTGTTAGGACAGGACCTTCTATAATACCGGACCTGACACTAGCGGCGGGACAGATGAAAGATGGCTGTCGCTGTTGGTGACTACATGCTTTGTTTATAAGTTGAGTCGTTTTGTTTACGATGTTATAGTGGTATGAATTTCGGTTAGCAATCGTCTCCTTTGATTATCTGTGCTTATTGATTATTGCTTAATGATATTACACGTTCGTGTAAGTAAATGTCTGCATTAGTGCTTCATAAATACGAGATACCGGTGACTTCTGTTACGCTTGTGATACCTTCACTATTGCCAATCAGAGGGTAAGTTTGGCCTATATATTATTCTATTTAGGGTTTATAAATTATTAGTAGTGGTAATTCATTATGAGCAAGCATAGTAATAATTAACGTATTCCGATTTAAGGCCTAAGAAGATCTGAAAATTGATTACCGTACGTATGAACATAACCTACTTTTTAAATTGTCTGCAGTGTTCTCTCATCCAATTATACGCCTGCTAGTTCAAGGATATCAATCTTATCACGTACTTGGTGTGGATCCCGTTTTAATAAACTACCAGTAGGCTTACTCATGCATAGGCTATGCTAAAATTGTGGTAATATGCCTTGAAACTGTTGTGTGACTGGATGCAAATCCAATTATTATAAAGATAAGCCATTGGTGCCTATTTTCTAATTTCCTATCAGGGGAATTCAACCCACACCCAACTTCACGGAGCTGATGACCAAGAAGTCACAAGCCCATAAAATGAATTAACAGCAGACAAAATCACGTCATGATGTTATTTTTTGTGTTGGGTTGGATTCTGACACACGTCATGCGTTTGACAGAGTGCCATTTAATCTCATGAATAGGAATGAATGAATACGACTAACCTACTTGTTGACGGATTTACAGAAGGCAGTCGTGACCTTATGATAGGAATTACCTAGGCATTTATCTTCAGTATGTGTGGGACCCCTTGGTAAACCACTTGCTGGGTGGCTACGCGGAGAATCGAACCCAACATTTACCGGTTTACCTCAAAGGCTGTGTGTACTTCGTTCTTACCCTTAGACTATAATTAAGATTTTTTGACAGTCAGGAATCAAACTTGGACCCCAGAAGTGATAACCAAGAACTACATCACCTGGTTGGTCACATTTATTTTTAAGGATAATATGTCTGTCTGTTAGGTAGTCAGCCCGAAGGCTGGTTGGATCCTCAAAAGGCACTGCCGTTAGGTTATGTGGGTAGATACCCACAAAAACCCAAGGCAGAGCTATATTGAGGCGTACTAAGCAAGAAGAGGAGTGAGGTAGATTATCATTGCTTTCCTCATTGAGTCAGTACAGCAGTACTAACCCTATGAGTAGAACCTTTCACAGCATCCACAGGCACTTACTGTGCCCTGAATGTCATTGCTAAGCACCACCCATACCTCAGTAGCTTCCATATAATCACAGCCAAGAGTGAGACTGAGACATCGGTGATACTCTAGCCTGTGCCAACACACACTGACTGTGCCCTGAAAGTCATTACTAAGCTCCACCCATACCTCAGTAGCTTCCATACAATCACAGCCATGAGTGAGACTGAGACATTAGTGATACTCTAGCCTGTGCCAACAGACACTGACTGTGCCCTGAATGTCATTACTAAGCACCACCCATACCTCAGTAGCTTCCATATAATCACAGCCAAGAGTGAGACTGAGACATCGGTGATACTCTAGCCTGTGCCAACACACACTGACTGTGCCCTGAAAGTCATTACTAAGCACCACCCATATCTCAGTAGCTTCCATACAATCACAGCCATGAGTGAGACTGAGACATTGGTGATACTCTAGCCTGTGCCAACAGACACTGACTGTGCCCTGAATGTCATTACTAAGCACCACCTATACCTCAGTAGTTTCCATATAATCACAGTCAAGAGTGAGACTGAGACATCGGTGAAAAGCCTCATTTTACTCTAGCCTGTGCCAATAGAAAAATGCAAATGTACTGCATTCATCAAGAGATGGCAAACAGGCCCCGAATAATAGGTAACTTACTAAAAAGAGATTGAAATTCCTACAGGAACATATACAACTCCCCCCAGGGGCTCACATCTAGTGGGACATGGGTTGGCGACCACGGGGCCCCAGCTGAGTCCGGCATTGCTTCCACTTACTTTTGCCGGGCTCCTCTCCATCTTCTTTCCTGTCGACTTCACTTGGTCAACTCTTGCTCTCTCCCGACCCCGACGGTATTAGGGTATCCGAGGCCTAGGGAGTCTCTTCCTTTCCTGCCTTAATTGGCCCTTGTCTCATCTTTTCTGATACCCTCCTTCTGTGAGGGGTCAGCCTTCTTTTTATTTTCCTGTTATCTCCTGCCTTCTGCTCAAGGCCCTCAAGGAGGTAGGGTGTATGTAGCCCCACCACTTCTGGTGCACCCTAGATATTGCTACACCCTCAGGGGCTCACGGCTGGTGAGTTCGAGAGTTGGCGACCCCGAGGGATTCCTGAGCTGGGTCCGGTTTTCCCTCTTTTATCCATCGTTTCTAAGGTCTTCAACAAATAATAGTTCTATTATACTCTTTGATAATAACAACGAGTTATAACTATACTCATACATTTAGGAGAAAGTAGGCTATATGTTCTTTACTGAACATCTTGTTTTTAAATATGAAAGAAACCTTTATGTCCCCTTGAAGAAGATTATGTAAACTGTGAAATATTAAAATATTACTTTGCGACTTATTTCCCGGCTGAAGTCTTCCATCATTTCTCTGAAATCTAAACTTGCTAAACGGTCACGGGAGGTCATAGCTGTACTGAAAAAAAGAATATGAATTATAAATTAGTCTGAAAAGTTTGAAAAGTATAATTAATTAATCAATTAAATTTTAAACAATCCATGGCGCGGACCGCGGGGCCCTGGGCGGTCGCCCTCTTCGCCCTCCCCTAGATTCGCCCCTGAGTGTAGGAAGAGCATTATTTCCATGATTTGAGGAGCAGATGTGTGCAACTATCTGAGTACGCAGAAAGCCTCTTTCACTGTCTTATCTTTCATCCAATAACAAGGTTGCATTGAATTCCTCGATGTAAACACTATCGGAAGTAATGTCTTAGGTGTCTTAGGCTACTCAATTTCGTAAAAAAAAGGATTTAGTGGCTTTTGATACTAAACTCCATCCAACCAATCTACGAAGTGGCAGTGTGAAAACACGTAATCTGCGCACAGAAGTGACTCGGCTGACTGGTCAATGAGGCGCGATGCCACTGAATAATAAGCGCAGGAGGGAGGCGTGACCTTGACTTCAACCAACTCTTGCAACGGCTGGGCAGCCAAGCTCCACCCATAGCATTCTCTTTTCACTTCCTCTTTGTGACGTCATGCGCAAACCTACTTCTCAGATTCCGTGGATGAGGTATATATGGCTCAAATATAATATTGTTGATAAACCAAATATGGTGAAGTTCCTGGACCTTTCTCCTAGTAAAATGGTATTTTTGAAGTGACTTCTGTTACACAGTGATCTGACACAACGACAAACAGCAGTCAGTTCAAGCACATCTCAGACTTCTGTGGGTCGTATGTCATTCAGAAATGGAAAAATGTTGTGCCAACTGAAATAAACTGCCAGGTATTTATTGTACGAGTATATTGGAACTGACTAACAAACATGAATATAAATTCTCTCATATCAAATAGAAATTGCAGGCTAGAAATCCACTTTTAAGGAAAAGGTAGAACTGTGTGACCCTGTGCGATCAGGAAACGAGCAACCTTTAATAAAATACTGATGATGTGCTTATTGCAGTTTCACTTGAAGGGCTTGGATATCGTAGTCATTTATCCCCGTGTACTTGTGTGTGTGTAAAATTTGTCTGGTCATCTGTTTTATTGTGTTATCTGCAGAAGTGTGAGTATTTGTAATTCAGGTTAGTATTGGGAAGGAGGTGGCCGTGGCCTTAAGTTACTAACCATCCCAGCATTTGTAACAACGGAAAACGACTTCTAGGATGACTGGGGTGGGAAACAAAACCTCCTCTTCTCAGTTTTCCCTCACTAGACAGAATGTACCCCATTCCAGCCCTCACACCATAATTATATTTCTTGGCAGAGCCGGGAATCAAACCCGGATAGCAGACAAGAATGCTAACCACTACACAAAGAGGCGGACAACTCATAGAATACAGTATTCATCAAGGTAACATATCTGAAGAAGATGGACCTCAAAAAGATAGAGAAGCTGAAGGCTACATACTTGAAAAGGGTGCTCTGTCTTTCCAAATAGGCTAGACACCCTCACGACTCGTGTATGAATTGACCAGAGATCCCTTTTTTATAGAAGAGCTTCGACTGGAACTCCTCCTACTACCAGCGACGACAGCCTACCAAGACTTACTGAGGGAGCTACATGAGAAGAAACGCCAGATTTGGGATGATTTCTACGTTATTGACGCTATGACCAACCGTGAATGGACGCAGGGAGGATACGAATTACGCCACGCAGTGACAAGTCTCTCCGTGCACGGATTTCACCACAAGTTGTGCAGCACCCAGAGATTTCACGAGCCCTGCACAAACTGTATATGCGCGAGGTGCGGTGACAAGTGTGAGAGATACCATGTATTTAACTGTAGGATGAGAACGGAATCACTGGTGAAATTCTGCAGTGAATAAGACTTGTAATCCCTGTACTTCTACACTAAATGACCAGTTCGGCTGCAATAAACGTATTATTAAAGGGTTTTCTACATCCAATAATATGGTAGGCCTACTTTCTTTTCTTTCTCCTACCGTGTACGTTATTTTACTAATTCTCCACATTTCTAACAGACCGTTTGGATAGTGTTTAGTGATCAAAGGAACAGTGTATGGTAGCTGAACATTCATGAAAGCCAAAGGAGGGAGCCGCCCAGAGAGGAGATGAATAGAGTACAAGGTCCGGCCTCTTGACCTTCAGCATGCAAGGTAGAGGAGAGAGCGAGCTCTTTCCACTTCCTGTCCTCTCATTTAATTGCCCACGATTTATACAATATGAAAAATAATGATAATAATAATAATGAGACAAAGTGAAGTAATGAAGAACTACTGGACGGCAAGAAAGGATAAAGGAAATGAGAGACAGTGAATACAATGGAATATTTTACGCGGTCCAAAAATTGCCAAAATAGAGGAAAGAAGAAGAATGAGACAAAGAATAACGCAGGAGACGTTTGTAATTCTGTGGACATATCTACTGCATAGGTCGGACAACAACAGATTCGAGTTATGTAATACAATTCATTCACAGATTTAGCCTACGAAGTTAGCTGCTTAGAGGAAATAAAGAAAGGCTCATGCGATATAATTAGTGTATCGTATTCCCGTTTTCCAACGGGGTCGGCGATGAGATACGATGAAAGTCATTGTGGCAGATAACTTTTACGGCCAGTTGCCCTTCCTGACCCAAACCTCATTAGAGGAGTAAATGAGAGATAAAAATGAATGATGGTGAAAAACTGGCAAGGGTGTGGAAGGAAGCCGTCGTGGTCTGTCAGAAGGAACCGTCCCAGCATTTTCCTGGAGTTGAAAATGGGAAACCACTGACAACTATTTCAAGGACGACCGACGGTGGGGCTCCAACCCACGTCCACTGAGTTCACAGATAGCTTGGCCCCATGACCTAGTGCTGCGCTTTAGTGAGCGTAGCCACCTCGGTCGGTATGTGATATAATTAATGAAGACATCATAAGAAATCGCAACACCTATAAAAAATAGTAAATAAACACACATTCTTGGAAATACTCAAGAAGAAAACTGATAGGAATGATCAGAGGAACTACACACCAAATTCATGAAAAGATTTTGGAAGAATAGGAAGACGAAAGTCTCCAACGTGCACTTAGGATGGACAAATCGATCTGGACTTGTTTTGTTTGGTGATTTGTTAAATTTTATCTCATATTTTATTTTAAATTGTTATTTGGTTGTTATTTGTACATAGCTGTAGTTTGTGCTTTGATTAATAAATTTAAAAAAATAAAAATACTATAAATTTTCTCGAAGGATTTTTGATAGGAAATCACCTTATGATCTCAAGGTCACAGGTTCAATTCCTGGCTGAATATATGTAATTTTTGAAAGGTGGAATAAACTACACCATTCTGAGTTACACAATGTCGGGTGATCAGAGCGTATCAAAGGACGGAACAGCGGGGACATCTGCCCGTAAAGAATAATGTCTAGAAAAACATTCTCAATAGACTATCAACAGACCAAATGTGTCTCACGGATGTAACTTATTTGTATAGACCATAATGAAGAACAACACACACAAATTATTATTAATAATAATAATGGTCTAATATATTCAAAGAAGGTCAAAATCAGTTGGTTTGAAGAAATCAAGCAGGACGTTAAGGAAATAAACATCACAGAAGATACAATCAGGAATCACAAGACCTTTGGAACTCTGGTTGCAAAGCACACTTTAACGGAGAAAGCTAAAAAGACCACTGGAAAACAATGGACAGAAGAACGCAAGAAACGCATAGCGAGTTCATGAAGAGAAGGAGGAGGAGAAGAAGGAAAAGTCATCAACCCAAGTTAACAAGCTCAAACGCGTAAGTGGGCATAACGAAGAAAGATGGAGCAGAAGATTAGTATAATATTATTATCTGGCGTTGATCTTCTGAATTTCAGCCATTGAGATGATCTACCCTCCAATTTCGACTTTCTGTTTAACACTACTATCTGTCAGTGATAGCTAAAACTCTATTGGGTGCACGGAGTGCCGAGGATCCCCCCCCCCCCTTTCAAAAATCCGAATTCCTAGGCCGGGAAACGAACCTGCGATCTTGACATCATGTTGTTGTTGTTGATGATTCAGTTAGGGTTTTGGGACATCGTTGTCACGTAGCCCCGTGCAATTGGGTATGTGCGTGTGCAATTTGACTAATAACCTGTGTTATTATGATGACTGTATTTGTGTGTATATTTGTATTTCAGATCAGGATTGGGAGGGAAGCGACCATGGCCTTAAGTTAGGTACCATCCCGAGAGAAGTAGAAATAGGAGTAGAAGTGGAAAACCACTGAAATCCACTTCCAGGATGGCTAAGGTAAGAATCAAACCCGCCTCAGTTTTGCCTCACGAGGCTGAGTGTACCCTGTTCCAGCCCTCAAAACCAGAATTAAATTTCTTGGCAGATCCGGGAATCGAACTCGGGCCTCCGCGGTGACAGCAAAGAGTGATAGCCACTACGCAACAAGGTGGGCCTGGAATCATAAAGCAGACACTCTACCACTGTAATAATGCCATGTGGCCTCCTGGGAGACCAAGTGCAGGCCGTTCTAGTTGAAGCTCGTGGGCGATCTGCGCGTCCTAATGAAGCTGAAGTGATAATGAAGACGCCAAATTCCCCTGGACTAGAGGAATTACCTCCAGGAGATTAAAATCCCGGTCAGGAATCGTACTGGGGACCTTTCGGGCTCTAACTACTGTATTTGGCCACGGGACTGGGCATTGTATCACTGACCCATTGAGGTAGCTTAAACGAAGACCTATGTTACTAGGCTCTCTAAATACTGTGCTCCTTTATACTATTTTGAAAAGTAATACTTTAAACGAAATTCCTGGAACTACTCGATATTAATACATAGAGAAAATTAGTGACAAAAACCTGCTAGACGAGACATTTCAACAATTGGCTACGCAACGAAAGGGGGAAAAAGCATTCAGGGATGTGCGTGCTGTTATTTCATCTGCTTACAAGCATAATAATATCAATAATAATAGAAGCAGTCACTTCAAAAGAAATGTCTGTCTCTTAAATTATACAGAAAAATCGTTTGTCTGTGATAAACCGGTTTTGTTAAACTGGATTGTGGGTATCTACACACATGTTCTGTTAGTCTTCTGATCTGCTCTAGACCTCGAGGTCTCTACTAAAACTGGGGCGGTGAGGATGGGGATGATTAGCAACCATATGGTATTTAACGTTTATTATACGACCCTTAGTCTTGAATCTTGAGCTATCCGAGTTCTACTATTTACGAATTTTATAAACTCTCAACCATTCCCAATGAATTTCCCAAACGGCCAGTTATTGAATTTAATAAGATTCTATCTCTCCTCATGTGTCACCTAGATTTTCCTGCTACTTTAGCTCCATCTATGAGAAAGGTAAATTTACCACAGAATATTCTCTGCGGGCGCTTGGACTGGTTAAAACTGAGCAAAGGCAAAATAATATGAACGATAAATAGTTACAACTTAAGCTTCACGTTATGAAATGAGGCACGTGACTATTTACAGCTTCCTAAAATTAGGAACATGACTGATATAATTACCCCGATTATTTAAGATAATGAATCTCGTGATCATAATTTTCTGTAATTCCCTGAGTGGATCTGTGGTAGAGTGTTTTCTTCATGTTCCAAAAGATTGCAGATGCAATTCCGGATTTATGAAGGGTGGCAAAAATCCACGGCACTCCGACCGTAGGATGTCGGCTCGTAAAAGATTTCTTACAACACGTTTGGTGATTAAAGGACGATATTAATTAATTAAACAGGTCAGCTAGTAGAGTTACAAAGATCGATTCCACCGTAGCTGAGGCCATACAATTATTGTCATCATTATTATTAATAAAATATACTGTAAAGGCTACTTACCTAGGTACAATAAAAAAGTCTCTCCTGGAACTGAAAAATCCGACATTACACAGCGGTAATCAAACCCGCAGCTCTATACGCTTCAGAAACTCTCACTCTTTAACACAAAGCACTAAAAGGACTATTGGAAGCGATGGAACGTAAAATAATGAGAAAAATCTTAGGGCCTAGAATCAACAATGAAGTTCATTTTCCAAAGCCATATGCAGAAATATATTTAAAAAATCTCCATACTCACAGACACAATACGTATGCGAAGAAACCAATTTATGGGACACTTACAAAGAATGGACGGAAACAGACTCACAAAATTCACACTTATTTGAAGAACAAAACAACTAGATCGAATTGGTACCGTACTAATAGTCAGAGAAAGACTTGAATGAATAATTATGATCGCCAAATCTACTGGACCGAACTGAAATCAGGAAACTTACACTCACCCGGAGTTTTGAGGAAGAGGAGAGAAAGACTAACCAACATATTATGGTTCAAGCAACGAAAACAAACCCATTCCTTGCGTATGAGGGAATATTGGACTAGAAGAAAGGCCAATAAATGTTGATACTGCGTGGTCATAATTCACCCATTCGCGACGAAGAAGATAGTGTTTATCAGGCTGCCATTTAATATTGAAAAATTCGGATCAGTATCATTGACGCAAACTACTTTAATACCACCGATATAGTGTAGACATTGTTGACAATTCAAGCTGTGTCACTTCTGGGAAATAATGTATTTATCAGGAAATTGTTTTCATAAATATGATGACTTAGTTTTGGAGGTAATAATATTGACTTTCCTGTGTTTAAAAGGTCTGTCACCTGATTTCTGGCGCAAAGTTTTATTTGTCTACGATGTAATTAAATATCCCTCAGATCCTGAAACTCCTTCCACGCCACTTTTTAATGGCTTCAAAAACCATTATTTATTGGCATTTTACCGCTGAAGAAACGGAGCTATAGAAGAAAAGGAAAATGGAGAAAACAAGAGCAGAGGAACTGAGAGCCCCAGGTTTGAACCAGGAGGATTTAATATGAATTTATGCATCAACTTTTTTCATTGCTGATCTTATTCTCTTGCTGATTTCCCTTTTATAGATTCCTATCTTATTCTCTTTGTTAAATGCTCCTCGTAGAGCAATTATTATCACATTGTACTGATACTGCCCAAGTTCAAAGAAGGACGGGAAATAAAAATTGCCCTGGATTTTATTGTGAGAAGAATTTCAGTATACAATTTTATTGCTTAACCTCACGTAGGACAGTGGTCTGTATGACAACCACCTAACATAAAAATACATTGTCATAGATACTGATGATTAAATAATTCTGCCATACTTTAAAGAGTATTCTTGTGGAAGAGTTAACATTTATGAAAACCATTGAATATTACTGTATCTTGTTGACCTACGGTACTAGATAAAATTTTAAGAACACATATAAAATTAAAATTAGAAGTTAAATATAAATGTGGAAATAAAAATTAAAAATTTAATATACAGTAAATATTAAAATTGTTAAAATAAATATAAATTTTAATTTAAAAAGGCACAATATCAAAATTATCAAAAATTGAAATGAATAAGAATCAAAATTAAACTAATCAAAACTAAATTGAAAAAATAAAAAAGTAATTAAATACAATGAAGAATTCGAAAACTTGAAGCTTAGTAGGCCTATTTGAAGCTTAGTTGTTTAATTTGGTTGTGTAATTAAAATGTTGTGTTATTGGTTGGTAAACTATCGCAGGAGCAGGCGTACAAATAATTTTCATGCGATTTGTTGCGTTTTTCAGTTCCAGAAAATTTGTATTCTGAATATTCTAATGGCAGTTTTTTAAACGATTCTCTGGTGTGTTGTGCATACATTAATACAGTGACTGTAGGCACATAAGTTGGATAACCGTCACTGGTAGGCCTGATAGGGGCTTTGAGAAAACAACAGGTAAAATTCTAATGTTCCGATGAGTAATCATAATACTCTTGTCGCCATGTGTTTTGAGTTGTTCTCTCCACCTTTGCATAACCTAAGTGCTGTGGTTCATCACGGTCTGACTAACATTATTTTTGTATTGTATCATTGTGTACATATTTACTGTGTAGATTTTTATAAACACAATCTTAATTCTTTACATTGATATAGCCTACCAGTATTACTAGGTTATCTCTAAGACTGGAATTCAACTTGGTTGCATATGGAGTCAGTGATTAATTCTTTGACTGACTCGTTCATCATTTATAAGTGGCAATCAAAATTAGATCAAGATACCTCTACCCTAATAGCAGATAAATAAATAAATAATAAAATAAATAATACCACATGCTTTATATGTTGCCGAATACCTGGATATGAGTAGAAAAGTTATGATCGAGAGGCTAGAAATAAGAGAAAGGCGGATCTTGAGAAAAATCCTACTCCCAATCAAAGAAAATGCTAAATTCAGAAGACGACACTATCATGAGCTCGACTCACTCGACTAGACTGATCGCGGACACCATTCGTAAGAGAAGGATAGGCCTAGTTTCCTATGGTCACATTGTTAATATGAGTTCTAGAAGGTTGAACAATGGGATCTTCAGCTTTTTCTTTAACAAAAAAATAAATAAATACAAGGAGGCGTGGTTCACCGAGGTAGAAAAAAACCTGCGTAAAGTGGGTAAAACCCAGGAGGATATCCAGAAACGTGTTCCACTAAAGTCGAAACTCCTAGAACATCATGGTTTCCAAGGAAAGCCAAAACTAAAAACTGGCAAAACATGGACTGAAGCTAGGAAGGAACAGTATAGGAAACGAATACGGGAATACTGGGTGAACGTTAGGGCCCAGTCGCAAAGATATGGGAAAGGACAGTTGAAATAGCGTGGTCCATAGATGGCCAATAGGACAGCAAGAAGCAAGAAGAAAATAAAGAAATAAATAATCAATTAAATAAGTAAATGAATGAATTAACAATTAATGCATAAACAAAGAAATCGACCAATAAATAAATAAAATTAGTTAATTAATACATACATAAATAAATCAATCAATAAATAAATGAATAAATAAATCAACCAATGAATAAATTAATAAATACCCTCATTAGTACTTTAATACGTGCACAGGTAAAGTTTGCCAACTCTTTCTTGAATATCTTGTAGTCGTCTTGATATATCTTCAAGAAGGATGGTTTTTGTAGTACCTTTGTAGAAACAATTCATTTTTATGTACTTTATATTTTTTTTAGTGTTCCAAAGTTCCTGTAGTGTACATTATCCATTGAGGTGGTCTACGTACTTAGGGGTGGATGGTAAAGAAGAAACCCAAGCAAGTTCTTTCCCTTTCTCTCTGTTGCGGATATTCTGGATTGTGATTGGTTTAGGGGCTTTGTGATATGGTCATGTATCCCCATGTACCTGTGTGTGTGTGGAATCTCTCTGATAACCTGTGACATTGCGATGACTGTAATTGTAGGCCATGTATATTTTCTAAATTGAATTCAGATTGAAAGGACAACAGATTTTGCATTTTATAATTATGATGTCAGGTTTAGGTTATGGCTAATGAGAGGCCTACTAAAATTCTTCGGTTAATGCGTTTACTATACCTTTATTCCGAGGATTCAATCCTTCAAATGTTTCTTCATTTTCTCAATATGCCTACTTTGTTAATTATCATAGCTTTGTATTCGGAGCACATGAAATATACACATAGGATTACTTACGAAACAGTATTCCTGGTTCAGGTATTTTATTGGCATTTCAGGGGCTTGGCACATTTTGTCCATCAGACCCGTCTAGTTGGGTGTGAATTGAGCTTGTCTAATTATTTATTTATTTATTTAGCGTATGGTACAAAACACATCACAATACATATTATAATGTAAAGATAATTAAAACAACATTGAAAAAATAATAACTATATACAAGGCTGAACTCAGATAAGGGTCACAATGTCTGATAATATGTATTTATGTGATGACTAGGGACCGGATTCTTTGCTTTTTACCAATGTCTTTCCTTACTTCTAAATACAAAAGTATTTTAATACGTTTGCGAGTCACACTTAAAAGAGCCATATTCATGAATTCTGTTGTACCTAGAAAAACCTAAATGATATGCGAGTACCTAAAAATAATTAATTGCAGTTTTGTTCCATTATTGCATTATATTTGAATTTTTGGTCCATAATTTTTAAAATTAAGCCACAATACCGTGTTTATTTCTAACTCTAGTTGATTGTGAGAAATCTTTCCTGACAGAAAATTCAAATACTTTCAGCACTTTCTTGTCAAGACAGTGGGGATAAATCTCGTATTGCGAGGGGCGTGGTGGCGCAGCGGTCATGCTGTATGCCTCTCACCAAGGCGGACCGGGTTCGATTCCCGGTCAATGCATGTGAGATTTTCGATGTGAAATGCCATGTCCTGTGGTTCGGATTCCACGTAAAATGGAGGTCCCGTGGCTTATGATCGCGAGATTAACGGTCACGTAAACTACAAGCTTCCTACCTTTTCTCGTATTGCTTCCAAGTACCCTATATTCTAAATACTCTAAGGTAATTAAACGGTTTGCAGTGTAAAAAAACCCTCTGACATCCTTGATTTTATTGTATTTGGATCATTAACATAATTATTTAAGGAACGCAAATATGGCCTAAAAGGGTGAGGTTCTCGGTGATATTTTGATAACGTATAATTATGTAAAGTCGCCTCCGTAGAGTAGCGGTCAGCATGGTTAGCTGCCGCCCCGGAGGTCCTGGGTTCGATTCTCGGCTCTGCCACGAAATTTGAAAAGTGGTATGAGGACTGGAACGGGGTCTACTCAGCCTCGGGTGGCCAAAATGAGTAGAGGGGGTTCGATTCCCCCTCAGCCATCCTCGAAGTGGTTTTCCGTGGTTTCCCACTTCGTCTTCGGGCAAATGCCGGGATGGTACCTACTGTAAGGCCACTGCCGCCTCCTTCCCTCTTCCTAGCTTATCCATTCCAATCTTCCATCCCTTCCCATCCCTCTTGAGGCCCCTGTTCGCTTTGCAGGTGAGGCCGCCTGGGCGAAGTGCTGATCACACCTCCCCAGTTGTATCCATCCCGACCAGATGTTCCAAGCTCCAGGACACTGCCCATAGAGGCGGTAGTGGTGAGTTCCCTCGCTGAGTCCGTGGGAACCACCAACCTAGAGGGTAAATTGACTAAATAAAAAAAAATCATTATGTAAAACATTTACACTCTCGTTACAATCAGATTTTCTACTAACAATTAGGCATTAATTTTAAGCTTTGCGCCGTTTATGTCAAATTTTGCTACACTTTAAACATAAAATACTATTTAAAAACCTAGTCTACCCACGAGTATTAAAAACCTAAACAAATAATTTGTGTTTGAAAACCTAAAATGACAAATTCAAGAATCTAATATTCCGGTCCCTAGTGATGACTAATACTGATTATCAGACAAAGTCAATTCACACCCAATTACACAAGACTGATGAAATGTGTAAACATTAACCCTTATGACAATGGTAATAATTAATATCCGTGTTGACTGATAGTACTGTCTTATTCAAACCGCCTTGTCAAACACTAAAGAATGTGGTTTAATCACTGCTTAAACGAACATGTTTCGGTGTTCAATGACACCTTCGTTAGCGTGTATTGAATTAAAATAATCTTAAAACTAAGTTTACAAAGATAAAAGAGAAAATGGATATTCTTACAAAACACTATTAGAAATTTAAATAAAAAAGAAAGCTCACAAAAAGAATTAAAATACATATCAATGGTTCGATGTCGCCTCCGTAGCGTAGCGGTCAGCATAGTTAGCTGCCGTCCCGGAGGTCCTGGGTTCGATTCCCGGCTCTGCCACGAAATTTGAAAAGTGGTATGAGGACTGGAACGGGGTCTACTCAGCCTCGGGTGGCCCAAATGAGTAGAGGGGGTTCGATTCCCCCTCAGCCATCCTCGAAGTGGTTTTCCGTGGTTTCCCACTTCGTCTTCGGGAAAATGCCGGGATTGTACCTTCTTCAAGGCCACGGCCGCCTCCTTCCCTCTTCCTTGCCTATCCATCCTCACCATCCCTTACCTTCCCTCATGAGGCCCCTGTTCGCTTTGCAGGCGAGGCCGCCTGGGCGAGGTGCCAATCCCACCTCACCAGTTGTGTCCCTTCCGATTAGATGTTCCCAGCTCTAGGACACTGCCCGTAGCGGCGGTAGTGGTGAGTTCCCTCGCTGAGTCCGTGGGTTCCACCAACCTGGAGGATAAACGACTAAAAAAAAACAATGGTTCGATTAGGGTGAATCAGACGTCCGATTCTTTTTGTGAGCCTTCTTTTATTTAAATTTGTAATAGTATTTTGTGAGGATATCCACTTCCTCTTTTGAATTTGCAATTTAGTTTTAAGATTATATTTTAATTCATTATACGCTGACGAAGGTGTCATTGAACACCGAAACTTGTACGTTTAAGCAGTGATTAAACCACATTCTTAAGTGTTTGACAGAAGCCTCCGTGACTTAGGCGGCAGCACGCCGGCCTCTCACCGCTGGGTCCGTGGTTCAAATCCTGGTCACTCCATGTAAGATCTGTGCTGCACGAAACGGAGGCAGACAGGTTTTTCTCCGGGTACTCCGGTTTTCCCTGTCAAAATTTCATTCCAGCAACACTCTCCACTATCATTTCATTTCATCTGTCATTCATTTAATTATTGCCCCAGAGGAGTGCGTCAGGCCTCGGCAGCCGGCACAGTCCATATCCTCGCCGCTAGCTGAGGGCTTCATTCATTCCATTCCTGACCCGGTCGGAGACTGGAAGCAGGCTGTGGATTTTTAGGTAGATTTCTTTAGAAAGCTAACTATTGCAATGGGTCCCATGTTTAGACTTCCGGAAAATTTCGACATATCTTCGCGTTTCACATCCCCCAGACCCCAAAACCACCGTCAGTTCAAAAGTTTATATATAATTTATGTATATATGTATCTATCTATCTATATATATATATATATATATATCAGTTTCTTGTGGACACGATAACTGCCGTAATTTTGCACCAATCACTTTGAAATTTTTACATAATATGTATCCCTATAAAATCTCAGTCGAGTTCGTTAATGGGCAAAATCAGTCAAAGGGGGTAAAAATGGGGGGCTTTTTTCGAAAAAGTGAAATATCGCTATAACTCTCTTAATACATGAAATATCGAATCCCTTCAAAGTTCATAATATGTGTCGGATAAGTGCCAAAAATTTATGTCAAATAAGTTTTTTGATAGCACCAACCATTGACCAAAGGGGTGGGAAAAAGTGGTTTTTTCGGGAAACATTAATCATATCTCTGTTAATGGGCACAATATCAAAACCGCACAAAATGGACAATATTCCTCCAATAATTACCTAAAACTTTTGTCTGAAAGAATTTTTGATATGACCCACCATTAAGCCACGGGGTGAACAAAATGATTTAAATTATAAGAAAATGCCAAGTGCCAAGAGAGGTTGCCATGACAACTTTACTTTTAATTGATAAGGGATGACCATCAGCAGTTGCTATGACAACGCCACTGCACGAGATCACATTCAGTTTTCATATGTCACCGGGAAGCGACTTCGGTATCGGAACTGGTAGCATGCTGAACTTCTATGCCCAAGGTCGCGGGTTCAAACCCGGCTGAAGTCGTCGGATTTACTAAGAGCGCTAAAAAACCTGAGTTTGCTTTCCTTCGGAGGGGAAGTTCCAACGTTCGTTGCGAGTTGCTGATTGAGGTGGCATCTAGTAGCCAAGTTCACAGCTAGGCGTCGTTGACGGCAGTATTTTAGGTAGATTTCATTAGAAAGCTAACTATTGCAATGGGTACCATGTTTCGATTTCCGGAAAATTTCGACATATCTTCGCGTTTCACATCCTCCAGACCCCAAAACCACCGTCAGTTCAAAAGTTTATATATAATTTATGTAATATATGTATATATGTATATCAGTTTCTTGTGGACACGATAACTGCCGTAATTTTGCACCAATCACTTTGAATTTTTTACCGAATATGTATACCCATAAAATCTCGGACGAGTTCGTTACTGGGCTAAATCGGTCGAAGGGGATGAAAATGGGGGACTTTTTTTTTCGAAAAAATGAAATATTGCTATAATTCTCTTAATATGTGAAATATCGAATCCGTTCAAAGTTCATACTATGTGTCGGATAAAGCTCAGAAATTTATGGTTGAAACGTTTTTTGATAGCACCAACCATTGACCAAAGGGGTGGGAAAAAGTGTTTTTTTCGGGAAACATTAATCATATCTCTCTTAATAGGCACAATATCAAAACCGTACAAAATGGACAATATTCCCCTAATAATTACCTAAAACGTTTGTCTGAAAGAATTTTTGATTTGAGCCACCATTGCGCCAAGGGATGAGAAAAATGATTTCGGAATTATAAGAAAATGCCAAGAGCTATCAGTGGTTGACATGGCAACACTACTAAATTGATGAGGGATGAGCCATCAGACGTTGCCATGACAACGCACTTGCGCGAGATCAGATTCAGATTTCCATCTGACTAAGTGTGAAGCGGCTTCGGTGACGTAACTGGTAGCATGCTGAACTTCTATGCCCAAGGTCGCGGGTTCAAAGCCGGCCAAAGTCGTCGGATTTTCTAAGAGCGCTAAAAATCCCTCAGTAAGCTTTCCTTTGGAGGGGAAGTTCCAACGTTCGTTGCGAGTTGCTGATTGAGGTGGCATCCAGTAGCCAAGTTCACAGCTGGGTGGCGTTGACGTTAGTATCTGGTAGCAACATTAGGAACTACTGCTTGAAATTTAGCGTCTGTATTCCTTACCTGAATTACAGACTAATACAGCCATCACAATTCACACCGTTTATCAGACAGATTCTACACTCACCCAAAGTACACGGGGTTATATGACCGCGTTGTCGCAGCCCCTAAACTGAGGAACCAACCAACATCTCTGCGGGAGATATAATTTTGCGTGAAGAAGTAACAGACCGTTACATAGTTACACATCAGTGTCGAAACCTTGCATAAGGACAGTGTGACCACAAGTATAACAAGTAGTTCCGTGAAGAACTATACAGCCTATTTTCATATATCCTGCTCATGTTAATTGCCTCTATCAACATACAAAATTTCTGTTTAATTGCTGTAACAGATTCGTAGATATTGAGAACCGTCTAAATATTTCAGACGGTCGCCAGGTTGGATTTTTATTTTTGTACTATTATATTAAGATTATTGTGTAAGTGTGGTATTCAAACTTCAATCGCATGATTAGAACACAAGAAGTAAAAACGAGATTTTAAAAGTACGCACACCAGCCATCTTGTGATTATGCTAACAATTGAAATAAATTAGATGCCAGTGGATCAACATTTGTGTAAGCATTTAAAACGTGCAACGTTTCACGGCACTCGGATAGTTAATTCGCGAGAAACGTCCATTTAAATATTTATACTTCGCGTCGCCGCCATGTTGGATTCGTGCTCACGAGGTTACTGAAAGTCCTATAGGTGAACATATGTTCATAGTCTCTATGAACATAAAAATTTCAGTTTGGTTGCTGTAAAAGATTCATATATATTCAGAACCGTCTAAATATTACGGAAGCTTGCCATTTAGGATTGTTATATGTATAGGCCATAGAGTTATGTACCATTCAAGGTCACTTATTGCCTAGGTTCATTATTCAAACTTTCACTTCGATCGCATGATTACGACACAAGAAATAAAAACTTAATTTTAAAATTTCGCACAGCCGCCATCTTGAGGTTATGTAAACAATTGAATTAAATTAGATGGCAGTACATTACAATCTGCAAAATCATTTACTGTACCACATTTCACTGCGCTCAGAGAGTTAACTCACGAGAAAAGTCTATTAAAATATTTCAAATTCGCTTGGTCGCCATGTTCGTTTTGTACTTTACTGGTTTATGAATTATACATAGGTAAACTTGTATCAGTAACCTTTATCACCGTACAAAATTGCAGGGTGATATCTGTAATAGTTTCGGGGATATAGAATGTCAGTGAAATATTTCGCACAGGCGCCATTTTGAGGTTATGTAAACAATTGAACTAAATTAGATTCCAGTGCATTGCAATGTGTATAAATATTTGCTGTACCAAGTTTCATTACGTTTGGATAGTTAAATCGCGAGAAAAGTCTATTTAAAAGTCTCCACTTCGCTTGGCCGCCATGTTGGTTATGTAGTAACCAGGTTTTTGAAAGTTTCATAGGTGAACTTCTAGTAGTACCCTTTATCACCGTACACAATTTCAGGGCGATATCCGTTATAGTTTCGGAGATACTGAATGCTAGTGAAATATTTCGCACAGCCGCCATGTTGGATTGGTGAGACGTTACAAAATTCGATGGGCACGGTCGACGTCGCCGGGAATAGTGCTATGAACTTACCGAGTTTCACTGAAATCACTCCAGCCGTTTAGATTTTATTAGGGGGGACACACACCCACACCTCACACACACACACACACACACGGACAAAAGGTGATCTCATAAGCCTATTTTTTCAAAATTGAAAATAGGCTAAAAATGGACTCCAAATGACAAGAAGGTTACCGTCCCCGTAAGACAATAAAATGTTTAAAATATGTTTAAAATGAAGACAAACAGAGTTAATTAATCTCCAATTATAAAATACTTTCACGCGATAAATGAGGTCTGATCCTTCTACGAAAACTTGCATATTCTGCCTATTTTCGCCTATCTCCAAGTTTGTCCGGTGAAATCTACCTCCGCCTTCCGGCGTGCCGAGAGGACTTTTTTTCTTAAGTGTTTGGCAAGACGGTATTGAATAAAATAGTACAAGACTGATGACCAAGACGTTGTAGAGTGTGTGACTGTATTAGGGACAGGGTTGAGGCAGGTGCCCCGGGACTTGAAGTAAGGTACTATTTCGGCATTTGCTTGGAGGAAGTGTGGAATAACCTGGGGAAAAACCACACTCAGGATAGCCATTGTCAGCGCCGGGAGTCGAGCCTGTGATATCCGGACTTGCAGCAGCTGCCGCCGCGGTCGCAGTGCGCGATTCAACGGGCACGGCTGCGTCACGGGACAATAATGTTTAAGATCCTATATACTATATGTCTCAGAAGAGATGTGCTTAGTTACGTATTATCTTGATATGACGTAATATCCATGACATCATATAGACAAAATTACTCATTAGTTGTTGCACTGGTACAAATGACCTAAACACAGGATCGACATTAAATGTTATCTCCACAATATATTAGCGTGTGCGTAAGCGTTAAGTTACCTTATAATAAAACTTAAGTTAAATACGTCATACAGACAGATTTCAGGAGGCCTTTACAACTATAATTACTGAGCTTTTTTAAAAAATGTGGCAGGTTAATCTCACTAGAAATCACCGTAACAATGTCTAATTTTGAGTGGCGTTTCTAGTAGTAAGCACTTTTTAACAAGCGTATTCCGTGTGGCTATCGATGTTGTTTATTGGGAGATTTGGTCATGTGTTATCAGATCAGGGGAAGGAAGATTTAATTCATATTATTAGAGCTCCGTCCGGCTGCGGTAGCCACGGGCCGTGCGCCGCGCCGTGGCGTGCCTCATTTTTAGGCCTACGGCGACACGGCGTCCCGTATCCCGCACTAACACCAATAGAGTTTCATGCACACTCGATACAGTAACTGCTCAACATTAGAAAATACATCTGGCCCATTGTTACAGTGCAAAGATGACAAAACTCGTTTCAAATAATTTGTTCAAGTTTTAAATTAAAATACATATGAATAGGTTTGAATCCATCTAGGTCAATACTATAATGAAATGAATAACATTATTATAGTACTAGTTTCGGTTAACTTGTAATCATCCCCAGCTAAAATCAAATTGTAGACTATTAACATTAATGCTAAATTATTTCTCCGTCGTTAAGCTAGAAGCAACATATTCAAGTGAAACTTTATTTAAACAAAACACCCGATCAACAACTGACAAACTACAGAAGGTTGATAGACGGATTCGTCAGTCAATAATCAATAAAAAAAAACACCTGATTGAGGACCAGTGGAGACTTTTGCCCAATTCAACACTTGACATTGACACGATGCGAAAAAGAAGAATTGCGTTTTTTGGACACATATCCCGCTTGCCAAATACTGGACTCCAGAAACAACTTTCTGACTTCTTTTGGAATAGCAAACAAAAATCACATGGTTTAAAGAAATACAAATGGATTTAGACGAATTGAAAATTACTAAGCATCAAATTGAACATAGAGAAGAGAAACGGCTTCTGAATAAAAAATTCACTCTACTAACATTCAAAATTTCACAGCGTAAGCAATATGTTATATCAGCAGAAGAACGAGCAGCAAGATCTTCCAGAATGAAGAAGTATTGGGAAAATAAAATTATCAAGTATTAAGAACTGAACTTAGTATTTGAAGACTTTGTATAGGCTATAAGGTTTGATTTTTGGTGCTCTTAATGTGGGCGTAAACGTGCAAATAAATAAATAAATAAATAAATAAATAAATAAATAACATTAAACTGAGAACACCATTTTATCTAAAATATTAACAATCTATAACTAAAGATTAAGCACTAAAATCAAAATATTCACTGTAAAAAAATTAGCATCCGTTTAATAACGTTCCAATATAAATTAAATCTGCTTAAAGTAATGAAAAATTATATCTTAATGAGGCGCTAACTGAATAGTTGAACAAATAAATCAGTTTCTTAATCTGCTCCTACTAAAATAGTTTTTAGTATGATTTACATAAATGAAAATAATTATTAATAATGTTCTTCCTGGTACATGTTTCTGGGATTAATCAACATTTTATCCCCTTCATCAGCCAATTGCAAAGCATAATGAAATTATAAAATAGCGTAGCACTTAAATATAAAAGGATATTTTATCTACACATTAAAATATTTTCTACATCCTACATATATGGTGCACCATATTAGGTTAAATATCCTTTTATCTTTCAGTGCTACGCTATTTCATAATGCCATTATGCTTTATAATTGGCTGGTGAAGGGGATAAAAATGTTGTTGATTAATCCCTGAAACATGTACCAGGAACAACTGTATTAATAATTCATTCATTTATGTATTGATTAAGGCGGTTATATAAATCTTATTAAAACTATTTTAGTACTCCAATACGGAACCATCATGAGTATTTTAGATAATAGAATGCTCCTACCACAGAAACTACTGAATCAATTGTTATGAACATTTATCAACATTTACCTTCATAAGATAAAATGGTTAATCTACTGAAAAGGCATTATCATTCACTATTAACAACAGTGCAACTAACGAATTTGTTAGAAATAAAATACTACGCAAATGGTACATTTACGACCTAACTATTGAAGTTAAAGGATTGAAACGAAATACAATTGAAGACGATTTCATGGCTTGCAATCCAAATTACACTGGTGGCATTAATTCTGGAAACTTTTACCATTTGCACTGATTGATCAAAGCATGTGTGTTTCTTAGCAGGTTAACACAATTTAAAACTCCGTCAGTAACTGACAAGCTAACTGTGATTGATAAACACTTCATCTGTTATATGTAAGTCGAAAATCCAAGGTATTTATAAATATTTATGATAGGAAAACACGATAATGTACGTTGGTGCATTTTACTATCCACCGACCTAACATTCTTGCTATTTCATTCATGTAATGTACACTGACCCCATTCCTGAAATTGTTGATATGTTCGCATTCTTGAATATATGTGGTGCATTGTTGACTTCTGGTGGCAATTTCAGCACTGTTGAGTACTTGTTTTGCCATTCTGTGTTAAGCTTTCATCCAGTTAACATTCATCCGTTCATTTACCTTAAAAAATATTCCTAAAATGGTTTTAAGAAAGGACTGGTCACCTTCTAAGCGAAGTAGGGCTATCACACTTCGTGAAGAAGGCTACACCTACAAAGAGATTGCTAGAAGAATTGGTAATGGAGCTACAGCGGCCGGAGTTCTAAAGGTATGCCAGAGGTGCAAATCTACCAATTCTTACAAATCAGCTCAAGAACTGGCAGAAAACCAAAAGTGAGTCCAAGGGAGGTGAGAGAACTTTGCCGACTGTCACCGAAAAATCGCAGGAAATCTTCTAATTTTAATGAAAAATGAAAATCCACAACCTGCTTCCAGTCTCCGACCTGGTCAGGGAATGGAATGAATGAAGCCTCAATCTAGCGGCGAGGATATGAACTGTGCCGGCTGACGCACTCCTCTGGGGCAATGATTAAATGAATGACAGATGAAATGAAATGATAGTGGAGAGTGTAGCTGGAATGAAATTTTTGACAGGGAAAACCGGAGTACCTGGAGAAAAACCTGTCTGCCTCCGTTTTGTCCAGCACAGATCTCTCATGGAGTGACCGGGATTTGAACCACGGACTCAGCGGTTAGAGGCCGGCGTGCTGCCGCCTAAGCCACGGAGGCTTTCTAATTTTAATGCTGTTTTTTAAATAATAAGAAGAATAAGAATAATAAATATGTTTAATAATACTTGGCTTTATGTTCACAATATGTCTTGCCCAGATACAAAAGGATAAAAATAAATTGTGTGCTTCATATACGGAAATTACTAGGCTATATTTCTTATAACGTTTCCAGAATTATGGCCACCAGTGTGCAATCATGTTTCCAAGTTTTCAAATTTTATATTTGTAAAAATGTATTCGACAAGTTAAAAACGTTTTGAAGCAAAGCAGTTTTACTCAAGTTACATAAATACTGCAGCCATTATTCGAGGTCCGATTATTACACATGTCCATATAAAGATACTGTGAAAATTTCAAGTGGATCGGTGCAGTAATTTCTGAGATTATGTACCTTATTTGCATAAAAATAAAAGTTGTAAGAAATGGCTTTCAAAGAAATGTCTGCAAAAATAGATGATAAAGATTTTGTTGATGTTTGCCAAAGTTGACAAACTTCAAAAACTCTTATCTCGGAAACAGATTAACATTTTTGCTCCAAACAAACTTCCCATGATATTGCTGGTGAAATGAATATAGTACATTATGCAACGAGCCTATAATGGCAATAATTAAGACACGAGTATTTCCATACGAGTTTCTTAATTACCATTATAGGCGAGTTGCATACGACTGTTTATGTTCGACGATAATTATAACTATTGAATGTTCGAACATAATTATTCATGAATATCTGTCGAGATTTCGCCAGTTTTATCTACTGAACAGAGCGCGTGGGACGCAGAGAATACCTTGTATTTGACCATGGCCTCCTCAAATACCCCACTATGACACTAGGGACGCAGTGAAATTTAAAATAGGAGGCCGTGGAAGTCAGCGCAGATGCGATGCTATCCTTACCTAATTGACCACACAACTGTTTCTTGAGCTGTGATTGGTGGGAGAAACTGTTTCATAATAGAAAAATAGTGTTATAATGACCCTCATTATGATACAGTTTTCTGACATATAATATTCACATTTCGACATCGTCGAATATAATAGTACATTATGCAACGAGCCTATAATGGCTATAATTAAGACACTAGTATTTTTATAAAACGAGCGTATGCGAGTTTTATAATTTCAATACGAGTGTCTTAATTACCATTATAGGCGAGTTGCATACGACTGTTTATGTTCGACGATAATTATAACTTTATCATATGTTTTAACATAAATATTCATTAATATCTGTTGAGATTGTCACTAGAATTTTGTGATCGGGTGCTGCGCAGGGTAGGATATCTCTGAATTCCAAGCTCTCTGACCGACCGACGCATGCACTCTGTGTGCTTCAATGCCATATGTGCAGATTGAGCACCAGTATTCAGTAAAAATGTCACCGAAATCGTTTGAAAACAACCCGCTGTGTAGAAATTGGATTTGGGGATATTAAGGTACAGTGTCTCATATTCACCAGTTTATTTACGCGAACATATGGACGGTGCACTTTCGGTAATTTATATAGACATGTTGGATTTTGAGCGCATGCGCGAAGGTATCCTTATCTAATTGGACAAACAGCTGTTTCTTGAGCTGTGATTGATGGGAGAAACTGTTTCATAATGAAAAGTAGTGTTATAATGACCATCATTATGATACAGTTTTCAGACATATAATTGTCAGGGTCGAACATAAACAGTATTATAGTACTAGTTTCGGTTAACGTGTAACCATCCACAGCAATCCAATTGTATTAACAATTCTCCAATCCAATCCTCACCTGAATTACAAATACACACACTAATACAGCCATCACAGTACACACAGGTTACAAGACAAATTCTACACACACCCAAAGTACACGGGGCTGGATGACCACCATGTCTAAGCACCTATGAACACAGAAAACACATTTAATGTTTACTAATACGAACTTCTGAAGAAATTGTGTATTTTTTTCTCCTTAAATAAAAATTTACCACCATCAGCATAAACTTCACTAAATTCTCATGTTGTGGAAGGAAATAGCCTAATGAACGTCCTCTACTGTGTTGTGGTTGATTAAATACACAGGTTATCAAAAATGTGTGATTTGATTTCTTGAAACTATTTGCTAAATAGTGCATACGCATTAAGAAACTCTGCTGGTTCAGAAGTAGGCAAAATAAATGTAGGCTATAGATTGTAGAAATTAATACACACATAGGTTGTACAGAATTACTTTTAGATTAGAATTTATACTTAATTTTCTGAAATTATGGTCTATTAAACAGTATTTTTTTTTTAAATATAATACGGGCCGTTCCATTACCACGTTGTTTGTGTATTCGTTTGTTAACTGAAGTTTTGCTCTATGCTGTAGAGAGCATTTTTAGATAAACCCCAGTAGATGGTGAAACATCTGTTTACAAATAATATATAAATGGCAAAAATCTCTAGAAGAAAAGTCCACAGCAATTCTATTACTGTAACTTATAGGTTTCAACCATACAAATTAGAAGATGATGCGAAATCAGAGTAAATACCATTGCGACGATAAGGAAATAACAAAATGCTGCTGACATAGTAAATCCTGCTAATTTTAGATATGTATCAATTCAAAGTAATTACAAAACAATAAATATAAATGAAGGAAAGAAGCACAATTTATCTTTCGTTGGAAAAAATAGAAAACACGAAGAAGGAAACTATCCTGAGTGAAACTTTCCTAACCCGAACGGGGAATTTAAAATACTAACATAACAGAATATCTTTGTCCAAACGAATACATCTACTATGACATCCTTTACTATATATTTTCAGATTCTCACACCCGTTTTCCATTGTAGCGGTCAGCATTCTTGCATAACTGCCCGGAGGTCCGAATTTGATTCCCGGCTCTGCCAAGAAATTTATTTCTGGTCTGAGGGCCAGAACGGGTTACATTTTGCCTCGTAAGGCAAAACTGAGAAGAGGGGAGTTCGATTCACACATCAGCCATCCTGAAAGTCGTTTTACGTGGTTTCCCCCCATTTCTACTCCAAGCGAATGCCAGGATGGATCCTAACTTAAGGTTACGGACTCCACATTCCCAATCCTCACCTGTAGTACAAATACACACACTAATACAGCCATCACAGAAACACAGGTTATAAGACAAATTCAACACCCACCCAAAGTACACGGGGCTGAATGACCACGATGTCTAAGCTCCTCAAATATAATAACAACAACAACAACAACCATTGCTTTCCTTACTGACCTAATAAGTAGTATCTCTCACAACATTTACAGTCACTAGTAACTTATGCCTTGAATTCCATACTTGGTCCTAACTTATACCTCTATAGATTCCACAAAACACAGCCCTAATTGAGACCGAGTTGTTATTGAAAGCCCCATTTATCTGTAACTTGAATTAATTAATAAATTGAAAAATTACTGTGTTTATCAAGAGATGTCAACAGACTACAGTTACGAGTGTAGTATTGTTTCTGAAAGAACTATATGGATTGTATTCTGGAATCTTTTGGTCAGAAATTCATTCTTCACTCCACGCGCGCGCACACACACACACACACACACCTAAGAACACATGTTATAAAAATAATAAATCAGGAAGTGAAGCATAAAATTTACCCTCGACACCCAATCACTTTTGAAAGGGAATCCAATACTTGATTTAGGTTACTGTCACATATTTTCCATGATGATGAATGGGTCTTTAAAATCTGGGCATGAGATGTGGTGCCTGTAACATATGTTCGCTGATGTCTATCACTGCAAACTCCTTAGATTTCTTGATCGTGACCTAGACCTCAGAGGAGCCAAACCTGTTTCTACCCGTCTTACCGTTGGTCAGTTATGAAATGGTGAAAGCACAGAGAGCAGAGAAGCCAGTCTAACTGCTTGGCTGGTTCAGCCATCTGGGATGCTGCGGCACTGCCTCTGCTGTCTGCACGCATGTGTGTACATGGAAGATCCTTCCTTCCAAATGATTCCCAGAAGAGTCCTGTTTAAGTACAGTGCAATATAATTCTTCAGTGAAAGGACTGCGGTCAACCTGCTTGCCTCTCAACAAGATGGGCAGAATTCAATTTCCGGTTAATCCAGAACAGATTTCTGAGGCCAAATATCAGATCTGAGGGTTTGGAATCCAAGAAAAAAGATGTCCCACCCCCTTTATATATTTTAGAGAAATTTATGTATTAATGGTTTTTGTTATTAAGTTTCACTGTGATCGGGTCAATAGATCACGAGGTTTCAACATTATTTGGTGTAGTCGGTAGCATGCTGAACTGCTGTTCCCACGATCACGGGTTCAAACCCGGCCGAAGTCGTCAAAATCCTCCAGTATGCCTTCCTTCGGAGGGGAAGTAAAGTCGGCGGGCCCATGTTTATGACATGTTAAAGAACCAACCACTACAGTGTGTAGCTAAATTTGTAGGTTATTTGGTTAGAAACGCTCTATCAAGTTCCAACGTTTGCCGCTAGATGTCAGTGACAGTGTCATCTCCGGTAGCCAAAGTTGGAACTACTTGAAAAGGAGCTTGATGGGGAGCCTACGGGCGTTCAATTAGAATATCCCGCTATGGCCATTGGTTGCAATTCAAATATTAAAAGAAACAAAATTAATTTACTCATCCAAGATCTTGAATTTCGTAAAACAGATGAAAGGATGGGCTATAACACCAGTAAGTTATGTACGGCATGTACATTGCTTTACCTTACTAAGTATTGCTTTGATCGTTTGAATAAGCCACTATAAATATCTAGCCTATTAAAATTCACCATGTTGCAAGAATTTAATTTTTACGACCAAAGTTCAGCTATTGGATTGAGGCTTGTATTCGTATATAGTATAGATCGTTAGATCGTTCTTTACGACCGCGTATGGATCATAGGTTCAAATCCTGCGCAGACAGCACATATCCTGAGTGTGTATCTTCCCCGTGTATTATCACACTCACTCCGGGCAAATGCCGGGATAGTACCTTATTTGAAGTCCCAGGGCAGCTACCCCATCCCCGTCCCTAATAATACAGCTACACACACCACTACACTCATCACATAAATACAGGTTGTCAGACAAATTCAACACACACCCAACTACATAACGCTGATGTCTAATTTGTCCCAATTCCCTAAATTAAAGTAACAAAATACTGGTGATTTATCACCGTGTATTTGGAGGTGTGTAGAATTTGTCCGATAATCTGTGATATTGTGGTGTCTGTACGAGTGTCTAAATTTGCAATTCAGATGACGATTCGGGAGGAGACGTCCATCTAGAGGTTCCAAGAGTTGGACTATTGGCTTTCAACCTCCTTACCCAAATACTAACCTCAATTACAATCACCCACACTTGAACAGGCATCACAAATTCACGCGTTTATGGACAGTTTACAAACACACATTCCCAAGCACACGGAGACACGAAATCACTAAGGTTTCCTTGAGCCTATTCAGCCCGAAATTTAAAAAAAAAAGTTTGAATTAAGGGTTCTTGAACTCGTTTATATCATTTTTTAGCCTACTTTCGATTTTTGCAAAAAATGAAAGTAGACTTATGAGATCTACACAGGGCCAAAAATTGTGTGTCTCTGTGTGTGTGTATGTGTGTGTACTCTGAATGTCTGTCCCCCATATCAATTCGAACACGGCGAAACCGAATTGAATGAAATTTGGCACAAAGGTAGATCAGGCAAAGGGCACTTCAGTGTCATGTTTTATATCGCCGCCGTCTTGACGGAAACGTAATGGCGGCCACCCAAATGTTCAAAGCTTAAACCAAATTACGACTAATCTAATCATCCGATCTCTACCAAATTTTGCAACAACATATATTTATATGGCCAACGCGTTTTGGCTAAACTACAAAGTCATCAATCCAATAGTTTGCAGATGGCGGCCATGTATGTGTGTAAATCGATTCCCCCTATCAATTCAAACACGGTGAAACCGAACTGAACGAAATTTGGTACAGAGGTAGCACTAGCAGAGAAAACCTCAGTGTCATGTTCTGTATCGCCGCCATCTTGACGGAAACCTAATGGCGGCTACCCAAATGTTCAAAGCTTAAATCAAATTACGACCAACCTAATCATCTCATCTCTACCAAATTTTGCAACATTGTACCATTATGTACGAAAAATCTATTTTGCCGAACTACAAGGTCATCAGCCCAGTAATTTGCGGATAGCGGCCATACGTGTCTGCAAATTGATTCCCCCAATCTATTCAAAACGGTGAAACCGAATTGAACGAAACGTGGTACAGAGGTAGCACTAGCAAAGGGCACCTCAGTGCCATATTTTATATCGCCGCCATCTTGACGGAAACGTAATGGCAGCCACCCAAATGTTCAAAGCTTAAATCAAATTACGACCAACCTAAACATCTGATCTCTGCTAAATTTTGCAACAACACACCTTTATGTGGGATGCATCTTTTGACCAAACGACAAGGTCATCAGCCCAATATTTTGCAGTTAGCGGCCATGTATGTGCGCAAATCGATTCCCCCTATCAATTCAAACACGGTGAAACCGAATTCAACGAAATCTGGTACAGAGGTAGCACTTGCAAAAGGAAACTCGTTGTCATGTTTTATATCGTTGCCATCTTGACGGAAACGTAATGGCGGCCACCCAAATGTTAAAAGCTTAAATCAAATTACCACCAGCCTAATCATCTGATCTCTAATAAATTTTGCAACAACATTCCTTTATGTGGGAAGCATCTTGTGACCAAACGGCAAGGTCATCAGCCCAATATATTGCAGATAGCGGCCATGTATGTGTGCAAATCGATTCCCCCTATCTATTCAAACACGGTAAAACCGAATTGAACGAAATTTGGTACAGAGGTAGCACTAGCAAAGGGCACCTCATATTCATGTTTAATATCCGTATAACACGTTGTATTTCAACAAGCTACTACAACCAACATTCAGTTATACTCCTTGAAAAGGACAAAGAGTTATAACAATACCCATGCATTTAGGAGAAAGTAGGCTATATGTTCTTTACTGAACATCTTGGTTTTCCTTCTAAATGAATATTATGGCCATTTTTAGGGGTTTTGACATATTTTGCTCATTTTAGAAATATCTTTGGTTTTATTTTGAGCACTTTTGTTTAAATTTTGACACGGCACATATTATGTGGCTGAATTTCTGGTTGGTGGGTTCCTCGGTTTAGGGGCTGCGACAACGCGGTCATGTAGCCACGTGTACTTTGGGTGTGTGTAGAATATGTTGGATAACCGGTTTTAATTGTGATGGCTGTATTAGTGTGCGTTATCTGTTTTTAATTCAAGTAAGGACTGCAGACATTCAATTTTCAAGTAGGTCCTACTTTTGCTACCAAACGCCACCGTCAACGACCAACTAGTTCTGAACTTGGTTACCAGACGGCACCGCAGTTGGCTCCTAGCAAATCAACCTTAAGGTTAGATCACATCAATGTGATACAGCCTGCTGTATCACATTGATGTGATCTAACCTTAAAATTTTTAGAAGAATCATACTTGTCAGTTATGATGTTGCTACGATGTTGTTAATATATTGGTGAAAGATGTAAAATTTTTATGGTATAAAATAATCCAACCTCGAAATAAACCAGAAGACTCCTACTAGCTGAATCGTTGTGTTGTTGTTAGCTGTCCATTACCAAATATGCATTACCAAATTACCATAATACGTCCGATAATATTAAACCACTCTGAAGTTGATCGTGATATAACTGGAAGATCACTGTAATCGAACCATTCATATGTTTTTTAATTATTTTTGTGAGCTTAGTTTTTATTTAAAAATAGTGTTTTGTAAGAATATCCATTTTCTCTTTTCTCTTTTATCTTTGTAAACTTAGTTTTAAGATTATTTTAATTCAATCCACGCTGACGAAGGTGTCAATGAACACCGAAACATGTAGGCTACGTTTAAGCAGTGATTAAACCACATTCTTTAGTGTTTGACAAGGCGGTTTGAAAAAGATAGTAACAAGTACCTGTACACAACAATACAGTAAACAACAATGGCGCAACGGGTAGTGAGTCACCGCTATGTGTCGGGACAAGTTCGGCTCGAGCACGGTCGGATCAACCGGAGCAGCGGACCAGACGAGGGCGGACGATAAGGGTTCTATGCTCCAATGATTGCTACGTGTCCCTAAAATGCATAGGCCATATTTTCCCATTTTTATGTCATATTCAGCTAGTTTTTAGGCATATTTGTTGCATATTTTGTATTTCTTTTTAGGTCTTGAACTTCCTACTCCTTGTGATCACGAAGTCGCATAGTCCATAAATGAATAGATTCAACAAGTATAAACTGTAATACTTACGTGACTTGGGGACACGATTTTAGTGTAGTCGATGACGTCTTGGATCATGTGAGGGCGTTGATGTTTGTTTGTGTAACTTAACACCATATTGGTCGGCGTTATGGAGTTTCAAACAGTGTGTCGTTACATGCCGTTGTAGTCACAAGTGCGAGATGTGGTGGTGATTTACGAATGTTCATAAATTAGTTTTAGTTGTTTAATTTAATTGTTAAGTTGCACTGTAGCCTACTCTTCCCACCCAAAGTTCACGGGGCTTCATGACCGCGTTGTCACAGCTCCTAAACTAAGGAACCAACCAACCAACCAACTCTTCTAAAAGGACATTGGTTAGACGACCGTCTAGGTGAAATTATTGGTTAGACGACTGTCTAGGCGAAACCAATGACTGCTTCTAGGTTATACAACAGCTGTCTGGACGAAGATTACTGCTTGTAATACAAGTAAGGGGGTCTGGGGCATAAGGCTCAGGTTAGGTTTGTGTTTGTATGTAAAGCCCTATGAACTCATAAAATGTATCATGTATGCACCGTTTAAAAGTTTAGTGGTGTCCATGACAACATGGATGCTGCCATTTTGTGTCTAGAGGAATTTTGTTGTGTAATGTATCGAGTTCTATACTACTCCCAATGAATCATCAGTAACTTATCATTATAATTGAATTGAAGCCAATGGCCACAGCGGAGTATTTCAATTGATCGCCCGTAGGCTCCCCATCAAGTTCAATTTCTAGTAGTTTCAAATTTGACTACCAGAGATGGCACTACCACTGACACCTAGCGGTGAACGTTGGAACATGATAGAGCGTTTGTAACCAAACAACCTACAAATTTAGCTACACAACACCAATTGTAGTGGTAGGTTATTTTACTTGCCATAAATCTATGACATGGGCTTGCCGGCCTTACTTCACCTCCGAAGGAAGGCATACTGGAGGATTTTAACGCTCTTACAAATCTCACGATTTCAGCCGGTTTTGAACCCGCGATCTTGGGCACTGCAGTTCAGCATGCTCCCGAGTGCGCCACTTATTTAAAATACCTTGAAGAACAACGCCCTTGCTTGGATATTTCTCATTACTTTATTTGTATGAATCCCAACTTGAGTGCTTGGTGAAAAAGAACCCAGTTCTTCCCTTTAACACGTCATTATCTCTTAGAAGCCGGCAATTGTACTTCGTTATTAACTCAAGTTCTTGGGTGTCCATT
Source organism: Meconema thalassinum (assembly GCA_946902985.2). Lineage (NCBI taxonomy): Eukaryota > Metazoa > Arthropoda > Insecta > Orthoptera > Tettigoniidae > Meconema > Meconema thalassinum. The sequence goes on from OX336388.2 coordinate 613,236,120, forward strand.
ATTTTCTTGCCTCTCCTGCTATAATAGCTGTGGTTTTAGTAATGGTACGGTACCTTGTACTTGTGGTCATCTAAATTTCAGAGTTCCATTAACAATACCACAATATTCCAGATTTACGGTAATATCCATTCATAATTAGTTGAACATTAAAGACCACAGCTCCAATGCCAGTTGAATTTTAATTAAAAATTAAAGCTTTTAAAATATAAAAACCATTAATAGTTATCGCCCAGGGGTAAGCGGAAAGTACATTACCAGCAATTAAATAGCCGAGGGTGAGAAAATAAAAGATTAGACTTGTGTGGTGTCATTGCTTGAGGAATCACTGAGTATTGTGGTGTGATATGTGTAACACCGAATAACCTGGCCGTGTTGTTAGATACCGACACATGCATATTATGCATAGTATAAATATACCGTGTATATGCTGTTGTTTGAGTCTTTAGTTCTTTGACTGGTTTGCTGCAGTTGTCCATTTCTCCCTGACCTGAGATAATCGTTTCATCTCTACATAGCAACCACACTTTACATCCAAGGCAATCTAAGGGGGAAGATCCAGCTTAAGAGAAGAATAAAATGTCAATATTCATTCGATTCATGCGTGTGGCAACCAAAAGCAACTTTTATGATGTCAAAATTCGTATCATAAGATTTTTCACAATTTGCCATTTTTTTTTACCGTGCATCATCGTTTCCATTATATATCCCAAGTTATACGACATTTCCTAATTTTCTTTTTTAAGGTGTGTATTACATCTGTGCCTACAAAGTGTACCTCATTCAGGTCATTGGGATTTATACTTGTTTTTATATACTCGATTTATTTAAAAAGAAAATAACTATTTTCAGCTGCTCTGAATAAAAATTCAATAAAAGGCCATAATTTACAGTTTATGTTAGTGATTGAGGTACACTTTGTAGGCACAGATGTAATACACACCTTAAAAAAGAAAAGTTGGAATTTTCTTACAAACTTCGGATATATTAGGGAAACGGTGATGCATGGTTAAAAAAAATGGCAAATTTAGAAAATTCTCAAAAAAACTCATTTGATAAGAATTTTGACATTATTGAAGTTGCTTTTGGTTGCCACAAGCATGTCGTTACTGTGATATGAGTATCATTTGTCGACAATATGTGTAGCATGTTCAACAATCGAATGAATATTAACATTTTATTCCTGTCTTAAGCTGGATTTCCCCCCTTTATATTCTTACCTTGGTCTACCCCTACAGTTCTTGTCCTCAAGCCTTCCTTCCATAACTAACTTTGCTAATATCTTCTCTTCATTAGCAGTGGCCAGAAACATCTCTCCTCTCTCACTCATCTTAATACCTCTTCATTTGTAACTTAGTCGATCATTAATTCAAAGGCTCAGCCAATCAATTCAAATTCTATTCGAATTAGTAGGTTACATGCTTCAATCCAACCATGGTACCTTCTTCTTCAATTTATAATCAAACCTTAAAAAACTAATCTAATAAAACAAAGTGTAGAGAAATGAAATTAATTAAAATATACACAGGATAAAATGAAGAAACTGGAAAACAATGAATAAGATCGAAGAAGATAGCCTATAAACTTTAAAAAATTCAACAATAAATATTTAAAATCTAATGGATATGAATTCATGTAAAATGTAAAATAATAGAATCAATTTGAAATAAAGTAAAATGGATATCCCTACGAATTGTTTTAATAAAGGCTCTGAATATTTAAATAAAATTTGCTGAAGATAGCCCCATTTTTGGAAAGAAACATGTACTAATTTTAATATAATTTGCATTGATTGGCGGATCATTTTAACTAAATTTTATGTCAGTCTGTCTGTCTGTCTGTCTGTCTGTCTGTCTGTCTGTTAGGTAGTCAGCCCGAAGGCTGGTTGGATCCTCAAAATGTACCGCCGTTAGGTTATGTGGGTAGATACACACAGAAACCCAAGGCAGCACTATATTGAGGCGTACTAGGCAAGATGAGGAGTGAGGTAGTTTGACATTGCTTTCCTCACTGAGTCAGTAAAGCAGTACTAACCCTATGAGTAGAACCTTTCACAGCATCCACAGGCACTGACTCTCCCCTGAATGTCATTACTAAGCACCGCCCATACCTCTGTAGCTTCCATTTAATCACAGCCACGAGTGATACTGTGACATCGGTGAAAAGCCACATGTATAAAATTATGTATAAATTAGAAAGTTATGGGTGCAAAATGACTATAGTTATCATTATATATATACAGGGTGTATTTGATATGATGGAAGTCCTTTACACTGGTGATAGAAGATGGTATTCTAAGCAAATATCTTCATGAAATTAAGTCGGATCTTAATTAGTGTAGGTGGAATTAAATTACAAAAATCGTCGGTCAATATCTTGGAAACGGGCTTTCACTTCGTTCCCCTCAGCAGCAGAGCTGACTTCTCCCCGTCTCCCTCCCCTCCTACGCTGAAGAATGTTGACCAGAGTCTGCAGTTGAGTGACCTCCTCGCCTTGTCTGCCAATGACATTGAAATACACAAACCGAGCCTATGAACAGCTGATTCACACCTTCATGGGGAGTGGCTACATGACTAGTGATGGTGGATCTGTCTAGGATTTTTCCAGCTTCATGAACTATGCATAGAAAATAGAAATCCTAAAGATTTAGTAAATTAATTTAAGGAACTGTTGGTCTATCTTTGTGTGAAGATAGTGCAACAACTGTAATAAACTTATTAATAATACTAATAATAGTAATAGTAGGCTTTTAGACACACTAACTTCTTTTATGTTTCTTTTTGGTATGTCGAGTTGCCAGATTTTAATGTACGTAGGATTTCTTGTATGTGCCATGAAATCCATGGAGATGATCTTATTAGATCCCATTCATTTACTACATGACTGAACGTAGATCGCACCCTCGGGATGGTTAGCACTCTACCACCAGAACTACACATGCTGACTCTTATTATTATTAGACTATTATTATTATTATTATTATTATTATTATAACACTGTATTATAACAATGTATTTGTATTTTATTTTCATTTTCGTGTATTTTCATATGTATTTACATTGTTGATGGACCAATAAATCAATCCCCCCCTCTCCAGTTAATGGCCACCCGAGGGCTGGAGATGGGATGGGACAATTCACAATATGAACATGTGGTACCATACTAGTATTAAATCTTGGAAGTAGGTTTCCATGGGTTCCCACTTCTACCCCAGGCAAATGTCGGGATTGTTCCTAACTTAAGGCCACGGCCGCCTTCTTCTCAATAATCATAACCGCTGGCAGTGCAGCCCATGAAGGGCCTAGGCCTACCAAGCGACCGCTGTCCAGCCATTTGGCCTGCAGATATTAGGGTGACGCGTGGTCAGTGCATCGGGTCCCCTCGGCCATTAATCTTGATTTTCCTGACTCGGGCACTGCCTCACTGTCAGACAGCTACTTAATTGCCCTCACGAGGCTTAGTGCACTGCGTTACAGCCCTCACGTCAGTTTCTAATATCCCTGATGGAGCCAGGAATCGAACCAAGGGCCTCCAGGTGAGAGGCAGTTGCACTGCCCCAACACCACAGGGCCGGCGCCTTCTTCCGAATCCTCACCTGAATTACAAATACCCACATTACTACAGAAACCACAAAACACAGGTTATCACACAAATTCTACCCACACCCAGCTACATGGGGCTAAATGACCAAAATCGCCAAGCCTCTCAAACAAAACATCAAGTTTTTTACTTCCGTCCTAAATGCCTAGTTCTGAACAGACTGCGGGATGTCGGAATTTTGTCACACTGCATTTCATTAAGAGAATGTTTTTAGTATTTTCAGAAACTAGTCAACAGAAGGTCCGACACGGACGCCAATGATACATCAGGGCTGAGTATCGAAATTATTTTATACATGAACATCAATCAATGAATTCCACACTTACAAAGTAGGCTACACAATACTACCGGTCCTGACGTCCCAAGCTATTGCGTGCGTTGTCAACAACAACAACAACAAGAACAACGGCAATGCACATTTTCTTACGAGACGGTAGAGCTCATCCTCATAACAGCTGATAGCCTACCACCCCTCAAGTCAACCGGTAAGGTCAATGCTCCGATTACGTAACAACTTCCCCTTCGCGCGTCGTCACATCTGGCTCCACCTCGTTTCCCCAGCCTGCCGCACCACTTTCTGCCTGATTAGTTTCTGAAATAACTAAAAACATTGACTTTTTAATGATTAATTATCAATTTCAAGATAGGTGACAAATTTTTTACCTAGGAAGCTTAGAATAGTCTCTTCTATCACCAGTGTAACGGACTTCCATCATATCAAATACACCCTGTATATATATATATATATATATATATATATATATATATATATATATATATATAAATCTATTATATATAATTCAAAATTGACTCATGAACGCAGGGTTCAAACCACTAAACCTAGAAAGCTGAAACTTTGCATGTTGGTTGATCCGAGTATGTAGAGGCTCACTAAGAAACGGTTTTGGAAAATTCAATTTGTAAGTGACTTTTCTCGGCCCTTTGGCACTGAGCATCCAAAATTGATTCATCAACGCAGGGCTCAAACCACTAGACCTAGAAAGCTGAAATTTTGCATGTTGGTTGATCCGAGTATGTAGAGGCTCACTAAGAAACTGTTTTAGAAAATTCAATTTGTAAGTGACCTTTTTTGGCACTGAGCAAGGACAGTCAGTACAAAGATCGGATTTAGCTCATTTTAAGCCGCCAGATACGAGAAACAATACTCGGAGGTCCTGTAGGGACCCCGAAACACACTCTTTAAGTTCCTAAAATGAACGGTTTCGGAGATATTCCCAAATAACTGTATTCCCTCGAAGAAAGAGATCAACGTTTCTATGGCAACCGCTGAAATTTCGCAGACCGGGGATAGTTTTCTGGCAATATCTCGAAACCCGTTCGTTTTAGGGCCTTAAAACGCGGGGTTCGGTTCCCACTTCGTAGAAGTGGAAACTACGAACATTGCTTCTCGCATTGATACGCGCAGAATGAGCTATATTCCATATTTCTACGAGCAAATCGACTTGGAAAGTCTCATCTTCTATTATATATAATCCAAAATTGACTCATCAACGCAGGCTCAAACCACTAGACCTAGAAAGCTGAAACTTTGCATGTTGGTTGATCCGAGTATGTAGAGGCTCACTAAGAAACGGTTTTGGAAAATTCAATTTGTAAGTGACTTTTTTGGGCCCTTTGGCACTGAGCATCCAAAATTGATTCATCAACGCAGGGCTCAAACCACTGGACCTAGAAAGCTGAAATTTTGCATGTTGGTTGATCCGAGTATGTAGAGGCTCACTAAGAAACTGTTTTAGAAAATTCAATTTGTAAGTGACCTTTTTTGGCACTGAGCAAGGACAGTCGGTACAAAGATCGGATTTAGCTCATTTTAAGCCGCCAGATACGAGGAACAATACTCGGAGGTCCTGTAGGGACCCCGAAACACACTTTTTAAGTTCCTAAAATGAACGGTTTCGGAGATATTCCCAAATAACTGTGTTCCCTCGAAGAAACAGATCAACGTTACTATGGCAACCGCTGAAATTTCGCAGACCGGGGATAGTTTTCTGGCAATATTTCGAAAACCGTTCGTTTTAGGGCCTTAGAACGCGGGGTTCGTTTCCCACTTCGTAGAAGTGGAAACTACGAACATTGCTCCTCGCATTGATACGCGCAGAATGAGCTATATTCCATATTTCTACGAGCAAATTGACTTGGAAAGTCTCATCTATTATATATAATCCAAAATCGACTCATCAACGCAGGGCTCAAACCACTAGACCTAGAAAGCTGAAATTTTGCATGTTGGTTGATCCGAGTATGTAGAGGCTCACTAAGAAACGGTTTTTGAAAATTCAATTTGTAAGTGACTTTTTTCGGCCCTTTGGCACTGAGCAAGGATAGTCGGTACAAAGATGGGATTTAGCTCATTTTAAGCCGCCAGATACGAGAAACAATACTCGGTGGTCCTGTAGGGACCCCGAAACACACTTTTTTAAGTTCCTAAAATGAACGATTTCGGAGATATTCCCAAATAACTGTGTTCCCGCGAAGAAACAGATCAACGTTACTATGGCAACCGCTGAAATTTGGCAGACCGGGGATAGTTTTCTGGCAATATCTCGAAAACCGTTCGTTTTAGGGTTCCAAAGGTTATGTATACAAATTTTGGTTCAGAACGGTGAAACGGTGTAGATTTGTGTAAATAACAGACAGACAAACAAACAAACCAACATTGAGTTTTATATATAGAGATTCCTGTGTGAAGATCGAAGTCTAATTGTGGAGTATAAAGGACAATTGTAATACCCGCCAACTTATCGCGCGAGATTTTTTATGATGATGCTAACTTGCAGCAGTAGTGGGGGATATCGAGAGACACTCGAGGCTTCTTTGAACGAAAACGTCGTAGAGGACGGACGGACGTGAATTACTATGTGGGAGTGCACCATTATTTAAAGTAATGAGTTAAATTACTCGGTGCAGGACACACCACAATTGAATACACTAGAATTTTAAAGTGGACTTGTAATAATGTAACTACGATAGTATTGAACAAGTGCGGAAGTTTCAAATTGTGAAAAGTCGAACTTTGAAAACGTATTACGCAAATGCGAGTGCTCACATACGTTTGCGAAGTGAGTATTAACGGAAATATTGACAGGAAGGAAATTGTTAAGACATTGAAGCATATACTATTCAACGAGGGATTTGCGTTCATAAAATTGTATTTCTGACGAAATCAAGTTATTCATCGATAGAAATATTCTGCATGTTTATGAAATATATTGCAAGTGCAACGAGCGACGTGTATACTGAAAACTTTTAAGTAATGGGAACAGTTATTTACGAACATTATCACCACCATGGTTGTCGAAGTGAAATTGAGAAGCAAAAGTCTAAATAATTTAGAAGAAGTAATGACAAGTTGCAAAATATGTTAATGGGAACATAGCCTATGGAGACAATGAGGATTTCTGGAGTGACGTAACGAAATGTTATACAGAGGAAAACACCATCTACTCCTGATATATCTTCAAAGTTATATTTTTTCGTTTATGGCTATACATATGGATACCACTATCTCAAATAAGAATGATACGCGGAGGATGAGAAGAACAGAAGATATTCCAGTACGAGTGAACAAGGGTGGACCCATTTCGATTCCTGTACGAGAGAACAAGGGCGGAACCAGTTCTAGAAGGCGAGACGCTGTCTGAGTAGAAGACGTATATTGGTCACACGAGGATGTTTGGCGCACTTACCCGAACGGGGGATATGATGACTAGATGGAGGCGTATGAGGAAGGTGCCCTTGGCAGCGCCAATAGACAGAGGTATTCGAGGAAGACCTTATTTATGAGATCCAGCGTTGGAATAACCTCTTTTAGACATATTTACGTAACAAAAGGTAGAATCAAGAACTTATATCAGTGTCCCATATTTTTGTAGTTTGAGCATGTACGAGAACATCCGACCATTATTGTCATTTTAGCCATTCTTCTGAGTATTTTAAATTTGGTTAGTAATTTGTGATGTTTTCTTTTCGGTTTAGATTTTTCATGTTAGAATTCGACAGGTTTAATTATTTTTATGAGAAGGCAGGAGTATCTACAGTAGGTTTGATGTTTTCTTAATCGGGTTTTCGGAAATGTTTTTGGATTTCTTTAATATATGGAGGAGATTTTATCGTATTACGTTTTGATTTGGATAATTTGATAATTCGACTTTCGAATTTTTTCTAGTATAATATTTTTATTGGGAACAACGATAGGTAGACTATCTCTATTTTAGATCAGAGTGAAGTTAAGTCATGAATGACTTATTGTCAGATCAGATGACGAATATTTTGCACAAGGCATGTGAATGATGTATTAAGCATATTGAAGAAAAAATATTAATGTCATATTTTGGACGATTGAAGATTCAATAAATACTCTTAAGGAGTATACTTTGTTGACATTTATGATTGTCATTAAATAAGGATTATAGAAGATGTATCAGAGCTATTGTATTTATTATGGTTATTATATTCACCCAGGGGCTCACTTCTAGTGGGACGTGGGTTGGCGACCATGGGGCCCCAGCTGAGTCCCACATTGCTTCCACTTACTTGTGCCGGGCTCCTCTCTGTCTTATTTCCTGTCACCTCCCCTTTTTTCCATTGCCTTGTTCTCTTCCGACCCCGACGGTATTAGGGTATCCGAGGCCTAGGGAGTCTATTCCTTTCCTGCCTTAATTGGCCCTCGTCTCATCTTTTCTGATGCCCTCCTCCTGCGAGGGGTCAGCCTTCATTTTCTTTTCTTGTTATCTCCTGCCTTCTGCTCAAGGCCCTCAAGGGGCAGGGTGTATGTAGCCCCACCACCTTTGGTGCATCCTGGATATTGCTACACCCTCAGGGGCTCACGGTTGGTGAGTTCGGGAGATGGCGACCCCGAGGGATTCCTGAGCTGGGTCCGGTTTTTCCTCTTTTTTCCATTGCCTCTGGGGCCTTTCGTGGCTCTCCTTCCTTCCAAGTCCCTCGGTCCTCATTCTTCGAGGGTTTGAGGGCATTTATTTTCCTCCTGTCCTTTGTTTGCCTTATTCTCCTTTTGTTTTCCATTTCTTCTTCTAGTAGCCTATATAAGTTTGTAGTTAGTTTCAGTTATAGTTTACATTTGATTTTCATCTTCACGATCACCCAAACCATTAGGGGCCGATAACCAAGAGGTTAGGCCCGTTAAAACAACAAATATCATCATCAACAAATCATACACACTTCCAAATACATGGGGCTAAATGAATATGTTATCGAAAGCCCTAAATGAATTAATATCAAAAACACAATGATTCTTTTAAAATGTAGTTAACTTATAGTAGGTGCAAACATACACATATCAGCAAATTCAAGTTCCCCGTTTCAAGCATTAAGTTACACATTTATTAAGTTTACTGTTTCATCATACACACTGGTATGTGTTGTAGGAATTTGCTGTTCATCGGTGTCAGCCATTACATCAAGGAGGAACTAGGTCCATTATTATGTGCTGGACCCTACTGTTATACTTTGGCAAGAAAGAAGAAAGGAACATGCCTCAACACATACTTTTAGGAGGACCAGATTTGATTACTGTATTTTTTGCTAAGTTTGATCTTGGCTCTTGCTGTTATCTTCTCTTCATTGACAACTTTTTAAATAAAACATGATGAATTCTAGCAGAATTGAGTGTTTTTCTTGTTTTTCATTGATAGTCCTATTTCTCCTTTCCCCTTAACAGCACGTCATGGAATGTACTGTATTAGTGTGCGATGTTAATTTTTGATGTAGCCTACTTACTGCATTTCACCCTTCAATATTTTTAACTGGATATATTTTAAAGGGCATATGAAATTAACTACTGTATAGAAATTTTGTGATATCCAATTCTTTTTCTGTCCCCTAATGTATTTGGCACTAAATTACACTATCAATTTTAGTGTGATGAGGATCTGGTTACACCACCTGATTCCTTAGCATTCTCTCTTAAAATTTTACTGTTATTGCTAACAGCATCAAGCATTTTAAAATATGAATTTTCTCCCTTCCCAGTACTTTTCCTTTGTAGTTTTTTTCTAATAACTAATTGATTATAGGCCTACTTGGGACATTTTTTAAGCTGAGTAATAATATGCTGCAGACCTTGTAGTAGCCTAATTTTTGTCACCAATGCAATATGCTCCAATTGCAACTGAAAGAAATTTAAACATGTATATTAGTGATGATGTTATGTTCTAAATGCGGTGATTGTTCATTTCAAAGTTCTGGAATTCACAATTTCCCACTTTGTTATTATTTTTATTATTTTTTTCTGTTATTGGTATTTTGAATGTGATTTATTTCTTGTAGATCATATTATTATCTCCACACTTAAAAACGTGCCATAAGTATTGGGAGATTGTGATTTTCGGAACATTGAAGTGGGCAGAGCATTTAGGACGAGAATATTTAGCGGAACGAGGGGAAGGGGCAGGGTGGAGAAGAGGGGGCGGGAGGGTTAGTGTTTACGAGATCTGCTCATAGGTGGCGCTACCGGTCGACATGTTGCTAGTACATCAGTCAACCACCAGACAGCGCTGAAGTCTTAGGTACCAAGAATTAGCATGGCTGTTGGCCATCTGTAGTAGTAGGTAATCTGTGTTTCAAGTCATGCTGGTTCCCGATGCTTTTATCTTTCGTTGTGTTACTCTTTGGTAAACAAATGACAATAAGCAGGCTATTATTTGGCTGCAGAAGTGGAAGTACTTTCATGTTGACATTGAAGTTGCATTGAGCAAAATGGCAGCCAACAAGCCTATGGCTGTGTTTCTTAGATCATAAATCCAATAGATGGCTGATGACGTCACGTTGTTGAAACCAACATCTCGATCAGCTGACTAAAGGGAACTGCGGGTAGTTTGGAGCACTGAAATACTACACGTGTTGATAGAATTCGGTTATTTAAAGTGAGTTCTATTCATTACTAAGTCAGAATGGTGTATTACTGTGTCGCGTATGGATGTAAGGAGACGTTTAAAAAAGGATCAGGCATTTCTTTCCATACGTATGTTAATTCATTGCTAAATAACCCTAACATTCTTGACTTAATTACTTGCATTTCTTTAGCTTACGTTTCCTCTTAACTCCGAAACATGAATGAAAAATAATTTAACATGGAAATGCTGGAATTTATTATAAATTATTATAATTTCCCCTTTTGTCCCTTACCTTTGGGGCGGACCCTCTCCCCCTCTCCTCTCTCCCCTCTTCTCTCCTCTTTTCCTTATATTTCCTTTTCTCTTTAAGATTCCCGCACTGTCTTTGTTACTTGGTTCACCGTGTATCTAAATTCCCTTTTAGCTTTTTTTAAGGCATTTTTAATCTACGTTGCATTTTGTAAGTTTTTTCGATCTAAATTACATCTCGCGATTGTTTTCAACCTCAATTGCATTTTGTAAAGATTGACAATCTATATTGCTTTTTAGTAAGTCTTTCAATGCAGGTGGCCGGGCCTTTTAGTGAGTATTTTGAATTTTAATTGCTGAAAGACATTAAGATAATTAATCAATCCTTCGATAAATGCCAATATTGTGTAGGGTGGGTATTTTGTAAGTATTTTTATTCTCAATTGCATTTTGTGACTATTTTGAATCTAAATTACATTTTGTAAGTATTTTCTAACTAAATTGCATTTTGTAAATATTGTCAATCCAAATAACAGTACAGTAAGTATGTAGTTAATTTTAGTTGTAAGTAGGGAGTTAGTTTGTCTATTAGATATGTCATTGTTCTATTAGACTGTGGTGTGTGAGTGTGTCTGGTAGCAGTTGCATTGTTTATTAGTTATAGTTCATTGTTTCAGTAGACTGTGATGTGTGAGGGTGCAAGTGAGTGTGCCTGGTGACAGACTGTTTTAGTGGTAGTATTTGTTGTTGGTGGAACTTTAGTATTTTTTTCGTTAGTAGAATTTTGGTATTTAATTGTTAGTACAGTAGAAGGTTAGTATTTTTGTTAGTAGAATTGCTCTTTACTTATTCTGAAAGGGAGTAGCAGCCTTTCAGAATAAATCAATTCTTTACTAGTCTTATAGACGGTTAAGATATTGATAATATAAGCCAAACAATGGCTACACTGCGTCCTGCTGCACGGCTGAAAGCAACGGGAAACTACAGCCGTATGCTATTCCCGAGGATATGCACCTCTCTATGCATAATTACATGTGATGATGGCCTCCTCCCTTGTAAAATTTCAATCCGGAGGTAAACTAGTCCCCCGTTCGGATCTCCGGGTGGGGACTACTCGAGAGGGGGTTAACATCAGAGAAGTGACAAAGAGGAAATCTGACATTCTACGGATCGGAGCGTGGAATGTTAGAAGTCTGCTAGGAAGTGGAAGGTTAGAAAACTTAGAAAGGGAAATGGATAGGTTGAGGTTGGATTTGGTTGGGATTAGTGAAATGCGCTGGCAGGAAGAACAAGACTTTTGGTCAGGAGACTATAGGGTCATTAACACTAAATCAAACAATGGCCAAGCAGGGGTTGGCCTCATATTGAGTAGGAAACTTGGACAGCGGGTGGAATATTATGAGCAATATAGTAAACGGATTATTGTAGCAAAGATAAATACTAAACCTACCTGCACCACAGTGGTACATGTCTATATGCCTACCAGTCAAGCTGATGATGAGGATGTTGAAAAGGTCTACGATGAAATAGACGAAATTCTGAGGCATATCAAGGGTGATGAAAATGTTATAGTAATGGGAGATTGGAATGCTGTGGTAGGAAAAGGGAGAGAAGGGAAGATAGTAGGAGATTTCGGATTAGGTGAAAGGAATGGTCGAGGAAGCAGGCTGGTAGAATTCTGCACCGAGCATGAGTTGGTCATAGCTAACACCTTATTCAATAACCACAATAGAAGAATATACACATGGATGAGACCAGGAGATACAGGGCGTTACCAAATCGACTTCATTATGGTCAAGCAGAGGTATCGAAACCAGATTTTGGATTGTAAAACACATCCTGGTGCTGACATAAACTCTGACCATAATCTGGTTGTAATGAAATGCAGATTCAAGTTGAAGAAACTGAAGAAAAGTCAAAAGCCAAAAAGGTGGGCAATAGACAGACTGAAAGAGAAGGATGTAAATGAAAGATTCAAGAAGAGTATAAAGGAAGGACTAATGAAAAACCCTAAACAAACTTCAATTGCAGACGAATGGGCACTTTTGAAGAATGAAATAACAAAATCCGCAGAAGAAAATATTGGTAGGAAAGAAAGAATAGGTAGAAAACCGTGGATCACTCAGGATATACTAGAATTGATGGATGAAAGGCGGAAACACAAGAATCGAAGAGATGAAAAGGGGAAAGCAGAATACAGACGTCTGAGAAATGAGGTTAACAAGATGTGCAAGGAAGCGAAAGAAGAATGGTTGAAAGAGAAATGTGCAGGTATAGAAAATTGTCTGAAATTAGGAGAAGTAGACACAGCTTTAAAATTTAATCGGTATTCTGCCCGAAGGCAGGTCCGAGCCTCCGAAGAGGCTATCCCCAGCCGGAGTTTACGTGCGGTAGGGTGGCCAGGGCCTTTCCGCTCCTCCTTATGTTGGCCAACAGCGCGCAGTGCCTAGAACCGGCACACCATCCAAGTTCCGACTACGCCCAATGTTGCTTAACTGCGGAGTTCTCATGGGATCCGGTGTTTCAACACGGCTAGGTCGTTGGCCTAGACACAGCTTATCGAAGGATTAAGAATACTTTTGGGGAAAAGAAGACTAAGTGCTCTAATATTAAGGCCTCTAACAGATAGGGAAGAAAAGGTTGAGAGATGGGAAGCTTACGTAGAGAGTTTGTATAAGGGAAAGGAGATTGAGAATCATGTAATGGAAAGAGAGGAGGATATTGATGAGGATGCGAGAGGAGATTTAATATTGAGATCAGAATTTGATAGAGCTTTGGAAGACTTAAGCAGGAACAAAGCACCAGGCATAGATGATATACTGATTGAGTTGCTACGCTGCATAGGAGATGAAGGTCTGATCCGGTTATTTCACTTGGTGTGTAGGATTTATGAGACAGGTGAGGTACCCCCTAATTTCAAGAAGAATGTAATCATCCCTATACCAAAGAAAGTGGGAGCTGACAGATGTGAAGATTACCTTACAATCAGCTTGATTACTCATGCTTCAAAGATACTGTCTAGAATAATTTACACGAGGATTGAAAGCCAGATAGAAACGGAGTTGGGTGAAGACCAGTTTGGTTTCAGGAGAAATGTTGGAAGAAGGGAAGCTGTACTAAGTCTTAGGCTGATTTTGGAGGTTAGAATAAGGAAAGATAAGAGAACGTTCATGGCTTTTGTAGACTTAGAAAAGGCTTTTGATAACGTTGATTGGACTAAATTGTTTGACATTTTGAAATCGATTGGAATAAAGTACAGGGATAGGAGGGTGATATACAATCTATACAGAAACCAGACAGCAGTCATTCGAGTTGAAGGACATGAGAGAGAAGCTGGTATTCAGAAAGGTGTAAGGCAAGGCTGCAACTTATCACCCATACTTTTCAATCTTTACATTGAACAAGCAATGAAGGAAATTAGAGAAAAATTTAAAGTGGGAGTGAAGATTCAAGGAGAAATAATTTCAACTCTGAGATTTGCTGATGACATCGTCATCTTGGCCGACAAGCCTGAGGATTTGAATGAGTTTTTGAATGGTATGGACTCCGTCTTACGGAAAGAATACATGATGAAAATTAATAAATGTAAAACAAAAATACTGGAATGCAGCCGAAATAAATCAGAAACCACTGTGGAGATCAAATTGGCAGGTGAAAAGCTGAAGGAAGTAGGAGACTTCCGTTACTTAGGAAGTAGAATAACCAGTGATGGACGAAGCAAAGAGGATATAAAAAGTAGGTTGGCTCAGGCAAGGAAAGCATTTCTTCAAAAAAGGAATCTGCTGACATCGAATATAGATTTAGGTATTAGGAAGTCATTTTTTAAAGCCTTTGTCTTGAGCGTGGCGCTCTATGGAAGTGAAACTTGGACTATTGGTGCAGCAGAAAAGAGGAGAATTGAAGCATTTGAAATGTGGTGTTACAGGAGAATGATGAAGATCAGATGGGTAGATAGGGTTACAAACAATGAGGTATTAAGACGAGTGGGAGAGGAGAGATGTTTCTGGCGACTGCTAATGAAGAGAAGAAATAGGTTGGTAGGACACATACTAAGACACCCAGAAATAGCAAGCTTAGTTATGGAAGGAGGGGTCGAGGACAAGAACTGTAGGGGTAGACCAAGGTTAGAATATGTTAAACAGATTGCCTCGGATGTAGGGTGTGGTAGCTATGTAGAGATGAAACGATTAGCTCAGGACTGGGAGGCATGGAGGGCTGCATCAAACCAGTCAAAAGACTGAAGACTCAAACAACAACAATGTGTGGAAATGATAAATTAAGCAAGACAGAGTATTCTAAACTCTACGAAACAATGAAAAGACATTATGGTGAAATTTGAAGAGTTTTAGTGATTTTTATGAGTGACATTTGAAGAGACAATACCAAATGATCTTGAATTTTGATGATTTTTAGTGATTTTTATGAGTGACATTTGAAGAGACAGTACCAAATGGTCTTGATTTTTTATATGTTTTGAGTGATTAATTTCTTTTTATATGAATAAAATAATGTATAACTGTAATGTTGAGTTTTTCCTAAATCTTGATAACCTGATTGTGTTTACATATCGGTTGTGAGGTCAGTGGTGGAGGGAACGTATCGCGCCCCGATACCGGAGTAGGCTAAGCCGAGTTCTGACTAAACATCCTCCGCTAAGCGGGTACACTATGTAGAGAAGAAACGATTAGCTCAGGGCAGGGAGGCATGGGAAGCAGCAACAAACCAGTCAAAAGACTGAAGACTCAAACAACAACAACAAAAACCGCAACAACAATAATTGTAAGGACGTCCATTTCAAAGTGTATGTTAATTTATATTGTAATTCTGTTCACCTACACTTAGTGTAGTGTTAAGCTAATTTATAAGCCGAAGAAGGCCACACTGAAGGGCCGAAAATATGTTTCAATAAACAAGTAGTTCCTGCATTTGCCGCCAACCGCTACCGCCAACGACTACTAGTTCAGAACTTAGCTACTAGACGTCACCGCAGTCGGCTCATGGCAACGAACGTAGGAACCTAAGAGAATTGTTTATATTAACCTATATAATTTAGCTTCACACACGTTCAATTAGTGGAAGGTTCTTTAGCATGCCATAAATCTATGACATGGGACCGCCGGCTTTACTTCCCCTCCGAAGGAAGGCATACTGAGGGATTTTTAACGCTCTTAGAAAATCCGATGACTTCGGCCGGGTTTGAACCCACGATCTTGGGCATAGAAGCTCAGCATGCTACCAACTACGCCATCGAAGCCGCTTAAATATATTCTAACCTTTGTCTACCCCTACAGTTCTTGTCCTCAAGCCTTCCTTCCATAACTAACTTTGCTAATATCTTCTCTTCATTAGGAGTGGCCAGAAATATCTCTTAGTAGGCTACATGTTTCAATCCGACCATGGTACCTTTTTCAGCAAATTATAATCAAACCTTAAAAATCTAATGTAATAAAACAGCGTAGAGAAATGAAATTGATTAAAATATCACAGGATAAAATGAAGAAACTGGAAAACAATGAATAAGAACGAAGAAGATATAAACTTAAAGAATCCAACAATATATAATTAAAATCTAATGGATAAGAATTCGTCTAAAATGTAAAATAATAGAATCAATTTAAAATAAAATAAAATGGATATCATAACAAATTGTTTAATTAAAGGCTCTAAATATTTAAACATAATTTCTGAAGAAGGCCCCATTGTTGGAACGAAAAATGTACTAATTTGAATATAATTTGCATTGATTGACGGAGCATTTTAACTAAATGTTATGCGAATTTTTAAGCGAATTAAGCGACTTTAATTAGATAACTGATGTCCGTCTGAGAACTTCCTGATATCAACAGGGAGGCTGTTGTCGGGCATGAGAGGTGAAAGGCATCAAACTCAGTGGTTCATTCAATCATTCACTCATTCGGTATGATTTGAATCTGAGGGGGCGTGATGATGCAGCACTCAAACTGCTTTCGTCCCACCAAGGCAGACCGAGTTTCATTTCTGGTTAATTCATGCGGGATTTTCGAGGAGAAATTTCACGACTGGTGGTTCAGAACCCATGTGTAATGCCGTGGGTTATGACCAAGAATAGGGTCTTCTAAAACAACATGCTGCCTTCCTTCCTTTGGCTTAAAATAATTACATAAAATAATTTTAAAAATTTCACCCTCATTGTGGCTAAAATCGAATTTATGGAATCAAAGCTTACATTCTTAATTAGGGTTACCACGAGTTAATGAATTTAGGATATTGTATTTTAATTCTAACAACTTGGTGTCGTTTGTAAAGTACGAAGGGTGATCAAAAACTAAGGTTACAAGACCAATTTTCCCGGAGTTTCGTCTGTTATAGAGAAATCAGTAGTGTGAGTTGACTCGAATGCATACGGTTGGTAACTGGCCAGAGTTTCAGCCACCTGCTATCTGCAGCGCTAGTTGTAGGTAAACAACTAATGGCGACTCGTTTGGAAAACTGGACCCGCGAAGAGATCCGTACAGTTTTTCAATATTTGTGGGCGCAACATGTAACCACAGACAGGACGTCTCACCGAGGACGTCATCTTCCTTCATGTCAACGCGCGACCTCAAACAGCCCAGAAGACCACCACGCTGTTGAAGCGGTTTTCCTGGGACATCATTGCCCATCCTCCTTACAACCCAAACCTCGCTCCAAGCGACTTTCCCCTGTTTCCTCACTTGAAGGAGTACCCAGGAGGTCGACGATTCACTTCAGACGAGGAAGTGAAATACTTCGCGTTAACGTGGCTGAACACGCAAGGACAGGATTTTTAACATTTTTAATTCATACCATGAAGTGACAAGTGCCTAAACCGATAAGGAGACTTTGTCCGAGAATAACCTAATATATTTACAATAAGTTGGTATTATTATTCCCGTATCAGAAGCATGTTATACAATTACAAAACATTTCATTAAATACAATTAGACCAGAACTTGGCGACTTGTAGTGGATTCTCTGAGGCTAGGTGTAGATCCTCCGTTGTGCATGTGGTTGGACACATGCGACATTGGATCATGTGATTGACAGTCTGATCTTCTCCGCAATCACACTTGATGTTTCCGTCTTTAGCGTAGTTCCATCTTGATTTTCTGACTCCTGATCTCAACCTATTTAGGGATTTCCAAGTCATCCATGCCTCGTTATGACCTGGTGGTAAAGTTTCAGATGGTGTTGTACAGCCACCAGAAAAGCTTGCCACGGTGGGTGAGTGGATAGCGTGTCGGTCTACTAACCCCAAGATTGCAGGTTCGCTCCTGGCTGTGGTAAGTGATTTTTGAAAGGCCGTAAAAATACGACATGCATGTCATACAAAGTTGGCATGTCAAAGAACCCTTTTGAATTCAGTAGGCCGTGTTCATAATGGCAAAACTAATCTCGGGAGTTTCCGCCAACACAAAGTTCCTCATATCTCTACTAGAAAGCGCTATAGTGTTCAAGGAGCTTAAATATCTAACCTCCTTGACTTTCATAGTGATTCAAGGAACAACGAAATTCGACATGCAAGCTACCCTCTGGGTGTCAAATAACAAAGCTTGCACCCGGCACCCGAGGCCATACGATATTATTATTATTATTATAGCCACCAGAAAGAAGACATTTAGCTTTCCAAGATTGCAGCGTAGCATTTTTTCTCGGTGGTTTTGATTTCCTTTAATGTTTTTAGGAAACTCTTCTTAGACTTCAGTCTTGGTGTGTAATTCGTACCCATATAATGGATGAGTTCTTTCATGCTCCACCTTCTTCCTTTCCTTGTTCGCTGTTATTTCTCTTCGTACAGAAGATGGTGCTATCCCGGCGAGGTGGTAAAGCCATTCAATTGGAGTGGATTTGAGACACCCAGTTATTATTCCGCACGAATCATTGAGAGCCACATCCCCCTGTTTGGCATGAGCTGAGTTATACCAAACAGGACATGCGTACTCTGCTGTGGAATAACATAATGCCATTGCAGAAGATCTGATGGTTGCATGTTGGCTGCCCCACTGTGATCCGGCCAATCTTCTAAGGAGATTGTTCCTTGTGGAAACTTTCTGCTTAGTGTTCAAACAATGTTTCTTGTATGTGAGAGACCTGTCAAGTGTTACTCCTAAGTATTTTGGAGTGTAACAGTTTTCCAGTGTAACCTCTGACTATACAACATTTAACTTACGTTCTGCTTCCCTATTTCTTAGATGAAAAGCACGTACTTGTGTTTCTGATGGATTAGGTTTGAGATGATTTGTAGTATAGTATTTTAGTTATTTATTTATCGCATGGCACATAAAACATTAAATTATCACATAAATGAAATTCTATAATAGTTCCAGCTATTGAAACATAACTTCCTACATATATCTATAATACAAATATACATGTTCTTTATGTAGCACACAGTATCTGTTGTTACAGTTAAAAAGTCCTTGAAGTCCCCACAATATGCATGGTTTGGGCACTCGGTCACTAAGTGATGAATTGTCTGTTTCTCTGTACCACAGTCACATTTGGATGACGGGACTATTCCCCACTTATGGAGAGCGTCTGCACATCTACCATGGCCAGTGCGGATACGATTGAGGGCTGTCCACACAGAGCGAGGTTGATCAAATCCTGGTGGCTTTTCCAGGATACAGGGCATGCTACGACATCGTTCAGGGCAGTGTTGTTGCCAATTTTGGCTCCATGAGAGACGAATGTCGAACTTCTCTTCTGACAACATTCTGGCTGTGGAAATAGCTGGGTTCCTTGATCTGAGCCGTTTTCGCTCCGCATAGGCTACGTCATTTGGTAATCTTTTTGTTATTGGTTGTATGAAATAAAATGTACACGTTTCACTGCAGGCTTTGTAACCTTAGTTTCTGAACACCCCTCGTGTAATATTATTTTATTAGCCTACTTTTGAATTTTACAGAAAAGGAAAGTAGACTTATGAGATTTACACAGCGCCAAAACATTGTGTGTCTGTGTGTGAGTGTGTATGTGTGTGTGTGTGTGTGTGTGTGTGTGTGTGTGTATGTTTGTCCCCTCTATCAATTGAAGCACGATGAAACCGAATTGAACAGAATTTAGTACAGAGGTAGCACTAGCAAATGGCACCTTAGACTCATGTTTTATATTGCCGCCATCTTTACCAAAACTTAATGGCGGCCACTCAAATGGTCAAAACTTAACATTAATTTACGACCAAACTATTCATCGGATCTTTACGAAATTTGGTAAAAGCATACCTTCATATGAGACGCGTTCTGTGCTCAAACCACAAGGTCATCAACCGTACCATTTAAACATGGCGGCCGTGTGAATTCTGCAAAATTTATAATCAATAGCTTAGGACCCACCAATTCCGATTATCGAGCCGAGGGTAGTTTAAGTTATCCTATAGGACGTGTCGCGTTATTTATTATAATTTTATATTATAATATTACACTTTATCATTGACCTAAAAGTGCTGAGTCATCTCTGTCACATGACAAGATGGTAGATGACTTCTTGTGCCTGTCCTATATTTCAGTAGTTTGAGTATGTTGTATGCGATATAGCCTACTGATAGAAATAATATAAACTTTGTATGAAATGATTTATAATGAAGATGTACTGCAGTGAAGAAATCGTTTATTTCAAGTCATTATTTTCTAACACGTTAATAACACTAAGATGTTATGGACATTTTTGGCTCTATGCTATCGCATTACTCTCTCATGCGGGCGGCTGGTGTTCTCAACCGACTAAAGTTAACTTTTTTTAAACTTGAATTATTTTACAAATGATGTGGACGAGCTCTATCCACAAATACTAAATAAAATGCTATTTAGCTAAAAGGTGAGGATAATGTATACACTCGTTTATTAATAATCACAGCCCCAGCATCGCACATAAACAGAAGACATTACAAAGAGGAGAATAGAAGAACATGATACACGTTGTCATCAACCACAGCCTTCTCAATGCCTCTGTACGGTGCTGTCCATTTGCGGGTTACGTGAGTAATTGTTCCAAACATCCCTGGTCTCCTGAAGTATTGCAATTTTGTATTAGTTCAACTACTAGCCATGACCACGCTTCGATTACCTTTAGGCACTGCCAGCTGGATCGCCTCCCTCCTGGTTGCTTTAAACTGCCCGCCCATTCAACACTCAGAGGTGTACAATATATATATTAATTCTCTGCTAGGTTGCAGCACCAACCTACTGTGATCGCGGTGGATTTTTAAAGGGAAAGATACCTGAAACGAAGGATTCTTAAGTTTGGAGGCTTAATATCGATATTAATGGACGTGAATGCATTACAATAAGTTAGTAGTTTTGTTATTCAATCATCATAAAGTATATAATATTGATTTAGACCCATTCTTACTGGCTAATAATCAATATAAAAGAAAACTAGAAATACATGGTGGTGGAGGCGATTGTTTTAGGGGTGAGGACAAAGATTTCCAAGTATACTCATACATTTAGCAGAACGTAGGCCAGTTCTTTACTGAACATCTTGATTTTATGTTAAAATGCTAACTTGTCTGATTTTCAAAAATTACTTGAATCATTTTCATCAACGAAACACCAATAACGTTGTCTTCACAGAGAGAGACTTTAAGTGCTCTCAGAAGGCTGCAAGCACAGGTTAGTGACAAGCGGTAACCTTGGCTCTTTCTCCGTGTGTGACAGAGTTATTGCCCAAGTCCAGTTACACCACATCGCCGCGCATTGAACTCTAACGGAAATGTTAGCACTCGATAAGTATGGACTTGTCTCGCCGGACTTGGACAAGAGTCTTATTTTAGCACCAAGGACACCAGGCTTAGTGGCTTCAGTTTATCAGCATTCTTTCAAGGAAACTGTTATATTATATTTATAGATACAGTTACATTTCCATGACAATAACTCCAGGTAATTTTTCGTTCCTTCACTCAAGTATAGAAAATTATTACCATTTCTCATTTAAAAGGCCATACCAATTGCAAATTTTGTCCAAATAAAAATTGTATATAAAGTATGTTCCTTGTAATATCCTACCCAGAGGATGGGTCCACAGACCCGAAAGGGAAGGTGAGGAAGCACAGATGCAAGCTGCGAGGGCTGGTAGTCAGAGCACGGGCCGGTAACCTGAAGTCCCTGAATTCGCCATTAAGAACTAATGAAAAAATTACCCCCCTCTCCCCGCTCTACCTCCCTACGAAATCTGTTTCAGCTTTGAAAGTATGTTGATGAATACTTATTTCGACATAACATACTTAGGGTTTTGAATAAGAATCTTAAATATCGGTCCTACAACTTGTACATTTTGGTGTTACCCACTTATCGATAATATGTCCTTCTGTCACAGTATTCCGATAGATAGTTGACATTTAAAAATCCTAAACTTCATATCATGTCGAAATACATATACTTCACAAAAAGAAATCAGGTCACAATTTGTGAGTGACGACAAGGATCCAGAATTCTTGTTGTACTAATTACAGCTGTCATAAAATTGGTCTATTAATTAAAAGTGATAATAATTGAGGGTTAAAGCGGTTTAACATAGGTTTACAGGCACTGTGTTTCAAAATACTACAAAGATAGATTTGTAGATTTAGCGATTTTCAAGATTGGTACGGTAGTTTCATTTTAGCAATAATACCGTGCACTGTCGTTTACCTCTTCGGAAAACGAACTGTTGAAATTAAACACACTATCTTTAAAACTTACTGCACGTGTACGTGTGAAGACCTTTACATGTAAGCGAAAATGTATTCATGGTAGATAATATTTGGTACTACGATTGCAAAAAATGAAGTCAATTGTAAATAGGTCGGGATATTTCCGAGAAAGTTCTAGATCTAAGGACATAACACAATATGGGTTATACGGCTATACATTTTGTTAATAACTAAAATAATAATGTGATTTAAATCACATTTTTATTTATATCAGAATTTGTGAAATTAATGAAGAACGCACGTTATTACAAGATCTCTATAAGATAAACAACAATATAGCCCACTGTTTTGTTTTGTTTACGGCCATTGGAGACCTCGTTAAACAAAATGTTTTCAGGTAAATTCATTTCTTCATTGACACCACAAATTAATATTTTCTTATAAGCTACTTAAATGTAATCATAAAATACACAAATCACCCTTTTAAAATTTAAAAGCCTCCGTGGCTTAGGCGGC
This sequence comes from Meconema thalassinum, assembly GCA_946902985.2. Taxonomy (NCBI): domain Eukaryota; kingdom Metazoa; phylum Arthropoda; class Insecta; order Orthoptera; family Tettigoniidae; genus Meconema; species Meconema thalassinum. Next base: position 613,258,983 of record OX336388.2, read on the forward strand.
AGCACGCCGGCCTCTCACCGCTGGGTCCGTGGTTCAAATCCCGGTCACTCCATGTGAGATCTGTGCTGGACAAAACGGAGGCAGACAGGTTTTTCTCCGGGTACTCCGGTTTTCCCTGTCAAAATTTCATTCCAGCAACACTCTCCACTATCATTTCATTTCATCTGTCATTCATTTAATCATTGCCCCAGAGGAGTGCGTCAGGCCTCGGCAGCCGGCACAGTTCATATCCTCGCCGCTAGATAGGGGCTCCATTCATTCCATTCCTGACCCGGTCGGAGACTGGAAGCAGGCTGTGGATTTTCATTTTCAATGGTAAACATTGTAACTGTTACACATTCATAGAAGCCTTCTCGGCTGCCCAGTATCGTGGCATGCTTTGCCTGGCAGCTCGTGTCTTTTCCAACGTCCATCCACTGTTCAGCTTGCCTTCTTCCTGAGAGCCCTTAACGATATCTTGATTCTATTAGCGATGTTCTCGCGCTTTATACCCATTTTTTTCCAGACCCTTCCTGATCTCGCTGAACCCCTTATCAGAGGTTCTAGGTCTGTCATCAAGTATAGTGAGAATTCTGTTCGTCAACAAAATAAAAATATTGGAATGCAGCCGAAATAAATCAGAATCCTCTATGGATATCAAATAGGCAGGTGAAGAACTAAAGGAAGTAGGAGACTTCTGTTACTTAGGAAGCAAAATAACCAGTGATCGACGAAGCAAAGAGGATATAAAAAGTAGGTTAGATCAGGCAAGGAGAGCATTTCTACAGAAAAGGAATCTGTCGACATCGAATATAGATTTGGCTGTTAGGAAGTCATTTTTGAAGGCCTTTGTCTGGAGCGTGGCGCTCTATGGAAGTGAAACTTGGACTATTGGTACAGCAGAAAAAAATGAGAATTGAAGCGTTTGAAATGTGCTGTTAGAGGAGAATGATGAAGATTGTGGTGTTTGAAGCCATATTTTCAGTGTTGCCTTAGTAAACAAGAGTTTAGTGCTTTTCAGTCGGTCAACACGAATGTACCCAAAAGAGATGGGTTATGCCCTAATCCTGAAATAAATTACATGAGATTAATAAAACATGTAATTTATTTCAGGATTAGGGCATAACCCATCTCTTTTGGGTACATTCGTGTTGACCGACTGAAAAGCACTAAACTCTTGTAGAATGATGAAGATCAGATGGGTCGATAGGGTTACAAACGAAGAGGTATTAAGACTAGTGGGAGAGGAGAGATGTTTCTGGCGACTGCTAATGAAGAGAGGAGATAGGTTGGTAGGACATACACTAAGACACCTAGGAATAGCAAGCTTACAGTAGTTATGGAAGGAAGGGTCAAGGACAAGAACTTTAGGGGTAGACCAAGGTTAGAATATGTTAAACAGATTGCCACGGACGTAGGGTGTGATAGCTATGTAGAGATGAAACGATTAGCTCAGGACAGGGAGGCATGGAAAGCTGCATCAAACCAGTCAAATGACTGAAGAGTCAAACAACAACAACTGCTCATTTTCCGTTCTAAATAGGTGAGCTTAGAATTTGAGTCTTCTCTTCTTTATGGATTTCAACAGCGCCCGTTACTTTGATATAATTCCGTGTTCCCTTGCAATGTGTATTGTCAAGCCACGATCTTCCTAAGAATCATTCTCTCAAACTCCTCTGCTTCCCTCAGACCAGCCTTTCCAGTAATTCGGAGGCATTCACTTCCGTAGAGACAATCGAGTTTAATCACGGTATTATAATGTCTGCGTTTAGTTTGTATTGAAATTGTCTACTTATTCATAGTTACATCAACATAATCAGTTTATCAGCCTGATGGCAGGTTTCCTCATGGTTGGTCTCTCCACCTTATCCAGTCTTCAGCAGCACGTTTCATAGCTCATGAGATTTATCAATCTTGATGGAATCCAGCATCTGAAAACTTCTTCTTCCTCTTCGGATTTTCCCTTGGACTGTCCCTTCTAATTTGTTAGTAACATATATCAAAATTACTAAACATGTGCATGTATCGTACGAGTGACAACGTCCAAGGCTTGCACCCCTGGTCTAAAATGACCGAACACCTCTTCTGTTAGTTGAGAGAACACTGAACAGCTAAGGATATATCCAGAACATCATTTAGCCCATTCTGTTGCGATTCCTACAATGTCAAGAAGATATGATAATGTTCGTTTACACACCTTCGCGTTATCCAAAACTTTCTTCAAAACGTTCGTCAACTCCAGAACGATGTTACAGAAAAGTTATTTTAGAATTGAAATTTTCAAAAATATTTATTTTTTAGATTTGCGTTTTAATTTTGTGTATTTAGAATAGCAATATTTTGGTTGTTACAACAAGTAGGCTACATTCATGGTAAATTACTACTTAAATCTTCCTAGGTCTTATAATAACACCCGGGCTACACCGAGTGAAACAGTCGTCAATAAATGTGTACTAACTCGAATTCCTTTCACTACCGTAATACTAATGTTTGTGTATGTGTTCTTATTTTCAGATTGGAGTGGTAGCAATTAAGGACAAAATAGGCTATGTGAAACACAGCTTAGATGGTGTGGACACATCACAAGAGGCGAAGAAAATTCGATGGCAAAAACAGTTCTCCGCTATGATCCAGGAGGAAATCGACCCTGTGGCCGCCCGAGTATACGGTGGCTGGATTGAATCGGGGAGGACATGAAAGTGACAGACAGGCCTCAAATCCGAATATGCTCTCAACATTGGAGAACAGTGATCAAACAAGAGGGCCCTGCCATTGCGGGAAACACGCTAGAAGAAGACGATATTATGTGATGTTTCTTGAGCATGGGACATGATGGGACGGTGTCGGGACCAGTCTGCTCTAGCGGCAACGTCCCTTGACCAATTGTGTCAGGTGGAGTTAGCATACAACACTAAATTCCAAGATGACATCCGACACCACCATGATCTTTTCTATGCACGATTGCAGGACTGCCTTGGATCTAGAGGAGGCTAAATATGATACTGAAATATTGCTGTCCCAGTCATTCAGGCCATAGGTGGGATTACAATCATATGGCCTATAGTTCAGTGGCATAACTACAGGGGCCGATCGGGGGGATCAGTCCCTCTCAAAGCCAAATAATCAAAATATGGAATCTGTTTGTTTTTAATTTTGAATAAAACCAATCTTCGGTAAGATTTTACTTACAAATTTGAAGGCATTTTTTTCACTCGTATAAATTGTTTAAGTCGCCTCCGTAGCGTAGTGGTCAGCGTGCTTAGCTGGCACCCCGAAGGTCCGAGGTTCGATTCCCGGCTCTGCTACGAACTTTGAAAAGTGGTCTGAGGACTGGAACGGGGTCTACTCAGCCTCGGGTGGTCCAAATGAGTAGAGGGTGTTTAATTCCCACCTCAGCCATCCTCGAAGTGGTTTTCCGTGGTTTCCCACTTCGTCTTCGGGCAAATTCCGGGAAGAAACCTACTGTAAGGCCACGGCCGCCTCCTTCCCTCTTCCGTGCCTATCCATCCTCATCTTCCCCTCCCTTCCCTCATGAGGCCCCTGTTCGCTTTGCAGGTGAGGCTGCCTGGACGAGGTGCTGATCACACCTCCCCAGTTGTATAAACTCGGCCCAGATGTTCCCAGCTCTAGGACACTGCCCGTAGACGTGGTAGTGGTGAGTTCCCTCAATGCGTCCGTGGGAGCCACCAACCTGGAGGGTAAAATCGATCTTAAAAAATTGTTTAACGTTATCCTAATTTAACACTTACTGAATGAGCAAATGGTCAGCAGTTCCACATCCCTTTACAAAAATACACCACTTGTCAGTTGCCATTCTGTTAGTATTCGAGTGCGAGTGTCATTTTGAAGACCGGCTGGGATGATCCAGTTCCGCTTCTATTACATCAAAGGTGGATGTCTCATCAAAACAGCCTGAAATATCTTTGTACTATCATTATTCCTGGAGTACTAATACCATCGTCCTCTGGTGGGAAGTACGAACTTCACTGTTTTTCTGATAGTTCCTCAAAAGCTCATGAATGTTGTACATATGTTGCTAGCCGCAACTCTCTTCAATCTCTTTCCATTTCAAATTTAATGTGTGCCAAATCAAAGGTGGCTCCACTCAAAACTCTTTCTTTACCGCGCCTTGAACTTTGTGCCGACCTTCTGGCAGATGAATTAGCCACCAAGCTTCGTCAAACCCTGAAAATTCAATTATTCAAGATGTATTTTTGGAACGATTCCGCCTTTACTTTAGTCTGGATTGCCAAATCTCCCTCTCATTGGCTAGTTTTCGTTGCTAATCGAGTCTCAAAAATTAAATAATGGCATCACGAATCAGGAAAAGAAAATCCTGCGGATGTATGGCTGTTTTAAGTTAAACTTTAGTGGGACATTGTAGATTCTTAATACTCACACAATATCGGTGAATAGAATAGAACAGATAATTTCGCGAAGAAAACTGGACTTATTAATTGAATATAAAAAACTGTTAAATTTCGAACGTAAGTATCAAATGCTAATGTATTCAAACACGAAAAATGTTTTTGAAACTTTGGGGTCCTATTTTTTTTTGTGTGTAAAGAATACCTGTAAGAACAACATATTAACAACAAATTAAAATACTTCTCATAATATTTGCGTTATTCACTTTTTAAGTTGTAACAGTATTTATGGCTAGACTAGGTGTATATTTTTGTTTCATTTACAGTATATTAGTTACTCCAAATTAAGGGAATGTTTGGTTTGTAATATTGTATACCATATTTGAAGTGATTGTTATGTTTCTTTGTTTTCTGTCATGGGCCTTAATGGACTGTTATGTACAATAAATGATTATGATGGTTTACAGTATTCCGAGCCCTCATTCCCCAATGTAACTATGACTCAGCTCATCCCCCGCCAGAGGCAAACCTTAGTTACGCCTCTGCTAGAGTGTGCAACCTGTATAATATTTGAATAAAAATGCATTCATGGGAGACTATTGCACCGGAGTATTCATATTTATTTTCCACTAGTGTAGCCTATGTTAGGTTTGTTTCTTCCAGCACCATTTCTCCTACGGATTGATCTTCACTTCCAAATTTCAGGAGAGATCATTCTCCTTTCCAGCCTTACCGGCAGGTGATTCGTCACTTTAAATTAAAGTTTCAGCTAGGAAATGATGATCAGGCTAAGAATCAGGTGACTTGTGACCAGATCTCACTAGTGTTGAAAGTATAATAAGTTAGACACTGAATTGAGAAATAAGCTTTCACGGTTTATTATAATGGCAGCTTCCCGCGATTTTTCTGAAACACGAGGGTGGTTTCTTTTGAGACTCCGATGTTGCATCTAAGTAAACCAGAGATAAGCGGGAGCCGAGTCTGTGCGCCGTGCCATTGTGCTGCTTTCCTTCCACAACCTGTGTCATTGTGGGCTTGAACATGGCCGCTCCCATCGATACTCCCACCAAGTGTGAGTTGCGGAGTGTGATACGTTTTCTGCATGCAGCGCAATTCAAAGCAAACTAAGAAAAACATGCTCTCGTCCGGCGTGGTTTTGATCAATGACAATGCACGACCACTCTGTGCCAACGTAACAAACGACCTTCTCAAAGAGTTCAAGTTGAACGTTTTCGACCATCCACCATTTACTCAAAACCTAGCACCGAGTTACTTTCACCTCTTTCGAGAATTGAAAGCATGGTTAGGTGGCAACGCCTTGCCACCAACGAAGAGCTTCAGGAGACTGACCAAACGTACCAACCTCACTGGTGGCAGAATTCTCTGCAGAGGGCATTGGATAGCTGGTGTCACGATACGACAAATGCCTCAATCACTTTGTTGATTATGTCGAAAAATAAGTACTAAACAACTAAACGGTTAGTAAAAAAATCGTTTTGTTATGTCAATATGTATTTTCTATAGCCCATCGGAAGTTGAAAAAAACAGCCCTCGTGTTATTCTTGGTAAAAGTGGGATGGAAGCCTACTTGTTTACCGAATCATAGCCTTAATAGCTATAAAATAGCTAAGTTGGTGAGCTAAGTTAGTCGGTAAAGGTTTCTTTAGAGAATCCTGATGCCAGGCAAATGATATTTAACTTGAGAACAGGCTAAGATACGAATCAAAGGTCACAACAAAAGCCGCTGCTGGAACTGGGTAGGGGGGCTATTAAAGTCACTGAGGAATTATATAAATTGTTTCAGAATGACAAAACGCATTCCAGCTACTGTGGATTCTGCCAGTCAATCGTTAGTCTGCAGTATCAAATTTCGCCTAGTAAGCAGCCAGCCAGCTGCTGGCGCTGGATTGTCATTCAACATAACATCATTGGGCCGCCGCATGTGGTCTAGAGCTAGTCTGTGTCCCAAAGGTTCGATTCCCGTCTTAGCCAAGAAATATAATTTAATTTAATTTAATTTGTGCACAATGTGCATAAGAAAAGTACAAGAAATTCAATTCTTGTCTGATGGCTGGAACGGGTTTCCATTAGCCATGAGATTACCATACCAACCATCCTGATGTACAACTCTACCTGCATTCAGCACCAGAAAAATTATCGGAAGCAATCGGCACCTTTAATGAAGACTTAACTGAAATCTGTAACTGGACTCGCTTACATGGACTACGACTCAATGAGGCTAAAACCCAAGTAATCATAATCTCTCACCCGAAAATCCTCCTAAAACTAAAATATGAACCCACTTTACCAAAATTACGCTTGTGCGATTCCCCAATCGAATTCCGAGGGTCAGTTAAAGATCTAGGCGTTATTATAGATAAACATCTTTCCTGGACGCAGCGCGTCTGCAATGTTTCCAGAAAAGTATTTTCCGCATTGAATTCACTTAGAATATTCTGGAATATTTTCTCTCGTGTATTAAAGGAACGACTTGTTTCCTCCCTAATATTGCCTCATTTTGATTACTGCGATGTGGTATACAAAGATCTCACTGTTACTCTTAAAAACAAACTCCAACATGCACAAAATGCCTGTGTACGCTACATATTTAATTTACGGTATTATGACCATGTCACCCCCGCTTATGAGCAACTTAACTGGTTACGTCTAAATCAACGCCGCGCCCTCCATGCCTTATTTCTTCTTCAACAAATACTCTCAACTTCAACTCCATCTTACCTGCATTCTCAGTTTCACCGCCTCTCGTACGAGCATACTCTTGGAACACGGTCAAAAAACGACACACTCTTGCTGATACCCATACACCGCACAGTACGCTATACCAACTCCTTCGTTGTTGCTACTGCACGACTGTGGAACAATCTGCCTCGATCTGTCAGAGGAGCAACCCCGTCCAACTTCAAGCAGCGTTGCCTGCAGTACATACTCACTAAGTAAATGAAAGTTGAACTCAACACTTATGCTTATATTCTTACGTCGTATTACATATATTCAAACTTTCCAATTCTCACTTTCTCATTTACTCTCTATTTAGATATCTAAATAACCTCCTTCAGTAACGGCTAATTATCTTCATCATCATCTTCATCACCATCATTAGTCTACTTTTTTCAATATTTCCTTTACCTTACTGTAATTTTAAACGTACTTCTAAGTATCTTAGTTATTCCCCCTAGCAATGCAACAATTTACAGCCTACACCACCAAGCTAATCCAGTTTATATGTATTTTATATTGTACAAGCTGTACCCGGCATGCGTTGCAATGCCAATCAAAAGAAGTGTTGACATTGTAATTTTGTTTCTTGAGGTGCTTTTGGATACACAATATTTTCTTCAATTTCCGTTTACTGCCTCTAAGCTATCGTAAAATGGATTTACTTATTTAGAAATATTTGTGGGAGCGTACGCAACAACTCACCAAAGTTTCATCGCAATCGGATAAATTGTATATGAACGCAGAAGGAACTTTGTTGAAACCCTTCGCGCGTCGTCACTCATTTGTCGCATCTACTCGTGTGCTACCTATTGTAAAATGTATTTACTAAGTCGATAACCTTCCTTGGCGTACACACAACAAATCATCAATGTTTCATCGCAATCGGATGAATGGCATATGCACGCATACGGGATTTTGTTTAAACGATTCGCGCGCCGTCACTCATTTGTTGAATCAACTCGTGCGCTACCTATTGTACAATGCATTTACTTATTCAGACCCCCTTACCTGTAGTGTACACAACAACTCACCCTAGTTTCATCACAATCGGAGGAATTGTATATGAACGCAGATAGAACTTTGTTGAAACGATTCGCGCGCCGTCACTCATTTGTTGAAACTACTCGTGTGCTACCTGTTATACAATGGACTTACTAAATTATAAACGTTCCCTGCAATGTACACAATAATTTACTCAAGTTTCATGGCATTCGGATGAATGGTATATGAACACATAAGGGATTTTATTTACACGATTTGAGCGCCATCACACATTTGTTTAATCTACCCGTGCGCTACCTATTGTACAATGGATTCACTAAGTCAAAAACCTTCCCTGCTGTGTGCACAAAAAACTCACCCAAGTTTCATCGCAATTGGATGAATTGTATATGAACGCATACGGGACTTGGTTGAAACGCTTCGGGCGTCGTCACTCATTTGTTGAATCTACTCGCGCGCTATCAATTGTAAAATGGATTTACTAAGCCAGAAACCTTCTTTGGAGTGTACACAACATTTCACCCAAGTTTCATCGCTATCGGACGAATGGTATATGAATGCATACGGGACTTTGTTAACGCTTTGCGTGTCGTCACTCATTTGTTGAATCTCCTCGTGCGCCATCTACTGTGAAATGTATTTACTAAGTTAGAAAGCTTCACATAACTGTACACAACGTCTCACCCAAGTTTTATCGCTATCGGACGAATGGTATATGAACACATACGGGACTTTGTTGAAATGCTTCGCGCGTCGTCGTTCATTTGTTGAATCTACTCCTGCGCTACCTATTGTAAAATGGATTTACTAAGCCAGAAACCATCCTTGGAGTGTACTCAACATTTCTCCCAAGTTTCAGCGCAATCGGATGAGTGGTATATGAACGCATAGGAGACATACCCACAGACAGACAAACTATCACGTAACATTGATTTTTATATATATAGAAGATAAATATTGTAAAATTGTTATATTTAAGTTGTATTTGTATTATTCATTATCAAGCTAATCCATTTCATAAGTACTTTATATTATATCAGCATTGTAATATCGTTAGATTTAAGTTGTATTTGTATTGTTCATTACTTATCATTTGTATAATCTGGTTAGATGGAAGAGGGGGCCCAATGGCCCTAATCTTGCCAGTCAAAATAAATCTATCTATCTATCCTTGAAGTGATTTGCCGGAATGCCACGTAACTTACGGCACGACCACCTCCTTCCCCATCCTGTCCCCAACTATTACACAAAGTATCACACACACAGCAACACCAAATAGGCTGTATTATTTTCAAAATTTTCTCTACACTGAATACCAAACAACAGACTTTCTTTGCTTGAATGTTCCAATTTGTATGTTTGCGAATTCGTTCCAGTTAGTTATTTTTGTTCAAGGGGAGGAACAGCGATGTCATCTGCCCCTACGAATTTGTTCACCATTGCAATGCTTTGTTTTCAATCGGCAACCAAGTGTTATATGTGGAAACTCCCAGAGAGTTATAGCCTAGGCAGTGTTGACACCACATTACCTCAATGATAATTTTTATCATGGCCTTTCACCTTACCTCTGAAGCAGGCATTCTCAACCTTTTTGAGACTGTGAACACCACCCTCATGCCATATCAAATACCCGACCGCCATTAAATCGAATATAATAATAATAAACTATCTTAAATAATAATAAAGAACAAGAAAGATCTAATGGAAAAACTAGAGGCTAAAGAAAGGAAGATTTTGAGGAAATTCCTGGGTCCCATCAAAGAAAACAGCGAGTACAGAAGGCGTCACAACCACGAATTATACAAGCACGTGGAGAAGATCAGTGACACGTTTCAAAAAGGAAGGATTGCCTTTTATAGCCACGTGACATGAATGAGCCCAGGCAGGATATCAAAACGGATATTGACGTACTTTCAAGATAAGAAAACCAAAGGGGGTATGGTTCACGGTAGTTGAGAAAGATCTACGTGAAATTGAAATTTCCCCTAAAGATATCCAGGAGCGTGTTCCACATCAGGAGAAACTACGTACGCACAAAGGTTTCCAGGGAAAGCCGAAGCTGAAGACGTGGTTCCAAGATAGAAAAGAACAACAGCGGAGACGAATGCGGGAACACTGGGTGGTAGTTAGGGCTTGGAAGAAGAGACAGTTGAACTGACGTGGTCCCTAGTTGGCCGAATCGAAGAAAGAAGACGAAACTATCTTAAATATAGAGTTAAGGCAAATATACAGGATGATAAATGCCAAAGATACCAACTAGAACTGGAAACAATCCAACATATCACAGGAGGCTGCCAAACAATCTGTTGTACTGATTACATGAAAAGTCACAACCAAGTAGCCAAAATAATGCACCTACACCTTGTTCAAAAGCACTGATTATCAGAAAATATTCTGCCTTACTGTCAGTATATTCTTGACGCCGTATTAGAAAATCCTACTCACAACTTGTTACGGGATCGATCAGTTATTATTGACAAATCCATACCAGCAAACCGGCCAGATATCGTTTTTGTGGATAAAGTGTGGAAGAAAACCTTTCTCATTGATATCGCAGTGCCCAATTCCTGTAATCTTCAAGAAACCAGCTGTGAGAAGATCACAAAAGTATCTGCCCTTGGCTGAGGAAATTCGGCAAACGTGGAGACAGGAATGTGTAGTGGTTCTGCCCGTAGTCATCTCTTCTACCAGCATCATCCGTAAATCATTGGCTCACAATCTAGAAATATTGGGAATTCATCCTGGTCTACATATCATCATGCAGAAGGCCGTCATCTAGGAGACCTGTTCCATAGTACGCTCGTTTCTTAATGTGCCACCCTAAAAGAAATTGTCATACCGTCTTGCAAACAATCGGACGATATAATGATTTGTCCCACTTAAGTAGTGAAATGAATGTCATAACAAAAACGATAATAACAATCATGCCCCTCATTTTCCTTTTCTATCTCTCTCTCTCCAGCGGAAGTGCTGAAATAGCATGCTGCAACCGATTGCATTACTCATGTAGATACGATACAATAGCAGGTGGAATATGAAGTCAAATCAGCATCGTTCGTGTTACTCATAAAACAGGGATGCCCAATTATTTTTACTGAAGATTAAAAATTTTCTTCTTCATTTTTTCCCGTTTTCTGTTCCCTGGGTCGGGTTGCGAATCAAGGACCTCCACAGTTGTCTATCCCTCCACCATTCATTTCCTTCTTTCAATACTTCTTTTTCTTTTACTCCTCTTTTCTCTATGCTTTCCTTCACCGTATCTATCCATCTCTTTCTGGGCCTTCCTCGTGGTCTTCTCCCTGGTATTTTCTCCATAAATATTCTTTTTGGTACTCAATATTCTTCCATTCTCATCATATGTCCGTACCACTTACCTTGTCTTGCAGTTTTGGGAACCCAGTTCTCTCCCTAATGTCCACATTTCTGATTTTATCCCTCCGTGTCTTCCCAATTATTCCTCCAAGGAACGTCATCTCGGCTGCTTGGATTCGGCTTTCATCGCGTTTGGTTTGATCCAAGTACCTGCTGCATATGTCAAAATTGGTGTGTAATACATTGAGAATAGAACTTTCTTGCATTTCTCTGGGACTTCCTGGTTCCATACCAAACCTCTCACACTGGTAAAACCCATTAGCTTGTTGGATTCTCTTTCGAATTTCTTCATTTATTGTACCATATTCTGTGAGTATGCTCCCCAAATACTTAAAGCTTTTTACCATTTCCAATGGATTTCCATAGACTTCAATAATATTCAATAATATTATTGACTTCAAAATTATTTTTCAAAATGATAAAACTTCTGACAGTCAAAACTTGCGAAAACACTACTATTCCGGTTCGTGAAACAGAGTTTGAATTGGAGGATGATTCTCAGGGGAATTTGTGCTCGTTAGCACATCTAGACTCGTATGACGAGAGCACCAAAATTAATTTAATTGGCACCATGGTGCTGACGAGCACCAGGTTAAGAACGCCTGGTCTATATGATGGTGGTAAAAAAAATAATAAAAATTATCGATAATCTTGTATTGAAATCGATTGAAGAGACGCGAAATAGAGTGTCCGAGCGTGGAAATGGAAGGCTGGCAGTTGCGTGGTCGCTTTGATAAAACTGCATGCGGACGACTGCCTTCCATTTACATGCGCTGACTCCCTGTTCCGCGTCGTTTCAATTGCTTTAAATAGAGGCTTAATGTTAATTTGAGCCAGTTTTTTTTACCACCATTGTACAGAGTCATCTTCCAAGAGTATCCTCTGCCAATTACAATCTGATCGGGGAGTAGACGCTACAAAAATCCCCTTGTAAACCTGTTTTTATTTTTTACAACGGATAATTTCTATTCGTTAATTACGTCATTACGTGCTTCCTGACCTAGGGTATCATAATAGTTCCGGTTGCCTACTTGTAATGCACCCATCATGTTATTGGATCTGGTTTCTGAGCAAAATATTTTCTTCCAAAAATTCATATTGTAAAACTATTTCTGATTCCTTGACTGAGGTAATCAATCATATGCGGGTGAGACTTATCAAATGAAGTGCCTGCGTTTCTACCTCATAATGATGGCCATTTGAATACATTTTAATTTCAAAAGAAAACTCTACGCGTGTGTGCTACAATTTATTCTAATTACAGTCTGATAAAGAAAAGTGTTATCTTATGTGAGGGTGATTGTACTCTTGCGGTATGTTTTTAAATAAGCTAAGAGAATACATTATGGCATGGCTTTGTATACTGTGAAATGTATATATTTTATCCTTTAATCGCACGGCAGGCTACGTTCTTTTGACAGTCATTGCTCAGTCAAATTAAAGTGTAGCCCGGAGCATGAGCTGAGTAATGAAATATCATAATAAACAAAAGGTAATTATCAAGATATGCTCAATTTCAAGAGGAGGAGAGCTGAGTGTGGAGATAATGATCATTATAAAAATAAAACATGTTCAAGCGACTGCCTGTAATCCAGAATTTAGAGATTTTATTACTCAATGCTAATTAATATAATTGTTTTATAATCATGCTCCTCTTTTCTATTATTTTCTTTACGATTGGTCACCCCTCCCAGTCATATGAGGATGTGCCATCCAGTGGAACAATTCACGATAGGGTCATTTCCCTCCGTAGTGGCATAAAGAACATGTAGTTCCGTGAAGAACTACTGTAAAATAGCTTATCCTTGTTGTATATCCTACTAGCATTACCCGTCGCGGCTTCGCCCGCGAAAATTGTAGTTGTCTTGAGTACACTTAGCAACATCTCAATCATGAATGCTATAAGTTATTTATCATTTTATTTTGAATAATTATGATAATAATTTGGTAAAGACCGTAAACAAGACAATGAAGACAATACAACTCAACAATGGCATATAAATATCAAGTTATCACAAACGTCACGTCGCATCGCATGTAAAAGATTCGACTAAAAAACACAACACGGGTTCAGACCATAAACTAGAATATAAAATACATGAGATATATTAAGCACACTGACTAAACACAAAATCCATTGACCTAAACTTCCATGAAAAAAAGTACACATCATAAAATTACACAAATCGAAATCTTCTACGCCCTCATTTTTCCCCTTTCACTTCATTGAAAAACCTTTACACGCGTGTCTGCTTATTTTTAGCTGCAGGTCCCCATCCCCGTGGTGGCACAGACGTATAGGTGTAAATCTAAGGCTGTGCAGCGGCAGTCCTTCTTAAGTGGGCTTTTTTTTTGGTAGAATTTCTGGATTTATAAAAAAACGGGCGAACACCTATTTACTTATTTTTCAACCTGATTTTTTCCTCCTGAGTTTCATACTTTTTGCCTCTGTCGTTTAAGAGATACTTGCTCAGTTAGGAATCCTTCAACCCCCACTTTTCACCCCCTTCATCTCATAATATACACCACATCGAAAAACCCTTAGACATGTGTCTGCTTATTTTTAATGGTTAATTTCTATGCCAAGTATCACATCCCCAATGAAACCAATTGTGAGATATTGCTATTCAGTGAAATGCAGGTCTACCCCCTTAACACCCCTTTAGAACCTTAATATCCAAAAATCCTTCCTTAGTGGACGTTTTTGACATACAGCGAACATATCCCCAAAATTTCATGTTTTTAACTTGAATAGTTTTGGCTGGGCGATGATGAGTCAGTCAGTCAAGACACTTTGTTTTATATAATAGAGAAGCTATTGTGGGCGGCGTTGCCCGGGAGCTGTCTTTATATGTTGTAGAAAGATACATGGCCATATATTTCGCAGAACATATTCATTCTGCCCCTAAATGAGTTTAGAGCATAGTTCTCCTCGACTCTCATGTTACTCAAGTGCAATATTAACTCACTGTAAACCTAGTCGAAAAGTAGGCTACAGTGTAATACAATAATGTAGCAGAGCATGCAACAATAGTAAAAGGGGATGTATACACACAATTCCTCGAGAACTCAGTCTCACAATTACTTTGCTGATAGTGTTTATTTTTGATTTAATGGGGAAAGTAAAACGTCTTATAGCAGTGTTCACATAGTTATTTCTATTATTTTTCAAATGTAGCAATTACCTTCTTGTTACGAAATATTATTTAAATTATTCAATGATTGTAAGTCATCATTGTGGAGTCATATATACGTCTTATGATTTTTAACCCCGCACAAACTACGTGAATAATTGCAAATGACTTATTCCTGTACGTAGGTCAGTGTGTACTATATTTGTAACAGCATATTAAGGAACATTATTGCTGTAAGAATAATTTATATGCATATGATCTCATCCACATCCAGTTAAAGTAAATTAAGCAAAGTATAATCCCAGTATATTGTCAAATATGATGCTTAGATTCTGCACGTATTGGAGTTCCTTAGCCTCTAAAGTATTTCGTAAGATAAGAAATACATTCTCTAAACTCAATCCTTAATAATCTCAAAAATGCTATAGTGGGACCCACTGTGATTAGAACTCATGACAATAACATCAGGCTATTCAATAGCTTTTGTCAGTAAGCACTAAAATGGCTAATATAAATACATAAACATAGGAAAAATCATTGTGAACGTTTAGTAGTTTAATTTTGTTATCAACTTGTTATGAACTAAATTAATTATTTAACATCTGGTTCCATTACAAATTAGCATAGTCATAGAGCAGGGTAATTAACAATTACAATATAACCCGAATAAGAAAGGCAAATACTATTCATAGAACAATCTGCAATATCACGCAAAAGTTACTGTACATCTGATTTGTAATACAAAAGACAGCTTGTAGAGGTAAACACTGTCAAGAATTTAAAAAATGCAGCATAAGGACTTTATGATTAATAAAACATAAACGTCAACTTATCAGTTGTAGAACACACCTTAATGGTGTGTATAACACTTCAATTCTAGTAGATACTGCATACAATATGTCGCGCGCAATACCTTTCGTCATAATGTAACGATTCAAAATCTACCGTAACAGCAGCGGTATCAAGAGTGTAAAATTAGACTCAAAATGTCACATAGGTTTCGGTGCCTTAAAGACTAAAAATTAAATTAATTTATACATAAAATGCAAAAATCATTCAGACGACCACGTGTATTAGCGGCTAACATTCTCGGCTTTCGCCTTGGAGGTCCGAGTTTGAATCCCGGCTATGTCAAGAAATTTTAATTCTGGTCTGGTCTGTGCCTCCCGAGGCAAAACTTGGTATTTCTTTTCCGTGGTTTCCCCTTTCTACTCGAAGCAAATCCGGGATAGTTCCTAACTGGTGGCCACAGCAACCTCCTTTTCAATCCTTATTTGAATTACGAATACACACACTACCACGGCCATCACAGCAACACACGTTATCAGGAAAATTCCATACACACTCAAGTTCATGGGGCTATATGACCATGTCGTCACAAAGATTCTACATTAATAAACAACAACAGAATCGGTAATTGTTTTCCGTGGTTTCCCACTTCTACTCGAAACAAATGCCAGGATAGTTCCTAACTGAAGGCCACAGCAACCTCCTTTCATTGATTTATGCGTACAACCTCGTTTCCAAATATAGACGCTAAGAGCAGCACCAACTCACTGTGATAACCGCTTTTTGAAGTCACTGTTACAGACATTTTTTTTGTATTGATGTTAATGGTGAAGTTGCGTTTTGTATTTTATGATGGCGTACTGTTATGTGCGCTTTTGTAAATCAGAACAGGGCAAGTTTGAAGGCCGAGGAATCCCATTTCATGACTTACCATCGGACAATTCACTTGACTTATAAATACACACACTAATACAGCCATCACAATAAGACGGGTTATCAGACAAATTCAACACATAACCAAGTACACGGGGCTACATGTGCACGATGTTGCAAAGCCCCTAAATTAATCAACATCCATTCTTCGGCGGCCGGTGGCATTTCTTTTCCCTGTCTTTTATTGCCATTATTCTTTTCTTTTCATCTCGTCTAGTATGTAAGTTAGTAATAGTTGAGGCAAAAGTTCCGCCTAATCAATACATTTATTTTGATAAATGATCACTTGGTGGTCATTGGGTACATGTTTCGAGGTCTAATTGTTTTCCCCCCTTCATCAACCGATATAGATTTAAATATGAAGGAAAACAGGTGGTTGGGAAGCTTAACACCAAAAAACATTCCCATCAATAACCCAATTATGGTGCACCATAATGGAAAGGTGGAAGATGCTTACCCCGAAGGTACATTAAAAATAAGTGACTGAATATAAAGAAAGAAAGAAAGAAAGAAATAGTTGAAATTTGAAAACCAAAACACAATATCAACAAACTCCAAAATGTCACCCTTTCCTGCAGAACACTGTATTGTCTACTCTTGGGAAACAGTCATGTGGTCTAATTCTTCCGAAAACCTGCGGCAAAACAATTACGAATTTGAAGACAAACACATGTTGTATTGTGGTTTGCAGACGCCAATGAAATGGTAATGGTTCACCTCTGTATCAGTTCTGCCTCACTGCGGTCTGCAGACGTTAACCGAGATATAATTTGCTCCGTGGCAGCCCTCGAGAAGATGTCAACATGTCAAATAGAATCACCAGTAAAATGGAAATGTATTGTAAAGATTATACGGTAATACTTCACCAGATGTAGAACTGTAAAAACGATGAAGCCGCAGTGCCGAAACAACATCTTACAAAGAATGCTCTGGAATTATCTGTGATGAGATATTATCTGGTTTAACAATATTTGAAATGTTCGCCATCTCTTGATGAATACAGTACTTTTGCATTTGTCAGTTGGCACAGGCTAGAGTAAAAGGTGGCTTTTCACCGATGTCTCAGTCTCACTCATGGCTGTGATTATATGGAAGCTACTGAGGTATGGGTGGTGCTTAGTAATGGCATTCGGGGCACAGTCAGTGCCTGTGAATGCTGTGAAAGGTTCAACTCATAGGGTTAGGACTACTGTTCTGACTCAGTGAGGAAAGCAATGGCAAACTACCTCACTCCTCTTCTTGCCTAGAACGCCTCAAAATAGCGCTGCCTTGGGTTTTTGTGGGTATCTACTCACATAACGTAACGGCGGTACTTTTTGAGGATCCAACCAGCCTTCGGGCTGACTACCTAACAGACAGACAATAAATTACATTTTCAACTTACTTACTTACAGAGAGTGGTCAGTTGCCAACTACGAATTGCGTCATCTTGTTACCCGATATGCGGTACATACCATAGAGTTTGCCGCACATTACAGTTTCACACACCTAACTTAAACTGTGTTTGTTCTCTCTGCGTTATCACCTTGCTACTTGCATGAAGAGAAATAAGTTCTTGAAGGAAATTTGTGGTGAAGAGTTACGTATAGTTATAGTTCTTATTTTGTCTTTGCTTTGGACATTGGCTGTAATAAATATATTATTAATTGAGGTTAAACTATAAGTTTGTGTCGGCTATGGTTTGTTTTTTGTTACACGTTATTGTCATATTTTATGGGTACAGCAGAAACTCATTACCCAGATATATAGTTTACAATGATCCTCCATGTTAGTCTGAAATGTACGGTAGTATTGTAATTTAATTTTCTTTGGCCATTGGCTGTAATAAATATTTATTGTAGTTTATTAAATCATTGGAATGAATTATGGTATTAAACTCGCTGGAGTGGATGCGATCTAGCTGGCAGTGGGTGTAGCATGGCCTCTTACCGAGATAGATGGAAGCTTGGTGGTCCCGTCTTGAGCTATTGTTGCCATGGAGATGGCCGGCCTTGCTATTACTTCATCAGTTAATTTTCTGAATTATTAGCCTTTGCTTCAGTGCAAAAAGGCCGAAATCAGAAGAATGAGAAAGACTATCGAAAATTCATGTAGCCAGCCGTTCCTTCTAGGTCCTAAACTATGTGTATGCAAAATTTGGTTGAGATTGGTGGAACGGTGTAGATTTGTATAGGGAACAAATCCACCCACATACATACATACATACAGACAGACTTTCACTTTTATATATAAGACTGGTATTACTTAGGACACGAGAACTGAAAACGAGACTTTAAAAATTGCACACCCACCATTCTTAAGTTCTCATAAAATTCCATTAAATTAGACGTTAGTATATTAAGGCTTGTATGAAGATATACCGAGCCAAGTTTCATAGCGCTCAGATGATTAAATCGCGAGAAAATTCCATTCAAATGTTTACACTTTGCTTGGCCATCATGTTGGTTTTGTGATCACCAGGGTATTAAACGTCACACAGGAGAACTGAAATTAATAGCCTCTATCAACATACAAAATTTGAGTTTGAAAGCTGAAATAGATTCGTAGATATTCAGAGCCGTCTAAATATTTCGGATGGTCGCCATGTTGGATTGTTATATATGTAGACCCTAGAGTTATGCACCATTAGATGAAGATTATCGCGTAAGTTCATTAATCAAACATTCACTTCGATCGCATGATTAGGATTCAAGAAATAAAAGCTTAATTTTATAATTTCGCACAACCACCATAACGAGGTTATATAAACAATTGGATTAAATTAGATGTCAGTGAATTTCAGCGTGTATAAACATTAGCAGTACCAAGTTTCACTGCCCTCGGATAGTTAAATCACGCGAAAAGTCCATTTAAATGTTTGAATTCGCTTGGTTAGACGTATTAAAATTTAAAAGGCACGGTCGAAGTCGGACGAGTTTATAGTATGCACCTACCGAGTTTCATTGAAATCACTTTGGCTGTTGAGATTTTATTAGGGACAAACACACACACACGCACACATACGCACACACACGGACAAAAGTGATCTCATAAGCTTTTTAGCCTATTTTCAATTTTGAAAAAATAGGCTTATGAGATCACCTTTTGTCCGTGTGTGTGTGCGTGTGTGTGTGTGTGTGTGTGTGTGTGATTCGTGTGTGTGTCCCCCCCCCCCTAATAAAATCTAAACGGCCGGAGCGATTTCAATGAAACTCGGAAAGTTCATAGCACTATTCCCGGCGACCTCGACCGTTCCCTTCAAATTTTGTTACGACTCACCAATCCAACATGGCGGCTGTGCGAAATATTTCACCAGCATTCAATATCTCCGAAATTATTACCGATATTACCCTGACATTTTCTATGGTGATAGAGGGAACTACTATAAGTTCACTTATGTGACTTTTGAAAACATGGTAACTACAAAACCAAAATGGCGGCCAAGCGAATTTGCGACTTTTAAATAGACGTTTCTCGCGATTTGACCAACCAAACGCAATGAAACTTGGTACAGTATATGTTTATATACATTGTAATGCACCGACATCTAACTACGTTCAATTGTTTTCATAATCACAAGATGGCGGATGTGCGAAATATTTCACCGGCATTCTATATCTCTGAAACTATTAGCGGTATCTCCCTAAACTTTTGTACGGAGATAAAGGGCACTACTGGAAGTCCATCTATAAGATTTTCAAAAACCGGTTAACTACAAAACGAACATGGCGGCCAAGCGAATTTGAAAATTTTAAATAGACCTTTCTCGCGATTTAATGTTTCAAACGCAATGAAATCAGGTACAGGAAATGTTTATACACATTGCAATGCACTGGTATCTAATTTAGTTCAATTGTTTACATAACCTCAAGATGGCGGCGGTGCGAATTTTGAACATTTTAAATAGACCTTTCTCGCGATTTAATGTTCCAAGCGCACTGAAACCTGGTACAGGAAATATTTATACACATTGTAATCCACTGGTATCTAATTTAGTTCAATTGTTTACATAACCTCAAGATGGCGGCTGTGCGAATTTTAAAATTAAGTTTTTATTTCTTGTGATGTAGTCATGCGATCGAAGTGAAAGTTTGAATAATGAACCTACGCAATAATTTTCCTTTAATGGTACATGACTCTATGGCCAATACATTTAACAATCCAACATGGCGACCATCCGAAATATTTAGACGATACTGAATATCTACGAATCTATTTCACCAGCATTCAGTATCTCCGAAACTATTCCCTATATCACCCTGGATTTTATTACGGTGATAAAGGGAACCACTAGAAGTTCACCTATGGGACGTTTGAAAAACTGGTAACTACGAAGCCAACATGGCGGCCACGTGAATTTGCGACTTTTAAATAGACGTTTCTCGCGATTTAACCAACCAAACGCAATGAAACTTGGTACAGTATATGTTTATACACATTATAATGCACCGACATCTAACTTCGTTGAATTGTTTACATAACCACAAGATGGCGGATGTGCGAAATATTTCACCGGCATTCTATATCTCTGAAACTATTAGCGGCATCACCCTGAAATTATGTACGGAGATAAAGGGCACTACTGGAAGTTCACCTATAAGACTTTCAAAAACCGGTTAACTACAAAGCGAACATGGCGGCCAAGCGAATTTGAAAATTTTAAATAGACCTTTCTCGCGATTTAATGTTTTAAACGCAATGAAATCAGGTACAGGAAATGTTTATACACTTTGCAATGCACTGGTATCTAATTTAGTTCAATTGTTTACATAACCTCAAGATGGCGGCGGTGCGAATTTTAAAATTAAGTTTTTATTTCTTGTGTCGTACTCATGCGATCGAAGTGAAAGTTTGAATAATGAACCTACGCAATAATTTTCCTTTAATGGTACATGACTCTATGGCCTATACATTTAAAAATCCAACATGGCGACCATCTGAAATATTTAGACGGCTCTCTCTGAATATCTACGAATCTATTAGGCCTATAGCAATCAAACTGATTTTTTTAATGTTCATTGGGGCTATGAACTTAAGTTCACCTATAGGACTTGAAATAACCTGGTGATCACAAATCCAACATGGCGGCGACGCGAATTATGAATATTCACATGGAAGTTTCTCGCAATTTAACCATCCGAGTGAAGTGAAACTTGGTACAGTAAATCCTTATACGAATGTTAATCCACTGGCATCTAATTTATTTCAATTGTTTCCATAACCACAAGATGGCAGCTGTGCGAAATTTTCAAATCTCCTTGTTACTTCTTGTGTCCTAGTCATGCGATTGAAGTTTGAATGCTAACACATACACAATAATCTTCATGTAACGGTACATAAATCAAGGACCTTCATATATAAAATACAACATGGCGACCATCCGAAATATTTAGTTGGTTCTCAATATCTACGAATCTATTACAGCAATCAAACTGAAATTTTGTATGCTGATAGTGGCAATTAACATAAGTAGGATATATGAAAATAGGCTGTATAGTTCTTCACGGAACTACTTGTTTCTTTTTATCATAAATGAAAATAGGCTAAAGATGAGCTTTAATTTCGTTGTATTGTAGAAACGTACATTTCCGTGTAGTTAGGTCCTAAAGATAGAATCACAGGGAATTACTCTAACGTGAATTGTTCTGTTGAACGGCGCATTCACATACGGCTGGAAGGCGTGATTAATCATAACGAAAATAATGGCAAAGAAGAACATTGTCAGATTCGCAGTATTGTACGCTCAGAGACTATGCATTTTTTTGAATTGGGTGAATAGTCTAATTTGCATTTTATAAACACGTTGTTATTTTGTCTATAAGCAGTAGCTCACAAATTGTGCTATAATGAAGTTCAGACAAACAATGGAACGGCTTGTTAAAATGTAACAAGATGTTCAGTAAAGAACATATAGCCTACTTTCTCCTAAATGTATGAGTATAGTTATAACTCGTTGTTATTATCAAAGAGTATAATAGAACTATTCTTTGTTGAAGACCTTAGAAACGATTTACCTCTACCAAACGCCACAACCTAGATAAAAACTGCTACCATCATTGAAGAAAGAAAGATAAGAAGTATCTAAAGAATGTTATGGATCTGCAGACATAATCGACCGGACTGGCGGCGTGGCTCAGCGGTAACGTTCTCGCTTGCTGGACCGTATGTTTCAGGTTCGTATCCTGGCGCAGTCAGCTGGCATTTGAGGGTGCACAAATGCGAGGGAGCCGTGTTAGTAGATTTACTGGCACGTTAAAGATCCCCTTCGGGACAAAATTCTGGCACCCCGGCGTCTCTAAAAGCAACAGTAGTTAAAAGGGACGTAAAACCAATAACATTAATATTATTATTATTATTATTATTATTATTATTATTATTATTATTATTATTATTATTATTATTATTATTATTATTATTACATAATCGGCCTGACGCGGGCAACATCCAACTTTGAGTTGAGGCATGTCTTTACACGTCTGGCTGCGTATGACTTTCACAACCCTAATTGAATTAACAAATCTTTCCATGACCCTACAGAGACGTGTGTATACCAAATATGTGGATATTTTCGATTGCTATTTGGCTGAAATAAAAGTATTAATTAATATCCTGAACTAGCACCAACGGTAGAGTTCAGATACTATGTGAAATCGTTTTGTTCTTTTCTTCAATTAACATTTTCAAATAACTCTTGGATAACTCTCGAAGACAAAAATGGGTTAAGACTGTAGAATCTTTGGATCTTAAGAAATCAAGCAGACAAGCTTGGTCCTTGCTGAGGAAACTGGGTAATGGTCAACCAGCAGTTCGTGAGACACCTACAATAACTCCTAATAAAGTTGCTGCGCACATAGTTTCCGTGTCCAAAGCAACAATGGATGTGAAGCATGTTAGACAGGTCCGAAAGAAACTGAAATGTTTGAAAGCTCAAAGCCAATCATACTCAGAATATGCTCGTCCCTTTTCTCTTGACGATGTTGAAGTAGCTTTCAAGGATATGTCAATTGGTAAAGCACCGGGATGTGATGGACTTCATCCCGAATTTCTTGTCAACTGTGGTAGAAAGGCACGATCATGGCTCTGTAAGTTTGCAACCAATATCCTGCAGACTGGTAAGATTCCTCACTTGTTAAAGCAAACAAAAATCATCGCTGTTTTGAAACCTGGGAAACCAAATAATAAGCCAGAGAGTTACAGACCAATATCTCTATTGAGTGTTTGCTACAAATTAGTGGAACGACTCCTCCTGAACAGAATTGCTCCAAGATTGCTTGCGGAGATACCCATTGAGCAAGCGGGATTTAGACCTCATCGCAGCTGTACAGACCAGGTGTTGTCACTAACGACATTTATTGAGGCAGGATTTCAAAATTGCCTTAAGACATCAGTGGCATTCATTGATCTCAAGGCTGCATACGACACTGTTTGGAGGGAAGGTCTGATTTACAAACTACTTCGAGTAATTCCCTGCAAGACCATTGCCAATCTAGTCAATAACATGATGAGTAACAGACTGTTTAGAGTTGTCATGGGTAGTACAGTTAGTGCACAAAGGAAATTGAATGACGGATTACCACAAGGTTCTGTCCTGGCTCCACTTCTTTTCAGCTTGTACATAGCTGATATGCCAAGGACGGGATCAAGGACATTTGGGTATGCAGACGACTGGGCTATAGCTACAAGCAGTTCAAACATAACAACAACTGAGAACACACTAACAACAGAGCTGAGTGTCCTAGGGGAGTACTTTCGCAAATGGAGACTACAGCCTAGTATGACCAAGACAGAAGTGTGTGCCTTCCACTTGAATAATCGCATGGCTAACCTGGATCTCAGGGTGTACTTTGATAACGTCCTTCTGCCACACAATCGGCATCCCAAGTATTTGGGTGTTACTTTAGACAGAACCTTATCCTTCAAACAACACCTTTTGAAGACTGCTGCTAAGCTGAGATCACGCAACAACATCATCCAGAAACCATGTGGAACAACATGGGGCTCTAATGCTTCAACTCTTCGATCTTCTGCAATTAGCCTCGTTCTATCTGTTGCTGAATATTGTGCCCCTGTGTGGTTAAACAGCCCTCACATAGGGAAGATCGATGTTGAAATCAACAAGACCATGCGATTGATATCTGTACAATTAAATGCATCCCCATTCAATGGCTTCCTGTTCTGAGCTACATTCCTCCACCCCATCTCCAAAAGATACTTCAAAATCAGGATCTCCCTATTTATGTTGATATACCTGCTGCTTGTCTACCCAGACTTCGCTCAAGGCAGCCGCCTGTGAAGACAGCTACGAGACTTATCAATGAGAACTTTGACATAGTCCAGCAGTGGTCTCATGATTGGAAGATTTTTGCTCCACAGGAGTGCCGAGACATGCCATCTGTCACTTCCAAAGTACCTGGCTTTGATCTTCCTCGTCGGATATGGTCGAAATTAAACCGTATCAGGACCAATTCTGGTGTTTGTGCGGACTCTTTGTTCAAGTGGAACAGGTTACCCTCTCCAAAGTGTGACTGTGGAGCCGATAGACAAACGGTGAAGCACATCATTCACGACTGTCCTCTAAGATCCTACGGAGGCAACATATTGGATTCTCTCTCAGCGACTCCTGCATCAGTGGACTACATTTTGAATTTAGATATAAAATTATGAGCCTATCTGTTCTCTTTATTTTATTTTCACTTTTTTCTTTTTCATTAAGATGTATTTTGATGTACTGTAAGTGTGTACCATACCATACGATAAATAAATAAAATAAATTTCAAATAACGCACAATAGGCTGTTACAAACCCTTTAAAATAAAAAGTAAAAATGTATCGTAGTATCATCTTGTCATTCTTCAAATTCGATGCGCATAGAATGCCAATGGTATAGTAATCAATGGAGCCCCACGTAGACTAGTCGTGACATCTAGTGGTGAAATATCGAACAATATAATCCTAACAGAGCGAGTGCATTCTAGCGGCCAGAAGAAGAAACTTTTCAATAAAATCTGGAAGTTAATAAGTAGCGGCGTGCAGTTACCTTTTTGGCAGCTAGATGTCTCGAGTAAATCTGCTGGCGAATTATGTTTTAATTAAATATATATTTTACACCATAATATGCACAATATAACGCTTAATTTTAAAACATCTGAGTCATTACAAAACAATAAACATATAACATTTCAAGCAAAAAATAGCTCTGATCGGGTTTGAACCATAGGCATTTGAGCGATAGGCTAACGCTCTACCACTGAGCTAATTGTGTCAACGAATATCGTTCTATATAAAATGACTTACATAGAACTTGTTAGCAAATAATGATTTATACTAAACGATTTCATCACTGGAGTATATTATTTATATATAAAGCATTTCATACAAAGTTTATTTATTTTGTATCAGTACGCTATATTGCATGCAATACTCAAATTAGTGAAATATAAGTCAGGCACAAGATATCCGCTGCCATCTTGTCTTATTACTGAATCGGCTCAGCTTTTTAAAATCACGTCTGCACTATAGTATTACAAAATAAACTTTTAATTTCGAACGTGCCTCTTCCTTTAGAACAGTTAAAACGATTCTCGGCTCGATAATCGGAACTGGTGGGTCCCATGATATGGATTATAAAGTTTACATAATTCGCACGGCCGCCATCCTGAAATGGTATGGCGGACGACCTTGTAGTTTGGTCACAAGACGCATCCTATACGAAGGTATTTTTTTACCAAATTTGGTAGAGATCGGATGATTTGGTTAGTCGTTATTTGATTTTACGTTTTGAACGTTTGAGTGGACGCCATTCAGTTTTAGTAAAGATGGCGGCGATATAAAACATGACACTGAGGTGTCCTTTGCTAGTGCTACCTTTGTACCAAATTTCGTTCAATTCGCATTCACCGTGTTCGAATTGATAGGGGGGGACAGACATTCAGAGTACACAAACTCACACACACACACAGACATACACACACACACACACAGACTCACACACACACATACACACACACACACACAGACTCACACACACACACATACACACACACAGACAGACACACCTTTTTCGCCCTGTGTTGATCTCATAAGTCTACTTTCATTTTTTGCAAAAATCGAAAGTAGGCTAAAAATGGTTGTGATTGTAGGTCATCCAGTAAAAGAAGAAAAGTTAAAAGACATTAAATCACTTTTAGATAAGTTAGGCTTCACTGAGATGGATCCTGCAGAATGTATTGTTAACAAGTGCAAACAATGAACAAGTATATAACACTTCGCCTGAATGTCGCAATGAATTGCCTTCTTGTAAACAACATTAATGAAGAATAATAAAAATCATATTATAATATGTATCAGACTTTATTTTCCTTTAATAAAACCATCCTTATATGGTTTTGACATCACGTGGTCCTGTTACTACCACTTCTAATGGTCAGGGATTTTTGCAGGTCAGTGTCAACGTTGACAATAGAGTACCGTAGTAAATCATAATACCGTAAAATGCTAACTCTATTTCAAATCGTTTGTCTGAAAATAAACATAAGAAGGGATTTACAGACCTACAATTCAGTAGTAATGCTGAACCATATTTGCTATCATTATAGGCTATTATTAAGATGGGGTAGCCGCTCCCCTATAATGACATATGCAGCAGAAACTTGGACAGTGACTAAGAGGGATGAGAGCAGAGTACATGCAGCTGAGATGAGATTCCTGAGAAGTATGGTCCAGAAAACGAGGAGAGACAGAGTGAGAAATGAAGATATACGGAAAGAACTGGAAGTACAGAAACTAAATGTCAAACAGGAGCAAACCAGATTGAGATGGTTTGGACTTGCCAAACGGGTGAATGAAGTAAGGCTACCAAGACAAGCACTGGAACGACGGATGACAAGGAAGAGAGGACAAGGAAGACCAAGAATGCGTTGGATGGACTCAGTGAAGAATAACATTAGTATACGGAACCTGGATTGGAACACCGTGTCGGAAGAGGAATGGTGGAACGACAGAACAAAGTGGAGAGGAACCATATTTGCCCCCACCCAGTGTCAGCTGGAAAAGGGGAAATGAAGATAGTAGTGGGAATGAGCCGGTTCTACAGCCTCCAACTCCACACTCTCCACACAAGATGGCGGCAGCCCGATAACTCCCGAACCCGTGGTCGGATTTTGACGAATGAGGTGTCATTGAACTCGAGTTGATACCCCCTTTCCAATGGACAGCATATTTCAACCCCAAAATAAAACCTACCCCTACTAGGGGGGTGAAATTGTATTTTTTTAGAGAATCTCTCTTTCCAATTGCAACATGTGAGAGTTTGAATGTCAATATGGAATGAAACGTTGTTCTACACAGGAGCCATGTATACGGTGGCAAGCCACTATGAATTAACATGCTTGTTTTCTGTTTTTACGCATGCCCACTCATGGCTTTTGTAAGAGGGTGGGGGAGCGGATCCCTATGGATGGGTTATTGTTGACGGGTCATTGGTGGCGGGGGGTCATTGTTGTCGGGTCATAGTGGACGAGTCCTTGTGGACAAGTCCTTGTTGACAGGTCCTTGTGGACAAGTCCTTGTTGACAGGTCCTTGTGGACAAGTCCTTGTTGACAGGTCCCGGAGGACGGGTCCTTGTTGACAGGTCCTTGTGGACGAGTCCTTGTCCCTTTGGACTGATCCCTTTGGACGGGTCCCTTTGGCCTGGTTCCTACGGACTAGCCCATGAATTTATTTAAATTATGTCAAAGGGCCTAACTACATTTGTGTGTGTTGAATTGACGTTGTTCACTAATCCCCCACTACTATAATAGGATAACGATATGAAAGGAAAGTGACGAAATACATGTGAACATACAATGGATCTAACTTGGTGGATGGATGTGTTCTAACGAGTCATTTGTAGTTGAAAGAGAATAATACATGTTCTTAAGATGTTAAAACTGAGGAGATGGCACGTGCAGTAAGACGTCTTGTTACTTCCTGTGTCATATTACAGACATGACAGAGAGCGCGCAGATCTGTTGCTATGACTAACACTGCAGTAATTTGAAACCGCAAGTGTTCATTAAGACAATGGATGATGATCATGCAAAGTTAGCAGTTATTGGATATTACACAGGTGTTCCTTCCGGTGTCATGTTGCTGACATACCAGAGAGCGCACACTGCTGTTGCTATGACTGACGCTGCAGTAATTTGAAACCCCATATGTTGATTAAGACAATGGGTGATGATCATGCAAAGTCAGCAGTCATTGGATACCACACAGGTGTTCCTAGTGTACTTTGGACTCTCAACTGTATTGGGAAAGGAATTGCAATGATCTGCAAAAAACTGCTGACAAGAGCGATGAGAGTTTATATAAGAGGGGTGGCATATATCTCCCTACTGTCAGTCTTTATTACTCGCTTTGAGTGAACAGTGCTCTATTACTGCTCAAGAGTTGTAAAAAAAAGCCGTTTTGGTAGAAAATCATTAAATTATTTTGCAAGGTAAGTACTTATTATTAATGGATTGTAGTCTTTTATTACTAATTGATGTTGAAGTTATTGATTGGAATTTATTTATTGATTGATTGATTGATTTGTTTACAGATAATTGGGTACCTGTAGGTTACCAGATTCCTACAATCTGTTCATTCAGTGACAGCAGTTGTTAAATTATAAAAATGTAAGTGCCACATCTAATAACTTTTAAACAGTTAGAGCGATATTTTCCAATGTTCACCCCTACAAGTTAGTGAAAATGGTATATTTGGTAGTCAAAAGATGGAACTACTTGACCATGGTACGTAAAGCAAATTTTGTAGGTTAGATTTTGATTACCGCTCTATTAAGTCTGAATGTTCATTGCTAGGTGTCAGTGTTAGAGGGAATATTTAAAGACTTAACCTCAGATCACCTAACTTAACCTTATCATGTGACATGTTTTACATGTTTAAACTTGTTTTAAGACTGGCTATGACGTCACACTTAGCTCACTTCACTGGCGATCGCTGGTTTCTATCACGTGACATGTTCTACAAGTTTAGACTTGTTTTAAGACTGGCTATGACGTCACACTTAGCTCACTTCACTGGCGATCGCTGGTTTCTATCACGTGACATGTTCTACAAGTTTAGACTTGTTTTAAGACTGGCTATGACGTCACACTTAGCTCTCTTAACTGGCGACCGCTGGTTTCTACCACTCTATCAAGTTCTAATGTTCACCGCTAGGTGTCAGTGACAGTGGTATATAGTAACCCCCAGTAAGAACTACATGAAGTTAGACTTGCTAGGAATTCACAGATGATTGATTTAAATACCCTGCTATAACCATTGACTGGAATATAATTAAACTATCTATATTGTACTTTGTTTTGTAGCCTCTGTGGCTTAGGCGGCAGCACGCCGGCCTCTCACCCTGGGTCCGTGGTTCAAATCCCGGTCACTCCATGTGAGATCTGTGCTGGACAAAACGGAGGCAGACAGGTTTTTCTCCGGGTACTCCGTTTTTCCCTGTCAAAATTTCATTCCAGCAACACTCTCCACTATCATTTCATTTCATCTGTCATTCATTTAATCATTGCCCCAGAGGAGTGCGTCAGGCCTCGGCAGCCGGCACAGTTCATATCCTCGCCGCTAGATGGGGGCTTCATTCATTCCATTCCTGACCCGGTCGGAGACTGGAAGCAGGCTGTGGATTTTCATTTCATATTGTACTTGGTTTTATCATTTATTAACATTGATGATTTCTTTCTTTTATAGGTAATTTCGAAAGTGATCATAATGTTAAAGTGTGGTGACTGTAAGAAACAGTTCTCAAGACCTGACAACCTTCAACGACATGCAAATGCTAAACATGACATTAAAATGTTTGTGTGCAGTCATTGTGCTACCACATTTAACAGACAGGATAGACTTGGACGGCATGTAAATTTAAAGCATGTCAGTTCAGCACCTTTTTCATGTTCAGTTTGTGATCTTGGTTTTTCTGCTGTAAAGCGATATCAATCCCACATGGTTGAAGTGCATGGGGAACAACAGGAATTAAAAACTGTAAAACCATCAATTAGCACGGAACCTTTAAATGAATGTGATGCTCAAAAGCGTAAACGTTCTCAAGATTGTGAAAATAATTGTGCAACAAAAAGAAAGAAGAATGGTGAACCTTCAATAACACATTGTGATGTATGTAATATTGATATACCTTCTTCAATCATTCATGGACATTTACGCAGTATTCAACATAAAAATAACGCTTGCCATGAAAGAAATTCTGGAAATATTCAACAAATTGGTAGTGCATTTAAAAGTCGAATTGCTAGTTATAGACTTTATAGTAAAGAAAAAACTCAAAGTATTGAATAATTTTTAAAAAATGTTCAACCTACTGTGTTTGGCTTGTTAGGTAATGTTTTAGTAGAGCATAAAACAATTAAAATGAATTTTGAACTTTTTGGCCTCTATGTAAAAACTGAGAGCAAAGGTGAAATTACGGATATCAAATCTTTTAATACAAAAAACATAATTGTTAGCGAATCAACTAATATTAGTGATATATATCAAAATATTTCAAGTGCTATCATTGTGAAGAGTGAAGAGTTCCAGGAAAGGGAGTCAGGCTGGGCGTTGGTTGAAGTACTTTATTTAGAAACCAACATGAATAAATACAACCCCCTTCGAGCATCATCATACATTGATTTGCCAGGATGGATTAAACGAACGAAAGCTGTTGTGAACGTTTTGAATAATGATGACGCATGTTTTGCGTGGGCTGTAACCTCAGCTCTCCATCCAGCAGTGATGAATGAGAATAGAACGTCATCTTATCCTCACTATTTTTCAGTGTTAGATTTAAAAGAAATAGAATTTCCTATGGCGATAAAAGACATTCAACGTTTTGAAGAGTTGAACAATGTAAGTATTAATGTTTATGGAATTGAAAATAAGAGTATAGTTGGTCCTCTATATTATACTCAGGAAAAAAAGGATGCTCATGTAAATTTACTTTACATAACCGAAGGTGAAAATGCTCACTATTGCTGGATAAAACATTTAAGTAAACTTGTCGGTAGTCAGCTATCAAAAAGAGAACATAAGAAGTGGTTGTGTGAAGGCTGTTTGCTCTATTTTACAAAAGAGGATCAACTAACTCAACATCAAAAATGGGGGAGTAATCATGTTCGTACGGTATTACCGAGTCCTAAAAATAACATTCTAAAATTTAAGGATTATGAGAAACAGCTTCGAGTACCATTTGTTATATATGCTGACTTCGAGGCTTTGCTAAAACCATTTAATACATGTTCATCGAATCCAGCCCAATCTTTTACCAACACTACTCACATTCATGAACCTTTTAGCTTTGCATATTATATTAAATGTAGTTATGATGACTCTTTAAATAAGTTTGAGCTCTATAGAGGACCTGATGCACCTAAAGTTTTTATGGAAAGGCTTGCGAAAGATGCCATCCGTATATCCTCTATTTTAAATACGATCATTCCAATGGAACCACTAACTTTATTAGAGCAAATGAATTTTGAAACTGAAACTAATTGTTTTATATGTGGTGAATGTTTATATACAGACAAGGTTCGCGATCATGACCATTTAACAGGACAATATCGTGGTGCTGTTCACCAAGAATGTAATTTAAATTATAGAGTAAGTAAATTCATTCCGGTCATTCTACATAACGGTAGCAAATACGATAACCACTTTATCGTTAAAGAATTTGGAGCTTCAGATGTGAAAATTGATGTGATTGCAAATAATAAGGAACAATACATATCGTTCACAAAATACATCAAAACTGACAATAAGAAAACGATAAAACTGCGATTTTTAGATTCATTCACAACGTGTATGGGCACAGTTTGACATTCAAACTTTAGGAGAATTTTCAGACATATATTTGAAGACAGATGTGTTGTTATTAGCAGATGTTTTTGAAAATTTTCGGAATGTTTGTATGAAAACTTATGACCTTGATCCTTGTAAGTATTTCACAGCTCCTGGGTTAAGTTTCAGTTCAATGTTGAAAAAAAAAAAAAGTAAATTTAGAATTAATGACTGATATAGACATGATCAATTTTATAAAATCATCAATTCGAGGTGGATTAAGTCAATGTAGTGGACGTTACTCTAAAGCGAATAATAAATACATGCCTAGCTACAACCCTTGTGAAGAGTCAAAGTATATTGTCTACCTCGATGCAAATAACCAATGTGGTTGGGCTATGAGTCAATATCTACCACTGAAAGATTTTCGCTGGCTGACACAACCTGAAATTGATGTCTTACATGTTGACACTCTTAATGATAACGATGATAAAGGATATATTTTAGAGGTAAATCTTGAGTACCCTAAAGAGTTACATGATGATCATAATGATTTACCATTTTGTCCTGAGAATATGAAATCTCCATACATCACATCACGAACAAAAATGTTAATTGCTAATGTAAATAATAAATGTAAATATGTAATACATTATCGAAACTTGAAACAGTGTCTACAGCATGGATTGAAATTAACTAAAATTCATCGCGTATTGCAATTTCATCAGTCAGCATGGCTCAAACCGTATATTGATCTAAACAATAATTTAAGAACACAGTCAACAAACGCGTTTGAAAAAGATTTTTATAAACTCATGAATAATAGTGTTTTTGGAAAGACTATGGAGAATGTTGATAAACGAGTTGATGTAAAGCTGATAACAAAGTGGGAGAATGATGGTAAAAGGTATGGTGCGAGCAACTTAATAAGCAAGCCTAACTTTCATAGCTGTTCAATGATTCATGAGGATTTAGTTGTAATACAAATGAATCGTCTTAAAGTAACTTACAACAAACCCATATATGTGGGTTACACCATTCTGGAATTATCAAAAACACTTATGTATGGATTTCACTATGATTATGTAAAGAAAAACTATCTTGATAATGCTAAATTACTCTACACAGACACAGATTCTTTTATTTATGAGTTTAAAACTGATGATTTTTATGAGGATATCAAAACTGAGCTAAATAGGTTTGATACAAGTGACTATCCCGAGGATGATATTTACCATTTACCTCTAGTAAACAAAAAGGTTCTTGGGAAATTTAAGGATGAATGTGCTGGTGTTATTATAGACACCTTTGTAGGCAAAAAATCTAAATCATACAGCTATATGACAATTGATGATGTAGTAGTAAAAAAATTAAAAGGAGTGAAAAAGAATGTTGTTAGTAAAGAGTTAGATATAAGTGATTATAAAAACTGTATAGTTAGTAACCCACCTGTATTATATAAGAAAATGAGTGTATTTGGAAGTAAAAATCATCAGCTACATACCAATTTGCTGAACAAAGTTGCTTTAAGTAATGAAGACAACAAACGATTCATTATACCCAACACATTTGATACTTTTGCTTGGGGAAACAGTCGCATTGACGACTATTACTTTACTTAAGTCTAATGATCACTATATTGTAATATTTGTAGTGTGTTTTATATTGTAATATTTTTTTGTAAAAAAACTGTAAGTAGAATGTATAATGTTAGGCTACTGTAGTTTAGTAAAAATAAGATAAGTAATACATTTTAGTGTAAAATGTTTGCTTTTGTATATTACGAAAAAAAAGTACAGAATGTGTGAACTAAACAAGGGAAATGTAAAAATGTAAAGTGGAAAATTGTAAATATCCATGTGTGAAAAAGTGAAATAGTTATCACCATTTTAAAATTAAAAGACATTGTGATCTGGTAAACCTTGTTTTTATTTCACAACAACAAAAATGTACAGAATGTGTTTTCTAAACAAGAAGAATGTAAAAAAATGAAAAGTGGAAATTGTAAATATTCATGTGTGAAAAAAATGAAAATAAAGAAATGGCTATCACCATTTTAAAATTAAAAGACATTGTGATCTTGTAAACCTTGTTTTTGTTTCACAACATATATGGCTTTACAAAATAGAATACAAAGAAATACCATTTCCTCAATCCTTTTCAATGTTCATGTCCACTCATCATTAACTTCCCTTTTATAGCAGTAATCACAATGAGGGCTGCCAACCTCTCCCCCACTGAGCCATTATAGGATGTCAAACGTTGCTTAGCTTTTCAACGATACTTTATCCACCACACGTATTAAAGCATAATGACTATGACGATAAGAAAGGTCGTGTTCTTTACATGCTTAATCCAAAGAAATAATAGGTATTTACTTAACACAGGGTCTTGAGTCCATGAGTTTGGTACATGTTGCTAGATTTCTTTCACGGCATTGACTGTCACAAAATAAATGAAAACTTGGAGAGCACCAATAATTCATCTTTGGTAAGACTATCCAGGATCTTGAGTCCATGATTTTGGTATAAGTTGCCAGATTTCTTTCACGGCATTGACTGTCACATAATAAATGAACAACTTGGAGAGCACCAATAATTCTTCTTTGGTAAAACTATCTGCATATCGATGACAGATAACCTTTTAGTTCCACCCTTAAAACAACAACACTACCTCTTGCATAATCTGCGATGTTGATGGCTCTTGAGACGTGAAAGATGGATTAAACATAACTTTTACATTAACAGGAGTTAGACTTTGCTCAGTAAACAATGCACTGTCATGAGCCACAGTATTTTTTTACTTGGACTTGCTTTTTTCTTTTCTTTATAAGTGTTTGAAACGGTGTATTAAAAGAGTTTGATAAACATCCAAAGGGTAAATAGAGTAACAAATAAAGAGAAATGAAAATGATACTTCCATATCAATTGTCAAGCATGAACTAATCTCTAGCAAAGTTCACTCAATACTATAAATATTAGTTTAAAGTGGGTGCAAAAGTGGGTGCAAAAGTGGGGGCACAAGTGGGTGCAAATGTGGATGCATAAGTGGGTGAAAAAGTGGGTGCATAAGTGAATGCAATAGTGGGTGCAAAGGTAGGTACAAAAGTGGGTGAAAAAATGCCCCCCCCCCTTTTTGAATCTCGCTAACGCCCCCTTTTTAATCTATTTTTGAAATGTTGACAAAGGGTCTAAGTGCACTTTTGTTAATATCTCGCGAACCAGTCTCTGTTGACGGGTCCTTGTTGACGGGTCCCTGTGGGCGAGTTATGCATCCACATTTGCACCCACTTATGCACCCACTTTTTCACCCACTTATGCACCCACATTTGCACCCACTTTAAACTAATATTTATAGTATTGAGTGAACTTTGCTAGAGATTAGTTCATGCTTGACAATTGATATGGAAGTATCATTTTCATTTCTCTTTATTTGTTACTCTATTTACCCTTTGGATGTTTAACATTCTCTTTTAATACACCGTTTCAAACACTTATAAAGAAAAGAAAAAAGCAAGTCCAAGAAAAAAATACTGTGGCTCATGACAGTGCATTGTTTACTGAGCAAAGTCTAACTCCTGTTAATGTAAAAGTTATGTTTAATCCATCTTTCACGTCTCAAGAGCCATCAACATCGCAGATTATGCAAGAGGTAGTGTTGTGGTTTTAAGGGTGGAACTAAAAGGTTATCTGTCATCGATATGCAGATAGTTTTACCAAAGAAAAATTATTGGTGCTCTCAAAGTTGTTCATTTACTATGTGACAGTCAATGCCGTGAAAGAAATCTGGCAACTTATACCAAAATCATGGACTCAAGATCCTGGATAGTCTTACCAAAGATGAATTATTGGTGCTCTCCAAGTTTTCATTTATTTTGTGACAGTCAATGCCGTGAAAGAAATCTTGCAACATGTACCAAACTCATGGACTCAAGACCCTGTGTTAAGTAAATACCTATTATTTCTTTGGATTAGGCATGTAAAGAACACGACCTTTCTTATCGTCATATTCATTATGCTTTAATACGTGTGGTGGATAAAGTATCGTTGAAAAGCTAAGCAACGTTTGACATCCTATAATGGCTCAGTGGGGGAGAGGTTGGCAGCCCTCATTGTGATTACTGCTATAAAAGGGAAGTTAATGATGAGTGGACATGAACATTGAAAAGGATTGAGGAAATGGTGTTTCTTTGTATTCTATTTTGTAAAGCCATATATGTTGTGAAATAAAAACAAGGTTTACAAGATCACAATGTCTTTTAATTTTAAAATGGTGATAGCCATTTCTTTATTTTCATTTTTTCACACATGAATATTTACAATTTCCACTTTTCATTTTTTTACATTCTTCTTGTTTAGTTTACACATTCTGTACATTTTTGTTGTTGTGAAATAAAAACAAGGTTTACCAGATCACAATGTCTTTTAATTTTAAAATGGTGATAACTATTTCACTTTTTCACACATGGATATTTACAATTTTCCACTTTACATTTTTACATTTCCCTTGTTTAGTTCACACATTCTGTACATTTTTTATTTTTTTTCGTAATATACAAAAGCAAACATTTTACACTAAAATGTATTACTTATCTTATTTTTACTAAACTACAGTAGCCTAACATTATACATTCTACTTACAGTTTTTTTACAAAAAAATATTACAATATAAAACACACTACAAATATTACAATATAGTGATCATTAGACTTAAGTAAAGTAATAGTCGTCAATGCGACTGTTTCCCCAAGCAAAAGTATCAAATGTGTTGGGTATAATGAATCGTTTGTTGTCTTCATTACTTAAAGCAACTTTGTTCAGCAAATTGGTATGTAGCTGATGATTTTTACTTCTAAATACACTCATTTTCTTATATAATACAGGTGGGTTACTAACTATACAGTTTTTATAATCACTTATATCTAACTCTTTACTAACAACATTCTTTTTCACTCCTTTTAATTTTCTTACTTCTACATCATCAATTGTCATATAGCTGTATGATTTAGATTTTGTGCCTACAAAGGTGTCTATAATAACACCAGCACATTCATCCTTAAATTTCCCAAGAACCTTTTTGTTTACTAGAGGTAAATGGTAAATATTATCCTCGGGATAGTCACTTGTATCAAACCTATTTAGCTCAGTTTTGATATCCTCATAAAAATCATCAGTTTTAAACTCATAAATAAAAGAATCTGTGTCTGTGTAGAGTAATTTAGCATTATCAAGATAGTTTTTCTTTACATAATCATAGTGAAATTCATACATAAGTGTTTTTGATAATTCCAGAATTGTGTAACCCACATATATGGGTTTGTTGTAAGTTACTTTAAGACGATTCATTTGTATTACAACTAAATCCTCATGAATAATTGAACAGCTATGAAAGTTAGGCTTGCTTATTAAGTTGCTCGCACCATACGTTTTACCATCATTCTCCCACTTTGTTATCAGCTTTACATCAACTCGTTTATCAACATTCTCCATAGTCTTTCCAAAAACACTATTATTCATGAGTTTATAAAAATCTTTTTCAAACGCGTTTGTTGACTGTGTTCTTAAATTATTGTTTAGATCAATATACGGTTTGAGCCATGCTGACTGATGAAATTGCAATACGCGATGAATTTTAGTTAATTTCAATCCATGCTGTAGACACTGTTTCAAGTTTCGATAATGTATTACATATTTACATTTATTATTTGCATTAGCAATTAACATTTTTGTTCGTGATGTGATGTATGGAGATTTCATATTCTCAGGACAAAATGGTAAATAATTATGATCATCATGTAACTCTTTAGGGTACTCAAGATTTACCTCTAAAATATATCCTTTATCATCGTTATCATTAAGAGTGTCAACATGTAAGACATCAATTTCAGGTTGTGTCAGCCAGCGAAAATCTTTCAGTGGTAGATATTGACTCATAGCCCAACCATATTGGTTATTTGCATCGAGGTAGACAATATACTTTGACTCTTCACAAGGGTTGTAGCTAGGCATGTATTTATTATTCGCTTTAGAGTACCGTCCACTACATTGACTTAATCCACCTCGAATTGATGATTTTATAAAATTGATCATGTCTATATCAGTCATTAATTCTGAATTTACTTTTTTTTTTTTTTTTCAACATTGAACTGAAACTTAACCCAGGAGCAGTGAAATACTGACAAGGATCAAGGTCATAAGTTTTCATACAAACATTCCGAAAATTTTCAAAAACATCTGCTAATAACAACACATCTGTCTTCAAATATATGTCTGAAAATTCTCCGAAAGTTTGAATGTCAAGCTGTGCCCATACACGTTGTGCATGTAAATATTCCAGATCACTGATATGACTTGTGTTTAAGGAACTGTAAAATGCATCTTTCGGTGGTAAAGAACACTCCTCAAGACGTTCCACACAGTTAATATATTCATAAGGGAATATACCCTTTTGACAAATCAAATTAAAATCATCTTCTTTAGGAAAGACACGATGAATTTCATGAAACTGATTTGATTTTAAATTACTAGCCAGCTTATCAAGACTACTCGGCATAAAGCGGAATGAATCTAAAAATCGCAGTTTTATCGTTTTCTTATTGTCAGTTTTGATGTATTTTGTGAACGATATGTATTGTTCCTTATTATTTGCAATCACATCAATTTTCACATCTGAAGCTCCAAATTCTTTAACGATAAAGTGGTTATCGTATTTGCTACCGTTATGTAGAATGACCGGAATGAATTTACTTACTCTATATTTTAAATTACATTCTTGGTGAACAGCACCACGATATTGTCCTGTTAAATGGTCATGATCGCGAACCCTGTCTGTATATAAACATTCACCACATATAAAACAATTAGTTTCAGTTTCAAAATTCATTTGCTCTAATAAAGTTAGTGGTTCCATTGGAATGATCGTATTTAAAATAGAGGATATACGGATGGCATCTTTCTCAAGCCTTTCCATAAAAACTTTAGGTGCATCAGGTCCTCTATAGAGCTCAAACTTATTTAAAGAGTCATCATAACTACATTTAATATAATATGCAAAGCTAAAAGGTTCATGAATGTGAGTAGTGTTGGTAAAAGATTGGGCTGGATTCGATGAACATGTATTAAATGGTTTTAGCAAAGCCTCGAAGTCAGCATATATAACAAATGGTACTCGAAGCTGTTTCTCATAATCCTTAAATTTTAGAATGTTATTTTTAGGACTCGGTAATACCGTACGAACATGATTACTCCCCCATTTTTGATGTTGAGTTAGTTGATCCTCTTTTGTAAAATAGAGCAAACAGCCTTCACACAACCACTTCTTATGTTCTCTTTTTGATAGCTGACTACCGACAAGTTTACTTAAATGTTTTATCCAGCAATAGTGAGCATTTTCACCTTCGGTTATGTAAAGTAAATTTACATGAGCATCCTTTTTTTTCCTGAGTATAATATAGAGGACCAACTATACTCTTATTTTCAATTCCATAAATATTAATACTTACATTGTTCAGCTCTTCAAAACGTTGAATATCTTTTATCGCCATAGGAAATTCTATTTCTTTTAAATCTAACACTGAAGAATAGTGAGGATAAGATGACGTTCTATTCTCATTCATCACTGCTGGATGGAAAGCTGAGGTTACAGCCCACGCAAAACATGCGTCATCATTATTCAAAACGTTCACAACAGCTTTCTTTCGTTTAATCCATCCTGGCAAATCAATGTATGATGATGCTCGAAGGGGGTTGTATTTATTCATGTTGGTTTCTAAATAAAGTACTTCAACCAACGCCCAGCCTGACTCCCTTTCCTGGAACTCTTCACTCTTCACAATGATAGCACTTGAAATATTTTGATATATATCACTAATATTAGTTGATTCGCTAACAATTATGTTTTTTGTATTAAAAGATTTGATATCCGTAATTTCACCTTTGCTCTCAGTTTTTACATAGAGGCCAAGAAGTTCAAAATTCATTTTAATTGTTTTATGCTCTACTAAAACATTACCTAACAAGCCAAACACAGTAGGTTGAACAATTTTTAAAAATTATTCAATACTTTGAGTTTTTTCTTTACTATAAAGTCTATAACTAGCGATTCGACTTTTAAATGCACTACCAATTTGTTGAATATTTCCAGAATTTCTTTCACGGCAAGCGTTATTTTTATGTTGAATACTGCGTAAATGTCCATGAATGATTGAAGAAGGTATATCAATATTACATACATCACAATGTGTTATTGAAGGTTCACCATTCTTATTTCTTTTTGTTGCACAATTATTTTCACAATCTTGAGAACGTTTACGCTTTTGAGCATCACATTCATTTAAAGGTTCCGTGCTAGTTGATGGTTTTACAGTTTTTAATTCCTGTTGTTCCCCATGCACTTCCACCATGTGGGATTGATATCGCTTTACAGCAGAAAAACCAAGATCACAAACTGAACATGAAAAAGGTGCTGAACTGACATGCTTTAAATTTACATGCCGTCCAAGACTATCCTGTCTGTTAAATGTGGTAGCACAATGACTGCACACAAACATTTTAATGACATGTTTAGCATTTGCGTGTCGTTGAAGGTTGTCAGGTCTTGAGAACTGTTTCTTACAGTTACCACACTTTAACATTATGATCACTTTCGAAATTACCTATAAAAGAAATAAATCATCAATGTTAATAAATGATAAAACAATGTACAATATAGATAGTTTAATTATATTCCAGTCAATGGTTATAGCAGGGTATTTAAATCAATCATCTGTGAACACCTAGCAAGTCTAACTTCATGTAGTTCTAACTGGGGGTTACTATATACCACTGTCACTGACACCTAGCGGTGAACATTAGAACTTGATAGAGTGGTAGAAACCAGCGGTCGCCAGTTAAGAGAGCTAAGTGTGACGTCATAGCCAGTCTTAAAACAAGTCTAAACTTGTAGAACATGTCACGTGATAGAAACCAGCGATCGCCAGTGAAGTGAGCTAAGTGTGACGTCATAGCCAGTCCTAAAACAAGTCTAAACTTGTAGAACATGTCACGTGATAGAAACCAGCGATCGCCAGTGAAGTGAGCTAAGTGTGACGTCATAGCCAGTCTTAAAACAAGTCTAAACTTGTAGAACATGTCACGTGATAGAAACCAGCGATCGCCAGTGAAGTGAGCTAAGTGTGACGTCATAGCCAGTCTTAAAACAAGTTTAAACTTGTAGAACATGTCACGTGATAGAAACCAGCGATCGCCAGTGAAGTGAGCTAAGTGTGACGTCATAG
Organism: Meconema thalassinum; assembly: GCA_946902985.2. Lineage (NCBI taxonomy): Eukaryota > Metazoa > Arthropoda > Insecta > Orthoptera > Tettigoniidae > Meconema > Meconema thalassinum. The sequence goes on from OX336388.2 coordinate 613,300,365, forward strand.
CCAGTCTTAAAACAAGTTTAAACTTGTAGAACATGTCACGTGATAGAAACCAGCGATCGCCAGTGAAGTGAGCTAAGTGTGACGTCATAGCCAGTCTTAAAACAAGTTTAAACATGTAAAACATGTCACATGATAAGGTTAAGTTAGGTGAACTGAGGTTAAGTCTTTAAATATTCCCTCTAACACTGACACCTAGCAATGAACATTCAGACTTAATAGAGCGGTAATCAAAATCTAACCTACAAAATTAGCTTTACACACCATGGTCAAGTAGTTCCATCTTTTGACTGCCAAATATACCATTTTCACTAACATGTAGGGGTGAACATTGGTAAATATCACTCTATCTGTTTAAAAGTTATTAGAGGGGGCACTTACCTTTTTATAATTTATCAACTGCTGTCACTGAATGAACAGATTGTAGGAATCTGGTAACCTACAAGTACCCAATTATCTGTAAACAAATCAATCAATCAATCAATCAATCAATCAATCAATCAATCAATCAATCAATAAATACATTCCAATCAATAACTTCAACATCAATTAGTAATAAAAGACTACAATCCATTAATAATAAGTACTTACCTTGCAAAATAATTTAATGATTTTCTACCAAAACGGCTCTTTTTACAACTCTTGAGCAATAATAGATCACTGTTCACTCAAAGCGAGTAATAAAGACTGACAGTAGGGAGATATATGACACCCCTCTTATATAAACTCTCATCGCTCGTGTCAGCAGTTTTTTGCAGATCATTGCAATTCCTTTCCCAATACAGTTGAGAGTCCAAAGTACACTAGGAACACCTGTGTGGTATCCAATGACTGCTGACTTTGCATGATCATCACCCATTGTCTTAATCAACGTATGGGGTTTCAAATTACTGCAGCGTCAGTCATAGCAACAGCAGTGTGCGCTCTCTGGTATGTCAGCAACATGACACCGGAAGGAACACCTGTGTAATATCCAATAACTGCTAACTTTGCATGATCATCATCCATTGTCTTAATGAACACTTGCGGTTTCAAATTACTGCAGTGTTAGTCATAGCAACAGATCTGCGCGCTCTCTGTCATGTCTGTAATATGACACAGGAAGTAACAAGACGTCTTACTGCACGTGCCATCTCCTCAGTTTTAACATCTTAAGAACATGTATTATTCTCTTTCAACTACAAATGACTCGTTAGAACGCATCCATCCACCAAGTTAGATCCCTTGTAGTTCACATGTATTTCGTCACTTTCCTTTCATATCGTTATCCTATTATAGTAGTGGGGGATTAGTGAACAACGTCAATTCAACACACACAAATGTAGTTAGGCCCTTTGACATAATTTAAATAAATTCATGGGCTAGTCCGTAGGAACCAGGCCAAAGGGTCCCGTCCAAAGGGATCAGTCCAAAGGGACAAGGACTCGTCCACAAGGACTCGACCACAAGGACCTGTCAACAAGGACCCGTCCTCCGGGACCTGTCAACAAGGACTTGTCCACAAGGACCTGTCAACAAGGACTTGTCCACAAGGACTCGTCCACTATGACCCGACAACAATGACCCCCCGCCAACAATGACCCGTCAACAATAACCCAACCATAGGGATCCGCTCCCCCACCCTCTTACAAAAGCCATGAGTGGGCATGCGTAAAAACAGAAAACAAGCATGTTAATTCATAGTGGCTTGCCACCGTATACATGGCTCTTGTGTAGAACAACGTTTCATTCCATATTGACATTCAAACTCTCACATGTTGCAATTGGAAAGAGAGATTCTCTAAAAAAATACAATTTCACCCCCCTAGTAGGGGTAGGTTTTATTTTGGGGTTGAAATATGCTGTCCATTGGAAAGGGGGTATCAGCCCGAGTTCAATGACACCTCATTCGTCAAAATCCGACCACGGGTTCGGAAGTTATCGGGCTGCCGCCATCTTGTGTGGAGGGTGTGGAGGTGGAGGCCTGAGAACCGGCTCATTCCCACTACTGAAGGTGGTGATGATGACAATTCAGAAGTAAAACCATCTGTTCTCAAAGCCTCTGAGTGCCTTGTGATGTCCAGGAAAGGCCCCGTCAGGAAACTCGAACTCAAAGAGAGGATGATCCTGCGGCGAATACCTGGACCCGTACGAGAAGAGGGAGGCAACTACAGGATTCGGCACAATGATGAACTTTACGCACATCGGGAAGACATCGTCACGAGTATGAGGAAAAGACGCCTGGACGTCTATGGGCACTTAACCTGCACGAGCCCTTGCAGACTAACCAGCAAGATCTTCACAGTGGCAGGTAGAGGGAAAGCCTCCAGGAACAAGTGGATGTCTACTGTCAAGCCGGGCCTGGAGCAACTGGGGATCCCACATGAGTTCATACATGAGCGCTCACAGTTCCAGCAAGCCATTCGGCGGGGAGTTTTTCTCACAGCACTTACTAGTAGGAAGAACACAGGGAACAGCAGACCTTTATGGACGGAGGAAAGAAAGCTGGCTCATAGTCAGAAGATGAAGGAGTACTTGAAGAGGAGAAAACAGGAGGCTCAAGCGACGAGAAGATACGAGCCCCGTGCTCTTCAGTAGACCCAAACCTCAAAGAAAGATAAGGGATTTAAAGGGATTGCCATTTAATGGATTTAAGACATTTTGGAAATCCATTTATCAATTCTTAGAATGAAACCATTCCACTTTGTCCCTGGGTGAATTATTTAACACTGGGCAACATTGATTTTATTACGTGGAACTTCTAGACGTTACTAAGGTGAAACGTCCCCACATAATCCAGAATGGAACTCAGTAACTTCCTATCGCATCATGCTTCCTCGGAAATTACAGTTTATGAATTTCCATTCTTCACAATTTTATGAAAATTCCAGCTTTACAACACTTGCCAATTTATGTTAATTTTTAAGTATATTTTGTTATTCACGTATGCCTTAGGTTTGACAACATTGCACGACTTTCGACCATCCCTGAATGACCCTGAGAACTAGTGAGTTCCAGTGAGATAAACATCAAAATGTCACATTAAGGGTGCATGAACAGTCTAGACATTTTCTCTCATTTGTGTGGACAGTTGACTCCTACGAACCAGCGATATACATCATACAAAAAAATGTGACTTAAGCCACTGAATTTGTGAATTGAATGCTAAAACTCCTGACCTGATGCAAGGAAACCCTTTGCAGATTTGGATTCAGCACAGCTGAAATATATTAAGTCTCCTCTCAACGTTGCTCAATGTTCTGAAAATGAGAATTTGTTGCCCAGTGTAATCATGTGTGGTCAAAAATATTGTATGGTAAACAAAAATTAATATTGTCGTCATTCAATTAATGATTTTCATTTCAGACCGTTTTGCCTTTCTGCCTCGAGTCAGCCTGGAAGCCTCTGTTTGAGAACGATTCACCTCCCGATCCCCTATTAGCAGTCAGCACTGTGGTCTCCTCTGCTGCTAAACTTCTCACCTTGAAATCGTGAAAAATTGAATCTAACCTTCGCCCCTTAGATCTAGCACTGCTTCTCTTACCTTGTACATACCACCTCGTGATGTAGCGGCTAGCACTGTTGGCTGTCGATCCAGGCATTCATGTTCGATTCCCAGTCTCTAGTCTGAGGGCTGGAACGGGGTACACTCAACCTCGTGAGGCAAAAACTGAGAAGAGGGATGTTTGATTCTCTCGAAGGCATTTTGGAAGTTGTTTTCCATAGTTACCCACTTCTACTGCAGGCAAATGCCGGGATGGTTCCTCGCATATGCCATGCCCACCTTCTTCCCAATCCTCACCTGAATAACGAATACACACACTAATACAGCCATCTGGTATGGACTCCGTCTTAAGGAAAGAATTCATGATGAACATTAATAAATGTAAAACAAAAATAATGGAATTCAGCCGAAAGAAAACAGAAACCCCTATAGACATCAAATCTAACGCAGCATCTTTCTTAAAAGATACATGGAATAGCAGCAAAATTAGTTCTAGTGCTTCAACAAGAAGAAGAGTACTCCTCTCCATGTCCTAAAATCCGGAAAAATCTTTGATTCAAATTTCTTGCTGAAATGTTTCTCTAGATATAACATTTCCCTATTTTCCGAAAATTTTCAACATACAAAGCTACACCAGGAGGAAGGCTTCACTTCATTGAATTGAGCTAAAATGTCACAGATGTATCGCTTTGAATACGCTGGTGATCAACAACTGCGTGTCCAGTGATCAATCTACTTGGACCAGGAAAGAGACATCACTTCCTTAATAATTCAGCGCTAATGAAGCTGAACCTCCTGTTGTTAAATTCTGATGGTAATCACGAGCAGCTGAAGAGAGCTTATCATTGAATAATTGCCATGATGAAGGATTGATTATCTTGTAATGTAATGTATTACTCATGGCAGCTTAAGTAGAAGTTAATCGCTTTTAGACTGTCTAATATTATATGATCAGTATTAACAGCATCTTTTGTTGGGCGTGGAGAGAGCGATATTCACCTTGCCTTGTACAGTATTACCGCTTGAGGGCGAGTTCGACGTATTCATGCCATCTGCCGGTGAACGGGTCCGCAGTCTGGTACATGACAACAAGTATAATGCTACGGTGACAGGCAAATGCAACGTGGATTTGAAGACAATCTTCAGAAACTCAATGAAGAAATATCTTAAGGGATTCAGAATGTATTATATTGCCCATGCTAATTTCCAACTTTTTATTTTAAACTAAATGAAATACCAATGGGTATGGGTATTTAATAATTTTATTACACCTTATGTCAATTAATTGCATTAATAAAACTTATTGATTATAACCTACTAGTTTCGGCCACATTATGGCCCTCCTCAGTAATTGTTTTTTAAGAAACTATTATAATTGAGAGCAAAGTTTGAATATATATTATACAGAACTTGGATTTTTTCCTTTGAAAAAATTTAATGTGAAGCCCAATATTATATTTTGTTTTTCAATTAATATCACATTGTAAGGATATCCATTTTTATTATTTTATTTCATTCTTGTAATTACAAAATATCACATAAAATATGTTTCATATCAAACAAACATTAGACTTAAGTACATCTCTAGTATTTTATTTTATTCTTAATTGATGTTATTCGTAATCAGGTCGAAACATGTACAATATAATAGATATATTTGTGTAAGTATTGATTGGCGTATATTTTAACTTAGAATTTGAAAAATTAATTTAAAAATATATCAAAGTAATTAAAATATCATATCTGTAACAATTATGGGCTTTAAATTGATGATAATATAAAACAATTTTGTTAAAATGATATATATATATATATAAACATTTGGTGATTGCATATTACTATAAAAAAGACTAAACCAATTTTCTTTAAAAATATATCTTGTTATGATCAACGGGGTGTGATTTCTATAAGTTGAATATATGTTCTTTGCGGAGCGGAGCAAAGGTTGGAATATGTAGGCTATCGGATGTATCATCCTGCTTCAATGGAACTTTTGAAGTGAATTATCTTTGCCAAAGAACTATTGTTTATTTACTTATTCTCAGAAACCATTAACAGGAACTAATCAATTTATTCAGGGATTTTATTGAAGACTCCCCCCCCCCCCCGCTTATTTGACACATAAATTAAAAGTAGTTTTTCGTTTTCATGAATCTTTTTATAATTTATTGCATATTTTTAACAGCACTTTCATAAACATGTCCAACTCTCAAAATTAAACTAAAGCAAATTTTGGAAACGGGCGTTTCAAAATACGTATATTACATATAATGAGGAATCACGTCTAAAATTTTCAGCTATGTATGTTGGAAACTTACGAAAAGAAAAAGAATATATTATATAGATCTAGAAAAACATTTTAGCAAGAAATTTGAATCACAGATATTTCCGGTTTTTAGAACCTAGCATTACCAGAGGAGTCCTTTTCGTCCACTTCAAGCACTAGCACCCATATTTCTGTTGTCCTACGGCCCTTTGCCCTTGCTTAAAATAAATATATATATATATATATATCGTCTAATAGAAATAAAAATAAAAATATTCTTTGGTCGGAAAGTATAAGGAAAGTCGCTCAGGAATGAGATTAAAAAATAAATGTACTGCTAGAAAGTTGAAAATCCGTAGATTAATATGGCGCTAACACAAAATGTTGAAATATTTGAAGATTTTGTGCATTTCGGAGCCCCTTAAGAGTACTGCCGCACTCTATTGGCAAAATATTACATTTAATGTCATTTTTTGAGAGAAAATTCGCATACTGTGTTGCAGCTTCACCGTATACAGCAAAGGAGTCACGAGCTTTAGTGAGTAGGCCTACAGTAGTGAATGGCGAGCAGCCCAGGCACGTTGCTGCATCAACAAATCAGATATCACAAGGGATAATTACAATTGTTGATTGGCATACTGGATATCATGTTTAACAAAGTCAAATCAATTATCATGAATTTGATAATTCAAATTAAATATATCAAATTTAACCACTGTTAAGAGAGGCTCATCATTACCGGAAACAACGTCAAATTGGGACCACATTCAAACAAGTTGTTAAATTTGTTTGTTAAGACAATGAAGAAGACATATTTAACCAATAGCTTTTTCGACGATGGTTGGAACTTCCAGATTTTAGCACGTTTTACCGACTGCTTTAAGAATTTTATTTCTAACGATATTTATCATAAAATTGATCATTAAAATTTTTCTTATAAAATCTTCCTTGAAATGTATATATAGGTTTAGCCACTAATTTATTATTGTTAAATAAATGGTTAAATTAATGTGTAAATAACAGAGACTGCGGATTGTATATAATGCCAAAACACGTACCATTAGTGTAGATAATATATTGAAGATTTTGTATTGAAAAGCGGATCATTCCTTATTCAAGTGTCAAGAGTTTTGCTACAGAAAGTAATTCTATGACACATAGTGCCATAGAGCAGACATGGAAATCTGTTGTGGGGATATTACGTCATACAGGAGGTGTTTCATACATGAAGAAAATTTAAAGTTGGCACTCACAAGAATTAGCGTGTACACCCGTTTGATAGCAGGCTATTTCCTTTTTGAAATATGATTCCCGGCAGCAAAATAAGGAACTTAGCTTCGTTAAAGCCAGCGCTGAACTTGTATAGGTACAGTGGTCTCCCCCCTCTTTACCGGCCAGACAACAAAAATTAGGATAAACAAACAGCAGAACATCCTCGCTCATCTCAAATGAGTAATACAGATCGGGTTAAGTCAGGGCATTGGATGTTTGAGGTGGTTGACCGCAACAAGTCAGGGATGCAGAGCCACGTAAGTTGTCGCCCTCAAACATCTTTTGATATGGTTTCCAGGAATTGGATTTTCACGAGGGTTTTCTTTTATTAGGTCGTGCAATGCAAAAATGGTGCAAACCATGTGCCTGTAGATGTAAGTTAGAAAAACAAGATGTTCAATAAAGAACATATAGCCTACTTTCTCCTAAATGCATGGGTATTGTTTTAACTCTTTGTCCTTTTCAAGGAGTATAATTGAATGTTGGTTGTAGTAGCTTGTTGAAATACAACGTGCTATAGGGATATTAAACATGAATATGAGGTGCCCTTTGCTAGTGCTACCACTGTAAAAAATGTCATTCAATTCGGTTTCACCGTGTTTGAATTGATATGGGGCATGGATTTGCACACATACATGGCCGCTATTTGCAAACTATTGGGATGATGACCTTGTAGTCAGTCATAAGATGCTTTCCACAAAAAGGCATGTTGTTGCAAAATCTGGTACAGATCAAATTATTAGGTTGGTCGTAATTTGATTTAAGCTTTTAACATTTGGGTGGCCGTCATTCCGTTTTCGTCAAGATGGCGGCGATATAAAACATGACACTGAGGTGCCCTTTGCTAGTGCTACCTATGTACCAAATTTCGATCAATTCGGTTACACCGTGTTTGAATTGATAGGAGGAATCGATTTGCACACATACTTGGCCACCATCTGCAAACTATTGGGCTGATGATCTTGCACTTTGGTCAGAATATGCTTCCCACATAAAGATATGTTGTTGAAAAATTTGGTAGAGACTAGATTATTAGGTTGGTCGTAATTACATTTTAGCTTTTAACATTTGGGTGGCCGCGATTATGTTTCCATCAAGATGGCGGTGATATAAAACATGACACTGAGGTGCCATTTGCTAATGCTACCTCTGTACCAAATTTCGTTCCATTCGGTTTCACCGTGTTCGAATTAATAGGGGAATCGATTTTCACACAAAGATGGCCGCCATCCGCAAAATATTAGGCTAATGACCAATTTGTTTGGTCAAAGGATGCTCCCTCCATAAAGGTATGTTGTTGCAAAATTTGGTAGAGATCGGATGATTAGGTTAATCGTAATTTGATTTAAGCTTTGAACATTTGTGTGGCCGCCATTACGTTTCCGTCAAGGTGGCGGCGATATAAAACATGACACTGAGGTGCCCTTTGCCAGTGCTACCTCTGTACCAAATTTCGTTCCATTCGGTTTCACCGTGTTCGAATTAATAGGGGGAATCGATTTTGACACAAAGATGGCTGCCATCCGCAAACTATTAGGCTAATGACCTATTAGATTGGTCAAAAGATGCTCCCTCCATAAAGGTATGTTGTTGCAAAATTTGGTAGAGATCTGATCATTATGTTAGTCGTAATTTGAATTAATTAAGCTTTGAAAATTTGTGTGGCCACCATTACGTTTCCGTCAAGATGGCGGCAATATAAAACATGATATTGAGGTGCCCTTTGCTAGTGCTACCTCTGTACCAAATTTCGTTCCATTCGGTTTCACCGTGTTTGAATTAATAGGGAGAATCTATTTTGACACAAAGATGGCCGCCTTCCGAAAACTATTAGGCCACTGACCTATTAATTTGGTCAAAGGATGCTCCCCCCATAAAGGTATGTTATTGCAAAATTTGGTAGAGATCGGATGATTAGGTTAGTCGTAATTTGAATTAAGCTTTGAACATTTGTGTGGCCGCCATTACGTTTCCGTCAAGATGGCGGCAATATAAAACATGACACTGAGGTGCCCTTTGCTAGTACTACCTCCGTACCAAATTTCGTTCCATTCGGTTTCACCGTGTTCGAATTAATAGGGGGAATCGATTTTCACACAAAGATGGCCGCCATCCGCAAATTATTAGGCTGATGACCTATTAGTTTGGTCAAAGGATGCTCCCCCCATAAAGGTATGTTGTTGCAAAATTTGGTAGAGATCGGATGATTAGGTTAGTCGTAATTTGATTTAAGCTTTGAACATTTGTGTGGCCACCATTACGTTTCCGTCAAGATGGCGGCGATATAAAACATTACACTGAGCTGTCCTTTGCTAGTACTACCTTTGTACCAAATTTGGTTCAATTCGCGTTCACCGTGTTCGAATTGATAGGGGGGGGGGGGGGTGACAAACATTCAGAGTACACACACTCACACACACACAGACAGACACATTTTTTTCGCCCTGTGTTGATCTCGGAAGTCTACTTTCATTTTTTGCAAAAATCGAAAGTAGGCTAATAACATGTATGACCCCAGCGGTGCTCGAACTCACGTTATACGGCTTTGTAAGCCGGTGCTCTGACCATTGAGCTATAATTGGACACTGTTATTCTCACTTTGGTAACGATACATCTAGGACGCTGACCTGTGCCAGACTAGCATACTGGATCCACATATAAGTCGTACGAATAAAATAGAATTCTAGATACTGTTACGTAAACATTCTCGACCAATTATATGCATTATATAGCCCAAGGTAGCTTTGGGATTATTAGGTCGAATGGAAATGTTTAGCCTACTTTTCACATTTTGCAAAAATGAGAATAAAGTAGACTTATGAAATCGATCCGGGCAAATATGTGTCTTCAGTCTGTCTGGCTGTGTGTGTGTGTGTGTGTGTGTTTCCTGTCAACTCCTAAACGGCTGCAGCAATAGAAACAAAATTTGGTAGGAGTAAAGATCTATACCTGAATATTTCAATGCCGTATTTGAAAATGATGTCAGTGCTACCAACTGCTGAAAATCGCAATTGAAATTTGAGCTCCATGTTGGATATCTTGGAAGGTATGAATGGGAGCTACTTCAAAATTGGCACATGTATAAATAATAATATTTCAGTTTAATTTCCAGGAGGCCATACATGGTAGTGTTGCCAAAATGATTCTAAACATGCTGAGAAGTCAAACTTTAAATACATGTAACTTCCATACTATCATTTGGATTTCAACCACATTTCGTATGTGCTATATGTACCATAACTGATATGACAATGCTTATTCTTAAGAGCAACCGGGGCTGACAACTGTTAATAAATGCTGTATCTATTTTTGTTACCCTACTATCAATATATCAGAAATTATGCAAGCCAATAGCTCTAAACTTTGCATACGTATAGTACCTGGCATTCTAGATTAATTTGGAGTAACCAATATACGTCAGTGCTGCCAACTTGATTCTAAGCCTGCTGATAGATCCAATTTTAAAATGCATGTAAATTCTATACTAACTAATGGATTTCATTCAAAATTGGCACAACAATAGATCATATTATTTCAGATTATTTCTGACCAACACATGCATGACATTGTTGCCAACATGATTTTACGCGCACTGTTAGATCCAATGTTTTTCTGCATGTAACGTCCATGCTATCCATTGGACTTTAACCAAATTTTGTATTCTGTGCCCTAAGAGATGGAACTAAGAATATATTCAGTCACCAGGGCTGTTAACTGTAGTGCTCTATTAGGCTACATTATGCCAGGTATACAGTATTTCGAACTAATACGAAATGTAGATAGGTATTACCAACTTAATTTCGTCATTATTTTAGATAGATCCATATAGATTAATAATTAGCATGGATCTTAAATTTTAAGAAAAGTAGGCTCTTTAGTTCGTCACGGAACTTCTTGTTTATACGGACATTTCGAGACAACTGCTTGTCCCTCATCAATGTTTGTACTGAAAGAAGGAATTCAAGGATTCAGTTGGTCTTAACTGTGCTGGAGTTTATAAGATTCCATGTTCCTATGGTTACGTATAATTATATTGGACAGACATGTAGGAGAATCACAACAAGGGTCAATGAACATCGTAGGCATTTACGGCTTTGCCAACCAGAAAAGTGTGCTGTGGTTGAACAAAGGCGCGGATCTAGAGTTTGGCTTGGGGGGGTCAGAGGATCGAAATTGTTAAGAAAAATGGTATCACTAAAAACGCAATCACAAAATAACCAAACGTACAAAACCAGACCAGTTTTTTTGCAAGCTACATGGATAGAAATATGATGCGTTTAGCGCACCAAAAATATTCGTACAAATTGCAACGGCGTGTTTTGTGACTTTTACATCGAGCTTCGGGAAAAGTATCAAGGTACGTTACAGTTTCGGCAAGTCGAGTTGGTACCGACAAAGGGAGAAAGTCACAGCTTAAATTGCCAACCAAACTTGCAGTTTGGGCGTCGGCAAAATTTTTGGTGCAGAAAAAGCCCCAAATTCCTAACCGTGCATTGCTGCACATTCATCGTGACATCACTATTGAACCCTTGCAAAGAAGCTTATGAGACTCAGTTTCGGGGGGTGTAACAGTCCATATCGTAAGTTGTTGTTAAAGCGCTTCATTAACATGCAGGGTAACATATAACAAAATAACATGCAGGAAAAAGTGAAGCCAGGGTTAAAACAATTGAATTTAATAAACAGATCAGCTATTTACAACAAAAATTAACAAAGCAAAACTCCCATATGACTCCCACTGAATGAATTAAAGTTTGCCAAAAACTAGGCCAAATCTCAGGAGAGATTATACTTGGACCAAGTGTCCCAAAGAAAATCAACAAAAGTGACAATGTATGCGCGTGTGCTGTTCTACATGCTCCACGATGAGTACAAACGAATGCATGATTCGTCATCATCCAGAATAAACTTTCAGACGACGAATCCACATTGCTTAGAGCTAGACAGAAGCGGGGAACAACTATACAACACTTAAAACTAAACCGACACTTCCTATACTTAAAAATAAACAACACAATAATTTCCGCATGAAATTGGAATCAAAACTGCCGTAGCAAAAACGTTACTGCCTAAAATTAGGACTTCTCACACAAATCAACACAAGTAAGTTAACACGTGACCAATAAAAGAAATACACATATGACCGCCGTCATTTTTACAAGTACACTACCACTACACCACACAGGCGTCACCTACTAAATTACATGAATTGAGTCATAAACAAAATCAATAGGCTCAAAGCCAACATTTACATTATTAACACAACATTCTATCCATACAACATGCAATAATCCGTCACAAACATGGCGAACTCCCCAATTAATTATGGTTCAAAATAACCATCACAATGAACAGGTTTGCTACTTGAAAGCTTAAAGGGGCCAGTCGGAACGAGGACTGCCTAACAAAAATAAGTCACCGGGCAAGACGGGCGGTTCGTGGAAATCTGCATATCTGTCAACCCACGTGTCAAAATAACCTCGACCTCCAAAGGGACGGGATCGAATCTCGAAGAAGCGTGCCCCAAAGCACAATAATACGTGTGTGTATGTCAGAACAAATATCCCGGCATTTCCCCTAGGAAATCCAAGAATCAGCATATGGACAAGGTACAGCGGTCTCCCTAGAGCACCCTGCCTTTCCATCAAAAATACAACAACAACAACAAAAATGAGGGCGGTAGGACCTCTACCCCTCTTCACGTAGAATCAACACACACCTGACACAATAACACACACATAATCACACGTATGGGTTTGACAGACCCTGAAATAAAATGACATAAATATTTTCCACTTGCTGGCGCCTCCGTTCTACGCCGTGACTAATTAACCTGAAAAGGACTAAAAAAAATCTATCAAATTAGAACTAAGGTGTTCTACAATTACATCTTAAATCGTTGCGCTCGGCAACCCTAATATGAATAATAACCTGTTCAGCAAACACCTTACAGTAATTACCTCCCTTTCCTATCAAAATATGAATTTTAATAAATCACCATTTATTGAATGTAACGGGTTTCGCATTTGCATGGATAAAAATCACGTACACGCGCCGTGCACATTAAATATGACTCCCAAGAAAAATAAATACACAACAAACACTTTGGCCACGTGCCAACGTACATTTAAAACATTCAGTGTCGGTACAAAAAAAACACTCGAAAACAAGAAAAGACTAAAATTAATTATTTACAAAGTTCCCCCGCCAATCTAACTACATAATTGAATAATCAATTGTTGTACTTCACCGTCTCAGCTTGTAGAACATATGACCTCCATCTCAGCCCATTTCCCTATGGGAAAATTAGCACTCTATATTCGTCTTCGTAAAAGCGTTGGACATCACTCCGGCTCTTGACCACACGTCGGACAACTTGGTGTAGTCTCTTTGGAAGAAAAGTTCAATGTTATTATAATTTGACCTGGCTATAATCGCTTGTGAGTTACTAAATTCGCCCACAAATAGTCCTATGCGATTAATCACGAAGACTTTCCCTAACTCTCGCTCACACACGCACGATACACACATGAAAAATACAATAAAAATTTACATGAAATATACAACTTCGAGTCCATCGTCACTGGCTCGACAATACAAGTTTTAAAGTCTGACTGTGTCACAGTCGCTATCTCGCTCGGTAATCTTTACTGCTCTGCTTGACCTTCGCTCGGGCTGGAGCGCTAATTAGAACGTTACTCTTGTCTTGCCCCTAAGAGCTGAAAATAGTTGTCTTTAAGATAATATTCAAGTTTCAAATCACCACGCACACTGGCGTGAAATTAGCTCACTGAGCTCACAAAGTATTAGACTTCAAATAATATATTAGAGCTTTAAAAATCGCTACACGAACTGATGTAAAGTTAGCTCATCAGAGCTCACAAATAAAATGACTTCGAATAATATTAGAGCGTTAAAATCTTTACACAAACTGGCGTGAAGTTAGCTCACAGAGCTCCAAACAGAAAAGACTTCGAATAATATTATAGCGTTAAAATCTTTACACAAACTGGCGTGAAGTTAGCTCTCAGAGCTCCAAAACGAATGTCATCGAACAGCGTCTCGTCGACCAATTTATTAGAAACTGACAGGGGGATGAAGAGTGGGGTGAATTAAGAAAATTTTTCCAGAGTTTTCATCTCACACACACGGGACTAGTGTCAATCTTCATCAAATAATTCAAACGTCTCAGCGCACTCGTGCGGAGGTAATTCTGATCGGCGGTTCTTTAGATAATCAATTCCGCGCGCTTTTTACCACTGACGCCATCCATCGCGTGATCTTGGCGTGGTCTCTCCTGATTGGGTGATTCAATCGTAGGTCGGTTGCAAGAAACTCGTGACCATCCCTTTATGATTCCAATTCTGGTGCAAGTTGTTACACAATTTGGCCTTGAACTCAGATTACCAGGCCGTTTTCAAGAATAGCTACCACGAACTACTTCTGTGGCAATCATTGCGACACGCTACCTTGCCTTTATCCTCGTCAACTTCCACAAGTACTGCCTGGGCTGCAGTAATAATAATAATAAATTATGAATACTTATTTGTCGTAGATTAATAAGGGTTCACTATAAACATCAATTCAGTAATCACAAACAAAATAGACGAGTTGATTTTGTTACATAAATAATCGTTTTTATATAACAGGTATGAAGTTGTAAATAGCCTATGTACAGTTGTAACAGAACATAATAATTGCAATGAAGATATTTTCAGTATTGAATAAAATTAAAAGAACTGTTTTTCATTTAAAATTCGTTAAGTTTTATTTGTCTGGTTATTGTGTTTTCCTTTTTTGAGTTTGCAAAAAAAATGGTGTCCGTTTGGGGGGTCATGACCCACGTGACCCCCCTCCCCCACCCCCTTGAATCCGCACCTGGCTGAACATGCCATACAGAATGACCATCGAATTCATTTTGATGAAACTTCTGTCATCTGTATGGAGAAACATTTCACAACTCGTAAGAATCGGGAGGAGATTGAAATAAGTTAACAACCTCACAACGTTAATAGAGGCGATGGTTATCCCTTGAGTAAATCATGGCTGCTCTTTATAGATTCATTACCAACATCCTCTTGGTCTCAGGAGGTCATGGAGCAACTATTTGTTTCGACATGGCTTCCTATCTTATACCATTTATCTATGGAGGCTACATGTCATTGATTACTACTTCCTTTTTTCATTACAAACCTTGATAAAGGACAAGTAGTTGTCTCGAAACGTCGGTATTAAACATTTCCACTTGACCTAATAACCCCAAAGATATAGACTATAATTGAATCGTAGAGATTATTTTCTTTTTGGGTGCTTAATGCTTTAGAATTTATCAATAATAGTTGCCGCACTTTCTTAGCGTTTGTAGTGCTTTTCGCTTTAGGAGGGCATAGACCATTTGTAAGTGTTGTAGTGTTTTGTAGATCTATTTTGTCTTGAAGTTAGTTAGATAGTTAGTTAGTTATTGTTGATTTAAAGGACGGAACTACAAAGTCATCTGCCCTTCGTAACACAGATTAGAATATACAAATATGAATTATATATTTATGATAATAAAACACAAAATAAAAAATAAATAAAAATAAAAACCAATAATTTGGATAATAAACAAAATTTATGGAAAATCAAAAATCAGAATTTCAAAAGAGAACAAGTTCTTTGAGTATACATTCACTTGTAAATTGAGATTGTTTTGCCTTGTATATTGAGATCTGATGATGCCCGCTCGACGATGGTGGTAAAACGAATCGGCTCAATTTATCATTAAGCCTCTATTTAAAGCGATTGAAAAGACGCGGAAGTATCTTATTATATAATACGCCAAGGTGTATGTTTCACAAAACTCAAGCTCCTAAACCAGAGGGAATTGGAAGATGTGGTTTGAATCAAAATCATCCAAATCGTCTCAATAGTGCAGGAAAAATCTTGCATTTCTTGCTAAGTCAACGGAAATATATTTATTTGTTTATAACGTGCTTTTAAACAAATAAACGGGGGTGAAGCTAATTCCTGCACGTGGTGCCCCTGCATAGGTACTTGACTAGAATTCCAGTACTGAGCTGAACGTCAGCACTCTAGAAGCACTTACGAATAAACATGTGTTTAAATAAACGGTTCTTTTCAGAACCTACTCTGACAGTTATATCCGTGAACATTGAAGGCATGTCACCATCTAAACAACAGCTGTTACTTGAACTTTGCCGTGAACAGAAGTGTGATGTCTTGTGCATCCAAGAAACACACCGAGTCTCCCAACAGAGACGACCTAATGTACCAGGTCTACATTAAGTTGCAGAAATACCTCATGCTAAACAGGGAAGTGTAATTTTTGTCAAACCAGGAATCCACATTTTCAGTGCCCATTGCACACACGAGTATAACATCGAGATTATTACCTTGGAGCTTAGTAATTGTGTGATCACCTCTGTTTACAAGCCTCCTTCAGAAGAATTCTCCTTTGTCGCACCTAATAACTTTGATTCTGGGAAGATATCTATAGTAATAGGGGACTTTAACAGCCACAGTCATGCTTGGGGTTACACATATGAGGATGAAAAAGTGACAGTCAGTCTGAAAGACTAGATTTTGTATCATTTTAAATGCTACAAATGCTAAAAAATGCTAGAAAGGCTTCGCTCGAAACCAAAGACTCTTGACATGCTAGAAAATTATCTGCATAATACTTATCTTGCTTTATAATATTTTACCTTGTTTCAAATTACTCGCGAACGGCAAGTGCAAACCAAGGGCAAAGCAAAATCAAGCGCGCGGAGGGAGATGGCTGGATGACGTGTCCTTTCCATCCAGTCTAAAAACACTTATAGTGGGCGATGTATTGAAGTAGAGATAAGCTCTCGCGGACTTTTTTGTAGAACATTTCATGCTGACCAATTCTTACGCTCATAGTAAATTGATATTTTTAACGGTTTGCCCGGCGTAAGCTTAAGAAGTGCATGGACGCCAAGTTTGTTTTCGACGTTTTCACTGAAATCGTTACTGCTTGGTTTCCTTTCATCATACATAAATTATTTTCTACAGAATCTTTCCTCGAGATATCCTTTACAGAATGGTGAAACCGCATCAAAATCCATCCAGTGGTTCTCGACATTACCCGTGACATCCAAGAATCGGGGATATATATTGTCGGGGTTCACATGCACCAAGCGGTACTATGACGTCACACACCTCAGTGCATCTGGGTACATTTTGTCCCGTCACCGTAACGTAACGCCAGACTCCAGCGTAACGACGAAGTCGTCAGGATCATTTAAAATGATAAAACGGAGAAGCTGTTATATCTTGGGCCGAATCCAACCATCTCTCCTTCATTCATGACAGTAAGCTACCTCCATCCTTTAACAGCGGTAGGTGGCAACGAGGGTACAACCCTGATGTGCTTTTCGTCAGTGATAACACAGTACAACAATGCCATAAATCAGTGTGCTCCCCTATCCCCAACACACAGCATAGACCAATAATGTGTCGACTTCTCCCGATTATCAGACCCCAAGAAACTTGTTTTAGACGAAGGTATAATTTCAAGAAGGCAGTCTGGCCGAAGTTCTCCAGAATGCTGGATGAAAAGGTTCAAACAATTGCTCCTGTGCTTGAAGAGTATGAACACTTTGTCGAGCTTGTTAAACTCTGCTCGCGAGCATGCATCCCACGAGGTTGCAGAACGACCTATATTCAAGGTGTGACTTCAGAAACAGCCGTTTTACTGGAGGAATATAATGCCCGGTATGATGAAAATCCATTTAGCGAGGAAACATCCCAAACAGCAAGATCCGTTCTCTCCTCAATCTCTGAGGTAAAGAGGGTACAGTGGGAGGAATTGATGGAAAATTGTGATATGGGAAGGAGTAGCCAAGACGCTTGGAGACTTCTCAAACGCCTAAGTAATGACCCCTCACAGGCGAATACGCATCTCCATGTCCAAGCTGATCAAATAGCTCACCAGCTCATACAAAATGGGAAAACACCTTACATAATCAGGCCTAGTAGGAAGACACTTGAGAGACAACCTAACCATGAAACCAATATTTTGCTACAACCCTTTACTCAGGCTGAGCTAGATCTTGTCCTGGGTAAATGCAAAAATGGCAAAGCTGCTGGAATCGATGATATAAGAGTGGAACAGATTAAGAATTTTGGGCCGATAACAAAGGGAGCTTATGAACAAATGTGTCCAGTCTTATAAGATTCCTAAACTATGGAGAAAAGCCAAAGTTATAGCTATTCGCAAGCCAGGCAAGGACCAACATGATTCAAAAAGTTACCGCCCTATATCTCTGTTATGTCATCTCTATAAAGTCCTTGAAAGACTCACCCTACATAGATTAATAGAGAAACTGGAGACAATCTTTATACCACAGCAGGCTGGATTCAGATCGGGGAAGAGTTGCATATATCAAGTGATGAAATTAACACTGCATATCGAAGATGGTTTTGAAAGGAAGGAGATCACAGGATCTGTATTTATAGATCTTACTGTGGCTTATGACACAGTTAATCACAGAAGGCTTCTTATGAAACTGTATGATGCCACCAAACATTACCAACTAACGTGTTTCTTGAGGAATCTACTTGAAAACAGAAGGTTCTTTGTTGAATTTCAGGGAAAAAGAAGCAGATGGAGATCGCAGAAAAATGGATTACCCCAGGGAAGTGTGCTTGTTTAATATCTATACTAATGATCAGCCACTACCAGAGGGAACACAGAGTTTCATCTACACAGATGACTGTGCCATCACTGCCCAAGCTGACTGTTTTGATAATGTCGAACAGAAGTTGTTCAAGGCATTAATAGAATGGTCTGCTTACTATAAGGAGAACCAATTGAGACCAAATCCCAGTAAAACACAGACATGTGTTTTCCACCTTAAAAACAGACAGGCAACTAGAACCCTCAAAATTAACTGGGAAGGATCCTCGCTGGAGCAATGTTCGTTTCCAAAATATCTAGGAATTACCCTTGACCGCGCTCTCACTTACAGGAAGCACTGAACACCAAGCAAAAAGCGGCAGCCAGAAACAACATCATAAGGAAGTTAACAGGTACAACATGGGGAACACATCCTATTACTGTGAGAACCTCTTCTCTTGCGTTATGTTACTCCTCCGGAGAATACGCAAGCCCAGTATGGTACAAATCCAGTCATGCCAAAGTGGTAGATATTGCACTTAACGATAATTGTCGAATTATTACTGGGTGTCTTAAGCCCACTTCGCTGGACAAGCTGTACACCCTTGCTGGTATCGCAGCCCCTGACATCCACCGAGAGGTAGCAGCGAAAAATGAGAAAATAAATGGCATAAACTTCAGAAGCCCATCCTCTGTCTGTACATCGACCTGCAAAACCCCGACTAAAATCTAGGAAAAGCTTCCTCAGAACAACAGAAACTCTTGTCGGGACTTCACAACAATCTCGAACCAATTTGTGGCGTGCAAGGTTCTACAGCCCTGGACAATGGTTTCCACCCTCTGAAAAACTACCAGCCGGTTTCAAAGAGAAATGGAGTACATGGAGATCACTCAACATACTTCGGTTGGGTGTCACAAGATGCAAAAGCAACTTAATAAAGTGGGGTTTCCATGTGGAGTTACCGTTTTGTGAAAGTGGAACAACGCAGACGTCCTACCATCTGCTTCAGTGCAGTCAGTGCCCAACAACATGTACACTAGAAGACCTGTTACATGCAACACCTAATACCATATAGGTCGCCAGCTTCTGGGCGGCTATAGTTAAAAAAAAATGAAATTTAAAATTTTGTATATAATATTATGTATTTATTGTATATTCAACTTCACACTGTAAGTGTTTCTGACACGAATGAATGAATGAATGAATGAATGAATGAACAAGACGATAGCCCCTGGCAGAACTGTGTCGCGTACAGCCCGCATAGCACTAGTGCCGGGCGGGTAGTCTGAACACATGTGGCGCACACAACCCATTATGAGAGAGTTCTCGCACGGATCCGCTAGTTCGATTTATTTAGATTAAGATTCGATTTAATTCGTACAATAATTTGGACTTCTACCGGCTTGGGGCTAATTAATCTATCCTTCCATTTTCTAAACTGTAAATTATCCTTCACTGTATTCCAACCTTCTCCTTGGAATAATCAACTTGCATCGTAATCAAGTACAAGTGTTTGTAACGACCTGAACTAATTGTGACATGACGGGAAGTGTTCCCTATTCATCTGTCTTACAATCAAGACCACAAATCATAATTCAAATGAAGTCGTCCTTTAATTAATCAAGTCATTCACTCATTATTCACCACCAGTGTACAGAGCCCTGGTATCCACTTGACTTTTCAAACACAAGCTATTTAATGTCATTCGCAGAAGCTATCACGAACCTGCTGAGATACTAAAGTATTCATGTTTACTTTGGCACTGCGATTTGTTGTACAGTAATGAGGGCGTGGTAATGAAAGTGTCTGCCAGAGCGATATGTAACAAAGTCAACGTCATTGAAAACCTTTTTAATGTTCTATTGCCTTTCAAAGCAGTGTCTAGCAGCCACCTCTCACTGGTGTTTTTCTAACTACCAGATCACTCAACTGAAATTCAGGGGTGGACATCCCTGAAATCCCTGCTTCTAGTTATTTCAGTCTAGTTTGTTAATCAAATCGCAATTATTTATTTATTTATTTATTTATTTATTTATTTATTTATTTGCGATCAACAGGATTTTCATCTCAAATACATTGGCATAAAGATTACACAGTATCGTGTAACTCATACTAACTTAAGCTAAACAGTTACTAAATAAAAGTAGAGGTAAACATTAAAATAACTGTGAAATTAATACGGTAAAGTGCAGTTACAACAAAAGGTTGGCTAGGTAGAATGACACAGTAGGAAGAATTCATGATTTACAATTTGCAAAGTTTCAAATATTATTTCTGAAGAGCGGTTAGAAATTCTATTAAAAAAAACTGTCAAGGAAATACTAATATATATGGCATTATTTCTCGGACAACATTGTTATTATTATTATTTAGCATATGGCTTTTAGTGCCGTGAGTGTCCTAAGACACGTTTGGCTCGCAGAGGCTGTAGCTGCTTCAAGCGGACACCCATGGGGTGAGATACAAGTTCCGTTCAATTTCAAGTAGTTCCAACTTTCGCTACCAGATGTCAGTGACACCTAGTAGTGAACGTAGGAATTTTGATATATAGTTCCAACAAAATCTAACCTAGAAATTTAGCTTCACACAAGTTTAGTTAGTGGAAGGATCTTTTACATGGCATAAATCTATGACATGGGACCGCTGGCTTTACTTCTCCTCCGAAGGAAGGCATACTGAAGGATTTTAACGCCCTTAAGAAATCCGTCGACTTCGGCCGGGTTTGAGCCCGCGATCTTGGGCACACCAGTTCAGCATGCTACCAACTACGCCACCGAAGCCGCCACAACATTGCTGAAGATAATTAACACATAGTCTGCTCAGCGGTGATTTTTTGTGGGAAGATGTCTTGGTTCATTTAATTTTAAATGTGATATTGTTCCTTGAATTAATGCGCGGTACATAGAAATTAAAGAGAGAAAGAAATTCGAAATCTCCAATTGAATTGTTTAAAATTTATGTTTGTTGTTTCATCATGGTCATGGGCTCGATTTCCTTCACAGCCATCTTAGAAGTTAGTTTTATTTTTGGTGATTTTTTACTTCTACCTCAAATGCTGGCATTGTTCCTAAATTAAGGTTATGGTCATCTCTTTCTTAATCCTAACCTAAATTACAAATAGACACGCTCGCACATACACCACAATTACACAGGTTATCAGACAACTTATACACACACCTACAGTAAGTACACTGGGTTAAACGCCCATGATTCCCAAGCCTTAAAATAAAACAACATCAACAACAACAACAAATACTTGATGAAGTATTTATTTATTTATCGTATGGCTTTTAGTGCCGGGAGTGTCCGAGGACATGTTCGGCTCGCCAGAGTCTGTAGCTGCTTCCAGCGGACACCCTAAAGGGTTAGCTACAAGTTCCGTTCAATTTCAAGTAGTTCCAACTTTCGCCACCAGATATCGATGATACCTAGTGGTGAACGTTGGAACTTTGATAGAGCGTTCTGACGAAATCTAACCTAACAAATTTTGCTTTACACAAGTTTAGTCTGTAAAAGGATCTTTTACATGCCATAAATCTATTACATGGGACCGCCGTCTTTACTTCCCCTCCGAAGGAAGGCATACTGAAGGATTTTTAACGCTCTTAAAAAATCCGACGACTTCGGCCGGGTTTGAATCCGCTATCTTGGGCATAGCAGATCAGCATGCTACCGACTACGCCACCGAAGCCGCTACTTGATGAAGTATGAACAAGTAAATCAGTGAGCAAATCCAACCATGTCTGTAGATCAAACGTAGTATGTACCTACTTAAAATCGGTCAAAAATGTATCTTCAGGGAGATAAAGTGTTGAACAGATAGCCAGTAGCGTTTCGTTGTATATTCTTGACAACGTTTTAGGAAAATACGGCAAGTAATGGCAAATATTGACGGGTGATAAGGAGGGCTAAACTGTCTTTCAAAGTGATATGCATTGACATTTTCACAAAGTTGCTTTCCTGAGATGACATGTAATAAAATGAATGATGTGAGATATCCTCAGACCATTAATACTGTTCTGAATTTTTAATAATTTCATTACAAAACCCATGAATAAGATATACTCAAATACTTCCCAGTGTAAACCGTCATATTTTTAGGGTGAGCTTAATTTCCAAGGTATTATTTAATTGAGTCCAAATCCACCCTCATGCCACCCCCACCCTATCATCTCCTCCCTCCACAGGGCAGAACTTGCGTGTCTACTTAAGGAGCAGCAAGTGCATTATTGAGACCCCCCCCCCCCCTCCATCTAACCTTTCTCAGCCAGGTTATTTGAAATGCCAGCAATTATAGTGAAGAGCACCCTTCAAGATGTCATTAAATATCAGATCCAAGAACAGAACCACCTTCTCTTACTCTTGCTCTGGTACATCCACCAACTTTCGTCTCATGTTCTGGAATATAACACACGAGTCCCATCTAATTCAACCAACCTAAGTTTTTTTTTTTCGTAAGGCTTCTTGTTTAGTGCCGAGAGTGTCCGAGGACATGTTTGGCTCTCCAGAGGTTTGTAGCTTCTTCTATACGGACACCCATTGGGTGAGCTACAAGTTCCATCGCGTGTGGAGGAGTGTTGTCTGGGGTGGAAAGTGTTAATGTGAGGACGAGGAATTGGAAGGTAACGGCTGTGGCCTATAGTTAGGGACCAACCCCGGCATTTGCCTGGAAGGAAGATGGGAAACCACAGAAAACCATCTTCAAGGTTGCCGGCGGGGGGGGGGGGGGGTTTAAACCTCCTCGCCTCCCGGGTGTGAGCGATTGCCAGCAACCACGCCGTAACGACCACGACTAACTCACCCGGGCAGCCTAAGGTGGTATATACATACATTTTCATTTGAGATTGTTTTGCCTTTCAGCGTCTAGTCTAGTCTGCAAGCCTCTGTTTACGAACAAGTCGCCTCCACGATCCCCTATTAGCAGTTAGCCCCGTGGTCTCCTCTGCTTCTACGCCTCTCACTTTGGAAGCGTTCAACACTGAATCTTCAATGTTGTGTTGTAGATCCTTAGTGTGAGATCAAGGTCTTTAATGGGACTCTGAAAGGAGCCATATCCAGTTTGAGTCATATTGCTGTATCTTCTAATTGCTGGGATATCATGCAAGCGTAGCTTTAGGTCCAGCAGCCACCGTTTTTGCTTTCTTAGCATCACCTAGGGGTCACGCGTAGGGAAATTAGATACCCATCTCTAGCAACACTGAAGCTACTTGCAGATCAAGGTCTCAATCTGTATACATTTACTTGAAAATACTGTATATGTAAATAATTGTATATTGCATCTTAATGCCTTACGAAATATAATAGGGACCAACCCCGGCATTTGCCTGGAAGGAAGATGGGAAGCCACAGAAAACCATCTTCAAGGTTGCCTCTGCTTCTACCTTTGCTTCTCTTACCCTCTGTAGCAGAACTCATTAACTTCTTAGGTACTCTCTTCTCCCTCATTCTTATCACATTACCCCACCATGAGAGTCGGCTCGTACGAACAGCTTCATCTAGCCTGTTCATCTCTAACTTAGTCTTTATATCTTCATTTTGAGCACCTTCCTGCCATTGCTCCCATCCCTAAGGTGATATTGGAAGGAAAATTATACTTAATACTTGTCTAATGTGAATACTGACGTACCTTGTCCTTGTACCAACTGTGATAAAATAACATTATACAATCTCCATGAAAGTAAACAAAGACCAAACATACTCCCCGTCAGGTTAATAACCTACTTTCAAAAATACAGAAATTTAAATGTCCCAGTAGGACCAAATCAAAATACACAATACCCAATTGACATATCAAGATAACTTAAGCCTCAGTTTATGTTGAAATAGATTTCAACACAGAAGTTAACAAGTATATGAAATATATAGTGGCCAACTTGCAGTTATGATGGCTAATATGTTAAACAGTGAATCGAAACTTCCCGAAGCTTGATGAAATGAAAATCCACAGCCTGCTTCCAGTCTCCGACCGGGTCAGGAATGGAATGAATGAAGCCCCCATCCAGCGGCGAGGATATGAACTGTGCCGGTTGCCGAGACCTGACGCACTCCTCTAGGGCAATGATTAAATGAATGACAGATGAAATGAAATGATAGTGGAGAGTGTTGCTGGAATGAAATTTTTTACAGGGAAAACCGGAGTACCCGGAGAAAAACCTGTCTGCCTCCGTTTTGTCCAGCACAGATCTCACATGGAGTGACCGGGATTTGAACCACGGACCCAGCGGTGAGAGGCCGGCGTGCTGCCGCCTAAGCCACGGAGGCTCTCCGAAGCTTGATAAATGACATAAATTAGTACAAACTTAAGACACTAGTGTGTGCATGATCGCTTTCAATACGATACAGATTTGCATGTTAATAATAATGCTAATATTATTAATAACAATATTAATAAAATGGGGCCTCAGGATGGTAGTCAGTAAATCTAACCACTACACCAAGAAATGGTTCTACTGAAGAGTACATTTGAGCATGAAGAATAAAGCAAAATTAACCTATATTTGAATTCTCACTTCCGGTGCTACTGTAATTAGGGTAATAATAGAGCCGTTGCCTCATCACTCTTCTTCTCATGAAAAACATCATTTTGTCACTGCTGACTCAAGAAATATATCGTTTCAAATAGTACTCCGGTGTGATATAAAATGGCAGCTTTAAATAATATATTGTGACATTTGTTTTCAGATCAACATTCCCACGGATCAAGATAGAATAGAATTGCCGTCATAAATACTGTAGTTGTATACAGAGTACTCTAATCTCCACTGATCTCCTCACATACAATAAAATACAAAGAATGTAGAATGGATGACATGAATTTCCAAGATTTACCAACTGATATTAAAATGTCCTCATGCAATGAACGATTTAAAATGTTCCCACTTTGATAGCACTTACGTTATTCTAGAGAGAAGCTAAATGTCATCTCGATCCCGTTACCTGTTACATTAGTAGAGATATATCCAGTAGTTTCGCCTCCACTGCAGTAATAATGTATTTATAAGAACAGAAAATTCTCAACTAGGCACCGATGCCTTTTCTTTTAACTGGATTGAGTCTTGAGGGAGTACTTTAGGGACAATAATGTTTGGACATATTTAGTAACAAGGTCAATAATATACGATATCACTCATTTGCTATAACAGCGGCATAACTAGAAATCTGTACTATTTACATTGTTTACTTCAATGTAATGTAATAATCCCTATACCAAAGAAAGTGGGAGCTGACAGATGTGAAGATTACCGTACAATCAGCTTGATTACTCATGCTTCAAAGATCCTGTCTAGAATAATTTACAAGAGATTGAAAGCCAGATAGAAACGGAGTTGGGTGAAGACCAGTTTGGTTTCAGGAGAAATGTAGGAACAAGGGAAGCTGTACTAAGTCTTAGGCTGATTTTGGAAGGTAGAATAAGGAAAGATAAGAGAACGTTCATGGCTTTTGTAGACTTAGAAAAGGCTTTTGATAATGTTGATTGGACTAAATTGTTTGACATTTTGAAATCGATTGGAATAAAGTACAGGGATAGGAGGGTGATATACAATCTGTACAGAAACCAGACAGCAGTCATTCGAGTTGAAGGACATGAGAGAGAAGCTGGTATTCAGAAAGGTGTAAGGCAAGGCTGCAACTTATCACCCATACTTTTCAATCTTTACATTGAACAAGCAATGACGGAAATTAGAGAAACATTTAAAGTGGGAGTGAAGATTCAAGGAGAAATAATTACAACTCTGAGATTTGCTGATGACATCGTCATCTTGGCCGACAAGAGTGAGGATTTGAATGAGTTTTTGAATGGTATGGACTCCGTCTTACTGAAAGAATTCATGATGAAAATTAATAAATGTAAAACAAAAATACTGGAATGCAGCCGAAATAAATCAGAAACCTCTATGGAGATCAAATTGGCAGGTGAAAAGCTGAAGGAAGTAGGAGACTTCTGTTACTTAGGAAGCAGAATAACCAGTGATGGACGAAGCAAAGAGGATATAAAAAGTAGGTTGGCTCAGGCAAAGAAAGCATTTCTACAAAAAAGGAATCTGCTGACATCGAATATAGATTTAGGTATTAGGAAATCATTTTTGAAAGCCTTTGTCTGGAGCGTGGCGCTCTATGGAAGTGAAACTTGGACTATTGGTGCAGCAGAAAAGAGGTGAATTGAAGCATTTGAAATGTGGTGTTACAGGAGAATGATGAAGATCAGATGGGTAGATAGGGTTACAAACAAAGAGGTATTAAGACGTGTGGGAGAGGAGAGATGTTTCTGGCGACTGTTAATGAAGAGAAGATATAGGTTAGTAGGACACATACTAAGACACCCAGGAATAGCAAGCTTAGTTATGGAAGGAAGGGTCGAGGACAAAAACTGTAGGGGTAGACCAAGGTTAGAATATGTTAAACAGATTGCCTCGGATGTAGGGTGTGGTAGCTATGTAGAGATGAAACGATTAGCTCAGGACAGGGAGGCATGGAGAGCTGCATCAAACCAGTCAAAAGACTGAAGACTCAAACAACAACTTCAATGTAGCAAAATTATTAGTTGTCAGGAAATCAAATGAAGAAATATCAACAAACATCAAGATAAATTATGACACCGTACAACAAGTCAATCAATTCTGTTACTTGGGAAGCACTATCACACATGACAATAGGTGCAACACAGAAATCAGGAGGAGGATTGCTCTAGCTAAACAGGCTTTCAGTAACAAGAAACATCTTCTGACAGAGAAAAACATAAACACTAAAATTAGGAAAGATTTTGCCAAAATGTTTGTGAGGTGTGTTGCATATCTGTGAAACATGGGTCTTATCAAAACCAGATATAAAATACATAGAAGCAATGGAGACGTGAATATGGATGAGGATGCTGAAAATAAGCTGGATAGAGAAAAAGTCAAACCAAAATGTCCTTAAGGAAGTAGATGAAATAAGGGAGTTGGCCAACAATTTAGAAAAGAGGAAAACAAAATTCCTTGGCCACACACTAAGCCATAATAATTTCCTAACGATCGTGTTGGAAGGAAAGGTTTTGGGGAAGAAGGGAAGAGGAAGACCAGAGAAGAATCTGGATTCTGTGATGGACAGATTAAATTTCCTGGAATATTCTGATTTGAAACGTTGAGCAGAGGAGACACAAATGTGGTTGCTGCGACAAGGCCTTGTCTTAGGATGTGATATGATGATGTAGCACTAAAACTATTTTGTTATCGACTGGTTGAATCGACACTACTCTATCGTTATTCGTTGTGCGAAAATATTACAGTTACATCAAGAAAACAGAGACTTCTTAAATGCGTTGGTGTGTGTTACACTCATCTCAAGCAAAATAACAAATCCCAATTCAATATGGTGTCAAAACATTGACCTTATTTGAATAAACCACAGTTTAGTAACTGCCGTTAAATCTTAATATAAAGTTTCGGACTAACTTCATATTTTGAGTTGTCTATATTTTGGTAGCAAATGAGCAATATCAATACCGACTTTCAGTTAAGGAAGTTGTTGAGAAATTGCAGGATTTTATTTATTTACTACTATCATTCGCCCCGGCTTCGCCCCTTTATTTTTGACGGTTTACTCAGCGTAAATTTAAAAGGACACGGACGGCAGGTTCCAGACGCAATTCAGAAAAGCTGAGGTGAACAGCGAAACTCCAAACTTCTCTGAAGTATTAACTAGATACGACTCGACAGTTTGATGCTGGGGTGACAGGCTCGCTCGGTAGCTCGTAAACTCACGCCGAAGCCAGTAATTTAAATTTCCACTGAATGGAGAGTGTTGCAAGAAATGAAAACGTATAAATACGGCGAACACTGCATGTCCTTTGCGATGTATTAAATATAAAGATATGCTGTCGCATACGTATTTCTTTTGTAGAACTTTTCATACTGAACAATTCTCACACTCATGGTATACACATATTTTTAACGGTTTACCCAGCGTAAATTCAAAAGCGCACTGACGGCAGGTTTTTATTCGACTCGTTTCACTGGAATCGTTACTGCTCGGCTTCCTTCGTTCATAAATGAATGTATTTCTACAGAAACTTTCCTTAAGAAATCCTTTGCAGAATTGTGAAAGCCGCATTTTTATTTTTTATTTTGCAGTCATATTTTTATTTTGCTGTTTGCATTGTTCTCTGCGTTTCGTTTATTAAGACGTCACAAACACCCTGCGTCCTTGCCAGGGGAATTGACTATAGGAGATTAAAATTGCCCTGGCCCTTAGGGCCAAAATCCTGATAGCTAACCTATTATCCACGGAGACGGACACTGGCCGTTGGTAAGCAAGTGAATGAGATAATCGGTAAATAACTGGACACCCCTAAGGGAGCCATATCAACATTTGACAAACCAGTGCAGTTCTTCAAAATAAGATGTCTGTTGCGTGATCTGTGTCTGAATACAGACCAATTTTTCGGAGAACAACACAATGTTTTCCACGAAAAGATCACAAAGAGTATTGCATGTTTGCTACATATTGTATAATATACTCCAACACATTAGGCTCGTCAAACGTGAACATGTGCACGAATTGAACAATCACACTAAAATTACTATCATATATTTCTACAGATTTAATCTCGTAAGTTAGTACAATACAATCATCTTTGATTTTGCTTTCTCGTTCCCTAAGATTCAGGAATTATTTTGTTGATGTTGCTGATTCATTTAGGGGCTTTGGGACATCGTGATCACGTTACCCCGTATACTTGAATGTGTGTGAATCTTGCCTGATAACCTGTGTCGTTGAAATGGTTGAACTAGTGTTTGTATTTGTAATTGGTGGCTAGGATTTGGGCAGGAGGCGGCCGTGGACGTAATTTAGGAACCATCCCGGTATCTTTCTTGAATAGAAGTGGGAAACCACAGAAATCCACTTGTAGGAGGTATCGAACTTACCTCTTCTCAGTTCTGCCTCGCGTGGCTGAGTGCCTAGTGTATCGCGTTTCAGCCCTTCCTTAGCAGGGCCGAGAATCACTTACTCTCTACTCAACAAGGTGGACAAGACTCTTACTATTCATTTGATGAAAGCGCTTCGTAATTGGTAGATTCTTCGGTGGCGTAGTTGGTACCATGCTGAACTGTTGTGCCCAAGATAGCGGGTTCAAATCCAGCCGAAGTCATCGGTTATTTTAAGAGCGCTAAAATCCTTCAGTATGCCTTCCTTCGGAGTGGAAGTAAAGCCGGCGGTCCCATGTCATAGATTTATGTCATGTAAAAGAACCTTCCACAGACTAAACTTGTGTGAAGCTAAATTTCTAGGTTAGATTTCGTTGGAACACTCTATCAAAGTTCCAACGTTCACCACTAGGTATCAGTGACATCTGGTAGCGAATGTTGGAACCACTTGAAATTGAACGGAACTTGTAGCTCACCCTATGGGTGTCTGCTAGAAGCAGCTACAGCCTCTGGCGAGCCGAACATGACCTCGGACACTCCCGGCACTAAAGGTCATACAATAAATAAATAAATAAATAAATAAATAATTGGTAGATTCTTGTAATGTCACATAAGTTACGTAACACAAACACGACCCACTCACAGAACAGACAGTATCACAGAACAATGATGCATTTAAAACGAAAGAACCGGGTTAACCAAGAAACAGTTTGAAAGGAACATCAATCATACATTGCAACTGTGAAGGAAGGCTGTGTAACGTTCATCATAAATACTACCTAAAAACTCCGCTGCCCTGCCATTTGACCTACAGATTGTAGGGTGCTGCGTGGTCAGAGCGTCGGGTCTCTTCAGGCTTTAATTTTGGTTTTCTTGACCGGTTCGCTGCCTCACTGTCAGACAGCAACTCAATTGTCCTCACAAGGCTGAGCGCACCCCATCCAGCTCTCACGTCAGTTTCTAAAATCTCTGATGGAGCCGGGTATCTAACCCGTTCACTTCAATCGCACAATTAGGACACAAAATATAATAACATAGTTTTTAAATTACGCACACGCCATCTTGAGTTTGTGCAAACAATTAAATTAAATTAGATGCCAGTAGATTTAATCTTGCATAAACATTTATTGTACCAAATTGCACTGCACTCGAATGGTTAAATCGCGAGAAAATTATATTTAAATATTTTAACTTCGTTTCGTCTCCCTGTTGGTTTTCTATAGTCACATAGGTGAGTGAACTTATCTATCATCAAGCAAAATTTCAGGGTGATATCTCTAACAGTTTCGGAGATAAGGAATGCTGGTGAAATATTTCGCGCTGCCACCATGCTGGATTGGCGAAACGTATTAAAATTTTAAACGCACGGTCAAGGTTGGACAAGATAGTAGTTTATTCTTAACGAAATTCATTGAAATCGCTCCACCTGTTTACATTTTATTAGGGACACACAGATCGCACACACGGACATAAGGTGATCTCATTAGCCTACATTGCATAGCCTATGTTTAAAATGGGCTAAATAACATAGCGATCGTGAGAGGTAGGGATAATAAAGCTGCAAGGTTAAGAGTTGTAAATTTTTGGGGGAAAATTAGATATCTTGAAAAGACTGACCAATAGTCAGTGTTTGTCTCTCTCTCCACTAATATTGGACTTAACTTAAAAGACTCGTGTTCTTGTTTTTTAATCTCCGCTTCGTCTTTTGTTGTTGCTAATGCGTTTTAGGGACTTGTTACATTTGGGTCATCAGTTCTGTGCACTTAGGTATATGTTCAATTTGTGTTTCTGAGGTAATGCAGTAGTATGTCTTAATGTGATTATTAGGATCGTGTTGGCGTAGGTGCTACCTGAAAGAAATGTGGAAAAATAAATGTACGCTCTGTGTAGTAGCTGTCGGCGCCGGGAATCGATCCTCGGGTCTCCAATCGCGGTTGAGGTGAGTGATTTAATGCGCACGACTAATCTGAGAGGTGATTTAACTTTAATAAAATGATATATGTAAGAGTGAAATGCATGCAACCGTTATGCGTCTCACTACCTTAGGGTGTCCATTGTTTAAAACAACATCATAGAATTACCTCATCTTCCTAATATTTACTTATGGTTGCTGCACAACGATAAACACATTTATTTATGACTGTGCGAACAATGAGGCAAGCAGACACTAACATGGAAGTGCGCAGTGGGTGTGCGCACTAAGTTATGGTTTCTGCATGTATCGCTAGCTGCGTGGAGTTGGGTGTGTCAGCAGCACACGTGCCCACAAAGTAACATCGTGAACGTTAATCTGCCGATCACGATGAATCCTTACATAAGTGCTGGTTATGTCACATGTAAATTATCTGATATGGCATTTCAACCCTAAATTCATTTAGACCATCCCTTGACAGGACATGTTAGAATTTGGACGTGAGACTTGGTGCAGCACGGGAGGACGTACGCGCTGAGTTATCACATGCTCTCTGACCAATCGCACTGCAGAAACTACTTACCAGATCATTAACTAGAGCACAGGTGTCCACACGCCTCGCCGGCGTGCTTCTGGCGAGTACGGCCTAGCAGCGATGGTGGGGGAAGACTATATGTCTGTCTCTCTCGCTCACTTTCCCGTCTCACTCCCTCCCGTACTACCTTCACTGTGTTGTGGTTGATCGGTCAAACGTAAAAAATATTCAGTGTATTGTAAATATAAACATTAATTGAAACGAAACGGAAACACGGAAACAAAAACAATAATGTGAATAAAATTGCAAAGACTTAAATGAGTTCAATGATATCTTATCGGTATTTCTGACTGTTTTAATGCTAAGCAAGTAATCTTCAAGTATCGGTACGTGGAGAATCGCGCTTAAGACAATCTAGATGTGTTGGACAACCAACACATTGGACGATCAGTTCGTTAGTTTATTTTTCCTCCGGTGTGCTAGTGATCCCAACTTGACTCAGCCAGACGTGGCAAAGAGCTGTCGCAGCGCCGGCAGTCATGGCAGGCAGTCCAGCCAAAGAGGCAGGAGCCAGCCACTGGCGTGTGGCACAGCATAGCTAGAACGCCATGCGTGAAAAGACCAGACACCATAGAACTAGAGACTCCCTCGACGTAGACAGTCAGCAGGGGGGGGGGGGGGTTAATTTATATAGTGTGATTGGTCGTTGCGGGAAATGAGAACTCAGCGTTCACACACATTAGACTGACATCAATATTTTGTCACATACAATTTCACCCCTTTCAGGAATGGCCCAATTAAATTTGTGGTTGAAATATCATCACAGGTGTTTTCCAAGTGACCTAACCAACAGATATGCAACGATTTGCAGGTGTGTCTCTTGGAATGTGGATATTTCCAAGAAGTAAGGACTGAACAAAGTTACTTTAGTCTTGAGATCGACAATGAGTAATGAAGATTAGTGATCGGATCGACAATAAGCCATGAGGATTAGTGTTCAGATCGACAATGAGTCGTGAGGATTAGTCTTCAGATCGACAATGAGTCTGAGGATTAGTCTTCAGATCGACAATGAGTCGTGAGGATTAGTCTTCAGATCGACAGAGCCGTGAAGATTAGTCTTCAGATCGACAATGAGTCGTGAGGATTAGTCTTCAGATCGACAATGAGTTGTGAAGATTAGTCTTCAGATCGACAATGAGTCGTGAAGGTTAGTCTTCAGATCGATAATGTGTAGTAATGATTCTCATGTCTCCGTATACTATCTCACTTTAATTTCCAATAATATTCAAAACCACACTTAAAATACACCAAACCCATTAATGATACGAGAAAATTCCACAAAAAGTATAAGAGTCTAATAAATTCCATCAAGTGACAAATAACAATGTATTCTTTTAGGAAATAACCTAAATTTTGGAAGCCATTATTCAGTGTTATCTTAGTAAAATGTAATTTAATGTTTTTCAGTCGATCGACGATTGCACCCTATTGTAGTAGGTGTTACCCTAATCCTGAATAAAGTTACATGAGATTAATAAATGCACTTGGATGACCAGTTTCAATCGTCAAGCGATCGTCATCATAATTATCCTTTACTTTCATATCATTTTGAAGGCTATTAAATCTATGTCTACAAGCATGGGTGAAGGTATTTACAATATATACTCTTATTTAGTTGTAGTAGTTATTAAACTAGCACAACTGGGCAAGATTTGTTAGTTAGAGTTATAGCACATAGCCTATCGAAGCTCGTCATCTATGTGTGTTTAGTAATATCATGTAAATTTTCTTCAGGACTAGAGAAACTCTCATTACAATTGGGTACAATCGTGTTGACCAACTGAATAAAATTAAATATCGAAACATGACCTAAAATTTAAAAAAAATGATCGGAAAATATTTAATCAAATTATTTATAAAAACAAGATGTTCAGTAAAGAACATATAGCCTACTTTCTCCTAAATGTATGAGTATAGTTATAACTCGTTGTTATTATCAAAGAGTATAATAGAATCATTTCTTGGTTGAAGACCTTAGAAACTATTTACCTCTACCAAACGCCACAACCTAGAAAAAAACTACTACCATCATTGAAGAAAGATAGATAAGAAGTAT
The DNA here is from genome assembly GCA_946902985.2 of Meconema thalassinum. Lineage (NCBI taxonomy): Eukaryota > Metazoa > Arthropoda > Insecta > Orthoptera > Tettigoniidae > Meconema > Meconema thalassinum. Next base: position 613,334,496 of record OX336388.2, read on the forward strand.
CTCAAGAATGTTATGGATCTGGAGACATAATCGACCGGACTGGCTGCGTGGCTCAGCAGTAACGTTCTCGCTTGCTGGGCCCTAGGTTGCAGGTTCGTATCCTGGCGCAGTCAGCTGGCATTTGAGGGTGCACAAATGCGAGGGAGCCGTGTCAGTAGATTTACTGGCACGTTAAAGATCCCCTTCGGGCCAAAATTCCGGCACCCCGGCGTATCTAAAAGCAACAGTAGTTAAAAGGGTCGTAAAACAAATAACATTATTATTATTGTTATTATTACATAATCGACCTGCCGTGGGCAACATCCAACTTTGAATTGAGGCATGTCTTTACACGTCTGGTTTTGCATGACTTTCACAACCCTAATTGAATTAACAAATCTTTCCATGTCCCTGCAGAGACGTGTTTATACAAACTATGTGGATATTTTCGATTGCTATTTGCCTGAAATAAAAGTATTAATAACCTGAACTAGCACCAGCGGCTAGAATTCAGTTAGTATGTGAAATCGTTTTGTTCTTTACTTCAAATAACATTTTCAAATAACGCACAATAGGCTGTTACAAACCCTTTAAAATAAGAAGTAAAAATGTATCATAGTATCATCTTGTCATTCTTCAAATTCGATGCGCATAGAATGCCAATGGTATACTATCAATGTAGACCAGTCGTGAAATCTAGTGGAGAAATATCGAACAATATAATCCTAACAGGGCGAGTGCATTCTAGCGGCCATAAGAAGAAACTTTTCAATAAAATCTGTAAGTTAGGTTAATAAGTAGGCCGGCGTGCAGTTACCATTTTGACTGCTAGATGTCTCGAGCAAATCTGCTGGCGAATTATGTTTTAATTAAATATATGTTTTGCACCGTAATATGCACAATATAACGCTTAATTTTAAAACGTCTGAGTCATTACAAAGCAACAAATATGTAAAATGTCAAGCAAAAAACCTAACTCTGATGGGGTTTGAACCACAGGCATATGAATGACAGACTAACGCTTTACCACGGAGCCATTTGTGCCAACGAACATTGTTCTATATAAAATGACTTACATAGAACTTGTTAGCAAATAATGATTTAGACCTAACGATTTCATCAGTGGAGTATATTATTTATATATAAAGCATTTCATAGAAAGTTTATTTATTTTGTATCAGTACGCTATATTGTACAGTATGCAATACTCAAATTAGTGAAATATAAGTCAGGCACAAGATATCCGCTGCCATCTTGTCTTCTTACTGAGACGACTCAGCTTTTTAAAATCACTTCTGCACTATAGTATTACAAAATAAACTTTTAATTTCGAACGTGCCTCTTCCTTTAGAACAGTTAAATCGATTCTCGGCTCGATAATCGGAACTGGTGGGTCCCATGATATGGATTATAAAGTTTGCATAATTCGCGCGGCCGCCATCCTGAAATGGTACGGCGGATGACCTTGTAGTTTGGTCACAAGACGCGTTCTATATGAAGGTATGTTATTACCAAATTTGGTAGAGATCGGATAATTTAGTTAGTCGCTATTTGATTTTACGTTTTGAACGTTTGAGTGGCCGCCATTCAGTTTTGGTAAAGATAGCGGCGATATAAAACATGACACTGAGGTGCCCTTTGCTTGTTCTACCTCTGTACCAAATTTCGTTCAATTCGGTTTCACCGTGTTCGAATTGATAGGGGGGGGGGACCGACATTCAGAGTACACACACTCACACAGACACACACACACACACACAGATTCTCACACACACATACACACACACACACACAGACAGACACACAATTTTTGGCCCTGTAGTGATCTCATAAGTCTACTTTCATTTTTTGCAAAAATCGAAAGTAGGCTAATATCCATTTTATTTTATTTCAAATTGATTCTATTATTTTGCATCTTACACAAATACTTAACCATTAGATAATCCATTAGATAGTTTATATTTTTATCGTTCTTATTCATTGCTTTCCAGTTTCTTCATTCCATCCTGTATATATTTTAGTTAAATTCGTTTCTCAATACTTAGCTTTATCAGATTAGTTTCTTAAGGTCTGATTCTAATATTGCAGAAGAAGGTCCAATTGAGGGGATGATGACCTCGTAGTTCCACCCCTTAAAACAACAATAACCAACTAATTAACTAACTAGGGCCAATTTTTGGATCGAAACATGTACTCATTAGATTGGAATTTGTATTGTATGGTGTACAATTTTAATTAATTATCTATTAATAAAAACGGCAATTTTCTTACATCTTCCTAAATTGTTAAATGATTTTGCATTTTATTTAATTTGTGGTATAAATTTGAAAAAAGACATGACTCTGTTAGATTAGGATTCCGATATTTCACTCATGGGTCACCTTAAGTTATTGTCGACAAGTACACTAAAGAACTTGACCAGATGGTCGAAACACAAAGTGAGTTACATACTCTTTGTCACGCGAGCTAAGCAGGTCCACCACACAACTCTCAGTTCGTACGCCAAGGAATTTGTTCTATTCTCACTTGCCTAGCGTATGTAAATGCTTGTCCCGCGCTTTCTCGGGAGCAAACAAGACAAAAAGAGTGGTCGGTTGAGTTAGGGGATGCTGCAATGAAAGGAATTCCCAGCCACTGATCCCCGTGAGACTTGCATTGAATTGATATGCGCCCCCACCTGACGTCACCACAAGTACCTCGTTACTCTCCTCTGCCTTGGATGAGATTGTAGCAAGAATCGCAGACGACATCCCTTCACCTTACATTCAGAGGAGCATGAATCTTAAAACACACACGTGGTTGATTCTAGAAGCCAGCAATAATTTAATAAGTTACAACTCATTATTTCTGTTAATAACCATTAGTGCTCCCAGGGCTGAAGTGGGGAGGTGTAGGAAACCGTACCTGACTGGATTAGTTGACACACACTGTCAGTCGTAATTTGCCCAATGACTGGGCGGGGAAACAATGTATATAATACAGTAGGATTCCCAAGGTTGCGGGTTCAAACTTGTCAGAAGTCATCGGATTTTTAAGAGCGTTAAAATCCCTCAGTATGCCTTCCTTCGGAGGGGAAGTAAAGTCGGCGGTCAAATATCATAGATTTATGGCATGGAAAAGAACCTTCCACTAACTACACTAATGTGAAGCCAAAATTTGTAGGTTAGAATTGATAACGCTCTATTAGTTCCAACGTTCGCCGCCAGGCGCTGACTGCGATGCCATCAGGTAGCCAAGTCCGCAAGCTAGGTGTCGTGGACGGTAGCATTTGGTAGCAAAAGTAGGAACTACTTGAAATTATTGTCTGCAGACCTTCCTTGAATTAAAAACAGATTACACACACTAATACAGCCAACAGAATTATCACCGGTTATCAGACACTTTCTACACACACCAAAAGTACACGGGGCTGCATGACCGCGTTGTCGCAGCCCCTAAACTAAGGAACCAACCAATCTCTCGTCCGCCCTCGGCTGGTCCGTCGCTCCGGTTGATCCGACCGTGCTCGAGCAGAACTTGCCCCGACTCGTAGCGGTGACTCACTACCCGTCACACCATTATTGTTTACAGGTAATTGTTGATATCGCTTGCCCGTTTGAGTGCTCCGTCATCTCTCGTATCGTTTCGTACAGTACTGCACAGTAATTTGTTTATTGTACATTTTGTGTGGTTTTTCAACATATCCGCAGTGAAACGTAAACACGTTACTCTTTCATTAAATGCAAAATTGGCAGTGCTACGATGACTGGACAAAGGGGAATCACTCCAAAAAATTGCCAAGGAACTCAATGTAGGCGTTATGACAATAAAAGATTGGAGAAGAAATCGGGAAGACATTGAATCTCGTACTGTACAGTAACGATAGATGGTGAAAACGCTCTTAAGAATCGCAAAACATGAAAAAGCCCAAAACAACAGTTTGGTGCTTTTCAGTCGGTCAACACGATTGTACTGAAATGAGATGGGTTATTCCCCAAACCTGAAAAAATACATGAAATTAATAAATACCCTTGGATGACCAGTTTCGATCGTCAAGCGATCATCATCAGATCCATTACACTTAGGCTATACAATCTATGTCTGATAATATGGGTGAAAATATTTACAATATGTACACTTATTTAGTTGCAGTATTAGTAATGCAACTCGCCAGTATTTTTTAGTTGTAGTGTTTATTTTTTTTGTTGAGATACTGGAAGTGGTGATTGGCCACCGGAATTTGTCTGTTTGGAGTGAATATTTCCAGTCAGTCGAGTGCAATAAGTGTCCAAGTGAACTGCTCTCAACAGGACCGCGCAAGACCCTAACCAGATAAGAAGCCTGTACAATAAAGTAAAGTACAATCAGAATTGACCATTTACAACAACCACATATTCACTCCAAACAGGCAAATTCCGGAAAAATGGTTTCAAACACCATAATGAAAAGCCTAAACTTGAACTGCTTGACCACGCATTGTAGATGTGGTTTTCCCAAGAAAGAAGAAAAGGAGCCCCGATATCTTGAGTTCAGAGATTGTTTATTTCAATGTAAATCCGTAATTTTCTGTACTTTGTAATAATCTAACCCTTTTGGCGATCTACCATACCCTCAGTCCCAAAGGTGACGGATTACAGGGGTTGCACAGTAAATAAATAAATAAATAAATAAATAAATAAATAAATAAGTAATTAAATAACACTCTTGGAAAATATTACGTGTATTAGTTATGATAATTATAATGGAGCGATTTCAGGATTACCCGTTTCCAAATCCTGATCAGATCCTGATCACTGGGGTTGAGGTTTAAATTTATATGCAAAAAATATCTAATTACATTTAGTGTTATGTGTTAGGTTGGTGTTTATGTTCGACGATGTCGAAATGTAAATGTTACATGTCAGAAAACTGTATCATAATGAGGGTCATTATAACACTATTTTTAGCCTATTTTCAATTTTGAAAAATAGGCTTATGAGATCACCTTTTGTCCGTGTGTGTGTGCGTGTGTGTGTGTGTGTGTGTGATTCGTGTGTGTGTCCCCCCCTAATAAAATCTAAACGGCTGGAGCGATTTCAATGAAACTCGGTATGTTCATAGCACTATTCCCGGCGACCTCGACCGTGCCCTTCAAATTTTGTTACGTCTCACCAATCCAACATGGCGGCTGTGCGAAATGTTTCACTAGCATTCAATATCTCCGAAACTATTACCGATATCGCCCTGAAATTGTGTACGGTAATAAAGGGTACTACTAGAAGTTCACCTATGAGACTTTCAAAAACCTGGTGACTACAAAACCAACATGGCGGTCAAGCGAAGTTGAGACTTTTAAATAGACTTTTCTCGCGGTTTAACTATCCACACGTAATGAAACTTGGTACAGCAAATGTTTATACACATTGTAATGCACAGGAGTCTAATTTAGTTCAATTGTTTACATAACCTCAAAATGGCGGCTGTGCGAAATATTTCACTGACATTCTATATCTCCGAAACTATTACAGATATCACCCTGCAATTTAGTACGGTGATAAAGGGTACTGATACAAGTTTACCTATGTATATTTCATAAACTTGTAAAGTAGAGAACGAACATGGCGACCAAGCGAAGTTGAGACTTTTAAATAGACTTTTCTCACGATTTAACCATCCAAACGTAATGAAACTAGGTACAGCAAGTGTTTATACACATAGTAATGCACTGGAGTCTAATTTAGTTCAATTGTTTACATAACCTCAAAATGGCGGCTGTGCGAAATATTTCACTGACATTCTATATCTCCTAAACTATTACAGATATTACCCTGAAATTTTGTACGGTGATAAAGGGTACTGGTACAAGTTTGCCTATGTATATTTCATAAACTCGTAAAGTAAAAAACGAACATGGCGACCAAGCGAATTTGAAATATTTTAATAGACTTTTCTCGTGATTTAACTCTCTGAGCGCAGTGAAATGTGGTACAGTAAATGATTTTGCAGATTGTAATGCACTGCCATCTAATTTAAATCAATTGTTTACATAACCTCAATATGGCGGCTGTGCGAAATTTTAAAATTAAGTTTTTATTTCTTGTGTCGTAATCATGCGATCGAAGTGAAAGTTTGAATAATGAACCTAGGCAATAATTGTCCTTGAATGGTACATAATTCTATGGCCTATACATATAACAATCCTAAATGGCGAGCTTCCGAAATATTTAGACGGTTCTCAATATCTATGAATCTTTTACAGCAACCAAACTGAATTATTTTATTTTCATAGAGACTATGAACATATGTTCACCTATAGGACTTTCATTAACCTGGTGAGCACAAATCCAACATGGAGGCGACGCGAAGTATAAATATTTAAATGGACGAGTCTCGCGAATTAACTATCCGAGTGCTGTGAAACGTTGCACGTTAAATGCTTATACAAATGTTGATCCACTGGCATCTAATTTATTTCAATTGTTTGCATAATCACAAGATGGCTGCTGTGCGTAATTTTAAAATCTCGTTTTTACTTCTTGTGTTCTAATCATGCGATTGAAGTTTGAATACCACACGTACACAATAATCTTAATGTAATAGTACAAAAATAAAAATCCAACCTGGCGACCATCTGAAATATTTAGACGGTTCTCAATATCTACGAATCTGTTACAGCAATTATACTGAAATTTTGTATGTTGTTAGAAGAAAATAACATGAGCAGGATATATGAAAATAGGCTGTATAGTTCTTCACGGAACTACTTGTTCATTATGAAACAGTTTCTCCCACCAATCAGAGCTCAAGAAAAAATTGTGTGAGCAATTAGGTAAGGATAGCATCGCACCTGCGCTGACTTCCACGGCCCCCTATTTTAAATTTCACTGCGTGGCTAGAGTCATAGTGGGGTATTTGAGGAGGCCATGGTCAAATACTAGGTATTCTCTGCGTCCCATGCACTCTGTTCACTACATAAAACTGGCGAAATCTTGACAGATATTTATGAATAATTATGTTCGAACATAAAATAGTTATAATTATCGTCGAACATAAACAGTCGTATGCAACTCGCCTATAATGGTAATTAAGACAATCGTATGGAAATTATAAAACTCGCCTCACTAGTTTTATAAGCATACTGGTGTCTTAATTATTGCCTGTATAGGTTCGTTGCATAATGTACTATTATATTACGATTCGCAGTTTGGACCTTGTTTTATATGGGTTTGTGAACTAAGTATGAGTATTATGCACGTGTATACATTTATAACAACACAATATTCTAAATAAGATAACATTAGCACATGTATTTGAATTATATTATACACACATCAAGAAAAGTGTTGCATCACCTCGGTTCGAGGATCGCCTGACCACGGACGCTGAATCTGTGGTGTTAATATTCTTATATAATGCTTTGATTACATTTCAGTGTTGCCTGCCTGATTTGCTATATGTTATTTCACTAAGGATTGCAGACGGCTCGGAGCATATATTAAAATAAAACTACATAACAGAATGTCATAAATGAGCATTCATCTGAAGATTGAAATGTAGGAGGAGCTTTTTACAGTCAGCATCTCCACTTACCACATCCTCCAACAAAGCCAGAGAAGAACTGTGGGCAGCCAAAATCAATCATCTTCCAACAGGGGTAACACCAGCAGAATGCTTACCAGCCGGGCACAACTTGGACTGGACCACTTGGAAATCATTAAACAGATTACGAGCAGTTGTTGGCAAAACTAAGGATAACCTAATGAAATGGAGATACCTACAAGAATCAACACTTTGTGAATGTGGAGAGATACAGACAACAAAGCATCTGTGTCAGTGCTTATGCTGCCCTGATTCTTGCAGTGAGGAGGAGTTGTTTAAGGCACAAGAAAATGCTATAGCAGTTGCTCGTTTCTGGGCAAAGATAGTTTGATTACATATATATATATATATATATATATATATATATATATATATATATGTATATGTATAATTCGATGATTCTCCTTTGATTTTGTATGTACAATAGTATATATCTGCCTCTGATTCGAGTAAATAAATAAAATCTGAAGCGTCAGGACGCAGGGAATTCCGGAAAACTATTAATTCAACAATTCACGGCTTCAAGTATTCATAAAACTGACATAGCCTAAGTAATGAAAGTAAGCGAAATTCCACTTTCATCCACCAAGCGGTACCCAGCGCAAGCTTATACCGCCACGAGGAAAGCTACATACGTAGGTTGTAATGGTGGCTTGGGGGAGAGCATGCTTGCCATTTGATGAAGGTATCCAATTTTAGGTGATTCGAATCCCACGTCTGCAGATTCTCTTGGTCTGCCAATTTTTGTATGGCGTTGGCCTTCATCATTGTAAAATATTACTCAACTCCACTACCTGCCATCTATATTAAATTAAAATCAACCAACGACCCTGGAATATATTTCTTCTAAGAAACCCATTACCTCGTAATCTTCAAAATTTGAAAATTTATTTGCACCATCCCCAAAACTTATACAACTGACTCACAATTCTTTTGTTGTTGTTGTTGTTGTTGTTGTTTCATTTAGGAGACTTGGGCATCGAGGTCACTCATTCACGTGTATTTGGGTGTGTGGGAAATTTAGTCAGATAACTTGTGTCATTGTGATGGCTCTGTTAGTGTGAGTACATGTAATTCAGGTGAGGATTGGGAAGGAGGTGGCCGTGACCTTAAATTAGGTACCATTCTGGCAGTTGCCTGGAATAGAAATGGGACACCACGGAAAACTAAAACACGGAGATGCTAACCCACCTCTTCTCAGTTTTACCACAGTACAGAATTAAATATCTTGACAGTGCTGGAAATTGAGCCCTGACCTCTTGGGCAACAGCCTTTCTTTCATTCTGACTTCCGCTCTTCCTTTCATTCCGTCCTTCTTTCGTTCTTCCTCTCTTTCTCATTTTCTGTTTTCTTTCTTTCTTTCCTTCATCTTTTGACCCAATAGATGAACGAAGACAATTGCTTGGATATGAATGAAGTGACTAAAAATATTGTTCCTATTCCAGAAGGGTTCTAGCCAAGGTGTGCCGATGTCTTGTAACAAACCCTCCCCAGGCATAGCATAATGCCCAGAATAATTTGCTACAGTTTAGGCGATGAAATTTAAATGTTCTTCAGTCGGCCAATAAGAGTGTACCCAAATTGTAAAGGGTGTTATTCTCTAAACCTGAAAATAACTACATGAGATTAATTAATACACTTGGAAGACTAGTTCCGATTGTAAAGCGATCGTCATGATATCATTTACACTTAAGCTATTAATCTTTGTCTATGAATATGCGGGTTAAGATACATAATTTAGAAATGGATTCCAGCACAATAATGTAGTTTAGACTATTACCATGCCATGAAAACCAAAATATCACATATTTTTTCTTTCTTCGCGGTTAAATATCGTATTTTGTGTGGGTGCTAAGAGGAAGTTCCTTGACAGTGCAATTATCTCATGTTAGTTGTGTGAGTGCCTAACATGGCCGAGCTTGTCATCCTGACATCCGCCTCCATAAAGTGCACGTAGCCTTGTACCCTGAGATCCTTCCTGTCTACAAACACTCTGATAAGAATGAGCACAAATCCTTGTAACTTGAGGGAATTGCGACATGGCACTTATTTGAGTGTCCTTTGCGTTCTTTACGACAGTGATGCATTACCGAATAACAGAAGGGATAAGGGGCGGTGAAACTCCTCCTGAAGCTTCTTGTACGTCTTATTAGTCGTAACGAGAATACGGCCAAAGTAATCAGGATATCCAATTACGGATCAGCGTTGACAGTTTGAACACATTTGAGGGATGCGAATGTCGAAGAGCATTTGATGGATTCCACTTCATTCTTTAAAATTTGAGTCATTAATGATATTCCATCAACTTCTGTGTTATAATTTTTAAGTCCCATTTACAAAATCGCCAAATATTCGAAAGCAAAAGAAACATTGTTTACTCAGTGAATATTACATTCATACCATTAGCTCGCTTTGACATTTTATTGAGAGGAGTCATATAGGTCTACAATGCTTTGGGACATGCTCTCTCTGACACACCAAAGGAAGCCCCGTCGCATATAACACGAGCGTTGGCATACCCTTTCATTGAGGCATCCAATAAAACAGCTATTAGGAGCATTCGTTTCATTAGAAGCGTATTGTACACAAAAAAAAGTGTTTAAATCGCTTGTAATACGCACCGTCCCTTGAGACTGATGTAGGTCAGCCAACACCTCTGAATTTTGAACTGAAATCCCTCATTGATGTACAAACGTGTGCAATATCAATCCTATTACATGATAATAAAGCATTCTATATTCAGTTCTAGAAATGAAGAACTTTAGTCTTGCATAATTGTGTTACAATCTTTGCGTGTAATGAAAGATATCGAAACGAAATGTACCGTATATCAACAATAAGTTTGCTTTAAAAGCTTTAAAATTAACATTAGATTACAAATTACAGGTTTCATCCAACTATATACAGTAACATCAGATGAAATGGTGCGTAACTAGGATAACTTATCAAAATGTTCAAAATATGTTCACTTTGTTGTTGAAAGTAGGAGCTTGAAACTCTTTGGTTACATTTTTAATATTACTATCCATGTGCAGAAACAGCACTTTGGTGGTAGGTAACATATTTCTATTTTTTGATCCTAATACCTAGGGAAAATGTACTGACATCTTTGGTCTTTTGAAAAAATAGACACCAGTTACTTTGATTGAAAACTGTAATTTCACTAAAGAGCCAATGCATGCATATACAAACTGCAAACATTTCAAATGAATACCCTGAAAAGTATCCGAGAAAATGTTCCTTATAATGTAGAACGATTTAACATTGTAAACATAGGACGTTCTGGGTCTCCATTTATACCGGTCACGCTCCCAAGCCACATGTGGGTGTATAACCTATAGCCCCGCATAAGAATCTCGTACGGTTTATTTTCTTATGTCCTTATAATACAGATAATTAAACCGAAGTGATTTGAGTTGAGGTATATATTCACATAGAGCTGGGAGGTGTGACTAGCAATAGAAGCGAACGGAATTGTCACATAGTGGATTTTTCAGGCGCAGCAACGTTATATCAGCTGCACCAGCAAAATTCGCTTTATGAGTACAATACAGTTGTTTCTCTTTACATCAGAAAAGTCGTTGTCAGAGCAGTTTTTAGACTTCCACAAATTCAGATCTTTCCACACATTATAAGTAGACAAACACTGTTTTGAATGTTGAAGTTATAACTACTTATTTAGCGTATGGCATACTACATCTACATAATTACAAGATAAGGAACACATCAACCGATGATGCTGATAATTGTTGTATTAAGGGGCCTAAAATAATGGTCTGGGCGATAGCGAAAATGACAATGACATGAATACCATAACGAACATTAAGTGAGACTGAAATTACTTACAAAATGGAACTCAGATTGAAATGACTTACAAAATGGAGAGTGGAAATACTTACCAAAGTAGAATTTAGAAGGAAAATACTCACAAAAGGAATTGATTGAAAAAAAACGCAGAAAATGTAGGGTAGGTTCAAAATGCGTGCGGAATGCAATGTAAAGTCGAAATACTTACAAAAGGCAATTGAAATTCAAATTACTTACAAAATGCAAATGAGATTAAAAATGCGTACAAAATGTAATTTAGATTCAAAATACTTACGAAATGCAATTGAAATTGAAAATACACAGTGCAATTTCGATTGAAAAAGCCCATTTCAGATTCAAAATACTCGCAAAGTGTAATTGAAATTCAAAATACTGACTAAATGCAATTGAAATTGAAAATGCTTTCAAAATGTATGGTAGATTCAAACTACTTAGTTGGAGTGACAAAACTTACAAAAAGCAATTTAGATTGAAAATACTTACAAATTGTAATTTAGATTCAAAATACTAACAAAATGCAATTGAGAATCAAAATACTTACAAAATGCCCACCATGCAAAATGCAATGTTGATTGAAAACACTTGCAAAATGTGTTTTAGGTTGAAAATACTTACAAAATACAATTGGAATTCAAAATATTCACTTGAGGGGAACACATTAAACATATAAATTAGCATTTACAAGAACAATAAATATTAAAATCAATGTTGATGAGAAGACACATATTCAGCAGTAAGCAAAATTATAAAATTTTCAGGTTTACTAGTTAATATTTAAATTTGAAATCCAATCAAGAACAGACTGCGTTGCATTATGAAAGTCTTTCAGGTTCCCATTATAGGCTCGGAGGCTGCAGTCCTCCACAATATGCTGGATGGTCCGTCTTTCAAATCCACAGTCGCACTGAGGTGAGGAATCCTTATTTCACTTGCATATGCTGTATTTGCAGACCCCATGTCCCCTTCAAATCCTGTTGAGTGGTTACCATGTATGGCGTGGTAGTTCCATGCCAGCTGGTTTCTTGATAGGAACAATGAAGTTTCTATATTTCTCATGGAATAAATTATTCCATACCTCAAACCATTTGTTGGCAATCTGAAAATTATTTAATTGTAGAGATTCCGCTGTTATTATGGGTGGTCGGCGGGATTTCAAGCGATGTATGGAGTGTGGAGTGGGGATTATCTTTTGATATTCCCTCAGGAGAGAGTTTTGTCTACGTAAGTCAGGTGGTGCAATGTGACTTAGAGGTGAAAGCCAGTGCCGAGGAGTGGTCCTGATGCTTTTACCATCATCTCAGCAAAATATTCTTAGGTCATTCCTGCATTAATTAACAATTTAAGGGCTCATTCTAAGAACCAGTCCAGTCCGAAAATTAAATTGTTTAGAACAGTATAGCTTCATTTGTGCTGGCTGAAATAAAGATTGCTTTTAGACATGCTGCTGTCTCACTAACAGCTTTACATTGTACATAAAGGAAATATATTTTTATGAGGATATTTGAGAAAAACTATAAAAACCTTTGGACTAGTCTGGTTTTGTACAAAATCTTAGTTGAATACAAAATATGAAAAACATTTTAATCCATAAATACGATTATTTATTGTGTAAATCGTAGCAAAGAACAAATCATTGTTGAATGCCAAACATTCCAGGTAGTTAATCATCATGAAAAGGCATTGCAAAAGCATTGGACTTGTCTTCTTTTTGTAGAATGCCCAATGTTTTACACTCGTATATAACCCGACCTGTCTGCTTTGTGGAGACAGCAATAATATCTACACGTTGAGCTGGCCTTGAAGAGGAATAATATGTGTTTGTCAGCTTGGTGTCCCATGGCGAAGCCCCACACAAGACACGGCATAAACATAGAAAAATTGCTGAGTTTTAATTCACTGTCCGTGAAAGCCAATATACCATCTTTACGGAAGTATCAGATCCGTGGATGCCATTAAAACGTGTACAAATCTCCAGCAACAGTTAAAGTATCTTACTAATGTATCATTTCACACTAAATACAATCATAAGAGAAAACTTCTTTTGTTACATTGCGTGGGATATTATTAACACTGTTACTCGCTACTGAGTCGCCGAAGGGCGCATCGTCGCGTTTAATGTTGGACTGAGAGTATTCGTTTACACAGATAAAGGGAATGGCTGTCTCCTCTCCTTTATAACAGTCTGTTTGAAAGGTACAAGAAGTTTCAAAAATTGAGGTATTATTACATAGCAACAATAAGAATAACTAGTGGACCCGTGCGAGAAATCTCGCATGTTCATAAGTCACACTTTCCCCAATAGGTTTATAATGAGATACTTAAGGAGAAAGGTTGTTATCCTAGACGACAACTCATAGTTGCAGCTTGTTAGACCATCAGTATTTGCAAATCGCATTAGAATGCAATTCGTCACTGCTAATGTCATTTTTTTTGCCAAGTCCATTGATTGACAGCTTAGCTGTAACACTAATTGGTTATTCAATATTTATGAAATTATACGATTTGAGTACTCATTCCTTTGATTTACTGTTTCTGAAATCCATGCAAAATGAGAAAGGAAAGACCTCAGAATGTTAAAATGACATGAAACAGGCGTCATACCGGCAAAATGTGAAATGGACAACAATTATGGAGCGTATTTTCCTGCAGAAACAGTATCTGCAAATCGCTCACTCCGTACAATTTTAAGTCATTTTTTGAAGAAATTATAGATATTTATGAAATTAGACTGCAATTCGCCACTGCTAATGTCTATTCTCTTTCAATTGATTGCTCATTTGTCACGAATGGTCACTTGTGAGCGCCACAGGAGGGATCTATACTACTGAAATAATATATACTAGTGGACCCGTGCGCGCATGTTCATAAGCCACACTTTCCCCAATAGGTTTATAATAAGAGACTTAAGGAGAAGGGTTGTTCTATTTTTATTTGAACCAAATGATTACAGAACACTAACTTATTTACGTTTCAAATGTCCCTACGGCCAAAATACGAACTGAACAGCAATGGTGTTGCGTATTTTCCTACACCTACAGTATTTGCAAATCGCACACTTCTTACAAAAATTGATATTTATGAAATTAGAATGCAATTCGTCACTGCTAATGTCGTTTGTGTGCTGAGTCCATTGATTGACAGCTTAGTCGTAACACTCACCGGTTATTCAATATTTATGAAATTATTCGATTTGGGTAGTCTACTCATTCCTTTAAGTTAGACTACTGGTTCTGAAATCTACGCTAAATTATAAAGGAAAGACCTCAGAATGTTAAAATGACATGAAACAGGCGTCACAGCGGCCAAAATGTGAAGTGGGCAGCAATTATGGAGCGTATCTTCCTGCAGAAACAGTATCTGTAAATCGCACACTTCATACAGTTTTTTAATAGTCACTTTCATTTGAATGTTCATTTGTCACGATCGGTCGCTTGTGAGCGCCGTAGGAGGGATCTATACTACGGAAATAATATATATGATGATTCTACAGGAGTAAGCGCACCTAGCGTGTAACCGCGGGTTAATAAATCATTATTGTGACATTCTCATCTCTGTAGATTTATGACTCCTAAATTAATATTATATTAGGGACAACACTTTGGCTTTCGCGGTGACCCACGATCACTTGTTTTCCAATTAATTATCTAATCTTATCCTGACGAGAGAACCTAGGTCTAGGAGCCTAGACATACTATCTCTTATATGGAATCACAAGTTCGCCCCTAGACACTGCTAGTTAGAGGAACAAGATGAGTTATTCTTTCTTGCGTCAAGGTAAAAGCCAGACTTGGAAAAAGGGGGAGTTTAAGAGTAGTTACTTAGTTGTTAATGTTTCTTTCGGAATGTTGCTAATATCTTTTCAATACAAATAGCATTTTATTTCAAAAAATTTGAATAATATTCAAAATAGAATGAGAAACACCAGTGACATTGATTGAAAGGGTAAATAACACTTTCGTTATTTCGTTACTGTTAAAAGTAACGGTGTTACTCGATGTAATTAATAACTTACTTAATCCCTCGATCTTGTAAAGTGACGTTTACTAGTAACGGCATTACAGTTACTGAATATAATTAGTAACATCCTTAATCCCTCGTTACTGTAAAGTAACGATGACTAGTAACGGCGTTACAAATAACGCGTCACTGCCCATACCTCATGAGAATGCTATTTTCTACAGTTCTTTTCGTGAGACTGACGTACAAATTTGTTAGAATTCTTTTATAATACTCTGGTTCTGGTAGACCATTTCTCCCACACCCCAACCCATTTTGCAAATAAATATTACATTTTGAATTAGAGTTTTAAGAATTCTCATTCCAAAATAATCATGGTGGGCAAGACGTCATTTTCGGACGAATGATGGCGGGTTCTCAAGAGGGAACTCTTTTCATTAGTGAAACAATTTTCAAGATACTAGGATAGTTTGACTGATACAAACAAAACTTAATCTGCTCCTCCATTCTTTTCCCCTACTGGCGATCATGTGTATTCGGGCTACCGTTTGTTGTATGTCCATGTGTCTCTTCGTGTATTCGATAGCTCTTTTCTCTCAGAAACAAACTGGTCATATGGTGTCGGGTGTTCCAAAGAGTGCCGCCCAACTAGCAGGAACCAAAGACGACAGCTAATGCTTCAGTTACACTGTACCTCGTCTAGTGGTTACCTTCATAGGACCTTCCAAGTATAACAATTTACAGGCGCATCGTTGCATGACAATTTCTTAGGAGTTCTTCTATTCGCAAGGGAACATCGCATCGCAAATGCATCTAATTTAAGTTTTTCCCCCAAAATTTTGATCTTATTTTGATACCAGGGGGCGTGGTAGAGTAGTGGCCAAGCTTCTTGCCTCTCACCTAGGGTTCGATTCCCAGCTAAAGAATGTGAAATTGTGTCCTGTGGTACGGATTTCACGTAAAAATAAAGTCGGTGAAATATTTCGCGCGGCAATCATGTTGGATTTGTGAAATCTATTATAATTTGAAGGACACAGACGAGGTAGGAAAATTAAGTAGTATGACCTTACTGAGTTTCATTTAAATCGTTCCAGCCGTTTAGACCTAATTGGGATGCACACACACTCGTACATGTACACATATAAACACATGGACAAAAGGTGATCTCATAAGTCTATGTTTCATATGATGAAAAATAATGAGGGAAATAAAAGATAGGATTAAGAAAAACCCTCAACCCTCAATGAACGAGGATTGAGGAACTTGTAAAGAAGTAGAGTCATACAAGGTGGAGTGAAAAGGGAAAGAGGAGAGGGTCCTCCCCAAAGTCCATGGTAAAAGGGAATAAACGAACCCAGCTTAGGAATCCCTCAGGGCACCATCACCCGAAATCACCAGCCGTGATCTATTGAGGGCTTAGCACCATCCAGGGTGCACCGTGCACTCTGCCTCCTTTACGTCCTTTTCTGGGAGGCAGTACATTAGATACTCGGAAAATAAGAAGAGATCCGATCTCTCGATGAACGAGTATATAAGGAAAGAATAGAGAAGGGCCAAGTAGAGTGGGTAAATGAAGGATTTTTTACTGACTAAACAATTTCAGTTCATAGACCTTACAGCATTCTCACAGTCAAACATCAAAAGTACACCTGATTTATTAAAATTGCAGTATCACAAAAAAACATTAGCCATTATAAGAGAATGTGAGAAAATTGCCGTATTGATTAATCATCATCATCATCATCATTTATTGCATGTGACGGGCCATTAAGACCCATAGCAGAAAAACAAGGGTATACAATTCTTGATTACAATATAAATAGCAAGCATAACATAATATATAACATTGTACTTCATAACAGGAAGAATGATTTCAGCTTCTCAAATAATGGTTGCATATATTAGACCAACGATTTCTATCCCTGGCATCTTCCATACTTGCATCTGGATCTACGTACCTGGTTCAGTGCCAACATAACTCGATCTTTCCATCTCGTTCTTGATCGACCTCTTGGACGTTTCCCGTTGGCTGAAAATTGAACACACGGTTCGGGAGAGTACCTTCAGCTCTGATAATGTGTCCTAACCATTGTAATAGATAATTAATTAAAATGCTCCGCCAATCAATACAAATTGTATTCAAATTAGTACATGTTTCGATCCAACAATGGGATCTTCTTCAGCAAACCAGTATGAAAAGGCATCCCCAGAGTGTTTTGAAAAGTATATTCAAATATTTAGAACCTTTGTTTAACCAAATTATTTGTGGACATAAACTTCATTACTATTATTAACAGTAATATACCTCTTCTTGGGTTTCAATTAATACTAAAATGAGCTCACAAATAAGGATGAAATATCCATTTTATTTTATTTCAAATTGATTCTATTTTTACATTTTACAAGAATACTTATCCAGTAGATTTTATATTTTCATCGTTCTTATTCATTATTTTTCCAGTTTCTTCATTTCATCCTGTATATATTTTACTTAATTTCATTTCTCAACAGTTTTATTAACCCTTTGAATTTCAAGGTAACGATCTGTCGTTACGATGTTCGTTCCAAAACTATCAGGGTAACGATCCATCGTTACCGGACTTTATTATTGATTAATTCGTTATTTTTACGCTTGATAGAAGCAATTTTCAGGAAATTTGAAGAAGGCAATTGTAACTCACGTTTAAATTCCACAGAAACCTCTGACAATTTGTATTTATATTAATTCTTAGAGTCTGACACATGTGCTCACAGAGTTTCATGTCTTGTTTACGTCATGGTTGGTGGCTAACTTCCGTGTAATTTTCTGAGTTTTCGTTGGTAATTTCGGAATTTTGTCATTTACCAAGCTATCAAATAATATAGAGTTTCTTTAAACATGAATAGTAGACTTGACAAGTGAATTCCATTTCCCAAAATTACTTCAAAAATTTCAAATCTGAAATTTATAATTTTCTTTTCCATTTTCTTAAACATTGAAATCATATGACTCAGAGACATCGCTGATTTTCAGGATTAACAAGTGATTTATTCACTATGATTATAGAATTTTATTTTAATATCTTTAATGGCCTCTCTTTCATCTCATTTTAAAAGAGGTGTGTGCACAGCTTGGTAAATATGGCTGACAGTTTTCACACATCCATCGGATGAGAGTTTGAAGGTGAAAGGGCTAAATTTGTTTCTTGTGGTTTAATTTTAATTTGCTGAAGAAGGTCCCATTATTGGATCGTAACATGTAAATTTGAATGAAATTTGTACTGATTGGTGGAGCATTTTAATTAATTATTATTATTATTTATTATTAATTATTATTAATTATTATTAATTATGAAAAAATCTACTAGACTTATATCCATTTGATCAGCTAGTAGGCTACAGTGAGTTGGCGGAAGAAGTTAGGAAGCTGTGGCATCAGGGGAAGGTCACTAGCAAGAAAGGTTATACCGACCTTCTTGAAGATAAATACCTAAGCTTTCAGCATTCAGATCAGTCAAATAACGAGGATGCAACATAAACCATATTAAACACACGCGTAACAGTTAAAATTATCATAAACCGTCCTAGTAGGCCTACATAAAGTAATCAGATGATTGTCAAATTGCTGTATAATGGTGTTGTGGATTGGAGTCCACCTTCAACTGTATAGTCTAATAATAGAAGTAGCGGCTTCGGTGGCGTAGTTGATAGCATACTGAACTGCTGTGCCCAAGATCGCGGGTTCAAACCGGGACGAAGTCGTCGGATATTTTAAGAGCGTTAAAATCCTTTAGTGCGCCTTCCTTCGGAGGGCATGGCATGTAAAAGATCCTTCCACTAACTAAACTTGTGTGAAGCTAAATTTCTAGGTTAGATTTCGTTGTAACGCCCTATCAAAGTTCCAACGTTCACCACTAGGTGTCAGCGGCGAAAGTTGGAACTACTTGAAATTGAACGGAACTTGTAGCCTAACCCATGGGGGTCCGCTTGAAGCAGCTACAGCCTCGGGCGAGCCGAGCACGTACTCGGACACTCCCGGCACTAAAAGCCATACGCTAAATAAATAAATAAATAAATAAATAAATAAATAAATAAATAAATAAATAAACAAATAAATAATAAATAATAGAAGTGCACATACGTCAATTAGAAACCATTAATTTATCGTGACCTCGTGGGTTTAGTGTGTCACAGAGTAAAAAGGTTTGAAATGTCTATACCATGCAGAGAACTGTATCTGAGTATCAATTTGTTTACCAGATTTTACAGACCTTACTGTGAAAGTAAAAGACAGGACTTATTCACACGGTTCCTGCTTGTAGCCTAAGTCTCTGGCTCATCTCTATGGATGAGTGAGCGTGGTTTGTTTGATCTGGTTATGCTAATTCGGCTATACTACTGCTCTACTTTCCCGAGAAGCTGCTGACTCGTCTTAGGGGCAAGGTTACTGGCATCGTGGTCTTGCTGTTCACGCAGCACAGAAGTCAGCTCACGAATTACACAAAGTGTAAGTGAAATAAAACTAAGCTATTTTGTTTCAATAGTATTATTATCATCTTATTGTTAATAATATTATTATTTTTGATTCCGGCCATCTATGGACCACGTGAATTACCTTCCTCACGATTCTGTCTTCTTTGTTGAGTTTAGTTTTTTCTAGTAGGTATTCTTTTTCATCCTTTGACTGTGTTCTTTCCATCTTTCATCCGTCGTTGAGCGTTTATTGTGTTTTTTTCTGAAAATCCTGAGTGTTCTATTCTTATTTCGAAACGTTACCTTGTTTAGAATTTCTTCTATTGTAATATTCAGGTCTGTTAAATTCTATTTCACTTCAATAAACCAATAATTTTAGTTTTGAAATGTATGTCAAAATGATTAAATAATATTTTTAGTCAACCTTTTCGTATTCATTTGGACCTTGTTACCATTTTAATATTATTTTATTTTTATTTTCATTATTATACTCTCAAGCCTCCGTGGCTTAGGCGGCAGCACGCCGGCCTCTCACCGCTGGGTCCGTGGTTCAAATCCCGGTCACTCCATGTGAGATCTGTGCTGGACAAAACGGAGGCAGACAGGTTTTTCTCCGGGTACTCCGGTTTTCCCTGTAACAATTTCATTCCAGCAACACTCTCCACTATCATTTCATTTCATCTGTCATTCATTTAATCATTGCCCCAGAGGAGTGCGTCAGGCCTCGGCAGCCGGCACAGTTCATATCCTCGCCGCTAGATGGGGGCTTCATTCATTCCATTCCTGACCCGGTCGGAGACTGGAAGCAGGCAGTGGATTTTCATTTTCATTATACTCTCTGCATGCTCCACTATAGTCATAGTACTACAGTACATGCTCTTATCTAACATCATGGAATTGTGTAATTTAAAACACAATCTTTGCTGTATAGCCTACGATTTGCTGATGGGTGATGATCTCGATTCTCTTTCATTGCTGTAAGTCCAAAAAGTTCACGTATTTTGAAAATGGTTTAACATAATATGTTCTGATTAGAACAGACTTATGGATCAGCCAGTAGCCTTCTACGAAAACACTGTTTATTAATATTTCTCTCTCGATTTTCACTGCACTACACTCATATATTAGATCGTCCACTGTTTAGAGTTCTCCGTTACAGGAACACTCGAGGAAGCGTTCAATTTTAAGTCTGTGTAGATACGAGTTGATATTTCCATGTCCTGTTATTATTTTGTTGTCAAGTTTGGCGTGAGATTTATTTTGATTGTTAGTCTGCTTTCTACTGTTCGGAAGAATTGCTGTACTGTGGCCCTATATTTAGCCAGGTTTCATTAAAAAAAATTGATTTCACTCCTTTCTTGTCTCATTCGACGTATTGTTTGCTAATATCTACGTCTCCATACAACTATTTGGTCCCACTCTATAAGCATACCCTCTCGTCCTCGTCGAACATGTTTGAAGTTTAGTTCCTTCAATAAATTATAAAATGTTGTTGGTCAAAAACCTAGCAAATCTGTGTCCACATTCAGAGCGATAAGAACTTTATCGATCGTAGGAAACTCATTGCGAAAGAAGAACTGGTGACCTCTCTTTTATAGCATTCTTTCATTTCACCTCAACTCATCAACTCTTTCCAAAATATTTGCCCTTGGTTACTATTTCTTAGGCGACTGTAAAATGTGGTTAGCTTTATATTCTCGAACTATTCGACACACATAAATTGCACTAACACCCATGGAATGAGCTGCTTTCCTTACTATGGCAGAATTTAGTGCATTGGGGTGAATTTCCAGCTCGATCTTATACGTGTTTAGCACAATATGCGTTTCAGTGCAACTCACTTGTCAGTGCTTTTCGCTAAAGCTACTTCTTTGTTGGAGAAATAAGACTCGCATTGTCTCCGGCTGTGTCCACGACCGCAAATTAATTGTATAAAATCCGCGTACACATAATAAAAAATAATTGTTGCCTAATCGTAATCAGTGAAGAACTAATTTATTAATTAAATACATAAACTAAAAATAAATAATAAAATCATAACTCCGAATAAAAATAGAAATCGCACTCACTCGCTTCACATGTAAGCGTACGTTCGACAGGCACAACTCTACGCACCCCTTGCGGGCAGCCCTGGGATCACGCGCACAGCTGTTTTTACTTCCACTGTCTCGACTCGGTGAACAGACCTTAGTAGTGGCCTTTGTCACCGTACAAAATTTCAGGGTGATATTAGTAATAGTTTCGGAGATATAGAATGCCGGTGAAATATTTCGCACAGCCGCCATATTGGATTGGTGAGTAGTAATGAAATTTGAAGGGCACGGTCAAGGTCGGCCGAAACAGTACTATGGCCTTACCGAGTTTTATTGAAATCGCTACAGACGTTTAGAAGTTATTAGGGGTACACACACATAAACACGGACACACATACACACACGCACACACAAACACATGATCGAAAGGTGATCTCATAAGCCTATTTTTTGCATAAATGAAAATAGGCTGAAAATATACACCACTGAAGAAATCGTTTAGTTCAAATCATTATTTCCTAAGATGTTGTATGTAAGTAAATTGATAACGAAGCATTTCGGTGGACATATTTGGCTCTGTGATAAAGCGTTAGTCTTTTACCCGTTTGGCCGGGGTTCAAAATCTATCAGA
The DNA here is from genome assembly GCA_946902985.2 of Meconema thalassinum. NCBI lineage: Eukaryota > Metazoa > Arthropoda > Insecta > Orthoptera > Tettigoniidae > Meconema > Meconema thalassinum. Next base: position 613,356,933 of record OX336388.2, read on the forward strand.
GTTGGTTGTTTCTTCTTGAATTTTTTAATATTTATTGTTTTGTAATTACACAGACGTTATAAAATTAAGCATCATATTGTCATATTACTCTGGAATATCTCTTATATAAAAACAAGTGTCCTGACTGACTGACTGACTGACTGACTCATCATCGACCAGCCAAAACTATTGAAGTTAGAATCATGAAATTTTGAGGATATGTTCGTGGTAAGTCGAAAACGCGCACTAAGGAAGGATTTTTGGATATTCAGGTTCTAAAGGGGTGTTAAGGGGATAGACCTGCATTTCATTGAATAACAATATCTCCCGATTGGTTTCATTGGGAGATGTGATACTCGGCATATACACTCATCATTAAAAATAAGAAGACACGTGTCTGAGGGTTTTTCGATGTGAAGTATATTATGAGGTGAAAGGGGTGAAAAGTAGGGGTTGAAGGATTCCTAACGGAGCGTGTATCTCTTAAACGACATAGGCGATGAGTTTGAAACTCAGTGGAAAAAAATCAGCTTAAAAAATAAGTAAATAGGTGTTTGACCGTTTTTTCATAAATATAATTTAAGGGGCCAATAGGGAGGGGTGAAATTCTGGGGGGGAAAAAACAGGAAAGAAAGTGTCCTAACTGATTGACTGACAGACTCACTCATCAAACTCAGGAAAAAAAACTTCTTAAAAATAAGTAAATAGGTGTTCGACACTCTTTTTCATAAACCCAATTTAAGGGGTCCTTTGGGAGGGGTGAAGTTCTGAAAAAAGGAAATTGAGAGAAAAAGTCCTGACTCACTCACCATTGCCCAGCCAAAATTATTGAAGTTAGACACATGACATTTCGGGGAATATGATCATTGTATGTCGGAACCGTCCACTAAGGGAGGATTTTCGTATATTCAGGGGGTTTTAAGGGGGTTAAAACTGCATTTCATTGAATAACAATAACTCCCGATTGGTTTCATTGGGGGATGTGTTACTCGGCATATGCACACATAAAAAATAAGAAGACATGTGTCTGAGGGATTTCGATGTGGTGTATATTATGAGGTGAAAGGGGTGAAAAGTGGGGGTTGAAGGATTCCTAACGGAGCGTGTATCTCTTAAACGACATAGGCGAGGAGTTTTAAACTCAGCGGAAAAAATCAGCATAAAAGATAAGTAAATAGATGTTCGATCGTTTTCTTTTTCTTAAATTCAATGTACGGGGCTCATGGGGAGGGGTGAAATTCTGGAGGGGGGGGGGGGGCGGAAAGAAAGTGTCCTAACTGATTGACTCACTCACTCACTCTTCAAACTCAGGGAGAGAAAACCGCTTAAATATAAGTCAATAAGTGTTTGACGGTTTATTTTTCATAAATCAAATTTAAGGGGTTCATTGTGAGGGGACAAATTCTGAAAAAAAAATGAAAGAAAATGTCCTGACTCACTCACTCACTCACTCACTCATCGTCCAGCCAAAATTATTGAAGTTAGAAACATGACATTTTTGGGATATGTTCGTTGTATGTCAAAACCATACACTAAGGGAGGATTTTCGGATATTCAGGTTCTAAAGGTGTCTTAATGGGGTTAAACCTGCATTTTATTGAATAACAATATCTCATGAGTGGTTGCATTTGTGGATGTGATACTCGGCATATAAACTAATCATTAAAAATAAGCAGACATGTGTCTAAGGGTTATTCGATGTGGTGTATATTATAAGGTGAAAGGGGTGAAAAGTGAGGGTTGAAGGATTCCTAACGGAGCGTGTATCTCTTCAACGACATACGCGAGAAGTTTGAAACTCTGCGAAAAAAAAAAACAGCTTAAAATAAGTACATCGGTGTTCGACCGTTTTTTCATAAATTCAATTTAAGAAGCCAATTGGGTGGGGTGAAATTCTAGAAAAAAAAGGAGAGAAAGTGTCCTGACTGACTGACTCACTCACTCACTCATCAAACTCAAGGGAAAAAGACAGCTTCAAATATAAGTTAATAGGTGTTCGAGCGTTTCTTCATAAATCCAATTTAAGGGGCGCATGGGGAGGGCATAACATTCCGGTAAAATAATTGAAAGAAAATGACCTGACTGACTCACTCACTCATCATCGCCCAGCGAAAACTATTGAAGTAGGAAAAATTAAATTTTGGGAATATTTTCGCTCTATGTCGCAAACGTCAACTAATGAAGGATTTTTGTGTATTCGGGTTCTTAAGAGGTGTCAAGGGGGTAAACGTGCATTTCATTGATTAACGATATCTCACGAGTTGTTTCTTTGGGGATGTGATATTCGGCATATAAACTAATCATTAAAATTAAGCAGACATATGTCTAAGGGTTTATCGATGTGGTGTATATTATGAGGTGAAAGGGGTGAAAATTGGGGGTTGAAGGATTTTTAACGGAGCGTGTATCTCTTAAACGACATAGGCGAGAAGTTTGACATTCAGCGGAAAAAAAACAGCTTAAAATATAAGTAAATAGGTGTTCGACCGTTTTTTCATAAATCCAATTTAAGGGGCCCTTGGAGAGGGGTGAAATTCTGGGGGAAAAAACAGGAAAGATAGTGTTCTAACTGATTAACTCACTCACTCATCAAACTCAGGGGGGAAGAACAGCTTAAAAAGAAGTAAATAGGTCTTCGACCGTTTTTTTTAATCATAAATCCAATATAAGGGATTCATGAAAGGGGTGAAATTCTGAAAAATAAATGAAAGAAAATGTCCTGACTTACTCACTCACTCATCATCGCCCAGCCAAAATTATTGAAGTTAGAAACATGAAATTTTGGGGTTGTGTTCGTTGTATGTCGAAAACGTCCACCAAGGGAGGATTTTTGGATATTCAGGTTCTAAAGGGGTGTTAAGGGGGTAGACCTGCATTTAATTGAATAGCAAAGTCTCCCGATTGGTTTCCTTGGGGGATGCGATACTCGGCATATAAACTCATCATTAAGAATAAGAAGACACATGTCTGAGGGTTTTTTCGATGAACTGTATATTATGAGGTGTATGTGTGAAAAGTGGGGGTTGAAGGATTCCTAACGGAGCAAGTATCTCTTAAAAGACAGAGGCATAAAGTATGAAACTCAGGGGGAAGAATCAGCTTGAAAAATAAGTAAAAAGGTGGTCGATCGTTTTTTTTTTTCATGAATCCAATTCAAGGGGCCAATGGGGAGGGCTGAAATTCTGGAAGAAAAAGTCCACTAAGGAAGGATTTTTGGATATTCACTCTCATCGACCAACCAAAACTATTAAAGTTAGAATAATGATATTTTGGGGATATGTTTGTTGTGTGTCGAAAACGTCTACTAAGGAGGGATTTTTGGATATTCAGGTTCTAAAAGGGTGTTAACAGGGTTAAACCTGCATTTCATTGAATAAAAATATGACACGACTATGACGCGAGCGAAGCCGCGGGTACCTGCTAGTATATATATATAATTAAAACAAAATTCGCCACCGGATTTGCACGAGAGACATCTAACAGCAACCAGATGAACTATGAGGGTGACAAACAAGGCCAACTGGATGTGAACTGCGTACCGGCCTGGACGTTGGAACAGCTGTATTTGAAAAGTTTCCACTTATGGCCGCTAGAATGCAGTCGCCCTAATAGGATTATCTTATGCGAAACCTTTCCGACAGATGTCATGACTGGTCTATGTGGGACTCCATTGGTTTGCCTTCCGTTGGCATTTAATATCCATCGAATTTGAAGAATGACAAGTTGATAATACGATTTTTTTTATTTTAAAGCGTTTGTAACAGCCTATTGTGTGTTATTTGAAAATGTTATTTGAACTAAAGTGCAAAACGATCCCACATAGTAACTGTTCTCTAGCTGTCGGTACTTGTTCAGGATATTAATTAATAGTATACTTTTACTGCAGTCAAGTAGCAATCGAAAATAAAGAATAAGCATGTACACTAATATTGCGCTCTGGCGATTTGAATTGCATAGTCTTTGATTGATTGTTTACTTTTACGACAGAGCTCTAAGCGGTAGCGTTCACATGATTGTCCACATAGTTTGCATACACACGTCCCTGTACATTCATGGAAAGATTTGATGAGTTAAATACTGTAAGGTGGTGAAAACCATGGACAGCGAGACGTGTAAACTCAAATTTGGATGTTGCCCACGTCCGGTGGATCATGTCTCCGATTCCATAAAATTCTTGCGAAATGTCTTCTCTTTTTTTCGTCAATGATGTTAGTAATTTTTCCGAGGCTCTGATGCTTCGTAGAGGTAAATAGTTTCTAAGGTCTTCAACCAAGAAATGGTTCTATTATACTCCTTGATAAAGACAAAGTGGAAAACTAAACCAGAACAAGACAAAAGTAATGAAGTTTCGCAAAGGCGGACGAATATCCTCGAAGGATGTATTCACATGTGGGAATCACACTTTAGGCATAGCGAAGGCGTACAAATATTTAGGGGTAACTCTGCAGGTCACCGGATTCACCTTCACAAGACATGTTGAGGAAATATCAATCTCCGCAATAAAAGCCACAATGGAAGTCAAAATACTTCATAGCCTCTCACTAGAAACAGCAATTTCACTGTTCAATCTGAAAATCGCCCCATTAGCATCATAGGCAATTGAAATAATTTGGCCACACTTGAACTACAAAAACATCAAAGACCTGCATAGAGTCAAAGCCAGATACCTCAAGAAAACCCTGTTCGTATCGATGTACGCCTCAACCAGATTAGTTTATCAACTGGTGGGAACAAAGACATTTATAGAAGACCTAATATTAAAACACAACCTGATTCAATCACAAGCATGCATCAAGTTCCTGGAAGAAAGAGCCCAGAAATGAACAGAAATAGACCCCGATTTCCACCACACCCCAGTCATGAAGGAGAAGGAATGGAGATCAGCAGGCTATGAACTACGACACCTCTTCACCCGAGGAGCAATACACGGTTCCACCATAAAATCTGCAACAAGAAATATTACCACAACGCCGACAGTCAATGCGGCTGTGAACTCAGCAAACAATCCTGCACACAGTATCACATATTTGAATGTACACAAAGAACAATGCCAATCTCGCACTATGCAAAGGACGAATGTCAATGATATCTCTTATGTCATAATTCTGTACACATTGTGTTTAATTCCAATAATAAAATATAATGTTAATTTTACTTCTTTATTTTAATTTAATTTTCATTATTTTGCTTTGTTTTAATTGGATTATTTCTGTTTCATTTTATTGTTTATTTCTATTTTTGTAGACTATGTACTGATTAGTTAAAACATTATCCAGCGTCATAGTTCAAGGGGACACAGGTAGACTATAATATTTGCTTTCCTACAAGAAAATTTAATGAAATAGGAAAATATTACCGTAAGTCAATAAATTGTATTTCTTGAGTACAATGCACCAGTTTCGGTTACATTGTAGGCCTAACCCTATTCAGCAAACAGTAGTTTATGTAAGTGACGTTGCAAGATTTACACCATTTTTTATAAAAAGGCTGATTTCAAAACTATTTCCAAAATAACTTACTGAGTATCTAAAATAATTAAAAATGTTCTAAAAGATTAAAATTCTGATCTGTTACAAATTTTAGATTAGCGATGAAAGATAAATCTATTGAAAAGACAGCTCGAAGTGGAAATGTCAATGATGTGGAACTGATGTAATAATTCCTTGACATTTCTTTGAGGTTGGGATGATTTGTAATTTTTATCATATGTTTACGTTGAGATAAAAAGCTTCATGATATGTTACTGTGAAAATTAGTCCAATAAAATACAGTAATTTTAAATGGAAGGAGCATTTGTTATTAGTTGGTAGCCCTCGTGGCCCTAAAGAAAACGAGAAGATTTGTAGTAATTAGGATGAATGATTCAACCATTAGGACCTTTGATGATACAAGCTATTTTTATGATTGGCGGATAATGCTGTATAAAGCCACAATTATATAAAGGGTTAACTTACAATTCTATACAGGTTAGAAATGTTAGGCATTTCTTAGTAGCCGAGAACATATCATTCCACTGGTCGAAAAATGCCCGTACATATGTTGTAGTCAACAATATGTCTATTATTATTTTATTATTTATTTATGATTTCAAAGTTTTTCTCATTTATTAGTTACTAGCTGAAGTACCCGTGCTTTGCTACGCGTCAAAAATAAATTAAAATGTGAAGGTGACAGTTAAAACAGGGGATAGGCGAGGTGCTGCGCAGAAGGAGATTAAGGATGGAACATTTTGTCCAACTACACCGTTCGGTGTTGACCGTGTTTTATAGCACAAATTTAGGTTTTACTCGCTAACGGTTGGAGATAACTTTCGGATAGAAAATGTAATTTTAAACCTCGTATATGCCATCAAAAGTTTGCTATTTCTTAGCGTTCTCTTTTTATTTGAAATGGAAATATGAAAGTTTTAAACCAAAGGGTGTAGTGACGTCACTAAAATGGTCGCCATCTTTAAATAGTGCAAAGTATTTAAATCAAAAGTAACCTATATGTTAACCAGGTAAATCAGCTACTTCATTGTACAATTCATGTAAATTGGACCAGAGGTACTTGCGTGATTGAGTAATACACAGACACACACCATCTCATTTTTAGCCTCACTTCGCACGCGTCATAGTCGTGTCATATTGTTATTCAATGAAATGCAGGTTTAACCCCGTTAACACTCCTTTAGAACCTGAATATCCAAAAATCCCTCCTTAGTAGACGTTTTCGCCACGCAACAAACATATCCCCAAAATATAATTCTTCTAACTTCAATAGTTTGGGGTGGTCGATGAGAGTGAACATCCAAAAATCCTTCCTTAGTGGACGTTTTTCTTCCAGAATTTCACCCCTCCCCATAGGCCCCTTAAATTGGATTTATGAAAAAACGGTCGAACACCTATTTATTTTATTTATATAATTATTTATTTATTTATTTATTTATTTATTTATTTTTAAGCTGATAGATTTCCTCCGAGTTTCAAACTCCTCGCCTTTGTCGTTTAAGAGATACACGCTCCGTTAAGAATCTTTCAACCCCCACTTTTCATCCCTTTCACCTCATAATATACACTACATCGAAAAACCATTAGACATGTGTCAGCTTATTTTTAATGATTAGTATATATGCCAAATATCACATCCCCAAATGAAACCAGTCGTGAGCTATTGTTATTTAATGAAATGCACGTTTACCCCCTTAACACCTATTTAGAACCTGAATATTCAAAACTCTTTCCTTAGTGGACGTTTTCGACATACAACGAACATTTCCCCGAAATGTCATGTTTCTAACTTCAATAATTTTGGCTGGGCGATGATGAGTGAGTGAGTCAGTCAGGGCATTTTCTTTCATTTATTTTTGATAATTTCACCCCTCCCCTTGAACCCCTTAAATTGGATTTATGAAACAAACGGTCGAACACCTATTTACTTATTTAAAGCTGTTTTCCCCCTGAGTTTGATGAGTGAGTGAGTCAATCAGTTAGGACACTTTCTTTCCTGGTTTTTTTTTCAGAATATCACCACTCTCCAAGGGCCCCTTAAATTGGATTTATGAAAGAAAAAAAAACGGTCGAACGCCTATTTACTTGTATTTTAAGCTGTTTTTCCCGCCGAATTTCAAACTTCTCGCCAATGTCGTTTAAGAGATACACGCTCCGTTAAGAATCCCTCAACCCCCAATTTTCACCCCTTTCACCTCATAATATACACCACATCAATAAACCCCTAGATATATGTCTGATTATTTTTATTGATTAGTTTATATACCGAATATCACATCCCCAAAGAAACAACTCATGAGATATCGTTATTCAATGAAATGCACGTTTACCCCCTTAACATCTCTTTAAAACCCGAATAAACAAAAATAATTCCTTAGTTGACGTTTTCAACATACAGCGAACATATTCCAAAAATTTCATTTTTCCAACTTTAATAGTTTTCGCTGGGCGTGATGAGTGAGTGAGTCAGACAGGACATTTTCTTTCAATTATTTTTACCAGAATTTCACCCTTCCCCATGGGTCCCTTAAATTGAATTGATGAAAAAACTCTTGAACACCTATTAACTTATTTTTTAAGCTGTCTTTTTCCCCTGAGTTTGATGAGTGAGTGAGTCAGTCAGTCAGTTAAAACAATTACTCTCCTTTTCCCCCCGAATTTCACCCCACCCCATTGGCCCCTTAAATTAATTTATGAAAAAAACGGTCGAACACCGATTTACTTATTTACTTAGCTGATTTTCTTTCTCTGAGTTTCAAATTTCTCGCCTATGTCGTTTAAGAGATAGGCCTACACGCTCCGTTAGGAATCCTTCAACCCCCACTTTTCACCCCTTGCAACTCATAATAATACACCACATCGAAAAACCCTTAGACACATGTCTGCTTATTTTTAATGATTAGTTTATATGCCGAGTATTACATCCACAAATGAAACCACTCGTGAGATAGTGTTATTCAATGATATGCAGGTTTAACCCCCTTAAGACCCCTTTAGAGCCTGAATATCCAAAAATCCTCCCTTAGTGTACGGTTTTGACATACAACGAACATATCCCCAAAATGCCATGTTTCCAACTTCAATATTTTTGGCTGGGCGATGATGAGTGAGAGAATGAGTCAGGACATTTTCTTTCATTTGTTTTTCTTCAGAATTTCACCCCTCCCGATGAACCCCTTCAATTTGATTGATCAAAAAAAACTGTCGAACAGCTATTTACTTACTTTAAAGCAGTTTTTCCCCCTGAGTTTGATGAGTGAGTCAGTCAGTCAATCAGTTAGGACACTTTCTTTCCTGTTCCCCCCCCCCCAGAATTTCACCCCTCCCCATGGGCCCCTTAAATTGAATTTATGAGAAAACGGTCAAACAAATATTTACTTATTTTTTTATGCTGATTTCTTTCCGCTGAGTTTCAAACTCCTCGCCTATGCCGTTTAAGAGATACACGCTCCGTTAGGAATCTTTAAATCCCTACTTTTCACCCCTTTCACCTCATAATATACACCACATCGAAAAACCCTCAGACACGTGTCTTCTTACTTTTTAATGATGAGTTTATATGCCGTGTATCATATCCCCCAATGAAACCAATCGGGAGATATTGTTATTCAATGAAATGCAGGTTTAACCCCCTTAAGACCCCTTTAGAACCTTAATATCCGAAAATCCTCCCTTAGTAGACTGTTTTGACATACAATGAACATATCCCCAAACTGTCATGTTTCTAACTTCAATAATTTTGGCAGGGCGATGATGATGAGTGAGTGACTGAGTGAGTGAGTGAGTGAGTCAGGACATTTTCTTTCAATTTTCTTTTTTCAGAATTTCACCCCTCCCCATGAACCCCTTAAATTTGATTTATGAAAAAAAAACTGTCGTACAGCTATTTACTTACTTTAAAGCAGTTTTTCCCCCTGAGTTTGATGAGTGAGTCAGTCAGTCAATCAGTTAGGACACTTTCTTTCCTGCCCCCCCCCCCCCCCACCAGAATTTCACCCCTCCCCATGGGCCTCTTAAATTGGATTTATGAAAAAACGGTCAAACACATATTTACTTATTTTTTATGCTGATTTTTTTCGCTGAGTTTCAAACTCCTCACCTATGTCGTTTAAGAGATACACGCTCATTTAGGAATCTTTCAATCCCCACTTTTCACCCCTTTCACCTCATAATATACACCACAACGAAAAACCCTCAGACTCGTGTCTTCTTATTTTAAATGATGAGTTTATGTGCCGAGTTTCACATCCCCCAATGAAACCATTCGGGAGATATTGCTAGTCAATGAAATGCAGGTCTACCCCCTTAACACCCCTTTAGAACCTGGATATACAAAAATCCTCTCTTAGTGGGCATTTGCGGTCCTGCGAGAAGCTACATACCAAATTTCATTCCAATCCGTTCGGTGGTTTCTGAGATTTCGTGATGAATGAATGAGTGAGTGAGTGGTATTTCATAAATATATAGTAGAAGATAGTGTCAAGTCTTTGTTATGCTAAACTCGGTTGACAGTGCTGTGTGAGTAGGTGAGTAACTAACGGGATTTCAAGTAAAGATGCTCATTTTCTATACCAGTAGTGCAGAGCGCAACTGGCATCTGGACGGCCGTGTTTCGACTTGAGCTATGTTGCCATGGAAACTATCTGCCTTGCCATTCCTTCATGAGTATATTTTATGATTTGATTAGCCTGTGCTTGAGTGCAAAAGGGCCGAAATCCGAAGAATGAGAAAGACTATCGAAAATTCATGTAGCCAGTGGTTCCTTCTGGGTCCTAAACTATGTGTATGCAAAATTTGGTTGAGATTGGTGGAACGGTGTAGATTTGTATACGGAACAGACCCATCCACCCATATACATACATAGAGACTTTCACTTTTATGTATAAGACTAGCTGAAGTACCCGTGCTTCGCTACGCGTCATAAATAAATTAAAATGTGAAAGTGACAGTTAAAACAGGGGATAGGCGAGGTGCTGCGCAGAGGGAGATTAAGGATGGAACATTTTGTCCAACTACACCGTTCGGCGTTGACCGTGTTTTATAGCACAAATTAAGGTTTTACTCGCTAACCGTTGGAGATACCTTTCAGATAGAAAATGTAATTTTAAACCTCGTATATGCCATCAAAAGTTTGCTATTTCTTAGCATTCACTTTTTATTTGAAATGGAAATATGAAAGTTTGAAACCAAAGGGTGTAGTGACGTCACTAAAATGGTCGCCATAGTGCAAAGTATTGAAATCAAAAGTAGCCTATATGTTAACCAGTTAAATCAGCTACTTTCATGTAAAATTCATGTAAGTCGGACCAGTGGTTCTTGCGTGATTGAGTAATACACAGACACACACCATCTCATTTTTAGCCTCGCTTCGCTCGCGTCATAGTCGTGTCATATTGTGATTCAATGACATGCAGGTTTAATTCCGTTAACACCCCTTTAGAACCTGAATATCCAAAAATCCCTCCTTAGTAGACATTTTCGACACACAACAAACATATCCCCTTCTTCTAACTTCAATAGTTTTGATTGGTCGATGAGAGTGAACATCCAAAAATCCTTCCTTAGTGGACGTTTTTATTCCAGAATTTCACCCCTCCCCATATGCCCCTTAAATTGGATTTATGAAAAAAATGGTCGAACATCTACTTATTTTAATTATTTATTCATTTATTAATTTTTAAGGTGATTGGAACTCGGAGAAAATCAAACTCCTCGTCCATGTCGTTTAAGAGATACACGCTCCGTTCGGAATCTTTCAACCCCCACTTTTCATCCCTTTCACCTAATAATATACACCACATCGAAAAACCATTAGACATGTGTCAGCTTATTTTAAATGATTAGTATATATGCCAAGTACCACATCCCCAAATGAAACCACTCATGAGATATTGTTATTCAATGAAATGCACGTTTACCCCCCTTAACACCTCATTAGAACCTGAATATCCAAAACTCTTTCCTTAGTGGACGTTTTCGACATACCACGAACTTATCCCCAAAATTTCATGTTTCTAACTTCAATAACTTTTGCTGGGCGATGATGAGTGAGTGAGTCAGTCAGGACATTTTCTTTCATTAATATTTGAGAATTTCACCCCTCCCCAAGAACCCCTTTGGATTTATGAAAAAAAAACGGTCGAACACCTATTTACTTATTTAAAGCTGTTTTCCCCCTGAGTTTGATAAGTGAGTAAGTAAGTCAATCAGTTAGGACACCTTCTTTCCTGTTCCCCCCCCCCCCCGAATTTCAATCCTCCCCATGGGCCCCTTAAATTGGATTTATGAAGAAATGGTCGAACACCTATTTACTTAATTTTAAGCTGCTTTTTCCGCTGAATTTCAAACTTATCGCCTATGTTGAATAAGAGATACAGTACACGCTCCGTTAAGAATCCTTCAACCCCCAATTTTCTCCCCTTTCACCTCATAATATACACCATATCGATAAACCCTTAGACATATGTCTGCTTATTTTAAATGATTAGTTTGTATGCCGAATATCACATCCCCATATGAAACAACTCGTGAGATATTGTTATTCAATGAAATGCAAGTTTAACCCCCTTAACACCCCTTCAGAACATGAATATCCAAATATCCATCCTTATTGGACTTTTTCGACAAACAACGAACATATCCCCAAAATTTCAAGTTTCTAACTGCAATAAGTTTGCTGGGGGATGATGAGTGAATATCCAAAAATCCTTCCTTAGTGGACTTCTTTCCCCAGAATTTCATCCCTCTCCATGAGCCCCTTAAATTGGATTATGAAAAAACGATCGAACACCTATCTACTACTTTTTCAATCTGATTTTTCTCCCTGAGATTCTTACTTTTTGCCTCTGTCTTTTAAGAGATACTTGCTCCGTTAAGAATCCTTCAACACTCACTTTTCACACATACACCTCATAATATACACCACATCGAAAAACCCTCAGACATGTGTCTTCTTATTCGTAATGATGAGTTTATATGCCAAGTATCCCATCCCAAAGGAAATCATTCGGGAGATATTGTTATTCAATTAAATGCAAGTCTACCCCCTTAACACCCCTTTAGAACCTGAATATCCAAAATTCCTTCCTTAGTGGACGTTTTCAACATACAACGAACATAGCCCCTTAATGTCATGTTTCTAACTTCAATAATTTTGGCTGGGGGATGATGAGTGAGTAAGTCAGGACATTTTCTTTCAATTATTTTTCAGAATTTCACCCCTCTCATGAACCCCTTAAATTGGATTTATGAAAAAAAAACGGTCGAACACCTATTTACTTATTTTTGAGCTGTTCTTCCCCCCTGAGTTTGATGAGTGAGTGAGTTAGGATACTTTCTTTCCTGTTTTCCCCCCAGAATTTCACCTTTCTCCAAGGGCCCCTTAAATTGGATTTATGAAAAAACGGTCGAACACCTATTTACTTATATTTTAAGCTGTTTTTTCCCGCCGAATTTCAAACTTCTCGCCTATGTCGTTTAAGAGATACACGCTCCGTTAAGAATCCCTCAACCCCCAATTTTCACCCCTTTCACCTCGTAATATACACCTCATCGATAAACCCTTAGACATATGTCTGATTCTTTTAATGATTAGCTTATATACCGAATATCACATCCCCAAAGAAACAACTCATGAGATATCGTTATTCAATGAAATGCACGTTTACCCCCTTAACACCTCTTTAAAACCCGAATAACAAAAATCATTCATTAGTTGACGTTTTCGATATACAGCGAACATATTCCCAAAATTTCATGTTTCTAACTTTAATAGTTTTCGCTGGGCGTGACGAGTGAGTGAGTCAGACAGGACTGTTTCTTTCAATTATTTTTACCAGAATATCACCCCTCCCCATGGGCCCCTTAAATTGGATTGATGAAAAAACGCTTGAACACCTATTAATTATTTTTTAAGCTGTCTTTTTCCCCTGAGTTTGATGATTGAGTGAGTTAGTCAGTCAGTTAGGACACTTTCTCTCCTTTCCCCCCCCCCCCCCCAGAATTTCACCCCACCCCATTGGCTCCTTAAATTAATTTATGAAAAAACGGTGGAACACCGACTTACTTATTTTTTAAGCTGATTTTTTTTCGCCGAGTTTCAAATTTCTCGCCTATGTCGTTTAGGAGATAGGCCTACACGCTTCGTTAGGAATCCTTCAACCCCCAATTTTCACCCCTTTCACCTCATAATAATACATCACATCGAAAAACCCTTAGACACATGTCTGCTTATTTTTAATGATTAGTTTATATGCCGAGTATCACATCCACAAATGAAACCACTCGTGAGATATTGTTATTCAATAAAATGCAGGTTTAACCCCCTTAAGACCCCTTTAGAGCCTGAATATTCAAAAATCCTCCCTTAGTGTATGGTTTTGACATACAACGAACATATCCCGAAAATGACATGTTTCCAACTTCAATATTTTTGGCTGGGCGATGATGAATGGGTGAGTGAGTCAGGACATTTTCTTTCAATTTTTTTCTTCAGAATTTCACCCCTCCCGATGAACCCCTTAATTTGGTTTATCAAAAAAACTGTCGAACACATATAAGTTATACTTATTTTTAAGCAGTTTTTCCCCCTGAGTTTGAAGAGCGAGTGAGTCAATCGGTTAGGACACTTTCTTTCCTGTTTTTTTTACACAGAATTTCACCCCTCGCCATAGGCCCCTTAAATTGGATTTATGAAAAAAAAACGGTCAAACACCTATTTAGGCCTACTTATTTTTTATGCTGATTTTTTCCCGCTGAGTTTCAAACTCCTCGCCTATGTCGTTTATGAGATACAGGCTCCGTTAGGAATCTTTCAACCCCCACTTTTCACCCCTTTCACCTCATAATATACACCACATCGAAAAACCCTCAGACACATGTCTTCTTAGTTTTAATGATGAGTTTATATGCCGAGTATCACATCCCCCAGTGAAACCAATCGGGAGATATTGCTATTCGATGAAATGCAGGTCTACCCCCTTAACACCCCTTTAGAACCTGAATATCCAAAAATCCTTTCTTAGTGGGCGTTTGCGGCCCTTGAGTAAGCTGCATACCAAATTTCATTCCAATCCGTTGGGTGGGTTCTGAGATTTCGTGATGAGTGAGTGAGTGAGTGAGTGAGTGGTATTTGACAAATATCTAGTAGATAGTGTCAAGTCTTTGTTATGCTATACTCGGTTGACAGTGCTGTGTGAGCAGTTGAGTAACTAACGGGATTTCAAGTAAAGATCCTCATTTTCTATACCGGTAGTGCAGAGCGCAATTGGCATCCAGACGGCCGTGTCTCGACTTGAGCTATGTTGCCATGGAAACTATCTGCCTTGCCATTCCTTCATGAGTATATTTTATGATTTGATTAGCCTGTTTTTAAGTGAAAAAGGGCCGAAATCAGAAGAATAAGAAAGACTATCGAAAATTCATGTAGCCAGCGGTTCCTTCTGGGTCCTAAACTATGTGTATGCAAAATATGGTTGAGATTGGTGGAACGGTGTAGATTTGTATACGGAACCAACATATATACATACATACATACATACATACATACATACATACAGACTTTCACTTTTATATATTAGATATTTCTTCGTAGGATGTGAGATAAACAGATTTTAGATTTCGTCTTTGTGATAAATAATACTTTTATAATGACGTTTGTGGACGAAATTCGTGATGATATTTTGAGTCAGATTGTATGCCCTCTGTGCGAACTATTGCATGCGAGAGTGTGGATTTAAATGCCATGTTCCGATGTATAATGGTAAAATTCCTTGATATATTTATATCCATTTATATTTTAAATTCTAATCTTTGACAACAAAGTGATTCAAATTGGCAGTTTTGACCTGATTGTCTGTATTTGTTTATAAGGCGGTAATATCGCAGAAAAGAAGAGAATTGAAGCATTTGAAATGTGGTGTTACAGTAGAATGATGAACATCAGATGGGTTGATAGGGTTACGAATGATGAGGTATTAAGACGAGTGGAAGAGGAGAGATGTTTCAGGCACCTGCTAATGAAGAGAAGTGATAGGTTGGTAGGACACGTACTAAGACACCCAGGAATAGCAAACTTAGTTATGGAAGGAAGGGTCGAGATGAGAACAGTAAGGGTAGACCAAGGTTAGAATATGTTAAACAGATTGTCTCGGATGTAGGGTGTGGTAGCTATGTAGAGATGAAACGATTAGCTCAGGACAGGGAAGCATGTGGAGCTGCATCAAAACAGTCGAAAAATTGAAGACTC
Organism: Meconema thalassinum; assembly: GCA_946902985.2. Classification (NCBI taxonomy): domain Eukaryota; kingdom Metazoa; phylum Arthropoda; class Insecta; order Orthoptera; family Tettigoniidae; genus Meconema; species Meconema thalassinum. Next base: position 613,372,647 of record OX336388.2, read on the forward strand.
AAACAACACAACAACAATATCTAAGAGATGAACTTGTGTATTTCCATCGGTTAACATATTCTCTACAAATATACCACAACTGAACCGTCAACTATGGGTACAAAAGTCAGTTTACTATATGTCATTCACGTATTTCAGCGCTTCCTGACCTGAAGGATCAAAATTATGTTCCCGGCTGTCTATCATGCGTCACCCGCTCTGTATAAGTTACTCGCAATAAGGAAAGACACTCAGAGTCATGACCTCATGACTATCAACTTTAAAATCGTATACAGTACCATACTCTAATGAGGCCATCATTAAATTTGTTATAGACTGTTGAATGGGAATGAAGTTATTACCTAGTAAAAGGAAAATTTGTCTCAAAAATAAGGCTTAATATTGGAGGAGGGACCCTTCATAAATTTATTTTCTCGTACCTCATGAATGTATGACGTGTCTCTGGAGTTTCTACATGTATAAAATAATTATGTTTAAATTATTACTTTTAGTACATAAAGCATTTACGTAGGAAGTGTTATTCGACTAAGTCATCATACAATTTTAAGAAATAGTAATCAATGATATGCATGCCACACACAAGGTTGCACCTTTTAGTGACATACAGTATGTGATTGCTTTTCCTGCTCAGTATGAATTTGATACCCTATTTCGACCTGTCTTCATCATATTGTAGTAATATTGTAAATTTACAGGTTAAACCAATGATTAGAAATTGTAAGGAAATTCATAAAATGTGTTCAATCCTTCTGAATTTTGTAATCTGTGTATATTTGTAATGATTTAATTGATAATAATAATAATAATAATAATAATAATAATAATAATATACTAAACCTTTAATATATAAAATTGGTAGATCGAATTGAATTCCAGCTTTTTACGAGATATTTCTTATTTAACAAAAATATCAGGATACAAATGTATTAATTCTTTAGACATTTAATGTTTTGATGTGTTTACAATTTCAGTTTAAGCTTCAAAGCAATGTTATACAGAGCTTGGATCTTATGGCTTCAGAGATGAAGGATTACATGACTAAAGACATTTAAATTTTCAGTTATAATCACCTTTAAGTTTGACGTTATTTTAGCCTAATAAATTGAGAGCTGTATGTATATTTCCTTTTAGAGGAGTGCGTCAGGCCTCGGCAGCCGGCACAGTTCATATCCTCGCCGCTAGATGGGGGCTTCATTTATTCCATTCCTGACCCGGTCGGAGACTGGAAGCAGGCTGTGGATTTTCATATTTCATGTATAATTCCTTTTAAAAAGGCATTTGCAGCTCACTGAGATTCCTCTCAATTTCATTTTCCCCATGTATAGCCTTAATCTTCCTTGAAATTCTATTGATAGCTACAAACTATTGCCTTCTGAATGTAACTATACCAAAATTAATTAATTCTGAAGCGTTAAGTGCCAAAATTGAAAAACAAATGTCACTTCCATACTGTTCTCTGTTTTAAATATTAATGCAATAGTTCCAAATCGATTCTTTCACTAAGTTAGATGTCATTTTAATTAGAATAGTTTAATTTAATGAGCTATCAAATATGAAATGTTTGACATTATTTCCTGGAATTGTTCCCTTAATACTTATTGTTTCAAATAGGTCAAATGAGGGTATACAACGTATAATATAAATAAGTGCTCTTATTTTAGTTCCTAAAAGTTAAAATTAATTTAAGTTTAAGTAAAACAAAAATTTTAAAAACCCCTTTACAACACTTTTCTTCCAGTGCATTAAACGTAATATAGCAAGCGCAGAACAAATAAGCTTCGAAGACATATTATAGGCCTACTTTGTGAACATGTGATATGGGAGCAGAATTCACAAACAAAACTGAAAGTTGGGAGCCTCTAGCACAGCGGTTCCCAAACTTTTTCGGTCACGGAACCCTTCAGAAGTCATGATTTTACCGCGGAACCCTAACTCTATCCCTGATTTTTACTGAGCATTGTGAACCCACAACGTTCTTCCTGCTTTCACCTATCCTTATTGCCTGGGTGTTTTGTATAGCCTAACGCTAACGTGGTAGGTTTGGAAACAAAGAGAAAACATTTTAAATGTACATGCAAACCTTTATTTTGGTACAAAAATATAAACAATTATTTTAGAACAATAAAAATTGGATTTTCATCTAATTTCTAATGTGATTAATGAAATTGTTTCATTTTCGTTCTTAAAATACTGTAGTTTTGAAATCGGGTTTTATGTCCGACAGTTGAATACGTAAATCCCAGGCAGCATTCAACTTATTCCTAAATTTGATTTTGGTGTAAGCATAAGCAGAAAAGCCTGCTTCAAACGATAGGTGGACTCGAAGGGGGGCAGAGCTCGGATAGCCTTTCGGCTACTGACGGGTTTTATGTCTATCAGTCCTACCCAAAAGTCATTCAGCAGCACTAATTCAAATTCAAAGCGGAGGTTTATTGAAATTCAATAAGATCTTCATAGTCAGGCACGGACATGTGAGGTTTATTTCGGTTGGCAAATTGATTTTGCACCCACTCGATGTTCCCTGTTATTCTGGTATCTGGGAAGTACTCCGTCATAGATTTCGAAAGATTTATTAAATGCTCACAAATGTTTTTGTGCACATCAGCTTCGATTTCCATCCCATTTTCACTCAGAAATTGTGCCAGGAGAGAAAAGCATTCAAAGTTTTTCTCATTTACACATTCGATCCAAAAGTTGAGTTTGGTTTTGAATGATGTTATTTTGTCTCTGAATGTGAACGTGCTTATATCTTTACGCTGCAAAGATGACGTAACTTCAGTTTGTTTCCCGAATATGTCAGCGAGGTAAGCACATCGAATGAGCCACTTCTCGTTGCGTAAAAATTCAGCATGTTTGCTAGGCGCGGAAAGGTCTTCTTTCCCTATGAAGAAAACCAGAGGCTCGTTGCGCAGCTCAAAAAACCTGGTCAGGACTTCGCTTCTTGAAAGCCATCTAATTTCTGTGTGCACTGAAAGCGATTGATGTTGACTTCCAATTTCTTCACTAGCCTTTGCAAAAAGTTTACACTGGAGTGGGCGAGACTTTACACAACTGGCAAATTTTACAGCCTCATTAAGGACGTCCGTCAAGTCTGATGGAATGTTCTTCGCCACAACGGCATGTCGATGCAAAATGCAATGGCTACTGGTACAATTTAGCGCCATATTTTTTATTCTTGATACAGTCCTTTTCAATTTTCCCACTATCGCTGCAGCTCCATCGCTGCTTACGTTAACACACTTTTCCCAATCAAGATCATGTTTACGCATGTAAAAATCTCTGATTAAAAAAAATTCTTCACCAGTTGCATTGGTCTCCAAAGGTGCTCATAGAAACAAATCTTCTTCCATACTTTCTTTGAATGGTTACCTCACGGAAACAAGCAATATCGCAAGTCCGGCAACATCTGTACTCTCGTCCAGTTGCATTGCATATGCTTTACAATTTTCCAGTCTCTGAATTAATTCGTCTTCGATATAGTCTGCGATTTTATGTATACGGTCGAACACAGTGTTGTTATATCATTGGATCTCTGAAACTATTTTTGCCGCTTTCACTCCAAGCACACAGCCTACTATTTCTTCGGCGAATAGGTGCTTGGATACAAAACGAACTCCACCTAACTTCGCATTAGAGACAATCTGATAGTTAGCCTCGTGTGGTTTTATTTTAAAAAATCAGTTTTAAATTTGAACCCAGTTTGGGAACCGCTGCTCTAGCAAATATTAATATTCTAGTTTAAGACGCGGGAATGAGGCTTGTAAGCAGGTATTAAGAGAGTTCTTAAAATACGATAAGACGATCACAAACAGAGACAGAAAAGGGCTTAGTGGTAATAATGAAAGACAGCGCAGAATAACTTCGCTAAAAATTTACTGTATTAATTGCATTTGGTTCTATATGGACAACAAAACATGAAAATAATAGTAGCGCTTTCAGTACCAGGCTATACTTTGAAACATATAATAGAAGTTCCAGTCATGGTTCTCATTCTTCGATATGTAATATTTAATGCATTGATAAGCCGTGCATTATTTGACTGAGTATTCATGGCAATAATATCATGTTTTGAGGCGGAACATACAGTTTATGGAGCCAAAACAACAACGATTTTAATATTATGGCTGTGCCTATCACAGATATTGTACAACAATTATACTGTATATATATTTCCAAAGAAACACACATTTTGCTATTAAAATTTTTAGATTTTCAAAATTCAATCGTACTGTAACTATTTCAATACATTTTTCAAAATTTGGTCTTTGCTTTGTGCTGATCTTCACCGTTTCCCTCATAGGCTATCTCCCATGTTTACACGATTGTTTTAACATTTTTATTTTTAAGTAGGTGGTAAACCTTCAGCTACAAACTAAAACTCACTCAACCCTTTGTGACTTTAATTAGTCTTTCTAAGAAACGTTAAAGATTTTTTTTGAGTTTCCTCAGAATAAAAATTAAATAATAACCCTTAATTAATTACCAGATGTGTAATTGAGCGAGATTCAAAGAAAGAAATATTAATTATTCTTCAACATTATGATAAACTTTTGAAACTCTCTTCGGCTTCCTCATCCCAATTAATTGGGGTCGCCGGAGCCAACCAGGCTCATTGTTTTTGGCTTTGGCCAGGGTTTTAAGGCCGACTGCCCTTCCTGACGCCACGTGATTTTTCAGGTGAAAATTTCACATCGTTGTCACCGGGAGTCAAAGTCCGACCATCCGTATGAAAGACGAGCAGGTAAGTCACTGCATCCCCTGCAGAACAATATGATAGGCCACGTAAAACCACCGAGGACCAGATTCGGATTCATCAGTTCTCTCTTGGCAAACGTAATTTTACACGCAAGATTGGTTGGTTGGTTCCTTAGTTTATGGGCTGCGACAACTTGGTCATGTAGCCCCGTGTACTTTGGGTGTGTGTAGAATTTGTCTGATAACCGGTGTTAATTGTGATGGCTGTATTAGTGTATGTTATCTGTGATTCAGGTAGAAGGACTGCAGACGATCAATTTTTCAATGAGTTCCTACTTTTGCTACCAAATGCTACCGTCCACGACACCTAGCTGAGGACTTGACTACTAGATGCCATCGTAGCCAGCACCTGGCGGCGAAATTTGGAACTAATATAGCGTTATCAAACTAACATATAAATTTTAGCTTCCACAAGTGTAGTTAGTGGAAGGTTTTTTTTCATGCCATAAATCTATGACATTGGCCCGCCGGCTTTAATTCCCTCCGAAGGAAGGCAAACTGAGGGATTGTTAACGCTCTTAACCATCTGACGGCTTCGGCCAGGTTTGAACCCGCGATATTGGGCATAGAAGCTCAGCATGCTACCGACTACGCCACCGAAGCCGTCACACGCAAGATTATAGTATTTGGTAGAACACAACATTCAAGGATTTCTTTCAGTGATATTATGAGTGCTCTCCTCTCTCCTGTTGAGATTATTTTTTGTTTCTTTGTTTTCACACAAGTCCTTGTGAATATCATAGAATAAATCTACAATGGGTTGTTTAGCTTTGTAATTTGCTAAAAGTGTTATCTAATGCAGTGGCGTACGCAGGATTCTCCTTTTGTGGGTATACAATAAGGTAGCTGTGTACATTATTATAATGACATTTCGATTATTATTAATAGAAATAATTAAGTAAACAATCTCTTTGCATAAGAACCATTTAACGATATTTTCCAACACAAGAAAAGAAATGAAAAACATCATTTTTTTTAAATATGAGAACCAGTGTCTAAATATTCAAATTGAAACGATACAGTGGTATCATCATGTCCATAGGCTACATGACTGCTTATAATATTGATATTGAAATTAAAATCCACAGTCTGCTTCCAGTCTCCGACCGGGTCAGGAATGGAATGAATGAAGCCCCCATCTAGCGGCGAGGATATGAACTGTGCCGGCTGCCGAGGCCTGACGCACTCCTCTGGGGCAATGATTAAATGAATGACAGATGAAATGAAATGATAGTGGAGAGTGTTGCTGGAAATAAAATTTTGACAGGGAAAACCGGAGTACCCGGAGAAAAACCTGTCTGCCTCCGTTTTGTCCAGCACAGATCTCACATGGAGTGACCGGGATTCGAACCACGGACCCAGCGGTGAGAGGCCGGCGTGCTGCCGCCTAAGCCACGGAGGCTTCAATATTGATATTATGTGATAGATTATGCCATGAACTTGAGGAACAGCAACTACCAAACTTTCGTTGAGTGGCAGAAGAGACTCAACAAAAAAATGTTGTCCAACAATGCCTCCTGTGAAGAAGACGCCGCCACCCGGTTTCAACCTTCCTCGTAGACTATGGTCCACATTGAACAGGATACGAACCAACTATGGGAACTGTGCAGCCTTCCACTACAAGTGTAATAGAATTTCAACGCCTGAGTATGACTGTGGTGCTGAAGAACAGACGATCCAGCACATCATCACCAAGTGCAGCAAAAGAAAGTACAGTGGCATTGCTAGTGACTTTGCTCTCGTGACTCCAGAGACTAATGGCTATATCCAGAATTTGTATATACATGTATAAATTGCTACTGCATCTCTAGCCATAAGCTAAATAAATAAATATGTGAGAGATAAACAATGTTTTGCTCTCATGTTCTTACTGCATTAAGGCACCTATTGACACTCAAAATCTGCATATCTTGATGGCTTTATCTGTATCATTGATAAGAATAAATTGCAGAATAAATTGCGGACACACAGTGACTCAGATATGCACAATTAAAGCAGCCCTATCGCAGACTTTAACAGCAAAACTGAATGAGGAGTGAATGGAGTGTAGGACATTTACCAAGTGAAAAACGTGATCAGTGATCACATTTAAAATTCATACAGAAGAAGTAAAGAAGGTGATAGATGGGACAATATAAAGATTCCAAACAAATGTCTTGAGGGAGGGGGTCACCGATCGAATATAGCCTAACAAACTAACTGGAAGGCAAGGAAGAGCAGTTATATTTATTTGTTAGGCTACTTGAGAACTTTTGTAGTTGCGAACAATCTGAAACCAAACAGTAACTGATACGCTATGCCATGCTAGTATTGATAATAGCTTGTATCACATGGATTGAGTTTGTGATTGGAAATCTACTTATCCACTGAACTCAATACCGCTATATTATAATGTCACAGCAATTTTATCAATAGGCTAACTAGGATAATTCAGAATAGAATGAGTGAGAGGAACCCAAAACGGGCAACTATCAAAGGTAAGCCAAGGTTTACCATAAATATACAGCCCATCAATTAATTCAGTTGAACAACGAACAATTAAGAGAAGATGGTGAAGAAAATGTAATCTTTAATTAAAAATTATGGCCAATTGTCTGAGGACGGCAGCTATTGGGGAATTTTATTGACAAAATAAAAATGATTTTGAACAAATAACTTCTGAGAACGCTTACAAAGTGTAACTGTTCTCATCCGCTTTATAAGTGAGAGTGGGTAAGGGCCTGCAATCTAAATTTTCCAGTGTACATTGAATCAACGACTTGTTCGTTTTTGAATGATACATTTTTGTTTATTCCGTAATTTTTGTTTATTTTTATAATTATTTGTTTTATTTAATATTTTGTTCTTTTTGGTATTTTCAAATGTAGGTATCCACCTCAAAAATTTTAAATTCAATTCCAAATTTGTATACTTCAATCTGTGTTACGAGGGGTAGATGACCTCGTAGTTCCGCCCCTTAAAACAACAATAACTAACTAACTAAAGTGCAACTGTAGTTTCGAACAATTGATACCAAGTTTATTGAAAATGTAATTTGTGAATTTTGAAATTAGTCCTCTAGTTTCCAGATTAAAATTTCATTGTTCTCTTTCGTGTAACCTATGCAAAGCTCATGATGGGATTTCTTTTCTAAATAAACCTCATAAATAATAAATAGGCTATGCAAAATTCAAAAGCAAAAGCAGAGAACAAATACAAAACCGAAAACAAAACACGCCAACCAAAAAGCATAATTCTAAGGTGCGCAAAAGCAGAAAACAAACACAAAACAAAAATCACAAAGCAAAAACCAAAATTCCAAAACAAAAGCAAAGGCAGAAAACAAATACAAAACCAAAAACGCAACGAGTTCAGATTTGACTCCGCTCATCCCCTCCAAAATCAAACCCTAGGCACGCCACTGAGTAGGCATAATGATATAAAACACAATGGATCTTTAGTTTCGTTTAAAGAAATAACATTTTCCATGTTAGGAAATGTTTATATTTGCCGTATTGATTAATAATATATAACTGTTAAAATACAACGCCTATCAATACCAAATTAAGAATATATATTTATTTTTCGAACATTTATTTAATTGCTAATTAATATTGTATCTTTCAGTCTGTCAACACAAAAATCATTCCAATTACAGGAATATGTGATGTTTGGGATGTTGATGAGTTGTGTAAAAGGGCCCAAAATGAGATATTAAGACGTGGAATCTTCTCTTACGTAGAATCAAAATCGCTGGAAGTGATTTGACCTTTATGATCCCACGTGCATTAGCCATAAATAGAACCTGGTCTATATTGTTGAGATGACTGTCGTGTCGTCAAGCCTCGCGTTCATTAGCCTAATATACAGACCTCAACTCCAATCTGTCGATGTTAACAAATTCACCATATTCCATCGCTATCTTCACTGACACAGTTTTAGTTGCACCAACTTCCAAATATATCTTAGTGAAATACTTTATCGCTAAACCAGCACTGGAAGAATTTATGAATAAGGAATGTTTGTGTGAATAAAAATCGTAAGGATATGTTATCCATTTCGTTTTATGAATAATTGTTGCACTAGCTTTAAGAATTAGATATAGTCTAGCCTAAACAACTTGCGCTATTGGCTGATGAAACATGTACCAACAATTGAATAAGTTAGATGTTCTTAATTTTGTAGTGAAATGCGTTGTATTTTGAGTTATTTATTTTCGTTTGGAAAACTTGGAGACAAGTTTCAGATGGTTTCGTAGTGCTTTGACTTCACAATTTCAGAAATTATTACTACCGGTACAGTTAACCTTTAGGGTGCTATTGACGAAATGGTTCGTCACCACGTGCACGCCTTGTTAGTTCCACATTCCAACTGCTTGAGGCGTTGTTATTTGAAATTAGACTTATGTACTTATTTGTGATAGTCCATAGAAGCATTTTTTACGTTTTTAATATCTATTTCGATGCGAATTTCGCTATTAGTTTGTTCAAAGGATGGCAATGTTTGACTTTTGTGCGCTGCAATGCCTGACAATTGACCAAGTAATGTAGTAGTTGGAGTAGTGGTGCTTCTAAACTTCTATTGTACCCAGGAGCGGTAAAAGTTTGATTTGTCTTTCCTGGAGATTCTCACCACATTATCAAGACAGTCTATTCCTATATGCAAATCCGATACGCCCTACCCACCAAACTATATTCCGGTCACGGTCTTGAAGGAAAGTAATTTGAGTACATGTGTGTAAATTATAGGCTATCCAAATAGGATTTGTAATATTAGATCCAATAGGAGATGAGAGAATATGTTAAATTGATTGGTACTAAGATTTGTGAAAATAACTCAACACAAGCATGTTTATTCATTTGGAAATGCATAGCGGTTAAACTCAGCGAAATGTCTAGTTTTATTCTGCCGTATCTATTGCAGAGTTTCAACTACAGTAGGTGCCGGAAGTTAGGTTCATCAGCAGACTCTTGGTGCACCTTGTCTAAACTCACTGGTATAGTGAACCTTGCTCTACGTCCCTTATGTTGAAACACACAGAAATTCTTTGCTAAGGGAACGAAGAGCTCCCTCAACTACGTATTTCGTCCCTAAAAAGAAATAGAAAATATTGAACTTTGGCTCTCACCGCCAAGCACTGTCACTCCTAATAAAAGAGTAGTAGGCTGTTCTTGTTTGAGTCTTCAGTCATTTGACTGGTTTGATGCAGTACTCCATGCCCCTTTCCTGAGCCAATCATTTCATCTCTACATAGCTAACACACCCTACTTCCGAGGCAATCTACCCCTTTAGTTCTTGTCCTCGACCCTCCCTTCTATAGCTAATTTTTCTATTCCTGAGTATCTTAGTAGGCAAAGTTTCCTACCAACCGATCTCTTCTCTACCGACAACAGTGGCTACGCGGGCTTAAGCGCAGCGTTAGGTCATGGGGCCAAGTTCTCTGCTGACTCGGTAGACGCGTGGGTTCGAGCCCCACCGTCGGCTGTCCTTGAAATGGTTTTCCGTGGTTTCCCATTTTCAACACCAGGCAAATGCTAGGACGGTTCCTTCTGATAGGCCACGGCCGCTTCCTTCCACATCCTTGCCCAGTTTCATTCATCTTCATCCATTCCATCTCTCATCCCGACGCGCAGGTCGCCCACGGGCGTCGAATAGAAAGACCTGCACTCGGCCTCTGAGAAGGCCACACGAAAAAAAAATCTCTTCTCTCAATAGCAGTCACCACAAACATCTATCATCGCCCACTCGTCTTAATACTACTTCATTTGTTACTCTATCTACCCATCATTCTCTTCTAACACCACATTTCAAATGCTCCTATTCTCCTCCTTTCTGCTGTTCCAACAGTCCAAGTTTCACTTCCATAGAGCGCCACACTCCAGACATAGGCTTTCAAAAATGACTTTCTAATACCTAAATCTACAGATTTCTTTTCTGTAGAAATGCTCTCTTTGCCTAAGCCAGCCTTCCTTTTATAACCTCTTTGTTTCATCCATCACTGGTTATTTTGCTTCCTAAGTGAAATAAGTCTCCTTCTTCTTCCTTTAGATTTTCAGTGGGCTATAACATGAATATTATTATGACTTATTAATTAATCAATTAATTGTTATAATAATAATAACAATAATAATAATCATGTAACGCCTTCGTCATGTTCATCAGTTAGCCAAGAGGAAAATATTTAAATGGAAATTACATTAGCTCTATCGGCTATTTCATTTTGTCCACTGGCATTTTGTTTTAACACTTCAGACGTTGTGTTATCTTTTTCCTTCCACCTGCACCATGGTTGTAAAAATGCGATAAAAATGTAATTCAGGAGAACACGTGCTTAACATAGCCTAATGAAATGCTTCCCGTTAGGTAACCTCCAATTTATTATCGTGTTGGAAGCCATTTTCCTGTGTTGCCTTAGTAAACGATATTAATTGCTCTTCAGTCGGTCAATGTAATTGAAGGGTTCATTCCAAAAACCAGATAAGTCGAAAAATTGACTCTTTTTAATAAGCACATCTTCTTCCTATCCAAGGCCAGCTCTACGTATAGATATTATTGCTGTCTTCAAAAATCAGACAGGTCGGGTTATATACGAGTGTGAAATGTTGGGGCTTCTTCAAAAATTAGACAAGTCCAATGCGTTTCCAATGCTATTCCAAAATAATTAATTACTTGGAATGTTTGGCATTCAATAATGTTTTGTACTTTGTTAGGATTTACATAATAAATTATCGCATTTGAGGATTAAAATATTTTCCATTTTTGTATTGAACTAAGATTCGGCAAAATCCAGACTAGTCCAAAGGTTTTCTGTTTAGGTTTTATCAACTATCCTCATAAAAATATATTTCCTTTATGTGCAATGTAAAGCGGTTAGTGAGAGAACAGTAGGTCTAAAAGCAATTTTTATTTCATTCAGCACAAATGAAGCTATACTGCTTTTTTTTCTTTTTAGTTTTTGAACCATTTAATTTTTCGACTTGTCTGGTTCCCGAAATGAACCCTTCAATTTTACCCACTAAATTGTAATGCGTGTTATTCCCTAAAACTGAAAAAATAGGCCTGCATGATATAAACTGAATCGACTGAGAAAAATTTAAATTTCTTAACCTTCAAATCATAACCACTAGTACTGTAAGTCAGTTCTCTGTTTGTTCTGCGGCGTAGCCGTGTTCCATAAATCGTGTAAGTTACCATGACTGTGGCTATCCTGAGTGTGTGTTTTTCACTGGGTTTTCCCAAACTCCATCCAGGCAAATGCCGGGATAGTAGACTACTTTACTTCAAGTTTCGGGGTACCTACCTCATCCCTGTCCCTAATAGGCAGCTACACACACTAATACAGTCATCACATACTGTAAATACAGGTTATCATAGTCTTCAGGTTTAACACACACACTTACACGGGGCTGATTACCAAGATCTTCCAAGTTCCTAAAATGAGTTAACAACAAAATTCTTATTTGGTATGGAAGCGAAGAATAACCAAATAGCGTTACTCCGTGACTGGGTATAAACATTTCAATTTCTAAGGTGAGATAGCGTTACTCCGTGACTGGGTAAAACATTGTCAATTTCTCAGCTGAGGTTAGAACTATACTCGGCGTTTTGCTATAATAACTCTCCAATTCTCTAATATTATTAGAGTATGACACATAGGGCCTAGAACATTTTAAGTACTGCTTCCTCCTAAATATCTTTGACAAAATGAAAACAACTAAGCATTTGTATTAGCCAACGTTTCGCATTAAAAAAAGAATGACAAATGGACTTATGATATCCACATAGGGTGCAGTGTTTCTACGTTTGTCTATCGACTTCTAAACGGCTGGCACCTGTTCAAACAAATATTTTTGTGGTTGACGTTATAGGCTATGCCAGAACATCTTGACTGCAAGTGGAAGATAGAAGTCCGGTGATTGAAGCTTCGAATCATGGCACTGACATCGCCATCACCGCGGGATTCATCTGTCAATGATTGGAATAACATAAGTTGCAGTAGTTCCAAGGCAAATAGTTAATTGAAATCTACAGTATTCCACTTCACTTTTAAAATTATCGCGTTCCTAGGCATACTGCATTATTCTCGTAGCCTATTATTGGGTTTGCCATTAAGAAAAAGAATCCTAACTTCTGGTCAGAAAGAAATCCATGCTTTACTGCGAACAATAATAATTAGTCTAAGATGTCAACTCTCCTGCCTTTCATATTATAGTGTAGGTTAAATATATTGTAGCCTACAGTGCTGATTCTTTACTTTTGAATTTTACTGAGAGACTGGGAATGATTACTGGAACGCAGGAAGACTGCTGGCGAGATCCTAAGGACGAAGCTCAATTGCACCGACGCTGAGTTATAGTTAGTTCTTGTTGTTCTAAGGGACGGAACTACGCGGTCATCTGCTGATAGTGGCCATTCTGTGCGTGTTTTTTTTCCCCAAGTTTCTCCACATTCTCTCCAGCCAAATGTCGGTATGATATCATTTATCAATTCTAGGGACACCTTCCCAATTTTTGGCCTTAAATATTTCAATTAAACACAATAGGCTACTACAGTAACCACACAAAAAACAGGTTATCAAACTAAGTCACGCAAGTACACGGATCTGATGACCAAGTTGTGCCATGGGTGCCGGGTGCAACAACAACAACATGATTCTCCTGATTCTTAATAACATTTCAATTAGATGAAAGTCAAGGTGAAGGGGACGGTATAATAGGCTATATACTCTCCTTGGGAATCATCTGTCCACTCCAACCCAAACCAATGGTGTAGATAAAGGGACCATTTTCTGCCTCAGACTTCATTAGTATTCTACTTGTTAAAATAAAATGATTGGTCGTTGGAATGTTAAAAAACACTTAATGGTGAAATGTCTCTAAGGACATTTGAAAGTAAATGATCTGGTGCTTTAGATTTTTACCAATAGTGCTGATAATTTGAATAGCCTAGGCCTACTTATAATTTATAAAATATAGACATTAACGAGAAAATACTAAAAGCATAATCCTGATGAAGACTTTACAGTAGTTATAGGCTATAAGAATCGAAATTCCTTCTACGAAATTACTAGGGACTGGATTCTTAGGTTTTTACCTTTTCTTTTTCCTTACTTTTAAATACAAAAATACTTTAATGCTTTTCCGAATCACACTCAAAAGAGTCATATTCATGAATTCTGTAGTACGTAAAAACACCTAAATGATATGCGAGTACCTAAGTATACCTACGGTAATTGCAGTTTTGTTCCATTTATTGTAGTTTAATTGATTTTTTTTACAAGAACCAGACAGCATTAATTGGCAAGGAAGAGTGGAAGCAAGAATTGGGAAGGGAGTAAGACAAGGATATGGACTATCACCACTGTTATTTAATATCTACATTGAAGAAGCTATTCAAGAATTCTTAGCTACCAACAGTCATGGCACAAAAGTTAATGGCAAGCTGTACAGTAGGCCTACCATACGTTTTGCAGATGATATAGCCCTGCTAAGTGAAAACAAGAGTGATATGGAAAATGCTCTGAATCACATAAATGAATTATTGCAAGAGAAGTGTGGTATGAGGATAAATAAAAAGAAATCGAAAGTAATGGCATGCACTAGGGATGGCGACCAAATATTCAATGTGCTAGTGGATGGTGGAAAAACTAACCCAAGTAAAGGATTTCAAATATCTGGTGAGCTTGATCACATCAAATGGTAAGTGTACGAGAGAAGTAAATGCTGGAATCGCACAGGCAAAAGAAGCTTTCTCAAAAAAGTAGTCTTTATTAACATCCAAGACTGTTAACTTAGAGGTGCGAAAACACTTCGTGAAAAGTTTTGTATGGAGTATTGCAAGTTATGGCTCTGAAACATGGACTCTGCGACAAGCAGATGTATCAAAACTTTGGGCATTCGAGATGTGGTGCTGGCAACGACTATTAAAGATACCTTGGACTGATAAAGTCACGAATGAGAATGTTCCCAAAAGAGCAAAGGAGATACGTACCTTGGTTGAATCCTTAAACAAAAGAAGGAATCGTTTTGTTGGCCATTTGATTCGTCATTCTGACTGGTGCACCACACTCTTCGAAGGGAAGCTAGAAGGAAAGAGGAGTCGAGGAAGACCAAGGACTCAATTTATAGACAACATTAAAGGCAAGCACACTTATTGCCATTTGAAACTACAGGCCAGAAAAAGAAGACGTTTTGGAAGACATGCATATTACCCACCAACCTAGCGGCTGAGAAGCAGAAGAAGAAGAATTTTTAAAAGTAAACCTGAAGACAGTGGCTAGTCGATCGAGAGAAATCCTACTTGCCTGAAAATGCAAATACTTTCAGCACTTTTCAGCTCATTGTCTGGTTATTTACTGTCAGGAAAGTGGGGATAAATCAGTTATTGTTTCCAAGTTTCCTATGTTCTAAATAAAAAAGTTAATTAAACATGCTAAAATGTGAAAATCACCTCTCGAATCCTTGGTTTTATTGAAATTGAATAATTAACATATTTAAGAAGAGCAAATGTCATTTAAGACTGTGAAGTTCACGGTGATAATTTGATAAAAGCCGTATCATTGTAAAATAGGCACACTCTCTTTACAATCAGATTTTTTACCAATAATTATGCATTAATGGTAAGCTTTGCGCAGTTTATGTCAACTTTTGCTACACCTATTCTACCTATTAAAAACCTAAAGAAACTTTATTTTTTTGAAAACCTAGAATGACAATTTAAAAAACCTAAATATCTGGTCCCTTGAAATTACTCTCAAACACATCATCCAAATATTCTGAGGTTTATTTACAAAAATGTCTTCTGATAATCCAATTTACTCTTCTTCAATAGCCTATATTCAATATATTCAATAATAGGCCGGGTGCTAGCTTTGTTATTTGAAACCAAAAGGGTGGCCTGCATGTTGAATTTCTTTGTTCCTTGAAGCACTATGAAAGTGAAGGAGGTTAGATATCTAAGCTCTTTGAACACTATAGCGCTTTCTAGTAGAGAAATGAGGAACTTTGTGTTGGCGGAAACTCCCGAGATTAATTTTGCCATTATGAACACGGCTTGCTGAATTCAAATGGGTTATTTGACATGCCAACATCGTACGACACGGTGTCGTAATTTTTGCCGCCTTTCAAAAATCACCTACCACGGTCAGGAGCGAACCTGCAAGCTTGGGGTTAGTAGACCGACACGTTGACCACTCACCTACCGTGGCAATCAATATATTCTATATAGCCTATATATTAAGTGGTAGGCTATAGGCCTACTAATAGCCGTAGTAATACGAACTTAGTAATAGAAGTGGGTCCATCATTGCACACTGTTGGAAAGCTAGAGATGCATGCATCTCATCCCCTCCTTTCAAGAATACTGTCTACTCCTGCGATAAAGGGAAACACAGAATATTTAAAAGCTTAAACTATATAAAGCCTTCCCTGGGAATATTTTTTAAAATGTTCCTTTAGATCTTTCTTTTCTGATGGATAAAGGTTTGGAATGTTCTTTTGAAAACTGTCTTCATTCCCTACGAATTGCACAACTCCTCTGCCTTTCATAATCATGTGGAAATGTACAGTAGCCTACCTTCTAAATTTTACTGAGAAGCTGGGAATGATTGCTGGAAAGAAGGAAGATTGCTGGCGAGGTCCTAAGGGAGACGCTCATTTGTGATACTATTTTGAATGCACAGCACTATCCGTAGCTTATATATGTCAGCATTAGCGAAGTAATCCCAGTACTCGCGTTGTGACTTTCGTCCCATTAGCTCATACAAGAAATAAAAGAATCCAGATGAATTCCCACGAATAAATTTGCCATGCATTTCAGATATGAATTTGGGTTTATATGAGCTCTTTTATAATTACTGTACGTTCTAAAGAGATCTTGGAGACTTGACATAAACAAAAAGCTTTGGCACAGTCCTAACGAGGAAGCCATGCTTGTCATCATCATCTTCCATTGAAGCAAATGCGTAACTCAACGCGAACGCATCTACTCACGCATAATTAATTAATGGGGTTGTCTTGCAATGCCATTATTGTTTATGCTGTGTGTGCACTGGACCTAGATGCACTTCCATGTTGGTGTTCTTGCTCCACCCACTCGGAGGTGAACCCTCCCCCTAGTAAAACCCACCCTCATGCAATGCGTGTGTGCATGTAGTGTAACTGACTTCGACTACAATAGTGCAAGGGAAAATGAAAAAACAAAACCTAAATAAAGAGGGAGGAATTGCATACAGCAGTTAGAGGCCTAATAGTGAGGGGAGGGGTGAGTGAGCATTGTTTCCATGGCAACGCACTGGTCCGCCTTTCCCCTTACCCCCACCACTCAAAGCGCGCTTTACGTCATGCATGTCCTGCGCACTCTCATTAGACTATTGACATGTGCCTTGTAATGGATTTCTTCCCATGCGTGCTTCCGCTTAACTTCCCCTCTTTTTTTCCCCTTTGGCCCCTCTCACCTTCCGCTACTTTCTCCTAGTCTGGTGGGCGGGGTTAAAATAAAAAAAGAGTAGGAGAGAGAATGCACAAGCGACTCCTCCTATTTATGTTGCGAATTGCGCGTAGCTCCGCCCCCAAAAAACTAAAACTCATTTAGGGGTGGTGGCAGGGAGAATGAAAGAATGTGTAAGAAGAAGGGAGAAAAAGAAAAAAAAGAGAAAAACTGTACCACTTCACTCATTATGCTGCTGCTTAACCCCTCTGAAAACGCAATGCGTGTGCATCTCACGACGCATTATCCATAGCCCGCTTTCTGTACGTGTGCAAGTGTGGAGAAGATGGAAGAGGTAGAGCAGTTAATCATCCATACTCCAAAGTGTTCTTCCTAGAATAGTTTTGATATTTAGAGTCTCGATAGTTCAATATTGGCATACTAGTTAAAAAAATTGAATTAACCAAAATAACATACTGCCACTTTCATTGCGCCATGGCTGGAGATTGATCTTGAACGTCCGGCAGTTCCCGAATACTAACTATCACAACCACTCTATCCTTCGCAAGTTCTCTCAAATTCCTCGTTAACAACCGGTGACTCAAACGATGCGCAGTGGCACGCGCCGACAATAACCATATTTATGACTGTTAGCTGTTGACCAATAGGCCTACCTAGTGGTTCTTGGGCCAATAGCATGCTACCTGTATCAATCCACGTGGAGTCTAGAACCCGGCTCTTTTTTCAGGTCTCCAGTGTTGCACAATTGCATGCAATTGTGTCCAATCTCACTGCCTACTCTCAGTGGCTACGATGGAGAGTTGACAACGCTGTGCCTCGAGTTGGGAAAGCCTTGGCTCCACGCAGACATCCAATGTAAACATGGCCGTCCAGGAAGTGAGAGCTGGGTAGATTCAGGATATGAAAATGAAAATCCACAGCCTGCTTCCAGTCAACCGACCGGGTCAGGGATGGAATGAATGCAGCCATCATCTAGTGGCGAGGATAGGAACTGTGCCGGCTACCGAAGCCTGTCGCATTCCTCTGAGGCAATGGTTAATTGTATGACAGATGAAATGATAATGGAGAGTGTTTCTGGAATGAAGTTGTGACAAGGAAAGACCGGAATACCTGGAGAAAAACCTGTCTGCCTCCGTTTTGTCCAGCACAGATCTCACATGGAGTGAACGGGATTTGAACCACGGATCCAGCGTGCAGCCGTCTAAGCAACGGAGACTCCAGATTCAGGATATCTGATATATAAATTAGAGGCAACTTACATGAGGGTGGCACGAATGATTGCTGGGACAAATAGATGGGAGCAATGGCAAGAAGGTAAGTACTCGTAATGAAGAGATAAAGGTTAAGTTAGAAATTAACTCGCTAGATGAAGCGGTTCATAGGAGCCGACTATGATGGTGGAGTCATGTGAAGAGAATGGGAGAGGAGAAATTAGGCCACCTAAGAGATTAATGAGTTTGACTGTAGAGGGTAAGAGAAATAAAGGTAGACCTCGGTGGAGATGGTTAGATTCAGTGATCAACGATTTCAAAGTGAGAGGTGTTGAAGCAGAGGAGACCGCAATGCTAACTGCTAATAGGGGATCATGGAGACGACTTGTTCATTACAGAGGCTTGCAGACTAGACTGGACGCTGAAAGGTAAAACAGTCTGAAATGAAAATGTAGGCCTATGTAGGCCTAGCAGTAGTTCCCGGCTTCGCCCGGTGGATTTATTTGTTTTATGGATGGTAATGAATAAGTTAAGCCTACTACGGTACTACAGATCTGGAGCGCTCAAGGATAAGGATCGGGAAGCACCAACGCTTATTGCAGCTGATAACCTCAGTATACTGCACCAACACCATCGCCATTATACATGATGATAACTGCATTAAGGGGGCTAAGAAATCTTTTTGCACTAATTACTCCCCGTGACTGCAATTTACAAGCAACTCGCAATTCTGCACCAGATCACTGGTAGGGGCGACGTGATGCAGCTCGCATTGCCAGGCAATTATTATTGAATATGTTCGGGAGCACTTGTTCTTCTGACTTACTGAACAAAAATCAATCTTTAAGGTTACCAGAGAGAGGTAGCCTAATGCTACATAGACTAAACTATTCCTCTTGAATCTGGCTATCATAGGCCTATACAAAAATAATTTTTCGAGTCCGACTGGTAGTTCAAGAGATTAGCGCGTTTAAACACAAAAACAAACAAACAAACATACAAACTCTTCAGCTTTATTATACAGTGGAACGTGACTAATTCGAACTTCTATAATTCGAAATCTTCTTAAATTCGAATTTTTCTTTTGGTCCCTAGCATTTTATATACAATCAATGCTGAAAAATCGTGGTTAATTCGAATTATATTTTGGATAATTCGAATTTTTTACGGGTAAAAAGCCGATCGGAAGCCAAACAGTTGGGTCAGTTCCCGAAAAAACTGTTCCGAGTGCAGCCCAAGCAACAAACGTATGCGTTTTTTTGAAAATAGAAATGGCGTAAGTGGTTCTGTTTACCGTTCCTTAAATTTGTTAGATTCTTTTGTGATGGCTGAGAGACTTAATTGTAGGAAACAGGTAAAAATCTCATACTATTTTGAAAAATAGTAGATGACTTAACTAGATTGATGGGTTACTACTGTCGTTAAATAGGTGAATAGAACATTTTGGTTTTATTTTCCGTTTGAAACTTTTGAGGTTATTCACGATACAGTCCCTATAAAGTACCGTTGTCGCTTAATATGCTTTGTTGAACGTAAATCATTGTGTAAACGTAATACAATATATTTTCTCTACCCTTTTCAAAGAACTTTCTTAATTCGAATGTTTGGATAATTCGAATTTTTGTACTGGTCCCTTGAGGTTCGAATTATCCAAGTTCCACTGTATTAGCATGGATAGTATAGACTAGGTATCGCCGTTACGTTGTAAGTAAAAATAAACCAGTCCGTTATTGGACCGTATTGTTCCTGCACGTGGCAGTTAATATTTTGATTTTAGTCGCCTATGAGAGCTGACAAAAGTGTAATTAAATCAGAGTGTTTCTATAATTAATTCGTGGTAGTCTCGGTTACGTCCACCTCGAATTACTGAGACTCCACTGTATTAGACGTTAATTTTTCCTTTTGAGTATAGGCCTATGATATTTAGGTATAGGCCTAGCCTATTATTCACTGCACTAAAATATCTTAACTCACCACATTAATAATAGGCTAATCTTCGTGTAATTTATCGCGAAAATGCTGGGTAATGAACAATCACATTAGATATACCTCACTAAACTGTTTCAATTTTAAATTATCTATCGATTACTGCAATTACGGTTGAACAGGTGTTGTACGGTGTAATTCACTTGTTGAATGGTAGACACTGAACATACTGCTGCCTGGCTGCTAAATAATTGCCAAAGTCAGTCAGTATACGCCAGCAGGAACAAGACGACCAGCTGTTATTTTAGTGTAGTACTGGGAGATGGCGTATGAGTACCGGTTTCCAGCAGAACCAGTTCTTACCGTCTTCTTTTTATTTATTTAGCCTTATCGCTCGCTATCTCTCTCTCTCTCTTTCCATAGCTCCTGGCCAATTTCTCCAATGTAACTGGATTCTGAATTTGGCAGAACCCATTTCTTCTTTACTAATATCTATAGACTGAAAACTGTTGAAGGTCAAAGCTTTTAAAGAAGATGTTCCAGCGTCCAACAAAAAGTAATTAATAAAAACGTGGTCATGTAGTCCAGCGTTTCCCAAACTGTGGTACGCGTACCACTGGTGGTACGCTCGTACTGCTGCAGTGGTAAGCGGTGATGTTACGAAACATATAAAATATAAAATTTAAAAATAGGCCTAGGCCTATAAACATTGATATGTTGCCGGAGGACTTTAAGGCCAAAGACAAGGAGCAGTTTTATGAATTGAATTGTGATTCAGAAGGAAGGCAATCGTTTTCAAAAATGGCTCTTGTGAACTTTTGGGTTGAGGGGCGTGCAGACTGTGGAGGCATAGCTGATAAAGCAGTTAGATTTGTACTGCCTTTCACTACTTCGTACTTGTGAGAGATTGCATTTTCTTCACTTGTTTATCTCAAGAATAAATACCGGAATAGGCTCCTTACGGTGCAAAACGATCTTCGTTTGAGACTCAGCAATCTTAAACCAGACATTCCTAAGTTGGCTTCTAATCTTCAAGCTCACCCTTCACATTGAAGTTGTTAGTTGAACTTTGGTTTTTATGTTTAATTATTACAAGTTCTTTTGTTAACATTATTTGAACAAGTGTCATTTCTGAATGTTTGAGTTGAATACTCATTGTAATAAATAATAAAACAACTGGACACACTTTTTATCATTTGAACTCCCAACAGACCAACTCGAACAAACACAATTTACAATCCGTCTTTTGGTCTACTACGTAGTGGTGGTGGGGGTTATAGTTCCTATATCTCCCAACCACTAGATGGTACGCGAGAGATTCTCATCCCTTAAAGTGGTACACACACAAAACAGTTTGGGAAACACTGATGTAGCCTATCCCTTCGTACTTGGGTGTGTGTAGAATCTGTTTGATAACCAATGGCTGTAATGGCTGTAGTTGTGTGTGTGTATTTGTAATTAAGACTAGGCTACGCTTTGGAAGGAGGTGAGCGTGCCCATAAGTTAACTTAGGAACTAGCCCTAAATTTGCCTGAAATAGCAGTAGGAAATCATGGGAACCCCCATCTAGGACAGCTACTGTAAGGTGGAAATTGAATACATCTCTTCAAAATTTTGCCTCACGAGGCTAAATGTAGGCTAACCCGCTTCAAATTTCAGACAAGAATTGCATTTTTAGGAAGACCAGGAAATCGAACCCAGGATGGATCCAGAGTCTTAATACGTACTCCAAGACCACAGAAGGCTGCAATAACAATCTAGTGCATGTACGCTTCATTCGAGGTCGAAGAAGGATTTTTTGTAGGTTATTTTACTGATTGATGCAGACAGTCCACACCCTTTACCGCGCAAGGCCATATAAACATTTGGAAGACAACTTTGATCCTCACGGTAGGCCATTCTGTGTTTCCTATTTTCTACTTCACGTAAACGCTGGGATCGAGCTTAATAATTCACTTAGCTACGGTTGATTCCTTCCAAATGTTTTTCTAGTTTTATTCACTTCCTATGAGAAGATTGATAGGCTATCATGATGGGTATCCTTCGGCAAAACAATTTACTCATAGACACTAATCTTACCTTATCTTCGATATTGTTGAAATGGGTACCATTAGGGATAGTAATGCGTTTTTACTGTAGGCTATCTACTTTAATTAAAACAGGCTACCTATGAATAGGTGAAATGAACATAATCCACATTGAAGTCAATACTATATTGGAACTAATCTATATATATAAAGCACAAAGTTTGTCTGTCTGTCTGTCTGTCTGTCTGTTATGTATACAAATCTACACCGTTTCACCGATCTGAACCAAAATTTGTATACTTACCCTTTGGAACCCTGCGGGTAACCCTGTCAACATTAAATTTCGGACAGACCACCCCATGCCCTGCATTTAGGCCCTTTTGCACAAATCTACACCGTTTCACCGATCTGAACCAAAAGTTGTATATTTAACCTTTGGAACCCTGCGAGTAACACTGTCCACTTGAAATTTCGGACAGACCACCCCATTCCCTGCATTTAGGCCCTTTGGTCCAAATCCACACCGTTTCACCGATCTCAACCAAAATTTGTATATTTACCCTTTGGAACCCTGCGAGTAACACTGACCACTTAAAATTTCGGACAGACCACCCCATTCCCTGCATTTAGGCCCTTTGGTCCAAATCTACACCGTTTCCCCTATCAGAACCAAAATTCGTATTCTTACCCTTTGGTGCCCTGCGAGTAACACTGTCTGCTTGAAATTTCGGACAGACCACGCCATTCCCTGCATTTAGGCCCTTTTTGCACAAATCTACACCGTTTCACCGATCTCAACCAAAATGTGTATACTTACCCTTTGGAACCCTGCGAGTAACACTGTCTGCTTAAAATTGCGGACAGACCACTCCATTCCCTGCATTTAGGCCCTTTGGCCCAAATCTACACCGTTCCACCGATCTCAACCAAAATTTGTATATTTACCCTTTGGAACACTGCGACTAACACTGTCTGCTTGAAATTGCGGAGAGGCTACTCCATCCCCTGCATTTAGGCCCTTTGGCACAAATCTACACCGTTTCACCGATCTGAACCAAACTTTGTATACTTACCCTTTGGAACCCTGCGAGTAACACTGTCCACTTAAAATTTCGGACAGACCACCCCATTCCCTGCATTTGGGCACTTTGGCACAAATCTACACCGTTTCACCGATAAGAACCAATATTCGGAAACTTACCCTTTGATACCCAGCGAGTAACACTGTCTGCTTGAAATTGCGGACAGACCACTCCATTCCCTGCATTTAGGCCCTTTGTCCCAAATCTACACCGTTTCACCGATCTCAACCAAAATTTGTATATTTACCCTTTGGAACACTGCGACTAACACTGTCTGCTTGAAATTGCGGCGAGGCCACTCCATCCCTTGCATTTAGGCTGTTTGGCACAAATCTACACCGTTTCACCGATCTGACCCCAATTTTATATACTTACCCGTAGAACCCGACAAGTAACACTGTTCACTTTAAATTTCGGACAGACCACACTATTCCCTGCTTTTTGGCCCTTTGGCAGAAAACTACACCGTTTCACCGATCTCAACCAGATTTTACATAATTACCCATTGGAACTCGACGAGTAACACTGTCCACTCGAAATTTCGGACAGACCACTCCATTTCACGCATTTAAGCCCTTTGGCACAAATCTACATCGTTCACCGATCGAAAACAAAATGTGTATACTTACCCTTTGGAACCCGATGAGTAACCCGATGTTCCAAACAGACCCAGCCTGGGGCTGGAAACTGTACAAGATGATGATGATGATGATGAGTAACACTGTCCACTTTAAAATTTGGACAGGCCACTCCATTCCCTGCATTTTGGCCCTTGGCACAAAACTACACAGTTTCACCGATCTCAACCAGATTTTACATAATTACCGTTTGGAACTCGACGAGTAACACTGTTCACTCGAAATTTCGGATAGACCACTCCATTTCCCGCATTAAAGCCCTTTGGTACAAATCTACATCGTTCACCGATCGAAAACAAAGTGTGTATACTTACTTACCCTTTGGAACCCGATGCGTAACACTGTCCACTTGAATTTTCTGGCATAGGCCTACCACTCCATTCCCTGCATGTAGCTCAGGAATTCCTCGGGGTTGCCAGCTTCCTAACTCACCAGTCATGAGCCCTTGAGGGTGTACCAGAAGTGGTGGGTCTACACACACCCTGCCTCTTTGAGGGCCTTGAGCAGAAGACAGGAGATATTATGAAAAGGAAAAGAAGACAGACCCCTCGAAGAATGAGGGTATCAGGAAAGATGAGACAAAGCCAATTAAGGCGGGAAATTGAAAGACTCCCTAGCCCTCGGATACCCTAATACAGTCTGGGTCGGAAGAGAACAAGAGTTGACCAAGGGAGGCCGACAGGAAAGAGAACTGAAATGAGCCCGGCACCAGGAAGTAGAAGCGATGCCAGACTCAGCTGGGGTTCCGTGGTCGCCAACCCACGTCCCACAAGTTGTGAGACCCTGGGGGGGGGGTCAGTTGTGAGAATAGCTTGCTGATTCATCGCGAGGTGACTTGAGTGTACTTTCCAGAGCCCGCCGTGTTATCTCCTGCTGTCTATGCTGATGCCAGCACAGGGCCGTTGCGAAACAGTGAGTGATTCCCGGTCAATCTGTATAGGACGGGGAACCCCGAACGTGTGTCATCATATTTCGTCATCATCTGCGATTATCTCAGGTTGGTGCAGCTTGGACCTATATTCTTTGTCTTAGCCGAGCAGTACGCTCTTTCAC
Source organism: Meconema thalassinum (assembly GCA_946902985.2). NCBI lineage: Eukaryota > Metazoa > Arthropoda > Insecta > Orthoptera > Tettigoniidae > Meconema > Meconema thalassinum. The sequence continues at coordinate 613,397,765 of OX336388.2, forward strand.
TAGACGCATCCAGTACAGGCCTAAGCCAGAAAATAAGGTTGAAACTTTGGAAGACATCGAAGCTAGACACCTGAATTACCTATATCAGTTTTAAAATAACACCATGTTCGTTTAGTAGTCATTTTTTCATTACCTTATTATTATCATCATAAGTGCAAATGACCTAGATGTTACGCGTATCATACCAATAATCACCGCCGCATAAAGTCTTTCTCGACTGTGATTTTTAAAATATTTATTTTTGGTTGGTTCTTAAGTTTAGGGGCTGCGACAACGCGGTCATGTAGCCCCGTGTACTTTGGGGGTGTGTAGAATCTGTCTGATAACCGGTGTTAATTGTGATGACTGTATTAGTGTGTGTTATCTGTTTTATAATTTAAGTACAAACTGCAACTTAGAATTCTTCATATAGTTCGTACTTTTGCCGCCAAGCGCCACCGTCAACGACTACTAGGCCAAGTTCGGAACTTAGCTACTAGACGCCACTGCAGTCGGCTCTTGGCAACGGACGTAGACATCTATGCGCGTTGTTTACCAATCCAATTTAGCTTCACACAGGTGTAATTAGTGGAAGGTTCTTTAACATGCCATAAATCTGACATGGGACCGCCGGCTTTACTTCCCCTCCGAAGAAAGGCATACTGACGGATTTTTAACGCTCTTAAAATATCCGACGGCTTCGGCCGGGTTTGAACCCGCTATCATGGGCATAGAAGCTCAGCATGCTACCAAATACGCCACCGAAGCCGCCATATAGTTATTTTTATTACAGTACATTGTGTACATTATACGTTGAAGTGTCAATTCAATACCGGTAGTAGTTTCCCTTATCATCCTCATCATAAGAGCAAATGACCTACAGTAGATGTTACGCCCATTACACCATTAATCACCACACACAATAAGTCTTCCTCGCCTGTGAATTTTGAAATATGTATTTCTATTACGGTAGTTTGTAAGTTTGACGTGTCAATTCAACAGTAGTTTTTATTATCATCCTTATCAAAAGGGCAAATGGCCTAGATATTACTCCCTCATTGTCTTTGGGGGCAAATGACTTAGATTTTAAGTCCATTATAATTCTAAGGAGACCTTAAAACATTATCATCATTCCACCGGGCGAAGCCGGGTACTACTGCTAGTAATATATAATACTAGTTTCGGTTAGCTTGTAACCATCCTCAGTTAAAATTATAAATATTAAACTAATAGCATTACTAATCTAAACATTAACAATCTACGTACAGTATAAGCTTAAACAAATTTAAGCATGAAAAATAAAATATTCACTAGCCTATCAAAATTAGCCTACTTTCGATTTTTGCAAAAAATGAAAGTAGACTTAGCCTATGAGATCTACACAGGGCGAAAAAAAAGTGTGTCTGTCTGTGTGTGTGTGTGTGTGTGTGTGTGCGAGTCTGTGTGTGTGTGTGAGTGAGTGTGTGCACTCTGAATGTCTGTCCCCCCCTATCAATTCGAACACGGTGAACGCAAATTGAACGAAATTTGGTACAAAGGTAGCACTAGCGAAGGACACCTTAGTGTCATGTTTTATATCGCCGCCATCTTGACGGAAACGTAATGGCGGCCACACAAATGTTCAAAGCTGAAATCAAATTACGACTAACCTAATCATCCGATCTCTACCAAATTTTGCAACAACATATCTTTATGGGGGGAGCATCCTTTGACCAATCTAATAGGTCATCAGCATAATAGTTTGCGGATGGCGGCCATCTTTGTGTGAAAATCGATTCCCCCTATTAGGCTAATTCAAAAACGGTGAAACAGAATGGAACGAAATTTGGTACAGAGGTAGTACTAGCAAAGGGCACCTCAGTGTCATGTTTTATATCGCCGCCATTTTGACGGAAACGTAATGGCGGTCACACAAATGTTCAAAGCTTAAATCAAATTACGACTAACCTAATCATCCGGTCTCTACTAAATTTTGCAACAACATACCTTCATGGGGGGAGCATCCTATGACCAAACTAATAGGTCATTAGCCTAATAGTTTGCGGATGGTGGCCATCTTTGTGTCAAAATTGATTCCCCTATTAATTTAAACACGGTGAAACAGAATGGAACGAAATTTGGTACAGAGGTAGCACTAGCAAAGGGCACCTCAGTGTCATGTTTTATATCGCCGCCATCTTGACAGAAACGTAATGGCAGCCACACAAATGTTCAAAGCTTAAATCAAATTACGACTAACGTAATCATCCGATCTCTACCAAATTTTGCAACAACATACCTTTATGGAGGGAGCATCATTTGACCAATCTAATAGGTCATTAGCCTAATAGTTTGCGGATGGCGGCCATCTTTGAGTCAAAATCGATTCCCCCTATTAATTCGAACACGGTGAAACCGAATGGAACGAAATTTGGTACAGAGGTAGCACTAGCAAAGGGCACCTCAGTGTCATGTTTTATATCACCGCCATCTTGACGGAAACGTAATCGCGGCCACCCAAATGTTAAAAGCTAAAATGTAATTACGACCAACCTAATAATCTAGTCTCTACCAAATTTTGTAACAACATATCTTTATGTGGGAAGCATATTCTGACCAAACTGCAAGATCATCAGCCCAATAGTTTGCAGATGGTGGCCAAGTATGTGTGCAAATCGATTCCCCCTATTCAATTCAAACACGGTGAAACCGAATTGAACAAAATTTGGTACAGAGTTAGCACTAGCAAAGGGCTCCTCAGTGTCATGTTTTATATCGCCGCCATCTTGACGGAAACGGAATGACGGCCACCCAAATGTTAAAAGCTTAAATCAAATTACGATCATCCTAATAATTTGATCTCTACCAGATTTTGCAAAAACATGCCTTTTGTGGAAAGCATCTTATGACGGACTACAAGGTCATCAGATCAATAGTTTGCAAACAGCGGCCATGTATGTGTGCAAATCCATTCCCCATATCAATTCAAACACCGTGAAACCGAATTGAATGATTTTTTTTTACAGAGGTAGCACTAGCAAAGGGCACCTCATATTCACGTTTAATATCCCTATAGCGCGTTGTATTTCAACAAGCTACTACAACCAACATTCAATTATACTCCTTGAAAAGGACAAAGAGTTAAAACAATACCCATGCATTTAGGAGAAAGTAGGCTATATGTTCATTACTGAACATCTTGTTTTTTTAAGTACCGGTACTCATTGAATAACTTGCAAAAATATTAATAGAATTCTGCTTAATATAGTATTAATTCATAAACAAAATAGGCCTACTGTCTAACTTGGTACTACAGGTGCTACCAAAAGTTTACGGACACCCGCCAATTACATGATCATTATTCCTGTCCTTATACTTTTGTCTCAGGCGACGAATTTTTACAGGGGCCTAGAACGTGTTCCGAGGAACATTTTGTGCATTTATCATGAAAACAGCATTGTGAGTTTTGATGTACGGTAACGAATATTTTTCTTAAGATAAGTGTGAAAAAAAGTGTATTTTCTCATATTTGAAGCGATCTGGACGGAACACTATGAGGATTACATCCATCATTTTGGTTATGAAAAAACACAGATGCTATTAGAATATTCATAATTGCAATAGAACACAACAATATGTTTCCATCAAGAAATATCACCAGTTTGAAAGCCCGAAATACAACCGCAAATAAAAGTCTACAGACAGACATTCTTCGACCTGGGAGGAAGATGTTCTTGATCCAATACAGTACTAATAATTATCGTTTGACTTCGGGTGCTGGCTGCAAGCTTTGTTATTTGACACCCAGAGGGTAGCTTGCAGGTCGAATTTCGTTGTTCCTTGAAGCACTATGAATGTCAAGGAGGTTAGATATCTAGGCTCCTTGAACACTATAGCGCTTTCTAGTAGAGAAATGAGGAACTTTGTGTTGGCGGAAACTCCCGAGATTAATTTTGCCATTATTAACACGGCCTACTGAATTTAAATAGGTTCTTTGACATGCCAACATCGTATGACAAACACGGTGAAACCGAATTGAATGTTTTTTTTACAGAGGTAGCACTAGCTATGCCGACTATTAAAAAAAATCACTTACCACGGCCAGGAGCGAACCTGCAAGCTTGGGATTAATAGACCGACACGTTAACCACTCACCCACCGTGGCAAGCTAATACCGTGCTGAAACTGTGGGATTACAACGTGAAATACAGTATAAAGGATCTCTGTAGCTTGAAGGGTCTCCCGCCCAGCCAAGGCCAATGAATGTCTGTCTGTTGACTTTTTTCTGCGGTTCTATTTCGGGCTCTAAAACTGGTGATATTTCTTAATGGAAACACATTCTTGTGTTCTATTGCAATTATAAATATTCTACAGATATCTGTGTTTCTTCAAAACCAAAATTGTGGATGAAATCCTTATAGTGTTCTGTCTAGATCGCTTCAAATATGAAAAAATACACGATTTTTTCACACTTATCTTAAACAAACAAAAAATCGTTACTTCGAAACTAACTGTGATGATTTCATAATAAATTCACAAAATGTTCCTCGGAACAGGTTCTAGGTCCCCGTAAAAAGTCGTATGCCTGAGACAAAATTTGTAGGCACAGGAATAATGATCATGTAATTTGCGGGTGTCCGTAAACTTTTGCTAGGACCTGTACAGTATTTGAAGAATGATTATGAACAGGGAACGGATTTCTATGTAAATACATATATATTTAGGAAGCTAAACTTAATTGTAATTTGTATCATCTTTACGAATCATGACGTGTGAAGTTGAAAAGTGGAGTATTCATTCTCCATATTTTTCCGTATTTGTAAGTTTATCACATAGCCTATGTTCCACATTCTTAGTCATTAAAATCAATAAGATATAGTCCATATTTCGGCTAGAAAGTATTAAATTCTAATAAATTTACAGTCATTTGATTAATGGAGAAACAAGTTGAAGATCTACCGGTATACTAAAAAGAAAATCTTGGTTTAGATAAAGTTGCAGATGTGGCTAAAATGAAGATGGACACTGTACTTTCAAAGAACCATGGATGTAAGGCAATGGGAAAGGTTGTTGCAATTTTGTGTGGAGATTTAAGTGTAAAGTTAACGTTGGATTTAACCCCAGCAGGCATTGTGAAGTTCAAATATGCGCCCATTACCTCTTCTGACGTTGAAGCAGTTTTCACTCAATATAAATCTGTCCTTAGAGAGAATAGGTGAAGATTCACTTTTCAGCACTTAAAAGAACATATTGTAATCCATTGCTTTGGTAACAGAGAATAAATGATTGCATGTTATTCAGAGATCATATTGATATTATAATGAGAAATGCAACGTTATTGACACGTTACCCCCTTAAGGCAAGCTTTCTTGATGGATGGTGCTGAACCATTTGCAATCATTTACCCTGGCTACCAGTTTGAAGCCGCTAATGAATACCAGAACTAGGAAATGATACACTGATACGACTGGTAGACATATGATGTATTCATCAACATTTGAACATTGACACACATAACATGACATGACATAAGAGATGTAGAAACATTAATTAGGGTACTTACCTTTAAACAAGCCCTCCATACAACTCCCAAAATTATCCATCATTAAAAATATATTTTTAGTCTTCAAATATAGTGATCTCTTCAAGGGTAGTTAAGTTCCATAAAAGACATCATATTCTCACTTCGCAATAATCTCAATATCTCTGGTCCATAGATACCTTTCACACATCAACAATAGTCTTTTCATCCAACTTGATAGTACTATAAGTCCGACAGTAATACAATTTATCTCACAATCAATCACCGTCGTAACTTAAGATGAAATCAGACGTTTTGTTTGATATGTATCAACCAATGTGATCCTTTCATCCCCAGAATGTTTCCTTTCCTTAATTCGGCCCGTCACACCAAGAGAATATGTTAGCCTATTCTTCATTGTTCGTCAACTTGGTTCTCCAAAAACATTTGCAGTGAACTTGACGATAATATCTTGTTTTCTCATAGGTCAAAATCATCACAGTCCAATGTTACATAATTAACACCCTGCAAACATATACCAACGACTCTACAAATCTTCTTGCAACATTTCGTTACTTTCCTTCATACCTCTTTCAAAACATCGTAACAGCTGATCGTCATCTCCCCACAACCAATAGTTACAGTCATAACCTTTAACCGTAAACTGCAAATGTATATCGTCAACTTAAAGAATCTTCTTACAATATTCTTCGTTACCTTTTCTAGGTACCTTTTTTTTATCCACCTCACAGCTGATCGTCAACTTATTACTCCTTCATAGTTGTTTTCAATCTTCAACAAAGTCCACCAGAGAACTCACACGCAGTTCAGCAATACAATCATTCCAAGGGATCCAAGTTTTACGGAAACATCGAGTGAACTCTGTTTTCGGAGAGGCGAAAAGACATCTACTCCATAGAGAACACAAGCTAGCATTTTCCTCATACATTTCCACTCATCCGTATTCTTATCAACATAAAATAAACTTGCTAGCGTTTCCAACGTCGTAATAGCTCCAGATCCATAATGTCATTACTTTCAGATGACGTACAATCTCATAGGCCTTCCACATATCAAATCTGTCAGTGGCCAAAGATGCAATATTACTATTTCTAAGACATCAACATTTCCTTTCCGACAGAAATGACAGTTCCCAAATAAACCATCTTTCTTACTATCAAGAACACATACTTAGAAGATAGTCAAAGTCAAAGAAGGCCAGAAATAAACATTTTCAACATCTCACGAATAGAATGCTTATTAACTGCACTCTGGCGGCTACATTTCAAATCTTACACTCATAACTCCAATACTAGAACAAATGCTGCTACCTAACAGTAAACCATGAAATCAAAGTACTGTAGCATATTCTCGCGGAACACTTTTCATACTTGAAGCGTAGAAGAGAGTCAAGAATTGGCTCAGACTCCCCACCCTCAAACTTGTCGAAGGTTCAACGAACCAAGACAACGTACCATAAAAGAGTACAAACAAAAGTCCCTAACAAATACCTCTACTCTACCTCAAGGGTAAAGACACTTATTAGAAAACAAAAATATCCCAATATTCACCCACATCAAAATTAAATAACTACATCAAACAATTTTCTTCATAGTCTCAGTTGTAGTAGATACAGGTCCGTACGAAGATTAAGTCATTCGATCCAACTTTCATGTTCACCTAAATCTTCTCCTCACTCCACAATATCTCAACTCCGAAGCAAACAAAATATCCTTCCGACAGAAAAATATTTAGAAGTCTTAAATCTAACACGTCACCAATAAGTTAAAGATAACAAGGAGACCTCCAAATTAATAAATTACCCCAACTATTCGTTTCTACGTCATTACAATCAAGATAAAACTTCACCCAAACTTCATACACTACAATTTACATGTAAGTACAAATAAATAAATCAACCAGAAAAGGTAAAGATAATAACAGTTTTCAGAATTACCCATGAACAGACCCTGAATGATACATGAATACAAAAAATGAATACCCAAAAGACAAAAAAAAACTCAATAGACAATGGCATATGTCTGACATTGTAAATGTGTCCAACCCAAAAATGACAATCAAAAGATCAAGACAAACAAGAATACAACTAAAAATAAGAAATTACGCCGAAATTTCAAGAAATTACTGGTATGAGACCAAAATGAAAACCTTAAATCACAAGTACAGACAAACGAACACACAAATAACATACACACGCCAAGTAGCACATCTATCGTACATCTTTACGTCAAAACACAATCTCAACTAAACACAACATATACACACCACAAGACAGTTCGATCACCCACACACAAACAAAAATTACTTACATACAATAACTTACAGCATAGCACTATTCAGACGATTATGCATCACAAGAGCAGAGGAAAAGAAAAATATATCCGGTACACAATTTAGGAAATAACAGACAATTACCCCACCAAAAACAAATACACCGATACAAGATACTAGAAGAGAAAGAAAATCACACAATACGACAGAATGTGACTCACACGTGCAGATCAATAAGTTACAAACGTTCTCAATCTATCATCTAATTCACACAACCTTACAAACGCCCCCAAGATAACAAATCATTAACCACCCGCAATATTCCCCAAATAATTCCAGAATATAAATAGACATACGTTGAGACATCGACTTACACAAAAATAATCACCTTCAATTAAACACACAGTAAATCAACATGTCATACTAGCCGCATTTTATCCTGGCATAGCATGATCACCCATCACCAAACAACATTTTCGGCAAGCACTTACCTTCACGAATCAACAAGTAAATAGAAGAACAAGTCATCACTCGGAGAAAGAAGAGGTTTGTAAATACCTACCTATAATATCTCAACGTGATGTAATTTTATACGTACGGCGTTTTTACTGAAATAAGTTAACAATTAATCTAGAACCAATCCTGACCATAATTCACACCAAGAAACAACAAGAAGACCCACCCGATTATAAGAACGAAACTAATTACAATCACTCACACTCATACACTCAAATACATGTATACGAGTTTGTCACTTTAGACCGTACACAAATTTCGTAAAGAAAATACAAGAAGAAAAATTACAGATTTGCACGATTCAGACGAAAGTGCATCACCTGTGCAGAGAAATAAAAATTTCCCAAACACAATTTAGAAAAATACACGACAACATTATTTCAAATTTTTCATTTCCATTCTTAATAAAAGACAGATGTACCCTAAAAACCTTCTTTTTAACCGGATCACTAATTAGGCATGTGACTGGAGTTAGGAAACTAACAACCTTAAAAGGTCCACAAAACCTTTCTCTCTATTTCCCTGACTCCTTTGGACCCACTTCTTTCAAGGAAAAATTCTTCACGTATACCATATCCCCTATTTTAACAGAAGTAAGTTTACGACCTTTATTGTACTGTGCCCAACTCTAGGAATGGGTATTCCAAGATTCAGACACCTAGATATCAAGGGAAAGGCTACAGCCGCTTTTGAAAGTTGAGATATTTGAATATCGTGCTACATTGCTTCTCGAAGCAATTGGAAAGAATTTACCGATACTTGCATGTCAAGTGACGTAGCGAGTAATAGCAGAGGTCGAGGCTATTTATTGATTAAATAGTTAACCATGGAGTAGAGACTTGAGACATGGATCAGATTACTGGCACGGCCAAATAAAAGAGAATGCAATTAGTATCAAGTAAATCGGACCAGGGATACCAGAGATATGAGGATTTCCAGATATCAGCTGATGACGCGTGACCCTGGCAGTTTTGAATAAAAGCCGGCCGGCCGAGGCATCGATAGCTCATTCCAACACAAGCACTTGTCGAGCAAGTTGCTGCTACGCTGAGCCAAGGCACATGGTTGCCGGATCTACGCAGAAGTAATTTTCAAAGTTGTGATAGTCACAAAAGTGCTGCGCTACGAAGTGGAACTTAGTAAGTTTCCGGCGAGGAGAATCACTGAGGTGATTGAATTTTTTTTCTACAGACATTAGTGGAAATATTTATGTTTCTACATGGACATATGCTAGACTTTGTCTAGAATTTAGTACTTTGTCACAGTCCAGTAATAACCTAATACTTGGATGTTTAAGTCCATTTCAGTCAGTTTTCATATTGGTAACTTGTTAACCACTTCGATCTATCAATACATTGAAGACCAGTCTATCACGGTGGTGTTCATTAGTCTACGCAAGGGAAACTACAGGTTGCTTAGCGCATGGTAGATGGCGAGAAGCCATGCCCAGGGAACGATCTTCAGAACAGCCGTTGATTGGTTAGACTGTCAGTGTCTTCTTGTATTGATAAGATTACCGTGAGTTATGTTACAACTGACATATCTAAGAATAGATCACTTAGATCTGACCCCATTTAAACAAACTGCTATGGCTTTGATAGAAGCCCATATTAAAATGGAACAACAGTTAATTCAAACGTCAAGAGATACTACCACTATGTCTTACTAGACGGATTGTGGGTATATAATGGCGGCCGATACAAGGATTATACATGCTTGTCCGATAGGGCATGTCTATGGATAAGTCTGGTACAGACCAGGTTTACTACGCTTCAAGACCATCAAGAAATGTAAGCCACATTTGAATTATATTATGCCTAGCTAATTGGAACAAACTATTTTTCTGCAGATGACCAACACATTTATTTTTCTTCGTATTTAAATCTTACAATGATTTACGCAAGATATATTAGAGTTATTCTGAGTATTTTCAGCACTCAGAACAGTTTAGGATCGATGACCGAGCATTTCGAGCATTTATTTGAATATTTCATATTTTTGGGAAATCACGGTAATCAGCCGATGTAACTGTAAAAGTTAAATTATTTCTTGTTGAGGAATGGATATTTTATCCATATTCGAAGGTTCGAACATGTGGATTCTCACATAATGAGATGATAATTAAACATATTTAAAATAATATAATTAATAATAATAATAATAATCCACTAATAATAATAATAATAATAATTTTCATAATTTTTCTAAATAATTCTGGGATATTATATTTTCTAATAATCATATGTATTGAGAGAGAGCTTTTGAAGTAGTTTAATCATTTCTAGTTTGGAACAGGAGATTTTCCGAAGGAGAGTGGTTAGCGCAAGCCCGCATTCAACCAACATTTCAGTTCTGGTTGAACAGTTAATATTTGCATTGAGCAAAGTATATTTTTCAGATAACACGGAGAGGCATGAAACGGGAAGCAAATGATATTTGTATCAAATAGGATATTTTTGTATTTATATAAAATCATGACGTAAATACACTCGAAAGTGAAATGAAGATTTTCATAAGTATGGTAAATTCACGGGTTGAACTGAATGGTAAAATAAAATAAACTTGTAAGTTTATTAATCTTCCAGTGTTGATAACAAGCAGAGGCTTGATTTATTGTATAAATTTTGGGAAGAAAATTTATATGTGTGGAGTAGTTGAAATGCCATTCCCAGGTGCGCATGTTTAAGTCGCAGGAATGAGGAGGTTTTTTCGAGCATCAATCAAATAGCAGGTTCGATGGCTCAGGTTTATAGTAGGAGTATTGGAACTACACATTTCGTCGTATGAATGACCCGAAGGTTATTTCTTAGAAACCATCAGTTCTTATTTCAACCTTGTTTACGAATTCCATTTAGACTTTGATTTTGTTAGAACCCGGATTCTTCATGATAGTAGTTTATTCTTCTTCAGAGGAAGACCTTTGCCGTTGTTGTTGGAATATTGTGTTCTTACACAAATAAAAGAATGGGCCACTGCCAATTAAAAATAATTCTATAACCACGAATAATTTGAAGGATGTTTTCAATCCTAGTGCCATGAACTAAATGAATTTATTATGAAGCTACAATTCTTATTTCCGCATTCTGTTGAAGAATTGCAAGTTGTGAAAATTACTAATAATGGCCATAAATATAAATATTTTTCATAATAATGATTCCAAGTGGAAAATTAAATAGTTGAATGGTTCAACCATTTATTGATCAAGTTGATGATTCAGAAATCATATATTTTGTGAGGAACTTGAAGTTCATAATCGAGTCACTTCTCGAAATGTTTAATGTCAGAAGAACAATTGATTTTTTTTGTTGTGCTTCGCACAAGTTCTTCGATGCTATGCTCAAGGTCAAATACTTTTCAGATGTTATTAATATGTGTAAATAATTTGTGTTGCTTCAATGATAACAATATTTTTCGACAATATTTTTTGAAACTGGAAAAATAAGTGAAAGTTAAAAATTCTATGAACATTTATTCTACGAGTGTTAATATTATGTAAAAATTCAAACAGTGAACTACGATATTTCCAGTAGAGACAATTAAATTTGAACTGGATTTAATCATAAATAATTTTGGAACACAGTCTACAGGACTAACAATCAGACTTGTGTTTCCAAAAAAATAATTGTCAAATGTGTTTGGAAAATTTCTGTATATTGTCTAAATAGGAGTGTGGGTCGCCACACGTGGATGATGCTGCTTTGAGCATTTTTGCAGTCAAGTTTAAATTCAAAATAAACTGAGATAATTTTACTTGATGTGTTATACCCAATTGAATCTCCTTCTATCCTTATTGTTGCATTGAGCCAAAAATCAGTAAAGCATTTTATTTCATTTGATGTCGTTTTTGCGATTTGCTTTAACCCATCTGGCGCTCCGGGATATTTTGACTCTCGTGCTGACTGATTATTGGTAAAATGCATATGTGGTCGTGCGGACTCCGGTCTAAACGGGCACAGTACTTCTCAGCCAATCTCTCATGAGCAACCCTCATATTCCCTTTTGCTGTCTTCCAAATTTTTCTGATATCGTTAAAGGTATATTGTTCCGGAAGTAATTGATTCAAAGTCCACAGGTTTGAAATAGGAGAGTTAGAACGAAAGGAGAACATAAGATTGAAAGGCGTGGTTTTATGTGATTCGTGAACAGTGGTGTTAAACGAATAAGTAAGCCAAGAAATACACGAGTCCCGCCGACTGTGGTCTTTATGATGGTAAGCTATAAGAGCGGCACGCTAATTCCGGTTTACCCTTTCGGCGTAAGACCCCTTTGGGCTAAAAGGAGATGAAGTGGTGTGAGAAATTGCCAGCTCAAAAAGAAAATTTCTAAAGATACTGGATTCGAAACATTGGGCATTATCCGTCACTTAAAATTGACAAGGACCAAACCATGCAAAAATGTATTCAAGACACTTAATCACCGTTTGAGTAGTCACCGACCTGGTTGGAAAGATCCAATTGAATCTAGAAAAGCCGTCGGTGCAGACCAACGCAAATCTATTTCCAGCTCGCGACCTAGGAAACGGCCCAATAAAGTCAATAAACAACTTCTCCATAGGTCTCTTAACTATATCAGAGGCTAACATTCCAACTTTCGTATTTAATGAAGGTTTTGCCAATTTACACATATTACAATTATTTACCAATCGACGAATATCATTGTCCATACCTCGCCAAATAAAATTTTCCCCAATTCGATGTCTGGTTTTAAACACACCCAGATGTGCCCCAATAGGTGACTCATGAAAATACCTAAAGAATTCAGGAATTAAGACTGAAGGTAATACAATTTTTGCGAGTTGATCGGTCCTAGCAGTACAACATAATATGTTTCCTTTCATTAAATAAGGTTTTATCACTTCACCTTTCTCAATCTTACCTATTATTTCTCCTAAAATTGGGTCTTCTTTCTGATAACGAGAAACATCACCAAAAAGCAAAGGACAGTTTGACAAAATTACATTACATGTCCCATCTGCTATATACGCTTTATCAGCTTTACCCTCTTGATTACAATACTCAGAAGCGATAACATTGTCGCTCCCTCTTATGTGCTTTACAGTGTACGTAAAGGACAAGATTCTAGCAGCCCAGCGCGCTATGCGTCCTGTCTTCCGTGGTCTACCCAGAACCCAACTCAGGGCTTGGTTGTCAGTCTCAAGCTGGAACTCTACATGATCAACATATAGCTTGAACTTTTCAAGCGCGAACATCACAGCAAGCCCTTCTAGTTCATACACCGAGTACTTCATTTCAGGATCAGTAAGCGTTCTGGAAGCATACGCAACAGGTAACCTGTCACCTTGATGTTCCTGCAAAGTACAGCTCCGATAGCCCTATTCGACGCGTCAGTTTGCACTATAAACGGTTTACTAAAATCCGGTATCACCAATATTGGAGCATTGATCAACGCCATCTTCTATTCCTCGAATGCTGATTCCTGGGACGAACCCCAAATAAACTCAGTTCCTTTTTTCCTAAGACTATTAAGGGGAGCAGCTCTATGGGCGAAATTAGGAACATACTTCCGAAAATAATTTAACATGCCAATAAAGCGGGCAAGTTCCTTTACATTCTTTGGGGTCTTAAAATCTCTGATTGATTGAGTTCTGGAATGATCGACCGAGATAACATTAGAAGAAACAATATGCCCTAGAAATGAGATCTGAGATTTTGCGAATGATACCTTAGATGGCTTTACCGTTAAACTCGCTTTTCTAAGGCGAGTTCAACATGTTCATCAAAATTCCTACTGAATATTACAACATCATCCAAATAATGATAAACCGTCTTGAATTTGATCCCGTCAAAGACGTTATCCCACAAACGATTAAGAACTGCCGCTCCTGTCGATAGCCCAAATGGAAGCCTCTGAAATTCATACAAATTCCAGTCGGTTATAAAAGCAGTTACTGATTTAGAGGACTCGGCCAAAGGAATTTGCAAATAGGCCTTGTTTAGATCTAACACCGTGAAAAGGTTCGCCCCCTGAAACCAGCCAAAACACGACTGTAAATCTGGTAAAGGAATTTGTTGTAGAACAACCTTTTTGTTTAAAGCCCGGTAATCTACAACCGGCCTAAACTCTCCATTAGGCTTGGGTACAAGAAAAATAGGCGAAGCATACGCAGATGTCGATTTTCTAATTACCCCTTCATCCAACATATCGTCAATAATTCCTTTTAATACTTTCATTTTTGGTGGAGCCAAACGATAGGGTGACGACCTTACTGGAATTGAGTCCGACAGTTCAATTTCATATTCTATGACATTGGTCATTCCTAACCTGTCAGTTAACACATCTGAAAACTCATCACACAACTCTCGAATACAATCAGCTTGATCAGAAGTCAAATGACTAAGCTCCAAATCCTTCACTTTATCTCCATTAACACCTTTTTGTGCAGAATTCACAATTACCCAAGAAGCAAAATCATTAAACTTAATCTTTAACTGAGGTTTAAATTTAAACCAACAAGTTTGATTTCTTAAATCAATCATAAGCCCTACGTGTGTTAAAAAATCCGCCCCTAAAATTACTTTACATGAAATGCTGCTACCTAACGGTAAACCATGAAATCAAAGTACTGTAGCATATTCTCGCGGATCACTTTTCATACTTGAAGCGTAGAAGAGAGTCAAGAATTGGCTCAGTTATGTTAGATCTGCTTTGATTAGCTTCTTTGAATTTGGATATTAAAATAGAAATTATAGTTCTTTTTTTAATTTTAAGTCCATATAAGACAATAAGTCCATATTTCAATAAATTTAACTAAATATATATGTACATATCTCATTAATTATTAGTATGCCCTACATATAGATCCGTTCCCGGTTATGAATATTCTAAACACATGTAATGTAAATTTGTTTTTAAGTACACGCGCTGGTGAATTAAGTGCACCACCCGTAGAATACTAAAGTTGGTAAATGTTTGGTTGTAAAATGTTCGCAAACAACTACAAGCAGTGTAATTTTTCTCGGAATCGTTTGTCCTGATTCACAGGAATAAACATTGAACTGTTGTGCGTGGTGAACAAAGTAGGCTACAATATTGATTCAGTTATTTAACTCTATCTTACTTTTTAAATAATATATTAATAAAATTAGAAACTATCTCCGTGTCTCATACGGTTCAGTGTTTTTAGGGCTTGTAGGCCTATACGAGCTAAAAATGCGAAGCGACTTACTGAAGAGGAAATATATGACGTTATAACGCAATGCGTTAGAAGAAGAAGTTGGAGGAGACTCAGATAGGCCTACTTCCAGGGAAGAATTTATAGAGAAGAATGATCACTACAGTAAGGTCCGGATGTTAAGGAAAAGTCATATTTTTTTCCTCAGCTCATTTTACCCGAAATCTGAAAAGTAAGTTTGAATGACGGGTTCCTGACCATGTTAAAAGCAAATTGATGGTGCCTATAAATGCATATTTCGGCCATTTTTATTGTCTTGGTCATATTTGGTCATATTTTAGTGATATAAGGTCATATTTGGTAATAATTTGAGCATTTTTGTTTAAATTTAAGCGTCGTTAACAAGGTACATGTTATCTGCGTCGAGTTTCAAACACAAGATTTCCGAATAGTGTAGTAGATACAGTATATTTTTCTTTCTTTTCCCAGAACAGGCAGATAGCAGGTTTAGAAGACCTGATTCCAAGAAGGCGCTCCTCTACGGACGTCTTTTAGCACATCTTTTTGGACAAGTTAGATTGCGACACTGAACGCATGAGGTCACGGAACATGACGATAGTGTGCTTCTGCCTTTCAATAGACTGTCACTCCAGTAGATATATTTAGCTCAGAAGCAATTACTGTAGCAAACAAGGAAATGCCATGTTATGTCTTTTAGGAAAACCGAGGAAGAACTGCATCTCAAGGATGTGATACTGAATGAATGTTGAAAATTTTAATGTACTGTAGCTCTCTGTCAGTTTGTATGATTAAATGTGTCTGGTGTATTATCGCGATCACGTTTTGGCACTTAAGACGTTTACTGTAGTCTATATTAGTGATACCCTACCTATCCCAAAAATTGATGTCACATTTCATAGTTTTAGGTCATATTTTATATTTTTAGGTCATATTTAGCTAGTTTTTAGGGCATATTTGCTTGCATATTTTGTACTTCTTTGGGTCTTAAACTTCCGAACCCTAATAATCACGATTCAGAATAGCCTTAACAATTCTGCTTGTAGAACAGTTGATTTCACGTGTAAAATATTTAGGCTATGTGAGTTCGTGACATTATTCTCTTGGTGTACAATATTCACCACGCTTGTACTTATTATATACTAGCTGAAGTACCCGTGCTTCGCTACGCGTCATAAATAAATTAAAATGTGAAGGTGACAGTTAAAATAGGGGATAGGCGAGGTGCTGCGCAGAGGGAGATTAAGGATGAAACATTTTGTCCAACTACAACGCTCGGCGTTGACCGTGTTTTATAGCACAAATTTAGATTTTACTCGCTAACCGTTGGAGATACCTTTCGGATAGAAAATGTAATTTTAAACCTCGGATATGCCATCAAAAGTATGCTATTTCTTAGCGTTCTCTTTTTATTTCAAATGGAAATATGAGTTTGAAACCAAAGGGTGTAGTGACGTCACTAAAATGGTCGCCATCTTTAAATAGTGCAAAGTATTGTAATCAAAAGTAACCTATATGTTAACCAGGTAAATCAGCTACTTCCATGTAAAATTCACGTATATTGGACCAGTGGTACTTGCGTGATTGAGTAACACACAGACACACACCATCTCATTTTTAGCCTTGCTTCGCTCGCGTCATTACTTACATTACTTACATGGGTAGGAGCGATCATCCTTTCAAAGTTAAGGGCCGACCACAGCGAACAAATTATGGTAAATATTATTTTGTAAACCGTGCCATTGATAACTGGAACTCTCTACCTGCCGCAGTGTTAGAGCCTTTTCCCAAACATGTAGGTGTGTTTAAGAAAAGACTGACTATTTGTGTAAATACTCCAGTTTAATTGTTGTATAATTGTTATTGAATTGTTATGTGTAATTATTTATTTGTTATGTATATCCAATTTGCCTCCGGGGGCCACACCCTCCATTGCAAATAAATGAATGAATGAACGAATGAGTGTCATATTGTTATATAATGAAATGCAGTTTTAACCCCGTTAACACCCCTTTAGAACCTGAATATCCAAAAATCCCTGCTTAGTAGACGTTTTCGACACACAACGAACATATCCCCAAAATGTAATTCTTCTAACTTTAATAGTTTTGGTTGGTCGATGAGAGTGAACATCCAAAAATCATTCCTTAGTGGACGTTTTTCTTCCAAAATTTCTCCCCTCCCCATAGGCCCCTTAAATTGCATTTATGAGAAAACGGTCGAACACCTATTTATTTATTTTATTTTATTATTTATTTATTTATTTATTTATTTATTTTTAAGCTGATTGATTTCCTCAGTTTCAAACTCCTCGCCTATGTCTTTTAAGAGATACACGCTCCGGTAGGAATCTTTCAACCCCCACTTTTCATTCCTTTAACCTCATAACATACACTACATGGAAAAACCATTAGACAGGTGTCAGCTTATTTTTAATGATTAGTATATATGCCAAGTATCACATCCCCAAATGAAACCACTCGTCAGATATTGTTATTCAATGAAATGCACGTTTACCCCCTTAACTCCTCTTTAGAACCTGAATATCCAAAACTCTTTCCTTAGTGGACGTTTCCGACATACAATGAACATATCCCCAACATTTCATGTTTCTAATTTTAATAATTTTGGCTGGGCGATGATGAGTGAGTGAGTCAGTCAGGACATTTTTTCATTTATTTTTGATAATTTCACCCCTCCCCATGTCCCCCTTAAATTGGATTTATGAAACAAACGGTCGAACGCCTATTTACTTACTTAAAGCTGTTTTCCCCCTGAGTTTGATGAGTGACTAAGTGAGTCAATCATTTAGGACACTTTCTTTCCTGTTTCCCCCCCCCCCAGAATTTCTCCCCTCTCCAAGGGCTCCTGAAATTGGATTTATGAAAAAACGGTCGAACACCTATTTACTTGTATTTTAAGCTGTTTTTCCCGCCGAATTTAAATTTTTTCGCCTATGTCGTTTCAGAGATACACGCTCCGTTAAGAATCCCTCAACCCCCAATTTTCACCCCTTTCACCTCATAATATACATCACATCGACAAACCCTTAGACATATGTCTGATTATTTTTAATGATTAGTTTCTATACCGAATATCACATCCCCAAAGAAACAAATCATGTGATATCGTTATTCAATGAAATGCACCTTTACCCCCTTAACACCTCTTTAAATCCCGAATAAACAAAAATCATTCCTTAGTTGACGTTTTCGACATACAACGAACATATTCCCAAAATTTCATGTTTCCAACATTAATAGTTTTCGCTGGGCGTGATGAGTGAGTGAGTCAGACAGGACATTTTCTTTCAATTATTTTTACCAGAATTTCACCCTTCCCCATGGGCCCCTTAAATTGGATTGATGAAAAAACTCTTGAACACCTATTAACTTATTTTTAAGCTGTCTTTTTCCCCTGAGTTTGATGAGTGAGTGAGTCAGTCAGTCAGTTAGGACAATTTCTCTCCTTTTCTCCCCCAGAATTTCACCCCACCCCATTGGCCCCTTAAATTAATTTATGAAAAAAAACGGTCGAACACCAATTTACTTATTTATTTAGCTGATTTTCTTTCTCTGAGTTTCAAATTTCTCACCTATGTCGTTTAAGAGATAGGCCTTCACGCTCCATTAGGATTCCTTCAACCCCCACTTTTCACCCCTTGCACCTCATAATAATACACCATATCGAAAAACCCTTAGACACCTGTCTGCTTATTTTTAATGATTAGTTTATATGCCGAGTATCACATCCACAAATGAAACCACTCTTGAGATATTGTTATTCAATGAAATGCAGGTTTAACCCCCTTAAGACCCCTTTAGAGCCTGAATATCCAAAAATCCTCCCTTAGTGTACGGTTTTGACATACAACGAACATATCTCCAAAATGCCATGTTTCCAACTTCAAAATTTTTGGCTGGGCGATGATGAGTGAGTGAATGAGTCAGGACATTTTCTTTCATTTGTTTTTATTCAGAATTTCACCCCTCCCGATGAACCCCTTCAATTTGATTTATCCAAAAAAAACTGTCGAACAGCTATTTACTTACATTAAAGCAGTTTTTCCCCCTGAGTTTGATGAGTGAGTCAGTCAGTCAATCGGTTAGGACACATTCTTTCCAGTTTTTTCCCCCCTGAATTTCACCCCTCCCCATGGGCTCCTTAAATTGGATTTATGAAAAAAAAAACGGTCAAACAAATATTTACTTATTTTGTATGCTGATTTCTTTCCGCTGAGTTTCAAACTCCTCGCCTATGTCGTTTAAGAGATACACGCTCCGTAAGGAATATTTCAATCCCTACTTTTCACCCCTTTCACCTCATAATATACACCACATCGAAAAACCATCAGACACGTGTCTTCTTACTTTTTAATGATGAGTTTATATGCCGTGAATCACATCCCCCAATGAAACCATTCGAGAGATATTGTTATTCAATGAAATGCAGGTTTAACCCCCTTAAGACCCCTTTAGAACCTGAATATCCGAAAATCCTCCCTTAGTAGACTGTTTTGACATACAATGAACATATCCCAAAACGGTCATGTTTCTAACTTCAATAATTTTGGCAGGACGATGATGATGAGTGAGTGAGTGAGTGAGTCAGGACATTTTCTTTCAATTTTCTTTCTTCAGAATTTCACCCCTCCCCATGAACCCCTTAAATTTGATTTATGAAAAAAAAAACCTGTCGAACTGTTATTTACTTACTTTAAAGCAGTTTTCCCCCCTGAGTTTGATGAGTGAGTCAGTCAGTCAATCAGTTAGGACACTTTCTTTCCTGTCCCCCCCCCCACCAGAATTTCACCCTTCCCCATGGGCCCCTTAAATTGGATTTATAAAAAAAACGGTCAAACACATATTTACTTATTTTTTATGCTGATTTTTTTTCGCTGAGTTTCAAACTCCTCGCCTTTGTCGTTTAAGAGATACACGCTCATTTAGGAATATTTCAATCCCCACTTTTCACCCCTTTGACCTCATAATATACACCACATCGAAAAACCCTGAGACTCGTGTCTTCTTATTTTTAATGATGAGTTTATGTGCCGAGTATCACATCCCCCAATGAAACCAATCGGGAGATATTGCTAGTCAATGAAATGCAGGTCTACCCCCTTAACACCCCTTTAGAACCTGAATATACAAAAATCCTTTCTTAGTCGGCATTTGCGGTCCTTGGGGAAGCTGCATACCAAATTTCATTCCAATCCGTTCGGTGGTTTCTGAGATTTCGTGATGAATGAATGAGTGAGTGAGTGGTATTTGACAATAGTAGAAGATAGTGTCAAGTCTTTGTTATGCTAAACTCGGTTGACAGTGCTGTGTGAGTAGGTGAGTAACTAACGGGATTTCAAGTAAAGATGCTCATTTTCTATACCAGTAGTGCAGAGCGCAAATGGCATCCAGACGGCCGTGTCTCGACTTGAGCTCTGTTGCCATGGAAACTATCTGCCTTGCCATTCCTTCATGAGTATATTTTATGATTTGATTAGCCTGTGCTTGAGTCCAAAAGGGCCTAAATCAAAAGAATGAGAAAGACTATCGAAAATTCATGTAGCCAGCGGTTCCTTCCGGGTCCTAAACTATGTGTATGCAAAATTTGGTTGAGATTGGTGGAACGGTGTGGATTTGTATACGGAACAGACCCACATACCCACATACCCACATACCCACATACATACAGACTTTCACTTTTATATATTAGATTAATAGGTGCGTGTAGACAAAGGTTAAAAATCAGATCTGTAACATTGGAATATTAATGAAAGATTACAACATTACAAAAATATTGCTTATAAAAAAATTGAAGTTCAAAAATAATGAAAAATCTGCTTCTGTAAGTTATTCTTCGTGTGTAAATGACATCCGATTCATTAGGCCAGTTTCATTTAGGTGATTTAAACTCATAAGCCTCCTTTTGAATATAGAACAAACTGAGAAATGTCACTAAGGGTTGTGGAAATGGTAGTGAAACGTCCCTTGTTTCAATATAGTATTGACTTAAAGGTATTTATTTTACCTTATCATAGGTATTTTAATTTATGTGCCAAAACGGAAAACTTACATGAGGTACTGTACCCTATAATCCGGAAAGGATCCAGTTGGAATATCCATTGCCCCCGCTGGATTGCCTATTTCTAACAGCACCGGCATATACTACATTAGAAATCGCTTCCAACATGGTCTTTAGGGATTTACAGACAGCAGTTACCAGAATATTGTGGATCAACAACCAACTACACGGGGCACTCACCTTTACTTACCTCGGGGACTGGGACTCAGCTTCGCCTACACAACATCCACAATACTTGCTCCTTATATTTAAAATGAATCACTCCAACAACAATGGAAAACAATCTGAACAAATTTATTAACGAAAAGGTAAACTAATCTACTATAAACAAATAACAATAAACGAATTTAACAATAGACATTAAAATTAAAAACACGCAATCATTCACACCTCCTTTCAATTCTACATCTTACTACAATGCTGTATTAAAATTATGAGTATAAAACTTGGCTTGTTTTAGGCCTACACTGCATAAAAATAGAAACGTTTAATGAAGCCTCTTAATGGCATTCCATACACATGTTTTCATTCACAAACCTGCGTTTGCATAACGCACGTGCCGTGGCTTTGTTTCATCAATGAAACACTGGCACCACGCCGTACTCGAAACTGGTTTATACAATAAATACAAGGCGGTGGGTCTACACCTGTTCATATTATATCATCGCTCTCCAATGCTAACGGTGAATCATTCTCGCTAGCCCACAGAGGCTGCTTGTGTGAGCGTTTATAAAACACGTAAAAATTAACATTTATATCTTACAAAAGTTCACATAACTACTTTGTTTCTCAAACAATCATTCTAAAAAATTTTATACACTCTTTCATTCGCACTCTGCAATTGTTCTAGACCAATTCGGTTCCACATATGCTCTTAACAATGAATAATCATACACACCAAAAACATCCGCTCATAAACACACTGTTCCAAAACAATTGATTAATAAATCCTACTAAATTATTTAACTAATTAAATCATTTCCACAAAAATTATTTACATGTAAGATGTTTATAATAATATCCATTATCTAGTGTTGCTAACGTGACACTTTCGAGATTCTAACTTCTTGGTTACAATATATTTCTTAACTAAATATATACACTGTTTTTTCACATAACCATCCTTCTCTAACGTTCTGTAGTCTTAATATACTGCTTACACATCGTCTTATATAGGTTTCATTACACTGTTGGGATAATACAGTCGACTAATTAAGGTAAACTGTACGTAATTACATAACTTTGGGTTTAATAAAATTTAATAATTGTGTTTTAGACATGAGTAGACAATCTTTCTCAAGTTGTATTTTCGCTGACACCCTCCTGTTAACACAGCTAAATCGTTAATTCACAACAACTGGACTACTTGTATACAACGGCTCTTATCATGATACATGCCTTTTAATCAAAGAACAACAATACTTTGACTTCCTTAAAATGCGGAATTCCCTCGCACGAGCACTCCATAGCTCTACAAAACCTCATATAACAGTACATATGGCATAAAAAATTATCATCTACTATGTTAAACAATAACCAAAAGGGATTAATTGTTATTAACATATCTTATGTAGGAACTTCTCTCAAATAATGGCATGGCCCTCAGTATCATTGCACATGACTACTGGACTACAATTATACATACGTAAGTTCTTCAAACGAAACTTCCAATTGTAATGAACGATATTAGACAGTCGTGATTAACCTCCTAAAGTTTACTCCACAACAAGATAATTAACTGTTAACTCGTCTGTCGCAAATACATGTAATAAGAATAATACTCCTATCTCATCTCACTTGTCAAGCTTTAATTGTTAATCGTTGTAATATCATGTCGACAAAATGACTTGATGTTACACCATAGGATAAAATAACACACATGTTATTTATAGTGTCAGATAGAATTCAATCCTGACCGGGATAAACTAGCTTTGAATTCCTAGCCAAAGATTTGAATAATCTTCTATCAAAAGGTATTTTCTCTAACATATTAAATGAACAAAGCCCTTAGCTTTACAAATAATAAGAAAGGTTTGTCTATGTCGTAATGTTTTTCCACTCTACACAAAGAATGTTCATATGGATCAAGACTTCGGTCTTATCAAACGACTAGTATTTCTTAGATCGTCGATAGTTTATGTACAATAATGATATAACAATATCATTCGATGTTTCTTCTTTTCTTGAAGTTATATGTTGTTACATTAAAGTGCTCAAATTAAATTTAATAAGAATTTAATTTGAAGCTATGACACTATGTCAGAATACTTGGTTTAAATGAAATTATTAAAATTTGAGAGTCGAAACGACTAGTCTCCTATGAGGCAATATGATTCCTCAAACAAAATTTTTAATGTCAGTTCCACAACTGATCCGTAGAATAAATTGAAAAATAGATAAAATGCAATCATCTTCTAAATAATCTTGAAGTATAAAAATCTCAACACACATCTGAAGTGTAAAATACATAAAAGCACTGAAATACATGAAATGTGAAAATATAGAAAATATGGAATAAGATCGCCGAAAATATGGAATAAGATCGCTGGAAATATGGAATAAGATCGCTGGCTCAGAATGTTACTAATCAAGCTCTATATAACAATTGAGATACACTAATACCTTATTTAGACGAAAACTTGAAGATCAATGTAAGTATTCCCACAATACTTTAGATGTTTCCTCAGTACAAGACACTGAGAAGGATCTGCATTCGAACCTCGGATCTGCGACCTCAGAGATAAGAAAGGTCTCTCTCTGGAATTCACCAACCTTCGCCTGGGCTCGAACGACATACTTCTGGCAAATTCTTCTGTGTTGCTGGGCTACCCTAGCATCTTGATAAATCTCTTCTGTAAAGTCTTCATTCTCCGTCGTAAATATGTATCAGCTTCATCATTGGAATATAATTATGGAAATATTCATATAAATAGTGAATGAAATGTTTCCATTGCTAATTGTTGTTATATTAGTGTTCGTAGGCTGACGAAAATGCACAAGATGGACCGTACACTACGTCTGTATTCAAGAATACGTTGTCTAACGAAGCTCCATCGTTGTATCTTAACTCCTGTTATTGAATATGTCTCTGGCGCATGACTTGTTCATCATATCAACAATATTAATTATGCTGAATTATAATGTTTGAAGAATAATAATTGTCATTCTGTTAATGTTTATGTGTTCCGCCAATATTAAAATTTCTCCGCCACTGTTCACTTGAACTGCGTTCGTCAACTTCACGTTGCAATTTATAATGATATTCAGATTTGTTTGCAACACATTTGGAAATCTAACTTAACAGGCTTATATTGTCGAAACGGTGAATATTAAAGCGCTCGACTTTTCACAATATATAATAGGCGACCTGTTCTTGATAAATGTTCGCTTATTTAACTTCAAAACTCAATTATATATGAGATATAATCAATACAATGTTCCTCGCAACTTCACGTAGAATGGAAGTGCGGTGATCTCTAACGTTCTACCTAGCTATCCTCGCGTCTCCACAAGTCGACAGTCGTCGCACTCGTACTAAGCTTTGGGATCTCGGTTAACCCAGTAAAATCACTTCCTCACTCTTCAAAGTCTGCTGGAATAAGAACCTCGATCCTTGGATCTCCCCCTCCAAGTCGAATTTTTGGCGGCCATATCAATCTCCCACCATAATTTTAGCGCGTAGAGTATCAATGCTTATTACTGCGTAGATTAACCGATCTGTGTTTTTTAAAGTATCAGACAAAATTTCTCTTAATATTCTCTTCATTACCAAATAAGAAAATCTTCTTCTAAGGGCCTAAATGCATAATCTCATCATATTGTGTAATTAAAGTTGATCCCGTCTTCAATAAGACCTGTTCTCATTGGCTCTGGGCTGGGATCCAATAGCTTAATTTATAACAATATTTATAATATCAATTTCCAAACTCGCTTTTGCTATGCTAAGAATAGCCTTCTAGAAGCGTCCATTGTGCAATCTATCACGTGACCGGGCTCTCCCACAGTCTCGTGCTTGTAACACGACACTCTTGTGTCACACTTCCAGAAATTATATTTGTTAGTTAAATTTTATCATGGGGACGGAAAATACTCTCATTTTGTCCCTGAATAATTCAATTTACGGGGGCAGTACGTTGTATTTCATATCAATACTATATGTACTTTACAACCGACAGTGGTGGCTACGCTCGCTAAAGCGCAGCGTTAGGCCATGGGGCCAAGCTCTCCGCTGATTCGGTAGACACGTGGGCTCCAGCCCCACCGTCGGCCATCCTTGAAATGGTCTTCCACGGTTTCCCCATTTTCAACCCCAGGCAAATGCTGGGACAGTACCTTCTAACTGGTCACGGCCGCTTCCTTCCACATCCTTGCCCAGTTTCATTCACCGTCATTTTTTCATCTCTCATTAACTCCTCTCATGAGGGTGGCGTCAGGAAGGGCATCCGGCCGTAAAAACCATCCGCCACGAAGACTTCCATCGCATCTCATCCCCGACCCCGTTGGAAAACGGGAATAATAAGGGGTATACATACATACTGTATCTACTTTACAACCCAGATTTCATTCCAAATGTCTTCGTCTTCATGTTCTAGAATGCTTTAAATAACAGAGGACAATAGACGTATAATACGAAAAATGCATCAGTTTATGTGTTCTCTCTAATAGCTGACTGCTTGTCGACATAACTGTTACCTTAGGCTATGTGAAAATGGCCTACAATCTTAGAAAAAGACATTGATGGTTCATTCAGACTGTCGGCCTCATCGTATTCACAATCACCTAGGCCTACTGCGGTGTCTTCGGTGGCGGAGTTAGTAGCATGCTGAAGTGCTATTCCCAAGATCACGGGTTCAAATGCGGACGAACTCGTTGGTTTTTCAAGAGCGTTAAAATCCTTCAGTATGCCTTCATTTGGAGGGGAAGTAGCCTACAACCGGCAGGCCCATGTCATAGATTTATGGCACGTAAAAGAACCTACCACTGCAATTGGTACTGGGTAGCAAAAATTGTAGATTATATTTGGCTTGTTAGAAACGTTCCAACGTTCGCCGCTAGGTGTTAGTGATAGTAGCATCTGGTAGCCAAAGTTGGAACTACTTGAAATTGAACTCGTTGGGAGCCCTCGGGCGTTCAATCAAAAATACCCAGCTATGGCCGTTGAATAAAATTTATATATAATAAATAAAATTAACAATCTGGCGGGCATCTCCCGTTCCTTCAGCAGAGGTGGATGAGTGTTGAAGTGTTGAAGCTCTGTCAAGCACTTCACATAACCTGAAATCTTACGCAAAATTCTGCCGAAGTGTAATTTGTATTAATAAATATAATGTGAGAACGGTTACTCCTATCATGAAGTCCACCAAGTGTACTTACAGTACAATTCAATTCTCTACAAGGAAGGTGATCGGGAACCTCGATTGTGTCTGTATTTACAATCATAACCCTCACAAAAGCAGACTGGTTTGTACAAAAGTATATAGGCCTAACATCTACTGTAGCTGTACCAAGTTTCCCCTAGGTAATCTGGAATCTCTACATGGCAATTGCTACTACGACAAAAAGAAACCTTTAACCAATTGAGATAAAATTTTGCCAAAGTATATTTTTTATTAATCAACTAGCTGACCCACCCCGGCTTCGCACGGGTAGCCTTACATATTAAATACCTCCGTACATATTACGTTACGTGACTGCATCTGGGGCCAACACAAATACTTTTTCTTTGAAAGTAACACGCGGTTGGGCCACTTATAGTTCACCACAAGAAAATCATTCAACGTTCAGGTCTTGTAACGTTTGTAGTATGTACCTGCGATTTATTAAAGGTCATAACATATTTAATGTTCGACGATGTCGAAATTTAAATATTATATGTCAGAAAACTGTACTATAATGAGGCTCGTTATAGTACAAGTTTTCATTATGGGACAGTTTCCCCCACCAATCAGAGTTCAAGAAACAGTTGTTTGACCAATTAGGTAAGGATAGCATCGCAGCTGCGGTGAGTTCCAAGGCCTTCTAATTTAAATATCTCTGCGTGGCCTAGTGTCATAGTGGGGTAATCGAGGAGGCCATGGTCAAATACAAGGTATTCTCTGCGTCCAATGCGCTCTGTTCAGTACATACAACTGGCGAAATCTCGACAGATATTTATGAATAGGCTATTTATGTTCAAACATAAAATAGTTATAATAATTATCGTCGAACATAAACAGTCGTATGCAACTCGCCTATAATGGCAATTAAGACACTCGTTTGGAAATTATGAAACTCGCATGCGCTCGTTTTATAAACATACTCGTGTCTTAATTATTGTCATTATAGGCTCGTTGCTTAATGTACTATTTAGACCTACTGGAAACTGGAGACTTTTATACTGAAATGGTGGGTCAGTGGGTATTGTTGTTATTCGAAGGGTCAAAACAGTTTTTCCGGCTCCACAGCCAGTGAGGATCGTGCACTCTAGGAAATGTTTAACGATATAGCAATATTGAGCCATTGCACAATTTTAGTGCGTTTAGGTTGCAGAGTAATTACCTTTAACATCAATTTTGGGAGAGGAGTTCCAGTAGGAGTCAAAGAATAATTAAGAATTCAGTTGCATAATGTACCGCCTCTTCTACTGCATATCCAGGACATTATCAACTGAATGGTCAATTCTCGACGGTGCATCAAACCTAGACATTATCAAGCAATTCACTTTATTGACTTGCTCGTTAGTTGGAGACAGTGTAGCTCTCTTCTGAAACCAACTCTTCGTGATAATCAAAATATTTGATACATCATGTTCTATCAAGTCCTATAGATATGAGGATAAAACACATACATCACTGAAATTACATTTTCCATTTCTGGTAGGTAATTCACCATTACATATTTACCACCCATTAATGTGTTGTTACTGTAATTCGTAAGTCTCGCAGTGTTCTATCTAACATCTCAACAAAGCTTTTATGTGACATGGAAGTTTCATCCCAAGCAATAAACTTGCAATCCCGTATTAACTTAGCTGATGCTTTGTTTCGATATGTCATAAACGTTGGATACATCGTCAGCGCATATCTTAAGTGGGATCTTGAAAGTAGTGTGTGCAGTGTGACCACCTTCGATGAGCGTAGCTGCAATGCCGGATGAAGTCACAGCGAATGCGGTTATTTTCTCTGACCTTATTTTGGTGTGCGATTTTGGCATCCACGCTTGTGTTGTTTGAGAGAGGTAGTGCAAATTCTTTGGTGGTTTTTCCTCATACTGATTCTACCACTTTACTTATCTCCAGTGAAGCTTTGTTTAAAATATCGTCATCCTAATTAATCTCATCTGAAGAACATTTCTATCCTCTACGGCACTTGAATAAAGTCCGTTTGTACTTCTTCATTGATACACATAAATGTTCCACGATAGACGTTCTACCTCTTGGTGAAAACTTAAATAAAATCCGTTCAGTAGGCTACTACCTGGGATTCGCGATTTCATTCATACAGACAGAGAAAACGGACCGACCTTACTTGGCATTGCCAATGGTCACATTCTGAACTAACTTATAGCGCCAGACCTATACCACTTACTTGTCGTAAACCGTGACGGCGTAAAACATAATATTGAGTTGGTGTTGTCATGGTATCATTTGGGTATTCCTTCATCAATTTCGCTGACGGGGAAGAGCTTTCTGGAAATATCTCCTAAACCGTTGTTTTAGGGCCTTAATTACACACATAAATAATCCTCGATAGAAATTCTACCTATTGTTGAAAAATTGAATAAAATCCTTTCAGTACTTCCTGAGATTAGTGATCGTTAGTATAAACAGGTTAAAAGTTCCGGCTAATCAATACATTAGTGGGACATGTTTCAGGCAAAATTATTAGTTTTGGCCCCTTCATCAGCCGATATGAATGAATACAGTAAATAGTTCCTCAAAACTAAATCTTATATGGTGCACCATAAAGATGAATTGAAAAATTTAACTCCTAAAATAATACAAAATGATGTAAAAAGTCTTATGAACTAGGAACACTTCTGAAGATTTAAACTAACCCTATTGAAGGGTTTTTAAGGGGTGAAAAATAATGAATGAATATATAGATTTGTTTTTCAAAACTTATTGAGTTGCAAACATTAAACTCGACCTATGCGCTCTTTGATAAAAAAAATGAAAAGAGATGTGCTTGAAGAATTTCTAATTAGATGTACCGTACTTCTATGGCTGCAAATGGGGGTTGTAAAATTACTTAGTATTACGCTCAAGATAACCAAAATGAGAATGTGTATTTCACTGATAACTCTGATCAAAAACGGATTTAGCCTAAAAAAAACTTCAGAAATTACAGCTTACAAAGGAAAATAGGCTTTAGAAAAGTCAAATATAATGTAATGATCAGATAAGTGTTCCAAAAAGAAATTCGTGTGCACGGATCACATCTGAGCACTTCTAATCCAAGATGGTACAAAGGAAGGCTGCTAGGTTTGTGCTCAAAGATTTTAATCATAGAAGTAATGCAACTCGGATGATAGAAAAACTAGGGTGGGAATCTCTGGAATTTAGAAGGACGAAATCCAGACTACACGTTATGTTTAACACTTACACTAATCGACCATCATGGGGAGAAGTAAGCAAACGTCTGGGAAATGGGCAGACCATGCGCATGAAGTTAAGGGCCGACCGGAGGTTACAAAATTATGGGAAATGATGATGATGATTAGGTGCCATCAAGTCGGTGTCGACTCCTAGCGACTGCATGGATGGACTGTCTCCATATGATTCTGTCTTCAGTCTTAGGCCTATACTTCAGATCCTTCACTGACATATTCATGTTGGATTTGATGTAGTCGATCCATCTCAATGCTGGCCGCCATCGTCTCCGAGACCCTTCCGCCTTTCCAAGCATAACTGTATTTTGCAACGAATCAGAACGTCTCATAATGTGTTCAAAATATGACAGCTGTAATCTTGTTATCACTGCTTCAAGAGACAGATCTGGTTTGATTTTTTGAATTACACATACATTTGTCTTCTTGGCTGTCCAAGGGATACGCAGTATCCTTCTCCAACACCAGAGCTCAAAAGCATTATTATACTTCCTATCACGTTTCCTTATGGTCCAGCTTTTGCAATCATATGTAGCTATGGGAAAGACTAGTGCCTTAACCATTCTAATTTTAGTAGGCAAAGACACATCTGAACACTAGAAGATCTTATAGAGGCCTTTAAAAGCTGTTCCTCCTAGAGCAAGTCTTCGGCGAATCTCTTGACTGCATGAGCCACTACTACTAATGGTTGATCCCAACAAACAGAAACTATTCACCTCTGTGATTAACTTATTATCAATCATAATGTTGGCATTACTCTTTCATTAATCGTGGTGTTCATCATCGGAACCCATTACTGTACCTGTCAGAGTCTTAGCGTCTTTTCCCAAAAATATTGATATGTTTAAGAGAAGACTCACATTTTGTGTAAATACCCCGATGTAATTATTGTACTACAGTTTCCAAATCGCGACTTGTGTACATTATGTGTGTTTAATATTATTGCAGATAATTATCTATAAGTATACAATTTTCCACCGGGGAATTACCACCATTTGCAAATAGAGTAAAAGAATGAATGAATGAATGAATGAATGAATGAATGAATAAATGAATGAATCACAGTTTGAACAATCTCCTCCGTGCACCTAAAGCATTAATAGACAGGTGTAATGTACATTTTCAGGTCTCTCATCCACATAACTGTAGCTATTTTATGTATTTATCGTATGGCTCTTAGTGCTGGGAGTGTCCGAGGACATATTCGGCTCGCCAGAGGCTGTAGCTGCTTCAAGCGGACACCCATAGGGTGAGCTACAAGTTTCGTTCAATTTCAAGTAGTTCCAACTTTCACTATCAGATGTCACTGATGCCTAGTGGTGAACGTTGGGACTTTGATAGAGCGTTCCAACGAAATCTAACCTAGAAATTTATCTTCACACAAGTTAAGTCTGTGGAAGGATCTTCTACATGCCATAAATCAATGACATGGGTCCGCCGGCTTTACTTCCCCTCCGAAGGAAGGCATACTGAAGGATTTTAACGCTCTTTAAAATCCGACGACATCGGCCGGCTTTGAACCCGATATCTTGGGCACAGCAGTTCAGCATACTACCAACTACGCCACTGAAGCCAACTGTAGCTGAAGAAGGTAGACAAGATTAAAAGGTGGGCAAGGCCTAACCGTGCTGTTAACTGGCTAGGTGTAGCCTATGAATTATCTCCCTGTCACAAACTATATGCCTACTATGGGATTTATTAAGAGAATATCTACTCAATTATGGGATTCACTACGAAAGGCATACCCATAACAGTGCCACATAGCGTTCCTAAATATGCAATAGCCACAAGGTGCAATCAACCCAAATTATCAATATCAAATATGATATTCAGAAAATGGGGTAAAGCATTGGAAAATGCTGAGATCAATATCCGAGGGCATAAACTCAAAACCTCGCCAGAATATAAATACCTAGGGATGCCATTGCAACCATCGGCCAAATGTTTCACAAAAAAAGTAACCAAGCGAACAGCCCGAGCTGTATTGGCATTGCTAAAGCCATAAAAAACATTCTTCTACTCAGTCTAGAGACAGCCACGAATGTATTCAAAGCCAAAATCATGCCAATTCTAACTTACGGGATAGAGATTATATTAAACAATCTCTGGAGACACTAGAAGAGGTGAAATCAATGTACTGCATCTCAAAGTAGCATTGGGACTGTCAAAATCAACTACTGTAGATCAAGACTGGTATATCTCCTGGCAAGAGAGACGTTTCTGATTGAATACATCAAGCTCCGATTTATGTATAAAAGAAACTAGGGCCTGTGGGAACCAACTTAGGACCATTGAGGATAAACGAGTAACAGTCTGGCATGAGTTCTACGCCATCGAAGCAATGACGGATCCGGCATGGACGGTTTCGAACTATGAATTGTGCTATGTCGTGACCAGACTGTCTACTCACGGCTTCCATCATCTTATATGCAAAAACAAGAACTATCATCAACTCCAGCGTGTGTATGATACGTGAATGATGCAGTAAACTCTGTGAACGATACCACATAGAACTATAACCGAAAGGACTGAGATCAATTGTGAATATGCATGCATGTGATAGTGTATTAGACTTATGTTACGTAGCTCAACGTGGCTATTTGTCTGCAATAACGAAACTAAATGTGCAATAAACCTCCTACAGTATCCTTCTCCTTGAAAATAAGTGGTAGTGTTCGTTGTATTGCTTGAGTATCATCCCATATTCCAGAATTATGAAATGATGTTCGAGCATAAAATGTACAGCCGTTATCACATAAAAATGCTGCTTTCGGAATTGGTCAATCAGAAAAGAAGAACAGCGTCATACGTCAAATTGTGGGACACTATTACATGTGATGGGAACGTGAAATTATGACCGGGAATGTGATGCAAGTATGGGTTCAATTGCCAAAATTAAAGTTTAGCCGTTTCTCATCAGTAGGGAAGCAGTGGTATTGTAACTAAAATTTGGATATGTTTTACATGTGCAACACTTCGAAATCACCTACTGCAAAATTCCGTAAATGCCCCCATAATTAGCTGTGACCTCCGCTCGCATAGAATATTTACATTACTCGTATTTTTTCTGGAGAAATATCTGTAGAATGTAGGATTTTCTTGTGAAATGTCTCACCAACAGATTTATTTATTTATGTATTTATTTATTTATTTATTTATTTATTTATTTATTTATTTATTTATTTTAATAACCTATTTAGAATATTTAGAACTCTTCGTTTATCTGAGTTTTGATGTTTGAACAGGATCGATCAATTTCAATGACATCATTACTATAATCCCTCAAAAACTAAACGATTTCAACAATCAATTAGCTATGATGGTAGAGAGTAATTATTGCGTTGTTAAGTCATCAGTAACAAGTAGTGCCGTGAAGAACTCTACAGCCTATTTTCATATATCCTATTTATGTTAATCGCCTCCTTCAACATACAAAATTTCAGTTTGATTGCTGTAACTTAGTATATTCGTAGATATTGAGAACCGTCTAAATATTTCGGATGGTCGCCATGTTGTATTTTATATATATAAGACTTAGTGTTATGTACTATTACATGACGATTATTTAGTAGATGTAGTATTCAAAATTCAATCGCATGATTACGACACAAGATATCAAAATCAGATTTTAAAATTTCGCACAGCTGCCAACTTGTGGTATGAAATCAATTGAAATAAATTAGATGCCAGTGCATTACAATGTGTATATACATTTACTGTACCATATTTCACTCAGCTCAGATGGTTAAATCACGAGAAAAGTCTATTAAAATGTTTCACCTTCGCTTGGCCACCAAGTTCGTTTTGTATTTTACAGGTTTTTAGAAGTCTCATAGCTGAAGTTCTAGTAGTGCCCATTATCACCGTACAAGATGTCAGGGTGATATCCGTAATAGTTACAGTGATATAGAATGCTGGTGAAATATTTCGCACAGCCGCCATGTTGGATTGGTGAGACGTAATAAAATTTGAAGGGCACGGTCAGGTTCGGCCAAAATAGTGCTATCACCTTACTGAGTTTCAATGAAATCGCTCTAGCCGTTTAGAAGTAATTAGGGAGGGAGCACATTCACACATATCCACACACTCACACTGACACACAGCCACACTTACGCACACGCATACACACACTTTTCATAAAATAAAAATAGGCTAAAATTCGAGTTTTATTGAAAATTGATTTGAGTGTTACGGACTTTAAAAACAAGAATTTAAAATCTATCGTTAACCTCAGTACAATAAGCTTATTAAAAGTGACCTCAATTATGAAATGTGAGGTAGGCCTAGAAAACAGTATACAACCATACCAGGAGCGTATCTGGGAAGTTAAAGGTAACTCAGTTGAGCTCCTAATGAGATAAGCTAGCATGAATTTGGAACGAAGCCAGATGCCAGGAACAAGTTCTAGAAACTATTACACTGTCTCGAAACCAGAAATTCGATAAGATGCCGAGTGAAGATGTTTAGAGGATTATTATTCAAATAACATGTGAGTATTCTGGAGAGAGTTTGTGCTAACTTTCAAAACCCAATATTTAGGATTTGATCTCAACATTGTCAGTTTGTTAGCTCTTACGAAACAATCAAAGCTAGAAACCCACACTATCATCATTCTTTCAGTTGTATTACATTTATGAACGAGTTTTAAATGTAAATTTGGAACATCTGCGCTCGTTTGATTAAAAATAAGTTGATTTCAATGTTGGCGTGTCAAAAAAGAGGAGAGATTGGCTGCGTGGCGTATCAGTAACGTTCTCGCCTGTTTCCCAAGGTTGTAGGATCGAATCCTGAGGCAGTCAGTTGGCATTTAACGGTGCGTTAGTGCGAGGGAATCGTGTGACTACATTTACTGGCACGTTTTTTTTTTGTTTTTTTTTAGTCAATTTATCCTCTGGGTTGGTGGTTCCCACCGACTCAGCGAGGGAACTCACCACTACCGCCTCTATGGGCAGTGTCCTGGAGCTTGGAACATCTGGTCGGGATGGATACAACTGGGGAGGTGTGATCAGCACTTCGCCCAGGCGGCCTCACCTGCAAAGCGAACAGGGGCCTCATGAGGGATGGGAAGGGATGGAAGATTAGGATGGATAGGCTAGGAAGAGGGAAGGAGGCGGCCGTGGCCATACAGTAGGTACTGTCCCCGATAATCCGGATAGTAGGCTGTCAGATATCCGCCCCCTCAATCGGATTGCCAATAATCAATCGCACCGCCACAGCTACATCAATGAAAATGGCACTGACAGATACTACCGAGATTAGAGCACAGCAGTTAACAAGAAATTATTGTGGAACACACCAAAATATACGGGGGTTCAAACTTACCTTTACTTACCTATTCAAATTAATCTCGGGTATGGGTTGCCAACTGGGTCACTTAAAGTATGCCCTCACAATAACCTCCACCACGATATTTAAAATGAACCAAGACGGAGACAAGAAACTTTAAACTGTACAATAATTTATTTCACATAAAGGGAATGATTCTAACAAAAATTCAACAAAATAAACGTGGCCATCAGAAGCCATTGTCAATATAATCATGTCCTCCTGTAGGACTTGTAGACGTTACATACAAAATCTCAGCTTTCACCAGCTTAAAAAGAACGTAATAATTATAATACACTTGGAATGGATAAAGGAGTTGGGACGAGACATGTAGCAATTGTTTTTCCTTTTAATAAACATCACACTTTTATTTATAGCCGCAAGGCTACTATGTAGTCGACCTTGGCCTATATCATACAGTTGTCTGGCCAGCTGCGATGCACCCTGCATCATGTCGGATGCCTACATCGTCAAATGGACTCACCTGTCCAGCCAACGTTAGCATCTGCTAGTTACATCAGAGCCTAGCTCCTTCTCAAAACACTTTAAATGTCCTCAACTCAACTCAAATATTATCCCGCAAATCTTTTAAATACTCCATTCACATATCCATGGATTACTCTAATAATCCCTAAACTTGTTTAAATATATAATCCAAATGTTTAATTAGCGTTGTTTAGAGTATTATAACTAAATTCTTAATGTTTATAACAAATGCTCATTAATTATTTATAACAATTATGAATTGTTTATAAGATTGTCAAACGACAATTGAAAAATTTATACACGCCTCTATTAATTCCTTTCGTTTCAAATTATTATTAAAGATATTTACATAATTATTTACAATAATTTATATTATTTATTATATAATTAGAATACATTAAACCACACGTTTATCCGGTTGATAATTACTTAAATCGGGTTAATATAATCGACCAATAAAGGTTAGTTATATTTAAATGTTATAATCAGGTTTAATAAGGTTTAATAATAATTATTATTATTTGTGACGGTAACCTCCATTCAAAATCGTTATCTCAAATTATTTAAACACTCTTGTTAATTATAACAGTAACTTCACATGATTAATTTTCAAAGGACCTGGACAATACACTCAGCGGAAAAATACCTCGCTTCAAAGGCACAAAATTGCACAAAATAGGCCCAGAATTCATCATATATCTCACTATATATGGCATAAAAATCTTCCACAATACATACAAAAAAACCTCCACTTACAAATTCTTCAACATCATTAATTACTGTGGGAACCTCCTTCGCTTATTCAAGGGCATTATTCATCAGCGACTTTAACACGTCCACTGAACTAACGATTATACATCCATAGTTCCTCTTCAAAATTTCTTATATTCATTAATTGTTTCAAAACTGTTATTATATTAACCTTCGTGGGTTTCATTCATGAATCGATATGAAGTAAAAATTTGCCAATCACAAATAAATTTAATAGCAAATACGATTATACACGCCTCCCTGGTCTATCAAAATTGAGATTAATATCTTCAAAGTGTTGCAGTATAAAAATACTAGCTTCAATCAAAGTTCATCTAAACTGCATAATAGTCGAATAGAATACAATTAGACTGTGGAATGCAAACATTATTGTTCCAATCTAGAATTGAGAAAAACTCCTATCAAATGTTCGTTACTATAGTGTATTCAATAAATCGTAATCAAAGTTCATAGTTCATAAAATTGTCTATAATGCAATGGTATTTTAGAACTGACGATAAATGTCTATGTTGCAATCATGTTCATAAAACGACTAGTATTTCCAAGATCGTCGATACAGTAATAGATTTTAACGCTCTAAAATCTTTTAATTATTCTTCTTTCTTGATGATGACAGAAAATTGGTCAAAGTAATTTACTGAAAAGAATTACTTTAATAAAGTGACACGCTGTCTGAATTCAAATCTGCCATAGAAAATCGTTAACTCTACAGTCAAATCGTGACTACAAAAATAAGCAAATTACTGAAAGAATATAAATTATCAGTCTCAACTGATCCAAAATAATTTAACTATGCCAATGACATAACAATGTCTTAATAAATCGTCGAAAAAGCCATAACTCAACAAAGTGTACTGAGTACAGAAATATCAAACAAGAAAATGGGGCAAAATATATATGGAACAGAAAATATGGGAAAAATGGTTGCTCAGACATCGCTAAATGGCTCAAATAAAACAAGAAACGTTCACGACTACCTTATCTGTTGATTGAAGTTCCAGAGGAAAATTTCCAAAGAAGACTGCTGATGGTTCCATTTTACCAGCGTAAAGATGTGCTCCGTCCTCGAACCTGGAACCAGCGCCCTCGGAGAATCGAACTGCTTCCTCCTCCGGAAATTGCACTGCTCCGTGTAGACGATAGACATCCTTCTGGCAAAACTCTTCTTTGTGAGCCGGGTCCACCCTGGCCTCTCTTGATAGTTCCCTGAAGTTCTGGCAAAACTCTTCTTTGTGAGCCGGGTCCACCCTGGCCTCTCTTGATAGTTCCCTGAAGTTCTGGTAGAAATTCGCCATGAAGTTTATTGCATTTATATCCGTAGAAATCTTCATAATTGTGGAGTATGAAGGTATTTCCAGTGCCATTTGATATAATTCAGCGTTGGATCACGAGACGCATGAGTGTAGTTGGATGTTCACTACATGCTCGCTTGTGTAGAATGGCGATTAACGAAGTTCCATGCTGCTATTTCACTCCATTGATATATGTCCCAATTGCATTAAAGTCCTTAGCCTTCCATCTCCATTTCCGTTATAATAGTTGAAAGAACTGCCATATTATATTGTTGCATATTAGAATATATCGTTGTATCACCAAATGCAATATGTAGTATCACGGTTACAATACACGTGTTAGCCGTAGCGTAGAATGTGGTGTTATAAAAGTGCTTCTCAGGTGGCGAGAAAATCACTTTTGTCTGCCGTCTTAAAATGCCAATATCTTCCAAATTATAATCGTGAAAATGTTCAACTTTTCTACACACCTCAATGTTATACTGCACAATAGAATTAGCTTAAAGGCAATAGCTAACTGTTGATAGCTAATCTTGTAAACTCCTTTATGTGTGCGTTTCAACTTCGCCTAGTTTCAATCACCGTAAAATGGTACTGCTTGCACGCTCGAAGCTGGTTCGATGCGGTGGCTTTACCACACGTTCTAATGACGACTTGCTTTACTTATTCACTCGAAGTCTGACCATATGATAATCAGAAGAACGACTATGAGACACGAAAATTGAGACAAGAGATATGAGAGCTTCTCTCTGCTGTGCAAGACCTTTTATCAACTTCTTAAGGGGCGTATCCATCCCTTCCATAGCTTGTTCCTGCGTCATCGCTAGAAGTTCTAACTTTGGCAATACTTGACGGATTTCCAAATTTCAAAAACTCAAAATTAATTTCTTCAAAATTCCAAATCAATGCCATAACTGAAAATGGATTTCCACAATTCTGCATTCCAAAAGTAATTAAATCTGGTAGTTTCAGTAATCTCCGTCTCCCTCCAAACTATCATTCATTGGTTCGAGCCTTTCCTCCAATAGCGTAACTTCTTCCTCAGCACAATTCCTTGTTTCCCTGCGACTGCGTCGTAAATCTCAGATCTTTCTCGAACAAAATCATGACGTCACCAAGAATCTCAGCTCAACCAGCATACTTGCATGAAGTATGCGTCATCCGTGCCTACGTCATGAATATCTACGTCACAACTCTGACAGCCATAACTTTCTTCATATTTGCCAATACAGCCACCGTGGTCTCAATATAATTCAATTTACGGGGGCATTCTCCCTTCACCACGTTTTAAAAACAGTTGCAAATTGTTTTTAAACTCTGTGTTATAAGTATCAGAATTCAGTTGAACACGAAATTGAATTATTATTGGCTTACTCTTGGATAATGTTTCTTCAAGTTTCCAGCATTGAACTTGCCATATACGACATTATTCACATCATCCTAGAGTTCATAACAGTTGTTTCCATAGGCATTCGTAATTCTGAACGGACCCATGAATACTATTCCAAACTTGGGATAGATTTTCTTACTCACATCAGCCTTGACAGGTCTGCGTAGTAATACCAGATTTCCAATTTCTAAGGGAGCACCAAAACGTTTTCCAGCTACTCTTTTCAATCGTTTTTGTGCTGCTTTCTGGAGTTGTTCCTTCGCTCTGTCAATTCTCTGCTGCCTTCCTAGGTCGGGATCTCTAGGAACGTGGTTGAAAAGATTGTCCCACGGCCTTTCTGGGTTTCTTCCTAGATGAAGTCTCATTGGCACTTCTCCTGTGCTCTCCTGCACTGTAGAATTCAGACATTCCTCAATAAGGTGTACAAATCTCACCCAACCAGAATGATCATTCGGACAGAAAATTCGACAAAATTTCGAAAATTCAGCCATATATCTTTCTGAAGAATTCGATTCTGGATAGCGCACGCTTGAAAATAAGTGCTTAATACCAAGCCTTTCCATATCTGCAGCAAATTCTAAGGATGTAAACTGAGCTCCATGATCCGACAGTAGATATTCTGGTTTACCAGCTTTTGGAAATACAGCATGTTCCAGTCTGCATACAACGTTCCTCGTGTTAGCTTTTTGCATGGGACTCATTGTTACAAATTTTGAGAAGACATCCACGGTAACCAACAGATACTGATTACCCTGGTATCCCTTCGGACAGGGGCCAAATATGTCCGTCGCCATGAGTTCATTTGGTTTAGAAGGAATCATAGCCTTAGGTTTTCCTTTTAATAGAGCGGAAGCATACTTTGCTCTTTGACATTTATCACATGAACGAATGACATTAGCAATGCTGGAACGCATGTTAGTCCAAATAAACCTCTCTTTAAGAGTATCAAGAGTCTTATCCAGACCTGCATGTCCAGTTGCGTGATGACCTACCCACACTAAATTGACAACACGTTTAGGTGGCACGACTATTCGGAGCTTTGTATGCGCAGAGTCAGCATACTTACATACGATGTCTCCGCTCAAGACAAAGTGTCGTGAATTTCTCTGTGTAGCTGCATAGTCAACATCAGTATTGTCCATGTAACCCTTGAGGAACCTGTACATTTTCCTGATTGGAGCGTGTCTCTTCTGTGACACACCGATTCGGGCTAGCCTCCTAACGGTCTCTTGATCTTGCTGCTCCAATTGTACATGGTGTATCTGCACATTTTTGATAGGGTTACGTGATAAAGCATCAGCCAGTAAGTTGTCTTTCCCAGGCTGATGGACGATAGTGGCGTTAAACTGTTGGGTGAACAAAGCCCAACGTGTCAATCTATCACTAGACATGTCAGTTTGCAGCATAAACTGAAGTGCTTTGTGATCTGTAATAATGATAACCTTGTGTCCCAGCAGCATTTTCTTCCACGCTTGCAAAGCTGTTACAAAAGCTAACGCTTCTAGTTCTGTCGTAAAGTAGTTTTCCTCGTGTTTCTTCAATTTCCGACTAGTGAACGCAATGTAGTGCTTGTTGCCTGCCTCGTCTTTTTGGTATAAGACTGCTCTAATGCCTATTCTTGATGCATCAGACTCTATATAGAACACCTTCTCAAAGTCTGGGTACTCCAGTTTAACGTTATTTCTGAGCATCTCCTTTGCTTTCTCAAAAGCCTCGTCTGCTGCGGTACTCCATTTCCATCTATTATTCTTCTTGAGTAAGTCATACAGAGGAGCCATAATTTCAGAGTATCTCGGACAGTGGCTGCTGATGAATTGGCATGCGCCTACAAATTCTCTGACTTGTTTCACCTTAGTTGGCTTTGGGAACCTTGTGATCGCATCTACTTTCTGCATGTTTGGATGATATCCATCCTTATCAATAGTATGCCTCAAGTAGTTGATCTCCTTCTTCAAGAATTGACATTTTCCAAAATTGACCTTGATATTGGCCTCCCTTAAATTTTCAAACAACTTTCTCAAATGCACTAAATGTTCTGCGGCGTTGGGTGAAGATACAATTAAATCGTCAATGTAGCAGATTACATTTTCCTTAACTTCGTCAGTGAGCTTGCTATCAAGTGCTCGAATAAGTGCTGGTCCACTGTTGACCATTCCAAAAGGCATTCTCACAAAGACCCATGACGTCTGGTCAAATAAGAATCCAGTGTACTGCATACTTTCTTCTTCCAGTTGAACTTGGTAAAACGAAGATGTCAAGTCAAGAACACTGAAACATGCTCTCCCTTTGAACTTTCTAAGCAGATCTCTAATCTTAGGTGGTCGGTCATTTTCTGGAAGAATCTTTAAGTTGATGGTCCGAGCATCGAGACAAAGACGTATCTGACCATTACTTTTCTTTACTACAGTGATGGGGTTTATGTAAGACGACGCCTGTTTTTTAATAATCCCGTCTACCTCCATTTTTCTGATCAACCCTCGTACTTCTTGGTAGTATTTCTCAGGTATGGGGTATATTCTCTTTTGGTAAGGGGTTTCATCGGTCAGCCTTATCTTATACTTATAGTCTTTAATCAATCCAGGCTTTTCATCAAAAATATCTTGGAATTCCTTTATCAAATCCTCAAATTCCCCCTGAATTTCTTCAAATCCTTCAGTTTTTCTACTGGGTATTTCTGTTAGATTCTCCACTTCATTGATAATGGTATTTAAAATCTCTTCCCTAAGGTCTATCTCCAGACTGTTTTTCACGTCCTGTTCTTCGATCTCTTCTGTGATCATGTACCCATCATTAAAGCTAATAATCCTATTCTTCATATCAATAAAGGCTCCAACTTTCGATATAAAATCGATTCCTAGCACAATATCGAAATGGATCTTGTTCACCACGATAAAGATCTGTTCATAATTCCTTCCATTAATCTCAAAGTTCAACAGCACTTGGATCTTGCATTTCACTGCCTTGTCTTGGTAAATTCCTCTCACTTTGACGGTTGAAACAGGTAAAACTGTCATGTTTTCTCCTTTTAACAGACTTTGATAGCATTCATCAGAAATGATAGAAATAATTGCACCGGTATCCATAAGAGCTTTGTACTGTTGGCCATCTATCAGTACAGAAATAATAGGTAAGGCACATGGTCTTTCCTCTTTGACGATTCCCCTCTCTTCTAATAAATCCTCATCAGTTACTTCATAGATTTCATTAATGGTAATCAGGTGTGGTGTGGCAATGTATTTATAGTTTCTCACTGTCGTTGAGAAATCGGCGTTTTTTTTTCTTGTGTTACCAATCTCAAAGTTCTGCTGGCTTGTAGAAGGACCAGGATCGATCACTACATCCTGTCTTTTCTTCTGGTTTTCAGCTTCCTTCTCCCGTAATTCCTTAAGATACTGCTGACTTTCTTTCTCTCTTTCCTGATACTTGTCGGGTGTCATAACCTGACCTTGAGAATTCTGATTTCGATTCTGGTGATTTCTATTGTAGTTTCTATTGTAACCCTGGTTATTGTAGTATCTACCTCTTCCATTATTATAATTCCCTCTATTATTATTCCAGCCTCTTCTTTGCTGATATGGACGGTAACCTTGTGATCTGTTGCGAAAATGATTATTCCTGTGAGGACCTACATTTTCAGTTTTCTCTTCATTGGGCTTGTCAGTTTGCTGAACTTGATCCATATAGACTGTATTAATGTCTTTGAATTCGTGCCTCTGACCTTTTTGTACTACATTTGGCATTGGACTCGTGTAGTCAAGCCTTCTCAATAGCTCGTCCATACTGGTCAAATCCCTGATATTTGACGATATGATCAGTCTTCTTACCTCCACAGGCAGCATACGAGAAATCGCATCTATCAACTGCTCTGTCGACAATGGGGGTTGCAAAAATCTCAAGCGCGATAACTGGCTCGTGAAGAAATCAGCGTACCGTGTTGGAAGAGTACCTGAATACTTCCTCGAGTATACCTCAGCTCTTAATGAATTCTGCGCTTCTATGGACCAGAATCGTTTTATCAGTGCCTCTGCAAATTCGTCAAAATTACTGAAAGTGTAGCGAAATGCTCTGAACCATTCAAGGGGTCCTCCAGCTAGAAATCTTTCTACTATTCTCATCTCTCTTTCTCTGGGAATGTGAGCTTCAATGAAATAGTCTTTCAGGTTCCTGATATATTCTATCGGTGTTAGACTATCAGTATTACTGAATTTTTGTGGTTTGTCCTCAAAGTTCCGGATGACTGTCACATTTCTCGGATATGAATCCATGTAATTCTTCCCACTATCACGATATTTCCATTCAGGTTCAATATTCCTATCCTCTTCTTCTTCTCGGAATCTGGATATACGTTCCTCAGGACTAATATCTCTTTCTTCTGTAGCGAGGTTACATCTTCTGACGTAATTCCTATTGTCTTCGCAAGTTAATTCTTCTGGATCCTTATCTGTGATTTCCGTGATGACTTTCCTAATCAACTCTTCTTTGTAGGTTTCCATCATGCTAGCTTCTCCTAGTTTCAAATTCTGAAGTTTGCTCGTAGTTTCATTAACATCAGAGACAACCTTATGAATTTGTTCCTCTAACGCGGTTTTTAATGCTTGCACGTCCTGACCTATTTGAGTTCTATCCTCTACCTGCTTTTCGGATAGCGAATCCATCCTTATACTCAAATCCTTTCTAATTTGCATTACCTCATTATTGATATCTACCTGTGTACTGGCAGGTTTTCTTTCAATTCGTTCCTGAATCTGAGTGACATGTTCCCCACTTGACATGTTCCCCACTTGACCTGTTCCATTCATCTTTCCACACCGTTACATTTGCAGTTAACATTTCCGCAATATCTACTTCAATGTCTTCCTTAAGTAAACGATTATGATCTAAGACTTGGGTTCTCATGACCTCTACATCATATTTTAATCCAGCTAAAGAAGCTGT
Organism: Meconema thalassinum; assembly: GCA_946902985.2. NCBI lineage: Eukaryota > Metazoa > Arthropoda > Insecta > Orthoptera > Tettigoniidae > Meconema > Meconema thalassinum. Next base: position 613,442,068 of record OX336388.2, read on the forward strand.
TGTCCTAACAGACTCGTCAACTAACCTATTTGTTAAAGCACTAATGTTACGAGTACAAAGTGTTTTTTAAGTTTCAATTTCTTCTCTAACTTTATTAACATCAGTTTGAACTTTGGCAATGTCTACAAAAACAGTGTTAACTTCTACTTGTATCTTAGTGATATCGCTTTGCATCTCATTTACATCAGAATGAATATTATTAATGTCTACTTGAACGTTTGACACATCGGTTCGAACATTTTTAATCTCCCTCTGAACTTCTTCGACCTTATCTTGTACAGTAGCAACATCATTCCTAACAACAATTACTTCAGCTCTAGCACATGAAATATCACCCCGGACATTAGCAACATCAAGATTCAACATAGTAAGATCTTTCTGTACTTTAGAAACATCAGTCTTAACATCTGAAACATCTTTATGCACATTGGATAAATCTTTATGGACATTGGACACGTCTGTGCGCATGTCAGTTACAGCATTCTCGATTCCCTGGGTATTGATCTGTAAACGCGACATATTATTTTCTAAGTTTGTAGAACTGGTCTGAAGAACTTTCATATTCTCCTCCATTCTACTAGTACTTCTAGCTTCCATCTCCTTCATGCTTTCATCCATGCTAATTTTCAAATTAGCAGACATATTACTAGCATTCTCCTCCATCATCTGCTTCATACTGCTGTTCATGCTAGCTTTCAAATTAGCAGACATCTCCTCCAACATCATCCTTATACTCTCATCTGCCATTTCAATATTATTTCAAGAATAAACTGCTTTAGGGACATAAATCAAACAGAGCAAAAATAACAACATCTGAGCAACATCTTTCACCATATGTAAGTTTGAGCAATTTTCTGTCTTAAATCTAACTTATAATTACCTTATAATTAACCTTCATAGACACTTCATGTTGAAATAAACTCAAGCACATGTTCAAATTTCTTTGGTTCATTTTACAATATCCTAACACAAATAATTTACATTTACAATCCATATAGTTTAATTTTATCTTTAATATGACTAAACATGTCATAAGCCGGTCAAATAAAATAAGACTCCAGATCATAGGCGATTTTTCTAAGTTTCCAGCCTATTTAACCTCTCTCAAGTTGTATAAGATCTGATCTTTTCTGAGTGTAATTTTCCTAATACAACACAACATTTAATTCCTATATAATCACACTCTCAAATTCTACAATTGGCCAAGACATCTAACAAAGAATCAACCTCTTTATTTGAGTCTTCACAATCCCATTGACATCGATAACTTGGTAATCCAATGTTATTCGAGCATTCCACAAAATTGCGGTGCCAATTCTACTGCAATAAATTGGGAATCCAATGTTTTGCTGATCGATCCCCACGTTTTAGGGTCGCCAATCCTACTGGCGTTCAACCTGGTAATCCAGTTTTGTTGAACGTGCCCCACGTTTTAGGGTCGCCAATCCTACTGTCCCCGATAATCCGGATAGTAGGCTGTCAGATATCCGCCCCTCAATCGGATTGCCAATAATCAATCGCACCGGCACAGCTACATCAATGAAAATGGCACTGACAGATACTACCGAGATTAGAGCACAGCAGTTAACAAGAAATTATTGTGGAACACACCAAAATATACGGGGGTTCATACTTACCTTTACTTACCTATTCAAATTAATCTCGGGTATGGGTTGCCAACTGGATCACTTAAAGTATGCCCTCACAATAACCTCCACCATGATATTTAAAATGAACCAAGACGGAGACAAGAAACTTTAAACTGTACAATAATTTATTTCACATAAAGGGAATGATTCTAACAAAAATTCAACAAAATAAACGTGGCCATCAGAAGCCATTGTCAATATAATCATGTCCTCCTGTAGGACTTGTAGACGTTACATACAAAATCTCAGCTTTCACCAGTTTAAAAAGAACGTAATAATTATAATACACTTGGAATGGATAAGGGAGTTGGGACGAGACATGTAGCAATTGTTTTCCCTTTTAATAAACATCACACTTTTATTTATAGCCGCAAGGCTACTATGTAGTCGACCTTGGCCTCTATCATACAGTTGTCTGGCCAGCTGCGATCCACCCTGCATCATGTCGGATGCCTACATCGTCAAATGGACTCACCTGTCCAGCCAACGTTAGCATCTGCTAGTTACATCAGAGCCTAGCTCCTTCTCCAAACACTTTAAATGTCCTCAACTCAACTCAAATATTATCCCGCAAATCTTTTAAATACTCCATTCACATATCCATGGATTACTCTAATAATCCCTAAACTTGTTTAAATATATAATCCAAATGTTTAATTAGCGTTGTTTAGAGTATTATAACTAAATTCTTAATGTTTATAACAAATGCTCATTAATTATTTATAACAATTATGAATTGTTTATAAGATTGTCAAACGACAATTGAAAAATGTATACACGCCTCTATTAATTCCTTTCGTTTCAAATTATTATTAAAGATATTACATAATTATTTACAATAATTTATATTTTTTATTATATAATTAGAATACATTAGTAAGCCTCCGTGGCTTAGGCGGCAGCACGCCGGCCTCTCACCGCTGGGTCCGTGGTTCAAATCCCGGTCACTCCATGTGAGATCTGTGCTGGACAAAACGGAGGCAGACAGGTTTTTCTCCGGGTACTCCGGTTTTCCCTGTCAAAATTTCATTCCAGCATCCCTCTCCACTATCATTTCATTTCATCTGTCATTCATTTAATCATTGCCCCAGAGGAGTGCGTCAGGCCTCGGCAGCCGGCACAGTCCATATCCTCGCCGCTAGATGGGGGCTTCATTCATTCCATTCCTGACCCGGTCGGAGACTGGAAGCAGGCTGTGGATTTTCAATTAGAATACATTAAACCACACGTTTATCCGGTTGATAATTACTTAAATCGGGTTAATATAATCGACCAATAAAGGTTAGTTATATTTAAATGTTATAATCAGGTTTAATAAGGTTTAATTATTATTATTATTATTTGTGACGGTAACCTCCATTCAAAATCGTTATCTCAAATTATTTAAACACTCTTGTTAATTATAACAGTAACTTCACATGATTAATTTTCAAAGGACCTGGACAATACACTCAGCGGAAAAATACCTCGCTTCAAAGGCACAAAATTGCACAAAATAGGCCCAGAATTCATCATATATCTCACTATATATGGCATAAAAATCTTCCACAATACATACAAAAAAACCTCCACTTACAAATTCTTCAACATCATTAATTACTGTGGGAACCTCCTTCGCTTATTCAAGGGCATTATTCATCAGCGACTTTAACACGTCCACTGAACTAACGATTATACATCCATAGTTCCTCTTCAAAATTTCTTATATTCATTAATTGTTTCAAAACTGTTATTATATTAACCTTCGTGGGTTTCATTCATGAATCGATATGAAGTAAAAATTTGCCAATCACAAATAAATTTAATAGCAAATACGATTATACACGCCTCCCTGGTCTATCAAAATTGAGATTAATATCTTCAAAGTGTTGCAGTATAAAAATACTAGCTTCAATCAAAGTTCATCTAAACTGCATAATAGTCGAATAGAATACAATTAGACTGTGGAATGCAAACATTATTGTTCCAATCTAGAATTGAGAAAAACTCCTATCAAATGTTCGTTACTATAGTGTATTCAATAAATCGTAATCAAAGTTCATAGTTCATAAAATTGTCTATAATGCAATGGTATTTTAGAACTGACGATAAATGTCTATGTTGCAATCATGTTCATAAAACGACTAGTATTTCCAAGATCGTCGATACAGTAATAGATTTTAACGCTCTAAAATCTTTTAATTATTCTTCTTTCTTGATGATGACAGAAAATTGGTCAAAGTAATTTACTGAAAAGAATTACTTTAATAAAGTGACACGCTGTCTGAATTCAAATCTGCCATAGAAAATCGTTAACTCTACAGTCAAATCGTGACTGCAAAAATAAGCAAATTACTGAAAGAATATAAATTATCAGTCTCAACTGATCCAAAATAATTTAACTATGCCAATGACATAACAATGTCTTAATAAATCGTCGAAAAAGCCATAACTCAACAAAGTGTACTGAGTACAGAAATATCAAACAAGAAAATGGGGCAAAATATATATGGAACAGAAAATATGGGAAAAATGGTTGCTCAGACATCGCTAAATGGCTCAAATAAAACAAGAAACGTTCACGACTACCTTATCTGTTGATTGAAGTTCCAGAGGAAAATTTCCAAAGAAGACTGCTGATGGTTCCATTTTACCAGCGTAAAGATGTGCTCCGTCCTCGAACCTGGAACCAGCGCCCTCGGAGAATCGAACTGCTTCCTCCTCCGGAAATTGCACTGCTCCGTGTAGACGATAGACATCCTTCTGGCAAAACTCTTCTTTGTGAGCCGGGTCCACCCTGGCCTCTCTTGATAGTTCCCTGAAGTTCTGGCAAAACTCTTCTTTGTGAGCCGGGTCCACCCTGGCCTCTCTTGATAGTTCCCTGAAGTTCTGGTAGAAATTCGCCATGAAGTTTATTGCATTTATATCCGTAGAAATCTTCATAATTGTGGAGTATGAAGGTATTTCCAGTGCCATTTGATATAATTTAGCGTTGGATCACGACGCATGAGTGTAGTTGGATGTTCACTACATGCTCGCTTGTGTAGAATGGCGATTAACGAAGTTCCATGCTGCTATTTAACTCCATTGATATATGTCCCAATTGCATTAAAGTCCTTAGCCTTCCATCTCCATTTCCGTTATAATAGTTGAAAGAACTGCCATATTATATTGTTGCATATTAGAATATATCGTTGTATCACCAAATGCAATATGTAGTATCACGGTTACAATACACGTGTTAGCCGTAGCGTAGAATGTGGTGTTATAAAAGTGCTTCTCAGGTGGCGAGAAAATCACTTTTGTCTGCCGTCTTAAAATGCCAATATCTTCCAAATTATAATCGTGAAAATGTTCAACTTTTCTACACACCTCAATGTTATACTGCACAATAGAATTAGCTTAAAGGCAATAGCTAACTGTTGATAGCTAATCTTGTAAACTCCTTTATGTGTGCGTTTCAACTTCGCCTAGTTTCAATCACCGTAAAATGGTACTGCTTGCACGCTTGAAGCTTGTTCGATGCGGTGGCTTTACCACACGTTCTAATGACGACTTGCTTTACTTATTCACTCGAAGTCTGACCATATGATAATCAGAAGAACGACTATGAGACACGAAAATTGAGACAAGAGATATGAGAGCTTCTCTTTGCTGTGCAAGACCTTTTATCAACTTCTTAAGGGGCGTATCCATCCCTTCCATAGCTTGTTCCTGCGTCATCGCTAGAAGTTCTAACTTTGGCAATACTTGACGGATTTCCAAATTTCAAAAATTCAAAATTAATTTCTTCAAAATTCCAAATCAATGCCATAACTGAAAATGGATTTCCACAATTCTGCATTCCAAAAGTAATTAAATCTGGTAGTTTCAGTAATCTCCGTCTCCCTCCAAACTATCATTCATTGGTTCGAGCCTTTCCTCCAATAGCGTAACTTCTTCCTCAGCACAATTCCATGTTTCCCTGCGACTGCGTCGTAAATCTCAGATCTTTCTCGAACAAAATCATGACGTCACCAAGAATCTCAGCTCAACCAGCCTACTTGCATGAAGTATGCGTCATCCGTGCCTACGTCATGAATATCTACGTCACAACAATGACAGCCATAACTTTCTTCATATTTGCCAATACAGCCACCGTGGTCTCAATATAATTCAATTTACGGGGGCAGTACCATCCCGGCATTTGCCCGAAGACGAAGTGGGAAACCACGGAAAACCACTTCGAGGATGGCTGAGGTCGGAATCGAACCCCCTCTACTCATTTGGACCACCCGAGGCTGAGTATACCCCGTTCCAGTCCTCATACCACTTTTCAAATTTCGTGGCAGAGCCGGGAATCGAACCCAGGACCTCCGGGGCGGCAGCTAACCGTGCTGACTACTACGCTACGGATACTGGCACGTTAAAGGGGCAAAATTCCGGCACCCCAGCGTCTCTGAAAGCCGCAGTAGTTAAAAGGGACGTAAAAGCCAGTAACATTATTAATATTATTTAACATCGTTAGGCTATGCCCGTTTAAGGAGCGTGATTGAATCCAGCCAGCTGATCTCGGTTTCTTTTCATCCCAAAATCTATTCATCTTCTCGCTTTGGCTCTTTCTACTTTATTTATTTTATTTACATAGTTTACTCCCACATTGGAGCACTTCTCTTCTTCTTCTTGTTTATTTCCCGTTTCCAGTTCCCTGGGTCGGGTTGTGGATCACGGACCTCCACAGCTGTTTATCCCTCCACCATTCATTTCCTTCTTTCAATACTTCTCTTTCTTTTACTCCTCTTTCCTCTATGCTTTCCTTCACCGTATATATCCACCTCTTCCTGGGTCGGGGGACGTGGTGGCGCAGCGGTCAAGCTGTATGCCTCTCACCAAGGCGGACCGGGCTTGATTCCCGGTCAATGCATGTGAGATGCCATGTCCTGTTGTTCGGATTCCACGTAAAACGGAGGTCCCATGGCTTATGATCGCGAGATTAAAGGTCACGTTAAACTACAAGCTTCTTTTTTCTTTCTGGGCCTTCATCGTGGTGTTCTTCCTGGTATTTTCTCCATAAATATTATTTTTGGTACTCTATATACGTCCATTCTCATCATATGTCTGTACCACTTACCTTGTCTTGCAGTTTTGGGAACCCAGTTCTCTCCCTTATGTCCACATTTCTGATTTTATCCCTCCGTGTCTTCCCAATTATTCATCTAAGGAACTTCATATCGGTTGCTTGCATTCGGCTTTCATCGCGTTTTGTTGTGGTCCAAATACCTGCTGCAAATGTCAAAATTGGTGTGTTATACATTGAGAATAGAACTTTCTTGCATTTTTCTGGGACTTTCTAGTTCCACACTAAACCTCTCACACACTGGTAAAACCCATTAGCTTGTTGGGTTCTCTTTCCACTTATCTAACCAAATACATTTGAGTCATCTACGAATTGACAGAGAATTGAGCTGTCATCTTCCTCCTCTCCCAAATCCCTTCATTCTAGCTGACCTGGCTGCTCATTCCTCATCAGATATGATATATTGTTTTCGTTGATTATAGTGTAAGCCTTGACGTTTGTTCTTCAGATCCTTTTTTCTTCTCTATATTCAGTTTATTTCATTGTAATATTCAACTCATCTAAATCATTTTGAAGTTTTTTGAACCAATTATCTTTTGTTTTATTTTCTACTTTATTATTATTTATTTGTTTATTTATTTGCGCTCAACAGGAATTTCATCCCAATACAGTGGCATAAAGATTACACAGGATGTTATCTTGTAACTTATACTAACTGTGCTATGAACTGTCCAGAGAGACCTTCTACATCGAAGATTTAAGGTGTCAACTATTGCTCCCATCTACCGCCCAGTACGAGGACCTTCTATAAGAGCTCGAAACGAAGAGGATGCAAATATGGAGTGACTTTTATTTAACAGCAGCAATGACTTCCGATGAGTGGAAGGGTCCATGTTACGACCTGAGACATACAATCACTCGTTTCGCAATACATGGATTCCATTTCAAGTTATGCAAAATGGAAGGGTATCATAAGCCAAGTATGGAATGCATTTGTAAATTGTGTGGAAGTGTCTGTGAAAGGTATCATGCCATGACATGCGACGGAGGGTTGAGTCACTTAAGAGCTTTTGTTGTCAATGAGAGTTGAATGTGATCTTGAATATTTTGGGTTTTTATTATTTTTATCCTCATGGCCATTGGCTGCAATAAATACCTTATTTATACTAACTTAAACTAAACAGTAACTAAATAAAACTAATTAAAAAACTAGGTATGAAATTAAAACAGTATAATACAGATATAGCCCTAATAAAAGGTTGGGTAAGAATTCATGGTTTACAATTTTCAAGGTTTGAAATATTACTTCTGGAGAGTGGTTAGAAATTCCATCAAATAAACTGTCAAGGAAGTATTAAACTCTATGGCATTATTTCTTCGAACAACATTCTTTATCTTCCTCTCACATTAAAGAATTGCTCTAAGTCTTCAGTTTCAATGTGTTTTAGTGGTAACAATCTAATAATTTGTATGTTTCATTACCGTACCCTTAAATTTTCAAAATTGTACTTTTTAAATATAAATGTTGTTTTTCAGTGACATTTGAAAGCAAGAATAAAAATCTATTCACACTGTCCAGTGCCCATGCTAAATATGAGCCCTCCTAACAGAGTAATATGAGTATTGAATTATTACACCTAACAGCACTCGGATTATAAATAGAAACCCATATTGTAAAGCGATTGAATGTGCGTTCTCAGAGCCGTGAGCCATCACACAGTAGCGCCATTCAGAGCACATGGACAGGTTCAAGGACGATCTTTGACAGCGCAACGTCATGCCTTCCTTTCTGGCTCATACTACCGCCATAGCTGTGCGTAGAGAGAGGATTTTGAAGGTTAATTTGAACCGTTCAAATACGCACTGCAGTGAAATCCAGTGCCTATTATACTCTTGAGAGCACATGTTAGCACTTCTACAACGTCACGCCTCCCATTACGGTTCACATTAACTCTCTAGCTGTGAGTAGAAAAAGCATTTGGAAGGTAAAGTTGAAGCGTTCAAATTCACTTTACTGTACAATGACATTCCGTGCCTATTTAGACTCCTGAGGGCAAGAGTTAGAACTACAACGTCCCCCAAGGGCTCACATCTAGTGGGACGTGGGTTGGCGACTACGGGACCCCAGCTGAGACCGGCATTGCTTCCGCTTACTTTTCCCGGGCTCCTCTCTGTCTTCTTTCCTGCCGACCTCTCTTGGTCAACTCTTGTTCTCTTCCGACCCCGACGGTATTAGGGTATCCGAGGCTTAGGGAGTCTTTCACTTTCCCGCCTTAATTGGCCCTTGTGTCATCTTTTCTGATACCCTCATTCTTCGAGGGGTCAGCCTTCTTTTTCTTTTCATATTGTCTCCTGCCTTCTGCTCAAGGTCCTCAAGGAGGTCGGGTGTATGTAGCCCCACCACTTCTTGTGCACCCTGGATATTGCTACACCCTCAGGAGCTCATGGCTGGTAAGTTCGGGAGTTGGCGATCCCGAGGGATTCCTGAGCTGGGTCTGTTTTTCCCCCTTTTTCCTCTGACCTTGGGGCGGGCCCTCTCCTCTTTCCCTTTTCTATCTGCCTTTCATGGCTCTCCTTCCTTCCAAGTCCCTCAATCCTCATTCTTCGATGGTTGAGGACATTTTTTTCTTCCTGTCCTCTATTTGCCTTATCCTTCGTTTGTTTACTGTTTCTTCTTCTAGTATGTAAGCTTGTATAGTCCAGGACACCTTAAATAAGTTACTAGAAAACCAACATGGCCGCCACATTTGGTGTTGCCAACTTACATCATTTAACACCAAAAAGTCAGCACACACATCCATGTAACACGTATCGCAAATGATCCAAACTAAGTAAAGGCCCTTTTACGAAAATACGTTTTACATGAAGTTGTGAAGCAGTCCTTGCTCAAGTTAGGGACATCTTGGTCATCAGTCCTCGACAGTAACTCTTAAGCAGTATTATGGTAGTGAAGTTAACTTAAATTATCTCTTCTAGATTGATTTTTAAAGCATCACATAAAATGCATAAGAACAGAAACATTAATACTTACTCAATTATTTTCTCCAGGGAGCTAAAGATGAGCATGTTCATTTCTTCTTATAGGCTATATTTTTATAATTAGTCCAAAAATGCAGACCATTCTGTTTTAAAATGAGTGTTCAGAGAAGGATTTAGGAGTAGGAGAGAAATATAATAGTAGGGTACATATTAGCTTATTATTTCTTTATTTTTGATAAGTACCGTACTCATTTCTTGCATGTATTGGCAACTCAAACTAACACTTGGGGCGCTGCGGTCGGTCTGGATAAGTAGGGTAAAAATACTCAATAACATGCGTTTGATATGGAACACTTTTTATTTTTCGGTTATAATCAGTAAATGTGGTCCCTAAAATAATGACAGTGTTATTTTCAATTGTATATATGTATAACTGTGCGATACACGTGTTCTAATTTGTGTGTTCCACTGGATTTTATGTGTCAATTGCATATTATCAAGCATCGGTTGTCTGCTGGTATCTGTTTTTGAGCAGTTCGAGTCATGGCGCTGTTACTTTAAAAGCTATGTTTGAGTTTGCTCACTGTACCATAGACTGTAGAAATTATTTGCTGGTTGGTAGGGTGAAGGGATGAGTTTAACTTGTATTAAAGCTCGGGGGACACAGAAATTGCTTGATTTAGATGGTTAGCTGGTGGGTTTGGTGTAGAATATCGGACTGGTATCAGGTTCTCCCAGAGTAGATATTTACCCTGCGAAGTCAAATTAGGCCTATATGACTCGTGGAATGGCTCGGATATCGCAGAGCGAGGTGATGGCGGTTGGTAGGGTAATTGGAAATGAACTAGGGAGGGGGAAGGATACCTGACTGATGAAGCTTGGCTGTAGTCGGCTGGTGTAGGCCTAGCTGTCTTGGTACGGCTTGGCTCGGCGGAAACAGTGAACAACCCGTCCTGTCGTCAGTGAGTGTAGTGGTGAGTAGTCCAACCCGCTCCTGTTGCCCGTATTTATTTGGTATCGTCATCTTTTGGCTATTGCTATTTACATCTTTTGGAAAGTGATGAAAACTTATATCCGCAGCCCTCTTTTATGCATCGACTTACAGCCGTAAACTGAACAATATACGTTGCTTTTACTCATTTTACACTCCATCAACGAGTAAAACTTATTACTTATGTATAAAGACACGAAGAAATTACCTCGATCTGCTTACGAATACAAGAAACCATATACAAACAGTCACCACGTGACAAATGTACCCTACTTGGTACATATATGAAGGCAGAATTGAGACAAGCTGTTGAAAGCCTGTTGGCAAATCCCTATTGAGATGCAACAAGATGGTTGATCCAATGCTTAGGCCTAAAACCATTCGAACTAGTCGTGGATTTTAGGGGCATTAGACTAATGGCAACTCGAAGATTTCGTCTTGGAATGGTAGAAAGCAGCAGTTGGTTGATTATGGGGCTTTGTGACATCATGGTCATGTAGATCTGTGTACTTGGGCATGTGGAATTTGTCTGATAACCTGCGTTATTGTCATGGCTGGATTAGTGTGTGCATTTATTATTCAGATGAGGATTGGGAACGAGATGGCCATGGCCTTAATTTAGGAACCATCCCGGCATTTGCCAGGAGTAGAAGCGTGGAAACCACTTCCAAGATGGCTAAGATAGGAATCGAACCCTCCTTTTCTTAGTTTTGCCTCATGAGGCTGAGTGTGCCTTGTTCCATCCCTCAGACCAAAATTAAAATTTCTTGGCAGAGTTGGATATTGAACCTGGACCAACTGCCAAAAAATGCTAGCCGCATAACGCGAGATGGTTGGTAGAATAGTCTCCTGACCTCTCATCAACCGGCACATTAAAAGCCACTTGTAGAAAATTCAATGAATTCACTGAGAAATTGACGAGTTAAGTACAGGTGTTGAAAGGCAAGCTTTATCGACGGAGTAATATCTTGAAAATTATAATTATAAGATACCAACACTAAACAATTTTCTGTGGAGAGCTGAGATATTTAAATTGCGAGAGCGGAATATATGAGAGGGAATTGAACTGAGGCAGCGTTGTCGCGAATGGGTACGTCCTCTACACTTCCACTCATTTCTACATGATCATAATAATAGCATTATCATGACGAATACAATACATAGTGTTATCACTGACCGAGTTCAAGTGCGCCCCGCTGTTGGCCAGCGCGAGTGGTGCAGATCCCCAACGCTACAGTCAACCGCAGTCAGCTGTTCAAAAATGGGATACGTGCTGGCCTGCGTAAACCTCTTTACGAAGGCTGCGGTTACGCTGATTACATCAAATTTTCAGTGCATATTCTAAAATTTAAAAAAAGCCTGCCTTCAACCAAAAATGTTCAAGGCAAAACGACATACGTAATAGAGGTAACACTTCAGGAGTGATCAACCAAGTAGAATACTTAAATTAGCCTAAATACCTTGTGTAATGATGAATAATAATTATGGAAGTGATGTCCTAATAGATGTTTCCTCCTTCACTGTCTGTAACCCACCCGCTATGCCCTTTTATAAAGCGACATATACTGTAGTGAAATTTCAGATTAATTCCGTACCATGTATCACTTTTTTCTTTTCGCTTTCACTTTGATAATATATCATTTTCATACCTTATTTCATATTTTGGCGGGAGGGGGACATTATCAATTGTAACTACTAAACTTGATCACTTCTGCACCGGATATATGTGCTAAATCACTTAAACATGCGTTTTTATTTATTGTATATTTAACAACCGCAGCCATGTTCGACAGCATATTTGGTATGTGAAACTGCCGCAGTGAGCGATCACATTGACGTCATTAGTTACCAACATATCCGATACTAAATAGGCCTACATTGTAATTATGTGAGAAAAAGAAATAAACGAGCTCTTCTTGGTTAGACGACTGACTGGACGAAACCATTGGTCGCTACTTGGTTAGACGACTGTCTGGACGAAAATTACCGATTGCACTACAAGCAAGGAGGTCTGGGCATAAGCCCCAGGTTAGGTTTGTTTTGTATGTAGAACAGTATTTACCACTGTAATGAACGCTGATCGCAAGAATTTCATGTTTCGAACTAATCGCCAATACCAGCGCCTCACTGCCTAAAAGTTATTGGTCTAGGCACAAACCATGGGTTTGGATGAAAATTATTGATGCGTGTCTACCCCCACTGTGCGTGACAAAATCCAGGGGTGTTTGTATGGCCTAATGAATTAACAATTATTGGTCTAGACAAAAACAGCTTGCACAATCCATTGCGAACTGGTTCAAACTTGGCGCTATTTTGTTTCATGGTACCGCGCTTATACAAAGTAGTCCCGTAAGTGTGGGATTGGCAATACTGTACTTGTGCATAATTAACAGCGAAAATGGCAGACTCAGCTGGAATTCCATCTATATAAGTCGTGATCCTATTTGGAACATCCTGAGATCTGAAAAATGCACACTTTGTCACGAACCTGGAAATAAAATGGATAAGGGGCACCTGCCACATTGCAACAAACTTGATGTGACTGCTAGAACTTCAGGAAACCTCACACAACTCTATTGGAATGCAAGAAACCTGATGGATTGGAATCTGGGCTAGCCATATGTGACTCCTGCGTAGTGCAATTAATATGAAAAATTGAGGTAACGCGGGCCGCGTTAGCTAATATATAACACCCCCGGTTTTTGTCATGCACAGTGGAGGTAGTCAAGCATCAACAATCTTTATCCAGACCAATGGTTTTGCCTTTTATTTCATTATTCACGTGTCGTGAATTTTAAGAATGTCTAAGCTGTGTAGTATAGGCCTACGAGATCTATGAAATTTTTCGTTTTCTATTACCGTATAATGTATAGCCTACAAATATCGTTACCTGTGTGCTACTAATTCTAGCGCAGCCATCACAGCATACAGTCACAATCATGTCCGATGCAGGTGTATAAGCCACTTTCTACTTTCATTCAGAATTAATAATACAAGTAGGCTATAGCTGCGACCAATATTTATAACTTATTGCAACCAGTGGCTTCGCCCAAACCGTGTCATCTAACCAAGTAGCGAACAATGACTTTGTCTTACCCAACATTAGTACATCAGTAATTTTCACCCAGACATTCAGTGGCGCAGTAACTTATGTCGAGAACTAAAAGAGAGCTATGAGATATTTTTGGTATTCTCTGAAAATTTGCATATGTGACTCCTGCGTAGTGCATATACCATGCACATGTGAGTATATGGCTTTTCAGAATGATAATTGATTCATGTTGCACAACCCTTGAAGTTCGTTGAAGGGTATCACACTACTCGGTCGCAACCATGACTGAAACAAATAAAAATAGGCCTATTATAAATATTTTATCTGCCTACTACTAAGTAGGCTATAGGTCAGTAGCCAAGTACATAAGTTATAAGCTTCATAAATAATCACCAATACATTCACTACCACCAACCGAGTGAATCATAGACTTAAGCTTAAGAGTTACATGTGCAATGTATTATAATATTATGGCTGACGGCATTTGGAAGTCGAGAATAATATACATTACTATATTAGAAGGCGCATTGAACCTAAGAATACATTCCCGAGAGAGAACTTACATAGGCTATATTTTAGGTTTGAATTAGGCCTATACGGAAAATGCAGTCGGAAGACTATTTCAAAATTTCCAAAGACCATTAAGGTTTTTTATTACGTTTTTTGTGCTCTGACTGAATATAAAAATAAATAAAACAACGATTAAATAACTCTGTACTTTTAATTGTGTAGGTCTAGGCTAGGCCTACTTACTTAAATTGTAGTGATCTTTGTCGAGTTATTCCAATCCATCTCCAATCTTGTTCTCGTATTTTTTAGGCGTCATGATGAAATCTAAATAAGAATTTATCCAAAAATTAATTAAATAAAAGCTTCGAAACATCTCAGACAAGTGGATTTGACACACACATATCAAGAGTCTATAATAACTGTATAAACTGTTTTAATCGATGTATATTACTAGTACTTAACTTGTTACAACTTCATTAGAGTTGAATTTCCAAAGAAAACTGTGAAATTATTTAAATAATAAGTCATTAGTTACAGTCGTAATTATAATGTTGGCTGACTTTGTGAAAAATGCATTCTGGGAGTTATTGCCAGAAACATGTCGGCAACTGTGACGTACGGAATTTTACTGGTATTATGGTCTTTGGAGATGGCGGGATTTTAAGCAGGGTTGGCGACAATGTGCTCGCACCTGAAAACAACTTACCTTCAAGAAATGCAACCATAAACCAACATTTACGTAGGCATAGGGGACGGCTGTTAATGTTGCCTACCCTGTCTTGATCTAGTAACTCATTTAAGCTGTCCCCGACTATAGTTAGTATTAGACTAGGCTACTTATAGTTTACATTCTCATCTCATCTTTCACTATCACCCAAACCATTAGGGGCCGATAACCTAGACGTAAGGCCCCTTAAAACAACAATTATCATCATCGTCATCATCGTAACTACAACGTCACGACTCCCATTACACTACCGCCATAGCTGTGCGTAGAAAGAGGATTTGGAAGATAAACCTCTCAAATGAAACTATATTAGTATAGACGTAGCTATGAAAGTCCCCATGGATCTACAACATATTCAACATGGCGTTTATCTTGAAACACAATGATGCCAATACTTCCCAGAGCTGTGTGACTAGAACGTACTTATTTACACCGAAGGTTTGGGAAGTTCGCAAATTATCCTTATCATGGCTATCGTTGAACTGGCATTTTATTTCAGGGGCTGTAAGTCTCCTGTTTCTTTTACTAGTTATTACAAGTGACTGGTCCACTGCTCTAGAAGTGCTCAGAGGTCTTCCACTTCTCTTTTTGTCTATATTTGCGCCATAATTTTTCAATCATAAGATTATGTTACTAACAGTGGACCGTGGTATAACGAGGCATGTACAGGGCGCCAGGAAATGTTCTCCGCAGTGACTACGGGCTTCTGCCAGAGCTAGTATCAGCAGTTTAGTTGGCAACACTGTGTCCTTGACAGGGTGAATCCCACACGTGTGGGCTGTAGGCTGTCGATATCGCCAGTGTGTATTGCAATAAGCGAGCCTATGTGTCATCAACACTTCCAGCATCTGTTATGAATGGCTGTGGTGAGTACAGAGTTTACTGTTTGTTTGTGTTGATACAAGCGACAGTCATACTGCCAGTGAAGCATAAAATTTGTATGTGGGGTTTGGCCTTTTTCACTAGGCCTTCCATACTTCTAGAATGCTCTATGGTAAATAAATAATAATCTATGTCTACCCCCTATTAATAAACGGGGACGGGGATGAGATGCGATGAAATTCCTACGTGGTTGATGGCTTCTACGGCCAGATGCCCTTCCTGACGCCAACCACTTTGGCTACCTAGCGGTGACCGTAGGAACTTGATAGAGTGTTTCTCACCAAATAACCTACAAATTTAGCTACACTACCAATTGTAGTGGTAGGTTCCTTTGCATGCCATAAAACTATGACATGACCCCGCCGGCTTTACATCCCCTCCGAAGGAAGGCATAAGTTACTGAAGGATTTTAACGCTCTCAAATATCCGACGACTTCGGCCGGGTTTGAAACCGTGATCTTTGGCATAGCAGTTCAGCATTCTGCCGACTACGCCATCAAAGCCACCAAATAAATAATAGACTAATAATAAGGATATATACTGTACCCATGTGAATAATTTCCATGGAAAGCATGCTTCTGCCTCCAGCTAGCATCAGTCCTCAGGCGTGTACCGTCCACCCACTGAGCAGTTGCATATTTTTGATCTGAGACTAAAAGGTAGCAACTCTACAATAATAAAGCACAACTCTATTCTAAAGACTTTAATTGAGCTCTAAATCATGGCTTCACACAAACAAAAACACAATCCCAACAATAATACATAAAACAATGCAAAATTATTCCTTCACTCCACCAATATTGGCACTTTATCCTTGCAAATCCAAATGCTTATTTATACATTTACCATGAGATTAACATAAAAATTCATTCTCAAGTGCGCTGATGCACTGGCAAATTACACATAAAACTGTACTTACAATCTTATGTCACCTATTGTGACCTCTTTAATTTCTCAATCTAATTGTTTATTCACAACACATCCTACTTTACATTATGCGTACGCTTGTGTTCTGTATCTCTCTTCCCACCAAAATGATCTACCATGCATTAACCAATTTATGGGTTGCGCCTCATATTTACTTACAACTCCACTGTTACATATAATTATACCCCTTTCTGCATTTCCACTGTTATGCAGTTCCACCTTCTACAGTTCCACTGTATGCCGTTGTGAGTTCAATTTCAAAGATTCCGTTACCGCTGTGTCGGATGGTATATTATGCTACCCTTGCGTGGGCATAGCCTATGGCATCTAGTGTAAACCTTTAGAAACAGGTGACAATGTCAGTATAAAAATGCAACTTTCAACAACTGATAAGTTTGCCAAGTATTAAGTTATCAAAACGATCCTTAATTATCAATGTGTTTCAAACCACACAAAATTCATTATACAATACAACAATGATTCTTTCCTTACAAACAGGGTTTCAAAGTCTGTCCATTCTAAATGTCAACCTCCAAGGGTCGTTTAAAATCTCTCCCTCGGCTCTTCCTGTATATAATGGGCTGAGTCGGGCGGTAGCAAAACACTTGCTCCGTCCTTCACTATGTTTCCTCTTCCTTTATCTCCAAGCAGTAACACGTGGCTTTAAATACAATAGTGCAGTGTCATTGACCTGCATATCCCATATGATCTACTAAACTGTATGCAAGATAGGGTGTGGAATTGTTTAAGCATTTATTCCTAACCGTAGGATATTAATAGCTGGCCTCAACAGGTCCATTTACATTATACGAAGGAACGAGATCCACCATACACCTGTGGAATTGGGTTAGCCGGCATCTTATTAAATGACAAGGTCAGGCTCAACCTGCCGTCAAAAATTCACTTCCAGGAGCTGAATTTATTCAATAGCTATTTCTCGGTCGATATCAGGTGTCATGCTGAGGTTTCCATTGTTATCCTCCCATACACCACTGGATTCGAACCCGGAATATTTCATAGCAATCCTCAGAGCTGGGGTCAATCACTAATTACGCTCTGGAAATAATAAATATCTCTGTACGCCCTTGGCTATACGTGATTTCACACGTCGATTAGACTACCTGGCTCCCCATAATCATGGTGATATGATCCCGTCCTTTAATTAGTAAGATAAAATCTATCAATTACTCTTACAAGCTTATTCATCAAGCTGCGAATTCAATTCTCTATTAAACCCTTCCAGTTCCTAGATTCTTGCATATTTATTTCCATTATCATAATATACTCTGATATTAAATTCTTTTACTTCGCCCATCACGTATAATACTACCGCTTGGATAGACAAATACCAATTAGCATATATATTTTGCTTACCACCATTTTTCCCTAATTTGTATTCTTTTATTCTTCTTATTATTATTATTATTACTGACATACATCCCCATACCCGGCACAACGTAACCGTATTCAATAAACGAACATCCGTGTTCGTTACGTTAACTTTCTATATAACTGAATTGCCATTTTTACATTAGTGGTAACGATTTATCCACTCAATGATGTACAAAACATCTCAACTTGACTCAAATCAACACAACATTAATATCTCGAGGTTCTACCTCCTAAAATTGACTCTTATTGGCATATTCTATAAATTTTGAAATCACTCAACATACAGTGGACTATAATTACTACAAAATCATGGTTTTTGGGTACTCACATTGGTTAATCTGGTGGCTCCGACCACGCATTTCCTCCAGTAATGCCCGCCATAATTTGCAAATTAGCAAGGCATTATTACACTTTCCGCACACATTTTACATAAATTTTGCCTTACAAAACACACTGCACTTTGCTTTTCCATGTTGAAGCTGTTGCTTCCTTATTCACACAACACGTTATATCACCTTTTACACTATTAATTTTACATACACTTAAATGACCATCACTAAAATCACACGATTGCTATGTACATTTCTTAATGGTTGACCTCTCCGTGCAGGATATCAAAAATGCAGGCACTGAAGATCTATTCTTCGCTGCTACCCGCACCTCGTTTGAAAGTCTCGATTCTCTGCCTAAGGATTCCTAGCGGTCCCCCAATCTGTCTATCAATTTCTATCCTTAGATAAATTTCCTGATATCGCATAAATATGCTTCCACATCGTCCTAAGCATTAATTACAGTGGTATCCCTGCGAAATTTCACCACTTGCATAACAAAGTTTATATCTGCGCAGTCCAACATCCTATGATATGTCTAACCAATAGCTTATATACTGCGCTAATCCATTGTACATTGTACTTGTACAATTACTACTTCCAATTGTACTACCTCATATATCACACGGTACATTTCCTACGTGCTCAATAACAATCGCTCGTAATGCCGACTATAAAAGTATGGCTCGACTGTCCTTATTAATTGTTCTAAATAATGCCTTACTGCATGGTTATTATGTTGATGGGCATTCAGCATACGGAAGTCCGCGCGTCCTTTTCCTGGACTCCTGCGACGTGCACTCTGCACTCATGTACGGTTCAACTGACCCCGACTGTCCTTCCCCCAGCCCTTATATCCGTTTGGAGACAAAAAAGTAGACCGAAAATTTCCTTGCAGCGTCATCTTCTCTCTCAGTACGTTTCTGGTCTGGAAATAACGTTTTTATGGTTCATTTTTCCTCGCTGATCACAGATCCGTATGAGTGCTCGAGGATCGATCGGCCAATTAATTAATATTAATTGCCTTTGCCAGCGCTTCCCCACGCGGCGTCATCGGTAAATCCCCGAAGACATGGTTAGATCCTGTCGCTAAGCTCAGTTTTACTGTGTTAATGCGCGTTACATTAAATCTGCCTCGATTTCAATGTTTAACGGCTTGATAATTAGCCTCCCGGCTATACATTTACATAGGTGCAATCCTCATGTCTCTGAGTTACTCCAATCACGAGTAATCATTAAATTACTCTGGTATCTTCTCATCCCCTTGGCCTTTTCGTTATGTAACGGGGAATAACTGGTCCATATATTACCGTCCTGACTTGTTCCAGACGGTCTAAGTAGGTCACCGTGACTGACAGGGCTCCACGAAACCACGCCTGAATTCTAGAGCCATTAACAAACTGTCACAAGTTCGAACTCTCTGCGCTAACTCTAGAATTGTATGCACACTACAGCTCAATACTGCAGTATTCTGTTAGTATTTCCAGCATTATATTAACAAATAATATCATAATTTGTTCATATCACAACAGTGATTTAATGTGTATTTTCTCTAGGGGTTTTTATAGCTTAAACTCCCTCAAAAGATCTTGTGTTCGTTTCTTGCTGGTATCTCTAGTCTGTACACCTTTATCTCAGAGATCCACGTTCGACACCAGTCAGCCTAACACCGTTGGGTTCAATACATAATAATGTCGTATGGAGGTCATACGGTGCCGGGTGCAAGCTTTGTAATTGGACACCCAGAGGGTAGCTTGCATGCCGAATTTCGTTGTTCCTTGAAGCACTATGAAAGTCAAGGATGTTAGATATCTAAGCTCCTTGAACACTATAGCGCTTTCTAGTAGAGAAATGAGGAACTTTTTGTTGGCGGAAACTCCCGAGATTAATTTTGCTATTATGAACACGGCCTACTGAATTCAAATGGCTTCTTTGACATGCCAACATCGTATGACATGCGTGTCGTACCTTTGCCGCCTTTCAAAAAAAAAACACTTACCACGGCCAGGAGCGAACCTGCAAGCTTGGGGTTAGTAGACCGACACGCTAACCACTCACCACCGTGGCAAGCTATAATAAGGATAATAATAATTAGCGTTGAAATCCTTCAGTAGGCTATGCCTTCCTTCGGAGGGGAAGTAAAGTCGGCTGGCCACTGTCATAGATTTATGGCATGAAAAAAAACTTCCACTAACTACACTAAAAAGCCAAAATTTGCAGGTTAGAATTGATAACACTCTATTAGTCCCAACGATCGCCACCAGGTGCTGACTGCGATGTCATCTAGTAGCCAAGTCCGCAAGCAAAGTGTCGTGGACGGTAGCATTTGATAGCAAAACTACTTGAAATTATTGTCTGCAATCCTTACGTGAATTAAAAGAGATCATACACACTAATACAGCCATCACAGTTAACATTGGTTATCAGACAAATTCTACCCACACCCAAAGTACACGGGGCTACATGACCGCGTTGTCGCAGCCCCTAAACTAAGGAACCAACCAACTCGTACTAAATGCCATGTAGCGTTGCAATTGACATGTTAAAGTGGAAGGATAAGCAATTAGTGTTGCAATTAGAAACCACCCATTGTACTGTAAACCACATATCAGTAAAACCCATTAGTGTTTGTGCGACAGGTCCCCATGTCGCAATTTCCAACAGCCAATGAGAAGATTTATTATTTGCAAACCCTTCTTTGCTTTTCTGTTGACAATCAGGGTTTAGCCAAGCACAGCAAACGCTAATGGGCGGCTTCCTTTTCCGGTTGTTCCGTTTTTCTCGCTTCTTGGCGACAGTAACTTGCGTTCTGTTACTATCACACAATCTTTTTTTTTTCTATTCTCGCTACACTTCCTTCTTAAACTGGCAAAACTCTTAACTTTATCCATGTTGGCATTTCCTGTGAACGCAATTTGTGCACATTGTAGTGATTTATAGCATAAAATTGTTTTCGAGGGATGTACAAAACACTTTGAATACGTGTGCAGATAAAGCTCCATTTATTGCCAAATGTAATAAAGCCGAAACAAATCAGAAACCCCTATTGGCGTCAAATTGGCAGATTGAGAGCAAGGAAGTAGGAGACTTCTGCTATTTAGGAAGCAAGATAACTAGTGATGGACCGAAGCAAAGAAGATATAAAAAGTAGGTTGGCTCAGGCAAGGAAAGCATTTCATCAGAAATGCAATCTGTTGACATCATATTAGAATTAGGTATTAAAAAGTCATTTATGAAAGCCTTTGTCTGTAGCGTGGCGCTCTATGGAAGTGAAACATGGACTGTTGGCACAGCAGAAAAGAGGAGAATTGAACCGCTTGAAATGTGCTGTTACAGGAGAATGATGAAGATCAGATGAATAGATGGAGTAACAAACGAAGAGGTATTCAGACGGGTGGGTGCGGAGAGAAGTCTCTGCCGACTGGCTATGAAGAGGTTGGTAAGCCACTTACTAAGACACCCAGGAATAGCAAACTTAGCTATGGAAGGAAGTGGTGAGGACAAGAACTGAAGGGGTAGTTCATGGTTAGATTGCCTCGGATGTGAGGTGTGGGAAGTATGTAGAGATGGAATGATTAGCTCAGTTCAATGAGGCATGCATAGCTGCATCAATCCAGTCAAAAGAATTATGACTCAAACAACATTAACAGAATCTACTGGGATGCTTCCTCAGACATACTGATAAAAGATTCCCTCGTTCTGAAAGTGGTACATCTTCTATTTTGACTCCAGGCAGGGGCTCACAATTTATGGTAAGTGGGTTGGCGACCACGGGGCCCCAGCTGAGTCTGCCATTGCTTCCTCTCTTTAATCTTTCCTATCGACGTCCCTTGGTCAACTCTTGTTCTCTTCCGACGTCGACATGTGTAGTGTATCCGAGGCATAGCACGTCTTCCATTTTCCCGTCTTAATAGGCTCATGTGTCATCTTTCCTGATACTCAAATTCTTGGAGTGATCTTTTTCTTTCCACGATATCTACTGCCCTCTGCACAAGGATTTGAACGAGGCAAGATGCGTGCTGCCCTAAAAATTATGGTATATCTTTTACCATTGTATTTGCTATTGTGTCCCCTTGAATTGCTGACATTTGGGGATTTTTCGGTGTAACAGGAATTAAACCTCGCTTCAGCTACATCCTTAAAATGTTATATGTTTAGTGTGAAAATGTGACCCAATAGCTAATTTATGTCTTTCAGGACTACGAGTAAGTAAAAGTCATGTTCGTTAGTGCATATAACAATTTATATATTAAACTCGCCACCCTCCCTGGCTTCATCCGGTATCCTTAGGCCTAAC
Organism: Meconema thalassinum; assembly: GCA_946902985.2. Lineage (NCBI taxonomy): Eukaryota > Metazoa > Arthropoda > Insecta > Orthoptera > Tettigoniidae > Meconema > Meconema thalassinum. Next base: position 613,464,838 of record OX336388.2, read on the forward strand.
GGTGTACCAGCATACGCTTAAAAGGCGCACGCGAAACAGGTCCCAGACGCAATTCAGAAAAGCCGAGGTGAACAGCGAAACTCCGAGCACTCTTCTCTTAAGTCTTAACTCGACACGACTCGACAGTTCGACGCTAGCAGAAAGTGGGATGATAGGCTCGCTTGCTAGTTCGTAAACTCGTTTCAAAGCTAATAATTTACATTTCCACTGAATGGAAGTTCTTGGAAGAAATGTAAACGCAAAAACAGTAATAGTGGGCGATGTATTTAAGATAGAGATATGATGTCCCGGACGTTTTTATAGACCTTTTCATGCTGAACAATTCTCACACTCATAGTAGCCTATATAGATATTTTTAACGGTTTACCCAGCGTAATCTTAATAGGCGCACGGACGGCAGGTTTTTCTTCGACTTGATTCACTGAAATCGTTACTGCTCGGCTTCCTTTGGTAATAAATGAATATTTGTCTACAGAAATCCTTTACAGAATGGTGAAAACTGCATCAAAATCCATACAGTGGTTCTCGGGATTACCCGGAACATCCGAAAATCGGGGACTTTGTTTTTTACTAGGCTATGTACAGATTAAGATCAGGAAAATAATTTTAATTGCGGACTATTGCGAGAACTCTAGTATATGTAAATACAACCCGCCCGGCTTTATTGGTATGCGGGCTCAACGCAACACAGTTCTGACATGGGCTTCGGTTTGTTTGTTTGTTTGTTTGTTTGTTTGTTTAAACACACTTTTTAAACAAATCGTCGTTATTTATGAAATCATAGTGCTATTCGTCACTGCTGCGGGTAATTTATTTTCTTTTCAATGCTCATTTGTTACGATCGGTTACTTGTGTTCACTCCCACATATGTGTGTGTGTTTGTGTGTATCATCCGCCCAGCTTTACTGTTATGGGGCTTGACGCAACACATTTCTCGCAGGGGCCATCGTCCTATTTATTTGTACTCACTTTATGAACAATTAAAAATATTTCCATTGATTTTTCAAGAAATGCAAGATTTTTTCTGTTGGCCTGCTACTGAAACGATCCGGAAGATATTGGTACAAATCTTAACTTCTAACTCCCTCTTTTTAAGTGCTAGAATTTTGTGAAACATACACCTTAGCGTTTTATTTTAATATAATTCTTTGATATCATTTCTGATGTTTGTTCAGAACTAGAACATCTCCACCACAACTAAATATTTTTGAAGAAAAGGATATTGAACTTCTCTTGTCTCACTTACTGGCTTTAATAGAAGAGCTAATAAAATAAAAATAAATTTTGAAATATAAATTACGCTTGAAAACATGTTTTCATATGGAGAAGTGCTGTTCCAGAAACAAACGATTCGATTGTGATTATCAATATTAATTTATTATTCATGATTTTGAACATATTGTGTAAGTCTGTTTCAGTGGCATAACTGCGAGGCGTAATCAGGGGGATCAATGCACCTTGAGCCAAATATGAAATGTGATGATGTTTTTAATTTTGAACAAAATCAATCTTCGGAATGAACACAAATAGGTATTTAATCGGTAGACAATGTTTTTTTGAATAGATTTGTATGAATAAAGTGTAGCAGACGTTGACATAAACTGTGCAAAGCTTAACATTAATGCCTAATTGTTAGTAGAAAATCTGATTTACATAATGGTAATTCATTTATCAAATTATCAGCGAGAACTTCATACTTTTAAGCAATAGACTATTTACTCTCCTTAAATATGTTATTTATTTAAATTCAATCAAACCAAGGATGTCAGAGGTTATTTTCACATTCTAGCCCGTTTAGTTAACTATAAAAAATTTAGAATACAGGGAACTTGGAAACAATAAGACATTTACCCCCACTTTTCTGACGGCAAATAATCAAACAATAAGATATAAGCTGAAAAGTGCTGAAAATATTTGAATTTTCTGCCAGGCAGGATTTTTCTCAATCACCTAGAGCTAGGAATATACACTGTCTTGTGGTTTACTTTTACAAATTATGGACTAAAAATTAAAATAAACATATGGATCATATGGAACAAAACTGCAAATGCATATCATTTAGTTTTTTTTAGGTACTACAGAATTCATGAATATGGCTCTTTTGAGTGATTCGGTAAAGTATTCAAGAATTTTTGTATTTAGAAGTAAGGGAAACAATAGGTAGAAACCTAAGAATCCGGTACCAAATAATGATATTAATTAACCGAATAAAACAATGGTTCCATTCTTCAGGTAACAAGATGTTTGTGCCCAGGATCTCACTCTCGACCACGGAATTTAAAAGAAAATGATGTACACATACACTAACAAAAGAAAGTTCAGCACTCGGCAGTAGTGGTGGAAGAGAAATGAAACTCCATGAGCTCATTTCAGCTTAGTTCCTACTTGAAATTCAATGTCTGCAGTCCTTACTTGAATTAAAAACAGATAACACACACTAATACAGCCATCACAATTAACACCGGTTTTCAGACAGATTCTACACACACCCAAAGTACACGGGGCTACATAACCATGTTGGCGCAGCCCCTAAACTGAGGAACCAACGAACCAATCTTACTAAGAGGGATTTTTGTATTAGGCTATTAGGGAATCACTGTAACTAATAATCACATGTATCAGGGGATGGTTACAATAAATAATACTTTCGCCCCAATCTCCGGCCATCCGAGATTTGGAATAAGAGGGTATTCTATTATTTTCAGACTGGCCAGTCATACCGGACAGAGAACATGGGGCTGTTTAGAGACACACGCCGTCCTACTGTGCTATAACTCAAGGGAAACCACAAGTGACAGCGGGAATGTAACCGAGCTACTGTATGAGAGGACATTTACAGTATTGAACGTAAATCAAACGTTGCCTAAGAAGAGCCGCACTGGCGGTTGGCTGGTATTTCAGCGAGTATCAGTTACTCTCCGACACTCTTTTTTTCGTGGCTGCGACAGAATATGATAGAGACTCCAGCGGCATCTGGGTCTGTTTTTTGTTTGTTTTGTTTCTCCCATAACTTTCTCTGCTCATCTTGGTAAAACACTTGACAATATTTTGTAGAAATCATGACTTACAAGGGGGAACATACAACTTAACCCGTTGATTGCTTTGCCCATCTATAAACGTTGCAAAATAACTTTTCTTTTTCATTTTACCCATTCGCTTCGAGTGTCGAGCCGAACTTAGTCATGTTCTGCCATCTGTTGGACATTATGAAGTACTACTTGAGTTTGGATTTTTGCTTCCGGAAGTAACTAGCAGAGAATTTTGTAGACTGATAGCCTCTACAGTTGGAGTTCATCTGTGATGTAAACAAGCATGGCGGAACCACAAGCAAGTCCTTCTCGCCGCGTTATGATTTCCGATCAAGGGATCCTTAAGTAAAGAGCAAGATGTAATAATTTATTTTGGGCTGTTTACTTCGTTTCGAGATGATACAAGTGTGGGCACAAACATTTTAAGAACTGTTTGAAAATAAAATTCAATATTAACGTAATATATTTATTTTTACTTGCATTTTGATTGATAAAAACACAAAAGCCTACAGACATTTTAAGCCTATCACCTCCCTGGTACATTAAAAATTTCGACTTCTACATTTTCTTTTACATGCGAATGAAAAAACTCAACACTAACGTAGGAAACTACTGACGGGTAAATCGGCGCTTAAAAGGTTAAGGAACAAAAAGAATAACGATTTTAATATTATAACTAGGGCCCGGATGTTGATGACATGTCATCTTTTTACTGAGCCGTCTGAAACAATGCTGAAGTACATAGAAACTCCGGACGGGCCACCCCGTCTTCAAATATGTAATTTTCATTTTGCATCTTTTTGCATTTTTTGCTATTTCTCCATTTTAAGAGCATTTTTTTAATGTTTGTTAGATTTGTTGGTCATATTTTAGAGAAATCTGCCTTTTAAGGTCTTTTTTTTTTCAATTTAGTCATGTCACAGCTTTATATGAGGGAGTTAGTCTCTCAGAATTAAGAAGAAGCTGGTAGCTGATACAAGATAATTTAAAATATTCAAATAAAATATTTCAGTATTGCTATTAGTTGAAAAATATATTTCTTGGATGTAGAAGAACAGTGCCGTAGGTATAAAGATGCTCTTGTTTTCGTATCAAACCAGTTATTAGCGGAATTGAATGTTACCTGCTCTGTTGACCAAAGTCAGCTGTGGCGGGTTAGAAGGGGGAAGGGGTTAATATTCTTGTCTCAGTTCTGAATTATTCACAAGAGAGATATCGTTCATTGCCGCTTTCAAAATGCATAAAATAAAACCGAATATGTCAGTGCATTTAAAACAACTAATATTTGAATTTTGTGACAATGTGTTTTCTACCGGTGGAAACATATTGTTTTGCAAATTGTGTGGAACTAACGTAGCTGCTGAAAGAAGATTTACTGTAACGCAGAACGCATAACACGATGGGGCAAGTGGTTAAACGCGTGTATGTATTATTGGGAAAACTTCAAATTAGTGAAGGAAATAGTGCAGAGTTTTGACAGTGAAGAAGCTGCAGCAATAAAAATTACCCAGGACTTGCCAACGGAACTAAACATTGAAGGTAGTTTGGCATTCATAAGATCAAATTTCGTGTTATTGACAGCAACAGTCTTATCGTTGGAGAAAATGGGCGAAGAAATGGTTGATTCCATTTCCTTAATCAACCGGGTGGAAACTAGTCTTATTGTTAGCAACAATCGTGGCGAAATTGTTGCGGGTATTGCATCAAAAGTAAAAAAATTGCTGGACGAAAACGCCGCGTATAAAACATTATGCAAAATCTCAGGCATTCTTTCTGGTGAAAACTACTGCATTGATGGGATTGAGGAGGATTTTGCAGCAAACGACCTTCCTCACTTCAAGTACGCTCCGATCACACCAGTTGATGTTGAACTCAGCTTTTCGAGATATACAAACTTGTTGGCTGATAACCACAGTTCATTTACATTTGACAACATCAGAATGACATTCGTAGTGTGCCCGTCAGAGGAGCTATCAGGGTTGCCAACAACCGAAACGACATCCCTAACACCTCACCTGCCGGACCCATGTGCCATGAGGATCTGGTGAATTTCTTATAGGCCATAGCGGCACGAGAATCCATGATCCAGGGGATCCGTGGTAACATGGTTGCTAAAAAAGGTCATAGACAGCCCAAGAAAATACACCTCCTAAAGCTACACTGAGAAATAGACTTCCAGGCTTAAGTAAAACATGTAGAAACATTTATTCAAAATATTCAGACACCTAGCCTAGTTTGGAGGGTTTCTATCGGCTAATCCGCAAACTAATAAATAAACAAAAATAAAAGATCAGTACCCTACCTGTAAACTACTGTAAACCCTCGCGAAAGATCTATCTGACAAAGTAAAACAACAACAGCAACGCTGGGAAAATGGTATGGCAATAATCTCTAAGTCAAGTCACAAAATAAGATAATAATGGAATTTACATTTAACAGGGTAGCAATAGCAAGTCTAAGTTAGGATGATACCATTTCCTCATTTACATTTATTTTTAAATAATCTAGCTAATTCCTAACAATTAATACAAAATTTACGGTGATGACGTCCGTAAAGCAAAACAGTTAGTACAAATCCACATGAAAAGCCGTAAAAAAAACTTAAATGCCCTCTTACAATCTAAAAAAGGGTAAACATGGGGTTATCATACACTTGAATAAATAATAACAAGACCATAAACAATATTATTCCTGCCTTCGGCCTGGGTTACTCTTTGTAAACCAGTGTCATCTACGTGCATGTTCATTACGGTGGCGATTGCGTAGTAAAAACTACGTCTAACGTCGTATGAGGCTCACGCTCCACCAGCTACTGACTAAAGGTTGAGCGAGCACTCCGTCGATAAAAATTAGTGTCATCTGTCCTAGATAACTTCCACAAAAGAAGCGTCCACAAAGCAAGTGTCAGCCAGCAGGTCCAAAATGCAAGAAAATCAAGGTTAAATGCTATAAATAGTTAATTATCATCAGTTTATAATAATGACGTTCTGATTATTAGAATCGTTGGTTTAGTTTATCGTTGGTTTATGGCGAATTGGCTGACAATCCTGAATACCTTCGGGTCAGCAGTAGCAGTCTCGTGCGAGATCAATCTCTGTTATAAAACACCGTCAACGAACTCTTCCGCTCGGACATAACAATAACACAGGTTATTAGTGGCTCTCGGCTCACTTAATTTACCTCTGGGTAAGGCCTGGCATGAACATCAGTTACCTCCCTACAATAACACAGTCAACGGAATCGAAGTCTGGACACACATAAATATAGCCTCTATACAGGTGCCTCATCTAGCCTCTTAATTTGAACAATTAAACCTTAACATAACGTGTAATCATTCTCAGATGGAGAAGAAGGATAAACATATGGCTCTCGCCAGTCATCTCTAAGTAGCAAAACATCTGATTATTACAAAATGGTGGCCTGGACATTGACCTACATGTGAGACACATCATTTAAATGTTAGTAATGCTATAAGCATTGTCAAAGAGTCTGAAAAAGTATGTCTCACTGAGAGAGTGGTGCTCTAGTACATTGCATGCCGGGAACTGTTACCACCTGTCCATGATTCGAGCTAGCCTCGCTACTCTCAATCATCCACACGGACAGTTTAGAAAATAAACAACACTGAAGGCGGGCAGTTTTCTCGCAGAAAGTCCTATCAGAAAACTGGCCTTGTTATCATGTCCCAGATATAATACAAAATCACATAAGCATTAGGCTTAAAATCACGCCTCAAAACTATGCACAAAGACGTAGCACGTTTGTAAAAGTCAAAGAAATGCAAAATAGAGATATTCCACTTGATCTGAACCTCTTTGAAATGAGCAGATATGTCAGTTCATAACTGCTCTGTCTAATCATAACCAAAATAATAACTTTGTCGAAGCACTTGACACGAAATAAACATCATAAAGGCGCAAATCCTACAATTGCTAAGTTTGCCAATGATACGGCATTCATTGCATGGTTCGATGCTAGATTGCATACAAAATGTAACACCCTGAATGTGTTCATATCTCGAACTGGATGGCTTCATAGCACATCAAAATGAAAATGACATTGAATTACAAAACTGATAGCTTCAGTCGGCTATCTAACGATACGGACTGTTCTGACTAAATCAGTGGCGTGACAACATTTACTAGAAAGGGGTGTTATAAAAATAACACTGGTCATGACGTCTGATCGTCATCCCAAATAACTGTACACAAAATCATCCACCTAGGGTTGAACAAAACGTAGTAACAAAGACTACAGTCACTCTTAGCAGGGGTAGAAATAACATCTTAGCGATGTCCATCAGAATGCACCGTGATCGAAAAGAAATTCAATCACAACGGGTGACTAACGAATCACGAAAGTGAACTACAAGGATTAATTCTAACAGTACAAAACCTACCTATGGCTTGTCAAGAAGTTCGGCTGATTCTACAATAAAGTACAATAAACTACACTAAGCTACACCACAAAAGAACCTCACAAGGAATGAATTATTCGGACTCACAAGAAAGGATGTCTACATCTCAGTCGTTCCAACGACCTGAGGGATACAATTAGGCTTTGGTCTCCGGACAAGGGTTGTCCAATCTGGGCCTCCACATAGGCTTTATCCATCTCCACGGCCTGAATTCGTCCTCGTCGTTGTCGTGATGATATGACCAGACTCCTCTCCAAAGTCGTCATTTTCTTTGGCTTAGCGGATGCTAAAGTCATGGTTCTCCCGTCTTCGGCTGTAGTTCTCCAGTCCTCTCCTTCACATGATGAAGCTTAACAGCTCATCTCCACAGGTGATGCGTAACAAAGATCGTCGTACACGTGGTTATCAAGAAGTGACGTTTTGAAGTATGAATTTACCACTTGAAAATACGAAAAATGAGCGTAGCACAGTTGCACTGAAACTAGCTTTAATGTGGTACTTAATTCACTGCTACTACACGGCGCAGATGGTTTATGAATTAGCCATGCACTATTATCTGCTTCACTAACACAGATTTTACTTGCTCACAAGCCACGTGGCATTGACGTTGTGTTTCACAGAAAGGAATCGCACTTGCGATCAAAGCAATATTTGTAGTTATGAGTGTTGAAATGATTCACTCGGTTAGTGATAATTTCACAGTGAATGATATATTTTATCGCCACTTGACGATGTCGGAATACGATGTTCAAACACGTGGTTGAAGATGTGGTGTTCCACAATTATAATCACTTTTCCAAAAATTCACAGTATTCGTAGCACAAGCCTTTTCCGGCTGTAATATTCACTAATATTATGTACTGTTCGTAGTTAAATAATGTGCGATGTACCAAGATTGCTTTCCTCGCCTTCAGGCGGACTATTACATCGTCTTTTAGACGAACTTGACAAGAACACATCCAACTTGGATAGTAAACCAAACACATGTGGTAAGAGCTCAGTCATGCGCTGCGTGAACTCGTGAATACACTAGTCGTGCAGCGACTGTCTGGTTCCGGTTCGCGTATCTGCGATGTTACTACCTTACCAAAAGCAGAAATAACATTCTAAAGAATGTTTCGGTGATACAGAATTACAACATGAGAATATCTGAGCTTCGTAGAAAATAGAAGTGTCATAATATAGCCTCAGATTATTTAATAACGGTTTTCTCCTTAGTCAAAAGATCAACCATTTATAACTCCAAAGAATGTTAGCATGTGGCGACAGCATGGTCGGTCAGTGGGTACGTTCTAAAGTGATGCATCAAAACGCGTTGCGATGAAAAATATCACATGAACCAGTGCTTAGCGGGTTCACCTGCCTCTCCGTCGTTTCAAATAAAAATGAAGGAATGCATTTTTATTTGTCTTCAATTCAAGCTCAAGCTTGGTGATATTTTTTCCATTATTCCATTGGTGGTTCTATTCTTGATTTCTTCCATCGGTGGTCCTATTCTTGGATTGCGTCGTTCGTCAGCTTCGTTCGTCAGCAAGAATCTCCCTCCAAGATACTGTTCTTCAGTCGGAGTCTTCCTCGAAGAGTTCTCCTATCCCATCTTCATCATCCTCGCGTCGGCGGTTCTCTCTTCTACGATTCTCTCTGAGCATTCTCTCTCTCTCTCTCTCCAATCGTATTCTCTTGAACTCATATCCGGCGTAATGAAGTACTTTTCAGCTTCGGCGTTCCATTTCTTCGGTCTCTGCTCCAGTTTCAGATATCTTATCTCTGGAACTACATCAACTTGGTGTACATCTGCCACTACGGTTTGGCGATTTTTCTTCGGGTGCGAGTCTACCCTCGGAGTTCGGTTTTCTTCAATCTCCTCTCGTTGATTGTGGGGTTGTCGGATGTATTCTCGACTCTCCTGTTCACGTCCTCTCCAATCTCGATCTTCCCTCTCTCTGGGGTCTGGATCGCGTCGATAGCCTCCGCTATAACGATAGTCTCGACGAATTCTTCCTCACTGATTCTCTCCTGTCCCACGACGGTTGTTGTCGTGACGAAGGTTGTCGCTCGTCCCTTGGTTGAAACGTCGGTTCCAATATCCCCTATTGTCACCTTGCTGTCTCCCTCTCGTATATGGAGTATTATTCCAGTTACTTTGATTGGGATTGTAACTTCCTCTATTCTCATTCTGAGTCTGAGTATGCTGTGGCGTCTGACTAACTTTATCCACAGTAGTCAAGTTCACGTGGCGTTTCTCTCCTTTGGTTGGACGGTGGCTTGCAAATTGTTCAGTATTTGCGTCCAATCGCCTCAGAATTTGGTCACATTGCTGGAAGGTTGTTGCTCCCACAGCAATTAATACTCGTTGAACATCGGCTGGATATTGCCATATAATGGTGTTCACTAAATCCTGCTCTGATAGTGGGGGTTGAAGACATCTGAGTTTCGTCAGCTGGGTTGCAAAGTAATTTGCATAACGTGTAGGCGCATTTGAGCTGTATCGGCGAGTGTACATCTCCGCTCTGATACTCTGCTGTATGTCGCTCGACCAATAAGTACGTAACAAAGCTTCTCTAAAATCCTGGTATCCAGTAAAAGAGTATTTAAAGGCCCTGAACCAAGTGCTAGCTTGACCTTCAAGAAGACGCTCTATGACCCTGAGCTCTCTCTCCGGTGTCACCATAGTGTCACGTAGATAACTCTCTACATTTGCCAAAAATTCGACTGGTGTAATGCCGATACCAGTACCTGAGAATCGAGCTGGTTGCTCTTCTCTTGATTGTATGATCATCACATTACCTTGGTTGTGCTGAGTTTGTGCTGGTCTAAATAGATTTGCAGTGTAATTCAGCGTTGATTGAGTATTTACGTTGGCGTTATCACCGAAGTATGACTTCGTGAATGGTGATGTTTCATTGCGCATGGTATCTGCGAATCTGAATGGTTGTGTTTTGGGTGGTGCGCTCGGTTGAATACAGGACGATGTCGATTCTACGAACTGTGGTCCTGGTGTATTCTGCGTTTCAGTTGACAGTGTGGAAGTTCGAATCTCTCTCGGTTGAGCTTCCGACTTATCTTAACTTCTCTTAATAATTTCGAGACCTGGAATAGTCTTTGCCTCAACCTTACTTCCAAGATCGTTCAATTGCAATTCGACTCTCTCGATTTTCCCTTTGAGTTTTTTTTGTCGACCTCTCGAATCGCTGTCCTAAGGTTGTGGCTAAGTTGAAGACGCTCTGTCAGTGCAACCTCTTCTAACCTTTTCTTCATGGATTCTACTTCCGTTTCGAATTTGGATACGTCCTCTTCGACCTGGTAAACGTCCTCCTTAACCTCTGTGACGTCCCCTCGAAGTTCCCTTACTTCGTCTCGAACACGAGTTACTAGAGCTTCTACAACATGTTTGTGTTCATTAAAATCTCCTCTTAATAATGAGATGTCAATTTTCGTTTCTTCTCTATGAGTGTGTACAGTTTCGCGTAACTCTCCCACGGTGTCCATTAACTGAGTAACGTTCTTAGTATTCGTCACTAGTGTTTCTCTGAATTCAACCATGTCGTCAGCGATAGCTTTCACATTAGCGTTTACGGCGTATGCTGCTCCTCTCGTCAAGGTTAATCCTACATTGACTGCAGCGATATCCCTCTTGACATTGTTGATAAATCCCTCGACGTTTGTGAGTCGATGACCAAACTCTTCTCTAGTGTGATCCAAATCAGCCCTCATATCGATCTGAACTCTATTTATGTTCGCCTTAATCTGAGTGGTGTGTTCGCCGAACCTGGTCTGAACATCTTCCCTTGCTCGGTTCATTTGATCGGTTAAATACTCTATCCTATCATTTGCATTCTGCTGGTGTCGCAAGACATCAACTCTAACTGCGGCTAAACCTGCTGTAAGGTTATTCCTAGCCTCTTCCCTATGAGCATCTATGTCAGCCCTGACCTGAGTTAGATCAGCCCTAACATTATTTACAATTCGGGTGTTGGCTTCGAGATCAGCCCTAACATTTGTGATATCAGTCCTAACATCATTGATAGTTTGAGTATTCACACCCAAGTCACCCCGGACTTCACCTAAATCACCTCGGACTTGTTCAACATTTCCACTTACAGTTCCTAAATCAGTTCTAATATCATTTACATTTTGAGTGTTGACTTTAAGATCAGTCCCAATCTGTTGGAGGTTGGTGTTAACAACAGCCAACATCTCCCCCATCTCACGACGAATCGTCTCCTCATCCATGACACAAGAATATATATGAGAGAACAGAAGGAGCATTCCAGAAAACTTACAGCTATGTCTAGTTACTTTTGCGGTGTAGAACAGCCTGCTTTCTCTTGAATAAATATTACAAGTACTGCTGGAGTATGCGAACTAAGTGCTTCTACATTTACATTAACAACAACAAGCAAAGCAAAGTCTTACATTTACTTAGGATGAGGCATCATCAAAGAAAAACCTATCCTCTAATTATCTATATTACAAAGCCTCACCCTATGGACTTAAATCACGCACGAATGCCATGCGGTTAATTGATCTGCAGTACGACTTCTTAAGTTCGTCCAAGTCCAGTCAATTTAACTTTAATCACAATAAAATCCTCATAAAAAGAGCATGGAGCAGAAGGTCACCATGTCTACATCGGCACAACCAGTTGGGCACCAAATAAAGAAGAGGGGTAGTTATGTGCCGGTCAGAGGAGCTATGAGGGTTGCCAACAGCCGAAACGACATCCCTAACACCTCACCTGCCGGACCCATGTGCCATGAGGATCTGGTGAATTTCTTATAGGCCATAGCGGCACGAGAATCCATGATCCAGGGGATCCGTGGTAACATGGTTGCAAAAAAGGTCATAGACAGCCCGAGAAAATACACCTCCTAAAGCTAGGCTGGGAAATAGACTTCCAACATGTAGAAACTTTTATTCAAAATATTCAGACACCTAGCCTAGTTCGGAGGGTTTCTATCGGCTAATCCGCAAACTAATAAATAAACAAAAATAGAAGATCAGTACCCTACCTGTAAAGTACTGTAAACCCTCGCGGAAGATCTAACTGACAAAGTAAAGCAACAACAGCAACGCTGGGAAAATGGTATGGCAATAATCTCTAAGTCAAGTTACAAAATAAGCTAATAACGGAATTTACATTTAACAGGGAAGCAATAGCAAGTCTAAGTTAGGATGATACCATTTCCTCATTTACATTTATTTTTAAATAATCTAGCTAATTCCTAACAATTAATACAAAATTTACGGTGATGACGTCCGTAAAGCAAAACAGTTAGTACAAATCTACATGAAAAGCCATAAAAAAAACTTAAATGCCCTCTTACAATCTAAAAAAGGGTAAACATGGGGTTATCATACACTTGAATAAATAATAACAAGACCATAAACAATATTATTCCTGCCTTCGCCCTGGGTTACTCTTTGTAAACCAGTGTCATCTACGTGCATGTTAATTACGGTGGCGATTGCGTAGTAAAAACTACGTCTAACGTCGCATGAGGCTCACGCTCCACCAGCTACTGACTAAAGGTTGAGCGAGCACTCCGTCGATAAAAATTAGTGTCATCTGTCCTAGATTACTTCCACAAAAGAAGCGTGCACAAAGCAAGTGTCAGCCAGCAGGTCCAAAATGCAAGAAAATCAAGGTTAAATGCTATAAATAGTTAATTATCATCAGTTTATAATAATGACGTTCTGATTAATAGAATCGTTGGTTTAGTTTATCGTTGGTTTATGGCGAATAGGCTGACAATCCTGAATACCTTGGGATCAGCAGTAGCAGTCTCGTGCGAGATCAATCTCTGTTATAAAACACCTTCAACGAGCTCTCCCGCTCGGACATAACAATAACACAGGTTATTAGTGGCTCTCGGCTCACTTAATTTACCTCTGGGTAAGGCCTGGCATGAACATCAGTTACCTCCCTACAATAACACAGTCAACGGAATCGAAGTCTGGACACACATAAATATAGCCTCTATACAGGTGCCTCATCTAGCCTCTTAATTTGAACAAATAAACCTTAACATAACGTGTAATCATTCTCAGATGGAGAAGAAAGATATGGCTCTCGCCAGTCATCTCTAAGTAGCAAAACATCTCATAATTAAACAAGTAGTTCCGTGAAGAAAATACAGCCTATTTTCATATATCCTACTCATGTTAATTGCCACTATCAACATACAAAATTTCAGTTCAATTGCTGTAACAGATTCGAAGAACTTGAGAACCGACTAAATATTTCAGATGGTCGCCAGATTGGATTTTTATTTTTGTACTATTACATTAAGATTATTGTGTACGTGTGGTATTCAAACTTCAATCGCATGATTAGAACACAAGAATTTAAAACGAGATTTTAAAATTACGTACAGCAGCCATCTTGTGATTATGCAAACAATTGAAATAAATTAGATGCTAGTGGATCAACATTTGCATAAGCATTTGACGTGCAACGTTTCACGGCACTCGGATAGTTAATTCGCGAGAAACGTCCATTTAAATATTTATACTTCGCGTCGCCACCATGTTGGATTTGTGCTCCCCAGGTTACTGAAAGTCCTATATGTGAACATGTGTTCATAGTCTCTATGAACATAAAAAAATCAGTTTGGTTGCTGTAAAATATTCATAGATATTGAGAACCGTCTAAATATTTCGGAAGCTCGCCATTTAGGATTGTTATATGTATAGGCCATATAGTTATGTACCATTCAAGGACAATTATTGCCTAGGTTCATTATTCAATTTTTCACTTCGATCAAATGATTACGACACAAGAAATAAAAACTTAATTTTAAAATTTCGCACAGCCGCCATCTTGAGGTTATGTAAACAATTGAATTAAATTAGATGGCAGTGCATTACAATCTGCAAAATCATTTCCAATACCACATTTCACTGCGCTCAGAGAGTTAAATCACGAGAAAAGTCTATTAAAATATTTCAAATTCGCTTGGTCGCCATGTTCGTTTTGTACTTTACAGGTTTATGAAATATACATAGGTAAACTTGTACCAGTACCCTTTATCACCGTAAAAAATTGCAGGGTGATATCTGTAATAGTTTCGGAGATATAGAATGTCAGTGAAATATTTCGCACAGCCGCCATTTTGAGGTTATATAAACAATTGAACTAAATTATACTCCAGTGCATTACAATGCGTATAAACATTTGCTGTACCAAGTTTCATTACATTTGGATAGTTAAATCGCCAGAAAAGTCTATTTAAATGCCTCAACTTCGCTTGACCGCCATGTTGGTTTTTTAGTCACCAGGTTTTTGAAAGTCTCATAGGTGAACTTTCAGTAGAGCCCTTTATCACCGTACACAATTTCAGGGCGATATCGGTAATAGTTTCGGAGATATTGAATGCTAGTGAAATATTTCGCACAGCCGCCATGTTGGATTGGTGAGACGTAAGAAAATTTGAAGGGCTCGGTCGAGGTCGCCGGGAATAGTGCTATGAACTTACCGATTTTCACTGAAATCACTCCAGCCGTTTAGATTTTATTAGGGGGGACACACACACACCTCACACACACACACACACACACACGCGCGCGCGCACACACACACACGGACAAAAGGTGATCTCATAAGCCTATTTTTTCAAAATTGAAAATAGACTAAAAATGGTGGCTTGGACATTGACCTACAAGTGAGACACATCATTTAAATGTTAGTAATGCTATAAGCATTGTCAAAGAGTCTGAAAAAGTATGTCTCACTGAGTGAGTGGTGGTCTAGTACATTGCATGCTGGGATCTTTTACCACTTGTCCATGATTCGAGCTAGCCTCGCTACTCTCAATCATCCACACGGACAGGTTAGAAAATGAACAACACTGAAGGCGGGCAGTTTTCTCGCAGAAAGTCCTATCGGAAAACTGGCCTTGTTATCATGTCCTATATATAATACAAAATCACATAAGCATTAGGCTTAAAATCACGCCTCAAAACTATGCACAAAGACGAAGCACGTTTGTAAAAGTCAAAGAAATGCAAAATAGAGATATTCCACTTGATCTGAACGTCTTTGAAATGAGCAGATATGTCAGTTCATAACTGCTCTGTGTAATTATAACCAAAATAATAACTGTGTCGAAACACTTGACACGATATAACCATCATAAAGGCGCAAATCTTACAATTGCTAAGTTTGCCAATGATACGGCATTCATTGCAGTGTTCGATGCTAGATTGCATACAAAATATAACACCCTGAATGGATTCATAACTCGAACTGGATGGCTTCATATCACATCAAAATGAAAATGACATTGAATTACAAAACTGATAGCTTCAGTCGGCTATCTAACGATACGGACTGTTCTGACTAAATCAGTGGCGTGACAACATTTACTAGAAAGGGGTGTTATAAAATAACACTGGTCATGACGTCTGATCGTCATCCCAAATAACTGTACACAAAATCATCCACCTAGGGTTGAACAAAACGTAGTAACAAAGACTACAGTCACTCTTAGCAGGGGTAGAAATAACATCTTAGCGATGTCCATCAGAATGCACCGTGATCGAAAAGAAATTCAATCACAACGGGTGACTAACGAATCACGAAAGTGAACTACAAGGATTAATTCTAACAGTACAAAACCTACCTATGGCTTGTCAAGAAGTTCGGCTGATTCTACAATAAAGTACAATAAACTACACTAAGCTACACCACAAAAGAACCTCACAAGGAATGAATTATTCGGACTCACAAGAAAGGATGTCTACATCTCAGTCGTTCCAACGACCTGAGGGATACAATTAGGCTTTGGTCTCCGGACAAGGGTTGTCAAATCTGGGCCTCCACATAGGCTTTATCCATCTCCACGGCCTGAATTCGTCCTCGTCGTTGTCGTGATGATATGACCAGACTCCTCTCCAAAGTCGTCATTTTCTTTGGCTTAGCGGATGCTAAAGTCATGGTTCTCCCGTCTTCGGCTGTAGTTCTCCAGTCCTCTCCTTCACATGATGAAGCTTAACAGCTCATCTCCACAGGTGATGCGTAACAAAGATCGTCGTACACGTGGTTATCAAGAAGTGACGTTTTGAAGTATGAATTTACCACTTGAAAATACGAAAAATGAGCGTAGCACAGTTGCACTGAAACTAGCTTTAATGTGGTACTTAATTCACTGCTACTACACGGCGCAGATGGTTTATGAATTAGCCATGCACTATTATCTGCTTCACTAACACAGATTTTACTTGCTCACAAGCCACGTGGCATTGACGTTGTGTTTCACAGAAAGGAATCGCACTTGCGATCAAAGCAATATTTGTAGTTATGAGTGTTGAAATGATTCACTCGGTTAGTGATAATTTCACAGTGAATGATATATTTTATCGCCACTTGACGATGTCGGAACACGATGTTCAAACACGTGGTTGAAGATGTGGTGTTCCACAATTATAATCACTATTCCAAAAATTCACAGTATTCGTAGCACAAGCCTTCTCCGGCTGTAATATTCACTAATATTACGTACTGTTCGTAGTTAAATAATGTGCGATGCTCCAAGATTGCTTTCCTCGCCTTCAGGCGGACTATTACATCGTCTTTTAGACGGACTTGACAAGAACACATCCAACTTGGATAGTAAACCAAACACATGTGGTAAGAGCTCAGTCATGCGCTGCGTGAACTCGTGAATACACTAGTCGTGCAGCGACTGTCTGGTTCCGGTTCGCGTATCTGCGATGTTACTACCTTACTAAAAGCAGAAATAACATTCTAAAGAATGTTTCGGTGATACAGAATTACAACATGAGAATATCCGAGCTTCGTAGAAAATATGTGCCATAATTTAGCCTCAGATTATTTAATAACGGTTTTCTCCATAGTCAAAAGATCAACCATTTATAACTCCAAAGAATGTTAGCATGTGGCGACAGCATGGTCGGTCAGTGGGTATGTTCTAAAGTGATGCATCAAAATGCGTTGCAATGAAAAATATCACATGAACCAGTGCTTAGCGGGTTCAGTAGTGCAGTGCAACTCAGACTAAAGTGAACATAAACCTTTTGTTAAGTGCTAGAGATCTATTTTGATTGACTTTTCAGTTTGAGCTTAAGATGTCATTTTTGAAATATTGGTGAGTTTATTATTATAAGATCATTTTCTCCATTCTATAGTGCATTTTTCGAATTTTTGAAATATTGGTGAGTTTGTATAAGATCATTTTCTCCATTTTATAGTGCATTGTTCTAATTTTTAGGCAATTTATTACAGGCATTTTTGGAAATTTTAAGTGCATTTTAAAATTTGTTTGACGGCATCAACATCCGGGCCCTAATCATGACTGTGCCTATCGTAAATCTTGTACAACAATTATACAGTAGACTTATATATTTCCAAGGAAACACACACATCTTGTTATAAGTTTCAAAGTTTTACTTTTTCAAAATTTCTAATTGTAACTATTTATACATAATTCAAATTTTGGTTCTTGCTTTGTTCTGATCCTCACCGTTTCCCTCATATCTCTCAAGTTTATAGAAATGTTTGGTCTTTTATTTTTTTAAGGTTGGTGTTAAACTTTCAGTTACAAAATGAAACTCATTCCTTTTCACATTATTAATTAATCAAGCATTATTTTTTTTCCTTTTTATTCTGAGAAAATCGAAAAATGAATAGATGTTTACGTTTTATAGAAAGGCTAATTAAAGCTATAAATCTTCGATGTAGGGAGAGTTTCATCGCTACAATAACTTCTTCCTTGGAGAATACTGTAGATCACAAATGACAACCCATTGTATTGGACTTTATACACTTCGACTCTATTTCCTTCCCCATACTACCATCCTGAGAGCATACACATCCCAAGTACTTAAAATGTACCACCTGCTCCAATTTAGTTCCTCCTACCTGACGTTCTATTTTCATGCGTTTCTTCCCTACCAACGAAATATTAATCTTCATACCATACTCCCTAGATTTCTGTTCAAGTTCCAACATGTTCGCTTGCAAGCTTTCGAAGGAGTCCGTCGTTACAACCAGATCAGCACAGGCCAGACTGTTAACTGCTCGTGTCTAACCTCTGTGGACCTGACAGGAATGTGGAGCACTGGCGTTTATGATGATAGATGAGCCGGCTTCCCAGTCTGGTCCTTGCGTAGTAACAGAACCAAATACATAGGTCGGTGACTCACTCACTCGTTCGCAACACCACAGTGGTTTGAGCAAAGATCCTATGTTAGCAGTATTGGAATAGACGGGAATACCAGGTAAATCGGCGGGCTGTTGACAAGCTTCTCACTTCTCGCCTGCTCCTTCCCTGCCTCTGCTCTTCATCCCGCAAGTTCATAGAGCTTAGACCTGAGCAGTACCTGGTTCCCACCTACTTGAATCCCACCCAGCCAGTTTACGCCCTTTCAGCTAATAGTCCATATATAAAATAAACAGTAGTGGTGAGAGGTTTAAGCCTTGCCCTTTCCTGTAACAACCTTGATCCGAGATATCATCCTACCATCAACTCTCACTGCAGTCTGATTATTATCAATATAAGGGGCAGATGACCTCTTAGTTCCGCCCCTCAAAACAACAATAACTAACTATTATCAATATAAATAGATACGACGTCCTTTACTGTGACAAAAGAAATACCTCCCTAACTGACTTCTGTCGAGGTTAATGTATGAAATCTGCACATTGTGCGTTATCTGTATTATTATTATTATTATTATCAATATAAATACTTTTGATTGCCTGTAGCAGCCTTCCCTTAATACCATAATCTCTCAGATGCTCAGAATCTTCTCTCTGGGTACTCTACCGTACGCCTTGTCTAGATCTATAAGAGACAAACACAACTGTAGGTATTCCTCTTGTAGTAATTCTCAATAACTAGGCGCATACTAAAAAATTGATCTTGACATCTTCGTTGTGGTCGTAAGCCACACTGGTTTTCATCCATCTTACAGTACTCTCAGCCAATCATCTAACTATCCTTTTTACAATGCCTGAGTACACTTTGCCTGGGAAACTTATCAATGAATTGCCTTTATAATTATTGCAATCATTTCTGTTACTTTGCTTAAAAATTGGTGCGATTGCTGCTTTTGCCCAGTCAAAGAGATTTTTTCCTAATTTCTACACTTATACACGGGTCTTTATATTTGCTTGGCAAGGACATTCTCGCTCACGCGCTCCGCCAGTGACGGTTCAGTTGCCGGCAACCGCGCGTGCATTTGTACGGCCGAGTACGGTGCTTAAAATCAGTATCATGCATTTTTACTCACCATGTTTACAGTAGATGCTGAAAATGTTCCCCCTCCGCTGTCAAACATAATCGGCATCTCCTTATGAAGTTTCCGGTTACTCCGGGTAATTTAGCTTCACTAAGGAAATAACGACCATTACGTCTATTTTTATTGTTTACTGAACCAGTACGTTTGAATCTCTTAGCCAGTTGTTTTATTGTAATTGTGTATAGTGCTGAAATGCCTTAAGTGATATATTCGTTACGTGAACGTGTATATCTGCACAATACGTACATAAAGTACAGAAAATCGTGCCCTAGAACAAGACAAAAGTTTCTAGTGAAATTTCCATGGAGACCCAACCTTATAAATCGGACAATAAAACAGCTGGCTAAGATATTCAAACGTACAGGTTCAGTAAACAATACAAATAGACGTAAAAGCCGTTATTTTCTTACTGAAGCTAAATTAACCGGAGTAATCAGAAACTACTTAAGAAGATGCCGATTATGTTTGGCAGTGGATGGGGAACCTATTCAGCATCTACTGTAAACATGGTGAGTAAAAGTGCAAGATACTGATTTTAAGCACCAACTCTGCCGTACATATGCACGAGCGGTCGCCGGCAACTGAGCCGTCACTGGCGGAGCCCGTGAGCGAGAATGTCCTTGCCAAGCAAATATAAATACCCTGTATACTAGAGGATGATTCCTTTGATAAAGCGGGGTCGACGGCCGGCTGCCGGACGCATGCACCTTCCGCCAGCCAAACGAGCTCGTAACGCGGATTGCGCGGAGGTGGCAACCGTAACAAATTACAATAATTAATGGTAAATTCACCAGCAAATCATGATTAAAGAACTAACCTATCCACAGGAGATTCTGAGAGTGTTCTCCTTCAGCTGACAGATAGGCGTTGTACAGTGTAAATAAATTAGCGTTTACACGTTGTGATTCCCTTCTGTTGTGAAGGATATCTGCTGCCGTATATTGTTCTCCAGCTCCAGTAGAGTACCGTACGGGTAATTGATCTGAACACTTTGTATTTTAAATTAATCCACAATTTGAACAAAAAACGGGCTTAGGTCTGTGCTTCGATTAATTACAGTAAACACACAGGAGGGTGCAGGAGTAGCTACATAATGTAACGATGTAACTTCCAAAGTTACTGTCTGTCAGCTGAAGGAGATCATTTTTAGTATATTCTGTGAAAAAATAAATTCTAACCTTTAACTAGTGACGTGAGGTCATCCAGATTTCCGAAGAAATAAGAAAAACATCTGTGCTTCTTTAATTAAATCCTGCAGCTGTTGTTTATGTTACCTTCTAATCTGTGCGCTGACACTAAACACCCCCCATTGATGAACGTTTAGTGACTTAATGACTGAAATGACCCTGGTTAGCTCGCCTCCGCGACGCGCAACCCTGCGGACCGAGCTCGGTTGGCTGGCGGAAGGCGCGCGCACCCGGAAGTCGGCCGCCGGCCCCGCTCCAGGAAAAGAATCTCACTGTACAATGAGTCACAGTAAGATATGGGACAATGCATGGGGTCTGCAGACCCACCGTAACTACTGACGTTACGAAATACTGCGCGCCCAATGAAGGGCTAAGCACCGAAGAAATGGTGCCTGACGGATCTTCGAAGGGATATCCTGCATATAGCAGCCGGTAAGCATAAAACTATTGCAGGTCCACCACTAAAGATCTCTTGTATAAGATTGTAGCATTGCCTTTTGGCATTGAATAAGTCTCCTGCTCGCCCAGAAATGTAGCCAGTCCACTGCCACCCCTGTATGACACATTATCCAGAGCGTGTTTATCTGACAGCACCATAGCACAAGCGCAAAGTAAAAAGAAGTCTTACCAGAAATTAATCAAGCGAATGTCGCCTGATGTTAAGATTGGTGATCCAAATGGTCCACTTGCACTCTATGGCAATATATTACTTGTCTGTTATTAATAATTTATCTCTTCTTGAACTCGTTGTGCCACGGACTCTAGATTTATGTGTCGTGGTTTGTTGCCTTATTAAAACGTTACTAATTGGTCACGAGATACGAGACTTGCATTACATTGCAATCATCCACCATAACCCAATCATGTGGAACTTAACTATTACCGGAAGACGGTTTAATGGAAAAATTAAATTAGGAATATGGTAATGATCCTGCCTTGATTCAATTAGTGTTCCTCTCAGGTTCTGAAGGATAAGAAACTTCCCTTAGTGACTTACGTCATGCAACAGACCCAGGACGCAATAATTATATCGTCCCAGAACTGATTAAAAGTGCACCTGTTAAGAGCAAGACGTTCACGTTATGAGGTACTTACTTGTCCAAAGGAATGTTTCAAGTTCTCAGCAGCATAGCTGAGTGCAGAGCAATGTATTATCCAAGTAGGACAACATGTCATCTGGGATCCAGGTGGTGAGACAGATTTATACTGTAGTCAAACAATGCTGTTTTTGTTGATGTTGATATTGTTGTTGTTGTTGTTGTTGTTGTGTTTTAGGGGCTTGGGACAGGTACAGGGATGAGGTAGGTGTCTTGGTACTTGAAATAAAGTACTAAAGAAAGTTATTGGTTCCATGAAGTATTACACAAATATATGTCGTAGGCAGATAGTGAAATCCGTCATTTCATGAAGATCCTAGGCACGTCATGAAAAGCCGGCATATGATGTAAAATGAGATAGTTACACTATCTGACGCGTGGTTTCATGAAATGACTAAATTTAGCCGTCACATAGTGTAATTCTTTTTTACACTATCTGACGGAAAGTCAAGCCCGTCATTTCATGAAGAAGCGGTAGCGTTGTCCTCGTGGTGAGATAAGTGTGCTTTCCAAGAATAAATAGTGGCAATATACGATATGGAAAATACCGTGGAAGTACAGGAAGTTGTTTCTTCAGAAAGTTAATGAGTATTATGAAGAAAAGCCTCATAAAAACATTGGTCTCAAGAAGAAATGAATAAGGTAAGAAAGACTTGTTTGGTATATTTTAGGTTATGTCACTTGTAGCCTGCCTGTTTTAATCATTTACAATTGTTCTATTCGTCTCATTTGGATGAACATGATACTGGTGGCTGATTAACAGAGGATTAATGGGTGTTTACGCAAATACCAGTATTATCATAAGTCTGAGAATGAACGGCATATGTCCAGACGAAATATTACACTTTCTATTACATGGGGTTAGTTAATAGGCGGGATGTCAATAGAACAATGCGATGTTTATATTAATGCCATTATTAGAACATTTTAGGACATAGCCTACACAATAGTCAGCTTATTTCGTGTTTCTGAAGTCTTACCGCAATGAAGAAATCAGGGCCGTACCCAGAAAGTAATTTCGGGAGGGTTTCTGTATTTTTATTTTTCAGTCTGCACATTTTAATATAGTTGTAGTTGTTTTATTATTGTAAAAACGGGCTAGGAACATATTGGTCACCAGTATACTAGGTGTATGTTGTATGATAACGCCATCAGCCCTGTACATTAGGGTGTACAGTATGTTGTCTGATAAGGTCATCAGCCCAGTATATTAGGGTGCACAGTATGTTGTCTGAGAAGGTCATCAGACATGATAAGTTCAAAAATACAAAATACATCAATGGGGAAGAGAGAGAGAGAGAGAGAGAGAGAGAAATAAATAAAAAGAAAGGGTACACATTTTAGGAAATAAAGCCAAACCACAAAATAAAATATGAAAATATACATAAAGAAAAAGTATATTGCACAAATTGGGAAAAATATAAGCTTCTACAAAAAGAAGACAGAGGGAGAAAAGTGTACCTAGTATTCCACGATTAGGGTTTCAGTCTTACGTGGAAATTAATTATGAACATCATAATAAACGAGCATCAATTTATTTCTCGGAATAATTCATGTATTACACAGAAAAAATAATGTACGACTCCACTGCAGCAGTCATTTCATTCTGATTAGAAACGGATTAATGCAGGTCTACAAATGGAAAAAATATATAAACTTACACAGAAGAAAAAAAAGGGAAAAACTTACCCAGTGTTCCAGGAATAGATTTTAGGTTGTACGTGGAAATTGATTTCGAATTCCATAGTAAATAAGCATTAATTTATTTCTTGGAATAAAACAATTAAAGGAATTAATGTACGACTTCGTCGCGTTAGTCATTTCATGAAGAGCCGAATCAAAAAATGCCGGATCTTCATGAAGTGCCTCGGCAGATAATGAAAAATGATTTCTTACACCATCTGCCTAAAGCAATCCGTCACTTCATGAAGAAACGCGTCAGATTGTGTAAATATCCCATTTTACATCATATGCCGGCATTTCATGAAGTGCCTAGGATCTTCATGAAATGACGGATTTCACTATCTGACTACGACATATATATTCCATCTTATCCTGAGAATTTGGCAGAACGAAACGATGTCTAGAAAGTGAAAAGAATATCTCATATTGCCCCTGCATTAATAGGGAGCCAGGTTGGTTGGTTGGTTCCTAAGTTTTTGGGGCTGCGACAACGCGGTCATGTAGCCCCGTGTACTTTGGGTGTGTGTAGAATCTGTCTGATAACCGGTGTTAATTGTGATGGCTGTATTAGTGTGTGCTGTCTGTTTTTTAAATTCAAGGAAGGACTGCAGACTTTTGAATTTTTCAAATAGTTCCTACTTTTGCCGCCAAACGCCACCGTCAACGACTTCTAGTTCATAACTTAGCTACCAGACGCCACCACAGTCGGCTGTTGTCAACGAACGTATGAACCAAAGAGCGTTGTTTACATTCTTAACCTATACAATTTAGCTTCACACAGGTGCAATTAGTGGAAGGTTCATTAACTTGCCATAAATCTATGACATGGGACCGTCGGCTTTACTTCCCCTCCGAAGGAAGGCATACTGAAGGATTTTTAACGAGGGAGACAAGGAAGATACTCAAAATTACCATGGAATATTTCTTGTTAATACATCCTATAAAATTGAATCCTTTGCAACACTAAATTGCTAGAAACAGTATGCATAGAACATCATTGGGGATTATCAAAATGGCTTTTTCAGTAATAGGTCCACTACTGACATCATATGCAATCAAAATGATAAGTGAGAAGGTGAGGGAATATAATCAATGTATTCCCTATTTGTTTATTGATTTGCCCAAAGCATAAGATTCAATTCATAGAGAGAGCCTGTAGAATGTCATGACAAAGTTTGGTTTCCCTCTTAAACTTATTAACCTGTGTAGATTGTGTATGGATGAGAATATAAGTAGGATTCTCCTGAACGGGAAAAGATCTGACCCTAACAAAACAGAACCTTCTCTTCAACATTGCCCTCGAAAAAATTAACCGACCACTAAAATTAGTTCCGTCTGGCATGCATCTCGGACAGTACCATAAAGTGCTTGCATATGCAGATTATATCGTACTTATGGGAAGAAATGAGATTGAGATAAGGAAATTCTTTGTTGAACTTGAGGAGATAGGTTTAAAATTATACTTAAGAATTAATGACCAAAGAACTCGGTACAAGGCAATGAAGAGGAATATTGACTGTTGGGGAATCGGTTACCTCTTCATATTGGCAAGCATAGTTTTGAGCGGGTTGAACATTTAAAATTCTTAGGATTCGTGTGTGATGAACAGAATCATAGAGAAGTGGAAATTAAAATTAGAATACAGAATGCTAACAAAGTCTACTACTCTCTGCAGTTTTTATTGGGATCGAAAATGTTGATGAGAGATACAAAATTGAAAATATAAAATACCATCATTAGGCCAGTTCTAACTTACGGTGCAGCATCATGGAGTTTAATAAAACAGGAAGAACACCAGTTGCAGGTTTTAGAAGATAATGTGTATAGGAAAATGTTTGGATCATTATTTGACCCCGCATCTCAATGCTGGATAGAATTATTAAATAGAGACATACACTCACTATCACAGCAAGCACCAATACTCAACGTCATAAACTCCAGAAGACTTCAATGGGCTGGTCATTTACTAAGGATTTTGTGTCGAGTGGTCTCCTCAGAGGCCGACTGCAGGTCTTTCTAGTAGCCCGTGGGTGACCTGCGCGTCTGGTTGAGGGATGGAAAGGATGAAGATGAATGAAACTGGGCAATGATGTGGAAGGAAGCGGCCGTGGCCTGTCAGAAGGAACCGTCCCAGCATTTGCCTGGTGTTGAAAATGGGAAACCACGGAAAACCATTTCAAGAACGGCCGACGGTGGGGCTCGAACCCACGCGTCTACCAAGTCAGCAGAGAGCTTTGCCCCATGACTTAACGCTGCGCTTTAGCCAGCGTAGCCACTACTGTCAGTATTTACTAAGGATGGGAGATGATAGGATGGTCTTACAAATCTTTAAAGAAGAACCAAGAAGAAAAAGACTAGTAGAAAGACCACGAAGTTCCTGGAAAAATGAAATCTCCAAACTTTGTAGACATCTGAACATGGACAACTGGCAAGAACTCGCCCAAAACAGAGTTCAGTGGAGGCATTTTGTGAAATCGGCGCGGGATCTTCGTGTACCATAGAAACCTTCTGAGTGAGTGAGTTAGTGAGTGAGTGTATGTCCCTTTAAACAACTGAAGCTTTTAGAGACGCCAGGGTACCGGGGTTTTGCTGTGAAGGAGATCTTTATCATGGCATTAAATTTACTGACACGGCTCCCTCAAATGCCAACTGACTGCGCTAGGATTCGATCCTGCAACCTTGGATACAGCAGGAGAGAACGTTATCACTGCGCCACGCAGCAGGTCGAAATAAAATACTATCCTGGCATTTGGCTGTATTGAATATGCAAAGACCCAGGGAATTACCACACTCAGGACAACCACAATTATTGTTGTGATTCGAGCCTCAGACTGTCGGATATGCTACAGCTCCCCATCGCGGAAGTGATGCGTGATTTAAGTGAAGTTGTTTCATTTGAGGGCCTTGGACATCGTGGTCTTACACTGTACTTGGGCGTGTCTGTATTTGTAATTCATGTAAGGATCGGGAAGGAGGTGGACATGGACTTAAGTTAGAACCCATCCTGGCATTTGCCTGAAGTAGAAATAAGAAATCACGGAATACTACTTCCTGGTTCTGCCAAGAATCAAACATGGACCTCCGGGATGACAGCCAAGAAGTGCTTGATTTAACGCCCATGGTTTAATCACGGGATTGTTCTCAAATTGCCATATCTGACGCGTTGAATCGTAAATAACAATATTAACAGAGTAGGCCTACTAGCTCACGGGACCTTACTCTTGTCTTTAATAAGCATGAATCATGGCTGGTGTACGGAAATGTGTCTTTCAAATCTCAACTCTGACAGTGACCAACCTGAGTGTGGTTTGTCCACACTCACTCCACGCAAATACCTTATTTCAAATCTCAGAACACTTGTTGCAATACTTGACCTTAATAATTACAATTGTAAATACTATGACATTTATCAAAATAACCCACATTATGTATAAATCATTCATACACATTAGGTTACGACACAACAATTATTTGTCACGGAGTTTCTTCATTTCAGATTAGTTCAACATTTCCATTGGAGCAAAAACATAAATTCATAGTCCAACGTATGAGCCAACCGGGCTCATTTTGGGTTTGGCCGGGAATTTAAGGCCAGACGCCCTTCCTGACGCCACGTGATTTTTCAGGTGAATATTTCACCCTGATGTCACCGGGATTCGAAACCCGGCCGTTCGGGTGAAAAGCGAGCTAAGCTACTGCGCCATCTCGCTCCACTCAAGATAGTATTGCATATGGACAGAAAAATGAAATTCTCGACATAATGAATTCCAAAGCAGGTTATATAAACAATTGAACTCACTTAAATGCCTTTGCATTACAATGTGTATAAAAATTTGCTGTACCACGTGTCATTGCGTTTGGATGGTTAAATCGCGAGAAAAGTCTATTTAAATGTTTCAACTTCGATTGGCCGCCATGTTCGTTTTGTAGTTAACAAGTGTTTGATAGTCTCATAGATAAATTTCTAGTAGTGCCCTTTAACACCGTACAAAATATAAAGGTGATATCAGTAACATTTTCGGATGTATAGAATGCCGGTGAAATATTTCGCACAGTCGCCATCTTGAGGTTATGTATACAATTGAACAAAATTGGATGTCAGTGCATTACAATGTAGATAAACGTTTGCTGTACCATGTTTCACTGCTTTCAGATAGACAAGTCGCGAGAAAAGTCTATTTGAACGTCTCAAATTCACTTGGCAACCATGTCCGTTTTGTAGTTAACAGGTACTTGCATGACACATACGTGAACTTCTAGTAAGGTGATATCATTAAAAGTTTCGGAGATATAGAGTGGCGTTGAAATATTTCGCACAGCGGCCATGTTGAATTGGTGGGACATCATAACGATTGAAGGGCACCGTCGGGGTCGGCCAAACTAGTACTATGACCTTACCGAGTTTCATTTAAATCGCTCCAGCCCTTTAGATGTTATTAGGGTGGACACACGAACACGGACGCACACACATACACACACATACATGGACAAATGGTGATCTCAAAAGCCTATTCTTTTATCAATGAAAATAGGCTAAAAAAAATCACCAAATAAATAAAATTAACAATGCTCTATTAACACATATGCGTGTGCGAATTAATATGTTCCACTCGATACTTCAATAAACATTTTTAAGTTATTTTATGAGGCTGTAACTCTAAGATAAGAGTAAATCTTCAAGACATTCCAGGGACTTCTCTCATTAATCAGATAAGCATTCCTTTCGTTTCATAAAAAGGAACGGTTTTGACCATTCTCAGTGTGTATAACGTGCACGTGTGAAGATTTAAAAGGCTTTTTACACCCCTCAGGTTGATCGTAAATAAAATGCGCGACTCATAAATAACGATATTAACAGAGTAGTAACTCATGGGGCCTTACTTGACTTGTCAGGTTTTTAATTTATTTTCGAAGTGCGTGGCTGTGCTTGTATTGGTATTCACCGCTATGACGAGTATTTTGTATGCGACAGAGGCACACTTGGAGGAGGTGGAGAAATTGTTGGGAGGTAAGATATGAAGGAATGTGCATACTCTTCCGACAACGCGCGATAGTCTACACCTACAATTCTTTTCTGACCTTGAATTGCAGTGTATCACGTGCCCATTCGTCTTCTTATTGTACTAGTACTTGGCCGACTGTGGGGGTGTACACGGCAAATTTCTTGTGTATTTCGTTGGTGGCCATTTTATACACCTGTGTGAATCATATGATTCAAACCAGGTTTTGCAACATTCTACAGAGTGTTAAAATAAGTATCCAATGCTTCAAAATAAGACAAAATATCGAATTAAAATGGGGCTTCTTGTGATCTGAACATTTGTTCATAAGAGGCACAGACCACAATCATATTTGATACCCCCGGCATGGAGAACTGATAAGTCGCAAGTAAAGAAATGAAAATCCACAGCCTGCTTCCAGTCCACCGACCAGGTCAGGGAATGGAATGGATGAAGCCCCCATCTAGCGGCGAGGATATGAACTGTGCCGGCTGCCGAGGCCTGACGCACTCCTCTGGGGTAATGATTAAATGAATGACAGAGGAAATGAAATGATAGGGGAGAGTGTTGCTGGAATGAAATTTTGACAGGGAAAACCGGAGTACCCGGAGAAAAACCTGTCTGCCTCCGTTTTGTCCAGCAAAGATCTCACATGGAGTGACCGGGATTTGAACCACGGACCCAGCGGTGGGAGGCCGGCATGCTGCCGCCTAAGCCACGGAGGCTTCGATAGGTCGCAAGTAATGAAATGAAAATCCACTGCCTGCTTCCAGTCCACCAACCAGGTCAGGGAATGGAATGAATGAAGCCCTCATCTAGCGGCGAGGATATGAACTGTGCCGGCTGCCAAAGCCTGTCGCACTCCCCTGGGGCAATGATCAAATGAATGACAGATTTATTTATTTAATCGTATGGTAATTTATACAATATACAATTACACATAACAAGGTATAATCAAACTTTAATATCACCCTTCTCAACCATTCGGTTAAATCGGGTGTGAGAGCTAACAAATCGTCAGGAATGCCAGGGTACGAATAAAGAGGACAGCGTTGGACCAGATGGTCGATCGTCTATTCTTCCAGGTTACACTCACACATTGGTGAGCTGATCCAGCCCCGCTTGTACCTGAAATAATTGCAGCACCCATGTCCAGTCCTCAGCCTGTTGATGCGGTACCAGAAGTTCCTCGGTAAGTCAAAGCCGTTTGGTTTCTTTGTGGGATCAAGATGGTGGGCACTTGCTCCCAATGTTTAAGTTGACCACTCATGCTTCCAGCTTTCATTTAGGTCAAATCCAGCAGCAATGATTTCAGTCGTTGCTGTGATGGATGATAGAATTCTTGGTGCAGTGGCAAAGAGAGTGATGCAAAGATTTTCTTAGCTTCCCTTAGTAGAGCTTGCTTCCTTCTTAAGTGAGGTGGAGGGATGTGACTCAGCATGGGTAACCAGTGACATGGAGTTGATTTGATGGTAGCAGTAATGCAATGACAGATGATATTAAATGATAGTGGAGAGTGTTGCTGGAATGAATTGTGACAGGGAAAACCGGAGTACCCGGAGAAGAAACATGTCTGCTTCCGCTTTGTCCAGCACAAATCTCGCATGGAGTGACCGGGATTTGAACCACGGACCCAGCGGTGAGAGGCCGGTGTGCCTCCGCCTAAGTCGCGGAGTCTTAAGTCGCAAGTAATAATGAATACAAAAGTGTGGATAAGAGCAGAGAGTCATTGCATTGTCGGCCCTTCAAAAAGAGTGAGTTGCGTTATTTCAGCCGTGTAGTTTCAGATATCGTCGCCGTTCCTGAAAATTCCGCTATGTGACAATGTGACGATATTTTACATTAATATTTTTAAGTGTTGAGTTATTTTCTACCTCAGTGCCGAGTTTTTTCGTTTTGCATTTTTAAGAATATTGTAGAAGTTGTAATTTTTAATTCATCAGAGTAGGGGCTTAAAATATCTATAGGTATTTTGTCTTGATTTATCTAAATGTAAATTCAAAATCTAACATTTATATTAATTTTTATTTTGAGAAGATTCGAAATTAACATTTTTGAGCCAACGCTTGCACAACATTTCCATATCAGGTAAAGAGCCCAGAATAATATTATTTCCTAAAATCGGTAGGCATGTAATACTTGTTGCTCCCCACTAGAACAGAGAATGATATTCTGCGATACGAAATCATAACGCAGTGTGAAGAATTTGCTCGTTATCCCGCCATGCTTGCTTACATCACACATGAACTCCAGCTACATGGGACAGATGTCTACATAATGCTCTGTTATAGTTACTTCCGGAAGCTAAAGTCCAAACTCAAGAAGTACTACATAATACCCAACAGATAGCAGAACATACCTGAGATCGAGTTGGGGAATATGAAAAAAGGAAAAGTTCTTGTACACTGTTTATAGACGGGCGAAGCACTCAACGGGTTAAAACATGTCATGCCGTCAGTCAGCTGTGGATATACCGTGAGGTCCTTCTGTGCCACTGTGTATTGCAGCGTGTCGAGCAAGGCACTGGCGCTAGCAGGAGCGTACTTACAGTTTTGATGATGATGATGATGATAATGTATTGTTGTTTTAAGGGGCCTAACATCTAGGTTATCGGCCCCTAATAGTTTGGGTGATAGTGAAAGATGAGATGAGAATGAAAACTATAAATAATACTAACTACAGACTTACATACTAGAAGAAGAAATGGTAAACAAATAAAGGATAAGGCAAATAAAGGAGAGGAAGGAAAGAAATGCCCTCAACCCTCGAAGAATGAAGATTGGAGGACTTGGAAGGAAGGAGATCCATTATTATTATTATTATTATTATTATTATTATTATTATTATTTTTCGTATGGCTATTAGTGCCGGGAGTGTCCGAGGACATGTTCGGCTCGCCTGAGTCTGTAGCTGCTTCCAGCGGACACCCTTATTAGGGTGAGCTACAAGTTTCGTTCAATTTCATGTAGTTCCAACTTTCGCTACCTGATATCAATGATACCTAGTGGTGAACGTTGGAACTTTGATAGAGCGTTCCGACGAAGCCTAACCTAACAATTTAGCTTTACACAAGTTTAGTCTGTGAAAGAATCTTTTACATGCCATAAATCTATGACATGGGACCGCCGGCTTTACTTCCCCTCCGAAGGATTTTTAACGTTCTTAAAAATCCGACGACTTCGGCCGGGTTTGAACCCGCTATCTTGGGCACAGCAGTTCAGCATGCTACCAACTACGCCACCGAAGCCGCCATGAAAGGCAGATAGGAAAGGGAAAGAGGGCCCGCCCAATGGTCAGAGGAAAAAGGGGACGAAACGGACTCAACTCAGGAATCCCTCGGGGTCGCCATCTCCCAAACTCACTAGCCGTGAGCCCTTGAGGGCGTATCTTGGGTGCACCTCCTTGAGGGCCTTGTGCAGAAGGCAGGAGATGACATGAAAAGGAAAAGAAGGCTGACCCCTCGAAGAATGAGGGTATCAGGAAAGATGAAACAAGTGTCAATTAAGGCAAGAAATTGAAAGACTCCCTAGGCCTCGGATACCCTAATACCGTCGGGGTCGGAAAAGAACAAGAGTTGACCAAGGTCGACAGGAAAGAAGACGGAGAGGAGCCCCGCACAAGTAAGTGGAAGCAATGCCGGACTCAGCTGGGGTCCCGTGGTCGCCAACCCACGTTCCACTAGTTGTGAGCCCCTGGGGGAATTTACAGTTTTCTAACGTTTTTAATAGTCATCATTACTTGCCGTACATGAATTTCAGAGTAGTTGCTGGAAATGCTGTCCTTCATTTTCTGAACACACGTTGCACCAACGTAGGAAGTCTTAGTACTGCTCGGGACTAAGCTGCGTGAACCTGAGAGGAATGTGCATCGCGGACTATGAGAAGTGGTGTTGACGAGTGATGAGGTTTCTCGGTCCGTGCATAGTACAGAACCAAACACATTGGTCGGTGACTCACTAACTCATTCGTAACACCACAGTGGTTTGAGCAACGGCCCTATGTTAGCAATATTGGAATAGAAAGGAATATCCGATATCACGGGGGGCTGTTGACAGACCCTTCTCTTCTCGCCTGACCCTTCCCTGCTCTTTCTTCTCACTCCGCAAGTTCACAGAGCTTGGACCCGAGCAGTACAGCCGCTGTTGTTCTTCCTCACTGATATTTCGTATCAGTTCAGTTATTTCGTTCTCGAGAGCCTCCAGAGAACGCGGATTGTTTCTGTATACCTTTTGTTTGATGTTCCCCCACAAGTAAAAATCGCTCGGCGCTGAAACTTTAGTTAGCCATTGTTGTTTTATACAATGAATTGCAGCCTATGGACATAGCAGCGTATTTTAATTGAACGCCAGTAGGCTCCCAGGATGTTCGATTTCAAGTAGTTACAACTTTGGCTACTAGATGCCACTGTCACTGATACCTAGCTGCGAACTTTGGATCTTGATAGAGCGTTTATAAGCAATATTACCTACAAATTTGGCTAGACACTACCATTTGAAGTTGTGGGTTATTTTGCATGCCATAAAACTATAAGATTAGCTTACCGGCTTCTTTTCCCCTCCGAAGGAAGGCATACTGAAGGATTTTAAAGCTCATAAAAATCCGACGACTTCGGCCGGGTTTGAACCCGCGATCTTGGGCATAGAAGCTCAGCATGCTACCAACTATGCCACCGAAGCCGCCGATTTCTACCTCAGCCGTCCTGGAAATGGGTTTCCGTGGTTTCCAACTTCTACTCCAGGCGAATGCCGGGATGTTTCCTAAATTAAGACCACGGATGCCTCCTTCCCTATCCCCATCTGAATTATAACTAGACACACTATCACAGACATCACAATAACACAGGTTATAAGACAAATTACCCACACACAAGTACACGGAGCTACGTGACCACGATGTCACAAAGCCCCTAAATTAATCAACAACAACATATATAAATCAGGACTACCTCATAGTGTTGCGGATAGCAATCTTGGCTGTCGCTCCGGAGATCCGGGTTTAATTCCCGGTTCTGCCAAGAAATTTAATTCTGGTCTGAGGGCAGGAATGAATTTCACTCAGCCTTATGAGGAAAAACTGAGAATAAGTAGGTTCGATTATCACTTCAGCCATTGTAAAAGTGATTTTCCGTGGTTTCCCCACTTCTATTCTTGGCAAATGCTGGGTGCCGGTTGCGGTGGCTTCGGTAGCAAAAGTAGGAACAGCTTGAAATTGATCGTCTGCAGTCCTTACCTTACACACACGAATACAGCCATCAGAATTAACACCGGTTATCAGACAGATTCTACACACACCCTAAGTACACGGGGCTACATGACCACGTTGTCGCAGCCCCTAAACTGAGGAACCAACCGAGGTGGAAATCGAACCTGCATCATCTCATTTGTGTCTCACGAGGCTGAGTGAACCTTGTTCTAGGTCTCAGACCAGGATTACATTTCCTGGCAGAGCCGGGAATCAAACCCGGGCCTCCACGGTGACAGCCAATAGTGCTAGCCACTACGGAACCTAATTTATAGAGATAGGGACTCTACCACAAGGTAAGCTGAACTTGAAGGGTGTTAAATGTGTGAAATGATACGTGAATATCACAGGTTGGTTACAAACAGATGTTTTGAACAAATGCCAGTGATACAGTGTATGAGGAAGCGTTGGAAGCTACTACACCTCAAAAGGAACACATGTCTGGAGAAAAAGCAGCATTCTCCGTGGTAATGAGCAGCTCGACTGATCAACATTGAAGTTTAATACCTCCATGATTATATTCATTAAGTAATTAGGCTGCATATCATTCCTTATATGAACTAATGCGTCAGGAAGTTTCTTCCGTACACCCGTCTACTTTTTCTAACCTGTCGTTAACTTGGGAGCCATCTTTCTTCTGCCCACTTTCTCTTCTGTTGTATTTTACTTGCCGTCTGATTAGCTCTCATATAAGACTGCAATTACCCCCAGAACCGTTTAACAGGACTATTAATGTAACTATCATAGAATGATTTCCAGTCAGTCAACATGACTTTACCCAATTATATTAGGCGGAGAGTACAAATATTTAAACTAGGGTTGCACATATTCAAACATCAAATTACGG
Organism: Meconema thalassinum; assembly: GCA_946902985.2. NCBI lineage: Eukaryota > Metazoa > Arthropoda > Insecta > Orthoptera > Tettigoniidae > Meconema > Meconema thalassinum. The sequence continues at coordinate 613,499,602 of OX336388.2, forward strand.
TATTCAAATTGTTCGAATAATTTTGAATACGAATATTTGATTCGAACATAATCGAATTTCTATCCTATTTGAACAATCAAATTTCGAAATATTCGTAATGGTGAAATAACCCAACTATCCACTCAATAATAGGATGATTCGGAGAACACGTCGAATCATCAAATGTTCAAATTATTCTAATAAACATAATAACAATGTGGAAAGAAAGCATATTAGGAAAAATAAATAAATAAGTAAATAAATAAATAATAAAACCCGCCAACCTGGACCCAATGTAGGGAAGCCAGGCTCTGCCTGTCACAAGCCAGGACCAAGGGTGAGTGTTAGAGGAGTAACACCTCTCCAAAAAACCTTGGGTTAGCTGGCTCCGGCTGATAGTACCATGTTCTGGGCCCCGTCCAGGGTAACGGTGAAGACCTCAACGATATCTACAGCGGAGAAGATGGACTTTGGTACGATGTATATGGCGGAAGAGGCAACCCTCTACTCAGGGGTTTCGTATGAGTAGGCAAACCACTGCCTTGTGGGTAGAGAAGGGATTCTCAAAGGCTTGGGGACCTGCCCCGAGAGAAAAGGGCTCTGGGGCTTACAACCTCAGTTCTACCCTCGAAAACAGGATACCCTGTTTTCCCAATGACTTCAGCAGTTGACATGATGAAACCATCTTCGAATGAAACTACTCCAGGGGGCAGCCGGAAACGGAAATCCCTCACCACGAATAGTGGTGCAACTAGGCCTTTGGATTCTGGAGAGCCTGGAACGTCATGTAAGGAAGAGTCGGAGCTTCCTGGCACCTCCTTACAGAAGATAAGACCTAAGCGAAAACATCTGCTGGGAACATTAAACATCAATACTCTCCGTCAAGTAGGGAAGTTGAAACAACTGACTACCATTTTGGAGAAAAGAAACATACTCATTCTGGCAGTACAAGAAACAAGATATCTGGATGAAAATACGATAGAGTCGGCTGGTTTTAGAATATATAAAGGCAAACCAGGTCATACCATTTCAAAAGGGAGACTGCCAATCTTAGGAACAGCTTTCGTGGTCTACAGAACTATAGTGAATTCGATAGTAAACTTCAGTTCACCGTCAGAGAGAATATCGTTCTTATCCTTCAAATCTGGAAACAAATTATACACGGGCATCAATGCACATGCTCCCATAAACCAAGACAACAAAAGGAACAAGGAGAAAGTAGAAGACTTCTGGGAAACACTTGAAAATGAAACTCCTAAAATCCCCTATGAGAATGTGAAAATCTTGATGGGCGATTTCAACGCCCATATAGGAAAAGAAAAGAAATACAACAAGATTGTTGGAGTTTGCCCAGCCCATAAAAGAACAAATAAAAATGGAGACAGGTTAATTGCTTTTTGTAACCAATTCAATCTTAAACTTATGTCTACATATTTCAAAGCTCTCCCTAAGAAAAAGAAGACGTGGATCTCCCCAAATCCTCTATTAGGCGAATTTCAAATTGATCACGTTGCAATTACAACTGGAAACAGTCGCGAGATTCTGAATGTCAAAGTACGAAAAAGTTGTAACATTGACACGGACCATTTCTTGTCGGAAATCAAAGTAAAATTTCAACCGAATCGACAACGACGCATATGTCAAAGGAAAACTAGGATTGACACAGAAATTCTCCAGCAAAACAAAAATATGTATCAGGAAAATCTTTCCAAGTTACAGATGAACAATTGGAAAGAAATTAAAGAATCGTTAACCAGAGCGGCTGAAAACTTACAGCAACGGAAACGAAAAAGGAAACACAGATGGTGGAACAAAAGATGCGATGATGCTCTTGATATGAGACTCAAGGCGTGGAAGAGATGGCACTCCAACCGCACAGAGCAACATTGGAATGTCTTCAAGCAACAAAGGAAATAAACTGCCAAGATCATCAGAGGAGAAAAGAGACTGTATGACAGAAGCCGGTTGGAAAATATAGAAGAAGATTTTAAGAAAAATAATACCCGGGAATTTTATAAGATATTTAGGGATGAATTACAACAATACCAACCTCCAAGTCTTTGCTTTAAAAGAAAGGACGGTACATTGGCCGCGAGTAACGAGGAGAATTGTTAAAATTTGGCTAATTATTTTGAAACACTTCTAAACTGTGAGGAGCCAAGAGAAAGGCTGGATTTCGAGCAGCCAATGAGTATAAATCCACCGTCCAACCCACCGAGCCTCTTAGAAATCAAAAACATCATCAAGGATCTCAAAAACAATAAAGCACCAGGGGAAGATGGCATAGTAGCTGAAATGTGGAAAATTGGAGGAGATACGGCTGTGGAGAACTTACATCGCCTCATTTGTGATATCTGGGAAAATGAAATTATCCCAGATGACTGGAAAAGCGCCCTAATACATCAACTCCATAAGAAAGGTGACCGAACTGATCCAAACAACTACAGATGAATTTACTTGCTTGCGATATCGTACAAAGTACTACCTAAGGCGTTATTACACATAGTTGAAGTTCAGGTAGACCATCAAATAGGCAAATATCAAGGAGGCTTTAGAAAGGGCAGATCTTGTGTGGAGCAGATCTTTAGTTTGAAAAGGATCTTGAGAGTAAGAGCTTTACGAAGTAGAAATACGGTAGTTGCGTTTGTTGACTTCAAAAAAGCCTACGACTCCATAGACCGGAAAACCCTATTCAATGTTTTGGAAGAATTTGAAATTGATAGCAAAACAAGGGCGATTATAATTCAAACATTAACAGAAACTGATTCCAAAATTAAATTTCAGGGGGAAATCTCGGAGCCCTTTAAAATTCGGCCAGGAGTCAGACACGGAGATGGGCTTTCACCGATTCTGTTTAACGTTGTCCTGGAAAAAATAATGAGAACATGGAGGAATGCCATGAGAGAAGAAGGGATAGAAGGAATATGTTTAGGTACAAAGAAGCAAGGTGTGAAGGTTGATTGCTTAGCGTTTGCGGATGATATGGCATTGCTAGCTGAAGGTAAAGAAGAAATTAAAATAATGCTTCAAAAATTACACGAAATTGCAGGTAAAACGGGACTCAGGATTTCGTATGAAAAAACAGAATACATGGAATACAAACATGATAACGAAAAGCACTTAGAAACAAAATATGGGAAGATCAAGAGGTCGGATAAGTTTAAATATCTTGGTGAATGGATCCAGCCTAATGGACTGGATAATGCAGCAAACAAAGGGAGGATCAGAAAGATGGAATTAGCTTTTAAATTAGTACAGAATAGGTACAACAAAAGAACAATATCTTACGAAGCGAAGATAAGACACTATACCACGGTTGTCAAGCCTGAGGGATTGTATAGTTCAGAATGTTTGATACTGAACAAGAAAGGTGAATTAGAGGAACTGGAGAAGAAAGAAAGAAAAATCTTGAGGACGATCTTAGGACCCGAAAATAGAAACGATGGTACATGGCGGAAGAGGCGAAACAAAGATCTTTACGGACAAGCAGAAAAAATCACAGATACCATACGGAAGAGAAGATTGAAGTTCTATGGACACCTTACGAGAATGAGCGATAGTCGACTAACGAAGAAGATCATTAATTACATCACCAAGATAAAAGCGACTACAAAATGGGTAGATGAAATAAGAAAGGATATGGAGGAAGTTGGGGTCAGTCCAAATGAGATCTGGAATAGAGAGGTGTTTCGAGTTAGGATTGATGCATTCAAGGAGTTCCAGGAAAAGCAAAGGAGAAGAGCCAAGAACATCTGGTTGGAAGAAAGGAAGAGAATCCACAGTGAAAGGATGAAGAGTTTATGGGAGCAGAAAAAAGGACTAATCAGCAAGTCAATTGTTTCCCGTGGTCCAAAGTAGGCCAAAATCGAACAAAGAAGAGAAATAAGTAATAAATATATAAATAATACATACGTAAATATGTCAATAAATAAGTAAATAAATTAATAAGTAAATAACTAAATAAATAAATAATTAAATAAATAAGTAAATAAATAAATAAACAAGTAAATAAATACATAAATAAATAAGTAAATAAATAGCCTAAATACAACTACATAAATATGTATCTAAATAAATTAATTAATAAATAAATAAGCAAATAAATAAGTATGTAACTAACTAACTAACTAACTAAATAAATTAATTAATTAATAAATAAACAAGTAAGTAAACACATAAATAAGTAAATAAATAGCCTAAATAAATAAATAAATGCAATGTTTGAATTTTTGTTGTATTTCAGGTACAACTTAATCCAGAAACATTGGCAATACATTAAAACAAATTAGAATGTGGGATGTCCCTTGGACGTTTAGAGTGATTTTATCCCATTAGCTTAACACTCACGTTTATTTATCGATAACAGCTATTGATGATGCAATAAATACATGATATAAAACAAAGTCCCCGATTCTTGGATGTAACGAATATTCTTAATTTTAAACCGTTCAAGTTACCGGGTGAAGCCGGGGCGGGTTACTAGTACTGTATAATTTAAATAATAGAGAAATTGGAGTTCGCTGTTCCCGGGAGATGTTTGGATTACTTTTCTGTCGAGCTCTTGGGATCCCACTAGGGTTCGCTTGGTGGTCCCTCCCCGGGGTTGCGTGCATGTGTGCGTGCCCGACGTGGACATCGACAAGATGTGTAGGTCACTTGCTGAAGAACAAACCCAGTTCTTTCTTACGATGAACGTTTAAGGCACTTATCATTTGAAGATCCAAGATAATTTCACTTTACTCATTAGTTCAATTTACCTTTAAGTTGCATGTTATTTTTATTTATTTCTACGCTGCTTGTCAACGGCATTTACAACTGAAGAGCAAGAACACAGTTCTACCGGTACCTAAAAGATCTAAATGTATTAACTTGGTATAAATCGCAGAGACCACTGGTTAGCTCTGTGCCGTCATTTCCATGAGCAGATGTGATATGCGGATATCTTCCACTGCTTTTGGGGTGGGTTTAGAAAATTATTTTTATTCTCTTAACAACCATTTGTTACGTCCCATTTATGCTGGGTTGTCAGATTCCTGAAAATAAAATAAAGGACAGGTGTGATGTCGAGGAAGTCGGTGCGTGACATAATCGATAAACAGTGAACTTCCATTAAGAATGATTTTACAGAAGTTATAACTTATTGACATCACAAGGCAGTTTATTAACAAATAATAAATACCTTTACCAGTAATATACCGACCCCGTGGTATTGGTGTAGTGCGCCTGCCTCTCACCCGGAAGCTCCGGGTTCGATTCCCGGCTCCGTAAGGGATTTTAGAAACTGACGTGAGGGCTAGAATGGGGTGCACTCAGCCTCGTGAGGAAAATTGAGTAGCTGTCTGACAGTGAGGCAGCACCCCGGTCACGAAAACAAAGATTAATGGCCGAGGGGACCCGACGGGCTGACCACGCGACACTCCAATATCTGCAAGCCAAATGGTTGGGCAGCGGTCGCTTGGTAGGCCTAGGCCCTTCAAGGGCTGTAATGCGAGGGGTTATTATATTATTTACCTGTGATATACAAGATGTAACTAAATATGTGGGAAAGCTCCGGGTATTCGATAGAGGATCTGACAACAAGCAAAACATGTCCTGTAAACATATGGTGTATGTGCGTTCGTTACTGTGTTACGAGCATTGTTTGTGGTGGGCATAACACAGACGGCGGCATGCATGTAGTTCAACCATAATGGAGCGCCGACTAATTTTTCTCTTACTGCTAGAGCAATTTTACATCGGCGATTCCCAAACAAATGGATAGGGCGTTAGTGACCAACACCATGGCCTGCTCGTTCTCCCGATCTCAACCCATTAGACTTCTACTTATTTAAAAGCCATTGTGCTTGCCACGGTGGGTGCAGGGCCGTAGAGAGCGGCGACGGGCCCTGGGGCTGGAATCTCCCGGGCCCCCCTCTAAAACCAAATTCTGAAAAATCCTCGCAAATTTGCACAAACTGATTTTGCACATTTTTTTTGCACTAAATGTTCATCACGAAATCAATTACAAAAACAAAAAGAGCCAACAAGCAAGCAACAGTACGGTAATAATAATAATAATAATAATAATAATAATAATAATAATAATAATAATAATAATAATAATAATAATAATAATAATAATAATTGTGGCATGCTGAACTGCTATGCCCAATATCGCGGGTTTAAACCTGGCCGAAGTCGTCGGATTTTTAAGAACGTTAAAATTCGTCAGTATGCCTTTATTCGGAGGGGAAATAAAGCCGGCGGGCCCATGTCATAGATTTATGGCATGCAAAAGAACCTACCACTACAATTGGTAGTGTGTAGCCAAAATGTGCAGGTTATTTGGTTGGAAACGCTCTATCAAGTTCCAACGTTCCCCGCTGGGTGTCAGTGTCAGTGGCTTCTGGTAGCCAAAGTTGGAACTAGTTGAAATTGAACTTGTTGGGAGCTCTTGGGCTTTCAATTGAAATGTCCTGATATGAGCATTGGCTGCAATTCATATATGATAATAATATTTCAATGAATATTCCACTAAATCCAGGCTATATTTATTATCACAAGCAGAGCGGGAATTACTATCAATATAAATAAGTTAATGCTGGTATGTTAAATTTACAACATTGAAAGTGGAGGAATGCATCCAAAATTATTTGCAAATTCAATGTTTATACCTGACTAGCGCGTACTAATGCATTATTTTCAATTAACAAAAATTAATATCAGATTAAAGCCATCGAAAACTAGGTACCGTAATAATTTTCATTAAATACACTATACTGTTTTGTCATTTGACAAATCTAAATTTGTCTCGATGAGGTAACATTGTAAGCATGCACAGTGATCAGATTTAAAGTTCTGCAGATCATCTTTGATATCAATAATTTTAGAACTTCAGTGATACTTTTAAAATCAATATGCTCTTTTGTCATACACAAATTTGAAAAAGTTGTATTTACCGGACCAGTAATTGCATCGCTTTTACAGTATTTAACTTTGAGAAAATACTCAAATTTAAAAAAGCAGTTGTCCATGAACTCGGAAACAGGTGGGTTAGAATTCTACCGTCGGTGATACTATGCTTATTTTTCGTGATTCATCGTTTTAACCCGTACATTCATTTCCTCCTCAATTCTATCCCTACGTCTTAAGACCCAAAAATTAATCAACATGAAGTTCAGCTCACTGAACTGCAAGTTAAAAGAGGTGGAAAATGTACACTGTACACTGTGCAGTACTACGGCCTCTGTGACATATGACATCATCTCTTTTCATAATGCAAACATGATTTTTACACAAAGCCAAGACGTATTTTAAATTACGTTTTACATAAAGTGTTTTTATGTTGACATTGTTAAAATTTGCTGCCCTTGAAGAGTCACGCCCTTGGGTCTAAGCCTAAATACTGATAAGTGTTTTGGTTGAACAGCGATCACACATCTTTGTACATTAAACAAAGCAAAATATATTTTCATAATACAGGTATACAGTACTCATACTTAACTCAAGTTATTATGTGCTATCAGTAGATTGCAGCTGATCAGTGATTTGTTTTCAGAATAGAAGAAAATGTGAATTTGAACTATATTTTGTAATTGGCAGTCAGTTGATTTCTTATAATTTAATATTGCTTTGCAGTAAGCAAAACTACAGCCAGGTTTTCCTAAACATCATCAATCCTATCTATGACTGGTGACCATCATGGGCGGATTTAAGCCAAGATTATGGGGGAGTGGACACACAGGGGATCTTGGGGTATGGAATATCATCAAGCTCAGAGTGGGGTCCGGGAGCTCTCCTCCGGGAAAGTTTGCAAAAATTAGGTCCAAATTATTGAGTTATAGGATAGGCCATTTGGGTGATTATTTTTGGGATATTTTGGAGTAAACCATTTGGTGACCATTGACATTTAGTGGCTATAGAAAAGACTCCGATATTCAAGTAAAAGCTCTCACATCTTCAACTAAAACTCCGCGGTGTAGCTTACCAATGACCGTGATGGGGGCCTACAGCAAGTCTACATATCGGAGGTTCGAATCCTAGTGCTGACAGCGGCTATCCTGAGTTTGGTTTTTCACACTCCCTCCAGACCAATGCCGTGGTAGTACCTTATTTCAAGTCCAGGGACACCTACCCTACTCTTAACCCTAATAATTACGGTAATAGTCGCGACGGCCAATGCATTCCCAGTCGGCAACTAATAATACGACATGTGATTTATCATGTCCGAGAGGCCATAGCACAGCACAGTGTATACCCCGCTTTTCGTCCAGCAGTTGATGGTTTTAAGAGGGTCGAAGGTTTTACTCTCCAAGACAAATAGTTACAACAATGTTGCCAATACACCTCACTTATTATACAACAACCACTAGCCTCTCCTTCAGTCTACACAATTCGCATATCTTTTGGATTTCTATTTTGTTCGGCTTCATTAATATTTGTGAAAACTACTGCTTTACAGTCAACTTCATTCAATAACGTGGAGGCCTTCAGAAAAAAAAAAACGTAAAACTAACGCGTCAGCAAATACTGAATTATATCTACAGTACTATTTGATGCAAACCATCCCCAACCTAGTGCCAATGGTCCATTGCCCGCCAGTGATACTAGACCTACTAGCTACCAAGTACACGGGATGAATGTTGCAAGCCCCTAAATGAATTAACATCTGTAACGACAAATAGGCCTATTATTAACTGTTAAGTAAGACTACGATTAACACCGCAGTCAGGAAGCCGAATCCTGCATTCCTGCCGCGGCTTCGTCAGGAACCGGAGTCATTTCCAAGTCGTAGATAAAGAGAGCAATTAATTTTATGTTTAACGGTACTGAGACGTTAATGCGTATCACGAAAGGGCTTCATTCGCAAGGGAAAATATCTCTTCGCGTCCTGAAAAATAAGTGCTTTGCACATCCTCCTAGGACGCCGGGCCCCCCTGGGAGGGTCGGGCCCCGGGGCACCAGCCCTGCCTGTCCCCCCCCTCTCGTCGGGCCTGGGTGGGTGAGTGGTTAATGTGTCGGATTACCAACCCCAAGCTTGCAGGTTCGCCCCTGGCCGTGGTAAGTGATGTTTGAAAGGCGACAAAAATCACGACATGGATGTCATACGTTGTTGGCATGTTAAATAACCCATTTGAATTCAGTAGGCCATGTTCAATGGCAAAATTAATCTCGGGATTGTCCGCCAACACAAAGTTCCTCCATTCTCTACTAGAAAGCGCTGTAGTTTCAAGGAGCTTTGATATCTAACCTCCTTGACTTTCATAGCGTTCAAAAGAACGACGAAATTCGACATGCAAGCTGCCCTCTGGGTGTCAATTAACAAAGCTTGCACTCGGTACCCAAGGCCATACGATATTATTATTAATGGCAAAATTAATCTCGGGATTTTCCACCAGCACAAAGTCCCTCCATTCTCTACTAGAAAGCGCAGTAGTATCAAGGAGCTTAGATATCTAACCTCCTTGACTTTCACAGCGTTCAAAGGAACGACGAAATTCGACATGCAAGCTGCCCTCTGGGTGTCAATTAACAAAGCTTTCACCCGGCCACTGAGGCTATACGATAATATATATAATATAAAGGCCATTGTGTATGTCACACCTATTTATAACGTGGACATGCTGCGTCAGCGAATAGAGCAAGGATGTCAGCAGATACGACAGACACCGGGAATATGGGAGCGTGTGAAACAGTAAATAATGATGCGGCGCATAGGCGCCTGCATTACAGCTCGTGGTAGCCATTTTGAGCACCTTCTGTAGAGAACTGTAAGTAGGAACGTAACCTTATCAACACAAATGACCAACCTACATAGTGAAGTGGTCTGTGTTATGCACACCACAAACAATGCTTGTAACACGGAAACGAAAGCAAATACACCATATGTTTACAGGACATGCTTTGATTGATGTCAGGTCCTCTATCAAATCCCCGGAGCTTTCCCACATATTTAGTTATTTTGTAAGAAACCATTTTGATTCCAGCATGCAGTGGATTAGTGAATGGACACTAAAAGCTTGTCCTGAGTCGAGCTCCTTTCTGGACCCTACAAGAACATCCACTCCAGGTTCCGATCTGCCTAGGAGGGCTTGGGCAACTCTCAATAGGATTCGGACAAACCACGGAGTATGCAATGGAACTTTGTTCAAATGGGGAAAAATTTCGTCTCCTCAGTGTGATTGTGGTGCTCCTAATCAAACCATCTAACACATTACAACTGACTGTCCTCTGAGGGCATATGGAGGGGACTAGATCGACTTCCTGTTGGCGACACCAGACGTGGTCCAATGGATAGACTCATTAGACCTGAGACTGTAAATAGTGTAAATAGTAAAAATAATGTACAGTATATTTTAAAGTGATTTTCTTTGTACTCTGAAATCTGGTATTGCTTATATTGCCAAACGATAAATAATAAGTTACACCCTGTATATACAAAAACTAGCATTTTATCTTCCTGCCAATACTACGTCATTCAGTATATTTTTCGTTTCTTTGAACAGATTTTAATAGTTTCTTGTCTTTATTAACAATTTCAAAATCATCTTTGTATGAAACTCTAGATGCGAATGAATCCAAGACCAAGTATGTAGTGATGGAAAGAGAAAGGTCAATTCCTAGGGACCTTATAGTGGACGGAAAGACATTTGAGCGTGCTTGTCATTTTAAATATCTTGGTGCCCTCATAACTGATGAGAACAGCAACTCTGAAGAAATTAAAGAGAGAATTAATGCCTGTTATAGATGTTATTGTGCCACCACATCTGTTAAAATCAAGAACACTATCACGCAGATGTAAGAAAACCATGTATAATGTGATCATACGACCGGTAGTGAATGGATGTGAGACTTGGGTGATGACACACCGAAGTGAAGATCTACTCTACAGATGGGAAAGGAAGATTCTGAGGAGAATCTATGGACCTAGTCAAGTTAATGGGGAATGGCAAGTGCTCGCAAATAAAGATATTTATAATCTTTTTGAATACTCTTCTATTACGACAGAAATTGAGAGAGCAAGGATCCGTTGGCTTGGTCATATTCAGCGTATGCCGGAAAGTCAGGCCGCCAGCCAGGTCTTCCAAAGTAGACCAAAAGGACGAAGGTTAGTTGGACGCCCAAGGAAACGTTGGCTGGATGACGTCGAGGAATACCTCAGCGCCCTTGGAGTCAGAAACTGGAGGAAACTAGCAGAAAAGCGTGGAGGCTGGAGTCTTGTGTTGGAACATACCAAGGTCCTTCGTGAGCTGTAGCGCCACCGGGTAAGGTAAGTAATGAAACTCTTACGACAATATTTACAAAATACTGATCATCGGCCTCACACACTAACCAACCGCTTACTTCACTTTCATTTTCCCAATCATTGCGAAAAGCGCACCTTTTATCTTTCTTCTTAACATGAACACCTTTGCGTTTCATATTGCTATCCATTTCCATTATTGATATCCTTCTTCACAAAACAACCACGTGTTCTCTTCACAAGAATTAGAAGAAAAGATTCCTTTGCGACAGAAATTAGTCAAATAGAAAAAGCACGACTCACGCGGCACTGATGGTAGTTGCCCATTATTAGCCAATATATCCGCCAGGCTGGCCAACCCAAAACTCTCCAAAGTTGTAAGCAATGAAACCAGTTTCTTTAGTCTTAACCATGGGTTCAAAACCCGCGGCTCTCAAAAAGTTTATGCGGCCCGCGGATAAATATTTTATACTATTGAAAACCCTGGGGCGAGCCTCAGCTACCAGGCGGGTCACAGGCGGCGGATAGTGAATGGCCATCAGATATGGGGGTTAGCTGCGAATACGGAGAAATCCTAATAAGCAGTCCCGGACCGAGGCGGCAGGATAAGGGAGCGTGGGAGGGTATTCTATGGCAGGAATACACTCAACAAATACCATACGAGCTCAATGCTGATCCTGTGTCATGGCGAGTAAGCACCGCCAGTAAATAAGTGCTGCCCCTGCTGCCTTGCAGGCTGGGTCGCACCCCAAAAGCTAAGGGAAGGCAAACCCTAACAGAAAACCATGGGTAGAGGGAGCTCTGTAAAGCGAAGTGAAGCCAGTCTCTCTATGGGAGTAAACCCTACACAAATCCTGGCCCTCCAGGTTGGGGGTTGGGCGTCGGGCCGACAACCCACCCTGTTAAAAAACGACTGTTACGAAACACTCAAAACAAGCCTCGGAGATGGATTCATTATTTGACGGACATGGCAAAGGAAAAGGACCAAGATACAAACATTTACGGATGGGGACGTGGAATATCAGAACGCTGAATGCACCGGGAGCAGTGAAGGCATTGGACGAGGAGTTGTGCAATTACAATATGGATGTGGTTGCCTTACAGGAGATCAGATGGAAAGAGGAAGGCATACAGAAGGGAGAGAACTACACTATATTTCACAGTGGGACTGGAGGAACAAAAGGGTAACTTGGAAAAGGAATAGCAGTCAACAATAAAATAGTGCACGCTGTGGTTAAATATGAAGCAATCAGCGAAAGGCTATGCTACGTGAGAATGAAGGGAAGGTTTCAGAGCATGTCCATCCTCGCAGTACATGCCCCTACAGAAGAAAAGGACGACGAGAAAAAGGACTGCTTTTATGAAATGGTTGAACAAGTATACGACGGGATGCCGCAATACGACATGAAAATGGAGATAGGGGACGCAAACGCAAAAGTTGGTGTTGAAACTGCAAATAGAGGTGTGAGCGGGCCGGACACCCTTCACAAAGAGTCTAATGATAATGGATTAAGGCTGGTAACATTTGCAACTGCAAAGGACATGAAGATCGCCAGCACGATGTTCCCACACAAGAAGATTCACCTAGGAACGTGGAACGCTCCAGGAGGGCGATATACCAACCAGATTGACCACGTTTTGGTGGATTCAAGACATGCAAGTGGAATCGAGGATGTCAGAGCAGTACGAGGAGCAGAAGTGGGAAGTGATCACAATCTGGTATTATTTAAAGTGAAACAAAGAATATCACGAGAGAAGATGACGAAAGCAGGCACACTAAAAGGCAAAATAGACGTAAGTCTACTGGAAAATGAGGAAATACGAAGTGAGTACCAGCTAATGCTACAAAATCGTTTTCAAGTTCTGGAGGAGCTAGAAGAAGGAGAAAGGAAAGAGGAAGGGGACGATAACAGCTGGGAAATATTGAAATCCATTGTGACTGAGACTGCAAAGGAACACCTAAGAAGAAAGAAAATAAAGGACAGGAGAAGATATGGTTCAGTGAGGATTGCAAAGAGGCGATTAAAAAGAGAAAGAAGTACAAACAGAGGATGCTAGATAACGACACCCCACAATCCAGAGAAGAATACGTGGAGGCAGCGAGATAAACAAGGAAAATAATACGTAAAGAAAATAGGCAGTTCATCAACAAGCAACTGGAAAAAGCTGAAGAAGACAGAAACAAGAACAATGTAAGAAAATTCTATAGGTATTGAACCCTTATTAATCTGCGATGAATAAGTATTCATGATTTATTATTATTATTACTGGTGCCCAGGCAGTACATGTGGAAATTGACAAAGGGGAAGGCAAGTTGGTGTGTTGCAATGATTACCACAGAGGCAGGCTTGGTAGTTATTCTTGAAGACGACCGGGTAAGCCGAGTTCAAGGACAAATTGTGTAACAACGCGCACCAAAATTGGAATCATTAGGGGATGGTCACGAGTGAGTTTCAACCGACCTAGGATTGAATCACCCAATCAGATGAGACCACGCCAAAACCACGCGATGGGTGGCGTACCCTGTAAAAAAAAGGCGCGGAAACGCTTATCTGAAGAACCGCCGATCCAAAATAATTCCGCATAAGTGCGCTGAGACGTTTGAATAAAATGATGAAGATTGATACTAGTCCCAAGTTTGTGAGATGAAAACTCTAGAATATTTTTCTTAATTCTCCCCACTCCACCTCATTCTGTCAGTTTCCAATAAATTGATCGAGGAGAAGCTGTTTCGGAGACATCTGTTTTGAGCTCTGGTGAGCAAGGGTCACGCCAGTCTGCGTCGCGATTTACCGCTTTTAATAATCATACTAGTGACAACAACTGTTTTGAGCTCTGGTGAGCAAGGGTCACGCCAGTCTGCGTCACGATTTACCGCTCTTATTAATCATACTAGTGACAATTGTATTGAGCTCTGGTGAGCCAAGGTTCACGCCAGTGTGCGTCACGATTTTCAGCTCTTAATGGGCAAGACTTTACTAACATTCCATTAGTGCTCAAAGCGAGCAAGGTTCACGTAGAGCAGTAGAGATATCTAGCGAGATAAGGACTGCGAGACAGTCATGTTTAAAACTTGTTTTTCAAGCCAGTGACGATGTGTTTAAAGTGTATAATTTATGTAAATTTTGTATTGTATTTTTCATGTGATAATTGTGCGTGTTTAAGCGAATACCTTTTTTAGATGTTCTCGTCACCAAGAAAGAGGATGGATCTTTAGGGCACAGCGTTTTTCGTAAGCCAACACACACCAATAGATATCTCCACGCAAGTTCTCACCATCACCCTGCCCAGAGTCTTCTTTACAAGAAGAAATTAACACCCTGCGAACCACCTTTGAGAGCAACGGTTATAGCAAGGCTTTGATTTCTACGGTTCTGAAAACAACAAATAATAATAGGACGTCAGTTGAGAAAAGAGATGTAAGAGGAACTGCTTACCTTCCGTACATACATAACACGACGGATCGTATTGCTAAAATCCTACGTCGGTACAACATACGGACTGTATTTGGAACTTCTGTTAAGATTAGGCAACTCCTGCGACCAACTAAGGACAGTTTGCCTAAATTGCAACAACCGGGTATCTACAGAGTTCCCTGTACTTGTGGCAAGGTTTACATCGGGCAGACTTCGAGAACAATATGCACTCGTATTAAGGAACATAATAGATGTATCAGGCACATTCAACCTGATAAATCAGCTGTTGCCGATCATGCTTTAACACCTGGCCATGATGTCATGTTCCAAGGAGTGGATGTTCTTGCCCGTATAAAGAAATATCGTCCTAGAATCATCAGGGAGACGGTTGAAATACGTAAACACCCAGATAATTTCAACCGCGACACCGGCTACAATCTCAGTGAATCCTGGCTACCTATTATCAGAACCCTGAGAATGTAATTCACTGCTGCTTTCCGTTGTCCCTAACATGGGGCTATAATGGCGTCCATCTTTGGGCACCTTCTATATGTTCTTCGTTGCTTTCTCTTAGCAACATTGTCGTATTCCAGATTATTCTTGACGAAGAAAGACATGGTTTCTTTCGAAACGCGTCGAATATTAATATAATAAAACACGGCATAAGCCCAAAATTCAACATTATAAATAGTAACACGGGCCGTGAAAGTCTAAATGACAATATTAGAAACCTCTATGGGGAGGATATTTTCCAACTGATGTCTAGATTTAGTAGGTTACGACGCAGGAAGGTGTGTCTAATCTCTTCACTCGCTTTTCTCCTTAGATGCCGGGATCATGATATTCTACCGAATTTTGTTATGTTGAAGCATACCTTCAGAACACCTAAGGCAACGAGAATCTATCGTCGTGCAAGCAAGGCGTTATTGACAGAGAGGTTACAGCATACTCGTAAGCAGTTGGATTTTATTTCGAGGGAGTTACTACAGCTACATCTACGCCTCTCGATCTTCGTAAGTGAAGAATTATGGAAGATCTATGATCGTATTTCTTCAGTGCAAGCTAACAGCGTTCTAGATCAGGTGAGGGACAGACATATTTCCAAATATGATAGGTTATGTCAGTTGCAGAAATCTCAAGCCATTAGACTTGATGCTAACAAGGTTGTCGTAAATTTGTCCAGCAAGCCCCTAAATGATACCCAACAGGCAGTTCTCGCTAAAGGTCTCAATTTTGCTGTGCCGCCTAGAAGAATTCCTATTGAAGAACTTATTACATCCGTAGAATCCTCGGTACATCACCTCACACCTGAAGAGGCCGAGGAAGCCAGGCAAGAATGTTCCCGAGTTCTCAAGACCGCTAAGCCACCTAACACCAACTTAAAACAAGGCGAAAGCCGGGCTCTTAAAGATCTAAGGGACAATTCTGATATTATCGTTCTCCCCGCTGACAAGGGTAACGCGACAGTGGTGTCGGATAAGGTTGATTATGATTCCAAGATTTCGTCTTTGTTATCAGATCCTGTATATAGGATTAATAGTCGTGATCCTACTACTCGCTACTCAAATGTCACCGTCAAATTGATCAAGCAATCATCTATTCCAGCGGATGCAGCGAAGACTCTCCTTCCAGGGGATGCTATTCCTCCGAGACTCTATGGTCTTCCTAAAATACATAAGGAAGATGTCCCTCTTAGACCTATTGTTAGTACGATTGGTTCTCCTACATATGCCCTTTCCAAATACCTAGGTAGACTACTTCAGCCGCTTCTGGGTAACACGCCTTCGTACATTAAGGATTCCACACACTTCGTGGAAAAGTTGAAAGCTATAACACTTCAGCCGGGTGATATCCTAGTGAGTCTCGACGTGGTGTCTCTGTTTACGAGAGTACCTATTGATGGTGTTATGTCTCTCATTAATGGCTTTTTTCCTCAAGACATCACAAGACTTTCTTTTATCACTGCATGACCTCCTCCTACTTTCTATGGAATGGGAATTTTTATGAGCAGACTGATGGTGTGGCCATGGGTAGTCCTCTCTCTCCTGTTGTGGCTAATTTCTTCATGGAGAACTTTGTGAAGAGAAAGCTTTGTCGTCGGCTCCTTTCAAACCGAAGATCTGGTGGCGTTATGTGGATGACACGTTCGTTGCTTGGACGGAAGGTGAGGAAAATCTTAGCCATTTCCTGGATCACCTTAATCTCCAGCACCCTTCTATTTGTTTCACCATGGAAAAGGAATCTGACGGCAAAATACCTTTTTTAGATGTTCTCGTCACCAAGAAAGAGGATGGATCTTTAGGACACAGCGTTTTTCGTAAGCCAACACACACCAATAGATATCTCCACGCAAGTTCTCACCATCACCCTGCCCAGAAACATGGTATCCTTACAACTCTAACTACCAGGGCTAGGAGGATTTGTGAAGTGTCTTCTTTACAAGAAGAAATTAACACCCTGCGAACCACCTTTGAGAGCAACGGTTATAGCAAGGCTTTGATTTCTACGGTTCTGAAACCAACAAATAATAATAGGACGTCAGTTGAGAAAAGAGATGTAAGAGGAACTGCTTACCTTCCGTACATACATAACACGACGGATCGTATTGCTAAAATCCTACGTCGGTACAACATACGGACTGTATTTGGAACTTCTGTTAAGATTAGGCAACTCCTGCGACCAACTAAGGACAGTTTGCCTAAATTGCAACAACCGGGTATCTACAGAGTTCCCTGTACTTGTGGCAAGGTTTACATCGGGCAGACTTCGAGAATAATATGCACTCGTATTAAGGAACATAATAGATGTATCAGGCTCATTCAACCTGATAAATCAGCTGTTGCCGATCATGCTTTAACACCTGGCCATGATGTCATGTTCCAAGGAGTGGATGTTCTTGCCCGTATAAAGCAATATCGTCCCAGAATCATCAGGGAGGCGGTTGAAATACGTAAACACCCAGATAATTTCAACCGCGACACCGACTACAATCTCAGTGAATCCTGGCTACCTATTATCAGAACCCTGAGAAAGTAATTCACTGCTGCTTTCCGTTGTCCCTAACATGGGGCTATAATGGCGTCCATCTTTGGGCACCTTCTATACGTTCTTCGTTGCTTTCTCTTAGCAACATTGTCGTATTCCAGATTATTCCTGACGAAGAAAGACATGGTTTCTTTCGAAACACGTCGAATATTAATATAATAAAACACGGCATAAGCCCAAAATTCAACATTATGAATAGTAACACGGGCCGTGAAAGTCTAAATGACAATATTAGAATCAGTAGTATTTAAATATCATGACATGTGTACGTGTGTATGACTGAAATCCCGGTGCATGACCCTGTTTTTCTCTGGTTATATTTGTGTATTGTGCGATGGCTAGCATCGAAGAAATCAAAGGGTTGTTAGAGCAGATGTCTATGCAGATGTCCGCGAAAACGGAAGAACAGTTAGAGCAGATGTCTATGCAAATGTCCGCGAAAACGGAAGAACAGTTAGAGCAGATGTCCGCGAAAACGGAAGAACAGTTAGAAATTCAGCGTGGACACAGTGACAAACAATTATACGAATTACGGGAGCACAGTGAAAGACAGATACAAGACATGAGCGGTAACATAACTACGCAATTGCAGGTCCAGAAATTGGATACTGATAAACAGCTACTCGACTTGTGGGAGAATACCGATAAACAATTAAATGAACTAAACCATAAACTATCAGAACAGGCAATAACACAAACAGAGCAGTTAGAAAGAATCACCCATGACATAAACCAAAGTACTAGGGTAGAATTAGAGAAACTGGCAGATGAGGTAGCGGAAATAACGCAAAACAATTAGGAGAAATTTAGAACTTGGAACCCAAATTCGACAATAAACTCATACAATTCGATGAAATGGTAGCCGATAAATTAAAACAAATCGAGGCAGCATGCGTAAACAACACGGCTGGAATATAAGTACACAGGATAAACTACAGGAACAGATTAATTCAGTCTATAGTAACGTACTCGAATTAATAAAGGAAATCGATAAGCTCGAAATCAAAACAGAGACAGAACGTATGCACTTGCGTGAAAACTTGGAAGACCAATTAATTAAAACCCAGCAGGTAATACGAGAAGAGTTCGGAGAACAATTAGTTAAAACACATGAGCAAATACGAGAGGAGCTAGAGAAGAATCAGGAAAGGAGCGAAGAAAAAATTAGCAGTTTGAAGAACAGGATCCGGAAAGATTGAGAGCAGCAGGTAAACGAAACTAAAGAAGACAGGCTGCGGATTTTAAAGCACCTAGGCGAATACAATTCTAGAGTGCAGGCTTTGGAGGAATACATGAAGTCCAAACTCCAAGAACACACAGATCTCATAATTAAAAATGAGATAAGGTCATTAGAAAACGCAACTTTATTCTCTGCAGAAAACACAGTAGGCAAACAGGGAAGCATTGGAAGTCCGGTGGGCTTGAAGTTGGCTGAGGATACGAGCCGAGGTCAAAGTCCTAAGATAACGAGCGACACGTTCCAACATTACAGAGGGGAGACGTCAACACCACAACCCGGCTTGGCACCTGCCCAAGTGATACAGGTAATTAGGGGGAACGATTTCAAACCCGATAAATTCAGGGAGAACTCAGGATCCACTCCCAAAGAATTTTTACGTCAGCTGGTTGACTACTTTAACGATCAACATGTCAGTCCCGCAAAACAGTTGCGACTTGTGGAAAAGTTTTTGGAGGGCCCAAGCTTAATCTGGTTCCAGAGTTTTAAATACACATTTACCGACATGGCACAGTTTAGAGAGGTGTTCTTGAGAAAGTTCTGGAGTCCTTCTTTGCAGCAGGGGTTGAGAATGGATTTATACACTAGGAAATATCACAGCACACATCCCACCAGATTTTCCGAATTCTTTAGCCAACAGCTGGTTAAAGTCCGGGATTTTGACGACCCCCCTACTGTGGAAAACATGGTTTTAACCATTGGTAAGCAGCTTCCAATGAATATTCAGCAGTTGCTAGTGGCCGGTAATATTAAGACCGCAGTTCAGGCTGAAGAGTTACTCCGCCATCTAGATGAGAGGAGTATGGTTAGTCCGCAGACAGGGAGAAGGGACATGGAGTGCGTAAACACAGCTGAAGTGGTTCAGGGATACCAAACCAATCACAACCAGAGTAACCAAACAAAAACACAATCTACCGGAGCGCAATTTACACCAAGACGGCAAGAGTATGATGGCCGAAACCAATTCAATCAAAATAATAGAAACTTTCAGAATCGCCGAGATAATTATAATCATAATAATCAGAACCAGCACAATCAGTGGACGTACCAGCGAGAGTATACCAACTGGAGGGGGAACCCAAGGCAGGGTAGACCTTACCAAAGGAACGGAGATGGCAGGTGGAACAACACGAGGAACTATCGCCAAGATAATCAGGGAGACTATCGCAACGATTGGAATGAGCGGTACGTCGAATCACAGATGTATTTGGATGAGTTAAATGCCGAAGAGATGGAGAAAGAGAAGTGGGGGCGTGCGATGGCGAATAGGCAGAGCCCGGATAATCACCAAGGAGCGGGAGCAGAAAGCTTATTACGACAGCAGGAGAGGCGCGATGACAACCAGCGGAACTCAACGAATGGGTCCCAGGATTTAAAAAAACCACGAATGAACCAAAACCAGATAGCCTGAGAACGGAGGACACCAGGGAGCGGGAGGAGTCGATTGTTGCAAACATAGAAGAGTGGGTAGCATTCCCGGACGATTGCCTGGAGGAAGTGATGAAGGACCGAGGAAATGTCATCAGACAATTACCGATTATTTATGCACGTATTGGAGGTATTAGAGTGAGATGCTTAATTGACACAGGTAGCCAGGTGAGCTTAGTCACGGAAGTATTGTTGAAAGAAATCGGAAGTAAACAAACCGTTCCAATTATGCCTGTACCATTAATGAAAGTCAGAGGGGTCATTCCTGACAAGACCATAGTTTGCAAGCACCATGCATATTTAGACCTGGAGATATTAAACCACACATTTTCGCAAACATTCATCGTGATACCGAAGATGAATTATAACGTCATTTTGGGAACCAAATTTATCTGTGATTTTCATGCTGTGATTGACTTACATAATAACACTGTGAGTTTCAAACAAGTTGAGGGGTTGAATCATGTGGGTTTGAACATGGAAGAAAGTCCACTAGAGAGAGAGGCGAATACTTGGGTTATTGAAGAATGCTCTAATGAGGCGATCGGAGATAAGAACTTGACGGAGGAACGAGTAAGCCAGACAGCTGTGGTTGAAATTGACAGTCGAGATATTTCGCAGGAACTTTGGGTACATTTGGCGGAAGAAGAAATTAGCGGATCAAAATTTGAAATTTTACTTCAGGAGCGGCTTAAGGAGGCAATATTAGGGGAACCAGATAGAAGAAAATTAGAAGAAATTTTGAGACATCATAAAGGAGCTTTCGACACCATCCCTGGAAAAGTTTTAAATTTCCAGTATGCCATGCAAGTTATCGACTGGACCCCATTTAAGAGTAAATTGTACCCGATCCCAGAGAAACATTTTGCTCAGGTGAAGGACATCATTAGTAATTTATTAGATTCCGGCATGATAAGAAAAGCAGCAAACACGTACTTAAACGCAATATTGGCTGTGGCCAAGCCAAACGGATCAATTAGATTATGCCTAGACGCACGAGTTTTGAACAGTAAACTGCTAGTTGAGCATGACCAAGCACCAAGGATCAAGGATGTATTGAAGGGCTTCCGTGGGAAGAAGATTTATTCTAGCGTCGACTTAACAAATAGTTTCCACCACCTTGAACTTGAAGAAAAATCCCAACTATTGACGGGGTTTTTATTCGATAACCAAAGTTATATCTGGTCTCGCATGCCCTTTGGTGTGAAAACAGCTGGTTGTGCATTGACAAGAGCACTAGACAGGAATCTGACTGAGGAGGTCAAGAGCTTCACTACGAGATATGTTGATGACATACTTATTGCATCAGAAACAATTGAGGAACACTTGGTAAACCTAAACAAACTTCTGGATAACTTGAGAACCATGAATTTCAAAATTAATTTAAAGAAATCGCACTTTTGCCAGAGCGAGATTTTGTATTTGGGTCACATAATTGATGTTGAAGGCGTGAGGCCTAATTCGGCGAAAATTGATGCAATCAAGAAATTCCCCACACCAACTAAAGTAAAACATGTGAGAGCGTTTTTGGGAGTGACAGGTTTCTTCAAGGAGAATTGTCCAGGATACACGGAAACAGTAGCACCAATGCAAGAGATGCTAAAGAAGTCAAATCGATGGTCGTGGAATGAGGAGTGCGACAGGTCCTTTAGAGCTACGAAAGACTTACTGGAGAATTGTGTGAAGCTAGGGTATCCGGACTTCGAGAAGAAATTTATAATTCAAGCAGACGCTTCATTGATTGGGATCGGTGCTATGCTGTACCAAGAGGACGCTGAAGAACCCAAGAAAAGATCATATTTGGCATTTACGAGTCGTAAATTGAGGAAGCACGAGAGGAACTACACTGTAACAGAGCTTGAGTTGCTAGCGATTTTGTATTCACTTCAACGATGGCGTAAGATGATTTTCGGTTATTCCATTGTTGTCAGAACTGACCACCATGCACTGACATTCCAATTCAAGACGACGATGGCGAGTGAGAGAGTTACGCGTTGGTCCATTTACATACAGCAGTTCGACATTACAATAGAGCATTGCCCTGGAAGGATGAACATCATACCAGATGCTTTAAGCAGGAGTCCTGAAGATGAGAACGAGATAGCAGCGGAAGTTCACCATATAGCACTAACACCTAAGGCTCGTGAGTTTTTGGAAAAACTAAAGGAAATTCAGAAGGAACAAGAAGAAGACCCATGGATGATGATGATGATCAAATTTTACAGGAAGGAACTACAACCAGATTCACCTGAATATCGCGAAGCCCGTGCCAAGGAAGCGAAATTTCACTACTTGAATAACCTTTCGCATAAGTACGTGGATGAGGATCACACCAAACTGCGAATTCTAGTTCCAGCATCATTACAGAGAGGATTGACGTGGCATGTCCACGAGAGCCTAGCACATATCGGCACGGACAAAACAGAAGCGACAATAGGGGAAACGTTTACTTGGCCTAAGATGCGATATACCATAGTGGAAGTAATAAGAACTTGTGACGCGTGTCAGCGCACTAAACCAAATAACTTCATTTTGAAACAACCTCCAAAACCATTATTACCTCAAAAACCATGCGAGCTGGTCGCTATTGACTGTTTTGGCCCTCTGGTTAAGGGAATACGAGAGTGCCGACACCTTCTTGTATGTGTCGATGTGTTTTCCAAGATGGTAGTACTATGTCCTATCCAGAAGACGACATCAAAGCATCCTCAGCAGAATTCAGAACAAAGTCATTCCGATGCTTGGGAAGCCGGAATTTATCTTATCGGACCATGGTACTTATTTTACGAGCAATGTTTTTAGGCAAGGTCTAGAGGGCCTAGGGATAAAACATGTTTTGTCGAGCATTCGCCATCCTTGTGGGAATCCGAGCGAGAGAACGATTCGCTGTGTTGCCAAGTATTACCGAGTAATGATTCCTAATGATCATAATAAGTGGGTTGACAAAGTAGGAGATATTGAGATGTGCATGAACACTACTAAGCACGAGTCGACGGGTCAAGTCCCACTAGTTGTACACCACAATAGGTTGCCTGAGAGATCTTGGGACAAGATTATTCCATGCCCAAGGGATCCATTATTAGCACATGAGTTGCGAATTCAGCGAACAAGAGAGCACATGAGGAACCAAGCTGACCGAAGACTGAGGAGGTACAGGGGAAAGAAATTTCACCGTGAATTACAGGAACAGGAACTAGTGCTTGTTCGAATACCACCGATATCTGACCCTAAAAATAAAGTATTTGCAAAGTTCTGTCCAAAATTTATTGGCCCGTTCCGCATCATTAAGAATTTGGGTAACAATGCCTACAGACTTGAAGAATTGAGCACTGGCGCTAAATCTGTCTTCAATAGCGCGAATCTCAAGCCGTATTACAGAAGAGAACCATTTGGCGAATAAGCAGGACTATGAGTGCAGAATCACTATTGCAGAATTTTATTTCGAGAGCCAACACTCAAAAGTACGTGGCCGTGTAGCGCCTGGGGAGAGCGTGCTTTGTTTGTAAACAAGACAGCTGATCCGGCAGGAGTGGTAATCATGTGAGAAAGAGGGGAGGCCTAGCGAGACGTATGAATGACATTCCGGCATGGAGTGCGCACACTAATTGGGTCAGTGGTATGTACACTCAAGCAGTCGAGTGAGGTACTTACGAGATGTTGTCGTTACTACTGTGGATATTGTTTTTAAAATCAAAATCAATCACTTGCTTCGATTTTCAAACCCTTGCTGAGGATAAATGAACCCTCATTAATCTGCGATGAATAAGTATTCATGATTTATTATTATTATTACTGGTGCCCAGGCAGTACATGTGGAAATTGACAAAGGGGAAGGCAAGTTGGTGTGTTGCAATGATTACCACAGAGGCAGGCTTGGTAGTTATTCTTGATGACGACCGGGTAAGCCGAGTTCAAGGATAAATTGTGAACAACGCGCACCAAAATTGGAATCATTAGGGGATGGTCACGAGTGAGTTTCAACCGACCTAGGAATGAATCACCCAATCAGATGAGACCACGCCAAAACCACGGGATGGGTGGCGTACCCTGTAAAAAAAGGCGCGGAAACGCTTATCTGAAGAACCGCCGATCCAAAATAATTCCGCATAAGTGCGCTGAGACGTTTGAATAAAATGATGAAGATTGATACTAGTCCCATGTTTGTGAGATGAAAACTCTAGAATATTTTTCTTAATTCTCCCCACTCCACCTCATTCTGTCAGTTTCCAATAAATTGATCGAGGAGAAGCTGTTTCGGAGACATCTGTTTTGAGCTCTGGTGAGCAAGGGTCACGTCAGTCTGCGTCACGATTTACCGCTCTTAATAATCATACTAGTGACAACAACTGTTTTGAGCTCTGGTGAGCAAGGGTCACGCCAGTCTGCGTCGCGATTTACCGCTCTTATTAATCATACTAGTGACAATTGTATTGAGCTCGGGTGAGCCAAGGTTCACGCCAGTGTGCGTCACGATTTTCAGCTCTTAATGGGCAAGATTTTACTAACATTCCATTAGTGCTCAAAGCGAGCAAGGTTCACGTAGAGCTGTAGAGATATCTAGCGAGATAAGGACTGCGAGACAGTCATGTTTAAAACTTGTTTTTCAAGCCAGTGACGATGTGTTTAAAGTGTATAATTTATGTAAATTTTGTATTGTATTTTTCATGTGATAATTGTGCGTGTGTAAGCGAATGCTAAGCTAGGGAAAGTCTTCGATCATTAATCGCATAGGACATAACGTGAGTGAAAGTAGTAACTTGCAGCGATTATAGCCAGGCAATTTTTATTAACATTGAACATTTCTGTCCAAGAGACTACGCCAAGATGTCCGACGTTTGGTCAGGAGACGGAATGATGTGCATCGCTTCTTCTACGACGTCGACGATGGAGGGCTGATTTCCCGTAGGGAAATCAGCCGGGACGGAGGTTATATGTTTTGCAAGCTGATACGGTGATGTACAAAAATTGATTTACTCAATTTGTAGTTAGATAAGGCGGGGGAACGTTGTAAATAATTCATTTATTTCTTTTTCTTGTATAGATTTTTTTGTGCACCGACACTATTGTTTTTAAATGTACGTTGGCGCGTGGCCAAAGTTGTTTGTTGTATATTTTTCTTTGGAGTCATATTTAGTGTACACGGCGCGTGTACTTGATTTTATCCATGCGGATGCGAAACTCGTTACATTCGATAAGTGGTGCTTTATTAAAGTTCATATTTTTGATAGGAAAGGGATGTAATTTTTGTAAGATGTTTGCTGAACAGGTTATTAATCATAGTAGGGTTGCCGAGCGCAACAAATTAAGATGCAATTGTAGAACACCTTAGTTCTAATTTTTTAGATTTTTTTGAGTCCTTTTCAGGTTCGTTAGTCACAGCCTAGAACGGAAGCACGAGCCGGTGGAAAAATATTTATGTCATTTATTTCAGGTTTCTGTCAAACCCATACGAGTGATTCTGTGTGTGTTCTGGTGTCAAGTGTGTGTTTTGATTCTACGTGAAGAGGGGTATATGGTGCTACCGCCCTCATACTTGTTGTTGTTTTATTTTTGATGGAAAGGCAGTGCGCTCCGAGGAGGCTACTGTACCTTGTCCAATGCTGATTCTTGGATTTCCTAGGGGAAATGCTGAGATATATTTTTGTTCTGACACACACACGCGTATATATTGTGCTTTGGGGCACGTTTCTTCGAGACTCGATCCCGTGCCTTGGGAGGTCGAGGTTATTTGACACGTGGGTTGACAGATGTGCAGATTTCCACTTAGCGCCCGTCTAGCCTTGGTGACTTATTTGTTAGGCAGTCCTGTTGTCCAACTGACCCCTATTAAGCCATCATTAGCAAACCTGTTCTTTTGTGATGGTTATTTGGACCATAATTAATTGGGGAGTTCGCCACGTTTGTTACGGATTATTGCATGTCGTATGGATAGAATATTGTGTTAATGATGTAAATGTTGGCTTTGAGCCTAGTGATTTTCTATGACCCAGTTCATGTTTGTTTTTGTGTGTGACACCCGTGTGGTGTAGTTGTATTTACTTGTAAAAATGACGGCGGTCATATGTGTTTTTTTTTTTGTTGGTCACGTGTTAACTTACTTGTGTTGATTTTTGAGAAGTCCTAATTTTAGGCAGTAATGTTTTGCTACTGCAGTTTTTTTAATTCCAATTTCAAGCGGAAATTATTTGTTGTTTACTTAGTATAGGAAGTGTCGGGTTAGTTTTTAAGTTGAGTATAGTTGTTCCCCGCATCTGTCTAGCTCTAAGCAATGCAGATTCGTCTTCTGAAAGTTTATCCGGATGATGACGAATCATGCATTCATTTGTACTCATCGTTAAGCATGTAGAACTGCACACACGTATACATTGTCATTGCAGATTTTGGGACATTTGGTCCGATTAATTATCTCTCCTGAGATTAGGCCTAGTATGGCAAATTAATTTATTCAGTGGGAGTCATTTTTGGGAGTTTTGCTTGTTTATTTCATTTTGTAAATAGCTCATCTGTCATTAAATTCATTTGTTTTAACCCTGGCTTCACTTTTTCCTGCATGTTATTTTGTTATATGTTACCCTGCATGTTATGGAAGCGCTTTAACAACAACTTACGAAATGGACTGTTACACCCCCCGAAACTGAGTCTCATAAGCTTCTTTGCAAGGGTTCAGTATGCAAGGTATTTCAAGACGGGGTACAGACCAAGAATCGTAGCAATGGAAAGCAATGAAAGTGATTTGGTGGCTGGTCAAGAAGAGGGCTTGAAGTTATGGAAGGACTATTTTGAAGAATTGTTGAATGTCCCTGAGGGAAAAGAAGTGACTGAGGAAACAAAGCCATATGAAGGACCCCAACCAAATGTGGAGGAGCCTACAATGAAGGAAATGGATGAAGCTCTAAAGCAAATGAAGAACAGCAAAGCTCCAGGAACCGACGGCATGGCAATAGAACTGCTAAAACAAGGTGGAGAAGCATGCAGAAAAGCACTGTATCGATTGATACTGCAAGTATGGAGAAATTAAAAGATGCCCAATGAATGGCAACAAGCAGTAATATGCCCAATATATAAGAAAGGAAAAAGAACCAAGTGTGAGAATTACATTATTATGTAGCGCATACAAGATTCTTGCGCGCATTCTCTTACATAGGCTACTACCATACATAGAGGAAAATCTTGAAGAACACCAGGCCGGTTTCCGGAAAGGCATGTCAACAACAGACCAAATATTCATACTCAGACAGATAATTGAAAAGACGTGGGAATTTGATAAGAAGGTATACTGCCTATTTATTGACTTCAAAAAGGCCTATGATAGTGTCAACAGAGAAAGCATCTGGAGGATAATGGAAGAATCGGGAATACCTTCGAAACTGATCGGGCTGACAAGAATGTGCATTGAGAAAACGGAATGTAAAGTGAGAGTTGAAGGCAGGGAATCTGAATGTTTTACTGTGGAGACGGGTGTCAAACAGGGAGATTGCATATCGCCCAGCCTGTTTATCTTGGTTTTGGAAAAAGCCCTAAAAAGAGCATCTTCAATTGGAAGAGGTAGGATTGGAGGTGGTGAAGTGAAACTCTTAGCGTTTGCCGATGACATTGTGGTTTTAGCGGAGGAGGAAGAGGAACTAAAAATAACAGCTAAAGTTCTAATAGAAGAAGCACAAAGAGTGGGTCTGAGGTTCAATCAAGATAAGAGAGAGTATATGATTGTAACCAGAAACAATGAAGAGGAAACAGAGGGAGTACTGGCAATAGAAGATATGGAATTTAGGAAGACTAGGTCTTTCAAATACCTAGGGAGTACAGTCAATGCCAACAACAACATGGAGGAGGAAGTAATGAACCGGCTAAAATCTGCAGAGAGGTGTCTTTTTTCAATGAATAAACTATTTACCAGCAGGCTATTAACGAAAACAACAAAACTCCGCATTTACAAGACAATCGTGAGACCAGTATTAATGTATGGGGCGGAAACATGGACACTGAGCAAGAAAATGGAGATAAAAATTATAACTTTTGAAAACAAGGTATTAAGAAAAGTTTTTGGGCCAGTATCTGAAAATGGAATCTTTAGAAGAAGAACAAATATTGAAATACACACGCTGTTTAATGAACCCGATGTGACAGCTGTAATAAAGAGCAGAAGAATTGAATGGCTGGGACATGTCCTGAGAAGGGAGGAGAAAATGGTGAAGACAGTGCTAGAAGGGAAGCCACAAGGTACGAGACCCCTGGGTAGACCAAAACTGAGGTGGATGGATGGAGTCAAAAAAGACCTGGAGACACTGGGAGCCAACGAGAACATGACTAGCAACAGAGACCAATGGAAGAGACTAAAGAGTGAGGCAATGAACCGACTTCGGTTCGTGTGGCCAACGAAGTAAGTAAGTACTATTGTAAACGTGAATATATATTTTGAATGATGAGAAATTTCCCATTATTTACATTTTTATATACTTTGATGATAAGAATTCTGCTTTTTTTTTTGTAAAAATAAAAATTTTAGAACCTTGTGATAGTATTATTTTATTTTATTTACCCCTATACCTTTTAGAATTAGGAGTAAGTTGATTGTAAATCAGTAATTTGATAACTTAATAACGTAATTTGCCGAAAAACTTCAAAAATGGATTTGAAACGCTTATAGGACACAAAAAATGGTATTGAAACACATTCATTGTCTGCTGGTAGAATAGGTTATTCAGATAATAAAGTTAGCTTTAACGGTAGGGTTTGGCAAGTGCCACTTACTTACTCCATGGCGCTACAACCCGGGGTGGGTTTTGGCCTCTTGGACAACTGCTCTCCATGTTGGTCTATCCATCGCCTTGCTCCTCCATCCTCTCACTCCCATTGCGACGAGGTCTGCAGTCACACCATCCAACCATCTCTTCTTAGGACGTCCTTTCTTCCTCCTGGAGAATAGCCTCCCTTTCAACATTCTCTTGGGCATCTGGCTCTCCGGCATCCTCTATATATGTCCCAACCATTGGATTCTCTGTGCCTTTATAAACTTTACGATATCTTGTTTTCCAATCAATTCGTTTAGTTCATGGTTATATCGTATTCTCCATCCATCTTCCTCTCTAACAGGGCCGTATATTCTTCGCAGTATTTTCCTTTCAAAACACTTCACAGTATTCTCATCATCCATAGTTAATGTCCAAGCTTCAGAGCCATAGGTTACTAAAGTGCCACTTATTATGTAAAAATAAACTTGGCCCCCACTAATAAAAATGTTGTGCACCCCTGGTCTTAACGAACGAATAGACCTGATGATGCAATGAAAACTTCTGACGGGAAGATCCAAAGAGAACTTTTTGAAGGAAATAGTATACCAGAGGTGTAAACACAGACACATGTCGCTCGGAAATGTGGGACAATATCCGTCCCGGATATTAACTGTCCGGGACGTGTGACATTTAGCACGAATACGGGACTGTCCCGTAAAATCCGGGACGTCTGGCAACCCTGTTAAGGAGGCACCAACATGATGGATTGGTACAGCTTTCTCGACCAGGTAAATAACTATAGCAAATTCTCTTTGGTATCCTGCCGTGCCTTTGAGGGTTAGTGGATTGGGCTCGTCACGTGATTTGACCCATATGTATCCAACTTTTAGCTAGATCACGAGATTCCTGTTTGCAATATTATCTTGTAAGTCCTTGCATCAATAGACTACGCTGACATATTAGAAGCAATTTCCAATGATAAATTTCCTGCTCGCACAGTGTTACAATGAAATTATTTTATCAGAAACAATAGCCAGGAGCAACGTTTGACAGCTGATATTGTATTCATATGTTGTGATGGTAATTGTCTTTCCAGAGCTTGATTTATTCGTCTCGTCTCTCTACACTGCTCTAGCAGACACGCGAATAAATCATATTGATGTATTTTAAGTCCTCAATTTTTCATTCCGCTCCGGGTGAATTGGATATAGGATAAGCCTGCAGCTCGGTACTAACAACATGTAATTATTACTGATATGTTCAATTGAAAATCATTTTATACCGGCATACTCTGGTGGGAATAGAACAAGTCCTCTAAACCCTTAGCTATCTCTTATACACAATAAGCAAATATTCGTGAATTTACGAACGACGGGGAAAGACATTTCTTTCACTTTCTTTTGCCACTCTCCTGTCTTCCATCTTTCTTGTGCCACTCTCCTGTTTTCCATCTTTCTTAAGCCCTTCTCCTCTCTTACATCTATCTTTTGCCTCTCTGCTCACTTTCATCTTTCTTGGGCCTCTCTCCTCTATTCCATCTTTCTTGTGCCACTCTCCTCTGTTTCATCTTTCTTGATCCATTTCTCCTGTCTTCCATCTTTCTTGTGCCTCTCTCCTCTGTTTCATCTTTCTTGAGCCATTTCTCTTTTATTCCAACTTTATTGTGCCAATCTCCTGTCTTCCATTTTTCTTGAGCCCATCTCCTCTTTACATCTTTCTTGTGCCACTCTCCCCACTTTCATCTTTCTCGTGCCACTCTCCTCTTCTTCATCTTTCTTGTGCCACTCTCCTCTGTTTCATCTTTCTTGATCCATTTCTCCTGTCTTCCATCTCCCATGTGCCCCTCTCCTGTCTTCCAGCTTTCTTGAGCCCATCTCCTCTCTTACATCTTTCTTGTGCCTCTCTCCTCACTTTCATCTTTCTTGAGCCACTCTCATCACTTTCATCTTTCTTGGGCCAGTATCCTCTCTTCCATCTCTTTTGAGCCTCTCTCCTCACTTTCATCTTTCTTGAGCCACTCTCCTCACTTTCATCTTTCTTGAGCCAGTATCCTCTCTTCCATCTTTATTGAGCCACTCTCCTCACTTTCATCTTTCTTGAGCCACTATCCTCTCTTCCATCTTTCTTGAGCCACTCTCCTCACTTTCATCTTTCTTGAGCCAGTATCCTCTCTTCCATCTCTCTTGAGCTCTCCTCACTTTCATCTTTCTTGAGCCACTCTCCTTTCTTCCATCTTTATTGTGCCACTCTTCCATCATTCTTGTGCCACTCTCCTCTCTTCCATCTTTCTCTTGCCACTCTTCTCTCTTTTATCTTTCATTTGCCAATCTCCCCTCGTTCATCGTTTTTGTCAACCTCCCTTGGTCAACATTTGCTCTCTTTCGACCCCGATTGTGTTAAGGAAAGGAAGGAAGCTTGTAGTTTAACGTGACCGTTAATCTCGCGATCATAAGCCACGGGACCTTCGTTTTACGTGGAATCCGAACCACAGGACATGGCATTTCACTTCGAAAATCTCACATGCATTGACCGGGAATCGATCCCGGACCACCTTGGTGAGAGGCATACAGCTTGACCGCTGCGCCACCACGCCCCCAAAACGATTGTGTTAAGGTATCCAAACTTAGAGTGTCTTTAATTTTTCTGCCAATATTTGGCCCTCATCTTTTCTTTCTTGATACTATTATTTCAGACTGGTTCAATGCAGCATTTCATGCCTCCTTGTCTTAAGTTAACGTATCATCTTTAAATAGCTACCACACCCTTCACACAAGGCAAGGATATATAACCATCTGAACCCTGTGTCACAAAATATCGGTGAATGTAGTTAGTTATTAATGTTTTAAGGGGTGGAACAGCGAGGTCATCTGCCCCAACGGTAAACGTAGCTCTCTCAATTCAGGAAGACAAACTTCATAAATTTCGTTGTTTGAAATTCTGTTCTCCATCTGTGCTAATAGCTCAAGAGATGGATAGGAGATGGTTTAACGTTGGAGCAGAATGGCGACAGGATTGGAACAACGCTGCTCCGGAGGACCTCTTCACTTTATTATTGGTGTGTGTTTGAGTCTTCAGTCTTAAGACTGGTTTGGTGAAGCCCTCCATGCCTCCATGTCCTGAGCTAAACGTTTCATCCCTCATAGCTGCTACTCCCTACATTCGAGTTAATCTAACCGTGGTCCATCCTTCCATATCTATGTGTGCTATTCCTGCATGCCTTAGAAAGTGTTCTACCAACCTATCTCTTCTCTTAATTAATGTACACCAGAAAATTCTCTCCATCATCACCCGTCTTAATAACTCATCATTTTTACTCTCTTTATCCATCTACCGTAATCCTGATCATGCTCCTGTAACACCACATTTCAAATGCTTCCATTCTCCTCTCTTCTGCTGTGAAAACGGTTCAAGTTCCTTGAAACAGACAATGCGCATCATCAGTGGTACAGTAAAATCTACTTCCCTTGCCTGGGCTGAGTCACCGAGACAAAGGAGATATAACCATCTGATCCATGAGTAAAAAAAAAAAAAAGATACGAACCTTACAGTAATCGCATATGATGTGTAATATCTGACATGATTGTTATCCTACTATGAAATTGAGATGAAATGTATGTGAAGTTATCTGACATGTTATCCTACTCGTATACTACACAGCTTGGAAATTCTTAGCATTTTAATTTACGCTCCGTTTTCATACTGGTACAATGATGAATGTATAGATTGAATTGGAGATATGCTACTGTCACACTTGTTAGAACAAACATCACATATTATATTGTAAATTAAGAGGAGGAATGAAACCATGGTCTCTAGCCTATCTATAGACTACTAGAAATAATGTTCGATACAATCAAATTTCCCAACTCCTGCTTGGTGCAAACTATTGTAATTAAAATTAGATAAATCGTAATTTCATGTAGATTCCGTTAAAATGACGCATTTATGATATATATCGTTTAAATCGATAATCCGGTAGGAAAAATAATTGCCGGGAGTGGGGTTTGAACCTGAGACATCATGATTCGCAGACCCACGCAGTCATTACAACCACAGACATTTGGAGTACAAGAGAGGTACTCATTTTCACGTGTCGGTAATATGTTTTTAATTTATTTTTTATTTAGTCAATTTACCCTCTAGGTTGGTGGTTCCCACGGACTCAGCGAGGGAACTCACCACTACCGCCTCTATGGGCAGTGTCCTGGAGCTTGGAACATCTGGTCGGATGGATACAACTGGAGGCGGCCTCACCTGCAAAGCGAACAGGGGCCTCATGAGGGATAGGAAGGGATGGAATATTGGGATGGATAGGCTAGGAACAGGGAAGGAGGCGGCCGTGGCCTTACAATAGGTACCATCCCGGCATTTGCCCGAAGACGAAGTGGGAAACCACGGAAAACCACTTCGAGGATGGCTGAGGTGGGAATTGAACCCCCTCTACTCATTTGGGCCACCCGAGGCTGAGTAGACCCCGTTCCAGTCCTCATACCACTTTTCAAATTTCGTGGTAGAGCCGGGAATCGAACCCAGGACCTCCGGGGCGGCAGCCAACCATGCTGACCGCTACGCTACGGAGGCGACGTCGGTAATAATATGGAAGTATTTGTTATGCTCCATTAATATTTAATGAATATTTTTACACCAAAGAACGACAACTTTATGATGATCTATTGTAGAAATATCTGTAATGGCGCCTCCAAACCCCAGCGGGATGCCATCTAGCAGTGAGCTCGTGAATTGGCATCCCCGAGTGATCACGCCATCTACAAATAGAAGTTATGTAAATCGGCAATGAATAAGCTCAGTTAAAGAATGTCAAAGGAAAAATTAGGCCAATAATAATAATAATAATTATTATTATTATTTATTTATATAGCGCATGGCTTTTAGTGCCGGGAGTGTCCGAGGACAAGGATTTTAACGCTCTTAAAAAATCCGACGACTTCGGCCGGGTTTGAACACAAGGGACACAAAATTGGAAAGCCACTGGACCAGACGATATCCATAATTTCTGGATGAGATACTTCACCTGCACCCTCGAACATCTTGCCCACCACTACAGTAAATTCCTTGCAAATCCAGAACTGATACCCTCCTATCTGATGCGAGGTAAGACATACCAAGATGCTGTTATACTCCAAGTGCGTGTAGACTTTATGTGCAATGCATGATGTAAATAGTTTATAAAGATTTCACAGGCAAGTGACTGGCCCATAGTCTACTTTGCAGGGTCTACAGTTCATCACCTTTCGGCAGTAGGTACTGGAATTGTTCCTTTGACCACTACACTGCAGCTTTAGGATCTCCAGATTGGAAGCACTGCACCATTCATTCAGGAAACTGAATGTGACATATAGGGAGGAGAATTATATCTCAATGAATAATGATTATGCCAAAGACTTCTTGTGCTTTTGCTGCACCAAAATTTTTTTTTAAATAAAAATCCAAATAGTTTGAGGAATACAAAAACATATTTAATAATAAAAATATTGGACAAATAATAATAATAATATACTAATATGGGCACCATCCACTTTGAGGAACAACTGGATACATTCTTGCAGGTGATTTGAATCATGTCTCAGTCATTTCGTCGTACAGATATTCAGTGACGAGCCGATAACCTCATAAGTAGTCTTGAAGGCCAAGTATCACATTAAAGATTCAAGCTCTAAAATACTACAAACATTACCATCTGTTCAATCTTCGTGCTATTTACTTATGTGCCAAAAATAACAAACGGGCCATCTTTCAAATCTAACATATGCGTGATGGCTTCTTGAAATGAGCAGTTCTTTCAGCGCCAAAGATGTGTACTTACATGGGAGTTGCCACCTTTCACAAACAAGTGGCTATATTTCTCACACGTTCTGAGTGCGTTCAACTCATCTTCGGTTGATGGCAGTTAGTGTTTTAGTTCAGTCGTGGCTCTTGACTTTAAAATTGGTGACGGCTCTCAATGAGAACATGACCTATCGGTAGTTAGGGCCTTAGATAGGTATAAATACTCTTTCCAAGTAGTTGGAGACCGACCATAGTGAGGTAAATTTTGGGGTGATGCTTTCCTAAGACAATTAAATAGAATATATCAGAAAACTAGCACTAATGCCTGAAGAATCGTTTCTTGGGTTCGAGTGTTTGGCCAATAAGGGAGTCTAGCGAAACCACTACCACTCCAATATCATGGAGTTTTGTGACGGAAATATTATAAAGCAAGTTTACAGGAATTTAGCACACCCAGACCTTTTGAGAAAGTGCCTTCATGGCAAAACTCAGAATGCTAATGACGCATTCAATAATGTTTTGTAATCATGAATTCTAAAAAAAGCAGTGTTTGTTGCTGCTAAAACACTTCAGTTAGGACTATATGACGCTGTTTTATCATTCAATAGACATTTATGATGGACATATTGTTACAAATTAATCAAAGGTTTAGGGGATTATTGATGAACATTGACATTGAGATGAATTGAAATTGATAACATTTGAACATTACTCTACGATAAAGTCATACATAACTTGTACTGTATATATTTTCTTCAATTTACTACACACAATTTATTTAAGTTTATAGTTTATCAGTGTTAATCAATCCACGAATTAAATAATTATTTAAATAATAATATGTGTGAAATTTCAAGTGTATTTTTAGCTGATTAGTTACTGGGGAAGTGAAATATGAGAAGTTTCATATTTAAAATTTTGTGTTAATCCAAAAGCTGAAACAGTGAAAAGTGCAGTGAGATATATATTAAATTCAAATTCAGCTTACCCAACGAACGATTGAACTTCAATTTCAATTGCACATAACCCCAGAGAGAGAGAGATTAAGTCAAGACGATCAATTGGTAGTATAAGACTTATGGATCCAAGATCCTAACTTAAGATAAGACCAATTAGATCCAAGGAGGGTTTTTAATATTTTTTTATTGTGTGTGTTTGTCTGCTCTTAAAATAAAAGAGAACATTTTATCTTAGAAAAACTATATTTTTCCTTCAGATTCGAGCTTGTTCCTGATTGAATAATACGATCCTATTTTATTTGGAATTATATGTCCTAGTAAACCTTTCTCACCTATCCCATTAAACGACCCGAGATACATGATCTCTTGCCAGCCCGAGCTTACAGTTGATTTTTGATTAGATCTTTCCAGATATATATTTCAGGGACTCCTAAATAATTTGTTAATTCACTGTATCGTTTCCTGGACATCACGTTCTGATTGCCGGGCCGACGTGACATCTGGGAAACGGTTACAATACTATGAGTGTAAGAATTGATCAGCATGAAAAGTTCTACCCTAAAGTCCCCGACAGCATATTTCTATCTTTAATACATCGCCAACGATAAGCATTTTTACGTTATAATTTCTTCCAACAATCTCCATTCAGTGGAAATTTAAATTAATATCTTCGGAGCGAGTTTACGAGCTAGCAAGCGAGCCTATCAGCACAGCTGCGGTCACAACTAAACTGAAGTGTTATCTACTGCACGGGCGTCCCAATCTCTTCTTATTTATAAAGTGAAGTCTATTCTATTGAATGCCTACCCCTTATTAATATAGTTTCCAATGGGGTCGGGGATGAGATGCGATGAATTTCCACGTGGCTGATGGTTCCTACGACCGGATGCCCTTCCTGATGCCAGCCTCACGAGAGGAGTTAATGAGAGATGAAATGAGTGCAGATGAATGAAAGTTCAATTATAAGTAGTTCCAACATAGGCTACCAGACGCAACTGTCCCCCAGCGGTAAACGTTGGAACTTGATTGAGCGTTTCTCATCAAATAACCAACAAATTTAGCTGCCCACTACCAATTGTAGTGGTAGGTTCCTTTTCATGCCATAAATCTATGACATGGGCCCACCGGCTTTACTTCCCCTCCGAAGGGAGGCACGCTGAAGGATTTTAACGCTCTTAAAAATCTGACGACTTCGGCCGGGTTTGAACCCGCAATCTTGATCTAGCAGTTCATCATGCTACCGTCTACGCCACCGAATTAGCTACTTATTTAAATAGTGCAGTACCTACTAATTACAGTAAAACCTCGCTAATTAGTGCTCAACTCGATATATCATAACCTTATTGCTTTTACTATGAAAGGAATAAATAAAACCACGTACAACATTCCTGCTTATTAACCCAACAAAATGTAACTGCGAAATAAATTTCCTCAAAACGCTGTTTTATCGACCATAATATTGTGGATGCAAGAACAACATAGGCTACAGCCATTTTTGAAATAGAACACATCTAATTGATCGTTCGATAATTCACAAACATCAATTATTATTCGTGTGTACAACGTCGATTTAGTTATCACTCGAGACCTGCACATTAGAGGACGCCCATCTCACAGCGTGGGCTGATGATTTTTTTAAAGATGAATCTTGTTTGTTTTTAAAGATGTTTTGTTTACTTATTTGAATTAAAAGTTCCGCTAAATCGAAGGCTTACTATCCTAGTCCAGTTGTGCCGTAGTCTCCACACAATATCTGTTCCTGGTGACAGCTGTGCTTTCTTGTGTCTCAACTCGTTAATGAAGACATTCATTGACTCAGGCCTTTAGAGCAGGCACATTGAGACACCAACGCTTTGTGTCGGAAGTGTAGGTAGACGGCCATAAAAGTTAGAGTTGCACCCTCTTAAAACATTGCAGTCGTCGCTCCGTATTGCGCCTCATACGGCTTGAAATATAACGTGTCAACACCCCAGACAGAGACTGGAGTATCACTGTTTGTTTAGACCATGAGGGACGCGCCCACAATCCGTAATCGTTTTAATACTGTTGGGCGTTGTAGACCTACGTAATCCTTGCTTCGGGTAGCTCTTTTCTTGTTGTACGCTCGTAGTTAGGAGGGTAGCAATGATGGTTCCCACACCGGCTATGTCAAGGTATTTAATCCTTTAGTGATCTCTATATTTACCACCTGTTATAAGGACAATTTATGTTGTCAAAGACGCTGATGGGTGAACATATCAACGTTATTTTCTTGTGGAAGTGTGAATATTTCTGAAAATCAAATATTATGTTTTTATCTTCATGAACTAAGGTGATTGTAAAAATTATTAGACTTCTTCTTCTTTCCTCGATTTTGGCCATCCTTGGACCGTGTAAAACAACTCATTGCATTCACTGTCTCTTATCTTCTTTATCCTTTCTTGCCTTCCAGTAGTTCTTCATTACTTCACTTTGTGTTTCTTCTCTCTTCCGTCCATATGTTAACCCGCTTCTTCTTTTCCTTCTCCTGGAAACCCTTCAAATTCTTGATCATATTTCTGAAAAGTGGTTTGTCCTAAATAATATCTATTGTTAGGCTGCGTGGCGCAGTCAGTAGAGGCGTCGAGCTTCTAACCGAAAGGGAGTGGGCTCGATCCCCACCCAGGTAGTGGATTTTAGAAACAAAACTACCACTTTCGGAAACGCAAATAGCCCTGGGGTTCACTTAGCCTACTCCAGAAATGAGTATCAGGTTAATTCCTGGGAGCAAAGACGGCCGGGCGTGGGGCTGACAACTCTATCCCATCTAGTGCCGATGTCACAAAAAGCGGAAGCCTCTAGCTTCCACTACTCCGAGGGCCTCCATGGCCTGTACGGAGTTGGCTTTGTTTTTACCATCTCTTCCATATCTTTTTTAGACTATTTATTAGACTATTTTTAAATAAAAACATTTTTTTTAAAACAAGATGTTCAGTAAAGAACATATAGCCTACTTTCTCCTAAATGCATGAGTGTTGTTATAACTCTTTGTCCTTTTCAGGGAGTTGAATTGAATGTTGGTTGTAGTAGCTTGTTGAAACACAACGTGTTATACGGATATTAAACATGAATATGAGGTTCTCTTTGCTAGTACTACCTCTGTACAAAATTTCATTCAATTCGGTTCCACCGTGTTTGAATTGATATGGTGAATCGATTCGCACACATACATGGTCGCTATCTGCAAACTATTAATCTGATGACCTTGTAGTTCAGTCAAAAGATGCTTCCCACAAAATGGTAGGTTGCTGCAAAATTTGGTTGAGCTCAAATAATTAGGTTGGTCGTAATTTGATTTAAGCTTTTAACATTTGGGTGGCCGCCATTCCGTTTCCGTGAAGATGGCGGCAATATAAAACATGACTCTGAGGTGCCCTTTGCTACTGCTACATCTGTACCAAATTTCGTTCAATTCCGTTTTACCGTGTTTGAATTGATAGGGGGAATCGATTTGCACAAATACATGGCTGCCATATGCAAACTATTGGACTGATGACCTTGTAGCTTGACAAAGAATGTTTCTCACCTAAAGGTATGTCGTTGCAAAAATTGGTGGAGATCAGATTATTAGGTTGGTCGTAATTTTATTTAATCTTTTAACATTTGGGTGGCCGCCATTACGTTTCCGTCAAGATGGCGACGATATAAAACATGACACTGAGTTGCCTTTTGCAAGTGCTACCTCTGTACCCAATTTCGATCAATTCGGTTGCACCGTATTTGAATTGATAGGGGGAATCGATTTGCACACATACATGGCCGCTATCTGTAAACTATTGGGCTGATGACCTTGTCGTTTAGTCAAAAGATGCTTACCAAATAATGGTATGCTGTTGCAAAATTTAATAGAGATCAGATGATTCGTTTGGTCGTAATTTGATTTATGCTTTTAACATTTAGGTGGTCGCCATTACGTTTCCGTCAAGATGGCGGTGATATAAACATGACACTGAGGTATCCTTTGCTAGTGCTACCTCTGTACCAAATTTCGTTCAATTTGGATTCACCGTGTTTGAATAGATAGGGGGAATCGATTTGCATACAAACATGGCCGCCATCCACAAATTATTCGGCTGATGACCTTGTAATTTGGTAAAAGGATTCTTCATATACAAAGCTATAATGTTGCAAAAATTGGTAGAGATCACGTGATTCGTTTGTTCGTAATTTGAACTAAGCTTTTAACATTTGGGTGGCCGCCATTACGTTTTCGTCAAGATGGCGGCGATATAAAACATGACACTGAGGTGTGCTTTACTTGTGCTACCTCTGTACCAAATTTCGTTCAATTCGGATTCACCTTATTGAGTATACACACTCACACACAGACTCACACACACACATACGCACACAGGCAGACACACAATTTTTCGCCCTGTGTTGATCTCATAAGTCTACTTTCATTTTTTGCAAAAATTGAAAGTAGGCTAAAATGTATAAAAATTACTTTTTGTTAAAATATATGACATGTCGTTGATTGTTTATGTTAACAACAACCAAATAAGAGTCAGTGACAGAGGTGGACAAACATCAATCAAATGAGAAGTGTTTCGAAAAAAGAATTCCTGGATTGAATTCTTGTTCAATGCTTACGATTTACGACAGGAACAATTATTATGTTTTACATTTCTTCAGCCTAGTTCTCACAAAGAAGGTACATTATTTAAAAATATATGATACAATATACTTTAATTAATTAAATGCCTGTTTCGCTTCTGTGAGAGCGCAGTGAAAGGAGCAAAGTACATCGATTAGTCGACAAAAGAATTAATCAACTTTTCGACCAACGATCGATCGATTAAGTACGTCAGCCAAAGGTCGTCTAATAGAGTTCTCAGCCAGATGGCAGTGTAAACGGAATGTGGAAATCACGGAGGAGATAGCTTAAATGACTCCAACTCAAAAGATAAACACCAGGTAGCTGTGTCTATAAGCTTTATCTTCTTTTCTACGTATTATTATTACTATTATGACTAGGGCTCGGATTTTTAGGTGCTAAAAATCTGGAAAATATTCATTTTTTATGGATTAAAGATAACTCAAATATGTGACAACAAAGTAAAAATATTTAATTATAATTTAGTTTATTAATGTGAATATAAACAATATGCAGTACTCACGAATGCAATTTATTCTGTGTCACTGACTGCTGAAGCATAACAATACACAACGAGATACATGTTTAGGTTGTCCATCACAAATGACCGACGATTATCGCGGAACACTTAAGACTATTCTGAAGGCGCGAAACTGCGGCAATATGATTCTTCCCCTTGAGGTGTTGTGTAACTTGAGATCGCTGATCAGCCTTGATTGCTTTCCCACATGGTTGGCAGAACAGAACGCCCCTATCGGAAGTAGAATTATATTTAAATTCTGCAACAGACGATAACTTCTAATTGTTTTTACAATATGCATCGTAGAACAGCCTTACAATTCACAGTGCCAGAAACGAACTGCATGTGAGTGACACTGAATCCAGATAGCTGTGTGATGGGGAGGTCTAGAACGTGGTGCAATATGGCTATGGATAAGGAAATCCCCGGCTTCCACAGTGAGTGGCACGGGATAACATGTTAAGACATACGCTCTGCATGAAGAATAGACAGCTGACAGGTTCTTCCTCGTTGAAGTAACACACAACAAAAATGCAATAAACTGAAAGATCTAGCAAACTGATTTTTAAAAATGTAAATATTATGTCTTGTTATGTGCTAGTAAGTGAAAATCAGGAATTTATGTATTTATAGAAAAAATTCTTAAAATTTGTATTTGCATAAAAAACATATTTATTTACCTAAAAATCCGAGGCCTAGATATGACAGTATAAGGTTACGCTATCTCTGGAGACGCTTACAACTCCTTTCTATTCTTCTCTCGTTCACTTCTTGGTGCAGTGGATAGCATCATTGGCTGTCGCCCTGGATGTCCAGGTTCGATTCCCGGCCCTGCCAAAAATTGTATCTCTGGTCTGAGCGTTGGAACGGGGTACAATCATCCTCGTGAGACAAAACTGAGAAGATGTGGGTTCGATACCCACCTCAGCCATCTTGCAAGTGGTTTTCCGTGGTTTTCCACCTCTACTCCAGGTGAATCCCTGAATGATCCCTAATTCAAGGCCAAGGCCGTCTTCTTCCCAATCCTCATCTGAATTACAACTATACACACTAATACAGCCATCACAGTTACACGATTATCCGTCAAATTCCACACACACACACACACACACACAAGTACACGGGGAAACAAGACCACGAAGTCGCAAAGCCCGTCAATGAATCATCAACAACAACACATTTGCCACAAATTGAACGTAAATGCATCAATTGAATTACGTCCTGAATAGTCAGTTATCTAATGGTCGGCTTCGGTGGCGTCGTCGGTAGCTTAATGAACTGCTATGCCCAAGGTCGCGGGTTCAAATCCGGCCAAGTCGTCAGATTTTATGAGTGTTAAAATCCTTCGGATGGGAAGTAATGCCGGTGGGTCCATGTCATAGATTTATGACATGTAAAAGAACCTACGACAACAATTGGTAGTGTGTAGTTAAATTTGTAGGTTATTTGGTTGAGAAGCGCTCTATTCAGTTCCAACGTTTGGAACTACTTGAAATTTGACTTTCATTCATTAGCTCAGGACAGGAAGGAATGGAGAGCTGCATCAAACCAGTCAAAGACTGAAG
Source organism: Meconema thalassinum (assembly GCA_946902985.2). Classification (NCBI taxonomy): domain Eukaryota; kingdom Metazoa; phylum Arthropoda; class Insecta; order Orthoptera; family Tettigoniidae; genus Meconema; species Meconema thalassinum. The sequence goes on from OX336388.2 coordinate 613,542,103, forward strand.
ACTCAAACAACAACAACATTCATTTCATCTCTCATTAACTCCTCTCTTAAGTCGCCTCCGTAGCGTAGCGGTCAGCGTGGTTACCTGCCACCCCGGAGGTCCTGGGTTCGATTCCCGGCTCTGCCGCGAAATTTGAAAAGTGGTATGAAGACTGGAACAGGGTCTACTCAGCCTCGGGTGGTCCAAATGAGTAGAGGGGGTTCGATTCCCACCTCAGCCATCCTCGAAGTGGTTTTCCGTGGTTTCCCACTTCGTCTTCGGACAAATGCCGGGAAGGTGCATACTGTAATGTAACCGCCCCGGTTACAAGGAACCGAACCCGTGTCTGGGGAGTTACGAATTATATTAATGTGATGCGAATATTTTTATTTGAGGTCTTTTATGTCATATAATTATCTATCAGAATGTATATTAGGACGTGGTTGATTTACAAGTAACTTGTTTAGCGTATAAGTATTGTAATTTAGCAGGATCCATATCTTGGGAGTGAGGAATATTTTAACATTGAGATAATCTAAAGTCTTGTAGCTGGAAAATGTACACGGACGAGGGAACACGGGCTGTTGTTCAGACCCGGGGGTAAATCCGAGTGCATGGGGAGGATGAGTCAGAGGTGAAACTTGACATCTATGTACGAGCGAGGACGATGGACTGTTTCCATCTTTGGTGATGTTGAGAATTGGGCCTGGGGATTGGGTGGATCTCGTGGTTGAACCCAGGTAAACCAGTGATTGTGGAAGGGGATGATGACGGTTACTAAGATTTTGTGGAGGCAAGTGGAAGAGACTCAACTTTAGGATCCCGTGGGGATTAGACTCATTTTTGGACCACGGAGCAGTCGACTCAATTTTCAGACCGCGGGGCAGTGTAGACTCACTTTCCAGACCGCGTGTTGAGCCGAACTTATTCTTCGGTACTCGATGGGAGTAGGACTTGTCTTTTTGGTTTTGTGTGTTGAGGAAGAGGTATTACAGCATAAAACTAGTCGTGTTCTTGATACAATAACCAAGTTGCTGGCTATAAGTTCTTGATTGAATGATGAGCCTAGTCTTAAGTATATCGCCAAGATTACTTATTTCGAACAGTACGAAGTATTGTAATCAGATATCTGTACATCTGCATTTCAACTATAGCGGCAAAGTATTTGTCGAGGAATGCTAGTTACATATGCTATGCATTATTCAATTCACGAGCGGAGTTAATGCGACGATCCAAAACGGATTCCAAGCATTTGTATGGTACTAGATCCACGACGCAAATTAAATCGTTGGATGCTGGTTACAAAAGTAACACACATAATAGTCATCATAAAAGTAGAAATGGCGTGTGAAACAAAATTAATTGTGCTGCGAGTAAATAGGGCTAATTCTTTGGGAGCACTAACCCCAGAATTAGTAGAGTTAGGTCACCACTGCTGAAGCCAACATCTGTAAGTACTGGTCAACTTTATTCCTGAGGGTCATCTATATCATGTCATATGTGTATCTGTGTAAATACGTTAGGGAGTGCAATTATTCTGTACGAGGAGGATCCTGCGAAATGTGTGTTTTATGTCTGGTGTAACAATATATTATCAATTTTACCAGAAACTGAAGGGTTTTATTTATTATGTCACTTAGGAGTTGTTAGGTGTGAATGTCTATTGCTGTTGATTATTTCGTACAGGTGTTTAACCCCCACGCACCCCGTACATATAGAAGTATTGAGAGGCAGGCATATTACAAATGGTCGCCCAAGATGGGGCAAGAAATATTACAATTGACGCCCAACTGTGGAGCTCGAAGTGCGATATAGCAACAACAATAACATTCACATGTACGCATACGCTAATAAGCTTAGTAATAGTTCAATGCAGAGTATATGTCATCGAAAGATGGAGTTGAGAAGTAGACTCACTAGTAGAATTAACGGTACGATGTGGGAAAAAACTTTTACATGGGTATGGATAGGAGAGGGATAGGTGAAGGCTTGATAGAGGAACCGTCGGAGAACTCTATCAATTCCGAGAAGATCAGATTACTATGCAGGGGCGTAGTAAAAGTAAAGGTAATGAGGGGGGATGTGAACAATAGGGTGCTCCAAATGCTACTAAGCAAATTCTCAAGTATGGAAGAATCTTTAAGTAAGTCTATAGGAGAGTCATTAAACCAGAAAATAGAGTCGAAAATAGAATCTTTAAGTAAATCTATGAGTGAGTCTATGAAACAGCAGGCAGAGTCTGTGATAGAGTCTATGGGTCAGAAGAAAGAAGGTGTGAAGGAGTCTTTGAGTAAAGAAATAGTAGATGTGAAAGAGTCGATAGGTAAGCAGGTAGAATCCGTGAAATTATATGTAGATGAGACGGTGTAGAAACAGGCAGAGGCCACTAATGCTGAGATAGATTCTGTGAGTAAGGAGGTAAGAGAGGGGAATGAGTCTTTGAGTAGGGAGGTAGGAGAAGCTAGGCAGCAAGGAGAGTCTATGGTAGAAGTGGAGAGGCTGCAGTTAGATGTGACGTTAGATGAAAGTAGTTTAGATGCGAGTGAACAGCAATTAGAGAGGACGTTATGTGATAGAAGCTTAGAGGAGGAGAAGCAGCAGGTGAAATTGAAGTTAGATGTGAGTAGTTTAGATGAGAATAGGCAGAAATTGGAGGGGACGTTAGGAGAAGGTAGAGGAGATGAGGAGATGCAGCAGGTGAAAGTGACGTTAGATGAGAGTAGCTTAGATAAGATGAGGCAGCAGGTGAAAGTGACGTTAGGCGAAAGTAGCTTAGATAAGATGAGGCAGCAGGTGAGGGTGACGTTAGGAGAAGGTAGAGCTGATGAGGAGAGGCAGCTGGTGAAAATAACGTTAGGTGAAAGTATCTTAGATAAGATGAGGCAGCAGATGAGGGTAACGTTAGGAGAAGGTAGAGGAGATAAGGAAAGGCAGCAGTTGAAAGTGACGTTAGGTGAGAGTAGCTTAGATAAGATGAGGCAGTAGGTGAAGGTGACGTTAGGAGAAGGTAGAGGAGATGAGGATGTACCAGTTTGGCTAGCCCACACTGTTGGGAGATAAATGTAACTGTTTACCTTTGCCTAAGCTATGTTGTTTTAATGGGCGCCAAGACCTCAATGCAATGTTGAAATCTAAATTTGTATTTAACAACGTCTAGCTCTGGCAGAACACCTTCAAGACACTATTCACTCAGATCGTGGTATGATTTGATCATTAACCCAACAAACAATTGTATCAGGAGAAGGAATTGGTCTATATTTAATGCTACCTACTGAAAGCAAAGATTGCATTGTAAAAGAAATGAATTTATTATATAAAACAAGTATAGCAAAATTAATAATAATAATAAGTACAAAATTTAAATTGGAGCGTTGTGATTTGAATATTACCGATAGAAAATTACGTGAAAACGGAGTCTGATAAATTGATTTTACTCTTATTTCCAAGCTATGAAGTTACTGAAATATGAAATGTAAAACAAAGAAAAATGAGAGATTGCGTATTTCTGCGTCATTTGCGCTTACCATTGGAAATTGCCAAGGCATTTCCCTCGTACTTGCTGATGCTGTGAGCTTCCCACAGTCTCCTGGACGTCGTCATCTCCGTCGGAATTTGATGATATTCTGGTAGATTAGATAATTCTATGGTCCGTACCTCGGACCCAAACACTCGTACAACCGCACTGGTTAAGTTTTGCAAAAGTTAGTCTTCAACTCCACTGAACATCGGAGCGACACGCACTTGCAACCGTACTCCGCAAGTTCTACCCAGATAGTCCGTTCCACGGAACATCGGAGCGTCCCCCGCGTATAACCATACTCCGCAAGTATTTCACAGATAGTCCTCGTTTCACGGCGCGTCGAACGATATATCCACACGTTGGCTCCCCCACCATGGTACCGACATCTAGCTTACGTCGTCTCCCCTGATTGGCTGAGCACGCCGCTAGTTCCCCTCCTCTGCCTCATTACACTCGGCGCGCGAGAGGGAGAAGTCGATTTCCGTTGCAACAATTCGCCTTTTCTAGACCTTGCGACCCAAGATTGCGTCATGCTTCTCGACAAGATTAAGCGTGTACTTGAAATCCCAGTGAGTCACGTCTCTCGATATACCCTAACTGACGAAAACTCCGTAAAATTCCGTAATCAGATAATTTTCTATGATATCGTCGTTCGTAATAATTTGCTTGATAGCGTTTTCTAAGACATAGAAAACCTATCTGTATTCTTATAATATTTATAAAATGCTCCGAAAATATCTTAATAATAATTATAATAAATTAATAATAATAATAAATTACCATGAAAAATTCTCTTGGCTGAACAATTTGCCGCGTAAATAAATATAGAATGGCTTCCTACTGACTTATGCCAGTTGCATAAAACCCCTCGAAAAACACGTTACATATTCGCCTCGGATCATCGGATGATTTACCGTGACGACGGTTCATTATCCGATTATCCCAGACACGTTAATAAACCCCATCCAAAATACATATTACATAAATGAAATCACCCTAAATTACAGATAAATACACTCATATTTTTTCTTCACGCACTTTGCGTCAAAGTTTGTTGTCACTATGGATTGCACTTTGCAACCAGTCCAATGTTTTACATAGGGAATAGTGTTCCACGGATATTTCCGCCTCTCAAATTTCTCTATGTTGGAGAAATAGACATAATTAATGTGTGAGCACTAAGTATTTATGATGTCATATCACACGCATTGAAGGTGTTCTGATATATTTATATCACCATAGAACTTCCTAATTTCACTGGAGGTCCCCTCCTTATGGTGACATTTAATTCCACTTATCACTCAGCACACGATCACACTATTGTGGCAGCGCCTCGTGACCATAATATTTAATCTCTCTTTAACGTAGATTAAATTAATATTGACTTCTGAAAAAAAAACAGTAAATGCGCATTACATATAACACCAAATATTTCTGTGCCGTAAGCGCCCTGTCTTGTTAAGTTCCCGTTAACCATATTCTACTTAATACTAGCTCTCAACACACACCATTTCTCCTCACACAAATAATACCATTGTACAGATTATCTTAAATTACACACTTACAAATCTTACATGGCGAGGCCGTAAACAGAAATCACGTGTGCTGATATGTATGAGTTTCATGAAGGACTGTCTCGCATTCTGATGGCCCATCTTTTATCTCGTGGACGCCTTAAGCTAACAAGCCCTATACAAGCGCTCCCCCATCTCTTGGAGATAAATGGGAACCCATCAGCGCTGCCAAAATGGCCTTGGTGCATCGAGACAATTTAGTGCTCAACAGCATCCGACAATCCCGTCATATTTCCCTGTACCTTAAAACTCTCATTTACTTACATACTACCCCCCTGTGTGACTTCTGATACGCCTGCCTTAAGACCAGATCCTCCCACGCACCAAATACCACACTTACTCATTTGATAGGCTGGCTCGCCAGCTAAACACACAACACACTCACTTTATGACACATATTTTCGTAGACTATGTATATTATACGTCCCGTATAATCTGTTTCCCTCACTATTCTCCAGCACATATGCTGTTTTGCCAATACGTTTGGAAACTATAAATGGGCCCTCGTCACCTTCTTCCAACCTTGCAAGTGGCTCCCTTAAATGAACGTCATCACGTTGCTCTACTAGCATATTTCTCAGTGTCTGTAACGATGCCCTGTTGCTACTGTCCACACATGCTAACCCTACTTTCCTCTGGTGTTACACCTCTACCCGACACTCTATGACCTAAAAATGTCACTTCTGACTGACAGAATGACGACTTAGACAGCTTCAAAGTGAACCCTGCCTGATCTAACTTCAGAAAAACTATATTTAAATGGCGTAGATGCTCCTCAAAACTGCGTGAACTAATTACCATATCATCTATGTAAATGGTTACAAACTCTCCTGTGTCATCCCCTAATGCGATGTTTAATGCCCTAATTAAAGCTGCTGAAATACTCTTTAACCCATAAGGTGTTCTACAAAATTGATAAAGGTTATATTTATGACTAAAAGCTGTAAATGGTCTATCTTCGTACATAAGTGGCACTTGCCAAAAACTGGAACTCAAATCTACACAAGTGAAATACTTCTTCCCCTCAAATGTTTGCATTAATTCCTCTATTGACATAGATTTCAGCTGATCTGAACTAATTCTACTGTTAACCAAACGAGCGTCTAAACAAATACGAACCGTGCCGTCGGTTTTGGGTACTGTGATCAAAGAATTAACATATGGACTGTTAGAGTGCTCAATAATCCCATCTTCAAGCATCTGGTTAATTTGTGCCTCAACTGCACTCTGATAAGCGAAAGGTACAGGATATCTATGTCCTGTGAATACTGACCTATCAATAACGTTCAATGAATGTGTATAGCAATTGGCCATACCAATGCGATCCTCAAAAACTCTCCTATTACACCATAACACATCATAGAGCCGAACACACTGTTCATCCTCTATATTTCCCTGAAATGCAGCCTCACGTAACGAGTCCTCTAGACTTCCGTTCGTAATCACACTGCCCACAAAACATGGAGAACCCCGCTTTACGGCTGGCGATATCTCATTTAAAGTACAAATCACACCTACAATACTACTCCTCTGAATACGGTCATTGAACGCTACTTCTACTTCAGAATCTCCCCATTTAAATTTCAAACTCCCTACATCATAACATAAGTTACCAGACACTCTACTTAGCCACTCTGAACCCAAGATAACACTGAATACTAAATTTGGAATTACAAGGCAAATCTGCTTCTCTACATGATTATTAATTTTAATGTCTACTAAAACTTGCTTAGAAATTACTTTAGACCCCTTCCCAACAGCTGTGATAACAAAAGTGCTTTTAATTGGCATCTCCTCGAAATTTACTCCAGTTCCTTTCATTTTATCATAAAATGCACTACTTATGCAACTCTTCATACAACCACTATCAATTAAAACATCTGCGTACGCCTCGGACACGTTAAATTTAACTATGGGGCTCTTACTAACCACTTCCTGAATAATACCTTCATCATTTAGTTCATGTAATAATTCATTTCTTACATTTAGGTCATAGGGTTCCTGTATAATTGTATGGACAGGGCATGCTACAGACTGAGATTCTGACCTTACTTCGCAGCCTGGTTCGCGTTTAAAGAACCGCTACAGCTGGCCGTAGTACTAGTTACTACTGCACTGGTCTGGTTGTTCTGAGTTGTGTTGTCATTGTTTGGCTGTATATTACTACCACTAGACTGTCCTCTTCCTTGACCCCTATTCTGGTTGTAATTATTGTCGTTATAATTCCTCCCTTGATTTCCCCTGAAATCATTGTTTCTCCCTTGATTTCCCCTGAAATCATTGTTCCTCCCTTGATACTGATTACCATAGCCATTTCCTCTGTTCTGATTTAGCTGATTATTGTTATTTCTATTTTGAGCATTGGCCCCTTCGCCACCGTTCCCTTGAACTTCTTGATGCCTGGCTTCATTAGGCCTATTATTATTATTACCCTGGTTCCGATTGAAATTGTCCTCATAACCCCCTCTCCCTAGTGCATCAAATGTGCTTAACAAATTTTCTACTTGTGATATTGTCTTTACATTCTGGATACAAGCAGCCTCCTTGATCCTATAGGGAAAGTGCCTAAGTAGCAACCTCACCACATCACTTTCCTCCTTCAAGCCATCCAGATATTTACACACTAATACCTGCCCTAAAAAGTATTCGGTCATGGTGGAGCTTCCTTTAGGGTTATATTTACCACACACTACTCCCTCACGATGCTGCGACTGAATAACCTCATTCCAGAACTTTTCACAGAATTTCATTTTAAAATCATTGATATCAGTAAACTTGTCTCTGTAGACAGCAAACCAATTCCTCGTTTCCCCCACAAACACTTGTTCTAAAATTTCAACTACCTGGCACCACTCAATACTACCATTTTCCAACCTTTCCCCGAATTTATTTTCTATAGTGTTCATGAACTCCATTGGGCACCCCTGTCGATTGCTGAACTTACCCAGTTCTACCTCCCTGTGTGTGCTATTCACAAAAACTGGCCTATTCTGACTATTTTCTTGCCTGATCCTAGCTTTTAATTTTAATTCTAATTCTGCGATTTTCTCCTCAGCCTTCCTCTCAATACTGTTTACTGTTAATTTAATGTTTCCTTCTGATTCTTCTACTTTATCATATAGCTTTGCTTGTTTCTCCTCAATCTTGCTAATGCTCTCTTTATTACTCTCTCTTAAATCATTTACTTCTGCAACTATTTGTGAGTGGACTTTCTCAATTCTACCCCCCAGCTGTTCCTTAACCTCTTTAGTAGCTTCCTGAATTTTGTCAATTTTTCCCCCCAATTGCTTTTTGACCTGCTGTGTTTCCAGTTGCACTAGTTCTTTTAAATTTTCAGCCTGTGTACTGATTCTAATTTCCAACTCCTCCTGTACTTTTCCTAATTTTCTGTCTACATCTGCAATAATCTCTTTAGCCTTTTCTTCCATCACCCCCCTGATCTCACCTCTAATCAGTTCGAATTTGTCACTCATTTCCCTGCTGTTTTGTTCTAATTTAGCATTTAAAGTTTCAGTACTCTCTCTATATTCCTTACTGTTTTGTTCTAATCTGGCGTTGTTTTGTTCCAGTTTAGCATTTAAAGTTTCAGTACTCTCTCTATTTTCCTTACTGTTTTGTTCTAATCTGGCGTTTAAATTTTCATTACACTCTCTATTTTCCCTACTGATTTGTTCTAATTTAGCATTTAAGGCATCTGTACTTTCTTTATTTTCCCTACTGTTTTGTTCTAATTTAGCATTATTTTGTTCCAGTTTTGCATTGTTTTGTTCTAATTTAGCATTTAAGGCATCACTACTAACTTTGTTCTGATACATAAACTCGAGAAGTAAAGTTTTTAATTCTGGTTGGCCGCCTACACTCCCTGTTTCAGTATCGGGATTTACCTCCGCTACCCCGGTACTACCATCACTCGACATACTGCTCGTATCATCACTCTCCCGTTGATGACCACTACGTAACCTCATCTGTCTTTCTTTCTCATCCCCCATAATTATATACACTGATACAGACAAATAACCCCCAAAATACAGGCACAGAAATATATACCCTTCTCCTTCCACAAATGTTATTAGGTTTTCAGCCCCAAGTTGTCGGCGACAAATGTACCAGTTTGGCTAGCCCACACTGTTGGGAGATAAATGTAACTGTTTACCTTTGCCTAAGCTATGTTGTTTTAATGGGCGCCAAGACCTCAATGCAATGTTGAAATCTAAATTTGTATTTAACAACGTCTAGCTCTGGCAGAACACCTTCAAGACACTATTCACTCAGATCGTGGTATGATTTGATCATTAACCCAACAAACAATTGTATCAGGAGAAGGAATTGGTCTATATTTAATGCTACCTACTGAAAGCAAAGATTGCATTGTAAAAGAAATGAATTTATTATATAAAACAAGTATAGCAAAATTAATAATAATAATAAGTACAAAATTTAAATTGGAGCGTTGTGATTTGAATATTACCGATAGAAAATTACGTGAAAACGGAGTCTGATAAATTGATTTTACTCTTATTTCCAAGCTATGAAGTAACTGAAATATGAAATGTAAAACAAAGAAAAATGAGAGATTGCGTATTTCTGCGTCATTTGCGCTTACCATTGGAAATTGCCAAGGCATTTCCCTCGTACTTGCTGATGCTGTGAGCTTCCCACAGTCTCCTGGACGTCGTCATCTCCGTCGGAATTTGATGATATTCTGGTAGATTAGATAATTCTATGGTCCGTACCTCGGACCCAAACACTCGTACAACCGCACTGGTTAAGTTTTGCAAAAGTTAGTCTTCAACTCCACTGAACATCGGAGCGACACGCACTTGCAACCGTACTCCGCAAGTTCTACCCAGATAGTCCGTTCCACGGAACATCGGAGCGTCCCCCGCGTATAACCATACTCCGCAAGTATTTCACAGATAGTCCTCGTTTCACGGCGCGTCGAACGATATATCCACACGTTGGCTCCCCCACCATGGTACCGACATCTAGCTTACGTCGTCTCCCCTGATTGGCTGAGCACGCCGCTAGTTCCCCTCCTCTGCCTCATTACACTCGGCGCGCGAGAGGGAGAAGTCGATTTCCGTTGCAACAATTCGCCTTTTCTAGACCTTGCGACCCAAGATTGCGTCATGCTTCTCGACAAGATTAAGCGTGTACTTGAAATCCCAGTGAGTCACGTCTCTCGATATACCCTAACTGACGAAAACTCCGTAAAATTCCGTAATCAGATAATTTTCTATGATATCGTCGTTCGTAATAATTTGCTTGATAGCGTTTTCTAAGACATAGAAAACCTATCTGTATTCTTATAATTTTTATAAAATGCTCCGAAAATATCTTAATAATAATTATAATAAATTAATAATAATAATAAATTACCATGAAAAATTCTCTTGGCTGAACAATTTGCCGCGTAAATAAATATAGAATGGCTTCCTACTGACTTATGCCAGTTGCATAAAACCCCTCGAAAAACACGTTACAAGGAGAGGCAGCAGGTGAAAGCGAAGTTAGGTGAATATCAGCAGGGAGTTTCTAGTAAACAGGATGAACAGAAGGTGGAAATCAGGAATTATAGGAGTAGAAAGAAACAAGAGTAAAGAGATGATATTGCCTATGAAGTTAGATTTGATTTATGAAGTAGTAGACCTACTTGGTGATGAAAAACTGAACTAGCATAAGGGTAACATTGATTTTGAAAACGGAGTTTTATGTCTGGAGAAAGGCTTTAGTGGTCAAGGAATTAAGATGAGGTGTGAATTAGTGGAGGAGATGGATGGTGCGTGCATTAGTAAGGGTTTGGAGGGGATGTCAGCAGAGGTGGCTGACGAGGAGGTACAGCTGGAGGCTGTAGGTCGTATGTTGGTTGAGGAACATCGGGGTGATCCATTTTCGGAAGCCGTGGACAAAAGTAAGTTGTGTGATGAGAGTAAGGAAGATTTATTGGAAGGGTTGTTGAGCAACAAGGAGGTACTTAGTGATAAGCCGGGATTAACGCACGTATACACCCATCAATTCGAGCTAGTGGTTAGTTCACCTATTTCAGGAACCAGATATGTCATTTTTTTCAGGTATGATGGCGCCGTGGAAAATGAAATTAGCCATATGTTAGATTTAGGGGTCATAGAGCCAATTAAGGGTACTGGTGAGTATATCAAAGGACGGAGAGGTAAGTATTTGAGTTCGCCGGTAAGTATAGATAGGCTAAGTATGATGGCTCAAGGAGGTATGATTTTGAGGGAGTTTTATTGTTGGTGATGATGATCACAGGGTGGGAGAGAGACGAGAGCAAGGCTCAGATCTCTAGTTTGATTTTAGTAATGGTGATCAGGTTGTTCTCAGAATGCCGTGAACTTTTTCCGTTGTTCGCCAGGAAATGTACGCGTTCTTTTAAATTGTTCAGGGGACCTTTTATAGTAAATAAGCGTATTGGCGAGTGTGCGTATAGATTAACAGACCACCAAGGTACCATTGCAGGGTCACACAATGCCCATAACCTTAAGAAATATATTAGCTTGTAATGGTAGGAAGGATCCTCTGAGGCAGATTTAGCTGACATTGTGGTGTATTACACAGGTACACTTCTAGAAATGACGAAGAGGTTACCATTAGCCAAGTGCAGTAAAGCAGAGCAAATTAATGAAAATGCATTGTAGCATTTATTTCGGCGTGTGCAACATGGTTCTGTGCCATATCGATCATGTTTGACATGGCAATCCGAAGGACACGTGAGGAATTTCCGTTGGAGCTAGTTTTAGGACACTTGAGTAAAGTCGGTGTCAGGTAGATTTTAGGAATATGCACAGATTTTTGAGAAAAAGATATGTAGAATCGACATCAAGAAAATGAAAGGTATTGAGGGTGATTTTATATTTGAAGGGTGATTTGTGTATGTTGTCTATAGTATATATTTTCTTTTAGGGTCATTTGTGCATTTCTGTGTTTTTGTGATGGAGTCCCATTCACATATTCGTGGGAACTCCATGGAAGGGAATTGTAACCACCCCGGTTACAAGGAACTGAACCCGTGTCTGGGGAGTTACGAATTATATTAATGTGATGTGTATATTTTAATTTGAGGTCTTTTTATATCTTTAGTAATGGTGATCAGGTTGTTCTCAGAATGCCGTGCACTTTTTCCGTTGTTGGCCAGGAAACGTACGCGTTCTTTTAAATTGTTCAGGGGATCAGAATGTATATTATGACGTGTTTGATTTACAAGTAACTTGTTTAGCGTATAAGTATTGTAATTTAGCAGGATCCAAATCTAGGGAGTGAGGAATATTTTAACATTGAGATAATCTAAAGTTTTGTAGCTGGAAAGTGTACACGGACGAGGGAACACGGGTTGTTGTTCAGACCCGGGGGTAAACCCAAGTGCATGGGGAGGATGAGTCAGAGGTGAAACTTGACATCTATGTAGGAGCGAGGACGATGGACTGTTTCCATATTTGGTGATGTTGAGAATTGGGCCTGGGGATTGGGTGGATCTCGTGGTTGAACCCAGGTAAACCAGTGATTATGGAAGGGGATGATGACGGTTACTTAGATTTTGTGGAGGCAAGTGGAAGAGACTCAACTTTAGGATCCCGTGGGGATTAGTCTCATTTTTGGACCACGGAGCGGTCGACTCAATTTTCAGACCGCGGGGCAGTGTAGACTCACTTTCCAGACCGCGTGTTGAGCCGAACTTATTCTTCGGTACTCGATGGGAGTAGGACTTGTCTTTTTGGTTTTGTGTGTTGAGGAAGAGGTATTACAGTATTAAACTAGTCGTGTTCTTGATACAATAACCAAGTTGCTGGCTATAAGTTCTTGATTGAATGATGAGCCTAGTCTTAAGTATATCGCCAAGATTACTAATTTCGAACAGCACGAAGTATTGTAATCAGATATCTGTACATCTGCATTTCAACTATAGCGGCAAAGTATTCGTCCAGGAATGCTAGTTACATATGCTATGCATTATTAAAGTCACGAGCGGAGTTAATGCGACGATCCAAAACGGATTCCAAGCATTTGTATGGTACTAGATCCACGACGCAAATTACATCGTTGGATGCTGGTTACAAAAGTAACAAACATAATAGTCATTATAAAAGTAGAAATGGCGTGTGAAACAAAATTAATTGCGCTGCGAGTAAATAGGGCTAATTCTTTGGGAGCACTAACCCCAGAATTAGTAGAGTTTGGTCACCACTGCTGAAGCCAACATCTGTAAGTACTGGTTAACTTTATTCCTGAGGGTCATCTATATCATGTCATATGTGATCTGTGTAAATACGATAGGGAGTGCAATTATTCTGTACGAGGAGGATCCTGCGAAATGTGTGTTTTATGTCTGGTAAAACAATATATTATCAATTTTACCAGAATCTGAAGGGTTTTATTTATTTGGTCACTTAGGAGTAGTTAGGTGTGAATGTCTATTGCTGTTGATTATTTCGTACAGGTGTTTAACCCCCACGCACCCCGTACATATAGAAGTATTGAGAGGCAGGCATATTACAAATGGTCGCCCATGATGGGGCAAGAAATATTACAGTAAGGCCACGGCCGCCTCCTTCCCTCTTCCTTGTCTATCCCTCCTAATCTTCCTCTCTCTTCCCTCATGAGGCCTCTGTTCGCTTTGCAGGTGAGGACGTCTGAGCGCGGTGCTGGTCACACCTCCCCAGTTGTATCCACTCCGTTCAGATATTCCCAGTTCTCGGGCACTGCCCGTAAAGGCGGTAGAGTTGAGTTCCCTCGCTGAGTCCGTGGGTTCCACCAACCTGGAGGGTAAATTCGCTTACAAAAAATAATTAACTCCTCTCGTGAAGTTGGCGTCAGGAAGGGCATCCAGCCGTAGAAACCATCAGCCACGTGGAATTTCATCGCATCTCATCCCCGGGATTAATAAAAGGATCAGACAATGATAGACATCGTCAGGTATCCTATGGCTCTCCTTTAAACTTCACAACGAACAGACAGTATAATTATTATCTGAAGACCTCTCACAGTAAGAGTTATTTGAGTGCCATCGCCATAAGAATAAACAACTCTTAGAATACGACTTCTTACTTCAGATTAATACAATGTCCGTTGCAAGTGTACAAAACGTTTCTTGCACAGCGAATTAGTTGCACTTATCTCACAATATGTCACAGGACCACGTGTTTGTGCACTAAGTATAGTTATTTATTGAAGTAAGAATGCAATCGTTTTTCCCTCTTATCTCGTGTGAATAATTATTATTGAGCGTATTCTAAAGGCAAGCCTTCACAGGGTCTGTAATATTCATTAATAAGGTTTATTATACACACACATCTATATAATATCGTCTCGCAGTGTCTAGCGAGCAGCATTTCGATGTTCGTGTGTTTTTCTGGCTATTAGAGTGACACTGAAGAAGAGTTGAGCTGATCTGGTTCAGCCTTGAGTTGTCTGCGGAGGTTTTGCGAGTTAATTCTCTTCGCTGTTTATGTGGATTCCTCTTGCGAGTGATAATTACACATTTAAATCTTGCACTGCCTGCGTGCTAATGCTTGGTGGGCAATAAAGCAAGCCACTTGCCGATACTAATGCACAGATCACGAGTTGCTTACCGAGCACGTAGGAGTGGAAATTATTACAACAGGGGTGCAAGTGCAGTTTGCACGGAGGTGCGCTAAGACAATAGCATTCCCAGCCCCACCTCTGCGGTGATCTGCAGTACTGTAACTGGAAGAGACGAAGAGTTATACGCATAGAAATCACTGGTTATATTACTCTTCTCTCTATCGTCTGGTTTTAATGTTAGGATATAGACAGATAAACTCTAGAAAATAATGATGCTCAGGTTGAAGGGACATGCTTTTGGAAGGCAGTAAAACATGTCTATCCAATTACACCGGTCGGCGATGAAAAGATTGTTTCAAATTCTTATAGTGATTATTATGGTATTTTTTTGTGCTGAATACAGAAAAATACTGAAAAGAATCCATCACCCTTTGCTTACCCACAAAACACCCATTGAATCTTTTCCTTTTAATTTGTGTTTATCATACATACAAATTATAACTAAGATATCTAGGACGCTAGAACGTTAACGATGCCTGACTACTGTCAGGCAGGAAAAGTACAAAAAGAAGTCTCGATGGAAAAAGAAAACATTACTACACAGACTTGGAATAGTGTTGTAATAAAGCCTTATCAACTTTCCTTACTCTATGTTTAAGATTAACCTATGTTTAATGTGGTTCATAAATAATACCGATATAAAAATGGCCTTTTTAAGATTTTTCTTAAAAGTTTTACCTCATTTTGTAGACAAACCTTACGTGATAGAAAAAAACAATATTATTTATGACATCAGCGCCAAAAACTACATAAAAATCAGTTATCAAAACTAAACCAATTTTCAAAAATATCTTTTTGGAGACCTGTGTTATTTGAACTGTATCCAAAACATTTCCAGGGATGTCATTAATAACGATCAGATTATGATAAAGACGTATTAGGGCTCTTACTTGGTCCGCCTCCTTGCGTAGTGGCTAGTATTCTTAGCTGTAACCGCGGAGGTCCGAGCTCGATTCTCGGATCTACCAAGAAATTTAATTCTGATCTGAGAGCTGGAACGAGGTACACCCAACAAAACTGAGAAGATGTGGGTTAGATTCCTATCTCAGCAATCCAGGAAGTGGTTTTCTGTGGTTTCCTACTTCTTGGCTACTATAGGCAAATGCCTGCCGGGATGGTACCTAACTTAAGGCCACGGCCGCTTCCAACCCGAATCCTAGCTCGATTACAAATACACACACAATAGCTCAGCAAGTTCAGCTGAAGCCCTGTTTGGCGCGCTGTTGTGGCGGGGGAGGGGGAAGAGAGCACGGGGAAGCCTAGTGGTAGGCATATTTTCCTGGGCTTCAGATGAACTTGTCGCGCTATAGTATAGACATCACAGTGACACAAATTATCAGACAAATTCTACACACACCCAAGTACACGGGGCAACATGAACACAATGTTGCAAAGCCCCTAAAGGAATTAACAACATCGAATCCTACTTGAGGCATACTATATGCAATGAAACTATCGAATATAGAACTGCGATGTCAATGGATTACATTTTAGCTGTTGTTGTTTTTAACATTTGCGTGAAGTTGAAGTGTGAAACCACATAAAAACACTCCCAGGATGGCTGAGGTAGGAATCAATTCCGCCGCTTTTCATCACCCTCAGACTAGAATGAAATTTCTTGGCCGGGCCGAAAATTGAACCCAGGCCTCCTCGGTGACAGCCAAGAATGCTAGCTACTACGCAACGAAGCGGACCCAAGCAGTTAATGTCGGGTTATATTGGGTTACATATTCACATCTGGCTGAGGAAGCAATTGTACCTGCACGTTTATCTGAAAAATGCCTGGTGTGAGCTGATTAAGGTAAAGTATGGAAGAGAACAACATTGCCACATAGTGGATTTTGTAGGTGCAGTGACGAGATGCTCATCATTCAGTCAATTACTATAATAATAATAATAATAATAATAATAATAATAATAATAATAATAATAATAATAATAATAATAATAATAATAATAGTAATAATAATAATAATAATAATAATAATAATAATAATAATAATATCGTATGGCCTCGGGTGCCAGGTGCAAGCTTTGTTTTTTGACACCCAGAGGGTAGCTTGCATGTCGAATTTCGTTGTTCCTTGAAGCACTATGAAAGTCAAGGAGGTTAGATATCTAAGCTCCTTGAACACTATAGCGCTTTCTAGTAGAGAAATGAGGAACTATGTGTTGGCGGAAACTCCCGAGGTTAATATTGCCATTATGAACACGGCCTACTGAATTCAAATGGGTTCTTTGACATGCCAACATCGTATGACATCAGTGTCGTAATTTTGCCACCTTTCAAAAATCACTTACCACGGCCAGGAACGAACCTGCAAGCTTACTAGGGTTAGTAGACCGACACGTTAACCACTCACCCACCGTGGCAAGCTAGTCAATTACTAAAATGAACCTTGACTAATATAATTTGCAGAATGAAGCGCACTCCAATATTATGAGGCAAGGGTTTTTTGTGAAGATATTATGTGTCCCTGTATGAATCCTGAAGTACAATGCCCTAGTTTAGGAAACGTTTTTGCCCACAAGGGAAGGTCTGTGACCTGCGCAATGCATGTCCCAACATAGCATATAATGCTGTTTTAATGAGGTCATAGGTTTCTTGCTGTACTGCCCCGTAATGACGTAATGAATAGGCCATATCCCGTTACAATAATTTGGAGGGTGAAAGAAACTGGAAGTACGTCATGTGCTGGACTCAATTATTATGCTTAACAAATCCTGACAGGAGCACTGCTTTTGCTTTTTCAACATGTTCGCGCTGCGCACACACACTGAAGGTGTAATTACATTATGGTCGTTTCCGTAATTGAAGTTCCGGAGAATATAAATCCGCTTGCTTTCAATGTTTGTAGGAGTCAGTTTCAACTCAGAGCTCTTATTTATAAACAGCAAATAATAATTGTTCCTCTCATTTAACAGTGAAATTAGTACGAACGGCGATATTCTCCCATCTTGTGAACAAGAATAAATGGTGAAACTCAAAACTAAACCACGCACGTCTCCACAAGAAAGCTGATAGCAACTGGAAATTTGAAAAAGGAAATAGACTTTATACTTATGGTATTTATTATTTTCTTCAAGTATCAGTCTATCAAACGTATTTTTATTTTTAGACTATTATTATTATTATTATTATTATCATTATTATTATTTAAGCGAAAATTTCCCTACAGGAGAGCGATTAAACTTGATAACATGATGTTATTTGGAGCTGTGTCTCCTCCGCTCCTTCCAACCTCATCATTCTCGCGGAATTCTCCCTCTTCTTGTCATCCATCCAATTTTTCTCAGGCTGTCGTAATGATATTGGTTCAAACTTAACATTAACGATTTTCGTCTGCCACTCAGTTCAGTCTTCGAAATTTTCTATATTGATTACTTGTAAGTCTCTCTGTACCTCTTTATGTTATTCTGTGCCGCAATTAATCTGTGTTATGATACCAAATAGTTTCTTTGGTAATCTGGAGGTAGCAATCCTGTGGATGTGAGTGTAAAATCTGGCTCTGCGTTTTCTAATTTCATCTGTTATCGTATTGGTCTTTTGATACAGTTCTGTACTAGGTCTCTTCATCCAAATGCCATTTCTGTTGATTGCTCCATAGATCTTCCGGAGAATTCTTCGCTCCTGCTTCACCAGTTCCCTAATCTTGGAATGACCATCGATCACTATTGTTTCAGCGGCATATGTTGCTTCTGGAAGAATAACTGTTTTATAATGTCGTAATTTGGCGTTCGTCGAAATGCATTTCTTGTTGTAATGGGCCCACGTTAGCCTGTAGGCCTTCTGGAGCTTAGTGATTCTGTCTTCATTGGCGATTCGATTAAATCCGGAGGGCTGTACAATTTCGCCAAGCTATTTAAAAGTGCAGACTTGGGCGATTTTACCGTATTTGGTGTTTAAAGGGGATTTATTATCTGGTCTTCTCTCCATATAGGGTACTTGGTATTTTCGTAAGTGATATGTAATCCGGTCATTATTATTATTAGATGGTATTTGTAGACTTAGAAAATTCATTCGATAACGTTGATTGGAGTAAATTGTTTGACACTTTGAAAACTATTGGAATAAAGAACAGAGATAAGAGGGTGCTCTAGAATCCATACAGAAACCAGACATCAGTTATTCGAACCGAAGAATATGATAGAGAAGCTGGTATTCATACATTGAACAAGCAATGAAGGAAATTGAATAAAAAATCAAAGTAGGAGTAAAGATTCAAGGAGAAATAATTTCAACCCTGAGATTTGCTGATGACATCGTCATCTTAGCCGACACAACAGAGGATTTAAACTCCCGAGATTAATTTTGCCATTATGAACACGGCCTACTGAATTCAAATGGGTTCATTGACATGCCAACATCGTATGACATGGTGTCGTAATTTTCGCCACCTTTCAAAAATCACTTACCACGGGCAGGAGCGAACCTGCAAGCTTGGGGTTTGTAGACGGACACGTTGACCTCTCACCCACCGTGGCAAGCACCGAACATTGCTTATTGCCAGTTCTACTTCCTACACCACGTAGTCTAGGCGGTTGTTTTTCAATATGAGTAGATGGGTAGATAACTCTGACAGTGCGTCCAGTAATATAACTTGGCTCACAGATGAAACGGTCCAGCGGATGAAAAATGAGAGTCCGAGCGTATTTCAGTAAGCTATCTTAACCATTGTTAATGAATACTCCTACCATTAAGCCCAATTACAATGCATATTTACAGGAAGAGACGCAAGACCTAAACATGAGAAAACATTAACCTCTTCCTGTGGTGAGCGTTAT
This sequence comes from Meconema thalassinum, assembly GCA_946902985.2. Taxonomy (NCBI): domain Eukaryota; kingdom Metazoa; phylum Arthropoda; class Insecta; order Orthoptera; family Tettigoniidae; genus Meconema; species Meconema thalassinum. The sequence goes on from OX336388.2 coordinate 613,561,558, forward strand.
AAATATAAACTAATTCCTTAACAATACCCGCACCTCCATATCAGTTGAACTCATCAGACTTGAGCATTACGTATGCATAACTGGAGGCGACTCATAAACTGTGTTCCACATTACTTATTAATTAGCATCCTTCACGTTGTTGGTGCCGCAATCAATTATCTTCATGAGAGGAGATGTGGTAGATAGCGTTCAGGATGATGACTAACAATGAACGTTTTAGAGCACATAAACAATGCGCTCATTTCCAGCGATAGAATCTAAAAGAAATTTAAGTAATATTGCTGATCAGAAAAACGGAAATAGATAGAGTTCCTGGCTCACACTTCCAGCAGATCTGGGCAGCTCCTTTCTGAGGCCTAAGGTCTCAAGGTAAGTGTTGAAAGTTCTGGTCAAACCGTGCTGGGTTCAATTCCTGGCTCGTGTCTACAAGCAGAAAATTACATGATCACCAAAAACTCAGCATTTTTTCTAGGTTTATGCCATGTCTTGTGTGGGGTTTCGCCTAGGAACGCAAGCTGGCTCATCAGCGGGCTCTTGGTGTCCGTGCCCGGACCCCCACAGGCGTAGCGAACCTCATAAATCTGAAAAGTAGTGCAAGTATTTGAATTTTCTGTCAGGTAGGATTTCTCTCAATCAACTAGAGCTAGGAATAAACACTGACTGTGGTTTGCTTTTTCAAATTATGGACTAAATATTCAATTACACTACAATAAATGGAACAAAACTGCAATTAGGTATTTTTAGGTTCTACAGAATTAATGAGTGTGATTCGGAAAAGTATTAATGTATTTTTGTACATGTAAATAAGGAAAATATAGGTAAAAACCTAAAGTCTGGTCCCTAGTTATTATCTATGTCAAAAATTAGTATCAAGATGTGGGAGTAGGCCTACATTATGAAATCTTACGGAGAAAGGGAAGAATACTTCTGGATTATACAAGAGAATGCAAACGGATATCAGTATTTCTTCAAGTATGTATCCGAAGCTTATGATCACCATGCCTCATGCCCACAAATGAAGCAGCAAGTAAATAAGTAGAATATTGTTACGAATGGATTTCGAAGATAGACGTTTGAGTGCGAAGAAGTTGTTGCGTGGAAGTGTAATTTCAAGATGCTTTATTACCCCATTTATAATATTTGAATTGCAGCCAATGGCCATAGCGGGGTATTTTAATTGAACGCCCGTAGGCTCGCCAGCAAGTTCAATTTCAATTAGTTCCAACTTTGGCTACCAGAGATGCCACTGTCACTGACACCTAGATGTGAAATTTGGAACTTGAAAGAGCGTTTCTAACCAAATAACCTACAAATTTAGCTACTAACTACCAATCGTAGTGGTAGGTTCTTTTATATGCCATAAATCTATTACATGGGTCCGTCGGCTTTCCTCCATTTATCATATTCAGTTGTTTCATTTTGTGACTAGGGCCATATTTTTGTTGTTGTTGTTGTTGTTGTTGTTTTAAGGAGTGAAACTACAAAGCCCCTCTTAACACAGATTAAGTTACACAAATTTTGAATGTATATTTAAATGTTGAGGTGGAAGCCGAAATATTAAACAAGTAGGAAGGAGTCCACGCAGCACGACCTGCTTTTAATGAGACGGTGGCGCAACATAGGGGCCAGCAAGAGGGGTAATAATCTCAAACAACAACATCGTTGGCGGCAAGGCCTGCGGAATTGCATTTCGGACCTTCGACCCTATTGCCAGGAAATGTAGGAAAATTATAAAATGTTATTCTAGGCAATGCTGACATCATCACATGGTTATGAAAGCCGGACGTCCTCGGAAATGGAAAATATCTTACTGCTGTAAATACATGATTCATCTTATTGAAAAGGTTAAACCGATTTATTATAGATAATTTTCCGTAGAATTCAATTAGACCATCATTTAAATTTTTACCAATTATTATATACATTTGGGCCCCCTTTTTTTTTTCAAAAACCAAAGCATTTAATAACATCTTCAGGGCCCCGGAAAAAGAAAACGGTGAGAGATATCAAAAAATCGTTTAGAGTAAAAAAGTTGCATACCGTGGAGATCTTACACCTGTACATTTAACGATTTTCGATGCGACTAACCGTTTCCGAGATATATCGATTCAAAAAAAAGTTTGAAATTCTGGGCCCCCCAAAAAGATCCGGCCCTGCACCGTTTTTAACGTCCGACAACTGGTTTCCTCACAGGGTCCAACTCTTTCACATCTCCAAATTTCAGCTCGATATCTTGAAAATTGCGACCTGTACTTCGCTGAACCCAAAAATGTCACGCACAATGGACATTTTCAGGGCCCAAAAAATAGAAAACGGTGAGAGATATCAAAAAATCTTTTTCAGTAAAAAAAGTTGCGTACCGCGGAGGTCTTACACTTGTACATTTAACGTTTTTCAATACGACCAACCATTTCCGAGATATATCGATTCCAAAAATAAGTTTGAAATTCAGGGCCCCCAAAAAAGATCCGGCCCTGCACCGATTTTAACGCCCAACAATAGGATTCATCACAGTCACTAACTCCTTCACCGTACCAAATTTCTGCTCGATATCTTGATTATTGCGACCTGTACTTCGCTAAACCCAAAAATGTGACGCACAATGGACATTTTCAGGGCCCAAAAAAAAAAGAAAACGGTGAGAGATATCAAAAAATCGTTTTGAGTAAAAAAGTTGCATACTGCGGAGGTCTTACACCTGTACTTTTAACATTTTTCGATACGACCAACCGTTTACGAGATATATCGATTCCAAAAAACAGTTATAAATTCAGGGCCCCCAAAAAAGATCCGGCCCTGCACCGATTTTAACGCCCAACAATAGGATTCGTCACAGTCACTAACTCTTTCACCGTACCAAATTTCAGCTTAATATCTTGAAAATTGCGACCAGTACTTAGCTAAACGCAAAAATGTCACATACAATGGACATTTTCAGGGCCCCAAATAAAGAAAAACGGTGAGAGATATCAAAAAATCGTTTTGCGTAAAAAAGTTGCATACCGCGGAGATCTTACACCTATACATTTAACATTTTTCGATACGATCAACCGTTTCCGAGATATATCGATTCCAAAAAAAGTTTGAAATTCAGGGCCCCCAAGAAAGATCCGGCCCTGCACCAATCTTAACGCCCAACAATAGGATTCGTCACAGTCACTAACTCTTTCACCGTGCCAAATTTCATCTTAATATCTTAAAATTGCGACCAGTATTTAGCTAAACGCAAAAATGTCACGCACAATGGACATTTTCAGGGCCCCAAAAAAAGAAAACGGTGAGAGATATCAAAAAATAGTTTTGAGTAAAAAGTTGCATACCGCGGAGATCTTACACCTGTACTTTTAATATTTACGATACGACCAACCGTTTCCGAGATATATCAATTCCAAAAAAACAGTTAGAAATTCAGGGCCCCCAAAAAAGATCCGGCCCTGCACCGATTTTAACGCCCAACAATAGGATTCGTCACAGTCACTAACTCTTTCACCGTGCCAAATTTCATCTTAATATCTTGAAAATTGCGACCAGTACTTAGCTAAAGGCAAAAATGTCACGCACAATGGACATTTTCAGGGCCCCAAAAAAAGAAAACGGTGAGAGATATAAAAAAATAGTTTTGAGTAAAAAAGTTGTATACCGCGGAGATCTTACACCTGTACATTTAACATTTACGATACGACCAACCGTTTCCGAGATATATCGATTCCAAAAAAACAGTTAGAAATTCAGGGCCCCCAAAAAGATCCGGCCCTGCACCGATCTTAACGCCCAACAGTAGGATTCGTCACAGTCACTAACTCTTTCACCGTACCAAATTTCAGCTTAATATCTTGAAAATTGCGATCAGTACTTAGCTAAACGCAAATATGTCACGCACAATGGACATTTTCAGGGCCCCAAAAAAGAAAACGGTGAGAGATATCAAAAAATCGTTTTGAGTAAAAAAGTTGCATACTGCGGAAATCTTACACCTATACGTTTAACATTTTTCGATACGACCAACCGTTTCTCAGATATATCGATTCAAAAAAATAGGATGAAATTCAGGGCCCCAAAAGAAGGTCTGGCCCTGCACCGATTTTAACGCCCAACAATAGGGTTCGTCACAGGCCCCAACTCTTTCACCGTACCAAATTTCAGCTCGATATCTTGAAAATTGCGACCTGTACTTTGCTAAACGCAAAAACGTCACGCACGTACGTACATACAGGCAGACTTTTTTTTTTTTTTACTCTCATTCGATTGGAATAGGTTTGAACACTGGGCGGCGCTTAGTTTCCGAGGTCTCGAAAAATCCTACCACGGCTATATGAAAGCCTATAGGATCTAGATCCGGCTTTCATAACAAGTAGTTCCGTGAAGAACTATACAGCCTATTTTCATATATCCTACTTATGTTAATTGCCACTATCAACATACACAATTTCAGTTTGATTGCTGTAATAGATTCGTAGATATTGAGAACCGACTAAATATTTCGGATGATCGCCATGTTGGATTTTATATATGTAGGTCCTAGAGTTATGTACTGTTACATGCAGATTATTGTGAACGTGTAGTATTCAAACTTCAATCGCATAATTAGGACACAAGAAGTAACAAGGAGATTTAAAAAAATATCACAGCTGCCATCTTGAGGTTATGGAAACAATTGAAATAAATTAGATGCCAGTGGATTAACCACCAAGTTTCACTGCACGCGGATGGTTAAATTGCGAGAAACGTCCATGTGAATATTTATAATTCGCGTCGCCGCCATGTTGGATTTGTGATCACCAGGTTATTTAAAGTCCTATAGGTGAACTTAAGTTCATAACCCTTATGAACATTAAAAAATGCAGTTTGATTGCTAAAATAGATTCTTAGATATTCAGTATCGTCTAAATATTTCGGATGGTCGCCATGTTGGATTGTTAAATGTATAGGCCATAGTCATGTACAATTAAAGGAAAATTATTCCGTAGGTTCATTATTCAAACTTTCACTTCGATCGCATGACCACATCACAAGAAATAAACACTTAATTTTAAAATTCGCTCTGCCGCCATCTTGAGGTTAAGTAAACAATTGAACTAAATTAGATACCAGTGGATTACAATGTGTATAACTTAAATATTTCCTGTACCAGGTTTCAGTGCGCTTGAAACATTAAATCGCGAGAAAGGTCTATTTAAAATTTTCAAATTCGCTTGGCCGCCATGTTCGTTTTGTAGTTAACCGGTTTTTGAAAGGCTTATAGATGGACTTCCAATAGTGCTCTTTATCTCCGTACAAAATTTTAGGGAGATACCGCTAATAGTTTCAGAGATAGAGAATGCCGGTGAAATATTTCGCACATCGCCATCTTGTGATTATGTAAACAATTTTACGAAGTTAGCTGTCGGTGCATTACAATGTATACAAACATATACTGTACCAAGTTTCATTGCGTTTGGTTGGTCAAATCGCGAGAAACGTCTATTTAAAAGTCGCAAATTCGCTTGGCCACCATGTTGGTTTTGTAGTTACCAGGTTTTCAAAAGTCACATAAGTGAACTTATAGTAGTTCCCTCTATCACCATAAAAAATGTCAGGGTAATATCGGTAATAGTTTCGGAGATATTGAATGCTGGTGAAATATTTCGCACAGCCGCCATATTGGATTGGTGAGTCGTAACAAAATTTGAAGGGCACGGTCGAGGTCGCTTGGAATAGTGCTATGAACTTACCGAGTTTCATTGAAATCGCTCCTGCCGTTTATATTTTATTAGGGGGACACACACACACGAATCACACACACGCACACACACACACACGGACAAAAGGTGATCTCATAAGCCTATTTTTTCAAAATTTAAAATAGGCTAAAAAGACCTAAAATGACTAGGGACTCTTTGGTCATCAGTCGTGTGTCCTAGGGTATACGTTGAATTTGTATGATAACCTATGTTATTGTGCTGACAGTAACAGAGAGTGTGATTATCATTAATTAGGCATGGAATTGGGCTAAGTGCCCCGGGATTTAGAATAATGTATTGGAAGGAGTGTGAAGAAGCCCGAGAACAACCACATTTAATATAGACGTTGCCAGACCTGAGGTTCGAACCTGTTATCTCCAGGCTTGCTGCAGCCCCCCATTGCCGGCATGGTGTGTGAATTAGAGAACACGACTATGTCGAGGGTTGGTCATTTTCGATGCAACTATTCTGCCTTGATATCGAAATTCAATTAATGTATACAGTACCTGACCAGATTATTGTAATCGATTATACCTTTGTGGTGATTTCTTCCTATATGTGCCTTCTCTTATCGTAAAACCTTCCCAGTTCCTATTATTTTCTTGATATATCTCACTCAAACTATACAGAGTATTTCAGGAGGAATAGTAAATATTTTAGGAGGTTGTAGTATAGATGAATTGCAATAAAATTTCTACATATCCTGTGCCCCATTTGTATTTTATAACGAGATACAGATGTTGATAGGTAACCAGGGCAGTTGTTGTTTCGTGTGTTGGCACACCGGTTGCTATGGTCACGTTTATTGGCCACCAAGGTCCCCGGAACTTACCCCTTTGGATTTTTGCGTGTGGGGATGGTTGAAAGGCTAAGTCTACAAGAAAAACGTTAACACAAGAGCCGAGTTGGTCGTTCGGGTTATGCTTAGTGCAGCCCTCGTCAATGAACGCCAAGACGTCCCCCGAAGAGCTACGTGGGGTGTTGTAAAAAGAAGAGCAAATGTCATTGAAGTTGGTGGTGGAATATTTGAAAAGCAACTTTGAGCGCACTCATTTGCCTTGGCTTTACATTTATTTGTCATAAATACTACCAGCTGTATCTCTGTACCCAATACAAATGGGACACATGTCATATGGATATTTTAAGGCAATTCATCTCTACTACCACCTCTTAAAATATTTACTATTCCTCCTGGAACAGCCTGTATATAGGGAACGTCTCATAAGTAATGTCATATTTTAAAGAAAATATATATTGAATGTTTTCTGACAAGAAATTAAACTGTTATTCAAAGTAGAGACCATCAGATTCTATGGTCTTGAGCCATCTTTCAGCGAGGTTTCAAATCCCACGACGGTACCAGTCTCTTGGTTTTGATGCGAAGAATTCGGCGAGACCCAATTCCACAGCTTCAATGTATTCAGAATTTATTCCCCGCAAGCAATGGGCCATGGATCGAAAAAGATGGTAATCTGAAGGCGCGAGATCAGGGCTAAAGGGTATACTGGATATAGTAGCAGTTCAACTCCTCCCAATTCCTAATTGTTGCCATGGTTGTTTGTGCAGTATAAGGTCTCGCATTGTCCTGCTGCAAGAGAACTCTATTTCAGTTAATTAATGCTGGGTATCTCCGTCTCAAAATTTCATGAACTCGTTCCAGTTGTTGAGAATAAAAATCCGCATTGACTGCACGCCCGTCTGGAACAAACTCCCAGTGAATCACTCCTTGAAAATTCCACCAGGCAAACATCACTTTTGGGCCGAACTGATCCTTTTTAACGATAACTTTGACAGATTGACGGGGACTGAGGCACTGTTTCGAAGCGTCAGCGTTGCGGTAATAGTCAAATTTTTCATCCCTTGACGGGGACTGAGACACTGTTTCGAAGCGTCAGCGTTGCGGTAATAGTCCAATTTTTCATCCCTTGTGACAATTCTCCTGATGAATCTATCATCCATGAGGTGACAACAGATATCCACTGTACGTTGAGCCTGTTCAGGGGTCAATTCATACACCTTCTGTTTGATTTTCAAAGTTTCATAATCTGGCGATGTATGGTATCATTTGATGGTACACTTTCACAATATACGCAATTCTAGTCATGACCTCCTGTAAATAGCACTGGCGAACAAAAGAAAACCAATTCTATCATATAAAGCGCCAAACTTTAAAAACGACATTACTTATGGGTAGGGACCGGAAAAATTAGCATCTATTTGTTTCAAAATTAGCATCTATTTTCTTCAAAATTAGCATCTATTTTCTTCAAAATTAGCATCTATTTACAAAGTTAAAAATCATCACATTGTAATATTATTTTAACGACTTCAAGGTTATGAAGTGCAGTTATAGTCCTCAAACGAAAGCATTGTCAGTACTTCAGCATTGCTTTCTTTCAAATTGCACCGTCTGTCTGTAACCACTGTGTTGTAATGGGACAACACACGCTCGCTATCTACATTGTTCGTTGGGGTCCACAAAACAGTATTTAGCAAATATGCTGAACTCTGTCTGAACTGCAGTTAATGCAAGTATGATATCATATTTTTCACTTTCTTTCATCTGGGTTTGAATTGCATTTAGCCAACCGTGGCCGAAGACGCGGCGAACGATGTACAGCGTGCTAACACTCACGCTGCGCCGTATGCTAGCACGCGGCCGAGTTCTGATGCGACGCAATGCGTAAAGACGAAATCATTGAGATTCGAGAAGACTGAACTGCGTTTCCCTGCGATGTAACAGTAGGCCTACTTGCGCAACTGTTGTGGCGCGCTAATCGCTAATTCGAACGTATCTCAAGGCGGCGAATTTAGCCAACCGTGGCCGAAGACGCGGCGAACGATGCACAGCGTGCTAACACTCACGCTGCGCCGAATGCTTGCACGCAGCCGAGCTCTGATGCGAAGCAATGCGTAAAGACGAAATCATTGAGATTCGAGAAGACTGAACTGCGTTTCTCTGCGATGTAACAGTAGGCCTACTTGCAGAACTGTTGTGGCGTGCTAATCGCTAATTCGAACGTGTCTCAAGGCGGCGAATTTAGCCAATCTTGGCCGGAGACGCGGCGAACGATGTACAGCGTGCTAACACTCACGCTGCGCCGTATGCTTGCACGCGGCGCCTCGATCCCTAATCGGCTCGTATCGAAGTTCGGACCACCTCGTTGTTGCTCGCTCTTCCTGTTAGTATCGCTTCGGGTAAGTTCCTGGACAATGACGACTGTTGTGGCGCGCTAAATCGAACGTGTTTCTACCTGAAGGTTATTACGGTCACTTATATGACGGTGTCAGTAATGAATGCAAGATATATGCGAGTACTTTTTCCCCCTGAAATTTCAATTAAAAACATGGGGTGCGAGATATACGCGGGGGCGAGATATACGCGAGCAAATACGGTATATCGATCAGAGCGGTTGAAAAATATATGCGTCATATTTGCAGTATTTCTCATGATTTCGCCGAAATATGTGGTTTTCGCCACTAAAATATCACATTTTCGCAGAATTCGCACCAAAATCGCATATTTGTACTAATTTCGCATTTTAGTCAAAATTCACATTTTGTCGCATTTTGAATTTAGGTACCACAGTGCTTCAGAACACCTTAAAACTATTTAAAAAATGGTTTTAACACATATTACAAAAATTCGCATTTATCGCAAATGCGAATTTTTCCGGTCCCTACTTATGGGACATCCTAATAGTACGTATGCCCATTCAGCGGCTTATTTCTCTCTGTGAAGGATTGGTTTTTGCAAATTGTACAATACATACACTCTTTTGCATTTCTAAGCCAAAATGCCAACAAACTTAGAAACTGACTTGAGCGGAAATTTAGTATATAGAGCAAACAACGCCAGTAACTCATAAGGTACCAGAAATCGATGGTCGATCATAATAATCTGGAAAAGTATTTGCTTCAGCTTTCGATTATAATACCCGTCACTCGGGCTAGTTGTGTAACAGTTAAGATCATTTTGTCAACATTCGCATACATATTAGATAATTTCGTCATGCGTCGATACTCACTTCTGACAAGATCTGGTATTGTTTAGGATGTACACCGCATAACACCCATTTTATAGAAGGCAGTGGACCTTCCATACGGCAAGATGAAGATAGTTACTTTAATGATTTAATTACATAGCTTGGTCCCACTGTGTTTCCACCAGAAAATGACGAATTGTTTGGTCGGTATTACGCACGGTAACTTTTTTCCGGTAATGTGTCCTAAATTTCAATTTGGACAGTCCAATGCCCAGAAACAAAATAAACAATTGTGGAGCTTGTTTTCAAAACTGAATACTGTACATCCAATTTCTTTTTTATGGTTGATTCGGTAACATTTGCCTCAGCTGCATTGCATGTTAAATATTTTTTGAGAAAATTTTAATATTTCCCATTAGTAATCATGTCAGAAAACATGCTTTCCACTTAAAACTGAATATATCCATTTCTTATAATAGGCTATATTGCACCAGAATGACATTGTTGAAAAAATTAAGGCATTTAATTTCTAATTGTACCTATTAATATTATGTTCAAAATAAATAGCACGATTTAGGATACATATTTGAGATTATGTGAAATATTCTTCCTTCCAAAGCTAAATACTTTTAACAACAAATTGTATATCCACCTTAGTCAATACATAAACGAAAATAAATTATAATTACACTTGCTCCTGGTACATGTTTCGGGGATTAATTGCTTTTATCCCCTTCATCAGCCAAGACAAATATCAGAAGAAAGATATAAGATAGCGTAGCACTCAAAAAATAAATAGCTATTTAACTTAATATGGTGCACCATATAAGTAGGTCACAGGAAATTGTTGAGCAAAACTAAAAACATATATGTATCAGCGATGATATTCAGCCATCAAAACACAGAGAATCAGTGGACAGTTAACTCGTAAATCCGCTCCAAAACAGTGGTCGAAGCTTGAATTGGCAAAAATCACAATACTTCACCATATGGACACAACCAATGAAGATGCCTTATGCTCAACAGGTCCAAAATCAAATGCCTGCATACGAATTAGACGAGCGTGGAAGGAACAACTTCAAATAGCAATGAGGTTAGCTCAATGCATAACTTCAGGTTAAGTCAATGGACTAATATATAGTTTGAATGAAAGCTAGAAAGAACTACAAAAACTCGTGCCAAATCTAACCTACATAATTATTTAGCTTCACACAATATTGTAGTTAGTGGAATGTCCTTTTACATGCCATATATCTATGACATGGGCCCGCCGGTTCACTTCCTCTCCAAAGGAAGGCATACTGAACGATTTTTAACGCACTTAAAAAATCCGACGACTTCGGCTGGGTTTGAACCCGCAATCTTGGGCATAAAAACTCTGATGCGCTACCAACTACGCCACCGAAGCAACGCCATTACAATTGGGTACAATCGTGTTGACCGACTGTAATACATTACATTTTGGTTAGAATGTTTAGTTGTTTCAATAAAGGAATCATTCAATCTTTCATATTAATACGTAAAAGGAATTACATTTACTATGTTAGGAAATGTTTGATATTTGCCGTATTAATTACACAGGCCTGCCAAATTTAAGTTTTTGAAAATACAAGAGAAGTTTTCGCTAATTTTTATGTTATTTGGTTTGAAAATTTCGAAAATGACCTCCATTTATTTCTATCACGTCAGATTTTTTTTTTGTAAAATCGATATCGATATTTTTGCTATTATTGAGAGAAAAAAAAAGCATTCCCTTGAGTTTAAACTTTTGACATCAAATTATGCTTCAGTATCTATAAGAAACTAACATAAAATAGACGATTGACCAAGAGGAACAAATAATGAACGTTTGAAACAAATTTTAAACTGAGCAAAAACAATAACAAAAAGCAGTATATTTAAGTACGTATTTTTTTTTTCCTTTGAAACTTCTTCTTGACGTTCTTATGTTATGTTCAATCCCAGGTAAATGTTCATAAAAATCCGAGTACATTTGATATTTTCTTTTCAGAAAACTTGACGTGATAGAACTTTTTAATTACTGTTTTCAAAATCAGCACCACAAAATACATAAAGTTTAGATATCACTTCCCTTGTAGTTTTTTTCACCGCAGGGCTGTGAGATAACTTTTATAATATAACACATATCAATATAAAATTAAGAACATCTACTCTATAGTTGGTACATCATTCAACCTTTCATTGAGGTCTTCATCTGCCAAATATCTGATATCTAATTCTCAAATCTAGTGTGACTTTTATTCATAAAACGAAATGGATACCCTTACAATTTTCATTTACATAAACGTTTCTTATTCATAAATGTTTTAAGTGCTGGTTTAGCGATAAAGTAATTCACCAACAAATATCGGTATTTGGAAGTTGGTGTAACTAAAAACTGTGTCAGTGAAGATTGCGAGACTTCATGACACGACGGTCATCTCAACATTTATTGTTAATGCAAGTGGGGTTATAAAGGTCAAATCACTTCCAACGGTTTTGATTCTAAGTATAATCAAAAACTTCAAGATTTTCAAAATGTTGTTCTGGCACAATATTAATCTACGTTCCTTTAACTTTCTAACGGTATATTCTTTTTCACATCTCATTCCTGAGGCTACTTGGCTTATACTTTCCCACAATCATGCGTATCCTTACTTAACTCACCAAAGTACATTTTTGTTTCCCTTTGACGATAGATATAAAAAAACAACTTTTAAGTAAGAAGATATGTTAGAAGCAAGGGCAATGGGACATGGAACGACAGCAAAATGGATGCTAGTTCTTGAAATGGAATGGTATGGTAATGGCATGTTCTCCAAATCGGAAAAATCTCTGATTCCAAATTCTGCCGAAAATGTTTTTTTAGATAACTCCTCGATTTATGTGTTATATTTGAACACGTTCTTTTTCCAAAATTTACTTTCGATTAATTTTGCCAGAAGGAAATAATGCTGTAAAAATTATGAAATTAAAAAACAAGATGTTCAGTAAAGAACATATAGCCTACTTTCTCCTAAATGCATGGGTATTGTTATAACTCTTTGTCCTTTTCAAGGAGTATAATTGAATGTTGGTCGTAGTAGCTTGTTGAAATACAACGTGCTATAGGGATGTTAAACATGAATATGAGGTGCCCTTTGCTAGTGCTACCTCTGTAAAAAATTTCATTCAATTCGGTTTCACCTGATTGAATTGATATGGGGAATGGATTTGCACACATACATGGCCGCTATTTGCAAACTATTGGGCTGATGACTTTGTAGTCAGCCATAAGATGCTTTACACAAAAAGGCACGTAGTTGCAAAATCTGGTAGATATCAAATTATTAGGATGGTCGTAATTTGATTTAAGCTTTTAACATTTTGGTGGCCTTCATTCCGTTTCCGTCAAGATGGCGGCGATATAAAACATGACACTGAGGTTCCCTTTGCTAGTGCTAACTCTGTACCAAATTTCGTTCAATTCGGTTTCACCGTGTTTGAATTTATAGGGGGAATCAATTTGCTCACATACTTGGCCACCATCTGCAAACTATTGGGCTGATGATCTTGCAGTTTGGTCAGAATATGCTTCCCACATAAAGATATGTTTTTGCAAAATTTGGTAGAGACTAGATTATTAGGTTGGTCGTAATTACATTTTAGCTTTTAACATTTGGGTGGCCGCGATTACGTTTCCGTCAAGATGGCGGTGATATAAAATATGACAGTGAGGTGCCCTTTGCTAGTGCTACCTCTGTACCAAATTTCGTTCCATTCGGTTTCACCGTGTTCGAATTGATAGGGGGAATCGATTTTCACACTAAGATGGCCGCCATCCGCAAAATATTAGGCTAATGACCTATTAGTTTGGCCAAAGGATGCTCCCTCCATAAAGGTATGTTGTTGCAAAATTTGGTAGAGATCGGATGATTAGGTTAATCGTAATTTGATTTAAGCTTTGAACATTTGTGTGGCCGCCATTACGTTTCCGTCAAGATGGCGGCGATATAAAACAAAACACTGAGGTTCCCTTTGTTAGTGCTACCTCTCTACCAAATTTCGTTCCATTCGGTTTGACCTTGTTCGAATTAATAGGGGGAATCGATTTTGACACAAAGATGGCCGCTATCCGCAAACTATTAGGCTAATGACCTATTACATTGGTCAAATGATGCTTCTTCCATAAGGGTATGTTGTTGCAAAATTTGGTAGAGATCGGATGATTAGGTTAGTCGTAATTTGATTTAAGCTTTGAACATTTGTGTGGCCGCCATTACGTTTACGTCAAGATGGCGGCGATATAAATCATGACACTGAGGTGTCCTTTGCTAGTGCTACCTTTGTATCAAATTTCGTTCAATTCGCGTTTACCGTGTTCGAATTGATAGGGGGGGGGGGGGGCAGACAGACATTCAGAGTACACACACTCACACACACACACACACACACAGACTCACACACAGACAGACAGACACACTTTTTTTTCGCCCTGTATTGATCTCATAAGTCTACTTTCATTTTTTGCAAAAATCGAAAGTAGGCTAAAAACATTCATGTATATTCAAAATATAGCCTACATTTATTTTCAAAACGTCTGTATAAAAGTAAGGGGAGAGAAGTCTGAATTATCTCTGAAGAAAATACTCGAGTTCCTATTATATAGTTTCTGAGAGGAAGGTAAAAGAGAAAATGGAAATTAGCATCGACATTCCTGAGTCCCTTACGTAAATTATGTTATTTGTATTATAACTGCGGCTTATAGAGACACCGGGATGCCGGAATTTTGCTCTGATGGAGATCATGAACTTGCCAGTAAATCTACTGACATGGCTCCCTCTCATTTGCGCACCCTCAAATGCCAACTGACGGTGCCAGGATTCGATCCTGCAACCGTGGGCACAGCAAGCGAGAACGTTACCGCTGAGCCACACATCCAGCTTCCCGGAACTACATTACCACGATGTCGCAACGCCCCTAAATGGGTCAACAAAAACAATAAACATCGAAAATACAGTACAGCAGTCACAATAAAACATCACAGAAGAATTCTTCAGGCTAGGAACTAAATGTTGAAAACCTGACTTGAGAATTAACATTTTAGGATAAAAGAAAGAAAAGATGGTTGGATGGTTGGTTCCCCAATTTAAGAGCCGCGGCAACGTGGTCATGTAGCCCCGTGTACTTTGGGTATGTGTAGAACAGGTGTTAATTGTGATAACTGTATTAGTGTGGGTTATCTGTTTTTAATTGAAGCAAGGACTTCAGACAGTAATTTCAAGTAGTTTCTACTTCCGCTACTAAATGCTACCGTCCACGACACTAGATGCCATCGCAACCAGCGCCCGATGTCGAACGTTGGAACCTAAGAGCATTAAACAAACCTAACCTACACATTTTTTGCTTCACACAAGTTTAGTTATTTGAAGGTTCACTTACATGCCATAAATCTATGACATGGGCCCGCCGGCTTTACCTCCCCTCCGAAGGAAGGCATATTGAGGGATTGTTAACGTTCTTAAAAAATCCGACGACTTCAGCCGGGTTTGAACCCGCGACCTTGGGTATAGAAGCTCAGCATGCTACCAACTACGCCACCGAAGGCGCCAAAAAAGAAAAGAAATAATAAAAGTCACATCAATTTAGTGAGCTACATTCGACAACCGATGTTAAAGAAAGCTTTTCAGTCGGTCAACACAAATCCCTTGTCAACATAAGTCATGGACAGCAAGCGTTAGACCACATACTTTGTCGTATGTAGTTCATTAAATCTATCACTACGAGCGCTAGTTTTGACATTGTCAAATCAAAATCGAATCATATTCCGTGACTGACAAAATGAGTGCTTTGAAAAGTTCCATCATATTTCGAAATAAAATTTTGAAAATAATTTCCGGTTTAGATTATATTAAAAAGAACATGCTATAAACACATTGATTCTTGACTGAAAATGCATGCACCACCAACAGTTAGATCACATCCTTGGTGGCCAAGATCTATCACTACGAGCGCTGGTGTCGACCCACACATTGTCAAATAAAAATAGAAATATCTACGTCCGTTTTGAGAAATTAAAAAATCTGCTTCCCACAAATTGATAATAAAGAATTAAAGAATGGATTAAAACAATCAAGCTTTAATTTCATTTAAATCTATCGAAAACGTTCCATTTTAAAAACAAGCATTTTTTGTATATCTTTTTTTCCTTCCAAATATCATTTAAGACGGAAGTAATTTACCAAAAATTATTTTGAATCATGATAAAACTTTTCACATCATTCATTTCGACACTTTTACGGTTCTAGATTTTCAACTTTTGACACAATTATCAAAATAGCATAACATGACGTTTTTGGTAAACTGGAAAGTCTGAGTGCCCTTAGTGTCATTTAAAGAATTTTACATTACTGCAAAATATATAAGAGAGACGGTCTACAAATTACATTATATGTCCCGGAAATGCTACTTCGATGGATAGAAATGAATTAATAAGCGGGTGATGGAAACTCAATAAATCTTGAAGTGTAGCCACACATGGAACTATATGCGTGTCTCATCACACATACTGAGCAGTGGAGAGGAAGAGAGGGGGGAGCAGCTGCCCTACACACATGCTATTAAGGTAACGGTCATCTCGCCTCCATGGCCGCTAGCCTGCCTAGCCTGGTAATTGATCATTGTCCCTGCCAAGCGATCAACTGCAGCTGCACACACTGATCACACAATTAGCTTCACATACTAACTTAGTACTATGGACCATATTTGATTGCCTCTTCGGAATTTCTAGTTTAGTAATTGAAAATCCATACGGGCAGGGGCACATCCAAAAGGGGGAATTAGGGTTGTAGGCTCCTCCAAAATGCTCCCGAATTTCCCATAAAAGTACGAATTTTAAAGCAGTGGTAATTCAAGGCACTGTATAACAGTAAAATTAGCTTGCCACGGTGGGTGAGTGGATAGAGTGTCGGTCTACTAACCCCAAGATTGCAGGTTCGCTCCTGGCCGTGGTAAGTGATTTTTTTGAAAGGCGGCAAAAATACGACACGCATGTCATACGATGTTGGCATGTCAAAGAACCCAATTGAATTCAGTAGGCCGTGTGAATAATGGCAAAATTAATCTCGGGAGTTTCCGCCAACACAAAGTTCCTCATATCTCTACTAGAACGCACTATAGTGTTCAAGGAGCTTAGATATCTAACCTCCTTGACTTTCATAGTGATTCAAGGAACAACGAAATTCGACATGCAAGCTACCCTCTGGGTGTCAAATAACAAAGCTTGCACCCAGCACTTGAGGCCTCACGATATTATTATTATTATTATTATTATTATTATTATTATTATTACCGTAATATTGTTAACAAATATTCAGTTGAGGGAAGTAATTGAGTAAAATCCATACTTTATGAACATCAGAGCAAACGGCTTCGGTGGCGGAGTCCCAGCCGAAGTTGTCGGCTTTTTATGAGCTTTAAAATCCTTCAGTATGCCTTCCTTGAGAGGGGAAGTAAAGCCGGCGGGCCCATGTCATAGATTTATGGTATGTAAAAGAACCTATTGTTAGTGTAGGTTATTTGGTTATAAATGCTCTATCAAGTTCCAACGTTCGCCGCTAGGTGTCAGTGACGTCTGGTAGCCAAAGTTGGAACTAAATGAAATTTTAACTTGCTGGGAGCCTCCGGGCTTTCAATTAAAATACCCAGCTATGGTCATTGGATGCAATTCATACATAAATAATGAACATCTAAGCATTCCTTACCAATAATTAATATGAAATTAGACATTGTCAGTTTATAAACGTTTCTTGTCTTCACATTGCTGGTATCCACTGCTTCCCTTAAAATAAACTATTTGTAGATGTGGGGGGATATCACAAAATAACGTTATTACAATAATAGTAACAAATAAAATAACGCTCCAATATTTCACAATTATTGTAATTTTATAGCCATGTAACTGCAACGGTAACTCCTATACTATTTTCAGCATGTAACGATAATTGTACCTAAGTTACATTAAAAAAGAAACTTTCTCAACCTTGCTGAAAAAACCCCATCGGTTGAAGAAACATGAATTAATGGACGGATAATTTTCATCTATTTTATAAACTGAATATTTTTTTATTATCGAATTTGGCCAACTATGGACCGCAAGGAACTCAAGACTTATTGGCCCTCTTTCTCTTCTCTTTCCATAACTTCTTCGTCCTGTCACTTCTTCGTTTTCTCTCCTCCTCGGAAATGATCTCTTCGGGCCTCCTGCTTGGTGGTTTCTCCTGAAATAATTTTACTCCGTCAACTCGACTGCGGAACTATCTTCTATCGAGGGCCATCGGTGAGGTAATTCCAACTTCCGCTGCAACCCTCTTCATCTCATCTACCAATTTAGATGTGACCCTTAACCCCATGATGTAGCTGAAGATCCTTTTGGTCAACCTGTTTTCATCCATTCTTAGTAAATGTCCGTATAACTTTAGCCTCCGCTTCTTCATTACGTCTGTGATCTTTTCAGTACACTTGTAAAGTTCTTCATTTTCCCTCTTCTTCCATGCCCCATCAGTAGTCATCTGTCCAGAATCTTTTATAAACTGATATTGTGTTATAGACATTTTAAGCAATATCAGCAGGGGTATGACATTATGAAGCTCATTACAGCAAAGGTATCATTGGAATTCGTCAAATTATGGCAGATTTCATTTGCGGTAAGAGTATCTCTTGGATACAAAATGTCCAGTTGTAGGCGTGATATAATTATTATTAGAATAATGCGTCTTATTAGATCAAGGAATTGGTATAACAACCAATTTCTTTATTTCGTTTCATACCAACGCGATGTACTTTTTGACCATCACATTAGGTCAAGCGTCTGATAATCTATGATAATCTATATAAACCAATCAACAACTTATTTTACATCCTTTACAATCAACTAAAAAGCTATTTCAACAGTGACAGAGCTCATTTCAACTTGGTCACATTATCAACTGTCAACCGTTCGAAGACGGCCAATAAATAAACAGCAAACTGTTCTGTTGATTTTAAATGCAAATGCTTTCAACGTTCTACTTTCAGTCTAATGCGTCATCACTTTCATTGTGAATTCCACACGTTTGGCTCTAAGATTATGTCAGCATCTGTGAGGTGCAGATTCTTCATTGTGAATGCTCTTGGGGAAGACACAGACCTACGCACTTTATATGCAGCTAATGCCTATCAACAGTTAACACTGAGTTCTACACCAAAGAAACTATATAATTTTACTCACGGTGGCCAACTGTGCTGTAAGTAAAGAAAAATACTGTCAATCTAATATAAAACATTATTGTCACTTCAATTATCGTCGGGGGTTTTCTCCTTCATTCCCATTAAATGCCCTAGTACCACATTAAGACAGTAATAACCACAAACCAACCTCATCATTATGAGTCATTGTCATTTAGTTTCAATAAATTGATTTTAAAAGATTTTGTCTTAAATATTTAAAGAAATAGAGGAAGAAATATCAGGTGGTGAGTACAAAATACACCGCCCCCCCCCCCCCTTCCACCTTTGGTATTCAGACAGACCTAATGTTTAAATAGGCTTATATCCACAACCATTGGCAAGAACTCAAAACAATTGTTGAGTAAAGAGAGATTATCGGTCGATTTCTTTATCGGTGATAACGGATTGTAAATATTTGGCTTAATATACAGCCGGTGTTGAGTACATAATTACTGAATTAGAGAAATATCCTATTGTTCTTCCCAAGACAGTGACATATGATTGTTATTGGATTAGCAATGTGGTGAGATTATGGTGTATGTGGGGAGTGAAGTTTGGTGTTATTACACAATAGGACCCTCAGTGAACCAAAATAATTGAAAAACTCCAAATGAAGTATTTTGACAGTTATCTATTAGGCCTATACTGAAATAGTTTCGAAAAACTGGGTGGAATTCCAATCACGAATACAAACTTTTAAGATAATAAATTTGCATTCCGATAATTTTGGCCAAACCGGGTTAAGACCAGTTTGGTTTCAGGAGAAACGTAGGTTGGTTGGTTGGTTCCTCAGTTTAGGGGCTGAGACAACGTGGTCATGTAGCCCCGTGTACTTTGGTTGTGTGTAGAATCTGTCTGATAACCGGTGTTAATTGTGATGGCTGTATTAGTGTGTGTTATCTGTAATTCAGGTAAAGACTGCAGACGATCAATTTTAAATTGTTCCTACTTTTACCACCAAATGCTACCGTCAACGACATCTAGCTACAAACATGGCTACTAGATGCCATCGCAACTGGCACCTGGTGGCGAACGGAACTTCATAGAGCGTTAATCAAATCTAACTTACAAATTTACCTTCACACAATTGTACCTTAGTTAGTTGAAGGTTCATTTACATGCCACAAATTTAAGACATGGGCCCGCCAGCTTTACTTCCCCTCTAAAGGAAGGCATACTGAGGGATTTTAACTCTCTTAACATCTCGGTCTACTTCAACTGGGTTTGAACCCGCGATCTTGGGCATAGAAGCTCAGCATGCTACCAACTACGCCACTGAAGCCCCCAAGAGAAACGTAGAAACAAGATACGCTATACTAAGTTTCAGGCTGATCTTGGAAGGCAAATTGAAGACAGATAAGACAACGTTCATGGCATTTGTAGACCTAACGATGATTTTTGATAACATTGAATGACGTTTGACATTTAGAAAAGGATTTGATTAATGTGTAGAGATTGGAGGGTGTTCTGTAATCCACAAAATCACCAGACCGCAGTTATTAAAATTGAAGGACAACAGACAGAGGCTGGTATTTAGGAAGACAGCAACTTATCGCCCATACTTTCCAATCTATACATTGAAAAAGAGATGAAGTAAGTGAGGGAGAAATTTTAAGTAGGAGTAAAGGAATTATTTCAACTCTGACATTTGCTAATGTCATCGTCATCTTAGCCGACATACCAGAGGATTTGAACGAGTTTATCACTCCGACCTGAAAAAAGGATTTCATAAATGAAAATAAATGTAAAACAAAAACAAGAAGTTCCGTGACGAACTAAAGAGCCCACTTTTCTAAAAAGTTAAGAATCATGCCAATGATTAATCTATATTATGGATCTATCTAGAATAATGACGAAATTAAGTTGGTAATATAGAAATTTCTGATTAGTTCGAAATACTGTATATCTGGCATAACGTAGCCTAATGGAGAACTACAGTTGGCAGCCCTGGCGACTGAATATTTTCTTAGTTCCATCTCTTAAGGTACAGAATACAAAACGTGGTTGAAGTCCAATGGATAGCATGGAGGTTACATGCAGTTAAACATTGGATCTAACAGCGCGCGTAAAATCATGTTGGCAACAATGACATACATGTATAGGTCAGAAATAATCTGAAATGATATCATCTATTGTTGTGCCAATTTTGAATAAAATCCATTAGTTAGTATAGAAGTTACATGCATTTTAAAATTGGCCCCATCAGCAGGCTTAGAATCATGTTGGCAGCACTGGCGTAGGCCTATATTAGTTACTCCAAATTAATCTAGAATGCCAGGTACTATACGTGTGCAAAGTTTAGAGCTATTGGCTTGCATACTTTCTGATATATTGATATTAGGGTAACAAAAATAGAGACAGTATTTATTAACAGTTGGCAGCCCTGGTTACTCTTAAGAATCGGCATAGTCATATCTGTTATGGTACACATAGCACACACAAAATTTGGTTGAAATCCAAATGATAGTATAGAAGTTACATGTATTGAAAGTTGGACCTCTCAGTAGGCTAATCATGTTGGTAGCACTGACGTGTATAACTTACTACAAATTAATATATAATGTCAGGTACTATACGTGTGCATAGTTTAAAGCTGTCGGCTTGCATACTTTCTGATACATGGGTATTTGGATAGAATAAATTGAGAGCATTTATTAACAGTTGGCAGCCCTGGTGGCTCTTAAAAATACGCTCAGTAATATCTGTTTATGTACACATAGCACATACGAAATTTGGTTGAAATCCAATTGATAGTGTAGAAGTTATATGCATTTAAAATTTGGACCTATTAGCAAGCTTATAATCATTTTGGCAACACTGCCATGTATGGCCTCCTGGACATGAAACTGCAATATTATTATCTATACTTGTGCCAATTTTGAAATTGCTCCCACTCATACCTACCAAGATATCCAACATGGAGCTGAAATTTCAATTGCGATTGTTCAGCAGTTGGTAGCTCTGACTTCATTTTCAAATATGGACGTGAGATATTCAGGTATAGATCTTTCCTTTTACCAAATTTTGTTTCGATTGCTGCAGCCGTTTAGGAGTTGATAGGGGGGGGGGGGACACACACACACAGCCAGCCAGACAGACAGACAGAAGGACAGACAGACAGACACACATTTGCCCGATCTCATAAGTCTACTTTTTCCTCATTTTTGCAAAATGTGAAAAGTAGGCTAATAATGGAATACAGCCTGAAGAAATTTGAAACCTCCATTGCCAGGTGAGAATTGAAAGGAAGTAGGAGACTTCTGCTACTTTGAAAGTAAAATATGCCGTAAGGATGATATTAGAATAGATTAACATAGCCAAAGAACCTTATGGTGTTTGAAGTACTTTCAGTGTTGCTTTAATAATCGAAATCTGATGTTTTTAGCCTATTTTCATTTATTAAACAAGTAGTTCCGTGAAGAACTATACAGCCTATTTTCATATATCCTACTTATGTTAATTGCCACTATCGACATACACAATTTCAGTTTGATTGCTGTAATTGATTCGTAGATATTGAGAACCGACTAAATATTTCGGATGGTCGCCATGTTGGATTTTACATATGTAGGTCCTAGAGTTATGTACTGTTACATGCAGATTATTGTGTACGTGTAGTATTCAAACTTCAATCGCATAATTAGTACACAAGAAGTAACAAGGAGATTTTAAAATTTCGCACAGCTGCCATCTTGAGGTTATGGAAACAATTGAAATAAATTAGATGCTTGTGGATAACCATTCGTATAAGGATTTACTGTACCTAGTTTCACTGCACTCGGATGGTTAAATTGCGAGAAACGTCCATGTGAATATTTATACTTCGCGTCGCCACCATGTTGGATTTGTGATCACCAGGTTATTTGAAGTCTTATAGGTGAACTTAAGTTCATAGCCCCTATGAACATTAAAACATTCAGTATGATTGCTATAATAGACTCGTAGATATTCTGAGCCGTCTAAATATTTCGGATGGTCGCCATGTTGGATTGTTAAATGTATAGGCCATAGAGTCATGTACTATTAAAGGAAAATTATTGCGTAGGTTCATTATTCAAAGTTTCACTTCGATCGCATGACTACATCACAATAAATAAACACTTAATTTTAAAATTCGCACAGCCGCCATCTTGAGGTTATGCAAACAATTGAACTAAATTAGATACCAGTGCATTACAATGTGTATGAATATTTCCTGTACCAGATTTCATTGCGTTTGGAACATTAAATCGCGAGAAAGGACTATTTAAAATTTTCAAATTCGCTTGGCCGCCATGTTTGTTTTGTAGTTAACCGGTTTTTGAAAGTCTTATAGATGGACTTCCAGTAGTGCCCTTTATCTCCGTACAAAATTTCAGGGAGATACCGGTAATAGTTTCAGAGATATAGAATGCCGGTGAAATATTTCGCACATCCGCCATCTTGTGGTTATGTAAACAATTGAACGAAGTTAGATGTCGGTGCATTACAATTTATACAAACATATACTGTACCATTTTTCATTGCGTTTGGTTGGTTAAATCGCGAGAAACGTCTATTTAAAAGTCGCAAATTCGCTTGGCCGCCATGTTGGTTTTGTAGTTACCAGGTTTTCAAAGGTCACATAAGTGAACTTATAGTAGCTCCCTTTATCACCACACAAAATGTCAGGGTAATGTCGCTAATAGTTTCGGAGATATTGAATGCTGGTGAAATATTTCGCACAGCCGCCATGTTGGATTGGTGAGTCGTAACAAAATTTGAAGGGCACGGTCTGGGACGCCCGGAATAGTGCTATAACCTTACCGAGTTTCATTGAAATCGCTCCAGGCGTTTAGATTTTATTAGGGGGGGACACACACACGAATCACACACACACACGCACACACACACGGACAAAGGTGATCTCATAAGCCTATTTTTTTCAAAATTGAAAATAGGCTAAAAATAGGCTTATGAGATCACCTATTGTCCGTGTGTGTGTATACGTGTGTGGGTATGAGTGTGCGTTCCCAAATAATAACATCTAAACGGCTCGAGCAATTTCAATGAAACTCAGAAAGGGCATATCACTATTTTGTCTAACCCCGACCGTACCCTTTACATTTTAACAAGTCTCACCAATCCAACATGGCGGCTGTGTGAAATATCTCACCGGCAGTCTATAACTCCGAAACTATTAGAATACTGATAGCACCCTGAAATTTTGTACAGTGATAAAAGTCACAACTGCAAGTTCACCTATGTGAAAAAAAAAGTCCTCTCGGCACGCCGGAAGGCGGAGGTAGATTTCACCGGACAAACTTGGGGATAGGCGAAAATAGGCAGAATATGCAGGTTTTCGTAGAAGGATCAGACCTCATTCATTGCGTGAAAGTATTTTATAATTGGAGATTAATTAACTTTGTTTTTCGTCATTTTAAGCATATTTTAAACATTTTATTGTCTTATGATGACGCTAACCTTCTTGTCATTTGGAGTCCATTTTTATACTTGTGGTCACACTGTCCTTATGCAAGGTTTCGACACTGATGTATAACTATGTAACGGTCTGTTACTTCTTCACGCAAAATTATATCTCCCGCATAGATGTTGGTTGGTTCCTCAGTTTAGGGGCTGCAACAACGCGGTCATGTAACCCCGTGTACTTTGGGTGAGTGTAGAATCTGTCTGATAAACGGTGTGAATTGTGATGGCTGTATTAGTCTGTAATTCAGGTAAGGAATGCAGACGCTCAATTTCAAGCAGTAGTTCCTAATGTTGCTACCAGATACTACCGTCAACGACACCTAGCTGTGAACTTGGCTACTAGATGCCACTGCAATCAGCAACTCGCAACGAACGTTGGATCCTCCCCTCCAAAGGAAAGCATACTGAGGGATTTTTAGCGCTCTTAGAAAATCCGACGAATTTGGCCGGCTTTGAACCCGCGACCTTGGGCATGCTACCAGTTACGTCACCGAAGCCGCTTCACACTTAGTCAGATGGAAATCTGAAGCTGAACTCGCGCAAGTGCGTTGTCATGGCAACGTCTGATGGCTCATCCCTCATCAATTTAGTAGTGTTGCCATGGCAACCACTGATAGCTCTTGGCATTTTCTTATAATTCCGAAATCATTTTTCTCATCCCTTGGCGTAATGGTGCGTCATATCAAAAATTCTTTCAGACAAAAGTTTTAGGTAATTATTAGGGGAATATTGTCCATTTTGTACGATTTTGATATTGTGCCTATTAAGAGAGATATGATTAATGCTTCCCGAAAAACCCACTTTTCCCCACCCCTTTGGTCAATGGTTGGTGCTATAAAAAAACTCTTCAAACATAAATTTTTGAGCTTTTTCCGGCACATAGTATGAACTTTGAACGGATTCGATATTTCACATATTAAGAGAGTTATAGCAATATTTCATTTTTTCGAAAGAGTCCCCCATTTTCATCCCCTTCGACCGATTTAGCCCAGTAACGAACTCGACCGAGATTTTATGGGTATACATATTCGATAAAAATTTCAAAGTGATTGGTGCAAAATTACGGAGTTATCGTGTCCACAAGAAACTGATATATATATAAACATACATAAACATACATAAATTATATATAAACTTTTGAACTGACGGTGGTTTTGGGGTGTTGGGGATGTGAAACGCGAAGATATGTCGAAATTTTCCGGAAGTCGAAACATGGGACCCATTGCAATAGTTAGCTTTCTAATGAAATCTACCTAAAATACTACCATCAACGACACCTATCTGTGAACTTGGCTACTAGATGCCACCGGAACCATCAACTCGCAACAAACGTTGGAACTTCTCCTCCAAAGGAAAGCAAACTCAGGGTTTTTTAGCGCTCTTAGTAAATCCGACGACTTCAGCCGGGTTTGAACCCGCGATCTTGGGCATAGAAGTTCAGCATGCTACCAGTTCCGATACCGAAGTCGCTTCCCACAGACAGATGGAAAACTGAATGTTATCTCGTGCAGTATCGTTGTCATAGTAACTGCTGATGGCTCATCCCTTATCAATTAAAAGTATAGTTGTCATGGCAACCTCTCTTGGCACTTGGCATTTTCTTATAATTTAAATCATTTTGCTCACCCCGTGGCGTAATGTTGGGTCATATCAAAAATTCTTTCAGACAAAAGTTTTAGGTAATTATTGGAGGAATATTGTCCATTTTGAACGGTTTTGATATTGTGCCTATTAACAGAGATATGATTAATGTTTCCCGAAAAACCCACTTTTTCCCACCCCTTTGGTCAATGGTTGGCGCTATCAAAAAACTTATTTGACATAAATTTTTGGCACTTATCCGACACATATTATGAACTTTGAATGGATTCGATATTTCACGTATTAAGAGAGTTATAGCGAAATTTCACTTTTCGAAAAAAGGCTCCCATTTTCACCCCCTTCGACCGATTTTGCCCATTAACGAACTCGACCGAGATTTTAAGGGTATACATATTATGTAGAAAATTCAAAGTGATTGGTGCAAAATTACGACAGTTATCGTGTCCACAAGAAACTGATATACATATATATATACAGTATACACATATATATATATATATACATACATAAATTATATATAAACTTTTGAACTGACGGTGTTTTTGGGGTCTGGGGGATGTGAAACGCGAAGATATGTCGAAATTTTCCGGAAGTCGAAACATGGGACTCATTGCAATAGTTAGCTTTCTAATGAAATCTACCTAACTCAGCTATTCTTCTAGGTTTGTGCCGTGTCTTGTGTGGGGTTTCGCCTAGGACACCAAGCTGGCTCATCGGTGGGCTCTTGGTGTCCCCGCCCGGACCCCTATGTGACTTGTGACTTTAAAAACCCCTTAGGACTAAGTACACAACATACATGGCGGTCAAGCGAAGTTGAAACATTTAAATAGACCTTTCTCGTGATTTAACCATCCGAACACAGTGAAACATGGTGCAGCAAATGTTTATGCTGATTGTAATGCACTGACATCTAATTTAGTTCAATTGTTTACATAATCTCAAGATGGTGGCTCTGCGAAATTTTTAAATTAAGTTTTTATTTCTTGTGTCCTAACCATGCGATCGAAGTCAACGTTTGAATCATAATAATAATAATAATAATAATAATAATAATAATAATAATAATAATAATAATAATAATAATAATAATTTTCTTTGAAGAAGAAACTTTGGGAGATACAGAGGTTTCAGCCAAAACCTATATTGAAAACCGGCAAGAAGTGGACCGAAGAACGAAGGGAAGCTCACCGAAGAAGAATGCGCGAATACTGGCCAATGTGAAAGAAAGAGGGAAAAGGCAGTTGAAATAACGTGGTCCATAGACGACCGAAACGATTAAAAGAATAATAATAATAATAATTATAATAATAATAATAATAATAATAATAATAATATCGTATGGCCTCGGATGTCGGGTGCAAGCTTTGCTATTGGACACCCAGAGGGCAATTATGGCAAAAGTTCCGCCTAATCAATACCTTTAATTTTAAAAATAAAGGTATTGATTAGGGGGAACTTTTACCACAATTATTAATAATTAGTTCATCAATACTGAACCAGCATGAATCTTTCAAATAGAAAAACCCAGAGGGTAGCTTGCATGTCGAATTTCGTTGTTCCTTGAAGCACTATGAAAGTCAAGGAGGTTGGATATCTAAACTCCTTCAACGCTATAGCGCTTTCTAGTAGAGAAATGAGGAACTTTGTGTTGGAGGAAACTCCCGAGATTAATTTTGCCATCATGAAAAGAAATGACATGAGATTAATAAATACACTTGGACGAACAGTTTCGATCGTCAAGCGATCATCATCAGATCCATTGCACTTAGACGAGAGCAGACAGTGACGAAGTTGACTGCTCTTAACCGGACCACGTACGACTCAACCAGATAAGTAACCCGTACAATACAATCTGAACGGACCATTTAACAACAATCACATATTCACACTATGCAAGCAACTTTGGAGGTCAATCACCACTTTCAGTATCTTAACAAAACATCACATAGACTAGGCTATAACTACAGTAACAAATATTGACTAGTTGCATTATCTGCAACTAAATAATTGTACATATTATAAATACTTTCACCCTTTTAGATACAGATTTAATAGCCTACATGTAATGGATCTGATGATGATCGCTTGACGATCGAAACTGGTCATCCAAGTGTATTTATTAATCTCATGTATTTTATTTCAGGATTAGGGAATAACCCATCACAATTGAGTACAATCGTGTTAACCGACTGAAAACATCAAATTCCGATAGTCAAAGAAATAATTTCTATAGAAAAAAAACTCTTGTCATCAAATATAGAATTAGATATTTGAATATAATTTTTGAAAATCTTTTTCTGGAGCGTGCTGCGCTATGGAAGTGAAACTTGGGACTTTCGGGGCAGTTGAAAAGAAGATAATAGAAGCATTTGAAAGAGCCTCCGTGGCTTAGGCGGCAGCACACCGGCCTCTCACCGCTGGGTCCGTGGTTCAAATCCCGGTCACTATATGTGAGATCTGTGCTGGACAAAATGGAGGCTGACAGGTCTTTCTCCGGGTACTCTGGTTTTCCCTGTCAAAATTTCATTCCAGCAACACTTTCCACTATCATTTCATTTCATCTGTCATTAATTTCATCATTGCCCCAGAGGAGTGCGACAGGCTTCGGCAGCCGGCACAGTTCCTATCCTCGCCCCTAGATGGGGGTTTCATTCATTCCATTACTGACCCTGTCGGAGACTGGAAGCAGGCTGAGGATATTCATTTCAGAAGCATTTGAAAGTCGGTGTTACAGGAAAATGAAGAATAGATAGTAGTAAGTGTAACAATTGATGAGGTATTAAGAAGAGTTTGGGAGGAGATATGTCCCTGGCGAGTCCTATTGGTGTGAAGTGATAGGTTGGTAGGGCAAACTTAGTTATGGAATAAATGGTTAAGGGTAAGAACTGTAGGGGTTGGCCAAGTTTAGAGTTTGTTAATCAGATTGTTTCGGATGTAGGATATGGTAGCTTTGTAAAGATGATATTACTAGCTCAGGACAGGGAGCATGGACAGCTACATCAAAGCAGTCTAAAGACTGAAACCTCAAAGACACACACCGCCACCGTCTGAAGTGCGTTTACTTTTATCCCCCTTCTCTTTATTCTTTGCTCTCGTGGCAACACTGCAGGGCACTCTTTGAGTAATTTATTCTGGTCAGGTAAAAGTGAGCTTGTGAGGATGATCAAACATTTGTTTAGCCTTCTGTGCAATTTCCAACTGTGTTTACTATAATTTAAGACGAACCAATAATTAAGTAGTCGTACTTAAAATGCAGAGGGTATCTTAGAAAGTGCTGTGTATTTATAAGCCTATAGGTTTATATCCTCCCTGCTCCGTTATTATGGAAGGGATTGTGTGTAATCTCGTGACTACCGAACACTGTAACTAGGTCTCAAGATATGCAGCTCATTCGTGTCATTAATTAGATGTCATGGAATTGGTAGGCCTAATTTTAGTTGTTAGATATACAAACAGTATCACAGTACTTCCATCTTTGAGTTTTCCAAAGCTGGTAGACAGTATCTTAATCAATGCTGCCATCCCTTTAAAGATGAGCATCGAGGCAATAACTACTATAATTAAATCACTAGAAATCGAACATTATAGCAGGGCCTCCTAAATTCCAAGTCAACATCGGTGAAATACACCTGGCGCTTCTGGGGAAAGTAGCTTATTGTGGTTTAATTAGTCCAAAACAAGTGGTTTAGGTAGAGTGAACATTATTTTTTCTATCACTCAATTGGAATGCGTTTTGTAATTTTGTAATTAGGCTACGATGATTTAAATACTGTATATTAACTTTAGATGAAGCCTCCGTGGCTTAGGCGGCAGCACGTCGGCCTCTCACCGCTGGGTCCGTGGTTCAAATCCCGGTCACTCCATGTGAGATCTGTGCTGGACAAAACGGAGGCAGACAGGTTTCACTCCGGGTACTCCGGTTTTCCCTGTCAAAATTTCATTCCAGCAACACTCTCCACTATCATTTCATTTCATCTGTCATTCATTTAATCATTGCCCCAGAAGTGTGCGTCAGGCCTCGGCAGCCGGCACAGTTCATATCCTCGCCGCTAGATGGGGGGCTTCAATCATTCCATTCCTGACCCGGTCGGAGACTGGATGCAGGCTGTGGATTTTATCATATTAATTTTAGATAGTTATTGTTGTTTTAAGGGGCGGAACCGCGAGGTCACCTGCCCCTCTTAACACACATTAATTTATACAAATTTAAAAATAAATTAAATTTTTGAGGTGGACACCTAAATATGAAAAAGTCCTCTCGGCACGCCGGAAGGCGAAGGAAGATTTCACCGGACAAACTTGGGGATAGGCGAAAATAGGCAGAAAATGCAGGTTTTCGTAGAAGGATCAGACCTCATTTATTGCGAGAAGGTATTTTATAATTGGAACTTAATTAACTTAGTTTTTCGTCATTTTATGCTTTTTTTAAACATTTTATTGTCTTATGGGAACGGTAACCTTCTTGTCATTTGGGGTCCATTTTTAGCCTATTTTCAATTTTGAAAAAATAGGCTTATGAGATCACCTTTTGTCCGTGTGTGTGTGCGTGTGTGTGTGTGTGTGTGTGTGTGATTCGTGTGTGTGTCCCCCCCTAATAAAATCGAAACGGCTGGAGCGATTTCAATGAAACTCGGGAAGTTCATAGCACTATTCCCGGCGACCTCGACCGTGTCCTTCAAATTTTGTTACGTCTCTCCAATCCAACATGGCGGCTGTGCGAAATATTTCACTAGCATTCAATATCTCCGAAACTATTACCGATATCGCCCTGAAATTGTGTACGGTGATAAAGGGCACTACTAGAAGTTCACCTATGAGACTTTCAAAAACCTGGTGACTACAAAACCAACATGGCGGCCAAGCGAAGTTGAGATATTTAAATAGACTTTTCTCGCGATTTAACTATCTAAATGTAATGAAACTTGGTACAGCAAATGTTTATACACATTGTAATGCACTGGAGTCTAATTTAGTTCAATTGTTTACATAACCTCAAAATGGCGGCTGTGCGAAATATTTCACTGACATTCTATATCTCCGAAACTATTACAGATATCACCCTGCAATTTTGTACAGTGATAAAGGGTACTGATACAGGTATACCTATGTATATTTCATAAACCTGTAAAGTACGAAACGAACATGGCGACCAAGCGAATTTAAAATATTTTAATAGACTTTTCTCGTGATTTAACTCTCTGAGCGCGGTGAAATGTGGTACAGAAATTGATTTTGCAGATTGTAATGCACTGCCATCTAATTTAATTCAATTGCTTACATAACCTCAAGATGGCGGCTGTGCGAAATTTTAAAATTAAGTTTTAATTTCTTGTGTCGTAATCATGCGATCGAAGTGAAAGTTTGAATAATGAACCAAGGCAATAATTGTCCTTGAATGGTACATAACTCTATGGCCTATACACATAACACTCCTAAATGGTGAGCTCCCGAAATATTTAGACGGTTCTCAATATCTTTGATTCTTTTACAGCAACCAAACTGAATTTTTTAATGTTCATAGAGACTATGAACATATGTTCACCTATAGGACTTTCAGGAACCTGGTGAGCACAAATCAAACATGGCGGCGACGCGAAGTATAAATATTTAAATGGACGTTTCTCGCGAATTAACTATCCGAGTGCCGTGAAACGTTGCACGTTAAATGCTTATACAAATGTTGATCCACTGGCATCTAATTTATTTCAATGGTTTGCATTATCACAAGATGGCTGCTGTGCGTAATTTTAAAATCTCGTTTTTACTTCTTGTTGTCTAATCATGCGATTGAAGTTTGAATACCACACGTACACAATAATCTTAATGTAATAGTACAAAAATAAAAATCCAACCTGGCGACCATCTGAAATATTTAGACGGTTCTCAATATCTACGAATCTGTTACAGCAATTAAACTGAAATTTTGTATGTTGATTGTGGCAGTTAACATAAGTAGGATATATGAAAATAGGCTGTATAGTTCTTCACGGAACTACTTGTTATACTTGTGGTCACGCTGCCCTTATGCAAGGTTTCGACACTGATGTGTAACTATGTAACTGTCTGTTACTTCTTCACGCAAAATTATATCTCCCGCAGAGATTTTGGTTGGTTCCTCAGTTTAGGGGCTGCGACAACGCGGTCATGTAACCCCGTGTACTTTTGGATGGCTGTATTAGTCTGTAATTCAGGTAAGGACTGCAGACGGTCAATTTAAAGCAGTAGTTCCTAATGTTGCTACCAGGTACTACCGTCAACGACACCTAGCTGTGAACTTGGCTACTAGATGCCACCGCAATCAGCAACTCGCAACGAACGTTGGAACTTCCCCTCCAAAGGAAAGCATACTGAGGGATTTTAGCGCTCTTAGAAAATCCGACGACTTCGGCCGGCTTTGAAACCGCGACCTTGGGCATAGACATTCAGCATGCTACCAGTTACGTCACCGAAGTCGCTTCCCACTTAGTCAGGTGGAAATACTGAATCTGATCTCGTGCAAGTGCGTTGTCATGGCAACGTCTGATGGCTCATCCCTCATCAATTAAGTAGTGTTGCCATGGCAACCTCTGATAGCTCTTGGCATTTTCTTATAATTCCAAAATCATTTTTCTCATCCCTTGGCGTAATGGTGGGTCATATCAAAAATTCTTTCAGACAAAAGTTTTAGGTAATTATTAGGGGAATATTGTTTATTTTGTACGGTTTTGATATTGTGCCTATTAAGAGAGATATGATTAATGTTTCCCGAAAAACCCACTTTTTCCCACCCCTTTGGTCAATGGTTGGTGCTATAAAAAAACTCTCCAAACATAAACTTTGGGCTTTATCCGACACAT
Source organism: Meconema thalassinum (assembly GCA_946902985.2). Classification (NCBI taxonomy): domain Eukaryota; kingdom Metazoa; phylum Arthropoda; class Insecta; order Orthoptera; family Tettigoniidae; genus Meconema; species Meconema thalassinum. The sequence goes on from OX336388.2 coordinate 613,594,396, forward strand.
AGTATGAACGTTGAACGGATTCGATATTTCACATATTAAGAGAGTTATAGCTATATTTCCCTTTTTCGAAAAACGCCCCCCATTTTCACCCCCTTCGACCGATTCAGCCCAGTAACGAACTCGACCGAGATTTTATAGGTATACATATTCGGTAAAAAATTCAAAGTGATTGGTGCAAAATTACGGCCGTTATCGTGTCCACAAGAAACTGATATATATATACATACATAAATTATATATAAACTTTTGAACTGACGGTGGTTTTGGGGTCTGGGGGATGTGAAACGCGAAGATATGTTGAAATTTTCCGGAAGTCGAAACATGGGACCCATTGCAATAGTTAGCTTTCTAATGAAATCTACCTAAAATGACCTAAAGATAATGAGACAAGAAAGTAAATAAAACTAACAAATATACCAAATATTCGACTATCTCTGGAAGAAGGAGACCACTACAACGTGGACTAAGAATGTTGGCAAAGATTTAGAAAAGTTGAACATCACAGAGTCTCAAATGCTAAAAAGAAGTGAATTTAAGAGCAGAGTGAAAAATCTGGAAGGGTTTCAAAATGAGGGAAGACCTACAGTAAGAGAATTGGACGAACTTGGACAGAATATCAAAGGAAACACGCCAGTGAACGCATGAAGGAATATTGGCGACAGAGGAAACTCCAGGCAAAGGAAAAGAAAAAGAAATAAAGATGCGTGATCCTAAGTGATCCAATTCGCTTGGAAAAAGAAAAAATACGAAAAACAAAAAATCAGAATTTCAAATAAGAACAAAATTTTGAGTAAACGTCCACTTGTAAATTTAGATTCCTGGCCTTAACTATATTCATTTTATCCAGCGAATGGACGAATAATGGGTTGTGTTTTGGAAATAGAAACTATTATCAAGAAAACTCAGAGACCATTATTTAGAGTAGCCTAGTTAGATTACCAGTAGGCTAAATATTAAGTTTCAGCCCTTCAACACTTTCACGGAAGCAGAAGCATCTTCCGTGGCTAATTCAAAATAACCTCTAGAAAAGCTGACAAATTTATATATTCACATAAATATTCATTTATACACTGCACTACATAAGTGATAATAATTAGAGGAGTCACATGTTATCTACAGATCTTGTTGATATACCTCGTCAGATTTATATTGTTGTTGTTGTTAATTAATGTGTGGGCTTGGAGACATCGTGGAAATTTAGACCCCGTGTACTTTGGTTTGTGTAGAACTTGTCTGATAACCTGTGTTATTGTGGGGTCTGTATCAGTGTGTATTTGCAATTCAGATGAGAATTGGGAATGAAGTGGTCGTGGCCTCAAGTGGCCTAGAAGTCGGAAAACACGGGAAAACACTTCACTTGGACCCCGTTCCAGGAGCGGCTTGGGTGGCGTAGTTGGTAGCATGCTAAGTTTCCATACCCAAGATCGCGGTTTCGAAGTCGTCGGACTTTTTAAGAGCGTTAAAAATCCCTCAGTATGCCTTCCTTCGGAGGGGAAGTAAAGCCGGCGGTCCCATGTCGTAGATTTACGGCATGTTAATGAACCTTCCGCTAACTACACCTGTGTGAAGCTATATTATAGGTTAAACATTTGACAAACACTCTTAGTTTCCTACGTTCGTCCCCAGAAGCCGACTGCGGTGGCATCTGGTAACCAAGTTCTGAACTAGTAGTCGTCGACGGTGGCGTTTGGCGGCAAAAGTAGGAACTACTTGAAAAAGAAATCAATGTCTGCAGTCCTTACTTGAATTGAAAACAGATAACACACACTAATACAGTCATCACAATTAACACCGGTTATCAGACAGATTCTACACACACCCAAAGTACACGGGGCTATATGACTACGTTGCCGCAACCCCTAAACTGAGGAACCAACCAACCAACCAACCCCGTTCCAGGCCTCAGAATCCTCTGATTTAAGTCCTCAGACCAGAATTAAAATTCTTGGAAGATTAAAACTCATATTGGTAGGTTAATCCGGTGCTTAAACGCTACCCGAGGGAAGATGATTGAAAGAAAAGGAGAAAGGTTTGGGAGTGGAAACAATCGTAGGCAGAGAGGAAGAGAATCCAAATCAAAATAAGAAAGCAATAGTGATATAAATGCTAATTATACTGAGCGAAGCCCGTGAAGTAACTAAAATGAGTGGAAGCTTGAGCTCGGTTAACGGAGAGAGCGGCGTGAGCTACAGTTATCTGCACGCTGTCGCTAAGTGCTCTTTCCCTCTCGAGCAGGTATTTGGGTATATTGTAGGGACGCAGTGTACTGGCGAACCAAGATGTGCCAAATAAAATGATTTATGTACTTTCCCTTCAAAAGGGTGAGATTTTAGAAAGCGTTCTGAAATGCCAGAAAGATTTAAATTAGGCGGAATAATTTTATTAACCGACACTGTTGGATCCCCAACAGAAAAGCCGAATTCTCCCAGAGTGGGCAGAGATAAAGCAACTCTAGTGCTTTTAGCAATGGTTTTATTAATATTATTAGAAATCTTCAGAGAGTACCAATTGTTGCGTTTAAAGCAGGCTAAACTTTTACCCAGCAAGGTGCCGACAAACAGTTTATAAATGATGAAAACCTCAAACCTAACTTGAACAAAACCACAATCTTAGACAGTAAATCACAAGCCAGAAAGAAAATCTCTACAAGTAGGAAGCTGGCAGAGCGAGCTATACTTGCCTTAATGATTTATTAGCTGTGATAGCTAAGAGAAACTTTGTAAATGTTGTTAATAGGAGTTTTATTTTAAACGCAACAAGTGATGGAGTTTTTAATAAACTTATCATTCAGTGATTTGCATTTTTCTTTGAATATAGAATAATTCAGGAGAAAAATTAAGGAAGATAAGGTCCTGCCTAACCATTTTTCTAGCAATAGATGTAGAAAACAAATAATAAAGCATTTATTTTAGAAGGTGATTAAGTGGAATATAAATAACAATTTAGATCTAAGATCTATTTCTAGTTACGAGCCTCCGTGGCTTAGTCGGAGCCTCTCACCGCTGGGTCCATGGTTCAAATCCCGATCACTCCATGTGAGATCTGTGCTGGACAAAACGGAGGCAGACAGACTTTTCTCCGGGTACTCCGGTTTTCCCTGTCAAAATTCCATTCCAGCAACACTCTCCACTATCATTTCATTTCATCTGTCATTCATTTAATTATTGCCCCATAGGAGTGCGACAGGCTTCGGCAGCCGACACAGTTCGTATCCTCGCCACTAGATGGGGGCTTCATTCATTCCATTCCTGACCCGGTCGGAGATTGGAAGCAGGATGTGGATTTTCATTTTCATCTATTTCAAGTTAAGAACAAAATTGTTTTAGTAAACTTTTGAGGTCTCAGACCTGTAGTAACAATAAGAAACTTTACAAGAGTTTTCGAATTTTACATAGAATTAAAAGGCTTAAAGCCTATAATAATAAAGGACTTACAATTTGGTTTAATATTTCGTTAGATTAATTAGGTAGAATATTAAATTTAAAAAAAGGCTTTTAGAATACCTTAGTAGCAAGCAAAACGATTATGCATCCCTGGGCGCAGCAGCATAAGAAAAAGGAGATTAATAAGTGGTTCCTATAACCACTGTTATATTGACACAGAATTTAAGAGATGCTGAATTCTAACAGAGCAGGTCACCTTTTGTGAAACCTTGACTACACAAATTAGATAAACGTTTAACAATTGGAAAATTAGAACTTCCTGGTTGCAACAGGAAAAAAATACGTATTAAAATTTGAATTATAACCACGGTTATTTTTACAGAATGAATAAATGTTAAATGGAGCAAAATTGGGTGGACGCCTACTTTTTGGCGAGACCTCGTAGAAAAGAACTAACTAGTTTAAATATACCTTAAATTGTTTGTAAAAGGGATTGGGAGTGTAGGAATTATAGGATAGAGTCCTGGCCAATTTTATCAATACGATTGAATCACGACGCGGTAGATTGTTGAACGGACATTGTATGTAGCACTAAAGTTTGTTGATAGATTGTAAATTTTCACTATTGCAGTATGTATAGGTTCATTAATTTACACTTTGACGGGTTTTAGCGGTATGTAGTCTTGATATTGCAGTTTATGCATTCACTTTAACTTAAAGGTTGCAGTAATTTTGACGGTATTGAGTATAGTTCTTCACTGTTTAGAGTTTATTTTGAATGGAAAGTTCAAGAGCTGTAGTGACAGTTAAAAGGAGCAAGTAGACATCCCACGGAGGTAGACAAGTTAAGTTTTAGAGAGCTATGAATTTAACAGAAATACCTCGTTGCTGGAAAAGTATTCCCTTATTTAGTTCAAGAAATGCTGAATTTCATAACATTAGTAGCAAGCCTGGTTGGCGAAGCATGACGGTTCCCACGGGGGTCAGTTATTACTTAATTTTGCGGAAATCCCAACACTGCCTATAACTTTCATTAAAAGCATTCAACGTGTTGTTTAAAACCCTCTAAAATGTTTTAAAACCAATGTAGGCAGTTACTTATCTTGCCATGGTGGATTGAAATTTGAAGCCTACTGCGACCGTTACACTCAAATACAGACATGGTGTCCGTTTGAATCACCTCATTTAGAGAGGAGGAGAACCTCTGAGAGAGGTCTGAACTGTTCACCAAGCTGACTACACAAGAAGTGAAATTAGAATTTGAACACACGGCGAGCGAGAAGACGAAGGGGAGGTGGGGGTTGACAAAGGAACATAAAACAGGGTGGGTAACATCTGAGACATATAAACAACTTTACATAATAGTATACGTTTCCTCATGGAGTAAGGTCTTCAAGGAGATGTTAGCTGACGACAAAGTAGACGATTGCTGGAATGGTTTGTAGTCCTCTTGAAATCGCTGAATCCAAAAACTTCGGCAGGTTGCCACGTGGTGAGCTGGGGTCGAAATCCAGAGGGTAACAACTGAAACAAACTTAAGTACATTTTAGTGCATATTCAAAGAAAAAGGGAATACAAGGAAGGGGTTCCCTGTTGGTGTCTGCGAAGGGAAAATAAAAGAAACTAATGAAATAGAAAAAATGCAAAGAGCAGCAAGAGCTAACTCTAACTAACCGTGTATTCCAAAGAATACACCACTTATGATAGTCTATAATATACGCCAAATCAAAAATGTAGACATTTAAGTTTATTTATGTCTTGATTTGGCGAATATTATAACATAAGAGTTTTAATTATTCTATCAAGACGGATTTACACAATTTGCTATTATGGAAAATATTTTCGCTTTCTTGGAAGAGTCAGGAATCGAACCTGGGCCTTCTCGGTGAGAGCCAAGAATGCTAGTCACAACACAACGAGGCGGGGGTACTGAATTGTGGATCAGCCTGTACATTTATATGCCAATTTAAGAATAGGAGGAAGACTAAATATCTACACTGACACGAGCCTGTTGGTCTTTTGAGTCCAGAATCGAAACCGGTCTGGGCGTACCATTAGTGCCATTCATCAAATTGAATGGAGAGGCCCAAGCAAATAGCATTGCACTTGTGTAAGTCTCCATTCTTAGAATATGCAAAGTACTACATTGAAGTTACTTACGGTAATGGAATAGCCTGTCTGTCACTTGTGAATTGAACATTGTGATTTGCGCCACACCTGAGCAACATCAGCATACATATTTATTCACGTGCTAAGGATTTACTCTGAACTCATTCTTAGATATTCTTTGAAAACCCAACTATGCAGTGAATCATGTTATATTCAATGTATTTTAAGTAGCAATTGATGTAGTTCTTTTGACGACTTCCTGAATTCTTGGATGTAGGTTGGTGCATGTTTCTGTAACCATTAAAGGAGTAGTAAATTCCACAATCTATTGCCACGGCATGAACAGTCTTAACATTCAAATATGTAAGTCACTTGCGGGATTATACTCGTATACGACCTCTAATGGTACACCATTCGAAGGGACAAAGCGGTCGTAAGCATTTTTGTTGTTGTGGATTCTTTTATGGGCATTTATCTCCACCTATATGGGTGCGTGTGTGGAATCTTTCTGATAACCTGTGTTGTTGTTCTTGTTTCATTTGAGGGTCTTGAATATCGTGGTTAAGGGGGGTGGTACACCTTTACAAGTGAAAAAACCACAGATATTTAAAATAGGTTTCCTCGGTATCCCTTTGTTCCGTTGATAGGAAAGTTTGCACACTCCTAGCACTGTCCTTTATCTTAAGTTTTCAACTTGAATATTTGCAATTAACTTTCCCTAGTAATTAAAAATAATAATTTCAATAAATTGGACTAATTTATACATTGATCATGCTTTTCCTTGATAATTTCTACAAAACTTCACTTTTCTGGAAGATTATTATTTTAGAATGTTCATAATGTCTGTGTTACCAATGTGAACTAACATCTTTTGCCTGTCTTTTAAAATAATATTTTTTTCTCGCTTTTTTATACGATTAGATCTTTTTTTTTAATTTTTTTACATTTTAGTGAGCTACGTTCACTCAGAAAATACAAAAAAAAAATATTACAGCAATGGTTCTAGTTCACATTCTTAAGACACAAAAGATACATGTGAGTACAACATTTCATCTAAAAATGTGGAGTTTTGTAGAAATTATCAAGGAAAAGTATAATCAATGTATAAATTAGTCCAAGTTTTTGAATTTGTTTTTAATAACTAGTGAAAGTTAATTTCAAATATTCACGTTTAAAACTAAAGATAAAAGACAGTGCTAGGAGTGTGCAAAATTTCATATCAACAAAACAAAGGGATACCGAGGAAGACTATTTTAAATATCTGTGATTTTTACACTTGTAAAGGTGTACCTTCCCCCTTCTTCTTCTTCCTTAGCGTTTGTCCCGCCTAGCTGCAGGGCCCGATATTTGGATACGTTGTCACCGATAGTTTATGTCTCGGACCATATCAGGATGAAGGTGTTGGTTCTTGAGATCTCTGTGTTGCGTATCATCCCACCGTTGTTTCGGTCTTCCCTTAGATCTTTTGCCAACGACTTGTATAGTGTAGCCAGTCTTTGCAATTGTTCGCTTCCGCTCGTATAAAATGCCCAAACCAACGCAGGCGGCACTCCCGCATCTTGTCACTGATTGGTGCAACCCCAAACCGTTCCCTGATGTTGTCATAGGAAACATGATCCAATTTGGTGACACCCGCTGTCCAACATAACATCTTGACGTTCTGTCACTGTCTGAATATGGTGGTTAATTACTTCCGTGTATTTGGGTGAGTGTGCATTTTGTCTGATAACCTGAGTTGTTGTGATGACAGTATTAGGGTGTGTATTTGTAATTCAGGTGAGGATTGGGAAGGAGGTGGCTGTGGCGTAAATTTAGGAACCAATTCGCCTGGAGTAGAAATGTGAAATCATGGAAATTCACTTTCAGGGGTGGGAATCGATCCCGAGTGACAGCCACTACGCAGCGAGGTCGACTGAATTATTATTATTATTATTATTATTATTATTATTATTATTATTATTATTATTATTATTATTATTATTCTAGAGGCAACATTATTTTGATGTAATTCACATGTTGGCTCATTCTGAGAGCCTTGTTGTCTTAGTAACCATATAGACCTAGATCACTCCCTCACTTTAAATAACACTTCCGAACAAAGTTGAATTAAAGGCGTAGTCGGTAGCATGCTGAACTGATATGCCCAAGATCGCGGGTTCAAACCCGGCCGAAGTCGTCGGATTTTTAAGAGCATTAAAATCCTTCAGTAGTCTATGCCTTCCTTCGTAGGGAAAGTAAGGCCAGCGGGCCCATGTCATAGATTCATGGCATGTAAAACAACCTACCACTACAATAGGTAGTGTGTAGATAAATTTGTAGGTTATTTGGTTAGAAACGCTCTATCAAGTTCCAATGTTCGCCGCTAGGTGTCAGTGACAGCGGCATCTCTGGTAGCCAATGTTGTAACTACTTGAAATTGAAATTGTTGGGGAGCATTCGGGCATTGGCTGCAATTCAAATAAAACAATACAATAATAATAAAGTTGAATGAAGTAACGTTTGAGGGATTTTTTGTTAACACTACAATTTTAAGTTGGTAGCACTGATTCAAAAATAATAATAACACTCGTAGACACTAGAGTGAAAATTGAAATATTGAACGACTTTTAGCAACTTTAGGGGCTTTTATTTTAACACCATGAGTTCTTCATATCTTGCGACTGACAGGCGTAAGGTACTAACTTTTAATTACAATACCTCCGTATATTATTCTGCTATGGTCCCATTCCAGTTTTGTACAGAAAATAAGGTCCCATTAACACCAACCTACACATATGGGGTACCTGCAGGTTCAGTATAACCCAATGCGTAAGCGAAACGAACTCACTTACTTTTTAAATGCCTCATAATTAAATAAATGCATTGAAACATGTATATTTACAATGAAATAATGGAAGAATGCAACACGGTAACCATGGTAACAGAATCTCACAGGTCCATCTATTTCTGTACGACGCAATGCAATTCCAATTATTACATTACTGTGAAAGTTTCCAGACGGTTATAAGTTTATCACTGAACCAAATTAAGCTGTAAAATTCATCAATACATACAGTATAATGCGCTTAAGGGGGTCAAGGGGCACTCTAGAATTTTTTCACGCAATTTTCACGTGTGAGTGTGGTACGAAAGGTCTTTTTCACCCGACTATAAAGGGTCTCCGGAAACCACATTTAAAGGCCCATAAATTAACAGTGTCTGTGATATTCCCAGAAAACTAACTTCGTTCTGATATACCTATGAAGGAATGACAAACCCCTGACCACTGCACCAGTAGCTGAATTGATAAAGTCTGATTATTATTCATACCAAGGATAAATCAGTCATAGCATTCCTAATTGAGATTTTGCTAAGTGTACTCTTTACAACTTGAATATTCGCGGGCGAAGCCGCGACGGGTAATGCTAGTAATAATAATAAGATGAAGAAGATTAAGGAGTACTCGAAGAGGAGAAAATAGAAGGCCCAAGCGACGAGAAGATACGAACTCCGTGGTCCTCAGTAGGCTCAAACGACAAGGAATAATAGTAATAAGCAGGATATACGTACAGCAACACACGGCATAGATGTCTCTACTGAAGTAGAATGCATAGGCATAGAATACGAACCCTTCTTGCCATGGTAAAAACCAAACTCTTGGGCTCTACAGCCAATGATGTGCCTTGGCTTACCAAGCGACCGCTGCCCAGCCTTGGTACCCACCGGATATCCGTTTCGGTTTCTTGTCCACGCTAACCACATATAGAGCACCAAACCTGAAACATATCCATGTTAACATTCACCCAAAGCGGACCAGGTTAGATTCCCGGGGCAATGCACGTGAGAATTTAGAAGTGAAATAACACGTTCTGTAGTTCGGATTCCACGTAAAAATGGAGGTCCCATGGCTCATGATCACGAGATTAACGGTCACGTAAAATTACAAATTTCCTTCCTTTATTTGCCAAAAAATGCGCGTAGGCCTATTTTTACCATGTTAGATTGGTAACAGTTTAACCGTATTGATTAATGGTAAAATATTATGTATTATGCAATCCACCCTGTCGATTGGCTACTATGAAATGATGTTTATTAATATTTGAAACATACTGGAATGCAGCCGAAATAAATCGGAAACCTGTATGGACATCAAATTGGCAGGTGAAAAGCTGAAGGAAGTAGGAGACTTCTGTTACTTAGGAAGCAAAATAACCAGTGATGGACGAAGCAAAGAGGATATAAAAAGTAGGTTGGCTCAGGCAAGGAAAGCCTTTCTACAAAAAAAGGAAACTGTTGACATCGAATATAGATTTAGGTATTAGGAAGTCATTTTTGAAAACCTTTGTCTGGAGCGTGGCGCTATATAGAAGTGAAACTTGGACTATTGGTGCAGCAGAAAAGAGGAGAATTTGAAATGTGGTGTTACAGGAGAATGATGAAGATCAGATGGGTAGATAGGGTGACAAACGAAGAGGTATTAAGACGAGTTGGAGAGGAGAGATGTTTCTGGCGAATGCTAATGAAGAGAAGAGATAGGTTGGTAGGCCACATACTAAGACACCCAGGAATAGCAAGCTTAGTTATGGAAGGAAGGGTTGAGGACAAGAACTGTAGGGGTAGACCAAGGTTAGAATATGTTAAACAGATTGCTTCGGATGTAGGGTGTGGTAGCTATGTAGAGATGAAACGATTAGCTCACGACAGGGAGGCATGGAGGGCTGCATCAAACCAGTCAAAAGACTGAAGACTCAAACAACAACATGTTTCGATATGAAAATGATATCTTCTTCAGCGTTATTAGTTTAACCTTAATAATATAAAATGAAATTACATCTCTGATTAAAGTGAAATGAAAAATTTTTCACATATGAAATTAAATTTTTAAACACTAGAAAGATGGTTGGTTCGTTCCTCAGTTTAGGGGCTGCGTCAACGCGGTCATGTAGCCCCGTGTACTTTGGGTGTGTACAGAATCTGTCTGATAACCGGTGTTGTGATAGCTGTATTAGTGTGTGTTATCTGTTATTAATTCAAGTAAGGACTGCACACATTGAATTTTCAAGTTCCTACTTTCGCCGCCAAACGCCACCGTCAACGACAACTAGTTCTGAACTTGATTACTAGATGCCACCGTAGTCGGCTCCTGGTGACGAACGTTGGAACCTAAGAGCGTTAGTCAAATTTAACCTATAATTTAGCTTCACACAAGTGTAATTAGTGGAAGGTTCTTTAACATGCCATAAATCTATGACATAGGACCGCCAGCTTTACTCCCCCTCCGAAGGAAGGCATACTGAGAGATTTTTAACGCTCTTAAAAAATCCGACTACTTCGGCCATGTTTGAACCCGCGAACTTGAGCATAGAAGCTCAGCATGCTACCAACTACGCCACCGAAGCCACTACTCGAAAGATGTTCTTTAATAAAATGGAGTTGCGATTGATTCAGGTGAAATGTAAAAACAAGTTATAGGAACATTTAGAATTCCACCTTATGAAACATTCCAATTCACACTGCTTTTTAGCCAGCTTATTACACACATCAAAAAAAGTTTTGCATCACCTCGGTTCCCAGATCTCCGGCATATAGACGTTGACTGTGTATATTGTATCCAAGATACAGTCCCTTTGACTGTTCATAGATGTCACTAAAACTGCTCAAAGATGTAAACAACCATGCATGAGCAGGGCCTATTAGACGGAGGGGGTACGACAGCCGATCAGTTCCAGTCATTCCACCAGGACGAAGGTACGCTGCTCATGTTGTCTGTAGTTCTACCATGCCTAGAAGGTCAATACCGCAGTTCGATCGCGTCCGCATTGTTACTTTGTGTCAAGAAGGGCTCTCAACAAGGGAAGTTTCCAGGCGTCTCAGAGTGAACCAAAGCGATGTTGTTCGGACATGGAGGAGGTACAGAGATACAGGAACTGTCGATGACAGGCCTCGCTCAGGCCGCCCAAGGGCTACTACTGTAGTGGATGACCGCTACTTACGGATTGCCGCTCGGAGGAACCCTGACAGCAATGCCACCATGTTGAATAATGCGTTTCGTTCAGCCACAGGACGTCGTGTTTCAACTCAAACTGTGCGCAATAGGCTGCATGATGCGCAACTTCACTCCCGACGTCCATGGCGAGGTCCAGCTTTGCAACCCCGACACCATGCAGCGCGGTACAGATGGGCCCAACAACATGCTGAATGGACCCCACGGAATTGGCATCACGTTCTCTTCACCGATGAGTGTCGCATATGCCTTCAACCAGACAATCGTCGGAGACGTGTTTGGAGGCACCCTGGTCAGGCTGAACGTCTTAGACACACTGTCCAGCGAGTGCAGCAAGGTGGTGGTTCCCTGATGTTTTGGGGTGGCATTATGTGGGGCCGACGTACGCCACTGGTGGTCATGGAAGGCTCCGAAACGGCTTTACGATACCTGAATGACATCCTCCGACCCATAGTGCAACCATATCGGCAGAATATTGGAGAGGCATTTGTCTTCATGGACGACAATTCTCGACCTCATCGTGCACATCTTGTGAATGCGTTCCTTCAAGATAACGACATCGCTCGACTACAGTGGCCAGCATGTTCGCCAGACATGAACCCTATCGAACATGCCTGGGATATGTTGAAAAGGGCTGTTTATGGACGTCTTGACCCACCAACCACTCTGAGAGATTTACGCCGAATTGTCGTTGAGGAGTGGGACAATTTGGACCAACAGTGTCTTGATGAACTTGTGGATAGTATGCCACGGCGAATACAGGCATGCATCAATGCAAGAGGACGTGCTACTGGGTATTAGAGGTAGTGGTGTGTACTGCAATCTGGACCACAAATGCTGAAAGTCTAGCTGTATGATGGTACAACATGCAATGTGTGGGTCTCATGAGCAATAAAACGAGCTGAAATGTTGTTTGTGTTGATCTCTATTCCCTTTGTATTTAACGGTTCCGGAACTCTTGGAACCGAGGTGATGCAAAACTTTTTTTGATGTGTGTAGTTATTACCGTAGTAACTGTTCGAATAATCTCAACAGACAACAGAAGACACTGCTTCTTGATGGACCCGCGTTGGAATGAGGTGAAAAACGTAACTCTGATATGACTATTGAGCCTTACATCCTCGAAACCGACGTTTCATTTTATTTTAATTCAAATTTATAAGGTTTTCCATTGTATTTTATATTAATAATAGCCTCCTCTTCTTTCTCTTTACATCATTCCCACTCTTATGTGGGGTCGATGTTTCTGACAGCTCTCCTCCATTTAACCCGGTCATGCACATCCTCTTCTGATAACTGTTTTTCTCTGAGGTCCTCCTGTACACAATCCATCCATCTTCGTTTAGGTCTGCCTCGCATTCTCACTCCCTGTATTTGCATGTCTAGCATCTTCCTCCCCACGTAGGATTCCTCCCTTCTTCTCACATGCCCGTACCATTGAAGTCGCTTTTCTTGTATCTTCTTAGATATTTCCACAACCTTCAATGTTCCTCTTATTTTGACATTTTCCACTCTATCACGCTTAGTCACTCCACTCATCCACCTGAGCATTTTCATTTCCGTGACGTCAAGCCTGTGTGTGTGCGTTTTGCGTGCTGGCCATGTTTCAGAGCCATACAGCAATGCAGGTCTTACGACAGTTTTATATATTTTCCCCTTAATCTTAGGCTTCATCCTGCGGTCACAGAGCACTCCTGACATTTTCCTCCAGTTCATCCATCCTACCTGAATCCTGTGTGACACTTCCAGATCCAGATCCTATTAAACTAATATCGCTGATGAAGATACCATTGTTATATCGAAACATGTACGCTTAATAGTACATAATGCAACGAGCCTATATTGGCAATAATTAAGACACAAGTATGTTTATAAAACGAGCGTATGCGAGTTTTATAATTTCCATACGAGTGTCTTAATTACCATTATAGGCGAGTTGCATACGACTGTTTATGTTCGTCGATAATTATAACTATTTTATGATGATGATGATAATTGTTGTTTTAAGGGGCCTAACATCTAGGTTATCGGCCCCTGATAACTATTTTATGTTCGAACATAAATATTCATAAATATCTGTCGAGATTTCGCCTGTTTTATGTACTGAACAGAGCGCATGGGACGCATAGTATACCTTGTATTTGACCATGGTCTCCTCAAATACCCCATTATGGCACTAGCCACGCAGTGAAATTTAAAATAGGGGGCCGTGGAACTCAGCGCATGTGCGATACTATCCTTACCTAATTGGTAACACAACTGTTTCTAGAGCTCTGATTGGTGGAAGAAACTGTTTCATATTGGAAAATAGTGTTATAATGACCCTCATTGTGATACAGTTTTCTGACATGTAATATTTACATTTCGACATCGTCGAACATAAAATATTAATAAACATCATTTCACAGCATTGAAAAGGCAGATTACATAATACATCTATTATCATTTTTTTTTAACAATCATCAGACAGGTTTCATACACACCCAAGCACACGGGGCTACATGCCCACTATGTCGCAAATCCCCTAAATGAATGAACAGCAAGAAGCTATGTTAATGCACATAAAGGCAAGCTACCACTAATAAATTGCATCTCGATATAAGATTTACAACTTGTAGCTTTAAACTACCGATGGCCACCGTTTGGAGGCGTTGCGAATATGCTGTACAGTGGCTGATGGTAATTCCAGTAGTCTGCTATGATAAAGTGGTCGTGTTACTCGCTTCATTGTAAATGTGTTTCTATTCGCAACGAGCATCAATCAGTGTGAACAGCATCCAAGAGAAAGTACATGGGACTTAAACAGCAGCTGTAATTACCGTTGAGAGAAGTTTATTGCGCCTCTATTGGCAATAACTGTGTAGCAACTCAGATGAGCAACGCACCCGATCAGGGGAATGGATCGCACCACACGATGCTACGTTTACAATGACGTTGCATAGATTGTCTTCAATTGAGTCTCTTGTCAGTCAGATACTCGGTACAATTATGTTGTGAGAACAACATGGGGGACTCTAACGTTTTGTCGTATTTCTTTTTTATAATCGTTTCGGTCTTCTATGGAGCATGTTATTTCAACTGCCTTCTTCCTCGTTCTTTCACATTGGCCCAGTGCTCACGCATTCTTCTTCGGCGAGCTTCTTTTCGTTCTCCGGTCCACTTCTTGCCGGATTTAAAAATGGGTTTAGGCTGAAAGCTCTGTATTTCCCCAAGTTTCTTCCTCAAAGAGTCACGTTCCAAGGTGTCCTCATGTGATATCCCCAGTTCTTGTAGGGCTTGTCGTATTATTATTATTATCATTATTATTATTATTATTATTGATTTTTAAAATTATTATTATTAGAAATATTATTACTATTTGTTATTATTCTTCTTTCTTCGATTCGGCCAACTAGGGACCACCTCAGTTCAACTGTCTCTTCTTCCGAGCTCTAACTACCGCCCACTGTTCCCGCATTCGTCTCCTGTGTTGTTTTTTTCTCTCTTGGGACCACGCCATCCCTGTCTTCAGCTTCGGCTTTTCCTGGAAACCTTTGTACGTACGTAGTTTTTTCTGAAGTGAAACACACTCCTGGATATCTTAAGGGGAAATTTCAATTTCACGTAGATCTTTCTAAACTTCCGTAAACCATGCCCCTTTGGTTTTCTTATATTGAAAGTACGTCAATATCCGTTTTGATATCCTGTCTGGGCTCATTCGTGTCACATGGCTATAAAGGGCAATCCTTCTTTTTAGAATCGTGTCACTGATTTTCTCCACGTGCTTGTACAATTCGTGGTTCTGACGCCTTCTGTACTCGCTGTTATCTTTGATGGGACCCAAGATTGTCCTCAAAATCTTCCTTTCTTTATCCTCTAGTTCTTACATTAGACCTTTCTTGTTCATTATTAGAGTCTCAGCCGCAAACAGAGCCTCTGGTCGAATAACAGTGCAATAATGTCTAATTTTGGCGTTTAAGGATATCGATCTCTTATTGTAGATGTCTTTAGTCAGGTTGTATGCCATTTCCATTTTATTAATGCGTGACATGAAGGCTTCCTTCTTTGATAGGTTAGGCTCTATCCATTCACCAAGGAATTTAAACTTTTCTGCCTTCTGAACTTTTCCTAGTCCGACCTCCAGTTCCCTGGGCGCTGATTTTATGTTTGTCATGAATTGTGTCTTCTCAAAGGATATTTGAAGCCTAGCCTTCAGTGCTTGATTTTTCAGCTGGTTAAGTTGTTCTTCTGCCATATCAATGGAATCTGAAAAGATCACTAGATCATCTGCAAAGGCTAGGCAGTCGATTGTAAGCTCGTTTATGAAATAAATCCCATTTTTTACCCTTGAATTTTTTCATTTCCTTCCGCCATTCTCGGATGACTTTTTCCAAAACACAATTGAAGACAAGCGGTGATAGCCCGTCTCCTTGCCTCACTCCTGTCCTGATTTCAAAGGCATCAGACATCTCTCCTCTGAACTTCACTTTGGAGGTGGTGTTGGTCAGGGTTTGCTGGATAATTGATTGTGTCTTGTTATCTAAGCCAAACTCTTCAAGGATTTGCAATAGGGTGGTTCGATCAATTGAGTCGTACGCTTTCCTAAAATCAACAAAGGTCAACACGAATTCCCTGTTCCTGAGTCTCAGATATGAAAGGATGGACTTCAGATTCATAATCTGCTCAGCACATGATCCTCCCTTTCTGAAACCCCCTTGGTATTCCCCAAGTTGTGGATCGATTTGTTGTTCCGCCCTATTCTGTAGAGCTTTTGAGAGGATCTTGTAAGTTATTGATAGAAGAGAGATGCCACTGTAATTGTTCACATCGGTTTTCCCCCCTTTCTTATGTAGTGGAATGAATTACGGCAGAGGTCCTTCCACTTGGGAGTTTATCGCTCTCCCAGATCACTTGAATAATTGCAACAAGCTTGTCGACTGCCTTTTCCCCTGCATGTTTCCACAGTTCAGCAATGATCAAATCTTCACCCGGTGCCTTGTTGTCCTTCAGCTCTTGGACGATCTTCGTGATTTCAGCCTTCGTAGGGGGGGGGGGGGGGGGGGACGAATCGGGGTGGATGTTTGGATTTATTTCATAAACGAAAGGGGTCTCAGGAGCCTCACAGTTGAGGAGGTTTTTATTATAACTTGCTAGAATCTGACAATTATCTTTATCACTGTGAGCTAATTTCCCGTTGGAATCTTTAAACTGTAGACTTGGGGGTTTGTATTTGTTCAGACTGTGCTTGAAGATTTTATAGAAGTTACGTGTGTTATTTTTCTAGAAGTCTTGCTCAATCTGTACCAACTGTTCCTTATTAAACATACGTTTCACGCCACGGATGGTTTTTGATGCAGATTTTCTCGCGGTTAGGAAGATGACCCTATTCTCTTCATTTTTGTGGCAATTCCATTTCTGCCACGCAACCTGTCTTAGCTGAACTGCTGTATCACATTCAAGATCCCATCAAGGATGCTTTCTTGATTTTGTGAATGGGACAGTCTCCTTTGCTGTTCTGACTATAGCCTCTTGTATCTGTTCCCAATTCTCTGGATTTAGAGTTTCCAACTTGTGGGTGAATTATTGGTTGCTCCTTAGCTAGTCTCTGTCAATCTTATCAGTTTTTCTTGGAGTAATCTCCTTTTTATTTCTTGGAATTAGTCTAACTTTGATCTGCGAAAGGTAGTGATCCGAGTCTAAGTTGCCACTTCTCAGAACCTTTACGTTCTGGATCTCTCGTTGCGCTTTCCGTGCAATTGCGACATGACCAATTTAGAATTCACCAAGTTTGGAGTTTGGAAAAATCCAGGTCTTCTGCTTTCTGTGTAGGTGTTTGAACGCCGTTGACTTTAGGACCAGATTGAATGCTCTGCATAACTCCACAAGCCTCTCCCCATTACGATTAGTTCTCGTGTGAGCTGGGTAGTTTCCAATAATCTTCGGATATTTTCGTTCTTTGCCGAGCTGGGCATTGAAATCCACTAGCAGAATGATGGTATGTTTGTCAGGTACCTTTGAGAGGATATATTCTAGCTCCTCCCAGAATGCGTCTGTTCCTTCCGGGTCCTTCTTATTCGCCTGATTGATTGGTGCATGTACGTTCACCATTGTGTAAACTCTATTTGTATACCGAAAAGAAAGACTCGGCTGTTAGGGGATGTGAAGTCTACAATCGAACCCAAAATCTTCCTGTTGACAATAAATCCTGTACCTAAGTGTGGGTTGGTTTTTACTACACGTTTACGGTCTTGCCTTTGAAGATTCTATAACCTTATGACTCGAAGGACTGTTCATCCGTGATTCTTGTTTCCTGAATTGCAGCGATCAATATCTGATGTTGGGACAAGACATCAGTAACCTGTTTGAGTTTGTCGGTCTTAAGAAGTGAGTTTGCGTTGAAAGTAGCAAAAACATTCCGGCGTTCGTGTCTGATCTTTCCTGGAGTTTCCGAAACCTCCACGCATGTCTGCGCAGGCTCCCCAGAATCCGAAGGCCTGCATGCTTCACTCAAGGTAAAGGTGGATTGGTTACCACCTGGGGTAGTAGCTTCTGCTGAATTTTTCTCCATGCTTTGAACAGTTGAAAGACTGTAGATTGGGGTCAGTGATATTTCGCACTGATCAAAATACTACCATGGTTGTGAGCCTTGGAAGGCCTCATAATGTCTTCCGGCTAAGAGCAGGCATTTCCTCCTACTCGAAAAAGGTATGGTTTTCCCGCCAATACTCGGGTGGCTGATTGCAGTGGTCACCCACTGGGCGATGGGGTCGCCACATTTATTATTATTATTATTATTATTATTATTATTATTATTATTATTATTATTATTATTATTATTATTATTATTATTATTACAATTACTGTCATGCATTCCATTATAAGAGCGTGTGAACTTAAACAATTTACATGACAACCCAGTCTTGCGGCGACGTTTTTCCCAAACCTTCTTCATTCGTGCACTATGTTCTTTCTTCCGTTCGTCCGTCCACTTAAATAAATAAATGCATAAATTAACTAAAGAAAAAATGAAAAATAAAAAATAAATACCGGTAAATGAGAAATAAATAAATAAATGAAAAACTTAAACATGTTAAGTTGAACTGAACATTCGAAATGCCTGTCACTTTTGACTGACAACGCAGTCATCAATGTTCTCCCGTTATGGGCCTCAATTTCTGCAGTTTATTACCTACTATTAAACAGTGGAGGGCTGGATTAAAACTCACCACGACACGACAGATACCACCGTTCCAAACAGGATGCCGATAAGATCAATGGGCCATCAGCACACATCTCACCTAGCATCGGAACTGACCATCAATGTCACACGACAGCTGGTCAAAAGATGGCTAGATAATTGGAACACCGCCCAGGGCTATAGCCTTGTAAATATGCACATTTCTCACATCACGGTTATTTTGTTCGGTAATTATGGGAGGGAAAGTGATGGTTTCAAACGTACATGAGAGAAAAGCAGGGGGAATATTCTACTCCATAATTCTTACCAACAATCAGCTCCCCACGCGCTAGCTATACTGTATATTACACACGTAAGCACATGGTTGTTATAAATGAACTCTGTTAACAGTATGGGCAGGTGACCTCGCTGTTCCGCCCCTTAAAACAATAATGAACCCTTACAGTGTCACTGAGGCATGTTGAACTATTCTCTGAGTAACCTAGTTCTTTTAATAAAATGTTAAAGACCTTATTTTTATTACTTTTTAATTATTGTGTTTGAAGCCCTCCGGGGAACCTGTAACCTCTAGAGGGTGGATAGGGGGGCCCTACAGCACTAGTAGGGTTGGTTCAAATACCCTCCAATAGAACCGCGGACCAACAGGTAGCCCAATTCCTGGGGGCTTCACAATGCTGGGACACCCTCTCTCCAGGGGACATAAATATGGAGGGCCCAGCTAGGGGTTATGAGTGAAGACCAGAACGGTGCTGGCAGTGGAGAAGGAGTCCTTCGGTACAGTGCAGTTGGCGGAAATGGCACCCCAGTGCTCGGGAATTTGAGTTAAAGGTATCGCTCTCACTTCAGAGACAGATATTAAACCGTAGCGTCTGACCCGGAGCGAGCGGCTACAAACAGCGTCTGTTCCCCATGTGAGGGGCGGCTGATTTACTTCTACCTGGCCGTAGGTATAAAAGGCTTGGCGTCAGCAAGGGCATGCGGCCGGAAAACTATGCCAAAACCAATATGACAGCGAATCTTAGTTTCGCCTCGGAAAATACAAATGCAAATACAGGGAGAGAGACCTAAACGAAGATGGATGGATTGTGTACGGGAGGACCTCAGAGAAAAACAGTTGTCAGAAGAGGATGTGCATGACCGGGTTAAATGGAGGAGAGTTGTCAGAAACATCGACCCCACATAGGATTGGGAATGATGTAAAGTGAAAGAAGAATAATAATAAGAAGAATTATGATAGATTGTATAGCCTAAGTGTAATGGATCTGATGATGATCGCTTGACGAGGGAAACTGGTCATCCATGTGTATTTATTAATCTCATGTTTTTTTTTTTTTCAGAATTAGGAAATAACCCCTCACAATTGTACAAACGTGTTGACCGACCAAAAAACATCAACTTCGTTTTCGTTTTAATATTGTTTAGAAAAACATTTAAATGGAGAAAAACAGAACAAACCGTGAGTCAGCTCAGGTGAAAATCCACAGCCTGCTTCCAGTCTCCGACCGGGTCAGGGATGGAATGAATGAAGCCCCCATCTAGCGGCGAGGATATGAACTGTGCCGGCTGCCGAGGCCTGACGCACTCCTCTGGGGCAATGATTAAATGAATGAATGACAGATGCAATGAAATGATAGTGGAGAGTGTTGCTGGAATGAAATTGTGACAGGGAAAACCGGAGTACCCGGAGAAAAACCTGTCTGCCTCCGTTTTGTCCAGCACAGATCTCACATGGAGTGACCGGGATTTGAACCACGGACCCGGCGGTGAGAGGCCGGCGTGCTGCCGCCTAAGCCACGGAGGCTTTCTGAGTCAGCTCAGGTAAACTATGGAATTATAACATGGAATGCAGGCAACAATTTGGGATTGAGATACTACACTTATATCTGCATCACCACTGTTCTCATCTCCATCAATTTCAATCTTTTCAACACTATCTTCATTAGCACTGTCGTATTTTGTCCCAATATCGTAAAATAGTTGCCACATTTTTAGCCTATTTGAACATATTTCCGATTTTTGCAAAAAATGAAAATAGAGCTATGAGATCTACGCAGGGCCCAAAATTGTGTGTCTGTGTGTGTGTGAGTGTGTGTTAGTGTGCGTATTCGGAATGGCTGTCCCCCCCTATCAATTCGAACACAGTGAAACCGAATTGAACAAAATATGGTACAGAGGTAGAAGTAGCAAAGGGTACCTCATTGTCATGTACTATATCGCCGCCATCTTGACGAAAACGTAATGGCGGCCATCCAAATGTTCAAAGCTTAAATCAAATTACGACTAACCTAATCATCCAATCTCTACCAAATTTTGCAACAACATATACTTATATGGCGAGCGTCTTTTGACTAAACTACAAGGACATCAGCCTAATAGTTTGCAGATGGCTTGAAACAAATGACGACTAACCTAATCATCCGATCTCTACCAAATTTTGCAACAACATATATTTATATTGCGAGCGTCTTATTACTAAACTACAAGGTAATCAGCCCAATAGTTTGCAGATGGTGGCCATGTATGTGTGCAAATCGATTCGCCCTAACAAATCAAACACGGTGAACCCGAATTGAACGAAATTTGTTACAGAGGTAGCACTAGCAAAGGGCACCTCAGTGCCATGTTTATTATTGACGCCATCTTGATGGGAACGTAATGGTGGCCACACAAATGTAAAAAAAAATAAAAAAATCTAATTACGACCAAATTAATCATCTGATCTCTACCAAATTTTACAACAACATACCTTTACGTAAGAAGCGTTCTTTGCCCAAGCTACAAGGTAATCAGTCTAATAGTTTGCGTATGGCGGCCATGTATGTGTGCAAATCGATTCCCCCTATCAATTCAAACACGGTAAAACCGAATTGAACGACATTTGGTACAGAGGGCACCTCAGTGTCATCTTTTATATCACCGCCATCTTGACGGAATCAGAATGGCGGCCACCCAAATGCTAAAAGCTTAAATCAAATTACGTCCAACCTAACCATTTGATCTCTACCAAATTTTTCAACAACATACCTTTTTGTGTGAAGCATCTTTTCACTGAACTACAAGGTCATCAGGCCAATAGTTTGGCAATATACCATCTTTTCGGAAGTCTTCATAGGGAGGTTAAGGCTGCTTGAGCTTTAGTTCTCGCAGCCAAGTGGTGCAGTTGCACCTAATATAAAGGGAGGTGGCGCGCAGTTCGTCACTGCTGTGGGGGTCCGGGCGGGGACACCAAGATCCCGTCGATGAGCCAGCTTGGTGTCCTAGGCGAAACCCCACACAAGACGCGGCACAAACTTAGTAGAATTGCTGAGTTTTAATCCACCGGCCGTCTGCCAATATACCATAAGTAGGATATATGAAACTAGGCTACTTAGTTCTTCACGGAACTACTTGTTATGTATTCATAATGTTGAATTTTGGGCTTATGCCGTGTTTTATTATATTAATATTCGACGCGTTTCGAAAGAAACCATGTCTTTCTTCGTCAGGAATAATCTGGAATACGACAATGTTGCTAAGAGAAAGCAACGAAGAACATATAGAAGGTGCCCAAAGATGGACCCCATTATAGCCCCATGTTAGGGACAACGGAAAGCAGCAGTGAATTACTTTCTCAGGGTTCTGATAATAGGTAGCCAGGATTCACTGAGATTGTAGCCGGTGTCGCGGTTGAAATTATCTGGGTGTTTACGTATTTCAACCGCCTCCCTGATGATTCTGGGACGATATTGCTTTATACGGGCAAGAACATCCACTCCTTGGAACATGACATCATGGCCACGTGTTAAAGCATGATCGGCAACAGCTGATTTATCAGGTTGAATGAGCCTGATACATCTATTATGTTCCTTAATGCGAGTGCATATTGTTCTCGATGTCTGCCCGATGTAAACCTTGCCACAAGTACAGGGAACACCGGCTACAATCTCAGTGAATCCTGGCTACCTATCATCAGAACCCTGAGAAAGTAATTCACTGCTGCTTTCCGTTGTCCCTAACATGGGGCTATAATGGCGTCCATCTTTGGGCACCTTCTATATGTTCTTCGTTGCTTTCTCTTAGCAACATTGTCGTATTCCAGATTATTCCTGACGAAGAAATACATGGTTTCTTTCGAAACGCGTCGAATATTAATATAATAAAACACGGCATAAGCCCAAAATTCAACATTATGAATAGTAACACGGGCCGTGAAAGTCTAAATGACAATACTTGTTATATATGTAGGTCTTGAAGTTATGTATTATTACAATACGATTATTGAGTACGTGTAGTATTCATACTTCAATCGCATGATTAGGACACAAGGAGTAAAAACGAGATTTAAAAATTTCGCACAGCTGTCATCATGTGGTTATAAAAACAATTGAAAAAAAATTAGATGCCAGGGGATTAACATTGGTATTAGCATTTACCGTACCATGTTTCACTGCGGTCAGATGGGGTAAACCGCGAGAAATGACCATTTTAATATTTATAGTTCGCGTCGCCGCCATTAATTTGTGCTCATCAGGTTATTGAAAGTCCTATATGTAAACTTACGTTCATAGCCTCTATGAAAATAAAATAAAATAAAAACATTTTGATTGCTGTAAAAGTTTCGTAGATATTGAGAACTGCCGAAATAATTCGGATGGTCGCCATGTTGGATTGTTATATGTATAGGCCATAGAGTTATGTACCGTTAAAGGAAAATTATTGCGTAGGTTCATTATTCAAACGTTCACTTCCATCGCATGAATACGACGCAAGAAATAAAATCTTAATTTTAAAATGTCGCATAGCCGCCATCTTTAGGTTATGTAAACAATTGAACTAAATTAGATGCCAGTGAATTACAATATGTATAAACATTTACTCTACCAGATTTCACCCCGCTCAGATGGTTAAATCGCGAGAACATTCTAATAAAATATTTCAAATTCGCTTGGCCGACATGTTCGCGTTGCACTTTACAGGTTTTTGAAACTTACATATATAAATTTGTAGTAGTGTCCTGTATCACCATACAAAATTTCAGGGTGATATCATCAACAGTTTCGGATATGTAGAATGCCGGAGAAATATTTCGCACACGCGCCATCTTGAGGTTATGTAAACAATTGAACTAAATTATAGGCCAGTGCATTACAATGTGTATAAACATTTTCTGTACCAAGTTTCAGTGCGTTTGGATGGTTAAATCGCGAGAAAAGTCTATTTAAATGTCTCAACATCGCTTGGACACCGTGTTGGTTTTGCAGTAACCAGGTTTTTGAAAGTCTCATAGGTGAACTTCTAGTTGTGCCCTTTATCATTGTACAAGGTTTCAGGATGATATCAGTGATAGTTTCGGAGATATTGAATGCCAGTGAGATATTTCGCACAGCCGTATGTTGGATTGGTGAGACGTAAAACAATTTGAAGAGCACGGTCGTGGTCGGAAAGAAAAATCGTACTATGACCTTACCAAGTTTCATTGAAAACTCTCCAGCCGTTTAGAAGTTATTAGGGGGGAAACACACACACAAACAGACTGGCAGACGGACAGACACACATACGCACACACGCACACAAGGTGATCTCATTAGCCTATCTTTTTCCCATAAAATGAACATAGGCTACAAAAAGGTGGTTGTGCAATTTTTGATGTGTAACATCTTTCCACTCTGTTGCTGCATATTTTTGTGGGAGTGATTTTGAAAAATGGGACGGAAGTGTATCGGACGGAAGTGTTTATGACGCACTGCCAGCTGGATCGTATCCCTCCTGGCTGATGGAGAATGTATATCTCATACGGATTACTTCAAGGTTTGGAGGCGCCATTACAAATATTCCTTCAATAAATAATCTTCAAGTTGTCGTCTCTGGTGTACAAATTTTCATTATATCATATTTGCTGAAAACAATTATGATTTATTAAGTGTCTGTTTTCAATCTCTGCATAAAAGTGATCGGCATCCACTCCCCGAGTAACTTTGCTCAACACTGTCATTCTGACGGTAAACACTCATACGAACTCTGGTGCCAACTGATTGAAACACAAAGCACATGGCATATGGTCGAAGTCTTCGTCTCAGTGCATTAATATGAAACATTGTAAATAGTCGGCAATGCCGGTATTATGCTTCTGCACAATGGCTATTCAATTATTAACCCACATAACGGTAATGCAGTCATCAATATAATATATATCGTTGTGTTTATAGGGGAACTAGGCAAGCCTTCATGAACCATTGCTGAACAAATTCTCTTTACTCACAAGAGGGCCTATTAATAAGGCATTTTAAATTCAATTTCACGCAGGAAAATTATCGAAAAAAAGCAAAATATCAATGAAACTTAATCCCGTAATGCATTATTATTGGTATGTGAAAATAAGTCACCAACTTGTGCTCAATATTTGCGTGGTCGAAATAGCCGTGGTGTTAGCGTATTTGACTGTGAATCTAGAGATCATGGGTTCGAATCCCGGACGGGACAGTTATTTTTGCTACCTGATTATCGTTTTAAACGATATTTATCATATCAATATGACTCATTTTAACATAATCCATATGAAATTACGTGTTGTTCTGTGAATCAAAAGGTTCGGGAACTGGGCAAGCCTTTCATGATCTACTGTTCTGCACTTTGCATTTACTCGCAAGGAATTTAAGTTTATGAGCGGTGTCGCGTCTATTAATCTAGTTGATCCATATCGTATTCTTTATTTAGGTTAGTGCTGGTGGAAGCTACAAATCATCTAATAAAATGAGTTCCGTATTATAAATTACAATATCTGTAAAACACTCCTTTTTCAATAGATTAATATTTGTGCCAATCCCTATATATATAAAATAGTACTTTTGTCCTTCCGTCTGTCTGTTCCTCCATTGTTCAAAACGACTCGACAGATTTCGTTCAAAATTTTCAAATGGCTATAAGAACATCCCGGAGCCATTTTAGGTTGTAAATTTCAACAATACATGCAATGCATTTAAGGGGACCAGGGGGTACCCTATTATATTTAGCTTCCATTTACTCGTGTGATATGTCGTACGAAAGGCCTTTTATAGCTCTAATACTTACTGTAACAAAAAAGTATTTATTTTCCAATTAATTACAATAGTTGTAAATAGGAGGCTAAGACACCGAATTTGCATGCCCCACAAGGTGTATAATTAAAATTATGGGTGTTATCACGGGAATGGGGACGTGCATTATCGGTGAGGCATCATTATTAGCCTACTTTTTACATTTTGCAAAAATGAGGAAAAAGTAGACTTGCGAGATCGATCCGGGAAAATGTGTGTTTGTCTGTCTGTCCTTCTGTCTGTCTGGCTGTGTGTGTGTCCCCCCCCCCTATCAACTCCTAAACGGCTGCAGAAATCGAAACCAAATTTAGTATGAGTAAAGATGTAAACCGGAATATTTCACGTCCATATTTGAAAATAGTGCTTAAAAAAACGCACTAGAAATTTGAGCTCCATGTTGGATATCTTTGAAGGTATGCATGGGAGCTATTCCAAAATTGGCACACATGTAGATAACACTATTTCAGTTTAATTCCCAGGAGGCCATGCATGACAGTGTTGCCAAAATAATTGTAAGCCTTCTGATAGGTCCAATTTTTAAATGCCTATAACATCTACACTATCAATTGGATTTCAACCAAATTTTGTATGTAATATGTGTACATAAACAGATATGACTGAGCGTATTCTTAAGAGCCACCAGGACTGCCAACTGTTAATAATAGCTCTCTCTATTCTTTTATCCAAATACCAAGATATCAGAAAGTATGCAAGCCGACAGCTTTAAACTATGCACACGTATAGTACCTGACATGGTTTTCATCCAAAAGTGGCACAACAAGATATAATATTTCAGATTATCTATGACCAGCACACGCATTACATTGTTGCCATCATGCTTTTACGCGTGCTGATAAATCCAATGTCTAACTGCATGTAACGTCCATTGGACTTCAACCAAATTTTGTATTCTGTACCTTAAGAGATGGAACTAAGAATATATTCAGTCACCAGGGCTGCCAACTGTAGTGATCTATTAGGCTACATTATACCAGGAATATTTCGAACGAATTAGACATTTCGATATTACCAACTTAATTTCGTCATTATTACCAACTTAATTTCGTCATTATTCCAGATAGGTTCATATACTGTAGAATAATCATAGGCATGAAAAGTAGGCCCTTTTGTTCGTCACGGAACTTCTTGTTTTACATGATGAGATGAAATAAAAAGTATTTTTCTTGGTTTTATCCATACGTTATCTGATTTTTAGCCTATCTTCATTTAGGAAAAAATAGGCTTATGAGATCACCTTTTGTCCGTGTGTCTGTCTGTGTGTGCGTGTTGGAGATGGTGTGTGTCCCCCCATAATAACTTCTAAACGGCTGGAGTGATTTCAATTAAACTCAGTAAGTTAATAGCACTATTCCGGACGACCCCGACCGTGTCCTTCCAATTTTGTTACGTCTCACCAATACAACATGGCGGCAGTGCGAAATATTTAACCAGCATTCAATATCTCCGAAACTATTACCGATATCACCCTGGAATATTTTACGGTGATAAAGGGAACTACTAGAAGTTCACCTGTGTGACTTTCGAAAACCTGGTAACTACAAAACCAATATGGCGACCAAGCGAATTTGCGATATTTAAATAGACGTTTCTCGCGATTTAACCAACCAAACGCAATGAAACTTTGTACAGTATATCTGTATACACATTGTAATGCATCGACATCTAACTTAATTCAATTGTTTACATAACCTCAAGATGGCGGCTGTGCGAAATATTTCACCGGCATTCTATATCTCTGAAACTATTACCGGTATCACCCTGAAATTTCGTACGGAGATAAAGGGCACTATTGGAAGTTCATATATGAGACTTCCAAAAGCCGGTTAACTACAAAACGAATATGGCAGCCAAGCGAAATTGAAAATTTAAATAGACTTTTCTCGCGATTTAATAATCCAAACGCCATGAAACTTGGTACAGCAAATGTTTATGCACATTGTAATGTACTGGTATCTAATTTAGTTCAATTGTTTACATAACCTCAAGATGGCGGCTGTGCGTATTTTAAAATTAAGTTTTTATTTCTTGTGTCGTAATCATGCGATCGAAGTGAAAGTTTGAATAATGAACCTACGCAATAATTTCCCTTTAATGGTACATGACTTTATGGCCTATACTTATAACAATCCAACATGTCGACCATCCGAATTATTTAGACGGTTCTCAATATCTACCTATTAGAACAATCAAACTGAATTTTTTAATGTTTTTCATAGGGGCTATGAACATAAGTTCACCTATAGGACTTTCAATAACCTGGTGATCACAAATCCAACACGGCGGTGACGCGAAGTATATATATTCACATGGACGTTTCTCGTAATTTAACCATCCGAGTGCAGTGAAACTTGGTACAGTAAATCCTTATACAAATGTTAATCCACAGGCATCTAATTTATTTCAATTATTTTCATAACCACAAGATGGCAGCTGTGCGAAATTTTTAAATCTCAATTTTACTTCTTGTGTCCTAATCATGTGATTGAAGATTGAATACTACACGTACACAATAATCTTCATGTAACAGTACATAATTGTAAGCCCTACATATATAAAAGTCCAACAATGGCGACCATCCGAAGTATTTAGACGGTTTTCAATATCTACGAATGTATTACAGCAATCAAACTGAAATTTAGTATGTTGATAGAGGCAATTAAATAGGCCGTATAGTTATTCACGGAACTACTTGTTATTTCTCGCGTCCTAATAACTTTAATAAACCTGTTAAGTACAAAACGTACTTGGTGGACAAACGAAATTGTAAATAGCCTATTTATTTCTTCACGGAACTGCTTGTTATAGTACGAGCCCTATATTTCACTATGTACACCGTACATCAGCTAATACTCTCAAACTCAAATATGGATCTTACTAATCCTGCAAAATGTAAATGAAATTATTTGCGTATTCATTTCCGGTTTCAGTTCATAAAGGTTGTCTAATACCTTTCTGCCACGGACCGTAATTAAATGCACACTTATAATATCTTACGGAATATTCCATACGTGACCTGACGAATTACGTTGCGGAATATTCTGGGAAATACACGGAAAGAATTAACAATATCGTGTTGGAAGTAATTCTTCGGTGTTGCCTTAGTAATCTAAATGTTATGTTTTTCTGTTGGTCAACACGATTGTACCTAATTGTAATGGCTGGTTCCCTTATTCTGAAAAAATACATGAGATTAATAAATACACTTCGTTGACCAGTTTCAATCGTCAAGCGATCATCATCACATCCTTTACACTTAGGGTATTCCATTTATTAAATTCCAGTTCAGTTCAGGCACCTACGCGGACACGAAACACACACCATTCAAACAGCTATGTGTACAATCCAGAATAACATTACCATTTATTATTTAATAACAATCATATAATCACACAAAGCAAGCAAACTCAAAGGTCATCACCACTAACAGTATCTGAGAGCAAGTCAGTTGTAAGTATAGAATTGAGCTTGTTTAATTTCTAAATGGCTGTCCCGATTTTGATGAGAATATTGATGTATATTAGAGAGGGTCTTTTTATGGTTTAGATTCATAATTTGGCCCGGTAGGCGGAAAGAACACAATTTTAGAACCCCAATTTACACACAATTTTAGAAACACAATATCCAGTCAAAAGCAGTCGTCATGGAAATCCCTAGCCATAGCGAAAGCTGTAGTCGTTGGACTGTTTGTCACTACACGTTAGAGCTACCTGGGTGCAATTCGTTCACCTATTGCCATACATTACAGAGCGCCCGTCTCAGAAAGTTATGTTTTGTACCATAGTTGGCGTTGATGTCAATTTCTTCTACTTGTCT
Organism: Meconema thalassinum; assembly: GCA_946902985.2. Lineage (NCBI taxonomy): Eukaryota > Metazoa > Arthropoda > Insecta > Orthoptera > Tettigoniidae > Meconema > Meconema thalassinum. The sequence goes on from OX336388.2 coordinate 613,623,934, forward strand.
CTGCACGTTAGAGCGTTTCAACAAAGTCCCGTATGCGTTCATATACCATTCGTCCGATAGCGATGAAACTTGGGTGAGATGTTGTGTACACTCCAGGGAAAGCGTCTGGATTAGTAAATCCATTTTACAATAGGTAGCGTACGAGTAGATTCAACACATGAGTGACGACGTGCGAAGAGTTTAAACAAAGTCCCGTATGCGTTCATATACCATTCATCCGATTGCAATGAAACTTGGGTGAGATGTTGAGTACACTACAAGGAAGGCTTCTGTCTTAGTAAATCCATTTTACAATAGGTAGCGCACGAGTAGATTCAACAAATGAGCGACGACGCGTGAAGCGTTGCAACAAAATCCCGGATAAGTTTATATATCATCCATCGATTGCAATGAAACTTTGGTGAATTGTCATGTACACTCCAGGAAAGGTTTCTGGCGTAGTAGATCCATTTTACAATAGGTAGCGCACGAGTAGATTCAACGAATGAGCGGCGGCACGTGAATCTTTTCAACAAAGTACCATATGCGTTCATATACCATTCCTCCGATTGCGATGAAACTTTGGTGAATTGTTGTGTACACTCCAGGGAAGGTTTCTGGCTTAGTAAATCCATTTTAGTAGGTAGTGCACGAGTAGATTCAACAAATGAACGATGGCACGCGAATCGTTTCAACAAAGTCCCGTATGTGTTCATATAGACTACCATTCATCCGATTGCGATAAAAACTTTGGTGAATCGTTGATTACACTCCAGGGAAGGTTTCAGGCTTAATAAATCTATTTTACGATAGGTAGCGCATGATTATATTCAACAAATGAATGATGGCACGCGAATCGTTTAAACGAAATCCCGTTTGCAATCATATGCCATTAATCTGATTGCGATGAAACTTTGACGAGTTGTTGTGTTCACGCGAGGGAAGGTCTTTACTTGGTAAATCCATTTTTCAATATTGGTAGTGCACGAGTAGATGTAACAAATGAGTGACGACGCGCGAAGCGTTTCAGCAAAATCCCTTATGCGTTCATATACTATTCATCGATTATGATGGAACTGTGATGAGTTGTTGTGTACTCTTACGTGAAGCTTTCTATCTTAGTAAATCCCTTTCAAAGTCGGTAGTGCACGAGTAAATTCAACAAATGAGTGACAGCGCACGAATCATTTAAACAAAATCCTGTTTGCGTCATATGCCCTGCATCCGATTGCGATGCAACTTTTGAGAGTTGCACGCTGCCAATAATGTTTCTAGATTAGTAAATCCATTTCACGATAGTTTAGAAGCAGTTAACGGAATTTGAAAAAAAAATTGTTTATCCAAAAGCACTTCAAGAAACAAAATTACAACGCCGACACTTTCTTTGATTGGCATTGCAACTCATGCCGGGTACAGCTTGTATCGTAACCCATGCTCGTAGACATAGAGAACCACCCATTAAAATTGGGTACAATCATGTTGACCGACTAAAGTACATTAAATTTCGACAACAATTAACAATAATTATGTTAAATAAATAATTCATGCTTTTGGGCTAATGCCGTATGAATTTTGATTTGAACCATACGTTTCGGAGAAACCTTGCCTCCTTTTTCAATGGAAATAAACAATGTGGCCAAAGAAAGTATATCAATGAGATTACAAACAAGATGTTCAGTAAAGAACATATAGCCTACTTTCTCCTAAATGTATGAGTATAGTTATAACTCGTTGTTATTATCAAAGAGTATAATAGAACTATTCTTTGTTGAAGACCTTAGAAACGATTTACCTCTACCAAACGCCACAACGTAGATAAAAACTGCTACCATCATTGAAGAAAGAAAGATAAGAAGTATCTAAAGAATGTTATGGATCTGGAGACATAATCGACCGGACTGGCGGCGTGGCTCAGCGGTAACGTTCTCGCTTGCTGGACCGTATGTTTCAGGTTCGTATCCTGGCGCAGTCAGCTGGCATTTGAGGGTGCACAAATGCGAGGGAGCCGTGTTAGTAGATTTACTGGCACGTTAAAGATCCCCTTCGGGACAAAATTCTGGCACCCCGGCGTCTCTGAAAGCAACAGTAGTTAAAAGGGACGTAAAACCAATAACATTATTATTATTATTATTATTATTATTATTATTATTACATAATCGGCCTGACGCGGGCAACATCCAACTTTGAGTTGAGGCATGTCTTTACACGTCTGGCTGCGTATGACTTTCACAACCCTAATTGAATTAACAAATCTTTCCATGACCCTACAGAGACGTGTGTATACCAACTATGTGGATATTTTCGATTGCTATTTGGCTGAAATAGTAGTATTAATTAATATCCTGAACTAGCACCAACGGTAGAGTTCAGATACTATGTGAAATCGTTTTGTTCTTTACTTCAATTAACATTTTCAAATAACGCACAATAGGCTGTTACAAACCCTTTAAAATAGAAAGTAAAAATGTATTGTAGTATCATCTTGTCATTCTTCAAATTCGATGCGCATAGAATGAAAATGGTATAGTAATCAATGGAGCCCCACGTAGACTAGTCGTGATATCTAGTGGTGAAATATCTAACAATATAATCCTAACAGAGCGAGTGCATTCTAGCGGCCAGAAGAAGAAACTTTTCAATAAAATCTGGTCGGCGTGCAGTTACCTTTTTGGCACCTAGATGTCTCGAGTAAATCTGCTGGCGAATTATGTTTTAATTAAATATATATTTTACACCATAATATGCACAATATAACGCTTAATTTTAAAACATCTGAGTCATTACAAAACAATAAACATATAAAATTTCAAGCAAAAAAACTAGCTCTGATCGGGTTTGAACCATAGGCATTTGGGCGATAGGCTAACGCTCTACCACTGAGCTAATTGTGTCAACGAATATCGTTCTATATAAAATGACTTTCATAGAACTTGTTAGCAAATAGTGATTTATACTAACCGATTTCATCACTGGAGTATATTATTTATATATAAAGCATTTCATACAAAGTTTATTTATTTTATATCAGTACGCTATATTGCATGCAATACTCAAATTAGTGAAATATAAGTCAGGCACAAGATATCCGCTGCCATCTTGTCTTATTACTAAATCAGCTCAGCTTTTTAAAATCACGTCTGCACTATAGTATTACAAAATAAACTTTTAATTTCGAACGTGCCTCTTCCTTTAGAACAGTTAAAACGATTCTCGGCTCGATAATCGGAACTGGTGGGTCCCATGATATGGATTATAAAGTTTGCATAATTCGCACGGCCACCATCCTGAAATGGTATGGCGGACGACCTTGTAATTTGGTCACAAGACGCATCCTATACGAAGGTATGTTGTTACCAAATTTGGTAGAGATCGGATGATTTGGTTAGTCGTTATTTGATTTTACGTTTTGAACGTTTGAGTGGCCGCCATTCAGTTTTAGTCAAGATGGCGGCGATATAAAACATGACACTGAGGTGTCCTTTGCTAGTGCTACCTTTGTACCAAATTTCGTTCAATTCGCATTCACCGTGTTCGAATTGTTAGGGGGGGGGACAGACATTCAGAGTACACACACTCACACACACACACACACAGACTCACACACACACACATACTCACACACAGACAGACACACTTTTTTTCGCCCTGTGTTGATCTCATAAGTCTACTTTCATTTTTTGCAAAAATCGAAAGTAGGCTAAAAATATAGATAAATTCCTCTGTTCGTCACCAGAGAACAGAGCGGCGGACAGAGTAGTAAGTAACGAGAAGGTAAAGGGGGCGGGGTGAAAATATAGAAACTCCTCGAAGAATGAGGATTTCCACCCCCCCCCCCCCCCCCCCCCCCCCACTCTTTTCTTTTGGACATCCGCCGTTCTACCATGGTCCATACAGTAATTTCTGGCAGCTGCTCTCTGGTGACGAACAGAGGAATTTATCTATATTTTTTGTAATCTCATTGATATACTTTCTTTGGCCGCATTGTTTATTTCCATTGAAAAAGGAGGCAAGGTTTCTCCGAAACGTATGGTTCAAATCAAAATTCACACGGCATTAGCCCAAAAGCATGAATTATTTATATAATAATCCGGGCCGTGAAAGCCTTAATATGCAAAATAATTATGTTAAATATAATTATTTCTGAGTCATATACTGGCTAATGAAAACTGAACTGAAATAGTTCATTATGCAACGAGCCTATAATGACAATGATTAACACACGAGTATGTTTAAAAAAGAGCGTAGCGAGTTTTATAATTTCCATACGAGTGTCTTAATTACCATTATGGGCGAGTTGCATACGACTGTTTATGTTCGACGATAATTATATCTATTTTATGTTCAAACATAAATATTCATATATATCTGTCAGGATTTTACCAGTTTTATGTACTGAACAGAGAGAATGGGACGCAGAGAATACCTAGAATTTGGCCATGGCCTCCTGGAATACCTCACTATGACACTCGCCACGCAGTGAAATTTAAAATAGGGGGCCATGGGAGTGAGTGCAGGTGCGATGCTATCCTCACCTAATTGGTCACACAACTGTTTCTTGAGCTCTGATTGGTGGGATAAACTGTATCATAATTAAAAATTGTACTATTATGAGCCTCATTATAGTACAGTTTTCTGACATACTGTATAATATTTACATTTTGCCAGGATCGATCATAAAGTAAGTTAATGGCATTATCGCTGTTTGTTGGTGATTCGTGTAGGGGGCTTTGCGGCATCGTAGTCAAGTTGCCCCGTGTGCTTGGGTGTGTGTGTGTGTGAAATTTCTCTGATAACTTGTGCCATTGTGATCGCAGTACCGTAAAAGTGGGAAACCACGGAAATCCGCTTCTAGGAGGACTGAGATGGGTATCAAAACCACCTCTTCTCAGTTCAGCCCCACAAGGTAAAGTGAACCCCGTTCCTGCCCTCAGTCCAGAATTCAGTTTTTTGACAGAGTCGGGAATCGAACCTGGACCTCCAGGGTGTGATCCAATAACGCTAGTATGTGAGTACTCCATGAAGTATATAATGAGATTTGTCTGTAGACGTTTGTGCGCGTTCCAGTTTTAAATTCTCAACAACATGTACGAAATTTGCTATGACTACGTTCTACTCCAAATATCTGATGTTAATTGCTAATTAATTTTAGGGACTTGGGACATCATGATCATCAGCCCCGTAGAGTAGGGTGTGTGTCGAATTTTGTATCATAACCTGTATTTATGTGATGAGTGTAGTAGTGTGTGTTACTGCATTAGAGGCAGGGATGAGGTAGGTGCCCAGAGACTTGACGTAAGGTACTATCCCAGCATTTTTCTGAAGGAAGTGTGCAAAAAATCCGGGGAAAATTCACACTCGGGATAGCCGCTGTCAGTGCTGTGATTAGAACCTGCGACTTCCGGACTTGCTGTAGCTACACTCGTGGACGTGGTGCACGATTTAACGCGGGGTGTTTGTAAGTGTAACTAGGATGTTGGTAGGGGGCAGCCGTGGCCTGAAAGTAGGATCCAGCCCAGCATTGGCTTGGATCAGAGGTGGAAAACCACGGCAAAACACTTCTAGGATGGCTGAGTTAGGAATCGACTCACCCCTTCTCAGTTCTGCCTCACGGGGCTCAGTGAAGCCCGTTTCAACTCTCAGACCAGAGTTATATTTCTTGGCAGAGCCAGGGATCGAGCTCGGAATTCCGTGATGACAGCCAAGAATGTTGGTCTCTACGCTACAAGGTGGACAGAAAATCGTGATGTGCTACATGTGAAGGATTTATTGTATTTGGCGGTACAATTGGGAGATACTACAGGGTCTTGATGTATGTGCGCGTCAGTAAACACGGCAAGCTAAGCCGGCTGTGACTAGCGAAGATCGCGGCCGCGCGCACCCGGTCCAGCCGGCGGTCGGCGCTCTCCGCTGACTCATATCGTTAGTTGACACGTGTTTTGTTATTCATATGGGCGTGCATTTGCAAAACTTAGACGTTGGTGTTGCACGTTTAGTGAGGATTGTGATTACTGTGATTGTTGGTCATGCCTAGACACCAATTCACATTGCGTGAACGTGTGTATATCCGTAATTCGTATATGAAAAGCAGAAAATCTTGTTCTGAAGCAAGACGAAAATTTTCAATCAAGTTTCCAGGAAGACCTGTGCCTAATGCCAGTACAATTAGGAGGCTCGCTAAACAATTCAAGGACACAGGCTCCGGAAATAATAAAAGAGTTGACAGACATTCTTTCATCAAAAGATGTCAGGTGTGTGTTACAAGAGCTCTGTAAGTACACATTATTGAACATGTTTGGTAAACGTGTGATAGTGCGCGCCGATCGCCGGCTGGACCGGGTGCGTGCGGCCGCGATCTGCGCTAGTCACAGCCGGCTTAGCTTGCCGTGTTTACTGGCGCGCACACACATAACGACCCTGTTGTAGTGTGACTTGTATTAACTTTCGTAAATAGCTCATATGGGAAAATTAATCTAATATTAGTTAGCGATTCTCTTAAGGCCTAATACAAAAATCCTTCTCAGTATGATTAATAAATCACCATTCGAATTTTAAACATAAGTCACAGAACTAACAAATAATTTACATGGTATTAAATGTTGTAAACAATTATCAGAACACTAATAATGGCTATTAATTATGTACCGTACTATCTTCAATGTCATGATTCCTGAAGAAGTACGAAACACCTCAGTTGTTGAATTCGTAAACCACGAATATGCTTACAATCAAAATTTAAATGGTTCATACGAAATTTTTGAAAATACATCGGTGCCATACAGCCTTTTATAATATTTTTAGTATCCAAGATACAACTTCCGTGGAACTGATAGTAGAAGAGAAATCTTGTCACTATTGAACTTGTGTTAATAATGTAGCATATCACGATTCATATAAAAATTGTAGTCTTTTTTTTAAACATACAGTGATATGATTTTACAATAGGTTTAATAATGCATTAGGTAGATTATCTCTTTAATTCTAATTTGTATTATTATTTTTGTATGCAACATGTTTGCTAATTGGCTTGTTTAGTTATATAAGTGCCATTTATATTTTGTTTCATTAGTTCTGAAGTTAGGTTTAGTTTCGCATTACAACACTTCAAGCCAGAACAATGTACACGCTACATAAAGGGGCTCAATATCCTCAGTGGCAATACATTCAATTCTAATTTAATCTTATTCTAATCTTGATACAGGGATGCTTTCCTAGACTTTAACAAGTTTTACACAGAAGTTCAGGATACCGTCTCCTGTAGCCTTATTTTTGTTTCGAATGCATCTTTGTTGTGTTTTCCTATACCACATTGCCCTGATAACATTAAAGAGTTTTGCTAATTTACCTGGCTTCGTCCATTCTTATTTAGTAATTTAATAAGGTTGGTGACCTCTACAATAGTTCTGTGCCCGTATGAATACTAAGCTAAGTGGCTTTTAGGTCATTATTATTTAGGAGAAGACAAAAAGAGTTGTACAGTAATTTCTATTTTGTAATAGCCTTACTGTTCTTATACATCCGAAGATCTGTGTATGTGGTTCATTTTTTCAAAACAGTTGTAGGGAATCAGGGATTTAAATAAACAATGAACGTCACTTGTGATATAATCATATCATTAAGGACAGGAAGTTACAGTATATTTCATCCCTTAAAATACCCATGGACAACAGTAGCTCATTCATCATTAGGAATTCCAGTCAGTTTACCCGTGTCGTTAAATTAAGACCTAACTGGTGACACCTTTAATTGGCTCTAACGAGCAGCTGATGTGACTTGCTAAGCAGACAGGTGGGCGAGACGACTGCAACTTCTGTTCTTCTCTTTGAATAATCTAGGCCACGTGCCTATCATATCGCTCTGCTGGAACATCGGTGATATTGAATTGCCCTGTGTACAGGGATCATGAACTATTCTTACTGACAGTTGAATTGTGAGAACATCATGTATAATTAATTTTATATTGTATTTATTCAGCTATTTTAGTCTACTTTATAACAATGAAATAGGCTTAAGAGGCCGTTCATGATCAGTGTGTAGGTGTGTCTTTAAGCCTTGTACAAGACACCACAAACGTTCCAATACGAATAATTGAATATCACGCACAGCCGCCATTTTGAATATTTAAAATTATAAAATCGATTAATCACCATTAAATAAATGGAGAATATCGAAACTCGTAACTTTTGGAACAGGAACATACTCTGTTTTGACGACCAATATGTTCATAATATTGTTCACTTGATTTACTTCCCGGAAAATATTAATAAATCCGTTGTTCTTGTTAAGAAATGTGCGAGTTAGATTTAAAACAAGATGTCAGTAAAGAGCATCTATTTTCTCCTAAATGTACGGGTATAGTTATATTATAACTCTTTGTCCTCATCAAGGAGTATAATTGAATAATTGTTCTAGTTGCTAGTTGAAATACAACGTGGTGCATTGTGCGTTATACGATTTCTTCAGCGTAGTATGCCTTCATTATAAACCATTTCATACAAAATTTATATTATTTCTATTAGTATGTTACATACAACGTCCTCAAGCTACTGAAATATGGGCCTTGCACCAGACATCAAACGCCATCTTGTGTGACCAAGCACGGCTCAGCCTAACCGCTACGTGTCACTGCTACTGTAGCCTATATAAATATAAATATAAAACAATAATATCCAACGAGCCACGTTCTTGAGGAGAGTTTCAACAACACTCGGTTCAATAAGCGGAACTGGTCGGTCATGAATTATGGATAATAATGCTTGAATAATTCACACGGCCACCATCTGGAAATGGTTCAGCTGATGACCTAGTATTTAGAGCACAAGACGTTTCCAAGAGGAAAGTATGATTTTAAAAATCTGGTACAGGTCCGATGATTAGTTAAGTCGCAATTTGATTTAAAGCATGGACATTTTGGGGACCGCTTTTTTGTTTGGGTTAAGATGGCAGCGATACAAAACATGCCAATGAGGTGCCCTTTGATAGTCCTACCTCTGTACTAAATTTGGTTCAATTCTTTTACGTCGTGTCTGAATTGATAGGGGGACAGACATATATATATACATACACACAGTTTGACAGACGAAAGTTTGGCTCAAGTAGAAGCCAACTTTCAAATGTTTGCAAAAATTGAAAGTAGGCTAAAAATGTCAAAGATACCGAGCGAAGATGACTTTGGGAATGACCAACATTTCTTAATGTTGTAGCTCAAGGGAATATATTGGTACATTGGACCGACCAGTTAACATTATAACGCTCGGATTTTTCACTTACGTCATCTATTTCAATTACTTTTTCTTAAAAAAAAAGTTTGGTGCTTTTCAGATGGTCAACACGAATGTACCCAAAAAGAGCTGGGTTATGCCCTAATCCTGAAATAAATTACATGAGATTAATAAATACACTAGGATGACCAGTTTCGATCGTCAAGTGATCATCATCAGATACATTAATTTGGGCTATAAATATTTTTCACCTGTATTCTCAAACATAGATGTTATAGCCTAAGTGTAATGGATCTGATGATGATCACTTGACGATCAAAACTGGTCATCCTAGTGTATTTATTAATCTCATGTAATTTATTTCAGGATTAGGGCATAACCCAGCTCTTTTTGGGTACATTCGTGTTGACCGACTGAAAAGCACCAAACTTTTGTTTACTTAGGCAACACTGAAAAATGGCTTCAAACCTCACAATGTAATTTTTCTTTGTGTAAGCGACGAAACTCTCTATATATCGGTCACTATTTAGACCAACGCTGTAGTATGGTAGCAAGAGCTGGGTAGATTCAGGATATCGCATGCACAAAATGGAGGTAACTGATATGGAGGGTAGCACGAATGATTGCTGGGACAAATATATGGGAGCAATAGTGTGCCCTTCCAGCAAGAAATATGCAAATCACAGTATGCCAGCAATGCTCAAATCGGGATTTTCGGGGTTTTAGTACGTTCTCCCACTCTGTGACCCACACATTTTGGATTAAATAGAGGTGACACTTCCAAAATAAAAACAAATTCAACTCCTATTTTAACACATTTAATTAACCAAAATTATGGCGCTACAAACAAATAAAACAAATAAACTATTGACCAAATCCTTCTAAACTTGTTCGAAGTGAACAAGGAAGATATAAAACTTAAACAAATATTATATTAAAATAAATGGTTTCTTTCAAACCAACAAACTTATAATTCATTTCACTTCCATAAAGTATCCCTTTTAAATGTTCAATATCATTACGAGCTCCACTGGCTCGATACATTTCAATATGAACGGTGTCATTCTTTTACACACCTCAATATTTATTTTATGAGTTTCTTGTAATTAAAACAATATATAATCGTCTCTACAGTATGTTATTCCTTTACTTAAAATTCTGGGCATTCAACAATGTTCTCAACGTTACCATCTCTCTCAAGATAACAAATTCACTACAGTGATCGGGAAAATACTTGTGTACCCCAGAGTTACCAAAGACTACTTGAACAAAGTCAAAATTATGATTACTCCCGGAATCTAATTGTCCTCAGTGAACTCATGAAATCCTACATCAATACAACATTACCTTAGGGATTTTTATTTATTCGTCTTAAAAGACCATTATCACATAAGAAAGCTACGATCTGAACTGGCAAGCGGTACTTTCAATCTACAAGGACCTCGGTTCAAATCCCGGGTCATTAACAAATTCTAAACACTCACGGTGTATCATTACTTCTTCCAGACGGTTCTCTCCGACCCTACCACAACAAGGGGTCTGACCGTACACTTGACTTGATTTATGGCCCGGGAGGGAAGGCTCTATGTCTCGCCTCGAGACCGCTACATTCATTCTTTTAAACCAGCTATTTCCTTTCCACAGTTTCTTTGAATAAACCTGGCGTTTCTTTCATTCAATCTTTAACAACATTTTATAGGTTCATAGACCGTTTTGGTACCTTGGCATTTATTAATTATGAAGTGTCATCGTTGATGGGTAAGAATAATTCAATACAACGACGATAGTTAGAGGCTTTCACAACTATACGAGTCTGGGTTCGACTCTATTAACTGCCTCGGGAACCACTCCCATACTGGAGGACTTACAACAATTCAGCGTTTTAGGCGACCTCAGTCTAACCTGCGCTCTTCAATACAACAAATACGCTCCCTATTATTCAATACAATATAACACACATGGCCTCGGGAATTAATCCCATACTGGAGGACTTACAACATAGCTCAATTACCGCAATCAACTGTCCCTCAAAATTAATCTGCCAAGTATATTTAGATTCAACGCCTTCCTAGCGTGATAAATTACTTTAATCCGCGACAATGCGCTGCACATTACTTTAAAGCCTAGCGTCTTCCAAAGAACTGGTAAATTCAAAATTAACCTTTGATCTACATCTCCATTATTTCATATTTATCCTCTCCCGTGACGATAATCACTATACTTTAAGAACACGTATTCATATCATGTCTTCATTCCTTACAAAAGCTCAAAAGCTATTTCTTTCATATAATTCAAATTTATCTTCATTTATATACTTTTCATTATTATTATTATTATTATTACGCTTGCTTTTACAATATTTATCAAATATACCGATATTTTACTTCATACTTTTCCTCTAAAGGATTTATTCATTTCACATAATTATTTTATAATTTATCAATTCTTATTTGTTCAGACCGCGCCCTTATTCTGTTATTTGTTACTCAAAAACATCCCTACTTCTCAAACTCCGGTGGATTGTACACAAACACTTCCCCAACACCAAATCATAATGAAAATGATTACTCACATGTTCAGACGGTCCAATGCCGTACCTCCCAACGACGTTTCATTTTTGCCCACTATTTGTGATTACTCCATTTTGCACAAATTCATTTCATATATTGACATATCTCGACACACATATAACTCAGATATATTAAACACTGTTGACATTTTAAAATACACTGGTGTATTCTTCTATAATACACAATAAAAATCACTAAAAAATATTACTCTTTAACACAATTTTTTATATATTTACACTTCACAGATTCTAATCACTAAGGCTCTATTAAACCTTTCACACGTGATTTCCTGACCTCCCGTCTCCAAGGGTGAAATTCGTAAATGTCGGCTTCCTCTCTAACCACTATGAAAGTCTCGAACCATATACTTCTTCCCTGGAATAATACTCCTTCAATTTCGACTTCCTGACGATCAGCTATTCTTAGCTCGAACTGCTTCTTTCTAGACCCTATTTGTTGTCTAGTAAAAGTCTGTCTTGTCCACGGTCCCCCAGATAATCTATCGGTGACCTATTGATTTCTAGCAACTAATACTCCTCGTAACTTAGTGCTTTTTATCGTTCGTTGGTTTCCTTGCCACGATGTCTAGAATTTACTTCTCCTTTCCGCTTATTCTGTCCTCGAATTCCTATTTTTCAGAACCCTATGCGAACCTTATTTTTGGTCCAACCCTGATCGGATTCGTATACGTTGATAGAATGTTTATCTCGCTGTTATGGTACTTCAAAACTGCTACGATATTTTCGGTCGTTTACTTGGACTGTATTTTTGAACACCTATCGCCGGTTCTCTAAGTTTGCAGCCTAATCTGACTGTAATTCCTAAATTTTTCACTGTAAAGTTTATACTGGCGGAACTAAATCCTGTAATTAGGATTTTCCTAATTCTCCACACGGCGATACTTTGATAATACTTATCGGCCACTCCTTACGGATGCACGTTGGTTGTCGATACAGCAACGCCCTCTGGCAATCGGCTACTGGCTATACGATGTGATACAGCGTTTCCCCTCAAGGAATGCTTGTAGACTGCATGATGTGATGTAGCATCTCCCCTCAAGGAGTCTGTCGTGAACTGCATTTACTGCTTATACTTGTTGTACGGTATGACCTCCCCTGAGGTTCATACGTTTGAATACTGCGTGATGTAGCCTCACGTCCTCTGCACGGAATAATACTGCATGATTGGTCTGGCTTGGCCTGGACTTTTATACTATTTAGTCAAAAAAAGATAAAATCCTAGTCCTTTTCGTGACCAACTTTTGAAATAATTGTCGCACATTTATAAAAATTATATCTCCAGAAAGCTCGTTTTCTAAACGTCAAATGACCTCACTGCACATGAAAATCGATCGTGCATTTCTGAGATATTAAATAATTTTTAGTCTTCAGCTGTGTGGGTGTTGCAGTTGATTTTTTAATTCCCCACTCCTCGGGTCTCAGTAAATCCCCGATGACGTATGCTACGTTTGCACTTCTCTCCTGGGCAATTGTTAAGAGCTTTTTCACCACACAAAAATCTCTATTCCGAAATGATTCACAATGCTGTATTTATTTACTTACTTTTATTCTTGCAAATGGGTTAAATTTAATTATTCTTCTTCTGGCACAGTTGCGCTGTTGCCGTTTTAATGCAAGGTAAGGGTGATTTCCGAAACGTGCTCTCTCTTATACGCCTGGAACTTTCCACTCCTTCTATTTATATTCGTGACCGGCTCCTTATCAATGAGTCAGGCATGATCTCATTTCCTGGCCACCTGGGTCCAGCTTCTTACACAACGTTAGGCTAGCATCCTTGCATGAAATCTTTCTACGTTCCTCTGAAGACTGTATATTTCCTTCCTTCCTTTTACAAAAATACATGGATTCGACCCCCTTGAGCCAATGGTACATGGGTTCATCTCTCCCCTCCTTAGGTAAATAAATTTTCGAAAAAATTTTGAGGAAATTTATTTCAATTATTCATAAAATCTTATTTTTCTTTTAATTGTCGAAGCCATCATAAAGTTTATCCGTACCTTCTGATCTTTATTCCTTTAAAATCCCGATAATTTGGGTTTTTCCACCTTTTAAGTCATATCCGGTGATATTGTAGGTTGGGTACGTTCTGTCCCTACCCTTTCTTCCATTCTTATTTTTTCTGGACTACAAGTTTCCAGAACATAATTCTTCATCACGGGTGTGGTCTACCCCTACCCGTTTCTTTATTTCATCATTCTCTTTTCTTAAATTGAAATTTTCTTCTTCAACCAAATCAATTATTTCTCTTATTTCCCAATAGAGTTTCTCCAATTCGCATTCGCACTCGAATGGTTGAGCTCTGTTTCCTTTTCCTATCTTACTCTCGTTTCTGTCAAAAGTGGATTCATCATCTCTAAATTGTTCCATTACCAGGGCTTGTTCATTTGCTTCATCGAAGTCTTCGGGAGGGTAATATACTTTTAAATTCGCTGAGTTCATGGTCACTTCGTGATTCCTTTCACAGTGCCAAATTCTATAGGCATTATTTCTCAAATCTCTTATTATTTGATACGGTCCGTGGTACATTTTCTGGAACTTTTTGTACACGCGGTTCCCTGGATCCGAAATGGCTGGTCTCTTTACTAACACCATTTCCCCTGCTAATTGTGGTCGATGATACCTCTTGTGCCTGTTTCTTCTTTGCCTTCTATCAGCTTGAGCTTCTAGATGCTCAAAGGCTCTTCTAATTCGTACATCTCTTCCAGGCTGAGCGTCTGCTGGCCTAGGAATTACCAGACTCCAAGGTCTCTCTGGTTGCTCATTCCGATGTAACGTTTTTGGTATCTCTCCCGTAGATTCATGGATTGTATTGTTTGTACAAAATTCGATAATATCCAGGATATCTAACCATTTCCAATTTTCTTCGGCACAGTATATTTTACAATACTTGGCCGTCTCCCTCATCACTCTTTCCACAGGATTTGCCTCAGGATGGCGAATACTTGACAAAATCTGACGTATTCCAAGTCTTTCTAATTCCTGTCTGAACTCTACACTTATAAAACAACTACCGTGATCCGACAACAAATTCTCGGGTTTTCCCAGAATCGGTACCACTTTTTCTTTGAGTCGTTTTAACACCTGTTTGGTACTAGTCTTCTGTATGGGAGCAAGGACAACCATTTTTGTGAAGACATCCAAAGCCACCATTATGTGTCGATTTCCTCGCCTAGCCTTTGGCAAAGGTCCGAAATTGTCAATAGAAATGATTTGACCTGGCCTCCCGGGCAACAATGGTATAGGCTTTTGTCTCATCAAAAATGCATTTGGTTTAATCCGTTGACATAGATCACATGTCTTTAGCGTATCCCTTACAGTTTCTCTCAGTCTCGGCCATATAAATGCTTCTTTCAGCATCGAGACTGTTTTGTCGACTCCCATATGTCCGAGTGATCTATGGGCTAACCATACCATTTTTCTCTGCAAAATCGCAGGTACAACGATCCTTAATCGTGTATGGTCAGAGTCCACAAACTTATATAACAATCCATTATAGAATGTGTAATCTTGAGCTATCTTATTAGCTTCCGTGTACGCCGGTGTTCCCCTTATCAAACTTCCTTCAAGGAAAGATATGAGCATGTTCATCCATGGATCCTCACGTTGTCGTTGACCAATGCTTCTTAACTCATTCAGAGTACGCTGATCCCTGTCTTCCAAATCAATAGCAATTACTTCCGCTTCTGTGGACTCTGGCTGTCTACTTAAATAATCTGGAACTACATTTTCTTTTCCTGGGCAGTACTCTATATGTACGTCAAACTGTTGAATGTATAAAGCCCAACGCATCAACCTTTGACTGGATAGATCAGTCTTCATCAAAAAGGTTAAGGCTTTATGATCCGTCCTTAATGTGACTTGAAACCCATATACGATCTTTCGCCAATATTGCAGCGCGTGCAATATCGCTAACATCTCGATTTCGCTGATTGTATAATTTTTCTCGTGTGGTTTCAGTCTCCGACTTGTGAAAGCTAGATAATTCTTCTTCTCAGGGTTATCCGGGTTTTCCTGATATAGCATTGCCCCTGTTCCCATCTGGGATGCATCTGTTTGTATAATAAATCTCTGATTAAAATCAGGATATCCTAGCTTCACATAGTTTAAGAGCATTTCCTAGGCCTCTATAAATGCTTTTTCTGTTTCCTCCGTCCATTTCCACTTGCCCCCTTCTTCAGAAGGTCCTGTAGTGGTGCAACAGTTTTGGTGTATGATGGACAATGTCCTGAGAAAAATCCAATCAATCCCAAAAACTGGCGAACGTTTTTCACCTTTAAAGGCCTTGGAAAATCTCTTATCGATTCTAATTTGCATGGGTTTGGTTTAACACCATCCTTATCAATCACATGCCCCAAAAATGTTACTTGTCTCTGACAAAAATTTGATTCCTTCAAATTAATCTTAAAGTTAGCCTTTCTTAAATCTCCCAATAATTTCTTTAACTTTTCCAAATTTTCCTCAATGTTTTCTGAGGTAAGCAAAATGTCATCCACATAACGAATAGTGCATTCTTTCACTTCCTCTGACAGGTTTCGATCAAGCGCTCTTATTAAGGCAGATCCCGCGGTCTTCAAGCCAAACGGACATCTCCTGAAGCAATATGTTTGTTGGTCGAACTGAAATCCAGTTAAAAGACTGGTTTTCTCTTCCAGTTCGAGATGATGATACGAAGA
This sequence comes from Meconema thalassinum, assembly GCA_946902985.2. Lineage (NCBI taxonomy): Eukaryota > Metazoa > Arthropoda > Insecta > Orthoptera > Tettigoniidae > Meconema > Meconema thalassinum. The sequence continues at coordinate 613,640,394 of OX336388.2, forward strand.
AGTCATGTCAATATTTGTGAAAATCTTCTTGCCTTTGAATTTCCTCAGTATTTCTTTTATGGGTGGTGCCGAATCATTTTCTGGTATGATTTTTGCATTCAAATTCCTGGCATCTAAACACACCCTTACTGAGCCATCTGGTTTACTCACAATTACTAATGGACTAACATATGGTGTCGCCATCTTTTCTATAACACCTGCATTCATCATCTCCTGCAGTGTTTTCTTCGTTTGTGGGTAATGTTTTTCCGCAACCGGGTATGGTTTTTGTCTGAACGGTGCCCAATCATTGACTTGGAACGCGTATTTAAAATTTTCAATCTTCCCTGGCTTGGAATCAAATACGTCCCTGAAATTTACTAGTAATTCCTTTAATTGTTCCTTATTTTCGAGGATAACTTTAGCTTCCTCTATTTTTCCTGACAGGTTGGTTTCGAACTCAATTTCCGAACTATCTTCAAGTTCTATATTTAGGACTTCAAATATCTTTTCTATGTCCTTACAACCTTCTTCCGTTATTTCTTCCACATGCCATACCTGTTCTCCTATTTTCACATCCTGTTCCTGTAAATTTATATTTTGTTCATCCACATCCTCTCTTTGAATCCTAATGCAGTTTTGCGCTAGGTCTATGATGACCTTGTTCTCACGGATAAAATCAATACCTAATATGACATTATATGGCAATTGATTTACCAGCAAAAAGAATTGCGAAATTTCAGCGTTACCCATGATCAGATCAATGTATACCTGAAATTTACATGTTGAAGATTTTTCAGGAATAATTTCCTTAATCTTCACACTTGATGTGGGAATTTTCAATACGCGGCCTCTTGTTTCCAATTCATTTAGAAGGGTTTGCGTAATTAAACTTATAGTTGATCCAGTATCAATTAATGCCCTGACCAGTAATCCTCCTATCCTTAGCATGATGATAGGTAGTTCTCTTCTAATAGGTGGGATTCCTTCCACATCCTCGTTAATTAGCTCATCTGGTCTTGCTATCCAATTTACAATTTCTACCTCCTCCCAGCTCCTGGTATGTTTCCACTTTTGATGATTTAATTTTGAATTTTTTTTAATCCTGAGGGCTTCCTTTCCCCTCATTCTTCAAGTGAGCTTGTAGCTCCAAGCTTTGAGCTCCGTCTAATCTGTCGGGTGATTTTCGGTTCTTTATTGCCTCACTCCTACGGACTTTTTGCCTTTCAGGTTCGTCTGGTCGTTCATTCATGTAACGAAGACTTTCCTGATATCTTTCTTCTATTTCGGCCCGATATTCGTCATCCCTATCCTCTGGCCTTACGTTCCTTCTGGGATAATTTTCCCATCTCTTTCGGTTATCTTGCCTCTGATTGTTATTGTTATAGGGTCGGTTCTCTTGTTGCCTATAACCCGTATTTCTAGGATTTCTTCCTCGATATCCTCCTCTATAGTATGGCTGTATTCCCCTAGGCTCTTGATGTCCATACTCTCGACCCAGTCCCTGAGTATCAGTACTAGTGGACTGATTTCTGGTCGGTGGTTTCTCTCTATTTTCTTGACTGCTGGCCATATGTACCTGTTCAGTCTGTCTTGGATGCCTGGGAGTAACGTGTGAAGTCGTCATATCTAATTGACGTAATACGCTCTCCACTTCCACAGCGCTTCTGGCTTTGATGAGATTAACAACCTCTGGATCTCATATGGAAGTTGTCTTGCAATGGCGGCACACAGGTCGTTCTCAGCAGGAGCAATGTCAAGTTCCCGGAATTTACACAGCTGAGCGGTGAAAAATTCTGAGTACTTAGTTGGGGGCATTTGTGCTATACTTCCTAGAGTACAGATCTAGCCTCAGATTCTCCTGGACATCCGCTGCCCAATATCGTTTCAGAAATGCTTCTCTAAAACCTTCAACCGTGTCGAATGTGTACCTGAAACTCCTGAACCAGGTGAGACAATCACCTGCCAACAGCTTCTCAATTGCTCTCAGTCTCCGATCCTGAGGAACTTTCATTTCATTCAAGTACTCTGCGACTTCCTTTAACCAGTATTTAGGAGTAACAGACATATTATTACCCGTAAACGTCACCGGTCTGTCCTCATTTGACTTGATGATATTTATTATCTGACCATTTGTCTGATTCATGTACGGGGTTGACATCGCCATTGGATATCCTGGGTTCTTATAATGGCTCTCCCCTCCTAAGTCCCTATCTGGATCTGTGCCTTGTTCACGGGGATCTACCCATCCTGTCTTTGGAAACTCATCCTGACTCTCAAATTCTAACTTCTTTTCTCTTCGGGCAATTTCTTCATTTGCCATGAGTTAAATTTCCATTTGACTGTTCTTATGTTCAGTCCTCTCCAACCGGGATCCTAATTCATTTTGAATCCTTTCCTGATTTTTCTTACTGGTTTCCAGTTCTCGTTTGAGTTGGATTTTCTCGTCCCTGAAGCTATCCCTGATTTCATTTAAGTGTTCTTCTACCTCTTTCTTGATGACCATGACCTGTTGTTTTATAATTTCTGGCTTAACGTCACCTTTAGTATCTAGGTCTTCTCGCATTTCCTTTACCTTTTTCTCCATCTCTTTTTGTCCTTTGTAGACTTTATCCTGGATCTTGTTCATATCCTCTCGGGCCTTTCCTTGTTCATCGAATATAATTGTTATGTCAGTCATAACCTTATTTATATCTCCCTTTGTGTCTCCCATTTGTTTTGTTGATCCTATTACGGATTCCTGAATTCCAGTAACCCCTTTATCTATCCTCTCTATTTTTACGAGTTGTTCATCACGATCCCTTTTTCGTTGCGTTCTTTCATCCTTAAGATTCCCTTCGTATTCACCTAACTTCGTAGTAATATTCCCCTCATGCTTCCTCAACCATTCATCCACCTGTCCCGTGAATACGTTAAATTGCAATTCCCTTTTACTTGCATCGGCCTTACCTTGCTCCTTAACATCAGTTATTTCTGCCTGGACTTTCTCGACTTTTCCCTCGAGGTTTCCTTCTTTTTCCTCAACCCTTTCAAATCGGGTTCCTAGCTTATTCACACTTTCTTTTATCTCATCCCGGGATGTTTCACAAAGATTCATGTTAGATTTTATCTGATCTTCTAATTTTTTCTGCACACCTTGGATCTGGGTTACAAGTACATTTTTACATCCGTCTACATTCTCTTTACAGGTTTCTTCCATGTTATTTAATTTAGTTTTTATAGAACCAAAATTACCTTCTAAATTTTTTAAATTTTCTTGACATTCAGTTTGGGATTTTACCGTACTTTCCTTTAAGATATTTATTTGGACTTGCAACCCTGACTGAAGTGCCCCATTTTCCTTTTCAATTTTACTTGTGATTTCCCCTTTTAAATCATTTAACTTATTCCCAAACTCAGTGTTAAAACCTTGGAATCTGTTATTCATTGTTTCTTCTATTTCAGCCTTCAGCGCCTCATTATTTGCTTTACTGTCGGCTTTTATAGACGCTAATGTCTCATCTTTTACAACTTCAACTGTTCTGCAATGTTATCCCCATTTTCTGTTTTTATTTTATCCATCTCAGCCTTCAGTTCATTGTTCATTCTTATACAGTCGGCCACGATAGATCCTAACTTTTGATTTATGGATTTTAACTCTTTTTTATTTTCATCCTGTTGAAGGCCAAATATATTGTCTATCGTTTCAAATTTATTGTTTATAGCCTCCAACCTTTCCTTACTATCGGCTTTTATAGCCTCCAACTTCTCATTACTATCGGCTTTTATAGCCTCCAACGTCTCATTACTATCGGCTTTTATAGCCTCCAAAAGCCCCTGCAATTCCTCACTCAATACCATCTTATTAGAATACAGTGGGCTACTCATCCCACATCGCTGGTACATGATTGAGAGATGGCAACCTGAACCATTGTGTCCCAAATTCCAAAATTTTACTTTGGTACGGGTGTTTACTAAAACGTACCCTTTTGATATCTGTATTCAATCTCAGAAACCTTTGTGGAAGTATTTAAAAATTCAAAATTTCGAAAAACCATTTTTTTCAAAAGATGAAAATTTTGATTTTTCGAGAAAACTCGGGTTTTCCCTAAGAAAACTCATCCCCGCGTACTGGGCGCCATTTTATTTGTTTTAGGTGGGGGTTTTTAATTCAGGGCTGCTCGGTGTGAGTTTCTAGGGACCCCTGCGGTCAGTTAACATTATATGTTGTAGCTATTCCTATAATTATTTTACTTTTACATGAAATGACCGTCTTCATTGTTCCTCTAATTATTAATCCAAGCACAGTACTTCTATGCCCCCCTGTGCCCTTCCAGCAAGAAATATGCAAATCACAGTATGCCAGCAATGCTCAAATCGGGATTTTCGGGGTTTTAGTACGTTCTCCCACTCTGTGACCCACACATTTTGGATTAAATAGAGGAGACACTTCCAAAATAAAAACAAATTCAACTCCTATTTTAACACATTTAATTAACCAAAATTATGGCGCTACAAACAACTAAAAGAAATAAACTATTGACCAAATCCTTCTAAACTTGTTCGAAGTGAACAAGGAAGATATAAAACTTAAACAAATATTATATTAAAATAAATGGTTTCTTTCAAACCAACAAACTTATAATTCATTTCACTTCCATAAAGTATCCCTTTTAAAAGTTCAATATCATTACGAGCTCCACTGGCTCGATACATTTCAATATGAACGGTGTCATTCTTTTACACACCTCAATATTTATTTTATGAGTTTCTTGTAATTAAAACAATATATAATCGTCTCTACAGTATTGTTTTAGATTCCTTATTTGGGGGTGGATCTAAAAGGGAGAGTTGCTGTACTAATTTATGAGGTGGTGCCTAAAGAAGGGTAGCTTCCCTTGACAGGGCAAGCTGACCAGTGTAGTGTGTTGTGGTGTGCTAGGAACTAGGGGGCGTTCCTATAAATAATGTGGTAGTGTTTGAGGGGATGGGACCCACTGCAAAGGGTCGCTGTACTAGTCGCTCAGCTGACTGCTTGTTATGTAATCGACTCTGCTCGTATCAGCCGGGTGGCACGCGCTGCTTGCTGGCAGCCGGCTCGAGAAACACAAAGATACCTGAGTTAGCGCTAATGGCTTACCGTCTGTCACGTCTTTACGTGACGGGAATAAGGAAGGGCGTTGGGATGTAAAGAGGCGTATAACAGTAATGCTAGTGTAGAGTGTGGACCAAGTGTTTTATTGGTCTGTGATATTCTTTGTGTGAGTCCCTTGTAGGGAATGAAATTATGTTTATAATGTGATACAAGTTGTGGGTTGCAGGTTACAAAAATAGGAACTCTGAACACGATTGACTGACTCACCTCGGTTGACACCAGCGTAGCCTCGGCCGTCTTGATGGAGCACTGACAATGAAGAGAGAGTTTGACCTCATTAGGACGTCTTCTTATACCTTCAGACGCCCTCCTGTCAGCAATGTATTGGCCCAGTTAGTACTATGTCGCTGAGTGTAATGATTACGTAAGGCTTGAGCTGCTTTATGGAGTAGCAAGCTGTCCTTACAGTATTAATGGATGTTGCCCCGGCTTTCCAAGGGTTGCCATTTTAGGGGATTTAGCCAGATGTTGGGGGGATGGTCTCCAAGGGGTGCATACCCCTGGGATGCTGTACAAGAGTCTTCCTTCATTTGTTCGCGTCCTCGCGAACGGGAACGGAACTGGAAGTTGGGATGTTGACGTAGTGGTCCTGGAAAACCCTCTCGTATCTCCTGGTGGCGTCGTATCGAAGTGTGGGTGTGAGGTGAGCCCGTGTTCAGAGGGGAGGGTTATGGGATTTACATATATATGTATACATTGACATTGTGAAAAAAACAAACAAAAAAATTGACATTTGCGAAAGATTTGATTAACATTGGGAAAAAATTGACATTTTGAGAGAAATTGAACATTAAAATAAATTCGATATGTAAAAAAAAATTGCCCTTGCATTTGCTGGCATATTGCTAGTTAAAAAAAAACATGGTTTCTGATGGTGATGTGTTACATATTTGTGCAGGGAGGAAAAACCCAGGGCCGAACGGATGATTGCTTCGCCCGCCCCATCTTAGGGAAAAAATGCTCCCTGCAATAAGAAAGGTAGAAGAAAATAGAAAATGGGTGTTCCAGGGTATAATTTAAGGGAAATATTCAAAAGTATTTATTTGTGTGGGAAAAACGGAACACCCTGACAAATGGGGAAGTTAGAAGGAGGAAAAATGAAAGAAAACAAATCATACACATGATGGACATTGGCATTTTGGTGAACAAACAAAAATATATATAGTGTATAGTTGTATAAAGCTTATCCTGAAAAACTTATAAATTACAATGACCTTATGTCTAAAGGAATAATGGTATACAGTTTATCCTGAAAAATTATAATTTACAATGACCTTATGTCTACTTAATCGCGCTAATCCCTTATAATTATAGTTTTCATGAGGTACCTCGCGTGCACGCTACCCGTCTGTACGTACTCTTGCCGTCTCACGGCTGATTCTGTACGGCCACTCCTTGGTACGGTATAGTGGTCGTACCGCTTGTATGTGTGCTTAATACCTAACCTGTGAAGCATCCTCTGTGGGTGAATGCTTTCACACTTGACAATGAGAGTCACTGCCACAAACCGGTTGCGCCCTCATTGTCGTAATCTGCGTCACATTTTGACGCTTTATGTGTTTTAATTGAGTTGATCTGCCAGTAAGCCTGGTACCCCACAGGCACCAGTCCTGCTGTGCAGATTCATTTTAGAGTGTGTAGCTGAAAAAGAAAAATGTGGTGAGTGTTTGCGAGTGTGTCGGGATTAGTGCAAGTTGAAAAAAATAAAAAAAAATAGTACACATCATGGCATGCTGTAAATAATATGCCACTGCTATATGGCAGTGAAATTCCTGTCACCAGTTTTCTGTATCTGGTGACGATGCCTGTGAAAAAAAAATGGCGAGGTTTAGAAAAAAAAACATATTAGTACTGGTTGAAGCTGGTCTTTTACTGAAAAAAAAACATGATTAATGTTACTTAGCTGCAAGGCCGGGCTTACCCTATACGGTGCCGTAATGCCGTAAATAATATATAGTTGGTCTTACCCCGGTAGCGGAATTGTGGTTACCGGGTGCCGATATATTCCACTTTGATTATTCCTATCTTAATCTAGTATTGTCGGGCTTACCTCGGTAACGGATTTAAAGTCACCGAGTGCCGATATATTCCACTTTGATTATTCCTATCTTAATCTAGTTTATCCTAAGTATTGTCGGGCTTACCTCGGTAACGGATTTATAGTCACCGAGTGCCGATATATTCTACGGTGATCTATATATATTTAAAAAAATGCCTTAAATGTAGGTTTATGTTACCTTATGTCTTACCTTACTTATTTAACTTATTGATAAAATTACTTAACTGTAAAACTATTCTGTATTTACATGCCGAGTGGACCTTATTCTAAAGCCGAAATGTGCTGTGCTATTATTAGCAACAGCTGTCAGTAAATTTGCTTACATCTAAGTGACCTTAAAATGGCACTATGACTTAAGTACTAAAATTTAGATGGAGGCTGGCCGCTTGATTTCTCTCGCGGGGGCGCCCTTGTAGTACATTGTCGGGACCGGAACCCAACAATGCCTCGTAGTCCCCTCCGTTTTAATACTATTGTCGACATCTATTCTAGGTCTTAATACTAGTACTAACCTATTCGCAGGCGCCTTACGGTGCCACTAAGCTAACCGTTTCGCCCGCTGTAACTTTCGTGTTCATAACCGTGTGCTGTTCCTATTTGACGTAGGTGAGCCGCCCACTTGGCTCCTGTGAGGGGCGCGCAATGCCCCTCTCTGAATGCCCATTGACTGCCCGCTGCGTCGCCATTTATGTGGGCCTTGGACAGTGTGGTCCAATGGCATAATATCCTCCGGGAAGACAGCGTCCGGGGAGTCCTCTTCGCCTGTGTCGGCCGCAATATTTGTATTCATGTGTCCTCCGGGAAGTGAGCGTCCGGGGAGTCCTCTTCGCCTGTGTCGGCATTGCTGGGTTGGCCCACTGAACCCTTTTGAGTGCCCGCTATGCTACTCATTTAAGAACTCTGGCGACCCGTTGTCGTCCATTTACGTGGGCGCAGGACCGAATGAGCGCGTACATTCCATATATATATATTCATATTTCATTCTTCATTATCGATTACCGTCGTGGTCTTCACCTTCACCTCGCGGGGTAAGGACTTGTCGGATCTAGGATTGGTCCTGCTGAACCCTTGGATCCTGCTTCACTCCTGACGAATAGGAGTCTGACTCCCCGCCATGGAAGTCCTACTGACGTAAATTTAACTAACAGTCTAGTCATAATATGGGGTCGTCTCTAGGGATAGTTCCCGAGGCCGGCGCTGAGTGAGCTATTTCTCCCGCCATCCTCAGAAAGTCACCCTGCAGATCTCGGCTTCGATGACCGTGACACATAGTGGGTGTAACGTTCTCCGACAAGGGGGATGGGCTAATATGCACCCCTAGATCTCGATGTTTGCCCGTGTCAGGTCCCGAATGCTTTGACCTTCCGTAGTTCGTCTGTTTGGTCAGGTCAGTGATTTGATGAGCCAACTGGGGTAAGGGTCCACATCGCCTTCCCCAGCTCTGCTCCAATGTGGTCCCTCCTGACCTTCGGCTTACACCGTTGTCAACCATCAGTTCGTATCAGATTCCTTTGTAAGAGAGAAAAAAAAAATGTGTCGTAACCTGTGTGAATGGTTCAATCTCCGTGTAAAATGTAAAATATTTCCAGTGTAGCGGGGTTGCAGATCTTCTAAGTACATAGGCTACTTCTGGCCTACCATCGCTATGTCAGCTTCCCAGCAATAATGCCTTCTTTACCTTAATGGAGGTGTTAGTAGGGTCTGTAATGTCAGGTACCCTGTTATTAGGATTTGGGGGTAGTTATTTGTTGAGTGGGCTTAAAGCATGGTAGGAAGGGTTTTGCGCACCTTTGGGTTCCACGTTAGTGGTGGCCTAGAACCGGTGGTGGCACTGGGATGCTTCTATAGTGAGTGGAGTGGGGAGGTAATTCCCGGGATTGCAAAAATACGAAAATTCATGCAGGTTTGATATTAAAATCCCTGGTAATTGGATGGGATACTCATGCATGTGTCTGGGTATGAAGTTTTTGCCTTCATGTACGGATAGGTGTAGGATGGGGCATAATACCATATGTTCCTTTCATGCGGGAGAGCTTAAGTACTAAAGCATGGTTAATATGTATCTATGGCCTCCTCTCTCATTTGGAGAGGCGCATTATGCTTCTTTTAATGTTTGCTGAGCCACCCCTAATACTCAGGCGGTGCAACGGGGCTCAAGGCGTAGCTTGCCTGCTCTTTAGACGCATGAAGTCCATCAACCCCTGTGTGTGTTTTGTAATGTAGTATATCTGTTTTTGGTCGTGTAGATGTGTTTGCGTTGTTGATGTCAGGCTTGAGAAGGTTATGGGAAGGGAGTAAGGTGGTACGCTGGTAGCCTGTTCTCCTGTCGTCCTCCCTTGGTCCATGTTGGCTTTCTATCCGCGCCTTGGGATAGTAGGGCTGCATGACCTAATCTGGTCGGCCATTTGCAGTGTAGATGTGGCCAGTGGTCGTAACGCGACTGGTCATGTGCTAGTCATCTGTAATGATTTATTTGGGGAATAGAATCGCGAAAAGAAGTTATTAAGGGGAGGTCCTGTTTCCTCAAAGTCCCTATGTTCGCTCCTAATTGGTGAGTGCGTGTGTGTGTGTGTGTGACTACGTTCCGCTACACCACGCGGACGGTTGGTCTGTTATGAGGCTAAGTCCTAATATGTATCGCCTTTGTGGGCAGAAGGCGCCCGTGGCTTGCCAACGTGCCCTTGCGACCGTGCCCTATAGGCCCAAGATAAGTTTCGCTGTGTCACGTCTTGTCCATTGCCAAATGATTTTGCAGTGTGGAGAAAAAAAATGTATGGCGTTATAATTGTTATGTGTGTGTAATTTCATGGTCACGGGCTATACGCAATAGTGTCTCGTCACCGCAGTATTGCAGTGTGAATAGTCTGCAGTCAGCAATTGGTATGTGCAATTCTGCAAGTATGCAAGTGTGGTCATTGTTTTGGATTCCTAGCCTAATGTAGCAATTCGCCCTAGTTAGGTAATGACGTCGTGTGGCCATTGTTCTCTAAGACCTGTGTCTTGCGAAATTTTCCTACCTGTGTTCGTGAAATGTATTCCTCTATGCCTGGTGTAATTCGAAATTTTATGTCTGGTTTTTGGTGGGAGGAAATGTAGTATTCCCTGTTCATGCACTTGTATGGGCCAATTTCAGTATGATTGGACGCCTGAATAGCTGTTCTCCTTTGCGTCTAAATTTTCACTGGAACTCAGACCCGTGACCTTATGTCATTCTCTGTGTTTTATGTTTGCGTTGTGTGACAGGGCTTGGGGCTTTCCCAGTGTGGTCGTTGCTTGTGTTCCGTGTACCAAAAATACCATTGGATAGTTAGTTTTTGGTACGCGTGTGGTGTGTGGTCATGGGTTCGAATCCGGTTGTCTGTAAAGACTTGGTGTGATCATTTCCGTGCCGCTTATAATATGGCACGTTTCCGTGGCTGTGCGATGCGCATATGAAAGCATGCATACTTGTGTAGAGTTTGTACGTTTTTGAATTCCCCTCGTAGTGTAATTTTGGAAGATATAGGGTCTCTAAATCGGGCGTGAATGATGTGTTGATTTCTGTCCAGTAGGCTTTGGCTCGCTTGTCTGCGTCGAGCAGTCTTGCTCATTGAGGAGTATGTTACAGCTGATACGACGGTGTTGAATTACGATGTTGTGTGCTTTCATTTGTTTCATGCTCTGCCCACGTCCTAGTTTTCTGCACGTGTGTGTGTGTGAACCTGATTGCTGCCTATAATGATTGCTAGCAGTGCCTCTCTCATTGTAGAGAAAAAAAAACTTTGTGGTTTAATATGACCGTTGATTTGTAGCTCATGCGTCAGGGGATTTCCGTTTTACTTGGAATCCAAACCACAGGCCATGGCATTTCATTTCGGAAATCCCATATGCGTTGTACGCGAGTGTGTCTGGTCCGCTAGTCGCGTATTTGGTGACCAGATGCCAGAGGCGATTGTATTGTTTTTCGTTTATGACCCGCTGTTAGTGGGACTGTCCCAATTAGTCTTAGCTTTCCCATTATCCTTATTCTAGGACTGGATATCTACTCAACCTTATATTCCTGGTATTCAGAAGGTTGCGGGTTTGGAGACCGCCTTTTACCCAGAGTAATTGTTTCCGGCACCATGAAGGTTGTGTCTCCGGGACAGTTCTGGTGAGTGTTAGGATCGTATCCCGGCGCGGTCAGTGGGCTATTTCTTGGCCCTCTTTTCACGCCTGCCCGTGGGATTACTTCCTTTCCTTTTGGCAGTATTTCCGCCTTTACGTGTACCTATGTCTAAAAATTATGTCGTGAACACCATAAAAAATGTTAAAAAAAAATGTGCTTGGGACCTGAGTGTAGTATTTACCATTTAGGTAACGTGAGTACTACCGTAAACTGGTTACGTCTCAGGGGAATCTACCGACACTGTCTAGTACACATTAGGAAGGCCATTGCAAGACGTAATTGATATACCTGTATCCACGTCACGAGCAAAGCCAGTGCACTATGGGAGTCAAACCTGCCCTTCAAAGTAATTGTAACTCACCAAAATGACAGTGTCTCGTCCCGATGTGCAATTGGGCTTTTCAGTTGGCTAAAGCACACCTCACCAAATTTTTGAAGTTAGTTTGAGATTCTTAATTCCTGCCACACTTACGGCTTTCGCCCGCAACAGGAGAATCTATCAAACTGTGGAACCCTAACATAGAACGTTTAGTCATTTCTACTTAGAAAGACTCACTTAAGCTTTATGCTGTGATTTTATGCTTAAGTTGTGTTCAAAATATCTCTTTTTCGGCCTGAAGCCTGCTTGGCTTCCACTTGGCTTAGCATATTAGAGACTTTACGTTATGGCGTTAATCACTTCGCCCAATAACCATTGATGGCCTGAGAGGAAAATGCCATGGTTCCGAAAAAAAAAAACCGGAAGGATTTAGAATTGTTCCCTCTAATTTGGCTATATTGCACTGTATATACATAAAATAAGAAAGAAAAATATGTGATTTTATGTTTATTATCTACTTTTTGGACCATTCTCTTATCGCCCCCGTGTGAAAGAACTTATGTGGCCTATAATTTTGGTGTTAGCGATGTTAGTTTATTTCTGTGGCCCTGGTGGAAGTCGTTATCCTCTTTCGAGCTTCAGTGCTCAGAAAGGTGAAGGGTTTTGCCCTGTTATTAGATTATAGGCCTCTGGAATCCACTGGGGTGTTCCTTTGCTACCTTCCGGCGGAATTTCTAGCAAAGTAAGCTTTGGCCTACTCCCACCGTAGCGCGTGTCTATAGGTTTAAATGTACCTGTATTCGAGGGCCTAATTGTGCTTGACGCTGCCCTAGTAGATTTTACGGGAGTGTGTATATATTTGCCTGCGTGGTTTTGTGGGGTAGGTGAGAACACCTTTCCTAATCCCCGTGTACTGTGTGGTAATGCCCGGTCAAAATGTTCGTGCGTATATCGTGCACCCTGAGGGCCTAATACCGGTGTTCGCCTTTGTTCTGGCAAATTTGCCCTTTGAACTGGCGGTAAAGGTCGCTTAATGGCTTGTGTCCGGCCTAGCAATGTGGTGGCGTGTAGTCTGACCGTTTTTCGGCCTGTGGCCACGGCCGACTCCTGCCAATGTGTTAGCCTATCTGTGTACGTGTATGTAGGCTTTATATACTGTAGGGCGGGCTCTATGTCGTCTGCCCATGACGTGGTTACGTCCCGTTGTCCCTCTGTTATATCATGTGTATTTAATGGCCCTAGCTTCGATTCCCTCTCGTCCTTTTGTTCCGAGGGGATTGTTCTAGGCTCTGCCCCTCGGTTTGGCAAAATCGCCTCCCGATCCGGGGCTGAAGGACGTGTGTTTGTGTTAGGTTTATTTTGTAGTAAGTTGGAGCCTAACCTGGCCGTCTTCTTGACTGTGGCCACGGTGAACTCCTTCCATTCTGTGGCAGTACGTGGCGAGAGGGACATCCTCGCAAATTGTCGAGTCAGCGTATCTACGCTTATGTCCTCTCTCGGGTGGGCTGATGGCCCTACCATGAACTCAAAAATGGCCTTATTGGCTTGGGCTCACAGTATTCATCCCAAATTTGGGTGTACTGCCTATTGAGGCATATGGCCTGTTCAGCGACTTTGGTGTCCTGAGTCCCTATCCGTCTGTGTTCCGTGATGAGTGTTTCCCATTGTTGGAACATAAACTCGTGTCGACAGTGTAGTTGCCAGTGTGCTTTTATGATTTGTGTGCGGAGGGTGGGGATTTTCGCCCGAATCTTGCGATTTTTAGCACTGCGGAGTGGCCGGACAAGGGCTCTTATGATCCGCATGTACTGGGCGTGCAGGAGCTGCTGAAACCTTCTGAGGTAGTCCTGCCTAGTTTCAAAAACTCTGTGCCAGGCAATTAATTCCTGGTACTCCCCAATGCTCCTTAGCACAGCTAGGCGGTATAGGGGGGCCATGTTGAATGGAGTGTATGTGAAAAAAAATAATAAAAAAAAAATCTGTGCGTGTTTTGACAGTGTATTCTTATATTTCTCTGATTCTGTATGGGGCTGGGGGGTTGGTTTGTTAAGAATTTCCCCTGTGTAGCTAGTTTGGGGCACTCAAAAAAAAATGGTGCTTTTTGTCTGGGGGAAAAATTTTCTCACTATTTGCTTGGCTTTTTGCGGTACGGAAGGGGTCGTTTTAACTACGAGGGCTCGTTGATTGAGTCCCTTTTCTCTATGCGTAGTACCCCGCCTCCACCAGTGTTTTAGATCCCTTATTTGGGGGTGGATCTAAAAGGGAGAGTTGCTGTACTAATTTATGAGGTGGTGCCTAAAGAAGGGTAGGTTCCCTTGACAGGGCAAGCTGACCAGTGTAGTGTGTTGTGGTGTGCTAGGAACTAGGGGGCGTTCCTATAAATAATGTGGTAGTGTTTGAGGGGATGGGACCCACTGCAAAGGGTCGCTGTACTAGTCGCTCAGCTGACTGCTTGTTATGTAATCGACTCTGCTCGTATCAGCCGGGTGGCACGCGCTGCTTGCTGGCAGCCGGCTCGAGAAACACAAAGATACCTGAGTTAGCGCTAATGGCTTACCGTCTGTCACGTCTTTACGTGACGGGAATAAGGAAGGGCGTTGGGATGTAAAGAGGCGTATAACAGTAATGCTAGTGTAGAGTGTGGACCAAGTGTTTTATTGGTCTGTGATATTCTTTGTGTGAGTCCCTTGTAGGGAATGAAATTATGTTTATAATGTGATACAAGTTGTGGGTTGCAGGTTACAAAAATAGGAACTCTGAACACGATTGACTGACTCACCTCGGTTGACACCAGCGTAGCCTCGGCCGTCTTGATGGAGCACTGACAATGAAGAGAGAGTTTGACCTCATTAGGACGTCTTCTTATACCTTCAGACGCCCTCCTGTCAGCAATGTATTGGCCCAGTTAGTACTATGTCGCTGAGTGTAATGATTACGTAAGGCTTGAGCTGCTTTATGGAGTAGCAAGCTGTCCTTACAGTATTAATGGATGTTGCCCCGGCTTTCCAAGGGTTGCCATTTTAGGGGATTTAGCCAGATGTTGGGGGGATGGTCTCCAAGGGGTGCATACCCCTGGGATGCTGTACAGTATGTTATTCCTTTACTTAAAATTCTGGGCATTCGGCAATGTTCTCAACGATACCATCTCTCTCAAGATAACAAATTCACTACAGTGATCGGGAAAATACTTGTGTACCCCAGAGTTACCAAAGACTACTTGAACAAAGTCAAAATTATGATTACTCCCGGAATCTAATTGTCCTCAGTGAACTCATGAAATCCTACATCAATACAACATTACCTTAGGGATTTTTATTTATTCGTCTTAAAAGACCATTATCACATAAGAAAGCTACGATCTGAACTGGCAAGCGGTACTTTCAATCTACAAGGACCTCGGTTCAAATCCCGGGTCATTAACAAATTCTAAACACTCACGGTGTATCATTACTTCTTCCAGACGGTTCTCTCTGACCCTACCACAACAAGGGGTCTGACCGTACACTTGACTTGATTTATGGCCCGGGAGGGAAGGCTCTATGTCTCGCCTCGAGACCGCTACATTCATGCTTTTAAACCAGCTATTTCCTTTCCACAGTTTCTTTGAATAGACCTGGCGTTTCTTTCATTCAATCTTTAACAACATTTTATAGGTTCATAGACCGTTTTGGTTCCTTGGCATTTATTAATTATGAAGTGTCATCGTTGATGGGTAAGAATAATTCAATACAACGACGATATTTAGGGGCTTTCACAACTATACGAGTCTGGGTTCGACTCTATTAACTGCCTCGGGAACCACTCCCATACTGGAGGACTTACAACAATTCAGCGTTTTAGGCGACCTCAGTCTAACCTGCGCTCTTCAATACAACAAATACGCTCCCTATTATTCAATACAATATAACACACATGGCCTCGGGAATTAATCCCATACTGGAGGACTTACAACATAGCTCAATTACCGCAATCAACTGTCCCTCAAAATTAATCTGCCAAGTATATTTAGATTCAACGCCTTCCTAGCGTGATAAATTACTTTAATCCGCGACAATGCGCTGCACATTACTTTAAAGCCTAGCGTCTTCCAAAGAACTGGTAAATTCAAAATTAACCTTTGATCTACATCTCCATTATTTCATATGTATCCTCTCCCGTGACGATAATCACTATACTTTAAGAACACGTATTCATATCATGTCTTCATTCCTTACAAAAGCTCAAAAGCTATTTCTTTCATATAATTCAAATTTATCTTCATTTATATACTTTTCATTATTATTATTATTATTATTATTATTATTACGCTTGCTTTTACAATATTTATCAAATATACTGATATTTTACTTCATACTTTTCCTCTAAAGGATTTATTCATTTCACATAATTATTTTATAATTTATCAATTCTTATTTGTTCAGACCGCGCCCTTATTCTGTTATTTGTTACTCAAAAACATCCCTACTTTTCAAACTCCGGTGGATTGTACACAAACACTTCCCCAACACCAAAACATAATGAAAATGATTACTCACATGTTCAGACGGTCCAATGCCGTACCTCCCAACGACGTTTCATTTTTGCCCACTATTTGTGATTACTCCATTTTGCACAAATTCATTTCATATATTGACATATCTCGACACACATATAACTCAGATATATTAAACACTGGTGACATTTTAAAATACACTGGTGTATTCTTCTATAATACACAATAAAAATCACTAAAAAATATTACTCTTTAACACAATTTTTTATATATTTACACTTCACAGATTCTAATCACTAAGGCTCTATTAAACCTTTCACACGTGATTTCCTGACCTCCCGTCTCCAAGGGTGAAATTCGTAAAGGTCGGCTTCCTCTCTAACCACTATGAAAGTCTCGAACCATATACTTCTTCCCTGGAATAATACTCCTTCAATTTCGACTTCCTGACGATCAGCTATTCTTAGCTCGAACTGCTTCTTTCTAGACCCTATTTGTTGTCTAGTAAAAGTCTGTCTTGTCCACGGTCCCCCAGATAATCTATCGGTGATCTATTGATTTCTAGCAACTAATACTCCTCGTAACTTAGTGCTTTTTATCGTTCGTTGGTTTCCTTGCCACGATGTCTAGAATTTACTTCTCCTTTCCGCTTATTCTGTCCTCGAATTCCTATTTTTCAGAACCCTATGCGAACCTTATTTTTGGTCCAACCCTGATCGGATTCGTATACGTTGATAGAATGTTTATCTCGCTGTTATGGTACTTCAAAACTGCTACGATATTTTCGGTCGTTTACTTGGACTGTATTTTTAAGACCTATCGCCGGTTCTCTAAGTTTGCAGCCTAATCTGACTGTAATTCCTAAATTTTCACTGTAAAGTTTATACTAGCGGAACTAAATCCTGTAATTAGGATTTACCTAATTCTCCACACGGCGATACTTTGATAATACTTATCGGCCACTCCTTACGGATGCACGTTGGTTGTCGATACAGCGACGCCCTCTGGCAATCGGCTACTGGCTATACGATGTGATACAGCGTTTCCCCTCAAGGAATGCTTGTAGACTGCATGATGTGATGTAGCATCTCCCCTCAAGGAGTCTGTCGTGAACTGCATTTACTGCTTATACTTGTTGTACGGTATGACCTCCCCTGAGGTTCATACGTTTGAATACTGCGTGATGTAGCCTCACGTCCTCTGCACGGAATAATACTGCATGATTGGTCTGGCTTGGCCTGGACTTTTATACTATTTAGTCAAAAAAAGATAAAATCCTAGTCCTTTTCGTGACCAACTTTTGAAATAATTGTCGCACATTTATAAAAATTATATCTCCAGAAAGCTCGTTTTCTAAACGTCAAATGACCTCACTGCACATGAAAATCGATCGTGCATTTCTGAGATATTAAATAATTTTTAGTCTTCATCTGTGTGGGTGTTGCAGTTGATTTTTTAATTCCCCACTCCTCGGGTCTCAGTAAATCCCCGATGACGTATGCTACGTTTGCACTTCTCTCCTGGGCAATTGTTAAAAGCTTTTTCTCCACACAAAAATCTCTAATCCGAAATGATTCACAATGCTGTATTTATTTACTTACTTTTATTCTTGCAAATGGGTTAAATTTAATTATTCTTCTTCTGGCACAGTTGCGCTGTTGCCGTTTTAATGCAAGGTAAGGGCGATTTCCGAAACGTGCTCTCTCTTTTACGCCTGGAACTTTCCACTCCTTCTATTTATATTCGTGACCGGCTCCTTATCAATGAGTCAGGCATGATCTCATTTCCTGGCCACATGGGTCCAGCTTCTTAGACAACGTTAGGCTAGCATCCTTGCATGAAATCTTTCTACGTTCCTCTGAAGACTGTATATTTCCTTCCTTCCTTTTACAAAAATACATGGATTCGACCCCCTTGAGCCAATGGTACATGGGTTCAATAGGAAGAGGGTGGTTGGTTGGTTCCTCAGTTTAGGGGCTGCGACAACGCGGTCATATAGTCCCGTCTACTTTGGGTGTGTGTAGAATCTGTCCGATAACCCGTGTTAATTGTGATGACTGTATTAGTGTGTGTATCTGTTTTCAATTCAAGTAAGGACTGCAGACATTATTTTTTTCAAGTAGTACCTACTTTTGCCGCCAAACGCCACCGTCAGCGACTCCTAGTTCAGAACATGGTTACCAGTCGCCACTGCAGTCGGCTCCCAGCGACGAACGTCGGAACCTAAGAGCGTTTGTCAAATGTTTAACATAACATAATTTAGCTTCACACAGGTGTAATTAGTGGAACGTTCTTTAACATGCCAGAAATCTATGACATCTTGCAATGAAGATATACAAGCTAAGTTAGAAATGAACACGTTAGATGAGGCAGTTCGTATGAGCCAAATCAGATTATGAGGCCAAGTGATGAGAATGGAGAGGAGTGATCAGCTAAGAGGTCAATGAACTCGGTTATAGAGGGTAAGGGAGCAGAGGTAGGGGCTAGAGGGCGATGTTTACATTCATAGTTCATCGATTTCAAGGTGAGAGGTGTAGAAGTTTGGATCTCAACTTGCCGGTCCAAGTGCTATACGAATTCGTAGAGTATGGACGGTGCTGATCGTCGTATGCTCATTCAGGGTCGAAGCGCTTTGAAGCTAGGCGTCTAAGCAAGTTCTCAACTTGCCTGCCTTCGAATAAATTTTATTGCGAAGCAAGTACTACTCACGAGTGATGTTTACTCCCTTCTCTCCTCCATGAAATTAACCGAGATGGTCGAACTGCGCTAATTGGATAATACCCAGAGAGGCCAGTCTGCTTACGCTAATGGGTTTGAGAAAAGAGTGGGGGATGGGGGACCTCTCCTGAAATGTTGGTTAAGCCATGAGTTCACTGAAAGCTACGAACACCTGGGCTCCCTGGTGTTTCCGCAATTACAATCAGTGCAACTACTATATTTTCCATGTACAAAGATGTGAAGAATTTTGATTTATAGGGAAAAATGAAATGAAAATCCACAGCCTGCTTCCAGTCAACCGACCGGGTCAGGAAATGGAATGAATGAAGCCCCCATCTAGCGGCGAGGATATGAACTGTGCTGGCTGCCGAAGCCTGTCGCACTCCCCTGGGGCAATGATTAAATGAATGCCAGATGAGATGAAATGATAGTGGAGAGTGTTGCTGGAATGAAATTGTGACAGGGAAAACCGGAGTACCCGGAGAAAAACCTGCCTCCACTTTGTCCAGCACAAACCTCACATGGAGCGACCGGGATTTGAACCACGGACCCAGCGGTGAGAGGCCGGCGTGCTGCCGCCTAAGCCATGGAGGCTTACAGTTATAGGTAACTACTGTATAATTTTGTAAGTGTGAGTTGTCAAAACGGGGCCAGATGG
This sequence comes from Meconema thalassinum, assembly GCA_946902985.2. Classification (NCBI taxonomy): domain Eukaryota; kingdom Metazoa; phylum Arthropoda; class Insecta; order Orthoptera; family Tettigoniidae; genus Meconema; species Meconema thalassinum. The sequence continues at coordinate 613,659,900 of OX336388.2, forward strand.
GGAGGTGTTCGAACGAATGCACCTTGTTTTGTAGCAGATACATATGAGCCTTCTGGTTCCCACGATATAGTTTTATAGCTCAGAATGCAGGCTATAACTTGCATACGAAGACAGTTTTACGAAGCTGCAATATAAATATTAAAATGTCCAGATCTGAATAGCAACTGTGAAACAGAAATAAAAAGACCGAACTTAATATTTAAATGTAAGGCTAAAGAAATCCAGGATTTTGGAAAAATGCCAAAACTTGCTAATGAGTAGTATCGATTACGTCTTTGAGATTATTTATTTATTTGTTTGTTTATTTATTTATTTATTTATTTATTTATTTATTTATTTATTTATTTATTTATCGTATTGCTTGTAGTGCCGGCAGTGTACGAGGACATGTTCGGCTCGCCAGAGGCTGTAGCTGCATCAAGCGGACACCTATAGGGTGAGCTACAAGTTCTGTTCAATTTCAAGTAGTTCCAACTTTCGCTACGAGATATCAACGTTGGCACTTTGATAGAGCGTTCCAACGAAACCTAACCTAGAAATTTAGCTTCACACAAGATTAGTCTGTGCAAGGAACTTTTACATGCCATAAATCTATGACATGGGACCGCTGGCTTTACTTCCCCTCCGAAGGAAGGCATAATGAAGGATTTTAACGCTCATATAAAATCTGACGACTTCGGCCAGGTTTGATCCCGCTATCTTGGGCACAGCAGTTCAGCATGCTACCAACTACGCCGTGAGAGTAGATAGTGAGGAACACCGTGAAGATCAGCGCAGGTTGACAAATACCGAAAATATTTTCCTTCACGTCCAGTTTAGGGTGGGGGGCATGAAACATGCCTCACGCAACCTCCCCTGTTAGGATTTTCCTACCCCCGTGGAGAGAACCCATAAGAGCAGGTCGGTATCACCCAAATTAACACTGCTTATGGGCATCGGCGACTGGCTTCACAGACACATTCTTCATATACATGAAATATCCATTATGATATTCCCACCATGGTAAGATACTGTGTGGAAAATACAACAATATCTGCAACAGATGACGTGAGAGACAGCGAGCAAGGTAATCACTTCATGCTGTCAGAAATGTCAACGTCCATACCCACTAATTTTATTATCATACTTTACCATTTGAGTGCTTTTACAGTGAGAGCGTATTATAATCTCGTAGCCTATGTGTTATTTAAGCGGAAACCTCCACGACATTCCACGACAAGGTAATGCTCTGAATCTAACTCAACCCTCAGCTAAATTTGGAGTGGCTCCATTTTGCTAATTGAATCGCGTTGCCTAAAGCAGTAATGTTTAAATGATAAATATGCAAGTGCATTGAAACATGTCATATTTGTTACATGAGATGTGAGACGTTCACTTTTTCAAATACAATGTAAAGCAGTGTTTGTTTAACGAAATGCCCTTTATTAATGTGTAACATCTTTCCACTCGGTTGCTGGATATTTTTTGTAGGAGTGATTTTGGAAAAGGGACGGAAATTGGACGGAAATGGGACGGAAACAACGAGCGCGCACGGTGGCGGAGATTGGTATCACGAGGTACTGTCGGCCATGAGGCTATGTGTAATGTATATCGCATACGGTTTACTTCAAGGTTTGGAGGCCCCATAAAAGATATTCCTACAATAAATCATCTTCAAGTTGTCGTTCTTTGGTGTGAAAATATTCTTTATATCATATTTGCTGAAAACAATTATGATTTATTAATTCTTCATACTTTTCCTGTATTCTTATTTAATGTAAGCATTCGAGGTACTGTCGGCCAACATACAGCCCTATGTGTAATGTATATCGCATACGGTTTACTTCAAGGTTTGGAGGCCCCATTAAAGAAATTCCTACAATAAATCATCTTCAAGTTGTCGTTCTTTGGTGTGAAAATATTCAGAGCCTTACAGTAGTCACATATGATGTGTAATATGTGACGTGTTATCCTACTAAGTGTCTGCCGGGAGCGCAAATCCCTTGTTAACAGTGAACTCTGTTGGTCATTGAAATAACTACTTGTAATACTCCAGTGCCAAGCTCTGACCGGTTCGCGCATATCGGCCATGTAGCTGTGTGGAATGTATATTGCATACGGTTTACTTCAAGATTTGGAGGCCCCATTAAAGATATTCCTGCAATAAATCATCTTTATGTTGTCGTTCTTTGGTGTGAACATATTCATTATATCATATTTGCTGAAAACAATGATTTATTAAATCTTCACACTTTTGCTGTATTCTTATTTAATGTAAGCATTCGAGGTACTGTCCGCCAACATTCAGCCCTATGTGGAATGTATATCGCATACGGTTTACTTCAAGGTTTGGAGGACCCATTAAAGATATTCCTACAATAAATCATTGGCACTGGAGTTTTACAAGTAGTAATTTCAATGACCAACAGAGTTCACTGTTAACAAGGGATTTGTGCTCCCGGCAGACACTTAGTAGGATAACATGTCAGATGTTGCACATTATATGCGACTACTGTAAGGCTCGTGATTTTTAAAAATTATTATTGTCATTATTATTATTTAGAATTAATGACCAAAAAACTCAGTACATGGTAATGAAGAGCAAGAAAGACGTGTTTGGCAATCGGTTACTTCTTCGTATTGGCAAGCATAGCATTGAGCGGGTTGAACATTTCAAATTCTTAAGAGTCATGATTGATGGACAGAATCATAAAGAAGTGGAAATAAAAGTTAGAATACAGAATGTTAACACAGTGTAGTACTCTCTGCAATTTTTTATTGGGATCCAAATGTTTTTACGAGAAACACAAAACTGAAAATATACAATACCAGCATTAGGCCAGTTCTAACTTATGGTGCAGAATCATGGAGTTTAATAAAACAGGAAGAACACCAGTTGCAGGTTATCGAAAATGAAGTGTATTGGAAAATGTTTGGACCATTTTTTGACCCCGCACCTCAAAGCTGTAAAGAAAGATCAAATAAAGACATACACTCACTATCACAGCAAGCACCAATACTCAACATCATTAACTCCAGAATACTTCAATGGGCTGGTCATTTACTAAGGATATGAGATGATAGGATGGTCTTACAAATATTTAAATGAGAACCAAAAGGAAAAAGGCCAGTAGGAAGACCTCGAAGTTCCTTGGAAAATGAAATCTCCAAACTTTGTAGACATCTGAAAGTGGATATCTGGCAAGAACTTGCCCAAAACAGAGTTCAGTGGAGGCATTTTGTGAGATCGGCGTGGGATCTTCGTGTCCCATAGAAGCCTTCTGAGTGATGCGTATTATTTATTTATTTATTTATTTATTTTAGGCGAATTCTCCCAATAAATGGAAGATGTTAGAACAATGTTTGGTATGGACCCACACTCCGGTAAGTTGATTCGAAACTGATATGCCTGATTTGAAGCGATAGGCTGCATTTGTAAGGGAAAGTGAACGGCTGTCCGTCCGTCAGTTAATGACGTGACATTGGAGTATATGTGGGAATCATATGCACGGAGCTCGCAAAAGTCCACGCATAGTGAAAGCCAAAAATTGTATAGCCCACAGGTGGCGAGTGATGCATAAACGACCGTTCTTTTAGAGACTACCTGCATGCCACCCTACCATAATCATTAATCGGCCGTACAATTGAAGATGATGACGTACTTTTGCGTTGGCCGCCACAGTCGTCTGATGTGGTACTACGTTAAAAGAAACAGAACAGAACGGTTAGAAATTATTCTTTCTCAGATGATGAAAATTCCAGCATTAGCCTGGAGTAGAAGTGGGGAAATAAAGGAAAACCACTTCCAAGATGGCTAAGGTGGAAATCAAACACACCTCTCCTCAGATTTGCCTACGAGGCTGAGTGTAGCCCGTTCCAGCCCTCAGACCAGAATTAAATTTATTCGCAGATACTGGAATCGAACAGGAACCTCCGAGACGACAGCCAAGCATGATAGCCAATACACCAAAGTATATTTTGTGTTTCTTTCTGTACTTTGGCGGCGTTAGTCTTTTCTAAGGATACCTGCCAGTGTGATATCATCCTCATACACGAGAGCCCACGGAACGATACGTTGAAGTTTATGAGTGAAAGGTGTCCACGACAAGGATAAAGAGCAAGGCGGCAATAATAAATCTGGTTGAATACCGAAGGATAAGTGTTTTATGTGGTGCCAACGGTACGACGTACATGACTGCTGGTGTCTGTGTAGTATCCTGACACACTTGTTGAGCGAATCCAACAGCGTGCATTTGCAAAGTTAATCATATATTTAACTTATATGGTCATCAAATTGGTATGTGAAAAGATAAAGGAAGTAGAAGACTTATGTTACTTAGGAAGCAAAATAACCAGTGATGGACGAAGCAAAGAGGATATAAAAAGTAGGTTGGCTCAGATAAGGAAAGCATTTCTACAGAAAAGGAATCTGTTGACATCGAATATAGATTTAGGTATTAGGAAGTCACTTTTGAAAGCCTTTGTCTGTAGCGTGGCACTCTATAGAAGTGAAACTTGGACGGTTGGAGCAGCAGAAATGAGGAGATTGAAGCATTTGAAATGTGGTGTTACAGGAGAATGATGAAGATCAGATGGGTAGATAGGGTAACAAATGAAGGGGTATTAAGACGAGTGGTAGAGGAGTGATGCTTCTGGCGACTGCTAATGAAGAGAAGAGAAAGGTTTGTAGGACACATACTAAGGCACCCAGGAATAGCAAGCTTAGTTATGGAATGAAGGGTTGAGGACAAGAACTGTAGGGGTAGACCAAGGTTAGAATATGCTAAACAGATTGTTTCGCATGTAGGGTGTGGTAGCTATGTAGAGATGAAACGATTAGCTCAGGACAGGGAGGCATGGTGTGCTGCATCAAACCAGTCAAAAGTCTGAAGACTCAAACAACAAGTTTATCTCCCCAGCTCAGCTTCACTCACGGACTCTGCAAGGGATCATTTCTCTACCGTCGCAAGGACGGTGTCAGCAAGCTGAACACAATTTGTCCGCAGATACAACTGGGGATGGTGACAGGCAGATCGCCCAGACGACCGCTAGTTTTGATCTCATTAAGGAAGGGTCAGAGAAGTGATTTTGGGAGGATGATGGCCGTAGACCTGTTGAAAGGAACCGTCTCGTCATTTGCCTCGTGATGAAAATTGGAAACCACAAAAAACATGTTCAGGACGGCAGAGGTGGGACTCGTACTCACGCTCTCTCAGAGCCAACGAAGTACGAGGTAGTAGGCCTACATCAGCACTGTCAGCCACTGTAGCCGGTTATGAAATTGTTTACGTGTATTTATTTAATTTATTTTCTTGCAATTGTACTTAAAGTTTAGCAAGCCTTAATTTGATCTCTGCAACCATAGAGATCCAGTCAGGTAGCTCTGTGAGAATAAATAGAAAAATGTAAAAACTTCAGGTTTTTACAATGATGAAATTCACTCCATAATAAACGTGTTTCTGCCCACTCTCTGATAGCCCCTGGTAATTATTTTATCTTATTGGCAACATAAATCAGTACGGTATATTGTGTGATGCTGAAAGAAGGCTGCTGTCAGACTGCCTGTCTGCCGGTAATTGGTGTCGTGTTCCTCGCGGTGCCGTCTGACAGCCCGTCTATCGGCTTGTTAGAGCTCTACTAATAGTTGACCAATCTGGCTGGAAAAAAGTATCTTTACATCTCCCTTTCAGCAGCTACGATAACAGCAGAGCTGATGAAACGTGCTCCCCAGGAGAACCAACATTAAGAAGAAATGTTCTTGACAAGACGGAGAAGAATTTTGGGGAATCATCACAGGAAGCACTTCTTTTTCCACCAAAATTATGAATAACGGTTCAAAACACGGTCGGGTTCGAATTCCGAATGTGACCACATTTTGGTCAGCAGATATATCATCTCCAAGAAGAGCCTCGTCCTAAAGCCATTTCTATATTCAATATCAGTCACCCTTATACCTAGAAGTGTCCGAATGGTTTATGTTTCAACGGCCACACGAGTCAGAATCACGTGCCTGTCGAAAAGCGTTAAATAGAGTGGACTACATATATCTTTCAAAACGAACACGCCACAGGCATTTTAACGCAGTTAATGTGCGAGTTAGCGTCACAGATCAAAAGAGCAACGAGTGAATATCAAGTTCTGCTACAATTTGGGAAGATGGGTAAAAGGGACAAATGAAATTTTGGTTTATCGACGAAGCTTCAAGCAGAAAGCTAATTTTCGTCAGGCTCAAACACCGTATTTACTGAAATGAAATGTCTAAGAGTGAGCTACGTTCGGGTTGCACAGTGGGTCAAAATCAGAATCTAGGGGGACAAAATTATTTTTACGGTTCAATCATAAATTTAGAGTGAAAGCAACGTATATAATTTGATTACTTCATAATAAACATCAGTTAAGACCTTTCTTAAGCTACGTCTACACATTCAATAAATTGTCTATGACTAAGAGTTGGATAGAGCATTCAGTTATCTCTTCAGAACAAATTTCTACCCCTAATTTACTTTTAACAAAGTCACAAAGTTCCACTTTTGGCATAATCGTCGAATCCAGTGCTTCAAACAGTTGTAAACGTGTGAGAACTGGTTGCGCGGCATCTTATAAAACGTAGAATACCTAAGTAAGTTGCAAAAAGATGCAAAAAATCGTATAACAGGCGTAAACTACAAGACTTCATCTACATTTTAACATTAAGTAGAAAGTGACGCAGAGTGACGCGACATACTAAAAATCCATGTGAAAATATAATTTTAAAAATAATAGTTAAATATTATATAATGCAAATACAGCTAAAATTACGTAACAATTACGCCCTTTAATAACTGAAACACGTTACAAAGGTCATACCTTCAGCTGCATGTTCCATCTTAAAGCGTCACACTAACCACAAAGACAACCAAACCACAGCCACTTTCATTCACCCTCCAATTCAGACTGCTCGAACAGTGGTGACAGATTTACACTAAGTTGCGTTTATATCCCAGAATTGTGAGCGGCAATTATATGAGTGCTGTCGAAGTAATAAATTTTGATTTTTGTAATTATGAAAAAATAATTTTGTCCTCCTAGATATCGATTTTGACCCACTGTGGGTTGGTAAGCCGAGTACCAGACATGATCGAGAGAGTATGACACACGTTGATAAGAGAACGGTAAAGAGCGCTATGAAAGGAGCTTTTTTTCCTTGTGGGAATATAATAACGTGTGACAGTGTTTCTACGCTCAATTCTTAAATAGCCCTTTGATGACTGTTTCCAGTAGTGTAGTGCCGGGTAGTGATTACCTTGAAGAAAGTATACTTTAATAATTGCCGCATCTTTTATGGGAGTTCTTCAGTAAATTAAGGATGACATCATAATAAATATCAACAAGCATCAAGATAAAATTATTAATGATGACACCGTACAACAAGTCAATCAATTCTGTTACTTTGGAAGCATTATCACACATGACAATAGGTGCACCACAGAAATCAGGAGGAGGATTGAAAATCCACAGCCTGCTTCCAATCGACCGAACGGGTCAGGGATGGAATGAGTGAAGCCTCCATCTAGCGGCGAGGATATGAACTGTGCCGGCTGCCGAAGCCTGTCGCACTCCTCTGAGGCAATGATTAAATGAATGACAGATGAAATGAAATGATAGTGGAGAGTGTTGTAGGAATGAAATTTTTGACAGGGAAAACTGGAGTACCCGGAGAAAAGCCTGTCTGCCTCCGTTTTGTCCAGCATAGATCTCACATGGAGTGACCGGGAGGAGGAGGATTGCTCTAGGTAAACAGGCTTTTAGTAACAAGAAACATCTTCTGACAATCAAAAACATAAACTCTAGAATTAGGAAAGATTTTGTCAAAATGTTTGTGCGGAGTGTTTTGTTGTATGGGTGTTAACAGAACAAGATATAAAACGCCTGGAAGCACTGGAAATGTGAATATGGAGGAGGATGCTGAAAATAAGCTGGATAGAGAAAGAGTCAAATCAAACAGTCATTAACACTTACCCTGCTGATTCCTTTAATGATGCTCCTCAGTCCTGTGCTGGCTGATTTCCACAATTTATGCCTATGTTCAGAAATGCACAAACTGAATGAGGTTTGAGTTACAAATAAATTGAAAAGTCCGTTCGATTTACGAACCCTTACAATACAAATTTAATAAAAATCCGACACGATTGAAAATAAAACTACACACATCAAAAAAAGTTTTGCATCACCTCGGTTCCAAGAGTTCCGGAACCTTTAAATACAAAGGGAATAGAGATCAACACAAACAACATTTCAGCTCGTTTTATTGCTCATGAGACCCACACATTGCATGTTGTACCATCATACAGCTAGACTTTCAGCATTTGTGGTCCAGATTGCAGTACACACCACTACCTCTAATACCCAGTAGCACGTCCTCTTGCATTGATGCATGCCTGTATTCGTCGTGGCATACTATCCACAAGTTCATCAAGACACTGTTGGTCCAAATTGTCCCACTCCTCAACGACAATTCGGCGTAAATCTCTCAGAGTGGTTGGTGGGTCAAGACGTCCATAAACAGCCCTTTTCAACATATCCCAGGCATGTTCGATAGGGTTCATGTCTGGCGAACATGCTGGCCACTGTAGTCGAGCGATGTCGTTATCTTGAAGGAACGCATTCACAAGATGTGCACGATGAGGTCGAGAATTGTCGTCCATGAAGACAAATGCCTCTCCAATATTCTGCCGATATGGTTGCACTATGGGTCGGAGGATGTCATTCGGGTATCGTAAAGCCGTTTCGGAGCCTTCCATGACCACCAGTGGCGTACGTCGGCCCCACATAATGCCACCCCAAAACATCAGGGAACCACCACCTTGCTGCACTCGCTGGACAGTGTGTCTAAGACGTTCAGCCTGACCAGGGTGCCTCCAAACACGTCTCCGACGATTGTCTGGTTGAAGGCATATGCGACACTCATCGGTGAAGAGAACGTGATGCCAATTCCGTGGGGTCCATTCAGCATGTTGTTGGGCCCATCTGTATCGCGCTGCATGGTGTCGGGGTTGCAAAGCTGGACCTCGCCATGGACGTCGGGAGTGAAGTTGCGCATCATGCAGCCTATTGCGCACAGTTTGAGTTGAAACACGACGTCCTGTGGCTGAACGAAACGCATTATTCAACATGGTGGCATTGCTGTCAGGGTTCCTCCGAGCGGCAATCCGTAAGTAGCGGTCATCCACTACAGTAGTAGCCCTTGGGCGGCCTGAGCGAGGCCTGTCATCGACAGTTCCTGTATCTCTGTACCTCCTCCATGTCCGAACAACATCGCTTTGGTTCACTCTGAGACGCCTGGAAACTTCCCTTGTTGAGAGCCCTTCTTGACACAAAGTAACAATGCGGACGCGATCGAACTGCGGTATTGACCTTCTAGGCATGGTAGAACTACAGACAACATGAGCAGCGTACCTTCGTCCTGGTGGAATGACTGGAACTGATCGGCTGTCGTACCCCCTCCGTCTAATAGGCCCTGCTCATGCATGGTTGTTTACATCTTTGAGCAGTTTTAGTGACATCTATGAACAGTCAAAGGGACTGTATCTTGGATACAATATACACAGTCAACTTCTATATGCCGGAGATCTGGGAACCGAGGTGATGCAAAACTTTTTTTGATGTGTGTATAATGTAAAAAAAAAGGCCGTAAACGGCTGTTGCGCGCACTCTCGTCCTTGAACGAGCGGGCGCTGGCAGAAGTAGAAGGGAGAACTGTCCCTTCGGTTGCGTCAGACTCAGAATCTGTAATGCGAATTATAACCCTAAATATACAGTATATGTGAGGAAAGCAATGGCAAATTACCTCACTCCTCTTCTTGCCTAGAACGCCTCAATATAGCACTGCCTTGGGTTTTTGTGGGTATCTACTCACATAACGTAACGGCGGTGCTTTTTGAGGATCCAACCAGCCTTCGGGCTGACTACCTAACAGACATACAGTATATACTAGTCATAGAATAAACTCAACGTTTTTGCGAGAGAAAAATCTATCCACAAAGATTAAAAACAAAGGAAAGGAAAACAGATTTGACCTACTTGAACTTGCATCGCTTGCCTTCGAACACATTGATATTCCTCCACTAAACAGTGGCGTGGTGCTATCTAGCGATAGTATGTGCAACTTTATGCTTACTGGCACCCACACGCGAATGCTAGAGCTGTAATATTACGTTCGTCTCCAACACAAAGCACGAGAAATCGATCAACGTAATATTACGCTCGCCACAGTTTTATAAAGTTACCTTCGAACGTAATATTACGGCGCCCGCGCTCTAAGTGTTAAGGAGGTAGATGAAACAAAGGAGTTGATCAACAATTTAGAAAAGAGGAAAACAAAATGCCTTGGCCACATACTACTCCATAACAATGTCCTAACGATCGTGTTGGAAGGAAAGGTTTTGGGGAAGAAGGGAAGAGGAAGACCAAGGAAGAAGTATCTGGATTCTGTGATGGACAGAGTGAATTTCCAGAAATATGGTGATTTGAGACGTTCAGCAGAGAGGAGACAAATGTGGTTGCAGTGACAAGGCCTTGTCTTTAGGATATGATATGATGATCATAATAAATGGGGGACCTAGCATATAACCTGTGAGAAACAATATTTGGAATAGCTTGGGGCTAGGTCATGTAATTGGATAAATCTAGCCTGAGTGTGGTGATTAGTTCATGGCAAGGGTTTATAGCTGTTTATGGTCTGCTAGTATCATTAAAGATCTGTTTCACTATCCCATAAGAAATTGTTAATACACACGTGCAGTAGCCAATGTAATGCCACACCCTTCTGTCCAGCCCACAGTGTTTACTACCTGTTATTGGCAATGTCTCCGTGCTACCACCCACACAGCAACATTTCTACTTCTGTCTTGCAAGGCTAATAGAGCAGTTGAGTGGGTTGTTAGTTGAAGGTTTACTGCTATTCTCGGCTTGATGAATTTCGATCATAAATTACAACTTGGTTTTAATATTTTAGACAAAGTTTCGCGCAAATAATTGTCAGCACATTCGAGGAAATAGCCTAATATGGTTGGTTGGTTCCTTAGTTTAGGGGCTGCGACAACGCGGTCATGTAGCCCCGTGTAGGTTGGGTGTGTGTAGAATTTGTCTGATAACCGGTGTTAATTGGGATGGCTGTATTAGTGTGTGTTATCTGTGATTCAGTTAGAAGGACTGCTGACGATTAATTTTTTCAAGTAGTTCCTACTTTTGCTACCAAATGCTACCGTCCACGATACATAGCTGCGGACGTGCCTACTAAATGCCATCGCAGTCAGCACCTATATAGCCTAACATGATTTCTAACAATGATGTTTGCTGTTTAAAAGAGCAGAACAGCTAGGTCATCTGCACCGATTACTAACAATCTCAGATTCTTAGTTCAAAAACAAATGATATAGTAAAGGGTAATAATAATAATAATAATAATAATAATAATAATAATAATAATAATAATAATAATAATAATAATTAACAACTATCGAGGTATCTCCCTCCTACTGAAAACTTTCAAAATCCTCTCAAAAGCTCTTCAAACTAGGGCTGAAGAACAGAAACTGGAGACCAAGGAAAGATAGATATTGAGGAAAATCCTAGGTCCAGTCAAAGAACACGGCGAGTTCCGAAGACGCCACAACCAAGAGTTGTACACACACGTACAGTGACATGATGAGGAAAAGGAGGATCTCTTTTTATGGAAATATTCTCCATGAGAAAAAGACAAAGGGGGCCTGGTTCAGTGAAGTAGAGAAAGATCTGTTGGTGATTGGGATAACATGTGAAGATATTCAGGAGCGTGGCCCACATAGGGAAAATCTTCAAAATCATCGGAGTTTTCAACTTAAGCCGAAACTAAAAACCAGGAAGGCGTGGACGACAGAGAGAGGTGCAACATCGATTGCGAATGAAAGAGTACTGGGCCAACATTAAAATGCAGAAGAAACAGTTGACATGATGTGGTCCTTAATAGGCCGCAACGAAAGAAGAAGAAGAATTTACGATTTTGTGGCCACCACAGACGAATGGACGGCAACAGTTTGACAAAGAAGAGCTTTCATCTTTTTAAATTACAACCACAAAACCACGATGCCCTGGTTTAGAAACACCAAAGAAGGCCTCCAAATGCTCCAAATCAATCCCGACGACCCATTGGACAGGGATCTCTTACAATCTAATCAGTAAAAATTGAATACAAGAAATCCACACAGCCAAGAATCACTCTCAATAACTCACTTTTTTTTAATATCGTATGGCCTCGGGTGCCGGTTGCAAGCTTTGTTATTTGACACCCAGAGGGTAGCTTGCATGTCGAATTTCGTTGTTCCTCGGAGCACTATGAAAGTCAAGGAGGTTAGATATCTAAGCTCCTTGAACACTTTGGGTGTCAAATTACTAAGCATGCACCCGGCACCCGAGGCCATACAATATTATTATTATTATTATTATTATTATTGTTTATTTTGCGCATGCGCTTACACATTCTCAGCATTTGCTGGAAAGAAAACATTTACAATCCCAGATACCGTACATATCACAAGGAGCAAATTCTTGGTGACTGCATTGAGTAGTAGCTTCATATTCCCCTCATTGCTTCAGGCCTGATTGCCCAAGAACAGCCTTACTACGCGACACGTAGAAAGTATGACTGTTTTCTGCATCAGTTTGAAAAGGCCTGGGTCTAATTTCAACGCCGTGAGCGATTCCTTTAAGTTGTTGGGAATCACGCCAGTGCTGGAGATAATAATAGGAACTGTCCTGACTTGTGCCATGTGCCATTGCTTCCTTATCAGTTCTGAAAGCTCTGTGTATTTTGACAGCCTTTCAACATGCTTTGTTAGTATGTTGCCACTGTTTGGGATCGCCACATCTATGAAGGTGGTGTGCTTCATGCATTTGTCAACAAGAACTAAATCAGGTCTGTTGTGCACAGCTGATTGGTCTGTCAATACAGTACGATCCCAGTACAACGTAAAGCTGTCATTTTCCAGTACACTTTCAGGAGCATATTTGTAGTACGGCACTTTCTCTTGGCTCAGCAGTTGAAGTTGTATAGCCAATTCTTGATGGACTATCTTGGCAACAAAATCATGTCTCTTCCTATATTCTGTCCCTGCAAAATGACGACTACCTGATATAATATGCTGAACAGTCTCAGATGTTGGGCAACCGTATCTGCAATGGTCATCTTGCACAGATGCATCCTTGATTATGAACTTTAGGTAGTTCCTCGTGGGGACAACCTGGTCCTGAACAGCCATCATAAAGCCTTCTGTTTCAGGAAACATCTGCCCAGAAATCAACCAAAAGTTCGACGCTAGCTTGTCGACGTGAGTTTGGATGACTTCATTGGGATGTCTTCCGTGTAGTGGCTTGGACAACCAGGCATTGAATCTATCAAAATCACTGCGCACCTGAATTTGAGTCTCTTGCTGACTTAAGAGTAGTGGAGTTGAATCATCTGCTTCTGTGACAGCCCTGTGCAGCATCGAATGGTTCGATACAGAACAGAAGTATTTTCTTAGCTCATAGATCTGTCGAGCTACTTGGTTGTTTATATCAACAATTCCTCTCCCACCCATATGTCTCGGTAACATGACTCGTTCCACAGATGTCCTGGGATGGTGTTTTCGTGACTTGGTCAGTGATGTTCTAATTTTCTGTTCTAAGCTTGCAATGTCAGTTTTACTCCACTTGATGACCCCAAACGAGTAACTAAGAATAGGGACAGCATAAGCGTTGATTGCCTTAACCAAGTTTTTACTGTGGAGGCTGGTGTTAGAAACAAGCTTAATTCTTCCGACAAATTCCTTCGTCAGATCTTGTTTCACTACTGAGTGTTCTATGTGTCTGGCTTGCTTCATTCCCAGATACTTGTAGGTCTCGCTAGTGAGCATTGTTGCAATCTGCTGGCCCTGAGCTGTTTCATATACACCTTCCTACAGCTTGCCTTTCATAATGTTCAGCGTCTTACATTTCTCCAGCCCGAATTCCATTTTCACATCCTGTGAAAAGGTTTCCACTATCTTCAACAGAAACTCTAGTTGTGCTCTGGTGGCAGCATATAGCTTTAGGTCATCCATATACAGGAGATGGTTGAGCTTTGCAAGCTCCCTGGAGTTCTTCTTGATACTGAATCCATATTTTGTTGAATTAAGTTGGTTTGATAGTGGGTTCATCGCAAGACAGAACCATAATGGGCTCAAGGAGTCTCCTTGGAATATTCCCTTGTGGATTGGGATCATACTTGTTGCAATACTGCCATTTGTAGTACTAAGGCTCATCACTGTACGCCACGTTGTCATGGCGTGTTCCAAGAAATATATAATCTGAGGATCAACCTTATACACTGACAAAATATGGATCAATCAATCATGGGGCACGGAATCATAGGCCTTCTTGTAGTCAATATATGCCGTGAATAAATTTCTGTTATTGGTAAAGGCCTGGTTAGAAACCACTGAGTCAATGATAAGTATTTCTTTACACCCTTTGGACCCTTTCGTGCATCCTTTTTGTTGTGTTGCTATGATGTTATTTTTTTCACAGTGAGCATATATCCTCCTACTAAGACAGGACGTGATGATCTTATACATCGTGGGAAGGCATGTAATTGGACGATATTTTCCAGGATCTTGCATATTTTGTGGGTCTTTCGGAAGTAGATGTGTTACACCTTGTGTAAGGAAATTTGGCATATTCTGTGGATGAGCAACAACTTCATTCACCAGAGTAGACAGAAGATCGTATACGCACCAGAATTTCTTATACCAGTAATTCTGTATCTGATCTAAACCAGGTGCTTTCCAGTTCGGAAGACCTTTAATGATGGAAGAAATTTCAGTGGATGTTATTGGATCATATTGCATCGGATTAAATTCTTTAGAGATGTTTGTTACTTCCTGAACCCAATGAGAGTCTGAGTTAAAATTGGTGGCTTTGGATAGTTGATTGCTCCAAAACTCTTCAATTTCTTCTCTTGTTGGATAAGGAGCATTTAAGGATACATAGTTTTCACTCAGTGCTCTGTAGAATTTCTTCTCGCCTTTGACAAATAAGTTGTTGTCCTGTCTCCGTTTCCTACTGGCTCTGTATCTGGAAAGTCTGTTCGCTATCAACGTAAGTTTCTGTTTGAGTGTATCTAAACACTGTTCGGCTTTTGTGTTTGGGTCATCTCGGTCGGTGTGGATTTTGGACCGCCTCATTATTGCCTTACAGAGTCTCACCAGTCTTCTTGTGTGCGTTCCTCTAATAAACTCAGTCAAACGGCCAATATCTGTTCGCAATTTGTCGATATTGCCTATCAGACGTCTCTCCCACTTAGGAGTAACAGGAGCACATTTCTTACTGCAGGAAGTATTCCTTTCTCTCAGTTGGATGCCCATAGTTCTGATAACTGTGACGGCTCCACAGTACAGAACAGTGTGAAGAGATTCTAAGTCATTCACATCTATCAAGTGTTTGGGTAGGATAGCTTGATTCATGATATTTAAAATTGTTGATACCTTCCTAGACGAATTTACTCGAGGAAAGGCAGGTCTAAGCATTGGGTCTGTTCCATTGAACTGAGTCATAGCCGTCATCATTTCATCTGCTAGGATCTTGGTATGTGACTCATCTTCATGATGCGTATCCGGCTGTATGCCACTGACTGGCTCATTGTGTTCTTCTTGATGTTGTTCCTGCTCATGGAGCTCTTGTGCTAATTTACTCTCCAGATTAGTTCCTTGATCACAATCAAACACTCTTCTGACCTCCTGCTTGATTGTGTTAAGTCTTGCTTCTGGCACTAAATTATTACGGACTATCGCCCTATATTGGTCCGCCACTCTCTGTCCAGTCACACGGAGTTCGGGGTATGCTTCATGGAACTCATTGAATAATTTCTACCTATATCCAGTTAGTTCTGTTCCAATGCGAGTCACCTTATAATAAATGCGCATTATGGTCTCGTTCATTGCGATTGACCATTTTAAGCGCTTTCTTGGCAGGCCTGCTTGGGTGAGTGCCGGAAGTGGTTCTGACACAGCACTTTCAGCAGGCAAAGCACTTGACGTTGGTTGGCTTTGTTGTAGTTGTTGGGCTGTATCTTCTTGTGCGACAGGAGCCCGCCTCATCAGCATCCTGCCACCGACGATTCGCTTGCTGCCATGTCCATCGCCGGCTCTAGACATGCCCTGACGAACCTCAGGCAGCGGCCTTTCATTAATTTTTAAATTTATTTTCTCCATATTATGGGTGGGTGCGTTTTTAACCTATAGCCAGGTGTTCATCTTCAGCCGCTCCTAACATGGAGAACAGACGCTGTTTGCAGCCGCCCGCTACGGATCAGACACTGCAGTTAAGGTTTGTTATCAGGGTTTTCCCTCCCCTAGGCAGGTTGTCTTCACCACGGCTGTGGAATCCTGCCTACCCCATTTAGTATATCTCGTCATTTCTGGTTAGCACATACCTTATCATTGCAGATTTCTCACAACTCACATTAGATAGGTTATACGGTATAATTATCTTGCAGGGATATTGCTTATATTACAACAGTGGACGTCATTTAACTGCAAACGATCAGCAGAGAAGGAATGCCGTACTTACAAGAATCTATGCAGCAAATACGTGTAACCTAATTTTGTAGGTTAAGCAGATGTACACTTCACCTTTCGTAATATTAACACGTAAACAGTCCGATTATCTGCACAAATGATATGAAGTATATAATAAATGGGCTTTAAACATCCCAATTTCACACACAACACCGTACATAACCCATTTCGAGAAGGCATTTGGGGTTATAAGGCACTGTAACTAACGATGTAGCAACCACAACATGAATGTAAACAAACATATTACAGCTGTATTTTGATGATTATGACGTTGATATATCCACAAGCACTATAACTCACGCTTGTTTTCGACAAGAGTCCTTGAAAGTCACCATAGAAATCATAAACTAACCATATAAACGTGTAAAACTTACATAAAAAGCGGAAATGCGAGGAGCTCAAAATCAAGGACTGTACAGCATGCCACCGCTGGCATTATTATTTATTATTATTATTATTATTATTATTATTATTATTGTTATTATTATTGTCAGGTTGAGGTGGAATATCTTGGTTACTTGGGCATGCCTCTTCAAGTAGTGCGTAGATAAAATTGTTGTACAACCTCCTGTGATATGCTGGATGGTCTCCGATTCGCGATGGCATCTCCTACATTTGTCATCGTTCATGCCCCCAGAATTCCCCCATCTTTAGGAATGAACCTGCTTACGTTCCGCTGTCCAAGAAGACACAAGCTACTCTGGGACAGGTCAGTGATCTCAGATAGACCTGTATCAGCAAACATGCTAGACATTATTCTTATTGATATAGAGCAAAAGAAACCTCATCTAATAGACATCGCCGTGCCTAACTTGCATAATAACCAACACATTTATGCTGTGAAAGTGACGAAATATATGCCTCTGGGCTGGCTGAAGAGTCCGACAGATGTGGCGACAGGAATATTTGTCACTGTATTGCCTATCATAATATCTTCCACAGGGATCATACCGAAGTTGCTGAAGGTAAACCTGGATAAACTGGGGCTCCACCAAAATCTGCATACCAGTATGCAGAAAGTAGCTATTTTAGAGACTTGCTCCATAGTTCGTTCGTTCCTTAACCTGCAAATAAAGAGAACTCCACTCCATCTTGCAACAAATGCCGATGAAATGGTGAATTCTACCTAATAAGATGGTGAACATATGAAAAACAAGTAGTTCCGTAAAGAACTATACAGCCTATTTTCATATTTCCTGCTCATGTTAATTACTTCTAACAACATACAAAATTTCAGTTTAATTGCTGTAACAGATTCGTAGATATTGAGAACCGTCTAAGTATTTCAGATTGTCGCCAGTTTGGATTTTTATTTTTGTACTATTACATTAAGATTATTGTGTACGTGTGGTATTCAAACTTCAATCGCATGATTAGAACACAAGAAGAAAAAACGAGATTTTAAAATTAC
The DNA here is from genome assembly GCA_946902985.2 of Meconema thalassinum. Taxonomy (NCBI): domain Eukaryota; kingdom Metazoa; phylum Arthropoda; class Insecta; order Orthoptera; family Tettigoniidae; genus Meconema; species Meconema thalassinum. The sequence continues at coordinate 613,677,900 of OX336388.2, forward strand.
GCACAACAACCATCTTGTGATTATGCAAACAATTGAAATAAATTAGATGCCAGTGGATCAACATTTGTATAAGCATTTAACGTGCAACGTTTCACAGCACTCGGATAGTTAATTCGCGAGAATCGTCCATTTAAATATTTATACTTCGCGTCGCCTCCATGTTGGATTTGTGCTCACCAGGTTAATGAAAGTCCTATAGGTGAACATATGTTCATAGTCTCTATGAACATAAAAAAAATCAGTTTGGTTGCTGTAAAAGATTCATAGATATTGAGAACCGTCTAAATATTTCGGAAGCTCGCCATTTAGGATTGTTATATGTATAGGCCATAGAATTATGTACCATTCAAGGACAATTATTGCCTCGGTTCATTATTCAAACTTTCACTTCGATCGCATGATTACGACACAAGAAATAAAAACTTAATTTAAAAAGTTCGCACAGCCGCCATATTGAGGTTATGTAAACAATCGAATTAAATTAGATGGCAGTGCATTACAATCTGCAAAATCATTTACTGTACCACATTTCACTGCGCTCAGAGAGTTAAATCACGAGAAAAGTCTATTAAAATATTTCAAATTCGCTTGGTCGCCATGTTCGTTTTTTACTTTACAAGTTTATGAAGTATACATAGATAAACTTGTACCAGTACCCTTTATCACCGTACAAAATTGCAGGGTAATATCTGTAATAGTTTCGGAGATATAGAATGTCAGTGAAATATTTCGCACAGCCGCCATTTTGAGGTTATGTAAACAATTGAACTAAATTAGACTCCAGTGCATTACTATGTGTATAAACACTTGCTGTACCTAGTTTCATTACGTTTGGATGGTTAAATCGTGAGAAAAGTCTATTTAAACGTCTCAACTTCGCTTGGTCGCCATGATCGTTTTCTACTTTATAAGTTTATGAAATATGCATAGGTAAACTTGTATCAGTACCCTTTATCACCGTACTAAATTGCAGGGTGATATCTGTAATAGTTTCGGAGATATAGAATGTCAGTGAAATATTTCGCACATCCGCCATTTTGAAGTTATGTAAACAATTGAACTAAATTAGACTCCAGTGCATTACAATGTGTATAAACATTTGCTGTACCAAGTTTCATTACGTGTGAATAGTGAAATCGCGAGAAAAGTCTATTTAAAAGTCTCAACTTCGCTTGACCGCCATGTTGGTTTTGTAGTCACCAGGTTTTTGAAAGTCTCATAGGTGAACTTCTAGTAGTATCCTTTATCACCGTACACAATTTCAAGGCGATATCGGTAATAGTTTCGGAGATATTGAATGCTAGTGAAATATTTCGCACAGCCGCCATTTTGCATTGGTGAGACGTAACAAAATTTGAAGGGCACGGTCGAGGTCGCCGGGAATAGTGCTATGAACATACCGAGTTTCATTGAAATCGCTCCAGCCGTTTAGATTTTATTAGGGGGGGGGACACACACTCGAATCACACACACACACACACACGCACACACACACGGACAAAAGGTGATCTCATAAGCCTATTTTTTCAAAATTGAAAATAGGCTAAAAAAATCCACAGCCTGCTTCCAGTCTCCGACCTGGGTCAGGAATGGAATGAATGAAGTCCCCATCTAGCGGCGAGGATATGAACTGTGCCAGCTGCCGAGGCCTGACGCACTCCTCTGGGGCATGATTAAATAAACGACAGATGAAATGAAATGATAGAGGAGAGTGTTGCTGGAATGAAATTTTGACAGGGAAAACCGGAGTACCCGGAGAAAAACCTGTCTGCCTCCGTTTTGTCCAGCACAGATCTCACATGGAGTGACCGGGATTTGAACCACGGACCCAGCGGTGAGAGGCCGGCGCGCGGCTTGCTGCCGCCTAAGCCACGGAGGCTTCTGAGATGGTGAACATATGAATAGAAATAATTTTTGAATCGTTTATTCTCCCAGCTCAGCTTCACTCACGAACTCTGCGAGGGATAATTCCTCTACCGTCGCTAGGACAGTGTTTTCGAGAGCCACACACTTTGACAAGAGATACAACTGGGGATGGTGACAGGATCATTCAGGCGACCGCAAACTTGGGTGTAATTAAGGATGGGTCAGGGAACGGGTTTGGGAAGGAAGTCGGTCGTGGACTTGTTGAATGGAACCGTTCCGGCATTTGTCTGGTGGTGAAAATAGAAAACGAAAAACATAATTTTCAAGAAATTAACGATGATGTAAAACAACCAACTTCAATAAACAAAATGTCGAAATTGGATAGTCAAGTCACGGTAGTTGAGGCTATACGATTATTTTTATTATTTATTTATTTATTTATTTATTTATTTATTTTAAGTGAATTCTCCCAATACATGGAAGACGTTAAGCAAATAGGCAACCTCAATCAACTTCTTGTTTAGGTTCTTCTTGTTGGTCCAATAGGCCTTCAATCTTTCCGAGAAGGCTTGTTTACGTTCCTTGGACCATTTTGGTCTGTATTTTTATTTTGTTTTGGTAGTTCTGATGTAACTTTCCATTTGCTTACTTTGTGTCAGAAGGTGTCCCTTTCTGAAATGACTGTTCAACGTAGGCCTATGCTTGCGATTTTGCGGTCCTTTCGAAGTTCTTCTAGTCAAGGTGTTGAGTTCTTGAGTGAAGTTACACAATCTATTGTCCTTTTCATCAATCGATTTTCTGGTAGTCTAGTGAGATGACCAAAGAATGTCATTCTTCTTTTCTTTTCTTAATATCAATTTCGATGTCTGAATACTGTGCTGTTGTTTTGATTGTAGCCAGTAACCATCTTGGGTATATCTTGTTCCTAAGATATTCCTAATGATCTCCTCTCTACTTTTTTGATTTATTCAAGTTCATTATTATTATTATTATTATTGTTATTATTATTATTATTATATTTATATATAGTACGCTAAGGTGCATGTTTCACAAAACTCAAGCTCCTAAACCAGAGGGAGTTAGAAGGTGCGGTTTGTACCAAAATCTTCCAAATCGTCTCAATAGTACAAGAAATATCTTGGATTTCTTGAAAAGTACAGAAAATATATTTATTTGTTTATAATGTATTTTCAAACAAATAATCAAGACGATAGCCCCTGGCAGAACTGTGTTGCGTACATCCCGCATAACAGGTGGGTGGTTTATACACATGCGAGAGTTCTCGCACGGGTCCACTAGTTATTATTATTTTCGGTTTATACAGAACATATAACACATTTCTGGTATATTACAACGTAACTATACGGGCTTCAGTGAACCAAAATATAGCTACGGAAACAGCAACTTCTAAGCTAGAATTTCGCTACCCATGAACTTCCGAACGATTCTGGGTGTCGATAGAACTACTGCCTTCTGCATTAGTTTGTAGAGCCCAGTATCCAGATCCAGTTCTTTAAGGCCTTGGAGCAAGGTACTTGGGATCACTCCCGTACTCGAGACAATGATAGGTATGGTCTTCACTCGCTCTACATGCCATTGTCTTTTGATAGGGTCGACCAACTCGCTGTATTTGCTGATCTTTTCAATGTGTTTTGAAGCAAAAGGAAGGAAGCTTGTAGTTTAACGTGACCGTTAATCTCGCGATCATAAGCCACGGGACCTCCGTTTTACGTGGAATCCGAACCACAGGACATGGCATTTCACATCGAAAATCTCACATGCATTGACCGGGAATCGAACCCGGTCCGCCTTGGTGAGAGGCATACAGCTAGACCGCTGAGCCACCACGCCCCTCAATGTGTTTTGACTGGAGATTCTTGTTGTTAGGAATCGCAACATCAATCAATGTAGTTTGCTTGGTTTTCTTGTTTACAACCACCAGATCCGGCCTGTTGTGTGATACCGATTGATCAGTCAAAATAGTTCGGTCCCAATACAGTTTGTATTCATTGTTTTCAAGAACACACTCTGGCTGATATTGGTGGTACGGAACTTTCTTTCCTTTCAAAAGCTGAAACTTATCAGCCAACTCCTGATGCAAGATTTTAGCAACTGCATCATGCCTTTGTTTGTGCTCTGTTGCCAGGAAATATCTACATGCAGATGTAATATGCTGTATTGTTTCTGACTGTTGACATCCGTAGCGGCACTTATCATCTGGTACAGCGGGATCTTTTAAAATGAACTTGAGGTAGTTCCTTGTAGGGATGACTTGGTCTTGAATTGCTAGCATAAAACCTTCAGTTTCTGGAAAGATCTGTCCTGAAGTGAGCCAGTAGTTTGACGCAGTTATATCAACATTTGCTTGACTCACCTCATTTGGATGTCTTCCGTGCAAAGGTTTTGCTTTCCATGCTTCCATCTTCTGAAGGTCAGTATGTAGGAGGTGTTGAATCTCTTGCTGACACAAGACCAGTGGCGTTGATCTGTCCGCCTCACTGATGGCTCTGTGAAGTACAGATGACCTCGCTTCTGCGTAGAAGTAGCCTACTCCCTAAGGCTGACTATCTGCCGTTTCATCTGATTATCAATGTCAACGAACCCACGTCCTCCTAGGCTTCTGGGTAGAGTCAATCGCTCTATTGAAGATCGTGGGTGGTGTTTCCTTCCTTTTGTGAGCATCGTTCTCATTTTTCGTTCAAGTCCTTCGATGTCCGCTTTGCACCATTTGATTATGCCAAAGGAGTAGCTCAGCACAGGTACAACATACGTGTTAACAGCTTTCACTAAGTTTTTGCTGTTCAAGTGCGTTTTTATAATTTGTTTTAATCTTTTGACAAATTCACAGGACAGATCTTTCTTTATTGACACATGGTCAATATGCTTAGCTTGTTTTACTCCTAAGTATTTGTAGGTATCTTCTGCCAACATAGCCCTAATATGCTGTCCATCTTCCATTATTATTATTATTATAATAATTATTATTATTATTATTATTATTTCTACATTCATTTCACCACATAAGTGGGACATATCAACATATCGTCGGCTTGTTTGCAAGACGGTATGGCTAATTCTCTTAAGGTGGCACATTGAGAAACGATCGAACAATGGAACAGGTCTCCTAGATGACGGCCTTCTGCATGGTGATATGTAGACCAGGATGTATTCCCAATATTTGTAGATTACGAGCCAATAATTTGGGGATGATGCCGGTAGAGGAAATTACTATGGGCTGAACCACTACACTTTCTTGTCCCCACATTTGCCGTATTCCCTCAGCCAAGGGCAGATATTTGGTGATCTTATTATTATTATTTTTCTTATTATTATTATTAATATTATCATTATTATTATTATTATTATTATTATTATTATTATACGTTTTAGCCCTTTAAAATCCTAGCACCTTAAATCAGAAAAAGACCTAGTAGTAGGTATAGTAGTAGCATTAGTAGTGAGCATTGTGGCTAATAGTCTCGTCTTTAATATTCATTGTAAGCGCCGTGACGAACAGTAGGTTCTGTTGCAGTATACTCCAAGTCCAGTCAGTTCCTGCTTTTGTCTCGTTACAACGTGTAACATGAGCCTGATGAATCATTGTTCCATTTGAAATTAGTGTTGCTAATGACAGAGATGACTTTATAGAAATTGTTAATGTTCCATACGCACTGAGCTGCACCTACAACACTTTCTCTAAATGAAATGTCAAAAGCTTAAGTACCTCTCACTGGCATTCATGAACATCTCATCACGATTGCACTCCTGGCCATCTCACCGCCCAATAGGACACATCATTTGAGCCAACCAGTAACGCCCTTCGCCTTGACATTAAATAGAAAGACCTGATTCTCTTTACTATCTCCGAGGACACCCACAACATTCCACATAAGAAGTTAACTCATCAGAAAATATGACTATCAGCCCTCACATTTCAACAAGAACAACAGCAATAACAACAATATCAACAACAAATTATTAGGCCTATTAGGCCTATTATTATTTAAATTATTATTATTATTCATTCATTCATTCAATTTCGCTAATCGGCCAACTAGGGACCACGATAAGCCTCATTTTACATTCTGGCATTTGCTCATTTTTTTCTTGATCCACATTATTATTATTATTATTATTATTATTATTATAGCTTGCCACGGTGGCTGAGTGGATAGCGTGTCGGTCTAATAACCCCAAGATTGCAGGTTCGCTCCTGGCCGTGGTAAGTGATTTTTTTGAAAGGCGGCAAATATACGACACGCATGTCATACGAAGATGGCATGTCAAAGAACCCATTTGAATTCAGTAGGCCGTGTTCATAATGGCAAAATTAATCTCGGGAGTTTCCGCCAACGCAAAGTTCCTCATTTGTCTACTAGAAAGCGCTATAGTATTATAATAATATCGTATGGCCTCGGGTGCCTGGTGCAAGCTTTGTTAATTGACACCCAGAGGGTAGCTTGCATGTCGAATTTCGTCGTTCATTTGAACGCCATGAATGTCAAGGAGGTTAGATATCTAAACTCCTTGGCACTACAGCGCTTTCAAGTAGAGAATGGAGGAATTTTGTGTTGGCGGAAAATCCCGAGATTAATTTTGCCATTGAACACGGCCTACTGAATTCAAATGGGTTCGTTAACATGCCAATAACGTATGACATGAGTATCGTGATTTTTGTCGCCTTCAAAAATCACTTACCATGACCAGGGGCGAACCTGCAATCTTGGGGTTGGTAGTCCGACACTATAACCACTCACCCACCGTGGCAAGTGCTATAGTATTCAAAGAGCTTAGATATCTAACCTCCTTGACTTTCATAGTGATTTAAGGAACAACGAAATTCGACATGCAAGCTACCCTCTGGGTGTCAATTTACAAAGCTTGCATCCGGCAGCCGAGGCCATACGATATTATTATTATTATTATTTCTATTATTATGATATTCAATTCACCACATAAGTGGGACAAATCAACATATCGTCGGCTTGTTTGCAAGACGGTATGGCAACTTCTTTTAGGGTGGCACATTGAGAAACAAGCGAACAATGCATGATGATATGTACAGTAGACCCAGGATGTATTCCCAATGTTATTATTATTGTTTATTATTTGCGAATAGACAACAGAGCTCCTTCTTCCTCCAGTATTCCTTCACGTGGACGCTGTGCTGCTGCTTCTGTTCATCCGTCCAGGTTCTTCCAGTCCTCGCAGTTTCTTCCTCTTGGAGCCCTTCCTAATTTTGAATAATGGTCAGAAATGTATTCCTAACTAACATCTGAACTTCCAAATTGTTGGACCATTCTAGATCTTTACGAACTTCCTTAATATATGCCATAGTTGTCTTCTTGTTACAATTATTATTATTATTATTATTATTATTATTATTATTATTATTATTATTATTATTATTATTATTATTATTATTATTATCATTTTACGAAATTAATAAATACATCTAATGAAACTTTCTTGCCGCTTTAGGACATAACACCCAATACAAGTATTAAAAACTTAATTTTAAAATTTCTCACAGCCACCATCTTGAGGTTATGGAAAAAATGAACTAAATTAGATGTCAGTGCATTAAAATGTGTACAATCATTTCCTGTACGTAGTTTCACTTCGTTCGGATGGATGATCACGAGAAAAGTCTATTTAAATGTTTCAACTTCGCTTGGCCGCCATGTTCGTTTTGTACTTAACAGGTTTTTGAAAGTAACATAGGTGAACGTGCAGTTGTGCCCTTTATTACCGTACAAATTTTCAGGGTGATATCGGTAATTGTTTCGGAGATAAACAATGCCGGTGAAATATTTTGCACAGCCGCCATGTTGGATTGGTGAGGCATAAAATCATTTGAAGGGCATAGTCGGGGTCGGCCAAAATTGTACTATGACCTTACCAAGTTTCATTGAAATCGCTCCAGCCTTTTAGATTTTATTAGGGACACACAGACATATGCACACACACGCACACACACACGGACAAAATGTGATCTCATAAGCCTATTTTGTCATAAATGAAAATAGTCCAAAAATGGCTTCCAACATGATAGAATTATTATTATGAAATGTATTATTATTATTACTATTATTATTATTAATTATTATTGATGAACGGAGAGGCATTAAGCCTTAGATCATGTTTAGACATTAAGAACATGACATATAGATGTAAGGTCACTGTTCAAATGTCATGATTCGTGCGTGAATCACGAATTTATTGTCTGAATATACAGTAGTAGATCCTTCTTAGATTATTCATGGCCAAAGTCATTATAAATAATAATTTCAATTTAATTTCAATGTATTATTATTATTATTAATAATAATAATAATAGACTAATAACAATAATAACTGTAACAATGTTCTTACATATTCGTACAATTCATGATCCACGCACACATCATGACAATTGAATTCCGGCCTCTCAACTATATGTCATGTTCTCAATGTCAAAACACGATCTGATAGCTTTATTACCCCCACCTCCCAGTCCATCTATGTGGAAGTGCAAATGCAATAAAGTACCGGTACATCCTTTTGGACAGAAATCCATCGCTCATTGCCTCGGTAAACATGCGAAACAAGTGAACAATGAATGGAATGTTCAACCAACTGTCATTACCCACTCTTTGCATCGACATGCAATTATACAAAAACTACGAAATGATTAGATAATCCTTTATTACCTTGGAGTATTGCACAGGTTAATTGATGTGAGTGGAATTTTTCCTACTGTCCATGCTTGAGAATTCTCAGAAACAAAATAAGGTTACCAATGAAAAAAGGAACATGTGGTATAAACACTCTGGTCTCTTCCTCGAAGTGCCTTTCCTTCGAGCAATTATACAATGAGTTTTATAAAAATGTTGACCAATAAATCTCACAATTATCAGTAAGTTAATGGCAGCTGCACCCTTGAATTTGCCAGCTACGTTCTTTGAAATAAATTATATCCCAGTACAAGAAGATGCATTTCTCAAAGCAATACCGCTAGCATATTCCTCACAGAGGATTACAATTAACTTTGGCAGCAATTACTTCCTCCTGTATTGACTTATTGCTTCATTACTGGTAGTAGCAATGAGATGACCCAACAGGTCAAACGGGAGTGCGAGTTATTGCTCATTGTTTTCTTGGCTCAGGAACACCCATGAAGTATTCCCATGAAGCATTTCCAATTGAGCTTCAGCAGCAATTATCACACTAGATAGAACTCTGTATTTTAAATCTCACCTCACAAAAACTGCTGCTAAGCTGAGGACAAGGAATACTGTAATGTCATTCAAAAAATTTGTGAAACAACATGGGGACCATCAGCAACAATTCTGCAGACTTCTGCATAGAACTTGGTATACTCTGCGGCGGAGTACTGTGTGCAAGCATGGTCTAACAGCGCTCATGCAAACAAAATTGATGTCAAACTGAATAATACTATGCGTATCATTTCGGGAACAATTGTATCTACTCCCACCCTCTGGCTGCCTATCCTGAGCCACATACCACCTCCAAATCTGCGAAGGATCAACGATTAGGTGACTAATCGACTGACCGTTCAATCGATTAATCAACTAACCGAAAAAACGATTACCACAATCCCTACTTAGTATAAAACAAAGTCCCCGATTCTTGGATGTCACGGGTAATCTCGAGAACCACTGGATGGATTTTGATGCGGTTTTCACCATTCTGTACAGGAAATCTCGAGGAAGGTTTCAGTAGAAAATCATTTATTTATGATCAAAGAAAGCCAAGCAGCAACGATTTTACTGAAAAGTCGAAAAAATAACCTAGCGTCCGTGCGCTATTTTATCTTACGTTGGGCAAACCGTTAAATATATATATATATATATATATATATATATATATATATATACTATGCATGTAAGAATTGTTGACCATGAAAAGTTCTACAAAAAAGTACACGACAGTATATCTCTATCTTCAAAACGTCGCCCACCATAAGTGTTTTTACGTTTTCATTTCTTCCAACATCCAACAATCTCCATTCAATTAATGAGGTGACAGTTTACGAGCTAGTTAGGGGCGGACCCATCACCCCAGTAACAGCCTAGCTAACGGGCGAGCCTATTACCCCAGATACTGCCAGCAGCAAACTGTCGAGTCGTGTAGAGTTAAGACTTCAGAGAAGAGTGGTAGTATTTGGAGTTTCCCTGGAAGTGAACTCGACTTTTCTTCATTTCGCCTCTGAACTTTGTCAAGTTAAGATTGGACGGAAAGGGGGTTTGTGTCGTATACAAGGAAATCTTATAAGACCTCGGTTAAAAGTAGCCTATCACCTTGCATTCGTAACTGTTCACGGGCGAAGCCGGGGCGGATTTCTAGTATATAATAAGAAAATAAGTTTAAATTACTGGTCATCGGTTAATATCCTGCTACCTGGCAGGAACACAATTATTACAATTATTCGTCATTTTTAGTGATAAAAAGCACATGAACAAAGTCTTCGATTACCTTCTATGAAATGTAAAATGAGATCTATTCCTAGGAGAGGACGCCCTAGAAGGCGTGCTGTTTTACGAAGCACGGCAGCACTAGCGATCGAGTTAATAATTTCCGCAATAGTGAAAGACGCCTATTGGCTCCATATGTATTGTTAAAACTGAAGTGTGAGTATAATGAAAAATAAAGATTGGTCTTCCGAATTTCAGTAACTTATATATATTCCCCGTTACTTTTTTCGCGCTTCCATTATCATCAGCTTCGTGTTTATTCCGTGTTGGCAGCTATTGTTGCGACAGGCCACTAGTTATACTATAATTTGATCACGTCTGTAAAGGACATCGCAGGAATTATACGAAAATAATTTTAACCAACATTGCTGTCTATGAAAAAACACTCGAGTGTTTGCTTTTCTTGGCAATAAAAACTGAAATCAATCCATTCATGTCAATGAATTAATTAGAAGCTTCGTGAGAAGTTTGACGAAATACATCTCTAGAAATAAAAATATTTCCCTACAACTGGATATTTCGCAATAACGTTCGTGGTAATTGGGCCCCTTAAGCTGCCTGCCAGCTCATTGTTCTGCGATAATTATCCCGTCCGACCTCGAGTGCATGTCCTTGGCTAACATTTTTCTTTCGCTCCACTGAAATCGCACTAGCAGTACGCCTCAACAGGCATTCTTCATTTGGGTGTGCCCTTCCCTATATGGCCAATGGCTATTGAGAATTAATCTCAAATAACTCGATCATGGGCACTCAACGTCTTGCTTTCAATTGCTCTCGGACTAAATTAATTTACTTCATTCTGTACTCTGTATTTTCGTGGCCACGTTAAACATATTTCTCGAGAAATTCAAAATAATGACAGAACAATACAAACTACAGCTTCACGAGGGTAATAATGTCCAATCTTTAAAATTCATACTGCCTACGAACCATGGCAGAAATCGTTCAAGGACTTCTGCGACCAACGCCTGGCAGAACTTTTGAGTACCACTAAACAAACGTCTTTCTCCTCTAGCAGCCTATTTTTGAATTTACTGACCATGCTTATTTTCGCTTGGAGCTCTGGTAATTCCATTTCATGCTCTACATATCGTATAGTATATGTGCCAAGTGGAGAAGGTAAATAATATGCCTTTGAGCATGTAATTTATTTTGAGGCTTGGGATAATTTGGTCACCTGCCTTGTCTACTTGTGTATGTGTTGAATTGAGGTATAATCCCGTTAAGCAGAAGAAAATTGCCTTTAACAAATTGTAGATTACCCTCCTACTATAAAAAAAATAATCCAGTCACTTAAGAACAACAAGGCACCAGGTGAGGACTCGATAATCGCCGAATTGTGGAAGTATGCTGGTGAAAAGATGATTGATAAATTGACTGACATTATCAAGGAGATTTGGGAAACTGAGAAACTTCCACGTGACTGTAATTCTGCCTTGATTCATCCCCTGCATAAGAAAGGTGACAAAACGGACGTTAACAACTACCGCGGCATTTCCCTCCTACTGATAACTTACAAAATTATTTCAAAAGCTCTGCAGATTAGGGCAGAACAACAACTTGATCCACAATTAGAAGAGTACCAAGGAGGGTTCAGGAAAGAGCGCTCATGTGCCGAACAAATTATGAATCTGAAATCCATCCTTTTCTATCTGAAGCAAAGGAACAAGAAATTTGTGGTAACCTTCGTCGACTTTAAGAAGGCCTGTGATTCGATTGATAGAATAGCTCTTGTTCAAATTCTAAAGGAATTTGGATTGGATAATAAAACCAGGGCAATCATTCAACATACCTTAGCTAACACAACCTCCAGAGTCAAGTTCAGAGGAGAAATTTCAGACTCGTTCGAAATTAAGACAGGAGTTAGGCAGGGACATGGGCTTTCACCCCTGCTCTTCAACTGTGCACTTGAAAAAGTCATCCGCGAGTGGCGCAAAGAAATGAACTATGGGGTCCAAAATGGAGTACGACTGGGTTACAAGAACATGAACCTTTCAATTGATTGCCTAGCTTTTGCAGATGATCTTGCAATTTTCTCCGACTCTTTAGACATGGCCACAAAACAAATTAACCAACTGAAGGTTCAGGCAACAAAAGTTGGTCTTCAGATCTCTTTGGAGAAAACACACTTCATAACTAACATCAAGCCAGCGCCAAGGGAGCTAAAAGTAAACCAGGGGAAAATCAAACGGACAGATAAGTTTAAATATCTTGGCGAGTGGGTAGAACCCAACGTATGTGAGAAAGAAACCTTCACTTCCCGCATGAACAAAATGGAAATGGCGCACCAACTCACCAAGGACGTTTACAACAAAAAGTCAATATCCCTGAACGCAAAACTTAGGCAATATTGCACTGTCATACGACCAGAGGCTCTGTACGCAGCGGAATGCCTCACCATGAACAAGAAAGGCCTGGTAGAAAAATTGGAGATCAAGGAAAGAAAGATCTTGAGGAAAATTCTTGGCCCGATTAAAGACAACGGTGAATATAGACGATGGCATAACTATGAGCTGTATATTCATGTCCAGAAGATCTCTGATGTAATGAGGAAAAGGAGGATTGCATTTTATGGCCACTTGCTTAGAATGAATCCCACACGATTGACGAACCGGATCTTTAACTATTTTAACAATAAGAAGACCAAGCCAGCCTGGTTCGAAGAGGTGGAAAGTGACCTGCAAGAGATGGAAATTACCTGTGGGGATAATCATGAACGCAATCCCCCCAGGAAGAAACTACACGACCACCAGGGTTTTCAAGAAAAACCGAAGTTGAAGACGGGAAGGATGTGGACGGAAGAAAGAAAAGAGCAACACCGGCAACGTATGAAGGAACACTGGGCAAAGATCAAAGCCCAGAGAAGCCAGTTGAAATAACGTGGTCCTTAGTTGGCCGATACGATTAAAGAATAATAATAATAATAATAATAATAATAATTTAAACCTTATTTATAAAGGGAATCTTGAAAACATCAAGAAAGCTGAAAGGAAAATCATCCGAAAAATTCTTGGCCCAAGACTTACAGATGAAGGATATCGTTTACAATCGCACAAGATCACAGAAAAATATTCAAATATTGAAACCGGTTTCCGTAAACGACGCTTGAAATTTTATGGACACATTATGAGGCTAGATGACAACCGATTAACAAAGAAAATATTGATGTACTCACAAAAATTAAAGACGACAACGGTTTGGATTAAACAAGTCCAAACTGATCTCAATAACGCCAACATCAAACCCACAGATATCGAAGACCGCAAAGCTTTCAGACATAAGATCTACACTTGGGAAGCTGCATCAGAAGATAAGTCCAGCAGACCTAGGGGAAAATGGACTGACGAACGTCGAGCTAAACATAGCGACATGATGAAAGAATTCTGGAAGAACAAGAAAAATAACAGCAACAGATCATAACTTGCTTTTTGTGATCCTTTATGGGTCGAAACGTACTAATTAAATAAATAAATAATAATAATAATAATAATAATAATAATAATAATAATAATAATAATAATAATACTATTTTATCGCTTATCCTCAAAGATTGGCTTCACCCACGGACTCTGAGAGGTATCATTCCTCTACCGTCACAAGGACAGTGTCTTGGAGCTGGACACATTTTGTCAGCAGATACATCTGGATATGGTGACTGCCCGATCGCCCAGGCGACCGCTAAATTGGCTCTAATGAAGGAAAGGTCAGGGAAAGGAGTGGGAAGGAAGTCTACCGTGTACCTGTTGAAAGGAACCGTCCCAGCATTTGCATGAGGGTGAAAATGGGAAATGACTTTGTAACACATAAATCTATATTTGATGTCAACAGATTTATTTTCTGTAGAAATATTTTCCTTGCCTGAGCCAACCTACTTCTTATACCCTCTTTGCTTCGTCCATTACTAGTTATTTTTCTTTCTAAGTATCAGAAGTCTCCTAATTCCTCTAGCTCTACACCTGGCAATTTGATGACAATAGGGAGTTCTGATTTCTTTCGGCTGCATTGCATTTCTCTTTTTTTATATACTGCTCAAAAAAATTAAAGCACCACTTTTTTCAATGGCCACCAAATTTGGAATGTAGACTGCACAAGGTCGAAATTTCAGTATGACGTTTTCCCCGACGCCTACCAAGCACATGCTTCAGCACAACTCCCCAACTTGTGTAGTTTCGGGATAGCGCCCCCAAAACCAGCCCATATTTGAAAACCGTAAATTGAAATTTGCGAAAAACGCTGTAGGACTTGTTGCAGGTTGCCAAAGCAGTCGAAAATGAATGAGTCTTGCTCTTAAGGTTCCACGAACACGTTGAAATCGTTACATTTGACCTTTGGGCATTTTCAACCCCCTTCATCATCCCCTAAACATGGACTACCATTGGGGGCGCCTGAGAAGGTACCGGATGTGTTTAACCACCTGAAATCCTGTACACCGTCCTCAGTTGCTGATTGCAGTAAGTTCTTAAGGCCTCCGGCAATGTTCACCCCTCCTAACACCCTCAACTGGCAAGGGACCAAACCACCCCGTCTTGATTCACCCCTAAGGAAGGCTTAAATCGAGATTTTTATCAGTGCTGCTAATGGGGGGGTCTTCCCCTAACGTTTCAAAAGAGGACCTGTGCCTGTGTCGCCACCCCTTTCCCTGCAACCCCCGTTTGTATGATTTTTCGAATCAGGCCCTTTTTAAGGGCTGAAATGAGGTCTTAATCGCTGAAAGGGCTGTAAAGGTCCTTAGAAGTAGTGGTGACACGAAATCAACCCCTTCCGATGTTTGATTGACATTCCATCCCCCAAAGTTGACATTTTTGCACCCTCAACCCTCCCTGTCTGGACGCGTAACGCGTCATGGCAGAGTTTTCAGAGTTGGATCAAAATGAAGCTTATGGCCTGAAATGGAGCCCAAAACAGCAGGTTGGATGAAAATTCATCGGTAGGGTGGGAAACGGGACCAAAATTTTTTCAAAAAAGTTAACAGCCTCTAGTAAGCACACCAATGCATAGGCAACCCACATCACGTCATTTTTCTCCCATTGCCAAACTTTGTAACCTATTGCCGATCATAGGCAACCCACACGCACGGACGTGGTGTGGGTTGCCTATGCATGGGCGTACTTACTGTAGGCTGTACACTTTTTTGAAAAATTTAGGTCCCGTTTCCCAACCTACCGATGAATTTCTATCCAGCCTGCTGTTTTGGGCTCCATCGCAGGCCATAAGCTTCATTTTCATCCAACTCTGAAAACTCTGCCATGACGCATTACGCGTCCAGACAGGGAGGGTTGGGGGTGCAAAAATTTCGAATTTGGAGGACGGAATGTCAATCATCGATCGGAAGGGGTTGATTTCGTGTCACCACTACTTCTAAGGACCTTTACAGCCCTTTCAGCGTTTAAGACGTCGTTTCAGCCCTTAAAAAGGGCCTGATTCGAAAAATCATACAAACGGGGGTTGCAGGGGAAGGGGTGGTGACAAAGGCACAGTTCCTTTTTTGAAACGTTAGGGGAAGACCCCCATTAGCAGCACTGATAAACATCTCGATTAAAACCTTCCTTAGGGGTGAATCGAGAAGGGGTGGTTTGGTCCCATGCCAGTTGAGGGTGTTAGGGGGTGTGGACATTTCCGGAGGCCTTAAGAACTTACTGCAATCAGCAACTGAGGACGGTGTACAGGTTTTCAGGTGGTTAAACACACCCGGTACCTTCTCAGACGCCCCCAATGGTAGTCCATGTTTAGGGGATGATGAAGGGGGTTGAAAATGCCCAAACGTCAAATGTAACGATTTCAACGTGTTTGTGGAACCTTTAAGAGCAAGACCCATTCATTTTCGACTGCTTTGGCAACCTGCGACAAGTCCTGCAGCGTTTTTCGCAAACTTCAATTTGTGGTTTTCGAAAATGGGCTGGTTTTCGGGGTGCTACCCCGAAACTATTCAAGTTGGGGAGTTGTGCTGAAGCATATGCTTGGTAGGCGTCAGGACAAACGTCATACTGAGATTTCGAGCTTGTAGGTCAACTTTTTAAAATTTGGTGGCCTTTGAAAAAAGTGGTGCTTTAATTTTTTTGAGCAGTATATATTCATCATGAATTCTTTCCTCAAGATGGAGTCCGTACTATGAATTAGGATATGAAATACTATTCTAACTGGGGTCTTACAGTATTTTCAAGCCTTATTTTATATATTCTGTATTTCATTCCTAAACTATTATGGGACCATCGCTCTACTTCTCCCACCTTCCTCAGGAACCTGTCGGTATTGAAATGGCATACAAAATATGTTTTCACAGCTCAATGCGAGCAGTAGATAAACAAGCCATTGGATGTTTAAATAATAAGTTGCAATAGGTAGCATTACATGCGGTCAATTATGGTCATTGCTGTTGGTTCCAAAGTTATCAACAGTGTAATTAATAGGATGTCAGACCACCCATTGTCTCTATTCCAGAATTCACTTTCTCCATTAAGTTGTGGTAAACTGATGGTGGAATTTGCTTCAATTACTCCTGTGGGATAGTAATTAGTTGACTTGTGGTTGTTGGTCGAACAAGACTGGATACAAAAGATTTGAAATCAAAATTTTGAGTGTGGATCAATAAGCAGGTCCTTCTGAGATTCGTCAACGCCGACTGAGGTTATACAGGATAAGGCACGAGGCAATGCATCCTACTATCTTTAATCTCACATGGCAAATGAGTTCGAACCCCACTGTTGGTAGACTTTGAAATGTCTTTTCCATGGTTTTCTATTGTTAGCTTCAAGTAAATTCCGGATTAAGCCTTTCTATCAGGCCACGTTCGCTTCCTTCCATCTCCTAAACCAGTTTCATTCATCTTCATTCATTTCCTCTCTAATTAACTCCTCTCATGAGTTTGATGTCAGGAAGGGCATCTGGTCGTAGAGGCCAGTCATCACATACAGTAGAAATTCATTTTACCTGACCTACGATCCCAAAGAAACGAGGATAAAAGGAAATGGATTTCTTCTAACCTCAACGTTGGTGTTCATGTTTTACGAAACGCAGCATTAAGTTAATGTCTTGAAACACAGAGCTGCGTTTTACAGTTTTCCGTCACCTTAACTCATCTTGATGGAGGATCTGCCTCGTGGCACAGCGGCTAGCATTCTTGGCTGCCACCCCTGAGGCCCAACTTCGATTCTTGGCTCCGCCACCAAACTAAATTCTGATCTGTGGGCTGGAACAGGATTGGTTGGTTGGTTGGTTCCTTAGTTTAGGGTCTGCGACAACGTGGTCATGTAGCCCCGTGTACTTTTGGGTGTGTGTAGAAACTGTCTGATAACCGGTGTTAATTGTGATGGCTGTATTAGTGTGTGTATCTGTTTTAATTCAAGTAAGGACTGCAGATAATAATTTCAAGTAGTTCCTACATTTGCTACCAAATGCTACCGTCCACGACACCTAGCTTGGGGATTTGGCTACTAGATTGCATCGCAGTTAGCACCTGGTGGTGAACGTTGTAACTAATAGAGCGTTAACAATTCAAACCTACAAATTTCTGTTTTACTAAAGTGTAGTTAGTGGAAGGTTCTTTTACATGCTTTAAATCTATGACATCGGACCGCTGGCTTTAACGCTCGTAAAAAATCCGACGACTTCGGCCGGGTTTGAACCCATGATCTTGGGCATAGAAGCTCAGCATGCTACCAACTACGCCACCGAAGCCGCCCTGGAACAGGGTACACTCAGCCTTGTGAGGCAAAACTGAGAAAATAATAACGTTATTGGTCTTACATTCCTTTTAACTACTCCGGCTTTTAGAGACGCCAGAGTGCTGGAATTTCGCCCCTTAGGGGATCTTTAAAGTGCCAGTTAATCTGCTGACACGGCTCCCTCGCATTTGCGCACCCTAAAATAGCAACTGACTGCGCCAGGATTCGATCCTGCAACCTTGAGAACAGCAGGTAAGAACGTTACCGCTGCGCCACGCAGTCTGACAAACTGAGAAGAGGTGGGTTGGATTTTCATCTCAACCTTCTTTTAAGTGGGCTTTCGTGGTTTACGACTTCTTCTCCAGACAAATGCCGGAAGGTTCCTAAATTGAGACCACGGCCGCCTCCTTCTCATTCCTAACCTGAATTACACATAGGCCTATTATTACAGACCAAAATAGCCCAGGTTATCATACAAATTACACATCCACACACAAGTACACGGGGCTAAATGACTATGATGTCCAAGCCCCTATAATGAAATAACAACGCTTTATAGAGGTGCCAAATGATTCAATAATGGCTTTCTCGGTCAAGTATTTATGTTCTGGCAGTTCTTTTGTATTTTCTGCTGCTGGTTGGCCTGAACTAAATAAGTTCCCGCAGAAAAGTAGTCCTACAATATGCTACAAGTGTGCAAAGTTAATTATCCCAGTGGCGTGCAGGCAGGGTGAACCAAAGCCCTGCTGATGAGTCTAAGATGGTACGTCTTGGTGAAGCATCGTAACACAAACGGCAAAAACTAGTGCTGAATGTAATTACTTGGCCCTGAAAGTCAATATTCGATTATTATAATTATTATTATTATTACTAACATGAACAGGAAACAACTAGTTTACGTCGCATTAAAAACGATTACCTAACTACTGTAGGCTAAACATTAACTCCTAACCTAAATTTATTAATATAACTACTATAGTGTAACATTTTGTGTCTTTAATTATTTAAATTATTTTATTCTCATTATCACCATTATCATTATCAAAATTGTTTGCATGCACTCTTGTATTGAAATATAATCTGTATATGTTGTAAATAATAATAAATAAGTCTCCCAGATAATCTGTACCGTCCGATTCGTGAGACATATCACATTAATGTAATATAAATAGTATTTAATAAACAAATAAAATTGAATTAAATTACTATTGCTTCTTCTTTGTTTCTTTCTTTCTTCTTTCTTTCTCCGTTAGGGTCTTCTGAGGACCACGAACCAATTTCAATGTTTAGTCCTTTGTTGTTCTTTCTTCTTCCTCCAGTGCTCCTTCATCTTTCGCTGTGTGTCTTCTTTCTCTCTTCCGACCATTTTGAGCCTGTTTTCTTATATTGCCTTCCACGGAGTCCTTCCATTCCGAATATCCTTGTTTTTTTTAATTCTCTCTCTACTGCATCTTCTTCTCTTACATTGTTTTTTTCTAAATCTTTCTTTACTTCTTGAAACCAGGCTGTTGTCGATTTCTTTTTCCAAAGATATTATTATTTTCATTATTATTATTATTACAACATGGCATCCTAGAGTACCTTATCAACTGGGTACAGTTGCTCTACGCGTAGTCCGTCCAAGCCGCCGTACGAGGGTCGGAAAACTTCCATGTAACAGTTGGTGTCACCATTGCTGTGCATTATGGTCATGGACACGGTTACTGCAGATCTACAATAAACGTAACCTTGGACCATTCTTTACGCTGATGACGTTATGTTGACCGCTCAAAACAAGCTGGATCTCCAACATCAAGTCCAGGAATGGAGTGATCGGTTAAGTCAATATGGCCTGCGGCTTACCAAAGCTAAAACAGAATATATGACAACGGATGCAAGATAAATCGGAACGATCCATGTCGACGGCGATGATCTGCCTCGAACGACAACATTTAAGTATCTTAGCTGATCGATAACTGCTGAAGGTCGTCTCACCGAGGAGGTCAACGTTAGAATTAATGCTGCGTGGATGAAGTGGCGAACAATAACAGGTGTCATGTGTGATCGCCAGATGAAAGACCACCTAAAATCGAAGATTTACCGCATTGTCCTGACCTGACCTGACCCATGCATTCGATGCAGACTATTGTAGCCTCTCAGCCCGAGGGCCTTGAGTGCTCTATCCAATGGGTTTCGACCAGCTGCAAATGTGTTAGGGTGATTGGGTGATTACAATGAAATATGAGTTGGACAGAATGTGACCTAATTCAGGAAATACAGAAAATATAAATGAGTAAAGCTAAGTAGTTCTGAGAGAGTGAGAAATTAGATGTGAAATTGAAAATAGAGAGTTCTTAAGAGGAGAAAAGGTGTGCTATAGTAGCAATTTCGGTATGAAGAGGAAAATCATTCTATAATAATTCGGGGGTGCTTACCTCACTGTCATTCGTCCCGTGGCGCTTTATAGTACTGAATGTTGGCCGACCACGAAGGAAGCAGAACGTCGGCTAAGTGTCATGGAAACCAAGATGCTTAGATGGACAGCTGGCATTACTAGGTTGGATCACATCCCCAATGAAAGAATAAGGGAACGATTTGGTAACGCGGCAATCAACATCAAAATGCGTGATAGTCGTCTGCGACGGTTTGGGCATGTACTACGGTCTGGAGCGGACACCATTGCAAAACAGGACTACACACTAGAGGTCGCCGGGAAAAGACCAAGGGGGCGACCGAGACAACGTTGGGCCGATACACTGCAGAGCTAAAGCGGCTTCGGTGGCGTAGTTGGTACCATGCTGAACTGCTGTGCCCATGACAGTGGGTTCAAAACCGGCCGAAGTCGTCGGATTTCTTAAGAGCGTTAAAAATCCTTCAGTATGCCTTCCTTCGGAGGGGAAGTAAAGCCGGCGGTCCCATGTCATAGATTTATGGCATACAAAAGATCCTTCCGCTGACTAAACTTGTGTGCAGCTAAATTGTTAGGTTAGATTTCGTCTGAACGCTCTATCAAATTTCCAGCGTTCACCACTAGGAATCATTGATATCTGGTAGCGAAAGTTGGAACTACTTGAAATTGAACGGAAAGTGTAGCTCACCATAAGGGTGTCCGCTGGAAGCAGCTACAGACTCAGGCGAGCCGAACGTGTCCTCGGATACTCCCGGCACTAAATGGTATAAGATAAATAAATACCTGCACAGGAATCTGAATAGCGTCAACCTACATCCGGACATGGCCCATGACTGAATAAAGTGGAGACAGCGGATTAAAATAGCGGACCCTGCCACGAGGCGGGACAAAATCTAAAGCAATAGAAGAAGAAGAAGATTATTATTATTACATCGGAATCGTGGGTGCGATAGAAGTTATTTTGCTAATGATGTTTTCTTTCTTCTCCCAAATTCTCTTCATCTGGGCACTGAAGATCTTGTTCCGTTCTTCAGTCCTTGATTTCTTGGTCCTGGCAGTCATTTTCTCAGGGAAATGATGGTTGTTGATTAATGTTCTGAACTGGAGTCGATCTTGTGAAATTTCCTCCGTAATGTCAATTTCTTGAAGGTCTCTTTCAATTTTACTAAGCCAGTTGTTAATGGCTTTCAATGTGGGAACAAGGTTGAGAATCCTTTCGGTTTTTGTTTGTTAGCGTATTGCTTTTAGTGCTGGGAGTGTCCGAGGACATGTTTGGCTCGCCAGGTTTGTAGCTGCTTCGAGACGGACACCCAATGGGTGAGCTACAAGTACCGTTGGGGAGGAAAGTTGGAATGTAAGGACGAGGAGTTGGAAGGTAGCGGCTGTGGCCTATAGTTAGGGACCAACGCCGGCATTTGCCTGGAAGGAAGATGGGAAACCACAGAAGACCATCTTCAAGGTTGCCGGCGGGGGGTTTCGAACCTCCTCGCCTCCCGGATGTGAGCGACTGCCAGCAGTCATGCCGTAACGACCACGGCTAACTCACCCGGTAGTCCTTTTGGTGAGCCAATCATTCTTTATTCTGAGAATGTGGCCGTAGAAATTTCATCGCCTTTTCCTGAAGGTGTCAGTTATATTTTCAGCATGCTCATAAAGCTCCTGAGACTTCCGTTTCATTCAGATTCCTTCCGAGCAGACTGGACCAAGAATTTTATTCAATATTTTCCTTTCTAGTTTCCCTACGTTTTTAATAAGAGATTTACCTCCAACGATCAAGTTTTATTACTGTGGTGTAATTATAATGATGCTTGCCATGGTGGATGAGTGGTTATCGTGTCTGACTACCAACCCCAAACTTGTAGGCTCGCTCCTGGCCATGGTAAATGATTTTTTGAAAGACGGAAAACATTACGGCACCGTGTCATACGATGTTGGCATGTCGTTGTTGTTTGAGTCTTCAGTCTTTTGACTGGTTTGATGCAGCTCTCCATGCCTCCCAGTCCTCAGCTAATCGTTTCATCTCTACATAGCTACCACACCCTACATCCGAGGCAATCTGTTTAACATATTCTAACCTTGGTCTACCCCTACAGTTCTTGTCCTCGACCCTTCCTTCCATAACTAAGCTTGCTATTCCTGGGTGTCTTATTATGTGTCCTACCAACCTATCTCTTCTCTTCATTAGCAGTCGCCAGAAACATCTCTCCTCTCCCACTCGCCTTAATACCTCTTCGTTTGTAACCCTATCTACCCATCTGATCTTCATCATTCTCCTGTAACACCACTTTTCAAATGCTTCAATTCTCCTCTTTTCTGCTGCACCAATAGTCCAAGTTTCACTTCCATAGAGCGCCACGCTCCAGACAAAGGCTTTCAAAAATGACTTCCTAATACCTAAATCTATATTCGATGTCAACAGATTCCTTTTTTTGTAGAAAGGCTTTCCTTGCCTGAGCCAACCTACTATTTATATCCTATTTGCTTCGTCCATCACTGGTTATTCTGCTTCCTAAGTAACAGAAGTCTCCTACTTCCTTCAGCTTTTCACCTGCCAATTTGATCTCCATAGAGGTTTCTGATTTATTTCGGCTGCATTCCAGTATTTTTGTTTTACATTTATTAATTTTCATCATGAATTCTTTCCGTAAGACGGAATCCATACCATTCAAAAACTCATTCAAATCTTCAGGCTTGTCGGCCAAGATGACTATGTCATCAGCAAATCTCAGAGTTGAAATTATTTCTCCTTGAATCTTCACTCCCACTTTAAATTTTTCTCCAATTTCCTTCATTGCTTGTTCAATGTAAAGATTGAAAAGTATGGGTGATAAGTTGCAGCCTTGCCTTACACCTTTCTGAATACCAGCTTCTATCTCATGTCCTTCATCTCGAATGACTGCTGTCTGGTTTCTGTATAGATTGTATATCACCCTCCTATCCCTGTACTTTATTCCAATAGATTTCAAAATGTCAAACAATTTAGTCCAGTCAAAGTTATCAAAAGCCTTTTCTAAGTCTACAAATGCCATGAACGTTCTCTTATCTTTCCTTATTCTACCTTCCAAAATCAGCCTAAGACTTAGTACAGCTTCCCTTGTTCCTACATTTCTCCTCAAACCAAACTGGTCTTCATCCAACTCCGTTTCTATCTGGCTTTCAATCCTCTTGTAAATTATTCTAGACAGGATCTTTGAAGCATGAGTAATCAAGCTGATTGTACGGTAATCTTCACATCTGTCAGCTCCCACTTTCTTTGGTATAGGGATGATAACATTCTTCTTGAAATCAGGGGGTATCTCACCTGTCTCATAAATCCTACACACCAAGTGAAATAACCTGATCAGACCTTCATCTCCTATGCAGCGTAGCAACTCAATCGGTATATCATCTATGCCTGGTGCTTTGTTCCTGCTTAAGTCTTCCAAAGCTCTATCAAATTCTGATCTCAATATTAAATCTCCTTTCGCATCCTCATCAATTTCCTCCTCCCTTTCCATTACATGATTCTCAATCTCCTTTCCCTTATACAAACTCTCTATGTAAGCTTTCCATCTCTCAACCTTTTCTTCCCTATCTGTTAGAGGCATTCCATTTGTGTCCTTAATATTACAGCACTTGGTCTTCTTTTCCCCAAAAGTATTCTTAATCCTTCGATAAGCTGACTCTACTTTTCCTAATTTCAGACAATTTTCTATACCAGCACATTTCTCTTTCAACCATTCTTCTTTTGCTTCCTTGCACTTCTTGTTAACCTCATTTCTCAGACGTCTGTATTCTGCTTTCCCCTTTTCATCTCTTACATTCTTGTGTTTCCGCCTTTCATCCATCAATTCTAGTATATCCTGAGTGATCCACGGTTTTCTACCTATTCTTTCTTTCCTACCAATGTTTTCTTCTGCGGATTTTGTTATTTCATTCTTCAAAAGTGCCCATTCGTCTGCAATTGAAGTTTGTTTAGGGTTTTTCATTAGTCCTTCCTTTATACTCTTCTTGAATCTTTCGTTTACATCCTTCTCTTTCAGTCTGTCTATTGCCCACCTTTTTGGCTTTTGACTTTTCTTCAGTTTCTTCAACTTTAATCTGCATTTCATTACAACCAGATTGTGGTCAGAGTTTATGTCAGCACCAGGATATGTTTTACAATCCAAAATCTGGTTTCGAAACCTCTGCTTGACCATAATGAAGTCGATTTGGTAACGCTCTGTATCTCCTGGTCTCATCCATGTGTATATTCTTCTATTGTGGTTATTGAATAAGGTGTTAGCTATGACCAACTCATGCTCGGTGCAGAATTCTACCAGCCTGCTTCCTCGATCATTCCTTTCACCTAATCCGAAATCTCCTACTATCTTCCCTTCTCTCCCTTTTCCTACCACAGCATTCCAATCTCCCATTACTATAAAATTTTCATCACCCTTGATATACCTCAAAATTCCGTCTATTTCTTCGTAGACCTTTTCAACATCCTCATCATCAGCTTGACTGGTAGGCATATAGGACTTGTACCACTGTGGTGCACGTAGGTTTAGTATTGATTTTTGCTACAATAATCCGTTCACTGTATTGCTCATAATATTCCACCCGCTGTCCAAGTTTCCTACTCAATATGAGACCAACCCCTGCTTGGCCATTGTTTGATTTAGTGCTAATGACCCTATAGTCTACTGACCAAAAGTCCTGTTCTTCCTGCCAGCTCATTTCACTAATCCCAACCAAATCCAACCTCAACCTATCCATTTCCCTTTCTAAGTTTTCTAACTTTCCACTTCCTAGCAGACTTCTAACATTCCACGCTCCGATCCGTAGAATGTCAGATTTCCTCTTTGTTACTTCTGTGATGATAACCCTGAGGGCATGTCAAAGAACCCATTTGAATTCAGTAGGCCGGGTTCATAATGGCAAAATTAATCTCGGGATTTACCGCCAACACAAAGTTCCTCATTTCTCTGCTAGAAAGCGTTATAATGTCAAGGAGCGTAGATATCTAACCTCCTTGGCTTTCATAGCGCTCCAAGTAACAACAAAATTCAACATGCAAGCTGCCCTCAGGGCGTCTATTAACAAAGCTTGCACTCGACACCCAAGGCCATACGATATTATTATTATTATTTTATTTTTATAATCGTTTCGGTCGTCTATGGACCACGTTATTTCAACTGCCTTTTCCCTCTTTCTTTCACATTGGCCCAGTATTCGCTCATTCTTCTTCGGTGAGCTTCCTTCCGTTCTTCGGTCCACTTCTTGCCGGTTTTCAATAAAGGTTTTGGCTGAAAACTCTGTATCTCCCCAAGTTTCATCTTCAAAGAGTCTCGTTCCAAGATGTCCTCATGTGGTATCCCCAGTTCTTGTAGGTCTATTTCCACCTCGGTAAACCAGATCCCTTTGGTTTTCTTTCCCACAAAGTAGGCATAGATTCGATTGGACAATCTTCCAGAGTTCATTCGTGTTAAGTTGCCATAAAAGGATAGTCTTCTTTTACGAATGCTGTCCGTTATTTTCTCCACATGTAGATAAAGTTCATCGTTGTGTCGTCTTCTATACACTCCTCGTTCCTTGACCGGGCCCAAGATCTTTCTCAGAATCTTCCTCTCTTTGGTTTCGAGTTGTTCTGCCAGGCCTTTCTTATTCATCGCCAGGCATTCTTATGCATATAACGCCTCCGGGCGAATAACGGTAACGTAGTGCCTCACTATTATTCCTTCTTCTTGGTCCCCTTCATCTTCTCCTTCGTTATGTCCATTCAAAAAGTGCGTTTGAACTTGTTGGATGACCTGATGGCTTTCACCTACTTATCCCCCCAAAACCTCCTTATGAATGCACTGTGCATCTTACATCTTGCGTTATGTGGACCACTTCCTACCAGTTTCCTTTTTAGGCTCCATGAATTTGTGCCTGCCTACTATTGCTCTGAAGACTCTATGATTTTCTATAATGTCGTCTGTGATATTTATTTCTTGGAGGTCCGCCTTAGTTTCTTCTAGCCAGTTGATTACTTTAAATAATCTGTTGGCTGTTTTTTAAGTAAGGGGCGTTTTTTAAGCCCGTAGTTAGTGCGCATGCCGCAACAAGCGTGCACGCTACCTCCCGGCATCCTTTGCGAACAAGCAGGCGTCAGTTGCAGCTGTGTAGCTAACCTGTACGCTGAACTGTGCATCTTTACAATGTTCAAGATTATTGATTCGCACGCCGCATGTGAGGTATGATCTGTGATACGATTTTTGAGTGCAAGATACATGTCGGCTGCAGACATTCATCGTCAGCTTTGTGAGGTGTATGGTGATAATGCAATGACGGAAGGTAAAGTGCGAAAATGGGTACGCGAGTTCAAAAGTGGCCGTGAAAATGTTCATGACGATGAACGCTCAGGTCTGTGATCACAGATGACTTGGTGACTTGGTGACTGCAATTGACACGAAAATTCACGAGGACAGAAGATTCATGATAACCACTCTATCAATGGATTTTCCTCAAGTGTGAATTCTTGGTTGTCAGAGCAGGCGGCAAACCTTTATGCAGAGGGATTTCAGAACTTAGTTTTAAGGTATCACAAGTGCCAAAACAAACAAGGCAACTATGTAGAAAAATAGAGGAAGGTATGTAAAACCTAAAAATAAATGTGGTTTCAAAATAAACTTTTCGGTTAATTTAAAAAACGGCCCTTACTTAAAAAACAGACCTCGTATAGATATCGCCATAGAATTTTAGACGTCTCTTCCGTACGGCATCAGTGAACTCGTCAGTTAAGGAACAGAGGTCCCCTGTTCTCATCTTAATGCATATTCCATTTTCTCTTGTGAGACCTTGATGAATATTCCATTCTTGCTTTTCTATTTCTATAGTATTAGAGTGAGCACCGAGGAATATGGTTTCTAATGTATATAAAGCTATTATATTATTATTATTATTATTATTATTATTCACAAAGGCCAGTTCGTAAAAGATCAAACAATTATCCGTCGCCAATATTATAATATGTACTGCACGAATCGTACCTTGAAGAAATGCATTTCACCTGGCAGCCTTATTTAGTTATCAAGCTATTAATTTATGACATGTGTATAGGTCTACATCATTATTTCGTCTTTGTGTCCTGTGTATGACTACGTATAATCATAATCGTACGTGGGCTACATACCAGATATGGCAGGTGTAGGAGTAATGTCTGATATATCTGGATAGTTAACCCGTCATCTGTATAGGAAGAGAAATACATGAATAATACAACTTATATTTTACTTATCTTAGGTCTTATAAATTCGATAATAAATTATTCATTATATAGAATAATTAACTCTGTGAATAAAGTTTAATATCTGTCTAAACATTTTGAATCTTCAGCTAAAATGCTTTTTCCCGGACGAACTGCATAACCATTAAGTCCGGGATTTGAAGATTTTTACGTATTTTTCCCGAACTTCCGAGTTAGCACATTTTAACGTCATTTTTCGTTTCATTACCCTCTCTTCCGAATATATGAATCCCATATAATTTAAAAAAGGCTAAGTCGGGGTAAAGGGTGTACTGGATAAGGTTCCTTGCTGAAATACTCGGTTTTTAAATGGATTTTCCGAATTAATGCAAAGGTTGGTTGGTTGGTTCCTTAGTTTAGGGGCTGCGACAACACTGTCATGATTGTAGCCTCGTGTACTTGGGGTGTGTGTAGACTCTGTCTGATAACCGGTGCTATTGTTATGGCTGAATTAATGTGCGTTATCTGTAATTCAGGTAAGGACTGCAGACGATCAAATTTCAAGTAGTTTCTACTTTTGCTACCAAATGCTACCATCCACGACACCTAGCTGCCGACTTAGCTACTAGATGCCATCACATACAGCACCTGGTGGCGAACGTTGGAACTAATATAGTGTTAATCAAATCTAACCAACAAAGTTGAGCTTCACACAAGTGTAGTTAGTGGAAGGTTCTTTTACATGCCATAAATCAATGACATGGGACCACCGGCTTTACTTCCCCTCTGAAGGAAGGCTTACTGAGGGATTTTTGTTGTTTGAGTCTTCGGTGTTTTGACTGATTTGATGCAGCCCTCCATGCCTCCCTATCCTGAGCTAATCGATTCATCTCTACATAGCTACCACACCCTTCATCCGAGGCAATCTGTTTAACATATTCTAACCTTGGTCTACCCCCACAGTTCTTGTCCTCGACCTTTCCTTCCATAACTAAGCGTGCTGAGTGTCTTAGTTTGTGTCTTACCAACCGCTTCTCTTCATTAGCAGTCGCCAGAAACATCTCTCCTCTCCCACTTGTCTTAATACCTCTTCGTTTGTAACCTTATCTACCCATATGTTCTTCATCATTCTCCTGTAACACCACATTTCAATCGCTTCAATTCTCCTCTTTTCGGCTGCACCAATAGTCCAAGTTTCACTTCCATACAGTGCCACGCTCCAGACCAAGGCTTTCAAAAATGACTTCCTAATATCTAAATCTATATTCGATGTCAACAGATTCCTTTTTTGTATAAATGCTTTCCTTGCCTGAGCCAACCTACTTTTTATATCGTCTTTGCTTCGTCCATCACTGGTTATTCTGCTTCCTAAGTAACAGAAGTCTCCTCCTTTAGTTTTTCACCTGCCAATTTGATGTCCATAGAGGTTTCTGATTTATTTCGGCTGCATTCCAATATTGTTGTTTTACATTTATTAATTTTCATCATGAATTCTTTCCTCAAGACGGAGTCCATACCATTCAAAAACTCATTCAAATCCTCTGGAGTGTCGGCCAAGATGGCGATGTCATCAGCAAATCTCAGGTTTGAAATTATTTCTCCTTGAATCTTCACTCCCACTTTAAATGTTTCTCCAATTTCCTTCATTGCTTGTTCAATGTAAAGATTGAAATGTATGGTTGATAAGTTGCCGCCTTGCCTTACACCTTTCTGAATACCAGGTTCTCTCTCATGTCCTTCAGCTCGAATGACTGTTCTCTGGTTTCTGTTTGGATTGTAGATCACCCTCCTATCCCTGTACTTTATTCCAATCGTTTTCAAAAATTCAAACATTTTAGTTCAATCAACGTTTTCAAAAGCCTTTTCTTAGTCTACAAGTCATGAACGATCTCTTATCTTTCCTTATTGTACCTTCCAAAATCAGTCTAAGACTTAGTAAAGCTTCCCTTGTTCCTACATGTCTCATGAAACCAAACTGGTCTTCACCCAACTCCGTTCCTATCTGGCATTCCATCCTGTTGTAAATTATTCTAGACAGGATCTTTGACGCATGAGTAATCAAGCTGATTGTACGGTAATCTTCACATCTGTCAGCTCCCACATTCTTCGGTATAGGGATGATAACATTCTTCTTGAAATCAGAGGGTACCTCACCTGTCTCATAGATCTTACACTCAATACTAGAGAGGTGGAGGGAATCAATAATCAAAATGCTGTATAAAGAAAAAATAAATCCAAAAGCCCCCCAAAAATACAGATGCATTGCGTCGGAGAATATCCCCTTTAAAATATTTACAAAAATAATAACTGAGAGAATAAAAGAGTCAATCAACGAGCATCTTCCAGAAAACCAATTCGGGTTTAGAAAAGGAGGATCGACTCTAACCGCAATAGAACTGCTGTTAAATGACATCTGGGAATCCATTAAAAGAAAGGAAAAGGTTTACGCCATTTTCATGGATTTCACTAAGGCTTTTGATTTAGTAAACCGTAAGCTGGGGATAAAGAAACTAGAAGAAACTCTAGGCAAGAACAACATACGGATCAGAAGTATAAGCCCCATACTCCAGTGGAACAAAATAAGAATCTCGGACAATCTTTCTGTCTCAGAGCCGATACTCCAAACAAACGGAGTACTGCAGGGAGATCCACTAAGCCCTCTACTATTCATTCTAGCAGCAGAAGATCTAATGCGAATAACCCAAAGAGTGGACATAGTAGCATACTCGTACGCCGACGATATAGTGGTTGGATCAACAGACTTCATTGAACTTCAGGACACTATAAATGACATAGAGAAATGGTGCACCAAGCATAAGTTCGAGATCAACATATCTAAGACAGAAATGATGGTCTTTATACCAGGAGGAAAGGCTCCAGCACTGACAGAAATCAGCATCAAGAGGACGACAGTAAACATCGTGAAAGATTTAAAATATCTAAGAGTAAGCATCACGCTGCAAACAAGCACTAAATGTTTCACGAAACATATAACTGAGAAAGCAACGCAAGCAGCAAGGGCGATGCATGAGATCGGCTACATTAAATCCCTCAACTCAGAAACAGCAATGATGCTCTTCAGAGCTAAAATATTGCCCATACTAACGTAGATAGAAGTCATATGGTCGCATCTCATCGAAAAGAACTTACCCGTTTTAGAACGGGTAAATCATTATACGTCAAAAGAGCACTAGGAGTGTCAAAGACCACACGTTCCAGACTCGTATACCTCCTCGCAAGAGAAGCATTCCTTATCGAGGACCTAAGGACACGTTTAACTCTCCCCAGCACTCGAGCCTCAGAAAATCTTATATCAATATTAAAAGCAAGAAGAGAAGAAATACCCCCAGAGGTTTATGGAACGGGGCCCATGATAGATCGGACATGGACCACATCGAACTTTGAGATGAGGCACATGTTTACTAGAATGGCGGTACACAAATTCCATCATCTGATCTGTGTGAACACATCATACCATGAGCCAGCTGAGACGTGTGAGTGCAACTTATGAGGACAAACACGTGCAAAAAAAATAACCCAATCAATTACAGAATAATTATGCAAACCAAAGCACCGGGACGCAAACTTGAAATTACTTTAATAATTTGTATTGTAATGAAATTTTCCTTTTTTGTATGGCCATTTGGCTGCAATAAAAGTATTATTATAAAACTTACATACCAAGTGAAATGTGATCAGACCGTTATCACCTATGCAGCGGAGCAACTCAATTGGTATTCTTCTTCTGCGCGAATGGGTCTCCTAGGGCCACGCGGAATCAATACTTATTGGCCTTGATGTTTGCCCAATAAAGGTACAGTTTGGCTACGGCGATGATGGCCGGGCGCAAATCGCTGGCGATCTTCGTTGCTTTATGAACGCATGTAAACAAATGGGACTGGTTTCCCTACAGCGATCTGCGCTGGCGTCAATGCATTGCATTTCGGCAGCGATGATCGCTGGCCATTTCGTGAACAAAAGAATAACGGAAAACCTCTCATCTCTTTGGGAAATAGTATCATGGCTTCCATACAGACAGTATTTTGTGAAATGAAAATCCACAGCCTGCTTTCCAGTCTCCGACCGGGTCAGGAATGGAATGAATGAAGTCCCCATCTAGCGGCGAGGATATGAACTGTGCCAGCTGTCGAGGCCTGACGCACTCCTCTGGGGCAATGATTAAATGAATGACAGATGAAATGAAATGATAGTGGAGAGTGTTGCTGGAATTACATTGTTGACAGGGAAAACCGGAGTACCCGGAAAAAAACCTGTCTGCCTTCGTTTTGTCCAGCACAGATCTCACATGGAGTGACCGGGATTTGAACCAAGGACCCAGCGGCGAGAGGCCGGCGTGCTTCCGCCTAAGCCACGGAGGCTTCAGACAGTATTTTGTAATTTCTCAAAATAAACTGAAAATATTTTTAGCCTATTTTCAATTTTGAAAAAATAGGCTTATGAGATCACCTTTTGTGCGTGTGTGTGTGTGATTCGTGTGTGTGTCCCCCCCCCCCCCCTAATAAAATCTAAACGGCTGGAGAGATATCAATGAAACTCTGTAAGTTCATAGCTCTAGTTCGGGCGACCCCGACCGTGCCCTTCAAATTTTGTTACGCCTCACCAATCCAACATGGCGGCTGTGCGAAATATTTCACCAGCATTCAATATCTCCGAAACTATTACAGATATCACCCTAGAATTTTGTATGGTGATAATGGGAACTACTAGAAATTCACTTATATGACCTTTGAAAACCTGGTAACTACAAAACCAACATGGCGGCCAAGCGAATTTGCGACTTTTAAATGGACGTTTCTCGCGATTTAACCAACCAAACGCAATGAAACTTGGCACAGTATATGTTTATATACATTGTATTGCACCGACATCTAACTTCGTTCAATTGTTTACATAACCTCAAAATGGCGGCTGTGCGAAATATTTCACAGGCATTCAATATCTCCGAAACTATTTATGATATCAACCTGAAATTTTGTACTGTGATAAAGAGCACTTCTACAAGTTTATCTATGTAACTTTCAAAAACCTGTAAACTACGAAACGAACATGGCGGCCAAGCGAAGTTGACACATTCTAATACATTTTCTCGTGATTTACTCATATGAGCGCATTGAAATGTGGTACAGTAAATAATTATATATATTGTCATTCACTGGCATCTAATTTAGTTCAATTGTTTACATAAACTGAAGATGGCGGCTGTGCGAAATTTTAAAATTAGGTTTTTATTCTTGTGTCGTATTCATGCGATCGAAGTGAAAGTTTGAATAATGAAGCTACGCAATAATTTTCCTTTAATAATCTTCATAACTCTATGGCCTGTACATATAACAATCCAAAATGGCGAGCATCCGAAATATTTTGACGGATCTCAATATCTACGAATCTTTTACAGCAATCAAACTGAATTATTTTATGTTCATAGAGGCTATGAACATAAGTTCACCTATAGGAATTTCAGTAACCTGGTGAGCATAAATCCAATATGGCGGCGACGCGAAATATAAATATTTAAATGGATGTTTCTCGCGATTTCACTATCCGAGTGCAGTGAAACTTTGCACGTTAAATGCTTATACAAATGTTAATCCACTGGTATCTAATTTATTTCAATTGTTTTAATAACCACACGATGGCAGCCGTGCGACATTTTAAAATCTCGTATTTATTTATTGTGTCCTAATCATGCGATTGAAGTTTGAATACCACACGTACACAATAATCTTCATGTAATAGTACATAAATTAAAATCAAAACTGGCGACCATCTGAAATATTTAGACGGTACTCAATATCTACGAATCTGTCACAACAATCAAACTGAAATTTTGTATGTTGATAGTGGCAATTAACATGAGTAGGATATATGAAAATAGGCTGTATAGTTCTTCACGGAACTACTTGTTTAATAAATTATGTTGCTTGTCACAGAAACGTGGTAGTAAGTGTGCTAATTTGTTCACCTGTATTTTAATACATGTTATATAGAACAGACACACGGTAACACAGGTTGTCATGTAACACATGGTATGATGATTTAATAGCCCTTATTCATAGTCGTCGTCAATCCAAAGGTTGGTTCTATTCAAACTTAAAATCTTCATAAGTTTAATATTTTCATTAATTGGCTCTGGGGGGATAGATCCCCCTGGTCACCCCCCGTAGTTACGCCACTGGTCTTAAGTATTCCTTAAATTGTATTTAGTCACTAAGCAGGTGTCTATGAATCAGTGCATTAAAACATGCCTCTGTACGCCTAGTTCTGTACATGTTATTATTTATTGGGTACAGAATGTAGCTCAAGGGGGGACTATCCTTTACAAACATGGGTCAGCACTATTAGTTTGGAGTCACATTCTGGCAATGTTATATTATTTCAGACTATAATCAGCTGATTAGTATTTACCCCAAGAACCTGTATAAGCAAAGAGTAGGCTACAGAGCTGTAGAGAAGTGAAAGTGATCCTGTTGTAGGACGCAGTGGACTAAGGACGATGACCGCCGGCTAGAGAAACCGCTTTTCTCACTTAGTGCGCCGGCGATCATCGCTGTAGCCACACCATTCCTTAACTCTTCATGCGCAACGATTGAGCGAGTGTCTGGTAAGTCTTCTCTCTTCTCCCTCAAAACCCAATGTATGAGTAATTTTCCTAATTTCCTCTCGATCCTTGAGATTGGGAAAACCTAATTCAGCCAAGTCCTTTTCCGCCTGTTTGTACTGTACCCGTTCGTCCTGGGGATGCGATGACCCATCTGCTATTACATCGCATTCCTGGAGTTAAATGAACCTCTAGTCAAATAAGGAATGTGTCGGAAATTCAGCTGAGTTATCGAAAAAGCAGTGAGTAACACGAGACAAAGTATCTCTAGGGTCGTTACGGGCTTAAGTTTAATAAAAAAAAATGCAAAAATAAATGGGCGCCATCAACTGAATTCCTAGCAAACCACCTCCTTTCCTGGTTAAGCCTTACTCAAGACAAGGAAAGAAAAAGGAAAATCACACCATCATCAGATCACAACTAAGATAAAAACAAATTTATTTCACTTTGATAGTCAGACAGACATTTTAAATATTCCTCCTACCTGAGAGTATGGTCGAATGCCAACGTTAAATTGTCATTGTCCAAAAATCGAACCATCTCTTTTCTAATCAAGAATATTCCATCCACATAAAACAGAAAAATCTCTAAAGTTCTCTTGGGTTCTCAGGATCACTGTAGCACTATGTCTTTCGTCACTGACATTTGTGATACCTGAGACCTAATTTCTCTTTAATTTAACATCATAAATGTGGATTTGAAAAAGTTATTAATCTGTCTAAACATACACATATTATAATCACATATTTTAAATATCACGTATTTTATGGCTTGCATGGCATAATTTAAATGTTGAACATGTTAGTCAAATGCTCCTAAACATCGAATAATTAATTTACACTATTTACATTGTCATTCATAATTACTTGTTCGTGAATTACAGAAAATTCACGGCTCATTGGTCATCATTATCATCATCATCAAAATTAAATATTTCTCACATTAATTCTCATTTCAAAATTCAACAAATTCCTGTCAGAATCATTAACTCATCACCATTAAATCATTTAAATGAAAATTATTATCATCACTTCATTATGCTTTATAATTATTCACACAAACTTATTTTATCATCTTCCTCAGATTAAATCGTCTTAAATCATCAATACAAATTGTTTAATTCCTCAACTCAAGTTGCAATTCCTCAAATTATATCTCTATTAAATTTACTTTAATTCCATATAAATTCATTAATCATCAGCTTCTTTAATTAATTATCACCTTCTAATTCAGTTATTCATCATCTATCCAATCATCTATTAATTTATTTAAATCAGTTTATTTATCCAATCTTTAATTCATCCATTTATTTAATTCATTGATTTATTCCAAAATTTAATTTATCAATTTATTTAAATTTTACTCTTCTGGTTATTTAGATTCTTATTATTTCTTCTAGTCATTCTGATTTATATTTCATTAGGTCAGATCATTAATATGCTTAAATTTCAGATTATTATTTCATTAATTTTTATTCTCAGAAAATCTTGTCTTATCAACTTTATTTATTTGTTTAATTTCCTAACAAATTGTTTAATATGGGTTATAGAACGTTGTCTTACAGTTTTATTACTTCCAAGTTATATCTCGTATTTAATTTTCATGCCAAAAAATATTATTGCCTTCACGACATCACGTTGGATCTGACTATCCACAACTACATTATATATACTCAATTCTTCAAATATCACATTTGAATACCACAATTATTCCACAAAACTCCATAAATATTCAGCATACAGCCTGAATCTCAACAATTACGCTAGACTGGGTTCGACAACCTCATGTCTGCTTCAAAATGCATTAGCAACATTGCAACTATCACTTGGCAACTTCCACAAACCTATCACAAACTTCACTTAACCATGTTGCATGATCTACAAAAAATATATAACTGGCTTCAAATTATCAACGCACACAATCTCCAATAACTGTAATTAATCTGATCACATCTAGACAACTTCTTAAACAATTGGAAAAATATTACCTTAGTAATTCAAGATTTGCTTTCAAATAGCATAAATTCTCTTACAATTCTCATAATTCACATCACAGAAAAACACCAATGTGCTATAATCTCTCATATCAAAATCTGCAATACTGATCTGCCTTAAAATAAATCTGACCATTAATGATTCATCTTACAAGATTCAATTATTTTAATCCTACTCAAAGGTATCAAACACAATTATAAAAATCATCAAAAGCATCAGCTGTACCA
Organism: Meconema thalassinum; assembly: GCA_946902985.2. Taxonomy (NCBI): domain Eukaryota; kingdom Metazoa; phylum Arthropoda; class Insecta; order Orthoptera; family Tettigoniidae; genus Meconema; species Meconema thalassinum. The sequence continues at coordinate 613,714,322 of OX336388.2, forward strand.
GCTGTTAAACTGAAATTACTCTTAAAAGAGTATAGCAACAAAATATTGGATTGGCAAACAAGAATTACAAATGTAACCCTGTTGACATTTATCTCTACTTTATTTAACAAAAGTTCGACTGATATGTGACTAGTAGTTCCTTGTTTGATTCTCTTACAATCTCATGTACACTCGGATGATAAAAATGAGTCCCTCAATGGCAAATAAGATGAGTAACCACCGTACAATCGTATAAATACGAAAGACCTCGCCCCGTCGACTAACATGATAGTGCCCTGAACGATGGGTAAGATGAGTAACCACCATACAATCGTATAAATACGAAAGACCCCATCTCGACGACTAAAATGAGTGAATGTACCAGATAGGAATCAACAAGTCTCTAGTTGTCATATAAAAGCGATATTCATTCACTCAAGTGAATAACATCTTAATATCACCAAACAATCCAATGGAAAAATCCCTACTGATGAATAATACACACTCGCTAGTATGCAATGAACTGACGAAGTAATATAGATAATCAATTGCAGATCACGAGTTCGAAATACTCGTTACACAAAAAAACTATTCATAAAAAATATCCTTGCTGGAAAAATGTCTAAAATACCAAACATCTGCTTAATAAAGCCAACCAATGGTGAGAATTTCGTATAATGATGCCTGCCATATCATATGGTCACGCCATATTCTAGCAAAATTTCGAAGCATATAAAGTCAAAGCCATGCCTAAAAAATCGTATCACTCCTATTAGAAAAATATACATGTGTGCCCAGTATTCATGAAAATAATCGTATCAGGAAGTTATAACTCTTACAGTACCTTCTCATAATCAGCTGTTATTAAATTTCAAAGATCGTCGATTTTCCCTATGTAATGAATTTCTCGAAAGATCGGCGTGAATATCATTCCATCCATGCAATGACGATTGCCTTCGAATCCCAAGTGAATCAGCTGGTGGACCTCCTCCTCGTCAGGGATCGAATCCATCGCTCTGTGGTGCCATCGCGTCTCTGTCTGCGTTTACTCCGACATGATGAACTTCTGGTTATCCATAGCGGATATTGTCCAAATCCTCACGAAAAAGTTCATAGAAACATCGGACCCCCTATTCCTCTTCTACGTTACGCCACTGTTCTATACAATGTTCAGTTTGAGTGTTGAAAGTTCAATTTCCACAGCGGTTTAGTTTTACTTGTAGAAAATAAAATTGTTTTATCAGAGTGTCTAAGTTTATGAAACACCCTGTAGCTGTGTTCATACTCGGTAATTCATAACACTTCATAAGACTGACTTGCATTAATGCACGAGCTAATGTTCAGAAGTGCATATACTTACAACATTCCGCTTGGTTAAAAATTGTTAATGTTACTTGGAATGCGTTATGAAATGCATAGTCGTAATGTCATTAAGAAAAACTATGTTCATTCTAACTTCAAAGTTGCAGTATCTCGTAACTATTTGTCTTTATAATTCAAATGCTGAATAAACGTTCCAACTCAACGTAGTAATGAAGTTCAGCTTCTGTTATAATGCTTGCGTATAAAGTTGGAATTAACCCGCACGGTCCTACTGCAATGCTATAATCATGTCCGCATAAAGCTGGCCTCGCCATGTCGCTCTACTATGCCGTTCTGCGTTGAAATGCAGCTTGGAATAAAGTTCTCCAACTACTCGCAATGCTGTTTTAAAAACCCCGGCCTCCTATGCTTGTTTGCTGCGGATGCCCGCCCGGCTCACTGACCTACTTGTCGTTCGCTGCTCGGTGAAGCTAAAACTGTCGCCTTCACTTTCCGTGACAGTTTCTGTTCGCTGCGCGATCTGTACCATGCGCTTGGCGTGTGCTACTCAGTTCGACTCTCTTGCTTGGCTCACAGAGCTCGACTGACCGTCTCTGCACTGCCTTGACCCTTACCTGCCTGGTGCGGTCACGTGACGTCCTCCCCACCACCGTGGTCTTGCGTCACAAATATAATCTCGAACCCCATCATCTCGGCTATTGAGTTATAAAATAACTTAAGGGTTATCTGACTTCCTTCAAATTACCACATATAATGCATGTTATATCTCCTCTTCTAAGATGTTTAAATACCATGTTCCATATAGATCTTAATAAAGCTTCATAATTCCATCCATAATTCCATCTGCTTGACTGCGGTCAGCGCCTTCTTGATCCTAGACCTACTACGTCATCTTGACATTCCTCTTGACTCGATCTGAGCGCTATCTTTTCTTAACTCTTCCCAAAATCTCAACTACGGCTTAATGTCTGCTGGCGTAGCCGATAGCCTCAACTAGGTATCGGGTACAGTACCAATTGGATCTTGTTGCCTTTTTCTGCAAAAACGTATAGATTTTATTTGTTCAATTGGTATTATTTTTAACGGTCTTAAAAATTCAGACGACTTCGGCCGGGTTAGACCCCGCGATCTTGGGCATAGAAGCTCAGCATGCTACCAACTATAACACGGAAGCCGCCAACATGCAAAGGAAAATGTTCAGGGGTTCATAATATCACCGGACTCAATATTTCGTGCTTTTGATGTGTAACATCTTTCCGCTCGGTTGCTGGATAGTTTTGTGGGAGTGATTTTGAAAATTGGGGACGGAAGTGGATCGGAACGATCGAGCTGGCAGTGGTGGATCAAACGGAAGTATGCACTGCCCGCTCGATCGATCAAACGGAAGTGTACTAGCTGGCAGTGGTGGACAGTGGAAGTATGCACTGCCCGCTCGATCGATTAAACGGAAGTGTACTATCTGGCAGTGGTGGACAACGGAAGTATGCACTGCCCACTCGATCGATCGAATGGAAGTATGCCCTAGCTGGCAGTGGTGGATCGAACGGAAGTATAAGACGCACTGCGAACTCGATCGATCCAGCTGGCACTGGTAAGAGAAACAATCAGCGCGCGGTGTCGAAAATTGATACCATGACGCACTCCCGGCCATGTGGAATGTATATGACATAGTGAACGGAAAACGCTCATGCGAACTCTGGTGTCAAGTGATTTAAACAAATGACATGGTACATGTTCGAAGTCTTCGTATCAGTATTTTTAAATGGTAAAATGCCTTAATATCAAACATTGTAAGTAGTCGGCATAGCATTGGCATAAGGCATTTTAAACTCAATGTCACTCAGGAACATTATCGAAACAAGCAAAATATAAATGAAACTTAATTCCGTAATGCAGTATTATTGGAACGTGGAAATAAGTCACCATCTTGTTCATTATATATGCGTAGTCGAAATAGCCGTGCGGTTATTGTGTATGACCGTAAATCTAGAAATCTTGGGTTCGAATCCTGGGTGGGGTAGATAGTTTTGCTACCAAATTATCATTTTAAACTATATTTATCATTATTCATAATGTTGACTTTTTTATCACTGCATGACCTCCTCCTACTTTCTATGGAATGGGAATTTTTATGAGCAGACTGATGGTGTGGCCATGGGTAGTCCTCTCTCTCCTGTTGTGGCTAATTTCTTCATGGAGAACTTTGAAGAGAAAGCTTTGTCGTCGGCTCCTTTCAAACCGAAGATCTGGTGGCGTTATGTGGATGACACGTTCGTTGTTTGGACGGAAGGTGAGGAAAATCTTAGCCATTTCCTGGATCACCTTAATCTCCAGCACCCTTCTATTTGTTTCACCATGGAAAAGGAATCTGACGGCAAAATACCTTTTTTAGATGTTCTCGTCACCAAGAAAGAGGATGGATCTTTAGGACACAGCGTTTTTCGTAAGCCAACACACACCAATAGATATCTCCACGCAAGTTCTCACCATCACCCTGCCCAGAAACATGGTATCCTTACAACTCTAACTACCAGGGCTAGGAGGATTTGTGAAGTGTCTTCTTTACAAGAAGAAATTAACACCCTGCGAACCACCTTTGAGAGCAACGGTTATAGCAAGGCTTTGATTTCTACGGTTCTGAAACCAACAAATAATAATAGGACGTCAGTTGAGAAAAGAGATGTAAGAGGAACTGCTTACCTTCCGTACATACATAACACAACGGATCGTATTGCTAAAATCCTACGTCGATACAACATACGGACTGTATTTGGAACTTCTGTTAAGATTAGGCAACTCCTGCGACCAACTAAGGACAGTTTGCCTAAATTGCAACAACCGGGTATCTACAGAGTTCCCTGTACTTGTGGCAAGGTTTACATCGGGCAGACTTCGAGAACAATATGCACTCGCATTAAGGAACATAATAGATGTATCAGGCTCATTCAACCTGATAAATCAGCTGTTGCCGATCATGCTTTAACACCTGGCCATGATGTCATGTTCCAAGGGGTGGATGTTCTTGCCCGTATAAAGCAATATCGTCCCAGAATCATCAGGGAGGCGGTTGAAATACGTAAACACCCAGATAATTTCAACCGCGACACCGGCTACAATCTCAGTGAATCCTGGCTACCTATTATCAGAACCCTGAGAAAGTAATTCACTGCTGCTTTCCGTTGTCCCTAACATGGGGCTATAATGGCGTCCATCTTTGGGCACCTTCTATATGTTCTTCGTTGCTTTCTCTTAGCAACATTGTCGTATTCCAGATTATTCCTGACGATGAAAGACATGGTTTCTTTCGAAACGCGTCGAATTGCAATATAATAAAACACGGCATAAGCCCAAAATTCAACATTATGAATAATAACACGGGCCGTGAAAGTCTAAATGACAATATATTTATCATATCAATATGACTCATTTTAACAGAATCCGTATGAAATTACGTGTTGGTCTGTGAATTAAGAGGAGCTGTTTATAAGGAATTTAAGGCAATGAGCGGTGTCGCGTCTATTAATCTAGTTGATCCATATGAAAATCCACAGCCTGCTTCTAGTCTCCGGCCGGGTCAGGAATGGAATGAATGAAGCCCCCATCTAGCGGCGAGGATATGAACTGTGCCGGCTGCCGAGGCCTGACGCACTCCTCCGTGGCAATGATTAAATGAATGACAGATGAAATGAAATGATAGTGGAGAGTGTTGCTGGAATGAAATTTTGACAGGGAAAACCGGAGTACCCGGAGAAATACCTGTCTGCCTCCGTTTTGTCCAGCACAGATCTCACATGGAGTGACCGGGATTTGAACCACGGACCCAGCGGTGAGAGGCCGGCGTGCTGCCGCCTAAGCCACGGAGGCTTCAGTTGATCCATATCATATTCATTATTTAGGCTAGTGCTGGTGGAAGCTACAAATCATCTAATAAAATGAGTTCCGTATTATAAACTACAATATCTGTAAAACACTCCCTTTTACAATAGATTAATATTTGTGCCAATAATAGTATAAAATACCGGTGTATCAACAATTTCACGTGAGGTTTCTTCTATGTCAGATGTTACACATCATAATTATGCGACTAATGTAAGGCTCGTATTTCTCTTTCTGCACTGTATTGACCACACACATCTAATGATTACACACAATAGTTCCACATACCTTCAAGTGAATAACAAATTATTTAATCTACACATTATTTCCTAAATATTTCAAAATTGCAGGTGTTATTTTTCAATAAATCTAGAAATTGCTTCTTTGAGTTTGCGTAATGAATGCGGACTATTTCCGATTACTCTTTCTTTTAAATACTCATAAGAAAAATGTCTGGAGAAGCTAAAAATGACGAACAAGGAGGCTACACATTTATTGAGATTATTCGATTTCCAAAAAAGTCATGCAGCATCACCAAGGTCGCATTACCGGTGTGACAAGTGGCGCAATCTTGCTGGAATCAGCAATAGCGCTCATCCTCTTTCAATGAAGCCACAAATTGTTTCAGAATGTCCCTGTAGGCCTATACGGCACCATTAACAGTTGTACCAAAAAAACTGAGGTCCAACGATCCGTTTGCGTGAACATCTCATAGCTAAGCTTGCTAACTTATTCCGTGAGCTACGATTTTTCCAAGTTAGAGTCCCCTGACTTTACGAACGCTCTATATATGTGAATGCGCATTAAAATAAAATATATATAAGTTTATATATATAAAAAACATACTGAAATTAACAATGAAAAATGAAATGAAAAATTAACAATGAAATTAACCGCATTGCCGCTTGTCACTAACTCAAGAATGTGTCCATACGCTGCTGCTTCGGGTTCATTGTAGACACAACCTTTACTTCACTGCCGTCACAGAAAATTAAATTTGAGCCGTCTGCAATATTTTGAAATCCGCAACTGTTCCATTGTTGCTTCAAGTTTTAGATACAAGTTGTCGCCCAACGATAGAGAAGACTTGCTACTGAACCTGCTTTATCTGAGATCTAATCTGCTGAGGAAGGTCACAACAGGTCACAATGTGGCCGAAACAGGTGCTACTCTAATTAAAAGTACGTTTATTGACTTAAGGTCATAATTCTCATAATATTTTAAAATTTGTCCATAAGGAATTTGGCGGATATGGTTTTATTTATGCCTTTTCATAGAGAAATATATAAAACGAATAAATTGGTGACACTCAAGCCTACAACTTTTGGTGTTAAATGTAGTGTTCATTATAATAAACATTTATTGCAGTCAATGGCCATAGAACATAGATACTTTCATATTACCTAAATACATTAATAATGAGATCTGCCTAGGCCCTATATATCACTCTATTCACAACAGAACTGTGTCCGAGTTATCAGTCTCTGATTACACCATAGGACATGGTAACGGTCGCACTGTCTTCCGCACAGTTCACATTCGCAGGTGGCTTCGTCCGGGATGTGAAAAGTCTTCTTTCTGCAGACTCGGTGGTGGAATCCGTGAACTGCAAATCGCGTTATCGAATGACGTGGATCGTAGTCCGCTCCTTTCCATTCTGTTGAAGTCATTGCTTCAGTGGAGTAAAACTCCAACCATATCTCATTTCTCTTGCGCTGCAGTTCTTCTGCCATTTTCTGATATGCCCTAGTGGATGGAAGGAGCATTTTTAGCCTATTTTCAATTTTGAAAAAATAGGCTTATGAGATCACCTTTTGTCCGTGTGTGTGTGCGTGTGTGTGTGTGTGATTCGTGTGTGTGTCCCCCCCTTATAAAATCTAAACGGCTGGAGCGATTTCAATGAAACTCGGTATACACATAGCACTATTCCCGGCGACCTCGACCGTGCCCTTGAAATTTTGTTACGTCTCACCAATGCAAAATGGCGGCTGTGCAAAATATTTCACTAGCATTCAATATCTCCGAAACTATTACCGATATCGCCCTGAAATTGTGTACGGTGATAAAGGGTACTACTAGAAGTTCACCTATGAGACTTTCAAAAACCTGGTGACTACAAAACCAACATGGCGGTCAAGCGAAGTTGAGACTTTTAAATAGACTTTTCTCGCGATTTAACTATCCACACGTAATGAAACTTGGTACAGCAAATGTTTATACACATTGTAATGCACTGGAGTCTAATTTAGTTCAATTGTTTACATAACTTCAAAATGGCGGCTGTGCGAAATATTTCACTGACATTCTATATCTCCGAAACTATTACAGATATCACCCTGCAATTTAGTACGGTGATAAAGGGTACTGATACAAGTTTACCTATGTATATTTCATAAACTTGTAAAGTAGAAAACGAACATGGCGACCAAGCGAAGTTGAGACATTTAAATAGACTTTTCTCACGATTTAACCATCCAAACGTAATGAAACTAGGTACAGCAAGTGTTTATACTCATAGTAATGCACTGGAGTCTAATTTAGTTCAATTGTTTACATAACCTGAAAATGGCGGCTGTGCGAAATATTTCACTGACATTCTATATCTCCGAAACTATTACAGATATTACCCTGCAATTTTGTACGGTGATAAAGGGTACTGGTACAAGTTTATCTATGTATACTTCATAAACTTGTAAAGTAAAAAACGAACATGGCGACCAAGCGAATTTGAAATATTTTAATAGACTTTTCTCGTGATTTAACTCTCTGAGCGCAGTGAAATGTGGTACAGTAAATGATTTTGAAGATTGTAATGCACTGCCATCTAATTTAAATCAATTGTTTACAAAACCTCAATATGGTGGCTGTGCGAAATTTTTAAATTAAGTTTTTATTTCTTGTATCGTAATCATGCGATCGAAGTGAAAGTTTGAATAATGAACCTAGGCAATAATTGTCCTTGAATGGTACATAATTCTATGGCCTATACATATAACAATCCTAAATGGCGAGCTTCGGAAATATTTAGACGGTTCTCAATATCTATGAATCTTTTACAGCAACCAAACTGAATTTTTGTATGTTCATAGAGACTATGAACATATGTTCACCTATAGGACTTTCATTAACGTGGTGAGCACAAATCCAACATGGCGACGACGCGAAGTATAAATATTTAAATGGACGATTCTCGCGAATTAACTATCCGAGTGCTGTGAAACGATGCACGTTAAATGCTTATACAAATGTTGATCCACTGGCATCTAATTTATTTCAATTGTTTGCATAATCACAAGATGGCTGCTGTGCGTAATTTTAAAATCTCGTTTTTACTTCTTGTATTCTAATCATGCGATTGAAGTTTGAATACCACACGTACACAATAATCTTAATGTAATAGTACAAAAATAAAAATCCAACCTGGCGAGAATCTGAAATATTTAGACGGTTCTCAATATCTACGAATCTGTTACAGCAATTAAACTGAAATTTTGTATGTTGTTAGAAAAAATTAACATGAGCAGGATATATGAAAATAGGCTGTATAGTTCTTTACGGAACTACTTGTTTCCCTTATTTGTTCTATGAAGAAAGGCTCTCCGAAGAGATCATAATTATGTTAGTCTAGATGGGGTGAATTTCGAAACACACAGTAGTCTCTTAAGATAAGTTGATTTTATGTGTTGGATCCTCTTCAAATTTGTTTTGGTCAGGTATGTCCATATTAGTTCAATCCCATATGTCGCTATGGGCATTATCTTAGTAATGAAAATATTCATGGCAGTGTCTACAGAGAGTCTATGTAAGAGCTTTTTTTAGCGTATGGCTTTTAGTGCCGGGAGTGTCCGAAGACATGTTCGGCTCGCCAGTTCTGTAGCTGCTTCGAGACGGACACCCAATGGGTGAGCTACAAGTACCGTTGGGAGGTAAGTTGGAATGTAAGGACGAGGAGTTGGAAGGTAGCGGCTGTGGCCTATAGTTAGGGACCAACCCCGGCATTTGCCTGGAAGGAAGATGGGAAACCACAGAAGACCATCTTCAGGGTTGCCGGCGGGGGGATTCGAACCTCCTCGCCTCCCGGATGTGAGCGACTGCTAGCAGTCATGCCGTAACGACCACGGCTAACTCACCCGGTTATGTAAGAGCTGAATATCACTGATAGCCAATATAGCTGCTGTTGTTCTATTTCTGACGTGTTTAGTGAATGTCGTTCCAGTTGTCTGAAGTGTAATTCCAAGATATATAAATTCCTTACCCGTTATAATCTGTTCCCGAATAGGTGTAATGTACAGCTGCTCTGTGACCATTATTCTTCCTCCCTTCTTAAATATCATATGGATTGTCTTTTGTTAATTTATCTCTAGCTTATTCTTCTCTGCCCATAATGCTAGGCGAAACATGCTTTCTTGTAAGACCTCTACGTTTGTTGAACCTAGTGCCATGTCGTCTGCGTACGCGTAAAGTGTACCTTCTCTTTGAGATTGGCAAAACACTCGGTAACGTCTGCTGTTGCGAGATTGAAGAGCAGGGGGCTCGCTGGGTCACCCTGAAAAATTCCATTAGTCTGTGGTATAGGGTCCGAGGATTGGATGTTGTCCTTAATGATGAGCTCAGTTAACTGCAATATGTTGTCTATGATAACCGTCAGATATTTGTCTTCTCCGATCATATGTTTCAATTTGTCGATGGTTATCTGACGGTCTAATTAGGTCGAAAGCCTTCATATAGTCAATGAATATGACGTGAAATTTTCCTTCATGATGTCTAAGGGCTTCTGTGATATCCTCCATCAGATTACTTATAGCATGCAGTGTCGATCTGCCTCTTCTGAAATCATACTGTTGTTCCGGTATGTGTCCGATAGCTTCCTTTTCCAACCTTGTAGATAGAATTTTGGAGAATACTTTGAACAGAGAATTCTCCAACGCGATTCCACGGTACGAGTCCGGATTGTCTGGGCTACCTTTGCCTTTATACCGGATTTTGAGAGTCGCGGACCTCCAGGTGCTAGGAACATTGCCTATTTCCAGTCACTTATTAAATAGTGCTGTCCATAATGTCCTAAAATACGGCAACGCCTCCTTCAGGTGCTCTTTAAAGATTTCATCAGTCCCGGCGGCTTTGTGGCTTTTCAGTTCCATGACCGTGGTTGAAACCTCCTGTTCTGTAATAAGCGGGAAGCCGATTGGGTGAGTTACATTTGTTAGCCTATTTTCAATTTATGAAAAAATAAGCTTATGAGATCATTTTTGTCCATGTGTGTGTGCGTGTGAATGCGTGTATGTGCGTGTGATGGTGTATATATGTGTCCCCCCCTAATAACTTCTAAACGGCTGGAGCGATTTCAATGAAACTCGGTAAGATCATAGCACCATTCTGGCCGACCCCGACCGTGCCCTTCAAATTTTATTGTGACTCACCAATCCAACATGGCGGCTGTGCGAAATATTTCACTAGCATTCAGTATATCCGAAACTATTACTGATATCGCTTTGAAATTGTGTACGGTGATAAAGGGCACTACTAGGAGTTCACCTATGAGACTTTCAAAAACCTGGTAACTACAAAACGAACATGGCGGCCAAGCGAAGCTGAGACTTTTAAATAGACCTTTCTCGCGATTTAACCATCCAAACGTAATGAAACTTGGTACAGCAAATTTTTATACACATTGTATTGCACTGGAGTCTAATTTAGTTCAATTGTTTACATAACCTCAAAATGGCGGCTGTGCGAAATATTTCACTGACATTCTATATCTCCGAAACTATTACAGATGTCACCCTGCAATTTTGTACGGTGATAAAGGGTACTGATAAAAGTTTACCTATGTATATTTCATAAACCTGTAAAGTACAAAACGAACATGGCGACCAAGCGAATTTGAAATATTTGAATAGACTTTTCTCGTGATTTAACTCTCTGAGCGCAGTGAAATGTGGTACAGTAAATGATTTTGCAGATTTAATGCACTGCCATCTAATTTATTTCAATTGTTTGCATAACCACAAGATGGCAGCAGTGCTAAATTTTAAAATCTCGTTTTTACTTCTTGTGTTCTAATCATGCGATTGAAGTTTGAATACCACACGTACACAATAAACTTAATGTAATAGTACATAAATAAAAATCCAACCTGGCGACCATCTGAAATATTTAGACGATTCTCAATATCTACAAATCTATCCCAACCTTCAAACTGAAATTTTGTATGTTGATAGAGGCAATTAACATGAGTAGGATATATGAAAATAGGCTGTATAGTTCTTCACGGAACTACTTGTTGACCTTTGTGTTGCTCTCCTGTTAAATAAATTTTGAAAGTGCAATTTCCAGGTTTCCATTGTGATGGTTTGGGAGAACTTTGGTGTCCTTGGTTTCATGGCTGCAAAGTGGTTTTCTGTGGCCATCTCTATTAATTTGTTTCCTTCTTCTTCTACCCATTTTGCTCTCTTCTTCGTGAGTAGAGTTTTGTAGTTGTGTCTTTGAGTGCTCTATGTCAGTAGGCTGGGTCATTTTCGGACTTCGTGGTTCTAGCTGTGCGAAGGAGATCTAACACCTTTTTCCTTTTGTCATAACATGTCGCGTCGAACCAAGGCTGAGACTTGCGCTTGTTCCTTAATTCCCTTGTTTGAGCTTCCTTTATGTAGTCAGCTTTGATGCTACGAAATCTACCTCTCCCTGATTTATTTTATCTAATACATGTTCTGTCGATGATGTTATTCCTGTTAGAATGCTGGTATTTTAAGTACGTTTTATCATTACTCTTTCCTGCTCCCTTCGGCTAAATAGTGGCTCATATATCGCGAGCTGTACATACACTGGTAAGTGTTTTCTTGGTGGGGCCACGCCGGAGTTTATGAGTGTCTTGAACTCAATGGCTCTAACGTAGGTGTTGACAAATATCAGGTCTATTGCACTCATACCGTTATGACAAAAGTAGGTTGATGTGTGAGGATTATTCACAAGAATGAAACCTTCCGATTCTATAAATCCTAGAACTGTTCTGATTTTCATGTCTTCTTGTCCTTACGACAGTTCAAATCGTCAGCTAGAATGGTAGCTTTGCTGCAACCTATAAGAGTTAATGTGTCTGATAACTCCCCGATAATAACCTGTGCAGTAATGTAAGTTTGGAAGTAGGCAGCTATGATATTCAGTCCTCGAGTCTTAAGTGTGAACAAGTTTGGGGTTCTTTGATTTATATAGTGAGGAGAAAGCCATGGTGTGATTGAGACATGAAATGCCACCACTTGGACGTCCACGCTCTCCCTGTAGTATTCATTATAAATTGTTTTATTAAATGTCTCTAAAGGCCGGTATCTTCAACCTCAGTGAAAGATTTATGTTGTTTCATTTGAGGGGCTTGGACATCGTGTTCATTTAACCCCGTGTACTTGGGTGTGTGTAGAATTTGTATGATAACCTGTGTCTGTAGTAACACGTGTGTTTGTAATTCAGTCGAGGATTGGGAAGGAGGCGGCCAAGGCCATAAGTTAGGAACCATCCCGGCACTCACCTGGAGTAGAAGTAAGAAACCTTGGAAAACCACTTTCAGGGTGGCTGAGATGAGAATCGAACCCACCTCTTCTCAGTTTTAACTCACAAGGCTGAGTGAAACCTATTCCAGCCTTCAGATCAGAATTACATTTCTTGGGGGAGCCGGAGATCGAACTCGGACAGCCCAGACAGCCAAGCCGACCTTTATACGCCCAGGGTAGGTATTGACACAACCTCTTCCCAAGGTCTTGGGTTCGATTACTGGCTAACATTCTTGGTGTAAGAATATAATCTTGATAAATATGATCTGGAACGGAGTTGACAGACTAACATGGATAGAGAGGAGGGACTGTTCAACAATGACACTGATTATGGTGAATGGATTACATTTACAGTACCTTGTGACACCCAGCACTGAACTGAATAAAGAAGGCAATGGATCTTTAATCCACAATGAGCTGTTGGTTGGTTGGTTCCTCAGGTTAGGTGCTGCGACAATGTGGTCATGTAGCCCCGTGTACTTTGGGTGTGTGTAGAATCTGTCTGATAACCGGTGTTAATTATTGTGATGACTGTATTTGAGTTTGTATCTGTAATTCAGGTAAGGACTGCAGACGATTAATTTCAAGTATTCCTACCAAATGCTACCGTCAACGACACCTAGTTGTAAATTTGGCTGCTAGATGCCACCACACCGTCACCTGGCGACGAACGTTGGAACTTAATAGAGCGTTAATCAAATCTAACCTACGAACTTAGTTTCACACAATTGTAGTTAGTGGAAGGTTCTTTTACTTGCCAGCTTACCTTCCCCTGCAAATTAAGCCAAACTGAGAGATTTTTAACGCTCTTAAAGAATCCAACGACTTCGGCCGGGTTTGAACCAGTGATTTTTGGCATAGAAGCTCAGCATGCTACCAACCAGGCCACCGAAGCTGCCAAAATCAGGTGTTACAGCTTAGTTAGGAGATTTCGTTAGAGAGCTATTGCAATGTTTTGACGACCGGACAATTTCGACGTATCTTTGCATTTCACGTTCTCCAGTCCCCAAAACCACTGTCAGTTCAAAGGTTTATAATTTATTTATATCACTTTCTTGTGGACATGATAACTGCCGTTATTGTGTACCAATCACTTTCAAACTTATAAATAAAATATAACCAATTTAAATCTCAGCCATGTTCGTTAATGGGAGAAATCGAACCAAGGGGGTGGAAATGGGGAGGGGACGTTTGTGAAAACGTGAAATAAGGGTGTAACTTTCTTAATATGTGAAAAATCGAATCCATTCTAAGTTCAGAATAATTATTCGGATAAGGATCAAAAACATAGCCTATCCTAGTATAGATTTTTGATAGCACCAACCATTGAGCAAAGGGGTGAAAAAAATGGAATATTTAGAAAAAAAAAATCATACCAACCTTAATAGGCACAATATCAGGACAGGTTATAATAGTCAATAGTTCTCAAAAATGTACCTACAACTTTTGTCTGAAAGAAGTTTTGATATGACTCACTCTTACGCCAAGGGAAGAGCAAACTATTTTCGAAATTGTAAGGAGATGAGACTTCTCGTATGCTGAACATGGAAACGTTTGTACCCGTAGGTATATAATTATTGGTGCATTTAGTAAATTCGAAATATATATTCTTTGCCCGGTGAAATCTACCTCTGCTTTCCGGCGTGCGGAGATTTTTTTTTTGTTTGATCTGTCGCTAGACACCTCTTGGGTCACAGATTACCTACTACTACACCTGCGTCTAATATCAATTCAAAAATAGGGATATATTTTTCACACCCACAACAGAAACACGTTTTAACTTAAATTCTTAAAATAAACGTACTTGCTTGCCGTAGCTGAAGAAGAACTGTTCACTTCTCATTACCACGAAGAGGATGTGGTGTAAGAAAGATGAGAAAGAAGACATTAGCTTATTTACGGCCAATATCATTTCACAACATGTAACCAAGCATCAACAGATAAACAGATCAGCCATGATTTCAGTGCCGCCAACCCAGTAGAAATAATGTTTATTTAACGATAAGTGCCGCAATTATCGCCTGGGAGCAAGATAAATACAAGGAAATGTCGGTTAATACTTCAGAGTATATTCAGTAAATGTATTAACTGAATATTTGGATATTTTTTTTACTTTTAATTACAATGTTGTATCATGCATATGTTGGCAACTCAATATACAGCGCTCCAAACGGCTGACTGATGTACTTCACCGATGGTACCAAATAAACCCTATCTGGTTGACACCCCCTGTCTTGGGTAGACCTCAAGGCAGGCACAATATCGAAGTAGTTCCTCCTTGTACTCGAGAGATGGCCCATCTGTTGAGTTCTCAACTGGAAACTGTAGCATCTTACCCCTTTCCACGCTCTTTGGGATGAAAGGGGCGAGCGACCATACAGGTATAATAAAGTTCTCCAGGCAGCCATGAAACGTGAAAGCGTGAGATGCAGGGAAAAGTATGAGATGCCGTTCATGACAAACGTTTCATAGATCTTTTTAGCCTATTTTCTTTTATAAAACAAGATGTTCAGTAAAGAACATATAGCCTACTTTCTCCTAAATGCATGGGTATAGTTATATCTCATAGTCCTTTTCAAGGAGTATAAGTGAATGTAGGTTATACAGTAGTAGCTTGTTGAAATACAACATGCTACACGGTTATTATACGTTGATTGATTGAATCCTCCCCTGAATTATATATGCACAGCCATCACAATAACACAGATTATCAGACAAAATTCAACACACTCACCCAGGTACACGGGGCTAAATGACCATGATGTCCATGCATCTCAAATGAAGCAACAATAACAACGGCTTCCTACCCAAATCCTTCTACGTATAAAGGTACACACACTAGTAAGCCTACAGACATCACAGTGGCATAGGTTATCACACAACTTCTACACACACCCAAGTACACGGGGATACAATACCAAGATTCCGCAAAACCCCTAATGAATCAACAACAAAGACACAAACATCAATAGACTCTACCACAGATCAAGGACAACGAATTTTAATCGCTGTAGCGGAGTGTTGAAATATGTGGAGTTATAAGTATGTATAATATTTTTGATTCCAAATACACAATATATATGCTTAACATTATAACGTGTGAGTAGTATAAATCAATAAATACAAAAAAGAAACGAAGTAAACTAATTTGAAGCTGCTGGGATTTGATCCACGATCCTCTAGACCAGTGGTTCCCAACCTTTGTCAGCTGACGCCCCCTTTTCAGATACGGGAGTTCATCGCGCCCCTATCCTCCCCCACCACCACCCTTATCAATCACTGATCGTTTCGATTCACGCGGAGGATATTGACCTAACCTAATAACAATAAATAATGGAAAAGGCCTATCTATTTCATACTAACTTCATTTTAGCACAATACAAAGAACACACTTTTACAACAAATCCTTAAATTAGTCAACAAATGTCAGTGAGAGGGTTGACACTGGTTTCTACAGGTAAGATTCGGTAGGTTTGGTTTGATATTTGGCAGAGCACAGCGGAGATCACTTGCAACAACAAGCCGACTACGCTGCTTTGTTTCTATGACACAGCGTTGAAAATCCCGACTCACATAAATAAGTCTTTGAAAATGGGACAATAACACGCAATGCAAATTTGGCTGTTACAGGATACATTGCAAGACAATTTACCCAAAAGTAACCAAGTCCTAATATTTTAGAATCATCTTTTAGCTTAGATTCACACTTCAAATCTATGGCTTCTTCTTGAAGCTGTGCTGGCAGTGCTTCAATGTCAATGGCAAACGAATTTTTTGTTACCATCCAGGACCATTCTGCCGACGAGATATCAGGAAAGTAGAAGTTGAATTCTTGTGCCAGGGAATCCAAATGTGACTGAATTTGCACCAAGTTCATTACGATCACGTTCATTTTCCGGCAAAATGTCATTAAGGCGGTGAAAGGATGAGAAGTTGTTCAACTGAAGCCGGCGTTTCCATAACTGTATCTTTTCCAGAATTGCATTATATTGGAGTTTTTGCCTTAGAGCTTTAAGTTCAAACTGTTCAAAGCTTCAATGAATCACAAAGATATGCCAACGAGACGATAAAATTGGCATGCTTTTGCTCCTTGCAACACAGCAAATTCCTTATTTCACCTTCAACTTCGCGGCTCCGCAGAGTTTTGTGCCGACAGTTGGCAATTACCAGTGCATTTGAACGATAGACTTGGTGCGACAATCACTTGAAAAATGTTTATTTTACAAAATTGTAATATTCGAGTTAAATAAACTTAATTCGGAAATCACTTCACGCCCCCCCCCCCCTTGATAAAGCCCCACGCCCCCTAGGGAGGGTGGGGGTGCCCCTGAGGATGGGAACCCCTGCTCTAGACTATGAGTCTAGGTCGATACCACTACGCCACACATGCCTTACCAAAAGGGACGGCACGGACAAGCACGATATGGCACGGTCAGCCTGAACTGTTAGTCACTACTACGGTTACATATTCTATTTTAAAACGCTAATAATCTACCGGTCACCTCCCTGAGGACAGTTTAAACCTCCCTATGTACACGATGAGCGTATTTGGAAAGGCCAGCCCTTGTTGAATCGTAAGGTACGGTTAGGCTTTAATACTTAGACTACATGATTCATACATCCGCCATCTTTAAAATATTTGACTGATGACCTTGTAGTTTGCGCAAAAGACGCTTCCGACATTAAAGTACCATTGTTGCAAAATTTGGTAGAGATCGGATGATTAGGTTAGTCGTAATTTGATTTAGGCTCAGAACATTTGGGTGGGAGCCATTTCTTTATTGTTATGTTGGCGGCGTTATACATCATAACACTGAGTTGTCCCTTGCTAGTGCTACCTCTGTACTAAAGGTGGTTCTATTTGGTTTCGTTGTGTTGGGGGATCGATTTCCACACATACATGGCCGCCATCTTCAAACTATTTGGCTGATGACCTTGTAGTTTGGTCAAAAGACGCTTCTTACATAAAGGTATGGTGTTGCCAAATTTGGTAGAGAACAGATGATTAGGTTAGTCGTAATTTAATGTAAGCTTTGAACATTTGGGTGGCCGCCATTACGTTTCCGTCAAGATGGTGGCGATATAAAACATGACGCTGAGGCGTCCTTTGCTGGTGCTACCTCCGTACCAAATTTCGTTCAATTCTCTTTCGTCGTGTTTGAAGTGATAGTGGGGGACAGATATATACACTCACATACACACACACACAGACTGGCAACTTTTGGCCCGTGTAGATCCCATGTATACTTTCATTTTTTTTCAAAAATCGAAAGTAGGCTAAACATAGGCTTATGAGATCACCTGTTGTCCGTGTGTATGTGTGTCCCCCTAATAAAATCTAAACGGCTGGAGCGATTTCCATGAAATTTGGTAAGGACATATTACTAATCATGAATATTATTGTATAAGTATAGTATTCAAACTTCATTCGCATGATAAGGACACAAGAAATAAAATCAGGATTTTAAAATTTCGCACAACTCTCATTGATATACGTATATATAGGTAAGGTTAATGAGGTCACGTGACTTATGACCGCGAGATTATCAGACACGTACCGTTAAACTAACAAATTTCTTATAACATATTGGCTTTCACGACCAAGTGTTTAAAATGGGATAGCGCAAGCTCCATGCACTGTCACCAAGATCCCACTGATGAACCTGACTTGCCTAGACGAAATCCCGCAAACAGGCACGGCAAACACCTAGTAGTTTTGGAATAGTTTATAAGTTTTCTTGACCGACCGCTGACGCGCTACCTCATGGCTCGCTGGTATCGGGAAAGCGTGGGTTCGAGTCCCACCTCAGCCGTTCTGAATATGTGTTTTGTGGTTTTCCATTTTCACCATCAGGCAAATTCCGGGATGGTTCCTTTCAACAGGTCCACTGCCGATTTCCCTCAATAACCTCTTCCCTGACACGTCCTGAAAATGAAATAAATGAACATTGGCTGCATTAATATTTTTTTTAAATCAGCCACGGGAAATCCCAACCCTCAGTAACCATCAGTAATCAGACCCGAAGCTCTCTACCCCTCAGAAACTCTCACACTTCAACACACGACACTTAGGACGATTGGAAGCGAAGGAACATAAAAATAATGAGAGAAATCTTAGGGCCGAGTATCAAAGATGGAGTTCATCTTCCAAAATCAAATGCAGAAACAAATAAAACTATTTTCAAACTCGCAAACGCGACTAATCTAATCCATAGGGCACCCAGAATGAATGGGCCTAAACAGACTAACATATAAAATTCACTCATACCTAAAAAACAAAACAACTAGATCAAATTGGTACAAACAGATTGAGAAAGACCTGAAAGAATTAGGATCGCAAAATTTACTGGTCGAACTGAAATCAAGAAACTGGCACTAACAAGGGGTTTCGAGGACGAAAAGATAAGGTATAACCACTATATATGACCCATGCAACTTTAACAAACTCATTCGTTGTGTATGATGGAATACTGGGCTAAAAAATAGGTCATCCAAATCTGATTCCCCGTGATCCCATTGGTGACAAAGATGAAAACAAGAAGTTTCGTGACGAACTAAAGAGCCTACTTTCCTTAAAATTTAAGATTTATGCCAATGTTTAATATATATAGACCTATCTAGATTTATGACGAAATTACGTTGGTAATATCGAAATTTCTAATTATTTCGAAATATACCCGGCATAATGAGGCATAATAGAGCACTACAATTGGCAGCCCTGGTGACTGAATATATTCTTAGTTCCATCCCTTAAGGTACAGAAT
The DNA here is from genome assembly GCA_946902985.2 of Meconema thalassinum. Classification (NCBI taxonomy): domain Eukaryota; kingdom Metazoa; phylum Arthropoda; class Insecta; order Orthoptera; family Tettigoniidae; genus Meconema; species Meconema thalassinum. The sequence continues at coordinate 613,733,805 of OX336388.2, forward strand.
ACAACATTTGGTTGAAGTCCAATGGATAGCATGGACGTTACATGGAGTTAGACATTGGATCTATCAGCGCGCGTAAAATCATGTTGAAACAATGTTATGTATGTGTTGGTCAGATATTATTTGAAATTTTATGATCTATTGTTGTGCCAATTTTGGTTGAAATCCATTTGTTAGTATAGAAGTTACATGTATTTTAAAATTGGACTTATCAGCAGGCTTAGAATCGTGTTGGCAGCACTGCCCTATATTAGTTACTCAAAATTAATCTAGAATGTCAGGTACTATACGTGTGCAAAGTTTAGAGCTGTTGGCTTGCATACTTTCTGATATATTGATATTAGGGTAAAAAAAAGAGACAGCATTCATTAACAGTTGGTTGCCCTGGTTGCTCATAAGAATACGCATAGACATATCTATTATGGTACATATAGCACATACGAAATTTGGTTGAAATCCAATTGATAGTATAGAAGTTACATACATTTAAAAATGGGTCCTATCAGCAGGGTTAGAATCATGTTGGTAGCACTGACATGTGTTAGGTACTCAAATTTAATCTAGAATATCAAGTATAATACGTGTGCATAGTTTAAAGATGTCGGCTTCTGTACTTTCTAATATATTGTTATTTGGACAAAAGAAATAGAGTGAGAATTTATTTACAGTTGGCAGCCCTGGTGGCTCTTAGGAATAAGCTCTGTCATATCTGTTTATCCTTACATAATGCATACGAAATGTAGATGAAATCCAATTAAGAGTAGAAGTTATATGCACTTGAAAATTGGACTTTTCAGCAGGCTTAGAATCATTTTGGCAACACTGTCATATATGGCCTCCTGGAAATTAAAATGAAATATTATTATATATATGTGTGGCTGTTTTGGAACAGCTCCCATGCATACCTTCCATGATATCCAACATGGATCTCAAATTTCATTTTGTTTTTCATCATTTGGTAGCACTGACATCATTTTCAAATATGGCCTTGAAATATTCAGGTATAGGTCTTTACTCATACCAAAGTTGGTTTCGATTGCTGCAGCCGTTTAAGATTTGATAGGTGGGGACAAACACACAGACAGAAGGACAGACAGACAGACACACACACATTTGCCCGGATCGATCTCATAAGTCTACTTTTTCCTCATTTTTGCAAAATGTGAGAAGTAGGCTAAAAATAAGCTTTCTTGTCTGTGTGTGTATAATTTGTTTGATAAACTATGTCATTGTGGTGTCAATAATATGAACACAGTATATGAATCATACAATGTAATAGTGTTTGAAATTAGCTCTTTTGTTTGGATATGAACCTGTAGCTGTTGAATATCATGAAATACAGAATCATCCAACGTTCTATGTAGTTATGGCAAGCATAGTATCAAGACAGCTAATTAATATAACATGGAGAAAATGCGAGAGATCTGCAACTCTTCTGTGTGAAAAAGAGAGATAGAGTATTGAAATTTGATAATTTGTCATTCCTCATTATTGGAGAAGCAACTCGTGATTATTCCTGGTCTGGCTTACATTCCGATACTAATGAACGTAATTCTGTATTGAAGAACATAATATAAAATTGCTTAACGTGAACTCAATTATTTTGTGATGACTTGAAGGACTGTTCATTACTTTTGAGAGCGGAGCCAACCTGCTCATTAACGCTGTCGTTCATTAGCGCTCCCAGCGGTGGGCTCGGCAATTAACGATACTACCTTCAGAGCGAGCTGACTTAACACTCTGTATCAATTATATCTTCGCTGTAAATATAGTCAAACCTCTTCAGCAAGGAATTTGAATAAAGCTTAAAATTTGGCTAATGCATGTTCCTACATTAACTTTAGTCCTACGTCAATTTCTACCGTAGAAAAATTAACGATAATTTCTTCAGTATATCGATTTTCAATGCTATGTAAAAATGCTCCTCGGTCAGTCAACATGTAGCCCAATGGATGATTCAGCCCAATTATTTTTATTATTTTATATGGTGAAGTAGCCTCCGTGGCTTAGGCGGCAGCACGCCAGCCTCTCACCGCTCTGGGTCCGTGGTTCAAACCCCGGTCGCTCCATGTGAGATCTGTGCTGGACAAAACGGAGGCAGACAGACAGGTTTTTCTCCGGGTACTCCGGTTTTCCCTGTCAACATTTCATTCCAGCAACACTCTCCACTATCATTTCATTTCATCTGTCATTCATTTAATCATTGCCCCGGAGGAGTGCGTCAGGCCTCGGCAGCTGGCACAGTTCATATCCTCGCCGCTAGATGGGGGCTTCATTCATTCCATTCCTGACCCGGTCGGAGACTGGAAGCAGGCTGTGGATTTTCATTTTCATATGGTGAAGTGTACAATTTTTAAGTGTAACTCATATCTACACATTTAAGAAGGCAGCACAATCAACAATGGAAGTTTCATATGACAGAACTCCAATATGTCACATGAAAAGAAAGATAAAATATTGGTTGGTTGGTTCCTCAGTCTAGGGGCTGCGAAAACGCGGTCATGTAGCCCCGTGTACTTTGGGTGTGTGCAGAATCTCTCTGATAACTGATGTTAATTGTGATGGCTGTATTAGTGTGTGTTATCTGTTTTAATTCAAGTAAGGACTGCAGACATTCGATTTCAAGTAGTTCCAACTTTTGCTACCAAACGCCACCGTCAACGACCAACTAGTTCTGAACTTGTTACTATATGCCACCGCAGTCGGCTCCTGGCGACGAACGTTGGAACCTAAGAGCGTTAGACAAATATAACCTATAATTTAGCTTCACACAAGTGTAATTAGTGGAGGGCTCCTTATCGTGCCATAAATCTATGACATAGGACCGCCGGCTTTACTTTCCCTCCGAAGGAAGGCATACTGAGGGATTTTTAACGCTCTTAAAAATCCGATGACTTCGGCCAGGTTTGAACCTGCAACCTTGGGCATAGAAGCTCAGCATGCTGCCAACTACACCACCGAAGCCGCCAAAAGATAAAAGACTACATAATTCACCACTGGATAACATTCGGACCTTAACTTCGAAAAGATCTGTTACGACAGAAGTATATTTTCCTGAAATTCATCATCGACTTCAAAGTAAAATACTAGTTCCTCACTTTGTGCTTACTCAATTATTTTCTGGACATGGGAAATTCACGTCATACTATGAGCGATTTCATGTCACTATCGTAAATAACTATACATGCTTTTGTGGATTCTCTCGAACTGTAAATAACCTGCTTTTCGACTGCCCTGTTTTTGAAAGAGAAAGACTTAGCCTATTATGAACTGTCACCTGAGTTACTGCAATAATGTACTGACTAAACCTTTGCATCCTATATTTAAAAATCATGTTCTTATTCTCATTTTCTTACATTCATACCTTCCATAAGTTATTAAAATGTAATACAAGTTTTTTTAGTCGTTTACCCTCCAGGTTGGTGAAACCCACGGACTCAGCGAGGGAACACACCACTACCGCCTCTACGGGCAGTGTCCTAGAGCTGGGAACATCGAATCGGAAGGGATACAACTGGTGAGGTGGGATTGGTACCTCGCCCAGGCGGCCTCACCTGCAAAGCGAACAGGGGCCTCGGAAGGTAATGGATGGTGAGGATGGATAGACAAGGAAGAGGGAAGGAGGCGGCCGTGGCCTTGAAGAAGGTACCATCCCAGCATTTTCCCGAAGACGAAGTGGGAAACCACGGAAAACCACTTCGAGGATGGCTGAGGGGGAATCGAACCCCCTCTACTCATTTGGGCCACCCGAGGCTGAGTAGACCCCGTTCCAGTCCTCGTACCACTTTTCAAATTTCGTGGCAGAGCCGGGAATCGAACCCAGGACCTCCGGGGCGGCAGCTAACCATGCTGACCGCTACGCTACGGAGGCGACTGTAATACAAGTACTGTTGTAAATATTGTGTAATTGTCGAACTATAGGCCTAACCCTAATATGCTAGGCAAAATGGGGTTGTTCTTATATGTTTTAGGAAACTATAAATAAAATCTATACTTAGAAGAGATAAAGTCTTCGATTTTCATCTGTCTGTCTACCTATTTGTCCGAGCTAATATCGAGAACTACTGGTCGGATTTTGATGCAGTTTTCCCCACACTATAAGGCAATTTTCGATTTACGTGATACGTTATTCAATATTTACCCAATACTATTTCACGTTCATTTGATGATTCCTCATTCGTAATTTTCGACACATATCACCTAATGGAAATTGTTTAGTTGGCACACACAGTTGATTATATTATGTTCCCCTGTGTGCATATTGAAATTTGTCCACGAGTGAGTACGTGCTGAATGTGAGTAGTGCATCGCACTAAAGGTTCTTGTAATCAGACAATCGCAGCATTTCGCATTCGTTGTGTGTTCACATGTTCGTGTGTGGCCTCCATTGGCACCACATCACCTGTCTCTGACTCAACTTCTTACATTTGTTCCAAATATGTGATCTGAACTCTTAAGTATTGTCTTTCATGACAGCAGCAATTAGAGGACACATTGCAACCACAATGGAATCTTAAGTGAACTAAGACACAGATCAGATAGTTGAGTCGTCGTACGAGAAACTCGCAACTGTCCTTTTCTTTCCTCAACTTTATCTAAAACAAATTGTACGAGGATAAATAACTCTGAAAAACGTATGGCTGAAATGTCGCCCATACACCAGGACTGTAATTTGCAGAAATAAGTGAGAATGAAATCCAACAATCTTCCATGAAAGCTGGGGGAGCTGCTAATTTCATAACATTTCGCTGCTGACAAGACCTGGTTGGTTGGTTGGTTGGCTCCTCAGTTTAGGGGCTGTGACAACGCCGTCATGTAGCCTCGTGTACTTTGGGTGTGTGTAGATCTGTCTGATAACCGGTGTTAATTGTGATGGCTGTATTAGTGTGTTTTATCTGTTTTTAATACAAGTAAGGACTGCAGACAATCACATTTTTTCAAGTAGTTCCAACCTTCGCTACCAAACGCCATCGTCATCGACCAACTAGTTCTGAACTTGGTTACTAGATGCCACCACAGTCAGCTCCTGACGAACGTTGGAACCTAAGAGCGTTAGTCAAATCTAACCTATAATATTCAAACATAAGACAAATCGTTTCATAATTGATGCCTTGATTTAACCTGAAGTTATGCATTGAGTTAACCTCATTGCTATATGAAGTTCTTCCTTCCACGTTCGTTTCGTTTGTATGCAGGCATTTGATTTGGCTTATGGACCTGTTAAGCATAAGGCTTCTTCATTGGTTGTGTACATATGGTGAAGTATTGTGGTCCCATTTTTTCAAATTCAAGCTTTGACCTGTGTTTTGGAGCGGATATGTGAATGAACTGTCCACTGATTCTCTACGTTTATCTTCGCTTGTGTTTGATGACTGAATATTATCACCATTTCATATTTTTTAGTTTTCTTCAATATTTTTCTGTGACCTACTTATATGGTGCACCTTATTAAGTCAAATAGCCATTTGTTTTTTTGAGTGCTACGCTATTTTATAACTTTATTCAGATATTAATCTTGGCTGATGAAGGGGATAAAACTATTAATCCCTGAAACATGTACCATGAACAAATCTAATTATATTTCCTTTCGTTTAAGTATTGACTAAGGCGGATGTATAATGTTAAAAACTACTCCAAAGGAAGGCATACTGAGGGATTTTTAACGCTCTTAAAGAAGTCCGACGACCTCGGCTGGGTTTGAACCCGCGAACTTGGGTATAGAAGCTGAACATGCTACCAACTACGCCACCGAAGCCACCTAGACAAGACCTGGAATGAAGAATGGGCTGCATCAAATTCTGACCATCTGGGTTTAATAACTGATCTCTAGAGAGAACCACCTTTTTTCAATTTACCGAGAAAGGTATGGCCATAATTGATCAGGGTCCGCACAATTCACGGACGATGCAATTTCTGGCTGCACAAGTGGGGAAAAGCTCAAAGCCCATTCAGCGACTGTGCCAATGAACCTCAGACCATTCAGTATGTTGCCTTCGAGTGTCCAAGGGGGAGATTTGAATGAACTGATGATACTGTCAACTGGCTGAATACCCTGGACTTTGTGCTTTAAAGTCTGTTACAGTACCTACAATATACTATGTCAATATTGTACCCTGTTAGGTAGATTTCATTAGAAAGCTAACTATTGCAATGGGTACCATGTTTCGACTTCCGGAAAATTTCGACATATCTTCGCGTTTCACATCCCCCAGACCCCAAAACCACCGTCAGTTCAAACGTTTATATATAATTTATGTATATATGTATGTATCTATCTATCTATCTATATATATATATATATATATATATATATATATATATATATATATCAGTTTCTTATGGACACGATAACTGCCGTAATTTTGAACCAATCACTTTGAATTTTTACATAACATGTATCCCTATAAAATCTCGGTCGAGTTCGTTAATGGGCAAAATCGGTCGAAGGGGGTGAAAATGGGGGGCTTTTTTCGAAAAAGTGAAATTTCGCTATAACTCTCTTAATACGTGAAATATCGAATCCATTCAAAGTTCATAATATGTGTCGGATAAGTGCCAAAAATTTATGTCAAATAAGTTTTTTGATAGCACCAACCATTGACCAAAGGGGTGGAAAAAAGTGGGTTTTTCAGGAAACATTAATCATATCTCTCTTAATAGGCACAATATCAAACCCGTACATAATGGAAAATATTCCCCTAATAATTACCAAAAACTTTGTCTGAAAGAATTTTTGATCTGACCTACCATTACGCCAAGGGAAGAGAAAAATGATTTCGGAATTAAAGAACATGCCAAGTGCCATCAGAGGTTACCGTGACAACGCTTCTAAATTGATGAGGGATGTGCTATCAGAGGTTGCCAAGACAACGCCATTGCACGAGATCACATTCATTTTTCCATCTGACTGTGGGAAGCGGCTAACTGGTAGCATGCTGAACTTATATGCCCAAGGTCGCTGGTTCAAAGCCGGCCAAAGTCGTCGGATTTTCCAAGAGCGCTAAAAAACCCTCATCATGCTTTCCTTTGGAGGAGAAGTTCCAACGTTCGTTGCAAGTTGCTGGTTGCGGTGGCATCTAGTAGCCAAGTTCCTAGCTAGGTGTCGTTCACGTTAGGATATGGTACAAAATTAGGAATTACTACTTAAAATTGACCGTCTGCACACCTTACCTGAATTACAGACTAAAACAGTCATCACAATTAACACCGTTTATCAGATTCTACACACCCGGGGTTACATGACCACGTTGTCGCAGCCCCTAAACTGAGGAACCAACAAAAATCTCTGCGGGAGATAAAATTTTGCGAGAAGAAGTAACAGACTGTCTGATAGTTACACATCAGTTCCAAACCTTGCATAAGGACAGTGTGATCAGAAGTATAAAAATGAACCCCGAATGACAAGAAGGTTACCATCCCCATAAGACAATAAAATGATAAAAATATGCATACAAAAACGAAAAAAAGTTGATTTTTAACCTGCAAGTGTAAAATACTTTCTTGCAATCAATGAGGTCTGATCCTCCTACGAAAACCTGCATATTTTGCCTATTATAGCCAATCCCCTAGTTTGCCCGGTGAAATCTACCTCCGCCTTCCGGCGTGCCGAGAGGATTTTTTTATAAAATCTTTGTCGCAATGTATCCTCATTTTGCCATACGAAATAAATAAATAAATCAAAATCTAATGGTCTATCTCGTGACGCAGTGGCTAACATTCTTAGCTGTCACCCCAGAGGTTCAGGTTTGCTTCCCATTTCTGTCAAACCATTTATTTCTGGTCTGAGGGCTGGAATGTGAAACTCTCAGCCTCGTGAGGCCGAAATCGGGAGAGGTGGGTTATTTTCACACAACAGTCATTCTACGAGTAGAAGTGATTTTCCTTGTTGACTGACTGTGTGGCTCAGCGATAACGTTCTCGCCTGCTGATCCCACGGTCTTCTTCTTTCTCTCCTCAACCTGGCGGTTGGTGGGTGGCATGAATGTCTTCGTCCAAAGGTCTTCTATCCTGAGCCCGCTGTTTGATCAGGTGGTACGGATATCCTCCGATGTCATCAAAGAACTCTGCTCTTGGTCGTCCTCTTCCTGCCTTGCCTTCCATTTTCCATTCAAGCAGTGTGATGCACCATGGTGAATGCCGGAGTAGGTGGCCTATCCAATTATTTCTTCTTTTTTTGATTGTTTCTGTCAGATTGACGGTTTCTTCTGCTCTTCTTAGAACCTCTTCATTAGTTAGCCTTAGGGTCCAAGGTATCCCTAGCATTCGTCGCCAGCACCACATTTCAAATGCACATAATCGTGCGGCACGGGTGCGCAAATTCGAGAGAGCTGTGTCAGTAGATTTACTGGCTCGTGAAAGATCCCCTTTCTGGGCAATTCCTACACCCTGACCAAGTTAACTGCTCTCAACAGGACCACGCAAGACTCAACTAGATAAGTAGCTTGTACAATACAATATAAGTTGACCATTTACAACAACCACATATTCAATCCAAACAAGAAAATTCCGGAGGTCAATCACCACTTCCAGTATCTCAACAAAACATCACATAGACTACAACTAACAGATACTGACGAGTTGCATCACTAGTACTGCAACTAAATAAGTAAATATTTTCACCCATATTGTCAGACATAGATTTTATAACAAAACTAACTAACCCCGTGGCACTACAGCCCATGAAAGGCCTAGGCCTACCAAATGACCGCTGCCCAGCCAATGGGCCTGCAGGTATTGGGGTGACGCATGGTCAGCGCGTCGGGTCCCCTAGGGCGTTAATCTTGGTTTTCGTTACCAGGGTGCTGCCTCACTGTCAGAGAGCTACTCAATTGTCCTCACGAGGCTGAGTGTACCCCGTTCCAGCCTTCACGTCAGTTTCTAAAATCCCTGACGGAGCCGTGGATCGAACCCGGGGCCTCCGGGTGAGAGGCAGGCGCGCTACCCCAACACCACGGGGCCGGCACATATATTTTATAGCGTAAGTGAAATGGATCTGATGATGATCACTTGATGATCGAAACTGGTCATACAAATGTACCTTATTTATTAATGCCATGTAATTTTTTCAGGATTAGGGAATAACCCATGTTATTTAGGTACAATCGTGTTGACCGACTGAAGAGCATCAAACTTTTGAAGGCAGGAAGCTTGAAGTTTTATGTGACAGTAAATCTCGCGATCATGAGTCACGGGACCATTTACCGCTGCGCAACCACGCCTCCCACTGACAGAATGAAAGAAGATGCATTACAAATTCTACTAAGTTTACTTCATTAAGATGTTATATTGGCTTTCACGGCCGGTGAATTAAAACTCAGCAATTCTTCTGGGTTTGTGCCGTGTCTTGTGTGAGGTTTGGCCTAGGACACCAAGCTGGCTCATCGGCGGGCTCTTGGTGTCCCCGCCCGGACCCTCACAGGAGTGACGAACTGCGCGCCACCTACCTTTATATTAGGTGCAACTGCACCACTTGACTGCGAGAACTAAAAGCTCAAGCAGCCTTAACCTCCCTCTGAAGGTTTCCAAAAAGATGGTATATTGGCTTTCACGGCCGGTGAATTAAAACTCAGCAAATTCTTCTAGATTTCTAGGTTACTGAGATCTACTTCATTAAGTTTTCATACAGGATACAATACCATTAGGCCTACAGGATAAAGTAGTTGTTGTTGATTTATTTAGTGACTTATGACATCGTGGTCATTCAGTCCCGTAAATTCAGGTGTGTGAAGATTTGTCTGGGAACCTGTGTTAGTGTGCTACATGTAGTAGTGTATGTATTGTCAATTGAGACAGGGAGTGGGAAGAAACGAGCCGTGGCCTTATGTCAGGATCTCTCCAAGCATTTGCCAGGAGGAAAAGTGGGGAAACCATGGATATCCCTTTCTAGGATGGATGAGGTGGGAATCGAACCCTTCTCTTCTCAGTATAATATCACGAGGTCATTTTTTCCTTTAAATTAAGCCCTACCGTGACCTGTTTTTCATTTTAAATAATATTATTTAAGCTTTTAAATTGCTCCACTTTTTTCGTTTAGCTTGTATTGTTTACTTTCATTTTCGTTTTTTCTTGAGTTCTTTTGTTGTGTGTTTTTTTGTTGATTGATTTAGGGGCTTTGTGACATCGTGGCCATATAGCCCCATTTGGCTGGATGTGGAATTTGTCTGATGAACTCTGTTCTTGTGATGGCTGTATGAGTGTACTTGTAATTCAGATCAGGATTGGAAAGGAGGTGGCCGTGGGCTTAAGTTAGGAACCATCTCGGCAATTGTCTGGAGTAGAAGTAGGATACCACGGAAAGACATTTCAAAGATGTCTGAGATTGGATTCGAACCCTTCCCAGTTTAAATGATAGCTTTGAAGCCATTTTTCAGTGTTGCCTTATTAACAATTATATTATAGCTTTAGTCCGTCAATACTGACTGACTGCAAGCTATAATATTAATTCTTCCCAGTTTTGCCTCACGAGGCTGAGTGTATCCCGTTCCAGCCCTTACGCCAGAATAAAAATTTCTTAGCAGAACCAGGATTCAAACCGGACCTCCAGGGTGACAGCCAATAATGCTAGCCGCTACACCACGAGGTTGTCAATTGAAGTCCTCGAGTCACCAGAGGGATTAACCATACGAGACCGTAATCTCCAAGGGACTAGCAGTCGAATCCGGGACTTCAAGCCGAAGCTTAGCATATTAGCCAGTCACTCTCAAACCAGAATTACATTTCTAGCAGAACCGGGAATCGATCCCAGGACGTTTCGATCCAGAGTCTCAATACGTACCCCGACACCACAAAATCGCGACAAAAAGTAATGATATCCAATTTTGCCAAATTAATGGCCTTCGATTGCGTACATTACACGTTTATTTGGGTTGAAACGGGGAACACTGAGCCTTGTGAGGTAAAAGTTGGAAGAAAAGAGATCCATTACATTTTTTAAAATAAAAATCACCAGAAGAGCCATATTTTAACATATCTATGAGTACATTCTGAATGACATAATGAGCGTAATTGCTCCTGATGTTTTTGGTATTTTAGATTATTTTAGAATACAGTACGGTACATTTATTTGCACAAATTATTTTGTATATAAAACAAGCTGTACCCGGCATGCGTTGCAATGCCAATCAAAGAAAGTGTTGGCGTTGAAATTCTGTTTCTTGAAGTGCTTTTCGATACACAACATGTTTTTCAATTTCCGTTAACTGCCTCTTAGCTATCGTAAAATGGATTTTCAAATTTAGAACCATTCGTGGGAGCGTGCACAACAACTTTCAAAAGTTTCATCGCAATCGGATGAATGGCATATGAATGTATACGGGATTTTGTTTGAACGATTCGTGCGCTGTCACTCTGTTGATTCTACTCGTACGCTACCTATTGAGAAATGGATTTACTAAGTCGAAACCCTACCCTGCGTGTACACAATAACTCATCAAGGTTTCATCACAATCGAAGAAGGTTATATGAACGCATAGGGGATTTTGTTGAAACGCTTCGCGCGTCGTCACCCATTTGTTGCATATACTTGTGCGCTACCTATTGTGAAATGGATTTACTAAGTCGAAACCCTTCCCTGGCGTGTACACAATAACTGATCAATGTTTCATCGCAAGCGGATGAATAGTATATGAACGCATACCGGATTTTGTTTAAACGATTCGCGCCCCGTCACTCATTTGTTGAATCTACTCGTACGCTACCTACTGTAAAATGTATTTACTAAGTTAGAAACCGTCACGTAAGTGTCCACAACATCTCACCCAAGTTTCATCGCTATCGGACTAATGGGATATGAAGACATAGGGGACTGTATTGAAATGCTCCGCTTGTCGTCGTTCATTTGTCGAATCTACTAGTGTGCTACCTACTGTGAAATGTATTTACTAAGCCAGAAACCTTCCTTGGAGTGTCCACCTTATTTCACTCAAATTTCACCGCTAACGGCAGAATGGTATATGACCTAATACGGGACTTTGTTGAAACGCTTCGCGCGTTGTCCCTCATTTGTTGAATCTACTTGTGCGCTGTATATTGTATAGTGGATTTACTAAGACAGAAACCTTCCATGACGTGTACAACACATCTCACCCAAGTTTCATAGCTATCGGAAGAATGGTATATGAATGCATACGGGACTTGGTTGAAACGCTTCGCGTGTCGTCGCTCATTTGTTGATTCTACTCTTGCGCTACGTATTGTAATATGGATATACTCAGCCAGAAACCTTCCCTGGAGTGTACACAACACCTCACCCAAGTTTTATCGCAATCGGATGAATGGTATGTGAACGTATACGGGACGTTGTCGAAACGCTTCGCGAATAGTCACTCATTTGTTGAATCTAAACATGAGCTTCGTATTGTAAAATGGATTTACTTAGCCAGAAACCTTTCCTGGAGTGTACACAACAATTCACTAAACATTTATAACTATCAGACAAATGGTATATGACCTTACACGGGACTTTGTTGAAACGCTTCGCGTGTCATCGCTCATTTGTTGAATCTACTGGTGCGCTACCTATTGTAAAATGGATGTAATAAGCCAGAAACCTTCCCTGGAGTGTACACAACATCTCACCCAAGTTTCATCGCTATCGGATGAATGGTATATGACCTTACATGGGACTTTGTTGAAACGCTTCGCAAGTCGTCGCTCATTTGTTGATTCTACTCGTGCTCTACCTATTTTTAAAGGAATTTACTAAGCCAGAAACCTTCCCTGGAGTGCACACAAAGTCTCAGCCTAGTAACATCGCTATGGAACGAATGGTATATGAACGCATACGTGACTTTGTTGAAATGCTTCGCGCGTCGTAGCTCATTTGTTGAATCTACTCGTGCGCTGCCTATTGTAAAGTGGATTTACTAAGCCAGAAATATTCCCTGAAGAGTACACAACATTTTACGCAAGTTTCATAGCTATCGGACGAATGGTATATGAATGCATACGGGACTTTGTTGAAACGCTTTGCATGTCGGTGCTCATTTGTTGAATCTACTCGTACGCTATCTACTGTGAAATGTATTCACTAATTTTGAAACCTTCACATAAGTGTACACAACATCTCACCCAAGTTTCATCGCTATCGGACGAATGGTATATGAACACATACGGGACTTTGTTGAAACGCTTCGCGCATCGTCGCTCATTTGTTGAATCTACGCGTGCGCTACCTATTGTAAAATGGATTTACTAAGTCAGAAACCTTCCTTGGAGTGTACTCAACATCTCACCCAAGTTTCATCAAAATCGGATGAATGGTATATGAACGCATAGGAGACATACACACCCACAGACAGTCAGACAGACAGACAAACTATCACGTAAAATTGATTTTTATATATTACAAGCTGTACCCGGCATGCGTTGCAATGCCAATCAAAGAAAGTGTTGGCGTTGAAATTCTGTTTCTTGAAGTGCTTTTGGATACACTACATGTTAACTGCCTCTAAGCTATCGTAAAATGGATTTTCTAATTTAGAACCATTCGTGGAAGCGTGCACAACAACTTTCGAAAGTTTCATCGCCGTCACTCATTTGTTGAATCTACTCGTACGCTACCTGTTGTGAAATGGATTTACTAAGTCGAAACCCTTCCCTGGAGTGTACACAATAACTCATCAATGATTCATCGCAATCGGTTGAATTGTATATGCACGTATACGGGATTTTGTTTAAACGATTCGTGCGCTGTCACTCATTTGTTGAATCTACTCGTGCGCTACCTATTGAGAAATGTATTACTAAGTCGAAGCCCTTCCCTGGTGTGTACACAATAACTCATCAAGGTTTCATCGCAATCGAAGAATGTTATATGAACGCAATAGGGGATTTTGTTGAAACGCTTCGCGCGTCGTCACCCATTTGTTTCATCTACTCTTGCGCTACTTATTGTGAAATGGATTTACTAAGTCTCCTTCCCTGGCGGGTACACAATAACTGATCAATGTTTCATCGCAATCGGATGAATAGTATATGAACGCATACCTGATTTTGTTTAAACGATTCGTGCTCCGTCACTCATTTGTTGAATCTACTCGTGCGTTACCTACTGTAAAATGTATTTACTAAGTTAGAAACCGTCACGTAAGTGTCCACAACATCTCACCCAAGTTTCATCGCTATCGGACTAATGGGATATGAAGACATAGGGGACTGTATTGAAACGCTCCGCATGTCGTCGTTCATTTGTCGAATCTACTCGTGTGCTACCTACTGTGAAATGTATTTACTAAGCCAGAAACCTTCCTTGGAGTGTCCACCATATTTCACCCAAGTTTCACTGCTAACGGCAGAATGGTATATGACCTTATAGGGAATTTGTTGAAACGCTTCGCGCGTCGTCCCTCATTTGTTGAATCAACTTGTGCGCTGCATATTGTATAGTGGATTTACTAAGCCAGAAATTTTCCATGACGTGTACACAACATCTCACCCAAGTTTCATAGCTACGGTCGAATGGTACATGAATGCATACGGGACTTGGTTGAAACGCTTCGCGTGTCGTCGCTCATTTGTTGATTCTACTCTTGCGCTACATATTGTAATATGGATGTACTCAGCCAGAAACCTTCTCTGGAGTGTACACAACATCTCACCCAAGTTTCATCGCAATCGGATGAATGGTATGTGAACGTATACGGGACGTTGTCGAAACGCTTCGCGCGTAGTCACTCATTTGTTGAATATAAACGTGCGCTTCATATTGTAAAATGGATTTACTTAGCCAGAAACCTTTCCTGGAGTGTACACAACAATTCACCAAACATTTATCACTATCAGACGACTGGTATACGACTTTATACGGGACTTTGTTGAAACGCTTCGCGTGTCATCGCTCATTTGTTGAATCTACTGGTGTGATACCTATTGTAAAATGTATGTACTAAGCCAGAAACCTTCCCTGGAGTGTACACAACATCTCACCAAAGTTTCATCGCTATCAGATGAATGGTATATGAAATTATATGGGACTTTGTTGAAACGCTTCGCGCGCCGTTGCTCATTTGTTGATTCTACTCGTGCTCTACCTATTTTTAAAGGGATTTACTAAGCTAGAAACCTTCCCTGGAGTGCACACAAAATCTCAGCCTAGTTTCATAGCTATCGGACGAATGGTATATGAATGCATACGGGACTTTGTTGAAACGCATTGCGTGTCGTCGCTCATTTATTGAATCTACTTGTGCGCTATCTAATGTGAAATGTATTCACTAATTTTGAAACCTTCACGTAAGTGTACACAACATCTCACCCAAGTTTCATCGCTATCGGACGAATGGTATATGAACACATACGGGACTTTGTTGAAATGCTTCGCGCATCGTCGCTCATTTGTTGAATCTACGCGTGCGCTACCTATTGTAAAATGGATTTAGTAAGTCAGAAACCTTCCTTGGAGTGTACTCAACATCTCACCCAAGTTTCATCGCAATCGGACGAATGGTATATGAACGCATAGGAGACATACACACCCACAGACAAACTATCACGTTACATTGATTTTTATATATATAGATACCCTTGGAAAATAGCATGTAGACAAGATTCAAAATTTCGGGGTCGTAATGGATTCTTGTGAATGTGATTTAGAGGTTTTGCTATCAACATAACTTCCAGCGTTCATAAGGTTAACTTATTATTACAAAGCCAAGAAAACAACAGGATCTACTAACAAATGAAATTTAATAACTGAATCAAACATAAAACACTTAACGATAAACCACCCTTATATTGTTCACTCGCACGTGAACAGATCTGACACTGACCAGCCTGACGTACCATGATAACACGGCATGACAGCTGTCAAACAAGCATTGTGACTGCAATGTCACCTAATTCAAAGTAACAAAGAATACGGATCACAAGATCCAAATATAACAAAATAATCAAATAGTACAAGAATTTAATATTTATGAGCGACACGCGTTTTAAGACTAGTTTAAGTAATGAGCATTTTGACGGGCGCTCGTTTCCGACCAAAACAGTTGGTTCGGGAACGAACTCCGTACTGCGAAGGACGAATTACGGAAATGTGGGAACAACAATTACATATTTATATACACTACTGACATGCTCTAACCTTAGATTACCACAACCAAATACACGTGTGTATTATTTAAATTAAGGGCTGCGGAATTACCGTCTTATACCTTAAACACTAGGAAAGCATAACATGACATGAACAAGTTTGGCCGGTTGCCAAATTATATTTATAATGAATACAATGGCCTTGAAAATAAGAGCCAACAACAACAAAATACAAATTTTAATTTTCACGCCAGAAAAATTTGGCGTTTTAAAACAATGAACAAATAAGTCGTAGTAATGATAAAAGAAACTTGGATCGACAACATGGCAACTCCCCAAATTAAACCAAATAAAATAATCTTAACTCATTAGGCTTTAAAGCAAACATAACGTGTCATAACCGAGCTGGAGACAGCCGGGCCTGTTATCGCATCTCCGAGTGAGTGGCTGATTTCTTCCCCCACGTAGTAATTAGTGCCACGCTAAATATAGATTCTGGCCCATAGCCAGCTTCCAGCACCTTTGCAAATCGCCACCTGTTAAACGCGTACAAACAAAATATCACATTATCTCAAAACATCCTCTCAGGGATTTTTAAGAACACATCTCCATGTCAAACTTACCCCCAAGGGTAACTAATTTGCCGGAATGATGTCGTAGTCAAGGACAGGCTTTACCTTTCCTTATCATTACTTACACCCAAACACACGTGGCACTTTTCTCAAAGATCTCGTCGTAGCATGAATCAGCACACCCCTCAGATAAATGACACACAACATGTCCAAATGACAATAAAGAATTAATAACTGGAATCAGACTTAGCCCGAGTTATCAAAGCAACAAAACACTAATTTTCCCCCCACGTAGTAATTAGTTTAACATATCATTAATTCAGTCCATTTATCATTGTCGTTCCTAGGTTCTCATTCATGGCTACACTTTTTATTGATACGTTAATCATATGCGGCCATTTCGCTATAAGAATTACGTATACATAAGGACAACATTTAAGTTACAAAATTTACTGTACAACATAATTGTCACGCAATGCCAAAATTTACTACACGCATGTCAGTTAAGAAATCTAACCCTAAAATTTAAATTAAACCACACAAATAAAATCTGTACAAAGTTCCACACATCTCTCGCGATTCCCCTCGTCCAAAATCAATAAATCAATTTTTTAATACTCATCACTTAAACTGCTTTCCAGAGGCATTCCGCCTCGTCATCTCCCATCATTAGGCCTTTTAGCCCATAAAACTCATGGTAATGGAGGATGAAACTTGTTGTCTTCTCTCCATGGTCGTCATCTTGCTGCTGTTAAAACACAATTAAATTAAAGTTTTAAAACTGTTCTATCTGCGTTATGAGTATTTTATTTCCTCATATAGTCCTATGCAGAATCGTAGACTTTCCCTATTCTATGGCTAATTGCCATCTCACAATTCATGAAATTTATACTTCGTTGTCGACACACAACTAGAATTTTAAAACCATACCATCTTAAGGACGTCTTAAATGACTGTCGAAGAATAATTAGGAGTGCCCCGGTTCATCTCAGACATTTGTATATATACAGAAAGCCTAAAGTTTCAATGGTGGGAGAAAATAGCTCCTCAATATTTTAAATAATGGGCCTATAATTATGTGTGACCTCTCAAAAATCTTGTATTTTCTCACAGGTCGCGAATCTGCCGTCGAACACGCAAACCGATCGCTAGATCTTTTTATAACCGATTGGCGCGCAAACACACTGACGCTATGTTCTGGCGTCATGTTTTCTTATTGGTCAGATAAGTTGGCGTCGGAGTTCTGACCTTACAAATCCCGCCCTTATTTTCACGTCACGACACTTGTCCTCTCTCTCACTCCTTGCCTTGTACCCAGCATTTTGGCCTGTCGATGGTCACGTACGCCACAGCGTCATATCTGATTTTCTCAGAAATATAAGAATAGCATTGGTTGTGAAACTGTCGGTCGTTTCCAGCCAGCACGTAGCCCGTCTTACCAAGTCCAGATTACTTGCTACATCAATTCTATTCAAATATCCAGCATATCATGTATTTAGCATTTCCAGCATTTTTTAATAATATGAAACATTATTATTGGACACAATGATAAGGGTTCAATATATAGATTGCAAAATGTAACGCTGTTTTTGAAATGTTATTAAGGAAATCCAAAATCTAACTTATGACCCAACGAAGGCCGATTTCACCAGTTCTGCAAATCGAACAGAGGGTGATTTATACTATCAAGGACGTGACCCGTTGGATATTATAATTTTATATTATAATATTATCTTGTAGCAGTGACTTAAGAGCACTCAGGCCGAGCAGCCTTGTACCAAATGCTTAAAGCTTACACGTCCAAATGCAACTTATGTTTTACAAAAATTATCTGCTTGATAGCTCAAATGGCTTCAGAGATACGTGTACCCCAAGTTGGCAGTGGCCTGCTAAAATTATTTCGTAGATAAAAGTTTGAAAACACCCTGTGTGAGAATGGAATAAGATAGATGTATGTTTACTGTGTTAAATTAAACAAAATAACCTGCATAATGTACGGTCCACAATTAACTATCCCGTGAAAATTTAAGAAGGAGAAAAAGAAAAAAGTAAACGTAGCATGTAAAATGAAGAAAATATGGTTCCATGATTACACGGTCCCCTTTATGGCTTCTAAATGAGTCGTCCAGTTGCAAAACTCGTTTAATCCACTTGTGAATAAGAATCATTTTCATGAGAAACGTTTCTCTGGACTTTGCCTCGCGTATCTTTTGTGTTTGTTGTTTTCTACATTTTTATTTTTGCTTAGTGTGTTTATTTTTTGGTTTTGTGTTTGCTTTGTGATTTTGCTTTTGAATTTTACTTTTTGCTTTTCTTTCTTGGTTTTGCTTTTATGTTTGTTTTCTGCTTTTGCTTTTTTGAATTTTGCTTTTTGCTTTGTGTTTCTTGTTTTTTGTTTTCTGCTTTTGCTTTTGTTTTTGAATTTTTCTATTTGCTTCGTGTATTTTGTTTTTGGTTTTAAGTTTGTTTTCTGGTAAATCAAAATAAAACAAAATAAAATAAAACAGAATAAACAAAACAAAATCGAAATAAAACAAAACAAAATAAAATAAACAAAACAAAGTAAAAACAAAATAAAATAAAACAAAACAAAGTAAAAACAAAATAAAATAAAACAAAACATAACAAAAAACAAGACAAAAATTGAATAAAACCATTTAAAACAAAATAAAACGAAATAAAATAAAACAAAACAAAATTAAACTAAACTAAACAAAACAAAATGAAACAAAATAAATAAAATAAAATAAAATAATTAAATAAATAATTTTACGACATGATCCTCATTCACAGGTGGATTAAATGTGTTTTCCAACTGGACGACTCAAATACGAACGCTATAGTGACTGTCGACAGGCCTTACCCTGGTATGTGCTGTACATTCACCGCTGATTAATAATTCCTGTGATGTACCATCCATATTTCATTCATGCTATTCCATTAGTCACGCTGGGTGTGGTGAGCCCATTGTAATAACACACTTAAATTACATCATCGTCTATCTTGTAGAATGCGGTGTGAAATCTGTGGGTACTCTCTGGGTAAATGGTGGAGAGAAAGAGAACTAGGTCTTCCGGTAACTAACAAGAAGTTCCGCGAAGAACTATGCAGCCTACTTTTCATGCCAATGATTATTCTACAGTATATGAACCTATCTAGAATAATGACGAAATTAAGTTGGTAATATCGAAATATCTAATTAGTTCAAAATATACCTGGTATAATGTAGCCTAATAGAGCACTACATTTGGCAGCCCTGGCGACTGAATATATTCTTAGTTCAATCTCTTAAGGTACAGAATGCAAAATTTGGTTGAAGTCCAATGGACGTTACATGCAGTTAGACACTGGATCTATCAGCACGCGTAAAAGCATGTTGCCAAGAATACCATGCGTGTGCTGGTCAGAAATAATCTGAAATATTATGATATCTTCTTGTGCCAATTTTGGATGAAATCCATTTGTTAGTATAGAAGTTGCATGTATTTTAAAATTGGACATATCAGCAGGCATAGAATCATGTTGGCAGCACTGCCTTGTATTCATTACTCCAAATTAATCTAGAATGTCAGGTGCTATACGTGTGCAAAGTATAGAGCTGTTGGCTTGCATACTTTCTGGTATATTGATATTAGTGTAAAATAAATATAGACAGCATTTATTAACAGTTGGCAGCCCTGATTGCTCTTAACAATACAAAATTTGGTTGAAATCCAATTGATAGTGTAGCAGTTATATGCATTTAAACATTGGACCTATCAGAAGGCTTAAAATTATTTTGGCAACACTGTCATGGTTGGCCTCCTGGAAATTAAACAGAAATAGTATTATCTACATGTGTGCCAATTTTGGAATAGCTCCCATGCATACCTTGCAAGATATCCAACATGGAGCTCAAATTTCTAGTGCGATTTTTCAGCAGTTGGTAGCACTGACATCATTTTCAAATATGGACGTGAGATATTCCGGTGCACATCTTCACTCATACTAAATTTGGTTTTGATTGCTGCAGCCGTTTAGGAGTTGATAGGGGGGGGGGGACACACACACAGCCAGACAGACCGACAGACAGAAGGACAGACAGACAGACAGACACACATTTTCCCGGATCGATCTCATAAGTCTACTTTTTCCTCATTTTTGCAAAATGTGAAAAGTAGGCTAACTAAGATCTCAAGCTTTGAATTTGATAACCAACAAGAAGTTCCGTGACGAACCCAAGAGCCTACTTTTCTTAAAATTAAAGGTTCAGGCCAATGATTAATCTATATGATCTAGAAGAATGACGAAATTAAGTTGGTAATATCGAAATTTCTAATTAGTTCAAAATACAGTATACCTGTCATAATGTAGCCTAATAGAGCACTGCTGTTGGCAGCCCTGGTGACTGAACACATTCTTAGTTCCGTCTCTTAAGGTACAGAATACACAATTTGGTTGAAGTCCAATGGATAACATGGGCGTTACATGCAGTTATACATTGGATCTAACAGTGCGCGTAAAATCATGTTGGCAACAATGCCATGCATGTGTTGGTCAGAAATAATCTGAAATAATCTGATCTATTGTTTTGCCAATTTTGAATGGAATCCATTAGTTAGTATAGAAGTTACATGCATTTTAAAATTGGACCTATCAGCAGGCTTAGAATCACGTTGGCAGTACTGACGTAGGCTATATTAGTCTCTCCAAATTAATCTATAAGTAGAATGCCAGGTACTATACGTGTGCAAAGTTTAGAGCTATTGGCTTGCATACTTTCTGATATATTGATATTAGTATAACAAAAATAGAGACAGCTTTTACTATCAGTTTGGGCCGATAGCCTAGATGTTAGGCCCCTTAAAACAACAATTATCATCATCATTACTATCAGTTGGCGGCTCTGGTTGCTGTTACGAATACGCATAGTCAACTCTTTAATGGTACACATAGCACGTACGAAATTTGGTTGAAATCCAAATGATAGTATATAAGTTACATGTATTTAAAGTTGGACCTATCAGCAGGCATAGAATCATGTTGGTAGCACTGACGTATATTAGTTACTCCAAATAATTATAGAATGTCAGGTACTATACGTGTGCATAGTTTAATGCTGTCGGCTTGCATAATTTCTGATATATTGGTATTTGAATAAAATAAAATAAGAACATTCATTAACAGTTGACAGCCCTGGTGACTCATAAGAATACTTATGTACACATAGTACACACGAAATTTGGTTGAATTCCAATTTATAGTGTAGAAGTTATATGCATTTAAAAATCGGACCTCTCAGCAGGCTTAGAATCATTTTGGCAACACTGACATGTATGGCCTCCTGGAAATTAAACTGAAATATTATTATCGATACGTGTGCCAATTTTGAAATAGCTCCCATGCATACTTTCCAAGATATCCAACATGGAGATCAAATTTCAATTGCGATTTTTCAGCAGTTGGTAACACTGACAATATTTTCAAATACGGCATTGAAATATTCAGGTATAGATCTTTACTCATACCAAATTTTGTTTCGATTGTTGCAGCCGTTTAGGAGTTGATAGG
This sequence comes from Meconema thalassinum, assembly GCA_946902985.2. NCBI lineage: Eukaryota > Metazoa > Arthropoda > Insecta > Orthoptera > Tettigoniidae > Meconema > Meconema thalassinum. The sequence goes on from OX336388.2 coordinate 613,755,953, forward strand.
GGGTATACACACACAGACAGACAGACAGACAGACAGAAGGACAGACACATTTTTTCCCGGATCGATCTCATAAGTCTACTTTTTCCTCATTTTTGCAAAATGTGAAAAGTAGGATAATAATACGTGAGTTGATTGTCCCATCATAGAATAGACTAACGTTTTCAAATAACTGATAATGGGGGTAATAATACCCATTAAAATGTGGGTACATTCGAGTTCACCAACGGAAATTCATTTTTGTTGATTTTAACTATAAATGTCATGACAGTCTAAGAAATCACCCCTACGGATGTTTTTCTTGTGGTCTTATCTACACGTGTGCCACATTTCATCAAGATTTGGGAGTTAACATTCACGAGATTTCATTGTACGCTGAGATGGCTGTATCATCGGTGAGTGATAGAAGAATTAAGAACTAAATTATGGAGCATGAGGATAATGGATATAAACTGCCATAATACACAATACAAACTTTATTAAAATCCTATAACCTGTCAAGCATTATTGAATAACTCCCCCGAACCTGCCACCTTATGGATGGTTTGAACACGATAAAGTGTTTTCTTGCAGCTGCATAGGAAAACACGTTTCATTTATGCGTCAGGAATGCATTTCAAATTAAGCATGCACTCGGCCCCGTTGGAAACAAAAGGAATTGAAAATAGCGTAGAAGAAAGATTACTGAACAGTTCATGTCTGGCGGCGTTTCTATAATTACCCGAACCTTTGACTCCTCCTCCACCACTGCAGCTTGTACAGGATCGCGTTCGGTTTTCATAAACCGCTTCGTGGAGTTCATACGCCTATGTGGCTGCAAGGAACGGCATTCACAGAAAAAGATATCTAGAGCAAATCGGTAAAGAACGCTTTATTGTACTACGAAACCCAATGATCAATAATTGAAGAGTCGGATTCCAAGACGTATATTAAACTCCCGCTAATCTGGCCATTTCTTGAACATATGGTTGCCGAATTAGACGAGGAATGAAGCTGTTAGAGCGTAGCCTATAACACAACTAGTAGTTCCGTGAAGAACTAAGGCCTATTTTCATATTATCCCGCTTATGTTAATTGCATCTATCAACATAAACAATTTCAGTTGGATTGCTGTAATATATTCGCAGATATTGACAGCAGTCTAATACTTCGGATGGTCGCCATGTTTTTTTTTTTATCTATGTAGGTCTTAGACTAATGTACTATTACATGAAGATTATTGTGTATGTGTCGTATCTAAACTTCAATCACATGATTAGGACACAAGAAGTAAAAACGAGATTTTAATATTCGCACAGCTGCCATCTGTGGTTGTGAAAACAATTGAAATAAATTAGATGCCAGTGGATTAACATTTATATAAGCATATACCGTACCGAGTTTCACTGCACTCAGATGATTCAATCGCGAGAAATGTCCATTTAAATATTTGTACTTCGCATAGACGCCACGTTGGAGTTGTGCTCACCAGGTTATTGAAAGTCCTATAGTTTAACTCATGTTCATAGCATCTATCAACATACAAAATTTCAGTTTGATTGCCGGCATAGATTAATAGATATTGAGAACCATCTAAATATTTCGGATGGTCGCCATGTTGAGTTTTTACAGGCCATAGAGTTATGTACTATTAGATAACGATTATTACGTACGTTCATTATTCAAACGTTCATTTAGATCGCATGATCAATACACAAGAAATAAAAACTTAATTTTAAAATTTTGCACAGCTGCCATCATGAGGTTATATAAACAATTGAACGAAATTAGATGCCAGTGCATTGCAATGTGTATAAAGATTTGTTGTACCAAATTTCATTGCTATTGGATGGTTAAATGGCTAGAAAAGTCTATTTAAAAGCATCAAATTAGTTTGGCCGCCATGTTGGTTTTGTAGTTACATAGTTTTTGAAAGCCTCATAGGTAAACATCTAGTAGTACCCTTTATCACCGTACAAAAGTTGAGGGTGATATCGGTAATAGTTGAGGAGATATTGAATGCTGGTGAAATATTTCGCACAGACGCCATGTTGGATTCGTGAGACGTAATAACATTTGAATGGAACGGCCAGGGTCGATCAAAATGGTGCTATGACCTTACCGAGTTTTATTGAAATCACTCCTTCCGTTTAGAAGTTATTAGAAGGGGACACACACATAAGCACGCAAACACACACACACACGGACAAGCCTTTTTTTTTTTTAATGAAAATGGGCAAATAATAATGCAATCCACGTAGATGGGAGTTTGAGCATGAAAATATACCATAGATGTATCGCCAAGGGAAAATCAGAGTGTCCCACTATAGCTCAGTGATCAAGAGTGCCGACGCTCAAATCCGGAGGGCATCGATTTCAATCTAGCTGGAGTAAGTTATGTTACGGGGACCTAACGGGGTCTATATAGCTTCGTGCATGTTTTAACACAGTTTTTTTGTTGTTGAAAATATAGCTTCTCCTTTTAATAACAAACACATTCTTTTCAAAAGTATCATGTTAAAGTTTGTAAATTATGACTTTATATAATGTCTGAAAGTTTAAAGATTGTAAGTTGATTATGTTTTGATAAAACAGCTTTCAGATTTCTTGAGTGAATTCCTGGCCCGTATGAGGGACTGTCTGGGTTGTCTTGCATCTAATTCTCTAGTCTTATTCTCACTCCTCTCCTGCATTGTCTTAACACTTGATACTGTCCTTTAAAGCACTTTCAGCCGTTTTATAATTCTGAATAGATCACAACAGTGCAGCCAATGTCATAAATACCCATTACAGTCTTGTTATATCTACATTAATTTACCATTTTTGGACGGGAATGTGAAGAAGAATCCACGGAAACGTGTATTGTCGCTGTGAACAACGAAGTCGGCGGCTTCGGTGGCGTAGTCGGTAGGATGCTGAGCTTCTATGCCCAAGATAGCGGGTTCAAACCCGGCCGAAGCCGTCGGATTTTTAAGAGCGTTAAAAATCCCTCAGTATGCCTTCCTTCGGAGGGAAGTAAAGCCGGCGGTCCCATGTCATATATTTATGGCATGTTAAAGAACCTTTCACTAATTGCACCTGTGTGAAGCTAAATTGGGTAGGTTAAGAATGTAAACAACGCTCTTAGGTTTCTACGTTCGTTGCCAAGAGCCGACTGCGGTGGCGTCTAGTAGCTAAGTTCTGAACTTGGCCTAGTAGTCGCTGACGGTGGCGCTAGGCGGCAAAATTAGGAAGTATTTGAAAAATTCTAAGTTGCAGTACTTAAATTAAAAACAGATAACGCACACTAATACAGTCATCACAATTAACACCGGTTATCAGACAGATTCTACACACACCCAAAGTACACGGGGCTACATGACCGCGTTGTCGCAGCCCCTAAACTTAAGAACCAACCAACCAACAACGAAGTCCTCATGCGGTGTTGTCTTGGCAGTGTCATTTTAAGAACATATAAGCAAGATAATGACCATGAATAACAGCTTAAATTAAATAATAAGGTCTGCAGATTTCTATGGTTTGGCGGCTTTTGTGGCGTAGTTGGTAGCATGCTGAGCTTCTGTGTCCAAGATCACGGGTTCAAACCCGGCCGAGGACTTCGGATTTTTTAAGAGCGTTAAAACCCCTCAGTATGCCTTCCTTCGGAGGGGAGTCAAGTCGGTGGTCCCATGTCATAGATTTATGCCATGTAAAAGAACCTTCCACTAATTACACATGTGTGAGGCTTAATTATTTGTTAGATTTGACTAACGCTCTTAGGATCCAACGTTCGTCACCAGGAGCCGACTGCGGTGGCATCTAGTAACTAAGTTCACAATTAGTAGTCATTGACGGTGGAGTTTGGTGGCAAAAGTAGAAACTACTTGAATAATTGAATGTCTACAATCCTTACTTGAATTAAAAACAGAGAACACACACTAATACAGTCATCACAATTAACACCGGTTATCAGATCGTTTCTACACACACCCAAAGTACACGGGGCTACATGACCGCGTTGTTACAGCCCCTAAACTGAGGAAACAACCAACCAGATTTCTGTGGAATCAAAAACTGAAAATCACATTTTTTGGCAACTCTGACCCTACCGGGTTCCCAATCCACCTACTGTGCATGGCTTGCAATATTTGTTAATTTCACGATCTAATAGCTTAAGCTCACCGTTTCTCAAACATTTTGCATCATGAGACCTGCATTTCACATCACTAACTGTCTGAAGAGATGTTTAAGAGTTTATGAACTTTTGAAAATAATGACTGCGTGGAGACCATTACAAGAAGAGAGCATTGTCAACACGTGGCAGCTATTTGTCATACAGTGTCATAGAGAATCATATGTAGTACACAATGTACACGTCCCCACCTGTCGTCACTGTCTTCCACAAGCACATAAATATAAACGAGTCATACAAATGACTTTTGAAAACAGTTTCTCTACAGATTTGGGAAAGATAAACACACATATTGGTCGGTTGGATGGTTGGTTTCCCAGCTTTGGAGCCCCGTGTATATTGGGGGTGCGTAGAATCTATCTGATAACCGGTGTTAATTGTGATGGCTGTATTAGTGTGTGTTATCTGTTTTCAATTCAAGTAAGAATTTTTTCAAGTAGTTCCTACTTTTGCCACCAAACCCCACCGTCAACGACCACTAGTTCGTAACTTGGTTACCAGATGCCATTGCAGTCGGCTCCTGGCGACGAACGTCGGAACCTAAAAGCCATTGTCAAATGTTTAAACTATCAGCTTCACACAGGTGTAATTAGTGGAATGTACTTTAACATGCCATAAATCTATGACATGGGACTGCCGGCTTTACTTCCCCTCTGAAGGAAGGCATACTGAGGGATTTTTAACGCTCGTAAAATCCGACGACTTCAGCCGGGTTTGAACCCGCGACCTTGGGAACAGAAGCTCAGGATACTACCAACTACGCCACCGAAGCCGCAAACACACATATTGACTGACCAACAGGCTTAAACGAAATTTTCGCATGCTGAAAAGGTTTGTAACATTGACAGTGGGAATGTAAGATCTTGTAAGCCACCAATAAACATGTTTTTAGCCTATTTTCATTTTATGAAAAAAACAAGATGTTCAGTAAAGAACATATAGCCTACTTTCTCCTAAATGCATGGGTATTGTTATAACTCTTTGTCCTTTTCAAGGAGTATGATTGAATATTGGCTGTAGTAGCTTGTTGAAATACAACGTGCTATATGGATATTAAACATGAATATGAGGTGCCCTTTGCTAGTGCTAACTCTGTACCAAATTTCGTTCAATTCGGTTTCACCGTGTTTGTATTGATAGGGGGAATCGATTTGCACACATACTTGGCCACCATCTGCAAACTATTGGGCTGATGTTCTTGCAGTTTGGTCAGAATATGTTTCCCACATAAAGATATGGTGTTGCAAAATTTGGTAGAGACTAGATTATTAGGTTGGTCGTAATTACATTTTAGCTTTTAACATTTGGGTGGCCGCGATTACGTTTCCGTCAAGATAGCGGTGATATAAAACATGACACTGAGGTGCCCTTTGCTAGTGCTACCTCCGTACCAAATTTCGTTCATTCGGTTCCACCGTGTTCGAATTAATAGGGGGAATCAATTTTGACATAAAGATGGCCGCCATCCGCAAACTATTAGGCGAATGACCTATTAGATTGGTCAAAGGATGCTCCCTCCTTAAAGGTATGTAGTTGCAAAATTTGGTAGAGATCGGATGATTAGGTTAATCGTAATTTGATTTAAGCTTCGAACATTCGTGTGGCCGCCATTACGTTTCAGTCAAGATGGCGGCGATATAAAACATGACACTGAGATGCCCTTTGCTAGTGCTACCTCTGTACCAAATTTCGTTCCATTCGGTTCCACCGTGATCGAATTAATAGGGGGAATCAATTTTGACATAAAGATGGCCGCCATCCGCAAACTATTAGGCAAATTACCTATTAGATTGGTCGAAGGATGCTCCCTCCATAAAGGTATGTTGTTGCAAAGTTTGGTAGAGATCGGATGGTTATGTTAGTCGTAATTTAACTTAAGCTTTGAACATTTGTGTGGCCGCCATTACGTTCCTGTCAATATGGCGGCGATATAAAACATGACACTGAGATGCCCTTTGCTAGTGCTACCTCTGTACCAAATTTCGTTCCATTCGGTTTCACCGTGTTTGAATTAATAGGGGGAATTGATTTTCACACAAAGATGGCCGCCATCCGCAAACTGTTAGGCTAATGACCTACACATTTGGTCAAAGGATGCTTCCTCTATAAGGGTATGTTGTTGCAAAATTTGGTAGAGATCGGATGATTAGGTTAATCGTAATTTGATTTAAGCTTTGAACATTTGTGTGGCCGCCATTACGTTTCCGTCAAGACGGCGGCGATATAAAACATGACACTGAGGTGCCTTTTGTTTGTACTACCTCTGTACCAAATTTCGTTCCGTTCGGTTGCACCGTGTTCGAATTAACAGGGGGAATCGATTTTCACACAAAGATGGCCGCCATTCGCAAACTATTACGCTGATGACCTATTAGTTTGGTCAAAGCATGCTCCCCCCATAAAGGTATGTTGTAGCAAAATTTGGTAGAGATCGGATGTTTAGGTTATTCGTAACTTGATTTAAGCTTTGAACATTTGTGTGGCCGCCATTACGTTTCCGTCAAGACGGCGGCGATATAAAACATGACACTGAGGTGCCTTTTGTTTGTATTACCTCTGTACCAAATTTCGTTCCATTCGGTTGCACCGTGTTCGAATTAATAGGGGGAATCGATTTTCACACAAAGATGGCCGCCATCCGCAAACTATTACGCTGATGACCTATTGGATTGGACAAAGGATGCTCCCTCCATAAAGGTATGTAGTTGCAAAATTTGGTAGAGATCTGATGATTAGGTTAATCGTAATTTGATTTAAGCTTTGAACATTCGTGTGGCCACCATTACGTTTCAGTCAAGATGGCGTTGATATATAACATGACACTGAGGTGCCCTTTGCTAGTGCTACCTCTGTACCAAATTTCGTTCATTCGGTTCGACCGTGTTCGAATTAATAGGGGGAATCAATGTTGACATAAAGATGGCCGCCATCTGCAAACTATTAGGCTAATAACCTATTAGATTGGTCAAAGGATGCTCCCTCCATATAGGTATGTTGTTGCAAAGTTTGGTAGAGATCGGATGGTTATGTTAGTCGTAATTTAACTTAAGCTTTGAACATTTGTGTGGCCGCCATTACGTTTATGTCAATATGGCGGCGATATAAAACATGACACTGAGATGCCCTTTGCTAGTGCTACCTCTGTACCAAATTTCGTTCCATTCGGTTTCAACGTGTTTGAATTAATAGGGGGAATTTATTTTCACACAAAGATGGCCGCTATCCGCAAACTATTAGGCTAATGACCTATTCATTAGGTCAAAGGATGCTTCCTCTATAAGGGTATGTTGTTGCAAAATTTGGTAGAGATCGGATGATTAGGTTAATCGTAATTTGATTTAAGCTTTGAACATGTGTGTGGCCGCCATTACGTTTCCGTCAAGATGGCGGCGATTCAAAACATGACACTGAGGTGCCTTTTGTTAGTACTACCTCTGTACCAAATTTCGTTCCATTCGGTTGCACCGTGTTCGAATTAATAGGGGGAATCGATTTTCACACAAAGATGGCCGCCATCCGCAAACTATTACGCTGATGTCCTATTAGTTTGGTCAAAGGATGCTCCCTCCATAAAGGTATGTTGTTGCAAAATTTGGTAGAGATCGGATGATTAGGTTAGTCGTAATTTGATTTAAGCTTTGAACATTTGTGTGGCCGCCATTACGTTTTCGTCAAGATGGCGGCGATATAAAACATGATACTGAGGTGCATTTTGTTAGTACTACCTCTGTACCAAATTTCGTTCCATTCGGTTGCACCGTGTTCGAATTAATAGGGGGAATCGATTTTCACACAAAGATGGCCGCCATCCGCAAACTATTGCGCTGATGACCTATTGGTTTGGTCAAAGGATGCTCCCCCCATAACGGTATGTTGTTGCAAAATTTGGTAGAGATCGGATCATTAGGTTAGTCGTAATTTGATTTAAGCTTTGAACATTTGTGTGGCCGCCATTACGTTTCCGTCAAGATGGCGGCGATATAAAACATGACACTGAGGTGTCCTTTGCTAGTGCTACCTTTGTACCAAATTTCGTTCAATTCGCTTTCACCGTGTTCGAATTGATAGGGGGGGACAGACATTCAGAGTACACACACTCACACACACACAGACACACACACACACACACAGACTCACACACACATACACACACACACACACACACAGACTCACACACACACATACACACACACAGACAGACACACTTTTTTCGCCCTGTGTTGATCTCATAAGTCTACTTTCATTTTTTGCAAAAATCTAAAGTAGGCTAATAGGCTTATGAGATCACCTTTTGTCCGTGTGTTTGTGCGTGTGTGATGGTGTGTGTGTGTGTGTGTCCCCTAATAACTTCTAAACGGCCAGAGCGATTTCAATGAAACTCTGTAGGATCATAGCACCATTCTGGCCGACCACGACCGTGCCCTTTAAATTATATTATCTCTCACCAATCCAACATGGCGGCAGTGCGAAATATTTCACCAGCATTCAGTATCTCCGAAACTGTTACCGATATCACCCTAAAATTGTGTACGGTGATAAAGAGCACTACTAAAAGTTCACCTATGACACTTTCAAAAACCTTGTAACTACAAAACCAACATGGCGACCAAGCGAAGTTGAGACATTTAAATAGACTTTTCTCGCGATTTAACGATCCAAACGTAATGCAACTTGGTACAGAAAATGTTTATACACATTGTAATGCACTGGCATCTAATTTAGTTCAATTGTTTACATAACCTAAAAATGGCGGCTGTGCGAAATATTTCACCAGCATTCTATATCTCCGAAACTATTACAGATATCACCCTGAAATTTTGTACGGTGATAAAGGGCACTGCTACAAGTTTATCTATGGAATTTTCACAAACCTCTAAAGTACAAAACGAACATGGCGGCCAAGCGAATTTGAAACATTTTAATAGACTTTTCTCGTTATTGAACTCTCTGAGCGCAGTGAAATGTGGTACAGTAAATGTTTATACATATTATAATGCACTGGCATCTAATTTAGTTCATTTATTTACATAACCTCAAGATGGCGGCTGAGCAAAATTTTAAAATAAAGTTTTTATTTCTTGTGTCGTAATCATGTGATCGAAGTGAAAGTTTGAATAATGAACCTAGGTAATAATTTTCCTTTAATGGTAGGCCTACATAACTCTATGGCCTATACATACAACAATCCAAAATGGCGAGCATCCGAAATATTTAGACGGTTCTCAATATCTACGAATCTTTTACAGCAATTATGCTGAATTGTTTGTGTTCATAGAGGCTATGAACATAAGTCCTCCTATAGGACTTTCAGTAACCTGGTGAGCACAAATCCAACATGGTGGCGATGCAAAGTATACATATTTAAATGGACGTTTCTCGCTATTTAACCATCCGAGTGCAGTGAAACTTTGCTCGTTAGATGCTTATACAAATATTAATCCACTGGCATCTAATTTATTTCAATTGTTTTCATAACCACAAGATGCCAGCTGTGCGAAATTTTAAAATCTCCTTGTTACTTCTTGTGTTCTGATTATGCGATTGAAGTTTGAATATCACACGTACACAATAATCTTCATGTTTTTTGTTTTTGTTTTTTTGGTCCTGTGGCCTCCTCAGAGGCCGAGTGCAGGTCTTTCTAATCGACGCCCGTGGGCGACCTGTGCGTCGGGATGGAATAGATGAAGATGAATGAAACTGGGCAAGGATGTGGAAGGAATCGGCCGTGGCCTATCAGAAGGTACCGTCCCAGCATTTGCCTGGTGTTGAAAATGGGAAACCACGGAAAACCATTTCAAGGACGGCCGACGGTGGGGCTCGAACCCACGCGTCTACCGAGTCAGCAGAGAGCTTGGTCCCATTACCTAACGCTGCGCTTTAGCCAGCTGAGCCACTGCTGTCGGTAATCTTCATGTAATAGTACATAAATAAAAATCCAACCTGCGAACCATCTGAAATATTTAGGCGGTTCTCAATATCTACGAATCTATCACGACAAATTGAAATTTTGTATGTTGATAGAGGCAATTAACATGAGTGGGATATATGAAAATAGGCTGTATAGTTCTTCACGGAACTACTTGTTTTAAAATCACTTAATCTCTCAACTCGGTTTCACGGACTCGCCGAGGGATCATTCCTCTACTGTCGCAAGGACATTGCCTGGGAGCTGAACACACTTTTCCAGCAGATGCCATTGGAGGTGGTGGCCGATGGCCCAAGCGACCGCTAACTTGGGTCTAATTGGGGAGGGGCCAGTGAAGGGATTTTAGAAGCAAATCGGCCGAGATGGGATTCGAACCAGTCCTGAAAATGGTTTTCGCCGTTTCCCATTTTAACCACCAGGCAAATGCCGGGACCGTTCCTTTCCTTGCGCTGGCAAAGGAATGATCCCTCGCAGAGTCCGTTGGTTAAGTGGAGCATGGAGGATAAGCCTTTAAAAACAAGATGTTCAATAAAGAACATAATAACCTACTTTCTCCTAAATGAAAATGGAAATGAAATGTTGTTTGAAGAGGCCTAACGCCTAGGTTATCGGCCCCTAATGATTTGGGTGATTGTGCAAATGATGAAATGGAAACTACTGCTACAAATATTATTACTAACTACAGACTTATAATTAACTTGAAGAAATTTGAAACAAAACTGAATGATGGAAATAAGGGACAGGAGGTAAAGAGATGTCCTCAACCCTCGAAGAACGAGGATTGAGAGGCTTGGAAGGAAATTGAGTCATGAAAGGCAGATAGGAAAGGTGAAAGGAAAGAGAGGCCGCTCCAAATCAGTGTAACAAGTGGAAATCGGAACCAGCTCAGGAATCACTTGGGGTCGCCAACTACAGCTGTGAGCCCTTGAGGGTGTAACACTATCCAGGGTGCACAATAAATCGTGGGGGCTACATACACACTACCATTTTAAGGCCTCATGAAGATGGGGGAAAATAATGAAAAAGAGAAGGTCTGACTCCTCGAAGGAAGAGGGAATCGGGAAAGATGAGACAAGGGCTAATTAAGGCGGGAAAGTGAAAGACACCCTAGGCCTCAGATAACGTAATACCGTCGTGTTCGTAATATAATAACTTTATTGGATTTACGACTCTTTTAACTACTGCAGCTTATAGAGGCGCCGGGGTGCCAGAATATTGCGCCGAAGGGAATCTTTAACGTGCCAGTAAATCTACTAACACGGCTCCCTCAAGTTTGCGCAACCTCAAATGCCAACTGACTGGGCCAGGATTTGATCCTGGAACCTTAGGTACAACAGGCGAGAACGATACCGTTGAACCACGCAGCCAGTCAGGTTCGGAAGAGAACAAGAGTTGACCAACGGAGGTCGAAAGGAAAGAAAGCAGACAGGAGCCTGGCACAAGTAAGTGGAAGCAATGCTGGACTCAGCTGGGATCCCGTGGTCGCCAATCCACGTCCAACTACTCGTGAGTCCCTGGGGGATGAAGAGATGTTGAAAGGTCCGAAGAAGAAGAAAAAGAAGAAGAAGAGGCAGACGTTTACAACCGAGGTGTTGAGCGGTGTTTGTCATATATATTCAGTGTGTTATGTACACGTTGTGCACCTGCCTCGCTGCCAACTTGTTAACGTCCTTCTCCAACACATAAATTAAACTTACTGTGCAGTCTAGTGCCACCAAGAAAAAATGCTCAGCTATTTGTTTAACAGAGGCAAAAAGACGTGCAGCTAGAAGAACAAGTTTGTTTTCCACATGGAAATAAATCACTTAAATTAGTAATTTATTTTAATTATAAGCTGACATGGTAATTCTACTGACATTGTTCAACAAAGGGAAGAGGTGGACATTATTCAGCGTATTGAGCCCAATACATAAAGTAACATCACTTAATTTCTTTACTGATATGCAAATTCAGGACGTTGTCGACAGTTAATATTGTTGTTTGTGTATGATCACTTGTGTATGCAGAACGTTATTTTGAAATAAGGCCATCTTAATTATTGAGTTAATAGTTACTTTATGACATGCTTATTAGAGGTTGATAATTAACAATTAAAGTACACAGAAATATCGATTGTACCATTTGTCTTGTTCCTATTGTGTGTTGGAGCTGTTTATAATAAAGTTAGTGCACATGGAACATCGATTATCATTTGTCTGATATAAGGGCTTGTCGATCTTAGTTTAAAAATTTGTGTATCCAAGAGGACAGTGCTTTGGAAATCATAAAAGAACCGAGGTTATTATTAGCCTACTTTTCACATTTTGCAAAAATGAGGAAAAAGTAGTCTTATGAGATCGGGCAAATGTGTGTCTGTCTGTCTGTCTGTCTGTCTGTCTGTCAGTCAGTCTGTCTGTCTGTCTGTCTGTCCTTCTGTCTGTCTGTCTGTCTGGCTGTGTGTGTGTCCCCCCCTATCAACTCCTAAACGGCTGCAGCAATCAAAACCAAATTTAGTATGAGTAAAGATGTGCACCGGAATAGCTCACGTCCATATTTGAAAATGATGTCAGTGCTACCAACTGCTGAAACAACGCACTAGAAATTTGAGCTCCATGTTGGATATCCTGCAAGGTATGCATAGGAGCTATTCCAAAATTGGCACACATGTAGATAATACTATTTCAGATTAATTTCCAGGAGGCCAACCATGACAGTGTTGCCAAAATAATTTAAAGCCTTCTGATATGTCCAATGTTTAAATGCATATAACTTCTACACTATCAACTGGATTTCAACCAAATTTTGTATGTAATATCTGTACATAAACAGATATGACTGAGCGTATTCTTAGGAGCCATCAGGGCTGCCAACTGTTATTAATTGCTCTCTCTATTTTTTTTATCCAAATACCAATATATCAGAATGTGTGCAAGCCGACAGCTTTAAACTATGCACACGTATAGTACCTGACATGTTTGATTAATTTTGGAGTAACTTATATACGTCAGTTCTACCAACATGATTCTAAGCCTGCTGATAGGGCCAATTTTTAAATACATGTAACTTCTATACTATCAGTAGGATTTCATCCAAATTTCGCATGTGCTATGTGTAACATATCAGATATGACTATAAGTATTCTTCAGTGCAATCAGGGCTGCCAACTGTTAATAAATGCTGTCTATATTTTTTACCCTAATATCAATATATCAGAAATTATGCAAGCCAACAGCTCTATACTTTGCACGCGTATAGCACCTGACATTCTAGATTAATTTGGAGTAATTAATACAAGGCAGTGCTGACAACATGATTCTATGCCTGCTGATATGTCCAATTTTAAAATACATGTAACTTCTATACTAACAAATGGATTTCATCCAAAATTGGCACAACAAGATATCATAATATTTCAGATTATTTCTGACCAGCACACGCATGGTATTGTTGGCAACATGCTTTTACGGCTGCTGATAGATCCAGTGTCTAACTGCATGTAACGTCCATTGGACTTCAACCAAATTTTTATTCTGTACCTTAAGAGATGGAACTAAGAATATATTCAGTCACCAGGGCTGCCAACTCTAGTGCTCTATTAGGCTACATTATACCAGGTATATTTTGAACTAATTAGATATTTCGATATTACCAACTTAATTTCGTCATTATTCTAGATAGGTTCATATTCTGTAGAATAATCATTGGCATGAAAAGTAGGCTGTATAGTTCTTAACGGAACTTCTTGTTTTTACTAATGTATTCTAGTGTGTGTTAATAACTTGCCTGATATTTTTCACTATGAGGGCTTCGGTGGCGTATTTGGTAGCATGCTAAGCTTCTACGCCCAAGGTTGCGGGTTCAAACCCGGCCGAAGTCGTCGGATATTTTAAGAGCGTTAAAAGTCCCTCAGTATGCCTTCCTTCGGAAGGGAAGTAAAGCAGGAGGTCACATCTCATAGATTTATGGCATGAAAATGGACCTTCCACTAACTTCACTTGTGTGAAGCCAAAATTTTGTAGGTTAGAATTGATAACGCTATATTAGTTCAAACGTTCACCACCAGGTGCTAGCTGCAATGGCATCTAGTAGCCAAGCCCGCAGTTAGGTGTCGTGGATGGTAGCATTTGGTAGCAAAAATAGGAACTACTTGAAAATTGATCTATGCAAGTCCTTATCTGGCCGGCCCCGTGGTATTGGGGTAGCGGGCCTGCCTCTCACCCGGAGGCTCCGGGTTCGATCCCCGGCTCCGTCAGGGATTTTAAAACTGACGTGAGGGTTGGAATGGGGTGCACTCAGCCTCGTGAGGACAATTGAGTAGCTGCCTGATAGTGAGACAGCGCCCCGATCACGAATACCAAGATTAACGGTCGAGGGGACCCGACGCGCTGATCACGCATCACCCCAATATCTGCAGGCCAAATGGCTGGGCAGCAGTCGCTTGGTCCGCCTTAGCCCGTCATGGGCTGTATAGTGCCAGGGGTTGACTTTTTGTTGTTGTTGTAAGTCCTTACCTGAATTACAGATAACACACACTAATACAGCCATCACAATTAACACTGGTTATCAGACAAATTCTACACACACCCAAAGTACACGGGGCTACATGACCGCGTTGTCGCAGCCCCTAAACTGAGGGACCAACCAACCAACCAACCAGAAGCTCTACCACTTTTAAACTTCAACATTGTTTACATTTAAATAATAATTATGAACGGTATAGCCCTAATACGTAGTTATAGCATGGAAGTAGGGTTAATTGTTTTCATGGATGCATTACTATTCTTCATGTCATTGTTTCACTTACCAATAGTGATCCTGCTGTTCCCCGCGGAAACCACCACTATCGCCAACAATGCAATGCTCTATTTTACCACTTGTTAGCATAGGTAAAGATCAATACAGCCATATCCTCAGTTGTCCTTGTGCAATTCAGAAACAAATATGCGCTTGAGGCCTGAAGAAGTTGCCAGGGCAGTGGCTCTGATCGATAATGGTTGCAGCACTGACGGCAAGCCGACAGCTTTAAACTATGCACACGTATAGTACCTGACATTCCATATTAATTTGGAGTAACTTATATACGTCAGTGCTACCAACATGATTCTAAGCCTGCTGAGAGGTCCAACTTTAAATACATGTAACTTCTATACTATCATTTGGATTTCAACCAAATTTCGTGTGTGCTATGTGTACCATAACCGATATGACTATGCCGGTTCTTAATAGTAACCAGGGCTGCCAACTGTTAATAAATACTGTCTCTATTTTTGTTACCCTAATATCAATATATCAGAAAGTATGCAAGCTAATAGCTCTAAACTTGCACACGTATAGTACCTGCCATTCTAGATTAATTTGGAGTAACTAATATAGGCCTACGCCAGTGCTGCCAACATGATTCCAAGCCTGCTGATAGGTCCAATTTTAAAATGCATGTAACTTCTATACTATTGGATTTCATTCAAAATTGACACAACAATAGATCATATTATTTCAGATTATTTCTGACCAATACATGTATGTCATTGTTGACAACATGATTTTACGCGCGCTGTTAGATCCAATGTTTAACTGCATGTAACGTCTATGCTATCCATTGGACTTCAACCAAATTTTGTATTCTGTACCTTAAGAGATGGAACTAAGAATATATTCAGTCACCAGGGCTGCCAACTGTAGTTCTCTATTAGGCTAAATTATGCCAGGTATACAGTATTTCGAACTAATTATAAATTTCGATACTACCAACTTAATTTCGTCATTATTCTAGATAGCCTAGGTCCATATAGATTAATTATTGGCGTGAATCTTAACTTTTAAGAAAAGTAGGCTCTTTAGTTCGTCACGGAACTTCTTGTTGTTATACATTTATTGATTTTCATCAGGACTTCTTTCTTCAGGATGTAGTCCATACTATCTAAAAGCTCATTCAAATCCTTTGGTGAATCCGCTAAGGGGACGTTGTCATCAGCAAATCTCAGAATTGAATTGAATTCCCCTCGAACCTTTACTCCTAATTTAAACTTTTCTCTAATTTCCTTCATTGCTTGTTCAATATATAGATTGAAAAGTATGGGTGATAAGTTGCAGCCTTGCCTTACACCTTTCCGAAAACCAGCTTGTCTTTCATGTCCATCGGGTTGAATAACTGCCGTCTGGTTTCTGTACAGATAGTAGATCACCCTCCTATCCCTGTATTTTATTCCAATCCATTTCAAAATGTTAAACAACTTACTCCAATCATCATTATCAAAAGCCTTTTCTAGGTTTACAAGTTACATGAATCCATTGTAGGGAACCATAATTAGATGATAACTTTGTCCCGTTTGAAATATTATTTTTTTTTTCAAAATCATCCTGTCCAACTTATTGTTTCACCTTTGCACTCTCCTCGATCACTGTTCGTTTAAAACACTAACAATGAAGCACTAATTAACATAGCATCAATTAGCATCCACACGAAAATGAGATGCAAGTACTTTTAGAACAACTTAAATAAACCATTAGGCTACATTCTTAAAGTATTAGAGCATGTGAAATCATTTCGCTATTTAAGCAGTTGTTATTCGTAAAGTACAAATTACATCTTATTAGAATGTAAATGGCCTACAAGCGTAAGTCTGATCCTACTTGACAGAAGGGATCAGTCTTAAGAGGCAACACCATTAATTTCAAAGTGAAGACTTACTTCAGACTTCATTTACCCCCACACAAAGTGGTGACGGTTACTGTAAGATTAATTTTAGGAACGTCTTGGCAGTGTACAGTTAATAAAAATGTTAATTCTTCAACAAAATGGGGACAAAATAACACATTTCAATTAGTTCATTTAGTTGTAAAGAGGAAAATAAGAGATGCCTCTAGTGAGTACGTTTCCCTATTTTTAGCCTATTTTCATTTATGAAAAGACTAGCAGAAGTACCCATTCTTCGAACGGTCTTCGGTATTAATAACCAGATGTTACCAATTGATCTACTGTTGCAATGTTTAGGAGCTTGGAACCTGTCTGTTGGCAAAAAAAAAATATTAGCTAAAATGTGCTCTCAAACTAAATTTACCTAACGTGTTCTTCCTGGCGTGAAAATAAAATTGAAAACCTCGTAGACGAATTGCAATACACGTCACATACGAACTGACCCTAACCGTTGTGTCAAGCGCCCAACTACAGGAAGACCCCTTTTATAAATTATAAAGGCTTGTGGTGCATGAAAATTCAGTTTTCTTTAGCCTCCAATGGCCCAAATTACTAAAATCAGCAAAAACAGTCTACTATTTCAAATCAGGAATTTTTGAAAATAATCTTGCTGTTTGGAGATATAATAGACCTTCTGTACGACATATCGCACGTGTAAGTCGTGTGATCAAAATCTAGGGTACTCCATGAACCCCTTAAGCGCATTGATGAATTTTACAGTTTTAGTTGGTTCCGTGATAACCTTATAGCCATTTGCAACCTTTCACAGGAATGTAATAAATGGAGTGGCATTACTTATTCCAGAAATAGATGGAAAGTTGGATGCCACCTCTTGAGATACTTTTGTCATGGTTAGTGGCTTGCATTCCTTACTTAGTTTATTAAATGAAATTAGTTTTCTGGGAATAT
This sequence comes from Meconema thalassinum, assembly GCA_946902985.2. Lineage (NCBI taxonomy): Eukaryota > Metazoa > Arthropoda > Insecta > Orthoptera > Tettigoniidae > Meconema > Meconema thalassinum. Next base: position 613,773,608 of record OX336388.2, read on the forward strand.
GTAAGAAACTGTTGGGTTTAGAGCCTTAAAATATAGTTTTCGGGGATCCTTTACGGCTCTTGAGGGGCCCCGAGTTTTGTTTCTGACACCAAGGGTTTGAAAATGAGTTTGTCTCGTCGTTGTACGCCATAATGAAATGAAAATAATTAAAATAATAGTAATAATAATAATATACTGTAACAATATAGGGATAGGGATATAATAGACCTTCCGTACCATACCCGCACGTGTAAATCGCGTTAAAAAATTCTAGAGTACCCCTTGACCCCTTAAGCGCATTATATGTATTGATGAATATTTCAGCTTAATTTTGATCCATTATAACCTTATTAGTCTCCTCCGTAGCGTAGCGGTCAGCATGGTTAGCTGCCGCCCCGGAGGTCCAGGGTTCGATTCCCGGCTCTGCCACGAAATTTGAAAAGTGGTATGAGGACTGGAACGGGGTCTACTCAGCCTCGGGTGGTCCAAATGAGTAGAGGGGGTTCGATTCCCACCTCAGCCATCCTCGAAGTGGTTTTCCGTGGTTTCCCACTTCGTCTTCGGGCAAATGCCGGGATGGTACCTACTGTAAGGCCACGGCCGCCTCCTTCCCTCTTCCTAGCCTATCCATCCCTATCTTCCATCCCTTCCCCTCCCTCATGAGGCCCCTATTCGCTTTGCAGGTGAGGCCGCCTGGGCGAAGTGCTGATCACACCTCCCCAGTTGTATCCATTCCGCCCAGATGTTCCAGGCTCCAGGACACTGCCCATAGAGGCGGTAGTGGTGAGTTCCCTCGCTGAGTCCGTGGAAACCACCAACCTAGAGGGTAAATTGACTAAATAAAAAAAAACTTATTATCGTTTGAAAACCTTCACAGTAATATAATAAATGGAATTGCATTGTTACCGGCATGCATTCCTTCATTACGGTAATTTATTAAGTGAAATTAGTTTTTTGGGAATATCTCGAAAAATGTTGGTTTTAGGGCCTTAAAATGTGGTTTTCGGGGTTCATTTAGGGCCCCCGAGTTTCGTTTCTCACATTGAGGAGCTGAAAATGAGCTTTGTCTCACCCTTCTACGCTTATTTCAGCTTGTATTTTAAGGGGGTAGGCCCCCTGTTATGAGAGGTACGGAGAAGAGTTACATCAATGATTAGTGTCGTGCCTCTGATGGATATCTGCATCATATTTTACGTTAATCCACCCAGCCGTTCTCGAGTTATAAGGACACAAAATATTGTCCACAGACAAACAGACAGACAGTCAAAAAAATATATTTTTGCGTGCATCCGTCACAAAACAGTCTGAAACGGGCAAATATGTCAAATTTCCGTGGAAATGCTGAAGAAACAGACGAACATTCATTTTTAGCCTACTATCGATTTTTGCAAAAAATGAAAGTAGACTTATGAGAACACTACAGGGCCAAAAATTGTGCGTCTGTCTGTGTGTGTGTATGTGTGTGTGTGTGTGTCTGTGTGTGTGTGTGTGTGTGTGTGTGTGGGTGAGTGTGTGTACTCTGAATGCCTGTCCCCCTATCAATTCGAACACGGTGAAACCGAATTGAACGAAATTTGGTACAGAGGTAGAACAAGCAAAGGGCACCTCAGTGTCATGTTTCATATCGCCGCCATCTTTACCAAAACAGAATGGCGGCCATTCAAACGTTCAAAACGTAAAATCAAATAGCGACTAACCAAATTATCCGATCTCTACCAAATTTGGTAATAACATACCTTCATATAAAACGCGTCTTGTGACCAAACTACAAGGTCATCCGACGGACCTTTTCAGGATGGCGGCCGTGCGAATTATGGAAACTTTATAATCCACATCATGGGACCCACCAGTTCCGATTATCGAGCCGAGAATCGATTTAACTGTTCTAAAGGAAGAGGCACGATCGAAATTAAAAGGTTATTTTGTAATACTATAGTGCAGAAGTGATTTTAAAAAGCCGAACCGTCTCGGTAAGAAGACAAGATGGCAGCGGATATCTTGTGCCTGACTTATATTTCACTAATTTGAGTATTGCATCAATATAGCGTACTGATACAAAATAAATAAACTTTGTATGAAATGCTTTATATATAAATAATATACTCCACTGATGAAATCGTTAGGTCTAAATCATTATTTGCTAACAAGTTCTATGTAAGTCATTTTATATAGATCAATGTTCGTTGGCACAAATGGGTCCGTGGTAGAGCGTTAGTCTATCATTCATATACCTATGGTTCACACCCCATCAGTGTTAGTTTTTTTGCTTGAAATTTTACATATTTATTGCTTTGTAATCACTCAGACGTTTTAAAATTAAGCGTTATATTGTGCATATTACGGTGGGAAACATATATTTAATTAAAACATAATTCGCCAGCAGATTTGCTCGAGACATCTAGCAGCCAAAAAGATAACTGCACGCCGGCCTACTTATTAACTTCCAGATTTTATTGAAAAGTTTCTTCTTATGGCCTCTAGAATGCACTCGCCCTGTTAGGATTATATTGTTCGTTACTTCTCCACTAGATTTCACGACTGGTCTACATGGGACTCCATTGATGGTATACCATTGGCATTCCATGCGCATCGAATTTGAAGAATGACAAGATGATACTATGATACATTTTTAGCCTACTTTCGTTTTTTGCAAAAAATGAAAGTAGACTTATGAGATCAACACAGGGCGAAAAAAGTGTGTCTGTCTGTGTGTGTGTATGTGTGTGTGTGAGTCTGTGTGTGTGTATGTGTGTGTGTGAGTCTGTGTGTGTGTGTGTCTGTGTGTGTGTGAGTGTGTGTACTCTGAATGTCTGTCCCCCCCTATCAATTCGAACACGGTGAATGCGAATTGAACGAAATTTGGTACAAAGGTAGCACTAGCAAAGGACACCTCAGTGTCATGTTTTATTTCGCCGCCATCTTTACTAAAACTGAATGGCGGCCACTCAAACGTTCAAAACGTAAAATCAAATAATGACTAACCAAATCATCCGATCTCTACCAAATTTGGTAACAACATACCTTCGTATAGGATGCGTCTTGTGACCAAACTACAAGGTCGTCCGCCATACCCTTTCAGGATGGCGGCCGTGCGAATTATGCAAACTTTATAATCCATATCATGGGACCCAGCAGTTCCGATTATCGAGCCGAGAATCGTTTTAACTGTTCTAAAGGAAGAGGCACGTTCGAAATTAAAAGTTTATTTTGTAATACTATAGTGCAGACGTGATTTTAAAAAGCTGAGCTGATTCAGTAATAAGACAAGATGGCAGCGGATATCTTGTGCCTGACTTATATTTCACTAATTTGAGTATTGAATGCAATATAGCGTACTGATACAAAATAAATAAACTTTGTATGAAATGCTTTATGTATAAATAATATACTCCAGTGATGAAATCGTTTAGTATAAATCATTATTTGCTAACAAGCTCTATATAAGTCATTTTATATAGAACGATATTCGTTGACACAATTAGCTCAGTGGTAGAGCGTTAGCATATCGCTCAACTGCCTATGGATCAAACCCGATCAGAGCTAGATTTTTTGCTTGAAATGTTATATGTTTATTGTTTTGTAATGACTCAGATGTTTTAAAATTAAGCGTTATATTGTGCATATTATGGTGTAAAATATATATTTAATTATAATATAATTCGCCAGCAGATTTACTCGAGACATCTAGCTGCCAAAAAGGTAACTGCACGCCGACATACATACTTGAAAAGTTTCTTCTTCTGGCCGCTAGAATGCACTCGCTCTGTTAGGATTATATTGTTCGATATTTCACCACTAGAAGTCACGACTAGTCTACGTGGGGCTCCATTGATTAATATACCATTGGCATTCTATGCGCATCGAATTTGAAGAATGACAAGATGATACTACGATACATTTTTACTTTTTATTTTAAAGGGTTTGTAACAGCCTATTTTGCGTTACTTGAAAATGTTATTTGAAGTAAAGAACAAAACGATTTCACATAGTAACTGAGTTCAAGCCGTTGGTGTTAGTTCAGGTATTAATTACTACTTTTATTTCAGGCAAATAGCAATCGAAAATATCCACATAGTTTGTATACACACGTCCCTGTAGGGTCATGGAAAGATTTGTTAATTCAATTAGGGTTTTCGATTCCCGGTCAATGCATGTGAGATTTTTGAAGTGAAATGCCATGTCCTGTGGTTCGGATTCCACGTAAAAAGGAGGTCCCGTGGCTCATAATCACAAGATTCACGGCCACGTAAAACTACAATCTTCCTTCTTTTTTTTCAATTAGGGTTGTGAAAGCCCTGCACAACCAGACGTGTAAAGACATGCCTCAACTCAAAGTTGGATGTTGCCCACGGCAGGTCGTATATGTAATAATAATAATATATATATATATATATATATATATATATATTAGGGCAAGAAATGCATTTACGCACAGAGTGTCGGGCTCCTGCTGCTGAGTAGCAGACTACCGACTAAAACTCCCCCTTTACTTCTGAACACTAGCCTGGAACCGTTTAGCACATTAAAACAATAATAATAATAATAATAATAATAATAATAATAATAATAATAATGTTATTGATTTTACATCCCTTTTAACTACTGCTGCTTTTAGAGACACCGGGGTGCCGGAATTTTGGCCCGAAGGGGATCTTTAACGTGCCAGTAAATGTACTGACACGGCTCCCTCGCATTTGTGCACCCTCAAATGCCAGCTGACTGCGCCAGGATACGAACCTGCAACCTAGGGCCCAGCGAGCGAGAACGTTACCGCCGAGCCACGCAGCCAGTCCGGTCGATTATGTCTCCAGATCGATAACATTCTTGAGATACTTCTTATCTTTCTTTCTTTCTTCAATGATGGTAGCAGTTTTTATCTAGATTGTGGCGTTTGGTAGAGGTAAATCGTTTCTATGGCCTTCAACAAAGAATAGTTCTATTATACTCTTTGATAATAACAACGAGTTATAACTATACTCATACATTTAGGAGAAAGTAGGCTATATGTTCTTTACTGAACATCTTGTTACTTCTTATTTTAAAGGGTTTGTAACAGCATATTGTGCGTTATTTGAAAATGTTATTTGAAGTAAAGAACAAAACGATTTCACATAGTAACTGAATTCTAGCCGTTGGTGCTAGTTAAGGTTATTAATACTTTTATTTCTGGCAAATAGCAATCGAAAATATCCACATAGTTTGTATACACACGTCTCAGTAGGGTCATGGAAAGATTTGTTAATTCAATTAGGGTTGTGAAAGCCATGCACAACCAGACGTGTATAGACATGCCTCAACTCAAAGTTGGATGTTGTCCACGGCAGGTCGATTATGTAATAATAACAATAATAATAATGTTATTTGTTTTACGTCCCTTTTAACTACTGCTGCTTTTAGATACGCCGGGGTGCCGGAATTTTGGCCCGAAGGGGATCTTTAACGTGCCAGTAAATCTACTGATACGGCTCCCTCGCATTTGTGCACCCTCAAATGCCAGCTGACTGCGCCAGGATACGAACCTGCAACCTAGGGCCCAGAAAAGCGAGAACGTTACCGCTGAGCCACGCAGCCAGGCCGGTCGATTATGTCTCCAGATCCATAACATTCTTGAGATACTTCTTATCTATCTTTCTTCAATGATGGTAGTAGTTTTTTTTTCTAGGTTGTGGCGTTTGGTAGAGGTGAATAGTTTCTAAGGTCTTCAACCAAGAAATGATTCTATTATACTCTTTGATAATAACAACGAGTTATAACTATACTCATACATTTAGGAGAAAGTAGGCTACATGTTCTTTACTGAACATCTTGTTTTATAATAGAGAAGGGATATAATAGACCTTCCGTACCATACCTGCACGTGTAAATCGCGTGAAAAAAATCTAGAGTACCCCTTGACCCCTTAAGCGCATTGTATGTATTGATGAATATTTCAGCTTAATTTGGTTCCGTTATAACCTTATAGCCGTTTGCAAACATTCACAGTAATGTAATAAATGGAATTGCTTTGCGTCTTACAGAAATAGATGGACCTCTGAGATTCAGTTGCCATGGTTACCGGCATGCATTCTTTCATTAATTTATTAAGTGAAATTAGTTTTCTGGGAATATCTCAAAAAATGTTGGTTTTAGGGCCTTAAAATGTGGTTTTCGGGGTCCTTTTAGGGCCCCCGAGTTTCGTTTCTCACATTGAGGGGCTGAAAATGAGCTTTGTTTCACCATTCTACGCCTATTTCAGCATGTATTTTAAGGGGGTAGGGCCCCTTTTATGAGAGGTACGGAGAAGAGTTACATCAATGATTGGTGTCGTGCCTCTGAAGGATATCTGTATCAAATTTTACGTTGATCCACTCAGCCGTTCTCGAGTTATAAGGACACAAAAAATTGTCCACAGACAAACAAACAGACAGACAGACAAAAATTTTATTTTTGCGCGCATCCATCATAAAACAGTCTGAAACCCGCATATATCGCGAATTTCCGTGGAAATTCAGAAAAAACAGACAAACTTTAATTTGTATATATAGAGAGATAGGCTTAAGTGATCACATTTGTCCGCGTGTGCGTGTGTGTGTATGTGTGTGCATCCGTGTGTGTGTCCCCCCCTTAATAACTTCTAAACAGCTGGAGTGATTTCAATGAAACTCGTAAGGTCATAGTAGTCTACTATTTTGGCCCACCACGACCATGCCCTTCAAATTTTATTACGTCTCACGAATCCAACATGGCGGCTGTGCGAAATATTTCACCGGTATTCTATATCTCCGAAACTATTACCGATCTCACCTTGAAATTCTGTACGGTGATAAAGGGCATTAATTAATTAGTGCTCTGCCCGAAGGCAGGTACGAGCTTCCAAAGAGGCTACCCCCAAGCAGAGTTTACGTGCGGTAGGGTGGCCAGGGCCTTTCTGCTCCTCCTTATGTTGGCCAACAGCACGCAGTACCTAGAACCGGCTTACAATCCAAGTTCCGACCACGCCCGATGCTGCTTAACTGCGCAGTTATCATGGGATCCGGTGTTTCAACACGGCTAGGTCGTTGGACAAAGGGCACTACTAGACCTTTATCTATGTAACTTTCAAATACCTGTTAACTACAAAACAAACATGGCGGCCAAGCTAAGTTGAAACATTTAAATAGACTTTTCTCGCGATTTAACCATCCGAACGCAGTGAAACATTGTACAGCAAATGACTATACAAATTCCAATGCACTGACGTCTAATTTAGCTTCATTGTTTACATAACCTTAAGATGGCGGCTGTGCGATATTTTAAAATTAAGTTTTTATTTCTTGTGTTCAAATCATGCGATCGAAGTCAACGTTTGAATAATGAACTAACACAATAATCCTCATCTATGGCCTACATAATACTACGAGGCACGTCCAGAAAGTAAGCTCCGTTTGGTAATTAAATTAAATTGTGTACAGATACAGAAAAAATATTTATTGCACAACATTCTACACCTCTTAAACTACCTTTTCACATAACTGCCGAACTTTTGCAGGCATTTGTCATAGCGTGGCACAAGTTTTTGGATACCTCTTCATAGAAGTTTGCCGCCGACCCGTAAACGAGAGTGAAGACTCCCCTTAAGATATCCTACTGTTTGGCCATCACTGTTAGGCAAATATGTGGTCAGGAGAACTCCTAAACATACGCAGTTCTCCTGGTAAGCACGCAATTTGCCTAACAGTAGTGACCAAACAGTAGGATATCTTAAGGGGAGTCTTCACTCTCGTTTACGGGTCGGCGGCAAACTTCTATGAAGAGGTATCCAAAAACTTGTGCCACGCTATGACAAATGCCTGCAAAAGTTCGGCAGTTATGTGAAAAGGTAGTTTAAGAGGTGTAGAATGTTGTGCAATAAATATTTTTTCTGTATCTGTACACAATTTAATTTAATTACCAAACGGAGCTTACTTTCTGGACGTGCCTCGTATATTAAAATCTAACATGGCGACCAACCGAAATATTTAGACGGTTCTCAATATCTATCTATCTATGACAGCAATAGAACTGACATTTTGTAAGTGTATAGAGACTATAAACATAAGTTCACCTATGGGACGTTCAATAACGTGGTGAGCACAAATCCAACATGGCGTCAACTTGAAATTTAAATATTCAAATGGACGTTGCTTGCGATTTAACCATCCGAGCGCAGTGAAACTTGTTACAGTATATGCTTATACAAATTTTAATCAACTGGCACCTTATTCATTTCAATTATTTTCATATCCACAAGATGGCGGCTGAGTGAAATTTTAAAACATCGTTTTTATTTCTTGTGTCCTAATCATGCGATTGAAGTTTTGAATAAAATAGCTACACAATAATCTTCATGTAATAGTACATAACTCTAACGCCTAGGTATAAAACTCCAACATGGTGACCATCCAAAATATGTAGACGGTTCTCAATATCTACGAATATATTACAGCAATCATACTGAAAATATGTATGTTGATAGAGGCAATTTACATAAGTAGGATATATGAAAAAAGGCTACTTTGTTCTTCATGGAACTACTTGTTTAAAAAGAGAACATACAGTAGTTATATGCAAAACTTTATTGACAACAGGTACAGCAATGTGTCAGCTATTTTCGACATAGGCACCAAACGAATTGAGACACTAGTCATAGCGTTATCAAATTTTTCTAGTCCTGTGTCATAGAAGTCATAGAAGATTGCGAATGGATCTAGCGTCGTCTTTTAGCTCTTCGTTTGTGTGAGAATGCTGACTGGGGGCCAGGAATTCTTTGATGTGCACGGAAAGGTGGAAATCGCTGGGAGCAAGATCAGGACAGAAGCTGTTCTGCAGAATTTTGGCTGGGATTTGTTTGATCATCCACCGTACAGTCCTCATCTTCCAGCGATTTCCACATTTTCTTGCACCTCAAGACATTTCTGTTCTCGGGTCAGCATTTTCACAACTGACGAACAGCTGAAGACGACTGTCACACGCTGGTTCCATTCGCAGGCGGCAGACTTCTATGACAGAGGACTACAATAGTTGATACAACGCTCTGACAAATGACTCAATTCATTAGGTGCCTGTGTCGAAAAATAACTGACACATTGCTAAGAAGGGTAGGAGAGGAGAGGAGTGTCATGATGAAGTACAGAGGAGGAGTAAATCTTGGATGGGTCACATACTACTGAAACGGTTCCTTTTCTTCAAGGAACATATTTGGCTAGTAGCATGGCCACCTCTTGCTGGTGGGCCATTGCAAGGAGTCTAGCGCTTGAGCTATGGGATTCTTTGTGGTGGTCCAGCAGTGAGGTAGCAGGATGCTTTGCTCTTCAATGAAGTTTCTTTTTCTGTATAAGTTCCTTTTTTGATTCTTTTTTTGTTGGGGTTCTGATAAAATAAGTGTAGGATATTTTTGTCGAGAATGGAATGGGTTATGTTGCATGATATGTGGGTTATGAAATCTTGTTGGGAAAGGATGAAGGTTATATGTATATGAATAGATATGTGAGAGGGCTTGGATGCAAACGTTATGATGAAGTATTAGGCTATGTGTTGATGATATGAGATAGGATGGTCTTTTTGAAAAATGATTTGATGAATGGAAATGTGTTGATTCTACCATGGATATGGTTATGTCTTGTTGTAGATGAAATTATATGGTTATGAAATGGTTTCCTTTTTGTGCTACACAACCACCACCCCAAATCAATAAAAGAAAACGTTACACTACGTAGGAAATGTCTTCTACAAATAATCATGGAAGGAAAAGTAGAAGCAAAAAGAGGGAGAGGAAGAAGAAGGTTTGGAATGTTAACAGATATGAAGAAGGAAGAAGTTACTAGCAAATGAAAAAAATATGCTCAGGACATAGAGAAATGGAGGACGTCCATTTGAAACCTGGCTGCGGACAGATCTACTGAAAGAGAGCTGTACCTGTTGTCAATAAAGTTTTGCATATAACTATGTTCACTTTTTGTAAAATATAGGGAAACTTACTTTCCGGATGCGCCTCGTACTTAATTTGGAACTCTTAAATTATTTCTTCATGGTTCGGTTTTAAATTGAAGCTCAAATGATTAGAAGAAACTATTTTGATAAAAATGTGTACGAAAATAGCATGCACTACCAAAATATACTCGTAATTTCTAGACTGTTCCAGTGCTCACAACCGTTAATATAAAGTAGTACCAACATTCCAGTTTCACTTGACAAAAAAAAACCTCGCAGATGATTCGCTGCAATTTGGTCAAAATATATACGAACATAGTACGCACCACCAACACACTGCTTATAAAATGTCATTGCCCTCTAGGACTGCGTACCATTGATAATAGGTGGTACCAACTTCACAGTTACTCTCAAAGAACTCGCAAATGATTGAACAAATTTGGATCAAATGTTGTACTAAAATAGTAAAATATACCACGAGATGATTTATTAAGATTGAACCATCGCAGAGCTGTCAACCGTTAGTATAAGGTGGTTCCAATCTTGTAATTACGCTTGAAAAATTGTAAAGATTTGAAGACATTCTTCTTCAGTGTTGCCTATACAAAATTGCCATTTGTAGCTCTTCAGTCGGTCAACACGATTGTGCCCAAAGAATTGGCGGGATACAAGATATAAATATGTTAACACACTCCTGGAAAATATACCATGGACTAATTAAAGTATCAGATTTAAATTGCTCCATTTAATTGTGATAATGTAATTAATACATGTAATCTTTTCCATGTGTGTGTTTAAATATTTATATCTCGTGCCCCGCCCTCATTGGGCAAAATAGTGACAATCTTGAAATATTTGCAAAAGACAATCCCAATTACCACAGACTGCTTACTGCTTACTGAAAGAAATGGAAAATTTAGAGCATTTGATTGCAACTAATTGCGCATTGTTTTGGATGATACTGTTTGATAAATTTGCCTCAGATAGAGCCGTAACGACCTAGCCATCTTCCTGTACGGCTGTATACAACACATGTTTGCGGATAGCAGTTCTACAATTATTTATGTGACGGCTATCACCTTCTTTGTTATAATCTTCATGCAACCATCACATTAAGACCATAATTATGAACAAGGGTGTGCTTGACAGTGTATTTGCAAATTTGTGATAAGTAACGGATCTCCCCTCCCACTTCCGCCCGATACTCGTGGGAGAACTCTCCACCCACGCAATATTGGACATGATAAACATATTAGTTAATACTCTAGTGGCGTGTGATATTAATTCGGAAACAATGGACATGCCTCAGTCACACCTAACTAACTGAAACACTCACAGTGTACCAAAATGTCAACTGAATAAAACCAAATTTTATTTAAAATCGCAGGCAAATCTTCTGGGATTTTGCCGCGTATCTTGCTAGCTTTCTCTGACGTGTAATAAATAGTTTAAAAGGGACTGGCTGATAGTGAACGAAAACAATATTACTGGGCTGCAATGAAGGCCTCTATGTGTGTGTAACAATTATTGTTTAACGTGGCCTTTGTTGTTTGAGTCTTCAGTCTTTTGACTGGTTTGATGTAGCCCTCCATGCCTTCCTGTCCTGACCTAATCGATTCATCTCTACATAGCTACCGCACCTTACATTTGAGGCAATCAGTTTAACATATTCTAACCTTGGTCCATAACTAAGTTTCGTATTCCTGGGTGTCTTAGCATGTGTCCTACCAACCTATCTCTTCTCTAAATTATCAGTCGCCAGTAAAATCTCTCCCCTATCCTATATACCCATCTGATCTTCATCATTCTCCTGTAACACCACATTCAATTCTTTAATTCTCCTCTTTTCTGCTGCATCAACAGTCCAAGTTTCCCTTCCATAGAGTGCCCTCTCCACACATTGGCTTTTTCAAAAATGACTTCTTAATTTGATGTATACAGGTTCCATTTCTGTAAAAAATGCTTTTTTTTTGCCTGTGCTAACCTCTTTGCTTCGTCCATGACTGGTTATTTTGCTTCCTAATTATCAGAAATCTCCTACTTCCTTCAGCTTTTCATCTGCCAATGGTGAATGTCCGTAAACGGAATAAAATAGAAGGTGTTTAATATAGTAACCAAGCGAAGACACTATAGCATTGTTCTTAACCCTTAAAGGCTGTATGATACAGATAACAAAAGTTTGATGCTTTTCAGTCGGTCACACGATCGTTTACTAAGGCAAGACTAACAAGTAGTTCCGTGAAGAACTATACAGCCTATTTTCATATATCCTACTTATGTTAATTGCCTCTATCTACATACAAAATTTCAGATTGATTGCTGTAATAGATTCGTAGATATTGAGAACCGACAAAATATTTCGGATGGTCGCCATGTTGGATTGTATATATGTAGGTCGTAGAGTTATGTACTGTTATATGAAGATTATTGTGTACGTGTAGCATTCAAACTTCAATCGCATGATTACGACACAAGAAGTAACAAGGAGATTTTAAAATTTCGCACAGCTGCCACCTTGTGGTTATGGAAACAATTGAAATAAATTAGATGCCAGTGGATTAACATTCGTATAAGGATTTACTGTACCAAGTTTCACTCCAATCGGATGGTTAAATTGCGAGAAACGTCCATGTGAATATTTATAATTAGCGTCGCCGCTATGTTGGATTTGTGATCACCAGGTTATTTAAGTCCTATAGGTGAACGAAAGTTCATAGTCCCTATGAATATAAATAATTCAGTTTGATTGCTATAATAGATTCGTAGATATTCAGAGTCGTCCAAATATTTCAGATGGTCACCATGTTAGATTGTTAAATGTATAGGCTATAGAGTCATGTACTGTACCGTCAAAGGAAAATTATTGCGTAGGTTCATTATTCAAACTTTCACATCGATCGCATGGTTACGACCCAAGAAATAAAAACTTAATTTTAAAATTCGCAAAGCCGGCATCTTGAGGTTATGTAAAAAATTGAACTAAATTAGAAACCGGTGTATTACAATGTGTATAAACATTTCCTGTACCAGATTTCATTGCAGTTGGAACATTAAATCGAGAGAAAGGTCTATTTAAAATTTTCAAATTCGCTTGGCCGCCATGTTCGTTTTGTAGTAAACCGGTTTTTGAAAGTTTTATAGATGAACTTCCAGTAGTACCCCTTATCTCCGTACAATATTTCAGGGTGATACTGTGCCCGTTTAGACCGGAGCCCGCACGACCACATATGCATTTTACCAATAATCAGTCAGCACAAGAGTCAAAATATCCCGGAGCGCCAGATGGGTTAAAGCAAATCGCAAAAACGACATCAAATTAAAAAAATGCTTTGCTGATTTTTGGCTCAATGCAACAATAAGGATAGAAGGAGATTTAATTGGGTGAAACACATCTGGTAAAATTATCTCAGTTTATTTTAAAGTTAAAATCTGACTGCAAGAATGCTCAAAGCAGCATCATCCACGTGTGGCGATCCACACTCTTATTTACACACAATATACAGAAATTTTCCAAACACATTTGACAATCTTTTTGGAAACACAAGTCCGATTAATAGTCCTGTGGACTGTGTTCCAATGTTATTAATATTTAATTCCAGTTCAAAATTAATTGTCTATACTGGAAATAACGTAGATCACTGTTTTAATATTTACATGATATTAACACTCGTAGAATAAATGTTTATTGAATTCTTAGACTTTCACTTGTTTTTCCAGTTTCAAAAATATATCGTTGAAAAATATTATCATAGAAGCAACACAAATTATTAACACATATTAATAACATCTGAAAAGTATTTGACCATTGAGCATAGCATCGAAGAACTGTGCGAAGCACAACAACAATTAATCGTTCTTCTTACATTAAACATTCGAGAAGTGATTCGATTATGAACTTCAAGTTCCAAACAAAATACATGATTTCTGAATCATCAACTTGATCAATAAATGGTTGAACCATTCAACTATTCAATTTTTCACTTGGGATCATTATTATAAAATATTTATATTCATGGCCATTTCTAGTAACTTTCACAACTTGCAATTCTTCGACAGAATGCGGAAATAAGAATTGTAGTTTTATAATGAATTCATTTAGTTCATGGCACTAGGATTGAAAATATCCTTCAAATTATTCGTGGTTAAAGAATTATTTTTAATTGGCAGTGGCCCATTCTACTATTTGTGTAAGAACACAATATTACAATAACAACAACGGCAAAGGTCTTCCTCTGAAGAAGAATAAACTACTATCATGACAAATCCGGGTTCTAGCAAAATCAAAGTCTAAATGGAATTCGTAAACAAGGTTGAAATAAGAACTGATGGTTTCAAAGAAATAACCTTCGGGTTATTCATACGACGAAATGTGTGGCTCCAATACTCCTACTATAAACCTGAGCCATCGAACCTGCTATTTGATTGATGCTCGAAAAAACCTCTTCATTCCTGCGACTTAACATGCGCACCTGGGAATGGCATTTCAACTACTCCACACATAAATTATCTTCCCAAAATTTATACAATAAATCAAGCCTCTGCTTGTTATCAACACTGGAAGACTAATAAACTGACAAGTTTATTTTATTTTACCATTCAGTTCAACCCGTGAATTTACCATACTTATGAAAATCTATATTTCACTTTCGAGTGTATTTACGTCATGATTTTATATAAACACAAAAATATCCTATTTGATACAAATATCATTTGCTTCCCGTTTCATGCCTCTCCGTGTTATCTGAAAAATATACTTTGCTCATTGCAAATATCAACTGTTCAACCAGAACTGAAATGTTGGTTGAATGCGGGCTTGCGTTAACCACTCTCCTTCGGAAAATCTCCTGTTCCAAACTAGAAATGATTAAACTACTTCACAGGCTCTTTCTCAATACATATGATTATTATAAAATATAATATCCAAGAATTATTTAGAAAAATTATAAAAATTATTATTATTATTATTATTAGTGGATTATTATTATAATTAATTATATTATTTTAAATATGTTTAATTATCATCTCATTATGTGAGAATCCACATGTTCGAACCTTCGAATATGGAAAAAATATCCATTCCTCAACAAAAATAAATTTAACTTTTACAGTTACATCGGGCTTTTCCGTGGTTTCCTTAAAATATGAAAAATTCAAATAAATGCTCGAAATGCTCGGTCATCGATCCTAAACTGTTCTGAGTGCTGAAAATACTCAGAATAACTCTAACAAGTCTTGCGTAAATCATTGCAAGATTTAAATACGACGAAAAAAATGTGTTGGTCATCTGCAGAAAAAATAGTTTGTTCCAATTAGCTAGGCATAATATAATTCAAATGTGGCTTACATTTCTTGATGGTCTTGAAGCGTAGTAAACCTGGTCTGTACCAGATTTATCCATAGACATGCCCTATCGGACAAGCACGTATAATCCTTGTATCGGCCGCCATTGTAGACCCACAAAACGTCTAGTCAGACATAGTGGTAGTATCTTTCGACGTTTGAATAAACTGTGGCTCCATTTTAATATGGGCTTCTATCAAAGCCATAACAGTTTGTTGAAATA
The DNA here is from genome assembly GCA_946902985.2 of Meconema thalassinum. Classification (NCBI taxonomy): domain Eukaryota; kingdom Metazoa; phylum Arthropoda; class Insecta; order Orthoptera; family Tettigoniidae; genus Meconema; species Meconema thalassinum. The sequence goes on from OX336388.2 coordinate 613,789,077, forward strand.
GGGTCAGATCTAAGTGATCTCTTCTTAGATATGTCAGTTGTAACATAACTCACTGTAATCTTATCAGTACAAGAAAAACATTGACAGTCTAAGCAATTAACGGCTGTTCTGAAGATCGTTCCCTGGGCATGGTTTGTATATCACCATCTGCCATGCGCTAGACAACCTGCAGTTTCCCTTGCGTAGACTAATGAACGCCACCGTTATAGACTAGTCTTCAGTGTACTGACAGATCGAAGTGGTTAACTAGTTACAAATATGAAAACTGACTTGAAATGGATTTAAACATCCAAGTATTAAGTTACTACTGGACTGTGACAAAGTACTATTTTCTAGACAAAGTCTAGCATATGTCCTTGCAGAAATATAAATATTTCCACCAATGTCTGTAGAAAAACAATCACCTCAGTGATTCTCCTCACCAGAAACTTACTAAGTTCCAACTCGAAGTGCAGCACTTTTCGTGACTATCACGACTTGAAAAGAACTTCTGCGTAGATTCGGCAACCATGTGCCTTGGCTCAGCGTAGACGCAACTTGCTTGCCAAGTGCTTGTGTTAGAATGAGCTAACCATGCCTGCTCCAGCTGGCTTTTATTCAAAACGGTCAGGGTCACGCGTCATCGCCTGATATCTAGAAATCCGCATATCTCTTGAATCCCTGGTCCGAATTACTTGATACTAATTGCATTCTCTTTCATTTGGCCGTGCCAGTAATCTGATCCCAGTCTCAAGTCTCTACTCCATAGTTAACTATTTAATCAATAAATAGCCTCCACCTCTGCTATTACTCGCTACGTCACTTGACATCCAACTATCGGTAATTTTCTTCGAAATGCTTCTCGAAGCAATGTAGCGCGATATTCAAATATCTCAACTTTCAAAAGCGGCTACAGCCTTTCCCTTGATATCTAGGTGTCTGAAACTCGGAATACCCATTCCTAGAGTTGGGCACAATACTGCTAATAGTTTAGGAGATATAGAATACCGGTGAAATATTTCACACATCCGCCATATTGTGGTTATGTAAACAATTGAACGAAGTTAGATGTCGGTGCATTACCATGTGTATAAACATATACTGTACCAAGTTTTAATGCGTTTGGTTTGTTAAATCGCGAGAAACGCCTATTTTAAAGTCGCAAATTCGCGTGGCCGCCATGTTGGTTTTGTAGTTACCAGTTTTTCAAAAATTACATAGGTGAAATTCTAGTAGTTCCCTTTATCATCGTAAAAAATACAGGGTGATATCGGGAATAGTTTCGGAGATATTGAATGCTGGTGAAATATTTCGCACTGCCACCATGTTGGATTGGTGAAACGTAACAAAATTTGAAGGGCACGGTCGGGTTCGTCCGAAATAGAGCTATGAAATTACTGCGTTTCATTGAAATCGCTCCAGCCGTTTAGATGTTATTAGAGGGACACACACACACACACACACACACTCCTCACACACACACGGACAAAAGGTGATCTCATAAGCCTATTTCTTTTTTTCAAAATTGAAAATAGGCTAAAAATGGCTTCAAACACCGCAATGATTCAGAGAGTATGATTTTGGGTAAATTGGGACAAGTCAATATATTATCATTAAGTTATTATTAAAACATTAACGAAGGACATTGCGAACAAGTAGTTCCGAGAAGAACTAAAGCCTATTTTCATATATCCTACTTATGTTAATTGCCTCTATCAACATACAAAAATTCAGTTTGATTGCTGTAATAGATTCGTAGTTGTTGAGAACCGACTAAATATTGCGGATGGTCGCCATGTTGGATTTTTATTTATGTTGGTCTTAGAGTTATGTACTATTACATGAAGATTATTGTGTAAGTGTAGTATTCAAACTTCAATCGCAGGATTAGGACACAAGAAGTTAAAACGACATTTTAAAATTTCGCACAGCTGCCATCTTGTGATTATGGAAACAATTGAAAAAAATTAGATGCCAGTGGTTGTATAAGGATTTACTGCACCAAGTGTCACTGCACTCGGATGGTTAATTGCGAGAAACGACCATGTGAATATTTATACTTCGAGTCGCCGACATGTTGGATTTGTGATCACCAGGTTATTGAAAGTCCTATAGGTGAACGTATGTTCATAGCCCCTATGAACATGAAAAAATTCAGTTTGATTGCTGAAATAGATTGGTAGATATTGAGATCCATCTAAATATTTCGGATGGTCGCCATGTTGGATTGTTATATGTATAGGCCATAGAGTCATTTACCATTAAAGGAAGATTATTGCGTAGGTTCATATTCAAACTTTCACTTTGATCGCATGATTACGACACAAGAAATAAAAACTTAATTTTAAATTTCGCACAGCCGCCATCTAGAGGTTTTGTAAATAATGGAACTAAATTGGATACCAGTGCATTGCAATGTTTATAAACATTTCCTGTACCAAGTTTCATTGCTTTTGGGTCATTAAATCTTGAGAAAGTTCTATTTAAAATTTTCAAATTTGCTTGGCCGCCATATTCGTTTTGTAGTTAACCGGTTTTTGAAAGTCTTATAGATGAACTTCCAGTAGTGCCCTTTATCTCCGTACAAAATTTCAGGGTGATATCGCTAATAGTTTCAGAGATAAATAATGCTGGTGAAATATTTTGCACTGCCGCCATATTGAGCTTATGTAAACAATTGAACGAAGTTAGATGTCCCTGCATTACAATGTGTATAAACATACACTGTACCAAGTTTTATTGCGTTTGGTTGCTTAAACCGCGAAAAACGTCTATTTATACGTCGCAAATTCACTTGGCCGCCATGTTGGTTTTGTAGTTACCAGGTTTCCAAAAGTCACATAGGTGAACTTTTAGTAGTTCCCTTTATCACCGTAAAATAATCCAGGGTGATATCGGTAATAGTTTCGGAGATATTGAATGCTGGTGAATTATTTCGCACAGCTGCCATGTTGGATTGGTGAGACGTAACAAAATTGGAAAGGCACTGCGGGGTCGTCCAGAATAGTGCTATGAACTTACGAGTTTCATTGAAATCGCTCCAGCCGTTTAGAAGTTATTAGGGGGGGGACACACCATATATATCTCTCTCTCACACACACACAAAGACACACGAACAAAGGGTGATCTCATAAGACTATATATATATATATATATATATATATATATATATATATTAGCCTACTTTCGATTTTTGCAAAAAATGAAAGTAGACTTATGAGATCTACACAGGGCGAAAAAAAGTGTGTCTGTCTGTGTGTGTGTATGCGTGTGTGTGTGTGTGTGTGAGTCTGTATGTGTGTGTGTGTGAGTGTGTGTACTCTGAATGTCTGTCCCCCCTATCAATTCGAACATGGTGAACGCGAATTGAACGAAATTTGGAACAAAGGTAGCACTAGCAAAGGACACCTCAGTGTCATGTTTTATATCGCCGCCATCTTGACAGAAACGTAATGGAGGCCACACAAATGTTCAAAGCTTAAATCAAATTACGACTAACCTAATCATCCGATCTCTACCAAATTTTGCAACAACATTCCTTTATGGAGGAAGCATCCTTTGACCAAATTAATAGGTCTTTAGCCTAATAGTTTGCGGATGGCGGCCATCTTTGTGTCAAAATCAATTCCCCCTATTAATTCGAACATGGTGAAACCGAATGGAACGAAATTTGGTACAGAGGTAGCACTAGCAAAGGGCACCTCAGTGTCATGTTTTATATCACCGCCATCTTGACGGAAACGTAATGGCGGCCACACAAATGATCAAAGTTTAAATCAAATTACAATTAACCTAATCATGGGATCTATACCAAATTTTGCATCAACATGCCCTTATGGAGGGAGCATCCTTTGACCAAACTAATAGGTCGTTAGCCTAATATTTTGCGGATGGCGGCCATCTTTGTGTGAAAATGATTCCCCCTATTAATTCGAACTCGGTGAAACCGAATGGAACGAAATTTGGTACAGAGGTAGTACTAGCAAAGGGCACCTCAGTGTCATGTTTTATGTCGCCGCTATCTTGACGGAAACGTAATGGCGACCACACAAATGTTCAAAGCTTAAATCAAATTACGACTAACCTAATCATCCGATCTCTACCAAACTTTGCAACAACATACCCTTATGGAGGAAGCATATTTTGACCAAATTAGTATGTCATTAGCCTAATAGTTTGCGGATGGCGGCCATATTTGTGTCAAAATCGATTCCCCTTATTAATTCAAACACGGTGAAACCGTATGGAATGAAATATGGTACAGAAGTAGCACTTGCAAAGGGCACCTCAGTGTCATGTTTTATATGACCGCCATCTTCACGGAAACGTAATGGCGGCCACACAAATGTTCAAAGCTTAAATCAATTTACGATTAACCTAATCATCCGATCTCTACCAAATTTTGCATCAACATACCTTTATGGAGGGAGCATCCTTTGACCAATCTAATAGGTCGTTAGCCTAATATTTTGCGGATGGCGGCCATCTTTGTGTGAAAATGATTCCCCCTATTAATTCGAACACGGTGAAACCGAATGGAATGAAATTTGGTACAGAGGTAGCACTAGCAAAGGGCACCTCTGTGTCATGTTTTATGTCACCGCCATCTGGACGGAAACGTAATCGCGGCCACCCAAATGTTAAAAGCTAAAATGTAATTACGACCAACCTAATAATCTAGTCTCTACCAAATTTTGCAACACCATATTTTTATGTGGGAAGCATATTCTGACCAAACTGCAAGATCATCAGCCCAATAGTTTGCGGATAGCGGCCATCTTTGTGCCCAAATCGATTCCCCCTATTAATTCGAACACGGTGAAACCGAATTGAATGATTTTTTTTTACGGAGGTAGCACTAGCAAAGAGCACCTCATATTCATGTTCAATATCCCTATAGCACGTTGTATTTCAACAAGCTACTACAACCAACATTCAATTATACTCCTTGAAAAGGACAAAGAGTTATAACAATATCCATGCATTTGGGAGAAAGTAGGCTATATGTTCTTTACTGAACATCTTGTTTGTATTTTTTCAAAACTGAAAATAGGCTAAAAATTGGGCAAAGAAAAGCTTGTTGTTCTATGGGCTCATCTTCCGTATGACTAATGACTAACTGACTAAGACAATCTGGAACTTATCATAACCAATGGCAAACCCGGAGGTCCAGATTCGATTCCTCTGCCAAGAAATATTGTACTGGCCTGAGGGCTGGAACGGGGTACACTCATCATCTTGAAGTAAAACTGAAAATAGGTAGGTTCGATTCCCACCTCAGCCAACTTGGAAGTGGTTGTTTCAAACTTTTACTCCTAACTTGACGCCGCTGCGGTTTCATTCCCAATCATCACCCGAATGACGAATACACACACTTATACAGCCATTAAAATAACAGTGGTTAACAGAAAAAAAATCTACACACATGAGTTCACGGGACTGAATGACCACGATGTCCAAGTCCCTCGAATGAAACAACAACAAATAAAAATAGAACCTTAACACGAAAGATGGACTCATGAGATACTGGGAGGATGTCAAAGCCGGTGGACGAACATATATGGACACTAAAATGAAAATGGTTGTTGACACGGGGTATAAAGAAGCAGTTGAACGACTGACTTTGCCACGCCAGAGAGGTGGACGCGAGCTTACTGATATTGTACACCTACATGCCAAGCTGGTGAAGAATCTTCAGGCCTACTTTTTGAGCAAGACGACCTCTCCCCTGCATCAGGCTGTTATTAAAGTGGATGACAAGTACACGCCATTGGACCTTCTCCATGCCAGGGAAGTGCAGCTAGCTACGACAGAAGAGCACATAACCAACAAGCTGCAATAGTGGACTCATCAGAAAGCACTGCACGGCCGTCATCCGTATGATTTCAGTCATGGATATGTCGACATACATGCGTCGAACAGCTGGGTGACCTATGCGGATCTATTTCCTAAGACTGAGGGGTTCATGATCACGATACAAAATCAAGTAGTGGCAACAAAGAACTACCTAAAATACATCATTAAGGCAGACATGCCAGATGACAAATGTAGGAGATGCCATCGCGAATCGGAGACTATCCAGCATATCACAGGGGGATGTACAACTATTTCATCTACGCATGGCCAAGTAGCCAAGATAATCCCCCTGAACCTGGCAAAGAAGCACTCCTTAAGTAATAATGTTCAGCCTTACTCTCAATACATTCCTAATGCTGTTCTGGAGAACGATACACACAAGCTACTCTGGGACAGGTCAGTAATCACAGATAGACCCTTATCAGCAAACAGACCAGACATTATTCTTATTGATAAAGTGCAGAAGAAAACTCTTCTAATAGACATAGCAGTGCCTGGATCGCATAATATCCAACACAGTTATGCTGAGAAAGTGACGAAATACATGCCTCTGGCTGAAGAGATCCGAAAGATGTGGCGACAGGAATTTGTCACTGTATTGCCTATCATAATCTCTTCCACAGGGATCATACCAAAGTCGCTGAAGGTCAACCTCGATAAACTGGAGCTCCACCATAATCTGCATAGCAGTATGCAGAAAGGAGTTATTTTAGAGACCTGCTCCATAGTTCATTCTTTCCTCAAACTGCAAATATAGAGAACTCCACTCGATCTTGCAACAAATGCCGATGGAATGGTGAATTTTACCAAATGACATGGTGAACATATGAATAGTAATAATAATAATAATAGCAATAAGAAGAAGATGAAGAAGAAGAATGCAAAGTACATGAGAAACATCACCGATGGACCAGAATGGATGATCACACACCAAGGCAAGATTAAACGTGTGAAGAAACATTATGGGGTTTGAAACCATTTTTCAGTGTTGCATTAGTAAACAAAAGTTTGGTGCTTTTCATTCGGTCAACACGAATTTACCCAAACGCATTCAGCCGTAAGTGTGATGTGGGGCACAGTTTCACTAACATTGAAACGGACCTAAAATTAATTTATCACGAATCGACAGGCGTAGCTCTTGACATAAAGGAAGCAATCGAGATACACCTAGCCAAAATAAACAACCCCAACAATCTAAATAAACACACTTTCATGGAGAGCTCATCCCCCTTCATTCTACTAAAACCCCACCCTGTCGGAAACAAGACACAACTTAGCGATACAGCCAAGCTAGATAAAAGAGGGGGAAAATAGGGGGATTTTGATAGGTAAATGTTATCTGGATCAGGAGTACGATGTACTTTTTTCTTGAATAATCCTAGGTCGGCATTCGCGGCAGTATTAAAGGTGTCGGGACGTCCTCAAAGACCGGCAGCGCTTGTGTAGAGCTTCTAGCTTAGGCGTGGCGAGGACTGATCCACGGTCTTTAATAGTTGAAGACCTTCCTGAATTCAATAACATACATCTATTCTTGACTTGGCCATTCGCCACAAGTACACATGCACTGACTTCGGAGAGCACATAGGAATACGGGGCGGGGGGAGGGAAAAACCAGTTCAGTGAGATAACATTCCAATTCAGCCGACAGTCACTGGTGCAAGAGTGAAGTTGACACTACGCGCAGCTACAGCGCGTAAGACACCCAACCAGATAAGTAGTAGCCTGTACTATACAGTACAACCATATAGTCACTCAAAACAGACAAATTCCGGTTTTCTATCACCATTTTAGCATTTCACCTAACATCAAATATACTACAACTAGCATAAACCGACAAGTTACATTACCAATAGGCCTACTGCAACTAAATAAGTGTACATATTGTAAATATTTTACCTCTATTTTCAAGTGTAATGGATCTGATGATGATCGCTTGACGATCGAAACTGGTCATCATAGTGTAATTATTTATCTCATGTATTTTTTTCAGCATTTGGGTATAACCCAACTCTTTTTGGTACATTCGTGTTGACCGACTGAAAAGCACCAAACTTTCGTGTGAAGAAATGTAGATACATAGGTGAGATAATCCAACAAAAGGCGTAGAACACGTTGCAATAATCTTAGGTTCGGAAAATTAGACAGTGTATCACCTGAAGAAAAATCACTATAATAAGAAGTCTCTGAATATTGGAGCCAAGTTAAGGCACTACAGCACGGTTGCAAACCTGAAGGATTGTAATTATGCTTCGGAGAGTTTAACTATGAACAGTTAGTCAAAAGAGAATACAGACTATTGAGAAAAGGTTTAGGCAACAAATGGGTTGAAGGACACATACTGTACGTTTGAAGTCAAATTAAGAGTTGTACAGAAAGATAGAACCAGTCACGTCAACAATGAAGAAAGGAAGAAGTTCGTGGTTTTACAGGACCGTTAATCTCGCGATCATGAGCCACGGAGCCTCCTTTTACGTGGAATCCAAACCACATGACATAGCATTTCACCGCGTTGTGGCAGCCCCTAAACTGAGGAACCAATCATCACTATTAAGATCTCACATGCATTGACCGGGAATCGAACCCGGTCCACCGTGGTGAGAGGCCAGCAGATTAACCGCTGCGCCACCATGGCCCCCAAACAATGAAAAGGGAAAGGTTGTTAATCTATGGGCACATCTTCAGAATGTCCAATGATCGACTGACAATGAAAATTTCGAATTTCATGAAAGCAAATGCAAAATATAGTATTGGAATGGATCCAAGATTGTAATAAAGAGCTTACAGAAATCTATATCCTGGAGGACAACATTCTGAACAGGAATGAGTGTAGACAAATATCAAAAACCATTGGGATTTAAGACCACAAAAGTCGAAGCGGATCTCTTTCAGAAGGTTAGTGGAAGGCACTGAGTGATGGGCTCAAGAGATACTGGCAGGACATTAAAGCTGGCAGACGAAGAAGAGCTAGACACAGAAAATGATATTTATTATTAACTCGCAGTTCATAGTGGCTCAATTCGAATGTAAATAAATGCAATGAAAATACCATGGAAATAAAACTAAATAATAACAGTCCAAACTTCAAAATCCACCATTACTGATCCACTTGGAAAACGTTGCTACCCCTGGAGGGTTCACGAACCACGGATTGCAAACCCCTAACTGAAAAGTAGTGTGGAAAATCGCAGGTTAAAACCACACTCAGGCGTGTCTGTTAGTGTCTAGATTCTAACTCCAGATCTCTGTGTTTGCAATTATCCATTGCAGTCTAGGAGTGTGACGTTTCTTACTAGGATACTCTGCTAGATCGGGAGGACCTAGACGGAACAAAACCAGGAAGTAACCTGATGTTCCTTGAATACATTAGATTAGAATGTTTACATTTGTTTCCTGAATATTATTCCAATTATTCGTCGTTGTCCCTAGTCGTCATTTCAATTTTACTATCGACTACTGTACGCTGTGGGTTGATTTAACAAACCCGCCTGGAAAGCTGCCATGGACCACAATGCTTGTAGCTGTCATAATTCTTTGTCACTCTAACATGTCTTATAATATTGATACAGCTACTGTTTGAACACACACTCCACTGTGGCATATCTGTCTAATCATCGATTTGCTTTTCTAGGTCGGACCCCTAAGGCGTGCTATGCTACTGCAACGTTGTGATCGATTTATAATTGGCTGTTGCTGCCTATCTCGCAGAACATCGTGCCCATAATTTCTTGACTTGGCTGTGGGCGTTCTCCTGATCTCCGGCGAACATCTGACAGCCTGGGCGCGGTCTCTAAACAGGGGCTTAGCGCGATCACAAGGAGGCTTCATAGTCCGTCAAATGTGTACATCGTGTTCCGTTGGGACTTGGGCAGATGACCTTGTAGTTAATCCTTAAGGGGCTACGGAATGCTGAATATCTTTAACACATTCAAAATTTAATTTTACGTCACATTAAAGCTACAGACCCTTGGCTTGCTAACGGTGCATTTTCTGTGTGGCTCATTTCTAAGACTACATTTTTGATACTTTCCCTCAACCGTGCGTCCTATTAGAAAACCCAAAATGTTTTTTTATTTATATTTTTCTCTGTATTTTTCACTAGACTTCTGTTTAGATTCACAGTTTTCTCTCTTAGTAACGATAAAAAAAAACATATTTAAGAAAGCAAGACTGTGTCGGATCATTCCTCGTCCTAACACTAAAACTGTCGCCGTTTCCTCAGCTAGCGGAAAAAGCTTTGATTCTAATTTCTTGCTAAAATACATTAGGCTACTTAATATAAAATTCCCTTTGCAACTTTTCAAAATGCAAATCTGAAAGTATTAGATGTAATTCCTCCTTTTGTGTTATATTTTAACACAGACATTTTTCTAAAATTTACTTAAAGTTAATTTTGCCTGATTGAAATGTTCTCAAAATTACGCCATTAAAAAAATCATCCGAAAATCAAAATGTTATTATTATCAAAAAGCCTGTGTTAAAGTAAAGTACGAGAATAGACCATTATCAAAGGAGTAGCCTAGGTTGAATCTTTTAGTCTTATTTTAAGGAATTTTCTTGTGGAAGCGTTCATAATTCTGAAAACCAAATACAAAAACGTTTAAAAATCAAAAATCAAAATCAAAATTAAATCAAAATTCAAATCCAAATCCAAATCAAAATCCAAATTAAAATTAAAATTAAAATTAAAATTAAAATTAAAATTAAAATTAAAATTAAAATTAAAATTAAAATTAAAATTAAAATTAAAATTAAAATTAAAATTAAAATCGATATCAAAATCGAAGTCGAAATCGAAATCGAAATCGAAATCGAAATTAAAATTAAAATTAAAATTAAAATTAAAATTAAAATTAAAATTAAAATTAAAATTAAAATTAAAATTAAAATTAAAATTAAAATTAAAATTAAAATTAAAATTAAAATTAAAATTAAAATTAAAATTAAAATTAAAATTAAAATTAAAATTAAAATTAAAAAACAAGGCCAAGAAACGGGACGAGGACAAGACTGATAATGAAAACGTGAACGAGAACGAAAACGAACCCTTAGATAAAATTACATTTTTTTAAATGTTTTCCAGTCTTTCAACATGAATGTGTCCAATTAAATTGAGCGGGATCTAATACTTAATATCTAATCACATCTACTAAACTGAACTTTTACATTAATTAATTATTTTTTCAATAATGTAAAATAATTATTTCTGCGGTAAATATATATAATTTTTCCGTATTAAACTAGTATAAGAAGTGTCAAATAATTATGTGTGAGGTAATTAATTCACTCTTTTCGAGAATAGTATAAAAAGTGTTAAATCATTTATTCCACGGACATAAATTCTCGTTTTTCGTTAGGGGTATAAAAAGTGTTAAATCATTCATTCCACGGAAATTATTTCTTTTGTTTCGTTAAGAGTATAAAAAGTGCTAAATCCACTCCACAGCAAATAATTCTGTTTCTTCACGGAAATTATTTCCCTTTTTTTCGAGAATGATACAAAGAGTGTTAATTAATTCATCCCATGGTGATTAATTCACTTTTTTCGATAGGAGTTCAAAAAGTGTTAAATAATTGTTTCAATGGTAATTAATTCACTCTTTTTGAGAATAGTATAAGAAGTGTTAAATCGTTCATTCCAGGGAAATTAATTGCCATTTTTCGTTAGCAGTACCGTATAAAAAATGTGTTAAATCATGCATTCTGCGGTAATTATATCTCTTGTTTCGTTAGGAGTGTACAAAGTTTTGAATTTACTCCACGGCAATTAATTCTGTTATTTCGAGAATTGTATAAAGAGTGTTAAATAATTCAATACACAGTGATTAATTCCCTTTTTTTCGTTAGGTGTACAAAAAGTGTTAAATAATGAATTCCTTTGCATTTAAATCTCTTTTTTCGATAGGAGTATAAAACTAAGGTGATTAATAATTCATTACACGGTAATTAATTCTCGTTTTGGGATAGGAGTATAAAAAGAGTTATATAATTAATTCCGCCGTAATTAATTCTCTATTTGCAAGAATGACATAAAGAATAATGTTAAATGATTCATTCTGCTCTAATTCCGTTTTTTTTTTCGAGAATGGTATAAAGAGTGTTTAGTAATTCATTCCGCGGTAATTAATTCCCTTTCCCTGAAAATAGTAAAAATGTTTTATTCATTCATTCCATGGTAAGTAATTATTTTTCTTCGAAATGAGTATATATATATTTCGTGTGGTCTCCTCAGAGACTTAGTGCAGGTCTTTCTATTCGACGCCCGTGGGCGACCTGCGCGTCGGGATGAGAGATGGAATTGATTAAGGTGAATGAAATTGGAGAAGGATGTGGAAGGAAGCGGCCGTGGCCTGTCAGAAGGTACCGTCCCAGCATTTGCCTGGTGTTGAAAATGGGAAACCACTGAAAACCATTTCAAGGACAGCCGACTGTGGGGCTCGAACCCACGCGTCTACCGAGTCAGCAGAGAGCTTGGCCCCATGACCTAACACTGCGCTTTAGCCAGCGTAGCCACTACTGTCGGTATGTAAAAATATTCATGTTATTAGATGTTGTTAGACAAATGTCCAATTTATTAGGATACATTTCTGTTCACCGACTGAAAAGCAATTCATATGCGTAGACAGTACTGTGAAGATAGCTTATGAATGTTCTGAACGCAAATTGCATTCACTAACGAAAGCATGTGTCAGGCAATCGCGATCTGGGCTGCAATAAATGCAACATCATTAATTTTACTGCATCTGATACAAGGCAACATTTCAATTATTAACCTACTGATTGCAATCTTTATTGGAGTATTGTATTCGGAAACAGATGTTTAGGCTAGAGGCGTAGGTTCGAGCCCTGGCAACACCTGCCTCTCAACATGAGTGATCATCACGGCAAGGCGCCTGCCCCTCATCACACATTCTCTGCTAGTAGATCGCTCGCCGAGATGAACATCGTTAGGACCGGATCTCTTCCGGGTACCAATTAATTATAACTCACAGAGCAGTCAGTCATTCTCTTGTTCATTCAGGGGCAATACAGCATAGGAATAAATAAATATATATATAAATAAATTAATACAGCAATAAAAAAGATACGAGCCTTACAGTAGTCGCATATGATGTGTAACATCTGACATGTTATCCTACTCGTATACTACACAGCGTGTTAATTTACCCTCCATTTTCATACTGGTACTATGATGAATTTATAGATTGAATTGGAGATATGCTACTGTCACATTTGTGGCGCAGCGGTCAAGCTGTTAGTCTCTCACCAAGGTAGACCGGGTTTGATTCCCGGCCAATACATGTGAGATTTTCGAATTGAAATGCCATGTCCTGTGGTTCGCATTCCACGTAAAAGGGAGGTACCGTGGATCGTGATCGTGAGATTAACGGACACGCAAAACTACAAGCTTCCTTCCCTCCTTTTACATTAATAATTCATAATAACAAAGTGACACACAACGTCGACAGTACTCTCAAATACTGTAAGCACATTCCTCAGTAACTATAACATTCATTATTCTCAAGGCTCTCATACAGTTCGTCGTAAACAATCAAAACATGGCTTCCTACAATCATGAAATGACCTAGTCTCACATATGATGAAAATACAGCTTTTATTCCACTCATATAATAACATTCTGTTATGAATTTAATATTTGACTACTCACCCACAGCTTGACAATAATGCCGCTTACTTAAATGTCATTTGTCGTCTTTGTCCTACCCCATGTGATATTCAACCTTGAACGTGAAGCTTCATAAACTGCTCAATGACAAATGAAAGTCGGTGAAACATTTGCCACTGTGCTCCTCAAACCAGTGCCTGCTAAATGCACTGCCTACTGTATTGCCATAACATTCTCGCGCTACAGAGCACACACTGCCTTGTTTCCAATACACACATTTTCAATTGTACATCCTTCTGGCAGTGCGTCTTCACCTCCGTCCGATCCACTTCCGTTCGATCCACTTCCGCCCGATTCACTTCCGTCCAATTTTTCTGGCAGTGCGTCTTCACTTCCGTCCGATCCACTTCCGTTCGATCCATTCCGCCCGATTCACTTCCGTCCCCAATTTTCAAAATCACTCCCACAAAACTATCCAGCAACCGAGCAGAAAGATGTTACACATCAATAAATAAATAAATAAATAAATAAATAAATAAATAAGTTAATTAATTAATTAATTAGTTAATAATACATCTTGTTTTAATTCTTCTTTCTTTCTTTCTTTCTTTCTTTCTTTCTTTCTTTCTTTATTTCTTTCTTTCCTTCTATCTCTCTTCTTAATTATGTATTAATGCAGTTGATTGTTGGAACTCCTGTCTGGAATACAGGGGATTATTGTCTGAGTCTCGATATCAGTCTAGTTTATATCCCTTTCATTTCACAGTATTCCAACTTTATGGGATGAGCTACATTAATGCCATTCTCGTAAATATGAATTTACAAATGTTTGGACCGGCAATAGTTACGGGGTACGCAAGTATGAACACGCCATTACTTGAAAATTGGCCTTCCACTGTGGAGTAGTCGATTAAACACCTGCTTAGAACGTAGGGGGTTCAGTTTCAAATCCCTATGATAATCTCATTTTCGAATCTTCCACATCATTTTAAATAGTATCTATCCAAATGCTCTGATACATACAATATAAGTTCACCGGGCAAAAGACATCGTTTTTGATACCGTGGAACACCGTCTCTTGCCTCGATTCGGCAAAGAAGTGAGCTAATATGTTTCTGCAGGTATAATGTATCTGGTTGAAGCCACCCCGTGTGGAGTAGATGAAGATGATGAAGTAAATGCTGTTTTAAGGGGCCTAACATCTAGGTTATCGGCTCACGGACTGATGGTTAGATCCCGTAGAGCCACTACGGGGATACAGATTTCTGAGTTTACCGGCTGTTCAAAATAGTCCCACACATCTTCTATGGGATTAAGATCAGTTGACTCAGTGGATCAGTCGTGGTACCGGTACCACAGGAGGTCTTTGTGTTCGAGCAACCAGTCGCGTATGCATGCAGCTCTGTGACCAAGGCTGTTGGAAAATGGGAGTGTCTACAGCAGGCTGTTCCAGCCGAGTAGCTCGCTCGTGAGCAGTGGAGTACTCGCCGCCTTCCGTGAGTAAACCTGCAACATGCAATACAGCTCTGCTGTGGGGGCCTGCCGTCACTGCGCGGCGGATATATCAAGACTGGCTGGAAGCGCATTCACTTGTGTTATGACCTTCGCCCAGTAACGTATTGGCTATCACCCCCAGTCTCTCTACAACCGTGCTCCGAGCATTACTGCTGAGTACTCGCGTGTACTCATACTCAAACTCATGGATTTGGAACAGCCTGGTCTACAGCATACACATCATGAAAATGTTGAATAACAGGAAATCACCCTGGTTCATATTCTTAGAGGTCTGAATGCCTAGAAAGACACGTACAAACAACGCCCCGAATTCATCACAGAACCAGAGGGCGCACATGGCTACGCAGCGAGTTGTCAGGAATGACAAGTGTCAGTTAAGGTGCCAAAATTAAAATCACCCTAGACCTCGGATATAATAATACCGTCGTGATCGAGATAGAGCAAGAGTTCACCAAGTAAGGTCAACAGGAAAGGTGAGATAACCTCGTGGTGTAGCGACTAGCGTTCCTGGCTGACGCTCCAGAGGTCTGGGTTTGATTCTCGGCTCTGGCAAGACATTTTATTCTGGTCTGAGGGTTAGAACAGGGTACAGTCAGTCTTGTGAGGCAAAACTGAGAGAAGGTGGCTTCGATCCCCACCTCAGCCATCATGGAAGTGTTTCTCCGGGGTTTTCCCATCTTCTACTCCAGTCAAATGCCGGGATGGTCCCTAACGGCCGCCTCCTTCCAATTTATCACTTGAATTACAAATGAACACTACTACAGACACAACAGTAACACAAGTTATCAGAAAAAATAATTAATATATATATACACTCAAGTACAGTACAAAGAGCTAAATGACCATGATATTTAAGCCCATTAAATGAAATAACAACAGGAACAGTAGGCCTAATATGAAAGTCAGCTGGGGTCCCGTGGTCACCAACCCACGTTTCACTAATTGTGTGCTCTTGGAAGTGAAGTATCTTTGCCTAATCCTCAGACAGGAATTACATTTCTTGGCCGAGCCAGGAATCATACCCAAGACTTTTGCGAATGGAGTCCCAATGCGTATCCCGGGATAACAGAAGGTGGTGAGGCGTCCTGCCAGAACTAAGGAGGCAACAGGTGGCCCATGGGCGCCAGCAAGGGAGGGGGTCAAGGAGGGCTTCCTCCTTGTCCCCCCTCCCTGGAATCACGACAATATTTCAATTGTTCATTGTCACACCAGTTTATTTAATAAATTGAAGTTACTAATAGTTATTTAGATGTAGGGACAATTCCACAGTTTTGTTTAACTTAGTAATTTGGGATTATTTTAAAATACAGTATATCCAGTTATTTCGAAAATCGGCGAACTGGATTAACATTACCATTTTAATGAACTGCTTGATTTTTATTTTTATCGATACATGGTGATACAACTATGTTTTACCTGTTTTTAAGAAATGAACAAAATGTCGATGATTCACAAAGAAAGGCGAACTTCTATGGACAAAAACTCTGAACTAATCCCTCCCTACATTATTCTGCTAAGGACCCATTCCAGTATTGTACCGAAAATAAGGTCCTATTAACACCAACCTACACATATGGGGTACCTACAGGTTCAGCATAACCCAATGCGTAAGCGAAACGCACTCACTTACTCTTTAAATGCCTCACAATTAAATAAATACCTTAAAACATGTATATTTACAATGAAATAATGAACGAATGCAACACGGTGGCCATGGTGACAGAATCTCACTGGTCCATCTATTTCTGTAAGACGCAATGCAATTCCAATTATTACATTACTGTGAAAGTTTCCAGACGGTTATAAGGTTATCACTGAACCAAATTAAGCTGTAAAATTCATCAATACGGACAGTATAATGCGCTTAAGGGGGTCAAGGGGCACTCTAGAATTTTTTCACGCAATTTTCACGTTTGGGTGTGGTCCGAAAAGTCTTTTTCACCCGACTATAAAGGGTCTCGGAAAACCACATTTAAAGGCCCTTAAATTAACCGTGTCTGTGATATTCCCAGAAAACTAACTTCGCTCTGATATACCTATTTAGGAATGAAAAACCCCTAACCACTGCACCAGTAGCTGAATTGATAAAGTTTGATTATTCATACCAAGGATAAATTAGTCATAGCATTCATGATAGAGATTTTGCTAAGTGTACTCTTTACAACTAGAATATTCGCGGGCGAAGCCGCGACGGGTAATGCTAGTAACAACTATTCCTCCAATTCAAGCCATAAAGATAATGCACCTAACGGTTTCAGAGCAGCCAAATAATGAATATCACGAAGCAAGTAAGAAATGAAACGAAAATTGTGGGGAGATATCTCACCATCACCTAGCGACAGGTAAATATTACTTGCTCCTCCAGGAAGAAAAAGAATCCTGTGGGCGCCCTTGAGTTAGCCTACTTATTCCCAGTGTTTCCACTTGATGTCAGGCGGCCATGAGAACAAGATGAATGAAACGGATATTATAGGCTAGTTGAAACGTACATAAATGATGACTATGATAATATCTGAGTGTCGTAGGGGGCACACGCACCACCTGTAGCGAGGTTTCCGGAGATGAGACTCAGATACCATTGTTCGTATGAGGCCGCTTCCTGGTCATGTTCCAGTAGCCCGTCACGAACAATCAATTAATCGATCAGCTTATGACTTCCTTTTAATTGCTTGTCTAAGTGATTAATAAAATGCCTTCTCTTAATATTAACTCTCTGAGTTATGGATGACACCTTAGCGATATCCTGCTAGTTTTCAGAGCATCACGAATCTCTCCTTCTTGCTACGTATTTGTTCAAGCCTCCTTGCCCTTACATTTTCCTTCCAACTTCCCTTGAACGAACTGGCCAGAAAATTGTTAGGACAAATTAATGCTTGGAGTCTTTAATTTAACATTTTTCCATTCATTGCTCTTGCTCATATGTGTTTGGGTCAGGAATAAATAAAAAATTTGTGTAATAAAACCTAAAAGAGTGACGGTCCATTAGGCCTCCCATATGGTTACTAAGGCAACATGTAAACGTCGTCTAAATCTGAAGAGTAAATGTCACGTAGGTCTCCTATATGGTTACCAAGGCAACACGTATTCATCTTCGAAAACTGGAAAGTAAAGGTCATCTAGGCCTCCCATATGATTACCAGGGCAACAAGTAATCATCATCTCAATCTGAAGAGTAAAGGTAAACTAGGCCTCCCATACGGTTGCCATGTAAACAAGTTTTCATCTCCTAAATCTGAAGTGTAAAGACCATCATTCTAGGCCTCCTATATGGTTACAAGGGCAACAAGTATACATCACCTAACTCTGAAGTGTAAAGACCATAATTCTAGGCCTCCTATATGGTTACAAAGGCAACAAGTATTCATCACCTAACTCTGAAGTGTAAAGACCATAATTCTAGGCCTCCTATATGGTTACAAAGGCAACAAGTATACATTACCTAACTCTGAAGTGTAAAGACCATAATTTTAAGCCTCCTATATGGTTACAAAGGCAACAAGTATACATCACCTAACTCCGAAGTGTAAAGACCATCATTCTAGGCCTCCTATATGGTTACAAAGGCAACAAGTATACATCACCTAACTCTGAAGTGTAAAGACCATAATTCTAGGCCTCCTATATGGTTACCAAGGCAACAAGTATTCATCACCTAACTCTGAAGTGTAAAGACCATCATTCTAGATCTCCTATATGGTTACAAAGGCAACAAGTATTCATCACCTAACTCTGAAGTGTAAAGACCATAATTCTAGGCCTCCTATATGGTTACAAAGGCAACAAGTATACATCACCTAACTCTGAAGTGTAAAGACCATAATTCTAGGCCTCCTATATGGTTACAAAGGCAACAAGTATACATCACCTAACTCTGAAGTGTAAAGACCATCATTCTAGGCCTCCTATATGGTTACAAAGGCAACAAGTATTTTCATCACCTAAATCTGAAGTGTAAAGACCATCATTCTAGGCCTCCTATATGGTTACAAAGGCAACAAGTATTCATCACCTAAATCTGAAGTGTAAAGACCATAATTCGAGGCCTCCTATATGGTTACCAAGGCAACAAGTATTCATCATCTAAATCTGAAGTGTAAAGACCATCATTCTAGGCCGCCTATATGGTTACAAAGACAACAAGTATACATCACCTAACTCTGAAGTGTAAAGACCATCATTCTAGGCCTCCTATATGGTTACAAAGGCAACAAGTATTCATCACCTAAATCTGAAGTGTAAAGACCATAATTCTAGGCCTCCTATATGGTTACCAAGGTAACAAGTATTCATCACCTAAATCTGAAGTGTAGAGACCATCATTCTAGGCCGCCTATATGGTTACAAAGGCAACAAGTATTCATCACCTAAATCTGAAGTGTAGAGACCATCATTCTAGGCCGCCTATATGGTTACAAAGGCAACAAGTATACATCACCTAAATCTGAAGTGTAAAGACCATCATTCTAGGCCTCCTATATGGTTACCAAGGTAACAAGTGTTCATCACCTAAATCTGAAGTGTAGAGACCATCATTCTAGGCCTCCTATATGGTTACAAAGACAACAAGTATACATCACCTAAATCTGAAGTGTAGAGACCATCATTCTAGGCTTCCTATGTGGTTACCAAGGTAACAAGTGTTCATCACCTAAATCTGAAGTGTAAAGACCATCATTCTAGGCCGCCTATATGGTTACAAAGACAACAAGTATACATCACCTAACTCTGAAGTATAAAGACCATAATTCTAGGCCTCCTATATGGTTACAAAGGCAACAAGTATTCATCACCTAAATCTGAAGTGTAAAGACCATAATTCTAGGCCTCCTATATGGTTACCAAGGTAACAAGTATTCATCACCTAAATCTGAAGTGTAGAGACCATCATTCTAGGCCGCCTATATGGTTACAAAGGCAACAAGTATTCATCACCTAAATCTGAAGTGTAGAGACCATCATTCTAGGCCGCCTATATGGTTACAAAGGCAACAAGTATACATCACCTAACTCTGAAGTTT
Source organism: Meconema thalassinum (assembly GCA_946902985.2). Classification (NCBI taxonomy): domain Eukaryota; kingdom Metazoa; phylum Arthropoda; class Insecta; order Orthoptera; family Tettigoniidae; genus Meconema; species Meconema thalassinum. The sequence goes on from OX336388.2 coordinate 613,809,069, forward strand.
AAAGACCATCATTCTAGGCCTCCTATATGGTTACCAAGGTAACAAGTATTCATCACCTAAATCTGAAGTGTAAAGACCATCATTCTAGGCCTCCTATATGGTTACCAAGGTAACAAGTGTTCATCACCTAAATCTGAAGTGTAAAGACCATCATTCTAGGCCTCCTATATGGTTACCAAGGTAACAAGTATTCATCACCTAAATCTGAAGTGTAGAGACCATCATTCTAGGCCTCCTATATGGTTACAAAGGCAACAAGTATACATCACCTAACTCTGAAGTGTAAAGACCATCATTCTAGGCCTCCTATATGGTTACCAAGGTAACAAGTATTCATCACCTAAATCTGAAGTGTAAAGACCATCATTCTAGGCCTCCTATATGGTTACCAAGGTAACAAGTGTTCATCACCTAAATCTGAAGTGTAAAGACCATCATTCTAGGCCTCCTATATGGTTACCAAGGTAACAAGTATTCATCACCTAAATCTGAAGAGTAAAGACCATCATTCTAGGCCTCCTATATGGTTACCAAGGTAACAAGTGTTCATCACCTAAATCTGAAGTGTAAAGACCATCATTCTAGGCCGCCTATATGGTTACCAAGGTAACAAGTGTTCATCACCTAAATCTGAAGTGTAAAGACCATCATTCTAGGCCGCCTATATGGTTACAAAGGCAACAAGTATTCATCACCTAAATCTGAAGTGTAGAGACCATCATTCTAGGCCGCCTATATGGTTACAAAGGCAACAAGTATACATCACCTAACTCTGAAGTGTAAAGACCATCATTCTAGGCCTCCTATATGGTTACCAAGGTAACAAGTATTCATCACCTAAATCTGAAGTGTAAAGACCATCATTCTAGGCCTCCTATATGGTTACCAAGGTAACAAGTGTTCATCACCTAAATCTGAAGTGTAAAGACCATCATTCTAGGCCTCCTATATGGTTACCAAGGTAACAAGTGTTCATCACCTAACTCTGAAGTGTAAAGACCATCATTCTAGGCCTCCTATATGGTTACCAAGGTAACAAGTGTTCATCACCTAAATCTGAAGTGTAAAGACCATCATTCTAGGCCTCCTATATGGTTACCTAGGTAACAAGTGTTCATCACCTAAATCTGAAGTGTAAAGACCATCATTCTAGGCCTCCTATAGGTTACCAAGGTAACAAGTATTCATCACCTAAATCTGAAGTGTAAAGACCATCATTCTAGGCCTCCTATATGGTTACCAAGGTAACAAGTGTTCATCACCTAAATCTGAAGTGTAAAGACCATCATTCTAGGCCGCCTATATGGTTACAAAGGCAACAAGTATTCATCACCTAAACCTGAAGTGTAAAGACCATCATTCTAGGCCTCCTATATGGTTACAAAGGCAACAAGTATACATCACCTAAATCTGAAGTGTAAAGACCATCATTCTAGGCCTCCTGTATATGGTTACAAAGGCAACAAGTATTCATCACCTAAATATGAAGTGTAAAGACCATCATTCTAGGCCTCCTATATGGTTACAAAGGCAACAAGTATTCATCACCTAAATCTGAAGTGTAAAGACCATCATTCTAGGCCGCCTATATGGTTACAAAGGCAACAAGTATTCATCACCTAAATCTGAAGTGTAAAGACCATAATTCTAGGCCTCCTATATGGTTACAAAGCCAACAAGTATACATCACCTAAATCTGAAGTGTAAAGACCATCATTCTAGGCCTCCTATATGGTTACAAAGGCAACAAGTATTCATCACCTAAATCTGAAGTGTAAAGACCATAATTCTAGGCCTCCTATATGGTTACAAAGGCAACAAGTATACATCACCTAACTCTGAAGTGTAAAGACCATAATTCTAGGCCTCCTATATGGTTACAAAGGCAACAAGTATACATCACCTAAATCTGAAGTGTAAAGACCATCATTCTAGGCCGCCTATATGGCTACAAAGGCAACAAGTATTCATCACCTAAATCTGAAGTGTAAAGACCATCATTCTAGGCCTCCTATATGGTTACAAAGGCAACAAGTATACATCACCTAACTCTGAAGTGTAAAGACCATAATTCTAGGCCTCCTATATGGTTACAAAGGCAACAAGTATACATCACCTAAATCTGAAGTGTAAAGACCATCATTCTAGGCCTCCTATATGGTTACAAAGGCAACAAGTATTCATCACCTAAATCTGAAGTGTAAAGACCATAATTCTAGGCCTCCTATATGGTTACAAAGGCAACAAGTATACATCACCTAACTCTGAAGTGTAAAGACCATAATTCTAGGCCTCCTATATGGTTACAAAGGCAACAAGTATACATCACCTAAATCTGAAGTGTATAGACCATCATTCTAGGCCGCCTATATGGTTACAAAGGCAACAAGTATTCATCACCTAAATCTGAAGTGTAAAGACCATCATTCTAGGCCTCCTATATGGTTACAAAGGCAACAAGTATACATCACCTAACTCTGAAGTGTAAAGACCATCATTCTAGGCCTCCTATATGGTTACAAAGGCAACAAGTATACATCACCTAAATCTGAAGTGTAAAGACCATCATTCTAGGCCTCCTGTATATGGTTACAAAGGCAACAAGTATTCATCACCTAAATCTGAAGCGTAAAGACCATCATTCTAGGCCTCCTATATGGTTACAAAGGCAACAAGTATTCATCACCTAAATCTGAAGTGTAAAGACCATCATTCTAGGCCTCCTATATGGTTACAAAGGCAACAAGTATACATCACCTAAATCTGAAGTGTAAAGACCATAATTCTAGGCCTCCTATATGGTTACAAAGGCAACAAGTATACATCACCTAAATCTGAAGTGTAAAGACCATCATTCTAGGCCTCCTGTATATGGTTACAAAGTCAACAAGTATTCATCACCTAAATCTGAAGTGTAAAGACCATCATTCTAGGCCTTCTATATGGTTACAAAGGCAACAAGTATTCATCACCTAAATCTGAAGTGTAAAGACCATCATTCTAGGCCGCCTATATGGTTACAAAGGCAACAAGTATTCATCACCTAAATCTGAAGTGTAAAGACCATCATTCTAGGCCTCCTATATGGTTACAAAGGCAACAAGTATACATCACCTAAATCTGAAGTGTAAAGACCATAATTCTAGGCCTCCTATATGGTTACAAAGGCAACAAGTATACATCACCTAAATTTGAAGTGTAAAGACCATCATTCTAGGCCTCCTATATGGTTACAAAGGCAACAAGTATTCATCACCTAAATCTGAAGTGTAAAGACCATAATTCTAGGCCTCCTATATGGTTACAAAGGCAACAAGTATACATCACCTAACTCTGAAGTGTAAAGACCATAATTCTAGGCCTCCTATATGGTTACAAAGGCAACAAGTATACATCACCTAAATCTGAAGTGTAAAGACCGTCATTCTAGGCCGCCTATATGGTTACAAAGGCAACAAGTATTCATCACCTAAATCTGAAGTGTAAAGACCAACATTCTAGGCCTCCTATATGGTTACAAAGGCAACAAGTATACATCACCTAACTCTGAAGTGTAAAGACCATCATTCTAGGCCTCCTATATGGTTACAAAGGCAACAAGTATACATCACCTAAATCTGAAGTGTAAAGACCATCATTCTAGGCCTCCTGTATATGGTTACAAAGGCAACAAGTATTCATCACCTAAATCTGAAGTGTAAAGACCATCATTCTAGGCCTCCTATATGGTTACAAAGGCAACAAGTATTCATCACCTAAATCTGAAGTGTAAAGACCATCATTCTAGGCCTCCTATATGGTTACAAAGGCAACAAGTATACATCACCTAAATCTGAAGTGTAAAGACCATAATTCTAGGCCTCCTATATGGTTACAAAGGCAACAAGTATACATCACCTAAATCTGAAGTGTAAAGACCATCATTCTAGGCCTCCTGTATATGGTTACAAAGTCAACAAGTATTCATCACCTAAATCTGAAGTGTAAAGACCATCATTCTAGGCCTTCTATATGGTTACAAAGGCAACAAGTATTCATCACCTAAATCTGAAGTGTAAAGACCATCATTCTAGGCCGCCTATATGGTTACAAAGGCAACAAGTATTCATCACCTAAATCTGAAGTGTAAAGACCATCATTCTAGGCCTCATATATGGTTACAAAGGCAACAAGTATACATCACCTAAATCTGAAGTGTAAAGACCATACTTCTAGGCCTCCTATATGGTTACAAAGGCAACAAGTATACATCACCTAAATTTTAAGTGTAAAGACCATCATTCTAGGCCTCCTATATGGTTACAAAGGCAACAAGTATTCATCACCTAAATCTGAAGTGTAAAGACCATAATTCTAGGCCTCCTATATGGTTACAAAGGCAACAAGTATACATCACCTAACTCTGAAGTGTAAAGACCATAATTCTAGGCCTCCTATATGGTTACAAAGGCAACAAGTATACATCACCTAAATCTGAAGTGTGAAGACCGTCATTCTAGGCCGCCTATATGGTTACAAAGGCAACAAGTATTCATCACCTAAATCTGAAGTGTAAAGACCATCATTCTAGGCCTCCTATATGTTTACAAAGGCAACAAGTATACATCACCTAACTCTGAAGTGTAAAGACCATAATTCTAGGCCTCCTATATGGTTACAAAGGCAACAAGTATACATCACCTAAATCTGAAGTGTAAAGACCATCATTCTAGGCCTCCTATATGGTTACAAAGGCAAGAAGTATTCATCACCTAAATCTGAAGTGTAAAGACCATAATTCTAGGCCTCGTATATGGTTACAAAGGCAACAAGTATACATCACCTAACTCTGAAGTGTAAAGACCATAATTCTAGGCCTCCTATATGGTTACAAAGGCAACAAGTATACATCACCTAAATCTGAAGTGTAAAGACCATCATTCTAGGCCGCCTATATGGTTACAAAGGCAACAAGTATTCATCACCTAAATCTGAAGTGTAAAGACCATCATTCTAGGCCTCCTATATGGTTACAAAGGCAACAAGTATTCATCACCTAACTCTGAAGTGTAAAGACCATAATTCTAGGCCTCCTATATGGTTATAAAGGCAACAAGTATACATCACCTAAATCTGAAGTGTAAAGACCATCATTCTAGGCTCCCTATATGGTTACAAAGGCAACAAGTATTCATCACCTAAATCTGAAGTGTAAAGACCATCATTCTAGGCCTCCTATATGGTTACAAAGGCAACAAGTATTCATCACCTAAATCTGAAGTGTAAAGACCATAATTCTAGGCCGCCTATATGGTTACAAAGGCAACAAGTGTACATCACCTTAATCTGAAGTGTAAAGACCATCATTCTAGGCTCCCTATATGGTTACAAAGGCAACAAGTATTCATCACCTAAATCTGAAGTGTAAAGACCATAATTCTAGGCCTCCTATATGGTTACAAAGGCAACAAGTATTCATCACCTAAATCTGAAGTGTAAAGACCATCATTCTAGGCCTCCTATATGGTTACAAAGGCAACTAGTATTCATCACCTAAATCTGAAGTGTAAAGACCATCATTCTAGGCTCCCTATATGGTTACAAAGGCAACAAGTATTCATCACCTAAATCTGAAGTGTAAAGACCATCATTCTAGGCCTCCTATATGGTTACAAAGGCAACAAGTATTCATCACCTAAATCTGAAGTGTAAAGACCATCATTCTAGGCTCCCTATATGGTTACAAAGGCAACAAGTATTCATCACCTAAATCTGAAGTGTAAAGACCATCATTCTAGGCCTCCTATATGGTTACAAAGGCAACAAGTATACATCACCTAAATCTGAAGTGTAAAGACCATCATTCTAGGCTCCCTATATGGTTACAAAGGCAACAAGTATTCATCACCTAAATCTGAAGTGTAAAGACCATCATTCTAGGCCTCCTATATGGTTACCAAGGTAACAAGTGTTCATCACCTAAATCTGAAGTGTAAAGACCATCATTCTAGGCCTCCTATATGGTTACCAAGGTAACAAGTGTTCATCACCTAACTCTGAAGTGTAAAGACCATCATTCTAGGCCTCCTATATGGTTATAAAGGCAACAAGTATTCATCACCTAAATCTGAAGTGTAAAGACCATCATTCTAGGCCTCCTATATGGTTACAAAGGCAACAAGTATTCATCACCTAAATCTGAAGTGTAAAGACCATCATTCTAGGCCTCCTATATGGTTACAAAGGCAACTAGTATTCATCACCTAAATCTGAAGTGTAAAGACCATCATTCTAGGCTCCCTATATGGTTACAAAGGCAACAAGTATTCATCACCTAAATCTGAAGTGTAAAGACCATCATTCTAGGCCTCCTATATGGTTACAAAGGCAACAAGTATTCATCACCTAAATCTGAAGTGTAAAGACCATCATTCTAGGCTCCCTATATGGTTACAAAGGCAACAAGTATTCATCACCTAAATCTGAAGTGTAAAGACCATCATTCTAGGCCTCCTATATGGTTACAAAGGCAACAAGTATACATCACCTAAATCTGAAGTGTAAAGACCATCATTCTAGGCTCCCTATATGGTTACAAAGGCAACAAGTATTCATCACCTAAATCTGAAGTGTAAAGACCATAATTCTAGGCCTCCTATATGGTTACAAAGGCAACAAGTATTCATCACCTAAATCTGAAGTGTAAAGACCATCATTCTAGGCCTCCTATATGGTTACAAAGGCAACAAGTATACATCACCTAAATCTGAAGTGTAAAGACCATCATTCTAGGCTCCCTATGTGGTTATGGTATTAGTCATCTAGATCTGAAAACCATATCCATGGCTCAATGTTTATCAGTGAAGCGGAGGAGTTGGCACGAAACATAATGTAAATTTACAAAATTTCCAGTGAACAGCTTGCAGTAGGCTCAAGCGGTAATGTATCATGAGCGCCATGTTAATTTACGAAGAGAAGAAAATTTAAAAAAATATCTCAATAAAGAAAGTAACCTTTATATTTGAAGATTTTGAAACGTTTGCTGAAACTTTGAATTTAACCCGGATGAAGTTTATAATTGTTGTCTTTAATGGGTTGCGTTTCAATTACTGTAGAGAATGGCTTCAAAATTCGTTATTGAGTATAAGGCACACCTACCATAAGACTAAGCTGAAAATTATTTATGTACTGTATTGAAATGGGGTGAGGGGATTACGAGGAAGCCTGAAACTCTGTGCAATCTGTATCCATCTCTTGACATGACAATTGCTTGGGGACTCGCTTGTTTCCGCTTTTCTAGGGATATCACGAGGTGAGAATTATGTCTTCCTGAAGGGGTTATGTCACAACGCAGTCTAATATATGTGTCTCAATCATGCAGTAACAAGATATATATCATTCACTTAGCACGGACCGTGGAGTGTGTCCATACTCAAACTATGTAAACTCTGTCTCCTGCCAGGAGTAAGAACGATCAATAACAGACTGAATTGGAGGAGATGTAGCAAGGCAGGGGATCCCTCACGTCGGGATAAACGCTAGGAGAGAGTGAGGTTTTATCTCAGACAATACGGGGATAATGTGCTAATAGGTCGTAAATGACGCGAGAACACTAGTCTTGAAACTGTTTTGAACTGTAATTTTATGTTTGACCCTGACTAGTATTTGTCAGAAAACTGTATCATATTGAGGCTCATTATAACACTATTTTTCATTTTGAAACAGTTTCTCCCACCAATCAGAGCTAAAGAAACAGTTGTGTGACCAATTAGATAAGGATACCTTCGCGCATGCGCTCAAAATCCAGCATGTCTATATAAATTACCGAAAGTGCACCGTCCATATGTTCGCGTAAATAAACTGGTGAATATGAGACAAGAAATAGCACTGTACCTTATTATCCCCAAATCCAATTTCTACACAGCGCGGCTTTTTCAAACGACTTCGGTGACAGTTTTACTGAATACTGGTGCACCTTCCGAACATATGGCATTGAAGCACACAGAGCGCATGCGTCGGTCGGCCAGAGAGCTTGGAAAACAGAGATATACTACCCAGCGCAGCACCCGATCACAAAATTCTAGTGACTGAACAGATATTTATGAATATTTATGTTAAAACATATAATAAAGTTATAATTATCGTCGAACATAAACAGTCGTATGCAACTCGCCTATAATGGTAATTAAGACACTCGTATGGAAATTATAAAATTCGCATACGCTCGTTTTATAAACATACTCGTGTCTTAATTATAGCCATTATAGGCTCGTTGCATAATGTACTATTGTATTACAATGCAATTCGCTAAAATTTTAAATTTACATAGACTACTTTATACAGTTTAGGAGAAACAGATTTTGTTTTGTTCGTGTGGCCTCCTCAGAGGCCGAGTGCAGGTATTTCTATTCGACGCCCGTGGGCGACCTATGCGTCGGGATGAGAGATGGAATCGATGAAGATGAATGAAACTGGGCAAGGATGTGGAAGAAAGCGGCCGTGGCCTGTCAGAAGGTACCGTCCCAGCATTTGCCTGTTGTTGAAAATGGGAAACCACGGAAAACCATTTCTAGGACGGCCGACGGTGGGGCATGAACCCACTTGTCTACCGAGTCAGCAGAGAGCTTGGCCCCATGACCTAACGCTGCGCTTTAGCCCGCGTAGCCACTGCTGCCGGTAGGAGAAACAGATGACAATATTAAATGAGAGATTTTTGTAAACGTATTTCATTGTTGCCTCTCCTAGAAGCTGCGATGCTACGCCAACGCTGTAGGGAGGGACAGTAGATCAAGCGGCGTTGTTCCAGGCAGACGCGCGAGCCCAGTTATCAGTTCTGCGTATGTGTGAATATAAGAAGTTCCGCGAAGAATTGATAGCCTATTTTCATACATTATATTATCCCTTTCTATTTTCAATTCTCCCTTCTATAAATTTAACTTATTGTTGACTCATATAGGGCTTTGCAACATCGTGGTCTTGAATCCCTGTGTACTTGGGTGTGTGTAGTCTGATAACTTGTCACTGTGATGTCTGTACTAGTGTGTGTATTTGTAATTGAGGTAGGATTTTAGTAGAAAGCGGCTGTGGTCATACGTTTGGTACCATCCCGGCATTTGCCCGGAGTAAATGTGGGAAACCACGGAAAACCACTTCCAGGATGGCTGGGGTAGTAATCAAACAAGGTTCTCCTCAGTTTTGCATCACGAGGCTTAGTGTACCCCGTTCCAGCCCTCAGACCAGAATTAAATTTCTTGGCAGAGCCGGGAATCGAACCCGGGCCTCCGCAAAGACAGCCAGGAATGCTAGCAACTACGCAACGTTCTCTTTATACCATTCTCGAAAAAAAAACAGAATTAATTGCCAAGGAGAGAATTTAACACTTTTTATACTCCTAACGAAACAAGAGAAATAATTACCATGGAATGAATTATTTAATTTCACTAACTACACTTGTGTGAAGCCAAAATTTGTAGGTTAGAATTGATAATGCTCTATTAGTTCCAACGTTCGCCGCCAGATGCTGACTGCGGTGCCATCTAGTAGCCAAGTCCGCAAGCTAGGTGTTGTGGACGGTACCATTTGGTAGCAAAAGTAGGAACTACTTGAAATTAAGTCTGCAGTCCTTCATCATCATCATCTTGTACAGTTTCCAGCCTCAGGCTGGGTCTGTTTGTAACATAAGCCTCGACACTTGGTCCTTTCTTCCCACCACCTCTCCGCTGTCACTCTGGTCCAGTCCTCGCCTCTCTTCTTGACACATTCCTCCACTCCTTTCAGCCATCTATCTCTTGGTCTTCCCCTTGGTCGTTTCTTCTGCATCTGCATCTCATGTATCCTCTTGGGAATCCCCCTCTCATCCATTCTCTTTAAATGTCCATACCACCTCAGTCTTGATGTCTCAATCCTACCTTGCAAGGGCTCCTCTTTCACCATTTCCCTGACCCTTTCATTCCTCAACCTGTCTCTTCTTGTTACTCCGATCCTACTTCGCAGGAACTTCATTTCACCTGCCTGTATTCTGCTTATGTCTCTTTTCTTCATTGTCCACGTTTCTGAAGCATAGGTCAGTATCGGGATATAGTAGCTTCTGTATAACACTTCCTTGCTTTTTTGTGGGACATCTTTATTCCACACTAAGCTCCTAATGCTTCTCAGAAATGCTTCTGCCTGTCTGCCACGTTCCGTAATCTCTTTGTCATTTCTCCCATTTTCCTCCACTATACTTCCCAAGTACTTGAGACTTTCCACCTTCTTCAGCTGTCCACCTCCAAGTGTTATCCCACTCATTGGTCTGTCCTTTTTCCTGGTCATTAACAGGATCTCACATTTACTGATGTTGAACTTCCATCCGTACTCTCCCACTGTTTCTTCCCAAGCCTTCAGTTGCTCCTGAATTTCCTCCTCCTTGTTTCCCCAGACCATGAGATCATCTGCAAACACCATTGCTTTCATCTTATCTTCTCCTATCTTTCCTGCTATCCGTGTCATTACCTCGTCCATAACCACAATAAAGAGAAGGGGTGACAGCGCACTACCCTGTTTCAGGCCACTCGTTTGTCTGAACCAGTCTGTACTTTCCCCTCCAACTTTCACACAACTCACACTTCCACAATACATCTCCTTCACTCTGCCTACAGACCCTTTTTCCACTCCCATGTTTTCCATTGCTTTCCAAACCTTCTCCCTACACACACTATCATAGGCCTTTTCGATGTCCAGGAAGGCCATCAACAGATCCTCTCCAAATTCGTAGTGGTGTTCCTGGAGCTGTCTCACTGAAAATATGAGATCCACTGTTGATCTCCCAGGTCTGAATCCATACTGCTCCTCTCTCAATTTTCTCTCCACTTTGGCTCGTATTCTACTTTATAATATCTTTTCATATATCTTGGCACAGTGAGATATGAGTGTGACTCCCCTGTAATTTCTGCACTCCTTTCTGCTTCCTTTCTTAAATATTGGGACAATTAATCCTTTCTTCCAATCTTCTGGGGTCTTTTTCTCCTTCCATATCACCCTCATCACACGGTACAGCCACTGTTTCCCAACCTCCCCTGCTGCCTTCACCATTTCAACACTCACTTCATCCACACCCGGTGCCCTTCCTCCTTTCATCTTGTCTATAGCCATCTCCAGTTCTCTCCAAGTCAGGTCCTTTTCCATTCCTGTGTTGTCTTCTCCATCTTCCAATGCATTGTCTTCCTCCCTATGACCATTTGGATTCAGCAAATCCTCAAAGTACTCTTTCCACACTGTCTTGAGTGTCTCTTTGTTGTGTACCTCATTTCCGTTTTTGTCCATCATTACCACATCCTCTCGCAGACCTCTTCTCTTACTTTTGACCATCCCATAAAGTACTTTCTTATTTCCTCTGCTGTCTTCCTCCATCATCTCTGTCCACTTTACCATCCACTTCTTCCTCTCCTCTGCGACAATCTTGTTTGTTCTTTCTTCTTTATCTTATAATCTTCCCTTGCCAGATCAGTTCTTTCCTGGAACCACACTCTGAAAGCCTTGTTCTTCCTTCCTACAGCTTCATTTACTCTCTCATTCCACCATGGTGTATCTTTACACCGCTTTCTGTTGCTTGTTCTTCCAGTCCTTACTAGAATTAAAACAGATAACATACACTAATACAGTCATCACAATCAACACCGGTCATTAGACAGATTCTACACACACCCAATGTACACGGGGGTACATGACCGCGTTGTCGCAGCCCCTAAACTGAGGAACCAACCAACCAATTATTTAACACTTTTTATGCTCCTAACTAAAAAAGACAATTAATTTCCGGACGAGGCTGACGAGGGGGACAAATAGATAGTGCAATGGCTGCAATGGCCCTAGAAATGAGGAGATAAAGGCCTAGTTAGTAATGAACACGTTAGACGAAGATGTTCATGTGTCGAATCAGATGGTGGGTTCATATGATGAGAATAGGTTAAGAGGTTGATGAATACCGCCATGCAGAGTAATTGAAGCAGAAGAAAACGTAGGAGGCAATGGTTAGTTGTAGTGTTCAACGATTTCAAATTGAGGTGTGGAAGCAGGGCAGGCCGCAGTGCTAACTGCTAGCAGGAGATCATTGACTTGTTCGCAAACCGAGGTTTGCAGACTAGACTTGACGCTGAAAGGGAAAGGATGGCCTACTAGTACTGAAATAAAAACGGATAAAAGTAAAAATTACTATGCCACTTGCGCAGCATATGAGCAACCGTATGTATATTCTCGCTGCGTCTGAAAAATCTGCTAAGTGATGATGCCATTTAACTGCTTTTAACTGAATGCCGCGGCCAGCTCCATCCCAATCCTGCCCTATTTTTCAATACACACTAATACAGACACTACAATAACACAGGATATCACACAAATTCTATACACAATCACAGACAATCACAACTAACGCCTGCTGACCCAAGATAGCGGGATCAAATCCCGGCGCTGACAGTTGGTATTTGAGGGTGCGCAAATGCAAGGGAGCCGTGCCAATGCATTTACTGGCACGTCAAAAGTCCCCTTTGGGGCAAAATTCCAGCACCCCGTCGTCTCTAAAGCCACAGTAGTCAAAAGGGTTGTAAAACCAATAACATTGTTATTATTTCACAAGCAGAACCAGTTTAAGACAGGGCGATGCTCTGTCCCCTCTTCTGTTCAATATTGCTCTCGAAAAAGTTATCAGATCACTAAAATTATAGTAGTTACGGCTGGCATACATCTCGGAAAGTATCATAAAGTGCTTGCATACGCAAATGATATTGTACTCATTTTAAGAAATGTGATTGAGATAAGGAAATTGTTTGTTGAACTTGAGGAGATAGCTTAACAAGTAGTTCCGTAAAGAACTATACAGCCTATTTTCATATATCCTCCTCATATTGATTGCCACTATCAACATACAAAATTTCAGTTTGATTGCTGTAATAGATTCGTAGATTTTGAGAACCGACTAAATATTTCGGATGGTCGCCATGTTAGATTTTATATGTGTAGGTCCTAGAGTTATGTACTGTTACATGAAGATTATTGTGTACGTGTAGCATTCAAACTTCAATCGCATGATTAGGACTCAAGATATAAAAACAAGATTTTAAAATTTCGCACAGCTTCCATCTTGTGGTTATGGAAACAATTGAAATAAATTTGATGGCAGTGGATTAACATTCGTATAAGGAATTGCTGTACCAAGTTTCACTGCACTCGGATGGTTAATTTGCAAGAAACGTCCATGTGAATATTTATACTTCGCGTCGCCGCCATGTTGTATTTGTGATCACCAGGTTATTGAAAGTCCTATAGGTGAACTTATGTTCATAGCCCGTATGGACATTAAAAAAATCAGTTTGATTGCTATAATAGATTCGTAGATATTCAGAGCCGTCTAAATATTTCGGATGGTCGCCATGTTGGATTGTTAAATGTATAAGGCATAGTGTCATGTACCATTAAAGGAAAATTATTGCGTAGGTTCATTATTCAAACTTTCACTTCGATAGCATGATTACGACACAAGAAATAAAAACTTAATTTTAAAATTCGCACAGCCGCCATCTTGAGGTTATGTAAACAATTGAACTAAATTAGATACCAGTACATTACAATGTGTATAAACATTTTCTGTGCCAGATTTCATTGCGTTTGGAACAATAAATCGCGAGAAAGGTCTATTTAAAATTTTTAAACTCGCTTGGCCGCCATGTTCGTTTTGTAGTTAACCGGCTTTCGAAAGTCTTATAGATGAACTACCAATAGTGCCCTTTATCTCCGTACAAAATTTCAGGGTGATACCGCTTATACTTTCAGATATATAGAATGCCGGTGAAATATTTCGCACACCCGCCATCTTGTGGTTATGTAAACAATTGAACGAAGTTAGATGTCGGTGCATTACAATGTGTATAAACATATACTGAACCAAGTTTTATTGCGTTTGGTTGGTAAAATCGCGAGAAACGTCAATTTAAAAGTCGCAAATTCGCTTGGCCGCCATGTTGGTTTTGTAGTTACCAGTTTTTCAAAAGTCTCACAGGTGAACTGCTAGTAGTTCCCTTTATCACCGTAATAAATTCCAGAGTGATATCGGCAATAGTTTCGGAGATATTAAATGCTGGTGAAATATTTCGCACAGCCGCCATGTTGAATTGGTGAGACGTAACAAAATTTGAATGGTACGGTCGGGGTCGCCCGGAACAGTGCTATGATCTTACCGAGTTTCATTGAAATCGCTCCTGCTGTTCATAAGTTATTAAGGGGGACACGCACACACCTCACACACACACACACACACACACGGACAAAAGGTGATCTCATAAGACTATTTTTTCAAAATTGAAAATAGGCTAAAAATTGGGCCCAAGAATTAATGACCAAAAAACTCAGTACATGGTAATGAAGGGGAATATTGACGTGTTTGGGATTAGGTTACGTCTTCTTATTGGCAAACATTGTTCAGAGGGGGTTGGACATATCTAATTTTTAGGAGTCATGATTGATGAATAGAATCATAGAGAAGTGGAAATTTAAGTTGGAATGCAGAATGCTAACAAAGTCTACTACTCTCTGCAGTTTTTATGCGGATCCAAATTATTGGCGAGAAATACAACTGATAATATACAATACCATCATTAGGCCAGTTCTAACGAATGGTGCAGAATCATAGAGGAAGGGGATACCAACATCTTTAAGCTCCAAAAAATGACATTTTTCAAAAATATCATATTTGAATAGAACAACAATTTCTCTCTCATTCAGTGAAAGAATTGGTTTAATATCTCGAATATACTGGAAGTTATAGTAAATGTACGATATGACTGACATCTCCCAGTGAAAATTGAATTTCCTGTCAACGCCCATTTTAATGAGCAATCTTCATTCCTCAAAATTGACCCTTTTAGAATATTCACTTTATCTGTCGAATTATGTTGATAGTACTGGTTTTTTAAAATTTGCACAAAATATAGCTGGAATATTTTGGTCTAATAGTTGTTGTTGTTGTTGTTGTTTGAGTCTTCAGTCTTTTGAATGGTTTGATGAAGCCCTCCATGCTTCCCTGTCCTGAGCTAATCGTTTCATCTGTACATAGTTGCCACACCCTACATCCAAGGCAATATGTTTAAAATATTCTAACCTGGTTTACCCCTACAGTTCTTATCCTCGACCCTTCCTTCCATAACGAACTTTGCTATTCCTGGGTGTCCTACCAACCTATCTCTTCTCTTCGTTAGCATTAGTACAGAAAACTAGTTTTAAAAGAAATAAGAGATTATGACAGTAGGAATACACTGAGAAATCCGGTGAGGAAGGACCAGTTTAAGCGGCAGGGGAATTTTAGAACATCCCAACCATGTGAAACTTTCGTCGCTCATTTCCCGTAAGTTCATATTTTTCATTCCGTTTCCCTAATAACTCATGAACTTACAAAGATATTTCAGTGAAGTTTTGTAGTCACATTTCTACGATAGTTATCAACAAAATGTACTAGAATGATTGTCCTAACCATTATAGTTTATTAATAATAAATTATTTACTACGAAAATTGTATAGATTTTTAGACCCATTTTTTTAAATCACAAAATAATATTTCTTCTTGAAATATTTCAATCATTCTAGTACATTTTGTTGCCATGACATCTAGGATCACATTAAAAACAATAATTAAAATGTAACAATATTTCCGAGAGTTACTAAGGAAACACCATTCTTGTGTATAATATACAGCCGCCATTTTGTGTGCATATATATCCATGATGATGCAATTTTCTAAATATTTAATAGTTGGTCTGTTTTAAAATTGTATTGTATGTAGACTGTGTTAAGTGACAACTCCAAACAGTTTATCAGCGCAAAGAAAATATATGTTAAAAACAAGTAGTTCCGTGAAGAACTATACAGCCTATTTTCATATATCCTACTTATGTTAATTGTCTCTATCTACATACAAAATTTCAGTTTGATTGCTGTAATAGATTCGTAGATATTGTGAACCGACTATATATTTCGGATAGTTGCCATGTTGGAATTTATATATGTAGGTCCTAGAGTTACAGTATGTACTGTTACATGAAGATTATTGTGTACGTGTAGCATTCAAACTTCAATCGCATGTTTAGGACACAAGAAGTAAGAAGGAGATTTTAAAATTTCGCACAGCTGCCATCTTGTGGTTATGGAAACAATTGAAATAAATTAGATGCCAGTGGATTAACATTCGTATAAGGATTTACTGTACCAAGTTTCACTGCACTCGGATGGTTAAATTGCGAGAAACGTCCATGTGAATATTTATACTTCGCGTCGCCGCCATGTTCGATTCGTGATCACCAGGTTATTTAAAGTCCTATAGGTGAACCTAAGTCTATAGCCCCTATAAACATAAAAAAATTCAGTTTGATTGCTATAATAGATTCGTAGATATTCAGAGCCGTCTAAATATTTCGGATGGTCGCCATGTTGGATTGTTAAATGTATAGGCCAGAGAATCATGTACCATTAAAGGAAAATTATTGCGTAGGTTCATTATCCAAACTTTCACTTCGATCGCATGATTACGACACAAGAAATAAAAACTTAATTTTAAAATTTGCAAAGCCGCCATCTTGAGGTTATGTAATCAATTGAACTAAATTAGATATCAGTGCACTAAAATGTCTATAAACATTTCCTGTGCCAGATTTCATTGAGTTTGGAACATTAAATCGCGAGAAAGGTCCATTTAAAATTTTCAAATTCGCTTGGCCGCCATGTTCGTTTTGTAGTTAACCGGTTTTTGAAAGTCTTATAGATGAACTTCCAGAAGTGCCCTTTATCTTCGTACAAAATTTCAGGGTGATACCGCTAATAGTTTCAGAGATATAGAATGCCGGTGAAATATTTCGCACATCCGCCATCTTGTGGTTATGTAAACAATTGAACCAAGTTAGATGTCGATGCATTACAATGTGAATAAACATATACTGTACCAAGTTTTGTAGCGTTTGGTTAGTTAAATGGCGAGAAATGTCGATTTAAAAGTCGCAAATTTGCGTGGCCGCCATGTTGGTTTTGTAGTTACCAGTTTTTCAAAGGTCACATAGGTGAACTTCCAGTAGTTCCGTTTACCTCCGTATAAAATTGCAGGGTGATATCGGGAATAGTTTCGGAGATATTGAATGCTGGTGAAATATTTCGCACAGCCGCCATGTTGGATTGGTAAGACGTAACTAAATTTGAAGGGCACGGTCGAGGTCGCCCGGAATAGTGCTATGAAATTACCGGGTTTCATTGAAATCGCTCCAGCCGTTTAGATTTTATTAGGGACACACACACACACACACACACCTCACACACACTCACCTCACACACACACACACACACACGGACATGATCTCATAAGCCTATTTTTTCAAAATTGAAAATAGGCTAAAAATTCACTATTTTGTTGCTGTCGAAGGTGTTGGTCCCCACCCCCCTTCAAAACAGGAAGAACACCAGTTGCAGGTTTTCGAAAATAAAGTGTTTAGGTAAATGTTTGGACCATATTTTGACCCCGTATCTCAAGGCTGGAAAGAAAGATCAAATAAAGATATACACTCACCATCACAGCAAGCACCAACACTCAACGTTATTAACTCCAGAAGACTCCAATGGGCAGGTCATTTTCTAAGGATGGGAGATGATAAGATGGTCTTACAAATGATGAACCAAGAGGAAAAAGGCCAGTAAGAAGACCGCGAAGTTCATGGAAAAATGAAATCTCCAAACTTTGTAGACATCTGAATGTGGCCAACTGTGCAAGAACTCGCTCAAAACAGAGTTCAGTGGAGGCAATTTGTGAGATTGGCGCGGGATCTTCGTGTCCCATAGAAACCTTCTGAGTGAGTATTATTATTATTATTATTAATCACACCTAAACACAAGAGCCTGAAGTTATCATGATGATGTCTAAGCCCGCTAAATAAGTAAAATAATTACAACAATTTCGATAATTGATGTTTTAAGGGGCATTAACACCTACAACTTCGAAGAAAAAAGAACTTCAAGTGAATTGTCGTGTTGGACTGAATATCCAAGTAGCCCTGTGGGACGTGACTGTCTCACGGAAAGAGCAACTTTCCCACATAGCGAATATTTCAGGTGCACCGACGGTAAAATGTGTAAGAACTAATCATCTTTGGGTCATTCGTGAGCATCTGACTCTCTCTTTGTTCGTTGACCTTCGCTCCTCGATTTGTCCATTGAGTTAATTTCCAAATGACCGCAGTATATGCAAACTAATACCGTACTTTGAGTGAAGCCTTCTTTGCACCTGCAACACAGAGCAATGAATATAAAAACAGAAATCCATAACATCATTTCTTGCAGTAAATGGTAAACTCATTGGTGTCGTTGATGAGATCACTCAATTCGTCAGTAATAAACCGTTAGTCGGATATATCCAAATAAAGTCAGTGAAATACTCTCAATGAGTAGCAGCTGAATGTGACTGAAATCGGGTGACGCCACCCAAATACATAAACTTAAAGAGTTAGTAGCGGTTTGATAGTGATCTGCAGAGTAGGAATGCTTCCATTTTCATTTGAAATGGGTAGTGTACATATTGGTGATTGGAAGAAACATATAAATGTTGAGCATAAGAGTGTGCATCGGTGGTATAGAACATGCATTCTAATTTCATTACGTACGGGGAGAGCTGGAGATCCGGTTTGTTCACACACCTTCCCGGCAAATTCCATGTCGGTATTTTATTTCCACCCCCTCATGGTGTAGAGACTAGTGTTCTTTACTGGCGCCCCTAAGGTCCGGGTTCGTTTCGCGACTCTGCAAAGAGGGCGTGAGACAAATCTAGAGGAGGAGGGTTTGTTTCCCACCTAAGCCATCTTGGAAGTGGTTTACCGCGGCTATCCACGTGTACTCAAGGCAAATTCCGGGATGGTTCCCAACTAAAGCCATGGCTGACTCCGTGCCCGGACCCGTACAGGAGTAGAGAGTTGTTAACAGCTTAAGTCCTGGCACGGACACCAAGAGCCCGCTGATGAGCCTATCTTGGTGCTCCTAGGCGAAACCCCGCACAAGACACGGCATAAACCTAGAAAAATTGCTGAGTTTTTGTTTAACCTACTCCATTAATGTAAAGTATAAAGCAGGTGAGAAAAGCATTTCTGCAGAAAAGGAATCTATTGACATCAAAATATACGTATAGGAAGTCATTTTTGGAAGCCTTTGGCTGGACCGAGGCACTCTAAGGAAGTGAAACTTGGACTGATGACACAGCAAAATAGAGGAGAATAGGAGCATTTTAAATGTGGTGTTACAGGAGATTGATGAAGATCAGATGAAGATGTATTAAGACGAGTGTGACAGGAGGGATGTTACCGGTGAATGCTAATGAAGAGAAGAGATAGGTTGGTAGGACACAACCTAAGACACCCAGGAATAGCAAACTTAGTGTTATGGAAGGAAGGGTCGAGGACAAGAGCTTTAGGGGTAGGCCATGGTTTGAATATGTTAAGGAGATTTCCTCGGATGTAGGATGTGGTAGCTATGTAGAGATGAAACGATTAGCTCAGGACAGGGAGACATGAAGGGCTGCATCAAACCAGTCGACTGTAGATTCAAACAACAACAACAACAACAGAGAGCTGTGTGGACTCTTGGTCGTCGAAAGCATTCCAAAGAGGAACTGAGATTGCAAACAACGATACAGTAGTATTAATGTTTAAGATATTGACTGGTCTGCTCTCTAACAACCATCTGTGGTCTAAGGGTACGTATTGAGACACCGGCCCCATAGTTCCTGGGTTCGATTCGTTGCTCAACCATCCATCTATGATGGTTATCCACTCAGGCAAGGATAAGTCTTAAGATTCGGCCACTGGCCACAGCCACCTTCTTCCAATTGCTAGCCTCAATTACAAACACACTAATACATGCACACAATAACACAGGTTATCAGACATACTCTACACGCAACCAAAAATACCTGGGACTAAAATGACTACGATGCGTAACCCCCCAAAAAGAAGCAACAAGGTGATCTCAAAAGTAATTACTCAGTGCTGTTTACCTCGCGCACCCCTACTATGACGGGGCGCTGCAGAAAGTCCGGAGATCGGAGGTTCGAAATCCCGAGCTGAGAGTGGCTGTTTTGAGTGTGGTTTTCCCCGGGTTCTTCCACATTCCCTGCAGGCAAATAATGGGATATTATCTTATATTAATTTCCTGTCCCTAATACAGGTACACATACTGCACCTATCACAGAAACTCAGGTTATCAGAGTTGTTCAACACACACACAAGTACACGTGGCTGTTTCGAATCCAAAAAGTGAATTAACAAAATTAACAACACTTTAATCTCTGTAACATTTCCTGTTTCTCGTTTTATGGGTTGGTTGGTTACTCTGTTTATGGGATAAGACAACGCGGTCATATAGCCCCGTGTACTTTGGGTGTGTGTAGAATCTGTCTGATAATCGGTTTTAATTGTGATGGCGGTATTAGTGTAATTCAGGTAAGGACTGCAGACGATCAAATTTCAAGTAGTTCCTACTTTTTCTACCAAATGCTACCGTTAACGACACTTAGCTGCGAACTTGGCTACTAGATGCCACAGCAACCAGCAGCTTGCGACGAGCGTTGGAACTTAATAGAGCGTTAGTGAAATCTAACCCACAAATTTAGCTTCACATAATTTTGTAGACAGTGGAAGGTTCTTTTACATGCTATAAATCTATGACATGGGCCCACCGGTTTTACTTCCCCTCCGAAGGAAGGCATACTGAGGGATTTTAAACTCTCTTAAATAATCCGACGACTTCGGCTGGGCTAGAATTCGCATAGAAACTCAGCATTCTACGAACTACGCCACCGACGCAGGATTTCATTGGATGAAAACAGTAGTTTCCAAAATAGTTTATGGGGAACATTTCCTGTCGCAAAGTTTCCCTAAGTGTTTTATCATTTCAAATGATCTTGTCGACTTCATGGTTATGCTTTGGTCTACCGTTATGCGTTACGGTTACGGCGTGTATGACGTCATCATGTTGTTCAGTGCATATGCACCGAGTCTGAGTTTACTCCTGGGGTCTGGCGTTATGCGATACGGAGACGGCGAGTGCGTGACGTCATGCAGCAGAGTGCACCTCCCGCTCTCCGTTCCCCACGCGGGAAGCCTAAGTTAATGGGCAATGGAGTCTGTTGAACGAGTCCTGGGGCTTCGAGCGATGCGAGAAACCCTCCTCAGCCTTTCTAACATGTGTAACATTTGTAGCATGCGTCATTTGAAATGATATAAAGTCTAGTCTCTCAGACTGACTGTATCCTTTTATCACCAGAAACTGAATAAAAAGGAAATATGACATTTTAATGACAGATAAGAACGCAATTAAAACACATGATCATTTGTGAAGCGGATATACTTTCATGCTCTTCATTACACATGGCTATGATTGGCTAAGTACGGAAGTGTAACTTTGGCGATGAAAGATAATTCCATGTAATTAGATCGAAGTTCATGATGTGCGAACAAACTTCCTTTAATTTAGTCATATTCTTTATGTTCGGCGATGTAGATATGTAAATATTAGATGTCAGAAAACTGTTTCATAATGGGGGTCATTAAAGTACTACTTTTCATTACAACACAGTTTTTCCAACCAATCCGAGCTCAATATTTTCATTCATTGACCAATTAGGTAAGGATAGCTTCTGACATGCACACATAATACAACATGCCGGACATGAATTACATGATTTGAAAGTTGACAATGTAGCCTATATTGGATCAACCATTGTAGTTACAATGCATAAACAAACTGGGCAATAATGCAAAAGAAATAGCACTGTACCTTAATATCCGCAGCTCCAATTTCTACACATTCGTAAGATTTCGCTGACAGTTTTAGTGAATGCTGTTGTTCACATAAACACACCAGAACGTCATGGAGGAAGCACACGTATGACATTAGTTCCACGGAAATTATAATCCAGCTCTCTGTTCAGTAAATGGATTTCTTATACGAAACGTTTCCGCCAGATGTCATAACTGTTCTATTTGGGACTCGATATTGATTTTCCTTCCGTTGACATTCTATACGCATCGAATTTGACGAATTATTAGTTGATAATACGATACAGATTAATTTTTAAGTGTTTGTAACAACCTATTTTGTTTTATTTTACCAAAATAACAAAATGATCCAACATAGTACATGTGCGCTATCTGTCGGTGCTACTTCAGGATAAACAATGTTTCAAAGCCTTGGGGATCGTTATTGGGTAGAGATCAAATGCTGAGCCTCCACAATTCCCAAGAAGAAGACTTCATTCGATGATGATGACGATAATTGTTGTTTTAAGGGGCCTAACATCTAGGCTATCGGCCCCTGAAGACTTCAACCGACAGAATCTCGAGAGATATTTATGAATATTTATGTTAGAACTTATAATAAAGTTATAATTATCTTCGAACATAAACAGTCGTATGCAACTCGCCTGTAATGTGGTAATTAAGACACACATATGGAAATTATAAAACTCTCTTCACTCGTTTTATAAACCTACTCGTGTCTTAAATATTGCCATTATAGGGTCGTTGCATAATGTATTATTCTCTCTTTAAGTCGAATTTTTGTAACTCGAATTTTTCGATATCTCGAAGTTCAACTAACACTTGATCATTTTCTTGAATATTCACGTTCGTTTACTGTGCAACTTGTTTAATACATTACTAAATGTGGTTGATAACTTGGTACTGGAATCCTGTGCATAGAAAATAAATCAGAACGAATTAACGAATTTCTTCAACTAAATGAAACACCATGGATATTTAATAATTTTATTTCACCTTATGACAAATGTCTATAAATTGAGTTCTATCTACCTATCTATTTATGACTAACTCTCATTAATACCGTTTCCAACGGGGTCAGGGATGAGACGCGATGAAATTCCACGTGGCTGACGGTTCGTGAAAGAATATATAGCCTACTTTCTCCTAAATGCGTGGGTTATAATAATTCTAGTTATAATTCTTTGCCCTTATGACCCCCTATGTTCTTCCTATTCGAAGTGCAAAATGGCACACCGCAGAATGGCATTCTGGATTTGAGCAGAGACGTTCAAACCATAGTTTATAATTGACCCCAGCATTTTACAATTTCATCAGCAAACACTCCAAACAACGTAGGAATTCAGTATATTAAATCCGACTACTTACAATAATTGAAACATACACAAAACTTCGTTGGTCTAAACGTATCACTGGGAGGGAAAACACATTTAATAAACCTACTGCACAGCTAAATTTTAATCGCGCCTATCCTTTGGGGGGGGGGCGAGTGCACTCTATCGGCAACAAGAGGATTTTTTTTTCAAATACACCGTATGCATGGGTTCACTTACTAGGAATGCCAAGGCCGGTATAGAGCGCTGCTCGCATCTAGTAGGACGTGGTTAGCAAACGCATAGTTCACCTGGTTGCTAGTAGATGTCACTTGCGCAGATCCGGTGGTGAACTTTGTTTTAATTATATACTGTATTTTCCATTGGAGGATGCATGATATAACGCTCTATTTTATAATGTCTCAGTACAGTACTTAATTAGCAATAAATATTTAAAAAATCAAGCATAATAATACAGTTCTGAAAGGTTTTGAACTCCGGCCGACTGGGTGAAAGACCAAAGCTTTACCACAGAGCCAAACGTGTTCACCGAAGTCTAACGTTATCAATCGATTTACATACAACGCCTTAGCAAACAATGACTTGGACTAAACGATTTCTTCACTTGAGTATGTATTCATTATAATCCATTTCATATAAAGTTTATATTATTTCTATCAGTAGGCTATATTGCATGCAACATACTCGAATTAGTGAAATATAGGTCAGAACGAGAGATCAGCTGCCATCCTGTCTTGTAAACGAGATGGCTCAGCTTTTAAAGTCACTTCTGCAGTGTAATATTATAATATAAACTTTTAATTTTGAATGGGCCACGTCATTTAGAACAGTTTAAACCATTCTCCGTTCGATAATCGGAAGTGGTGGGTCCTAAGTTATGCATTATAAAGCTTGCATAATTCACACGGCCACCATCCTGAAATGGTACGAGTGATGACCTTGTAGTTTCGGCGCAAATCGCATAAAATATGAGGATATGTTTTTACCAAACTTGGTAAAGATACGATGATTAATTTGGTGGTAATTTAATTTTAAGCTTTGACCATTTGAGTGGCCGTCATTAAGTTTTGGTAAAGATGACGGCAATATAAAACATGACACTGCGGTGCTCTTTGCTATTGCTACCCCTGTACCAAATTTCATTCAATTCAGTTTCGTCGTGTTTGCATTGATAGTGGGGGGAGGGGAGGGGACAGATAGGCTTATACACTCACACACACATATACACACTCTCTCTCACACACACACGCACTCACACACTCACACAGACAGACTGACAACCTTTGGCCCGTGTAGATCTCATAAGTCTACTTTCATTTTTTTGCAAAAATGGAAATTAAGCTAGAAAATCAGACCTGTAACCATTATGGACTTTAAATTGATGATCATACAAAATAATTTTGTGAAACTGACATATCTAAACAGTTGGTGATTGGTTATTACTATTAAACAGACAAAGAAATTTCTTTAAAAAATATCTTGTTATGAACAGTGGGATGTGACTTCTATAAGTTGAATATGAATATATGCTCTTTGTGGAGTGGTGCAAAGGCTGGAATACGTAGGTTATTGAATGCATTTTCCTGCTCCAATGGAAATTTCGAAGTGAATTATTGTCTTTGCCAAAGATCTATTGTGTGGTAATTTATAGTTGTATTTTGACACGTGTTTTGTTTTCCTTTTGTATTTTTTATTGATATGCGAGACGTTTACACTTCGTTAAGATATTGCTAAGATCTTAGCATTATATTATCATCAATTTTATTTAAAGGCCATAATGGTTACAGATCTGATTTTTGAACTATTTTGATATATCTTTTTTTTAAATTAATTGTTCAAAGTAAATATCCAAGTATAATATATATTCAAACTTAGTTCGCAATTATAATAGTTTCTTTCATAAAACAATATTACCAAGGAGGGCCATAATGTGGCCGAAACTAACATAATTTATTAATGTATATTAATTCAAATTATTAACATAGAGCCTCCGTGGCTCAGGCGGCAGCACGCCGGCCTCTCACCGCTGAGTCCGTGGTTCAAATCCCGGTCACTCCATGTGAGATCTGTGCTGGACAGAACGGAGGCAGACAGGTTTTTCTCCGGGTACTCCGGTTTTCCCTGTCAAAATTTCATTCCAGCAACACTCTCCACTATCATTTCATTTCATCTGTCATTCATTTAATCATTGCCCCAGAGGAGTGCGTCAGGCCTCGGCAGCCGGCACAGTTCATATCCTCGCCGCTAGATAGGGGCTTCATTCATTCCATTCCTGACCCGGTCGGAGACTGGAAGCAGGCTGTGGATTTTCAATTCAAATTATTAACATAAGGTGTAATAATATTATTTAATACCATTTGGTGTTTCATTTAGTTTAATAATCAGTAAGGAAACTTTTAATAGTGCATTATGCAACGAGCCTATAATGGCTATAATTAAGACACGAGTATTTTTATAAAACGAGCGTATGCGAGTTTTATAATTTCCATACGAGTGTCTTAATTACCATTATAGGCGAGTTGCATACGACTGTTTATGTTCGACGATAATTATAACTTTATTATATGTTTTAACATAAATATTCATAAATATCTGTTGAGAGTCAGCCACTTGAATTTTGTGATCGAAGAGCGAGCGCTGGGTATATCTCTGTCTTTCAAGATCTCTGAACGACCGACGCATGCGCTCTGTGTGCTTGCAATGCCATATGCAGGCCATATGTTTACATCTGCCGTCCCTCAGTAATATTGTCACCGGAGTCGTTTGAAGGCAATGAATGCGCTGTGTTGAAATTATCGTTGGTGATATTAAGGTGCAGTGCTATTTCTTGTCTCATATTCGCCAGTTTATTTACGTGAACATATGGACGGTGCGTATTCCATGTCGGTAATTTATTATAGTTCGATGCTGTGTTTATGTCCGACATGTTGGATTTTGAGCGCATGCGTGAAGGTATCGTTACCTAATTGGTCAATGAACGAGCTCTGATTGGCTCGAGAAACTGTATCATAATGAAAAACAGTGTTATAATGACCATCATTATGATACAGTTTTCTGACACATAATAGTGAGGGTCGAACATAAAATGATTAAGTTCATATCACTACGGATTTCGTTTAGTCATGACAAAGTAGATGAAGACCGGTCTGCATTTTGAAATGTTAAATTTAACTTACCTAGATAATCTAAGAAAGCTGTTATCATTACCAACATCCATTTTATTAGATAAATTTAGACAACTATGTGTTGTAAGCCTACATACGGCATTTTGTGACCTGTATATTATAAATTTAAAGATTCTTTTACGTCTCCCTACAACTCGAATTTCGAATATAGGTCGTACTTGGGTGTGTGCCTATTTTGTGTAATAACCTGAGTTATGTGATTGTTTTGTAATTTGTAGGTTAGGGTTTGGAAGGAGGTGGTCATGGCCTAAAGTTAGGCACTATCTCAGCATATTGACATATTGATGTCTTTAAGAGAAGATTGAAATTTTGTGTGAATACTACGATGTAATTACTATAGTTCCTAAATTGCAAATTGTGTATAATGTGTTTGATGTTGGTAATTTTCTATATTTGTACAATTTTCCACCAGGGAATTACCCCCATTTGCTAATAATACACATAATAAGTTGCCTGGATTAGAAGTGGGGAAACCTCAGAAAGCCACTTCTAAGAGAGCTGTGGTGTGAATGAATATATTCTCAGTTTTGCCTCACGAATCTGAGTGTCCCCACCCTCACACCAAATTTAAATTTATTTGCAGGGAACCAGAACCTCGATACGTACCTCAAGACTACAGAAGGCGGCCAGATGAACTTATTTCATAGATGATTTACTTGGGGTATAACCAACATGTATGAGTTGTTTTTTTTCTTTCGGTGAGGTGATTTATTTCAGGTTACTTCTCACAGATTTCAGTAATTGAAATGAGTTTTGCTACAATAATAATTAATTACTCACAAGTGAATTACAGAAACACAACTTATCAAACAGTATCCGGACACACCAAAGTGCATGGGGCTGAAGAAAGCGATGCCCCTAGTCCCTACAATGAACTAAAGACAATATAATTATAAGGTGCGTTCAAAAAGTAACGAGCCGGAGGCAGGAATGCGCAAACCGGTGACTACATCGGCTAATCGTGGCGTGTGTAACGAGGTGTGGTTCCGACCAGAGCGTGGAAGGTCACAGCCCGTCGCTAGAGGGCACGCGTGCACGTCACGTGACGATACAAAGCGAGCAGCAGCATGCATCAATCTTCCAACGCTGCCAGTCGCATTGCAAACAGTAACATGGAGGCGTCAAACGAAGAGCAAAGAGGTGATGTTCGGTCTCTGACAGCGGAAGGATTAGGGGGAACGGACATTCATCGCCGAATGTCACAAGTGTACGGCGAACACTGCATGTCCCTTGCAAGGGTCAAGGCGTCGCACAAGCGCTTCAGGGAAGGACGGGTGTCGTTAGCCGATGCTGCCCGGTCTGGGGCACCCCCCTGCATTACCGATGACAACGCCCAGCTGGTTGATGCACTCATTACCCAGGACCGCCGAGTGACAGTGAACGCCATAGCCGCCGTGGTCGCTCCACGACAATGCACGACCCCCTATGGCCAACATCGTCGCGGCACTCCTGCAGAAATTCAAATGGGAGGTTCTCGGCCACCCTTCTTACAGTCCAGACCTTTCTCCCTGTGATAACGCCATGTTTGGTCCCCTGAAAAGGGCTCTGCGGGGCCAACGATCACCTCGGACGCCGACGTCCAGGTGTACGTGCGGAATTGGTTCACATCGCAGCCCAGGGAATTTTATGAGACAGCCATTCACCGCCTCGTGTCACAGTGGGACAAGTGCCTCAACAGCCAGGGCCAATACTTCTAACATACAGGTACTGGTTTCTGTAATTATGCCTCCGGTTCGTTACTTTTTGAACTCACCTTATACATGTACAGTTCAAATTTATCAACGACAAGCACAGAATGCCAGTCATTATTTGAAATTGTGCGCAATAAGGTTTGCATGCGTTTGGTAATTGCCAAGTGCAGAAGCACACACCTGGCAATTCTACAACCAAGTAGTAGTAACACGCATACACTTAATTGTCTTGTCGTCTGATTGCCAACTCTTGCGCAATGACATAATTAACTCGCTTAATACGCTCACGACATGATCTTCATCATCAACGTTAAACCTATTTCCTTCCGGAAATACCTCATTTACGCTGCTAACATTCTTATTATTTCAATTGAAAAAATTTGCAGTCATAATTGAAATGAATTATTGTACATAATGAGATAAATTGCTAAATGATTTTAACGAGGTTTTAAATGAAAGTGATGAGTTGCAATTGATTACCGTTAGGAGAGTGGGCATTGCAGATGGTGACTTAGCCCTATATGCATCCATCTGGAGAGAAGAGGCAGACGTTTGAGGAAGAAGATTACTTAAATTAGTGGGCAGTATAAATGATAGAATTATTTATTTATTTAGCGTATGGCAACTGAAGAGCAACTAATACACATAGTTTACAAATACTTAAAATCTACAAGTTAATGTCTAAATCTTTAATCCATTGAAGGGCTGATGCCGTCACTTCAAAGAAATCTTCTGGGCTTCCAGAAAAAGCTCGTCTGCTGCAGGATGTTACAATGTGTTTGATGGTCTGATGTTCACTGCCAAAGTCACATTGGGAAGATGCCGCCAATCCCCATCGGTGGAGTTTCTCTGCACAAATGCCATGGCCTGTACGGAGCCTGTTAAGTGTCTTCCAAACACGTCGCGGTAGTTCCATGCCATCTGGCTGTCTACCTGGTCTAACGAGAGCCTGGTAGTCGTCATATGCAGCACTAGTCCACATTTCTGACCATTTCTTGCTCATGTCGAAATTCATTGATTACAATGATTCTGCCAATATGATGGGTGATCGTATGGATTTTAATCGGCCTTTTCAAAGTACAGGTACATCAGAGTGGATTGGAAGCTGAGGATTGATAATTAATTTTTATATTCTTTTAGGAGGACGTTCTGTCTCCGCAGATTTGGTGGCACTATGTGACTTAGAGGTGGTAGCCAGTGAAGAGGAGTAGCCTTTATGCAGACTGTCATTGCTCTCATTGCCACATTTAGCTGGACATCGATTTTACATGTGGGCCGTTTAGCCATACTGGAGCACAGTATTCAGCAGCACAGTAAACGAGTTCTATGGAAGAACATCGTAGTGTTGTAGCTGTTGCACCCCATGAGGTCCCGCACAACTTCTGTATGATGTTATTTCGCGATCTCAGCTTTGCTGCGGTGTTTTCTGCATTACTTCCGTATGATAGAGTTCTATCCAGAAAATATATAGTAAATATAGTTTTGTGTCTCACGCTTCCAATTCTAGAGCTGACAAACGTTATACAAGGTGTTCCTATTTAGCATGTCATATCTATCACTGATTGCATATTTAAGTATGGATTTTTTAGCTGAAGTACATAAACTGCCTGGGTAAATTCACATAGGTGAAAAGTAAGTATTGAATTGAATATAATTTACTTAATTTAAATAAATGTAGTTTAATTAAATTTAATTGAACTTCATTTAATGTATTTTTAAATTAGTTTAATGGTATTTAATTTAGTTTGTTTAATTTGGTGTAATTTTACTGTATGTATTAATTTACATTAATTTACATTAATTTAATTCAACTTCATTTCATTCATTTAATCTATGTATTTTCACCAAAAAAACAAGAAGTTCCGTGACGAACTAAACAGCCTACTTTTCTTAAAAATTAAGATTCATGCCAAAGATTAATCTATATGGATCTATCTAGAATAATGACGAAATTAAGTTGGTAATATCGACATTTCTAATTAGTTCGAAATCAGACGCGGCTCGTGGTGTTGGAGCTGGGGAAGGCTCGCACGTAGTGCCAAATGCTGGTATAACGCATTATAATAATTTTATTAATGCAGCCAATGGCCATGTACTTTTCTTTTCAGGACGGGTCAGGGAGGGATATTGGAAGGAAATCGGCCATGGACCTATTGAAAGGAACCGTCCCGGCATTTGCCTGGTGGTGAAAATGGGAAACCACGAAAACCATTTTCAGGACGGCCGAGGTGTGAATCGAACCCACGCTCTCCCGATGCCAGCGAGGCATGAGGTAGCGTGTTAGCGCTCTTGGCCACCGCGGCCGACGACACCCACATACACGGCTGCAGAACTCTTGCTGTCAAACAGATTGGCACCATTATGTTATTATATGAAGCATTTTTTCCTAATTAAAATGAATCTACTTACCTAGTTTCGAAATTCAGGAAGAGGCAATGCATTCCTTTTCTAATTTAACCTACTCCCCATTCTAATCAGTCCCGATCAGAGGAATCTGTTTCACGGTTGTACACTGCCAAACAATCGCAGAACGGCGGCAGATTTTAAACAGAATACTTCTCATAAGACTCGGTAGATGGTTCTGCTACCCCTTGCCACCTCATGGTGCTATCTGGCGGAAATATTTTAGTTATTATACTTTAAGGGATACCATTTGAGTTCTCAATAATGAATATCACTTATTAGTCATCTAACTGTTTTAGGTAACTTGTCAATTAATAATCCTTAGGAGAGTGAAAGAGGGAAAGGCATAAACTTTCATGAGAGTGGTTTGTGTCTCCATGAACAACTTTAAATGCATTCCAAAGAATAAGAACATTCTGTCGTCGTTGGCAAGCCTGCCTTAGGCTGTAGTCGGCTGAGCCTTCAGCGATACAATGGAAACGAATGGAGCTTTCATAACCACGCCCCCCATCCCTGTTACATAGGAAGTAATAGGACATTTAAGGCGCAGCCTAACAGCGCTACTACCCATTTGAAAAACATTCTTTATCAACAGTTCCAAATATATTGACTCGTGACTGAATGGATTGAGTGAAATTTATAAATGTTTCCAATCAATATAAATTATAAATTCCTCAATTAAATATGTATATTTATAGAATCTTTCAAGAGAGGCTCCGCCTAAGAGCCTTTAATCACCAGCCGCGCCTGTTCGAAATACTGTATACCTGGCATAATGTAGCCTAATAGAGAACTACAGTTGGCAGCCCTGGTGACTGAATATATTCTTAGTTCCATCTCTTAAGGTACAGAATACACAATTTGGTTGAAGTCCAATGGATAGCATGGACGTTACATGCAGTTGAACATTGGATCTAACAGAGCGCGTAAAATCATGTTGGCAACAATGACATACATGTATTGGTCAGAAATAATCTGAAATAATCTGATCTATTGTTGTGTCAATTTTGAATGAAATCTATTAGTAAGTATAGAAGTTACATGCATTTTAAAATTGGACCTATCAGCAAGCTTAGAATCATGATGGCAGCACTGGCGTAGGCCTATATTAGTTACTCTAAATAAATCTAGAATGCCAGGTACTATACGTGTGCAAAGTTTAGAGCTATTGGCTTGCATACTTTCTGATATATTGATATTAGGGTAACAAAAATAGAGACAGTATTCATTAACAGTTGGCAGCCCTGGTTACTCTTAAGAATCGGTATAGTCGTATCTGTTATGGTACATCTAGCACACACGAAATTTGGATGAAATCCAAATGATAGTATAGAAGTTACATGTATTTAAAGTTGGAACTCTCAGCAGGCTCAGAATCATGATGGTAGCACTGACGTATATAAGTTACTCCAAATTAATATAGAATGTCAGGTACTCTACGTGTGCATAGTTTAAAGCTGTCGACTTGCATACTTTCTGATATATGAGTATTTGGATAAACAAAATTGAGAGCATTTATTAACAGTTGGCAGCCCTGGTGGCTCTTAAGAATACGCTCAGTCATATCTGTTGATGTACACATAGCACATACGAAATTTGGTTGAAATCCAATTGATAGTGTAGAAGTTATATGCATTTAACATTTGGACCTTTCAGCAGGGCTTATAATTGGCAACACTGCCATGTATGGCCTCCTGGAAATTAAACTGCAATATTATTATCTATACGTGTGCCAATTTTTAAATAGCTCCCATTCATACCTTCCAAGATATCCAACATGGAGCTCAAATTTCAATTGCGATTTTTCAGCAGTTGGTAGCACTGACATCATTTTCGAATATAGCCGTGAGATGTTCAGGTATAGATCTTTACTCCTACCAAATTTTGTTTCGATTGCTGCAGCCGTTTAGGAGTTGATAGGGGGGGGGGACACACACACAGCCAGACAGACAGACACACATTTGCCCGATCTCATAAGTCTACTTTTTCTTCATTTTTGCAAAATGTAAAAAGTAGGCTAATAGGCGGAAAGACAAGGTTGCAGCGGACCTCAGAGGAAAAGTATGCAAGAGGGAGAACGCATGGGATAGACATTTATAGAAGAGAAGAATCCAACTAGGTAACGCTGGCCCTATGTGACGTGGGAAAAGGCTGAGATAAAGTAGTAGAAGAAGAAGATTTTCACTTAAAACAAATGATTAGACGCTTTTCTGTCGGTCTACACGAGTGTACCCAATTCGATTGGGCGGATATTACAACTAATTTCCTAGTGCCTGAAATCAATTAATTGCATTATTTTTACACTTAATAAAGCACTTCTTACACAAATGGGGACTTAATTAAATCACTAGTTTCGTTCGTCAAGCGAACATCATCAGATCTGACCACTTTGGTTTAATTTAGATTCAACATAACAGCTACCTAGTATGCACAACAGTATTTACAAAAAGTATGCTTCAGAAGTTTTAATTAAGCATTGTAACGAGTAGGATATTTTAGACCATTATTATTTTGTTTTTCGTCAGTTAATTACACATCTATAGAGTTGCGTTTTCTTGTGGGTAGTTGGTTGGTTCCTTAGTTTAGGGGCTGCGACAACGCGGTCATGTAGCCCCGTGTACTTTGGGTGTGTGTAGAATCTGTCTGATAACCGGTGTTAATTGTGATGACTGTATTAGTGTGTGTATCTTCTTAATTCAAGGAAAGACTGCAACTTTTAATTTATCAAATAGTTCCTACTTTTGCCGCCAAACGCTACCGTCAACGACTACTAGGCCTAGTTCAGAACTTAGCTACTAGACGCCATCGCAGTCGGCTCTTGACAACGAACGTAGGGACCTAAGAGCGTTGTTTACAATCTTAACATATACAATTTAGCTTCACACAGGTGTAATAAGTGGAAGGTTCTTTAACATGCCATAAATCTATGGCATGGGACCGCCGGCTTTACTTCCCCTCCGAAGGAAGGCATACTGAGGGATTTTTAACGATCTTAAAAATCCGACGGCTTTGGCTCTTGTGGGTAGTATTTACACGTATAGGTGTAGACTTCTTTTGGATCGTTAATTTCTACTGTAACGAGCTAATGATGTGATTGCGTTTTAGACTGTTACCGTTACTTTTCAAATTTCTGATTTAGGTAATGAGCATTTGTAGTTGGTTAGTTAAGTTAAGCACTTAAATCTAACTGAGTTGACACTGTGAATTTTTTGACTTAGCTGATTTGTGGCAGTCCCTGTATGGGTGTCCATTTAATTTCACATAACACTATTTCAATAAAGACTAACTAAGGACCCGGGTGAGATATCTCGTATTTCACCATCATTGTCGTTGTACATTAGCTTCGCACATCAGTAAGGCTCGTCGCGACATAGTTCTGGCAGGGACTATATTCTTGTTTATTTGTTTAAAAAGTTGCTTCTAAACAAATTGTCGATATTTATAAAATCATTGTGCAATTCCTCACTGCTCCGGGCAATTCTCTTTCTCTCGAATACTCATGTGTTACAATCGGACACTTGTGAGCGCCCTAAAAAGGAATATAATATATGTGATGATGATGATGTGTCAGATATTGCCGGCCCCGTGGTGTTGGGGTAGCGCGCCTGCCTCTTGCCCGGAAGCCCTGAGTTCGATTCCCGCCTCCATCAGGGATTTTCAAACTGACATGAGGGTTTGAACGGGGTGCACTCAGCATCGTGAGGACAATTCAGTAGCTGTCTGACAGTGAGGCAGCGCCACGATCACGAAAACCAAGATTAACGACCGAGGGGACCTGATGTGCTGATCACGCGTCACCCCAATATCTGCCGGCCAAATGGCTGGGCAGCAGTCGCTTGGTTGGCCTAGGCCATTCATGGGCTGTATAGTGCCAGGGGTTGACTTGACTTTGATGTGTCAGATTATTTAGCTCGTTCTGTCAATATTCATTGTCAAGTTTCGCTGTAGCTTGTTCATTGTTGTTTGAGTCTTCAGTCTTTTGACTGGTTTGATGCAGCCCTCCACGGCCCCCTGTCCTTTCCTAATCGTTTAATCTCTACATAGCTGCCACACCCTACATCCGAGGCAATCTGTTTAACATATTCTAACCCTGGTCTACCCCTACAGTTATAATCCTTGACCTTTCCTTCCATAACTGAGCCCACTATTCCTGCGAGCCTATCTCTTCTCTTCATTAGCAGTCGCCAGAAACATCTTTCCTCTCCCACTCGTCTAATACCTCTTCGTTTGTAACCCTATCTACCCATCTGATCTTCATCATTCTCCTGTAACGCCACATTTCGAACGCTTCAATTCACCTCTTTTCTGCTGCACCAATAGTCCAAGTTTCACTTCCATAGAGCGCCACGCTCCAGACAAAGGCTTTCAAAAATGACTTCCTAATGCCTAAATCTATATTCGATGTCAACAGATTCCTTTTTTGTAGAAATGCTTTCCTTGCCTGAGCCAACCTACTTTTTAAATCCTCCTTGCCTCGTCCATCACTGGTTATTTTGCTTCCTAAGTAACTGTAGTCTCCTACTTCCTTCAGCATATCACTAACCAATTTGATGTCCATTGAGCTCGTTCAAGAAATCAATAAAGTTTGTGCATTTTTATTGATTTTCTATTTTATGGTGAATAATGTCTAAATACGGTATGTTCTCGTACTTTATCTATAACTGATACATTTAGATTATTTTATGTTTGCAGCCTATCGTGAGTTGCTATTGTGTACGTATTACCATAGTGCCAATTACTGAAGGCAATTGTATATTTTTATTTATTCGTCCCGTGGCGCTTTATAGTACCGAATGTTGGCCGACCACGAAGGAAGCAGAACGTCGGCTAAGTGTTATGATGACCAAGATTCTTAGATGGACAGCAGGCATTACTAGGTTGGATCACATCCCCAATCAAAGAATAAGGAAACGATCTGGTATCGCAGCAATCAGTAACAAAATACGTGAGGGTCGTCTTCGATGGTTTGGGCATGTGCTACGGTCAGGAGCGGACACCATTGCAAAACAGGGCTACACACTGGAGGCCGCCGGGAAATGACCAAAGGGGCGTCCGAGGCAACGTTGGGCCGATACACTGCACAGGGATCTGAAAGGCGTCAACCTTCGTTCGGACATGGTCCATGACCGAGTAAAGTGGAGACATCGGATTCAAATAGCGGACCCTGCCACGAGGCGGGACAAACGCTAAAGCAAAAGAAGAAGATTATGTTGACTGGCCGAAATGTCTCCCAATATTTGAGAGTGTCGCCTTTATGAAGAGTGCCTATACACTTCCAAGTTATGTACATTATGAACTAGTAAAATCTAAGGAGGATGTTGGACAGCAGACAGCGTCAGGCGCCAGAAGAGGCATCTTAAGAGGTTCTCTCAAGTACGCTGGTCCCAGCAACAAGTCACGACAACTCAACTCTTTACTGAGATCCCTGCTTTGCATACCAAGTTCCATTTGAATCAGGCTATACAGTTCTCGGTTTCGAATTAAAAGCCATCACGATCTGTTTTCTTTTTACAAGAACCTCATTCCCAATGACAATAAATTCCAGGATAAAATGCTACTTAGTAGAATATTTTCCATTACCTTTATATCTGAATAATTTGAAGCTTCGTGGGAATCTTAATGAAGGCCCAAGTGGTGCGAGGCAGTCTCTACCTGGAGTAATTTACATCTCACTGGGCTGCATTCCAGTGCAGTTTGATGCACCTCTAGCAGGGATAGTGAGTAACGCCGTTACTAGTAACACTTACCTTTAGTAGTACCGAGAGGTTAACGTCGTTACTAGTAAAACTAACTTTAAATGCTAACGAGAGGTTAACGTCGTTAATAGGAACACTTACTTTAAATGGTAACGAGAGGTTAACGTCGTTACTTGCAACACTTACTTTAAATGGTAACGAGAGTATAACGCCGTTACTAGTAACGCTTACCTTTAGTAGTAACGAGAGGTTAACGTCGTTACTAGCAACACTTACTCTAATTGGTAACGAGAGGATAACGCCGTTACTAGTAACACTTACCTTTAGTAGTAACGAGAGGTTAACGTTGTTACTAGCAGCACTTACTTAAAATGGTAACGAGAGGTTAACGTCGTCACTAGCAACACTTACTTTAAATGGTAAGGCCGATAACCTAGATGTTAGGCCCCTTAAAACAACAACAACCCTTTAAATGGTAACGAGAGGTTAACGTAGTTATATGCAACACTTACTTTAAATGGTAACGAGAGGATAACGCCGTTACTAGTAACACTTACCTTTAGTAGTAACGAGAGGTTAACGTCGTTACTAGCAACATTTACTTTAAATGATAACGAGAGGGTAACGCCGTTACTAGTAACACTTACCTTTAGTAGTAACGAGAGGTTAACGTCGTTACTAACAACACTTACTTAAAATGGTATCGGGAGGATAACGCCGTTACTAGTAACACTTACTTTAATTGGTAACGAGAGAGTATCGCCAATACAAGTAACCGTTACTTTAAGTGGCAAAAGAGGTTAACGTCGTTTGTAGTATCCGTTACTTTAAGTGATAACGGGAGGATAACACCGTTGCTAGTAACCGTTACTAAAAGTCGTAACGATAGAGTAATACCGTTACTCGTCACCGTTACTTTAAGTTGCAATGCGAGGGTAACTCCGTTACTAGTAACTGATACTTTGAGCGGTAAAGTTGTAACCAATTACTGTACATCAAGTCGCTGTAACGCTATCACCACTACTTGTTACAGTTGCGAGGTTACCAAAGCACTTGTTACTTTTTTAACATGGAGCAATTTGTAGTTGCATGAGTTGATGTTAATTCATTTGAGGGACCTGGAATATCCTATATTCCCCATGCTAAATTGCAACTTTTTGTTTTCGGTATAATACTGTATTTCGGTGAACTTTGCTCCAGGAGGGACCACTGTGACTGCTACAAGTTGCGTTGAATCATTGATCAAGTTGAGTCCAACCCTTCGTAACAAGCGTGACAGTAATTTTGAAAATGTCAACTTGCTTCATGACAAGGCATGTCCCCGCGTTGCAACTGCAGTTCGTCATAAAATTGAAACATTTCGTTGGGAGGTGCTATGAAGCCCACCATATAGTCTCGACCCTGAACCGTCAGACTCTCATCTCTTAGGTCAATTTGGTTTGGGCTGTGGCTATATTCCCAGAATATTGTTCTCTGAACAAGCATTTTTAAACTAATGTCACGTTCTTAGAAATATGTTGACATACTTGGTGACAATGCCGAGAAGTAGCTCACGTATGTGCGATCATTGTTTAAACATTTCAGAGTTTTAGCTATTAAATTGTTCTTTTTAATGCCTTGCATATTACATTTCGATCTGCCCTAGTAATTAATCTGCGTACTACATCGGATTGAAACTGGCAAAACCTATCAATAGGTCGAAAACGAGACATCCTAGCATTCCTTGTAGGTGGGCTTTATGTTTGAACCGCAACGGTCTCCACCCAAGAACAGTTTACTTCCAATGATTAGAACTCTGCAGATGATACACACGATCGCTCTGCAATGCAATAGGGTCCATTACCCTTTAACCAACCCACGCTACTACAGTATAATACGGGCGTGTGTATAATATTGTATCCGTGTAGATTTTCTCCGTGATGTCCTGAGAGCGATACGCTATTTCCATATATCGTACGCCCATCTTCTGTACAGTTTACTTTTTTCCATATAATTTTTCAACGTTTTTATGAAGTAATCTTTACGGAGATATATCTAGGCATTTAATCCCCAGTGGTTAAATAAATCATTTGTAGCACAATTGTAGCTATTCGGTACTCACACGACATTCATATTTACGGCCAGACATGTGCTCCGATTTGCTTCAATTACACAGTCATAAACAGCGCTGTTAAAAGGTTTCATCAGTAAAAGGATCTGGTATACTGAGGACGGTGGATTATTATTCACAATGAATTATAAGGTCATAAAATATCGTGTATTCAGGTTATTATTACCACTGTATCACATCACAGATTGTTTTTAAAATTGACGCTTTAATCATACTGTACTTCCATATTTCTACCATAGCTCTCTTATCTGGCCTATATCAGCAGAACCAACCTTACAGACATAATTTACCATCCAAAGCCTCACCGTTTAGGAGACCTGTTTCGGAAACCATGCCGTTCCAGCACTGTCTAGTGAAAAATGAAAATCCACAGCCTGCTTCCAGTCTCCGACCGGGTCAGGAATGGAATGAATGAAGCCCCCATCTAGCGGCGAGGATATGAACTGTGCCGGCTGCCGAGGCCTGACGCACTCCTCTGGGGCAATGATTAAATGAATGACAGAAGAAATGAAATGATAGTGGAGAGTGTTGCTGGAATGGAATGTTGACAGGGAAAACCGGAGAACCCGGAGAAAAACCTGTCTGCCTCCGTTTTGTCCAGCACAGATCTCACATGGAGTGACCGGGATTTGAACCACGGACCCAGCGGTGAGAGGCCGGCGTGCTGCCGCCTAAGCCACGGAGGCTCCTTCAGCACTGTCTAGTATACCATGTAAATGACAAATATACTATATCACAAATTGTATATCTCGGTGGGAATGGATGTACCTATATGTTCCAAGCAGAACGCTAAATATGCCAAAATTATTTAGTTTTAACAGGCTTCGATAGGTTGTACGCTGTGGTATACTGTACTGTATATCCGGTGGAATAAAGTAAAGAAGAATGGATGGGCCACCGCCATTAGGCGCCATTTTCACAGTCGACTGATTCAACCTACTATAGAGTGCACTTCTTCGAAATCATGAAATAATTAAATAAATAAACAAATAAATAATAAATAAATTGATTAATTAATAAACGAAGAGACATGGCACTAATTGCCCAAGATATCTCTGACACGCAAAAGCAAATTGAACTACTACAAGAACAAGCGGCGAAAATTGGATTACAAATCTCGTTTGAAAAAACAAAATTCATGACTAACATCAAAACCGCATCAAATGAACCTAAAATTGGCAACAACAAAATCTTTCGAGTAAACGATTTTAAATATTTAGGTGAATGGATTATAGCAAACTGTAACGAAAGGAAAGCAATTGATTCGAGGCTTCAGAGAATGGAAACTACTTTTCAATCAACAAAAAATATTTATAACAAAAAGAGTCTCTCCTGGAACTGCAAAATTCTCCACTATAAAACTGTAATCAAACCTGAAGCTCTCTAAGCTTCAGAGACGCACAATCTCCAACACAAAACACTAATACACCAAATAGAAGTGAAAGAACGTAAAATAATGAGAAAAATACTTGGACCGAGAACAAAGGATGGTGTACATTATCCAAAGCCTAATACAGAAATATACAAAAAAGTTTCCAAAATCACAGACACAATGCGAATGCGAAGAATCCAATTTATGGGACACACAGAAAGAATGAACCCGAACAGACTGACACACAAAATACATACTTTCTTAAAGAAGAAAGCTAATAGACCGAATTGGTATAAATTTACAGAGAGAGACTTAAAGGAATTAGGATCACCAAACTTACATGACCGGAAGGAAATCAGGAAAATCACTCAGACGCGGGGTTTCGAGGAAGAAGAGAAGAAGATTACACAACATCGATGGTCAGAGCAGCGGAAACAGACCCACTCGTTGCGAATGAAGGGGTCCTAAGCAACCCATTCGCGAAGAAGAAGAAGAAGAAGAAGAGACATGAAAAAGACCATGCCTACCAAATAAAAAAATATTGACAAAGTTTGTTAAAAAATATACTAAGAGACTAAAAAAACAGATCTGTTACAATCTCCACATTAAACAAAAGTAGTGAGATTTCAATAACCTGTCAACTAAAAAGCGAACATGGCGGCCAAGTGAATTTGAAACTTTTAAATAGACTTTTCTCGCGATTTATCCATCCAAACCCAATGAATCTTGGTACAGCAAATGCTTATGTGCATTGTATTGCACTGGCATCTAATTTAGTTCAATTGTGTATATAACCTCAAGATGCCGGCTGTGCGAATTATTTCACCGGCATTCTATATCTCCGGAACTATTACTGATATCACCCTGAAATTTTATACGGTGATAAAGGATGCTACTAGAAGTTCAGCTATGAGACTTCCAAAAACCTGCAAAAAACAAGACGAACATGGTGGCCAAGCGAAGGTTAAACATTTTAATTGACTTTTCTTGCGGTTTAACAATCTGAGGGCAGTGAAATATTTTACAGTAAAATTATACACATTTTAATGCACAGGCATCTAATTTAGTTCAATTATTCACATATCCTCTAGATGACGGCTGTGCGCAATTTTAAAATTAAGTTTTCATTTCCTGTGAATTAATCATGCGATCGAAGTGAACGTTTGAATAACGAACCTACGTAATAATCGTCATTAATTGTACATGTCTACATATATAAAAATCCAACATGGCGACAATTCGTAATATTTAGTCGGTTCTCAATATCATTTAATATATGATAGCAAACATACTGAAATGTTGTATGTTGATAGAGGCTATGAACATAAGTTCACCTATGGGACTTTCAATAACCTGGTGAGCACAAATCCAACATGGCGGTGACGCGAAATTTAAATATTTAAATGGACGTTTCTTGCGATTTAACCATCGGAATGCAGTAAATCGTGGTACGGTAAATGCTTATACAAATTTTAATAAATTGACATGTAATTTATTTCAATTGTTTTCATGACCACAAGATGGCAGCTGTGCGAAATTATAAAATCTGGTTTCCATTTCTTGTGTCCTAATCATGCGATTGAAGTTTGAATACTACACCTACACAATCTTCAAATAATAGTACATACCTCTAAGACCTATATTTTAAAATTAAGTTTGATTTCCTGTGAATTAATCATACGATCGAAGTGAACGTTTGAATATTGAACCTACGCAATAATCGTCAATTGTACGTAACTCTATGGCCTACCTATATAAAAATCCAACATGGCAATCCATCCGAAATATTTAGACGGTTCTTAATATCTACGAACCTATTACAGAAATCAAACTGAAATTTTGTACGTTGATAGAGGCAATTAACATAAGTATGATTTATGAAAATAGCGGTATAATTCTTCACGGTAGCGGCTTCGGTGGCGTAGTTGGTAGCATGCTGAGCTTCTATGCCCATGATAGCGGGTTCAAATCCGGCCGAAGCCGTCGGATTTTTTATGGGCGTTAAAAATCCCCCAGTTTGCCTTCCTTCGGAGGGGAAGTAAAGCCGGCGGTTCCATGTTTAGATTTATGGCATGTTAAAGAACCTTCCACTAATTACACCTGTGTGAAGCTAAATTGTATAGGTCAAGAATGTAAACAACGCTCTTAGGTTCCTACGTTCGTTGCCAAGAACCGACTGCCGTGGCGTCTAGTAGCTAAGTCCTGAACTAGGCCTAGTAGTCGTTGACGGTGGCGTTTGGCGTCAAAAGTAGGAACTATTTGAAAAATTCAAAGTCGCAGCCCTTACTTGAATTAAAAAAAAAAAAACAGATACACACACTAATACATCCATCACAATTAACACCGGTTATCAGACAGATTCTACACACACCCAAAGTACACGGGGCTACATGACCGCGTTGTCGCAGCCCCAAAACTGAGGAACCAACCAACCATTCTTCACGGTACTACTTGTTTAAAATCTCGATTTGTTTTCTCGTGTCCTAAGTAAGACCAGTAATATATATATAGGCTATATATAAATGGGCTATTACCGATAGCAGTGGCTATGCGCGCTAAAGCGCAGCGTTAGGTCATGGGGCCAAGCTCTCTGCTGACTCGGTAGACGCGTGGGTTCGAGCCCCACCGTCGGCCATCCTTGAAATGGTTTTCCGTGGTTTCCCATTTTCAACACCAGGCAAATGCTGGGACGGTACCTTCTGACAGGCTACGGCCGCTTCCTTCCACATCCTAGCCCAGTTTCATTCATCTTCATCCATTCCATCTCTCATCCCGGCAGGCAGGTCGCCTACGGGCGTCGACTAGAAAGACCTGCATTCGGCCTCATAGGGGGCCACACGAAAAAAAGGGCTATTTAGTTATTCACGGAACTATATACTTGTTCTCTATCCTATGCCAACAGATGCATGCAAAATTACTGCTTCCATAAAGATATGGCAGCATTAACAT
Organism: Meconema thalassinum; assembly: GCA_946902985.2. Classification (NCBI taxonomy): domain Eukaryota; kingdom Metazoa; phylum Arthropoda; class Insecta; order Orthoptera; family Tettigoniidae; genus Meconema; species Meconema thalassinum. Next base: position 613,851,612 of record OX336388.2, read on the forward strand.
CACATAACTACACACATCAAAAAAAGTTTTGCATCACCTCGGTTCCAAGAGTTCCGGAACCGTTAAATACAAAGGGAATAGAGATCAACACAAACAACATTTCAGCTCGTTTTATTGCTCATGAGACCCACACATTGCATGTTGTACCATCATACAGCTAGACTTTCAGCATTTGTGGTCCAGATTGCAGTACACACCACTACCTCTAATACCCAGTAGCACGTCCTCTTGCATTGATGCATGCCTGTATTCGCCGTGGCATACTATCCACAAGTTCATCAAGACACTGTTGGTCCAAATTGTCCCACTCCTCAACGACAATTCGGCGTAAATCTCTCAGAGTGGTTGGTGGGTCAAGACGTCCATAAACAGCCCTTTTCAACATATCCCAGGCATGTTCGATAGGGTTCATGTCTGGCGAACATGCTGGCCACTGTAGTCGAGCGATGTCGTTATCTTGAAGGAACGCATTCACAAGATGTGCACGATGAGGTCGAGAATTGTCGTCCATGAAGACAAATGCCTCTCCAATATTCTGCCGATATGGTTGCACTATGGGTCGGAGGATGTCATTCAGGTATCGTAAAGCCGTTTCGGAGCCTTCCATGACCACCAGTGGCGTACGTCGGCCCCACATAATGCCACCCCAAAACATCAGGGAACCACCACCTTGCTGCACTCGCTGGACAGTGTGTCTAAGACGTTCAGCCTGACCAGGGTGCCTCCAAACACGTCTCCGACGATTGTCTGGTTGAAGGCATATGCGACACTCATCGGTGAAGAGAACGTGATGCCAATTCCGTGGGGTCCATTCAGCATGTTGTTGGGCCCATCTGTACCGCGCTGCATGGTGTCGGGGTTGCAAAGCTGGACCTCGCCATGGACGTCGGGAGTGAAGTTGCGCATCATGCAGCCTATTGCGCACAGTTTGAGTTGAAACACGACGTCCTGTGGCTGAACGAAACGCATTATTCAACATGGTGGCATTGCTGTCAGGGTTCCTCCGAGAGGGAATCCGTAAGTAGCGGTCATCCACTACAGTAGTAGCCCTTGGGCGGCCTGAGCGAGGCCTGTCATCGACAGTTCCTGTATCTCTGTACCTCCTCCATGTCCGAACAACATCGCTTTGGTTCACTCTGAGACGCCTGGAAACTTCCCTTGTTGAGAGCCCTTCTTGACACAAAGTAACAATGCGGACGCGATCGAACTGCGGTATTGACCTTCTAGGCATGGTAGAACTACAGACAACATGAGCAGCGTACCTTCGTCCTGGTGGAATGACTGGAACTGATCGGCTGTCGTACCCCCTCCGTCTAATAGGCCCTGCTCATGCATGGTTGTTTACATCTTTGAGCAGTTTTAGTGACATCTATGAACAGTCAAAGGGACTGTATCTTGGATACAATATAGACTACACAGTCAACGTCTATATGCCGGAGATCTGGGAACCGAGGTGATGCAAAACTTTTTTTGATGTGTGTATAAGGAATTGATTGTGAGACATTTCTATGCCAGAGACCTTCATTATTTATTTGTGAACGATTTAAATTAATGATACTCTGCAAGACAATCAACTGAAGATATTTTAAAATGAACAGAAAGCTGTTAAATTCTAATTTAGTGGATGGGATTTTCTCGGCATTAAGGGTGCCGTTATCATAGTTTGAATCTGAATGCCTTTCGGGATTTATGTCGAGAATGTATCCATGCCATACTCGCATGTATGTGGTCTGCTATTAAGATCTTTATCCTCAAGAATAATGCCGACATTGCATGAAGGAAGCTATTAGGCCAATATTCGATTCACTTACATCAGTGTCTACTATCATTAACGAGCTGAATACCGAACAATGAGTTAAATGCTAACCTTTACGAAAAATAAAAATAAACTGGTGAAAATTGTTACTCTCATATTTACCTTGGAACGAAATCATGACATAGTCATATTTATTACACACTTGGGAAATTGTATAACACATAGTCTCACATTTTAGATGATTGTCCAACCTATCTATTGACCATCTCATGGTGTAGTGGCTAGCATCCTTAGCTGTCACTGCTGAGGTACAATTTGCTGCACTCAACCCTCAAAATGCGTCGTAACACTTCCTTTAATTGGTAACGAGAGAGTATCGCCAATACTAGTATGATACCGCTGAACTATCTTGCTCTTATAACAGGAAGTACAGGGTGTCAGGGAATGTTCTCCGCAGTGCCTAGGCTCTGCTACGTTAGGTGAAAGCCGGAGTTTAGTTGGCAGCACGGTTGCTGCTGACAGCGCGGCTGCCGCCGCTTGTATCAAAACAAACAACAAACAGTCCACTTAGAGATTCCTGTTTCTTGAAATAATTTGCGTATTGATTCACTTGGACTTCGCAGCATTATACCGGAAATTTCATGAAGTTTATCGTCTGTTAACAGCGTAGGCCTGCCTGTTCCTGGACATCGTGAACTGAGCCGGTCACACAAAATTTACTTATCAAATCCCGAACGGTATCCCGGTTTGGACACTTTGAATTAGGAAACCAAGCCTGAAATTTTAGTTTTACATTTTCTGTAAACCGATCGCCTTCACGAAAAACGTATTCCACCAAAAACGCTCTCTCTCTTCAGTAGTATACATTACCGACTTTATCCTGTTGCAATATTCCCATAATCTAAACGCTCCCTTACAGCATTCACACTGACGCTTTCCACTGCACAGCACAGCACAGCACAGCTCACACGTGTGTTCTGATATCCTGTCGACCTTGGAGAAGACAAGCTAGTACCTGGCTGTCGGCGAGTGAGCGAAAGGTCTGCCAACTTAACTCCGACTCTCACCTAACGTAGCAGTGCCTAGGCACTGCGGAGAACATTCCCTGACGCACTGTAGTTTCGTATGCAATTATTGGTAGTCCCTGTACCTTCCCGCGTTTGTGTTGTTCAACTATTACCAGGCTGGCAAGGCTCTGCGCAGTTTAGTTTGTGTTGTAACAGTGTGGTGATCGTGAGTGGTGCCACATTCGCCCCCACGTAGCAGTTTAGGCTATGTCGTAAATGTTGTCATGCGTGAAATACTACTGTATGAGAAACATTAACAAAATTCTTAATTTTTCTGGTTGCTATAGACTAAGCTTTGCCTTTTCTGTGAAATAAATATTATTTATTAAAATATTATTATTGGAATTCAGTCGAAAGAAATCAGAAACCCCTATGGATGTCGAATTGGCAGGTGAACAGCTAAAGGAAGTAGGTGACTTCTGTTACTTGGGAAGCAAAATAACCAGTGATGGACGAAACAAAGAGGATATAAAAAGTAGGTTAGCACAAGCAAGGAATGCATTTCTTCAGAAAAGGAATCTGTTGACATCGAATATAGATTTAAGTATTAGGAAGTCATTTTTGAAAGCCTTTGTCTGGAGCGTGGCACTCTGTGGAAGTGAAACTTGGACTATTGGTGCAGCAGAAAAGAAGAGAATTGAAGCGTTTGAAATGTGGTGTTACGGGAGAATGATGAAGATCATTCATAATACTAAAATGTTTAGTATTGATTTGTCGAATATATAACATAAATGTTTTAATGTAATAATACAGTATATTACTTTAAGACGTACATTTATCAAAATCCAACATGGTGATCATCCGAAATATATAGAAGGTTCTCAATATCTACGAATCTATTACAGCAATCAAACTGAAATTTTGTATGTTGATAGAGGCAATTTAACATAAGTAGGATATATGAAAATTGGCTTTAGTTCTTCACGGAACTACTTGTTATTTCTTGTGTCCTAATCATGCGTTCAAAAAATCTTATTAAATAATTTACTATTGGGAACCCTTTTAATTAATTAAGTATTGAGGCCAAAACAAAATACATGCATACTTTGAGGTGCAGACATGTTATAGAGAATATATGTGTACACAATGTTGGACTTAATAATGGAATCTGCGGTTATATTTTATGAACAGTGGCTCCCCTGGTAGAAAAAGGCCAAAGTTCGGCAACATATTGATTAATTCGGTTTTATTATTATTTGGAGTTTCCTCAATAAACTTTACGAAAGGTAGTGCAGTGGCTCCCCCGGTTGATTGAAATAGAAATTTCAGAAACTTATTTTAATTATTCTTACTTGGAATCATGAAATGCTGAATTATTGGATTTTGCAATCCTTAGTAAAATAATATACAGGAGCTTGAAGTCCCCCTGGCATGTCTTTTTATTTATTTGTTGATAAGATGAAAGTTCTTAATAATATTACAGGTCATCTGAATTAATTACTATCATTGTCTTTTCCAGCTACTTGCAGCAGTGAACACAAAGATTAATTACTTTGTTTGATTCCTAGATATATGGAAGCCTCTCTTCGGAGGTTGGTTGGTTCCTTAGTTTGGAGGCTGCAACAACGCGGTCATGTAGCCCCGTGTACTTTGGGTGTGTGTAGAATCTGTCTCATAACCGGTGTTAATTGTGATAGCTGTATTAGTGTGTGTTATCTGTTTTTTAATTCAAGTAAGGACTGCAGACATTCAATTATCAAGTAGTTCCAACTTTTTCTACCGAACGCCACCGTCAACGATTAACTAGTTCTGAACTTGGTTACTAGATGCCACCGCAGTCGGCTCCTGGCGACGAACGTTGGAACCTAAGGGCGTTAGCCAAATATTACCTATAATTTAACGTCACACAAGTGTAATTAGTGGAACGTTCTTTATCATGCCATAAATCTATGACATGGTCCCGCCGGCTTTAGTTCCCCTCCGAAGCAAGGCATACTGAGGGATTTTTATCGCTCTTAAATAATCCGACGACTTCGGCCGGGTTTGAACCCGTGACCTTGGGCATAGAAGCTCTGCATGCCACCAACTACGCCACCGAAGCCGCCGAGGTCTCTCTCCTTACGTGCAATCTAGATACCGTACGTCTACTGCTAGTTGGGTAATGTAGAGTCGTTGTATGAATCGCATTCATCACTGCAATCTGTAGCATATGTCAAGCGAATTTACAGCAAATTGTATTTATCATACCTGAGGAAAGGACAGGCTTGTTGGGCTCTGTGAATGATGGTTTTGCGTCACGGGGTTCAAACTCAGCACGCTCTGTTGGTGATATTAATGAAACCATATTAGACCATAGAACTGATATTTATTCGTGCTGTCGTATTGGCCATCTACGGACCACGCTATTTCAACTGCCCTTTTCCGTGTTTTTTGCACCTGGGCTTTAACTTTCGCCCAGTATTCCCGCATTCATTTCCTATGCTGTTACTTTCCTTCTTCAGTCTATGTTTTGCCAGGTTTTAGTTTTGGCTTTTCTTGGGAACCGTGATGTTCTTGGAGTTTCGAATTTAGTGGAACACGTTTCTGGACATCCTCCTGGGATGTCCCAACTCCACGCAGGTCTTTTTCTACCTCGGTGAGCCACGCCTCCTTGGTTTTCTTGTTAGTCTATTTTCAATTTTGAAAAAATAGGCTTATGAGATCACCTTTTGTCCGTGTGTGTGTGATTCGTGTGTGTGTGATTCGTGTGTGTGTTCCCCCCTAATAAAATCTAAACGGCTGGAGCGATTTCAATGAAACTCGGTAAGTTCATAGCACTATTCCCGGCGACCCCGACCGTGCCCTTCAAATGTTGTTACAACTCACCAATCCAACATGGCGGCTGTACGAAATATTTCACCAGCATTCAATATCTCCGAAACTATTACCGATGTTACCCTGAAATTTTGTTTGGTGATAAAGGGAACTACTATAAGTTCACCTATGTGACCTTTGAAAACCTGGTAACTACAAAAACCAACATGGCGGCCAAGCGAAATCGCGACTTTTAAATAGACGTTTCTCGCGATTTAACCAACCAAACGCAATGATACTTGGTACAGTATATGTTTATATACATTGTAATGCACCGACATCTAACTTCGTTTAATTGTTTACATAACCACAAGATGGCGGATGTGCGAAATATTTTACCGGCATTCTATATCTCTGAAACTATTGGCGGTCTCTCCCTGAAATTTAGTACGGAGATAAAGGGCACTACTGGAAGTCCATCTATAAAACTTTCAAAAACCGGTTAGGCTAACTACAAAACGAACATGGCGGCCAAACGAATTTGAAAATTTTAAATAGACCTTTCTCGCAATTTAATGTTCCAAACGCACTGAAATCTGGTACAGGAAATATTTATACACATTGTAATGCACTGGTATCTAATTTAGTTCAATTGTTTACATAACCTCAAGATGGCGGCTGTGCAAATTTAAAAATTAAGTTGTTATTTCTTGTAATGTAGTCATGCGATCGAAGAGAAAGTTTGAATAATGAACCTACGCAATAATTTTCCTTTAATGGTTTATAACTATATGGCCTATACATTTAACAATCCAAAATGGCGACCATCCGAAATATTTCGACGGCTCTGAATATCTACGAATCTATTATAGCAATCAAACTGCATTTTTTAATGTTCATAGGGGCTATGAACTTAAGTTCACCTATAGGACTTTAAATAACCTGGTGATCACAAATCCAACATGGCGGCGACGCGAAGTATAAATATTCACATGGACGTTTCTCGCAATTTAACCATCCGAGTGCAGTGAAACTTGGTACAGTAAATCCTTATACGAATGTTAATCCACTGGCATCTAATTTATTTCAATTGTTTCCATATCCTCAATATGGCAGCTGTGCGAAATTTTAAAATGTCCTTGTTACTTCTTCTGTCCTAATTATGCGATTGAAGTTTGAATACTACACGTTCACAATAATCTGCATGTAACAGTACATAACTCTAGGACCTACATATATAAAATCCAACATGGCGACCATCCGAAATATTTAGTCGGTTCTCAATATCTACGAATCTATTACAGCAATCAAACTGAAATTGTGTTTGTTGATAGTGGTAATTAACATATATGAAAATAGGCTGTATAGTTCTTCACGGAACTACTTGTTAAGAAAGAAATGAAGATCCTATGGCTCATCCTTGTAGAACTCGTACATGCAATGTGGAAATAGAAAACTATCCTTCTCTGACGAATGGTGTCCGTGATATTAGCCTACTTTCGATTTTTGCAAAAAATGAAAGTAGACTTATGAGATCACTACAGGGCGAAAAAAAAAGTGTGTCTGTCTGTGGGAGTGTATGTGTGTGTGTGAGTCTGTGTGTGTGTGTGTGAGTGTGTGTACTCTGAATGTCTGCCCCCCCCCCCCCTATCAATTCAAACACGGTGAGCGCAAATTGAACGAAATTTGGTACAAAAGTAGCACTAGCAAAGGGCACCCCAGTGTCATGTTTTATATCGCCGCCATCTTGACGGAAACGTAATGGCGGCCACACAAATGTTCAAAGCTTAAATCAAATTACGACTAACCTAATCATCCGATCTCTACCAAATTTTGCAACAACATACCTTTATGGAGGAAGCATCCTTTGACAAATCTAATAGGTCATTAGCCTAATAGTTTGCGGATAGCGGCCATCTTTGTGTCAAAATCGATTACCCCTATTAATTCGAACACGGTGAAACCGAATGGAACGAAATTTTGTACAGAGGTAGCACTAGAAAAGGCCACCTCAGTGTCATGTTTTATATCACCGCCATCTTGACGGAAACGTAATGGCGGCCACACAAATATTCAAAGCTTAAATCAAATTACGATTAACCTAATCATCCGATCTCTACCAAATTTTGCATCAACATACCATTATGGAGGGAGCATCCTTTGACCAAACTAATAGGTCATTAGCCTAATATTTTGCGGATGGCGGCCATCTTTGTGTGAAAATCGATTCCCCCTATTAATTCGAACTTGGTGAAACCGAATGGAACGAAATTTTGTACAGAGGTAGCACTAGAAAAGGCCACCTCAGTGTCATGTTTTATATCACCGCCATCTTGACGGAAACGTAATCGCGGCCACCCAAATGTTAAAGGCTAAAATGTAATTACGACCAACCTAATAATCTAGTCTCTACCAAATTTTGCAACAACAAATCTTTATGTGGGAAGCATATACTGACCAAACTGCTAGATCATCAGCCCAATAGTTTGCAGATGGTGGCCAAGTATGTGTGCAAATCGATTCCCCCTATCAATTCAAACACGGTGAAACCGAATTGAACGAAATTTGGTACAGAAGTAGCACTAGCAAAAGGCACCTCAGTGTCATGTTTTATATCGCCGCCATCTTGACGGAAACGGAATGACGGCCACCCAAATGTTAAAAGCTTACATCAAATTTCGACCATCCTAATAATTTGATCTCTACCGGATTTTGCAACAACATGCCTTTTTGTGGAAAGCATCTTATGACTGACTACAAGGTCATCAGCCCAATAATTTGCAAATAGCGGCCATGTATGTGTGCAAAACCATTCCCCAGATCAATTCAAACACGGTGAAACCGAATTGAATGATTTTTTTTACAGAGGTAGCACTAGCAAAGGGCACCTCATATTCATGTTTAATATCCCTATAGCACGTTGTATTTCAACAAGCTACTACAACCAACATTCAATTATACTCCTTGAAAAGGACAAAGAGTTATAACAATACCCATGAATTTAGGAGAAAATAGGCTATATGTTCTTTACTGAACATCTTGTTTTTTACATGTGAGTAGAGTTCATTATTATTATTATTATTATTATTCATTATAAGCCTCCGTGGCTTAGGCGGCAGCACGCCGGCCTCTCACCGCTGAGTCCGTGGTTCAAATCCCGGTCACTCCATGTGAGATCTGTGCTGGACAGAACGGAGGCAGACAGGTTTTTCTCCGGGTACTCCGGTTTTCCCTGTCAAATTTCATTCCAGCAACACTCTCCACTATCATTTCATTTCATCTGTCATTCATTTAATCATTGCCCCAGAGGAGTGCGTCAGGCCTCGGCAGCCGGCACAGTTCATATCCTCGCCGCTAGATAGGGGCTTCATTCATTCCATTCCTGACCCGGTCGGAGACTGGAACCAGGTTGTGGATTTTCATTATTATTCATTATAATTGACATTATTTCTTCGTCTATGTTTCTTTCATTCTTTCTTTCTTCTAACGAGCCAACTATGGACTACGTAGGTAAACCAAAATGATATTCAGCTTGATGACTTTGGGATTGGTTTCACGTTCTTAAGAGCCTTCTTCCTAGCCCATATCTCCTTCACTTTCTGCCTTTGTAGTGTAGCTGCTTCTAACCTCTTTGGTCTCTGCCCCTTTAAGTATAATCTGTGGGTCTTCTTTTAACATTTTCCGGAAAGCTTGCCTTTCTTGTATAACGGATTCAGAGATGTTAAAGATTTGCAGATCTTGTTTAACTTGCTGGTACCACAGTGATGTTCTTTTCTTGCAGGATTTTCTGTGGATTACACTGGTTAATCCTGACTAGTTCATTCTCTCAAGGTGTCCGTAGAATTGGAGGCGTCTCTTGGTGATTGTGTCCATTAGAGGTTCTTGGTTTAGCTATACATCATCTTTGGGCCTGTGATACCTTTCTCCATTTATGATCCTTGGGCCTAAGGTCTTCTTCAAGGTAATTCTTTCCTTGACCTCTAGTTTCTGAATCAGTTTTGCCCCGTTGATGGTTAGGGTTTCAGCTGCATAGAAGACCTCGGGCCTGATTACAGCGTTATAGTGCCTTAATTTCGCATTGATGTTCGCCTCCGTAGCGTAGCGGTCAGCATGGTTAGCTGCCGTCCCGGAGGTCCTGGGTTCGATTCCCGGCTCTGCCACGAAAATGAAAAGTGGTATGAGGACTGGAACGGGGTCTACTCAGCCTCGGGTGGTCAAAATGAGTAGAGGGGGTTCGATTCCCACCTCAGCCATCCTCGAAGTGGTTTTCCGTGGTTTCCCACTTCGTCTTCGGGCAAATGCCGGGATGGTACCTACTGTAAGGCCACGGCCGCCTCCTTCCCTCTTCCTCGCCTATCCATCCCAATCTTCCATCCCTTCCCATCCCTCATGAGGCCCCTGTTCGCTTTGCAGGTGAGGCCGCCTGGGCGAAGTGCTGATCACACCTCCCCTGTTGTATCCCTCCCGACCAGATGTTCCAGTCTCCAGGACACTGCCCATAGAGGCGGTAGTGGTGAGTTCCCTCGCTGAGTCCATGGGAAACACCAACCTAGAGGGTAAATTGACTAAAAAATAAAAAATCGCATTGATGGATATGGATTTCTTCGGGTATGAAATATTCCGTTTCAGAATATTAATATTATTATTATTGTTATTATCATTGTGATTATTATTATTATTGATGTGTAACATCTTTCCTCTCGGTATCTGGATATTTTTGTGGCACTCGGTGGGAGTGATTTTGGAAAAGAGACGGAAGTGGATGGGTGGCACTCGGTGGGAGTGATTTTGGAAAAGAGACGGAAGTGGATGGGACGGAAGTGAATGGGACGGAAACAATGAGCGCACGCGGTGGCGGAGATCGGTACAACGACGTACTGTAAGCCATGTGACTATGTGGAATGTAAATCGCATATGGTTTACCTCAAGTGTTTGGAGGCCCCATTAAATAAATTCCTACAATAAATCATCTTCAAGTTGTCGTTCTTTGGTGTGAAAATATTCATTATATCATTTTTGCTGAAAACAATTACGATTTATTAAATCTTCATACTTTTGCTGTGTTCTTATTTAATGTAAACACTCGACACCTCGAGTGCTATATCGCATCAACCTACACTCCAAACAACATAGGAATTCAGTATATTAACACCGACTACTAACAATAATTGGTCTAAACGTATCACTGGGAGAAACTCATTTATTATACCTACTGCACACCTAATTTTTAATCGCGCCTATACTTGGCAGTTCGCTATATCGGCAATAAGAGGCTATTTTCAATAACACCGCTGGCATGGGTTCACTAACTGGCCGGTATAAAGCGCAGCTCGCATCAAGTAGGCAGTGGATTGCTCCCGCATACAGTTGCAGGTATATGTCACTACTGCATATGCATTGGAGAATCCTTTCATGTTTGCTGTCACAAGGTAGCACTATGAGTCAATTCTTTAAAAAAAATCGAGTAAGTAACATGGAATTATTCGAATAACATGTCAATTGTTACACATCATATGCGACTACTGTAAGGCTCGTAATTTTTAGCCTACTTTTCACATTTTGCAAAAATGAGGAAAAAGTAGACTTATGAGATCGGGCAAATGTGTGTCTGTCTGTCTGTCTGTCTGTCTGTCTGTCTGTCCTTCTGTCTGTCTGGCTGTGTGTGTGTCCCCCCCCCTATCAACTCCTAAACGGCTGCAGCAATCGAAACAAATTTTGGTAGGAGTAAAGATCTATACCTGAATATCTCACGGCCATATTTGAAAATGATGTCAGTGCTACCAACTGCTAAAAAATCGCAATTGAAATTTGAGCTCCATGTTGGATATCTTGGAAAGTATGAATGGGAGCTATTTCAAAATTGGCACACGTACAGATCATAATATTTCAGTTTAATTTCCAGGAGGCTAAACATGGCAGTGTTGCCAAAATGATTATAAGCCTGCTGATTGGTCCAATTTTTAAATGCATATAACTTCCATACTATCAATTGGAATTCAACCAAATTTCGTATGTTGTATGTGTACATAACCAGATATGACTGAGCGTATTCTTAGACCTACCAGGGCTGCCAACTGTTAATAAATGCTCCTAATTTATTTTATCCAAATACCAATATATCAGAAAGGATGCAAGCCGACAGCTTTAAACTATGCACACGTATAGTACCTGACATTCTATATTAATTTGGAGTAACTTATATACGTCAGTGCTACCAACATGATTCTAAGCCTGCTTACAGGTCCAACTTTAAATACATGTAACTTCCATACTATCATTTGGATTTCAACCAAATTTCGTATGTGCTATGTGTACCATAACAGATATGACTATGCGTATTCTAAGGAGCAACCAGTGCTGCCAACTGTTAATATGTGCTGTCCCTATTTTTGTTACCCTAATATCAATATATCAGAAAGTATGCAAGCCAATAGCTCTAAACTTTGCACACGTATAGTACATGGCATTCTAGACGAATTTGGAGTAACTAATATACGTCAGTGCTGCCAAAATGATTCTAAGCCTGCTGATAGGTCCAATTTTAAAATGCATGTAACTTCTATACTAACTAATGGATTTCATTCAAAATTGGCACAACAATAGATCATATTATTTCAGATTATTTCTGACCAATACATGCATGACATTGTTGCCAACATGATTTTACGCGCGCTGTTAGATCCAATGTTTAACTGCATGTAACGTCCATGCTATTCATTGGACTTCAACCAAATTTTGTATTTTGTACCTTAAGAGACGGAACTAAGAATATATTCAGTCATCAGGGCTGCCAACTGTAGTGCTCTATTAGGATACATTATGCCAGGTATACAGTATTTCGAACTAATTGGAAATTTCGATATTAGCAACTTAATTTCGTCATTATTCTAGATAGGTTCATATTCTGTAGAATAATCATTGGCATGAAAAGTAGGCTGTATAGTTCTTCACGGAACTTCTTGTTTATTATTATAATTATAATAATTATTATATAAAAGATAGAATACCACGTTAAGTGTCTGCATTGTCTTGACATTCATTACTCCCGGTGCTGAAGGAAGTATCAATGTTTTGTTCTTATAGGAACCACTTCTCACGTCTTCACTTGTGCGGACCGACACAAGGGTCTCAACAATAAGCGTTAGCAATGTAAATGATATTCACAGCCGTGCAGTGTCCTGAGGCAATTAACTTCTAGTCTGTCGGCTCGACCCAAACTTTATGTGAAGGAAATGGGCAACGGATCTCCCGATCTTGGAACCCATCAAAAACCCGCCTTGCACCTGTATAAGCTTATCTTGAGAATAATAGTTCCACGGGGGGTAATTTTAAACTGTCTACTTCCTCGTTTAAATGCATTTGTGACACTTTCACTGCGTTTCACTCATTATATCATCACAATTAAGTACTTACTCGCCAAGTGGCTCATATGAAGCTCTCATCACGATATCTTAAAGGATATGAATTACAATGGTAGCTGCATTGGGCCCCTTTTATGGCTAGTAATTGTGTACAATTCAGTGCACTACCTACTATTTAAGTTGCAAATACATTTTCACTGCACATTCTTTATCAAACATTAATGTAACTGTAATTGCAGGAATATTTACTTTTCTCAAGGAGAAACAATGAGAAAATAATTATTGCAGAATACATCTTTAAAACGACATACGGCATTTGTAGCAATTACGTTAGAAGGAAGCTTGTAGTTTAAAGTGACCGTTAATCTCGCGATCATTATCCACGGGACCTCATTTACACGAGGAATTCGAACCACAGTTCTTGGCATTCTTCGAATATCTCACCTGCATTGACCGGGAATCGAACCCGGTCCACCTTGATGAGAGGCAAATAGGACCCCTGCGCAACCACGCCCCTAATTACGGCAGAGATTGGCACTCCTAGGAGTGGCCATAACTATTCATGAACTGTATGCTTTTCAGTCTGTCAACAGGATTTACCCAAATGTATAGGGAGTTATGACCTACCTCTGGAACCCCCACGACCGTGCGGGCATCAGCAGCAAGTCCGGAGATCTCAGGTTCGAATCCTGGCGCTGACAGCGGCTATCCTGAGAGTGGTTCTTCCCCGAGTTTCTTCCACACTCTCTCCAGGAAAATGCCAGGATAGTACCATACTTCAAGTCTCGGGGGACCAAGCCTATCCCTGACCCTAATACATTTACACACAATACTACAGTCGTCACAGAAATACAGGCTATCAGGCAAGCACAACACCCACTCAACTACACGGGGTTGATGACCAAGATGTCCCAAGCCCCTAAAATGAACTAACTCAATAACACCCTAACCCTGTAAAAATTACATGAGATTAATAAATTCATTTGTCTCCCACAAATCCAACCCCTCGTCCTCGTCGTGGGAGATGGGCAACGTAATGAAGTAGGGGATTGCCTGTAGGGGTGAAGTACAGTGGGGACTTTGTGTGCCTCAAGACCGCCATGGTAGCTGTGAAGGCCCTACAGGAACCCTGAAGAAATTACGGCTAACGGGGCTCTGGTGAAACAACTGCTGCCTTGTAGTTTGGAGTTGGTTCTTCAAAGGCTAAGGGAAGAAACCCTGACAGAAAATCAGCCTGGTGCCTCAGGCCTAAGGTGGCAGTCCCTCCAAGGCACTCGGAGGCAGTGGGTTAATGACTCGCTCCTCTTAAATAAACTGATTACTGAAACTGAAGCGAAATTACAAAACCGGACGGATAACCTGATGACGACTTTTGGCATGAAAAGGATTACGAAAATCGGTTTCTGGAATGTGAGGACCTTGATGGAGAAAACCAGACTGAAACAAGTGAAGATCTGGATTTCGCGGACGACATTTGTCTTATGGCACAACGGTACCGAGACATAGAAGATAAGCTGGGGAGGTTGCAGAGAGAAGCAGAACGTGCAGGACTGATGATTAACACCAACAAGACCAAAGAGATGAGGATAAATTCTGACGTCACGACTAGCTTGACAGTCAACGGAAAGGAAATTGAGCGAGTTGAGTCCTTCCTCTACCTTGGGAGTATAGTCACAAATGATGGGGGAGCAGAGGAAGATGTTCGAAGCCGTATCAGGAAGGCAAATGGTCCCTTTGTCCAGCTCTACCCCATCTGGAGAAATAGAAACATTTCCAGGAAGACCAAGCTCCGCCTTTTCAATAGCAACGTAAAGTCGATTCTTCTCTATGGCTGTGAAACATGGAAAGTCACAAAACCGATCAACAACCAGCTACAGGTGTTCATTAACAGATGTCTGCGTCGCATCATGAATGTGAGGTGGCCGGACATAATCTCAAACGAAGATCTTTGGACCATCACCAATCAACAACCGATTAGCATCCAGATCAAGGAGAGGAAATGGCGCTGGATCGGTCACACACTAAGGAAGCCGGACGGAGCTGTTGAGAGGGCGGCGCTAGACTGGAATCCTCAAGGTGCCAGGAAGCGAGGTCGACCTAAGAAGACCTGGAAGAGGACGATCGAAAATGAAATTGCAGAGGAGGACAAGAACTGGAGTCAAGTGAAGAGAATAGCCAGGAACCGTACTGCGTGGAGAAATTTCGCCACGGCCCTATGCTCCGGAAGGAGCGGCAGGAATTAAGTAAGTAAGTAATAAATTCATTTGGAATTACTAGTTTAGATCGTCAAGCAATCGTCGTCAGATTCCGGACACGTAGGCAAGGGATTAGTGTTGAAGTCGTATCTTGTCGAGTTGCGTGTGTTAAATGCGGCAACGGGGACTATGGCGACGTTATTATCGAATGCGACCAACATGTTCTTATTCTTTTCCTGGCTACCGGAGGACAAACACCGGTAGATATCCATCGGGGAATGATCAATGTGTATGGGGCAGCAATTCTGTCGTAAACCATGCTCTGGAATGGTGCGCCAAGTTACTTTCTGGTCGCGTTTCGACACAAGACGCCGGTTAACCTGGTAGGCAACGCTGGAAATATTACTGCGTGCAATTTAGGCGAAACGTTGGAGAGAACTGCGATAAGAGATGCTGCTGCTGCTGCATGATAACGCACGTCCCCATATCGCAAAAGTCGTAAAGCAGAAGATACGCCACATCAAGAGGCCCTATAGACCTGATCTCTCCCCATGCAATTATCACGCCTTCGGTTCCTTTAAAGAGAACTTGAAGGGTCGACGATTACTGTCAATATGCAGCAGGTGGTTACAGTCTTCTTCCCGCAGGAGGACACGGTGGTTTACTACACGGGGATCTTTAACATGGTACATAGGTGTTATTAGTGTCTCAGTGCTCACGGCAATTCTGCCTGATTGGCTTAACGGTTCTAGACCGTACGGCCATCGAACGGAATTATTTGATCACATCTTATACTGTCCGTCCACCAGCTCATGATCTCTGGGGACTGAAGGGGAGCGAAGAGACATTCCAGCTGCGTTGATTGAGTGGACGTGCCGCTGCAGATATTGCCAACTTAGCACCTATGTTATTCACGCTATGCTTAATCACTGCTACTTGCGTTTAGTTTCAATTGTGAAATCGTACGGGTCAGTAGTGTTATGTAGGAAGTGAAGAAGAAAAGAGTGATACATTCTGAGAGTAGGGAAATAATTAGGAAAGTGATTGAGGGATGTGATGAAGAAGCACCGCACGACTGTTATCTGCCTCCGCCCCGCATCCACACGACTGTTATCTGCATCCACCCCACATGCGCACGACTGTTATCTGCATCCGCCACACATCCACACGACTGTTATCTGCATCCGCCCCGCACGACTGTTATCTGCATCCACCCCACATCCGCACGACTGTTATCTGCATCCGCCCCACATCCGCCCCACAACCGCACGACTGTTATCGGCATCCGCCCCACATCCGCACGACTGTTATCAGCATCCGCCCCACATCCGCACGACTGTTATCTGCATCCGCCCCACATCCGCACGACTGTTATCTGCATCCGCCCCGCATCCGCACGACTGTTATCTGCATCCGCCCCACATCCGCCCCACATCCGCACGACTGTTATCTGCATCTGCCCCGCATCCGCACGACTGTTATCGGCATCCGCCCCACATCCGCACGACTGTTATCTGCATCCGCCCCACAACCGCACGACTGTTATCGGCATCCGCCCCACATCCGCACGACTGTTATCGGCATCCGCCCCACATCCGCACGACTGTTATCTGCATCCGCCTCACATCCGCACGACTGTTATCTGCATCCGCCCCGCATCCGCACGACTGTTATCTGCATCCGCCCCACATCCGCACGACTGTTATCTGCATCCGTCCCCCCTTCCGCACGACTGTTATCTGCATCCGCCCCACATCCGCACGACTGTATCTGCATCCGCCCCGCACCCGTACGACTATCTGCATCCGCCCCACATCCGCACGACTGTTATCTGCATCCGCCCCACATCCGCACGACTGTTATCTGCATCCGCCCCACATCCGCCTGACAGTTATCTGCATCCACCCCACATCCGCACGACTTTTATCCCAATTCGCACGTTTGTTATCCAAATCTACTGGCATTACAATAATATTTTCGTTCCATGTTTAAAATGAATGTTATAGGCCTACAGCCAGAATTGCAACCCTTTTCAGTTCGGAGTGTTAATTGTCCTTAACATAATTTTAATGAGATTAGCGTAAATCATCATCTTACATTTGTCATGAGAAAAAAACATACCGTAATGGAAAAATATGATATGTCATAAAAATTCGGGTCTTACAACAAGTTCAGATTGTATTCTAAAAACTATCCGCAAATGTACTCCAAACATTGTCCGCAGCTTATCCGCTATCCACAGGGTCATGCAAACTATATCCGCATGGCGAAAACTTTTGCGGATATCTGTGGGTTTATCCGCGGTTATCCGTATCCACACAGGGCTTTAGTTATAACCTAAACCGCATGAACTGAATAACGTTTAAGTTTCACAATTTTCAGCGACCTCTTTGCTTTCATCTTTAATCTAAGCGTGAATACACATTCTAAACTAGTACGATAATATTACTTAGAAATCTCACTGTGCTGTGTCAACACCATCCACATAATTAAAAAAAAAACACGTGTTTGCCACGCAGCCTGTGGTGAGTAGAGCGCATAAGTATCTGAGGTTGGCACTATTGTCGTTCACGCAGAGGCCAGCTGTCTACTGCTGACTCGTTGCATTCCTGCCACGGATCTTAAGCTGGTGGACGGACAGTAGGTTAGCCATTATTATAACAAGTCAAATATATAATTGCCACATCAATTCTAGTATTTAAGTTTGCATAGTATTTAAGTTTGGTAAGTTAAGAATGACATATCATCATATATATTATGCTTCGGTGGCGTAGTTGGTAGCATGCTGAACTGCTGTATCCATGATAGCGGGTTCAAACCCGGCCGAAGTCGTCGGATTTTTTAAGAGCGTTAAAATCATTCAGTATGCCTTCCTTCGGAGGTGAAGTAAAGCTGGCGGTCCCATGTCATAGATTAATGGCATGTAAAAGATCCTTCTACAGACTAAACTTGGTTGAAGCTAAATGTCTAGGTCATATTTCGTTAGAACGCTCTATCAAAGTTCCAACGTTTACCACTAGGTATCAGTGACATCTGGTAGCGAAAGTTGGAACTACTGTAAAATGAACGGAACTTGTAGCTCACCCTATGGGTGTCCGCTTGAAGCAGCTACAGCCTCTGGCGAGCCGAACATGGTCCTCGGACACTCCCGGCACTAAAAGCCATACGATAAATAAATACCTTATAGGTTAGCCATTATTATAACATGTCAAATACATAATTGCCACATCAATGCTTTGTATTTAAGTTTGGTAAGTTAAGAATGACATATCATATATATTATTTCAGTAGTATAGATCCCTCCTGCGGCGCTCACAAGCGACCGATCGTGACGAATGAGCATTCAAATGAAAGAGAATAGACATTAGCAGTGACGAATTGCACTCTAATTTAATAAATATCTATAATTTCTTTAAAAAATGACTTTTAAAAAATTTACGAAGTGTGCGATTTGCAGATACTGTTATTGTAGGCAAATACGCTCCAATTATTGCTGTCCACTTCACATTTTGGGCCCTGTGACGCCTGTATCATGTCATTTTAACATTCTGAGGTCTTTCCTTTACCATTTTGCATGATTTTCAGAAACAGTGAATCAAAAGAATGAGTACCGTACTCAAATCGTATAATTTCATAAATATCAAATAACCGTTGAGTGATATATTGATACAATTTTCAGTGATTGCCTTCTTAAGTTAGGGACCGTAGAACTTGGAATTCCAACTGAAATGTAAATAGTGTTCTATTATCATTTGGTTGAAATAAAAACATAACAGCCTTTCTCCTTAAGTCTCATTAATTCATTATAAACCTATTGGGGAAAGTGTGGTTTATGAACATGCGAGATTTCTCGCACGGGTCCGTTAGTATATATTATTTCATAATTTCATAAATATCTATATTTTTTTTAAATATGCCTTTTGAAAAAATGTACGAAGTGTACGATTTGCAGATACTGTTACTGTAGGAAAATACGCTCCATAATTGATGTCCACTTCATATTTTCGCCGCTGTTACCCCTGTTTCATGTCATTTTAACATTCTGAGGTCTTTCCTTTATCATTTTGCATGGATTTAAGAAACTGTAAATCAAAGGAATGAGCACTCAAATCGTTTAGTTTCATAAATATCGAATAACCGGCGAGTGTTATGACGATCTAATTTTCAGTGTTTGCTTGGTTAAGTTACGGAACGTAGAACTTGGAATTCTAACTCAAATATAAATAGTGTTCTAAAATCATTTGGTTGAAATAAAAACATAACAACCTTTCTCTTTAAGTCTCTCATTATAAACCTATTGGGGAAAGTGTGCTTTATGAACAAGCGAGATTTCTCGTACGGGTCATCTAGTTTGTATTTATTTGTAAAAAGTTGCATTGTTTGTTGTTGAGTGAAAGAGAGGGACAAGAGCCATAATTTCGCCATATTGAAGGCATCAAAAATAATAGCAATAATAACAATTTAACCCCTATTTGTGTGAGAAGTGTTTTACGTGTATAGCCTAAATAAAGTTAATTGGGTTCACTCATGTTGACCAACTGAAAAGCTTCTAAGAATAAAATATTTAGTTAAAACTGAAAAAGGGTTTCAAATAATTTAAGTTGCTTCATCTTCAACTTTTTAAACTAAAAGAATTCCTCTAACGTGTGCATCAACAACATTCCATCAACTGAGTGTTTATCTAGAAATAATTGTATGTCTGAGTGTTTCAGGAATTAAACCAGAAAAGTAGAGATAGTATCTCTCATGAGAGATAAACGTGCCGATAATGACAGATAAGAAACAAAACGTTTCTGTATCGTATAATGTAAATGTACTACTGGATGTGATGTACTGTACTTGTTAGAATCATGGTTTACTTTGCACATTATGTTGTGATGGATGGATGTATGGAGAATAGTGTTCCAACTGTGAGTGTAAGGTAGACAACACCAATGAATGACTCAGCTTGAGAATGAAAACATGTTAAATTACATAAATACTCTCAATAAAAACATTAAAACTCTTAGTTAAAATGTTTTTCCCTCATTACATTCTCAGAAATTCAAGGTAACTAATTACTTTTAGTAGCCTACTTTCTATTTTTGAAAAGAATAAAAGTAGACATGAGATCTACACAGGCCAAACATTCTCAGTTTGTCTGTGTGTTAGTGAGTGTGTATTGTGTTTCCGCCAATCAATTCCAACACGACGAAACCGAATTGAACGAAATTTGGTACAGAGCTAGCACTAGCAAAGAGCATCTCAGTGTCATGTTTTATATTGCTGCCATCTTTATCAAACTTAAAATGGTCAAATCAAAAATTAAATTACGACCAAACTAATAATCGGATCTTTATCAAATTTGGTAAAAGCATACCCATGTATGGGACGAGTCTCGCGCCCAAACTACAAGGTCATCAGCCGTACCATTTCAGGATGTCGGCAGTGTGAATTACGTAAGCTTTATAATCCATGACTTGGGAACCACCAGTTCCGATTATCGAACCGAGAATGGTTTATCCTGTTCTAAAGGACGTGGTTCGTTCGAAATTAAAAGTTTATATTATAATATTATACTGCAGAAGTGACTTTAAAAAGCTGAGTTGTCTCGGTTACAAGACAATTTGGCAGTTGATCTCTCGTTCTGACCTATATTTCACTAATTTGAGTATGTTGCATGCAATATAGCCTACTGATTGAAAAATATAAACTTTCTATGAAACGGATTATAATGAATATATACTCAAGTGAAGAAATCGTTAAGTCCAAGTCATTATTTCCTAAGAAGTTGTATGTGAATCGATTGATATCGTTTGACTTCAGTGGACACGTTTGTCTCTGTGTATCGAGCTTTGGTCTTTCATCTGGTAGGCTGGGGTTCAAAACCTATCAGAGTTATATATTTTTTTGCTTGATTTGTTTTATATTTATTGTTTTTAAGTACTGAGACATTATAAGATAGAGCGGTATGTTGCCATTTTGCAATGGAAAATATATATTTAATTAAAACAAACTTCGCCACCGGATCTGCACAAGTGACATCTACTAGCAACCAATTGAACTATGCGTGTGCTGACCACGCTCTACTAAATGCAAGCTGCGCTCTATACCGGCCTTGACATTCCCAGTTAGGGAACCAATACATGCGGTGTAATTGAAAAATATCCTCTTGTTACCAAAAGAGCGCACTCACCTCCAAGGATAATTGCGATTAAATGTGTTTCTCCCAGTGATACGTTTAGACCAACGAAGTTTTGTTTCATTTTCAATTATTGTAAGTAGTCGGTGTTAATATACTGCATTCCTACGTTGTTTGGAGTGTTTATAGATGAAATTGTAAAATGCTGGGGTAAATTAAAAACTATGGTTTGAATGCCGCTGCTCAAATCCAAGTGCAATTTTGCACTTCGAATAGGAATAAACTAGGAGGTTATAAGGACAAAGAGTAATTATACCCATACATATCGGAGAATGTAGGCTATATGTTCTTTGCTGAACATCTTGTTTATTTAATGTTTTTGAGACGCTTATCCTCCAAGCTCATCTTAATCCAATAACTCTGCGAGGAATCATTCTTCTACCTTCGCAACGACGGTGTTTGGATACTGAATACACTTTGTCAGCAGATACAACAGGGGATGATGAAAGGCCGATTGCCAAGGTGACAGATAATTTGGGTCTAATTAAGGAAGGGTCAGGGAAGGGATTTTGGAATGAAACCGACTGTTGACCTTGAAGGGAACCGTCCCGGCATCAAACTGGTTGTGAGAATGGGAAACCACGGAAAACCATTTCCTGGATGGCCGGGGAGGGATTCTAATCCACGCTCTTTCAAAACTAGCGAGGCACGAGGTAGCGCGTTAGTACTCTCGGCCCCCAAGGCCGGTCTAATTGCTTTTCCATTTCACTAGCAACCCACCCCGACTTATGAATGTATTACGTGAAAAGCGCTTCATTTTCGATGTCAATGAACTACGACCTATATCGTTTTACGTCTCGGCATGATGGGTTAAAATCACTGCCTGGACTATTAATTAAATTATCATGGAGATGCATGTGCAACGAATTCTTGTCAGACGTAATTTAACAAGTAGTTCCGTGAAGAAATATACAGCCTATTTTCATGTATCCAACTTATGTTAATTGACTCTATCAACATACTAAATTTCAGTTTGATTGCTGTAATAGATTCGTAGATAATGAGAACCGACTAAATATTGCGGATGGTCGCCATGTTCGATTTTTATGCAGGTTAGAGTTATGCTGTTATGTACTGTTACATGAAGATTATTGTGTACGTGTAGTATCCAAACTTCAATCGCATGATTAGGACACAAGACGTAAAAACGAGATTTTAAAATTTCACACAGCTGCCATCTTGTGGTTATGTAAACAATTGAAAAAATTAGATGCCAGTGGATTAACATTTGTATAAGGATTTACTATACCAAGTGTCACTGCACTCGGAGGGTAAAATTGCGAGAAACAACCATGTGAATATTTATACTTTATACTTTGCGTCGCCGCCATGTTGCATGTGTGATCTGCATGTTATTGAAAGTCCTATAAGTGAACTTATGTTCATAGCCCCTATGAACATTAAAAAATTCAGTTTGATTGCTGTAATAGATTCGTAGATATTGAGATCCATCTAAATATTTCAGATGGTCGCCATGTTGGATTGTTATATGTATAGGTCATAGAGTCATGTACCTTTAAACGAAAATTATTGCGCAGGTTCATTATTCAAACTTTCACTTCGATCGCATGATTACGACACAAGAAATAAAAACCTAATTTAAAATTTCGCACAGCCGCCATTTTGAGGTTATGTAAACAATTGAACTAAATTAGATACCATTGCATTACAATGTGTATAAACATTTCCTGTACCAAGTTTCATTGGGTTTGGATCATAAAATCGCGAGAAAGGTTTATTTAAAATTTTCAAATTTGCTTGACCGCCATATTCGTTTTGTAGTTGACAGGTTTTTGCAAGTCTTATAAATGAACTTTCAGTAGTGCCCTTTATCTCCGTAATAAATTTCAGGGTAATACCGCTAATAGTTTCAGAGATATAGAATGCCGGTGAAATGATTCGCACAGCCGCCATCTTGAGGTTATGTAAACAATTGAATGAAGTTAGATGTCGGTGCATTACAATGTGTATAAAAATATACTGTACCAAGTTTTATTGCGTTTGCTTGCTTAAATCGCCAAAAACGTACATTTAAAAGTCTCAACTTCGCTTGGCTGCCATGTTGGTTTTGTAGTTAGCCTACCAGGTTTTCAAAAGTCGCATAGGTGCACTTCTAGTAGTTACCTTTATAACCGTAAAATATTCCAGGGTGATATCGGTAATACATTCGGAGATATTGAGTGCTGGTGATATATTTCACACAGCCGCCATGTTGGATTGGTGAGACGTAACAAAATTTAAAGGGCACGGTCGGGGTCGCCTTGAATAGTGCTATGAACTTACCGAGTTTCTATGAAATCGCTCCAGCCGGTTAGAACTTATTAGGGGGGCAGGGACACACACACACACACACCCTCACACACACCATCACACACACACACGCACACACGGACAAAAGGTGCTCTCATAAGCCTAGTTTCTAGCCTACTTTCAATTTTTGCAAAAAATGAAAGTAGACTTATGAGATCTACACAGGGCCAAAAATTGTGTGTCTGTGTGTATGTGTGTGTGTGTGTGTGTGTGAGCGTATGTGTGTACTCTGAATGTCTGTCCCCCACTATCAATTCGAACACGGTGAAACCTAATTGAACGAAATTTGGTACTGAGGTAGAACTAGCAAAGGGTACCTCAGTGTCATGTTTTATATCGCCGCCATCTTGACGGAAACGTAATGGTGGCCACTCAAATGTAAAAGGTTTAAATCAAATTACGACCAACCTAATCATCTGGTCTCTAACAAATTTTTCAACAACATGCCTTATTGAGGGAAGCATCGTTTGACTGAACTACAAGGTCATTAGCCCAATAGTTTGCAGATAGCGGCCATTAATGTGTGCAAATCGATTCCCCATATCAATTTTAACACTGTGAAACCGAATTGAATGAAATTTTTTACAGAGGTAGCACCAGCAAAGGGCACCTCATATTCATGTTTAATATCCATATAGCACGCTGTATTTCAACAAGCTACTACAACCAACATTCAATTATACTCCTAGAAAAGGACAAAGAGTTATAACAATCCCCATGCATTTAGAAGAAAGTAGGCTAGATGTTCTTTAGGAACATCTTGTTCATAAATGAAAATAGGCTAAAAATTGTGAGGTGCATGAAACACAAATTCCCCGTCCGACCAATCTAAAAACACTTATAGTGGGCGATGTATTGAAGATAGAGATATGCTCTCCGAGACTTTTTTGTATAACTTTTCATGCTGGTATTTTTAGCCTATTTTCAATTTTGAAAAAAATAGGCTTATGAGATCACCTTTTGTCCGTGTGTGTGTGCGTGTGTGTGTGATTCGTGTGTGTGTCCCCCCCCCCTAATAAAATCTAAACAGCTGGAGCGATTTCAATGAAACTCGGAAAGTTCATAGCACTATTCCTGGCGACCTCGACCGTGCCCTTCAAATTTTATTACGACTCACCAATCCAACATGGCGGCTGTGCGAAATATTTCACCAGCATTCAATATCTCCGAAACTATTACCGATATTACCCTGACATTTTATATGGTGATAGAGGGAACTACTATAAGTTCACTTATGTGACTTTTGAAAACCTGGTAACAACAAAACCAACATGGCGGCCAAGTGAATTTGCGACTTTTAAATAGACGTTTCTCGCGATTTGACCAACCAAACGCAATGAATCTTGGTACAGTATATGTTTATATACATTGTAATGCACCGACATCAAACTTCGATCAATTGTTTACATAATCACAAGATGGCGGATGTGAGAAATATTTCACCGGCATTCTATATCTCTGAAACTATTAGCGGTAAACCCCTGAAATTTTGTACGGAGATAAAGCGCACTACTGGAAGTCCATCTATAAGACTTTCAAAAACCGGTTAACTACAAAACGAACATGGCGGCCAGCGAATTTGAAAATTTTAAATAGACCTTTCTCTCGATTTAATGTTCCAAGCGCACTGAAACCTGGCACAGGAAATATTTATACACATTGTAATCCACTGGTATCTAATTTAGTTCAATTGTTCACATAACCTCAAGATGGCGGCAGTGCGAATTTTAAAGTTAAGATTTTATTCATTGTGATGTAGTCATGCGATCGAAGTGAAAGTTTGAATAATGAACCTACGCAATAATTTTCCTTTAATGGTACATGAATCTATGGCCTATACATTTAAATATATACTTTATTGCACACAATGTGCATGAACGTGGTTCTTACGAACCATCATTAATACAAAATTTTGTCTTTGTCACTGTAAATGCCTTTTTCCGAGGGGTGTCCATATATTTCTAATTTTCACAGAATTTCGTCAGAGACACCTCTCTGCACTTGCACGTCCTCACGTGGTATCTGTCGCAAGGACCCTTACAAAGCTTGCACACGCATAGTTCGTCTGGTTGGTGATAGACGTCTCTCATGCAGATCCGGTGGTGGAAACCATGGACCGCAAAGCGCGTCAAGATATGTCTCAGCTCGTAGGATCCTTGCATCCAGTCCTGTGTAGTCATAGCGTCCGTCGTATAAAATTCATGCCAAATGTCATTTCTCTTTGCTGTCATGAGACGCAAATACTCCCCAAATCCCGTTGTTTGGGGCAGAAGCATCTGTAATCTGACTTCTTCCATAAAGGGTAGTTCCCCTGTCATGACATACACAAGCCGCGAGGGCGTGAACTTGGATAGGCATAAGGCTCTTTTTAGATACATTGCCTTGATCCTTTCCAGCGTTGCCAGATGTCTGTGCCTAAGATGTTTCCAAATACTTTCCAGGCCATACATCGCGACTGGTGCTATTTTTAACCAAAAAAGTCGTATTGCCGTCTTCAGGGATAGGCTGCGTAGATGCTCGATGTCGCTCATAGCCGTCAGTGCAGCGTCTAGCCTCTCTCTCACGTGCATCGTGAAGACGTTCCCAGATGTCTGCATAGTCACCCCCAGGTACCGGAAATGGGAGACTGTAGTCAGGGGGGTGCCTTTGTAATGAAACGTCGCGGGCTTGCCTCCCCTTCTGAAGGACATAGTGACTGTCTTCGTCTCGTTCAAACTCATTTCGTTATCTTCGGCCCATACTGCTACATTGTTCACGGCGGATTGTAGGTCTTCTGCACTTGTAGATGTCATTACCATATCGTCTGCGTACATATACATTTTGACATTGGGTGGAACTATTGTAGTGACGTCAGCTGTTGCTATTGTAAACAATATCGGACTGAGAGGATCGCCTTGAAGGACTCCGTTCGTTTGCTCGATTGGTTCAGAAGTGATGATGCCGTCAGTGATTTCTATTAGATTACTACTCAGCAGATTCCTAATGAATCTAGCTAAGTAGCTAAACTCGCCTACCAATTTCTCAAGTTTGTCGATGATAATTTGTCTGTTAAGGGTGTCAATAGCTTTTTTGTAGTCAATGAATACAGCATGCAGTTTCCTCCGTGGAAATGTTAAAGCTTCCTCAATATCTAACTGTAAACATTGGATGGCTTGTGTGGCAGATCTACCCTTTCGAAACCCTAATTGTTCGTCAGGTATCCACCCTTCAATCGTGGACGTGAGGCGCTCGCAAATTAATTTTGTGAGGATTTTCAATAACGAACACTCAAGGGCAATCCCCCTGTATGAGTTCGGGTCCCCGCTGTCACCT
Organism: Meconema thalassinum; assembly: GCA_946902985.2. Lineage (NCBI taxonomy): Eukaryota > Metazoa > Arthropoda > Insecta > Orthoptera > Tettigoniidae > Meconema > Meconema thalassinum. Next base: position 613,878,527 of record OX336388.2, read on the forward strand.
TTCCCTTTGTACAACATTTTAACTGTCGATTTCCCCCAGTTCGCGGGAATTGTACCTTTACGTAGGCATCCGTTAAATAGAGAGGTTACACATCTTTTCAATTGTGTTGTGGATTCCTTCAGATGCTCATTGAAGATGTCTGGTCCACAGGCTTTATTGTTCTTACTATTGGTAATGGCTTTCAACACCTCTTCCTCGGTAAAAAGTTCGGGTTCTTCTGCTACTGTAAGGTCTCCCTCTGGTCGCGGAGCGGGGCGAGTGATCTTTCCAGGTCTCTATCGATATATTTTGCTGAAATTTAGGTTGTCTAGAGTTTAGAGCCTTATAAGGGTGAGATTCTGCTTCTTGTATGAGTTTCTTTTCTTGTATGTTTTGGAACAATTCCTTTGCTTCTTTAAGGATGAGTTTGTACCGTCTCCTTATGTCATGGTAACTCCTCAGATTGCTTTCTAAAGGTGTCATTCGTACCTGATGAAGGGCTGCTAGAGCTTCTCTACTTGCGAAGTAACAACCTCTGTTAAACCACACCTGTGACTTCCTCTTTGAATGTACTCTGGGAAGTACTGCCTGCAAGATAAGTTTTTCCAAATTCACCGTTGCGTTGTCCAAGTCTCCGGATGCTATCACATCTAATACTGTATCAATATCCCTGTCTCTTAAACTTGTGGCGTCTATTACCCTAGATAGCTTTATGAGAGATTTCTTCTCTGTTCTCCTTTCCTCGGACAGTTCGAAGTTGGTCTCTACTGGGATATGTTTCCTTAGCGTCTCCCCTGTCGTGGTTTGTGTGACAGACTTGATGTTTACGTTATTGGTTAGTACGATGTCTATAGCACTAGACCCGTTGTGACATAAGTACGTTAACATGTTATTATCATTCACCAAGGTTAGTCCTTCCCCTTCTAAGTATTCTAACACCGAGTTTGTTTTGAGCGAGGGCTTGTCAATACGGCAATTTAAATCTCCGGCTATTATAAGGGTATCATGTGGCTTCACTTTCTCCATTGCTAATGTGAGTTCTTCTATGATTTCACTTGATGTATTTTCTGGTTGTAAATACATTCCTAATATAGTACAGACACTTGTTTTTACCATTAGTGTATTGTCTGTTTTATACAAGACTGAGAAAGGTGAAAATTGTGCCTTTAAGATGCATGTAATGCCTCCAGAGGGTCTTCCTCTGGCCCCTTGTTTGGCGGGAACATTAATGGTATAAGCCGTCTTATACGACCACTCTCTTGTCAAAAAAGTTTCTGTCAGTATTACTAAATCGTACTGGTCGAATATATCTGGGGCTAAACTGATAACCCCTATGAGTCCCTCAACGTTCCAAAGGAGGGTTTTCAGTCTTCTCGAAGGTTCTGTACTTCCTAGGTTCAAGTTACTGCAGGACGACTCCTTCGTTCCGTGGTCTTCTTGGTGATCGAAAGGGACGCACAAGAAGTCTCTTAGGCCAAAAGTCCGCTTGTTCAACTTGCTCTAGGTGCTGCCAGGATATCCCCAGTTTGAAAGCCTTGTTAGTTCCTAAGGTGTCCAACTCATCACACGACATGATACCGTCAATTCCTTTCGAAGACATGAATTCCTTTACCCTCTCGGTAGTCGCGTTTGAAGAGAGGTGACCCACATATAGCCAGGCAATTCCTTCTCCGGCTTGAATGATGGAATTAGATTCATTTGTTCCTATGATGATGTGTCGGCTTTCTTTATATCTGTTCCTCCTCCTCCTGACTGTCTCCCAATCCTTCTCTTCCTCCTCACCTCTGTCATATGTCTTGTCATCTCTTTGGAAGCCATGGCCTACCTGATAGACAACCGCAGTACCATTAAATCCTTTGACTTCTTTCGCGAGGTTTGTGTTCTTTTGAAAAGTATCTGACGCCTCACCTATCTTTCGTAATTCTGCATTCTTAATTGTAAGCTTGTTAGATCCAGCAATGTAGTTGTCCTTTTCCTCATTATCATTACTGCTTGATGAAGTCGCTTTTCCCTTCGTGTAATGCGTATTTCTCAGTTTAGTACCTGGCATCTCATTTGTCATCTTTAGTGCTCTATTCCATGGGGTCCGGTTTGCATTCTCGTTACTCTGAGATATCACTGGGCTCGGAGTTCCCTTTCGATTTTGATTGAACATTTGCCCGGCAGATATAGATTGGCACGGGTCGCCGTTACTCCCTGAAGCTTCTAAGAGTGAATCAGCAGATGGCACACATTGTGAATTTGGTGTTTGTTGCTGTATAGCTTTTATTTCTTCCGTTATAAGGCTTTTTATGCTATTTGTGAGTGCATCCATCATTTGATTCATCTTCTGCATGACGTTATCTGTGATTTTCTCTTGTAATGTCTTGTAGGCCATGAGTTGGCTGTTGGGATTACTTGCAAGGCCACTAGATGACTGGACTTGTACGTTGAAGCACTGCCGACTAGATGTAATTTGTGCAGTAGAATGATCCACTTCGCAGTTATTGTCGTTCACGTTCTTCGCCTGTCCGGCAGAGGTCTTCACCGCTTGTCTCTGCTCCTGGCCTGTAACTTCAATGATGTTCTTTGATCTGGTAGGTGTCGTTTCTGTTTGTCTCTGGTCACGGCGTGTATCGTAAACGTTTTTCTTTTGTTCGGTAGATGTCTCTACCATTTGTCTCTGTCCACGGCCTGTTGCTTCAACGAATTTCTTTGACCTGGTATATATCGTTTCAGATTGTCGCTGATCACGACCTGCTCCTTCATGCGTATTATCAATAGATGTCGCTGGTTGTCCTACAGGGTGGCCGTCTACCTCCTCACTCATCACATCTCCTTGGCTATTCATAACCTCTTCTAGAGGAGTCTTACTTTTACTAACAACTGTCTTACTTTCCCTTGCAAGTGAACTACCCACCTGTAGCCGCGATTGCTGTAATAGAATAAACCAACTATCAGCAATAATGCATCGTCCCCATTGTCTTGACCGCGAGCGAAGCCGCGGGTACCTGCTAGTATATTATAAATCAAGAACATTGTCCATACTCTTAGAAAATCTCATAAATAGTCTACTGTATTTTACCTACATCTTCTGGTAGTGGAACATTCAAAAGTTAAGGAAGGAATTATCGTGCATCCGACCTTTTAGCACAACAACATTTAACAATCCAACATGGCGACCATCCGAAATATTTAGACGATACTGAATATCTACGAATCTATTTTAGCAATCAAACTGCTTTTTTTTAATGTCCATAGGGACTATGAACTTAAGTTCACCTATAGGACTTTAAATAACCTGGTGATCACAAATCCAACATGGCGGTGACGCGAATTATAAATATTCACATGGACGTTTCTCGCAATTTAACCATCCGCGTGCAGTGAAACTTGGTACAGTAAATCCTTATACGAATGTTAATCCACTGGCATCTAATTTATTTCAATTGTTTCCATAACCTCAAGATGGCAGCTGTGAAAAAATTTAAGCTCTCCTTGTTTTCTTCTTGTGTCCTAACTATGCGATTGAAGTTTGAATACTACTCGTTCACAATAATCTGCATGTAACAGTACCTAACTTTAGGACCTACATATATAAAATCCAACATTGCGACCATCCGAAATATTTAGTCGGTTCTCAATATCTACGAATCTATTTCAGCAATCAAACTGAAATTGTATATGTTGATAGTGGCAATTAACATAAGTAGGATATATGAAAATAGGCTGTATAGTTCTTCACGGAACTACTTGTTAACGGTTTGCCCAACCATCGCCGTTTGCGATGGCCCAACGTAAACTTAAAAATTCCTCTCGGCACGCCGGAAGGCGGAGGTAGATTTCACCGGGCAAACTAGGGGCTAGGCTATAATAGGCAAAATATGCAGGTTTTCGTAGGAGGATCAGACCTCATTTATTGGGAGAAAGTATTTTACAATTGGAGGTTAGTTAACATTTTTTCGTCTTTCTATGCATACTTTTAACATTTTACTGTCTTATGGGGATGGTAACCTTCTTGTCATTTGGGGTTAATTTTTAGCCTTTTTTCAATTTTTAAAATATAAGCTTATGAGATCACCTTTTGTCCGTGTGTGTGTGCGTGTGTGTGTGTGTGATTCGTGTGTGTGTCCCCCCCCCCTAATAAAATCTAAACAGCAGGAGCGACTTCAATGGAACTCGGAAAGTTCATAGCACTATTCCCGGCGACCTCGACCGTGCCCTTCAAATTTTGTTACGACTCACCAATCCAACATGGCGGCTGTGCGAAATATTTCACCAGCATTCAATATCTCCGAAACTATTACCGATATTACCCTGACATTTTCTAATGTGATAGAGGGAACTACTATAAGTACACTTATGTGACTTTTGAAAACCTGGTAACTACAAAACCAACATGGAGGCCAAGCGAATTTGCGACTTTTAAATAGACGTTTCTCGCGATTTGACCAACCAAACGCAATTAAACTTGGTACAGTATATGTTTAAATACATTGTAATGCACCGACATCTAACTTCGTTCAATTGTTCACATAATCACAAGATGGCGGATGTGCGAAATATTTCACCGGCATTCTATATCTCTGAAACTATTAGCGGTATCTCCCTAAAATTTTGTACGGAGATAAAGGGCACTACTGGAAGTCCATCTATAAGACTTTCAAAAACCGGTTAACTACAAAACGAACATGGCGGCCAAGCGAATTTGAAAATTTTAAATAGACCTTTCTCGCGATTTAATGTTCCAAGCGCACTGAAACCTGGTACAGGAAATATTTATACACATTGTAATCCACTGGTATCTAATTTAGTTCAATTGTTTACATAACCTCAAGATGGCAACAGTGCGAATTTTAAAATTAAGTTTTTATTTCTTATGATGTAGTCATGCGATCGAAGTGAAAGTTTGAATAATGAACCTACGCAATAATTTTCCTTTAATGGTACATGACTCTATGGCCTATACATTTAACAATCCAACATGGCGACCATCCGAAATATTTAGACGATACTGAATATCTACGAATCTATTTTAGCAATCAAACTGCATTTTTTTATGTTCATAGGGGCTATGAACTTAAGTTCACCTATAGGACTTTAAATAACCTGGTGATCACAAATCCAACATGGCGGTGACGCGAATTATAAATATTCACATGGACGTTTCTCGCAATTTAACCATCCGCGTGCAGTGAAACTTGGTACAGTAAATCCTTATACGAATGTTAATCCACTGGCATCTAATTTATTTCAATTGTTTCCATAACCTCAAGATGGCAGCTGTGCAAAATTTTAAAATCTCCTTGTTTTTTCTTGTGTCCTAATTATGCGATTGAAGTTTGAATACTACACGTTCACAATAATCTGCATGTAACAGTACATAACTCTAGGACCTACATATATAAAATCCAACATGGCGACCATCCGAAATATTTAGTCGGTTCTCAATATCTACGAATCTATTACAGCAATCAAACATAAATTGTGTATGTTGATAGTGGCAATTAACATAAGTAGGATATATGAAAATAGGCTGTATAGTTCTTCACGGAACTACTTGTTATACTTGTGATCGCACTGTCCTTATGCAAGGTTTGGAACTAATGTGTAACTATCTAACAGTCTGTTACTTCTTCACGCAAAATTTTATCTCCCGCAGAGATGTTGGTTGGTTCCTCAGTTTAGGGGCTGCGACAAGGTGGTCATGTAACCCCGTGTACATTGGGTGTGTGTAGAATCTGTCTGATAAACGGTGTTATTTGTGATGACTGTATTAGTCTGTAATTCAGGTAAGGTCTGCAGACGGTCAATTTTAAGTAGTAGTACCTCATTTTGTACCAAATACTAACGTCAACGACACCTAGCTGTGAACTTGGCTGCTAGATGCCACCGCAACCAGCAACTTGCAACGAACGTTGTAACTTCCCCTCCGAAGGAAAGCATGCTGACTGATTTTTAGCGCTCTTAGAAAATCCGGCGACTTTGTCCGGCTTTGAACCAGCACCTTGGGCATAGAATTTCAGCATGCTACCAGTTAGCCGCTTCCCTCATAGTCAGATGGAACAAGAAGTTCCGTGACGGACTAAAGAGCCTACTTTTCTTAAAATTAAGATTCATGCCATAGATTAATCTACAGTATATGAACCTATCTAGAATAATGACGAAATTAAGTGGGTAATATCGAAATGTCTTAATTAGTTCGAAATAAGGTATACTAGGCATAATGTAGCCTAATAGAGCAATACAGTTGGCAGCTCTGGTGACTGAATATATTCTTACTTCCATCTCCTAAGGTACAGAATAAAAATGTGGTTGAAGTCCAAAGGACGTTACATGGATTTAGACATTGGATCTATTAGTACACGTAAAAGCATGTTGGCAACAATGTCATGCGAGTGCTGGTCAGAAATAATCTGAAATATTATATATTTTTGTGCCAATTTTGGATGAAATCCATTTGTTGGTATAGAAGTTACATATATTTAAAAATTGGTCCTATCAGCAGGCTTAGAATTATGTTGGTAGAACTGACGTATATAAGTTACTCCAAATTAATGTAAAATGTCGGGTAATTTACGTGTGCATAGTTTAAAACTGTCGGCTTGCATACTTTCTGATATATTTGTATACAAAATAGAGAGCAATTATTAACAGTGGACAGCCCTGATGGCTCTTAAGAATACACTCAGTCATATATGTTTATGTACACATATTACATACAAAATTTGGTTGAAATCCAATTGATAGTGTAGAAGTTATATGCATTTAAAATTGGACTTATCAGAAGGCTTAAAATTATTTTGGCAACGCTGTCATGTATGGCCACCTGGAAATTAAACTGAAATAGTATTATCTACATGTGTGCCAATTTTAGAATAGCTCCCATGTATACCTTCCAAGATATCCAACATGGAACTCAAATTTCTAGTGCTTTATTTTTAGCAGTTGGTAGCACTGGCATCTTTTTCAAATATGGGCCTGAGATATTCCGGTATACATCTTTACTCATACTAAATTTGGTTTCGATTGCTGCAGCCGTTTAGGAGTTGATAGAGGGACACACACACACACACACACACACACACAGCCAGACAGACAGAAGGACAGACAGACAGTCAGAAGGACAGACACATTTTCCCGGATATATCTTATAAGTCTACTTTTTCCTCATTTTTGAAAAGTGTGAGAAGTAGGCTAAAAATGAATGTGATCTCGTCAATGGCGTTGTCTTGGCAACCTCTGATAGATCATCCCTTATCAATTTAAAAGCGTTGTTATGGTAACCTCTGATGGCCCTTTGCATTTTTTTAAATTCCGAAATCAATTTTCTCATCCCTTGGCGTAATGGTGGGTCATATCAAAAATTATTTCAGACAAAAGTTTTAGGTAATTATTAGGGGAATATTTTCCATTTTGTACGGTTTTGATATTGTGCCTATTAAGAGAGATATGATTAATGTTTCCCGAAAAAAACACTTTTTTCCACCCCTTTGGTCAATGGTTGGTGCTATCAAAAAACTTATTTGACATAAATTTTGGCACTTATCCAACACATATTATGAACTTTGAATGGATTCGATATTTCACGTATTAAGAGAGTTATAGCGAAATTTCATTTTTTTGAAAAAAAAAAGCCCCCCATTTTCACCCCCTTCGACCAATTTTGCCCATTAACGAACTCGACCGAGATTTTATAGGGATACATATTATGTAAAAAAATCAAAGTGATTGGTGCAAAATTACGGCAGTTATCGTGTCCACAAGAAACTGATATATATATATATATATATATATATATATATATATATATATATATATAGATACATATATACATAAATTATATATAAACTTTTGAACTGAAGGTGGTTTTGGGGTCTGGGGGATGTGAAACTTGAAGATATGTCGAAATTTTCCGGAAGTCGAAACAAGGTACCCATTGCAATAGTTAGCTTTCTAATGAAATCTACCTAAAAGCACGCGGACCCCAGGATTTGTTTTCGAAATTTTCACTGAAATCGTTACTGCTTGGCTTCCTTTGATCATAAATAAATTATTTTCTACAGAAACCTTCTTCGAGACATCCTTTACAGAATGGTGAAATCCGCATCTAAATCCATGTAGTGGTTCTCGATATCAACCCTGACATCCAAGAATCGGGGACTTTGTTTTATACTAATTGGAGATGTACGAGTATTCACACATTGGCACATGCACACATTGGCTGGCTGCTTGGCTTAGCTGTAACGTTCTAGCTTGCTGAGACCAAGGTTGAGGGATCGCTTCCAAGAGCAATCAGTTGGCATTTGAAGGTCCTGAGACTAAAGGGAGCCATATAAGTAGATTTTCTGTCACGTAAATGATCCTTTTCAAAACAAAATTCTGGCATCCTGGTGACTCTAAAAGCAGCAGTATTTTATAGATACGTAAAACTCATAGCATGGGTATTGTTATTAGTTGCACATAGCGTATCTTACGAATTTAACCTATTTTAGATATGATTTTCACATATATAAACAACATCTCGGTGTTAGAACTTAAAATGTTCATTCTGGTTCCGTATTGATAAACTAATTAGTAGACTATAAACAGGTTAATGGTTCCGCTTGATCAACACTTTTATTAATTATGACCACTGTGTGGTCATTATTGGGACATGATTCGAGATTCAATTTAAGGGAATTTTAAGTGCCTCGCAAAAAATATTCTTGTATCGTTCTCTGTCATACCGGCTGATGAAGGGGCCAAAACTATTAATTAGGCCTCGAAACATGTCCCACTAATGCCCACACAGTGATCATAATTAATAAAAGTATTGATCAAGCGGAACCTTTAACCTGTTTATACAAACATCTTGGTGTAAAAACCCACGTTAGCCAATAATGCACGTATTATGTATTGCAACATTCAATATTGAGGCCCTAGGCTGATTTTTGAGGATTTTAGATACATTGTGGTAATAAAAGCATTTGTGATGTAATTTTGACAGGGTCATAACATATATTTACTGCTCTGTAACAAATTGCATGGGAGGCATTCTAAGAGTGTTTTTATGCACACTACTGCCGTACATAAAGATATCTTATGCAATGACCAAAAAACCTTGGGAGGTAATCTGATCGCGTCATCTGTGAAACAGAAGCTTGGTGCCAAGTACGACAACTGTAGTTATACAAGGGCCAAGAAACATTACAGTTTCAAGCAAGCGGAAAGAAGCAACCTACCATGTAACAAACTCATTTAGCCAGCAACTGGAACTCCCCTGGTTTATCTGGTCCGATTTAAGATTAGTACGACAGAAGAATATTACCTTTCTTCTTATTGCTCAAGGTTTTATGCCGCTACAATTTTGAATGGTTGTTCAATCCAAACAGCTCTTCTCCATCAAAGTTACCACGAAGTCATCCTGAATGTCACAAGGCAACATTTTGATACAACTGTTTCCCGAAGGATCGATTTTTTTTAAACTCCAAATGAACGTAATAACACATTATCAAATTAATGAAAGCTTTCTAGTCGCCCAAACAAATTGTGCCTAATTAAATTAGGCGGGAAAACAATCATTTATACACCCTAAACTTAAATAAATTTTACATACGATATTTATCACAAAATAACTCATTTTAATGTAAGTGGATGACATGTTTCGATTATCAAGCGACCATCATCAGAACCTACCCAATTAGGCTTAGTTAATGTACAATATTTATAAATTACACTTATGTACAAATATATGTATTGTACACTATTTAGATTACAAATGATTGTTAAAATTTATGTAACGTGTCAATCTTTTTTACAGATATCACTTCTATAGTTGTTGCGTTATTATTAATGTAGTTTAAATATGTTGACCTGCGATCTATTGAATTATTATTATTGAGACGATTTTCTGGAATTATACTATTTTGTTATTTATGATTCTTATTGTCATCAACGGCACAGTCATCAATAATTTCCGATATGCAAATGCACAGTCCTGATCGCCGGAAGCATTGAAGATCTCCAAGCATTGCTGAATCGCGTGAACGCAGTTAGCAATAATTATGGCTTAAGGATGAACATTCGCAAAACAAAATCCATGATTGTCAGCAAAGAAGTAATTGATACCACATTATCAGTTACTGACAAAGCCATCGAACGAGTTCCTTCGTATAAATATCTAGGATGCTACCTGAATGACAAATGGGACTGCAGCCATGAAATCAAAGCTCGCATTGAGCAAGCCAGGGGTGTCTTTATCAAAATGAAGAAAATGCTGTGTCACTGAGATCTTAGTCTGAGAACGAGACTACTTGCCCTCAAGTATTACATAATTCCCATACTAATGTATGGACTCGAGAGGTGGACGTTAACCAAAACCTTGGAGAAGAAGTTGGAAGCATTTGAAATGTGGCTGTATCGTCGCATGCTTTGTATATCGTGGACCGACAAGGTGAGAAACACCGAGGTGCTGGATCGGATGGGCAAGGAGATGGAAGTGCTCTACAACATCAAGCGACAGAAGCTACAATATTTTGGCCACGTGATTCGAAATAGCAAGTACCGACTCCAGCAGCCAATCATGGAAGGCAAGATTGAAGGACGGCGCAGACCAGGGAGGAGGAGGATCTCCTGGCTCAAGAATTTCCGGGAATGGTTTGAACTTGACTCAGCATCTCTGCTTCGAACGACAACCTCGAGGCAAGGCATTGCAATGATGATCGCCAATCTTCGACGCGGAGACGGCATATAAAGAAGAAGAAGATTCAACCGTTCCTAAACTGGTGGCCTATTGTAATGTGGCTATCTTGTCCATGTGGCTAAAACACAAATGATGCAATACACTAAAGTGGAATAAAGTTATGTAAACTTAGCTGATATTTGAATCCTGATTCCTATACGGTGTCTGTTTTCGCTCATTGCTCACCTCGGACTGGTTGCTGCGAGCTCCGTTAACTTTCTTTAATACAACTAGGCTACACTGATAAATGGCTTCTAATAGTTCAAAATTATCGAAATTCAGATATTTTAAAAAAATCGGTTAGCTCTATTCAGTTTTGAAGCCTACGTCAAATACCAAGAATTCAACATCACCGCCACCTATGGTACAAAAACATAACTATGAATTATTCTCAGAAATTCAATTATTCATGAACTTCTCAGAAGAAACCACTGCCAAGGGAACGGACCTGGGAGAATTAGTGGGGAAAGAAGACCCTGTTGAGCTGAGACTGGAGTTTTCATTAAGGCTAGCCGTTTCCATGACGACAGTTTTTGTTTGGTTGACTGTATCTTGTGGTTCTAAAAGTGTGTTCATCCTACATTTTGGTGGCTACGCCACCTACCTGGTCCAATTGTGAATCTAAATCATACAAACATACATGAAAAAATTCTTCAAAATCGGTCCAGCCATTTAGGAGGAGTTTATTAACATACACACGTACATAAGAACCAAGAAGATATATATATATTTTATAATCTAAAGAAGAGGGATGATTTATTGGCAGAGAAGGGAATCAAACCCGGGCCTCAACAGCCAAGAATGCTAACCACTGAGCCACGAGTTCAAATAAATAATTAATATCTCGAACTGTAAGAATAAATATTTTTTCTCTCCTTGGAGAAGAATAATAACTATGCACCAGCCTGATTCACATTGAAAGTGCTCATGAAACGAATTGTAGCTAGACCTTCACGCACTTTTCTTCTTATCACACCGGAAACCATTTCGTTCACATATTCTGTTGTGAGACCTGTAATTCTTCATGCGAAATTGATAAGAACCTCCATAAAGAACAATATTCCTTTATGAGAACTTGCATATGTGAATATGGTAATGGATCCTAATAAGTATACATTTTCTGCCGGACAAGTGGTCATAACTTTCGCGCGACATTACCTTTGTTTCTGCTAAATAAAGACTACTGCTATCATGTTAGTGCACATAAATTTACAAACATGTGCGTTAAATACGTTCTACATGAAGAAATGCTTACTTCCTAGATTAGCCTCGCTCAGAGAATTCATTTCAATTTTAATAAGGCCCCTGCTGCCAGGTGTAAGCGATAACTTGTTATGGAATAGATAACCTTTTGTTGTTACACTACTTATACACATTGTGTTGTGCCAACTGCCAACGTATTTTATAGTAATTATATTTAATATTAATATAATTACCAACATCGCTGGCAAGAATATATTTTCCCTCCTCAAATTACAGTAGTTACCATAACTGTAATTGTTACCTTCCACAAAATTGATTTACTTCTTCACGATATGAGAAGCATCCATTGTTTATTCAAAGTCACAACATAAGCACTACTCTTGAGAATTTTTGAATATGAAAGTAAGACAGGTTCGTATTTCATCTTCTTTTGCTTTGTGTGTTCAAGAATTAAAAATGAGGGGTTGAATTTATCAAAAGCACATCAGGACACATACACCTAGTGTATATAGAAATTAGTTCTTATTTCCATAATTCGTTAATTGTAGTTTCCTGTTTTTTTCCGATGCGCTTGGTGAGCGATAGAATGTTGTTATCTGATGGGCCAGCTCGCCTACCAGTATTTTAATGTGGTGGAAGGTAATTTGGTGAGTGTTCTCGTCTTTCATAAACTATCGTTTTCTCTTTCCCCTGAAGCCCATGGTAATTAAAACAGAAGGTATGGTGGCCCAGTAGACCTGTGCCCAGGCGACGTGCTGGAACGTGAGCTCCAATTAGAGTGTCAAGTCGGGTGATATCCATTAAGCGGTAGCAGGAAACAGGCCTCCGACAAGACAGGCTTCTCAGAGATGTTGCAAAAACCTTATTATAATTTCCTCTCACTCGTTCAAATTTACTGTCAAATTTACTGTGGACAAGGCGTCCGCTCACTGTGACCATGTTCAAAACCCAGACACAGTCAGTTGCATATAAGGGTGTTAAAGTGTGAGAGGCTTTTGTTAGTAGGTAATTATGTCCTACTAGCGTGTTAATTAAAGTGGACATAAATCCGGACACAGGGTTAGTTAGTTAGTTACGAAGTCTGTATGCCTCTCACCAAGGCGGACCGGGTTCGATTCCCGGTCAATGCATGTGAGATTTTCGATGTGAAATGCCATGTCCTGTGGTTCGGATTCCACGTAAAACGGAGGTCCCGTGGCTTATGATCGCGAGATTAACGGTCACGTTAAACTACAAGCTTCCTTCCTTCCTTAGTTACGAAGTCATCTGCCATTCTTAAAAGAACAACCGAATGAAGAAATATGCATTCAGATTCGTTCACTCAGAAGATACTGGTATAGGGAGACCTCAGTATATCACACATCTTAAACGAGATATGGGAGACCTTCTGTCAAGTAAAATCGTTCCTTCGTTGCTTCCTTTCTTTCTATATTCTTTCTAACTTCCTTTCTTCCCTCATTCATTCCTTCTTTTGTTTCTTCCATTCTTCCATTCTTTCATTCTTTCATTCCTTCCTCCATCCTTTCTTCCTTCGTTCGCTCTTTCCTTTCTTTCGTCCTTCCTTTCTTCATTCCTTACTTCCTTCCTTCCTTCATTTCTTCCTTCCTTATTCCCTTTCTTTCCTTGTTGTTTTCTTTTCCGACATTCATTTCTGTTTTTAACTCATTCCATCTTTTCTTTCATCCATCTTTCTTTCCTTCATTCCTCGTTTCTCTCCCTCTTCTTTCTTTCTATCTTTCTTATTTTCCTTACTTCTTCTTTCTCCTCCATCCATACTTTCTCCCTTCCCTCCCTTCTCTCTTTCTATGTTTTCCTTTCATCCATTCAATCCTGTTTTGTTTACTGTATTGCTTCTTTTCTTTAATCATTCTGTCCTTCATCCCTGGTTACACTCCTTCCTTCCTTCCTTCCCTCCTTCCATCTATCCTCTCGTTATTTCTTTCAGAAGAAAGCATAAGTTTGTAATGTCTGAGAGGAACAGTGGTGGTGAGACTACAATAAAATATATCACAGCTCTTACGAGGGGGGGGGGGGGGGGGGGGGGGGAGACCTACACTTGCCTCTTCTAGGAAACATACACTTCACATTGTCTGTGTTCATTACTTAGAATGAATTAAAGTAAGTGCTATTGTGGCATAAATTACAGGTTTATAGAAAAGAATAAGTCCAAGTCTAGAAAGGAATGACTCTATCATTTGTAAGCCAGTTCCGTTTGCAGTCATAAATATTTTAGTAAGTGTTGAAGAGCTTGCGCAGACATGCAAACTCTCTATTAAGTTTCCAATAATTGGCCAAGTGGCCACTGTCAGAAGAGCGCCGCATGGCGTAGGCTTTCTGTAACTGCAACACTTGTTTTGAGGAGAGCTAAAATTTTCCCCGGACAAGTATTTCTACCCCTTGTAATTCCCGTATCTACGGGGTAAAAAAGTAGGTATGAGTTTCTATGGGGCGGATAGTACTAATCCTGACGCCCTTCCAAATACGACTGGGGTTCAAAGTTTTATGTTAGAATGCGTAAACATGAATAAGTTGTTGTTGTTGATTCTTTAGGGGCTTGCGAAATCGTGGTCATGTAGCCCCGTGTGCTTGTGTGTGTGTAGAATTTGTCTGATAACCTGTGTCACTGTGATGTCTGCACTAATGTGTGTATTTGTAATTGAGGAAGGATTTGGGTAGGAAGCGACCGTGGACTTAAGTTAGGTACCATCCAGGCATTTGCCTGGAGTAGAAGTGTAAAACCATTGAAAACCACTTCCAGGATGGCTGAGGTATTAATCGAATCTGCCTCTTCTCAATTTTGCCTCATGAGGCCAAGTGTACCCCGTTCCAGCCCTCAGACCAGTACTAAATTTCTTGGCAGAGTCGGGAATCGAACCCGGGCTTCCGCGGTGAAAGCCAAAAAAACTAGCCACTTCGCAACGAGGCGGCCGTATTAATGAATAACAACCAACTCAATAACAGTTTGGAATACCATCATACAATATACAGGGTGAGACCCACAAGAGTTGCCGACCTTCCTGCAAGCCACGTGCGGGTATACTCGGGCTTAGTCATCTTCACATCGTTCACGCTAGCCTGTAGAAAAACCATCAACAGTTTAAAAATAATAAAACTCTCCGGTAAACTGGTGTTGAAAACATTACAGATTTTGATAATGTACACGTTCATGCAAATAAAACCACGCTTCATTAAAAAAGTACTTATTTAGGATTCATATCGCTACTGTTGACAGAATGGAGAAACGTATCGTAGTCTAATAGTGTTCTCTTGCGGCAGAATCTCTTAGTAAGAAACTTGCACGTCTGTGACTTTGTAAAGCTTAAATTTCTATTTTCTAACTGCACACCATGCAGAAGATTATGAAACTTCACTTTGCTGAACAAGTTTCCTTATAGTAATAATAATAAAAATGTTATTTCTTTTACGTCCATTTTTAACTACTGCGGCTTTTAGAGACGCCGAGGTGCCGGAATTTTGCCACGAAGGGGATCCTTAACGTGCCAATAAATCTACTGTCACGGCTCCCTCGCATTTGTGCACCCTGAAATGCCAGCTGACTGCGCCAGGATTCAATCCTGCAACCTTGAGCACAACAAGCGAGAAAGTTACCGCTGAGCAGTTTCCTTATAGAATTTTGGTGGAATCTGGTAAGTCTATCACAAATATTCTGATTTCTTCTGTCTGTTAAGCTAGCCCTCCTAAGGCATTTGCACTCGCACACCTGGAATTTGTTCGCGGAATTATCTTCTAACTCTCCCAGCTGATTCGTGCTCTAAATATCTGTCTTTCAACACTTAGTAAAACAAAACTATGAAACGCATTAAGCGAATCAATTACAAGCAACCTCATTGTGAGCGCTACGGAAGCTTATTGAAGACAAAACGAGACCATTAGGCTATAACACCGGGAATGATACAGTAGTCTGGTGGCTATTGCAACATCCACTCCCCACACATGGCACGGGGAATTACCGCCAACTCAGCTGAGGCACTCTCTGTATTAAATGTCTTCCATGTCTTTCCACCAACACTCAATTTAACTTTTGTTGTTGTTGTTGATTCGCTTAGGGGCTTTTAAAGATCTTGGCCATGATGCCTAGTGTACTTGAGTGTGCGCTGATAATTTGTGTCATTGTCATGGCTTTATAAGTGTATATGCAATTGTGACTAGAATTTGGATAGGAGGAGGTCAAGGTCATAATTTAGATACCATCATTTACCTGAAGTAGACGTGGAAAATCATAGAAAACTACTTTCAGAACGGACAAGGTAAGATTCTAACCCATATTTTCTCAGTTCTGCCTCACGTGGCTGAATGTACGCTATTCCAACCCTCAGACCAAAGTAAAATCTATTGGTAGAGACGGATATGGAACACAGATCTCTGGGGTGACAGCCAAGAGTGTTAGCCACAACGCCAGATGCCAACGAGAGGATACAACTCGCTCTCTCTCCTAGGCAATTTTCCAAACTTTTGTCAACATAATTCTCCAATTCTGATTCTCTATTAGTCTCTGACGCGCCATCCACATTCACAGAAAGATTAGGTTAGAGTCAGTAAACTAAATATTCAAGTGTTAAGTGACGTATAGAAATTGTTCTTTTATTGATTTGAAATCGTATTCTCCTTTTAATCGCTTATCCTCCCAGCTTGGCTATAGCCACTCTGCGAGGGATCATTCCTCTACCATCACAAGAAAGGTGTCTCGGAGCTGAAACCACTTGCTCAGGAGATTTAACTGGGGATGGTGACAGGCCAATCGCCCAAGCGACCGCTAACTTGGGTCTATTTAAGGAAGAGTCAGGAAAGGGATTTTGGAAGTCGGCCGTGGATCTGTTCAAAGGATTCGTCTCACCATTTCCCTGGTGGTGAAAATGGGAAACCACGAATAGCATTTTCAGGAAGGGCAAGGTGGGATTCGAAACCACACTCACCCGATGCCGGTGAGGCATTACGTAGCGCTTTAGCGCTCTCTGCCACTGTGGCCAGTCTTCGTGGTTTATTTTTTAAATTTTGTAAATTTTTATCCGCATACATTTTATTCCATTATTGTATTTATTCTTTTTAAGGTGTTTTCTTATTCAATCATCCACCATTAAATATAAAAATCATTTTTAGCCTATTTTCAATATTGAAAAAATAGGCTTATGAGATCACCTTTTGTCCGTGTGTGTGTGCGTGTGTGTGTGTGAGAGAGAGGTGTGTGAGTGTGTATGTGTGTGTGTGTGTGTGTCCTAATAACTTCTAAACGGCTAGAGAGATATCAATGAAACTCAGTAAGTTCATAGCACTATTCCGAACGACCCCGACCGTGACCTTAAAATTTTGTTACGTCTCACCAATCCAACATGGCGGCTGTGCGAAATATTTCACCAGCATTCAATATCTCCGAAACTGTTCCTGATATCACTTTGGAATTTTTTACGGTGATAAAAGGAACTGCTAGAAGTTCGCCTATGTGACTTTTGAAAACCTGGTAACTACAAAACCAACATGGCGGCCTCGCGAATTTTCGACTTTTAAATAGACGTTTCTAGCGATTTAACCAACCAAACGCAATAAAACTTGGTACATAATATGTTTATACACATTGTAATGCACCGACATCAAACTTCGTTCAATTGTTTACATAACCACAAGATGGCGGATGTGCGAAATATTTCACCGGCATTCTATACGTCTGAAACTATTAGCGGTATCACCCTGAAATTTTGTACGAAGATAAAGGGCACTACTGGAAGTTCATCTATAGAACTATCAAAAACCTGTTAACTACAGAACGAACATGGCGGAAAAGCGAATTTGAAAATTTTAAATAGACCTTTCTCGCGTTTTAATGTTCCAAACGCAATGAAATCTGGTACAGGAAATGTTTATACACATTGTAATGCACTGGTATCTAATTTAGTTCAATTGTTTACATAACCTCAAGATGGCGGCTGTGGGAATTTTAAAATTAAGGTTTTATTTCTTGTGCCGTAATCATGAGATCGAAGTGAAAGTTTGAATAATGAACCTACGCAATAATTTTCCTTTAATGGTACATGACTCTATGGCCTACACATTTAAAAATCCAACATGGCGACCATCCGAAATATTTAGACGGTTCTGAATATCTACGAATCTATTATAGCAATCAAACTAATTTTTTATGTTCATAGGGGCTACGAACTTAAGTTCACCTATAGGACTTTAAATAACCTGGTGATCACAAATCCAACATGGCGGCGACGCGAAGTATAAATATTCTCATGGACGTTTCTCGCAATTTAACCATCCGAGTGCAGTGAAACTTGGTACAGTAAATCCTTATACGAATGTTAATCCACTGGCATCTAATTTATTTCATTTGTTTCCATAATTACAAGATGGCAGCTGTGCGAAATTTTAAAATCATGTATTTACTTCTTGTGTCCTAATCATGCGATTGAAGATTGATAATATTCATGTAACAGTACACACCTCTAGGACCTACATATATAAAATCCAACATGACGACCCTCCGAAATATTTAGTCGGTTCTCAATATCTACCAATCTATTACAGCAATCAAACTGAAATTTTGTATGTTGATAGTGGCAGTTAACTTAAGTAGTGTGCCCTTTCAGCAAGAAATATGCAAATCACAGTATGCCAGCATTGCTCAATTCGGGATTTTCGGGGTTGTAGTTTGTTCTCCCACTCTGTGACTTACACATTTTGGATTAAATTGAGGATACACTTGCAAAAATAACAACAAAATCAACTCCTATTTCAAAACATTTAATTAACCAAAATTATGGCGCTACAAACAATAAAACAAATAAACTACTGACCAATATCTTTCTGCTTGTTCAAAGTGAACAAGGAATAACAATAGAATTAAACAAATATTACATTAAAACTCATGGTTTCCTTTAAAACCAACAATTCATAATTATTTTTACTTCCATAAAGTATCTATCTTAAAGTTCCATATAACTACGAGCTCCTTTGGTTCGATACTTTCCAATAATAATGGTGTCATTCTTTTGTTCACCTCAAGAACTATTTTTATCTTTTCTTATCATCAAAACCAATATATAATTACATTTAAAGTACATGTTAATTCTTTACTTAAATATTTGGGCACTTCACATGTTCTCAGCATTTACCATCTCTCTCAAGTTTTACAAATTCACCATGGTGATCGGGAAAATACTTGCGTACTCCAGAGTTATAAAGATTACTTGACAAAGTCAAACACTATGATTACTCCCGGAATCTAGTTACCTTCATTTAACTCGTGGAATCCTACTTCCATACAACATTACAATAGGGATTGTTATTTATTTTATTTGTCTTATAAGACCATTATTACATAAGAAAACTACGATCTGAACTGGCAAGCGATAATTTCAATTTACAAGGACCTCGGTTCAATTCCCGGGTCATTAACAACTTTTAAACACTCACGGTGTATTACTACTTCTTACAGACAGCCTTCACCAACCCTCCTGCTATTAGGGTCTGATCGTATACGTGAACGAGATTTATGACTGGGAGGGTGACTTCCCGTCTATTCTGCGGTTGGAGCTCTCCTCAATGCTTTTAAAACAAATCTTCCTTTCTTTCAGTTCTCTGGAGAGACCTGGCATTTTACTTCTCTTTTCACTTTCAACAATATTATTTTGCTCATAAACCACTTTCGTAACCTTGGCATTTATTAATTATGCAGGGTCCTCATTGATTGGGAAGAGTAATACACATTTTACGACGACTAATTAGGGGCTTCAACAACAAGAGGAGTCTAGGTTCGACTCTCTGAACATGCCTCGTGAACCATTCCCACATTGGAGGACTTATATAAAATGCGATTTAGGGTCGGCCATGGCCTACATGACCTACGCTCAATATACCATACATTTGCTCCCTTTTACATAATAACACACACATGGCCTCGTGATCTATGTCACTATTTGAGGACTTACAACATATCTCAATTTACCGCAATCAACTACCTACTATCTATTAATACGCTTGCATTTATAACATTCGTCAAATACACTGACATTTTATTCATACATTTCCTCTACAGGATTTATTCTTTCACATAATTATTTATAATTTCTCAAATTCTGTTTTTGTTCAGACCGCGTTCCTATTCTGTAATTAGTTATTTAGAAACATCCCTTTTACTCAAAAACTCCGGTGGATTTGTACACAATCATTTCCCCGACACCAAACCATAATGAAAATCTTTACTCACATGTTTGAGGTGGTTTCCTGACCTTCCTTCTCGTGCGATGAGTCATTTTTGCCCAATCTTTTAAATTACTCCATCTTGTACAAATTCATTGCATGTACAGACATACCTTGACACATATTTAACACGTATACATTTAACACTGATAACATTTTAAATACACTGGTGTATCAGTTTAGAACACACAATAAAAACACTAAAATATATTACTTTTAACACAAAATCTTGATATATTTACACTTCACAAATTCTGATCACTAGGCCGCTATTTAGCCTATCACACGTGACCTCTTGACCTCCCGTCTCCAGGGGTGAAATTTTAGTAATGTCGGCTTCCTATCCTCTCCGAATATGAAAGTCTCGAATCATCTACTTCCTCCCTGCAATAGCACTCCTTCGAATCCCGTTCCTGACGATCTGCTATTTCTCTGACTTGAACGGCTCCCCAGATCCTATTTATTTATCTTAGCGAAAGTCGGTTCTGTTCACGGTCCCCTCGATAATCTATCGGTGACCTATGGATTATTTTTTTTAGCAACTAATATTTCTCGAGTCTTAGTGCTTTTGAAATAGTTCGTCTGCTTTCTTGAAACAATGTCTATAGTTTCCTTTCTCTTCTTCGCTTATTCGGTTCTCGCACTTCTAATCTTCTAGAATACTTTGCGAACCTTATTTTCTCTGTCTTTCCCTGCTCGGGTTCTTTAAATTTGCTAAACTGTTTATCTCGCTGTTACGGCACTTCCGTACGTTATGATACTTTTGGTCGTTTACTAAAAGACCTATCGCCCTGAGTCCTAATTTCGCAGCCTGTTTTGACTGTATTTTATGAACTTTTCACTGTAAATTTTATACTGTCGGACCTAAATCCTGTAACTAGGATTTTCCAAATTTTTAACACGACAATACTGTAATTTTACTTCTTTGCAACTCCTTACGGATCACGTAAGTTATCGATACCGCGACGCCCGTGGCTGTCGGATATTTTCTAAGCGATGTAATGCAGCGTTTTCCCCTCAAGGAGTACTGGAAAACTGCCTTCGATGTGTTTCAACGTGACGCCCCCTCATGGACTGTCGGAATACTGCATTCGGTGCTTATACTTGTGGCACAGTATGACCTCCCCTGAGGTTCATACGTTTGAAGACTGCGTGGTTATGATGCTCCAGCGTCACGTCCCCTGGACGGACTAGTACCTGCATGATGCGTAGTGACGCCCCCTCGGGCTCTTGAATACTGCACGTACTGATACAGCGTGACGCCCCCTCTCGGGCTGTCGGAATGACTGCATTCGGCACTTGATGTAGCCTGACGCCCCCTCACGGGCTATCGGAAACTGCATGCTTGGTCTGGCTTGGCCTGGACTTTTATACTCTTTAGTTAAAAAAAGATAAAATCCTAGTCCTTTTCGTGACCAACTTTTGAACTAATTGTCGCACAATTATGAAAATTATATCTCTAGAAAGCTCGTCTTCCAAACGTCAAATGATCTCATTGCGCATAAGAATCGATCGTGCAATTCGGAGATATTAATTAATTTTTAGTCTTCAGCTGCGTGGGTGTTGCTGTTCATTTTTAAATTCCCCACTCCTCTGGTCTCAGTGAATCCCCAATGACGTATGCTGCGTTTGCAGTTCTTCCCTGTGCAATTATTACAAGCTATTTCTTTACACAAAAATCTCTAATCCGAAATGATTCACAGTACAGTATTTATTGACTTATTTTTATTCTTGCAAATGGGTTAAATTTAATTATTCTTCTACTGGCACAGCGGCGCTGTTGCCGTTTTCCTGCAAGCTAAGCTGGATTTCCGAGTCACGCTTCTCTGTCTTACAGTGAAAACTTTCCACTCGTTCTTTTAATATCCATGACCCGCTCCCTCTCAAGAAGTCAAGAGGCATGATCTCATCTCCTGAACACCTGGTCCAGCGGCTTGCGCAATATTATGCTAGAATCCTGGCTTGAAATCTCTCTATGTTACATTAGAAACTGTATGTATCTTTCCTCCTTTCACAAAATACATGGATTCGACCCCTTTTGAGCCAATGGTACATGGGTTCATCTCACCCCTCCTTAGGAAAATAAATTTTCGAAAAATTTTGAGGAAATTTATTTTAATTCTTTATAAAAATCTTATTTTTCTTTATTCGTCGAAGCCATCATAACCTTATCCGTACCTTCTGTTTCTTTATTCCTTTAAAGTTCCCTTCATCTCTGGCTTGTCTTTGGGTCTCCAAAGATCCCATTCATTCATTCCCCCTCAGTGATCGACTACACTCAGGGTCATAAATTTCTTGTCACGTTCGGGTGTTTACAATTCTTCCCTAGTCTGGTGCGCGCTCTCCAAACTTGAGTCAAACAGTTTGTTTCTTTTCTTGTTTTCATAAGACGGACTTCCTGCCGGTCTGTCTTTTTTCCTCATTACGTATTATCAACCTACTGACCTTCTTTTAATTACCTTGCGGGTGCAACTGGCTTTACCCTTCACTTCATCATTATTATTTTCAGACTTCAAGTCTGTAAAACTTCATTTGGCTTTTAAGAGCTCGGTCTAACCTCACCTGACTCTTCCTGGTTGTCTTCCACCTTCCTCATCTCTTTTTGAGATGGTATTTCGAGAAAAATTCTTTTATTTCTCGTATTCTTTAGCCGGGTGCATGTGGCTTAACCCGTTGGCTACATTGGAATAGTCTTTTCCCTTCATCTCGCATCGAGATGGCATTTCCAAAGAGTATTTCTTCTTTCGACTCTTCCATTTCCATAGATCCTTCAGATCTCTCTTCTGTCTCTTTCTTTTATCATTCCCTTTCTTTTTACGAAGTTTCCAACTGAAATATACCTGTGCGTCCTCTTCCTCCAAGGCATTGTACGTCGTATCTCCTCCTTTCCTGGTTTCTATGGGATATCTATTTTCTTGTATACCGACTACCAATTGCGGTTTTCTTCCTTCTTCCTGATTTTCTTCACAGACATCTCCTCTCATTTTTTCATTATTTCCAAAAATCTCATCTTTTCCATGGAGGTTTTCTTGGCTCTCGTTGGCATCTGTCTCCATTTCTCTTTTCTTTTGTTGCCAGTCCTGGTATTTTATCATTAATTCAAGGATCTGTGCCTTCAATTTTTGTCCTTCTTCTTCTTCTAATTGTATCTTATCTTTCTTATCCTCAATTTCTTCTAAGTTCTCCCTTTCAATTTCTATGAAATCTTGAACCTCTGTTTCTATCGGTGCCTCGACGATAGTTTATATTATGGTTTCCTTTACTTTCTCCATTTCTTCAGGAATTATTATTTCCGTTTCTCCAACTATCATTCCTTTTGTTATCTCCTGTTCTGAGATTATTTCTTGATCTTCCAGCTCCACCTTTTCATCAAAATGTTCTTCTTCACTTTGCAGCTCATTTTCATTTCGGCTGTCCTCCTGGTCTGGAATTCTCATTTCTTCTTGAGTCTCCATTCGTTCTTCAGGAAGGATCTCAAAGTTTTCCTCAATTTCCACTGGAGTTATTACGATTCCTACTTCTTTTTCAACTTCTTCTTCTTTAATCTCAGTTTCGGGCTCTTGCATCTTAACTTCTTGTTCTTCTACAATTTCTACTTGCTTTTTAACTTGGTCAACGACTTCATTTATGACTGGGATAGCCATTTCTTTCGCTTTGAGGTCCTCGGCAAATATGTATTCATCATATCTCTTCTGAGCAGCCTCTGATATTTCTTGATATTCCTGAATCTTGACTTTCCTTACTTCAGCTAACTCCTGAATACTTATTATTCCATTTTCATCATACATGCTCATTCTGAAACAGTGCATCTTCTTCCGTTCTTTTGTTATCCAATCTTTCTGTTCCTGAACGTAATTTCTTCGGTCGTGCTCTTTGTAAGGGATCTTCCACCATCTATCATTCCATTCAACTCTCAATTTTCCTAATTGGTCCCTTATATCACTTACTTCCTCACCGAATGTCTCTATCTGTTTCCACGGAGCTAGTTCTATTTTTCCTTCTTCCACCATACGTTTCACAAATTTCTTCTTTGTTTCTTTTAATGACCTTTTGACATCAGGAATTTCTTTATTTAGTTCTTCTAATTCCAGTTTGGGTATTGTATACCAATTTTTGCTTGCCCTCTTACAAAGTTTGTCTATCTTCTCTATTTCCTCGGAAATACTTTCCCTTTGTTCCTCATTTCCTTCTTCCATTCTTAAGTTGAAATTTTTTAATTCCCGAAGTTCATCCTTCATCTTCATGTGCTCATTATCTATTTCCCTAATTATATCCAAGAATTCTTTTACTTCATCCCAAGTCGCCATTTCTACCTTTTCCTGATCCTGAACGCAAGGACTATCACTCTTTTCCCCTTCGTTTTCCGAGCCTACTTGAACCTGCCTTACTACGTGAGACTTTGGATTATCTTTACCATTATTTTCCTCTGCACTAATTACATTCTCCCTTGGAATCGGTTTACATTTTTCTTTTTCCTTTTGGAGCTCTAAAGGCTCAACTTTTACCCTGTTATCTGCAGACATGTTACCTTCTCTTTGTGTAACTATGTCTCCAGGAGCACTCATGCTTTCTAAAGAAACCTTTACATTTTCTTTACTTGGGTACTCTTTATCATCTATTTGGAGGTTCTCTTTACTATTTTCAAATTTAAACATATTTCCTATGGCATCCCAATGTTCCTTCTGGACTGCCAGTACGGCCTCCAAAAACCTCTGCATTTCCTCACTCAATACCATCTTATTAGAATACAATGGGCTACTCATGCCATATCGCTGGTACATGTTTGAGAGATGGTAACTGAACCATTGTGTCCCAATTTCTTCAAAAATTTTACTTTAGTACGGGTTTTTACTACAACGTACCCTTTTGGTCTCTTTATTCAAACTCAGAAACCTTTATGGAAGTATTTAAAATTCAAAATTTCGAAAAACCATTAAAAAATGAAAATTTTGATTTTTCGAGAAAACTCGGGTTTTCCCTAGGCAAACTCATCCCTGCGTACTGGGCGCCAAAATCGAAGGTTTGCTGGGGGTTGTTTAATCCAGGGCTGCTCGGTATGAGTTTCTAGGGACCCATGCGGTCAGTTAACATTATACGTTGTAGCTATTCCTATCATTACTTTACTTTACATGAAATGACCGTCTTTAGTGTTCCTCTAGTTATTAATCCAAGCACATTATTTCTAAACCCCCATGTTCCCTTTCAGCAAGAAATATGCAAATCACAGTATGCCAGCATTGCTCAATTCGGGATTTTCGGGGTTGTAGTATGTTCTCCCACTCTGTGACTACACATTTTGGATTAAATAGAGGATACACTTGCAAAAAATAACAACAAAATCAACTCCTATTTCAAAACATTTAATTAACCAAAATTATGGCGCTACAAACAATAAAACAAATAAACTACTGACCAATATCTTTCTACTTGTTCAAAGTGAACAAGGAATAACAATAGAATTAAACAAATATTACATTAAAACACATGGTTTCCTTTAAAACCAACAATTCATAATTATTTTTACTTCCATAAAGTATCTATCTTTAAGTTCCATATAACTACGAGCTCCTTTGGCTCGATACTTTCCAATAATATTGGTGTCATTCTTTTGTACACCTCAAGAACTATTTTTAGCCTATTTTCGATTTTGAAAAAATAGGCTTATGAGATCACCTTTTTTCCGTGTGTGTGTGCGTGTGTGTGTGTGTGTGATTCGTGTGTGTGTGTCCCCCTAATAAAATCTAAACGGCAGGAGCGATTTCAATGAAACTCGGAAAGTTCATAGCACTATTCCGGGCGACCTTGACCGTGCCCTTCAATTTTTTTTACGACTCACCAATCCAACATGGCGGCTGTGCGAAATATTTCACCAGCATTCAATATCTCCGAAACTATTACCGATATTACCCTGACATTTTCTATGGTGATAGAGGGAACTACTATAAGTTCACTAATGTGACTTTTGAAAACCTGGTTACTACAAAACGAACATGGCGGCTAAGCGAATTTGCGACTTTCAAATAGACGTTTCTCGCGATTTGACCAACCAAACGCAATGAAACTTGGTACAGTATATGTTTATATACATTGTAATGCACCGACATCTAACTTCGTTCAATTGTTTACATAATCAGAAGATGGTGGATTTGCGAAATATTTCACCGGTATTCTATATCTCTGAAACTATTAGCGGTATCTCACTAAAATTTTGTACGGAGATAAAGGGCACTACTGGAAATCCATCTATAAGACATTCAAAAACCGGTTAACTACAAAACGAACATGGCGGCCAAGCGAATTTGAAAATTTTAAATAGACCTTTCTCGCGATTTAATGCTCCAAGCGCACTGAAACCTGGTACAGGAAATATTTATACACATTGTAATCCATTGGTATCTAATTTAGTTCAATAGTTTACATAACCTCAAGATGGCGGCAGTGCGAATTTTAAAATTAAGTTTTTATTTCTTGTGATGTAGTCATGCGATCGAAGTGAAAGTTTGAATAATGAACCTACGCAATAATTTTCCTTTAATGGTACATGACGCTATGGCCTATACAGTTAACAATCCAACATGGCGACCATCCGAAATATTTAGACGATACTGAATATCTACGAATCTATTTTAGCAATCAAACTGCATTTTTTAATGTTCATAGGGGCTATGAACTTAAGTTCACCTATGGGACTTTAAATAACCTGGTGATCACAAATCCAACATGGCGGCGACGCGAATTATAAATATTCACATGGACGTTTCTCGCAATTTAACCATCCGCGTGCAATGAAACTTGGTACAGTAAATCCTTATACGAATGTTAATCCACTGGCAT
This sequence comes from Meconema thalassinum, assembly GCA_946902985.2. Lineage (NCBI taxonomy): Eukaryota > Metazoa > Arthropoda > Insecta > Orthoptera > Tettigoniidae > Meconema > Meconema thalassinum. Next base: position 613,905,465 of record OX336388.2, read on the forward strand.
CTAATTTATTTCAATTGTTTCCATAACCTCAAGATGGCAGCTGTGAAAATTTTTAAAATCTCCTTGTTACTTCTTGTGTCCTAATTATGCGATTGAAGTTTGAATACTACACGTTCACAATAATCTGCATGTAACAGTACATAACTCTAGGACCTACATATAAAAAATCCAACATGGCGACCATCCGAAATATTTAGTCGGTTCACAATATCTACGAATCTATTACAGCAATCAAACTGAAATTGTGTATGTTGATAGTGGCAATTAACATAAGTAGGAAAATAGGCTGTATAGTTCTTCACGGAACTACTTGTTATCTTTTCTTATCATCAAAACCAATATATAATTACATTTAAAGTACATGTTAATTCTTTACTTAAATATTTGGGCACTTCACATGTTCTCAGCATTTACCATCTCTCTCAAGTTTTACAAATTCACCATGGTGATCGGGAAAATACTTGCGTACTCCAGAGTTATAAAGGTTACTTGACAAAGTCAAAAACTATGATTACTCCCGGAATCTAGTTACCTTCATTTAACTCGTGGAATCCTACTTCCATACAACATTACAATAGGGATTGTTATTTATTTTATTTGTCTTATAAGACCATTATTACATAAGAAAACTACGATCTGAACTGGCAAGCGATAATTTCAAATTACAAGGACCTCGGTTCAATTCCCGGGTCATTAACAACTTTTAAACACTCACGGTGTATTATTACTTCTTACAGACGGCCTTCACCAACCCTCCTGCTATTAGGGTCTGACCGTATACTTGAACGAGGTTTATGACTGGGAGGGTGACTTCCCGTCTATTCTGCGGTTGGAGCCCTCCTCAATGCTTTTAAAACAAATCTTCCTTTCTTTCAGTTCTCTGGAGAGACCTGGCATTTTACTTCTCTTTTTCACTTTCAACAATATTATTTGGCTCATAAACCACTTTCGTAACCTTGGCATTTATTAATTATACAGGGTCCTCATTGATTGGGAAGAGTAATACACATTTTACGACGACTAATTAGGGGCTTCAACAACAAGAAGAGTCTAGGTTCGACTCTCTGAACATGCCTCGGGAACCATTCCCACATTGGAGGACTTATACAAAATGCGATTTAGGTTCGGCCGTGGCCTACATGACCTACGCTCAATATACCATACATTTGCTCCCTTTTACATAATAACACACACATGGCCTCGTGATCTATGTCACTATTTGAGGACTTACAACATATCTCAATTTACCGCAATCAACTACCCCTCATAAGTAATTTACCAAGTACTTTTAAATTCTACGCATTCCTAGCGTGACATTTTATTTTAATTGCGCTCCATTGCGCTATACATTATTTTAAGCCTAGCATCTTCCAAAGAACTGATAAATTCCATATTAACAATTAATACATATCTCAATTTTTATATTAATCTTTTCCTTTGACAATAATCGCTCTATTTTTAATTACATGCATTAATATCATGTCTTATACTTTTATTAAGGCTCCAACGCTCTTATTTTCATATCATTCAGTTTAATCTTTATATATATTTCCTTTATATTATTATTATTATTAATCTATTAATACGCTTGCTTTTATAACATTCGTCAAATACACTGACATTTTATTCATACATTTCCTCTACAGGATTTATTCTTTCACATAATTATTTATAATTTCTCAAATTCTGTTTTTGTTCAGACCGCGTTCCTATTCTGTAATTAGTCATTTAGAAACATCCCTTTTCTCAAAAACTCCGGTGGATTTGTACACAATAATTTCCCCGACACCAAAACATAATGAAAATCTTTACTCACATGTTTGAGGTCGTTTCCTGACCTTCCTTCTCGTGCGATGCGTCATTTTTGCCCAATCTTTTAAATTACTCCATCTTGTACAAATTCATTGCATGTACAGACATATCTTGACACATATTTAACACGTATACATTTAACACTGATAACATTTTAAATACACTGGTGTGTCCGTTTAGAACACACAATAAAAACACTAAAATATATTACTTTTAACACAAAATCTTGATATATTTACACTTCACAAATTCTGATCACTAGGCCGCCATTTAGCCTATCACACGTGACCTCTTGACCTCCCGTCTCCAGGGGTGAAATTTTAGTAAAGTCGGCTTCCTATCCTCTCCGAATATGAAAGTCTCGAATCATCTACTTCCTCCCTGCAATAGCACTCCTTCGAATCCCGTTCCTGACGATCTGCTATTTCTCTGACTTGAACGGCTCCCCTTTTAGATCCTATTTATTTATCTTAGTGAAAGTCGGTTCTGTTCACGGTCCCCTCGATAATCTATCGGTGACCTATGGATTTTTTTTAGCAACTAATACTTCTCGAGTCTTAGTGCTTTTGAAATAGTTCGTCTGCTTTCTTGAAACAATGTCTATAGTTTCCTTTCTCTTCTTCGCTTATTCGGTTCTCGCACTTCTAATCTTCTAGAATACTTTGCGAACCTTATTTTCTCTGTCTTTCCCTGCTCGGGTTCTTTAAATTTGCTAAACTGTTTATCTCGCTGTTACGGCACTTCCGTACGTTATGGTACTTTTGGTCGTTTACTAAAAGACCTATCGCCCTGAGTCCTAAGTTCGCAGCCTGTTTTGACTGTATTTTATGAACTTTTCACTGTAAATTTTATACTGTCGGACCTAAATCCTGTAACTAGGATTCTCCTAATTTTTAACACGACGATACTGTAATTTTACTTCTTTGCAACTCCTTACGGATCACGTAAGTTATCGATACCGCGACGCCCGTGGCTGTCGGATATTTTCTATGCGATGTAATGCAGCGTTTTCCCCTCAAGGAGTACTGGAAAACTGTCTTCGATGTGTTTCAGCGTGACGCCCCCTCACGGACTGTCGGAATACTGCATTCGGTGCTTATACTTGTGGCACAGTATGACCTCCCCTGAGGTTCATACGTTTGAAGACTGCGTGGTTATGATGCTCCAGCGTCACGTCCCCTGGACGGACTAGTAACTGCATGATGCGTAGTGACGCCCCCTCGGGCTCTTGAATACTGCACGTACTGATACAGCGTGACGCCCCCTCTCGGGCTGTCGGAATGACTGCATTCGGCGCTTGATGTAGCCTGACGCCCCCTCACGGGCTATCGGAAACTGCATGCTTGGTCTGGCTTGGCCTGGACTTTTATACTCTTTAGTTAAAAAAAGATAAAATCCTAGTCCTTTTCGTGACCAACTTTTGAACTAATTGTCGCAGAATTATGAAAATTATATCTCTAGAAAGCTCGTCTTCCAAACGTCAAATGATCTCATTGCGCATAAGAATCGATCGTGCAATTTGGAGATATTAATTAATTTTTAGTCTTCAGCTGCGTGGGTGTTGCTGTTCATTTTAAAATTCCCCACTCCTCTGGTCTCAGTGAATCCCCAATGACGTATGCTGCGTTTGCAGTTCTTTCCTGTGCAATTATTACAAGCTATTTCTTTACACAAAAATCTCTAATCCGAAATGATTCACAGTACAGTATTTATTGACTTATTTAGCCTACATTCGATGTTTGCAAAAAATGAAAGTAGACTTATGAGATCAACACAGGGCGAAAAAAGTGTGTCTGTCTGTGTGTGTGTATGTGTGTGTGTGAGTCTGTGTGTGTATGTGTGTGTGTGAGTCTGTGTGTGTGTGTCTGTGTGTGTGTGAGTGTGTGTACCTTGAATGTCTGTCCGCCCCTAACAATTCGAACACGGTGAATGCGAATTGAACGAAATTTGGTACAAAGGTAGCAGTAGCAAAGGACACCTCAGTGTCATGTTTTATATCGCCGCCATCTTGACGGAAACGTAATGGCGGCCACACAAATGTTCAAAGCTTAAATCAAATTACGACTAACCTAATCATCCGATCTCTACCAAATATTGCAACAACATACCTTTATGGGGGGAGCATCCTTTGAACAAAGCAATAGGTCATCAGCGTAATAGTTCTCGGATGGCGGCCATCTTTGTGTGAAAATCGATTCCCCCTATTAATTCGAACACGGTGCAACCGAATGGAACGAAATTTGGTACAGAGGTAGCACTAACAAAAGGCACCTCAGTGTCATGTTTTATATCGCCGCCATCTTGACGGAAACGTAATGGCGGCCACACAAATGTTCGAAGCTTAAATCAAATTACGACTAACCTAATCATCCGATCTCTACCAAATTCTGCAACAACATACCTTTATGGGGGGAGCATCCTTTGACCAAACTAATAGGTCATCAGCGTAATAGTTTGTGGATGGCGGCCATCTTTGTGTGAAAATCGATTCCCCATATTAATTCGAACACGGTGCAACCGAATGGAAGGAAATTTGGTACAGAGGTAGTACTAACAAAAGGCACCTCAGTGTCATGTTTTGTATCGCCGCCATCTTGACGGAAACGTAATGGCGGCCACACAAATGTTCAAAGCTTAAATCAAATTACGATTAACCTAATCAGCCGATCTCTACCAAATTTTGCAACAACGTACCCTTATAGAGGAAGCAACTTTTGACCAAATGAATAGGTCATTAGCCTAATAGTTTGCGGATGGTGGCCATCTTTGTGTGAAAATCAATTCCCCCTATTAATTCAAACACGGTGAAACCGAATGGAACGAAATTTGGTACAGAGGTAGCACTAGCAAAGGGCATCTCAGTGTCATGTTTTATATCGCCGCCATATTGACAGAAACGTAATGGCGGCCACACAAATGTTCAAAGCTTAAGTTAAATTACGACTAACATAACCATCCGATCTCTACCAAACTTTGCAAAAACATACCTTTATGGAGGGAGCATCCTTTGACCAATCTAATAGGTTATTAGCCTAATAGTTTGCGGATGGCGGTCATCATTATGTCAAAATTGATTCCCCCTATTAATTCGAACACGGTGGAACCAAATGGAAATAAATTTGGTACAGAGGTAGCACTAGCAAAGGGCACCTCAGTGTTCTGTTTTATATCAACGCCATCTTGACTGAAACGTAATGGCGGCCACACGAATGTTCAAAGCTTAAATCAAATTACGACTAACCTAATCATTCGATCTCTACCAATTTTGCAACTACATACCTTTATGGAGGGAGCATCCTTTGACAAATCTAATAGGTCATCAGCGTAATAGTTTGCGGATGGCGGCCATCTTTGTGTGAAAATCGATTCCCCCTATTAATTCGAACACGGTGCAACCGAATGGAACGAAATTTGGTACAAAGGTAGTACTAACAAAAGGCACCTCAGTGTCATGTTTTATATCGCCGCCATCTTGACGAAAACGTAATGGCGGCCACACAAATTTTCAACGCTTAAATCAAATTACGACTAACCTAATCATCCGATCTCTACCAAATTCTGCAACAACATACCTTTATGGGGGGAGCATCCTTTGACCGAACTAATAGGTCATCAGCGTAATAGTTTGCGGATGGCGGCCATCTTTGTGTGAAAATCGATTCCCCCTATTAATTCGAACACGGTGCAACCGAATGGAACGAAATTTGGTACAGAGGTAGTACAAACAAAAGGCACCTCAGTGTCATGTTTTGTATCGCCGCCGTCTTGACGGAAACGTAATGGCGGCCACACAAATGTTCAAAGCTTAAATCAAATTACGATTAACCTAATCATCCGATCTCTACCAAATTTTGCAACAACATACCCTTATAGAGGAAGCATCGTTTGACCAAATGAATAGGTCATTAGCCTAATAGTTTGCGGATGGCGGACATCTTTGTGTGAAAATCAATTCCCCCTATTAATTCAAACGCGGTGAAACCGAATGGAACGAAATTTGGTACAGAGGTAGCACTAGCAAAGGGCATCTCAGTGTCATGTTTTATATCGCCCCCATATTGACAGGAACGTAATGGCGGCCACACAAATGTTCAAAGTTTAAGTTAAATTACGACTAACATAACCATCCGATCTCTATCAAACTTTGCAACAACATACCTTTATGGAGGGAGCATCCTTTGACCAATCTAATAGGTTATTACCCTAATAGTTTGCGGATGGCGGCCATCTTCATGTCAAAATTGATTCCCCCTATTAATTCGATCACGGTGGAACCGAATGGAACGAAATTTGGTACAGAGGTAGCACTAGCAAAGGGCACCTCAGTGTCATGTTTTATATCGCCGCCATCTTGACTGAAACGTAATGGCGACCACACGAATGTTCAAAGCTTAAATCAGATTGCGATTAACCTAATCATCCGATCTCTACCAAATTTTGCAACTACATACCTTTATGGAGGGAGCATCCTTTGACCAATCTAATAGGCCATTAGCCTAATAGTTTGCGGATGGCGACCATCTTTATGTCAGAATGGATTCCCCCTATTAATTCAAACATGGTGAAACCGAATGGAACGAAATTTGGTACAGAGATAGCCCTAGCAAAGGGCATCTCAGTGTCATGATTAATATCGCCGCCATATTGACAGAAACGTAATGGCGGCCACACGAATATTTAAAGCTTAAATCAAATTACGACTAACATAACCATCCGATCTCTACCAAACTTTGCAACAACATACCTTTATGGAGGGAGCACCCTTTGACCAATCTAATAGGTCATTAGTCTAATAGTTTGAGGATGGCGGCCATCTTTATGTCAAAATTGATTCCCCCTATTAATTCGAACATGGTGGAACCGAATGAACGAAATTTGGTACAGAGGTAGCACTAGCAAAGGGCACCTCAGTGTCATGTTTTATATCACTGCTATCTTGACGGAAACGTAATCGCGGCCACCCAAATGTTAAAAGCTAAAATGTAATTACGACCAACCTAATAATCTAGTCTCTACCAAATTTTGCAACACCATATCTTTATGTGGGAAACATATTCTGACCAAACTGCAAGAACATCAGCCCAATAGTTTGCAGATGGTGGCCAAGTATGTGTGCAAATCGATTCCCCCTATCAATTCAAACACGGTGAAACCGAATTGAACGACATTTGGTACAGAGGTAGCACTAGCAAAGGGAACCTCATATTCATGTTTAATATCCCTATAGCACGTTGTATTTCAACAAGCTACTACAACCAATATTCAATCATACTCCTTGAAAAGGACAAAGAGTTATAACATTACCCATGCATTTAGGAGAAAGTAGGCTATATGTTCTTTACTGAACATCTTGTTTTATTCTTGCAAATGGGTTAAATTTAATTATTCTTCTACTGGCACAGCGGCGCTGTTGCCGTTTTCCTGCAAGCTAAGCTGGATTTCCGAGTCACGCTTCTCTGTCTTACAGTGAAATCTTTCCACTCGTTCTATTAATATCCATGACCCGCTCCCTCTCGAGAAGTCAAGAGGCATGATCTCATCTCCTGAACACCTGGTCCAGCGGCTTGCGCAATATTATGCTAGAATCCTGGCTTGAAATCTCTCTATGTTACATTAGAAACTGTATGTATCTTTCCTCCTTTCACAAAATACATGGATTCGACCCCTTTTGAGCCAATGGTACATGGGTTCATCTCACCCCTCCTTAGGTAAATAAATTTTCGAAAAATTTTGAGGAAATTTATTTTAATTCTTTATAAAAATCTTATTTTTCTTTATTCGTCGAAGCCATCATAACGTTATCCGTACCTTCTGTTTCTTTATTCTTTTAAAGTTCCCTTCATCTCTGGCTTGTCTTTGGGTCTCCAAAGATCCCATTCATTCATTCCCCCTCAGTGGTCGACTATACTCAGGGTCATAAATTTCTTGTCACGTTCGGGTGTTTACAATTCTTCCCTAGTCTGGTGCGCGCTCTCCAAACTTGAGTCAAACAGTTTGTTTCTTTTCTTGTTTTCATAAGACGGACTTCCTGCCGGTCTGTCTTTTTTCCTCATTACGTATTATCAACCTACTGACCTTCTTTTAATTACCTTGCGGGTGCAACTGGCTTTACCCTTCACTTCATCATTATTATTTTCAGACTTCAAGTCTGTAACATTTCATTTGGCTTTTAAGAGCTCGGTCTAACCTCACCTGACTCTTCCTGGTTTTCTTCCACCTTCCTCATCTCTTTTTGAGATGGTATTTCGAGAAAAATTCTTTTATTTCTCGTATTCTTTAGCCGGGTGCATGTGGCTTAACCCGTTGGCTACATTGGAATAGTCTTTTCCCTTCATCTCGCATCGAGATGGCATTTCCAAAGAGTATTTCTTCTTTCGACTCTTCCAATTCCATAGATCCTTCAGATCTCTCTTCTGTCTCTTTCTTTTATCATTCCCTTTCTTTTTACGAAGTTTCCAACTGAAATATACCTGTGCGTCCTCTTCCTCCAAGGCATTGTACGTCGTATCTCCTCCTTTCCTGGTTTCTATGGGATATCTATTTTCTTGTATACCGACTACCAATTGCGGTTTTCTTCCTTCTTCCTGATTTTCTTCACAGACATCTCCTCTCATTTTTTCATTATTTCCAAAAATCTCATCTTTTCCATGGAGGTTTTCTTGGCTCTCGTTGGCATCTGTCTCCATTTCTCTTTTCTTTTGTTGCCAGTCCTGGTATTTTATCATTAATTCAAGGATCTGTGCCTTCAATTTTTGTCCTTCTTCTTCTTCTAATTGTATCTTATCTTTCTTATCCTCAATTTCTTCTAAGTTCTCCCTTTCAATTTCTATGAAATCTTGAACCTCTGTTTCTATCGGTGCCTCGACGATAGTTTATATTATGGTTTCCTTTACTTTCTCCATTTCTTCAGGAATTATTATTTCCGTTTCTCCAACTATCATTCCTTTTGTTATCTCCTGTTCTGAGATTATTTCTTGATCTTCCAGCTCCACCTTTTCATCAAAATGTTCTTCTTCACTTTGCAGCTCATTTTCATTTCGGCTGTCCTCCTGGTCTGGAATTCTCATTTCTTCTTGAGTCTCCATTCGTTCTTCAGGAAGGATCTCAAAGTTTTCCTCAATTTCCACTGGAGTTATTACGATTCCTACTTCTTTTTCAACTTCTTCTTCTTTAATCTCAGTTTCGGGCTCTTGCATCTTAACTTCTTGTTCTTCTACAATTTCTACTTGCTTTTTAACTTGGTCAACGACTTCATTTATGACTGGGATAGCCATTTCTTTCGCTTTGAGGTCCTCGGCAAATATGTATTCATCATATCTCTTCTGAGCAGCCTCTGATATTTCTTGATATTCCTGAATCTTGACTTTCCTTACTTCAGCTAACTCCTGAATACTTATTATTCCATTTTCATCATACATGCTCATTCTGAAACAGTGCATCTTCTCCCGTTCTTTTGTTATCCAATCTTTCTGTTCCTGAACGTAATTTCTTCGGTCGTGCTCTTTGTAAGGGATCTTCCACCATCTATCATTCCATTCAACTCTCAATTTTCCTAATTGGTCCCTTATATCACGTACTTCCTCACCGAATGTCTCTATCTGTTTCCACGGAGCTAGTTCTATTTTTCCTTCTTCCACCATACGTTTCACAAATTTCTTCTTTGTTTCTTTTAATGACCTTTTGACATCAGGAATTTCTTTATTTAGTTCTTCTAATTCCAGTTTGGGTATTGTATACCAATTTTTGCTTGCCCTCTTACAAAGTTTGTCTATCTTCTCTATTTCCTCGGAAATACTTTCCCTTTGTTTCTCATTTCCTTCTTCCATTCTTAAGTTGAAATTTTTTAATTCCCGAAGTTCATCCTTCATCTTCATGTGCTCATTATCTATTTCCCTAATTATATCCAAGAATTCTTTTACTTCATCCCAAGTCGCCATTTCTACCTTTTCCTGATCCTGAACGCAAAGACTATCACTCTTTTCCCCTTCGTTTTCCGAGCCTACTTGAACCTGCCTTACTACGTGAGACTTTGGATTATCTTTACCATTATTTTCCTCTGCACTAATTACATTCTCCCTTGGAATCGGTTTACATTTTTCTTTTTCCTTTTGGAGCTCTAAAGGCTCAACTTTTACCCTGTTATCTGCAGACATGTTACCTTCTCTTTGTGTAACTATGTCTCCAGGTGCACTCGTGCTTTCTAAAGAAACCTTTACATTTTCTTTACTTGGGTACTCTTTATCATCTATTTGGAGGTTCTCTTTACTATTTTCAAATTTAAACATATTTCCTATGGCATCCCAATGTTCCTTCTGGACTGCCAGTACGGCCTCCAAAAACCTCTGCATTTCCTCACTCAATACCATCTTATTAGAATACAGTGGGCTACTCATGCCATATCGCTGGTACATGTTTGAGAGATGGTAACTGAACCATTGTGTCCCAATTTCTTCAAAAATTTTACTTTAGTACGGGTTTTTACTACAACGTACCCTTTTGGTCTCTTTATTCAAACTCAGAAACCTTTATGGAAGTATTTAAAATTCAAAATTTCGAAAAACCATTAAAAAAATGAAAATTTTGATTTTTCGAGAAAACTCGGGTTTTCCCAAGAAAACTCATCCCTGCGTACTGGGCGCCAAAAACGAAGGTTTGCTGGGGGTTGTTTAATCCAGGGCTGCTCGGTATGAGTTTCTAGGGACCCATGCGGTCAGTTAACATTATACGTTGTAGCTATTCCTATCATTACTTTACTTTACATGAAATGACCGTCTTTAGTGTTCCTCTAGTTATTAATCCAAGCACATTATTTCTAAACCCCCATGTGCCCTTTCAGCAAGAAATATGCAAATCACAGTATGCCAGCATTGCTCAATTCGGGATTTTCGGGGTTGTAGTATGTTCTCCCACTCTGTGACTTACACATTTTGGATTAAATTGAGGATACACCTGCAAAAATAACAACAAAATCAACTCCTATTTCAAAACATTTAATTAACCAAAATTATGGCGCTGCAAACAATAAAACAAATAAACTACTGACCAATATCTTTCTACTTGTTCAAAGTGAACAAGTAATAACAATAGAATTAAACAAATATTACATTAAAACACATGGTTTCCTTTAAAACCAAGAATTCATAATTATTTTTACTTCCATAAAGTATCTATCTTTAAGTTCCATATAACTACGAGCTCCTTTGGTTCGATACTTTCCAATAATAATGGTGTCATTCTTTTGTACACCTCAAGAACTATTTTTATCTTTTCTTATCATCAAAACCAATATATAATTACATTTAAAGTACATGTTAATTCTTTACTTAAATATTTGGGCACTTCACATGTTCTCAGCATTTACCATCTCTCTCAAGTTTTACAAATTCACCATGGTGATCGGGAAAATACTTGCGTACTCCAGAGTTATAAAGATTACTTGACAAAGTCAAAAACTATGATTACTCCCGGAATCTAGTTACCTTCATTTAACTCGTGGAATCCTACTTCCATACAACATTACAATAGGGATTGTTATTTATTTTATTTGTCATATAAGACCATTATTACATAAGAAAACTACGATCTGAACTGGCAAGCGATAATTTCAATTTACAAGGACCTCGGTTCAATTCCCGGGTCATTAACAACTTTTAAACACTCATGGTGTATTATTACTTCTTACAGACGGCCTTCACCAACCCTCCTGCTATTAGGGTCTGACCGTATACTTGAACGAGATTTATGACTGGGAGGGTGACTTCCCGTCTATTCTGCGGTTGGAGCTCTCCTCAATGCTTTTAAAACAAATCTTCCTTTCTTTCAGTTCTCTGGAGAGACCTGGCATTTTACTTCTCTTTTTCACTTTCAACAATATTATTTGGCTCATAAACCACTTTCGTAACCTTGGCATTTATTAATTATACAGGGTCCTCATTGATTGGGAAGAGTAATACACATTTTACGACGACTAATTAGGGGTTTCAACAACAAGAGGAGTCTAGGTTCGACTCTCTGAACATGCCTCGGGAACCATTCCCACATTGGAGGACTTATACAAAATGCGATTTAGGGTCGGCCGTGGCCTACATGACCTACGCTCAATATACCATACATTTGCTCCCTTTTACATAATAACACACACATGGCCTCGTGATCTATGTCACTATTTGAGGACTTACAACATATCTCAATTTACCGCAATCAACTACCCCTCATAAGTAATTTACCAAGTACTTTTAAATTCTACGCATTCCTAGCGTGACATTTTATTTTAATTGCGCTCCATTGTGCTATACATTATTTTAAGCCTAGCATCTTCCAAAGAACTGATAAATTCCATATTAACAATTAATGCATATCTCAATTTTTATATTAATCTTTTCCTTTGACAATAATCGCTCTATTTTTAATAACATGCATTAATATCATGTCTTATACTTTTATTAAGGCTCCGACGCTCTTATTTTCATATCATTCAGTTTAATCTTTATTTATATTTCCTTTATATTATTATTATTATTAATCTATTAATACGCTTGCTTTTATAACATTCGTCAAATACACTGACATTTTATTCATACATTTCCTCTACAGGATTTATTCTTTCACATAATTATTTATAATTTCTCAAATTCTGTTTTTGTTCAGACCGCGTTCCTATTCTGTAATTAGTCATTTAGAAACATCCCTTTTACTCAAAAACTCCGGTGGATTTGTACACAATCATTTCCCCGACACCAAAACATAATGAAAATCTTTACTCACATGTTTGAGGTCGTTTCCTGACCTACCTTCTCGTGCGATGCGTCATTTTTGCCCAATCTCTTAAATTACTCCATCTTGTACAAATTCATTGCATGTACAGACATATCTTGACACATATTTAACACGTATACATTTAACACTGATAACATTTTAAATACACTGGTGTATCCGTTTAGAACACACAATAAAAACACTAAAATATATTACTTTTAACACAAAATCTTGATATATTTACTCTTCACAAATTCTGATCACTAGGCCGCTATTTAGCCTATCACACGTGACCTCTTGACCTCCCGTCTCCAGGGGTGAAATTTTAGTAATGTCGGCTTCCTATCCTCTCCGAATATGAAAGTCTCGAATCATCTACTTCCTCCCTGCAATAGCACTCCTTCGAATCCCGTTCCTGACGATCTGCTATTTCTCTGACTTGAACGGCTCCCCTTTAAATCCTATTTATTTATCTTAGCGAAAGTCGGTTCTGTTCACGGTTCCCTCGATAATCTATCGGTGACCTATGGATTTTTTTTTAGCAACTAATACTTCTCGAGTCTTAGTGCTTTTGAAATAGTTCGTCTGCTTTCTTGAAACAATGTCTATAGTTTCCTTTCTCTTCTTCGCTTATTCGGTTCTCGCACTTCTAATCTTCTAGAATACTTTGCGAACCTTATTTTCTCTGTCTTTCCCTGCTCGGGTTCTTTAAATTTGCTAAACTGTTTATCTCGCTGTTATGGCACTTCCGTACGTTATGATACTTTTGGTCGTTTACTAAAAGACCTATCGCCCTGAGTCCTAAGTTCGCAGCCTGTTTTGACTGTATTTTATGAACTTTTCACTGTAAATTTTATACTGTCGGACCTAAATCCTGTAACTAGGATTTTCCAAATTTTTAACACGACGATACTGTAATTTTACTTCTTTGCAACTCCTTACGGATCACGTATGTTATCGATACCGCGACGCCCGTGGCTGTCGGATATTTTCTAAGCGATGTAATGCAGCGTTTTCCCCTCAAGGAGTACTGGAAAACTGCCTTCGATGTGTTTCAGCGTGACGCCCCCTCATGGACTGTCGGAATACTGCATTCGGTGCTTATACTTGTGGCACAGTATGACCTCCCCTGAGGTTCATACGTTTGAAGACTGCGTGGTTATGATGCTCCAGCGTCACGTTCCCTGGACGGACTAGTAACTGCATGATGCGTAGTGACGCCCCCTCGGGCTCTTGCATACTGCACGTACTGATACAGCGTGACGCCCCCTCTCGGGCTGTCGGAATGACTGCATTCGGCGCTTGATGTAGCCTGACGCCCCCTCACGGGCTATCGGAAACTGCATGCTTGGTCTGGCTTGGCCTGGACTTTTATACTTTTTAGTTAAAAAAAGATAAAATCCTAGTCCTTTTCGTGACCAACTTTTGAACTAATTGTCGCACAATTATGAAAATTATATCTCTAGAAATCTCGTCTTCCAAACGTCAAATGATCTCATTGCGCATAAGAATCGATCGTGCAATTCGGAGATATTAATTAATTTTTAGTCTTCAGCTGCGTGGGTGTTGCTGTTCATTTTTAAATTCCCCACTCCTCTGGTCTCAGTGAATCCCCAATGACGTATGCTGCGTTTGCAGTTCTTTCCTGTGCAATTATTACAAGCTATTTCTTTACACAAAAATCTCTAATCCGAAATGATTCACAGTACAGTATTTATTGACTTATTTTTATTCTTGCAAATGGGTTAAATTTAATTATTCTTCTACTGGCACAGCGGCGCTGTTGCCGTTTTCCTGCAAGCTAAGCTGGATTTCCGAGTCACGCTTCTCTGTCTTACAGTGAAAACTTTCCACTCGTTCTATTAATATCCATGACATCTCCCTCTCAAGAAGTCAAGAGGCATGATCTCATCTCCTGAACACCTGGTCCAGCGGCTTGCGCAATATTATGCTAGAATCCTGGCTTGAAATCTCTCTATGTTACATTAGAAACTGTATGTATCTTTCCTCCTTTCACAAAATACATGGATTCGACCCCTTTTGAGCCAATGGTACATGGGTTCAGTAGGATGTATGAAAATAGGCTCTATAGTTCTTCACGGAACTACTTGTTAATTGTTGCTTCTAATTCGTATTCGGACATGGAACATAATGGCCATCAGCTACGTGTACATGGATGTGTGTTCAATTTGTCTATTTTCTGTGGTAACTGTATTAGCATCTAAACAAGTAGTTCCGTGAAGAACTATACAGCCTATTTTCTTATATCCTACTCATATTAATTGCCTCTATCAACATACAACATTTCAGTTTGATTGCTATGTTAGATTCGTAGATACTGAGAACCGACTAAATATTGCAGACGGTAGCCAGGTTGGATTTTTATTTATGTAGTATTACATGAAGATTATTTTGTACGTGTGGATTTCAGACTTCAATCTCATGATAAGGACACAGGAGTAAAAATGAGATTTTAAAATTTCGCAAAGCTGCCATCTTGTGGTTATGAAAACAATTGAAATAAATTAGATACCAGTGGATTAACATTTGTATAAGCATTAACGAGCAAAGTTTCACTGCACTCAGATGATTAAATCGCGAGAAACGTCAATTTTAATATTTATAATTCGAGTCACCTCCATGTTGGATTGGTGCTCACCAGGTTACTGAAAGTCCTATAGGTGAACTTACGTTCATAGCCTCTATGAACATAGAAAAAATCAGTTTGATTGCAGGAAAAGATTCTTAGATATTGAGAACCGTCAAAATATTTCAGATGCTCGCCATTTTGGATTGTTATATGTATAGGCCATAGAGTTATGTACCATTAAAGGAAAATTATTGCGCAGCTTCATTATTCAAACTTACACTTCGATCGCATGATTACGACACAAGAATAAAAACTTAATTTTAAAATTTCGCACAGCCGCCATCTTCAGTTTATGTAAACAATTGAACTAAATTAGATGCCAGTGAATGACAATATGTATAATCATTTACTGTACCACATTTCAATGCGCTCATATGATTAAATCACGAGAAAAATGTATTAGAATGAGTCAAATTCGCTTGGTCGCCATGTTCGTTTCGTAGTTTACAGGTTTTTTAAGTTACATAGATAAACTTGTAGCAGTGCTCTTTATCACCGTACAAAATTTCAGGTTGACATCATAAATAGTTTCGGAGATATTGAATGCCTGTGAAATATTTCGCACATCCCCCATATTGAGGTTATGTGAACAATTGAACGAAGTTAGATGTCGGTGCATTACAATGTATATCAACATATACTGTGCCAAGTTTCATTGCGTTTGAATGGTTAAATCGCGAGCAACGTCCATTTAAAAGTCGCAAATCGCTTGGCCGCCATGTTGGTTTTGTAGTTACCAGGTTTTCAAAGGTCACATAAGTGAATTTCTAATAGTTCCCTTTATCACCATTCATAATTCCAGGGTGATATCGGTAATAGTTTAGGAGATATTGAGTGCTGGTGAAATATTTCGCACAGCCGCCATGTTGGATTGGTGAGACGTAACAAAATTTGAAGGGCACGGTCGGGGTCGCCAGGAATTGAGCTATGAACTTACCGAATTTCATTGAAATCTCTCCAGCCGTTTGGATTTTATTCGGGGGACACACACACACGAATCACACACGCACACACACACGTACAAAAGGTGATCTCATAAGCCTATTTTTTCAAAATTGAAAATAGGCTAAAAACTGATTGTTAGGGTTGAGATTGCGGTAGGTGGCCCGGGTCTTGAAATAAGGTACATTTCCGTAATTGGCCTGGAATGAAAGTGAGAAACTCTGAGGGGAACTACAGCTCTGGGATTCGAACCTATGAACTCCGGAGTTGCCTTAGCTGCCCTTGCGGCCGGCCGTGGTGCACGATTTAACGAGCACGGCTACGCTGCGGGACCGAATAATAATTGATGCAGTTATACAGTGAGTTCCTTCTCTATAGAACGGAGTCAAGCCGAGGCCGTGTGACGGGTGGAGAACATTGAGTTAGCACCACATGACTAGCATCTAACGATTACACAGCGGCGGATCGGGAAGCACTGGATGCTGGATGCATTGTTTTCATACGGAGCTGGCAAGATACCTTATTTGAGAGAGTTAAGGCTTGTGGTGAAATACTGTAGCCTATCTCATATTCCGTTAATTTGGTTATGTACAGGACAGAAAATCGAATTTTCCTAGTGGAAACTTATCTTCTCAAGATGACGTCTTCCAGTAAATGTTTCCGTAAGTTTCAGCGTAGTGCGATTTTTATTTGTGGCAGAGGCATATATAAGGGGGATGCTGAGGGGGCTCCAGCCCCCCCCCCCCCCTCCACCCGAAAAAAGGCAATAAAAATTAAGAAAGTGTTGCTTTGGTAAGAGCATAAAAAATGTACATTTGGTTGTACCCTAATCTTAACTTATTGGCTGAGTTATAAACAATATTAAAATTGAAATTAGACTAACTCGTGGCGTAGTGGCTAGCAATCTTGGCTGCCGCCCAGGAGGTCGGAATTCAATTCCTGGCTCTAAAAAGAAATTTTAATTCTAGTCTGAGGGCTGGAACGGGGTACACTCAGCCTTGTGAGGCAAAACTGTGAATTCCACAGTACGGTTCTTTTGAGAAATAAATTAACAACTTGTAAAAAACATGTTTTACCTTTCTGCTTAGTAAATTGACAAATATTTAGATATTTTTCATTCATACTCCATAGATCATAATAGAAAATTCTTCTTCATCTTCTTTCGAATTTGGCCAACTATGGACCGCATAGAAAATTCATTCAGTATAAAATGTTATTTGTGTGCTGTGTTGTATTTTACAACTTTTTTTTTGTATTGCCAGCAATTGCAGGCTATATAAACTTTGAATCTTATCTAAAATATTTACACAAAGTTATATGCTCTAAGATATTGGTTGATATTTATAGGTATTTTACGGTGACAATCCGCTGAGAATACTCACAATTTTCCAGGATAGCCAGACCCCCCGAAAAGGAAATTGCATATACGCCCCAGATTTGTGGGGGAATCTCAATCAAAAGGTATACAAAAACAATCCACGTTCTCTGGAGGCTTTCAAAAACGAAAAAACTGCACTGGTACAAAATATATGTGAGGATGAATTACAGCAAATGTACCAAAACACCCTACTTTGGAGCAACGTGTGTTTAGAAAATGAAGGACAGCATTTCCAGCAACTACTCTGAAATTCATGAAAGTAATGATGATTATTAAATACGTTAAAAGGTGTAAATGTGTTAAACTAGTTGGGTGCTACGCTATTCTTAGGGCAGGTTGTAATAACTCCTGTGATCAAGTATCAAAAGTGGTTTCAGTGTCAGAAACAGCAAGAGAGTGTGCAGAAACACTGAGCATTAATTTGTAGCTGCAGAGTATCAAGTAGGCAGTGCGAGAGTAGAAATATCAAGTAGGCAGTGAAGAAAAAAAGAGAGACTAGAGTATCAAGTAGGCAGTGCGAGAGTAGAAATATCAAGTAGGCAGTGAAGAAAAAAAAAGAGAGACTTGGAATTGTTATGTATTATGAGAGTGTAAAAAATAAAAAAAGATTTTTGTTTGTTGATGAATGTTAAGGATAATAAAAACGGTAACATTGTGATGTAGCAGCAGAGTATCAAGTAGGCAGTGCGAGAGTAGAAATATCAAGTAGGCAGTGAAGAAAAAAAGAGAGAATAGAGTATCAAGTAGGCAGTGCGAGAGTAGAAATATCAAGTAGGCAGTGAAGAGGAAAAAAAGAGAGACTTGGAATTGTTATGTATTATGAGAGTGTAAAAATTAAAAAGATTTTTGTTTGTTGATGAATGTCAAGGATAATACAAACGGTAATAAATTCATCCTTTGAAAACATGACGTCATACTCCAACTTTCGTTGGACCAACATTAGCAGCCTATTTGACACAGTTTTGACAAATTAACCAGTATTGACTTATAGGTATTGTTGACGAATGAAGCGACAAGAACGTGTGAGTAATTAAAATGCTCCGCCAATCAATACAAATTAAATTCAAATTTACATGTTTCGGCCCAACAATGGGTCTTTCTTCAGCATATTACAATTAAACTTTAAGAAATAAATTAATTATTTTTCCAACTGTTTTTTTTTCTTTTTATGTTAGTTTGGTCTCTTATTTATTGGAATAAAATAGTCTCTTTCTTGAAAGTCACTTTTAA
Source organism: Meconema thalassinum (assembly GCA_946902985.2). Lineage (NCBI taxonomy): Eukaryota > Metazoa > Arthropoda > Insecta > Orthoptera > Tettigoniidae > Meconema > Meconema thalassinum. Next base: position 613,924,232 of record OX336388.2, read on the forward strand.
GGGCTTAAAATGGCAAGTTAAGGGGGGACCTACACCTTTAAGGATACAAAAATCATGTAATTTCACTTTTTTATTCCTCCGCAACAGAAAGTATTAAGGAATTGTAATTTGTTCAGCCAATCACACTATACTTTGCCAATATGTTGGTGTATTTATAAGTTATACGGCGAATGCATTGCAGGAAAATAGACATTTAAAATGGCGGCTGCATATAGTGCACTGTTCCACCGTTTCCCTAATATTATACACAAATATCATTGTTTTTCAAAAATTCTTTTTTCATTGTATTTACTAATGCAGTAGCTAGAGATTGACCTAGAATAATTGGAATCTATAAAGATATAATATTTTTTAAAGCTTATATTAAAGTGTAACTTTTTTGCAAGTTTATTCACTGAATATTTAAAAAAACGAAACTATGACATGTACAGCAACAGTTGTGGGTCATATTGTTCTCCCCTATAGGATACACATGTATACTGAATTTCACTTCATTATCTTGAAAACTCTGGCAGTTACTAAGGAAACGGATTTGAAAATCCATAATTACGGAAAACAAGCAACAAATTTACCAATGTGTAGGAAAAAATCTTAAACTACCCTGCACGTTTTTGGTCATAACTTCAAAGGTATTGCACATATCAAAGAAATTGTTGCAGTGATTTGAAGAGGAAAGGATCAATAAAAATTGATCCTTAAAGGTGTAGGTCCCCCCTTAAATCACCCTCCGTACTAGGTGCCGCACCCCCATTTCTTCCTTGAAGTTATTCTCCATGTGATATCCTGTTTATAATAATTCTATGACTTATGCTGGGAATTTTGTTTATGGTATGTTGTAGCTCTGCATCCACATTATGTTATTCATTTCTTTTCCTCAATGTTTGTTGTTGTTGTTTCAATGGAAATTTGAGTTTTTGACTTTGTGTGTTCAGAATGCCTCGTCAAAGAAAAATACAGTATATTCAAAGTGCAAAGGAGGTCCTGGGAGAAAGAAGATTATAAGTTACCTGAAAATACTGAGGATAGTGTAAGAAATTCGGAAACTAGTGTACATGGTGATAATGGTGAGAGTGGGGATAGGTTATGTTCTCCAAGTGTAAATATTTGTAGTGCCTCGAAACGAAAGCTATCTTCTCTGATACGAGTGTAAATAGTGTGAATTAGAGTGTATGCGAAGATTTTGACGTTTCTATTAGTAAAAAACATTGAATGCGAACATTATAGTAGATATAGAACTACTGTTAGCTGTTGTTTGTAGTTTTATGAAGGGTACATTTTGTGGTGTATGTGACAGCTTTGTATGTTATGAAGATATTACTGCAAGAAAGGGCCTTGCTTGAGTCTTTTAACAATATGATTTGTTACAAAATACCTAGAACAGTCTATGTAGGGTAAGAAACATTGTTGATGGGTGTGTGTGATGTAGTGATATCATTCAATGACGGTAGTGTGGGCAAACATAATGCCATGAAGGTGTGAACATGGTGACATATTGTTCTGAAATTGACACGGTACGTGTGAAAAGGGCTGAAAGAGAGCTGGAAATCACCAAGAAATAGTCCAGACAGCATGCCAGGCAAATCAAAAGGGCCATAATAATACGATAATGATCTTGATTATGGACCTGGAATGTTTTAATGCCATTCGAGTATCATGTCTTTACATTAACATCAATTATTTCAAAACGTATTATTTTTACATAAAGGTACATATTTCTCGGAAACTAGACATTATACATAGGCTACCGTATAATAAAATTTTCACTGCTTATTCGACCAATATAAATACACATTATTACATTAAATTCATGGTCCCACGTCCAATAGAAATTTGTTCATACAGTGTTTTATATGCAAAAAAAATGAAATATTTTCACAAAATTTTAAAAGTGCATATACATTTCTTTTCAATTTGAGACTCTTAGAAAAATGTCACAAGATACAAAAGAAAGCATTAAAAAGTGTATTAAGTTTCATTAACATAGAATGGACAGTCTCTGAGGAAAGTGAACTTCAAAGTTGGTAATTTACTGTAACATTGTTGGTATTGGGAGTACAGTCTCCCCTTAGTAAAACATACAATACAGGATGAAATGAAGTAGCTGGAAAACCAATGAATAAGAACGATGAATATATAAAATCTTATGGATAATTATTCCTGTAAGATATAAAATCATAGAATAAATTTGAAATAAAATTAAATAGATATCCCTACAGATAAGTTCGTTAAATAATAGTACATTATGCAACAAGCCTATAATGGCAATAATTAAGACACGAGTATGCTTATAAAACGAGCGTAAGCGAGTTTTATAATTTTCATACGAGTGTCTTAATTACCATTATAGGCGAGTTGAATACGACTGTTTATATTCGACGATAATTGTAACTTAATTATATGTTTTAACATAAATATTCATAAATATCTGTTGACATTCAGTCACTTGAATTTTGTGATCGGAGTGCTAGCGCTGGGTTTGATATCTGTTTTCGAAGTTTTCTGACTGACCGACGGACGCGCTCTGTGTGCTTGGCAATGCCATATGCACAGATTGCCTTACTAGGCCATATGTTTACAGCCTGCCGATGTGCACCAGCATTCAGACAAACTGTCACCGAAGTCGTTTGAACGCAATGCGCTTTGTAGAAATTAGGGTTAGGGATATTAAGGTACAGTGCTATTTCTTGTCTCATATTCGCCAGTTTATTTACGCGAACATATGGACGGTGCACTTTCCAGGTCGGTAATTTATATCGAAGGATGCTGTGTTCATGTCCGACATGTTGGATTTTGGGGGCATGCTCGAAGGTATCCTTACCTAATTGGTCGATGAATAAGCTCTGATTGGCTGGAGAAACTGTATCATAATGGAAAACAGTACTATAAAGACAATCATTATGATACAGTTTTCTGACGTATAATATTCACATTTCGACACCGTCGAACATAACTATTCATAAATATCTCTCTAGATTTCACCGGTTTTATGTACTGAACTGAGCGCATGGGACGCAGAGAATACCTTGTATTTAACCATGGCCTCCTCGATTACTCCACTATGACACCAGCCACCCAGTGAAATTTGTAATAGGGAGCCGTGGAAGTCAGCGCAGGTCCTCACCTAATTGGTCACACAACTGTTTCTTGAGCTCTGATTGGTAGGAGAAACTGTTTCATAAAGAAAATAGTGTTATAATGACCCTCATTATGATACAGTTTTCAGACATATTATAATATTTACATTTCGACATCGTCGAACATAAAGGTTCTAAATATTCGAATATAATTTCCAAATCACTCTAAAAATGCCATTTCAAACTTGTTATTGGAGCCATGGTGGATGGTTGTGATGTTGAAACACACAGATGGAATTGAGACCACCAAATATAAAGTCATAAATGTTGGACTATTCTCGCTGTATTCGTTCATCAATTCCAATAAAAATGCGTGACCCATTTAAGAATTCTGGATGTGGATAATATCCCATAGAGTTTTACGATTAAACTGACAGTTTACATAAAATAATTCATACTCTCTATAACTACTGTCCTTAAAGTCAAAATTGACATGCAGAATTTTACCGTAGTAACATATTTCCGGAACAGGTTTTATGAAGTAGACTTGCGAATAAATCATTCACAAATTAGACTGGCTTAGAATTGAGTTGTTGACCAACTTGAAATTCATCCCTTTGCTGGCAATACAGAATATAATTTACGACCTCTCCAGTTCTCTGCAATAATCATCTGGTGCAAAAGATGATGACCACTTAAATGCCATGTAGCAGGAAAACATAAAATAGAACTTAAAGGCACGTCAGCAGGCCATCATTTACATAATACGATTATCGATTTGCTTTACAATACCAATTTCCCCAGAATCTTACCGTTCTTAAGACATCGTAAATATCACTTTTATATTTATGACCTGTTCCTTCTTTCGTAGAGAACTTGCATATGAATTTCCAATAAGACACCGGTGCCGCTTGTTGATATGAAAATCCACAGCCTGCTTCCAGTCTCCGACCGGGTCAGGAATGGAATGAATGAAGCCCCCATCTAGCGGCGAGGATATGAACTGTGCCGGCTGCCGAGGCCTGACGCACTCCTCTGGGGCAATGATTAAATGAATGACAGATGAAATGAAATGATAGTGGAGAGTGTTGCTGGAATGAAATGTTGACAGGGAAAACCGGAGTACCCGGAGAAAAACCTGTCTGCCTCCGTTTTGTCCAGCACAGATCTCACATGGAGTGACCGGGATTTGAACCACGGACCCAGTGGTGAGAGGCCGGCGTGCTGCCGCCTTAAGCCTCGGAGGCTTCGCTTGTTGATTTAGTGAAGGGAAATGTACAGTGTAGCCTAGAAGAGATCCAAGACCTAAGGGCAAAGTTCTCGAGTCACAAATTCTCTGTTCAGCCCGTTGCACCAGCGGCGATTAAATATAAGTTCCGTTCTTTAAAAAAATTGAATATAGATAGCTTTAAAGTCATCTTTCAGTGTTGCTATATTAACAATTGAGTCGTCCAGTTGCAAAACTCGTTTAATCCACTTGTGAATAAGGATCATGTCGTAAAATTATTTTATTTTTATTTTATTTTATTATATTTTATTTTATTTTGTTTAATTATGTTTTTTAAATTTTATTTGGTTTGGTTTTTATTTTGTTTTGTTTATTTTATTTTGTTTTATTTTATTTTGTTTTATTTTGTTTTGAAATGTTTTGTTTAATCTTTTGTTTTGTTTTGTTTTATTTTATATTTTTATTTTTTGGTTTTAAAATTTTATTCTGTTTTATTTTGATTTTGTTTTGTTTATTTTGTTTTATTTTATTTTGTTTTGTTTTATTTTGATTTTCCAGAAAACAAACACAAAACAAAAACACGATGCAAAAAGCAAAATTTTAAAAACAAATGCAAAAGCATAAAACAAAAAACAAGAAACACAAAGCAAAAAGCAAAATTCAAAAAAAGCAAAAGCAGAAAACAAACACAAAAACAAGAAAGAAAAGCAAAAAGTAAAATTCAAAAGCAAAAGCACAAAGCAAACACAAGACCAAAAACCAAAAACACAAAGCAAAAAGTAGAAAACAACAAACACAAAAGATACGTGAGGCAAAGTCCAGAGAAACGTTTCTCATGAAAATGATTCTTATTCACAAGAGGATTAAACAAGTTTTGCAACTGGACGTCTCAATTAATATTTTAACTTTCAGTCGTCAACACAATATAATTCTAACTACTGTAATAGCCTATGCAAAAATAATTACCTGTTATTAAGAATTATACCAGGTGAATCAGCTGCCCCTAGTAATATTGTTTTATGCAGCCCAACTAACGCGTGTTGTCAGGAAAGTCGATATTTCTCTGCTTGCATCCCGAATGGTACTAATGGACTGCAAACACTCGTAATAGGCCCTATGCACATCGAAGAAAATATAATAGTGTTCAGTATCGTTTGTGGGATATGCTTGCAGTGCATTAGTACGATACAGGATGCTAGCAGAGAAATACAGAGCACCAGGGAATGTTCTCCGCAGTGCCTACATGCTGCAGCGAGAGATAGCGTCACCAGTTACGTTGGCAGCACGGCTGTCACTTGTTTCAAAACAAACAAAAAGTAAACTTTGTACTCACCACAGCCCTTCGTAACATACTGTTGCACTCTTCCAATAATCTAATTATTCACACTGACGATTTCAACAGCCCACAGCCCACACATGTGGCCTTCACCCTATCAAGGACACTGTGCTGCCAACTAAACTGATGACGCAACCTCTCGCAGCTGCTCGTAGCTGCTGCGGATAACATTTCCTGGTGCTCTGTAGTATTACTTTCTTGATAATAATAATTATACCGTATGGCCTCGGTGGCCGGGTGAAAGCTTTGTTATTTGACACCCAGAGGGTAGCTTGCATGTCGAATTTCGTTGTTCCTTGAAGCACTATGATAGTCAAGGAGGTTAGATATCAAAGCTCCTTGAACACTATAGCGCTTTCTAGCAGAGAAATTAGGAACTTTGTGTTGGCGAAAACTCCCGAGAGTAATTTTGTCATTATGAACACAGCCTACTGAATTCAAATGGGTTCTTTGACATGCCAACATCGTAGTACATGCGTGTCGTAATTTTTGCCGCCTTTCAAAAATTACTTACCACTGCCTGGAGCAAACCTGCAAGCTTGGGGTTGGTAGACCAAAGCGTTAACCACTCACCCACCGTGTTTCCTGATAACAACGTTAGTTGGGCTGCATAAAACAATATTATTAGGGGCAGCTGATTCACCAGGAATTGTTATGAACTAGCCTATAGAAGAAGGAGAAAACTAAGTGATGGCATGTTTCGCTCGTCAATTGAATTCAATCTGTAGATGCTAGCTTGATGAGCGAGACAATTCATCCCTTAGTTTCATCCTTCTTCTATAGTCCATATCAAATATACGAGGGGCGGGTTCAGCCCCAGCCGAAGTCATCGGATTTTTTAAGAGCGTTAAAAATCCCTCACTATGCCTTCCTTCGGAGGGGAAGTAAAGCCGGCGGTCCCTTGTCATAGATTTATGGCATGTTAAAGAACCTTTCACTAATTACACCAGTGTGAAGCTAAATTAATTATAGGTTAAACAACGCTCTAATTAGGTTCCTACGTTCGTTGCCAGGAGCCGACTGCAGTGGTGTTGACGGTGGCATTTGGCGGCAAAAGTAGGAACTACTTGAAATTCAATGTCTGCAGTCCTTACTTGAATTAAAAACAGATAGGTTGGTTGGTTCTTAAGTTTAAGGGCTGCGACTACGCGGTCGTGTAGCCCCGTGAGCTTTGGGTGTGTGTAGAATGTGTCTGATAACCGGTGTTAATTGTGATGACTGTATTAGTGTGTGTTATCTGTTTATTAATTCAAGTAAGGACTGCGGACTGTTGAATTTTTCAAATAGTTCCTACTTTTGCCACCAAACGCCACCGTCAACGACTACTAGTTCAGAACTTAGCTATCAGACGCCACCGTAGTCGGCTCTTGGCAACGAACGTAGGGTCCTAAGAGCGTTGTTTACAATCTTAACCTATACAATTTAGCTTCACACATGCGTAATTAGTGGAAGGGTCTTTAACATGACATAAATCTATGACATGGGACCGCCGGCTTTACTTCCTCTCCGAAGGAAGGCATACTTAGGAATTTTAACGCTCTTAAAAATCCGATGACTTCGGCCGGATTTGAACCTGCGATTTTGAGCATAGAAGCTCAGCATGCTACCGACTACGCCACCGAAGCCGCCTAAAAAACAGATAACGCACACTAATACAGTCATCACAATTAACACCGGTTATCAGACAGATTCTACACACACCCAAAGTACACGGGGCTACATGACCGCGTTGTCGCAGCCCCTAAACTAAGGAACCAACTAACAAAATATACGAGGGAAGTTCCGAAAGTAAGTTTCGTAATTTTATTGTCAGAGCAGATGGTACACCAGGTGACAAAAATAATCACCATAAGAATTCTCACCCGTGGCTGCTTCATCGGTGGAAGGAGCGTCAGTGGAGGGGGAATGACGCATGACCAGAGCTCCAACGAAGAGAGAGGAGCAACAGACCGGCGTGCCCTAAATCATTCGGTCGGTCGCTGGTGTTGCTTGTTCAGTGAAGGACGGCAGAATGTGGAGGATGAAGATCGAAGTGGGCGTCCCTCCACATCCTTGAATGAAAACAATATTGCTCGAGTACAGGACAGACACATAACGGTGTCAGAAGTTGCGCCCATACTGCGTATTGGTCGTGCCCGGGCCCATCACATGCTCTATGATGTGTTGAGTTACCGAAAAGTGTCCGCAAGATGGGTACCGAGAACCCTGACCTCGGATCAGGCTGTGCGACGATTCGTCGTATCGCAGAGCACCGTGTATTGCCAGAGTGGTTTCTTCAAACTGATTGCACGCTACGACAATTGTCTCAATGTCAGTGGAGACTATGGCAAAAAAGTGAAGGGTTTATAGTTCATAATGCAATGGTGTATGTCAGTTTGGCAATAAAGGGACCTGGGGAAAAATGACAAAACTTATTTAAGGAATTTCCCTCGTAGCCTATACCGTATATTTTTTTTCTTTTTTTTTCAGGTTAACTTTTCGCCTATTCTAGCAATTATAAATATATTGTATTGACCGACTGAAAGTTAAAATATTAAGTGAGAAAACACATCGTCATGACCATTGATGCCATTTTCAGTGTCACCTGTATAAGTTGTCAAGTTGTACTTGTCAGTCAACACGCGTTTTGCCCAATATGATTGGGCGGCTAAACACCGGTCCAGAAAAAATATGTGTATTGATATTATTCACTGATAAATAAGAGGGGAATTTAGGATTACGCGTTTCGACCGTCACATGGTCATCATCAGATCCTGATCACCAGGGTTGAATTAGGTAGATTTCATTAGAAAGCTAACTATTGCAATGGGTCCCATGTTTCGACTTCCGGAAAATTTCGACATATCTTCGCGTTTCACATCCCCCAGACCCCAAAACCACCGTCAGTTCAAAAGTTTATATATAATTTATGTATATATATATGTATATATATATGTATATCAGTTTCTTGTGGACACGATAACTGCCGTAATTGTGCACCAATCACTTTGAATTTTTTACATAATATGTATCCCTATAAAATCTCGGTCGAGTTCGTTAATGGGCAAAATCGGTCGAAGGGGGTGAAAATGGGGGGCTTTTTTCGAAAAATTGAAATTTCGCTATAACTCTCTTAATACGTGAAATATCGAATCCATTCAAAGTTCATAATATGTGTCGGATAAGTGCCAACAATTTATGTCAAATAAGTTTTTTGATAGCACCAACCATTGACCAAAGGGGTGGAAAAAAGTGGGTTTTTCGGGAAACATTAATCATATCTCTCTTAATAGGCACAATATCAAAACCGTACAAAATGGACAATATTCCCCTAATAATTACCTAAAACTTTTGTCTGAAAGAATTTTTGATATGACCCACCATTACGCCAAGGGATGAGAAAAATGATTTCGGAATTAGAAGAAAATGCCAAGGGCTACCAGTGGTTGCCATGGCAACACTACTAAATTGATGAGGGATGAGCCGTTGCCATGACAGCGCACTTGCACGAGATCAGATTCAGTATTTCCATCTGACTAAGCCGGCCCCGTGGTGTTGGGGTAGCGCGCCTGCCTCTCACCCGGAGTCCCCGGGTTCGATCCCCGGCTCCGTCAGGGATTTTAAAACTGACGTGAGGGTTGGAACGGGGTGCACTCAGCCTCGTGAGGACAATTGAGTAGCTGTCTGAGAGTGAGACAGCACCCCGATCACGAATACCAATATTAACGGCCGAGGGGACCCGACGCGCTCATCACGCGTCACCCCAATATCTGCAGGCCAAATGGCTGGGCAGCGGTCGCTTGGTCGGCCTTAGCCCGTCATGGGCTGGATGGTGCCAGGGGTTGACTTTGACATCTGACTAAGTGGGAAGCGGCTTCGGTGACGTAACTGGTAGCATGCAGAATGTCTATGCCCAAGGTCGCGGTTTCAAAGCCGGCCGAAGTCGTCGGATTTTCTAAGAGCGCTAAAATCCCTCAGTATGCTTTCCTTTGGAGGGGAAGTTCCAACGTTCGTTACGAGTTGCTGGTTGGGGTGGCATCTAGTAGCCAAGTTCACAGCTATGTGTCATTGACGGTAGTACCTGGTAGCAACATTAGGAACTACTGCTTGAAATTGACCGTCTGCAGTCCTTACCTGAATTACAGACTAATACATCCATTACAATTCACACAGTTTATCAGACAGATTCTACACTCACCCAAAGTACACGGGGTTAGATGACCACGTTGTCGCAGCCCCTAAACTGAGGAACCAACCAGAGGTAGATTTCATTAGAAAGTTAACTATTGCAATGGGTAGGCTACCATGTTTCGACTTCCAGAAAATTTCGACATCTCTTTGCGTTTCTCATCCCCCAGACCCCAAAACCACCGTCAGTTCAAAAGTTTATATATAATTTATGTATGTATATGTGTATTTATATATATTCATATCAGTTTCTTGTGGACACGATAACTACCGTAATTTTGCACCAATCACTTTGAATATTTTACCGAATATGTATACCTATAAAATCTCGGTCGAGTTCGTTAATGGGCTAAATCGGTCAAAGGGGGTGAAAATGGGGGGCTTTTTTTACGAAAAAGTGAAATATTGCTATAACTCTCTTAATATGTGAAATATCGAATCCGTTCAACGTTCATACTATGTGTCGGATAAAGCCCAAAAATTTATGTTTGAAGAGTATTTTTTATAGCACCAACCATTGACCAAAGGGGTGGGAAAAAGTGGGTTTTTCGGGAAACATTAATCATATCTCTCTTAATAGGCACAATCTCAAAACCGTACAAAATGGACAATATTCCCCTAATAATTACCTAAAATTTTGTCTTAAAGAATTTTTGATATGACCCACCATTATGCCAAGGGATGAGAAAAATGATTTCGGAATTATAAGAAAATGCCAAGAGCTATCAGTGCTTGCCATGGCAACACTACTAAATTGATGAGGGATGAGCCATCAGACGTTGCCAAGATAATGCACTTGCACGAGATCATATTCAGAATTCCATCTGACTAAGTGTGAAGCGGCTTCGGTGACGTAACTGGTAACAAGCATGCTGAATGTCTATGCCCAAGGTCGCGAGTTCAAAGCCGGCCGAAGTCGTCGGATTTTCTAAGAGCGCTAAAAATCCCTCAGTATGCTTTCCTTTGGAGGGGAAATTCCAACGTTCGTTGCGAGTTGCTGGCTGCGGTGGCATCTAGTAGCCAAGTTCACAGGTAGGTGTCGTTAACGGTAGTACCTGGTAGCAACATTAGGAACTACTGCTTGAAATTGACCGTCTGCAGTCCTTACCTGAATTACAGACTAATACAGCCATCCCTAAGTACACGGGGTTACATGACCGCGTTGTCGCAGCCCCTAAACCGAGGAACCAACCAAAATCTCTGCGGGAGATATAATTTTGCGTGAAGAAGTAACAGACCGTTACATAGTTACACATCAGTGTCGAAACCTTGCATAAGGACAGTGTGACCACAAGTATAAAAATGGACCCCAAATGACAAGAAGGTTACCGTTCCCATAAGACAATAAAATGTTTAAAATAAGCATAAAATGACGAAAAACAAAGTTAATTAAGCTCCAATTATAAAATACCTTCTCGCAATAAATGAGGTCTGATCGTTCTACGAAAACCTGCATATTCTGCCTATTTTCGCCTATCCCCAAGTTTGTCCGGTGAAATCTACCTCCACCTTCCGGCGTGCCGAGAGGACTTTTTTAAATTTATCTTGAAATATTTATAATTGTTGATCATGGTAGTCATTTGCTCATTCTGTCCGACCAGCAATTGGAAGTACATGGTCTGTTTTGGGAGACGTGATTCAAGCATGCGAACACGTCCTGTCCAGACGGAATAACAACAACAAAGCCTTTCCTAATTCCAATGTCGGTTGCATGGTTGGTTGGTTTCTCAGTGTAGGGGCGGCGACAACGCGGTCATGTAGCCCCTTGTACTTCGGGTGTGTATAGAATCTGTCTGAAAACCGGTGTTAATTGTAATGGCTGTATTAGTTTGTGTAATCTGTAATTCCGGTAATGACTGCAGACGATCGATATCAAGTAGTTCCTAATTTTGCTACCAAATGATACCATCAACGACACCTAGCTTTGAACTTGGCTACTAGATGTCACGGCAACTGGCACCTGGTGACGAACTTTGGAACTAAATAGAGTGTTAATCGAATCTATCCTACAAATTTAGCTTCACACAATTGTAGTTAGTGGAAGGTTCTTTTACATTCCATATATCTATGAAATGGACCCGCCAGTTTAACATCCCCTCTGAAGGAATACATACTGAGGGATTTTTAACGCTCTTAAAAAAGCCAAAGCTGTCAAAGTAGTAGTTGATGAGATATGAAAAAGATGAAGTTATGGATTTGCGGAACCAATCTATAGAATCGTGGATTCGGATTAATTCATCTATTTTAATAATTAAGTACTCGTTTATGGTGATCGCACACACTTCAACGAGTGGTAGCTAAGTGCGCTTGTTCTCCTTGCCATGGTAACTAGGGGTCATTATTTGTCCACGCGAAAACTCTTAACGCCAATTCCAGATAGACCCTAGCCATGAACAATAAATAAATATAAATAAATAAAAGTTAATGAAATAAAACAAGGAAGGAGGTGGCCGTGGCCTATTAGTGCCCTTGCATTTGCCTCATGTTGAAAATAAGATGAGGGGCAGATGACCTCACTGATCTGCCTCTTAACACTACACTAACTTACTAAATTAAGTAACCACTGAAAACCATTTCAAAGACGGTTGACTGTGAGATTCAAACGCACACTCTTAAAGTGTGTAGCCTTGTTCCTCATCGAGTGTAGCCACCCTGTCAGCTCATTATATGCTTAATAAGTTACACAATTATACTTGAGTCTTGAAAAATGTATTTCCTAGAAAAAGACAAACCAGCTGAACTATTAGACTACCTTTGTTCTGATTCTTTTGTCCTTGTTTGTCGGCTATGTTGTTAAGCCGTATCGACAACCAGTTAAAGGGAGAGCTTGGTTATTAAGGCGTCCTCTTTAACATGATTTATTGCGTGTAAATACGCTTGGTTATTAAGAACTTGGTATGATGTGTTATTTGGCAGGTAGGCTTGTTAGAACCATGAAATACACGCGCATTTAAGGTCTTTAGAAATTATTACAGGTTGCTACTGTCTTACTCAACCGTTGAAGTCTCCAAGGCTTACTCGTAAAGGAAGATGGTAATTATTATTATTACCAGCTCAACTCTGTTCACAGCGCGACCAAAATGCATGGAATTTTAAGATGGAACTAATAAGTACTCCGGAATGTCTCTGCTGACATGCCAACTGCACGAGGTCAGTGGTCTTTTGAAATTAACGCGTGTCGCTTACAGCATTGTGAGGAGACGATCTAAACTCAATGCAACAATTTTATTTCAGATTTCTGGTTGAAATATCAATACATTTATGCGTCCTAGAAATATAATTGAAATTAATAGAATATTAAAAATAGAATGTAAATATTTTTTTGACGGTGCCTGGAGAATATTTTGTTTCCAACAACGTAACTGTATTTATTGAGTCGGGTTACATGGCACAAGTGTATTAAACGTTCTCCTTCAAAAATAAAGTTTTAGTTTCAACCCCAGCTGTCTGATGATATTTAAGGGTGTTTAAGCAAAATAGGTTTGTTTCAGTGGTTTTAATAGTACGTTGAAGATCCCCTCCAAAAAACCAGGCCTCTCCAAAACCAGCTAGAGAAAACTAAATAAGCTACTTACTATTATTATTGTTATTATTATTATTAATAATAATAATAATTTGCGAATAGGCCATTGATGATCACGCTACAATTTCATTTATTCTTCCTCTTCCTCCAGTATTCCTTTCATATGGTCGCTGTGCTGCTGCTGCTTTGTTTATCAGTCCAGGTTCTTCCGGTCTACGCAGTTCTTCCATCTTGGAGCCCTTCCAAATTTTCAATAATGGTCAGAAATGTATCCCTACCTAACATCTGAACTTCCTAAATGTTGGACCTTTCTAGATCTTTACGAACTTCCTTAATCCATAGCGCATTTTTCTTCTTGTTCCATAGGTAGCCTATTATTATTATTAGGCTATTATTTCCCTTACGAAAGGTGACCCCAAACTTGGACCCCTCCACCCCTATACGTTTGTACACCTTGGGTCATTAATTGAAATAAGTTGTAATTTTTTGAACTTTGAAATTTGAGTTTTATATAAAGGCTAAAATACGTCCTACCAGTTTGAATGACGTTTGTATCATATTGCTAGACAACCAACCCTGTACAATCTGAATTACTCATGGGAAAATAGTACTGTAGATCTATGGAAGAAACCATTAGGCCTATGTAAATTTAAAATCTGAGAAATTTTTTCCAAGTTTTTTGAAACCTGGACAGATATTTCAGTACCACTTTCTGTAAACATGACTCTAAAATTAGCTTCACAAAAATAATATTTTTTAAAAACGTGCTTTTTGGGCGCAGTATGCCTCCCAGATACCTCTTTAGACCAAGGATTTTTTTGGTATAATTTTCACGTCGTTTTGGGAACGTAATACAGATGACCTAGGATTGATTCTAACATATTTTAAAACATTCACAAGGATATTGATTGCAGTGTTCCCACTGCCTGCTAGAACACGTGCATGAACATTTACTGCAAACTCACATTTCAGTATGTGCTGCCATCTACCTGTATCATAGCAATCCACTTCCAATGAGAATGGACTCAATGTTCGAGCTGCGGGAAGTATTTTATACACGCCATGTGGTATGTCCTCTTCGAGGGACGCTGTGTCCAAGGAGGTTCGGCAGTATCACTGGAGTTTTGATTTTTGCTTTCGGAAGTAACTAACAGAGCGCATTGTAAACGTCTGTCCTTCAGAGATGGTTCACAATTGCCCGGGAACGAGAACCAGAACGAGAACGGGAACGGGAAGGAAGATGGTTGGTTGGTTGGTTCTTAAGTTTAGGGGCTGCGACAACGCGGTCATGTAGCCCCGTGTACTTTGGGTGTGTGTAGAATCTGTCTGATAACCGGTGTTAATTGTGATGACTGTATTAGTGTGTGTTATCTGTTTTTTAATTTAAGTACTGCAACTTAGAATTTTTTCAAATAGTTCCTACTTTTGCCGCCAAGCGCCACCGTCAACGACTACTAGGCTAAGTTCACAACTCAGCTGCTAGACGCCACCGCAGTCGGCTCTTGGCAACGAACTTAGAAACCTAAGAGCGTTGTTTACAATAACCTATCCAATTTAGCTTCACACAGGTGCAATTAGTGGAAGGTTCTTTAACATGCCATAAATCTATGACATGGGACCACCGGCTTTACTTCCCCTCCGAAGGAAGGCATACTGAGGGATTTTTAACGCTCTTAAAAAATCCGACGGCTTCGGCCGGGTTTGAAGGAAGATGAAATGCACGCTATCTTATGGGTCGGTTCACAATCAATCTCCAGGTACGAGAACCTAAAATTAGCCCGGGAAGGCTAACGGGAAACATGGTTAAGTTTCATGTTTGACGGTCTTGGAGCTTCCCGGAGCCAATCAGAAACGTTGTACTTGCACATGCGCAATACGGAAGGAGAAGCCAGCGATATAAACATAACCTGTGAACGCGCTCGATTACCATCATGAAATTATTTTAAAGGGCATACACTTTATACACACAATAGAGTAATCAAACTTAGTATAGACAAGTGATAGCTGATTGCGCGCGCTTATACAAGTTCACGTTCCCGGGCCAATTGAGAACCGGGGCCCCGGGAAGCTTCGCGTTCTCGTTTCCGTTCTCAATCCCGGGCCAATTGTGAACCAGCCTTTACAGCAGGAGTTCATCTGTGATGTAAACAAGCATGGCGGAATAACAAGCAAATTCTTCATGCTGCGTTGTGATTTCGGATCAAAGAATATCAATTGTTGTAGGTATTAGTAAGGAGTAACAAGTATTACTTGCTACTGATTTTAGGAAATATTATTACCTGATATGGAAATGATGCAAGTGTGGGTACAATTCTTTTATTTCGATTAGTCTTAAAATGAAAATTAATATAAAGGTAGGATTTTAAATAAAAGTAATAATATTGCAGTCAATTAACAATTAACAATTAAATAATACTATGAAGTATTGCACTTTGCTGCAATAATAAAGTGGAAAGGCCACGATGAATGCTTTGATTTAGTCTTCTGTGCTTAGTTCCATGATTGATTTGGGTGTTTCTTTTTCATGATAGGATATGGTAGTTTGAGCATTTTTCATTACAAAGTTTGCACACGCACTCATTATAGCCTGTATGATACAAGCTTGTGCTGCACACCTTGTATGGAAATCATGTATTGCAAGTACTCATCACTTGATGAATTTTGAATTTACATTTAGATTAATAAAGACCCTAAACTATTAAACATTTTAAGCCCACATGATATGTTAAAAATTATGACTTCTACAATTTTGTTAAAATGCAAATAAAAAAAAGTCCTCTCGGCACGCCGGAAGGCGGAGGTAGATTTCACCGGACAAACTTGGGGATAGGCGAAAATAGGCAGAATATGGAGATTTTCGTAGAAGGATCAGACCTCATTTAATGCGAGAAGGTATTTTATAATTGGAGCTTAATTAACTTTGTTTTTCGTCATTTTATGCTTATTTTAAACATTTTATTGTCTTATGGGAACGGTAACCTTCTTGTCATTTGGGGTCCATTTTTATACTTGTGGTCACACTGTCCTTATGCTAGGTTTCGACACTGATGTGCAACTATGTAACGGTCTGTTACTTCTTCACGCAAAATTATATCTACCGCAGAGATTTTGGTTGGTTCCTCAGTTTAGGGGCTGCGACAACGCGGTCATGTAACCCCGTGTACTTTGGGATGGCTGTATTAGTCTGTAATTCAGGTAAGGACTGCAGACGGTCAATTTCAAGCAGTAGTTACTAATGTTGCTACCAGGTACTACCGTCAACGACACCTAGCTGTGAACTTGGCTACTAGATGCCACCGCAACCAGCAACTCGCAACGAACGTTGGAACTTCCCCTCCAAAGGAAAGCATACTGAGGGATTTTTGGCGCTCTTAGAAAATCCGACGACTTCGGCCGGCTTTGAACTCGCGACCTTGGGCATAAACATTCAGCATGCTACCAGTTACGTCACCGAAGCCGCTTCACACTTAGATGGAAATCTGAATCTGATCTCGTGCAAGTGCGTTATCTTGGCAACGTCTGATGGCTCATCCCTCATCAATTTAGTAGTGTTGCCATGGCAAGCACTGATAGCTCTTGGCATTTTCTTATAATTCCGAAATTATTTTTCTCATCCCTTGGCATAATGGTGGGTTATATCAAAAATTCTTTCAGACAAAAGTTTTAGGTAATTATTATGGGAATATTGTCCATTTTGTACGGTTTTGATATTGTGCCTATTAAGAGAGATATGATTAATGTTTCCCGAAAAACCCACTTTTTCCCACCCCTTTGGTCAATGGTTGGTGCTATAAAAAAAACTCTTCAAACATACATTTTTGGGCTTTATCCGACACATAGTATGAATGTTGAACGGATTCGATATTTCACATATTAAGAGAGTTATAGCAATATTTCACTTTTTCGAAAAAAAGCCCCCCATTTTCACCCCCCAACGACCGATTTAGCCCTGTAACGAACTCGACCGAGATTTTATAGGTATACGTATTCGGTAAAAAATTCAAAGTGATTGGTACAAAATTACGGCAGTTATCGTGTCCACAATAAACTGATATACATATACATACATAAATTATATATAACTTTTGAACTGACGGTGGTTTTGGGGCCTGGGGATGTGAAACGCGAAGATATGTCGAAATTTTCCGGAAGTCGAAACATGGTACCCATTGCAATAGTTAGCTTTCTAACGAAATCTACCTCTGGTTGGTTCCTCAGTTTAGGGGCTGCGACAACGCGGTCATCTAACCCCGTGTACTTTGGGTGAGTGTAGAATCTGTCTGATACACGGTGTGAATTGTAATGGCTGTATTAGTCTTAATTCATGTAAGTACTGCAGACGGTCAATTTCAAGCAGTAGTTCCTAATGTTGCTACCAGGTACAACCGTCAATGATACCTAGCTGTGAACTTGGCTACTAGATGCCACCCCAACCATCAACTCGCAACGAACGTTGGAACTTCCCCTCCAAAGGAAAGCATACTGAGGGATTCTAGTGCTCTTAGAAAATCCGACGACTTCGGCCGGCTTTGAAACCGCGACATTGGGCATAGACATTCAGCATGCTACCAGTTACGTCACCGAAGCCGCTTCCCACTTTATCAGGCGGCTTTGGTGGCGTAGTCGGTAACATGCTGAGCTTCTATGCCCAAGATACCGGGTTCAAACCCGGCCGAAGCCGTCGGATTTTTTAAGAGCGTTAAATATCCCTCAGTATGCCTTCCTTCGGAGGGGAAGTAAAGCCGGCGGTCCCATGTCATAGATTTATGGCATGTTAAAGATCCTTCCACTAATTGCACCTGTGTGAAGCTAAATTGGATAGGTTAAGAATGTATACAACGCTCTTAGGTTTCTATGTTCGTTGCCAAGAGCCGACTGCGGCGGCGTCTAGTAGCTCAGTTCTGAACTTGGCCTCGTAGTCGTTGACAGTGGCGCTTGGCGGCAAAAGTAGGAACTATCTGAAAAATTGTTAGTTGCAGTACTTAAATTAACAAACAGATAACACACACTAATACAGTCATCACAATTAACACCGGTTATCAGACAGATTCTACACACACCCAAAGTACACGGGGCTACATGACCGCGTTGTCGCAGCCCCTAAACTTAAGAACCAACCAACCAACCACTTAATCAGATGGAAATACTGAATCTGATCTCGTGCACAGTATAGTAACCATACAGTATGGACACTTCGGCAAAACCGGAAGAACGGATTTTCAAAAAAACAATTGATAAGGGGGAGCACCAATACACCTGTAAGCCGCTAGGTAGCACCACTTATGGACAACCACATGATAAACAGCTGATTGATGAATGTATATTTTATGTCATTTATTTAACTCTATTTCAACACACTAGCTCTCATTATAATCAGATATTTTAGGAAAATAAATAACAAGAAAATAGAAAGTGTTAATACTACTGTGTTTTAATTCTAAGAAGTGTGGAATTTAATGTTTAACACCACATTCCTCCTCCAGTCCTGTGGTGTCGCATTGTGATTGCATCGTGACGATGAAAGGTTATGATATGTTTTTAATGATTAAATTAACACACGATATATTGAAAAGTGTGGGGGAAATGTGGATTTTGTTTCTTAAACTTTTGTAGTCTGAGATAATGCAATTCAAGTTTTCTACAGAAACTGTAAATAAGTGTTAATTTTTAATGTTCTTAGCTTCCTAACGTAAATACCCGGGAATTTATTTAGTCAATAAAAAGTCATGTTGATGGGTGGGGACAGCCTTATTATGCAGTGTTATTTTCACATTTCATGATATGCCTAGGCTACTTCTTACTCCTTATTTCTTAGCCTACTCACACTTCCGTTCATTATCTTGTGTTCCAAGAAGAATTCAATACCGGTACTGTAAGTCATGTGCTAAGGAATCTCTTTTCATTACCTTTATTGGTTCCACGTCTTTGTATGCCTATTATAGGAGCAACAAGTAGCTTTCAGATTCAACAAATAGACTATAAATTTACTGGTAGATTGTTTTGTTTAGCCTACAGATGGCCTAAAAATAAGTAAAGTAAAGCTGAAATACAAGCTCAGGGCTTACAGTAAGTAAACCGGCCAACCACCCTTCGTACAGAGGCCTGCTTCTTTAATCCTAGAAGCCAAGGTCACACCCAGATCTCCATTCGGAGATCCTAAAGTCGTCATATTATAGTTTTGGACTGGGTTTTGATTCTTGGTTAATGCATGTTAGAATTCCAGAGTTGCATCCCGTGGTTCAAATTCCAAATATAAAAAAGAAAGGTTCTGTGGCTTATGATCACGAGAGCCACGTGAAGCTACAAGTTTGCTTTGCTTTCTGTCGCTAGTGAATGTAATAAAGTAATATAACTGGTAAATAACACTATGTGCAATGGTGTCGCCAATCAATCAAGTAAAACGCTCAGTCCTAAACTTGCTCTAACCATAGCTTAACACCAATCAGACCTAACTTTAACCTCGTCACGACTAATAAGTTGCCATCTATCCGCACCGCACTTTTTACTTGTCAGTGGTATGTCAACTCCTTATTCTCCCCATTCTGCAGAAATGGAGATAATGTAGGATGAGTTTTCCATGCGATGGATGGTTTTTACACCTGGATGAGAGAAATGTTAGGCTCATAATGCTGTGTTGCTTTTGGAGAGGCCTGGGGCAGGTCTTTCCAGTTGGTACCTGTAAACGACATGTACATCATAGCAGAATTAATACTGGTCATTAGGAGGCCTAACTACATGCCATAGTTTCAGTTACTAGGCCCAAGAGTTAACAAAGGGCTATCGTGGTGTTATCAGTTCACACTCTGCGCAGAGTGCTGGGATTCAGTTTCAAGTCTTAACAGCAGTCTTATTTTAAACACTAAAGTTTCAAAGTATGTATAATTTTATTAATGCAGCCAATGGCCATGTACTTTTCTTTTCAGGACGGGTCAGGGAAGGGATATTGGAGGGAAATTGGCCGTGGATTTATTGAAAGGAACCGTCCCGGCATTTGCCTGGTAGTGAAAATGGTAAACCACGAAAACCATTTTCAGGACGGTAGAGGTGGGATTCGAACTCACGCTCTCCCGATGCCAGCGAGGCACGAGATAGCACATTAGCGCTCTCGGCCACCAAGGCCGGTTCAAAGTAGGCCTATGTATGCCTCTTGGTAAGCTATAATCTGGAGTCATTTATATAACCATATTTTTTGACATACCGGTACTGTATATATTATTATAGTTCCAATTAGGACCTCTTTGGTCTATGACCCGTGTACTTGTGTGTGCATGGTATTTGATAATCAGTGTTGTGGTGAATGTAATGTAATTGTTGTTTTAAGGGGCGGAACTTCGAGGTCATCTGCCCCTAGAGTGTTATGGTGACTAGCAGTGTTTGTAACTTGAACAGTACTCCAAAAAAGGTTTTGCATATTGGGATTTAGTGTTTTGCTATGTGTACTATCCTACCAGCGAATTGTTACCGGTGGCGGAAATCGGAACTAATGCACTCCGCCCAGCCACACTCCTGCGATAGACGTGCAGTTGTCGCCAGAGAAACCTCATCGCATGTCATTTGTGTGCATGATTCGTGCTGGGTCGTGCGCTGTGCGGTGTGTTCTCATTGTACGACTGTGCATGCGTTCCCCCTCTTGGCCAGCAACCGCTCGTGGCAGCCATAGCGAGGCGAGCTGACGTAATGTATACACAACAGCCGTGCTCCACGTCTAGCAGTAACAATTCCCTGGTAAGGTAGTATGTAATGGCATACAAAGAAAAACAACACACAATATGTTGTGCAAAAGAGACAAACACTAAAAGCTTAACAAAAGTGGCAATCTTTTTCTAGTTGGGGCATATCAATACCATGTATGGCCACCACGAGCCCTAAGGCATGCTTGCCGACTAAGAGGCATACCGAACTACGAACCAACCGGGTTTGGGGCAGATTATCCCACTCTTTGAAAGCAGCTTCAATCAGTTGCTGAATGTTTGTTTGTTTGTTTGTTAGAGGATTGGGGCAGTGCGAAACTGCACTCTTAATCTTTTCCCATGGATGTTCGATACTGTTCATGTCCGCAGAATATGCAGGCCACTCCATTCTCAGTATGCCTTGCATCTGAAGGAACTGATGACCACCCTAGCTCGATGAGCATTATCGTCCACTAGTGTAAAGCCCTCACCCATTGTGGCAGCGAATCCTGTAACGACAGGTTTGAGGATGTTGTCTCTGTATACCAGACCGGTCATGTTACCGTGGATAGGAATTAGAGGCGTACGTCGACCAAACATGATCCCACCACAAAACATGACAATTTCCTTGCTGTTGGAGGCGTTCCTGGATGAAGAGCTTGTGAAATCTCTCACCCACCCGTTGCCACACTCGATTGCTCCTGTTGTATGGGTTTCTTCTCACGCCCAAGTACACAGGGCTGACGACCATGATGTACAACCTCCTACATGAAACAACAAGCATTAGCATAGCCACCTGGCTATGGCTTCATGAGACAGTGACGGCAGAGAATCCCAATCTTCGTGCTCCAATAGAGGAACAGTTCGACTATGGTATAATGCGCCGGATGTTACAGCCATTCCAATAGACCAAGAGGCACTAAGGAGCGATCTGGCCACCATGTTAGACAACTTCTGTACATCGACTGCAATCTGTTGTTTCATTTCAGGGGCCTGGACATCGTGGTCATTTAGCCCCGTGTACTTGGACGAGTGTGGAATTTTGATTGATAACCTGTGTTATTGTGATGCCTGTCTGAGTATGTGTATTTGCAATTCCGGTGAGGATTGGTAAGGAGGCGGCATTGGCTTTAACTTAGGAACCATCACAGCATTTGCCTGCAGAAGAAGTGGGAAATCTCGGAAGACCACTTCCAAGATGGCTGAGGTGGGAATCAAACCCTCCTCTTCTCAGTTGTGCCTCACGAGACTGAGTGTGCCCTGTTGCAGCCCTTAGACCAGAATTACATTCCTTGGCAGAGCCGGGAATCAAACCCAGACCTCTGGGGCAACAGCCAAGAATGGTAGTCATTACGCCACAAGGTGGTCCATGACTGCAATCTAGATCTGCTGTAAATATTCTCAGAATTGCTCATTAACATCACACATAGTATGGATATTTATTGTTATTTATGGGGCGGAACAGCAAGGTCATCTGTCCCTCTTAACACAAAATAATACAAATTTTAGTTGAGTTAAAATTTATAGGTGGATGCCTAATATTAATTTTAAAAATAATAATAATATGTATGGAATAAAAATTCAGAAAAGAAAAAGTTCTTTGAGCAAATGCACATACAGGTAAGGTATTTTTCTCACCAAGATACGATGAACTATATTATTAGTAGGGCCATGATTCTTATGCAAGATATGTTTACGTAATAGTAATAATGTGTGAGTCCTCCAGAGAGACTCGTGCGGGTATTTTTAAAGTTAACACCCATATACTGTACATTCTAAGAAGACTATTGAAACCGTAGTCTCCGAACTACCATTAAAACGAAACAAACAAACCAACCCCGTGGCACTACAGTCCATGAAGGGCCTAGGCCTACTAAGCGATCGCCACCCAGCCATTTGGCCTGCAGATTATGTGGTGACGCGTGGTGAGCGCCTCGGGTCCCCTCGGCCGTTAATCTTGGTCTCCATGAGCGTGGCGCTGCCTCATTGTCAGACAGCTATTCAATTGTCCTTGCGAGGCTGTGTACACCCAGTTCCAGCCCTCACGCCGGTTTCTGAAATCCCTGACGGAGCCTGGAATCGAACCCGAGGTCTCCTGATGCGAGGCAGGCGCGCTACCCCAACACCACCCGAGCTATATTACTCCATTTAATTGGGCATGCAAAATAATTTGAAGATGGAATGTTTGGTGCATGGAGCATTCTGGGAGGGGGGAAGGGGAATTAGAAACCATAGAAATTCACTTCTATTCGGACCAAGAGGTGGATTAGAATCCATCCCTTTTCACTTAGATCACCTCGTGGTGTAGCAACTAGCATTCTGGTCTGAGGGCTGGAACGGGATACACTCAGCTTTGTGAGGCAAAACTGAGAAGAGGTGATTTGATTCCCATCTCGGCCATCTTGTAAGTGGTTTTCCTTGGTTTTCCACTTCTACTGCAGGTAAATGCCGAGACGGTAAGCTACCCCTAACGTAAGACCATAGTCGTCTCCTTCCCTATCCTCACCTAAAATTATAAATGCACACACTAATACAGCCATCACAATAAGGCAGTTTATGAGACAAATGATACACACATCCAAGTACACATGACTACAGGCCAAAATTTAAATTCTCCTTGGCAAAACCAGGATTCAAAACTGGGCCAACCAGTTAGAAGGCAGCTATGCTTACTTCTAGACCATGGCAGTAGCTGTGGAAACAATGGGCTTATATGTTTGGCTATTTTTATTTCTTGGATATGAATATTTCTTTTATCCCCTTACTTCACTCCCAAAGTCTTTATCGTCATAATTGACAGTGTCATGGAGCCCTTTCATTCTAGAGAAAAGGATCATCCATGCAGCCTCAACGTAGATGGAAAGTAGAAGAGGCTAAGAAAGGAATGGGGAAGTGACTGTGGTCTATGGGAAAGCCACCATCTCAGCATTTTGAGATGAGAAACAAGGAAGCTAACTTGAAATGACAGGTGAAGGGACATGAACCAACTTATTTCACAAACCAGGTCTTCAGTGTGGTGATGTGATTTGCAGTTAATGTTGTACAACATCCTTAGGCCTCAAACCCCAATCCTTCCATTTTCTAACGGGATGGGATAACCCAGAACTAATGGATCGTTGCACCTGTCTAAAACCATGGAGGATTATGTTAAGTCCTTTGGCTGTCCAACAATAAAATTGTAAGTTATTTTGATTTAGAAGTTATTGCTTTATGAGATTACTTCCAAATCCTTTGTTGTAATGCAATAAACAAACATTCCTGATATCGCCATGATCTCAAATCACTGATTTGATTTCTGATAGAGAGAGTCAGTTTTTGAAATAATGAACTGCTTCAGACCTATCACATTTGTTGACAACAAGACAAAACTATAGTTATCAGTCACAGAAGCTGCAGGTTATCTGACATGAATTCTAGTTTCTCCACTAAAAGGTAGCGATAAACAATATGTTGGTTTTTGGTGTAAAGATTTGCCTAGGTAGCTCCATTCAAAAATTGCACATTAATTTTCTTAGTAGGTAGCTAAAACCTTGCAGGTATAGTATTATTAAATTTCTTTCGTGTTAGACCAACTTAAATGTTACAGTATTTAGGAAGTTAAATTTGCTCCTCAATGACAATGCCAGGGCATTAAAAATCACTATTGAGAAAACCTCTTTACGATTAAACACTCGCTACCATATTTTATATACTCTAGGCTTCTAGGCCAACCAACTTCAGGATGTAGTCACAAAATTGGTGAGCTTCACCTCTGAAAATTGAAAACAGGAAAAAATAATGTTTCTTAAAAAAAAAAGTCAAATGTTTCCATGAAAATATATCAGAATACCCAAACATTTGCAGAAAAATATGCCTGTTTGAGTTGGAATGTTTAGGCTTTCATGGCCAGAAAATAAATTACTGCAAATTCTTCTAGGTACGGTACTATGGATATGATGGGGCACAGACATAGAATTCACTGTAATATTTGTACGAGTTGATTCTACATAAACCATGTAAACAAGTAAGTAATACTGTAATGCAGAAAAATGTGCGATTGCAAGCAGAAGTTTGTTCTTGACACTTTTCATTCTCTCTGTGGAGTTACTTCAGGAAGAATATAGTGGTCGTAACCAGATGTGGCTGGTTGAACAATATAGGGGAAATCTGCCGGGACCTTTCCTTTTAATAGGTCACAGGCTTTTCCAGTACCTTGCCCAGTTTCATTCATCTCTAATTAACTCTGATGAGTATAATATTTCTTGAATTGTAATCTTCTGTAAATCTTTCTGCCTAATCAACCCTTAAATGAATAAATAATGTGCAAATAGTAGGACATGTTCTGGATATTAATTACATCCTTCATCAGCCATTACAATTTTAGTATGTCATTATAAAGACACACCTCTCTGTCCTTCACACATCCTTAAAAAGAAAGGAGACAACTTTTCCTAAGCATCACTTCACAAACCATACGATTCCTGACCCCCACAAAAATATGAATAATCAAACGGTAGAAATTAAAATTGATGCACATTCTGAAATTTATACCGTACCACATACTATGACAAGTGTAGCAAGCACAATGCCTATGCAACATTGACATAGAGGTACTGGTACTGGATACTTGAGATAAACATTTATACCAAATTCTACACCTTTAGCTTGTATCACATGAAACCTTGGCCATGTTTACAGCTAGTATTAAACAGATTATTTCTGCAATGATGAGAATCAAGTCCTTGCCCAACAATAGAATAGGATGTGAGTTGCAGCTTGCCATTATCTGAGGAATTTCCGACATCCCTGAACAGGTTTGAACAATGTGGCTTAATGTAAACATTGAAATCTGTTGCTATGACTTAAGATAACTGTAAATTTTAAAACCATTGAGCTTTAAAATGGTATATGAAACTTAAATTTATGAAAATGTTTGGATAGGCAGTAGGCTATTTTCATGTAGATTTATATAGAATATATTTATGACCAAGACATTACATTTTCGCGAGACCACCTCGTGGTGCAGCAGATAGCTTTCTTGGCTGTCACCCCCGTAGGTCTGGGTTTGACTCCCGGCTTTGCCAAGAAATTTTGATTCTGGCCTTAGGGCTGGAATGGGTTACAGTCAGCCTCGTGAGGCAAAACTGAGAAGAGTAGGGTTCGATTCCCACCTCGGCCATCCTGGAAGTGGTTTCCCTACTCAAGGCAAATGCAGGGATGGTTGTTAACTTAAGGGCACAGCCACCTCCTTCCCAATCCTATCCCCTATTTACAAATACACACACTAGTACAGCCACCACAGTAACAAAGATTATCACACAATAAGCCCACCCAATTTCTCAATTCCCGAGTGATATAAGTGCAAGGCTTGTTGACACCCAGAGTTTGGTGTTACATCTCCTCACTTATGCAAGGCTCCACTCTTGTATGATTATTATGTACCGGTATTCATTTTCAAATAACATGGACCTATACAGTATTGCTTTAGTGGTACCATGTTCTGCATATGACATAGTGAAGAAAAATCATCCCTACGATCGTTGCTGAAAGTATAGAAGTATCCAGGAATTTGATCAGTGTGTATCGAAGATACAGTCGTTGTTGCTTATTTTAAGGGCTGAGACATCGTGGTCATATATCCCCGTGTATTTGGGCGTGTGTGGAATGAGAGGGAGGTATCACTTGAGAAGAAATTGGGTGGGCTTATCATTTACATGGGTGGGCAAACTTTTAGTGGTCTCACAGAATTAAATAAAATTAAGGGCATTGTGATATGTCTATGAGTTAGGAACATCAAGGTTAACAGCCCTGGTTTTTAAGTCACACAGCCTTAATGCCATGCAGAGCGTAGTGAGGGGTTGCTAACCTCAATAGTTTGTCTCTGAAAGCAACACTATTTACAATTTTGATGGACTGGAGTACCTTGTCATTTCATGGGATTGTAGCTTTGGGTACACGACAATCCAAACTTCTCCAGAACTCTTCAGGAATAGCACAAAGTCCCATAGGTGAGGGAGCAAATGTTAAATCCGATTTGCATTGTAGCTTGTAATTAAAGCTCTTAATTCACTGTAAAGGGCTGCAGCTTAACAAATTACAGTTAATAAAACACATCAACTAACTTCAGTCAGGAAACCATTTACCTCCTAGGCTAAGTGGGGTTAGAAAACGGACACATTAAAGGAGACAATAGCTTCTCTAGGGTGGAGATTTAATGTTTGTTGGGCAATATTACCTAATCTCAGCCTAGCACTGCCCTCCTTGTGGTTTAAAACACTTCCTTTGAGAAATAAAGGCTACATACCCTATATATTGGCGTGTAGATTTGCCACGTTTGCCAGTAAATCCTCCTGATTACAGGCCTTTATCCAGTCATTATATCTGGATTAGGAATGAGGAATTTGTGAATTAATGAATAGGTGTTTGAGGGACTGACATCTCATGGATATTAAAACCAGAATTATTCGATGAAACGTGTGATATTTGTATTTACCGCTCCAATGCACGAGAAACCGGAATGCTGTTGTGTCCAGTGTGACAAGAACTGCGCAAAAAATTACCGCACAGATGTTGGTTTCCCACATTTCTGCCATTGGTTAAAATGCAAAATTATATTTCTGAGTTGATTTTAATAATTACAAACAATGTTTTCTTCAGACAAAATCGACAGGCCGCACTCAATGAATACGGGTAGACTGCTCTCTCGCGGATACATGGTGAACCGTCGCCGCCATGCGTGCGTGCGTGCGGTGCTTCCGGAACCGGCCGATTCAAAACCATGACGAAAAATTTACATGGGAAAGGCCTGATGTGTCCTTACTGTATGGTTACTATACTGTGATCTCGTGCAAGTGCGTTGTCATGGCAACGTCTGATGGTCCATGCCTCATCAATTTAGTAGTGTTGCCATGGCAACCACTGATAGCTCTTGGCATTTTCTTATAATTCCGAAATCATTTTTCTCGTCCCTTGGCGTAATGGTGGGTCATATCAAAAATTCTTTCAGACAAACGTTTTAGATAATTATTAGGGGAATATTGTCCATTTCGTACGGTTTTGATATTGTGCCTATTAAGAGAGATATGATTAATGTTTCCGGAAAAACCCACTTTTTTCCACCCCTTTGGTCAATGGTTGGTGCTATCAAAAATCTTATTTGACATAAATTTTTGGCACTTATCCGACACATATTATGAACTTTGAATGGATTCGATATTGCACGTATTAAGAGAGTTATAGCGAAATTTCACTTTTTCGAAAAAAGCCCCCCATTTTCACCCCCTTCGACCGATTTAGCCCAGTAACGAACTCGACCGAGATTTTATAGGTATACATCTTCGGTAAAAAATTCGAAGTAATTGGTGCAAAATTACGGCAGTTATCGTGTCCACAAGAAACTGATATACATATATATATACATATATATATATATATATATATATATATATATACATAAATTATATATAAACTTTTGAACTGACGGTGGTTTTGGGGTCTGGGGGATGTGAAACGCGAAGATATGTCGAAATTTTCCGGAAGTCGAAACATGGGACCCATTGCAATAGTTAGCTTTCTAATGAAATCTACCTAACTCAGCACTGAGGCAGGAAGTAGCTAACTGGATAACTTAAAAGGTTAAATTTCGAGTAACCGAGAGTGAGTACATTCTACAAATATTTGAAATATTTACCACCTAATTACGGGAATATTACCATACTGAGCCTCCCTGCCATCAATATTAATTATTTGATCCACTCTTCAACAATAATGTAGAATTAATCGTATGAAACTTAGTCTTTGTTCGATAAGTAGCCAGCGTTCCTTTTTACATCATATTATAAATCACTTTATGTCATAGATTAAAGAAGATTATAATTAATGTCTACATGTAAACCAATTTGTTACTCCTAGAGAGGATGATGAATTGACGATGCTTAGATATCGCCTCAAAAGACATGAAACTACACATCTCCTACGACCAGCCTTGTCTTTAACTCACTTATACCTGATTTATTTCACTAATTCTATTATTTATTATTCGTATCACATATCCCACATTACTGTGTGTTATTAACCTAATTTTCCTTCACATACTATGTCATGGGTATTAAAAGTGCTCTACACCTAATTAATAATTTGTTCCGTTACTTAAGTGGAACTTAATTTATGAAGATGAAGAAGTGCATACCTCTAATGATTTATTTATATGGTAATGCAGTTAGACCTAGTTATGTGGAACCTTTTCTTTCTTAAGGGAGGGGGAGGGGGGGGGGGAGGAGGGGCGACGAGTTATTGTACCAGTTCCCAAGAATATACGCATGCTTTAAGACATCTAACATTCTCTCCATTGTATACTGAAATGAAATGAATATCCTTCTTCTCCTGCTACAATATTCAAGTCACATTTCATCCCTTTTTGAATTATAATTATTTGGGAGCGCTACAACTAAAGGTCCGCAGACTAATATGGCGCAAGAATGAAATTTTGAAAAATTTGAAGGCTTTGGGCATTTCGGAGACTCTTAACCCTAGAACGGTAGCGTTAATTGCAACATTGCGCTTCAAATCGACGATTCTATAAACTGATAATAAATACCACTAACGTCAACTTTTATTTCACACTTTAGGCTAGCCGAGTGGAGACTGTTTATGAATAATTTTGTTTGATATTTGTTTTTGTTTTGTTTTGTTTTTTATTTGGACAAATTTCTTATTTACTATTTATTTATTTGTAATTTTCGGGCCGGTTTTCACTAATTTTGACTATTTTTTTCTTTTGAGATTTTGACAAATTTTGCTTTTGTGTTTTTTTGGACATTTTGTTAAACAAATTTTGATTGTATCTTTTTGTATTTTGACTAATTTAGATTCTTTTAGTTTTTTAGATTTTAGTTTTTTTTCTTTACCTTTTGACCTTTATTCACAAATTTTGACTAATTTCGATTGTTTTTTTTTGTGGGGGGGGGTATGGATTTTGATTTTTTTAAATTTTTATTTTGAATAATTTTCTTTGTAATTTAGGACTACCAAACACTGGTGGGGATTGGACAAAAGGAGAAGTGGGGGAAGCAGAAGTGCATCCCGTTTTCGTGGGGGAGACGAACGCTACCATTCTAGAGTTAAAGAAACGAATGTGACAACATTCACATGCTGTAAATTGTAAGATCCGACGGAGATGTTTTCCCCGTGTATTTATTCTACTTTCCCTCATGACAAACCTATACTTAATATTAAGTAACAACAATTCTCATGAACCCACTATCTCTCGCCTGGAGATAATTCAACACGTCTGTGTTTAGGGCCTACCTAGCTGTGTACATATCCTGTACTTATCCATCACACATGTAACTTTCTTTTCTCAAGTCGTCACCTGCTGGTCGATACCATCGTACAGGTCTCCAGCTGGGACTTTAATTACATGAGTGTTGCGTACTGCTGCAGTACTGATGGTCTTCCATGCTGAAAGTGAGTACGAGTCTATTGTAGATTCGATTACTAACAACGCATTGCAAAATACATAGAAAAGGGGTACTGAGACCAGTGAGCTAGGTAGTGGTTGAAGAATATCTTCAGTCAGTCCCAGAAGATTTCCCCTAGGAGCTCAACAATTGTGAGACGTTGGTTAACGACCACGGGATTCCAGCTGAGACCGGCATTGCTTCCTATTACTTGTGCCAGGCTACTCTCTGTCATCTTTCCTGTCGACCTTCCTTGGCCATATCTTGTACTTTTCTGACCCCGATAGTATTATGTTATTCGAGGCTTAGGCTGTCTTTCACTTTCCCGCCTTAATATGCCCGTACCTCATCTTTCAGGATACCCTCGCTCTTATTTCTTTTCAAGTTACCTCCTGTTACAAAATTGTACTTGTTTCGATCCAGCAAAGGAACCTTCTTTAGCAAAATAAGAATCTAACTTTAAAAAACTAAATCTATAGACTTAACTTAGCAATTTTTCTAGATTTATTGCCGTGTCTTGTGCGGGCTTTCGCCTAGAAACACCAAGATTTGCTCATGAGCGGAATCTTGGTGGCCATGCCCTAACCCCAACAGGGGTAGCGAACTGTGCACTACCTCCCTTCTTACGAAGCGCACATGCAATTCTTTACTGCGAGAGCTAAAAGCTCAAGCAGCCTTTTGTCAGCCTATAAAGGCTCCCAAAATGCCAATATACCATCTTTCTATAAGGTAAAGTTATTAAAACTAAGTGTTGAGAAAGAAAGAAAATTATCTACTGTATACAATATAAGATGAAGAAACTGGAAATAAAGAATAACAGCAATGAAACTAAAAATTAATAACAACAAATAATAATATCGTATGGCCTCGGTCGGGTGCCGGGTGCAAGCTTTGTAATTTGACACCCAGAGGGTAGCTTGCATGTCGAATTTCGTTGTTCCTTGAATCACTATGAAAGTCAAGGAGGTTAGATAATAGATATCCATGCTCCTTGAACATTATAGCGCTTTTTAGTAGAGAAATGAGGAACTTTGTGTTGGCGGAAACTCCAGAGATTAATTTTGCCATTATGAACTCGGCCTTCTGAATTCAAATGGGTTCTTTGACATGCCAACATCGTATGACATGCGTATCGTATTTTTGCCGCCTTTCAAAAATCACTTACCACGGCCAGGGGCGAACCTGCAATCTTGGAGTTAGTAGACCGACACGCTAACCACTCACCCACCTTGGCAAGCTAACAACAAATATCTATAATGCAATGAAAAGTAATTGTGTTAGATTTAAAATAACAGAACCAATTTGAGGAGATATAAAATTCATGAAAGGAAATTTTTTAGATACAAATTTATATTGAACAATATTTCTATTTTTAGCCTACTTTTCATATTTTGTAGAAATGAGGAAAAAGTAGACGTATGTAGAACAAATGTGTGTCTGTCGGTCAGTCCTTCTGTCTTTCTGTGTGTGTGTGTGTGTGTGTGTGTGTGTGTCCCATATGAACTCCTAAACAGCTCCATCTATCAAAACCAAACTTGATATGAGTAAAGATATATACCTGAATATTTCAGGGCCATATTTGAAAATGACGTCAGTGCTACCAACTGCTGAAAAATCGCAATTGAAATTTGAGCTCCATGTTGGATATCTCGGAAGGTATGCATGGGAGCTACTCCAAAATTGGCACTCATATAGATACGTCAGTTTAATTTCCAGGACGCCATACATAATAGTGTTGCCAACATGATTCTACGCGTGCTAATAGGTCATATCGTTATGCGCATGTAACTTCCATACTATCAATTTTATTTCAAACAAATTTCGTATGCACTATGTGTACCATAACAGATATGACTAAGCGTATTCTTAAGAGCAACCAGGGTTGCCAGCTGTTAATAAATGCTCTCTCTATTCTTTTTATCCTAATACAAATATATCGGAAAGTATGCAAGCCATCAGCTCGGAACTTTGCACACGTATATTGCATAACCCTCTACATTAATTTGGAGTAACTAATATACTCCAGTCCTACCAACATGATTCTAAGCCGGCTGATAGGTTTAATATTAAATGCATGTAACTTCTATACCATACCAACAAATGAATTCCATCCAAAATTGGAACAATAATAGATCATATTATTTCAGATTAATTCTTAGCAATACAAACATGACATTGTTGCCAACAGGATTTTACGTGCGCTGCTAGATCTAATGAAACAACTCATTTCTGATATGTTGATTTATCATTGGCGTGAATCTTAAATTTTAAGAAAAGTAGGCTCTTTAGTACGTCACGTAACTAATTATTTGCTTATTGGATTTGAGTACATGAACGAATTTCCTAATTTAAATGGTAAGGATGTCCATTTCATAATTTATGTTAGTTTATATTGTAATTACTTTTAACTACACTTAATGTAGTGCTAATTAACAAGCTCAAGAAGGCCCCACTGAAGGGCCGAAAACATGTTCAGTTCAGATTGTATTGTACAGGATTCATATCCGGTTGAGTCGTACGCGGTCTCGATGAGAGCAGTTGACTTCGTCCCTGTCTGCTCTCAACTCAGTTTAACAATAATCACATATTCACACTAAGGAAGCAAATTTGGAGGTCGATCACCACTTTCAGTATCAGATAGACTAGGTAGCATGCAGAGCGTCTATGCCCAAGGTCGTGGCCGAAATCGTCGGATTTTTTAAGAGCGTAAATATCCTTCAGTATACTTCCTTCGGAGGGGAAGTAAAGCCGGCGGTACGATGTCGTAGATTTATGTCATGAAAAGATGATGATGATTGTTGTTTAAAGGGGCCTAACATCGAGGTTATCGGCCCCTGTCATGAAAAGAACCTTCCACTAACTACACTTGTGTGAAGCCAAAATTTGTAGGTTAGAATTAGTCCCAACGTTTGCCGCCAGGTGCTGACTGCGATGCCATCTAGTAGCCAAGTCCGCAAGCTAGGTGTCGTGGACGGTAGCATTTGGCAGCAAAAGTAGGTACTACTTGAAATAATTGTGTGCAGTCCTTACTTGAATTAAAACAGATAACACACACTAATACAGCCATCACAGTTAACACCAGTTATCAGACAGATTCTACCCAAACCCAAAGTACACGGGGCTACATGACCGCGTTGTCGCAGTCCCTAAACTAAGGAACCATCCAGCCAACCAGACAGTTGCATTATTTCAACTAATACTGCAACTAAATAAGTGTGCATATCGTAAATACTTTCACCCATACTTTTAGACACAGATTTAATGGCCTAACTGTAATGGATGTGATGATGATCGCCTGACGATCAAAACTGGTCATCCAAGTATATTTATTAATTTCATGTAATATTTTTTCATGATTAGGGAATAATCCATCACAATTTGGTACATTTGAGTTGACCGACTGAAACACATCAAATTTTGATTATTAAGGCAACACTGAAAATGGTTTCAAACACCATTATGCATCTCATTATGTCAAAGCTTGGTAATCGAAATTTGAACTGGTCATGTTTTCGGCCCCTCAGTGGGGCCTTCTTGAGCTTGCTAATTAACACTAAGTTAACTTAAGTCAAGGTAAAAATAATCACAATATAAATTAACATAAATTATGAAATGCACGTCCTTACCATTTATATTAGGAAATATATGCATGCACTCAAATCCAACAAGATGTTCAGTAAAGAACATATAGCCTACTTTCTCCTAAATGTATGGGTATATTTATAACTAGGGCCCGGATGTTAATGCCGTAAAAAAGTTTGAAAAATGCACTTAAAATTTCTAAAATTGACTGTTATAAATGACCTAAAAATTCGAAAAATGCACTATAAAATGGAGAAAATGATCTTATAATAATAAACTCACTAATATTTCAAAAATGACATGTAAAGTTCAAACTGAAAAGTCAATGAAAATGGATTTCTAAATCTTCTTTCAGCAACTACTTTAGTTCCACACAGTTTGCAAAACAATATGCTTCCATCGGTAGAAAACACATTGTCACCAAATCCAGATACTACTTGTTTTAAATGCACTGACACACACTGTTTTATTTTAGGCATTATGAAAGCGGCAATGAGCGATATTTCACGCCGTGTACTATGCAGAACTGAGACAAGATTATACATCCCTTCCCCTTTCTACCCCGCCAGGTAACATTCCATTCCGCTAATAACTGGTTTGCGACGAAAACAAGAGCATCTGTATACCTACGGTACCGTTCTTCTGTATCCAACATATATATTTTTCCACTAATAGCAATACTGATTTTTTTCTTCAATATTTGAAATGATTTTTTTATCAGCTACTAGCTCCTTCTTAACTCTGAGAGACATAACTCCCTCATTTTATTTTTTATTTATTTTATCGTATGGCTTTTAGTGCCGGGAGTGTCCGAGGACATGTTCGGCTCGCCTGAGTCTGTAGCTGCTTCCAGCGGACACCCTAAAGGGTGAACTACAAGTTCCATTCAATTTCAAGAGGTTCCAACTTTCGCCACCAGATATCAATGATACCTAGCGGTGAACGTTGTAACTTTGATAGAGCGCTGTGACATGACTAAGTTGGAAAATAAGACATTAAAAGGCTGATTTCTCTGAAATATGACCAAAAAAATCTACCTAACTTAAAAAAAATGCTCTTAAAATGGAAAAAATAGCAAAAAATGCAAAAAGATGCAAAATAAAAATGACATATTTCCGGAGTTTCTATGTACTTCAGCATTGTTTTAGGCAGCTCAGTAAAAAGATGACATGTCATCAACATCCGGGCCCTATTTATAACTCTTTGTCCTTATCACCCCCTATTTTCTTCCTATTCGAAGTGCAAATTGGCACACTGGATTTAATCAGCGGCGTTCAAACCATAGTTTATAATTTACCCCAGCATTTTGCAATTTCATCAGTAAACCCTGCTTACAATATTTGAAACTTCGTTGGTCTAAACGTATCACTGGGAGAAACACATTTAACATACCTACTGCTCACCTAATTTTTAATCGCGCCTATCCTTGGGAGTGCGTTCTATCGGCATCGTGGGCATAGGTTCACTAACTGGCCGGTGTAGAGCGCAGCTCGCATCTAGTAGGCCGTGGACAGTTTCCACATACTTAAGTTCTACTGGTTGCTAGTAGATGTCTCTCGTGCAGATCCGTAGTAGAATTTATTTTTATTATATATATATATATATATATATATATATATATATATATATATATATATATATATATATATTCCATTGCAAAATGCACAATATAACGCTCAATTGTATAACGTCTCAGTACTCAACAATCAATCAATATAAAAACCTCTCCCTTCACCCCCTAGTAAACCCTAGTTACGCCACTGTTTTAACCACGTGCATTTTTATGTTATATTTCGCATGTCCCAGTAATGAGTATTACATTGTGTTGACCGACTGAAAAGTCATAACAACAATTATTAATAAGGGCAGCACTGAAACTATGGCTTCAAAACTCTCAATAAAGTATTGGAGTCACACTTTGTCTATGCCGAGAGAGACAGACACACACACACAGAGAGGGGGGGAAAGGCAGTTACTAAAAGGTTTGAGAACATGGTCTTGTGGCAGGCTTGACGTGAGATGGTAGTTTATTTGCGGTTGATACCAACACTCTGGTGACTCAGCCTCGCCATATAATCAAGAACTAATGACACGTAACCTTAGTTTATGAGCTGACCAACAAACTGTCAAATTAAAAGAAATTCCATGTCCTCAAGCTACAACTTCCTTTTATTTTTTTATTTATTCTTCACATCGTGTGTGTGTGTGCGCAGGATAATGATCTGGAATGCATCTGGCGGTCAGAGAAGTAAACTACAGGATTATGGCCATGTTTAGAATTTCTAAGAGTGCAATAAAATGTTGGTTTCGGTTTGAGAAGTATTTGTTCTAATGGTAAGAAGTTTCTTTTCTTTTACTGAATTAATATACTATTACAGGTAATCGTTTGTAAGAGGAGATTGGAATCAATTTGTGGCTGGGAATGATAGCGATTCGGTTCTACAGTAGACAGAAGCCTTTGTGTACATAAAATTCAATATTCTATATCAGGATCAAATTCTAAGGTGAATCACGATTAATATCTTTACGATTCAGGTACGTTCGATAGCTCTCATCTAAATTAGGTGTTTAACATGGCGCGCATTCTATCTTCGTTATTTCTGTCTTAGATTTATCATTATGGCCATAGGAAGAAAGAGGGAAAGTTAGTGAAGAGGTAACTCCATCGGTATCCTTACATTTTCAGTAGACTTGCGTTCTGCCATGACGTATGCTGGTTCGGTGTCCTCCATTCTTCCTTTCAAATATCTTAAAGGTATATGTCTCTTCTGTGACTGTGTAAACCGTCTCAATATCTCAAGAGTTTCGCGATCATCGTCTACTAATTCCAATTGGTTTATCTGCACACTTCCAGATGGGTTTCTACTAAAAATGTCAGAAAGTAAATTGTTCTTTCGAGGTCTATGAACAATATTGAGATCAAATTGCTGTAAATACCATGTCCACCGGACTAAACGGTCGCTTGAAACACCAGTTGTCAGCATGTACGGTATCCTCGAAAATAACCAGTAAACATAACTTGCTCGATGGATAAGTGATGAGTACCTGTCGAACAGTGGTTCGAATCCCGGCTAAGGAAGTCGGATTTTGAAAGGTAAAAAACATGATAATCCTCACCATTCCGGGGCTGTCATTATAGGAATTACTTGGTACTCCAAAAATGTATAAGGACCATTCATAAATTAAGTTTCCCTATTTTTAAATCATATATATTATTTCAGTAGTATAGATCCCTCCTGTGGCGCTCACAAGCGACTGCTCGTGACAAATGAGCATTGAAATGAAAGAGAATAGACATTATCAGTGACGAATTGCACTCTAATTTCATAAATATCTATAATTTCTTTAAAAAATTACTTTTAATAAAATGTACAAAGTGTGTGATTTTCAGATACTGTTGCTGTTAGGAAAATACGCTCCATAATTGCTGTTCACTTCACATTTTGACCGCTGTGACGCCTGTTTCATGTCATTTTAGATCTTTCCTTTATCATTTTGTATGGATTTCAGAAACAGTAAATCAAAGGAATGGTACTCAAATCGTATAATTTCATAAATATCGAATAACCGATGAGTGTTATGATGATCCAATCTTCAGTGTTTGCTTGGTTAAGTTAGGGAACGTAGAACTTGGAATTCTAACTGAAATGTAAATAGTGTTCTATAATCATTTGGTTGAAATAAAAACATAACAATCTTTCTCCTTAAGTCTCTCATTTTGAACCTATTGGGGAAAGTGTGGTTTATGAACATGCGAGATTTCTCGATTGGGTCCACTAGTCAAATAAAACATAGTTACATGAAAAACATTATTGGTTCCAGAAACAGCAACGTGTGAGCAATTTTTTCGACGAAATCACCACCTGAATTGAGACACATGTCATGTTGTGGGATCACCTTTTGTATTCCTGTTGTAAAATGTATTAAGGTATATAATAATATTTAACCGGGAGGCCGCCAGTTCATAAATAGGATATTATGAACGATATTTTGATAGAGAACACAAGAACACTTTCATCTCAAGGGGTGGTGTGTTTTGAACACCAACCAGGACACTTCAGTGAACAAGGCAGGTTTATATATGCTATAACACAACTATAATTCATTGGAATGCCACTTACTATTTTTTAGAATAAAGGGATGATATTTAAGTCGTAACATTAACGCTGTCAAAATAAGATATAATTTCTAATTTATAGCACCAATCGATTTCTCATTTATTCAAGTTTTATTTCTTTGGAGGAGCTATATAAGAAGCTGTAGTAATACAACCAATACGACATAGTAAAGAAAACAGAATAACTCAAATTATATCTTTCTTCACGATTATGTCTCATACAATATCTTTTTATATGACCAAATAACCTATAACCACTCCTTCCTTCTTTTACATCCATTTGTTGCCTCCTCTATTGTCTCATTCATCTTTCTGGAATCCCCAGAGTTGAAACTCCCGCTCGACCAGCTCCTCCTCTATGGTACACCAAGCCTAGCACTCCCACATACCAAGTTCAAGACTCCACCACACAAGCGCTCCAAAACATCCACACAGCTTCATGAAATGTTACAGTGTGTCGTAGTAGTCAGCCACCTGTGAATGTAACCAGCGTGTGATATTCCTCTTCAGCTCTTCGTCAGTGTGAAAATGCTGACCGGAGGGCAGGAATTTCTTGAGGTACAAGAAAAGATGGAAATCACTGGGAACAAGATCAGGACAAAAACTGTTTTACAGGAATTCTAGTGGGAGCTGTTTGATGATTCACCTTATTGTCCACCACAAAGTCAGTGGAGACAGGGGAAACAGACCCAGCTCAGGAATCCCTCGGTGCCGACAAGTCCTGAGCTTACCAGCCGCGATCCGTTGAGGCTGTAGCACTATCCCGAGTGCAACATAAGTGGTGGACTTAACATCTTTGTGCAGGAGGTAGGAGATAACATAAAAAGAAGAGAACCACTCGATGAATGACAGTATCAGGAAATACGAGACAAGGGCTAATTAAGGTGGGAAATTGAAATACATCCTAGACCTCGAATAGCCTAATACTGTCGGGTAGGAAGATAACAAGAGTTGACCAAGGAAGGTCCACTTTCCAGCTTATATCTCATTGTTTTGTTATTTATTGTCGGGAAGGTGAGAATAAATATCTTATATTTCCAAGAATCCTGCAGTATATTCTATATAAACAAAGTTAATTAAACGGGCTAGAGTGTGAAAATCACCTCTGACATCCTTGGTTTTATTGAATTTGAATAATTAACATATTGAGAGCAAATATTGCCTAAAAGTGTGAAGTTCTCGGATATAATTTGATAACGTATCATTATGTAAAATGTTTACATTCTCGTTACAATCAGAATTTCTACTAACAATTAGGCATTAATTCTAAGCTTTGCACAGTTTATGTAAACTTTTTCTACACTTTAAACTAATGAACCTATTTAAAAACCCATTCTACCTTCTTTTTATTTTGTTTTTTTATTTTATTTTTAGCGTATGGCTTTTAGTGCCGGGAGTGGCCGAGGACATGTTTGGATCGCCAGAGTTTGTAGCTGCTTCTATGTGGACTCCCATGGGGTGAGCTACAAGTACCGTCACGTGTGGAGTGTTCTCTGGGGAGGAAAGTGTGTATGTAAGGACAAGGAATTAGAAGGTAGCGGCTTCAAGATTGCTCGCCTCCCGGATGAGAGCGACTGCCTTCAGCCACGCCGTAACGACCACGGCTAACTCACCCAGTATACCACTAATTAAAAACCAAAAAAAAATGCATAAACATTAACCATTTTGAAAATGGTAACAATTATTATCCGTGTTGACTGATTGTGATATGAAATTGAAATCCGCCTTGTTAAATACTGTGTTTCACAAGGCGTATTTAAATGTCTTATTAAAAACCTAAAGAAAAACTATTATATGTTTTTGAAAACCTAAAATGACAATTTTAAAAACCTAACAAGAAGTTCCGTGAAGAACTATACAGCCTACTTTTCATGCCAATGATTATTCTACAGTATATGAACGTATTTAGAATAATGACGAAATTAAGTTGGTAATATCGAAATATCTAATTAGTTCAAAATATACCTGGTAAAATGTAGCCTAATAGAGCACTACAGTTGGCAGCCCTGGTGACTGAATATATTCTTAGTTCCACCTCTTAAGGTACAGAATACAAAATTTGGTTGAAGTCCAATGGACGTTACATGCAGTTAGACACTGGATCTAACAGCACGCGTAAAAGCATGTTGCCAGCAATGTCATCCGTGTGCTGGTCAGAAATAATCTGAAATATTATGATATCTGTTGTGCCAATTTTGGATGAAATACGTTTGTTAGTACAGAAGTTACATGTATTTTAAAATTGGACATATCAGCAGGCATAGAATCATGTTGGCAGCACTGCCTTGTATTAATTACTCCAAATTAATCTAGAATGTCAGGCGCTATACGTGTGCAAAGTATAGAGCTGTTGGCTTGCATACTTTCTGATATATTGATATTAGGGTAAAAAAATATAGACAGCATTTATTAACAGTTGGCAGCCCTGATTGCTCTTAACAATACTTATAGTCATATCTGTTATGGTACACATAGCACATACGAAATTTGGTTGAAATTCGACTGATAGTATAGAAGTTAGATGTATTTAAAAATTGTTATTATCAGCAGGCTTATAATCATGTTGGTAGAACTGACGTATATAAGTTACTCCAAATTAATCTAAAATGTCAGAATATACGTGTGCATAGTTTAAAGCTGTTGGCTTGCATACTTTCTGATATATTGGTATTTGGAAAAAAAAATAGAGAGAGCAATTATTAACAGTTGGCAGCCCTGGTGGCTCGTAAGAATACGCCTAATCATATCCCTTTATGTACAGATATTACATACAAAATTTGCTTGAAATCCAATTGATAGTGTAGAAGTTAT
The DNA here is from genome assembly GCA_946902985.2 of Meconema thalassinum. Classification (NCBI taxonomy): domain Eukaryota; kingdom Metazoa; phylum Arthropoda; class Insecta; order Orthoptera; family Tettigoniidae; genus Meconema; species Meconema thalassinum. Next base: position 613,965,177 of record OX336388.2, read on the forward strand.
ATGCATTTAAACATTGGACCTATCAGGAGGCTTAAAATTATTTTGGTAACACTGTCATGGTTGGCCTCCTGGAAATTAAACTGAAATAGTATTATCTACATGCGTGCCAATTTTGGAATAGCTCCCATGTATACCTTGCAAGATATCCAACATGGAGCTCAAATTTCTAGTGCGTTTTTTCAGCAGTTGGTAGCACTGATATCATTTTCAAATATGGACGTGAGATATTCCGGTGCACATCTTTACTCATACTAAATTTGGTTTTGATTGCTGCAGCCGTTTAGGAGTTGATAGGGGGGGACACACACACAGCCAGACAGACAGACAGAAGGACAGACAGACAGACAGACAGACAGACACACATTTGCCCGATCTCATAAGACTACTTTTTCCTCATTTTTGCAAAATGTGAAAAGTAGGCTAAAAATCTGGTCCCTAGTCATAAGGAAAGTGTCTTGTTTAGTCCTGTTCCCATTAAAATAACCCATAGGCTATTTGTGTATTGGTGGATGAATTCCTTTCTCTTATTATAAGCACTAGAATTATTTAACCTCGCTGGATTATTTGACAATTTTAAAGGCCATGTGATGAATGCCACATTCTTGAGTAAAATGTGCTGTTGTCGTGTATTACATAATCACGCAAGGTCAGCAGCTCCCAGGCGCTGACTAAACCAATATCTAAGCGTCCTCGTCTTCTGCTGTCGTGGCCACATTATAATAATAGACAAGTGGGGTATCGATCCGACTCGTTAATATGGATATGAGAAATATCTTCTCCACATTTCACCTTCCGTCGGGCGCAATATTAAATATAGGGGCAGTGGGTGCAATTAGCCTGTGAGAGATACTTAAAGAAATGTGAATAAATTGATAATTTATAATATTTGCTGAAAAAAACTTCTATAATACTTTAATGTTTTTTCCCCTTTAAAAGGTAACATACTGCATAAGGAGCGAAAGCAATAACGATTTTAATAATATAACTGTGCCTGTCATAAATTTTAGAATTTTTCTTTCTTTAAAGTTAGTGTTAAACCTTCAGCTACTCACTGAAACCTTTGCGGCTTTAATTAGTCCTTTTGTGAAACGTTAAAAGTATTTTTTGAGTTTGCTCAGAATAAAAATGAAATAATAACGATTAATTATTTAATAATATAGAAATGTGTGAGATTCAAACGGTGAAGGTCAGCACAAAGCAAAGAACAAATTTTGAAACACTGATAAAAATAGTTGTATTTTTTTAGTTGGTTTATCCTCCAGGGTTGGCTTTTCCCTCGGACACAGCTAGGGATCCCACCATTACCGCCTCTAGGGGCAGTGTCCTGGTGCTTGAAACATCGAGTCGGGGGATACAACTGGAGGTGGGACGAGCACATCGCCCAGATGGCCTCATATGCCTTATGAGGGATGGAAAGGGATGGAAAGATTGGGAGGGATAGGCAAGGAAGAGGGAAGGAGGCATCCGTGGCCTTACGTTAGGTACCATCCCTGCATTTGCTCGTAGACGAAGTGGGGAAACCACGGAAAACCACTCCTGTTGGCAATCAACGGTTTAAAATATAGGTTGGTAATTCGTAGGGTTAATGACCATGAAAACTAATATATCATCATTTAGAAATAAATTATGTTCAAATTATCCAATAACTCTAACTACCCCGAGAACTAACATCTGGCTATCGTCTTAATATTTCCGATTAATTGATATGTTGCTGTCAGACTGACCATCTCACAAAAGAATGAAAGGAAGCATTGGGAATGTAGGCCTATTACAGGGTTCTATGGAAATCTTGGACAGAGCACCGAACAAATACTACTAATCTAGAGGAGCTTCAAGTGGAATAAGAGGCTCATGGGAAGAATAGACAATGCCTATCTGAGATACTTCGGGCACATATCACGAAGATGGGCTGCTGTAACAAAATCCACTCATGCATTATCTCCGAGACACCTATAAGGCATACAATCATGGAAATGATAATGACTTTCTGACTTCTGAGGGTCTCTGAATCCTTGAAATGCTTTGTACATTTCGGCATCGGTAGTTGTAGAGGATAAACTCATTCTCCTCCTTCCCCGCACGTTTACATTTGCAATCATTTTTAAACTCTTCAGCGTTCAAAATTATGCGAAACACATAAATTCTTAATGAAACAAACAAAAGGTAAACATGATACATAACTCAGAGCGTGTTCTCTTATAGTAACGTATTGATGACGCTACTGACCTGGTATGTGTAGATGAACAAACAACACGCAACTTGGGGCTCGTATTCTTGTAACAAGGTAGTAGATAGTTAGTTATTGTTGTTTTAAGGGGCGGAACTATGAGTTCATCTGCCCATCTTGAAACAATGTATAGATGATGCTACTGACCTAGTATGCAAAGATAAACAAACAACACGTAACAAGGAGCTTGTATTCTTATAAAAAGGTAGGCTATAGATGACGCTACTGACCTAGTATACATAGATGAACAAACAACACGTAACTAAGAGCTTGCGTTCTTGTTGCAAGGTATCGATGACGCTACTGACCCAGTATTCATAGATGACCAAACAACACCTAACTAGGAGCTTGTATTCTTGTATGAAGGTATAGATGACGTTACTTACTTAGGACGCATAGACGAGCAAACAACACGTAACTAACAGCTTGCAGCAACGTATAGATGGCGCTACTGACCTAGGATACATATGACGAATATTTGTTGCCATGGTTACTATGGTGTCGGGAAATTAGATGGTGCTAATTTCTAGATTGACCACCAGCCCAGAATCATGAAAATCCACAGCCTGTTTCCAGTCTCCGACTGGAATGAATGAATCCCCCATCTAGCGATGACTGTGCCGGCTGCCGAGGCCTGACGCACTCCTCTGGGGCAATAAGTAACTGAATGACAGATCAAATGAAATGATAGTGGAGAGTGTTGCTGGAATGAAATTTTGACAGGGAAAACCGGAGTACCCGGAGAAAAACCTGACTGCCTCCGTTTTGTCCAACATTTGAACCACGGACCCAGCGGTGAGAGGATGGCGTCCTGCCGCCTAAGCCACGGAGGCTCACCCCAGAATCATATCCATGTTAAAAATGGTGATGTACGGGAGAGTAGAAGATAGGCGACCACAGAGTAGATGTCCAAGCAGATGGACTGACCAAAGTGAAGATCTTCATCCCGTGAGGCGACACACCTGGTACAGGACTGGAGAGAACGGCGTTTATTCTCCAATAACACTTGACATGCCACTACACCAGTGTTAGTTAGTTATTTATGTTTTAAGGGGCAGAACTACGAGGTCATCTGCCCCAAACCACTACACTCTGTCAATGGTATATGAAGAAGAATTAAAGTGAAGTGTCTTTCTGGCAATCGAAATGTTTAGAGGATCAATATGAGTTTCCATTGTTGTCTTTAAGTCCACGTGTTAAACATGAATCATTTAAGCTAGCTGTCAAAGTAGCCATTATTCCGCTAATATGGGTGGCTAAGGGAGCCGACCTCCAGCGAGGCAGTTCTCTAAAATTCTTGTGGTAGCAGTTACATTCCTCCGTCTTGAGGCCCAGTTCTAGGAAACATATTTTCCATCTAATGGCTCTTTTCTCTCGCCGTCGGCTCTCTGTTCTCAAGAAGCAATATAGTCGTGAGACCCAGCTATCACTTACATGCACAGCTTTTTCCTCCATGTTTTTCTTAGAAAGGAAAGATTGGATTAATAATTACATTCTATTTCAAGGGTAACCAACTTGCCTTGTGAGGGATCGACATGTCTCTCCTTAAAACTGCTTACGATGACTGTATCTACTTATAGTCCACACCACCTTAAATATTTTCATTGAGTTTTCAACTTGTTAATCAATTATCAATAAGGCAGCACCGAAAAATGGATTCAAAGTTATCTTTGGCTCAATGTCAGTCAGGCGAATCGAAAAGCCAAAATATTCATATATTTTATTGACATGCCATTTTTTTCAGTTTTTCTTACGTTTGTTCCAATAATTGGAATTGCATTGTGTTGACCGACTTAAAATGTTTGTTATACCAATTATACAAGTCGACATGAATTTAGAGTTTGAGTTCTGTATGTCTGATTTTGATTTGTCTTGCTTCCAAATTTTATTACTCTGTGCGTTCACTACTTTGGGATCCAACATTCCCACTAGCTTCGAAGATTACCGTATACAAAATCTACTTTCCACCAATTCTAACATATGGAATTGAACAGCAACACTAACAGCCGTCTACACGCTGCTGAAATTAAGTTCCTTCGTTCCTGCTTACAAAGGACAAGGAAGGATAAAATAAGCAATGTTTATATCCAAGAAGGGCTTGGATTGGAAAGAAGCCTTTTGGAATTAATGGAACTCGACCGACTACGGTGGTATGGCCATATGAAATGAATGGTTCCAGAAAGAACTCCTAGAGCTTATTTTGAAAGGGTAGTTCCTGGCAAAAGACCCCGAGGACGACCTCGAGATTTATGGTTGAAACAAGTTTCAAAGGATGTAGAGAAGAGAGATGTAAACTGGCATACTATATACGAAGATCAGCTATGGATGGATAAAACAAATTGGAAGACAATGTTGCACTACCGCACCCGGCTTGCTGGACCGAAGACCTGATAATGATGATGATGATGCCTAACTAATGAAATAAAATAGTACATTATGCAACGAGCCTATAATGGCAATAATTAAGACACGAGTTAATTTCCATACAAGTGTCTTATTTACCATTATAGGCGAGTTGCATACGACTGTTTATGTTCGACGATAATTATTATAACTATTTTATGTTCGAACATAAATAATCATAAATATCTGTCGAGATTTCACCAGTTTTATGTACTGAACAGAGCGCATGGGACGCACAGAATACCTTGTATTTGACCATGGCCTCCTCGATTACCACACTATGACACTAGGCCACGCAGTGAAATTTAAATTAGAAGGCCTTGGAACTCAGCGCAGGTGCGATGCTGTCCTCACCTAATTGGTCAAACAACGGTTTCTTGAGCTCTGATTGGTGGGAGAAACTTTTTCATAATGAAAAATAGTGTTATAATGACCCTCATTTTGGCACCGTTTTCTGAGATATAATATTTACATTTCGACATCGTCGAATATAAAATAGTTTTACCTAATAAACTATAAAAAAAGAGGACACCACGAACTATACCTCAGATTGGATAAAATCTCAGATACCATCCCTAAAAGAAGGGCCATGTTCTTTGGTCTTACATGCAGAATTGATCCAGGTAGATTAATTCTTTGCGACCAGGAAAACCAAAGTTCGCTGGTATCAGGAGGTGAAGAAGTACCTAGAAGAAATGGCAACATCTGAAGCTGAAATCAGCAACAGGGAAACATACAAAGTCAAAATTAAGAATTTCACCGGTTTTAAGATTCATCCTACGTCCTGGATCCAGGCACCATGAACTGAAGAAAGGAGGAGATGAAGAGAGATAGAATGAAGGAGTTGTGGGAAAAATAAAGATCCAGAAGCATCTGAAATCAAATTAAAGTGGTCATCAGTTGGCCAAGACGACTGAAGAAGAAAATTAAGAAGAAAGTTTGCTTTTGTAGCCACCACAACGAAAGTTCAAATTTGAAGGAAAATCTCTATTTGTAAAGTTCAAACGAAAACAAACGATAATTTATATATTTACATCACGTTTATTTACAAAACAGAGTTACAAATTTTAAAAAACTCAATACAAACAAGCATTAAAAATGAATATTTTTGGTACTTCTTCTGTGTGGGTACGAACTTTCTCGTGTTATCCTCCAAATATAATCACCCATCATGTTCTCACTATCTTGTCCTTGATAACGTTGCTCAAAGTCCATCACGTCTTGGTGAAAACGTTCTTCTTACTCTTCTGAATATGCCCCCAAATTATCATTAAATTGGTCCAAGTGAGCATGTAACATGTACTTTAAGGGACATTGTGCAACCCATGGGTTTAAAGTTCTCAAGCACAGTGGAAATGTGCTCGTTGTAATTCTCAGCTGTCTTATTTCCAAGGAAGCCCTGGATCACTGCTTTATGGCTGTGCCATGCTTGTTTCTCGTGGGTGTTAAGTAACTGTGGAAATTCTTCCCTGGGCATTAGTTACTTTATTTGAGGACCGACGAAAATACCAGCTTTAATTTTTGATTCTGAAAATTTAGGGATAGAAAGATTTTTATCATTTCAAATGATCTTGTCGACTTCATCTTTTTGCTTAGGTCTCCCGTTATGCGTCACGGTTACGGCGTGTATGACGTCATCATGTTGTTCAGTGCATATGCACCGAGTCTGAGTTAACTCCTGGGGTCTGGCGTTATGCGAACGGAGACGGCGAGTGCGTGACGTCATGCAGCACCCGCGCGGGAAGCCTAAGTTAAAGGATAATGGAGTCTGTTGAGTCTGAGTTTACTCCAGAGGTCTGGCGTTATGCGAACGGAGACGGCGAGTGCGTGACGTCATGCAGTCCCCGCGCGGAAAGCCTAAGTTAAAGGATAATGGAGTCTGTTGAGTCTGAGTTTACTCCAGAGGTCTGGCGTTATGCGAACGGAGACGGCGAGTGCGTGACGTCAGGCAGTCCCCGCGCGGAAAGCCTAAGTTAAAGGGTAACGGAGTCTGTTGAGTCTGAGTTTTCTCCAGAGGTCTGGCGTTATGCGAACGGAGACGGCGAGTGCGTGACGTCAGGCAGTCCCCGCGCGGAAAGCCTAAGTTAAAGGGTAACGGAGTCTGTTGAGTCTGAGTTTACTCCTGGGGTCTGGCGTTATGCGATACGGAGACGGCGAGTGCGTAACGTCATGCAGCAGAGTGCAAAGAGTCCTGGGGCTTCGAGCTAACCGAGAAGTCCTCCTGAGCCTTTCTAACATGTGTAGCATTTGTAGCATGCGTCATTTGAAATGATATAAAGTCTAGTCTTTCAGACTGATTGTATCTTTTTAATATTGAAAAGATTGACGAAGAGCCTTTAGAAAGTGCTCCGTGAATCCTAATTTTATATGTAACGTTATTTTACATTACATAAAATACAAAAGCAGAATTTATTAATGATGAATGACGGTTTTGGTTACTGCTCGATATACCGTAGACAGTCAGAATATATGCATTTTTGTCCACTCGTGTTTAAATACACCAGTACCAATTAAAAGTAACAACTGCAAACCAACTACACCATTATGAGTCATTGTTAGTCAGCAACAATAAATAGACTTAAGTTTTCATTCCCCCACCGTTGGTATTCCTAGAGTATTCTTTTAATCCACCCAGCTCGGCTTCACCCAAAGACTCTGAGAGGGATTATTTCTCTTCAGTCACAAGGACAGTGTCTTGGAGCTGAACACACTTTGTCAGCAGAAACAACTGAGGTTGGTGACAACCCGCCGGGATAGGCGACCGCAAATTCGGGTCTAATTACGCAAGGGTCTGGAAAGGAGTTTCGGAAGGAAGGTGACCGTGGACCCGTTGAAAGGAACCATCCCGGTATTTAGGCTACCTGGAGGTGAATATGGGATACCACGAAAACCATCTTCAGGACGGTCAAGGTGGGATTCGAACCCACGCTCTCCCGATACCAGCGAGGCACGAGCTTGTGCACTAGCGCTCTCGGCCACCGTGGCCGGTTTAAGGTTAATTATACTCCAGGAGGTATTTTAGTGATTTGCAAAAAACAGACACTACTTCAGACACCACAGTAACATGGGTTATCAGATTTATTTCTTCTTCTTCTTCTTCTTCTTCGTTTGGGCCTACTGAGGACCACGGGGCTCGTATCTCCTCGTCGCTTTGGCTTTTCTCTTCTTCCAGCACATTTTCATCATCTGACTATGAGCCAGCTTTCTTTCCTCCGTCCATGGTGGTTTGCTGACTCCGGTATTCTTCCTAGCTGTCAGTGATACAGAAAAAACTCCCTGTCGGATGGCTTGCCGGAATTGTTGGCGGTCCTGTATGGTATTAAGTGGGATCCCTAGGTGGTCTAAATCCGTCCTGACCGTAGAGATCCACTTGGTCCTAGAGTCATTCCCTCTTCCTGCCTTCGGCCGATAGCCTAGATGTTAGGCCCCTTAAAACAACAATTATCATCATCATCATCACCTCTTCCTGCCACTGTGAAGAACTTACTGGTGAGCCGGCAAGGGATCATGCGGGTCAAGTGTCCATAGAAGGCCAGGCGCCTTTTTCTTATACAAGTCACAATGTCTTCTTGATGGCTGTAAAGGTCATCATTGTGCCGAATTCTGTAGGTGCCTCCCTCTTCCCGTATAGGTCCTAGTATCTTCCGCAGGATCATCCTCTCCTTGAGTTCAAGTTTCCTGAGTGGGCCTTTCCTGGCCATCACGAGGCACTCAGAGGCGTACAGAACAGATGGTTTTACTACTGAATTGTAGTGTCTGAGTTTGAGGTTTTTGGAGAGGAACTTTGATGCATAGATGTTGCGGCAGGAATGGTAGGCCCACTCGAACTTGGTGCACCTGGTGTCTATGGCCAGATTCTCACTCTGGTTTGCCGAGATCCACTCTCCTAGGTACTTGACTGCAGGGAATTTTCGGATGGTGACCCCCTCAAGTGGAATTGTGGACGGGGCTTCCTTGATGTTAGTCATGAATTCAGTCTTCCCAATGTTGATCTTCAGGCCATCCCGAACCGTTAGATCGTGAAGAATCTGTAGGTGGTGAGTAGCTTCCTCTATAGTGCTGGTCAGTATGGCGAGGTCGTCGGCAAAGGCCAGGCATGACACATGAAGATTATCTTTCGTGTATCCAAGCTACAGACCAGTCCTTGGTGTTAGTCGCACCATCCATTCCCTTATGATCTTCTCCAGGATGCAATTGAAGAGGATGCAGGAGAGTCCATCGCCCTGTCTAACTCCCGTCTTGATGGGGAAGCTCTCGGATAGTTCACCTCTGAACTTGACTTTAGATGTTGTGTTTGTCAAGGTGGCCTGGACTAGTTTAAGTTCTTTTTTCATAAAGACCAAATTCTCGCAACGTGGAGAAAAGACTCTCTCTGTCCACCGAGTCGTATGTCTTCTGGAAATCCACTAAGACAACTACCCAGGGTTGTCTCCCACGACTCTTATATGTGAGGATGGTCTTGAGGTTTTGTATCTGCTCTGGACAAGATCGATTGTTACGAAAGCCGGCCTGATATTCCCCTAATTGAGAGTCTAGTTGGTTGGTGAATCTAGATAACAGAGCTTTCAAAAGAACCTTGTAGGTAACCTGCAATAAGGAGATACCTCGGTAATTGTTGAGGTCAGTCTTGCTTCCCTTCTTGTGTAACGGGTGAATTACTGCTGATGTCCACCCTTCCGGTAGGGTCTCTGTTGTCCATATGTCTTGTATGATCTGTTGGATGCTCAGCAAGGACTGTTCATCTGCGCATTTCCACATCTCTGCTACTATTCCATCTTCACCCGAGGATTTATTATTTTTCAGGCTGTTGATTATACTCTCTATTTCCTCTCTGTCAGGCGTTTGAGAATCAGGATTCCTGATAGATGGTTCATGGAAGATTAATCTTTCACTAGGTTCTTCAGTGTTGAGGAGCTTCTGGAAATAATCTGCAAGAACGGTGGTACAATCCTTGTTATTTAGTTGGATCTTGCCGTCTGGTCCACGAAGAAGTAAGGTAGGGGCAGTGTACTGGGTCGTCTGTTTCTTAAGTCCCTTGTACAGGTCTCTGGAGTTGTGTCTCTTGAAGTCCTCTTCTGCCTGTTGTAGCAGGGTGCGTAGGTAATTCCTTTTAGCTCCACGTACAGTGTTCGCTGTTGCCTTTCTTTGCGTGATGAAAGCCTCAAGGTTGAAATCAATTTTGTACTGGTTCCACCTGATCCAGGCTTGACGTCTTCCTTCTATGGCCTTATCGCAATCTCTAGTCCACCAAGGGTGTTTTCCTTTATTGGACGTAGCGGGAATAGTGTCGTGAGTGGCATCCAGTAACGCTTTCTGGAGGGCCGTCCAACCTTCTTTCTGTGTATTCATCCGAAGGATTTGTTGGAAGTTACAGTTTTCATCACGTAGGCGTTGAGTATTGAACCGAGGTATTCTAGAGCTCCTTGGTGGTTTTGCAACTTTTCTCAAGGGTTGAAAATTAGCTTTGACTAGTGAAAGGTAATGGTCAGAGTCTATATTGGCTCCTCTCAGTACTTTGACGTTCTGTATCTCCCTGTGATATAGTCTGTCTATAGCCACATGATCAAGCTGAAATTCACCTAGCAAAGGATTTGGCCTTCTCAAAGTCTTGGTTTTCCCAGGTAGTCGCTTGAAGACTGTTGATTTAAGGACCAAGTGGTACTTGTCACAGAGTTCTATAAGGCGCTCACCGTTTCTATTTGTTCTCTTGTGGGCTGGGTAGAGACCTACTATCCTTCGGTATTTCTGTTCCCTGCCGACTTGGGCATTGAAGTCCCCCATGAGTATATTTGAGTGGTTATGTGGAATCTTGCCTAGTATTTCTTCTAGGGAGTCCCAGAAGTGTTCCACTAATTCCAGGTCTTTCCGGTTGGTGTCATTTTTGGGTGCGTGGAAGGTCACAATGGTATAGGTTCTGTTACGAGATCTGAATGATAGTGAGGAGGTCCTTCCGCTAGATGAAGTAAAATCCAAAATGTGGTCAACCATACTGTGATGTACGGCAAAACCTGTGCCCAGGTGAGGGACTGTCCTCATCACTCTTTCACCCGGTTTTCCCTTGTAGATCCTTTACGCATCTGACTCAAATGCATCCTCGTCCATAAACCGAGTCTCTTAGAGCGCTGCTATCTTTATTTTGTACTTGTCGAGCACTTCAAGTGTTTGCTTTAGCTTACCAACCTTAAGAAGGTAGTTAATGTTGATTGTAGCTAGGTAGGTGAGGTTTCTCTTATTCTTCTCTTGTTTGTGTAAAGGTAATAGGGTTGGAAAACATGAAAGTGCAGGTTCCCCAGACTCCGAAGACCTGCATGTCCCATCCTGAGTAGGGGTGGATTGGGTACCACCTGGGGTAGATTTCCTGAGTGAAAGTTTATTCGTGCTTCGAGTTCTACGAGAATTGTAGAGGAATGGTTACCTAAAAGGTAACGAGTTTTTAACTATCAAGGTAGTAAGCCTTGGAGCCCTCAGCACTGATCAGCTCACCGACCCAGCTTCCCGCTGGGATAAAGGACCCAACCTTTCACTGGTTGCTCGGTTTAACAGGAGCACCTCGTGTAGGTTACGTGCTGAAGTTAAAGTGAAAGAGGCTAGTTGGGTTATCTTGCTGAACCCAATATATGACGCATTTCACTCCCATTTGCCAGAGTCTCAACGACTCCTCCCAGGTCAATTCCTGAGACCCATTTATTTTATTTATTTATTTTATTTATTTAGCGTATGGCTTTTAGTGCCGGGTTTGTCCGAGGACATGTTCGGCTCGCCAGAGGCTGTAGCTGCTGCAAGCGGACACCGATGGGGTCAGCTACAAGTTCCGTTCAATTACAAGTAGTTCCAACTTTCGCTACCAGATGTCACTGACTCGTAGTGGTGAACGTTGGAACTATGATAGGGCGTTTCAACGAAATCCAACCTAGAAATTTAGCTTCACACAAGTTAAGTTAGTGAAAGGATCTTTTACATGCCATAAATCTATGACATGGGACCGCCGCGCCGGCTTTACTTCCCCTCCGAAGGAAGGCATACTGAAGGATTTTAACGCTCTTACAAAATCCGACAACTTCGGCCGGGTTTGAGCCAGCGATCTTGGGCACAGCAGTTCAGCATGCTACCAACTACGACACCGAAGCCGCTAGGTTATCAGATAAACTTGCCTCACACAATGTCCAAGAACCCCAAAATGAAACAACACCACCTGTCTTCTGAGGGGACAAAACATTTTACTGGGAATTGTCTTAGCAATGACAACCTTCGTCAAGAACTGTGCTGTGGTATAAACTTGTCAAAGCCTAAAACGCGCACTTGTGGCCGCCTGGCTGGTGTGCTCGAGAGAAGACGAGCTCCGTTACAGCCAATCCCAGGTTTACGGCTCTAAGTGGTTGAGATCTTTCTCTCCGTGTGTGTGTGTTAACTTGCCATATACTTAGGCATAACCATTAAAAACACATTACAGCTCACTTTTAATGGTCGTATTATAGGGATGAGGCATAGCGCAGTCAAGTACGTCTCATTCGCCCTGTTTTCCTCGCAAGCGGATGTGACCGGGAACCGCGGCACAAATGCCATAATGATAGATAAGAAGGCAACCAATTGTTTACATAAATATTTTATGTCTTTAAAAGGAAAAGCTATATTTTGTTATTGTTTTTCACGGTAGTACTATTATTGATCGTAATTTAGTTTTCGCGAAAACGTGATGAAGGCTATTAAAATGTGTCAGGGAATATAGCAATTTCCTTTATTTAGAATCTAATAATTTCTCCAATTTTACGATTCCAGACCTTGCGAATAACTTCTTCTGTGAAATGTTAATGTATAGGTTGTTGCTCCTTTATTTAAATCAAACTGAACCAACTCATTACGCTTGTTGTAATTGTTGTTGATTTATTCTGGACAGGAATGCCAATCTGATCCTGCTCGAAATTCCGTCTGTCAAGAATTGTTTGTTGTTCTTCAGTGTTTTGGACATCGTGGTTATTTATCCCCATGTGTGGAATTTTATCTGATAACCTATGTTGTTGTGATAGCTGTATTCCTGTGTATGTGCTAGTAATTCAGGTAAGGATTGGGAAGAAGGCAACCGTGGTTAGGTCAGGAACCTACCCGCAATTTGCCTGGAGTAGAAGTGGGAAAAAATGGAAATTATTTCCAGCATGGCTGAGATGGGAATTGAACCCACTCTCTTTTCCGGAGCGGCTTCGGTGGCGTAGTTGGTAGCATGCTGAGCTTCTATGCGCAAGATCGCGGGTTCAAACCCAGCCGGAGTCGTCGGGTTTTTAAGAGCGTTAAAAATCCCTCAGTGTGCCTTCCTTCGGAGGGGAAGTAAAGCCGGCGGTCCCATGTCATAGATTTATGGCATGTTAAAGAACCTTCCACTAATTTCACCTGTACCAAGCTAAATTATAATATAGGTTAAGAATGTAAACAACGCTCTTAGGTTCCTACGTTCGTTGCCAGGAGCCGACTGCGGTGGCGTCTAGCAGCTAAGTTCTGAACTAGTAGTCATTGACAGTGGCGTTTGGCGGCAAAATTAGTAACTATTTGAAAAATTCAAAGTCTGCAGTCCTTACTTGAATTTAAAAAAACAGATAACACACACTAATACAGTCATCACAATTAACACCGGTTATCAGACAAATTCTACACACACCCAAAGTACACGGGGCTACATGTCCGTGTTGTCAAAGCCCCTAAACTGAGGAACCAACCAACCATCCATCTCTTCTCAGGTTTGCCTTACGAGAATGATAATTATTGAGTTATGGGTTTTATGTTCCATTTAACTACTATGACTTTTAGAGACTCCAGGGTGCTGGAAGTTTGCCCCAAAGGGGATCTTTAACCTGCCAGTAAATCTACTGACACGGCTCCATCTCATTTAAGCACCCTCAAATGCCAACCGACTGCGCCGAGTTTCATCCCGCTATCATGGGCTCAGCAGGCAAGAACGTTACCACTGAGCCACGCAGCCAGTTCCACGAGACTGTGTTGTCCCTGTTCCAGCCTTCAGACCTGAATTAAATTACTTGGCTGATCCGGGAATCGAGCCAGGCCTTCCGGAGTGACAGCCAAGAACGCTAGCCGCTACACCAGGAAGTGGACTGTCAGAATCGTGGCTCCCTTGGTAGCCAATACATACCGAGGATCGGAACGGAGAGACCTCCGCAGATGATCAATTTCAAGTAGTTCCTACTTTTGCCACCAAATGCTACCATCAACGACTCCAAGCTGTGAACTTGGCTACTATACTCTGTGAGCTACCAGACTGGGATTGACAGTTCTCGCCTCGCCATGTGGTCTGAGAACGAGGTTGCCAAACTGTACAAGCTAGAGATACAGTTGACAAGGCACTGGAGCACGTGGGCTGTAATATTGCAACGCCGAGTATCATGAAATCAACTATGCGATCATGGATTGGTCTAGAGGCAGAGGGGTGATGACTGACGTTTAATTTCCTGCTAAATATCAATCCTGTACCGGGTGAGTTAGCCGTGGTCGTTACGGCATGACTGCTGGCAGTCGCTCACATCCGGGAGGCGAGGAGGTTCAAATCCCCCCGCCGGCAACCTTTCAGATAGTCTTCTGTGGTTTCCCATCTTCCTTCCAGGCAAATGCCTGGGTTGGTCCCTAACTATAGGCCACAGCCGCTACCTTCCAACTCCTCGTCCTTCCCTTCCAACTTCCCTCCCCAACGGTACTTGTAGCTCACCCCTTGGGTGTCCGTCTCGAAGCAGCTACAAAAACTGGCGAGCCGAACATGTCATCGGACACTCCCGGCACTCAAAGCCATACGCTAAAAAAAACAATCCTATTCAGGCAGCTCACAGAGTATAGATACCACCGCAACCAGCACCTGGTGGTGAACGTAGGAACTAATAGAACGTTTATCAAATCTAACCTACAAATTTAGCCTCACACAATTCAAGAGCTGGGAGGAGAAAGGGCGAATCTGCAATAAGATTACATACAATATTCGCCCTTTCTGCTAGGAGGAGACAAGGCGAATCAGCAATAAGATTACACAATATTCGCCCTTTCTTCTCCCAGCTCCTGAATTGTAGTTAGTGGAAGGTTCATTTACATGTCATAAATCTATGACATGGGTTCGTCCACATTACTTCCCTCCAAAGGAAGGCATACTGGGGGATTTCTAACGTCCTTAAGACATCCGACGACTTCGGCCGGGTTTGAACTCACGATCTTCGGCATAGAAGCTCAGCATGCTACCAACTACGTCACTGAAGCCGCTGAATAAAAGAAGAAATAGGTGACACCACTGGTTGTCATGGTTACCATTGTGTCCTGAATTGATTACGCATTTCCAGTAGGCCCCTAGCTAATATCATATTTATGTCACAAATCTAAATATTATGGCAAGCAATGGAAAGTTACATTTATAGAAATAGTTGACATATTTCTCTAACAGATGATCTGGAATATAGATTTACTTTTAGAAACCTACAGAAGCAATTAGGCGAAGCAGGAGTACTTTCTGACATCACGTTATTGGTGTCAGGATCAGTGCTGGATTACCCATTAGGCCCGACTAGGCCCAGGCCTAGGGTCCCCAATTATCTGGGGCCCCCAAGCAATTTCTAATTTAGTTCAATTTTATTCCGAAGATTTATATTTTTTTTATCCAGAACTGAGACAGTTCCAGCATTATATTAAATTACAATGTCCTTTAAAAACTGAGTTCACTCATTCTGAACTTTACGAAATTCTTATTCGAGGCCAGCTTGAGTCTGTTTTTCCGAACGTTGAAATTGCTTTTCGCATTTTCCTGACCCACATGAAAACGAATTGTTCTGCGGAGCGCTCGTTTTTAAAATTGAAACGGATCAAAAGTGCGCAGCAAAGAAGTATCATGTCACAAGAACTATTAGACATGCTAAGTTCAATTTATATCGAGTCAGAGGTTGTGCGGGAAATTGATTTTTATGACATTGTAGAAGATTTCATTGACCGAAAAAACAGAAAAAAATGATAACATTTTACAGAAGTAAAGAAATTGTGTGATTTGTTAAATTGTTCATCAAATCCTCTGAAATATTTTCAAATAACGATGATCGTTTCAATTGAAATGTATGTATATATGTAGGCCTTGATTTTATAAAAAGTGTATTATTCATCTTGAGAAAATGAACTCTTGTATGTACTTTATTAAATGTGAAATGAAAATCCACAGCTTGCTTCCAGTCTCCGACCGGGTCAGGAATGGAATGAATGAAGCCCCCATCTAGCGGCGAGGATATGAACTGTGCCGGCTGCCGAGGCCTGACGCACTCCTCTGGGGCAATGATTAACTGAATGACAGATGAAATGAAATGATAGTGGAGAGTGTTTCTGGAATGAAATTTTGACAGGGAAAACTGGAGTACCCGGAGAAAAACCTGTCTGCCTCCGTTTTGTCCAGCACAGATCTCACATGGAGTGACCGGGATTCGAACTACGGACCCAGCGGTGAGAGGCCGGCGTGCTGCCGCCTAAGCCACGGAGGCTTTACTTTATTAAATGTACAGGTGCTAAAAAATAAAAGTTATTTGAAAAAAATAAAGGGGCCCCAAAAATCGGAGGGACTTGGTCCTCATTTTACCTTAATCCGACACTGGTCAGGATGACAAGGGGGAGTAAGATATTCGGTGCGTGCTCTGTTGTTGATAAGTCTCCCGTCGCGTCGTTAGCTTGGGAGTTTACAGCCCTGATTTCGTCTTGAGAAGCAAGCAGTCTCGTCCTATAAAGAGCTTGCATTATGGCCACAGACAGAGCAGGGGAATGCAATGCTATGCTATTGAGACCAGACGTCTGACCACAGCACAGAAACGTATTGTTCACTCGGAACGCCAAGGCTGCCTGCAACAGCCATTCAGATATATCAGGTCCTCTTTTTGTCCTGCTTTGTGCTCGCTTGGCTTGTCTCTTGCTTGCTTGCTTGCTTGCTTGCTTGCTTGCTTGCATTGCAGGTAAAAACAAAGCCGCACTATGTGGGAGTAATATGCAGCACAATACGTTGGATGCCATGGGAATTACTGCAAGGTAATGAAGAGTTTAGTAAATGCTATACAGGTTTCTTCACACCCCCCACTTCCGTTTCTTCAGGGGTGAGAAAACAAGAAGGGGTGAAATGTTTCATACGGTAATTCAAAGGGTTGCGCAAGATCTATTAAGGGAGGAGGGTTGGAAGAATAACACCTGATGGTTGCACAGCAATAGAAGCGGGTAGATGCACTTACAAGTGCTTGCAACCACAGTGTGCTTTAACTAATTGTACAAGTCTTTCTTTCTTTCTTTCTTTCTTTCTTTCTTTGTATAGTATTTACATTAACTGTGAAGGAGATGAGAACCTGTCTTTGACAAGCCCAAATTCGTTAATACGGATAATAATAATAGTATAGTACGGCCTTGGATGCCGGGTGCAAGTTATGTTATTTTACACACAGAGGGTAGCTTGCATGTCAAATTTCGTTGTTCCTTGAAGCACTATGAAAGTAGAGGAGGTTAGATATCTAAGCTCCTTGAACACTATAGCGCTTTCTTGTAGAGAAATGAGGAACTTTGTGTTGGCGGAAAGTCCCGAGATTAATTTTGCCATTATGCCATTATTGCCTACTGAATTCAAATGGGTTCTTTGACATGCCAAAATCGTATGATATGCGTGTCGTATTTTTTTGCCGCCTTACAAAAATCACTTACCACGGCCAGGAGCGAACCTACAAGCATGGGATTGCTAGTCCGACAAGATAACCACTCACCCACCGTGGCAAACGTTAATACGGATAATACATGATTTTCATACTTTTCTAGGGGACAAGATCAATTGAGGCAGTGAGTGAGAGAGGGGGCTATGCCAGTGTGTGATGGAACTGAGATAGGCTATTTTGAGTTTTGCGGTTGCTCTCTCGCAGCATAAACGTGATTCACAGAAACTACATTCTTCACAAAACAAGGGAAGGAGCCTGCGGATGTCTTTGCAGGCGCGGATCTAGAGTTTGGCTTTGGGTGGGGGTCACAGAATCGAAATTGTTACGAAAAATGGTATCACTAACAACGCGATCACAAAATAACCAAACGTACAAAACCAGACCAATTTCTTGCAAGCTACGTGGATAGAAATATGATGCGTTTAGCGCACCAAAAATATTCGTACAAATTGCAACGGGGTGTTTTGAGACGTTTACATCGAGCTTCGAGAAAAGTATCAAGGTACGTTACAGTTTCGGCAAGTCGAGTTGGTACCGACAAAGGGAGAAAGTCACAGTTTAAATTACCAACCAAGCTTGCAGTTTGGACGTCGGCAAAATATTTTGGTGCGAAAAAAGCCCCAGATTCCTATCCGTGCATTGCTGCACATTCATCGTGACATTACTATAGACATCGATTCGGTAATCACAAGGTTTGCTAAACAAAATAGACGAGTTGATTTTGTTACATAAATAATCGTTTTTATATAACAGGTATGAAGTTGTAAATATGTACAGTTGTAACAGAACATAATAATTGCAATAAAGAGATTTTCAGTATTGAATAAAATGAAAAAAAAAAACCGGTTTTTCAGTTAAAATTCGTTAAGTTTTATTTGTCTGGTTATTGTGTTTTCGTTTTTTGAGTATGAAAAAAATTGTTCTCCGTTTGGGGGGGGGGGGTCATGACCCCCGTGACCCCCCCCCCCCTTGAATCCGCGCCTGTGTCTTTGATATTATGCACACTGAAGGATGATTGTATGCCCTACACAAAGGTACCGATAACTCAATTTTGACAAAATCTCGGCGTAGCCCCCTCTCTCACTCACTGCCTCAATTCAAATTGCCTTCCATTACCACTAGTGCACTGGACAAATGCGCTAAATTGCGTGAATATGTGTTTGTTTCTTGCTCATTTAAAGACAGCAGCCATGGTCCTCAAGCACAAGAGCTTCCTTCAATTGTTATCTAGGCCAGGGGTCTCCAAACTACGGCTCGTGGGCATACACCGGCCCGCGAACACCACCAATCCGCCTCACCATAATTTATTTTGATTACACCCACTCCAGTTGAAGGGCAACACGGAACAAGCGCTGCGGTTAGACTGCGTATACAGTGACTTGAATGCACTGTCAACCCGACACTTCCCGCAAGGCGAGACCCGCGTAGCTCGCCGCTGCGGTGAAAATTTGCGGACACACTGTATCACCTACAGTGTGTGTGGAATCTGAAAGATAACCTGTGTCATTATGATGTCTGTAGTACTAGTGTAGATATTTGCAATTGACTAGAATTTGGAAGGATTTGGCAGTGGTCTTACGTTAGAAACCATTACAGCATTAGCCCGGAGTAGGTGAGGGAAATCTCAGGATATCACGTCTATGATGGCAGAGGTGGGATTCGAAAAGAGCTCTTCTCCGTTTCGACTCTGGACGCTGAACATTCTCAGTTTCAAACCTCATGCTAGAATAAAATATCTTGGCTGAACCTGAAATCGAACCAAAGACCTTTCTATCCGGAATCTCAATACGAACCCTGAGGTCACAACAGCGTGAATCCTCATTCTTCGACGCTTGAGGGAAATTTATTTTCCCTTTTTAAGTTTATTTTTCCAACCTATGATTATCAGTTTCTTTCTTTTTTCTTTTTTGCTCGCAGTGAGTAAGTGAATAGTAGAAGTTGTAGTACGTATTATTTTCACTATTTTCTAAATGTTACGCTTAAATCACCACCACCATTAGTACACTGGGCTGATAGCAACGATATCTACTTCATTCAATGAAACAACAATAACAACAGCAACCTGCAGGAGCTGCAAGAGGACGGTTAGCACTGCACACATAATGCTATCTGTCCATTGTTCTGTACAAGTCTCCCTAAGAAGCTAGAGGATATGCAACACGCCATTGTCTCGTACCCTTGGTAACGTACTTTGGAAATCTAATACAGGCAACTTATACAGGGTGAACAAACAAGTAGTTCCGTGAAAAAACTATACAGCCCATTTTCATATATCCTGCTCATGTTAATTGTCTCTATCAACATACAAAATTTCAGTATAATTGCTGTAACAGATTCGTAGATATTGAGAATCGTCTAAATATTTCATATGGTCGCCAGGTTGGATTTTTATTTTTGTACTATTACATTAAGATTATCGTGTACGTGCGGTATTCAAACTTCAATCGCATGATTAGAACACAAGAAGTAAAAACGAGATTTTAAAAGTACGCACACCAGCCATCTTGTGATTATGCAAACAATTGAAATAAATTACATGCCAGTGGATCAACATTTGTATAAGCATTTAACGTGCAACGTTTCACGGCACTCAGATAGTTAATTCGCGAGAAACGTCCATTTAAATATTTATACTTCGCGTCACCGCCATGTTGGATTTGTGCTCACCAGGTTACTGAAAGTCCTATAGGTGAACATATGTTCATAGTCTCTATGAACATTAAAAAAATCAGTTTGTTTGCTGTAAAAGATTCATAGATATTGAGAACCGTCTAAATATTTCGGAAGCTCGCCATTTAGGATTGTTATATGTATAGGCCATAGAGTTATGTACCATTCAAGGACAATTATTGCCTAGCTTCATTATTCAAACTTTCACTTCGATCGCATGATTACGACACGAGAAATAACAACTTAATTTTAAAATTTCGCACAGCCGCCATCTTGAGGTTATGTAAACAATTGAATTAAATTAGATGGCAGTGCATTACAATCAGCAAAATCATTTACTGTACCACATTTCACTGCGCTCAGAGAGTTAAATCACGAGAAAGGTCTATTAAAATATTTCAAATTCGCTTGGTCGCCATGCTCGTTTTGTACTTTACAGGTTTATGAAATATACATAGGTAAACTTGTATCAGTGCCCTTTATCACCGTACAAAATTGCATGATCATATCTGTACTCGTTTCGGAGATATAGAATGTCAGTGAAATATTTCGCACAGCCGCCATTTTGAGGTTATGTAAACAATTGAACTAAATTAGACTCCAGTACATTACAATGTGTATAAACATTTGCTGTACCAAGTTTCATTACGTCTGGATAGTTAAATCGCGAGAAATGTCTATTTTAAAGTCTCAATTTCGCTTGACCGCCATGTTGGTTTTGTAGTCACCAGGTTTTTGAAAGTCTCATAGGTGAACTTCTAGTAGTGCCCTTTATCACCGTACACAATTTCAGGGCGATATTGGTAATAGTTTCGGAGATATTGAATGCTAGTGTTATATTTCGCACAGCTACCATGTTGGATTGGTGAGACGTAACAAAATTTGAAGGGCACTGTCGAGGTCGCCGGGAATAGTGCTATGAACTTAGCGAGTTTCATTGAAATCGCTCCAGCCGTTTAGATTTTATTAGGGGGGACACACACACCTCACACACACACACACACACACACACACGGACAAAAGGTGATCTCATAAGCCTATTTTTTCAAAATTGAAAATAGGCTAAAAATGCTGCACTTGGAGGCTGGCATGCGATTCCTCATCCAATTGCAAGACAAAAGTTTGAATAGCAAAATCGGATCGGGTGCTGTTTGAAAACACAAGTATGAAAACGAGAAGCTGGCAACACTGTCACATCCTGCAGTGCATCGGAATGTACAGAGAAAGCTCCGGCAGAGCGCCAAGTTCCTGCGACCTGCTTGTGGCCACGCTGCATGCAGTTACAGCGTTGCCAGAGCCTCGTTTCTTAACACGTATTTCTGTTAAACCTATTGGCGGGACTAGGTTTTGCAGCATAAACTTTTGTCGTGAATTTCGACGAGGAACCACATGCCGACCACCAAGTGCGGCATGTTTTGTTCATCTTGTATAAGCCACCGGCCTGAGAAAATACCTTCTGTCAACTGAATATTATAAAACATGTAATTGTGTTTCCTGTCGACAAATTCTGTTTGTACATTCTTTGGGGGGGGGGGGATATTTCATTAGCCCATGTCAGCTTCAACAAACTTCAGAATAATTATGTTTCAATTCAATGTCTTAAATTTATTTTTTTGTAAGGACATCCAGTAGCCTATTTATTTATTTATTTATTAACCATTTATATAATTAATTAATAGCTTGCCACGGTGGGTGAGTGGTTATCGTGTCGGA
Organism: Meconema thalassinum; assembly: GCA_946902985.2. Lineage (NCBI taxonomy): Eukaryota > Metazoa > Arthropoda > Insecta > Orthoptera > Tettigoniidae > Meconema > Meconema thalassinum. The sequence goes on from OX336388.2 coordinate 613,986,888, forward strand.
CTACCAACCCTTAGCTTGCAGGTTCGCTCCTGGCCGTGGTAAGTGTTTTTTTTTTTTTTTTTTGAAAGGCGCAAACATCACGACATGCATGTCATACATTGTTGGCATGTTAAAGAACCCTTTTGAATCCAGTAGGCCGTGTTCATATTAACAAAATTAATCTCGGGATTTTCCGACAACACAAAGTTCCTCATTTCTCTAATAGAAAGCGCTATAGTGTCAAGGAGCTTAGATATCTAACCTCCTTGACTTTCATAGCGTTCCATGGAACGACGAAATTCGACATGCAAGCTGCCCTCAGGGTGTTAAATAACGAAGCTTGCACCCGGCACCCGAAGCCATACGATATTATTATTATTATTCATTAATTAATTTTTGTTTTATTTGAAACTAAATATGTTTCTTCTTAAAACTCAGCAATTCTTCTAGGTTTGTGCCGTGTCTTGTGTGGGGTTTCGCCTAGGACACCAAGCTAGGCTCATCGGCGGGCTCTTGGTGTCCCCGCCCGGACCCCGGCGAAACCCCACACAAGACACGGCACAAACCTAGAAGAATTGCTGAGTTTTAATTCACCGGCCGTGAAAGCCAATATACCATCTTTTTGGAAGCCTTGGGAGGTTAAGGCTACTTGAACTTTTAGTTCTCGTAGTCAAGTAGGTGCAGTTGCACCTTATATAAAGGGAGGTGGCGCGCAGTTCGTCACTCCTGTGGGGGTCCGGGCGGGGACACCAAGAGCCCGCCGATGAGCCTAGCTTGGTGTCCTAGGCGAAACCCCACACAAGACACGGCACAAACCTAGAAGAATTGCTGAGTTTTAATTCACCGGCCGTGAAAGCCAATATACCATCTTTTATGTTTCTTCTTCTTGCCATGCCATTTTCTATCGAAGGTTGGCGGCCATCTTGAGCTATTCTAGTCTTCGAGTCTGCCACACGGAAGAGGATCGTTGTGCTCATCTCATATTAGTCCCTGAGGTTATTCAGCCATGAGATTCTCCTTCGGCCGGGTCTCCGCTGTCCTGAGATCTTTCCCAGAATCACAAACTGTAGGCTCCTGTATTTTTCATTGCGCATCGCATGTCTGAAATATTCGAGTTTCCACTTCTTGATGGAAAGGGGCACTTCTTGTGCAATCTCTCCATCTCCTCAGTATTTCTCATCCTTTCGGTTTACGAGATACGTAACATCCACCGATATACCCACATCTCGAAGCTTCTTGCACAGGGCTTGGGTTAGAGTCTACCCGTCCATTCCGCAAAATAGTATGGGAAATACAGTTCATATCCCCTGACCATTCGCAGCCTATGATCAATACTTAAACTGCGGTTACAGACGAGCTTTCTCTTCTTCTTCTTTCGATCTTGGCCATCTTAGGACCACGTAAAAACAACACTGCAGTCACTTCCTTTTGTATTCTACTTACTTTCTTCTTTGCGAATATTTCTTCCTTACATCACTTTGCTTTTTCTTCCTGTCCTCTGTCCAGATGTAGTTTCGTTCTTTCCTTACTTTCTCCTGGAAACCCTTGAAATTTAGCGTTAAATTTCTGAAAGTAATTCTGTCCCGTATTATGTCTGTTGTTATTCCCATCTCTGCCATACCCTTCATTTTAATGAAATATAGCTTTATGAATAGTTTACTCTAAGTTTATAATTAGAATAGATTTTGCCATAGATATAAGCTGGAGAAGACTCCATCGAAATATGTACTTTAATTCAATACATGTTTTATAAATTGCATTGAAGGAAGGAAGCTTTTATTTTTACGTGACCGTGAATCATGCGAACATGAGCCACGGGACCTCCTTTTTACGTGGAATCCGCACATCAGGACATGGTATTTCACTTCGAAAATCTCACATGCATTGACTGGGAATCGAACCCAGTCCACCCTGGTGAGATGCCAACAGCTTGACCGCTGTACCACCACGCCCCCATAAATTGCATTGATTGGCGTATTATTTTAAGAGAAATAATGAAATGGCCCTTAGGAAGTGTAATATTTTGAATTAGTACTTTTATAAAAGAACCACATTCTGCAAAAATTCAACGATTTAGCACCCCGCCCCAAATTCAATGAATCTATTGCGTGCATTCTCTTATTTACGAATCGCCACAGAACAACGTTGTCTGCCGCGCCATATTGAAACAATCGCCATCCTTCAGCACTCAGCGCGGTGCGTGTGGTGACAAATCGTGTTGACTCCATGCCCACTAAATCAGAATTTATTTTGAAGTGATATTTTATACCTACCAGCATAAATCAAATGAGGCTAGTGTTTGTTTTATAATAACATTTTTTATTTCATGTCGTCACATTTGGGAGGATGTATTGATAAAATTTTCGTTGTGAAATCCAGCAATTGATGCACACATTCAATCAACATTCCATGTAATATGTGGCTCATTCTTTTATCTTTTTATAAGCCGACGTTCGTATTACTGTACTTATCAAATTAGAAAGAATTATGGTGTTGAAGTATGCCTCTAGTTCTATTGACGATGGGTTTGAAATTCTCATAGATCATCCAGCAGAAGGAAACCCTCCGTTGAAAACTGTTAAAGATAAATACAGTTCTTGTTGTAAATATCGACATTAACGCCCACTAGAAGAATACTTGCAAACTACGTAGCTAACAATTAGGAGCAAACTATACTGGCCAACAAAATGAAATTCGTCCACCGAGAAGGAATTGTAGGAATTGCATGAAATCGTCTATAGATCGTTCTAACGTATTACCCTTTCGCGAATTGATTGCCGGCGGTCGAGATGGGAACTATTCCTTGTTTACTTGTGTCACATGCCAGCCTGCTTCGTGGACAGGTACATTTGAGCGAGTAGGATATGGCTCAGCTCCGGTAGCCTCAGTCATGTCTCATTCATCGTTTAACTGTCCGTGGTGACATGAGTCCCTGTGACGCGCTATGCTGCTTGACTTATGTGCAGAATGCACTCTGTCATCGCTGTGTTCCCCGCTTCACCCCGCGGGGCAGCTGCTACAATAAACAACAAACACTGGCGCAGCCAGGCTCAGCGGCAATCAAATCTTAAATGGGTAATATATGTTTGTTGAGAATTAGCACAAAGTGCATCCTGCTCCTGTAACATATTTTCCAAATTATTCCTTCCCAATCAATGCGATTGGTCAGAGAGGTACGAGAACTCAGCGTGCACATTCACCAGGACCGTGCTCTAGACCAGGGTTCTCAAACTCTTTATGTCACGCCCCCCTTCTGAAACATGAAATATCTAGCACCACCTCTCCCCGTTATTCGTATTTCCGTTCTTAGCACTTCTCGTAGGCTATTTCTAAAGCCCTGCGCCATCTGAAACATGAAATATCTAGCACCACCTCTCCCCGTTATTCGTATTTCCGTTCTTAGCACTTCTCGTAGTCTATTTCTAAAGCCTTGCGCCATCTGAAACATGAAATATCTAGCACCACCTCTCCCCGTTATTCGTATTTCCGTTCTTAGCACTTCTCGTAGGCTATTTCGAAAGCCCTGCGCGGATGCGGATATCCGCAAACTTTTCACCATGCGGATATAGTTTGCATGACTGTGCGGATAGCGGATAAGCTGCGGACAATGTTTTAAGAATACTTGCGGATAGTTTTTAGAATACAATCTGAACTTGTTGAATATCATTACTAGAATCGGGATGTTTATGAATTATGACGTATCATATTTTTCCGTTATGTTTCTTTTTCATGACAAATGTAAGATAATGATTTCAGCTAATCTCATTCAAATTATGTTATTAAGCATAATTAACACTCCGAACAGGAAGGGTTGCAATTCTGGCTGGATAACGTTCATTTAAAACATAAGCACATGGCATGACATACAAAGCATAAGAGAACGATTTTTCCCTCAAATGTCTAAATGTGTTGCTTTATGCTTTATCTAATTAAAAATATTATTGCAATGCCAGTAGATTCGGATAACAAACTTGCGAATGTGGAAAAAGGTCGTGCGGATGCGGGGCAGATGGGGATAACGGTCGTGCGGATGCGGGGTGGATGCGGATAACAGTTGTGTGGATGCGCGGCGGATGCGGATAACAGTCGTGCGGATACGGGGTGGTTGCGGATAACGTTTTGTTTATCCGCGCATGGTTCTAGCTATTTCACACACACACAAAAGAACGGATCTTAAGATCTACAGTATTTGCTTCTGTGTAATTACTGCAACTACCAGTTACAATAATAATAATCATAACACGTCTACAGGATGCATCCTACCAGGTTGACCAATCAGCTCCTCGGTTACTGGCAAAAGCGGAAGACCAAGTCACCATGGTTGTGGGAAGTGAGCAAAGATCTGCAAGAACTTGGAGGGACGGAAAGAGTCTTAAAAGACCGGACATCTCTCAGGAAGATGCTTCAGCAATTGAGGTTCCAGGACAAACCGCCAAGAAAGAAAACAGGTGCCCTCTGGACCCAGTAGAGGAGGGAACAACACAACCAGAAAATGCGTAACTACTGGGCAAACATCAAAGCCCACTCCAAATGTAACAGTTGAACGTCGTGGTCCATAGATGGCCTATTCGAAACAAGAAGAAGAATCATAACACAATTTACTATTCTTAGAGCACATCAAAGTTCAACAACTAAATATTTCAGAAGGAGGGCAAGCACTAACACTTTCAAGGGGTCCATTTTTACCACAGCTAATAAGCCACTTATCCATGGGTAATGGCGTTACTTATATCAGTTTATTGTAAATATGGCTTACCCCTTCCACAGAACACGCACTAGAGTATTCACCTGTTCATTCACTGCATTTGAACTGACTGCAAAGGCCTGGATAAATTCAAGCCCGCAATGACAGAAATAGAAGAATCTATTATTGTTAGGAAGTGGTGGTCACATTGTTAAGTGGCTTATTGTCATTAGTGGTTGTTAAGTATTTGGTGAGATATCGCTGCAGGTGTCGGGTGAAAGGATGCTGTGTGGGGAAATGTTACTCTACGCCTTTTCTCAGAATCCCTGCTGGCAGGATCTACTGGTCAGTTCTTGTTCAATAAGACAGCAAAAGTACGAGTTTATTAGTCTTGAATCAGGCTGTTCCAAATCCACGAGTTTTAGTACGCGTACACGCGAGTGCTCAGCAGTGATGCTCGGAGTGATAGTCGGGTGATAGCCAATACGTCACTGGTCGAAGGTCATAGCACACGTCCAGCTTCCTGCCAGTCTTGATGTATCCACCGCGCAGTGACGGCAGCCCCCCACAGCAGAGCTGTAGTGCATGTTGCAGGTTTACTCACGCAAGGCGGCGAGTACTCCACTGCTCACTGGCGAGTAACTCGGTTGGAACAGCCTGCTTGAATGGCGTTGGGAGCTTCTTGCCCATGATAAGTTCATGGATATGAGGATAGCAATATGTGTTACAGAAATTAAATACGAGTATAAATATTTCAATTTTTTCAGACAAACAATTTTTACCTCTCTAGGAATGGCTCAAATAAATTTGGGGATGAAATCCATCATACATCTAAATGAAAGACCGATAGTTGATTAATAATATTGTATTACACCGCAGTCAATAAAATTAATTAATACAATTAATTAATACCAGTTTCGACCATAGTATATAGCCTTCTTCAGTATTTGTTTTTAAAAGAAAAGAAAATATCGTAATTACGAGCAAAGTTTTAAAATAATATTTAACTTGGAAATTTTTTCTGTGAAAAATTAATTTAAAGAAAATATAAAATAGTTCAAAAACAGATCTGTAACAAATGCGAGCTTTAATTTGATGATAATATAAAATAATGTTGTGAAAATGACATATATCTAAATAGTTGGTATTTGTATATTCCTATAAAATAGACCAAAACATTTTTTAAAATTATCTTGGGATGGTCAATGGGGTATGCTTTCTATGAGGTGAATAAAGGCTTTTTCTAGAGTGGAGCATAGGTTGGAATATGTAGGCTACTGTATATATCTTCTTGCTCCAATGGAAACTTTGAAGTGAATGGTCCTTGACAAAAAGCTGTTCTTTTTGAGAACTGCAAATGAATCTAATAAAAATCGTTTGCACCCTTGTTAATACTAATATGTTTACTTCTTTATAATGGAAACATGTTTTCGGCTCATCAATGGGGACTTATTCAGCTTAATTAGACTACCTTAATGCTACATTAGGTGTATGAGACACAGAATAACAATATAAATTAACATACATTTTGAAATGGACATCCTTACAATTTAAATTAAGATATATGTTCAAGTATTCAAATCCAAAAAGAAAAAGAAACAAGTAGTTCCGTGAAGAACTATACAGCCTATTTTCATATATCCTGCTAATGTTAATTGCCTCTATCAACATACAAAATTTCAGTTTAATTGCTGTAACAGATTCGTAGATATTGAGAACCGTCAAAATATTTCAGATGGTCGCCAGGTTGGATTTTTATTTTTGTACTATTACATTAAGATTATTGGGTACGTGTGGTATTCAAACTTCAATCGCATGATTAGAACACAAGAAGTAAAAACGAGATTTTAAAATTACGCACAGCAGCCATCTTGTGATTATGCAAACAATTGAAATAAATTAGATGCCAGTGGATCAACATTTGTATAAGCATTTAACGTGCAACGTTTCACGGTACTCGGAAAGTTAATTCGCGAGAAACGTCCATTTAAATATTTATACTTCGCGTCGCCGCCATGTTGGATTTGTGCTCACCAGGTTACTGAAAGTCCTTTAGGTGAACATATGTTCATAGTCTCTATGAAAATTAAAAAATCAGTTTGGTTGCTGTAAAAGATTCATAGATATTGAGAACTGTCTAAATATTTCGGAAGCTCGCCATTTAGGATTGTTATATGTATAGGCCATAGAGTTATGCACCATTCAAGGACAATTATTGCCTAGGTTCATTATTCAAACTTTCACCTCGATCGCATGATTACGACACAAGAAATAACAACTTAATTTTAAAATTTCGCACAGCCGCCATCTTGAGGTTACGTTAACAATTGAATTAAATTAGATGGCAGTGCATTACAATCTGCAAAATCATTTACTGTACCTCATTTCACTGCGCTCAGAGAGTTAAATCACGAGAAAAGTCTATTAAAACATTTCAAATTCGCTTGGTCGCCATGTTCGTTTTGTACTTTACAGGTATATGAAATATACATAGATAAACTTGTATCAGTACCATTTATCACCGTACAAAATTGCAGGGTGATATCTGTAATAGTTTTGGAGATATAGAATGTCAGTGAAATATTTTGCACAGCCGCCATTTTGAGGTTATGTAAACAATTGAACTAAATTTGACTCCAGTGCATTACAATGTGTATAAACATTTGCTGTACCAAGTTTCATTACGTTTGGATAGTTAAATCGCGAGAAAAGTCTATTTAAAAGTCTCAACTTCGCTTGACCGCCATGTTGGTTTTGTAGTCACCAGGTTTTTGAAAGTCTCATAGGTGAACTTCTAGTAGTGCCCTTTATCACGGTACACAATTTCAGGGCGATATCGGTAATAGCTTCGGAGATATTGAATGCTAGTGAAATATTTCGCACAGCCGCCATGTTGGATTGGTGAGACGTAACAACATTTGAAGGGTACGGTCGAGGTCGCCGGGAATAGTGCTATGAACTTCATTGAAATCGCTCCAGCCGTTTAGATTTTATTAGGGGGGGGACACACACACACCTCACACACACACACACACACGCACACACACACGGACAAAAGGTGATCTCATAAGCCTATTTTTTCAAAATTGAAAATAGGCTAAAAATAGAAGTAATGTTGAATATAAAAATTTTTGAATCTCAATTTCCTAGTACTCTTAAATGAACTGTGCCATGTAGTGGTCCTGTTCAAGTCTGTTGTAATGGTTTATATCGAAGTCTTTTATGCGTATTTGATTTGAATCTGTTGAATGTTATTTATATACTTTATCTTATAGTTCTTGATTCACTAGGTAAAATTTAGTTAGATCTTGTCTTGAAATCTGTGTAGTTTGTCTTTGGAAAATGTTATTTTAAATTTGTGATGTAATTTTAATTCCCGGTAGTACTTTAGTTTATTTTGATTAGTATTTCCGTTCATTGTAATGTAAAGTGTGATTACCTTCAAATGAAAACCAAAACACACAGAAACATAATTATGACAATATCCAACCACAAATCACGACACAACAGGTTTTTCATTTAGATTAAAGTTCAATAAGGAAGCTTTTATATATGATCTATTATAGATGTCTTCCATGCGACATGGCCAACATATATGAATCAGTGAGATCAGTGGAATGAATGAGCTTACGATATTACCTTGTAAAAGGACATGCCAAGTAAAAGACCAGTTTAGAAAGATATCTCCTGTGTTGAAGACTTCGACGCATTCAGTTGTCACAATAACTCAGATGCACTCTCAAAACAAACCATAAATATTCTTGACAATCGTTCGAAGAACACAACAAGAATTGTGAATTAACTTTGCAAAGAGATTATTTCTAACATCGATTTAAAATTCAACCTGATATCTGAAACTTTGTATTCGTTCTAGAGACGCACGGGTATTCTAAGTGCATTCTGTTGTATTCTGAAGCATGCTATATATCTTGGTGCATTGAACGTGAATATAATCTGGAATTTGCAATGATTGCAAATGTTTATCTTGTTCCAAGCAGAGTGGATTTCATCGTGAGAGCAAGAAAGTATTACCAATAGGTGTAAAATCCCACTAAATGTATGTCGTTTTAAAGTACGCACGTGATTAGGCGTGGTAACTCACACTATTGTCAGTTTACTAGGTATCTGTACTTTGTATTTCTTTTTCACCTCGGCTTCACCCACGGACTTTGCGCGGGATCATTTCTCAAGTTGCAGGGACGGTGTCTCGGAGCTGAACACACTTTGTCAGCAGATACAACTGGGGATGATGACAGGCCCAACGTACAGGTGACCGCTAACCTGGGTCAAATTAAGGAATGGTCAGGGAGTGAATTTTGGAAGGAAGTCGGCCGAGGACCTTTTAAAAGGAACTGTCCCGGCATTTGCGTGGTGATGCAATTGTGAAACCAAGAAAACCATTTTCAGGATGGTTGGTTAGCTGGTTGGTTCTTAAGTTTAGGGACTGCGATAACGCGGTCATGTAGCCCAGTGTACTTTGGGTGTGTGTAGAAGCTGTCTGATAACCGGTGTTAATAATGATGACTGCATTAGTGTGTGTTATCTGTTTTAAAGTACAAGTAAGGACTGCAGATTTTTGAATTTTTCAAATAGTTCCTACTTTTGCTGCCAAACGCCACTTGTCAACGACTACTAGTTCAGAACTTAGTTACCGGACGCCACCGCAGTCGGCTCTTGGCAACGAACGTAGGAACCTAAGAGCGTTGTTTACATTCTTATCCTATACAATTTAGCTTCACACAGGTGTAATTAGTGGAAGGTTCCTTAACATGCCATAAATCTATGACATGGGACCGCCGGCATTTCTTCCCCTCCGAAGGAAGGCATACTGAGGGATTTTAACGCTCTTAAAAAATCCGACGACTTCGGCCGGGTTTGAACCCGCTATCTAGGTCATAGAAACTCAGCATACTACCAACTACGCCACCGAAGCCGCTCCATTTTCAGGTTGGCCGAGGTAGGAATTGAACCCATGGTCACCCGATTTCTGGGCGGCATGGGGTAGTGCGTTAGCACTCTTGGCCACTGTCATCCACATTTTAATACATGTTGATAATGAATGCTAGCGACTTCGGTGGCGTAGTCGGTAGCATTCTGATCTGCTATGCCCAAGGTTGTGGGTTTAAACCCATATCCGGGCATAGTCGACGGATTTTTAAGAGCGTCAAAATCCTTCATTATGCCTTCCTTTGGAGGGAAAGTAAAGCCGGCGGGCCCATGTTATTGATTTTGGCACGTAAAAGAACCTACCACTGCAATTGGCAGTGTGCAGCAAAATTTGCGCAATAAAATATTTACTAGCGGACCCGTGCGAGAAATCTCGCATGTTCATGAGCCACACTTTCCCCAATAGGTTTATAATGTAAGACTTAAGGAGAAAGGTTATGTTTTATTTCAACCAAATGATTATAGAACACTATTTACATTTCAGTTAGAATTCCAAGTTCTACGTTCCCTAACTTAAGAAGGCAATCACTGATAATTGGGTCATCAAATCACTCACCGGTTATTCGATATTTATGAAATTATACGATTTGAGTAGGCCTACTCATTCCTTTGATTTACTGTTTCTGAAATCCATGCAAAATGATAAAGGAAATACCTCAGAATGTTAAAATGACATGAAACAGACGTCACAGCGGCAAAATGTGAAGTGGACAGCAATTATGGAGCTATTTTCCTAGAGCAACAGTATCTGAAAATCGCACACTTCGTACATCTTTTAAGTCATTTTTCAAAGAAATGATAGATATTTATGAAATTAGAGTGCAATTCGTCACTGCTAATGTCTATTCTCTTTCATCTGAATGCTAATTTGTCACGATCGATCGCTTGTGAGCGCCGCAGGAGGGATCTATACTAATGAAATAATATATATGATATTTGGCTATTTAGAAACGCTCCATCAAGTTCTAACGTTCACCGCAATGTGTTAGTGACATTAGCATCTGATAGCCAAAGTTGGAACTACTTGAAATTGAACTTGTTGGGAGATCTCGGGAGTTCAATCAAAAAATTACCCAGCTATGGCCATTCGGATGCCATTCATACATAATTATAGTAATTAATGCTCATTAAATGAAGCAACTTTGAACATTTTGAAATTTTGCCAGAAAATGTCTATTATTCAGGACAAGGAATAAATTATCCCCTCGGTTTAATGCTGGTCTGTTAGCAATTTGTGATGGGTAGGCATAAAACTACAGAAATAGAAGGCAAGAAAATTCATATTTGTCTTTTGTTGTTGTTTCATTTGAAGGGTTTGGACATCGTGGGTATATACTCCTATGTACTTACTGTAGGTTTGTGTAGAATTTGTCTGATAAGCTATGCTTTTGTGGTGTCTGTACTAGAATTTGTAATTATGTTCAGGCCTGGGAAGGTGGCAGTCGTAGCCTTAAATTAGGAACCATCGCGGCGTATTCCTGGAGTAGAATTGGAGAAACCTCGTAAACAACTTCCAGGATGACTGAGGTGTGAAATATACCCCCCGCCACTCTTCTCAGTTTTGCCTCACGAGGCTGAGTGTACCCCATTCGAGGTCCTCAGACTAGAATTGAATTTCTTGACAAAGTCGGGGATTTAACCAGTATCTCCGGGTTGACATCCAGAAATGCTAACCACTATAGCACGAGGTGGTCTTATAAATGGGGTCTACATACAGTAGGGAATAAACATTTGACGCAGATTTCTGCAGCTATTTAGGGATATTCTTTCCTTTTGGCCCAATTACTATCGGGCATAATTACACTGGTCTACAGAATTAAACTTGTTGTAATCATCAGAAATATAGATCGGTTTTGGACGCTGATTACGAAGATCCTGTCCAAGTTGTTCTAGAACGTATAGTATTACCAGCGCAGTGTATTACATAGTATGGCGGATGATTGCATTGAAATCCGTCACTGTTGTATATCTAGGACATGAAATATGATGGATGATAAACATACCTTCTGCTATTGAAATATAGTTGACTAGCGGACCCGTACGTGAAATCTCGCATGTTCATAACCCACACCTTCCCCAATAGGTTTATAATGACAGACTTAAGGAGAATGATTGTTATGATTTTATTTGAACTAAATGATTATACAACACTATTTACATTTCAGTTAGAATTCCAAGTTCTACGTTCCCTAACTTAAGAAGGCAATCACTGAACATTGGATCGTCATAACACTCGCCGGTTAGCCTATTCGATATTTATGAAATTATACGATTTGAGTACTCATTCCTTTGATTTACTGTTTCTGAAATCCAAGCTAAATGACAAACGTTCAACAAAGACTGAAACCTCGCGTGGTAGCGTATACCCGACTGACACTGTATTGCGTCAGCGGCTGACACACTCAGAAATTCCCTCACACAGGACGGGGCGGTTCCGCTTTACTCTGCTCACCCAGTTAAAATGACATGAAACAGGCGTCACAGCGGCCAAAATGTGAAGTAGACAACAATTATGGAGCGTATTTTCCTACAGCAACATTATCTGTAAATCGCACACTTAGTACATTTTTTAAGTCATTTTTTAAGGAAATTATATATATTTATGAAATTAGAGTGCAATTCGTCACTGCTAATGTCTATTCTCTTTCATTTGAAGGCTCATTTGTAACGATCGGTCGCTTGTGAGCACCGCGGGAGGGATCTATACTACTGAAATAATATATATGATGATTTCCTCTTCCTATGGTGCGTAGTGCCTGGAACATCCCTGTATAACATCCAGCAGTAATCGACCATCATGGAATCATTCCAGAACCTTGGTAACGCTGCTCCATTGCTTTTATGTTCTGATGGAAAAGCTCTCCCTGCTCATCACTTACGCCACCAAGATTTTCTGGGAAGGAGTCCACATGGGAATGCAGAAAATGAACCTTTAGTGGCATATGACACTGAAGCTCCTCGTATGCGTTCAGAAGTTTGTGGATACTATTTTTGAAATCAGGATCCTTCTTCATATCTAAAACATTGCTGCAAATCCATTTGAAATGTTTCCAAACTTCTTGTTCTTTGTCTGTCAAAGTACAGAAGAAAGCTGCATATTTCAGTATTTCTTTGGATTTGAGGCCCAACATATAATTGTTTACACCTATTTGTACCATTTCCACATAGTTTCCAGGCCTCCTCATCGCACAAATTATACGTGCTAGGTCGAAACCAGCAACAGATTTGAAATCAGCAGCCCCAAATTAGCTAAATCCACATACCAGTTTTTGGAAATTTTAAATATCTGTTGCTATTACGGCTGTACCCGCTTTGAGGTTTCCATTCAATGGGAAAATTGTTCTTCCTCGAGAAATTATATATCTAAGGAATTATGTCTAATATTAAGTGAAAATTTAGGTTTGTGTGATATATTTTCATTTTAATGAAAAGTATAACTTTGTAAAAGACATGTTTAATAGTTTACCATATATTTTCCGCATTTTAACTTCAAACACTTTTTCACTGAAACCCAAATATCTCGAGCACTACAGGAACTATTTACAAGAAAATATTTTGAGTAAAATAGAAAGATTTTTCCTTTCCTACTAATAAAAAAAAGTATTTTTTAAGATTTCTTAGTGGATAAAGCCCTTAAAGTAGAAGCTATTCCTACAGAATCGTATACCGACTTTTTCTCCAAATTGATTCGCTTAATTTTGTATAATTAGAACAAATTAATTGTAAACTAGCATTACCCGTCGCGGCTTCGCCCGCGAATATTCTAGATGTGAAAAGTACACTTAGCAAAATCTCAATCATGAATGCTATAACTGATTTATCCTTGGCATGAATAATCAGACTTTATCAATTCAGCTACTGGTGCAGTGGTTAGGGGTTTGTCATTCCTTCATATGTATATCTGAGCGAAGTTAGTTTTCTGGGAATATCACAGACACTGTTAATTTAAGGGCTTTAAATGTGCACCACAGTGGTACAAGTCTATATGCCTACCAGTCAAGCTGATGATGAGGATGTTGAAAAGGTCTACGAAGAAATAGATGACATTCTGAGGTATATCAAAGGTGATGAAAATATTATAGTAATGGGAGATTGGAATGCTGTGGTAGGAAAAGGGAGAGAAGGGAAGATAGTAGGAGATTTCGGATTAGGTGAAAGGAATGATTGAGGAAGCAGGCTGATGGAATTCTGCACCGAACATGAGTTGGTCATAGCTAACACCTTATTCAATAACCATAATAGAAGAATATACACATGGATGAGACCAGGAGATACAGGGCATTACCAAATCGACTTCATTATGGTCAAGCAGAGGTTTCGAAACCAGATTTTGGATTGTAAAACATATCCTGGTGCTGACGTAAACTCTGACCACAATCTGGTTGTAATGAAATGCAGATTAAAGTTGAAGAAAATGAAGAAAAGTCAAAAGCCAAAAAGGTGGGCAATAGACAGACTGAAAGAGAAGGATGTAAACGAAAGATTCAAGAAGAGTATAAAGGAAGGACTAATCAAAATCCCTAAACAAACGTCAATTGCAGACTAATGGGCACTTTTGAAGAATGAAATAACAAAATCCGCAGAAGAAAACATTGGTAGGAAAGAAAGAATAGGTAGAAAACCGTGGATCACTCAGGATATTCTAGAATTGATGGATGAATGGCGGAAACACAAGAATCTAAGAGATGAAAAGTGGAAAGCAGAATACAAACGTCTGAGAAATGAGGTTAACAAGAATTGCAAAGAAGCGAAAGAAGAATGGTTGTAAGAGAAATGTGCAGGTATAGAAAATTGTCTGAAATTAGGAAAAGTAGACACAGCTTATCGAAGGATTAAGAATACTTTTGGGGAAAAGAAGACTAAGTGCTGTAATATTAAGGACACAAATGGAAAGCCTCTAACAGATAGGGAAGAAAAGGTTGAGATATGGAAAGCTTACATAGAGTGCTTGTATAAGGGAAAGGTGATTGAGAATCATGTAATGGGCAGGGAGGATGAAATTGATGAGGATGCAAAAGGAGATTTAATATTGAGATCAGAATTTGACAGAGCATTAGAGGATTTAGGCAGGAACAAAGCACCAGGCGTAGATGATATACCGATTGAGTTGCTACGCGGCATAGGAGATGAAGGTCTGCTCAGGTTATTTCACTTGGTGTGTAGGATTTATGAGACAGGTGAGGTACCCCCTGATTTCAAGAAGAATGTTATCATCCCTATACCAAAGAAAGTGGGAGCTGACAGATGTGAAGATTACCGTACAATCAGCTTGATTACTCATGCTTCAAAGATCCTGTCTAGAATAATTTACAAGAGGATTGAAAGCCAGATAGAAACGGAGTTGGGTGAAGACCAGTTTGGTTTCAGGAGAAATGTAGGAACAAGGGAAGCTGTACTAAGTCTTAGGCTGATTTTGGAAGGTAGAATAAGGAAAGATAAGAGAACGTTCATGGCATTTGTAGACTTAGAAAAGGCTTTTGATAACGTTGATTGGACTAAATTGTTTGACATTTTGAAATCTATTGGAATAAAGTACAGGGATAGGAGGGTGATATACAATCTATACAGAAACCATACAGCAGTCATTCGAGCTGAAGGACATGAGAGAGAAGCTGGTATTCAGAAAGGTGTAAGGCAAGGCTGCAACTTATCACCCATACTTTTCAATCTTTACATTGAACAAGCAATGAAGGAAATTGGAGAAAAATTTAAAGTGGGAGTGAAGATTCAAGGAGAAATAATTTCAACTCTGAGATTTGCTGATGACATCGTCATCTTGGCCGACAAGCCTGAAGATTTGAATGAGTTTTTGAATGGTATGGATTCCGGCTTACGGATGGAATTCATGATGAAAATTAATAAATGTAAAACAAAAATACTGGAATGCAGCCGAAATAAATCAGAAACCTTTATGGAGATCAAATTGGCAGGTGTAAAGCTGAAGTAAGTAGGAGACTTCTGTTACTTAGGAAGCAGAATAACCAGTGATGGACGAAGCAAAGAGGATATAAAAGTAGGTTGGCTCAGGCAAGGAAAGCATTTCTACGAAAAAGGAATCTGTTGACATCGAATATAGATTTAGGTATTAGGAAGTCATTTTTGAAAGCCTTTGTCTGGAGCGTGGCGCTCTATGGAAGTGAAACTTGGGCTATTGGTGCAGCAGAAAAGAGGAGAATTGAAGCATTTGGAATGTGGTGTTACAGGAGAATGATGAAGATCAGATGGGTAGATAGGGTTACAAACGAAGAGGTATTATGGCGAGTGGGAGAGGAGAGATGTTTCTAGCGACTGCTAATGAAGAGAAGAGATAGGTTGGTAGGACACATACTAAGACACCCAGGAATAGCAAGATTAGTTATGGAAGGAAGGGTCGAGGACAAGAACTGTAGGGGTAGACCAAGGTTAGAATATGTTAAACAGATTTCCTCGGATGTGGGGTGTGGTAGCTATGTAGAGATGAAACGATTAGCTCAGGACAGGGAGGCGTGGAGAGCTGCATCAAACCAGTCAAAAGACTGAAGACTCAAACAACAACAACAAGTGTGGTTTTCGGAGACCATTTATAGTTGGGTGAAAAATACCTTTCGTACCACACTCACACGTGAAAATTGCGTGAAAAAATTATAGAGTGCCCCTTAACCCCCTTAAGCGCATTATATTGATGAATTTTACAGCTTAATTTGGTTCAGTGATAACCTTATAACCGTCTGGAAACTTCCACAGTAATGTAATAATTGGAATTGCTTTGCGTCTTACAGAAATAGATGGACCTGTGAGATTCTGTTACCATGGTTACTGTGTTGCATTCTTTCATCATTTCATTGTAAATATACATGTTTTAAGGTATTAGCCTACTTTCGATTTTTGCAAAAAATGAAAGTAGACTTATGAGATCAACACAGGGCGAAAAAAGTGTGTCTGTCTGTGTGTGTGTATGTGTGTGTGTGAGTCTGTGTGTGTGTGTATGTGTGTGTGTGAGTCTGTGTGTGTGTGTGTGTGTGTCTGTGTGTGTGTGAGTGTGTGTACTCTGAATGTCTGTCCCCCCCCCTATCAATTCGAACACGGTGAAACCGAATTGAACGAAATTTGGTACAGAGGTAGCACTAGTAAAGGACACCTCAGTGTCATACTTTATATCGCCGCCATCTTTACCAAAACAGAATGGCGGCCACTCAAATGTTCAAAACGTAAAATCAAATTACGGCTAAACTAATCATCCGATCTCTACCAAATTTGGTGACAACATACCTTTATATAGGACGCGTCTTTCACCCAAAATTCAAGGTCATCGGCCATGCCATTTCAGGATGGCGGCCGTGTGAATTATGCAACCATTTTAATAAATAGCTTAAGACCCACCAATTCCGATTATCGTGCCTAGGGGGGTTTAAGCTATCCTGAAGGTCGTGATCCGTTATTTATTATAATTTAATATTATAATATTATACAGTATGAGTGGCTTAAAAGAGCTGAGCCGTTTGTATCACACGACAAGATGGCAGCTGTCCTCATGTGCCTGTCTTATATTTCAGTAGTTTTAGTATGTTGTATGTGATATACCGTACTGATACAATAATATATACTTTGTATGAAATGATCTTTAATGAAGATGTACTGCAGTGAAGAAATCGTTTATTTAAAGTCATTATTTGCCAACAGTTTGTATCTAATATGTCAGTTAAGAACACCTGACGTCATGGATACGGTTAGCTCTGGGCTAGCATGTTAGTCTGCCACGCAGTTGACTGGGGATCGAGTACTGCTACAGTTAGTTTTTTTTTCTTGAATTCTTTTACAAATGATATGCTCGAGCTTTTTCCACAGATACTGAATAAAATGTCATTTAGCTCAAAGGAGAGGATAAAATATACACTCGTATATTAATAAAATCACAGTCCCAGCATCGCACATAAACAGAAGACAATAGGAAAAGGAGAATAGAAGAACTAGATACACGTTGTCATTAACCACAGCCTTCTTAATGCCTCTGTACGGTGCTGTCCTCTTGTGGATTATGTGGGTAATATTGTTCCAAACATAACGCTGTGTAAATGCCTGAGCTGGCCTCCTGAAGTAAGGCAATTTTGTAATACTGGTAGTTCAACTATTAGCCACGATCGCGCTCCGAATACCTTTAAACACTGCCAGCTGGATCGCCTCCCTCTTGGCTACTTTAAACTGCCTACTCATTCAACACCCATAGAACACTGCCATCGTAGTACATTACGATGGCAGTGCATAGGCGTACAAGATAAAGATTAATTCACTGATAGGTCGCAGCACCACCTACTGTGATTGGGGCGGAGGATTCTTAATTTTGCAGGCTGGCTTAATGTAGAGATTAACGGACGTGAATGCATTACAATAAGTTAGTAGTTTTGTTATTCAATCATCATAAAGTATATAATATTGATTTTGACACTTACTGGCTTATTATCAATATAAAAGAAAACAAACAATACATTGTGGTAGGGGTGATTGTTTTAGGGATGAGGACAAAGAGTCATAAAGATACCCATACATTTAGGAGAAAGTAGGCTATATGTTCTTTGCTGAACATCTTGTTTATTTAATTGTGAGGCATTTAAAGAGTAAGTGAGTGCGTTTCGCTTATGCATTGGGTTATGCTGTACCTGTAGGTACCCCATATGTGTAGGTTGGTGTTAATGGGACCTTATTTTCGGTACAAAACTGGAATGGGACCTTAGCAGAATAATATAGAGAGGGATTAAACTTGGAAAATATTAAGGCAAATAACAATTAAAGATGGTATATTGCCTTTCATGGTCAAGGAATTAAAACTCAGCAATTTTTCTAGGTTTATGCCGTGTCTGGGGTGGGATTTCTCCTTGGAACACCAAGCTGGCTCATGGTGCCCATGCCTGGACCCCCACATGAGTAGCAAAATAGTACTACCTCCCTTCTTATGAAGTGCACAGCGAGAACTAACAGCTCAAGCAGCCATTCACTTCCCTATAAACGCAGGCCATCCATATAGCGCTCCGGCCGCGCTCTAAGCCAGTGCTCCGAGCTCTTTGGTGAATGGAAGGTAGCTTTGGAAGTGGTGGGAGGAGTTTGGCTGGCCGAGTGCCCGCCGCGCCGCGCTGAAGTGAGCAGCCGATCCATCAGTCGCTAGTCTAGTCCAATGCACATTGTTGACAGCGTGTAAGTAAATCAGTTTCACAGTGGTCATGACTGAACATCACACACATAAAAATATTGAGTGGTGAAGCAGCAGCCTTTAAAGCAGAATGGGAAATTTCATTTTTCTGTACAGCTTATAAAGGAGCAAAAGTCACTCAAGGGCTGTACTATCTGTTCATAATGGTAAAATGTTGTTGAATTTTCCTCTCTAATAATATGTTCACATTTCAATTTGGAATAAATAAATCACAATATTCTTTACTTACCACTTGTATTTGTTTCATGCACATTCCACACATCGGAGTACCATTCGATTTGTATATGCGGTATATTTTTTATAGAAAAATAGCCCTATCAATATGATGTCAACAATCCCACAAAACCCATCGGCTGCACGACTGTACGTACCGTACGTATCTAATTAGCGCGGTCCGAACATCGTCCGTCTGTCTCAGGTCTCCTCGCTGCCACAGTGTAGTGGTGGTAGGGGAAGGAGCTCTAGTCTGACTGCCCAGTGCTCCCCGAGCGCGATCCCGCTCTCAGAGCACAATGACTGGATGGCCCTGTTATAAAGGCTTCCAAAAAGGTGGTATATTGGCTTTCACGGTCAAGGAATTAAACCTCAATTAATTCTACATATTTTTAAATGCAAATGAGAAACCTCGGCACTGAGCTAGCAAGTAGCTAACTGGATAACTTAACTCAGCACTTAAAGGATAATCAGATAGTATAAGTCTTATTGCAGCCAAACGGCCAAGGAAAATGAGTTACAGTTGAAATAGAACAATAGAACATAATGTGTGAACATTTCCACTAAGTACATCTGCACTGTCACTCCGAACAGAATTATTACATAAAATGCGCGCAAATGTGCATACATAAAGACTTATATTCTATGTACAAAGTTTGATACATTTAGATCTAGTCTTCGCTATAGTTGATGATTTACTTAATCCTCTTATGACAATTAGTTAGGTGGTATTTTTCACAATGTTCGTTGCATAGTACGCATACACATTCATTGTTTGGTTCGTGAAATTTGTCATTTCTACAGATCTTGTGGTGATAGCCGTGCACTGAAAGTCTCGTTAGCACCGATCGCAGTTTTATCACTCCAATGAGGGCTATTCCCTAAAGCTGTCATGTTACTTTTAAAATAAGTACTATTTTTGAAAGAGAAAAAAAAGACCCACATTGGGAAATTTTCAGTTGTTAACCTCCATCTGGCAACAGTGGTGAGGCATTTACTGGTTGGTATCTTAAGCTAGTCACAGTCAACATAATATTATTACAAGCATATTGTAGTGTGCATAATGTTACGAGGCGTGCACCACTCACGTACACAAATACGTGCAATTACGTCAAAAGCGAAGTATGGGCACATGTGTGGGGGTGGAGTGAAGGGAAGGCGTTACCCGGGTCTGGCAGGGCATTGCCCGTCCTGTATGTGTGTGTGACGTGGTGCTAACAATATACATGTGAGCTTACCATAGGGGCGGAGCATTGCCTTTGTGACGACCTATAAGGGCAAGCCGGGGTTTGACCTCACGTGCTGCAAGTAGACTTTAATCTCACCAAAGTTTTATAACCACATCTTGATGGGTACTGACTTAATCACCGTTTCAGAGACACCAGAAATACGTATAATAGAAATCGTTGGTACAATAATAATTATGGTAATAATAATAGTTATATAAATAATAATAATAATAATAATCTGACGAGAAACATGTATATTAAGAGACTTTGACTTTGTGTAGACAACGACAAGTCAACAAATTATTAAAACGAGAGCGAAATGGTATGAATTCTGTCTTGAGTAAAGTATTCATGATGAAAATTAATAAATGTAAAACAAAAATATTTGAATGCAGCCGAAATAAATCAGAAACCACTATGGACGTCGGATTGGCCGGTGAAAGGCTGAAGAAAGTAGGAGACTTATGTTACTTAGGTAGCAAAATAACGAGTGATGGACGAAGCAAAGACAATTTAAAAAGTAGGTTAACACAGGCAAGGAAAGCATAACAACAGTCTAATAACCCTTAATCGTGAAAATCACACGTTAAAAGAAAATAAATAGAATTTTCTCAAGTAAGTTAATTGCCATTAAAATGTGTTATTGTTTTCTTATATTACGGGTTGCGACATCGTGGTCATATAGCTCCGTATATTTGCGTGTATGTGGAATTTGTGTGATAGTTGGTTCCTGAGTTTAGGGGCTGTAACAACGTGGTTATGTAGCTCCGTGCACTTTGGGTGTGTGTAGAATCTGTCTGATAACCGGTGTTAATTGTGATGACTGAATTAGCGTGTGTTATCTGTTTTTCATTCAAGTAAGGACTGTAGACGATAATTTCAAGTAGTTCATACTTTCACAACCAAATGCTTCCGTCCACGACACCCAGCTGTGAACTTGGCTACTACTGGATGCCATCGCAACCAGAGCCTGATGACAAACGTTGGAACTTCAGAGCATTAATCAAACCTAACCTACAAATTTTGCATTACACACGTTTAGTTAGTGGAAGGTCCTTTTACATGCCATATATCTATGACACGGGCCCGTCGGCTTTACTTCCCCTACAAAGGAAGGCATACTGGGTGATTTTTAACGCTCTAAAAATCCGAGGACTTCAACCGGGCTTGAACCCTCGACCTTGGGCATAGAAGCTACCAACTACGCCACCGAAACCACCTAATTTGTGTGACAACCTGGGTTTTGTGATGGCTGTACTAGTGTGTGTATTTGTAAATTGGTGATATATTGGGAAGAAGGCAGCCATGGTGTGCAGTTAGGAACCAGAGAATTTTGTGAACAAAAATTTCCTGGAGTAGAAGTGGGAAACCAGTTCCAGGATGGCTTTGGTGCGAATCGAACCGTCCTCTTCTCAGTTTATCCTCAAGAGACTGGTTGTACCCCGTTTCAACCCTCACACCAGAATTAAAATTTCTTGGCAGAGCGTTTAATTCTCGACTCTGCTAAGAAATGTAATTCTGCTCTGAAGGCTGGAACAGGGAACATTCAGCCTCACGAGGTAAAACTGAGAAGAGGTGGGTTCGATTCCCACCTCAGCCATAATGGAAGTGGTTTCCCTTGGTTTCCCAACTTTTACTCCAGGTGAATGCCAGGATGGTTCCTATATTAGGCCACGGCTGCCTCCTTCGCAACCCTTATCTGAATTACAAATACACTAATACAGCCATCACAATAACACAGGTTACCAAATAAATTCCACACAGGCACACCTTTGTACACGGGGCTACAAGAACACGATATCGAAAGCCTCTAATCAACAATACAACAACAAATAATTGTTAACCAGTTTGAAATTGTTGAAGGATCTGTTGCTACAAGACTGTTAAAGCGTGCTGTTCTTGAGAGCCGTTCCTATTAGAGGATTTGAGATACAAATTCTTGCTGCCATCTACGGACACCTGGAATAAGTCAATAGAGGATCGAACCCTAAATAGATAGGATATATGGATGGAGATCTACTCAACAGAGGCCATTACAAAGAGAGTCTGGACAGAAGACTTACGACATGTTGTCATTTCACTAGCTGTGCATCGCTATATTTACTGCATCAGAAAGATTTGGTACCTGAGCTCGCCCAATAAGACGCTGAAGATCGAACCTCATGACTAAATAAAGAGAGATGCGATATGGGATGAATTTTATTCCACAAATGTTGATTAGGTCTACCATACGCCCACTGCTAATCATCTTGCTGGATGCCGCCGTCAATCGTCAGAAGCACAGTCAGTGTCTGCAGCAACTCCAGCATTCAACGTTTTGCATCTGTGCTGTTCACATATTATTTTGCTTCTTCATAAGAAAATTAACATAGAGAACAAGCTCTCCCGTTAATTCTCCTTTTGTAATGAGCTTTAGAATGAACAGTTGGCATCACTAACTTTGTGTACGAAGGGTAACAATAAGCACTGGCAATGAACCGATTTATTTTAAGCTACTGACTGTACCTCTCTGTCCTTAATGTTACCAATAAGCACCCGCATTCCACAAGGATTCTAGCTGTCAATCAACTAGATGTAGGCGTGCTGGCAAGCCATGCTTTCGTTCTCAAAGGGCTAAATAGGAAACTGTAAATGACGTGCAAAAGTGGTGTTCCGAACCCAAGCTGGACATCAACATCTCAAAAACAAACACCATGATCTTCCGAAAAGGAGGAAGAATACCCGCCTCAGCAGAGATTTTCATTCGGGATATAAAATTAAATATAGTTCCAGACTTTAAATATTTAGGCATCACACTGCAATCGAGTGCATACTGTTTCACAAAACATGTCACGGATAAGGTAACCCAAGCAATGATGGCAATGCACGAAATAAAAGATATCAGATCACTCAGTCTGGAGACAGCAATGTTGCTATTCAGAGTAAAAATTCTTCCACTAATGACCGATGGCATTGAAATCATCTGGACAAGTTTAACAACGAAGAAGCTATCCACCTTGGAAAGGGTGAAAGCGAACTACATAAACAAGGTGATAGGAGTATCAAAAACGACACGATCTAGACTTGTTTATCTCTGGCAAAGGAATCTTTCCTCGTAGATGACCTCAGGACAAGCATACCCCTACCGAGCAACAGTGCATCAGAGAAACTTCTGACAACGTTGACGGAGAAGAGAGAAGAAGTACAACCAGACTTCTATGGCACAGGGGCACAGGGGCCACTCGTGGACAAACGCTAATTTCGAACTAAGACACGTCATTACGAGGTTGGCAGTTCACGGTTTTCACCACCTACTCTGCAAATCAAAACACTTCCATGACACAAGTATGGACTGTGCGTGCACATTATGTGGACAAATGTGTGAACGGTACCACATAGAATTCTGTACAAGAAGAACAATGTCTATAAGTGATTATGCAAATATGTAACCCATCAATGTAACCTATATTTTAAGTTATGGCTTTTTGGCTGCATTAAATATATTATTAAAAGGCCAAATAGATTTGAGGCAGTTAATACCACCACTTCATGTGTAAGACGAACTGCTTCCATGAACCCAACCCAATGTGCATCTGTGAACTCTGTGACCAGAAATGTGAACGCTATCACTGCACAAAACGTGGAAAATACATTATAGACTCCTGATGAATACACAAGATATTGTATCGATACTAATCTAAACTAATGTAATAAAGCTGAAGAGTTTGTTTGAGTGTTTGTGTGTTTAAACGCGCTAATCTCGGGAACTACCAGTCGGATTCGAAAAATTCCTTTTGTACATGGTAGCCAGATTCAAGAGGAATAGTTTAGGCTATGCAGCATCAAACTACACCTCTCAGGTAACCTTAAAGATTGATTTATGTTCAGTAAGTCGGAAGAACAAGCGCTCTCGAACAGCTTCAATAATACCTAAGTATATTGTTGCCTGGCAATGCGGGCTGCATCACATCACCCCTACCGGTATTCTGGTGCAGAATTGCTTATAAATTGCAGTTACGGGGAGTAATTAGTGCAAAAAGATTTCTTAGGCCCCTTAAAACAGTTATCATCATGACAATAGTATGCCTCTGTATAATGGCGATGGTGTTGGTGCAGTATACTGAGGTTATCAGCTGCAATAAGCGTTGGTGCTTTCCGATCCTTATCCTTGAGTGCTCCAGTTCTGTAGTAGTATTCATTATCATCCATAAAACAAATAAATCCACCGGGCGAAGCCGGGCACTACTAGTAGTTTTTTTTTATAATTTGCACAGTTTTTGATAATTAAGGCGGGACATTAAGTTCAAAGTAAACCATTGATAAGGCGCCTAACTCTGTGAGATGCCCACCTGCTGCAGTCACAGAAGTAGGAGTTTCCCACCTAAATTACAGGTTGCCCAACCTCCAAAACCAGAGTACCTGCATATCTTCAATCTTGACAGGTATTTGCGGTCCACCGTTATGAATTATCAATTAATCATCCCTTAGTATCTTGACCACCCAGTAAATTATTTCAAGAAGTTCAGCAGATAATACACACGCTGTCTGTCAGTTCCTCCCCTAGCCTATCTATAGTTGTAGCTGCTTGTTCCATTTCAAGTGAATACCATGGCAGTGCTTTCTTTCTTTCTTTCTTTCTTTCTTTCTTTCTTTCTTTCTTTCTTTCTTTCTCGTTATGCATATTCGTTGGAACTTGTTAGTTGGCTTGATGACTTTTGCCTTCTTCTTGTCCAAAAATGTCTTCATGAACTCACTGTGTTGTTTCTTGCGTTATTCTGTCCATCTTAAGAGCGTTAAAATCCTTCAGTATGTCTTCCTTCGGAGGGGAAGTAAAGCTGGCAGTCCCATGTCATAGATTTTTGGCATGAAAAAGAACCTTCCACTAACTACACTTGTGGAAGCTAAAATTTGTAGGTTAGTTTGATAACGTTATATAAGTTCCAGGTGCTGACTGCGATGGCATTTAGTAGCCACGTCCGCAGCTACGTGGTAGCATTTGGTGGCAAAAGTAAGAACTACTTGAAAAAATTAATCGTCTGCAGTCCTACTACCTGAATCACAGATAGCACACACTAATACAGCCATCACAATTAACACCGCTTATCAGACAGATTCTATACAACCCAAAGTAAACAGGGCTACATGACCGCGTTGTCGCAGCCCCTAAACTAAGGAACCAACCAACCGACCTTCTATCCATCTTTTACCAGTCGCTGCTAGATTTCAACCTAAATGTGTGCTTATTTACAGAGGTTCGGAAGATTTCTCGGTTTTCCTTTATGTTATCTCCAATGTTCAATTCATTCCGGTCACCCCCCCCCCCCCCCCCGTGTTTCCCCCAGCAAATTTATCCCCGATAGGTATATTGAATAATCTCTTTGTTAGTCCATTGTTGTCCTTCCTAAATATGTGCCCAAAATATTTCAACCGTCTCCTACGTACAGTGTTTCTGAAACTGTCTGTGAGACTATAGAGATCTGCAGTTCGTCTCTTGATCCAAATTCCATTTTCATGTTTAGGGCCGAATATATTTCTGAGAATTTTGCATTCTTGCTTTTCAATGTCTACAATTTATCAATGCCCTCCTAAAGTTAAGGTTTCTAATGTATTTAGAGCTTCTCGGAGAAGAACGGTTTTGTATTGCTTTAATTTTGCATTACGTGACATCACTCTTTTATTGTAGGGATTCGACGTTAATCTGAATGCCCTTTGAAGTCTTGAAGGTCAAATATTATCCAACCATGTCACTTGTTTGTTTTGTTTATTTTGTATGTTTCCTCGACTTACAAGGCTGCTAAATTACAAGCTTAAGGACACTGGGTAGCATGTGTACAGGCCCGGGGGGCTGTACCCCCTGAGAGCCACCCCCCCATCATCTACTAAAAACCACCCCAACTGGCAAACATCATAAGACCAGAACATCACTTTTACACGGCAAGAGGCGACCACCCAGCTCGGGAGGTTAGCCAACCACTTGCAACACATTCATAAACATTAACACTACAACTAACTGGGGCAGCTACGTCAACGGAATGCTGACTAAGCAACGGCAGGACCTATAAGAAGAGAGGCCTTTTCGGAGCATTATCTGTCATACAGTGTGTGTCGCCGAAGGCCCTGCTCCAGCTACCATCATCAGGTGAGACTCAGCAAGTGTTCAGATATCCTTTACTTTGTAAACACCCATCCACAATCTTGTACACTTAACTTGTATCAGTACTTACATTCCCCTGAAAGGGACTTACAATTTCACACTCACTGACCAATAAACACATGGTCAGTAAACTACACTTGTCTTGATAATTACACGCCTCTTTACATCCTCATACCCTTCCTGACTCTCGAAACGATTGACCGTGACAATAGTAGCCAGTAATCGCTTGCTCAGGTTTCATTGTGCTTCCCGCACGTGACCGCATAGCAGCGAGCCGCTGACACAAGCACGTCTGTTATATCACTCACTCCGTCCAGCTGGCAGGCCGGTCTATTAGCCTGCACTCAGAGGTTCATCCCCTAGTAGACCCTTGCATCTTTGCAGGAACACCCCCTAGCATTTGAACACCAAACAACACGCTACACTGGTAAGCTCTCCCAGCTACGGGAAGCTGCTATCATTTAGAAACAACCTACCAAATTAGCACAGTGACACTAATGTTTTATCCCTAAACTACCCCCCCCCCCCCAACTAAGGGATCTAAAACACATGGAAGGACCTAAAGTAGCAATTTTCACTTTTAGTTTCAAAACATTCTCCTCTTTTTCCCCATTTCATCAATATAAAACAATGACATACGAAGTATCTTTTGAGGTCATTACTTGTATTTTAAACAAGCGGGGGGTTTGGAAAAAATATGTAGTCTACTATTTTTATTGGTCAACAGTTGCATTAATAAACTTTTCAAGAACTATTAGCCAATAGACAGAAAAAATATTTTCAACAAAGACTGTGATACTTTGTTATTGTTGCTCTTGTTTTGAGGAGCGGAACAGCCAGGTTCTCTGCTAGAGTGAAATTTAACATGAGGTTTCTCAAAACTTAAAATTTTCAAATTTATGTTCCTTTTTCTCAAGAACCAAGAGCCCAATCAAGTTAAGGTTTTTCACACTTATCGGCGTATGCGATCTAAATATTGGGGGGGGGGGGGGGAATGAAAGCAATCAAAGTAATAGAAGCATCAGTATTAATTTAGTCCGGAACGGTAATTGTAATTGAGTTACATTCAAAATGTTAAATTATTTATTTATTTATTTATTTATTTATTTATTTATTTATTTATTTATTTATTTATTTATTTATTTATTTATACTTGGTTCGTTGAGGCTCCTTGAACCAAGTGGTTCTTAACTCTGGCGAGCTTTTATCTTTTATCCTTCGTTTTTATACTATGAGTTGCTTTCCATTCCTGAGTCCACTTCACTCCCACACCAGGACTCAATGACTGGAGAGTGTCGGATGTTCTGATCAGCATTCTAAATGTATCCCTGTAGAATACTGTATATCCTTGGGATCAATTTCCAAAAACTCGAGGTCTTTTCGAACAAGTCTCGACCATTTGGTCGAGAAATGATGTTAACGATTCATGAGGTTAGTCTCTTGTTGTCCATTCTGACTCTGTGACCGTAAAAGAAAAGTCTCCTCTTTCTCATGGCTGATGTTATGCTCTCTAAATGTTGGTAAAGCTCATTGTTATGCTTGATTCTGTATTCACCTCCCTCTTTAATGGGACCCATTATTTTTCTTTCTTTCTTTCTTTCTTTCTTTCTTTCTTTCTTTCTCCGATAGGGTCTTCTTGAGGACCACGAACCAATTTCAATGTTTAGTCCTTTGTTGTTCTTTCTTCTTCATCCAGTGCTCCTTCATCTTTTCGCTGTGTGTCTTCTTCCATTCTGCAATTGAAATTGTTCATTGTACAGGTTAGGAAATAAATTCCAAGACAAGATCGGATTGTTAGTCTGAAAATATTGTTTTTTCGTGGTTTAGTCCACTCCGTAAGTTCCTCCGCTCTTTCCGCCGTTGGGAATAAATTCCTCGTCCGCCTTCAAGACCGTTGACCAGATTGATTTATATATGGCGCCCATACACTTTTTACTCTTATTTTCCCGAGCACTGGGATGCCTTTTCCGCCATCTACACTATACCATAGTCCATCTATTTCACTATATATGCCGTTGAGGTCTTCACCGTAACCCTGGCAAGGGACCCATACATGGAACTACCCGCCGGGTGAGCTGCACCAAGGTTTTTTAAAGAGGTGTTACTCCTCTATCACTCTCGCTTAGTCCTGACTTGTGACAGGCAGAGCCTGGCTTCCTAAACATTTATTTAATTAGTTTTATTATTTATTTATTTATTTATTTATTTAATTAATTTCCGAGGCTTCAGCAGGCCACACTTCTTGGAACGACTCACGCTATATTTTTATAGAAAACTAACGGAAAAGTAACAATGCATTACTTCTATGATTGTAACACTAACGCAGTTATTTTTCACTCAAAGTAACTGAAATAATTTCTAAACCATTACTGACTGAATCACAATTTCATAAATTGAAACCAATTGCCTATCAACAATAAGTTTCTAGTAACCATTGCAACTGTAGCTCGGTTTATAAAGCTTGGTCATTTATACCGAAGAACTGTAGTTTATAATATAGTTGAATAAATATAGACATACAGTATAAAGAAAGGATTAGAAAAACTGACTCCTACTTATGTACTTTTTAATGGTGAAAACAATTTTTAAATGACACTAAGATCACTCAGACTTTAGGGGTCCAGTTTAGCATAAAACGTAAAGTTAAGCTATTTTGAAAGTTGTGAAGAGCTAGAAGACCCGCAAAAGTGTAAAAAAGCGTGTTTTTAAAAGCTCTATCATAAACCAAATTAACATTTCAAAATTTTTTTCTGGCTTAAATAATATTTTCAAAATCCATGCTCGGGGGCGTGGTGGCACAGCGGCCAAGCTGTTGGTCTCTCACCAAGGTGTACCGGGTTCGATTCCCGGTCAATGCATGTGAGATTTTCAAAGTGAAATGCCATGTCATGTGGTTCGGATTCCATGGAGAAAGGAGGTCCCGTGACTTATGATCGCATGATTAACGGTCACGTAAAACTAAAAGCTTCCTTCCTTCTCAGAAACCACGCTAAAAACACTAGTTTTTTAAATGGAACTTGTTCTATAAATTCAAATGAATTTAAAGTTTGATTCTTTAAATCTATTCTTTGTGGGAGGCAGATTTTTGAATTTCTCGAAACGGAAGTAGATGATTTTGATTTGAATATGTATGGGATGACACTAGTGCACGTACTGATATATTCAGGCCACAAAGATTGTGGTCTAAATGTTGGTGTGCGTAACTTGTCAGTCAAAACGGAAGTAGATATTTCGAGTTTTATTTGACCATGTATAGGTCAACACTTGCGCTCATAGTGATATATTTAGTGAATTGCATAGGACAAAGGATGTGGTCTAACGCTTGGTGTCCTTGACTTGTCAGTTTAGTGTGTGTCACCATGCCGCTAACAAGTAAGAGGCGTTTGGTTAACA
Source organism: Meconema thalassinum (assembly GCA_946902985.2). NCBI lineage: Eukaryota > Metazoa > Arthropoda > Insecta > Orthoptera > Tettigoniidae > Meconema > Meconema thalassinum. Next base: position 614,016,647 of record OX336388.2, read on the forward strand.
CACAAAATATTCAAAAGTGGAATAATACAATTAAAAAGCAGAGAGGAGAAAGATTCAGCCTGAAAGGCTGGAACTGTGATGTTTTTTCCATAGCCTATCACTGGAATCCACTGTTCTGTTAAAAACAAGCAAACTCGAGAACTTGTTTCGCAAACCCATGAAAAATGAAAATCCACAGCCTGCTTCCAGTCGACTGACCGGGTCAGGGAAGGGAATGAATGAAGACCCCATACAGCGGTGAGGATACGAACTGTGCCGGCTGACGAAGCCTGTCGCACTCCCCTGGGGAAATGATTAAATGAATGACAGATGAAATAAAATGATAGTGGAGAGTGTTGCTGGAATGAAATTGTGACAGGGAACACCGGAGTACCCGGAGAAAAACCTGTCTGCCTCTGTTTTGTCCAGCACAAATTTCACATGGAGTGACCGGGATTTGAACCACGGACGCAACGGTGAGAGGCTGGTGTGCTGCCGCCTAAGCCATGGAGGCTAGTTTGAAACCTATCTAAGTTAATTTGTGAGATAATCTGCGTTCTTTGGAAAAAACAAATTGTTGTCCGAAAGTAAAATTTAAAACATGCGCCATCTATTGAAATACGGATTTGCTAACTCAGAAACCTTTGCTTGAGAGCACAATAGCTCACGAAAGTTTCATAGCAATTGGATGAATGGTATATGAACGCATACGGAACTTTGCTGAAACGATTCGTGCACCAACACACATTTCCTGCAACGATTCGTGCGCCACCTATTGTAATATGGATTTTCTAATTAATACGCCTTTGCGGGAGTGTGCACAACAACTCACCAAAGTTTCATTGCAATTTTTTGAATGGTATATGAACGCATAAGGGGCTATGTTAAAACGAGTCGTGAAACAACACACATTTGCTGTAACTATTCGTGCGCCACCTCTTCTACAATGGATTTACTAATTTAGAAACCTTTGCGGGAATGTGTACACAATTTCAGCGAAGGTTCTTTACAATTGGATGAATGGTATATGAACGCATATGGGACATAAGCAAACTATCGAGAAACATTCATTTTTATATACAGAAATGTGTTATGGTTTACAGGGGAGTTTATAGGATGACATGTTTCGCTTGTCAAACGAGCATCATCAGATCAATATATGCAAGATACAGTTGCTTAATTTCGTTTAATTAGTAACGTTGTTACCCCGTCGTTACTGCAGAAAGTAACGGTTACTAGGAACGGAATTACAGGTAATTCGTTACTCTACAGCCCTGGTTGATGCTAACCACATCAAAATACATAAAACTTGTTTCCAAATGAATAATTCATTTGATTTTGTGCATCAATATATTTGATCTCGTTCATCGTGAGCTCATAAATGTCCTTGTTACTCACCATTTGAGATTAGGCTTGTAGTGAACTGTTCCAGAGCTCTTGTGGACATCAGTCAAATGAGACCAAACTTGTTCCGCTATTAAAATTACTCGATATTGATATGTAAATAGGTTATTTATATTCGATCTCAAGATTAGAAATTGGCGCGACTTTACATAATATTGAATTATATATTAATTCGATTCTTTATACTTGATGACATCGATAAGGTAATATTAATATTCTCGCATGAAGGCAGAAGCTGTCCTAATAATTGCTTTCTTGATGACAATCTCGCCCAGCAATTGTATTTTAAAATGCGCATATGAAGCAGCAACGTAAATTGTCACTCATCGATCACTATCTGATAGTAATTCCAACAACTGACACTTTATGTTTAACCATAAACTACTGCATAAAAGAATGAACAAAGGAAAAAACAAAGGAAAGATCTCAGACTTTAAAAGAGATGTTCCAAAGATTTTAGAAAAAGATTAGGCCTGAGCAGTACATTATTTTCGAAGATATTTAAATTAACTTACTACCTACAACCTGCCTGCTGTTTGCTACTTTCTTGAATATTTTATAGCCTAATACGTGCATGATAATAGTTTTTTTAAATTTTAACTAAATCTGGCCTTTACTGACACACAGAATGCGGGCTGCGGTTACGGGCAGGACGTCGTGAAAATCAAAGCCGTCTGCGAACCTAAAATGTGACACACAATATAGAATGGTAGGGATCGTACTAAGAACTAAAGTCACTTTGTGTCGGCAGAAGAGAAACGCATAGAATTATGTGGTGTTCTTCAGATGAAGAGGTAATGTTAACCTTATTTCTTCTCATGAAAAATACCAAGAGGTGAAAGTGGGTCCACGAAATAAATTTACAACGAGAACAAATAGGCGAATATCACAGATTGTGTCGAGAATTTGAGAGTTTTGAAGATAGATTTTTCATTTTCTTTCAAATGTCCCAAGAGTGTTAAGAAACTATAGAATCTACTGAAACCGACTATTAAGTAATTCACAACATGTCTTCGATTATACAAAATTGGGTAGTTTCTCACCTCTTTTATGAGTGTCAAGAAAGTACGCTCCACAATTTGCGGGCAACCGACTCGAAACACAACTGATCTCTGCCCGTAACTTCCTGGTTGAGTTCATGATCGCAGATCGGTGTGTGTTTGACAGAGACGATGCACAATCAGATGTGGCATTAGAGCAATCGTGCCATTTACTTTGGCAAAATACTCACAATTAGATGTAACATAACAGCAATCGTGCCATTTACTTGGATAAAATATTCACAAACAGATGTGGCATAACAGCAATCGTGCCATTTACTTGGGTAAAATACTCACAATCAGATGTGGCATAACAGCAATCGGGCCATTTACTTGAGCAAAATACTCACAATCAGTTGTGGTATAACAGCAATCGTGCCATTTACTTGGGCAAAATATTCACAATCAGTTGTGGCATAACAGCAATCGTGCCATTTACTTGGGCAAAATACTCACAATCAGTTGTGCAATCCACAGCCTGTTTCCAGTCGAGCGACCGGGTCAGGGAATGGAATGAATGAAGCCCCCATCTAGCGGCGAGGATATGAACTGTGCCGGCTGCCGAAGCCGTCGCACTCCACTGGGGAATTGATTAAATGAATGGCAGATGAAATGAAATGAGAGGGGAGAGTGTTGCTGGAATGAAATTTCTGACAGGGAAAACTGGAGTACCCGGAGAAAAACCTGTCTACCTTCGCTTTGTCCAGCACAAATCACACATGGAGTGACTGGGATTTCAACCACTGACCCAGCGGTGAGAGGACGGCGTGCTGCCGCCTAAGCCTCGGAGGCTCTCAATCGTGCCATTTACTTGGGTAAAATACTCACAATGAGATGTGGGATAACAGCAATCGTGCCATTTACTTGAGTAAATTGGAGTATAATTGAAAGTTGGTTGTAGTAGCTTGTTGAAATACAACGTGCTATACGGATACTATACGTTGATTGATTGAATCCTGATCGGAATTATATATACCGTACAAACACTAATACAGCCATCACAATAACACAGGTTATCAGATACAATTCAACAGCCACCCAAGTACATGGGGCTAAATGACCATGATGTCCATGTGTCTCAAATAAAACAACAACAACAACAACAACAGCTTCCTACCCAAATCCTTCCTCGTATAAAAGTACACACACTAGTAAGCCTACAGACATCACAGTGACACAGGTTATCAGACAACTTCTACACACACACACCTAAGTACATGGGGCTACAAGACCACGATGTCGCCAAACCACTTATGCATCAACAACAATAATAATAACAACAACAACAACAACAACAATAGATTCTACCTCAGATCAAGGGCAAGGAATTTTAATTGTTGTAGTCGAGTGTTGAAATATGTGGTGTTATAAGTATATATATATATATATATATATATAATATTTTCGATTGCAAATACACACTATATATGCTTAACATTATAACGTGTGAGTAGTTATAAATCAATAAATTCAAAAAAAGAAGTACAAAAGTTTGAACCTGTTGGGATTAGAACCAGGAACCTCTATGCTACGTGTCAGAAACGCTACTATTACGCTAAACACTCCCAATGTTAACATCGCGTTAATTACAGCTTTAATAAGGCCTATAACTGCCTGGAATATGTTTTCTTGCAATGAACCATTTCATTAGCGTTTTCTGCCGTTTCTATAAACCATTTGTTACTAAATATGTATTATTTTGTTCAGTACATTCCTAAAAGGATATAAACTTATGAAGTTACGGAAATATATGCATTTACAATCAAAACATAGCCGCCATTTTGACAATGGGACGGCACGGACAAGCACGATACGGAACAATCAGCCTGAATTATTAGTCACTACTGCGAAATATTATTCTATTTTTAAATGCTAATATCCTACTGGTCACCTCCGTGAGGACTGTTTAAACCTCCCATGTACGAAGAGTGTATTTGGTAAGGTCAGGCCTTGGTGAACCTTAAGTTACGGTATTGGTATACTACTTGCATGATTCATGCATCCGCCATCTTGAAACTTTTTGGCTGATGACCTTGTAGTTTGGGCAAAATACGCTTCCCATATTAAGGCATATTATTGGAAAATATGGTTGAGATTGGATGATTAGGTTAGTCGTAATTTAATTTAAGCTCAGAACATTTGGGTGGGCGCCATTTCTTTTTTGTTTTGTTGGTGGTGATATACAACATGACACTGAGTTGTCCCTTGTTAGTACTTACTACCTCTGTACCAATGATGGTTTGATTCGGGTTTCGTTGTGTTTGAATTGATAGGGGGAATCGATTTGCACACCTACACGCCCGCCATCTTCAAACTATTGGGCTGTTAACCTTGTAGTTTGGTCAAAAGATTGTTCATACATAAAGGTATAATGTTGCAAAATTTGGTAGGGATCAGATGATTAGGTTAGTCGTAATTTGATTCAAGCTTTGAACATTTGGGTGGCTGCCGTTACGTTTCCGTCAAGATGGTGGCGATATAAAACATGACACTGAGGTGTCCTTTGCTAGTGCTACCTCTGTACCAAATTTCGTTCAATTTGGTTTTACCGTGTTTGAATTGATAGGGGGGGGGGGGGGCACACATACCAAATCCAACACACACACATGCGCACTCACAGATACACATTTTTTTTGGCCCTGTGTAGATCTCATACGTCTACTTTCATTTTCTTTTTCATAAATCGAAAGTAGGGTAAAAATTAGTAAGTTAAATCACGTGGTAAATTAACATAACATGAATTAGCACTTTTTTGGTGGAAATAATTTATTTTACACACAACTAGATGAAGGCTCACGATTTTGGCCAGTTTTGTAGACCCTATCACAAAAAACACGTGAGGAGATATGCACTGTAATAGTAACTTATGCTTTACGAGTTACAAGAGAAGTGGATCTGAAAAACACAGTTTTGAGAAATCTCCTAAACTATTGCAGTTGTTTATAAGATTCCTTCATCAAAATGAACTTAAAAAGTAGGGTTATATTTGAAAAAAGAAATTCCATGAACCGTAGTGTAAGTCTCAAAGAGTATGGTTAAATTTTGAAACCTCATATTGTTAAAGATAGCCGATGCTGTGACTCCTGTAGCTTGGTGTGCGGTCCAATATGAACAGGTGTTTTACTGCACTTGTCTAACCAAAGCGCACCATAATGTTGTTAATTTATACGCCTAGGGCGCATGCGCTGCATTCCTTAATGCTCCACACTAGAGACATATAAGTGTTCCTCAAATTTCAGCCTGTTATTTTATACAGAAAATGTTGGGGAGAATCTCATGTTCGAGCCATTTACATGTGTCTGAAAAGTGGGGATACAATAGGTAATAAATTATTACTAGTGAGTTCGGGATCATGTTTTGTAGCACACAACACGCAAAACTTGTGTCCCTAAGAAACACAAGATTAGCATTTTCCAAGGCCTCTCAAAATCAGTGCCCCTGAAACATCCCAAAGTCAGACCCCAAGTGCCTTGTCTCCCCTCGTAGCGTAGTGACCAGCATTCTTAGGTGTAATTGCTAAGAAATGTTAATTCTGGTTTGTTGGGGTGGAGCGAGGTTCACGCAGCATTGTTAGGCAGAATTGCGAAGATGATGATGGGGATAATTGTTGTTTTAAGGGGCCTAACATCTAATTTTTTTGTCGTGTGGCCTCCTAAGAGGCCGAGTGCAGGTCTTTCTAGTCGACGCCCGTGGGCGACCTGCGCGTCGGGATGAAAGATGGAATGGATGAAGATGAATGCAATTGGGCAAGGATGTGGTAGGAAGCGGCCGTGGCCTAACAGAAGGTACCGTCCCAGCATTTGCCTGGTGTTGAAAATGGGAAACCACGGAAAACCATTTCAAGGACGGCCGACGGTGGGGCTCGAACCTACGCGTCTACCGAGTCAGCAGAGAGCTTGGCACCATGACCTAACGCTGCGCTTTAGCCAGCGTAGCCACTACTGTCGGTTGTCGGCCCTTAATGGTTCGGGTGATAGTGAAAGATGAGATGAGAATGAAAACTATCACTAATACTAACTACAGACTTACAGACTAAAAGAAGAATGGTAAACAAATAAAGGATAAGGCAAATAAAGGATAGGAAGAAAAGAAATGCTCACAACCCTCGAAGAATGAGGATTGAGGGACTTGGAAGGAAGGAGAGCCATGAAAGGCAGATAGGAAAGGGAAAGAGGAGAGGGTCCGCCCCAACGTCAGTGGAAAATGGGGGAAAATCAGACCCAGCTCAGGAATCCACCCGGGATCGCCAACTCCCGAACTCACCAGCCGTGAGCCCCTGAGGGTGTAGCAATATCCAGAGTGCACCAGAAGTGGTTGGGATAAATATACCCAGTCTCCTTGAGGGCCTTGAGCAGAACGCAGGAGATACCATGAAATGGAAAAGAACGCTGACCTCTCGCATAAGGAGGGTATCAGAAAAGATGAGACATGGGACAATTAAGGCGGGAAAGTGAAAGACTCCCTTGGCCTAGGATACACTAATACCGTCGGGGTCGGAAGAGAACAAGAGTTGACCAAGAGAGATCGACAGGAAAGAAGCAATGCCGGACTCAGCTGGGATCCCGTTGTCGCCAACCCACGTCCCACTAGATGTGAGCCCCTGGGGGAGAAGTGTAAAAGAGTTATTAAGGAAAAGAAAATGGAGAAGATTTAAAAAGGGAACCAATATACTGTATATAATTAGAAATGAGCACAAACCGTGCAATGATTACAGCAAAGATTACATATAAATTTTAGTTGTCCTTGCTATAAGCAGCGATAGACCTATATCGTTTCTTGCACTTTAGAATGTGGTATTGATCACATTTTTCTGAGCACAGGACACAGATACAGGTATCGTTCGCGTCGTGGAACGTCTGATTGGAGCATAGCTTGTGGCGGAAGCCATGGACCGCTAGTCTTGTAGTGACATGTCGCATTTCATAGTTCGCTTGCATCCTGGCTTTGTCTTGCATCGCGCAGGTACTATAGAAGTCTGGCCGTATGTCTCTTTTCTTCTCTCTTAGATCTTGGAGAAGTTTGTTGTAGGCATGACTTGATGGCAGCAGCAGCGCTGATCGCAGATCTTCTATAAGAAACGTCTCCCTGGTGAGTTCATACACCAGTCTCGATCTCGTACTCTTTGAAACTCCAACAGCCCTCTTGAGGTACCTGGCTCTTACTCTTTCAATCTCCTCTAACTGTTTGTATGTGACATGTTCCCATACCAGTTCAATTCCATACACAAGGACGGGCAATATCTTCAGTCTGAATAGTTCCATAGCTGAGCTGATTGATAGCAGTCTGATGCTCTTGATTTCGTTCATGGCTCTGACTGCAGCCACCGTCCTTGTTCTGATGTGGAGTCTAAAGCTCTTCCCTTTTGTCTGCATTGTGAAACCGAGATCTTTGAAGTAGCTCGATCGTTTGAGGGGTTTCCCGTTGCAGTTCACATTTTCTGCCTCGGTGAGCATGCCCCCTTTCCTAAATACTACCATTTCAGTCTTCTCTTCGTTTATTTTTATATCGTTTCTTTCTGCCCATTTGCTCAATGTGCCAACTGCTGTCTGTAGAGCTCATATTTCCGTCGTTGCGATGGCCATATCATCGGCATAGATATATGTGTTGGCTCCTATTATTTCTTTCGCGGCGTCGTATGTGAGAACATTGAACAATATAGGGATTAGTGGATCGCCTTGAAGAACGAGAATTCTAACGAGGCGCCTGTCAGAAAGGCTCGAACCACTACTCCCGGAGGAACTATTTGGGTTCAGAAGAGGGAGATCCACGACTATAGCCGCAAAAAAATCTACTAGACCAAATAAGATACACACTAGAAAAGGCCAGGGGAAAGCTATACGTAGTTTTTGTCGATTATTCAAAAGCCTTCGACTTGGTCAACCGAAAATTGCTTGTGGACAAGCTAGAAGAACTAATAGGCAGAACAAGTACGACTGTACTTATATCAAATATATTAGCTAAGAACTATCTTCAAAAGGGAACCAATGGTATACTGTTTGCAAATCTCAGTAATTGCTGCATCGTTAATAAGGACATCATGGATAACATATCCATTCCTGGAGGAGTTTTGAACTGAAAGCGGCTATGTGCATGATTGCACCTAACTACAAGTGCATCTAGCAAACTCTCTTTCCAAGGAATCAGCTGAATAGTGACCAGCTGTCTTTAACAGCTCTGGATACAGAATTTAATATCTTACTGTTTCAATGGCCAGTAGCCTTAGGAATTATTTAGTGCAAGTATTTTGAGTTGACGCCCGTGGATGACCAGCACGGTGTACTAGGGAAGAAATTAACCCTCTGTCGGGCGCAACCTAAATAATACCACTGTCTCACCGGAAGGATCTAATCCGTCAAATTAACCATTGAATTGTTTATTTACATTATATCACCTAGAAACAGAACTAGATTTTGTCATCTCATTATTAACTGCTGTACTTATAACTTGAAGAATGGCAAATGTCCAGTTTAAATGATAAAATGCTCCATTTTTTCCTAAAATAAAAATAAAAAACTGCATACAATGCACAGACTCAAATTCTACAAGCATAGGCCTAGAGTATTACACTCAAGGGTCTCTAGTGAGATTTAAACAAGTCAAGATTTAATTAACTTAAATAAAGCAATGATTTTTTTTCAATATTAGAACACAATTGATACACGTACGTAAAGAAAAGCAGAACTTACTAATACTTACGCAATAAGGCCCATTTAATCTTCTGAATGAATTGGCTCACCACGGAGTAGCGATGGGCACTGACACAACGATGGCCTCACCCTCACACAATTGGCGGGAAGAGTGGAAGCTAATTTAAGGCCACGGCTGCTTCCTACCCAAATTATACCCCAATAAAAATACTCACACTGGTGCAGACATCATAACGACATAGGTTATCAGACTAATTCCATACACACCCAAGTATATGGGGTTAGAAGACTACGATCTTGCAAAGCCCCTAAAGAAGAACAACTGAAAGCGTGTCCAGTTTTAATTTGAAGTATGGAAGAGAACAACGTAAGTTACATAGCGGATTTTGTAGGCGAAGCAACGCTATTTTGTTTATGTTCGACCCTGACTATTATATGTCAAAAACTGTACTATAATGAGGCTCATTATAACACTATTTTCATTGTGAAACAGATTCTCCGACACTCGTATGGAAGTTATAAAACGAGCGTATACTCGTGTCCTAATTATTGCCATTATAGGCTCGTTGCATTATGTACTATATATACAGTATACTGTATATGTATCTATCTATATCACTTACTTGTGGACACGATAACTATCGCCATATTGCACCAATCACTTTTAAATTGATACCTAACAAGAAACCAATCAAAATCTCGGTAGAGTTCGTTAACCAAGAGGGTGGAAACAGACGTCCTTTTTAGATTTTTAGCCTATTTTCATTTTATGAAGTAATAGGCTTATGAGATCACATTTTGTCCGCGTGATTGTGCGTATGTGTGTGTGATGTGTGTGTGTCTCTGCGGGTTTGTCCCCCCTAATAACTTCTAAACGGCTGGAGTGATTTAAATGAAACTCGGTAAGGTCACAGCACCATTTTGGCTGACTCCACCGTGTCCTTCAATTCTCTTTACGTCTTACCAATCCAACATGGCGTCTGTGTGAAATATTTCACTAGCATTCAATAACTCCGAAACTATTACCAATATCACCCTGAAACTTTGTACGGTGATAAAGGGAACTACTAGAAGCTCACCTAGCCTATGTGCATTTTGAAAACCTGTTAACTACAAAACCAACATGGCAGCCAAGCGAAGTTTCGACTTTAAATAGACGTTTCACGTGATTAAACCAACCAAACGCAATGAAACATGGTACAGAATATGTTTATACACATTGTAAAACACCGATATCTAACTTCGTTCAATTGTTTACATAACCTCAAGATGGCGGCTGTGCGAAATATTTCACCGGCATTCTATATCTCTGAAACTGTTACCGGTATAACCCTGAAATTTTGTACGGGGATAAACATCACTACTGGAAGTTCATCGATGAGACTTTCAAAAACTGGTTAACTACAAAACGAACATGGCGGCCAAGCAAATTTGAAAGTTTGAAATAGACTTTCCTCGCGATTTATTAATCCAAACGCAATGAAACTTGTTACAGGAAATGTTTATACACATCGTAATGCATTGGTATCTAATTTAGTTCAATTGTTTACATAACCTCAAGATGGCGGCTGTGCGAATTATAAAATTAAGATTTTATTTCTTGTGTTGTAATCATGCGATTGAAGTGAATGTTTGAATAATGAACCTACGCAATAATTTTCCATTAATGGTACATGGCTCTATGGCCTATACATATAACAATCCAACAGGGCGACCATCCGAAATATTTAGACGGATCTCAATATTTACGAATCTATTGCAGCAATCAAACTGAATATTTAATGTTCATAGGGGCTATGAACATAAGTTCACCTATAGGACTTTCAATAACCTGGTGATCACAAATCCAACATGGACGTTTCTCGCAATTTAACAATCCGAGTGCAGTGACACTTGGCAGTAAATCCTTATACAAATGTTAATCCACTGGCGTCTAATGTATTTCAATTGTTTCCATAACCACAAGATGGCAGCTGTGCGAAATTTTTAAATCTCGTTTTCACTTCTTGTGTCCTAATCATGCGATTGAAGTTTGAATACAACACGTACACAATAATCTTCATGTAACAGTACATAACTCTAAGACCTACATACATAAAAATCCAACATGGTGACCATCCGCAATATTTAGTCGGTTCTCAATATCTACGAAACTATTACAGCAATCTAAATGAAATTTTGTAAGTTGATAGAGGTAATTAACATAAGTAGCATATATGAAAATAGGCTGTAGTTCTTCACGGAACTACTTGTTATTTATGAAAAAAACAAGTAGTTCCGTGAAGAACTATACAGCCTATTTTCATATATCCTACTTATGTTAATTGCCACTATCAACATACACAATTTCAGTTTGATTGCTGTAATAGATTCGTAGATATTGAGAACCGACTAAATATTTCGGATGGTCGCCATGTTGAATTTTATATATGTAGGTCCTAGAGTTATGTACTGTTACATGCAGATTATTGTGAACGTGTAGTATTCAAACTTCAATCGAATATTTAGGACACAAGAAGTAACAAGGAGATTTAAAATTTTTCACAGCTGCCATCTTGAGGTTATGGAAACAATTGAAATAAATTAGATGCCAGTGGATTAACATTCGTATAAGGATTTACTGTACCAAGTTTCACTGCACTCGGATGGTTAAATTGCGAGAAACGTCCATGTGAATATTTATAATTCGCGTCGCCGCCATGTTGGATTTGTGATCACCAGGTTATTTAAAGTCCTATAGGTGAATTTAAGTTCATAGCCCCTATGGAAATTAAAAAATGCTGCTAAGCCGGCCCCGTGGTGTCGGGGTAGCGCGCCTGCCCCTCGCCCGGAGGCCCCGGGTTCGATCCCCGGCTCCGTCAGGGATTTTAAAACTGACGTGAGGGTTGGAACGGGGTGCACTCAGCCTCGTGAGGACAATTGAGTAGCTGTCTGACAGTGAGACAGCGCCCCGATCACGAATACCAAGATTAACGGCCGAGGGGACCCGACGCACTGATCACGCGTCACCCCAATATCTGCAGGCCAAATGGCTGGGCAGCGGTCGCTTGGTCGGCCTTAGCCCGTCATGGGCTGGATAGTGCCAGGGGTTGACTTTTTTTGGGTTGGTTGAGTTTGATTGCTAAAATAGATTCGTTGATATTCAGTATCGTCTTAATATTTCGGATGGTCGCCATGTTGGATTGTTAAATGTATAGGCCATAAAGTCATGTACCATTAAAGGAAAATTATTGCGTAGGTTCATTATTCAAACTTTCACTTCGATCGCATGACTACATCACAAGAAATAAAAACTTAATTTTAAAATTCGCACTGCCACCATCTTGAGGTTATGTAAACAATTGAACTAAATTAGATACCAATGTGTATAAATATTTCCTGTACCAGGTTTCAGTACGCTTGGAACATTAAATCGCGAGAAAGGTCTATTTAAAATTTTCAAATTCGCTTGGCCGCCATGTTCGTTTTGTAGTTAACCGGTTTTTGAAAGTCTTATAGATGGACTTCCAGTAGTGCCCTTTATCTCCGTACAAAATTTTAGGGAGATACCGCTAATAGTTTCAGAGATATAGAATGCCGGTGAAATATTTCGCACATCCGCCATCTTGTGATTATGTAAACAATTGAACGAAGTTAGATGTCTGTGCATTAAAATGTATATAAACATATACTGTACCAAGTTTCATTGCGTTTGGTTGGCCAAATCGCGAGAAACGTCTATTTAAAAGTCGCAAATTCGCTTGGTCGCCATGTTGGTTTTGTAGTTACCAGGTTTTCAAAGGTCACATAAGTGAACTTATAGTAGTTCCCTCTATTACCATAGAAAATGTCAGGGTAATATCGGTAATAGTTTCGGAGATATTGAATGCTGGTGAAATATTTCGCACAGCCACCATGTTGGATTGATGAGTCGTAACAAAATTTGAAGGGCACGGTCGAGGTCGCCCGGAATAGTGCTATGAACTTTCCGAGTTTCATTGAAATCGCTCCTGCCGTTTAGATTTTATTAGGGGGACACACACACACGAATCACACACACACACACACACACACACACACGCACGCACACACACACGCACACACACACGAACAAAAGGTGATCTCATAAGCCTATTTTTTCAAAATTGAAAATAGGCTAAAAATAGACTAATAACATCACCTTTTGTCCATGTGTACGTGTGTGTGGGTGCGTCCATGTGTGTGTCCCCCCTAATAACCTTTAAGCCGCTGGAGCTATTTCAATGAAACTCGAATAGGTTAATCGTTGTTATTCGTTGTTATTCGTGCCCATCTAATTGCATTACGTCTCACCAATCCAACATGGCGGATGTGCGAAATATTTCACCGGCATTCTATATCTCCGAAACTGTTTCTCATACAACCTTTAAATTTTGTACGGTGATAACGCGTACTACTAGACGTTCATCTGTGTGACTATCAAAAACCTGTTAACTACAAAACGAACATAGCGGCTAAGCAAATTTGAGACATTTGAATACACTTTTCTCGCAGTTTAACTATCTTAACGCAGTTAAATTAGGTACAGCAAATGACTATACATATTTCAATGCATTGAGGTCTAATTTAGTTCAATTGTTTACATAACATCAAGATGGGGGCTGTGCGAAATTTTTAAATTAAGTTTTCATTTCTTGTTTTCTAATCATGCGATCAAAATCAACGTTTGAATAATGAATGTACACAATAATACTCATCTAATAGTTTATAATAGTTCATAACGCTATGGCCTACATATATTACAATCCAACATGGCGACCTTCGAAATATTTAGACGGTTCTCAATATCTATTAATCTATGACAGCAATCAAACTGAAATTTTGTAGGTGTATTGAGGCTTTAGACATAAGTTTACCTATGGGACTTTCAATAACATGGTGAGCACAAATCCAACATGGCAGCGACGCGAAATTTGAATATTCAAATGTTCGTTTTTCGGGATTTAACCATCTGAGCGCATTGAAACTTGGTACGGTATATGCTTATATAATTTTTCATCCATTGGCATCTAATTTATTTAAATTATTTTCGTAACCACAAGATGTTGCCTGAGCAAAATTTTAAAATATGGTTTTTATTTCTCGTGTCCTAATCATCCGATTGAAGTTTGAATAAAACACCTACACAATAATCTTCATGTAATAGTATATAACTCTATATATAAAAATCCAACATGGCGATTATCCGAAACATTTAGACGGTTCTCAATATCTACGAATCTATTACAGTAATCAAACTGAAATTTTGTGAATTGATAGACGCAATTAACATAAGTGGGGTATATGAAAATAAGCTGTATATTTCTTCACGGAACTACTTGTTCGAGTGTACGAATATCGCTATAATTTGCTTAATATGTTAAAGATCGAATCTATCGAAGTTCATACTATTCTTTGAATAAGAGCTAAAAACGTATTTTAGTGAAGTTTTCTTATAGCGCCATTGCCCAAGGGGTGGAAAATATGGAGCTTCTTGAGAAGAAATCCATACCTCCCTTAAAAGGCACAATATCAAAACCGTTTAAAATGGTCAATATTTCTCTAATAATTACCAGGAACTTTTGTCTGAATGATTTTTTGATATGAACCACCGGCACACTAAGAGCAAAATGTTTTAGAATTATATAATGATAGGATTTCTCGTATGCAAAACATGTGGAACTTTTGTAGGTAGGGTCTATACAACATTTAACTTGACAAATTTTGTGAATTCGAAATATGTTTCTTTGCCCGGTGATTGATTCGGCTCATCTGTGATTCAGTGACCTTCTCTCGGAACACGGTCAAAAAACGACACTCTCTTGCTGATACCCAAACACCGCACAGTACGCCATACCAACTCCTTCGTTGTTGCTACTGCACGACTGTGGAACAATCTGCCTCGCTCTGTCAGAGGATCAACCCCGTCCAACTTCAAGCAGCGTTGCCAGCAGTACATAATCACTAAGTAAATGAAAGTTGAACTCAACACTTATGCTTATATTCTTACTTCTTATTACATATATTCAAACTTTCCAATTCTCACTTTCTCATTTACTCTCTATTTAGATATCAAAATAACCTCTTCATTTTCATCTTCATCACCATCATTAGTCTATATTTTATTCAGTATTTCCTTACCTTACTGTAATTTTAAACTTACTTCTAAGTATCTTAGTTATTCCCCCTAACAATGCAACAATTTACGGCCTACACCACCAAGCTAATCCAGTTTATATGTATTTTATATTGTATAAACATTGTAAAATTGTTATATTTAAGTTGTATTTGTATTGTTCATTATCAAGCTAATCCATTTCATATGTATTTTATATTATATCAACATTGTAATATCATTAGATTTAAGTTGTATTTGTACTGTTCATTACTTATCATTTGTACAATTTGGTTAGATGGAAGAGAGGGCCCAATGGCCCTAATCGTGCCAGACAAAATAAATCTATCTATCTATCTCCAAACTTCTCTGGTTCAATAACTTAGTTATAATTACTTGATAAGTGGACTGTAGGGGTTGGTCGGTTTTATGATTAGCATTTCTTAATTACTCAATTAATAGATTGTGAGTTGTATGTATATCTATTATGTAGATTGACTAGAAATAACACTCCTTTATTATTCCTATGAAGAGTGCCTAGATCTAAAACTGTACCTGGTACGTTTTATTTGTGGCTTGTAGGTGTCACTAGAAGCTTGTCATACCTCTTATAGTTCGGTATTACCTTCGTAATCACCGTTGTAACAAGGAAGAGATTTTAAATTATGCAGAGCCTTAGTGCATCTGGGTCAGAATATGTTGTGCTAGCCATAAGTTTGAATGGTACCAATTTACTGCGTACGTTAGTAGTTCTCTTGTACAGCTTTCATCATCTTGCCTTCAGAACTAACCTACTACAACAATTCACTCCTATTCTCACGGAATACCAAGCAACAATTCATCTCCTCTGCCTTCCTCTCCACTGCCTCCTATAGACACGAGTCAGACACAAGAAGTATGCTGCCATCTAGTTGAAAAGTGGAGAAAGAGCCGATTAGAGTAACACCAGAGATGAAAATCCCTTACAACAGAAAGGGAACAGAATAAACAATGGCCCAGAGGCGTAAATATACATAACCTACAGAAGGGGCAGTAAAATGAACATATCAAAAAAATGAACACCCGGTGACATCTACCTCCGCATTCTGGCGTGCCGAGTGGGATGTCTTTTAATTGTTATGTGCTGACCCATTTACCTTGAAAATATCATCAAGAAATATCAGATAATTTAGCTCATATAATTTTTCTGTTATTTAGGTGTCCTTAGAAGAATAAGAAAAACATCATATCTACCGTATGTAGAATTTATTAGAAACTTGTTTTTACTAAAGGACGTTTTAATTATGCAAATATAATTTGTCATAAATTCTTAAGGTTGGCCATGTGAGCTCAGGAGTCCATTCTAACCAAGAGGACAGCTCCATGAAGTGCGTAGGTGTAACACTTGTATAATAAAGACGTAGCAGTACACCTGGTGTCAACTGAAGGACTCCAGGCCTCATAAGAATACATCACCAGTTATCTAAGTATTAAAGACACAACCAATCAAGATAATGAGCACTGTCCATACGGTATCTTCGTCAACTTGTTACCAACATGCCTGTCAGCATCTAGGTACGAGACCCGATGTATACGTATATAGATGGAGGATTGCCAATAGACAATAAACACCTCTCACATGATACCTCACCGTTTGAGCCTTCTCACGTTAATATCACTCGGGAGATACGAGATACAAAAAAATAAAAAAAAATATACGAGCCTTACAGTAGTCGCATATGATGTGTAACATGTGACATGTTAACCTACTATGTTTGTCCCGGGAGCGCAAATCCCTTGTTGACAGTGAACACTGTTGGTCATTGAAATAACTACTTGTATAACTCCAGTGCCAAATCCTTACCGTAATGAATCATAATTATTATTTGCCGTGGCGGAAGCAATCCACTGCCTACTTGATGCGAGCAGCGCTCTATACCGGCCAATTAGTGCCATGCCAGCGATGTTATTGAAAATGGCCTCGTTTAGCCGATAGAGCGCACTGCCAAGTATAGGCGCGATTAAAAATTAGGTGTGCGGAAAGTATATTAAATGTGTTTCTCCCAGTGATGTGTTTAGACCAACGAAGTTTCAATTATTGTTAGTAGTAGGCGTTGATATACAGAATTCCTACGTTGTTTGGAGTGTTTGTTGATGCGATATAGATTCCACATAGTCACATGGCCGACAGTACATCGAGTGCTTACATTAAATAAGAAAACAGCAAAAGTATGAAGATTTAATAAATCGTAATTGTTTTGAGCAAATATGATAAAATGAATATTTTCACACCAAAGAACGACAACTTGAAGATGATTTATTGTGGGAATATCTTAAATGGGGTCTCCAAACCTTGAACTAAACTGTATGCGATATACATTCCCCATAGCCACACGACCTACAGTACGCCGTTGTACCGATCTCCGCCACCACGTGCGCTTATTGTTTCCGTCCCATGCACTTCCGTCCCATCCATTTCCGTCCCTTTTCCAATATCACTCTCACAAACATGTCCAGCTACCGAGCGCCACAAAAATATCCAGATACCGAGTGGAAAGATGTTACACATCAATAAATAAATAAATACATATATAAAACTGTTGTTATTGATGTCGTTGTTGTAGTTGTTGTTGTTGTTGTTGTTGTTGTTGTTGTTGTTGTTGCTGCCTCCCTGTCCTGAGCTAATCGTTTCATCTCTACTTAACTCCCACAACCCACATCCGAGGCAATCTGTTTAACATATTCGAACCTTAGTCCATTCCTACAGTTCTTATCCTCGGCCCTTCCTTCTATGACTAACGTATTGTACCCAATTGTCATCATATGGAACATGTGTTCGTATCCCAGCTAACTCACGGTCTTTCGAGGCATGGGACGTTCCTGCCCACCATACGACCACATGCTCAGGATTTGAGTCTGTCAGGTAGCTACTCTACATGAAAGAAACAACATATTCCTAAATAAAACATTTACTGGTATAAAGTCATGGCTATACAACAAAATACAAACAAAGGATAATTTACATTTACTTCCCACAATGAAAATCAAGGTTATTTGTGATCTCTTATCAATTAGTGCTTCACTGCACTCAAATATATTTCTAGCATCCTATCATTGATACTTTCAGACATCTACGAGCGTCCATAGTGTTCTTTATGTGGCACAATTTAACAAACTGGAGTATCACAACACAAAAGTCACAATATAACTTTTAAATGACATCAATTCTGTAATAATTAAACATTAATCCGTTTTTCACGGGCATTTACTTTCATTAACATAAATTCATTATCTTATGCCTTAATTAACAAATTTTGTGTCGTGTGAATCGTCTTCCTTTTTCCCATCAATATGAAACGCTAAAGTGGTACGTTTTCCCTTCCAAAATACACATGGATAGAAATGTTTATAGTTTCACCATACAACGATTTTCTGGGTCTAGTCGAAATTATTATCGTTACAAACGTGTCATGTTATTGAAATCACCTACCCGTCTGCATAAATTAGTGTGAACTGGGCAAAATGCACTTTAAAAAGATGCCTACATTTATTTGGTTCAGCGTTCCTCCTCAGAGAATAACTGGGCCAAATATTATCCGATCACAATGATCTACCAAGGTATGTGTGTTGGAACACATCATTTAATTCAATTGGCATCATCACAACAATCATATCTTAATTACATTTCGAAATATCGAGATTCTTCAGTGTCCCACTATGCTTCTAAAATAAAGGGACCAGGTCAACAGACCTCCCTTTCAAACAGGCAATAAAATTTGTTCCAGCTGGCCGAGCAAGATGGCCGCCGTCCTCGTGGTCTACATACCACCCCCCTTGGCTGCTAGCAAGGTGAACTTTGTTTACAATTGCAATACAATGGAGTTACGCTGAGTGTTGTCTCTAGTAATTGAGTCATTCTAATTATTCACCACCTATATTTATAGTGTAATGGGCTCAACTCGGCTCCTACTTAACATTCATGGCTGGGGATGGATCCTGTAATAGCCTTGCCGTTCTGTGGCGATTACTAGTGGCTTCGGGCGCGCATCACGATTGAGAATACAAGATTTCTCATCAGCAGCTGCCTACAATAATAAGGAAATCTGCGTTTCCTATTCGACGAACATGATTCTCCTCTCAGGGCAGATCAATTAATACATGAGCTCACGAGGTCTCGAAGAGCATCCCTCGTGGCAATATTCCTGCAAGCGATGGATACAGACAAGCTCCGTTCCAATTCGCTGCGAATAATATAAGTATGCTCCAACGGCAATACTATCTCGTAGATTAGCCAACCTTTCACCTAACGTGCAAGCTAAGTTAGAGTGGTCCCCGCAACTTTATTGACGTAAATCACTTGATTCTACGTTACATTGCTCGCTATATGCGGCTCAAACAATACTTCTCATAGATGACTCAATTATTAAAGCACTCACGTCCTCTCTGCAATTACTCTTAAGCCAAAGCTTTAAATAGCTCAAAAAACAAGTATAAAATTACTGGCTTACATTACTTTAATGGTTCTCAAATACACTCCTAAGAATCGACCATATCAAATATTCATTCAACACTTCACTGACACTGAAAAATTCTCGTATCTCGATATATTTTATGTTACTTTCTTACTGTTTACCAAATACAGTATCTTTATATTAGACATGACACACTTAGAACGTTCTTTAGGCCAGAAATGCCTATTACTTTACTTATTACGGTTACCGACCCCAGATTATTATTATTATTATTATTATTATTATTATTATTATTATGATTATTATTATTATTATTATTATCATTTAACGTTACCGTTACATTCATCACTATCTTAGGCCTGAATGGCCCTAAACAAATCACCCTCCAAGCCATATTCTACCAAAATACGAGTGGTGAAAGCTCGTACATAAGTGACCGTTACATCTTAGTCTTAAAGTGATGCTTCGTTGTATGGTGAACTATCTAATTAGATTAACATTGTAAATTTGTACTCACTTTTCATTTTCGCTGGATTATTCCAGCACACCAGCCACGAACCTACCATGATGCTTGGTTTAAGCCATCATGCTATATCTCACACGACACATGCTATCACATACTTCACACATGATAATCATATTTTTATCAGTGGTTTTTCTCACTTTAACACAATACATAATTAAACATTACACATAAACACTTTTGAAATCACAGTAATAAAACTTATATACACTTTTCGCACTATTTCACATGTGGATCCTTAATCGGACTCCTCCTAACGCCTGACCTCAGAGATGCGATGCAGCTAACTTCTGACAACCGCTGGTCTCCGTGAAAGTCTATCTGCGTGTACGTGCGTTCGATTCTCGTCACCTTCAATACTGTTCAGTTCACCGTCATGATTACTTGTGATGCCTTCCCGGCTCCCATAATTGTAGTGATCCTGACGATACTGCGTCATTTATAACTATGACAATACCTCCTGGTATATTCACTGTCCAAAAATATCCTAACTTGTTCCTACGCTGAGGCGAACTATACTTGCGTATGCTAATGGATAAATATCTGCTGTAGATTAAATCTTACGCGATTCATGATTACTATTAAGAAGCTGTATGATGCGCTTCCATTGTTCTTCATATATACTCGAGCGTCGATACTCTAACATTTCGCGCACTTTCTGGCAGCGTTTTAGTTTACGTGTTGAGTCAAGAAGACCGTAGAAGAACTGAAGACAAACTGAAGAAGACTAAAGACGAACTGCAGAGCAACTCAAGACGAACTGGCTTGGTCTGCGCTGCTTCCCCTATATAAAGGTTTCTCGTAAAACGTAGTCCACAGGACATACGGGTGCGACTCCTTTCTTGAAATAATGCATTTCCATTCAAAGTGACGTATACACCTCGTTTATCTAGGTGTGGAAGTCCCATAATCACTCGCGTGCAAGCGATCGCTTCGGCCAATTAATTACAATTAATTGCCTTCTTCCAAAGCGTCATGACGCCACCATGGTAAATCCCCTCGTGTGGGTCTCCAAATCATTCCTCTCGCGCGTAGGCTCTCTGTTCGCAGGCTTATTTAGGGATATAGGCTTTAATTTAGGCGTGAAACCACTCCTAAATTATCTCTCCTAGAATATATTCACCTGGGTGTACATTTTACTCCATTTCGATGATCCAATTGGCTGCAATCAATTATTTTCCGTGGACAATTACCCCCTCTCCATTCTCAAGCGTTGTCTATCGGTGAACCCCAGAGTCATTAATTTTGAGCTGTCACGGCGGTCCAGACGAAATGAGTTCCTTCGGCGTCACGAATCCACGCCCATCTGCTGGCAGCGATTAGTAAACTGTCAAGCTGGCTTGCCTTCATACTTCTATGCTTCCAAAATGTACATATGCTTTCATTTTCTAACAATTATTCCCTTAAACAGCTATGATATTCACATTCTAGCCGTGAAATCATGCTATATTATTATATGCCATTATAACTCTCATTGCTCTTCGGGTTCCCTGTAGCTGTTCCCCCTCAGAGATCAATGGTTCGACCCTAGGCATAATCATGGGCCTGGTCTTCTCTGATAAGACCCGAGTTCGATGCCAGTCTGCCGTGTCCGATTGGGCACAGTATCTAATCTAGGGTGTCTAAGTTTCCTACCGACCTACCTCATCTCTTCATTGGCAGTTGCTTGAAAATCCTCTCCTCGCCCAATCGTCTTAATATTTTCTTTTGTTACTCTAACTACCTATCTCATCTTTGTCATTCCCCTGTAACACCACATTTCAAGTGCTTTTATTCTCCTCATTTCTGCAGCGCGAACAGTCCAAAATTCACTTTCATAGAATGCCACGCCCCAGACAAGGGCTTTAAAATTGACTTCCTAATAGCTAAATTTATATTTGATGTCAAGAAATTTATTTTCTCTAGAATTGCTTTCCTTGCTAGAACCAACCTTTTGTATATCCTTTCTGTTTCGTCATCACTTATATATGATGATTTTCACAAAACGTGGCGTAAGGCAGTTTCGTATTAGTGACTTGATCTGCCTGACTATACTTTCATCATCGTAATTTTGAGGAAGGTGAACGCGTCTCCTTTTTATAATAAAAATTGGTTACTCATGCTTCTGTGAACTGATGTATTACCACTGAAATAAAAACTGAATGTCTTGAAATTCAGTGACTTCACTTTCCTCAGTAACAAATTTTGGACTTTCCTTTGCGGTAACCTGATTCTTAAACTCCTCATGGCCTATGCTTCTAGAAATTAAAATATGTTATGTGTTTCTTTTCTGTGTTTTATGTACCTTTGAACTGCTCTGGGTTTAGAGATGCCCAGGACCTTGATTGAGGTCTACTGGAAGGACGCTGTCGCATTTAAGGACCCTTAAAATGAACTGGCTGAACTGGGTTTGAATCCACGTTCTTATTCTGTATTGATCTTCACTTAAGTGTACCACTATGTCCAACGTATTGCTTTAAAATAAGAGGTGAATAATTTTGCAGCTACAGAGAGCTATGAGCCATTTCGTCGCTGGGTCTACAAAATCTGATATGTGGCAATGTTGTTCTCTTGAACAATATTTGTATATAACATTGTCCATAACAATGTCATAAGGTTCATTTTCACGTGTTGTCTTGCAGAGAAAAATAACCATAAGTAAACTGTTTGGTGTGACTGTACACCCACATTGTGCGGGATGACGTACTAGCGTAGGGGAAAGAACAGTTGTGAACGATATTGACACATAGTAGATTTTGCTGGCACAGCGAACAAATGTCAGTGTTGACTATTAACAATTGAATGATTTCTTTTCAGTCGGTAAGCACGTATTTGTGCCCAATTCGATCAGACGGGAAACATAAAACTAGTAAACTGTGTGTGTGAGTGTGTGTCAAGCATGCCGAAACTGAATGGAGCCAAATTTTGAACAGTGGTAGTACTATCAAAGGACACCTCAGTGACATGTGTTATATCGCCGCCATCTTCACTAAAACTAAACTCTGGCAATCCAATTGTTCAATACTTATCAAATATTGACTGAACTAAAATTAGTAAAGCATTAACATAACATGACATGAAAATCGTCATGGTTGGTTGGTTGGTTGGTTGGTTGGATCCGTATTGACTCACATAAAAAATAATTATATTTTTAATGTATGTGCTTTATTTAATAAAAATGAACTATCATATAAATGTGAATTCCTTAATGATCATTTTGTGTACCGGTACCAATAATATTATATTCAACCATCAAATTTTGCAAAATATGAAAATAACACGGACCAAGAGTTCGAGTGTTCGTCTGTGTGTGTGAGTGTGTGTCAAGCATGCCGAAACTGAATGGAGCCAAATTTTGAACAGTGGTAGTACTATCAAAGGACACCTCAGTGACATGTGTTATATCGCCGCCATCTTCACTAAAACTAAACTCTGGCAATCCAATTGTTCAATACTTATCAAATATTGACTGAACTAACCCGAACTCACCCAAATGTTGAAAGAGCATACCTTAATAAAGGCAGCGTTCGTCTAACAAACTACAAGGTCATTAGCCAAGTAATTTAAAGATGATGAAACCAAATGTATAATAAAGGCATACATAATACGCCGAAGAAATTGTTCATTCCAAGACATTTTTTGCTAGGCAGTTATATCTTAGGTAGATGATAATATTGGCCCAACAATTGTCATATTTGGCCAAATGGTTAGCATTACGGACTCTCGCACGTACGGCTTGGGTTCGATTCTAGGTAAAATTGACTTTTTTACTTCATCACGTCACATCGCATGTACAAAATTCGACTCAAAATCACAACACGGTTTCCGACCACAAACGTAAATATAAAACAAATGAGATATGTTTAACACACTGACTAAACACAAAATCCATTTACCTACATTCCTGTAAAAAAAAAGGTAAATATCATAAAATTACACAAATCAAAATTCTCTACGCCTACATCTTCTCCCTTTCACCTCATAATATACACCACATCGAAAAACCCTCAGAAACGTGTTTGCTTATTTTTAGTGATTAATTTATATGCCAAGTATCATATCCCTAAATGAAACCACTCGTGAGATATTGTCATTCATTAAAATGCAGGTCTAACCCCCTTAACACCCCTTTAAAACCTGAATATCCAAAAATCTTCCCTTAGTGGACGTTTATTTCCCAGAATCCCCCCCATGGGCCCTTTAAATTGGACTTATGAAAAAAAACGGTCGAACACCTATTTACTTATTTTTAAGCTGAATTTTCCCCTGAGTTTCAAACTTCTCGCCTATGTCGTTAAAGATATACACGCTCCGTTAGTAATCCTTCAATTCCCACTTTTCACCACTTTCACCTCATAATATACACCACATCGACAGACCCTTATACATGTGTCTGCTTATTTTTATTAATGATTAGTTTATATGCCGAGTATCACATCCCCAAATGAAACCACTCGTGAGATATTGTTAGTCAATGAAATGCAAGTTTAACCCCCTTATCACCCCTTTATATCCTGAATATCCAAAAATCCTTCCTTAGTGGACGCTTTTGACATACAATTACTCAAATGTTATTATTTTAAGGAAATATAGTGTATATTGTGCAATGGAAAATATTATATATATTTATAGCAACGCATATTTCAACACGCTACCACAGCTATTTCCATTCGTTGTCCTTGATCCGCGGTAGAGTCTACTACAAGCAACATATATTCTGACATGTAAATCAAATAGTATTCTATATATTGCTGGTAGGTAATGTATATTTTGGCTAAGGGACGGGTGTAGACGTCCTTAGCAAAAGAACTAGCTATTTTGTTGTTAATGAAACGTGCTGTGTAATTCGTATTTAATACTCATTAGAAAATACGCTCTATATTTAATTACACTGCGCAACAACAACAACAAATTTGAATGTTTCCTGCACTTCATGAGTCGATTACTAATTTTGGGTTGAGAAAATTGAATATGATAATGAACATTTTTTCTTAGCTCTAGTTTCTCTGATACGCAATAGGTGGAAGTATTTCCGTTTAATGGATTAAGAGAAAACGATACATTTTAATTGCATATGGCAACAACATTGAAAGAGCATTTTTATGGCAGTTACATTTTAAGAGTTCTAAATTGATGGAAGAATATCAGGCAGATGTTGGGTCTGAAGAGAATCACGTGGCTTCACGAGATCGTCGTATTTTAGCTTGCCTTTTATAAGTGAGTTCCGGAGCATCCTTACACAAAGTCCAGCAGTAATCCGCAAGCATTGCTTCATTCCAACGACCCTGATAGCTTTGTTCCATAACAGAAATATCCTGATGGGATCGTTCTCCATGTTCATCACTGATAGCTCCACAACTAGGAGGGAATAAGTCAAGGTGGGAGTGGAGAAAATGGATTTTAAGGGACATGTTGCATCCAAATTGATGGTATTTTTTTCTCGAGTACTGACACCTACTGAGTGTAGTTATTATCTCTCTCGGTGCCTAAAAATCCTTGAATTACTCCCTAGAAGGATTACCAAGCTTCCTTTCCTTTCCCCTCCAAAACTTAGTCAAATGCAGGATCCTTAACAAGTTCTCGAATTGGTGGCCCGACAAAAATACCATCCTTAATTTTGGCATCACTAAATTGCGGAAATTTCTCTGTTATATACTTAAAGGCCTGTCCTTCTTGGTTCATACCTGTGACAAAATCTTTCATCGAACCCAGCTTGATATGCAGGGGTGGAAGAAGAACATCTTTTGGGTCTACGAGAGACTCGGCTACGACATTTTTCTCGCTAGAGTTAAGATTTCTTGCAGGTCAGTCTGCTTGAATATAATGTGATTTCATATCCCTACTGTCCCACATACATAAAAAGCAGCAATATTTTGTGTACCCCTGTTGCATTCCTAAGAGTATAGCAATGACTTTTAGATCACCACAGATTTTCCACTTGTGTTCATGTTATTTGAATGAGTCCAAGAGGGTTGTCATATTTGCATAAATCTCCTTCATGTGAACTGCATGACCAACAGGAATAGACGGAAGACGGTTGCCATTGTGAAGTAATACAGCTTTCAAACTAAGATTGGAGGAGTCTATGAATAGCCTCCATTCAGTTGGATCATGGTTCAAATTCAAACATTTCACCAAGCCATTAATGTTGCAGCAAACAACAAGATTGTTTTTCTTCTCAAAGAAGGGAAGCAGATTCCTGTGACGTTTTCTGTACTGTGAGACTCTGATATCATGTTCTAGAAGATTCCATTGATGTTGTCTAGACCATAGAATTTCTGCCTTCTCCTTTGACAAGTCAAAGTCTCTAATGAGATCACTTTATTCCGTTTGACTCAGTCTGTGCGGTTTATCATCTTTTTCCTCAAAATCAGGGTCATGGGATGTGAAAGGCTTGATGGGTTCTTCTTCTTCTCCTTCTTGTTCCACACTGTCTTCATTTTCTACTTCAAATACACAATTTTTGGGTGGAGGAGGAACTGGTAATCTGTCTGAATGGGGAATGGGTCCGATGGAAGATTCGGATATTGAACTGTTTTTTTTTCTTTCTTCATAGACAAACCTGCCTTTATAGGTGGAGTCAAGCAGAAATAGCAGTCATCTATGTGGTTTCTAGGCTCCCTCCAAACCATAGGCACAGCAAACGCCAGAGATCGTTTCATACTATTCAGCCATTCTCGCAGTGTAACTGAACAAGCGTGGCAACATATATGTGGAGCCCATGACTTCTACTAGCCACCTACCTTCATACCGAAATAATGGTGTTAGGCAATCTTCACAAGAGCAGTCATCTTGCGTTTCTGTGACAAAAATGTTATTTCACCACAAATGTAACAAAAATGATTCACTTTAATTACACATTTTCGTGGCATTTTGACAAACTTTACACTTTAAAAGTACTGCCAAATCTGAATTTATGCATTAATTACAGCAGAAACAATATGAAATTCACAGTCACAGCAAGAATGTCTATGTTCATAACATGCATACAACAGAAGAACGTTTGTGAT
Source organism: Meconema thalassinum (assembly GCA_946902985.2). NCBI lineage: Eukaryota > Metazoa > Arthropoda > Insecta > Orthoptera > Tettigoniidae > Meconema > Meconema thalassinum. Next base: position 614,043,792 of record OX336388.2, read on the forward strand.
TTGTAATTTGACAGGTGTGCCAACTCCCAAAACAAAATTTCCCCCCAAAATCTCCCAAACTGAAAATGTTGACTCTAAGAAATGAAATGTCATTTTATCATCAAAGCAAGAGCTAATCTGCCACTTTTATGGTGATATTTGAACTCAGCAAGTGGAAATACATAAGAATTAACTATTTTTGAGCCCGAAACATTTTCATTGTAAGGCAGTGTTACATGAGCAATTATAAAACAACAAATATAATAAAAAACAAATAAAAATTCAACCTTTACATGATTCGAACCCCGACTACAAGGTGAGAGCCAAGTTTTTAGATAACTCCATGAAAGTACCACATTGATTTAAGCAGTCGATAATAGGTTCAGGAAGTACCATAATGGTTGGAAATAAGGAACATCTTTAGCATAGTGTAACGTGTAATACAGGTAAAGATGACGTCACTTACCCGCTTCTTAAAACAACAATCAATCAATCAATCAATCAACGTATAATACACCACGTTGTATTTCAAGAAGATACAACAACCAATATTCAATTATAGCCTACTCCTTGATAAGGACAAAGAGTTCTAACTATCTTATATATTAAAATGTTTATGAAATCTTATGCCAGTCCGTCCGGCCATTCTATCCGGTCGATTTCCTTCATTATTTTTTTAAATGAATGGTATTCATGCACAGATTTGTTATCAAGTATTACAAATCACTTACGTTCCGCCTTTCTCAAGTTATTTGATTTTTCCAACTTTTTCCAACTTTTTATTTATTTATTTATTTATTTGGATTTATTGTGCTTCTAACAGGCATATGCCTAATAAAAAGAAACACATGTACATTTGGTTACACAATTCTATCAAATTATAATATAATTGACAGACATAATGCTGAGATTGTAATGCAAATTAATTCTACAACTAAATACGAAAATATAATAATTCTGTGCAGGTAATTGGTAGGTGGAATGTACGAGTTCATGTGATCGCACAGCAGGCAGAAACAAAAGAACTATATGTGTAACTGAATAAGTCGAGGTTGTTTGCTATTGAATGTTCATTGTATAATTGAATAGCACTTATTATTGGGGAATGTTTATGCTGTTCAGTTCTAGTTCTTGGGCAGTAAAATGTAATAAACTTAGGTCGAGTTGAGGGAGGGGGGACACGTAAATTAAACTGTGATATTAAATACGGACTATACAAAAGGTTATTGAATACTTTGAAGACAAAAACAAGAATCGCAATTTTTCGTCTGTTAGCCAGAGATGTATAATTCAGGTAACTTAGAAAATTTCCATAGCTATCATATTTCGGATAAATACCCGTCATTTTATACTGCAGATATCTTAGGAATTTATTCTGAACCATTTCAATTTCACTAATGTGGTTCAAGTACCAGGGATTCCAGATGCTGGAAGCATATTCTAATCTGCTTCTAACAAAATAATTGAACAATAATTTTATACTTTTGGGGTTGACGAAATCTTTAGAATTTCTTCTTATAAAGCCTAGCATTTTATAAGCACTAGCTACCATTTCATGAGTGTACAATGAAAATGTTAGTTTTGAATCAAAATGGACTCCTAGGTCTTTGATAGAATTGTTAATAGTGAGATACGTATCCAATATCCGGTACCGAAACATCACCTGGAATTTGTTTCTAGTACACTTCATAACTGAGCATTTCTATATGTTAAGGTTCAAGCGATTTAATTTACTCCAGGATGCCACATTATTGAGATCTTCTTGTAGTTATTGACAGTCCTGCTCTGTCTGAATATTTCTAAAAATTTTGACATCGTCCGCGAATAACAAAACGTTTGAATATTTAATACACCTTGTAAGCTCATTGATAAGCAGTAAGAATAATAGAGGGCCTAGGTTTGAACCTTGTGGGACGCCTAATCGGGCATAGTATGAATAGGATACACATCCATTGCAAGCAACAAACTGTTTTCGTTCTCTGAGATATGAGGTGAACAACTTCAGAAAATTGTAGGAGAAGCCATAATATGCTAACTTATTTAAGAGGATATCATGATCTACCTTATCGAATGCCTCCGCATAATCTGTATAAATTACATCAACTTGACTTCCTTTGTCCATTGCTGCTGATACTTTGTGAGTAAACTCCATTAGATTAGTTACTGTTGATCTTTTAGGCATGAACCCATGTTGAAAGTCACTTATAATGTACTGCACGTGCTGAAATATATGCTGATATAACAATTGTTCAAAGAGCTTTGCAATGGCTGACAGTATTGCCACGGGTCTGTAATTATCAAAATCAGACTTCTGTCCAGACTTATGTATGGGACTTACCCTGGTAATTTTCCAACGAGTGGGAAAAGTACCAGTCTGGCTATATTAAATAATATAGTTAAAGGATAGGCCAGCACCTCGGCACAGCCTTTGATTATGTATGGAGGAATTAGGTCTGGGCCAGTGGCTTTATTTTGATTCATTTTAGTATCGCATTCTTAACATCAGAAATACTAATCTGTTTAGAATCCAGTACATCAAGCAATGGGTGTATGTCCTGGTCACTTGCACCTAAATTGTCATACTTGGCGCATTCCTTGGAATAAACTGACGAGAAAAATAATCAGCAAAACCGTTGACTATCTGCTTATCATTTTCTAATATTTCCCCATTAAATTTCATTACGGGTATTGCCGGGGATCGTTTCTTGTATCGAATAAATGCCCAGAGGCGATTCGTGTCCTCTCCGATTGCATTTTCGACATTACGTACGTATTGTCGGTAGGCGGATTGAATATCACGTTTTAGAATTTTCCTGAGCTCTTTAAACTTTTCGCAATGAAAGTCCTTGTTGGCCTGTTCCCTACGCATTTTTTTTTCGATGGTAAAATTTTCTTCGGATGTTTTTTATTATATCAAAATTAAACCAGCATGGATACAGTTAGGTCCTCTTACTAGTGCTTACAGGTACACTAGAATCCAGAACCTGATAGAAACGGAAATAAAAATTATCTACCGCCTCGTCTACATGGGAAAATTGCAAGAGAACACTCCAATCCACTTCTTGTAATCTACTATATATAAAGCTCAAATACCACTCACTCACTCACTCACTCACTCACTCACTGATTCATTCATCACGAAATCTCAGAAACCACCGAACGGATTGAAATGAAATTTGGTATGCAGCTTCCTCAAGGGCCACAAACGCCCACTAAGAAAGGATTTTTGGATATTCAGGTTCTAAAGGGGTGTTAAGGGGGTAGACCTGCATTTCATTGAATAGCAATATCTCCCGATTGGTTTCATTGGGGGATGTGATACTCGGCATATAAACTCATCATTAAAAAAAAGAAGACACGTGTCTGAGGGTTTTTCGATGTGGTGTATATTATGAGGTGAAAGGGGTGAAAAGTGGGGGTTGAAGGATTCCTAACGGAGCGTGTATCCCTTAAACGACATAGGCCAGGAGTTTGGAACTCAGCGGGAAAAAATCAGCTTAAACAAGATGTTCAGTAAAGAACATATAGCCTACTTTCTCCTAAATGCATGGGTATTGTTATAACTCTTTGTCCTTTTCAAGGAGTATGATTGAATGTTGGTTGTAGTAGCTTGTTGAAATACAACGTGCTATTGGGATATTAAACGTGAATATTAGGTGCCCTTTGCTAGTGCTACCTCTGTACCAAATTTGGTTCAATTCGGTTTCACCGTGTTTGAATTGATCGAGGGAATCGATTTGCACACATACTTGGCCACCATCTGCAAACTATTGGGCTGATTTTCTTGCAGTTTGGTCAGAATATGTTTCCCACATAAAGATATGGTGTTGCAAAATTAGGTAGAGACTAGATTATTAGGTTGGTCGTAATTACATTTTAGCTTTTAACATTTGGGTGGCCGCGATTACGTTTCCGTCAAGATAGCGGTGATATAAAACATGACACTGAGGTGCCCTTTGCTAGTGCTACCTCTGTACCAAATTTCGTTCATTCGGTTCTACCATGTTCGAATTAATAGGGGGAATCAATTTTGACATAATGATGGCCGCCATCCGCAAACTATTAGGCTAATGACCTATTAGATTGGTCAAAGGATGCTCCCTCCATAAAGGTATGTTGTTGCGAAGTTTGGTAGAGGTCGGATGGTTATGTTAGTCGTAATTTGATTTAAGCTTTAAACATTTGTGTGGCCGCCATTACGTTTCTGTCAATATGGCGGCGATATTAATCACGACACTGAGATGCCCTTTGCTAGTGCTATCTCTGTACCAAATTTCGTTCCATTCAGTTTCACCGTGTTTGAATTAATAGGGGGAATCGATTCTGACACAAAGATGGCCGCCATCCGCAAACTATTAGGCGAATGACATATTAGATTGGTCAAAGGATGCTCCCTCCATAAAGGTATGTAGTTGCAAAATTTGGTAGAGATCGGATGATTAGGTTAATCGTAATTTGATTTAAGCTTTGAACATTCGTGTGGCCACCATTACGTTTCAGTCAAGATGGCGGCGATATAAAACATGACACTGAGATGCCCTTTGCGAGTGCTACCTCTGTACCAAATTTCGTTCCATTCGGTTCCACCGTGTTCGAATTAATAGGGGGAATTGATTTTCACACAAAGATGGCCGCCATCCGCAAACTATTAGGCTAATGACCTATTCATTTGGTCAAAGGATGCTTCCTCTATATGGGTATGTTGTTGAAAAATTTGGTAGAGATCGGATGATTAGGTTAATCGTAATTTGATTTAAGCTTTGAATATTTGTGTGGCCGCCATTACGTTTCCGTCAAGATGGCGGCGATATAAAACATGACACTGAGATGCCTTTTGTTAGTACTACCTCTGTACCAAATTTCGTTCCATTCGGTTGCAACGTGTTCGAATTAAAAGGGGGAATCGATTTTCACACAAAGATGGCCGCCATCCGCTAACTATTACGCTGATGACCTATTAGTTTGGTCAAAAGAGGCTCCCCCAATAAAGGTATGTTGTTGCAAAATTTGGTAGAGATCGGATGATTAGGTTAGTCGTAATTTGATTTAAGCTTTGAACATTTGTGTGGCCGCCATTACGTTTCTGTCAAGATGGCGGCGATATAAAACTTAACACTGAGGTGCCTTTTGTTAGTACTACCTCTTTACCAAATTTCGTTCCATTCGGTTGCACCGTGTTCGAATTAATAGGGGGAATCGATTTTCACAAAAAGATGGCCGCCATCCGCAAACTATTACGCTGCTGACCTATTAGATTGGTCAAAGGATGCTCCCTCCATAGAGGTATGTAGTTGCAAAATTTGGTAGAGATCGGATGATTAGGTTAATCGTAATTTGATTTAAGCTTTGAACATTCGTGTGGCCGCCATTACGTTTCATTCAAGATGGCGGCGATATAAAACATGACACTGAGGTGCCCTTTGCTAGTGCTACCTCTGTACCAAATTTCGTTCCATTCGGTTCCATCGTGTTCGAATTAATAGGGGGAATTGATTTTCACACAAAGATGGCCGCCATCCGCAAACTATTAGGCTAATGACCTATTCAATTGGTCAAAGGATGCTTCGTCTATAAGGGTATGTCGTTGCAAAATTTGGTAGAGATCGGATGATTAGGTTAATCGTAATTTGATTTAAGCTTTGAACATTTGTGTGGCCGCCATTACGTTTCCGTCAAGATGGCGGCGATATAAAACATGACACTGAGGTGCCTTTTGTTAGTACTACCTCTGTACCAAATTTCGTTCCATTCGGTTGCACCGTGTTCGAATTATTAGGGGGAATCGATTTTCACACAAAGATGGCCGCCATCCGCAAACTATTACGCTGATGACCTATTAGTTTGGTCAAAGGATGCTCCCCCCATAAAGGTATGTTGTTGCAATATTTGGTAGAGATCGGATGATTAGGTTAGTCGTAATTTGATTTAAGCTCTGAACATTTGTGTGGCCGCCATTACGTTTCCGTCAAGATGGCGGCGATATAAAACAAGACACTGAGGTGCCTTTTGTTAGTACTACCTCCGTACCGAATTTCGTTCCATTCGGTTGCACCGTGTTCGAATAAATAGGGGGAATCGATTTTCTCACAAAGATGGCCGCCATCCGCAAACTATTACGCTGATGACCTATTGGTTTGATCAATGGATGCTCCCCCGATAAAGGTACGTTGTTGCAAAATTTGGTAGAGATCGGATGATTAGGTTAGTCGTAATTTGATTTAAGCTTTGAACATTTGTGTGGCCGCCATTACGTTTCCGTCAAGATGGCGGCGATATAAAACATGACACTGAGGTGTCCTTTGCTAGTGCTACCTTTGTACCAAATTTCGTTCAATTCGCATTCACCGTGTTCGAATTGATAGGGGGGGACAGACATTCAGAGTACACACACTCACACACACAGACACACACACACACAGACTCACACACACACATACACACACACACAGACTCACACACACACATACACACACACAGACAGACACACTTTTTTCGCGGTGTGTTGATCTCATAAGTGTACTTTCATTTTTTGAAAAAATCGAAAGTAGGCTAAAAGTAAGTAAATAGGTGTTTGACCGTTTTTTCATAAATCCAATTTAAGGGGCCCGTGGGGAGGGGTGAAATTATGGGGGGGGGGGGGACGTAATATGTCTGAGTGTAAAATTATACATGGCCTATGTTGTAGAAAATAACACATTACATCTTTTTTGTCTCTTGCTATTTCATCATACGAAGAATACTTAGGGAGTTATTAATGATTTTGTACTTATTGGCCGGAATATTCTAAGTCCCAGGAATGACATAAAAATTGATTCGAATGAAATTTCAAAAAATAGGTTTTTTTAATACTTTTATTATATTTTTCACGTCTTTTAGGGTCCGAAACCAACATGATATTTTGATGTGTTTTTTTCGTCCCATGCATTTTTGGTTTCGGGTGATAGAATTATTTTCCACTAGGACCCATGCTTATCTTTATATACACACATCAAAAAAAGTTTTGCATCACCTCGGTTCCCAGATCTCCGGCATATAGACGTTGACTGTGTATATTGTATCAAAGATACAGTCCCTTTGACTGTTCATAGATGTCACTAAAACTGCTCAAAGATGTAAACAACCATGCTTGAGCAGGGCCTATTAGACGGAGGGGGTACGACAGCCGATCAGTTCCAGTCATTCCACCAGGACGAAGGTACGCTGCTCATGTTGTCTGTAGTTCTACCATGCCTAGAAGGTCAATACCGCAGTTCGATCGCGTCCGCATTGTTACTTTGTGTCAAGAAGGGCTCTCAACAAGGGAAGTTTCCAGGCGTCTCAGAGTGAACCAAAGCGATGTTGTTCGGACATGGAGGAGGTACAGAGATACAGGAACTGTCGATGACAGGCCTCGCTCAGGCCGCCCAAGGGCTACTACTGTAGTGGATGACCGCTACTTACGGATTGCCGCTCGGAGGAACCCTGACAGCAATGCCACCATGTTGAATAATGCGTTTCGTTCAGCCACAGGACGTCGTGTTTCAACTCAAACTGTGCGCAATAGGCTGCATGATGCGCAACTTCACTCCCGACGTCCATGGCGAGGTCCAGCTTTGCAACCCCGACACCATGCAGCGCGGTACAGATGGGCCCAACAACATGCTGAATGGACCCCACAGAATTGGCATCACGTTCTCTTCACCGATGAGTGTCGCATATGCCTTCAACCAGACAATCGTCGGAGACGTGTTTGGAGGCACCCTGGTCAGGCTGAACGTCTTAGACACACTGTCCAGCGAGTGCAGCAAGGTGGTGGTTCCCTGATGTTTTGGGGTGGCATTATGTGGGGCCGACGTACGCCACTGGTGGTCATGGAAGGCTCCGAAACGGCTTTACGATACCTGAATGACATCCTCCGACCCATAGTGCACCCATATCGGCAGAATATTGGAGAGGCATTTGTCTTCATGGACGACAATTCTCGACCTCATCGTGCACATCTTGTGAATGCGTTCCTTCAAGATAACGACATCGCTCGACTACAGTGGCCAGCATGTTCGCCAGACATGAACCCTATCGAACATGCCTGGGATATGTTGAAAAGGGCTGTTTATGGACGTCTTGACCCACCAACCACTCTGAGAGATTTACGCCGAATTGTCGTTGAGGAGTGGGACAATTTGGACCAACAGTGTCTTGATGAACTTGTGGATAGTATGCCACGACGAATACAGGCATGCATCAATGCAAGAGGACGTGCTACTGGGTATTAGAGGTAGTGGTGTGTACTGCAATCTGGACCACAAATGCTGAAAGTCTAGCTGTATGATGGTACAACATGCAATGTGTGGGTCTCATGAGCAATAAAACGAGCTGAAATGTTGTTTGTGTTGATCTCTACTCCCTTTGTATTTAAAGGTTCCGGAACTCTTGGAACCGAGGTGATGCAAAACTTTTTTTGATGTGTGTATATAATTCTTCGACACGTGTGTATGTGACTGAACTCCTCCTAAACGACTGAACCGATTTTGATGGAATTTGGTATGTATATTAGGGTGGGTCCATGTATGGTTTAGATTCACAATCTAACCCGGTAGGTGGAATGAACACAATTTTAGAACCACAATTTACACACAATTTTAGAACCACAATATACAGTCAAAAACAGTCATCATGGAAACCACTAGCCTTGGCCTTCGTGAAAGCTGATGTCTTTGGACGGTTCGTCTCTGCACGTTAGAGCCACCTGGTCGCAACCTGTGCAACTACCGCCATTACATACACTCCGCCCGTGGCGAAAAGTTGTGTTTTTTTTTACCAACGGTGGCAGTGATGTCGAATTCTACTGTTTGTCTCTGCACGTTAGAGCGTTTCAAAGCCCCGTATGCGTTCATATACCATTCATCCGATTGCCATGAAACTTGGGTGATATGTTGAGTGAGCTCCAGGTAAGGTGTTTGGCTTAGTAAATCCATTTTACAATAGATAGCGCACGACTAGATTCAACAAATGGGTGACGACGCGCGAAGCGTTTCAACAAAATCCCGTATAAGTTTATATCCATTCATAGATTGAGTTGAAACTTTGATGATTTGTTGTGTACACTTAAGTGAAGGCTTCTAACTTAGTAATCCATTTCACAGGAGGTTGCGCACGAGTAGATTCAACAAATGAGCAACGACGCGCGAACTTTTAATCAAAGTCCCGTATGCGTTCATATACCATTCATCCGATTGCAATGAAACTTGGGTGAGATGTTGTGTACCCTTACGTGAGGGTTTCTAACTTAGTAAATCCATTTCACAGGAGGTTTCGCACGAGTTGATTCAACAAATGAGCGACGACGCACGATGCGTTTCAATAAGGTCCCGTATGCGTTCAAATACCATTCGCCCGATTACGATGAAACTTGGGTGAGATGTTGTGTACACCCTACGGAAGGTTTCTGGCTTAATAAATCCATTTTACAATAGGTAGCGCACGAGTAGATTCAACAAATGTGTGACGGCACGCGAATCATTTCAACAAAGTACCGTATGCGTCCATATACCATTTATCCGATTGCGATGAAACTTTGGTGAATTGTTGTGTACACTCCAGGAAATGTTTCTGTCTTAGTAAATCCAGTTTTTAATAAGTAGCGCACGAGTAGATTCAACAAATGAGCGACGGCGCGCGAATCGTGTCCACAATGTCCCGCATGCGGTCATATATCATTCATCCGATTGCGATCAAACCTTGGTGAATTCTTGAGTACACGCCAGAGAAGGTTTCAGGCTTAGTAAATCTATTTTACAATAGGTTGCGCATGAGTAGATTAAACAAATGAGTGACGGCACGCGAATCGTTTAAAGAAAATCACTTATGCGTTCATATGTCATTCATCCGATTCCGATGAAACTTTGATGAGTTGTTGTGTACACGCCAGGGAAGGTGTTCAACTTGGTAAATCCATTTTACAATATTGGTAGCGCACGAGTAGATGTAACAAATGGGTGACGACGCGCGAAGCGTTCCAACAAAATCCTGTATGCGTTCATATACTATTCATCGATTGCGATGAAACTTTGACGAGTTGTTGTGTACACTTACGTGAAGCTTTCTAAGTTAGTAAATCCATTTCACAGTTGGCAGAGCACGAGTAGATTCAACAAATGAGTGACAGCGCACGAATCATTTAAACCAAATCCCGTATGCGTTAAATGCCATTTATCCGTTTGCGATGAAACTTTGGAGAGTTGTTGTGCATGCTCCAACGAATGTTTCTAAATTAGTTAATTCAATTCACGATAGTTTAGAGGCAGCCAACAGAAATAGAAAAAAATATTGAGTATCCAAAAGCACTTCAAGAAACAAAGTTACAACATTTTCTTTGATTGGCAGGACAACGTCTGCCGGGTCAGCTTGTCTACTATATAAAGCTCAAATACCACTCACTGACTCATTCATTCATCACGAAATCTCAGAAACCACCGAACGGATTGGAATGAAATTTGGTATCCAGCTTCCTCAAGGGCCGCAAACGCCCACAAAGAAAGGATTTTTGGATATTCAGATTCTAAAGGGGTGTTAAGGGGTAGACCTGCATTTCATTGAATAGCAATATCTCACGATTGGTTTCATTGGGGGTGCGACACTCGGCATATAAACTCATCATTAAAAATAAGAAGACACGTGTCTTAGGGTTTTTCGATGTGGTGTATATTATGAGGTGAAATAGGTGTTTGACCGTTTTCTCATAAATCCAATTTAAGGAGCCCATGGGGAGGGGTGAAATTCTGGGGGGGGGGGGGAACAGGAAAGAAAGTGTCCTAACTGATTGACTCACTTACTCACTCATCAAACTCGGGGGGGGGGGGGGAACAGCTTAAAATAAGTAAATAGGTGTTCGACCGTTCTTTTTTCATAAATCCAATTTAAGGGGTTCATGAGAGGTGTGATGTGATGATGATGATAATTGTTGTTTTAAGGGGCCTAACATCGAGGTTATCGGCCCCTGATGAAATGAAATGGCGTGAAATGAAAGGATGAAGATAAAAAACAGCTCACTGCTATGGATGAAACGAAAATGGTTTAGATAAAATAGACAGTAAGCCCCAACAATTATGCCTTATGTAGCAGGATAAATACTTACAAAAAGGAACTCAGATTGAAACTACTCACCGAATGGAGAGCGGTAATACGTACATATGGGAGTTTCGAACGAAAATACTCACAAAAGGAATAGATTGAAAAATACGCACAAAATGTAGGTAAAGTCCAAAATACGTACAAAATGCAACGTACAGTCGAAATACTGACAAAATGCAAGTGAAATCAAAATACTTACAAAATGCAAATGAGATTGAAAATACGCACAAAATGTAATTTAGATTCAAAATACCCACAAAATTGCAATTGAGACTTAACTACTTGAACAAAGCGGGGTAGGTTGAAAATTCAAAATGCAATTGAAATTCAAAATACTCACAAAAAGACCCCCCTATATTGAAAGACTTACTAAAAAGCAATTTTGATTGGCAATCCTTACAAAATGCAAGTGAGGTTGAAAAGCACTCACAACATGCAATTTAGATCGAAAAAACTTACAAAATGCAACGTAGATTAAGAATACCTACAAAAAGGTGCGGGAATCTTAAAGAGAAAAGGAAATATAATGAAAAGAGGAAAGGAGAGGGGAGAGAGGAGAGGGTCCGCCCCAAAGGTAAGGGACAAAAGGGGAAAACGGACCCAGCTCAGGAATCCCTCGGGGTCGCCAACTCCCGAACTCACCAGCCGTGAGCCCCTGAGGGTGTAGCATTATCTAGGGTGCACCAGAAGTGGTGGGGCTACATACACCCGGCCTCCTTAAGGGCCTTGAGAAAAAGGCAGGAGGTAAAAGGAAAAGAAAAAGAAGGCTGACCCCTCGCAGAAGGAGGGTATCAGTAAAGATGAGACAAGGGCCAATTAAGGCGGGAAAGGAAGAGACTCCCTAGGCCTCGGATACCCTAATACCGTCGGGGTCGGAAAGGAACAAGAGCTGACCAAGGGAGTTTGACAGGAGAGAAGACAGAGAGGAGCCCGGCACAAGTATGTGGAAGCAATGCCGAACTCAGCTGGGGTCCCGTGGTCGCCAACCCACGTCCCACTAGATGTGAGCCCCTGGGGGAGAGAGGGGTGAAATTCTCAAAAATAAATGAAAGAAAATGTCCTGACTTACTCACTCATCATCGCCCAGCCAAAATTATTGAAGTTAGAAACATGAAATTTTGGGGTTATGTTCGTTGTATGTCGAAAACGTCCACTAGGGAAGGGTTTTTGGATATTCAGGTTCTAAAGGGGATTTTAAGGGGGTTAACGTGCATTTCATTGAATAACAATATCTCACGAGTGGTTTCATTTGGGGATGTGATACTTGGCATATATACTAATCATTAAAAATAAGCTGACACATGTCTAATGGTTTTTCGAAGTGATGTATATTATTAGGTGAAAGGGATGAAAAGTGGGGGTTGAAAGATTCCTAACGGAGCGTGTATCTCTTAAACGACATAGGGGAGGAGTTTGAAAACTCGGAGGAAATCAATCAGCTTAAAAATCTAATATATATTTGTCAAATACCACTCACTCACTCACTCATTCATTCATTCATTCATTCATCACCGAACGAATTGGAATGAAATTTGGTATGCAGCTTCCTCAAGGGACATAGGTGCTCGCTAAGAACGGGTTTCATCAAATTCACTCGGGATCATGGTCAAACCGCGAAAACCGCCATTAAAGTCTATTGTTGCCAGGTATTGCGGGCTGCATCACGTCGCCCCTACCAGAAATCAGGCGCTTTGCAGCTGTGTGGCAATGCTCAGTGTGTTCTTCACTGTCATAACGTGCAGGTCATTGTTGTCTTCACTCCCGAGCTTTACCCAATCTCCCTGTTCAAACACTATTTCTCTGTAATTTATACTTTCACCATCATTTTTTAGCCCTTAGTTGAAGTAACTGTAGAGTTCCTTTGTTTGTAGGATCAGATTCGGCGTTTTTCATCATTTCTTGGTAGTACATAGTTAGTTATAATGAAAAGTAGATTTCGTTAAAAGTAAAATAGCTCTACCAACGTTAATTTTGTTAAGTTAGGCTAGGTCTATTCCATTTATCAGTTTTTAAGTAGAGATTTGTTTTTACGTTTTAAGTTAGGCTAGGTCTATTCCATTTATCAGTTTTTAAGTAGAGATTTGTTTTTACGTTTTAAGTTAGGCTAGGTCTATTCCATTTATCAGTATTTTTAAGTTGAGATTGGTTTTTACGTTTTAAGTTAGGCTAGGTCTATTCCATTTATCCGTTTTTAGCCTATTTTCAATTTTGAAAAAATAGGCTTATGAGATCACCTTTTGTCCGTGTGTGTGTGCGTGTGTGTGTGTGTGTGTGTGTGTGTGTGTGCGTGTGTGTGTGATTCGTGTGTGTGTCCCCCCCTAATAAAATCGAAACGGATGGAGCGATTTCAATGAAACTCGGGAAGTTCATAGCACTATTCCCGGCGACCTCGACCGTGCCCCTCAAATTTTGTTACGTCTCTCCAATCCAACATGGCGGCTGTGCGAAATATTTCACTAGCATTCAATATCTCCGAAACTATTACCGATATCGCCCTGAAATTGTGTACGGTGATAAAGGGCACTACTAGAAGTTCACCTATGAGACTTTCAAAAACCTGGTGACTACAAAACCAACATGGCGGCCAAGCGAAGTTGAGATATTTAAATAGACTTTTCTCGCGATTTAACTATCTAAATGTAATGAAACTTGGTACAGCAAATTTTTATACACACTGTAATGCACTGGAGTCTAATTTAGTTCAATTGTTTACATAACCTCAAAATGGCGGCTGTGCGAAATATTTCACTGACATTCTATATCTCCGAAACTATTACAGATATCACCCTGAAATTTTGTACGGTGATAAAGGGTACTAATACAGGTATACCTATGTATATTTCATAAACCTGTTAAGTACGAAACGAACATGGCGACCAAGCGAATTTAAAATATTTTAATAGACTTTTCTCGTGATTTAACTCTCTGAGCGCAGTGAAATGTGGTACAGTAATTGATTTTGCAGATTGTAATGCACTGCCATCTAATTTAATTCAATTGCTTACATAACCTCAAGATGGCGGCAGTGCGAAATTTTAAAATTAAGTTTTAATTTCTTGTGTCGTAATCATGCGATCGAAGTGAAAGTTTGAATAATGAACCTAGGCAATAATTGTCCTCGAATGGTATATAACTCTATGGCCTATACACATAACACTCCTAAATGGTGAGCTCCCGAAATATTTAGACGGTTCTCAATATCTATGAATCTTTTACAGCAACCAAACTGAATTTTTTAATGTTCATAGAGACTATGAACATATGTTCACCTATAGGACTTTCAGGAACCTGGTGAGCACAAATCCAACATGGCGGCGATGCGAAGTATAAATATTTAAATGGACGTTTCTCGCGAATTAACTATCCGAGTGCCGTGAAACGTTGCACGTTAAATGCTTATACAAATGTTGATCCACTGGCATCTAATTTATTTCAATGGTTTGCATTATCACAAGATGGCTGCTGTGCGTAATTTTAAAATCTCGTTTTTACTTCTTGTTGTCTAATCATGCGATTGAAGTTTGAATACCACACGTACACAATAATCTTAATGTAATAGTACAAAAATAAAAATCCAACCTAACCACCATCTGAAATATTTAGACGGTTCTCAATATCTACGAATCTGTTACAGCAATTAAACTGAAATTTTGTATGTTGATTGTGGCAGTTAACAAAAGTAGGATATATGAAAATAGGCTGCATAGTTCTTCACGGAACTACTTGTTTTTAAGTAGAGATTGGTTTTTACGTTTTAAGTTAGGCTAGGTCTATTCCATTTATCAGTTTTTTAAAGTAGAGATTTGTTTTTACGTTAGGTGTATTCCATTTTTTATTACTCAAGGGAGGTTCTTCTTCTTTTTATTTTTTTGTACTTGCTGTTCATTGATTGTTTTCACGATGGCTGCAGTAGAAATGTTAGAGGTGGATGGCACCCAAGTTCCCCACCAAGTCTATGAAATTCCCGGAGATGGTGCA
The DNA here is from genome assembly GCA_946902985.2 of Meconema thalassinum. Classification (NCBI taxonomy): domain Eukaryota; kingdom Metazoa; phylum Arthropoda; class Insecta; order Orthoptera; family Tettigoniidae; genus Meconema; species Meconema thalassinum. The sequence goes on from OX336388.2 coordinate 614,058,858, forward strand.
TGTCTCTTCTCTGCTCTACCTTACGCAATGTATGGCAACATATCACAGGCACGTACAGTCCGTGCTGATATCGTCAGACACGCCTCTAACAACTGGGAAAGACTACAGGTGTATTCTATGACACGAGATTGCCAGCCTTACATAAACAAGGCTGAATATGTATCTGTTATGTCTATGCCTTACACATACGGTACATCATTCGAATTGCAAGTAGCGGCAGAGATTTATCCTTTCCAATTCCAGGTCTTCTGTAATCGTGTACTCCGAACTGGAAATACGTATGGTTCTGCAGCTTCTGTTAAAAGGTTAAGGTTTACGGGTGAGTTCACGCAGGGACATTTTGATGTTTACGAGCCATTCACGCCTACAATTTTACAATGTGAACACCCGCTTCTCATTCAGCATTCTTCATTAACATCTTCTCCTTCTACCGCGAAAATCCTCCTCGAGTCAGTGCCTCAAACTAAATCAAATAGAGGTTCAAAACGTAGAAAACGATTTACTAACATCATCCGTAAAAACAATTAAATACAGCTGTTAACAAATACGCGAAAGAACATCCTGAAGTAAACCTTAGGGCAGTTAAGAAGTATGTTGAAAGCAATAATAAAGTCCATAGGGATGCAGTGGCCAAATATACAAAGAGCCACCCAGAAGTACATAGGGATGCAGTGGCCAAATATACAAAGAGCCACCCAGAAGTAAATAGGGATGCAGTGGACAAATATACAAAGAGCCACCCAGAAGTACATAGGGATGCAGTGGCCAAATAAACAAAGAGCCACCCAGAAGTAAATAGGGATGCAGTGGACAAATATACAAAGAGACACCCAGAAGTAAATAGGGATGCAGTGGCCAAATATACAAAGAGCCACCCAGAAGTAAATAGGGATGCAGTGGACAAATATACAAAGAGCCACCCAGAAGTAAATAGAAAGGCTGTTGTTACACATTATTTTAAAAGAGCTCAAGTCAAGATTCTTCCATGGACAGAGGTAAAAATGTCCGGCTTTCAATATAATCCACAAACTGATCATTCTGCGAACAAAACATTGAATATTGGCTCCCAGGTAGTTTGTAAATTTTGCAAAGCCAAGAAATGAAAGGATGAATCTCCTGGAATGTGTTGCAGTAACGGAAAAATACAGCTTCCCCCGATCCAACAATATCCTGAACCCTTGCACAGCCTCCTTAACCATCAGCACCCAGAATCAGAACACTTCCTGTCTAATACACGTAAATATAATAGTTGTTTTCAAATGACATCTTTTGGTGCAAAGGAAGTAAAAGAAGGCAATTTCATGCCAACGTTTAAAGTGCAAGGGCAGGTATACTATTGAATCGGGAGCTTATTACCATCATCTGAACAACAGCCTCAATTTCTACAAATTTACTTTGTTGGAGATGAAGACATAGAAAAAAACATCCGATGTGGCATCTTCCCTGACGTTAAACCTCAGATAGTTCTCCAATTGCAGGATCTGTTACACAACCATAATAGATACATTCAGGATTTTATAACAGCAATGGAATCAGTTCCTGATGGCAATCAAGACTTCCGGGTGGTTATCAAAGCTGACAAAAGACCTCTTGACGAGCACAAAGGCCGCTATAACGCCCCTAGCACTAAGGAAGTGGCGGTTTTAATTGTTGGTCAGGAGTTTGAGAAAAGGGATATTGTACTCCACGGCAGAGATAGCAGATTGCTTCGTATTAGTGAAACACATCGCGCGTATGATGCTCTGCAATATCCGCTTATGTTCTGCCGCGGAGAAGATGGCTACTGCATTAATATCCCTCAACGTCACAACAGCACTCAAGCATCTTTGAAGAAAACCGTGTCTGCCGCTAACTTTTACAGCTTCAGAATATTTGAGCGTGAGGGTGATAATTCTTATCTTTTGTTATTTCGCAATCTTCTCAATCAGTTTCTGGTTGATATGTATGCAAAGATTGAGACAGAGAGACTACTTTGGATTCGCATCAATCAGAAAAAGTTGAGAAGTGAGGAATATGTGCACCTGAAGGATGCAATGAGTAAAGCTGACAGCCGTTTGTCAGATATCGGTAAAATGGTCGTGTTGCCATCGACATTCACTGGAGGCCCGCGCTATATGCATGAACGCACTCAGGATGCCATGACTTGCGTGCGCCATTTTGGACGTCCTGATCTTTTTATAACATTCACCTGCAATCCAAAATGGTCCGAAGAAGTCGAGCACCTGAAACAAGGTCAACAACTTCAAGATAGGCATGATTTGGTAGCGCGGGTATTCCATTTGAAAGTTAACCACATGATAAGACTTCTTACTAAGGGTTGTATCTTTGGTCCTTCAAGGTGTCACATGTATTCCATTGAATGGCAAAAGCGAGGATTACCTCACGTTCACATACTTCTGTGGCTGGAAGAAAAGCTAAGGCCTGAAGACATCGACAAGGTGATCAGTGCTGAGATTCCTGACCCAAATCTTGACCCTGCTCTCCATGAAATTGTCAAGGCAACCATGATCCACGGTCCATGTGGAGTTCTCAACAGGAGTTCGTCGTGCATGGTGGAAGGAGTATGCACCAAGAAGTACCCCAGACCACTCATCAAGGAAACCCAAACCGGGGAAGATGGGTATCCCAAATATCGCAGGCTGCCCACTTCGGAGGGTGGAGTTTCTATTATTAAAAAGGGAGTGGAAATTGACAATAGCTGGGTGGTACCCTATAACCCCGTCCTATCTCGCACCTTCTCAGCTCATATCAATGTTGAGTACTGCAACTCTGTAAAGTCAATAAAATACATTTGCAAGAATGTTAACAAAGGTTCCGACCAAGCTACTTTTAGCATCGGAGAGTTTGACGAAGTTGCGAGATATGAATCAGGACGCTACATCAGCAGCTCAGAGGTGGCTTGGCGCATATTCTGCTTCCTCATACATGAACGCTATCCTTCGGTCATGCAACTTGCCGTCCACCTCGAGAACGGCCATCGGGTTTACTTTAATGAAGACGACGTTCGTGATCAGCTTAACAGCCCTCCAAACACAACTCTTCTTGCTTTCTTCGAACTATGCCGATCCGATAAATTTGCTTCAACACTTTTATATTGTGAAGTTCCATCCTATTTCGTTTGTAAAGGTAATAAGTTTTGTAGAAGAAAACAAGGAAAGCCAGTCCCAGGCCATCCTGGAGTGAAAAAAGATCAGACCCTTGGCAGAGTTTACACCGTTCACCCTGGTAATGCCGAGTGCTATTACCTACGCCTCCTTTTACATAAAATCCCTGGCCCTCAGTCTTTTACTGACCTTAAAACCGTGGCAGGGGTGGTTCAACCAACATTTCAAGCGGCATGTAAAGCACTAGGCTTGCTACAGGATGATGCGCACTGGGACCGCACACTAGAGGAAGCGTCCCCCACCGACTCTCCCCACAAGATTCGTGAGCTGTTTGTCATCTTACTGGTGTTTTGTCAAGTGAGTGATCCCATCATGCTCTGGAAAAAACACAAAGACAGCCTCGCGGAAGATGTGGTGAGAGAGGTTCATAGGCAGTGTGCTGATGTCAACCTGGTCATGGGTGTTATCTACAACAGGTGTCTGGTGCTTCTTGAGGATTTAGTACTAAAAATGTCTGGTCAACAACTGGAACGCTTTGGACTTCCGTCGCCTTCTAGAGAACAAGACTCCGTCGTTGTTCACCGGGAATATGTCAGTGAACTATCTTACGACACAATTAAGTTGTCCAAAGTGGTTGCTGATAATGTTCCAAAATTGAACAACGAGCAAAGATTGGCCTATGACGAAATAGTTCAAAGTGTTGTTTCAGAATGTGGTCAGCTCCTTTTTCTAGATGCACCAGGCGGAACTGGCAAAACCTTCCTCATTAATCTTCTGCTCAGTACAATTAGAAGTCGACAGAACATTGCCATCGCTGTCGCCTCCTCGGGTATTGCAACAACCCTACTGGATGGTGGAAGAACAGCTCATTCTGCTTTCAAGCTCCCTCTTAACCTCAGTCACGCTGCATCTGCCCTTTGTAACATCTCTAAGCAAAGTGGCACAGCTCGCGTGCTGAGAGAGACAAAACTCATTGTTTGGGATGAAAGCACGATGGCGCACAAAGGAGGAGTCGAGGCATTGGACAGAACACTTAGGGACATTAGGGGTAACAACCAACTTATGGGTGGAGTCACAGTACTTCTTGCCGGTGACTTTAGACAGACCCTCCCTATTATACCCCGTGGAACACGGGCTGACGAAGTAAATGCCTGTCTAAAATCGTCTTACATATGGCCCAAAGTCAGATCAATTCCCTTGACTGTACACATGCGCGTACACCTCCATGGTGATTTTATGGCTGAGGAGTTTTCCCGTCTCCTTCTAAGCATTGGCGATGGAAAGTTGGAGGAAAATGACGGAAAAATAACTATTCCAGCTCATCTGTGCGAGGTTGTTGACAGTTTGGAGAATTTGATCGAAAAGATCTATCCCCAAGTGTTTGTAAATTCCAACCTTGATAATTTATGGATGGAAGAAAGAGCTATTCTTACCCGAACAAATGACTCTGCTGATAGTATAAATATCGCCATCCTTAAGAAGTTATCAACAACAAAAATGGTATACGAATCAGTAGACTCAGTTGTAGAGGTTGAAGATGCAGTTCATTATCCTGTGGAGTTTTTAAACACTCTTAACCCGCCCGGAATACCGCCTCATGTCCTCATCCTCAAGGTTGGTGCTCCTGTCATGTTATTGCGCAATCTAAACCCTCATAAACTCTGCAATGGAACCAGGCTGCAGGTTAAAGCTCTGCATAAATTTGTGATTGAAGCCACCATATTTACAGGTGTTGGCCAAGGCGAAACTGTCTTCATACCCCGCATTCCTCTAATCCCATCAGACTACCATTTACAATTCAAACGTCTGCAGTTTCCTATGAAAGTCTGCTACGCCATGACAATTAACAAGGCTCAGGGGCAGAGTTTAAAAGTAGCTGGTGTGGATCTGAGAAGTGACTGTTTCGCACATGGTCAACTGTATGTGGCATGCTCCAGAGTCAGTTCTTCTGGTGGCTTAGTCATTCTGCAACCTGAGAGAAAGACCAGAAATGTAGTTTACCGAGAAGTGCTTATGCGTTAAAAACACTCTCGATAGACATGGCAGAGGACTAGCGGACCAGCCTTAAATCAAAGCTCCCCTTTGTATATTGCACCCGATTTTCAATTTCAACGCTCCATGTTGCCGTCATTATCTTCCACTACAGGAAAAATCTATATAACTAATGTTATAACGGGATTCCAAATGTTATTGCGGGCGAAGCCGCGGGTAACAGCTAGTTTTGTATAAAGTTGTTCGAAATTAGCCTTTTTAAAATTGTATGTATGAGTTTGGGGAATATTGTGTCTAACTTCTCTCTGCCGGTATCGTACATTAATGTTTAAGGGGGGATGATTATTGTCTTCCGGTACAAGGGGTTGTTCCTCTCTATTGACAGCAATAGAGGAGATGGTGGACAGTACTAGATCAAGTGTTCTATTATTCACATTCACGGTATTATTAAAACTTTTCAAGTTCATCATATTTATAAAATTATTTAAGGAGGTAGAAAGCGGAGATCCTGTTTTTAAATCAAATGTTGGGGTTATTTCCGGAATGTTAAAGACTCCCAAAATAAGAACAGGATTATTGCTTATGAGTGAGTTCGATTCTATACTTGTGTAAAATTCCTCGTATTTCTCTGCCTTCGACTCCGGCGGAAAGTAAACTGAACAGATAACTATGGTAAAATAGTTGTCTATGAAGAGTTTCACACAAAGGACTTCCGTTTCCAGACCCAGGTCAATCTCCACAGCTTTATACTTGTTATGGACAGCGAGGACCACACCCCCTCCTAGCCTCTTGCCGGTTATATTTTCGTCACGATCATTTCTAAATACAGCATACCTCTCATCAAAGAGTTCAGACGAATAGATTGATGAAATAAGCCAAGATTCTGTTAAAACCACTATACCGTAGCTCTCGCTGGTCATATTTGTATAAAACTGAGTAGTTTTAGTTCTCAAACCCCTACAATTTTGATAATATAAATTTAGCGATTTATAAGAAGAAGACATTTTACTTAAATGAGAAGAGAGGCACCTGCAGTGAGGCTAGGCCATTAGTAGGGATTTCCGTTAGGCGAAACAATGGGGCAAGGAAAGAGAAAGGCTCAAGCAATCATTTCTTTGGTTTTAATTGAGGTACGCAAGTCGTTTTAGTCTAAGAACACTCAGTGACGCAAGCGCTTTAATTTGAGCTGTTAACTATTCAAATCGGATAATTCTGAAGAAAGTTATGAGTTAACATTCGATATTACATCTCATTTTGCAACATTTTTTTCTCATTGCACAGTGGGACAGATTGCAAATCTAGCTGGACAAAAGTGATTTTTCACACTTCGTCATAAATGGAAAGTATTATTTTAATATTATAAAGAGATAGATATTTTACACACCCCTGACCATGGTATACGAATATAGCAATCGTCAGCCGTGAGACTATCAGTCCAAGTTTGTTTACATAAGATAAGTGGACGCGCGCGCAGTGTTAAATGAGGGTTCAGTTTGAGAACGTGTATTTTAGTGAGGAGAGTGTTTACTAAAGTCTTTCAAGATGGAATATGTTGCTACAGGTATGCACTATCAATTAAGTGCCTGTTATTATAATTATTTTAGGTAGTTATCGTTCCACATTAAAATTATTGGAATGATGTAATTACTGAATTTTATTTTTCATATTCTGACTTGAGATAGGATTTTAAAAAAAGCGGCACGAGACCGCACAATCATACTTATGTTAAAATGCATTACAAAGCTCACGGTTTATAGCGGTAATAAAATTATTTGCTGAAAACTGCTCATTACTTGTCACTTTAACTTTTTAGATGGAGGCGCGCGACCACATATCACGCGTAGGAAGTTATTTGATGTGTTGAACTCTAATGTTGTCGCCAAAGAAACTCTGTATGATTATGTGCAAACAGAACTAGGATTGAGAGGGTGTTCTGAGGAAGTGATTAAATCATTAAAGAAAGATATTATGCATTTTAAGTGTGATTTGGACAAACGTTGGAAAATTTGTTCGCGAGTAAAACAGACATTTCTTGTAGAGTAATCTAACAGGTTAGGCAAAGAAATTACGTTTTCAAAAAGTGTTCCTGATACATTTTAGACAAATAAGTCAGGACCATCTACTGCGGGTATTGGAAGGTCTAAAAAACTATTTTATGATAGCAGTGACAGGACTAAAAGCAGGAAGATTAAACCTCTTGACAGTGACTATACATAGCAAGAAATTGTGCATGCCGCTCAAGTTACTTTAAGAAAATCTGGTAGGAGAGATGCAGCTGAATTGCTTAAAAAACGCAGAAGTTGCCAAGAAGAGCCACAAAAATTAAGATAGCCATGAGATCGCCTTCTGCAGCTCCAATACCTTTTAAATATGAAGAGGCATTACCATTTTTAATAAACAGTGACCTAACAATAAAACAATACATACAAATGAGAAGGAAATTTAAACAGAAAACTGCAAATATTCTACCTATTTACCAAATTATACGGCAGACAAAGTCACAGTGCTATCCACCGAAAGAGGACATTAGAATACCAGATACTTCCGCAACAATAAGACTGCAGTCTCTTGTTGATCATACAATTAAAAGACTTGTCCAGGTGCTAGAGGATTTGCTGTTACAAACAATTTCTGTAAAATGTGCATGTAACATTGAAATGAGGATGTGTTGGTTCTAGTGGGCAGAGTCAATATAAACAGAAATTTACTACACAATCGGAAGAATCTATACAATGTGATTCTGATATCTTTGCTATGTCACTTGTTCCTCTTCAGATGCATTCAGTATACCCTGAGGCAGTGGCGGATCCAGAGGGGGGCACCAGGGGCAAGTGCCCCCTCCGAAAAACCAGTTGTCTGCTACATTGATATTGCCGATAAAAATGATTGTCTCTCCAAACTGCACTGCAAGTAAAATCTTTGCTGTATTGCCTGCATTCATGAATGTGATCAATGTTTGCTATCATATAGTATGTAATGGTAACACTGTTAATATTATCGCTACATCGACAGTGTTGCAAGTGCAGAGAGATCTTTTAGCAGCCTGCAACTTGGTAAATCATGGCTACGAATGCGAACGACATAGGAAAATTTGAATGGCTCGTGTCTGTTATTTGTTCGCCGTGATATAAATGTTGAATAGAAAAAGTTCTAGAACGTTTCTCTAAAGGGGGTGAAAGAATGATCGCTTGGATTTTATTTTGTAATAGGCATGTGTTTTGCCTAGGATAGTCACCAAATAGAATACCAATCAGTATTCAATAAATTGTTTTTTGTATTTATATTTATGTGACTAGTAGTGATTCAGTGACTGACAATGTTGGTACTATGTACTTATCTTGTAACATTTGTGTAGTAGACTTGTATATTGTCTTCAGATAGTCACTATGATTGCAAATGTTTTTAATACATATTTGACTGTGTGATGTGCATTAAAATGTGGCAATATACATATTCTGTAGAATTAAAATTTTCTTTTTTACATAATGACAATGACTTGAAACTGAAACCATTAAACAATTTTAATATAATGAATTTCTTGAAGAATTATAAAATCTGGTGGTTGGATGTTATGTGTAGTGTGTGTAGATTAAATACAAATTTAGTAATTTTATTACATATTTTCTGTTGCTACTCTGAAATTCTAGAGTGCCCCCTCCGAGGTGAACCTCTGGATCCGCCACTGCGGCCTGAGGTCAATGAAAACAGAACAGTTCTTGGAAAAATCTTCTACAAGATTTTGCAGACTTGTAAAATTGTTATTTGAGAAAGAAGCAGTTGAACTAACAAAAATAGGTAAGGTCAATAGAAGACCAAATTAAATTATGTACACTAACAAAATTTACAATTAATGACAAGGAAATCCATATAAAGCAGGATATGATGTTAATTATGGTAGATGGAAAAATCCGCAATTCTCTCACCGGCACTTCATCTCAAAAGTGTTATATTTGTCATGCTGGCCCCAAGGAAATGAACAATACTGGTATTTGAAAAACTATACTGGTTGAAGAAAATTACACTTTTGGACTTTCTACTCTTGACTGTTGGATTAGATTTTTTGAATGCCTGCTACATATTCCATACAGATTAGACATTAAACAAGATGTTCAGTAAAGAACATATAGCCTACTTTCTCCTAAATGCATGGGTATTGTTATAACTCTTTGTCCTTTACAAGGAGTATAATTGAATGTTGGTAGTAGTAGCTTGTTGAAATACAACGTGCTATAGGGATATTAAACTTGAATATGAGGTGCCCTTTGCTAGTGCTACCTCTGTAAAAAAATTCATTCAATTCGGTTTCACCGTGTATGAATTGATCCGGGGAATGGATTTGCACACATACATGGCCGCTATTTGCAAACTATTGGGCTGATGACCTTGTAGTCAGTCATAAGATGCTCTCCACAAAAAGGCATGTTGCAAAATCCGGTAGAGATCAAATTATTAGGATGGTCGAAATTTGATTTAAGCTTTTAACATTTGGGTGGCCGTCATTCCGTTTCCGTCAAGATGGCGGCGATATAAAACATGACACTGAGGTGCCTTTTGCTAGTTCTACCTCTGTACCAAATTTCGTTCAATTCGGTTTCACCGTGTTTGAATTGATAGGGGGAATCGATTTGCACACATACTTGGCCACCATCTGAAAACTATTGGGCTGATGATCTAGCAGTTTGGTCAGAATATGCTTCCCACATAAAGATTTGTTGTTGCAAAATTTGGTAGAGACTAGATTATTAGGTTGGTCGTAATTACATTTTAGCCTTTAACATTTGGGTGGCCGCGATTACGTTTCCGTCAAGATAGCGGTGAAATAAAACATGACACCGAGGTGACCTTTTCTAGTGCTACCTCTGTACCAAATTTCGTTCCATTCGGTTTGACCGTGTTCGAATTAATAGGGGGAATCGATTTTCACACAAAGATGGCCGCCATCCGCAAACTATTAAGCTAATGACCTATTAGGTTGGTCAAAGAATGCTCCCTCCATAATGGTATGTTGATGCAAAATTTGGTAGAGATCGGATGATTAGGTTAATCGTAATTTGATTTAAGCTTTGAATATTTGTGTGGCCGCCATTACGTTTCCGTCAAGATGGCGGCGATATAAAACATGACACTGAGGTGCCCTTCGCTAGTGCTACCTCTGTACCAAATTTCATTCCATTCGGTTTCACCGTGTTCGAATTAATAGGGGTAATCGATTTTGACACAAAGATGGCCGCCATCCGCAAACTATAAGGCTAATGACCTACTAGATTTGTCAAAGGATGCTCCCTTCATAAAGGTATGTTGCTGCAAAATTTGGTAGAGATCGGATGATTAAGTTAGTCGTAATTTGATTTAAGCCTTGAACATTTGGGTGGCCGCCATTACGTTTCCGTCAAGATGGCGGCGATATAAAACATGACACTGGGGTGCCCTTTGCTAGTGCTACCTCTGTACCAAATTTCATTCCATTCGGTTTCACCGTGTTCGAATTAATAGGGGTAATCCATTTTGACACAAAGATGGCCACCATCCGCAAACTTTTAGGCTAATGACCTATTAGATTTGTCAAAGGATGCTTCCTCCATAAAGGTATGTTTTGCAAAATTTGGTAGAGATCGGATGATTAGGTTAGTCGTAATTTGATTTAAGCTTTGAACATTTGTGTGGCCGCCTTTACGTTTCCGTCAAGATGGCGGTGATATAAAACATGACACTGAGGTGCCCTTTGCTAGTGCTACCTCTGTACGAAATTTCATTCCATTCGGTTTCACCGTGTTCGAATTAATAGGGGTAATCGATTTTGACACAAAGATCCGCAAACTATTAGGCTAATGACCTATTAGATTTGTCAAAGGATGCACCCTTCATAAAGGTATGTTGTTGCAAAATTTGGTAGAGATCGGATGATTAGGTTAGTCGTAATTTGATTTAAGCTTTGAACATTTGTGTGGCCGCCATTACGTTTCCGTCAAGATGGCGGCGATATAAAACATGACACTGGGGTGCCCTTTGCTAGTGCTACCTCTGTACCAAATTTCATTCCATTCGGTTTCACCGTGTTCGAATTAATAAGGGTAATCGATTTTGACACAAAGATGGCCGCCATCCGCAAACTATTAGGCTAATGACCTATTAGATTGGTCAAAGGATGCTCCCTCCATAAAGGTATGTTGTTGCTAAATTTGGTAGAGAACGGATGATTAGGTTGGTCGTAATTTGATTTAAGCTTTGAACATTTGTGTGGCCGCCATTACGTTTCCGTCAAGATGGCGGCGATATAAAACATGACACTGAGGTGTCCTTTGCTAGTGCTACCTTTGTACCAAATTTCGTTCGATTTGCGCTCACCGTGTTCGAATTGATAGGGGGGGACAGACATTCAGAGTACACACACTCTCTCACACACACACACACACACAGACTCACACACACACATACACACACACAGACAGACACACTTTTTTTCGCCCTGTAGTGATCTCATAAGTCTACTTTCATTTTTTGCAAAAATCGATAGTAGGCTAAAAAGGCAAGTTAGGCAAACTCAAGAAAGAAATATGATGGCTGACAGAAATAAATCAATAATTCAGAGGTTCCGTATTGAAATGGGCTTGCTAGTAGATCAGCCAAGATCATGAGGAAGTGGCAATACAGCACGTCGATTTTTCCGAGACCCCACTTTGACGTTAAATATAACAGGTATAAACGAGGAACTTATTAGAAGGTTTTCAGTAATTCTTCGTACAATATCATGTCCATATCCAATTAACATAACTGCTTTTGAGAAATATGCACAAGAAATAACCAACTTATTTCTGAGACTTTACTCCTGATATTATATTCCTGTTACTGTACATAAAGTACTGATACATGGAGCCAAGATAATTGAATCGTGTATTATACCGATTGGACAGTTATCTGAAGAAGCATAAGAGTCTAGGAAAAGTTCATGCAAGGAAATTTTCACCCAGAAGTAATCTACAGGATGTAGTCCATATGCTGCATGTGTCCTCCGATCCAGTGATATCCCACAAAAATACATTTTCTAGACGTGAAGAAAAATTACGGACAGATGTTTTGGAGCTGCTGGAAGAACCAAACGTACCCAGAAGCCATATGCATGCAACTAGCAATGCAGATGACAATTCATCACATGACAGCTCAGGAACATCAGATGAATATGACAGTTCAGCTCTGTGATGAACATCCTAAATTATGAGGTATGTAAAATTGGGTAATATTAGTAATTTTGTATTGACGAAACACCATTTTCCTGATTGTAGTACCTTTGTAGTTGTATTTTCATTTATTGCATAAAAGGATCAAGAACCTCCGTGGCTTAGGCGGCAGCACGCCGGCCTCTCACCGCTGGGTCCGTGGTTCAAATCCCGGTCACTCCATGTGAGATCTGTGCTGGACAAAACGGAGGCAGACAGGTTTTTCTCCGGGTACTCCGGTTTTCCCTGTCACAATTTCATTCCAGCAACACTCTCCATTATCATTTCATTTCATCTGTCATTCATTTAATCATAGCCCCAGAGGAGTGCGACAGGCTTCGGCAGCCGGCACACTTCATATCCTCGCCGCTAGCTGGGGGCTTCATTCATTCCATTCCTGACCCGGTCGGAGACTGGAAGCAGGCTGTGGATTTTCATTTTCATAAAAGGATCACATTCAGTAATACATTAATACATATAAAATTCATTCATAAATTTACCATTCCAAAGCTCAAATCTAGTCTTTCATGTTCAGACAGAGTTATTCATAGGTTGGACCTAGAAGTTTCTCACGAATAATGATTTCCAGTGAAATTGTAATTTTGTCCTGCTAGAATTGCAATCTGTCCCACTGTGCATTGTAGCAATCATATCTTTGGTTGTAATTGAGTTACACAGTTCGTTTTGGTCTAAGAGCACTCATTGGATCATGTTCTATCTTTTGAGTTATTAAATATTTAAATTGATTGATTCTGAGGAATGTTATGAGCGAATATTAGGAATATTTATGAAAACTTAACCGAGTCCGTCCGGCCATTCTATCCAGTCGATTTCCTTCATTCCTTTTTTAATTGAAAGGTATAATAATAATATAATAATAATAATAATATCGTATGGCCTCGGGTGCCTGGTGCACGGTTTGTTAATTGACACCCAGAGGGTAGCTTGCATGTCGAATTTCGTCGTTCCTTTGAACGCTATGAAAGTCAAGGAGGTTAGATATCTAACCTCCTTGACACTACAGCGCTTTCAAGTAGAGAATGGAGGAACTTTGTGTTGGCGGAAAATCCCGAGATTAATTTTGCCATTGAACACGGCCTACTGAATTCAAATGGGTTCTTTAACATGCCAACAACGTATGACATGAGTGTCGTGATTTTTGTCGCCTTCAAAAATCACTTACCACGACTAGGGGCGAACCTGCAATCTTGGGGTTGGTAGTCCGACACTATAACCACTCACCCACCGTGGCAAGATAATTGAAAGGTATTCATGCACGGATTTGTTATCAAGTATTACAAATCACTTACGTTCCGCCTTTCTCAAATTATTTGAATTTTTCAACTTTTTCCAACTTTTTATCTCTTTGAAGCAATCATATCTTTGGTTCTAAATGAGGTACGCAAGTCGTTTTGGTCTAAGAACACTCAGTGACGCAAGCGCTTTCTTCTGAGCTGTTAACTATTCAAATAGGATGAATCTGAGGAATGTTATGAGTAAATATTCGATATTACATCTCTTGTTTTCAACATTTTTACTCATTGTAGCAATCATATCTTTGGTTCTAATTGAGTTACACAGTTCGTTTTGGTCCAAGAGCACTCAGTGGATCATGTTCTATGTTTTGAGTTATTAAATATTTAAATTGGTTGATACTGAGGAATGTTATGAGTGCCGAAGCGAATATTAGAAATATTTATGAAAATTTAATCAAGTCCTTCCGGCCATTCTATCCGGTCGATTTCCTTCATTCCTTTTTTAATTGAAAGGTATTCATGCACGGATTTGTTATCAAGTATTAAAAATCACTTAACTTCCGCCTTCCTCACGTTATTTGATTTCTTGAACTTTTTCCAACTTTTTTATCTCCTTGAAGCAATCATATATTTGGTTCTAATTGAGGTACGCAAGTCGTTTTTATCCAAGAACACTCTGTGACGCAAGCGCTTTCATTTGAGCTGTTAACTATTCAAATCAGATGATTCTGAGGAATGTTATGAGTGAACATTCGATATTACATCTCATTTTTTCTCATTGTAGCAATCATATCTTTGGTTCTATTTGAGTTACACAGTTCGTTTTGGTTTAAGAGCACTCAGTGGATCTTGTTCTATGTTTTGAGTTATTAAATATTTAAATTGGTTGATACTGAGGAATTTTATGAGTGCCGAATCGAATATTAGAAATATTTATGAAAACTTAACCGAGTCCGTCCGGCCATTCTATCCGGTCGATTTCCTTCATTCCTTTTTTAATCGAAAGATATTCATGCGCGGATTTGTTATCAAGTATTACAAATCACTTAACATCCGCCTTCCTCACGTTATTTGATTTCTTGAACTTTTTCTAACTGTTTATCTCTTTGAAGCAATCATATCTTTGGTTCTAATTGAGGTACGCAGGTCGTTTTTGTCTAAGAACACTCAGTGACTCACGCGCTTTCATTTGAGGTCATAACTATTCATTCGGCTGATTCGAGGTAACTTATGAGTGGACATTCGATATTACATATCATTTTTTCAACATTGTTTCGCATTGTAGCAATCATATCTTTGGTTCTAATTGAGTTACACAGTCTAAGAACACTCGGTGGATCACGCTCTTTCATTCGACCTCTTAACTATTCACATCGGCTGATTCTGAGGAATGTTATGAGTGGATATTTAATATTACTTCTAATTTTTCATTTCCTAGCATCGATAAATGAACATTGCCATGAAATCAATGGGGTAGTGTCAGATCTACTTCCAGGAACTTCTAGAATTTACAAAAGTGTGAATACATTGGTAAACTGAAGAAGAAAATTAAAGTTTTGCATTTTCCCACTTTATTTTTGAACAGGCTTGAGATGAGTGGTCTACTTCCGCATGTGCTGACTTTGAAAGAAGGTGCTATTGCAATGTTCCTTAGGAGTTTCAATGCAACTAAAATATTACTGAACGGGACGAGGCCAATAGTTAGAAAAATGTACGACAATATCATAGATTTCTAAGTTCTAACTGGTGTGAATGGTGGGGAGCGAATACTGCTACCTCTCGTAGATTGTCACCATCTGACACTAGAATGACGGCAATTTCCTATTACACTAGCTTTTTGTATTACAATCAACAAAGCGCAGGGTCAAACACTTTAACGTGTTGGAATCTACTTGCCTGATCCAGTTTTATGCCATGGAATGTTGTATGTTGCCTTATCCGGAGGAAAATCATTTAAAGATGTAAAAGTAGAAATTAAACCTAAGGGTCGACGCACAGCGAACATTGTCTGGAAGGAAGTATTGTGAAATAAAGGTTATAAACGATTACATAATGTCGTAATTTTTTAATTCCAATACTGAAAGATAATGCTGCAGAGCAGCACGGGCACCCTAGTACCCTTATATTTAGGAGAAAGTAGGCTCTATATTCATTACTGAACATCTTGTTGTTCAAATGATTGAGACGAAAGCTAATCAGCAGGTAATAGGGATGAAGAAGAACCAATACTTTTGCAAGATGCACCCCCCAACTAATTTGATTTTAAATTAATGTATATTTACGGGGAAGATGAAGCTTTCAATTTATTTATGAGTATTAACAGAACGATATTTATTATGAACTGATGCTTGTAAATCCTCCCCGTGTAATCAATGCATGAAATGTATCACATGTCACTTTTTATGTAGAATTTTATGTCCTCATCCCAGTCTAATTAGGCACAAATAGCCTACGTTTTGATCAATTGGAAAGAAATCATTTGCATCTATCTTACTGCAGAAGGAAGATCCTGCCTCGCAGCTTGTGCGCGGAAGATTTACATGTGAATAGCTATGTTTGCGTATGACGACCTCGACGTATGCATACCGCAATGTGAAGCCACAGTGTGCATGGATAATGTTAC
The DNA here is from genome assembly GCA_946902985.2 of Meconema thalassinum. Classification (NCBI taxonomy): domain Eukaryota; kingdom Metazoa; phylum Arthropoda; class Insecta; order Orthoptera; family Tettigoniidae; genus Meconema; species Meconema thalassinum. The sequence continues at coordinate 614,075,047 of OX336388.2, forward strand.
TGAGAATCATCCAGAAATTGCGGCTTCTGCATTGTTAATGTTGCATTTCATAAAGGTTTCGTCTCCTAGCAACAACTCCGTCATCACATCTGGCGGAGTCAATGAGCGATAAGAAAAGAAAGGAAAATTATTAATTTTGTCACTGTACACTGGAACAAAGTAAAATAATGAAAGATAAAAAGACGTTCATTCGCATTTGTATACTTAAACAAGGCTTTTGATAACGTTGATCGGAGTAAGTTCTAATAAAGTACATGGGTTGCTGTTGTTGTTGTTGTTTGAGTCTTAAGTCTTTTGACTCGTTTGATGCAGCACTCCATAGCTACCACACCCTACGTCCGAGGCAATCTGTTTAACATAATATTCTAACCTTGGTCTACCCCTACAGTTCTTGTCCTCGACCCTTCCTTCCATAACTAAGCTTGCTATCCCTGGGTGTCTTAGCATGTGTCCTACCAACCTATCTCTCCTCTTAATTAGCAGTCGCCAGAAACATATCTCCTCTCGCACTAGTCTTAATACCTCTTCGTTTGTAACCCTATCTACCCATCTTATCTTCATCATTCTCCTGTAACACCACATTTCAAACGCTTCAATTCTCCTCTTTTCTGCTGCACCTATAGTCCAAATTTCATTTCCATAGAGTGCTACACTCCAGACAAAGGCCTTCAAAAATTACTTCCTAACACCTAAATCTATATTCGATGTCAACAGATTCCTTATCTGTGGAAATGCTTTCCTTACCTGAGCTAACCTACTGAAATCCATACAAAAAACAGACCGCAGTTATTCGACCCAAAGGACATGCGAGAGTAGCTGGTATTCAGAAAAATGTAAGGCAGGCTGCAACTTATCAACCATACTTTTCAATCTATACATTGAACAAACAATGAAGGAAATTAGAGAAAAGAATAAAGTAAAAATAAAGATTCAAGGAGAATTAATTTCAACTCTGAGATTCGCTGATGACATTGTAATCTTAGCCGATTCACTAGAGAATTTGAATGGGTTTTTAAATGGTATTGACTCTGTCTTGAGAAATCAAATTCAAGATGAGAGTCAATATGTAAAACAAAAATTATGGAATGACGCGAAAAGAAATCAGAAACCCCTATGAACGTCAAATTGGCACTTGAAGAACTAAAGAGAGTAGGAGACTTCGTATACCTAGGAAGCAAAATAAGCAGTGATGGACGAAGCAATGAGGATTTGAAACGTAGGTTTGCTCAGGCAAGGAAAGCATTTCTACAAAAAAAAATAATCTGTTGATATCGAATATAGATTTAGGTATTAGGAAGTCATTTATAAAAGCCTTTGTCTGGAGCGTGGCACTCTATGGAAGTGAAACTTGGACTGTTGGCGCAGCAGAAAGGAGGAGCTTAGAAGCATTTGAAATGTGGTGTTACTGGAGAATGATGAAGATCAGATGGGTAGATAGAGGAACAAATGAAGACGTATTAAGACGAGTGGGAGAAGAGAGATGTTTGTGGCGACTGCTGTGGTAGTTCACATATTAAGACACCCAGGAATAACGAACTTAGTAATGAAAGGAAGGGTTGAGGATAAGAGCTGTAGGGGTAGACCAAGGTTAGAACATGTTTAACAGATTGCCTTGGATGTAAGGTGTGGTAGATTTGTATAGATGAAACTATTAGCTCAGGATGGGAAGGCATGGAGAGTTACATAAAACCAGTCAAAAAACTAAAGACTCAAACTACATCATCAACAATATTTGCTTTAAAATGTGCAGGAGTGACAGAAGATGGAATTATATCTTTAATACGATCATACTCTACCTAGATAGGCCTATATTATACGAACGAATGCCTATAACGTGTTGCAACCCATCCTGTTAATGCTTCAACAACCGGGTTGACGGACTAATTAAAATCACAACCATATTGTACATTCAGACGATGTATATACAGTTTATGCACACACTCGGTTCGTTTCGTGTGAAGTTTCATTTTACAGCCACATTGATTCAAAACTTTAACCTTTGTATATGCTGCGCTGCTCTGTAATTCCATTGGGTCTGAATAACGTGCTTACCACGCATTAACTGAAATTACTACACTGTTCTAGTAATAAAAACACTGACTCGTTCGAATTTTTGTTGTTCACGTATTCTGGCTGCGCTGTGCAAAAGCAGATGATGTAATTCGTTCATGCAAACAATGGGATTATGTCGTGTTGTGTGGAAAAGGTAGCTGCTGACGCTCGCACAAACTTTCAGTGAGGGGTGAGAGTGTAAAGGGAGCAAATGTGTTGCTTCTGAGTGGGTTCCCAAGGCTTTAGTGGCATAACTACGGGGTTTGATCATGTGGATCAATCCTCCCAGAGTTAAGTAACGAAACTACGAAATTTGATGAAGGTCCTAAGTTTGAACAGAAACAGTTGATGACAATTGATTGGATTGTGTTTAAATTTCCACTGAATGGAGATTGTTGGAAGAAATGAAAACGTAAAAACACTTGTAGGGGGCGATGTATTAAAGATAGAGATATGCTGTTACGGACTATTTTGTAGAACTTCTCATGCTGAACAATTCGTACACTCATAGAGTATAGATATTTTAGCGGTTTACCCAGCGTAAGCTTAAAAGGCGTACGTGCGGCAGGTTTTTCTTCGTCTCGATTCACTGAAATCGTATCTGCTGGGTTTCCTTTGGTCATAAATGAATGCTTTTGTAGAGAAACCTTCCCAGTGAAATTCTTTATAGAATGGTGAAAACCGCATCAAAATCCATCTTGTGGTTCTAAAGATTTCCCATTACATCCAAGAATTGGGGACTTTATTTGATACTATGTAGAGATGGTATGAAAAACAATATAATAAAATAAAGAAATATTTTAGTATATAGGCTAAGTATGTTATCGTAATATCGTGATGACGATGACCCCGAAGGGTTGAAAACATGTTTCATTAAATATTTAAGTATTAACAGGTGTATCTTTATAAACCTAATTAGTACACACGTTAATACGTCTATTTAACACATTTTCCGTTATGGTTAATGCTTTTGCTTCACGGGGAAAATAATTGCAATTCCTTGCTTAATCTAATAGGACACTGAAAAGTTTCTACTAATAGATCTATCGTTCCTCTGAAGAGGTTGGTGTCAGAAAGGACGTCAGGCCGTAAAATCCGTCCACCACGTACACAACGTACTTCTCTTCATGCCGGAACACGTAGAAACGTGAATAACTACGGGGGGAAGAAATACACTGACCGGCAAAGAAAAATCGATCACTTGAAAAATTCAACATTACTGAACTTTCATTTAAATCATAAATATGAACGCTCTAGGCCTAGCCTACATAAGTTACTGTTTATAGCATGGAAGTATGTTTTCCTGGATGTATTCTCATTCTTCATGTGATTGTTTCACTTAACAATAGCGATTCTTTGACACGATGCTGTTTCCCGCGGAAAGATGTGCGCGCCACCATTTTCGATCAGAGCCACTGCCCTGGCAACATCTTCAGGCCTCAAGCGCATATTCGTTTCTGAATTGCACAAGAACAACTGAGGACATGGCTGTATTGATCTTTTCCTAAACCAACAAGAGGCAAAAGAAAAGAAAAAAAAACGAGCCTTACAGTAGTCGCATATGATGTGTAACATGACATGTTATTCGAATAATTCCATATTACTTACTCGCATTTTTTAAAGAATGAACTCATAGTGCTACCTTGTGCCAGCAAACATGAAAGGATTCTCCCAAGGTACTTAGAATGGATTCTCCAATGCATCTGCAGTAGTGGCATATACCTGCAACTGTATGCGGGAGCAATCCACTGCCAACTTGATGCGAAATGCGCTTTATACCGGCCAGTTAGTGAACCCATGCCAGCGGTGTTATAGAAAATGGCCTCTATTTGCCACAGAGCGCACTGCCAAGTATAGGCGCGATTAAAAATTAGGTGTTCAGTAGGTATATTAAATGCGTTTCTCCCAGTGATACGTTTAGACCAATTATTGTTAGTAGTCGGTGTTAATATACTGAATTCCTAAGTTGTTTGGAGTGTTGGTTGATGCGATATAGTGCTTACATTAAATAAGAATACAGAAAAAGTATGAAGATTTAATAAATCGTAATTGTTTTCAGCAAATATGATATAATTAATATTTTCACACCAAAGAACGACAACTTGAAGATGATTTATTGTAGGAATTTATTTAATGGGGCCTCCAAACCTTGAGGTAAACCATATGCGATTTACATTCCACATAGTCACATGGCTTACAGTACGTCGTTGTACCGATCTCCGCCACCGCGTGCGCTCATTGTTTCCGTCCCATGCACTTCCGTCCCATCCACTTCCGTCTCTTTTCCAAAGTCACTCCCACAAAAATGTCCAGCTACCGAGTGCCACAAAAATATCCAGATACCGAGTGGAAAGATGTTACAAATCAAAAAGGATAAAACATTGCATTGTTGACGATAGCGATGGCGCGCATATTTTCCCGCGGGAAACAGCATCATGTCAAAGAATCGCTATTGTTAAGTGAAACAGTGACATGAAGAATGGTAATGCATCCAGGAAACCAATTAACCTTACTTCCATGCTCTAACTACTGTAAGTACTGTACTAGGACTATACCGTTCATATTGCCGGCTACGGTGGCGTAATTGGTAGCATGCTGAACTGCTGTCCCCAAGATAGCGGGTTCAAACCCGGCCAAAGTCATCGGATGTTTTAAGAGTGTTAAAAAGTATGCGTTCCTTCAGAGGGGAAGTAAAGCCGGCGGTCCCTTGTCATGGATGTATGGCATGTAAAAGATCCTTCCACAGACTTAAGTTGTGTGAAGCTAAATTTCTAGGTTAGATTTCGATTAAACGCTCTATCATAGTTCCATCGTTCATCACTAGGTATCATTGATATCTGGCAGTGAAAGTTGGAACTACTTGAAAAAGAACTGAACTTGTAGCTCACACTAAGGGTGTCCGTTGGAAGCAGCTACATACTCAGGCGAGCCGAACATGTCCTCGGACACTCCCGGCACTAAAAGCCATACGATAGATAGATACCGTTCATATTTATGATTTGAATGATAGTAATGTTGAATTTTTCAAGTGATCTTTTTTTTTTTTTCTTGCTGGTCAGTGTACGTTGTACTGATTGTTTGCGTTCAACTACGAATCTCCGTTGCAGCCTGTATGTTCTGTAACATGATCTGCTATCCCACGTGCCTCCATGACTAAATATTCTGGCGACGCCACTGCAAGGGAGAGGCATGGTGGGCTGAAGTTAATGCTCATTGGTGGAATAACGCGTTTTGTAGCTCAGTGCTCAATAACAGTTATTAGTTTAAATGAGTTCCCGCCTATACGATGGCGATCTATTCCGCCTGCTCGAAATCCATTAATTATTTTCAATACCTTTGTTATTTACTTCGATTTAGCCTAACTACCAAAAAAAACCAACGGCAGATATCTATAACTCATCCAACTGGATACTGAACACGGCTCCGTGCCCGGTGGTTTGATTGGCGCTGGACCACACGGGTACAGTGTAGTTTTACCTGCCTGTAATGTGAGAAAATTAGTGTTATAGACTTGCATTAAGTATAATATGTATGCAGCTACGAAAATCTGAATAAGTGGAACCAATCGGGTATTAAACATTTCTTGCTTCTGTCTCATCACCAAAGGAAGTTCCCTTATTTTCCGCTTGATTCAACTCATCACGCGATGGCTACCGAAAGTGTTCTCCCATTTTTCTCGGAAATAGGAGTACCTTCGAGGCTTAATGATGTCATGTTCTCAAGAGTAATTTCTATATTATGCACAAGAACCACTAGAGGTCTGACCACAACAGCTCAGTGCGTTTGCAACGTCGACAGAGCGACCTCGGGTGGGTTCGTTGGTAAATCTTAAAATGTCTAGCTCCACTGCAAAGTGATTCTCACAGTATTCTTTGATCCAATGGGGCTTAGGTTTGATTTTCTGTATGATCGTTTGGAGACTTTTGATATTAAGGGAGCAACATCACCAGTGATGGACAAAGCAAAGAGGATATAAAAAGTAGGTTGGCTCAGGCAAGGAAAGCATTTCAACAGAAAATAAATCTGTTGACATCAAATATAGAGTTAGGTATTAGAAGGTCATTTTTAAAGCCTCTGTGTGGAGCGTGGCACTTTTTGAAAGTTAAACTTGGTTGACGCAACAGAAAATTGGAGAATAGAAGCATTTGAAGTGTGGTGTTACAGGAGGCTGATGAAGTTCCGATGGGTAGATTGAGTTTCAAATGAAGCGGTGTTAAGAAGAGTGTGCGAGGAGAGATGTTTGTGACGACTGCCAATAATAATAAGAATATCGTATGGCTTCGGGTGCCGAGTGCAAGCTTTGTCATTTGACACCCAGAGAGTAGCTTGCATGTCGAATTTCGTTGTTCCTTGAAGCACTATGAAAATCAAGGAGGTTAGATATCTAAGATCATTCTATAGCGCTTTCTAGTAGAGAAATGAGAAACTTTGTGTTGGCAGAAACTCCCGAGATTAATTTCGCCATTATGAACATGGCCTACTGAATTCAAATGGATTCTTTGACATGCCAACATCGTATGACATGAAAATGAAAATCCACAGCCTGCTTCCAGTCTCCGACCGGGTCAGGAATGGAATGAATGAAGCCCCCATCTAGCGGCGAGGATATGGACTGTGCCGGCTGCCGAGGCCTGACGCACTCCTCTGGGGCAATGATTAAATGAATGACAGATGAAATGAAATGATAGTGGAGAGTGTTGCTGGAATGAAATTTTGACAGGGAAAACCGGAGTACCCGGAGAAAAACCTGTCTGCCTCCGTTTTGTCCAGCACAGATCTCACATGGAGTGACCGGGATTTGAACCACGGACCCAGCGGTGAGAGGCCGGCGTGCTGCCGCCTAAGCCACGGAGGCTTTTTTCGTATGACATACGTGTCGTAATTTTTGCCGCCTTTCAAAAAAAAATTCACTTACCACGGCCAGGAGAGAGCCTGCAAGCTTGGGGATAGTAGACCGACACGATAACCACCCACCCACCGTGGCAAGCTAATGAAGAGAAGTGATACATTGGTAGGACATATACAATATTCGCATTATACCTCTGCCGGTGAGGACCGTTGCATTTCTGAGAATTCGAGCCGTCAACTCCTCTACTCCAATTCATAAGACATTACCCCACAGTGTGGAGCTCGGGAGTTCTGACGGCCGACTTAGCATAATGCACTCGGCACACTCATTTGTGCTTGGCATATTGTTGGTGTGCCAAACTGATAAATACCTTTGGTGAGGCTTCTAGAGTCGGTATACATTTTCTGGAAGTAATGACGTAGCTCACCGGCAGAGATATAACGTTGGCACAGTACTAAGATACCCAGGAATAGCAAGCTTAGTCATGGAAGAAAGGGTCACGGACAAGAAATGTAGGGGTAGACCAAGGTTAGAATATGTTAAACAGATTGCCTTTCAAGTAGGATGTGATAGCTATGTATAGATGAAACGATTATCTCAGGACAGGGAGGCATGGAGGTTTGCATCAAACCAGTCAGATGGCTGATGACTCAAACAACAACAACAATAACAAGAACATGATCGTGAGATTAAAATCTCGTCTGGTTAAATTCATGATCTTGCGGACTTACAGGGGATCACCGTGAACGTGAACTTTCTGAAACTTGCAGTGCCCACCAAGCGCCTGCTTACGTGTCCAACCGGTGTGACCCATTAACAGAAACGGTAATGACCTAGAAGATTTAATGCAGTTTGTCTTCAATTCACTTTTATGTGTGTGTTTCCACAACTCCATCCTCATTTACCCCGAGTAATATATTTACCATGTGCTATCTAGATTTATGTCGAAGCTTCAACAAACTTTTTCATTTTATTAATTGTTTTCATTAAGACATGATGTTGCACGCAACAACCAGATCATTTGTATTGTCTGGGCTAATTAAGTCTGTAGCCGTAATTTGGTCACTAGATCTCAAGAGTAGATCCAAACAATATTCCTAGACAGTGTAAATAATACGCTGTCTTGTATAACAACATGTGGTGCGAATCGCGAAACCATGTCAAACCCTGATATTCTAAATACAGTATTACTATCACTCTCAAATTTCCCATTAAATATTGACCAAGTCTCAGTCATGTCTATTAAGGGCTGGTGGGGTAGAACTAGGCATATAGTAACATAATATATTTCACGTCAGGAAGCGCTATAGTACATTATTCAACGAGCCTATAATGGCAATAATTAAGACACGAGTATGTTTATAAAACGAGCGTAGCGAGTCTTATAATTTCCATACGAGTTTCTCAATTACCATTATAGGCGAGTTGCATACGACTGTTTATGTTCGACGATAATTATAACCTTATTTTATATTCGAACAGAAATATTCATAAATATCTGTCGAGATTCAATCACCTGAGTTTAGTTTAGCGAACAGAGCGCATGCGCTGTGTTCCCAGTAAGGATCAAAGACCTTCTCATTGTCATGTTTCTAAGGCTTTGAATTATTGTTTATTGTGCATTAGGGATATCCTGAAATAGCGCCAAAAGATAGCGCAAAGGTTCTATATGGGATCATTTGGTTATTTACTTCAAATAACACAAAATAGGCTGTTACAAACTCTTTAAAATTAAAATGTATCGTATTATCAACTAGTTATTCTTCAAATTCGATGCGTATAGAATGTCAACGGAACGCAAATCAATGGAGTCCCACATAGAACAGTCATGCCATCTGGCGGAAAAGTTTCGCTTAAGAAATCCATTTGACGAAAAGAGAGCTGTATTATAATTTCCGTGTAACTAATGTCGTACGCCTGCTTCCTCCATGACGTTCTGGTGTGTTTATGTCTACAACAGCACTCCCTAAAATTGTCGGCGAAATCTTACGAATGTGTAGAAATTGGAGTTGCGGATATTAAGGTACAGTGCTATTTCTTTTGCAATATTTCCCAGTTTGTTTATGCATTGTAACTACAATGGTTGATCCAATATAGGCTACATAGTCAACTTTCAAATCATGTAATTCATGTCCGACATGTTGGATTTTGAGTACATGTGAGAGCTATCCTTACCTAATTAGTCAATGAATGAAAATATTGAGCTCTGATTGGTTGGAAAAACTGAGTTATATTGAAAACTAGTACGTTATTAACCCCCATTATGAAACAGTTTTCTGACATATAATATTTACATATCGACATCGTCGAACATAGAAATACTAAAAACACACAGAGATTTGAAGCCATAGTGTTGGTAACTTCAGCCTTTCCCCTTAAAAATAACTAGTGTAGATTTAAACCAGCTACAAGTTAAAATGGGTCGCCTCCGTAGCGTAGCGGTCAGCGTGGTTAGCTGCCGCCCCAAAGGTCCTGGGTTCGATTCCCGGCTCTGCTACGAAATTTGAAAAGTGATATGAGGACTGGAATGGGGTCTACTCAGCCTCGGGTGGTCTAAATGAGTAAAGGGGTTTTGATTCCCACCTCAGCCATCCTCGAAGTGGTTTTCCGTGGTTTCCCACTTCGTCTTCGGGCAGAAACCGGGATGGTACCTCCTGTAAGGCCACGGCCACCTCCTTCCCTCTTCCTTGCCTATCCATCCTAACCTTCCATTCCCTTCCCTCATGAAGCCCCTGTTCGCTTTGCAGATGAGGCTGCCTGGGCGAGGTGCTAATCCCACCTCACTAGTTGTATCCACTCCGATTAGATGTTCCCAGCTCTAGGACACTGCCAGAAAAATGGCGGTAGGGGTGAGTTCCCTCACTGAGTCCGTGGGAGCCACTACCCTGGAGGGTAAACTCGATTTTAAAAAAAAGTTAAAATGACCTTCACAAAATGTAATTATTTTCCAGGCTCGATGTCCGACTTTGCACCTTTTCCTCGTCGTTCAAGTGTTGAGATCTATGACCTGTGTGAGGCTAACTTGACGCTGTATTTAACATTAATAGCACAACTCTTCCACCTCCTGTGGAAGTACTGCCATCGCAATGCCAATGTATAATACCTAATTATAAAAACTGCAAACGCAATCCTATGAAAGATCAGATTACAATACTGTCAAGCTCCTGTACTACCTCAGTGACTGTCACGTCCATACCATGTTGGTTCGCCATGAAATATGCATTACATGTGCGTATCCTGTTGCTAGAGTCTCATGTTAAATCAGGAATGTAATCTGCCAAGCTCCTTATTAACAAGGAGGGAACATTCCAATGTAAGGCCAACAGGAGTGATAATGTTTGATTTTTATTATAACTCATTTTAATTAAATAAAGATTAAAACAACAGATGACCAGACGGGATATTTCCAGAGTCATGTCGATATGATTAGTCTGTATTTTTAGCCTATTTTCATTTATGAAAAAATAGGCTTGTGAGATCACCTTTTGTCCATGTGTGTGTGTGTGTGTGTGTGTGTGTTCCTAATAAAATCTAGATGGCCGAAGCGATTTCAATGAAACTCCGTAAGAACATTCTACTACCTTGTTCAACATCGACCGTGCCTTTCAAATTTTCATATGTTTCACCAATTCAACATGGGGGCCACGCAAAATATTTCACTGGCGTTCTATATTCCGCAACGGTAACAGATATCACCCAGAAATTTTGTACAGCGATAAAGGTTACTTCTACAAGTTCAGCTATGTAACTTTCAAAAATCTGTTCACGCGGTTAAACCATCCAGTGCAATGAAATGCAATGCAATGCAATGCAATAGCATCTATTTTATTTTTCATAACCTTAAGATGGTTTTATTATTTGTATCCTAATCATGCGTTTCAAGTGAAAGTTTCAATAATGAGCCTTCGCAATCATCTTCATATATTGGTACATGACTCTATGGCCTACATAATACAATTATATGAAAAATGAAAATCCACAACCTGTTTCCAGTCGACCGACCAGGTCAGGGAATGGAATGAATGAAGCCCCCATCTAGTGGCGAGGATATGTTTCTTGAGCTCTGATTGGTGGGAGAAACTGTTTCATAATGAAAAATAGTGTTATAATGACCATCATTATGATAACTTACAGTTTACTGACACATAATAGTCAGGGTCGAACATAAAGTTTGTTATGTTATGTTATTGTTGTTTTAAGGGGCGGAACTACGAGGTCAAGTTTACCTATTGGACTTTCAATGACTTGGTGAGCACAATGCCAACATGGCGGCCAAGCGAAATTAAAACATTTAAATGGAATTTACTCACGAATTAATCATTCAAGCGCAGTGAAACTCGGTACGGTAAATGTTCATACAAACTTTAATCAACTAGCATCTAATTATATTCAATTGTTTTCATAATCCCAAGATGGCGGTTGTGCGAAATTTTAAAATTAAGCTTTTATTTCTTGTGTCCTTATAATGCGATCGAAGTGAACGTTTGAATAATGAACCTACGCAATAATTTACGTCTAATGGTACATAAGTATATGGCCTACATGCAGATCAATTCAACATGGCGATCCTATTCATAGGCGGGAGAATTGTTAATACAGAAGACCAATCTCTCTGAAGGTTTGTCTGTTTTTTCTGAATTTCCACGGAAATTTGCGTTATTTGCGCGTTTCAGACTGTTTTATGACGGAAACGCGCAAAAATATTTTTTTTGTCTGTCTGTCTGCCTGTCTGTATGACTGTTTGTTTGTCTGTGGACAAATTCGTGTCCTTATAACTCAAGAACAGCTGGGTGGATCATCGTAAAATTTGATACAGATATCCATCAGAGGCACGACACTAATCATTGATGTAACTCTTCTCCATACCTCTCATAAAAGGGGGACTACCCCTTAAAATACATGCTGAAATAGGCGTAGAAGGGCGAGATAAAGCTCATTTTCAGTCCCTCAATATGAGAAACGAAACTCGGGGGCCCTACCACATTTTAAGGCCCTAAAACCAACAGTTTTTGAGATATTCCCAGAAAAATAATTTCATTTATTAACCTACTGAAAGAACGCAAGCCAGTAACCATGGCAACACAATCTCAGAGGTCCATACATTTTCTGTAAGACGCAATGCAATTCCATTTATTACATCACTGTGAAGGTTTGCAAACGGCTGTAAGATTATAACGGATCCAAATTAAGATGTACAATTCATCAATACATATAATGCGATTAAGGGAGTCAAGAGGTACTCTAGACTTTTTTCACGCGATTTACACGTGCGGGTATGGTACAGAAGATCTATTATATCCCTATCCCTATATTGTTATATTATTAACTTATTCTTCTTTCTTTCTTTCTTTCTTTCTTTCTTTCTTTCTTCGTTTTGCCCACTTAGGGAGCGCGCTTGAACTTGTTGACTCGGGTTGATGGACCTTTCCTCTTCTTCTCCTTCCAAAATCTCCTCATGAACTCACTATGCCCCTTCTTACGTTCCTCCGTCCATTTTTATCCAGTGGTCTTTTTAGCTTTTTCGGCGAAAGAGTGATTTGTAACTCGGGTTCCAAAAGTCTTGCGATTCATGATGCTATCTTCTGTAATGTTTATTTCCTTTAAGTCCTGTTTGATTTCTTCTAACCAACTGATTTTGACCTTCTATGAATTAATTATATCAAGCAGTTTTTTTGTTGTTTTTTTTTTTGCATATCTGGTGTTGTCCATTCGGCAGATGTGACCATAAAATTTCAATCGTCTCTTACGCACGGTATCAGTGAACTTATTGATTGCTGTGTACAAGTCTGTGGTTTTCCTTTTAATCCATATACCATTAACATAAACGGGGCCATATATTTTCCTGAGAATTTTACGTTCCTGGATTTCGATTTCACCAATTTGAGAGTGGCCTCCTAGAGATATAGTTTCGGAGGCGTACAATGCTTCCGGAAGAACAACTGTCTGGTAGTGCCGTAGTTTTGCATTTCGTGACATCACTCTTTTATTATAGTGATTCCATGTTATTCGGTATGCTTTCTGAAGTTTGGTAGCTCTTTCTAAATTAGCTTTCCTGTCCAATCCAGACGGTACAATAATTTCTCCTAAATATTTGAAGGAAGGTACGTGTCTAATTATTCCATAGTTGGTCTGTAGTGGAGATCTCGGGATATTCTGGTCTCCATTTACTATGAAATGCGTCTTCTCATATGATATTTGGAGTCCTGTCTTTGATGCTAACTCATGTAACTTCTCTATGGCATACTTGGTTTCTTCACTAGTCTTGGTAAAGATAGCTAGATCATCAGCAAAAGCTAGGCATTTTACTTTTATTTTCTGTTCCAGAGTACCAATGCTTATGCCTTGGATGTTGTTTTCCCACTCCCTGATGACTTTGTCTAACACTAAGTTAAAAAGCAGTGGGGAGAGGCCATCACCTTGTCGAACTCTGGTATGTACTTCGAAAGGCTCTGATAGTTCACCTAGGAACTTCACTTGAGATGTTGTGTCAGTGAGAGTCTGGCGGATTAAGTCCCTGGTTTTCCTGTCAACTCTGAGCTCTTCTAGGGTGTTCAGAACAGTTTGTCTGTCAATAGAATCATACGCCTTCTTAAAATCCACGAAGGTGACAAATGTGTTGGTACTGCGGGGTATTCTTAATATCGTCTTTAGGCTCCAAATCTGCTCCGAACACGATCTACCTTTCCTAAAGCCTGCCTGGTATTCACCAATCAAATGATCAGTTTGTGGTTCTACTCTGTTTAAGAGTGCTTTAGATAATACCTTGTATATAATTGGTAAAAGTGATATACCTCTGTAGTTGTTGGGGTCCGCTCGGTCGCCCTTTTTATGCAACGGATGGATAATGGCATTCTTCCAGTCCTTCGGAATTATTTCGCTCTCCCATATTTCTGTTAGGAGTGTATGAATTCTCCTTATGAGGTCATCTCCTCCTATTTTCAACATCTCAGCAGTTATTCCATCGTTCCCAGGGGCTTTGTTATTTTTGAGCGATTGGATTAGCCTATCTCTTTTATTTCTTGAGTTGTTGGGGGAAGTGAGTCTGGGTTTGGTACAGGTTTTTCAAACTGCAGTCTTTCCACTGGAGGATCACAGTTCAGTAGAGTTTGGAAATAATCAGCCAGTAACTTATCTTGCAGTTCTCCTTACTGTTTGTTTCTAGTCGTCCATTACGTCGACGGAAACTTGGAGTTGGTGGTTTGTACCCTGACAAGTCCTCACGGAATGTCTTGTAAAAATTTCGAGTGTTGTTTTTCTGGAAATCCTGTTCTAACCCTTCGAGTCTGATTTTGTTGTAGGCACGTTTTTCGCGCCGGATTGTTTTAGAGGTCAGTTTTTGAGTTTTTAGGAAGTTCTCCCATCTTTCCACTGTCCGATGTCCATTCCACTGATGCCATGCTTTGACTCGGTCATTGACGGCTTCATCGCACGTTGTGTTCCACCATCTGTGCTTTCTTTTCCTAGGTGGTTGTCCTAATTTCATGGCTGATGACTGTAATGTTTTGCGAAGGTCTGGCCACTCCCTAGGATTTTCTTCCTGTAAATCTCGTACGAAAACCTCGGCGTTCTTCCTCAAGCAGTCCGGATCAACTCTTGGAAACCGGTTGCCTTTAGGTTTGGATCTGTTTGGTTGAAACCGAACCTTGATTTGCGTGAGGTAGTGATCCGAATCTACCACTCCCTTTCGTACCTTAACATTCTGAATCTCCAGCATATTCTTTGCGGAAATAGCCACATGATCTATCTGAAATTCCCCTAATAACGGGTTAGGTGATCTCCATGTTTTCTTTTTGTGTAATGGTCTCATAAAGTGCGTGGACATGAGTCTCAGCATGAATAATGTACAAAAGTTTATTAGACGCTCTCCATTCTTATTAGTCCGCCGATGTGCGGGATCGGGAGTCCTACTATTGATCTGTATATCTTCTCTCTGCCAACCTGTGCATTGAAATCCCCTAATAAGATTTTCACGTGATGTTTGGGGATTTTACTGGTAGTTTCCCAAAAGTCTTCTACATTCTGTGGATTTCTGTTATTGTCTATGTTAGTGGGAGCATGGGCATTTATCAAGGCATATGCCTTGTTGCTTGATTTTACTGTGAGCACTGAAATTCTTTCGCATGGCGATGTGAAGTCAATAACTGAATCTAAGATAGTTTTCCTCACTGCAAAAGCCGTCCCAAACATTAATAAATTGCCTGTGATATTAATGGCTGGTTTACCCTTAAATATCCTGAAGTTTTCAGAGTCGAAATTGTTCTCATCTTGGAATCGTTGTAACGGCTACCTTTGTCGTTGGATATCGCTCTACAAGTTGGGCGATCATTTATAACGTTTCTACAGATATTACACTCAAGACTCCTTAAAACCACCTCATCGTTCTTATTTAGCATTGGCCTGTCTAGACAGACGACATACACTTTATTAATTTAGATTTACTGGGCGCCAGTTATCGTAGAGATAACACATTAAAATTTTATTTAGCCACGGCCGCTCCCTTCCTTGAGCCAAGATCTATCATCGGAGCGTAGGGCAATAAACTTGCTCTATGAGATACTCTTTGCATTCCAACTATCCTATATATTCAACTCCCAATGAACAAGACATTTTAACTAATACTGGTTTATTTACAACAAAATTATTAACATTTGATCTGAGGTTTCGAGCTGTGTACAATATGTGCATTAATATTCCCTAATTGCGGGGCAATATTGACTGTCTTCTCGCTAGCGCTGATCTTCTGTGTTGATAATAACTCGGTCCACATACCTGGTGCCTTGTGGTTCAAAGTCCATCTCGTTGGTCTGCTTGCAGTCTAATTTGAGATCTTACGCCAACACACGTTTATTGACCTTTGAAAACATATGTTTTCTTCTTCTCGTTGTTGTTGTTGTTGTTGCTGCTGCTGCTGCTGCTGCTTGTTTCTGAGTTTGATCACCATGGTAAGCAAATTTGAACAAACCAGGCTAATTGAATTCACTAAGTCCCATCTTACTGAGCGACTGACGGAGTCTACGACTCACAAAGTCAATGAGTGAGTGCGTGATCGAATATGTGAATGACAGAATAGAATCTATAGAATAGCCAGTGCTGAAGTCGCGCTGGGCTTTTATACACTCTGAATGGTCCCGATGTTTCGCGGCATAAATTTGCCCGCGACCCATCAGACCAATTATAGCAAAGCATTTCTCAGTCCTCAAGCGACGCTAAAACTTCTCCGAGCGGGAATACAGGCCCGCGTACTTCAAATATTCCACTCAGAACCCGCTATTCCTCTCGTTGCGCATCTATATATTCCGCCGAAATCTTTCTCCAAGCCCTTGTCTCCAGTCAGCGTGGCTTCGTTCCAGAAATACATTTTCTTGCAATATGTTGCTTCACCGTCCGTAACTTCTTCCAACCATGCCCGTCCTGTCTTTACAATTTAACTAATAAAACAGCCCTAGACCTCTATAAAAACCCTGTTTCTTAATCTAAGCATTTGACAATATTATATATGACTATGGTAATGACGTGAATATGGTATGGCCCCTCCCTTGATATTAATGGGTGAATAAAACGATATAACTTTGATATTTCAATAATAATAATAATAATAATAATAATTACACAATGACTTTAAAAATAATAATAATAATAATAATAATTTGTACCGTAATCAAGATTACGTTACAAAACGTCCCCATGGTTTCATAAAGAATGTAATGAATGATGAAATCACAAATCTTCCCTTTAAAACTTAACAGGAAATACACTGAATATACATATATGACCCTTCAAATTACATACATAATGATTATACCCTTTTCATTTTCCTTGATTGATCTGCACTCTTCTTGCAATGTTACATAAACATTCTGATTGTCCTGTGCAGTCATACAGGATTTACATGCTACATTTGTTCTTGTAGTCCCTTACAATAACAGAACACAATATATATTGCTTCTTGTTTCACGCAACACAAGTGATTTATCTCACTTCCACCAATTCCTTAGAGCCACGACACGACTCTAATTATAAACACACGGCAGTCTGCCCTTCTTGCAGCACTTGCTCTTTTCTATGATATTTCCTCAGATTGTAAATGTTATATGTACCAATGACACAATTTTCCTGATCTTTCAATAAGTAGGCATTCTTTCCTATCCTCTTCGAAACAACATAAGGTCCAGTAAACAATAAAAACAGCTTTGACATTTTCCCTTCCAATGCACAAGATGGCAACGGCTTACGTAACAAAACTTCGCTACCTACTTCCAATTCGTCGTAGACCCCCTTCTGTCGGCGTTTCCTTTGGTTTCCTGACTTTACTAAGTTGTCCCTGGCCAACAGAAGATAATACTCCGTGGAGTGTCCCTCACCCGGATCTAAACCTATCATTCTTGCTATTTCGTTGGAGGGCTTCCTTCCATAACGAATTTCATATGGTGAACATCCCGTACTCTCGTGTAACACTGAGTTTAACCAGCGTTCGGCATCACCCAACCGTGAGAACCACGCGTTGTGTTTGTCGTGCACGTATGTACGGAATATTCTTCCAATGGATTGCATAGACCGTTCAACCATGTTGCCTTGTGGATATCTAATTGAAGAGTAGATAATCCGGGTACCTAGTTCCGTCAGCTTGGTAGTCCATATTTTAGACGTGAACTGGCTTCCATGATCGCTAAGTATACTGAGTGGGCATCCAAACTCAGGAATATACTTTTCTGCTATCTGCTTGACACAACACCTTCCCGTAGCTTGTCTCAAGGGATATAATTTGACAAATTTACTGAATGCGTCAATTATTACCATTATAAATTGGTATCCGTATCGAGACTTCACCAGTGGCCCATACAGATCAACACACACAAGCTCTCCCGGCTTCTTGGCTATTACCGCTTGATACTCTCCAATCAAGTGCCGATTTGAGTGCTTCGCGCGTTGGCAGAGATCGCAAGTAGCAAGAATCTTCCTAATCTTCCTTCCCATAGCTTTAAAAAAGAAATGCCCTTTAATGGCATACAGAACTTTCCTGGCTCCGAAA
This sequence comes from Meconema thalassinum, assembly GCA_946902985.2. Taxonomy (NCBI): domain Eukaryota; kingdom Metazoa; phylum Arthropoda; class Insecta; order Orthoptera; family Tettigoniidae; genus Meconema; species Meconema thalassinum. The sequence goes on from OX336388.2 coordinate 614,092,977, forward strand.
TGACCCAATTGAGCATGAAAGAACCAGATTAAATCTTCCTGTAAAGATTCTGGTACACACACTTTCCACTCACCATCTCTATCTTTCCTAGATAGCATACCTTGATATAGCCCGTACTTGAGCCTCCCTACTGATAACTCACCATCATTGCTGCTTCTCACCAAGCGGACAATGTCGCCCAATACTCTGTCTCTCTCCTGTTCAACAGACATATTTCGTAAACGTACTCTCTCATCCTCCTGCACTATACGTTTACCAACACACACTAAGATTCCTTCTTTCACTCCTATATTGATATCACACTCTTCACTATGAATGTGTCTGCTCAGGTAGTCTGCTAAATTATTATTCGTTCCACTGATATGTTTGATACTGAAATCATATTCACTCATGGCTAACGTCCAACGTGTCATCCTATTACTAGTTAACCTGCTAGATTTAATGAACGTTAGCGCCTGATGATCGGTCCAGATTTGAAAGTGCGTGCCTAGCACGTAAACCCTAAATTTACTCATTGAGTAAATAATTGCCAAGAATTCCATCTCAGTAATTGTATAGCGTTTTTCAGCCATTGACAAACCTCTACTTGCCAACGATACAATGCCTAACTGACCCTGATCATCGTATTGGCATAGGCAGCCTGCAATACCAACCTCTGATGCATCCGTGATTACTATAAACTCTCTATCATACCTAGGGTGTTTCAGCATCACTGTTCTACTGAATCCTTCTTTCAGCTTTCTGAAGGCTTCCTCGTGGACCTGTGTCCATTTCCACACACTCTTACTCTTCAACAATTCTCTAAATGGTTCTAATAACCCTGCATACTGGACAACAAAACGCCTGAAATAATTGAGAACACCAATAAATGACCTTAATTGCTTACTATTACGTGGAGACGGCATACTACTAATTTTCTCTAGCCTAGATGACTCTGGTGTAACACCATCTGCTGAAACAGTGTGTCCTAGAAAAGTTATGTGGTGTACACAAAATTCAGATTTTTCCAGTTTCAAAGTGAAACCCCCTTCCCATAATTTACGAAAAACTATACTCAAGTGATCTATATGTTCCTCGAATGTATGTGACGCAATAACTATGTCATCCACATAATTCGTAACAAACTCACTAGTCTCTGGACCTAGAGCCATAGATAAAGCTCGAATTAAGGCGGAACTGCTAGTTTTAGTCCCAAATGGTACTTTTTTGAACTGTAGGAGTCTATTCTTAAAAGCAAAGGCAGTTAAATACCTATCTGAAGCACGGAGTGGAACTTGCCAAAATGAGCTACTTAAATCTACTGTCGAGAACCACTTCCGCCCCTGAAAACGTTGAACTAATTCCTCCACTGTTTCAGTTCTCAGCTGGTCGCTTTCGATTCTGGTATTTAACATTCTGGCGTCTATGCACAGTCTCACTGAATTGTCTTTCTTGGCTACTACAACTAATGGATTTAAACAATGGCTAGCTGAAGGCTCAATTATGTCGTTTTCCAACATTAATTCTATCTGTTCTTCGACGGCTTTCATATATTTAGTTGCGACAGGATACCTAGGCCCTACGAAACTACTTGTGTCTTTAACGACAAAACTATGCTCATATAAGTGTGTTGCTCCGGGTTTTGAGCTGAAAATTTCCTTATATTTTATTAATACCTCATGTAACTGATGACCTTGCTCATCATCCAGCTTACACTGTGACAATGCATCATGGATCCTACTCTCAAGTTCAGACTCCATTGCAACCTGACACACCTTAAAAACTTTGCTCTCACTAGCATCTCCGCGGTCTACCTCATTTACTTCAGGAAACTCATCACTCACAACCACGTTGCTTTCTTCCTCAAACATACACACTTTCATCTGTTTGTCAGTCTTAGACACCTTATACGTAACCTGAACTTCTTTATCCTGCCAAAATAAACATATCCTGCCAAAATGAAAATCTAATTTAACTTGATATAATGATAACCATTCCGCACCGAGAATCACCGGATATACTAAATTTGGAACTGCCAAACAGGGCTGAAATTTAACTAACTCACTAATGTTAATTGGAACTGCGACTTGCTTAGATATTTTCTGAGACCTACTACCTACAGCTGTGACAATGAAAGTGGACTTAACTGGAATTATATCAACATGAATACCTTCTCTCATTACATCTTCCAAAAATCTTAAATTTATACAAGAGTTTTCGCTTCCACTGTCCAATAAAACATCAACTTCTTTACCCCACACATTAAGTTTAATTACTGGTGACATAATCTCATTCTCAACATTATCTAAATTTCCACCATTTAGGTCATAAAGCAGTTCTTCTCTAACATCTATATTAAAATCTCCTAAATACTCAATATTCCTAGGACATTGAACTGCAATCACTTCGGGCTGTCTGTTGACCTCACTGCAACCCGTTATTCGTTTAAATTAGGCCTACCTGCTCCTGGTGTAGATTGTTGTTGTTGTTGTTGACCTGTACGTCTGTCTGGCCTAGTACCTTCCCCTCCTCTGTTCAAATTCTCGTTCCTCGTATTTGCTGTGCGTCCCCCATTGTCAAGTCGTCTTTCGTAATTCGCATTCCTGCCTTGTTCTCTTCCCCTCTCTCTCTCACTTTGCACGAAATTATCTCCTCTACTTATTGGCTTGCGGTCGGTCCTACTATTTTCAAGAGAGTCAAAGTTTTCCAATAGCTTCTCGAATCCGTCAATAGTAGTAATATTCTGCATGAAGAATGCTTCTTTAATTATATCGGGAAAATGCCTTAATAATGTTTTAATTACCTTTGATTCAGTCTCTAAACCTTCTAAATTCTGGCATATAAGTACATGCGCTAAGAAATACTCTGTGTACGAAACACCATCTCTCCTTTGGTACTTTCCAAAAATAATGTTACATCTTTCTCTTTCTTGCACATTTTCATTCCAGTACTTGGCTATGAACTTCTCTTTAAATTTTCTAAAACTAGTCATCTGGTATTTATACACACTGAACCATGACCTTGAATCCCTAACAAAAGATTTATCTAGCATCTCAAGTACTTGTTTCCATTGAACGATCCCCTCTTCTAAATCTTTAGCGAACTTCTTTTCTACTGTTTTTAAGAATTCCATTGGGTTATATGCCTTGCCTGTGAATACTGGCAAATCTGCCTCTTTAGTTAGAAATCTACTTAAATTTCCTATTTGTACATTACCGCTATTTGTTGCTATTTGCTTCTGACATCTCTGCAATTTCTCCTCTATTTTATCTGTTTTACTCGCTACTTCTTCACTGAAACTGTTAAATTTACTGTTAACCTCTTCCCTAATTTCTTGATTATCGCTCTCTACTTTATTTTCTAAATGACCTATTTTAGCAATATTATTATCACACTTGACCTTCATGCTGTTGACTTCACCTTCTAAGTCAACCCTAACCTTACTACATTCAATTTTCTCTTCCTCGTCAATTTTGTCAACTCGCTCCGACACTTGTTGCATTCTGGCATCAACCTTAAGTGACCATGATTCCTCCACCTCACTAATCCTGTTTTCTAACTTATTGTGAAATTCTCGGCCTACTTCTTTAATTTGTCTATTGAAGTTCTCTGTGGCTTCATCAAACCTCTTACCTTGTTCATCTAGCTTCTTACTCTGCTCAGTGAACTTAAGATCTATTGCTTTTTCTAATTGATCGCTACGCACGTCAAATTTCTTACTCTGTTCCTCTAACTTCTTACTCTGTTCAGTTATCAGCATCGTCAGGTTTCGAAGCCAGGAAGGATTCTCCCCCTCATTAATCTGGATGTTTGTAGCCCCGTCTTGTTTATTTTCCTCAGTTTCCTGATTTTCGCTTACTTTTGACATCTCATCATTGGTACCCTGCACATCTAATTTCGACATTTTAACTGATCTTATAATACTACCGTTTCTCAAATGTATATTCCCCAAATTATCCCTGTTACTCATTACCCAAAAAACAACTCATCAAAAGAACACTCCTAATTTATAACCGTAGTTCCCTAACTTGATATATGCCTCTTTATTGAAAAACTCGGAATGAATGCAAAGAGTACTCGTTTATATCGTACATGAAAACAACTTTAAACTTTAACATACTTGAAATAAACTGGATTTATACATAATATCCATTCACTTCAGTACGATATTTCGTAGCCCCACATTGGTTGTGCCATTTGTAACGGCTACCTTTGTCGTTGGATATCGCTCTACAAGTTGGGCGATCATTTATAACGTTTCTACAGATATTACACTCAAGACTCCTTAAAACCACCTCATCGTTCTTATTTAGCATTGGCCTGTCTAGACAGACGACATACACTTTATTAATTTAGATTTACTGGGCGCCAGTTATCGTAGAGATAACACATTAAAATTTTATTTAGCCACGGCCGCTCCCTTCCTTGAGCCAAGATCTATCATCGGAGCGTAGGGCAATAAACTTGCTCTATGAGATACTCTTTGCATTCCAACTATCCTATATATTCAACTCCCAATGAACAAGACATTTTAACTAATACTGGTTTATTTACAACAAAATTATTAACATTTGATCTGAGGTTTCGAGCTGTGTACAATATGTGCATTAATATTCCCTAATTGCGGGGCAATATTGACTGTCTTCTCGCTAGCGCTGATCTTCTGTGTTGATAATAACTCGGTCCACATACCTGGTGCCTTGTGGTTCAAAGTCCATCTCGTTGGTCTGCTTGCAGTCTAATTTGAGATCTTACGCCAACACACGTTTATTGACCTTTGAAAACATATGTTTTCTTCTTCTCGTTGTTGTTGTTGTTGTTGCTGCTGCTGCTGCTGCTGCTTGTTTCTGAGTTTGATCACCATGGTAAGCAAATTTGAACAAACCAGGCTAATTGAATTCACTAAGTCCCATCTTACTGAGCGACTGACGGAGTCTACGACTCACAAAGTCAATGAGTGAGTGCGTGATCGAATATGTGAATGACAGAATAGAATCTATAGAATAGCCAGTGCTGAAGTCGCGCTGGGCTTTTATACACTCTGAATGGTCCCGATGTTTCGCGGCATAAATTTGCCCGCGACCCATCAGACCAATTATAGCAAAGCATTTCTCAGTCCTCAAGCGACGCTAAAACTTCTCCGAGCGGGAATACAGGCCCGCGTACTTCAAATATTCCACTCAGAACCCGCTATTCCTCTCGTTGCGCATCTATATATTCCGCCGAAATCTTTCTCCAAGCCCTTGTCTCCAGTCAGCGTGGCTTCGTTCCAGAAATACATTTTCTTGCAATATGTTGCTTCACCGTCCGTAACTTCTTCCAACCATGCCCGTCCTGTCTTTACAATTTAACTAATAAAACAGCCCTAGACCTCTATAAAAACCCTGTTTCTTAATCTAAGCATTTGACAATATTATATATGACTATGGTAATGACGTGAATATGGTATGGCCCCTCCCTTGATATTAATGGGTGAATAAAACGATATAACTTTGATATTTCAATAATAATAATAATAATAATAATAATAATTACACAATGACTTTAAAAATAATAATAATAATAATAATAATTTGTACCGTAATCAAGATTACGTTACATCGTGTTTCCTGAATTGCCAGGATTTGAATATCAAATTTGTCCAGGACGTCAGTCAGTTGTTTGAGCTTTCCTGTTTTCAACAGGGTATTGATGTTAATAGTACCCAAGAAGTTCTTTTTCTTGGGGCGAAGAGATTTTGAGAAGCTCCGATCCTTCTCTGAAGCATGATTTCGTTCCCGATCCCCCAGAATCCGATGATCGGGAAAGACCGGACGTGTGTCCGGGGCCTGGGGTAGTTGCGTTAGTAGTGTGTGTTCCATCATGCCTTAGTTACAAGTTGAATATACAACTAGTGGTGATCTTAAGATAAGATCACGAAATTACTACTCGATTGTTGAGATCGAGAGGTGCCTCTAGGTGTTCTCTGGCTTAAGTGTGTTTGGTCCGCGAGAGCTATTTTATTTCGCTCAAGTCCGCCGGCAAGCCGGTGAGGACCCCCCTATCCACCACCTGGGACGCGCCACGTCGGAGTATCACCTCTCCGCCTGCTACGACAGCGTAGTAGGTTCGTGGATTATTAACTTATTATAATTATTATTATTATTATTATTATATTATGGCGTACAACGACGAGACAAAGTTCATTTTCAACCCCTTGGCGTCAGAAACAAATTTCGGGGCCCCAAAAGAGCCGTACAGGGTCCTCGAAAACTACATTTTATGGCTCTAAAACCAACAGTTTCTTAGATATTCCCAGAAAACGAATTTCATTTAATAAACTAATGTAGGAATGCAAGCCAGTAACCATGACAACAGTATCTCAAGAGGTTACATCCAACTTTCCATCTATTTCTGCAAGAAGTAATGCCACTCCATTTATTACATTTCTGTGAAAGTTTGCAAATGGCTAGAAGGTTTTCACGGAACCAACTAAAACTGTAAAATTCATCAATGCGCTTAAGGATTTCAAGAAGTACACGAGATTTTTTTCACACGACTTATACGTGCGATATGTCGTACAGAAGGTCTATTATATCTCCAAACAGCAACATTATTTTCAAAAACTCCTGATTTGAAATAGTATTTTTTGCTGCTTTTAGGAATTTGGGTCATTGGGGGCTAAAGAACATGAATTTTCATGCACCACAAGCCTTTATAATTTATAAAATGGGTCTTCCTGTGTCTGGGGACTTGACACATCGGTGAGGGTCAGTTTGTATGTGAGGTGTATTGCGATTCGTCTACGAGGTTTTCAATTTTATTTTAACGTCAGGAAGAACACGTTAGGTAAATTTAGTTTGATAGAACATTTTAACTAATCATTTTTCTTTGTCTACAAATAGGTTCCAAGCCCCTAACCATTGCAACAGTAGCTCAATTGAATACTTCTGGTTATTATTACCGAAGACCGTTCGAAGAATGGGTACTTCCGCTAGTAGGATATATGAATAGAGGCTATATAGTTCTTGTTAGTTTTGGTAGATATTCGACAGTTGATTTCTCAAAATTATTTCCAATGTGTAAGTTTGGAAACACTCTATACAACAAGATGTTCAGTAAATAACATATAGCCTACTTTCTTCTAACTTTAAGTATAACTCTTTGTCTTTATCAAGGAGTATAATAGAATCATTTCTTGGTTGAAGACCTTAGAAAATATTTACCTCTACCGAACACCTGAGCCTCGAGAAAACTACTACCTTCATTGAAGAAAAAAAGAAAAGACATATCTCAGGAATTTTATGGAACTGGAGACATGATCGACCGGACGTGGGCAACCTTCAACTTTGAGTTGAGGCATGTGTTTATACGTCTGGCTGCCCATGGCTTTCACCACCTTAATTGTATTAACAAATCTTTCCATGACCCTTCAGTGACGTGTGTATACCAACTATGTGGACAAGCATGTGAACGCTATCACTTAGAGCTCTGTAGTAAAAGAAAACAATCAATCAAAGACTATGCAATTCAAATCGCAAGAACGCAATTTTAGTGTACATGTTCATTCTTTATTTTCGATTGCTATTTGGCAGCAGTAAAAGTATTGATTAATATCCTGAACTAGCACCAACAGATAGAGTACAGGTACTTTGTGGGATCGTTTTGTTCTTTAGTTCAAACTAGCAGAACTACCCGCTCTTCGAACGGTCTTCGATATTAATAACCAGACGTTATCAATTCATCTACTGTTGCAATGGTTAGGGGCTTGTCATTCCTTCATTAGTTTATCAGAACGAAGTTAGTTTTCTGGGTAAATCGCAGACACTGTTAATTTAACTTAAAATGTGGTTTTCGGAGACCATTTATAGACTCCCTAGTTTTGTGTCACACATTGAGAAACGCAACATGTGCTTTGGTCGTATTACTAGGATACTTTTTATTTTTCGCCTATTTTAGCATGCATTTTGAAACGTTGTTCCTTATACCCACCCTTCTATGAGAAGTACGTTGAAGAGTTTCCTAAATGATTGGTGTATTGACTCATGGTTACAATACCTAATTTTACGATGCTCCAAGCCCCCGAACATGAGTTATAGGCGTACATAAACATAAAGATATATCAACCACCCGGTGTCAAACAAAATCATATTTACGATGAAGCCGTTTGTCGACAAAAATGTGATTAGTTAAAATGTGCTCTCAAATTAAATTCACCTAACGTGTACTTCCTGACGTGAAAACAATATTGAAAACCTCGTAGACGGAACGCAATATATGTCAAATTAAAACTGACCCTCACCGTTGTGGAAAGTCCCCATCCCCAGGAAGACCCCTTTAATAAATTATAAAGGCTTGTAGTGCATGAAAATTCGGGATTTTTAGCCTCCAATGGCCCAAATTCCCAAAAGCTGCAAAAAACAGTATTCTAATCCAGGAATGTTTGAAAATAATGTTGCTGTTTGGAGATATAATAGACCTTCTTTACAACATATCGAACGTGTAAGTCACGTGTGCAGATTCTGGGGAACCCCATGACCCCTTTAAGCGTATTGATGCATTTTAGAGTTTATGTTTGTTTCCATGATAACCTTATAGCCATTTGCAAACTTTTACAGAAATTTAATAAATTGAGTGGCATTGCTTCTTACAGAAATAGATGGAAAGTTGGAGATCATCTCTTGAGATACTGTTGTCATGGTTACCGGCTTGCGATCCTTCATTAGTTTCTTCTTGTTCTTCTTCTTCTTTCGGATGGGCCAGCTAAAGACCACAACGTTCAACTTTTCAGCTTGGCGAAGGACTTGATGTTTGCCCAACTTTCGCGCATTCTCTGGCTATGTTTCTCCTTTCTCTCTTTTGTCCAGATGATGCCGGTTTTCTTCCAGGGAGGTCTGTCCTGATAACTCTTCTGTGTAAGTATATTTCTGAGATGTGATCGGCTTATAATATCACTTTCCATTATCTTCAGTTCTTGGATGTCCTTGTTAACTTCTGTTAACCACGGTGCCACGCTCTTTCTATTCTCTCAGTAGTTGTGAAGCCGGGTGGTTAGTCTTGTTGGGGTCATCCTTGAGACATGTCCGTAGAAATCCAGATGTCTTTTTCTGGCCACATCTGTGATTTTCTGAGTATATCTATATAGCTCCTGATTTGGTCTTCTTCTGTACTCATCATCTATTTTTATTGGTTTAATAACTGAAATTAGTTTTCTGGGAATATCTCAGAAATGTGGTTTTAGAGCCTTAAAACGTAGTAGCGTCCGAGCCACCGAGGGTCTGGTGAGTTTTGTCTCGTCCTTGTACACCATAATATAATAATAATCATAATAATAATTTAATAATATAGGGATAGGGATATAATAGTCCTTTAGTACCTCACCCGCACGTGTAAATCGCGCGAAGAAATTCAAGAGTACCCCTTGACCCCCTTAAGTTGGTTCCGTGATAACCTTATAGCCGTTTGCGAACGTTCACAGTATTGTAATAAATGGAATCGCATTGCGTCTTACAGAAATAGATGGATTTCTGAGATTGTGTTGCCATGGTTACCGGCTTGCATTCTTTCAATAGCTTAATAAATTAAATTAGTTTTCTGGAAATATCTTAAAAACTGTTGGTTTTAGGACCTTAAAATGTGGTTTTCGGAGCCCGTAGGGCCTCCGAGTTTTGTTTCTCACATTGAGACGCTGAAAATGAGCTTTGTCTCATCTTTCTACGCCCATTTAAGCATGCATTTTAGGGGGTTAGGCCCTCTTTTATGAGAGGTATGGAGAACAGTTACATCAATGATTACTTTCGTGCCTCTAATGGACTTCTGTGCCAAATTTTACGTTGATCCACTCAGCCGTTCTCGAGTGATGCGCGTGCAAAGTTGTACACAGACAAACAAACAGATAGACAAAAATTTTGTTTTTGTGTGCAACCGTCATAAACCAGTCTGAAACGCGTTAATAACTCAAATTTCCGTAGAAATGCAGAAAAAACAGACAAACTTTCATTTTGATATATATAGATTTTCAAATAACACGCAATAGTCTGTTACAAACGCTTTAAAATAGAGAATGTATCGTATTATCAACTTGTCATTCTTCAAATTCGATGCGTATAGATTGCCAACGGTAGGCAAACAAATGGAGTCCCACATAGACCAGTCATGACATCTGGCGGAAAGGTTTCGCATACAATAATCCTAATATGGCGAGTGCATACTAGCGGCCATAGAAGGAAACTTTTCAATTAAGGCTGTTCCGACGTGGAGAGGCCAGTGCGCAGCTCACAACCAGTTGGCCATGTTTGTCACCCTCATAGTTCATCTGGTTGCTGATAGATGTCTGGGGGCGTGGTGGCGCAGCGGTCAAGCTCTATGCCTCTCACCAAGGCGGACCAGGTTCGATTCCCGGTCAATGCATGTGAGATTTTCAATGTGAAATGCCATGTCCTGTGGTTCGGACTCCACGTAAAACGGAGGTCCCGTGGCTTATGATCGCGAGATTAACGGTCACGTTAAACTACAAGCTTCCTTTTTTTTTTTTGTTAGATGTCTCGTGCAGATCCCGTGGCGAATGTTATTTTAAATAAATATGTATTTTCCATTGAAATATGCTCAATATAACGCTTAATTTTATGACGTCTGAACAATTACAAAACAATAAATATAAAAAATTCAAGCAAAGAATCCCAACTTTGATAGGTTTTTACCCCCAGTCAAAAGGGTAAGAGACTAACGCTTTTCCATACAGCCAAACATGTCCGCCGAAATTCGTCGTTATCAATTGACTTGCTTACAACGTCTTAGCAAATAATGATTTGGACTAAACAATTTCTTCAGTGGAGTATATTTTTATTTTATACAGAGGGGTCCAGAAAAATGTAGACACTCTTTGATAGTTAATATCATTCGAACGAAATGGCATACCGTTACAATTCTTTCGCGGTAGCATAGTCCATTGCTTTTCATTGTTTTCTCAACAGTTGAAGAAGGACACATGAGTGGCACGACATTCTTAGAGGGGTCCAGAAAAATGTACACACTTTTTGATAGTTAATACATATGGAACAAAATGGCATACCGTTACAATTTTTGCACGGGGGGAAGGTTATTTCAAGTGTTCAAAGTGAGCTCCATTAACAGCCAAACAACGTCGATGCCGCTGAACTGCTGACTGAACTACGGCTGTCAGTGTTGCCGGTGTGATAGTCGCACAGGACGCCTCGATGGTTTCTCGTAGCTCGTTCATTGTAGCTGGCTTCTGTTGATAATCTTCATTTTTCAAGATCCCCCATAGTTAGAAGTCAAGAGGTGTAAGGTCTGGAGACCGTGGTGGGTACTCAACAGCTCCTCTCCGACCTATCCATCGTCCAGGTAGATTTTCATCCAAGTTGTAGGTAAAATCTTTCATTTCCAAACACTTTTCTTACGGCAGGTAAAATCAATGTTTGCAGCATATGAAGATACACCTCACCAGTTGCGGTTCCTTCTATGTAAGTTTATATTATTTCTATCAGTAGGCTATATTGAATGCAATACTCAAACTAGTGAAATATAGGTCAGGCACAAGATATCAGCTGCCATCTTTTCTTGTAACCGAGAAGGCTCGGCTTTTTAAAGCCACTGCTACTATGTATTATTAAAATATGAACTTAAAATATTGAACGGGCCACGCCGTTTAGGACAGTTAAACCATTGTCGGTTCGAAAATCTGAATTAATTGGTTCAAAGTTATTAATTATAATGCTTCTATAATTAACACGGCCGCCATTCTGAAATGGTGCGGCTGATGGGTGACCTTGTAGTTTGGGCGCAAGACGCGTCTCATATGAAGGTATTCTGTTACCAAATTTGGAAGAGATCGGACGATCAGTTAAGTCGTTATTTGATTATATGTTTTAAACGTTTGAGTGGCCGCCATTCAGTTTTGTTAAAGATGGCGTTGATATAAAACTAGACACTGAGGTGCCCTTTGCTAGTGCTACCTATGAACCAAATTTCGTTCAATTCGGTTCCACCGTGTTTGAATTGTTAGGGGAGATAGACATACAGAGTACTCACACTCACACACACAGACAGACACACAACCTTTGGCCCGGTGTAGATCTCATAAGTCTTCTTTCATGTTTGTAAACATTGAAAGTAGGCTAAAAGTGGTAGAATAGACTATAAATGTAGGCTAGAGTTGCTGTTAAGGAGAGCATTACGCCACAGGGTACAATCATTATTTATTGAATTTAGCGTGGTTTGGAGCCATATTATTGTGTTTCATGATTACACCGGCGATATTATTAGCACTATGTTGACAACGTGTGAAGCAGAGACATAAAAAAGAATGTTCGTTTGTTATTCGACCGTCACACTCGAATGCTGTGAGAACCTGCACCATTATGACGTGTCACCATGTTGTGCAGTGTCTTGTTAATTTATCGGGTCTTCAAGAGTAATTATTAAATTTTAAACTCGTCTCACGAAATGTAATTCAATTTGTAGTTCCCTTTGAAGACAATTCTCCGCTCAAATGGATCGGTTTCTTTATTTCACTTAAACATATTAAACGAATAAACACGTTATAAATCATTGGTACCGGTAAGGGAAATAATCAATACTCTAAAGCATGGAACAAAGCCAGTTTTATCTTTTCGTTAAAGGATTAACCATTTGTATAAATCAAGGAAGGAAGCTTTTATTTTTACGTGATCGTTAATCATCCGATCATGAGCCACGGAACCTCCTTTTTACGTGGAATACGGACCACAGGACATGACATTTTATTTCGAAAAACTCGCATGCGTTGACCGGGAATCGAAACCGGTCCACCTTGGTGAGAGGCCAATACCTTGACCGCTGCGCCAGCACGCCCCTTAAATAAATCAATGTTACGTGCTCCTATACTAACTTATAGTCCAATCAGTGAGTTAATATAATATCGTATGGCCTCGGGTGCCGGGTGAAAGCTTTTTATACGACACCCAAAGGGTAGCTTGCATGTCGAATTTCGTTGTTCCTTGAAGCACTATGAAAGTCAAGGAGGTTAGATATATAAGCTCCTTGAACACTATAGCGCTTTCTAGTAGAGAAATGAGAAACTTTGTGTAGGCGGAAACTCCCGAGATTAATTTTGCCATTATGAACACGGCCTACTGAATTCAAATGGGTTCTTTGACATGCCAACATCGTATGACATGGTGTCGTAATTTTTGCCGCCTTTCAAAAATCACTCACCACGACCAGGAACGAACCTGCAAGTTTGGGGTTAGTAGACCGACACGTTGACCACTCACCCACCGTGGCAAGCTATCACTGAGTTACCAATCAGATACAACTTTGACTCTACGAAATATTACACAGGGTAATTGAGAGGCTTAAATGCAAATGCATCCGACAGTAATAGCTACGCAAGCTAAAGCGCAGCGTTAGGCCCTGGGGCCGAGCTTCCTGCGGACTCAGTAGACGTAGGTTCAAGCCCCACCGTCAACCGTCCTTGAAATGATTTTCCGTGGTTTCCCATTTTCAACTCCACGCAAATGCTGGGACGGTACCTTCTGACAGGCCACGGTCTCTTCCTTCCACATCCTTGCCCGGTTTTATTCTTCTTCATTCATGCCATCTCTCATTATTTCCTCTCATGAGGTTGGCGTTAGGAAGAGCATCTAGCCGTAAAAACCATCCGACACATATAATTTCATGGCATCTCATCCCTGACCCCGTTGGAAACGGGAATAATAAGGGGTAGACAAACATACATACATACATACAAAAGCAAATGGGTGCAAGAGGTTGCTGAGAAGCGCGGTAAAATGACCCTTAAAACATACCTCCGTAAGGGATGAGTTTACAAAATGAAACATGTCACATCCCTTTGCTTTTGAGCAACTCAATGAAAATGAATCATTGAGGCAGTAGTAATAGTGAGTTTGTAAACCAGGTGGAGATAGGGAAGGAGGAGGTCGTTGCCTTACGGTAGGAAACTTCACGGCATTTGTCTGGAGTATAAGTGAGAAACCACGAAAAAAATCACTTTTTGGATGCCTGCGGTAGAAATAGAATCCACCTCTTCTCAGTTATGCTCCACGAGGCTTAGTGCACCTCGTTCCAGCCCTGAGATCAGCATTAAATTACATTTCTTGGCAGAGACAGGAATCGAACCCGGACCTCTGAGACGATAGCCAAGAATTTCATCCGCTACGCCAGAAGGTGGAAAAATTGTGAAAAATCAAATTTTTTGAAAGCAAGTATAAACAGGGTTGCTTTGCAGTTTCGATCGTCAAGCGAACATCATCAGATCTATGACGATCGCTTAACGATCGAAACTGGTCATCCAAGTGTATTTATAAATCTCATCATTATTTTTACAGGATTAGGGAATAACCCCTCACAATTGGGTACGATGGTGTTGATCGACTGTAAAACATCAAATTTCGGTTACTAAGGCAACCCTGAAAATGACTTCAAACATCATAATTAAAGTCAAAACATAGAAAGACATCACCGGACTTTTAAAAATGCCGGTTTGTTGAAAATAGTAAATTATCCACTGGAGTTAGTTATAAATTTCTAATTTAAAAACAAATATTCTATATTTTCGCTATTCTGGCAAAAATTTAGTCGCAGTCGTATTTTAGTAAATGTCAGCAGAAATTATTATCGAGTCACGTCTTCAATTGTCAACCTGAACGAAGAAGCCTTTGTTTGGCCACGTGATGATCCCGGGACTTTAAATTGAGAATCACTGTCATAGAGATATCTACCTGGAGTCTAACAGTGCAATTGTGTTTCGTTTTCTATCGGTCACAGGAAGTGTGAAGGCAATTGAATGCTCATACCGTCACCTTAGAACTATGTCGGTAAGTACGGTACAAAGCAAGACTAAAATTCCATCAGAAATCGTGACACTGAATATCTCATCAGATAATTAAATTCATGCGTTGTTGACAGGATGATTATAATATTCAACTGCACTTCTCTATCACACACTCTATTCAGCGTGGTACGAAGCATGGCTATTATATAACTCTTTGTCTCTTTTTTTCTTTTCTTTTCTTTTTTGCTTGTGTCATTAGGTTCATCTGTATCTCGCACAGCATAACGTGTCGCAGGATGTATACTGTATTGTGTAATACTGACTAATCTTCTCATATTCGATTTTGTGTAAGAATCTGATTGAAATCCGCCAATTATAGTGGTCTATTTCGATGAAATAATAATAATAATAATAATAATAATAATAATAATAATAATAATAGTAAAATAATGTAAACAATTAAGGTATAAATAATGGTTGATATCTTCGAAACAAAACTCATCTTGATTGCCTAGCATTTTCTGATGGCATTGCTATCTTATCCAGCAACAGACAAGAAGCAATATAGAAATACTCCATGAAATAGCAGCCAAAACACGACTGCATATTTCATTTAAGAAGACAAAGTATATGGAAGGGACTAAATCGGGTTTCAACAATCAACCATTAATCACCAAATATGGGAATATTGCTCAAGTAGACAATTTCAAACATTTAGGTGAAATTATTGGACCAGCAGGGTTAAATCAGCAAGCTAACAGAGAAAGAACTACAAAACTGCAAAGAGCATACACAATTAGTTGCATCAGATACAATAAAAGAACTATATTAACAAAGGCAAAATTGAGACATTATAACACAGTCGTTAAAACAGAAGCTGTATATGCGTCTCAAAATATTATAATTGGTGGCAAATCTCGAATTAAAAAAAACGAAAATCAAGAAAGGGAAATTCTCAGGAAAATCTTAGGAACATAGTGTGAAAATGGTATTTGCATGAAAAAGAAATGACATGTCATTTATCAAGTTACAGAAAACATCACAGATACCATAAGGAAACTGCGGTTTCAGTTTTACGGCCTCCTATATACAGGGTCTTTCACACAAAGTGGGGCCAGCCACTCGGCTTGCGTACAATGCGTAGGGCCGCAGGTAGAAGGTCGAACCGAAGGTTAGACGAGCACATTGCAACGCGGAGCTGAGACAGTTGCGACGAATGATTTGCCGAGTAAAGTTGACTTCGTTACTTCGTTTAGCCTATAGCCTATTTTAAGCTACAAGTGTTATATGTTTATAACGTGTGTACGTGGTTATTGTTATTATGTTTCAAAATGTTATAACTTGTTATTTCTGAGTGTTAAATCCTATTGCTTCAATTTTTATTGATGGGGAAAATTGAAAAATAAGGTTTATTCCTAAAACCCTCCCACTCAAGATGAACTCAAACAAAATATCATGAGAGAAATTGAGGTTATCTAGGTAGATGGATGAACTACTGCGTGTGAACGACAATTTCTTTAGACGATGCCAGAACTGTGTAGATGCAGGGGCAGGACATTTTCAACCTTCGGTGACAAGTTGGGAAATGATTTTACTTTGATTACGTGTTATTATGTGTGCTTGTTATTTACATGCGATTCGTAAGGGCGCTCTCTCGACCCCTAACTCAGCGAGCTGCCATGTGCTCGTCCGACACTCCACATGCCGCGTGGCCGGCCAGACTTTGAGTGAAAGACCCTGTAGAATGGACAATAACAGGCTCACAAAGAAAATTTTCAACCTAGCCGTATCCATGAGAAATCACAACAACTGGTTAAAACAAATCAGTGAAGACATAAATGAGACTGGCTGCCATGGAGAAACCATTTAAGACCGAACAAAATTCAGAACTTTAATTCACAAACACAAATTTTCTGAGAAGCCCACCCGACGAAATACAGGATGGACAGAACAGCGTAAAAGGAAACACAGTGAGAGGATGAAGAGATATTGGGAAGGTAAGAAGGAAATGTGCTAATAAATTCAAACGCTCTCCTTAGTTGGGCACAACGAATCAAAAAAAGAACAAGATGATCAGCATATAGCCTACTTTCTCCTAAATGCATGGTTATAGTCTGTTATAACTAGGGACCGGATTTTTAGATTGTTTGCATTGTCATTTTAGGTTTTAAAATACATAAAATAGGTTTCTTTAGGTTTTTAATAGGTAGAATAGCTTTCTAAAGTGTAGCAAAAGTTGGCATAAACTACGCAAGGCTTAAAATTAATACCTAATTGTTAGTAGAAAATCAGATTGTAACGTGGGTGTAAATATTTTACACAATGATACGTCCTTTATCAAATTATCACCGAAAACTTCACACTCTTAAGGAATATTTGCTCTCCTTAAATATGCTAATTATTAAAACTCAATAAAACCAAGGATGTCAGAGGTGATTTTCACATTCCAGCCCATTTAATTAATTTTGTTTATTTAGAATATATGGAACTTGGAAACAATAAGAGATTAACTCCTGTCAGTAAATAACAAAACAACCAGATATACGTTGAAAAGTGCTGAAAGTATTTGAATTTTCTGGCAGGTAGGATTTCTCTCGATTGACTAGAGCTAGGAATAAACACTATCTTCATGGTTACTTTTAAGAATTATGGACTAAAAATTCAAACATACTACAATAAATGGAACTAAACTGCAATTAGGTATTTTATAGGTGCTCGCACATCATTTAGTTTTTTTTTAGGTTCTACAGAATTCATGAATGTGGATCTTTTGAGTGTGATTCGGAAAAGTAATAAAGTATTTTTGCATTTAGAAGTTTTTTTGTTGTTTTTTTTAGTCGTTTAGTCGTTTAGCCGTATCCATGAGAAATCACAACAACTGGTTAAAACAAATCAGTGAAGACATAAATGAGACTGGCTGCCATGGAGAAACCATTTAAGACCGAACAAAATTCAACCCTCCAGGTTGGTGGAATCCATGGACTTAGCGAGGGAACTCACCACTACCGCCTCTACGGGCAATGTCCTAGAGCTGGGAACATCGAATCGGAAGGGATACAACTGGTGAGGTGGGATTGGCACCTCGCCCAGGCGGCCTCACCTGCAAAGCGATCAGGGGCCTCATGAGGGAAGGTAAGGGATGGTTAGGATGGATAGACAAGGAAGAGGGAAGGAGGCGGCCGTGGCCTTGAAGAAAGTACCATCCCGGCATTTGCCCGAAGACGAAGTGGGAAACCACGGAAAACCACTTCGAGGACGGCTGAGGGGGAATCGAACCCCCTCTACTCATTTGGGCCACCCGAGGCTGAGTAGACCCCGTTCCAGTCCTCGTACCACTTTTCAAATTTCGTGGCAGAGCCGGGAATCGAACCCAGGACCTCCGGGGCGGCAGCTAACCATGCTGACCGCTACGCTACGGAGGCGACCAGTATTTAGAAGTAAGGGGAAAAATAGGTAAAAACCTAAGAATCCGGTCCCTAGTAATTACTGTTTGTCCTAATCAAGGAGTAGATAATAATTGAATATTCGTTGATGAAATGCAACTTGGTGTATTGTACGTTATACTATGCTAATTATTTTCCTTATTTCCACTCATTACGGTACTTGCTGGACCTATTACCGACTGCGAAACTCAATGTGGTACTTCTGTCAAATGTTCTTACGGGACCGGGGTTAATTGGTTAGCATGCTAGGCTTTGATCCTAAAGCCTGTATCACACGACACTCGTGGGCATGGAAGCTTCTGCCATTACGCGTTTACACGCTGGTCAAGACGCCATTGTCCCCGTGCGAATTGTACTTTCTAGGCTAGGTTCTGCCTACCATGATAACTTAAATGCAACTCACGGAATTGAAGAGGTGCCATTTTCCCGGCAGCTTTCGTGGAAGATTGAGGACAACAACCAATCGAATTGCTTTTCTTGTTCTAGTCGAAATCCCAGCAGCAATATAAACAAATATATTTGTATACCTATTTGTATACCTATGAAATAAATACATCAGAATGAAACTTTATTCTCTTTAATTCAGTGTCTGTCATGTTTTCAACTTTAGTTAAAGCAAGTTTCCCAGCCGCTTTGCGCTCATAATGCGAATCAACTGTAAATTACTCTCAAACGACAACACTTCCCATATTTGATTTCCTTCACTTATGCGGAAAAAATATAATAATAAATGTATTGCGCTCAATGTGCAAAGCCTGCACATTATATGATACGTAAGACAAGAAGAGCAAAATTGAGCTAGTGATACTCTTCTTTTCTTGCACTTCTTCGCGTGGTAAATATCGCACCGTTCACTGCATAGAACACATACTGTATACACACCCGAATAGCTCGGTGAAAAGATTTCCTGGCACAAATATGATGATGAAAACCGTGTAACCCAAAGCGCGTCATCAGGTGTCTCAACCCGTAGTCCTCATTCATCGTCGCCTTATGTACCATATCATCGGTAGAGCAGAAACTTTCCTCGACCAAGTCCCTTTTTTCCTCTAGTTCTCGTAATAGCCCGAGTTTGCTGCAGTTGTATTTGCATTCTTAACTCCTCAATCAGAGAGTATTCCCTGGCTAGGACATACATATCTGACATAATGTGATAACTCTAGAACCTGGTAGGAGCCATTAGCAAGCAAGGATTAAATTCCGCCATTCTTGTACAAGGAACTGCGCACTATTCTTACGTCACTTAAAGGTAATCGGAGCGCGGTCATGACTAGAAGTTGAACTATACAAGATTGTAACATACTTCAGGACGCCGAAGATTTGCAAAGCGGTATGTTAGGAACAATTACCCACGTAACCCATAAGAGGAAAGCATCGTGCACAGTCATTGAGAAGGCTGTGGATGAAACGTGTACCTTGTTTATTTATTCTCCTTTTTCATTTGTCTTCTGTTTATGTTTGATGTTGCAGCCGCTAACAAAATCTGGTTTCAATAGCCCGGACTTTTAAAAAATACTATATTTTCCATTAGAACATGCACAATATAACGCTAAATTGTGTATTGTCTGAGTAGTTATAAAGCAATAAATATAATAGAATTCAAGTAAACTCTAGTTAGTTTCGAACTCCAGCCGACCGCGTAAGAGACGAACACTATACCACAGAGCCAAATATGTCCGTAACACCTCAGTGTTATTAACCGACTTATATACAACGTGTTAGGAAATAATGTCTTGCAATAAACGATTTCTTCACTGCCCGACATCTTCATTATAATAAATCATTTCTTACGACGTTTATATTATTTATGTTCGACCCTCACTATTATGTGTTAGAAAACTGTATCATAATGATGGTCATTATAACACCGTTTTTCATTATGATACAGTTTCTCCAGCCAATCAGAGCTCGTTCATTGACCAATTAGGTAACGATACCTTCGCGCATGTGCTCAAAATCCAACATGTCGGACATAAACACAACATCGAACTATAATAAATTACCGACATGGAATACGCACCGTCCATATGTTCGCGTAAATAAACTGGCGAATATGAGACAAGAAATAGCACTGTACCGGTACCTTAATATCCCCAAAACCAATTTCTACACAGCGCGTGGTTTTGACACGAATTCAGTGACAGTTTTACTGAATACTGGTGCGCAATCTGAACATATGGTATTGAAGCACACAGAGCGCATGCGTCGGTTGTCCAGAGAGCTTGGACAAGAGAGATATACTACCCACCGCAGCACCCGATCACAACATTCTACTGTAGTGACTGAACAGATATTTATGAATATTTATGTTAAAACATATAATAAAGTTATAATTATCGTCGAACATAAACAGTCGTATGCAACTCGCCTATAATGGTAATTAAGACACTCGTATGGAAATTATAAAACTCGCATACGCTCGATTTATAAAAATACTCGTGTCTTAATTATAGCCATTATAGGCTCGTTGCATAATGTACTATTATATCATTAGGCTATATCACATGCAACATACTAAAACTACTGAAATACAGGTCAGGCACAAGAGGTCAGCTGCCATCTTGTCATGTGACAGAGACGGATCAACTTTTCTAAGTCACTCATACAGTATAATACTATAAAATTAAATTTTAGGTTAATATTCACGTCATTTAGGATAGCGCAATGAAAGGAGTGACAAGACAATTCTTGAATCAATCGATAAACGCACAATGGACAAGTAGTTCCGTGAAGAACTAAAGCCTATTTTCATATATCCAACTTATGTTAATTGCCACTATCAACATACAAAATTTCAGTTTGATTGCTGTAATAGATTCGTAGATATTGAGAACCGTCTAAATATTTCGGATGGTCGCCATGTTGGATTGTTATATGTATAGGCCATAGAGTTATGTACCATTAAAGGAAAATCATTGCGTAGGTTCATTATTCAAAATTTCACTTCGATTGCATGATTGCGACACAAGTAATAAAAACTTAATTTTAAAATTCACACAGCCGCCATCTTGAGGTTATGTAAATGAAAAATGAAAATCCACAGCCTGCTTCCAGTCTCCGACCGGGTCAGGAATGGAATGAATGAAGCCCCCATCTAGCGGCGAGGATATGAACTGTGCCGGCTGCCGAGGCCTGACGCACTCCTCTGGGGCAATGATTAAATGAATGTCAGATGAAATGAAATGATAGTGGAGAGTGTTGCTGGAATGAAATTTTGACAGGGAAAACCGGAGTACCCGGAGAAAAACCTGTCTGCCTCCGTTCTGTCCAGCACAGATCTCACATGGAGTGACCGGGATTTGAACCACGGACCCAGCGGTGAGAGGCCGGCGTGCTGCCGCCTGAGCCACGGAGGCTTCTGAGGTTATGTAAACAATTGAACTAAATTAGATACCGGTGAATTACAATGTGTATAAACATTTGCTGTACCAAGTTTAATTGCGTTTGGATCATTAAATCGCGATAAAAATCTATTTAAAACTTTCAACTTCGCTTGGCCGCCATGTTCGTTTTGTAGTTAACCGGTTTTTGAAAGTCACATAGGTGAACTTCTAGTAGTTCCCTCTACCACCGTACACAATTTCAGGGTGATATGGGTAATAGTTTCGGAGATATTGAATGCTGGTGAAATATTTCGCACAACCGCCATGTTGGTTTGGTGTGTTGTAACAAAATTTAAAGGGCACGGTCGGGGTCGTCTGGAATAGCGCTATAAACTTACCGAGTTTCCTTGAAATCTACCCAGCCGTTTTGATTTTATTATGGGGGGACACACACACGAATCACACTCGCACACACACACAGACACACGGACAAAAGGTGATCTCATAAGCCTTTTTTTTTTCATAAATGAAAATAGGCTAATAAATCGTTATTTGTAATAATTAACCGATTTTTTCTTCGATTAATCGATAGCTGAAATGAACTCATGATATTTACCATGCATTTAATAGTTACCTTGTAAATACATCCTTCTTTGGTTACATGATATCGATGTAATAACCAATCATTGAACCAGTTAATGATAGACTATTCTTCCGTGGAATACCTTCAAAAATAGTTATTTTCTTGTTAATGAGATTCGTTCAAGTTGACTTCCTCTAGCAGGATATTGGAAAGTCGTTACTGCACATAATGTACATTCGATTAAGTTGAAATGCATGGACTCTAGACACTTGTTATTGGAAAGGTAAGGCGTTTGACCTCCATATCACATCAGTGGTTCTTGTTAACGGGTACGTGGTCAGCAGTTTACATTACATGTACAGGTTTATGTATGTGATGCTATGAGCTTATCTACTCCGTACAAAGTATGCATGTAAGACGAGGGAGAGTCTAGCTAAAGATTCTAATGGAATAACTTAGGGCACGAGTCATGAGCCTGTTATATCAGCGCGTGTAAAGGTCAATGTGATCAGTAGAGATTTCTTTGAACTGGAAACTTGTAGCAGTATGTACTACAGCCATGTACTTAGTTGCTGTTATTCTTGTTGATTTATTTAGTGGCTTTGTGACATCGTGGTCATATAGCCCCGTGTACTTTGGAGTTGCCTGATAACCTGTCTTATTGTGATGTCTGAATAATTAGTGTGTGTATTTGTAAGTCAAGTGAGGATAGAGAAAGAGACGGTCGTGGCCTTAAGTAGAAGTGGGTAACCACGGAAAACCACTTCCAAGGTGGCTGAGGTGGAATCGAACCCATGTCTTCTCAGGTTTGTCTCACGAGGATGAGTGTACCCCGTTCCAGCTCTCAGATCAGAATTAAATTTCTTGGCAGAGCCGGGAATCGAACCCGAACCTCCGGGGTAGCAGCCACTACAGGTGGTCACGTTGTGTTTATCAGAGAGTTCTGCTCATAGATAAATGGGTCCATCTAATGCGTATGACCCCGGTTTCATTGAATTACTTCTCGTTCTGCTGGGGCTAGCATTCTTGGCTGTCACCGTCGAG
Source organism: Meconema thalassinum (assembly GCA_946902985.2). NCBI lineage: Eukaryota > Metazoa > Arthropoda > Insecta > Orthoptera > Tettigoniidae > Meconema > Meconema thalassinum. Next base: position 614,116,122 of record OX336388.2, read on the forward strand.
GCTCAGGTTCGATCCCCGGCTCCACCAAGAAATATAATTCTGGTTTGAGGGTTGGAAAGGGGAGCACTCATCCTCGTGAGGCAAAACTGAGAAGAGGCTAGGTCTATTCCTACCTCAGTCATCCCACTTCTGCTCTAGGCAAATGCCGGGTTCGTACCTAACAAAAACCACGGCCGCTTCCTACCCAAATCCTACCTCAATTACAAATACACACAATAGTACAGACACCACAGTGACAGAGGTCAGCAGATAAATTCTACACTCACCCAATTACACGTGACTACATGACCACAATGTCGCAAAAGCCCCTAAAGAATCAACAACTCATTGAATTACGAAGGTAAGCCTGGTCCTGTGAGGTACCTAAGAAGAGGTAGATTATACTCACTCCTTATTGAGATATTAGAAGCCAATTTTCTCCGAGTTGAGAATTGGTTTCAAGAAGGACGAAACTAAACATCAATTACTGCTTGGCCTTCGCAGATGATCTCACACTCCTAGCATTCAGTATGGAGGAAGCTACGCACCAATTTTCCTCCCGCTGTCAAATAGCAGCTAAATAGGATTGCCGTTGACAAAACGGAGTTCATCACCAACATCAGAGACGCACCCAACTCAATCCTACACGGGGATGCAGTAATAAATAAGAATAACTCCTACGAACACCTTGGAGAATGGATCACCCCGAATATTAGTGAGGATCTAGTCATGGAAGCCAGGTGCACTAAACTGGAGAGAGCTTACCATCTCTGTAAGAACATTTACAAGTCCAAATTCCTCTCTGTTCGCCTCAAACTTAGACACTACGAAATGGTAGTAAGACCTTCGGTACTGTATGCCTCAGAATGCTTGAACATGGTCAAAAGGGGACAACGCAGGAATTTGGAACTGAAAGAACGAAAGATATTGAGAAAAATCATTGATCCCATTAAAGGTGGAGGTGAATACAGAATCAAGCATAGCCTAACTATGAGCTTTACCAACATTTTTAGGGCATAACATCAGCCATGAGAAAGAGGAGACTTATTTTCTACGGTCACAAAGTCAGAATGGACAACAACCTCAAGAAACTTCAGCATCATTTCTAGAGGGAAGGGGACACATGCCGAATGGACGAGACTTGTTCGAAAAGACCACGAGGGTTTATAAATTGATACCAAGTGTATATTCAACAGGGATACATTTAGAATGCTGATCAGAACATCCGACACTCTCCAGTCATTGACAACTAAAACATTGCGTCCTGGAGTGGGAGTGAAGTGGGCTCAGGAAAGGAAAGCAACCCATAGCGCAAAGATGAAGGAATACTGGGCTAAGAAGAAAGCTCGCCAGAGTTAGGAACCATGTGGTCCAAGGGGCCTCAACGAGCCAGGAAGAAGATACCAATTTTCAGTTTCGCCTAAGTTATCTACATTATGGTGTTTGAAGCAATTTTTCACTGTTGCCTTAGTAAACAAAAGTTTGGTGCTTTTCAGTCGGTCAACACGATTGTACCCAAATGAGATGGGTTATTCCCTAATCCCGAAAAAATTACATGAGATTAACACAGTAAATATACGTGGGTGAACAGTTTCGATCGTCAAGCGATCATCATCAGATCCATTACACGTAGGCTATAAAATCTATGTCTCAAAATACGGGTGAAAATATTTACAATATGTACACTTATTTAGTTGGGGAGCGTGATGGCGTAGTGGCTTAGCTTCTCGTCTTTTACCCAAACGGCCGGGGTTTGAATCCCGGTGACAACGGGGTGGAATTTTCAACTGAATAATCACGTGGCGTCAGGAAGGGCATCCGGCCTTAAATCCCTGGCCAAAACCAAAATATGAGCCTGGTTGGCTCCGGCGACCCCAATTAATTGGGAAAAGCGGAAGAAAGTAGTAGTAGTAGACACTTATTTAGTTGCAGTACTAGTGATGCAACTCGTCAGTATCTGTTAGTTGTAGTCTATGTGATGTTTTGTTGAGATACTGGAAGTGGTGATTGACCTCCGGAATTCGCCTGTTTGGAGTGAATATGTGGTTGTTGTAAATGGTCAACTCTGATTATACTGTATTGTACAGGCTACTTATCTGGTTAGGGTTTTGCGCGGTCCTGTTGAGAGTAGTTAACTTGGACACTTATTGCACTCGACTGACTGGAAATTCCTGCGTGTGAGGGTCTGTATTCTCACTGGGATTTTGCAGGATTAGGGAATAACTCATCCCATTTGGGTACAATCGTGTTGACCAACTGAAAAGCACCAAACTTTTGTTATCTACATTATTAATAGAAGCTTTTCATCCGGTCAACATGAATGTACCCAATTAGATTGGGCAGGGAATTACAATTCATTTCCTAATGCCTGAAATATACACATCAAAAAAGGTTTTCCATAACACTTGTTTGCCATGATGCAGGGCGTATGTGGGGTTGTGGGTGAGGTTATTACAAACCAGACGGCATTCCGACAAAATCCTGCAGACTTTATTCCTGTGTGAACAGAAAATTACAAACAGAAGACATTTGACCTTTTAAACAAGGACAGATATGTGTTGTAAAATTTCCATCCTGTGACGTTTCAATATGGAACATGACCACCATGGGCATCCAGCAGTGCTCTTGCTCGCCATGGCATACATCTGAGGCAGACGATCCTACTCTTCGATGGCAGCCTTCACGATCTCTTGTTGGGTTATGGGAGGGCGTGAACGCTGAGCAATAGCATGCTTCAGCATATTCCAGACAATTTCAACACAGTTCATATCCGGCAACATCGCAGGCCACTCCATTCGTGCAATGGCGGACTCCTGAAAGAGGTTTTGTACCACCATCACTCGATGTAGGAAGTAGATGCAAACTTTCTTTGCTGTGTATAAATTACATGCATTATATATACTGTACACTTAATAAAACACTTCTCACGTGAACGAAAAGACGTCCAATTCCCCCCCCCCCCCCCCCCCATTTGTGTAAGAAGTGCTTATTAAGTGTATAAATAATGTATTTCAAGTATTTGGAAATTAATTGTAACTTTTCGCCCAATCTAATCGGGCACTACTAATAGCTTCTCTCCTCAGCAAGCATATAAGTGGATTTCTGTGCTTTGTATTTCTTCAGTTTACAAATGCTGGGATGGAGAGAGAATCATACCGGAGAAATCTACAAGCAACATTTGAAGAATATTGTTGTTGATGTTTCATTTAGGGCCTTGCGACATCGAGCTTATTTTCCCTCGTGTAATTGGGTGTGTGTAGGGTTTGTCTGGAAACGAGTGTGATTGTGGTGCCTGATGTAATGTGATATTTTTAATTTAGAGTAGAAATGAGAAGGAGACGGCTGTGGCCATGAGTTACGAACTATTCCAACATTTGCCTAGAGTTGAAATCTCGGAAAACCACTACAATGATGGCTGAGGTTCTGCTTCATGAGGGTGAGTGTACCCAAGTATAGCCCTCAGGCCTGAATTAAATTTCTTGACAGAGCTCGCAATCGAAACCGGGACTTTGAAATCAGAGCCTGAATTTATTTATTTGTCGTATGGCTTTTAGTGCCGGGAGTGTCCGAGGACATGTTTGGCTCGTCAGAGGCTGCAGCTGTTTCAAGCGGACACCCCCAGGGTGAGCTACAAGTTCCTTTCAATATCAAGTAGTTCAAACTTTCGCTACCGGATGTCAATGATACCTAGTGGTGTACGTTGGGACTTTGATAGAGCGTTCCAACGAAATCTAACCAGGAAATTTAGCTTTACACAAGTTTAGTCTGTTGAAGGATCTTTTACATGTCATAAATCGATGACATGGGACCGCCGCCTTTATTAGCCCTCAAAGGAAGGCATACTGAAGGCATTTAACGCTCTTAAAATATCCGACGACTTAGGCCGGGTTTGAATCCGCTACCTTGGGCACAGCAGTTCAGCATGCTACCAACTACGCCACCGAAGCCCCTAGAGCCTCTATATAGTATTCCTTGAGACCACAGAAGGTGGCTTCAAGAATATCGTATCGTTACTTCCTATATGATGTCCTCTCATGAGTTTGGCGTAGAAAAGGCAGCCGGACGTAAAAACCATCCGCCACAAAGTCTTTCACCGCACCTCATCTCTGACCTCGTCGTAAATGGGAATAATAAGGGGTAGACATACTGTACATGCACTTCCTATATGATTTGGTCTATTGGTTAACTCGTAATTCATTCCCATAATGACTTGGAATATCTTGGACATCAGTCCCTTGTTTCGGGATGGTTTCGGTTTATGGAATCTCTTTGATAGCCAGTATTATTGTAATGTCTGTACTAGTGTGTCTGTACTCGCAACAGAGCATTTATTTCCATTTAACTTTTAACAAGCACAACTTTTAATTCCTTTCGTGTGGCCTCCTGAGAGGCCGAGTGCAGGTCTTTCTAGTCGATGCCCGTGGGCGAACTGCGCGTCGGAATGAGAGATTACATGAATGGATGAAAATTGGCAAGGATGTCGAAGGAAGCGGCCGTGGCCTGTTAGAAAGTACCGTCCCAGCATTTGCTTGGTGTTGAAAATGGGGAAACCATTCCAATGACAGCCGATGGTGGGACTTGAACCCACGCGTCTACCAAGTCAGCAGAGAGCTTGGCCCCATGACCTAACACTGCGCATTAGCGAGCGTAGCTCCGCTGTCGGTAGCAAGCTAAATAATAATAATAAACAATCGTACGGCTTCAGCTATCTTATGTAGATTTTTTAAAATATCCGACATCTTGGCAGAGAATCAAACCAGGGATTTTGGGACCAAGACCTCTACCGCTGAGGGTAGAGTGACAGCAAGTAGGTTCTTAGTCCGAATAAACCCGGATTTGATTCTTATTCAAGCCATGGTATTTTCATCTTGTATACTTATGTCCCGTGAATCGGGGACTAAGTGTCCATTTTTATGACGATGCTCAGATATCCCTCGGATGACCTCTTGGCTCTTGGCCATGAATCTTGTGTGCTTTTGCGTATTGAGTTAGTCCGATAACCTGCTGTATTGTGGTGGTAGTAGCAGCGTGTGTAGCTGTAATTTTGAAGAGTATAAGATTAGAGTAGGCGCGGTCTTGGTCTGAGGATTGAACTGTGTACAATCAGGCTCGTAAGGACAACTAAGAGGAGGTGGGTTCGATTCCCTGCCTATAAGATTTCCCCATTATTTACCAATTCTACTGTAGGGAAATACCAAGATTGTAACGCTCTATCAATGTTCTAACGTTCACCACTAGGTGTCAGTGACATCTGGTAGCGAAAGTTGGAACTACTAGAAATTGAACAGAACTTGTAGCTCACCCCATGGGTGTCCTGTTGAAGCAGCTACGACCTCTGGCGAGCCGAACATGTCCTCGGACACTCCCGGCACTAAAAGCCATACGATAAATAAATAAATAAATAAATAAATAAATATATCCAAGATTGTAACAGTATCCAATGTAAGGGCTTCGACACCTCCAAGCCTCAGCCCCGATAGCCGAGGCAATAATAACCCAGTGTTCTGGGCTATCGCCCTGGAGGTCAGGTTCAATTCCCGGCTCTAACAAGAATTTTTATTCTGCTGAGAGGGATGGAATGGGGTGCACTAAGCCTCGTGACGCAAAACTGAGAAGAGAAGGGTTTGATCCCCTCTTCTTCCCGGTCACTGCATGTGATATTTTCAATGAGAAATTCCATGTCCTGTGGTTCGGATTCCACGTAAAACGGAGGTCCCGTGGCTTATGATCGCGAGATTAACGGTCACGTTAAACTACAAGCTTCCTTCCTTCCTTTTGATCCCCTCTTCAACCAACCTGGAAAAGATTTTCCATGGTTTCTCTCACTTCTACTCCAGGAAAATGCTGGGATTGTTCCTATCTTAAGGCCACGGCTGCCTCTTTCCCAATCCTATCCCCAATTTACAAATACACACACTAATACATGCATCAGAATAACACAGGTTATCACACAATTTACACACAAACAAATACACGGGGCTACATAACCACGATGTCGCAGCCTCTATAATAAGCAACAACATCAAAATAAAGTAAAGGGTTATGTTTCGTGACAAGTAAACGAGCCCTCCAAGGGGTCTGGTCTGGAGTGGTGTGGTGTGACTTACGGCGGTCGTGTGAATCGTCTCGAGATGGGGGGATGATCTAACCTTGAGACCACCTGTTCTCAGCTGCGGCTACAAGCTGTCCCCAAAATTGTGGGCGTTCTTTTTATTTCTTTCAATCTCGTCTGAATGCGTGGGAGGAATATGGAGCTGATTTCCAGAGCATCACCTGGTGTCACATACCCAAGATACTGTTAACTTGATATTCAATCCATATAACACTTTTAATCCTAAGCAATTTATTTCATCTGGCCACATTATTGTGCGGGTACGTATTTTTATAACTAACTTTCCTCGGCTTTTCTTAATTAATTGGGGTGGCTGGAGCCAACCAGGCGCATTTTTGGTTAAAGCTGGGGATTCAAGACCGGATGCCCTTCCTGACGCTACGTGATTCTTCAGGTGAAAATTCCACCCCGCTGACACTGGGGTTCAAATCCCGGCTGTCTGGGTGAAAGACGAGCAGCTAAGCCACAGCGCCATCACGCTCCCCTATTGTGTGGGTACGTAATTTTCTTTTAATATTATTTCTTAGTTGAGATCGATTTTGGTCCCCAGACTGGTCTGCATTGATTGTGCGGGTTACTGGATACAAAAAACTCCAATATGAAGCTCCTTTTGTATTCCATGAAGTTGTGAGATCTGTTTGCTTTTCATCTATGGACAACATGGCTACCAGCAACCACCGAATTTAGTAATTTGAGCATCACCTGGGTTGCAACAAATTAATCGTCAGGATATCAAATTAATACCAAAACACGCGAGAGGTCACGCTTTTTGAATTTTCTTAATAATTAATTTGCTATTTGCGGTAGAGTTTTGGGCTCCCGTTCCGTCTCTTCCAGCACACTCTCGCGCCTGTCCTTGACGATTGTCAGAGTCTCGTCTGTCCCGTTCCCGACTGGTTTATGACTGCAGCGGCAATTCGCCTTCGTGCGACCTCTCGTGTGACAATTTTTTTTAATATTCTGCGTTTCTAAGATAGTTTGATTCAGTGAAATTCATTGTTTATTAAACTTTTTAAAACAAAATTGATGTATTCCCTATTATACAATTTACAGGGTGGATACATGTTTCGGCATTTGCGCCTTCATCAGTCCTTCCCTACTAACACTTTCTAAAATACACTTTAGCAAGTAGCCTATGCTACATCAGATTAAAACCTTTAAAATATATTAACGTTCGTCCAATGACTAGATGTAAAATTCTTAAGGAAATCTGCAAGACTTCATTAAGTTAATTGTTAAAAATATGTACAAATAAAAACTTTTTCCAGTGCGATGTTCCTCAAATGTGCTCCATTTTATACGTTGGAAAAAACGTCTGATTTGTGTTAAAAAACAATCTCTCATTGGGAAATCCCATTCATCTGCTAATCTGCCGAAACATGTATCCAGCCCGTAAATTATATAATAGGGAATACAACAATTTTGTATTGAAAAGTGGAAAAGATCTTTTATAGATTAAAATCAATAGGGACAAAGAGTAACCATGACTAGGTTCATGGACATACATAATTTTGCTTCTTAATGGTGTACATTATTTACTTGAATTGTGAACAAAGCTTCCTTTGAAATGCACACATTGAGTCAGTTTGCTCACGCGGAGTGAAAGCTCCCGGATGACATGAGATTTTGCAATACATGTGTATTCATTTTCTTACATTGAAAACATATTTGTACACACTAATTATATTAATATAGTTCCCTCACTTTCCTGGTTAACTAGCGGCGACTCTATCGTACGGCAGTCGCACGCACAGTCAATAACCATTGTTCGCTACTGACCAATAGATGACGGTTGTTGACCAATAGAATGCTTTCTCTATCACTCCCCGTGAACTCGTAAGTCTCGCCCTGGTGGCTAGTTTGTGTCTCCGACAGCTATCAGTGTCCAATGTTGCACATCTGCACATAGTTCTGTCCAGTCTCGCTGCTTGCCCTCAATGACTACGGTGGACATTTGACAACGCTGTGCCTCACGTTGGGAAAGCCTTGGCCCCAGGTGCCAGGAATGTAAGCATATCCGCCCAGCTCGATTTCTAAGGTGAGCCTCACGTTAACCAGGAAAGTGAGGCAACTATACCAGTTGAAAGGTTGTTAAACAGGATACATTACGTAATTTTTCAGAGTATTTACTGCAAAAGCAAAATAACAAGTGCTGAAACTATTAAGTGTGAGCAATTTGCCTTCGTGCGACCTGTCGCGTCCTAAACCGGGCGGGATCTCTGGCGTTTTATTGCGTTATTTCACATGAGCTATATAATGCCCATTCGAATCGAATTACTAATATTTATCAAGAGGTCGGTGGTTGCTGTGGAAAAGCAAACATACCTCACAACTTCATGGATTATAAAAGGAGCTACATATTGGAGTTCCATGTAGCCAGTAACCCACACAACCAATGCAGATAGGTCTAGGGCACAAAGGCGATCTCAACTAAGAAACAAGTAGTTCCGTGAAGAACTATACAGTCTATTTTCATATATCCTGCTCATGTTAATTGCCTCTATCAAGATACAAAATTTCAGTTTAATTGCAGTAACAGATTCGTAGATATTGAGAACTATCTAAATATTTCAGATGGTCGCCAGGTTGGATTTTTATTTTTGTACTATTACATTAAGATTATTGTGTACGTGTGGTATTCAAACTTCAATCGCATGATTAGAACACAAGAAGTAATAACGAGATTTTAAAATTACGCACAGCAACCATCTTGTGATTATGCAAACAATTGAAATAAATTAGATGCCAGTGGATCAACATTTGTATAAGCATTTAACGTGCAACGTTTCACGGCACTCGTATAGTTAATTCGCGAGAAACGTTCATTTAAATATTTATACTTCGCGTCGCCGCCATGTTGGATTTGTGCTCACAAGGTTACTGAAAGTCCTATAGGTGAACATATGTTCATAGTCTCTATGAACATAAACATTTTCAGTTTGGTTGCTGTAAAAGATTCATAGATATTGAGAACCGTCTAAATATTTCGGAAGCTCGCCATTTAGGATTGTTATATGTATAGGCCATAGAGTTATGTACCATTCAAGGACAATTATTGCCTAGGTTCATTATTCAAACTTTCACTTCGATCGCATGATTACGACACAAGAAATAAAAACTTAATTTTAAAATTTCGCACAGTCGCCATCTTGAGGTTATGTAAACAATTGAATTAAGTTGGATGGCAGTGCATTACAAACTGCAAAATCATTTACTGTACCACATTTCACGGCGCTCAGAGAGTTAAATCACGAGAAAAGTCTATTAAAATATTTCAAATTCGCTTGGTCGCCATGTTCGTTTTGTACTTTACAGGTTTATGAAATATACATAGGTAAACTTGTATCAGTACCCTTTATTACCGTACAAAATTGCAGGGTGATATCTGTAATAGTTTCGGAGATATAGAATGTCAGTGAAATATTTCGCACAGCCGCCATTTTGAGGTTATGTAAACAATTGAACTAAATTAGACTTCAATACATTTCAATTTGTATAAACAATTGCTGTACCAAGTTTCATTACGTTTGGATAGTTAAATCGCGAGAAAAGTCTTTGTAAAATCTCAACTTCGCTTGGCCGCCATGTTGGTTTTGTAGTCACCAGGTTTTTGAAAGTCCCATAGGTGAACGTTTAGTAGTGCCCTTTATCACAGTATACAATTTCAGGGCGATATCGGTAATAGTTTCGGAGATATTGAATGCTAGTGAAATATTTCGCACAGCCGCCATGTTGGATTGGTGAGACGTAACAAAATTTGAAGGGCACGGTCGAGGTCGCCGGGAATAGCGCTATGAACTTACCGAGTTTCATTGAAATCGCTCCAGCCGTTTAGATTTTATTAGGGGGGGACACACACACCCCTCACACACACACACACACACACACACACACACGCGCGCACACACACACGGACAAAAGGTGATCTCATTAGCCTATTTTTTCAAAATTGAAAATAGGCTAACAAGAAGTTCCGTGACGAACTAAAGAGCCTACTTTTCATGAAATTTAAGATGCTTGCCAATCTATATAGACCTATCTAGAATAATGACTAAATTAAGTTGGTAATATCGAAATTCTTAATTAGTTCGAAATATACCTTAGGCCTATATAATGTAGCCTAATAGAGCAGTACAGTTGGCAGCCCTGGTGACTGAATATAGGCTATTGTTAGTTGCATCTCTTAAGGTACAGAAGACAAAATTTGGTTGAAGTCCAATGGATAGCAAGCACGTTACATGCAGTTAGACCTTGGATTTATCAGCGCGCGTAAAATTATGTTGGCATGTATGCATGTGTTGGTCAGAAATAATCTGGAATATTATGATCTCGTGTTGTACCAATTTTGGATGAAATCCATTTGTTAGTATAGAAGTAACATGTAGCCTATTTTAAAATTGGACCTATCAGCAGGCATAGCATCATGTTGGCAGCACTGGCGTAGACCTATATTAGTTAACTTACTCCAAATTAATCTCGAATGCCAGGTACTATACGTGTGCAAAGTTTAGAGCTATTGGCTTGCAAACTTTCTAAAATATTGATATTAGGGTAACAAAAATAGAGACAGTATTTATTAACAGTGGCAGCCCTGGTTACTCTTAAGAATCGGCATAGTCATATCTGTTATGGTACACATATCACACACGAAATTTTGTTGAAATCCAAATGATAGTATAGAAGTTACATATATTTAAAGTTGGACCTCTCAGCAGGCTTAGAATCATGTTGGTAGCACTGACGTTTATAAGATACTCCAAATTAATCTAGAACGCCAGGTACTATACGTGTGCATAGTTTAAAGCTGTCGGCTTGCATACTTTCTGATATAATGGTATTTGGATAAAATAAATTGAGAGCATTTATTAACAGTTGGCAGCCCTGGTGGCTCTTAAGAATATGCTCAGTCACATCTGTTTATGTACACATACTACATACGAAATTTGGTTGAAATCCAATTGATAGTGTAGAAGTTATATGCATTTAAAATTTGGACTTATCAGCAGGCTTATAATCATTTTGGCAACACTGCCATATATGGCCTCCTGGAAATTAACCTGCAATATTATTATCTATACGTGTGCCAATTTTGAAATAGCTCCCATGTATACCAAGATATCCTACATGGAGCTCAAATTTCAATTGCGATTTTTCAGCAGTTGGTAGCACTGACATCATTTTCAAATATGGCCGTGAGATATTCAGGTATAGATCTTTACTCCTACCAAATTTTGTTTCGATTGGTCCAGCCGTTTAGGAGTTGATGGGACACACACACACAGACAGACACACATTTGCCCGATCTCATAAGTCTACCTTTTCCTCATTTTTGCAAAATGTGAAAAGTAGGCTAAAAATAAAACATAAATTACCCATCCACGCACTTGAGTGGCCAGGAATTGGAAGGGTATTCCAAGATGAACCAGCAAACTGATATTTAATCACCTTAATCGAAAATTATATGCGATTGTGATTAAAACTACAAGAATGAATTATTGACAATTTGAACAGTAAATAGTTTTAAATAAGACATACTCTACATTGGGACTCCAACCCGAATTTTCTGCATTCCAGGCAGTTGCACGAACCGATTATACCAGGAATTGTCCACACTCCTCACAGTGGTTCATTTTCAATTCTTGGTGAAAAGGCAGAAGTTATAGAGCTCCGTTTGATCAACGTCCACTATTTGTCTTAGCATGGTGCATATCACGCACTCTGGTGGTTATTGACTGAACCACATCTTAGATTTTAATGCCATGGAAATAATAATAACAATGTTATTGGTTTTACGTCCTTTTAACGAATGTTGCTTTTAGAGACGCTGGAATTGTGCTCCGAAGCGGATCTTTAACGAGCCATTAAATCTAATGACACGGCTCCTTCGCATTTGCGCACCCTCAAATGCACTCTGATTGGCGTAGTCAGCTGGCATTTGGGGGTGTGTAAATATGAGGGAGCCGTGTTAGTAGATTTACTGGCACGTTAAAGATCCCCCTCGGGGCAAACTTTCAGGCACCCCAGCGTCTATAAAAGCCGCAGATGTTAAAAGGGACGTACAACAATTAACATTATTAACATTATTATTCTTTAAATCATGCATCACGGCTGCGAGGGCTGCCGCAGCAAGTTCGGAGACAACAGGTTCGAATCCCTGACAGTGACTATCTTGAGTGTGTTGTTTCCCGTGTTTTTTTTTCACACTCCCTCCAGCCACCTGAAAAATCACGTACGTCAGGAAGGGCATCCGGCATTAAATCCCCGGCCAAAACCAAAATGAGTCTGGTTGGCTCCGGTGACCCCAATTCATTGGGAAAAGCCGAAGATAGTTAATTTTTGACAAGTTCAACACACACCCAAATACACGGGGCTGATGTCCAAGACGTAACAAGCCCCTAAAATGAATTAAAAACAACAATAACAAAATAACTATCCCAGCGGAAAAAATATCTACTGAAGGCTTCAGGACTCAAATATTGGATTTTGGAACTTGCTTCTTGAATCCTAAACGTTGAGCTATGGCGGTAGCTCTTTTAATTCATCTCGTGTGAAGGAGGGATCTCCAGTTAGTGGCGCCTGGGCTATAGACCGCAGTGAACCCTATCCAGCCTAATCTGCAGCCAGCCGGTCACGAAGGGGAGTGGGAAGGTCAAGGAAGGACGAAGGAAGGGTTGGCTCCACTCTCGCTTTCCTTTGAATTCACTTTCCCTATCTACAAATCCCTCACCTATAAATTCTCCTTTCCCTTTCGATACGATTTGCTTGCTTACAGACGAATATTGAGAATGGTCTTCATCTCCATGCACTGAAAGCGTTTGTTAAGTACAGTATATCCGATAGCCCATGTTATTGTTGTGTCTAAACTGGCGTCTGGTTTCTTGGCTAAGAAGTTAGATTAATTCTTTACGAGAGGGTTATCTTCCTTAATATCACTTTCACAAGGCTCAATATTGGAAAAATATATAATTTGATTCACATAGCCTACCTTCTGGGAGCTTATGGGAGTTCATTTTCGATTTGCATCAGCATTGATGCACTTGAAATACTTACTTTTACTACCGATAACAGTTAATTCTTACGAGATTCCGCGCCGTCTTACATTCACGTCACAAGCTACGTCACACCCGTTGTCAATGTCGCCAACATGTCCAATACAAAATACACCAAACGACATGAAACAAAAGGCAAAACTATTGGCCTGGATAAAGATTATTGATGCGCGACTTCCCCCACTGTGCGTGACAATCCACCATTGGTCTGGACGAAAATATTGGTCTAGGCAAAACCATTGGTCTGCCGGATGCGATATAATACCGAATGCGTGTGGTTGGCATTACTGACTCCTTGAAAAAGATGGATGCCAAAGTCGCAATTTCAACTATATAAGTACCGTAGTGATCCTATTTGGGACGGCCGGGTGGGTCTCAGACAGCGGAGGAGTAAACATCTATCACTACATCATCTCCAGATATTTTCCCGACTGTTGATTCAGGTGAATTCGTTAAGTTCAGTAGTTAAAAAAATGTATACAAAGAAAACCCTCTTGTGAAGTTTATCCGAAGTTAGCATGTTAGGTATTGGCCAGAAGGGCTCCGAGTGCGAAACCCGGTCAGAACATGATGATTTGAATAACCTAGGAGTAATTCCCCCAGTTCGAGAGTTAGGTGATCGTGACATCCTATGGAAAACTAAGCAACCATTAAACACAATCAAAGGCGAAAATAATATTATATTTTTTAAATATAACAACAAAACAAAACTAGATATCCATTTGTACTGTTTATTTGGTGGAGCTATCATCATGCAAGAAATACCTGCAACTCCACATCCGTGCCATTCTATTGGCTAGAATGGCGATCTTATTCACATGACAATAGAAAGCAGCTCACGTCAAATCGAGTTTAGATCGGAAAACAAAAGATCAATCATCCCACTTCTGATGAATGCTCTAAGAGCGTGGAAGCAATGAGATAATATCAAAGTCACTGCTAAAACAATTTCCTTTGCACAATGAGGGCGCATTTGAAATACGCAGATGGAAAATGAGAATCCAACACCAAGAAGCGATTGTGCTAGATAAATGAACTTTGAAAGGTATACAGTATTTGCACATCTGAAATATGACGCCTTTCCATATTTGTGCGCTAGTGGACGAAGAGTGGTGCTAGTAGGGAAAATCCAGTGTTTCAAGACTTATTAGAGTATAGTGATACCGGTACTTCCCCATTGTCTCAGAAGAGAAAAGGCAGATGTGGATGAAAACGAAAAACCACCCCTAGAACTGACAAAACCCTCCTTAGAAGCAGTACAATTCATCCTCACGATGTCAAGCAAAAGGAGGACATATTAGTTATTAATATTCAGTAAGCTACTAACAGTATTATGCATAATAGTAATAAATATGCACAGTTAAAGTTAAATCGTCTTGTCCCAATAATGTGCACACTACTGTAGGTGTGAGTCAAACATGCTCTTAAGGAGACTAAGAAGGCAGCTTACTGAGTTTGAACGGGGCCGTGCTATAGGGCTCCGTGAAGGTGGATGTCCTTTCGGCGATATTGTAGAAATACTTGGCAGGGTTGTATCCATAGTGCATCGGTGTTGACAACAACTATCACGGGAAGGTACTGTCTCAAGGAGACCAGGATCCAGCCACACTCAGAAACACCCAGGAAAGACTGCCAAAAAACGCCGCATGGCTGTGGTGGATCGTACTGAATGTTCAGCTGCCATTAGAGCTTCGGAGTGATACAGCGAACTATAACAAATCGATTTCCTGAAGGACAGCTCCGAATCAGAGGTCCAGTAGCATTCATGCCTCTTATTCCGAATCACTGCCATCTACGACTTCAGTGTTGTTTCAAGTTAGAACTCATTGGAGGGTAGAGGGTAGTTCTGTTGTGTGCTCAGATGTGTGCCGTTTCTGATTGTGAGTGCCAGTGATGGCCGTATGTTTGTGAGAAGCAGGACCGGTGATCGTTGTCAGCAGCGTCGATATACTGATCCTACATCAGGAGTTGTGGTCTTGGAAACTATTTCCTATAACATCAGAAGCACTTTGGTCATTATTCAAAGAACCTTGAAAGCACATGTGTACGTCAGTCTGGAGAATAGGTTGTGCTGCCATTCTAACACAGTATTCAAAGGGGTGTTTTGAAACAGGGTAACGTTCGTTTTCATCTAATGTGCTCTACAGAGTGTCGACCAGTTTCCTTGGCTGCGAGATTACCAGACTTGTCGCCCATTCAGCACTTATGGGACATTATGGGACGCCTAATTCAGCGTCCTCCAATACCAGCATTAACTGTTTCTGATTTGACTGACCAAATGCAATAGGCATAGAACTCCATCCCACAAAATGACATATGGCACTTGTGTGACGTTTTATTGCTTGCAACTTCAGCGGTTAATAATGTACCACCATTCTACGTTTTCTCGCACAAACTGGAAACTGTGACCTGGAAACTATAATCAAATAAGTATGTTACCTGGACAATTTCTTAGCTTGAAATGCATTCATGTTAACTAATGTCTTCTTCTTTTCTGCCAGAAGAATATAATTTTTACGAATATCACGATGAACATATCAGGAATAGAAGATAGACTGTGCAAGTGGCATATCTGGGAAGTTTGAAGTTTCGAAGAAATGTTTTGTTGTAAAAGTGTAATGGACCTTTTAAAACATGCAATGAGTATAGGCTAACTGTGTGTGCGACCTTATTCCTCACGATAGAGAGCGTGTGACTGGCAGTGGGTGCGGCGTAGGTAGCGGGAGGGCATGCGTACACTGGCTGAGACAAAACAGGCGTATGCGGTAACTATTCGTTGATATCACAACATACACAGTATGTTTCACAAACAGAAGACCTCAAATCAAACAACAATGCATATGCCTTACCGCAGTACGGTTTCACTCGTTTATTTACAGCGTGTCCCTCATATCTCCTGTGTTAATACGAATATTAGGACGTTTCTTTTTTTTTAAGTGGATGTTAAAACTTTAGCTACAAACTGAAACTCACTCAAATAATTGTGGATTTAATTAGTGTTTACAAGAAACTTTAAGTATATTTTTTGAGTTTGTTGTTGTTTGAGTCTTCAGTCTTTTGACTGGTTTGATGCACCCTCCATGCCTCCCTGTCCTGAGCTAATCGTTTCATCTCTACATAGCTACTACACCCTACATCCGAGGCAATCTGTTTAACATATTCTAACCTTGGTCAACCCCTACAGTTCTTGTCCTCGACCCTTCCTTCCATAACTAAGCTTGCTATTCCTGGGTGTCTTAGTATGTGTCCTACCAACCTATCTCTTCTCTTCATTAGCAGTCGCCAGAAACATCTCTCCTCTCCCACTCGCCTTAATACCTCTTCGTTTGTAACCCTATCTACCCATCTGATCTTCATCATTCTCCTGTAACACCACATTTCAAATGCTTCAATTCTCCTCTTTTCTGCTGCACCAATAGTCCAAGTTTCACTTACATAGAGCGCCACGCTCCAGACAAAGGATTTCAAAAATTACTTCCTAATACCTAAATCTATATTCGATGTCAACAGGTTCCTTTTTTGTAGAAAGGCTTTCCTTGCCTTAGCCAACCTACTTTGTATATCCTCTTTGCTTCGTCCATCACTGGTTATTCTGCTTCCTAAGTAACAGAAGTCTCCTACTTCGTTCAGCTTTTCACCTGCCAATTTGATCTCCATAGAGGTTTCTGATTTATTTCGGCTGCATTCCAGTATTTTTGTTTTACATTTATTAATTTTCATCATGAATTCCTTCCGTAAGACGGAATCCATACCATTCAAAAACTCATTCAAATCCTCAGGCTTGTCGGCCAAGATGACAATGTCATCAGCAAATCTCAGAGTTGAAATTATTTCTCCTTGAATCTTCACTCCCACTTTAAATTTTTCTCCAATTTCCTTCATTGCTTGTTCAATGTAAAGATTGAAAAGTATGGGTGATAAGTTGCAGGCTTGCCTTACACCTTTCTGAATACCAGCCTCTCTCTCATGTCCTTCAGCTCGAATGACTGCTGTCTGGTTTCTGTATGGATTGTATATCACACTCCTATCCCTGTACTTTACTCCAATTGATTTCAAAATGTCAAACAATTTAGTCCAATCAACGTTATCAAAAGACTTTTCTAAGTCTACAAATGCCATGAACGTTCTCTTATCTTTCCTTATTCTACCTTCCAAAATCAGCCTAAGACTTAGTACAGCTTCCCTTGTTCCTACATTTCTCCTGAAACCAAACTGGTCTTCACACAACTCCGTTTCTATCTGGCTTTCAATCCTCTTGTAATTTATTCTAGACAGGATCTTTGAAGCATGAGTAATCAAGCTGAGTGTACGGTAATCTTCACATCTGCCAGCTCCCACTTTCTTTGGTATAGAGATGATAACATTCTTCCTGAAATCAGGGGGGTACCTCACCTGTCTCATAAATCCTACACACCAAGTGAAATAACCTGATCAGACCTTCATCTCCTATGCAGCTTAGCAACTCAATCGGTATATCATCTATGTCTGGTGCTTTGTTCCTGCCTAAGTCCTCTAATGCTCTGTCAAATTCTGATCTCAATATTAAATCTCCTTTTGCATCCTCATCAATTTCCTCCTCCCTTTCCATTACATGATTCTCAATCTCCTTTCCCTTATACAAGCACTCTATGTAAACTTTCCTTCTCTCAACCTTTTCTTCCCTATCTGTTAGAGGCTTTCCATTTGTGTCCTTAATATTACAGCACTTAGTCTTCTTTTCCCCAAAAGTATTCTTAATCCTTCGATAAGCTGTGTCTACTTTTCCTAATTTCAGAAAATTTTCTATACCTGCACATATCTCTTTCAACCATTCTTCTTTCGCTTCCTTGCACTTCTTGTTAACCTCATTTCTCAGACGTCTGTATTCTGCTTTCCCCTTTTCATCTCTTAGATTCTTGTGTTTCCGCCTGTCATCCATCAATTCTAGTATATCCTGAGTGATCCACGGTTTTCTACCTATTCTTTCTTTCCTACCAATGTTTTCTTCTTCGGATTTTGTTATTTCATTCTTCAAAAGTGCCCATTCGTCTGCAATTGAAGTTTGTTTAGGGATTTTGATTAGTCCTTCCTTTATACGCTTCTTGAATCTTTCATTTACATCCTTTACTTTCAGTCTGTCTATTGCCCACCTTTTTGGCTTTTGGCTTTTCTTCAGTTTCTTCAACTTTAATCTGCATTTCATTACAACCAGATTGTGGTCAGAGTTTATGTCAGCAGCAGGATATGTTTTACAATCCAAAATCTGGTTTCGAAACCTCTGCTTGACCATAATGAAGTCGATTTGGTAACGCCCTGTATCTCCTGGTCTCATCCATGTGTATATTCTTCTATTGTGGTTATTGAATAAGGTGTTAGCTATGACCAACTCATGTTCGGTGCAGAATTCCATCATCCTGCTTCCTCTATCATTCCTTTCACCTAATCCGAAATCTCCTACTATCTTCCCTTCTATCCCTTTTCCTACCACAGCATTCCAATCTCCCATTACTATAACATCTTCATCGCCTTTGATATACCTCAGAATGTTATCTATTTCTTCGTAGACCTTTTCAACATCCTCATCATCAGCTTGACTGGTAGGCATATAGACTTGTACCACTGTGGTGCACGTAGGTTTAGTATTGATTTTTGCTACAATAATCCGTTCAGTGTATTGCTCATAATATTCCACCCGCTGTCCAAGTTTCCTCAGTTTGCTCAGAATAAAAATGAAATAATAATGCTTAATAAATTATTAATTTGGAAATGAGATAGGTTAATTTTGTAGCTCAAGGTTGAACACCCACTTTAAAAAAGGAAAAGCCCAAAAATTCTTATAAACTTGGGAGATATGAGAGAAACGATGAAGATTAACACAAAGCAAGAACCAAACTAATTACAATTTGAATTTTCAAATATTCGAACTTTGCTTCTAATAGCAACATGTGTGTGTTTCCTTGGAAATGTATATAGGCTAATTGTTGTACAAAATTTATGACAGGCACGGTTTTAACATTAAAATAGTTATTGTTTTGGATCCTTAAGCTGTATGTTCCCCTTTAAGTTAAGTACTATCCCGGCATTTGCCTGGAGAAGGAGTGAGAAACCACGGAAAGCCACCTCCAGGATGGCTGAGGGAATCGAACCCTCCTCTACTCAGTTCTGCCCAACGAGGCTGAGTGCACTCCGTTCCGGCCCTCAGACCAGTGTTAAATTTCATGGCAGAGCCCGGAATGGAACCCGGGCCTCTGCGATGACATCTAGGAATGCTAGACATGTGCGATACATTCTAGAAATAGACTATGCACGTTCATGGTATCATGAACATTTCAGACATAGTGCAAGATGTATGTGTTCACTCAGCCACTGATAATTGGCATCACTGGTAAAAGCTTGCCACGGTGGGTGAGTGGTCAATGTGTAGGTTTACTAACCCCCTAGCTTGCAGGTTCGCTCCTGGCCGTGGTAAGTGATTTTTGAAAGGCGGCAAAAATTACGACACCATGTCATACGATGTTGGCATGTCGAAGGACCCATTTGAATTCAGTAGGCCGTGTTCATAATGGCAAAATTAATCTCGGGAGTTTCCGCCAACACAAAGTTCCTCATTTCTCTACTAGAAAGCGCTATAGTGTTCAAGGAGCTTAGATATCTAACCTCCTTGAATTTCATACTGTTTCAAGGAACAACGAAATTCGACATGCAAGCTACCCTTTGGGAGTCAAATAACAGAGCTTGCACCCGGCACCCAAGGCCATACGATATTATTATATTACTGGTGAAAATGCTAATGTTTTGTTTGTACTCTACTTATAAATGGTGAAATGCGCTATAAAGGTCTGAGGGCTCACATTATTACACTGTGTCTCAACAGCGTATTTTAGTTTGTGCAATCAATTCCCTCCTCGAGACTTTGCCTAAGAGAATTTTGGGACGAACGTACAGTTTCTCCACCACAGGGGATCATGGATATGTTTACAACTTTCTGACTTTTGAGTTTTTTTATCCTTGAAACGCTTTGTATTTTTCTGCATCGGTAGTTGCAGAGGAGAATGGCATGCCAAGGGTATATTTCTGAAACTCATTCCCTTCCTTCTCCGCACGTTTCCCTTCGTGGTAATTGTTACAACCTTATACGAAACTAGTACATTATGCAACGAGCCTATAATGGCAATAATGAAGACACGAGTATGTTTATAAAACGAGCGTATGCGAGTTTTATAATTTCCTTACGAGTGTCTTAATTACCATTATAGGCGAGTTTCATACGACTGTTTATGTTCGACGATAATTATTATAACTATTTTATGTTCGGACATAAACATTCATAAATATCTGTCGAGATTTCGCCAGTTTTATGTACTGAACAGAGCGCATGAGACGCAGAGAATGCCTCGTATTTGACCATGGCCTCCTCTATTACCCTACTATGACACTAGGCCTGGCAGTGAAATTTAAATTTGAAGCATCTAATTATTTAATTGGTCAAACAACTGTTTCTTGAGCTCTGATTGGTGGGATAAACTGTTTCATAATGAAAAATAGTGTTATATTGAGCCTCATTATAGTACAGGTTTCTGACATATAATAGTCAGGGTCGAACATAAAAATAAATTCGTAACGAAATAAACAATACGTAACTAAGAGCTTGTGTTCTTATAGCAACGTATAGGTGATGCTAATGATCTGTTATACTTAGAGTAGATGAACAAACAACACGTAACTAAGAGCTTGTGTTCTTACAGTGAAGTAGATGTGACACTATTGATCAGGGGCAGATGACCTCGTAGTTCCGCCCCTTAAAACAACAATAACTAACTAACTAACACTATTGATCTGGTAAGCATAGATGACTGAACAATACGTTACTTAGAGCCCGCATTCTTATAGCAGAGCATAGGTGACGCTACTGATCTAGTAGGCCTATGCATAGATGAACTAACAACACGTAACTAAGGGCTTCCGTTCTTATAGTATGCATAGATGATAATAATGTTATTCGTTTTACGTCCTTTTTAACTACTGCGACTTTTAGAGACGCTGGGGTGCCGGAATTGTGCCCCGAAGGGGATCATTAACGTGCCAGTAAATCTATTGACACGGCTCCTTCGAATTTGTGCACCCTCAAATGCATGCTGACTGTGGCAGGATTCGAGCCTGTAACCTTGGGCTCAGCAAGCGAGAACGTTATCGCTGAGCCACGTAGTATAGATGGAAATTAATACGTAACAAAGTGTTTGTGTCCTCATAGCAATGTAGCCTATATTTGATGATATTGATCTAGTATGCATAGATGTAGAACAATACGTAACTAACAACTTGCGTTCTTATAGTAAAGTATAGTTGGCACTACTGATCTAGTAGGGTATACATAGATGACCAATCAACGCTTAACTAGGAAACGTAACTAACTGCTTACGTTATTGTGGCAATGTATAGATGACGCTACTGACCTAGCAAAAATAGATGACGAACACTGGTTGCCATGGTTACCTTAGCGTCGGAAAATTGACGACTCTAAAAACATATCCATGTAAAAATTGTCGTGTCGCTTCAACCAAATTGTGTATTGCATATCTCTGAATTTTGAGAAAGTTTATAGAATTACAGAACAACATTATAAATCATCTGTATTTACTTAGGATTGATTTGAGCGGCGAACTGGTGTGCACTTCCTGACCAGCATCCCTCTCTTCCCAATCACCTGCCCTTCCTTCCTTCCACGTCAACCCTTCCCTTCCACACCAGGGTGACTCAGACACTCTTCAAAGGGTTCCCAGGAAGCGGAAGTTACCGTGTTTCCTCATCTGATTGTCGGGGCATCTGATTGTAAACCTCAGCACGGAAATAAAGAGAGCTGTTATTGGACGTAGTTACAGATTCTTTTGTTATTGTTTCCTTTAGTGGTTAAGTATATATTTGATATAAGTAAGAGTATTTTGGGTTAAAAAAGTCCTCTCGGCACGCCGGAAGGCGGAGGTAGATTTCACCGGACAAACTTGGGGATAGGCGAAAATAGGCAGAATATGCAGATTTTCGTAGAAGGATCAGACCTCATTTAATGCGAGAAGGTATTTTATAATTGGAGCTTAATTAACTTTGTTTTTCGTCATTTTATGCTTATTTTAAACATTTTATTGTCTTATGGGAACGGTAACCTTCTTGTCATTTGGGGTCCATTTTTATACTTGTGGTCACACTGTCCTTATGCTAGGTTTCGACACTGATGTGCAACTATGTAACGGTCTGTTACTTCTTCACGCAAAATTATATCTACCGCAGAGATTTTGGTTGGTTCCTCAGTTTAGGGGCTGCGACAACGCGGTCATGTAACCCCGTGTACTTTGGGATGGCTGTATTAGTCTGTAATTCAGGTAAGGACTGCAGACGGTCAATTTCAAGCAGTAGTTACTAATGTTGCTACCAGGTACTACCGTCAACGACACCTAGCTGTGAACTTGGCTACTAGATGCCACCGCAACCAGCAACTCGCAACGAACGTTGGAACTTCCCCTCCAAAGGAAAGCATACTGAGGGATTTTTGGCGCTCTTAGAAAATCCGACGACTTCGGCCGGCTTTGAACTCGCGACCTTGGGCATAAACATTCAGCATGCTACCAGTTACGTCACCGAAGCCGCTTCACACTTAGATGGAAATCTGAATCTGATCTCGTGCAAGTGCGTTATCTTGGCAACGTCTGATGGCTCATCCCTCATCAATTTAGTAGTGTTGCCATGGCAACCACTGATAGGTCTTGGCATTTTCTTATAATTCCGAAATTATTTTTCTCATCCCTTGGCATAATGGTGGGTTATATCAAAAATTCTTTCAGACAAAAGTTTTAGGTAATTATTATGGGAATATTGTCCATTTTGTACGGTTTTGATATTGTGCCTATTAAGAGAGATATGATTAATGTTTCCCGAAAAACCCACTTTTTCCCACCCCTTTAGTCAATGGTTGGTGCTATAAAAAAAACTCTTCAAACATACATTTTTGGGCTTTATCCGACACATAGTATGAATGTTGAACGGATTCGATATTTCACATATTAAGAGAGTTATAGCAATATTTCACTTTTTCGAAAAAAAAAAGCCCCCCATTTTCACCCCCCAACGACCGATTTAGCCCAGTAACGAACTCGACCGAGATTTTATAGGTATACGTATTCGGTAAAAAATTCAAAGTGATTGGTACAAAATTACGGCAGTTATCGTGTCCACAATAAACTGATATACATATACATACATAAATTATATATAACTTTTGAACTGACGGTGGTTTTGGGGCCTGGGGATGTGAAACGCGAAGATATGTCGAAATTTTCCGGAAGTCGAAACATGGTACCCATTGCAATAGTTAGCTTTCTAACGAAATCTACCTCTGGTTGGTTCCTCAGTTTAGGGGCTGCGACAACGCGGTCATCTAACCCCGTGTACTTTGGGTGAGTGTAGAATCTGTCTGATACACGGTGTGAATTGTAATGGCTGTATTAGTCTTAATTCATGTAAGTACTGCAGACGGTCAATTTCAAGCAGTAGTTCCTAATGTTGCTACCAGGTACAACCGTCAACGACACCTAGCTGTGAACTTGGCTACTAGATGCCACCCCAACCATCAACTCGCAACGAACGTTGGAACTTCCCCTCCAAAGGAAAGCATACTGAGGGATTCTAGTGCTCTTAGAAAATCCGACGACTTCGGTCGGCTTTGAAACCGCGACATTGGGCATAGACATTCAGCATGCTACCAGTTACGTCACCGAAGCCGCTTCCCACTTTATCAGGCGGCTTTGGTGGCGTAGTCGGTAACATGCTGAGCTTCTATGCCCAAGATACCGGTTTAAACCCGGCCGAAGCCGTCGGATTTTTTAAGAGCGTTAAACATCCCTCAGTATGCCTTCCTTCGGAGGGGAAGTAAAGCCGGCGGTCCCATGTCATAGATTTATGGCATGTTAAAGATCCTTCCACTAATTGCACCTGTGTGAAGCTAAATTGGATAGGTTAAGAATGTATACAACGCTCTTAGGTTTCTATGTTCGTTGCCAAGAGCCGACTGCGGCGGCGTCTAGTAGCTCAGTTCTGAACTTGGCCTCGTAGTCGTTGACAGTGGCGCTTGGCGGCAAAAGTAGGAACTATCTGAAAAATTGTTAGTTGCAGTACTTAAATTAACAAACAGATAACACACACTAATACAGTCATCACAATTAACACCGGTTATCAGACAGATTCTACACACACCCAAAGTACACGGGGCTACATGACCGCGTTGTCGCAGCCCCTAAACTTAAGAACCAACCAACCAACCACTTAATCAGATGGAAATACTGAATCTGATCTCGTGCAAGTGCGTTGTCATGGCAACGTCTGATGGTCCATGCCTCATCAATTTAGTAGTGTTGCCATGGCAACCACTGATAGCTCTTGGCATTTTCTTATAATTCCGAAATCATTTTTCTCGTCCCTTGGCGTAATGGTGGGTCATATCAAAAATTCTTTCAGACAAAGGTTTTAGGTAATTATTAGGGGAATATTGTCCATTTTGTACGGTTTTGATATTGTGCCTATTAAGAGAGATATGATTAATGTTTCCCGAAAAACCCACTTTTTTCCACCCCTTTGGTCAATGGTTGGTGCTATCAAAAATCTTATTTGACATAAATTTTTGGCACTTATCCGACACATATTATGAACTTTGAATGGATTCGATATTGCACGTATTAAGAGAGTTATAGCGAAATTTCACTTTTTCGAAAAAAGCCCCCCATTTTCACCCCCTTCGACCGATTTAGCCCAGTAACGAACTCGACCGAGATTTTATAGGTATACATCTTCGGTAAAAAATTCGAAGTAATTGGTGCAAAATTACGGCAGTTATCGTGTCCACAAGAAACTGATATACATATATATATACATATATATATATATACATAAATTATATATAAACTTTTGAACTGACGGTGGTTTTGGGGTCTGGGGGATGTGAAACGCGAAGATATGTCGAAATTTTCCGGAAGTCGAAACATGGGACCCATTGCAATAGTTAGCTTTCTAATGAAATCTACCTAAAATAGTTTCGCTGCGAAATGCTTTGCTAAGCGTTACATCCTCCTGGGAAATAAGCAACCTGCAGCGTCGATAAAACTGAAAAGAAGACCCCTCTCCTTCCTTTTCTTTGACTAGGTCTGGACTATAACTATTGAGTTTTCTTTTTTTAATTTACTTTGCCTATTTATGTTTTTTTTTATTTTATGTTTTTATTTTTTAAAGACGGTGTTACAAACACCGCGTTCCAAGGAAACTAAACTTAGCAGATGAAGACCCCAGCACGAGCCCGGGACCCTGCTAACAATGCCTAGCACCACTTAGCCACGGGGCCCCTCTCGAAAAGCAAGTACGGCAAAAAAAAAAAAAGAAGTTTGCAATACAGCTGGTTATAAGCGATGTTTGGTTAATTCGATTAATTAAATAACTAAATAATTTAATTAAATAATTAAATAATTAATTAATCGAATAATCGAAAACGATTAATCAATTAATCGACCTACCGTTAAATCAATTAATCGACTAGGCGAATAATAGATTAGTCACCTAACCGAAGAATCTATTAATCGGCTAACCAATGAATCGATTGATTAGTAGATACGAGATGAGAAAATAAGTTTAAATGAGAGGCCATCGCTTAATTCGAGTTACCGACGCTTAATTTGAGTTACGTTTATTTTCGGCATGATGTATATAAATCTATAAAAGTTACTTTTTTTCCTAAATTCACAAAATGTCCTTCCTTGTTTATGTTAAACAACAACCAAATAAGAGTCAGTGACAGTGGAAGGACAAACATCAATCAAATTGGGAAGGGTTTCGAAAGAAGGAAACGAATTGTTTTCAGCAAAGATTTTGAATTCTTGTTCAAGGTTTACAATACGACAGGAACATTTTTGTTTTACTTTGTTTTAGCCTAGTTTTCACAAAGAAGGTGTATCATTTAAAAACATATTATACAATAGATTTTAATTAATGAAATGTATGTTTTGCTTCTATGAGAGCGTAGTGAATGGAGCGAAGTAGGCTACATCGATTTATCGACAAAATAATTAATCAATTAATCAACCAACCGATTGACCGAGTATACTGCTAATCGATTAATCGATTAAACACAGTCGATTAATCGTTGTTTCTAACAATTATTCGATTTTTCTGCTTCGATAAATTGATTATTCCATAACTGTTATTAATTGATTATAAACACTAACCTTAGTTTGCAAGCATACTTTACGCAAAGTGTTCAGTATTTTCAATTTTATTCTGTAACAGAATTTTGTATTTTCAAGGATTCAGGTATTGTATTTTGAATTTTGTATCGATAATACATATTTTGAGTATTTTGCCCAACTCTGACAAAGACACAGGTTGTCAGACTATTTCCACATACAACAGGCCAGGCAAGGGCCATTTCCACAAACTCTTTATTAACGATTTGTTAGTTAATTCCTATTTAACTTAAATACGACAGTTAATGCTTAGTTATCGTCGACGTATTTCACGAGGCCATTCGAGTATGTAATTACTTAAATACGATTTATGGAGCTTGCGCATGCGTGGACTGAGTTTAACCATGGAGAAACATTGCAGACATATCAAGAAGCGTGTTGCATTCATCGTTGTTTGCGATGCTTCCTTGAGATTTTCTGGAACATATTTATAAAGGAAGAGAAATACAGAAGACCTTATCCATGGCAAAAGCTTAAAATTATAAGAACAAAGTATTTCGCAGAATTGGAAGGTGTGTGTAACTTATAGATTGTTTGCGTAGCTAAATAGGCCACTTCTTCCCCGTTCTCCTCATAGCGTGAGTGGTTGCGTTACTGACTCTGAATTAATTATGCAGAGCTGTAAGGAGTTCGAACCCCATTTCGTTTTTTTTAAAATAACAGTTTCTTCTTTCTTGGTATTAGTAATATGTATGATCTTTTATAATTCCATTGCCATAAGCATATTTTATATTCATATGGATGAATGTTCTTATGAAAGTCAGAAACAAACCAATTCTACCGCAATTGCAAACTGCGTTAGGTAGAATTCAGCTGTCTCCCTCCACTTTAACGATGCTTTAGAGAGTTGAGTGGTCAGATTTGGCCGTATAACGTAATTGCTTGTTATTTGTAAGTTAACGAACGTTTCTGTTTGATGAAATGCTCGTGCAAAAGTTAAATAACCTTTAATGATGGAGTAAGATATACTTGACGTTAGAGAAAATGGCCCTACGTACACTTAGCTGCATGACCACCATGCGACGTCGCCAAGCACCAAACCAAATCAACAACTACAAAAGTAAAAGAAGCGAATAGACATTAAAATGCCATGGAAGTTCTCGGAGCATACCTGTCGCATTCCTCAGTCTGATGTAAGCTGTTACTAAGAATTATTCATGGCCTAAAATCTTGTCCACCCTATTTTTAGATGTGTTTATTTGTGTCTTTGATGGACTAGTTTTTATCACATCGCGTGCTGGCCTGTCTATCACTCGACTGAGACTCGACTGTCTAGGTAATTCTAACTGGACAGTCAAGATTGCAAGCCATTAATAAACCTATATCCTCAGCACAAAGGTATTAGCAGAAGAAAACTTTCCATGGTCACGAAATGATTACTATCTACTGTACCGGTACTATGTATATGCAAAATAACTTTAAAAGACACGTTACAATTAAAATATGACATTCTGTTCAGCAGAAGTATTTAAATGTTCAGAGTTTCTGATGGAGGTGGTCGAGGATGTTGTTGTTTTATGGGTCCAAACTTGAAGATTATCTGCCACTAATAATTAGGATGACCATGAATATGAAAGCATGAGTTTGCGATGAATTCTACAACTGCTTTAGCTACTGACATACAACTGTTCACTTCATAGCGTAGTGTCTAGCATTCTTGTCTGTTACGCCTGTGGTCTGGGTTCGATTCTCGGCTATGGCATGAAATTAAATTCTGGTATGAGAGCTGGAACTGGGTACACTCCATCTCGTGAGACAAAACTGAGAAGAGATGGGTTCGATTCCCACCTCAGCCATCTTGGAAGTGGTATTCCGTGGTTTCTCACTTCTAGTCCAGGCAAATACCGGGATGGTTTTAAATTAAGGCCACGGCCGCCTCTTATCCAATTCCAACCTCATTTACAAATACACGCACTACTACAGTTATCACAATAACACAGGTTATCAAACAAATGACACACACAACCAAGTGCACGGGGCTACATAACCAAGTTGTCATAAGGCCCCTAAATCAGCACCGTCCAAGGTTGAGCCACACTGTACAGACAGTGTGTACCTCGGAATAGCAGGTGTGCATCCTCTCCCTTACCGTACGTCCTTACTTCCCCTCCACTCCACGCGTGGAGTTCCAGAAACTTGTAGAGGTCAAATCGTAGGTGACGAATGAATTTTGGAGTAAATATGGCGAGAAAACCGAACGTATTGTTCATGAAATATTATTTTCCATCTATCAAATTGCTTGTCATATGAAGGGAGGGGGTGGGAAAGAGCGGAAAAAGCTTTTCCTTTCAAAACTATGCGCACGTTAACTCTGGACTGTTTCACGCACAAAATATATAGTCATTCATGTACATGTCTCCCTTCTTAGGCAGAAGGGAAAAGGACAACATATTTCCGCTGTGCCAAATATCACACAATAACAGCTTTACTGAAAGACAAAATACCTAATGTTTCTTCAATGGCAAACGTACAACTAATTTCACACACCAATTAAAAACTAGTATCGTGCATGTTGGCTGAGAGCCTACACATTATGTTAATTGCCGTTTTCATTTACAATACGTCTTGTTTGTGTGGGTTAATAAACGCGTTACAAACAAGCGTAAACAACTTCTCAAATTCTCATCTGAAATGCCTGCTTGGAACCTCGGGTTGTTACGTTTTAATATCGAAAACAATCTTTCACATACATAGGTAGAACCGAACATACTCATAAGTTTGGCCGCCTCGTGATGAAGGCGAGGAAATTCATTATGGAGAAAGTTTTCGTAGAATTCGGTCAAACGTAGAACAAGTAGTTCCGTGAAGAACTATACAGCCTATTTTCATATATCCTACTTATGTTAATTGCCACTATCAACATTCACAATTTCAGTTTGATTGCTGTAATAGATTCGTAGATATTGAGAACCGACTAAATATTTCGGATGGTCGCCATGTTGGATTTTATATGTGTAGGTCCTAGAGTTATGTACTGTTACATGCAGATTATTGTGAACGTGTAGTATTCAAACTTCAATCGCATAATTAGGACACAAGAAAAAACAAGGAGATTTAAAATTTTTTCACAGCTGCCATCTTGAGGTTATGGAAACAATTGAAATAAATTAGATGCCAGTGGATTAACATTCGGATAAAGATTTACTGTACCAAGTTTCACTGCACGCGGATGGTTAAATTACGAGAAACGTCCATGTGAATATTTATAATTCGCGTCACCGCCATGTTGGATTTGTGTTCACCAGGTTATTTAAAGTCCTATAGGTGAACTTAAGTTCATAGCCCCTATGAACATTAAAAAATGCAGTTTGATTGCTAAAATAGATTCGTAGATATTCAGTATCGTCTAAATATTTCGGATGGTCGCCATGTTGGATTGTTAAATGTATAGGTCATAGAGTCATGTGCCATTAAAGGAAAAGTATTGCGTAGGTTCATTATACAAACTTTCACTTCGATCGCATGACTACATCACAAGAAATAAAAACGTAATTTTAAAATTCGCACTGCCGCCATCTTGAGGTTATGTAAACAATTGAACTAAATTAGATACCAGTGGATTACAATGTGTATAAATATTTCCTGTACCAGGTTTCAGTGCGCTTGGAACATTAAATCGCGAGAAAGGTCTATTTAAAATGTTCAAATTCGCTTGGTCGCCATGTTCGTTTTGTAGTAAACCGGTTTTTGAAAATCTTATAGATGGACTTCCAGTAGTGCCCTTTATCTCCGTACAAAATTTTAGGGAGATACCGCTAATAGTTTCAGAGATATAGAATGCCGGTGAAATATTTCGCACATCCGCCATCTTGTGATTATGTAAACAATCGAACGAAGTTAGATGTCGGTGCATTAAAATGTATATAAACATATACTGTACGAAGTTTCATTGCGTTTGGTTGGTCAAATCGCGAGAAACGACTATTTAAAAGTCGCAAATTCGCTTGGCCGCCATGTTGGTTTTGTAGTTACCAGGTTTTCAAAAGTCAAATAAGTGAACTTATAGTAGTTCCCTCTATCACCATAGAAAATGTCAGGGTAATATCGGTAATAGTTTCGGAGATATTGAATGCTGGTGAAATATTTCGCACAGCCGCCATGTTGGATTGGTGAGTCGTAACAAAATTTGAAGGGCACGGTCGAGGTCGCCGGGAATAGTGCTATGAACTTTCCGAGTTTCATTCAAATCGCTCCTGCCGTTTAGATTTTATTAGGGGGGGGGGGACACACACACGAATCACACACACACACACACACACACACGCACACACACACGGACAAAAGGTGATCTCATAAGCCTATTTTTTCAAAATTGAAAATAGGCTAAAAAATACTGTAATTCCCATTCTTTCTTAAATTGTTGTTACACATCGCCGAGCCATCGCTTTTTAGCACTTGCAATGTTGTAATGATATGATCACTGACCTTTAACAGATCGCAAGGGAATGGTCTGATCACGAATTGATAATGAAAGACACCAGTAGCAATGCATGATACGTCCCTCCCATAATGCACGCGCACCGTTTTCTACCGTGATCGACCAGGCACCACGCCTACCACGACTCTGCACTGTGCATTCACAGGTGTGCAGCTGTGCAACTTTGCACAGTGTGAGGCAGTCTGGACGCTGCTGCCCTAAATGAAACAACGTAAAGACAGTAGCATTAGTTTCATTTTCATTTCACGCTATCACCCATCTTATTAGGGGCTGGCAACCTAGATGTTAGGCCCCTTACAGCACCAATTATCATCATCATCATCATCGTCATCGTCATTATCATGTATCAAATGTCTTAATAAGTGCATAAAGCATCCAAGTTACATTTCTTTCATGTAGTAGCGTGATAAAATTAAATGTTACTCCTCACCCATTATATCCTACTTGTAGACCGACTGAAAATCAATTAATAATAGATTACTCGAAACATAATAACACTTCTCTGCTTTCTTCTCCAACTCACAGAAAGGTAGACCTTTGAGGTTCCGGTTGTTAATCTTCTGTAGAGTAGTTCGGGAATACTAACCCACGAGTCTTTCGAGTCCATAGATAGCCTGGCCTCACAGCCTTGCGTTTCAATGCACGTCGCCAATCCGATCAACCAATGAACAATAGCATCATATCCAAAAATAAAGATTATCTTTAGTAACACACACAGGAGTACAAAGAATAATCTATTACCGTAAAGTTTTATGAGGTACCTATAACAATATTACAGTGACATTTACAGCCAGACATAAATACATTGTACATTGCTGAGGTGTTTCTCGAGTTCTGAGTGATTACACAAATGCACATGCGTCATGCATCACCAATATACGACTTATTGTGTTTGGCTATACTGAGTGAGGTGTCTGCATTGTGATTTGTGATTTTGAATCTATTATATCCGCACGTGATAATATTTCATACCGGTACTAGCAAATTCAAACAGTAATTGGAGACTTGAGTTTGAAGATTATATTGATCCTCATTCTGTTATTTCAAGTCGACGAATGAAGTATGGCATTTTTGTCTTCTCTCTATGAACTTGGGGCTCAGGAATTGATGCTCGCTTGATGAGCGGAACTGGCCGGCTCCGTGGCTAAATGGCTAGCATGCTAGGCTTTAAACCGAAAGATCCCGGCTTCGATTCCTGGCAGGGCCATGGGGAATTTAATCTTCTGTGGTTAATTCCTCTGGCTCGGGGACTGGGTGTTTGTGACGTCTTCTTGTACTCAAACAATAAAAACACTGAAAAAAACGGAAACTAGTAATAAAAAAGAGCGTAAAAACCAAAATAAACATGCCAACCCTTAGTTTTCTTCTTCTTGTTCTTCTTCTTCTTGAATCCGTAACGATATATATATAAATCATAATCACAAGTAATTTATTTCAGGTTATCTTTCACATATTCCAGAAATTGGAACGCTTTTTGATGTGTAACATCTTTTCACTCGGTTGCTGTATATTTTTTGTGGGGGTGTTTTTGGAAAAGGGACGGAAATGGGACGGAAACAATGAGCGCGCGAGGTGGCGGAGATTGATACAACGACGTACTATTGACCATGTGGCTATGTGGAATGTATAACGCATACGGTTTACTTCAAGGTTTGGAGGCCCCATTAAAGATATTCCTACAGTAAATTATCTTCAAATTGTCGTTCTTTGGTGGGAAAATATTCATTATAACATATTTGCTGAAAACAATTATGATTTATTAAATCATCATACTTTATTCTTACTTAATGTAAGCATTCGAGGTACTGTCAGCCAAAATACAGCACTATGTGGAATGTATATCGCATACGGTTTACTTCTAGGTTTGGAGGCCCTATTAAAGATAGTCCTACAATAAATCATATTTAAGTTGTCGTTCTTTGGTGTGAACATATTCATTATATCATATTTGCTGAAATGATTTGGCACGGCACACACATAGTAGGATAAGAAGTCACATGTTACACATCACATGCGACTACTGTAAGGCTCGTGATTTTCTTTGGTTTTGACCGATTGAAAGTCACAATATTAATTATTTAATAAGCCTTTGCTGGGAATATCTGTCATTTCTCCTACTACACTTCCTCTATTTCAACAAACCTGTGTCGACATTATTGTCTTTATGAGAACTCCAAGTCGAATGAGATGGGCCGAGGAGATAAATATGTATGCCATCTGAGAGCCGACGTCTCCATTTCGTACGTTACCAGAACCTACAGTACCTGCAGCAAATCACTTCCCTGAATTCCTAAACAGTGTCTTTATAATCTAGGCACGTCTACACTTATTTCACATTCATGACTTGCTACAAAAAACATTTGCAAAGAAAAAGTAATGACCCGTAGCAAATTACAGCAAAAAACCGCTTCTCCATTGCTTGTTGCATTGAAATGTTGAAGAGATCCTTATCGCAGTAGTACATCACTATCCAGCAGATGAGCGGACAGATAAATCTCTCCACATACCTGGATTGTCCTGCAGACGACGTGACGAAACGTCCTGGACGCAATTCCATAAATCGCAACACAATGCCACGTGTTATCAAGAAACGGTATATTATGTAAAAGCCAGGGTTTGGTGTTATGAGGGTTGATCAGAAACTAAGGTTAAAAAACCTGCAGTAATAATAATAATAATAATAATAATAATAATAATAATAATAATAATAATAATAATAATAATAATAATAATAATAATAATAATAATAATAATATCGTTTGGCCTCGGATGCCGGGTGCAAACTTTCTTATTTAACACCCAGAGGGTAGCTTACATGTCGAATTTCATTGTTCCTTGAAGCAGTATGAAAGTCAAGGAGGTTAGATAACCTCCTCGAACACTATAGCTCTTTCTAGTAGAGAAATGAGGAACTTTGTGTTGGCGGAAACTCCCGAGATTAATTTTGCCATTATGAACCCGGTCTACTGAATTCAAATGGGTTCATTGACATGCCAACATCGTATGACATGCGCATCGTAATTTTTGCCGCCTTTCAAAAATCACTTACCACGGCCAGGAGAGAACCTGCAAGCTTGGGGTTAGTAGACCGACACGTTAACCACTCACCCACCATGGCAAGCAAAACCTGTAGTGAAACGTGTACATTTTATTTCATACAATCAATACAGCCAACTGATAGTAATTGACACATTAGGCTATTTTTCGAAATAGTCTCCAGATCGGTTTTGACACTTGTCGCTTCGTGGGATGAGTAACTTTCCCTCAGGGTAAAACTCCTGTCCTTCCGTGTTCAGTCACGAAGTGTTTCACCTCCTCGTCTGAAGCGAATCGTCAACTCCTACTGTCGACCAAAGTATTATGTGCACTCGAGTTTGAAGGTTGTTTGTGAAGTAATCAATGGACCTACATAAAATCCAATAACATCATCATTTTTGTTAACACAATATACATAGGAATGTTTTATAACTGGTTTATTAATTTCAAACTTTTGTGTGTCCAAGAAACAAAGTTGTTATCATTTTTGTAAGGTAACTTTTTCTCGGCTCGGGGTGGTTGGAAAATGTAGTTCTTGGTTGCATTGTAATCGTTATACATCAAAAAGTTATGCTGTATGACTGTGAAATACGTAAATTAATTCACTTATTTTATATCGGTTTGTATTTCTACGGGGAAATAACACATGTTTCACCAGCTAGCCGCTCCGGAAAAAGCTGTACAGCGTTGCCGTAATGGTGCCCACACGCATCATGGCGCGTCTCGCTCGGAAGTGATGAGCTTCATCTCAGCAACGCTATACAGCTATTGCCGAAGCGGCTAGCTGGAGAACCATGTGTTATTTCCTCGTACAAATACAAACCAATATAAAATAAGTGAATTAATTTACGTATTTCACAGTCATACAGCAGAACTTTTTGATGTATAACGATTACAAAGCAACCAAGAACTGCATTTTCCAACCACCCCGAGCCGAGAAAAAGTTACCTTACAACAATGATGACAACTTTGTTTCTTGGACACACAAAAGTTTGAAATTAATAAACCAGTTATAAAACATTCCAATGTATATTGTGTTAAAATTTGGATTCGATCTGATGACGCGCTTTTGAGATAATAATTCTTAAATGTAACGCATGGTTGAAACACGCTTAAAAACGTGCACTTTTTGTGTTACAACTGTGATAAAAAATATTAAAATATAAATTAAAAAATCCAAACCTGCATGAACTAACGTAGAATAGAACGACGAAAATGTTGATGGTATTGGATTTTATGTAGGTCTATTGGTTACTTAACAAACAACCTTCAAACTCGAGTACACATAATACTTAGGTCGACAGTAGGTGCTCCTTCAAGTGAGGAAACAGGTGAAAGTCGCTTGGAGCCAGGTCCGGGCCGTAGGGTGACCTGTCAAAAACCGTTTCAATGGCGAGGTGGTCTTATGGGCTGTATGAGGTCGCGCGTTGTCATGAAGGAAGATGTCGCCCTCGGTGAAAAGTCTTGACCGCGGTTACATGTTTTGCCCACAGAAATCGAATAACTGAGTGGATCTCTTCGCAAGACCAGTCTTCCAAACGAGCCGCCATTAGTTGTTTGCCTAAAACTAGCGCTGTAGGTGGCAGGTGGCTGAAACTCTGCACAGTTACCAACCGTATGTATTCGAATTACCCCACACTACTAATTTGTTTATAACTGACGAAACTCCAGGAATATCAACCTTAAATATTGCATTAGTTTCTGATCACCACTCTTAGTTTCTAAATATAACTAAGTTACACTTACCGTTTCTTACCAAAAGAATTGATATTGCCACTTTTCAGTCGGTCAACACAATTACTGGAACATGAGAAACGTATCCTGAAAGAAATTACATGTGAATAAAATAAGTAAATAACCCCTGGCACAACAGCCCTCGAAGAGCCTAGCCCTACCAAGCGACCGCTGCCCAGCCAATTGTTCTGTAGATAATGGGGTGAGGCGTGGTCAGCCCCTCGGCCGTTAATCTTGGTTTTCGTGGCCGGGGTGCTGCCTCACTGTCAGACTACTACTCAATTGTCCTCACCAGACTGAGTGCATCCCGTTCCAGCCCTCACATCAGTTTCTAAAATCCCTGATGGAGCCGGGAATCAAACCCGGGGCCTACAGGTGAGAGGCAGACGTGCTACCCCGACACCACGGGGCCGACTGTTATTAAAATACTGCATATAAATACTGCTGTGTGGATCACCCACCAGGCTTTATTGGTATGCGGGCTCAACGCGACACAGTTCTGGCAAGTGCTATCATCTTATTTATTTGTTTAATCGCACTATTTAAACACATTTTCGGTATTTATGAAACCAGAGTGCAATTCGTCACTGCTGCGGGCAATTCTCCTTATTTTCAATGCTCATTTGTTATGATCGGTTATCGGTTACTTGCGTATCCTGCTGCGTGATTCAGTGGTAGCGTTAGTCTGTTGTGCTGAAGGTTGCATGATTGATCCTGGCGCAGTCAGTTGGCATTTCAGAACATAATCTGAGTTTTGTAAATAAAAATTGGCTATCGAGAGAGCATAATCTGAGTTTTCTAAATAAAGATATCAAGAGAACATAATCTGCGTTTTGTAAATAAAAATACCAAGAGAGCTTAATCTGTGGTTTGTAAATAAAAATTGGCTATCAAGAGAGAACAATCTGAGTTTTGTAAATAAATATATCAAGAGAGCATAATCTGAGTTTTGTAAATAAATAATATAAAGAGAACATAATCTGAGTTTTGTAAACAAAAATATCAAGAGAACATAATCAGAGTTTTGTAAATAAAAATATCAAGAGAGCATAATCTGAGTTTTGTAAATAAATAATATAAAGAGTTCATAATCTGAGTTTTGTAAATAAAAATATCAAGAGAACATAATCTGAGTTTTGTAAATAAAAATATCAAGAGAACATAATCTGAGTTTTGTAAATAAAAATAACAAGAGAACATAATCTGAGTTTTGTAAATAAAAATATCAAGAGAACATAATCTGAGTTATGTACATAAAATATCAAGAGAGCATCATCTGAGTTTTGTAAATGAACATATCAAGTGAAGATAACCTGAGTTTTGTAAATAAAAATATCAAGTGAACAAAATCTGAGTTTTGTAAATAAAATATCAAGAGAACATAGTCTGAGTTATGTAAATTAAAATATCAAGAGAACATAATCTGAGTTTTATAAATATAAATATCAAGAGAGTTTTGTACATAAGAATATCAAGAGAACATATTCTGAGTTTTGTAAATAAAAATATCAAGTGAACATAATCTGAGTTTTGTAAATAAAATATCAAGAGAACATAATCTGAGTTTTGTAAATTAAAATATCAAGAGAACATAATCTGAGTTTTACAAATAAAAATATCAAGAGATCATAATCTGAGGTTTGTAAATAAAAATATCAAGAGAACATAATCTGAGTTTTGTACATAAAATATCAAGAGAACATAATCTGAGTTTTGTACATAAGAATATCGAGAGAACATATTCTGAGTTTTGTACATAAGAATATCAAGAGAACATATTCTGAGTTTTGTACATAAAATATCAAGAGAACATATTCTGAGTTTTGTAAATAAAAATATCAAGTGAACATAATCTGAGTTTTGTAAATAAAATATCAAGTGAACATAATCTGAGTTTTGTAAATAAAAATATCAAGAGAACATAATCTGAGTTTTGTACATAAGAATATCGAGAGAACATATTCTGAGTTTTGTACATAAGAATATCAAGAGAACATATTCTGAGTTTTGTACATAAAATATCAAGAGAACATATTCTGAGTTTTGTAAATAAAAATATCAAGTGAACATAATCTGAGTTTTGTAAATAAAATATCAAGTGAACATAATCTGAGTTTTGTAAATAAAAATATCAAGAGAACATAATCTGATTTTTACAAATACAAATATCAAGAGAACATAATCTGTGTTTAGTAAATAAAAATACCAAGAGAGCATAATCTGAGTCTTGTAAATTAAAATATCAAGAGATCATAATCTGAGTTTTGTAAATAAAAATATCAAGCGAACATAATCTGTGTTTTGTAAATAAAATATCAAGAGAACATAATCTGTGTTTTGTAAATAAAATATCAAGAGAACATAATCTGTGTTTTGTAAATAAAATATCAAAAGAACATAATCTGAGTTTTGTAAATTAAAATATCAAGAGAACATAATCTGAGTTTTGTAAATAAAAATATCAATAGAACATAATCTGTGTTTTGTAAATAAAAATACCAAGAGAACATAATCTGAGTTTTGTAAATAAAAATATCAAGAGAACATAATCTGAGTTTTGTAAATAAAATATCAAGAGAACATAATCTGAGTTTTGTAAATAAAAATATCAAGAGAACATAATATGAATTTTGTAAATTAAAATATCAAGAGAACATAATCTGAGTTTTACAAATAAAAATATCAAGAGAACATAATCTGTGTTTTGTAAATAAAAATACCAAGAGAGCATAATCTGAGTTATGTAAATAAAAATATCAAGAGAACATAATCTGAGTTTTGTAAATAAAAATATCAAGAGAACATAATCTGAGTTTTGTAAATAAAAATATCAAGAGAGCATAATCTGAGTTTTGTAAATAAAATATCAAGAGAACATAACCTGAGTTTTGTAAATAACAAGAGAACATAATCTGAGTTTTGTACATAAAAATATCAAGAGAGTTTTGTAAATAAAAATATCAGGTGAACATAATCTGAGTTTTGTAAATAAAAATATCAAGCGAACATAATTTGAGTTTTGTAAATAAAATATCAAGAGAACACAGCGTTTTGTAAATTAAAATATCAAGAAAAAATAA
The DNA here is from genome assembly GCA_946902985.2 of Meconema thalassinum. Taxonomy (NCBI): domain Eukaryota; kingdom Metazoa; phylum Arthropoda; class Insecta; order Orthoptera; family Tettigoniidae; genus Meconema; species Meconema thalassinum. Next base: position 614,154,803 of record OX336388.2, read on the forward strand.
TCTGAGTTTTATAAATAAAAATATCAAGGAAACATAATCTGAGTTTTGTAAATAAAAATATCAAGTGAACAAAATCTGAGTTTTGTAAATAAAATATCAAGAGAACATAGTCTGAGTTATGTAAATTAAAATATCAAGAGAACATAATCTGAGTTTTATAAATAAAAATATCAAGAGTGTTTTGTACATAAGAATATCAAGAGAACATATTCTGAGTTTTGTAAATAAAAATATCAAGTGAACATAATCTGAGTTTTGTAAATTAAAATATCAAGAGAACATAATCTGAGTTTTACAAATAAAAATATCAAGAGATCATAATCTGAGGTTTGTAAATAAAAGTATCAAGAGAACATAATCTGAGTTTTGTACATAAATTATCAAGAGAACATAATCTGAGTTTTGTACATAAGAATATCGAGGGAACATATTCTGAGTTTTGTACATAAGAATATCAAGAGAACATATTCTGAGTTTTGTACATAAAAATATCAAGAGATCATATTCTGAGTTTTGTAAATAAAAATATCAAGTGAACATAATCTGAGTTTTGTAAATAAAATATCAAGTGAACATAATCTGAGTTTTGTAAATAAAAATATCAAGAGAACATAATCTGATTTTTACAAATACAAATATCAAGAGAACATAATCTGTGTTTAGTAAATAAAAATACCAAGAGAGCATAATCTGAGTCTTGTAAATTAAAATATCAAGAGATCATAATCTGAGTTTTGTAAATAAAAATATCAAGAGAACATAATCTGAGTTTTGTACATAAAATATCAAGAGATCATAATCTGAGTTTTGTAAATAAAAATATCAAGCGAACATTATCTGTGTTTTGTAAATAAAATATCAAGAGAACATAATCTGTGTTTTGTAAATAAAATATCAAGAGAACATAATCTGAGTTTTGTAAATTAAAATATCAAGAGAACATAATCTGAGTTTTGCAAATAAAAATATCAAGAGAACATAATCTGTGTTTTGTAAATAAAAATACCAAGAGAGCATAATCTGAGTTATGTAAATAAAAATATCAAGAGAACATAATCTGAGTTTTGTAAATAAAAATATCAAGAGAACATAATCTGAGTTTTGTAAATAAAAATATCAAGAGAGCCTAATCTGAGTTTTGTAAATAAAATATCAAGAGAACATAAACTGAGTTTTGTAAATAACAAGAGAACATAATCTGAGTTTTGTACATAAAAATATCAAGAGAGTTTTGTAAATAAAAATATCAGGTGAAGATAACCTGAGTTTTGTAAATAAAAATATCAAGCGAACATAATCTGAGTTTTGTAAATAAAATATCAAGAGAACACAGAGTTTTGTAGATTAAAATATCAAGAGAACATAATCTGAGTTTTATAAATAAAAATATCAAGGAAACATAATCTGAGTTTTGTAAATAAAAATACCAAGAGAGCATAATCTGAGTTTTGTAAATAAAAATACCAATAGAACATAATCTGGGTTTTGTAAACACAAATAATAAAATTCCCAAAGTTGTCAAGCCCATATAGAGCGAAACAATTCTAGATAATGTTTGTAAAATATTGTTTCTACTAGATATACAGTAGTTGTTTGAGGCATTCGAATTATATTTGTGAAGTAAAATTTCTTAGCCAGATGCAATAAAAATGACATTTCAAATTTACATAAAAACTAAAATGTACAAAGAAATCAATAGATTACGGACGTTTTATATAAGTTGAGCGGAAGAGTGAATGTTATAAAAATATAGCAAGCTTGATATTTCCAAGATGTCACGCGATGGACAAATATGAAAGGACCCGCTATTTCTAGCCCTAGGTTCCTTGTTCGAGCTCCATGTTCTCGGAGAAACACTTGGACCAGGTGAAGGACACGTGAATGCGAAGAAAAATGTTAACCTGGCTTCCATTATTGTCTACTGTGCCCAACGTTGTAGGGTTGAATCCTGGTGCATTCAGCTGGCATTTGTTGGTTCTCGATAGCGAGGAAGCCGTGTCAGTAAATTTACTGGCCCGTTGAAGATCCCCTTCGGGACGAAATTCCGGCACCCAAGCATTAGTTAAAAGGGACGTAAAACATTATTCATCATCATCATCATCATCAATTTCCGTTTTCCATCTTGGGCCAGGTTGGAGTAGGCTAAATATCACACCCCTCCACTTTACTCTGTCTGTCCTCCATCCTTCCTCAACTACTGAACTCCACTCCAGTTTCAGATCTCTCATACTGTCCTTCACCAAACCCATCCAGGTCTTTCTCATCCTCTCTTTCCAGTCATCTGTCTCTCCATCACATGTTTCGGCATTTTCTCTACATTCACCCTTTTCACATGTCCATACCATCTCAATATGTTCTACTCCAGCTTATCATTCAGCTTCTGTAAATTCACTTCCTTACGAATGTTTTCATTCCTCGCTCGTCTAATGTGGCAAGGAATGTTGTATCAACTATGCATCTCCTGAAAAGAACTGTTTCTTACACCCCTCCTAACATGCGTAAGCTCTTCGTCCAAACTCTCATTTTTCCAATCATTGATCTGCTGTATACAATCATTTACCAGAAACACAGAACATCAAATTACAAAGAGTCCAGAATGCGTGTGTTCGGTACATTCTGGATGTAAGGCGAGATGAACATATCACACACACCTTACTACGTACAGGTGAAATGGCTGAAACTCCATGAGCGCTGACAGCTATCAGTTGCTATTCTGACACATACAATATTACATACCAAGACCCCGTTATATCTCTACAATGCCTTTACACCAATGCATTCTGTTCATAATCGAGAAAATAGATACACAAAATTAACACGCCAGATTCCTATAAACCGAACCATGAAGTTCAATAAATCTTTTGTTTGCACCGCCTCACGCCTCTTCAACACCTTCGATTTATATAAGTTCGTCAACATTGCAAGCACTGCAGCTCACAAAAGACGTATTTCATCCTGCTTCTTGGAGCAGTATACCTCTCACATCTGATTACTGCATTATGTTAAAATACATTAAATACATTTTTTTAGTTCAAAACATCAGGACAATAACTGGCAATCTGCCTACTTTAATAGCTTTTTAGCCTACTTTCGATTTTTGCAAAAAATGAAAGTAGACTTATGAGATCACTACAGGGCCAAAAATTGTGTGTCTGTGTGTGTGTGTGTGTGTGTGTGTGAGTGTGTGTACTCTGAATGTCTGTCCCCCCCCCCCCCCCCCCATATCAATTCGAACACGGTGAATCCGAATTGAACGAAATTTGGTACAGAGGTAGCACTGGCAAAGGGCACCTCAGTGTCATGTTTTATATCGCCGCCATCTTGACGTAAACGTAATGGCGGCCACCCAAATGTTCAAAGCTTAAATCAAATTACGACCAACCTAGTCATCTGATCTCTACCAAATTTTGTAACATTATACCTTTATGTATAAAGAATCTTTTGGTCAAACTACGAGGTCATCTTCCCAATAATTTGCGGATGGTGGCCATATTTGTGTGCAAATCGATTCCCCCTATCTTTTCAAACACGGTGAAACCAAATTGAACGAAATTTGGCACAGATGTAGCACTAGCAAAGGGCACCTCAGTGTCATGTTGTATGCCACCATCTTGACGCAAACGTAATGGCGGCCACCCAAATGTTCAAAGCTTAAATCAAATTACTACCAACCTATTCATCTGATCTCTACCACATTTTGTAACATTATACCTTTATGTATGTAGAACTTTTTGACCAAACTACTAGGTCATCTGCCCAATAATTTGCGAATGGCGGCCATGTTTGTGTGCAAATCGATTCCCCCTATGTTTTCCAACACGGTGAATCCGAATTGAACGAAATTTGGTACAGAGGTAGCACTGGCAAAGGGCACCTCAGTGTCATGTTTTATATCGCCACCATCTTGACGTAAACGTAATGGCGGCCACCCAAATGTTCAAAGCTTAAATCAAATTACGACCAACCTAGTCATCTGATCTCTACCAAATTTTGTAACATTATACCTTTATGTATAAAGAATCTTTTGGTCAAACTACGAGGTCATCTTCCCAATAATTTGCGGATGGTGGCCATATTTGTGTGCAAATCGATTCCCCCTATCTTTTCAAACACGGTGAAACCAAATTGAACGAAATTTGGCACAGATGTAGCACTAGCAAAGGGCACCTCAGTGTCATGTTGTATGCCACCATCTTGACGCAAACGTAATGGCGGCCACCCAAATGTTCAAAGCTTAAATCAAATTACTACCAACCTATTCATCTGATCTCTACCACATTTTGTAACATTATACCTTTATGTATGTAGAACTTTTTGACCAAACTACTAGGTCATCTGCCCAATAATTTGCGAATGGCGGCCATGTTTGCGTGCAAATCGATTCCCCCTATGTTTTTCAACACGGTGAATCCGAATTGAACGAAATTTGGTACAGAGGTAGCACTGGCAAAGGGCACCTCAGTGTCATGTTTTATATCGCCGCCATCTTGACGTAAACGTAATGGCGGCCACCCAAATGTTCAAAGCTTAAATCAAATGACGACCAACCTATTCATCTGATCTCTACCAAATTTTGTAACATTATACCCTTATGTATGAAGAATATTTTGACCATACTACTAGGTCATCTGCCCAATAATTTGCGGATGTTTGTGTGCAAATCGATTCCCCCTATGTTTTCAAACACGGTGAAACCGAATTGAACGAAATTTGGTACAGAGGTATCACTAGCAGAGGGCACCTCAGTGTAATGTTTTATATCGCTGCCATCTTGACGGAAACGAAATTGCGGCCATCCAAATGTTCAAAGCTTAAAACAAATTACGACCAACCTATTTATCTGATCTCTACCAAATTTTGTAACATTATACCTTTGTGTATGAGAAATCTTTTGACCAAACTTCGAGGTCATCTGCCCAATAATTTGCGGATGGCGGCCATGTATGTGTGCCAATTGATTCCCCCTCTCTATTCAAACACGGTGAAACCGAATTGAACGAAATTTGGTACAGAGGTAGCACTAGCAAAGGGCACCTCATATTCATGTTTAATATCCGTATGACACTTATTTCAACAAGCTACTACAACCAACATTCAGTTATACTCCTGGGAAAGGACAAAGAGTTATAACAATACCCATGCATTTAGGAAAAAGTAGGCTATATGTTCTTTACTGAACATCTTGTTTTGTATATGGTGTTTGTTTTTCGGGCTGATAGTCTGTTTGCACTCTTTTGTATATAATTTTTCCATTCTTCTTCTTCTTTAATCTTATCGGCCAACTAAGGACCACGTTATTTCTACTGGCTTCTCTGGGCTTTGATCTTTGCCCAGTGTTCCTTCATACGTTGCAGGTGTTGCTCTTTTCTTTCTTCCGTCCACATCTTTCCCGTCTTCAACTTCGGTTTTTCTTGAAAACCCTGGTGGTCGTGTAGTTTCTTCCTGAGGGGATTGCGTTCTTGAATATCCTCACAGGTAATTTCCATCTCTTGCAGGTCACTTTCCACCTCTTCGAACCAGGCTGGCTTGGTCTTCTTATTTTTTAAATAGTTAAAGATCCGGTTCGTCAATCGTGTGGGTTTCATTCTAAGCAAGTGGCCATAAAATGCAATCCTCCTTTTCCTCATATTTTTTGTACATCAGAGATCTTCTGGACATGAATATACAGCTCATAGTTATGCCGTCGTCTATATTCACCGTTGTCATTAATCAGGCCAAGAATTTTCCTCAAGATCTTTCTTTCCTTGATCTCCAATTTTTCTACCAGGCCTTTCTTGTTCATGGTGAGGCATTCCGCTGCGTACAGAGCATCTGGTCGTATGACAGTGCAATAATGCCTAAGTTTTGCGTTCAGGGATATTGACGTTTTGTTGTAAACGTCCTTGGTGAGTTGGTACGCCATTTCCATTTTGTTCATGCGTGAAGTGAAGGTTTCTTTCTCACATACGTTGGGTTCTACCCACTCGCCAAGATATTTAAACTTATCTGTCCGTTTGATTTTCCCCTGGTTTACTTTTAGCTCCCTTGGTGCTGGCTTGATGTTAGTTATGAAGTGTGTTTTCTCCAAAGAGATCTGAAGACCAACTTTTGTTGCCTGTACCTGCAGCTGGTTAATTTGTTTTGTGGCCATGTCTAAAGAGTCGGAGAAAATTGCAAGATCATCTGCAATGGCTAGGCAATCAATAGAAAGGTTCATGTTCTTGTAACCCAGTCGTAGTCCATTTTGGACCCCATCGTTCATTTCTTTGCGCCACTCGCGGATGACTTATTCAAGTGCACAGTTGAAGAGCAGGGGTGAAAGCCCATCTCCCTGTCTAACTCCTGTCTTAGTTTCGAAAGAGTCTGAAATTTCTCCTCTTAACTTGACTCTGGAGGTTGTGTTAGCTAAGGTCTGTTGAATGATTGCCCTGGTTTTATTATCCAATCCAAATTCCTTTAGAATTTGAATAACAGCTATTCTATCAATCGAATCATAGGCCTTCTTGAAGTCGACGAAGGTTACCACAAATTTCTTGTTCCTTTGCTTCAGATAGAAAAGGATGGATTTCAGATTCATAATTTGTTCGGCACATGAGCGCTCTTTCCTGAACCCTCCTTGGCACTCTCCTAATTGTGGATCAAGTTGTTGTTCTGCCCTAATCTGCAGAGCTTTTGAAATAATTTTGTAAGTTATTAGTAGGAGGGAAATGCCGCGGCAGTTGTTAACGTCCGTTTTGTCACCTTTCTTATGCAGGGGATGAACCAAGGCAGAAGTCCAGTCACGTGGAAGTTTCTCAGTTTCCCAAATCTCCTTGATAATCTCAGTCAATTTATCAATCATCTTTTCACCAGTATACTTCCACAATTCGGCGATTATCGAGTCCTCACCTGGTGCCTTGTTGTTCTTAAGTGACTGGATAATCTGTTTGATTTCTTCTTTCGTTGGAGGGGATCAATCTGGGTGGACTTGTATGTTGTCTTCAAATGAAAAAGTGGAGTTTGGAGTCTCACAATTTCGCTATAATTTGGCAATTTTCTCTCTCACTGTAAGCTAGTCTCCCATTTGAGTCTTTGAACTGTAGACTCGGAGGATTGTATTTGCTTGGATTGCGTTTGTAGGCTCTGTAGAAGTCCCTTGTGTTGTTCCTCTGAAAGTCTAGCTCAATTTGAGTTAGTTGGCTCTTCTTGTAGGCACGTTTTACATTGAGGATGATTTTTGCAGCGCGTTGTCTCTCGTTCACGAAGTTTTCCCAATTATCTTGCTTCTTTCCCGAGTTCCATTTCTGCCAGGCAAGTTGTATTTGCTTTACCACTGAATCACATGCATTATTCCACAACGCATTTTCCATTATTATTATTATTATTATTATTATTATTATTATTGTCTTTTTGTTACTATAATTGTTAGACTATTATTATTTATATTGTGAATGTAAGTGAAATGTTTTACTTTTATAAAACCTAATTTGATTTTATGTATGGCGCTACTGTAAATGAACTCTTAAGCTCTAGGCGTAGCCGTGAAAATAAAATCAATCAATCAATCAACCTCCCTCTCCTAGTCTTCTGTACCATACTTCTCAGGATTTTCATTTCGGCTGCCTGCATTCTATTTTCATCTCTGCTCGTCATCAGCCAAGTTTCTGATCCATGCGTCATTATTGGTATGTCATAGGTCTTGTACAACACTTCTTTAGTCTTCAGTGGTGTATCTTCTTCCCAAATTTAATTCCAAACCTGATGGTAGAAAACACTCCCACATTGTATTCTCCTGCTGATCTCCATATCCAATCTTGCATTTTCCATCAATTCAATTCCTAATTATTTGAAATACTCTACTAGAGCTTCAATCTGGAGTTCTTATGAGGTCCAGTTGGGTAAGGACGCCATCAAACACGTTTTGAGATTATATCACAACTGGTAAATCCAACCTCTGTGGCATATTACCTTGAGGTTTCGTAAAGATAGCGAAGATTATAGGCTCTATCTTCGTGGCAAAATAATGTTTTATTATAGTATTTTAGCATGTCTGTCAAGCTCCTTGGCTTCGTTAAGTAGACAGTGTCTTTCGAACCACGGTCGTACAGTAGGCTAACCATTAATCATGGGGCTAGCAGCAGAATGCTTTACGCTTCAACGAGTGCATGGCTGTGTTACCTGATGATAGGTTTGAGAACTAGCAGCGTTACCTTAATTAATTCGTAAGAAATCAGTTCCAGGTGAGAAGTGGTACACATACTGCTCCTAGGTATAGCATTATTAAAGCAACCTCCAGGTCTTGTCGAGATTTGACGGCCTCGCCTCATGTAAAGCTACTGTTATCTACATGGATATATTTTAGGACTGGGAATTTATCTTTGGTTTGTGTGGACAACATTCTACTACGATGGTTACCATTACATCAAGTACACCTTCTATCTGAAAAGTTCGGTGAATGGTTCTATATTACGAACGGATTGTTGGCTTACCTAAAACAGCCGTTACTGTCCTTCGAAGTTATCCCCGTGGATGGTTATGCACTTCTGAGAACGACTGAACAAGTCCTGGAAACTCCTGGCATAGTCTTCTTTAGGAATAGCCTTCAGTTTGGGTCGTCAAAATTCTAAATTGAAAGCAAGAGAGAAGCGTGAATTTATGCAACCTGCCTTGCACACCTGATAGACGGGCGGCAGTGAGAAGGGTGAATGTTCCGTGGAATGGAATGGTCCTGAAACCCATCGTCACGGGTGACGAGACCTGGTGCCTGAGGTACGACCTCGAAGGCAAGCATCAAAGTATGGAGTATCGTGGTTCAGGGTCGCCAAAAAGTCCTGAAGCGCCAGAGGTTTTCGGACATTTCTGACATCCAACGTAATGTGATGACTCAACTGAAGGCTATCCCTCAGGAAGACTATGCCAGGACTTGTACAGCCGTTATAAGAAGTGCATAACCATCCACGGGGATTACTTCGAAGGATAGTAACGGCTGTTTCAGGTAAGCCAATAATCCGTTCTTAATATAGACCCATTCACCGAACTTTTCAGACAGAGGGTGTATTTGTCATATAGTTCTCCTATATGGTTACCAACAAGTGTTCGTCATTTAGGCCTTCTATATGGTCACCATGGCAGCTTGTATTCATAACCTAGACCTCCTATATGGTTACTATGGCAGCAAGTATTCATAACCTGGACCTCATGTAGCCTATGGTTACCATTGCAACAAATATTCGTCATCAAGGCAACAAGTGCTCATCATCTAGGCCTCGTATATGGTTGCAAAGGCAGCTAGTGCTCATCATCTAGGCCTCCTGCATGGGTACTAAGACAAAATGTACTCATCATCTAGGCCTCCTATATGGTTATCAATGCAACAAGTACTCATCATCTACGCCTCATATATGGGTACCAAGACAACATGTACTCATCATCTAGGTCTCCTATGGTTACCAAGGTAGCATGTGCTCATCGTCTACGCCTCTTATATGGTTCTCAAAAAGTGCTCATCGACTAGGTCTCCTATATGGTTACCAAGGAAGCAAGTGCTCATCATCTAGTAGGTCTCGTATATGGTTATCAAGGCAACGAGTGCCCATCATCTAGGCCTCCTATATGGTTATCAAGGCAACAAAATGCTCATCGTCTAGGCCTCCTATATTGTTACCAAAGCAACGAGTTCTCATCATCTAGGCCTCCTATATGGTTATCAAGGCAACAAGTGCTCATCATCTAGGCTTAAAATCATATCCATGGTTTGATATTCTCAGAGCTGCGGAGGAACATAAATATTTTCGTTGTTACTATGGCACCATGACCCTATAAGTAGGATGGAAGAATCCCAAACTGAAGAACCCAAATTGGATCTCCTTCGTTTACCCTGTGTCTGATTAACTCAGGGAGATGGTAAGTATGCGTAATGTTGTTCACAGGAAAGCACTCACGATGCCCTTGGGGAATCCAACGTGCTCGATGAGTGAGTATTTTATATTAATCTGTTTTTTGTTATTTTTGAGTTACTTATGTGTTGGGCATGCATTCTTACTCTGGCTCACCCCATCTTCCAAATGCATACCCGTTGCACCCCAAATGAATGAAATGAATTATGAATTTTAAATTATCAATTATAATGAATATATAGTCTACTCCAGTGAAGAAATCGTTTAGTCCAAGTCATTACTTTCTAAGACCTCGTATGTAAATAGATTGATAACGTTTGACGTGGGTGGACACGTTTGGCTCTGACGTTAGAGCTTTGGTCCTTCACCCGTCCAGCCGGGGTTCAAAATCAACAAGAGTTGTATTTTTTGCATGATATTTTTAATACTGTATTTATTGTTTAAGTACAGATACGTTATAAAACTGAGCGTTATGTTGTGCATTTTTGCAATGGGAAAAATATATATCTAATTAAAACAAAGTTCTCCACCGGATCTGCATGAGTGATATCTACTAGCAAACAGTTGAACTATGCATGAGCTAACTACAGCCTACTAGATGCGAGCTGCACTCTGTACCAGCCTTGACATTCCCAGTGTTATTGAACCCATACAGGCGGTGTAATTGGAAATTTCCTCTTGTTGCCGATAGAGCGCACTCGCCCCCCAAGCAAAGGCACGTTTAAAAATTAGATCTGCAGTAGGTTTATTAAATGTGTGATACGTTTAGACCAGCGAAGTTTTGTTTCTGTTTCAATTATTGTAAGTATTCGATGTTAATATACTGAATTCCTACGTTGTTTGGAGTGTTTGCTGATGAAATTGTAAAATGCTGGGGTTAATTATAAACTATGGTTTGAACGCCGCTGATCAAATCCAGTATGTCATACTGTTGTGTGCCATTTTGCACTTCGAATAGGAAGAAAATAGGAGGTGATAAGGACAAAGAGTTATAAGATAACTATGCCCATATCTTTAGGAGAAAGTAGGCTATATGTTCATTCCTGAACATCTTGTTCGTATACTGTATTTATTTTTGTAGAATGATTTTTCACACATGTAAGTAGTGTCGAAAGATGAAAAGCACATTTATGAAGCTGATCGAACTGTGTGAGTGAATGACTCTTATAAATTTCCAGCAAATCCTTTTAAAATATCGCTACAATGGAAATTACCCCCCGCACACTGTGCCATAGATATCTCATTCACCGGCCAGTCCCAAAACGATACTTAGCGCTTAATTTAAAACGTTAGTATGATGAGCTAGCTCAATCTTGGCCCTTGGAACTTAGTGGAGGAGTCAGTGTGACTCTTAGGCTAAAGAGTTTGAAGACCTCTGGTGTATAGGTTCGTGATTACTACTGTACAACATCATCGTTGGGCAGACGGGCACAATATACATGCAGTAAATGTATATTTCAAGTCCTGCGAAATTAGCGATGGCTCCCCTAGAATATCGTCATTTTTAGAGATGCCGAGAATCAATTTGGGGAGCAAATCCCATTACATAGGTGTGTCTCAAAACCTTCATGTATGCAAAGTTTCACTGAATCGAGATACTGACGTTCACGATGTTTCTTTTCGAAAATAGTTGGTTGGTTGGATCCTTAGTTTAAGGGATGCAACAACGTGGTAATGTAGTCCCGTGTACTTTGGGTGTGTGTAGAATCTGTCTGATAACCGGTGTTAATTGTGATGACTGTAGTGTGTGTTATCTGTTTTTAATTCAAGTAAGGACTGCAGACGATAATCTCAAGTAGTTTCTACTTTCGCTACCAAATGCTATCGTCCACGACACCTAGCTGTAAACTTGGCTACTATTAGATGATATCGCAACCAGCGCCTGGGGACGAACGTTGGAACTTAAGAGCATTAATTAAGCCTAACCTACAGGTTTAGCTTCCCACAAGTTTAGTTAGTGGAGGGTTCTTTTACATGCCATAAGTCTATGACATGGGCCCCCTGGCTTTACTTCCCCTTCTAAGGAAGGCATACTGAGGGATTTTTAACGCTTAAAAGAACCGATGACTTTGGCCGGGTTTGAACCCGCGACCTATGGCGTAGAAGCTCAGCATGCTACCAACTAAGCCACCGAAGCTAGCATTCCAGAAAAGTCATCTTAAGTCTTGAGGTGTGTTGCTATAGTAACTCTATCATTACCTGTTCATGGTACACCGCCTTCCTCAATGTGTTCGCGGTCACCTTAACATGAAGCTGAACTAAGTAACCATGGCAAACGTTGTAGCGTAATGTGCATTTAATCTCTGTTTCTCTTGGAGGTTCCTTTGATAGTACTCGCCGATAGATAATGACTGGCAGAATGTGGTACATGTGTGACACTGTTAATCTCTTCGCAGATAATATACCCAACCCCACCACCCGCTGAATCAATCCATAACAATACGATGCAAGTTATTTTAATGACGGTCCTTACAATAAATGTGTTTGCCTTGTTCGAGGCCAGTGCGGTATTTTAGGCTGATAATTGTCTACACTTCTCGAGATAGGAGATTATCATTGCATGGCACAGAGCCTGTCTGTTATTGAAGTGGTGACATGAATTTCTATGTGAGTCTCTGACTTTTCAAGAGAAGTTCATTAAGCTGGAATCCTGTAGTTATACGTGACCGTCAAACTCGCGATTGTAAGTCACGGATCATCCTTTCTATGTGCAATCTGACCACCCAGAAACCACGAAAAGATTCCAAAAGAAACAATCAGACCACACATCAGAAGAATCACTACCACCAACTTAAGATGAAATGCACTCCCACATCAAAAGACTCAAAAACAATAAAGCCTCAGGTGAAGATGATATCACTGCAGAACTACTTGAAAACCTCGGACCCAATGCACTCAGAGAAATTACACTAATCATCCAAGAAATATGGCAAACAGAGAAAATACTTGATGACTGGAAAACAGCACTCATTCTGTGTACCATCTCTATTTAAAAGGAATATACAAACACCAACTATTTTTATATGTCATTTTCACAAAATTATTTTTATATTATCATCAAATTAAATACCACATTCGTTACAGATCTGTTTATAACTATTATATTTTATAAATATCTCATAGAAAAACCCAAGTAAAATATTAATAGAAAGCTTTGCTCGTAATTGCAACAGTATCTTTTCTTTTATAGACCATTGCTGAAGAAGGCCATAATATGGCCGAAGCTTGTACATTGTTTTAATTAATATATATTAATTCAATTTTATTGACAAAGGTGTAATACATTTATTAAATACCCATGGTATTTCATTTAGATTAAACGTCAATAAGGAAGAATAAAGAAGAAGCGATTGGGGCACTATAGATAGGACGCTTGCTGTTTAAGAAGACCGGATTCTTCAAATTCTAGGACGCATCGTAAATTGGAAAAGCAACATGGGGGAAGACATAACGAACCGTATAAAATCTGCAGAGAGGTGCATGTTTGCAATGAATAAACTATTCAACAGTAAACTGTTATCAAGGACATCAACACTCCGTGTTTATAAGACAATTGCACGACCAGTATTAATATATGGGGCAGAGACATGGGCACTGAGCAAGAAGATGGAGAGGAGGAATATTGACCTTTGAAAACATAGTGTTAAGAAAAATCTTCGGGTTGGTGTTAGAGCAGGGAAACTTCAGAAGAAGAAAAAAACAGAAATTCACTCACTGTATAACGAACCGGATGTGGTAGCAGTAATAAGGAGCAGAAGCATAGAATGGCTGGGACATGTACTGAGGAGGGCAGAAGGGATGGTAAACTGAGTGCTAGAAGGAAAGCCACAAGAAAAATGACCCCTTGGTAGATGGCAGGATGGAGTCAGGAAAGACCTGGAGACCCTGGGAGCTAACGAGAATATGGCCGGAGATAGAAAGAAATGGAAGAGGCTAACGAGCGAGACAATGACCCGACTCCAGTTCGTGTGGCTAACTAATTAAGTAAGTAAGTAAGTAAGTAAGTAAGGAAGTTCTTAAATATGATTAAGTTCATAACACTACGTAAGGTAGCTTATGTTTATAACAACATTATTTAGTTAGCGGAAAGTAACAGAATTTTTATCTGACCTGCAGCGAAATTTCGATTTTACTGGGTTGCAACACTGGATTCAAAACATCAGGTCTTCCAAACCGGAAAATTAACTCACATTGCTTTTCCGGTGGGTCTTCGCCAATGGATATTGACTGGCAGAATATGTTCGCACAGTGACACACATCTCTTCACAGATAAGCTAACCTCACCGCTCGCTGGACCAGGCCACGGCAATGCCACGCAAGTTACTTTAATGACGGTCATTTCAATGAAATTGTCTGACTTGTCAGACAGTGCCTTATTTTAGGCCGGTAATAGTCCATCCGCCTCGAGTTTTAGGATACCGTACTGGTCCTGTGCCACGAGGTTTAGCTTATAGAATTCCAATCTTCTAATGGCGTTGTAGTTGTTTCTTTGGGGGGACTGGAAACATTGGTCATCAGCTCCAAGTACCTAGATATGTGTAGATTTTTCTGACAACCTTTGTTATTGTGGTGCCAGTAGTAGGCTAGGAGTAGAAAGGCAGTGGTTGCAATCCGAAGTTAAGGGCCATCCCGGCATTTACCCGAAGTAGTAGTGGAAAACAGGAAAAACTATTTTCTGAATGGCTGAGATGGGAGTCGAACACGCATCCTCAAGAAGCGGAGATGTTGTTGTTGCTTCATTTGAAGGGTTTGGATATCGTGGTCGTCTTGCCCGTGTACTTGGGATGGTGTGGAATTCCCAGCTCCGTTACTATAGCAACCTACTTAGTACCATGGTTGCCATGGTGTCGAGAAATTGATTATGCTAATTCCATATAGAATTCCAACCCCAAAACATATCTATGTTAAGATATTTGAAGCACGTACATCTACAGCAATTATGGTAAATTCAGAATGACCAAATATACTGTAATCTTCTAGGGAACCATATAGCCCAACGGATGTACTGTAAATCCAGAATTACAGATTTGCTCAAATTATAAATACTCAACAAACAAATTTCCACCATTTTTATATTTCAAGATGGCTGTTCATGAAAGGAAATTTTCTTGTCAGATTGTTTGTATAATGCGCAATAACAGTTGCCACTCGATTTATGGATTCATCCAAGATGTTGACAACTCTGCTTTGACCTTCATCTGTTTTGTTTTGAAGGGAGAGCCACTCTCTGCTGTGTGACTGAAAGTAACAGCTTTTAAGGGCAGATGACCTCACTGATCCGTGCCCCTTAAAACAACAATACTTAACTAAAATAACTGCTTAAGATAACAATGAAAATTTGAGGTTATGGTGCTGCAATATATTGTTCACAGGGTGTTGCTAGGGTAGTGTAGCCTTTTCTCACCGTTAATTTCGAAATGTTATATCTACATAGTAAAATACAAAGTCCCCGATTCTTGGATGTAACGGGTAATCTCGAAAACCATTGAATGGATTTTGATACGGTTTTCACCGTTCTGTAAAGGAATTCTCGAAGAAGGTTTCTGTAGAAATATATTCATTTATGACCAAAGGAAAACGAGCAGTAACGACTTCAGTGCATCGCGTCAAAAAATGACCTGCCGTCCGTGCGTCTTTTAAGCTTACGTTGGGTAAACCGTTAAAGATACCAGGTGAAGCCGGGACGGGTTGTTAGTTATACAATATGAATTAATCGTTGATTCCTTATATCATTTAGCGCCGTGCACAGTAAAATCGGATTGTGTTTGGATAATGGAGAGCGGCAAATACATATCGTCACGTAAAGTTGCAGTTGGTAATACTCTGCTGGATGAAGGAAGATTTTTGGAAGAATCATTCATTTTAGATTCCGTATTGACAAGTTTATGATTATCCAGAAAGAATAAAAATTTTCCGCCTAGTCAATACTTTTATAGAAAATTGTCAAAAGTACATAGGGTACATGATTCGAGATTTATTCTGCCTCTTCATTAGCTCAAGCATTGATTGAGTGTGCATTATATTAAAAACATCGACATATTAAAAACACACATAAACGTACTTATGATAAATACTTTGAAAACAGTTTACATGCAAAAAATCTGTATGTGCCATTACAATTTACACATTCTCCTGTGAAATAATGTAAACATTAAAATATTAACACTGATTTTAAAGATTTTACAAAGTTAAAACATAATTTTCAATTTGCTCTTTTTGCTGTATGAGAGCGATCATTTGTGAAAAACTTGATTGTCTTTGTTGTACAACATGAAATTTCTTGATGGTTTAAGGTGAAGTTTATAACATTTGATGGCTGTATACGGTGGTCGAATAGAGCATGGTCCTGGTCGACTTGTGACGGAAAATTTCTGTTACTGGATGCTTAAGACTGTATGTGACCTTGCTTTTACTTGGGCTGAAGAAGAAGAGACAGAGTAGACCTCGAAACATGTACCTTATCTAATTTTGACAATTTTATTTAAAAGTATTTATTAGGCGTAACTTTTTTATTCTTTCTGGATAATGAAAGAATATTAAGTAAAAACAAGTGATTGAGTCTACTAATTTGAACAGATCTGTACTTAAAATATGAAAATATTGACTTAATGTGTTTTGAAATCCAGACCTTCAATTTACAAGAAACTGTTGGGATAAAGCCTCTTGATTGTATACACCAAGTCAGTGTATGAATTATTTCAGAATAATTACACGTGAAGGTGATAATTATACTGTACCATGACGTGTCTATTGTGGTATAAATACTGTATTATGCATAGACCATGCATGCATGACATAACCAGATTGTTTAAGGTGCAGCGAATTTTTAAAGTCATACCTTCTATATGACAGTAATTTACTGTATTAATGAAGGTGCCTTGATAGTAGGTGCCGTGCTTGGGAGTTAATTTACAATAGTAGTTCATACCACGCTTGGAGACATAATGGTTAGTGCATGAGTTATTGTCTGTGCACTGGGATGCAAATACAGTACAATGGGACAGAGAAAAGTGGTTCCATCTTCAAACTTTTCTTACTCAACAACCGAAGACTTGCTTGAACTGTATCCCGAGTTACGGTATAGCCGTGTGCGATAAATCTTTCACCACGACCGCATGGGCAGCTGCAGCAAATCCAAAGATCAGAGGTTCGAAACCCGGCGTGGACAGCGACTGTCCTGAGTGTGGATTCTCCCCGGGATTTTCCTCACTCCCTCCCAGAAAATGTCACGATAATGCCTTATTCAAGTCTCGGGGCACTTTCCGACAGAAATATAGGTTATTATACAAAAGCAGCACATACTCAAGCACACGAGGCTAATGACCAAGGTGTCATAAAATAATTTAACAAGACCATAAATTAAATTGTGGAAAGATTCCCGATATGAAAAGATATCAGATTCTAACTGCAAACAAATGTGAATCTGTTCTATAGAGTTCATGCGTGTTATGTGGCCATTGAAACTAATCCTCCTTTTCCTTATGATGTCTGTTACACTTCCACACTTAGGTCGAGTACGTTGTTGTGCCGTCTCCTGAACTCTCCATTTTCCCTGATTGGTCCCAGTATCTTTCTTATGATTTTTCTTTCTTTAGCCTCTACCTCTTCAATCAAACCTTTCCTATTCAATACAAGGCATTCTGCTGCGTACAGGACTTCTGGACGAATAATTGAACAATAATGTCTAAGCTTGGCATTGAGGGACACTGATCGTTTAATATAAATATTCCTAGTTAGTTGGAATGCCACTCCCATCTTGTTGAGCCTTGATGTGAATGCTTCTTTCTAAGAATTGTTTGGTGTTATCCACTTACCTAAGTACTTAAACTTCTCTGGCCGCTTGCTTATTCCCTACTCTACAATTAACTCTCTGGGGGCCAGCTTGATGTTAGTTATAAAGTCCGTTTTCTCAAAGGAGATCTGGAGGTCTGCTTTTGCTGCTTGGGTTTTGAGTTGGTTGATTTGTTTTGTAGCAGTTTCTAGGGAATCAGAGAAGATCGCAAGATCACCTGCAAAAGCTAAGCAGTCAATTGTGAGATCTATTCTCTTGTAGCCTATTCTGAGTCCATTCTCGGCCCCTTCATTACGCATCTCTTTGCGCCATTCTCGGATAACCTGTTTTAGTGCGCAGTTGAAATGTAGAGGCGACAGTCTGGATTTCGAAGGCATCTGAAATCTTTCCCCTGAATTTCACTCTGGAGGTAGTGTTGGTTAAGGTCTGTTGAATGATTGTTCTCGTCGATCAATAGAATCGAATGCCTTCTTGAAGTCGACAAAGATCACCACAAACTTCATGTTCCTAATCTTATTATTTCATTTTTTGTAACTTATGAGCTGGTTTTCACTAATTTTGACTAGTAGGCTTAGTGATTGTTTTCTTTTTGGATTTTGACTAGTTATGATTTTTGTGTTTTTTGGGACTTTTTGATATTTTTTGACTAACTTAATTTGTATTTTTTTTGTATTTTGGCTAATTTTCATTTTTGTGTGTTTTCTGAATTTTAAGTAGCCTATCATTAATTTCTTCTTTTTTACTTTTTTTTGACAAAGTTTGACTAATTTTGATTGTTTTTCGGGGGTTTGTGGATTTTGTCTAAATTTCATTTCTTGTGTGTTTTATTTAATCATTTATTTATTAATTAATTTATTTATTTATTTATTTATTTATTTATTTATTTATTTATTTATTTATTTATTTATTTATTTATTTATTTATTTATTTATTTATTTATTTATTTATTTATTTATTTTGACTAATTTGCTTTGTATTTTAGGACTGCCAAACACTGGTGGGGATTGCACAATAGGGAGAAGTGGGGGAAGCAGACGTGTATCCCGTTTTCTTTGCGGAGACGAACGCTACCATTTTAGAGTTAAAGTGCTGCCTCACTACCCCGATTTGAATTTCCATTTAAGCTTAATGAAGCATACTCGAACAGCAAAACGGTGCTTAACGTATAAAGTTACCATTCAGCGGAATAAAGCTATCATTCTATCCTTTGAACATTGGCACGCATTCCAAAAAACAAGCTTCATTTCAATTCGTATTTACATTCGAGGTCGTTTTTTATCCAATCCAGTCATGGGAACATATTGAAGAGAATTCATTTCCATGCATGGATTCCGTTGTATAATCTAGCAATTATTCTTAACAAATTTCTGGCAAACACATTTGAGAATGTTTACGTATCCATTTTGATTCAGCAATCTGGGTCACTTTATTTTGCACTTCGTTTGCATCAAGTGCGAGCAGTAATTAAGGGACGGTCGACATAAATTTGAAGAATATTACTCAAGAGTGTACAAGAATAATGGACATATATATTACTTAAAATTGCGTACGTAACGCTTTTTTCAATGAATTAAACGTTAGCCTGGCTTTAGTTCTATACATCCATGAGCAGGGGTATCATCTATTCCAAAACCAAGTCTGGAATACCCCCCGGTCTTTAATTTTGTATATACATTTTAATAAAGTAGATGGTAACGTGGAATACATGCAAACACTACAACAATCTATATATAAAAATCAATGTTACGTGATAGTTTGTCTGTCCCCTAAGCGTTCAAATACCATCCATCCGATTGCAATGAAATGTGGTTGAGTTGTTGTGTGCACTCCAGGGATGGTTTCTGGCTACACATTATTTATGTAACACAAAAGGGTGAGGGACTTAACAGGAACCCTTAAATCCCACAGTAACCCAATTGCATAATCTGTATACTTATCACTAGGGCTCAAATTTTTAGGTGCTAAATATTGGGAAAATATTTATTTTTTATGGTATTAAAAATACCTGAAATATGTGACAAAAAAGTAAAAATATTTAATAATAACTTAGTTTATTAATGTGAATATAAACAATATGCAGTACTCACGAATGCAATTTATGGTGGTTATGTGAAGAACAGCCCAAATTCATCAACATAAACGGGAGGACAGCATCAGGCTTAAGGCCTGGACAAAATGACTTCCTTAAGAGAAGATTAGACTGAAAGGATGGGGCTAAGGAAATGCGGCCTGGTTCTTTCAATACTAGACTGAACATTGAGAGTAAATACAATACTTTTATTTTTATGGTGAAACTTGCAAACACATTAATAAATAAGCCTTAATTAAAAAATTAGTTATGCTGGCCCGCCTGGGGCAATTTCAAATGTTCATTAATTTTATTTAGGTTGGCACAGCCATGTGCTATTATTCAAAAGTTCATTCTGCTTGATGCACACACAAATTTAATATTCTTGCACTTGCTAGCAAACACTTAAAACGAAGATGATTAAGATAATAATAAAAAAGGCACAAACTTATCTTTAGTGGCGATGACTAGAAGCATGCTGACGGAGACTGCCGTGGCCAACACTTGATTTTTTGGTAGTAGAATTTGAGATGTCCAGCATCAGGAAAATAACTTCGCCAGGGCGATCTTCTTCTTCTTCTTCTTCACCAGCGCTGTACATTGTTTAACATCGTTAGGTTTTGATGTTATTTCTTGAATGCCAAATAACATGGCATTTTAGAACTGCGATTTGATGCAGCTTCTTGCGGTTTGAAGTAAAATGTAGAATGCACTTTCTCAGTGCTGAAGCTCTCTGCTGTTGCGTTTCCTGGTAGTTTCAATCATAAATGCAGATTAGGCCCGAAGTTTAGAAGACCCCGGAGAAGGGCGGAAGGCACGAATGCCTCTCGCAAGTTGAAGAAGACCGTAGAAGGTTTGAAGAAGGAATGCTGATGGAGAGCAAAACGCCGCCACTTAAATAATAACATCATAGAAACGTCTGGAAGCCAGGCTGGCGGGCGATGATTGGCCAGGGCAAGCTGTGACGTCAGTCATACAGGAAGGCAGCAAGCAAGTCGACACCCTTTTCAGTACGCGAGCGTATGCTGGAGGCGCATGACCTTAAACATGCTGAGGTAAGAGTCTTAGATATATATAGAGAGAGAGTAAACACTAGTAATAAACATTATAATGTTAACAGAAATGAATAAGTACATATGTTTTCGTTCGGTGGTCTCAAAAGCATTTAACTGACAAATGCGGCACGAAAGAAAAACGCACTATAAACATCACGAAAGTGATCATGCTCCGAGACCCCCGAAAGAGAACAATCAAAGAATCAGTTACAAAAACGTGAACAACAATAAAGAAGATGACACTAAGCCTCAACAGGCAAGATAGCAACCATAGAAATTGGTCTAGTATAGACACCCTTACTAGTGAGAACATCTACAACTCTCACATGATTATCACGACCCAAATGGCAGTGAGTTACCCTACCAATATTCCATACGAGAGGGGGACTTGGATCTCGCAAAAGAACCATATCTCCCACTCGCACATCAGGCTGGGAAAGCCGCCACTTCTCTCTTCTGTTAAGTGAGCCGAGATACTCCAGCTTCCAACGGCGCCAAAAGGAGTTTCGCAAAGAGTCTAACTTTCTCCAGAAAATAGGCAACCTGAGATCACAGCGTCGACTCAGCAAAGGAGGCGTAGAAGCTAAAGAACAGCCTATTAAAAATGGTCAGGTGTTAACGGAAGAAGATCTTTAGGATCGTTAGACAAAGGCGTGAGCGGCCTAGAATTTACGATACCCTCAACCTGAATAATTAAGGAATTAAATTCCTCATAGGAAAGGATGGCTGAACCAAGGGTTTTCTTCAGCTGTCTCTTCGTGAGCTTTATGCAAGATTCCCAACGACCACCATGATGGGGGGCGTAAGGGGGAGTGAAATGCCATTTGAATCCCTTAGCATGAGAAAAATTAGAAAACTGTTCCTTAGCAGAAGGAGAGGTAAGTGCAGTTTTCCAAAGATCAAAAGTACTAACAAAAATTTTTGCGTTATCTGAGAAAACCTCAGAAGGAACACCCCTTCTAGAGGCAAATCTAGAAAAGGCTGCTATAAAATAAGGAGTAGAAGCACTTGTAACCAACTCAAGGTGAATGGCTCCTGTCACCATGCACACAAATAAAGAAATATAAAGTTTACCTAACAACTTTCGCTTAGATAAAGGGGAATTAACTTGATAGACATAAGGACAGGCATAATCGATACCCGTCAGGGCGAAAGGCTTACTAGGTTCGGAACGAAAATATGGCAAGTTTCCCATAATTTGCGTGATTGGCGGGGGCTTGGATTTGAAACAAGGTACACATTTCCGAATAACAGAAGAAACTTCATGAACACCGTTAATGAGCCAATATTGCTCGCGAATTAAACAAAGCAAAGTGCGGGTGCCAGCCTGCAAATTCTGATAATGAAATTTCTTTACGATGAGAGTAGTAATAGGATGTCTAGAAGGAAGAATAATGGGATGTTTTTTCTCATCTGAGTAACTAGAATTTTCTAGCCTGCCCCCCACTCTTATTAATCCATCTTGGTCCAAAAAAGGGGTGAGAGGTAACAGCCTACTAGACTTTGGTAAAGCTTTTTTGCTTAAAAGCGTCTGATACTCAAGAAAGAATACTTCTTGTTGCATAAGAAACAAGATTCTACGAGTAGCAAATTCCAATTCCATTTTAGTGAGAAAGGGTTGCGGCTTCACAGGCTCATCAAGAACAAGAAATTTCCATCGAAATAAATATGCTACCACCCGAATTAATTTATTAAATGAAGAGTAACGCTGAAAAAGACTAGTAGCAATAGAAGTTAGAAAGAGGGAAGCGGTAACAATGCGAGCATCAGGGACATCTTCTGCGAGCGGATTAGATGAACGAGGCCAACAAGAAAAATCCTGACTGAGCCACGCCGGACCATTCCAGTATAGTTTAAGAGAAATTAATTTCTTGGGCAAACAGCCACGTGAAATTATATCAGCGGGGTTTTCTTTCCCCGGAACATGATTCCATTGGTCAAAATGAGACAACTCTTGTATTTTAGAAACGCGATTAGCCACAAAAGTGGTCCAATGCGAAGAAGGTTTTGAAAGCCAAGCTAACACGATGGAAGAATCACTCCAAAACCATGTGGTCGAAAATTTCAAATTTAAACTGATTTTTAATTTGCTGTCTAATTCCACAGCCATTACAGCAGAACATAATTCCAATCTAGGCAAAGATATGGATTTGAGTGGGGCTACCTTTGATTTTGCACAAATTAAATTGGAAAATCCGGGTAAAGTATTGGAAGGGTGGCCTACTAAGTAGGCGCAGCAACCGTATGCCTTTTCAGAACTATCTGCAAATACGTGCAAATCGAAATACTGACATGAAATGTCGGAAATTAAAGTGCGAGGAATAGAAATTTGAGAAAGATCTAACAAACTCTTGCGGTATTTCAACCACTCATCCAAAAGGGGGGAGGGTACCTTTTCATCCCAACCAATTTTCAATAACCAAAGTTTTTGCAAGAAAATTTTTGCAGTAATAACCACCGGAGCAATGTACTGCAATGGATCAAAAACTCTTGCTATTTCCGATAATAATTGCCTTTTTGTTCGAGGGTGAAACTCAGATAAGTGTACCTGATAGGAAAAGGTATCTGAAGAAGGAGACCAAAAAACACCCAAGGCTTTAATAGCTGATTCCTCAGTAGGAAGCGCAACACATTTGTCAACAGGAGTTACTTGTGAAAAGTTAGATAAAAATTCGGTTGAGTTCGAGTTCCACTTATGAAGGGTAAACCCACCACCGGAAAGAAGAGAGTTTAAATCCTCACAAACAAGAAGTGCGTCAGAGATACTAGGAAAGGAATACAGAAAATCATCTACATAAAATGCAGTTTTCAAAACTTCAGAAGCTAGAGGATGAAAAAGATGACCATCTTGTTCGGCCAACATGTGAAGAGATCGTATTGCGAGAAAAGCAGACGGCTTAAGACCGTATGTCACTGTTCTTAAACGAAATATTTTTATAGGTTTTGCATTGTCGTCTCGCCACAAAATTCTTTGCAAATCACGTTGTTCTGAATTTACTAGAATTTGCCTATACATTTGCTTCATGTCAGCAAGAACAGCAATGGGGAATAGACGAAAGTTAAGTAAAACTGAAGTAAGATCTGTCTGAATAGCGGGTCCAGAATGCAGAGTGTCATTGAGAGAAACACCATTAGCATCTGGAGATGACCCATTAAAAACCACTCTTATCTGTTCTCGGGTGGAAGAATTTTTCCAAACCGGATGATGATTAAGATATACTATTTCTTTAGGAGAATTACTAATTTCTTCAGATTTTGGAATTACTTCCATGTGATTCGCTGATTCGTATTCTTCTATGAAGGAAGTATACTGAGTTTTTAAGAGAGCATCTTTTTTAAAGCGATTTTCAATTGCGAATAAAGCTTTGAGAGCTCTGGAATGTGATTCTGTAATAACAGGGGGGTTAAAATGCGAGGAAGAGTAACCACGAATCTGCCTTCAGTAGTGCGAACAGTGGTTTCTACGTAGTGTGTTTCACAGATCTCATTATTGAGAGAATGAGGTGAGGTGACTTGAATATCCTCAATGTCCCAGAACTTAATTAATTCTTGATTTAAATCAGCACCAACAAAATAACAATGAGATTTTTGTTGAACGGGGTTGCGGTATATTTGGCCAGTGGCAATCCAACCAAAATCAGTTCTACGAAAGAAAACATCACGGGCAACTTTAACCTTATCCGGATGTAAACATTGCCAAAAAATGCTGGCACTTAAAAGAATTTCTACAGATGAAGCTCTGTTGAAATTCGGATCTGCAAGTTGCAAATGATGCGTAATATTCCAACCCTGGACTTGAAAAGAAGTAATGGGGGTGTCATTACCTATGGAATTTATAATTAAAAAATCTAAATTTAAATGAATGCCAAGATTATTGGAATCTTGCACATCCACTTTAGCATAACTCAGAGATTGCGATTTGGAACCATTAATTCCTGTAACTTCTATAGAAGTAGGGCATATTTGTAGACCTAACTTGCGAACTAGCGATTCACTGATAAAATTGTTAGTTGCAGCATTATCTAACAATCCCCTTACAGAAACCCATTTTCCGTGAACATTCTTCACTAGAATTTGGACAGTGGACAATAAAACTTGAGTTTTACTGAACGAAACAGAGCTTTGAGTAAAAGACTGAGCGTTATTAGGCAAAGTCTCAGAATTAGATTTAGCGGATGAACTATTGGTTGCTGATGACCGCAATATTTCATGCCTATGCAGGAGAGTATGATGCTTTGCTTTGCAGTGAAAACATAACCGTTCAGAACGACAATTGCTTATCATATGTGTCGCTGATAGACAATTAAAGCAGTGCTTGTGGGTGGTAATTAATTTGCGTCTTTCATCCACAGATAAAGATTTGAATTGAGCGCATTGGTACAAGTTATGTGGTTGTTGACACAAAACACAAGCTTGTACTTGATTGGAAAACCGAATATTGGTAGAAAAGGCATGTGACCTTAGTACTCTCTGAGTGGGGCTGATGACTTTACTATTAGAAGGAGGTTTGAAGGTGGAGCTACTCTTTTGACTGGCTACAGCAGAGAGAATTTGGCATTTCGCCTTTAAGAATTTAATAATAGCTTCATAGGTACACAATGAATGTTGCGACAGATCTGCTTCCCAATCTTTTAAAGTTTTAGTGTCTAATTTAACAGAAATAAGATGAATCAAAAATAGATCCCAATGGTCAACTGGTTGGTCCAAATTTGCAAGCGCACGAATATGAAGTTCTGCAGCATCGATCAGATTACGAAGCGAGGCAAGATTATCAGCTTGAACAATAGGTAAATTGAATAAACCCTGTATGTGACGTTGAGTTTTTAAACGAGTGTTCCCAAACCGATCTCTGAGAAGTGCCAAAGCTACTTCATAATTTTCATTTGTCAACGTAAGCTCTTGGATGAATTTAAGTGCGTTGCCTTGCAAGGACAAACGCAAATAATGAAACTTCTGTATTGAAGGAAGAGAATCGTTTTCGTGAATCAATGAATTGAATAATTCAAAAAATGGTTCCCATGTAGCTTCATCTCCGGTAAATTTAGGTAATTCTATTTTCGGTAATATAACACGGGAAGGAAAAGAAGAAGATTCTGAAGGAGTTTTCTCCTGCTTTTCCTGCAATGTTAAACTTCTTAAAAGCTGCTTCGCGTCTGCGAACCCCTTATAATATAAATTTTCAACCTCACAGCGGTCACTTTGCTGGTCGGGATCCTTGGTCTCAATATTACTTTGGATCTCATCATATTTCTCAAAGGCCTGTTCATAACCTTTCAGTCTTTGAGAAATTATGTCACTATTACGTTCTTTTTCCGGGAGCTCATCTAGAAAAGTGCGAAAACGCGTTAACTTGCCATTGACAGAAGCTCTAGCATTAATGAGTTTCTCGTCAATCGGCATTATGAAAGTTTGTTGTGTACTCACGACTATACTGTGAGCTGGTACACCTTGCTTCGGAAGAAGTTGACAGTCTGCCAGAAAAGAGAGTGCGGCTTCCCCTGCAGTGAAATACGGGCCTGCTGTTTGTCTCCCTTCTCAGTGCCAACCATATACACTCGAGCTGAAACTTTCGAAGTAGATTAGAAAACACAATTTTTAAAATATTAACACACTCAATGTTCAGTATGGCATTTAAATTTTGAATTAGTTCCAACATTAAGAAATTTGAAGATTTGGTTAAACAGAATGTTTACAAGCATCCCGGTTATAGGCACCAAAATGGTTATGTGAAGAACAGCCCAAATTCATCAACATAAACGGCAGGACAGCATCAGGCTTAAGGCCTGGACAAAATAACTTCCTTAAGAGAAGATTAGACTGAAAGGATTGGGCTAAGGAAATGCGGCCTGGTTCTTTCAATACTAGACTGAACATTGAGAGTAAATACAATACTTTTATTTTTATGGTGAAACTTGCAAACACATTAATAAATAAGCCTTAATTTAAAAATTAGTTATGCTGGCCCGCCTGGGGCAATTTCAAATGTTCATTAATTTTATTTAGGTTGGCACAGCCATGTGCTATTATTCAAAAGTTCATTCTGCTTGATGCACACACAAATTTAATATTCTTGCACTTGCTAGCAAACACTTAAAACGAAGATGATTAAGATAATAATAAAAAAGGCACAAACTTATCTTTAGTGGCGATGACTAGGAGCATGCTGACGGAGACTGCCGTGGCCAACACTTGATTTTTTGGTAGTAGAATTTGAGATGTCCAGCATCAGGAAAATAACTTCGCCAGGGCGATCTTCTTCTTCTTCTTCTTCACCAGCGCTGTACATTGTTTAACATCGTTAGGTTTTGATGTTCTTTCTTGAATGCCAAATAACATGGCATTTTAGAACTGCGATTTGATGCAGCTTCTTGCGGTTTGAAGTAAAATGTAGAATGCCCTTTCTCAGTGCTGAAGCTCTCTGCTGTTGCGTTTCCTGGTAGTTTCAATCATAAATGCAGATTAGGCCCGAAGTTTAGAAGGCCCCGGAGAAGGGCGGAAGGCACGAATGCCTCTCGCAAGTTCAAGAAGACCGTAGAAGGTTTGAAGAAGGAATGCTGATGGAGAGCAAAACGCCGCCACTTAAATAATAACATCATAGAAACGTCTGGAAGCCAGGCTGGCGGGCGATGATTGGCCAGGGCAAGCTGTGACGTCAGTCATACAGGAAGGCAGCAAGCAAGTCGACACCCTTTTCAGTATGCGAGCGTATGCTGGAGGCGCATGACCTTAAACATGCTGAGGTAAGCGTCTTAGATATATATATAGAGAGAGTAAACACTAGTAATAAACATTATAATGTTAACAGAAATGAATAAGTACATATGTTTTCGTTCGGTGGTCTCAAAAGCATTTAACTGACAAATGCGGCACGAAAGAAAAACGCACTATAAACATCACGAAAGTGATCATATGGTATGCCTCACTGACTACTATAATAATAATATCGTCTGGCCTCGGGTTCCTGGTGCAAGCTTTGTTAATTGACACCCAGAGGGTAGCTTGCATGTCGAATTTCGTCGTTCCTTTGAACGCTATGAAAGTCAAGGAGGTTAGATATCTAAACTCCTTGACACTACAGCGCTTTCAAGTAGAGAATGCAGGAACTTTGTGTTGGCGGAAAATCCCGAGATTAATTTTGCCATTGAACACGGCCTACTGAATTCAAATGGGTTCTTTAACATGCCAACAACGTATGACTTGAGTGTCGAGATTTTTGTCGCCTTTCAAAAATCCCTTCCCATGGTCAGGGGCGAACCTGTAATCTTGGGGTTGGTAGTCTGACATCATAACCACTCACCCACCGTGGCACTACTGACGAATTATAATAAACAACGAGATAAATCTTCAGGTTGTCCATCACAAATGACCGAGGATTACCGCGAATCAGCGGCAATATATTTCTTGCCCTTGAGGTGTTGTGTAACTTGAGATCGCTGTTCGGTCTTGATTGCTTTCCCACATGGTTGGCAGAACAGAACGACCCCATCAGAAGTAAAATTATCTTTAAATTCTGCAACATACTGCTGCAGACGATAACTTGTAGTTGCTTTTACTTTAGGCATCATAGAACTGCCTTACATTTCACATCACAGTGCCAGAAATGAATTGAATGTGACACTGGTTCCAGGTAGCGGGGGGAAGGGGGTGGGGGTGGGGGTTGAGGGGGATGGAGAAGGGTGCAATATGATTATTGTCAAGGAAATCCCTGGCTTCCATAGTGAGTGGCACGGGGTGACAAGTTAAGAATAACACAGTTGCAAGCTGGCATACGCTCTGCCTGAAGTTTAGATGGCTCACAGGTTCTTCCCCGTTGTAGTAACACAGAACAAATATGCAATAAACTGAAAGATGTAGCATACCGATTTTTAGCCTACTTTTCACATTTTGCAAAAATGAGGAAAAAGTAGACTTATGAGATCGGGAAAATGTGTGTCTGTCTGTCCTTCTGTCTGTCTGTCTGGCTGGCTGGCTGGCTGTATGTGTGTCCCCCCTTATCAACTCCTAAACGGCTGCAGCAATCGAAACAAAATTTGGTAGGAGTAAAGATCTATACCTGAATATCTCGCGGCCATATTTGAAAATGATGTCAGTGCTACCAACTGCAGAAAAATCGCAATTGAAATTTGAGCTCCATGTTGGATATCTTGGAAGGTATGAATGGGAGCTATTTCAAAATTGGCACACGTATAGATAATAATATTGCAGTTTAATTTCCAGGAGGCCACACATGGCAGTGATGCCAAAATGATTATAAGCCTGCTGATAGGTACAAATTTTAAATGCATATAACTTCTACACTATCAATTGGATTTCAACAAAATTTCGTATTTGGTATGTGTACATAAACAGATATGACTGAGCGTATTCTTATGAGCCACCAGGGCTGCCAACTGTTAATAAATGCTCTCATTGTTTTTATCCAAATACCTATATTGTGCCCTTGCAGCAAGAAATATGCAAATCACAGTATGCCAGCATTGCTCAATTCGGGATTTTTCGGGGCTGCGGTAAGTTTTCCCAATCTGTGACTTACATATTTTGGATTAAATAGAGGATACACTTGCAAAAATAACAACAAAATCAACTCCTATTTTAACACATTTAATTAATCAAAAATTATGGCGCTACAAACAAATAAACACATAAACTACTGACCAATATCATTCTACTTGTCCAAAGTGAACAAGGAATAGCATAAAAATAAAACAAATATTAGATTAAAACACATGGTTTTCTTTAAAACCAACAATTCACGATTATTTTCACTTCCATAAAGTACTTATCTTAAAGTTCCAAATAACTACGAGCTTCTTTGGCTCGATACTTTCCCATAATAATGGTGTCATATTTTTGTACACCTCAAGAATTATTTTTATCTTTTCTTATCATCAAAACAAATATATAATTACATTTAAAATTACATGTTAATTATTCACTTCAATATTTGGGCATATCACATGTTCTCCATATTTACTATCTCTCTCAAGTTTTGCAAATTCACTACGGTGATCGGGAAAACTATTTGTGTACTCCAGAGTTATAAAGATTACTTGACAAAGTCAAAAACTATGATCACTCCCGAAACCTAGTTATCTTCACAAAACTCGTGGATTCCTATTTTCCATCCAATATTACAATAGGGATTTTATTTAACTCATTTGTCTTATAAGACCATTATCACATAAGAAAACTACGATCTGAATTGGCAAGCGATAATATCAATCTACAAGGACCTCGGTTCAACGCCCGGGGCATTAACAACTTTAAACACTCACGGTGTATTTAACACATCTTACAAGACGGTTTTTACCCACCCTCGCTCGATGAGGGTCAGGCCATTATACTCGGGCGTGATTTATGACAAGGAAAGCGACTCTCTGCCTAACCTACGGTGGCAGCTCTCTTCAATGCTTTAAAACAAACCTTCACATTATTCTCAGTTCTGTGGAGAGACCTGGCTTTTACTTCACTTATCTCCATTCAACAATATTCTTTGGCTCATAAACCACATTCGTAACCTTGGCATTTATTAATTATGAGAGGGTCCTCATTGATTAGGAAGATTAATACACATTCTACGACGAATAATTAGGGGCTTTAATAACAAAAGGATTCTAGGTTCGAATCTCTTAACATGACTCGGGAACATTTCCACATCAGAGGACTTATACAAAACGCGATTTAGGGTCAAGCCGTAGCTTACAGGACCTACGCTCAATAATACCATACATTAGCTCCCTTTTAAATAATACACACATGGCCTCGTGATCCACGTCACAATTTAGAGGACTTACAACATATCTCAATTCACTGCAATCAACTACCCTCCATAAGTAATTTACCAAGTACTTTAACTTTTACGCGTTCCTAGCGTGACTTTTTATTTAATTGCGTTCCATTACGCTATACATTACTTTACGGCCGAATGTCTTCCAAAGAACTGATAAATTTCATAGTAACAATTGATACATATCTTAATTCTTATATTAATCTTTTCCGTTGACAATAAATCGCTCCCTTTTTAAGAACACGCATTCACATCATGTCTTATACATTTGTTAAGGCTTCAACGCTCTATATTTTTATATCATTCAATTTAATCTTTATTTAGATTTCTTTACCTTGTTATTCACATCATGTTTTCATTCCTTACAAAAGCTCAAAAGCTATTTCTTTCATATAATTCAAATTTACCTTTATGTAAATATCTTTGTTATAATTATTATTATCACGCTTGCTTTTATAACATTCATTAAATACTGACATTTTATTCCATGCATTTCCTCTACAGGATTTATTATTTCACATAATTATTTATTATTTCTTAAAACTTTATTTTCGTTCAGATCGCGTTCTTATTTAGTTATTATTCATTTAAAAACATCCCTTCTACTCAAAACTCCGGTGGAATTGTACACAAAATTTTTCCCGACACCAAAACATAATGAAAATCTTTACTTACATGTTTAAGGTCGCTTTCTGACCTTTATTCTCGTTTGATGTGACATTTTGGCCCACCTTCTTGACCTACTCCATATTGTACAATCTCATCTTATGTACAGAAATTTCTTGACACATATTCACTATATTTAACACTGACAACATTTTTTTTATACACTGGTGTATCCGTTTTGAACACACATTAAA
Organism: Meconema thalassinum; assembly: GCA_946902985.2. Classification (NCBI taxonomy): domain Eukaryota; kingdom Metazoa; phylum Arthropoda; class Insecta; order Orthoptera; family Tettigoniidae; genus Meconema; species Meconema thalassinum. The sequence goes on from OX336388.2 coordinate 614,186,219, forward strand.
ACACTAAAAAATATTACTCTGGTACATATTATAACACATATCACTGTGCATAAAACGCTATCACTTTACCTAAAACACTTAAAATGATACTCTTATTTCTTTTCTTACAATATTTACACTTCACTCCTATCACACGGGTGTATCTCAACGATTTTTACAATTTCTGTCGGCTGTTGATGATCCCTGATGTGAATCCTATCGACCTGCATTGGACGTGTAATTTTACTCGTTCAAAGTTTCTCTCTCCTACAATGGAAACTACTGGTTTCAGTCTCTCAAAACCGCTTCTATTGTCTATTACTCGGCTTTACTTTATCTGCTTTAACTAGGCGATAAATGTATTTTCTTTGCCGTCACCTTTATTTATATATGGTGGTCTATCGCACCCTATAGTTTCTATATCTTGGCCTCCCTTCGAGGACCGTATACTGTCTATCGTACCCTATAGTTTCTATATCTTGGCCTCCCTTCGAGGACCGTATACTGTCTATCGTATATTTTTGACGTTTTCTCACTAGAGTACGCTTTCCCTCTGGTTTCGAAACTAAGTTACTAAGTTCCTTTCGCTTGAACTTCTATCTCTCGCGATCGTAATTACTGTAAAGTTCCTTTACAGGACTTAATGTCTTTAACAATGTCTTTACTAAACGTAACGCCGTTTATTTGTTGGAGTTCTTATAACTTCGTAACTGTATTGAACTAGTGTTCTTCTGGAACTCGAAGTTCCCTACTAATCGCTGTATCTTACTTTGGCGATATTGCTTTAAAGTCCGTATATTTAATGTTCTTTATAATTTAGGACTCTTCAAAGTCTTGAACTGCTAACCCTCAGCGTAGCGTACTTATATCGTAACTGGTTTACACTCGGTGAACTTGTAGCATAGCCTCCCACAGGCTCTGGATCGATGTCTAATACAGCTTAACGTCCCCCTCACGGGCTCTTAAATACTGCGTATACGATGTGGTGCAGCACTTCCGCTCACGGAATGCTCGTAGACTGAATGATTATGATGCTCCAGCGTAACGCCCCCCCTGGACGGACTAATACTGCATGTACTGATACAGCGTGACGTTCCCCTCACGGGCTCTCGTAGACTGCATGATTGGCTTGGTGAGGCCAGGAGTTTTATACCTTTCAGTCACAAAAAGATAAAACTCTAGTCCTTTTCGTGACCAACTTTTGAACTAATTGTCGCACAATTATAAAAATCGTATCTCCAGACAGCTCGTCTTCCAAACGTAAAATAATCTTCCTGTGCATGGAAATCGATCGTGCATTTCCGAGATATTAATTAATTTCTCGTCCTCAACTGTGTGGGTGGTGCTGTTCTTTTTTTATTCTCCCACTCCTTGGGTCTCGGTGAACCCCCAATGACGTCTACTTGCGTTTGCAGTTTTTTCCTGTGCAATTTTTACAAGGTTTATCTTTACACAAAAATCTCTAATCCAAAATGATTCACCGTACTGTATCTGTTTACTTATTTTTATACTCGTAAACGGGTTAAATTTAATTATTCCTGTTCTGACTCAGCAGCGAGGTTGCCATATTCCTGCAACGTAAGAGCAATTTCCGAGTCCAGCTTCTTCGTCTTACAGTCAAAACTTTCCACTCGTTCTAATAATATCCATGACTGGCTCCTTATAAATGTCAAGAGGCATGAGCTCATCTAAGGAACACCTGGCCCTAGCGCTTGCACAATGTTAAGCTATAATCCTGGCTTGAATACTCTCTCCGTTCCCTTAGAAACTGTATGATTCTTTCATTCTTTTCTCAAAGTACATGGATTCGACTCCCTTTGAGGCCTATGGTACATGGGTTCAATATATCAGAAAGTATGCAAGCCGACAGCTTTAAACTATGCACGCGTATAGTACCGGTACCTGACATTCTATATTAATTTGGAGTAACTTATATTCGTCATTGCTACCAACATGATTCTAAGCCTGCTGAGAGGTCCAACTTTAAATACATGTAACTTCTATACTATCATTTGGATTTCTACCAAATTTCGTGTGTGCTATGTGCACCATAACAAATATGACTTTGCCGATTCTCGAGAGTAACCAGGGCTGCCAACTGTCAATAAATACTGTCTCTATTTTTGTTACCCTAATATCAATATATCAGAAAGTATGCAAGCCAATAGGTCTAAACTTTGCACACGTATAGTACCTGGCATTCTAGATAAATTTGGAGTAACTAATATAGGCCTACGCCAGTGCTGCCAATATGATTCTAAGCCTGCTGATAGGTCCAATTTTAAAATGCGTGTAACTTCTCTACTAACTAATGGATTTCATTCAAAATTGACACAACAATAGATCATATTATTTCAGATTATTTCTGACCAATACATGTATGTCATTGTTGCCAACATGATTTTACACGCACTGTTAGATCCAATGTTTAACTGCATGTAACGTCCATGCTATCCATTGGACTTCAACCAAATTTTGTATTCTGTACCTTAAGAGATGGAACTAAGAATATATTCAGTCACCAGGGCTGCCATCTGTAGTTCTCTATTAGGCTACATTATGCCAAGTATACAGTATTTCGAACTAATTAGAAATTTCGATATTACCAACTTAATTTCTTCATTATTCTAGATAGATCCATATAGATTAATCATTGGCATGAATCTTAAATTTTAAGAAAAGTAGGCTCTTTAGTTCGTCACTGAACTTCTTGTTAAAATATGTAAATATTATGTCTTTTTATGTGCTAATAAGTGAAAAACAGGAATTTGTGTATTTATAGAAAAATTGCTTAAAATATGTATTTACATAAAAAAAAATATTTACCTAAACATCCGAGCCCTACTTGTCACACCGCAACGCCAGGTGTGAGAATTTCTTGCTGATTCATCGCGAGGTGACATGAGGAGACTGTCAGCAGTCCGCCGTGTTATATGGTATCGCTGTCTATTCCATTATAGCTCACGCTACGGTTTTTGGCCGGAGGTTCATTAATATTATCTTCCTATCTGTCTTTTATTGACATTGCAACACACGCCGCAATTAGCTAGTTCAGAATAAAAACAGTACATTTCCTTGTTTCTTGTTGTTTTGAATTCTCTTGGTACACAATCCTTCATTCAGACTACTTTGCCAGCAGAACCAACTGATTCTCCTTCACTCTTTTTTGAAAAGCAGTACTGTACTTGTATTCGTCGACTATAAAGTGCACTGATTCCGGCTAAAAATCATTACACTAATCTACGAAAGAAACTACTCTTAAATATGGGAAATGGTTATGCTATGTAACTTAACTCGGTATAATTGTACTGTACTAGTGTGGTATCTCAAGGATGTGTTGGGATGTTGGCAGGTGGGTTTCATCAAGTCACGTTAGCCATAGCATAAACCCAATTTTACAGGCAAAATACTAAAACAATAATTCCATATGAAATAGAACGGGAAGAATCATCCGTATTTATTCAGTACGCGGTGATGACGATAATAATTCCCCTGCCTAAATAGCAGTTCCTAAAATGCTTGTTAATGATAGTCATTTAACGTTCGTTGTTAAATCACGGTTAACATTCTCTATGTTAAATTAGATTAATTTAATGTATCTTGTATAATAAACCTGGGTTTATTGATCCAATTAAGATTGTAATAACAAACAATTAAACATAGCCTACAATTACCAGATCTTTCAAGGAGGACAGGAGTTAACTACGAAACGTACAACTTAGAGATTAATATAAGCGAATTCGAAAAGAGATTTTTTTTCTATGTATTATTTCTCGCAGTGGTGGATCCAGGCCTTGCGGGGCCCTGGGCGATATGATATTGTGGGGCCCACAACAGTAGGAAATTTAAAAAATACCAAATCAAATGGAAAATAGTTGGGTAATAATAATAAAATAAGGAATAGTTACAATAATCTGAATACACTACAGTACATTTTTAGCCTACTTTCGATTTTTGCAAAAAATGAAAGTAGACTTATGAGATCAACACAGGGCGAAAAAAGTGTGTCTGTCTGTGTGTGTGTATGTGTGTGTGTGAGTCTGTGTGTGTGTCTGTGTGTGTGTGTCTGTGTGTGTGAGTGTGTGTACTCTGAATGTCTGTCCCCCCCTATCAATTCGAACACGGTGAATGCGAATTGAACGAAATTTCGTACAAAGGTAGCACTAGCAAAGGACACCTCAGTGTCATATTTTATATCGCCGCCATCTTGACGGAAACGTAATGGCGGCCACACAAATGTTCAAAGCTTAAATCAAATTACGACTAACCTAATCATCCGATCTCTACCAAATTTTGCAACAACATACCTTTATGGGGGGAGCATCCTTTGACCAAACCAATAGGCCATAAGCGTAATAGTTTGCGGATGGCGGCCATCTTTGTGTGAAAATCGATTCCCCCTATTAATTCGAACACGGTGCAACCGAATGGAACGAAATTTGGTATAGAGGTAGTACTAACAAAAGGCACCTCAGTGTCATGTTTTATATCGCCGCCATCTTGACGGAAACGTAATGGTGGCCACACAAATGTTCAAAGCTTAAATCAAATTACGACTAACCTAATCATCCGATCTCTACCAAATTTTGCAACAACATACCTTTATAGGGGGAGCATCCTTTGACCAAACTAATAGGTCATCAGCGTAATAGTTTGCGGATGGCGGCCATCTTTGTGTGAAAATCGATTCCCCCTATTAATTCAAACACGGTGCAACCGAATGGAACGAAATTGGGTACAGAGGTAGTACTAACAAAAGGCACCTCAGTGTCATGTTTTATATTGCCGCCATCTTGACGGAAACGTAATGGCGGCCACATAAATGTTCAAAGCTTAAATCAAATTACGATTAACCTAATCATCCGATCTCTACCAAATTTTGCAACAACATACCTTTTTAGAGGAAGCATCCTTTGACCAAATGACTAGGTCATTAGCCTAATAGTTTGCAGATGGCGGCCATCTTTGTGTGAAAATCAATTCCCCCTATTAATTCAAACACGGTGAAACTGAATGGAACGCAATTTGGTACAGAGGTAGCACTAGCAAAGGGCATCCCAGTGTCATGTTTCATATCACCGCCATATTGACAGAAACGAAATGGCGGCCACATAAATGTTCAAAGTTTAAGTTAAATTACGACTAACATAACCATCCGATCTCTACCAAACTTTGCAACAACATTCCTTTATGGAGGGAGCATGCTTTGACCAATCTAATAGGTTATTAGCCTAATAGTTTGCGGCAGGCGGCCATCTTTATGTCAAAATTGATTCCCCCTATTAATTCGAACACGGTGGAACAGAATGGAACGAAATTTGTTACAGAGGTAGTACTAGCAAAGGGCACCTCAGTGTCATGTTTTATATCGCCGCCATCTTGACTGAAACGTAATGGCGGCCACACGAATGTTCAAAGCTTAAATCAAATTACGATTAACCTAATCATCCGATCTCTACCAAATTTTGCAACTACATACCTTTATGGAGGGAGCATCCTTTGACCAATCTAATAGGTCATTCGCCTAATAGTTTGCGGATGGCGGCCATCTTTGTGTGAAAATCGATTCCCCCTATTAATTCAAACACGGTGAAACAGAATGGAACGAAATTTGGTACAGAGATAGCACTAGCAAAGGGCATCTCAGTGTCATGATTTATATCGCCGCCATATTGACAGAAACGTAATGGCGGCCACACAAATGTTTAAAGCTTAAATCAAATTACGACTAACATAACCATCCGATCTCTACCAAACTTTGCAACAATATACCTTTATGGAGGGAGCATCCTGTGACCAATCTAATAGGCCATTAGCCTAATAGTTTGCGGATGGCGGCCATCTTTATGTCAAAATTGATTCCCCCTATTAATTCGAACACGGTGGAACCGAATGAACGAAATTTGGTACAGAGGTAGCACTAGCAAAGGGCACCTCGGTGTCATGTTTTATATCGCCGCCATCTTGACGGAAACGTAATGGCGGCCACACAAATGTTCAAAGCTTCAATCAAATTACGATTCGCCTAATCATCCGATCTCTAGCAAATTTAGCAACAACATACCTTTATGGAGGGAGCATCCTTTGACCAAACTAATAGGTCATCAGCCTAATATTTTGCGGATGGCGGCCATCTTTGTGTGAAAATCGATTCCCCTTATCAATTCGAACACGGTGAAACCGAATGGAACGACATTTGGTACAGAGGTAGCACTAGCAAAGGGCACCTCAGTGTCATGTTTTATATCACCGCTATCTTGACGGAAACGTAATCGTGGCCACCCAAATGTTAAAAGCTAAAATGTAATTACGACCAACCTAATAATCTAGTCTCTACCAAATTTTGCAACACCATATCTTTATGTGGGAAACATATTCAGACCAAGCTGCAAGAACATCAGCCCAATAGTTTGCAGATGGTGGCCAAGTATGTATGCAAATCGATTCCCCCTATCAATTCAAACATGGTGAAACCGAATTGAACGAAATTTGGTACAGAGGTAGCACTAGCAAGGGGCACCTCATATTCATGTTTAATATCCCTATAGCACGTTGTATTTCAACAAGCTACTACAACCAACATTCAATTATACTCCTTGAAAAGGACAAAGAGTTATAACAATACCCATGCATTTAGGAGAAAGTAGGCTATATGTCCTTTACTGAACATCTTGTTTATAATATGAAAGAAACCTTAAGTCCCCTTAAAGAAGATTATGTAAACTATGAAATATTAAAATATTACTTTGCGACTTTTTTCCCGTCTGAATCTTCTATTATTTCACTGAAATCTAAACTTGCTAAACGGTCACGGGAGGTCATAGCTGCACTGACAAAAAAAGGAATATGAATTATAAATTAGTTTGAAAAGTATAATTTATTAATTAATTAATTAATTACATTTTAAAAAATCCATGGCGCGGAGCCCCCCGGACCGCAGGGCCCTAGACGGTCGCCCTTCTCGCCCTTCCCTAGATCCGCCCCTGATTCCTCGTAGGTATTATTCCGTGCGATGCAATTCTTAGATGGAACATAGCAAGTGATTGATATCCCACAAGTGGTCTAGACAAGGTATACTAACGTTTTCTAAAGGGACCGATCGATAATTCTGAGTGAAACCCCGACATAAACGGTATAATATCTACAAAATCTTTCTGTAATAAAATACCCACACTAGTCACTATCGTTTAATATTTCCCCAGCAAATAATGGATTCTCCTAATATTGATAGTTGATTTCATTGCATGTCTTGACGAATTTATGGAGTAGAGAAAGACTATTCATAAGGATAACTTCTAGGTGTATGGGTAACGAAGGGTTAAGTTTGTCTGGGGGATATTGATACGTCTATGCATTTTCACAATTGTTTTCTCCACCTAGTCATTAAAGTAGGCTATTGGAAGTTACTCAAAACGGTTACTGGAGTTAAAATGGTTGACATCATTTCTATGTAGCCTATAACTCTATGCAGAACAATAGAAAAAGTTTAAAGGAATGATTGGTTTTTTGACTTGGGCCAAAAGGGTACTCCTAGAATGCATTTATCTCCAATATCCACTGAAGTCATTACACATTTAGCAAGGGAAGTGCAAAAAGATGAACTATTTTGGGCATAATGTGCGCTACAATACATTTTAAGATGATCAGTAATCATTCTCAGTTCTCAGGCTTTCAATGCGGTGCAGTGAAGTTGTTTTGTTGTCGATTCATTCATTGGCTATGTGGCATCGTGGTCATATCATGTAGCCCGTGTACTTGTGTGTGTGTCGAATCTATCTGACACCTTAGGGTGAGGCGGCTAACATTCTTGGCTGTGACCCTGGAGGTTCGGGTTCAAGTTCCGACTCTACCAAGAAATATTAATTCTGGTCTGAGGGCTGGAACGGGGTACACTGAGTCTTGTGAGGCAAAAATAAGATGTGGTGGGCTCGATTTCCAATTGAGCCATCTTGGAAGTGGTTTACTTCGGTTTCCCTCTTCTACTCCAGGAAAATTCCGGGGTGGTGTCTGGCTAAGGTCACGACCTCCACCTTCCCAATTTTCACCTAAATTACAAACACTCACTCTAATACATCCATCACAATAACACAAGCTATCAGACAAATGCCACACACATTCAAGAACTACGGGGCTACATGACGTCCATGTCGCAAAGCCCCTGAACCAATCAACAACAGCAACAACAAGTCTATCTGATAACCTGCGTTATTTTAATGACTATAATAGTATGCCTATGCTTGCCATGGTGGGTGAGTGGATAGCGTGTCGGTCTACTAACCCCAAGATTGCAGGTTCGCTCCTGGCCGTGGTAAGTGATTTTTTTTTTGAAAGGCGGCAAAATTACGACACCATGTCATACGATTTTGGCATGTCAAAGAACCCATTTGAATTCAGTAGGCCGTGTTCATCATGGCAAAATTAATCTCGGGAGTTTCCGCCAACACAAAGTTCCTCATTTATCTACTAGAAAGCGTTATAGTGTTCAAGGAGCTTAGATATCTAACCTCCTTGACTTTCATAGTGATTCAAGGAACAACGAAATTCGACATGCAAGCTACCCCCTGGGTGTCAAATTACAAAGCTTGCACCCGGCACCGAGGCCATACGATATTATTATTAGTACGCCTATTTATAATGTGGGCTACGATATGGGTAGGAGGAGGCTATGGCCTATATGTATGCACTATCCAAACATTCACGAGTAGATTTAAGAAACCTCGAAACCCCAGTGCTAGAATGGCTGAGGCAGGAATCGATCACACCTCTTCTTAGTTCTGCCTCACGAGGCTGAGTGGACCACGTTCCAGCCCTCAGACCAGATGAAAATTTTTTGAAAGAGGCTGGAATCGAACCTGAACCTCCACGGTGAAAGCAACGAATGTTAGTCACGAGTCGAACTAACATCTTATTTTATGGGCGTAGCAAAAAAGAAAGAAAACTACTAATCATCAGCAGCAGAATTTAGGCATGGCTCTACGAAAATAATTTAAGTATCCAGGAGGTTGACATTTTTAACTAATCGGTGCCATTAAAAAATTGCAAGCATTTACAAATTCCAAGCAAGTATATTAACCCTGACCTTCTGCATTGTTTCCAATTTAACATGTGTTCATAAGCGCCAAAGTGAGACTGATTCCTTGTCAGTAACAGATGTTGCTGCATAGAACAATAGACCATGAATTTAAAAGGTACAGTAGGTTTATAACGCAAGAATAATATTACAAACCAATTATGTTAACACGCAAGTATAATTTCACTAATGTTGCAAAAACAAGAGAGTCATCATTTGAATGCGTAGAACAAACAGCGCAATAATAATATAGTATTATGTACCATATGTGTGTGTTCAAACTACTCAGCCTGCAATATCAGAATGTAATCATGGTTTTTAACCCACCATGCGAAACACTTTAATGGCAGCGTGCCAAATTGTAAACCATTATGCCCATTTTTGATTTATGAAATATTGCATAAGGTTAGAAACAGATCATTATGCATTTTTACTGTATCTTATGAAGGAAATACATTCATTTGAATTTACATTCCTCCTACTTATATCTCAAATAGCTTCTTTTGAACTACGTTTTGCTTTCGCCCTTATGCCGATGTAGCCAACTCGAATATGTAGGCTATATTTTATTTCTTCTTCTTTCTTCGTTTTGCCCACTTAGGGAGCGCTCTTGAACTTGTTGACTCGGGTTGATGGAGCTTTCCTCTTCTTCTCCTCCCAAAATCTCCTCATGAACTCGCTATGCCCCTTCTTACGTTCCTCCGTCCATTTTTTCCAGTGGTCTTTTTAGCTTTTTCGGCGAAAATGTGATTTGTAACTCGAGTTCCAAAAGTCTTGCGGTTCATGATGCTATCTTCTGTAATGTTTATTTCCTTTAAGTTTTGTTTGATTTCTTCTAACCAACTGATTTTGACCTTCTTTGAATTAATTATATCAAGCAGTTTTTTGCATATCTGGTGTTGTCCATTCGGCAGATGTGACCATAAAATTTCAATCGTCTCTTACGCACGGTATCAGTGAACTTATTGATTACTGTGTACAAGTCTGTGGTTTTCCTTTTAAACCATATACCATTAACATAAACGGGGCCATATATTTTCCTGAGAATTTTTCGTTCCTGGATTTCGATTTCACCAATTTGAGAGTGGCCTCCTAGAGATATAGTTTCGGAGGCGTACAATGCTTCCGGAAGAACAACTGTCTGGTAGTGCCGTAGTTTTGCATTTCGTGACATCATTCTTTTATTATAGTGATTCCATGTTATTCGGTATGCTTTCTGAAGTTTGGTAGCTCTTTCTAAATTAACTTTCCTGTCCAAACCAGACGGTACAATAATTTCTCCTAAATATTTGAAGGAAGGTACGTGTCTAATTATTCCATAGTTGGTCTGTAGTGGAGATCTCGGGATATTCTGGTCTTCATTTACTATGAAATGCGTCTTCTCATACGATATTTGGAGTCCTGTATTTGATGCTAACTCATGTAACTTCTCTATGGCATACTTGGTTTCTTCACTAGTCTTGGTAAAGATAGCTAGATCATCAGCAGAAGCTAGGCATTTTACTTTTATTTTCTGTTCCAGAGTACCAATGCTTATGCCTTTGATGTTGTTTTCCCACTCCCTGATGACTTTGTCTAACACTAAGTTAAAAAGCAGTGGGGAGAGGCCGTCACCTTGTCGCAAAGCCCCTGAACCAATCAACAACAGCAACAACAAGTCTATCTGATAACCTGTACTTCGAAAGGCTCTGATAGTTCACCTAGAAACATCACTTGAGATGTTGTGTCAGTGAGAGTCTGGCGTATTAAGTCCCTGGTTTTCCTGTCAACTCTGAGCTCTTCTAGGGTGTTCAGAACAGTTTGTCTGTCAATAGAATCATACGCCTTCTTAAAATCCACGAAGGTGACAAATGTGTTGGTACTGCGGCGTATCCTTAATATCGTCTTTAGGCTCCAAATCTGCTCCGAACACGATCTACCTTTCCTAAAGCCTGCCTGGTATTCACCAATCAAATGATCAGTTTGTTGTTCTACTCTGTTTAAGAGTGCTTTAGATAATACCTTGTATATAATTGGTAAAAGTGATATACCTCTGTAGTTGTTGGGGTCCGCTCGGCCGCCCTTTTTATGCAACGGATGGATAATGGCATTCTTCCAGTCCTTCGGAATTATTTCGCTCTCCCATATTTCTGTTAGGAGTGTGTGAATTCTCCTTATGAGGTCATCTCCTCCTATTTTCAACATCTCAGCAGTTATTCCATCGTTCCCAGGGGCTTTGTAATTTTTGAGCGATTGGATTATCTCTTTTATTTCTTGAGTTGTTGGGGGAAGTGAGTCTGGGTTTGGTACAGGTTTTTCAAACTGCAGTCTTTCCACTGGAGGATCACAGTTCAGTAGAGTTTGGAAATAATCAGCCAGTATCTTGCAGTTCTCCTTACTGTTTGTTTCTAGTCGTCCATTACGTCGACGGAAACTTAACATTGGTGGTTTGTACCCTGACAAGTCCTCACGGAATGTCTTGTAAAAATTTCGAGTGTTGTTTTTTTGGAAATCCTGTTCTAACCCTATATTTTATTTATTTATTTATTTATTTATTGGTGCCTTTATTGTGGCGAAGTTAGGGCTCTAGGCCCTCTCTTACACTTAACCACACACAGTGCAACTTACATGAATACTCAAACATGATAAACTTAACCTACCAAACTTAAATACTAGGAAAACTTAAATTAATGAAAATCCACAGCCTGCTTCCAGTCTCCGACCGGGTCAGGAATGGAATGAATGAAGCCCCCATCTAGCGGCGAGGATATGAAGTGGGCCGGCTGGCGAAGTCTGTCGCACTCCTCTGGGGCAATGATTAAATGAATGGCAGATGAAATGAAATGATAGTGGAGAGTGTTGCTGGAATGAAATTGTTACAGGGAAAACCGGAGTACCCGGAGAAAAACCTGTCTGCCTCCGTTTTGTCCAGCACAGATCTCACATGGAGTGACGGGGATTTGAACCACGGACCCAGCGGTGAGAGGCCGGCGTGCTGCCGCCTAACCACGGAGGCTCCTACTAGGAAAACTTAAATACTAGAATTAAATTAAATTAAATTAAATCGGCGACTGCGTGATAGCCTATTAACTAAGCTATACATTTTAAATGACATACATTTTTAACAAAATTATACTATGGTTATTCACTCACACATTCATACACAAACTGTTCTACACACATCAAAAAAAGTTTTGCATCACCTCGGTTCCAAGAGTTCCGGAACCTTTAAATACAAAGGGAATAGAGATCAACACAAACAACATTTCAGCTCGTTTTATTGCTCATGAGACCCACACATTGCATGTTGTACCATCATACAGCTAGACTTTCAGCATTTGTGGTCCAGATTGCAGTACACACCACTACCTCTAATACCCAGTAGCACGTCCTCTTGCATTGATGCATGCCTGTATTCGTCGTGGCATACTATCCACAAGTTCATCAAGACACTGTTGGTCCAAATTGTCCCCTCCTCAACGACAATTCGGCGTAAATCTCTCAGAGTGGTTGGTGGGTCAAGACGTCCATAAACAGCCCTTTTCAACATATCCCAGGCATGTTCGATAGGGTTCATGTCTGGCGAACATGCTGGCCACTGTAGTCGAGCGATGTCGTTATCTTGAAGGAACGCATTCACAAGATGTGCACGATGAGGTCGAGAATTGTCGTCCATGAAGACAAATGCCTCTCCAATATTCTGCCGATATGGGTGCACTATGGGTCGGAGGATGTCATTCAGGTATCGTAAAGCCGTTTCGGAGCCTTCCATGACCACCAGTGGCGTACGTCGGCCCCACATAATGCCACCCAAAAACATCAGGGAACCACCACCTTGCTGCACTCGCTGGACAGTGTGTCTAAGACGTTCAGCCTGACCAGGGTGCCTCCAAACACGTCTCCGACGATTGTCTGGTTGAAGGCATATGCGACACTCATCGGTGAAGAGAACGTGATGCCAATTCTGTGGGGTCCATTCAGCATGTTGTTGGGCCCATCTGTACCGCGCTGCATGGTGTCGGGGTTGCAAAGCTGGACCTCGCCATGGACGTCGGGAGTGAAGTTGCGCATCATGCAGCCTATTGCGCACAGTTTGAGTTGAAACACGACGTCCTGTGGCTGAACGAAACGCATTATTCAACATGGTGGCATTGCTGTCAGGGTTCCTCCGAGCGGCAATCCGTAAGTAGCGGTCATCCACTAAAGTAGTAGCCCTTGGGCGGCCTGAGCGAGGCCTGTCATCGACAGTTCCTGTATCTCTGTACCTCCTCCATGTCCGAACAACATCGCTTTGGTTCACTCTGAGACGCCTGGAAACTTCCCTTGTTGAGAGCCCTTCTTGACACAAAGTAACAATGCGGACGCGATCGAACTGCGGTATTGACCTTCTAGGCATGGTAGAACTACAGACAACATGAGCAGCGTACCTTCGTCCTGGTGGAATGACTGGAACTGATCGGCTGTCGTACCCCCTCCGTCTAATAGGCCCAGCTCATGCATGGTTGTTTACATCTTTGAGCAGTTTTAGTGACATCTATGAACAGTCAAAGGGACTGTATCTTTGATACAATATACACAGTCAACGTCTATATGCCGGAGATCTGGGAACCGAGGTGATGCAAAACTTTTTTTGATGTGTGTAGTTGGCCTACGAATTCAAGAGGAAATCTTTACATGCACGTTTGAAAGTTGTTAGGGATGTACAATTTCTAACGTCACGAGGACAATTATTCCAAATTCTAGTTCCCGACACGAGGAGAGTTACTGAAGGCAGATTAATGATGTAGAGGAATTGCAATTATAGATCCAGATCGCGTGTGACGATCATGGAAGGAAGAAAGAAAAAGAAAATTACAAGAGAGATAGTGAGGTGTACTTTCATTGAGAAGTCGATAGATGAGGGTACATATGTGCAGGTTTCTATGTTGTTCTACTTTTAGCCAGGAAAGTAGATCATAAAAAGGAGACACGTGTGAGGAAAATTTTAGGTATATTTCATGAGGAAGTTACCTATTGCAACGGGAACTATTTGCAACTTCCAGAATATTTCGACATATCTCCGTGTTTCACATCCCCCAGACCCCAAAGCCACTGTCAGTTCAAACCTTTATACAGTAGACTACATAATTTATTTACTGTATACAGGTTGTAACTAAATATGTGAGAAAGGCCAAGGGATTTGATAGAGGACCTGACAACAAGCAAAACATGTCCGATAAACATATGGTGTATTTGTTTTCGTTTCCGTGTTACAAGCATATTTTGTGGTGTAGATAACACAGACCACTTCACTATGCAGGTTGGTCATTTGTGTTGATAAAGTGTACGTTCCTACTTACAGTTCTCTACAGAAGGTGCTCAAAATGGCTACCACGAGCTGTAATGTTGGCGTCTATGCGCCGCATCATTATTTACTGTCTCACACGCTCCCATATTCCCGGCGTCTATCGTATCAGCTGACATCCTTGCTCTATTCGCTTACCCAGCATGTCCAAGTTATGAATAGGTGTGGCTTACACAATGACCTTTAAATGATCCCATAAGTAGATGTCTAATGGGTTGAGGTCGGGAGAACGAGCAGGCAACGGTGTCGAACCCTGAATGCAAAGCAAATGCACACATACTAGAATAACGACGAAACGTACAAGTGGCTTGTGTGCCCTCCACAAACGGCAACGCACGCACATACACCATATATTTACGGGACATGGTTTGCTTGTTGTCAGGTCCTCTATCGAATCCCCAGAGATTTACCAAATATTTAGTTACACCCTGTATATCACTTTCTTGTGGGCACGAGAAGTACGACATTTTGCACCAATCACTTTCAAACTTATACATAAAATATAACCATTTAAAATTTCGGTCGAGTTGGTTCATGGGCAATATCGGACTAAAGGGGTGGAAATGGGGTCCTTTTTCGAAAGGGTGAAATACCTCTATAACATTCCTAATGTGAAAAATCAAATCCATTCAAAGTTCCTACTATGCTTCAGTTAAGGGTCAAAATCTTATCTTCGTAAAGATTTTGATAGCACCAACCATAGAACAAAGGCGTTGGAAAAATCAGAGTATGGTGAGTAAATAAGCATATATCCCTTAATAGAATAGAACAGAATAGAATACAATCTGTTCCTATTCTTTATTGCAACCACACCTGATACATGAGATTATTAGTTAGAGTGATTCTCGTATAGCCTAATTAATACAAAAATCCTTCTCAGTAGGATTGAAATATCGCAACATGAATTTAAAAAACAAGTAGTTCCGTGAAGAACTATACAGTCTATTTTTATATATCCTACTTATGTTAATTGCCTCTACCAACATACAAAATTTCAGTTTGATTCCTATAATAAATTCGTAGATATTCAAAACCGACTAAATATTGCGGATGGTCGCCATGTTGGATTTTTATATATGTAGGTCTTAGAGTTATGTACTGTTACATAAAGATTATTGTGTGCGTGTAGTATTCAAACTTCAATCGCATGATTAGAACACAAGAAGTAAAACCGAGAGTTCAACACATGGAAGCCGGGCCCCGAGAAATCTCGTAGTACGTTCGCCAGCGGTAGATGACGGACCCCGAGAAATCTCGGTTTTATACACGTCATTGTTTTCGGTCTTCCTGCGACATCTCTTGACCATGTATTGAACTATTTCGGTCTAGCACATTGAGAAGGACATTTGTAGATGTATAAGTGCCATCTTCCGTCTATTCATGGCCTTCTTTTATTCTTTGATTTTGTTTCGAAACATCGAACTTCCTTCTGTTGGTTCAATCAATGACAAGATGGAGGACTTGTATAATCAGATGATAAGATTTATCGTTTATATTGTGGTTTTAATGATGCTGTACTTACATTTGTTTGACTCCTTTATTATGAGGGAATAAAACACACATTTTAGAAGACGAACTAGCGAGGGATTATCTCTAGCAGATCAACAATACTAAAAAAAGAAAGAGTCAGAGATAAAATATATACACGTAAAGGTTCTCTTTTCGTCAGAGATAAAACATATACCGGTACAAGTAAACGTTATTCCCGCTAGATGTCTCCGCCACATACTCCATCCCCAGTGACAACGGAGAGATATCGTGATGGGAATCGAACAGTTCTTCCAGAACGGGTGTAGGACTCTTTCAGTTGAGTCTGTGGGATGCAGATGTCCCTATGAATCTGCTGTTGGCTACTGGCACAAGTTGTGGTAGTTGTGCCAGTGTATTCACTATTTAGTAGAAATGCTGGTTTAAGTCTATCAATACGAATAGTCTCTTCACCGTGGTTGGTAATAACCACAAAGTGTTTGTCGGAGCGAGATATTACACGGAATGGTCCATCGTAGATAGGCTGCAAGGGTTTACGATGAGAGTCATGCCGGATGAACACATGAGAAGAACGCAACAGTTCAGGATGTATAAATGTTCTTTTAACAGCATGACGTTTTGGTTGGACTGGGCGTAAGGATTGAACATGCTGTTTGAGCTTGAGGACGAAAGAAGGAAGGTCTGTCGGTGGTGATTCTTCAAAGAAGTCTGCTGGTAGGCGAATAGGCTCTCCATAAATGACTGCAGCTGAGGAGGAATTTAGGTGAGGTATGATGAGTGATCTGAGGCCTAGCAGGACTGTTGGAAGTTGGGGTACCCAGCTGTTGGTTAACTGAGTCCGAAGTGCGCCTTTGAGCTGGCGGTGCCAACGTTCTATTTTCCCATTTGCTGCAGGATGGTAAGCTGTCGTTTTAATGTGGTGCATGCCCAGTATTTTCATCAGATGACTGAATAACGAGCAGTCAAACTGCTTGCCACGGTCAGTTGTGATGACGGCTGGTACACCAAATCTAGCTATCTAAAAGTATAGGATGGCATGAGCTACTGATTCTGCTGTTATGTTCTTTAATGGTATAGCCTCTGGCCAACTTGAAAATCGATCGATGATTGTAAGGATATATGTATATCCTTCAGATGGTGGAAGGGGGCCAACAATATCCGCATGTATGTGAAAGAAGCGTCGTTCCACTGGATCATATGTATTAATTGCACTGTTGGTATGTCTGGTAACCTTGGAGTTCTGGCAGGCTATGCAGCATCTTGTCCATAGTTTGACATCTGCCTTGAGTGATGGCCATACATATCTTTTCTGTAGAAGTGTGGTAGATGCTTTAATTCCTGGGTGCGTCATATTATGAAGCATTTCAAATGCAAGCTTGCGGAATTGGATAGGTAAATATGGCCGCACCTCTCCTGTTGAAACATCAGTGACTAGTTCTACTCCGGATGGTAAATTGATGGTCTTGAATTGAAGAGATGTGGTAGTTGATTGTAGCAGAGCTTTTAGGTCTTCATCGGATGCCTGTGCTTTAGCTACATCATCAAATGACAACTGTGATGTAATGAAGATAGATGAGATGCGTGAGAAAAAATCTGCAGGAATGTTATCCTTTCCCGGAAGATACTTCAAGTCAGTTGTAAATTGGCCTATAAAATCCAACTGTCGGAGTTGCCGTGGAGATGATTTATCTAGGCGCTGTTGAAATGCGAACATTAGAGGTTTGTGGTCTGTAAAAAGTGTAAAATTTCTACCTTCCAATAAATGGCGGAAGTACTTTATTGCAGAATAGGCAGCGAGAAGCTCACGATCATATGTGCTGTACCCTTTTTGTGTGTCATTTAGAGTCTTTGAGAAAAATGCAAGAGGTTCTGCTGTACCATCACGGATTTGATGTAGTGAGGCTCCAATCGAAAAGTCGGAAGCGTCAACCGTCAATACCAATGGTAGATCACTTGAGGGATGTGCAAGTAGGGTAGCATCAGCAATTTGTTTCTTGAGGTTGTTAAAAGCTTGAACAGCCTCTGGTGTCCATTTAAGTGCCCTGCGGTCACGCTTGCGTGTGTCCTTACATAGCCTGAAGAGGCTCTGCTGGGTCTTTGCCGCATTGGGAAGTGACCGACCATAAAAGTTTACCAATCCCAGGAATCGTCTTAGATCAACGATTGTACTAGGTTGTGGATATGAAAGAATAGCTTCAACTCGATCTGGTAATGGTTTGATTCCTGTAGACGTAACAGAGTACCCTAAGAAGGAAATTTCAGAGGCCCCAAAATACATTTGGACAGGTTTACATTGATAGAATATTTATCTAGGTGTTCCAGAAGCAATTTCAGGTGAATCTCATGCTCCTGCTCATCGACAGACGCTATGAGA
Source organism: Meconema thalassinum (assembly GCA_946902985.2). Lineage (NCBI taxonomy): Eukaryota > Metazoa > Arthropoda > Insecta > Orthoptera > Tettigoniidae > Meconema > Meconema thalassinum. Next base: position 614,204,453 of record OX336388.2, read on the forward strand.
ATGTCATCAAGGTAGCAGAAAACAAAGTCTAAATCTCTCAAAATGACTTCGATATACCTTTGAAATGATTGTGCTGCATTGCAAAGCCCAAATGGAAGTTTAAGGAATTCAAAGAGGCCGAAAGGAGTGATGACAGCAGTTTTAGGTATATCCTCTTCAGCGACTGGAATGTGGTGAAAAGCTGGAATCAAATCTATTTTGGAGAAAACTGTTTTGCCACATAAGCGGCTGTTGAAGTCCTGTAGATGTGGAATAGGGTAGCGGTCTGGAATAGTTTTTGCATTTAGGGCCCTGTAGTCTCCACAAGGTCGCCAGGAACCATCACTTTTAGGAACTAAATGGAGTGGGCTGGACCAATGGCTCTTCGAAGGTCTACATATACCTAGATTTATCATTTTCTGAAACTCCATCTTTGCTTGTGCTAGCTTATCTGGGGATAGTCGTCTAGCCTTGGCCGAAACTGGAGGACCTATCGTTGAAATGGTATGAAAGAATGTGATATCGGGTGCACAATAATTGGGGTTGTCACGAAATATATTTGGATAATTTCCCAATACTTATTCTGAGGGTCAAGTAAATGGATGCTCTCTGAAATTAGACGTTTAACTGGCACTGCAGAGGTGGACATACTGGTGGTGCTATCAATAAGACGTTTATGTTTGACATCGATAAGCAGTTCATAGTTGTTGAGGAAATCAGCACCAATGATAGCGTGTTGGACATCAGCGATGATGAATGGCCAGCAAAATGGACGTATTAGATTGAGGTTAAGTTGCATTAAACGCTCGCCGTAGGTTTTAATTGGTGTGCCGTTAGCCGCATAAAGTATGCGTTTACATGTCTGCTTTCTGTCATGTGCAGTGGGCGGTAGGATGACACATCTGCTCCTGTATCAACCAGGAATCGTGTACCAGAGGAACGGTCTGTTACAAATACACGGCGAGAATTTCCTTGGCCCACATCACTATGTGCCGCGTCTAGCGAGGGTTTCTGAGCATTTCCCGAAGCAGAGGAGGCTGTGTTATATGAGCATGGGTTGACACACTTCCTAGCTTTGTCTTGGTATGTGAAATGGTACCAACATAATGAACTATCTGGTCGATATTGGCGATAAGGTGATCTAGGTCTAGATCGAGCTCTCGTTCGATGACGGGTTGTATGTGGGTTCGAAATCAGACTGTTTATAGATAACGTAAGTTGTTCTAATTGTGACTCTAGTCTGAAAATCCTGTCCAACTGCTGCGTAGGAGGTTCTACGGTGGGTTGGCGAGATTGAATCACCGATAGAAATTGCGAGGGGTTTGAGAAATCTAAAATTCTATCAGCTAATGCCGCCAGGTTGTCTAGAGTATCGTTGCAGGATGCTAGTATCGATCTTAAATTAACTGGGAGTCGTTGCAGAAAGATTGTGGGTAGAAAATCATCCTTGACCTGTGTCCCCGCAAGGGCGCGCATTTCTCGTAAAAGCTGGCTTGGCTTTTTGTCTCCTAAGTCAAGCTCTGTGAGTAATTTCGTCACTTTCCGTCCTTCTGATTCTTCAAATTCAGCAATTAACCGGACCTTCAGGTCGAAGAAAGGCGTATTCGAACGTGGTCTTACTAACAAATCACTTATAAGTTGGGCAACATCTGGCTCCAGTGAGCCGATCACATAGTTGAACTTCGTAAGCTCTTGTGTGATGTTAGCTGTACCAAATTGGGCCTCGATCTGCAGTAGCCAAACCTTAACATTTTTACGCCAAATTGGCGGGATTTTAATTGACACTCGTGAAATTTCAGGTTCGTTATGAGATGTAGGCATACCTGATAGTGTCGCATCGGTTGGTGTGTTGTCGGTGCGAGGCATGGTCAATGTTGTTATTTTATTACACGATAATTTAACATTCACTCAAATATCACGTCGGGGTCACCACTGTGGTTTTAATGATGCTGTACTCACATTTGTTTGACTCCTTTATTATGAGGGAATAAAATACACATTTTAGAAGACGAACTAGCGAGGGATTATCTCTATCAGATCAACAATACTAAAAAAAAAAGAAAGAGTCAGAGATAAAATATATACACGTAAAGGTTCTCTTTTCGTCAGAGATAAAACATATACCGGAACAAGTAAACGTTATTCCCGCTAGATATCTCCGCCACAATATTATCGTTCAAATGGCACAAGTTATAGTGAATTAGTAGAAATGAATGAGAGAGTGATATTCAGGTCTCTAGGCGACGTAATAACAACCAAAGTACATACCGTACTTTGATTGTTGACCAATCTAACCTCAAGTAAACTCCATATGCTCTTTCTGTAAGCCGCCACTGCACATTGTGTCATGTTTCCAAATACATCACCCCCTTGAGCACTACTAGGGGTATGTGTATACACAGACATCTCTCTTCTCATTATTACTTCGGCAGAAATCGCTGTCCGAGCTTACTGTGAGAAATTTATACTTCGATTCAAATCATCATCAGAACTTCCAGAAAATTTACAACTGCATAGCGACTGACTTCATCTACACCGGCGTGACGTCACGACCTCGCCTGACTCCGTGTCCTTGACAGTGTGACCACGCCACGTGTTGGAACCAGCGCCATTGGAGTCTTCAAGTTTCTACATTTCATCTGCCCTTAGCGGCTTACTACTTACAAATTCTTATTCTACAACCTCATCTCCGCTACACCAACTGAACACCGCTACAATCTTCGTAACGCAATATTCCAGCACTTCAAAACTTCAGTTCATTTACGACATTTATTCAACCTACTATACAGCATCAAGTTCTACGTCATCGCACTAGCGTTCAGTGACCTTGCACGCTACATCATTTACCGAGCTCACAGCTGCTAGCCTCTTTTCATTGGTGTCAGGCGCGCAGCTTGCTCTCACTTCCATTCAAATCATCATATTTATTCATCCCCCAGCACCAGCACCTGTCACACTACGCAAACACATAACACATTCACACTTCATACAGCAATAGTGAGCTAAAGGCAAGCTGCTCCTATAACACTTTCACATTATCTCACTTACTCCTTCATTTCCCACTACCAGCACAGCACATAATCCACCTTCCTTCTCCAACACTTCCCGTGCGTCGCTCGGCTCGGCTTCGCCCGTTACATTCCCGCACCTTCCCTCACCTTACTTACAGCCCCATTTTAGAAGGCGCCAGGCTTTGCAGCACCCTCTGACATAGTGCCCCACTTCACCTTATATCCCCTTGTCTGTCATATAATTGTAATATTCATCCTATAGCTCACTATGGGTAAAGGCAGAGGAAAGAATTCACCCGGCCGCGCCCAGGCTTCTGCCTCCCGGAACACCACCAACCCCTCCTCCTCCAAAGGGGCCATACCTAAGCCAGCGAGGGCGCCCACCCTTCCACCTACCCCTAAATCCCCTGGAACCCACTTCGCTTTGCCGCCTGTCGTTCCCCAGACTCCGAGCTGTCCAGAGAAGCGGCGCGCGTCCGATGCCTCCGATACCGAGGGGGGGACGCACCGCTCCCGTCTGCGGGTGCACGAGGGGATGGAGGAGATAGCTACTGAATCTAGACGTCACTGCAGCACCTCCCCGACGCCGGTACCCCCTTTGATTTCTCCACACGACCCTCGCCTCCCATCCACAGGGACCATACCCCATTTCACCCCCACCACCGCCACACCTTCCCAGATTTCTCCTTCCTTGCCCTCCTATGCTACCAAGGCCTCCGAGCCAGCATACAAACACATTTTCCTTTTCCGCGGCCACACCCACGCCAACAAGTACTTATTCACTGACGCGCTGCGCCGAGTGCTTGGCCACCCCAACTTCACCGCCACCGCCACCAAAATGGCGTCTATGTCAAAACTGACGATGACGCCACAGCCGCCGTTCTTCACGACCCCGGGGTGGTCCGCGAACTTGGACCGCAGGTGACTGCGGAACCCATCCGTGTCCGCCAACACCCAGCTACTCCCCCCCACCGCAACGCAACCCGCACTTCTCGTGCGTGATCCGGGGCGTGGACCCCGATCTCACCGAGGAGGCGGTCTTGCAGGAACTCCACCTTGAACAGGTAGACGCGCGGAAGGCTTTCCGCATTCGGAACGCCGAGGGCCCAACGTGGATGGTGAGGATTCTCCTCGTTACCCAGGCCGAGGTCGACCGCCTGCTTACAGACGGGGTATATTTGTATCGCTACCATCATAGAGTCGAACCCTCAAAAGCCCCCGCTCCAGTCGCTCTCAGGTGCAACAGCTGCCTAGTATATAACGAGCACTCCACCGACCAATGCCGGCAACCGCCGCGCTGCGGTCACTGCTCACAACCTTCGCACACCACCGGGAAGTGTCCCAACCTCGCCCTGCCCCCCCGGTGCAACCAGTGCCAGCTTACTCACCCCACCTACTCCTATAAGTGCAAAGCCAAACCAGCACCTATCCCCAACCGCCCCGAAACGGTTGCTCCGGTAAAATCCATCGACCCCCCCCCCCTCCCCACCACCCCCGCCCAATCCCAATTCCCCCCCACCATCGAAGACCTCATCCGCTTCATGGTGGTCTCCCTCCAGAATATCCTCCCCTACAAACGGCCACTGGTACTGGCTCAGCTCCAACTTGCCACGCAGCAAATCTTCGGGGTTCGGTTCCACCCTTCTTTCTCGGGCCCCCTCACCCACTTCACCTTCTCCCACTATGGCTCATTATGGCGCTACAAACTGCTAGACATGGAACTCCCCGCAACATCATCCTCCTTTACCACAACGTCTGTTCCTTCCATGTCCGCCGTACTCTCCTCACCCACACCCTCAGGTCCCATCATGTCGATGCGGCCCTCCTAAATGAAACCTTTCTTAGGAGCGACCAACACGCTTTTCTCCCCGGCTACACCCTTCTGCGCGCCGATCGTCCCAACAACGCAGGCCGCGGTGGCTCGGCCCTCGCCAATCGCGCGCGTCTTCCTACTCGCCATCATATCCCCCCTCCCCCTCTGATCTTCCCTGAAAGCCTCATTTGCTCCATCTATTTCCCGTCCCGCGTCCTACACCTCGCCACAATCTACATTCGTCCCAACCATCCCATTCCCAAAGACTTTATTGCCCACGTTGCCGAGGTTTTCCCCCATTTTTTGGTAATGGCCGACCTCAACCTACACTCTCGTTCAGCCCTGGAACGTCGCAGCCTGGACATTTATCTCCGCCACATCGATGCCACCCTCGTTCCCTTACCCAAACCTACCCGTCCCTCCTCCAACACCACCCCCGATGCAGTTATAGCCCACAACTCCCTCCTACATTTGTTCGACGTTACAGTCTTGCCCCTCATCGGAGGCGACCACGCCCCGGTACTGCTCACTTTCCCACTCCCACCTCGCAGCGCGCCACTCCCACCCCCCAGGATGATCCAGAGCGTTTGCACGGCAAACTGGCCAGAGTACCGGGAGCACATAAATACCAACCTTCATACCGATCAACTTCCGTTGGAAGACCAAGCGACAGTCGATGCCTATACCACACATATTGAAGCCACGCTACAACAAGCATCTTCCCTAGCCATCCCCCTCATCCCGACGACACCCTCCCGCCCCCCAATCCCCCCAAAGGCACGTCGCCTTCTCGCCCTGGCACACTCCTACCACAACACGTATCTCCGTACGCACGATCGATATTTCCTTCAGCGCCATCGACAATCCCTCCGGCAAGTTAAGTCATACATAGAGGCCCACAAACGCCTCTCATGGCACACTGCCTGCACGCGGCTCAACCGAGTCTCTGCCTCTCTGCCCGTCTACTGGCGCCAACTCAATAAATTAACTGGCCAGTCCACAGCACCAACCTACCCCATCATATATAATGGGACGGCGCCGCCAGACGACGAAGCCAAGCTGGACGTCTTCGCCAAACGCTTCTCCCGCACGTTTCGCTATTCCGACGACCCCTCTCACACCCACGATCACGACGATTTCATCGCCACCGTACCTTCCCGCCCTCACTTACAACCCTCCTCCCACCACACCCTCTCACCTCATCCCCTCGACGACCCCATCACGGAACTTGATATTTCCTGCGCCTTGTCCCGCACCACCAACACAGCATCAGGTCTCGACTCCATTCGTTATCGTCATCTTAAGGAGGCCCCTCCCATTTTTCTCACCGCACTCACCCGCCTCTATAACTTTCTTCTTCGCTCCGGCTTCTATCCCACCCAGTGGCGTCGCGCCACGATGCTTCTCTTCCCTAAACCCGGAAAACCACTTTCCTCCCCTAGTTCTTATCGCCCCATCTGCCTGACCGCCGTCCTTTCCAAGACCTTCGAAAAAATCCTTACCAAGCGCCTCCACCGCCACCTTCTTCGGCATCACCTCCTCCCCCTTTCTCAATGCGGCTTCCGCCCTCACCTATCCGCACAAGACCAACTCCTTCGCCTCTCCACTCTCATCGCCGACAACTTCAATCGTCCCGCTCCCACCCTTCTCATAGCCTTCGATTTCCAAAATGCCTTCGACACGGTATGGCACGACGCCCTCGTCCTGAAGCTCCACTACTTCAATCTTCCCCACAGCTACATCAGATTCATCAACTCCTTCCTTAGACACCGCACAGCCAAAATCACTATCAATAACCTCTTTTCCCGACCCATACCCTTCGAACAAGGCGTCCCCCAGGGCTCCGTCCTTTCCCCACTTCTCTACGTCCTCTTCGTGGCAGATATCCCTCAACCAACCCCTCCCCTCCAGCTTCTCCAGTTCGCGGACGACACCGCCATAGTGGCACCCTTCGCCAGCGTCCAGCACATCACTGGACACACTCAACCGTACCTTGAGCGCTTCACAGCATGGTGTGACAAGTGGCACCTCAGCCTTAATGGCGACAAAACGCAAACCATTCTGTTTCGCCCTCGCCGACGGGCAACAAGCGTTACACGCAATCCGGATAACCTCCGGCTCTATCTCCGCGATCGCCGCCTCATCCCCACACCCACCGTCCGCTACCTGGGCTTGCTATTTGATCAGCACTTTACTTTTCGTCCACACTTTAAAGCGCGGCTGCCAGCAGCTCGCAAGCGCGCACACCTCCTTCGCCGTCTGGCAGGCACGTCATGGGGACTCAACACCAAGACCCTTATCCACACCTACAAGGCAATGATCCGCCCATTCCTTATATATGGCCATCCAGCCTGGGCTGGCTTCCCAGAGAGGCCCCTAACACCATATCTCCAACTCGAGCGTCGCCTGGTCCGAGTGGCCATGCGCCTTCCCTTCACCTATCGGACCGCGGATCTCATAGACCGCATGCCCCTGCCACCACTTACCACCTACGTCGAGATTCTCCAACAGGGCGCGCACCCAACAAAACCCTGTCGTCAGCCCCTTGTTGACGCGACCTCTCCGCACGCCCCTGCGCACCAAGTTGGGCATATATACCCTCAAGGGACTCCTCCCGGCACCGGACTAAATCCCGCCAACCGATGAGGTGACATACAGCCTTAGGAATCCACTACTTTCCTATACACAACAAATCTCGTACTAAGTAGCAACCAATGGTTCAAGTAGCCACCAATGGCTCTGGCTCTCACACACGGTTCAACACCAGCAAATGGCTTACATTATGTGGTTACATTATCCAAATTACAGTTTTCACAGCATTACACATCCATCCCAACCACCTCAACAACCACCATACGCCATAATAAGATATTTCATCCACCATTTACGTCTCCCGCAATGGTCTTCCACATTCACATCTCTCACGCCAAATTGCCACCATAGCCACCATCATCTTATAATAATTCATTCACCTCATCTGCCTACTACCCCCTAAATTCGTTAGTACAACCGTCCCAGCAGATATGCTATGGGTCCGTTTGTTTCTTTATTTCTTTTCTTTCTATCTTTCTTCTTTCTTTCCTTCTTTCTTTCTATCAGTTTCTCTCTCTTTCTTTCCTTCTACGGCACCACTCTTCTTCTGAACCCCGCACGCATCACCCACTATTTCCATCTCATCACTTACATTCCTAAAAAAAAAAAAAAAAAAAAAAAAAAAAAAAAAAAAAAAACCTGATTCACTTCATACGCTTACTACTCCACATCTCATCTCATTAATTCGCCGCACTCCCCATATCACCAGCTATACTACCCCTTTTCTTTTTCTCTTCTTCTGTTTCATTTATTCTTTTCTCTCTTAACGTATTATCATTCTCCTCTTCATCTCAGCGAACATACTTATCTACTCCATCGTCATCGACAACATCCATTTCATAAAAATAAAATAAAAAATAAAAAAACTATATATATATCTTCAGCTCCAAACCCACTCTTCACCATCACATCACTTTATCTCCTCCACGACCTTATGATCTGGACGTCATTGCAGCCCCTTATCCACCACACTTAGTCTCTTCAACACCAAACGCACGTAAACCTCCGAGCAATATAAGTTACACCGTCTACTTTTGGCAGTTGCAGCAGTAATTCCATGTTTTCTTTGTTGGTCATAAATATCCGACCTTTTAAACACTACCCATGTCAAACCACACAATCCCCCTTCTCCACCTTCTTCCCCAACCTAGCATCTAACTCTCCCTTCTCAACAGCGACACATCGCCCAAGCCCATCTTCAAACTCCACCGCATTGCTCCAAACCTAAATTCAAACACACTTTCATCCCAATCCTAACACCAACCCCACCCATCCCCAAATATTTCACCCCTCCCAAAAACCTTAATCCCCTGGCCCGAAGAGACGGCGAAACCGTCTAAGGGGGCCCGCCGCCGCAGAGGCAATAGCCATGCGGCGGAATGAAACAACTGCATAATAATAATAATATACACATATCAACTAGAAAGATAATATCTAGGTTATGTCCACAATTATGTATTTTTTATAATCTAGTGCACTGGAATATTCTCAGTAGCAAAATGCCCGGTCCACAGGGGATGTGACATGTCCAGGCATCCGGTCAGCAATGTGTTAAAATTTCGCACAGCTGCCATCTTGTGGTTATGGAAACAATTGAAAAAATTAGATGCCAGTGGATTATCATTTGTATAAGGATTTACTCTACCAAGTGTCACTGCACTCGGATGGTTAAATTGCGAGAAACGACCATGTGAATATTTATACTTCGCATCGCCGCCATGTTAGATATGTGATCACCAGGTAATTGCAGGTCCTATAGGTGAACTTATGATCATAGCCCCTATGAACATTAAAAAATTCCGTTTGATTGCTGTAATAGATTCGTAGATGTTGAGATCCATCTAAATATTTCGGATGGTCGCCATGTTGGATTGTTTTATGTCAAGGCCATAGAGTCATGTACCATTAAAGGAAAATTATTGCGTAGGTTCATTACTCAAACTTTCACTTCGATCGCATGATTAAGACACAAGAAATAAAAACTTAATTTAAAAATTCGCACAGCCGCCATCTTGAGGTTATGTAAATAATTGAACTAAATTAGATATCAGTGTATTACAATGTGTATAAACATTTCATTGCGTTTGGATCATTAAATCGCGGGAGAAGTCTATTTAAAATTTTCAAATTCCCTTGGCCGCCATGTTCGTTTTGCAGTTAACCGGTTTTTGAATGTCTTATAGATGAACTTCTAATAGTGCCCTTTATCTCCGTACACAATTTCAGAGTGATACCGGTAATAGTTTCAGCGATGTAGAATGCTGGGGAAATAATTCGCACATCCGCCATCTTGAGGTTATGTAAACAATTGAACGAAGTTAGATGTCGGTGCATTACAATGTCTATAAATATATACTGTACCAAGTTTTATTGCGTTTGGTTTGTTAAATCGTGAGAAACGTCTATTTATATGTCGCAACTTCGCTTGGCCGCCATGTTGGTTTTGTAGTTACCAGGTTTTCAAAAGTCACATAGGTGAACTTCTAGTAGTTCGCTTTATCACCGTAGAAAATTCCTGAGTGATATCTGTAATAGTTTCGGAGATATTGAATGCTGATGAAATATTTCGCACAGCCGCCATGTTGGATTGGTGAGAAGTAATAAAATTCGAAGGGCACGGTCAGGGTCGTCCGGAATAGTGCTATGAAGTTACCGAGTTTCATTGATATCGTTCCAGCCGTTTAGAAGTTATTAGGGGGAGACACACACAATCACACACTCACGCACACACAGATAGACACTCGGACAATAGGTGATCTCATAAGCCTATTTTTAGCCTACTTTCGATTTTTGAAAAAATGAAAGTAGACTTATGAGATCTACACAGGGCCAAAAAATGTGTGTATGTCTATGTGTGAGTCTCTGTGTGTGTGAGTGAGTGTACTCTGAATGTCTGTGCCCCCCCCCCCCCCCCATCAATTCTTTCACGGAAAAACCAAATTGAATTAAATTTGGTACAGAGGTAGAACTAGCATAGAGCACACTCAGTGCCAAGTTTCATATCGTCGCCATATTGACGGAAACGTAATGGCGGCCACCCAAAAGTTCAAAGCTTAAATCGAATTACGACTAACCTAATCATCCGATCTCTACCAAATTTTGCTACAACATATATTTGTACGGCGGGCGTCTTTTGACTAAACCGCAAGGTCATTAGCCCAATAGTTTGCATATGGCGGCCATGTATGTGTGCAAATCGATTCCCCCTATCAATTCAAATACGGTGAAACTGAATTAAACGAAATTTGGTACCGAGGTAGCAATAGCAAAGGACACCTCAGTGTCATGTTTTATATTACCACCATCTTGACGAAAACGTAATGGCGGCCACCCAAATGTTAAAAGCTTAAATCAAATTACGACCAACTTAATCATCTGATCTCAACCAAATTTTGTAACTATATACCTTTATGTATGAAGAATTGTTTGACCAAACTACAATGTCATCAGCCCAACACTTTGCGGATGGCGGCCATGTATGTGTGCAAATCAATTCCTCATATCTATTCAAACACGGTGAAACCGAATCGAACAAAATTTGGTACAGAGGTAGCACTAGCAAAGGGCACTCCAGTGTCATATTTTATATTGCCGCCATCTTGACGAAAACTTAATGGCGGACACCCAAATGTTAAAATCTTGAATCAAATTACGACCAACCTAATCATCTGATCTCTACCAAATTTAGTAACAATATTCCTTTATGTATAAAGAATCGTAAGACTAAACTACAAAGTCATCAGCCCAATAATTTTCAGATGGCGGGCATTTTTGTGTACAGATCGATTCCCCATATCTATTCAAACACGGTGAAACCGAATTGAACGAAATTTTGTACAGAGGTAGCACTAGCAAAGAGAACCTCAGTGTCATGTTTTATATTGCCGCCATCTTGACAAAAACGAATTGGCGCCACCCAAATATTAAAAGCTTGAATCAAATTACGACCAACCTGATCTCTACCAAATTTTGCAACATCATACCTTAATGTATAAAGAATCTATTGACCAAACTGCAAGGTCATCAGTCCAATAATTTGCGGATCGTGGCCATGTACGTGTGCAAATTTATTCTCCCTGTCTTTTCAAACACGGTGAAACCGATTTGATCGAATTTGGTACATAGGTATCACTAGCAAAGGGCTCCTCAGTGTCATGTTTTAGCCTATATCACCGCTATATTGACGGAAACGTAATAGTGGCCACCCAAATGAAAAAAACTAAATCAAATTACGACCAACCTAATCATCTGTTCTCTACCAAATTGTGCAACAACATACCATTATGTGTGAAGCGTTCTTTTACCAAGCTACAAGGTCATCAGTCCAATAGTTTGCATACGGCAGCCATGTATGTGTGCAAATCGATTCCCCCTATCAATACCCGTGCATTTAGGAGAAAGTAGGCTATATGTTATTTACTGAACATCTTGTTTCATAAATGAAAATAGGCTAATAAGTCTCAGAATCTGCAAATAATATGGATGGTACTAGCGGACCTGTGCGAGATCGTCTTGTTTTTTCTTTAAATGCACTTCATTAAAAATAAATTTATTTCCGTTGACTTTTCAGGAAATGGAAGAATTTTTATGTACTATTGAGACTATTTGGAAGATTTTGGTACAAAACACATTCTAACTCCCTCTGGTTTAGGAGCTTGAGTTTTGTGAAACATACAGCTTAGCGTATTATATAATAAGATTAAATGTTATAAACAATTATCAAAACACTGCTAACGGCTATTGATTATGTACTAGGCCTACCTTAATCTTGTTCTCATTGATACTGTACCCATGTGCTATGCTTGTCTTTAACCAAGTTTTATATTTTAGGATACCGTCTCCTGTAGCCTTATACAGGGGCCATGAAAAGTTATCCGCAGTGACTGCCTACTTCTGCCAGAGCTAGCATCAGCAGTTCAATTGGCAGCACGGTGTCCTTGACAGAGTGAATCCCACACGTGTGGGCTGTAGGCTGTCGAAATCGTCAGTGTGTATTGCAATAAGCGAGCGTGTGTGTCATCAGCACTTCCAGCATCAGTTATGAATGGCTGGGGTGAGTACAAAGTTTACTGTTTATTTTGATACAAGTGACAGTCGTGCTGCCAACGTAACTACTGATGCTAGCTCTCGCAGTAGCCCGTAGGCACTGCAGAGAACATTTCCTGCCGCCCTGTATTTGTTTCACACGCATCTTTGTTCTGTTTCTCATCTGTCGCTTTTCTACCCCACATTCTCCTGATAATAATAAGTTTCGCTAATTTACCTATCTTTCTCCATTTTCTATTTAATAATTTATGAATGTAAGATATTCATTTTCACGTTCTATTCTGTATAGAGGGCAGCCATGATTTACTCAAGGGATAACCATCACCTCTTATAAAGTTCTGTAGTTGTTTGCTTAATAGAGGTGAGGGTTATCCCTTGAGTAAATCATGGCTGCCCTCTATAGTTTCATTACCAACTTCCTCTTGGACACATGAGGTCATGGAGTGACTCTTTCTTTCATTCTTTCTTGACAAACATTAATAAAGGTACAAGAAGTTGTCCCCAAACGTCGGCTTTTTAATATTCCACTCGACCTAATATCCCCAAAGCTATACAGGGTGTCTTTTATGTACCTTTGGAGAATGATAGGTCATGTAGGGGACGGGTATAGAAATAATTTGAGATAGGGGCTTGGGGTCGGAGCAGCCTCCTTAACCCCTAAAATAAGGGTTGATTCACGCCCTCCACTCTGTAAGTTAGACAATCGACCCAAGCCTCTAATTACCCTTCGCAATCCTTAAACTCTTGGCAAGATTCATTTCAACATGTGGCGCGGGCGTAATGGATAGTGTTGTGGTACGAAAGGCATGTAGTTCCGGGTTCGATTCCGGGCTTGGGATTTGTTTTTAAATGCTATTTTAGGTGTAAGGATTTTAAGCTTGATACCTTTGGTAAATTAAAACGTTCTTTGCGCCCTTCGTAGCATTAAATTGTTTAAGTTCGTTATTACGTTTAAATCACGTTGATTTGCAAGAGAAAGTAAGGTTTAGCTAGGCTAGGCATGCTTAGCTTAATTTTTGCCGTAGGGTAATCATTAGAAGGCACGATCTTAAAACTACCGCAGTTCCATAATTAGTCACAAAGTTCCTTTAAAAGGATTGAGAAAGGTAATAGAGGCTGGGGTCGGTTGCTTAACTTACAGGGTGGAGGGCCTGAATCAACCCTTATTTTTGGGGTTAAGGAGGCTGCTCCGACCCCAAGTCCCCTATCTCAAATTACTTCTGTACCAGCCCCTACATGACCGATCATTCTCCAAAGGTACATAAAAGACACCTGTATAATGGACACAATTGGTCCAGAAAGTTTTCGTAACAATGCTATTATTATTATTATTATTCTTTCCGATGAGGCCTGCTAGGGACCACGTGCCAATTTCAATTCTTCACACTTTGTTGTTTTCTCTTCCGTTCCCTCCAGTACTCCTTCATTCGTTCACTATGCTGCTTCTTTCTGTCCTCGGACCACATCGCACCAGATTTCTTTGGCAATCTTCCTTGGAATCCTTTCATACTTAATACCCTTTTTCTAAAGATCTCTCTGTTCACCGTTTCTTCTACACTTATATTATTTCTTTCTAAATCTTCCATTCTGCAATTGAAATTGTGTTTTTCAAGGGTAGGAATAATATTCCAAAGTAAGATCAGATTGTTAGTCTGAAATTATTATTATTATTATTATTATTATTAATATTATTATTATTATTATTATTTAAGCGAAAATTCCCCTACCGGAGAGCGATTAAACTTGATCACATGATGTCATTTGGAGGCGTGTCTCCTCCGCTGCTCCCAAAATCTCTTCATTCTCGCGGAATGTTCCCGCTTCCTCTCATCCGTCCACTTTTCCCAGGTTGTCGTAATGATCTTGGTTCGAACTTAACATTCTTGATTTTCGTCTGGCACTCAGTTCGGTCTTCGAAATTTTGTATACTGATAATTTGTAAGTCTCTTTGTACCTCTTTAAGCCATTCTGTGCCGCATTTGTTCTGTGCTATGATACTGAGTAGTTTCTTGGGCAATCTGGAGGTGGCCATCCTGTGGATGTGAGTGTAAAATTTGGCTCTGGGTTTTCTAATTTCGTCTGTTATCGTAATGGTGTTTTGATAGAGTTCAGTACTAGGTCTCTTCATCCAAATGCCGTTTCTGTTGATTGCTCCGTAGATCTTCCGGAGAATTTTTCGTTCCTGTTTTTCCAGTTCCCTAATCTTGGAATGACCATCGATTACTATTGTTTCAGCCGCATATGTTGCTTCTGGAAGAATAACTGTTTTATAATGTCGTAATTTGGCGTTTGTCGAAATGCATTTCTTGTTGTAATGGGCCCACGTTAGCCTGTAGGCCTTCTGGAGCTTAGTGATTCTGTCTTCATTGGCGATTCGATTAAGTCCTGAGGACTGTATAATTTCGCCAAGGTATTTAAAACTGCAGACTTGTGCGATTTTACCGTATTTGGTGTTTAAAGGGGATTTATTTTCTGGCCTTCTCTCCATATATTTGGTCTTGTCGTAAGATATATGTAATCCGGTTTTTGTGCAATCTCATGGAGCTTTTCCACTGCGTAAGTCGCTTCCGATCTGTTGTCTGCGACAATTGCAATATCGTCCACGAAAGCGGGACATTTGACTTTAGTTCTGTTCTCTTTTTTAATACCGATTTGAATGCCCTTTACAAGAGGTTCCCATTCCCTAATTATCCTCTCCAGTACCATATTGTTGAGGATTGGGGATAGTCCATCCCCCTGTCGGACTCCCGTCTTGATTTCGAAGGGCTCTGATATTTCGCCCATGAATTTCACTTTGGATATTGTTCCTGTAAGTGTCTGTTCTAAGATTTTGCGTGTCTTACGATCGATCCCAAATTCTTCCATGATTTTAAAGAGGGTGTCGCGGTCAACAGAGTCGTATGGTTTTCTGAAGTCGATGAATGCAATCACGGTATTTCTACATTTCCTCATTTGTAAGATCGTCTTTAGGCACCAGATCTGTTCAGCACACGATCGCCCTTTTCTGAATCCAGCCTGGTAGTCACCAATGAGTGGATCCATTTGGGGCTCTAACCTGTTCAGAAGTGCTGTGGAAAGGATTTTATAAGCAACCGGGAGCAGGGAAATTCCTCTATAATTGTTGATGTCCGTCTTGTCGCCCTTTTTGTGCAACGGGTGAATCAAAGCGCATTTCCAGTCATGTGGTAATTGCTCCGTTGTCCAAATATCTGAAATTATGGAAAGAAGTTTCCGTGTCAGTGTGGGATCATTCAGTTTCCAGAGTTCAGCAATGATCCAATTTTCCCCTGGTGCTTTGTTGTTTTTGAGTTGTCGGATTATCTCCGTAATTTCTTCAATGTCGGGGGCTTGCGAGTCCAAGTGTATGAATACCGGAGGAGAGAAGTCAAGTTTTACTAGAGGTGGTTCACAGTTAAGAAGAGAGTTGAAATATTGGGCTAATAGTTTGCAATTATTTTTGGAGTTAGTTTCCAATGAGCCGTCGTGTCTCTTGAAGCACAGACTGGGTGCTTTGTATCCCCGTAGATTTTCTCTAAATGTTTTGTAGAAATTTCTAGTACTATTTTTGGTGAAATCCTGCTGGATTTCGTGGAGTCTGTTGTTGTCACACCTTCGTTTTTCTTTCCTAATTATTTCCTAATTAGTTCTCCCAGTTTTCCTTTGTTTGACTACTGTGAAATTTTTTCCAAGCCATTATGCGATTGTCAACTGCTTGATCGCAAGTTGTGTTCCACCAGCGATGTTTTCTGGAGCGAGGTGGTTGTCCTAGCTTCATGGCTTCCTGAATTCACCCCGTTAGTATTCTCCAGTCTGTTGATTCCTCCTGATTGATTTGCAAAATGATTTCTTCCTTGTGGAGTTTCAGATATTCCGGATCTGGTCTGAAATTTTTTTGATGGGCGTTTTGGTCTTCTATTTGATTGGAATTTTGTCTTTATTTGGAGAAGATAATGATCTGATTCAAAGACGCCTGTACGAGCCCTGACGTTCAAAATTTATTTTATGTTTTTCTTGGAGATTGAGACATGGTCAATTTGGTACTCACCCTATTTAAGACTGGGTGATCTCCATGTGGTCAATTTATGTGCAGGTTTTTGAAATTGGGTGCTCATGATTTTAAGTCCAAAGTTTCTACAGAAGTCAATTAATCTTTCCCCATTTTTGTTGGTACGTTTGTGTTTATTATGAGGGCCTGTGGTATCCTTGAATTTCCTTTCTTTCCCTAACTGTGCGTTAAAATCACCTAATAAAATTTTCACATGGTGTCTTGGTATGTTATTGGTTGTTTCTTCCAAAGTTTCCCAGAAATTGTCCACGGTTTCAGGATCAGTTTTATCGTGTTGGTTTGTGGGGGCATGCACGTTGATTAGCGTGTAAGCTGTATTAGCTGATTTTACTGTTAGTAAAGAGACTCTCTCGGTTGGAGAAGTAAAGTCGATGATCGAATCAAGCACAGAATTGTGTACGGCGAATTCTGTTCCCAAGAGAGGTAAGTTGTCATTAATTTTGATGGCAGGTTTTCCCTTGTAGATTCGGAAATTCCCTGTGTTGAAGTGTTCTTCGTCCGTGAAGCGTGTCTCCTGGAGCGCAGTGATTTTTAATTCAAATTTTTCCAAGGTGTTGAGAAGTTGTTTTAGCTTACCCGTCTTAGTGAGGGTGTTAACGTTAAGCGTGCCAACTAAATGTTTACGTCTGGTCTTGATAGTATGAAGAGTTCTTGAGAAGCTCCGATTCTTCTCCGCATGGTGTCCCTGATCCCCCAGAATCCGATGATCAGGTGGGTCCAGTCCATCGACTGGTGCCTGGGGTAGTGATTCTATGATCGTCTCTTCCATCATGCGCTCAAGTTGAGTTTTGAGTGTTTGTGGTGGTTTCAATTGAGACCACAAGTATACGACTCGATTTTTGAGTTCGAGAGGATTTAAGTACAGCCGCCTCAACTAGAGGAACAGACGCTGACCACTGGCCGTCGGATGCCGAACAAACGCCAGTGGATTTTCTATTTTACGGCTTAGAGCCAACCCTCCTCCTTTCTTCGGGCTTGGGACCGGCAACAGAAACTACTGAGCTACTCAATCCACCCAGTAGTTACTGCAGGCGGAGTTATTATTATTATTATTATTATTATTGTATTCGATTTAATAGTGCTCGGGTGCTTGATATGTCATGAAGGTGGTGCTCACAGTATCATAAAGGTTCAGAACGCCTGTTTTAAAGGATTTGCAGAGTGAAATTTGCACATGGATCATAGTTTATCGCCAAGGATCATTTTCGCTGAACTGATTGCCTAAAGATTAGACAAAACTTGTGATAAGAAGTTCTCTAAACGGGAGAGCAATCTCAGTGACCACAAACGGCCCTGCTCAGCCTCATCAATATCCCTGGACCACCTCGTGTTGTAGCGGTCAGCATTCTTTGGCTGTCACCCCGGAGGTCTGGGATAGATTCCCGGCTCTGCCAAGAAATGCAATTTTGAAGTTAACTATGTTTTACGCTGTTTGTGACCAAAGTTGATTGATTTTATTTTTAAAATGCATGCTCACCTTTTGTTTTAAAAATAGTAGGCAATTCGTGTTTATATTATATATCAGCACCGTCGCGCACGGTGATTTTCCACTCGGCTGTTGCCTGTGCATAGGCCGACCGTGGCTGATGTAAGTCCCCTTGTAACTCTATGTGCACTCGTCTCATCAGCTGCATTTGTCGCTGCGTGGCAATTACATCAGCCGCGGTCAGCCAATGCACGGGCAACAGCCAAGTGGAAAATCCCCGTGCGTAACGGTGCTGATAAATATAACCCTGTATGTGGAGGTGAAGGAGTGAGGAAGGGGTTGTATGCCTAAGGAGAAATAATACAAGGATCAAAAACAAAGTTCAATTTCATTTTATGAAAGAATGACAACGTTTACCTTACAACATATAAAGTCAGATATATACAAAGATATACGTATACAAAGGTATTAGCGTAGATTCTACTTTGTAACTGTAATAACCCCAAGGCAAGGTGGAAATACTAACGGAATTTCATGAAAATACGTTTCTGTACATTCATTTTTCCCTCGTCTGCAAAGCATTGGACGTGTTGCGTAAGACTCGAGTAACAAAACATTTGCCAATTCCACGCCGATTTTTTTTCTCATTGGCTATGATGTCATCGATGCCTATCCAGTGTAGTTAATGGAGCGGTGTCCCCATTTGCGGATGAGTAGCCCTGATGGTCGGACATTCAATTTCATTGCTGTCATTCTGAAGCTGATTTCCTGCCACTCTTATGTTTTCCCACATGTCCACGGTGAAGCGATCTGCAACAGAGAACAACACATTTGGGATAAAAACTGCTGCTTGCGGAAAATACAAGGAAGCTTGCATTTTACGTTTCAACAGCCATAAGACCACTCTTTTAGTTTTAATGGACTCTGCATAGTGGTTATCTGCCCCCTGTTCATATGAAGCCAGTAGGAAGCTTGCTTTCGTTTCGATATTGCTGACAACAGCTCGCTGACAAATATTGGGACACTCCACAAGAGGTGCATTCTAGTTAGTTAGTTAGTTATTGTTGTTTTAAGGGGCGGAACTACGAGGTCATCTGCCTCTCTGAACACGGATTAAAGGACACAAATTTGGAATGGAATTTAAAATTTAGAGGTGGATACCTAAATTTGAAAAGACCGAAAATTAATCAAAAAAATTACATTAAATTAAACTAATTATAAAAATAAACGAAAAATACGGAAAAACAGAAAATTAGCATTCAAAAACGAACAAATCGTTGAGTCAATGTACACTGGAAAATTTAGATTGCTGGCCCTAACCCACTCTCACTTATAAAGCGGATAACGCGATCAGCAGCCACCGCCTCATCGGCAAAACCAAGGTGGATTCTACTGTAAGGAAAATGTTTGACCTAAAGGAAAATAAGTCCTACAAGAAACTGCAATCATTGTAAAGGGGAAAAGTATACCCATATACGACAGAGAACTGGAGTGTGCTTTTGTAACAGAGGATGTACGAGGGGCATTCAAAATATAAGTTTCATTACATAGATAAGCTGTAGGCCTATTGTGTATTTGAGTCTTCAGTCTTTTAATTGCAAAGATGAAGCTGTCCATCCATCCCTGTTCTGAGCTAATCATTTCATATCTACATAGCTACCATACGTTACATCCGAGGCAATCTATTCAAAATATTCTAACCTTGGTCTACCCCTACAGTTCATGTCCTCAATCCTTGCTTCCATAACTAACTTTGCTATTCCTGGGTGTTTAAGTAGGCCTATGTGTCCTTCAAACCTTTCTCTTCTCTTCATAAGCAGTCGCCAGAAACATCTCTCCTCGCCCACTCATCTTAATACATCTTCATTTGTTAATCTACTAATCTGATCTTTATCATTCCCTTGTAACACCACATTTCAAAGGCTTCTATTCTCATCTTTTCTGTTGCGCCAATAGTCCAAGTTTCACTTCCATAGTGCACCACTCTCCAGACAAAGGGTTTCTAAAATGACTTCCTAATACCTATATTTATATTCGATGTCAACAGATATATGTTCTGTAGAAATGCTTTCCTTGCCTGAGCCAACCTACATTTTATATCTTCTTTGCTTCGTCACTGGTTATTTTGCTTCAATAGTCGTTTCTGATTTATTTCGTCTGCTTTCCATTACTTTTGTTTTACACTTATTGATTTTCATCATGAATTCTTTCCTCAAGACGACGCCCATGCCATTTAAAAACTCGTTCAAATCTTCTGGTGAATCAGCTAAGATAACAATGACATCAGCGAATCTCAGAGTAGAAATTCTTTATCCTTGAATCATTACTCCTACTTTAATTTTTCTCTAATTTCCTTTATTGCTTGTTCAATGTATAGATTGAACAGTTTGGGTGATAAGTTGCAGCCTTGCCTTACACCTTGCTCAATACCAGATCTTCTCTCATGTCCTTCGGCTCGATTAACTGCCTTCTGGTTTTTGATGTGTAACATCTTTCCACTCGGTTGTTGGATATTTCTGTGGGAGTGATTTTGAAGAATGGGACGGAAGTGGATCGGACGGAAGTGTGTAAGTGGCACTGCCAGCTGGATCGCATCCCTCCTGGCTGCTAATACGATCCAGCTGGCAATGGTAAGAGGAACCAATGAGCGCGCGATGTTGAAGATTGGTACCATGATGCACTGCCGGCCATGTGGAATGTATATCACATATGGATTACTTCAAGGTTTGGAGGCGCCATTAAGAATATTCCTGCAGTAAATCATCTTCAAGTTGTCGTTCTTTGGTGTAAAAATATTCATTATATCATATTTGCTGAAAACTACTGGTACTGTACTACTGGTACAACTCCTCCCATGGTAACCCTCGCTGAAAATTGCTTCTTGGTCATCGCCTCTTTGACGTGCACTACTAGGCGTAACTTGTCGCACGAAAAACCGCACTTTGCTCCCATACAGTCGGCATTCCTGTATTACCTAGAGTTCATTATCTGAAAACAATTATGATTTATTAAGAGTCTCTTTTCCAATCTCTGGATAAAAGTGATGGTTACTCCCCGAGTACTTTGATCAAAACTTTCATACTGAATGGTAAACGCCCATGTGAAGCCTGGTGTCAACTCATTGAAACACAAACCATATGTCTTCGTATCAGTATTTAAATAATGATATGTTTTAATAATGAAACATTGTAACTAGTCGGCAAAGCCGGAATTATGTTTCTGCACAATGGCTATTCAGATATTAACCAACATTGCGGTAATGCAGTGATCAGTATAATATATATATATATATATATATATATATCGATTTTTTTTATACGGGAACTGGGCTAGCCTTTCATAGGAATTCCCTTTACTGTCACGGAGACGTATTCATAACGAATTTAAAACTCAGTTTCACGCAGGAACACTGTCGAAAAAAAAAGTAGTTCCGTGAAGAACTAGACAGCCTATTTTCATATATCCTGCTCATGTTAATTGTCTCTATCAACATACAAAATTTCAGTTTAATTGCTGTAACAGATTCGTAGATATTGAGAACCGTCTAAATATTTCATATGGTCGCCAGGATGGATTTTTATTTTTGTACTATTAGATTAAGATTATTGTGTACGTGTGGTATTCAAACTTCAATCGCATGATTAGAACACAAGAAGTAAAAACGAGATTTTAAAAGTACGCACACCAGCCATCTTGTGATTATGCAAACAATTGAAATAAATTACATGCCAGTGGATCAACATGTGTATAAGCAATTAACGTGCAACGTTTCACGGCACTCGGATAGTTAATTCACGAGAAATGTCCATTTAAATATTTACACTTCGCGTCACCGCCATGTTGGATTTGTGCTCACCAGGTTACTGAAAGTCCTATAGGTGAACATATGTTCATAGTCTCTATGAACATTAAAAAATTCAGTTTGGTTGCTGTAAAAGATTCATAGATATTGAGAACCGTCTAAATATTTCGGAAGCTCGCCATTTAGGATTGCTATATGTTATATGCCATAGAGTTATGTACCATTCAAGGACAATTATTGCCTAGCTTCATTATTCAAACTTTCACTTCGATCGCATGATTACGACACAAGAATAAAACCTTAATTTTAAAATTTCGCACAGCCGCCATCTTGAGGTTATGTAAACAATTGAATTAAATTAGATGGCAGTGCATTACTATCTGCAAAATCATTTACTGTACCACATTTCACTGCGCTCAGAGAGTTAAATCACGAGAAAAGTCTATTAAAATATTTCAAAATCGCATGGTCGCCGTGTTCGTTCTGTACTTTACAGGTTTATGAAATATACATAGGTGAACTTGTATCAGAACCCTTTATCACCTTACAAAATTGTATGATGATATCTGCAATAGTTTCGGAGATATAGAATGTCAGTGAAATACTTCGCACAGCCGCCATTTTGAGGTTATGTAAACAATTGAACTAAATTAGACTCCAGTGCATTAGAATGTGTATAAACATTTGCTGTACCAAGTTCCATTACGTTTGGATAGTTAAATCGCGAGAAATGTCTATTTAAAAGTCTCAATTTCGCTTGACAGCCATGTTGGTTTTGTAGTCACCAGATTTTTGAAAGTCTCATAGGTGAACTTCTAGTAGTGCCCTTTATCACCGTACACAATTTCAGGACGATATCGGTAATAGTTTCGGAGATATTGAATGCTAGTGAAATATTTTGCACAGCCGCCATGTTGGATTGGTGAGACGCAACAAAATTTGAAGGGCGCGGTCGAGGTCGCCGGGAATAGTGCTATGAACCTACCGAGTTTCATTGAAATCGCTCCAGCCGTTTAGATTTTATTAGGGACACACACACACACACCTCACACACACACACACACACACGCACACACACACACACACGGACAAAAGGTGATCTCATAAGCCTATTTTTTCAAAATTAAAAATAGGCTAAAAATATTAATGGAGCATAAAAAATTACTTCCATATTATTACCGGCACGTGGAAATAAGTAACTGTCTTGTACTCCAAGTACCTGTGGGTGTAATGGCTGCGTGACTAGCCCCTTGGTCGGCGAATCATGAGGTATCGGGTTCGAACCCCAGTCCCATCAACTCTTTTGCTACCAGATTATCGATTTAAACGATATCTATCATAATATTATGCGTCATTTTAACAGAATCTACATGACATTACGATTTATCTAATTTTAATTACAATAATTTGCACCAAGCAGGAGTTGGAAAATTTGATTGTATTGAACATTATTTCTAGTAGTCTATAGATCGGCTAGAGACTATGGTTTCATACCACCTATTAATTTACAATATAATATGTGATGTTTGTTCAAACAAGTGTGACAGTAGCATATCTCCAATTCAATCTATACATTCATCCTAGTACCAGTATGAAAACGGAGCGTAAATTAACATTTTAAGAATGTGTAAGCTGTGTAGTATACGAGTAGGATAACATGTCAGATGACTTCACACACATTTCATCTCAATTTCATAGTAGGATAACATGTCAGATATTACACATCATATGCGACTACTGTAAGGCTCGTATCTTTTTTGTATAAATTGAATATCATCTGCATATCCTTGTACTTTATTCCAATCGTTTTCTAAATGGCAAACAACATACAGTACTCCAATCAACATTATCAAAGGCTGTATTACAAGTCACAAACCACATTGCATGACAAAGAACTATCCTTTCTGATCCGTCGACGGGCAGGGTGAGAGCAGAGGAGCTCTGGCGCATGCGCTGAGTGTCAATGCAGAGAGAGAAGCAGCAGATCGGAGTGCTGGAGTTGATTCGAGTACAAACCGGTGTAGCAGAAAGACCAGCGCTGGAAACAAGTCGTTGTTATTGATTCATTTGAGGGGCTTGGACATCGTGGTCATACATCCCCGTGTACTTGGTTGTGTGTTGATATTTTCTGATAACCTGTTTTGTTCAGATGGCTGTAGTATTGTGTGCATTTGTAATTCATAAGAGGATTGGGAACGAGGTGGCCGTGGCCTTAGGTTCGGTATCATCACGACATTTGCCTGGAGTAGAAGAAGGAAACCACGGAGAACCACTGAGGTGGGAATTCGAACCACCTCTTCTCAGTTTTGCATCACGAGGCTGAGTGCATCCCGTTCGGGCCCTCACACCAGAATTAAAAATTCTTGGCAGAGCCGGAAATCTTACCATGACCTCCAGGCTGACAGTCAAAAATGCTATCCACTACACCACGAGGAGATCGGAAAGAAGTGAGGCGCGAGTTTAGAAAGGAACCCCTGTTTTGGCTTTGAGACAAATAGATGAATGGATAAAAAACATTCTAAGGTAATACAAACCTCTTTTACAGTCCAAAACACTTCGTCACTGTGACCTGCATTGGGCTATGGAGGTCGATGGTTTCCTCTTTCTTCTCGGGCTGCCATTCTTCGTCCTGAAACAGAAACCATTCATATTAATTAAGCAAAATTATATTCCATTCATTTAAATCACGCAACATTCAATTATACAGTAGTGGTTACACAAACAATTGATAACGAAATTAAAAATGTTCGAAAGTTACACTTTAAGTAGAAATTCTCAAACTACTGAACGTGAAGGCCATCAGGCTGTCAAACTATCCTTGGTGCCCGATTCTTAGATATAGACTGGCACTGTACGGTGCTTTTAAAAATTAGGCATGGATTATTTCTATTCCAAAAGCCAGATGAGAGGAATTTTGAGCTATTTCTCTTTTCTCTACCTTTTAAAATACTTCAGCGCGGCGTACCGAGGAGTAGAGATGTAGGAAATATTAGAGAGAGAGTGCATCCGCCCGCTACGGCGAGCTGACGTAATTGGCACTTAAACAGGCGAAGCTTGACACAAAACATATCATGGTGTTCAGAGGATTTTCACGGCATGCAGCCACGAAATTTCTCATAATTTTAAGGCAAATTTTCTGAAATTCCTTTAATGCTTAGCTGGAATGTAAATAAAGGCAGTTATGCAGTTAGAATGGTTAAAATACAATTTAAGGGGTGTCCGAAAAGCATTTTTGGAAACAAAATTGACGTTTTTTGACATCACCTAGCAACTACTGCAATGCATTTATTTCAATTTTTCTTGCAAGTAAAAAATCATATTGTGGTGTTTGAAGCCATATTTTCAGTGTTGCCTTAGTAAACAAGAGTTTAGTGCTTTTCAGTCGGTCAACACGAATATACCCAAAAGAGATGGGTTATGCCCTAATCCTGAAATAAATTACATGAGATTAATAAAACACTAGGATGACCAGTTTCGATCGTCAAGCGATCATCATCAGATCCATTACACTTAGGCTACAAAATCTATGTTTGAAATACAGGTGAAAATATTTACAATATGTACCATTATTTAGTTGCAGTATTGGTACTGCAACTGTCAGTGTATGCTAAATGCAGTATATATGTTAGGTGAAATGCTAAATGGTGATAGCTATCCGGAGATTGTACTTTAGAGAGATTATATGGTTGTAAACTATGGTTAAACCTTAAAATTTTTGGCTAACTACTTATCTGATTGTCTTCCGTATTACAGCTACTCGCAGTTTTCGTGCTCACTGGAACTCGCTGTGCGGTCGACTGCGGTGGTTATCTTAACGACTGGTTTTTCCCCTGCCTCCTCCCCCCTGTCTCTACGTGCTGTGGGGAGTGATAGCGATGTGTTTATGTGAGGTGTTGCCAACCTAGATAAGATGTATGTTATTGAATGAGGTGGGTCCACAACGTCCTCACAAGACCGTCAACGCTTAGTTCGAATGGGTTATGCTCCACGCGTGGCGAGGGCCGATCCACGGTCTTTAATAGTTGTGGACCCACCTCATTCAATAACATACATCTTATCTAGGTTGGCAACACCTCACATAAACACATCGCTATCACTCCCCACAGCACGTAGGGACAGGGGGGAGGAGGCAGGGGAAAAACCAGTCGTTAAGATAACCACCGCAGTCGACCGCACAGCGAGTTCCAGTGAGCACGAAAACTGCGAGTAGCTGTAATACGGAAGACAATCAGATAAGTAGTTAGCCAAAAATTTTAAGGTTTAACCATAGTTTACAACCATATAATCTCTCTAAAGTACAATCTCCGGATAGCTATCACCATTTAGCATTTCACCTAACATATATACTGCATTTAGCATACACTGACAGTTGCAGTACCAATACTGCAACTAAATAATTGTACATATTGTAAATATTTTCACCTGTATTTCAAACATAGATTTTGTAGCCTAAGTGTAATGGATCTGATGATGATCGCTTGACGATCGAAACTGGTCATCCTAGTGTTTTATTAATCTCATGTAATTTATTTCAGGATTAGGGCATAACCCATCTCTTTTGGGTATATTCGTGTTGACCGACTGAAAAGCACTAAACTCTTGTTAAAAAATCATAATGGAAGTATTTTCTTCTCCTTCTTGACGTTTCGGCCAGCTATGGACCACGTTAATTCAACTGCTCTCTTCCTTGAATTTTAACATTCGCCCAGTAACGCCTCATGTGTTCTGGATGCTGCTGTTTCCTGGCTTCAATCCACGTCTTGCCTGATGTTAGTTTAGGCTTTTCCTGGAAACTCTGGTGTTGTTTTAGTTTCATCTTAAGGAGCGTACGCATCTGAATATCGTTGTATGTAATTCCAACTTCTTTTAAATCCTTTTTTACCTCTGTGAACCACGCTCCCTTGGTTTTCTTACCCAGAAAGTACTGTAAGTAAAGATTAGAAGTATTTTATTTATTTATTTATTTATTTATTTATTTATTTATTTATTTATTTATTTATTTATTTATAGAAATCAACTCTTTCTATAAAATATATCTATCCCTTATTATTCCCGTTGCAACGAGCCTGAGGATGAGATGTGATTAATTCCATCGTGTCGAGTCGTTTTTAAACCCGGAACCCTTCATGATGCCAACCTCATGAGAGGATTTAATGAGAGTTTAAATGTACGAAGATGAATGAAACTGGGCAAGGATTTGGAAGGGAATGGCCGTGGCCTCTTAGAAGGTATCGAGTAGTTTCGTGTTCACTCTAGCACCAGTTTTGGTCGACTGGTGCTAGAGTGAACACAAAACTACTCCAAGTTCCAGTCAGGAAGACAACCGGATAAGTATCAGCCTGTATTATTACACTATAACCATAGTTGATTTTGTATAACCATATAATCACCCCAAACAGACAACTCCGGATTTTTATCACCATTTTAGCATTTCACCTAACATTAGATATACTACATTTAGCATACACCGACTGTTGCATTACCAATACTGCAACTAAATAATTGTACATATTGTAAATATTTTTCACCTGTATTCTCAAATATAGATGTTACAGCCTAAGTGTAATGGATCTGATGATGATCGCTTGACAATCGAAACTGGTCATCCTAGTGTATTTATTAATCTCATGTAATTTATTTCAGGATTAGGGCATAACCCAGCTCTATTTGGGTACATTCGTGTTGATCGACTGAAAAGCACCAAACTTTTGTTTACTTAGGCAACACTGAAAAAAAATGGCTTCAAACCTCACAATATTTGTAAGTTCGAAAAAACGCCAATATTCCAAAAGTTGCGTGCGGTCCGCGAATCTTATAACAGTTTAAATGCAGTTGCTCATCAAGAGGTTGAAGACCCTTTTTTAAGGGCTGCAGTGGGCAATGTAAACGTTGTTCTGCTGTTTGATAAATTTCGGGTGCTGAAGGAGGAGGGGTTGCCTGCAATGGGTGGAGCAAGGCACGGCAAGCCAGAAAGATTAATCATTATACTGTATATGAAATGCCTCGGTAGAAAAACGTGCTTTTCTTATTTTAGCAATATACAAGAAAATAAAGAAGGAAGACAAGTTGATGTAGGTTGAAGTTCATTCAGCGTTGCCAAATGGTATTGCAGTATAATTTGTGACTATTATATTCACATAAAGTGAGTTAAGTCATTACATAGTTATGAAATATATTCCACGTCGAGTGCTATACATCTCTAAATAATGCTCTTAGGAAACATAATCAGGCAGCCCTATTAATTTATATATTTTAACAATTTGTGAATGACGTCATCAAAAGTTTTAGCTTTAACTCGATAAAGAGAGAGAATAAAAAGTACTGTTAAAGTACTTGGCTTGTCAGTTCACTTGGCAACATTTCTCAGACTTGCTGTCAAGTTACACTGTTGACGTTAATTGGCTTCATATTATTGCTTTCATAGAAATAATTGTTATTATCTTTCATTTCGTAATTGGAAACAACGCCAATGATGAAGAAAATAAACTATGAGAAGCTTTCAGTAAACCTCTCACCTACTGCCTGTGATGTAGTGATAAGAAAGTAATGCATGGCACCAATGTTTCATTGATAGATTTATTTATTGATTGATGTGATTTTGTATGATTTTAAGTGGCGGAACAGCGAGGTCTTCTGTCCCTTTTAACACTGGTAAATTGATACAAATTTTGATAAATATAAAATTTAGAGGTGGACACCTAAATAAGAGAACAGCCTAAAAACAAGAGTATATTTTTCAATTACACCGTAGGCATAGGTTCACTAACTGGCCGGTATAGAGCGCAGCTCACATCTAGTAGGCCGTGGATAGCTCCCACATAGTTCAACTGGTAGCTAGTAGATATCACTTGTGCAGATCCATTGGGGAATGTTGGATTAATTAAATATTTATTTTCCATTGCAAAATACACAATATAACGCTCAATTTATAACGTCTCACTACTCAAGAAACGATAAATATAAAAAATTAAATTAAAAGAACAACTCTGATAGGTTCTGAACCCCGGCCGGCCAGGTGAAAGACCAAAGCTCTAACCACAGAGCCAAACATGTCCTCCCAAGTTAAATGTTATCAATTGATTTACATACAACGTCTTAGCAAATAATGACTTTGACTAAACGATTTCATCACTGGAGTATATATCCATTACAACCCATTTCATACAAAGTTCATATTATTTCTCAGTAGGCTATATTGCAAGCAACATACTCAAATTAGTGAAATATAGGTCAGAACGAGAGATCAGCTGCCATCTTGTCTTGTAACCGAAATGGCTCAACTTTTAAAAGTCTCTTCTGCAGTATAATATTGTAATATAAACTTTTAATTTCGAACAGGCCACGTCCTTTAGCACAGTTTAAACCATTCTCGGTTCGAAAATCGAAACTGGTGGTTCCTAAGTCATGGATTATAAAGCTTGCATAATTCACACGGCCGCCATCCTGAAATGGTACCGCTGATGACCTTGTAGTCTGGGCGCAAGACGCGTCCCATATAAAGGTATGTTATTACCAAATTTGGTGAAGATCCGATGATTTGTTTGGTCGTAATTTAATTTTTAGTTTTGATCATTTGAGTGGCCGCCATTAAGTTTTGGTAAAGATGGCGGCAATATAAATCATGACACTGAGGTGCCCGTTGCTAGTGCTACATCTGTTCCAAATTTCGTTCAATTCGGTCTCATCGTGGTTGAATTGATAGGGGCCACAGACATACAGAGTACACACACATACACACTCAAACACAGACACACAAAGTTTTGGCCCTTTGTAGGTCTCATAAGTCTAATTTCATGTTTTGCAAAAATCGAAAGTAGGCTAATAATAAAACAAGAGTAAATAAAGTGTGTTCGTTCTAATGCATGGAAGAAAGCACACTCTGAGAGGATGAAAACCTGTTGGGCCCGCAACAAGGCAAATGATTGAGATATCCCGACCCTTAGTGGCCGTAACGACGAAGAGATGAGTATACTAATAATAAATAAATAAAATTAATAATTAGGCTATAACAAGTGGAGATGGTTCAGATCACCAATGTGCGAGTGTAATTTAGAAGAACAGACGATTGAACATCTAGTGCAACGCTGCCCTTTTCATTCTACTCTGACTCTGGACTTCCTGACGACTTGTTCACGCCCACTCTAATACAGTACAATTAGTTGGCAGTTCGTTGTTGTATCATTGAGGGGCTTGGGCATCATGGACATTTAATTCTCGTGTACTGAGAGGTGTGCAGAATTTGTCTGATAATGTGTGTTATTGTAGTGTCTAAAACTTTTACGCTCACCTCTTCAGATTGCCAGCTGAAAGAATTTCAAAATGATTGTAATCCTACCTCAGAAGTCTCAAAACGATTCCTCCTTGGCTGGTGGAGATCGATAAGGACACTTTAAAGTGTGGAATTTTAGAACCAGACATCAACTCCGACCATCACTCATACACAAAACTTAAACAGGCTCATCAAGAAGAAGTCACATCTCAACCAAAGTGTGTTCGTTCTAATGCATGGAAGAAAGCTCACTCTGAGAGGATGAAAATCTGGTGGGCCCGCAAGAAGGCAAATGGTTCAGATATCCCGATCCTTAGTGGTCCTAACGATGAAGAAATGTGTATAATAATAATACTCGTAATAATAATAATAATATAAGAACAAATTCGTGGAGAAACATAAAAAGAAAATTGGTAGGAAATGGTTCACAAAACCCAAGATGCAACACAGTGCATTTATGAAGATAGTTTGGGAGAATAAGAAAGCAAAATCCACCAAGCGAATTAACAAGTCCAAACGCGCTCTTTGAATGGGCATAACGAAGAAGAAGAATAAGAAGAGTATAATAATGGCGAATGGGCATTTATTTTACTTTTAGGATGGGCCAGGGAAGGAATTTTGGAAGAAAATCGGCCGAAAATGTATTAAAAGGAACCGTCCCAGCATTTGGTGAAAATCGGAAACCACGAAAACCATTTTCAGGATGGTCCAGGTGGGATTCGAACCCACGTTCTCCCGATGCCAGTGGGGCACGAGGTTGGGCGTTAGCGCTCTCGACCACCTCGACTGGTATAATATTAATATTAATAACTTATTTACTCGTATCAGGAACAAAAATATTACATACGAAATTATGTACAAAATGGGCAACAAAAATTACAAAACTTGAACATTTAAGGTTCTAAATAATGCATGGCCAATATTTTGCCATGCCACGTCCATTTGGTGTAGGCTTCACCAGATCCTCCATGGTGCACAGTATAGGACACAGACTGCACTGAAGCAGATGACCCATAGTCTGTTCTTCACCGCATTCACAAAGGACTGGGTCGCAGCAAAAACCCCATTTATGAATGTTGGACTTGGATCTGCCAACCACAGATCGCAATCTGTTGAGAGACTTCCAAGTTGTCCAAGCCTCTGTATGTCCTGCTGGGAGCCTTTCAGATGGAGCCATCCACTGAGTAATGTGGGAGCTTCTGGTCAACCAAGATGTAATCCTCAAAACCTGAGGTTTGTCAGTTAGGCACTCAGTTGTGTGAAGAAAGCTTCTTCCGGACTTCAGTCGAGAGTGGGCTGGTTGAAGGCTATACAATGGATGTGCTTGAGACACATCAACGCTAGATCTCTCACATTTAGCTGCAACTTCTCTTCTGATATCTGGGGGTGCGATGCCTGCTAAACAATACAGTTTATCACATGGCGTAAGTCTCAGGCAGCCAGTGATGAGTCTACACGTTTCATTTAATGCAGTATCAACCAGCTTGGTATGACACGACCTATACCACACAGGACATGCATATTCTGCTGCAG
Organism: Meconema thalassinum; assembly: GCA_946902985.2. Classification (NCBI taxonomy): domain Eukaryota; kingdom Metazoa; phylum Arthropoda; class Insecta; order Orthoptera; family Tettigoniidae; genus Meconema; species Meconema thalassinum. Next base: position 614,235,990 of record OX336388.2, read on the forward strand.
AGTAACAGAGTGCTAAAGCAGTTGTTCTTACTGTTTGAGCTTGAGTCACCCAGCAGGTACCAGATAATTTGCGAAGGAGGCAGTTTCTTGCGGATACCTATTTTTGGTGTTTAGACAATGTCTTTCATACGCGAGTGCACGATCCAATGTAATCCCTAAATATTTGGGACTCACACAGTGATCCAACAGCATGCCTTCCCGCGTTACATGCAGTTTCCTCTTTGACTGTCTGTTCTTGAGATGGAAAGCGCAGACTTGTGTTTTCAAAAGGTTTGGTTTCAATTGGTTTCCTCTATAATAATCACTTATTTCCTCTAGAGCTTCAGATAGACGTCTTTCCACAACTCCAACTGGACGGTAATATATTATTATTATTATTAATAATAATAATAATAATAATTAAAATAATAATAATATAATTCAGGGGAGACGTTGTTCCTTCTGATTTGGTAGTTATTATTATTATTATTATTATTGGGTTATTATTTTTCACGGCCAAGTGCTTAATTACCAGTAAATCTTCTAAGCTTTTGCGGTATAATGAGTATGAAAAGGTTGTTCATGAGGTTAATTTGGTACAGCAGTATGAAACGCCGCAACATACAATAATTGCTGGTGTTTAATAATAATAATTGATAACGATTTTTCTAAATGATGATCGTCTGATGTATAAATGATAAACACTCGTCACTTGCCGATAACTACAAAGTGTGGTAACAGCACCAATTCATTCAGATGTTTTATATCTTTCGAACGCTGGGGAGTCACAAGTTGCAGCTTCCCAAGAGTCATGCGCACTTCAGTCCATGTGCCAAATTTGAATCATGAACAGGCTGACGTATCAAACCCAGGACTACCAAAATACGAAGAGCAACGTCTCACCTGAAGCATTGTGGCATGATCATGGTCATCATCGTCATGATTAACAGAGGAAATAAATTATAAGCTACCATCGCCCAATAGGCCTAAATGTAAGAAACTTTTTCCCACTTCCAAAACCAATTCTGATGCTTTTATATGAATCCTGTGTTACTCTTTCAGAATCAGTCTTGTTAGCCTCTGAAGAACTTGGTAAGCCCACATTTAGTTTCATAATTAACTTCGGTTAATGACGTCTGCACCAGTAAGTTTGGATGGGCTATGATTATGCAAATGCTATTTATAAGTGGATAAGATCTGCCGAGAACTGCAATTAAACATATGGGCAGAAAATAATTAATATTCCGTAATAGTTTTTCTAAGAGTCAACCTTCACGAATTTTTATTAAGTTAAAATTATCTAGAATAGATCTCTAGGGTTGACCATCCCAAGTGGGCAGTCACTAATGACGCCTCGTAGCAGCCCTGAACAGACTGGGCTTATAAAACCTAGACTGAAGCCAGTGAGCCCCGGAGAGTGAGGACTACCAAGTGAGCGAGAAAGAGATGGGATATCGATTGCTGATGAAGGACTGAGATTGGCTAGGAACATTTAAAGAAAGAATTCAAGTATTACGACAATCAGCATTAAAAAAAACACATAACTGCCTCCTGTACCTCCAAGATATCCTTTTTCCCTTTACGAATTTCTTCAACGGTCTACACATATGTAGATTGTAAGGTGACATTGTGGGAGACAGTATGGTGCACAGCACCGTCCAATACAGTCCACCTCACTTCTAAAGGCACGAATGTTTCGTCGAATGTCCATCTTGATCACATTGTCAAAACCTGCAATGAGAGTTTCGGTGACAACTTTGACCATGACGCGGTAATCCATCGTTTCCTTACAGCTATTGTGACCAATTCGTAAGGAGGTACGATAGTGTACAAAAGTAGTGGGAGAGAAAAGAAATAAAGAAGCTGGGACTCATGATGGGCTTTGACAATAAATACCCCGTAAGCTGCAATGCTTTGTTGCCTAATTATGTAAGGGTTAATTGTAATATGGTCATTTTATCAAAATTGAATCTATGCTGGTAGTTCATGTTTACAAAATAAAAAGGCTATAAATTAATACATGTATTATTGATTACTAATGGAGAATAGTCGTTGAGTGCCAAATAAAATATCACGAATTGTACTTTATTGAAAAAAATCCCTTCAGGCCAGCAACTCAATTTTGAAAACATCCTTTAATGTAATGAAGCCTCCGTGGCTTAGGCGGCGGCACGCCGGCCTCTCACCGCTGGGTCCGTGGTTCAAATCCCGGTCACTCCATGTGAGATCTGTGCTGGACAAAACGGAGGCAGACAGGTTTTTCTCTGGGTACTCCGGTTTTCCCTGTCAAAATTTCATTCCAGCAACACTCTCCACTATCATTTCATTTCATCTGTCATTCATCTAATCATTGCCCCAGAGGAGTGCGTCAGGCCTCGGCAGCCGGCACAGTTCATATCCTCGCCGCTAGATGGGGGCTTCATTCATTCCATTCCTGACCCGGTCGGAGACTGGAAGCAGGCTGTGGATTTTCATTTTCATTATTGATTAGTTATACTTATAACCTACGTTAAATACAGTAAATGAAATGTGTGTTTTCAGTTTACTTTGCCCTATAAGTATGATTCTAATACAAAACAAATAAGGACTCAGAAGTACAAGAATAAAAAGTAATTAGAGATTTTCAAAATGTGATTATTCCGATGAGTATATACGCTGTTTCAAAATGAGGATTGAGCCACCAGTCTATAAGATAGAGTCAGTCCGGATTCCGAATATCCTCATGCTTTCCACCGCTCTTTTTGAGATTGTCCTGATGTCAACGATCATTCCTGAGTATCCTATTCAACTGTAGTATTTTTCAAGATACTACGGTACTGTAGACAAATATATCATTTTATGTTGTACTGTACATCAACTTTGGATGGCTGAGTTAGACGGGACTGGTATCTTGTCGTGAGGCCCAGAATATAGCCCTTTTCCCTTAATGGAGTTCATATACAGTATGTTGTTATAACATGATCGGTTTCAGTGGCAATTCCACTAACTTATAACGTCATGTTTTATGCGATACGGACATGCTCTATTCTTGATACCTATGGAATATGTTTCCCAGCCTTGTTTAATACGACATATGTTTATGCGTGTACCTTGCATATAATGTCATTTTCAACCTCAGTTTATAAGGTTTTCCAAGAACAAGGGAATTGTTGAAAGTTGACAACCTGAAAAAACAATTTCTCTTCTGTCATTGGTGCATACTACTTCCTCCTGTGAACACAACCGGTAAGGCACCAGGCCTGCTTCAAGGCCTAGTTCAATGCTGTCGATTCCCCACCTCATTGTTATCCTTGCGCGTTTTTGAGAAATCATTAACACTACATACCAGAAGTCAGTTTCCACAGCAGATTTCATGAGGTGCACTCATTTTCCTGTGGATAAATCTAAAGGAAAATAAACCTTAAATAGGAGTTTATGACTATACGGAAATATACTTTTCTACAGTACAATGAATTTAAAGCTCGTATTTCTTTATGCCCGTACACAGGAAAATGAACCTAACGTGAATTGCTCTGTTGGACAGTACATCCACATACTATGGTCCACCTCATTGCGTAGTGGCTGTCACCGCGGAGCCCGGGTTCGATTCCCGGCTCTGCCAAGAAATTGAATTCTGTACTGAGGGCAACAACGAGGTGCACTCAGTCTCGTGAGGCAAAACTGAGAAGAGGCGGGTTCGATTCTCACATCAGCTATCCTGGAAGTGGCTATCCGTGGTTTCCCCACTTATACTTCAGGTAAATGTCGGGATGGAACCTAACTTAAGGCCACGGCCTCTTCCTACCCCAATCCTACCTCAATTTTAAAAAATCCTCTCGGCACGCCAGAAGGCGGAGGTAGATATCACCGGGCAAACTAGGGGATATGCTATAATAGGCAAAATATGCAGGTTTTCGTAGAAGTATCAGACCTCATTTATTGCGAGAAAATATTTTACAATGTAAATGGAGCTCAATTAACTTTTCTTTCGTCTTACTATGAATATTTTCAACATTTTATTGTCTTAGGAGGACGGTACCCTTCTTGTCATTTGGGGTCCATTTTTAGCCTATTTTCAATTTTGAAACAAGTAGTTCCGTGAAGAACTATACAGCCTATTTTCATATAACCTACTTATGTTAATTGCCTCTATCTACATACAAAATTTCAGTTTGATTGCTGTAATAGATTCGTAGATATTGAGAACCGACTAAATATTTCGGATGGTCGCCAGTTTGGATCTTATATATGTACGTCCTAGAGTTATGTATTGTTATATGAAGATTATTGTGTACGTGCAGCATTCAAACTTCAATCTCATGATTAGGACACAAGAAGTAACAAGGAGATTTTAAAATTTCGCACAGCTGCCATCTTGTGGTTATGGAATCAATTGAAACAAATTAGATGCCAGTGGATTATCATTTGTATAAGGATTTACTGTACCAAGTTTCACTGCACTCGGATGGTTAAATTGCGAGAAACGTCCATGTGAATAATTATACTTCGCGTCGCCGCCATGTTCGATTAGTGATCAGGTTATTTACGGTCCTATAGGTGACCTTAAGTTCATAGCCCCTATGAACATAAAAAATTCTTGATTGCTATAATAGATTCGTAGATATTCAACGCCGTCTAAATATTTCGGATGGTCGCCATGTTGGATTGTTAAATGTATAGGCCATAGAGTCATGTACCATTAAAGGAAAATAATTGCGTAGGTTCATTATTCTAACTTTCACTTCGATCACATTATTACGACACAAGATATAAAAACTTAATTTTAAAATTCGCAAAGCCGCCATCTTGAGGTTATGTAAACAATTGAACTAAATTAGATACCAGTGCATTACAATGTGTATATACATTTCCTGTACCAGATTTCATTGCGTTTGGAACATTACATCGCGAGAAAGCTCTATTGAAAATTTTTAAATTCGCTTGGCCGCCATGTTCGTTTTGTAGTTAACCGGTTTTTTAAGTCTTATAGATGAACATCCAGCAGTGCCCTTTATCTCTGTACATAATTTTAGGGTGATACAGCTAACAGTTTCAGAGATATAGAATGCCGGTGAAATATTTCGCACATCCGCCATATTGTGGTTATGTAAACAATTGAACCAAGTTAGAAGTCGGTGCATTACAATGTGTATAAACATATACTGTACCAAGTTTTATTGCGTTTGGTTGGTTAAATCGCGAGAAACTTCTATTTAAAAGTCGCAAATTCGAGTGGCCGCCATGTTGGTTTTGTAGTTACCAGTTTTTCAAAAGTCACATAGGTGAACTTCTAGTAGTTCCCTTTATCACCGTAAAAAATTCTAGGGAGATATCACGAATAGTTTCGGAGATATTCAATGCTGGTGATATATTTCGCACAGCCGCCATGTTGGATTGGTGAGAGTTAACAAAATTTGAAGGGCACGGTCGGGGTCGGCCGGAATAGTGCTACGAACTTACCGAGTTTCATTGAAATCGCTGCAGCCGTTTAGATTTTATTAGGGACACACACACACACTCCTCACACACACACGGACAAAAGGTGATCGCATAAGCCTATTTTTTTAATTGAAAATAGGCTAAAATAGGCTTATGAGATCACCTTTTGTTCGTGTGTGTGTGCGTATGTATGTGTGTGATTCGTGTGTAAAATATTAAACTTGCTTTATAAACATACTCGTGTCTTAATTATTGCCATTATTGGCTCGTTGCATAATGTACTAATATACACACATTCGTTGGTTTAACATGATTAAAAATTGTTAAAGAACATTGATCTGTATGATTCAAATTAACAAACTTAATGTTTATCTGGTATAGCCTGTAATTAACGACTTTGGAACAGAGTTGTTAGTGAATTTTCAACATCGTCTAGAAGTCTGCTAATTAGAGAAGTTGGGCAACTTTAGTTCGCCTCCTGAGAGTTGCAGTAATCGAGCATCGATCATCACTCGAGGCAATTCCAACACGCCTTTAATTTTAACATATAAACTGAACTGTGACCTCATATGAAATAAGTCAGGCAGCCTTCCATGTGGGGGATTAGTTACGCCTCCTAATATGCATCGTACTCAACCAGAAAGACAAGACAATAGTGTTCAGTGTGGAAACAAGTTAACCTTCCTTGCATTTCAGGAATTTACTCTGACACGTTGCAATATTTCTTTACAAGACGTACGTAATAAGTCTTCTTACCATTTCTTATAATTTATCTCTATATAATTTTTAACACTTCGTTACACAACTGTTTGAAAATATACTAAGTTTCACGCACATTTTTTTAAGGGAAGATAATTCCAGTTTAACAAACACCTTCGCATATGCTGATTAATAACAGTCTTTCTTGAAATGTTTTGATTAATGAGCTGGAATCATGCAACACCTCATTATACAGAGACCAAACATGTGTTTTATGCATATATAAGGCGTAATCAAAATGTTGTTTTTATTTTTAACGGCCGAGGGAATACGTCACGCTAACCACACGTCAATCTGTAATCTGCAAGCCATTATGGCTGAGAAGTGGCTGACATGTAGGCCTGGGCCCTTAGAGTGCTAGAGGCACAGGGCTTTTCCCTTTTTGAAAACATTATTGGATATCAAAAGAGGATGAAAGAAAACTTGGGGAACATGAAAATCCACAGCCTGCTTTCAGTTGACCGACCAGGTCAGGGAATGGAATTAATGAAGCCCCCATCTAGCGGCGAGGATATGAACTGTGCCGGCTGCCGAAGCCTGTCGCACTCCCCTGGGGCAATGATTAAACAAATGACAGATGAAATGAAATGATAGTGGAGAGTGTTGCTGGAATTAAATTTGTGACAGGGAAAACTGGAGTACCCGGAGACAAACCTGTCTGCCTCCGCTTTGTCCAGCACAAATCTCTCATGGAGTGACCGGGATTTAAACCACGGACCCAACGGTGAGAGGCCGGAGGATCTACGAAACAAAACATGATGTTAGACTAAATTCAGTATAAAAGCGTAAACCCTAAACTCCGCTTTTCAGTGCGCATGGACAAGTCAAGTAATTGTTTGACCGAAGATAAGTCCGGTGGGTACTGAAATCATTGGTCTATCCAGGTTATACCGACAGACGGCGTATATAGGCCTACTAATGATAGAATTTCCCAGAAAATTTTGAATGAGAAAAATTACCAGAAACTTTTCTGAAGCTATCCACTTTATTTACAAATACAAATCAGATGGGTAGGTAGGGTAAATTTTTTTTTTTGTCGTGTAGCCTGCTGAGAGACCGAGTGCAGGTCTTTCTAGTCGACGCCCGTGGGCGACCTGCGCGTCGGGATGAGAGATGGAATGGATGAAGATGAATGAAACTGGGCAAGGATGTGGAAGGAAGCGGCCGTGGCCTGTCAGAAGGTACTGTCCCAGCATTCACCTGGTGTTGAAAATGGGAAACCACGGAAAACCATTTCAAGGACAGCCGATGGTGGGGCTTGAACCCACGCGTCTACCGAGTCAGCAGAGAGCTTGGCCCCTTGACCTAACGCAGCGCTTTAGCCCGCGTAGTCACTACTGTCGGTGGGTAACAAATGAAGAGGTATTAAGACGAGTGGGAGAGGAGAGATGTTTCTGGCACCTGCTAATGATGAGAAGAGATAGGTTGGTAGGACACTTCTTAAGACATCCAGGAATAGCAAGCTTAGTTATGGAAGGAAGGGTTGAGGACAAGAACTGTAGGGGTAGAAGGTTAGAATAAATGTTAATCAGATTGCCTCGGATGTAGGGTGTGGTAGCTATGTAGAGATGAAACGATTAGCTCAGGGCAGGGAGACATGGAGTGCTGCATCAAACCAGGCACAAGACTGAACACTCAAACAACAACAACAACAACAACAACAACAACAAATCAGATGTCCTTTACCAAACCAAGAAATGAATAACCACTTTCATAATGATTTTGTAAGGACGTTCATTTTTATTAGAATTGTGGTGCAGTGGCTAGCATTGTTGGCTGTCACCCCCGAGGTACCGGGTTCGATCCCCGGCTCTGCCAAGAATTTAAAATTCATGGTATGGTCTGGTACAGGGTCTCTCAGCCTCGTGATGCAAAATGGGAACCTGCCGGATGCTAAGGCAGGAAGAGGAGTTGAAAGGAACTGGCCCCCCTACCACACGCAAACTCCGGCTTGGGATGCCTGGTTAGTGATCCCTTGACGATGTCAAGGGTTCTAATTCAGGTCGCCTACGTTCCTGGAGGAGACATGGCATTTGAAATAGAATTCTTAGAGTTAAGTTTTATTTACTATAATGTTCTCTTTCGTTCAAAATGCCCTACTTCGTGTATAGTGAGTTAGAGCATCGCTGATGAAGACCCCATTGAAGGCTTGAAAACATGTTTCAACAATAAACAATACCGGTATCCTAGGACACCAAGCTGGCTCATCGGCGGGCTCTTGGTGTCCCCGCCCGGACCCCCACTAGATTAGCGAACTGCGCGCCACCTTCCTTTATATAAGTTGCAACTGCACCTCTTGACTGCGAGAACCAAAAGCCCAAGCAGCGTCAACCTCCCAATGAAGGCATCCTTTTTTTTTTTAAGGAGTTTGATGCGCGTCCTGGTGGCCAGCCATCGTCACTATAGAACAGTTGAAATTAATTTCAAACAAAGCGGAATTTCGCCGTGATACAGAGTTTCTTTATTTTTATTGGAAACGGAAAGAACGTCGCATGTCCTCTTAATTTTTTATATAATTTAACTTTAGTTGTTATTTGTTTTATATGTACAACACTTTCTTGATAATAAATAAATTTGGCACAAAAAAAAACTATATTTCTTACCCTCAATTGGGGTAGCCTATATTAGGTATTTCTTTTTAGTGTTGAAAGTTTAAATTCGCTCTCCTGAAAAGTTTCCAGAATGTGACTTACCCAGTTTCCCCATGGAGTCTTCATTTGTTTTGGGAGGCGGGACTCAGGCATGCGTACTACAGTACATGTCCTGCCATCGAAGTTGGTGATTTATATTATGAGAGCCTCAATACTAATAGTATTAGCTTATACTGTGGAACGTGACTAATTCGAACTTCTATAATTCGAAATCTTCTTTAATTCGATTTTTCTCTTGATCCCTAGCATTTTATATACCGGTACAATCAATGCTAAAAAATCGCGGATAATTCGAATTATATTTTGGATAATTCGAAGTATGTACGTGTAAAAGCCATTCGGAAGCCAAACAGTTGGGTCCGAAAGACAAGATGGTGACGACGCATCTAGCGATGAACTCGTGGAGGGAATTCTCGAAGTAACTGTTCCAAGTGCAGCCCAAGCAACAAACCACATCACAGAACTTAGGCGTTTTTTTAAGTAGAAATGACGTATGTGATTCTGTTTTCCGTTCCTTAAATTTGTTAGATTATTTTGTGATGACCGAGAGACTTAATTGTAATAAACCGGTAAAAGTCTCAGACTTTTTTGAAAAACAGTAGATTTCTCTAAGACTTCTAGATTGCTGGATTACTACTGTCAGTATATTGGTGAATACTATATATTTGGTTGTATTTTATCATTTGAAACTTTTCAAGATATTCACGATAGAGTCATTATACAGTTTAATAATGGTTCTTGGATGAAAACTTAAAATTTAAATATTTTCAAAGAACTTTCTTAATTCGAAGTTTTGGATAATTCGAATTTTTTACTGGGCCCTTGAGGTTCGAATTATCCAAGTTCTACTGTAGTTATAACAGGTGACCGTCGTAAATTTAATTACTACACAGTTGTACGTGTTTTCTAGTCATTTACAACCTATTAGCGCATCATGGCCGTATTATCCGAGCATTTTCGTATCCAAGGTATTGTCAGTTCCAATTACCTCGGATAATCGCTAGTCTACTGTATTCTCGTTATTGACGTGACTACACACCACCTGCCAAACGGCTCTAACTTAAGGTCAAAAGAATGCTACTGCTTTGATCTGCTACCACAACACTGTATTTCTGACTGCCTATTCACACTAAGGTGACGCATCGGAAAGTCACGACAGCACAAAGCACCCCATGCGCCCATAAATTTCCCCAGGAATACCTCTTACCTCACAGTTCAGCGCGCAGTAGAAACACTTCTAAATTAAGACAAGATTTAATGAACTCTGGCAGAGGGTAATACCCGGGATAGATATACAGTGGCATACGCGCAATTGTGTTCAATTTGGATTACGAGGGATCTAGTCAAAAGGTACGGAGATTGTTAGATTATCCTGTAGCACCAAGGCAGTATAATATTGAAAAATGAAAACCAGACACACGATTGGGTGATAAATCAATTTGATACTAAGGCTACCATTGAAACTAAGAGAGGTTATATTACAAACATACCAACAGCAGTAGCTACGCTCGCTATCACGCAGCGCTAGGCCATAAGGCCAAGTAATCTGTGGACTTGGTAGACGTGGATTCGAACCTCACATTCAGCCGTCCTTGGTTTCCTATTTTCTACATTAGGCAAATGCCGAGATACCGTCTCTTCTAAATGGCCACCGCCACTTTATTTCAACTCCTTACATGTTCTGCCAAGTTCTATGTTCTATCCTGCACTCCTCTAAAGACTAGGGGTAGTCAAGCTGCTCGCCTCTCACTAAAGTGGATCGGGTTCGGTTCCCAATTAATGGACGAGAGATTTTCAAGTTGGAGTGTCACGTCTGATGGTTCGGGTTCCACGTAAAACGTAGGTCCAGTGGCTTATGATTAACGGTCCCGTAAAACTACAATCTTTTTCACTTCCTTCTGAATGCCTATTTACACTGAGGTGACGCATCGGAAAGCCACGACAGCACAACGCACCCTATATGGTCTTAAATATCTCCAGGAATACCATTTACCTCACAATCTTCCTCCCTTCCCTCATACCTTTCTTCGTTCCTTCCTACCTTCCTTCTCTCTTCCTTCCTACCTCCCTTCCTTCTTACCAACCTTCCTTCCTTTCTTCCTACCTTCCTTCCTTCCTTCTTACCTTCCTTCCTTCCTACCTCCCTTCCTTCTTACCAATCTTCCTTCCTTTCTTCCTACCTACCTTCCTTCCTTCCTTCCTTCCTTCCTTCCTTCCTACCTTCCTTCCTTCCTTCCTTTATTCCTTCCTTCCTTCCTACCTTCCTTCTTACCAGCCTTCCTACCTCCCTTCCTTCTTACCAACCTTCCTTTCCTCCTACCTACCTTCCTTCCTACCTACCTTCCTTCCTACCTACCTTCCTTCCTACGTTCCTTCCTTCCTACCTTCATTCCTTCCTTCCCTCTTACCTTCCTTCGTTCTTTCCTGCCTTCCTTCTCTCTTCCTTCCTCCCTCCCTACCAACCGTCCACCCTTCCTACCTTCCTTGCTACCTACCTTCCTTCCTACGTTCCTTCCTTCCTACCTTCATTCCTTTCTTCCCTCTCTCCTTCCTTCGTTCCTTCCTGCCTTCCTTCTCTCGTCCTTCCTCCCTCCCTATCAACCGTCCTCCCTCCCTACCTTCCTTCCTGCCTATCTTCCTTCCTTCTTACCAACCTTCCTTCCTACCTTCCTTCATTCCCACCTACCTTCCTTTCTTCCTTCCATCCTTCCTACCTACCTTCAAACTTCCCTTCCTTCCTCCCTTCCTTCTTTCTTTCCCACCTACTTTCCTACCTTCCTTCTCTCATTCTCTCCTTCCTACCATCTTTCTCCCTTTCTTTCCTTCCTTCCTTTTAAAGATTAAGCCCATGCCATTCAGAAATCCCTTGTAATGACTGAGCTACAAAAATAATGGCATAATTAAGGTGGAAGATAGTGATGTATTGAGCCTTTACTCTCACTCCACAACCAACACAAGATCTTCGCCGGGAAACGCAACCCACTGCAGATTTGAGCAGAAAGGAGAGGCTCGCAAATAGCAACAGGCTAGCTTTACACAAAGTTTGGTCGCCAAATGAGATAATTATTAACAATAATGACATGTGTTTCCTTTATCCAGGTAGCAAGATATCCAGCGTAAAACCTGGTAAGGATAGAAGATAATGTATTGCATTTGCTAATCATTAAAAATAACGAAGAGATTGAAGGTAATTAGAAGATACACAAATGTTGATAATTATTTTATTCAAACCGCACATAATTATTTTAATGAACGAGGTACAATTAGAGAAGAAGTTTATGACGTCACATCCCCATGTTCTTAATTATATTTGCAAGCTTTGTTTCTGTTCCAAAAACCAAGCAAGTCACTCGTGTATATTAAAAAAAACTTATTAAAATAAAAGTGACTACCAGATGACATAGTGGTTAGCGATATGGGCTACATTCACTAGTTTCTCTTGGTTAGGGGTCTGCCCAGGACGAGGTATACTTAGTCTTGTGAGGACAACTGAAAATTGGTGGGGCTCGTTTCTAACCTCAGTCATCTTAGAATTGATTAGAAACTTAGCCTACTCACATTTGACAATAAAATTACATTCTTGATACAATTAGTTGTTATAACCTCTAAATTATGATTTAATTGTTGCTACTGAAAAAGTTTATTGCAGCTGAATATCCAGGTGGAATGTTTTGCTCGCACATAACTTATGGTGAAAACCAGGTATGGCAAGCCTAATAGTGAAATGCCTCTGCGTTTGGTTTGTTTTTGTCCAATTTCTGTTATCTTTGCATCATTTCCAAATAATTCTTCAATGATTCCTTCTTGCTTTCTATCTCGTCTGGCTATCAGTGTATTGTATGCGTCTGTAGATGGTAGCTCTAGCTGAATCCTTAAGTCGTCCCCTATTTGGGGCGTACTTCCCTGCTCCTAGAGCTCCTTTCAAAAATATGGTTTTGACATTGACAAATGAAACCATATTATTACACACGCGGCCATATTATCATAATTAAAATATAAAACTTCCCAGTTAATTATTATGAATCTGTAACTCTAATTAAGATAGTACCCGGTGTTTTTCATAAATGTTAATTTAGTAATTGATTAATTTTATTTTCACGGCTACACTTAGAGCTTAAGAGCTCATTTACAATAGCGCCCTACATAGAATAGGTTTAAGGCTTATAAACATAGTAACAAATAGCAGTAGAAAACTTAGTAGGCCTACATTACATTAACATCATATTATATAGGGTATCATATCATACGCAACTAGTTAATTTAAAAAATATATAAAATACGTTTCAATCAACATTCACAATAAAAATAAAAAAACATAAATAATAGAATATTATAATATACAAAAGAGTGAATACAGACCCAGTATTAGCCTGAAAAATAAACACCATATACAAGGAATAAAATAACATAATTATTCGTATGGTATGTTGTCTGCTGAGCTATGTAATATTTAATGGAATTATACCTAGGTATTGAACCGAAATGGGATCGTTTCTACTCCATTGTGTCGTGAAAATTTTTCATACTTTTTCCTCCTTAATCGAAAGATATTTAAATTCAGAAAATAATCATAAATAACACACCATTAATAAATAGGCAGCATTGACTATAATATTTATAACAAAATAACAATCATAATTGATGAACAATAGTGTGGCACTTCCTAATTTATTTAGTTTTATTTATTTCCAATGTTTTTGGTTCAAATGCACCCGAAATACACTTGTCATAGACATGTCATAGATTTATGGTATGTAGAAACTTCCACTAACTACAATTGTGTGAAGCAAAATTTGTAGTTTAGATTTGATTAACGCTATATTAGTTCCAACGTTCGTCGCCAGGTACTGGTTGCAGTGGCATCGAGTAGCCAAGTTCACAGCTAGGTATCGTTGACGGTAGCATTTGGTAGCAAAGGTAGGAACTACTTGAAATTGATCGTCTGCAGTACTTACGGATAACACACACAAATACAGCTCTAAAAAATAAAGTTTAACGGAATAATCCTCACATTATAGAAGAACAGTAGGATAATATTACAGCTGAAACGTGGACAAAAGGAGATTGTAAATATTGTAAACATTTCCTAGCAGACAAAGTAGGGGTCTCCATCTTAGCAAGAACGTAAAATTAGGCATTATCTTCAATTGTGCCAAACGTTGAAGGGCTAAAGGGTCCGGAAAGGTTTCAAATTGTGAGTCATGGGGAGTTCTATCAAATTTAATAAAAACAAGAAGTTCCGTGACGAGCTAAAGAGCCTACTTTTCTTAAAATATAAGACTCAAGCCAATGATTAATCTATATGGATCTATCTAGAATAATGACGAAATTAAGTTCGTAATATCGAAATTTCTAATTAGTTCAAAATACTGTATACCTGGCATAATGTAGCCTAATAGAGAAATACAGTTGGCAGCACTGGTGACTGAATATATTCTTAGTTCCACCACTTAAGGTACAGAATACAAAATTTGGTTGAAGTCCAACGGATAGCATGGACGTTATATGCAGTTAAACATTGGATCTAACAGCGCGCGTAAAATCATGTTGGCAACAATGACATACATGTATTGGTCAGAAATAATCTGAAATAATATGATCTGTTGCTGTGTCAATTTTGAATGAACTCCATTAGTTAGTATAGAAGTTCCATGCATTTTAAAATTGGACCTATCAGCAGGCTTAGAATCATGCTGGCAGCACTGGCGTAGGCCTTTATTAGTTACTCCAAATTAATCTAGAATGCCAGGTACTATACAGTACGTGTGCAAAATTTAGAGCTATTGGCTTGCATACTTTCTGATATATTGATATTAGGTTAACAAAAATAGAGACAGTATTTATTAACAGTTGGCAGCCCTGGTTACTCTTAAGAATCGGCATAGTCATATCTGTTATGGTACACATAGCACACACGAATTTTGGTTGAAATCCAAATGATAGTATAGAAGTTACATGTATTTAAAGTTAGACCTCTCATCAGGCTTAGAATCGTGTTGGTAGCACTGACGTATATAAGTTACTCCAAATTAATATAGAATGTCAGGTACTATACGTGTGCATAGTTTAAAGCTGTCGGCTTGCATACTTTCTGATATATGGGTATTTGGATAAAATAAATTGAGAGCATTTATTAACAGTTGGCAGCCCTGGTGGCTCTTAAGAATACGCTCAGTCATATCTGTTTATGTACACATAGCACATACGAAATATGGTTGAAATCCAATTGATAGTGTAGAAGTTATATGCATTTAAAATTTGGACTTATCAGCAGGCTTATAATCATTTTGGCAACACTGCCATGTACGGCCTCCTGGAAATTAAACTGCAATATTATAATCTATACGTGTGCCAATTTTGAAATAGCTCCCATTCATACCTTCCATTGTATCCAACATGGAGCTCAAATTTCAATTGCGATTTTTCAGCAGTTGGTAGCACTGACATCATTTTCAAATATGGCCGTGAGATATTCAGGTATAGATCTTTACTCATACTAAATTTTGTTTCGATTGCTGCAGCCGTTTAGGAGTTGATTGGGACACACACACACACACACACACACACACACACAGCCAGACAGACAGAAGGGCAGACAGACAGGACAGACAGACAGACAGACAGGCACACATTTGCCCGATCTCATAAGTCTACTTTTTCCTCATTTTTGCAAAATGTGAAAAGTAGGCTAAAAATCGAAAATCATTTCTGTCCTAAATTCAGTTCCGGAATAACAGTATAAAATAGTTTTCTTTATTATTCGAATCCTAATCAAAATAACTTATTTACATAATTCTTTCTTTAATGTATTCCTTGGTTCAATGTACGACCCCAGGGTGTTGGGGGTAGTGCGCCTGCCTCTCACCTGGAGGCCCCGGGTTCGATTCCTTGCTCCGTCAGGGATTTTTGAAACTGACGTGAGGGCTGGAACGGGGTGCACTCAGCCTCGTGAGGACAATTGAGTAGCTGTATGACAGTGAGGCAGCGCCCCGGTCACGAAAACCAAGATTAACGGCTGAGGGGACCCGATGCGCTGACCACTCGTCACCCCACTATCTGCAGGCCAAATGGCTGGGCAGTGGTCGCTTGGTAGGCCTATGTCCTTCACGAGTTGTGGTGCCAGGGGTTATTATTATTATTATTATTATTATTATTATAATTATTATTATTATTATTATTATTATTATTATTATTATTATTATTATTATTATTATTATTATTATTATTATTATTCCTTGGTTCAATACCCTCGGGTGTTTATTGATTTTTGTAAAAATCTTCACTCCAGAAGTAGTTCTAAGGGCTTAAGTGAAACTCTGCATTAACTCACACTATTACTCGTAGTGGTAGAAAAGGCAAACTGCTTAGCTAATCGACCGGATATGGTTGAGTTTCCGGTGAATAATCATCAGTCTGCCGCGTGGCACAATGCCGGCACCTCGTAAGAAGCGTTTAGTGTGTCCTTTACGTTTGGAAAAGAAGAGAAAACAACGAAAATTCGCAAATGCACCCAAAAATGAATAGTGTTCATGATAGATCTAGTCTATTACATTAAAGGATGTTTTCAAAATTGAGTTGCTGGCCTTAAGGGATTTTTTTTTCAATAAAGTACAATTCGTGATATTTTATTTGGCACTCAACGACTATTCTCCATTAGTAATCTTAAAACAAGGAATAATGGAATGAACCAAGCAATTCTCTCTACGTTTTATCATACAGGGCTAATATAATTTCAGGCCGCAATAACTTAAAAGAGAATGTAAAATCCATTGCGGCCTTTAATGGAAGCTCTTGTTTAAATAGCGAGGCGTGGACAGTGTCCCCCTCTTCTGCGCCGTATTCGGCTTTTATCGAGCGCGTCCTTTGATTTACTGCCAGCCGGCCGACGCAAATGCCCCCTCCAATGGCGAGTGAAATTGGTTGAAACCTCATATAAGAGTATGTACCAACATTAGGTCGCAATTTAACCGCGGTTTTGTGTGCCCGGTAAAGGAAAGGTGATGAAGCTTCATTTATCTGACCCAGAGATTGATTCAAAATGCTTTAAAATAACCATGTCTGTTGACGCTCCTCTTTTGTATTCTGTTCACTCACTGCACCGAGCTATTACGAGTAGTTTAGTTTCAAACAAATAGCTTATTGTTGACCTTGAATCAAAGATGTATTTCTTCTTAATTAATATACAAAAACAAGTTGTATCTATTTAAATTTCAAATATTGTTATATTCCCACCTTATGGCACGGACTTTAACATATGAATTCTTTACATTATCAAGCATCATTATACTGTAAGCCTTTTCACGTTTTGTGGTAAGGATATGGCTAAGATTTTTGTAACATACAAAAAGTAACTTATTCTGAAATTGATGATAACCATATGATATATTTTGAAGTTACTAAATCAGGAAAATTTCTACATGTTGTAACAAAACGGAAAATCCGAAATAAAGTAAAATTAGTTCATTCAAGAACACTTATCTTAGTTGTTTTTCAACCAAATGGTCTCCAACTTTTATCACACACTGAGAATATATATCTTTAGAATATTAACCTATTTAATTTACTAATATTACTATAAATTCCAAGAAATTATACCCCATCTAACTTATACTTGTTTAAATATATTATTTGAAGGGGTTTCAATTTTTTTCTCGGCTTTCTAATATCTGATGGAAATTACTATTATTATTAACAGACAAGCGCACGGATGTGCTTAACATAGATTTACACTAGTTTATTCCTTGCCATAATCGCACAGTGACTTCTGGTTATTTTTACATCGTGCGATGTGATGTATGTCATAGAACTGGTCACATAACGAGCACACGCAGAATTCATTTAGGGCGTGGTAGGACAATTTTTACATATTTTATGGTGGTAGCCATGCACTGCTAACTTTATCACCACATGTCTTAGTTTCTGAATGGCGTTGGTCCAGTTCATGTTGATTATGGCATTTTGTTACAAAATTAACGGAAAAGTAACTGTAGTTTCGTTACAATTTTTTTGGTAAGTATTGGCAAATGTAACTTATTCGCTTTTAATAGTGTAGAAGTTATATGCATTTTAAATTTGGACTTATCAGCAGGCTTATAATAATTTTGGCAACACTGCCATGTATGGCCTCCTGGAAATTAAACTGCAATATTATTATCTATACGTGTGCCAATTTTGAAATACCTCCCATTCATACCTTCCAAGATATCGAACATGGAGCTCAAATTTCAATTGCGATTTTTCAGCAGTTGGTAGCACTGACATCATTTTCAAATATGGCCGTGAGATATTCAGGTATAGATCCTTACTCCTACCAAATTTTGTTTCGATTGCTGCAGAAGTTTAGGAGTTGATAGGGGGACACACACACACAGCCAGACAGACAGACACACACACATTTGCCCGATCTCATAAGTCTACTTTTTCCTCATTTTTGCAAACTGTGAAAAGTAGGCTAAAATAGGCTAAGAATACCATATTGTTTGCATGAGATCAATTCATTTGTCCTCAATTTTAGGGCACATTATATTCCGAATATCCTGTATGCAATGGATAGGAAGCTACGCCAAGTGCTTTGGATTGTTTGGCGTTAGTCGGCTCATATCTGCTGCATATCTGATATCGGCAAAACCCCCATTGCACACCTAATCAATTAATTACAGGGCATAAGTGCGCCCGCCATATTGAATCGATGTTACACCTGATTTATGCACACGTCACCATTAGATACGCATGATGGGGCGCATAACTTGAATTATCAAGCGAATCTATGTCTATTTTTTTAATTAGCGACTGAGGTGAATTTGAATTCGTCAACACAGGGTGACTAAAATGTTGGTTATATAAATGCACCCATGAATGTACTGTAAAAAGGAAACTGCCGTCTATATTTTCGTTGGCGATTTGGTTACGGACAGTCATAATGAGGCTCATACATAGTAACTGCGCCTTTAAAATCCACTATGTGACAACTTTTTTCTTCCCATACTTTACCATAAAACCCCTTACGCCCTAACCTTATTATTATCGTATGGGAAGCCATTTTTCAGTGTTACCTTAGTAATGGAAATGCAATGCTTTTCAGTCGGTCAACACGATTATATCCAATTGTAATGGGTGTTTCCCTAATTCTGAAAAAAATAACATGATCGTCAATCGATTATCTCCAGATCCTTTGCACTTAGGTTAATAAATCTATGTCTAGAAGTATCGGAGGTAGTACAGTATTTACTACCCTACCAGGGAATTGTTACCGCTAGAAGAAGAGCGCGTCTGTTGTGTATACATTACGTCATCTCGCCTCGTTATGGCTGCAGCGAGCGGCTTGTGGGGCAAGGGGGGACTCATGTACAGTCATAGGCTACAATGAGAACACACCGCACAGCGCACGGCCCAGCATGAATCAGGCACACACATAACGTCCATCGCAGGCGTGTGGCTGGGCGGAGCGCATTAGTTCTGATTTCCGCCACCGGTAACAATTCGCTGGTCGGGTAACACTTATTTACTTGCAGAAGTTATTAAAATAACGCAACTAGTCAAGATCAGTCATACTTGTGGACATAGATTTATTAGCCTAAGTGTGAAGGATATGATGATGATCGAAACTGGTCATCCAAGTATATTTAATAATATCATGTTGTTGTTTTTTCAGGATTATAAAAACATCCAGTACAACAGGGTACAGGCGTATTGACGCTGACCGACTGATACACTTTAAATTTCGACCCTAACCATATCTTGGTAAATAGATCTGCATAACATTCTCGAACGGTCCGGTACCCTAAAGTCGCGCAGATTGCCCGTGCTCGTTACATCATGCACCACGACTGCGTGGGTCATTTCGGCGAGTCCGGAGATCGTAGATTCGAATCCCGGCGCTGACAGCGGTTATTCTGGGTGTGGTTTTCCCCGGGGTTTTCACACTCAAATCCCCAAATACCGGGGCACCACACCCCATGAAGGGCCCTGCTCTATTAAGCGACCGCTGCCCAGCAATTCAGACCACTGATTGCGGGGTGACACGTGGTCACCACGTAGGATTTCATCAGCAATCTTGGTTTCCGTGGTCGAGGCGCTGACTCACTGTCAGACAGGTACTAAATTTTCCTAACGAGGCTGAGTGACGCATCAAGCATGTTAATATTAATTTAACAAAAATCTTTTTAAGTGCTGTTGGTGCTTCGGTATTTTTTACGGCTGTATTGGAAATGGTTTTTGAGATTCTGTCATAGGCCTATATTTTAAATCTCACAATATCGGGACATGTTTCATATATTAATTATATCATTCATCTGCCGTTCCAGTTTTTGTGTATCAAACACTAAACAATACACACTACTCACATATATTACAATTGAGTAAAATAATCGTCAACTGAGTGAGGACAGTGGGACAAACGACAGAATTTTAAAAAAATCAATTGATAATATCATCATAAACATCAGTGAAGTGGCTCTTAAGAAGGACACCCTGTATGTTTTTCTTATTTGAAATATCAACGTGGACTATGTTCCCATGTCCACTCAAAAGGAAAGGTACGGACAACTCCTTCACAATCCGAGCCGTTACTACCAGTACACCCTGGAAGTATAGATGCAACTACACAGTTAAGCAAACAAATTCCAAACATACCAAAGTATGTGGAGGTGATTACTTTCGTGTCCCAGTCCCTACTTATAACAATAGCAACAACAACAAGTGCACAGTTTTCCAGGAAATTAGCTTACCTTATTGTTGTTGCTTTTTCTTTCAAGGGCACAAAATATTGGGCATACTCTAATCTTGCAATCGCATTCGATGAAACTTTTAAGAAAAGAACACAATCAGTCAAAATTCCCTAACTATGATTATTCAGGCAATGTATATAATCATGGAATGAAGTAAATTAATTGTATCACGAACATACTTCTGTTAGTCATTTCAAGTTTTCTACCTGTATCTTTCCCCGCTTATTCCATTATCAAGTTATTTGATGTTACATTAAGATATGGATTGTTTCTACTCCTTCCTTTCATGAAACGTACAGTATAAGCTAAACCTGTTCTCTTCTTCCACGAGCTTCCGGTATTCAAACATTTAAAATAGAAGCACATTGAACATTATGGCTATCACATTGAAGCACTGGCCATGGTGGCATCAATCTATGCGGATTAGATCATTATTACTATAATTATTATTACTAGTAGTATTCGAAATTAATGTTCTTCTGTCGGTCAACACGATTGTACTCAATCGTAATGAGTGTTTCCCTTAACCAGAACAAATTACATGAGATTAATACATATTTATTTAGCGTATGGCTTTTAGTGTCGGTAGTGTCCTAGGACGCCAGAGGCCGTAGCTGCTTCAACGCCGACACCCATGGAGTGAGGTACGAGTGCCGTTCAATTTCAAGTAGTTCCAACTTTCGCCACCAGATGTCATTGATGCAAAGTGGTGAACGTTGGAACTTTGATTGAACGTTTCAGGGAAATCTAATCTGCAAATTTAGCTTCACACAAGTTTAATTAGTGAAAGGTTATTTTATATGCCATAAATCTGTGACACATATCACATCACACGATGTAAAAATAACCAGAAATCACGGTGTGATTATGGCAAGGACTAACATTTAAACTGAACAAAGCATCATACAGTGTTCCTCAATTTTACAAATAACATTCAATTCACAATAGGCTATAATGACTGGTCATGAATGCTTTAATGCACTGGATCATGATGTTTTTCACATCAATTAATTCTTTTGTAACACGCTTGCTTTACTAGTGTAAATCTATTTTATGCACATTCGAGCGCTTTTCTGTTAATAATAAATCTATAACATGGGACAGCCGGCTTTACTTCCCCTCCGAAGGAAACCTTACTGAAGGATTTTAACGCTCTTAAAAAATCCGACAACTTCGGTCGGGTTTGAACCCGTGATATTGGGCATAGACGCTTATCATGCTACCGACCACGCCATCGAAGCCGCTAGATTAATAAATAAATACACTTGGATGAACAGTTTCGATCCTCAAGCGATCATCATCAGATCAGGCAGTGTAATGTATATCTACAAGTATGTTGGGGACGGTATTTACAATGTGTACATTTATTTCGTTACAGCAGTTATTATAAACTTGCGCAACTATTCAGGATTTTTTAGTTATGTGCGATGTTCTTGTTAAGATATTGTTAGTGGTGATTGACTTTCAAGTTTTGTGATATCTGTGATTGTTAGTGAATGGTCAGGTGGAATTGAATATGAACTTAGCTTGTTGTTTGAGTGATGTAGGATCTGTTCTCGTGTAACTGCTACCATTTCCACTGGCTACACTGAACTGGACGGAATTTCCTTGTGCAGGCTGCTATCTCGTTATCTCCTTCCCCTCCTTGGGATTTTTCCGCATTCCTAAGTCTAGATTAATTATTATTATTAATCGTATGATTATTAGTATTATTATAATTATTTACTTCTCTTTTAGAGTAGTAACTGGCAAATAAAGAGCAATTATTCAGGCTACTAGAAATCAGAGTATAATCACCAGGCCTACAAGCTATTTTCATTTTCATTTAATTGGAATTAACGTAAGGGTTTTAAGATATACATGTCATTATGCAAACTGAAAACATGTAATAACTGACAAAAAAATACAACTTAAGTAAATGTACTTAAAGGAAAATAATAATAATAATAATAATAATAATAATAATAATAATAATAATGTTATTGGTTTTACGTCCCTTTTAACTACTGTGGCTTTTAGAGACGCCGGGGTTCCAGAATTTGGCCCCGAAGGGGATCCTTAACGTGCAAGGAAAACTCCTGACACGGCTCCCTCACATTTGCGCACCCTCAAATGCCAGCTGACTGCGCCAGGATACGAACCTGCAACCTTGGGCCCAGCACTTGAAGGAAAATGCGAAACTCTGATTTATAGAATTGTTTGAAACGTTAAGATGCATTTCTAACAGAAAGGCAAAACTGTGGCATAGCACTATCTTGCTCCGAGCCCTTCAATTGTCTCGCTATTCTAGTTGCCATAGTTCTGCATTAAGTAATATAAATTTACTAGAGCTCGGGTCAGCCGGGAAGGCAGCCGCCTCTCTGGGAATTGCGCATAGTGAGACTGAGATACGTGTCCACTGTTGCAACACGTCCACCAGGTCCGAGTCCCCATACCGCAAGCTGCTGCCTTGAGTTCCTGCGGTGTGGCAACACCGCCACTTAGCTCATCCAGCCCGTCTCTTTCACGCTGCTTTACACTACTGTATTAAAGTATTCGTGCACTTTGTAAACTATTTCTAGGGCTTGCCTGTCGTTTACTTCCCTCTGCTTCCATAGCACTCAAAATGTACACAATCGCTTCCACTGGATCTTTCAATATTACGATATAATCGCTTCGCTTTTCTGACAACACACTAGCTCAGATTCTCAAGTCAGACTGAATGTGGTTGGTGGGATGGAAGTGAGTCATGACGTAATGGTAGCGTTGTGTTCTGCGCGCCGCCTTCCCGGCTG
This sequence comes from Meconema thalassinum, assembly GCA_946902985.2. Classification (NCBI taxonomy): domain Eukaryota; kingdom Metazoa; phylum Arthropoda; class Insecta; order Orthoptera; family Tettigoniidae; genus Meconema; species Meconema thalassinum. The sequence continues at coordinate 614,259,297 of OX336388.2, forward strand.
ACTCGAGCTCTAGCATTACCCGTCACGGCTTCACCTACAAAAATTCTATAAACACTACACTTTAAATTTAGCGAAGACTCACTCATCAATGCAATGATTTATTTTTAGTTCAATTTTAAAACAGATTGCACTATGATACGATCGAAAAGATATGTACCCTGTGCCCTTTGCTTCCTGATGTTTCCACTAGGTCTTTATATTTAGAGTTTTCGTCGTAATTTTCATTACAATTGTGCCTATTAAAAGCTGCTAAATCAGTCGCGATGACTTCCTTAGCCTGTTTATTGATGACCACGCGATACTGAAAGAATGCCCTTCAACAAATCATCACAACCTATTCCTGATCCAGTTAAATACAGGGTGAACAAAAATGCCACACTTGAGGATTGACATGCGGTTCCTCGTCGAAATTCACGACAAAAGTTTATGTTGCAAAACCTAGTCCCGCCAATAGGTCTAACAGAAATGCGTGTTAAGAAACGAGGCTCTGGCAACGCTGTAACTGCTTTCTCTGTACATTCCGATGCACTGCAGGATGTGACAGTGTTGCCAGCTTTTCGTTTTCATACTTGTGTTTTCAAACAGCACCCGATCTGATTTTGCTATTGAAACTTTTGTCTTGCAATTGGATGAGGAATCGCATGCCGACCTCCAAGTGCGGCATTTTTTTGTTCACCCTGTATAGTGATGAGACTTAAATAGTTTACGATTTATTATTTTCAAAAGCAGGGTAGCTTCAACAGTTTCTTTGAAGTACGCTCGAAATTATAGTATTTTTTCCCCCTACACAGTACTCTCTCTAAATTAGCCAAAATTGCCCGGAATCTAAACATTTGATGACGTACTTCTTTTTGAGCAGTCTCTGATTTTGTTACAAATTCTTTTCGCGTTTAGTGGGAACCACTTTATTGGTTACTAAAGCTGAGATTGGATAGTAAAAAGACACTAAAATTCAGAACACAGAAGCAAAAGAGTGTATAAATTGGGTTTTGCAAACACAAAAAAGATATCTTGTATTATTTACGCTGTAGTCTCCATTTACAACTACGATATGATTGATGAGGTAAATGATTCTTTGGGAGACTATTACAAGTGATAAAGTAGCGTTATGAAATTGGAAAGAATGCGCTTGGGCTAAGTGCTTCTACATCAACATAGTGTTCAATACAAGTGGATATTACGTGAAATAATAATGTTATGTTTTCAATACATAGTGTAGGCTAATGATGGAGAACAACACAGCCTCAAAACATGTACCATTAATTTAAATATATTAAGCTAACAATTTATGTACGGTACTGACAAAGCAAATCACTAAAATTAATACGTGAAATAATAATGTTATGTTTTCAATACATAGAGTAGGCTGATGATGGAGAACAACACAGCCCCAAAACATGTACCGTTAAATTATTTTTTTTTATTTTTTTTAGCGTATGGCTTTTTTTTTGTGCCGGGAGTGTCCGAGGACATGTTCGGCTCGCCAGTTTTGTAGCTGCTTCGAGACGGACACCCAATGGGTGAGCTACAAGTACCGTTGGGGAGGAATGTTGGATGGGAGGGTCGAGGAGTTGGAAGGTAGCAGCTGTGGCCTATAGTTAGGGACCAACCCCGGCATTTGCCTGGAAGGAAGATGGGAAACCACAGAAGACCATCTTCAAGGTTGCCGGCGGGGGATTCGAACCTCCTCGCCTCCCGGATGTGAGCGACTGCCAACAGTCATGCCGCAACGACCTCGGCTAACTCACCCGGTGTTAAATTAAATATATTAAGCTAACAAATTATGCCTTGCCATCTCTTGATGAATGCAGTACATTTGCATTTGTCTGTTGGCACAGGCTAGAGTAAAATGTGGCTTTTCACCGATGTCTCAGTCTCACTCATGGCTGTGATTGTATGGAAGCTACTGAGGTATGGGTGGTGCTTAGTAATGACATTCAGGGCACAGTCTGTACCTGTGGATGCTGTGAAAGGCTCTACTCATAGTGTTAGTACTGCTGTTCTGACTCGGTGAGGAAAGCAATGGCAAACTACCTCACTCCTCATCTTGCCTAGTATGCCTCAATATAGCGCTACCTTGGGTTTTTGTGGGTGTCTACCCGCATAACCTAACGGCGGTGCTTTTTGAGGATCCAACCAGCCTTCAGGCTGACTACCTAACAGACAAGCTAACAATTTATGTACGGTACTGACAAAGCAAATCACTAAAATTAATAGAACCTTTTCCACAAATTTAATATTGCCAAGGCGGATCGTTATTAATAATTTTACAATTAAATCTCTTAATTTGGACCCTAACAAACTAATTATTCTGAAACTTGTTAATAAAAGGGATAACACAAACAGATTAATGCTCATTAGAAATACTTTCCGCATTTTTCACAGTTGTAAACAAAGAGAATTCAATTAAAATCCTTAGCTATGTTAACTGGCAAAGATTCTTTATCACTATCAAAATCTACTCCGTAGTTGTTGATAGACCAATTACGCTAAAATATCACGAAAACGCTGTCAAGAGAAACACAACCAGCTGCAGAATCCATTATAAACAGAAACAAAATTCAGAATTCTAGGTAATGTAATTCTTATGAGTATACACTATATACTTAAATGCTGCTGTATTCATACAATAGCAGTAATTTAAGGTTCATCGTATCAACTCCGCTGGAAACAATTGTGTCGGACCTTGGTTTCAAAGCAATTTGCAGTCATTTTCTTCACTTGGTTGAGAAATAAGACGACGTGTCGGCTTGAGAGTAGTAAAAATAATTGTCTCTTTGTGAAGAGTGCTTTTGGCGTGTTCGAATCAGCCAGCGGAACTTGCGAGGTGAATAAATTTGGCAGTTGACTGGCTAAGGAGCTTATGCATGTCATTGTGGTGCAAGATGCATGTGGAGAACTATAAACGCAAATAACGAGCCATGCAAGGCACGAAAACAACCCTATCGTGCACAATCTCATTACCGGGCTTGCAGTAACTTAGAATCAGATTTCATCAGTTCAGTGCAGTCACAAAACAAAAGTTGCTTTGAATTTTAGCCTTTCAATAAATCTTTGGATATGAAGACGTAACGATTTGTTTATTTATTTATTTATTTATTTATTTATTTATTTATTTACGTATTTAACGAAGTTTAATGTTTCACAGTCGGTCAACATGATTGTACCCAATTGTGATGGGTTATACCCTAATTCTGAAAAAAAATATGAGAATAATAAATACACTGAAAATGGCTTCAAACACCATAATGCTATGTGTGAGAGATTTTTTTTTTCAGAACGACAATATATTTCCTGGGATGTTTTTTCCCCCATATTCCCTCTGAAATGAAAATCCACAGCCTGCTTCCAGTCTCCGACCGGGTCAGGAATGGAATGAATGAAGCCCCCATCTAGCGGCGAGGATATGAAATGTGCCGGCTGCCAAAGCCTGTCGCACTCCTCTGGGGCAATGATTAAATGAATGACAGATGAAATGAAATGATAGTGGAGAGTGTTGCTGGAATGATATTGTGACAGGGAAAACCGGAGTACCCGGAGAAAAACCTGTCTGCCTCCGTTTTGTCCAGCACAGATCTCACATGGAGTGACCGGGATTTGAACCACGGACCCAGCGGTGAGAGGCCGGCGTGCTGCCGCCTAAGCCACGGAGGCTACCCTCCATATTCCCTCTATTGTGTCAAAAATGTTTCTTAAAATGTTCGTTTCTTGTTTCTCTATGTCTTTGGTTAAAGATCCGCCACCAATGATTAGGGTATCTCATGCATACAACGCTCCAGGTTTGATTAGCCTACTGAATTACACTGTCTAAGTTTTGCTTTCCGAGATATCGGTTTATTATTATTATTATTATTATTATTATTATTATTATGTCCGGCTCTGTGGCTAAATGGTTAGCGCGCTAGGCTTTGGCCCAAAGTGCCCCGGGTTCGATTCCCGGCCGAGCCATCAGGGATTTTAATCTCCTGGGGTTAATTCCCATGGCTCGGGGACTGGGTCGTCTTCATCCTCACTACATCCTCATTACGACGCGCAGGTCACCCACGGGCGTCAACTAGAAAGACCTGCACTCGGCCTCCCCGGAGGCCACACGATCATCATCATCATCATCATCATCATCATCATCATCATCATCATTATTATTATTATTATTATTATTATTATTATTATTACCGGCGGCGGTGGCCGAGAACGCTAACGCATTACCTCGTGCCTTGCGGCATCGGGAGAGCGTGGGTTCGAATCCCACCTCAGCCGTCTTGAAATTGGTTTTCGTGGTTTACCATTTTCACTACCAGGCAAATGCCGGGACGGTTCCTTTCAATAGGTCCACGGCAGATTTCCTTTCATAAACCCTTCCCTGAGCTGTCCTGAAGAAAAAAATTCATGGCCATTGGCTGCATTAATAAAATAAAATTATTATTATTATTGTTATTATTATTATTATTATTATTATTATTATTATTATTGTGGGAGCCGGATGAGGATCAAGAAGGCCGAGTATGGGATCTAGCGGGCGCAGGAGTAAGCTCAGCGCCATTGTCTGAGAATAAAAAAGAAGAGACGCTATATTCCGAGTTCCGACGAGCCGCGAAACACATCCCCCTAATTCTCTACTGTATTTTAATCAGTGTCATTGTTTTAATAAATAATTCAGTTCTATATTCGATGCTTGTGAGTGTCATGATCTGGAAACCGTTTCCCACAAATGGGGGCTCGTCCGGGATGGACTGAAACAACGAGTTACGACGCAATCCACGACACGAAGTACGACGCAAAATACGACTCTGTTTTCGACGAAGTGAACGGCTAAACATATTTGTTGCTGTTGCCTACGACGCTGACGACGAGACGACGTGCAGTTTTGTGAGCCCACGACGTGCGAATCTACGACGAGGATTCATAGGCAAGCAAAATTTGTTCTGCAGTTTCAGCGACAATTAGTGGTGCCGTGACGACGACGAGGGTCGGAATCTAAACGACGACAGAGGATTGTGGATGTGGTAAGAGGATAGCGACTCGTTAGAGAGAAACGACGGGAAGTGGTATTCAACGATATCACCTACAAATATCACCGGTTTGGTTAATGAGGTTAAACAGGTTTGATTACGAGGTTTTGAGGAAGCGATATTGACGGAAATCTACTTGATAGACGTGAGTAAACAAATAAGATGACTACACTCGGTGCAATAGAGAAAATAAATAAGAACATAAGTGATGCTCCGGTCAAAGCAATCAAAGTTTTACATAACCTCATTTTCGAGCATATACCAGACGACAGGAAGAATCGAAAGCGACTGCGAGAGTTTCCTGGATTCGATTTTGACGAAATTCCTTGAAGAGGAAGCCAAGAAGAAATGTATCGAAGAAACATTTTCCAAGGCTGATCTGTTGCGTGTTTCTGAGATTCTTAATACCGAGATCGGGACAAAGGAGGTAATGATTAACACCATTTGTTATTACTTGAGAAAATTGGATGAACTTGCAACTAATATAGACGATGATGACGAAGATGAAGAAGACGAAGAATACGAAGACGACGAAGAGAGCGAAGAGGAAGACCAGCACAGAAGGTATAGAGAACAACATAAGTTTTCTTTGTCGTTCCGCGACGTAGAGGGCGCTATGAAAACATTTAACGGTAAGGATGGTTGCCCAGTGAAGAAATGGATCGCAGATTTTGAGGAGACGTCAATCTTGATGGGATGGAGTGAGCTGCAAAAGTTTATTTTCGCAAAGAAATCACTCGATGGTTTAGCTAAGCTTTATATTCAAGGTGAGAAAGGACTGACGTCCAGGACTGCACTGAAGAAGGCCTTGAAAGAGGAGTTTGACGTGGCGGCAAGCAGTGCAGAAATTGACAAGTTGTTAACCCAGCGACGAAAAAAGCGCGACGAATCTCTACAGGAGTACTTTCTTGTGATGAAGGAAATCGCCAGTAGAGGTGATGTTGAGCAAGTTTTGTCTGTGTCAGTACGTGATTGATGGGATCGAGGACGATTCAGGATCAAAACTTCTTCTCTATGGAGCAAAAAATTCGAAGGATTTCAAGGAGAAAATGAAAAGTTATGAGATGGCAGTGAAGTCTTTGCCAAAGAAAAGCACAAAGTATAATAACAGTAATTTTCAAGGAAGTGCCAAGAGTGCCAACGAGAAGGACGGAAAGTGCTGGGGCAGTACAAAGAAGAAAGAGGCGAGTAGTGTAGATAGATGTTATAATTGCGGTGGATCTGGTCATAGTTCAAAGGAATGTGAGCACAAGGATAAAGGCAATAGATGTTTCAACTGCAATGAGTTTGGCCACATTTCATCCGAGTGCAAAAAGGAGAGGAAGAACGATAAGAGGAATAATCAAGGTATCAATCTTATTGATGGAAAGAAAAGCTGCCTCAAGTTCAAAGAGGTTAGTTTGGGTCAGCAGAAACTTCAGGCACTTATCGACTGTGGCAGTCCTTATAACCTACTGCGACAAAACATCCATAAGACCATGGGTTCCCCAGGATTGAAGAGCACGGATCTTGTTTTGAAAGGATTCGGTAATGGTTTTGTTGCTCCGCAAGGTTGCTTCACAACAGTCGTTGAGGTAGACGAGCTGGAGTTCCAAACCAACGTTTATGTTGTTTCTGATGATACTATGGAGTGGGACATGGTTATTGGTAACGATCTATTGGATCAGGGTGAGGTCATCCTGAGCAAGCAAGGAGTTACCATCAAGAAACTAGAGGTCCCAATGTTGTTGATCAGGGTAGCCGACGAACAGGAATTGGATATCGAGAACTGCGTTGATGAGGAAAAAAGGGAACAGATCCAGGATTTGGTAGCGAGATATATACCAAAGAAGACGAAATCTACTGATGTCAAGAAGAAGATCACATTGAAAGAAGAAAAACCGATATTTAGCAGGCCCAGACGAATGGCACCGCTTGAGAACGAGTTTGTTGATGAGCAAGTCGAGGCGTGGCTGGAGGAAGATATCATAGAACCGAGTCAATCAGAATATACATGCCAAGTGGTGGTAGTCAAAAAGAAAAATGGAAAAACGCGACTTTGTACTGATTTTCGTCCATGAACCCAATCGTGGTTAGGGATCTATTTCCCATGCCAGTTATAGAGGAACTTCTGGACAAGTTACAGGATGCTACGGTGTTCTGCACCTTGGATCTCAGGAACGGATTCTTTCACGGGGAAGTCGAAGAAGGAAGTCGACGATATTTGTCATTCGTAATGCGTTCTGGACAGTACCAGTACAAAAAAGTTCCATTTGGATTTACCAACTCACCTGCAGTCTTTCAACGCTTTATTAAAGCTGTGTTCTGGGAGTTAATCCGAGAGAACATAGTGTTTACCTATATGGATGACTTAATAATCCCAGCGAAGAATGACGACGAGGCACTCCTACGATTGAGACGAGTGTTGGAATTAGCTGTAGATTACGGGCTGGAAATCAACTTCGAGAAGTGCCAGTTTCTGAAGAGGAGGGTACAGTTCCTTGGATACACTATTCAACGCGGACAGATTCAACCCGCCACTGAGAAGGTCCTTTCTGTACTAAACTTCCCGGAGCCAAAGACGATCGCTGCGCTGCAGAGCTTTCTCGGATTGGCTGGCTATTTTAGAAAATTTATCCCAAATTTCTCGATTGTAGCCAAACCACTGAGCGATCTGTTGAGAGGTAAGCCGGAGTTCAAGTTTGGCGAGGAACAACGACGTACATTTGTTGAGCTCAAACGTCTTCTCGCTTCAGAACCTGTGTTGAAGATATACAACCCGAAATACGAGACAGAGCTGCACACTGACGCCAGCAAGAGTGGGTATGGCGCTGTGTTGTTGCAAAAGTACCCAGAGGACAACAAACTACATCCAGTCTCATACATGAGTAAAAAGGCGACGATACAGGAAGAAAAATACAGCAGTTACGAGCTCGAGATCTTAGCTGTGGTGAATGCATTAAAAAAGTATAGGGTGTACTTGCTTGGAATTCCGTTCAAGATCGTGACTGACTGTATGGCATTCCGAAAGACAATGCACAAAAGGGACCTGGTCCCACGAGTAGCTAGATGGGCTATGGCCTTGGAGGAGTTTGACTATACCATCGAACACCGAACTGCAACCAGGATGAAACATATCGACGCCCTGAGCCGATGTCCAGCAGTGATGTTTGGATTCCCTGATGGCCTTGCAGCGAGGATCAAAATCGCCCAGAGAAAAGACGAAGGATTGACAGCGATAAAAGCGACACTGGAGAAAGGGCCTTACGAAAACTTCATCGTCAGAGATGGACTGCTATTTAAATTTGTTGACGGGCGAGAGACGTTGGTGGTCCCGCGGGCAATGCACCATGAAATCATCAGAGATGAACATGAGAAGGGACACTACGCTGTTAAAAGGACTGAAGAAGACGTGAAGCAGGAATATTACATTCCAGACTTGGCCAACAAGGTGAAACGAGTCATAGCCAACTGTGTGAAGTGTCTGGTGGTTAACAGGAAGACAGGCAAGAAAGAAGGTTGGTTACATCCGATGTTCAAGGAGAGTGTGCCATTGCACACCTACCACATGGATCACATTGGACCACTTAAGTCTACACACAAGGGATATGAACACATCTTCTGTGTGATAGACGCCTTCACGAAGTTCACCTGGCTGTATCCTGTGAAAACTACCAAATCGGCAGAGACGAATGAAAAGATGGAGTTTCAGAGGATGAACTTTGGAAACCCAGTTCAAGTGATCACCGACAGGGGGCCATCGTTCACCTCCCATGAGTTCCAGGACTACTGTAAATCGCAGAGTATCAAGCACATCTTGATCACAGCTGGACTGCCAAGAGCCAATGGTCAAATCGAGAGAGTCAACTCAACAGTGACCAAGATCATCGCTAAACTTAGCATTGACGATCCAACAAAATGGTACAAGGTTGTACCATCCGTCCAACGAGCTATCAACTCTACGTTCCAGAGGAGCATCGGAATGTCACCTTTCGAGCTGCTGACAGGAGTCAGAATGCACAACCAAAATGGTCTACGTATAGTGCAACTCGTCGAAGAGGAGCTGATCGATTCGTTCAACGAAAAACGTGATCAAATGAGAGAAGATGCAAAAAAGCAGATAGAAAAAGTACAATCTGAAAATCGTGCTGAATTCAACCGACGACGTAAGGAGCCTAAGAAGTATCAGGTCGACGACCTGGTTGCCATCAAACGCACTCAGATCGGTCCACATCTGAAACTAAAAACCAAAAGTCTAGGACCTTATCGAGTGACTCGAGTAAAACTCAACGACACATATGACGTCAGCAGAGAAGGAGACCATGCTGGACCAAGAATCACATCGTCCTGTGCGGAGTTCATGAGGCCCTGGCCGGGCGGATCTTCTTCATCCGGGTCGGATGAGGATCAGGACGGCCGAGTGTGGGAGCCGGATGAGGATCAAGAAGGCCGAGTATGGGATCTAGCGGGCGCAGGAGTAAGCTCAGCGCCATTGTCTGAGAATAAAAAAGAAGAGAAGCTATATTCTGAGTTCCGACGAGCCGCGAAACACATCCCCTTAATTCTCTACTGTATTTTAATCAGTGTCATTGTTTTAATAAATAATTCAGTTCTATATTCGATGCTTGTGAGTGTCATGATCTGGAAACCGTTTCCCACATTATTATGCTTGCCACGGTGGGTGAGTGGTTAACGGGTCCGTCTACTAATCCCAAGCTTGCAGGTTCGCTCCTGGCCGTGGTAAGTGATTTTTAGAAGGTGGCAAAAATTTACAACACGCATGTCATACGATGTTGGCATGTCAAAGAACCTATTTGAATTCAGCAGGCCGTGTTCATAATGGCAAAATTAATCTCGGGAGTTTTCACCAACACAAAGTTCCTCTTTTCTCTACTAGAAAGGGCTATAGTGTTCAAGGTGCTTAGATATATAACCTCCTTGACCTTCATAGTGCTTCATGGAACAACGAAATTTCACATGGAAACTACCTTCTGGGTGTCAAATAACAAAGCTTGCACCCGGCACCCAAGTCCATACGATATTATTATTATTATTATTATTATTATTATTATTATTATTATTATTATTATTATTATTATTATTCTCTACATATGAACATAGGAAATTAAACCTACGAGATTGCTATGCGGGACTTTTATGTACCCACGAATGTGTGGGGCGTGACCAGATTTAAGGTATAGTATTAAAGAGAACAGGATTGTCACATAGTAGCTTTTGAAGGCGCAGAGATGATATAAGAGATAGAAATAAACTTGGCGGTAGTATATTCTCTTAGCAGCTGAAGTGTTGGACAAAGGGTTCACAGTCCAATTATTTCTGATAAGTGAACAGTACAATTACTCCTCGAGTGGCTGCTGGCATCGTTTAACGTGCTTGCTCTGCACGGCAAGACCAAGTCCCCCGCTATTCTTGCCCAAGAGATGAGTGAGGCGCCTAGAATCAAAACCCGCCAAGTTCATCGAACATGAAAAATGAGATGAAGTTGCCTTTATATGAACTTCCACGCGGGCAACTCAATGGTGACATTATTTTCCTTCAAAAGACGCTATTTCCCTATGAAAATGACGGATAAAATTTATGGTTAATTTAAAAATCCACTAGAATCAATTGAACTTCCACCATTGTTAGTTTCAAAATCCACTAAGTCGTTTTCAGCCAATTAGCACATAGAATTGCATAACCCAGGATTCCTTCATACTGCCATCTGCTGTGTTGTGTTTTGTAATGTGTAGTTAAATGTTTTTAAATTTTAAATATAAGAATAATCATAATTCAGGTCTGGTTTTCATTTCATGCATAATTTGGATGGTTCAAGTTCACATGCTTTCCTTCTTCCCCGTTTTTATTCTTAGAACTGCTTTTCTTACTTTCAAAAACGTCCATTTGTACATTTCACTTACAAAACCAGTTAAATCCTAATTAATCTTAAGAAATGTGTTACTTGTCATTAAGGGACAATCCTGTAATTTGTTGGAATGCATCGTTTGATGACAATGCAATTAATAAACGAAATGTTCATATTCCAAGGATGGTTTTTCATATGTTAACAGTTTTCCTCATTTTCCCACACATTTGTTTTGTGGACTTGGCGGGTTTTGATTCTAGGCGCCTCCAGATACTATCCTCAGGAATAATCATTCTCAACTCGCGAAGAATGATTCTCCGTAACTCCACAAGATCATAGAGAAGGATAACTTTAGGTTGAGTTTACCTTGTTTCTAAGTTAACGCAAATAGATCAGAAGTAGTGAACGTCAACATAACGCAAGTTCTTATAAAGATTTCCATTTCCAGTATTTCCTAAATTTTAATTACATTAAGGTACATCTTAAGTGTGTAATGATATTTTTCCTGTGGCTCTATAGCACTTGGAGGGTCCTGGCATTTTCCAAGCGACCGCTAATCATTTTTACAGCCTCCGATTTGGGGATGACGCTTGGCTAGCGTGACGGGTCCACTCGGTCGTTAATCTTAGCTTTCTTGGCCACGGTCTCTGCCTCTTGGATCATACTATTACTCAATTGTCCTCGCGGGGTTAAGTGTACGCCGTACCACTCCTCAGGTCAGTTCTAAAATCCCTGGCGGAGCCGGGAATCGATACCGAAATCTTCTAAGTAAGAGGCTAGCATGCTACCTCTTCACTAAGGGGTTTTAATTTGGTAATGCAGGGCGAGAGTTTTGTTGGAGCGTGGCTGTAGCCATCTACCAGCTAGCCAGGAGCACGCGTGGCTGCAGTTAGCCAAGCCAGCTCGGGCCAGAGCTGTCCAGCGGCAGCCAAGCTAGAATAAAAATAAAGAACTCACCCTGTAGTTATTAGCCTTTCAAGATACGAGTGCCAGCGGTCGAAGTGGGAAGTATTTTTTTTATTTGTGTAACTCTGTCAGCCTGCTTAGTTGACAGGTACAGACACGTGGGTAGGATATGACTCAGCTCCAGTAGCCTCAGTCATCGTTCTGCTCTCCGAGGTAACATGTGCTCCTGTTACGCTCAGCTGTGCTGTGAACAATTAGAAACTCACCTTCTTAATGCGCTCATTGTTATTAATTTTTCCGTTCACAATTCACAATATAATTTCTGTCAAACGCAAGTAGCGCGTGAAATGCTGCTTGAGTTAGGTGCAGACTGCACTCCGTCATCGCTGTGTCCCGCAAGGCTCCAGCAGCAATGATCAACAAACACTGGCGTAGCCAAGTTCAGCGGAACTGTATCTTGAAAGGATAATACTTGTGTTTGACAAGAAAACCATTGTGCTCGTGACTTTTGCGTAAAAAAGTCGTTATTTTTTATGTGTTTTGGCCTATTTGTTTTCTCTTCATTTTTAGCCTATTTTCAATTTTGAAAAAATAGGCTTATGAGATCACCTTTTGTCCGTGTGTGTGTGCGTGTGTGTGTGTGTGAGAGAGAGGAGTGTGTGTGTGTGTGTCCCTAATAAATTCTAAACGGCTGGAGCGATTTCAATGAAACTCGGTAAGTTCATAGCACTATTCCGGCCGACCCGACCGTGCCCTTCAAATTGTGTTGCGTCTCACCAATCCAACATGGCGGCTGTGCGAAATATTTCACCAGCATTCAATATCTCCGAAACTATTCCCCATATCACCCTGGAATTTATTACGGTGATAAAGGGAACTACTAGAAGTTCACCAATGTGACGTTTGAAAAACTGGTGACTACAAAACCAACATGGCGGCCACGCGAATTTGCGACTTTTAAATAGACGTTTCTCGCGATTTAACCAACCAAACGCAATAAAACTTGGAACAGTATATGTTTATACACATTGTAATGCACCGACATCTAACTTCATTCAATCGTTTACATAACCACAAGATGGCGGATGTGCGAAATATTTCACCGGCATTCTATATCTCTGAAACTATTAGCGGTATCATCCTGAAATTTTGTACGGAGAAACAGGGCACTACTGGAAGATCATCGATGTGACTTTCAAAAACCGGTTAACTACAAAACGAAAATGGCGGCCAAGCAAATTTGAAAATTTTAAATAGACCTTTCTCACGATTTAATGTTCCAAACGCAATGAAATCTGGTACAGGAAACGTTTATACACATTGTAATTCACTGGTATCTAATTTAGTTCAATTGTTTACATTACCTCATGATGGCGGCTGTGCGAATTGTAAAATTAAGTTTTTATTTCTTGTGTCGTAATCATGCGATCGAAGTGAAAGTTTGAATAATGAACCTACGCAATAATTTTCCTTTAATGGCACATGACTCTATGGCCTATACATTTATTAATCCAACATGGCGACCATCCGAAATATTTAGACGGCTCTGAATATCTACGAATCTATTAGAGCAATCAAACTGAATTTTTTTATGTTCATAGGAGCTATAAACTTAAGTTCACCTATAGGACTTTAAATAACCTGGTGATCACAAATCCAACACGGCGGCGACGCGAAGTATAAATATTCACATGGACGTTTCTCGCAATTTAACCATCCGAGTGCAGTGAAACTTGGTACAGTAAATCCTTATACGAATGTTAATCCACTGGCATCTAATTTATTTCAATTGTTTCCATAACCACAAGATGGCAGCTGTGAGAAATTTTTAAATCTCCTTGTTACTTCTTGTGTCCTAATCATGCGATTGAAGTTTGAATGCTACACGTACACAATAATCTTCATGTAACTGTACATAACTCTAGGATCTACATATATAAAATCCAACATGGCGACCATCCGAAATATTTAGTCGGTTCTCAATATCTACGAATCTATCACAACCTTCAAACTCAAATTTTGTATGTTGATAGAAGCAATTAACATGAGTAGGATTTTATATGAAAATAGGCTGTATAGTTCTTCACGGAACTACTTGTTTCCTTATGAGGTTATAAGAGAAAATTCTTCAACTTCATTTTACTCAACACTCTACAATATTTCTAGGTTTACGCCGTGTCTTGTGTCTTGTGCGAGGTTTCACCTAGGAACACCAAGATAGACTCGTCATCGGGCACTTGGTGTCTATGCCCGGACATAAGAAGGGAGATAGCGCGCAGTTCGCTACTTCTATGAGGGTCTGGGCACGGACGCTAAGAGCCCGCTGATGAGCCGATCTTGGTGCTCCTAGGCAAAACCCCGCACAAGGCACAAGACACAAGACACGGCGTAAACCTAGAAAAATTGCTGCGTTGTAATTCCTTGGTAGTAAAAGCTAATATACCAACTCTACATCGAAGCTCACCCAAGATCAAATCTCCTTTCAAAATAATTTACCAACGTGTAAACAGATTATACACCAGCCCCAAACTGAATATTGAACATGTGTGAAAATTATTCACACAGCTCCAGATTGGATATTGAAATAGGATCAGATTGACGTTGAGGTGTTTTGTCAATATTATCTTAGAAGGAAACAATGACAATCTGGATGTGCTCCAGGCACTAATTCTCCGTACTTGAAATGAAAATCCACAGCCTGCTTCCAGTCTCCGACCGGGTCAGGAATGGAATGAATGAAGCCCCCATCTAGCGGCGAGGATATGAACTGTGCCGGCTGCCGAGGCCTGACGCACTCCTCTGGGGCAATGATTAAATGAATGACAGATGGAATGAAATGATAGTGGAGAGTGTTGCTGGAATGAAATTTTGACAGGGAAAACCGGAGTCCCCGGAGAAAAACCTGTCTGCCTCCGTTTTGTCCAGCACAGATCTCACATGGAGTGACCGGGATTTGAACCACGGACCCAGCGGTGAGAGGCCGGCGTGCTGCCGCCTAAGCCACGGAGGCTTCTCTCCGTACTTGAAATACAGTTCCTTTTTACTCATCGGTTTGAAGAGGTGTGACTAGAGCAGCTGTTGTTACGGATGAATCTTGGTTGCTCAACACTGGTTTCATTTCCTTTGACAAGGATTCATGCGCTGGACAGCCAATTAACGCATCATGCTGAGTCAATGGATTAGCTACCACCTCTCTACCACATTAGCTTAATGAGACTCTGGAAAATATGGTGTATTTTTAGAACAACTAAGAGCATATTACAGTGAAAGTCCAATGAGCCGAGATTCACGGTTCAGCATGACCTATTTCTCATCCGCGTGTAAGCCTCTGACAAGGGAACATCTGGAATGTCAGTCTCCCAGTCTTGCTGAAACTTTGCATAACGTACACCAGCGGCGTCCAGTGTTTGCACGCTCGGAGTGCTAACTATGCTGCGCCGCACACCTATAGGCTCTCGTGGCTAGGCTACCTGCCCTGACTCCCGGCGTGGCGCTGCGACAATTCTTCGCCACGTCTGACCGAGTCAAGTTGGGATCGCTAGCACACCGGACGTAAATATACGGTAAACAAACTGTTTGTGCAATGCGTTGGTTGTCCGACACCGTCTATGTTGTGTTTCGAGCGTTTCTCCACGTATCAGTACTTGAAGATTACGTTCTTGGCATCAGAAGAGTTAGAAATACTTATAAGTTATCATGAAACTCATTTAAGGACTTGCAATTTCAGTCCTGGTTTTCGTTTTGCTTTAATTTGTTTTTATTATTTTACAATATCTCTATGTTTGGTACGATTGTTTGAGAAACAATCAACCGGAGGCTGTTTCGCAGGTTATCATCGGACGTCGGAGGGCGATGGCCTGATTTTCTAAATTTCAACACAGAGAAATTATGCGAAGGCAGTACATGAGGGAGTAAGACAGGGAAGCGAGAGAGACAGACATATAGTCTTCCCCCACTATCGCTACAGGCCGTCCGCGCCAGAAGCACGCTGGCGTGCAGCCAGCGTATCAGCGCGCCTGGGTCTGCCGTATATGTTGATTACGTCACAAGGAAAACATAATAGAGATGATATTTCATCCAACCCTAGAGAGGCTGTTCTTGTACGTGTACAAATACTGAACCGAGATTTGAATCAGCCCTGGTGGGTGTCCACTCTTAGTTCTCATATCCTCTTCGACCAACCGCACTACTTGAGCCACTTCCTCAACATGCTTTCTACTTTGAGAGGGCCTTGGTACATGGCTGGGTAAAGTAGTTTCCATTGAAACGTTAGAAGCCGTTTTTTGTGTTGCCTGTTAATCATTCAACAGATTTGCTCTTCATTCGGTGAACGTAATTGGTTGGACAGAAAGTGACGATTATTTCATCGCCATTTTATCTGAAAAAAGAATTTTCATGATTTATTTATACCAGGGAAGTCCGAAAATAAGTTTCGTCATTTTTCCCAGGGACCCTTTATTTTCAAATTGACATACACCATGGCATCATGAACTAACTATACACCTTGCACTATTTTTTGACATAGCCACCACCGACATTGAGACACTTGCCGTAGCGTGCAATCTGTTTGAGGAAACCACTCTGGTAAAACTCGGCGCCCTGCGATGCAATGAATTGTCAGACAGCCTGCTCCGGGGTCAGGTTTCTTGGTACACATCTTGCGGACACTCTTCGGCAACCCAACACATCATATAGCATGTGATGGGCCCGGGCACGTTCAATACACCGTTATGCACCTGTCCGCTAACACCATGTCCTGCACTCGAGCAAAACTGTTTTCATTCGTGGATGTGGAGGGACGAGCAAACGTAAAAACACTTATAGTGGGCGTTGCATTTAAGATAGAGATATGCTGTCCGGGACTATTTTGTAGAACTTTTCATGCTGAACAATTCTTACACTCATGGTATATAGATATTTTTAACGGTTTACCCAGCGTAAGCTGAAAAGGCGCACGGACGGCAGGTTTTTCTTCGACTCGATTCACTGAAAACGTTACTGCTCGGTTTCCTTAGGCCATATACTTATATAAATGTTTTTCTACAGAAACCTTTCTCGAGAAATCCTTTAAGGAATGGTGAAAACCGGATCAAAATCCATCCAGTGGTTCTCGAGATTACCCGTTACATCCAAGAATCGGGGTCTTTGTTTTATACTGTGTAGAGGTTTTCAAGGTTGTAAGACTCATAAATGACAATCCCAGCCACAAATGGTCTCTCTCTGCCAACTAATGTAGAGGTGCAGCTACTATAGCTGTGATACAACTAGTTTGGGGCTCGCTTAAGTGTATCACAACTATAGCAAGACTTCAGAGAATGGTAAAGATGTTTGGAGTTTCGCTGTTCACCTCGGCTTTTCTGAATTGCGTCTGGGACCTGCCGTCCGTGCGCCTTTCGAGCGTACGCTGAGTAAACTGTTGAAGATACCGGGCGAAGCCGGGGCGAGTTGTCAGTATTAAAATAAATAGTTATTTTATCGGGTACTCAATGCTTTAGTGTATATCAGCAGTAGCCTAGTACCGCAATTTTATGGTTCTTTGGGTTGTTGTTGGAGGGCAGCAACCATTTATGGGTGGCATTGTGGGTTTGGTAGTGTATTGTAGAGCTATTCGGTCTTGTATATTTAGATCTGATGATGCTTGTTTGACGAGCGAAACATGTCATCTAATTAAACCCCCACCATTTGCTAAAGAAGTATGTTAATGTTTAAATAATTCTTGTAAAATCTCTTTCAGATAATAGGATCACAAAATAATCGTCACTTTCTGCCCAATATTTTCTGCACTCTTGTGTTAACCGACTGAAGATCAATTCTGTTGTCTAAAGTATTTTCAACAGTGTGATTGGTCGGAGAGGATATGATAACTCAGCGCCCACACCCATTTGTCCTGCTCCAAGTCTCGAGTCCATATTCACTGGAGTACGACTTGGCCCTCTCTAGTGATTGAGGAATTTAATTTGGGGATGAAATTATCACCACAAGTATTTTCATGTGACGTGGCCAACATGTATGCAATGTCTCACCAAGATAAGGAGATTGACGTTCGCGATGTTCCCTTATACAGTAAATCCTGCCCATGTTTTTCAGAACAGAGGCACTTGGTATTATTTCAACACTCCTGTTCTATAGGATCGACAGTCATTCTATTCAACCGTCCCCCTCTAGAAGGCAAATTCAAGGATTGTACTGAGTAATAAGTTCTGGACGACCTACCGAATCCTGTGCTCTTGAAATTATAATCACATACGGTCACAACATCCTAACAGACAAATTCAAAACACTCTCTAATACACGGAACTGATGACCAAGATGTTCAAAGTCCCGAGAATTAATTAGTAAGAGAATAAACTCGTTGTTTAGTCTGAACAAACTTGTGTTAGCGTTGGAATCTTTGTAGCATGAAAAAAAAGTCATTTATACAGTACGTCTATACAAAAGAAAGTGCATTTCGGAGCAAGTCCTAAAACATGA
Organism: Meconema thalassinum; assembly: GCA_946902985.2. Taxonomy (NCBI): domain Eukaryota; kingdom Metazoa; phylum Arthropoda; class Insecta; order Orthoptera; family Tettigoniidae; genus Meconema; species Meconema thalassinum. Next base: position 614,277,528 of record OX336388.2, read on the forward strand.
ACAAAATATGCAAAATAAACTTAAATATGTATTAACTCATGTTTTCTAATTTTATTAACACAGTAAAGCTAACATCTACAGTAAGTTAGCAACTTTATGGTTCAGTTTATTACCCCATCATATGGTCGATAACTTGTGGATGCTATGCAAATTTGGTAAGAATATATTTCCTCCGGGTATTTCTTTAAGAACATCTGGTAGTTGAATCATCCATTTTGAGCAGTAGTTGGTAGAGAAGTTGACAGATTTTTCCAATCATAGGTCTACTTTTCTCTTGTTAGTATATTTATTTCCAAATAGGTCAACAGCCTTGTTGACACATAGAATAATGCAACGTTTTACCCCTTAGTGTCGTCCATGACGTTATGGCCTGTAGTAGTTTTACGTGAACTAGGTTAGACCACTGTCTGGACGAAGCCATTGGTCGCTATTAGGTTAGACCACTATCTGGACGAACCCATTCGTCGCTATTAGGTTAGACCACTGTCTGGACGAAGCCATAGGTCGCTATTAGGTTAGACCAGTATCTGGACGAAACCATTGGTCGCTATTAGGTTAGACCAGTATCTGGACGAAACCATTGGTCGCTATTAGGTTAGACCACTGTCTGGACGAAGCCATTGGTCGCTATTAGGTTAGACCACTATCTGGACGAACCCATTCGTCGCTATTAGGTTAGACCACTGTCTGGACGAAGCCATAGGTCGCTATTAGGTTAGACCAGTATCTGGACGAAACCATTGGTCGCTATTAGGTTAGACCAGTATCTGGACGAAACCATTGGTCGCTATTAGGTTAGACCACTGTCTGGACGAAGCCATTGGTCGCTATTAGGTTAGACCACTATCTGGACGAACCCATTCGTCGCTATTAGGTTAGACCACTGTCTGGACGAAGCCATAGGTCGCTATTAGGTTAGACCAGTATCTGGACGAAACCATTGGTCGCTATTAGGTTAGACCAGTATCTGGACGAAACCATTGGTCGCTATTAGGTTAGACCACTGTCTGGACGAAGCCATTGGTCGCTATTAGGTTAGACCACTGTCTGGATGAAACCATTGGTCGCTATTAGGTTAGACCACTATCTGGACGAACCCATTCGTCGCTATTAGGTTAGACCACTGTCTGGACGAAACCATTGGTCGCTATTAGGTTAGACCAGTATCTGGACGAAACCATTCGTCACTATTAGGTTAGACCACTGTCTGGACGAAATCATTGGTCGCTATTAGGTTAGACCACTGTCTGGATGAAACCATTGGTCGCTATTAGGTTAGACCAGTGTCTGGACGAAACCATTCGTCGCTATTAGGTTGGACCACTGTCTGGACGAAATCATTGGTCGCTATTAGGTTAGACCACTCTCTGGACGAAACCATTGGTCGCTATTAGGTTAGACCAGTATCTGGACGAAACCATTCGTCGCTATTAGGTTAGACCACTGCCTGGACGAAACCATTGGTCGCTATTAGGTTAGACCACTGTCTGGATGAAACCATTGGTCGCTATTAGGTTAGACCAGTGTCTGGACGAAACCATTCGTCGCTATTAGGTTGGACCACTGTCTGGACGAAATCATTGGTCGCTATTAGGTTAGACCACTCTCTGGACGAAACCATTGGTCGCTATTAGGTTAGACCAGTGTCTGGACGAAACCATTCGTCGCTATTAGGTTGGACCACTGTCTGGACGAAATCATTGGTCGCTATTAGGTTAGACCACTCTCTGGACGAAACCATTGGTCGCTATTAGGTTAGACCAGTATCTGGACGAAACCATTCGTCGCTATTAGGTTAGACCACTGTCTGGACGAAACCATTGGTCGCTATTAGGTTAGACCAGTATCTGGACGAAACCATTCGTCGCTATTAGGTTAGACCACTGCCTGGACGAAACCATTGGTTGCTATTTGGTTAGACCACTGTCTGGACGAAACCATTGGTCGCTATTTGGTTGAACCACATTCAGAACGAAACCATTGTTCGCTATTAGGTTAGACCACTATATGGACGAAACCATTGGTTGCTATTTGGTTAGACCACTATCTGGACGAAACCATTGGTTGCTATTAGGTTAGACCACTGTCTGGAAGAAACCATTGGTCGCTATTAGGTATGTGTAACATCTTTCCACTCGGTTTCTGGATATTTTTTGTGGGAGTGATTTTGGAAAAGGGACGCTAATGGGACGGAAACAACGAGCGCGTGCGGTGGCGGCGATTGGTACAACGACGTACTGTCAGCCATGTGGCTATGTGGAATGTATATCGCATACGGTTTACTTCAAGGTTTGGAGGCCCCATTAAATATATTCGTACAATAAATCACCTTCAAGTTGTCGTTCTTTGGTGTGAAAATATCATTATATCATATTTGCTGAAAACAATTATGATGTATTGTTTTAAATGTTTCTGCCACATACAGAATTTCGGGTCTGACCACTGTTTGGTAATGTCTTAATTTTGTGTTCAAGAACAAGTTATATTTGTTATTATACGGTAGTTTTTGTCATATGAAAAATCCTTTAAAATTTCTGCTCTCTAGTTTCTATTTTCTTTAGTGCTGTTCGTTATCCATTCAACTCAATTTCATAGTAGGATAACATGTCAGATGTTACACATCATATGCGACTACTGTAAGGCTCGCTCTCTTTTTATTTTGATTTTTTTACAAAATTAAATATGTTGTAGGCTTGGCTATTACTCTTAAATATACACTCCTAACTACTGTTATCAAAACATAAACTACAATGCTTATTGGAGGGTAAATTATTAATCATGTGAAACAACATTATCGTCACCCTGATTAATATGAGTCCTACACTGCTGACGACTATCTTACACTGCTATTGTCTTGTAACAGGTTTCGAGTTTCAACAGTCTACACGACTTACAAACAGACTACTGGTTTAAAGTCACAGGTGACTACTGACAACACGTAAGAACAAGACAGTACCAGGCAACACTGCAAGTGGAACTCGATTATATCGATGTGAATGGCTGCCTGTGATTGGTGACCGCAAGGTAGCTCCCGTGCTGCACTTAGACGGCTGGACTTACGTCTCGCGAGCACAAATCCCTGTGCATTTCTCGTGCACAATCGGTATATTTCGGCATCGCTCGGGATTCCTAGAACAGCGTAGAGCAACAGACAAGAGTTCACATCCAAATTTTCTATCATACTGTACTGGGATTCCTAGGAATCAAACATGGAGGAGGGTTGTCGATGGAGGATAAAATTTGCTGTTCATTCGCATTATTAACGGAAAATGGTCAAGAAACTTGCTTTAACCCCCTCAGTGCCACGCGCCGATCAGATCGACTCTCGCTGCTCGCGTCAAAAGTGCCAAAGCCGATTCAATCGGCGCGTTGTTTATCTTATATTTGTAGATTTCTGTAGGCATATGTCCGTGATTATTTCATACTGTTGGAAATGTGAGTTTTCTAGCGTGCCTGTGCGGTGTTTACTTTTTTCCTTCGAAGTCCGCTACGCGATAGGTTTGAGTTTGTATTCACGCCCTCCCTTTGCGCTCCCCCAATCACGCGCGTTCCCGCCAAAATTGAGGTGCAGTTTTTTCTTCTTGTTGAAGTTTTCTGCCTACAGATGTATCCAAGAACTTTCTACAGCTGGAAACATAGTGTATCTTTGAATATGACTCTTAGGTGTCCTTAATTTAAGCTCAAAACGGATTTTTTTTTACAAACAAAGTAAAATAAAATGTAAAATTGAACAATTATTAGAATAACCTCAATTAAAAAGGTTTAGATGCCGTATTTACTTTTATGATCATAATTTATGAAATAATGAGGAATCAGTTATAATGCAAAGCAAAAATAATGATTCTATCGTTGGAAATCTGGTATTCGTGATTTTTTTCAAATAGTCTGCATGATCATTGAAAATGGCTTGGCATTCTTGGCAAGTATTTTAGGAAATGGCTTGTCACTAAAAGGGTTAAGTGAAGTTAAAAACATACCAAAAGGAGAAAGAATGCATTCGAATCGGTATTTAAGATCTGATATCATTCGACAGCTAGCCCTACGGGGTAAGATGGGCAACAATAACCTCGTAATATCGTAGGTAAAGTTTAGCAGTGGTATCGAGCCTGCTCAGAAACCTAAGGACCTCGGGTTTAATGTAAGTTATGTTCCCCGCCTCCGCCATTTTTGGCTGATACAGTATTGGCCCAAAATTCTGAACTGTCTCTTTCAATGCGCATGCGCAAGTTGGTACAGAACTTGGATGTGGAGTGTATCGTGTCTGTTGCTCTGTGGTTCTCTAGGTCTAAGAATCCCGAGCGATGCCGAAACATTCCGACTGTGCACGAAAAATGCACAGGAGTTTGTGGTCGCGAGACGTAAGTTTAGTGACACCTAGTAGGAAGATATAATGCCCCTACCATCAGTCTGTTTGAGATATCATAAATAATACGCGTATTTTAAAATATCAGCCGAAGAGTGTGGTTATATTCTGAATCGAACCGTACCCATTTAAATCTAACTCACAAATGCCATGTTAATGCAAGATGTAATCGTATGTTTGCCGGGAAAAACTACTTGAGTATAGTGAATTAGGTTGGGTTAACTTTTGTCGTAACTTACAGATGATAACTTCTCGCGTTAGTGAACAACCAACAGAAGAAAGCCCACTTTAAAGGCTATGTAGACTGCAATATAATGGCAGTCATTTCATGCTAAAGGGTATATCATTCACTCTACTACTCTACTAAGTATGCGATGATAATGCATTTGCAATTATTTGTCCCCATTCTCTACTCCCACAGGCATAAGGCCATATCCAGCGGCCTCATATGAAGTAATTAAGGGTCAGACCAATGGACAAATTAGTTTTTGTTGCTACATAGGCTACCTAACCACTGCAATCAAAATGCCATTTCAACTTTATGTTCATTCTTCCTCGAGGGATATCACTTAAATGTGGTTGTTGTTGGTGAAATAATTGTTCCTGCTGCTGCTTTTATTGCTGTTACTTTGTATGGAATGTAAGCAAATCACGTTCAATGGTCATATTTACTAGTAATTTGGGATGTGACTCGTCATGAAGGAACTAGTCTTGAGAAAGGAAATGCACATGGAGAGCACTCTAGACATACAATAGTTATCAGATTGTTAGACAAGATTAAATGCTTCACCAGAAACACTCTTCAGATTCCTCACCAAGAGGCAGAAGATAGGCTGAAATGCAGATTCTTAGGCAGGAGATGCAATATACTGTAGGTGCACGATTACGATTCCTTAGCTATGGAGACGACCCCGAAGAATGTACCCCCAGTTAAGGCAAAATCTGTGAGGTGACAACCAAAACCGCTGTTACATACGGAAATTACTAAAGAGGTTAGGAATTACAGTCCCGCTTTATGTACTTACAAAGGAACATCGTGAGTGTCAAAATCCCAATTTCGATGATTCTTTGCATACATGCAGACCAGACCACATTGTACACATCTGATTTAGAGCCATCCCTGGAGAGGCCGAAATTGTCCACGTTTGAACATGGTCGCGCGACATGGGAGCAAAAAAGGTGGGTGTCCACATTGTGATATCATATCCTCTCCAGCCAATCGCACTGCTGCATCCACTTCCTCCAGCATGTAACACAGACCCTCTCCATATGGACAGCCGGTTGTGGGGAGTAATTCATTTTTAAATGTTTGACAATGCAATATATTTTGAAATGTAAACCACATGCAAGAAGACAGTTTCAAGTGTGTCAACTGTTGAAAAACAGAACTGTGTTTGGCTGTAGTAACTATGTGCGATATTTCTTTTATTTTTACTTGTTCAAGAAATTAATAAGTTACATATTGTTAGACCTAAACCTCACAAATACATTAAATGTATCTGTATAAATGGCTTTGTGGCTGTTTGATAAATGCCCTGATGATAAAATACAACTGGCTCCTTGGCGCAGTGGTAACGCTCTCGCCTGCTGTGCCCAAGGTTGCAGGATCGAATCCTGGCGCAGGCAGTTGGCATCTGAGGGAGCGCAAATGCGAGGGAGCCCTTCGGGGTGAAGGCCACAGTACTTAAAATGGAAGTAAACCAATAACACTCTTGTTGTTGTTGTTGTTGTTGTTACGATAAAATACATAAAGTAATTTAAATTAATTTAGGATCCTTTTTATACTCCACTTGGTTCTCGGCGGGAGTTACATTGCTTGACCTTCCAAGGGAAAAGAAGTTGGTAATTCGTATTACGGGTTTGGGACTTATTGGTCATCAGTCCCATGTATTTGGGTGTGTATTCAATTGTTCGGATAACTTATGTTTCTGTAGTGACTGTAGAAGTGTCTCTATCTGTAGTTATTAGGGTTGGGAATGGGGAAAGTGCTCCGGGACTTGAAATAAGGTAAGATCTTGGAATTTACCTTGAGAGATTGTAAAAACCCCGGGGATAACCACAATCAGGATAGCCGCTGTAAGAATCGTGGTTCAAACCTCCGTTCTCCGGACTTGCTACACCTCCCCAATGCGGTCGTAGTGAGACATTTAACACGCACTGCTTCACCGTGGGGTAAGGATAAAGAGTGTTAAGGCACTTAAGAGACAAGTTTAACAATGCTTACAATAATTCACATTGGTCTCAATAGGCCTAATTAGAAATATACCATATTACTCAAACTCATTTTGTTGGCTATTACCACGATGAGTTCGCTACACCCAAGGGCATTTTAGAGCTACTGCCAGCATTAAGTTTTAGCCGCTTCTAACATGGAGAACAGAAGTTACAGGTAATGGGATTTCAGTAGCATTTCTTCTACTGTGGATCTATTTCCCATCTATAACGGCTCGTCCGCCCGAAGCCGTTGTTTCCCGCCGACTGATAGCCTACTCGGAGTAGAATCGCTGGCTGTATGGTCTACTGTACACTATTCCGTAGCAGGACAAACCTGGTCTGAATGCTAAAGAAGTGATGCAGAAGACCTATTACTTACCAATAATGGCGTATGAAGCAGAAACCTGGCTGATGGTCAGGAGAGATGGAAGTCGAATATAGGCAGCCAAAATGAAAGGAAGCGAATGTACTGAAACTAAATGATTATTTATTTATGTAGAATATGCCTACATCACTAATTACAATTTCAAATGGGGAAAGATCACGTCACCTGCATGTACGTGCGGCTCTCCAAAACTGTCAGTTTCTCACATTGTAAAAGAGTGTCCTCTGAGCTACTTCCCTGGTGATTTCTCTGACTTCCTGGATGTTACCCCAGATGCGATAGACTACATCAGGGGTCTCCAAACTACGGCCCAAGGGCCACATCCGGCCCGCGGACAGATTTTGTCCGGCCCGCGGAGAGCTAGCACACTTGAAAACTCCTTTTAGAGAACATATTTTTTTATAGCAAATTAAATTTAGTTTACTGAAGTATTCTAATTTTATGTTGAATAATTATTAATATGACATCTACATTGATATGGTCATGGGCTAACTACTCATAACATTGTTGTAGGCTTATTGTTATTGTTTTTGTGATAAGTTGGATAAAGAAACACAGAATTGTAATGAGTAAAGACATGTATAACATGCAGACATATGAAATACTAATGAGATTTATGTAATTGAGATTTTCCACTGAAAATAGTTTGTAGTTGTGGACTAATTTTACTTGTACCAATTATTAAAAGAGATTTAAGATGCTCATCAGTTAATTTAGATCTGTAAATATTTTTTGTGTACTTCATTTTGGAGAAGGTCTTCTCACACAAATAAGTAGTATCTGACACATCCGTTGACTCATCCAAGGCCAAAGAAAACCACTCAACATCTCCATTTTTGTCGAACAGTTGAGAGGATATATTTTCAGCGATGTTTTCTACCCTTCGAGCCACAGTGTTTGCTGACATACTGACAGTTTTTAATAAATTTACCTTTTCAGGGCACATTTCTTCGGCTGCTGCAATTATGCATTCTTTGATCATTTCTCCATCGGTGAATGGTTTTCCACGTTTTGCAATTTCAAGAGCCACACGAAAGCTGGCACGAGTTGCAGCCTCTTGTTCGGTTTTGAGTTTTGTAAATGAAGATTGCTGCGATTTCAATCCACGCTTCATAGCTTCGAATTTTTCTGTCCGCAAACTTCCTGTATATTTTGAGTAATTTTGAAAATGTTTTGTTTCATAATGACGTTTAATGTTATATTCCTTGAGAACGGCTATGCTTTCATTGCAAATCAAACATAGCGCCTTGTTACTGGACTCAATTACGAAATACTGAATGTTCCACTCATCTTTGAATTTTCTGCATTCACTATCAATTTTTCGCTTCTTTTCCATACTACTAAATCACACACAAAAGCAACAATTCAAATCAAAATACTGTTACAAAGATGTCTTAAACTTAAACACTCACAAACACGTTTTAAGGAGGTACGCACTATTTTATTTCACAACAGTGTCATAGGAACTGACTTGTGGTTGCGCAACTAGCCTTCTTATATATTCCAATTACTGCCATCTAGAAGTGAGTGGAAGACACCAGAACTCTCTCGAACCAACGAGATTACTCTGTACGTGCTATTAGCGCCATCTGTTAGCGATAGAAGGTACTACCTATTTCCGCTTGTGTCCACCAGATGTCGTGTCACGTTACTCCTCATGGCTCGTACTCTACGACTAATCTAGAATTTACAGATAATGACAGGAAAATTAATAATATGCAGTGTTGCCGTTTTGCGGACTTAAGTCCGATTTGCAGCCTTTTTTCAACGTTGCGTACTTTTTCGGACTTTTTTTCATCAGTGGACTATTTCACTTTTTACCACCGGCAACAATGATAATATGGTTTTGGCCCTCGGAACTTACTGGAGTAATCAGTATGGCCCTAAGGCTGGAAAGTTTGGAGACCCCTGGACTACATCAACAATATGTCTATAGCCTTGTAAACATTATTTTGTGTATCATTATGTATCATCTGTATCATTGTAGATATTAGACCGTTGTCCATTGTATTGTAAAATGATGTACTGATATATGATTAATTATAATAACTAATTAGAAATTATGGATCCTCCGTGGCTTAGGCGGCAGCACGCTGGCCTCTCACCGCTGGGTCCGTGGTTCAAATCCCGGTCACTCAATGTGAGATTTGTGCTGGACAAAGCGGAGGCAGACAGGTTTTTCTCCCGGTACTCCGGTTTTCCCTGTCACAATTTCATTCCAGCAACACTCTCCACTATAATTTCATTTCATCTGTCATTCATTTAATCATTGCCCCAGGGGAGTGTGACAGGCTTCGGCAGCCGGCACAGTTGCAATCCTCGCCGCTAGATGGGGGCTTCATTCATTCCATTCCCTGACCCGGTCGGTCGACTGGAAGCAGGCTGTGGATTTTCAATTAGAAATTATAATTAAAGTCAGCTTACAAACTATTATCCAGGCCACGAATGTAGTCTATACATCTCTCCGTCATCACCAGTAACTCCGTTGGATCGCCAGGGAAAGCTCTCAGAGGACACTCATGAACTACAGTACTGTATATAGCAAACAGTCTGTTTTTCAGCGCCACAATCAAAACCCGGAGAGGGCACTCTATTCCACTTGTGCATAGAATTGGCACATCGGCTAGTGTTGGTTCTTATTCGATTAAGCTGGAGCAGAACATATTGAGATGGTTTGGACATGTGAAAAGAATAAATGATGAATGAATGCCGAAACAAGTGATGGAGAGACGGATCACTGGAAAGAGGGGAGGAGGAAAAGTTAAAGTATGGTGGATGGACTTGGTGAAAGACAGTGTGAGAGGACGGAACATGGAGTAGAATTCAGTGGCAGAGGAAGGATGGTGGATAGAGTTAAGTGGAGGGATATCATAAATATTTGCTCTCACCCGGCTTAACCTAAGAAACGGAAAATGATGAATAAGAAACATTGAATGTTCGACTTTTGTTCACAGTAAAACTACATTTTCAGCCGTAGTGAACTAGATAGTCGACTAATATTCCGGATGTTACGTCACAAGTCATGATCCAAAGGTGCTCAGCACATAGCAATCAAGTCTGTAGTAGCTAGTAAACGAAAGTGCATCTAGATTTGTCAACTTGTCGACTTGTACAAGGAAGTTATAGAAATTGTAGGTTGTCTTTGGTCTTAATTATGAATCCTCTTTGCTTGGGACTTGGCCTATAGCCTACTCTTTGTCAATTTCTCAACCGTGTTTCAACCCACGTGCTCTGTTGTTCTGTTTATATAATTTATTATAAATTGATAGTTCTTCTGAAAACTCTCTTTCCGTGGAAAGCAGAAATGGTGCGCAATTTAAATGCTTGGTTTTTCGGAAATCACGATCGAGGATTGAAACGACATCTCGATTCATGCTCTCTAGCACACAATAAGGGCCTCGTATCAAGTTATCAACTTGCCGCTGCCTTATTAAAATGATTGCCCTTCTTCTCTTCCCCCTGAACTGAATTCGCATAATCAGCCAAACACAAACCATAATTAAGGCTCGGCAAATAAGAGATATGCCAGGTGCATCCATGATGGTATCCAAAGCAATCCAAAGAATTGCATCGTTATTTTAAAACAGCTGATATCTTAAATTTGAACCTTCGATCGAGATTATAACACTCCGCACTCGTCTTGAAAGCGAAAAGAGCTTACAAGGAGTAGCAGATCACCGCCATATTTAGTGTTGGTTTGGTAGCAGCATGTAAGACCAGTGCGTTTCAGAACACAAGCTACACTCTACAAGTCTATGAAGGTGGCTGTGATCAAGCACACATGCCCCAAAGCTCCGTAGTCCGTAGTGCCTAGTGAGTACCGTAGTTGCAAGCAGCTAGTCAATAGCAGACAACTTGAGCTTTGGGACACAGCCTAAACAATCAAAAGTGGAGGAGGAAACCTTTTACATTCTTTCTTCACATTTCATATAGACACACACTTGACCAAGGCTGAAGCTATTAGTGGTATCTATTTCTGTTCCCGAAGCCGGAAGGAGATTTTGTCAAGCCTCCAGCTTGTTTCTTCAATTACAAAGTTATTTTTCTCGCCATGAACACTTGTGTCATATACAAATTGCCTATATTGTTAAACTAATTGGATGTTATTCTAGTGTTCCCTTGACATGTCCTTCAGTTGACAGAATAATACCTGTGGGCCTTCAGCACATGCCCGAATTTCAGTAGCTCTCTTCGTACGGTAGTTGAATTCCACAGGAAAATTCAGTCCAAACTCACTTCATTATTTGTGCAAACATAGGCAGAGTAGAAGATCTTTGGTTTAAATAAATACCGCGATAGATAGGCCTACGTGTCTAGGGGAAATTTTTAGTGTAGTCGATAACGTCATGGATGACGTGAGGACGTTGATGGTCGTTTGTATGATGGTGTGTCTTGAATTGCCGCCACATTGGTCAGCTGTATGAGGTTTCAAACAGTGCGTCGTTACATGCGGATGTAGTGGCATGTGTCCAAGTGTGAGCTGTGGTTGTGAGTTCCAAATGTTCATAAATTGATTTTAGTTGTAATACAAGCAAGGGTGTTTGGTGCGTAAGGCCCAGGTTAGGTTTGTGTTTGTATAGGAGTATAAACCCTTATTAACACGTAGAATTTAACATGTATGCAATGTTTAAAGCTTTAGTATCATCCATGACGTCATAGATGCTGCCATTTTGTTCCGACGGGAATTTTTTTGTACTGTGATGTATCGCGATCTGTACTACTCCCAGATCTTTCTAATTTGAAAATAGTAGGATATGTTTTCCCTTCAAGATATATTCGTTGATCACAAAAATATCACGGAATGAAATGGAATTTAAAATAACAACTTAAATGTGTTTTAGTAGTCCTTGTTTGAAAAATTGTTGCAAGGAATTAGAACTTAATTCATTTAAAATGCCTTATGAAGATATTGTATTTGGGATGCAAAAATCTACGTGACTTTTGAAGCCATTTCGTGGTAATTTTTTTAATCACACGAAAATATTTGCCTCGGAGCAATGAAATACCATGTGATCTCTTGGGAGGCCTGGTGCAAGTTACTCTTGTTGACGAACGTGTGCGCCCTGAGAAATTGGAAGCAATTTCAAAGATCTTAACCCAGAATCAATAGAATTAACCCTAGAAAATCTCCATGGCTCGACGAGAATCGAGCTCGGAACATTTCAGGCCAAAGTCTAGCAGGTTAACTACTTAGCCATGGAGGAGGACATTGTGTTGGTATTATGTAGGCTATTGTAGATCTTCACATACACTTAATGTGAGTATAATTCCAATATTGTTACTGGCCCCACGGTCCGGTTTGAAGTTATTAAACATCAGCCAACCGAGATTTGCGAGGAGAAGCAAGCAATTTACAGTATATAAGTTATATTACACATATCTGGCAGCCGGGAGGATAATCAGCCACGAGAAGTCACAGCGATTATGTTTGGTGCAAGAGATAACATTTCTAGAAAGACCCTGCAATTCATACGTAGAATCAAAATTCAGAAAAGAACCTTGTAAGTGATAATTCCTTATATTTTGATATCCTCATTAATAGTACTTTATGCAACGAGCCTATAATGGCACTAATTATGACAGGAGTTTTATCATTTCCATACGAGTGTCTTGATTACCATTATAGACGAGTTGCATGCGACTGTTTATGTTCGACGTCTACTTTATGTTTGAACATAAATATTCATAAATATCTGTCGAGATTTCGCCAGTTTTATGTACTGAACAGAGCACCTGGGACGCAGAGAATACCTTGGCTTTCTGGAATACCCCACTATGACACTAGAAGCCACGCAGTGAACTTTAAAATAGAAGGCAGTGGAAGTCAGCGCAGGTGCGATGCTATCCTTACCTAATTGGTCTTGAGCTCTGATTGGTGGGAGAAACTGTTTCATAATGAAAAAATAGTGTTATAATGACCCTCATTATGATACAGTTTTCTGACATATAATATTTATATTTCGACATCGTCGAACATAAATATCGCTATGTACTATCTGTAGCAAGTCAGCATTGGTGTTATATTTCTTCAGGGTACAACTGGAAAACGCACTTTGATTTGTTCCACCTGGAGAAGAACAATCAATTAAGGAATAGCCGCCTTTGTACAACAGAGACCTCGTATAGCAGTGAAGAAGCGCACACGGAGAAAACATAGAGAAATTTTGAGAAGGAAGGGCTAACTACTGTACCTGCAGGCTCCGCAATATAATGTCGCAGCGGCTGAAAAATCCGCTATGTGGCAAAGTTGTTTGTTCACTTCCATACCTTTAACATCAAACACACCCCTCAATTATATGTGGGCATGTAGCCCCACATAACGAAGGTTTATTTCCCTAAAGTCATAAAATGCGTAAACGTTAACCGTTTTAAAAATGGTAACAGATTTATCCGTTTTGACTGATAGTAATATGTAATTCTGAAATCCGTGGCCGTGGGAAAATTATGTTTAATGTAGTACATTATGCAACGAGCCTATAATGGCAATAATTAAGACACGAGTAGGTTTATATAACGAGCGAAGTGAGTTTCATAATTTCCATACGAGTATCTTAATTACCATTATAGGCGACTTGCATACGACTCTTTATGTTCGACGATAATTATAACTATTTTATGTTCGAACATAAATATTCATAAATATCTGTCGAAATTTCGCCAGTTTTATGTACTGAACAGAGCGCATGGGACGCAGAGAATACCTTGTGTTTGACTATGGCCTCCTCAAATACCCCCAGTATGACACTAGCAACGCAGTGAAATTTAAAATAGAAGGCCGTGGAAGTCAGCGCAGATGCGAAGCTATCCTTGCCTAATTCATCACACAACTGTTTCTTGAGCTCTGATTAGAGGGAGAAACTGTTGCAAAATGAAAAATAGTGTTATAATGACCCTCAATATGATACAGTTTTCTGACATATAATATTTACATTTCGACATCATCGATTATAAAGTATTTAAACGTACATGTTTCGGTATGTCATGGATACCTTCTTCAGCGCATTTGAATGATATTTTATTCTTAAACTAGGTTAACAATGCTAAATAGAAATTCCAATCCTTAAGAAAAATGAATCTATATATATAAAAATCAATGTAACGTGATAGTTTGTCTGTGGGTGTGTATGTCTCCTATGCGTTCATATACCATTCGTCCGATTGCGATGAAACTTGGGTGAGATGTTGAGTACACTCCAAGGAAGGTTTCTGACTTAGTAAATCCATTTTACAATAGGTAGCGCAAGCGTAGATTCAACAAATGAGCGACGATGCGCGAAGCATTTCAACAAAGTCCCGTATGTGTTCATATACCATTCGTCCGATAGCGATGAAACTTGGGTGAGATGTTGTGTTCACTTACGTGAAGGTTTCAAAATTAGTGAATACATTACACAGTAGATAGCGCACAAGTAGATTCAACAAATGAGCGACGACACGCAATGCGTTTCAACAAAGTCCCGTATGCATTCATATACCATTCGTTCGATAGCTATGAAACTTGCGTAAAATGTTGTGTACACTGCAGGGAAATTTTCTGGCTTAGTACATCCACTTTACAATAGGCAGCGCACGAGTAGATTCAACAAATGAGCTACGAAGCGCGAAGCATTTCAACGAAGTCACGTTTGCGTTCATATACCATTCGTCCGATAGCGATGAAACTTGGCTGAGATTTTGTGTGCACTCCAGGGAAGGTTTCTAGCTTAGTAAATCCCTTTAAAAATAGGTAGAGCACGAGTAGAATCAACAAATGAGCAACGGCGCGCGAAGCGTTTCAACAAAGTTCCATATAATTTCATATATCATTCATCCGATAGCGATGAAACTTGGGTGAGATGTTGTGTGCACTCCAGGGAAGGTTTCTGGCTTAGTACATACATTTTACAATAGGTATCGCACCAGTAGATTCAACAAATGAGCGATGACACGCGAAGCGTTTCAACAAAGTCCCGTATAAAGTCATATACCAGTCGTCTGATAGTGATAAATGTTTGGTGAATTGTTGTGTACACTCCAGGAAAGGTTTCTGGCTAAGTAAATCCATTTTACAATACGAAGCGCACGTTTATATTCAACAAATGAGTGACTACGCGCGAAGCGTTTCGACAACGTCCCGTATACGTTCACATACCATTCATCCGATTGCGATGAAACTTGGGTGAGATGTTGTGTACACTCCAGGGAAGGTTTCTGGCTGAGTACATCCATATTGCAATATGTAGCGCAAGAGTAGAATCAACAAATGAGCGACGACACGCGAAGCGTTTCAACCAAGTCCCGTATGCATTCATGTACCATTCGTCCGTAGCTATGAAACTTGGGTGAGATGTTTTGTACACCTCATGGAAAATTTCTGGCTTAGTAAATCCACTATACAATATGCAGCGCACAAGTTGATTCAACAAATGAGGGACGACGCGCGAAGCGTTTCAACAAAGTCACGTATAAGGTCATATACCATTCTGCCGTTAGCGGTGAAACTTGGGTGAAATATGGTGGACACTCCAAAGAAGGTTTCTGGCTTTGTAAATACATTTCACAGTAGGTAGCACACGAGTAGATTCGACAAATGAACGACGACATGCGGAGCGTTTCAATACAGTCCCCTATGTCTTCATATCCCATTAGTCTGATAGCGATGAAACTTGGGTGAGATGTTGTGGACACTTACGTGACGGTTTCTAACTTAGTAAATACATTTTACAGTAGGTAGCGCACGAGTGGATTCAACAAATGAGTGACGGAGCGCGAATCGTTTAAACAAAATCAGGTATGCGTTCATATACTATTCATCCGATTGCGATGAAACATTGATCAGTTATTGTGTACCCGCCAGGGAAGGGGACTTAGTAAATCCATTTCACAATAAGTAGCGCAAAAGTAGATGCAACAAATGGGTGACGACGCGCGAAGCGTTTCAACAAAATCCCCTATTGCGTTCATATAACATTCTTCGATTGCGATGAAACCTTGATGAGTTATTGTGTACACGCCAGGGAAGGGCTTCGACTTAGTAATACATTTCTCAATAGGTAGCGCACGAGTAGATTCAACAAATGAGTGACAGCGCACGAATCGTTTAAACAAAACTCCGTATACGTGCATATACAATTCATCCGATTGCGATGAATCATTGATGAGTTATTGTGTACACGCCAGGGAAGGGTTTCGACTTAGTAAATCCATTTCACAACAGGTAGCGTACGAGTAGATTCAACAAATGAGTGACAGCGATGAAACTTTTGAAAGTTGTTGTGCACGCTTCCACGAATGGTTCTAAATTAGAAAATCCATTTTACGATAGCTTAGAGGCAGTTAACATGTTGTGTATCCAAAAGCACTTCAAGAAACAGAATTTCAACGCCAACACTTTCTTTGATTGGCATTGCAACGCATGCCGGGTACAGCTTGTTTAAAATAAAATGAAAAGCTCACAAATAGATTAAATGTTTCATGAGGTAGATTTCTAATATTTTATTTTATACATTTTCACCAAAATTTCATAAGATAATATTTTTACTATGAACTTCTTTCTTTACTCATGACTGGCTGCGTGGCTCAGCGTTAATGTTCTCGCCTGCTGATCCCAAGGTTGCAGGATCGAATCCTGGAGCAGTCAACTGGCATTTCAGGGTGCGCATATGTAAGGTAGCCGTGTCAGTAGATATACTGGCACGTTTAAGATCCCCTTCGGGGAAAAATTCTGGCACCCTGGCGTCTGTAAAAGCCGCAGTAGTTAAAAGGGACGTGAAACCAACAACATTATTTATTAATTAACTTATCTTCTGTATCCAAAATAAAATAAGATATTTTAATCACATGTCCCAATAATGACGATGTTTTGACTGACTGAACAATAATATCAATTGTCACTAAGGCAACACTGAAATAAAATAGCTTCCAACCTATCTTTATTTTAATACGCTTTGAGAATAAATTTCTTCACAACACACACGCATAAACTTAAGAATTTCATTTCATTCTTGAAGTCACTGGCTAATTCAAGTAGCGTAATCGGGGTCTATAATCAGACGACTTAATGTGAATAGTTCCCCCATAATTTTAATAGAGTTATTTGACTGAGGCTTGTTATTTAAAAACATGTTACATGATAACTCTTGCCAGTAATATATTTTGATATGAGTTTGATTCACGTGCGAGTAAGACTTTATATCTCTAATCCAACGGAAAGGGTAGGATATATCCATACTGCATAGCACCAGTGTTTATTTTGTGTTCGTTAATCGGCATTTTTCATCTATCCCGCTTCAGGACAGAATAAATCAGAGAAGAGATACAATCTCACAAAATCGTAAACAGTTACGTAGCAGCGCGCGGTAAACTTTCTAGAGGTAAATTAAATTTCCTATACTGTGCATGATTCAAAGAACGGATTAACTACTGTCGAAGAATCATCCAATCAACGTTCCTGTTTGTTTACAGTCAGATCTCCTTTTTGAAACGTTGTCGTTCATCGAGTTTTTGGAGCATGTAATATGGAAAAACAAGATGTTCAGTAAAGAACATATAGCCTACTTTCTCCTAAATGCATGGGTATTGTTATAACTCTTTGTCCTTTTCAAGGAGTATGATTGAATGTTGGTTGTAGTAGCTTGTTGAAATACAACGTGCTATAGGGATATTAAACATGAATATGAGGTGCCCAATGCTAGTGCTACCTCTGTACCAAATTTCGTTCAATTCAGTTTCACCGTGTTTGAATTGATAAGGGGAATCGATTTGCACACATACTTGGCCACCATCTGCAAACTATTGGGCTGATATTCTTGCAGTTTGGTCAGAATATGTTTCCCACATTAAGATATGGTGTTGCAAAATTTGGTAGAGACTAGATTATTAGGTTGGTCGTAATTACATTTTAGCTTTTAACATTTGGGTGGCCGCGATTACGTTTCCGTCAAGATAGCGGTGATATAAAACATGACACTGAGGTGCCCTTTTCTAGTGCTACCTCTGTACCAAATTTCGTTCATTCGGTTCCACCGTGTTCGAATTAAAAGGGGGAATCCATTCTGACACAAATATGGCCGCCATCCGCAAACTATTAGGCGAATGACCTATTAGATTGGTCAAAGGATGCTCCCTCCATAAAGGTATGTAGTTGCAAAATTTGGTAGAGATCGGATGATTAGGTTAATCGTAATTTGATTCAAGCTTTGAACATTCGTGTGGCCGCCATTACGTTTCAGTCAAGATGGCGGCGATATAAAACATGACACTGAGGTGCCCTTTGCTAGTGCTACCTCTGTACCAAATTTCGTTCCATTCGGTTCCACCGTGTTCGAATTAATAGGGGGAATCAATTTTGACATAAAGTTGGCCGCCATCCGAAAACTATTAGGCGAATGACCTATTAGATTGGTCAAAGGATGCTCTCTCCATAAAGGTATGCAGTTGCAAAATTTGGTAGAGATCGGATGATTAGGTTAATCGTAATTTGATTTAAGCTTTGAACATTTGTGTGGCCGCCATAACGTTTCCGTCAAGATGGCAGCGATATAAAACATGACACTGAGGTGCCTTTTGTTAGTCCCGTGGCTCATGATCTCAAGATTAACGGTCACGTTAAACTACAAGCTTCCTTTCCTTTTCCTTTTTGTTAGTACTACCTCTGTACCACATTTCGTTCCATTCGGTTGCACCGTGTTCGAATTAATAGGGGGAATCTATTTTCACACAAAGATGGCCGCCATCCGCAAACTATTACGCTGATGACCTATTAGTTTGGTCAAAGATGCTTTGCCCATAAAGGTATGTTGTTGCAAAATTTGGTAGAGATCGGATGATTAGGTTAGTCGTAATTTGATTTAAGCTTTGAACATTTGTGTGGCCGCCATTACGTTTCAGTCAAGATGGCGGCGATATAAAACATGACCTTGAGATGCCCTTTGCTAGTGCTACCGCTTTACCAAATTTCGTTCCATTCGGTTTCACCGTGTTTGAATTAATAGGGGGAATTGATTTTCACACAAAGATGGCCGCCATCCGCAAACTATTAAGCTAATGACCTATTTATTTGGTCAAAGGATGCTTCCTCTATAAGGGTATGTTGTTGCAAAATTTGGTAGAGATCGGATGATTAGGTTAATCGTAATTTGATTTAAGCTTTGAACATTTGTGTGGCCGCCATTACGTTTCCGTCAAGATGGCGGCGATATCAAACATGACACTGAGGTGTCTTATGTTAGTACTACCTCTGTACCAAATTTCGTTCCATTCGGTTGCACTGTGTTCGAATTAATAGGGGGAATCGATTTTCACACAAAGATGGCCGCCATCCGCAAACTATTACGCTGATGACCTATTGGTTTGGTCAAAGGATGCTCCCCCCATAAAGGTATGTTTTTGCAAAATTTGGTAGAGATCGGATTATTAGGTT
Source organism: Meconema thalassinum (assembly GCA_946902985.2). Taxonomy (NCBI): domain Eukaryota; kingdom Metazoa; phylum Arthropoda; class Insecta; order Orthoptera; family Tettigoniidae; genus Meconema; species Meconema thalassinum. Next base: position 614,296,890 of record OX336388.2, read on the forward strand.
AGTCGTAATTTGATTTAAGCTTTGAACATTTGTGTGGCCGCCATTACGGTTCCGTCAAGATGGCGGCGATATAAAACATGACACTGAGGTGTCCTTTGCTATTGCTACCTTTGTACCAAATTTCGTTCAATTCGCATTCACCGTGTTCGAATTGATAGGGGGGGACAGACATTCAGAGTACACACACTCACACACACACAGACACACACACACACACACACAGACTCACACACACACATACACACACACACAGACTCACACACACACATACACACACACACACAGACACACTTTTTTCGCCCTGTGTTGATCTCATAAGTGAATGTGAATAGTTCCCCCATAATTTTAATAGAGTTATTTGACTGAGGCTTGTTATTTAAAAACATGTTACATGATAACTCTTGCCAGTAATATATTTTGATATGAGTTTGATTCACGTGCGAGTAAGACTTTATATCTCTAATCCAACGGAAAGGGTAGGATATATCCATACTGCATAGCACCAGTGTTTATTTTGTGTTCGTTAATCGGCATTTTTCATCTATCCCGCTTCAGGACAGAATAAATCAGAGAAGAGATACAATCTCACAAAATCGTAAACAGTTACGTAGCAGCGCGCGGTAAACTTTCTAGAGGTAAATTAAATTTCCTATACTGTGCATGATTCAAAGAACGGATTAACTACTGTCGAAGAATCATCCAATCAACGTTCCTGTTTGTTTACAGTCAGATCTCCTCTTTGAAACGTTGTCGTTCATCGAGTTTTTGGAGCATGTAATATGAAAAAACAAGATGTTCAGTAAAGAACATATAGCCTACTTTCTCCTAAATGCATGGGTATTGTTATAACTCTTTGTCCTTTTCAAGGAGTATGATTGAATGTTGGTTGTAGTAGCTTGTTGAAATACAACGTGCTATAGGGATATTAAACATGAATATGAGGTGCCCTATGCTAGTGCTACCTCTGTACCAAATTTCGTTCAATTCAGTTTCACCGTGTTTGAATTGATAAGGGGAATCGATTTGCACACATACTTGGCCACCATCTGCAAACTATTGGGCTGATATTCTTGCAGTTTGGTCAGAATATGTTTCCCACATTAAGATATGGTGTTGCAAAATTTGGTAGAGACTAGATTATTAGGTTGGTCGTAATTACATTTTAGCTTTTAACATTTGGGTGGCCGCGATTACGTTTCCGTCAAGATAGCGGTGATATAAAACATGACACTGAGGTGCCCTTTTCTAGTGCTACCTCTGTACCAAATTTCGTTCATTCGGTTCCACCGTGTTCGAATTAAAAGGGGGAATCCATTCTGACACAAATATGGCCGCCATCCGCAAACTATTAGGCGAATGACCTATTAGATTGGTCAAAGGATGCTCCCTCCATAAAGGTATGTAGTTGCAAAATTTGGTAGAGATCGGATGATTAGGTTAATCGTAATTTGATTCAAGCTTTGAACATTCGTGTGGCCGCCATTACGTTTCAGTCAAGATGGCGGCGATATAAAACATGACACTGAGGTGCCCTTTGCTAGTGCTACCTCTGTACCAAATTTCGTTCCATTCGGTTCCACCGTGTTCGAATTAATAGGGGGAATCAATTTTGACATAAAGATGGCCGCCATCCGCAAACTATTAGGCGAATGACCTATTAGATTGGTCAAAGGATGCTCTCTCCATAAAGGTATGTAGTTGCAAAATTTGGTAGAGATCGGATGATTAGGTTAATCGTAATTTGATTTAAGCTTTGAACATTTGTGTGGCCGCCATAACGTTTCCGTCAAGATGGCAGCGATATAAAACATGACACTGAGGTGCCTTTTGTTAATACTACCTCTGTACCACATTTCGTTCCATTCGGTTGCACCGTGTTCGAATTAATAGGGGGAATCTATTTTCACACAAAGATGGCCGCCATCCGCAAACTATTACGCTGATGACCTATTAGTTTGGTCAAAGATGCTTTGCCCATAAAGGTATGTTGTTGCAAAATTTGGTAGAGATCGGATGATTAGGTTAGTCGTAATTTGATTTAAGCTTTGAACATTTGTGTGGCCGCCATTACGTTTCAGTCAAGATGGCGGCGATATAAAACATGACCTTGAGATGCCCTTTGCTAGTGCTACCGCTGTACCAAATTTCGTTCCATTCGGTTTCACCGTGTTTGAATTAATAGGGGGAATTGATTTTCACACAAAGATGGCCGCCATCCGCAAACTATTAAGCTAATGACCTATTTATTTGGTCAAAGGATGCTTCCTCTATAAGGGTATGTTGTTGCAAAATTTGGTAGAGATCGGATGATTAGGTTAATCGTAATTTGATTTAAGCTTTGAACATTTGTGTGGCCGCCATTACGTTTCCGTCAAGATGGCGGCGATATAAAACATGACACTGAGGTGCCTTTTGTTAGTACTACCTCTGTACCAAATTTCGTTCCATTCGGTTGCACCGTGTACGAATTAATAGGGAAAATCGATGTTCACACAAAGATGGCCACCATCCGCAAACTATTACGCTAATGACCTATTAGATTGGTCAAAGGATGCTCCCCCCCATAAAGGTATGTTTTTGCAAAATTTGGTAGAGATCGAATGATTATGTTAGTCGTAATTTGATTTAAGCTTTGAACATTTGTGTGGCCGCCATTACGTTTCCGTCAAGATGGCGGCGATATCAAACATGACACTGAGGTGCCTTATGTTAGTACTACCTCTGTACCAAATTTCGTTCCATTCGGTTGCACTGTGTTCGAATTAATAGGGGGAATCGATTTTCACACAAAGATGGCCGCCATCCGCAAACTATTACGCTGATGACCTATTGGTTTGGTCAAAGGATGCTCCCCCCATAAAGGTATGTTTTTGCAAAATTTGGTAGAGATCGGATTATTAGGTTAGTCGTAATTTGATTTAAGCTTTGAACATTTGTGTGGCCGCCATTACGGTTCCGTCAAGATGGCGGCGATATAAAACATGACACTGAGGTGTCCTTTGCTATTGCTACCTTTGTACCAAATTTCGTTCAATTCGCATTCACCGTGTTCGAATTGATAGGGGGGGACAGACATTCAGAGTGCACACACTCACACACACACAGACACACACACATACACACACACACACAGACTCACACACACACATACACACACACACACAGACTCACACACACACATACACACACAGACAGACACACTTTTTTCGCCCTGTGTTGATCTCATAAGTCTACTTTCATTTTTTGCAAAAATCGAAAGTAGGCTAAAAATCGACCTCAAATGTATAGGAAGGCCAAGTCCGTATTAGAGTGTCCGCTTTTAGATTCCAAGGTCGTGGGTTCGATTCCAAGCCAATGAAGGGCGACAAAAATTACGTCATTCCGAGTCGTACGATATCGGCTCTTAAATGATCTCTCGTATCACTTTTGGTTATTACAAGGCCAAATTAATTAAATTTCAGCCCGAGGTAGCTCAACAGATTTTAGATTTTCACATCCAGATGGCAGTATTAAATAGAACGTTGTAAAGGGTATTAGATCACCTCAATGGCTCCAGCTCAAAAGGTACCTAAAAGGTAGCTAAGGCCACAAGAATATTATTTATTTATGTATTTATTTGTTTTATTATTTATTTTATTTATTTATTTATTTATTTATTTATTTATTTATTTTTACATTTCAATTGAAGCTCTAAACATTGCATGTTAATAACCAATTTCATTTGTGTTTAGATCTTGTTTTTCTACCGGCCTTGACATCCTCCCAGCATATCTTAAGTCCATCGATCAGTGTCTGCTTTCGTGCTTCTGGTAGAGGCCCTCTCCGTCTCCTGGGCGCAGATTCCATTTTAAAACACTGATCGTTTATAATAATCTCTTAAAATTGAAATCTGTAGTGGATTTTCTTTTCTGGAATACCAATTTGCATCAGGTTTTTCTCATATTTGTGGAACCATCTCGATTTGATTGCTTTTGGCTTTGGGAAATTCCAGATTTTCTTAGTCGGTCGCTCATCAGTCATGATTATGATTATTATTATTATTATTATTAACATTATTATTATTATCGGAAGTTACTATGAACTAAGATGTTTATTAACAGGTAATCTCTTAACAAAAACGTATGTAAGTCAAAGCCTATCCTTACTAGTATATTAAAAAGAGTAGAAGGAAGCAGGTAAGCTCATAGGACATGACGTTAATTTTGAGATCATGAGACATGGGGTCTCCTTTATTACGCAAAATCCAAACCACAGAACGTGATATTTTTTTAGAAAATCTCACATGCATTGACAGGCTGTGCTATTGTGGGGTCTGTAATCTTATCTTATACCATATACTTCGTATATAAAAAGAATGTTTGACTGTTCGTCTATTATGCGTTCATAATCTATTCATCCGATTGCGATCAAATTTTGGTGAGTTGTTGTGCACACTTCCGGGATGGTTATAGGTATAGTTAATCCAATTTACAAAAGATAGTGCGCAAGTAGTTTAAACAAATGAGTAATGGCGATGCGTTCATATACAATTCATCCGATTGTGATCAATTGTTGGTGAGTTGTTGTGCACACTCCCAGGAAAGTTATAGGCATATTAAATCAATGTACAATAGATAGCGCGCGAGTAGCTTCAACTAAATGGCAGACAATTCGTTTCAACCAAGTCCCACATGCGTTCATATACCATTCATCCCAGTACGATGAAACTTGAGTGAGATGCTATGTACACTTCAGGGAGGTTTATGGCTTAGTAAATCCACTTTACAATAGGTCGCGCACGAGTAGATTCAACAAATGAGCGACGACGCGCGAAGCGTTTGAACAAAGTCCTGTATGCGTTCATATGCCATTCGTCCGATAGCGTTGAAACTTGGATGAGATATTATGTACACTCCTAGGAAGGGTTCTGACTGAGTAAATCAATTTTACAAAAGGTAGCGCACGAGTAGGTTCAACAGATGAGCGACGACACGCGAAGGGCTTCAACAAAGTCCCGTATGCGTTCATATACCATTCGTCTGATAGCGATGAAACTTAGGTGAGATGTTTTGTGCACTCCAGGGAAGGTTTCTGGCGCAGTAAATCTATTTTACAATAGGTAACGCACGAGTAGATTCAACAAAAGAGTGACGACGCGCGAAGGGCTTCAACAAAGTCCCGTATGCGTTCATATACCATTCGTCCGATAGCGATGAAACTTGGGTGAGATGTTTTGTTCACTCCAGGGAAGGTTTCTGGTGCAGTGAATACATTTTACAATAGGTAGCCGAAGAGAAGATTCAACAAATGAGCGACGACATGTGAAGCGTTTCAAAAAAGTCCCGTATGCGTTCATATACCATTCGTTCGATGGCGATGAAACTTGGGTGAGATGTTGTGTACACTCCAGGGAAGGTTTCAGACTTAGTAAATCCATTTTACAATAGGTAGCACACGAGTAGATTCAACAAATGAGCGACGACGCGCGAAACGTTTGAACGAAGTCGGGTATGCGTTCATACACCATTCGTCCGATAGCGATGAAACTTGGGTGTGATGTTTTGTACAATCCAGGGAAGGTTTCTGGCTTAGTTCACCCATTTTACAACAGTTAGAGCAGGAGTAGATTCAACAGATGCGTGACGGCACGCGAATCGTTTCAACAAAGTCCCGGATGCGTTCATATACCATTCATCCGATTGCGATGAAACTTAGGTAAATTGTTGTGTACACTTCAGGGAATATTTCTGGCTTAGTAAGTCCACTTTGCAATAGGTAACGCACGAGTAGATTCGACAAATGAGCGACGACGTGCGAAGCGTTTCAAAAAAGTCCCGTATGCGTTCATATACCATTCATCGTATTGCGATGAAACTTAGATGAATTGTTGTCTACACTCCAGGAAAGGTTTCTGGCTTAGTAGGCTACATGCATTTTACAACATGTAGCGCTCGAGTAGATTCAACAAATGAGTGACAGCGCACGAGTCGTTTAAACAAAATTCCGTATGCTTTCATATGCCATTCATCCGATTGCGATCAAATTTTGGTAAGTTGTTGTGCACACTCCAGGAATGGTTAACCCAATTTACAATAGATAACGCGCAAGTAGTTTAAAAAAATGAGTGTTGGTGTTGCGTTCATATACAATTCATCCAATTGCGATCAAATTTTAGTGAGTTGTTGTTCACACTCCCGGGAAAGTTATAGGCATATTAAATCCAATTTACAATATATAGCGCTAGAGTAGCTTCAATAATGTGGCGTGCGATCCCTTTCAACAAAGTCCCACATGCGTCCATATATCATTCATCCCATTGCGATGAAACTTGGGTGAGATGTTGTGTACACTTCTGGGAAGATTTCTGGCTTAGTAAATCCTCTCTACAGTAGGTAGATTCAACAAATGAGCGACGACGCGCGAAGCGTTTGAACAAAGTCCCTTATGCATTCATATACCATTCGTCCGATAGCGATGAAACTTGGGTGAGATGTTGTGCACACTTCCGCGGACGGTTCTAAATAAGTTAATCCTTTTTACGATAGTTTAGAGGCAGTTAATGGAAATTGAAAAACAAAAGAGTATCCAAAAGCACTCCAAAAACAAAATTGCAACCCCGACACTTTCTTTGATTGGCATTGCAACGCATGCCGGATACAGCTTGTAATGTATACATTTGTAATTCAGACTAGGGTTGAGCGGGCTGGCAGTGGCCGTAGCAATAAGTTTGGAACCGTTCTAGCATTTGCCTGGAGTAGAAGTGCAAAACCACGGATTCTAGGACAGCTGAGGTGCGAATCGAAACCGGCCTTGACGATGACAGCCAAGAATGTAAGCCGCTTTGCTACGAGATGAGCTCACATACATTTGCATTCATTATGTCCTTCTTGTGAATATCTGACTTGCCCCATTGCTGCCAACTGGATATGAGACATCATAGTCTATTAGATTTTTATACTTGAATCCATAGCTCTAAATCTGGACAAAGTAACAAGTGGACCAAATCTACGACTGGATAGAAATTGGCTGGACTAAAACTGGATAAAATTATCAAGTGGACCATATCTGTAAGTGCACGGTCGCATACGTTTGTGGACGAAATAAAGAAGTGGAATGTTTTACATATTGCGGAGTTCGACAAGATATTGATGATTTAGCTCTAATGCCACTTTATGTATAAGATGATTTAAACTACCCTTGTCAGAACTTAATTTTAAGAAGTGAATTAATGTCACAAATATCTACAATGAATGTCTATGTTAATTTAAACATACTGTTTAGCATTCAAGTGGTTTAATGTTCCTTCATTTTCATTTTTGTTGGGTAATTGCAATCCAAATATGCCGTGATCTCTTTGGAATATTCCTACTTCCATGTCACTAGGCAACCTTTTGTATATAAAAACAATCAACATGGTGTTTATGGGTATACACTTATGATAAATAATTCTTATCTAGTATACGGATTCTTATATCATTTCTTATGTGTGTTATTGCTTAACATACTGCAGCTTAACTCTAACATATTGTTTTATTTTTGTGGGAAACATTCTGCTAATACCTGTTTACTTATTTTGTTATTTTCGTCCCATTTAAGTTTACTGAATTGCACCTCACCCTTAATTTGAATTGTGAATGCAACATGCAGCAGCTGTAACATGGGCCTTTTGAAGAAAAATCTGCATGTAAAATACAGTACCAGGCGGTCAACTGGTATATAACGTCGTTATTTAGTTTAGAGACATGAGTCGAAGGATGCCACCAAGACTGAAGTAATACCTGATGCTTGCCAAGGAGTAATAATAATAATAATACTAATAATAATAATAATAATAATAATTCTACGTACACCTTCACAGAATGGATAACGACAAGCTGACAAAGAGAATTCTAAATCTAGCGCTCACCTTGAAAATCCGCGACAATTGGTTAACAGAAATACATGAAGATCTACAAGAAATGGGTATTGCTGAGAAAACTATTCCAGATAGAGTAAAATTTAGAAGCCTAGTAAACAAACATAACTTTGCAGAGAAACCTAAAAGGAAAAAGTAAATACAGGCTGGACAGAAGCACGCAGAAAGGAACACAGTGAACGAATGAAGAGGTATTGGGAAGAAAAGAAGAAGGAACATTGTTCAAAACTGTAAGTTCAAGCGCGCTCCGTAGTTGGGCATAACGATTAAAAGTATATAATAATAATAATAATAATAATAATAAATAATAACAATAATAATATCCGTATGACCACAGCTTCTTGGTGTGGATCTTTTGATTGGGAGCCATCTGGAGATCCACTCTCTAATTTCAACGTACCGTTTTGTAATGCCATCTGACAGAGAAACAGGAATTCTATCCTCTGACCTATGGCTATATAATTATTTTATTCTGCAATCAACAATCATAAATGAAAGGTATTTTACAAGCCATTATCGTAAGACCCCGAGAGGATTTTCCCCGCCCTTCAAAAGTTCCACTTTCTCGAACCCGCGATCTTTTGATCATGAGGTGGACACGCTATCACTGACCCACTGAGAAAGAGAAGTTCCTAAGTTCAGGAAACAAACCATTTTGAAAATTAGAAGCAAACTTTAATTCCGATTTCAATATTTCTATAAATAACCCAAACAACGAATCAAGCTAGGCCATATTTTCATTGAGGTTGAGACAGACTCAGTTCACAAGACGCCTATTAACCAGAATATTTTTCTAGTGACAACTAAATTTCTGATATTTTTTTCCTTTGAACCTTCCTGTTTAGGATGATGTACTTAGATTCCTCCTGCCTTGAGAAATAACCTACTTAAACCAGACCTCCCACCTCATGTTTTAATAACTTCATTATAAAAATCAATGTACAGAGGTGGTCAAATTATTATGGCAAAGCCGAGTAAAACCAAATTCTTTATTGTAATTTAGGATACAATGCATTAAAATGGAAGGTTTAATTTGAGTCCGAGTTTAGGTTAAGGACATTTCTTGGTTTTATTTGATCATGTATTCACCAAATGTGCTACAAGAGATATTTTATAAACAAACATCGTATGCACTTCCGCATTTCACTTCAAACCACTTTTAGCTTATTTTCTAATAGTCAATAGACATTTAAGGACAAATATTAAAGAAAGAAAAACGACCGCTGTCGGAATTTACTTTGTCTTAAAATTAAAACTGTCACCGTTTCTACTTTTGTATGGCATACCAATATCTTAAATAGAAGGAATTATTCCACAGCAAATCATGGATTGGAAATCATTACTTTTATTAATTCCCTGCCACGTAAGCTCAATTGGCAGTCGATACTAATCTGGTTTGAATGCCACAAAAACACAATCTCTTCATCAGGGTTCAGGAAATCTATACACTGTAAAGATTCTATGAGCCAACTAACAATAAAAAACTTAGTTCAATTCAGCTTTATCATAATAATTGGTCACCTGTGTAGGCCTATTATGTAAAGATAATCGACTGAAAAAATTAGCGTATTTTGCCAACTTGTCTGGTTATATTTCCATAATCAAAATCCACTGATATAGTGACTACAGGGTCTTTCATATAAAGTAAGAACGCCAAGCGGAGGTTTTGTTATCTGCTGCTGCGATGGCCTTGGCCGAGCTTGTGGCGCGGCCTGGCCCCCTGCTTTAAGGTGTGTATAATCCTATATGAAATATTACCTTATATGAAATGCTGGAAGTGTCGTCTTTCCTGGATTATACAGGCATTGTATCTGGTAATCACATTCTGGCTGACGCGAGTGAGTTCTGCCACTGTATTGTTTCTGATCTTTTATTTAATGTTTTTTATTTAGCACTAGCAGTAGTACCCGGCTTCGCCCGGTGGAATGATGATAATACTTCAGTCTCCTTAACACTCAACGTCACTGATGAAGATGATACTGTCGACGACTGCGATTGAACGGGTATAATAAACTTATACTCTAATAGAAATACATATTTTTAAATTACCGGCGAGGAAGACTGTGGTGTTGCCTAGTAGTATAATGGGCGTAACATCTAGGTCATTTGCCCTTTTGATGAGGATGATAATGAAGACGACTACTACTGAACGGGTATATCAACCTTACAAACTAATGCAAATACATATTTTTAAAATCACAGGCTAGGTAGACTCTGGTGTTGCTTAGTAGTATAATAGACGTAACATCTAGGTGATTTGCCCTTTTGATGAGGATGATAATGAAGACGTCTACTACTGAACGGGTAAATCAAACTTACAAACTAATGGAAATACACATTTTAAAATCACAGGCGATGAAGACTGTGGTGTTACTTAGTAGTATAATGGACGTAACATTTAGGCCATTTGCCCTTTTGATGAGGATGATAATGAAGACGACTACTACTGAACGGGTATATCAAACTTACAAACTAATGGAAATACACATTTTAAAATCACAGGCGATGAAGACTGTTGTGTTACTTAGTAGTATAATGGACGTAACATTTAGGCCATTTGCCCTTTTGATGAGGATGATAATGAAGACGACTACTACTGAACGGGTATATCAACCTTACAAATTAATGGAAATACACATTTTAAAATCACAGGCGATGAAGACTGTGGTGTTACTTAATAGTATAATGGACGTAACATTTAGGCCATTTGCCCTTTTGATGAGGATGATAATGAAAACTACTGTTGAATTGACACGACAAACTTACAAACTACCGTGATAGAAAGAAATATTTCAAAATTCACAGGCGATGAAGACTTATTGTGTGTGGTGATTAGTGGTATAATAGGCGTAACATCTAGGTCATTTGCCCTTATGATAATAATAAGGTAATGAAAAATGACTACTAAACGAACATGGTGTAATTTTAAATCTGATATAGGCAATTCAGATTTCTACCTTCGATGTCTTCCAAAGTCTGAACGTTATTTTCTGGCTTAGGCCTATACTCGATGCGTGTAGTGAAAGAGCTTATCGTGTACTGCTCGGGTCCAAGCTGCACGAATCGCAGATGATAATGATATATGATGACAGACTTTCGGGGGGGGGGGGGGGAGGGTTCCCGGTCCTATTCACATTGACCGGTGAATCACTCATTCTTTCGTAACACTACAGTGGTTTGAGCAGAGACCCTGTATGAACATCAGCATTGTCAGCAATACCAGGTAACACGGCGGGGTCTGGACATTCCTCTCATGTCAACTCGCGATGAATCAGCAAGCTATTCTCACATCTGGCCCCCTCCTCCCCCCCTACACCCACCAGGGTCTCTCAACTTGTGGGACGTGGGTTTGCGACCACGGGACCCCAGCTTAGTCCGGCATTGCTTCTGCTTACTGGTGCCGGGCTCCTTTCAGTTCTCTTACCTGTCAGCCTCCCTTGGTCAAACTCTTGTTCTCTTCCGACCCCGATGGTATCAGGGTATCCGAGGCCTAGCGACTCTTTCACTTTCCCGCCTTAATTGGCCCTTGTCTAATCATTCCTGATAGCCTCATTCTTCGAGGTGTCAGCCTTCTTTTTCTTTTCTTAATATCTCATGTCTTCTGCTCAAGACCCTCAAGGAGGAAGGGTGTGTGTAGCCCCACCACTTCTGGTGCACCCTCGATAGTGCTACATCCTCAAGGGCTCATGGCTGGTGAGTTCGGGAGCAGGCAACCCTGAGGGTTTCCAGAGCGGGTCCGGTTTTACCCCTTTTTTCCATTGCCTTTGGGACGGACCCTGTCCTCTTTCCGGGAATGGAGTGGTCTGTCCGCAATTTCAAGCAGACAATGTTACTCGCAGGGTACCGAAGGGTAAGTATACAAATGTTGGTTCTGAACGGTGAAACGGTGTAGATTTGTGCCAAAGGGCCTAAATGAAGGGAATGGGGTGATCTGTCCGCAATTTCAAGTGGACAGGGTTACCCGCAGGGTTCGAAAGGATAAGTATACAAATTTTGGTCCGGATCGGTGAAACGATATAGAATTTTGCCAAAGGGCTTAAATGCAGGAAATGGAGTGGTCTGTCCGAAATTTTAGGTGGACAGTGATATTCACAGAGTTACAAAGGGTAAGTATACACATTTTGGTTCAGATCGGTGAAACGGTGTAGATTTGAGCCAAGGGGCCTTAATGCAGGGAATGGAGTGGTCTGTCCGCAATTTCAAGCAAACAGTGTTACTCGCAGGGTACCAAAGGGTAAGTATACAAATTTTGGTTCTGATCGGTGAAGCGGTGTAGATTTGGGTCAAAGGGCCTAAATGCAGAGAATGGGGTGGTCTGTCCGAAATTGCAAGTGGGCAGGGTTACCCGCAGGGTTGCAAAGGGTAAGTATACAAATTTTGGTTCGGATCGGTCAAACGGTGTAGATGTTTGCCAAAGGGCCTAAATGCAGGAAATGGGGTGGTCTGTCCGAAATTTTAAGTGGACAGTGTTATTCACAGGGTTACATAGGGTAAGTATACAAATTTTTGTTGAGATCGGTGAAACGGTGTAGATTTGGGCCAAAGGGCCTAAATGCAGGGAATGGGGTGGTCTGTCGGAAATTTCAAGTGGACAGGGTTACCCGCAGGGTTCCGAAGGGTAAGTATACAAATTTTGGTTCAGATCGGTGAAACGGTGTGGATTTGTATACATAACAGACAGACAGACAGACAGACAAACATTGAGCTTTATATATATAGACTGAGCCCGTTGTGTCAAACTTGTTAACAATTACGTGAATCTGTGCTAGTGAAGGTGGCACTTCATTAGGAAATTGCTGAACAAATACATCACGTACCCGCCGAGCTGACTCGTACTTAAAATAAGTTTTACCTACCAAAATACGATGTCGCAATGATAACTGTCTCACCAGATTGGCGACTGAACACCTGCACGCTTATTGCAAGGTCAAGTATATACTATGCGCGCGCTTTCAATAATACAGCAGGAGGCCGTGGCGCGCCGCAAGCTTGGCCAAGGCCGCTGCAGCAGCGGTTAATAAAACCGTCGCTCGCCGTTCTTACTTTATATAAAAGACCCTGTATTTTTTACCATGTTATCACCAAGGTAATTGAACATTGGTATGGAGTATGACCAATATCTGAATGTGATTTTGATTAAACTTTAGTATACCGGCATGAAGCCAAGTTATTGTCACGGTTTCTGAGCCGTGAACAACTCTATCCAAGTGTATTTTTCTTTTTTCAGTTAAGCATGTATGTACGAGAATAGAATAGAAGGCCCTCTGTTCCAAATCTCAGATAGCCAGAGATTGGGACGAGAGTATTAGCCTATGTATTGTAACTATCAACTGATAGCCTTCATGTGATTATTAGCGTAATACAAAAATCTTGCACAGTAAGATTAATAAATAAAAATTAATAATAAATTACAACATGAATTTTAAAAATAGTCACAGAACCTACGAATAATTTACATGATATTAAATGCTACAAATAATTATCAAAACACTAATAATGGCTATTAATAATTATGTAAAATCTTAATGTTACTCTCATCATGTCGTCTGTCCTTTCTGTCGCCACGGCTTTTCGGATGGGTCTCCGAAGCTTCTCGAAAAGCTACAGAGTAAAGATTAACTTCATTTCGACAACGAATTAATGGAAGTGTTACTCATCTTTCAACTACCTACCGGTACGAAGTTGGCTTTTTTACACTTTGTGTGATGAAAGCTAAGATTATAAACCGAGTACAACCTGAGCATGGCTTCAGAAGTTGCCTTTCAAAGACACGACCATGAATTGAAGAGCATTCAGCCCTAGTGCAAGTTCAAGGTTCTTAATGAACTATTCGTTTTATTTATGTATTTATTGTTTGTTTAATTCATTAATTTATTAAATAATTATGTAATTAATTATTTAAATTATTTAAAAAACCTATTGGGTAAAGGAAACCGTGGAAGACCTCAAGAAACTAAACATCTCTACAGAAGACATCGCAGACAGGAGCACATACAGAGAAAAACTTAGACAACAGAGGTTTGAGCAAACTCCCAAATAGAGTAAAGAAGTGGACGGAGAAGAGAAAATGGACGCATAGTGTGCATATGAGAGTTTTTTGGGGGAAAAAAAGACAGGGCCAGAATTTAAAAAAATGTAAATTGATTGTGTTGTAACACTCTCCTCATGGGGAATTAACGAATACATAAATATTTAAATTATTTCTTTACATAATTAGTACATGTATGTATAACATTATTATTTCCTTTCTTTCTAATTGTCTTTGATTGGCATTGCAACGCATGCCTGGTATAGCTTGTTTACTTATAAAGGCATTCTTACATTAACTTTAAAACAGTACGGTACATGGGTCAAGCGCGTTGAGCGTCCAGCTGATTTTGGGTCGTGTTTAAAAAACATTTAAGAGCCCCTGATGAAAAAAGGGGTATTCTTTTGGATTGAGGTCATCTCTAAGTGATTTTAGAGATAGCAGAGCATTGGAGAAATTCCTTTACATATCTGGGTCACTCTCGGGGCAAGCTGTCCTCAGTTCGTGATTTATGTCTGTTTGTGTGTAATAGTGCAGCAGGAGCATTTCGTGCACGATCACCACAAACGGAAGGTCGAATTATGTTGAGAGATATATCACTGAAATCAGTTTTGCACAGGGAGCAGATACTTGCGACTCCCATTTATCAATGTATGGAAGAGCATTACTCTGTCAGCGGGATTTCAAAGCGGCAAGTCAGCGTTTGTATTCAGTACGAATTTGTTTCTCAGTACAGTTGTTGATTGGTAGAAGGAAGTGTTTAAACACAGTCACGTGAACATAACATTGATAAATTGAAGTATTCTCTGTTCCACGGTAGATTAAGAGTACCATTCGAAATAACTGTCCATAAGATTACTCAATTTCCTTTCTTTTTTTATTGTAAAATTATTTATACGGTATATGAATACCTGGTCAATTGTTAATGTATACTTTTCGGATTTTAGAGTCCTATAGGCTATTTTCACTTCCTTAATTTGGTGCTGTGTGCTTTATATTTTGTATAATAATAATAATGATGATGATAATTGTTGTTTTAAGGGGCCTAACATCTATTTTGTAGAAATTTAATTAATCAATTAATAAATTTGGTATTTACTTATTTATTTACGTATGTATGTATGTATTTATTTATTTATTATTACATCATTTTGGCCCTTGTGGACAGTGTTTGAACTCAAAAATCTCACGATGACACAATTTTCACTTATTTCCCTTCTTCCTCTTCTCTTCCCAAAATCTCTTCATCCTTTGACTGTGTTCCTGTTTCCTTTTTCTGTCCACAATGTTCCCGTCTTCTTATTTTCAGGTACTATACACTTTGAATTGTTAATTTTGTGCCTGAATCCTCCTCTATCGCCTATCATTTGCCTCGTGATCCCTGCCTGCCTGAAAGAGTCATCACAATTAATACCGGTTATCAGACAGATTCTACACACACCCAAAGTACACGGGGCTACATGAACGCGTTGTCGCAGCCCCTAAACTTAAGAACCAACCAACCTATTTCATGAAACCAATTTTTCTTCTTGCTTCACCTGTTTACTACATCAAAGATTTTCTTTGTAAGTCTCTTGTTGTTCATTCTCTGCATGTGCCCATAGAAAGTTATTTGCGTTTTGTAGACTAATTATATCTGTGTGCTCGTATAACTCTTTGGTAGGTCTCTTCATCCATATGCCATCTCTGTATATTGCTCCAAATATTTTTCTGAGAATTTTACGTTCTGTATTTTTTGCTGTTATGATGTCTGATTTATTTATTTATTGTCAGTATGAACCCAAATAACATGATTAATTTACATTTCTAGTTTGTTAACAGCTATCAGAGGACCATGGTGGTAACTACTTGACAAACAGAGGCTTACAAACTAGACTGGACTCTGAATGGCAAATCAATCTCAAATGAATGAATGAATGAATGAATGAATGAATGAATGAATGAATGAATGAATGAATGAATGTCATTGGATTTCAGCTAAAATAACAATTTCATTTTTCTCTCATTGTAGATTGTTTTACATAGCAAAATATGTTTTGGATTTACGCGAATGATTTTCATACGATCGCACTAGAAATATAAAGTTGATTTGCACGGTCGTAATAATAGTAATAATAATATTATACAGGGTAACCTATATTATGTTGAGTGCATGAGGTTTCTGTCATTCCTGTGGTTGTATCAGTAAATTGTCTTGTCACGAAAGGCCAGGAGAGTTCCATGAAGGAACCTGTCCTTAAGAAACACCACATGCAGATGGTGCTGAAGGCTGCCCTCCTTGGAACTGTAAACATCATCTGTAAGACGCTGTCTCCAGTAATCAGCTCAGAAGACCTTGATTATCCTTGGCTCAGGAAGGAACCTGACACTGATGTTTTATATAATTTATGTAACGTATACAATTATTATTAATAATAATAATAAACAGTGTTGTTATAGGAGGCAACTGGTCAATGAACAAGTCTGTCCTAATCAAAATCATTTGCAACATTTGTGAACTCTATAGACTTTCAAGTATTGAAAAGAAGACAAAATCAAAAGCCATTAAAAAACAAGTAGTTCCGTGAAGAACTATACAGCCTATTTTCATATATCCTACTTATATTAATTGCCACTATCAACATACACAATTTCAGTTTGATTGCTGTAATAGATTCGTAGATATTGAGAACCGACTAAATATTTCGGATGGTCGCCATGTTGGATTTTATATATGTAGGTCCTAGAGTTATGTACTGTTACATGCAGATTATTGTTAACGTGTAGTATTCAAACTTCAATCGCATAATTAGGACACAAGAAAAAACAAGGAGAATTAAAAATTTTTCACAGCTGCCATCTTGAGGTTATGGAAACAATTGAAATAAATTAGATGCCAGTGGATTAACATTCGGATAAAGATTTACTGTACCAAGTTTCACTGCACGCGGATGGTTAAATTGCGAGAAACGTCCATGTGAATATTTATAATTCGCGTCACCGCCATGTTGGATTTGTGTTCACCAGGTTATTTAAAGTCCTATAGGTGAACTTACGTTCGTAGCCCCTATGAACATTAAAAAATGCAGTTTGATTGCTAAAATAGATTCGTAGATATTCAGTATCGTCTAAATATTTCGGATGGTCGCCATGTTGGATTGTTAAATGTATAGGCCATAGAGTCATGTACCATTAAAGGAAAATTATTGCGTAGGTTCATTATTCAAACTTTCACTTCGATCGCATGAATACATCACAAGAAATAAAAACTTAATTTTAAAATTCGCACTGCCGCCATCTTGAGGTTATGTAAACAATTGAACTAAATTAGATACCAGTGGATTACAATGTGTATAAATATTTCCTGTACCAGGTTTCAGTGCGCTTGGAACATTAAATCGCGAGAAAGGTCTATTTAAAATGTTCAAATTCGCTTGGCCGCCATGTTCGTTTTGTAGTTCACCGGTTTTTGAAAATCTTATAGATAGACTTCCAGTAGCGCCCTTTATCTCCGAACAAAATTTTAGGGAGATACCGCTAATAGTTTCAGAGATATAGAATGCCGGTGAAATATTTCGCACATCCGCCATCTTGTGATTATGTAAACAATTGAACGAAGTTAGATGTCGGTGCATTACAATGTATATAAACATACACTGTACCAAGTTTCATTGCGTTTGGTTGGTCAAATCACGAGAAACGACTATTTAAAAGTCGCAAATTCGCTTGGGCGCCATGTTGGTTTTGTAGTTACCAGGTTTTCAAAGGTCACATAACTGAACTTATAGTAGTTCCCTCTATCACCATAGAAAATGTCATGGTAATATCGGTAATAGTTTCGGAGATATTGAATGCTGGTGAAATATTTCGCACAGCCGCCATGTTGGATTGGTGAGTCGTAACAAAATTTGAAGGGCACGGTCGAGGTCGCGGGGAATAGTGCTATGAACTTTCCGAGTTTCATTGAAATCGCTCCTGCCGTTTAGATTTTATTAGGGGGACACACACACACGAATCACACACACACACACACACACACACACGCACACACACACGGACAAAAGGTGATCTCATAAGCCTATTTTTTCAATATTGAAAATAGGCTAAAAATATGTCCTTCAAAAGTAATGTAGGCCAATGTTTTACACACAACTACAGAATGTAAGATTAGTTAAGAGCGTGTAGTGGAGCATGCAGAGAGCATAACAAATTTAAAAAAGAGTAATAATATTGCATCAGTCAGGACGCCATTGCTATGTGCCGTTTTCCAAATTTTAGCATCGATGAAAGTGAAATAAGAAATGGGCCTCTATCTCAATAAAATTTATTAAAGAGGCCAAAGTCATGACTACGGATGAGTGTGGTACAGCTAGTCTTAAGTTAAATAGGAAAAAGATAGAGAGAGTGGAGGATTTTATCTTCCTGGGAGCCAAAATTAGTTACAGTGGGGATTGCGGTCCTAAAATTAGGAGACGAATTTCCCTTGGACGAAGCGCTATAATGACTATGTCCCCAATTTGGAAGAGCAGAGATATCAGTTTGACTACCAAATGCAGATTAGTTAATGTGTTTATATTCCCACCGTTCATGTATGGATGTGAGAGCTGGACGCTAAAACAGGCAGACAAGAGGAAGATCGATGCTTTTGAGCTCTGGTGTTGGCGTAGACTCTTAAGAGTACCATGGACTACAAATTCACCAATAAGGCAGTATTAAAGTGCATCAAGCCCGGTATGTCATTGGCCGGCAAGACTATGAAGTTGCAGCTAGCATACTTTGGCCTCGTTATGCGATCAGATGCATTAGAAAAAACAATCATGCTAAGAACGATCAGCGATACCAGAAGACCAGGTCGCCAGAGGACACGTTAGTTAGACACCATTAAAACAGGCTCTTACCTCACCCTGGAACAACTAAAGAATGCCACAGGACAACTTGGAGAGTGATGATTCATATATAGAATCGCCGATGGTCATATTCGACTGAACTGATAACATCATCAGCATCGAACCCGTGATTATATCTCAGCAGTCTACGGCTGATTTAAATTTACGCTAAATGTGACAAGTAAGGTCTTCTGTGTTTAGAGATGTATGGCAAGAAGTGTCACAGATCTTTTCCAGATGTACGACAAGAAGTTCCACAATTCAATTATCGTGACTTTCTCAACCGGGATTCATCAGGTGAATACTCTACCAATGGTCCACCAATGAATGTATAATTGTTGTTGAAATACAATTAAAGGCAATATTTAACCAAAGATAAACGTAAAGGAATAGACAAATTTCTTACCAATTTAGACAATGAAACTTCAATGAATCATGGTATATTGGCTTTGACGGCTAGTAAAGAGGCGTAGGTGCACTTCATAAAAAGAGAGGTAGCACGCAGTTTCGTTCTTCTGTGGGGGTCCGGACACGGACACCAGAGCCCGATGATGAGCCAGCTTGGTGTTCCTAGGCGAAACCCCACACAAAACACGGCATAAACCTAGAAAAAATGCTGAGTTTCAATGAATTACTTCCAAGAATCAAGGCACATTAATTTTAATTTTAATTAGAGCTCATTATTGTTTTTTAAATTATTATTATTACTATCATTATTATGTTATTAGTGTTATTTCCCTTTTAACTACTGCGACATTTACAGAGACGCCAGGATGCTGAAATTTCGCCCTAGAGGGGATCTTTAATGTGTCAGTAAATCTACTGACACGGATCCTTCGAATTTAAGTACCCTCAAATGCTAACGGACTGCGCCTGGAGCTCATTATTGTTTTATTATTATTATTATTATTATTATTATTATTATTATTATTATCATTATTATGTTATTGGTGTTATTTCTATTTCAACTACTGCGACATTTACAGAGACGCCGGCGTGCTGAAATTTCGCCCTAGAGGGGATCTTTAATGTGTCAGTAAATCTACCCGCAACCTTGTGTACAGCTGACGAGAACGTTATCGCTGCACCACGCAACTAAATCTTTAATTCAGTTTAATTTAATTTGATTTAATTTAATTTTGACCAATTTCAATTGATTTTTTGTTTACGTGCTGTAATTCGATCTACACCTATATTAAGTACAGTAGACAAATCAATTAATTTAAGTTTGAGAAGCAATATGTCGAGTGATTTTAATTAATGCATATACAGGGTCTTTCATATAAAGTAAGAACGGCGAGCGGCGGTTTTGTCATCCGCTGCTGAAGCCGGCTTGGCCGAGCTTGTGACGCGCCACGGCTCCCTGCTGTAGTATTGAAAGTGCGCGCATAGTACAAACTTGACCTTGCAATAAGCGTGCAGGTGTTGTCAGTCGCCAGTCTGAACCACAGCTGCTAACATGTTGAGACAGTTATCATTGCAACATCGTATTTTTTTATGTAAAATTTATTTTAATTACGATTCGGCTCGGCGGGTAAGTGATGCATTTGTTCAGCAATTTCCTGATGAAGTGCCACCTTCACTAGCACAGATTCACGTAATTGTAAATAACTTTGACACTACTGGTTCAGTGCTCATTAAAAAACACAAAATAAAAAATCAGAAAAAATACAGTGGCATGACTCACTCGCTTCAGCCAAAATGTGGCTACCAGATAGGCCTACAATGCCTGTATAATCCAGGAAGGACGACACTTCCAGCAACTTTTATAAGGTAATATTTCATAGAGGATTGTACACACGCTTAGAGCAGGGGGCCACGGCTCGCCACAAGCTCGGTCAAGGCCACCACACTAGCGGATAACAAAACCGCCGCTTGGCGTTCTTACTTTATATGAAAGACCCTATACCTTAATGTATTAAACCATTAGAGATGTTAATACATAGTAGTACAGCAATTATGGTGTTTGAAGCCATTTTCCACAGGTGCCTTAGTAAACAAAAGTTCGTGGTTTTCAGCCGACAGAAATGTAGTAACTAATAGACATACCGTTGTATTACGATTGCACTGTATGTCATGTGGTAATCCTATTCTAGTTAAAGAAGGTGTTGAGTTGATGACGAGCATTCATTATAATGAATGCTAATAATTAATAATTAATAACGTAATTGTGAAAACCCGATAGTTGCGCTTCGAGGTGTTCTCTCCCTCTATTTCTTGTTTGTTTGTTTAGTAATTTCAACCTTTCACCAAAACTGGACAATTAGAACCAAGCTACTGATTTGCTTAATCTTATCAGCAGAAGTTTAACAAATAGTTAGACCATACAGCTACACGTAGGCTAATGCTATTCTTAGAAATTCGATAAGATATAGCACTTCTCATGCAATTAGCAATAATTTTCTCCTCAGAGGATTTAATGACACTCTGTGCAATGTGTGGTTGGAGCAACAAAATAGCTATCATGCAAACCTGAAAAAGATATAAAATTGTAATCTAATTATTGTACCAGTAAACCAAATTAAACACAGATAGTTAATTCCACATCGTAGACATCATCTACGTATCTTTTCCACTGTATTATCAACACTGGTTATCCAAGTGAATTAATTAATCTCATGTAATTTGTTTTAGGTTTAGGGAAATACCCATTTCAATTGGGTACCATCGTGATGCACTACTGAAACGCGTTAAATCTCGATTTCAATGATTATGTTAAAAACAAAAATAAGAGACTACCGGAGAACTGGACCCCCTTCAAACACAAATTCCAGGTTCATATTTGATGTATGTTACAGAATTACTATCAGAATTTTTGTTTGACCACCCAGGGGCGCATACTTTTACAATTCCAAAGAAACAATATTTCGCTGAAATAATAGAGAAAGAAATAGCCTAGGTTATTTACTTTTATCGGGTAAATTTTCTTCCAAAATAGCATACAACACATCCTTTTACATTTTAAAGAAGAAACGAGAAGTTTTAGAGTAGGGTGTATGGACAGCGACGTACTTGATATATATCGAATTATACGAAAAATCAGTTAAAATTGGTCAAAATTAATTAAATTTAATTTAATTATAGTAATTACATGAAAAACCATCAAAATTAGTGGGCAATATTTTGTACATAAGCTATTACTTTCTTCAATACAACGAAGAAAATAACTAGATTCAAGTCGAAGTCGAATAATCAAGGCAGTTAGTATCTCATAGCCCCTTCTCCCCCTCAATAACATGAAAAACTAAAATTTTGAGCTTCTGTGGGCTTAGGCCTATTTGAATGCACGATCAATCATGAATTCATAAATGTAAATGCATCTGTTTGGGTGTACCAGGGTTTCCATACTACAGCCACCGAAAGCTTCATCTTTATACTATTCACTGATAAAGAACCTGACTAATAACCTTTCTCGGTATAGTAATTCTACCCCTCATTTATTGATTAAGTCTTTTACGACACAATTTAAATCAATTTTTTCATTAAAACATTAAAAAAATGTCTTTGATTTATGTAAATAGTTATAGGAATAGTTTGAAATAAATTTTGATTCATCAATAAATTAAAATTTGTATTATATTAGAAAAGAGAGGGTGGTGAATATATTTTAAAATCCAAGAACAGTTATTGTTGATTGCTGAACGCAGCGAATATTTCTCGGAATTCTATCCAACAAATATTGACTGCAAATGTTATTCATTGCTCATCCACTGGATATAATAATTCCTAACGGCAAAGCTGATTTTAGTAATAGCCCAAATTCAGAAGTTAAAATAGATCACAGTGCATTAAGGTGATGAAAAGAAACTAATGTACGATATTAAATAAGAACCAGTAGATCATTCAGGGAATGCATGAACAATGAATTTATTTATCCAATCCACGCAACCACCTCTCGATGCGCCAATGAAATAATTTTGAGTAACTTGTGGTAGGCCTAGGTTAATAATGAGAGCATTAATTTACTCGTGTCAGCAAGTTAATATTCACTTTCGTTCACCAAACATTTCAATTAATGAATCTCAGGAGTCCTACTACTCCTATTATATTGAATTTATGTCTCAAGAAGTTCATTAACAATACTAACTGTTCGAATCTTCCAAATGTTAGGTTTATTATAACACATCGATTTTTAAAATAAACCCGTATTTTGTTCCTTGGAACTCATTTGCAAATTGTGTATGGACACGTTTCATGGTGTCATTCCCTTTAAAAGTGATATTTTATAGGATCTAAAAAGCTTGTTGCTAAATCATATTCTACCATTGTGTCAATTTTTTATATCAAAACTGAAAATACGCATCATTGTCTTGTAATTAAGACATGCATACACCTTCAGGTAGCACTGACCATGTTATGAATGTGCCCCCTGATCTTTCCAGTAGAATTAAGAGACCTTTCAAATCGGGATATTATTTCTTTTTATAGAAATTTACGCAATTATATTGGGTATTTCCTTAATCCTAATACACAATTGCATGAGTACTTTTTTAGGATTATGGAAATACCCAATAAATCGGATATAATCGTGTTGACCGACTAAAAGACATTACATTTCGATAATTAAGGCAACACTGAAGAATGGCTTCAAATACCATAATGTTAGTTCTATTTCATGGATCCTGTTGCTCTAATTCTTCCAATTAAAACCACACGATTTGTTGGAAATATGCAAGCAATAACGTTTCAAATTCACCTAATAGCAGACTCGTGATTATGATTTCATTTTTTAAACTAATTGTAGCGAATATCGGTAACGAGCCAATTCTCTCTCTATGAAGCACCGCCAAATGCCAACTGAATTCACTGGGATTCGACCAGGCAACCTCGGTACCTGCAGGCAAGAGCGTTATCGCTGCATCACGCAGCCAGTCCACTAAATTTGTACTCTGTATACTCTATAAGCCAGCTTCACTTTAAAGTCAAAACACTCTTCAAACTGGAGACTTATGAGCAACACTGTCCCGTCTTAACATTTGAGGAGGAGAAAGAAGAAGAAGAAGAAGAAGAAGAAGAAAATATGAAAGATGAAACCTTGGCAATAGAAATGGTGTATGCCAACTTTATTATTATCATGAATGGTCTAACTTTCATCAACTACAAGCGTCCAGCACTACCTACATTTTTAAAATTATTTTCTGCAGACATGAAGATAAAATGTTTTTTCATATTACATTTTAAACGCATAGATAAAATATAATATAAGACAGGTTACCGTTTTGATATTTTGAAATCATATTTCAAGGCCTAAGAGACCCAATTTTTTAAACAAAACGAAATTTTTAAAATCCAAGAATCCGTTGTCCACATATTACCTTTTACTCAAAGAAACATAATGTTATCCGGCTTTCGTCTACAGTAAGTAGGCCTGTATTTATACGATATATTTCTAGCTTTGAAATACTAAGCCTGAGGGAAGTAGCCGTGTGTCTGAATCCTCCCGTGTGCTATACTGTGATCACTTTGAAAGATTTAATGGAAATTAATAAGCATTGCCGCTCTCCTATTATCACATTTAAGTGACGATATATCATCCGAGGAGTGGTTTTAACAATAGAGGGGCAGCGTATCTAATGAGTGGTATGCGTATACTTATGATGCGTAGCCTATACGTTTATTATTTATCCTCAAAAGATACTTCATTTCTATTGGTCGCCCACCCTTCTGTAGCTTTCTCATATTCTAGACCAGAATGATCGTTGGCGACGCACAGTGGGTCAAATTCGAAATCTAGGGGGACAAAATTATTTTTACGTTTTAATCATGAATTTAGAGTGTAAACAACGTATATAATTTGTTTACTTCATAATAAACATAAATTAAGACCTTTTTTAAGCTACGTCTACACATGCAATAAATTGTCTATGACTAGGAGTTGGATAGACCATTCAGTTATATTTTCAGAACAATTTTCTACCCCTAATTTACTTTTAACAAAGTCACAAAGTTCCACTTTTGACATAATCGTCGAACCCAGTGCTTCAAACAGTCGTAAACGTGTGAGAAAAGGTTGCGCGGCATCTTCTAAAACGTAAAATAACTAAGTTGCAAAAAGATGCAAAAAAAAAACTTATAACAGGTGTAGACTACAAGACTTTATGTACATTTTAACATTAAGTAGATAGTGACGCAGAGTGACGTGACATACTAAAAATCTAAGTGAAAATATAATTTTAAAAATAATAGTTAAATATTATATAATGCAAATATAGCTGAACTTACGTAACAAGTGCGCCCATTAATAACTGAAACACGTTACAAAGAGCATACCTTCAGCTGCATGTTCCATCTTAAGCAACACACTAACCACAAAGACAATCAAACCACAGCCAGTTACATTCACCCTCCAATTCAGACTGCTCGAACAGTGGTGACAGATTTTCACTAAGATGCGTTTATATCCCAGAATAGTGAGCGGCAATTTTATATGAGAAAGCTGTAGAAGTAATACATTTTTATTTTTTAATTATGAAAATAAATAATTTTGTCCTCCTAGATTTCGATTTTGACCCACTGTGCGACGGTGATAATTATAACAGAAATTATGATTCTACATTACAACCTCAATTTTGTAAACTAGTGTTTTATAGTATTTTGAGATGAGTGGAAAATTTACTCTGTGGCTACGACGAAAAGTTATATTTATTTTCGTTATTGAGAAAATGAGGATAAGCTTAGGCTATATTCTTAACTTTATTTTCCATTTTCTGAATAGGCTACGTTTCACGGTTCCCTCATTGAATTTACCGCTTTCAAAATGAGTATTTTTCAGTTATTTATGAATGCATATTTATTATTTCTGAAATTGAAGTAAGCGTTTACAAACTTGAGTTTTAAAAGCCAGAGAAGTAAAACAAAAACTAATTTGTTTCAAGTGCGAGGATGTTGGATGGAATTGTTTGTGAGGTTTTAAAAGTATATCCCTCATTTGTGTATTCTATCACCACTACTGGTATATCTCATCTAAGTAGCTGAAATTGTATCTAAATATACTGACTACCGGTATATGATCCAATTACTAAACGATAAAAATGATTGTACCTAGCATAAGTTGAAGTTATTATTCCTGAAATGTTCTTACAATACAGACTATACAGAACCTGATCCAATCTATATACATAAAAATCAAGTTTGTCTGCCTGTCTGCGTGTCCGCTATGCGTTCATATACCATTCATTCGATTGCGATGAAACTTGGGTGAGTTGTTGTGTGCACTCCTGGGATGGTTTCTAGCTACAAACTATTTATGTAACACAAAATGGTGAGGGACTTAACAGGAAGCCTTAAATCCCACAGTAACCCAATTGCGCAAAATATATACTTATGACACCGCAATGCAAGGTGTGAGAATGGCTTGCCGATTCATCGCGAGTTAACATGAGGTCTCAGCACAGCTCTTTTATATAAAAATAATAATGCATGTGTCTCAATGAAGCCTATAAGATTGTCTATCAATCATTCACATGGATCATCTTTTATTTTTATTTTTACCAGCGGGCGTGGGTCAGTGGTAAAGTTCAGTTCTAACTGAACTCAAACTTGGCTGCCGGTTCCAATACGGTCATGGCGCGGGAATCGTGTCAAGTCCCTTATGCGTTCATATACCATCACCGATTGCGATGAAACATGGGTGAGTTGTTGTGTGCACTCTAGGGAAGGTTTCTGGCTTAGTAAATCCATTTTACAATAGGTAGCGCACGAATGAGTGACGGCGCACGAATCGTATAAAGTCCCTTATGCGTTCATATACCATTCATCCGATTGCGGTTAAACGTTAGTGAATTATTGTGCACACTACAGGAAATGTTTTACAATAGGTAGCGCACGAGTAGATTCAACAAATGAGCGACGGCGCACGAATCGTTTCAACAAAGTCATGTATGCGTTCATTTACCATTCACCCAATTGCGATGAAACTTGGGTGAGTTATTGTGTACACTCCAAGGAAAGTTTCTGGCTTTGTAAATCAATTTCACAATAGGTAGCGCACGAGTAGATTCAACAAATGAGTGACGGCACTCGAACCGTTTCAACAACGTCCTGTAGGCCTATGCGTTCATATGGCATTCATCTGATTGCGATGAAATTTAGGTGAGTTGTTGTACACACTGCGGCAAAGGTTTCTAAATTAGAAAAAAACATTTGATAGTAGGTAGCATACAAGTAGTTTCAACAAATGGGTATTGGCCAGCGAATCGTTTCAGGAGTGTCCCGTAAGCGTTCATATACAATTCCACCAATTTCGATGAAACTTTGGTGAGTTGTTGTGCACACTCCCATCAATGTTTCTGAATAAGTAAATCAATTTTACATTAGATGGCGCACGAGTAGTTTCAACAAATGCTCACATGGTCAGCTGTATGTGGCATGCTCACGCGTCGGAAAGCCTTCGGATTTATTTATATACGCACCACACAGTTAAACAAAGAATATTGTTTATCCAAAGGCACTTCAGTAAACGAAATTACAATTCAAACACGTCTTTTTATTATTTCTTTCTTTCTTTCTTTCTTTCTTTCTTTCTTTCTTTCTTTGGCTGGCTGCGTGGCTCAGCGGTAACGTTCTCGCCTACTGTGACCAAGGTTGCAGGATTGAATCCTGGCCCAGCCAATTGATATTTGAGGGTGCGCAAATGCGAGGGACCGTGTCAGTAGATTTACTGGCACGTTAAAGATCCCCTTCGAGCCAAAATTCTGTCACCCCGGCGTCTCTAAAAGCCGCAGTTATTAAAAGGGACGTAAAACCAATAACCTTATTATTATCTTCCTATCTATCCGTTCTTGATTGGCATTGCAATGCATGCCAGGAATAGCTAGTCATTTATAAAAATCTTCCATTATTGAATAAAGATGCGACGTCCTGAAATTTGAGATATGCCTGAACTGACTGTTATTTCTCGTTGTGTCAGTAGTTCCTTTACAAGTGGTATTTTATTAGGATAAAGGTCTTAGGGGTTGTCCATTCATGTTTTATCACTTGATGATTTTTAAAATTTTTAAGATACTGCAATAATTACACCTTCTAAATTGTTGTTATATTCACTCAGTTGAGTATACAATGTAAAACACACTATTAGAAACAATAGTGGCTCAAAATTAGCTGACAAAATTACAAATCTTATGTTGCTTACTTTCTTTCTCATATCTTGACAATTCTAAGTTATCAACCTGAATGAGGCGAGATTTTACAGCTGAGGCAGGTTAAAAACATTATATTATTGCCAAGAATACTCAGTCATACGATACATTTGCTATTATATATCGAAAAATGTCAGCCATACTGTAACTATTGTTAATAGTTTTCAAACAAGTACGCCTGAGGCTCATACTTAGGTACCAGATTTTTAGGTTTTTAAAGTTAACATTTTAGGTTTTCATAAACATTAAATAGTTTTCTTTTAGGTTTTCAAATAGGTTTTTATGTTTAAAGTGAAGCCAAAGTTGAACTAAACTGCGCAAAGCTTAAAATTGATGCCTAATTGTTAGTAGAAAATCTGATTGCAACGAGAGTGTAAATATTTTACAAAATGGTAACTTACGTGTGTTATAAAATTATCACCGAGAACTTCACACTTTTAGGCAATATTTGCTTTCATTAAATATGTTAATTATTCAAATTCAGTAAAACCAAGAATGTCAGAGGTGATATTAACATTCTAGCCCGGTTTATTAACTTTATTTAGAATATCGGATACTTGGAAATAATAAGAGATGTAAATAACCAAACAATATAAGCTGAAAAGTGCTGCAAGAATTTGAACTTCCTGGCAGATAGGATTTCTCTCAATCAACTAGAGCTAGGAATAAACAGTGTCTTGGGGTTTACTTATAAAAATTACGGAGTAAAAATTCCAAATATGTACTACAATAAATGGAACAAAAATGCAATTAGGTATTTTTAGGTACTCGCATATTATTATTTTTTTAGTTACTAGAGAATTCATGAATATGGCTCTTTTGTGAGTGATTTGGAAAATTATTTAAGTATTTTTGTATTTAGAAGTAAGGAAAAAATAGGTAAAAACCTAAGAATCCGGTCCCTACTCATAGTACAGCGGGGTGCAGTTAAGCAACTGTTTATTTATAAAGAAATCACACATATCGCAAGTAGCCTATAACCTATAGGCTTGAAAAATTTCAACTCAACGCTTCATACAATGCTTTTTTCAACATACATTTATGAAAATAAAACCTTATGCTTCTACTTTGCTCAGATAAATTAAACTGCCTTTGTTTACGATCATGTTGCTTTGCAAACGATATCCTGTCCGGAAATTACACTTCTTCTGCAAATCAGAAAACAATTCAAAACAAGTATTGAAAAATTCAATTGAAACAGTATTAAATACAAAGAAATGCAGAAAAAAGTGTAGCAACCAAGTTGAAAAAAATTAATTTTGTAAAATACGAAATATATTCACTGCACGAATGGCACGCTAAATCCGAGTGCATTTGAGAGCCTACTGAAAGCAACTGTAATACTAGTGAATTACAATTCCGTTGTGTATAATTATAACAAATAGGCTACGTCCGGCGACACAAGTACGAACATAATATTAAACATATGGCATCCCCAGGGTCGATTGAAATTTGGTAAATTAACTAAAATTTCTCTCGTCTAGTTTAGGTTATACTATGATTACCACACTTTCTAATTTTTTTGTAGTAGCCCATTTATTTATTTATTTATTTATTTATTTATTTATTTATTTTATTATTTATTTGTATATTAATTAATTCATTAATTTATTTATTTTCAAAAATAAATGCATTAAACAGGATATTAATTATGAATTATAGATTCGTGTAGGCTACATACTAAACGCATAGTAATATATTTTTTGAATGTTGGGATTATGAAAAGACATACATCTTACAGTTAACTAATTACTTCTGGGACCATGATTGTGTTACCGTATAGTTTTAACATTCGGAAAAGTCCGAAGAATTTAACAGATGGGTATCAAGCTCTTAAAAATAAAGGGGATATAAATAATTCTTATATTCCATAACCTATCAATTCTACTTATCAGAAAAAAGGTTGCAATGTCAGGAAAAATATAATATTGTTTACGAGGCAACTTACATAAAAAGCGCGCCTCAATGCATTAACAGAACTCCTCAATGAAAAAGCTACGTACAATACCGGTAACACATTATTTCCACGCATTTGCTATTTGTAACAGTATATAATACGGTTCGAGTTAATAGCATATCATTAATAATCTGAAAGCCAAGCAGGGTGACCATATAACATGTAGCAGCCTAATCAGTAATCAATCAATGCAGAGATGTGACTCACTTGGAAGGCGGGAAGGCATGGTTCGTCGGCTGGCGGCCTCACAGGCGAGCGGCGGTACTGACTAGCCACTTCTCGGCCATGCCTTCGCTCCTCGTGGTTCGAGCTTCCAACGCCCACACCGCTGAGATGCATCAAGCAAGTCTGCTACCTGACGGCAGCTTAGCGCACTACCAGCACAGTTCAATGGCCGCTCGGTGTCTCCCCACCAAGTTCTCCCGCCCATCCGCCCGCTCGCTTCCTTGCTGCAGAGAGCCAAGCTTGGGATGAGCGTCCTACGTGAGGAAAATTGGCGCGTAAACTCCAGTTGAAGGTTTCCTGTGCTTCATTTCTGTAAATAATTCGTATATTAGCTAAGGATCACTGCTTGTCTTTTTTTCTTTCTAGGAGGTTAAATTTTCTAGAGGAGATGTCGTATTTAGGGGGAGCTCATGAATATATCCATGGGAGGTCGTGAACCTCCTAAAATGATAGAGAAATATTTGGAAATGTTTATTGCTAGTTTATTTTTATTATTATTAATATTATTATTATTAAATTTTTATTTTATTTTCAACTTTATGTGGAGCGCGATGGAACATAATTACCTAATTGTGGTTTTTTTTTTCTTCTCCCAAAATCTCTTCATCTGGCCACTGAAAAGTCTTCCTCGTTCTCAGTCTATGATTTCTTTGTCCTAGCAGTCATTTTCTCAGGGAAATGATGGTTGTTGATTAATGTTCTGAACTGGAGTCGATCTTGCAGGCTATAATTAATGCCAATTTCTTGAAGAACTTTTTCTATTTCATTGTGTGTCTGTTAGGTAGTCAGCCCAAAGGCTGGTTGGATCCTCAAATAGTACCGCCATTAGGTTATGTGGGTAGATACCCACAAAAACCCCAGGCAGCGCTATATTGAGGCGTACTAGGCAAGATGAGGAGTGAGGTAGTTTGTCATTGCTTTCCTCACTGAGTCAGAACAGCGGTGCTAACCCTATGAGTAGAACCTTTCACAGCATCCACAGGCACTGACTGTGCCCTGAATGTCATTACTAAGCACCACCCATACCTCAGTAGCTTCCATATAATCACAGTCATGAGTGAGACTGAGACATCGGTGAAAAGCCACATTTTACTCTAGCCTGTGCCAACTGACAAATGCAAATGTACTGCATTCATCAAGAGATGGCAAACAGGCCTTCTATTTCATTAATGCAGTTGTTCTTGACTTTCATTGAGAGAGCAAGGTTGAGAATCCTATTGGTGAGCCTGTCATTGTACATTCTCAGAATGTGGCCAAAGAACTTCAATCGTCTTGTCCTGAAGGTGTCAGTGACCTTTCAGCATGCTGATAAAGCTCCCGAGACTTCGGTTTCATCCAGATTCCTTCTGAGCAGGCTGGACCAAAGATTTTACTTAATATTTTCCTTTCTCGTTTCTCTACGTCTTTTAATAAGAGATCTGCCTCTAATGAATTAGGTTTCCGAGACATAGAGTGCATCAGGTTTTATTATTACTATTATTATTATCTTCTTTATTTACTCAACTTACAGTCGGTAACATGACTCATATCGGTACATTACGTACAAGAAAATGTGTAAAGTAACACTTAAGCCTATAGCATGCATTTTCGAACTATACGGTATAACATAGACGTTTGACAGTTATTTTTCTTTTCTCTTCTTATCTTCCACGTCTCTTTTTCACAAGAGGGTCCAAAGAAAAATCCTAATGTGTATTCAAAAACCCTCTAACGATGCTACAGGTTTTCAGAATTGCAGCCTTTTGTGCAATATTGTGGGTGTATATGGGAAGATTTAGTGTGGCTAGATATACTGAAAAGGATTTAGGTGTCAGGCCAGTGGGAGAAAGGAGGAAAGGAAGAATCGTCACATTTTTTTGTCTCCAGATTCTAGCAACCTCCATAGCCAGAGGAGTATATTTATCAATTTTCTCTCTGTATTTATGGTGGATATTATGGTCATTCGGAACAGATATGTCAATCAAGTACGTGTGATGGTTCTTCTTATCAGTTAAAGTTATGTCTGGTCTATTATGAGGAGTTGTTTTGTCTGTTTGAATAGTGCGATCCCAATACAGCTTGTAATCTTCGTTTTCCAGCACACTTCCTGGAGAGTATTTGTAATAAGGCGTCCTGTCGTGTATGAGATTATTACTATTAGTATTATTATTAATATTATTATTATTATCATTATTATTATTAGACTGTTAAGACGCCGTCTCCCTTCGAAGATTGGCGATCCAATTGATTATAATTGCACGAAAACAGCCACTCGAAAGATTTCAATTGATATACTGTACGTCCATACCAGCGGCGAAAGTCTTTAATCTATGAGATCCTCCGTCTTCCCATTGATTCCTCATCCCAGGCGCGGATTCAAGGGGGGGGGGGTCACGGGGGTCATGACCCCCCCCCCCAAACGGGGACCAAATTTTTCTGCAAACTCAAAAAACGAAAACACAATTATCAGACAAATAAAACTTAACGAATTTTAACTGAAAAACAGGTTTTTTTTTTCATTTTATTCAATACTGAATTATCTTTAATGGAATTATTATGTTCTGTTACAACTGTACATATTTAAAACTTCAAACCTCTTGTATAAAAACTATTAGTTATACAACAAAATCAACTCGTCTATTTTGTTTAGCAAACCTTGTGATCACCGAGTCGATGTTTATAGTGATGTCACGATGAATGTGCAGCAATGCACGGATAGGAAACTGGGGATTTTTTCGCACCAAAAATTTTTGCCGACGTCCAAACTGAAAGCTTGGTTGACAATTTAAGCTGTGACTTTCTCCCTTTGTCGGTATCAACTCGACTTGCCGAAACTGTAACGTACCTTGATCCTTTTCTCGAAGCTCGATGTAAAAGCCGCAAAACACGCCGTTGCAATTTGTACGAATATTTTTGGTGCGCTAAACGCATCAAATTTCTATCCATGAAGCTTGCAAAAAAAATTGGCCTGGTTTTGTACGTTTGGTTATTTTGTGATTGCGTTTTTAGTGATACCATTTATCTTAACAATTTCGATTCTCTGACCCCCCCCCCCCCCCAAAGCCAAACTCTAGATCGAATCTCTGACCCCCCCCCCCAAAACCAAACTCTAGATCCACGCCTGCCTCATCCAGCAATTTTCCCTTCTATGATGAGTTGAAGAAGTTCACCTCATATGATGAACCCAATCTACGTCAGCTTTCGCTCTTTGATAATTGCTAGAAGCTCTACATTATTATTCAACGAGGTCAAGACTTCCACATTATAGTCTTCCTTTCTATTCAGGATATGCGGAGCATTCTTTTGTATAAGTCAATTTCAAAAACCTTCAATCCGCCTCTTCTGCAAAGGACTGAGCGTCCAACCTTCGAAACCATACACAAGACCTGAGAAAACATAACATCGCAGCATTCGATCTCAAAGTTAAAGTTTGATATCTCTACTGGTGAAGATCAGATGGATAGATTAACAAATGAAGAGGTATTAAGACGAGTGGGAAAGGAAAGATGTTTCTGGCGACTGCTAATGAAGAGAAGAGATAGGTTATTAGGACATACTAAGACACCCTGGAATAGCAGTTATGGAAGGAAGGGTCGAAGACAAGAACTGTAGGGGCAGACGATGGTTAGAATATGTTAAACAGATTGCCTCGGATGTAAGGTGTGGAAGCTATGTAGAAAAATGATTAGCTCAGGACAGGGAGATATGGCCAGCTGCATCATACAAGTCAAGAGACAAGTCTCAAACAACTGGTGAATAGTTTCCTCAACCACGGGAGTCCAAGTCGTAAAAGCTTGTAAAAGATCTCTCGTATCACAATTGGTGGCTACTAGACAAAATTAATTACATCTCAACCACAGGTCACCTAGTAGAGTTCTGGTTTAAAACAGAATGCCGAATAGCTCACAAGTACTACTCAACGGTGGCTCAAGTTATATTCCGTTATTCTTCTTCTTTCTTCGATTCGGCCAACTAGGGACCACGTCAGTTCAACTGTTTCTTCTTCCGAGCTCTAACTACCGCCCAGTGTTCCCGCATTCGTCTCCGGTGTTGTTCTTTTCTCTCTTGGGACCACGCCTTCCCTGTCTTCAGCATCGGCTTTTCCTGGAAACCTTTGTGCGTACGTAGTTTTTCCTGAAGTGGAACACGCTCCTGGATATCTTTAAGGGAAATTTCCACTTCACGTAGATCTTTCTCAACTTCCGTAAACCATGCCCCTTTGGTTTTCTTATCTTGAAAGTACGTCAATATCCGTTTTGATATCCTGCCTGGGCTTATTCGTGTCACGTGGCTATAAAAGGAAATCCTTCTTTTTCGAATCGTGTCACTGATCTTCTCCACGTGCTTGTACACTTCGTGGTTGTGACGCCTTCTGTACTCGCTGTTTCCTTTGATGGGACCCAGGATTTTCCTCAAAATCCTCCTTTCTTTAGCCTCTAGTTTTCCCATTAGACCTTTCTTGTTCATTATTAGAGTCTCAGCCGCATACAGAGCCTCTGGTCGAATAACAGTGCAGTAATGTCTAATTTTGGCGTTTAAGGATATCGATATCTTATTGTAGATATCTTTAGTCAGGTTGTATGCCATTTCCATTTTATTAATGAGTGACATGAAGGCTTCCTTCTCTGATTGGTTAGGCTCTATCCATTCACCGAGGTATTTACACTTTTCTGCCTTCTGAACTTTTCCTAGTCCGTTATTATTATTATTATTATTATTATTATTATTTATGGAAACATAGTTAAAAGTCCGTAAAGTGAACGTTATTTAATAAAACTTATGAACTCCGTCGTCGAGTGATCTCCAAGCACAATTGGGTAGCTGCGCGTTTTGGACTTCCAAAATTCGACCTCCATCACTAACAATGGTTAATTTAAGCGTGATTTTTACCATTTTGTCTTTTCACACTCACTGTAAAAATGCTGTGATTTTATCGTATTTCATGTTGCAAGTCATCTCTCGATATCATAGAAATTAGTAATTTCCCGTACGCACACTAGGCCTACTCTAAGTTACTTCGGAAATTCCAGTACCGCTGGTCAGACAAATATCCGAAACAAATGTATTAAGATATTTTAGCTCATAAATAAAGTAACAGCAACTAAAATTCTACTCCCATAGACCGACCTCAGCACAGCAACCGAAATTGCTCAGTTCCTGGCTTCATGCTACGCCCAGGGGGGTTCTCGAACAACTCTTTCAAATGTGCCGACTGTTTTTAATATGCTGTGCAAGGCAATCTAATATTAATAAAAATGTTGATATAATTATCAGCCTATATTATTGATTTTAGAGCAAGCACTATGGCTCATTTAATTAATGTTAATTAAAGTAACAATTAATTCATGAATTTTAAATTTGAAGGAACAAACACAACTTATTATTTCTGTAATTATATATTTTATTTTATTTTTATTTTTAAGCGGAAGAAATGCATTTACGCACATAATGTTGGGATCCTGAGGGGCAGACTACCGACTAAAATTCCCCCCATTACTTTTGAACACTAGCCTGGAACCGTTTATCACATTACTTCAGGCTAGAGTCATTTTATCTATGCCCATAGGGCATTCTTCCGTAGTGAATTATCTTCGGCGATCCAGATCTGTCTTCTTTGTTCGGAGGATATTTTCAACAAAACTTGCCACCGGCTTTCAATTTTCTTCATTTTGTAATGACCCAATAATAATGTCAGGAGATATCTCTACATCAATGTGCCCTTCAAGAGACTCTCTATTTTGGTTCCACCGTCCACCGTCTCCTTGCTCCCATAATAATAATAGTAATAATAATAATAATAATAATAATAATAATAATAATAATAATAATAATAATAATAATAACTTTTGTTTTAAGGGGCAGAATAGTGAGATTATCTGCACCAACGTGTTGTTCTTATTACCTTGATGGGTTCCTTGGTTTCAATTGGCCTCAGTTCTTACATTTCGGTTGGTTGGTTGGTTGGTTGGTTCTTAAGTTTAGGGGCTGCGACAACGCGGTCATGTAGCCCCGTGTACTTTGGGTGTGTGTAGAAGCTGTCTGATAACCGGTGTTAATTGTGATGACTGTATTAGTGTGTGTTATCTGTTTTTAATTTAAGTACTGCAACTTAGAATTTTTCAAATAGGTCCTACTTTTGCCGCCAAGCGCCACCGTCAACGACTACTAGTCCAAGTTCAGAACTTAGCTGCTAGACGCCACCGCAGTCGGCTCTTGCAAACGAACGTAGAAACCTAAGAGCGTTGTTTACATTCTTAACCTATCAAATTTAGCTTCACATAGGTGCAATTAGTGGAAGGTTCTTTAACATGCCATAAATCTATGACATGGGACCACCGGCTTTACTTCCCCTCCGAAGGAAGGCATACTGAGGGATTTTTAACGCTCTTAAAAAAATCCAACGGCTTCAGCCGGTTTGAACCCGCTATATTGGGCATAGAAGCTCAGCATGCTACCGACTACGCCACCGAAGCCGCCTTCTTACATTTCATCCAACATATAAGCTAAGCACAATTTCTGCTCAAAATTTAAAATACCTTATTTGTCTACAAACTTATTAGATCATACGAACTTGAAATCCCATTATCTTGGGAAAATAGTGATGCGTTTTAATTCATTCGTATTAATGACTAGGGCCGATAACCTAGATGTTAGGCCCCTTAAAACAACAATTATCATCATCATATTAATGACTAACACCTGAAAAATTGATTTTCATACCCTCATCTTGGCTCCTCTTGGCTTTATCACCGTGGAGATCCAGGTTCGATACTTGTCTCTGCCAAGAAATATCCGGGCTGAGAACTGGAACAGGGTTCATTCAGCCTCGTGAGGCAGAACTGAGAAGGGATGGGTTCAATTCCTATCTCATCCATCCTAGAAGTGGTTTTTCGTGGTTTCTCCATTTTCACTCTGGTGAATGCCGGGGTGGTATTTCAATTGAGGCCAAGGCCGCCTCCTACCAAAATGCTGTCCCAAATCTCAATAAGTAGTTTCGTGAAGAACTAAATAGCCTATTTTCATATATCCTACTGGTATTTTCCATTAAAAACTCTGCCGGCTATTAAAAGGATTTTCCATGTGATGTTGTATACTAAATAGCTTTTGATACACGACCTGTGTCTCCACCAACACCATTGCATTTTGAAAGTATGTGCTAAGAGCAGATGACCTCGTAGTTCCGCCCCTTAAAACAACAATAACTAACTAAAGTATGTGCTATAATATTATAACATCGGTAATAATAATATCGTATGGCCTCGGGTGCCTGGTGCAAGCTTTGGAATTTGTTGTGCTTCAAGGAACAACAAAATTCGACATGCAAGCTGCCCTTTGGGTGTTAAATAAGAAAGCTTGCACCCGGCACCCGTGGCCATACGATATTATTATGATTATTATCGGTAACGGTTAAAGTGGCCTGATGCGCCAGGCTAACATGGCAATTTTCGTAGAATGAGCAAGATACAAAAGCACATAATTACGTATTATTATTATTATTATTATTATTATTATTATTATTATTATTATTATTATTATTAATCTATGGCATTTACAAATTACTTTTGGAACACAAAGAAAAATACATGCAAGACTTACAAAGTTTCAAATAAATTACTTATTTTACATAGTCAATCGTATTTGCTGTAGCATGCAAAAAGTCCATTTAATTTCCACAAACCAAGTTCTGAGGACACACTTCGACTACTGTATATGTCGGATAGTGTGACGCGGGTATCCACATGTGCACAGAGACGATCTTTCCCCATTTGTGAAAAATATCACCACACCCCCCATGGTTGGTACGTATCCTAATCAGAGTACACCATGTCCTACGGGGCAAATCAAGTTCCCATGATTTGTTGTTGCTTTGGAGAAAACTATGTAGCTCTGGTGGAGTGTTATTATACCATTCTTGTGCCCAGGCTTCATGAAGATTGAAGTTATGGTCTGCCAGGTTGATTACTGTTCTGATTGCAGGATGTCTGGTGCGGAGTTTGTTGATTTGGATGGCAGGTATGTCCTCATGGATCTGCAATTATAATTACGTAATTTAGCACATATTTCTAGTGCATTAGTGATAATGGACAGTAATTTCAATTGGTAATGACCAGGGCCCGGATTTTGATGACCTAAAAATGTTTAAAAAATGACCTATAAAATGACCCAAAAACTTTAAAATGAACTAAAAATTTGAATGGGACTGACATAATTTAATCATACAAAAAATGCAAACAGACTACATCATTGTATGTTGAAATGATTTTAATAGCTACCTAATATAATTTAATTAGACTACTATTTGACAAATACAAATTATTTGCACAAACATATTGATTATTATTTCAGTCTAGTGTGTCTCCTGAAATGTGGATATTCCAAGAAATAAGGGTTCAACAAAGTTGTGAAGATTCTCATGTCTTCACATTCATCCTCACTTTCAGTTCCGTTAATATCCAATACCGTAAGCCAAAAAAAAAAGATCATAAACCTTTAAAAATGTGAGAAAATTACTTAAAACGTATAAAATATTCTAATAAATTCCATAAAATGGCATAATAATGACGAGAAAGGCGAGAAAATGACCTAAAAGCAAAATACTTAGAAAAATTACACCAAAAAAACTTAATAAACATGCATTTCTGTAATGTGGGGGCCATGAACAGGATTTGTATATAAGTTAGCAATGTCTGTGGTGAACAATTTAAAAGATGACATGTCATCAAAATCCGGGCCCTGGTAATGACTCTCAGAATATGATATAATACATGGAAATTATGAAAATGACATATACAGGGTCATATTCTATGTGCGCCCCGATAAACACGGCAAGCTAAGCCGACTGTGACTGGTGCAGATCGCGAGCGCGCGTACACGGTTCAGCCGGTGGTAGGCGCCCTCCGCTGACCCATATCGTTAGTTCACACGTGATTTGTCATTCATATGGATGTGTATCTGCAAAACTTGGACGTCAGTGTTGCGCGTTTAGTGAATATTGTGATTACGGTGATTGTTGGCCATGCCTAGACACCAATTCACATTGCGCGAACGTGTATGTCCGTAATTCGTATATGAAAAGCAGAAAATCTTGTTCTGAAACGAGATGAACATTTCGAATCAAGTTTCCAGGAAGACCTGTGCCAAATGCCAGTACAATTAGGAGGCTTGCTAAACGATTCAAGGAAACAGGTTTCGTAAATAATAAAAGAGTTGACAGTCATTCTTTCATCAGAAGACGTCAGGTGTGTGTTACAAGAGAAGGAGGACATTTTCATCATCGCCTATGAGCACTGCGAGTACACATTATTGAACATGTTTGGTAAAAGTGTGAAAGTACGCTCCACCACCGGCTAAACCATGTACGCACGCCCGCGATCTGCGCCAATCACAGTCGGCTTAGCTTGCCGTGTTTATCGGGGCGCACATAGATAATGACCCTGTATTACCAAGTACAAGTGTAGAATCCAAGTTCACCACTCCTGAACAATCACTGAATTGAACACGATCCTTCTGATAGGGCAGACTTTTCATGTACCTTTACATTACAACGAAGATTAGTTTGATGGAATCATAAACGTCAAAGTAAGATTTAATATTCTAGGTTAGCCTATCTCAAATAATCTTTTAATTTATTCGTGTACTCTGTTGCTAACGAGAGAAGAAAAAAATGTATTTATGGCCTCTAGTTTAATATTTATTACATTAACACTAAGAGGCATCAAAACAACTTTCCGAACATTTAAGTGCCTTCGTTCATTGACAGAGACACAATTTAAATTATTTTTCGAGAAAGAGTGGGATTTAATTTAGATTAAATGTACGAAATGATCATAATGACATAGTTGATAAGAAAGTAAATTATTTTGTAGACCAGTTAATTGTAGCATCAATCTTGTGCTGTCTTACAATAGCAACCGGCTCTACTAGTCATAGCTTATCGAAGGAATGTTGTTTTCATTAATTAAATTTTGCCTGGATTTGTGTCTTTATATCTGAAAATGAGAACATACCTATGTTTGGTTTAATTCTACCCTGAAGAAAATACTTGAAAGCGTTGAAAGTTATCAGCTTCTGTGTTCTACCAAGCAAATAAATTGTGACTCCGCTATTATAGCCTGCATTAACCGACTAAGTGCCATATAAACTTCCTTTTCCTCCGTTAAGAAGACACTGTAGTCTACACATGTTTATTTAATGGAACAAGGTTATATTGCTTTAAACACTTTAGTCTTTGACTTTTATGGGAGACTTTTAACTGAATTTTAATAATTAATTTAAGAGGATTTACTCCCTTTAGCGGCTACCGTGCTCTTTAAGGAGTTCAATCTCATTAAGGGTAACGGCTTCAGAAAATGAGCTGATTACAGCTTTTATGCAATAAGACTTCTTGAGGAGTTACTAAGTCGTTCAATGTAAGAGGTTTTTACTTCGAAAGCTATCTAAGACAAAATTTATTTTTACAACGCTATGTTGTTGACAGCTGACAGTAACGGGAACACAAGCGTAGCAGTGCCAGAATTTGTTTCAAGGACCCTACACCACAAGTAACTCCGTCAGTCTAACCATTTGTATGTCGGCCTTCGAGAAAATAATCTTCTTCTTCTCCTTGGACTGATTCTCCTCCACCTCCGCCACCTCCTCCATCTTCTTCATTTTGTACTTCTCTTCCTAGACCTTCTCCTCCTTGGACTCATTCTCCTCCTGCTCCACCTCTCCTTCTTCTTCATCCTTGACTCGTTCTCCCCTCCTCTACAACCATCTCCTTCTCGTCCGCCTCCGTCTCCAACTACTTCTACACCTCCTTCGAGCCATTCTACTCCTCCACCACCATCTTCCTCTTCTCCTCCACCTCCTCCACATCCATCTTCTCCTTAGACCCCTTCTCCTTCTCCTCCACCTATGTTTTCTTTTTGCCCCCTTCCCATCTTCCACCTCTCCCTCTTCCTTCTCCTTTGAACCCTTCACCTCCTCCTCCACCTTATCCTTCGTCTTGCACCTCTTCTCTTCCTTCTCCCCCTCGTCCGCCACCGTCTTCTTCTCCTCCACCGTATTGTTGTTCATCTCTTCCTTCTCCTCTAACGACTTCTTATTCTCCTTGGACTTGGTCTCCTCTTCTTCCGTCTCGTCCACCACCTTCTTCCTCTCCTTTCAATCCGTCGCCTCCTCTACCACCTTCTTCTTCTCCTCCTTTGACTCCTTCTCCTCATCCATCCTTTTTCTTCTCTTCCTTTGGCTCCTTTTCTCCTCCACAGTTTTCTTTTTCTTCTCCCTCTCCTACTCCGACTACTCCACCTTCTCCTTTGACCCTTTCACCTCCTCCACCACATTCTCCTTCGCCACCTCCATGTCCATCTTCTTCTTCACCTCATTTGACCGCTTCTCATCCTCCTCGTCAACCTACTTCTTCTCCTCCTCCGCCTCCTTCTTCACTTTCTTCTCCTTTAACCCCTTTTTCCTCCTTCACTTTCTCCACCCCTCCTCCTCACCTCTTCTTCCCCTCGACCCCTTCTCTTACTCCTCCACCACCTTCTTCTTTTCCTTTTCCTCCCCCCCTACCTCCTCCACGTTATTCTCATATGACCCATTTTCTCTTATTCTAGCTTCTTCTTCTTGTTCTTCTTCGTTACCGTTGACTCCTCCTCCTTCGCCTCTTCTTGCAGGGACGATAGTTTGATGAAATAAACGATCCCCTATTTTTTGTTCCCTTTACAATCCATAGGTGGATTCTGCGACTTTCCTACAACAAAGGGTGGAAGTTTACGCAAACGATAAAAAATCGATGCCAGCAGACCAGTTGCTTGAAATTTAATTTATGTCGCCGGCTGCTTTCCATTCTCTCTCAATGCACTCTTGTGTGTTTCTGTTCTTAGTGCGGAGAATAGAAAAAGTTGCAAAGGTTAAATGTAAGTACACACAGCCTAATTACACTTTCAAAAATTACCTACTTATGAAGGAAAATTACGTGCAAGTCGGCTACGTACAACTGAGATAGACATTAAGAGTGTGAGGCTATTTTTTCATGGAGCGGGGCCAAAATCAGCCAATCCAGCTCGGACTTGCTGCTTGCGCGAGGGCAGAAACAGTGATAGCTTTTAATTTTGTTTGAAATATTCATGTCCAATTTACCTACTGAGGCTTTTAGGGACGCTGGGGTGCCGAAAATTTGCCCGAAAGGGATCTTTAACGTGCCAGTAACCCTCAGTAGTTAAAAGGGGCGTAACACAAATAACAATAGTATTATTATATTTACTGACACGCCTCCCTCTCATTTGTGCACCCTCAATGGCAACTGACTGCGCCAGGATTCGATCTTGCAACCTTAGGCATAGCAGGAGAGAACGTTACCGCAGCGGCATGGAGCCAGTTAGTGACAGTTTAAAAGACAAAGTGTATAGATCTAATTACCGTCTTCTAGTGGAGCTGGGGAACAATATACGCAAGCAGATACCTTTCATAATGGAAGGAGAGTTACAACGAGTCAATGCCAATTTATTTAAACGGTACAATGCCTATTTGCCGGCTAATGATGAACATTTCCAGCATCTCCTGTTGAAAGGTAAGTTGGTGCTGGTGAATTTCCCGTCAATTACTGTATACTGCCACTGTTTCGGCTTCCCGAGCTGCCTTGCCTTCACTGGCTGGCCGGTGGCACTGCTCCAACAAAATTCTCACTCTGTTTGTACAGAAGTTGTTGTTGTTACACTTTTAACTGGTTTGATGCAACTCTTCATGGCTACCTGTTCTGAGCTAATCGTTTCATTTCTACATAGCTAGCACACCTTAAGTCCGAGGCAATCTGTTTAAGGTGGGATGAAATCGGAAATGCAAGCTTTTCCTTAAAAAATCATTACAACCTTATTTTTTGAGTTAAAGGCATTAAATGTTGTGTGTAGATAGATAACTAACTGTAATAAATGAAAATAATGTAGTTAGAGACCTACATGTAAGTCATATACATTAATATTATAAGACGTTTAACACTTTTGCCTTTTATGCATGAAAGCCATAACAAGAATTCTAATGATACAATCACTTTGAAATGTTTACTGTATGAAGCTATCACTACAATATGAATACTGAACTAAAATAAATTACATATTCATATTACTTTTTTACTTTAAAAATCTTGAACTTATTGTTGCCGAAATAAGACATCTTTTCATCACATAAAACCCTATAAATAAAAATTTAAATAAGTAATGAGTACAATTAGAGTTCCGTATATTCCACAACGTGTAATGAACAACTCCTGAAAAAATCATAGCTTTGCGATTTATAGTTTTTGAGAAAAGGCATCAGATTCTACAAAGAAAAATGCATATTAGAGAAAAATGCATTTAAACATTTGGTTACCATATTGAAATATGAAAAATGATTATTTGATTTTAAAAATCCTCCATATTCATGCTCTTCATCCTCCAATATTCTTCTTTTATTCCCTCTTCTTTTCTGTCTGGCTTCCAGCTCAAGATCAGACATCCCTTTCTCAGCTTTCATGAGTCTATTCTTGTCAATGATCTTGAACGCCTTTATGGTGAACACTCCTGGCTTCACACCAAGTAGGCTATAGGTGCAGAGCTTGACATTTAATGTTTTTAATGAACTTCCATGCCTCCGATAACTATAAAATTTATACACAATGTAAATTACACTATGTAGATTACAAATAACACGTTTCCAAACAATCAATTTTTGACACAAAATTCATTACATCCTCCGGTAACATATTCTAACCTTGGTCTAGTCCTACAGTAAGTTCTTGTCCTCAACCCTTCCTTCCATAACTAACTTTGCTATTTCTGGGTGACTTAGTTTGTGTCCTACCCACATATCTCTTCTCTTCATGAGCAGTCGCCAGAAGCATCCCTCCTCGCCCACTCGTCTTAATACATCTTCATTAGATACTCTATCTACCCATCTGATCTTCATCATTCTCCTGTAACACCACATTTCAAATTCTTCTATTCTCCTCTTTTCTGCTGCTCCAACAGTACAAGTTCCACTTCCATAGAGCGCTACGCTCCAGACAAAGGTTTTCAAAAGTGGCCTCTAATACCTAAATATTTGATATCAACAGATTTATTTTCGGTAGAAATGTTTTCCTTGCCTGAGCCAACCTACCTTTTATATCCTCTTTGCTTCGTCCATCACTAGTTATTTTGCTTCCTAAGTAGCAGAAGTCTCCTACGTCCTTTAAGCTTTTCATCTGCCAATTTCACGTCAATAGGGGTTTCTGTTTTCTTTCACTGGATTCCATTCTGTTTGCATGTATTAGAATGTTGTATTCATCGAAACTTGAGTAAGACTAGGCATAAACACAAATTATGTACAACTGGGTTACATATACACTACTTCTAATTGCATCTCGGGTCTCTTAACTTCATGATTAGTACAATAAAAGAAGAAATGACCTGAATCTACAAAAAGAAAAATAACTATTTCTGAAGGTTTCTTGGTAGGCCTATATAAAGCCTCTTTATGTGAATGAATAGCTTGTGTTTCTTTTATCAATAATTAAACGTTAAAGAAATAGCAAACCGGTAGCCTAATACTATTTGCATGTACAGAGCTAATTAAGATACCATAAACCTTTAACTATCAACAAACTTGCTCTAATGTTTTTCAATGTAAGTGAAAACATTATTTAAGCTGAAAACATTTAAAGTTGGAGAAATATTAAAGCTGTGTTTGAGTACGACAGGGCACGAAGCCACGGCAGCAAGCGGTACCACAATCGATTATTGTGTCGGTAGAGGTGTGGCTATTATTTACACATCGTATTGCGAAGGTTGTCTCCGGTGGGCGTAGCTGGAAAGAACTCCATAAACGTTTAGTTATCTCCAACTAGCGGCTTGCTTGAACGTGATTGCTCAGTCCCGGACAGAGCTTATAGCAAACTCGCTTGTCATCGTATACT
The DNA here is from genome assembly GCA_946902985.2 of Meconema thalassinum. Taxonomy (NCBI): domain Eukaryota; kingdom Metazoa; phylum Arthropoda; class Insecta; order Orthoptera; family Tettigoniidae; genus Meconema; species Meconema thalassinum. The sequence goes on from OX336388.2 coordinate 614,341,889, forward strand.
CTGCACAATCTTCCCACTATTCTCTGGCTCTCAGGGAACCTCCGAGCATTGCCAACTGTAGACTGTAGACTTGTAAAACGACCCAGAAAAATGATCTTACAGTACCCCTGACTAGCCTATGGCTGAAGTCCATGGCATCAGAATGGGGACACAACAAATAATGACGGTGTCGAGGTTTGATTCTCCCTCATAACTAAACCTCCCAACTCCCCTGACCTCACCCCCTGGTGCCCCCTTCCTTAAGGCAAACCTTCAGGGATATAACAGTATGCATCCTATGACATGAACATTTAATATTGTAGTTTTCAGTTGGTCAACACAAAACCATTAAATTTACTGGAATATGTGAAAAATAACCTGAAATAAATTACATGTGGTTAAGATATGTAGATAGACTATTGTTACGAGTTATTCAAGAAGAGGAAGGAGAAGAAAACTAAGTGATGACATGTTTCGCTCGTCTAGCGAGTATCATCAGATCCAAATATGCAAGTAAGATAGCTCTGCAAAACCAAACTTACAGTGACACACACAGACAGTCTCTGCCCTCCAAAAGTACAAGAACATCCGTCAAAATATTAGTACAGTAGTGTGGTAATTCATCATCATCATCATCAGCAGCAAATTCCAGCTCCAGTCGCCCAGGTGCTGTGAACAAGCCATTGTCCTGTCCATGAATAGTTGGTCCTCATGGGTCCTTCTCCAGTCTAGCCCTTTGTCTTCAAGATCATCCTTGATTTGGTCCAACCATTCCCTCTTTGGTCTTCCTACTGGTCTTTTTCCTGGGATAATCTTGTTGAAATACGCTTCTGGTGTCCTCTCATCTCCCATTCTTTGAAGATGCCCATACCATCCTAATCGTTGCTTCTGCAAATATTTTGTAGCACTGATATCTATGCCAGCCTCTGTCCTGTTTGTTTCGTTCCTTACTTTGTCTCTCCTTGTCCTTTGAAGCATTGTTCTTATAAACTTCATTTCGGATGCCTGAATCCTACTTTCTTCTCTTCTGGATAAATATTAAAGCATTGAGCACCGAAATAAGAAATATTTATTTTAATGTTGCAAACCTTAGAAATGACTATCACATCAACAAAACAGTCTTCCTTCTCCAACTAATCTAGGAAGGTGTCGCGTGTAAGTATTGTACTAAAGCATAGGCTACACCATAACTGTTTATCTGAGCAGACTGTAAACATTCCACAACTTCAGAAAAGTATCAACATCAGATCTTTGAATACATTAGTAGTAGACAAAAGCCTCCGTGGCTAGCTGTGGTACACTTAAGCTGTAGCCTAAGCCCTAATCTACAGTAGAATTGTAAACTAATATGCGGAAATGAACTACAAGTACCTGATTAGTGATTAGGAACTACAACATAAAAACAAGATGTTCAGTAAAGAACATATAGCCAACTTTCTCCTAAATGATGGGTATTGTTATAACTCATTCACCTTTTCAATGAGTATAATTGAATGTTGGTTGTAGTAGCTTGTTGAAATACAACGTGCTATACGGATATTAAAAATGAATATGAGGTGCCCTTTGCTAGTGCTACCTCTGTAAAAAAAAAACATTCAATTCGTTTTCACCGTGTTTGAATTGATACGGGGAATCGATTTGGCCGCCATATGCAAACTATCGTACTAATGAACTTGTAGCTTGGTCAAAGAACGCTTCTCACATAAAGGTATGTTGTTGCAAAATTTGGTAGAGATCATATGATTAGGTTGGTCGTAATTTGATTGAAGCTTTTAACATTTGGGTGGCCACCATTACGTTTTCGTCAAGATGGTGGTGATATAAAACATGACACTGGAGTGCCCTTTGTTAGTGCTACCTCTGAACCAAATTTTGTTCAATTTTGTTTCACCGTGTTTGAATAGATAGGGGGAAGAGATTTGCACACATACATGGCCACCATCCGCAAAGTATTGGGCTAATGACCTTGTAGTTTGGTCGAAAGATTTTTCATTTATAAAGGTATAATGAGGCAAAATTTGGTAGAGATCAGATGATTAGGTTGTTCGTAATTTGATTTAAGCTTTTAACATTTGAGTGGTCGCCATTACGTTTTCGTCAAGATGGCGGCAATATAAAACATGGCACTGAGGTGTCCTTTGCTATTGCTACATCGGTACCAAATTTCGTCTAATGCGGTTTCACCGTATTGCAATTGATAGGAGGAATCGATTTGCACACATACATGGCCGCCATCTGCAAACTATTGTGCTGATGACCTTGTAGTTTAGTCACAAGACGCTCGCCATATAGATATATGTTGTTGCAAAATTTGGTAGAGATCGGATGATTAAGTTAGTCGTAATTTAGTTTAAGCTTTGACATTTGGGTGGCGGCCATTACGTTTCCGTCAAGATGGCGGCGATATGGAACATGGCACTGAGGTGCCCTTTGCTAGTTCTACCTCTGTACCAAATTTCATTCAATTCGGTTTAATCGTGTTCGAAATGATAGGGGAGGGGTGACAGACATTCAGAGTACACACACTCTCTCTCTCTCTCTCTCACACACACACACACACACACACACACAGTCTCACACACAGGCAGACACACATTTTTTGGGCCTGTGTAGATCACATAAGTCTACTTTCATTTTTTGCAAAAATCGAAAGTAGGCTAATATAGTTTGTCTACTACTGGAAATGAAAATCTACAGCCTGATGAAGCGTCCATCTAGCGGCGGGAATATAAACTTTACCGACTGCCGAAGCCAGTCGCACTCCCCTGGGGCAATGATTAAATGAATGACAGGTGAAATGAAATGATAGTGGAGAGTGGGTAGATTATTGGCTGAGGAGTAACCTAACCACCAAGGGAAGATGATAAAGAAAAGGAGGTGGGCTTCGGACTGGAGAGAAAGGAGAGAGAAATAGGAGGAGAGTCCCACAAAAATTATAAATTTAACTTTACATACACTCAAAGACGGTTGCCATTGAAAATCCGTTCCCTGATACCTAAAGTGGGTAAGGACCTGGTCGAAGCTAACGGGAACCGCAACTAGGACTTGGGCGGTTTGCAAGAGAATGGCTTTAGCGTATTCCCTCTCAAGCATGCATATGCCTACTATGGGGAAGGGTGATGGTCTGGCGAGACAAAGAGTAACAGACTTATTGTATGTCTGTTCAAATGAATTCGTTTTTGAATAAGTAATTCGAATGCCAATAATTTGCATCGATTTCGATGTTTCCAGTTTTCGAAGTGGTAGAGTTCCTAAAAAGCGACCAAGTGCTTCCAAGAAGGATAGTGATAAAAGAATTATGCCTTTGGGAATAAATTTGGTAAAAGAACCAATAGTTGCATTTGGAAATGGTTAAGCTTTTATCCAGCAAGGAGCCGACTAAAAGTTTAGGCAAAGAAAAACACTTATCTTTTGGAAAACCAACCATAAGTTTTTTGGAGAGGATCTCCACAAGCAGGAAGCTGGCGTAGCGAGGTGTACTTGCCTTACTGGCCGGTTAGAATTAGCTAATAAAGCTAAGAGAAACTTTACTATGATGACCACTAAGAGTTCTTGCTCAAATGCAACGAGTGGTGAAAGCCCTATCAATAGATTTAATGGCATTAAGTGGGAAAAGTCAGGGAAGACAGGATCTTGCCTAACCGTTGTATTAGAGAAATTATGAGTCAAAAAGGAAAGTTTGAATTTATTTAACAATGCAAAAAAGTCTAATAAATTTGACAAGTATATAGTTTCAATTTTTGTTAACAATTTGTGGTCGCAGACCTCCTAACATTTAAAGTTTGCTCCAGGCAATTAACAATTTTTTAGGTTTCAAACCTTTATATGTACTAAAATCTTCGTAAGATTTAAAAAAGACAAATAAATTGATTAAAGTTAGACATTAAATCGAGTTCAAGATGTGTACTTTAAGAAATTGCCAAGTACCTATCTTAGAAAAAGTTACAACTTCAAAAATAACAAAAAAGAAAGCAGGTAGAATGAAAGAGAAGTTCCTATAACTTCTTATATTTACGCTGAATTACTTTTATAATAGTTATACAAAATAGGGCAGGTCACTTACTGTGAAACCTGAAGAGAAAGTCAAAAGGAAGGATCTAGACTTCCTATGGTTAAATAGGAATCATGAGACAAATAGGGCAAGTTTCCCTTTCGTGAGACCTAGAATAACTCACTCATGAGTTGAAAGAATTGTATTCCCTAATTAGAAGGGAGAAACAATGTAAGTTTGAAACGTGTACTAGACACGTATTTATGCAGAAGTTAATTAATGTTATATAAGAAAAACGGGAGGGCACCTCTATAGAGTGACACCTCATTGAAAAGGACCTAAAGTAACAACTTTATTAATATGGTTTGGTAGTAAAAGGTTAAGGAAAGATCAATTGGGATTGAGGATAAATGTTCATGGCCTTATTTATGGTAATCGGACGATCGCGACGCGGTAGAAATGTTGAAAGATCACTGTTTATCACTATAGTTTGTTGAATGGATGAAACGTTCACTGTAGTAACACAAAAGTTTATGGCAAAGAAAGTTATTGCAATGATGAAAAATAATTAGTTGCACTAGGTAGGCGAAAGTCTATTGCTTGAGAAAGCTGTGAATTACAATTAAATGCACCATAGAACAATCCAACGGTGGAAGAAAATTAGCTATTGAGTATTAATTCAGAAGGAAGATTCCTCATTTTTAAATAGTATTCCCACAAGTGAGTGAAAAATACATGATGGCACGACTTGTAGATAGAGTACAGAATCTGGAAGGTTCCAGAACGATCCTAATAGAAGAATAGGGACAAAGTTAATCCAGCGGTGGAACGAGCTTGATATTTTATAGACAGCGGGTAATAGATAATATCCCACGAGGTGAGAAAATTTCTCATTTAATTAGCTTAAGAAAGCTACTTTCTGTTAAGGTTGGCTTAGACAGACAAAAGCTCAACATGGTAAATCCCGCGAAGGATGATTATTGTCACAAATTATAGTAATCTCACACTGCCTATAAAATTATCCTTAAAAGCATGAAGATATTAAAACGATGAAAATGAGGTTAAAACCTGAAGTCTGTACTTATCTTTGTTGCATGGCGAAGGTGAAGTTCCCTTTGACGATTAAAGTTCCAACATGGCGTGGAATGAAGAAAAATGCCTCTTTAGGTCAGGAGGCTGACTCTAGTTGAGCCTTGACTGACTAAGTCAACTGCCGACGTGCAAGTGAGACCCACTCAGCGAAGCGCAGGGGGACCAAGGAAGGGAAGAGAGTGGGGGTAGGAGACAAAGGAATACATATCAGAATAGACAACTATACAAAAATAAATGTTTTTCTTGATGAATGGTCTTCAAAGAGCTCATAGCAGGCGATACTAGCACAGCCTGGTGGGTGAAAAAGTAGACGAAGTTCTCTTGATCACGGAGATGATAGCTGGCGATGGCAACGAGATCTGGTGGCCAGATTGAAAAGGAAATCCTCTTGCACCGGAAAGAATTGAGGAACTACAAAGATTCGCTGCTAGATGACGCTAGGTGGGTCATGGAAGATATATATCTAGAACAGACTCACAATGATATGAGAACCCTAAACAGCAAAGAGAACATAATAGATCACTGTTGGTGTTTGAGAAAAAAAAGGAAGGAGAGAACGAGAAAAGAGCATTAATAAGAATACTCTATCTTACCGTGTATTCCAAGAATACACCAAGCTGGGAGGGGAAACACCAACAGAGAGCAGGAAAAACAATTAAACATTTAAAGGTAATGAAGCAATTGAAGACAGTGGTCTTGTGATATGACCATTAGTGGTCAAGATTTTGGCCACCCTGACTCTCCCATCCCTTCCAGGATAACACTCGGTCACTCTACCAGAAATCCAGACCCGGGGAGGAGAGACATCCCTAACCAAGACCAAGTCCCCCACTTTAATGTCGGGACTGGAAAGAAACCACTTCTGTCTCCGCTGCAAGGAAGTTAAATATTCCAAGTTCCACCTCTTCCAGAAAGAATTGCGAAGGGCTTCAAGTTTACGCCAAATAATAGGTAAATTAGAATCCCTATAAGAATTGGAAAGGGGAGGAGGGGCAGAAAGAGAAGTGCCTATAAGGAAGTGACCAGGTGTGAGTAGAAGCAGGTCATCAGGGTCATTGGAAAGCGGAGTTAATGGGCGAGATTTAACAACACCTTCAATCAGAACAGAGAGTGAAATAAATTCTTCATAAGTCAGAATGCGATTACCTAAAACCTTTTTTAAATGACGTTTAGTGAGCTTTACGCAGGATTCCCACCTACCACCGTGATGAGGAGCGTAGGGAGGTATAAAACGCCATTTGAAACCCTTTGAGTAGGAAAAATTAGAAATTTGTTCCATGGCGGGAGATGATGTGAGAGCTTTTTTCCACAAGGAAGCTGCGCCTTGAAAAGTGGAAGCGTTATCAGAGAACATCTCCGAAGGAACACCACGCCTAGCAGCGAAGCGAGAGACAGCTGATAAAAAGTAAGAAGTAGAAGCATTCGTTACTAGTTCCAAATGGATTGCGCCAGTAACCATGCAAACAAAGAGAGAGACATAAAGCTTACCATACAATTTGCGTTTGGCTTCAGGGGAATTTCGTGGATATTGGAACGGACCCATATAGTCCACACCAGTTAAAGCGAATGGGCGTATAGGAGAAGAGCGATAGGAGGGCAGATCGCTCATTAATTGAGTGTTGACTTTAGGTTTCGCCTTGAAACAAGGAATGCACTTGTGAATTACAGAGGAAACTTCGTGAATTCCATTTATAATCCAGTACTTTTCCCTTAAGAGGCAAAGCAGAGTGCGTGTACCAACATGCAGATTGCGATAATGAAAGTCACGTATAATTAAGGAAGTTACGTGATGTTTAGAAGGCAAAATAACGGGATGCTTTTTGTCTTCAGACAGCAAAGATTGAGAAAGCCTACCACCTACCCTGAGTAACCTATCGTCATCAAGGAACGGGGCTAAAGCGCAAAGACGACTGGATTTGGGAAGATCCTTTTCAGAAGAAAGTAAAGAAAATTCAGAAGAAAAGGCTTCTTGCTGTGTCAATTGTAAAACCTTAATGGTAGCGAGATTCAATTCATGATTGGTAGGGTGTGGTTTAGGGAGAAGAGGTTGGTCAACCACAAGATATTTCCATCTAAGGAGATAGGCGACAATACGTATTAATTTATGAAAGGAAGAATAGCGGGATAACAAGGGATGAGAAACGTTGGAAACAAGACATGAAGCAGTAGATAGAGATACTTTTGCTTCAGGCAAGTTGGAGTTTGTAGCTGGAGGTTTGGAAGGCCAAGAAGAAGAATCTTCGATTAACCACGAAGGCCCATGCCAGTACAACTGGGAAGCTGCCAATTGAGAGGGTAAACATCCACGAGAGATAATGTCGGCTGGGTTGTCAGCGCTGGGCACATGCCTCCACTGACATCCCGAAGAAAGAGTTTGAATTTTGGAAACCCTGTTTGCAACGAAAATTTTCCAGTGAGAGGGGTTTTTGGCGATCCAAGAAAGGGTGATCATGGAATCGCTCCAGAGATAGATTTGCGAGAATTCGACTTTTAAAACTTCTCGTAATTTCTTAACAAGTTCTGCGGCCATGAGTGCAGCACACAATTCAAGCCTAGGCAAAGTGATAGTTTTAAGAGGAGCCACCTTAGATTTGGCACAAACAAGGTTGGAAACTGAAGATCCATATAATGAACCGCGATAAACCAAATATGCGCAGCAACCATAAGCTTTTTCGGAACTGTCCGTGAACACATGAAGGAAAAAAGATGCATTAGAATGAGCGTTAATTTAATTCCTAGGAATTTCAATAAGGGAAAGATCAAGCAAATTGCTGCGAAAAGAAAGTCATCTGTTAAGAAATGAGAGGGGAACAGTGTCATCCCATTCACATTTGGGCGACCACAGCTCTTGCATGAAGAGTTTGGCTATAACGATAACTGGGGCAAGGAATTGAAGCGGATCAAAAATTTTTGCAATTTCAGAGAGAATTGGTCGTTTCGTGTTAGGGAGCTCTTCAGTGAGCGAAACTTTGTAGATGAGAGTGTCAGTGCTAGTGCACCAATGAACTCCAAGAGTTTTTATGGATTCGGAGTTTCCACAAATTTCAATAGAGGAGAGATCTACGTCTTCAATAGGAAACTGGGCGAGAAACTCAGGGGAGTTGGAATTCCACTTATGAAGTGGGAAACCTCCATTCCGTAGCAATGCCTGAAGTTCTAAGGACACGAGAGAAGCTTCCTCCAGAGTGGGGAAGGACTGCAAATAATCGTCAACATAGAATGACGTGGTTAGCGCTTCAGAAGCTTTGGAATTAAATAAATGACCATCTTGAGAGGCTAACAAGTCTAAGGATCGGATAGCAAGGAAAGCGGAAGGTTTTAAGCCATAAGTAACTGTTTTTAAACGAAATACCTTAATGGGCTTACTGATTTCGTCGCGCCACAAGATTCTTTGGAGATCTCGTTGTTCAGGCTGAATTAAAACTTGACGGTACATCTGTTTTATATCAGCTATAACAGCTATGGGAAATAATCGAAAGTTTAATAGTATAGCTGATAGATCTGACTGAATAGAAGGACCAGAGTAAAGAGTGTCATTAAGGCTGTTGCCATTAACGTCAGGTGATGAACCATTGAAAACAACTCGGATTTTATCCTTTACAAGAGGGTTTTTCCACACGGGATGATGATTTAAGAAAACCGTTTCAGTAGGGGGGTGCAATTCATCATCAGATTTGTTAACAACTTCCATATGATCTAAGCTTTCATACTCATCCATGAAATCAGTGTACTGCTGTTTAACAAGAGGTTCTTTCTTGAATTTGCTCTCAATATCAAAGAGAGCTTTTCGAGCTTTGGGCTGAGAGTTAATAAGTTGAGGGGGATTATGTGATCTTGGCATTTGAACAATGAACCGGCCATCGGAAGAGCGAGTGGTGGTGTTTAGAAAAGTTGCTCACAGAATTCATTTTCTGACGAGGTCACGTTAGGAGGATCAACGCTTTCGAGCCTCCAAAACTGCTCCAGATCAGTATTGGAGAAGTAACATTGCGATGCGGGTTGAGGAGAATAATGGGGAAGTTGACCGGTGACGATCCATCCAAAATTAGTGTCTCTGGCGACCACGTTTGAGGATAACTTGCGAACCTGTTTGCGAAGGCAATTCTAGAAAACATTGGCACTGAAGAGTATGTCAATGGGGTTTTGTATGTTAAACAAAGGATCGGCTAGCCTTAAATGCGAGGGAATGTTTAAACCTGAAATATCCACAGAGTGACTTGGAGTGTCTTCTCCAATGCTATTGAGAATGAGACAATTCAGTTTGAGAAAGTTGTTTCTGTGACAAATATCTCTTATGGTTAGCTTTGAGTATTGTAAAGCTTGCGATTTTGAGCTGTTAATGCCCGATACATTAATAGAAGTGGGGTTTACAGGTAGGCCTAGTTTTCTAATCAAAGAATTAGACACAAAATCATGAGTTGCCGCTGAATCTAGAAGACCGCGTGCACGGACCCAGTTGCCAAAGTTATCCTGAACTTCGATTTGGACAGTTGACAACAATACTTGGGCACTACGAATGGACTTGGTATTTTGAATATACGATGCAGCATTGGAATTATTAGCATTATCACTTTTCGGAGAAGTAGATGCTGTCGATGACCTTGCCTGCTCATGACGATGTAGCAAAGTGTGATGAGCCTTTTCACAATGGTAGCAAAGTTTTGTGGACTTGCAATTAGAGGCCGAATGCGTGGGCGCTAGGCAATTGAAGCAATGTTTGTTTTGAGAAAATAATTTTCTTCTGTCGTTGACTGACAGTTCTTTGAAGGATTTGCATAGATATAAGGCATGGGAATCTTTACAGAGTATACACCTTAATGGTTCATTTAAACTCTCGCGAGGTTCGCTTTGAGTGTTTAAAACGAGAGAGCTAGCAATACGGCGTTCACTAGACCTAGTTGGGTAACCAGTGGTGTTTGGCTTAAATTTAGAGGAGCTGGACCCAGGTTTTTGGGTACTAGACGCTAAGCGTTCGCTTTTAGGTTTGATAGACATTAATTCAAATTTAGAACTCGGAGATGAAGGTTCACTTTGATTAGCTAGAGCGGTTAACTGCTGGCATCTGGCATTTATGAAAGTGACTAAATGCTCGTAAGAGTAGTCGTCTTCTCTAGAAAGTTCAATTTCCCAAGCTTTGAGGGTAGCAGCATCAACTTTAGAAACCACTAAATGTATTAGGAAAGTATCCCAGTGTTCAGTGGGTTGATCTAATTGGGACAGAGCTTTGACGTGAAGTTGTGTAGTGTCAACGAGAGTACGCAAACTAGTGACGTCATTGTGCTGTGACGCAGGTAGGTTGAATAGAGCCTTCATATGGTGGTGAACACGTAACCGTAAATTTCCGTATCTGTCTTTCAATAAGTTAAAGGCAATGGGGTAATTTTCGGCACTTAAAGGTAGTGCTTCAACTAACTGCAAAGCTTGACCTCGGAGGATAGATCTCAAGTAATGAAACTTGTATATGACTTGAATGTCTTCATTGTCATGAACAAGAGAGCAAAATAATTCATAGAAAGAATCCCAAGTAGATTCATCTCCAGAGAAGTGGGGTAAATCAATTTTAGGTAAAATTGGTTTGGGCTTGTGAGTACCATCGCGAAAGGAAGTTTGTGGTTCGTGAAGGGAACCAAGAACAGAAGCGTCCATTTTCTGCTCCTCTTCGAGTTGGCGTATTATTTTGAAAGCAGAACCTATGCCTTCGTAATATTGGTTTTCTACTTCGACTCGATCTTCGGTTTGATTGAGCATACAAGTTTCTATTTCAGTTTGAATGTTGCAATAATTTTCATATGAGCGTTCAAAATCCCTTACACGATGTTTCAACAAGTCTAATTGAGCTTCAGAGGGATCTAGCTCTTTGATGTATTTTCTGAATCGGGTAATGTGTCCTTTATAGGATGCTCGTTTAGAAGTAGGTTTTTCATCCTTATCCTTTTCAGAAGGAGCCATGACAAGGTAAATAGATTAAAGTATAACTCACGAAACTGTGGAACCTTGGAAATGCTGTCAGGCTGGCAGCAGCAAATAAGTAGAAAGAACGGGACACACCCAAGGAGACAGGAGTGACCTCTTTCCCCTTCACAGGCTTTGCACGATGTAGTTATAGCTGAAAGATTCAAAGCAGGTATTAATAATTTGTAAGGTATTGTCGAATAAACTTTAAAAAGGAATAACAAATGGGCTCTCCCGGGTTTAGGCACCAAAATTTTGGGTAGATTATTGGCTGAGGAATAACCTAACCACCAAGGGAAGATGATAAAGAAAAGGAGGTGGGCTTCGGACTGGAGAGAAAGGAGAGAGAAATAGGAGGAGAGTCCCACAAAAATTATAAATTTAACTTTACATACACTCAAAGACGGTTGCCACTGCAAATCCGTTCCCTGATACCTAAAGTGGGTAAGGACCTGGTCGAAGCTAACGGGAACCGCAACTAGGACTTGGGCGGTTTGCAAGAGAATGGCTTTAGCGTATTCCCTCTCAAGCATGCATATGCCTACTATGGGGAAGGGTGATGGTCTGGCGAGACAAAGAGTAACAGACTTATTGTATGTCTGTTCAAATGAATTAGTTTTTGAATAAGTAATTCGAAGAATGCCAATAATTTGCATCGATTTCGATGTTTCCAGTTTTCGAAGTGGTAGAGTTCCTAAAAGCGACCAAGTGCTTCCAAGAAGGATAGTGATAAAAGAATTAACCCTTTGGGAATAAATTTGGTAAATGAACCAATAGTTGCATTTGGAAATGGTTAAGCTTTTATCCAGCAAGGAGCCGACTAAACGTTTAGGCAAGGAAAAACACTTATCTTTTGGAAAACCAACCATAAGTTTTTTGGAGAGGATCTCCACAAGCAGGAAGCTGGCGTAGTGAGCTGTACTTGCCTTACTGGCCAGTTAGAATTAGCTATTAAAGCTAAGAGAAACTTAACTATGATGACTACTAAGAGTTCTTGCTCAAATGCAACGAGTGGTGAAAGCCCTATCAATAGATTTAATGGCATTAAGTGGGAAAAGTCAGGGAAGACAGGATCTTGCCTAACCGTTGTATTAGAGCAATGATGAGTCAAAAAGGAAAGTTTGAATTTATTTAACAATGCAAAAAAGTCTAATAAATTTGACAAGTATGTAGTTTCAATTTTTGTTAACAATTTGGGGTCGCAGACCTCCTAACATTTAAAGTTTGCTCCAGGCAATTAACAATTTTTTAGGTTTCAAACCTTTATATGTACTAAAATCTTCGTAAGATTTAAAAAAGACAAATAAATTGATTAAAGTTAGACATTAAATCGAGTACAAGATGTGTACTTTAAGAAATTGCCAAGTACCTATTTTAAAAAAAGTTACAACTTCAAAAATAACAAAAAAGAAAGCAGGTAGAATGAAAGAGAAGTTCCTATAACTTCTTATATTTACGCTGAATTACTTTTATAATAGTTATACAAAATAGGGCAGGTCAATTACTGTGAAACCTGAAGAGAAAGTCAAAAGGAAGGTTCTAGACTTCCTATGGTTAAATATGAATCATGAGACAAATAGGGCAAGTTTCCCTTTCGTGAGACCTAGAATAACTCACTCATGAGTTGAAAGAATTGTAATCCCTAATTAGAAGGGAGAAACAATGTAAGTTTGAAACGTGTACTAGACACGTATTTATGCAGAAGTTAATTAATGTTATATAAGAAAAAGGGGAGGGCACTTCTATAGAGTGACACCTCATTGAAAAGGACCTAAAGTAACAACTTTATTAATATGGTTTGTTAGTAAAAGGTTAAGGAAAGATCAATTGGGATTGAGGATAAATGTTCATGTCCTTATTTATGGTAATCGGACGATCGCGACGCGGTAGAAATGTTGAAAGAACACTGTTTATCACTATAGTTTGTTGAATGGATGAAAAGTTCACTGTAGTAACACAAAGGTTTATGGCAAAGAAAGTTATTGCAATGATGAAAAATAATTAGTTGCACTAGGTAGGCGAAAGTCTATTGCTTGAGAAAGTTGTGAATTACAATTAAATGCGCCATAGAACATTCCAACGGTGGAAGAAAATTATCTATTGAGTATTAATTCAGAAGGAAGATTCCTCATTTTTTAATAGTATTCCCACAAGTGAGTGAAAAATACATGATGGCACGACTTGTAGATAGAGTACAGAATCTGGAAGGTTCCAAAACGATCCTAATCGAAGAATAGGGACAAAGTTAATCCAGCGGTGGAACGAGCTTGATATTTTATAGACAGCGGATAATAGATAATATCCCACGAGGTGAGAAAATTTCTCATTTAATTAGCTTAAGAAAGCTACTTTCTGTTAAGGTTGGCTTAGACAGACAAAAGCTCAACATGGTAAATCCCGCGAAGGATGATTATTGTCACAAATTATAGTAATCTCACACTGCCTATAAAATTATCCTTAAAAGCATGAAGATATTAAAACGATGAAAATGAGGTTAAAACCTGAAGTCTGTACTTATCTTTGTTGCATGGCGAAGGTGAAGTTCCCTTTGACGATTAAAGTTCCAACATGGCGTGGAATGAAGAAAAAAATGCCTCTTTAGGTCAGGAGGCTGACTCTAGTTGAGCCTTGACTGACTAAGTCAACTGCCGACGTGCAAGTGAGACCCACTCAGCGAAGCGCAGGGGGACCAAGGAAGGGAAGAGAGTGGGGGTAGGAGACAAAGGAATACATATCAGAATAGACAACTATACAAAAATAAATGTTTTTCTTGATGAATGGTCTTCAAAGAGTTCATAGCAGGCGATACTAGCACAGCCTGGTGGGTGAAAAAGTAGACGAAGTTCTCTTGATCACGGAGATGATAGCTGGCGATGGCAACGAGATCTGGTGGCCAGATTGAAAAAGAAGTCCTCTTGCACCGGAAAGAATTGAGGAACTTCAAAGATTTGCTGCTAGATGACGCTAGGTGGGTCATGGAAGATATATATCTAGAACAGACTCACAATGATATGAGAACCCTAAACAGCAAAGAGAACATAGGAGATCACTGTTGGTGTTTGAGAAAAAAAAAGGAAGGAGAGAACGAGAAAAGAGCATTAAAATGAATACTCTATCTTACCGTGTATTCCAAGAATACACCAGAGATTGTTGCTGGAATGAAATTGGAGTACCCGGAGAAAGACCTGTCTATCTCCATTTTGTCCAGCAGAAATCTTACATGGAGTGACCGGGATTTTTACCACGAACCCAGCGGTGAGAGGCCGGCGTGCTGCCTCCTTAGCCACGGAGGCTTTTGTCTACTACTAATGTATTCAAAGATCTGATGTTGATACTTTTCTGAAGTTGTGGAATGTTTACAGTCTGCTCAGATAAACAGTTATGGTGTAGCCTATGCTTTAGTACAATACTTAACACGCGAGAGGTCTCGCCCGCGGCACTTTGCCGCGCTTTTTTGAATTTTCTTAATAATTATGTTGCTATTTGCGGTAGAGTTTTGGGCGCACGTTTTATCTCTCCTAGCACTCTCTCGTGCCTGACCTTGACGATTGTCAGAGTCGTTTGTCCCGTTCCCGAGTGGTTTATGTCTGCCGTGGCAATTTGCCTTCGTATGACCTCTCGTGTAACACATTTTTGCAAAATTCTGCATTTCTATGATAGTATGATTCTAGTGAAAATCGTTGTTTCTTAATTGTTTACATTATTTACCTGAATTGTGAACAAATCTTTCTTTGAATGCACACGTTGAGTCAGTTTGCTCACGCGCAGTGAAAACTCCCGGATAACATGAAATTTTGCAATACATGTGTATTTTTTACGTTGCAACAGTTTATTTACACACTAATTATATTAATACCAGTTATACGGTAGTTACACAGAGTACATTACGTAATTTGTTCAGATCATTTACTGCAGAAGCAAAATAGCAGGTGCTGAAAATATTAAGCGTGAGCAATTTGCCTTCGTGCGACCTGTCGCGTTCTATTGCGGGTTTCCCACCCGTGTTAAATATTGAATGTGTGTAGCTATCATAAAATCATCTGGTAATACTAGTGTAATAAAAATAACGTAGGAATGTAGCAAAACAATAATAAACCTAACTTCGAAATCCCTGGTGACATAGGTTATAGTTAAGAGTCCCGGAGTTTTGGTTTTAACGATATCTGCGAAATATTTTAGCCAACATTATATGGTATCACAACGATATGTTTACCCCAAATAAGCCATTCTTTTTCGATATTGAAGGCGCGAAATAAAGTTGTTTTGCGAAATGTATTATTTTCACCCTAAAATGCTAAATACCAACGAAATGCTGGTAATAAGATTTTTTTAAATGAAAATTAATTCAAATAGTAAAACTATCTGTCGTTTGATAGGAATCTTAATTAGCATATAAATGTTTCATAAGATACGGGATAACGAAGCCTCTTCTCGAGCTTGATTGGTTGAAGTCCTGAAAACATGGAAACAATAGGCCCTACCCTGCTTCTACTTTGGGGACAACACAAGTTTCACAAGTTAGTAAGAAGAGGACCATGATAGTCATGGAGCGTATTTGTTGAAATAGATATTTCATGTGAGTTTTAGTTCTTTGAAAAAAAAAAAAAAAATCTTGAATAAATTGTTATTCCTCCAAATGCTTCTATAGTGCTCTTTATTAAACGAATCCTCGCTCCATACAGTACACATCGTTACTAAGCACACTCACACCTTACTTTTTTTTAATTTCATCGCTATGACTATTTTATTTCACCACTTTGAAGCCCTTTATATTACCATAAATCAGGGCCCCTAGTCATAGTGTTGGAGGTTGAAAGACCTCCGCTGTTTGGTTTGTTGTCCCTTGCTCCTACCAAACAAATATGATACTGTTCTACAAGCGGCTTGACGGACTGTTGCTCCACTTTTAACAGCCCCATTTCCCCATGTTATATCTGTCGGGGTTTCTCAGTTTAAAAAGAGTGATAGTCAGTCTGAAAGACTAGACTTTATATCATTTTAAATCAGGCTGTTCCAAATCCACGAGTTTGAGTATGCGTACACGCGAGTACTCAGCAGTGTTGCTCGGAGCACGGTTGGAGAGAGACTGGGGGTGAGAGCCAATGCGTCACCGCGAAGTGATGGCAGCCCCCCACATCAGAGCTGTATTGCATGTTGCAGGTTTACTCACGGAAGGCGGCGAGTACTCCGCTGCTCACGGACGAGTTGCTCGGCCGGAACAGCCTGTTTTAAATGCTACAAATGCTGAAAAATGCTGGGTGAAAGCCTCATGATCATGCAGCGAACTGCGTGAACTCATACTCCATTAGGTAGTGCAAACCAAGGTCAAAGGACGTAGCAGGCTGGATGACGTCACGCTCACCGGAGCGCGCGGGGAAAGGAGGAAGCTCAAGCGGTACTATGACGTGACACACCTCAGTGCATTCTCGGTACATTTCGTCCCGTCGCCGTAACGTAACGCCAGACCTCAGCGTAACGACGAAGTCGACAAGATCATTTAAAATTATAAAATAGTGATACAGTCTTAAGTCTTAAGTGGGTATCGAGAAGGTAGAGGCCAAGGTGAGCGTTACTCGTCTACAGTAAAACTTCATTTTACTGTATGCCTCCACGGAACAGAGCAATGGGATAGAAATATTGAAGAGACAAGTATGTGGAGACGGTTGAAATTGAATAAAACATTATTTATGATCTGCCTTGTACTTGTTTCGGTGTTTTTGTATACATCATTATCAGCCCGTCATTAAAAATGTATAAAAGTGCATGTATGGAATTGAGAGCTGGGTATAACCAGGATATCTGATACATAAACTAGAGGTAACTTATATGAGAGTAGCAGGAATGATTGTTGGGACAGACGTATGGGAGCAATGGCTGGGAGGTACTCGTAATGAAGAGATAAAGGCTAAATTAGAAATGAACACGCTGGATAAAGCTGTTTGCATTGAACGACTCAGATGGTGGGGTCATGTGAAGAGAATGGGGGAGGAGGGATTACCTAAGAAGTAAGTAAGTTAGGCTGTTTGGGGTAGGAGAAAGTAGAAGTGGATCTAGCAGGTGATGGTTAGATTCAGTGTTTGACGATTTCAAAGTGAGAGGTGTAGAGGCAGCGGAGGCTGTGATGCTGACTGCTAATAGGGGATCATAGAGGCGACTTGTTCGCAAACAGAGGCTTGCAGACTGGACTGGACACTGAAAGGCAAAACAGTCTCAAATAAAAATGTATGTATGTATTACTGTATATATACTGTATGTAGGCCTATGTATGAATGTAATATGTATTACTTTAACAATAACAATTTTCAGATATGTTGATTAAGGCTTTCACGGCCCAGATTACTATTCAAATTCTTCATGTTTTTTGGGCAATTGCCGTTTGAAAATAAAATTAAACACCATACGTTTCGAAGGAACCTTGCCCCCTTTTTCAATGGAATTAAAACAATGTGGCCAAAGAAAGTGTATCAGTGAGATTACAAAAATCTAGAGAAATTCCTCTGTTCGTCAACAGAGAGCAGCCACCATACAGTACTTTATCGCCACATACCGCTCAAGGATAAGGATCTGAATAAATGAAAGTAAATTTGAAAGCACCAACGCTTATTGCAGCTGATTACCTCTATGTACTGCACCAACACTATCGCACTTATACAGAGGCATAATATTTTCATGATGATAACTGTTTTACGGGGCCTAAGAAATCTTCTTGCAATAATTACTCCCTTGGACTCCAATTTATAAGCAGCGCAAGTTGTAACTATTTTCGCAATTCTGGTAGGGGCGACGTGATGCAGCTCGCATTGCCAGCCAACAATTGACTTATTAAATAATCTTACAGTTACACTATACGGACATGAATGGTTCTAGGACCTTAAAACGTAGTTTTCAAGTTCATTTTGTCTGTTGTTCTAAATGTAGGGAATCGAGAGAGTTGTTCAAAATATCAAGTGGATAGTGTTACCCGCAGGGTTTCAAAGGGTAAGTACATTAAGTTTGGTTAAGATCGATGAAACGATGTAGACTTGTGCCAAGGGGCCTAAATGCAGGGAATGGAGTGATCTGTCCAAAATTTCACGTAGACAGTGTTACTCGCAGGTTTCCAAAGGGTAAGAATACTCATTTTGGTTCAGATCGGTAAAACGGTGTAGATTTGTGCCAAAGAGCCTAAATGCAGGGAATGGAGTGGTCTGTCCGAAATGTCATGCAAACAGTGTTACTCGCAGGGTTCCGAAGGGTAAGTATACAAATGTTGGTTCAGATCGGTGTAACGGTGTAGATTTGTATAAATAACAAACAAACCAACATTGAGTTTTTTTCCCTTTTTACAAATGCTAGTTCAACAATCACAATAACACAGGTTATAACATAAATTCCACACACACACCCATGTACACGGGGCAACATGACCACGATGTCTAAGCTCCACAAATGAAATATTAACTGTGCATACGATAGCATAGAGAATACTACAGTCCAATACAATCCTTGATTGTCAATCGGTCAGTTTTCCCATGTGTCCTTTAGCAAATTTTACCGGACTATCATGATACAGAGTAAATCGTTGTTGCCTAGTGACAACCTGTCCATTAATGGTGCGGCGTTGACTATCATGTTGCAGTGTTAGTCGTTGTCGCCTAGCGACAATATGTCCGTCAAGTTATTAGATCGGTGAAACGGTGTAGACTTGTGCAAAAGGGCCTAAATGCGGGGAATGGAGTGCTCTGTCAGAAATTTAACATAGCCTAAACTATTCCTCTTGAATCAGGCTATGACATACAAAAAGAAATTTTCGAATCCGACTGATAGTTCCAGAGATTATCGCGTTTAAACACATAAACACACAAACACACAAACTCTTCAGCTTTATTATATTAGTAGGGCTTGGATTCGAGCATATTTGCATCTTTTTTTTCCAAAATAGTACACATTGAAAGAAGCCTTTCCGTGGTATTTTCACCTCTCTGGGACCAACAGAATTGAAATTTATCGAGCATATAAATGCATAAAACCGCAGTTTTCAGAATAGAAGCATATAAATGCATATTCTTGTGGTTTTCGTCTGAATAGTATGTTTTTCTTCGAATTCTCCCCCGAATTCGGGCCCTGACAATCCTTAAGGTTCGAAAACAGAAATAATTATGGAAAATCCTATCTGGTGCGAATAATAGAACCGCAGGCTTTTAACCTTTTGTGAGGTCGTTCTCGTCATTGAAACTTTTATTGACCGATTTAAGAAAATCATTCAAAACTAAAAACATAGAAAATTTCTTGTTGTACAGACCAATGCAGATCTATTTCATTGACTCACCAAATTCTGAACATTTTGTAAATTAACTTTTAAACTGTATCTTTTATAAGAGCACTTATCTTATATATACTTGTAAAACTTGAATGCGAGTATATTGCAGTGTATCATACATACAATTAGAAAATAAAGATCGTATTTAAAGGTATGTTATTGGTTTTTTCGTTTCACTTTCCATCCTATAGTTTAACGGTGTTTTTCGAGCATATTCTGCATATTGAACAGCATATAATGGGGGTTTCGAGCATATAATGGGTTTTTCGAGCATATAATGGGTTTTTCGAGCATATAATGGTTTTTTCGAGCATATCTATCGAGCATAAAACACATGGTTTTCGAGCATATCTGGAGATTTTATCGAGCACTAGCTGAAGTACCCGTGCTTCGCTACGCGTCATAATTAAATTAAAATGTGAAGGTCACAGGGTTAAAACAGGGGATAGGCGAGGTGCTGCGCAGAGGGAGATTAAGGATGGAACATTTTGTCCCACTACAACGCTCGGCGTTGACCCTGTTTTATAGCACAAATTTAGGTTTTACTCGCTAACCGTTGGAGATACCTTTCGGATAGAAAATTTAATTTTAAACCTCGTATATGCCATCAAACGTTTGCTATTTCTAAGCGTTCTCTTTTTATTTGAAATGGAAATATGAAAGTTTTAAACCAAAGGGTGTAGAGACGTCACTAAAATGGTCGCCATCTTTAAATAGGGCAAAGTATTGAAATCAAAAGAAACCTATATGTTAACCAGGTAAATCAGCTACTTCCATGTAAAATTCATGTAAATCAGACCAGTGGTACTTGCGTGATTGAGTAATACACAGACACACACCATCTCATTTCTTGCCTCGCTTCGCTCGCGTCATAGTCGTGTCATATTGTTATTCAATGAAATGCAGGTTTAACCCCATTACCACCACTTTAGAACCTGAATATCCAACAATCCCTCCTTAGTAGACGTTTTCGACACACAACAAATATATCCCCAAAATATCATTCTTCTAACTTTAATAGTTTGGGTTGGTCGATGAGAGTGAACATCCAAAAATCCTTCCTTAGTGGACGTTTTTCTTCCAGAATTTCACCCCTCCGCATAGGCCCTTAAAATTCCATTTATGAAAAAACGGTCGAACACCTATTTATTTTATTTATTTACTTATATTGTTACGTGCCACCCCCTAGTGGCACTTTTGTTAACTGGATTACGGTGGGGGTACAAAGCACAACACCAATTACAGCTTAAAGAAATAATTAACTTTATTGCGGCCAGAAAATTACACTAGTCAGCAAATACAAGCAATTAGGAGCCTTATTCCAGTTTCCTCAAATCTCTTCCTTATGCGCTCTTGGCCCCTTTCACTTGCAACAGACCACAGAAGTTAATCTGTCCTAATGAGTACGGTGGCCTTGACAGAAACTACCTGTTCCTCTCATTTATGTTCTCCGACCACAATTACTTACGATCACTTGCTGCAGGCTATTTCGCTGTCCACAAGCTGGGAGAAACAATGTCACAGGATTTCGTAACTCGCACAGCACTTCGTCACCACACTTCTGTCGCACAAGATAATCGCTCGCACTAGCTCGTAAAACACAACCACAACTGCTTCACGGGTCACTCTTATATAGCAGGCCGGTGACTCAATAAATGGTTCTAGATCCATCCAGAGTCCACGGCTTCTCGAGGTTTCCACCGCTGGTCCAGTCACGAATCTTCTGGACTATCCCTTTGTCTGTAGTAGCCCTGTTGCATAAGGCGCGCGCAATACAGGAGGCAAGCCACAGCCCAGCCCCTGGGGCAGTTGTGACTCAAGCGGCGAGCGATGACACAAACTCACAGCCGTAACACCACCCCCTTCCTAAAAAGGCTGATCGTCCCGATCAATCATCGGTCCGTCTGTGTCCCTCCGTAGGCTGCCAGGCGATCTCGATGCACGATCTTCATCTTCGCCCTCGGGCTCCGCTGGATCCTGTAGACGACATCGTTGATCCGTTTCACGACTCGGTACGGGCCCTCCCAGGACTTCTGCAGTTTGGGTGACAGGCCTTTCTTCCGTAATGGGTTGAAGAGCCAGACCAGGTCGTCCTCGTGGAATCCGCCGGCATCCGTCTGCTGGTCGTATCGGGTCTTCATTCTGTCGGTCTCGATCCGCAGTTTCCTCCTCGCGAACGCGTGCACGTCCTCCAGTTGGTCGACCAGTTCTTGACAATACTGGCTTACCGGGATCGGATCATTCCCAGGTCGGCCAAAGGCAAGATCGACAGGTAGACGGAGCTCCCTCCCAAACATGGCCCGGGCTGGTGTGCACCCGGTGGCTTCATGCACGGCGGCGCGGTAGGCCAGGAGAAATAGTGGAAGATGTTTGTCCCAATCCCTCTGGTGCTCGCTGACGACTATTCGAAGATGGTTCTCGATGGTGCGATTGAATCGCTCTACCATCCCGTCGGACTGAGGGTGTAGTGGCGTTGCCCTTGTCTTCCGGATTCCCAGCAGCTGGCATAGGTTCTGGAACACCTGCGACTCGAAGTTCCTCCCTTGGTCGGAGTGCAGCTCCAGGGGTACTCCGTACCGGCTGACGAATTCCTTCACCAGGGTCTCTGCAATCGTCGCAGCTTCTTGGTTAGGGAGCGCATACGCCTCCGGCCATTTGGTAAAGTAGTCGCTGACGACTAATATGTAGCGGTTCCCTGCCTCGCTTAACGGGAATGGCCCATCAACATCGATGGCCACTCTCTCCATGGGGCCGCCCACGTTGTAGGGCTTCAGTGGACCCCGTCGTCTTCGTCCTGGGCCCTTGCTGGCTGCGCAATCGTGGCACCTCGCGCAGTGGTTCTCCACGTCTGTTCGGCATCCGATCCAGTAGAACCGCTCTCTCAGCTTCTCCAGGGTCTTCTTTATCCCTAGGTGTCCACCAGATGATCCTCCATGAACTTCCTTCAGGACTTCCTCCGTCATAGCCTTTGGAACGACGACTTGTTCCCGAGATGTCTTCCCGTCGGTGCTCTCCCAGGTACGGCAGATGAGGCCATCCCTTACAATCAGCGAGTCCCACTGTGCCCAGTAGGACTTAAACTTTGGGCTGCAGTCACTCACAATGTTCCACCCGGGTCTGGGGACACAGGCCCTCTTCCATTCGGCTATCAGTCCCAGGTCATCATCTTCCGCTTGCGCCCGCGTGAAAGATTCGCGGCTCCAGCTCCCTTGAAGTTCCACGGTAGTCCTTCGGCACTGTATCCCGGTGTTCTCCTCCCTTCGGGCACAGGAGGTGCAGTTTTCTGGGCACGGTCTTCGTGACAGGGCGTCGGCGTTAGAATGCAGTTGGCCTTTCCTGTGCTGAATCTCAAAGTTATACTGTTGAAGCCTCTCTAACCACCGCGCGAGTTGACCCTCGGGCTGCTTGAAGTTCAGGAGCCACCGCAGGGATGCATGGTCGGTCCTGATGAGAAATTCTTGCCCGTACAGGTACTTGTGGAAGTGTTCAATGGTCTTCACGATGGCGAGCAGCTCCTTCCTGGTGACGCAGTAGTTCCTTTCTGGCTTTGACAAGGCCTTGCTGAAGTAGGCCACTACTCTCTCCTCGCCGTCCACTACCTGCGACAGGATTCCCCCTATGCCAAAGTCGCTGGCATCGGTATCGACGATGAACCTTGTTCCAGGTCTGGGGTAGGCCAGAATAGGCGCGGTGCACAGAGCCTGCTTGAGTTGCTCGAAGGCATTGTGGCATTCTGCTGTCCACGTGAAGAGTTGGTCCTTCTCGGTCAGTCGATGTAAAGGTTTGGCGATGTCGGCGAATCCTCTCACGAAGCGACGATAATAAGTGCAGAGTCCCAGGAAGCTTCGTAGTTGCGACTTGTCCTTCGGAACAGGCCACTCCCTCACAGCTGCGGTCTTCTCTGGGTCGGTGCGCACCCCTTCCTCGGAGACGATATGCCCAAGGTACTGGACCCGCTTCTGGAAGAGCTGACACTTCTTGGGGCTCAACTTCAGCTGGGCAGCCCGTAGCTTCAACAAGATCTCCTTCAGGTTGCTGTAGTGCTCCTCGAAGCTCCTCCCCAGAACGATGACGTCGTCTAGGTATACCAGGCAGGTCTTCCAGTGTAGTCCCCTCAGAATGGACTCCATTAGCCTTTCGAAGGTTGCAGGGGCGTTGCACAGACCGAATGGCATGACGGTGAACTGCCAGAGCCCGCTGCCCACAGAGAACGCCGTTTTCTCGCGGTCCTTAGGGTGGACCTCCACCTGCCAGTAGCCACTCTTCAAATCCAAGGTGGAGAACCATCTTGATCCTGATATGGTGTCCAGCGTGTCGTCGATCCGGGGTAGAGGGTAGCTGTCCTTTTTCGTGACGTCGTTCACCCGCCTGTAGTCCACGCAGAACCTGGTGGAACCGTCCTTCTTCTTCACTAGCACGACCGGAGAACTCCAAGGACTATGTGATGGCTCGATCACCCCTTGCTCCTTCATCTCTTCTACCATCCGGTCGACTTCGGCTTGCTTGGCGAGCGGGACACGTCGGAATGGGGCCCTAATCGGTGCGCTGTCCCCAACGTCGATTCTGTGCTGGACCAAGCTTGTCCTGCCGAAGTCTTTGCTCCCCACGGAGAAGACATCCTGGAATTCGCGTAGCAGGTCCTGAAGTTGGCGTGATTGTTCCTCGTCTAAATGGTCCTGGGATCCTTGGTACAGCTTCTGTAGTTCTTCTGGCAGTGTGCGTCTTCTTCGGTTGTCCGTCTGCAGGTGTCCGCCCGTCGTGTCGGTGATGCGGGCAATCCAGGTAACGGGCTCGCAGACTCCTAGGTTGGTGTCCCGGTGAACCGTAATGTCGTAGTCCTTCAGGTTGGACAGGCGGACGTACGGCCGAGACGTCGTGTTGATGAGGGTCTTGGCAACTAGCAATCCTTTTGTCTGGATGTCCTCATATTTTGGCTCGATGACAGCCACCACTCCCTCAGCAGTTCCGTCGACAATTACGGCAGCGCTGACTTCCGTCCTGGCGGGAACGATGACGTCTTCTCTCAGCCTTACTCGTCGTGCGGTGATGGACTCGTGCGCAGGTTGCAAAGCAAGTTCCTCACCTCCGAAGTGCAGAGTGTTGGTACTCAAGTCCAAGATGATGTTGTTCTGGTCCAGGAAGTCCAGTCCGATGATCACTTCGCTTGATACGTCAGCCACAAGCACTGGATGCTTCACCACCCGTCGACCAATGACGAGCTCCAGTGATGCCTCGCCATGTACCGGTGCGGTCTCTCCGGTCGCGGTTATTAGCTGGAGGTTCCTTTGTGTGGGTTGCACTCTCCACTTCGGGATCACGGTGGGATTGACGATGGTCCTCGACGCTCCCGTGTCGATCAGCATGGGCCAGCTCACCCCGTTGACGACTCCGTCGACCATCAGGCTGCTATTGTCCCTCCGTAACTTCGTCACACGCACTTGGACTGCTGGGGCTTGACGACTGTCACAAGCCAACCTTTGCCCCCCAAGGCTGGCTAATACTCGTTTCCCTGGGCCGCGCGGTTTTCAGACGACTGATTTCCCGTCGGATACCCTCGGCGGCGGCGATCACCGCAGTCCTTGCTCAGGTGGCCTTTCTTACCGCAGGCCCAGCAGGTCGGTAGTCCTCTTCCGGGCCGCTTCTCCGGTTGTCTTCCGGCTGTGTCGTTGCTGGTGGTACCGCGACTATCGAAGAAACGGCTTAGCGCCTCCATTAATTCGTCGGCCAGGGGCTTGGTCACGTTGGTTTTTACTGGTTCGTCGACGTCCACTTGACGCACCCGCGCGTGCATTCTAGATGCCTGTTTTGCCGTCTCGAACTCAAGTGCGTGGCTCAGCGCATCTGCCAGGGTCTTATTGCGCGCAAGACGCAGCGCCTGTTGAGTGTCCGAGTCCCGTAGCCCGTCGGTGAAAGTCTGCGTCGCTATCTGCTCCAGAAAGTCGGCCGGCGCTGTTGGGTAGGCGAGCCTTACGAGGCGTGCGATGTCCATCTCGAACTCCTGCAGGGTTTCCGCGTTCTTCTGTACCCGTGTCCGGAGCTGCATCTGATAGGCCTGCTGAAGATGGCTATCTCCATATCGGGACTCCATATGGGCGATCAGGGAAGCGTAGTCCTGGGATCCAGTCGGGATGGCCTGAAGGACGTTAAGGGCGTCACCTCTCAGCGCTACAATGAGAGCTGTAGCCTTTTCTGTGCTGTTCCAGTTATTTATGGAACAGGCCGCCTCGAACTGACGTAAGTAGGTGCTCCACGGGACCTTTCCGTCGAAGGTTGGGGGCGTCACTCTGCTATGTCCCGTTCCTAATATTCCCGGTGTAACGGTGGGCGGGCGTTGGCGCAGCTCGGCAACTTCCTCTCTTAGAGCGTTGAATTTCTCCTCCACCCCCGTCAGTGGGCGTTGGCGCAGCTCGGCAACTTCCTTTTGTAAGGCGTTGAATTTCTCCTCCACCCCCATCAGCGGGCGTTGGCACAGCTCGGCAACTTCCACTTGTAAGGCGTTGAATTTCTCCTCCACCCCCATCAGCGGTCGTTGGCACAGCTCGGCAACTTCCTTTTGTAAGACGTTGAATTTCTCCTCCACCCCCATCAGCGGGCGTTGGCGCAGCTCGGCAACTTCCACTTGTAAGGCGTCGAACTTCTTTTCCACTGCCGTGACTTCCTCACGCAGACCCAGTTCTAATTTCTTCAGGTCCTGTGTCAACTTATTCTGACCGTCTTCCATCTTCTTCTGGCCGTCCTCTATCCTCTTTAGGTCCTCCGCTAGCTTATTTTGACCGTCTTCCATCTTCTTCTGGCCGTCTTCTAGCTTCTTCTGGCCGTCTTCTAGTTTGGCAGTTAGGTCCTCGGCTAACTTCTTCTGGCCGTCCTCCATCTTGGTTTCCATGCCATTTAACTTTTCAAGCAATGCTGCCAATTTCTCCTCCATTTTAGTTGTTTGTCTTGTAAAGGGCATGCACTCACAGGAAAATTAGAGAAAATGACCTGCTCGGGTTTTGAAACCAGGACCGTCAGGTGTTGTGCTTGAGTTCGTAATCCGGCTTCTGACACCAATTGTTACGTGCCACCCCCTAGTGGCACTTTTGTTAACTGGATTACGGTGGGGGTACAAAGCACAACACCAATTACAGCTTAAAGAAATAATTAACTTTATTGCGGCCAGAAAATTACACTAGTCAGCAAATACAAGCAATTAGGAGCCTTATTCCAGTTTCCTCAAATCTCTTCCTTATGCGCTCTTGGCCCCTTTCACTTGCAACAGACCACAGAAGTTAATCTGTCCTAATGAGTACGGTGGCCTTGACAGAAACTACCTGTTCCTCTCATTTATGTTCTCCGACCACAATTACTTACGATCACTTGCTGCAGGCTATTTCGCTGTCCACAAGCTGGGAGAAACAATGTCACAGGATTTCGTAACTCGCACAGCACTTCGTCACCACACTTCTGTCGCACAAGATAATCGCTCGCACTAGCTCGTAAAACACAACCACAACTGCTTCACGGGTCACTCTTATATAGCAGGCCGGTGACTCAATAAATGGTTCTAGATCCATCCAGAGTCCACGGCTTCTCGAGGTTTCCACCGCTGGTCCAGTCACGAATCTTCTGGACTATCCCTTTGTCTGTAGTAGCCCTGTTGCATAAGGCGCGCGCAATACAGGAGGCAAGCCACAGCCCAGCCCCTGGGGCAGTTGTGACTCAAGCGGCGAGCGATGACACAAACTCACAGCCGTAACAATATTTAAGCTGATTGATTTCCTCCGAGTTTCTAACTCCTCGCCTATGTCGTTTAAGAGATACACGCTCCGTTAGGAATCTTTCAACCCCCACTTTTCATCCCTTTCCCTCATAATATACACTACATCGAAAAACCATTAGACATGTGTCAGCCTATTTTTAATGATTACTATATATGCCAAGTATCACATCCCCAAATGAAACCACTCTTGAGATATTGTTATTCAATGAAATGAACGTTTACCGCCTTAACACCTATTTAGAACCTGAATATTCAAAACTCTTTCCTTAGTGGACGTTTTCGACGTACAACGAACATATCCCCAAAATTTCATGTTTCTAACTTCAATAAGTTTGACTGGGCGATGATGAGTGAGTGAGTCAGTCAGGACATTTTCATTAATTTATGATAATTTCACCCCTCCCCATGAACCCCTTAAATTGGATTCATGAATCAAACGGTCGAACACCTACTTACTTATTTAAAACTGTTTTCCCCCTGAGTTTGATGAGTGAGTAAGAAAGTCAATCATTTAGGACACTTTCTTTCCTGTTTTTTTTTTCCCAGAATTTCACCCCTCTCCAAGGACCCCTTAAATTGTATTTATGAAAAAACGGTCGAACACCAATTTACTTGTATTTTAAGATGTTTTTCCCGCCGAATTTCAAACTTCTCGCCTATGTCCTTTCAGAGATCCACGCTCCGTTAAGAATCCCTCAACCCCCAATTTTCTCCCCTTTCACCTCATAATATACAACACATCGATAAACCCTTAGACATATGTCTGATTATTTTTAATGATTAGTTTATATACCGAATATCACATCCCCAAAGAAACAACTCATGAGATATCGTTATTCAATGAAATGCACGTTTACCCCTTTAACACCTCTTTAAAACCCGAATAAACAAAAATCATTCCTTAGTTGACGTTTTCGGCATACAGCGAACATATTCCCAAAATTTCATGTTTCCAACTTTAATAGTTTTCGCTGGGCGTGATGAGTAAGTGAGTCAGACAGGACATTTTATTTCAATTATTTTTACCAGAATTTCACCCCTCCCCATGGGCCCCTTAAATTGGATTGATGAAAAAACGCTTGAACACCTATTAACTTAATTTTTAAGCTGTCTTTTTCCCCTGAGTTTGATGAGTGAGTGAGTTAGTCAGTCAGTTAGGACACTTTCTCTCCTTTTTCCCCCCAGAATTTCACCCCACCCCATTGGCCCCTTAAATTTATTTATGAAAAAAAAACCGTCGAACACCGATTTACTTACTTTTTAAGCTGATTTTTTTCGCTGAGTTTCAAATTTCTCTCCTATGTCGTTTAAGAGATAGGCCTACACGCTCCGTTAGGAATCCTTCAACCCCCAGTTTTCACCCCTTTCACCTCATAATAATACACCACATCGAAAAACCCTTAGACACTTGTCTGCTTATTTTTAATGATTATTTAATATGCCGAGTATCACATCCACAAATGAAACCACTTGTGAGATATTGTTATTCAATGAAATGCAGGTTTAACCCCCTTAAGACCCCTTTAGAACCTGAATATCCACAAAAAAACTCCCCTAGTTTACGGTTTTGACATACAACGAACATATCCCCGAAATGTCATGTTTCCAACTTCAATATTTTTGGCTGGGCGATGATGAGTGAGTGAATGAGTCAGGACATTTTGTTTCAATTTTTTTCTTCAGAATTTCACCCCTCCCGATGAACCCCTTCAATTTGATTGAAAAAAAATGTCGAAAAGCAATTTACTTACTTTAAAACAGTTTTTTTTTTCACCCGAGTTTGATGAGTGAGTCAGTCAGTCAATCAGTTAGGACACTTTCTTTCCTCCCCCCCCCCCAGAATTTCACCCCTCCCCATGGGCCCCTTAAATTGGATTTATGAAAAAACGGTCAAACACATGTTTACTTATTTTTCATGCTGATTTTTTTCCGCTGAGTTTCAAACTCCTCGCCTATGTCGTTTAAGAGATACACGCTCCGTTAGGAATCCTTCAAGCCCCACTTTTCACCCCTTTCACCTCATAATATACACCAAATCAAAAAACCCTCAGACCCGTGTCTTCTTATTTTTAATGATGAGTTTATATGCCGAGTATCACATCCCCCAATGAAACCAATCGGGAGATATTGCTATTCAATGAAATGCAGGTCTACCCCCTTAACACCCCTTTAGAACCTGAATATGCAAAAATCCTCTCTTAATGGGTATTTGCGTCCCTTGAGGAAGCTGCATACCAAATTTCATTCCAATCCGTTCGGTGGTTTCTGAGATTTCGTGATGAATGAATGATTGAGTGAGTGGTATTTGACAAATATATAGTAGAAGATGGTGTCAAGTCTTTGTTATGCTAAACTCGGTTGACAGTGCTGTGTGAGTAGTTGAGTAACTAACGGGATTTCAAGTAAAGATCCTCATTTTCTATACCGGTAGTGCAGAGCGCAAATGGCATCCAGTCGACCGTGTCTTGACTTGAGCTATGTTGCCATGGAAACTATCTGCATTGCCATTCCTTCATGAGTATATTAGGTAGATTTCATTAGAAAGCTAACTATTGCAATGGGTACCATGTTTCGACTTCCGGAAAATTTCGACATATCTTCGCGTTTCACATCCCCCAGACCCCAAAACCACCGTCAGTTCAAAAGTTTATATATAATTTATGTATATATGTATCTATCTATCTATATATATATATCAGTTTCTTGTGGACACGATAACTGCCGTAATTTTGCACCAATCACTTTGAATTTTTTACATAACATGTATCCCTATAAAATCTCGTTCAAGTTCGTTAATGGGCAAAATCGGTCGAAGGGGGTGAAAATGGGGGGCTTTTTTCGAAAAAGTGAAATTTCGCTATAACTCTCTTAATACGTGAAATATCGAATCCATTCAAAGTTCATAATATGTGTCGGATAAGTACCAAAAATTTATGTGAAATAAGGTTTTTGATAGCACCAACCATTGACCAAAGGGGTGGAAAAAAGTGGGTTTTTCGGGAAACATTAATCATATCTCTCTTAATAGGCACAATATCAAAACCGTACAAAATGGACAATATTCCTCCAATAATTACCTAAAACTTTTGTCTGAAAGAATTTTCGATATGACCCACCATTACGCCACGGAGTGAGCAAAATGATTTAAATTATAAGAAAATTCCAAGTGCCAAGAGTGGTTGCCATGACAACTTTACTTTTAATTGATACGGGTTGAGCCATCAGCAGTTGCTATGACAACGCCACTGCACGAGATCACATTCTGTTTTCATATGTCTGTGGGAAGCGACTTCGGTATCGGAACTGGTAGCATGCTGAACTTCTATGCCTAAGGTCGCGGGTTCAAACCCGGCTGAAGTCGTCGGATTTACTAAGAGCGCCAAAAAACCCTGAGTATGCTTTCCTTCGGAGGGGAAGTTCCAACGTTCGTTGCGAGTTGATGGTTCCGGTGGCATCTAGTGGCCAAGTTCACAGCTAGGTGTCGTTGATGGTAGTATTTTAAATTATGTAGTCTATTTTCGGTAGATTTCATCAGAAAGCTAACTATTGCAATGGGTGCCATGTTTCTACTTCCGGAAAATATCGACATATCTTCGCGTTTCACATCCCCCAGACCCCAAACCACCGTCAGTTCAAAAGTTTATATATATGTGTGTGTATATATATGCATATATATCAGTTTCTTGTGGACACGATAACTGCCGTAATTTTGCACCAATCACTTTAATGTTTTACATAATATGTAACCCCTTAAAAAATCGGTTGAGTTCGTTAATGGGCAAAATCGGTTAAAAGGGGGGAAAATGGGGGGGGGGGCTTTTTTTTTCGAAAAAGTGAAATGTCGCTATAACTCTCTTAATACGTGAAATATCGAATCAATTCAAAGTTCATAATATTTGTGGGATAAGTGCCAAAAATTTATGTCAAATAGGTTTTTTGATAGCACTGTAACAGTCCGAATACTTCCCCTTAATTTATATGTTTTATAAGCAGCAAAATTTATTATTATTATTATTATTATTATTATTATTATTATTATGTATATTTTAATTATCATATCGATTCTAGATTTAGTCCATAATTTCTTTATATATATGGAAGGGGTTTAATTATTGTTTGGCGGAAGTTATAAAATGGAGATTTTAGTTAGATTCGTTATAGGTTATATTTTGTACAAGACTTGATTGGGAAATATGTCGTTCAACGTGTCGTCAGTTTCGCCACGGGTAGTCCGCCAAAAATAGACTTGACTTTCGAGATATATGTCCAAACAGTCCGGGGACGCGAGGCTTCTAGACAAAGCAAGTTGGTCAGTTAGCGCTGACGTCACGAATTCTCGGAAGAACATCGCATCAGGACGCTGATTTAAAATTACTTCAGAAGCAACCCCACGTGGTTAACCCAACTAATGAAGAGGCATGATCAGAACTTAGGGATCTGGAGTGGGGAGCTACGTCATCAGGATACCTAATTGATTGGTCGAGAAATACTGCAGAGTGGGGAAGTTCTTCTTCCATAAAAACCAATGGTCATCTACTCTCAAGCCCCAATCTTCTCAGATTTTCTGAATCTTCACGTCTATCAGACATCTTCGCTGCGAGATCGCAACTTATCAGTTCAAGAAGTTTTAAAATTAATACTACTGACGTGAATATGATCGTGTCCTTGATCATATTCACAAAAGTGAATTTTGGAGCAAAGCCATTCACATATGTCAGTCGGGAGACGGGACAAATTGGTTCCCTGCCCGTATCAAGATAAGGATCTATACAATATTGAGGCAGAACCAAACAACATCCGCCAGCAAGATCAGAGGGAAAACCAGACTACCACTATGAAGAAGACGGCCGTGAGTTCCTTTACTAAATCCAATCAAGTCTCTGTAATTCTGTTTATGGCAAATTAGAATCCAGCTTTTGTTTAAATTTAATTCATATTCCATTTTGTAACTCTCGCCAATTTAATATAACTTCCAGATTTTTTAAAAATTCATTTGTTTCTCTTTTTACGTCTTTTGCTGCTTTAAATTTTGATCAATTAAATTTTGTTCTTAAGTAATGGTAGGACTTTCATTTCCAGTAGCTAGCTTTAGACATAATGCATACCTTCTCCCAGTAGCGATAAGACAATTGGTTAATGGCTCAGCTATACCACGGCTTGAGAGAAAGACGTTTCGAGTGCTCTATCACTATTTTAATTAAATACATTGGCACATCTAAAGTAAGTGTTAGATGACCTGGCGCCCACACGAGCTGATTATAATCATTGCTAATGAACAGGTAAGAGGTAAGTATGCTATTGGTGGTGTGAGTAAAGCGGTGCTTGTTCTTGTTGCGATTCTTCTACTGTACTCCAGGAGAACGCAATATTGGAGCCCCGCCAGGAACGTAACCTTTGGTCACTTAGAAGGACCGGGAACGTTACATTTGTGCGCTCAACGTGGAGCGAAAACGTTACATTTGGACGCACAACTGTGGAGTTTCTTATATATGTATATTTTCGTGCAAGGTTAGTAACAAAACGTTACATTTGGCGCCACAAGCGTAGGCCCGAAAACCAATTGTTTGTCGTGAAGGGAAAAGGATATATTTCAGTGCAAGTATTTTTGGGGGTGATAATAAGTTTTTTTGTGTGTGTCGGTATGGCGGATAAAGATAAGATGAAGCTGCGAAGTGGTATAGAGGTGACGGGAGATGGTGAAGAGAATGGTGGTAGCGTGAATCTGGAGATGGAGATAGACGAAGCTAGGAATTTAGCGGAGGTAAATTCTAATGCGACTAGTGTAGAGGGTAGTTCATCGGAGATGTCAGCACAGGATAGCATTTTGAGTATATTAGTTCAAATGAGACAGGAAAATAATAATAAATTTGAGCAACTAAATAAAGAATTAAAACATGAAATGGAAAGTAATAATCAAAAATTAAAACATGAAATGGAAAGTAATAATCAAAAATTAAATAAAGAATTAAAACAGGAGATGGAAAATAATAGTCAGAAGTTAAATAAAGAATTAAAACAGGAGATGGCGAAAATAGATCAGGGTCTAAAGCATAATAATCAAAAATTAGATGATGTGATTAAGGCTAATGAAAGGTTGAGTGAGAAATATGAGAAACTCAAGGAGAGTGTAGATCAAACAAAAGATGAAATTAGAAGTGAATTTAAAACTCAAATGGAGGAGAACTTTGTTAAAGTCATTTCAGAGGTGGATAGTAAACTAGATAAGGTACAGGAGAAGCTAGAAAATAGTCTCACTACTCAGGGAGAGAGCATGAAAATACTGGTTCAAGTTGAAAATAAACAGATTAAAGATCAATTAGAAAGTGATATCGCTAAAGTACAGTCTGAGCTGGGAGATAAAGTAGAACAATGTAGTAGGAATAATGTGGAGAGTATTCACGAAGTACAGGAAAAGCAGAGTGTTTTAAGGAGAGAATTAGATCAAAGAGAAAAGGTGTTGAAGGAAAGAGTAGAAAAGGCTGAACAACAGGCAGGTAGACAGATAGCAGATCTAGAGTTAAAATTAAAGTCACGGATGAGGCAGGAAGGAAATGTTAGTAGAGTAGGATGTTCGAGTGGTAGTCACATTAGGGAGGCAGACTTACCTAAATTTAGCAATAAGCAAGGTTGCCCGATGGAATTTATGGAAGTAGTGGAAAGTAGATACAAAGATAGGTTAGATGACCAAGTAATTGAATGGAGTAATGTAGTAGATATTTTAGATCAGGCTTTTGTTGGAGAGACCCGAGGATGGTTTGCAGTCTATAAGAATGGATTTGAAGATTTTAGAGATTTTAAAAATAAATTCGGTATCAAGTACTGGAATGAGGAAATTCAAGGTCAGAAACGAGAAGGTATGGTGTTTGGTAAATACAATCCTAAGAACAACAGTTCTATGACGGAGTATTTCCTGAATCAGGTGCTCACGTGTAAGTATTTAGACGGGATGGCTCAGGAAAGCGACATGGTAAGGTTGTTACTGAGACATTTTCCATATCGGGTGAAAGAGGCCGCCTGTATTCAGAAGATAGGTACAGTAACAGAAATGGAGAAATTGTTAAGTAGTTTCGATGTGTTAGGAAGCAATGGTGAACAGCCGCCAAGTCAGTATGTCAATAGAGGTGTGCAAGAACAGAGAGGACAAAATTATAATCAGAACAATAGGGGAAATAATCAGAGCTATTCTAATAATCAGAATTATCATAATAATCAGAATTATAATCAGAACAATAGAGGCAATAATAATAATTATTATTCCGGTAATAATAATCAAAATAACTATCAAGGCAGAGGTAATTACCAGAACAGAGAGAACCAGAGAGGTAACGTAGGTAATCAGAACCAAGGGAGCAATAACCGAGGCTCTTACCAGAACAGAGAGAACCAGAGGGTTAGCGGAGGTCAGAATCAGGCCAGTCCTAGGGAGGACATACAGGTTATCCAGGCAAGTAATCAAGTGCCCAGTCAGCAGTCGGTAAATGAACCTAATGGTGCCGGAGCTTTAAACTAGATCGAGACTGTAATGCGAGGTCAGATTTCCAGTCGTTGATATTCCCAGCCAATACTCTATTTAGTGGTTATGACCTAAATGTAAGAGATGATCCCTTGTGCGATTATGATGAAAAGGTGACAAAACCTAGTGATATTGAAAATTTAAATTCCATCATTAGCATAAATGTGTTGAGGGCGCGTATAGATACGCTTATAGATACAGGGTGTGTCAAGAGTTGCATTAGCTTGTCATTTTATAATAGGATGAGAGACGAAGGTGTAATATTTCAAGAAATCCCTATCAAATCAACTTTTGTAATAACAGCTGTAGGTAAAAAGTCTCATGTCATTTCTAAGCAGGTTCTGGTGGAAATTTGTATTAATAATGTAATAGGTATGCAGGTATGTTTGGTGATCCCAAACCTTGTGTTTTCCTTGATATTGGGTACTGATTGGTTGTCTGCTAATCAGGTTCAGGTGTGTTACGATGAGAGGTGTATTAGAATGAAATGGGGGAAGAAAGCTGTGATTATTGCATTTAATGAGCCAGGTAAGAGTGTTTATTCTCAAAGAGTGTGCGTTATTAAAGTGATTTTGTCAGGTGACAATAAGGTGGGAAGTAGTGACGATGGTTTTAATTTTATTGGCAGTTTGCTGACTAATGACAATCTAGAGGATGCATTATGTCAGGCTGTGGAAGAAAGTTCTTTAGGCATTGATCAGAGGGATCAATTATTGGATGTTTTAGTAAGGAATAGTAGAGTTTTTGAGAATCGGATTGGCGAGGCCAATTGCTACACACACTCATTAAATGTAATTGATCGCAAAGTCTTTGTAGGTAATAGATACCCTATCCCATTTAAATACCAAGAGGCAGTACAACTGCAGATTGACGACATGTTAAGAGATAAAATCATCGAACCATCCTTAAGCCCATATGCTAACTCCCTAAGTACCGTACCTAAAGATGAGTACACCCTTTAAGAAAATACGTGGAATGAGTCAGGTAAGGACTCGTGTGTAACGGAACAACATGTGTCAATGCCCTGGTATACAATTAGTAGTTTTAAAGAGATAGGTAACTAAGTTTACAAGAGGCATATCCGACTGTTGACACATATACTGGAATGAGTGAGTTATCTGAATCAGATAAGCGAAGGGTGACCTAGTACCTTATATTTTGGAATTAATGGGGTAACTTGCACTCAAATATTATGCCTATGTATAAAACTATGCTTTCTTGTTTTATGTGATGTAGGTAAAATTTTGTAAATTCATTACAGAGTACTTGCGAGGAATCAAGTATGCAGGATTATCACATGCGTGTGATGTGTCGTGTGATGAATTAGTGAAGGCAATATTTATTATAATTATTCTGGAGACAAGAAAAATAACGATTTGAATTAAAACGATACAAGTCTCTCAGAATATCAGCCTAACAAACGAGTGTTAGTATGAATGAAATCATACATATCAGGAAGAAAGAAAGGAACATTGACGCTTTAAAGCAACAACAAAGTATTCATTGTTGTAAATATTGAAGGGTATATATATGTATATTTTAATGTTGAAGGGTATAATTTTGTATGATGCTGTTAATTGTTAGGTTAAATGTGTATATAATTTGTTCGCCCAAATCTAAGATTGGACAAAAAAATTCTAAGGGCGATGTAACAGTCCGAATACTTCCCCTTAATTTATATGTTTTATAAGCAGCAAAATTTATTATTATTATTATTATTATTATTATTATTATGTATATTTTAATTATCATATCGATTCTAGATTTAGTCCATAATTTCTTTATATATATGGAAGGGGTTTAATTATTGTTTGGCGGAAGTTATAAAATGGAGATTTTAGTTAGATTCGTTATAGGTTATATTTTGTACAAGACTTGATTGGGAAATATGTCGTTCAACGTGTCGTCAGTTTCGCCACGGGTAGTCCGCCAAAAATAGACTTGACTTTCGAGATATATGTCCAAACAGTCCGGGGACGCGAGGCTTCTAGACAAAGCAAGTTGGTCAGTTAGCGCTGACGTCACGAATTCTCGGAAGAACATCGCATCAGGACGCTGATTTAAAATTACTTCAGAAGCAACCCCACGTGGTTAACCCAACTAATGAAGAGGCATGATCAGAACTTAGGGATCTGGAGTGGGGAGCTACGTCATCAGGATACCTAATTGATTGGTCGAGAAATACTGCAGAGTGGGGAAGTTCTTCTTCCATAAAAACCAATGGTCATCTACTCTCAAGCCCCAATCTTCTCAGATTTTCTGAATCTTCACGTCTATCAGACATCTTCGCTGCGAGATCGCAACTTATCAGTTCAAGAAGTTTTAAAATTAATACTACTGACGTGAATATGATCGTGTCCTTGATCATATTCACAAAAGTGAATTTTGGAGCAAAGCCATTCACATATGTCAGTCGGGAGACGGGACAAATTGGTTCCCTGCCCGTATCAAGATAAGGATCTATACAATATTGAGGCAGAACCAAACAACATCCGCCAGCAAGATCAGAGGGAAAACCAGACTACCACTATGAAGAAGACGGCCGTGAGTTCCTTTACTAAATCCAATCAAGTCTCTGTAATTCTGTTTATGGCAAATTAGAATCCAGCTTTTGTTTAAATTTAATTCATATTCCATTTTGTAACTCTCGCCAATTTAATATAACTTCCAGATTTTTTAAAAATTCATTTGTTTCTCTTTTTACGTCTTTTGCTGCTTTAAATTTTGATCAATTAAATTTTGTTCTTAAGTAATGGTAGGACTTTCATTTCCAGTAGCTAGCTTTAGACATAATGCATACCTTCTCCCAGTAGCGATAAGACAATTGGTTAATGGCTCAGCTATACCACGGCTTGAGAGAAAGACGTTTCGAGTGCTCTATCACTATTTTAATTAAATACATTGGCACATCTAAAGTAAGTGTTAGATGACCTGGCGCCCACACGAGCTGATTATAATCATTGCTAATGAACAGGTAAGAGGTAAGTATGCTATTGGTGGTGTGAGTAAAGCGGTGCTTGTTCTTGTTGCGATTCTTCTACTGTACTCCAGGAGAACGCAATATTGGAGCCCCGCCAGGAACGTAACCTTTGGTCACTTAGAAGGACCGGGAACGTTACATTTGTGCGCTCAACGTGGAGCGAAAACGTTACATTTGGACGCACAACTGTGGAGTTTCTTATATATGTATATTTTCGTGCAAGGTTAGTAACAAAACGTTACAGCACCAACCATTGACCAAAGGGGTGGAAAAAAGTGTTTTTTTCGGGAAACATTAATCATATCTCTCTTAATAGGCACAATATCAAACCCGTACATAATGGAAAATATTCCCCTAATAATTACCTAAAACTTTGTCTGAAAAATTTTTTGATCTGACCTACCATTACGCCAAGGGAAGAGAAAAATTATTTCGGAATTAAAGAACATGCCAAGTGCCATCAGAGGTTACCGTGACAACGCTTCTAAATTGATGAGGGATGAGCTATCAGAGGTTGCCAAGACAACGCCATTGCACGAGATCACATTCATTTTTCCATCTGACTGTGGGAAGCGGCTAACTGGTAGCATGCTGAACTTATATGCCCAAGGTCGCTGGTTCAAAGCCGGCCAAAGTCGTCGGATTTTCTAAGAGCGCTAAAAAACCCTCAGCATGCTTTCCTTTGGAGGAGAAGTTCCAACGTTCGTTGCAAGTTGCTGGTTGCGGTGGCATCTAGTAGCCAAGTTCACAGCTAGGTGTCGTTCACGTGAGGATATGGTACAAAATTAGGAACTACTACTTAAAATTGACCGTCTGCAGACCTTACCTGAATTACAGACTAAAACAGTCATCACAATTAACACCGTTTATCAGATTCTACACACCCGGGGTTACATGACCACGTTGTCGCAGCTCCTAAACTGAGGAACCAACAAAAATCTCTGCGGGAGATAAAATTTTGCGAGAAGAAGTAACAGACTGTCTGATAGTTACACATCAGTTCCAAACCTTGCATAAGGACAGTGTGATCAGAAGTATAAAAATGAACCCCGAATGACAAGAAGGTTACCATCCCCATAAGACAATAAAATGATAAAAATATGCATACAAAAACGAAAAAAAGTTGATTTTGAACCTCCAAATGTAAAATACTTTCTTGCAATCAATGAGGTCTGATCCTCCTACGAAAACCTGCATATTTTGCCTATTATAGCCAATCCCCTAGTTTGCCCGGTGAAATCTACCTCCGCCTTCCGGCGTGCCGAGAGGATTTTTTTTTATGATTTGATTAGCCTGTGCTTGAGTGCAAAAGGGCCGAAATCAGAAGAATGAGAAAGACTATCGAAAATTCATGTAGCCAGCGGTTCGTTCTGGGTCCTAAACTATGTGTATGCAAAATTTGGTTGAGATTGCAGGAACGGTGTAGATTTGTATACGGAACAGACCCACATACATACATACATTCATACATACATACATACATACATACAGACTTTCACTTTTATATATAAGATATCGATCCGAGCCCTATATATTAGTATAGATAACGCATCGTGTTCCATCCGCCACGCGGACCCGATGAGATTCCGTTTTATAGAGAAGGACCTTACTGTATATTTGCCTTTTTTATGGATAGTGTGACATGTGTGTTTATTTTCTTACCAGCCCTGACAACTCACAAGGTGCCCTTGTGAACTGTAAGATTGTGGATAATGTCAAAATGCACATAAACAACATACAGTATATCTTGTTTCGAGGTCACTGGAAAAGATGTAGACTGAGGTGAACATAGTTCAATGAGAAACCAATGGCCGGATACTGTGATCATATGTACAATTTAGTTTGCAACTCACTGGTAACGAGCAAACAAACAACGTGTAGTTTAACAGACTGTAACGAAACTGCAATGAATTACGGTATTTTCAATCGCAGACTAAGCAGAGATTGTTATCACTCAAAACCATGCGTGTTAATTTACACACTGCGATTGCAAGGAGGAACTAAAAGTCTGGATATTCCCAGCACTTACAGCGGCTATCCTGAGTGAAGTTTCATCACAGGCTTCGGTGGCGTAGTTGGCAGCATGCTGAACTGCTGTGCCCAAGATAGCGGGTTCAAACCCGGCCGAAGTCGTCGGATCTTTTAAGAGCGTTAAAATCATTCAGTATGCCTTCCTTAGGAGGGGAAGTAAAGCCGGCGGTCCCATGTCATATATTTATGGCATGTAAAAGATCCTTCCACAGACTAAACTTGTGTGGAGCTAAATTTCTAGGTTAGATTTCGTTGGAACGCTCTATTTAAGTTCCAACGTTCACCACTAGGTATCATTGACATCCGGTAGCGAAAGTTGGAACTACTTGAAATTGAACGGAACTTGTAGCTCACCCTAGTGGTGTCCGCTTGCAGCAGCTACAGCCTCTGTCCTCGGACACTTCCGGCACTAAAAGCCATAGCCTACGATAAATTAATAATAAATCTTGTGCCCGTTTAGACCGGAGTCCGCACGACCACATATGCATTTTACCAATAATCAGTCAGCACGAGAATCAAAATATCCCGGGGCGCCAGATGGGTTAAAGCTAATCGCAAAAACGACATCAAATTAAGAAAATGCTTTACTGATTTTTGGCTCAATGCAACAATAAGGATAGAAGGAGATTTAATTGGGTATGACACATCTGGTAAAATTATCTCAGTTTATTTTGAAGTTAAAATCTGACTGCAAGGATGCTCAAAGTAGCATCACCCACGTGTGGCGATCCACACTCTTATTTACACACAATATACAGAAATTTTCCAAACACATTTGACAATCTTTTTGGAAACACAAGTCCGATTAATAGTCCTGTGGACTGTGTTCCAAAATTATTAATATTTAATTCCAGTTCAAAGTTAATTGTCTATACTGGAAATATCGTAGATCACTGTTTAAATATTTACATAAATATTAACACTCGTAGAATAAATGTTCATAGAATTTTTAAACTTTCACTTATTTTTCCAGTTTCAAAAATATATCGTCGAAAAATATTATCATCATCGAAGCAACATAAATTATTTACACATATTAATAACATCTGAAAAGTATTTGACCTTGAGCATAGCATCGAAGAACTGTGCGAAGCACAACAACAATTAATTGTTCTTCTGACATTTAACATTCGAGAAGTGACTCGATTATGAACTTCAAGTTTCTAACAAAATATATGATTTCTGAATCATCAACTTGATCAATAAATGGTTGAACCATTCAACTATTAGATTTTCCACTTGGAATCATTATTATAAAAATATTGATATTTATGGCCATTCTTAGCAACTTTCACAACTTGCATTCTTCGACAGAATGCGGAAATTAGAATTGTAGTTTCATAATAAATTCATTTAGTTCATGGCACTAGGATTGAAAATATCCTTCAAATTATTCGTGGTTAAAGAATTATTTTTAATTGGCAGTGGCCCATTCTATTATCTGTGTAAGAACACAATATTACTACAACAACAACGGCAAAGGTCTTCCTCTGAAGAAGAGTAAACTACTATCATGACAAATCCGGGTTCTAGCAAAATCAAAGTCTAAATGGAATTCGTAAACAAGGTTGAAATAAGAACTGATGGTTTCAAGAAATAACCTTCGGGTCATTCATCCGACGAAATGTGTATTTCCAATACTCCTACTATAAACCTGAGCCATCGAACCTGCTATTTGATTGATGCTCGAAACAACCTCCTCATTCCTGCGACTTAAACATGCGCACCTGGGAATGGCATTTCAACTACTCCACACACATAAATTTTCTTCCCAAAATTTATACAATAAATCAAGCCTCTGCTTGTTATCAACACTGGAAGATTAATAAACTTACAAGTTTAATTTATTTTACCATTCAGTTCAACCCGTGACTTTACCATACTTATGAAAATCTTCATTTCACTTTCGAGTGTATTTACGTCATGATTTTATATAAATACAACAATATCCTATTTGATACAAATATCATTTGCTTCCCGTTTCATGCCTCTCCGTGTTATCTGAAAAATATACTTTGCTCAATGCAAATATCAACTGTTCAACCAGAACTGACATGTTGGTTGAATGCGGGCTTGCGCTAACCACTCTCCTTCGGAAAATCTCCTGTTCCAGACTAGAAATGTTTAAACTACTTCATAGGCTCTCTCTCAATACATATGATTATTAGAAAATATAATATCCAAGAATTATTTAGAAAAATTATAAAAATTATTATTATTTGTTATATTATTTTAAATATGTTTAATTATCATCTCATTATGTGAGAATCCACATGTTCGAACCTTCGAATATGGAAAAAAATATACATTCCTCAACAAAAATAAATTTAACTTTTACAGTTACATCGGCTGTTTTCCGTGATTTCCCAAAAATATGAAATATTCAAATAAATGCTCGAAATGCTCGGTCATCGATCCTAAACTGTTCTGAGGGTTTAAAATACTCAGAATAACTCTAATAAGTCTTGCGTAAATCATTGCAAGATTTAAATACGACGAAAAAAATGTGTTGGTCACCTGCAGAAAAAAAAATAGTTTGTTCCAATTAGCTAGGCATTATATAATTCAAATGTGGCTTACATTTCTTGATGGTCTTGAAGCGTAGTAAACCTGGTCTGTACCAGATTTATCCATAGACATGCCCTATCGGACAAGCACGTATAATCCTTGTATCCGCCGCCATCATATACCCACAATTCGTCTAGTCAGACATAGTGGTAGTATCTTTTGACGTTTGAATTAACTGTTGTTCCATTTTAATATGGGCTTCTATCAAAGCCATAACAGTTTGTTTAAATAGGGTCAGATCTAAGTGATCTCTTCTTAGATATGTCAGTTGTAACATAACTCACTGTAATCTTATCAGTACAAGAAAAACACTGACAGTCTAAGCAATTAACGGCTGTTCTGAAGATCGTTCCCTGGGCATGGTTTATTATATCACCATCTACCATGCGCTAAGCAACGTGTAGTTTCCCTTGCGTAGACTAATGAACGCCACCGTTATAGACTAGTCTTCAGTGTACTGACAGATCGAAGTGGTTAACTAGTTACAAAAAATGAAAACTGACTGAATGGATTTAAACATCCAAGTATTAAGTTATTACTGGACTGTGACAAAATATTAATTTCTAGACAAAGTCTAGCATATGTCCTTGTAGAAATATAAATATTTCCACCAATGTCTGTAGAAAAATCAATCACCTCAGTGATTCTCCTTGCCGTAAACTTACTAAGTTCCAACTCGTAGCGCAGCACTTTTCGTGACTATCACGACTTTGAAAAGAACTTCTGCGTAGATCCGGCAACCATGTGCCTTGGCTCAGCGTCGCAGCAACTTGCTCGCCAAGTGCTTGTGTTAGAATGAGCTGACCATGCTTCGGCCAGCTGGCTTTTATTCAAAACTGTCAGGGTCACGCGTCATCACCTGATATCTAGAAATCCTCATATCTCTTGAATCCCTGGTCCGATTTACTTGATACTAATTGCATTCTCTTTCTTTTGGCCGTGCCAGTAATCTGATCCCAGTCTCAAGTCTCTACTCCATAGTTAACTATTTAATCAATAAATAGCCTCGACCTCTGCTATTACTCGCTACGTCACTTGACATCCAAGTATCGGTAAATTATTTCCAAATGCTTCGAGAAGCAATGTAGCGCGAAATTCAAATATCTGAACTTTCAAAAGCGGCTACAGCCTTTCCCTTGATATCTAGGTGTCTGAAACTTGGAATACCCATTCCTAGAGTTGGGCACAATCTGGCACTTTGTCCAGCAAATGACAGGATACACCTAATTTTAAGTCTCAGGCTACCTTCTTCTTCTTCTTCTTCTTGACCAAGTGTGGTGCACGTCATGTGTCAATAGAGAGTAAACACCATTGACTACGGTCCTGTACCAGGAGTGTCGCCTCATAGAGTGATTTGCCAACCAAAGTCTTCAAATTGGTCAGTCTATCAGCTGGAACATCAACCCTGTGGTCGCCTTCCTCCTACTTTCCCCTACACTACCATGTCTTATTCTAATAGCAGCGTATATTCATGAGGTATGCCTGAAGTATCTCAGATAGTCATTAGTCTAATCATTCTTCCCTTGTATCCATCCCACTGCAAGCCTTCTCATGGTTTCGTCGGTGCAACCCCCATTGTTTGAAATGAATGACCCCAAATATATGAACTTTTAACCACATCGAATAACTATGACTTATCTGAATTGTGTAATGTCTTCAAACTGCTCCGACAACAACTGTCTTTCGGTAAATACAACACCATTTATGTGGAACCACTAGCAATTCACCAATTTATCAAGAAAATATAATCTGGAAATCTATTTTACCATTAGAATGACTAAACAGGAGCAGATTAATCTCAAGAAATGAGCATAGCCTATTCAAATTATTTACGTACCGTATTGACATAAAGGAGAAGCCTCCGTAGCTTAGGCGGCAGCACGCCGGCCTCTCACCACTGGGTCCGTGGTTCAAATCCCGGTCACTCCATGTGAGATCTGTGCTGGACAAAACGGAAGCAGACAGGTTTTTCTCCGGGTACTCCGGTTTTCCCTGTCAAAATTTCATTCCAGCAACACTCTCCACTATCATTTCATTTCATCTGTCATTCATTTAATCATTGCCCCAGAGGAGTGCGTCAGGCCTCGGCAGCCGGCACAGTTCATATCCTCGCCGCTAGATGGGGGCTTCATTCATTCCATTCCTGACCCGGTCGGAGACTGGAAGCAGGCTGTGGATTTTTTCATTGACATAAAGGAAGCAATCGAGATACACTTAGCAAAGAAAACACCCCTCTTTACACTACAAGAAAACACCCCCGTTGGAGACGAGAGACATAACGTTACAGCCAAGCTAGATAAGAGAGCAATAAGTTATAGGGAAACATGTTACAGGATCAGGATGTAACATGTAGGCCTACCATATCTTCAATAAACCAAGGCCGACATTAACGGCAGTATTAAAGTTTCCGGGACATTCTCATTAGATCGGATAGCGCTTATAGGACTGTTCAGCTTACGCGTGGCGAGAATGAAAACTGGCCTTCAATATTCCAGAATACAGTAACATACACCACATTAGGATGGTCCAGACTTTGCAACAAACATATGTTACATTGCTCTATAGGCAGTAAGGCAGTAGAAATGCGGGGGGAAAGGCCAAGAAGGTTAAGAGATAACGTAAAGAGACAGGAAATACCTTCCAGTTCAGTACAGGCAGCTGAGGTGGCAGCTGCGCGGAAACGGACCACATATCGCTCAAACAGCTAAGTGCATAATCTACAATAACCTGGTCATTTAATAACAATCACATA
This sequence comes from Meconema thalassinum, assembly GCA_946902985.2. Taxonomy (NCBI): domain Eukaryota; kingdom Metazoa; phylum Arthropoda; class Insecta; order Orthoptera; family Tettigoniidae; genus Meconema; species Meconema thalassinum. The sequence goes on from OX336388.2 coordinate 614,386,805, forward strand.
ACCACACTAAGCAAGCAAACTTGAAGGTTTATTATTTATTAAGCAGTGTCCACGCCTGCTCTACACAATATTGAGATCGGGAGCATAGGCAGGCCATTCCTTTCTGTGTATACCATTCTCCTGAAGGAAGGCATTGCCTCAGTGTGGGCGAGCGTTATTGTCCACATGATTACGACACAAGAAATAAAACTTCATTTAAAAATTTTGCACAGCCTCTTGAGGTTATGTAAACAATTGAACTAAATTAGATGCAAGTTCATTACAATGTGTATGAACATTTACTGTACCACATTTCCCTGCGCTCAGACGGTTAAATCGAGAGAAAAGTCTATTAAAATGTTTCAACTTTGCTTGTCCGCCATGTTCGTATTGCACTTTATAGGTTTTTGAGAGTTACATAGATGAACTTATAGTTGTGCCCTTTAACACCGTACAAAATTTCTGGGTGATATTGGTAATAGTTTCGGAGATACTGAATGCCGCTGAAACATTTCGCACAGCCCCCATATTGAGGTTATTTAAACATTGAACTAAATTAGATGCCAGTATATTACAATGCGTATTGACACTTGCTGTACCAAGTTTCATTCCGTTTGGATGGTCAAGTCGCGAGAAACGTCTATTTATCGTATGGCTTTTGGTGCCGTGAGTGTCCGAGGACATGTTCGGCTCGCCAGAAGCTGTAGCTGTTTCAAGCGTACACCCATAGGTGAGCTACAAGTTCCGTTCAATTTCAAGTAGTTGCAACTTTCGCTACCTGGCGTCACTGATACCTAGTGGTGAACGTTGAACTTTGATAGAGTGTTACAACGAAATCTAACTAGAAATTTAGCTTCACACAAGTTTAGTCTGTGGAAGGATCTTTTACATGCCATAAATCTATGACATGGGACCGCCGGCTTTACTTCCCCTCCGAAGGAAGTCATACTGAAGGATTTTTAACGCTCTTAAATAATCCTACGAATTCGGCCGGGTTTGAATCCGCTATCTTAGGCAGAGCATTTCAGCATGCTACCAACTACGCCACCGAAGGTCAATCACCACTAACAGTATCTCAACAAAAATCACATATATGGACTAGTTGCGCTAGTTTAATTACTACTGAAGGTAAATAAGTGCATTTATTGTACTGTAAATACCATAACCCATACTTGTAGACATACATTTAATAGCCTACTGTCGACCAAAGTATTATGTGTACTCGAGTTTGAAGGTTGTTTGTGAAGTAACCAATAGACCTCCATCTGAGATGGAGCCCACCACTTCCGAGCGAGACGCGCCATGATGCGTGTCAGCACCATTTCGGCAACGCTGTACAGCTTTTCCCGGAGCGGCTAGCTGGTGAACCATGTGTTATTTCCTCGTACAAATACAAACAGATATAAAATGGGTGAATTAATTTATGTATTTCACAGTCATACAGCATAACTTTTTGATGTATAACGATTACAACGCAACCAAGAACTACATTTTCCAACCACCCCGAGCCGAGATAAAGTTACCTTACAAAAATGATAACAACTTTGTTTCTTGGACACACACAATTTTGAAATTAATAAACCAGTTATACAACATTCCAATGTGTGTTGTGTTAAAATTTGGATTCGATCTGATGACGATTTTTTGAGATAATAATTCTTGAATGTGACGCATGGTTGAAACACGCTTAAAACGTGCACTTTTTGTGTTCCAACTGCGATAAAAACATTAAAATATAAATTAAAAATTCCAAACCTACATGAACTAACGTAAAATAGAACGACGAAAATGATGATGACATTGGATTTTATGTAGGCCTATTGGTTACTTCACAAGCAACCTTCAAACTCGAGTGCACATAATACTTTGGTCGACAGTAAGTGTGAAGGATGAGATGATGATCGCTTGTCCATCGAAACTGTTCATCCAAGTGTATTTATTAATCTCATGTACATTTTTTTTTTCAGGATTAGGGAACCGTCCATTAAAATTAGGTAAAATTGTGTGGACCGACTGAAAAACATTAAATTTCTATATTTAAAATGAGCTGTAAGAATGGAGGAAGATTCAACGTTTTATGGTTCTTGAGGTTAATATTGATTTTTAAGTGTGATTTTCTTTTCAAATTCATTCTTGTTTGTACTCAGATAAGCCTATACATCCTCGTTGGTCCGGGTTCGATTCTCGGCTTTGTCAAGAAATTTAACTCCGGCCTGAGAGCTGGAATGGGGCACACTCAGCCTCGTGAAGCAAACCTGAGAAGAGACGGGTTCGATTCCCATCTCAACCTTCCTCGAAGTAACTTTCCGTGGTTTTCCTACTTTTACTGCAGGCAAATGGCAGGATAGGTCCTAATTTAAGGCAACGGCTGCCTCCTTCCCTATTCTTAGCATAATTACAAATACACTCACTATTACAGTCTGCACAACAACACAGGTTATCAAACATATTCTTTATATAAATACACACCCAAGTACATGGGCATATAATGATCACGATGTCCAAAGCCCTAAGTGAAAAACAACTTCAACAAGTCTACAGTACAGTATATTATTTTTGGTATTTCTAGAATAATTATTTAGTAGTTTGGTAAATGACAGTTGGGTATAGTTCTCTCACTTTCGTCATTAACGAGCGGCTCGCCTATGAAACCAGCCTGGGTGGATATGTTTACATTCCATGTCTGCGGGGAGCCAAGACTTCCCCAGCTCTAGGTACAGTGTTGTCAACTCTCCACCTCAGCGACTGAGAGCAAGCAGCGAGACTGAACAGACCTGTGTGCAACTGTGCAACACTGGAGACCTGACTCGCGAGCAGACCGGCAGGACCGAACTCTGGACTCCATGTGACCAGATAGAGGAAGCATTTTGTTGGACAAGAACTGTTAGCTATTGGTCAGCAGCGAACAATGGATATTGTCGATGCGTGATACTGCCTATCGTTTGAATCGCTGCTCGTTAACGACTCGAGAGAGTTCTTGACAGTTTCCTCGCCATTTTATTATTTTAATAATTAGTACTCAAATATTTTGAATTTTGAAACCCTGTAGTTGATTCCGTAACACCAGATTATTCTCAATATGCTGTAATTTTTCTGAAAAAATAATGTAATAGACATAAGGGGGGCGTGTAATTTGTAAAGCTTGCAAAAGGAGGGTGACAGGAGGAAATATTTGGGAATCTCTAGTATAGAAGGATATGCGATTTAAAATCTCTGGTGTTCATTCCGTTTAAGTATACTCTCCGTTAAATCTGGGAATTAAGTTGACCTTTCCATGAGGACATTCACACTGGTGTACTCTGGATAGAGAAATCGGAAAGCAAGCGAGGTACTACGTGACAAAGTCATTACGACCGGTATTATGGAAGGAAGCAAGCAGTACAGTGTTAAGAAGGGTCAGTGCCACCATATCACTGCACCGCAATTAAGACCAGGTGTTGTTAATGTCATCATAAGGTAACAGTAAAATCCGTCCCCCCAGGGGCTCACATCTAGTGGGACGTGGGCTAGCGACCACGGGGCCCCAGCTGAGTCTGGCATTGTTTCCACTTACTTGTGCCGGGCTCCTCTCTGTCTTCTTTCCTGTCGACCTCACTTGATCAACTCTTGTTCTCTTCCGACCCCGATGGTATTAGGGTATCCGCGGCCTAGGGAGTCTCTTCCTTTCCCGCCTTAATTGGCCCTTGTCTCATCTTTTCTGATTCCCTCCTTCTGCGAGGGGACAGCTTTTTTTTTTTTTTTTTTTTTTTTTTTTTTCATTTCATGTTATCTCCTGCCTTCTGCTCAAGGCCTTCAAGGAGGTTTGGTGCACCCTAGATAATGCTACACCCTCAGGGGTTCACGGCTGGTGAGTTCGGGAGTTGGTGACCCATAGGGATTCCTGAGGTGGGTCCGGTTTCCCCCTTTTGTCCCCTACCTGTGGGGTGGACCCTCTCCTCTTTCACTTTTCTGTCTGCCTTTCATGGCTCTCCTTCCTTCCAATTCCCTCAATCCGCATTCTTCGAGGGTTGAGGGCATTTCTTTTCCTCTTGTCCTTTATTTGCCTTATTCTCCTTTCGTTTTCCATTTCTTCTTCTAGTATGTAGGTTAGTAGTTAGTTTTATTTTTTATTTTTAAGTTTGCATTTCATTTTCATCTTCACGATCACCCAAACCATCAGGGGCCGATAACCTAGATGTTAGGCCCCTTAAAACAACAATTATCATCAACATCAGTAAAATCCGTAACTCATTAATAGTCTAGTCATTTCATGAAAACTTGCACTAGTGTACTAACTAATAAAGAAATAAGGGCAGCTTAAATATAAATATACTGTATATACGCATGACCATACAACTAATAGAATTTCACCTACCAAATTTAAAGAATGTGCAGCTGCTATATTACACACATAAAAAAGAAAAACATTACGAGCCTTACAGTAGTCACATATGATGTGTAACATCTGACATGTTATCCTACTATGTGTCTGCCGGGAGCACAAATCCCTTGTTAACAGTGAACTATGTTGGTCATTGAATTGACTACTTGTAAAACTCCAGTGCCAAATCTTGACCGGTGCGCATGCGCGAGGTGCGTCGTGGTACCAATGATTTATTGTAGGAATATCTTTAATGGGGTCACGAAACCTTGAAGTAAATCGTATGCGATATACATTACTACATTACACATAGGGCTGTATGTTGACCGACAGTACCTCGAATGCTTACATTAAATAAGAATACAGCAAAAGTATGAAGATTTAATGAATCATAATTGTTTTTAGCAAATATGATATAATGAATATTTCACACCAAAGAACGACAACTCGAAAATGATTTATTTAGGATTATCTTCAATGGGGCCTCCAAACCTTGAAGTAAACCGTATGTGATAAACATTCCACATAGCCACATGGCCGACAGTACGTCGTAATACCAATCTACGCCACCGAGCGCGCTCATCCTCTTACACATTTCCGTTCCTTTTCCAAAATCACTCCCACAAAAATATCCAGCAACCGAGTGGAAAGATGTTACACATCAAAAAGATTTTGCATATCGTCATGAAGCACTGTGGGGATGAAAGTGAGGACGGACTTATTTATTAAGCAGTGTCCACGCCTGCTCTACACAATATTGAGATCGGGAGCATAGGCAGGCCATTCCTTTCTGTGTATACCATTCTCCTGAAGGAAGGCATTGCCTCAGTGTGGGCGAGCGTTATTGTCCACATGATTACGACACAAGAAATAAAACTTCATTTAAAAATTTTGCACAGCCTCTTGAGGTTATGTAAACAATTGAACTAAATTAGATGCAAGTTCATTACAGTGTGTATGAACATTTACTGTACCACATTTCCCTGCGCTCAGACGGTTAAATCGAGAGAAAAGTCTATTAAAATGTTTCAACTTTGCTTGTCCGCCATGTTCGTATTGCACTTTATAGGTTTTTGAGAGTTACATAGATGAACTTATAGTTGTGCCCTTTAACACCGTACAAAATTTCTGGGTGATATTGGTAATAGTTTCGGAGATACTGAATGCCGCTGAAACATTTCGCACAGCCCCCATATTGAGGTTATTTAAACATTGAACTAAATTAGATGCCAGTACATTACAATGCGTATTGACACTTGCTGTACCAAGTTTCATTCCGTTTGGATGGTCAAGTCGCGAGAAACGTCTATTTAAAAGTTTCAACTCCGCTTGGCCGCCGTGTTCGTTTTATAGTTAACCAGGTTTTGGTAAGTCTCATAGGTGAACTTGTAGTAGCGCCCTTTATCACCGTCCAAAACTTCAGAGTGATATCTGTAATAGTTTCGGAAATATAGATTGCCGGTAAAATATTTCGCACAGCCGCCATGTTGGATTTGTGAGACGTAATAACATTTGAAGGGCACGGTCGAGGTTGGCCAAAATGGTGCTATGACCTTACCGAGTATTATTGATATCTCTCCAGCCGTTTAGAAGTTACTAGCAGGTACCCGCGGCTTCGCCCGCGATCAAGACAATGGGGACGATGCATTATTGCTGATAATTGGTCTATTCTATTACAGCAATCGCGGCTATAGGTGTGTCCATTCTAATTCTGAATATTCTGATACATACAGTATATTGATATGATCAGCAAAGTGGGAATTTTATCGAGTTGTGAACGTCTGCAGGGTTCGTTGTTACATTATGTTAACACATTTTAAAATTACGTTTATGGTTTTGCCATCTTCTGCTGAGACATAACGATTTTGTTGTCCGGATGCTCGCGAGCACGCCACATACAGTTGGCCATGGGAAAAAATTGTTTTGTCTAAATGTACACGTGCTACTGTTAAGTGTGTGTCATTGCGCTTTGTTAAAGAAATTGCGAATATTGTTTGAAGAGGGAACTGCACTCTTGCACACTGGAATGGCAAATCTATCGGAATATGGGGAATTAAATGTATTCTTACTTAAGCTATTCTGGATGTAATTTGGCCATACTAATTGATGATTTGAACGTAAACATATCCCTATTAATAGACCTATAGTTAAATATCGCTCACCTTGGCCGCTGATGTACATTATGCAGTCTCTTCCAGTGTTACATCCCAGGGATTGAAATTCTCCAACGACCCTTTTGCCCCACAAGCCTCTCTAAGTAATTAAAATTCCTGATTGCTGTTGTTTGAGTCTTGAGTTTTTTAACTGGTTTGATGCAGCCCTCCATGTATCCCTCTCCTGAGCTAATCGTTTCATTTCTACATAGCTACCACACCCTACATCCGAGGCAATCTGTTTAACCCTGGTTTACCCCTACAGTTCTAGTCTGCGACCCTCCCATCCATAACTACTGTCGACCAAACTATTATGTGTACTCGAGTTTGAAGTTTGTTTGTGAAGTAACCGATAGACCTATATAAAATCCAATAACATCAACTTTTTCGTCGTTCTATTTACGTTAGATCATGAAGGTTTGGAATTTTTAATTTATATTTTAATATTTTTTATCACAGTTGGAACACAAGAAGTGCCTGTTTTTAAGCGTTTTTCAACCATGTGTCACATTTAAGAATTATTATCTCACAAACCCGTCATCATATCGAATCCAAATTTTAACACAACATACACTGGAATGTTGTATAACAGGTATATTAATTATTTTTTTTTGTGTCCAAGAAACAAAGTTGTTATTATTTTTGTAAGGTAACTTTTCCTCGGCTCGGGATGGTTTGAAAATGTAGTTATTGGTCGCGTTGTAATCCTTATACATCAAAACGGTATGCTGTATGATTGTGAAATACGTAAATTAATTCACTTATTGTATATCAGTTTGTATTTGTACGGAGAATTAAGACATGGTTCACCAGTTAGCCGCTCCGGTGAAAGCAGTACATCATTGCCAAGATGGGCTACATCACGCGTCATGGCACGTCTCGCTCGGAAGTGATGGGCTCCATATCAGCAACGCTGTATAGCATTTCCCGGAGCGGCTAGCTGGTGAACCATGTCTTAATTCTCCGTACAAATACAAACCGATATAAAATAAGTGAATTAATTTACCTATTTCACAGTCATACAGCATAACTTTTTGATGTATAAGGATTACAACGCAACCAAGAACTACATTTTCCAACGACCCCGAGCCGAGAAAGAGTTACCTTACAAAAATAATAACATTCGTTCTTGAACACACAAAATTTTGAAATTAATAAACCAGTTATACAACATTCCAATGTATATTGTGTTAAAATTCGGATTCGATCTGATTACGGGTTTGTGAGATAATAATTCTTAAATATGACGCATGGTTGAAACACGCTTAAAAAGGGGCACTTTTTGTGTTTCAACTGCGATAAAAAATATTAAAATATAAATTAAAAATTCCAAACCTACATGAACTAACGTAAAATCGAACGTCGAAAATGATGATGTCATTGGATTTTATGAAGGTCTATTGGTTACTTCACAAACAACCTTCAAACTCGAGTGCACATAATATTTTGGTCGACAGTAAGCTTGCTATTCCTGGGTGTCATAATATGTGTCCTACCCTCCTATCTCTTCTCTTCATTAGCAGTCGCCAGAAACATCTCTCCTCTCCCACTCGTCTTAATACCTCTTCATTTGTTACCCTAACTACCCATCTGATCATCATTCTCCCTTATCAAAAGCTTCAATTCTCCTCTTTTCTGCTGCTCCATTAGTCCATTACTACAACTCAGCAACTTTTCTAGGTTTAAGCCGTGCCTTGTGCGGGGATTCAATGGCCGTGAAATACAAAACAACAACTTTATTGAAATAAGTTTGCCCAATTCCTCAGTAAGAGTAATTAAGAAACAATAATAATTAACGTGACAGCCGGTAGAATACGACACATTCGACTGTGAATCAACGTTGCAGATCATGGTTAAAAACGAAAAAGAGCAGATCAAAATTGGCAAACAAAAATATTCAGTTAAGAAAAAACAAATTTATAAAGAAAATGAAAGCATACCGTGCAAAATAGGAAGTATCTTAACATTGTAAATTTGAGTAAACTTCTGAAAGCTCGCTTACAACAACCAGCCGAAAGAGTATAAAATTGGACTCAAAATCACGTCAAAATCACGATCGTATCCGAGCCCCAAAAGCAACCTCTATATATAAAATATATATCATTTTACGCGTATCAATGCGAGGAGCAACGTTCGTGGTTAGAGGTGGGAACCGAACCCAGCGTTTTAAGGCCCTAGAAATGAACGGTTTTCGAGATATTGCCAGAAAACTATCCCCGGTCTGCGAAATTTCAGCGGTTGCCATATTAACGTTGATCTGTTTCTCAGAGGGAACACAGTTATTTGGGAATATCTCCGAAACCGTTCATTTTAGGAACTTAAAAAGTGTGTTTCGGGGTCCCTACAGGACCTCCGAGTATTGTTTCTCGTATGTGGCAGCTTAAAATGAGCTAAATCCGAACATTTTACCGACTGTCCTTGCTCAGTGCCAAAGGGCCGAAAAAAGTCACTTACAAATTGAATTTTCAAAAACCGTTTCTTATTGGGCCTCTACGTACTCGGATCAACCAACATGCAAAATTTCAGCTTTCTAGGTCTAGTGGTTTGAGCCCTGCGTCGATGAGTCAATTTTGGATTGTCAATGCCAAAGGGCCGAAAAAAGTCACTTACAAATTGAATTTTCAAAAACCGATTCTTAGTGAGCCTCTACATACTCGAATCAACCAACATGCAAAATTTCAGGTTCCTAGGTCTAGTGGTTTGAGCCCTGCGGTGATGAGTCAGTTTTGGATTATATATAAGAGATTAGGGGACACACACACACACGGAAAAAGGTGATCTCATAGGCCTATTTTTTCATAAATGAAAATAGGCTGAAAAAGGCCTATGCACTCAAGGGTTAACCAGAAAGGTGAGAGGCAAACAGCATAATCACCACGCCATTATGGCCCAGGTTACGAGGTAAGAAAGCACATCTCTAAGAAGGGGACAATCCACCCCATCCTCCCTCCCCCACCTACCGCTAATTCACCCCCAGACAAACCGTAGGCAAAAATCATGGTGATAGAAACAAAGGCATGTTGTTGTTGTTGTTGTTGTTACATTTGAGGGGCTTGGACATCGCGGTCATTTAACCCCCATGTTCTTGGGTGTGTATGGAATTTTGTCTGATAACCTGTGTTATTGTGATGGCTGTATAAATGGTATTTTTTATGATTCAGGTGAGGACTGGAAAGGAGGAGGCCGTGGCCTTAAATTTTGGAACCATGTCGGCATTTGCCTGGAGTAGAAATGTGAAATCACGGGAAACCACTTCTAGAATGGCCGAGATGGGAATCAAACACACTCTTTCTGATTTTTTCCACACGATGCTAACTGTACTCCGTTCCAGCCCTCAGACCAGGATTACATTTCTTGTCAGAGCTAGGAATCGAACCCGGACCTCTGGAGATACAGCCAAGATTGCTTGCCGCTACACCAGGAGGTTGTGGCAACCGGGTTTTAAGAGTACTATCTGATTATGTCCCATAGCATGTGTACAGTCAGAACGTTTGACTGCTACGTTCTGAAGGTTGGGTCACTTTTGGATGGCCTTGCTGGTTAATTCAGTTGTTCCAGAGTCGAGGCTACTGAATATGTATTGCCTCGTAGGTTCTTTGAAATGCGGACACAAGTCGGAGAACGCTGGAGAGAAAATTAGCTAGCCCCTATGACGTCACCTCTGAGGTGTGTGAAGTGTTTGTGGAACGTGTACAGGCTACTCCATAAGGAAGGAGCATCGAATTCTGATGAGAGGGCTCTGCTCCAATGATCAGAAAGATAGAATCTACAATCCATTAGCTCTTCAGTCGGTCAACACAAATGTACCCAATTCAATCGGGCAATTAACTTCCTTGTTGTTGTCGTCGTTGTTCCATTTCCTTGTGACGCACACTGAGAAGAGACGGGTTCATTCCAACCTCAGCCATCCTGGAAGTGGTTTTCCACTTCTACTCCAGGCCTAGGATGGTACCTACAGTAACTTATGCCACGGCCGCTTCCTACCCAAATCCTAATTCAATTACAAACACCCGCACTAGAACAGACATCGCAGTTACACAAGGCGGCTTCTGTGGCGTAGTTGCTAGCATGCTGAGCTTCTATGCCCAAGGTCGCGGGTTCAAACCTGGCCGAAGTCGTTGGATTTTTGAGAGCGTTAAAAATCTCTCAGTATGCCTTCCTTCCCAAGTAGTAAAGCCGGCGGTCCCATGTCATCTATCTATATATATATAAAGCTCAATGTTTGTCTGTCTGTCTGTCTGTCTGTTATGTATACAAATCCACACCGTTTCAGCGATCTGAACCAAAATTTGTATACTTACCCTTCGGAACCCTGCGGGTAACACTGTCCACTTGAAATTTCCGACAGACCACCCCATTCCCTGCATTTAGGCCCTTTGGCCCAAATCTACACCGTTTCACCGATCTCAACCAAAATTTGTATACTTACCCTTTGTAACTCTGTGAATAACACTGTCCGCTTAAAATTTCGGACAGACCACCCCATTTCCTGCATTTAGGCCCTTTGGCAAACATCTACACCGTTTCACCGATCCGAACCAAAATTTGTATACTTACCCTTTCCGACCCTGCGGGTAACCCTGTCCACTTGAAATTTCGGACAGACCACCCCATTCTCTGCATTTAGGCCCTTTGGCCCAAATCTACACCGTTTCACCGATCAGAACCAAACGTTGTATACTTACTCTTTGGTACCCTGCGAGTAACACTATCTGCTTGAAATTGCGGACAGACCACTCCATTCCATGCATTTAGGCCCTTTGGCCCAAATCTACACCGTTTCACAGATTTCAACCAAAATTTGTTATTTACCGTCTGGAACCCTGTCTGCTTGAAATTACGGACAGACCACTCCATTCCCTGCATTTATGCCCCTTGGCTCAAATCTACACCGTTTCACCGATCTGAACCAAAATGTGTATACTTACCCTTTGTAACCCTGTGAATATCACTGCCCACCTAAAATTTCGGAGAGACCTCCCCATTTCCTGCATTTAGGCCCTTTGCCAAAAATCTATATCGTTTCACCGATCCGGACCAAAATTTGTATACTTACCCTTTCGAACCCTGCGGGTAACCCTGTCCACTTGAAATTGCGGACAGATCACCCCATTCTCTGCATTTAGGCCCTTTGGCCCAAATCTACACCGTTTCACCGATCAGAACCAAAATTTGTATACATACCCTTTGGTACCCTACGAGTAACACTGTCTGCTTGAAATTGCGGACAGACCACTCCATTCCCGGAAAGAGGACAGGGTCCGTCCAAAAGGCAATGGAAAAAAGGGGTAAAACTGGACCCGCTCAGGAAAAACTCAGGGTTGCCAACTCCCGAACTCACCAGCCATGATCCCTTGAGGATGCAGCACTATCCAGGGTGCACCAGAAGTGGTGGGGTTATACACGCCCTGCCTCCTTGTGGGTCTTGAGCAGAAGACATGAGATATTAAGAAAAGAAAAAGATGGCTGACACCTCGAAGAATGAGGCTATCAGGAATGATTAGACAAGGGCCAATTAAGGCGGGAAAGTGAAAGAGTCGCCAGGCCTCGGATACCCTGATACCATCGGGGTCGGAAGAGAACAAGAGTTTGACCAAGGGAGGCTGACAGGAAAGAGAGCTGAAAGGAGCCCGACACCAGTAAGTAGAAGCAATGCTGGACTCAGCTGTGGTCCCGTGGTCGCAAACCCACGTCCCACAAGTTCTGAGACCCTGGTGGGTGGAAGGGGGAGGAGGGGGCAGGTGTGAGAATAGCTTGCTGATTCATCGCGAGGTGACATGAGAGAAATGTCCAGACCCCGCCGTGTTACCTGGTATTGCTGACTATGCAGATGTTCTTACAGAGCCTTTGCTCAAACCACTGTAGTGTTACGAAAGAATGAGTGATTCACCCCGGTAATGTGAATAGGACCGGGACCCCCCCCCCCCCCCCCCGAACGTCTGTCATCATATATCGTTATCATCTGCGATATTCTCAGGTTCGTGCAGCTTGGACCCGAGCAGTACTCGATAAGCTCTTTCACTACACGCATCGAGTATAGGCCTAAGCCAGAAAATAACGTTCAGACTTTGGAAGACAGCGAAGGTAGACATCTGAATTACCTATATCAGATTAAAAATTACACCATGTTCGTTTAGTAGTCATTTTTCATTACCTTATTATTATCATAAGGGCAAATGACCTAGATGTTACGGCCATTATACCACTAATCACCACACACAATACGTTTTCATCGCCTGTGAATTTTAAAATATTTCTTTCTATCACGGTAGTTTGTAAGTTTGTCGTGTCAATTCAACAGTAGTTTTCATTACCATCCTCATCAAAAGGGCAAATGACCTAGATGTTACGTCCATTATACTACTAAGTAACACCACAGTCTTCATCGCCTGTGATTTTAAAATTCTGTATTTCCATTAGTTTGTAAGTTTGATATACCCGTTCAGTAGTAGTCGTCTTCATTATCATCCTCATCAAAAGGGCAAATGACCTAGATGTTACGTCCATTATACAGTACTACTAAGCAACACCACAGTCTTCATCGCCTGTGATTTATAAAAAGTGTATTTCCATTAGTTTGTAAGTTTGATATACCCGTTCAGTAGTAGTAGTCTTCATTGTCATCCTCATCAAAAGGGCAAATGACCTAGATGTTACGCCCATTATACTACTAGGCAACACCACAGTCTTCCTCGCCGGTGATTTAAAAATATGTATTTCTATTAGAGTGTAAGTTTATTATACCCGTTCAGTAGTAGTCGTCTTCAGTATCATCTTCATCAAAAGGGCAAATAACCTAGAAGTTAAGTCCATTATACTACTAAGCAACACCACAGTCTTCATCGCCTGAGATTTTTAAAATGTGTATTTCCATTAGTTTGTAAGTTTGATATACCCGTTCAGTAGTAGTCGTCTTCGTTATCATACTCATCAAAAGGGCAAATAACCTAGATGTTACGTCCATTATACTACTAAGCAACACCACAGTCTTCATCGCCTGTGATTTATAAAATGTGTATTTCCATTAGTTTGTAAGTTTGATATACCCGTTCAGTAGTAGTAGTCGCCATTGTCATCCTCATCAAAAGGGCAAATGACCTAGATGTTACGCCCATTATACTACTAGGCAACACCACAGTCTTCCTCGCCGGTGATTTAAAAATATGTATTTCTATTAGAGTGTAAGTTTATTATACCCGTTCAGTAGTAGTCGTCTTCAGTATTATCTTCATCAAAAGGGCAAATGACCTAGATGTTACGTCCATTATACTACTAAGCAACACCACAGTCTTCATCGCCTGAGATTTTTAAAATGTGTACTTCCATTAGATTGTAAGTTTGATATACCTGTACAGTTGTAGTCGTCTTCATAAATAAATATAATTTATCACGTTGAGTGTTAAGGAGACTGAGCTATTATCATCATTCCACCGGGCGAAGCCGGGTACTACTGCTAGTACAGTATATTTATGGCATGATAAAGAACCTTCCACTAATTACACTTGTGTGAAGCTAAACTATTGGTTATATTTGACTAACGCTCTTAGGTTCCAACGTTGATCGCCAGGAGCTGACTGCGGTGGCATCTAGTAACAAAGTTTAGAACTAGTTGGTGTTGACGGTGGCGTTTCATAGCAAAAGTTTGAACTACTCGAAAATCGAATGTCTGCAGTCCTTACTTGAATTAAAAACAGATGACACACACTAATACAGTCATCACAATTAACACCGATTATCAGACAGATTCTACATACACCCAAAGTACACGGGGCTTCATGACCGCGTTGTCGCAGCCCCTAAACTGAGGAACCAACCACCCAACAGTTACACAGGTTATCAGACAAAATTCAACACACACCCAAGTACACGGCACTACATAGCATCTAAAACAATCAACAACAGTTGTTCCATTTGAGGTGCTTGGATATCGTGGACATTTAGGCCCGTGTACATGGGTGAGTTGGAATTTTCTTCTGATGAACTGTGGTATTGTGACTGCTGTACTAGTGTGTGTATTTTCAATTCGGGTGAAGATTGGAAAAGGAGCGGCCGTGATCTTATGTTAGGAAGTGCTAAACCACGAACCACTTCCAGGATGGTTGAGGTTGGATTCGAACGAGACTTCAGGGGTGACAGCCAGGAATGCTAACCGCTACACCACGAGGTGGTCAATTAACTTTCTAGGGCCAGAAATAAAACATAATTTACTTATACACTTAATTAAGTGGAGATATAGGCAAAATTACATAACTGAATTTTTTTCTTAATTAAATCAAGAAAACTGAAACTTAGCTCCTGAAAATATTAACCTGACAGGAATCTTAATGCTTATTTTCAGGGGCGTGACTTATGATTTAAAACAATAGTCTAATAATAAATAAAATTCGAAATTTTGAAAAAACAATTATATACGTTTTCCTCGAAATCCGCTGGCGATAGAAATATGAAAATTAGTACAGCTTTACTCAGTGCATGAGCATTGGTGGAAGGATTTTTTTTAAGTTCATTAGTTTGAAAAAGTCGCCTCCGTAGCGTAGCGGTCAGCATGGTTCGCTGCCGCCCCGGAGGTCCTGGGTTCGATTTCCGGCTCTGCCACGAAATTTGAAAAGTGGTACGAGGACTGGAACGGGGTCTACTCAGTCTCGGGTGGCCCAAATGAGTAGAGGGGGCTCGATTCCCCCTCAGCCATCCTCGAAGTGGTTTTCCGTGGTTTCCCACTTCGTCTTCGGGCAAATGCCGGGATGATACCTTCTTCAAGGCCACGGCCGCCTCCTTCCCTCTTCCTTGCCTATCCATCCTCACCATCCCTTACCTTCCCTCATCATGAGGCCCCTGTTCGCTTTGCAGGTGAGGCCGCCTGGGCGAGTTGCCAATCCCACCTCACCAGTTTTATCCCTTCCGATTCGATGTTCTCAGCTCTAGGACACTGCCCAGTTTTATCCCTTCCGATTCGATGTTCTCAGCTCTAGGACACTGCCCAAAGAGGCGGTAGTGGTGAGTTCCCTCGCTGAGTTCGTGGGTTCCACCAACCTGGAGGGTAAACGACTAAAAAAAAAAGTTTGAATAATACGGGCTTTAAAGTTGTCATAATGGTTTTTTAGCCTATTTTCAATTTTGAAAAAATAGGCTTATGAGATCACCTTTTGTCCGTGTGTGTGTGCGTGTGTGTGTGTGTGTGTGTGATTCGTGTGTGTGTCCCCCCCTAATAAAACCTAAACGGCAGGAGCGATTTCAATGAAACTCGGAAAGTTCATAGCACTTCTCCAGGCGACCTCGACCGTGCCCTTCAAATTTTGTTACGACTCACCAATCCAACATGGCGGCTGTGCGAAATATTTCACCAGCATTCAATATCTCCGAAACTATTACCGATATTACCCTGACATTTTCTATGGTGATACAGGGAACTACTATAAGTTCACTTATGTGACCTTTGAAAACCTGGTTACTACAAAACCAACATGGCGGCCAAGCGAATTTGCGAATTTTAAATAGACGTTTCTCTCGATTTGACCAACCAAACGCAATGAAACTTGGTACAGTATATGTTTATACACATTGTAATGCACCGACATCTAACTTCGTTCAATTGTTTACATAATCACAAGATGGCGGATGTGCGAAATATTTCACAGGCATTCTATATCTCTGAAACTATTAGCGGTATCTCCCTAAAATTTTGTACGGAGATAAAGGGCACTACTGGAAGTCCATCTATAAGACTTTCAAAAACCGGTTAACTACAAAACGAACATGGCGGCCAAGCGAATTTGAAAATTATAAATAGACCTTTCTCGCGATTTAATGTTCCAAGTGCACTGAAACCAGGTACAGGAAATATTTATACACACTGTAATCCACTGGTATGTAATTTAGTTCAATTGTTTACATAACCTCAAGATGGCGGCTGTGCGAATTTTAAAATTAAGCTTTTTATTTCTTGTGATGTAGTCATGCGATCGAAGTGAAAGTTTGAATAATGAACCTACGCAATAATTTTATTTTAATGGTACATGACTCTATGGCCTATACATTTAACAATCCAACATGGCGACCATCCGAAATATTTAGACGATACTGAATATCTACGAATCTATTTTAGCAATCAAACTGCATTTTTAATGTTCATAGGGGCTATGAACTTAAGTTCACCTATAGGACTTTAAATAACCTGGTGATCACAGATCCAACATGGCGACGACGCGAATTATAAATATTCACATGGACGTTTCTCGCAATTTAACCATCCGCGTGCAGTGAAACTTGGTACAGTAAATCCTTATACGAATGTTAATCCACTGGCATCTAATTTATTTCAATTGTTTCCATAACCTCAAGATGGCAGCTGTGAAAAATTTTTAAATCTCCTTGTTACTTCTTGTGTCGTAATTATGCGATTGAAGTTTGAATACTACACGTTCACAATAATCTGCATGTAACAGTACATAACTCTAGGACCTACATATATAAAATCCAACATGGCGACCATCCGAAATATTTAGTCGGTTCAATATCTACGAATCAATTACAGCAATCAAACTGAAATTGTGTATGTTGATAGTGGCAATTAACATAAGTAGGATATATGAAAATAGGCTGTATAGTTCTTCACGGAACTACTTGTTTTCTTCCATTTTGAATGGCTCTAAAATCAGTATCCCTTAATTTATCAAATTGTCCTTCCACTAAAACCTTTATTGAACATAGCTGTGCATATGTGCAAAATTGTAAGGCAACTACCTTTGATATGTTCTGAGAAAAAGGTACATGAATATGAAAAGAACATGCTCCTAGAAAAATACACACATCAAAAAAAGTTTTGCATCACCTCGGTTCCCAGATCTCCGGCATATAGACGTTGACTGTGTATATTGTATCCAAGATACAGTCCCTTTGACTGTTCATAGATGTCACTAAAACTGCTCAAAGATGTAAGCAACCATGCATGAGCAGGGCCTATTAGACGGAGGGGGTACGACAGCCGATCAGTTCCAGTCATTCCACCAGGACGAAGGTACGCTGCTCATGTTGTCTGTAGTTCTACCATGCCTAGAAGATCAATACCGCAGTTCGATCGCGTCCGCATTGTTACTTTGTGTCAAGAAGGGCTCTCAACAAGGGAAGTTTCCAGGCGTCTCAGAGTGAACCAAAGCGATGTTGTTCGGACATGGAGGAGGTACAGAGATACAGGAACTGTCGATGACAGGCCTCGCTCAGGCCGCCCAAGGGCTACTACTGTAGTGGATGACCGCTACTTACGGATTGCCGCTCGGAGGAACCCTGACAGCAATGCCACCATGTTGAATAATGCGTTTCGTTCAGCCACAGGACGTCGTGTTTCAACTCAAACTGTGCGCAATAGGCTGCATGATGCGCAACTTCACTCCCGACGTCCATGGCGAGGTCCAGCTTTGCAACCCCGACACCATGCAGCGCGGTACAGATGGGCCCAACAACATGCTGAATGGACCCCACGGAATTGGCATCACGTTCTCTTCACCGATGAGTGTCGCATATGCCTTCAACCAGACAATCGTCGGAGACGTGTTTGGAGGCACCCTGGTCAGGCTGAACGTCTTAGACACACTGTCCAGCGAGTGCAGCAAGGTGGTGGTTCCCTGATGTTTTGGGGTGGCATTATGTGGGGCCGACGTACGCCACTGGTGGTCATGGAAGGCTCCGAAACGGCTTTACGATACCTGAATGACATCCTCCGACCCATAGTGCAACCATATCGGCAGAATATTGGAGAGGCATTTGTCTTCATGGACGACAATTCTCGACCTCATCGTGCACATCTTGTGAATGCGTTCCTTCAAGATAACGACATCGCTCGACTACAGTGGCCAGCATGTTCGCCAGACATGAACCCTATCGAACATGCCTGGGATATGTTGAAAAGGGCTGTTTATGGACGTCTTGACCCACCAACCACTCTGAGAGATTTACGCCGAATTGTCGTTGAGGAGTGGGACAATTTGGACCAACAGTGTCTTGATGAACTTGTGGATAGTATGCCACGGCGAATACAGGCATGCATCAATGCAAGAGGACGTGCTACTGGGTATTAGAGGTAGTGGTGTGTACTGCAATCTGGACCACAAATGCTGAAAGTCTAGCTGTATGATGGTACAACATGCAATGTGTGGGTCTCATGAGCAATAAAACGAGCTGAAATGTTGTTTGTGTTGATCTCTATTCCCTTTGTATTTAACGGTTCCGGAACTCTTGGAACCGAGGTGATGCAAAACTTTTTTTGATGTGTGTACATTTGAAGATGGACACATATCGCACTTGGGTTTCGTCATTCGTCCTTCATTTAAGTTCACCACAAGCATATTTCATGTCTCTCTGCACGGCATTCACAACCTGTATGTTGTTCTCGATTGCCATACCATAATAGCACTGAATAACAGCTTTCTTTTGGGCAGTGAGTCTATTGTTACCACTAAGTTAGTTCCCATTTTCTTTGACAGGTGGGCGTGGCAGAAGCGCCCGTTCCCGAATTTTTAGCCTACTTTCGATTTTTGCAAAAAATGAAAGTAGACTTATAAGATCAACACAGGGCGAAAAAAGTGTGTCTGTCTGTGTGTGTGTATGTGTGTGTGTGAGTCTGTGTGTGTGTGTATATGTGTGTGTGAGTCTGTGTGTGTGTGTGTGTGTGTGTGTGTGTCTGTGTGTGTGTGTGAATGTGTGTATTCTGAATGTCCGTCCCCCCCCCCCCCCCTATCAATTCGAACACAGTGAATGCGAATTGAACGAAATTTGGTACAAAGGTAGCACTAGCAAAGGACACCTCAATGTCATGTTTTATATCGCCGCCATCTTGACGGAAACATAATGGCGGCCACACAAATGTTCAAAGCTTAAATCAAATTGCGACTAACCTAATCATCCGATCTCTACCAAATTTTGCAACAACATACCTTTATGGGGGGAGCACCCTTTGACCAAACCAATAGGCCATCAGCGTAATAGTTTGCGGATGGCGGCCATCTTTGTGTGAAAATTGATTCCCCCTATTAATTCGAACACGGTGTAACCGAATCAAACGAAATTTGGTACAGAGGTAGTACTAACAAAAGGCACCTCAGTGTCATGTTTTATATCGCCGCCATCTTGACGGAAACGTAATGGCGGCCACACAAATGTTCAAAGCTTAAATCAAATCATGACTAACATAATCATCCGATCTCTACCAAATTTTGCAACAACATACCTTTATGAGGGGAGCATCCTTTGACCAAACTAATAGGTCATCAGCGTAATAGTTTGCGGATGGCGGCCATCTTTGTGTGAAAATCGATTCCCCCTATTAATTCGAACACGGTGCAACCGAATGGAACGAAATTTGGTACAGAGGTAGTACTAACAAAAGGCACCTCAGTGTCATGTTTTATATCGCCGCCATCTTGACGGAAACGTAATGCCGGCCACACAAATGTTCAAAGCTTAAGTTAAATTACGACTAACATAACCATCCGATCTCTACCAAACTTTGCAACAACATTCCTTTATGGAGGGAGCATCCTTTGACCAATCAAATAGGTTATTAGTCTAATAGTTTGCGGATGGCGGCCATCTTTATGTCAAAATTGATTCCCCCTATTAATTCGAACACGGTGGAACCGAATGAACGAAATTTGGTACAGAGGTAGCACTAGCAAAGGGCACCTCAGTGTCATGTTTTATATCGCCGCCATCTTGACAGAAACGTAATGGCGGCCACACAAATGTTCAAAGCATAAGTTAAATTACGACTAACATAACCATCCGATCTCTACCAATCATTGCAACAACATTCCTTTATGGAGGGAGCATCCTTTGACCAAACTAATAGGTTATTAGCCTAATAGTTTGCGGGTGGCGGCCATCTTTATGTCAAAATTGATTCCCCCTATTAATTCGAACACGGTGGAACCGAATGGAACGAAATTTGGTACAGAGGTAGCACTAGCAAAGGGCACCTCAGTGTCATGTTTTATATCGCCGCCATCTTGACTGAAACGTAATAGCGGCGACACGAATGTTCAAAGCTTAAATCAAATTACGATTAACCTAATCATCCGATCTCTACCAAATTTTGCAACTACATACCTTTATGGAGGGAGCATCCTTTGACCAATCTAATAGGTCATTCGCCTAATAGTTTGCGGATGGCGGCCATCTTTGTGTCAAAATCGATTCCCCCTATTAATTCAAACACGGTGAAACCGAATGGAACGAAATTTGGTACAGAGATAGCACTAGCAAAGGGCATCTCAGTGTCATGATGTATATCGCCGCCATCTTGACAGAAACGTAATGGCGGCCACACAAATGTTTAAAGCTTAAATCAATTTACGACTAACATAACCATCCGATCTCTACCAAACTTTGCAACAACATTCCTTTATGGAGGGAGCATCCTTTGACCAATCTAATAGGCCATTAGCCTAATAGTTTGCAGATGGCGGCCATCTTTATGTCAAAATTGATTCCCCCTATTAATTCGAACACGGTGGACCCGAATGAACGAAATTTGGTACAGAGGTAGCACTAGCAAAGGGCACCTCAGTGTCATGCTTTATATCGCCGCCATCTTGACGGAAACGTAAAGGCGGCCACACAAATGTTCAAAGCTTAAATCAAATTACGATTAGCCCAATCATCCGATCTCTAGCAAATTTAGCAACAACATACCTTTATGGAGGGAGCATCCTTTGACCAAACTAATAGGTCATCAGCGTAATATTTTGCGGATGGCAGCCATCTTTGTGTGAAAATCGATTCCGCTTATCAATTCGAACACGGTGAAACCGAATGGAACGAAATTTGGTACAGAGGTAGCACTAGCAAAGGGCACCTCGTATTCATGTTTAATATCCCTATAGCACGTTGTATTTCAACAAGCTACTACAACCAACATTCAATCATACTCCTTGAAAAGGACAAAGAGTTATAACAATACCCATGCATTTAGGAGAAAGTAGGCTATATGTTCTTTACTGAATATCTTGTTATTATTTTGTGTACTTAGGTGAAAGGCAAAAGTGAACCGGAATATCATCGCCCGCTGCAACGCTTACCTACAGCATTTTCAACACTTACTGTGATGGGGTAAGATTTATTGTTTTTCTATATATTTTGTAATCTGATTGTCCATTCATCGAAATTGATGGTTTTCCTACGGGCGTACGGAAAAGTTGTGACGGCGACCGCACTCTCGTTTGCCGACACGACATATTCACTAAGGTCGGCAACACTTGTGGGGCCCACGTTGAAGTAATGAATGGGTCTTCTTGATCCATTATCCTGCCTTATTTTTAGGCGCCAGTCAATTACATTTTCTAAAAAGCCTCAGTTTATATCAATAGGATAAACTTTAATATTGCTAACGAAAGTTTGTTGGCGTAGGTAACATTATACATTATATCGGATTGAGATTGGTCCAATGTATGAATTATCACTCCAAGAGAGTGCAAAAGACTCCGAACTTCAGAAGTCATATGAAATCAAATTAAGTAAGAATTTGCTCCAATTTTCGGTTTGAAGTAGCTCACTATGTCCATTTGTGTCTGCAACGAGTACTGTAACTTCTCTGCTATATGAGGACCTCCACACCTTATTGGTACGAGATGGCGGCTAGGTTTTTAAAAACAGATAATATCTGAGATTTTAATCATTTCTGTTTTAGCGCATGTCAAGATTTTAACGATCTTGTTTATAATCCCCGGAACCTGTATTTAATTTCTGATCTCAATTTATACTCGCAAACTCTCCAGTGCCAAACCTACAGATAATGGCTAAGCAGTTAAATCTCAGAATAATATCTTAAAAGACATCACTTTTAGTTTCTGTAATTCATAGTCTTTCGGGTTTATTGCCCTTTGGATACGGTCTTCAGCAATCAAGATGTAAGACGCCATCATAAACTGTCATTGAGCACGATTTTATCACTGTATTTAGTAACGTGATTTTAACTCAGCAATTCAATCACGGAATAACTATTTTGGTCGTATTTCATGCAATTATCGTAAGTGTCTGTTATGAACGAGTTGTAATTCACTGTGTTGAAAGGAGACTAGCGTTTAGAGCACTTAATTGAGCCGGTCAGTATCATGAGTTTGTACTCCTGCATCGTCTAGTAAGTTAGTTCATTTATTTTTAAGGTAAAATTACCCATCAGTGGAATCTTGAAATTTTAAACCAAGTTAGCCATGTTTTGTTTTAATTTATACCACATATTAATGATGATACAAGTTAAAAAGACATTTTTCCAAATTTCACAGCTATTGTGTTAATTGTTTCGATGTTAAAGCTAAAATTAATTTAATTTTACTGCATACAAAAAAAGGTCCCTTGCGTTGCAAATCTAAATAATTTGGTCTCATACTGATCAGCATCTTCTTCACAGATACACACAATTTCTTCATTATCACTGGTTTTACATTCTTGGTTTTAAAAGAATGACTTTCAAAAGAATCTACTCAGATCAATTTTAACGTTGAAGGCATTCTTTAATTAGCACTAAGATCACTCCGACTTTAGGGTTCCAGATTAGCTAAACCGTAAAATTAAGTTATTTTGAAAATTGTTCCAAAAGTTGAAAAGATAGAAGACCCGGAAACGTGTCAAAATGCGTGCTTTGAAAAGCTCTATCATATTTCAAAATTTTGACTTGTCAGGTTAGTGTGTGTCACACGTAAGAGGCGTTTGGTTAGTACACAATATTATTCAAAAGTGGAATAATAAAATATTAAAAAGTAGAAAGTAGTAAGATTCAGCGATGAACCTGGAACGAGTCGGTAACAAGATGAAGACGTTGTCATCATTGGACGATCAACAACTTCAAATGGAATTACTTCAAAGAAACGCAAACCCCGCCAACAGAAGACGAAGACAGACGATACTCGTATGTTTTCGTACAAATATTACATGGACACCAAGCGTTAGACCACATGCTTTGTCGTATGTAGTTCACTCAATCTATCACTACGAGCACTAGTATTGACCCATACAGAAATCGAAATATCTACTTCCGTTTTGACTGATAAGTCATGCACACCAACAGTTAGACCACATCCTTTGTCGTATGAAGTTCGCTAAATTGATGAAAAGTTTATTATTTCTTTTCTTTTTTGTTATCCTAACATTTTAATTCCCGAAGTTATGTTATTAACATTAGGTTCCCAGTCCGAGGGGCTAGAAATCTGAATTTTCATTTACCGTATTTCTGTGAACTTGGGTACAAAATTTGATCACTCTATCATGATAACTGCTCCACAAGAAACATTATCTAGTAGGGGAAGTACAACAAAAGTAAAGAACGAGAGAAATGAGTAATGAAAAATTGGATGCACAAATTCACATGTAAATCCTTCTGGGAACTGCTGTACTCTTGATGACTCGGCTAGGAATAATTTAAGAGTAGCCTATGTGTAGAGAAGGCAGTGGGTGTTCTCGCACTGTGTAGGCGCACTAGTTGGCTGCATAAAGTGTTAAATATTCTTCCAAGGCCAAAGTAAAGCTTCTTGTTCCAACAGGCCGGCTTGCATTTCCATGATTGTGCCACATCAACAATCGATAACCCCCCGCTTCATTATTTTAGGGCTAATAAGAACAAGAATAAGGAAAAGATAAGAAAAGCATAAGAAAAAGAATAGGTAGAAGAAAAAGAAAGAAACGAAGGAAGAAAAAGAATGAAAGAAAGCAAAAAAAAGAAGAAGAAAACGTAAAAGGAAAAGAAAAAGAAACAGAAAATTAAAAAGAAAAAAAGAAAAGAAAAGAAAAGAAGAAGAATAAGATAAAGAAAAAATAAATAAAAAGATAAAGAATAAGATAAAGAATAAGATAAAGAATAAGAATAAGGAAAAGGAAAAGGAAAAGAATAAGGAAAAGAATAAGGAAAAGGAAAAAGGAAAAGGAAAAAGGAAATGGAAAAGGAAAAGAAATTATTTTATTCTATATCATTTGAAAATGTTTTGCCTTTCAGCATCCAGTCAAATCTGCAAGACTCTGTTTGCGGGAGAGTCTCTTCCATGATCCCCTATTAGCTGTTAGCACTGCGGTATCCTCTGCTTCCTCTGCAGCCGATTTCACTATTCTCATCAATCTCTTCTCCCCATATTCTCAACATATTACCCCATTGTCTGAGTTATCTCTTCATTAGGAGTACCTTCCCGCCATTGCTGCGAACATATCAGCAGACGTCATACGTGGTTTGCTACTATCTATTTGTCCAGGCAACCATCATGTCAGTTACATCTAGTTTATGTATGACATAGTCTGAATCCATCCAGCCTCCACTCCCAAACAGAATGTCTGAATACTGAGCGACAAAGACAGAGAGAGTTTCATCGCTACACTTTTTTTTTGCAGAATACAGTAGATTGCAACTGAGAAATAAATGCATTTGCTTTTTTGCTTTTTTACACCTTCTCTGTCAGTAACTCTCAAAGAACTTAAAATTGTCCACATGCTCCAATTTAGTTCTTCCTACTTAGCATTCTAGTGTGTTGCGTTTCTTCCTACAGACATTGAAATTGTGCTCTTCATACCATAATAATAATAATAATAATAATAATAATAATAATAATAATAATAATAATAATAATAATAATAATAATAATAATAATAATAATAATAATAATATAGTTTTAAAATGTAAGCTATAGGCTTTTCAAAGAGTGACTTAACTCAGTTTCTTGTAAGCAAAGGGAAAGAATATGTGTGTACATAAAAATCCTAGTAAAAAAAAAAAATAGTAATAATAATAAGATGTTAATATTAGGAACTTAAAGGGATAAGCATTGTAAGACTACGTGAGAACAAAATCCATTTACGATGGATGACCTAGAAATGTTGTCCAACAATAGGCAGGAAGCGATTGAATCCATTGAAAAACTCCATGAAATTGCAGTCAAAATCAGACACCAAAACTCATACCAAAATACGCAGTTCAAGGAAGGATCTCGTCGGTCCGGTAAAGTAACTCAAATGTCTAAAGTCAAATACCTAGGAGAAATTATGGAACACTCAGGCCTGAATTGTGATGCAAACAAAGAGAGGATCTCTAAATTACAAAGAGCCTACAGAATCACATGGAACTGGTATAGTACGAAATCTATCTCCCGTCAATAAAATTACATTGCAACACGGTTTATTTTAATTTAGCGTATGTTTTTAGTGCCGGAAGTGTCCGAGGACATGTTCGGCTCGCCAGAGTTTGTAGCTGCTTCAATGCGGACTCCCATGGGGTGAGCTACAAGTTCCGTTGAATTTCAAGTAGTTCCAGCTTTTGCTACCAGATGTCACTGACACCTAGTGGTGAACGTTGGAACTTTGATAGAGTGTTTCAACGGAATCTAACCTGCAAATTTAGCTTCACACAAGTTTAATTAGTGGAAGGTTCTTTTTTAATCGATTTTACCCACTAGGTTGGTGTTTCCCAAGGACTCAGCGAGGGAACTAACCTCTACTGCCTCTACGGGCAGTGTCCTAGAGCTGGGAACATCTGGTCAGATCGGATACAACTGAGGAGGTGTGATCAGCACCTCGCCCAGGCGGCCTCACCTGCAAAGCGACCAGGGGCCTCATAATGCTGACAGCTTTAAATTATGCACACGCATAGTACCTGACATTATAGATTAATGTGGAGTAACTTATATACATCAGTGCTACCAACATGATTCTAAGCCTGCTGATGGGACCAATTTTTAAATACATGTAACTTCTATACTATCAACTGGATTTCAACCAAATTTCGTATGTGCTATGTATGTCATAACATATATGACTATGCGTATTCTTAAGAGCAACCAGTGCTGCCAACTGTTAATAAATGCGGTATATATTTATTTAGCCTAATCTCAATATATCAGAAAGTATGCAAGCCAACAGCTCTAAACTTTGCACACGTATAGTACCAGACATTCTAGATTAATTTGGAGTAACTAATATACGTCAGTGCTGCCAACATGATTCTAAGCCTGCTGATAGGTCCAATTTTAAAATACATGTAACTTCTATACTAACAAATGTATTTCATTCAAAATTGGCACAACAAGAGGTCATAATATTTCAGATTATTTCTGACCAACACATGCATGACATTGTTGCCAACATGAATTTTCGCGCGCTGATAGATCCAATGTCTAACTGCATGTAACGTACATGCTATCCATTGGACTTCAACAAAATTTTGTATTCTGTACCGTACCTTATGAGATGAAACTAAGAATATATTCAGTCACCAGGGCTGCCAACTCTAGTGCTCTATTAGGCTACATTATACGCTGAATATTTCGAACTAATAAGACATTTCGATATCGCCAACTAAATTTCGTCAATATTCTATATAGGTCCATATAGAATAATCATTGGCATGAATCTTAAATTTTAAGTGGGGCAGATGACCTCGTAGTACCGCCCTTTAAAACAACAATAACTAACTATAAATTTTAAGAAAAGTAGGCTCTTTAGTTCGTCACGGAACTTCTTGTTACTGTTGAGAGAGGTAGTTTGTTAAAGATTTCACTTAATTTTGTTGCTTCCTATGCTGTAATCCATTTAAACTGTATAATCAGCTTCTGTGACCCGTAAGGTGACATCAAATCTGCTTACACGACTCTCGCGCATTTTAGGACCTTCAAGTGCCAACTGACTGCACTAGGATTCTATCCCGTAGCCTGGATCATTGCAGAATGTCATCAAATAAATAAGGTTTAGTCTATCACGTCCTAACTACATACTCTTTCAATCCTGATAGGAGTTGTGTAATCTTTTTGTTTTTGTTTCATAGGAAGACGTCATTAAAACCTTGGAATTCCAGTCACTAAATTTTAACGCACACACAGGTGGATGCCATAAAAAATCATCCTTTTTGTGTGAAAATGGATAATAATAAATAATACATAAGACAGTTTGGGAAATTTGATTTAGAATTCACTAACCAGGTGTGAATGTCATTTTGGTCCACTTGACAATTCAAGGACGCAATAAGTTTATCACATTGACATATGCAAAATGTGATCTAAGATATGATAATTAAACATGCTACCATAAATAGTGCGAGGATAATTGCTTTGATTATTGATAAGGTAAATAAATTACAGTTTTTGTTATCCTGGAGACATATTAGGCTTTGAGTTAGGCATTTGGTTAGTCTTTATGTGTCGAAGAAGATACATGTTTCGCTGTGGAAAGAATGCTCAATATTCTGTCACTTGTGGGCTTTTCGGGTATTCGCTTCATTCGTTGGGTGTCTATTGGCACCTCCAGTTATCTGAAATGACATCTTTCGGCAAAATGACAACCAGCTCGGGTAGGTCAGCCATTCGTAGGTGCATGGATGCGCTGCGATTAACAGGTGTTCTGTGTACACAGGTGGCCAAATTATTGTCGTAAAGCTAAATAAAACTAAAATCTTTATTGCCAATTGGTTTACAGAATCTTCTACAATGTATAGATTCCCGTGACTATGATGAATGTAATGTGTTTTGTGGAATCCTAACCAGACCTGCCTTGGCCGCCAATTGAGATAATGCTGCTGGAAATCAACTAAATAAAGTAATGTAACCACCTTCTATGCACAAGTAAGAACATTGCTGTGGGAGGTGCCTGGGAAGTGTAAACATATACTGTTTAAGACATACTAGCCTACATCCTAATTCTGGCTTACGGAGTAGAAACATGCACCCTGTCCAGAAGAGAAGAAAGTAGGATCCAGGCATCCGAAATGAAGTTTCTACGAACAATGTTTCAAAGAACAAGGAGATACAAAGTAAGAAATGAAACAAACAGGACAGAGGCTGGTATAGATATGAGTGCTACAAAATATTTGCAGAAACAACGATTAGGATCGTATGGGCATCTTCAAAGAATGGGAGACGAGTGGACACCAAATGCTTACTTCAACAAGATTATCCCAGGAAAGAGACCAGAGAAGTAATGGATGGACCAAATCAATACTAATAATAATGTTATTGGTTTTTCGTCTCTTTTAACTAGGCCTACTCTTGCTTTTAGAGACGCCGGGGAGCCAGAATTTCGCCCCGAAGGGGATCTTTAACGTGCCAGTAAATCTACTGCAACGGCTCCCTCGCATTTTCGCACCCTCAAATGCCAGCTGACTGCGCCAGGATACGAACCTGCAATCTTGGGCCCAGGAAGCGAGAACGTTACCGCTGAGCCACGCAGCCAGCCAGGACCAAATCAAGAATGATCTTCAAGACAAAGGAGAAGGACCTATGAAGACCATTTATTCATGGACAGAAAAAGGTGGTGAGGACTCGTTTACAGCACCCGGGCGACTGGAGCTGGAATTTGATGATGATGATGATGAATGATTTTCAGTAGATGATTTACTGTAAAATAATTCTTTGTAAAACTCAGCAATTCCTCTAGGTTTGTGCCGTGTCTTGTGTGGGGTTTCGCCTAGGACAATAAACTGGCTCATCAGCGGGCTCTTGGTGTCCCCACCCGGACCCCCACAAGAGAAGCTTATTTAAGATATCCGCATGCCATACACTACTCGAAACAAATGAAGAATTGACGACAGATTTAATTTCGGGATCGGGTAAGTTCCGACACAACACCGTTTTGTTTTCTTACAGATTTGCCTTGTATAATATGTTGTTTAATAGAACATTAAATATGATAAAATGGCTTTTTTAAGAGCGTAGCTAAATATGTAAATGTATATGATGTTGTTTTGTAAAAGAAGCCTTGGAGCACATTTGATGAATACGTGCCAAAATACAATCAAGAAATGTCCTGCAATGGAGACTCGAACTCAAATAAAACCATCTGTTTCAATGCATTGTATCTTAATTTGTAATAAAGAATTTGGTGCTATTCGACTTTCCCATAATCATTTGGCCACCTCTTTTTTTTTATTATTATTATTTTTTTTTTTATTATTTTTTTTTTAGCGTATGGCTTTTAGTGCCGAGAGTGTCCGAGGACATGTTCGGCTCGCCAGTTTTGTAGCTGCTTCGGGACGGACACCCAATGGGTGAGCTACAAGTACCGTTGGGGAGGGAAGTTGGAAGGTAAGGACGAGGAGTTGGAAGGTATCGGCTGTGGCCTATAGTTAGGGACCAACCCCGGCATTTGCCTGGAAGGAAGATGGGAAACCACAGAAGACCATCTTCAAGGTTGCCGGCGGGGGGATTCGAACCTCCTCGCCTCCCGGATATGAGCGACTGCCAGCAATCATGCCGTAACGACCACGGCTAACTCACCCGGTTGGCCACCTCTGCAAATAAGTTACTAAATGTAGTAAACCCTTTGGAAAATAGCATGTAGACAAGATTCAAAATTTCGGGGTCGTAATGGATTCTTGTGAATGTGATTTAGAGGTTTTGCTATCAACATAACTTCCAAGGTTCATAAGGTTAACTTATTATTATTATAAAGCCAAGAAAAACAACAGGATCTACTAACAATGAAATTTATTAACTGAATCAAACATAAAAAAAAGAAAACTATAACCACCCTTTTATTGTTCACTCGCGTGAACAGATCTAACACTGACCAGCCTGACGTACCATGACGACATGGCATGACAGCTGTCAACAAGCATTGTGACTGCAATGTCACTTAAATCAAAGTAACAAAAGAAAACGGATCACAAGATCCAAATATAACAAACAAATAAATAGTACAAAAATTTAATATCTATGAGCGACACGGGTTTTAAGACTAGTTCAAGTAATGAGCATTTTGACGGGCGCTCGTTTCCGACCAAAACAGTTGGTTCGGGAACGGACTCCGTACTGCGAAGGACGAATTACGGAAATGTGGGAACAACAATTACATATTTATACACACTACTGACATGCTCTAACCTTAGATTACCACAACCAAATACACGTGTGTATTATTTAAAATAAGGGCTGCGGAATTACCGACTTATACCTTAAACACTAGGAAGGCATAACATGACATGAACAAGTTTGGCCGGTTGCCAAATTATATTTATATGAATACAATGGCCTTGAAAATAAGAGCCAACAACAACAAAATACAACTTTTAATTTTCACGCCGGAAAGTTTGGCGTTTTAAAACAATGAACAAATAAGTCGTAGTAATGATAAAAGAAACTTGGATCGACAACATGGCAACTTCCCAAATTAAACCAAATAAAATAACCTTAACTCATTAGGCTTTAAAGCAAACATAACGTGTCATAACGAGCTGGAGACAACCGGGCCTGTTATCGCATCACCGAGAGAGTGGCTGATTTCTTCCCCCAAGTAGTAATTAGTGCCATGCTAAATATAGATTCTGGCCCATAGCCAGCGTACAGCACCTTTGCTAATCGCCACCTGTTAAACGCGTACAAATAAATAACACATTATCTCAAAACATCCTCTCAGGGATTTTTAAGAATACATTCCCAGGTCAAACTTATCCCCACGGATAATTAGTTTGCCGGAATGATATCGCAGTCATGGACAGGCTTTACCTCTCCTCATCATCATCACTTACACCCAAAAACACGTGGCACATTTCTCGAAGATCTCGTCGTAGCATTAATCAGCACACCTCTCAGATAATGACATACAACATGTCCAAATGACAATAAAGAATAAATAACAGGATCAGTCCTAGCCCGAGTTATCAAAGCAACAAAATGCAAATATTTCCCCCACGTAGTAATTAGTTTAACATATCATTAAATCAGTCCATTTATCATTGTCGTTCCTAGGTTCTCATTCATGGCTACACTTTATAGATACGTTAATCGATGCAGCCGTTTCGCTAAAAGAATTACGTATACATAAGGAAAACATTTATATTACAAAATTTACTGTACAACATAATTGTCACGCAATGCCAAAATTTACTACACGCATGTCAGTTAAGAAATCAAACCCTGAAATTTAAATTAAACCACACAAATAAAATCTATACAAAGTTCCACACATCTCTCGCGATTCCCCTCGTCCAAAATCAATAAATCAATTTTTTAATACTCATCACTTAAACTGCTTTCCAGAGGCCTCCCGCCTCGTCAATTCCCATCATTAGGCCGTTAGCCCATAACACTGATGGTAATGGAGGATGAAGCTTGCTGTCTTCTCTCCATGGTCGACATTTTGCTGCTGTTAACACACAATTAAATCAAAGTTTTTAAACTGTTCTATCTGCGTTCTAAGTATTTTATTTCCTCAGATCGTCCTATGCAGAATCGTCGACTTTCCCTATTCTATGGCTAATTGCCATCTCACAATTTATGAAAATTTCCAACTTCGTTGCCGACACACAACTATAATTTTAAAACCATATCGTCTTAAGGACGTCTTAAAATGACTGTCGAAGAATAATTAGGAGTGCCCCGATTCATCTCAGACATTTGTATATATACAGAAAGCCTAAAGTTTCAATGGTGGGAGAAAAACAGCTCCTCAATATTTTAAGTAATGGGCCTATAATTATGTGTGACCTCTCAAAATTCTTGTATTTTCTCACAGGTCGCGAATCTGCCGTCGAACAAGCAAACCGATCGCTAGATCTTTTTATATCCGATTGCCGCGCAAAACACACTGACGCTATGTTCTGGCGTCATGTTTTCTTATTGGTCAGATAAGTTGGCGTTGGAGCTCTGACCTTACAAATCCCGCCCTTATTTTGACGTCACGACTATTCTCCTCTCTCTCACTCCTTGCCTTGTACGCAGCATTTTGCCCTTCGATGGTCACGTACGCCACAGCGTCATATCTGATTTTCTCAGAAATCCAAGAATAACATTGGTTGTGAAACTATTGGTCATTTCCAGCCAGCACGTAGCATGTCTTACCAAGTCCAGATTTCTAGCTACATCAATATTACTCAAATATCCAGCATATCATGTATTTAGTATTTCCATCGTTTTTATTAATATGAAACATTATTATTGGACACAATGATAAGGGTTCATCCGACCCCTAGTTGATGAAATTCGAACTCAAATGAAGTCGAATTTCACATCCCCTACTTTTCTGGCTCAAATTTGAAGTTGCTGGTCACCCTCAAATATAATGACAGTCCGCCTCTGTCTGTTTCAGTAGCCGTCTCGTTCCAAACTCATTAGGAAATTCCTGTATACTTATGCCCTCCGGCCTCTTTCCTTGCTACTCGTCTCCCCTCTCACTCTTTCAAAACATCAACATATTCATTAACGACTTCCGCCTGAACTTGTAAACACGTCAGAGCTGTCTTTTGAGCGCTTTAACCACTAGTGTACCCCCGTATCTTTTGTTGTATGTTATCACGCGAATGTTTAATTTGCTGCAGTAACATTATTTCTCGGTTCGTATGGCTCTCTCTGATGATACAATTTTAAATCTGAGATATTATACACTGCCATGTTTCCTGTGCTCACCTCTCGGACTCTGTAGGCGTTGTTACCTAAGTTCGTAACCCCTAGTTGAACTTCCTTAAGCCGCTCCTGTCTCTTCTCCATTTTACCGTGATGTCATCTCCTTCTTCTCCCCCGCGTTGCCATCTTCTTCCTTCTCCCTTCTTCTTCTCCTATTCCCGTACAATAACCTTTTTTTTTTACCATATTTCGAGACCTTTGCCTGACACGGTCTGCGAATCTCTCCTGCTATTCTTCTGTTTCCTATCGTCGGCTGCTCTATTTTCTTCTTCTCCATGCAGCTCTTCCAAATATCTCTGGGTTTCTACATGCATGGCCTCCAACATTTGATGTGTTCCGTTTTCCTCCTCGTGGTTATCGGGATTCTTCCGCCGATCTATCGCTCTTTCCCATTTATCATTATTTCCTTCCATGTTACGTGGCTCCTCCAGGTACTGTTGTGACTCAGCGTGTCTCTCGTTCCAATTTCTCTGATCATCCCTTGGATCCGATTGCTCGTTAAACCGCTGGTTATCTTGTGCGTTATGTTGCTGGTTGTAACGCCTATTGTCTCTGGGCCTATATTGTTGATTATAGTGTCCTCCATGCCATCCTCGATTGTAAGGTGCGTTATTATTATTCCTATTGTATGACGTTTGGTATCTCCTATTATCTCGCCACTGCTGATTGTTTGTGTTCCGGTAGCGGTTAGTTTCTTCCTGATTGTTATGGTTTCTGTCCCTATTTTCGTATCTCGGTTGAGATCTCGGCTCATATTCTTCGGTGCTCTGCCGTCTTTGGTTATCCCCAGTGTTTGTAGCTTGCGACCTCGTGTTTTTGTTCGGTGTCTTGACTACTTCGACTGCATTAACTAACTCTATCTGTCTCTTCTCTCTCGGGTTGATGTAATTAGTGGTTTCATCTATCTTCCTTAATACCTCTTCTGCCTGGACCACGGTCGTAATATTTGCCGCCACCAAGAATTGCTGAACGCTAATAGGCATCTGTTTTCCTATAGTAGTTATTAGCTCCATTTCGCTAGGGGGATTATCAAGATCTTGCAATTTGACAAGTTGCATGGCGAAAAAATCTGCATATTTCGTCTGATGCGTGGAATGGTATTTACGCGAGTATAAGTCCATTCGCAAGCTTTGTTGATACGACCCACTCCAGTATTTGCTTAGGAAGGCCTTGTGGAAACCTTCCATTGATTTAAATGTGTTCTTAAATCCAAGATACCAGGTAAGTGCTGAGCCCGCCAAAAAATTTTCAACCATTCTTAATTGTCGCGTTGAGCTAACATTTTGGTCCGAAAAATATTCTGTCAGTTCCCTTAAGAAAGCTTTAGGTGTCCCTCCGCTCTCTGGTAAAAACTTATTCGGTTTAAATTCGTTTCCACGGATGACTTGTATAACTTGCGTGGGAAGTTGTGTGTTTTGAGGTGTCGAGCTACGACCCTCATAATTCTGGAATGCTTGCGTGTCTACCGTTCTTGGACTTTGCCCAAGCTCGTGGCTGTCTATTGTGTGCTCTCTTTCCGCATTCTCCCCTTTCCCCTTTTCCATTAGTGTCGCAAACATCGTATTATGTCCAAGTGACTGCAACTCCGATTTTATCATGCGGTCCTCTTGAATTTGAAACCTTAACTTCATATTTTCTTCTAACGCCTGTATTTTCGCGTTATTTTCCCCTAGCTTCTTGCTTACTGCGAGCCGTTCATCTTTCGAATCAGCGCTCATCTTGGTCCAATCTTTCCTAATAGTATCCTTCAATTTAACAAAGCGTTTTTCGACTTCCTGTTGATTAGCCTCCTGATTATCTTCAAGTTTATCTATCCTTTCTCCCAGAGAAATGTTGTTCTGTTCTAATGTTTGTTTAATTTCTTCCTGGTCAATTTCTAACTTTTTCCATTTCTTAATTGATTGTATTTCTAATTTGTTGAGTTCCGTCACTAAGCCCGTGATATTGTTATCTACTGTAATTATCTGATCTTGCATACCCTGTGTCCCTCGTTCGATATTCTCAAACCTTTTTTCTAAGTTTGTGTGTGCTTCTTTGATTTCAGATGAGCTGGTCAAACACGCTTGCTCGATTTGTGCTAGTTTTGCCATAACAGTCTCATCCATTCCTTTTATTTCCTTTTTAAACGAATCTTCGATACCTTTTATTATTCCTAATTGTTTGGTATTGTTAGTGCTAACGTCCTTTGCTAATTGGATTAGCTGTTCTTTTGTGTGCTCTTTGATTTCTACCGTTAGCGCAGCTAGATTTTGAGTGTTCCTTTCGTCTTGTGCGTTTAACATTTCATTGTTTTTCTCAGACTGCCTATGTAATTGTTCACTAACCAGAATGTTTTGTGTAGCGATTTTCTGATTTATATTCTCGTTAACTTCAGATAGTTTTGTGTTTAACTGTGTCTGTATTTCTTCCGATTGTTTATTTATAGCAGCTAACTGTGTCTGCATTTCTACACTATTTGCCGCTAACTGTGTCTGCGTTTCTTCATTATTTGCCGCTAACTGTGTCTGCGTTTCTGCCGATTGTTTATTTATAGCCGCTAACTGTGTCTGTATTTCATTGGTTATGTCCTTTCTCATCTCACTAAGTTGTTCTCGCGTACGAGCGGATGCTAGTTCAATCACTTCGCGAATTTCTCCCAGAGTTGCCATCACAACAATAATATATTTGAGACATAGGGAAATGACATAAGGGCGGAGCCCTGGATACGCGCGCTCACACATATTAAATATACACACATTAACCCTTTACATACTCAGTTCATTTACTTTAAATTACTCCCACAAACTATAGCATCACTGAGTATAATTTACTTATTATTCCATTTAATTTTAACCCTTTGATTCAGTTATAATCTTCCTGACCTTACTTTACTTACAAATTTTAACCAATTAATAGAGTATTAATTAGTTTTTAAGGTCTAACCTTCCTGTCAAATAATTCTTTGAGTTTGGCTTTTCTACACAAAGCTAATTTAATTTTATTGGGCGCCTGGAACAGTTTGTTCTAATTTTAATCAAAGTTCAAACATTTAACTTGTTCCACATTTACTTTATTGCAAACTCCATGACTTTATATTTTCAAACATTTGGCGGTACTATCTTCGCCTAACTTACGTTAATAAACTTATCACATGCCGGTGATCTATTTTTTTACTCTAAAACACAAATGCCACACGTTCGGAAGCCAAAGTAACTCTTATAAACCCTTTGGAAAATAGCATGTAGACAAGATTCAAAATTTCGGGGTCGTAATGGATTCTTGTGAATGTGATTTAGAGGTTTTGCTATCAACATAACTTCCAAGGTTCATAAGGTTAACTTATTATTATTATAAAGCCAAGAAAAACAACAGGATCTACTAACAATGAAATTTATTAACTGAATCAAACATAAAAAAAAGAAAACTATAACCACCCTTTTATTGTTCACTCGCGTGAACAGATCTAACACTGACCAGCCTGACGTACCATGACGACATGGCATGACAGCTGTCAACAAGCATTGTGACTGCAATGTCACTTAAATCAAAGTAACAAAAGAAAACGGATCACAAGATCCAAATATAACAAACAAATAAATAGTACAAAAATTTAATATCTATGAGCGACACGGGTTTTAAGACTAGTTCAAGTAATGAGCATTTTGACGGGCGCTCGTTTCCGACCAAAACAGTTGGTTCGGGAACGGACTCCGTACTGCGAAGGACGAATTACGGAAATGTGGGAACAACAATTACATATTTATACACACTACTGACATGCTCTAACCTTAGATTACCACAACCAAATACACGTGTGTATTATTTAAAATAAGGGCTGCGGAATTACCGACTTATACCTTAAACACTAGGAAGGCATAACATGACATGAACAAGTTTGGCCGGTTGCCAAATTATATTTATATGAATACAATGGCCTTGAAAATAAGAGCCAACAACAACAAAATACAACTTTTAATTTTCACGCCGGAAAGTTTGGCGTTTTAAAACAATGAACAAATAAGTCGTAGTAATGATAAAAGAAACTTGGATCGACAACATGGCAACTTCCCAAATTAAACCAAATAAAATAACCTTAACTCATTAGGCTTTAAAGCAAACATAACGTGTCATAACGAGCTGGAGACAACCGGGCCTGTTATCGCATCACCGAGAGAGTGGCTGATTTCTTCCCCCAAGTAGTAATTAGTGCCATGCTAAATATAGATTCTGGCCCATAGCCAGCGTACAGCACCTTTGCTAATCGCCACCTGTTAAACGCGTACAAATAAATAACACATTATCTCAAAACATCCTCTCAGGGATTTTTAAGAATACATTCCCAGGTCAAACTTATCCCCACGGATAATTAGTTTGCCGGAATGATATCGCAGTCATGGACAGGCTTTACCTCTCCTCATCATCATCACTTACACCCAAAAACACGTGGCACATTTCTCGAAGATCTCGTCGTAGCATTAATCAGCACACCTCTCAGATAATGACATACAACATGTCCAAATGACAATAAAGAATAAATAACAGGATCAGTCCTAGCCCGAGTTATCAAAGCAACAAAATGCAAATATTTCCCCCACGTAGTAATTAGTTTAACATATCATTAAATCAGTCCATTTATCATTGTCGTTCCTAGGTTCTCATTCATGGCTACACTTTATAGATACGTTAATCGATGCAGCCGTTTCGCTAAAAGAATTACGTATACATAAGGAAAACATTTATATTACAAAATTTACTGTACAACATAATTGTCACGCAATGCCAAAATTTACTACACGCATGTCAGTTAAGAAATCAAACCCTGAAATTTAAATTAAACCACACAAATAAAATCTATACAAAGTTCCACACATCTCTCGCGATTCCCCTCGTCCAAAATCAATAAATCAATTTTTTAATACTCATCACTTAAACTGCTTTCCAGAGGCCTCCCGCCTCGTCAATTCCCATCATTAGGCCGTTAGCCCATAACACTGATGGTAATGGAGGATGAAGCTTGCTGTCTTCTCTCCATGGTCGACATTTTGCTGCTGTTAACACACAATTAAATCAAAGTTTTTAAACTGTTCTATCTGCGTTCTAAGTATTTTATTTCCTCAGATCGTCCTATGCAGAATCGTCGACTTTCCCTATTCTATGGCTAATTGCCATCTCACAATTTATGAAAATTTCCAACTTCGTTGCCGACACACAACTATAATTTTAAAACCATATCGTCTTAAGGACGTCTTAAAATGACTGTCGAAGAATAATTAGGAGTGCCCCGATTCATCTCAGACATTTGTATATATACAGAAAGCCTAAAGTTTCAATGGTGGGAGAAAAACAGCTCCTCAATATTTTAAGTAATGGGCCTATAATTATGTGTGACCTCTCAAAATTCTTGTATTTTCTCACAGGTCGCGAATCTGCCGTCGAACAAGCAAACCGATCGCTAGATCTTTTTATATCCGATTGCCGCGCAAAACACACTGACGCTATGTTCTGGCGTCATGTTTTCTTATTGGTCAGATAAGTTGGCGTTGGAGCTCTGACCTTACAAATCCCGCCCTTATTTTGACGTCACGACTATTCTCCTCTCTCTCACTCCTTGCCTTGTACGCAGCATTTTGCCCTTCGATGGTCACGTACGCCACAGCGTCATATCTGATTTTCTCAGAAATCCAAGAATAACATTGGTTGTGAAACTATTGGTCATTTCCAGCCAGCACGTAGCATGTCTTACCAAGTCCAGATTTCTAGCTACATCAATATTACTCAAATATCCAGCATATCATGTATTTAGTATTTCCATCGTTTTTATTAATATGAAACATTATTATTGGACACAATGATAAGGGTTCAGTAGATTGAACAAAAATTAATTATTGGTCGCAATCAGGTCTGCCAAAAAGAGTTCAATCCTTAATACCTTGCGTCCATAAAATTGCGGAGAGGAATTCCCTGTCCAGCAGCGCCAACTGGACTGGGACTCATTAACCAAATTAAGGTGGCACTATCTGAATAGTTAAATTAAACAGTCCTGTTTCTCAATATCCTCCTACCTCACAAACTACTGAATCAATTGTTATGAATCTTTATCAACGTTTACCTTTTTAAGATAAAATAGTTAAGTTACTGAAAAGGCACTATCATTCACCGTTACCATCATAATGAGTTCATAAAAAGCAAAATATTAATCATGTACTCAATCCTTCCCTGTGAGACATCGTTTTATCCTGCAAAACCTCGTTCTTCGTCTTCTTCTTCTTCTTCTTCCTCTTCACCATCCTTATTTTCGACAGAGCTTGTCCCACGTCTGCAACCTCCACACCGGGTGTTCCAGAATTTTGTGTACACCTAATGTTCAAATTAAGGCTACCAGTGTCGGATGACTCAGAATGTTGGATAAGCGAAGGTCTGTTGAGCAGGACTCTACTGTACACTTAAAGATGATTTCATGGCTTGCAATCCAACTTAGAATCGTGGTTTTATTTCTTCAAACTTATTGTTTGTAAATGTTTCTTTGATAAGTTAGGCACATGCTTTGTTTTTGAAGTAATGCATTTTTTCTATCAAGTTACATAAATACTGCAGCTATTATTGTAGGTCAGGTTAATGCACATATGTATGTAAAGATATTGGGTTAATTTCAAGAAGATCAGCGCAGTAATTTCTGAGATAATGTACATTAGTTGCATAGAAAAGGTTTTTAAAGAAAGGCCCGCAAAGGTAGAGGAAAAAAGTCTCTGTAGATGTTTGCTGAAGTTGACAAACTTCACTAGCCCTTATCTCGGGAATAGATTAACATGTTTGCTCCAAAGAAACTTCCTATGATATTTCAATTTGTTGAGAACCCAAAACATCAAAAATGAGAAAATTGATATTTTTCACCAAAACCTAAGTTAGCGCCACCTTAAGATGTCAATTTAATGCGGAACATACAGTTTTAGGAGAAATAAAATAACAATTGTATTATTGTGACTGTCTCTGTCATAAATTTTGTACATCGATTATATACATTTACAAGGAAACACACACATCTATTAGAATCAAAATTCTAAATTTTCCGTAACTATTTTTATCAATTTATCAAAATGTTGTCCTTGCTTTGTGCTGACCTTCACCATTTCCCTGATATCTGCGATGTTTTTAGGAATTTCTTAGAAAAAAAAACGCCAGATTTTTGTTTGTTTGAGTGTGCTCAGTATACAAATGAAATACTTTCATGGGACATTTGGACAGAATGGACCCAACTAGGTTAACAAATAAAATCTATACGTTTTTGAAGAAAAGGGCAACAAGGTCCAATTGGTACAAACAGGCGGAAAAGGACTTGGCTGAATTAGGTTATCCCAATCTCAAGGATCGAGAGGAAATTAGGAAAATTACTGGTACACGGGGTTTTGTGGCAGAAGAGAGAAGACCTATCAGACACGTCTGGTCGCAGCAACGAAGACTCGCTCAATCGTTGCGCATGAAGAGTTATTGGGCAAACAACAAGGCCAAGAAGTGTTGATTCCGCATGGTCCTAGGAGACCCATTCGCGCAGAAGAAGAAATGAAATACTTACGCTTAATTTATTAATAATATTCAAAAGAAAGATAATTACTTGGAGCTTTGCAGAATTGCACTCTAATTATCGACAATCTGTTTATGAAGTGCATTTAAACAAGTAAACAAGACGATAGCCCATTCGAGAGCTGTGTCGCGTTGAGCCCGCAAAACAGTAAAGTTGGGCTGGTGGTTTAACAAATGCGAGATTTCTCGCACAGCGCCTCTCTTATTAAACAGTGTAAATGACTGTACATAAATCTTAAACTAATTAATTAAAATATTAATTATATTAATGTATGTATGTCTACCCCTTATTATTCCCGTTTTCCAACGGGGTCGGGGATGACATGCGATGGAAGTCTTTGTGGCGATGGTTTTTACGGCCGGATGCCCTTCCTGACGCCAACCTCATGAGAGGAGTTAATGAGAGATGAAATGAATGATGGTGAATGAAACTGGGCAAGGATGTGGAAGGAAGCGGCCGTGGCCAGTCAGAAGGTACCGTCCCAGCATTTGCCTGGTGTTGAAAATGGGAAACCACGGAAAACCATTTCAAGGACGGCCGACGGTGGGGCTCGAACCCACGCGTCTACCGAGTCAGCAGAGAGCTTGGCCCCATGACCTATTGCTGCGCTTTAGCCAGCGTAGTCACTACTGTCGGTAAATATTATTCATATTAATAATAGTCATTATGTAATATGATAGTGTAACTGCGCTAAAGAAGTTTTCATTGATAAACCCAAGTATATACGCATATTGAATTATAATGTATCTTCCAATTTAGTATTGACTATGCTGTTTATCATTAAGATATTGAAATCGACTGTCGACACGGATAACAACTATTTCACTACTGTGGTAAATATTCATTATATTTGAATTGCAGCCGAATGACCATAGCAGAGTATTACAATTGAACTCCTGTGAGCTCTCAACAAGTTCAATTTCATGTAGTTCCAACTTTGGCTGCCAGATGCCACTGTTACTAACAATTAGCGGTGAACGTTGGAACTTGATAGAGCATTTCTTGCCAGCCAAATATAACCTACACATTTTTCTACACACTACCATTTGTAGTGGTAGGTTCTTTTACATGCCATAAATCTATCGCATGGGCCCGCCGGCTTTACTTCCCCTCCGAAGGAGGGTATACTGAAGGATTTAACACTCTTAAATATTTATCTATTTTAGGAAAGCGATTTGTAAACAAAGAAGAAATTCATCCAGCAGTTCTCGAATAGTCCCGTGACCCAGGAGCGGAGATCTATCGTCGAGGGTTTGAACAATTTGTATAACGTTCCGACTGGTGTTTACAGAGACTTGGCGATTATGTAGGAAAATGGTGTAATGAATCTGTGTAACTCGGTGGTAGAGTGCAGCATTCAATAAATGATATTTGTCCCTCCATAATCACTTGAAACTTATTTTTTGAATTCCCTTCGTACCTGGACAAGCCTTAAGTGAACCGAAGCCCAGTTCTTAAATACTGTGTTATGTACGATACTCTTAAGACATTCTTTCCCGTGGCTCATGAATATTAGGTGAGTCGAGTGCATTTATTTGCATCAGCAAGCAAGTTGGTTTTTGAAGGCCGTATGCAAGAGCATGTCAATATGGACATATCTCACTCTTATGTACACGATGTTCAAGTACCGAGCTACCTCCCAAGTAAATAACCGTGACAATGGCGCCTATCACAACCACCAGAAATAAAACAGAGTTTTGGAGGAAAAATAGCTTAAATATTCCCCTTTTTCAAGTACTATATAAATAGAGGAAATATTTGTAAGATTTACATGAGCTTCCTGCAAGGCAGAGGGTTATGATGACAAACGAACATTGTGGTTTGACTCTGCCAATACACCTGGTCCTCGATCTTAGACTTCCATGAAAATTTCTCATATATATTCAAATAACAAATATACCAAAGTGCACTTAAAATAGGCCGAGATATGTGCGTTATTGCACAACGTAATGAGACGGAAACCAAAGTATTGCAACCAAGGAATCCTTGTCACCACTTGGATTTGTCCCATCTATACGAATATAATAAAGCTCAAGAGTTTGTTTGTGTGTTTAAACGCGCTAATCTCTGGAACTACCAGTTGGAATCTATACTATATAATAAACCTGAAGAATTTGTTTGTTTGTTTGTTTAAACACGATAATCTATGGAACTACCAGTCGGATTCAAAAAATTATTTTTGTATATGATAGCCAGATACAAGAGGAATAGTTAAGGCTATATACAACGTAATGTGACGGAAACACCTCTCAGGTAACCTTAAAGATTGTTTTTGTTCAGTAAGTCGGAAGAACAAGCTCTCCCGAACAGCTTCAATAATACCTAATTCTATTATTGCCTGGCAATGCGGGCTGCATCACGTCGCTCCTACCAATGTTCTGGGGCAGAATTGCGAGCTGCTTATAAATTGCAGACACGGGGAGTAATTAGTGCAAAAAAGATTTCTTAGGCCCCTTAAAACAGTTATCATCATGACAAGAGTATGCCTCAGTATAAGGGCGATGGTGTTTTTGCATTATACTGAGGTTATCAGCTGCAATAAGCGTCGGTGCTTTCAAATTTACTTTCATTTATTCCGATCCTTATCCTTGAGCCCTCCAGTTCTGTAGTAGTATTCATTATCATCCATAAAACAAATAAATCTACCGGGCGAAGCCGGGCACTACCGCTAGTATAAATATATACACGTTAGTATTGTTTAGTGGCGTAGCCAGGGAGGGTTTACTGGGGTTAGAAACCCCATATTGAAATATTTACTCCCTGCAATCTACTGCTTGTTAAGAATATTTGACACTCATCCTTTCACCACTGCAGCCAGTGAGGGATCATTTACAACATTAAGACGTCTGAAAACCTGTTTGCACGTAATTTTTGACAATATTCATTAGTTTTTTGACATCTTTAACTCAATTCAAAATTATATTGTTCCAATTCATTTTAAATTTAATGTTTTGTAAGGTTACTACGTAAGTCTATTGTTGCCTGGCAATGCAACTCTTAGTTCATAAGTATAATTGATTATTAATTAGATGTAAGCTGAAGAAGAATTCATTGAAGGGCCG
This sequence comes from Meconema thalassinum, assembly GCA_946902985.2. Taxonomy (NCBI): domain Eukaryota; kingdom Metazoa; phylum Arthropoda; class Insecta; order Orthoptera; family Tettigoniidae; genus Meconema; species Meconema thalassinum. The sequence goes on from OX336388.2 coordinate 614,430,265, forward strand.
GAACATGTACAATTGAATATCAGTTTCATAATTTGTGAAGATATGGCTATTAATTACTTCTAAACTTTACATTTGGCTTCAACTGCTCAAGATAATTTGGCTAATGCAATAAATAAACCTATGACTGTAAATTAGGTTTGTGAGCTAATGCAAACTGGTGGTCCTTCCCGAATCTATTAATTCATCCATATAAATCCCATTAATTACAACCTTCATTACGGCTAAGAGAGAGTAGAAGAAGAATTGAAGCAGAAGTCTTTTTCCCTAGAATATGTTGGCCAACTGGAGAGCATTTTATATAGGCTAGTATTATGGCACTTTGTCTTGCTAATTGCTGTTTGATCAACCATCCACTGATGCACTCGAGATGTGAGGCTGCTAAGCACAGACGAGAAGTACCTAACAAGAATCTTCCCAAGCATCCGTTGCCTATCATTACCCAACGGAAACCATATGCTAACAAGATCCCATTCTTTAAGAAGACCGTAATATATCTTTCGCATAAGAAGATTTCTATTGGGATTTGCCTATGCTCATATCAATTTCTTTCGCTCGGTCGGATTCAGGGTTCGGCTTCTTCTGAAAGTTTCCGGCAAGCCGTTGAAGCCATTAACTCGGTAGCGCTGTTTAGAATATATAACTGAGAGTACATTAGGTCGTGGGAATCTTGGTGCATATCCATACTAAACGCAAGTGATAAATTGTTTCATATGACAAGGGGGTGAGGGAGGCGAACATCCCTTGTGTGGTCTAAAGGAAACATCCCTTTTGTTGCTTAGCAAACTCTCCACCCCTCTTTACTAGTCTTCTATCATAGCAGAAGAATTCGAAGCATTAAGTTATTTTTTATTGCTGCACTTCTGCATATGGAAGGGCATGGTATGCATATCTTCCTTTTCTTTTCATCCCTTAAATGTATATAAGGGTTCAAGGAGCGGTGAATATGTACGAAAATATATCGTGAGGTTAAAATTGGTTGGGAGAGCGGGAGGAAGGGTGCTCCATTGAAAGGGTTACGTGTGTGACCCTTTCAACCTGCAGGGCTCAATAATGGTGAAGGCAGCGCTAATGGGCTTTGGGGGATAAGGAGGCCCTTTCTATTGCAACCTTTTCACGTGATTTATTGGAGATCCATCGGTTGTATTCAAATGGAATTCTTCTCGCGTTCCGTCAAGAGATCCGGTGTAGATCACCTGATTGCCACTTTGCTATCCCATGCTTGTGGGCCACAGTGATTCGGCAGCAAAGGGATTATTATTATTATTGTTATTATTATTATCATTATTATTATTATTATTATTATATTTTTATTCTTTATGCCCAACTAAAGAGAGCGTTAGAACTTTAGTTACCTCAATGTTTCGTCTCTTCTTCGCAATATCTCTTTACCCGTTCACTGTGATATCTTTTGCGTTTTACTGTCCATCCTGTAATTTACTGTGTAGTTTTCTCGGTAAATTTGTGTTTGTTTATTAGGATTCTAAATGTTGGTCTATTGTGAATGAGCTCTTTGTTGATACCAATTTCTTGTAGGTCATGTGTTCTTTCTACCAGTCTAGCGTATTATTATTAAAATTATAAATAATAATAATAATAATAATAATAATAATAATAATAATAATAATAATAATAATAATAATGATAATAATAATAATAATAATAATAATAATGTCCCTAGAAGGGTAAAGGCATCCTACATAGAGGGTAGCTCTTACTTCGCTAATGCGGTGAGCTATTCGCATTAGGTTTGTACATGATAACTTAGAGTTGTCTTTCTTGGATTTACTTTTGATTTTAATTTGACGCGTTCAGTAGTCTGTCTTCCATGGTCCTCCACGTGCTCCTGCTTCTTGCTGCTCTGGTCCATTGTGGTGCTGCCTTCACTCACTCGATATTCTGTCTTCCATGGTCCTCCACGTGCTTCTGCTTCTTGCTGCTATGGTCCATTGTGGTGCTGCCTTCACTCACTCGATATTCTGTCTTCCATGGTCCTCCACGTGCTTCTGCTTCTTGCTGCTATGGTCCATTGTGGTGCTGCCTTCACTCACTCGATATTCTGTCTTCCATGGTCCTCCACGTGCTCCTGCTTCTTGCTGCTATGGTCCATTGTGGTGCTGCCTTCACTCACTCGATATTCTGTCTTCCATGGACCTCCACGTGCTTCTGCTTCTTGCTGCTATGGTCCATTGTGGTGCTGCCTTCACTCACTCGATATTCTGTCTTCCATGGTCCTCCACGTGCTTCTGCTTCTTGCTGCTAAGGTCCATTGTGGTGCTGACTTCACTCACTCGATATTCTGCCTTCCATGGTCCTCCACGTGCTTCTGCTTCTTGCTGCTATGGTCCATTGTGGTGCTGCCTTCACTCACTCGATATGCTGTCTTCCATGGTCCTCCACGTGCCTCTGCTTCTTGCTGCTATGGTCCATTGTGGTGCTGCCTTCACTCACTCGATATTCTGTCTTCCATGGCCCTCCACGTGGTTCTGCTTTTTGATTTTCTGGTCCATTGTGGTGTTGCCTTAACTCACTTGATATTCTGTCTGCCACGGTCCTCTACGTGCTTCTGTTTCTTGCTGCTCTGGTCCATTGTGGTGCTGCCTTCACTCACTCTATATTCCGTCTTCCATGGTCCTCCGCATGCTTCTGCTTCTTGATTCTCTGGTCCATTGTGGTGTTGCCTTCACTCACTCGATATTTTGTCTTCCATGGTCCTCCACGTGCTTCTGCTTCTTGATTCTCTGGTCCATTGTGGGCCTGCCCACGCAGAATAGAAGTCGGACCATCTCCGCCTCGGTCTCCCTCTCTGACGCTTTCCCATTCTTGTGTCCCACATGGTAGTCTTGTGTGTCCATTTGTCGTCTCGCATCCTCGCAATATGACCTCAATTCCATTTCTGTCTGGTGACCTATTTTGCAATATCTGGTATTGCTGACAGTTTTACAGTTACAAAGTTCAGAAAGACTGTACACATTTTATGCATTTACTTCTTGTGTATAGTCTGTTTGTTAACCTGTGTCACTGTGATGACTGCACTAGTGTGTATATTTGTAATTAATAATAGATTCTGGGCATGAGGTAGCCTTGGCTTTAATTTAGGTACCACCCTGGCAATTGCCTGGAGAAGAAGTGGAAAACTACAGACAACCAATCTTATGATATAAATAAAGTGAGAATAGCGGTTAGCTTTGCCTCACAAGGCTGAGTGTATAAGTTACCGTTCCAGCCCTCTGACAGAATTGAATTTCTGGGCAGAATCAAACAAGTAGGCCTACCTCCACGGTGAGTGCAAAGAAGAAGTCTTATCACATGCTACGTGTTATTTCAATTATGGGCTTGCTCCATGTACTTGGGTGTGTGTGGAAAATGTCTGAAAACCTGTATCATTGTGATGGCAGTTATTATTTTATTAATAATATTATTATTATTATTGATGCCTTTATTGTGATGAGGTTAGGGCTCTTGGCCCTATCTTTCTCTTAACCACAATTTGTGTATTTGTAATTAGTGCTTTATTTGGGGTAGGAGGCTGCCGTAGCCTTAATTTAGGTACCATCCTGGTATTCACGTGGTATAGAAGTGGTATACCACTTCCAGGGGGGATGTTCATGAAATGGACTGGAAATGTCATTTTTCAATTTACTTTTTATTTATTAATAGAACTCATTGACAGTAAGTTCCCAAAGTTTCAGTAATAAAACCGCATCCGAAGTGCCTGAAAAATAATTAAATGTGTAGCGCGACCTTCCTGCCACGCCCTCGTTTTGAAGTAACTCTTAGAATAGATACTAGCACTGCCAACAACGATTCCGTGGATTACATTCATGCAAAATTGCGCGGGATACATCTAGGAGGCCGTGATATATACTCTCTGGTTTTTACACATCACCTGCGACCCTGTCCCGTATCTTAGAAACCATAACAATCAATCAGCTCCTTGGTTTAGCATATAAAAAACCATTCTTGCTTTGCCTTGTGCTATTGACGGCGATTTACGAAAGTATTTCATTTGTTCATCATTCAATAATGCCACGGCCACGTAGAGTGTACAGAATAATGGATTTGCAGCGTTTGCAGAAGCTGCTGAATGCTAGAAGATGAACTCTTCAAGTGCATTATGTCAAGCCCATCAGACAGAACCTATCCAGTGTAAGTGAAAGGAAAAGTCCTGTATGGGCTACATATTTCCAGATGGTGTCAACAGATAATCATCCCATTCACCATCTGTGTCACATTAGCTGGTGTAAATATCTACAGGCTCAGAGGGATAACATCCCTTACTTTCACAAGGAGGGGCTTCCATATTGTATCCTGAATGTTGTCAAGCCTATTTACAGGTTTCTGGCTAATCCAGACCTTCTCAAAAAGTGTGTTCATGGCAAAACCCAGAATCCAAATGAGTCTCTAAATTCACTCATATGGAAACGATACCCTAAAACCACATTTTCTTCTGCTACAGTTGTCAGAATTGCTACTAATGATGCAGTCATTGTATTCAATGATGGGAATGTAGGGAGGATGAAGGTTTTAGAAAAAATGGACTTCAAGATAGGAGGTTTCACTCAAGACATCTTGAGAAAAATAGATTTACAGCGCCTGTCTGCGGCTGAAAAGTCAGTAGAATACCTGTTTAAGGAAAGAAGGCAGAAAACAAGAAGCCAAAAGAGAAGCCTTGAAGGGAGAGAGGACCCTGAGTATAGTTATGGGGCCTTTTAAAGAGGTAACGGAAGAAAAAACGTTATCTTGAACTTTAAATCGCTTTTCCTGAAAATTATATTTTTCAATGTTTATGTACCTTTTCCTCAGGATCTAAAAAAAGCTAGGATTATGAAATGTTGTACTTTTATTTCTATAAACATAATAAATGTTCTCTCATGAGAAAATTTTAAAATTCTGTGGATAAGCTGAGATATGGGGCATAGTGCTTGGAATTTTGGGTGGATTTTATATTATACGTACAGAATTTCAATTAAAAAATATTAAAATTTCTCGTATTAGATATATCCAATAAATCTCATGAGAGAAGCTTACTATATGTAAAGAGATTAAATACAGAAAGTTTTGTAGAAATCTGTTGAATAGTTTCTGAAAAAAAAAAGAAACATCTATGATATTTTGGAAATACAAATTTAAATTCTCTTAAAGAACGTTAATGTTGAAATTATAACCCATGAACTTCACAGTATATTCACTAACTTAATATAAAGCATGGTACAAAATTTCATTTTCATACCTTCAAAATTGTGGGTTTGGTGCATCTTTTAAATAGTGTGTTTTTCGGGTAGGAGGCTGCCGTAGCCTTAAACTGGTATTCACTTGGTTTAGAAGTGGTATACCACTTCCAGGATGACTGAGGTAGGAATAGAATCCACTTATTCTCAGTTCTACATCACGAGGCTGATTGAACCCACTCTTGGTAAATCCGAGAATGAAATCCAGACTTCTGCAGTAACAGCCAAGAATGCTAGTCACTACGCCATGAAGTGGACTATGTTTCCTAGAGTCTCCATACATCATTTAGGAGACATGGATTATATGTTATTTTCCTGTACGTAATTCTTAACACAACAGGAGAAATTTCTCAATACGATACAGGAAGTGCATCGACTATCATCACTACCTTGCTTGCTACATCGAAGAGAGAGACGTATCTACCAATTTATTTATTTATTTATTTATTTTATTTATTTATGTATTTATTTATTTATTTATTTATTTAGTTATTTATTTATTTATCGCATGGCTATTAGTGCCGGGAGTGTCCGAGGACATGTTCGGCTCGCCTGAGTCTTTGGCTGCTTCGAGCGGACACCCTTAGGATGAGCTACAAGTTCTGTTCAATTTTAAGTAGTTCCAACTTTCGCTACCAGATATCAATGATACCTAGTGGTGAACGTTGGAACTTTGATAGAGCGTTCCAACGAAAACTAACCTAACAATTTAGCTGCACACATGTTAAGTCTGTGGAAGGATCTTTTACATGCCATAAATCTATGAGAGGGGACCGCCGGCTTTATTTCACCTCCGAAGGAAGGCATAAAAAAATCCGACGACTTCGGCCGGGTTTGGACCGGCTATCTTGGGCAGTATCACGATAGACACGAAGTTCAGATATAGGTTTATATGTACTGTATTGTCATCGCGCCAGGAGATGTTAGTCAACACGCTGCGACGGGGTGCTGGGTGTCTTGCAGTACGCATGCGCGGCCCGCCTATTCCAAACCTAAATATATTGGCTTCCCGCATGCCAATGGTTATTATCGCAGCAGACGACATGCAGCCAGTGACAGAAGGAATGTGCGGAGTGAGTAAAGCAAGTGGTCACCGACTTAACTTAATATTTTTGAAATGCGCGATACGCAGTGAGCGGGAAGATATATGCAGTTGAAACCCAACTGCCATCTCCTGGCGCGATATCAATATCTGTCTTTTATTTTTTCTCTCGTCAGAAGAGGGGAAATACAAGGAAAGGGCACTGTGAAAATTGGAAGTCAGAGTTTGGAAATTGTGGACATGTTCAAATACCTAGGAAGTGAATTAATACAAAGGGGTAGGTTGGACATGGAGATTAGCAGGAGGGTACAGCAAAGCAATGCATTCTATCAACGTGTAAGAACACTTGTTTGGGATAAGGAAGTACCAAGGAAAAGCAAAAAGATAATGTGTAAAGTGTACTATGTACCCATATTGACTTATGCAGCTGAGGCTTGGACCTTGACAAGCAGGCAAGAGAGTAGAATTCAAGCCAGTGAAATGAAATTCCTAAGATAGGAAAGACAAGGAAAGACAGAGTGAGAAATGAAGATGTTAGGAAGGAAGTTGGGATGAGAAAACTAAATGAGAGAATTGAGAAGAATAAACTAAGGTGGTTTGGACATGTAAAGAGGATGGAGGAAAATAGAATACCAAGACAACTGCTGGAGGTAAAGTGCAAGAGTAAGAGAGCAAGAGGAAGACCTAGAACAAGGTGGATTGATTCAGTGAAGAACAGCATAAGAAAAATAAATCTGGACTGGGACAAGATCGTGGAAGAGGAATGGTGGAAAGAAAGAGGAACGTGGAGAAGTACCATAAATAACCCGGCAGGAGCCGGATAAGGGAAAATGATGATGATGATGATGATGATGAGTGTAATAATGTGTATTTTTAAGCATGTGTTCGATACCTTCTGTAGATACTCGATACCATTACGCGACAAATACTTAACATAATGGACAATATATCACGACCGCTTTCGAAGATGCTCTGATATGTTTTAAAAAATATATTTGTAATGTGGTTGGTTGTATTATCTAAACCCCAAATATCACTAATAGAAAAAATATCTTCAGTTTTAGCCCTTCAGGCAAGCAACTCAAAGTTGAAAACATCCTTTAATGTCATACTTCGTGACACTATCTTCTCGCTGTTTGTCGATCACTATTACATTTTCATCCGATTTCCAACTAGAACCCGGTTCATCACCGAATCTTATTGTTGCTGCATTTGTAATTAATTTTCGTTGTTTTCTCCACTTTTCCGAACCTAATGGACACACTAATCGTTTCTTACGTTGTCTAAGATAACACGCGGTAGGATGATGATTGTTCACCGGAAACTCAACCATATCCGGTCGATTGGATTAGCAGTTTGCCTTCTCTACCACTACGAGCGCTTGTGTTAGTCAATGCAGAGTTTCACTTAAGTCCTTATAACTAGACTACGGTACTTCCTGTGTGAAGGATTTTAAAAAAAAGCTACTATGGAACACATTAAAGAAAGAATTATGTAAATAAGTTAATTTGGCTAGGATTTGAATCAAAAAGAATACGAGTAAAAAATAAGAAGCAAATTCAGGCAGTTTTACCGAAATTGCATTTAGACCTGGAGTGATTTTCACTTATTTTTTTTTAGTTTGATAGAGCTCTCCAAAACTCACAATTTGAAAGCTTTCGGGGATCTTTAGTCGTTCAACCTTTGCACAATTGAGGAAATGCTTAAATTTACGTATTTGCTAAGAACTATTTTCAACTTTAAAAATAAAAGATTTTCCTTGTGAGCCTACTTACCCCCGATGAGAAATATGAAGATTTAATATTTAAAGCATATTATTATTATTATTATTTTCACATACTTATGCCCATCTAAGGAGCGCGAGAGAACTCATTTAGCAAATGATGTTGATCTGTTCTTCTCCCGAAATCTCGACATCTGAGCACTGAAGAGTTTTATCCGTTCTTCAGTCCATGGTTTCCTGGTACTGGTACTGATTTTCTCCACAAAATGATAGTTGTTGACAACTGTTCTGAATTTGTATCTGTCTTGTATGATTTCATCAACGATGCCAACTTCCTGAAGATCTTCCTCTATTTCCTTACGCCAGTTGGTCTTGACTTTCATTGAGAGAACAAGGTTGAGAATCCTCTTCGTCAGTCTGTCATCGGTCATGCGAAGAATGTGGCCATAGAACTTTAATCGCCTTTTCCTGAATGTGTCGGTGATCCTTTCTGAGTGATGATATAGCTCCTGAGAGTTCCGTTTCATCCAGATTCCCTCCAAGCAGACTGGACCGAAGATTTTCCTCAATATTTTCCTCTCTTGCTTCTCTATGTCTTTAATAAGTGATCTGCCTCCAACGAGCAAAGTTTCTGTGGCGTATATTGCTTCAGGTTTGATGACTGTGTTATAATGCCGTAATTTAGCATTCGGGGATATTGATTTTTGTTGTATATGTTCCAGGTAATTCTCTAGGCCCTCTGTAATTTTGAAATTCTCTCTTTATTTGCTTCACGGTTCAATCCATACCGGTATGGCTCAATTACTTCTCCTAAATACTTGAATTTATTTACTTGATGAAGTTTGCCGAATTTAGACTTCAGAGGTTGCCCATCTAAATAACGATAGGATCCTTCTAAGTACCGGTATTGAATTTGTGCATATGATATTATTATTATTATTATTATTATTATTATTACTGCCGTCATATTCGTGAGACATAGGCCTATCACATTAATGTAATATCAATAGTATTTAATAAATAAATAAAAATAAAATAAATAACATATTTGTGGGTGAAGGACTATTTTTAACAAAGCTTCTGATGGAGCATTAAGAGGTTATGCAAAGAAGAAAGACTAAGCCCCAGTGTATAAACTCTTTATGTGCTGAAAGGGAATCTACCTGCTCGAAATATTGGGTCTCCCTCTATTCTCGATCAAGCTACCCCACCTTGTTTGTTTTCTTTTCCCTATTCTTGTGCCTCTCTTAACCTCTCTTTTCAATCCTTTTGACTGCCCGCGTTCGACTCTTACCATCTTCCTATCCAAACTATCGAATACTGCAAGCATCCATTAGAATTTCCATATCTTAGAAGACTTGAGAGATTTATATCTTCTCTCCCTCCTTTCAGTTGAACCCTTTTAGCCTCGATCATATGCACGACGACCTTTTTCTTCCCTCGCTTGGTTCTTCTCCCCATGCAATATGCAGATACCGCGAGCAAATTTAGCAGGCAAGGATGGATATAGATGACTTACCTTATTTTACCACTGATTTTGAACAGAACCGCGCGGAAGGGTTTGCCTCAGGAGGCTCTGTCTGGAGTAATATATCACAGGATAACGTGCCCGCCGAGAATCGCTTTGCATAGGAGGGCCTTGGAAACGTTACACTAACTGCCTTTAGACTTCAACCGTTAATGCACGATCGATAACATTTTTTTTTGTACGAACAACTCCTTGAAACCACTGCAGGGATACAGAAATAAATATTCAAATTAATAAAATGCTTATATGCCAGTGTATGTCTAATACTAAATTATAAATTGGATACATTAGAAGTATCAGAAAGAAAAATTATACGCAAGATTCTCGGTCCATTAAGAACTACAGAGTTTTGGAAATTAAGAAATAACGAAGAAATATATCGGAACATTGAAAACATAACGGAGACAATAAAAAAGAGGCGATTGTTATTTTTCGGACATTTATATAGACTGAATGATAGCAGGTTAACCAAACAGAATTTTAAATATCTTTGGAAAAAGAAATCGACAACAGTCTGGTTTCAAGAAGTAAAGAAAGATTTAGAAAAAAAAACAACAATGTAAGAGCAGAAGATGCACTAGAGAGAGAAGTTTTCATTAAAAAAAGGTATTGGGAATGAAAGGACTCCGAGGAAGGCAATATAAGAAAACAGGCTCAAAATGGTCAGAAGAGAGAAAGAAGACACACAGCGAAAAGACGAGGGAGCACTGGAGAAAGAAGAAAGAACAACAAAGGACTAAACATTGAAATTGGTTCGTGGTCCTCAGAAGACCCTAACGGAGAAAGAAAGAAAATAGTGAGTTGTCATTTAAACAGATTAATATTTAATTTAGAGTTGAAGTACTGTATAACTTATGGGGTAAAATCTCATAATTAGGGTATCATTAAATGGAAGTAAAAATTGAAGTTAAAAACAAAAAATACTTCCATCGATTTGCTACTGTGTAAATCTTGAAATTAAAACTCTTAGGGCAACTCCTGAAGTCCATTTCAAAAGCAATTATTATTATTTTTACTGCCGACACCGGCACCTACATTCCCTAAAGGAAAGCGCTAAGGACTTCCGACCAAGCTGGTAGGCGTGGGTTCGAGCCCCACCGTCACGTCAGCCGTTTTTTGAAATGGTTTGCCGTGGTTTCCCAATTTTATCTCCAGGCGAATGCCAGGAAGGTACCTTCTAAGAGGCCACGGACACCCCTTTCAACTCCTTACCCTTGAATCATCTTCCAACAACTTCTAGGAAGGCTAAGGTGGGAATCAAATCCGTCTCATCTCAGTTTAGCCTCTCGAGGCTGAGTAAACCCCGATCCAACCCTCAGACCAGAATTAAATTTCTAGTCACAGCCGGAAATCGAACTTGGAACTCCTGGGCAAACTGTGTCACAGTTAACGCTTAGTATCCCTAAAAATGAGCATTGGTTCCAGTGATAAAGGAAGTACCATACTAATTCGAAATAAATGAATTGAAATAATGATTCCTTCCACTTCATGGGGTAATAGAAGTTGAAACTTACGCCACTGTAAAGTTACCCGCAGTTCACTCCGTCATGGAACACTGCAGACTCCCTCGGGGTATGACAACACACGCTTGTTACCTTAGATAGGTACACTCGGACGGTTAAAACATATTACTTACGTCAATAAATAATTCATGAAGTGAAAGCGAAAAAGGCGGGAAACAAACAATGGGCGTTCCTTTTCTCTCATGGAACTGTTTTATTATTGCTGTACAGAACGTTAAGCTGCTGACACGATTACACGGTGTGCTGCATAGGCCAGTTAAAATGTCTTACGGCCATCATTCAATGTACAGCTCCAACGTTTCAGCTAACTTTACAATGTTATAATCACAGAAATTAATTTGTAAAATATTATCATATCCCTACCCGTCGTTGTCGTATTCATAGAGTTCAGGAAGATAAATCGTGTTGGAAGCCATATTTCAGTGTTGGCTAATAATAATGATAATAATAGGCCTAATAATAATAATAAAATAATAATATCTTATGGCCTCAGGTGCCGGGTGCAAGCTTTGTTGTTTGACCCCCAGAGGGTAGCTTGCATGTCGAATTACGTTGTTCCTTGAAGCACTATGAAAGTCAAGGAGGTTAGATATCTAAGCTCCTTCAACACTATAGTGCTTTCTAGTACAGAAATGAGGAACTTTGTATTGGCGGAAACTCACGAGATTAATTTTGCCATTATGAACACGACCTACTGAATTCAAATGGGTTCTTTAACATGCCAACATCGTATGACATCCGTGTCGTAATTTTTGCCGCCTTTCAAAAATCACTTACCACGGTCAGGAGCGAATCTGCAAACATGGGGTTAGTAGTCCGACACGTTAACCACTCACCCACCGTGGCAAGCTATAATAATAATAATAATAATAATAATAATAATAATAATAATAATAATAATAATAATAATAATGTTATTTGCAGCAGAATATCTGGCAATGAATAGAAAAGGTCTGAATGTAAAGTTAAAAGTCAAAGAAAGGAAAATCCTGAGGAAGATCCTTGGACCAATCAGAGAAAATGACGAGTACAGGAGACGGCATTACAACGAACTCTACCTGCACATTGAGAGGATAACAGACACCATTCGGAAAAAGATTCAACTTTATGGCAACATAACTCGCATGAGCTCGCAGAGACAGACCAACAAGATCTTTTCCTACTTTGTTAACAAGAAAACCAAGGGACTCTGGTTCATCGAAGTTGTAAAAGATCTTCGAGAAGTAGGAATCACATTTGAAGACATCCAGGAACGTGCACCTATCCAGAGGAGACTTCGAGCATACAAGAGCTTCCATGAAAAGCAAAATTGAAACCCGGCAAGAAGTAGACTGATGAAAGAAAGGAGGCTCACTGAACGCGATTCAGTGACGTATAGTAACCAGGGTTTGTTTCTGGAGGGGGATTTGAAATTGGCATTTAAATTTATTTATTTTAAGTTAATTACAATTAGGGCTTAAAGTTCCTTTAGCTGCAACTAACTGCAACTACTGTCTTATTTCTTGAGCTGAGTCAAAATTAGATTGAGTGAGGGGGCGGAGTGGTGAGGTTTTGAAATAATGAAACATAATTATGTTATTTGATTATAATAGGTTACGTGTCGCCATACTCTTATTATTACATGTGAAAGTATACAGCCAAACTTCCCCTGCCCCCATTATAATACTCCAATTGAGATCTCAATTTTAAAAAAAGATTCCTTATCTAAATGCATATCGAGATATGGTAGCCATGGTTATGGGTGGCTATTCCTTCTCAAAGAACAGGGATCGTATTGCAAATATCTTGGATACGGTTGGTTCTAGGCTATTAAAATGTGGATTTTTAGGGTTCCTAAGAGACTGTTAGTTTCTTACACTGAAGGGCATAAAATGAACCATGTCCCATCCTTGTACAACAACTTTCACATAAAGCCTATGCAAAGTGCTGAAAATCAATGAGAGCAAATATGAAGACTACACGGGAAAAATGGGGTAAGTCACATTTTGTAAATTTTTAAGGAGAGCAAATTTAAACTTTCAACATTAAAAAGAAATACATAAAACACCAGAATTGAGTGTAAGCAATATAGTTAATTTTCCAAATTTATTTCTGATAAAGGAAGTACAATCATGTAAAACAAATAACAACTAAAGTTAAATGATGAAAAAAAAAAGAAATCCCAAGGAAGTACCGGTACACCATTGCCACGGAACGAGCGTGATAACTCCAGCAATTTAGGATACAGTAAGCCTTGAGCTAGGAGTACTAAAGACATCAAGGTATTCACTACAAATCATGATTACAAATAGTCTAATTATTATAACAATTGTCTAATATAGCCTATAATGTATTAAAACAACCTTTGAACCTATAAATATTTTAACGCATTATTGTTTATGGTATTTTACTTTCTGGTAGGCTTTTTTCCTGCCTTTGTGTTTAATGGTTTCTGTAGTTTGCTTTGGTTGGTTTCGGGTTCCTTATGAGGTAGATTGCAACATAGCCTACATGTTTTGCTTCCTGGCCACAAAACTGTTGATGTACCGGTAATTGAAGGTCTGCATATTTCTCATAAGATATTGGCAGGAGCTCTGAAAATATAACACTTGAATTATAATATAAAGAGCTGTGGAGCAAACCTCGCTTGGACTTGGCACCGTTCTTTCTGTGAGAAGGAGGACATGGGACTAAAAATGAAAACTTGTGTATCTCAGTGACTTACTGCGTTATTTGACTAATCTGTAGTGACGATGGCTGGCCACCAGAATGCACCATACACTTATTTTCGAGAGAAAAAAAAAGTTCCGTGGAGAACTATACTGCCTATTTTCATATATCCTACTCATGTTAATTGCCTCTATCAACATACAAAATTTCAGTTTGATTGTTGTGATAGATTCGGAGATATTGAGAACCGTCTAAATATTTCAGATGGTCGCCAGTTTGGATTATTATTTATGTACTATTACATGAAGATTATTGTGTACGTGTGGTATTCAAACTTCAATCGCATGATTAGGACACAAGAAGTAAAAACGAGATTTTAAAATTTCGCACAGCTATCATCTCGTGGTTATGAAAACAATTGAAATAAATTAGATACCAGTGGATTAACATTTGTATAAGCATTTCTTCCGTTCTTCAGTCCATGGTTTCCTGGTACTGGTACTGATTTTCTCAACGAAAGGTTAGTTGTTGACGATTGTTCTGAATTTGAATCTGTCTTGTATGATTTCCTCCACGATGCCAACTTCCTGACGATCTTCCTCTATTTCCTTAATCCAGTTGGTCTTGACTTTAATTGAGAGAGCAAAGTTGAGAATCCTCTTCGTCAGTCTGTCATCGGTCAGGCGAAGAATGTGGCCATACAACTTTAATCACCTTTTTCTGAATGTGTACGACAATATTATTATTATTATTATTATTTGTAAAGTTATTATTATTATTATTATTTAATGAAAATCCACAGCCTGCTTCCAGTCTCCGACCGGGTCAGGAATGGAATGAATGAAGCCCCCATCTAGCGGCGAGGATATGAACTGTGCCGGCTGCCGAGGCCTGACGCACTCCTTTGGGACAATGATTAAATGAATGACAGATGAAATGAAATTATAGTGGAGAGTGTTGCTGGAATGAAATTTTGACAGGGAAAACCGGAGTACCCGGAGAAAAACCTGTCTGCCTCCGTTTTGTCCAGCACAGATCTCACATGGAGTGAATGGGATTATTTAATAATAATAACAATACCAGATTTTTTCCGCAAAGGGATTATCGTTGTGGCCGTGGGTATTCACCTGCAAGCAGATAACTCTACCATGGAGAACAATCGTTTGAAGTCGAACGGCAGCCACCTTGTTTAACGGTCAGGGGGTCGACTATTGACCCATCACGCCATCACACTATAGTAGTCTATAAGAGAGAGCCCTTTTAGGGAAATCCAGATTACAGGTTGTGGCTAATGAGTGCTTTGTGTCTTGGAATGTGTGGAACAAGTCACACCTCGCCTCTTGGTACGTGACCTGGACAGGTGTCAATAAGGACAAAGGATGTAGATGATGCCACCTGTTTAGAGCTGGTTAGAGCTGCAGGGTATCCTTAGATCACTTTCATATTTATGTCACACGGTATGTTTCGTCAACCTTTTCTAAGTGGACTGCAAAAGTCCGTCTCCCGAGAAGATTAACGTTTCTCCCGGAATAACCGCGGTTATTTATGCGCCAAAATCATAGTCTTGAATGAATGCATTCATATGGAACGTAAACGCATATTTAAGATAGCTTTGAAGTCATTATTAGCGACTTCGGTGGCTGACTGCGATGGTATTTAGTAGCCACGTCCACAGCTAGGTGTCGTGGATGGTAGCATTTGGTGGCAAAAGTCTTTCTACCTGAATCACAGATAACACACACTAATACAGCCATCACAATTAACACCGGCTATTCTACACATACCCAAAGTACACGGGGCTGCATGACAGCGTTGTCGCAGCCTCTAAACTAACGAACCAACCAACCGAAGTCATTATTCAGTTGCATGCAGTCCCCAAGGTTGCTCGATTGAATCCCGGCGCAGTCAGTTGGCATTTTAGGGTGCGCAAATGCCAGCGAGCCGTGTCAGTAGATTTAATGGCACGTTAATGATCCCCTTGGGGAAAATTCCAGCACCCCGGCGTCTCTATAAGCCACAGTAGTTAAAAAGAACGTAACACAAATAGCATTAATCAATCAGTTTTCAATGTTGCCTTACAAAGAAATTATATTGTAACCTTAACCTCCTCTGTCCTTACGTAGCATATATGCTACATGCGGTTTTTATTTTTTTCTGACTTAAGCGCTGGCTTCTCGGCGGGTTGCCGGCTGTAGCATATAGTCTACTGGCCGCGCATCACGCACATTATTTTTTTTTGTTACCCGCTCAAGCGAATAGGTGGCAGCACCTCTGTGAATATTGAAGTTGGCGGACTGGTAACCATGGAAACAAGATGTTCAGTAAAGAACATATAGCCTACTTTCTCCTAAATGTATGAGTATAGTTATAACTCGTTGTTATTATCAAAGAGTATAATATAACTATTCTTTGTTGAAGACCTTAGAAACGATTTACCTCTACCAAACGCCACAACCTAGATAAAAACTGCTACCATCATTGAAGAAAGAAAGATAAGAAGTATCTAAAGAATGTTATGGATCTGGAGACATAATCGACCGGACTGGCGGCGTGGCTCAGCGGTAACGTTCTCGCTTGCTGGACCGTATGTTTCAGGTTCGTATCCTGGCGCAGTCAGCTGGCATTAGAGGGTGCACAAATGCGAGGGAGCCGTATTAGTAGATTTACTGGCACGTTAAAGATCCCCTTCGGGACAAAATTCTGGCTCCCCGGCGTCTCTAAAAGCAACAGTAGTTAAAAGGGACGTAAAACCAATAACATTATTATTATTATTATTATTATTATTATTATTATTCCAGCCTCCGTGGCTTAGGCGGCAGCACGCCGGCCTCTCACCGCTGGGTCCGTGGTTCAAATCCCGGTCACTCCATGTGAGATCTGTGCTGGACAAAACGGAGGCAGACAGGTTTTTCTCCGGGTACTCCGGTTTTCCCTGTCAAAATTTCATTCCAGCAACACTCTCCACTGTCATTTCATTTCATCTGACATTCATTTAATCATTGCCCCAGAGGAGTGCGTCAGGCCTCGGCAGCCGGCACAGTCCATATCCTTGCCGCTAGATGGGGGCTTCATTCATTCCATTCCTGACCCGGTCGGAGACTGGAAGCAGGCTGTGGATTTTCATTATTATTATTATTATTATTATTATTATTATTATTATTATTACATAATCGGCCTGACGCGGGCAACATCCAACTTTGAGTTGAGGCATGTCTTTACACGTCTGGCTGCGTATGACTTTCACAACCCTAATTGAATTAACAAATCTTTCCATGACCCTACAGAGACGTGTGTATACCAACTATGTGGATATTTTCGATTGCTATTTGGCTGAAATAGAAGTATTAATTAATATCCTGAACTAGCACCAACGGTAGAGTTCAGATACTATGTGAAATCGTTTTGATCTTTACTTCAATTAACATTTTCGAATAACGCACAATAGGCTGTTACAAACCCTTTAAAATAGAAAGTAAAAATGTATCGTAGTATCATCTTGTCATTCTTCAAATTCGATGCGCATAGAATGCAAATGGTATAGTAATCAATGGAGCCCCACGTAGACTAGTCGTGATATCTAGTGGTGAAGTATCTAACAATATAATCCTAACAGAGCGAGTGCATTCTAGCGGCCAGAAGAAGAAACTTTTCAATAAAATCTGGTCGGCGTGCAGTTACCTTTTTGGCAGCTAGATGTCTCAAGTAAATCTGCTGGCGAATTATGTTTTAATTAAATATATATTTTACACCATAATATGCACAATATAACGCTTAATTTTAAAACATCTGAGTCATTACAAAACAATAAACATATAAAATTTCAAGCAAAAAAAATAGCTCTGATCGGGTTTGAACCATAGGCATTTGAGCGATAGGATAACGCTCTACCACTGAGCTAATTGAGTCAACGAATATCGTTCTATATAAAATGACTTACATAGAACTTGTTAGCAAATAGTGATTTATACTAAACGATTTCATCACTGGAGTATATTATTTATATATAAAGCATTTCATACAAAGTTTATTTATTTTATATCAGTACGCTATATTGCATGCAATACTCAAATTAGTGAAATATAAGTCAGGCACAAGATATCCGCTGCCATCTTGTCTTATTACTAAATCAGCTCAGCTTTTTAAAATCACGTCTGCACTATAGTATTACAAAATAAACTTTTAATTTCGAACGTGCCTCTTCCTTTAGAACAGTTAAAACGATTCTCGGCTCGATAATCGGAACTGGTGGGTCCCATGATATGGATTATAAAGTTTGCATAATTCGCACGGCCGCCATCCTGAAATGGTATGGCGGATGACCTTGTAGTTTGGTCACAAGACGCATCCTATACGAAGGTATGTTGTTACCAAATTTGGTAGAGATCGGATGATTTGGTTAGTCGTTATTTGATTTTACGTTTTGAACGTTTGAGTGGCCACCATTCAGTTTTAGTAAAGATGGCGGCGATATAAAACATGACACTGAGGTGTCCTTTGCTAGTGCTACCTTTGTACCAAATTTCGTTCAATTCGCATTCCCCGTGTTCGAATTGATAGGGGGGGACAGCCATTCAGAGTACACACACTCACACACACACACACACAGACACACAGACACACACACACACACACAGACTCACACACACACATACACACACACAGACAGACACACTTTTTTTCGCCCTGTGTTGATCTCATAAGTCTACTTTCATTTTTTGCAAAAATCGAAAGTAGGCTAACAAGACGTGCAGGTAATTAATATGTATTTGTATATTAAAGTAATGTAAATGTTTTAATTCGGGTAACATAAAATAATTCCAATTACTGTACTGGATTATGTGAAACAAGAAGTTCCGTGAAGAACTATACAGCCTACTTTTCATGCCAATGATTATTCTACAGAATATGAACCTATCTAGAATAATGACGAAATTAAGTTGCTAATATCGGAATTTCCAATTAGTTCGAAATACTGTATACCTGGCATAATGTATCCTAATAGAGCACTACAGTTGGCAGCCCTGATGACTGAATATATTCTTAGTTCCGTCTCTTACGGTACTAAATACAAAATTTGGTTGAAGTCCACTGGATAGCATGGATGTTACATGCAGTTAAACATTGGATCTAACAGCGCGCGTAAAATCATGTTGGCAACAATGTCATGCATGTATTGGTCAGAAATAATCTGAAATAATATGATCTATTGTTGCGCCAATTTTGAATGAAATCCATTAGTTAGTATAGAAGTTACATGCATTTTAAAATTGGACCTATCAGCAGGCTTAGAATCATGTTGGCAGCACTGACGTATATTAGTTACTCCAAAGTCGTCTAGAATGCCAGGTACTATACGTGTGCAAAGTTTAGAGCTATTGGCTTGCATACTTTCTGATATATTGATATTAGGGTAACAAAAATAGGGACAGCACATATTAACAGTTGGCAGCCCTGGTTGCTCCTTAGAATACGCATAGTCATATCTGTTATGGTACACATAGCACATACGAAATTTGGTTGAAATCCAAATGATAGTATGGAAGTTACATGTATTTAAATTTGGACCTGTCAGCAGGCTTAGAATCATGTTGGTAGCACTGACGTATATAAGTTTCTCCAAATTAATATAGAATGTCAGGTACTATACGTGTGCATAGTTTAAAGCTGTCGACTTGCATACTTTCTGATATATTGGTATTTGGATAAAATAAATTAGGAGCATTTATTAACAGTTGGCAGCCCTGGTAGGTCTGAAGAATACGCTCAGTCATATCTGGTTATGTACACATACAACATACGAAATTTGGTTGAATTCCGCTTGATAGTGTAGAAGTTATATGCATTTAAAAATTGGACCTATCAGGAGGCTTATAATCATTTTGGCAACACTGCCAAAATTAAACTGAAATATTATGATCTGTACGTGTGCCAATTTTGAAATAGCTCCCATTCATACTTTCCAAGATATCCAACATGGAGCTCAAATTTCAATTGCGATTTTTTAGCAGTTGGTAGCACTGACATCATTTTCAAATATGGCCGTGAGATATTCAGGTATAGATCTTTACTCCTACCAAATTTTGTTTCGATTGCTGCAGCCGTTTAGGAGTTGATAGGGGGACACACACACACAGCCAGACAGACAGACAGAAGGAGACAGACAGACAGACAGACAGACAGACAGACAGACGGACAGACAGACAGACAGACACACATTTGCCCGATCTCATAAGTCTACTTTTTCCTCATTTTTGCAAAATGTGAAAAGTAGGCTAAAAATAATCTGAAATAAATTACATATATAGGGGTGATAAAAAAAAGAGTGATAGTCAGTCTGAAAGACTAGACATTATATCATTTTAAATGCTACAAATGCTACAAATACTGAAAAATGCTGGGTGAAAGCCTCATGATCATGCAGCGAACTGCGTGAACTCAAACTCCATTAGCAAGTGCAAACCAAGGTCAAAGGAGGTAGCCGGCTGGATGACGTCACGCTCACCGGAGCGCGCGGGGAAAGGAGGCAGCTCAAGCGGTACTATGACGTCACACACCTCAGTGCTTACTCGGTACATTTCGTTCCGTCGCCGTAACGTAACGCCAGACCTCAGCGTAACGACGATGTCGACAAGATCATTTAAAATAATAAAAGAATTACGAGCCTTACAGTAGTCGCATATAATGTGTAACATGTGACATATTATCCTACTATGAGTCTGCTGGGAGTGCTAATCCCTTGTTAATAGTGAACTCTGTTCGTCATTGAAATAACTAGACTACTTGAAAAACTCCTGTGCCAAATCCTTTCAGCAAATATGATATAATGAATATTTTCACACCAAAGAACGAAAACTTGAAGATGATTTACTGTAGGAATTTCTTTAATGGGGCCTCCAAACCTTGAAGTGAACCGTATGTGATAAAAATTCTACATAGTGCTGTATTTTGGCCGACAGTACCTCGAATGCTTACATTAAATAAGAATACAGCAAAAGTATGAAGATTTAATAAATCATAATTGTTTTCAGCAATATGATATAATGAATATTTTCACACCAAAGAATGACAATTTGAAGATGATTTATTGTAGGAATATCTTTAATGGGCCCTCCAAACCTTGAGGTAAACCGTATGCGATATACATCCCACATAGCCACATGTTCGACAGTACGTCGTGATACCAATCTCCGCCACCGCGCGCACTCATTGTTTCCGTCCCATTTCCGTCTCTTTTCCAAAATCACCCCCCCCCCCCCCCAAAAAAAAAATATACAGCAACCAAGTGGAAAGATGTTACACATCAAAAAAGTTTCCGTTTTACAGCAGTGCAATTCAGAATCGGTACGTCAATTAGGCAAAGTTACCGTGAGCATTGAGGCACGCTTCCCACCGACGCAGTAGGTCGAAGAAGCTTGTGTGGTAAAACACCCTGTTCTGCTACATGAAGAAGTCCGTAACAGCCTGCTGCACATCCTCGTCCGACAGGAGTCGTTGAGCCTTCAAGGCCCTCTTTAAGGGACCGAAGGCGGGATAATCGTATGGGGAGGGATCAGGATTATAGGGCATATACTCCAGTGTCTCCCACTTGGGGTGGCATACCTTCTGCGTTACGGCCTCTGCGGTATGAGATCGTTCGTTAACATGGAACAGCAGCAACTCGTGTCTCAGTTTTCCCAGACGGTTTCCCTTAATTGCACGCCGTAATTTCTCCGTTTTTGATGTGTAACATTTTTCTACTCAGTAGCTGGATATTTTTTTTGGAGTGATTTTGGAAAAGGGACATAAATGGGACGGAAAACATGAGCACGAGCGGTGGCGGAGATTGTTACCACGACATAATGTCGGCCATGTAACTATGTGGAATGTGTATCGCATAAGGTTTACTTCCAGGTTTGGAGGCCCCATTAAGATGTTCCTACAATAAATCATTGGCACTGGAGTTTTACAAGTAGTTATTTCAATGACCAACAGAGTTCACTGTTAACAAGGGATTTGCGCTCTCGGCAGATACATAGTAGGATAACAAGTCACATTTACACATCATATGCGACTACTGTAAGGCTCGTAATTTTTTGCGTAGAGCCGAACCCCAGTGATGGAGACTCCAGGTTCTTCGAAATCAATAAGCAACGGGCCCCGGTGATCAAAGAAAAGGGTGAGCACCACCTTTCCAGCAGATAGTTGGCTCTTGATACTTCTTGGGACGTGAGGAAAATGGATGACACCACTGCATCGTCGATGCGTTCGATTCCGGTTCCCAGTGGTGGCACAAGCTTTCGCCGCCTGCAACAATGCGCTCCAGGAACGTGTTGCCTTCAACATTGAAACACATCAGGTGCAACAGGCAAACAGCCATCTGATGTGCATTTTTGTTCGGCATTCAACGCCCGCGGTATCGCTGCCTCAACTCCCTCAAAGGGAAACATTTCGATCACGACTTATATTTTGTTTTCTCCTTTTTAAATAGTCCATAACATTATATTCATCTCTCTTAATCACATGTCATTTATTTCAGGTCATTTTTAACCTATATTCATTTATAAAACAAGTAGTTCCGTGAAGAACTAAAGCCTATTTTCATATAACCTACTTATGTTAATTGCCACTATCAACATACAAAATTTCAGTTTGATTGCTGTAATAAATTCGTAGATATTGAGAACCGACTAAATATTTCGGATGGACGCCATGTTGGATTTTTATATATGTAGGTCTTAGAGTTATGTAATATTACATGAAGAGTAGGCTATTGTGTACGTGTAGTATTCAAACTTCAATCGCATGATTAGGATACAAGAAGTAAAAACGAGATTTTAAAATTTCGCACAGCTACCATCTTGTGGTTATGGAAACAATTGAAATAAATTAGATGCTAGAGGATTAACATTTATATAAGGATTTACTGTACCAAGTGTCACTTCACTCGGATGGTTAAATCGCGAGAAACGTTCATGTGAATATTTATACTTCGCGTCGCCACCATGTTGGATTTGTGATCACCACGTTATTGAAAGTCCTATAGGTGAACTTATGTTCATAGTCCGTATGAACATAAAAGAATTTAGTTTGATTGCTGTAATAGATTCGTAGATATTGAGATCCGTCTAAATATTTCGGATGGTCTTCTTCTTGGATTGTTATATGTATCCTATAGGCCATTGAGTCATGTACCATTAAAGGAAAATTATTGCGTATGTTCCTTCTTCAAACTTTCACTTTTATCGCATGATTACGACACACGAAATACAAACTTAATTTTAAAATTCGCACAGCCGCCATCTTGAGGTTATGTGAACAAATGAACTAAATTAAAAATCAGTGCATTACAATGTGTATAGAAATTTGCTGCACAAAGTTTCATTGCATTTGGATTATTAAATCGCGAGAAAAGTCTATTTTAAACTTTCAAATTCGCTTGGCCGCCATGTTCTTTTTATAGTTAACCGGTTTTTGAAAGTCTCATAGATGAACTTTCAGCAGTACCCTTTATCTCCGTACAAAATTTCAGGGTGATACAGGTAATAGTTTCAGAGATATAGAATGCTGGTGAAATATTTCACACAGCCGCCATCTTGAGGTTATGTAAACAATTGAACGAAGTTAGATGTCGGTGCATTACAATGTGCATAAACATATATTGTACCAAGTTTCATTGCGTTTGTTTGGTTAAATCGCGAGAAATGTTCATTTAAAAGTCGCAACTTCGCTTGGCCGCCATGTTGGTTTTGTGGTTACCAGTTTTTCAAAAGTCACTTAGGTGAACCTCTAGTAATTTTCTTTATCACCGTACAAAATTCCAGGGTGATATCGGTAATAGTTTCGGAGATATTGAATGCAGGTGAAATATTTCGCACAGCCGCCATGTTGGATTGGTGAGACGTAAGAAAAATTGAAGGGCACGTTCGGGTCATCCGGAATAGTGCTATAAATTTGCCGAGTTTCATTGAAATCGCTCTAGCCGTTTAGAAGTTATTAGGGGGAAACACATACACACACACGAATCACACATGCACACACAGACACACGGACAAAAGGTGATCTCATAAGCCTATTTTTTTTCATAAACGAAAATAGGCTAGACTATTCAAGTAACGGGAATTATTTTTTGTGCTGACCAACTGAAAGTTACAATATCAATCGTAACGCATAGTTGGGCTTCAGAAAGAGTGTAGGTGAAACCCCGCAATATTCACGGTTATCATTGAACTAGTCCTTTCTTTTTTGTTTCTTTTTCTTGTTTTGTTTGTTGGTTTTGTATTTGGTTTTTCAGCAAAGATACTTCTTTCACGAGATGGGGCTTGGGGGCTGATGCCTGAGAAGTGAACTACGCCACTGTCTTTCAATACAATGTGAAACAGTGATCTCATTTTTAACCCAATCAAGTTCCCAAACTTGCAGTCATTAACAACAATGCATCGAGTCTGGTCGTCCTTGGTTAATTTTTTTAGTCAAGAACCGTTGGTTACAGGAATGTTTTCCTGCCACGTGGCTTACACGCTTTACCACATACTCAGTGTGCGACGCCAACGTTGCCATATTTATAGACTAAATAACACTAGCCCAATGGAGAAAGATGGACGTGGCAGAAATGAGAATGGTAAGTTAGATGAGTGGAGTGACAAGAAAGGATAAAATAAGGAATGATTACATCATAGGAGAAGTGAAAGTGGGACCCATAGAAAAGATGGCCCAAGAGAGTAGTCTCCGATAGTATGGGCATGTGCTGAGAAGAGAGTAGGACTACGTGGGGAAATACGTTGGAAATATGGAAATTGAGCGGTCAAAGAGAAGAGAAAGGCCACAAATGAGATGGAAAGACAAGGTTGCAGGGGATCTCAGAGAAAAAGAATGGAAGAGGGAGGAAGCATAGGATAAACATTAAAGAAGAGAATCAAATGGTATGTCAGAAACGTTTGAGCTAAAGTCTCACTTTAACCATCCAAGACCGGAAGCTTGACAACTTTTGGACTGCTATGAAAGAATTTTCTTCCTCTTCAAGGGGCTGGAGAATTGACCAATACCATAACGTTGCGTTGGAATGAATTACAATATGCCTCCATTTCACTTCCTGCTTCTGTCTCTGTTTGAAGGTCAATCCGGATTACGGGTGACGGATCCACCCCATGCACTTAAACAGGTACTTAGCCATTGTTCACAGCTTACTGATTTTACACAAAGATATAGTTAAATATTTTCAGTTGTCTGGTCTTCTAAGTACAGTACCAATGTGTTAGTCAGTTCTGTGAATGAAGTTAATTTCTATAAATTAATGTTTTTTTTTTTTACTTTCGTGGTACGGTACGTAGTTATTTAATATGCTGATTGTGTGCAATATAGGAAAATGAATAAAGTGGATTTTTATCAACAAATCAATTTCCTCAACAACAGAAATTTAAATAATTAGGACATAGATAAATTTGCTTCATCCAAGCACATAAGTGGAGAATATATTTGATGATGATGATTGTTGTTTTAAGGGGCCTAACATCTAAGTTATCGGCCAAGAGAGAATATATTTGCAAGTACGTAGCCATGTGAGAACAGTATTTTATGCGTGAACTATTTATTAAAACATGTTTCAAATGTTGTGTTGTGTGGTATGATGATAATGGCAATATTAGCAACAAAGTATGCCAAATATAAAACAATATTTAATATGAAACAACAATAATATCACCTGGCCCACCCTAAAGTTTTATTCAGGAGCCTTCCTTGCTTATTATTATTTATATTTTTTTAAGCGAAAATTCCCCTACAGGAGAGCGATTAAACTTGATAACATGATCTCATTTCGAGGCGTTTCTCCTCCGCTCCTCCCAAAATCTCTTTATTCTCGCGGAATGCTCCCTCTTCCTATCATCCGTCCACTTTTTCCCAGGTTGTCGTAATGATCTTGGTTCAAACTTAACATTCGCGATTTTCGTCTGGCACTCAGTTCGGACCTCGAAATTTTCTATGCTGATTACTTTTAAGTCTCTCTGTACCTCTTTAAGCCATTCCGTGCAGCATTTACTCTGTGTTATGATACCAAGTAGTTTCTTTAGCAATCTGAAGGTGGCCATCCTGTCGAGGTGAATGTAAAATTTGACTCTGAGTTTTCTAATTTCGTCTGTTATCGTATTGGTCTTTTGATAGAGTTCTGCACGAGGTATCTTCATCCAAATGCCGTTTCTGTTGATTGCTCCGTAGATCTTCCGGAGATTTATTCCTTCCTGCTTTTCCAGTTCCCTAATCTTGGAATGACCATCGATTACTATTATTTCAGCGTCATATATTATGATTGTTATTATTATTACTATGAAAATATGCGATAAACGCGTGCCATTAGTGTTAGACAAAATAATAGAAAAAGAAAATCTAATGACACAAGGTGTATTCTATAATGTCTAAAATGTAGACCTATTAATACAATGTATGCTTAGAATATATTATGTTCCTTTCGAGCTCTATTTTTCCCTGCACTATGGCTTAATTCATACGCTTGGCAACACTGTTACGTCTACTGCAACTCACTCTATTGGCAGGGAAGTCATGCCACGAGGCTGTGTCATCATTCAAACTGGCCTGTCCAATCAATGGCCGAACACAAATACTCCCGACTTCTTTTTACAAGCTT
Organism: Meconema thalassinum; assembly: GCA_946902985.2. Lineage (NCBI taxonomy): Eukaryota > Metazoa > Arthropoda > Insecta > Orthoptera > Tettigoniidae > Meconema > Meconema thalassinum. Next base: position 614,456,574 of record OX336388.2, read on the forward strand.
CAGTTTAGTGTTCCAGACACATTAATTAAGGAAAGTTAAAATTATCGTCTGACCTTCAGACCTTTTCTTGTTGTATCTGTTTTGTTCTCGCCAATATTATTAACGCTATTACTTCGCCCACTACCATACCACATATAGAAACTGGTACAAGTTATTAATTTTCATAGCAAGAGTATTTAACTATCCAGCGTAATCTCCGTAATAAGAGTTTTACCGAAATTAAATATATTAATAAACTAAACAGGATTATCAAATGCACTAGATCTTTATCTTTTTTCATATTCGATCAAATTCCAAATTTACTGCCATCGTGTGATTATCTACAAGATAAAAATTGGTTATTTTCAAATTGCTATAATTTCTGTAGATATACAATAAAGTACGTGTATCAAATATCCATTGTTCCATACCAAACTTCGTGATGACTCTAACCAACCCTATTCACTTCATCTTAATTTTCGACCATTGATTATCAGCAATAATTCTTCTCTTTCAAAGATTTCCAATACATTCTGTTCAAAATTTCAAAGTTTTCTAATACTCGCAAGCCTACGTTCTGTTTAAAACTACAATGTTACCTAATACAGTAGCCTACATTCTGTTCAAGATATCAATGGTTTTTCGAACTCATTATGTTTGAAATTTCTCATAGCTACATTGTGTTTAAAATTTCAAAGATTTCTTATACTTTCTGTGTAAAATTTCGAAGTTTCTAATACATTCTGTTTAGAATTAGAAAGATTTCTAATATGTGTTTAGAATTACAAAGTTCACCAAATACATTATGTTTATTAGTTTTCAATTTTTTAATACTTTCTGTTTAGTATTGCAAAGATGTTAATACATTTTAAATGTTATAAATATCACAAAGAGGTCTACATTTGTTGGTATATTTCTTAAGGCTGTCATGCGCTGTTCATTAAGGAACAAGCTGTGTGCATATTAAAATCTCTTCGATGTTTTGAAGTGTGTGTCTGTTTTTTTGTGTTAATACCTCTGTGTCCATATTATTGTTATTAAATAGTTTCTTTGTGCTAACGATGTTTGATCATTTTAAATGATATAGTCGACGTTTTCTTTACGTTACGGCAACGTCATGAAATGTACCGAGAATGCACTGAGGTGTGTGACGTCATAGTACGATGTTGCAGCCGAGTACCAAGAAGGCAGTGCGAGAACAGAGTTTCAAGAAGGCAGTGCTAGAACAATCAAGTAGGCAGTGAAGAAACAAAATAGAATCTTGAAACTCTGTTCTCGCACTGCCTTCTTGGTACTCGGCTGCTGGCATTTAAAATGATATAAAGTCCAGTCTTTCAGACTGACTGTCTTTTTTTAGTGCTGAATTTCGATTTACTAGTATTTGTGTTACAATCTCTATTTCAATGTTATTGTTTCGGATTGTGTTCCTTAGTGCTGACGCCCAAAAACGGTCCATCCAGAACACATCTCGTGCACCCTGTGACCCATCCGTCCTACACATCACTCAACTCATATGATGATAATAGTGTGATTGAGACAGATTTCAAAGCCCATCGCATGAGCTCAGTGCTGTAGGCGGGATAATTCACAGGATGCAACATAAGAATATGCTCGGACCAGGCATTAAAATCTGAGATCGTACAAATGGAAAGACAGGATATGCAACATGGCGTTGCTGAGTTACGTTCAATTTCGTTCTCTTGACACGACCACAAGAGATAACTCGCTGCGTCTCTTGGCTAGGTACATAATATCCGTCCAATGGTTTCATTAGACTGTTGTTGTGAGCTATAGTTAGGGGTGGTTATATTTGGCATTTTGTAATCAGAAATTCACCATTTTTATTTGAACATTTAGTACATTATAGCTTTTATGTATTTGCAATGTAGCATTTTACAGCATTTTTGGCAAACGACAGATAATTTGGGAAAAATCTGACAAATGAGAAGCGTCTTTTGAAATGACATTTATGTCAAGTTAAAAACACATTTGTAAAAAATTAATAGAGACACAAAAATGCAAGAATTAAATTGTGTATTTATTTGAAATTTATTAGATTAATTGATGTAGGCCTAATGGCTGAAACCTCATAACTTGTTGCGTCTCTTGGTCAGGTACTTATTATATCCATCCAGTGCTCTCATTAGTCATATTGTTGTTGCTTTGTTTTTATTTCAGGGGCTTGGGCATCGTGGTTATTTATCCCCGTGTAATTGGGTGTGGGGAGAATTTGTCTGATAACATGTGTTATTGTGGTGTCTGTTGTAGTGTGTGTAATAGTAGTCTAATTCAGGAGAGAATGGGAAGGAGGTGGCCGTGGCATTAAGCTAGGAACCATCCCAGCATTTGCCTGGAGTAAAAGTGGAAAATAAAGGATAACCACATCGAGGATGGCTGAAATGGGAATCAAACTCTCCTATTCTCAGCTTTGTCTCAGACATCAGCCCAGAATTACAGTTCTTGGCATAGCCGGGAATCAAACCCGGACCTACGAAGTGACAACCAAGAATGCCAGCCGCTACACCAGGAGGTAGACTTAAACACAGAGAGCTATGTGGACATACATTCTATGTATATTTAATGTCAGTTGAAATGACAAGTGAAAAACATGTGGTAATTTGTAATTCACATGCGTGGCATCTACGGGCGACACGCTGTACCTTGAGTTATGAAGTATTAAGCCAACAAAAGCTGGATGGGAATTTATAACTGCCCTTGCCGGTCCGAAGGGGAGGGGGAGGGGTTATGTTATGTCACAGCAGGAATGTAGCCACTCCGGTTTGGTTTGGTGTCCATTATCGATCGAGGCCAACTTTGCCTTTCTCCGTCAGCTCCACTTTCAACAAGTTCACCATAGAAATATAGTAGTTTCTTAGACTTTATGAGTTGTCTAGTTAAATTACTTGTTATAGCCATCAGATTCAAGACCCAATCTATGCACTACCAGTTGACAAAACATGCATTATAATTTGCAAAATATGCACTATCAAAATTGTCAAAACATTATGTTATATTTTCATTTCCTTTTGAAACAATGTACAACTAATTTCTCCAAATTTTCTTCAATTAAGCTCATGCGTTTACCTTACAACACACTCTTGGACGATAAAAGGTTTTGGTACGCTCGCTTTAATTCATCCTCACTGATATTTTGTATCAGTACATTTATTTCGTTCTCGAAAGCCTGTAGAGTGTACGAATTGTTTCAGGTTGGTTGGTTCCTTAGTTTAGGGGCTGCGACAACGCTTTCAAGTAGCCCCGTGTACTTTGGGAGTGTGTAGAATCTGTCTGATAACTGGTGTTAATTGTGATGGCTTTATTAGTATGTGTTATCTGTTTTATATCAAGAAAGGACTGCAGACAGTAATTTCAAGTACTGTAGTTCCTACTTCTGCTACCAAATGCTACCGTCCACGACACCTAGCTTGCGGACTTGGCTACTAGATGGCATTGCAGTCAGCACCTGGCGGCGAACGTTGGAACTAATAGAGCGTTACCAATTCTAACCTACATATTTTGGCTTCTCACAAGTGTAGTTAATGGAAGGTTCTTTTCCATGCCATAAATCTATGACATGGGCTCGCCGACTTTACTTCCCCTGTGAAGGAAGGCATACTGAGGGACTTTTAATACTCTTAAAATCCGACGACTTCGGCCGGGTTTGAACCCGCGACCATGGGCATAGAAGCTCAGCATGCTACCAACTAAGCCACCGAAGCCACCTTCGATTTGTTTCTCTTTAGCTTTTGATTGAAGATTGCCCAACAATTAAAAATAGCACGGTGCTGAAACTTACGAACACATTTACTGTAAGAATTCTTCTTCAGAAAATAAGTTTCCACAAGGAAAATTCAAAATTATCTTCTATACCTGACCATGTACACGGGATACGAGATAGGCAACAGTACTTCTCCATAAGTCTTAACTCTCTTGACTAATGTATCTTGCCAGCTACGACTACAGTATCAGGCGCGGATTCAAGGGGGTGTCACGGTGTGGTCATGCCCCCCCCCCCCCCCCCCCAACGGAGACCAATTTTTTTTGCAAACTCAAAAAAACGAAAACACAATAACCAGACAAATAAAACTTAACGAATTTTAACTGAAAAACAGGTTTTTTTTTCATTTTATTTAATACTGAAAATATCTTTATTGCAATTATTATGTTCTGTTACAACTGTACATATTTACAACTTCATACCTGTTATATAAAAACGATTATTTATATAACAAAATCAACTCGTCTATTTTGTTTAGCAAACCTTGTGATTACCGAATCGATGTCTATAGTGATGTCACGATGAATGTGCAGCAATGCATGGATAGGAATTTGTGGCTTTTTTCGCACCAAAAAAAATTGCTGACGTCCCAACTGCAAGCTTGGTTGGCAATTCAAACTGTGACTTTCTCCCTTTGTCGGTGCCAGCTCGACTTGCCGAAACTGTAACGTACCTTGATACTTTTCTCGAAGCTCGATGTAAAGGTCGCAAACGCATCAAATTTCTATCCATGTAGCTTGCAAAAAAATGGTCTGGTTTTGTACGTTTGGTTATTTTGTGATTGCGTTGTTAGTGATACCATTTTTCTTAACAATTTCGATTCTGTGACCCCCGCAAGCCAAACTCTAGATCCGCGCCTGACGTCTATAACCAATGCTCTGACCACAACGGGTGTATCTGGGGGCGACTCAACGCTCACGACCCCGGTAAGGTTCTGTTCTATAGAGAAGGACCTCACTGTGTTTTATTAGTGGGCTCATGCTGTATACCTGAATATGGTTTTCGTATTCAACCGTAACGCTTCTTGGAAGATAACTATATTTGGCCCACTCTATAATGCGCAAATAAATATTTGGTGGCTGATGCAGCCTAGATCTTATTGAATATGGCTGAAATGTAATGTTCACTGATGAGTGGTATATCTTCCGACCAACATGTTAGAAAGAGGTCTATGTTGGTTGGTGTTGTATGCTCGTTTTATATCCATACCCCCTGTCGCTTCCTATTTCGTTTATGAAATAAAATTAAGCTTAAATTTGAACTTGAACTAAGAGCCACCCTGTAGCATTGCCCCGGGCCACCTCATGGTGTAGCGGCTGGCATGCTTGGCATTCGCCCCGGATGTCCAGACTAGATCTCCGGCTATGCCAAGAAGTTTATTCTGGTTTGAGGGCTCCGAGAGGTAAAACCCTCAAACAATAAATACAATTTTTGACAGAAGTGGGAATCGATCCGAGGACCTCTGAATTTGGAGGCTCAATACGTAACCTGATACCACAGAAAGGATGTTGTTGTTGTTGTTTCATTTGAGGGGCTTGGACATCGTGTCATTTTGCTCCGTGTACTTGGCTGTGTGTAAGTTTTGTTTCATAACCTGTGTTGAAAGGAAACATCTAGTTTTACGTGACCGTTAATCTCGTGGTCATGAACCACGGGACCTACATTTTACGTAGAATCCAAACCACAGGACATGACGTTTCACTCCGAAATTCTCACATGTATTGACGAGAATCGAACCCGTTCAACCTTGGTGAGAGGCAAACAGCTTGTCCTCTGAGCCACCATGCCCGCTATTTACAACTCGTGTTAGTGATATTGGTATATTAGTGTGTGTACTTGTCTTTCAGATGGGGATTGGGAAGGAGGTGGCCGTGGCTTTATGTCAGAAGCCATCCCGGCATTTGCCTGGAGTAGAAGTGGAAAACCACGGAAAACCACTGCCAGGATGGTTGAGTGTATGCTTTTCCAGCCCTTAGACCATTATTACATTTCTTGGCGGGGGTGGTAATCGAACCCGGACGTCCAGGGTGACAATCAAGAATGCTAGCCACTACACCACAAGGTGGTCCACAGAATGCGTCCCTACTCTAAGTTTATCAGAAGAATAGGAAAATTAAACGTGTGTTTTCTAGACTCATTAAGTTTTAAGTATTAGACTACTTTCACCTAGTCTATTTAGAGGTTCAGTTACCCACATAACTTTTAATATGAGCTGTTCCTGAGTGACGAATCTGTTGCTTTTGTTCCAAATTATAAAATGATAGCTGGAATCTGTTTTGATTCTTTTAACTTACTCCTAAGGGGCAGATGACCTCGTAGTTCCACCCCTTAAAACAACAATAACTAACTCACTAAACTAACTTACTCCTAATTTCTTCAAAGAATCTACCTACCTTTGACCTCTTTAGAGATCATGATTTCCTAATAAGGTAGAAAACCTTATTACAATCATTCGTTCAATCTCTCACACAACAATTCACTCGACTATAGTTCTAAAATTCCATTTTATGCAGCGTGAATTGAATTACCAAGATCTCTTCATCTACCTCATTAAATTAATATTTCGGATGGAAGCATTTTTATTTCAAGATTTTGTTGCTCACAGAGTGAAGATGGTCAGCATTCTTATATTGAGAACAACATTCCTGTATCCAACATCATTTGATGAATGTAAACCTAAATGGGGGTCGAACTGATAACCTTCTTATTACTAGCCATATAGAGTTTGCAGCTTTAATCAATTGCCTTAATCTTAGATATTGTCTGTAGTTCATTCCGTGGAAAATTACCGTGAAATGGCAAGTTAAGGCAGTAACTTTAAATTACGAACATGAAATGGGTCGATAGCCCTAGACTTAAAAAAAAGCGACATATTCGTCCTTGAATCCACAGCGTTTATAAGATACAAAGAACCAAAAAGGAAGATACAAAATCTCGTGTTGGGCCCAACCACTCTATAATCATGCATCTCTTTTCTCTTCCCAAGTTCGTCATCTTCTTGTGCTTGAACCTTATAATAGCCAGCAATCAGAAGCCCTCGCAATTAACGTACTATAGCAGTTGATGGTGTTATTCACGCAGAAAGTCCGAGTTCCTCCAGAGTCCAGCAAAGAGGGTATAAAAGAAACGATGATAAAAAGAGATGGAGAATAAATTAGAAGACGAGAGAGATGGAGATTATAACCCAAGGTCGGACGCATGCGCAAAATGCTGTTCGTTGAGTAGGGGCAGGCGGGCGGGCAGGCAAAGAAATTAATACGAAGTACTAACGAACTCCAGCCAGACGGCGGGCAGTAAGATATTTGCTCGCGGAGTCGAGGAGTCATTCTGGGCCAGTCCCGACCACCACCAGCCGTGTTCGCCGAGATTTGCTTGCATTGAAACGACGCCGAGCGACGTCTACTTTTGTGAAACTCAAAATTATAAAATCATTTTTCTTACTAATTAATTAAATAGAATGTGATTCTTTTAAATCGTGATTTTCACTTGTTCTGTGACTATTTTTCATTCTCTTTATGGTGATGAAGCGGGATCAATACTCACATTATTCCGCAGTACATGGCGATGTGCTTTTTATTTAGTCTCCTTTTTATACATACATAAAATAAGAAAAGAAGCGGGAAGTGCTTTCAGAGATAACAGAGTTCCGTGTGAGAGTGCAGTAAGGTGGTTGGAAGGAAGAATCGGTTCTTTCTAGCCTCATACTGTCATATGAGTGGAGGGGAGAGTCTAGGCCAGGTGGAGGGGGGAGGGGTAGGGTGGGGAGGGAGCAGATGAGAAGCGCGCAGCTTCCGACTCAGGACTCGCCCTCATATGACGCAAAGAAAGAAGCCTCTTTTTTCTCCTTTCAAACAAGCAAGTGGCTTACTTGTAGAACAACCTGTGTTCTAACGAACTGTATCGGCGTTTAGTGTGCCATGGTTCGATTAATTATTTTACGGAATTTATGGTTATAATCTACTGTAGAAGTTTCAGAAAGCTCTTTAATATGATTCCCAAGCTCAGTCAGTGTTCCACTCAGGGGTGTGTTTAAGGGATTTTATTACCTCCACTTGCCACGGTGGATGAGTGGTTATCGTGTCGGTCTACCAACCCCAAGCTTGCAGGTTCGCTCTAGGCCATGGTAAGTGATTTTTGAAAGGCGACAAAAATCACGACACGCAGGTCATACGATGTTGGCATGTTAAAGAACCCATTTGCATTCAGTAGGCCGTGTTCATAACAGCAAAATTAATCTCGTATTTTCCGCCAACACAAAAGTTCCTCCTTTCTCTACTAGAAAGCGCTATAGTGTCAAGGAGCTAAGATATCTAACCTCCTCGACTTTCATAGCACTCCAAGGAGCAAAAAAATTGGCATGCAAGCTGCCCTCTGGGCGCAAATAACAAAGCTTGCGCCCGGCATCCGAGGCCATACGATATTATTATTATTAGTAGTCTACCTCCCAATCAGAGGCAGTTATCCCCAACAAATATTCAGATCATACAAATGACTTAGAGAGACTCAATAACTGTAAGGTAAGACTTTAAAATGAGATTACAGTCAGGATTCGAACCCTAGATTCTTACTTTGTAGGCAGGTGAATTAGCCAACTACTGTAGACTCCACTACGACCCAAATCATATAAGGGGAAGTCAGTGTAGAGTGACTCCCTGGATATCATGTAGTTTAGTTAATGCCCAACTCAACTGTGACAGTAACCAATTAGGCCACACAACTGAAAACACTAAGAGCAGACTTTCAAGTAGAAATCCCCTACACATTTCAATATTCCCGAGGTTAATGATGTTGGTACAAACAATTCTATTTAAGAATAAATTATGAGATACAGATTATTCGTGGTTTAAAGTAACTAAAGCATATATTTTTGCATCTCTAGGCTATAATCTTATTATATAATACGCTAAGGTGTATGTTTGACAAAACTTAAGCTCCTAAACTTAGAAGGTGTGGTTTGTACCAAAATATTCCAAATCGTCTCAATAGTACAGAAAAAATCTTGCATTTCTTGAAAAGTAAACGGAAATATATATATATTTGTTTATAAAGTGCTTTTAAACAAATAAACAAGACGATAGCCCCTGGCAGAACTGTGTCGCGTACAGCCTGCATAACACTAGTGCCGGGCGGGCAGTCTGTACACATGGGGCGCACACAACCCATTATGCGAGAGTTCTCGCACGGGCCCGCAAGTAGAATATTATATCGTTAATCTGCCCAAATTCACAATTACATACTTAAACCATTGAACTACACACCTGAGGCTTATTATTATTATTATTTTAAAACCGGGGAGCGTGATGGCGCAGTGGCTTAGCTGCTCGTCTTTCACCCGGACGGTCGAGGTTCAAATCCCGGTGACAGCGGGTTGGAATTTTCACCTGAAAAATCACGTGGCGTCAGGAAGGGCATCCGGCCTTAAATCCCCGGCCAAAACCAAAATGAGCCTGGTGGCTCCGGCGACCCCAATTCATTGGGAAAAGCCGAAGAAACTGAACTGACTGATTATTATTTTAAAACCCATAACCTACTACAGGTCTTTAAAAATTTCATACTACCAAAACCAACCTACTAAAGGACTTTCTACCTTCAAATAACTAAGTATCTTCAAATTCAACAATTTCAAACCACTTTTCATATTATTATCAAACTATAAGCTGCTGCTGCTGCAACAACAACAATTAACCAACACCTTGTCCCTCAGTAAATGGACGGTCTACCTTGACACGCATGTCCAGGAACTGAGGGGCAAAGCCATGGCGAAGAACGCACAGGGAGATAATCATATTTCATTATAAACAAGAAGTTCCGTGAAGAACTATACAGCCTACTTTTCATGCCAATGATTATTCTACAGAATATGAACCTATCTAGAATAATGACGAAATTAAGTTGCTAATATCGAAATTTCCAATTAGTTCGAAATACTGTATACCTTGCATAATGTATCCTAATAGAGCACTACAGTTGGCAGCCCTGATGACTGAATATATTCTTAGTTCCATCTCTTAAGGTACAAAATACAAAATTTGGTTGAAGTCCAATGAATAGCATGGACGTTACATGCAGTTAAACATTGGATCTAACAGCGCGCGTAAAATCATGTTGGCAACAATGTCATGCATGTATTGGTCAGAAATAATCTGAAATAATATGATCTATTGTTGTGCCAATTTTGAATGAAATCCACTAGTTAGTATAGAAGTTACATGCATTTTAAAATTGGACCTATCAGCAGGCTTAGAATCATGTTGGCAGCACTGACGTATATTAGTTACTCCAAATTCGTCTAGAATGCCAGGTACTATACGTGTGCAAAGTTTAGAGCTATTGGCTTGCATACTTTCTGATATATTGATATTAGGGTAACAAAAATAGGGACAGCACATATTAACAGTTGGCAGCCCTGGTTGCTCCTTACAATACGCATAGTCATATCTGTTATGGTACACATAGCACATACGAAATTTGGTTGAAATCCAAATGATAGTATGGAAGTTACATGTATTTAAAGTTGGACCTGTCAGCAGGCTTAGAATCATGTTGGTAGCACTGGCGTATATAAGTTACTCCAAATTAATATAGAATGTCAGGTACTATACGTGTGCATAGTTTAAAGCTGTCGGCTTGCATACTTTCTGATATATTGGTATTTGGATAAAATAAATTAGGAGCATTTATTAACAGTTGGCAGCCCTGGTACGTCTTAAGAATACGCTCAGTCATATCTGGTTATGTACACATACTACATACGAAATTTGGTTGAATTCCAATTGATAGTGTAGAAGTTATATGCATTTAAAAATTGGACCTATCAGGAGGCTTATAATCATTTTGGCAACACTGCCATGTTTGGCCTCCTGGAAATTAATTTGAAATAATATGATCTGTACGTGTGCAAATTTTGAAATAGCTCCCATTCATACTTTCCAAGATATCCAACATGGAGCTCAAATTTCAATTGCGATTTTTTAGCAGTTGGTAGCACTGACATCATTTTGAAATATGGCCGTGAGATATTCAGGTATAGATATTTACTCCTACCAAATTTTGTTTCGATTGCTGCAGCCGTTTAGGAGTTGATAGGGGGGGGGGACACACACAGCCAGACAGACAGACAGACAGACAGACAGACAGACAGACAGAAGGACAGACAGACAGACAGACACTCATTTGCCCGATCTCATAAGTCTACTTTTTCCTCATTTTTGCAAAATGTGAAAAGTAGGCTAAAAATTAAAAAAGCAAAATAAATCCAATCGTACATTATGGTGCAAAATTATATTAAAAACAAAAATGTAATACAAAATACATCAAAAAATAAAGATTCCATTTAAATAAAGGACTTAAGGAGCTCACTGAGAGCACCAGGTTCCCGCTTTTTCAAAGGCATACATTTTATGTCTCCAAGCTTGGTTATCTATTCTCCAAAGGATCTACAGTTAAATGGGACATAAAAGCCTCCACTCTAATTTGTTTCCAAGGCAACTTCAGCATTATACTGTATGACCATCATGAGATATTCATTTCAACATGGCCTCCTTTCAAATATAATTTTATCTATACAAGCGATACGTCATTGTTGTCTCATTTCTACACTTACTGTACTTTCTGATCTTCATAGCCATGGTGGCGCAGCGGTCAATCTGTTGGCCTCTTACCACGGCGGACCAGCTTCGATTCACGGTCAATGCATGTGAAATTTTCAATGTGAAATGCCATGTCCTGTGGTTCAGATTCCGCGTAAGAAGGAGGTCCCGTGGCTAATGACCGCGAGATCAACGGTCACGTAAAACTACAAACTTCCATCCTACTTCCTGATCTTCATAGCGGGAGAAAATGTTGTTCCGGATGGGCCGATAACCTAGATGTTAGGTCCCTTGAAACAATAATTATGATCAGGTTGTTCCGGAACGCAAATCGCTTTGGTTCACTAGCATTACATCTCTACCGGGTGAGTTAGCCGTGGTCGTTTCGGCATGACTAATGGCAGTCGCTCACATCCGGGAGGCGAGGAGGTTCGAATCCCCCCACCGGCAACCTTGAAGATGGTCTTCTGTGACTCCTCGCCCTTCCCTTCCAACTTTCCTCCCCAACGGTACTTGTAGCTCACCCATTGGGTGTCCGTCTCGAAGCAGCCACAAAACTGGCGAGCCGAACATGTCCTCGGACACTCCCGGCACAAAAAGCCATACGCTAAAAAAAAAATTACATCTCTACCCATTAGCCTCAAAGCTACATTATGAATATACTTGGTCGAGAAGATTTAAGTAACAATAGTAATAATGACGATGTTGATGATAATTGTTGTTATAATGGGCCCAACATCGAGGTTATCGGCCCATAATAGTTTCGGTGAAAATGAAACATGATGAAATGAACACTAGAGCTAACACTGACTATAAATTACAACTAACTTATGGGCTGGAAGAAGAAAAGGACAAACAAGAAGGAATAAGGGAAATAAAACAAGGAAAGGAAATGCCCTAAAAAAAGGAGAGCCATGAAAGGCAGATAGGAAAGGAAAAAGGGAGAGGGTCTGCCCCAAAGGCAATGGTAAAAAGGGAAAACCGTACCAAGCTCAGGAATGCTTCCTGGTCGCCAACTCCCTAGCTCAACAGCCATGAGCCTTTCAACCCTTGAGAAGTGGCGTGAAAAAATATAACACGAGGACTGGCAACGGGTTATTTTGACCCATTGTGTGTCGCTCCCTTTTCGTCGTAGTCGTACGTATTATAATTTTAATAATAATAATGTTATTGGTTTTACGTCCCTTTTAACTACACTGGCTTTTAGAGACGCCGGGGTGCCGGAATTTTGTCCCGAAGGGGATCTCTAACGTGCCAGTATATCTACTGACACGGCTCCCTCACATTTGCGCACCCTCAAATGCCAGCTGACTGCACCAGGATACGAACCTGCAACCTTGGGCCCAGCTATTATAATTTTAAATGATCTTGTCGACTTCGTCGTTACGCTGAGGTCTGGCATTACGTTACGGTGACGGGACGAAATGTACCGAGAATGCACTGAGGTGTGTGACGTCATAGTATCGCTTGAGCTCTCTCCATTCCCCACGCACTCTGGTGAGCGTGACGTCATCCAGCCAGCTACCTCCTTTGACCTTGGTTTGCACTTGCTAATGGAGTTTGAGTTCACGCAGTTCATGAGGCTTTCACCCAGCATTTTTCAGCATTTGTAGCTTTTAAAATGATATAAAGTCTAGTCTTTCAGACTGACTATCACTCTTTTTTTAATGAAGTAATTTTACGACTAGTGTCTTCCTATGAACTATTCCCAATATAAAATGAGGTTTATTTTAAATTTTTCAAATGCAGAAAAATGTCAGTTTTCGTAACTGTATAATGGGCCTTGATAATGGCGGCAAAGCAGTCATCTCGATTTCTTTCGAACAAAGGAGCTGATGACCAAGTTGTCCCTAGACGAAAACATGGGTCAACAAGAACGTGAGCTATGTGATTGTGCTGCACGAAAATAGGTGGATTTTCCCCCATATTTTTTACAGATTGTTCCGACTAACGTAGGCCGAAAATTGTCACGCCTGGACTGGCGCCATGGGTAAATCTGACCCGACCGTAAATTATATAGAAATAACTTGAGTGTTCAAAAAGCTATGGACATGTTTCCTTTTTGCAGGTGAATATGAAGGCTAGGAAGGAAGGTACAGTACTGTAAGCGTCAGGAAATAAGGGCTGATCGAAACGAAATATACAGCAATATTTAATCCTAGGGCCTAAAATACCCATGCGTCAGTCCTCGCTGGTTAAGTGTAGCACTATCCACGGTGGGGCTACACACACCCTGTCTCCTTAAGGGCTTTGAGCAAAAGGCAGGAGATATCATGAAAAGAGAAAAAAGAGGTTTGTCCCCTCGAAGAATGAGGTATCAGGAAAGATGAGACAAGGGCCAATTAAGGCGGGAAAGCGAAAGACTCCCTAGGCCTCAAATACCCTAATACCGTCGGGGTTGGAAGAGAACAAGAGTTGACCAAGGGTGGTCGACAGGAAATATGACAGAGAGGATCCCAGCCCATGTAAGTGGAAGCAATGCTAGACTCAGCTGGGGTACTGTGTACGCCAACCTACGTCCCACAAGTTGTGAGGGGTCATCCATAAAATACGTTGGCAAATATACCAGAAAATGTAACACCTTATCCCCACTGTAACAATATTTAATAACCCCCCTCCCTAACAAGTGAACGTAAAAAATAAATTTAACCCTCTCCCACTGCTCCAGCACCAGAAGAAGGAAATATAGTTCTGCAATCGCGAGAATGCCTCACAGGATGAATTTTTGCTTCCACAAATCACCCTACAAAAGATTTCTTTTATTAAAAACTTATATGGAAAGTGCCAAAAAGAAAGATTATTTGGAATTTAAAAATCGGGTATTAACGAACATTTTAAAAAGGGCAGATGACCTCATAGTTCCGCCCCTTAAAACAACAATAACTGACAATAGCCAAAAATACTAAACAACTTATATATTTTTGTACAGATTCCCCTCCCCCCAAATTATCGTGCACAATTTTCACATTCTTGTAAAGACCACCCCCGTTCGGAGTAACGTATTTTACGGATGGCCTATAATAATAATAATAATAATAATAATCATCATCATCAATCAACGTACGGCATCGGCTATAAATCCTATCTCTCTCTCACTCGATGCCGATAACCGAGATGGTGGGCCCCTTAAAACGACAATAAATTATTTATTAACATCATCATTTCTCTCCCGACGGACTTGGAGACGGATTTTGTTGTATGGGAGCGATAGCTGATAACTGATATGAGGGTTAGTCGAATTATTGCTGGGACAAATAGATGGGAGCAATGTCAGCCAGGCATTCGTATTGAGTAGATCAAGGTCATGTGATGAGAATGGGGGAAGAGAAGTTACCTGAAGTCGGCTCGAGATGGTGAGAAAGGCAGAGGTAGTCCTAGGAGACGATGGTTAAGCTCAGTGTTTAACGACTTTTAAGGCGAGAGCAGAGGTGACCGCAGTGTTAACTGGTAGGCCTAAGACTAGTAAACGGTTTCAAATAGACATTAATGAATTTATTATTATTATTTTATTCGATAAGGAAATTTTAACTAAAGCCCCCGTTTTTCATGTTGGAAGAAAATGAATTTCAATCCTCGCTTCTCACATGTCTTATTATTGACAATGCGAGTCTCCCACTCGTTCTACAAAGGTGGGAGGGAAATGGGATTCGATTCGTACGGACTGGTTGAAACCATAGTGTCACAGCTACAGTCCTAGAACACTAGCATTTGTATAAATACATGCAATAATATCATCACTGAAAATACCATAAATTCTAAGAGTAGCATCCAATGCAAATAGTAGGCTACTTAGGAATGTTACTGTCGTTAGGATCGGGATCGAATCTCAGATTTGCAGGACATGTATCTTGCCACGTGCTTGCAATCTGGATCACCTCATGGTATAGCGGCTAGCATTCTCCTATTCTACCGTCCTGAAAAATGTTTCCAGAAAGAAATACTAAGCTCTGTTATGAAGGATATTAAAAAAAAATGTATTTGATGTTTTAATTACTCGCCTGTTGAAAAAAGCGACCAATTAGCAGACCCGACAAGAGGGATGGGCAAATGGGGCTACAGCCCTGGGGCCCGAACAAACTGAAGGGTTCAGAAGAAACAATCACATCTTTTTCAATTGCTGTAGCCTATCAGTTTTTTATTAGCCTACTTTCGATTTTTGCAAAAAATGAAAGTAGACTTATGAGATCACTACAGGGCGAAAAAAAGTGTGTCTGTCTGTGTGTGTATGTGTGTATTTGTGTGTGTGAGTCTGTGTGTGTGTGTGTGTGTGTGTGTGAGTGGGTGTACTCTGAATGTCTGTCCCCCCACCCCCTATCAATTCGAACACGGTGAGCGCAAATTGAACGAAATTTGGTACAAAGGTAGCACTAGGAAGGGACACCTCAGTGTCATGTTTTATATCGCCGCCATCTTGACGGAAACGTAATGGCGGCCACACAAATGTTCAAAGCTTAAATCAAATTACGACTAACCTAATCATCCGATCTCTACCAAATTTTGCAACAACATACCTTTATGAAGGGAGCATCCTTTGACAAATCTAATAGGTCATTAGCCTAATAGTTTGCGGATGGCGGCCATCTTTGTGTCAAAATCGATTAGCCTACCCCTATTAATTCGAACACGGTGAAACCGAATGGAATGAAATTTGGTACAGAGGTAGCACTAGCAAAGGGCACCTCAGTGTCATGTTTTATATCACCGCCATCTTGACGGAAACGTAATGGCGGCCACACAAATGTTCAAAGCTTAAATCAAATTACGACTAACCTAATCATCCGATCTCTACCAAATTTTGCAACAACATACCTTCATAGGGTGAGCATCCTTTGACCAAACTAATAGGTCATCAGCCTAACAGTTCGAGGATGGCGGCCATCTTTGTGTCAAAATCGATTCCCCCTATTAATTCAAACACGCTGAACCCGAATGGAACGAAATTTGGTACAGTGGTAGTACTAGCAAAGGGCACCTCAGTGTCTTGTTTTATATCGCCGCCATCTTGACGGAAACGTAATGGTGGCCACACAAATGTTCAAAGCTTAAATCAAAATACGACTAACCTAATCATCCGGTCTCTACCAAATTTTGCAACAACGTACCTTCATGGGGTGAGCATCCTTTGACCAAACTAATAGGTCATCAGCCTAATAGTTTGCGGATGGCGGCCATCTTTGTGTGAAAATCGATTCCCCCTATTAATTCCAACACGGTGAAACCGAATGGAAGGAAATTTGGTACAGAGGTAGTACTAGCAAAGGGCACCTCAGTGTCTGGTTTTATATCGCCGCCATCTTGACAGAAACGTAATGGCGGCCAGACAAATGTTCAAAGCTTAAATCAAATTACGACTAACCTAATCATCCGATCTCTACCAAATTTTGCAACAACATACCCTTTTGGAGGAAGCATCCTTTGGCAAATCTAATAGGTAATTAGCCTAATAGTTTGCGGATGGCGGCCATCTTTGTGTCAAAATCGATTACCCCTATTAATTCGAACAAGGTGAAACCGAATGGAATGAAATTTGGTACAGAGGTAGCACTAGCAAAGGGCACCTCAGTGTCATGTTTTATATCACCGCCATCTTGACGGAAACGTAATGGCGGCCACACAAATGTTCAGAGCTTAAATCAAATTACGACTAACCTAATCATCCGATCTCTACCAAATTCTGCAACAGCATACCTTTATGGAGGAAGCATCCTTTGACAAATCTAATAGGTCATTAGCCTAATAGTTTGAGGATGGCGGCCATCTTTGTGTCAAAATCGATTATCCCTATTAATTCGAACACGGTGAAACCGAATGGAACGAAATTTGGTACAGAGGTAGCACTAGAAAAGGCCACCTCAGTGGCATGTTTTATATCACCGCCATCTTGACGGAAACGTAATCGCGGCCACCCAAATGTTAAAAGCTAAAATATAATTACGACCAACCTAATAATCTATTCTCTACCAAATTTTGCAACAACAAATATTTATGTGGGAAGCATATTCTGACCAAACTGCTAGATCATCAGCCCATTAGTTTGCAGATGGTGGCCAAGTATGTGTGCAAATCGATTTCCCCTATCAATTCAAACACGGTGAAACCGAATTGAACGAAATTTGGTACAGAGGGAGCACTTGCAAAAGGCACCTCAGTGTCATGTTTTATATCGCCGCCATCTCTACGGAAACGGAATGACGGCCACCAAAATGTTAAAAGCTTAAATAAATGTTTCGACCATCCTAATAATTTGATCTCTACCGGATTTTGCAAGAACATGCCTTTTTGTGGAAAGCATCTTATGACTGACTACAAGGTCATCAGCCCAATAGTTTGCAAATAGCGGCCATGTATGTGTGCAAATCCATTCCCCAGATCTATTCAAACACGGTGAAACCGAATTGAATGATTTTTTTTACAGAGGTAGCACTAGCAAAGGGCACCTCATATTCATGTTTAATATCCCAATAGCACGTTGTATTTCAACAAGCTACTACAACCAACATTCAATTATACTCCTTGAAAAGGACAAAGTGTTATAACAATACCCATGCATTTAGGAGAAAGTAGGCTATATGTTCTTTACTGAACATCTTGTTTTTATACGAATTCGACTGAATTTGAAAATAAGCAATACGTTTGTATTCTCTCCAAGGGAGAATATTAATATTACTGAATAATATTTATAAACTACAGTATGTCTATCCTTAGACCGTTATAGAGCGAAATACTTGCATACGATTTTGAACATTTATAAATAACGGTTATTTACACATTGGCACGTACGACGAAAGGCCAAATTTCAAATTTTCA
Source organism: Meconema thalassinum (assembly GCA_946902985.2). Classification (NCBI taxonomy): domain Eukaryota; kingdom Metazoa; phylum Arthropoda; class Insecta; order Orthoptera; family Tettigoniidae; genus Meconema; species Meconema thalassinum. Next base: position 614,474,727 of record OX336388.2, read on the forward strand.
ATTTGGAAAATGTAAAAAAAAAGTCACGAAGTTTAAAAGTAAAAAATTCACAAATATGCAGGAGATGAGATGATGGGGAGCGTGATGGCGCAGTGGCTTAGCTACTCGCCTTTCACCCGGACGACTGGGGTTCGAATCCCGGTGATAGCGGGGTGGAATTTTCACCTGGAAAATCACGTGGCGTCAGGAAGGGCATCCGGCCTTAAATCCCCGGCCAAAACCAAAATGAGCCTGGTTGGCTCCGGTGACCCCAATTAATTGGGAAAAGCCGAAGAGGAAGAAGAAGAAGAGCAGGAGATGAGATGATAATGAGGGAACATGGCTGGTTGATGGGAAATACAATTAATTGGATAGCTTTCCACATTATTTCACATAACCAAATTTTGAAACTTTATTTTATTTAATTTTAATTTATTTTAAGAGAAAACATGAATATTTGAAATTCATGGAAAGTACTCAAATATAGGGTGCTCCGGTAGTCACTGTCGTGGAGCCCTTAATTGCTCTCTATGACCCTGTCGATTTGGCTAAGTGAACAAACAACCTCTGAACGGTGCTGGAATTGCTGAACTCAGTTAATTTCTCTCCACCATTCCTCATAGTGGCTCAGAGAGTAAAACAAGAGTCGTGTAACACAAGACCCCAAGGTCGTTGCCCAATGCATACGTGCATGATGAATGGTTTCAAATGGAGTCAAGATATTCGCAGACTTGCAGTTATATTGTTGTTTGAGTCTTCAGTCTTTTGACTGGTTTGATGCACCCCACCACGCCTCCCTGTCCTGATCTAATCGTTTCATCTCTACATAGCTACCACACCCTACATCCGAGGCAATCTGTTTAACATATTCTAATCTAGGTCTACCCCTACAGTTCGTGTCCTCGACCCTTCCTTCCATAACTAAGCTTGCTATTCCTGGGTGTCTTAATATGTGTCCTACCAACCTATCTCTTCTCTTCATTAGCAGTCGCCAAAAACATCTATCCTCTTAATACCTAGTCTTAATTCCTTTAATACCTTTACAAAAAATGACTTCCTAATACCTAAATGTACACACATCAAAAAAAGTTTTGCATCACCTCGGTTCCAAGAGTTCCGGAACCTTTAAATACAAAGGGAATAGAGATCAACACAGACAACATTTCAGCTCGTTTTATTGCTCATGAGACCCACACATTGCATGTTGTACCATCATACAGCTAGACTTTCAGCATTTGTGGTCCAGATTGCAGTACACACCACTACCTCTAATACCCAGTAGCACGTCCTCTTGCATTGATGCATGCCTGTATTCGTCGTGGCATACTATCCACAAGTTCATCAAGACACTGTTGGTCCAAATTGTCCCACTCCTCAACGACAATTCGGCGTAAATCTCTCAGAGTGGTTGGTGGGTCAAGACGTCCATAAACAGCCCTTTTCAACATATCCCAGACATGTTCGATAGGGTTCATGTCTGGCGAACATGCTGGCCACTGTAGTCGAGCGATGTCGTTATCTTGAAGGAACGCATTCACAAGATGTGCACGATGAGGTCGAGAATTGTCGTCCATGAAGACAAATGCCTCTCCAATATTCTGCCGATATGGGTGCACTATGGGTCGGAGGATGTCATTCAGGTATCGTAAAGCCGTTTCGGAGCCTTCCATGACCACCAGTGGCGTACGTCGGCCCCACATAATGCCACCCCAAAACATCAGGGAACCACCACCTTGCTGCACTCGCTGGACAGTGTGTCTAAGACGTTCAGCCTGACCAGGGTGCCTCCAAACACGTCTCCGACGATTGTCTGGTTGAAGGCATATGCGACACTCATCGGTGAAGAGAACGTGATGCCAATTCTGTGGGGTCCATTCAGCATGTTGTTGGGCCCATCTGTACCGCGCTGCATGGTGTCGGGGTTGCAAAGCTGGACCTCGCCATGGACGTCGGGAGTGAAGTTGCGCATCATGCAGCCTATTGCGCACAGTTTGAGTTGAAACACGACGTCCTGTGGCTGAACGAAACGCATTATTCAACATGGTGGCATTGCTGTCAGGGTTCCTCCGAGCGGCAATCCGTAAGTAGCGGTCATCCACTACAGTAGTAGCCCTTGGGCGGCCTGAGCGAGGCCTGTCATCGACAGTTCCTGTATCTCTGTACCTCCTCCATGTCCGAACAACATCGCTTTGGTTCACTCTGAGACGCCTGGAAACTTCCCTTGTTGAGAGCCCTTCTTGACACAAAGTAACAATGCGGACGCGATCGAACTGCGGTATTGACCTTCTAGGCATGGTAGAACTACAGACAACATGAGCAGCGTACCTTCGTCCTGGTGGAATGACTGGAACTGATCGGCTGTCGTACCCCCTCCGTCTAATAGGCCCTGCTCATGCATGGTTGCTTACATCTTTGAGCAGTTTTAGTGACATCTATGAACAGTCAAAGGGACTGTATCTTTGATACAATATACACAGTCAACGTCTATATGCCGGAGATCTGGGAACCGAGGTGATGCAAAACTTTTTTTGATGTGTGTATATTCGATGTCAACAGATTCCTTTTCTGTATAAATGCTTTCCTTGCCTGAGCTAATCTACTTTTTATATCCTCTTTGCTTCGTCCATCACTGGTTATTTTGCTTCCTAAGAAACAGAAGTCTCCTACTTCCTTTAGTTTTTCACCTGCCAATTTAATGTCCATAGAGTTATCTGATTTATTTCGACTGCATTCCAATATTTTTGTTTTACAGTACATTTATTAAGTTCCATCATGAATTCTTTCCTTGCAGTTATAGGAGTGTTTATTTGTCATATAAAAAAAAATGATATTGCTCCATTCCATACCCATTCACCTGTCAACTCTCCAAGGCCAATATCTAAAGCCCTGCGTGGATGTGGATATCCACAGATAAACCCTCGGGTATCCACAATATTTTTCGCCATGCGGATATAGTTTGCATGGCTGTACGGATAGCGGATAAGCTGCGCATAATGTTTGGAGTAAATTCGTGGACAGTTTTTAGAAAAAAATTGAACCTATCATATTTTTTCCGTTGTGATTTTTTCATGACAAATGTAAGATGATGATTTAAGCTAATCTCATACAAATTACGTCATTAAGCATAATTAACACTCCGAACTGAAAAGGGTGGCAATTCTGGCTGTATAACGTTCATTTTAAACATAGGCCTAGTTCATAACATGGATAGCTTAGGGCAGGCTGTTCCAAATCCAGGAGTTTGAGTATGCGTACACGCGAGTACTCAGCAGTGATGTTCAGAGTTCGGTTGGAGAGGGACTGGGGGTGATAGCCAATACGTCACTGGGTGAAGGTCATAACATAAGTCCATGCGCTTCCTGCCATTCTTGATGTATCCATCGCGTAGTGACGGCAGCCCCCACAGCAGAGTTGTATTGCATGTTGCAGGTTTACTCACGCAAGGCGGCGAGTACTCTGCTGCACACTGGCGAGCAGCTTGACTGGAACAGCCTGGCTAAGGGGAAGGAATTTCTCCTCAAATGCCTAAATGTGTTGCTTTAATACTCAATGCTTTATCTAATATATTAAAAATAGTATTGTAATATCAGTGGATGCTGATGAAAAACGTGCGGATGTAAGGTGTATTCTGTTAACAGTCGTGCGGATGCGGGCCGGATGCAGATAACAGTCGTGTGGATGTGGGTCGGATGCGGATAACGTGTTGTATATCCACGCAGGTCACTACCTATAACCATGTTCAGTCATAGGTAAGTATAGACAGCAATCAACAGTAAACTGACAGATTCAAGGTTCAAGTCTCAGTACTGTACCCATGTGCACAACCGGGAACAGTACTAACCCTCCCATTTTCTGCCATCATTAAACTGCGACTAGACAATCACAGTAACAACACAGTCAGCAGTTTGTTGTATAGCCTGTATTATTGTGGTGGTAGTATAGTGTATGCATTTGTAATTGTGCTTGCCACGGTGGGTGAGTGGTTATCGTGTCGGACTACCAACCCCAAGCTTGCAGAATTGCTCCTGGCCGTGGTAAGTGATTTTTGAAAGGCGGCAAAAATCACAATACGCATTTCATAGGCCTACGATGTTGGCATGTTAAAGATCCCATTTGAATTCAGTAGGCCGTGTTCATAATGGAAAAATTAATCTCGGAATTTTCCTCCTACAAAAAGTTCCTCATTTCTCTACTAGAAAGCGCTATAGTGTCAAGGAGCTTAGATATCTAACCTACATGACTTACATGGTGCTTCAAGAAACAACAAAATTCGACACGCAAGCTGCCCTCTGGGTGTCAAATAACAAAGCTTGCAACCGGCGCTCGAGGCCATACGATTATTATTATTATTATTATTATTATTATTTGTTATTGTAGGGATGACAACGCTTACTAAGTTTTCTGACGGGTTCTCTTGTTTTTAGAGAGCAGAGTCTGTACAGTATGTAGGGGTCACTGTAGGTTTGGTAGTGTTTTGTAGTTATTTATCTTGCATATTTGGGTCTGATGATGCTCGCTTGACGAGTGAAACATCTCATCCCTTAGTTGTCTGCTTCTTCAATAATCCGTAACAATGTTTATAAATCTTAATCACATGTAATTTATTTCAGGTTATTTATCACATATTCCAGTATGGCAATTCGAATGATTTTATATTGACCAACTGAATGCTATAATATTAATCACGTATAAGTTGGAGACTCCGGACCCAAAGGTTCTAGGTTTCATTCACAGCTCTGTCATGGAACTAAATTCTGGTCTGAGAGCTGGAACGGGGTACACTCAGCCTCGCGAGTCAGAACTTAGGAGAGGTGGGTTCGATTCCCACCTCAGCCATCCCGAAAGTAGTTGGGCAAGTTACCTCCCCTCCGTGAACCTGACTTAGTTGTCTGCGAGACCTACCCCTGTGCGCACCAGCTGTTCAGTCAGGTCAGTGGCACTTCCTCGATCCGGTCTTATTCCCAGTAGCAAGCAGTGTTGCCAAGAGTGGCGTAATTTTGTTCCTGTTTTCTCTTAAACCACGCCCCTTTTACTATACGTTTTTCACGTTTTTCGGTGCTTCCTGATCTGGGGAATCGTATGTTCTCGGATGACGGATCTGACTCCACCCACCCTGTATATCTCATCTTATCTCAGTAAAAGGTTAATGATAACACCAACCATTGATCGAAGGGGTAGGAAAAAATACCACCCTTAATAGGCACAATTACAAAACGTTTAAAATGACCAATAGTCCTCTAAAAATTACCTAAAACCTTTGTCTGAAGGACATTTTGATATTACCCACGTTTACGCCAAGGGATGCGCAAGTCTTCTTGGGAATTAGGCCTACCAGAAGATGGGGCATCTCTCTTATGCTAAACATACTGGAACTTTTGTAGGTATAACAATTTGAAAAATAAGTGAATTCAACATATTTTTCTCTGCCCGGTAAAATCTACCTCAGCCCTCCAGTGTGCTGAGAGGTTGATTTTAGCCTACTTTACTTTTCACATTTTGTAAAAATGAGGGAAAAGTAGACTTATGAGATCGATCCGTGCAAATGTGTGTCTGTCTGCCTGTCCGTGTGTGTGTGTGTGTGTGTGTGTGTGTGTGTGTGTCCCTAATCAAATCCTAAATAGTTGCAGCAATCGAAACCATGAGTAAAGATCTATACATGAATATCTCAACCTCATATTTGCAAATGATGTCAGTTCTACCAACTGCTGAAGAACCGCAATTGAAATTTGAGCTCCATGTCGGATATCTTGGAAGGTATGCATGGGAGCTATTCCAAAATTGGCACACATATATATAATAATATTTCAGTTTAATTTCAAGGAGGCCAAAATGATTCTAAGCCTGCTGATAGGTCCAATATTTTTAAATGCATATAACTTCTACACTATCAATTGGATTTCAACCAAATTTCGTATGTACTATGTGTAAAAAGCAACAGGGCTGCCAACTGTTGATAAATGCTGTCTATATTTTTTATCCTAGTATCAATATATCAGAATGTATGCAAGCCAACAGCTCTAAACTTTGCACACGTATAGTACAGGACTTTCTAGATTAATTTGGAGTAACTAATATATTTCAGTGCTGCCAACATGATTCTAAGCCTGCTGATAGGTCCAATTTTAAAATACATTTAACCTCTATACTAACAAATGTATCTCATACAAAATTGGCACAACAAGAGATCATAATATTTCAGATTATTTCTCACCAACACATGCATGACATTGTTGCCAACATGATTTTTACGCGCGCTGATAGATCCGATGTCCAACTGCATGTAATGTCCATGCTATCCTTTGGACTTCAACCAAATTTTGTATTATGTAGCTTAAGAAATCGAACTAAAAATATATTCAATCACCAGGGCTGCCAACTGTAGTGCTCTATTAGGCTACATTATATCAGGTATATTTTGAATTAATATGAAATTTCGATATTAGCAACTTAATTTCGTCATTATTCTAGATAGATCCATATAGATTAATCATTGGCATGAATCTTAAATTTTAAGAAAAGTAGGCTCTTTAATTCGTCACGGAACTTCTTGTTTCACATCTTTTCTTCTCTCCAAATGGCTGGTTTGTTAGGCTTGTTCTAGATATCCCGTATACAATTCACACGAGTTTTATAAAATATTTATCCAATACACTTTGTTCATACTAGGAGTGACATATTCATATTAAATTTCATTACTCACTTTTATCCGAGAGACAAATATTAACACCTGATCAAGAGACAGGCAATTTTAAACGATGAATAATATATCAGTGTGCTAATCAATCACACAGGTAAAATACGGAAGCCCCAAAACTATCACATTAGTTTGAATTGTTAATACAAACATAACCATTTTATTTGTGTTGCTATGCAGCAATCAATGATTGATATCCTCGTTTCATATTTATTATTCCAGTGGCTTTGTTTCCTCTTCCCGAGCGCTGCCTGTCGGATGATATTCCATCTCCTCTTATTGAGCAGGCTGCCATGTATCATTGTATCACGAGTTGGTTTAGTTGTTGTTTTATTTGAGGGGCTGGGACATGGTAGTTATTTAGGCCCGTGTACTTGGATGAGTGTTAGAATGTGTCTGGTAACAAGTGTTGTTGTGGGGTCCGAAGTTAAGGTCAGGATTGAGAAGGAGGCAGCCGTGGCGTTAAGTTAGGAACCATCCCTGTATTTGCCTGGACTAGAAGTGAGAAACTGCGGAAAACCACTTACAGGATGGCTGTATCACACTCTACGTTTAAAGTGGTTATAGTTTCCGATAATCACGAATGAGAGCTTCAAAATGAGGTCAAGTTTTCTGCTGTATGTTTATCCTGGACTGAGAAAGCGTTACTTCAGAAAATGAATATGACCTTTTTAATGGGTAGTTCAAGAAAATTGAGATATGAGTTTTAGACTACCAATGCTTGTGCCTATAAAATATAAAAATTTCATTACCCTCAGCCTAGTAGTTTTCCATGTGTAGAGTTTTAAGTAAATGGTTCCCAGAAAAGTCGCCAAAATCCCGGACACTCTTTCTTACAACCACTAATAAAATACTAATTATTAAATCTGTGAATAATAGGCTTGTATAGTCTAACGCATAATTAAACAAGGAAAATATTGGTACGATTCACTTTTTAATAGGTCAGTTTGTTTGTTTGTTTGTTTGTTTGTAATTAAGGCCTAAACGCGGATATCCATAATAAAAAAATCCGACAGTAGACGTGGCATTTTACCACTAAAATCTCACATAGGCCTACATTAACTGAGAATCAAACCCAGCCCACCTTGGTGGGAGGCAAGCAGCTTGACCACCACGTCATCACGCCCTAATCTATTAGTGCGGAAATAGGTATAATTCATTCTTCAACAGGTCTGTTGGTTTGTAGGTAATTAAGGCCCAAACTCGAGTATCCATAATAAAAGATCCTATAGTAGACGTGACATTTTATCAATGAAATCTCACATACATTACTGTAACCGCGAATCAAACCCATCCCACCTTGATGAGAGGCAAGCAGCTTGACCACCGTGTCATCAAGCCATAAACTACTAGTGTGGAAGTAGGTTCCGGCAGACGGCGGCCATGGCATTAACTTAGGTACTATCCCAGCAATTGCTTTGAGTAGACGTGGGAACTATGGAGAACCACTTTCAGGATGGTTGAAGTGAGAATTGAACCCTCTTCTTCACAGATCTCCTTCATGAGTCTGAGTGAACCCAGCCCTCAGACCAGAAATACATTTCTTGACAGAGCTGAGATTCGAACCCGGATCTCCAGGCCGACAGCTAAGAATGCCAGCCACTACAGCACGTGATGCTCCTTAAGATATTAACCATCCCAGCATTTGTCTAGAGTAGAAGTGGGGAACTACGTAACTACGTAAAACCACTTCCAGGATGTCTGAGGTGGGAATCGAAAACACATCTTCTCAATTTAGTCTCACGAGGCTGAGTATACCCCGTTCCAGCCCTCAGACCAGAATTGAATTTCTTGGCAGAGCCGGGAATCTAACCGAGACCTCTCAGACGACTGCCAAGAACGCTTAATTGCTACACCACGAGATGTTCACTTCCCATTATGTAGCACACGATACCATTCTCGGCAAGCCTGTGTGTGGGAATCTCATTTCACTGCATAAGTAAATTTATGTATTGTACGATGATGTGGTAGTCATTGATTTACTGACAAGCGTATGATTTGGTCATTATAGAAAAATAAACACTGAAGAAAGTCTGATAATATTCCATAACTCACAACAGAATTTATCGTGTATTAATAATTCACAAATAAACAAGAAATAAATAGTGAATCAATGCAGCTAAAGGGTTTACCGAGGGACCTCCACTTGTTAGGCAGGCAGCTTGGTACAGTGTGTTTGCAGATGGATCCATAAGTCGATAGGCGGCCTTCGCTCGGATTGGTCGGTTTAAATTGAGAGAGAAATGCTTACAACGTTCAACTCTCCATACTGCGGAATGTTTTCAGAAGCGTCATTAAGCTTCCGTTGAAGGCAATGTGTTTCAGATATGGAGCATATATAGCCTACTCAGCCATGGAAAATGCACTTTTTAGGGGCGACGAACGGAATGCTAGAGCTTATGAAGGAATGGGGTTGAAAATAGAATTCCAGTAATTAGCTGATGAAATTACCGCAGACCTATTATTCAGCTTAAGTAGGTCATGAGTATATTCACAATGGATGCCATAGACTGACTGCATGGCACAACGGTAATGTTCTCGCCTGCTGTATGCAAGGTTGCGTGATCGAATCCTGGTGAAGTCAGTTCGCTGGCTTAGGACTAGAATAGTGTATCTACAATAGCGTTACTTTTCAGGAAGCAAGATAAACTAACAAATTTGATAATAATTGGTTTACTGGTTATATATTTCGAATTGAAATTCACTGATGTTTTAATCTACCGGTCTGTCTGTTAGGTAGTCAGCCCGAAGTCTGGTGGGATCCTCAAAAAGACCGCCGTTAGATTATGTGGATAGATGCCCACAAAAACCCAAGGCAGCGCTATATTGAGGCGTAATAGGCATGATGAGGAGTGATGCAGTTTGCCATTGCTTTCCTCACTGAGTCAGTACAGCAGTACTAACCCCATGAGTAGAACCTTTCACAGCATGCACAGGCACAGACTGTGCCCTGAATGTCATTACAAAGCACCACCCATACCTCAGTAGCTTCCATATAATCACAGCCATGAGTGAGACTGAGACATCAGTGAAAAGCCACATTTTACTCTAGCCTGTGCCAACAGACAAATGCAAATGTACTGCATTCATCAAGAGATTTGCAAAAAGGCCAAATCAACCGGTATTACCAACATATTCTCAAAGAACATTATGCACTGATTTCTTACATGAAGTGTTATAGAATCATGGTATCTAAATGTTATGACCATTTCGAGATATACGCTTCTTTGGCTCTAATGAATTGTTTTATTGAAATAATTTTACACTAGCTTATGTAGGTTGCTTAGGTGTAGGTGGAAATTTAATATGAATCATTGTACGACCACAAAGCATTATTTGATATTATCTCTTAAAAGTACAAGTTGACATTAAGGGAGTGCAAATGTCAGTAGATTATAATGGCGTTATGTTAAAGATCCCCTTCGGGGCGAAATTCCGGCACTCTGGCGAGGCATAAATTCGCAGTTGATGGAAGGGACGTCAATCTATGATATTATCTGGCGCAGTCAGCTGGCATTTGAGGGTGCGCAAAGGCGAGGGAGCCGTGTCAGTAGATTTACTGGCACGTTAAAGATCCCCTCCGGGGCAAAATTCCGGCTCCCCGGCGTCTCTAAAAGCCAGTGTAGTTAAAAGGGACGTAAAACCAATAACATTATTATTATTAATCTATGATATTAGGATATAATAATAATAATAATAATAATGTATGTATGACTACCCCTTATTATTCCCGTTTTCCAACGGGGTCGGGGATGAGATGCGATGAAAGACTTTGTGGCGATGATTTTTACGGCCAGATGCCCTTCCTGACGCCAACCTCAGGAGAGGAGTTAATGAGATATGAAATGAATGATGGTGAATGAAACTGGGCAAGGATGTGGAAGGAAGCGGCCGTGGCCTGTCAGAAGGTACCGTCCCAGCATTTGCCTGGTGTTGAAAATGGGGGAAACCACGGAAAACCATTTCAAGGACGGCCGACGGTGGGGCTCGAACCCACGCGTCTACCGAGTCAGCAGAGAGCTTGGACCCATGGCCTAATGCTGCGCGTTAGCCAGCGTAGCCACTACTGTCGGTATAATAATAATAATAATATGATTATTATTATTATTATTATTTATTTATTTATTTAGTATGTTTCGACCCATACAGGATCACATAAAGCAAGTTATGATCTGTAGCTGTTATTTTTCTTGTTCTTCCAGAATTCTTTCATCATGTCGCTATGTTTAGCTCGACGTTCGTCAGTCCATTTTCCCCTAGGTCTGCTGGGCTTATCTTCTGATGCAGCTTCCCAAGTGTAGATCTTATGTCTGAAAGTTTTGCGGTCTTCGATATCTGTGGGTGTGATGTTGGCGTTATTGAGATCAGTTTGGACTTGTTTAATCCAAACCGTTGTCGTCTTTAATTTTTGTGAGTACATCAATATTTTCTTTGTTGATCGGATGTCATTCTAGACTCATAATGGGGCCATAAAATTTCAAGCGTTGTTTACGGAAATCTGTTTCAATATTTGAATATTTTTCTGTGATCTTGTGCGATTGTAAACGATATCCTTCATCTGTAAGTCATGGGCCAAGAATTTTTCGGATGTTTTTCCTTTCAGCTTTCTTGATGTTTTCAAGATCCCCTTTATAATTGAGGTTTAAGGTCTCACTGGCGTAGAGTGTTTCGGGTTAGATGACCGTCTGGTAATGTCGAATTTTAGTGTTAATGCTCATGCATTTTTTGCTGTAGATGTTTGCGGTTTTCCCATATGCTTTCCGCATTTTGAGTTCACGTGTTCTTTGGGCTATTCTTTCTGTGCCTGTAGGTTCAATAATTTCACCTAAGTATTTGAAATGATTAACCTTGTTGATTGAACCGTATTTTGTTACCAAAGTTTGGGTTTCAATGTGTTTTGTAGCCATGAATTCAGTTTTTGTGAAGGAGATTTGCAACCCTACTTTCCCAGCACATTCTTTGAGGACTTCAATCTGGTGATTTGCCGTTCGTTCATCTCCGGAGAGGATTGCCAAATCATCAGCAAAAGCTAAGCATGTAATGATATTACCCTTCTGTCTTCCTAACACGACAGGTTTCCATATGTTGCGACTTTTTAAATTCTTTTTCCCATTTTTTGATGACCTTATCGAGAACGATGTTGAACAGCAATGGAGAAAGTCCATCACCCTGCCGAACACCAGTTTTAATGGGAAAAGGTTGGGAGATCTCTCCAATGAATTTGACCTTGGAAATAGTGTCGGTTAAGGTTTGTTGGATGAGTCGTCTCGTCTTCGGATGGAGATGTTTTCTTCGAGTACATTAAAAAGAGATTTTTGATCAATGGAGTCATAAGCCTTCTGAAAGTCGACAATTGTACAGATGGTTGGGAGATTTCGTTTGGCACGAAATTTCAAGGTGGATTTCAGATTGAAGATTTGTTCGACGGCTGATCTGTTTGGTCTGAAGCCAGCCTGATATTCACCGATGAGTGGCTCGAGTTGTTCTTGCGTGCGTTGTAAAAGACAGGCGGAGAATAAGCGATGGGTAAGAAGGAAATTCCTCTGTAGTTTTTTTATTTATTTATTATTATTATTCTTGCTTCGTTACGGACAACTAAAGACCACGTCATGTCAACTGTTTCTTCTGCATTGTAATGTTGGCAAAGTGCTCTTTCATTTGCAATCGATGTTGCACCTTTCTCCGTTCTCCACGCCTTCCCAGTTTTTAGCCTACTTTTCACATTTTGCAAAAATGAGGAAAAAGTAGACTTATGAGATCGGACAAATGTGTGTATGTCTGTCTGTCCTTCAGTCAGTCTGTCCTTCTGTCTGTCTGGCTGGCTGTGTGTGTGTGTCCCCCCCCCCCTATCAACTCCTAAACGGCTGCAGTAATCGAAACAAAATTTGGTAGGAGTAAAGATCTATACCTGAATATCTCACGGCCATGTTTGGAAATTATGTCAGTGCTACCAACTGCTGAAAAATCGCAATTGAAATTTGAGCTCATGTTGGATATCTTGTAAGGTATGAATGGGAGCTATTTCAAAATTGGTACACGTGTAGATAATAATATTGCAGTTTAATTTCTAGGAGGCCATACATGGCAGTGTTGCCAAAATGATTATTAGCCTGCTGATAGGTCCAAATTTTAAATGCATATAACTTCTACACTATCAATTGGATTTCAACCAAATTTTGTATGTGGTATGTGTACATTAACAGATATGAATGAGCCTATTCTTAAGAGCCACCAGGGGTGCCAACTGTTGATAAATGCTCTCAATTTTTGTAATCCAAATACCCGTATATCAGAAAGTATGCAAGCCGATAGCATGACGAATAGAAATAAATAGTGTTATCACTCACCGAGTTCAACCGCGCACCGCTTTGCTAGCGCTAGCGGCGCTGATCCCCAACGCTACACAGACAGCTGTTCGATAGTGTGATACGCGCTGGGCTACTTAAACCTCTTTACGAAGGCTGCGGTTACGCTGATTACAACAAATTGTGTGTTTAGACTTATGAATAATACTGTCAAAAAGTTAGCATTAATATTCTCTGTCCCCATGTAGAACTATCGTTTAAAACCATCCGTTAGTCGCGCATTAGTCTGACAGCTCCATGGTTCGTTATATTAGTTTTAATATCAAGCCAACAGTTCAAGTTATGATCTTATCGTCTCGTGACATCTTACACCAAACCATAGTAAGCATTTTTTCTGGAGTTGTGAAATAGCGTGCCTAAAATTAACTTTATCACGTGAAACACTTTGTCAGCGTGATATTGATAGTACCAGCGCTCCCAATGATGTTACATTCTGTTAGTGAGTGGCAGGTGTGCTGTTATAACGATTATTTGGCTTAGTATGTTGCCTTTGTTAATATCAGTAAGGAGACTGCGCCTTACGAAAAACTAAGGATGCAGATGAAGCGTGTCACCTTCTGCTGAAAGATAACGAATAGCTAGTTCATGATTCAGTAATTTCAAAGGAATTTGTGACTCTGATACTGAAGACAAAGTTGAAACAAGATCCGAAGATCAGGAGGACGGTAACGGAAGCGAAGAATTGGATGACCGTTTATTTTATTGGCAGGTTGGCCATTATTATATGTCCGACTCATTCTTGGCCACTTGGCTATCACCACGGAAGTCCGGGTTCGATTCCCAGCTCTGCCAATAAATTTAATACTGGTCTGAGGGCAGGAACGGTGTTCACTCAGCCTCGTGTGGCAAAAATGTTAAGAGGCGCGTTCGATTCCTACCTCAGCTATCCTGGAAGTGGATTTCCGTGGTTTCCCACTTCTCCTCCAGGCAAATGCCAGGATGGTACCTAACTGAAGGACACGGCCGCTTCCTACCCAAATCCGACCTCAATTCCAAATACACACACTACTACAGACATCATATTGACACAGGTTATCAGACGAATTCTAAACAAACCCAAACACACGGGGATACGTGACCACGATGTCGTTAAGTCCCTAAAGAATCAACAACTATTATTATTTTAGGCCTATTATTATTAAGACGGATTTTTTTTCGTTTTAGGTAAGGATTGCACGAAATAGAACAAGTAACCATGGAAGGCTGCCTTCATTCCGTATCCTACTGGACGGCTTTCGTGATTTTACATCAGTGGATAGATATTTCGGTAAATTTTGAAAAATTTGAGTTACTGATCCTGGTTTTAATTTCCACTTCACGCGAGGAAGTTTCACGTTCTCATAGTTCACTACGAAAGAGTCCGCCTTTATAATAATTAAATCTTCCGAAAAACGTTCGTCACAGATTCTATTTTTGATCGACAATTGCTTATCCTTCCACGGAAAAACTCTCGCCCATTTCGAAAACAGATTTGTTTCTTTTGGCGGTGTGAAAAATGTCTACCATCAGATTTTCTTCGTAACCCGATTTACTTCCAGGAACAAAACTTTACGACATTTTCCCGAAACAACAGAAAACTTAGTTGTTTGCACACACAAAGCACTGCACAGACATTCGTGAATTATTACAAAGAAACAAATTCCCTCGAATAATATGACTTCTCGCGCACAGGATATTACAGTACTAACCTCGTGGGTTACTGTCATACGTGCTTATGGTTCGTCGCGACTTCCGCGCCACACACTGGCTGGACCATGAACTACAATGCTTAAGTAGCGGAGTGATGACACTGTTTATTTCTATTCGTCATGCCGATAGCTTTAAACTATGCACACGTATACTACCTGACATTCTATATTAATTTGAAGTATCTTATATACGTCAGTGCTGCCAACATGATTCTAAGCCTGCTGAGAGGTCCAACTTTAAATACATGTAAGTTCTATACTATAATTTGGATTTCAACTAAATTTCGTGTGTGCTATGTGTACCATAACAGATATGACTATGCCGATTCTTAAGAGTAACCAAGGCTGCCAACTGTTAATAAACACTGTCTCTATTTTTGTTACCCTAATGTCAATATATCAGAAAGTATGTAAGCCAACAGTTTTAAAATTTGAACACGTATAGTACCTGGCATTCCAGATTAATTTGGAGTAATTAATATACGTCAGTGCTGCCAACATGATTATAAGCCTGCTGATAGTTCCAATTTTAAAATGCATGTAACTTATATACTAACTAATGGATTTCTTTCAAAATTGACACAACAATAGATCATATTAATTCAGATTATTTCTGACCAATACACGTACTGTATGTCATCGTTGCCAACATGATTTTACGCGCGCTGTTAGATCCAATGTTTAACTGCATGTAACGTCCATGCTATCCATTGGACTTCAACCAAATTTTGTATTCTGTACCTTAAGAGATGGTACTAAGAATATATTCAGTCACCAGGGCTGCCAACTGTAGTTCTCTATTAGGCTACATTATGCCAGGTATACAGTATTTCGAACTAATTAGAAATGTTGATATTACCAACTTAATTTCGTCAATATTCTAGATAGATCCATATAGATTAATCATTGTCATAAATCTTAAATTTTAAGAAAAGTAGGCTCTTTAGTTCGTCACAGAACTTCTTGTTAGTTTCGGCTTAGGTTGAAAACTCCGATATTCTTGAAGTATTTCCCTAAGTGGGCCACGCTCATGGATATATTCACATGTTATCCCAATCTCCAACAGATCTTTCTATACTTCACTAGACCTACCCCCTTTTGTCTTTTTCTCACGGAGAAAAGCAACAATTATTAATATTATTATTACGCTAGATGACATAAGTTCATGGAACTTCCCGCTAATTATTCCCGTTACAATGGAGTCGGGGGTGAGATGCAATGAATTACTATGTGGTGAATAATTTTACATTTGGATGCCCTTCGTGACATCGACCTCATCAAAGGAGTTAATGTGAGGTAAACAAAGGGAAGATAAATGAAATTAAGCAACAAAGTGGAAGGACGTGGTCGTTAGGACATTTGAGTATAGACAGTAGTTGAAAATGGGAAATTACGTAAATTGCTCTATAGTCGGTCAACACGTAATGGGGAAGTCCAATTATTAGTCTATCTTGAGTCCGTGGCTTAGGCGGCAGCACGCCGGCCTCTCACCGCCGGGTCCGTGGTTCAAATCCCGGTCACTCCATGTGAGATCTGTGCTGGACAAAACGGAGGCAGACAGGTTTTTCTCCGGGTACTCCGGTTTTCCCTGTCAAAATTTAATTCCAGCAACACTCTCCACTATCGTTTCATTTCATCTGTCATTCATTTAATCATTGCCCCAGAGGAGTGCGTCAGGCCTCGGAAGCCGGCACAGTCCATATCCTCACCGCTAGATGGGGGCTTCATTCATTCCATTCCTGACCCGGTCGGAGACTGGACGCAGGCTGTGGATTTTCATTTCTTGAGAGATTGGGTGACTTTGTGGCACAACGGTGACGTTCTTGCCAGCTCTGTCCAAGGTTGCTGGATCGATTCCCGGCGTAGCCATTTAGTACTTGAGTGTGCTTAAATGCGATGGAGCCGTATCAGTACAATTACTGGTACATTAACGATCCCGTCCGGGTCAAAAATCCTCCTGCCAGGCGTCTCCAAATGCCGCGCTGCTAGAGTTAAAAGGAAAAGACCAATAGTAAGTTTAGCATAAATTATTCCTAATGTACCAAATGCTTCCTTTCTTCCTCTTTCTTGACTAATAATATGATAAATTATTCCAAACAAATAACAACAATACCTTGGGTGGTTAAATACATTCTACAACAAGATGTTCAGTAAAGAACATATAGGCCTAGTCTACGTTCTCCTAAATGTGTGGGTATTGTTATAACTCTTTGTCCTTTTCAAGGGGTATAATTGAATGTTGGTTTTAGTAGCTTGTTGAAATACAACGTGTTATACGGATATTAAACATGAATATGAGGTGCCCTTTGCTAGTGCTACCTCTGTACACATTTTCATTCAATTCGGTTTCACCGTGTTTGAATTGATAGGGGGAATCGATTTGCACACATACATGGCCGCTAACTGCTAAACTATTGGGCTGATGACCTAGTAGTTCAGTCAAAAGATGCTTCCCACAAAAAGGTTCGTTGTTGAAAAATTTGGTACAGATCAAATAATTAGGTTGGTCGTAATTAGATTTAAGCTTTTAACATTTGTGTGGCCGCAATTCCGTCAAGATGGCGGCGATATAAAACATGACACTGAGGTGCCATTTGCTGGTGCTACCTCTGTACCAAATTTCATTCAATTCGGTTTTACCGTCTTTGAATCGATAAGGGGAATCGATTTGCACACATACATGGCCGCCATATGCGTACTATTGGGCTGATGGCCTTGTAGTTCGGTCAAAAGATCCTTCGTACATAAAGGTATTAAAAAATTTGGTAGATATCAAATGATTAGGTTGGTCGTAATTTGATTTAAACTTTTAACATTTGGGTGGCCGCCATTAAGTTTTCGTCAAGATGGCGGCGATATAAAACATGACACTGAGGTGCCCTTTGCTACTGCTACCGCTGTACCAAATTTCGTTCAATTCGGTTTCACCGTGTTTGAATTGATAGGAGGAATCGGTTTGCACACATAAATGGCCGCCATCTGCAAACTATTGGGCTGATGACCTTGTAGTTTAGTCATAGACACTCGCCAAATAAATATATGTTGTTGCAAAATTTGGTGGAGATCAGATGATTAGGTTAGTCGTAATTTGATTCAAGCTATGAACATTTGGGTGGCGCCATTACGTTTCCATAAAGATGGCGGCGATATAAAACATGACACTGAGGTGCCCTTTGCTAGTGCTATCTCTGTACCAAATTTCGTTCAATTCGGTTTCACCGTGTTCGAATTGATAGGGGGGGACAGACATTCAGAGTACACACACTCACACATACACACACACACACACACACACACACACACAGACTCACACACAGACAGACACACAATTTTTCGCCCTGTGTTGATCTCATTAGTCTACTTTCATTTTTTGCAAAAATCGAAAGTAGGCTAAAAATATCTAACAAATTGTACACTTAACTACATAAACTAATTGGTAAAACTGAAAAGATGGCTTCTAAGCTTTCTAAGCCGGACACACCAGAGATTGTGAATGAGTTTTCAAATGGTATGGATTCTGTCTTCAGGATAGAATTCATAATGAAAATTAATAAATTAATGTAAAACAAAAATATTGGAATGCAGCCGAAAAAAATCATAAACACCTATGGACGTCGACAGGTGAAAAGCTTAAGGAAGTTGGAGACTTCTGTTACTTGAGAAGCAAAATAACCAGTGATGGGCAAAGTAAAGAGGATATAAAAATTTGATTAGCACAGGCAAGGAAAGCATTTCTACAGGAGTTGACATCGAATATAGATTTACTGTAGGTATTAGGAAGTCATTCCTGAAAGCTTTTGTCTGGAGCCTGGCATTCTAGGGAAGTGAAATTTGGACTATTGGAGCAGCAGAAAGGAGGAGAATTGAAGCGTTTGAAATGGGGTGTTACAGGAGGATTATGAAGATCAGGTTGGTAGATAGGGTTACAAATGGGGAGGTATTGAGACGATTGGCAGATGAGAGATGTTTTTGGTGACTGCTAATGAAGAGAAGAGATAGGTTGGTAGGTCACGTACTGAGACACCCAGGAATTGCAAACATAGTTAAGGAAGGAAGGGTCGAGGTTATGAACTGTATGGGTAGACCAAGGTTACAATATGTTACAATGAACGAATAAAGTGGACCCTGCCACGAGGCGGGGCAAACGCTAAAGCCAAAGAAGAAGAAGAAGAAGAAGAAGAAGAAGAAGAAGATAATTGCCTGATTGATGAACGCAGGCTTGCAAACGTGCATGCATTGTGTCGTACGGGTGTTAGATGTCAGCTTGTGGGATGGAGTTCCATGCCTGTTGCACTTGGTCGGTCAATACGGGGATGGTTAATGCCGGTTGTGGATGACGCTGGAGTTGTCGTCCATACGTGGGACAGATCGGATGATCGAGCAGGCCAAGGCAGCATGTCGACACTCTATAGAGCAAGTTGGGTTACAACAATGGCATGGGAACGTGCGTTATCCTGTTGGGAAACACCCCCGGGAATACTGTTCATGAATGGCAGCACAACAGGTCGAATCTCCACACGGACGTACACATCTGCAGTCAGGGTGCGTGGGATAACCACGAGAGTGCTCCTGCTGTCATAAGAAATTGCTCCCCAGATCAGAACGCCCGGTGTAGGTCTAGTGTGTCGACGCCACGGACAAGTGGATTGGAGGCGCTCTCCTGGGATCCTTCTAACCAACACACGACCATCACTGGCACCAAGGCAGAATTGGCTTTCATTAGAAAACACAACGGATCTCCACTTCATCCTCCAATGAGCTCTCGCTTGACACCACTGAAGTCGCAGACGGCGGTGGTTTGGGGGTAAATGGAATGCACGCCGTAGGGCGTCTGGTTCGGAGCTGTCCTTCAAGTAACTGATTTCGAACAGTTCGTTGCGTCACTGTGGTGACAATTGCCGCTCAAGTTGCTGCGCAGACGCCGTCCGATGCACCAAAGCCATACGCCGAATACGGCGGTCCTCCCTTTCGGCGGTGCCACGGGGACGTCCGGAGCCCGGTCTTCTTGCGACCGTAGACTACCTTTTCGTGAATAGTTAATGCAAACATGATGTGCAACGTCATGGGGCCACACCTAGCGCCACGCTAATGCGATTTGCGGGAAATTTCAATCAACGTCATATTTCATATAAACACGCCTACCAACGTTCGTTAATCTAGCACAACCCCTTCTTGGTGTTGGTATATTTTTTTCCGCCAGTGTATTGCATGTATATTTTATGGTGTGGTGATTGCTTTGTATAACTTTTGTAAGTGTCTTCTCAAATCAATCGAACTGCTTTTCAACAATCAAAATATATCGATATCACCAGCTCTAAGGCACCTTTAAACAGCGTCCTTGGTGTGAATTTCTCAAGTTAAGCCCAGTTTCATCTACTGAAATATAGGCTCATGACATCAGTTTGTGTCTTCTTCTTCTTCTTCTTCCTAACATTAATCCCTTGCGGGGTCTGCGTATTGCTATATCTCCTCCACTTATTTCTGTCGTTGACATCATCTGGTGTTAGACCAACATCGTGCATGTCAGCCCTGATGTTGTCAGTCCACCGCTTTGCAGGTCTTCCACGTGGTCTTATTCCACCTGGATTGATGTGGAGTGCTGTTTTTGCAACTGAGCTGTTCTGTCTTCTCATGACGTGACCGTACCATTAGTATGTGTATCCCTAAATAATTCGATGATGATAATTGTTATTTTAAGGGGCCTGACATCTTGATATTCGGCCGCTGATGGTTTGGGTGATAGTGAAAATGTAAATGAAATGAATCTATACCTAAAACTAACTACATTCTTACATACTAGAAGAGAAAACGGAAATAAAATAATAATAATAATAATAATAATAATAATAATAATAATATCGTATGGCCTCGGTGCCGGGTGCAAGCTTTGTTATTTGACACCCAGAGGGTAGCTTGCATGTCGAATTTCGTTGTTCCTTGACTATGAAAGTCAAGGAGGTTAGATGTTAGATATCTAAGCTCCTTGAACACTATAGCGCTTTCTAGTAGAGAAATGAGGAACTTTGTTTTGGCGGATACTCCCGAGATTAATTTTGCCATTATGAACTCGGCCTACTGAATTCAAATGGGTTCTTTGGCATGCCAACATCGTATGACATGCGTACCGTATTTTTGCCGCCTTTCAAAAAAAATCACTTACCACGGCCAGGAGCGAACCTGCAATCTTGGGGTTAGTAGAGCGACACGATATCCACGCAACCACCGTGGCAAGAATAAGGGTAACAAAAGACAGGAGGAAAGGAAATTCCCTCGGCCCTCAAAGAATGAGAATTAAGGGGCTTGAAAGAAAGGAGAGCCATGAAAGGCAGATAGGAAAGGTAAAGAGAAGAATGACCGCCCCAAATGCAATGGAAGAAGGAGAAAAAACTGACCCAGATCAGAAAGCCCTCATGGTCGTCAATTCTCGAACTCACCAGAAGTGAGCCCCTGAGGGTGTAGCACAATGCAGGGTGCACTATAAGTGGTGGGGTTACACACACCCTGCCTCCTTGAGGACCTTGAGCAGAAGGCAGGAGATAACATGAAAAAGAAAACAAGAGGTCTGACCCCTCGAAGAACGAGGGATCAGGAAAGACGAGACAAGGGCCAATTAAGGCGGGAAAGGAAGAGACTTCCTAGGCTTCAGACACCCTAAAACCGTCGGGGTCGGAAATGAACAAGAGTTGACCAAGAGAGGTTGACAGGAAAGAAGATGGAGAGGAGCCTGGCACAAGTAAGTGGAAGCAATGCCGGACTCAACTGGGGTTCCGTGGTCGCCAACCCACCTCCTAGTAGATGTGAGCCCCTGGGAGGGGGGGGGGCTAATAAATTCTAAACCGCTGGAGCGATCCCAATGTAACTTGGAAAGTTCTTATTATATACCATTCGACTTCGAACGTGCCTTTTAATTTTCAGTAAGTGTCACCAATCCAACATGGCGCCACCTGAATTACATTGTCAGCAATCAATATCTCTGGAGCATCGAACTGGAATCTTGTATAGTGATAAATCAAGTAGGCAAGTACATACCATACTTTCAAAAACCTGTTAAGTACAGAAGCAACATAATGACCACATGAATTTCAATATCTAAAAAAAAAAATCCTGACTATTCAATCATCGAGAAGTAGTGAAACTTGCACAGCACCTTAAGTTAGAGGTAAATGTATTTGCATCTAATGTTGTTCAATTGTTCTCAAAAATTCATGATGGCGGCGGTGAGAAATTTCAAAAGATATATGTCTCGTGTTCTATGCTTTATATAATGAATCGCCATAATATTCTTTATCTACTGGTACTGAAATCCTTAGCTAACTGTTCGTAAATTACAGAAGCCGTACATTTGACTCTTCTTGAAATCAACTCCATGATTCGTTATAAATAGATGCCATCTCAATGGGAGGAGTCGTAATTAACCGATATTGAAAATTATGCATTGTACCACTTAGTGTTTTTTTTTATTATAGTGATGGGGGAGGTGATGATTGATTTAAGGGATGGAACATCGAGGCTATATGTCCCAATTTTCTAGAGTAGGTATTATTGTAAATTATAGATTATATGTACGGTATGCTAATTTTTGGAAAGGAACATCTCTTACTGATTGTCTATTGAACTCGTTTTCTGCAAAAGTTATGAACGAGTAAAAGGAACTAAATATTTTGGTACACAATTCGTTAATGTTGCATTCATGTATTATATAGTGTGTCCGCAATGACCCTCCACAGCGCGTGTATCGCTTTGCGGGACGTGTTGCGTTGGTAGTACATTCATGTTATGTTGTTACAAGGAAAACGCAGAGGCACTCACTGTTGGGAATAATGAACTGGTATTCCCCACCGTACCACTCCAGTTGAAGGTCAAAACGGAACAAGTGCATGCTTGTGCTAACCGCTGCGGAGACTTTGGGCATACAGCGATATGAAGGTGCTGCCAACCTAACACGTCCCACAAGGAGAGACCCAAGTAGCACGCCGCTGCGGAAAGACTTTGCGGACGCTCTGTAGGTAGATAGCGCCTAATCGTGTGACTTTAGACACATGCTTTTCAGTGCTGGAGATGGGTTGATATGAGTTATCTCGAGCCACAAACAATGTTTTGATATTGTTATCTAAAATGACTACAATTTTTGGATATTGATTTCTGTGTTCAAAATTGTTGCCATATCCTGTATCACAGTTTACAGTAGGTCATCTACCAAGAGCTATTTATTAATGAATGCTTTTCAGTCGGTCAACACAAGTAGTGCCCAATTACATAAGCGGGAAAACAAGTAATTTACTTGCCCTAACTTCTTCTTAAGTATTCAATCCATGGATTGGTCTGCGGCAGTTCTCCATTCAGCTCTATTTATAGCTTTCCTCTTCATCTCTTCATAGTTTCTGCATCCTACATCAGACATGATTTGCTGTACATATTGTAGGCGTGGTCTTCCTCGGCATCTTTTGCCTTCAACCATCCCTTCCAATACCGTTTTCAGCAGTCTATCGTGTCTCAAAATATGTCCTATCGGTCTAGTCCTCCTCCTCTTTATGCTTTTCCATAAGGTATAATTTTCATCCACCTTTTTAAATACTTCAGCATTCGTTATTTTTTCTGTTCAGCTAATTTTTAGCATTCTTCTATAACATAAATGTTCAAAAGAATTTAACCTCATTTTTTCTTCTTTTTTCTAACCTGAAAGAAATAAGATATTTTTACAAAATAACACGCTTATTTTCACTAAACTAGCTTCTATTACTTCAAGAGTTATTTAGTTGATCACATGGAAAGTGTGTTTAATTGGTGGTAGAATTGTGAAATGGAAGCGACTAGTAAAATTATGAAAATAGGCTTTTTAGTCCTTCACGGGACTACTTGGTAACTTTCTTGTTTTGTTTAAACAGAAGGTTTGTCCGCTAAGACATTGCGTTGTTGCATCGTCCAGCTTAAGCGAGACCTAATTTTTATTTCGTGACAGTAGCCTAGAGGGCTGCAATCAGAGACACAGACGGAGCAGGTGGTCTTCAAGAAGCTGCCACTCGTAGCTTTTTACACAGGGTTGCTGTCATTTTTCAACGTCTAATTGGCTACTCTCCATCTACCCTTACCAATTTCCTTACTTCCTTCTCTGTCTTATTCTCTCTACTTCTCCTTATTCTTCGCTCGTGTTGGCAGAATTATTAGCCTTTGTTCTGCAGGCGAGCAAACGTGGGCCATCTCTTCACAACAAAGCGAGCTTCACTAATGAACATTTATTTTCATATCTAGCATTGCAGTAGCTCATACCGTCAGCACTTCAGTCGGTCAACATGAATTTGCCCAAAGCCTGGGCAGGATACAATGTATATACACTGACCGGCAAAAAAAAAGTGGAACACTTTAATTTTTTATGTAATTTCTTAATTTATTCCACTAAAATGTATCGGTTTTCCAATATTTGCATTATTCATGTAAATTTTAGATGTTTGGCAACATAAAATACCGAAACATGTTTTACAACACGCTTTAACTCACAAATTTCGTTACATTTTGCAAATCTTACAATTTTCTATTTTTTAGTAATGCTCTTTTGGGCTGGTGTTTATCAAACGTATTGCCAAACAAAACAGTATTAATGTTTGCACTGCACTGCACGAGAACACTGGTCACTAAAAACGAGTGTTTCCACCTTTAGCGTCTATGGCAGGTTGTAAACGCTCAGGCATACTGTTCACAACTCGTCGAATGGCATCTGCCGGAATGCGATCCCATTCCTCCAGCAGCGATGTTCTCAGTTGTGCCAAGGTGGTGTGGTCACGCTGTCTGACGTTCCTTCCAAGCATATCCCATACATGTTCGATCGGGTTCAAGTCAGGACTACGAGCTGGCCAGTCCAGGGTTTGAATCTCCACTTCCTGCAGATATTGTACAACACAGCGAGCAGTATGGGGGCGGGCATCATCATTCATCAGCATGAAATTCTGACCAATGAAAGACGCAAAGGGCATCACATGGTTCACCAGGATCTCTTCGATGTACCTTTGGGAATTGACCGTCCCGTGATCGATGCACACCAACTCAGTGCGGGCCATAACGTTGATGCCACCCCACATCATAACCGAGCCACCTCCAAATGGAGTCCTGGAGGAAAAAGCAACAGGGCAACCTCTCCCCGCGCCTTCTCCACATTCTTTCTCTTCCATCAGGAGATCTAAGGTTAAAGCGACTCTCGTCAGTGAAGAGTTCAGAGGCCCACTGCTCGTGGGTCCATCCCAGATGCTGCCTTGCGAAGCGAAGACACGCCTCTCTGTGATGTCGTTCGAGTGTAGGTCCACGTGCAGGTCTCCTGGACCAAAGATGAACTTCTTCAAACCTTCTTCTTACTGTTCGCTCACTCACTCTCACATTTCAGACATTTTCCAGTTGATTTCGTGCCTGAACTGCTGTGGTATGCCGATCACGCAGAACTTGGAGGGTGAGAAATCTGTCATCCCTGGCACTTGTGCTTCTTCTATGGCCTGACCCTCGTCTCCTGTCGTATGTTTGGAGCTCTATGTAACGTTGCACTGCACGATGTATGCTACCGAGAGATGATCCAATGACCTCAGCAACATAACAGAAGCTGCGGCCATCCTCCACCAATGCAACTGCCTATGCAGCTTCTTCACGGCTATGAGTCATGTTTTAGTGTGAACTGCAAATGGATAACTTGCTAAAATGTGTGACAATGGTTCACACGTGTTCATCAAATGCCAGTTGTTATCCCTAGAACATCAATAAGCGAGCGGCAACACTCATAAACCTTAAACGCTTACAGTCCGCTTCCCGCCATCTTTTTCAAGGCTAGTTTTATACTATTTATATTACTTTTTTTAACTGTTCCACTTTTTTTTCCTACGGGGTCGAGGATGAGATGCGTTGGAAGTATTTGTGGCGGATGGTTTTTACGGCCGGATGCCCTTCCTGACGCCAACCTCACGAGAGGAGTTAATGAGAAATGAAACGAATGTTGGTGAATGAAACTGGGTAAGGATGTGGAAGGAAGCGACCGTGGCCTGTCAGAAGGTACCGTCCCAGCATTAGCCTGGAGTTGAAAATGGTAAACCACGGAAAACCATTTCAAGGACGGCAAATTGTTGATGCACCGGTATTTTATAATATTTTTGGCACAAATATTAATCTATTGTAAAAGGGAGTGTTTTACAGATATTGTACAGTAGTTTATAATACGGAACTCATTTTATTAGAGGTTTCGTACCTTCCACCAGTACTAGCCAAAATAAAGGATACGATACGGATCAACTAGATTAATAGACGCGACACAGCTCATAACCTTAAATTCCCTATAAATAGGCCAACTTGCGAGTAAATGCATTGTGCACAGCAGTAGATCATGAAAGGCTTGCCCAGTTCCCGGACCTCTTGATTCACGGCCCAACACGTAATTTCATATGGATTCTGTTAAAATGAGTCATATTGATATAATAAATATCGTTTAATACGAAACTCTGGTTGCTAAAATGTCTAACCCGTCCGCGATTCGAACCCGAGATCTCCAGATTCACAGTCAATGTCGTTAACCTCACGTCTATTTCGACCACACGAATATTAGGTACAAGATGGCGACTTATATTCACGTACCAATAATACTGCATCACGGAATTAAGTTTCATTTATATTTTGCTTGTTTCGACAATGTTCCTGCGTGAAATTGAGTTTAAAATGCCTTATGAATAGGCCCTATTGTGAGTAAAGAGACTGTTCATCATTAGTTCATGAAGGCTTGCCTAGGTCCCGTATATACACGATGATATATATTATATTCGTGACTGAATTACTGGTATGTGGGTTAATATTTGAATAGCCATTGTGCAGAAACATAATACCGGAATTGCCGACTACTTACAATGTGTCATATTAAAGCATATAATGATTTAAATACTGATACGAAGACTTCGACTATGTGTCATGTGCTTTGTGTTCAATCAGTTGACACCAGAGTTCACATGAGCGTTTACCGTCAAAATCAATGTGTTCAGCAATGCGATCCAGCTGGCAATGCGTGTTACACTTCCATTCAATCCACCACTGCCAGCTGGATCGTCCGATCCACTTCCGTCCCAATTTTCAAAATCACTCCCACAAATATCCAGCAACCGAGTGGAAAGATGTTACACATCAAAAACAATCCTAGAAAAAATTACATGTAGGCTATTAATTATTAAACGTGTCTTGAGGAAAGAATTCATGATGAAAATGAATAAATGTAAAACCGAAATATTGGAAAGCAGCCGAAATAAATCAGAAACCTCTATGGACATCAAATTGGCAGGTGAAAAGCTAAACGAAGTAGGAGACTTCTGTTACTTAGGAAGCAAAATAACTAGTGATGGACGAAGCAAAGAGGATATGAAAAGTAGGTTAGCACAGGCAAGGAAAGCATTTCTACAGAAAAGGAATCTGTTGACATCGAATACAGATTTAGGAATTAGGAAGTCATTTTATAAGGTCTTTTTATGGAGCGTGGCGCTCTATGGAAGAGAAACTTGGACTATTGGTGCAGCAGAGAAGAGGAGAATTGAAGCATTTGAAATGTGGTGTTACAGAAGAATGATGAAGATCATATGGGTAGATAGGGTTACAAATGAAGAGGTATTAAGATGAGTGGGAGAGGAGAGATGTTTCTGGCGACTGCTAATGAAGAGAAGAGATAGGTTGGTATGACACATACTAAGACACCCAAGAATAGCAAGCTTAGTTATGGATGGAAGGGTCGAGGAAAAGATCTGTAGGGGTAGACCAAGGTTAGAATATGTTTAACAGATTGCCGCGGATGTGGGGTGTGGTAGCTATGTAGAGATGACACGATTAGCTCAGGACAGGGAGGCATAGAGGGCTGCATCTAACCAGTCAAAAGATTGAAGACTCAAACAACAACAACAATTATTCAATCAAAATACCTATCAATAGGTTAAATAGATTTAATCCACCCTTTAAGTCAATACTATGAAATTGAAACTAATAATGATATACAGTATAGTCTAATACTAATTTTGGTTAATTTGTAACTATCCTCAGTTAAAATTAAAATTTTAAATATTGATACGTGTTACTCCTAGTAGCAAGTTCGTTAATTGGATTACAGTGGGTAAAAGCACAGCATAGGAGGTCCTTTAAAAATATATTAGCTTTATTGCAGGCCAGAAAGATACACCACACAATAGCAAATACAAGCAATTAGTATCTCACTCTAGTTTCCCTCTTGTTGGGAACACTTCCCTTTCACTCGGTCATGCAGTTAATCCTACCGTAATGAGGTCCGTGTCCTCGGCTAGAAATACCACAACTCTTCCATTTGAAAAACAAGCCACAGTCTGTCACTCACTGTTCTTGAATACACACTGTTTCGCAGTCAGCAGGCTAGGGAACAGTTCAGTGGGATTCGCAATCCTCACAGCACTTCACTGCAATAACCTCTGTCGCACAGTGAAACACACTCATTCGCTCAGAAAACACAGTCCGCCCCTCGCTGGCCAGGCCGCTTTATACAGGGGGGGGGGGGGGGTGACTCAATGGATGTTTCTAGAGTAGGAGAGTTCACGGCTCCTCCCGAGAATTCCATCACGCGGTGGGCCACGAACATTCCAGGCCATGTCTTTTGTTCCCGCTGCGCAAGCGGCCGGCCGAACCCAGAGGTAGCCTCGGGCGGCTGTGAGTCACTCGAGAGGGAATGAAGCAACCTCGCTCTCGTAACAATATTAAACTGAGACCATCAATACAATCTAAACATAAACAATCTATAAACAAAATTAAGCATTGAAGTAAAACTTTTCACTGTAAAGAAATTTTGTATTCCGTGAATAATCTTCCAAATAATCCCTCCCTAGGCGGCTTCGGTGGCGTAGTCGGTAGCATGCTGAGCTTCTATGCCCAAGATAGCGGGTTCAAACCCGGCCGAAGCCGTCGGATTTTTTAAGAGCGTTAAAAATCCCTCAATAGGCCTTCCTTCGGAGGGGGAGTAAAGCCGGCGGTCCCATGTCATAAATTTATGGCATGTTAAAAATCCTTCCACTAATTACACCTGTGTGAAGCTAAATTGGATAGGTTAAGAATGTAAAGAACGCTCTTAGGTTTCTACGTTCGTTGCCAAGAGCCGACTGCGGTGGCTTCTAGTAGCTAAGTTCTGAACTTGGCCTAGTAGTCGTTGATGGTGGCGCTTGGCGGCAAAAGTAGGAACTATATGAAAAATTCTAAGTTTCAGTCTGTACTTAAATTTAAAAAAACAGATAACACACACTAATACAGTCATCACAATTAACACCGGTTATCAGACAGATTCTATACACACTCATAGTACACGGGGCTACATGACCGCGTTGTCGCAGCCCCTAAACTTATGAACCAACCACCAATCCATCCCTATATTATTCTGCTAAGGTCCCATTCCAGTTTTGTACCAAAAATAAGGTCCCATTAACACCAACCTACACATATGGGGTACCTACAGGTTCAGCATAACCCAATGCGTAAGCGAAACGCACTCACTTACTCCTTAAATGCCTCACAATTAAATAAATACCTTAAAACATGTATATTTACAATGAAATAATGAAAGAATGCAATACGGTAACCACGGTAACAGAATCTCACAGGTCCATCTCTTTCTGTAAGACGCAAAGCAATTCCAATTATTACATTACTGTGAAAGTTTCCAGACGGTTATAAGGTTATCACTGAAACAAATTAGGTTGTAAAATTCATCAATACGTACATTATAATGCGCTTAAGGGGATCAAGGGGCACTCTAGAATTTTTTCACGCCATTTTCACGTGTGAGTGTGGTCCGAAAGGTCTTTTTCACCTGACAGCCACATTTAAAGGCCCTGAAATTAACAATGTCTGTGATATTCCCAGAAAACTAACATCGCTCTGATATAACTATGAAGGAATGACAAACCCCAAACCACTGCACCAGTAGCTAAATTGATAAAGTCTGATTATTCATATCAAGGATAAATCAGTCATACCATTCATGATTGGGATTTTGCTAAGTCTACTCTTTACAACTAGAATATTCGCAGGCGAAGCCGCGACGGGTAATGCCATTGTTAAAATAATGTTAGTTCAGAAACAAAAACAAGATGTTCAGTAAAGAACATATAGCCTACTTTCTCCCAAATGCATGGGTATTGTTATAACTCTTTGTCCTTTTCAAGGAGTATGATTGAATGTTGGTTGTAGTAGCTTGTTGAAATACAACGTGCTATAGGGATATTAAACATGAATATGAGGTGCCCTTTGCTAGTGCTACATCTGTACCAAATTTCGTTCAATTCGGTTTCACCATGTTTGAATTGATAGGGGGAATTGATTTGCACACATACTTGGCCACCATCTGCAAACTATTGGGCTGATGTTCTTGCTGTTTGGTCTGAAAATGTTTCCCACATAAAGATATGGTGTTGCAAAATTTGGTAGAGACTAGATTATTAGGTTGGTCGTAATTACATTTTAGCTTTTAACATTTGGGTGGCCGCGATTACGTTTCCGTCAAGATAGCGGTGATATAAAACATGACACTGAGGTGCCCTTTGCTAGTGCTACCTCTGTACCAAATTTCGTTCCATTCGGTTTCACCGTGTTCGAATTGATCAGGGGAATCGATTTTCACACAAAGATGGCCGCCATCCGCAAAATATTAGGCTGAAGACCTATTAGTTTGGTCAAAGGATGCTCCCTCCATAAAGGTATGTTGTTGCTAAATTTGCTAGAGATCGGATGATTAGGCTAATCGTAATTTGATTTAAGCTTTGAACATTTGTGTGGCCGCCATTACGTTTCTGTCAATATGGCGGCGATATAAATCATGACACTGAGATGCCCTTTGCTAGTGCTATCTCTGTACCAAATTTAGTTCCATTCGGTTTCACCGTGTTTGAATTAATAGGGAGAATCGATTTTGACACAAAGATGGCCGCCATCCGCAAACTGTTAGGCGAATGACCTATTAGTTTGGTCAAAGGATGCTCCCTCCATAAACGTATGTAGCTGCAAAATTTGGTAGAGATCGGATGATTAGGTTAATCGTAATTTGATTTAAGCTTTGAACATTCGTTTGGCCGCCATTACGTTTCAGTCAAGATGGTGGCGATATAAAACATGACACTGAGGTGCCCTTTGCTAGTGCTACCTCTGTACCAAATTTCGTTCCATTCGGTTCCACCGTGTTCGAATTAATAGGGGGAATCAATGTTGACATAAAGATGGCCGCCACCCGCAAACTATTAAGCTAATAACCTATTAGATTGGTCA
Source organism: Meconema thalassinum (assembly GCA_946902985.2). Lineage (NCBI taxonomy): Eukaryota > Metazoa > Arthropoda > Insecta > Orthoptera > Tettigoniidae > Meconema > Meconema thalassinum. The sequence goes on from OX336388.2 coordinate 614,505,725, forward strand.
AAGGATGCTCCCTCCATAAAGGTATGTAGTTGCAAAATTTGGTAGAGATCGGATGATTAGGTTAATCGTAATTTGATTTAAGCTTTGAACATTCGTGTGGCCGCCATTACGTTTCTGTCAAGATGGCGGCGATATAAAACATGACACTGAGGTGCCCTTTGCTAGTGCTACCTCTGTACCAAATTTCGTTCCATTTGGTTTCACCGTGTTTGAATTAATAGGGGGAATCGATTTTCACACAAAGATGGCCGCCATCCGCAAACTATTAGGCTAATGACCTAGTTATTTGGTCAAAGGATGCTTCCTCTATAAAGGTATGTTATTGCAAAATTTGGTAGAGATCGGATGATTAGGTTAATCGTAATTTGATTTATGCTTTGAACATTTGTGTGGCCGCCATTACGTTTCCGTCAAGATGGCGGCGATATAAAACATGACACTGAGGTGCCTTTTGTTAGTACTACCTCTGTACCAAATTTCGTTCCATTCGGTTGCACCGTGTTCGAATTAATAGGGGGAATCGATTTTCACACAAAGATGGCCGCCATCCGCAAACTATTACGCTGATGACTTATTAGTTTGGTCAAAGGATGCTCCCCCCATAAAGGTATGTTGTTGCAAAATTTGGTAGAGATCGGATGATTAGATTAGTCGTAATTTGATTTAAGCTTTGAACATTTGTGTGGCCGCCATTACGTTTCCGTCAAGATGGCGGCGATATAAAACATGACACTGAGGTGTCCTTTGCTAGTGCTACCTTTGTACCAAATTTCGTTCAATTCGCATTCACCGTGTTCGAATTGATAGGGGGGGACAGACATTCAGAGTACACACACTCACACACACACAGACACACAGACACACACACACACAGACTCACACACACACATACACACACACAGACAGACACACTTTTTTTTCGCCCTGTGTTGATCTCATAAGTCTACTTTCATTTTTTGCAAAAATCGAAAGTAGGCTAATACTGTCGATTTTCGTACTATTATACATTATTTGCAGAATGTTTATGATCGTGGTAAATGTACTGCTCGAGTCGAAGCTCCGTGAACCTGAGAGATCTATGGATCCTGAACTATGCGGAGTGATGTGTGGGGTTCCCGGTCCATGCGCAGTTACAGAACCAAATACATTGGTCGGTGATTCACTCACTTATTCGCAACACCGCAGTGGTAGAGGCAATGCCCTGGAATAGACAGGAATTACAGATAACACGGCGGGCTGTTGACAGGGCCTTCTCTTCCCGCCTCCCACATCATCCCACCTCGAAAGTTCACAGAGCTAGGAACCAAGTAGTATATTGTAAATTTGTTTAAAAAATCAGATCTCTTACATTGGAATATTTAAGAAAAATTGCTTATATTGAGGTACAAAACTAATGACCATTTGAATATATACATGCAATACAGGCGCAAATTTTAAAATCTCAAGAGACGTTCACTACCATTTTCCACTTCCATAGACAAATTTCTCAATTCGGTCGATCATCCACTGGAGGCTTATGTTTACTTCTCGGCGGGCTATAATCCACTCGCAATCCCCAATATTATCACGACTTATATAGATGAAATTCCACCTGTGTCCACAATTATGCGCGTGAATTATCGTCAATTACAGTATTGCCAACCCCACGCTTTCGGTAGTACTCAATGTTTTCTTTTTGGTCAATGGTGCCCCGCTATCTCCTCGTGACCAAGGCTGCACCCCGACCTGACCTTTCTAAACTTCGTTTTGTCCAATCCAATGGTTACAGCCTATCACGTCCAGATCAATGTTTTTTGATGTGTAACATCTTTCTTCTCGGTTGATGGATATTTTTTGTGGGAGTGATTTTGGAAAAGGGACGGAAATGTGTAACAGGAAACAATGAGAGCGCACGATGGCGGAGATTGGTACCACGACGTACTGTCGACCAGTGCGTGGTGGCGGAGATTGGTACCACGACGTACTGTCGGAAAACATAGTGTTTCCTCTCGGTTGCTGGAGTTTTTTTTTGTGGGAGTGATTTTGGAAAAGGGACGGAAATGTGTAACATGAAACCGGGGAAGCGCGCGTTCTATGATTTGACCTATAAACGCGTGCGGTGGAAGAGAGATGGCTCTGAGATAGTGCAAACCCATTTCGCGTGAGGGGCTTTTCGTATAGCCCCCTTAATTTCACCAAAGGACCCAAAACTAATAGGTCATCGACTATTTAATATCTCGCGAACCAATAATGCTAGGGACTTGTATGAGGTGTTGTCAGACTAGGACGCACCATTTTTCATGATTTTGTGATTTGCAGAGATGGGTAAATCCAGAACAGAATATATGCGATATTATCGACAAAAGAAACGGGAGAAAAAATTAAAAACAGTAGGAATACAGCCGAAAACAAGATGTTCAGTAAAGAACATATAGCCTACTTTCTCCTAAATGTATGAGTATAGTTATAACTCGTTGTTTTTATCAAAGAGTATAATAGAATCATTTCTTGGTTGAAGACCTTAGAAACTATTTACCTCTACCAAACACCACAACCTCGAAAACAACTGCTATCATCATTGAAGAAAGAAAGAAAGAAAGAAAGAAAGAAAGAAAGAAAGATAAGAAGTATCTAAAGAATGTTATGGATCTGGAGACATAATCGACCGGACTGGCTGCGTGGCTCAGCGGTAACGTTCTCGCTTGCTGGGCTCTGTGTTTCAGGTTCGAATCCTGGCGCAGTCAGTTGGCATTTGAGGGTGCACAAATGCGAGGGAGCCATGATACTAGATTTACTGGCACGTTAAAGATCCCCTTCGGGGCAAAATTCCGGCACCCCGGCGTCTCTAAAAGCAACAGTAGTTAAAAGGGACGTAAAACCAATAACATTTTTTTATTTAGTCAATTTACCCTCTAGGTTGGTGGTTCCCACGGGCTCAGCGAGGGAACTCACCACTACCGCCTCTATGGGCAGTGTCCTGGAGCTTGGAACATCTGGTCGGGATGGATACAACTTGGGAGGTGTGATCAGCACTTCGCCCAGGCGGCCTCACCTGCTAAGCGAACAGGGGCCTAATGAGGGATGGGAAGGGATGGAAGATTGGGATGGATAGGCTAGGAAGAGGGAAGGAGGCGGCCGTGACCTTACAGTAGGTACCATCCCGGCATTTGCCCGAAGACGAAGTGGGAAACCACGGAAAACCACTTCGAGGATGGCTGAGGTGGGAATCGAACCCCCTCTACTCATTTGGACCACCCGAGGCTGATTAGACCCCGTTCCAGTCATCATACCACTTTTCAAATTTCATGGCAGAGCCGGGAATCGAACCCAGGACCTCCGGGGCGGCAGCTAACCATGCTGACCGCTACGCTACGGAGGCGACTTAACATTATTATTATTATTATTATTACAGAATCGGCCTGACGCGGGCAACATCCAACTTTGAGTTGAGGCATGTCTTTACACGTCTGGCTGTGTATGGCTTTCACAACCCTAATTGTATTAACAAATCTTTCCATGACCCTACAGAGACGTGTGTATACCAACTATGTGGATATTTTCGATTGCTATTTGGCTGCAATAAAAGTATTAATTAATATCCTGAACTAGCACCAACGGCTCGAGTTCAGATACTATGTGAGATCGTTTTGTTCTTTACTTCAATTTTATTTATTTATTTATTTACCTTCTAGGTTGGTGGTTCCCACGGACTCAGCGAGGGAACTCACCACTACCGCCTCTATGGGCAGTGTCCTGGAGCTTGGAACATCTGGTCGGGAGGGATACAACTGGGAAGGTGTGATCAGCACGTCGCCCAGGAGGCCTCACCTGCAAAGCGAAAAGGGGCCTCATGAGGGGAGGGATTGGAAGGGTAGGATGGATAGGCAAGGAAGAGGGAAGGAGGCGGCCGTGGCCTTGCAGTAGGTACTGCCCCCGGAAATTGAATTATATTGAGACCACGATGGCTGTATTGGCAAATATGAGTAAAGTTATGAATGTCATAGTTATGACGTGGATATGTATGACGTAGGCACGGATGACGCAGATTTCATGCCAGTAGGCTGATTGAGCTGAGATTCTTGGTGACGTCAAGATTTTGTTCGAGAAAGATCTTAGATTTACGACGCAGTCGCAGGAAACAAGGTATTGTGCTAAGGAAGAAGCTACGCTATTGGAGGAGAGACTCGAACCAATGAACGATAGTTTGGAAGGAAGACGGAGATTGCTGAAACTACGATATTTAATTACTTTTGGCATGCAGATTTGTGGAAATCTATTTTCAGTTATGGCATTGATTTGGAATTTTGAAGAAATTAATTTTGAGTTTTTGAAATTTGAAAATCCGTCAAGTATAGCCAAAGTTAAAACTTCTAGCAATGACGCAGCAACAGGCGATGGAAGGGATGGATACGCCCCTTAAGAAGTTGATAAAAGGTCGTGCACAGGAGAGAGGAGCTCTCAGATCTCAGAACGCAGAACTCAGATCTCATAGGTCAGATCGCATATATATTTCTGGTGATATATAGTTATTTTCAAGTGACTCAGTGAAGTAAGTTGACTTTAGCGTGGTTAAAGCCCGGCGCATCGAACGAACTCGGAGCAGTTCCATTTTACGCTGCTCGAAACTAGGTGAAGTTGAAACGCACACATTAACGTTTCCACCAGTCAAGATATCAAGCGCTAACTTCAGCCTGTGTTATAGTTCTATTGGGCAGTATAACATTGAGGTGTGTAGAAGATTTGAACAATTTCACAGTTATACTTCGAAAGATATTGGAACTTTAAGGCTGCCAACAAAAGTGATTTTCTCGCCACATGAGAAACACTTTTAAAATTCCACATTATACACTACGGCTGACACGTGGAGTGCAACAGTGATATTGGAGAATACGTTTGGTATTACAACGATACATTCGACTATGGAACATTATAATCTTGCAGTGCTTTCGATGATTATAACAGTAGTTGAGATGGAAGGCTAAGGCTTTAATGCAATTGGGACATATATTGATTGGAGTAAAGTAACAGCATGGAACTTCGTTAATCGTCTTTCTACAAAAGCGAGCATGTAGTGAACATCCAACTACACTCATGCATCCTGAATCCATCGCTGAATTATACCAGATAACAGTGGAAATATTTTCATACTCCACAACTATGAATATTTCTGCGGAAATAACTACAATAAACTTCATGGCGAATTCCTGCAAGATCTTCAGGGAACTTTCAAGAGAGGCCAGGGTTGTCCCGGCGCACAAAGAAGAGTTTTGCCAGAAGGATGTTTTTCGTATCCACGGAGCAGTGCAATTTCGGAGGAGGAAGCAGTTCGATTCTCCGAGGACGCTGATTCCAAATTCGAGGATGGAGCACATCTTTACGCTGGTGAAATGGAACCAACAGCAGTTTTCTTTGAAAACTTTCCTCTAGATCTTCAATCAACAGATAAGGTAGTCGTGAACGTTTCTTGTATTATTTGAGTCTTGTAGCGATATCTGAGCAACCATTCTTCCCATATTTTCTGTCCTATCTTTTGCCCCATTTTCTTGATTGATATTTCTGTACTCAGTACACTTCGATGATTTATGCCTTTTTCTTCGATTTTTGAGACATTGCTATGTCATTGGCATCCTTAATAATTTTGGATCAGTTGAGACTGATATTAAATTCTTTCAGTAATTTGCATATTTTTGTAGTCACGATTTGACTGTAAAGTTATTGATTTGCTATGGCAGATTTGAATTCAGACAGCGTGTCATTTTATTAAAGTAATTCTATTCGGTAAATTACTTTGACCAATTTTCTGTCATCCTCAAGAAAGAAGAATGATTAAAAGATTTTAAAGCGTTAAAATCTATTACGATATCGACGATCTTTGAAATACTAGTCGTCTTATGAACATGATTGCAACATAGACATTTATCATTGCATTATAGACAATTTTATGAAATATGAACTTTTATTACAATTTATTGAATACACTATAGTAATGAACATTTGATAGGAGTTTTTCTCAATTCTAGATTGGAACAATAATGTTTGCATTCCACAGTCTAATTGTATTCTATTCGACTATTTTGCAGTTTAGATGAACTTTGTTTTAAGATAGTATTTTTATACTGCGTTACTTTGAAGATGTTAATCTCAATTTTGATAGACCAGGCAGGAGTGTCTAATCGTATTTGCTATTAAATTTATTTGTGATTGGCAATTTTTTACTTCATATCGATTCATGAATGAAACCCACGAAGGTTAAATAATAACAGTCATTATTACAATTGATGAATATAAGAATTTTTAAAGAGGAACAATGGATGTATAATCGTTAGTTCAGTGGACGTGTAAAAGTCGCTGTTGAATAATGCCCTTGAATAATGAAGGAGGTTCCCACAATAATTAATGAAGTTGATGAATTAATAAGTGGAGGTTTTTGTGTGTAGTTTGGAAGATTTTTATGCCATTCATATGAAGATATATGATGGATTTTGGGCCAATTGTTGTGCAATTTTGTGCGTTATAAGCGAAGTATTGTCCCGCTGATTGTATTGTTCTTGTTCTTTGAAAGATTATTCATATGAAGATACTGTTAAAATTAACAAGAGTGTTAAATAATTTGAGATAAAGATTTTGAATGGAGGTTACCGTCACAAATATTAATAATTATTATTAAACCTTATTAAACCTGAATTTGACAGTTAAATATAACTAACCTTCATTGGTCGATTATATCAACACGATTTGAGTAATTATCAACCGGATAAACGTGTGGTTTAATGTATTTCTTGTATAAATAATATAAACAATTAATATTGTAAAATAATTTTGTAAATATCTTTGTTAAATAATTTGAAGTGATAGTGATTAATAGAGGCGTGTATAATATGTTCAATGGTCATTTGACATTGTTATAAACAATTTATTATTGTTATAAATAATTAATGAACTTTTGTTATTAACATTTAGAGTTTTGTTTTTATACTCTAAACAACGCAAATTAAGCAAGTGGTTTGAACAAATAATCATGATTTGGGATTATTGGAGGAATCCACTGGTGTTTGAATGAAGCATGTAAGACATTTGCGTGATAATATTTCAGTTGAGATGTGAACATTTACGTATTTGAAAAGGAGAGCCAAGGTCTGAGGTAACACGCTTATGCTAGGGTTGAACGAACGGGAGTCCGCTTTGACAATGCAGGTGCATTGCAGCTGGCCCGGACAACTGTGTTACAGAGGCCAAGGACGTTCCATAATAGCCTTGTGGCTATAAATAAAATGTGAAGTATATAAACACGCAAAACAATTGATATATGTGTCTCATCCCAAATCCCGTTTCCATTCCATATGCATTGTTATTTTTACGTTGCTATGAGCTTGAGAAAGCTGAAACATTATATGTAGAGAATACAGGTCCTACAGGAGGACATGGTTATGTGGTCGATGGCTTCTGATTGCCACGTTGATTTTGTTGTTTTTTCATTTTGTTAAAATCAGTCTTTATGTGAAATAAATTATTGTGCAGTTTAAAGTTTCTCGTCTTCGTTCTGGTTCATTTTAAATATCATGGTGGAGGTTATTGTGAGGGCATACTTTAAGTGATCCAGTTGACAACCCAGTCCCCGAGATAAATTTAAGAGGTAAGTAAAGGTAAGTATGAACCCCCGTATATTTTGGTGTGTTCCACAATAATTTTCTTGTTAACTATTGTGCTCTAATCTCGATAGTATCTGTCAGTGCCATTTTCGTTGATGTAGCTATGCCGGCGCGTTCGATTATTGGCAATCCGATTGAGGGGGCGGATATCTGACAGCCTACTATCAGGATATCGGGTACAGTACCATCCCGGCATTTGCCCGAAGACGAAGTGGGAAACCACGGAAAACCACTTCGAGGATGGCTGAGTTGGGAATCGAACCCCCTCTACTCAGTTGGACCACCCGAGGCTGAGTAGACCCCGTACCAGTCCTCATACCACTTTTCAAATTTCGTGGCAGAGCCGGGAATCGAACCCAGGACCTCCGGGACGGCAGCTAACCATGCTGACCGCTACGCCACGGAGGCGACCACCCTTTAAAATAAAAAGTAAAAATGTATCGTAGTATCATCTTGTCTTTCTTCAAATTCGATGCGCATAGAATGCCAATGGTATACTAATAAAAGGAGTCCCATGTAGACCAGTCGTGATATCTAATGGAGAAGTATCGAACAAGATACTCCTAACAGGGGGAGTGCATTCTAACGGCCATAAACTTTTCTATAAAATCTGTAAGTTAATCTGTTGGCCGGCGTGCAGTTCGCCATGATAATTCACTTTTTTGTTCCTAGATGTCTCGTGCAAATCTGCTGGCGAATTTCGTTTTAATTATATATTTGCCATCGTACTATGCACTATATAACGCTTAATTTTAAAACGTCTGAGTCATTACAAAACAATAAATAATAAAGAAATTCAAGCAAAAAAAACCTAACTCTGATGGGGTTCGAACCATAGCCATAAGATTGACAGGCTAACGCTGTACCTCGGAGCCAATTGTGCCAAAGAACATCGTTCTATATAAAATGACTTACATAGAACTTGTTAGCAAATAATGATTTACACTAAACGATTTCATCAGTGGAGTATATTATTTATACATAAAGCATTTCATACAAAGTTTATTTATTTTGTATCAGTACGCAATATTGCATGCAATACTCAAATTAGTGAAATATAAGTCAGGCACAAGATATCCGCTGCAATCTTGCCTTGTAATGAGACGGCTCGGTTTTTATCTTACTATAGATTTTTGCAAAAAATGAAAGTAGATTTATGAGATCAACAGAGGGCGAAAAAAAGTGTGTCTGTCTGTGTGTGTGAGTCTGTGTGTGTGATTTGGTACAGAAGTAGCACTAACAAAGGGCACCTCAGTGTCATGTTTTATATCGCCGCCATCTTGACAGAAACGTAATGGCGGCCACACAAATGTTCAAAGCTTAAATCAAATTACGACTAACATGATCATCCGATCTCTACCAAATTTTGCAACTACATACCTTTATGGAGGGAGCATCCTTTGACCTATCTAATAGGTCATTAGCCTAATAGTTTGCGGATGGCGGCCATCTTTGTGTCAAAATCGATTCCCCCTATCAATTCGAACACGGTGAAACCGAATGGAACGAAATTTGGTACAGAGGTAGCACTAGCAAAGGGCACCTCAGTGTCATGTTTTATATCACCGCCATCTTGACGGAAACGTAATCGCGGCCACCCAAATGTTAAAAGCTAAAATGTAATTCGACCAACCTAACAATCTAGTCTCTACCAAATTTTGCAACAACATATCTTTATGTGGGAAGCATATTCTGACCAAAGTGCAAGATCATCAGCCCAATAGTTTGTAGTTGGTGGCCAAGTGTGTGTGGAAATCGATTCCCCCTATCAATTCAAACACGGTGAACCCAAATTGAACGAAATTTGGTACAGAGGTAGCACTAGCAAATGCCACCTCAGTGTCATGTTTTATATCACCGCCATATTGACGGAAACGGAATGACGGCCACCCAAATGTTAAAAGCTTAAATCAAATTACGACCGTCCAATTTTTTTTGCAGCGTATGGCTTTTAGTGCCGGGAGTGTCTGAGGACATGTTCGGCTCGCCAGTTTTGTAGCTGCTTCGAGACGGACACCCAATTGGTGAGCTACAAGTACCGTTGGGGAGGGAAGTTGGAATGTAAGGACGAGGAGTTGGAAGGTAGCGGCTGTGGCCTATAGTTAGGGACCAACCCCGGCATTTGCCTGGAAGGAAGATGTGAAACCACAGAAGACCATCTTCAAGGTTGCGGCGGGGGGATTCGAACCTCCTCGCCTCCCGGATGTGAGCGAGTGCCAGCAGTCATGCCGTAACGACCACGGCTAACTCACCCGGTACCATCCTAATAGTTTGATCTCTACCAGATTTTGCAACAACATCCCTTTTTTTTTGTGTGGAAAGCATCTTATGACTGCCTACAAGGTCATCAGCCCAATAGTTTGCAAATAGCGGCCATGTATGTGTGCAAATCCATTCCCCATATCAATTCAAACACGGTGAAACTGAATTGAATGAAATTTGTTACAGAGGTCGCACTAGCAAAGGGCACCCCTCATATTCATGTTTAATATCCCTATAGCACGTTGTATTTCAACAAGCTACTGCAACCAACATTCAATTCTCCTTGAAAACGACAAAGAGTTATAACAATACACATGCATTTAGGAGAAAGTAGGCTATATGTTCTTTACTGAACATCTTGTATTAAATCACCTCTGCACTATAGTATTACAAAATAAACTTTTAATTTCGAACGTGCCTCTTCCTTTAGAACAGTTAAAACGATTCTCGGCTCGATAATCGGAACTGGTGTGTCCCATGATATGGAATATAATGTTTGCATAATTCGCACGGCCGCCATCCCGAAATGGTACTGTGGTGACCTTGTAGTTTGGTCACAAGACGCGTCCTATATGAAGGTTTGTTGTTACCAAATTTGGTAGAGATCGGATGATTTGGTTAGTCGTTATTTGATTTTACGTTTTGAACGTTTGAGTGGCCGCCATTCAGTATTGGTAAAGATAGCGGTGATATAAAACATGACACTGAGGTGCCCTTTGCTAGTTCTACCTCTGTACCAAATTTCGTACAATTCGGTTTCACCGTGTTTGAATTGATAGGGGGGGGAACAGACATTCAGAGTACACACACTCACACACACACACACACACAGACTCACACACACACACACACACACACACACACACAGACAGACACACAATTTTTAGCCAACCTTTCACATTTTGCAAAAATGAGGAAAATGTAGACTTATGAGATCGGGCAAATGTGTGTCTGTCTGTCTGTCTGTCTGTCTGTCTGTCTGTCCTTCTGTCTGTCTGTCTGGCTGTGTGTGTCCCCCCCCCCCCCCTATTAACTCCTAAACGGTTGCAGCAATTGAAACAAAATTTGGTAGGAGTAAAGATCTATACCTGAATATCTCACGGCCATATTTTAAAATGATGTCAGTGCTACCAACTGCTGAAAAATCGCAATTGAAATTTGAGCTCCATGTTGGATATCTTGGAAGGTATGAATGGGAGCTATTTCAAAATTGGCACACGTATAGATAATAATATTGCAGTTTAATTTCCAGGAGGCCATACATGGCCGTGTTGCCAAAATGATTATAAGCCTGCTGATAGGTCCAAATGTTAAATGCATATAACTTCTACACTATCAATTGGATTTCAACCAAATTTCGTATGTGGTATGTGTATATAAACAGATATGTCTGAACGTATTCTTAAGAGCCACAAGGGCTGCCAACTGTTAAAAAATGCTCTCAATTTTTATTTATCCAAATACCCATATATCAGAAAGTATACAAGCCGACAGCTTTAAACTATGCACACGTATAGTAACTGACATTCTTTATTAATTTGGAGTAATTTATATACGTCAGTGCTACCAACATGATTCTAAGCTGCTGATAAGTTCAATCTTAAAATGCATGTAACTTCTATACTAACTAATGGATTTCAATCAAAATTGACACAACAAGAGATCATATTATTTCAGATTATTTCTGACCAATACATGTATGCCATTGTTGCCAACATGATTTTAAGCGCGCTGTTAGATCCAATGTTTAACTGCATGTAACGTCCATGCTATCCATTGAACTTCAACCAAATTTTGAATGCTGTACCTTAAGAGATGGAACTAAGAATATATGCAGTCACCAGGGCTGCCAACTGTAGTTCTCTATTAGGCTACATTATACCAGGTATACAGTATTTCGAACTTATTAGAAATTTCGATATTACCAACTTAATTTCGTCATTATTCTAGATAGATCCATATAGATTAATCATTGGCATGCATCTTAAATTTCAAGAAAAGTAGGCTCCTTAGTTCGTCACGGAACTTCTTGTTCGTCCTGTGTAGATCTCATAAGTCTACTTTCATTTTTGCAAAAATCGAAAATAGGCTAAAAATTGACTTGACATATATTTCATCTCAATTTCGTAGTAGGATAACATGTCAGATGTTACACATCTTATGCGACTACTGTAAGGTTCGTTTTTGTTTGTTTTTGTTTTTGTCAACTGTGCCCCGCAAGCTTACCGCGGCCAAGGCCGCATCTCAACCCCACCATTCTAACCTTCATTTTGTCAAATCCAATGGTTTTTGACGATGGTTACAGATAACGCGTCCAGATCAATGGTTTTTTGACAACCGTGTCCCTCTACCACGTTACGTGTGTGACGTGTGGTGTATTTTGTATCGGACGTGTTGGCATGTGGTGACGTCAATGTGTAAGCCTAGTTGTGAGCGCCTTGGTGGCAGTTTAACATACTAAATACGCTGTCAAACATGGCTGGCCCTTATGAAATGAGCAACAAATAAAAGCACATATTTACGTGGATAAGCACATATATCCGCACATATATACGGTACAGTCGGTGCAGAAGTGACCAAGGTTAGTAATTAAAATTCATAATGGCCACCCAGAAGGTGAGATACGGTATGAAAATCATATATTATCGAAATGAAAGCGAAAAACAAGACGTTCAGTAAAGAACATATAGCCTACTTTCTCCTAAATGCATGGGTATTGTTATAATTCTTTGTCCTATTCAAGGAGTAAAATTGAGTGTTGGTTGTAGTAGCTTGTTACAATAAAACGTGCTATAGGGATATTAAACATGAAAATGAGGTGTCCTTTGCAAGTGCTACCTCTGTAAAAAATTTCATTCAATTCGGTTTCACCGTGTTTGAATTGATATGGGGAATGGATTTGCACACATACATGGCCGCTATTTGCAAACTATTGGGGTGATGACCTTGTAGTCAGTCATAAGATGCTTTCCACAAAAAGGCATGTTGTTGCAAAATCTGGTAGAGATCAAATTATTAGGATGGTCGTAATTTGATTTAAGCTGTTAACAATTGGGTGGCCGTCATTCCGTTTCCGTCAAGATGGCGGCGACATAAATCATGACACTGAGGTGCCCTTTGCTAGTGCTACCTCTGTACCAAATTTCGTTCAATTCGGTTTCACCGTGTTTGAATTGATAGGGGGAATCGATTTGCACACATACTTGGCCACCATCTGCAAACTATTGGGCTGATGATCTTGCAGTTTCGTCAGAATATACTTCCCACATAAAGATATGTTGTTGCAAAATTTGGTAGACTAGATTATTAGGTTGGTCGTAATTACATTTTAGCATTTAACATTTGGGTGGCCGCGATTACGTTTCCGTCAAGATGGCGGTGATATAAAACATGACAATGAGGTGCCCTTTGCTAGTGCTATCTCTGTACCAAATTTCGTTCCATTCGGTTTCACTGTGTTCGAATTGATAGGGGGAAACGATTTTCACACAAAGATGGCCGCCATCCACAAAATATTAGGCTAATGACCTATTAGTTTGGTCAAAGGTTGCTCCCTCCATGAAGGTATGTCGTTGCAAAATTTGGTAGAGATCGGATGATTAGGTTAATCGTAATTTGATTTAAGCTTTGAAAATGTGTGTGGCCGCCATTACGTTTCTGTTAAGATGGCGGCAATATAAAACATGACACTAAGGTGCCCTTTGCTAGTGCTACCTCTGTACCAAATGTCGTTCCATTCGGTTTCACCGTGTTCGAATTAATAGGGGGAATCGATTTTGACACAAAGATGGCCGCCATCCGCAAACTATTAGGCTAATGACCTATTAATTTGGTCAAAGGATGCTTTCTCCATAAAGGTATGTTGTTGCAAAATTTGGTAGAGATCGGATGATTAGGTTAGTCGTTATTTGATTTAAGCTTTGAACATTTGTTCGTCCGCCGTTACGTTTCTGTCAAGATGGCGGTGATATAAAACAAGACACTGAGGTGCCCTTTGCTAGTACTACCTCTGTACCAAGTTTCTTTCCATTCGGTTTCACCGTGTTCGAATTAATAGGGGGAATCGAATTTCACACAAAGATGGCCGCCATACGCAAACTATTAGGCTGATGACCTATTAGTTTGGTCAAAGGATGCTCACCCCATGAAGGTACGTTGTTGCCAAATTTGGTGGAGATTGGATGATTAGGTTAGTCGTAATTTGATTTAAGCTTTGAACATTTGTGTGGCCGCCATTACGTTTCCGTCAAGATGGCGGCGATATAAAACATGACACTGAGGTGTCCTTTGCTAGTGCTACCTTTGTACCAAATTTCGTTCAATTCGCGTTCACCGTGTTCGAATTGATAGGGGGGGGGGACAGACATTCAGATTACACACACTCACACACACACACACACACACACACACAGACTGACACACACACATAGACAGACACACCTTTTTTTCGCCCTGTGTTGATCTCATAAGTCTACTTTCATTTTTTGCAAAATTCGAAAGTAGGCTAATAAATAAATTACAGTGGCCATTATTTTGTTATGGTGTTTAATGCCATTTTCAGTGTTGCCCTAGTAAACGATGTTTAATGTTTTTTAGTCGGTCAACACGATTGTACCCAATTGTGACGGGTTATTCTCTAATCCTGAAAATAAAAACATGAGTTTAATAAATACACTTGGATGACCAGTTTCGATCGTCAAGCAATCATCATCAGATCCATTACATGGCTATAACATCGATGTCTGAAAGTATGGGTGCAAATATTTACAATATGTACACTTATTAAGTTGCAGTAGTAGTTAAAATAATGCAACTAGTCAATATGAGAGTCAATATGTGGTGTTTTTTTAAGATACTGAAAGTGGTGATTGACCTCCAAATTTGCTTGCCTAGTGTGAATATGTGATTGTTGTTAAATGGTCCGTTCAGAATGTATTGTACAGGCTACTTATCTGGATGGGTCTTCTGCGGTCCTGGAGAGAGAGAGCAGTTTAACTTCGTCGCTATCTGCTCCCATGTAAATTGTTTTCTGGATTAGGGAATAACCCATCACAATTGGGTACAAACGTGTTGACCGACTGAAAAACATAAAAATTCGTGACCGTTGTTTCATAAATAATAAATTATTCGGTATTTGTTGTTGTTGTTGTTGTTGTTTGAGTCTTCAGTCTTTCGACTGGTTTGATGCAGCTCTCCATGCCTCCCTGTCCTGAGCTAATCGTTTCATCTATACATATCTACCACACCCTATGTCCGAGGCAATCTATTTAACATATTCTAACCTTGGTCTACCCCTACAGTTCTTGTCCTCGACCCTTCATTCCATAACTAAACTTGCTATTCCTGGGTGTCTTAGTATGTGTCCTACCAACCTATCTCTTCTCTTCATTAGCAGTCGCCAGAAACATCTCGCCTTCCCACTAGTCTAAATACCTCTTCCTTTGTAACCCTATCTACCCATCTGATCTTCATCATTCTCCTGTAACACCACATTTAAAACGCTTCAATTCTCCTCTTTTCTGCTGCATTAATAGTTCAAGTTTCACTTCCATAGAGTGACACGATCCAGACAAAAGCCATCAAAGATGACTTCCTAACACCTAAATCTATATTCGATGTCAACAGATTCCTTTTCTGTAGAAATGCTTTCCTTCGGTTCAGCCTACCTAGTTTAGGGCCTAAGGCAAGTGTGTCGCTCGGCAATCTTAGAGGAAAGATTCTTGACTATAAAGAAATATATAGGTTGGGCATAATATATTTTCTTAGGGTTTTGAAGGTTATAACCCTCGTTGTGCATCGCCTGGTAAAAGAGACGGAGCACCTGTATTAGCAGTAATAACTCAGCACTAGAGAATGTCATGAGCCGAGGCTCTGCATGCAAATATTTATGGCCCTTACAAGTTGTCCATTAATGAGCATAAATTACCCACACTGTAATAACTTCCATAGGTCAAGAAAATATATGCCATTCGTCCTTATGCAGCTCACCAAATAAGGCAAAGCGATTACTTACAATGGGAATAACAGATTCATATCTGATTCATATAAGGTACCGTATATTATACTGTAATTTCCTTCATAATTCTTGAGGGAACTATGCGTTATCAATAGTAATACGTACATTGAATGCAGATCCATTATCTCCGTTCTGCGGTTCTGATAATGTTTTTAGATAGATTTCATTAGAAAGCTAACTATTGCAATGGGTACCATGTTTCGACTTCCGGAAAATTTCGACATATCTTCGCGTTTCACATCCCCCAGACCCCAAAACCACTGTCAGTTCAAAAGTTTATATATAATTTATGTATATATGTATATATATATATATATATATCAGTTTCTTGTGGACACGATAACTGCCGTAATTTTGCACCAATCACTTTGAATTTTTTACATAATATGTATCCCTATAAAATCTCGGTCGAGTTCGTTAATGGGCAAAATCGGTCGAAGGGGGTGAAAATGGGGGCCTTTTTCGAAAAAGTGAAATTTCACTATAACTCTCTTAATACGTGAAATATCGAATCCATTCAAAGTTCATAATATGTGTCGGATAAGTGCCAAAAATTTATGTCAAATAAGTTTTTTGATAGCACCAACCATTGACCAAAGGGGTGGAAAAAAGTGGGTTTTTCGGGAAACATTAATCATATCTCTCTTAATAGGCGCAATATCAAAACCGTACAAAATCGAAAATATTCCCCTAATAATTACCTAAAACTTTTGTCTGAAAGAATTTTTGATATGACCCACCATTACGCCAAGGGATGAGAAAAATGATTTCGGAATTTTAAAAAATGCCAAGTGCCATCAGAGGTTACCATAACAACGCTTTTAAATTGATAAGGGATGATCTCTCAGAGGTTGCCAAGACAACGCCATTGACGAGATCACATTCATTTTTAGCCTACTTTTCACACTTTTCAAAAATGAGGAAAAAGTTGACTTATAAGATATATCCGGGAAAATGTGTCTGTCCTTCTGTCTGGCTGGCTGTGTGTGTGTGTGTGTGTCCCCCCCCCCCCCTATCAACTCCTAAACGGCTGCAGCAATCGAAACCAAATTTAGTATGAGTAAAGATGTATACCGGAATATCTCAGGCCCATATTTGAAAAAGATGCCAGTGCTACCAACTGCTAAAAAAACGCACTAGAAATTTGAGCTCCATGTTGGATATCTTGGAAGGTATACATGGGAGCTATTCTAAAATTGGCACACATGTAGATAATACTATTTCAGTTTAATTTCCAGGTGGCCATACATGACAGCGTTGCCAAAATAATTTTAAGCCTTCTGATAAGTCCAATTTTTAAATGCATATAACTTCTACACTATCAATTGGATTTCAACCAAATTTTGTATGTAATATGTGTACATAAACATATATGACTGAGTGTATTCTTAAGAGCCACCAGGGCTGCCAACTGTTAATAATTGCTCTCTATTTTGTATCCAAATATATCAGAAAGTATGCAAGCCGACAGCTTTAAACTATGCATACGTAAATTACCCGACATTTTACATTAATTAGGAGTAACTTATATACGTCAGTTCTACCAACATGATTCTAAGCCTGCTAATCGGACCAATTTTTAAATACATGTAACTTCTATACCAACAAATGGATTTCATCCAAAATTGGCACAAAAATATATAATATTTCAGATAATTTCTGACCAGCACTCGCATAACATTGTTGCCAACATGCTTTTACGTGTACTAATAGATCCAGTGTCTAAATCCATGTAACGTCCTTTGGACTTCAACCACATTTTGTATTCTGTACCTTAGGAGATGGAAGTAAGAATATATTCAGTCACCAGAGCTGCCAACTGTATTGCTCTATTAGGCTACATTATGCCTAGTATACCTTATTTCGAACTAATTAAGACATTTCGATATTATCCACTTAATTTCGTCATTATTCTAGATAGGTTCATATACTGTAGATTAATCTATGGCATGAATCTTAATTTTAAGAAAAGTAGGCTCTTTAGTTCGTCACGGAACTTCTTGTTCCATCTGACTATGAGGGAAGCGGCTAACTGGTAGCATGCTGAACTTCTATGCCCAAGGTGCTGGTTCAAAGCCGGCCAAAGTCGCCGGATTTTCTAAGAGCGCTAAAAATCCGTCAGCATGCTTTCATTCGGAGGGAAGTTACAACGTTCGTTGCAAGTTGCTGGTTGCGGTGGCATCTAGCAGCCAAGTTCACAGCTAGGTGTCGTTGACGTTAGTATTTGGTACAAAATTAGGTACTACTACTTAAAATTGACCGTCTGCAGACCTTACCTGAATTACAGAAGTAGAATATAAAGGCCGGTTCTGGCACAGGGGCTAAAGCGCATGATGGCCGCCGCGCGCAACCACTCTATGTTATTCTTATGGAGGGGACAGTCATAGCTGGATCAGGGGCTAATGGGCAAGATGGACGCCATACTCTGAGACCGTGAATAATGTCACAGGGGGAGTTCGACCGTGTAGTCGCTAATTGGAATATTTATTATTATTATTATTATTATTATTATTAATTTTATTAGGTAATTATTGATCGATAGCTTGCCACGGTGGGTGAATGGTTATTGTGTCGGACTACTAACCCCAAGCTTGCAGATTCGCTCTTGGTCGTGGTAAGTGATTTTTGAAAGGCGGCAAAAATTAAGACACGCATGTCATACGATGTTGGCATGTAAAATAACTCAGGGAGAGGTCGGCTATGTAATTGCTAAATGGAATATTTATTATTATTTATTTTTATTATTATTATTAGGTAATTATTGATTGATCTTGTACAATCAAGACCAGTCTTATATTGCCCCACTTTATGGTGTAGTGGCCAGCATTTTTAGCTGTTACTGTGGAGGCTCGGGTTCGAGTCCTGGCTCTGTCAAGAAATTTAATTCTAGGCTGAGGGTTGGAATGGGGTACACTCAACCTTGTGAGGCAAAACTGACAGGAGCTGGCTTTTGATTCATACCGCAGCCATTCTGCCTAACCCCAACTTTACCTAACCTAACCTAACCTAACCTAACCTAACCAAACCCCCACCTTACCTAACCTAACCTAACCTAACTTCAAAGTCAGAATGTACAATACATTTATTGTTTTTATACCCTTATAAATTAGATATAGAGAATGTCCACTAGGATTTAGATCCTCGAGAACACTTTCTGACATATCATTAAAACGTGTAGAAAGGAATGTCTGAAAATTTTCACTAATACATAATACACGTTCACTATACACTGTGTCCACTTTTTGAATGTCAATGATACGGAAAAGAGTATGCATTGGTAATTCAGTGAGCTCTTTTCTCTCTAATCAACAGTTCTGCCCCCCCCCCCCCATAGCATTGTGAATATTTATTGTAGTAGCCTATAAAGAAACAAAAAAAATCATATCTATTACAGTTTAGCTATAAGTGACCAGAACCACTATAACATTTTATTCTAATAAGGAAATTTCCATAATGATAAGAAAAAAAAACTTACCATAATGGTGGATTGTGTAAGTAAACGTCTTTCGCTGCATGATGCCACTACTAAACTGATAGTCATACAACAGACAAGTGAGTTCATGTTTAGCTGACGTAATCGTATGTTCCCACGCACTTCCTGTGTGTTGCACGCGCCGTAGTGGCTAAATTTGAAACTAGATGAGATGATTTGCTGATGTAATCGTATGTTCCCCCGCACGCACACGCAAGCCCCTGTGGACGGGTCCTTGTGGACGAGTCCCTGTGAACGGGTCCTTGTTGACGGGTCCTTGTTGACGGGTCCCTGTGGGCGGGTACTTTGGACTGATCCCTATGGACTGGCCCATGACCCCTAATGTTATTATGAAATTAAACGTTGTTCCACATGAAACGCATGTGAAGAGCCGATTGCTACTATGAATTGACATTTTTTTTTTGTTTTTTGTTTTTGTTTTTACACATGTGCACTTGTTTTTTTTTTGTAAGAGGGCGGGCTTTTTGAATACAGATTTATAGATGAGTTATTTTTTTTTAATTACCAAACGATCCAAAACTAATAGGTCATTAGCTTTTTAATATTTCATGAACCAATAAGGCTAGGGACTTGTATGAGAGGTCGTTGGACTTGAGGTGACATTCTGTTTTTGAATGTACTATTTATTTTTTTGTCAATAGAGCTTAACTACACTTTTGTTAATATCTCGCTAACTAATAATCAGAGAGGGTTAAGTGAGGTGTCATGGGACTCAGGATGGTCAACCCTTTTCCATGGCCAAGGAATTTACCCAAAATACGCAATACATTAAGGTCATTGGCCTGAAATTTTATAAACTAATAATTGGATACGAACATGTGAGATGTTTACCATGTGTGATGAAACATAGCTAGGTAGAGAAAGAATTAGTGTAGGCTACATGTATGGTGACTGACAAGTCTTTTACCATTGAAACTTGTTTTCAGATCAAACTGCAGTATAGAGAGAGTATAGGTTGCAGGTATGGGTTAATAAATGAGAAACGGTGTACGCAAACTCTGATTTATCAAGAATTAAGACTAGACTATCTTTAATTGATTGGTTGAAGATGATAGCTAAAACACAAAAATGCTCAGTGGTTACCGAGACAAAATGGTCGCTACACACAACAAGCTTTAAATACTTGAGGCGAATAATCTATACACACACACACACACTCGCTTGTTGTAAACTAAACTGTGTTGCTGTCAGTGCTCAGACAGTAGGCTGATGACAAAATGCATTGCTAACAGAAATATAATCATTTTTCCGGTTGTCTAATGTTACCAGCTATTCATTTTTTTTTTGTGCTGCAGTGGTAAGCACTTTTAGCTCTTGTACTGGTGGTCTTAACTCGATTTCCAGGTCTGAGGCCTAGAACAAGTTGAACTTAGAAACAAGGGCATAGTGGTGCAGTGGTTAAGCTGTTAGCCTTTCACCAGGGGTTCGATTTCAGGTTAATATGCATGTCATAAACATATTAAACAAAACATAACAGAGATAACGTTTAAAACTGATTACATTTGTGTCTTTTCAAATTATTACTTGGATTACAAATACAAAGGTGAACTGGGTTTGATATACAGTTAATGCTGTCTATCACACACTAGACTGTAAGAAAGCCAAAAGAGCAAAAGGCGTAGGTAGAGCAGTGGTAAAATTGCTATATGTAGAGAACTACCTGGCAAAGCTATATCGCATAAACAGTGCAGGATACAATCCAGCAATCAAATTTGTATCTTGTTGAACAGAGAAATGCACTTACGTGAGAAAATGTAAGTTCATGTGTAATATGACCTAACACACAAGTGTTCACCTGTGCACATGCATGATAAGAGCTAACAAGTCACATTCTGTTTAGTTCGTACGTAACGTTAGGTTAGGGCTACAAGGCGCATGCCATTTGAGAGCAGGCCAAGGGATCTAACTTGGTGAATGGATGTGTTCTAACGAGTCATTTGTAGTTGAAAGAGAATAATACATTTTCTTAAGATGTTAAAACTGTGCAGATGGCACGTGCAGTAAGACGTCTTGTTATATTTCCTGTGCCATATTACAGACATGGCAGAGAGCGCGCAGATCTGTTGCTATGACTAACGCTGCAGTAATTTGAAACCCCACGTGTTCATCAAGACAATGGGTGATGATCATGCAAAGTTAGTAGTTATTGGATATAAAACAGGTGTTCCTTCCGGTGTCATGTTGCTGACATGCCAGAGAGCGCACACTGCTGTTGCTATGACTGACGCTGCAGTAATTTGAAACCTCAGCTGTTGATCAAGACAATGGGTGATGATCATGCAAAGTCAGCAGTAATTGGATACCACACATCAACATGGACTAAATCATAAACGTGTTGTCATAACCTGCAGAAACCTCATTTAAAGATTTTAGATTTTACATTTTAAATTTAAGATTTTTTGATTTTTAGATTTTACTTGTTTTACATTTTTCTAAAAGAGTAAACTACAAGGTCACATACCTAACCTCATTAAACCTAACTTTACCAAACCTAACTTAAGCTAATCCAAAGGCTAATGCACATACACAATGTATATAAGGTACATGCAACTATCCTTATGATAGTCTTACAGGTTACTGTACAACATGATCACTACCCCAAACGGATTTTTTTTTCATTTTGTCGTTTACACATATGTCAATTTTCCAATTTCCCCATTATCAGTTTTTTTTAAATGTCAGTTTTTAGTTTTTCAATTTCATAATAAGGAAAAAATGGATTTTGCATTTTGTTGTTTACACATTTATTAATTTCACAACTTCCCATTTTCAGTTCTTAAAATGTCAGTTACAAGTTTTTCAATTTCATGATATAGAAACATGGATTTTCCAATTTGTTGTTTTCACATTTATTAATTTACCAAATTCACATTTGCAGTTTTTTAAATTTTCAGTTTAATGTTTTTTGTTCTATTTGTTAATATGGAAACATGGATGTTTTACAATTTGTGTTTTACATGTCATGCAACTATTCTTATGCTAGTCTTATAGGTTACTATACAACATGATCACTACCCCCCCACCGGATATTTTTTTTTCATTTGCTGTTTACACATATGTCAATTTTCCAATTTCTCATTTTCAGTTTTTTTTTTAATGTCAGTTTTAATTTTTTCAATGTCATAATATAGAAACATGGATTTCACATTTTGTTGTTTACACATTTATCAATTTCACAATTTCCCATTTACAGTTCTTAAAATGTCAGTTTAAATTTTTTCAATTTCATGATATAGAAACATGGATATTCCAATTTGTTGTTTTCACATTGGTCAATTTACCAAATTCCCATTTACAGTTTTTAAAATTTCAGTTTAATGTTTTTTTTTCTTTTTGTCAATATGGAAACATGGATTTTTTTTCAATTTGTGTTTTTTAGGAGTGAGAAAGGTGGGTAGTAATTAAAAATGTGCAAGCAGTGTCCATTGTTGACGAGTCCTTTTCATACAACAGACAAGTGAGTTCATGTTTCGCATGCATTACCTAAAATGTAATACCATGCAAGGGTTTAACATTTTTACAAATTAGCTTATGTATTAGTTTATGTGGGGGGTCTTATGTTGGGCATTTTGTGTTGGCTTATTTGACAAGTTATTTTGTCAATGCATTTAGTGGATTTTCTCTTGGTCTTGGAAAGTATATCAGTCCATTTTATCACAACATAATGCTTACTGCCATGTTTGTAAGCAACAACAACAACACACTAAACTTTCAAAAAATCTAAAGTACTCTAAGGTACTCTCAACTCGTACTCTTACCTCTACCCCTTGCCTAGTCAAGAACATTATTTTCTTTCAAAAAAAAAGTGAATGGGGGAAAGTAGACTATATGTTTAAACTAAAAAAAAATCATATAAAGTCATATGTTAACTCTAACACCTACCAATCGCGCCTACTAGTAATTGCGTCTACTACCAATTGCGCCTACTACCAATCACGCCTACTACTAATCGCGCCTACTATCAATCACGCCTACTGTCAATTGAACCTACTATCAATCGCGCCTACTATCAATAGCGCCTACTAGCAATTACACCCACTACCAATCGCGCCTACTGTCAATTGCGCCTAATATATCGCGCCTACTATCAATCGCACCTACTATCAATAGCGCCTACTTTCAATTACGTCCACTACCAATCGCGCCTACTACTAATCGCGCCTACTATCAATCGCGCCTACTGTCAATTGAACCTACTATCAATAACCTACGTCTATCCCACTCTCAGTCAAAAAATATAATATTCTTTAAATTTTTTCCAAAACAATATTTGGAAAGTAGGCCATATTTTGAAAACTAATCATCCTATAAAGTCATATATAGACTCAAACCAATGGCTTTTAAATCCTTAATCGTAAGAACAAAATATGGAATTTTTGACATTTTGTTCCAAAAATGTTCATTTTAAAACGGGGGCTATATTTTGGAAACTAGGAATTTTACAAAAAAAAGTTTTTTTTAACGTAAATGACAGGTATTTACCCCCACTACCCACAAACCAAGTCCCAGGTATCTGGGACAAAATCCAAAAAAGTTCAATTTGGAAAGTAGGCGATATTTAGAAAACGAATCATCCTAAAAAAGTCATATATAGACTCAAACCAATGGCCTTTATGTCCTTAATTGGTAGAACAAAACTTAACATTTTTTTCAGTTTTTCCAAAAAAGTCCAATTTTCAAAATTGTCTATATTTTGGGACCTAAGAATTTTACAAAAACGTTTGTTTAACGTAAATGAAAGGTCTTTACCCCATCTACCCAAAAAATAAATTTCAGGTCCCTAGGACAAAAACTGTGTACGTGGTGGCATATGATGGTGGCTTATTTTTGGTGGTTTACGTTAATACCTTATTTGTAATGGCCCGTGGCTCATGATCTCGAGATTAACGGTCACGTTAAACTACAAGCTTGCTTGCTTATTTGTAATGGCTTATTTGACAAGTTATTTTTTGTCAATGTATTTAGAGGATTTTTCTCTCAGTCTTGGAAAGTATCTCAACCCTTTTTTTTTATGGTAGCATAATGCTTACCGCCATTGTGGTGTTTGAAGCCATATTTTCAGTGTTGCCTTAGTAAACAAGAGTTTAGTGCTTTTCAGTCGGTCAACACGAATGTCAAATTGACTTGTTTAAATTCATGAGTTTAAGCCTGAGTGATTTGAATTTCTTGGCTTCACGATTTGCCTGACTAGCCGTGAACATTGTGGTGTTTGAAGCCATATTTTCAGTGTTGCCTTAGTAACATTCGTGTTGACCGACTGAAAAGCACTAAACTCTTGCTTACCGCCATGTTTGTAAGCAACAACAACACACTAAAATTTCAAGAATCCAAGGTACTCTAAGGTTAATGATTGTCTCTCAACTCTATTCAACGCCTAGTCAAAACATTATATATTTTTCAAATTTTTCAAAAAAAGGTAAATTGGGGAAGTAGGCTATCTGTTTAAACTAAAAATCATATCAACTCATATGCTAACTCTAACACCTACGTCTATCCCACTCTCAATCAAAAAATATAATATTCTTCAAATTTTTCCAAAACAATATTTGGAAAGTAGGCCATATTTTGAAAACTAATCATCCTATAAAGTCATATATAAACTCAAACCAATGGCTTTTATATCCTTAATCGTAAGAACAAAACACGGAATTTTTGACATTTTTTCCAAAAATTTTCATTTTAAAACGGGGGGCTATATTTTGGAAACTATGAAATTTACAAAAAAAATGTGTTTGACATAAATGACAGGTATTTGCCCCCTCTAGCCAAAAACCAAGTACCAGGTCTCTGGGACAAAATCCAAAAAGGTTCAATTTTGAAAGTAGTCGATATTTAGAAAACTAATCATTCTAAAAAGTCATATATAGACTCAAACACATTTTCTCAAAGTCCTTTAACGTTAGAACAATACTTAGCACCTTTTCAATTTTTCCAAAAAAAGGTCAATTTTCAAAATTGTCTATATTTTGGAAACTAAGAATTTTACAAAAATGTTTGTTTAACATAAATGAAAGGTCTTTACCCCCTCTAACCTAAAAATACATTTTAGGACCCTAGGACAAAAACTGTGCAGTAGTGTGTTTGTGAGAGTTCAAGGCCCTCCTCCTCCTCCCCTCCTCCAAGATGGCGGCCGTAGCTTAACTTAACCTAGCCTAACCTAACAAGATGGCGGCCGTAGCTTAACTTAACCTAGCCTAACCTAACAAGATGGCGGCCGTAGCCTAACCTAACCTAACCTAACCTACGAGGTGTGATCAAAAAGTTCCAAAATGTGGCTGCGACTTAACCTAGCCTAGCCTAACCTAAACTACAAGGTGTGGTCAAAAAGTTTCAAAATGGCGGCCGTAGCTTTACTTAACCTAACCTAACTTAACCTAAACCTACGAGGTGTGATCAAAACATTTTCAAAATATTGGTCATAGCTTAACTGAACCTAGCCTAACCTAACCTAACCTAAACCTACGAGGTGTAATCATAAAGTCCCAAGATGGCGGTCGTAGCTTAACTCAACCTAACCTAACCCTACGAGGTGTGATCAAAAAGTTCCAAAAATGGCTGCCGTAGCTTAACTTAACCTTTGAGTCATTTTTTTAACGGGTCCCGGAGGACGGGTCCTAGTTGACGGGTCCCTGTGGGCGGGTCCCCTTTGACATAATTTGGATAAAATGCAAGGGCCAGTCCATAGGGATCAGTCCAAAGGACCCGCCACAGGGACCCGTCAACAAGGACCCGTCCTCCGGGACCCGTTAAAAAAATGACTCAAAGATTAAGTTAAGCTACGGAAGCGTTGTCGCAGCCCCTAAACTAAGGAACCAACCAACCAACCAACCAAAGAATGTTTCAATGGCCTAATGAATGAACTTACTGTCCTGGTTGGTGCGCATCAGTTTGAACTTCTAGTACGGTAGTAACTTACGAATGCAAAGATATAGGTGGGTTTGAATGTGATAGGCTGTTGTTCATTGAGTTTTCAGTATTTTGACTGGTTTGATACAGCTCTCCATACATACATGCCCTGAGCTAATCGTTTCATCTCTACATACCTACCACACCCTACATCCGAGACAATCTGTTTAACATATTCAAACCTTGGTCACCCCTACAGTTCTTGTCTCGACCCTTCCTTCCATAACTAACTTTGCTATTCCTGGGTGTCTTAGTATTTGTCCTACCAACCTATATCTTCTCTTCATTAGCAGCCGCCAGAAACATCTCTCCTCACCCACTCATCTCAATTCCTCTTCATTTGTAACCCTATATACCCATCTGATGTTATTCATTCTCTTGTAACACCGCATTTCAAACGCTTCAATTATCCTCTTTTCTGCTGCTCCAACAATCCAATTTTCACTTCCATAGAGTGCCATGATCCAAACAAAGGCTTACAAAAATACTTCATATTACCTACTGTAAATCTATATTCTATGTCAACAGATTCTTTTTCTGTATAAATGTTTACCTTGCCTGAGCCAACCTGTGATAGGCTTCCACACTCCAAATGGCTCATGGCGGAATCAGACTAAATAGTCAATTTTAACATATCCTATTGGATAACTGCTTTAATTCGTACTTCTAGGCCACGATGGTAGCTTCAATATATGGAAATAAGTTTGTAGTTTTAAGTGACCGTATAGGAGTTACACGCGGCAGTTCAAACATTTGAGGAAGTTGAGTGAAGCAGAGTTTACTTGACCCTGGCCACACAACACAAGATCATTGAGAAAACTGAAGACATTTTGATTAAGGACTTATCCACCCTGACAGAATATTTCAGAAACTGGAGACTCAGACCCTGTACAGCCAAGACGGAGGTCTCTTGCTTCCATTTGAGTAACCGGCTTGCTCACTTCAAACTAAATATTACCTTTTCCAATGGAGTACTTAATCACAATAGGTTTCCGAAATATCTTGGTGTTACCTTGGATCGGACTTTATCCTTCAAGCAACATCTTTTGAACTTGTCGAAGAAACTGAAAACCCGAAACAATATTATTCAGAAGCTAACTGGTACTACTTGGGGATCTGCTGCGAACATCCTGCGCTCTTCAGCCTTAGCACTGGTTTTCTCTACTGCCGACTATTGTGCTCCAGTGTGGCTTAATAGCCCGTATACGAAGTATATTGACCCACAATTGAATACCAGCATGCGTCTTATAACTGGCACCATCAGACCAACTTCAGTCCACTGGCTCCCACTGTTGTCTGGTATAATGCCACCTGACTTACGAAGATCCAGTGCTCTTGTTCGAGATTACAACAAGATCTGCAAGAATCCTCTGCTACCTGTTCTAGGCGACATACCAGCTCTTAGTCTCCAAAGATTGAAATCACGACATCCACCTCTTTATGATGCTGCTCTGAAGACATCCACCAACTTCGATGCTTTGGAGGAATGGAAAGGCCGCTGGAATAACTCCACTGACTTGCTCCTACATAACATCTTCAGAGGGGAAAAAATTGCTAACGGATTCCAACTACCGCTTGCAACTTGGTCCAGACTGAACAGGATCAGGTCATTGGAGGTGCAGGGATTCCCTCTATAAGTGGAACTTTGTACCATCTCCAGAATGTGATTGTGGAGCCCCTCGCCAGACCATTCCCCACATTCTAAGCGATTGTCAACTACGGGCTTATCCAGGTAGACTGGAAGACTTTCTATCACCAACAGCGGAGGCACTGCAGTGGGTTAAAAAGTTGGACATTCAGCTATAACGCATAACACTAATGCCTGAAGTGAATCAATGTTTTTTTTTGTTATAGTGTGTATATTGTATATATTATGTATATAATTTCCTTGCCATACGCTAATAATAATAATACTCAGGATGACAGTCAAGTGTCTCCGTGTCCAAGAATGGAACTACTGAACATACACTTCCAATGTCGCAACAAATCATGATGCTTCTCAGTCTTGACCATCCACAGTGTGGGGTCATCCGAGGGATTTTTCACATTCACCGCGTCCCTTTCTTCTTTATTCGTGTCAGTAGCACCGGTTATATAAATACTACAGAACACAGTATAGGCTACAATGAAGTCAAATCTACTATATATATAAATACGAATGTTTGTTTGTTCATCCCTTATGCGTACATATACCATTCATCCGATTGTGTTCAAATTTTGGCGAGTGGGTTGTGCACACTCCCGGGATGGTTATAGCCATAATAAATCCAAGTTACAGTAGATAGCTCGCGAGTCGCTTCAACAAAATGGCCCGCGATTCGTTTCAAAAAACTCCCGTATGTGTTCATATACCCTTCATCCGATTGCGATGGAACTTTGGTGAGTTGTTGTGTAACTCTTGCGATTGTTTCTAACGTTGGAATTCCATTTTGCAACATGTAGCGCACAAGCTGTTTCAACAAATGAGTGACGGCACGCAAATAGTTACAATAAATCCTGTTTGATTTCATATACCATTCAATCGATTGCGATGAAACTTTAATGAGTTGTTGTGTACACTTCCGTTAAAGTATCTGACTTAGTAAATCTATTTCAAAGATGGTAGCACACGAGTGGATTCAACAAATGAGTGACAGCGTGCGAATAGTTTCAAAAACTCTCGTATGAGTTCATATACCATTCATCCGATTGCAATGAAACTTTGGTGAGTTGTTGTGTACACTCCTGCGAAGGTTTCTTACTTAGTAAATCCGTATTACAATAGGTAGCGCACGAGTAGATTCAACAAATGAGTGCCAACGTGCGAATCGTTCAAAGAAAGTCCCGTATGCGTTCATATACCATTCATCCGATTGCGATGAAACTTTGGTCAGTTGTTGAGCTCGCTCCGACGAATGTTTCTGAGATATTAAATTCATTTTGCAATAGTCTATAGGCAGTCAACGGAAAAATACAGAAATATTGTGTATCCAAAAGCACTTCAAACAAGTTAAAACGCCAACACTTTCTTTGACTGGCATTGCAACGCATGCCGGGTACATCTAGTAATACAGTACATAAAAAGTACTCCCCTACATACAGAAACATTGAATTATGAACCACCTCGTGGTGTAGCGGTTTACGTTCTTGGCTGTCGCGCTGGAATTCCAAGTTTGATTCTCGGCTCTGCCAAGATATTTTCACTCTGGTGTGAGGGCTGGAACGGCGTATCGAACCAGGACCTCAGGGGTGACAGCCAAGAATGCTCGCCACGACACGACGATGTGGAATCAAAATGACGACCAGGCGGATTACAAATGAACTGTTTTCGTCTGCGACATTTATGGAACCTTCTGTATATTTAAGGGCTACAAAGTACCTAATGCAAATTTTCGTTGTGTGAACCGAATACCGTACATATTGCTATTGCATATACTGTAAACGAGTTTTTCTCACTCAAGCAGTTGTTGAGTTGTTTTTAATGTTGTTAATTCATTTTAGGGGCGTGGGACATCTTTGTCACCAGCCCCGTGTACTGGCTGTGTGTTGAATTTGTCTGAAAACCTGTATTAACGTGATTGACTGTAGTAGTGTGACTTTCTGTATTAGGAACAGGGATGAGATACGTGCCCCGAAACTTGAAATCAGGTACTATCTCGGCATTTGCCAGGAGGTAGTGTGGAGAAACCTGGTGGTTAATCAGAGTCAGGATAGCCTCTGTCAGTACCGGGACTCAAACCTACGATCTCCAGACTTTCTGCAGCTGCCCACGCGGTCGCTGTACTTAATATAACAATAACGGCCACGCCGCGGGATGAAGTAGCTGTTGAGTTAGCCCTTGTGGTTAACAGCGTCTTATATCTACTGTGTGTTGGCGACAAACCACCTCATGGAATAGCGGCTAGCGGCTATACGAAATGGGATCATAGGCGAAATGATTTGTGCTGAAGTAATTGAAGGCGAACCCTGTCATCACTTACATCTACTGTGTGGTTACCAGAAAAACTGGAAACGTTACGTGCAAAGGAAGGTTTCTGGAAGATCACCAAAGGAGATACTACGCTACTAACCCAGAGGAACAAGTTCTGTAGGACGTCTGATGAAACGATGGAGGAACAAGTAGTTCCGTGAAGAACTAAAGCCTATTTTCATATACTGTATTCTACTTATGTTAATTTCCACTATCAACATACAAAATTTCAGTTTGATTGCTGTAATAGGTTCGTAGATATTGAGAACCGACTAAATATTTCGGATGATCGCCATGTTGGATTTGTATGTATGTAGGTCTTAGATTTATGTACTGTTACATGAAGATTATTGTGTACGTGTTGTATTCAAACTTAAATCGCATGATTAGGACACGAGAAGAAAGAAACAGATTTTAAAATTTCGCACTACTGCCATCTTGTGGTTATGGAAACAATTGAAATAAATTAGATGCCAGTGGATTAACATTTGTATAAGGATTTACTGTACCAAGTTTCACTGCACTCGGATAGTTACTTTCCGAGAAACGTCCATGTGAATATTTATACTTCGCGTCGCCACCATGTTGGATTTGTGATCACCAGGGTATTGAAAGTCCTATAGGTGAACTTATGTTCATAGCCCCTATGAACTTTAAAAAAAAGTCAGTTTGATTGCTGTAATATATTCGTAGATATTGAGAACCATCTAAATATTTCGGATGGTCGCCATGTTGGATTGTTATAGTCTATGTATAGGCCATAGAGTCATGTACCAAGGAAAATTATTATATAGGTTCATTATTCGAACGTTCACTTCGATCGCTTGATTACGACACAAGAAATAAAAACTTAATTTCAAAATTCGCACAGCCGCCATCTTGAGGTTATGTAAACAATTGAACTAAATTAGATAAAAGTGCATTAGAATGTGTATGAACATTTGCTGTGCCAAGTTTCATTGCGTTTGGATCATTAAATCGCGAAAAAAGTATATTTAAAACTTTCAACATCGCTTGGCCGCCATGTTCGTTTTGTATTTAATCGGCTTTTGAAAGTCTCATAGATGAACTTCCAGTAGTACCCTTTATCTCCGTACAAATTTTCAGGGTGATAACGGTAATAGTTTTAGAGATATAGAGTGCCGGTGAAATATTTCGCACGGCCGCCATCTTGAGCTTATGTAAACAATTGAACGAAGTTAGATATCGGTGCATTACAATGTGTATAAACATAAATACTGTACCAAGTTTGGATGGTAAAATCGCGAGAATAGTCTATTTAAAAGTCGCAACTTCGGTTGGATGCCATGTTGGTTTTTTAGTTACCAGGGTTTCAAAAGTCACATAGGTGAACTTCTAGTACTGTAGTTACCTTTATCTCCGTACAAAATTCGAGCCTCATAAATAACAAGAAGTTCCGTGACGAACTAAAGAGCCTACTTTTCTTAAAATTTAAGATTCATGCCAATGATTAACCTATATGGATCTATCTAGAATAATGACGAAATTAAGTTGGTAATATCGAAATTTCGAATTAGTTCGAAATACTGTATACCTGGTATAATGTAGCCTAATAGAGAACTACAGTTGGCAGCCCTGGTGACTGAATATATTCTTAGTTCCATCTCTTAAGGTACAGAACACAAAATTTGGTTGAAGTCCAATGGACAGCATGAACGTTACACAGTTAAACATTGCATCTCACAGCTCGCGTAAAATCATGTTGGCAACAATGACATACATGTATTGGTCAGAAATAATCTGAAATAATATGATCTATTGTTGTGTCAATTTTGAATGAATCCATTAGTTAGTATAGAAGTTACATGCATTTTAAAATTGGACCTATCAGCAGGCTTGGAATCATGTTGGCAGCACTGGCGTAGGCCTACATAAGTTACTCCAAATTTATCTAGAATGCCAGGTACTATACGTGTGCAAAGTTTAGAGCTATTGGTTTGCATACTTTCTGATATATTGATATTAGGGTAACAAAAAGAGAGACAGTATTTATTAAGAGTTGGCAGCCCTGGTTACTCTTAAGAATCGGCATAGTAATATCTGTTATGGTACACATAGCGCACACGAAATTTGGTTGAAATCCAAATGATAGTATTGAAGTTACAGGTATTTAAAGTTGGACCTCTCAGCAGGCTTAGAATCATGTTGGTAGCACTGACGTATATAAGTTACTCCAAATTAATTTAGAATGTCAGGTACTATACGTGTGCATAGTTTAAAGCTGTCGGTTTGCATACTTTCTGATATATGGGTACTTGGATAAAAAACATTGAGAGCGTTTATTAAGAATTGGCAGCCCTGGTGGCTCTTAAGAATTCGCTCAGTCATATCTGTTTATGTACACATAGCACATACGAAATTTGGTTGAAATCCAATTGATAGTGTAGAAGTTATATGCATTTAAAATTAGGACCTATCAGCTGGCTTATAATCATTTTGGCAACACTGCTATGTTTGGCTTCCTGGAAATTAAACTGCAATATTATTATCTATACGTGTGCCAATTTTGAAATAGCTCCCATTCATACCTTCCAAGATATCCAACGTGGAGCTCAAATTTCAATTGCGATTTTTCAGCAGTTTGTAGCACTGACATCATTTTCAAATATGGCCGTGAGATATTCAGGTATAGGTGTTTACTCCTACCAAATTTTGTTTTGATTGCTGCAGCCGTTTAGGAGTTGATAGAGGGGGGGGGGGGACACACACACAGCCAGGCAGACAGACAGACAGACAGAGGGACAGACAGACAGACATACAGACACACATTTGGCCGATCTCATAAGTCTACATAAGGCTAATAAAAATTCAAGATCGTAACGCGACACTTGTTCCAATATTTGGAAGGAAGATAATGATGATGATGATCAGACCAATTTCACACACACCCAAATACTCGGGACTATAGGCTATGGCCACGATGTGACAGCCCCAAAAAATAAGCAACAACAATTCGGGTGACAAACCTTCCTCAAAGAGTAAAGAATAAATGCCCTGGTAGTTTAGTGCTTTATTTTAAACTAGCAACCTGCCCCGGCTTCGCCCGGTATCTTTAACGATTTACCCAGCGTTAGCTTAAAAGGAGTAATTTTTTTCACATTTTCAATGAACTACGACCTATGTCCGTTTTCCGTCTCGGCATGAAGGGTTAAATCACTGATTGAACTATTAAATATATAATCATGGAGATAGCATGTGCAACGAATTCTTGTCAGACGTAATTTAAGAATGGCGAGGTGCATGAAACACAAATCCCCCTTCCGTCCAATCTAAACTTGACTGTGTATTCTGCGGAACGAAGGCTGAAACTGTGATGATAGGCTCGCTCGCTATGTAGGAAACTAGTAATTAAATGGAGGTTGTTGGAAGAAATGAAAACGTTAAAACACTTAGAGTGGGCGATGTATTAAAGTAAAAGATATGTTGCCGTAGAACTTTTCATACTGAACAATTCTTACACTCATTTAATATAGATATGTTTAACAGTTAATCCAGCTTAAGGTTAAAAGGTGCATGGACAGTAGGTTCTTTTGCATTCGATTCACTGAAATCGTTACTGCTTGGCTTCCTTTGGTCATAAATAAATTATTTTCTACAGAAACCTTCCCCGAGAAATCCTTCACAGAATGGTAAAAAACGTATCAAAACCCATCCAGTGGTTCTCGAGACTACCCGGAACATCCAAGAATCGGGGACATTGTTTTATACTGAGTAGAGATCACTCAGACTGCACTGTAATTAAGGGCTTGGGACATATTGGCCATCAGCCCTATTTGGAAAGAACCTAAATGAAATAACGACTGTAACAAGCATATGGGTATAATTGCAGGGTCGATATCTGCCTCAAGCGAAGATAAACGAGAATGGGGATGGGATCAGCTGTAATCAAAGGGTTGAGCCCTCTCACTTTCTTACCTGCAGCTTCTTCTCCCTCCATCACATCGCCAGGAAGCGGGCAAGTGCCCTTCAGCAAGGGCGTCCAACTCCTTCCTTGAGCCTGCGGTCTTTTTTTCTACCGCTCTATTCACTGCACAGACACTGGGGCTTTATTTCACACACACACACACACACACACACACACACACACACACACACACACACACACACACACACACACACACACAGCTGCGGGCGTATAGAGTTCCACACACATTCCCAGCCAGCAGTCATGAGTTCCAAAACAGTCTCGTGTCAAACTTTCCAACCACAAGGCAGTATCCCCCTCAAGGGGCTCACAATTTGTGGGACGTGGGTTGGCGATCACGGGATCCCAGCTGAGTCTGGCATTGCTTCCACTTACTAGTGCTGGGCACCTTACAGTTATCTATCTTGTCGGCCTCCATTGGTCAACACTTGTTCTCTTCCGACCCCAACGGTATTAGGGTATACAAGGCCGAGGGAGTCTTTATTTTTCCCGCCTTATTTGGCCCTTGTCTCATCTTCCCTGAGACCTTCATTCTTCGAGGGGTCAGCGTTCTTTTTATGTTCATGATATCTCCTGTCTTCTGCACAAGGCCCTCAAGGAGGCAGGGTGTATGTAGTCCCACAACTTCTGGTGCACCATGGATAGTGCTACACCCTCAAGGGCTCACGGCTGGTGAGTTTGGTAGTTGGCGACCCAGGGGGATTCCGTGGTTGGTTCCTCAGTTTAGGGGCTGCGACAACGCGGTCATGTAGCCCCGTGTACTTTGGGTGTGTGTAGAATCTGTCTGATAACCGGTGTTAATTGTGATGGCTGTATTAGTGAGTGTAACTGTTTTTTTAAATTTAGGTACAGACTGCAACTTACAATTTTTAAATAGTTCCTACTTTTGCCGCCAAACGCCACCGTCAACGACTACTAGGCCTAGTTCAGAACTTAGCTACTAGACGCCACCGCAATCGGCTCTTGGCAACGAACGTAGAAACCTAAGAGCATTGTTTACATTCTTAACCTATCCAATTTAGCTTCACACAGGTGTAATTAGTGGAAGGTCCTTTAACATGCCATGAATCTATGACATGGGACCGCCGGCTTTACTTCCCCTCCGAAGGAAGACATACTGAGGGATTTTTAACGCTCTTAAAAAATCCGAAGACTTCGGCCGGGCTTGAACCTGCGATCTTGGGCATAGAAGCCACCGAAGCCGCCAAGAGGGATTCCTGTGCTGGGTCCGGATTTTTCCCCCTTTTCTATTGACTTTGGGGCGGGCCCTTTCTTCTTTCTCTTTCCTATCAGCCTTTCATGGCCCTCCTTAATTTCAGGTCCCTCTTTACTCGTTTCTTTCTCTCCTCTCCATTTTTTCTCTTAATTTCTTCTTCTAGTACGTAAGTTAGTTCTTAAGTCTGTAGTTATTTTTAGTTCTAGTTATCATTCCATGCTTTATTTTCACTATACCCAAATCATTAGGGGCCGATAACCTAGATGTTAGGCCCATTAAAACAACAATTATCATCATCATCATCATCATCATCATCATCATCATCATCATCAACAACAAGGCAGTACTCAAGCAGGGTGAATGGTGAACATCATGTTATTGGTTGAACACCGTACACCAAAAAGACACTGCAGCAAGTCCAGAGATCAGAGGTTCGAATCCCAACGCTGACAGCGGCTATCCAGAGTATGGCTTCTCTCCAAGTTTTTCCACACTTCCTCCATAAAATGCGTGTATATTTACCATATTGAACTGGCAAAGGTTGATCCGTTTTTACTATTGGTAATTATTTATTTTATTTAATACGCCTTGTCGATACTATACCGTATATACGGTACACAGTATGTTATATGAATTGCAGCCAATGGACATAGCAGGGTATTTTAATCGAACTTGTTATCGTACAAAACTGTCACTTTCAGTGACATCAGACAAGAGTGAAAACTCTCAAAGAGTGGAACATGCAACTCATCAATACGGTTCTTATATGGAGGAATTATTATTTAGGCTATCACTCGTGAAACAAGTAGCCTATGATTGTCTGCCAAGGTAATAGAAATTGCATGAGTTCTTTGGTGACTGTACAGTCCAATCCGAGAACCACAGACTCTTCCACAATATTGGCACACAAGATCTTGAGCAGCCAATGGATCTTGGGGGTTGATCATTCTGCGATTCATGCGTTCTTTTCTGTCATTTCGTTTTTTAGCCTGAAGCTTTCTCCTCTCTTGTTCGAAGGGCAAGTCGCCTTGATGGACGTTGCGGTGCCATTTTGATCGGTTGGAAGCGACAGTCTGCCAGTTTCTTGTATCAATTTGACATTTCTTCATGTTGGTCTTCAGAACATCTTTATAGCGTTCGTTTTTGCTGCCCACCCTGCTTTCTCTGACCGACATCCAGCTGGAAATATACGATTTGTGTTGTTTCTAAACTGTGTCATTGGAGTCTACAATTTCACCGCCATTCATCGCAACTCCAACACAGAGCTCGTGACCACGATGTCTCAAGCCTCTAAAGGTAGGTTAATTAATATCAAGAACATTGAGTACTGTGGATTGTTTTCCCCTTGAGAAATCTAACTTTATCAATCGTGAATCGAACCGGCAATTTGGGGTTCATTATATGGACATTCAACCGCTGACTCCTTCGGTAAAACTACTGTCACTTCCTATTTTCATGCATTTATCTCTGATTTATCGCAGAGGCTATCTGGTGAATAATTTAATATTCATGTCTCTAGAAAATGGAGTAATTTCATTTGAATGCGATGGTGCTTGACTGGGCCTCTTTCCCTCGATGAGCATGTTCGTGATTTTCTGTTTGATCCAACAAGTTTTTGAAGAAGTATGCAGATGTAAGCTCGTTGACGGTCTGTTAAGTGGTGGTACTTGGTCTTGTTATGCTGATTCCCGTCATTAAGTCAGCCTAATTGCTGCAAGAGGCCCCCTCTTGTGGCGATTTGTGGAATCCCGCACCGGAGCCTGATAGCATCTCGAGGCGGCGTGCCAGTGACAGCGGGGTTATGGAGCCGGAGCACGCCACCGTACTGCTGGTCATCAATATTAACACTACTCCCTTTTCGGGGTATCATTTCCTTTAGGAGGAATCAGGGGCGTATGCTGTTGTTGTTGTTTTAGCCTTCAGTCTTTTGACTGGTTTGATGCAGCACTCCATGCCTCCCTGTCCTGAGCTAATCGTTTCATCTCTACATAGCTAGGACTTGCTGCTTAGCTCAGCGGTAACGTTCTCGCTTGCTGGGACCTAGGTTGCAGGTTCGTATCCTGGCGCAGTCAGCTGGCATTTGAGGGTGCACAAATGCGAGGGAGCCTTCAGGGCAAAATTCCGGCACCCCGGCGTCTCTAAAAGCCACAATATTTAAAAGGGACGTAAAACCAATAACATTAATTATTATTATTATCTACATAGCTACCACACCATACGTCCGAGGCAATCTGTTTAACATATTCTAACCTTGGTCTCCCCCTACAGTTCTTGTCCTCGACCCTTCCTTTCATAACTAAGCTTGCTATTCCTGGGTGTCTTAGTATGTGTCCTACCAACCTATCTCTTCTCTTCATTAGCAGTCGCCAGAAACATCTCTCATTTCCCACTAGTCTTAATACCTCTTCGTTTGTCACCCTATCTACCCATCTGATCTTCATCATTCTCCTGTATCACCACATTTCAAACACTTCAATTCTCCTCTCTTCTGCTGCATCAACAGTCCAGGTTTCACATCCATAGAGTGCCACGCTCCAGACAAAGGCCTTCAAAAATGACTTCGTAATACCTAAATCTATATTCGATGTCAACAAATTCCTTTTCTGTAGAAATGCTTTCCTTTCATGAGCAATTTTTTTCGGGGGGGGGGGAAGGGGGCGGGGGGCTATCCTGGAAAACTGTGAGTATTCTCAGGGGATTGTCACCGCAAAATACCCAGAAATATCAATTAATATCTTAAAGCATAATAACTTTGTGTAATTATTTTAGATAAGATTCAAAGTTTATAGCCTACAATTACTGGCAATAAAAAAAAGCTGTAAAATACAGGTACAACACAACACACAAATAAAATTCTATACATAATGAATGTTCTATTATGATCTATGGAGTATGAATGGCAAATATCGAAGTATTTGTCAATTTACTAAGCAGAAAGGTAACCAGTTTTTTTTTTTTTTTTTACAAGTTGATAATGTATTTCTCAAAAGTACCATACCGTGGAATTCACAGTTTTGCCCCATAAGGCTGAGTGTACCCCGTTCCAGCGCTCAGATTAAAATTAGATTTCTTGGCAGAGCCGGGAATCAAATTCGGACCTCTGAGGTGGCAGCCTGGAATGCTAGCCACTACACCTCGAGTTAGTCTAATTTCAATCTTAATATTGTTTATAACTTAGCCAATATGTTGAGATTATGGTACAACCACATTTACATTTATTTTATATTCTTACCAAAGCGACACTTTCTTAATTCTTATTGGCTTTTTTCGGGGGGCGGGGGCTGGAGCCCCCTCAGCACCCCCTTATATACGCCCCTGGGAGGAATGGTATAAACGCTTCCGAGGGAAGTCATACAGTACAGTCGAACCACGATATATCAACCTTCATTACTCGAATTATCGATAACTCTTAGTGATTATTATATCCCGTGTAAACTTCCACCGGCAACGTTAGCTGAGAGCACTTGTGCCTCGCTGGCATCTGGAGAGCGTCGGACTCGGCTCCAACCTCGGCCGTCCTGAAAATTATTTTCATGGTTTCCCATTTTCACCATCAGGCAAACGCTGTGACGGCTCCTTTCAACAGGTCTACGGCCGACTTCCTTTCAAAATCCCTTCCCTGTGCCTTTCTTAATTAGACCCAAGTTACCGGTCGCCTGGGTGATCGGCCTGTCACCATCCACAGTTCTATCTGCCGACAAAGTGTGTTGAGCTTCCAGACACTGTCCCTCGCAGAGTTTTTTTTTTTTTTTTTTTTTAGCGCATGGCTTTTATTGCCGGGAGTGTCCGAGGACATGTTCAGCTCGCCAGTTTTGTAGCTGCTTCGAGACGGGCACCCAATGGGTGAGCTACAAGTACCGTTGGGGAGGAAAGTGGGAATGTAAGGTCAAGGAGTTGGAAGGTAGCGGCTGTGGCCTATAGTTAGGGACCAACCCTGGCATTTGCCTGGAAGGAAGATGGGAAACCACAGAAGACCATCTTCAAGGTTGCCGGCGGGGGGATTCGAACCTCCTCGCCTCCCGGATGTGAGCGACTGCCAGCAGTCATGCCGTAACGACCTCGGCTAACTCACCCGGTTGATGAAACCGAGAAGCTGCAAGGATAAGCGATTAAATACAATTCTTCTTCTTCTCCTTCTTTCTTCGATTCGGCCAACTAGGCACCACGTCAGTTCAACTGTCTCTTCTTCCGAGCTCTAACTACCGCCCAGTGTTCCCGCATTCGTCTCCGATGTTGTTCTTTTCTCTCTTGGGACCACGTAGTTTTTCCTGAAGTGGAACACGCTCCTGGATATCTTTAGGGGAAATTTCCATTTCACGTAGATCTTTCTCAACTTCCGTAAACCATGCCCCTTTGGTTTTCTTATCTTGAAAGTAGGTCAATATCCGTTTTGATATCCTGCCTGGGCTCATTCGTGTCACGTGGCTATAAAAGGAAATCCTTCTTTTTTGAATCGTGTCACTGATCTTCTCCACGTGCTTGCACAATTCGTGGTTGTGACGCCTTCTGTACTCGCTGTTTTCTTTAATGGGACCAAGGATTTTCCTCAAAATCTTCCTTTGTTTAGCCTCTAGTTTTTCCATTAGACCTTTGTTGTTCATTATTAGAGTCTCAGCCGCAGACAGAGCCTCTGGTCGAATAACAGTGCAGTAATGTCTAATTTTGGCGTTGAAGGATATCGATCTCTTATTGTAGAAATATTATTATTATTATTAGTAGTAGTAGTAGTAGTAGTAGTAGTAGTAGTATTGTTAACCGACAGCGGTAGCTACGCTCGCTAAAGCGCAGCGATAAGCCATGGGGCACTCTCTACGGTCTCAGTAGCCGAGGGTTCGAGTCCCACTGTCGGCCGTCTTAGAAATGGTTTTGCGTGGTTTCCCATTTTCAACTCCAGGAAAATGCTGGGACGGTACGTTGTGACAGGCCACAGCCATTTCTTTCCACATCCCTGCCCAGTCCCATTCATTTTCATTATTTTCATCTCCCATTAAC
Organism: Meconema thalassinum; assembly: GCA_946902985.2. NCBI lineage: Eukaryota > Metazoa > Arthropoda > Insecta > Orthoptera > Tettigoniidae > Meconema > Meconema thalassinum. Next base: position 614,546,133 of record OX336388.2, read on the forward strand.
TCCTCTCATGGGGTTGGCGTTAGGAAGGGCATCCCGCCGTAGAAACCATCCGTCACACAGAATTTCATTGCATCCCATCCCCGACCACTTTGGAAACGGGAAAACTCAGGGGTGGACATACACATTATTATTATAATTATTAATCTTTTCGATCTAGACACTAGGGACCACGGAGTAACAACTACGGTATCTTGAATCATCTTTTCCCTCCATTGGCGTTGATCTTCTGCCAATACTTCTTCATTCGGTGGCTCATATCCTTCCTTCTCTCCTCTGAGAAGACCACATTTGAAGATCCCTTTTCTCCTTCTCCTCGGAGATCTGAAACTAATTGCAGATAGTGTTTCCTGCCTTGAACATCTTCCTAACTGATGCCCATTCTCTCCATACCAGTATGTATACCCAGTCTATTACCCTTTAAACTAGGCAAGGAGTTTACGTAATAGCTGCACATATAAATACAAATGCATCGCCAGCCGACTCCTTGGGAGCCAAAGACCCTGAAGGTGTCAATGATTTTTTCAGCATGCTGATAAAGCTCCCGAGACTTCAGTTTCATCCAGATTCCTCCTGAGCAGACTGGAACAAAGAATTTCCTCAGTATTTTCCGTTCTTGTTTCTCTACGTCTTTAATGAGAGATCTGCTTCCAACGATCAAGGTTCCCGAGGCATATAATGCTTCAGGTCTGACTAGTGTGATGTAATGTCGTAATTTTGCGATCTTGCATATTGTTATTTTTGTTGTTTCTGTTCCAGGCCATTCTATAGACCTTCTGTAAATTTCAAATTCTCTCCTTGTTTGCCTCACGCTTCAACCCTGAATGCTGAATTTCTTCTCGTAAGTACTTGAAGTTATTTACTTCATGAAGTTTTCAGAATTTAGTCTTAATTATTATTATTATTATTATTATTATTATTATTATTACTTTTTTAGCGTATAGCGTTTCGTGCCAGGAGTGTCCAAGGACAGGTTCGGCTCACCAGAGTTTTTGCAGCTGCTTCTGTGCGGACACCCATTGCGTGAGCTACAAGTACCGTCGCGTGTGGAGTGTTGTCTGGGGTGGAAAGTGTTAATGTAAGGACGAGGAATTGGAAGGTAGTGGCTGTGGCCTATAGTTAGGGACCAACCCCGGCATTTGCCTGGAAGGAAAATGGGAAACCACAGAAAACCATCTTAAGGTTGCCGGCGGGGGGATTCGAACCTCCTCGCCTCCCGGATGTGAGCGACTGCCTGCAGCCACACCGTAACGACCACGGCTAACTCACCCGGTATTATTATTAGTGATTTAAGCCCATTAAGGAGCGCTTATGACTTGTGCTTCTGCGATGCTTTCTTTGTTCTCCAATATCTCCTCAGTCCAGCCAATAACTTGTACTTCCTCTCCTGTGTGAGGGTGGTCAGGGTCTTAATCACTTTGGATGGTGGGGACCAATCTCGAAATTTGGAACGGTCAAGAATATCCCAGCGTCATTCAAGTCTTGTTTCACTCCATTAAGCCACAAGCTGCCAGTCTTGTAGCCATTAATTAAGTTGAAGATCTTCTTCGGGATTCTATCGTTCGCCATCCGGAAAAGGTGCTCGTAGAATTTCAGTCGACTCCGTCGAATGATAGTGGTGGCTGGTTCCAACTTACGGCATAGTTCGCTGTTGGTTTAAGTCGATAAGAGCCATCTGGGAGCAATCTTATTATTATTATTATTATTATCATCATCACTATTATCACATTCATTTCACCACATAAGCAGGACATATCAACATATCGTCGGCTTGTTTGCAAGACGCTATGGCTAATTCTCTTAAGGTGGCACGTTGAGAAACGAGCGAACAATGGAACAGGTCTCCAAGATGACGGCCTTCTGCATGGTGATATATGTAGACCAGAATGTATTCCCAATATTTCTAGATTGCGAGCCAATGATTTAGGGATGATGCCGGTAGAAGAAATGTTTATGGGCAGAACCACTACACTTTCCTGTCTCCACATTTGCCATATTTCCTCAGCCAAGGGCAGATATTTGGCGATCTTATCACAGCAGGGTTGTTGCAGATTATGGGAATTATTATTATTATTTCCCATCACATAGCATGCAATTTGGTCAGGAACATGGACAGACGACACTTATAGAAAATGGACACCTTATCCTATTCCGCTGTACAGTAAACTCGGTCTGAAGAATGTGATAGTGTCAGACGAGAGGTGACAGCAGCATCATTCCAGCTGCTAATGATGCCACCCAAAACACGTTATTAATTTCAGGGCAGTGCGTGACATCACTTTGTGCTACTCGAGTTGAAAACTGCTGCGGGCCATGGGATGTAGAAAACCTGTCTATCTGTCCGTCCTTTCTCGAGCGCGCACACACACACTGGCAAAAAACTGGGAAAATTATAATAATAATTGAGTAAAGTATGTTTCAGGGGTGGTATAAATGGCTATAAATTATAGCAGTTGTAGTGTTTGTTTTCCCCTGGCAGGTCATTATAGCGATCCTGCCAGACAGACCAGGCGCCCGCCGAGTCGAGCGAGACCTCTTCACTGTGGGACATTGTGCAGTACAGCATGCGTGACTTCACAATTACCATCGTCTTCACAATCTCCTCAACTGAGCTGGCTTTTTGTTACTGTACTTCATTCATTCAGACAATGTCAAGACTGACTCGTGGTGTGATGTTTAGCGTTATTGGATACCACCCCAGAGGTCCCGGGCTCCAAACTTCCTACGGCATTGCATCGGAATAGTAGTAGTAGTAGTAGTAGTAGGCCTATAGGTTGTTGTTGGATGTTCATGTAGCCCCGTGTACTTAGGTGGGTGTGGAATAGTAAAGAAAATAATGGAAAAGAAAAGCATTGTCAGATACGCGATATTGCAAGCACAATGACGATAATTGAGGCATCTGGTATCAAATCAAGACACACCACTTCAACAAAAATTTGCATGAAACACAAAAAACTGAATAAGTCCTTTGTTTACTGACATACACCCTCTGTCTGAAAAGTTCGGTGAATGGGCTATATTACGAACGGATTGTTGGCTTACCTGAAACAGCCATGGTGCCTTAGTTACTACCTCAAAGGCAAGCGTCAAAATATGGAGTATCGGGGTCCAGGGTCGCCGAAAAGCCCTGAAGGGCCAGAGGTTTTCGGACATTTCGGACATCCAACGTAATGTGACGACCCAACTGAAGGCTATTCCTCAGGAAGACTATGCCAGGACTTGTACAGCCGTTCTAAGAAGTCCATAATCATCCACGGGGATTACTTCGAAGGATAGTAACGGCTGTTTCAGGTAAGCCAACAATCCGTTCTTAATATAGACCCATTCTCCGAACTTTTCAGACCGAGGGTGTATAAATATGCCTCTATTTTGAAAGTTGTAAGTGATATAGATAAATATTTCCCAAAAGTTTCATAACTCATGCTGTTTTATTTTCCTATTAATAAGCGTTTTAATATTTGGCGTGTGTTATTTTGTTTTAAAACCTGCTGATGTATCCTGTTTTGCAACTCAGTAATCGGATGTATCATATTTTGAAAATAAAATAATAAGTCTTCACAAGTATATACTGTAGTCGATTCAACACATAATGTAAACACACCGACACTAACAGAACACGAAGCAATTGCATAAGCAGCACACAGAGAGCGCCTTATCAGCTGATGCGCTGATCGATGCGCAATATACCCTGCCAAATATGAAGCGCAGCTGGGCCTCTTTACTGCAGTAGCTAAAAGCTCAAGCAGCCTTAACCTCCCTCTGAAAGCTTCCAAAAAGATGGTACATTGGTTTTCACGGCCAGTGAATTAAAACTCAGCAATCGTTCTAGGTGAAAGCCGTGAAAGCCAATATACCATATTTTACAGATGTGATGTTCAATATAAATATCGTATCTTGATTTCCAAGTAATCTCTAACAAAAGATACAAAATTTATATTGAACCAACTGTACCCGACATGCGTTACATTTGTAAGTGTTGGCGTTGTAATTTTTTTAGTTGAAGTGCTTTTAGGTACACAATATTTTTTCATTATCCGTTAACTGCCTCTAAACAATTTTAAAATGGATTTACTAACTCAGAAACATTCGTGGGAGCGTGCACAACAAATCATCAAAGTTTCATCGCAATCGGATGAATGGTAGCCTGTATGAACGCATACTACCATGAAACGATTCGCGCGCTGTCACCCACTTGTTGAATCTACTCATGCGCCACCAATTACAAAATGGATTTACTAAGTCAAAAACCTTCGCAGGAATGTACACAACAACTCATCAAAGTTTCATCGCAATCGGATAAACGGTACATGAACGCATACGGAATTTTGTTGAAACGATTCGCGTGCCGTCACCCACTTGTTGAATCTACTCATGCACTGCCTATTGCAAAATGGATTTACTAAGTCAGAAACCTTCGCAGGAGTGTACACAACAACTCACCAATGTTTCATCGCAATCGGATGAATGGTACATGAACGCATACGGATTTTTAGCCTATTTTCAATTTTGAAAAAATAGGCTTATGAGATCACCTTTTGTCCGTGTGTGTGTGCGTGTGCGTGTGTGTGTGTGTGTGTGTGTGATTCGTGTGTGTGTGCCCCCCCCCCCCCCTAATAAAATCTAAACGGCAGGAGCGATTTCAATGAAACTCGGAAAGTTCATAGCACTATTCCCGGCGACCTCGACCGTGCCCTTCAAATTTTGTTACGACTCACCAATCCAACATGGCGGCTGTGCGAAACATTTCACCAGCATTCAATATCTCCGAAACGATTACCGATATTACCCTGACATTTTCTATGGTGATAGAAGGAACTACTATAAGTTCACTTATGTGACTTTTGAAAACCTGGTAACTACAAAACAAACATGGCGGCCAAGCGAATTTGCCACTTTTAAATAGACGTTTCTCGCGATTTGACCGACCAAACGCAATGAAACTTGGTACAGTATATGTTTATATACATTGTAATTCACCGACATCTAACTTCGTTCAATTGTTTACATAATCACAAGATGGCGGATGTGCGAAATATTTCACCGGCATTCTATATCTCTGAAACTATTAGCGGTATCTCCCTAAAATTTTGTATGAAGATAAAGGGCACTACTGGAAGTCAATCTATAAGATTTTCAAAAACCGGTTAACTACAAAACGAACATGGCGGCCAAGCGAATTTGAACACTTTAAATAGACCTTTCTCGCGATTTAATGTTCCAAGCGCACTGAAACCTGGTATAGGAAATATTTATACACATTGTAATCCACTGGTATCTAATTTAGTTCAATTGTTTACATAACCTCAAGATGGCGGCAGTGCGAATTTTAAAATTAAGATTTTATTTCTTGTGATGTAGTCATGCGATCGAAGTGAAAGTTTGAATAATGAACCTACGCAATAATTTTCCTTTAATGGTACATGACTTTATGGCCTATACATTTAACAATCCAACATGGCGGCCATCCGAAATATTTATAAAGATGGCGGCTGGCATAGGAAGCCTGTAGGAGTGCTCCGCTTTATCCCGCGCAAACCGCAGTTTTTAACCGCAATTTCCGGCCCGAAAGTGAGTGACCAAGTAACATAGTGTGTGAAGTACGTGCCTGAACATTTTCTACATCATTATGTCAATACAAAAGGTGAACAAACGTGTAAATGTTGTTGAGGCAACGATGGCAGACTTTGAAGCACGCCTTCAGTTGTTGAACAGTGCTGCCAACCCGGGTCAAGACTCCCTAGAGTCGCTTACTCGTGATTTTTGCGAGTTCCGAAGCACTGTTACCTCCGAACTCGCTGTGCTTAAAGAAGAACTGAGCAAGCTGGAGAGGAGACTTGACCACCACGAGGAGCTGCTGGACGAAGGAGAGCAATACAGCCGGAGAAACTGCCTTCTCATCCACGGGATCGCCGAGGACCCTGAGGAAGATGTGTACGAGAAGGTGAGGGACACAATCAAGACGAAGTTGAACGTGGACCTCCCTATGGAGAGCCTGGATAGATGTCACAGGATTGGGCGGCCGCAGCGAACAGCAGCTGAAGTGGTAGCCACTGGGAAACGCCCTATTATTGTAAAATTCCTCCGCTACCACGAGCGAGATCGCATCTGGAAGTCCAAGCGCCTCCTAAAGGGAACCAAGATTCTTATTACTGAATCCCTCACAAAAACCCGGAAAACTATCCTAAATGCAGCGAGAGACCACTTCGGACCCACCCGAGTCTGGACCCAGGACGGCCGCGTTTTAATACACCTCCCTGATGGAACTAAGAAGACCGTCACCACATTTAGGGAGCTGGAAAACGTTGAGCTAATGCGGGATATTAGAGTGAAGTGAAATGAACATGTGCGTAATGTTTATATTAGACAAGTTTAGTAATAAGTGTGTGTGTGTATGTGTGTGTGCGTTGGTTGCGGTCGGCAGTGTACAGCGGGAGGTCCAGGTAGGTTTCTTCTATTTTAAGATATATCTCCCGTTACCCAGCTGAGCTATTGTATGAATGAGCTAACTGACCTTGGCCAGCCTAGCCCACACCAACCCCCTCCCTCCCCTTACACCACTGGCTTTCTTCTAAAACAGGCACTTTCCTCATCCAAACATTCATTACAATGTTGCCATATTAATGCTCTGTCGCTGGTTGCGCATCACGACGAAATACAGGCAATAATAAACGAAAACAATATCCACATCCTCTGCATAAGTGAAAGTTGGTTAAAACCTGACATCCTGTCTAGCATGGTGGAACTAAATCGGTACTCGCTGGAACGTCATGACAGAAATGATGGGAGGCGAGCAGGCGGGGTTGCCATGTACTGTAGAAGCGACTTAAAAAGACGGGTAATATGTGTATCAACACTTAGCACACAACCAGGACCGGAATTCATGTTTGTTGAAGTAATTGTTGGCCAACAAAAGACTCTGGTAGCTGTTGTATATAAGCCGCCAAGAATAACAAACATGAGTGAATTTGAAAACCGCTTGCTCGACTTACTTCCAAGCTACGAACACGTAATAGCCGTGGGTGACTACAATACCAATTTACTGACACAGACGTATGAGACCAAACAATTAAAAAACCTGTTCGCTTCCTGCGACATGACTATTCTTCCCCTAGAACCTACAAACCACATTTACTCTGATAAATACGAATCACATACATTGATTGACCATCTTGTGACAAGCAATCTCGACAGAGTTGAAACTTTCGGGCAAATACCCGTACCATCTATCTCCACCCATGACCTAATTTACCTATCGTACTCCCTACGTGTGCCTAAGTACACACCTAAATATATTATCACTAGAAACATGAAAAATATTAATATGGATGACTTAAAACATGACGCATACAACCTTCCCTGGAATGACATATTACTCTTAGATAACATTGACGCAAAAGTAAACAAGTTAAATTCTCTTATTATTAGTCTGTATGACAAACATGCCCCTAAACATTCGATCAAAGTTACTCGCCCAGCATGCCCATGGTTAAATGATAACATTAAAAGTATGATGGCACAGCGTGATGCACTATTCCGGCGTTTTAAACGTACCCGTGACGAAACTGATTTTGAAAATTATCGTGTACTCAGAAATCGTATTAAGCAGCTCGTAAGAAACGCCAAATTCTCCTACATACAAAACGTGACAAAGAAGATGAATACAAGGAATGCCTGGAATAATATGCGTTCTCTAGGTATAGGCAAACAGCAGCAACAGACACATGTACCAGACATACCGCTTGATGAGTTAAATGAATATTTCACTGAAGAGAGAGTACCAACTAATTCAACACCCCATGATTCTTTTCACCCACTACCTGACCACCCGCTCTTTACTTTCCATCCGGTTACGGCAGACAAAGTAAAAAAGGTACTATATTCCATAAAATCAAAAGCGAGAGGAGTTGATGATATTCCCATATCCTTCATACATAATATCATCGGTGCCGTTCTACCAATTATTACTCACATATTCAACCATAGTCTTACAACTAACACCTTTCCCTCCCTATGGAAACAAGCCAATGTCATCCCTATTCCTAAGAAAACCGAACCTTTATCTCCATCTGACTATCGGCCAATATCCATTCTACCTGCACTTTCAAAATCCCTCGAGCGTCTGGTTCATGAGCAAGTACTTGAATATTTGAATAGCCGTTCTCTTTTAGACCCTCTGCAATCAGGTTTCAAGAAGGGACATAGCACCGCAACAGCATTACTCAAAGTGACTGACGACATTAGACACGCAATGGACCAAAAACTGGTGACAATCCTCACCCTTCTCGACTTCAGCAGTGCTTTTGACACCATAAATACTCAGACACTATTGAAAAAGATGGAATTTTATTACTTCGACCAGCAGACAATTAACTTTTTCGCATCATACCTGAATAATCGCCAGCAACGTGTTGTAACCCAGGATAAAACTTCTCAGTGGCTAAGCAGAAAGTCAGGCGCCCCACAGGGTAGTGTATTAGGGCCCTTGCTTTTTGTACTATATATCAATGACATCTCATCTAATTTGAAAAATTGCAAATATCACCTATATGCAGATGATTTGCAAATATACTCCCACTGCAAGACAAATGACATTCCATTGACAATTGAAACTATCAACGCTGACCTTCAACGACTTGGAAAATATTCTCAGGAAAATTCCCTTCTTCTGAATCCATCCAAAACACAAGTTATCATAATTGGCTCTCAAAAACTATTGACGTCACTCCGAGATCAAATTATTCCCCCAATTGTACTGAACAACAATGAAATTCCATACTGTCCTACAGTGAAAAATCTAGGTGTGATAATAAATCAGACTCTTAACTGGTCTGAACATGTACAGAATGTATGCAAGAAGATTTTCGCAACGCTCCACTCCCTCAAAAGAAAAAAAGATATTTTACCATTCAAAGTAAGAATCCTACTCATACAGACACTAATACTTCCTATTCTTGACTACTGTGACGTTATTCTTGTAGACGCAACCAAAACATTAACTTTGAAACTTCAACGAGCTCTGAACTCTTGCATACGATTTATCTACGATCTGACCTATGATAAACATATCACTCCCTATTATTGCGCTCTTTCCTGGCTGAAACCTGAACTACGTCGATCATATCACATTCTTGTCCAGATTTTCCGATTATTGTCTGACGATAGACCACTATACTTATCAAATAAATTCAAGTACTTGTCTTCTTTCCATGGTAATAATACACGCTCTGGTTCTTCCCTCTCCATTCCTATTCATCGCTCCTCTATATACAATAACTCTTTTCATGTGGTGGGGTCTAGGCTGTGGAATACCCTTCCAGCCAGTGTCAGGGGTACCACCTCACTATCTAAATGTTCAGCTGGGGCAGCCTGCTGAACATTGCTGACCGACAACAAGTATGACTGGATGAGTGAATGAGAGTGTGCAAGTCATGATCAATGTCAATTATTATAGTTTAATTTTGTCGCCATGATATGTTTATTGTATTGTATTAATGTGGTTAAGTGTAAGAGAGGGCCAAGAGCCCTAACTGCGCCACCAATAAAGGCAATAATAATAATAATAATAATATCTACGAATCTATTTTAGCAATCAAACTGCATATTTTAATGTTCATAGGGGCTATGAACTTAAGTTCACCTATAGGACTTTAAATAACCTGGTGATCACAAATCCAACATGGCGGTGACGCGAATTATAAATATTCACATGGACGTTCCTCGCAATTTAACCATCCGCGTGCAGTGAAACTTGGTACAGTAAATCTTTATCCTAATGTTAATCCACTGGCATCTAATTTATTTCAATTGTTTCCATAACCTCAAGATGGCGGCTGTGAAAAATTTTTAAATCTCCTTGTTTTTTCTTGTGTCCTAATTATGCGATTGAAGTTTGAATACTACACGTTCACAATAATCTGCATGTAACAGTACATAACTCTAGGACCTACATATATGAAATCCAACATGGCGACCATCCGAAATATTTAGTCGGTTCTCAATATCTACGAATCTATTACAGCAATCAAACTGAAATTGTGTATGTTGATAGTGGCAATTAACATAAGTAGGATATATGAAAATAGGCTGTATAGTTCTTCACGGAACTACTTGTTCCTTTCTTTGTTTTGACTCTTATTTTACATGTACATCGTTCATCTGAATTCACAAGTGCCATTACCTTTGTCCTATCGCACACCTATTTTAGCCTATATTCATTTATGAAAAAACAGGCTTATGAGATCACCTTTTGTCCGTGTGTCTGTCTGTGTGTGCGTGTGTGATTCGTGTGTGTGTCCCCATAATAAAATCTAAACGGCTGGAGCGATTTCAATGAAACTCGGTAAGTTCATAGCACTATTGCGGAAGACCCCGACCGTGCCCATAAAATTTTGTTACGTCTCACCAATCCAACAGGGCGGCTGTGCGAAATATTTCACCAGGATTCAATATCTACGAAACTATTACCGATATCACCCTGGAATATTTTACAGTGATAAAGGGAACTACTAGAAGTTCACCTGTGTGACATTTGAAAACCTGGTAACTACAAGACCAACATGGCGGCCAAGCGAAGTTGCGACTTTTAAATAGACGTTTCACGCGATTTAACCAAGCAAACGCAATAAAACTTGGTACAGTATAGGCTATGCTTGGTTCTTAAGTTTAGGGGCTGCGACAACGCGGTCATGTAGCCCCATGGTACAGTATATGTTTATACACATTGATATTTACCGACATCTAACTTCGTTCAATTGTTTACATAACCTCAAGATGGCGGCTGTGCGAAATATTTCACCGGCATTCTATATCTCTGAAACTATTACCAATATCACCCTGAAATTTTGTACGGAGATAGAGGGCACTACTGCAAGTTCATCTATAAGACTTTCAAAAACCGGTCAACTACAAAATGAATATGGCGGCCAAGCGAACTTCAAATTTTTAAAGAGACCTTTCTCGCGATTTAATGATTCAAAAGCAATGAAACTTTGTACAGGAAATGTTTAATTACATTGTAATGCACTGGTACCGGTATCTAATTTAATTCAATTATTTACATAACCTCAAGATGGCGGTTGTGCGAATTTTAAAATTAAATTTTTATTTCTTGTGTCGTATTCATGCGATGGAAGTGAAAGTTTGAATAATGAACCAACGCAATAAGTTTCCTTTAATGGTACATGACTCTATGGCCTATACATATAACAATCCAACATGGCGACCATCCGAAATATTTAAATGGATCTCAATATCTACGAATCTATTACAGCAATCAAACTGAATTTATAATGTTCATGGGCGCTATAAACATAAGTTCACCTAAAGGACTTTAAATAACCTGGTGATCACAAATCCAACATGGTGGTGACGCGAACTATAAATATTCATATGGTCGTTTCTTGCAATTTAACCATCCGAGTGCAGTGACAATTGGTACAGTAACTCCTTATACAAATGTTAATCCACTGACATTTAACTATTTTCAATTGTTTCCATAACCACAAGATGGCAGCTGTGCGAAGTTTTAAAATCTCGTTTTTACTTCTTGTGTCCTAATTATGCGATTGAAGTTTGAATACCACACGTACACAATAATCTTCATGTAACAGTACATAACTCTAAGACCTACATATATAAAAATCCAACATGGCGACCATCCGAAATATTTAGTCGGTTCTCAATATCTACGAATCTATTACAGCAATCAAACTGAAATTTTTGTATGTTGATAGTGGCAATTAACATAAGTAGGATATATGAAAATAGGCTGTATAGTTCTTCACGGAACTACTTGTTTTTGAACCGATTCGCGTGCCGTCACACATTTGTAAAATCTACTCGTGGGCTACCTATTGTATAATGGATTTACTAAGTCATATATCTTCGCAGGAGTGTACACAATAATTCACCAAAGTTTCATCGCAATCGGGTGAATGGTATGTGAACGCATAAGTTGTTTTTCTTGAAACGATACGTGCGCCGTCACTCATTTGTTGGAGCTAATCGTGCGCTACCTATTGTAAAATGGATTTAGTAAGTCATAAATCTTCCCTGGAGTGTACATAACAACTCACCAAAGTTTCATCGCAATCGGATGGATGGTATACGGTATGAACGCATCAAGGACACACACACAACTGTCACTTAACATTCATTTTCTGGGTATACTGTAGAGACAACGATTCTATATTATTTGCTTTTTGGATTTGAGTACCTGAAAAATATTCGTAATTTAAATTGTAAAGACGTCCATTGCAAAATTATGTTAAGTTAGGCTATACTGTAATTCTGTTCATCGAACACCTAATGTAATGTTAAGCTAAGTAACCAAGCTGACGAAGGCCCCACAGAAGGGCCAAAAACATGTTTCAACCGTAAAGAAGAAAACATTTTAGGTATTAACAGGTGTTCAGAGCGAATTGCCTATCATGTTATTAGAAGTTTCAATTTACACCCACCACAACGTTTATGTAGACATTCTCATGCTGAGGTGTATTGTAAATGTCAGCTAGTCACATATGCAAATGGCTCAGGCAATTTAATTACCGAACTCTAAAATGGAATGTACACTACTTAACGCTAATTACATTTCTGGAATACCAAGGAGACTTAAGGTATGCATATTCAAGTACAGGTTAATAGCGATAACACTGTGTGGGACAAGTTAGGGGTGTACAACTAGCTGTTCTCGAGTCAAGAGTGGGCCTAAAAAGTGAATTAGCAGGTTGTACAAATCAAGGAGTATCAGCTCTGGAGTCGAATATGGTCTGTCTAATTGTTTATCATATCTATCTCCATGCCGGAGTGAGGTAACTCACGTTCATGAGATGGTTGTGGCGTTCCACTAATCGAAAAGCCGAGCTTTGGTGCTGAAATTGATCAACTTTCACACATATTGTGAAATCAGCCTTGTCAAAACTGTGAAACTAATGCTTAATAAGCTGATTCGGTGGCGTAGTTGGTAGCATGCTGAGCTTCTATGCCCACGGTCGCGGGTTCAAACCTGGCCAAAGTCGTCGTTTTTTTTAAATCCCTCAGTATGCCTTCCTTCGGAGAGGAAGTAAAGCCAGAGGTCCCATTTATGGCATGAAAAGGAACTTTCCACTATCTACACTTGTGTGAAGCAAAAATTTGTAGGTTAGAATCGATAACTCTCTATTAGTTCCAACGTTCGCCGCCAGGTGCTAACTGTGATGCCATCTAGTAGCAAAGTCCGCAAGCTAGGTGTCGTGGACGGGAGCATTTGGTAGCAAAAGCAGAAACTACTTGAAATTATTGTCTGCAGTCCTCATTTGAATTAAAAAAAGATAACACATCACAATTAACACTGGTTATCAGACAGATTCTACACACACCCAAAGTACACGGGGCTACATGACCGCATTATCGCCGCCACTACACTAAGGAACCAAACCAACCAACGATGTTTAATAAATATTTAAACGTACATGTTTCGGTATGTCATTGATACATCCTTCAGCGTAATTGAAAGATTAGTGAACCAAATTAAAGGACTTAGGCAGTTTCAAAAGGTAGATGTCTAATATTATATTTTATACATTTTCACCAATATTTCATAACATCAGTTTTAGCCTATTTTCTTTTATGAAATAATAGCCTTATGAGATCACTTTTGTCCGTGTGTGTGTCTTTCTATGTGTGTGTGTGTGCGTGCGTGTGCGTGTGTGTGTGTGTGTGTGACCCCCAAATTAAATCTAAACGGCTTGAGCGATTTCAATGACACTTGGTGAGGTCATAGTACCATTTTGGAGGACCCCGACTGTGCCCTTTAAATTTTATTACGTCTCACCAATCCAACATGGTCTCTGTGTGAAATATTACACCGGCATTCTATATATCCTAAACTATTATGATATCACCCTGAAATTTTGTACGTAGATAGAGAACACTACTAAAAGATTATATATGAGACTTTCAAAAAGCTGTTAATTGCAAAACGAACATGCCGGCCAAGCGAACTTGAAATATATAAATAGACTTTTCTCCCGATTTTACCATCCAAACGCAATGGAACTTGGTACAGCAAATTTTTATACACATTGTAAAGCACTGGCATCTAATTTTGTTCAATTGTTTACATAACCTCAAGATGGCAGCCGTGCGAAATATTTTATCGGCATTCTGCTTTATATATCCGAAATTATTACTGATATGTCCCTGAAATTTTATACGGTGATGAAAGGCACTACTAAACGTTCACCTATGTGACTTCCAAAAATCTGTGAACTACAAAACGAACATGGTGGCCAAGCAAAATTGAAACATGTATATAGACTTCTTTCGCGATTTAACCATCCGAACGCAGTGAAACTTGGTAAGAAAATATTTATACACATTGTAATGTACTGATATATAATTTAGTTCAATTCCTTACATAACATCAAGATGGCGGCTGTGCGAAATTTAAAAATTACGTTTTTATATCTTGGGTGCTAATCATGCGATCGAAGTCAACGTTTGAATAATGAACCTACGCAATAATCATCATCTAATATTGCATAACTCAATGGCTTATATAGATGAAAATCCAACATGGCGACCATCAGAAATATTTAGATGGTTCTCAATATCTATTAATCTACCACAGCAATCAAACTGAAATATTGTATGTGTATAGAAGCTATGGACATGAGTTTACCTACGGGCCTTTCAATAACCTGGTGGCTTCGGTGGCGTAGTTGGTTGCATGCTGAACTGCTGTGCCCAAGTTAGCGGGTTCAAACCCGGCCGAAGTCGTCGTATTTTGTTAAGAGCGTTAAAAATTCTTCAGTATGACTTCCTTCGGAGGGAAATTGAACAGAAGTTCAATTGAACGGAAGTTGTAGCTCACCCTAAGGGTGTCCGCTGGAAGCAGCTACAGACTCAAGCGAGCCGAACATGTCCTCGGACGCTCCCGGCACTAAAAGCCATACGATACATACATTAAATTAAATAACCTGGTGATCACAAATGCAACATAGTGGCGACGCGAAATGTAATGATTTAAATAGACATTTCTCGCTATTTAACCATCCGAGCGCAGTGAAACTTGGTATGGTAAATGCTTATACAAATTGTAATACATTGATATCTAATTTATTTCAATTGTTTCCATAACCACAAGATGGCTGCTGTGCGAAATTTTAAAATCTTGCTTATATTTCTTGTATCCTAATCAAGCGATTGAAGTTCGAATAATACACTTACAGAATAACCTTCATTTAATAGTATATGACACTAAGACTTACATATATAAAAATCCAACATTGCGACTATCCGAAATATTTAGACGGTTCTCAATATATACGAATCTATCACAGCAATGAAACTGAAATTGTGTATGTTGATACAGGGAAGTAGGATATATGAAAATAGGCTATAATAGTTCTTCACCGAACTACTTGTTTACCATTAAATTATTTCTATTATATGACATTTAATCCAGTTGTTAAGCTTTT
This sequence comes from Meconema thalassinum, assembly GCA_946902985.2. Classification (NCBI taxonomy): domain Eukaryota; kingdom Metazoa; phylum Arthropoda; class Insecta; order Orthoptera; family Tettigoniidae; genus Meconema; species Meconema thalassinum. Next base: position 614,561,588 of record OX336388.2, read on the forward strand.
CATTTTATTTTAAATTCAACATTTTTTGTAAGGATATCCATTTCTATTTAGCATTGTTAACCTATTTTATTGAAGGCTATGTCCACATATAGGCTACGAGCGAATCCTGCAGTTCTAGCTCAAGATTTTTGATTTTCTTTTCTAGAAGATTCAATGCACGCACTTCTATATAGTGTTTGGTGATCCATACCTTATATATATATATATATATATATATATATATATATATATATATTTGTCTATATGATCCCTTTTGATGGTTATTTTCAGTAGATACTAGACGACAACAACGGCGAATAAATGGTATTCGATTTGGAACATGGAATGTAAGGAGTCTATACAAGGTAGGAGCTGCAACCAGTGTGGTCAAAGAAATATAAAAATACAAACTATATCTAGTTGCACTGCAAGAATTCCGGTGGGAGGATTCGGCCAGCATCGATATTGAGAATTCGACTACCCTATATGGAGCCTGTGGTCAAGGGCATAGGTTGGGTACTGGATTTTGTGTGAGCATGGTCTTGGCCACTAATGTATCAGAGTTTGTGTCTATCAACCCCAGAATCTCTGTGTTAACAGTGAACGTAAAGCATCACAAGGCGACTTTTGTGAACTGTCATGCTCCCACGGAAGAAAGTGAAAGGGAAGTAAAAGACGAGCTCTATGCGCAGCTAGAAGCAGTAGTGGATGCTATCCCGAGTGGACACTTGAGGATCCTTATCGGAGACATGAATGCTAAAATTGGGAAAGAACAAGTATTCCAAGGTACAGTAGGAAGCACAGCCTACAAGAGGTAAGCAATGATAATGGTGTAAGGTTCATTAGCTTTGCTGCGTCATCAACCTTGTTCATTTCCAGCACAAACTTCCAGCGTAGGAACATCCATAAGGGAACCTGGATGTCACCAGATGGGAGAATTATAAATCAGATAGACCTTGTCACTATTGATCTACAAACCAAGAGATGGGTGTCCGATGTTAAGACGGCTCGGGATGCAGAGTGTGGAAGTGACCACTTTCTGGTCAGAGGCCACTTACAAGTAAAGGAGGGATCAGGGCTAAGCTAAAGAAGGTTGAGAGATACCGTGTTGAAAAACTAAAAGATGAAGCCATAAAAACAGAATATCAGCTGCAACTTAACAACCGCTTTGAAGCACTCAGTGAACTGGACGTGAGCGAAGACCCTGAACAAATTTGGGAAAAGATTCAAAGCTCATTGACTGCTACAGCAAAGGAGACGATCAAGGGAGACACAGCAGGCAAGAAGATCTGGTTTGGAAAGGAATGTGCAGATGCTCTGGAACAGAGAAAGGAAGCCAAGAATAAGTGGCTGCAGGAGACAGATCTGGCGCCGGGTAAAGAATGATTTGAGGAGGTTCGAAGGGCTACCCAAGCAACTCTCAGAAGGGCAAAGAGGAAATATGTCAAGGACATCATCGTTGCGGCAGAAGCAGACTTCAGAGGAAACAATACCAGGGAAATGTTTCGAAAGGTGAAGTATTTTAGCAAAGGTTACCAGTCGAGACAGAAATTTGTCAAAGATTCTAGTGACAAAATTCTGACCAACGCCAAGAGATGGAAGGAGTACTTCGAACAGCTTTTCAATATTGTGAAGACCCTGAAATAGTATTTGAATTCCAGTCTCCAACCACAGTCGACTTGGTTTATCCGCCACCCACCTTGGATGAGATCAAAAGCCAGATCAAACGGCTCAAGAAGAATAAAAGTCCGGGTGAAGATGGAATACAGACCGAGATGATCCAGGAAGGAGGAGAGAAACTAGCAGAAAAACTGCACAGGCTGATACAAGCAATCTGGATCAAAGAAGAACTACCGTCAGAATGGAAAACAAATTGAAATGTGATAACTATCGAGGAATCGCCCTGCTTAACGTCTGCTACAAGATCTTGTCCAACTGCCTCATAGATAGAATTCAACCAGTGGCAGAATCATTGCTTGGTGAATACCAGGGAGACTTTCGGCTGGGGCGTTACACAGTAGATAATTTCTTCATTCTCCGACAGCTCACTGAAAAACTGGGTGAATTTGGCAAAGAACTCCACGTGTTATTCGTAGATTTCAAGAAGGCCTATGATTGCATACACCAAAAGAGCCTACTCAGTTGCCTAAGAGAGTTTGGAATGGCCGAGAAACTCATCAACTTGGTTGCGATCTGCATGAGCGAAACACGCGGTAAGATAAAAATGGGAAATCAAGTGACGGAGGATTTTGAATTTTGACGGGTCTCAGGCAAGGAGACTGTTTATCTCCTACACTGTTCAATTTTGCCTTGGAGAAGATCATACGTGAGACCTTTCGAGAGAATTTTGAAGGAATCCAAGTCGAAGGGAAGAACCTGGCATACCTTACCTACGCAGATTATATCAGTTTACTCTACAGCTCTCAGGAACAGTTGAGGCAAATGACCAGAGCACTCAAGGCTGCTGCCAACAAATTTGGGCTAATCGTGAATGGAACCAAGACGGAGTACCTCAATATGACTCGCAGGCAAGGCCACGTTTTTGGGCAACTACAGTCACTCCGGGTAGGGGAACAGTCCTACAAGAGGGTCCATGAATTTAAGTACCTAGGATCACTTTTCACGGAGAACTCATCATGTGAGGCAGAAATCAACGCCAGGATCCAAGCAGGAAACAGAATTCTCTACAGCTTAACACAGCTTCTTCGGTCCAGATGTCTCTCCAGACAGTTCAAAATTCGTCTGTATAAAACTCTGGTCCATCCCGTTGTACTATATGGATGTGAGACATGGAGTATCCGAAAACAAGACTTTCATAATCTACTCGTTTTGAGAGAAAAGTTCTTCTTAAGATCTTCGGACCGGTGAGGGATGTACACACGGGTGAATGGAGGATTAGACACAATCATGAAGTAGAAGACCTGTACCATGATGCCAACATAACTGAACCATCAAAACCAGAAGACTGCAGTGGGCTGGACATGTAGCCCGGATGGAAGACCACCTATGGCCACGGAAGCTACTGGATTTCATCCGCACAGGAAGAAGACCACCAGGGAGACCAAGAAAGCGGTGGAGTGATGGACTCCATGGAGATCTGCAACAGGCAGCGATACGTGTGGACAGTTGGCGGATGGCAGCTATGGATAGGAGACGATGGAGAAGGAAACTTGTAGCAGCGCATGGTCCACTGGGCCTGATCGCGTAGAAGAAGAGAGAAGAAGAATCTAGTTTAAGAATTAGATATCATTCAATTACGCTGAAGAAGTTATCAATGACATACTGAAACATGTACGTTTAAATAATTTCATAGTATTGACAAGGCGGATTTCACAATTGCATCAGTCAATAGTGATAAATCTGTTTCCATTTTTAATATGGTTAACGTTCACGCATTTTATATACAAATATTGCAAGCCTTGTTATTATTATTATTATTATTATTGATTAAATCTTTACAAATATACACAGTTTACAAAATTCAGAAAAACTGTACACATTTTATGAATTTCCTTACAAATCCTACGCATTGTTTTATCCAGTAAATTTACAATTATTAATTTATATTGTTACAATATGATAAGGACAGGTCGAAATAGGATATCAAATTCATACAGAGCAGGAAGAGCAAACACGCCACTAAAAGGTGCAACCTTGTGTGTGGCAGGTACATCATTGATTACTATTTCTTAAAATTGTATAATGGCTTAGTCGAATATCACGTTCTATGTAAAGTCTTTCTGCACTAAAATATAATGAGAGAAGGAAAATTGAATTTGGGTGTGTTTAAACTTGTAGTTTCAACTATTTATATTTTCAATTTTTATTTTGTTTTCTCTGAGAAAATGTTTCATATGCATCTTCAGGATTGCATGATTTCCTTTAAATTGGGAGAATGTTATATAATTTTGGTAATAAATACAGAAAGTTAGGTTTAGCTATACTTAACATAGGTTGATATAAAATAGAGTGATTCTCTCTAATACTTCTGGTCTCATACCCGTGACATACAACTTGTAGGTATTTCTATCTTAAAAAATCTCTCTATATATAACAAGATGTTCAGTAAAGAACATATAGCCTAGTTTCTCCTAAATGCATGGGTATTGTTATAACTCTTTGTCCTTATCAAGGAGTATAATTGAACGTTGGTTGTAGTAGCTTGTTGAAATACTACGTGCTAGAGAGATATTAAACATGAATATGAGGTGCCCTTTGCTAGTGCTACATCTGTAAAAAATTTCATTCAATTCGGTTTCACCGTGTTTGAATTGATATGGGGAATGGATTTGCACACATACATGGCCGCTATTTGCAAACTATTGGGCTGATGACCTTGTTGTCAGTCATAAGATGCTTTCCACAAAAAGGAATATTGTTGCAAAATCTGGTAGAAATCAAATTATTAGGATGGTCGTAATTTGATTTAAGCTTTTAACATTTGGGTGGCCGTCATTCCGTTTCCGTCAAGATGGCGGCGTTATAAAACATGATACTGAGGTGCCCTTTGCTAGTGCTACCTCTGTACCAAATTTCGTTCAATTCGGTTTCACAGTGAATTGATAGGGGGAATCGATTTGCACACATACTTGGCCACTATCTGCAAACTAGTGGGCTGATGATCTTGCAGTTTGGTCAGAATATGCTTCCCACATAAAGATATGTTGTTGCAAAATTTGGTAGAGACTAGTTTATTAGGTTGGTCGTAATTACATTTTAGCTTTTAACATTTGGGTGGCCGCGATTACGTTTCCGTCAAGATGGCGGTGATGTAAAACATGACACTGAGGTGCCCTTAGCTAGTGCTACCTCTGTACCAAATTTCGTTCCATTGGGTTTCACCGTGTTCGAATTAATAGGGGGAAGCGATTTTCACACAAAGATGGCCGCCATCCGCAAAATATTAGGCTAATGACCGATTAGTTTGGTCAAAGGATGCTCCCTCCATTAAGGTATGTTGATGCAAAATTTGGTAGAGATCGGATGATTATGTTAATCGGAATTTGATTTAAGCTTTGAAAATTTGTGTGGCCGCCATTACGTTTCCGTCAAGACGGAGGCGATATAAAACATGACACTGAGGTGCCCTTTGTCAGTGCTACCTCTGTACCAAAATTTGTTCCATTCGGTTTCACCGTGTTCGAATTAATAGGGGGAATCGATTTTGACACAAAGATGGACGCCATCCGCAAACTATTAGGCTAATGACCTATTAGATTGGTCAAAGGATGCTCCCTCCATAAAGGTATGCAGTTGCAAAATTTGGTAGAGATCGGATTATCATATTAGTCGTAATTTGATTTAGGCTTTGAACATTTGTGTGGCCGCCATTACGTTTCTGTCAAGATGGTGGCGATATAAAACATTACACTGAGGTGCCCTTTGCTAGTGCTACCTCTGTACCAAATTTCGTTCCATTCGGTTTCACCGTGTTTGAATTAATAGGGGTAATCGATTTTGACACAAAGATGGCCGCCATCCACAAAGTATTAGGCTGATGACCTATTAGGATGGTCAAAGGATGCTTCCCCCATATAGGTATGTTGTTGCAAAATTTGGTAGAGATTGGATGATTAGGTTAGTCGTAATTTGATTTAAGCTTTGAACATTTGGGTGGCCGCCATTACGTTTCCGTCAAGATGGCGGCAATATAAAACATGACACTGAGGTGTCCTTTGATAGTGCTACCTTTGTACCAAATTTCGTTCAATTCGCGTTCACCGTGTTCGAATTGATAGGGGGGGGGGGGGGGGGGCAGACATTTACACTTTTTTTTCGCCCTGTGTTGATCTCATAAGTCTACTTCCATTTTTTGCAAAAATCGAAAGTAGGCTAAAAATGAAAGTTTGTCTGTTTTTTCTGAATTTCCACGGAAATTTGCGTTATTTGCGCGTTTCAGACTGTTTTGTGACGGTTGCACGCAAAAATATTTTTTTGTCTGTCTGTTTGTGGACAACTGCGAGTCCTTATAAGTTAACTTGAGAACGGCTGGGTGGATCAACGTGTAATTTGATACAGATATCCATCAGAAGCACCACACTAATCATTGATGTAACTCATCTCCGTACCTCTCATAAAAGAGGGCCTACCCCCTTAAAATACATGCTGAAATAGGCGTTGAAGGACGAGACAAAGCTTATTTTCAACCCCTCGATGTGAGGAACAAAATTCGGAGGGCCCCCGAAAACCACATTTTAAGGCCCTAAAACCAACAGTTTTTGAGATATTCCCAGAAAACTAATCTTCTTTATATATATAATTCTTCGACACGTGTGTATGTGACTGAACACCTCCTAAACGCCTGGGCCGATTTTGATGAAATTTTGTGTGAATGTTAGGGTGGGCCCATGTATGGTTTAGATTCACAATTTGACCAGATAGGTGGAATTTTAGAATTTTAGAACCACAATTTACACACAAATTTAGAACCACAATATACAGTCATAAACAGTCGTCATGGAAACCGCTAGCCTTAGTGAAAAGTGATCCTTTTGGACTGTGTGTCTCTGCACGTAGAGCCACCTGGTCGCAACCTGTGCAACTACCGCCATAACATACACTCCGCCCATGGCGGAAAGTTGTGTTTTATACCAAAGGTGGCAGTGATGTCGAATTCTGTTTGTCTCAGCACTTTAGAGCGTTTCAAAGTTCCGTATGCGTTCATATACCATTCATCCGATTGCGATGAAACTTGGGTGAGATGTTGAGTGCACTCCAGGGAAGGTGTTTGGCTTAGTAAATCCATTTTACAAAAGATAGCGCACGACTAGATTCAACAAATGAGCGAAGACGCGCGAAGCGTTTCAAAAAGGTCCCGTATGCGTTCAAATACCATTCGTCCGATAGCGATGAAACTTGGGTGAGATGTTGTGTACACTCCAGGGAAGGCTTCTGGCTTAGTAAATTCATTTTACTATAGGTAGCGCACGAGTAGATTCAACAAATGAGCGACGACGCGCGAAATGTTTCAACAAAATCCCGTATAAGTTTATATACATTTCATCGATTGCGATGAAACTTTGATGAATTGTTGTGTACACTTACGTGAAGGTTTCTAACATAGTAAATCCATTTCGCAGGAGGTTAAGCACGAATAGATTAAACAAATGAGCGCCGACGCACGAAGCGTTTTAACAAGGTCCCGTATGCGTTCAAATACCATTCGTCCGATAGCGATGAAACTTGAGTGATATGTTGTGTACTCCAGGGAAGGCTTCTGGCTTAGTAAATTAATTTTACAATAGGTAGCGCACGACTAGATTCAACAAATGAGTGACGACGCGCGAAGCGTTTCAACAAAATCCCGTATAAGTTTATATACCATTCATCGATTGAGATGAAACTTTGATGAGTTGTTGTGTACACTTACGTGAAGGTTTCTAACATAGTACATCCATTTCACAGGAGGTTGCGCACGAGTAGATTCAACAAATGAGCGGCGACGTGCGAAGCGTTTCAACAAGGTCCCGTATGCGTTCAAATACCATTCGTCCGATAGCGATGAAACTTGGGTGATATGTTGTGTACCCTCCAGGGGAGGCTTCTGGATTAGTAAATCCATTCTACAATAGGTAGCGCACGAGTATTTTCAACAAATGAGCGGCGAAGTGCGAAGCGTTTCAACAAGGTCCCCTATGCGTTCAAATACCATTCGTCCGATAGCGATGAAACTTGGGTGATATGTTGTGTACCCTCCAGGGGAGGCTTCTGGATTAGTAAATCCATTTTACAATAGGTAGCGCACGAGTAGATTCTACAAATGAGCGACGATGTGCGAACGTTTAAATTAAGTCCCGTATGCGTTCATATACCATTCATCCGATTGCAATGAAACTTGGGTGAGATGTTGTATACACTTACGTGAGGGTTTCTAACTTAGTAAATCCATTTCACAGGAGGTTGCGCACGAGTATATTCAACAAATGAGCGACGACGCGCGAAGAGTTTCAATAAGGTCCCGTATGCGTTCGAATACCATTCGTCCGATTACGATGAAACTTGGGTGAGATGTTGTGTACACCCTACGGAAGGTTTCTGGCTTAATAAATCCATTTTACAATTGGTAGCGCACGAGTAGATTCAACAAATGAGTGACGGCACGCGAATCATTTCAACAAAGTACCATATGCGTCCATATACCATTTATCCGATTGCGATAAAACTTTGGTGAATTGTTGTGTACACTTCAGTAAAGGTTTCTGGCGAAGTAAATTCATTTTACAATAGGTAGCGCACGAGTAGATTCAACAAATGTGCGATGGCGCGCGAATCGTTTCAACATAGTCCTGTATGCGTTCATATACCATTTATCCGATTACGATGAAACTTTGGTGAATTGTTGTGTACGCTCCAGGAAAGGTTTCTGGATTAGTAAATCCAGTTTTTAATAAGTAGAGCACGAGTAGATTCAACAAATGAGCGACGGCGCGTGAATCTTTTCCACAATGTCGCGTATGCGGTCATATACCATTCATCCGATTGCGATGAAACCTTGGTGAATGATTGAGTACACTCCAGAGAAGGTTTCAGGCTTAGTAAATCTATTTTACAATAGGTAGCGCATGTGTAGATTCAACAAATGAGTCACGGCACGCGAATCGTTGAAAAAAAATCCCGTATACGTTCATATGTCATTCATCCGATTCCGATGAAACTTTGTTGAGTTGTTGTGTATACTTACGTGAAGCTTTCTAACTTAGTAAATCAATTTCACAGTCGGTAGAGCACGAGTAGATTCAACAAATGAGTGACAGCGCACGAATCATTTAAACAAAATCCCGTATGCGTTTTATGCCATTTATCCAATTGCGATGAAACGTTGGAGAGTTGTTGTGCACGCTCCCACGAATGTTTCTAGATTAGTTAATTCATTTCACGATAGTTTAGAGGCAGTTAACAGAAATTGAAAAAAATATTGTGTATCCAAAAGCACTTCAAGAAACAAAGTTACAACACTTTCTTTGATTGGCAGGACAACGTCTGCCGGGTCAGCTAGTTTCATTTAATAATCTAATGAAAGAATGCAAGCTGGTAACCATGGCAACAACATCTCAGAGGACCATCTATTTCTGTAAGACGCAATGCAATTCCATTTATTACATTGCTGTGAAGTTTTCAAACGGCTATAAGGTTATCACGGAACCAAATTAAGCTGTAAAATTCATCAATACATATAATGAGCTTAAGGGGGTCAAGGGGTACACTAGAATTTTGTCACGCGATTTTCACATGCGGGTGTGGAACGGAAGGTCTTTCATATCCCTATCCCTATATTGTATTTGTTATATTATTATCATTATTATTATTACTATTATTATTATTATTGTTATTATTATTATTATTATTATTATTATTATTATTATTATTATTATATTTTGGCATACAACGACGAGACAAAGCTCATTATTAGCTCCTCGGTGGCAGAAACAAAACTCGAGGGTTCCCGAAAACTACATTTTAAGACTCTAAAACCAACAGTTTCTGAGATATTCCCAGAAAACTAATAATAAACTAATGAAGGAATGCAAGCCGGCAACCATGACAACAGGTTCTCAAGAGAAGACATCCAACGTTCCATCTATTTCTGTAAAAATCAATGCCACTCCACTTATTACATTTCTGTGAAAGTTTGCAAATGGCTATAAGGTTTTCACGGAACCAACTTAGACTGTAAAATTCATCAATGCGCATAAGGGGGTCAAGGGGTACCTTAGAATTTTTTCACGTGATTTACATATGTGATATGTCGTACAGAATTATATCTTCAAACAGCAACATTATTTTCAAAAAATACTCAATTCAAATAGTAATTTTTGCGGCTGTTAGGAATTTGGGCCATTGGAGGCTAAAGAAACCTGAATATCCATGCACCACAAGCCTTTATAGTTTGTTAAAGGTGTCTTCCTGTGGATGGGGACTTTACACAATGGTGAGGGTCAGTCTTCATGTGAGGTGTATTGCGTTTCGTCTACGAGGTTTTCAATTTTATTTTCACGTCAGGAAGTACACGTTAGGTGAATTTAGATTGAGCACATTCTAACTTTTTTTTTGACAAACGGGTTCTTCGTAAGGATGATTTTGTTTGAAATTGTGTGTTTGATATATTCATATTCGGACTTCTGGGTGATATGTTGTAGGTTGGTTGGTTCCTCAGTTTAGAAGCTGCAACAACGCGTTCACGTAGCCTCGTGTGTGTGGAATGTGTCTGCTAACCGGTGTTAATTGTGATGGCTGTATTAGTGTTTGTTATCTGTATTTCAGGTAAGGACTGCAGACGATCAATTTCCAGTAGTTCCTACTTTTGCTACCAAATGCTACCGTCATCGACACCTATTTGTGACTTGGCTACTAGATGCCACCGCAACCTTCAAACTTTGGAACTAATAGAGCGTTAATCAAGTCTAACCTACAAATTTAGCTTCACACAATTGTAGTTAGTGGAAGGTTCTATTACATGCCATAAATCTATGGCATGGGACCGCCGGCTTTACTTCCCCTCCGAAGTAAGGCATACTTAGGGATTTTCGGCCTTTCTGTGTATCTTTATGCACGCCTATAACTCGTGTTCGAATGTTTGGAGCATCGTTAAATTAGGTATCCACGAGAGTCAATACACCAATCATTTAAAAACTCTTCACCGCACTTTTCATAGAAGGATTGGTATAGGAAGAAACTTTTCAAAATACATGCTAAAATAGGCGAAATATAAACATTATCCTAGAACAGGCTCTTCCAATTTCCACGAGTTTGAGTATGCGTACACGCGAGTACTCAGCAGTGACGCTCGGAGCACGGTTGGGGAGGGACTGGGGGTGATAGCCAATACGTCACTGGGCGAAGGTCATAACACAAGTGCATGCGCTTCCTGCCAGTCTTGATGAATTCAACGCGCAGTGACGGCAGCCCCCACGGCAGAGGTGTATTGCATGTTGCAGGTTTACTCACGCAAGGCGGCGAGTAATCGACTGCTCACTGGCGAGCTGCTCGCCTGGAACAGCCTGTCCTAGAAGGACGACCAAAGCATATGTTGCGCATCTCAATGCGAGACACAAACTTCGGGAGTCTATAAAGAGTCTCCGTAAACCACATTTTAAGGCCCTTAAATTAACAGTGTGTGTGATATTCCCAGAATACTAATTTCGCTCTGATAAACATATGAAGGAGTAACAAGCCCCTAACCATTGCAACAGTAGCTCATAACGTCTGGTTATTAATACCGAAGACCGTTCGAAGAGCGGGTACTTCTGCTAGTGTATTTATATATTTAAAAACATACAATTTTTCAATGTTGAAGAACCTTGTCTCGGCATACAGTCTCATAGTCGGATATAATCTATCTTTCTTCAACATTATTCGTAATATGAGATTCTGAACTATCTGAATACTTTTTTAAATGGAAGACAGAGAAATAAAGAGAATGAGCCATGCAGGATTCCAACTGCTCTGTATGACAACGCACTCTGCCACCGAGTTAATTGAGGACACTTAATTCTTACTTGGCCGTGGTACATCTATGACGCTGGCCTGTGTCAGCCTGTCATACTGTATCAAGAGCATCAGATTACCTAGCTGGAAGTTGCAGGTTCGTATTCCACATGTGTCAGATAATTTAATTCTCTGGCTTGTACAATTTGTCCATTACATGACCCAATACCTTCATTTGTCATCATTCAATTCTATTCTTGGAAGCTGGTTGTATCTTTTCAATTTTCTCCAATTTAATTCCAGGGAAATATACGTGTGCAGGTTCGTAAGTAGCTATCACTACCCTCTGCCCAAATAGTTACAATTAGATGCACTCTTTCAGACATTACAACAGTACAGTATACACACCCACTCGCAAGTCGGCTACATGGCTACATGGGTTGACCAAACAGGATGTACTAAATCACTAAAGGTAACAGAAGATGACAAGAATGTAGATGAGAAGATTAATGAATGTATAAAATACTAGGTCAGTTTGGATTAAGATTATGTACTGCATTACCAAATTTGACAGCTAACTTCAACAGAACGATCCAACTAGTAGGAGTCTTCTGGTTTATTTCAAGGTTAGATAATTTTATATCCTCAACATTTTACATCTTTCACCAATATATTAACAACATCGTAGTAACATCATAACTGACAAGTATGTTTCTTCTGAAAATTTTAAGGTTAGATCACATCAATGTGATACAGACTGCCATGTCCATTAAGGTTGATTTGTAGTCATATTACGTCCGATAATATTAAACCAGACTGAAGGTGATCGTGATATACTGTAACTGGAAGATACATCATTAGGGCTCGGATTTTTAGGTAAATAAATATTTTTATGTAAATACATATTTTAAACATTTTGTATATAAATACATAAATTGCTGCTTTTCACTTATTAGAACATAAAAATACATATTATGTACATTTTTTATAATCAGTATGCTGGATCTTTCAGTTTATTATATTTTTGTTCTGTGTTACTTCAACGGGGAAGAACTGTGAGCTATCTAATCTTCATGCAGAGGGTATGTCAGCTTGCAGCTCTGTTTTCCTTATCTTGTCGCCCCATCCCACTCACTTTGGAAGTCGGGGATGCCTAAAGTAAAAGCAACTACAAGTTATCGTCTGCAGCAGTATGTTGCAGAATTTAAAGATAATTTTACTTCTTATGGGGGCGTTCTGTTCTGCCAACCATGTGGTAAAGCAATCAAGGCCGAACAGCGATCTCAAGTTACACAACACCTTGAGGGCAAGAAACATATTGCCGCAGTTTCGCGACTTCATAGAAGCGTTTCGCGATAATCGTCGGACATTTGTGATGGACAACCTGAAGATGTATCTCGTTCTGTATTGTAATGCTTCAGCAGTCAGTGAGACATAGAATAAATTGCATTCGTGAGTACTGCATATTGTTTATATTCACATTAATAAACTAAATTATAATTACATAGTTCTACTTTCTTTTGTCACATATTTCAGATATTTTTAATACTTAAAAAATCGATATTTTCCCGATTTTTAGCACCTAAAAATACGAGCCCTATACATCATATAGCAGCGACGTCCGATTCACTGTAATCGAATAATTCATATGTTTTTAACTTACTTTTGTGAGCTTTCTTTTTATTTAAAAATCTAATAGTGTTTTGTAAGGATATCCATTTTCTCTTTTATCTTTGTAAACTTAGTTTTAAGATTTGTTTAATTCAATATACGCTGACGAAGGTGTCATTGAACACCGAAACATGTACGTTTAAGCAGTGATTAAACCATATTCTTTAGTGTTTGACAAGGTGGTTTTGAATAAGATAGTATTAATTAGGAGGTAAAATACTATTTCCCCCTCCCGCTGATCCATGCAATTAATCGGGGAATGTTCGCCTCCACTCTCCTAGCCTATGAAAACAAAGAGAGGTGCTTGGCGCCGTACCAGAGAGCACTTTAGCGCTACATGATAATAGTCTATGTGTTGCCCGCGTAATGACGGTAGGTACATGTTATGGTGTTGCTATACTGCACCCATTATCCGTGGCAGCTCGAGTTAACTAGCAAAACCCGTAAAACGAGTATTTCTATGTATGATTTGCGGGTTTACATATTTCCTAGTGATGTTATGCTTTGAGTGCCTGTTGTTGGAAATGATGTCCTTAAGTATCGTGGTTAAATGTTCACCTGTGTATACTGAACGATCCACACTTTAAATACTTTTAAAAATAGGCTATGAATTCTCAGTCACCTACGTTGTTGTTGTTGTTTGAGTCTTCAGTATTTTGACTGATTTGATACATATCTATATGCTTCACTCTCCTGAGCTAATCGTTTCATCTCTACATAGCTACCACATCCTACATCCGAGACAATCTGTTTAACATATTCTAACCTTGGCATGTCAAAGAACCATTTGAATTCAGTAGGCCGTGTTCATAATGGCAAAATTAATCTCGGGAGTTTCCGCCAACACAAAGTTCCTCATTTCTCTACTAGAAAGCGCTATAGAGTTCAAGGAGCTTAGATATCTAACATCTAACCTCCTTGACTTTCATAGTGTTTCAAGGAACAACGAAATTTGACATGCAAGCTACCCATTGGGTGTCAAATAATAAAGCTTGCACCCGGCATTCGAGGCCATACGATATTATTATTACCTTGGTCAACCCCTACACTAAAATATCCTCTACCCTTCTGTCCATAACTATGTTTGCTATTCCTGTGTGTCTTAATTTGTATCCTACCAACCTATCTCTTCTCTTCATTAGCAATGGCCAGATACATCTCTCCTCGTCCACTCGTCTCAATACCTCTTCATTTGTTAGCCCTATCTACCCATCAGATTTTCAACATTCTCCTGTAACACCACATTTCAAAAACTTATATTCTCCGCTCTTCTGCTACACCATCATTGTCTCAGGAAGTGAATTGGTGGTGATGAAACTTTTCCCTACATTGTTTTGTACAAATATTGAAATTTATTAGTAACAAAATGGTTGAATTAGAATTATTGTATTGAGATATCTACTGAACAGTCAGAGACATTTATACCTAGTTCTAGCATATGCATCCCTTGAGTCCTGTGACCTATCCCATCAACATCACTGAGTTCATGTGATGGTAATAGAGTTTCTTAAGACTTGGTCTCTGAACGGAGGTTGACGATCCACACAGATAGCTGTGATCTTGAAATCGCTGCATGAAAGGCCTCTTCTGATGTGCAACAAGCCATCTTCAAATATCCTTCAGCCACAAGTTTCTTCGTCTTCCAATAGACCTTTTTCCACGAATTCTTCCATCAGTAATCAGTTGTAGTGCCTGGTATTTTTCGCCTCTCATAACATGTCTAAAGTATCTTGTTTTTCGTTGTTTTATTGTAAGCAGTAGTTCTCTTTGCTTTTCCATCCGACGGAGGATCTCGTTATTCGAAACTTTTACTATCCATGATATAGCCTACGTAGGATACGTCTGTACAGATACATTTCAAATGCTTCAATTCGTTTTTCAGTATTTGGGTCCAAGTCCAACTTCCACACCCGTAAAGGAGAACAGAGAAAACAGAGCAACGGATCATTCTGATTCTCAGTGGTGAGCTGAGGTCTGCTCGTATGAAGAATTCTTTCATGTCGATGAATTGTTTCTGTTACTATCATACTCTTATCATCGACTGAGTCCAGTGATGTAGGCAGGTGAGATCACAGGATACAAGGTAAGAATATGCTCGGTATTTCGAAAGAACGAACGTGAAGGATATGGCGGAAGTTTGGAACAGCTGAACATCGTTGTCGAGTTTGTAAATCAGCTGATTTGAAATGTATCGTACACTGGGCTACACTTCGGACATTGAGTCGGTACAATTATACGTAACATTAGGTTTTCATGTTTAAAGTGTAGCAAAAGTTGACATAAACGGCGCAAAGCTTAAAATTAATGCCTAATTGCTAGTAGAAAATCTGATTGCTACGAGAGTGTTAATATTTTACATAATGATATGTCATCAAATTATCACCGAGAACTTCACACTTTTCGGCAATATTTGCTCTCCTTAAATATGTTAATTATTCAAATTCAATAAAACCAAGAAAGTTATAGGTGATTTTCACATTCTAGTCCGTTTAATTAACTTTGTTTATTTAGAATATAGGATTCTTGGAAACAATAAGAGAGTTTACCCCACTTTCCGGACAGTAAATAACCAAACAATAAGATATTAACTGCAAGTGCTGTTAAGTATTTGAATTTTCTGGCAGGTAGGATTTCACAATTTTCATAAGAAAATATGCATTGTCCGTTGAGCCATGATATATTTAAACACAAATAGTGATATACATGTATCAAATACGTCTTGCAATGGCCTTCCCAGTGTGCACTAGACAGTGTCTTGGTGAGGTGTGCTTTAACCAACTGAAGAGCCCAATAGCACACCGGGGCGAAACACTGTAATCTTGTTGAGTTATGCCGGAACATTTAGCACTATTTGTGTTTAAATGGGTAGGAATTCTCTCGATAAACTAGAGCTAGGAATAAAAGCTGTCTTCAGGTTAACTTTTAAAAATAATGAACTAAAAATTCAAATATACTACAACAAATGGAAGTAAACTGCAATTAGATATTCTTAGGTACTCATATCATCAAGGTTTTATAAGGCAATTCAGAATTCATTCAGCATTAATATGAGAAATTCAGTGCATACAGGGATCACAGATTGAATATCCTTTATTAAGCTTCAATAGGTACGATATCATTAAAGTGTGATTCGGAAAAGTATTAAATATGTTACTATTTAGAAGCAAGGAAAAAAACAAGATGTTCTGGAAAGAACATAGCCTACTTTCTCCAAATTGTAGCCACCATTAAGTTTTGGTAGAGATGGCAGCAATATAAATCATGGCATTGAGGTGTCCATTGCTAGTGCTACCTCTGTACCAAATTTAGTTCAATCAATTCTATTTCGTCATGTTTGAATTGATAGGGTGGGGGCAGACATATACACTCACACACAGACAGACTAACAACGATTGGCCCATGTAGATCTCAAAAATCTACTTTCATCTTTTTCAACAACCGAAAGTAGGCTAATGGGTAAAAACCTAGGAATCTGGTCCCAAGTCATTATGCACCTCTACCAGGATAAGTACTAAGTTTTAGCGAAAAATTTAAAATGACAGCAAAGAAAACTTGCTTAATTTTTAGAAAGTTGGTAGCATTAATATGAGAAATTCAGTGCATACAGGGATCACAGATTGAATATCCTTTATTAAGCTTCAATAGGTACGATATCATTAAAGTAGAATATAGCATCATAAACTCCCAGCGAACGCTATAAGCTCAGTCGTAAGGGCCCACGTTTCTAATATTGGGATTTATATTAAATGGTGTAAAAATCTGATCCAAGCTTTGAGAGAGAAAGAAAATAGTCGACAGATTTATGAGATTTTTTTCTGTCTTTCGTCTTCTTAAAACGAAGAACGAACCTTTCCTTTTATTTTTTATCCACACATAAAGTTGAAGACTTTCGTTTTTCCATCAGCGAAGTTTGCCGTTTAGTTAGACTTATTTTTTCGAAGGGAAATTGCTTGCTGTTCTGCCAAGACCGTCTCGGTCTTACTCCTTACTCCCACCCCGAATTCACCCCCACACCCCTTTCTCTTCAAGCCCTTACACTCTTCAGCTGAGAAGATGTAAAGGATTTCGTCTCTCGGCTCCGAGCAGAAGCGGTGGGATATAATATGTTCGCTTTCATATTATGTCTCTGGTTCATCCCCTGCCAAGTTAACCGCTCCAATGAGCACAGAGACAATCAATTTTAATATCAGGCGACCTGTCTCTCCTACGCTTATGCCATTCCCAAAGTGCTGTAATAATATGGCTTCACAAATGGGAAATAATGACATTGCGAGGCCAATATTATTATTATTATTATTATTATTTTCACGTAAGCTCCGTTATTATATTAGTGGAGATGGTCTATCAGCAAGAGCGAACTTAACAATAAGGGAAATAACAGATTACATCAGTGATGGGTCGGTTTTTCCCATCTCGAATAGGCCTATAATTTATTACAAATAATCGGACTGTTTGCTCGTTCAAGTAAAGGTCAATGGTTTCATTTTTCAAGACAAATAATCTTTAGATTTCAACCTGTGAACTGATCTAGGCTACAACTCCAGAAAATAAAGAAAGAGATCTTAATTTACAAATTGAAAACCTTTGACTAATTACTTCAAGGGGCTTTTTTAAATAAAATAATTCGTATATAATATGTTAAATTCATTTATCTGAAGTCTTTCGTTGGGTATGGAAGTGGAATGTGGACGCCGGAGAGGTCTAGTGCAGATATTAGTGACGCCCGTAGGCGACCTGCTCGTTGTCGTGAGGATGAAGATTAAACGTCACAAACACCTATAGTGCGGGACAAAGCATTGCAAGCCTGAAGGTCACGCGTAGTCGGTGCGGTGTTGTCCTGTATGTTCTCGCATCCAGCACGCGACTGAATGTACGGTGCAATAGCATGGCAACACCACCGGGCGTGGGGTGGAAAGCGGAGCAAAGGGTCGGTTGACCTTCTGGCCTGCAATGCTGTGTCCCGCACTATAGTCATTGAGCCCGGGGAATCAACCATGTGAAGTTGAAAAGCCTACGACCCAGCCGGAAATCGAATACCAGGCCCTTCGGACCAAAGTCGAGCATGCTAACCACTTAGCCATAAAGTCGGACGATGTACAGGGTATATGCATAAGACCTCAGTAAGTTTATTTGCCGACCGCAATAGAAGTAGTCTTGCTACACGTAAAGCAGAGAAATTGCTGACTCGTCAGGTGATTAGGCAGCGTATAGTCTACTTTTCAGAAGCTCCTATTACAGTAGGCAGCCTGCCCAACTCACTAAGGTGATTAGTTTTCTCACTTTCCTCGTTAACGAGCGGCGACTCAAATGTAAAACAGAAGCACTCGCATACAATAACCATTGTTCGCGGCTGACCAATAGCTGATAGATCTTGACCTATAGCATGCTTCCTATATCTCTCCACGTCGAGTCCAAAGTCCGATCCTGGCAGCCAGCTTGCGTGTCAGGCAGGTGTCAGGTGTCCAGTATTGCACAGCTGCAAGTAGTTCTGTCCAGACTCGCTGCTTGCTCTCAGTAGCTACGGTGGAGAGTTGATAACACTGTGCCTCGAGCTGGGCAAGCCTTGGTTCCCCGGAGACATGTATTGTAAACATATCCACACAGCGAGCCGCTCGTTAACGAGGAAAATGCGAGAAATATATTTATGTTCGACCATGGCAAAATGTAAATATTATATGCCAGAAAATTGCAACATAATGAGGTTCATCTTAGTACAAGTTTTCATTATGATACTGTTTCTCCACCAATCGGAGCTCAAGATTGTCATTTCGATGCAGTATTTTGACGAATTGGGTAAGGATAGCTTCGCACATGCGCTCAACGCACTCAAAATCCAACATGTTGGACGTGAATTACATGAAGATGGTATATTGGCTTTCACGGCCTGTGAATTGAAACTCCGCAATTTCTCTCGGTTTGTGCCGTATCTTGTGTGGGGTTTCGCTCCCCAGACGTTAATCATCATCAGCTTGGGCCGGGTCGGAGCAAATATGACACCCTTTACTCTGTCTGTCCACCATCTTTCCTCAACCACTGAAGTCCACTCCAGGCTTCGTTCTCTCACACTGTCCTTCACCAAATCCATCCACCGTACTCCAGGTCTTCCCCGTCCTCTCTTTCCAGTCATCTGTCTCTCCATCACTTGTTTCGGCATTCTTTCATCATTCATCCTTTCCACATGTCCATTCCATCTCAATCTGTTCTGCTCCAGTTTATCATTCAGCTTCTGTACATCCACCTCCTTTCGAATGTCTTCATTTCCCAATCTCTCTCTCCTAGTCGTCTGTACCATACTCAGGAATTACATTTCAGCTGCCTGTATTATACTTTCATCTCTCCTCGTCATTGGCCAAGTTGCTGCTCCATATGTCTGTATTGGTAAGTAATAGGTCTTGTACATCACTTCTTTAATCTTCAGTGGTATGTCTTTATCTCAAATTAAACTCCAAACCTGATGATAGCAAACACTCCCACATTGTATTCTCTTGTTGATGTCCACAACCAATCTTGCATTTTCACTTCCTAAATATTTGAAGTGCTCTACTTCATCCAAATCTACATCTCCAATATTAACAATCCCTATTCCTTCTTTCATTTCCTCTTGTCATTACCATTGTCTTACTTTTCTCTACACTGGTTTTCATTCCCCATTTCTCAATATTTTCCTTCAGTACATCCAGCTGTTCTTGGACCACTTTCTCATTCTCCCCCCAAATCAGAACATCATCAGCAAATAGGATTATGTTCATTCTTGTACCTTTGTATGCTTCGTTTGTTGGCTTTAGTATATCATCCATCACCAGTTTAAAAAGCAATGGTGAGAGTACACTCCCTTGTTTTAAACCATGTTCAATCTCAAATTATCCTGTTTTATCTACTTGAGTCTTGACACAGCTGCAACAATTACTGTACATGAAATTAAACAAAATTAAGTCAAATTTGGCCAGAAGTTTTGGAAGGAAACGGTCGTGACCTCTGTGTCATCCCATCGCTTGTCTGGAGTTTAAAATGGGAATTGAAGTTATCGAATTATTTAATTCAGTATTGCCTAGTTTTATTGAAGAAAGCTTCCCAATCAGCCAACACAAATTCTGTGCCCAATTACATTAGGTGGGAAAACAAGTAATTCAATTCCCCCCATTTTTGTAAATAAAAGGTTGTTATTTTGTGATAAATATCTTATGTAATGATTTCCATGTTAGGGCATATAGATACATGTTTTCCCATCTAATGTAATTGGGCCAAAACGTTGTGTTGACCGATTGCAAAGCTTTCTTTAATGATATTGAGAAAACACTTACAGACATTTTAAAGTTGTTATACAGTAAAACAATAGTGGTTGGAGAAGCTGGAGATCCTAGAATGAAGAATACTTCGGAAAATCATGGGTCCAGTCCAGACTGAAACCGGCTGGAAACGAACAACAATGAAGTCTACAGAAATGTGGAGAAAATCTCAGAAACCATGGAAAGGTGTAGGTTGTCATATCTCGGACACTTGTACAGAATGGGAAAAAAAACACAGAAGACCAATTGTACTAGAAGAAGAAGTGAAGTTTGTCGTTTTACGTGACAGTTAATCTCGCGATCATGAGCAACGGGGCCTACTTTTTAAGTGGAATCCGAACCTCAGGACATGGCATTTCACTTGCAAAATCTCACATGCAATGACTGGGAATCGAATCCGTTCCGCCGTGGTGAGAAGCCATCAGCTTGATCACTGCGCCCTCACGCCCCGTAACAAGAAGACAACTACGACATGGATTAAGGAAGTTCGTCAAGGTTTAACATTCAGGATGTTCAGGAGTTAGATAGGGATGCATTTCGGACCATTATTCAAAATTTGGAAGGGCTCCAAGACGAAAGGACTCCGAAGACTGGAAGAACCTGGATGGATGAACAGTAGCAGCAGCACAGCGACCATATAAAGAAAATCTGGAGGAAGAGGAAGCTTAAGACGAAGAAGTTATGAAATTGTAGCACGATCCTCAATGGTCTATTTGCAAATAAAATTATTAATAATAATGGTATTGATTTTACCCCCATGTCATCTGTTGCGGAATTTACACACGTCGCGGTGTTATAATTCCACCCTGAAAAGGATCTTAAACATGTTACTATGTACTGACTCACTTTGCTGTCTCTGATGATTTTGATTCATTTAGAGCATTCGCGTCATCTTAGTCATACAGCCCCGTATACTTGAGTGTGTGTCGAATCTGTCTAATGGCTGCACTAGTATGTGTGTGCATTACAATAGAGGCTAGGATTTGGGAAGGAGGTGTCCGTGGCCTCAATTTAGGTACCATCCGCCATTCCTGGAGTAGAAGTGGGAAAGCACGGATAGCCATCTCTAGGATGCCTAAGGTTGGAATCGATCCCACCTCTTCTCACGAGGCTGATGTCTTGTAAGAGTGGCGAATCGCACCCGAACCTCCGCAGTGACAGTGAAGAATCCTAGCGACTACACCAGTCTCTTGCATTCAAGCATCTCCAAATGCCAACAGACTGTACAGGGATACGATCTCGCAAAATTGATCATTCCAAAAATTACCGATAGTGGTGCTCGAATCAACTCATCTCCCAAGTCGGAGATAGCCTGGTCCCACAATCTTAAGTTAATGCGCTCAGCTACACCAGTCGGTAAATATATCTACATAAGGTGCAGATGACCTTGTAGTTTCTCCCCTTAAAACAACAATAACTAACTAATATCTACCTAGTACATAGGCTGGTTTTTTAGTTTTGGCACCTTAGTTATAAGTGGATTAATAACTCACTTAGATGGTTCCATGTTTCACAGGCCCTCGATGTAGTCCTCACCGTTGCGTAAAACGTGTTCCCAGCGATGCGGAATTCGTTGTATCCCGTTGGCATTGCCCAATCTATTGATGGTACGAAGAGAGCGCTCTGCAGCCTGCTTAACGTCATTGTCATCTTCATCTTCGGGATGAGATCATAGTCGCAGGGACTGATGTCGGGTTAATATGGGGGGTGATAGAGGACCTCCCAGCCCCAGCGATCCAACAATGCGGACACAACGCCTGCTGTGTGTGCCCTAGCATTGTCATGCAGAACGATGGGCGGTGTAACCACGTGGTCGCGCCGTTTCCTTCTCAGAGCTCCTCGGAGATGGTTTGCAGAAACGAATAATAGTACGCCGCATTAACGGTTTGCCCTCGGGGAACAGTATGGCAGCGCTTCCGTACCAATGAAGATGTTAACCAGGCTGCCGAGCGCTCTCTTCGTACCATCAATAGATCGGGCAGTGCCAACGGGATCCAACGACTTCCGCATCGCTGGGAACACGTTGTACGCAACGGTGGGGACTACATCGAGGGCCTGTGAAACTTTGAATCATCTAAGTGAGTTATTAATCCAGATATAACTAAGGTGCCAAAAATTAAAAAAAACAACCCATGTATAATACTAAGCCCAGATTCTTGGATGTAACGGGTAATCTCGAGAACCACTGGATGGATTTTGATGCGGTTTTCACCATTCTGTAGAAGAATTTTCGAGGAAGGTCTCTGCAGAAAAACATTCGTTTATGACCAAAGGAAGCCGAGCAGAAATGATTTCAGTATATCAAGTCGAAGAGAAAACTGCCGTTCATGCGCCTTTTAGGTTTACGCTGGGAAAACCGTTAAAAATATCTATACTAGGAGTGTAAGAATTGTTCAGCATGGAAAGTTTTACAAAAAAGTCCGCGATAGCATATCTCTATCTTCAAAACAGTACATCGCCCACTATAAGTGCTTTTAGGATTTCATTTCTTCCAACAATCTCCATTGGTGGAAATTTATATTTAATTTACGAGCTAGCGAGTGAGCCTATCACCATAGCTTCGGCCAGCATCAAACTGTCAAGTCGTGTCGAGTTAAGACTTCAGAGAAGAGTATGTGTGTGTGGAGTTTCGTTGTTCACCTCGGCTTTTCTGAATTGCGTCTGGGACCCTGCGTCCGTTCACCTTTTAAACGTACGCTGCGTAAACTGTTAGAGATACCGGGCGAAACCGGAGCCGATTGCTAGTAAACAAATAAATGAATAAATAAATGAATAAATGAATCAATAAATCCAGGACTATGCAGGCTTCCTGCAAAGGGAAGCATATGGCGGTAATTGAAGATGTCTCACCTCCTCGCTCGGTGTGAGACCACGGCCGAGTAATGGGAACTGTCCCGGCTGCCGCCTGATCAATCTCTAGCCTTTGTGAAGCTCAGCGGACGGCGCGGAGAAGAAAATAATGATTGCATGTACTGCTGCCTGGAGGAAGACAGGCGACGTTCTTGAGAGCACATGTATAGTCGCGCGCGAAGGCAAGTGGCACGAAACATCCCTGATCTCTCATCGCATGTACAGTTGTGCGTGGAGTACAGTGGCACGAAACATCCCTGATCTCTCATCGCATGTTCAGTCGTGCATGGAGTGCAGTGGCACAATACATTCTTGATCTCTCATCGCATGTACACTCGTGCATGGAGTATAGTGGCACAAGACACTCTTGTTCTCACATCGCATGTTCAGTCGTGCATGGAGTACAGTGCACAACACATTCTTGTTCTCTCATCGCATGTACAGTCGTGCATGGAGTGCAGTGGCACGAAACATTCTTGATCTCTCATCGCATGTACAGTCGTGCATGGAGTACATTGGCACAACACATTCTTGATCTCTCATCGCATGTACAGTCGTGCATGGAGTACAGTGACACAATACATTCTTGATCTCTCATCGCATGTACAGTCGTGCATGGAGTACAGTGGCACAATACATTCTTGATCTCTCATCGCATGTACAGTCGTGCATGGAGTACAGTGGCACAATACATTCTTGATCTCTCATCGCATGTACAGTCGTGCATGGAGTGCAGTGGCACAACACATTCTTGATCTCTCATCGCATGTACAGTTGTGCATGGAGTACAGTGCACAACACATTCTTGTTCTCTCATCGCATGTACAGTCGTGCATGGAGTGCAGTGGCACGAAACATTCTTGATCTCTCATCGCAAGTACAGTCGTGCATGGAGTACATTGGCACAACACATTCTTGATCTCTCATCGCATGTACAGTCGTGCATGGAGTATAGTGGCACAAGACACTCTTGTTCTCACATCGCATGTACAGTCGTGCATGGAGTACAGTGACACAATACATTCTTGATCTCTCATCGCATGTACAGTCGTGCATGGAGTGCAGTAGCACGAAACATTCTTGATCTCTCATCGCATGTACAGTCGTGCATGGAGTACATTGGCACAACACATTCTTGATCTCTCATCGCATGTACAGTCGTGCATGGAGTATAGTGGCACAAGACACTCTTGTTTTCACATCGCATGTACAGTCGTGCATGGAGTACAGTGACACAATACATTCTTGATCTCTCATCGCATGTACAGTCGTGCATGGAGTACAGTGCACAACACATTCTTGTTCTCTCATCGCATGTACAGTCGTACATGGAGTGCAGTGGCACGAAACATTCTTGATCTCTCATCGCATGTACAGTCGTACATGGAGTGCAGTGGCACGAAACATTCTTGATCTCTCATCGCATGTACAGTCGTGCATGGAGTATAGTGGCACAAGACACTCTTGTTCTCTCAACGCATGTACAGTCGTGCATGGAGTACAGTGCACAACACATTCTTGTTCTCTCATCGCATGTACAGTCGTGCATGGAGTGCAGTGGCACGAAACATCCCTGATCTCTCATCGCATGTACAGTCGTGCATGGAGTATAGTGGCACAAAACATTCTTGATCTCTCATCGCATGTACAGTGATGCATGGAGTACAGTGGCAGGACACATTCTTGATCTCTCATCGCATGTACAGTCGTGCATGGAGTAAATGGTACAACACTTTCTTGATCTCTCATTGCATGTACAGTCGTGCATGGAGTATAGTGGCACAGTACATTCTTGTTCTCTCATCGCATGTACAGTCGTGCATGGAGTACAGTGACACAATACATTCTTGTTCTCTCATCGCATGTACAGTCGTGCATGGAGTATAGTGGTACAAAACATTCTTGATCTCTCATCGCATGTACAGTGATGCATGGAGTACAGTGGCAGAACACATTCTTGATCTCTCATCGCATGTACAGTCGTGCATGGAGTAAATGGTACAACACTTTCTTGATCTCTCATCGCATGTTCAGTCGTGCATGGAGTATAGTGGCACAGTACATTCTTGTTCTCTCATCGCATGTACAGTCGTGCATGGAGTACAGTGGCACAATACATTCTTGATCTCTCATCGCATTTACAGTCGTGCATGGAGTATAGTGGCACAATACATTCTTGTTCTCTCATCGCATGTACAGTCGTGCATGGAGTACAGTGGCACAACACATTCTTGATCTCTCATCGCAAGTACAGTCGTGCATGGAGTACAGTGGCACAATACATTCTTGATCTCTCATCGCATGTACAGTCGTGTATGGAGTATAGTGGCACAATACATTCTTGATCTCTCATCGCATGTACAGTCGTGCATGGAATACAGTTGCACAAAACATTCTTGTTCTCTAATTGCATGTACAGTTGTGCATGGAGTACAGTTGCACAATACATTCTTCACCTCCGGGTATATGCACAGTCGAACGTAGGGCAAAATGGCACGGATCATTCTTGATCTCTCGTTACATAAACGGCCACTAGTTAAATGTTGGAAAAAAATTTGGACCGTTATTTTCAGGTCATAATTAGACATTTTAGTATTGAATATATTATTAAGTAGCAAGCACCAATCTTAAGCAATCAGTCCTGCTTTAAGCTCAATAATGTAACCTCAGATCATACATGGAAAAGGTACTAATTATGCCCCATTTCCTATCTGACTTTTGTATTGGAGTGACATCTGTGATCTATCGTGGGCCCTTTTTCTTTGATATTTCTGTGCTTGAATTATGTTATAACGTAACAAAGGTATGCGTCACTTTGAAATCTTCATCAGTGTTCCTGGAACTAGCCATCTGTTTACTGTCGAAGGGATCGAGAACCAATATGATTTCTTCGAAGTTCTCAAGAAACGGCCGTTTGCATTAGTTCAGTTCGTGAATGGTTTCCACACCCTACACCTTGTTACAAGGTAAAGAAAAGTGATAACATTTTGAAGTGACCTTGCAACTCTCCGGAACTCAACTCTATGCAGACCATTTGGGAGCTAATGAAGAGGAAATTTTCCGCTGAGATTAAGACGAAAAATATCCAATTGGTTGAATGAATCATAGTAAAACTTGATGATGATTAGATTATAAGTAAGTGCTGCTGTTGTTGTTGTTGTTGTTGTTGTTGTTGTTGTTGTTGTTGTTTGAGTCTTCAGTATTTGAATGGTTTGATGCTGCTCTCTATGCCTCCCCGTCCTGAGCCAATCGAATCATCTCTACCTAGCTGCCACACCTCACATCCGAGGCAATCATTTTAACA
This sequence comes from Meconema thalassinum, assembly GCA_946902985.2. Taxonomy (NCBI): domain Eukaryota; kingdom Metazoa; phylum Arthropoda; class Insecta; order Orthoptera; family Tettigoniidae; genus Meconema; species Meconema thalassinum. The sequence continues at coordinate 614,588,102 of OX336388.2, forward strand.
TATTCTAATCTTAGTTTACCCCAATAGTTTTTGTACTCAATCCTTCCTTCCATAACTAAGTTTGCTTTCCCTGCACCCTACCAACCTATCTCTTCTCTTCATTAGCAGTCGCCAGAAGCATTTCTCCTCTCCCACTCGTCTTAGTACCTTTCAATCTGTCACTCCATCTACCCATCTGATTTTCATTATTCTCCTGTAACACCACATTTCAACTGCTTCTATTCTCCTCTTCTCTGCTGCACAGCAGTCCTTGTCTCGCTCCCATAAAGAGCCACGCTCCAGAGAAAGGCTTTCAAAAATAACTTCCAAATGTCTAAATCTATAATTGATGTAAAAAGATCTCTAGAAATACTTTCCTTGCCTAGAATGTATATCATCTTTGCTTCGTCCATCACTGGTAATTTTGCTTTCTGAATAGCAGAAGTCTCGTACTTCCTTGCATTTGACCTGCCAATTTGACGTCTATAGTGGATTATGATTTCTTTCGGCTGCATTCCAATATTTTTGTTTTACATTTATTGATTTTCATCATGAAATACTTGCTCATGACGGAGTCAATGCCATTTAAAAACTCGTCCAAATCCTCTGGTGATTTGGCTAATATGACAAAGTCATCAGAAAATCTTAGAGTTAAAATTACTTTACCTTGAATATTTACTCCTACTTTATAATTTTCTCAAATTTCCTTCCTTCCCCACTCATCCTAGCCTCAATTTATTGCAAACGGACAAGCTTAGCCATCACAATGATATAGGTTATCAGACAATTTCCACAAACACCCAAGTACATGAGGGTACATGGCTACCATGTAGCAGAGCATCTAATTTAATCAACAACAGCAACAACAACAACGAGACCTTGAATAGGGGGATGTTAACTTCATGAGAAGATGTCGGTTCGATCTCAATGTGGACAAAGCTGACATGGCTTTACCATGGATTCCACATCTATTCCATGCAAATGCCAGAATGCTACCTAACGCAACGTCACGGCCGATTCTTTACCAATCCTAGCCCAAAGTAGAAATACACATAGCAGTACAGCCATCACAATTACATAGGTTATCAATCAGGTTCCACACACCTAAGTATACGAGGCTAAATAACCAGGATGTTGCATGTGCTTACATTTTCTTAAAAATACCGGTATGTATGTTGATTCTTTAGCGACTTTGTGACATCGTGGTCATGCATCCCCATGTGCTTAGGTGTGTGTGTTGAAGATGCCTGATAACCTGTGTCACTGTGATGGCTGTTATAGTGTGTGTATTTGTAATCGAGGTAGGATTTGGGTAGGAAGCAGTCGTGTCCTTATATTAGGTACCATCCTGGCATTTTCCTGGAATAGAAGGGAGAAACCATGGATAATTCTTATGTTATGCCTCACAAGGTTGAGTGTAACCCGTTCCAGCCTTGAGCAAAGTTAAATTTCTTGCCAGAGCCGGGTATCGAATCTGGACCTCCACGGCGACAGCCAAGAATGCTAGTCACTACACAACGAGGCGGAAAAATACAAAACAAAACACAATAACAGTTAGTCTACTAGCCTACTACACGAGACCTGCTTATACTTCGTAATAATCGGCGGTCAAGCGCCTGACATTATAGGCAAACACATTTGCTAATGATGTTAATGGTTTTACGTCCCTTTTAACTACTGCGGCTGTTGAAGAAACCGGGGTGCCGTAATTTTGCCCTGAAGGGGATCTTTGACTTGCCATTAAATATACTGGCATGGCTCCCTCGCATTTGCGCACCCTAAAACGCCAATTGGCTGCAGCAGGATTCGATCCTGTGACGGTTTTACGTCCCTTTTAACTACTGCGGCTGTTGAAGAAACCGGGGTGCCGTAATTTTGCCCTGAAGGGGATCTTTGACTTGCCATTAAATCTACTGGCATGGCTCCCTCGCATTTGCGCACCCTAAAACGCCAATTGGCTGCAGCAGGATTCGATCCTGTGACCAGGGGAACAGCAAGTGAGAACGTTACCGCAGAGCTACACAGCCAGTCTCCAATTTACTGTCCCGTTGTGTAGAGCCATGTACTTAAACAATAGGTAATAACAGTTACTTGACTAAAACTTTAAGCTAATGGTGTGAGTATATTTTTGAAGGCAAACGAAAACTAATTCACGTTGTATATATTCAACTGGGCGTTTTAGGAGTTAGACCAGAGAAAGTAAATGGCATCTTTCATTCTTTCATCTCTTTTGAATATCTTAAAATCTTATCATGAGGCGGCGTGGAGCGGCGTCTTTTTGCACGTCCTTAAGGGAAAGGAGTAAGAGAGAAGTAAGTTTGTTGCAAGATTTTTTTCTTCGTCTCTCTATCGGAATGTCGATCCAGAAGACACCCTCTCACTCTCCTACTCGCTTCCAGCCCACCCACACCTCTTTCAATCCCATCCCCGCTAGCTTCATACAGGAAACTCCATTTTCCATTTGAAAACCTTCTAAACTCGACCTCCTAATGCAAGTTCTATTCTTACAACGTGCACAGTCTTCGGCTGGCAGCCACTACCAGAAAAATACGAATGGAGAAGAGACACACAAAAAAAACGAAAAAAAAAATCACAAGCTGGATTGAAAATGAATTTTGTTCCAAGAAAATGAAAGAGGGATCATAAAAAAGCGAGTGGATTTCTCACAGAAATAGTGAAATAAGTTGCCCTCAATATCTTTCTATCACTCTCTCACTCTTGCTGTCTCCTTCCCCCTGCTGTCCTCTTTCTCTTGCAATGTGGCAGTGTAATATATTGAAACTTGTATTTTAGAAGTTGGAAGATTCCACTTCTTCAGGATGTTGATTCATATTTTTGTCGCCTAAACATAGATAAACCACGAAGGAATAATTGAACAAGAGAATATTCATTGGAACATTATCAGATTTTGAAAAGTCGTTTTCTGACTTATCTTAGGAGCAATCCTTATTGAACAGATGTAGGTTTTGTCTGTCGAAACTGGTCAATGGAGTCATGATGGTAGGTTGTAAAGTTGAAAACAGCATTTGCAGATGGTTTTCTTTTCGTTTTCGGTGGCGAAGTTGGTAGCATGCTGAGTTTCTATGCCCAAAATCGCGGATTCAAACCCGTCCGAAGTCGTTGGTTTTTTATGAGCGTTAAAAATGCCTCTGTATGCCTTCCTTCGGAGAGGTAGTAAAGCCGGCGGGCCATGTAATAGATTTATGGCATGTAAGAGAACTTGCCTTTTACCACAATTGTGTGAAGGTAAAACTTGTAAGTTAGATTTTTTAACGCTCGTAAACTCAAACGTTCGCCGCAAGGTGCCGGTTGCTGTAACATCTAGTAGCCAAGTTCATGGTTAGGTGTCGTTCACGGTGGCATTCGCTAGCAAAATTAGTAACTACATGAAATTGATCGTCAGCAGTCCTTATCTGAATTTTGAAATAGTAATCAAAGATATACATACCACACACATGGTTGCACCTTTTAGTGGCATATGTGATATCTCTTCCTGCTCTGTATGAATTTGATATCCTATTTCCACCTGTCTTTATCATACTCTAACAATATAATTTAATAATTGTAAATTTACAGGTTTAACAATGAGTAGGAAGTGTAAGGAAATTCATAAAAAGTGTACAGTTATTCTGAATTTTGTAAAATGTGTGTATTTGTAACGATTTAACAAATAATAATAATAATAATAATAATAATAATAATAATAATAATAATAATAATAATAATAATAATAATAATAATAATAATAATAATAATGATAATAATAATAATAATAATAATAATAATAATAATAATAATAACAGATGACACACACTAATACAGCCATCAGAATTAACACCGGTTATCAGACAGATTCTACACACACCCAAAGTACACGGGGCTACATGACCGTGTTGTCGCAGCCCCTAAACAGAGGAACCAACCAACCAGAGTGATATTGAACATTATATTTAAATATTTAGAACGTTTATTTAATAAAATTATTTGTAAGGATATCAATTTAATTTTAATTTTAACATTGTACCTGTACAGTATAATCGCTGAAGAAGATATCGTCGTATATCGAAGCATGTACCAACATTTGAGTAAAATTTGTATTGATCGGCAGAGCACTTTAATTAATTATTTATTAATCAACAAGCTGTACCCGGCATGCGTTGCAATGCCAATCAAAAAAGAAGTGTTGGCATTGTAATTTTGTTTCTTGAAGTGCTTTTGGATACACAATATTTACTTCAATTTCCGTTAACTACCTCTAAGCTACCGTAAAATGGATTTACTAATTAATAAGCATTTGTGGGAGCGTGCACAACAACTCACCAATGTTTCATCGCAATCGGATGAATGGTGTATGAACGCAGATGGAACTTTGTTCAAACGCTTCGCGCGCCGTCACTCATTTGTTGAATCAACTCGTGCGCTACCTATTATACAATGGATTTACTAAGTCAGAAACCTTCCCTGCAGTGTGCACAACAATTCACCCTAGTTTCATTATAATCGGATGAATGGTATTCGAACGCAGATGGAACTTTGTTGAAACGATTCGCGCCCCGTCACTCATTTGTTGAATCTACCCGTGCGCTACTTATCGTACAATGGATTTACTCAGTCAAAAACCTTCCCTGCAGTGTGCACAAAATCTCACCCAAGTTTCATCGCTTCCGGACGAATGGTATATGAACGCGTACTTTGTTGAATCGATTCGCGTGAAGTAGCTCACTTGTTGAATCTACTCGTGCGCTGCCTATTGTAAAATAGATTTACTAAGCCAGATACCTTCCTTAGAGTAAACTCAATATCTCACCCAAGTTTCATCGCTTTTGGACGAACGATATATAAACGCATACGGGACTTCGATGAAACGCTTCGCACGTCATCGCTCATTTGTTGAATCTAACTGTGCACTACCAATTGTAAAATGGATTTACTAAGCCAGAAACCTTCCCTGGAGTGTACTCAACATCTCACCCAAGTTTCATCGCTATCGGACTAATGGTAACGTATGTGAACGCCTACGGGACTTTTTTGAAACGCTTCGCGCGTCGTCGCTCATTTGTTGAATCTACTCGTGCACTGCCTATTGTAAAATGATTTACTAAGCCAGAAACCTTCCCCGGAGTGTACACAACATCTCACCCAAGTTGCATTCCTATCGGACGAATGGTATATGAACTCATACGGGACTTTGTTGAAACGCTTCGCGCGTCGTTGCTCATTTGTTGATTCTACTCGTGTGCTACCTATTGTAAAATGGATTTACTAAGCCAGAAGCCTTCAATGGCGTATACACAACATCTCACCCGAGTTTCATCGCAATCGAATGAATGCTATATATGAACGCAAGTAGTAAGCGTTTGCTACACTCCAAATATTGCATCATCATGACCAGAAATTGCGTAATCCTGATGACGTCATGGGATGACGTCATGGGTCCTTAGAGCGAGCACGTGGTCCAGGAGCGAGCATGTGCACTGCACGTGTTAGCGTGGGAAGGGGGTGACCTCTTGGCTTGTTTATGTGATGGTGATAAAAAGTTAATGGGTGTTGACGCCATGGGGGTTGTTTATTAGGATTTTAACTGTCATTTGACACCCGTGCGACTGTGAGCATGTGTGCCAGTGCGAGCAATCCACACATGTGGTGTGCAGCTGTTATGTTTTTTTGCTCGCGATTGAACCCTCGTCGTATCGGCCCCGAACCTGATATCTCGCACTCGTAGTAATGCCCCCCTCTTTTCCTATAGCCTCATTATTTAAATACAATACCAAAACAAAAGGTCATTCGCGGGTAGTGGGGTAGTGTATGTTCTCTTGCAAGTCGCGTGTGTGCTTGAATACGTATGGCTATGTTGGGAAAATGTTTGGTGGTGGGCGAGGACTAGGGTTGAGTGAGGGCTCGTTTAAATGCTATTTTTCCCGCTCTATTTGATGGTGAGGTAATTTTTTTTTAAATGGGTGGAATTTGGAAACGCAATTTGAGGTAAACGTGCGTTTTTGACATTTTGGCGAATTTAATGAGCTTGTAAGGCTAGAACGATGTGTTATTTAGGAATGGTGTGACGTCCTCTTTGCTATGAATGCGTGTCGGTATATATATATTTTTTAAATTGTTGTTTTTGAAATTGGTGCTATTTTGGAAACGGTGAAGATGAGAGAAAAGTTTGTTTGAAGTCAATGAAAGGTCCCTATGCCCTCTAGGCTGACAGCAAGTTTGAAGTGTGTAGGACAAAACAAAATGATAGCCTACTTTCTGGCGAACATTGGCGATGATTCGGCGAAGGCATGGTCGGGTTTGAGCATATAGGGTGTCGTAGGACTTGTGGTGAACCACCCCTTGCTATGGACGGGAGTATATCCACCCCAAAATAAATCTACCCTTACCCGGAGGTTAAGTAGTGGTTATTTTTGTATGCATGCGCACTTGAGGGCTTTTGTGAGAGAGCGGAATTTTTAAAAGATTCTTTATAGATGAGGCTTTTTAAAAAATTTATTAAAAAAACAAAAACTAATAGGTCATTCGCTTTTTAGTATCTCGCTAACCAATAATGCGATTTAAACATATGGGGTGTCATAGGACTCGTAGTGAATTCTCCTTTTGTATGAATGAGGTATGTCAACCCCCAAAATAAAAACTACCCTTACCTGGGGTGAAAGAGCAATTTTTGTATGTATGCACACCGGTGGCTTTTGTCAAAAGGGCCTAACTAATGGACGTTGGACAGTGGGTGTTAAAAAAAAAAAAAAAAAAAAAAAAAATTGTGTGGTGTAAATCTTTTTAAAAATATATTTATTTGATCATTTGTGGTTTACATTAATTATATAAATATGAATTAGTGAAAAATGATATGATCTTCGTTCTTAAAGTGGTAAGTAGTTCTTTTTCCAACAAGCTGCAGAGAATTGAAGATGCTGTGTTGTTTGCAGAGTGGAATATGCTGGTCTTGTGCACGGGTAAGTACAATCATTCTTTTCTTTCTTGCGTGTGTTGGTTTTAGTGAGCTGAAAAATATATATAGAGACACATTAATAATAATAATAATAATAATAATAATAATAATAATAATAATGATAATAATATTTTTGCGAGGAATTTAAAAAAAATTAACTTACATTGTTGTAATTAGAAGATATTTTTGTTGGGGATCCATGAGTTGTGAGTTGAATCGAATCCAAGCCAAGATACGAAGGCTCGGGTTCCTTTTCTACGTAGTACTTTGTCGACTAAGTAAATATTAGGATGTTTTGTTCGTTGTAACTCTGCTTCATAGAACGCACCAAATATTGGGATATTTTTATTATCTTTTAAAAGATATGTTCGTGGATTAGTATTTTGAACTTTATAAATTGTAAATAATTCTGTTGTCCAATTAGCTTCGTATCCTTTAGTGAAGTGTTTCTTGATTTTTGATATTCTTACAATGTCACCGATTTTATATTTTGGTTTTCTTAAAGTTTCATTATATTGTGTTGGCAAGCGGGGTGGATTGTTTCTTTTTACATCATTAGGTTTCATGTCGATGCTGCGATGTATTTTGTGATTATACTTTACTAGTAACTCAGGCAAAATATGTACCCATCGGTAAGAACCTCGTGTTGTGAATTCTTTCCACATCGATTCCTTAAGAGTTCGATTAAATCTTTCTATCACACTCGCTTTAATGGAGCTGCCAGTGGAATAATGCTTTAGATTTTGTTTCTGAGACCATGTTTTGAATTCACTGTTATAAAATTCCGTTCCTCGATCGGTGTGAAAATAATTGGGCAATCTTTTACTTTGAGAATAAACAAATTTTAAGCTTTTTACAATCTCACTTCCTTTTTTGGTTTTAAGAGGAATTGCCCATGCATATTTCGAGTAAACGTAAATAATGGTTAATAAATATTTAAATCCATTTTCCATTTTGCAAGTTTGGACATGTCCACAAGGTCAGCTTCATGGAGGTCATCGATTCCTTTGCTAATAACACGTCGTCTTTTAAACTTTTTTCTAAGCGGTGCGTGAAGTTCTTTTGCAATTTCTCGTCTGATTTCGTTCATAGTTATTTTCCAAACAATGTTTTATAACATACTGTGCATTGTTTTACAAACGTTGGAATTTTTATTCAATATATCCAGCATTTCTTAGTTCTTCTTCTATTGCAAAGATTTCGCTGTCTAGTCCTGTGTGACCTGCAGCTTTCGATGCAATTAATTTTTTAAGTCGTGATACCAATTTGTTTGGTTCATTCCAGTGAACGAATTCAATATTGTTTCCGCCTTCAAATTTCCAAATGGCTTGTGGCGCGATGTGTTTTTTTTGACCATATCCAGTATGCATCGTAGTATTTGCTTTTTCATTTTCATCTGCTGTTTTTATAATTCTATCTATGTCTTCAGTGAGAAGGGGTTCAATTATATGTCTATACTTATAAGATTGCGTTCCTCTTGGAGCTGCATTGCTTGTATTGTATTAGGTACTCAGCTAATAATAGTGTACATCACCCCTTATTATTTTCCCTAATTACAGTACATGGGAATGATGACCATGATTTCCAAGCCTCTAAGTAAAACAAAAACAAATTATTTCCATTTCCAAACAGTTGGTGTGAGGTGAGGTGAGGTGAGTTTTCTAAACGTCAAACTCATGTGGATTTCCACTTTTACTCCAGGTAAATGCCGTGTTTGCCCACAGAAAAGTGCAAAGAAAATCGAAACATGTTATGTTTGGATCAATTCCTTACCTACATGACAACATGTACTCGAAAGAACAAGTAATGAGCATTCTATGTTAACAATAGAGAGATGTTTGCAAACTGCCAATGCTTAGAGCTCATTAGCGGCTTCTAAGAGAGATAAGGAGTACACTCACTTGAAAGACTAACAAGAGGAGTTTTCGATTTTCCCACAACATCCAATCTGAAAGTAAATATAAATGACTATGCACTTAAGTCCATAACCATCTCCTTACCATTCCTACCCTTCATAGTCAAAGGCACACATTAATACAGCCATCACAGTGACAGAGGTTATTTTTAAAATATCTAAATATCTGAGATTTATCTTGAAATTGACCAGAATTTTGTAAAATCCACTAAATTTACCGCAAATTTAGCAAATTCCACCAAATTTCAGCAAAATCCAACAAATCACTACCAGATTTATTGAAATGCCATTGAATTATTAAAGAATGGTTTGAACTAGCTCAAATTTATATAAAATTACCCGAATATTGATGAAAATTCACCAAATTCTACCAAATTTAGCCAAGAGGACTACAAAGCATGAAATTTAACCATTTTTTAAAATTCACAACATATACTCGAAAATTCTATAATATTCCCTTTACGTGTATGCTTTTTTTTAGTTGTTGTTTCGTTTCCCACACTCCCTGCAGACAAATACCTGAACATGACTTTCTGCTAGACTAGGAGCTCCACATTCGACATGATAGCTGAGTTTCATCTCCCATAAACTCGTCTCTGAGGTGGGTGCCAGAAAAGGCATCCAGCTGTAAAAACCACACCCTCACATAGACTTTCATAACTTCTTACGTTGAGGTTCATAACACTACGTTGAATGATTTATCGGTTTCCTTTTCACAATTCCTGTCTATACTTTCCTCTTGAAGGTTGCAAGATGCTTGCAAGGTTCCTAAAATGCAATTCAATTTAATAAATACCTTAAGATGGTTTGATTTGTTTAATGATATGGTGTTAATACTATTTTTAGGTCTTGACTGGCTTTGCAATAAGAATTGACTAACCAAACATGAGTTACCTATGAGGGAAACATTTTGGCCACTATGTTGGCTATTGACCAGTGAGTTTAGCTGTTTATCATTTTTTAAAATCATAAACAACAGAGGCTTAAACGTATAGATAAACCGTGTGACCATGTTTGTTAAACAAGACATTATACCAGAGACAATTAGGATACTTATGTAGAGTTTACCAAAAATAATGTTGTGTAACAGTAAATGCTAGTCAACAAACAGTTATACACTTCTAAAAAAAATCATCATACAATACCTGAGAGCTCTTCTAAAATTATTGATGTGTAACATGATTCCACTAACTTGCTATGTATTTTTTGGCTTGGGGGTGATTTTCAAGAAATGCAAATGGAACTGAAATGCAATACAAACGATGAGCGCGCCTGGTGGCTGAAATTGATACCACGACGTACTGTCGGTTATGTAGCTATGTGGAATGTATATCAAATATGGTTTACTTAAAGGTTTGGTGGTCCCATTAAAGGTATTCCTACAATAAATGATTTTCAAGTTGTCGTTCTGTGACGTGAAAATATTTATTATATGATATTTGCTAACAGGATATGCCACTGGAATTATTTTTCAAGTAGTTATTTTAATGACAACAGAGTTCACTGTTAATAACGGAGAGCCCTATGTGGAATGTAGGATAACATGTAACATAATATACGTGATATGTCACAACTGTAAGGCTTGTGATTTTTTAAAGATGCCTTTATACCTATATTAATCACCCAGTTTACAAGACTGATAACTGTAATGCTACGGAAAATCATAACAAACCAAAAAATGTGCATTGAAAAACCAAAAAGTGGTTGAGCAAATATACAGTCAACATGCAAAGAAAACAAGAAATATATACAAACTGTGTTAATTAATTCAAATATATATATTTTTACAATAGGTACACACACACACACACACACACACACACACACACACACACACACAGAGAGAGAATACAGCTCTTTTTTGTTCATGTTGTCCTGCTAGACTTTTTAAATATAACACTTGCTGAACATTATTTTAGGGGATGGAGGTGTTGCTAGGTTGACCAATTACACAATAATACCAGCTTTACGAAGTTCATCTTCTATTTTTAACAGCTCTTCCTCATAACCAATATGACCAGCCTGTTTACAGGCATGCAAGAGCTGTAGACGTTCGACTAATATATTAGGATCGTTCCATTTGCTATTTTTTATGAATGGTTTCAAATACTCGGGAAGCAGTCCATCATTTTCACAATCAACATCATTATCATCCTCATCATTATAATCATCTTCATAATGATCATCATCATCCTCATCATCTTTACCATCATAATTTCCACCTGTGTCCACAGTCTGTTCAATGGTTTGAGTTCCCTTTGATAGTGTTGAAAGCTTCTTTTTAGATGTACTAGAGTGCTTCAACATTATGTTATTATTATCACCATCACCATCCTTTTCATCTTCCCCAACCAACTTCTTGATGGGGTATGTTGTCTCTGATAGAGTTGAGGGCTTTTGAGATGTGTGTGTGTGTGTCTGATCATGGGTTTTACTGGAGGTCTTAAAGGTTTCTCATTAAACAACTCGCTAACAGCATGAGTGCGTTGTAGTGTATTAAACCCGAGGTTAATATTATCTTGAGCAGCACTATTTTTTTCTTGGACTTGGTTTTTTGCTTCGGTTTGAGTTTTCCTTACATTTACACTAGCATGATTATTATGTTTACAATCATGACTGTTTGAAGAAAGTATGTCCAATTCTCTTGTCTTAAGCATTCCTCGACACTGTTTCGATCGTTGCTTTGAACAGCGCCAAATAACAGTTCCATTTTTATTGCTTCGTTTCACAATATATGAATATCCTTTATAGTATGCATAAGGCTTACCATACCTAGTCACTGATACTTCCATATCAACTGTCAAGCATAAACTAATTTCTAGTAAAGACAACTTGGTAATAACAACAATAGATTAATGTGGGAGCATATATAGATGCAAAAATAGGGAGCAAAATTGGGGGTAAAAAGTGTCAGCGAAAGTGGGAGCAAATGTGGGAGCAAAAACTGTGAGCAAACATTGGGAAGCAAAAAGTGGGAGCATATATGGGATGAAATGTGGGAGCAAAGCAAATATAAAAAGTGGGAGCAAATATGCTAACAAATATGTCAACAAATATGCCGGCAAAAGTAAATACACATTTCAAGATAGTTGAAAGTGCAAAGAAAATATGGAAGCAAATATGAGAGCCAATGCAGTGTTTTTCTAAAACAACTAAGCATAACAAACTTAGTCATAACCTAACCTGCCGCAACCTCACCTAACTTAACTTCACCTATCCTAACCTAACCTAACCTACCCTAACCTAACCTAACTTCACCTATCTTAACCTAACCTAGCCTAACTTAACCTAACCTAACCTCACCTAACCTAACGTAACCCAACTTCACCTAACCTAACCTCACCTAACCCAACTTCCCCTAACCTAACCTAACTTCACCTAACCTAACTTGACCCAACTTTACCTAACCTAACCTATCATAAATTCACCTAACCTAACTTTACCTAACCTCACCCAACCTAACCTTTCAACTCTCAGATCAAAATTAAATTCTGGGCATAGCCGAGTTGGAACCCATGACCTCAGGGATAACACCAAAGTATACTAACCACTACATCGCGAGATGGGCAAATTATCACGCTACACAACACAAAAATAAAAGTTTCCTGTAGTGGAATTCATTGGCTGACAACCATAGTTGGGAATTCACACCCAAGACTTCAGGACTTTTGTTATGAACATTATCAGAAATATTATTCCATTTACATTTTGCTGCTGCTTATAATTATAAGAGTTGGCATTAATATGGGATCAAAAAGTGGGAGAAAAAAGTGGGAGCCAATATGGGAGCAAAAGTGGGAGCAAAAGTGGGGGCAAAAGTGGGAGCAAATGGGGGAGCCAATATGGGAGCAAATGTGGGAGCAAATCAGCTCACCTCGGATATCACCAGTGAGTGCTCATATCCACCGCTAGGTAGCGGAAACACACTTTGCGTGTTGTATGTAATTATCTTACTAAGTTTGACTGCATGCAAAACGTGCTTGTATAAGCTGTGCATATAATTTTAATATACAATTAACACTAATTGTTCAGAACTAACATGTATAGCCTTTTCTAGGGTATCCTTAGCAAGAACGACTGACTAACCCAGGAGTGTAAAGCCTTGCCATATTCAGTAAGCACCTGTTGCCGCTTCCATATTTTCTTTGCACTTTCAACTATCGTGAAAGTTGAAATTTTCTCTTTAGATGATCTGGTAGATGTTCCCACTCTATACGAATTCGTTGTGGTTCATATATACTCAAGCCTTACAGTTGTGACATATCACGTATATTATGTTACATGTTATCCTACATTCCACATAGGGCTCTCCGTTATTAACAGTGAACTCTGTTGTCATTAAAATAACTACTTGAAAAATAATTCCAGTGGCATATCCTGTTAGCAAATATCATATAATAAATATTTTCACGTCACAGAACGACAACTTGAAAATCATTTATTGTAGGAATACCTTTAATGGGACCACCAAACCTTTAAGTAAACCATATTTGATATACATTCCACATAGCTACATAACCGACAGTACGTCGTGGTATCAATTTCAGCCACCAGGCGCGCTCATCGTTTGTATTGCATTTCAGTTCCATTTGCATTTCTTGAAAATCACCCCCAAGCCAAAAAATACATAGCAAGTTAGTGGAATCATGTTACACATCAATAATTTTAGAAGAGCTCTCAGGTATTGTATGATGATTTTTTTTAGAAGTGTATAACTGTTTGTTGACTAGCATTTACTGTTACACAACATTATTTTTGGTAAACTCTACATAAGTATCCTAATTGTCTCTGGTATAATGTCTTGTTTAACAAACATGGTCACACGGTTTATCTATACGTTTAAGCCTCTGTTGTTTATGATTTTAAAAAATGATAAACAGCTAAACTCACTGGTCAATAGCCAACATAGTGGCCAAAATGTTTCCCTCATAGGTAACTCATGTTTGGTTAGTCAATTCTTATTGCAAAGCCAGTCAAGACCTAAAAATAGTATTAACACCATATCATTAAACAAATCAAACCATCTTAAGGTATTTATTAAATTGAATTGCATTTTAGGAACCTTGCAAGCATCTTGCAACCTTCAAGAGGAAAGTATAGACAGGAATTGTGAAAAGGAAACCGATAAATCATTCAACGTAGTGTTATGAACCTCAACGTAAGAAGTTATGAAAGTCTATGTGAGGGTGTGGTTTTTACAGCTGGATGCCTTTTCTGGCACCCACCTCAGAGACGAGTTTATGGGAGATGAAACTCAGCTATCATGTCGAATGTGGAGCTCCTAGTCTAGCAGAAAGTCATGTTCAGGTATTTGTCTGCAGGGAGTGTGGGAAACGAAACAACAACTAAAAAAAAGCATACACGTAAAGGGAATATTATAGAATTTTCGAGTATATGTTGTGAATTTTAAAAAATGGTTAAATTTCATGCTTTGTAGTCCTCTTGGCTAAATTTGGTAGAATTTGGTGAATTTTCATCAATATTCGGGTAATTTTATATAAATTTGAGCTAGTTCAAACCATTCTTTAATAATTCAATGGCATTTCAATAAATCTGGTAGTGATTTGTTGGATTTTGCTGAAATTTGGTGGAATTTGCTAAATTTGCGGTAAATTTAGTGGATTTTACAAAATTCTGGTCAATTTCAAGATAAATCTCAGATATTTAGATATTTTAAAAATAACCTCTGTCACTGTGATGGCTGTATTAATGTGTGCCTTTGACTATGAAGGGTAGGAATGGTAAGGAGATGGTTATGGACTTAAGTGCATAGTCATTTATATTTACTTTCAGATTGGATGTTGTGGGAAAATCGAAAACTCCTCTTGTTAGTCTTTCAAGTGAGTGTACTCCTTATCTCTCTTAGAAGCCGCTAATGAGCTCTAAGCATTGGCAGTTTGCAAACATCTCTCTATTGTTAACATAGAATGCTCATTACTTGTTCTTTCGAGTACATGTTGTCATGTAGGTAAGGAATTGATCCAAACATAACATGTTTCGATTTTCTTTGCACTTTTCTGTGGGCAAACACGGCATTTACCTGGAGTAAAAGTGGAAATCCACATGAGTTTGACGTTTAGAAAACTCACCTCACCTCACCTCACACCAACTGTTTGGAAATGGAAATAATTTGTTTTTGTTTTACTTAGAGGCTTGGAAATCATGGTCATCATTCCCATGTACTGTAATTAGGGAAAATAATAAGGGGTGATGTACACTATTATTAGCTGAGTACCTAATACAATACAAGCAATGCAGCTCCAAGAGGAACGCAATCTTATAAGTATAGACATATAATTGAACCCCTTCTCACTGAAGACATAGATAGAATTATAAAAACAGCAGATGAAAATGAAAAAGCAAATACTACGATGCATACTGGATATGGTCAAAAAAAACACATCGCGCCACAAGCCATTTGGAAATTTGAAGGCGGAAACAATATTGAATTCGTTCACTGGAATGAACCAAACAAATTGGTATCACGACTTAAAAAATTAATTGCATCGAAAGCTGCAGGTCACACAGGACTAGACAGCGAAATCTTTGCAATAGAAGAAGAACTAAGAAATGCTGGATATATTGAATAAAAATTCCAACGTTTGTAAAACAATGCACAGTATGTTATAAAACATTGTTTGGAAAATAACTATGAACGAAATCAGACGAGAAATTGCAAAAGAACTTCACGCACCGCTTAGAAAAAAGTTTAAAAGACGACGTGTTATTAGCAAAGGAATCGATGACCTCCATGAAGCTGACCTTGTGGACATGTCCAAACTTGCAAAATGGAATAATGGATTTAAATATTTATTAACCATTATTGACGTTTACTCGAAATATGCATGGGCAATTCCTCTTAAAACCAAAAAAGGAAGTGAGATTGTAAAAAGCTTAAAATTTGTTTATTCTCAAAGTAAAAGATTGCCCAATTATTTTCACACCGATCGAGGAACGGAATTTTATAACAGTGAATTCAAAACATGGTCTCAGAAACAAAATCTAAAGCATTATTCCACTGGCAGCTCCATTAAAGCGAGTGTGATAGAAAGATTTAATCGAACTCTTAAGGAATCGATGTGGAAAGAATTCACAACACGAGGTTCTTACCGATGGGTACATATTTTGCCTGAGTTACTAGTAAAGTATAATCACAAAATACATCGCAGCATCGACATGAAACCTAATGATGTAAAAAGAAACAATCCACCCCGCTTGCCAACACAATATAATGAAACTTTAAGAAAACCAAAATATAAAATCGGTGACATTGTAAGAATATCAAAAATCAAGAAACACTTCACTAAAGGATACGAAGCTAATTGGACAACAGAATTATTTACAATTTATAAAGTTCAAAATACTAATCCACGAACATATCTTTTAAAAGATAATAAAAATATCCCAATATTTGGTGCGTTCTATGAAGCAGAGTTACAACGAACAAAACATCCTAATATTTACTTAGTCGACAAAGTACTACGTAGAAAAGGAACCCGAGCCTTCGTATCTTGGCTTGGATTCGATTCAACTCACAACTCATGGATCCCCAACAAAAATATCTTCTAATTACAACAATGTAAGTTAATTTTTTTTAAATTCCTCGCAAAAATATTATTATTATTATTATTATTATTATTATTATTATTATTATTATTATTAATGTGTCTCTATATATATTTTTCAGCTCACTAAAACCAACACACGCAAGAAAGAAAAGAATGATTGTACTTACCCGTGCACAAGACCAGCATATTCCACTCTGCAAACAACACAGCATCTTCAATTCTCTGCAGCTTGTTGGAAAAAGAACTACTTACCACTTTAAGAACGAAGATCATATCATTTTTCACTAATTCATATTTATATAATTAATGTAAACCACAAATGATCAAATAAATATATTTTTAAAAAGATTTACACCACACAATTTTTTTTTTTTTTTTTTTTTTTTAACACCCACTGTCCAACGTCCATTAGTTAGGCCCTTTTGACAAAAGCCACCGGTGTGCATACATACAAAAATTGCTCTTTCACCCCAGGTAAGGGTAGTTTTTATTTTGGGGGTTGACATACCTCATTCATACAAAAGGAGAATTCACTACGAGTCCTATGACACCCCATATGTTTAAATCGCATTATTGGTTAGCGAGATACTAAAAAGCGAATGACCTATTAGTTTTTGTTTTTTTAATAAATTTTTTAAAAAGCCTCATCTATAAAGAATCTTTTAAAAATTCCGCTCTCTTACAAAAGCCCTCAAGTGCGCATGCATACAAAAATAACCACTACTTAACCTCCGGGTAAGGGTAGATTTATTTTGGGGTGGATATACTCCCGTCCATAGCAAGGGGTGGTTCACCACAAGTCCTACGACACCCTATATGCTCAAACCCGACCATGCCTTCGCCGAATCATCGCCAATGTTCGCCAGAAAGTAGGCTATCATTTTGTTTTGTCCTACACACTTCAAACTTGCTGTCAGCCTAGAGGGCATAGGGACCTTTCATTGACTTCAAACAAACTTTTCTCTCATCTTCACCGTTTCCAAAATAGCACCAATTTCAAAAACAACAATTTAAAAAATATATATATACCGACACGCATTCATAGCAAAGAGGACGTCACACCATTCCTAAATAACACATCGTTCTAGCCTTACAAGCTCATTAAATTCGCCAAAATGTCAAAAACGCACGTTTACCTCAAATTGCGTTTCCAAATTCCACCCATTTAAAAAAAAATTACCTCACCATCAAATAGAGCGGGAAAAATAGCATTTAAACGAGCCCTCACTCAACCCTAGTCCTCGCCCACCACCAAACATTTTCCCAACATAGCCATACGTATTCAAGCACACACGCGACTTGCAAGAGAACATACACTACCCCACTACCCGCGAATGACCTTTTGTTTTGGTATTGTATTTAAATAATGAGGCTATAGGAAAAGAGGGGGGCATTACTACGAGTGCGAGATATCAGGTTCGGGGCCGATACGACGAGGGTTCAATCGCGAGCAAAAAAAACATAACAGCTGCACACCACATGTGTGGATTGCTCGCACTGGCACACATGCTCACAGTCGCACGGGTGTCAAATGACAGTTAAAATCCTAATAAACAACCCCCATGGCGTCAACACCCATTAACTTTTTATCACCATCACATAAACAAGCCAAGAGGTCACCCCCTTCCCACGCTAACACGTGCAGTGCACATGCTCGCTCCTGGACCACGTGCTCGCTCTAAGGACCCATGACGTCATCCCATGACGTCATCAGGATTACGCAATTTCTGGTCATGATGATGCAATATTTGGAGTGTAGCAAACGCTTACTACTAACGCATAACGGACTTTGTTAAAGCGATTCGCGCATCGTCGCTCATTTGTTGAATCTACTCTTGCGCTACCTAAGTAAAATTGATTTTCTAAGCCAGAAAGCTTCCCTGGAGCGTACTCAACATCTCAACCAAGTTTCATCGCAATCGGATGAATGGTGTATGAACGCATACGGGACCATTTTGAAGCGATTCGCGCATTGTCGTTCATTTGTTGAATCTACTCGTGCGCTACCTATTGTAAAATGGTTTTACTAAGACAGAAACCTTTCCTGGAGTGTACTCAACATCTCACCCGAGTTTCGTCGCAATTGGATGAATGGTATATGAACGCATCACGGACTTTGATGAAACGCTTCGCGCGTCGTCGCTCATTTGTTGAATCTACTCGTGCGCTACCTATTATAAAGTGGATTTACTAAGCCAGAAACCTTCCTTAGAGTGTACTCAATATCTCACCCAAGTTTCATCGCTTTTGGACGAACGATATATGAACGCACACGGGACTTCGTTGAAACGCTTCGCGCGTCGTCACTCATTTGTTGAATCTACTCGTGCGCTACCTATTGTAAAATGGATTTACTAAGCCAGAAACGTTCCCTGCAGTGTACTCAACATCTCACCCAAGTTTCATCGATATCGGACTAATGGTATCGTATATGAACGCGTACGGGACTTTTTTGAAACGCTTCGCGCGTCGTCGCTCATTTATTGAATCTACTCGTGTGCTGCCTATTGTAAAATGATTTACTAAGCCAGAAACCTTCCCCGGAGTGTACGCAAAATCTCACCCAAGTTGCATTGCTATCGGACGAATGGTATATGAACGCATACGGGACTTTGTTGAAACGCTTCGCGCGTCGTTGCTCATTTGTTGATTTTACTCGAGTGCTACCTATTGCAAAATGGATTTACTAAGCCAGAAACCTTCAATGGAGTATACACAACATCTCACCCAAGTTTCATCGCAATCGGATGAATGGTATATGGACGCATAACGGACTTTGTTAAAGCGATTCGCGCATCGTCGCTCATTTGTTGAATTTACTCGTGCGCTTTCTATTGTAAAATGGATTTACTAAACCAGAAACCTTCCTTGAAATGTACTGAACATCTCAACCAAGTTTAATCGTAATCGGATGAGTGGTATATGAATGCCTAAACCTAAAATCAATGTTACGAGATAGTATGTGGGTGTGTGGGTGTGTATGTCTCTTATGCATTCATATACCACTCATCCGATTGCGATTAAACTTGGTTGAGATGTTCAGTACATTTCAAGGAAGGTTTCTGGTTTAGTAAATCCATTTTACAATAGAAAGCGCACGAGTAAATTCAACAAATGAGCGACGATGCGCGAATCGCTTTAACAAAGTCCGTTATGCGTCCATATACCATTCATCCGATTGCGATGAAACAAATTCAGGATCATATATCGTCTTTCCCCACAGAGCCTTAACATTACACAGGAATAGAAATAAAATATTGCGATGCAAGATTATCTGTGAAAGAAATGTATTGAATGTTTATGGTGAAGTATCCAGATTCTGAGGTAATGTACCAGGTTTACTGGCATTATTTTAAACAAAACTTTTCTCTGCGGTTTGGCAGACCTGAAAAGGATACCTGCAGTACTTGTGAAGAACTCACTTGTAAACTCAAGAGTACTTTTCTGTGTCCGAGTGCTAAAAGGGCTGCTGCCGCAGAGCTGTTGATACACAAGCGCAGAAGCCAGAAATTCTATCGTGCATTAAAATAAATAACTGCAAGATGTGAACACGAGGAACGTGTGCTTGGTCTATGTTTCGATTACATGGCAACCGTTTCGTTGCCAAATATTCCTGTGCAAGACATATACTATTACAGGCAGTTAGGTGTGAATACGTTTGGCATACATAATTTGAGAAGGCACAATATGAAATGTTATGTGTATCATGAAGGGATAGCGAGGAAATCGCCAGATGAATTGTGTAGTTTCCAGAAAGACTACATTGACAATGAAGTATGCCCAAGTATATCTGAACTTCACTTGTCCAGTGATAACTGTCCTGGACAGAATAAAACAACACTTTAGTGAGATTCTTGATGGCTTTGGCTGGAACAGGCCGATTCAGGGTAATAAAACAGTACTTTCCTCAGAGGGGTCACTCATTTCTGCCCTGCGATAGGGACTTCGCTCTTATGAAGAGAGTTCTTCGTAAGACAGATAGAATCTACACAATTCAGCAATACTGTGAGCTCATAGAAAGAGCATCTATCAAGAAGAACAAGTTCAATATTTTCGAAGTTAATCAAGACAGTATTATTAAGTGGAAAGCATGGTGGCCATGATTGTTTAAGAAAACGTGTTACTCAGATTTTTCAATGGGAACTAATGTTCCAAGGATAAACAAGGAATCGTTTGGTGTTTCTAAGTACTTTTATTTTGAATATTGTTCCACCAAACCAGGTTACGTTACGACTAGCGATTTCATTGGTGGCTTGATAAGCCATAATTTCAGACTTAGGAATACTGCTTGCGGAGAACTTGAACTGCCGATAGATAAAGCCTACTCTGGGAAACTTCCCCTCCTGAAGCAGAAGAGAGAAGATCTAAAAAAATGTGAACAGTACATTCCAGACATATACAACGTCTTCAGGAGAGAGTCGTTTGATTGGCCAACAGACTAGTGTAACATCATACATCATTATATTATGTCAGAAGAGAACACTTCCTTAACCTCCAGTACGTTCCATGGCATATAATATTTCATGAAAGTAACATAATCAGAAATCAAGTGTATTTTATCCATAAATAAAAAATCACAAAACCTTTATCTGTGCTTTTTGTACTCCCCCGGAAATTTATAATGAAAAATTAAATTATTAAGTGCAGAAAGGGAACATGTCCTAAAACTTCTATTGATGACTCTGTGTATGTTTGTTAAGTTGGATGACTGAATATCCATGGAAAATCATTCAGATAATATGCTTTTTAATATCTCATTACCACAAAGATAATAGCAAGTACCCTACGGACGTAAAATAGTTTTTTGTCATTTCCCTAAAATTTGTCAAAGTGGACATATTCCCTTTCTGCATTTAGCGATTCGCATATATATATCACTTTTTTTGGACACGATAACTACCGCAATTTTTCACCAATCACTTTGAAATTTTTAAAGAATATGTATCCCTATAAAACCTCGGTCAAGTTCGTTAATGAGCACAATCGGTCGAAGGGGGTGAAAATGGGGGGTGTTTTACGAAAAAGTGAAATATCGCTATAACTCTCTTAATATTAGAAATAACGAATCCATTCAAATTTCATACTATGTGTCGGATAAGGCCCAAAAATTTATGATTGAAACGTTTTTGATAGCACCAACCATTGACCAAAGGGGTGGGAAAAAGTGGGTTTTTCGGGAAACATTAATCATATCTCTCTTAATAGGCACAATATCAAAACCGTACAAAATAGACAATATTCCTCTAATAATTACCTAAAACTTTTGTCTGAAATAATTTTTGATATGACCCACCATTACGCCAAGGGATGAGAAAAATTATTTCGGAATTATAAGAAAATGCCAAGAGCTATCAGAGGTTGCCATGGCAACACTACTAAATTGATGAGGGATGAGCCATCAGACGTTGCCATGACAACGCACTTGCACGAGATCACATTCAGTTTTCCATCCGACTAAGTGTGAAGCGGCTTCGGTGACGTAACAGACAGCATGCTGAACTTCAATGCCCAAGGTCGCGGGTTCAAAGGCGGCCGAAGTCGTCGGATTTTCTAAGAGTGCTAAAAATCCCTCAGTATGCTTTCCTTTGTAGGGGAAGTTCCAACGTTCGTTGCGAGTTGCTGGTTGCAGTGGCATCTAGTAGCCAAATTCCCAGCTAGATGTCGTTGACGGTAGTATGTGGTAGCAACATAGGAACTACTGCTTGAAATTGACCGTCTCCAGTCCTTACCTGAATTACAGACTAATACATTCATCAAAATTCACACCGTTTATCAGACAGATTCTACGCTCACCCAAAGTACACGGGGTTAGATGACCGCGTTGTCGCAGCCCCTAAACAGAGGAACCAACTAAAATCTCTGCGGGAGATAAAAGTTTGCGTGAAGAAGTAACAGACAGTTAGATAGTTACTCATCAGTGTCGAAACCTTGCATAAGGACAGTGTGACCACAAGTATAGAAAGGAAGTTCCGTGACGAACTAAAGAGCCTACTTTTCTTAAAATTTAAGATTCATGCCAATGATTAATCTATTGTATATGGATCTATCTAGAATAATGTTGAAATTAAGTTGGTAATATCGAAATTTCTAACTAGTTCGAAATACTGTATACCTGGCATAATGTAGCCTAATAGAGAACTACAGTTGGCAGCCCTGGTGACTGAATATATTCTTAGTTCCATCTCTTATGGTACAAAATACAAAATTTGGTTGAAGTCCAATGGATAGCATGGACGTTAGATGCAGTTAAACATTGGATCTAACAGCGCGCGTAAAATCATGTTGGCAACAATGACATACATGTATTGGTCAGAAATAATCTGATATAATATGATCGATTGTTGTGTCAATTTTGAATGAAATCCATTAGTTAGTATAGAAGTTTCATGCATTTTAAAATTGGACCTATCTGCAGGCTTAGAATCATGTTGGCAGCACTGGCATAGGCCTATATTAGTTACTCCAAATTAATCTAGAATGCCAGGTACTATATGTGTGCAAAGTTTAGAGCTATTGGCTTGCATACTTTCTGATATATTGATATTAGGGTATCAAAAATAGAGACAGCATTTATTAACAGTTTACAGCCCTGGTTACTCTTAAGAATCGGCATGGTCATATCTGTTATGGTACACATAGCACATACGAAATTTGGTTGAAATCCAAATGATAGTATAGAAGTTACATGCATTTAAATTTGGACCTCTCAGAAGGCTTAGATTCATGTTGGTAGCACTGACGTATATAAGTTACTCCAAATTAATATAGAATGCCAGGTACTACACGTGTGCATAGTTTAATGCTGTCGGCTTGCATACTTACTGATATATGGGTATTTGGATTTTAAAAAATGAGAGCATATTAACAGTTGGCAGCTCTGGTGGCTCTTAAGAATACACTCAGTCATATCTGTTTATGTACACATAGCACATACGAAATTTGGTTGAAATCCAATTGATAGTGTAGAAGTTATACGCATTTAAAATTTCGACCTATCAGCAGGCTTATATACATTTTGGCAACACTGCCATGTATGGCCTCCTGGAAATTAAACTGCAATATTATTATCTATACGTGTGCCAATTTTGAAATAGCTCCCATTCATACCTTCCAAGATATCCAACATGGAGCTCAAATTTCAATTGCGATTTTTCAGCAGTTGGTAGCACTGATATAATTTTCAAATATGGCCTGGGATATTCAGGTATAGATCTTCACCCCTACCAAATTTTGATTCGATTGCTCCAGCCGTTTAGGAGTTGATAGGGGGGGGACACTCACACAGCCAGCCAGACAGACAGACAGACAGACATAAGGACAGACAGACAGACAGACAGACAGAAGGACAGACAGACAGACAGACAGACAGACAGACACACATTTGCCCGATCTCATAAGTCTATTTTTTCCTAATTTTTGCAAAATGTGAAAAGTAGGCTAAAAAGGACCCCAAATGACAAGAATGTTACCGTCCCCATAAGACAATAAAATGTTTAAAATATGCATAAAACGACGAAAAAAAAGTTAATTCAGCTCCAATTATAAAATACTGTCTCGCAATAAATGAGGTCTGATCCTTCTACGAAAACCTGCATATTCTGCCTATTTTCGCCTATCCCCAAGTTTACCCGGTGAAATCTACCTCCGCCTTCCGGCGTGCCGAGAGGACTTTTTTATATATAGAGATACGGCAATTCTCATACATTTTTCTAAAATGGTTATTTTATCTATCGTATGGCTTTAAGTGCCGGGAGTGCCCGAGGACATGTTCGGCTCGCCTGAGTCTGTAGCTGCTTCCAGCGGACACCCTTAGGATGAGCTACAAGTTTCGTTCAATTTCAAGTAGTTCCAACTTTCGCTACCAGATATCAATGATACCTAGTGGTGAACGTTGCAACTTTGCTAGAGAGTTCTGACGAAATCTAACCTAACAATTTAGCTGCACACAAGTTTAGTCTGTGGAAGGATCTTTTACATGCCATAAATCTATGACATGGGACTACCGGCTTTACTTCCCCTCCGAAGGAAGGCATACTGAAGGATTTTTAACGCTCTTAAAAAATCCGACGACTTTGGCCGGGTTTGAACCCACTGTCTTGGTCACAGCAGTTCAGCATGCCACCGACTACGTCACCGAAGCCGCTTCTATAATGGTAAATCTAAGTTGATGATGATGTTGGCAAATGTTTTTGCTTTTTACACTGGAATTATCTGGAACTCTTCCTTCGTAGCACTACAGGGTGTTTCAAATTCCCATTACACACTTTGAGGGCTTGTAGTGGAGACCAAGACGGTTAAGATTAACATAGGAACTTGTGTCCGAACGTATCGTTTTCCCGCTACCCGCAAAAAAACACCACAGCACACGTCCACATATTCCGCATTCACGGTGCTCTGTCTGACTCCTGCTACTTGTCGTCTGGGTCCAATCACAGGTGGGGCTCGATGTGACGACCACCGATGTCAACACAGACACGGTACCTCCGTACCATGTTCTGGTACACACGATCACCAATCCCTGATCCTCCAACATTCGCTGCAGCCATAACTCGCTCCAGTAGGTCTTCCTAGGATTCCACAGGGGTCTCGTAAATCAAGGTTTTCATGTGACCCCACAGGTCGTATCTAGCGGTGTCAAGTCGGGTGAACGTGCAGGCCAAGCAGTCGGGCCTCCACGACCTAATCACTGTTGCCCAAATCTGAGGTGCAGAAGATGACGTACTGCAAGTAAAAAACAAGTAGTTCCGTGAAGAACTATACAGCCTATTTTCATATATCCTGCTCATGTTGTCTCTATCAACATACAAAATTTCAGTTTAATTGCTGTAACAGATTCGTAGATATTGAGAACCGTCTAAATATTTCAAATGGTCGCCAGGATGGATTTTTATTTTTGTACTATTACATTAAGATTATTGTGTACGTATGGTATTCAAACTTCAATCGCATGATTAGAACACAAGAAGTAAAAACGAGATTCTAAAATTACGCACAGCAGCCATCTTGTGATTATGCAAACAACTGAAATAAATTAGATGCCAGTGGATCAACATTTGTATAAGCATTTAACGTGCAACGTTTCATGGCACTCGGATAGTTAATTCGCGAGAAACGTCCATTTAAATATTTATATTTCGCGTCGCCGCCATGTTGGATTTGTGCTCACCAGGTTACTGAAAGTCCTATAGGTGAACATATGTTCATAGTCTCTATGAACATAAAAAAAATTCAGTTTGGTTGCTGTAAAAGATTCATAGATATTGAGAGCCGTCTAAATATTTTGGGAGCTCGCCATTTAGGATTGTTATATGTATAGGCCATAGAGTTATGTACCATTCAAGGACAATTATTGCCTAGGTTCATTATTCAACCTTTCACTTCGATCGCATGATAACGACACAAGAAATAAAAACTTAATTTTAAAATTTCGCACAGCCGCCATCTTGAGGCTATGTAAACAATTGAATTAAATTAGATGGCAGTGCATTACAATCAGCAAAATCATTTACTGTACCACATTTCACAGCGCTCAGAGTGTTAAATCACGAGAAAAGTCTATTCAAATATTTCAAATTCGCTTGGTCGCCATGTTCGTTTTGTACCTTACAGGTTTATGAAATATACATAGGTAAACTTGTATCAGTACCCTTTATCACCGTACAAAATTGCAGGGTGATATCTGTAATAGTTTCGGAGATATAGAGTGTCAGTGAAATATTTCGCACAGCCGCCATTTTGGGGTGATGTAAACAATTGAACTAAAATAGACTTCAGTGCATTACAATGTGTATAAGCATTTGCTGTACCAAGTTTCATTAGGTTTGGATAGTTAAATCGCGAGAAAAGTCTATTTAAAAGTCTCAACTTCGCTTGGCCGCCATGTTGGTTTTGTAGGCACCAGGTTTTTGAAAGCCTCATAGGTGAACTTCTAGTAGTGCCCTATATCACCGTACACAATTTCAGGGCGATATCGGTAATAGTTTCGGAGATATTGAATGCTAGTGAAATATTTCGCACAGCCGCCATGTTGAATTGGTGAGACGTAACAAAATTTGAAGGGCACGGTCGAGGTCGCCGGGAATAGTGCTATGAACTTACCGAGTTTCATTGAAATCGCTCCAGCCGTTTAGATTTTATTAGGGACACACACACACACACACCTCACACACACACACAAACACACACGCACACACACACACGGACAAAAGGTGATCTCATAAGCCTATTTTTTCAAAATTGAAAATAGGCTAAAAAAATGAGGAGATGCAACATTGTGCTGAAACCACATGTTTTGACGCACATGCACTGGCACATCGTCTAAGAACTCATGCAGTACATCTTCAAGGAATACCGATTACGTGGCAACCGTGAGATTTCCTGGAAGAAGGTATGGCCCAATCACACATCCATTCAGAAAACCTGCCCAAATACCCACACCGTATCATTGATGAAACTCATGGGTTTTCATCAGCCCACACAACACTGTTGAGGGTATTACAAACACCATCCCTGGTGAACTTTGCTTCATCAGTGAATAGGAACCACCGTGTGAAGTCGGGTTCATCCATGAAGCGGTGCAAGAACTACCTGCAGAAGTGGGCTCTTGAGGCAAAGTCCTGTGGCTGCATTGCCTGTATCCTCTGGGGGCGGTACGGGTGTAGCTGCTGCTCATAAAGAATGGCATGGAATGTCACCAAACCTGTAGGGGCTATGCGCAGGCTGTTCCAAATCCACGAGTTTGAGTATGCGTACACGCGAATACTCAGCAATAATGCTCGGAGCACGGTTGGAGAGGGACTGGGGGTGATAGCCAATACGTCACTGGGTGAAGGTCATAGTACAAGTCCATGCGCTTCCTGCCAGTTTTGATGTATCCACCGCTTAATAACGGCAGCCCCTACAGCAGAGCTGTATTGCATATTGCAGGTTTACTCACACAAGGCAGCGAGTACTCAGCTGCTTCCTGGAGAGCTGCTCGGCTGGAACAGTCTGGGATATGGAACATTAGGTGATGTTCAATGACGTACGTATTCTAGTCAGTGGCGCCGATAATGCGGGAGATTTGAACGTGTGCAGTGGTTGTTTTTGGCGGTTAACGGACACAGGGTTCCTAAGCTAAACTTATCTATCTTAGTCCCCACTACAAGCCCTGAAAGCCTGTAAAGGGAATTTATAAACACACTATCTAACCCTTTAATATCTTGCTGTATGTTCATTGTATTAATTTTCCTAGTCAGTGTCACTCGCCCTCGATCAGAATGCTTGGAGTTTCAATAAACCAAACTAAAATGTAATGACTAGAGTTCATCGTCCATTGTTGCTCACGTCTGTAGGTTTCACCTGAAAGTAAGAATCCCACGGTGGGTGAGTGGATAGCGTGTCGGTCTACTAACCCCAAGATTGCAGGTTCGCTCCTGACCGTGGTAAGTGATTTTCGAAAGGTGGCAAAAATACGATACGCATGTCATACGATGTTGGCATGTCAAAGAACCCATTTGAATTCAGTAGGCCGTGTTCATAATGGCAAAATTAATCTCGGGAGTTTCCGCCAACACAAAGTTCCTCATTTCTCTACTAGAAAGCGCTATAATGTTCAAGGAGCTTAGATATCTAACATCTAACCTCCTTGACTTTCATAGTAAAGGAACAACGAAATTCGACATGCAAGCTACCCTCTGGGTGTCAAATAACAAAGCTTGCACCCGGCACCGAGGCCATACGAAATTATTATTATTATTATTATACCTGAAAGTACCCTACACGTGACCCTGGGTGGTGCTAAGCGAGCAACAGCGAACCGGACATATCTACCTCCCGGTCAAGATACAATAATGAACATGGAATATAACCAAAGATCCGCCAGTAACAACGTCGTCAGAACTTTATCAATTTAAATAGCTGCTTGTGTTTGGCTTTTTAATGCAGCAAGAAGCCAAAACTTCAAGTCGGAGGTTATACTTATTGGAGTGCCCTTGTGTGAATTAATGATCTTTAAATATGAATTTAAGCAATATATGTTGGTTTTGTTGCTTTAAAATGTGTAAAACCAAATTAATAGCATAACTTGGTATACTTTGTCAGTTGCTGAAAAAGGGGAAATTCAAAAGAGATGTTTGTAATGGATCTGCTATTGTGTATACTATTTATTCTGTGGAAAATTACATATTGTATCGGTAAAGCCATACGCTAAATAAATAAATAAATAAATGCGCCAAAATTTTATAAAATAAGTTTCGAATAATGTTACCACAAGGATACAACATAGGATAGTAATACCGCTTATAGCGAAATTATAATGCACATACATAAGTGTTACTGTGACTGGTCGCACTTGATCCAAAATGCTCACTGCAGAGGGAAGGTCATCATTATTCCCTCCCTATCTCTTCACAAGGTCATAGAAGCGCGAGATAACGCATTCATCCTCCCATCAACACAGAGAGTATACCGACGCTCAAGGTCAAACCACATGCTGATTAAAACGCAAGCTAATTTTCAACAACCGTAGCATCTTGCTCATAAAAGTAGCCACTGGCAGGTTAAGTTATATTTATTAATTTAAATTCAAATATTTATCTCTATCTCTCTATATATAAGAATGAAAGTTTGTCTGTTTTTTCTGAATTTCTACGGAAATTTGCGTTATTTACGCGTTTCAGACTGTTTTATGACGGATGCGCGCGAAAATAAAATTTTTGTCTGTCTGTCTGTATGTCTGTCTGTTTGTCTGTCTGTCTGTCTGTCTGTCTGTGGACAAAGTGGTTGTTCCCTTATAACTCGAGAACGGCTGGGTGGATCAACGAAAAATTTGGTACAGATATCCTTCAGAGGCACGACACTAATCATTGATGTAACTCTTCTCTGTACCTCTCATAAAAGGGGGCCTACCCCCTTAAAATACTTGCTGAAATAGGCGTAGACGGGCGAGATAAAGCTCATTTTCAGCCCCTCAATGTGAGAAATGAAACTCGACCACATTTTAATGCCCTAAAACCAACAGTTTTTGAGATATTTCTAGAAAACTGATTTCATTTAAGACAATAACGAAAGAATGCAAGCCGGTTACCATGGCAACGGAATCTCACAGGCCCATCTATTGCTGTAAGACGCAATAAAATTCCATTTATTAGCCTACTTTCGATTTTTGCAAAAAATGAAAGTAGACTTACGAGATCAACACAGGGCGAAAAAAGTGTGTCTGTCTGTGTGTGTGTATGTGTGTGTGTGAGTCTGTGTGTGTGTGTGTGTGTGTATGTGTGTGTGTGAGTCTGTGTGTGTGTGTGTGTCGGTGTGTGTGAGTGTGTGTACTCTGAATGTCTGTCCCCCCCCTATCAATTCGAACACGGTGAATGCAAATTGAACGAAATTTGGTACAAAGGTAGCACTAGCAAAGGACACCTCAGTGTCATGTTTTATATCGCCGCCATCTTTACTAAAACTGAATGGCGGCCACTCAAACGTTCAAAACGTAAAATCAAATAACGACTAACCAAATCATCCGATCTCTACCAAATTTGGTAACAACATACCTTCGTATAGGATGCGTCTTGTGACCAAATTACAAGGTCGTCCGCCATACTATTTCAGGATGGCGGCCGTGCGAATTATGCAAACTTTATAATCCATATCATGGGACCCACCAGTTCCGATTATCGAGCCGAGAATCGTTTTAACAGTTCTAAAGGAAGAGGCACGTTCGAAATTAAAAGTTTATTTTGTAATACTATAGTGCAGACGTGATTTTAAAAAGCTGAACTGATTCAGTAATAAGACAAGATGGCAGCGGATATCTTGTGCCTGACTTATATTTCACTAATTTGAGTATTGCATGCAATATAGCGTACTGATAAAAAATAAATAAACTTTGTATGAAATGCTTTATATATAAATAATATACTCCAGTGATGAAATCGTTTAGTATAAATCATTATTTGCTAACAAGTTCTATGTAAGTCATTTTAAATAGACCGATATTCGTTGACACAATTAGCTCAGTGGTAGAGCGTTAGCCTATCGCTCAAATGCCTATGGTTGAAACCCGATCAGAGCTAGGTTTTTTGCTTGAAATGTTATATGTTTATTGTTTTGTAATGACTCAGATGTTTTAAAATTAAGCGTTATATTGTGCACATTATGGTGTAAAATATATATTTAATTAAAACATAATTCGCCACCAGATTTACTCGGGACATCTAGCTGCCAAAAAGGTAACTTCCAGATTTTATTGAAAAGTTTCTTCTTCTGGCCGCTAGAATGCACTCGCTCTGTTAGGATTATATTGTTCGATATTTCACCAATAGATGTCACGACTAGTCTACGTGGGGATACATTGATTACTATACCATTATCATTCTATGCGCATCGAATTTGAAGAATGACAAGATGATACTACGATACATTTTAACTTTTTATTTTAAAGGGTTTGTAACAGCCTATTTTGCGTTACTTGAAAATGTTATTAAGCGTTATATTGTGCACATTATGGTGTAAAATATATATTTAATTAAAACATAATTCGCCAGCAGATTTACTCGAGACATCTAGCTGCCAAAAAGGTAACTTCCAGATTTTATTGAAAAGTTTCTTCTTCTGGCCGCTAGAATGCACTCGCTCTGTTAGGATTATATTATCGAAAATATCCACATAGTTTGTATACACACGTCTCTGTAGGGTCATGGAAAGATTTGTTAATTCAATTAGGGTTGTGAAAGCCATGCACAACCAGACGTGTAAAGACATGCCTCAACTCAAAGTTGGATGTTGCCCACGGCAGGTCGTAATAATAATAATAATAATGTTATTGGTTTTACATCCCTTTTAACTACTGCTGATTTTAGAGACAGCGGGGTGCCGGAATTTTGGCCCGAAGGGGATCTTTAACGTGCCAGTAAATGTACTGACACGGCTCCCTCGCATTTGTGCACCCTCAAATGCCAGCTGACTTCGCCAAGATACGAACCTGCAACCTAGGGCCCAGCAAGCGAGAACGTTACCGCTGAGCCACGCCGCCAGTCCGGTCGATTATGTCTCCAGATCCATAACATTCTTGATATACTTCTTATCTTTCTTTCTTCAATGATGGTAGCAGTTTTTATCTAGGTTGTGGCGTTTGGTAGAGGTAAATCGTTTCTAAGGTTTCCAACAAAGAATAGTTCTATTATACTCTTTGATAATAACAACGAGTTATAACTATACTCATACATTTAGGAGAAAGTAGGCTATATGTTCTTTACTGATCATCTTGTTATATTACTGAGATAGTTTGCAAACGGCTTAAGGTTATAACGGAACCAAATTAAGCTGTAAAATTCATCAATGTCATATAATGCGCTTAAGGGGGTCAAGGTGTACTCCAGATTTTTTCACGCGATTTACACGTGCGGGTGTGGTACGGAAGGTCTATTATATCCCTATCCTTATATTGTCATATTATTATTATAGTTATTATTATTATACTATGGCCTACAACGATGAGACAAAGCTTATTTTCAGCCCCTTGGTGTCAGAAACAAAACTCGGTGCCCCAAAATAGCAGTAAAGGGTCCCCGAAAAGTACATGTTAAGGCTCTAAAACCAACAGTTTCTGAGATATTCCCAGAAAACTAATTTCATTTAATAAACTAATGAAGGAATGCAAGCCAGTAACCATGACAACAATATCTGAAAAGGTGACATCCAACTTTCCATCTATTTCTGCAAGAAGTAAAGCCACTCCATTTATTAAATTTCTGTGAATGTTTGCCAATGGCTATTAGGTTATTACGGAATCAACTAAAACTGTAAAATTCAACACTGCGCTTAAGGGGGTCAAGGGCTACCCTAGAAAGGGGCGTGGTGGCTCAGCGGTCTAGCTGTATGCCTCTCACCAAGGCGGTCCGGGTTCGATTCCCGGTCAATGCATGTGAGATTTTCGAAGTGAAATGCCATGTCCTGTGGTTCGGATTCCACGTAAAAAGGAGGTCCCGTGGCTCATGATCTCAAGATTAACGGTCACGTTAAACTACAAGCTTCCTTCCTTCCTTCCTACCCTAGATTTTTTTCACACAACTTAAATGTGCGTTATGTCGTACAGAAGGTCTATTATATCTCCAAACAGAAGCATTATTTTCAAAAATTCCTGAATTGAAATACGGTAGTTTTTTTTCTTTCTTTCTTTTAGGAATTTGGGCCATTGGAGTCTAAAAAACCTGAATTTTCATGCACCACAAGCCTTTATAAATTATTAAAGGGGTCTTGCTCTGGATGGGGACATGACACAGCAGTGAAGGTCAGTTTTATTTGACGTGTATTGCGTTTCGTCTACAAGGTTTTCATTTTTTTCACGTCCGGAAGTACACGTTAGGTAAATTTAGTTTCAGAGCATAATTTAACTAATCATTTTTAGCCTATTTTCAATTTTGAAAAAATAGGCTTATGAGATCACCTTTTGTCCGTGTGTGTGTGCGTGTGTGTGTGTGTGTGTGTGTGTGTGTGTGTGTGTGTGTGTGTGTGAGAGGTGTGTGTGTGTGTGTGTGTGAGGTGTGTGTGTGTGTGTGTGTGTTTGTGTGTCCCTAATACAATCTAAACGGCTGGAGCTATTTCAATGAAACTCGGTAAGTTCATAGCACTATTCCCGGCGACCTCGACCGTGCCCTTCAAATTTTGTTACGTCTCACCAATCCAACATGGCGGCTGTGCGAAATATTTCACTAGCATTCAATATCTCCGAAACTATTACCGATATCGCCCTGAAATTATGTACGGTGATAAAGGGCACTACTAGAAGTTCACCTATGAGACTTTCAAAAACCTGGTGACTACAAAACCAACATGGCGGTCAAGCGAAATTGAGACTTTTAAATAGACATTTCTCACGATTTAACTATCCAAACGTAATGAAACTTGGTACAGCAAAAGTTTGTACACATTGTAATGCACTGGAGTCTAATTTAGTTCAATTGTTTACATAACCTCAAAATGGCGGCTGTGCGAAATATTTCACTGACATTCTATATCTCCGAAACTATTACAGATATCATCATGCAATTTTGTACGGTGATAAAGGGTACTGGTACAAGTTTACCTATGTATGTTTCATAAACCTGTAAAGTACAAAACGAACATGGCGACCAAGCGAATTTGAAATATTTTAATAGACTTTTCTCGTGATTTAACTCTCTGAGCGCAGTGAAATGTGGTACAGTGAATGATTTTGCAGATTGTAATGCACTGCCATCTAATTTAATTCAATTGTTTACATAACCTGAAGATGGCGGCTGTGCGAAAATTTAAAATTAAGTTTTTATTCTTGTTTCGTAATCATGCGATCGAAGTGAAAGTTTGAATAATGAAGCTAGGCAATAATTGTCCTTGAATGGTACATAACTCTATGGCCTATACATATAACAATCCTAAATGGCGAGCTTCCGAAATATTTAGACGGTTCTCAATATCTATGAATCTTTTACAGCAACCAAACTGATTTTTTTATGTTCATAGAGACTATGAACATATGTTCACCTATAGGACTTCGAGTAACCTGGTGAGCACAAATCCAACATGGCGGCGACGCCAAGTATAAATATTTAAATGGACGTTTCTCGTGAATTAACTATCCGAGTGCCGTGAAACGTTGCACGTTAAATGCTTATACAAATGCTGATCCACTGGCATGTAATTTATTTCAATTGTTTACATAATCACAAGATGGCTGGTGTGCGTACTTTTAAAATCTCGTTTTTACTTCTTGTGTTCTAATCATGCGATTTAAGTTTGAATACCACACGTACACAATAATCTTAATGTAATAGTACAAAAATAAAAATCCATCCTGGCGACCATATGAAATATTTAGACGGTTCTCAATATCTACGAATCTGTTACAGCAATTAAACTGAAATTTTGTATGTTGATAGAGACAATTAACATGAGCAGGATATATGAAAATAGGCTGTATAGTTCTTCACGGAACTACTTGTTCTTTGTCGAGAAACAGGCTCCAAGTCTCTAACCATTGCAACAGTAACTCAATTGATTACGTCTGATTATTAATACCGAAGACCGTTCTAAGAATGGGTACTTCTGCTAGTGATATATAATCCGCCTTGTCAATACTAAAATATGTAGTATATTATAAACTAAACGAACATATTTCGATATACAATTATGTTATATTCAGCATTCAAATTACATGCGTTTGTGTATTTAAGTCTGCAGTCTTTTGACTGGTTTGAAGCAGCCTTCCACGCTTTCCTGTCCTGAGCTAATCGTTTCATCTCTACAAAGCTACCACGCCCTACATCCGAGATAATCTGTTTAACATGTACTAACCTTGGTCTACCCCTACAGTTCTTATCCTCGACCCTTCCTTCCATAACTAAGTTTGGTATTCCTGGGTGTCTTAGTATGTGTCTTACCAACCTGTCTCTTCTCATCATTAGCAGACACCAGAAGCATCTTTCCTCTCCCAATCGTCTTAATGCCTCTTCATTTGTGACCCTATCTACCAATCTGATCTCCATCATTCTCCTGCAACACCACATTTGAAACGCTTCAATTCTACTCTTTTCTGCTGCTCCAACAGTCCAAGTTTAACTTCCATAGAGCGCCACGCTCCAGACAATGGCCTTCAAAAATGACTTCCTAATAAACTACCTAAATCTATATTCGATGTCAACAGATTCCTTTTCTGTAGAAATGATTACCTTGCCTGTGCTAACCTACTTTGTATATCCTCTTTGCTTCGTCCATGACTGGTTGTTCTGCTTCCTAAGTAACAAAATTACCTGTCAATTCGTCGTCCAAAGGGGTTTCTGATTTCTTTCGGCTGCATTCCAATATTTTTGTTTTACATTCATTCATCTTCATCATGAATTCTTTCCTCTAGACAGAATCCATACCATTTAAAAACTCGGTTCAGTCGACGATGTCATAATAGTACATTATGCAACGAGCCTATAATGGCTATAATTAAGACACGAGTATTTTTTATAAAACGAGCGTATGCGAGTTTTATAATTTCCATACGAGTGTCTTAATTACCATTATAGGCGAGTTGCATACGACTGTTTATGTTCGACGATAATTATAACTTTATTATATGTTTTAACATAAATATTCATAAATATCTGTTGAGAGTCAGCTACTGGAATGTTGTGATCGCAGAGCGAGCGTTGGGTATTATATCTTTGTCTTTCAAGAGCTTTGAACAACCGACGCATGCGCTCTGTGTGGTTGCAATGCCATATGCAACCATATGTTTACATCAGCCGTCCCTCAGTAATATTGTCACCGCAGTCATTTGAAGACAATGCGCTCTGTAGAAATTAGTGTTGGTGATTATAAGGTACAGTGCTATTGCTTGTCTCATATTCACCAGTTTATTTACGCGAACATATGGACGGTGGGTATTCCATGTCGGTAATGTATTATAGTTCGATGTTGTGTTTATGTCCGACATGTTGGATTTTGAGCGCATGCGCGAAGTTATCGTTACCTAATTGGTCAATGAACGAGCTCTGATTGGCTGGAGAAACTGTATCATAATAGAAAACAGTGTTATAATGACCATCATTATGATACAGCTATCTGACACATAATAGTGAGGGTCGAACATAAAGCGTATAACATTAATAAACAAAAAAAAGATATCCTTACAAATAATTTGATTAAGATTAAAATTCCAATTTTTTTGATGTAAATATTTTCATCACTATACTGTAGCTATTATCTCAAGATTTTATATCTAACCAAGTATTGATTGCAATTGATACGCGCCTTGCAAAAATTAGCTGTCTTTTTCAATACGAGCAAGAGGTCGGCATCATATTTTCATTGTTCATAACCAGCCTTCATCGAGAATATATTGGATACTCCTTTTCCATAAAATTGGAGTAATTGTGTTCTAGTCTAGAGGACGTCTAGCTTTTTATGCTCTTCCTCCCATAAATGATCTTCTGAATTCACGTTCACGTCTCTGTCGTTGGGAACGACAGAAAGGTTAGATACTCAACGCAAAGGGAAAGAGACTGTACCTTTAAAAGGATGCTAATATCTCGGCGGATTCAAATTGCACGCGATTGAGACTGGCAGCATCCAGCCCGTATGCAAAGCACACCCCTTCTGTACCCTCATCGTCTAGCAGCGAAGGCCAGAGCAGCGTGGCTCGAATTACACATCTCTTCCTCGCGACGAGTCGCATCGCGTCCCGATATTAAAAACGTAAGGAGACGATATCCCAATTCTTCTTAACACGGCACCTTACCTTAAAGCAAGGTATTATATTATTATTGCATTACCATTCCAATAATAATAATAATAATAATAATAATAATAATATGACTCCATTGATGGAAAATCTCTTTTTAATGTACCGGTACTCGAAGAAAACCATCTCGATCCAAAGACGAGACGACTCATCCAACAAACCTTAACCGACACAATTTCCAAGGTCAAATTCATTGGAGACATCTCCCAACCTTTTCCCATTAAAACTGGTGTTCGGCAGGGTGATGTACTTTCTCCATTGCTGTTCAACATCGTTCTCGATAAGGTCATAAAAGAATGGGAAAAAGAATTAAAAAGTCGCAACATATGGAAACCTGTCGTGTTAGGAAGACAGAAGGATAATATCAATGTTACATGCTTAGCTTTTACTGATGATTTGGCAATCCTCTCCGGAGATGAACGAACGGCAATTCACCAGATTGAAGTCCTCAAAGAATGTGCTGGGAAAGTAGGGTTTCAAATCTCCTTCACAAAAACTGAATTCATGGCTACAAAACACATTGAAACCCAAACTTTGGTAACAAAATACGATTCAATCAACAAGGTTATTCATTTCAAATACTTAGGTGAAATTATTGAACCTACAGGCACAGAAAGAATAGCACAAAGAACACGTGAACTCAAAATGCGGAAAGCTTATGGGAAAACCGCAAACATCTACAACAAAAAAATGCATGAGCATTAACACTAAAATTCGGCACTACGCGACGGTCATCAAACCCGAAACACTCTACGCCAGTGAGACCTTAAACCTCAATTATAAAGGGGATCTTGAAAACATTAAGAAAGCTGAAAGGAAAATCATCCGAAAAATTCATGGCCCATGACTTACAGATGAAGGATATCGTTTACAATCGCACAAGATCACAGAAAAATATTCAAATATTGAAACCGATTTCCGTAAACGACGCTTGAAATTTTATGGACACATTATGTGGCTAGATGACAACCGATTAACAAAGAAAATATTGATGTACTCACAAAAATTAAAGACGACAACGGTTTGGATTAAACAAGTCCAAACTGATCTCAATTACGCCAACATCACACCCACAGATATCGAAGACCGCAAAACTTTCAGACATAAGATCTACACTTGGGAAGCTGCATCAGAAGATAAGCCCAGCAGACCTAGGGGAAAATGGACTGACGAACGTCGAGCTAAACATAGCAACATGATGAAAGAATTCTGGAAGAACAAGAAAAATAACAGCAACAGATCATAACTTGCTTTATGTGATCCTGTATGTGTTGAAATATACTAAATAAATAAATAAATAGATAAATAATAATAATAATTATAATGGGAGAAATCCCATTACGAAAGGCTGAAGGCGTGGTGGGCTAACAAGAAGAAAAGCAGTTGAGATCTTGCGGTCCCTAGTGACCACAACGATAATAGTAAAGTAAGTATTAATAATAACAATAACAATAAAAATAATCGTAATACAGTTATAACGTTACTTTTAACCATTTTAGCTTCAGTACGTAGATATGTTGGGTGATTTTATCGTGCCAGTAATCAGTAATGTCGTCTGTGGCATAAGGCTGTCGTATATTAAAATCCTTAAAAGCTAGTGGACTCAGCTGGGATCGAACTCATGACCTTGAACTTTGGAGGACAACACCTATCTAACTGAGGACCGCAACCCAACATTTCCTCTTCTTCTTCTTCTGCTTCTGCTTCGTTATGCCCATTCAAAGAGCGCGTTTGAACTTGTTAGTTGGCCTGATGGTTTTCATCTTCTTATCCTCCCAAAATCTCTTCTTGAATGCACAGTGTTACATCTTGCGTTCTGTGGACCAATTCCTACCAGATTTCTGGGCTGGCTGCGTGGTTCAGCGGTAACGTTCTCTCTTGCTGTGCCCAAGGTTGCAGTATCGATACCTGGCTTAGTCAGCTGGCATTTGAGGGTGCGCAAATGTGAGGGAGCCGTGTCAGTAAATTCACTAGCACGTTAAAGATCCCCTTCGGAGCAAAATTCTGGCACCCCGGCGCCTCTAAAAGCCGCAGATGTTAAAAGGGACGTAAAACAAATAACATTATTATTATTATATATTCTACCAGTTTTCTTTTTAGATTTCTCCATGAATTGTGCTTGCGTACTATAGTAGGCCTACTAACGGCTCCACTATTTTCTATGATGTCGTCTGTGATATTTATTTCTTGGAGGAGCGGCTTCGGTGGTTTAGTTGGTAGCATGCTGAATTGCTGTGCCCAAGAT
Source organism: Meconema thalassinum (assembly GCA_946902985.2). Taxonomy (NCBI): domain Eukaryota; kingdom Metazoa; phylum Arthropoda; class Insecta; order Orthoptera; family Tettigoniidae; genus Meconema; species Meconema thalassinum. Next base: position 614,627,003 of record OX336388.2, read on the forward strand.
AGCGGGTTCAAACCTGGACGAAGTCGTCAGATTTTTTAAGAGTGTTAAAAACCCTTCAGTATGCCTTCCTTCGGAGGGGAAGTAAAGCCGGCGGTCCCATGTCATAGATTTATAGCATGTAAAAGATCCTTCCACAGACTAAACTTGTGTGAAGCTAAATTGTTAGGATAGATTTCATCGGAACGCTCTATCAAAGTTCCAACGTTCACCAGTAGGTATCATTGATATCTGGTAGCGAAAGTTGGAACTACTTGAAACTGAACGGAACTTGTAGCTCACCCTAAGGGTGTCCGCTGGAAGCAGCCACAGACTCAGGTGAGCCGAACATGTCCTCGGACACTCCCGGCACTAAAAGCCATACGATATTTAAAAAAAAATCTTGAAGGTCCATCTTAATTTCTTCTAGCCAGTTTATTTTGACCTTCTTTGCGTTGATTACTGTAATAGTACATTAGGCAACGAGCCTATAATGGCTGTAATTAAAACACGAGTATTTTTATAAAACGAGCGTATGCGAGTTTTATAATTTCCATACGAGTGTCTTAATTACCATTATAGGCGAGTTGCATACGACTGTTTATGTTCGACGATAATTATAACTTTATTATATGTTTTAACATAAATATTCATAAATATCTGTTCAGTCACTAGAATGTTGTGATCGGGTCCTGCGGTGGGTAGTATATCTCTGTTTTCCACGCTCTCTGGACAACCGACGCATGCGCTCTGTGTGCTTCAATGCCATATGTTCAGATTGTGCTCCAGTATTCAGTAAAACTGTCACCGAAGTCGTTTCAAAACCACGCGCTGTGTAGAAATTGATTTTGGGGATATTAAGGTACAGTGCCATTTCTTGTCTCATATTCACCAGTTTATTTACGCGAACATATGAACGGTGCAATTTCGGTTGGATTTTGAGCGCATGCGCGAAGGTATCCTTATCTAATTGGTCACACAACTGTTTCTTGAGCTCTGATTGGTTGGGGAAACTGTTTCATAATGAAAAAAAAGTGTTATAATGAGCCTCATTATGATACAGTTTTCTGACACATAATAGTTAGGGTCGAACATAAATAATATTTTCGTTAACTTGTCGCTGTCCATTCTATAGATATGGGCTTAGAATTTCAGACGTCTCTTGCATATGGCATCAGTGAACCTGTCTGGGGTCCGCTGTTCTCCTCTTAATCCACATTCCATTTTCTCTCGTGGGACCATATATATTCCGGAGAATTTTACGTTCTTGCTTTCAATTTCTATAATATTAGAGTGATCACCGAGTGATATGGTTCCTGAGGCGTATAAAACTGCATTGTAATGTCGTAATTATAATAATAATAATGATTAGTATTACTATCATAAGAAGAAAAGTAGGATGAAGAAGGCGAAGAAGTATAACAAAAGCTTGTCCCATCACATCTGGCTATCCTAATAAGACAACACAGGTTCTCCAATTAGAAGTGTACCAGAATAATATGCGACATTCTTGGAAGGGTCCTGGTGGAGTAGGTTCTTGAGAAAGAAGATGAACATGTCCAATAAGATGTAACCTCATTTCATATCAGAGCGGGGAAATGACGTTGAGGATATGCAGACGAGAAGAAGAAAGAAGAAAAGGAGTGTGGAGTGTACTGTCTCCATCCTTATTGCTCTCACTTCACCTGTCTAGCATGTTGTCTCTGTCTCTTGGCGCGGTCCTAGTGGGAGTGGGGGGAGACGGAAAATGTATTTCCCTACTGCTCTTGAATATCAAACGCCGCTGGGGTAAAGCAGGTCCATGGCTTCACCAGCTACAATAAATTATTATATTTTAAGGTACTGCTGCTATTACCTTCATCAGACTGGCTGCGTGGCGCAGCGGTAACGTTCTTGCCTGCTTTGTAAGGTTGCAGGATCGAATCCTGGTAAGTTGGCATTTGAAGGTGCATGTGAGTGAGCCGTGTAAGTCGATTTATCTGCACGTCAAAGATCTCTTTCGCGGAAAAATTACAGTAACTTGGTGTCTCTACAAGCCGCAGTAGTTAATAAGGCCATAAAACCAATAGCGTTATTAATATTATTATTATTTAAGCGAAAATTCCCCTACAGGAGAGCGATTAAACTTGATCACATGATGTCATTTGGAGGCGTGTCTCCTCCGCTCCTCCCAAAATCTCTTCTTTCTCGCGGAATGTTCCCGCTTCCTCTCATCCGTCCACTTTTTTCCAGGTTGTCGTAATGATCTTGGTTCGAACTTAACATTCTTGATTTTCGTCTGGCACTCAGTTCGGTCTTCGAAATTTTGTATACTGATAATTTGTAAGTCTCTTTGTACCTCTTTAAGCCATTCTATGCCGCATTTGCTCTGTGTTATGATACTGAGTAGTTTCTTGGGCAATCTGGAGGTGGTCATCCTGTGGATGTGAGTGTAAAATTTGGCTCTGCGTTTTCTAATTTCATCTGTTATCGTAATGGTGTTTTGATAGAGTTCAGTACTTGGTCTCTTCATCCAAATGCCGTTTCTGTTGATTGCTCCGTAGATCTTCCGGAGAATTTTTCGTTCCTGATTTTCCAGTTCCCTAATCTTGGAATGACCATCGATTACTATTGTTTCAGCCGCATATGTTGCTTCTGGAAGAATAACTGTTTTATAATGTCGTAATTTGGCGTTTGTCGAAATGCATTTCTTGTTGTAATGGGCCCACGTTAGCCTGTAGGCCTTCTGGAGCTTAGTGATTCTGTCTTCATTGGCGATTCGATTAAGTCCTGAGGGCTGAATAATTTCGCCAAGGTATTTAAAACTGCAGACTTGTGCGATTTTACCGTATTTGGTGTTTAAAGGGGATTTATTTTCTGGCCTTCTCTCCATATATTTGGTCTTGTCGTAAGATATATGTAATCCGGTCTTTTGTGCAATCTCATGGAGCTTTTCCACTGCGTAAGTCGCTTCCGATCTGTTGTCTGCGACAATTGCAATATCGTCCGCGAAAGCGAGACATTTGACTTTAGTTCTGTTCTCTTTTTTTAATACCGATTTGAATGCCCTTTACAAGAGGTTCCCATTCCCTAATTATCCTCTCCAGAACCATATTGAAGAGGATTGGGGATAGTCCATCCCCCTGTCGGACTCCCGTCTTGATTTCGAAGGGCTCTGATATTTCGTCCATGAATTTCACTTTGGATATTGTTCATGTAAGTGTCTGTTCTATGATTTTGCGTGTCTTACGATCGATCCCAAATTCTTCCATGATTTTAAAGAGAGTGTCGCGGTCAACAGAGTCGTATGCATTTCTGAAGTCGATGAATGCAATCACGGTATTTCTACATTTCCTCATTTGTAAGATCGTCTTTAGGCACCAGATCTGTTCAGCACACGATCGCCCTTTTCTGAATCCAGCCTGGTAGTCACCAATGAGTGGATCCATTTGGGGCTCTAACCTGTTCAGAAGTGCTGTGGAAAGGATTTTATAAGCAACCGGGAGCAGGGAAATTCCTCTATAATTGTTGATGTCCGTCTTGTCGCCCATTTTGTGCAACGGGTGAATCAAAGCGCATTTCCAGTCATATGGTAATTGCTCCGTTGTCCAAATATCTGAAATTATGGAATGGAGTTTCCGCGTCAGTGTGGGATCATTCAGTTTCCAGAGTTCAGCAATGATCCCATCTTCCCCTGGTGCTTTGTTGTTTTTGAGTTGTCGGATTATCTCCGTAATTTCTTCAATGTCGGGGGCTTGCGAGTCCAAGTGTATGAATACCGGAGGAGAGAAGTCAACTTTTACTAGAGGTGGTTCACAGTTAAGAAGAGAGTTGAAATATTGGGCTAATAGTTTGCAATTATTTTTTGAGTTAGTTTCCAATGAGCCGTCGTGTCTCTTGAAGCACAGACTGGGTGCTTGGTATTCCCATAGATTTTCTCTAAATGTCTTGTAGAAATTTCTAGTATTATTTTTGGTGAAATCCTGCTGGATTTCGTGGAGTCTGTTGTTGTCATACCTTCGTTTTTCTTTCCTAATTATTTTTGAGGCCTGTTTTTGAGTGGTAAGAAAGTTCTCCCAGTTTTCCTTTGTTAGGCTACTGTGAAATTTTTTTCAAGCCATTATGCGATTGTCAACTGCTTGATCGCAAATTGTGTTCCACCAGCGATGTTTTCTGGAGCGAGGTGGTTGTCCTAGCTTCATGGCTTCCTGAATTCTCCCCGTTAGTATTCTACAGTCTGTTGATTCCTCCTGATTGATTTGCAAAATGATTTCTTCCTTGTGGAGTTTCAGATATTCCGGATCAGGTCTGAAATTTTTTTGATAGGCGTTTTGGTCTTCTATTTGGTTGGAATTTTGTCTTTATTTGGAGAAGATAATGATCTGATTCAAAGACGCCTTTACGAGCCCTGACGTTCAAAATTTATTTTATGTTTTTCTTGGAGATTGCGACTTGGTCAAGTTGGTACTCACCCTGTTTAAGACTGGGTGATCTCCATGTGGTCAATTTATGTGCAGGTTTTTGAAATTGGGTGCTCATGATTTTAAGTCCAAAGTTTCTACAGAAGTCAATTAACCTTTCCCCATTTTTGTTGGTACGTTTGTGTTTAGTATGAGGGCCTGTGGTATCCTTGAATTTCCTTTTCTTTCCCTAACTGTGCGTTAAAATCACCTAATACAATTTTCACATGGTGACTTGGTATGTTATTGGTTGTTTTTCCAAAGTTTCCCAGAAATTGTCCACGGTTTCAGGATCAGTTTTATTGTGTTGATTTGTGGGGGCGTGCACGTTGATTAGCGTGTAAGCTTTATTAGCTGATTTTACTGATAGTAAAGAGACTCTCTCGGTTGGAGAAGTAAAGTCGATGATCGAATCAAGCATAGAATTGTGTACGGTGAATCCTGTTCCCGAGAGAGTTAAGTTATCATTAATTTTGATGGCAGGCTTTCCCTTGTAGATTCTGAAATTCCCTGTGTTGAAGTGTTCTTCGTCCGTGAAACGTGTCTCCTGGAGCGCAGTGATTTTTAATTCAAAATTTTCCAAGGTGTTGATAAGTTGTTTTAGCTTACCCGTCTTAGTGAGGGTGTTAACGTTAAGCGTGCCAACAAAATGTTAACGTCCGGTCTTGAGAGTATGAAGAGTTCTTGAGAAGCTCCGATTCTTCTCCGCATGGTGTCCCTGATCCCCCAGAATCCGATGATCAGGTTGGTCCAGTCCATCGACTGGTGCCTGGGGTAGTGATTCTATGATCGTCTCTTCCATCATGCGCTCAAGTTGAGTTTTGAGTGTTTGTGGTGGTCTCAATTGAGACCACAAGTATACGACTCGATTTTTGAGTTCGAGAAGATTAATGTACAGCCGCCTCAACTAGAGGAACAGACGCTGACCACTGGCCGTCGGATGCCGAACAAACGCCAGTGGATTTGCTATTTTACGGCTTAGAGCCAACCCTCCTCCTTTCTTCGAGCTTGGGACCGGCAACAGAAACTACTGAGCTACTCAATCCACCCAGTAGTTACTACAGGCGGAGTTATTATTATTATTATTATTATTATTATTATTATTATTTATTGTTTGACAACATTATCACGGCAAATACCGGCTACATTTTATGTTACAGCCTGTTTCAGCCTTAGCAAGAAACCATCTGTATTGAGAAAATTTCGTATACACCGTTCAGAGACTCATATTATTGTACTTTCATGTCTTGCCCGCAGTCTTCACGAGTCTCCTTCATTTATAGGATGAGCTGAATTTCCATCTGAATCATCGAGCCTTGCTGAGTGTTCGGCGAGGTTATTGTCACCAAGGAACCTCCTAACAATATGGCAGGGGCCGATAACCTAGATGTTAGGCCCCTTAAAACAACAATTATCATCATTTTGTTTAACAATATGGCAGGTGTTTAACAGAATTGCCTTGTGTAGTTCAATATATATCTGCGGATGCAGATTCAATATTGATAGACTACTGTGGAGAGTTTTGGGTATAACACCAGTACACGATACAATTATTGGGATGGTAGTCACCGAATCAAGTTTCCACATCTGCTTTACCTCAATTGCCATCTCTGTGTACTTAGATATTTTAGTAGCAGCTGTTGTTTGGATGTTATGAGTGTTGGAACATGCGTTATCTATCAGTAATGCCTCTGTGTGTTCTTTATTGATGACAATGATATCTGGCCGGTTGTTACTGACTGCAACTCATCTGTCCCAGTAGAGCTTGTGTTTGTCATTTTCGAGTACTGCGGATGGTGTGTATTTCCAATAGGGGACGGAGCTCTGAAGAGGTTTGTACTTCAAGAGCAGTTTCTGGTGGATAATGTTGGCAACTTGATCGTGTCGATGTTTGTAGTCAGTGTTGGCAAGGTGGGAACAACCTGATATAATGTGTTGAATAGTCTCATTACCTTTGCCACAGCGGCGACACTTCTCATTCTCTGTTGCCGGATCTTTTATGATAAATTTCCGGTAGCAACAACTTGGTCTTGGATAGCTACAACAAATCCCTCTGCTTACGGAAAGAGGACTATAGTCTACAATATCAAAATCTAGTTGTATCATTTAGTCACCTGGTTTCTCTCTCACACATTTATTTAATTATTTATTTATTTATTTATTTATTTATCGTATGGCTTTTAGTGCCGGGAGTGTCCGAGGACATGTTCGGCTCGCCTGAGTCTGTAGCTGCTTCCAGAGGACACCCTTAGGGTGAGCTACAAGTTCCGTTCAATTTCAAGTAGTTCCAACTTTCGCTACCAGATTTCAATGATACCTAGTGGTGAACGTTGGAACTTTGATAGAGCGTTCCGACGAAATCTAACTTAACAATTTAGCTACAAACAAGTTTAGTCTGTGGAAGGATCTTTTACATGCCATAAATCTATAACATGGGACAATGATTACTCTACGGGTTAAACTGAAATATAGTATGAAAGTTCGATACCTGCCAAGAACTATTACCGTTCCAAAATAAAATATATTCCGTAGATGTTTCCGCTTTGGCCCTTGTGGATAGGCTAGATAAAATGTCGATTTTCTTGTGGAAGAATTAAACCCCTCGGTGTGAAAAACAATAGACTGAAAAGCAAATTTTTAACGTTCTAGAAATGATCACCGTAACCATGACAACGCCACCTCCAGAGGTCCCAATAGGCTTTCCATGTAGCTCTGTAAGAGGCAGAGAGCACCTCCATTTAACACCTGAAATTCAATACAAATGCTATGATTCTAAATGATCAACCCTCTTAAGCGATACACAGGGTGAACGGAAACTGCTTGTACAAATTTAAGGAGGTGATTCTCGAAACAAAAAGGGACAAGAAAGTTCATATGAACATAATATAATGTCCGGAAATGCATTTTGCCCAAAGTAGCCGGCACTGATGAACCGTATCATTCTAGTGTTGCGAAAGATGTTCAAAGTGGCCTTTATGGAAATGCAACGCAAGCATCCACAGGCTGCAATACGGATAGTCTCACTTTTTGTTAAGTTACAGCCTATACAGATGGTCCGGCCATTCATGACCGGTGACATGCGCGTGAGAATTTTAGAGTGAGTCTACATAATAACACGTGACATCCCCTTGACATTCCTCCAGCTACTTGTCGGTCACAATTCTTGACGCCTGGTTATCTACATGGCCCATACGGTGACAGCATGAGTAGAACACGCAGACCGGACTAAATATACGCATGAGCTGCGCGAGGAGACATTTGGCCTGATCACAAACGTATGAAGGCTCACTGTGCGCGGATATACCGGTCTACAGGGTCATTATGTGTGTGCGCGTCAGTAAACACGGCGAGCTAAACCGGCTGTGACTAGCGCGCACCCGGTTCAGCCGGTGGTCGCGCGCACTTTCACACTTTTACCAAACATGTTAAATAATTAATGTGTACTTACAGTGCTCATAGGCAATGCTGAAAATGACCTCCCTCTCTTGTAACACACACCTGACATCTTCTGATGAAAGAATGTCTGCCCACTCTTTTATAATTTACGGAGTCTATTTCCTTGAATCGTTTAGCGAGCCTCCTAATTGTACTGGCATTAGGCACAGGTCTTCCTGGTAACTTAATTCAAAATTATCGTCTCGTTTCAGAACATGATTTTCTGCTTTTCATATACGAATTATGGATATACACACGTTCGTGCAATGTGAATTGGTGTCTAGGCATGGCCAACAATCACAGTAATCACAATACTCACTAAACGTGCAACACTATCGACTACGCTTTGCAAATACACGCCCATATGAATGACAAAACACGTGTGAACTAACGATATGAGTCAGCGGAGCGCGCCACCGCCGGTTAAACCAGGTGCGTGCGGCCGCGATCTGTGCCATTCACAGCCGGCTTAGCTTGCCGTGTTTACTCGTGCGCACACACATAATGGCCCAGTAGAAGGAACTGCACATTTATACCCGAATAGTGTCACAGTCTACATGGACACGCTGTTCAAGGGTCTGCACATCAGGATCTGTCTCAGCAGGGTTGGGGAATAATGTGTTATCTGTAACGCCGTTACTCGAACCGTTACTTTTTATGGTAACGAAGCCAATAATTACATTCTGTTACTTTAACGCCGCTACTTTTAGCGAAAATACTCGTTACTTTTTCACAATGGAGCAATCAAGGCAGTGTTGCCAACCCTTGTTGGATAATAAGAAGGAGATAGCCATTCAAAGAAGATAGAGATCGAAGTAGATTTTCAAATTTCAACGGGTATCACAGTTTTCTTAGACAAATTTATATTGTAACTTTCAGTCGATCAACACAAAATAATTCCAATTACCATAGTTGGTAGCATGCTAAACTGCTGTGCCCAAGATAGTGGGTTCAAACCCAGCCAAAGTCGTCGGATTTTTTAAGAGCGTTAAAATCCATCAGCATGTCTCTCTTCAGAGGAGAAGTAAAGCCGGTGGTCTCATGTTATAGATCTATGGCTTGTAAAAGATCCTTCCACTAACTAAACTTGTGTGAAGTTAAATTTCTAGGTTTGATTTCGTTGGTACGCTCTATCAAAGTTCCAACGTTCACCACTAGGTATCAGTGACATCTGGTAGCGAAAGTTGGAACTACTTGAAATTGAACGGAACTTGTAGCTCACCCTATGGGTGTCCGCTTGAAGCAGCTACAACCTTTGGCGAGCCTTACATGTCCTCGGACACTCCTGGCACTAAACGTCATACGATAAATAAATAAAAGCCGTAGCCTATATGCGAAGAAATAACCTGAAATAAAGTACATGTGATTAGCATATATGTACTGTACATACATGCATTATATATTGTTATAGAATTTTGAAGGAGAAAATTAGGAGAAATCATGTTCTTTTGACTGCGGCATTCAAGACAAAAGACCTACGAAGTTTCACCACGCGCGTGTATACCGTCTTCGCTGATTTACGAAACTGTAATGTGTGTTTCGTAATCGTGAATAAAATTTACACGAGATTGACAAAATATTTTAATACATTATTGAATAATCTCAAATATTAGTAAATTTACTTTTAATATCATGTAAACGTTTTTCAGGTTTAATGAAATCGTTCGTATTGACCCTCTGAAAAATATTAATTTCGATTACTAAGGCAACACAGAAAAATGGTTTCCAACAAGATAATCCTCCCCTTCCTTATTGAAAATAGGTACCTACCAGTATAAGGATCCACTAGCCGCCACTGGATACAAGATTTCGATAATGTATGAATAAGTAATTTCTAATACGGAAGCTCTGCAGCTTACTATGCAATGAGATGAATTATTTGCTCAGTCGACTTCACAAACTAAAGAATGTCGTTTGAATCGGTCTTCTTCTTATGAAAGCGCACCGATCCAATAATATGTCGTCTGTGTGTTCATATCTCTTTTGTGGATGAGAGGAGAGCAAAGGATTGAATAGAAAGGAACCAAATGTCATTCGTGAATGTTTTGTTCATCACAATAATGTGAATGTGACCTTGGATGACGTTGGGGCGTGGCGTGTTGGGATCAGAAACATCTGGTCTAATGCTTGTATGTCACCCTAAATTGATATATAATTCAAATTATTTCATTCACTTTGTTGTCCTGGTTTCGTTATAGGACTTGGGATCTTGGTCATCAGCCCCGTATACTTTGGTGTGTGTTAATTTGTCTCATAATCTCTAGTGACTGTAGCTGTGTGTGGAAGTCACCCGGGACTTGAAATAAGTTACTATCTAGTCAATATCTTAGAGGGACTGTGGATGAAAACTACACTCTTGAAAACGCTGTAAGTGCTGGGGTTCGAACCGCCGATTTCCTGATTTGCTGCAGCTTTCCATTGTAGTAATGGTCAACGATGTCGCTCTCGGCGAGCCCTGGGGTAATCTATACTTCATCAAAGAGGAACGCTGATGCCGGTATTGTTGTTGTGGATTCATTTGGGGACTTTTCTATAACGTAGTCATAAAGCCCCGTCTACGTGGTTGTGTGTGGAATATGTCTGATAGCCTGTGTCATTGTGATGGCCATATTAGTGTGTGTGTTTGTAATTGGGGCTAAGATTCGAGTAGAAGGCAGCCGTGGCCTTAATTTGGTTACCATCCCAGAATTTGCCCGGGACAGATATGGACAGGGAGAACCTAGCGAAAATCACCTCTTGGTTGACTGAGGTGGGAATCGAGCCCACCTGTCTCAGTTCTACCTCATGAAGCCCAGTGTATTCCGTTCCAGCCCTCTTGGCTGAGCTGGGAATCAAACCCGGACCCGCACTTTGACAATCTAGAATGCTAGTCACCACACCAAGAGGTGGACGCTTAAAGGGATATAGCCTACTGTACATGGCCCAGTGGCGTAACCAAGGATTGCTTCTGGAGGAGGATTGTCTGTCTGTTAGGTAGTCAGCTCGAAGGCTGGTTGGATCCTCAAAAGCACTGCTGTTAGGTTATGTGGGTAGATACCGTCAAAAACCCGAGGCAGCGCTATATTAAAGAGGAGTGAGGTAGTTTGTCGTTGCTTTCCTCACTGAGTCAGAACAGCAGTACTAACCCTGTGAGTAGAACCTTTCACAACATCCACAGGCACTGACTGTGCCCCGAATGTCATTACTAAGCACCACCCATACCTCAGTAGCTTCCATACAATCACAGCCATAAATGAGACTGAGACATCGGTGAATAGCCACATTTTACTCTAGCCTGTGCCAACAGACAAATGCAAATGTACTGCATTCATCAAGAGATGGCAAACATGCCAGGGAGGAGGATGAGCTGAGTCAAAATTGCTCGGACTGAAAACTAATATACGGTCCCGGAGTTTCATATCTCCTATCTATATCTTTCTCATGTTTGATTTCATTTACATTTGCTAGTCTACGTTCTATTCGGACTTATTAATAGCACAAAAATTTACATTTTTTTAAATATTAAATTATGAAGTCCAGTTTCCTTCGCGAAATCATTTGGCCCTTTCTATTCCCCGACATCGTATAAATATTAATAAACTACACTTTACAGCTTAAGTTTAACTTAAAACATCAATACAACTTAACACAATGACGCTGGGATACTTCCGATACTAACAGAATAGCAACTAACGAGTGGTGTATTTTTGGAAAGGCATGAGGTAAATTAGCGCCACACCCACCTCACTACCACGCCACCAGACAACTGGACAACTCATTCAGTAAGTGTTCAGTTAGGGTAACACTGAAAATGTACACTGGTGATAAGAAATGATTTCCAATTTCCATCAATCCGAAGATTGGTTTTATTCAAAATTTAAGGCTTAATCAAATTTCATATTTCAATATTTGATTCAGGGAGGGGGGGAGGGGGGGAGGAGGGATTTAGTCCCCTCATCACCCCGCGTATTTACGCCACTGACGTGACCGGTGTAATATGCAAAGTTACAATCACGCCCCCGGATCTGGAGAGTAAGCACGTTAGGCTAAGTCTACTTGGACAGTTTGGGAGAAAGAAAACGTCCTCTATACTTATATCCAATATATTTTTCCATGTATGTAACCACGAAATATATCTATTACATTATTTACAGAGTCTCAAAGGATATTATTAGTCTTCATGATGTCCTAAATTGTCCAATCCGAAGAAAGTCTGTGCATTTTCAGCATTTCAAAACTGAGCGTTAATCCGCCGAACGCTACTCGAGAGTGCATGACACATTCATTCACAACAAAATCTCTTCGTAGGGCAGGCAAGCAATCTAAGAGCTAGCCTAGCTCGGCCCTTGAATGAGCATATGACAAAGAGAGAGCCCAGTTTTCTTTCATACTCAGCGCATGCGTATAACACTTGGGCATGCATGTTGAGAAACAACCAATCCTCTCCGATCGATGACGTAAATTGCCGAAGATTAACAACCCCGCGCCACGATGTCAAGTGTTGTCAACAACAATGTTCTTACATGTAAAACTTTAGATATAATGTGATAATGGTCTAATCCTGTAACGACAAATGATTTCTCACAAAAATGGTCTAACCCAGTAAAGACCAATGGTTTCTCCCAGGTAATGGTCTAACCTAGTAACAACCAATGGTTTCTCAACGCTCTAACCCAGTAACGACCAATGGTTTCTCCCATATAATGGTCTAACCCAGTAACAACAATGATTTCTCCCAGAAATCGTCTAACCCAGTAACGACCAATGGTTTCTCCCAGATAATGCTCTAACACAGTACCGGCCAATGATTTCTCCAAGAAATGGTCAAACCAAGTAACGACCATTGATTTTTCCCAGATAATGGTCTAACCCAGTAACGACCAATGCTTTCTCTTAGATAATGGTCTAACCTCTTCAACCAATGATTTCTTCCAGGTAATGATCTAACCCAGTAACTACCAATAGATTCTCCCTGATAATCGTCTAACCCTGTAACGACTAATGGTTTCTCCCAGATAATGCTCTAACACAGTAACGACCAACGGTTTCTCCAAGATAATGATCCAACCCAGTAACGGCCAATGATTTCTCCAAGAAATGGTCGAACCAAGTAACGACCATTGATTTCTCCCAGATAATGGTCTAACCCAGTAACGACTAATGGTTTCTCCAAGATAATGGTCTAACCCAGTTACGACTAGTGATTTCTCCCTGACAATGGTTTTACCTAGTAACGACCAATGGCTTCTCCCAGATAATGGTCTAACCCAGTAACGGCCAATGATTTCTCCCAGAAATGGTCCAACCCAGTAACGACCAATGATTTCTCCCAGATAATGGTCTAACCCAGTAACAACTAATGGTTTCTCCTAGATAATGGTCTAACCCAGTAGGAGCAATGATTTCTCCCAGGTAATGGTCTAACCCGGTAACGAGCAATGGTTTCTCCCAGATAATTGTCTAACCCTGTATCGATTAATGGTTTCTCCCAGATAATGGTCTAATCGAGCAACGACCAGTGATTTCTCCCAAATAATGGTCCTACACAGTAACCAAAAATGGTTTCTAACAGATAAAGGTCTAACCCAGTAACGACCAATGATTCTCTTAGATAATGGTCCAACCCAGTAGCGAACATTGGTTTCATGCAACATAATATTTAACCCAGAAATATTGTCTTATTCAAGCATTATTCAACATTATTTCATGTGTAAAGGCAAAATATTAAATTCTAGCACAGTAGGCACCTTCTGATCTGTTCACTCCACATGTGAATCCAAGTATCCACGTGTTCGTGGTCAGGACGACACCCTCCCTATTAGACAATGATACCTGACACACGACCCTTCGCGCTCCAGCAAGTGCGGATAGTATTGTGTTTACTTTAGCTGTGAGCTGTACTCTTGAGCGCTCGTCTGTTCTGTTGTCTAAGATACCAGATACTGCAGCATCCTTGTGCCCTCTCACTCCCTCCAGCCAACACCGTCTCGTATAGAAATTTTATTGCATCCATTCCTCTTCCCACCCCCTCCACCTCTCCACCCCTACTCCTAGCCCCCCGCTTCCACTTTTGGCAGCGAATCTGTCAGGACATGTGAAGAGAGAGGGGTGGAGTCGTAGCATTAGTTCTTTCCAAATCTCTTTTTTTTTCATATTATTTTCCTTCTTCTTTTGTGACGAGTTTGCGCAATGCGTACATGTGTGAGTCCGTGTGTGGTGCTATGGAAGAAGTGGAAGGGGTTGGAAGGAGGGTAGGATTGAAGGGGATGTGTGTACTAAAAGAAAGAAAAGAGAACCAGGCACTTGCGCGAAGCGATAGCTCCTACACCCAGAACAAATTCATTTATTTCAAATTATTTTGTTCTCTTTTTCTTATTTCTTCCTTTGAAGCCAGGAGACTGATCTAAAGTATAGTCACACACACAAAATGATATTTCACGGATGCAATACATCTCTTCAACATTGTGTCGAACTGTGTCGCATTTCTTCTTTCGGTGCACTATGCTTGTTTAACGTTTCTCTTCAAGCACAGGGGATATTAAAACCAACGATAGCAGTATATCGGCAAAAAAAAAAAAAAAAAAAAACAGTATTACCAACGCGAAACCAGTTCAAATATTCTGGGCTGGCTGTGAGGTGAAGTGGTAACGTTCTCAACTGCTGTTCCCAAGGTTGAAGGATCAATTCCTGGCGCAGTCAGTTTGCATTTGAGGGTGCCCAGATGTGAGAGAGTTGTGGCACGTTAAACATCCCCTTCGGGGCAAAATTCCTGCTACTTGGCGGCTCTAGAAGCCTCAGTAATTAAATATGACATAAAACCAAAACCATTATTCCATAAATATTATCATCAAAAGCTTGCCACGGTGGGTGAGTGGTTAACGTGTCGGTCTACTAACCCCAAGTTTGCAGGTTCACTCCTGGCCGTGGTAAGTGATTTTTGAAAGGCGGCAAAAATACGATACGCATGTCATACGATGTTGACATGTCAAAGAACCCATTTGAATTCAGTAGGCCGTGTTCATAATGGCAAAATTAATCTCAGGATTTTCCGCCAACACAAAGTTCCTCATTTCTCTACTAGAAAGCGCTATAGTAGGCCCATTCAAGGAGCTTAGATATCTAACCTTCTTGACTTTCATAGTGCTTCAAGGAACAACGAAATTCGACATGCAAGCTATCCTCTGGGTGTCAAATAACAAAGCTTGCACCCGGCATCCGAGGCCATACGATATTATTATTATTATTATTATTATTATTATTATTATTATCAAATATTCATATTCAATTACAAATAACATATGTGTGTCTGCCCCTTATTATTCCCATTTATCAATGGGGTCGGTGGTGAATGTCTTTGTGGCAGGTGATATTTACGGCCGGATGCCCTTCCTGACTCCAACCTCATGAGATGAGTTAATGAGATATGGAATGAAACTGGGCAAGGATGTGGCCTGCCCGAAGGTACCGTCCTTGCATTTGCCTGGAGTTGAAAATGGGAAACCACGGAAAACCATTTCAAGGACAGCCAACGGTGAGGTCGAACCCACGTCTACCGAGTCCACAGAGAGCTTGGCCCCATGGCCTAGCACTGCGCGTTATCAACCGTTGCTACCGCTGTCGGTAAATATAAATAACATATGATTATTGTTAAACTAAACTACAATGCAGGAAAGATCTTCATACTCATAACAAAAGATCAGAAACTAGATTACGTATTGGATCCCCGGATCGAGGACCTGGGTTCGAACCTTGACTCTGCCATGAAATTAAATTCTGGTCTGAGGGCTGAAAAACTGAGAAGAGATGGGTTCGTTTTCCACCTCAGCAGTCCTATAAGTGATTTTTCTGTGGTTTTCCATGGCTACTCTAGATAAAATGTAGGGATTGTGTGCCATCACATTGACACAGGCTATCAGAAAGATTCCACGCACGCACACCCAAATCACACGAAGCTACATGACCTCGATATGGAAAACTCCCTAAATAAATCAACAACAGTTCTACATGGAGTCCACAAACACTACTAAATAATGTGCTGAAGAATTTCCTATTCAGCAAGCACATCATAGCCTAGCCTATATCGCCCAATAACCACCTATTAAACTGAGGCACACACAAGAAAACTAACTAAATTTAAAATGCAATCACGCAGGTACTTCCTTGAACAATATGTTGAAGAATACAGAAGATGAATTCATAATCATTGAGTAATTATCTTACCATCTCAGTTCAAATGTTCTTGAACATCCTTCTTGTATTTCATACAGACTCTACTGTATAATAATATCTGTGCATTAAGGATTTTACATGCAAATACTCCTATCGATGATAAATGATAATCATGATTTGATAACGAAGACCATAAGATGCAAACCCGTATTTGCAATGTGTAATCCCCTTGAGCCAACATTCTAGATCAAATAAATAAATAAATAAATAAATAATAAATTAATTACGAGCCTTACAGTAGTGGCATATGATATGTAACATCTGACATGTTATTCGAATAATTCCATTTTACTTACTCGCATTTTTTAGAATTAACTCATAGTGCTACCTTGTGCCAGTAAACATGAAGAATTCTTTCGTGTTATAACCATCGGTAAGTTCTCATAACTAGTCTATTATTTCTACAATAACTACTTGAAAAACTCCAGTGACAAATCCTTTCAGCAAATATGATATAACTTAATAGTGCTGTATTTTGGCCGACGGTACCTCGAGTGCTTACATTAAATAAGAATACAGCAAAAGCTGTAAGATTTAATAAATCATAATTGTTTTCCGCCAATATGATATAGTGAATATTTTCACACCAAAGAACGACAGTTTGAAGATGATTCATTGTAGGAATATCTGTAATGGCGCCCCCAAACCTTGAGGTAACCCGTATGCGATTTACATTCCACATAGTCACATGGCCAACAGTACGTCGTTGTACCAATCTCTGCCACCACGCGCTACTTGTAAAACTCCTGCGCCAAATCCTTTCAGCAAATATGATTTAATGAATAATTTCACACCAAAGTACGACAACTTGAAGGTGATTTATTGTAGGAATTTCTTTTAATGGGGCCTCCAAACCTTGAATTTTAAACCGTATGCTTTATACATTATACACAGTGCTGTATTTTGACTGACAGTACCTGGAGTGCTTACATTAAATAAGAACACAGCAAAAGTAGTAAGATTTAATAAATCATAATTGTTTTCAGCAAATACCAATCTCCGCCACCGCGCGCGCTCATTGTTTCCGTTGCATTTCCGTCTCTTTTTACAAAATCACCCCCACACAAAAGTATACAGCAACCGAGTGGAATGATGTTACACAGTAAAACCCTCGGGCACTCTAGATGGAGAAATGAATAACACAGACGACATCATAGAAAATCGTGGAGCCTTTAGTACAACTGTAGGCAAGCACAAATTCGTAGAGAAGCCTAAAAATCTAGTAGGAAGTGGTCCACAGAACGCAAGATGCAACACAGTGCATTCATGAGTAGATTTTGGGAGGATAAAAGGCGAAAACCATCAGGTCAACTAAATAATAATGGTATGGCCTCACCTATCTGGAGTAAATCTTTTTAATTTTCAGCCATTTAGATGATTTACTCTTCAATTTCGACGTTCTGCTTGCACTGCCACCTAGCAGTGGTAACTGGAATCTATTCGGTATTTTATCTTGCATTCACAAAGTGTGATCCGGGTGATCCTTTAATAGCCAACATTGTACAATTCGGTGTTACGTGGATTATTTAAAAACGTAAAATCATTCTACTTTCACGGACGAGAATGGAACCTATAATCTTTTGATGAGTGGCCGGAGTCTCTACTACAGATCTACAGAAGCAGTGTATGACAATCCTTTTTCTTTTACTTTCTTCTCATTTTCGAAACAACAAGTTTTGACCATTGTACTTGGACATTTCCTTTTTACTCTTCATCTAGCCCGATATGCTGCCTACATCTTTCTTTTATTTCGTCAAATAAAACACTTGTATACGATTGTTGCTGCTCTTGTTATGAAAGCTACTGAAAAACTCAAACGTCTTTCATCTCCAGCGGAATAAAAACCCGCTCGATATCTGGTGTACGCCTTCTCGCGCCTTCATCTTCTCCAAAAGAAAGCCTTTGCTCTCAGTGAAGCTCGAGGCTTCTGCCTTCCCCACCTCCAACATCACATCCCCCCACCCCTCTCCGCCACCGTCCCTTTCCTAACCTCTGTTATCTGTGGGCTTGCATGTGTATGCATAAGAATATGCTTAGGTACACTCATCAAAAAAGTTTTTGCATCATGATTTTTAGTAATCTTTAAAGCAAGCAGTGTTAACAATATGCATACTGTGCAGCCATTAGTCTGTTGTAAAATCTTATGCTCTTCATAGCACTGGGGAACGATGGATTAATACCACGCTCTAACAAACCTTCCACATTTACACGACAGTAAAACAGAGCCTTCATCTCGGGCTCCTTGTTAAGTCAAAGTGAAGACGAGGAGGAGGAGGAGGAGGAGGAGGATGAAGAAGAAGAAGACGAAGAAGAGGAAGAAGAAGACAAAAAGAAAGAGAAGAAGAATAAGACAACAAGAAGACGACGACGACTGTTTACAATTTTTTATAATTATTATTATTATTGTTGTTATTATTATTATTATTTTCGTTTCGGCGTCTAGGGAGCACGAGAAATTTCACTGCTTTGTGCTTTGCTGTTCCTTCTTCTTCCTCCAGTATTCCTTCATCATCTCACTATGTTTCCTTTTCCTTTCCTGGACCATTTCGAGCCGGTTTTCCTTCCCTTCCTCCCTTGGAATCCTTCCAATTTTAGCACTTTTTGCCTAAAAATTTCTCTCTGAGGTGTATCTTCTTCTCTGATATTGTTTCTTTCCAAATCCTTTTTGACTTCCTCATTATTATAAGGCCCATGAATTTAATTGTTATTTGTATTTAATTTGTAGTCTACTGTATATTAGCATACTTTTTCATTTTGCAAAAATGAGATCGATGCGGGAAAATGTGTGTCTGTCAGTCCTTCTGTCTGTCAGTCTGTGTGTGTGCCCCTCTCCCTATTAACTGCTAAACGGCTGCAGCTATCGGAACCAAATGTGGTAAGAGAAACGATCTCACGGCTATATTTCAAATTGACGTCAGTGCTACCAACTGCTGAAAAATCACAATTGAAAATTGAGCTGTATGTTGGATATCACAGAAGTTATGCATGCGAACTATTCCAAGATTGGCACGCATATAGATAATAGAATTCCAGATTAATATTCAGAAGTCCATACATGCCAGTGTTGCCAACATGATTCTAGTACTGCCGATATGTCCAAATTCTAAATGCATGTAACTTCTATACTATTGATTGGATTTCAACCAAATTTCGTTTTTATTATGTGTAAGTTACTACAACAGATATGACTGTGCGTATTCTAAAGAGCCACCAGGGCTGCCAACTGCTAATAAATGCTCTCTCTATATTGTAACCCTAATATTAATATATCAGTAAGTATGCAAGCCAACAGATCTAAACTTTGCACACGTATAGTACCTGACATTCTACCTTAGTTTGGAGTAACTTGTATACATCAATGCTGCCAACACGATTCTAAGACTGCTGATATGTCCAGTTTTTAAATGCATATAACATCTAAACTAACAAATGGATTTCAACCAAGTTTCGTATGTGCTTTATGTTCCATAACAGTTATGACTAGGGGTCGGATTCGAGCATATTTTTTCCTGAATAGTACACATTGAAAGAAGCCTTTCGGTGGTATTTTCACCTCTCTGGGACCAACAGAATTGACATTTATCGAGCATATAAATGCATAAAACCGCGGTTTTCAGAACAGAAGCATATAAATGCATATTCTTGTGGTTTTCGTCTAAATAGTATGTTTTTCTTCGAATTCTCCCCCGAATTCGGGCTCGAAAACAGAAATAATTATTGAAAAACCTATCTGGTGCGAATAATAGAACCGCAGGCTTTTAACCTTTTGTGAGGTCGTTCTCGTCATTGAAACTTTTATTGACTAATTTAAGAAAATCATTCAAAATTGAAAACTTAGAAAATTTCTTGTTGTACAGACCAATGCAGATCTACTTCATTGACTCGCCTAATTCTGAACATTTTGTAAATGAACTTTTAAACTGTATCTCTTATAAAAGCACTTATCTTATATATACTTGTAAAACTTGAATGCGAGTATATTGCAGTGTATCATACATACAATTAGAAAATAAAGCTCGTATTAAAGGTATGTTATTGGTTTTGTCGTTTCACTTTCCTTTCTATAGTTTTTAACGGTGTTTTTCGAGCATATTCTGCATATTTAACCGCATATAATGGGGGTTTCGAGCATATCTATCGAGCATATAATGGATTTTTCGAGCATATCTATCGAGCATAAAACACAGGGTTTTCGAGCATATCTGGAGATTTTATCGAGCATATCGATCCGAGCCCTAGTTATGACTATGCGTATTCGTAAGAACCAGAAGGGCGGCAAACTGTTAATCAATGCTCTATTTTTTTAAAATCATAATATCAATATATCAGAAAGTATGCAAGCCATCTGGTTTAAAATTTGCACTCGTATAGTACCTGACAGTTTAGATTAATTTTGGAGTACCGTAACTAATATACTGTACCTCAGTGCTGCCAACATGATTCTAAGCTTTCTAATAGTTTCAATTTGTAATTACGTGTAACTTCTGTACTAACGAATGGATTTTATTCAAAATTGGCACTATAATAGATCGTAATATTTCAGATTAATTCTGATCATCACATACATGACGTTATTCCCAACGTGATTTTACGTGCACTGATAAATCCAATATCAAATAGCTTGTAACGTCCATACTATCCATTAGACTTCAACCAAACTGTGTATGTGCATTCTATACCTTAAGAGATGGAATTAAGAATATATTCAGTCACCAGGGCTGCCAACTGTAGTAAGTTACTCTATTACTCTATTACTTGATTTCGTCATTATTCTATATAGATTGGCATTAATCTTAAATTTTAAGAAAAGTAGGCTCTTTAGTTCGTCAGGAAACTACGTATTTAATATTAATTCTAATTTTAATTTTTATTTTTATTTTTATTTTTATTTTTATTTTTATTTTTATTTTTATTTTTATTTTTATTTTTATTTTTATTTTTATTTTTATTTTTATTTTTATTTTTATTTTTATTTTTATTTTTATTTTTATTTTTATTTTTATTTTTATTTTTATTTTTATTTTTATTTTTATTTTTATTTTTATTTTTATTTTTATTTTTATTTTTATTTTTATTTTTATTTTTATTTTTATTTTTATTTTTATTTTTTATTTTAAATTTAATTTTAATTTTAGTTTTAATTTTAGTTTTAATTTTAACTTTAAT
This sequence comes from Meconema thalassinum, assembly GCA_946902985.2. Classification (NCBI taxonomy): domain Eukaryota; kingdom Metazoa; phylum Arthropoda; class Insecta; order Orthoptera; family Tettigoniidae; genus Meconema; species Meconema thalassinum. Next base: position 614,648,227 of record OX336388.2, read on the forward strand.
TTTAATTATAATTTTAGTTTAAGTTTAATTTTAATTTTAATTTTAATTTTAATTTTAATTTTAGTTTAAATTTTAATTTTAATTTTAATTTTAATTTTAATTTTAATTTTAATTTTAATTTTAATTTTAATTTTAATTTTAATTTTAATTTTAATTTTAGTTTAAGTTTAGTTTCAATTTTAATTTTAATTTTAATTTTAATTTTAATTTTAATTTTAATTTTAATTTTAATTTTAATTTTAATTTTAATTTTAATTTTAATTTTAATTTTAATTTTAATTTTTTTATTATTTATTTCTTTTAATCATTAATTTGCATTGAGCCTCTATAGACTGCACGTTAACCAATTTCATATGTGCCTTGATCATGTTCATCTGCATTTGAAAGTGTTAACATGCGAAAGCGTGCAGTAGATTCATTGGAATGTTAATTATCTCCTCTAGGGCGAAATTCCGGAATCCAAGTGTCTCTAAAGCCATAGTAGTTAAAGTGGACGCAAGTAACATACTGTAATTATTATTATGTTTCACCATCTCAAAATATAAATATTCTATGCCAGAAAACTGCATCTTAAAGAGACTCATTATAGTTGAAGTTTCATTATGATACAGGTTCTCCACCAATCAACACTCAAGATTTTCATTACGATACAGCTGTTTGACCAGTTAGGTAAGGATAGCATCGCACCTGCACTGACTTGCACGGCTTCCTATTTTAAATTTCAGGCTGGCTAATGTCACAGTGGGGTTTTAAATTAAGCCGTGGTCAAATGCAAGGTATTCTCTGTTCTGTAAACGAAACTGGCGGAATCTCGTGAGATATGTTTTAAAATTATATTCGAACATAAAATAAAGTTATAATTATCGTCAACATAAATAGTTGTATGCAACACGAGTATAATTTCCACGCTTCGCTCGTTCTTTTTTTAAGTATACTCGTGTCTTCATTATTGGCTTGTTGCATAATGTACTATTATTTTACCTCATCCCAGACTCCCATATAAACAGAAATTATCAGGGTTGGAAACGAATTATTATTATTAATATTATCATTACCGTACTATTATTATTCACGTGTCAGAAACATACATTTATACACAGTTATAGTTCTCACACATTCTTCGTTAACTATCGGCTTGCTTTTGAAATCTAGCTGGGCGGCCATGTTTACATTTTATCTCTGCGGGCAGCCTGGACTTTCCTAGCTCCAGGCACAGCGTTGTCAACTTTCCATCGTAGACACATGGAGCAAGCAGAAAGACTGGTCAGAACTGTGTGCAATTATGCAACACTGGAGACCTGATAAGCAAACCGGCAGCCAGTATAGTTCTTTCACTATACTCGTTAACGTGCGGCTCGCCTTTGAAATCTAGATGGGTGGATATGATTACATTCCATGGCTCCCTGGAGCCAAGGTTTTCCCAACGCGAGGCACGGCGTTGTCAACTTTCCACCAGTCACAGACTGGACATAATTACATGTATATGTGCAACACTGGACAACTGATATCTGCGTGACACGCGAGCTAGCCGCCAGGGTGGGACTTTGGAGTCCACGTGGAGTGATATAGGAAGCATGCTATTGGTCAGTAGCGAACAATGGTTATTGTTGGCGCTAAGTACAGCCTAACGTTTGAATAGCCACTCGTCAACGAGGAAAGTGAGAGAACTATACAAACATGCATGACATTTGAGCAAAACTTGGTCCCTGTAAATTGTTTCTCCGAGGTCTGATAGAGGTCATCCAGAGTACAGGATGTGGGACACAGTCGACATTGGAGCACGTGTTTTAAGGTCTGTTCTTCTCTACAATAAATTACACTTGATGCTATCTTCCTTACTGTAACCCATCTTACCAGAGTAACCCTGGATCAGACTACTCCTGATCTCAACCTATTTAGAAACTTTCATGAAAGCCATCCATTATCATAGCCAGGTGTAAAGTTTCAGACACATTTTTCCAGCCAGAGGGAACGGGTGCTTTAGCTATCCTCAAGTGCTACCTTGCTTGTCCTTCCAGTGAATTCAAGTCCACTAAATATTAGCCTGTCCGGCAAAATTACGAATTCGCATCCCAGTGTATATTACTGTAGTCTGCATTTAACGGCCTGCAAGGTGATGGCAGTAATTGTGTTCTTGTCTCTGTGATAATAACTAAATGTTATCATGAATTATTCCATGCATTAAATTGATGGATGGGTCATGTTAATTAAAACAAAAGTACACTTTTTTGAGCTCAATTTACGACACGCTAAGTAGTTTATAATTGCAATTTAGTGTGGTGTCCGGTTTCGCTGACGTTATTTTGTGCAGTGCGTTATCTATTTACCGTGTTTAATTATCACAATGTGTTATAATTCATGAGAACACACTTCCGTCAAAGAAAGTTGCTTTGAAATAGCACCTGGTGATATAATGGCATCCTCTTTAAATTAAGGTGGGATTAAACTGACCCATTGTCGAAAATTGGACATTCAGCAGTGGTAGCAACGCTCGCTATGGTGAGGTCAAACTATTGACGTTGGTTCGAACCCCGCCGTCAGCTGTCCTTGGTTTCCCATTTTCATATCCTGGCAAATAAGCCGCAGCAGCTTCCCTTCCAAACAGTCTGTTCAGTTTTATTCACCATTTCTTCTCTCATTAACTCCTGTGAAAAGTCATCGTAAGGAAGGGAAATCGGTCGCAAAAAAAAAAAAACCAGTCGTATAGGCATTTATATCATCCAAAACCCCGTTGAACGGAAAGTGGAAATACATCAGTCATCATATGAAAAATAGGGTTCCGAGATCGAATTTTTTCCTTGTATAAGTGTCTGTTCGTTGCGAATAAAATCAGTCTCCGAACTTCTTGGACAGACGGTGTACCTCACGGGGTGGTCAGCTGTAGAATATAATGGCCTATGACTAAGCAAAACTCTTCACCTGGCACAGGATACAGACTTGTGATAAACTAAAGAAAGTCATTTTTGCAAGCCTTTGTCTGGAGTGTGGCGCTCTATGGAAGTGAAACTTGGACTGTTGGCGCAGCAGAAAATAAAAGGATAGAAGCATTTGAAATTTGGTGTTACAGGAGACAGATCAGATGTGTAGACAGAGTAACAAATGAAGTGGTATTAAGCCGAGTGGATGAGGATAAATGTTTCTGGGGACTACTAATAAAGAGATAGGTTGGTATTACACATACTAAGACTCACAGAATTAGCAAACTTAGTTATGGAAGGAAGGGTTGAGGACAAGAACTGTATGGGTAGACCAAGACTAGAATATGTTAAACAGATTGCCTCGGATATAAGATGTGGTAGCTATATAGAGATTGAAAGATTAGTTCAGGAGAGGGAGCCATGAAGGGCTGCGTCAAATCAGTGACTGAAGACTTAAACACAAGCAACCTTAAGACAAATGTTTAATTCCTTATTCGCTAGAAACAATGCACCCCCATGATTGTTATAAAGATTCACGACGGGGACGCATTTTGGTAACACCTTGATTTCAGACATGATTGCAGGCCGTAGATAGAAGGAAATGTTATCAACGGGTATCGTAATACTGTATTATCGATACGTTTATCCTCCGTCGACTTGTCATTCCGTGTTAAATATGGTTATTACGTTATATTCATCTCTTGAACGCATCCCATTCTCCGCATCGCCTCAGAAATGATTCATCGCTGCTTCTTGGATGAAAATGACAACCTGTCAATATAAGATATCTTTATCTCATGGAACGGCGACTTTCGAAATGTCTCTAGTGTTTAAGTTCAAAAACTTTAATTTAAAGTCAGAATCCACCGCAAATGCTTATCTGACAAATATGTAAAATATAAACAGTCTAGGAACATAACGAACATCTAGTTAGTACTTTATCATATTATTAAATTACTTTCATTGCAAAAATAGCTTACCACGGTGGGTGAGTGGTTAACGTGTCGGACTACCAACCCCAAGCTTGCAGGTTCGCTCCTGGCCGTGGTAAGTGATTTTTTTTAATAGGCGACAAAAATCACGACATGGATGTCATACGTTGTTGGCATGTTAAAGAACCCATTTGAATTCAGTAGGCCGTGTTCATACTGGCAAAATTAATCTCGGGATTTTCCGCCAACACAAAGTTCCTCCATTCTCTACTAGAAAGCGCTATTGTGTCAAGGAGCTTAGATATCTAACCTCCTTGACTTTCATAGCGTTCAAAGGAACGACGAAATTCGACATGCAAGCTGCCCTATGGGTGTCAATTAACAAATCTTACACCCGGCACCCGAGGCCATATGATATTATTATTATTATTATCATTATTTTGCAAAAAATATGAATCGCGTAAGTTTAAACCATATTGTTATATTTGAATTGCAGCCAATGGTCATCTATCTGTCTGTTAGGTAGTCAGCCCGAAGGCTGGTTGGATCCTCAAAAAGTACCGTCGTTACGTTATGTGAGTAGATACCCACAAAAACCCAAGGCAGCGCTATTTTGAGGCGGTCATAGCGGGGTATTTTTAATTGAACACCCATAGGCTCCCCATCAAGTTCATTGCCAAATAGTTCCAACTTTGGCTACTAGCGATGCCACTGTCACTGACACCTAGCGGCGAACTTTGGAACTTGATAGACCGCTTCTAATCAAATAACCTACAAATTTAGTTGCACACTACTAATTGGTGTGGCAGGTTCTTCTAGGCTATATGCCATAAAGCCCACCGGCTTTAATTCCTCTCCGAAGGAAAGCATACTGAAGGATTTTAACGCTCTTAAAAATCGGACGACTTCGACCGGATTTCCGGGTTTGAACCTGCGATCATAGCAGATCAGCATGGTACCGACCATGCCACCATTGCCGAGTTAAACAATATTATTAATATGGGATATACAAGCAAGTGAGTTGAAAAACAACACCATTATACCCCTCTTGGTGTAACGAATAGCATTCTTCGCTCACGCCCTGGAGGTACGGATTTGATTCCTGGCTCTGGCACGATATTTATTTTTGTTCAGAGGTTTGGAACGAGGAATACCTAGCCTCGAGAGGCAAAACTAAATAAATGTGGCTTCGATTCCCACCTCAAACATTCTGGAAGTGGTTTCCCGTGGTTTTCCGCATCTATTCTAGGTAAATCCTACAAATACACACCCTACTACAGACTACACGATAACACAGGTTATCATACAAAGTCTACACGCACCTAAGTACTCGGAGCTAATTGACCAAGATGTCAAAGTCCCTCAAATTATGCAACAAAAACAACAAATGTAACTTCAAGTTTGTTGGTTATGTTCTCCTTAAAATTAGGGTTATTCAAACTGTTCTCTTCTTCACAAATTGGAAATATTGGAAGAGCACAAGTTTTTGGCCAGCAAGGGATTAAACCAGCCCTTAAACCATCCAGCAGTTTCAGAAAATGGATGACCTGCTCGTGAAATATGCTGATTGACAGGCAGAAGTGATGACAGAGGAAGCAAGAAACAAAAGGAGAGGGCCCAAAAGGAAGAACGAAGATGGAAGACATGGATGATTCAGAGTATGGAGCTGTAAAGTTTTAAACCATAAAAAATACTTGTTCTTTTATACCAAAACTTTGAAGTTAATTTTCTCAAATATGTAATTTTTCTTGGTGTGGGGTGCTCATCTTAGAAACTACGAAAGATACAAACATGAAATTACTTCCACTTTTGAAACTGACACTGACCTCCATGTTAACATAATTTCAATATAAACACATTCCAACTTTGCTCATAAAAAATAATGTTTAAGGAAAATATTAGTTTTCATTTTAGTTTCATAAAAAAATACAAAATAAAACAAGATGTTCAGTAAAGAACATATAGCCTACTTTCTCCTAAATGCATGGGTATTGTTATAACTCTTTGTCCTTTTCAAGGAGTATAATTGAATGTTGGTTGTAGTAGCTTGTTGAAATACAACGTGCTATAGGGATATTAAACATGAATATGAGGTGCCCTTTGCTAGTGCTACCTCTGTACCAAATTTCGTTCAATTTGGTTTCACCGTGTTTGAATTGATAGGGGGAATCGATTTGCACACATACTTGGCCACCATCTGCAAAGTATTGGGCTGATGATCTAGCAGTTTGGTCAGAATATGCTTCCCACATAAAGATTTGTTGTTGCAAAATTTGGTAGAGACTAGATTATTAGGTTGGTCGTAATTACATTTTAGCCTTTAACATTTGGGTGGCCGCGATTACGTTTCCGTCAAGATGGCGGTGATATAAAACATGACACTGAGGTGCCCCTTGCTAGTGCTACCTCTGTACCAAATTTCATTCCATTCGGTTTCACCGTGTTCGAATTAATAGGGGTAATCGATTTGGCACAAAGATGGCCGCCATCCGCACACTATTAGGCTAATGACCTATTAGATTTGTCAAAGGATGCTTCCTCCATAAAGGTATGTTGTTGCAACATTTGGTAGAGATCGGATGATTAGGTTAGTCGTAATTTGATTTAAGCTTTGAGCATTTGTGTGGCCGCCATTACGTTTCCGTCAAGATGGCGGTGATATAAAACATGACACTGAGGTGCCCTTTGCTAGTGCTACCTCTGTACCAAATTTCATTCCATTCGGTTTCACCGTGTTCGAATTAATAGGGGTAATCGATTTTGACACAAAGATGGTCGCCATCCGCAAACTATTAGGCTAATGACCTATTAGATTTGTCAAAGGATGCTTCCTTCACAAAGGTATGTTGTTGCAAAATTTGGTAGAGATCGGATGGTTAGGTTAGTCGTAATTTGATTTAAGCTTTGAACATTTGTGTGGCCGCCATTACGTTTCCGTCAAGATGGCGGCGGTATAAAACATGACACTGGGGTGCCCTTTGCTAGTACTACCTCTGTGCCAAATTTCATTCCATTCGGTTTCACCGTGTTCGAATTAATAGGAGCAATCGATTTTCACACAAAGAAGGCCGCCATCTGCAAACTATTAGGCTGATGACCTATTAGTTTGGTCAAAGGATGCTGCCCCCATAAATGTATGTTGTTGCAAAATTTGGTAGAGATCGGATGATTAGGTTAGTCGTAATTTGATTTAAGCTTTGAACATTTGTGTGGCCGCCATTACGTTTCCGTCAAGATGGCGGCGATATAAAACATGACACTGAGGTGTCCTTTACTAGTGCTACCTTTGTACCAAATTTCGTTCAATTTTCCCTCACCGTGTTCGAATTGATAGGGGGGGGGGACAGACATTCAGAGTACACACACTCACACACACACACACACACACACACACACACAGACTCACACACATACACACACACAGACAGACACACTTTTTTTCGCCCTGTAGTGATCTCATAAGTCTACTTTCATTTTTTGCAAAAATCGAAAGTAGGCTAAAAAATGTATGAACTAATATTGTTAACATGGCATTTAACAAAGAGTTCAAGGCTTCCGTTACAACTATAGCAAATTTCACTGTTCAATCTGCAACACTTTGGAGGACGAGCACCCCTAAATTTTGCAAAATTAACATTGTTTGTAAAGGAAGTACATGGCCCCCTTAACTCTTTTTAGGGCAAAACTAATTTTATTTTGATGTGTTTTTATATTTAAATTTATTTTAATTATTATGATTATTAATAATGTTATTTCTGTTTCTCTAATTTTAATGTTTATATTTTTAATTTTCAATTTATGTTCTTATAGATTTAATTTTGATATTTTTATTGAATTAATTAATTAACTAATCATGAATTGATTTTACAATTATTTTCATAATTCTTTAGTAGTTATGTTTATTATTTTAATTTTTATATATATTTATTAAGTTAATTGTAATTTTAATTTTTAAGATTTTTATTTTTATAATTCTATTTTATTCTTACACTTAAATTGTTAATGTTTTTACTTTTATTAATTTTAAATTCTATCCGACACATTGCGTCCAAGTAGATACGTATATAATATTTGTTTTTTGGCATGAAAATGCTCCAAAGTTTGGCTTAAAGGTTCAACCATCAGCATATTAGAATGCACAAACTGTCCTTATGACAGGTGGATAATATAGAGACCACAATCATATAAAGGGTTAAGGATGACATTAATGGCAAGATGCAATTGAGTAGTCCAGTTGCAAAACTCGTTTAATCCGCATGTGAATAAGGATCATGTCGTAAAATTATTTATTTTATTATTTTATTTTACTTTATTTTACTTTATCTTATTTTATTTTGATTTTCTTTGTTTAATTTAATTTAATTTTGTTTTGTTTTTATTTTGTTTTGTTTATTTTGTTTTATTTTATTTTGCTTTTATTTTGATTTTGATTTGTTTTAATTCTTTATTTTATTTTGTTTTGTATTATTTTGTTGTTCCAGAAAACAAACACAAAAAAAAACAAAAAAACACGTAGCAATAAACAAAATTCAAACACAAAAGCAAAAGCAGAAAACAAAAAACAATGAACACAAAGCAAAAAGCAAAATTCTTAAAAACGAAAAAGCAGTATACAAACACAAAACCAAACCCAAGAAAGAAAAGCAAAAGTAAAATTCAAAAGCAAAAGCACAAAGCAAACACAAAACCAAAAACACAAAGCAAAAAGTAGAAAACAAAACAAAAAAACAAAACAAAAACAAAAAAGATACGTGAGGCAAAGTCCAGGGAAACGTTTCTCATGAAAATGATTCTTATTCACAACTGGATTAAACGAGTTTTGCAACTCGAAGATAAATAAGTGAATATATATACAGGGTGTATTTGATATGATGGAAGTCCGTTACACTGGTGATAGAAGAGACTATTCTAAGCTTCCTAGGTAAAAAATTTGTCACCTATCTTGAAATTGATAATTAATCATTAAAAAGTCAATGTTTTTAGTTATTTCAGAAACTAATCAGGCAGAAAGTCGTGCGGCAGGCTGGGGAAACGAGGTGGAGCCAGATGTGACGACGCGCGAAGGGGAAGTTGTTACGTAATCGGAGCATTGACCTTACCGGTTGACTTGAGGCGTGGTAGGCTATCAGCTGTTATGAGGATGAGCTCTACCGTCTCGTAAGAAAATGTGCATTGCCGTTGTTCTTGTTGTTGTTGTTGACAAAGCACGCAATGGCTTGGGACGTCAGGACCGGTAGTATTGTGTAGCCTACTTTGTAAGTGTGGAATTCATTGATTGATGTTCATGTATAAAATAATTTCGATACTCAGCCCTGATGTATCATTGGCGTCCGTGTCGGACCTTCTGTTGACTAGTTTCTGAAAATACTAAAAACATTCTCTTAATGAAATGCAGTGTGACAAAATTCCGACATCCCGCAGTCTGTTCAGAACTAGGCATTTAGAACGGAAGTAAAAAACTTGATGTTTTGTTTGAGAGGCTTGGCGATTTTGGTCATTTAGCCCCATGTAGCTGGGTGTGGGTAGAATTTGTGTGATAACCTGTGTTTTGTGGTTTCTGTAGTAATGTGGGTATTTGTAATTCAGGTGAGGATTGGGAAGAAGGCGCCGGCCCTGTGGTGTTGGGGCAGTGCAACTGCCTCTCACCTGGAGGGCCTGGGTTCGATTCCTGGCTCCATCAGGGATATTAGAAACTGACGTGAGGGCTGTAACGCAGTGCACTAAGCCTCGTGAGGGCAATTAAGTAGCTGTCTGACAGTGAGGCAGTGCCCGAGTCAGGAAAATCAAGATTAATGGCCGAGGGGACCCGATGCACTGACCACGCGTCACCCTAATATCTGCAGGCCAAATGGCTGGACAGCGGTCGCTTGGTAGGCCTAGGCCCTTCATGGGCTGCACTGCCAGCGGTTATGATTATTGAGAAGAAGGCGGCCGTGGCCTTAAGTTAGGAACAATCCCGACATTTGCCTGGGGTAGAAGTGGGAACCCATGGAAACCTACTTCCAAGATTTAATACTAGTATGGTACCACATGTTCATATTGTGAATTGTCCCATCCCATCTCCAGCCCTCGGGTGGCCATTAACTGGAGAGGGGGGGGGGGGGGGGGGGGGGGAGGATTGATTTATTGGTCCATCAACAATGTAAATACATATGAAAATACACGAAAATGAAAATAAAATACAAATACATTGTTATAATACAGTGTTATAATAATAATAATAATAATAATAATAATAATAATAGTCTAATAATAATAATAATAAGAGTCAGCATGTGTAGTTCTGGTGGTAGAGTGCTAACCTTCCCGAGGGTGCGATCTACGTTCAGTCATGTAGTAAATGAATGGGATCTAATAAGATCATCTCCATGGATTTCATGGCACATACAAGAAATCCTACGTACATTAAAGTCTGGCAACTCGACATACCAAAAAGAAACATAAAAGAAGTTAGTGTGTCTAAAAGCCTACTATTACTATTATTAGTATTATTAATAAGTTTATTACAGTTGTTGCACTATCTTCACACAAAGATAGACCAACAGTTCCTTAAATTAATTTACTAAATCTTTAGGATTTCTATTTTCTATGCATAGTTCATGAAGCTGGAAAAATCCTAGACAGATCCACCATCACTAGTCATGTAGCCACTCCCCATGAAGGTGTGAATCAGCTGTTCATAGGCTCGGTTTGTGTATTTCAATGTCATTGGCAGATCAGGCGAGGAGGTCACTCAACTGCAGACTCTGGTCAACATTCCTCAGCGTAGGAGGGGAGGGAGACGGGGAGAAGTCAGCTCTGCTGCTGAGGGGAACGAAGTGAAAGCCCGTTTCCAAGATATTGACCGACGATTTTTGTGATTTAATTCCACCTACACTAATTATGATCCGACTTAATTTCATGAAGATATTTGCTTAGAATACCATCTTCTATCACCAGTGTAAAGGACTTCCATCATATCAAATACACCCTGTATATGAGCCACTCCCAACGTGGATGTGAATGTTACCCCCCGTCCTCCAATCCCAGGGTGGCTGACTGAGCGCTGCTGAGGTGTATGTGAAGTATTGACGACGTGCTATACGCAGGCGCCATGGCCTCACGGCAACCAAAGGAAGAAAAACGACAAGAAGAATAAGGGGCCGTGTGTGTGTGTGTTTTTTATTCTTGTCTACTCCTTTTCTTTTCTTACGATATTTTTCATCTCTCTACCCATCTCCCTCAACCAACCAACACACACACCACCCCCAGCACGCTCACACATACGCGGCACAAGACGCCTAGTCTTACCCCCCAACCCTACCACCTCCCAACTCCTTCGCTTCCAACACCCTGCGTCGCTTTTCTCTGCTACAGCAGCGTCTATATATGCATTCCCCATCTTCTTTCACTTGTGCTATGCAAAATAAAAAATATATAGAAAGAAAAAAAACCACTCTTCCTTACAGAAAACTTAACGAAAAACCTGCTGACGGTGGTGCTTCTGTAGCATTTGAAGGGTTTCTTTTAAAGGTGTAGAAAGAGCGTGGAGAGAAAAGGAGAGAGATGATGCTAGGGGGAACTCACAAAGTGCGAAAGAGAAGAAAAGATTTTCATCTCTGGTAAGATCAATGCGGCGAGGCGAAGCAAGGCATACGCCTTCACGCGCTCTCTCACTCCCCCTAGCAGCCAACATCTCCTTGTTCATCCCCGACAAAAGAAAATCTCCATGCGTCGTCTATATTTAGCTATCTAGACACCTTTTGTCTTCACTCTATTCTTTCATGTCTCTTAATATATATATTTTTTATTTTTTATTTTTTATTTCCAGAATGCGGTGTGTAGAAACTTAATGAGTATTATTGAATCAGACCTGGAGCTAAGTACAGTGTTTTTGTTGTTGCATTATAGGATTGTGGGCTTGAGGATTTGTTGAAAACCAGCTTAAGACTGCTACTGCTTATCTCGGCTTAATGAACTCGATGCTTTTAGCTCAGCCAACAGCAGCAGTTTGGCTCGTCTGAAGTCTTTACCTTTCTTTTTTACAGCTGTTTGTTTTGGGCTTACTTGAACTTGTTTTGATAGACTCCATCTTATTTAATAAATTGCTACCGCTAAAAATTCTATACGACCAACAGTTTAAAGCATCCAATGAGAGAGGACATTTCGAATTGTAGTTGATGCTGTGCTTCATTTAGAGGCTTGAACATCGTGGTCATCAGCTCCGTCTATTTGTGTGTTTAGTTTATTAGAGTAACTATTTTATGGTAATAGCGATATACGAGATGTCTTGTAAACACTTTATCATAGCTGTTTTGAGTATTTAAAGGAAAATATGCCAATTACGGTGGATTTACAGGTACAAAATATAGCTGAACGAGTCGCATGGGGCAAAATGATTATTTCAAGAGAAATATCATGAAATGAGCCACATAAGGCGAGACAATTATTTAGGGGAAAATGTCACGAAATTATCCACATAAGGCGAAAATGATTATTTCGGGAGAAATTTCACGAGACGAGCTTCATAAGGCGATTTAATTGATTGGGGAGAAATGTACGAAATGAGCTACATAAGGCGAATTGATTATTTAGGGATAAATAACGCACACGATCCACATAAGGTGGAAATGATTATTTAGGGAGAAATGCCGCGAAAGTAGCCATTTATTCGCGAAGATAACAGATAGTCTTAATCATTTCATGTCAGCTAGTCGTATTAATTTTGCGTTAATTTTGAATCAGATTACTTTATTTTTACTAAACGCCCTTAAATAAACATTCTCCTTGCGTGGAATTTTCCAGCACAATAAAAAGAAGTATGGAAAACAGTAACTAAATATTAAAACTGAAATGATGCAGTGGTATCATCATGTCATTATGTGACTGTTTATAATATGTGAGAGATAAATCCGGCCCCGTGGTTTTAGGGTAGCACGTCTGCCTCTCACCCGGAGGCCCTGGGTTCGATTCCCGGCTCCATCAGGGATTTTAGAAACTGACTGGAACGGGGTGCACTCAGCCTCGTGAGACAATTGAGTAGCTGTCTGACAGTGAGGCAGCGCTCCGATCACGAGAGCCAAGATTAACGGCCGAAGGGTCCCGATGCGCTGATCACGTGTCACCCCAATATCTGCAGGCCAATTGGCTGGTCGCTTGGTAGGCCTAGGCCCTTCATGGGCTGTAGTGCCAGGGGTTATTTTTTAAATTGTTTTTATGTGAGAGATAAAATATGTTTCTCTCTCCATGTTCGTACTGCCATTATGCTACTATTGACTCTTGATGGTTTTATCTGCATGATTGATTGGAATAAATGGCAGAAACTCCTCATCTAGCGAATTATCTTTAACGAAAGGGATATGCAGTGACACAGACATGCACATTTAAAGCAGCCCGAAGCGACGTGAAAAGAGTTGCCTATCCGCACACTTAACAGCAAAACTGATCCATGGCTAGCTCCATAAAGAAGCTCTGAAGAAGGAGTCTCGCTGCGAGTAGATTGTAGGGAATTTTCCAAGTGAGGAACGTGATTACATTTAAAATATAAACAGGAGTAATGAAGTCTCACTAGCGGTAGTGTTAGTTAGTTAGTTATTGTTGTTTTAAGGGGCGGAACTACGAGGTCATCTGCCCCTAGCGGTAGTGTAAAACAAGTGATAGATGTGACAATATAAGGATTCAAGTAAACAAATGTCTCTGGGAGGAAGTGTTAAAGCCTAATCCCTCCCCCACCTCCCAAATCGTTGGTACGTCGCTGTATACAGGGCGTTTCAGAAGGAATAGTAAATATTTTAGGAGGTGGTAGAATAGATGAATTGCAAATTCCATATAACGTATGTCCTATCTGTATTGCGAACCGAGATACAGATGTTGGTATGTAACCAGGGCATTTGTCGTTTCATGTGTTGGTACACCGGTTACTATGGGCGTATTTAACGATTGTCAACAGTCGTGTGTAGTTGTTCACGTTGTGAAGTTGTGCTTTGTTGTCCAAGTTGTCTGTACTATATCGTCTAAACATGCCGCTCGTTTCTACACATGCTGAGTATGCCGATATGGTATTTGTGTGTGGGTTTTGTAATGAAAACGCTGCTGATGCTTGTAGAGAATACGGAATACGATTTCCTACCCGCAGACGTCCAGATTCAAGAGTGTTTACAATACACTGCGTGAATCTGGTGCAGTACCCAGCTGTCGATATGGTGATACAACATCTAAACCTAACATTCCACGGAACATGGATCGGGAGATATGGACACGTTTCTTTTGCCACCAAGGTCCCCGGACCTTACCCTTTTGGATTTTTCCTGTGCGGATGGTTGAAAGGCGAAGTCTACAAGGAAAACGTTAACACAAGAGCCAAGTTGGTCGTTCGGATTATGCATAGTGCAGCCCTCATCAATGAACGCCAAGACGCCCTCCGAGGAGCTACTCGGGGTGTTATCAAAAGAAGTGCAAAATGCATTGAAATTGGTGGTGGAAGTTTTGAAAATCAAATTTGAACGTTATCATTTGCCTTGGCTTTACATTTGTTTGGGTTAAATACTACCAGCTGTATCTCGGTACGCAATGCAATTGGGACACAAGTTATATGTTTTTTTAAATTGCAATTCATCTATACTACCACCTCCTAAAATATTTACCATTCCTCCTGAAACACCCTGAATATACACACCAAGAATTCACAAACTTGAAATTCAATAAGAATAATGTCACTGAAAGTTTAAAATCCCACCAAGTCTATTTGTGAATAAGATTCGTATTTCCTAAAATACAAGCCCTTTTAATTCCATTCTAATTCTTCTTCTTATTATTCATCGTCTGTGTCTCAGGAAATATTTTTAAAAGAAACGTGTCAATGAAATTTGATTAAGTGTTTAGAAACAGTGAAAATATGTATCTGTGAGCCAGATTTATAAAATGAACTTTGTGTGTTTTGGAAAGTGAACGACTCTATATGTAATAGGGCATATGTCCCCCTATTCCCTTGAATGTTATGGGAAGCCTGTGCTAGACTGATAGGCTATTATAAGACAGCTGCAAGGAACATTCTTAGCAGCCATTAAAAACAAATGATGCAGAAAAATACCGACTGCTAACTTCCAAAGAGCAAAAAGCAGTCTGCATAATTCATTTGTACATTCATTAGAGATAATTTTATGTGTTTCAGCTTGCAGCAGGTGTGAGTCTTGGGTGGGGCACCTTCACGCTGACGAACGGAAGAAAGAAAGAAAGAAAGGAAGGAAGGAAGCAAGGAAGAAAAGAAGGCTAGACCGTGTGTGGCCTCTCCTCCTCCTCCTCCTCCTGACGTCTGGTAGTCATGGCGACCAAAAGAGCGCTCATTGGCCCCCGACGCCCAATCCAACCGAACCAGCGCCGAGGCAGCCGTGCGAACTAACAGGGTCCTTATAACTGTATCCTGTTATCTCACACACACACTTGTAGGAGAATCAATACCTGCCTTCTTAATGACGATTCACTGTCGAAGAAAAAGAGACAATCGTAAGGCCGATGCTTTGACATAGTCGAATGGTTACTAGAAATGCTTGACAACTAATGAAAGTAAAAAACCGTAAGATATGTCTTTCCGCTTCAGTCACCATTTGTGTGGTAGATGGCAGATGAATTTGGAATCGGAGATCTTCAATATAGAGGGGCACCTTTGATCTTCCAACGGTTTTGATTCTACGTCAAAAAGGTGGTTCCATGTCTTAACACCGCTATGTTGAAAGTCATGTAAATTCAGAAGCTCTCATGCTTTAACACAATTACAATGTAACAACTACTGCATAGACATTTTGGGACCATTTACACAACTCATCAACATTCCAAACATTCCGACCTGTATAAACAGAAATTGTTACTGTACGTTAACATCAAAATAGGGCCAGTCCTTTGCGCGAGTTCTTCAAAGATAACTCAAAGATTGGAATAAATTGTTATTATCATTATTATCATTATTATTATTATTAGTATTATTTTTAAGAGCCACAGAATCATTTTTTGTTTTCAAACAAGATTTAATGAGCCATTTCAGTATATTTAACCTATAACGTATAAATTAGATAATAAATTCAAGAAGTGCCAATGAGGTATAAATAAATTTACTACGGTTTTTAAGGCAATAAATAGTGTCCACTGTTTGAGTAGTCTGTATTTTGACTGGTTTGATGCAGCACTCCAAGCTTCCCTGTCCTGAGCTAATCCTTTCCTTTCTACATAGCTACCACACCCTACATCCGAGGCAATCTATTTAGCATATTCTAACCATGGTCTACTCCTACAGTTCTTGTCCTCAACCCTTCCTTCCATAACTAAATCTCCTATTCCTGAGGGTCTTAGTATGTGTCCTACTAACCTATCTCTTCTCTTCTTTAGCAGTCGCCAGAAACATCTCTCCTCTTCCAATCGTCTTATTCCTCTTCAATTGTTAACCATATCCACCGAGATGATTTTCATCATTCTCCTGTAACACCACATTTCAAACCCTTCAATTCTCCTCTTTCCTGCTGCTCCAACAGTCCAAGTTTCACTTCCATAGTGCGCCACACTCCAGACAAGGGCTCTCAAAAATGACTTCTTAGTACCTAAATAAATATTCAATGTCAACAGATTCGTTTTCTGTAGAAATGCTTTCCTTGCCTGTATTAACCTACTTTTAATATCCTCTTTGCTTCGTCCATCACCAGTTATGATAATGATGATAATTGTAAGAGAAGTCACCTACTTCCTTTAGCTTTTCACCTTCCACTTCTTCATCCAAAGGTGATTCAGATTTCTTTCAGCTGCATTCCAACATTTTTGTTTTACGTTTATTAATTTTCATCATGAATTATTTCCTCAAGAGAGACTCCATACCACTTAAAACTCATTCAAATCCTCTGGTAAATCGGCTAAGATGAAGATGTCATCAGCAAATCTCAGAGTTAAAATTATTTCTCCTTGAATCTTTATTTCTACTTTGAATTTTTCTCCAATTTCCTTCATTGCTGGTTCAATATAGGCTATATTGAAAAGTATTGGTGATAAGTTGCGGCCTTCCTTTACACCTATCTGAATCCCAGCTTCTCTCTCATGTGCTTCTACAATCAACGTAGTTAACAGGCTTCTTTCTGTGGACATCCCAATATGTCATAAGATCTAATTCGGAAGATGTTTTCTACATAGCGCCTAGATGATTGGATATACTTTGTTTGGATAATAATTCCAGAAATTCTCATTTTGATATCGGTTTGCACGTAATTGTTTAACAATATTGATCATTTTTGACACGTTAAGTTTTGAAGCCTTTCTTCCAGTGTTGCCTATACAAACTGGCAGTGTAGCTCTTCAGTCGGTCAACGCGAATTTGCCCAAAGACTGAGAGTTGAACAATACATAAATAACACTCCTGGAAAAAATTACTAGCATTAGTTATGATCACTATTATAATAAGGGTGTCCGTATCGGGTGAGTTAGCCGAGGTCGTTACGGCATGACTAATGGCAGTCGCTCACATCCGGGAGGCGAGGAGGTTCGAATCCCCCCGCCGGCAACCTTGAAGATGGTCTTCTGTGGTTTCTCATCTTCCTTCCAGGCAAATGCCGGAGTTGGTCCCTAACTATAGGCCACAGCCGCTACCTTCCAACTCCTCGCCCTTCCCTTCCAACTTTCCTCCACAACGGTACTTGTAGCTCACCCATTGGGTGTCCGTCTCGAAGCAGCTACAAAACTGGCGAGCCGAACATGTCCTCGGACACTCCCGGCACTAAAAGCCATACGCTAAAAAAAAAAAAAAAGTGTCCGTCAAGGTTGTAATCTTTCACCATTCCTTTTTAATCTGTATGCAGAAATCATTATGCGGAAGTTAAACTTAGGGGAACTCGACATTGGTGTGATGATTTGAGGACGAAATCTCTACTTAGTATAAAACAAAGTCCCCGATTCTTAGATGTCACGGGTAATCTCGAGAACCACTGGATGGATTTTTATGCGGATTTCACCATTCTGTAAAGGATATCTCGAGGAACATTTTTGTAGAAAATAATTTATTTATGATCAAAGGAAGCCGATCAGTATCGATTGCAGTGAAAACATCGAAAAAGAACCTTTGTAAGCTTACGCTGCGCAAACCGTTAAAAATATCTAAATAGCCTACTAGGAGTGTAAGAATTGTTCAGCATGAAGAGTTCTACAAAAACGTCCGGGAGAGCATATCTCTATCTTCAATACATCGCCCACCATAAGTGCTTTTACGTTTTCATTTCTTCCAACCATGTCCATTCAAATACTGAGGCGACAGTTGACGAGCTAGCTAAGGTCGAGGCTATCACCCCTGTTACAGCCAAGCTAGCGGGCGAACCTATTACCCCAGATGGCCTACAACCAGCAGCAAACCACCGAGTCGTGTTGAGTTAAGACTTCAGAGAAGGCTGGTTGTATTTGGAGTTTCTCTCGAACTGCAACTTCGCTTTTATTTATTTCGCCAGTGAAATTTCCATTCCGCAAAATACACCGTCAAGTTAAGATTGGACGGAAGGGGGATTTGTGATTCATACACCCCGCCATTCTTAAATTACGTCTGACAAGAATTCGTTGCACATGCATCTCCATGATAATATAATAGATAGTCCTGTCAGAGATTTTAACCCATCATGCCGAGACGTAAAACGGATACAGGTCGTAGTTCATTGACATCGAAGAAAAGCACTTATCACGTAATGCATTCATAACTGTTCCCGTGTGAAGCCAGGCCAGGTTGCTAGTAGTATATACATAAATTGAGATATGCTGACGATACAACCGTGCTGGCGGAAACAGAAGAAGAAACCTTTTAATGAAAGAAATGGGCTTTATCTCAATATTGAAACGACCTAAGTTATGACCACGATTGAGTGTGATACAGCTTGTCTTAAGTTAAATGGGGAAGAGACTGAGAGAGTGGATGATTTCATCTTTTTGGGAGTCAAAATTAGTTACAGTGGGCATTGCGGCCCTGAAATTAGGAGACGAATTTCCCTTGGACGAAGCGCTATTATAACTATGTCCCCAATCTGGAAGAACAGAGATATAAGTTTGGCTACCAAATGAAGATTAGTCAAGGTGATTTTATTCCCACTGTTCATGTATGGATGTGAGAGCTGGACGCTAAAACAGGCAGACAAGAGGAAGATCGATGTTTTGAGCTCTGGTGTTGGCATAGGCTCTTAAGAATACCATCGACTTCAAAAGTGACCAATAAGGCAGCATTAGAGCGCATCAAGACCCGTATGTTATTTGTCGGCAAGATTATGAACTTGCGGATAGCATACTTTCGCCATGTTATGCGATCAGATGCATTGGAAAAAGCAATCGTGATAGGAACAATCAGCGGTAAAAAAAAGACCAGGTTGGTTAGACACCATTAAAACAGACTCCAACTTCACCCTGGAACACTTAAAGGATGCAGTGCGCCACAGGACAACTTGGAGAGTGTTGTTTCATAGAATCGCCGATGGCCGAATTCGACTGAATGGATAATTCATGTCCGTGTCCGGTCAACATTTCCAAAAAACTGCAGCTGCTATGGCCTTGTTGCTTCCTCTAAAAACATCTTCTACTGTGCATGGGTTGTCCAGGAGGGCGCAGATAAGTAGGTGGCTTGGGTCTTGTTCAGCTCCGCATTCACAAGAGGTGTCTGCGTCTGCTGGAAGGATCCCCCATTTTTGCAGGTTGGTCTTGCATCGAGGGACACCCACTCTTAAGTGGTTGAGGAACCTCCACACAGGATAAGGTAGGTCGGCGACAGGAGCCAGTTCTTCCTTTGGTGACATGACTGTGGGCAGTGAGCTCCTCCATCTGTTAAGACGAGTTGTCTCTGCTGTTCTCTCAAGAATTACGTTTCGATCTTTAAGCGGTTATCATCAGACCCATATCACTGGGTTGAGTTTTATACTAATACATGTAAATTTTTGCGATGCGTTATTTACTTATTGGTTGGTTGGTTCCTTAGTTTAGAGGCTGCGACAACGCGGTCATATAGCCCCGTGTACTTTGGGTACGTATAGAATCTGTCTGATTTTTTATTTATCTATTTATCGTATGGCTTTTAGTGCCGGGAGTGTCCGAGACCATGTTCGGCTCGCCAGAGGCTGTAGCTGCTTCAAGCGGACACCACTAGGGTGAGCTATACGTTCCGTTCAATTTCAAGTAGTTCCAACTTTCGCTACCAGATATCAATGATACCTAGTGATGAACGTTGGAACTTTGATAGAGCGTTACAACGAAATCTAACCTAGAAATTTAGCTCCACACAAGTTTAGTCTGTGGAAGGATCTTTTACATGCCATAAATTTATGACATGGGACCGCGGGCTTTACTTCCCCTCCGAAGGAAGGCATACTGAGGCATTTTATCTGTCTGATAACCGGTGTTAATTGTAATGGCTGTATTAATGTGTATTACCTGTTTTTAATTCAAGTAAGGACTGCTGACGATAATTTCAAGTAGTTCCTACGTTTGTGAACTTGACTACTAGATGGCATCATAACCAACACTTGGCGACGAACGTTGGAACATAAGAGCATTAATCAAACCAAACCTTCAAATTTTGCTTCACACAATTGAAGTTAGTGGAAGGTACTTTTCTATGCCATAAATCTATGACATGGGACCGTTGGCTTTACTTCCCCTCCAAAGGAAGGCATACTGAAGGGATGGCTTGCCACGGTGGGTGAGTGGTTATAGTGTCGGACTACCAACCCCAAGATTGCAGGTTCGCCCCTGGCCATGGTAAGTGATTTTTGAAGGCGACAAAAATCACGATACTCATGTCATACGTTGTTGGCATGTTAAAGAACCCATTTGAATTCAGTAGGCCGTGTTCAATGGCAAAATTAATCTCGGGATTTTCCGCCAACACAAAGTTCCTCCATTCTCTACTTGAAAGCGCTGTAGTGTCAAGGAGTTTAGATATCTAACCTCCTTGACTTTCATAGCGTTCAAAGGAACGACGAAATTCGACATGCAAGCTACCCTCTGGGTGTCAATCAACGAAGCTTGCACCAGGCACCCGAGGCCATACGATATTATTATTATATTATTATTATTACTGAAGGGATTTTTAACGCTCTTAAAAATCCGATGACTTTGGTGAAGGAAGATCGTCGCATCGTTTGGATCACCCGGATGAACCTCCACGCAACAGTACCGCACTTTCGAGCGACGATGGTATCCCAACCAACAGTTGAGAATCGTCTGCTTGCGGGTGGCTTACGAGCTCATGTTTCTGCAGAAGGAGTACAATTGACCCTATAACATCAACGTGGACGACTGGCGTGATGTCAAGAAAGATCAGCATGGGCCGACGGATGGCATAGCGTAATTTTAGTGATGAATAAATCTTCTGTCTTGCCCACAGTGATCGTGTTTATGCATTTCAAAGCTAATTGGCTGGTCTAGAAAATAATCTTTGCATATTTTCTTTCTTAGTTTGTACTTGTATGGTTGAACACACTTGTTAGTTAAATATATATCGTGTGTTGATTGTAGTCAGCCCTAATGATCGCATTAAAGAAAAAAATACCAAGGAGAGTTTTATTGTTAAGTATTGGACTGAACGCAGCCCCGAAGTAAAGTCCTGTCCAAGAAGTCCTGCAAAGGTACAATATATCATCAGGCAAATTCTACACACTTTGCAAGTATTTTTAATCGCGTATCGCCCCAGGTTGGCTTCACCCACAGACTCTGCGAGGGATCATTCCTCTACCGTCTCAAGGGTGGTGTCTGGGAGTTGAACACGCCCATGTCCGCAAATACAACTATGGATGGTGACAGACCGATCACCCAGGCGATCGCTAACTTGGATCTAAATAAGTTTGGTTCTTACGTTTAGGGGCTGCGACAACGCGGTCATGTAGCCCCGTGTACTTTGAGTGTGTGTAGAATCTGTCTGATAACCGATGTTAATTGTGATGACTGGATTAGTGTGTGTTATTTGTTTTTTAATTTAAGTACAGGCTGCAACTTGGAATTTTTCAAATAGTCCCTACTTTTCCCGCCAAGCGCCACCGTCAACGACTACTAGGCCAAGTTCAGAACTTAGCTACTAGATGCCACCACAGTCGGCTCTTGGCAACGAACGTAGAAACCTAAGAGCGTTGTTTACATTCTTAACCTATCCAATTTAGCTTCACACAGGTGAAATTAGTGGAAGGTTCTTTAACTTGCCATAAATCTATGACATGGGACCGCCGGCTTTACTTCCCCTCCGAAGGAAGGCATACTGAGGGATTTTTAACGCTCTTAAAATCCGACGGCTTCGGCCGCGTTTGAACCCGCGATCTTGGGCATAGAAACTCAGCAAGCTACCGACTACGCCACCGAAGCCGCCGATCTAAATAAGGAAGGGTGAGCGAAGGGATCTTAGAAGGAAGTCGGCTGTGGGCCGGTTGAAAGGACCAGTCCCAGTGTTTGCCTGGTGGTGAAAATGGGAAACCACAAAAACCATATTTCAGACGGCCGATGTGGGATTCGAACCTACGCTCTCCCAATGCCAGCGAGGTACGAGCTAGCGCATTAGTGCCCTTGCCCACCGTGATTGGTTATTTTTAATTTTATTTTACGTTTGGTTTTTAAAACCGGAAGTGCCCGAAGACATGTTCGGCTCGCCAGAGTTTGTAGCTGCTTCAATGTGGACACCCATCGGGTGAGCTACAAGTACCGTCGCGTGTGTATGAAGAAGAATGAAACTGGGCAAGTTCAATTTCAAGTAGTTCCAACTTTGCTTACCAGACGTCACTGACACCCAGCGGCGAACGCTGCAACTTGATAGAGCGTTTCTAGCCAATTAACCTACAAATTATCTACACACTACCAATTGTAGTGGTAGGTTCTTTTTAAGGCCATAAATCTATGTCATGGGCCCACCGGCATTACTTCCCCTCCGAAGGAAGGCATACTGAAGGATTTTAATGCTCTTAAAAATCCGACGACTTCAGCCGGGTTTGAACCCGTGATCTTGAGCAAAGCAGTGCAGTATGCTACTGACTACGCCACTGAAGCCACCACCGTGGTTGGTAATACAGAAGCATAAGCAAAAAAAAAAAGATAGCTTGAGTTAGGTTTCGAATCTTGTTGAGGTTAGACATTTTAGTTCTCTAACATAGCCTACGTTAACATGGCTTCCACTATTTGAGCATTACACGACCTCTGAGCGAAAAACAATCATTTGTATTTAAAAAAAAGTAATATGGTCGTTTCATGTCAGCAAAAATACTAAAAGAAAAACGAAGATTTTATATAAAAGATGGCACAGTTCCCAATTTCGGTTAATAAATCTCATAAAAATTAGTTATAGACTGTGTTTCGCATCTTGTGTAGCAAAAAAGAAATGTAATGTACTTTGAAAATTCTCTTCTTTTAACCTTGCAAAACTTCTAATCCAGTTAAACTCGTAGGTAAACTTACCTTTTCATTCTGAACGTGTTTCTCAAAACTCATTTCATTTAATAAAACAGTAATTTTGGTTGGAAATAATAAAGGAAAGAAAAAAAAAAGATAAGTTCCCATTCTTTTATAAAGTTGTCCTTACGTAGAAGAGTTGGCAGCAATGTTCGGGTTAAGAGAGTGTGGAATGACATCATCAACTTTAAATTCCATTAAGCATCGTTGGGCTCTGCTGGTGTGGTGGTGGTGGTGCTGGTGTTGGCTATCTAAGTGGTGGTTTAAAATTTCGCTTCTTCCTTACTTATTAAGAAGTCTTCATACCACCATCTCACTCTCTTAGTTTTTTTCCTTCCTTTTATTTAAAAAAAACTGGGTCACTGACACGATATACACCGACCTTGCCCTAGCTTCTTTACACTTAGTTCTCTTCTTTCCCTGCATTCCCCTTCCTCACCCCCTTCCCCTCATCTCCCCGAGGTAATTAAATGGTCGGGCTGGGAAGCTGGGAGTCGACTAATTGATGTAAAGATCTGGAACAAACCCGCAACTGCGCAAGCGCACTCTCCAGTTCTTACACGAGAGACTGTTTTTTTTTCATTCCTTTTTTTTAAATGACTGGGTCAGGAGGGGCAAAATAATAAAGGAGGAAGAGAACTTAAGAAAAGTCTTTAAAGAGTGGGAAATGAGTAAGGGGGTGGGGTGAGACAGAATGGAAAGGGAGTAGGGGTGTTTAACCTCGCTCTTTTGTCACTATTCATTACCAGTCCTAATAGAAATCTGCATCTCCTTTCTTTAACTCCCTAGTGATGTAGATGAGGAGGAAATTAGTGTTAAGGAAGTGGAATGGGGGTTAGGAGAGAAAAGAAAGGGATATTGAATTTAAAATATGTTTGGCACATTAGACGTCACATTTAGTTATTTTATTTGCCATGTAATTTATTCAAGAATTCATCCACATTCTTCTTCGAGTTAAATGGTGTGCTGTGTGGCTTGACTATATTTCGCTCCACATAACATATCATTGAGGGACCCCTCCTCCTATTGTTTTATCGGACATCTTCATTAAAATTGTAGCGAACTTATTATTCACTTCATTTGACATGCCTCCAATTTTTAACGGTTGTTGAAGCCAACATCGTTCCAAAGAGCGGAATTTCATTCAACTAACTCTTAGTGCTGGGGTTTACTCCAGTAAACAAGCATAAACTTTGTAATAATAATGTTATTGGTTTTACGTCCCTTTTAACTACTCTGGCTTTTAGAGACGCCGGGGTGCCGGAATTTTGCCCCGAAGGGGATCTTTAACGTGCCAGTAAATCTACTGACACGGCTCCCTCGCATTTGCGCACCCTCAAATGCCACCTGACTGCGCCAGGATACGAACCTGCAACCTTGGGCCCAGCAAGCGAGAACGTTACCCCTGAGCCACGCAGCCAGGCATAAACTTTGTAATATTGTACATTGTTTGGCCTTTCTTGGTAATCGACTAGCAGTTTTCTTGTGCTCCAGCATAGAAAATTATTCTTATCCTTGTCTTTATTCTTTTACTTTTCCATTTTCTGAATCTTTTTCTTTTCTTTCTGCTACGGTTATTATCTTCTTATTCTTTTCTTAATCTTTTCTTTTCCGTATCTCTTTTAATTTTAATTTTATGTTGATTTTTACTGTTATTTTAATTTTCACTTGACTATTCATCTTTACTTCAATTTCCACTTTTATTTTTATTTTTATTTTTATTTTGATTTTTATTTTTATTTTTATTTTTATTTTTATTTTTATTTTTATTTTTATTTTTATTTTTATTTTTATTTTTATTTTTATTTTTATTTTTATTTTTATTTTTATTTTTATTTTTATTTTTATTTTTATTTTTATTTTTATTTTTATTTTTATTTTTATTTTTATTTTTATTTTTATTTTTATTTTTATTTTTATTTTTATTTTTATTTTTATTTTTATTTTTATTTTTATTTTTATTTTTATTTTTATTTTTATTTTTATTTTTATTTTTATTTTTATTTTTATTTTTATTTTTATTTTTATTTTTATTTTTATTTTTATTTTTATTTTTATTTTTATTTTTATTTTATTTTATTGTTATTTTTATTTTTATTATTTTATTTATTTTTTAATTTTTTATTTTCTTCATCTTCTTCTTGCTTTCGTTTCGGCCATCTGCGGAGCACGCTATTTCAACTGCCCTTTTCCATGTCTTTACGCCTGGGCCTTAACGTTCGCCCAGTATTTCCGCATTCGTTGCCTATACTGTTCCTTCGTCGCTCCATGTCTTGCCAGTTTTTAGTTTTGTCTTTTCTTGGAATCCATGATGTTCTTGGAGTTTCGACTTTAGTGGAACACGTTTCTGGATACCCTCCTGGGTTATTCCCACTTCACGCAGATCTTTTTCTACCTCGGTGAACCAGCCTTGGTTTTCTTGTTAAGAAGAAAACTGAAGATCCTATTGCTCAAACTTGTAGAACTCATACCAGCAATCTGTCCATAGAAAACTATCCTTCTCTAACGAATGGTGTCCGTGATCTTTTCTTATTTTTTTTTCATTTTTTTCTTTCTTTTATTTTTTATTCTTTTTTTATATTTTTATTTTTTATTTTTTATTTTTAAATTTTATTATTTTTATTTTTATTTTTTCCTTTTTTTTTTTTTTTTTTTTTGGTTGTCTGAAGTGAGAATGGATCACAGTGGTATTTATTATTTACGTTGTATACAGTTAGTTAGTTATTGTTGTATTAAGGGGCGGAACTACGAGGTCATCTGTGTACATCTTGTAACTTATTTTCAAAAATAACAAGATGTTCAGTAAAGAACATATAGCCTACTTTCTCCTAAATGTATGAGTATAGTTATAACTCGTTGTTATTATCAAAGAGTATAATAGAATCATTTCTTGGTTGAAGACCTTAGAAACTATTTACCTCTACCAAACGCCACAACCTAGGAAAAAAACTACTACCATCATTGAAGAAAGATAGATAAGAAGTATCTCAAGAATGTTATGGATCTGGAGAAATAATCGACCGGACTGGCTGCGTGGCTCAGCGGTAACGTTCTCGCTTGCTGGGCCCTAGGTTGCAGGTTCGTATCCTGGCGCAGTCAGCTGGCATTTGAGGGTGCACAAATGCGAGGGAGCCGTGTCAGTAGATTTACTGGCACGTTAAAAATCCCCTTCGAGCCAAAATTCCCGCACCCCGGCGTATCTAAAAGCAGCAGTAGTTAAAAGGGAAGTAAAACAAATAACATTATTATTATTGTTATTATTACATAATCAACCTGCCGTCGACAACATCCAACTTTGAGTTGAGGCATGTCTTTACACGTCTGGTTGTGCATGGCTTTCACAACCCTAATTGAATCAACAAATCTTTCCATGACCCTACAGAGACGTGTGTATACACACTATGTGGATATTTTCGATTGCTATTTGCCTGAAATAAAAGTATTAACAACCTGAACTAGCACCAACGGCTAGAATTCAGTTACTATGTGAAATCATTTTGTTCTTTACTTCAAATAACATTTTCAAATAACGCTCAATAGGCTGTTACAAACCCTTTAAAATAAAAAGTAAAAATGTATCATAGTATCATCTTGTCATTCTTCAAATTCGATGCGCATGGAATGCCAATGGTATACTATCAATGGAGTCCCATGTAGACCAGTCGTGAAATCTAGTGGAGAAGTATCGAACACTATAATCCTAACAGGGCGAGTGCATTCTAGCGGCCATAAGAAGAAACTTTTCAATAAAATCCGGAAGTTAATAAGTAGGCCGGCGTGCAGTTACCTTTTTGGCTGCTAGATGTCTCGAGCAAATCTGCTGGCGAATTATGTTTTAATTAAATATATGTTTCCCACCGTAATATGCACAATATAACGCTTAATTTTAAAACGTCTGAGTCATTACAAAGCAATAAATATGTAAAATTTCAATCAAAAAACCTAACACTGATGGGGTCTGAACCATAGGCATATGAATGTTAGACCAACGCTTTACCACGGAGCCATTTGTGCCAACGAACATTGTTCTATATAAAATGACTTACATAGAACTTGTTAGCAAATAATGATTTAGACCTAACGATTTCATCAGTGGAGTATATTATTTATATATAAAGCATTTCATACAAAGTTTATTTATTTTGTATCAGTACGCTACAGTATATTGCATGCCATACTCAAATTAGTGAAATATAAGTCAGGCACAAGATATCCGCTGCCATCTTGTCTTCTTACCGAGACGGCTCAGCTTTTTAAAATCACTTCTACACAATAGTATTACAAAATAAACTTTTAATTTCGAACGTGCCTCTTCCTTTAGAACAGTTAAATCGATTCTCGGCTCGATAATCGGAACTGGTGGCTCCCATGATATGGATTATAAAGTTTGCATAATTCGCATGGCCGCCATCCTGAAATGATACGGCGGATGACCTTGTAGTTTGGTCACAAGACGCGTCCTATATGAAGGTATGTTATTACCAAATTTGGTAGAGATCGGATAATTTGGTTAGTCGCTATTTGATTTTACGTTTTGAACGTTTGAGTGGCCGCCATTCAGTTTTGGTAAAGATGGCGGCGATATGAAACATGACACTGAGGTGCCCTTTGCTTGTTTTACCTCTGTACCAAATTTCGTTCAATTCGGTTTCACCGTGTTCGAATTGATAGGGGGGACCGACATTCAGAGTACACACACTCACACACACACACACAGACTCACACACACACACATACACACAGACAGACACACAATTTTTGGCCCTGTAGTGACCTCATAAGTCTACTTTCATTTTTTGCAAAAATCGAAAGTAGGCTAAAAATAAAAGTGCATATATGCATGTGCTTTTGCCATTTTCTACTGCATCACAGGAGATATCGTTAAAGAGGGCGGAACATCCAAGTCTAGCTATATACCGTATACATTCCAGTAAGCGACAATTTAATATTATTGTTTCGATCAAGACCTCGCGTATTTCTACCCCTTCTTGTTGTTGTTTACTTTGAGGGACTTGAACATCGTGGTCATTGATCCCTGTGTACTTGGGTGTTTGTGGAATTTTGTCTGATAACCTGTGATATTGTTATGGTTGTATTTGTGTGTGTAATTTTAGGTAAGGATTGGGAAGGAGGTGGCCATGGCCTTAAGTTACGAACCATCCTGGCGTTTGCATGGAGGAGAATTAGGAAACAACGGAAAACCACTTCCAAGATGGCTGAGGTGGGAGACGAACCCATCTCTTCTTGGTTTAGACTTACGCGGCTATGTATCCCCCGTTCAAACACTCAGACCAGAATTAAATTTCATGGCAAAGCCGGGAATCGAACTCGGAATTGCGGGGCGGCCGCCAAGAATGCAAGCCCCTACACCACGAGGTTGACATTCCTCTACTTAGAGCCCTGCGCGGATAAACAAAACGTTATCCGCATCCGCCCCGCATCCGCACGACTGTTATCCGCATCCGAACAACTTTCATCTGCATCCACGCGTTTGTTATCCGAATCTACTGGCATTACAACAATATTTTTAATTAGATAAAGTATTGAAGCAACACATTTAGACATTTCAGGAGAAAGTCGTTTAAAATGAATATCATCACAGCCAAAATTGCATCACTTTCCAGTTTAGCAACGGAGATGGGAAAATGAGCCTCGGGAAAAATGGTCGAAGAAGCTGATACCATCATTGGCTGACTTGGTCAACCGGAATCACGGCGAGGTGAACTATTACCTGACGCACTTCTTGACGGGTCACGGATACGTTCGCCAATACCTCTACAGACTAGAGCGAGCGAGTAGTCCGGCTTGCATATACTGCAGTGAAATTGATGATGCACTCCATACTTTCTTTACATGTGACCATTGGCTGCCACAAAGAAGATGTTTGGAGGCAGTGCAGGGAGAGCTCACGCCAGACAACATAGTCCATGTCATGCTACAAAACCAGAAATCCTGGGATCAGGTGGCAGTGTACTTTGCGCCCAAAGAAGCGGGATCTAGACGCTTATGGCCAATAGTAAATAAGAACTGAAGGAAGAAGGAGCATAAGATGCTTCATAAACGACGCCGCCCTTAAGTGATGCGAGAGCGGTTCCGGGGCAGATATACACGTCGTGGGAGAAGGGTGTGTGGGCTAAATGGCATTTGAATGATATAAGCTTAAATTATTACCTTACATTGTCATTTAGATCACTTAATAAAGCCTACACCGTGGTCAATTTTCATGCACCGACGAACGTGTCAAACACGAAAGACCGAGAGCAAACTAATATAATATGGGAACAATTAGAAGACGTGATTGACAATATTCCAGCGCATCACACCACCATCCTTCTCGGTGATTTTAACGCCCAAATAGGAAGAGAGAAAAAGTTTAGGAATATAGTTGGAAACTATCCTGCACATAAACGAACAAACAAAAATGGCGAACGACTGATTGACACCTGCAAAAATAACAACCTAGTTTTGAAATCTACTGCGTTTAAACATCTTCCTCGGAAAGCAAAGACATGGAGACTGTAACGTAATCTTGATTACGGTACAAATTATTATTATTATTATTATTATTTTTAAAGTCATTGTGTAATTATTATTATTATTATTATTATTATTATTATTATTATTATTATTATTATTATCATTGAAATATCAAAGTTATATCGTTTTATTCACCCATTAATATCAAGGGAGGGGCCATACCATATTCACGTCATTACCATAGTCATATATAATATTGTCAAGTGCTTAGATTAAGAAACAGGGTTTTTATAGAGGTCTAGGGCTGTTTTATTAGTTAAATTGTAAAGACAGGACGGGCATGGTTGGAAGAAGTTACGGACGGTGAAGCAACATATTGCAAGAAAATGTATTTCTGGAACGAAGCCACGCTGACTGGAGACAAGGGCTTGGAGAAAGATTTCGGCGGAATATATAGATGCGCAACGAGAGGAATAGCGGGTTCTGAGTGGAATATTTGAAGTACGCGGGCCTGTATTCCCGCTCGGAGAAGTTTTAGCGTCGCTTGAGGACTGAGAAATGCTTTGCTATAATTGGTCTGATGGGTCGCGGGCAAATTTATGCCGCGAAACATCGGGACCATTCAGAGTGTATAAAAGCCCAGCGCGACTTCAGCACTGGCTATTCTATAGATTCTATTCTGTCATTCACATATTCGGTCACGCACTCACTCACTGACTTTGTGAGTCGTAGACTCTGTCAGTCCCTCAGTAAGATGGGACTTAGTGAATTCAATTAGCCTGGTTTGTTCAAATTTGCTTACCATGGTGATCAAACTCAGAAACAAGCAGCAACAACAACAACAACAACAACAACAACAACAACAACAACAACAACAACAAGAAAACATATGTTTTCAAAGGTCAATAAACGTGTGTTGGCGTAAGATCTCAAATTAGACTGCAAGCAGACCAACGAGATGGACTTTGAACCACAAGGCACCAGGTATGTGGACCGAGTTATTATCAACACAGAAGATCAGCGCTAGCGAGAAGACAGTCAATATTGCCTAGCCACGCTGACTGGAGACAAGGGCTTGGAGAAAGATTTCGGCGGAATATATAGATGCGCAACGAGAGGAATAGCGGGTTCTGAGTGGAATATTTGAAGTACGCGGGCCTGTATTCCCGCTCGGAGAAGTTTTAGCGTCGCTTGAGGACTGAGAAATGCTTTGCTATAATTGGTCTGATGGGTCGCGGGCAAATTTATGCCGCGAAACATCGGGACCATTCAGAGTGTATAAAAGCCCAGCGCGACTTCAGCACTGGCTATTCTATAGATTCTATTCTGTCATTCACATATTCGGTCACGCACTCACTCACTGACTTTGTGAGTCGTAGACTCTGTCAGTCCCTCAGTAAGATGGGACTTAGTGAATTCAATTAGCCCGGTTTGTTCAAATTTGCTTACCATGGTGATCAAACTCAGAAACAAGCAGCAACAACAACAACAACAACAACAACAAGAAAACATATGTTTTCAAAGGTCAATAAACGTGTGTTGGCGTAAGATCTCAAATTAGACTGCAAGCAGACCAACGAGATGGACTTTGAACCACAAGGCACCAGGTATGTGGACCGAGTTATTATCAACACAGAAGATCAGCGCTAGCGAGAAGACAGTCAATATTGCCTAGCCACGCTGACTGGAGACAAGGGCTTGGAGAAAGATTTCGGCGGAATATATAGATGCGCAACGAGAGGAATAGCGGGTTCTGAGTGGAATATTTGAAGTACGCGGGCCTGTATTCCCGCTCGGAGAAGTTTTAGCGTCGCTTGAGGACTGAGAAATGCTTTGCTATAATTGGTCTGATGGGTCGCGGGCAAATTTATGCCGCGAAACATCGGGACCATTCAGAGTGTATAAAAGCCCAGCGCGACTTCAGCACTGGCTATTCTATAGATTCTATTCTGTCATTCACATATTCGGTCACGCACTCACTCACTGACTTTGTGAGTCGTAGACTCTGTCAGTCCCTCAGTAAGATGGGACTTAGTGAATTCAATTAGCCTGGTTTGTTCAAATTTGCTTACCATGGTGATCAAACTCAGAAACAAGCAGCAACAACAACAACAACAACAACAAGAAAACATATGTTTTCAAAGGTCAATAAACGTGTGTTGGCGTAAGATCTCAAATTAGACTGCAAGCAGACCAACGAGATGGACTTTGAACCACAAGGCACCAGGTATGTGGACCGAGTTATTATCAACACAGAAGATCAGCGCTAGCGAGAAGACAGTCAATATTGCCTAGCAATTAGGGAATATTAATGCACATATTGTACACAGCTCGAAAACCTCAGATCAAATGTTATTAATAATTTTGTTGTAAATAAACCCGTATTAGTTAAAATGTCTTGTTCATTGGGAGTTGAATATATAGGATAGTTGGAATGCAAAGAGTATCTCATAGAGCAAGTTTATTGCCCTACGCTCCGATGATAGATCTTGGCTCAAGGAAGGGAGCGGCCGTGGCTAAATAAAATTTTAATGTGTTATCTTTACGATAACTGGCGCCCAGTAAATCTAAATTAATAAAGTGTATGTCGTCTGTCTAGACAGGCCAATGCTAAATAAGAACGATGAGGTGGTTTTAAGGAGTCTTGAGTGTAATATCTGTAGAAACGTTATAAATGATCGCCCAACTTGTAGAGCGATATCCAACGACAAAGGTAGCCGTTACAAGACATCCAAATCCACTTATGGGTGAATTTCAACTGGATCATGTGGCAATATCAAAAAAATCAGATCGTGAAATCCAAAATGTGAAGGTCCTGCGTAATGCGAATATAGACTCAGACCATTATCTGTCCCTTATTAAAATGAAAGGTATTCCGTTTAGGAACAATTGAGTGAATGTTGAAAAGGGAATGAAAACGCAAAAGTACAACATCGGTGGTCTGAAGTCAAATAACAACACTTTTGCGGAAACACTCCACAACAAACCAAAAGATGGAACATGGTTTACTTTAAGGAACGCCATTGTTACTGCGGCTTCGGAATCCATTCCTCTTGATAGAACGCGCAAGCATCCATGGTGGAACGGTCAATGTGATCACGCAATAGAGGAAAGAAGAAAAGCTTGGATCAAGTGGAATAACAAGAAAGACGATGTGAACCTTGAGAACTTTCTCTGCATCAGGAAAGAAACTTGTAAAATTTTAAAATTGTCAAAAAGAAATTTCCATAAATCTCAAATTATTCAAATTGAAGATGATTTTCAAAGGCACAAAACAAGGGATTTCTATCAAACTTTTAAACACCAACTGTCCAAATACGTCGCCCCTACTCTTCACATCCGAGGATCTGATGGTAAACTTAATCTCAATAATAAAGACTGTGCTAAAGCTTTTGGAGAATATTTTGAAACCCTTTTGAACACGGACATACCTACTGAACAACTTGCTTTCTATCCTAGCATTGCATACCACGACAGTTCACCACCCTCCGTCGAAGAAATAAAACAAATCATCAAGGCGCTAAAAAATAATAAAGCCACTGGGGAGGATAGTATTGTGGCTGAATTATGGAAATATGCAGATAATGACTCCATCATTTGTCTCCAGAAAACCATTGAAGAAATATGGCATAGTGAAAAGTTGCCGGAGGATTGGACTTCTGCCATCATTCATCCTATACATAAGAAAGGGGATAAATCCGACCCAAATAATTATAGAGGTATTTCACTGGTATCGGTAACGTACAAAATATTTGCAAGGGCTCTTCTGAACAGAGCAGAACCGATATTAGACCGTCAGTTAGGGGAATATCAAGCTGGGTTCAGGAAATCAAGATCGGTCCTGAACAAATTCATAACATTAAGACCATAATTTCCTACTGTACGGTACGATCAAAACCTTATGTTGTGATTTTTGTGGACTTTCAAAAGGCTTATGATTGCATTCATAGAGACACAATAATTAACACCTTACGTGAGTTTGGCCTAGACAATAAATCAATTAATTTGTTCAAAGCAAACTTAGAAAACACCATTTCTAAGGTCAAATTTCGTGGTGAATTGTCCGAAGCCTTTGCAATCATGACTGGCTGTAGACAAAGTGATCTGGGATCACCGACGCTGTTCAACTGTGTCTTGGAAAAAATTATAAGAGAATGGTTAACAATCTTACCAAATAATTATGGTATTCGAATTGGTTATAAAAAAGAAGACCTGAATATAAACTGTCTCGCTTTTGCAGATGACATTGCTTTGTTCGCTAATTCAATGGAAGAGGCCACTGACCAACTTAATAAACTACAAATCATAGCTGCTAAAACTGGACTTAAAGTGGCCTTCCATAAAACTAATTTTATCACAAATGTCAAAGATGCCTCAAAATTCATCACGATTGGTCTGCAAAAAATCAAAAAAGTCCAAAAATTTAAATACCTAGGCGAATGGATTACCCCTAATAATTCAGAAATAGCTGCCATTGAGAGCAGATGTAACAAATTGGAAGGTGCCTTTCAAACCTGCAAAAACATTTACAAAAGTAAAAGCTTGTCCCGGAATGTCAAACTTTGTCATTATAATACAGTAATTAGGCCGTCAGCACTGTATGCTGCAGAATGCTTACAGATGACAAACAAAGGCCCATTGAGAAAATTAGAACTTAAGGATCGGAAAATTCTAAGGAAAATATTAGGACCTGTTAATGATAATGGTACTTACAGAAGAAGACATAACAATGAATTATTTGAACATATAGAAGATTTGGTGAGTGTGATGAGAAAAAGGAGAATGTCTTTCTTTGGACATTTGGAGCGGATGGAGCATCATCGACTTTCATATCGAATCCACTCATCAATCTCTAAAAAAAATTCCTATTGTAAATGGTCGATGCAAGTTAAAAAGGACCTAACAGAAGCTCGAATCAATCAAGCTCTGGTTTGGGATAGGAACCTGTTCAGAAAGGCGGTTAAATCAACTAGTAATCTACACCCTTTAACATCT
This sequence comes from Meconema thalassinum, assembly GCA_946902985.2. Lineage (NCBI taxonomy): Eukaryota > Metazoa > Arthropoda > Insecta > Orthoptera > Tettigoniidae > Meconema > Meconema thalassinum. Next base: position 614,682,947 of record OX336388.2, read on the forward strand.
GTGATGCCTCGCCCTCACTGCAAGTGGACGGAAGAAAGGAGAGCTGAACATTCGTCAAGAATGAAGATCTACTGGCAGACAAGAAAACAAGCTTTACAGTGATCATATGAGTGAAGAACATCGTGGTCCATTGATGGCCGAAACGACTCAAAAAAAAAAAAACCTTACATTTGTCATGAAAAGAACATAACGGAAAAGTATTTATCAACATCCGGGTCCTAGTAATGGTATTCACAAGTTGGGATTGTAATCCAAAAACTATCCAAAAATTTACTCCGAACATTATCCGCAGTTTATCCGCTATCCGGTTTTATCCGCGGATATCCGCTTCCGCGCTGGGCTTTACTTATCATCAATTCTATTCGATTCCTCCAGAGAGCCCTGGCACATGTCTTTCGAGTTGACATCCAAGTGTGCTCTGCGAATCGTGTTGAGGATAAAATATTCACCCAATTCATGAGCCATAATATTAATAAAAAGAAACTGAAATCTCACTACCTGGTTGGGGCCCTTCGGCCCAAATGATCTATAAGTATGAAGCAAACATATTAGCCCGTCCCGAAGCCAGCCTTATCAGAGGATTTAATGATATGTGTAATGAAAGAAGTTTTAGAAGTAACCGTCCACGAATTCTTTTTGAGGTGTTCCTGGGAAACCACGGATAAACAGATCAAAAACAACCATCTTTGGGGAGTTCTAACCCACACATCTCCCAAGTCCGAACATAGCTTCACCCCTTGGTCATAATGTATAACAATAACGAACTGATGTTTTTATTTTTTTATTTTTTTACGAGGGAATGTTGGAAATCTGCTTCCAGACGCTTGAAGAGGGTCTGCACTCTTCAAGTGTGTGGGGCTCTTACCCACTAAAACCCACACACCCTTCTCCCACGACGTGTATATCCGCCCCGGAACTACTCTCACATTACTTCAGGGCGGCGTCGTTTATGAATCATCTTATGCTCCTTCTTCCTTCAATTCTTCTTTACTATTGGCCATAAGCGTCTAGATCCCGCTTCTTTAGGCGCAAAGTACACTGCCACCTGATCCCAGGATTCCTGGTTTTGTAGCATGACATGGACTATGTTGTCTGGCTTGAGCTCTCCCTGCACTGCCTCCAAACATCTTCTTTGTGGCAGCCAATGGTCACATGTAAAGAAAGTATGGAGTGCATCATCAATTTCACTGCAGTATATGCAAGCTGGACTACTCGCTCGCTCTAGTCTGTAGAGGAATTGGCAACGTATCCGTGACCCGTCAAGAAGTGCGTCAGGTAATAGTTCACCTCGCCGTGATTCCGGTTGACCCAGTCAGCCAATGATGGTATCAGCTTCTTCGACCATTTTCCCCGAGGCTCATTTTCCCATCTCTGTTGCCATCGCCTCATCCTTTGGCGAAGCGCCAGCTCCTTTGCCTGTTTCCTTCCCAGCTCTCCGTGGGCACGCCAGATCTCCTGTCTAAGGCAAGTAAGTCAATAGGAGCTACTGCTGCCACTATAAGGATCGCAGGTTCTGACACCGTACGATATGCGCACGCAATTCGTAGCGCTGCTCTCCGCTGTACTGCAGCCATCCTTCTCCGATATTTATCAATCCTCAAGGACTCACTCCAAATTTCAGAACCATACAGTAGTATTGATTGGACAGTTGTCATAAGTAGCCGTCGTTTACTGGATTTCGGGCCTTTAATATTACCCACCCTCCACCAATGGCATCCTTACCTTGACGAGGTGGTGGAGCTTGCGTGGTCGAATGATCCTGAGAGCTATGCCGGCGGTAGCTTAGCTACTGGTAGGGTCTCCCAAGTCGGACAGGTCGAAGGTGATGATCCAGACTAAACGGGATACTCTGGCCCTCCAGGTTGGGGGTTGGACGCGGGGCTAACAACCTCACACCATAAAAAAGATCCTGTTACGAAACAAGGACAATTGCCTCGGAAGGACGGACTTAACAGAAGACAACTTTGGCCTGGATTACGGAAAAGAGATTTGTATATTGCGACGTGGAATGTAAGAGCGATGTTGAGACCAGGAAAGATGAATGAAATAGGAGAAGAGATAATTAATTTTAATTTAGACATTGTAGCGTTACAAGAGGTAAGATGTCAAGGACAAGGAAGGATAGATAAAAGGGAATATTCACTATTGTATAGTGGTCCAAATAGCAGAACAGGACAACATGGTACAGGATTTATGGTATCCAAGGCAGTAAGGAATAGTATTATGGAATATGAAGCCATAAATGAAAGATTTTGTAAATTGCGCATCAAAGGAAGATTCAGGAACATATCCATATTGTCAGTGTATGCACCAACTGAAGAGAAAGATGAGGATGAGAAGGAAGAGTTCTATGCACAATTAGAACAGATACCGGTATGCGGTGAGATACAGAGATACAATACATTGATAATAATGGGTGACTTTAACGCAAAGGTTGGGAAGGATCTATTGATGAGATGTGCAGGGGAACATACACTACATGATGTTAGTAACCAGAATGGCACACTACTTGGGCATTTTGCCATCAGGAACAATATGGTGATCAAAAGCACATGTTTCCCACACAAACGAATACATCTAGGTACTTGGAAGGCTCCTGATTCTACAACCGGGAATCAAATAGACCATGTGTTAATCAATGCAAGATACTCTTCTTCAATTATAGATGTGCGGAGTTGTAGAGGACCAAATTGTGATTCAGATCACTATCTAGTCAAAGCAGTACTTGGAGAAAAGCTGGCTAAAATGAAAACGTAATCTGAAACCTGGAAGAACAGTATAAACGTTGGAAGACTAGGAGATGAAAGAATTAAGGAGGAATATCAGAGAGAAATACAAAAGAAATTAGAAGAAGAAGAAGAAGAAGAAGAAGAGAGAGATGATCTCAATGAAGAGGGTAAGAAAATAGAGGAAGTAGTTAAACTAGCTGCAGAAGAAATAATGGGAAGAGGCAGCAAACCCGGAATGAATGGTTTGATCAAGAGTGTAGGGAAGCAATAGAAGAGAAGAATAGAGCAAGAGAAAAGATAATATTGAGAGAAACAAGAAGCAACTGTGAACATTATAGGCAACTGAGCTTGAATGCCAACAAAGTATGTAGAAGAAAGAAAAAGGAACACATAAAGAAACATATTATAGAAATAGAAGAATTAAACCACGGAAGTGAAGTAAGAAAATTCTAAGCGGCAATTGGTAAAATGGGGAAAGGTTTCCAACCGAGGGAAAGAAGATGAAAAGATAGACAAGGGATAATACTGAATGATGAGAACGAAGTGTTAGATAGATGGTCTGAACCCTTTAAGGAACTTCTAAGTGAAATGTGTAGAGACAGAAATTGAACAACATATGCAACAAAATGAGAGACAAGAAGTAATTAGATCAGAATCAGAGAATGAGAATGCATGTATTATGAGTCCTACAAGATTTGAAGTGGCAAATGTAATGAAGAACATGAAAAACAACAAATCACCAGGGGAAGACGGTATAATAGCAGATATGATAAAATATGGAGGAGCAGCATTGGAAGATAGAATACATAAACTATTGGAAAGAATATGGGAAGAAGAGAACAAGCCAGATGGTTGGAGGGAAGGAATAATATGTCCTATATTTAAGAAAGGAGATAAACTAGCATGTGAGAATTACAGAGGAATCACTCTATTGAATGTTATTTACAAGATCCTATCAGGTGTCTTGAAAGAAAGAAAGAAAGAAAGAAAGAAAGAAAGAAAGAAAGAAATAATGAAGATATTTTCAGAAGAAATTCTGAGTGAATATCAGTGTGGTTTTCGACCCAACCGGAGTACAACGGATCAAATCTCTGTAATTAGGCAGATATGGAAAAGTTTTTTGAACATGATATTGACCTCCACATGCTCTTTATATATTTTAAACACGCTTTCGATAGTGTATGTAGAGAAAGACTATATGAATTGCTAGGAGAAATGAGGATACCTGGAAAGATAATCCGGCTGATAAGGATGACACTAGATAACACATGGGCACGAGTGAAAAATGGAAATAAGTTGAGTAAACCCTTTACAATTAATATGGGTGTAAACCAAGGAGATGAATTGTCTGCAGTACTCTTTAACCTTGCACTACATAAAGCAATTAGTAAAGTAGACCAGGGAGACACTATTTTTAACAAATCAAGTCAGATCTGTGCTTATGCAGATGATGTAGTGATCATAGCAAGAGAGAAGCATGCACTGAAAAGAGTATATTTAGAATTAGAGAAAGAAACTACAAATATTGGGTTATTAGTGAATGAGAGTAAAACTAAGAGCATGGTAATGTCCACATCTAACACAAGAAGAGCCCCGCAGGATATTACAATAGACGATAAGACATTTGAGGGTGTGACACAATTTAAGTATCTAGGAATACTTAGTAACAACCAGTGTGATATGACAAACTGTATTAAAGATCGATTACAGGCTGGAAACAGAGCATACAATGCAAACATCAAGATGCTCAGGAATCAAGTTATATCACGAACAACCAAAATGAAGATATATATGACAATGATAAGACCAGTAGTGACCTATGGCTCTGAAGCTTGGACATTAACTATGGATGATGAGAATACTGCGAAGTGTTTTGAAAGGAAAATACTGCGAAGAATATATGGCCCTGTTAGAGAGGAAGATGGATGGAGAATACGATATAACCATGAACTAAACGAATTGATTGGAAAACAAGATATCGTAAAGTTTATAAAGGCACAGAAAATCCAATGTTTGGGACATATAGAGAGGATGCCGGAGAGCCAGATGCCGAAGAGAATGTTGAAAGGGAGGTTATTCTCCAGGAGAAGGAAAGGACGTCCTAGGAAGAGATGGATGGATAGTGTAAATGCAGACCTCGTCGCAATGGGAGTGAGAGGATGGAGGAGCAAGGCGATGGATAGATCGACATGGAGAGCAGTTGTTCAAGAGGCCAGGGAGTAAGTAAGTAAGTAGGTAAGTATTACTGTATTATCCATCAGTCTACTCAACGCAGTCATGGATTTTGCCGCTTTATCAGTTACCCGCTGAATATGGTCCCAAAATGTGAGTTAGGTATCGATCGTCATACCTAAGTACTTAGTGCTCTTGGATGTGTTGATGACAATCTGTCCAACCTGCATCGGCACGATGGTATCAATCATTTTCCTTGTCAGGAGAATAATTTCAGTTTTGTGATCTTCCAGTTCTAGTCCATGATTTGACATCCATGCTTTCACCCGCCGCATGACCTGGTTCAGTTTGAGTTGAGCCATCTCCAAATTACGAGCTACTATCAAAGCAGCCACATCATCAGTATAACCGACGAGTGTCGCATCTTCTGGCATCTCCAGACGTAATAAGCCACCATACGAGTCATTCCAAAGGTCCGGACCGAGGATGGACCCTTGCGCTCCACCAGCTGTGACCTGTTTTGTTCTCTGGCCATTTTAGCCTATTTTCAATTTTGAAAAAATAGGCTTATGAGATCACCTTTTGTCCGTGTGTGTGTGTGCGTGTGTGTGTGCGTGTGTGTGTGTGTGTGAGGTGTGTGTGTGTCCCTAATAACTTTTAAACGGCTGGAGCGATTTCAATCAAACTCGGTAAGTTCATAGCAATATTCCGGGCGACCCCGACCGTGCCCTTCAAATTTTGTCAAGTCTTACCAATCCAACATGGCGGCTATGCGAAATATTTCGCCAATATTCAATATCTCCGAAACTATTACCGATAACACCCTGGATTTTTTTACGATGATAAAGGGAACTACTAGAAGTTCCCCTATGAGACTTTTGAAAAACTGGTAACTACTAAACCAACATGGTGGCCACGCGAATTTGCTACTTTTAAATAGACGTTTCTCGCGATTTAACCAGGCAAACGCAATAAAACTTGGTACAGTATATGTTTATACACATTGTAAAGCACCGACATCTAACTTCGTTCAATTGTTTACAAAACCACAAGATGGCGGATGTGCGAAATATTTCACCGGCATTCTATATCTCTGAAACTATTAGCGGTATCACCCTGAAATTTTGTACGGAGATAAAGGGCACTACTGGAAGTTCGTCTATAAGACTATCAAAAGCCGGTTAACTACAAAACGAACGTGGCGGCCAAGCGAATTTGACAATTTTAAATAGACCTTTCTCGTTATTTAATGTTCCAAACGCAATGGAATTTGGTACAGGAAATGTTTATGCACATTATAATGCACTGGTATCTAATTTAGTACAATTGTTTACATAACCTCAATATGGCGGCTATGCGAATTTTAAAATTGAGTTTTTATTTCTTGTGTCGTAATCATGCGAACAATGAGAAAGTTTGAATAATGAACTTACGCAATAATTTTCCTTTAATGGTACATGACTCTATGGCCTATACATTTAACAATCCAACATGGCTACCATCCAAAATATTTAGACGGCTCTGAATATCTACGAATCTATTATAGCAATCAAACTGAATTTTTTCACCTATAGGACTTTAAATAACCTGGTGATCAAAAATCCAACATGGCGGCGACGCGAAGTATAAATATTCACATGGGCGTTTCTCGCAATTTAACCATCTGAGTGCAGTGAAACTTGGTACAGTAAAACCGTATACGAATGTTAGTCCACTGGCATCTAATTTATTTCAAATGTTTCCATAACCACAATATGGCAGCTGTGCGAAACTTTAAAATCTCCTTGTTACTTCTTGTGTTCTAATCATGCGATTGTAGTTTGAATGCTACACGTACACAATAATCTTCATGTAACAGTACATAACTCTAGGACCTACATAATAAAATTCAACATGGCGACCATCCGAAATATTTAGTCGGTTCTCAATATCTACGACCTATTACAGCAAAAAAACTGAAATTTTGTATGTAGATAGAGGCAATTAACATAAGTAGGATATATGAAAATAGGCTGTATAGTTCTTCACGGAACTACTTGTTCGTATTGTATAATAAAGTGCGATCTTTCAGATGGTCACGTAATAATAATATGAGATACTCTGGTAGCTTGAACGTGTTTTGGAGAGCTTCCAAAACATCACACCATTTCACCGAGTTGAAAGCATTCTTGACATCTAAGGTCACAAGAAGTGTCACCTTTCTAGAGTAATGGTTGCCCATTTGTGCTCTCTCTGCTGTGTTCACCACTTCCCTCACCAATCGGTGATAAAATTAATGCCCATGAATGGTTGATATAGAACAGTCTTAAACACTACTGTTTAATGTCAAGAGAGGTGAGAGGAATGGTCTGTCTTATATTGTACTGAAGTATACAAACAATGAACGAAATGATGTGAAAATTTGAAGTGGGAGTCAAGATTAATGGAGAAATAATTTCAACACTGAGATTAGCTGATGACATTGACATCTTGGCAGATTTACCAGAGGTTAGTTAGTTAGTTATTGTTTTAAGGAACGGAACTACGAGGTCATCTGCCCCTATTCATCAGAAGATTTGAATGAGTTTTTAAATGGCATGGACTCCGTCTTGACGATAGAATTCATGATGAAAATCAATAAATGTAGCCGAAAGAAATCAGAAACCCCCATTGACGTCGAATTAGCAGGTGAAGAGCAAAATGAAGGAAGAGACTTCTGTTACTTAGGATGCAAATTAACTCTTGATGGACGAAGCAAAGACGATATAAGATGTATGTTGGCTCAAGCAAGGAAAGCATTTCTACAGGAAAAAAGTATATAGACATCAAAATATAGATTTAGGTATTATAAAGTCATTTGAGAAGCCTTTGACTGGAGCGTGGCGCTCTATGGAAGTGAAACGTTGACTGTTGGCGCAGCAGGAAAGAGGAGAATAGAAGTGTTTGAAATGTGGTGTTACAGGAGAATGATGAAAATCAGAAGGGTAGATAGGGTTCCAAATGAAGAGGTATTAAGACGAGTGGATGAGGAGAAATATTTCTAGCGACTGCTAATGAAGAGAAGAGATAGGTTCGTAGTTCACACACTAAGACACCCAGGAATAGCAAACTGAGTTATGGAAGGAAGGGTTGCGGACAAGAACTGTATGGGTAGACCACGGTAAGAATATTTTAAACAGATTGCCTCTGATGTAAGGTGTGCTAGCTATGTAGAGATGACATGATTAGCCCAGGAGAGGGAGGTAGAAATGAAACAATTAGCTTAGGACAGGGAGGCTTGGAGTGCTGCATCAAATACTGAAGACTCAAACATCAACAACAACATCAACTAAAAGTACACTTCGTCTCGTCACACGAGAAGAGATTGGTTCACATCATTATCTCGGTACATGTTTCATTAAAGAACTTGTAAGTTTGTTATACCGAAATTAATTCTCTTCTACTGAAATCCATCTCCTGAAACGTTATCAGAAAAACCTATTTCAGTAATCCTCAAGACAGTCCACTCACTGTGTTCTTACTGCAGCAATGATAACTCGTAAGAAAGACATAATACTTTCTTCATGACACTGTGAAATTCCAATTTGTGGTGAGCTGACATTATGGCTTACACATCTTTTCTTGACTTCCGTCCAAGATTTGAACTCAAGAAACGTAGTAACTTGAAAGGGGGAATAATTCAATGTACAGTCTCTACAAGGAATACACGTCTTTAATCAAGATAGTTTCTGTCTTAAAGCTACTATATTTCCACCCATCGGTGTAGCCGTGCGACCACATTGTCCATAAAACTGAGGTTCAAATACCGGGACTGAAAGCAGCTATCCTGAGTAAGGGATTTCCCATACTCCCTCCTGGCAAAAGCTTGGATAGTACCTTACCTCAAGTCTTGGAACCCCTACGTTAATATTAATACAGTTACACACGCTACTACAGTCACCAGAGAAAGACAGGCAAATTGCACACACACCCAAGTACACGAGGAGGTGACCAAGATACTCCGAGCTCTTGAAACGATATCATTTCATCAGTTCGGTAATATTGGGTTCAACAACATGGGCTTAAAACCACTGCTTCCCTGATGAAATTTTGGTGGAAGAATGTTCAGCCGTAGCTTGGATATCAAAAATATATAGTATGATAGTATTAGCTAATTGTAGCATGAAACTTAATCCTCTACTAGGTTGATGGATAATATTAATAAATTAGATTTAAAGAAGTGTGGGGTTTGAAGCCATGCCTTAGTAAACAAAAGTTTAGTGCGCTTCAGTCGGTCAACACGAATGTACCCAAAAGAGCTGAGATATGCCCTAATCCTGAAATAAATTACATGAGATTAATAAATACACTATTCGTGTTGACCGACTAAAAAGCACTAAACTTTTGTTAGATGTAAAGTATGTAATTAATATAGAATGACATAAAAATGACCATGATAGCCCGTTATACCTTATTGACGTGTCAATTATAAACTATATATTTTCACCTAAAGTCAATATTTATTTCATTGAAAACCGTACCGGATTCTTGACAAATACAAAACAGTTACATTTTCAACATATCTTCGCCACATATTCCAATATTTTTCAATACGATAGCCTAACCAAGCTATTACTCATCAAGAATATTTTATAACCTAACTGTTTCAACAAACAGTAGGCTACACACATACACATTCCTCATTTCTACGCTGTTTTTCAAGGCATTTTTTATGCTTAATTTACAATAAATATTATAACAGAACCGGTTGTTTTGGAAAATTTTACTACGTGAACTTTAGATATAGTAGACTACTACTCATCATATACCAGCTGAAGAAGGTCACAATGTGACCGAAACAGGTACGGGTTTTCAATGAAATAAATATTGACTTTAGGTGAAAATAAATAGTTCATAAGTATGTAATTAAATTAAATGTACAGACCTAAAGTAGGTAAAATAAAAGTAGTCATTAATAGAGAATTGATAACTAATAGACCAAGCGTCTCCAAACTACGGCCTACCCCTCGGGCTAACACCGGCCGCGAGCACCACCAATCCGGCCCGCTGTAGTTTATTTTCTGTGTAAGTAAATCATACAAGAATAATAATCAGATATTTTTATTTAACCAACAATTACAAACATAAGAACTGATATACATATTGAGCATAGATATTGCCACCTAGTGTACATATGTAAATATAACCCAGCGTACAGGGTATAATTGATACACGTGAAGTATCACAAAAATCGTCGGTCAATGTCTTGGAAAAGGGCTTAGACTGCGTTCCCCTCAGCAGCACAGCTGATTTCTCCTCGCCAGCATCCTCTCCAACGCTGTGGAATGTTGACCAGAGTCTCATGTTGAGTGGCCTTACTGTGTATTCCAATGGCACAAACCTAGCCTATCGACAGCTCATTCACACCTCCATGGGGAGTAGCCGGCATGGCTAGTAAGGTTCATGGCCGCTGCAAGGCGCTTGTTACTGGTACTGAAAATTGTTACAGACTGTCAGAAAATATTTAAAATATAACTGAACTTGGTAGTATTTTTATCTTAAGGCATTTCCTTTCTATTCACAGGAAATGTGTTTTGTGTCGTCGGTCAATGCCTTGGAAAAGGGCTTAGACAGCGTTCCCCTCAGCAGCACAGCTGATTTCTCCCCGGTCTCTCTTGTCATCATTCCACAGCGTAGGAGAGAATGCTGGCGGGGATAAATCAGCTGTGCTGCCGAGGGGACCACAGTCTAGGCCCTTTTCCAAGGCAAAGAAAGGTGATGAATATGATGCTTTCCGCGAGTCTTTTGAAACATTCTGCGATACAAATTTGAGGAAAACATTTTTATCGTAGGCCTAGTCATGAAATCAGCGTAGATTTGAGCAATCTTTTAGGTTTGAATCGAGAATTAATAATAAAATATTGTTATAACTCTTTGTCCTTTTAAGGAGTATAATTGAATGTTGGTTGTAGTAGCTTGTTGAAATACAACGTGCTATACGGATAGTTAACATGAATATGAGGTGCCCTTTGCTAGTGCTACCTCTGTAATATTTTTATTCAATTCGGTTTCACCATGTTTGAATTGATATAGGGAATCAATTTGCAAACATACATGGCCGCTATCTGCAAACTATTGGGCTGATGACCTTGTAGTTCAGTCAAATGATGATTTCCACATGAAGGTATGTTGTTGAAAAATTTAGTAGAGATCAAATGATTAGGTTGGTCGTAATTTGATTTAAGCTTTTAACATTTGGGTGGCCGCCATTTCGTTTCCGTCAGGATGGCGGCGATATAAAACATGACCCTGAGGTGCTTTTGCTAGTGCTACCACTGTACCAATTTTCATTCAATTCGCTTTTACCGTGTTTAAATTGATAGGGGAATCGATTTTCACACATACATGGCCGCCATATACAAACAATTGGACTGATGACCTTATACTGTAGTTTGGTCAAAGAATGCTTCTCACATAAATGTATGTTGTCGCAAAATTTGGTAGAGACCGGATGATTAAGTTGGTCGTAATTTGATTTAAGTTTTTTAAATTTTGGTGGCTGCTGTGGTGTCTCCGTCCGCTCGCTGAAGTTCCCAACTGACGGTACCTCCCAGGCGCGACCTTCTTTTATACGGAATCGAAGGCCGCGCGTACCTCGCGGAGTACTGCCCGGGAGGGCCCGTCAGCCGGATTCTCCAGAGACCAGACGGTTCGCCACACGAGGCGGACGCCTCGTTCTACTGCAACTTTAATCAAATTTAAGTACATGGGCATAATATATACAGCTCTATACAGTAAAGGCCCACGGCCTGACAACAAAGTATATCTAGCAACTGAAGAGTCAGTAAACACATTTAAAATGTCATAGTTTGGTATTTCATCATCAATAATGGCTCTGGTTGCTGCCATAATGGCAGCAGCAAGTTCACTCTCATTCACCGTCGCCGGCCACTAGAAAGCTTGGGCCCAGGCTATGTTGTACTCGGGTAACACTCCGGCGATACTGTTGGGTGTAGCATCCGCGAAGACGTTGATGATTCTGCCATTGCGGTTCATGAGTCGAGGAGTCTCGAGGAATTCGTTGGACAGGAGACGAGGAGGCCAATACGCCTCTTTCGAGAGGGTGTGTTTGGGCACGAACATTGGCCAGTTCATGGCCCAACACACCCAGCTCAGAAATCCAGCCGCCTGCTGCCCTTGGCGTTCGTCGTAGTAAGGGATGTCCTGGAGGATCTGACGAATACGTTGGCGCGTTCCAGGTTGAAGTAACACACACTGAGCGGGGATGATTATAACCAGTCCTAGGTATTGGACTATCACTGAAGCCTGAAGCAGGCTTTTAGACTTATTGATCGTGACCCCCACGATGACTTCTAAGAAGAGAATAATGTCTGTCACGAGAAGATCGGGGCCATGGATCAGCCAATCGTCCACGTAGGCTATCATGTACACATTAGGAAACTGTTCATGTAGAAGCTCTCCTACTGCCTCGGCCCATCGCTGCATTACACTTGGGGCGAGAGCATGTCCCATAGGCAGTCTTTGCCAACAAAAGTCCCGGTGGCCGTACCGTATCCCATACGTGAACACATCGCGGGGGCGCAGCGGGATGTGGTAGAACCCGCTTTTAAGGTCTATCTTCATGGCTGCATGATGCGGTGGTATGTTGCTCAAGGCGATGGCGGCACTTTTTATTGAGAAGCGAGGTTTGGTTATGTACTCTGTCCACATTGATAAGTCGTAAATCACACGCGCCTTCCCATTAGCCTTTGGCACAAGGAATAAGGGGAAGGCGAAATGAGGCTTGAATTCACAAATGACGTTCGTGTCTAGGAGATCTTGGATGACCTGGTCCATTAATGGTGATACCCGCGTCTTGCGATAAACAGCTGGTGCATGAAGAGGGCGAGGCAGGGACACTCCATCACGGAGGATGGTTGTGGCGTACTGTCCGAGCGGTGTGTCGCAGTAGGGAATTGGAAGAGCTGCGTCAACTCCAGAAGATGAGTATTCCGTGGGTGGCGCCGTCTTCTTTGATGGCGGCTGCACGACGAGTGTGGGAAAGCCCTGGTCATCCGGGACGATGCTGTGTCGTAGCTTCGGTGGGCGATGAGGATAACGTGGGTCGTAAATCCAGATGTCCTCGTCGTCCTCGGGATCTTGATCCTGTTCTGGGTCGAGGACTTGAAGTTCGGGGAACTGCAGAGGTTGTTCCGTGGCAGGGCTGCCTGCTCGTTGCCCTGGGGTGCCAGGGTCGACTTCACCTCGATCTTGGTCATCATCTATGATGTCCCACGGAGCGCTGTCCCAAATGAAGAACTGTAAATCATGTGAATATCTGTCTGCAATATTCTCGGGCAAGTAGGGCTGATCTTCGACAGGATCGGCCTGGTCTGGAGCGTAGTTGGTCCAAAACTCAGCAAGTGCCGACTGCAAGTTGGCTTTGACGGGGAGCGAGGTAAAGTCTGCGGACGGCGTGTTGGACCGCTCCAGCCCGCGGCTCGGGCCGACCTCCGATATCGGCCCTCTCCTCCGCCTATGTGTCGGACGGCACATGAAGAAACTGAATAGGCTGCTGTGGTGTCTCCGTCCGCTCGCTGAAGTTCCCAACAAACAGTAGGCTACATATTTTCACATACACATTCCTCATTTCTACGCTGTTTTTTCAAGGCAAAATTTTTTATGCTTAATTTACAAAATTTATTATAACAGGTCCGGTTGTTTTGGAAAATTTTACTACGTGAACTTTAGATATAGTAGACTACTACTCATCATATACCAGCTGAAGAAGGTCACAATGTGACCGAAACAGGTACGGGTTTTAATGAAATAAATATTGACTTTAGGTGAAAATAAATAGTTTATAAGTATGTAATTAAATTAAATGTACCGACCTAAAGTAGGTAAAATAAAAGTAGTCATTAATAGAGAATTGATAACTAATAGACCAAGGGTCTCCAAACTACGGTCTGCCCCGCGGGCTAACACCAGCCGCGAGCAACACCAATCCGGCCTGCCGTAGTTTATTTTCTATGTAAGTAAATCATACAAAATAATAATCAGATATTTTTATTTAACCAACAATTACAAAGATAAGAATTGATATACATATTGAACATAGATATTGCCACCTAGTGCACATATGTAAATATATCCTAGCGTACAGGGTATAATTGATACACGTGAAGTATCACAAAAATCGTCGGTCAATGTCTTGGAAAAGGGCTTAGACTGCGTTCCCCTCAGCAGCACAGCTGATTTCTCCTCGCCAGCATCCTCTCCAACGCTGTGGAATGTTGACCAGAGTCTCATGTTGAGTGGCCTTACTGTGTATTCCAATGGCACAAACCTAGCCTATCGACAGCTCATTCACACCTCCATGGGGAGTAGCCGGCATGGCTAGTAAGGTTCATGGCAGCTGCAAGGTGCTTGTTACTGGTACTGAAAATTGTTACAGACTATCAGAAAATATTTAAATGTAACTGAACTTGGTAGTATTTTTATCTTAAGGCATTTCCTTTCTATTCACAGGAAATGTGTTTTGTGTCGTCGGTCAATGCCTTGGAAAAGGGCTTAGATAGCGTTCCCCTCAGCAGCACAGCTGATTTCTCCCCGGTCTCTCTTGTCATCATTCCACAGCGTAGGAGAGAATGCTGGCGGGGAGAAATCAGCTGTGCTGCTGAGGGGACCGCAGTCTAGGCCCTTTTCCAAGGCAAGGAAAGGTGATGAATATGATGCTTTCCGCGAGTCTTTTGAAACATTCTGCGATAAAAATTTGAGGAAAACATTTTTATCGTAGGCCTATTCATGAAATCAGCGTAGATTTGAGCAATCTTTTAGGTTTGAATCGAAAATTAATAATAACATATTGTTATAACTCTTTGTCCTTTTCAAGGAGTATAATTGAATGTTGGTCGTAGTTGCTTGTTGAAATACAACGTACTATACGGATAGTAAACATGAATATGAGGTGCCCTTTGCTAGTGCTACCTCTGTAATATTTTTATTCAATTCGGTTTCACCATGTTTGAATTGATATAGGGAATCAATTTGCAAACATACATGGCCGCTATCTGCAAACTATTGGGCTGATGACCTTGTAGTTCAGTCAAACGATGCTTCCCACAAGAAGGTATGTTGTTGCAAAATTTGGTAGAGATCAAATGATTAGGTTGGTCGTAATTTGATTTAAGCTTTTAACATTTGGGTGGCCGCCATTTCGTTTCCGTCAGGATGGCGGCGATATAAAACATGACACTGAGGTGCCCTTTACCAGTTGGTTGTACCTCTGTACCAAATTTCGTTCAATTCGGTTTCACCGTGTTCGAATTGATAGGGGTGGGGGCAGACATTCAAAGAACACACACACACACACAGACACACAATGTTTGGCTCTATGTAGATCTCATAAGTCTACTTTCATTTTTTGCAATAATCGAAAGTAGGCTAATAACATTTCACTTCATTATAAACACTTGTATTTAGAAAGCATGTAATTATGCTGTATTAGGACATATTGTGCCTTTTTTTGGATCGTATTTCAGTAGTTTTAGGGCATATTTGCCTGCATCTTTCTCGTATCGTTAGGAGTCCTAAACTTCTGAACCATAATGACTAGTGATGGCGTATCTGTTTAGGATTCAGCCAGCCTTACGGCCTATGACATAAGTTAAAGGTCTAAGGTATAGTAGACTGCCAACATTAGAAAATTGAAATCCTAAAGATTTGGTAAATTAATGAAAGGAACCGTTGGTCAAACTTTGTATGAAGACAGTGCAACAATGGTTTTACTACTACTACTACTACTACTACTACTACTACTACTAATAATAATAATAATAATAATAATAATAATAATAATAATAATAATAATAATAATAAATAATAGGTTTTTAGACACTACCTTCATCGCTGTAGTCGAGTGTTGAATTATGTGGTGTTATAAGTATAAATATAATATTTTCGATTTCAAATGCACAATATGTTTTTAACATTATAACGTGTGAGTAGTTATAATTCAATAAAAGCAAAAAAATCAAGTAGAATAATTTGAACCTGCTTGGATTTGATCCACGAACCTCTAGACTCTGAGTCTAGGACGCTACCACAAAGCTACACATGCCCAATACTAATACTAGGCAAACAACTGGTTTAGTATAACTGCATAACATATTTTATCTTGGAATGAACGATTGCATTAGCGTTCTCTGACGATTTTATAAGCCATTTCATACTAAATATGTATTATTTTCTTCAGTACGTTCCTAACTTACGAAGTTACTGATTTATGGACTAGCGAGGAAACAATAGCAGCCATATTGACCCAACGAGACGGCACGGTCCACCACGATATGGCACGGTCAGCCTGAACTGTTAGTCACTGCTACGATTTCAGATTCTATTATGAAATGCTAATATCCTACCTGTTACTTCCTTGAGGACAGTTTAAAGCTCCGTATGTACTATGGGCGGATTTGGTGAGGTAAGGTCTTCTTGAATCGTAAGTTACGTTTAGGCTATAATACTTACATGATTCATACATCCGCCATCTTGAAGTAATTGGCAGATGACCTTGTAGTTTAGGCAAAACACGCTTCCTGAATTAAGGTATATTGTTGCAAAATATGGTAGAGATCGGACAATTAGATTAGTCGTAATTTGATTTAATCTCAGAACATTTGGGTGGGCGCCATACTTTTGTTTGTTTGTTATGATGGCGGTGATATACAACATGACACTGAGTTGTCCCTTGCCAGTGCTACGTCTGTACCAAATGTGGTTCGATTTGGTTTCGTTGTGTTTGAATTGATAGGGGGGATCGATTTGCACATATACACGGCCCCCATCTTCTAACTATTTGGCTGATGACCTTGTAGTTTGGTCATAAGACGCTCCCCACATGAAGATATGTTGTTGCTAAAATTGGTAGAGATCAGATGATTAAGTTAGTCGTAATTTGATTTAAGGTTCGAACATTTGCGTGGCCGCTATTACGTTTCCGTCAAGATGGCGGTGATATAAAACATGACACTGAGGTGTTTTTGCTAGTGCTACCTCTGTACCAAATTTTGTTCAATTCGGTTATGTCTTTTTTGAATTGATAGGTGGGGGGACAGATATACACACTCTCACATACACACACACAGACTGACAACGTTTGGCCCGTGTAGATCTCATAAGTCTACTTTTTTGTGCAAAAATCGAGAGTAGGCTAAATAAAAAGCCACGTTCAATCGGAGCGGAGTCCACCCCCGTGCCCAGCGCCATAGATATCTCACTCACCGTTTCATCCCAAAGCACAAATTTGCGCATATTACAAAACTACATTATATTGGTATGATGAGCTAGCTAGTGGGACTTAGTGGAGGAGTCAGTGTGGCCCTTAGTCGAAGAAGTTTGAAGACCCCTGGTATAGACCAATTATTGTATGCGTCTTTGATACATAAGATTAAATTTTAAATTGCTTCAATGCCGCTAGATTAAGTTAGTGCAGATTACTGTTGTAGGAGAATGTGTATTTCGTGTGTAGTTAGACAATGAGCGTTGTTTTTATTGCTTGGTGCTGTGGTCCTGACATAGTGGAGGGAAAATTGTTAACGTTTGGTATTAAATATTTATTTGTTGGAAAAGACAAAACATGCCTACATGTATGCTTGCATTATGCATAGTAATTGACACTAACTATAAACATTTACCAGTGAACTAGTCAAAATCTACACTATGACATCAAGAGAGAAAACGAATTAATATGCAAATGCGTTACTAAAGTACAAGCAGTTAACATTAAGAAAACTGATTTACTACCCTTTTCATGTCAAGTAACTATTATAACAGACATTTACACGAGTGAATATATAAATAAATAAATATGCATATTACAAGTTTCATAGTCATTTGTAAAAGAAAGAAGTATTATGGCAGAAGAAAAGAGATAACGTATGTGACACGTTATATAATGTTATTAGGGTCTACTCATCAAATAGATAAAATTATGAGATTCTTGACTCGAAATGACTCCTTTATCCACAGGTGGTGAGTGACCAATATTTCTCTGACCCTTAAAAATGTCTTAAATCACGTTCATTGTTTAGATGACGTTCAAATAAAGCGAACAAGAAGTGGAAGAGTGTGTTCGGTTAGTACATCACTGTCACGTTGAATAGCACCTAATTATACCTTATGTTCACACAGGCCTTATTTGGTGTCATCATAAATATTATCTGTGCAATCAATATAAATGCAGATTGCAGAGGTACTTATTAAATGATTTTTATTCGCATTTTTTGGTGGCACTATTATTTCCAGTCATTATGCAATGTGCTGCATTTAATTAGTTTCGCACTACGATGTGTTGTGTTGAAAATATACTACTCTTAGCATTTCTTAATTCTTTCTCAAGTGTTAGGATTTCCTGTGTTCCTTCCCTTCTCCACGATTTCTTAGACAAGTGCTGCCTATTTGAATTCATTGTTCTGGATTGGATGTTTATCGCTAAATTATTCGTAACTCTAGTAGCCACACCTTTGTGGAATGGTTGGTGGAGGACAATTTTTGTGGGTGGCATTGTTCATTCCCAAATCTTCTTGTCTGGTAAATATTAAAATAAATAGTTCTGATTTGGAGGCTCAACTCTGTATTATTACCGTATACATGATGATGAAGGAACACTAGACTAAACTGATCATCATACAGGGTAATGAAGGAACACTAGACTAAACTAATAGGTCATCAGATTATATGCTGAAGGAAAACTAGTCTAACCTAGCAGGTCATCAGACAGGGTAATGAAGGAACACTAGACTAAACTAATAGGTCATTAGACTGTATACTGAAGGAATACTAGTCTAACCTAGCGGGTCATCAGACAGGGTATTGAAGGAACGCTAGACTAAACTAATAGGTCATCAGACTGTACACTGAAGGAATACAAGTCTAACCTAGCAGGTCATCAGACTGTATGCTGAAGGAATACTGGTCTAACCTACCAGGTCATCATACAGGGTAATAAAGGGACACTAGACTAAACAAATAGGTCATCGGGCTATATGCTGAAGTAATACTAGTCTAAACTAACAGGTCATCAGACAGGGTAATGAAGGAACACTAGACTAAACAAATAGGTCATCAGACTGTATGTTGAAGGAATACTAGTCTAACCTAGCGGGTCATCAGACAGGGTATTGAAGGAACACTAGACTAAACTAATAGGTCATCAGACTGTATGTTGAAGTAATACTAGTCTAAACTAACAGGTCATCAGACAGGGTAATGAAGGAACACTAGACTAAAATAATAGGTCATCAGACTGTATGTTGAAGTAATACTAGTCTAAACTAACAGGTCATCAGACAGGGTAATGAAGGAGCACTAGACTAAAATAATAGGTCATCAGACTGTATGTTGAAGTAATACTAGTCTAAACTAACAGGTCATCAGACAGGGTAATGAAGGAACACTAGACTAAAATAATAGGTTATCAGACTGTATACTGAAGGAATACTAGTCTAACCTAGCGGGTCATCAGTCAGGGTAATGAAGGAACACTAGACTAAACTAATAGGTCATCAGATTGTATACTGAAGGAATACTAGTCTAACCTAGCAGGTCATCAGACAGGGTAATGAAGGAACACTAGACTAAAATAATAGGTCATCAGACTGTATGCTGAAGGAATACTAGTCTAATCTAGCAGGTCATCAGACAGGGTAATGAAGGAACACTAGAATAAACTAATAGGTCATCAGACTGTATGCTGAAGGAATACTAGTCTAACCTAGCAGGTCATCACTTCAGACAGGGTAATGAAGGAAAACTAGACTAAAATAATAGGTCATCAGACTGTATGTTGAAGTAATACTAGTCTAACCTAGCGGGTCATCAGACAGGGTAATGAAGGAACAATAGACTAAACCAATAGGTCATCAGACTGTATGCTGAAGGAATACTAGTCTAACCTAGCGGGTCATCAGACAGGGTAATGAAGGAACTCTAGACTAAACTAACAGGTGATCAGACTGTATACTGAAGGAATACTAGCCTAACCTACCAGGTCATCATACAGGGTAATGAAGGGACACTAGACTAAACAAATAGGTCATCGGACTGTATGCTGAAGTAATACTAGTCTATCCTAGCAGGTCATCAGACTGTATGCTGAAGGAATACTAGTCTAACCTAGCAGGTCATCAGACAGGGTAATGAAGGAGCACTAGACTAAAATAATAGGTCATCAGACTGTATGTTGAAGTAATACTAGTCTAAACTAACAGGTCATCAGACAGGGTAATGAAGGAACACTAGGCTAAAATAATAGGTCATCAGACAGTATGCTGAAGTAATACTAGTCTAATCTAGCAGGTCATTAGACTGTATGCTGAAGGAATACTAGTCTAACCTAGCAGGTCATCAGACAGGGTAATGAAGGAACACTTGACTAAAATAATTGGTCATCAGACTGTTTGTTGAAGTAATACTAGTCTAAACTAACTGGTCATCAGACAGGGTAATGAAGGAACACTAGACTAAAATAATAGGTCATCAGACTGTATACTGAAGGAATACTAGTCTAACCTAGCGGGTCATTAGACAGGGTAACAAAGGAACACTAGACTAAACTAATAGGTCATCAGACTGTATACTGGAAGGAATACTAGTCTAACCTAGCGGGTCATCCGACAGGGTAATGAAGGAACACTAGACTAAACTAACAGGTCATCAGACTCTATACTGAAGGAATACTAGCCTAACCTACCAGGTCATCATACAGGGTAATGAAGGGACACTAGACTAAACAATTAGGTCATCGGACTGTAAGCTGAAGTAATACTAGTCTAACCTAGCAGGTCATTAGACTGTATGCTGATGGAATACTAGTCTAACCTAGCTGATCATCAGACAGGGTAATGAAGGAACACTAGACTAAACTAACCTTGCTTGACATCGAACAGGGTAATAAAGGGACATTAGGTTAAACTAGACCAAACTAGCAGGTCGTCAGATGGAATACTGAAGGAACGCTAGTCGAACCAAGCAGGTTTAGTGTTGGATAAGTGTTGGAGGAACGAGACTATTTGTGATTATCATAGTGGGTTTTATAAGTGCTTGGTAGAACAATATTGTTTTTTTCAATACATCTTTGATTAGTTTGACTTTGACCTGACGATGTTCGCTTGACCAACGAAACATGTCACCCTTCATAGCTGAGGAAATGATAAATGGCAAGTAGATTATTCATGTAGAATCATATATTCCTGCTTTAAAAAAGCAATTATAAATTCGTTTAGACTGACTGAGAGTTATCAATCCAGAGAAAATTTTTCATGCAGAGTATTTTTAAAATAACTGAGAAATGCCATTTACCTAGAGGTTTTCAAATATTGATGGTGTTGATTCATTAAGTGATATTGTGTTATCGTGATCATGTATACGGTGTATCTAGATGGTTGCGTGTGTGTGTGTATGTGTATGTGTGGAGTATTTGTAATACGTTTAAAATCAGGTTCGAGTTTGCATCCTGACTCTGACAAGAAATTTAATTCTGGTCTGACGGTTGGAACTTGGTACACCCAGCCTCGTGAGACAAATATCAGTAGAGATGGGTTCCATTTCCACCTCAGCAGTCCTACTCTTCCGTGGTTTCTCACTTCCTCTCCAGCCAAATGGCGCGATGGTATGCCGGAGAGTTCCTAATTTCAGGCCACGGACGCTTACTTTTACGTCCTTGCGCCAATTACATGTAGGCCTACACACACCACTACAGCCATCACAATGACACAGGTTATCAGAGAGAATACTATCGAATAGGAATAAATGTTTAACGTAATCCCTCATATTTCCGTAAATATACGAGTATTTTCATAATAAAACTGTTTTTAATTGTATTAAAAAACTAACGATTTGTGTTACCGTTCATTGTCAAGAATAGAACAAAGAAATGCGTTGCCACCGTAAGCTTACAAAGAAATCAATGGAAAGGAGAATGCAATTCTTAATCCTTTCATGCTTCTTTTTGTATACAAAATAACGACGAATTGTGTTGTCAACGTAAGCTTATGAAGAAATCAATAACACAGAGCGTAATGGCACTAATCTTTGTTGATGATTATGGTGAACAAAGAAACGAAGAAGTTTGTTGCCAACGTTAACTGATAAAGAAATCAAAATAACGGAGCTGCAAGCCTTTTAACACTATGTTGCTTTTTTGTTGTGAACAATATAACGATGAAATGCGTTGCCAACGTACGCTTATAAAGAAATCAATAGAAAGGAACATAAACACATTAATCCTTAGCAAACAAAATGTACGACTGGAAGCCAATAGTAAAACGGATGTTATGATAAAATCTCAGCGATAAAATATAGAGCTTCGCAACCGAAATAGAGCACTGTAATGGATGATTTTAATAATGTGCTTGCCTAATAAAAAGATTGTATATTGGCCTTCACGGCCAAGGAATTAAAACACAACAATGTTTCTAGGTTTATGCCGTGTCTTGTGTTGGTTTTTGCCTAGGAACACCAATCTGGCTCATCAGCGGGCTCTTGGTAACCGTGCCTGGACCCCCACAGGAGTTGCGAACTGTGCACTATCTCTCTTTACTGCGAGAGCTAAAAGCTCAAGCAACCTTTCACCTCCCTATGAAGGCTTACAAATAGATGGTATATTGGCTAACACGGCCAATTATTACATATTATTCCTCCAAATCGAAGCAGTGACGAATGACAGGAATAGTCATTGTATTTTTTTACACTTTTTGTGTTGCATAAGCCTAGCATTTTCATCCACGAATCAGACCAGGAATAAATGAAAAATTCTCCAAAAATCTGAGGATCAGAACTAGATGATTGGGAAATATCGAAGACAACACAACTCAAGGCTCTACGTACAAATGGGCTTTCTGACTGTGCCAGGAAACGAAGGGTAGCTTTTTATGGTCATGTAACAAGATTGCCTTCGATCAGGCTAACCAACCTTCTGTACACCTTCTGGCGAAACAAGAAGGTCCGTACCACTTGACTGACTGAAGCTGAGGACAGCAAAGAACTGGGACTAACAGTCCTACAAGACAGACAAACTGTGATACAAATTCTGAAGGTAGTACGTGATTTCCAGGGCAAACTTCTAAAGAAAGTACCCTCTGGTCGGAGGGAAGAAAATAAATACACCGGGAAAAGATACGTCAGTAATGGGCAAAAATTAGAACTCATCAGTTGAACGAGCGTGGCCTCCAGTGGGCACATTGTATGGCCTCGGGTACCAAGAGAAGAGAGCTAATTCAAATTCATCTGCTAAGTAGGTTTAATCGCACTCCTTAGTTGGGAATAACGTAGTAAAATAAAATAATCAGTGACTCGAATCTACTTTTTGAAAAATTATGACAAAGAACTGCAGGAATATTCTGATGACGGAGGTGAGGATTGTTGCTATCAGGGTCGTAACATCGAGACCATTTGCCAGTAAATGGAAAACTCACTCTTTTGTTTGCTCGTCCCCTCTTGGTATAGCACGTCCATTATTATTCTAGGGAGCTGAACATCTTCGCACTCATTAAAACCTTTCACATAATAGTTCATTATGCAACGAACCTATAATGGCAATAATTAAGACACGAGTATCTTTATAAAACGAGTGAAGCGAGTTTTATAATTTCCGTACGAGTGTCTTAATTTCCATTATAGGCGAGTTGCATATGACTGTTTATGTTCGACGATAATTATAACTATTTTATGTTCGAACATAAATATTCATAAATATCTGTCGCGATTTTGCCAGTTTTATGTAGTCTACTGAAAAGGGCGCATGGGACGCAGAGAATATATTGTATTTGACCATGGCCTTCTCGATTACCCCCACTATGACACTAGCCTCGCACTGAAATTTAAAATAGGAGGCCGTGGAAGTCAGAACAAGTGCGATGCTATCCTCACCTAATTGGTCACACAACTGTTTCTTGAGCTCTGATTGGTAGGAGAAACTGTTTCATAATGAAAAATAGTATCATAATGAGCCTCATTATGATACAGTTTTCTGACACATAATATTTATATTTCGACATCGCCGAACATAAAAGTAAATCTTTATTGGATTCGGTCTATGTGTTATGTCCGTTATTACCGGCACAGTGGAGAAAGTATATTTATCTGGCTGATGTTGATGTAATGGTTGGAGGCGCGGAACGCCGCGAAGTACAGAAACGTCAAACATCAAAGACAAAGGTTGGAAAAAAAGTATCTTAACAAGCTTGTTTCCCAAGGTCATCTGACTTAATCCTGCTAGATTACTTCCTGTGCACCAGCACACCAAGTCGTTAGGAACATCGCAAAAAATGTATTTGGTCGCAAACAGTAGCTTGTCTTCTTAGCCGTTGCACTGATTCAAAACGACCCTCAAGTTGTTAAAGTAAAAAATATAAAAACAAGACTCTGACAGGATATACTGCAAGAGAGAAGTTGGAACGGTCATTATAAATGGAGAACTAAGTGAAATTTAATTACTTTTAAAAAGGTTTGTGTAACGTAGTTTCATTTACGAAATGTATTACCTAACGCTTGTCTTTTTATTCCCCTCAATCGAAAGGTTAGTGGGCAGCGTTCATCCCTCTCAAAATTCTGCAATATCTTGCCAGCTGTTTAATTTGCCAATAGTTGCAGTTTTCCTGGAGGCCCAAGCAATGTAACGCCCGTCGAGCGTGTCCGGAGATCGGAGCTTCAAATCCCGGTAGTGATAGCAGCTAACCTTAGTGTCTTTTTCCCAGCGTTTTCTCTCACTCGTTAAATTATAAAATATACAATACAAAAGTTACAGTCAGTCTGAAAGACTAGACTTTATATCATTTCAAATGACGCATGCTACAACTGCCTTCTCGCTTCACTCGAAGCTCCAGGTCGCTCGACGCCCCAGCACTCTTTCAACAGACTCCATTACCCATTAACTTAGGCTTCCCGCGTGGCTGAATGGCGTCACGCACTCGCCGTCCATTATCCATTAATTTAGGCTTCCCGCGCGGCTGCATGACGTCACGCTCTCACCGTTCATTACCCTTTAACTTAGGCTTCCCGCGCGGCTGCATGACGTCACGCGGTCGCCATCTCCGTAACGCATGACGTTAGACTCAAGCATAACGAAGAAGTCGACAAGATCATTTGAAATGATAAAAAGTTACAGTCAGTCTGAAAGGCAATTTATATCATTTCAAATGACGCATGCTACAACTGCCTTCTCGCTTCGCTTGAAGCCCCAGGTCGCTCGACGCCCCAGACTCTTTCAACAGACTCCATTACTCATTAACTTAGGCTTCCCGCGTGGCTGCATGACGTCACGCATTCGCCGTCCATTACCCATTAACTTAGGTATCCCGCGCGGCTGCATGACGTCACGCGGTCGCCGTCTCCGTAACGTATAACATTAGGCTCATGCTTCCCACGTGGCTGCATGACGTCATGCACTCGCCGTCCATTACCCATCAACTTACGCTTCCCGCGCGGCTGCAAGACGTCACGCGGTCGCCGTCTCCGTAACCCATAACATTAGACTCAAGCATAACGATGAAGTCGACACGATCATTTTAAATGATAAAAACTTTTCTCCTAATACATCAAAGCATTTATGATTTGAACAAAGAATGTGCCGGTACTGGATTGTTGAACAAAACAAGTATTGTCTATGGGTTAAAGAAACTATTGAAATTATGTACATACAGACACCAAATAATTTTGATATGTAATTTTCACAAAATTATTTTTATATTATCATCAAATTAAAGCCCACTTTTGTTACAAATCTGTTTTTTAAATATATTTTATAAACATTTTCATTTAAAAAAATTGTTACATATTTTTTCAAAAACTTTTCAAAACATTAGTTTCTTTTCTTAAAAAAAAATTACTAAAGGAGGCCATATCATGGCCGAAACTGGTATTAAGTAATGTATAGATTAATTCAATTTTATTGACTAAGATATATTAAATTTATTTAACACCTATTTGTATTTCAGATTAAACGTCAATAAGGAAGCTCTTAAATATGACTAAGTTCAAAACACTACGTAACCTTGCAGAATTCCTTTTTTTTTAGTCTTTCAATTGGACTTCAAACTTCAGTTTTCAACCCCTGTATTAGTCGTAATAGTTTTTCCGCTCATTGGTTGACATTGTGGGATTTACTAGTATCTTGATGAGCTATTTTGAACTTTGGGATCTGATTCTGCTCGCTTCTCCAGCGAAACATGTCATCCTATAGTTTCTTCCTCTTCTGGTAATCCGTAACAAATATTATTTTAATCACACTTTCTTTTCGCATATTTAAGTAAATGGGATTATATTGTGTTGACCGACTGAAAAGTTGCAATATCAATTGAACATCCGAGGTTTATTAATAGCAATACTGGCGACTTAGAACATTGGTGTAAGTCGAATATCAAGTCTACAGTACAGCATCTCCTGTATTAAAAGTCAGCAATTCTGCTAGGTTTATGCCGTGTCTTGTGTGGGGTTTCGCCTAGGACACCAAGCTGGCTCATCAGCGGGTTCATGATGTCCTCGCCCTGACCCCCACAGGTGTAGCGAACTGCGCGCTACCTCCCTTTATTTCGAAGCACACCTGCGCCTCTTTACTGCGAGAACTAAAAGCTCAAGCAGCCATAACCTCCCTATGAAGGCCTCCAAAAAGATGGTATATTGGCTTTCACGGCCAGTGCATTTAAAACTCAGCAATTCATGTAGGATTGTGCCGTGTCTTGTGTGGGGTTTCGCCTAGGACACCAAACAGGCTCATCAGCGGGATCTTGGTGTCCCCACCCGTGTCCTGTATTGTTAAACAAAATGAACAAATCGTACATTATATTGTATATGGCGGCAAACACATTCTTGACATGTGTTTGCAGAGGAATCCTGACTAGACTCCAAGAATGATTATTATTTAATATTTTAGAGGATACAAATTAAAGAAAATTTACTGTTTCCTATTTTTTCATTTTTTTAAACAGAGACGGGTGTCTGTTATAATATTTTATGTGTTCTGTAGTTAGTATTAAGTATGATTTCAAAGGAAGGAAGAAATAAAGATGAAGATGTTGTGTTTTGTTACGCGTGAAATGCGAGAGTTATTTGAAACTGAGAAGGAACAGAATAATGATGTTTGTACAGCTCGTAAAGCAGGTGGTGTGGACTACACTTACGACCTACTTATGTTAGTCCAGCTGCCGTACAGCACATGTCCGAGCATTGAAGTTCATTAATATGCGTTTCCCTTCATCACTGAACGCAAATAATTGTTCGAGACACCACCTCTTACACATTACAAGTTTTGCGTCGCGACCAAAGTAACTCAAGTCGCTGTTTAAGGCTGGTTAACATACTGTACTAGGGATCTGCTTGCTGCTCTGAGCATGAGTCATGAAATTAAAAGTGTTACTTTGTTGACTCAGTCGCCTCCATAGCGTCGCGGTCAGCATGATTAGCTTCCGTCCCGGAGGTCCTGGGTTCGATTCCCGTCTCTGCCACGAAATTTGAAAAGTGGTATGAGGACTGGAACGGGGTCTACTCAGCCTCGGGTGGCCCAAATGAGTAGAGGGGGTTTGATTCCCACCTCAGCCATCCTCGAAATGGTTTTACGTGGTTTCCCACTTCGTCTTTGGGCAAACGCCGGGATGGTACCTACCGTAAAGCCACGGCCGCCTCCTTCCGACTTCCTTGCCAAACCCTCCCACTCTTCCCATCCCTTCATCAGGCCCCTGTTCGCGTTGCAGATGAGGCCACCTGGGCGTCGTGCTGGTCACACACCCCAGTTGTATCCCCAACTCAGAGTCTCAAGCTCCAGGACACTGCCCTCAGTGGCGTTAACGGTGGGATCCCTCGCTTAGTCCGTGGGAAAAGCCGATCCTGGAGGGTAAAATGATAGCGAAAAAAAAAACACTTTGTTGACTCTTTAAACTGTATCCCTCCCCATTTAACGTCTCTATTGGTAACAAATCACTTTTAAATGCTACGTAGATCGCGAGATTTCTGGTCAGCTCAACCACACTGCTAACTAAATAGAAACATTTATACAGTAATACCTGGGCGGCTTCGGTGGCGTAGTTGGTAGCATGCTGAGCTTCTATGCCCAATGTCGCGGGTTCAAACCAGGCCAAAATCGTCGAATTTTTTTAGAGCGTTAAAATCCGTCAGTATGCTTTCTTTCGGAGGGGAAGTAAAGCCAGTGGTCCCATGTCATAGATTTATGGCATGAATGAGAACCCTCCACTAACTACACTTGTGTGAAGCCAAAATTTGTAGGTTAGAATTGATAACGCTGGCTGCGATGGCATCTAGTTGCTAGGTACGCAGCTAGGTGTCGTGGATGGTAGCAATTGGTTGCAAAAGTTGGAACTACTTGAAAATTGGTCGTCTGCAGTCCTTACCTGATTCACCGATAACACACACTAATACAGCCATCACAATTAACACCGGTTATCAGACAAATTCTACACACTCCCAAAGTACACGGGGCTACACACTGCGTTGACGCCGCCCCTAAACTAAGGAACCAACCAACCAACAGTGAAACCTGTCTTCAACGGAATCGAATGGGACTCACATTTCGTTTGGTTAATTATAGGCTACCGGTTTAACTTTTGTAGTGCAGAATTTTATGAAGTAACCTATATTTTACTTTTATTTATTTAAATTTAATGTTAATTATTTTAGCCTAATGTATATTATTATCAGTCTTCATATGTCGCCTCCGTAGCGTAGCGGTCAGCATGGTTAGCTGCCACCCCGGAGGTCCTGGGTTCGATTCCTGGC
The DNA here is from genome assembly GCA_946902985.2 of Meconema thalassinum. Classification (NCBI taxonomy): domain Eukaryota; kingdom Metazoa; phylum Arthropoda; class Insecta; order Orthoptera; family Tettigoniidae; genus Meconema; species Meconema thalassinum. The sequence continues at coordinate 614,711,590 of OX336388.2, forward strand.
TCTGCCACGAAATTTGAAAAGTGGTATGAGGACTGGAACGGGGTCTACTCAGCCTCGGGTGGCCCAAATGAGTCGAGGGGGTTCGATTCCCACCTCAGCCATCCTCGAAGTGGTTTTCCGTGGTTTCCCACTTCGTCTTCGGGCAAATGCCAGGATGGTAGTCTACCTACCGTAAGGCCACGGCCGCCTCCTTCCCTCTTCCTTGCCTCTCCATCCCAATCTTCCCCACACTTCTCATCCCTCATGAGGCCCCTGTTTGCTTTGCAGGTGAGGCCGCCTGGATGACGTGCTGATCACACCTCCCCAGTTGTACCCAGCCTGAACAGATAATCCAAGCTCTAGGGCACTGCCCGTAGTGGCGGTAGTGGTGAGTTTCCTCGCCGAGTCCGTGTGAACCACCAACATAGAGGGCAAATCGACTAGAAAATAATAATCAGTCTTCATTTTTGTTACCATTAAAAACTGAATGCACATTATATAGTATTATAATTTTAATTTTTATTGATTTAAGCCCTCGAAGGAGAGCTTGTGACTAGTTCTTCGATGTTCTCTATCGTTCTCAATATATCTTGAGCCCGGCTGATAACTTTTAGTTTGTCCTATATTTGACAATCTTTAAAATTATTTATTTATTTATTCGTTAATTCCCCATAAGGAGAGCGTTACAATAGAATCAATTTTCATATTTTATTCTGGCCCTGTCTTCTTTTTTCCCAAAAACCTCTAATTGCTTCCTCTTTTTCTCCTCCTTCCACTTCTTTCCCGGTTGTCTCTCTTTGGAAGTTTACTCAAACTTCTGTTGTCTAACTGTCAATTTCTCTCTGTATGTGCTCCTGTCTGCTATGTCTTCTTTAATATATTATAAAACTATTATATTTTTTGTTTTTGTAAGCTGGTTCTAATTTTTATTATCATGTTTAGCATTTTTTTCTATTAATTTTATTGTTTCTTAAAAAAAATTATATCAAGCACCTTAGGTCAAATATTAAGGAATAATATTTGGTTTCCGGAAATATTACCGCTTCCTTGAGCCTTAGTTCTGACTGATTTTATACTTATTACTGGTCTACATTGCATTCATCTGTTACAATATAGTACTAAGCCCGTGTGAAGTTTTTTCACTTAACCGTAAGGGCAATGAACGCTGGAACGCACGGTACCACCTGGCGGATGAAAGTGGAACTTCGCTAACATTCATTACTTGGAGCCATGAAATATTGAATTCATTGTTTTGCAGGACGCGCTGTGTCCTAATATTATTAATGAATGCCCATGTATGTCTTTCTGTTATGAAGGGTTCCTTATTAGGCCATGTGTTCCGAAGAGTCTGTAATTGTTAGTGAAATAATATACAGGAGATATACCACATTTATATTTTTCGTGTCAGAAGTAATACTAATAATACATAATATAATAACCCCTGGCACTACAGCCCATGAAAGGCCTAAGCCTACCAAGCGACCGCTTCCCAGCCATTTGGCCTGCAGATATTGGGGTGACTCGTTGTCTGCAAGTCGGGTCCCCTCAGCCGTTAATCTTGGTTTTCGTGACCGGAGCGCTGCCTCACTGCCAGACAGCTACTCAATTGTCCTCACAAGGCTGAGTGCACCCCGTTCCAGCCCTCACGTCAGTTTCTAAAATCCGTGATGGAGCCGGGAATCGAACCCGGGGCCTCCGGGTGAGAGGCAGACCCGCTAACCCAACACCACGGGGCTGACTCGTGTCAGAAGTACAATATATATATATATATATAAGTTACATGAAAAGAAGAAAGAAACAATAAATGGACACAAGATCATGTAACTTCAAATATTTCCTGCCCAAAACGTAGCTACTTCGAGTGCATTTGAATTTGCTTGAGTCAAATCACTCATTGTACATCAAGATGGGCTCAACGAACATCATAAGAGATGTTGTGTTGTTTGAAATACGCCACAATCACATAGAACTCTTGGTTGGTTGGTTCCTAAGTTTAGGGGCTGCGACAACGTGGTCATGTAGCCCCGTGAACTTTGGGTGTGTAGAATCTGTCAGATAACCGGTATTAATTGTGATGGTAGTATTAGTGTGTGTATCTGTTTTAATTCAACTAAGGACTGCAGACATTGCATTTTTTCAAGTAGTTCCTATGTTTGCCGCCAAACGCCACCGTCAACGACCAACTAGTTCAAAACTTAGTTATCAGATGCCACCGCAGTCGGCTCTTGACGACGAACGTAGGAACCTAAGAACTTTAGTCAAATGTTTAACCTATATAATTTAGCTTCACACAGATGTAATTAGTGGAAGGTTCTTTAACATGCCATAAATCTATGACATGGGACCGCAGGCTTTACTTCCCCTCCGAAGGAAGGCATAATGAGGGAATTTTAACATTCTTAAACATCCGACGACTTCGGCCGGGTTTGAACCCGCGATCTTGGGCATAGAAGCTCAGCATGCTACCAACTACGACACCGAAGTCGCTACACAGAACTCTCTTGGTCAGAAAATGCCCGTCCCGTGATCTTGCAACTTCAGCTCGCAGTCTGCTCAAAGATTTCTAGATTGGCCAGTGCTCTGTGTGACCAGGAGATGGAGATTTTCTCGGTTTCAACCATTCCGACAAATTACTGGTTCGCTCCTTCCTCATGGAAACTCATGCTGATGCTACTGTTCCTTGTAATGGCTGATATCCAAAGAGTGGATGTGAAGGCATAGTAGATGATTTACTTCTTTCATTGTTTGCAGTCACTTCACGTCTGATATCATGTGGAGAAATTCCAGCCAAGTAGCTCACTTTATCAATGAATGTTGGCCTCAGACAACCTGAAATAATCCTGCAGCTCTCGTTTAAGGCAACATCAACCTGCTTTGCGTGTGCTGACTTGTACCACACAGGACTGGCATATTTTCCTGCTGAATAGCATAAGGTCTGTGCAGTTGTTGTTAACGTTTGGAGATGGGTGTCCCAGTTAGTCCCGACCAAATTACGCATATACTGTATACCACATAAGAACATATTTTGTAGACAGGTTGTGTATAGATGTTAAGTTGTTTTTTTAATCGATTTACCCTCTAGGTTGGTGTTTTTCACGGACTCAGCGAGGGAAATCACCACTACCGCCGCTACGGGCAGTGTCCTGGAGGATGAAACATCTGGTCTGGGTGGATACAACTGGGGAGGAGTGATCAGCATTTCGCCCAGGCGGCCTCACCTGCAAAGCGAACAGGGGCCTCATGAGGGATGGGAAGGGAGGGGAAGATTGGGATGGAGAGGGAAGGAAGAGGGTAGGAAGCGGCCGTGGCCTTACAGGAGGTAGCATCCCGGCATTTGCCCGAAGACGTAGTGGAAAACCAATGAAAACCACTTTGAGGATGGCTGAGGTGGGAATCGAACCCCCTCTACTCATTTGGACCACCCGAGGCTGAGTAGACCCCATTCCAGTCCTCATACCACTTTACACATTTCGTATTTTCCTTTTGGAGCACAATGAGGAAGCTACAATCGAACAGCGAAACTCTTATTGCTGTATTGAAGTTGGAAGAGAGACGTCGAATGATGTTCACAGCCCGATGGCTCTCTCCTTCTAAGAAAACGAGTGTCTCTTTAAGAATGGTTGTGCTTTTTATTGTAAGGATAATATCTAGTTCTGGCAGCCTCTCCCGCCACTTGGCGTGTCACGTGACAAGCGGCCGCCATGTTGGTATCGATCTCCGTCGATGTGTGTATGTGTGCGATGCGGGTTGCAGGCGCGACGGGGCGGGGTAAGATGCTGTGAGAGCGAATGGAAAAAAAGGCCTTCTTCTTGTGTGTGTGTGCTTGCCATGTGTGGGAGAGGAAGGGGGTGGGGGCGACAATACATGTGGAGGCATGTAGCATAATGACAAGTGCAAACTTCAGCTCCAATAGAAAAGCTTCCCTATTCCCGCCAACCAGCCAGCAGCGTCATTTCTACTCAAGATTTCATGAGCTGCAGTGTCTTCCTTCCTTTGTAAAAATAGAATGGATGCAAGGCTCCGATAAAATAATATGCCACTTAATTTGGTACAACATTAAGGTTTAAATCTCAAAATACACTTCCATTCATCGTGGTCTTCGTTAATATTGTAATAGATCTTATTCTCCTTAATTTATTTAAGTAATAATAATAATAATAATAATCAAGTCGACCCAACCCCCCTAGCACTATCCAGCCCATGACGGGCTAACGCCGACCAAGCGACCGCTGCCCAGCCATTCGGACTGCAGATATTGGGGTGACGCGTGATCAGCGCGTCGGGTCCCCTCGGTCGTTAATCTTGGTTTTCGTGATCGGGGCGCTGTCTCACTGTCAGACAGCTACTCAATTGTCCTCACGAGGCTGAGTGCACCCCGTTCCAACCCTCACGTCAGTTTTAAAATCCCTGACGGAGCCGGGGATCGAACCCGGGGCCTCCGGGTGAGAGGCAGGCGCGCTACCCCAACACCACGGGGCCGGCAATAATAATAATAATAATAATAATAATATCGTATGACCTCGGATGCCGGGTGCAAGCTTTTCTTGTTATTTGACACCCAGATGGCAGCTTGCATGTCGAATTTTGTTGTTCCTTGAATCATTATGAAAGTCAAGGAGGTTAGATATCTCAGCTCCATGACTTAATAGCGCTTTCTAGTAGTGAAATGAGGATCTTTGTGTTGGCGGAAAATCCCAAGATTAATTTTTCCTTTATGAACACGGCCTACTGAATTCAAATGGGTGCTTTAACATGCCAATATCGTATGACATGCGTGTCGTCATTTTTGCCACCTTTCAAAAATCACTTACCACGGCCAGGAGCGAACTTGCAAGCTTGGGGTTAGTAATCCGACTCGATAACCACTCATCCACCGTGGCAGGCTATTTATTTAAGAAATATGAACAGATTGGGTATCAGAACCGTACACTTGGATGCGTTTAAAGCCTAGTAGTGGTGATTGTTTTACTGAAAAAAAAGAGGAGTTTTATATACTAGGCAACATACAGGGTCTTTCATATAAAGTAAGAACGGCAAGCGGCAGTTTTGTTATTCGCTGCTGCGGTGGCCTTGGCCGAGCTTGTGGCGCGCCATGGCCCCCTGCTGTACTAGTGAAAGCGCGCGCATAGTACATACGAGGGCTGTTTTTTTTTCCAAGTTCCGATGTACTGTATAAAATAACAGATTGACATACCAAACTGATTTTATTACTAAATGTTTGCTTGTTTTATTCTTATGTCTCAACATAATCGCCGAAACGATTGAAATATTTGTCAATCGTTACACCAGCTTTCCAATGCCCTCGGCAAAACAATCTGCCGCCACTGAGGCGGGTACGTCTAGAGAGTCTCCTGAAGTGTTTCCTTTTTGACGAGGCGTTGCCGCCCAACCATACCTTCGATTCTCGAAAAAGGTGGAAATCATTCACGACCGCACTGTGCCAACATTACGATAGACCTTTACAAAGAATTCAAGTGTGAAGTTTTGGATCATCTGCCGTTTAGTCCAAATCAGCACTGAATGATTTTCACCGTTTTCGAGAATTGAAGGTATAGTTGGGCGGCAACGCCTCGTCAAAAAGGAAGAACTTCAGGAGACTGTCCACACGTGCCCACCTCAGTGGCGGCAGAACATTTTGTCGAGGGCATTGGAAAGCTGGTGGAACGATACGTCAAATGTTTCAATAGTTTTTGGCGATTAAGTTGAGAGATGTATGTACTATGCGCGCGCTTTCAATAGTACAGCAGGGGGGCATGGCGCGCCACAAGCTCGTCCAAGGCCACCGCACCAGCGAATAACAAAACCGCCGCTTGCCGTTCTTACTTTATATGAAAAACCCTGTATAATTAATACAGAAAACAAGGATTGTTTCAATCTCTCGTAATTTTTAGGTCCTTGAAAAAATTTATTCACTTTACTATATTTCACACGAAATTTCTCAGAGAAACATTCACCCTCCAGTGTTTCACAAAATGAAAATGGATTCACAGCCAGAGATATTTGAGACCATGCTATGCTATGCTTATAGTGCCAAGGACCGATATATCGGCGATGTTTTTTATACAATTGTTATTATTATTCCCAGCCACGTAGTGCTATCACTGTTGTAACCAAGGCAACGAGGGAATCATTCTCTCTCTGTATATATTGATGTTACGTGAATAATTGGATCCATAATACAGTATGTAAGCCTACGCCTTGAACGGCTGCAATCCACGCTTGTCATAAATTTGAAGTCGTGTTTATTTGCGTTCTTCCTCAGAGGGAACTAAGATATATCCTCTTTGAATGAAGAGGAAATAAATAAGGCTTTAATAAAGGATACTATTTAGGTTTCGAAGAATGTCAAATTTAGGCAAAATGAAAATTTCCAATTTAAATTTTATAAACTTTTAAGTGCTTTAATGAAACAAATGGATCATAGCAATAATTATTTATAATCTAATATGTTTAAAATATATGTACCTGCTACGGAAAAATTATCAACATTCTAGGAGATATTTTTTAAAATTGTAATTTCACTGATCTTGACTTGTGATTATTAAAATAACCATTTATACAAGCTTGGCATCGGAAGGGTAAAACATACATTGCCAAACTGTCCCGTAATGAGCTCAAACTTACGACATGAACAGATTCAGACTTTCAAAAACTCTTTCTTTGATTATAGCTTCCCTTAAAGCCAACAGACTTTAAACGGTATGAGTTGAAAAGGACATTATCGTATGGTATTCGCATGTAGACTGTTACTGGTGAGTACCACGGATACATGCACAGGTTTAAAACAAGAAACTTCTACACACACTGTATCTGCTTGTCAATAATGCAATCAGATGATATCAGAGAATATCAGAGCTACAAAGGACCCACATTCATTTAAGGCATATCTATCATTCAAGGGCCGTGGAGTGAGTCCATACGCTACCTAAACTCTGTGTCCGGCCAAGAGTACTGTAGAAATGATCAATTCTCATCACAGCTAATTCATTTTCTTTTCCTGTTTTACCCTGACTCCATTCGCCTTTCCTTCAACAAATGATGGGCTAACATTGCTTCCTTGAAATAGATCCCGTTGTTGAAAGACTAAGTACTTTATTCTTCGTGGAACATGGAGTTTGTATAATTTGCTCCAATAATAGCGATTTAGCAGGAAGACTGAACTTTCTTTTACTGTCTTGATACTGGCTTTTATTTCCTTCTGAAGTTTTAAAGCCATTCTTTCATTGTTGCGTATACAAACTGTCAGTTGTAACTCTTCAGTCGGTCAAAATCAATTTGCCCAATGACTGGGCGGGGTACAATGTATATAACATATGAATAATAAATAAATAACACTCCTGTAAAAAAAATACATGTAATAGTTACGATCACTATTATGAAGGGGCAATATTCAGGATTACGCTTTTCAACCTTCAAGTGATCATCATCAGATTCTTATCACTGAGTTGAGGTTTAAATGTATAAGCTATAATTAGGAATATAATATACAATGCATGTAATTATAATCTATATATTTAAAACAGTAAGGTGATTTTTGTTATCACGAGATTGAGAGAACGACAGAACCGATTTACTTCGTAGAGCACTCTAACGAAAGCTCTTGGTCTGTAGTTTTGCAGAGTGTCTCTAAAATAAACAAATATATTACGGTATATTTTTAAATTAATATAGAAAATAGCAGAATTCTTATCCCTCACGCATGCGCACAATCCGCCTGGGCTCATGACAAAATGGCGGTGAGAAGTCCATTAAAATGTAAGTTATTTAATAAGCTTCCATGTAATTGAAATCATACATTAGCCAAGTTATGACTATAAAATATAATAACAGTATGAACGTATACGAATGTGCAACATTGATTTTTTTGATAACGAAATGTATTATTTCCTTCAGACAGCGGCTTTTGAATGTAGTGAATGCTTTTGTCTGCTGCTGAAAGAGAGTGCGCGAGTAGCCATGTGGTTAAGGCGACTGACTGTGGTTCCAAGGAGCACGGGTTCGATCCCATCACTCGCCAATTTTTTTTTACCACTGAAATATTGTTTAATCAAGGAGTATTAGTAAGGTTTTATGTCTGTTAAAGATACATATTTCTACATTCCCTCCCAATATGTTTTATTTCCCTTTTACCATTGCATTACAGCATGTGATCAAGAGAGCTAACTGTTGTCCTCAATTCGCCGTTCGAATATCTGCAATCAGTTCCAGTAACTGACAACAGATGGCAGTACCTCGCCCATATATTTCCTGTAACTGACAACAGATGGCAGCACCATTGCATCGCTATATTTAAAACACAAGACATGGCGCTTTTTCACGTGATGGAGAATTATAAAGGAGGGGAATATTTAAGAAGGGAAATGTTGAAGAACATTAACTGACAGTTGATTGTGTAGGCTATGTTGTTTATGTACCTCAATATTGCAATTCTTCCCAATGCTTCGGAGGTCAAGTTATTAGCGTCCTAGACTAAAAGTTATAATTATGCATCGTTGATATACTCTCAAATTATTAAAGAAAAAAGAAGTTTTCCAGGCACTCGCGCGTGTCCACAATTGCTTTCGCCACGAGAGACACTTGGCTCACATAATTCGTTTGAAGGGCTCCGGCATCGTGGTCACTCAGCCCCGTGTACTTTGGTGTGTATGTGTAAAAATTTTATCTGATAACCTGCGTTATTGTGATGGCTGCATTAATGTGTATTTGTAATTAAGGTGGGAAATGGCAAAGAGACGGCCAAGGCCTTAAGTAAGGAACCATCCCGGTATTTGCCTTGAGTGGAAGTGGGAAACCACGAAAAACCACATCCAAGATTGTCGAGGTGGGAATCAAACCTTCCTCTTCTTAGTTATACCTCAAGAGACTGAATGTGCCCCGTTTTTGCCCTCAGACCCGAATTAAATTTCTTGGCAGAGCAGGAAATGTAACCCGGGTCTCCGAGGCGATAGCCAAGAATGGGTGGGCTTCCATGTATTAATACGATTTTTGACATGCACGGGACATAGAATTCAAAAACTGCCTCCATTAGGGTGACTGCCGAAGTGAGTATTGAGTATAGGCCTATGGTCATTCCAGTAGTTGGCGAAGTGATTCTATGTTCCCCTGCAAAATGTACCGCCATAACCTATAACAGGTGATGGAAATTGCTTATTTAGAGCAGTTTTGTACTGTTTATAACAAAATGAAGAACGTCATTCTGAGCTGTGTTTTCAAGCTATTGCAAAAAATTTCGTTGGCAGGAACAATTATAAGGAATTTATTTTAAGCGATCAGTCTCATCGCATTCTCCTCACCAACCAACTTGAGTATGAAAGTCTCTGGACGGTCATCTTGAACTTCATTGTATAAGACAATTGTTTAATGTTTATTTGTTTAGAATACTGAGTCTAACTACGCAGTTGATTTCGGCAATGGAAGTATTATTTGCCATTTAATATTTAGCGGCTCCGTTATTGCAGGACACTATAGTGTTATCGAATAATACGAAGCCACATTTAAAATCCAATATAAACAGGCCATTTCAGAAACAATTCCAGATATTATGCAGTACAGTGTAAGGTCTTTGACGATCAAATGTAAACATTGTTCTAAATTGTATTTCTCTTGCCTAAAATCTACGCGTGGTTATTTTGGCCTTTACTGTTGTGATGGTAAAATTGATATGCTGGAATATACAGTATACTACATGTATTTGCCAATTTGCAACAATGTAATGATATTAATTTAAGAGTCATTGAACTTATGTCCAGTAGTTCAAACACATACATCAGCGTTAACAAATTGGATACTGAAGATGAAAGCCAGCTACTTCATTTCCCTATTATAGAATTCTTCAATTCCTTGGAATTAAGTGATTCGCTTCCACATACTCCGAACGTTTGAGCCATAGTTATGCTCCTTAGAAATCTGAATGTTTCTCAAGGACTCATATATGGAAATATATAAATTGTAAGAAATATGTAAGAAATTGCTTGGATTCGGATATAATAGGTGTAGTAATATTAGGCAGAGAGCTCAAATCCTACGACTTGATTTAACACCTTCCGATAAAACACTTGCAGGTACAGTACATTTTCTTTTAATAGGCAACAATGTCTTATTCGCTCGGCCTACTTTATCACAATCAATCAAGCTCAAGGAGAAACTCTGGAACGTATTGGGCTCTTTACCTCATCACGTTTTCAGTCATGACCAGCATTATGTTGCAATGTTGAGAGTGCTATCCTTTGATGCCCTTTAAGTTGCAATAGTGCTAAAAAGTAATCGTACAAAGAATGTAACTTATATAAGAAGCTTCTTCAGTAAATATATATTTCCATTGTCCGTCATGTTTTGACGGGTTTCATCTAGTAAACTATTAATTACCTTAAGTCAATATTTAGTACATTGAAACTGTACCGGTTTAGGTCACATTGTGACCTTCTTCAGCGTGGTATAGGAAAAGTAACTGTCTAGTAACATACACAACCGATAAGTTCTCAACATTTCATAATAACTTCGTCACTCATATTTCCAAAGTTTCTCTCTACAATATATCTCTACCTGGCAAATACACATAAAGCATAATTTTTAGCCTATTTTCAATTTTGAAAAAAATAGGCTTATGAGATCACCTTTTGTCCGTGTGTGTGTGCGTGTGTGTGTGTGTGTGTGTGTGTGTGTGTGTGAGAGAGAGAGAGAGAGAGAGAGGTGTGTGTGTGTCCCCATAATAACTTTTAAACGGCTGGAGCGATTTCAATGAAACTCGGTAAGTTCATAGCACTATTCCGGGCGACCCCGACCGCGCCCTTCAAATTTTGTTACGTCTCACCAATCCTACATGGCGGCTGTGCGAAATATTTCACCAGCATTTAATACCTCCGAAACTATTGCCGATATCACACTGGAATTTATTACGGTGATAAAGGGAACTACTAGAAGTTCACCTATGTCACTTCTGAAAAACTGGTAACTACAAAACCAATATGGCGGCCACGCGAATTTGCGACTTTTAAATAGACGTTTCTCGCGATTTAGCCAACCAAACGCAATACAACTTGGTAAAGTGTATGTTTATACACATTGTAGTGCACTGGTATTTAATTTAGTTTAATTGTTTACGTAACCTCAAGATGGCGGCTGTGCGAATTTTAAAATTAAGTTTTTATTTCTTGTGTCGTAATCATGCGATCGAAGTGAAAGTTTGAATAACGAACCTACGCAATAATTTTCCGTTAATGGTACATGACTCTATGGCCTATACATTTAACAATCCAACATGGCGACCATCCGAAATATTTAGACGGCTCTGAATATCAACGAATCTATTATAGCAATAAAACTGATTTTTTTAACGTTCATAGCGGCTATGAACTTAAGTTCACCTATAGGACTTTAAATAACCTGGTGATCAAAAATCCAACATGGCGGCGACGCGAAGTATAAATATTCACATGGACGTTTCTCGCAATTTAACCATCCGAGTGCAGTGAAACTTGGTACTGTAAATCCTTATACGAATGTTATTCCACTGGCATCTAATTTATTTCAATTGTTTCCATTACCACAAGATGGCAGCTGTGCGAAATTTTAAAATCTCCTTGTTTGTTCTTGTGTCCTAAGTATGCGATTGAAGTTTGAATGCTACACGTACACAATAATCTTCATGTAACAGTACATAACTCTAGGACCTACAGATATAAAATCCAACATGGCGACCATCCGAAATATTTAGTCGGTTCTCAATATCTACGAATCTATTATAGCAATCAAACTGAAATGTTGTATGTTGATAGAGGCAGTTAACATAAGTAGGATATATGAAAATAGGCCGTATAGTTCTCCACGGAACTACTTGTTATAACCCAACTTATTTAACATACATATTTTCACATACACATCTCTTTAATTCTACGCTGTTTTTAAGACTTTTCTTTTATGCTTTATTCAAAAAAATTGTAACAGATCTGTTTTTTTGAAATTTTACTCTGTGAACTTCTGGTACAAAATATTTATTGTATCCTCTATTATGGAATAAATGATATTAAGTTGTATGTTACTACACAGTTACTTATCCTATACCACGCTGAAGGAGGTCATACTGATACCGAAACCAGTATGGTTTCAATGCTCTAAATATTGACTTAAGGTAATAAATAGTTTATTACTGTATAATTAATACGTCAATAAAAATCGGGCTATCATGGTCATTTTTATGTAATTCTTTGTATGTAATTTTTAATGAAAGACTACAAGGACATCAAGTACATACTGTAATAAGGTAAAGTTACAATACATATTCAAAGGCTGTATTTGTAACCCAATAGGCTATACATTTTGTCTTGTAAACTTAGCGATGTATATTTACCACTAACACTCATCTTAGTTACTGTATTCTAGCTAGGACAACAGTATGACACTTCCAAAAACTTTTAAGCAATCATAGAGATATGATTTAACACAATGTAACAGTAACTCATGTGGTCCTCAAAAAGCTAACTGAGCAGACTCTGCCTATGTTGCGTGCTTGTGACCAATAATGATACATACGGTACATGCGATCGGCATTTTGAACCCACGACCTTGGGCATAGAAGCTCAGCACATGCTACCAACTACGCCACCGAAGCCGCTTACATCAAATGTCCATCAATTTTAAAGAATCATATAAGAAATTGATAACTTGGCTATCACCCTGTAGGAGTTTCAACAGGCTGAAAATATTGACCTATAGTTCGCAGCAGTTTAGTAAGCTTCGGTTCTTGGTAGTCGTCTGGGGAAGAAACGCAAAGGTTAGTTGAGGAAAAATATATACCAATTTTAGAGATGTATGGCTTTGTATTCTGAAAGTAATCCAGCAATATCACTTCAAATAAACTTGAAATGTCAGCCCGCCATTTTAAATGAAAAGCCATGTTTCTGTTTGAAAGTCAGGTTGGTGGAAGTCGATAGGTGACTTCTCAAGACAAGTGGTGTTGCTTCAAATGTCATTGCTGACTGGTGTCGTACAATAATGACACATAGGCGCGCTGAGCTAGCCTATAAGTAGCCTAGGCCTATATATAGTTTTGTTGTTGATTCTTTTGAGGCTTTGCGACATGGCGGTCATGTAGCTCCGTGTACATGGGCGTGTGTAAAATTTGTCTCTGTCACCGCAGAAGCCCGGATTCGAATCCCGTCTCTGCCAAGAAATTTAATTCTGGCCTGAAGACGGGAACGGGATATACTGAGCCTCATTGGTTGGTTGGTTGGTTCCTCAGTTTAGGGGCTGCGACAACGTGGTCATGTACCCCGTGTACTTTAGGTTGTGTAGAATGTATATGATAACCGGTGTTAATTGTGATGGCTGTATTAGTGTGTGTTATCTGTAAATTCAGGTAAAGACTGCAGACGATCAATTTCAAGTAGTTCCTACTTTTGGTAACTAATGCTACCGTTACGACACCTAGCTATGAACTTGGCTACTAGATGCCACTACAACCCGCAGCTGGTGCGGAACTACGCCACCGAAGCCGTACTCAGCCTCGTGATGCATAACTGAGAGAAGGTGGGTTACATTTCCACCTTGGTCATCCTGGAAGTGGTTTTTCGTGGTTTCCCACTTCTAAATCAGGCAAAAAGTGGGGCAATACTTAAATTATGGCCACGGCCGGCTCCTATCAAAGTCCTACCCCTATGATTACTCTACTACAACCATCACAATAACACAGGTTACCAGACAGATTCAAAACACACATAAACACGATGTCCCAAAACCCTTAAATGAATCAACAACATCCTGCCAGATGCACATACAGTAACTTAGATAGCCTATATGAATGTATGACTACCCCTTATTATTCAAGTTTTCAACGGGGTCGGTGATGAGATGCGATGGAAGTGTATGTGGTGGATGGCTTTTATGGCCAGATGCCCTTCCTGACTCCAAACTCATGAGAGGAGTTAATGAGAAATGAAATGAATGAAGGTGAATGCAACTGGGGTAGGATGTGGAAGAAGAAGGCCGTGGCTCTTCAAATGGTACCATCCCAGCATTTGCCTGGAGTTGAAAATGGGGAAACCACGGAAGACAATTTCAAGCACGGCCGACGGTGGGATTTAGGCCCACGTCTACCGGGTCAGCAGAGAGCTTGGCTCCATGGTCTAGCGCTGCGCGTTAGCGAGCGTAGCTACCGCTGTCTGTAACAACATAACTTATATTCAGGGAAAATGATAGAATTATTGCTGTTTCAAAATGTTCTACCGTTCCAACATGGCGGCAGAAGTTACGTTTCACTTTAGTAGCAGGCAATACCACGTGTGGCCGGCCGAACAGGCATGTATGGCAAGTTGCATATATTCATCCTTGACCACGCTTCTCGCTGCCAAATTTTTGTTTTCGATACAGAGTTCATTAATTCCATGTTAATAATTAAAGTGTTCGGTGTGTGAGGTACACACACAAGTACATTTTACCCGTTTGAAGGACGTGTAACCTATTACTATTGATGTGGAACAGCTTTGCGCTCTGATGCTGGATATTGTTGATTTGTAACATCATTCCACTCGGTTGCTGTATATTTTTGTGTGGGGGTGATTTTGTAAAAAGAGACGGTAGTGGGACGGAAATGCAACGGAAATAATTAGCGCGAGCGTTGGTGGAGATTGGTACAACGACATACTGTCGGCCATGCGGCTATGTGGAATGTAAATCGCATAAGCTTTACTTCAAGGTTTGGAGGTCCTATTACAGATATTCCTACAATAATTCATCCTCAAACTGTCGTTCTTTGGTGTGAAAATATTCTTTAAATCATATTTGCTGAAAACAATTATGATTTATTAAATCTTACTACTTTTGCTGTGTTCTTATTTAATGTAAGCACTCGAGGTACTGTCGGACAAAATACGGCACTATGTGTGATGTATATAGCATACGGTTTAATTCAAGGTTTGGAGGCCCCATTAAAGAAATTCCTACAATAAATCATCTTCAAGTTGTCTTTCTTTGGTGTGAAAATACTCATTATATCATATTTGCTGAAAGGATTTGGCACAGGAGTTTTACAAGTAGCGCGCGGTGGCAGAGATTGGTACAACGACGTACTGTTGGTCATGTGGCTATGTGGAATATAAATCGCATAAGGTTTACCTCAAGGTTTGGAGGCGCCATTACAGATATTCCGACAATAAATCACCTTCAAACTGTCGTTATTTGGTGTGCAAATGTTCATTATATCATATTTGCTGAAAACAATTATGAATTATTAAATCTTACTGCTTTTGCTGTATTCTTATTTAATGTAAGCACTCGAGGTACTGTCGGCCATGTCCAACGAACTGTGGTATGCCTTTTGGTTCTAAACATTTCTCACTTGGAGCAGCTCGCCAGCACATGATGAAGAGTTTAATACTCACTACACGCAGGCTGTTCCAGCCGAGCTGCTCACCCGTGAGCAGCAGAGTACTCGCCGCCTTGTGTGAGTAAACCTGCAATATGCAATACAGCTCTGCTCTAGGAGCGGCCGTTACTAATTGGTGGATACATCAAGATTGGCAGGAAGCGCATGGACTTGTGTTATGACCTTCGCCCAGTGACGTATTGGCTATCACCCCCAGTCCCTCTCCAACCGTGCTCCGAGCATCACTGCTGAGTACTCGCGTGTACGCATACTCAAACTCATGGATTTGGAACAGCCTTCACTACAGTGTCTGCAGTGGCTAGGGCCAGAGGGCCTTCCAGGAAGGTGACACCATGACATTTAATTTTAGGATTTCTCTCCATTCTGAACTAGGAAGTAACTCGTCTTTGACCTTGGTATTCAAACAATTTTAGTTCAATGACAGTTATTCCGTTATTAGACATTTTCTATTCATTACTATCGACATTTTCTAATTATAAAATGTTATGTTTAGGTAGATTAAAATTGTTTATCTTATTATTTCCATTTTTAGTAATTTATAATATCTACCTCTTAGTTCCAAACACTCATAGTCCTGGTTCTAAAAAGTGAATTGTGTGTCGTATATTTGGTTAGAAGTAAGAGAAAGGCACTGAGCTAGGATAAATAATACAGTAATCAATCAGTCAATCGGTGGATGAATGAATGAATGAATCAGTCAATCAATCAATCATCTAGAGGTTCAGTATTTTAGAAAAAAAATCAATGCATGAAGAGAAACACCTCCTACACAAGCTGATTTACGTAAATTGTCCTTAAAAACTGTTGTCAACTCGAGTCCTGTCACTTCATTTCACCCGTCTTTCCATTTAAAGTTGTCAAAGACGACAATAGATTCCCATTACTGCAAAGTTGGATATGTTTGTGTCGCTGTGTGTCAAATTGGATGTGAAATCGTCTTGAATCACCTGCTCCGTTCTTGTATCTTGTTATAAATTGCATTCCCTTTCCTTGTCCGTAAATTATCTATTGATAACAAGCGCTGTATTTATGAGAGATACTTGTTACAGAGAAACCTGGTTAGTCTCTTCTATAATTGGGTTAGTCAGCCTTTAGGATGGAGTTAATTTTGTCCCAGTTTCTTGCGATGTTAATCAATAATTACTGCTATTGTTAAGACCAGACAATTCCCCCTCCGCAATCTCCATTTAACAGCTGATTCTAGCTTCCCCTTTCTCATTCATTCACTCAATACAATACAACTACGGCATGTCATGCAGGTATCACTCGCAGGGGGAAATGAAAGAGAAAAGTCTCCCGCAGGCGTAAAAATATAAAAATATATACTATATTTTAGGGAATCATTTAAAAATGTGTAGTTAGCATTCAGGGATTGCATGTAATAAAACATAAAACGGGGGCACATTTCCATTCCATTATTTTAATCAACAAATTGAGGACCTAATATTGAAAAGGATGAAAATGCCATTAAAGTTTTTCCAGTAAATTCCAAGAATAAAGTTTCCCTGCTAACTGGCACTTACACCTTTCCCTGCGAAGGAGACCAGGAATAATAATTATTAACGGCCTTCGAAGTGTGAGAAAAACATAAAACGGGGACACTTTTCCATTCCTTTATTTTAATCAACAAACTATAGACCTCATATGGAAAAGGATGAAAATACCATTACTTTAGTTCAGTAATAATAGAGTCTCCGTGATAACTGGCACTTACACACTTCTAAGCCAAAGGAGATCAGGAATAATACATAATTAACGGCCTTCGAAGTGCAAAAAATATAAGATGGAGACACTTTTCCGTTCCTTATTTTAATCAACAATATTGAAAATGATAAAAGTGGCATTATAATATTTTTTTTCCAGTTAAATCAGACAAAGGAGTCTCCTTGCTAACTGGCACTCACATCCTTCTATGCTAAAGGAGACCAGGAACGTCCTTGGAAGTGCAAGTATCCTGAAACAAAGATATTTTATATAATTACAAAACAATATTTTGCTTTTAAAAATTGGAACTCAGCTGGCACATTTGGCTGTAACTCTACCTGTTGAACTTCCTAACAAGTAAAGTAGCAACCTCTGGCACATTTTACCGTTAACCGTCATAAGTAGCATGGCTAGTAGGCCTACATCCCTTTATTCCAAAGTAAAATAAACATTCCTTTTTCATTTTTCAGCACTTTCATGCTTTTCATCGTTAGCCCTCAAGAGTTTGTACCATCATTCCCAATGAATGCAGAACTACAGAAGTAAATATCACTATCAGTTATTTAGTAGTTTTGATTTGTTTCTGGTGTATATTATTAATTTAATCGACTTGGATCTGATGATGCTCTTTAGACAAACGAAATATGTCATCTTTGTCATTTGTGAAAATAATAATAATTATTCACTTCAAAATTATTTCATGTAAATACTTAAATTTCCCGCCAAATTTAATTGAGCAAAAATACTTGTTGACGGACTGACTATTCGGCCATGAGAAAAAGGAGACGTAGCCTATATTATACGGTCACATAGTCAGAATGGACAACACGAAACTGAGCTCAAGAATCTTCAACGTCATTTCTAGAGGGACGGGGACAAATGCCAAATGGATGAGACTTGTTCGAAAAGATATCGAATTTTTAGGAATTGATCCCAAGGGTATATTCAACAGGGTTACATTTAGAATGCTGATCAGAACATCCAACACTCTCCAGTCATTGACAACTAAAATATTGCGTCCTGGAATGGGAGTGAAGTGGACTGAGAAAAGGAAAGCAATCCATAGCGCAAAGATGAAGGAATACGGGGCTAAGAAGAAATCTCGCCAGAGTTAGGAACCATGTGATCCAAGGGACCTCAAAGAAACCAAGAAGAATAACAATAAACAAATATTACGGCAAGACAAAAATTCAGAATTTAAAAAAGAACAAGAACTTGGAGTCAATAATCCCTTGTAAATTTAGATTTCTGGCCCTAAACCACTCTCACGTATGAAACTGATGACGAGATCAGCAGCCACCACGTCATTGGCTAATATAAAATCAAGTGTCATCTGCAAACCAATGTGTCTTCGTAAGTCAGCAAGATCCACACACTTGATTAACATGTGGGCCACAGTGAATACGGCTCCACAGGTACAAAGTGGGGGGTCTTCCCTTCTCATTAGGTACGAGTGGGTGGATTTTTCATGACCTATCCTTAGTCTACACAAAATGACGGACTCCCACCGTGACCGGAAAGAGCTCCGCCACACGCGAGTAGTTCTCATTTTATTGGGCACTGAGTCAGCTAGCTTCTACCGGGTGAGCTAGGCGTGGTCGTTACGGCGTGGCTGCAGGCAGTCGCTCACATCCGGAAGGCGAGGAGGTTCGAATCACCCCGCTGGCAACCTTGAAGATGGTATCCTGTGGTTTCCCAACTTCCTTCCAGGCAAATGCCGGGATTGGTCCCTAACTATAGCCCACAGCCGCTACCTTCGTATTCCTCGTCCTTACTTTCAAACCTTCCTCCTCAGACAACACTCCACACGCGACGGTACTTGTAGCTCACCCCATGGGTGTCCGCCAAAATAGCAGCTACAAACTGGAGAGCCGAACATGTCCTCGGACACTCGCGACACTAAAAGCCATACGCTAAAAAAAAAAAAAAAAAAAACTAGCTACTGACTCTCCTAAAATGCCAGTTTCTGACGGCGTAATTAAGAGCTAATATCTCTAGCGGGTACCTCCATTGGTCGAGGTAGTACTGATACCGCATCTTTTTCAGCTCAATCCGCTAACTCATTTCCCGCAATTCCCATGTGACTTGGTGATTCGAGTGTCAGAGCGGCACAACCCAGCTAGTAGATCGTGGATTCGCTAGACTAAGAGGTGTTGCGTGAAACATGTAGCAATTTACTGCATCGAACTCGAAGAGTCGGTACACACGAGAAAGTGGATTCGTGTTTCCTGTAGTGTAAACTCCAGAGCTTCATACATAGCAAGGAGCCCCGCTGTAAAGACATTACAGGCCTCAGTCAAAGAGATTTTGGTATTTGCGCCATCAATAACATAAGCACAATCCACTTTCTCGTTCACTTTATAGCAATTTAACTGTAACTACTTTAGCATTTTCTGAAGGTAACGATAACTGTAATTGACTTAAGCTTAATGTTTTTTGAAAGGATGCTCTGCCAAAATGCGACATATTATTTTATATTGAAAAATATCAGCATTCTCATTTTCGTGCGTCATAACTTACATGGTTCACTGAGAAAGAAATTACTCCTATTGGAAACGAAGGAGCTTTGTTAATACCACTCCACGTTATTTGACAAGTATGAGAGAATATCTTGTAGTATGCTTGTGTAACCCCAAACAAACAACGCATTCGTCACCAACGAGCTCAAATACACACATACATATCCACCCTCCAAACAAGCAAACCCCTACTACTTCTGCTGCTAAAGTTCATACCTTTACAACAGATCTCTCCATCACCCCCTACTGTGCCATTGTTATTTGCTTGCCTATTTTCTTTCGTCTGCTTCTTCCTCTTCATTTTCATATTTGTGTCCCCCTCCCCCCTTTCCCGCGGGATATTATCGATCTTAATGACATATCTCGTTTCCCGCCCGACTCGTGTCGTGTGAGCTGCCTTGTGACAAAACATAATACAAGCCAAGCAAAAAGATTCCTTCTCTTCCAACGCGTTCGTTGGCAGCCTACCTTGGGCTGTACAGTACGTTCGTTCTCTCGTCGCCTTTATTGATTCCTCTCTCTCAAATAGGCAGTGTCAAGGGAGAGAAAGAGAAGGAGAGTTAGAGGCTTGTGTGAAGAAGACAAAGAGGGAGGGATGCTGGGGTGGTAACAGGTAGCTCAGTAATAAACAGTAGCCTACATTCATTGAGACAGAAAATAAATATGAAATGTCTCTAAGAACTGATTTTAGTAAGTAGGCTAGTTGGCATTTGGAGAGAAACTATATTACTTACTTGTTGTTATTACAGTCGAACTTCAGCAAGTCGAACCTCTATATCTCGAATTTTCGATATCTCGAAGTAATTTTAGTTTCCCGGCAAAACTCTACACAATTCATATATCTTTTTTTTTAATCTATAATTCGAAGTTTTATTAGGCTCACTTGAATTTGTCGATACCTCGATATCTATATAATATCCCCAGCACTTGAACTTATTCTTCATCTCAAATATTTACATATTTTTAGACTGCAACTTGCCTCATTCGAAGGTTCTAGTTCGAATTTTCCACCGATTACTCTAGTTGAGTCAGCCATATGCAACTTGTAGGCTATACTTACCGAGATTATTGTTGTTGATGTTGTTGTTGTTTGAGTATTCAGTCTATCGAATGGTTTGATGCAGTAATCCATTCCTCCATATCCCGTGCTAATCGTTTCATCTATACATACATGGTAGTTATCACACCTTATCCGAGGCAATCTGTTAACATATTCTAACCTTGGTCTACCCCTACAGTTCTTGTCCTCCAGCCTTCGTTCCATAACTGTGTTTTCTATTTTTGGGTGTATTAGTATTCGTCCTTCCAACCTATCTCTTCTCTTTATTAGCAGTCGCCAGAAACATCTCTCCTATCTCTCCTCTCCCACTCGTCTGAATACCTATGCATTCGTTACTCTATCTACCCGTCTGATGTTCATCATTCTCCTTTTTTTTTTTTTTCGTGTAGCCTCCAGAGAGGCCGAGTGCAGGTCTTTCAAGTCGACGCCCGTGGGCGACCTGCGCGTCAGAATGAAAGATGGAATGGATGAAGATGAATAAATTGGGCAAGGATGTGGAAGGAGGCGGCCGTGGCCTGTCAGAAGGTACCGTCCCAGCATTTGCCTGGTGTTGAAAATGGGAAACCACGGAAAACCATTTCAAGGACAGCCGACGGTGGGGCTCGATCCCACGCGTCTACCGAGTCAGCAGAGAGCTTGGCCCCATGACTTAATGCTGAGCTTTAGCCAGCGAAGCCACTACTGTCGGTATCATTCTCCTGTAACACCACATTTCAAAAGCTTCTACTCTACTCTTTTTTGCTGCGCCAACAGTTCAAGTTTCACTTCATTATAGTGCCATCCAGAAAAAGGCCATCAATATATACCTAAAAGCCAAATAATAATAACATAGTATGGCCTCGTATGCCGGGTGCAAGCTTTGTTATTTGACACCCAGAGGGCTGCTCGCATGTCGAATTTCATCGTTCCTTGGAACTCTATGAAAGTCAAGGAGGTTACATATCTAAGCTCCTTGACACTAGCGCTTTCGAGTACAGAATGGAGGCACTTTGTGTTGGCGGAAAATCCCGAGATTAATTTTTCTATTATGAATACGGCCTACTGAATTCAAATGGGTTCTTTAACATGCCAACAACGTATGACAATCATGTCGTTATTTTTGTCACCTTTCAAAAATCAGGGCGTGGTGGCTCAGCGGTCTAGCTGTATGCCTCTCACCAAGGCGGTCCGGGTTCGATTCCCGGTCAATGCATGTGAGATTTTCGAAGTGAAATGCCATGTCCTGTGGTTCGGATTCCACGTAAAAAGGAGGTCCCGTGGCTCATGATCTCAAGATTAACGGTCACGTTAAACTACAAGCTTCCTTTCCTTTCAAAAATCACTTAGCATGGCCAGGAGCGAATCTGCAATCTTGGGGTTGGTAGTCCGACAGGTTAACCTAAATCTCTATTTGACGCTTCGTCGATCACTGGTTATTTTGTTTCCTAAGTAACAAAAGTCTCCTACTTCTTTTAGATTTTCACCTGCCAATTCGACGTCAATAGGGGTTTCTTATTTCTTTCGGCTGCATTCCATTATTTTGTTTTTCCTCATGAATTCCTTCTTCAAGACGGAGTCCAAACCATTTAAAACAAGAAGTTCCGTGACGAACTAAAGAGCCTACTTTTCTTAAAATTTAAGATTCATGCCAATTATTAATCTATATGGATCTATCTAGAATAATGACGAAATTAAGTTGGTAATATAGAAATTTCAAATTAGTTCGAAATACTGTATACCTGGTATAATGTAGCCTAATGTAGCCTAATAGATCACTACAGTTGACAGTCCTGGTGACAGAATATATTCTTAGTTCCATCTATTTAGGTACAGAATACAATATTTGTTTGAAGTCCAATGGATAGCATGGACGTTACATGCAGTTAGACATTGGATCTATCGGCGCGCGTAAAATCATGTAGGTAACAATGGCATGCATGCGTTGGTCAGAAATAATCTGAAATATTATGATCTCTTGTTGTGCCAATTTTGGATGAAATCCATTTGTTAGTATAGAAGTTACATGTATTTAAAAATTGGACCTATCAGCAGTCTTAGAGTCATGTTGGCAGCACTGGCGTATATTAGTTTCTCCTAATTAATCTAGAATGTTAGGTACCATACGTGTGCAAATTTTAAAGCTGTTGGCTTACATACTTTCTGATATATTAATATTTGGGTAAAAAAATAGAGACAGCATTAATTAACAGTTGGCAGCTCTGGTTGCTCTTAAGAATATGCATAGTCATATCTGATCTGATACACATAACACATACGAAATTTGGTTGAAATCCAATTGATAGTATAGAAGTTACATGTATTTAAAAATTAGTCCTATCAGCAGGCTTAAAATCATGTTGGTAGCATTGACGTACATAAGTTACTCCAAATTAATCTAGAATGTCAGGTACTATACGTGTGCATAGTTTAAAGCTGTCGGCTTGCATACTTTCTGATATATTTGTATTTGGATAAAAGAATAGAGAGAACCTGTATTGACAGTTGGCAGCCCTGGTGGCTCTTAAGAATACGCTCTGTCATATCTATTTATGTACACATATTACATACAAAATTTGGTTGAAATCCAGTTGATGGTATAGAAGTTATATGCATTTAAATATTGGACTTATCAGAAGGCTTAGAATCATTTCGGCAACACTGCCATACATGGCCTCCTGGAAATTAAACTGAAATATTATTATCTATACGTGTGCCAATTTTGAAATAGCTCCCATGGAGACCTTCCAAGATATCTAACATGTAGCTCAAATTTCAATTGCGGTTTTTCTGCAGTTGGTAGCACTGACATAATTTTCAAATATGGGCTTGAGATATTCAGGTATAGATCTTTACTCATACCAATTTGGATTCGATTGCTGCATCCGTTTAGGAGTTGATAGCGGGGGGGGGGGGGGGCGGCACACACACAGCCAGCTAGACAGACAGACAGAAGGACAGACAGACAGAAATTTGCCCGGATCGATCACATAAGTCTACTTTTTCCTCATTTTTGCAAAATGTGGGAAGTAAGCTGATAATCATTCAGATCTACTGGTGAAACGGCTAAGTTGACATTGTCATTAGCAAAACCTCAGAGTTGAATTACTATTTCACCTTCAATCTTTACTCCTACTTTAAATTATTCTCTAACTAGCAAACCGCCCCTGGTTTTCCCGGTATATTTTAACGGTTTACCGAGCGTAAACGTAAAAGACACACGCACGGCAGGTGCCAGACGCAATTCAGAAAATCCGAATGAACAGCGAAACTTCAAACACATATAGACCTACTCTTCTCTGAAGTCTTAACTCGACACGACTCGACAGTTTCATGCTGGCCGAAGCTGTGGTGATAGACTCACTCCGAAGCAAGTAATTTAAATTTCCACTGAATGGATAATGTTGGAAAAAATGAAAACGTAAAAGCACTTATAGTGGGCGATGTATTAAAGATAAAGATATGCTGTCGCGGACTTTTTGTAGAACTTTTCATGCTGAACAATGTTTACACTCATAGCATAAGTTATATATATTCTTACCGTTTACCCAGCGTAAGCTTAAATGTCGCACAGGCAGCCTGTTTTCCTTCGACGCGATTCACTGAAATCGTTACTGTTCGGCTTCCTTTGGTTTTAAATGAATGTTTTTCTAAAGAAACTTTCCTCAAGAAATCCTTTACAGAATGGTGAAAACACCGCATCAAAATCCATCCAGTTGTTCTCGAGATTACCCGTTACATCCAAAAATCGGGGACTTTGTTTTAAACTATGTAGAGATTTCCTTCATTAAAACTCAGCAATTCTTCTAGGTTTGTGCTGTGTCTTGTGTGGGGTTTCACCTAGGACACCAAGCTGGCTCATCGGCGGGCTCTTGGTGTCCCCGCCTGGACCCCCCACAGGAGTGACGAACTGCGCGCCACCTCCCTTTATATTAGGTGCAACTGCACCACTTGACTGCGAGAACTAAAAGCTCAAGCAGCCTTAACCTCCCTATGACACCAAGAGCCCACCGATGAGCCAGCTTGGTGTCCTAGTTGAAACCCCAAACAAGACACGGCACAAACCTAGAAGAATTGCTGAGTTTTAATACACCGGCCGTGAAAGCCAATATACCATTTCCTTCATTGATTATTCAATGTACTTTCTTAGATATCCAACTTAATGTAATAAAGCTGTCATCATTATAAACGTCCATTTCATTGTATAAATTTAGACAACTATACGTGAGCCTACATACAGTACTTTTGCGACCAGTAGGCCTATATTACAAATTTTATCATTTTTTCTACGTACCTCCTTAACTCGCTTGGGGCATGGTGGCGCAGCGGTCAAGCTGTTGACCTCTCACCTAGGTGGACCGGGTTTGACCCCGGTCAATGCATGTAAGATTTTCATTGTCAAATGCCATGTCCTGTGGTTCGGATTCCACGTTGAAAGGACGTCCCGTGGCTCATGATCGAATTATTAACGGTCACGTAAAACAAAAAGCTTCCTATCCTTAACTCGCTGTTTCGATCAGTTGAATTTATTTCGAGATTCCCTAACGATTCGATGTTCGAAAATCCACTGTAACTTTATGCGTATTTTCTTTGCGATTTGACTAACAAGAGTGTTAGGACGAGGTTCACATTCATGATATTCCCTTGTAAGTAGGAGGACATGATGCGTCTCGTATCATCTCCAAAATGTTCTTGGTTGCTGTTCTTATATTATTTTGTATTCGACTGTACCAAGGAGCGCTTCAGTCCAGCCAGAAACGTTGTCTGAAGGGATTGCTCCCTGATCCGGATGAAGGGACGAGGGGGTGGCAGTCCAATTGTCTCCGTGACAATTATGAGAGTAGAGACCACTGATGTCGTCCCCTATCCCGTTTCTTTAATTCCGCCTGCCTGTTTGTTCCCTTACTCAAGCTGCGGTTTAAACAAAAGAATGTAGGGGAGAGGAATCATTGTAAGTCGCTCGAGGAGTTTCCATGTGTTTGGCGACGTCTAGAGGATGTCATATGCCATCTTCGGGAAATGCCGCGGGTGATATGGCGAGAGATTGTATTCTTGGGCTGGGTGGTGAGTCAGAGGACCGCCTTCAAAGATTATCCAGAAAGGCATTTGATATTTCCTTGCATCAAATATGTCGGTGTGTATCTGTGTAATACGCTGCCGAAGTGACGCGCCTAGCAACCGTATGGGCGCAGCCACATTGGACCCAAACAACTGGTTGCTAGGTTTTTTATACATAGGAAGCTGCATTAACGCTGCGCAGTGTCTTGAATTTTGTTGATAAAAAGGTGTAATATGCGTGAAATAAGGCAAACGCCTCCCGTGAAGATCATCCACAATGTTGGAGCTACAAAATAGAAGTGATTTTTTTATAAAGTACGAGAATTTTGCGAGATAATATGAATAAAGTCGACCTCACTCCTGATGCAAGAATTACATGGCGGGTTCTACAAATTATAAATATTTATTTGTAACATCATTTAGTGGATACAGAATATCTAATATAGAGAGATATTTAGGACATATATGTCACATAGAGGGGTTTTTGGTTCATGTGGGCAGTGTAGTTGTAATTAAATATGGTTTGTACTATAAGTATTATAAACGACAACCTACATAACCTTTCATCTGATTCGTTAACAGCAATAAATTTTCTCCTACAACTTTTCTGAGTAGTGATTTTTCACTTAATTTATTTAAGCAGTGAATTGTTTCCAAATAACAATTAGGCCTATTCTAGACTGAAAATTTCTGCCTAAATACCGTATTTTATTTTTTGCAAACTGAGCATAATATGTGGTCTGTGGAAAGGTTTGAAGTTGCTAGTAGAAAGTCATATTCAATTTGGTAACTGGAAACTGTGTGAGCCATCTAGTACCATAGCACATGGATCATCGTTATGGTACCGGGACTAGCATTTCTCTACATCAACTCTTTTGCCCACTTCATACCAAGTAGGCTACTTGTACCACTTTGACTGTCCAGCACATATTGTGTGAATGTTTGCTAGGATTGCTCGTGAAGATGCAGGGTGGCTTTTTTGTTGTTGTTCTAAATCTCTATATATAAGCTAATTCTATTTAGCTCTTTGGTGGCGCACCAGCTAATGTGTAACATTAATCAGTGTGATAATGTGGTCATCAGCTTGGTGTAGGCCTACTTATTGGGTGAGAGCCTCGGATATTTTCATGTCAGTTTTAGTGGCCTAATATTTAGAGCTAGGATAGGAAAAGTACCCCATTATTTAGAACGAGGTAGGACGATATGCCTTAATTGTAGACTTCTCTAACCTGTTATTGAGCACACAGGTAGGCTTTGTCAATTTGATTCGTTTTCAAACAAACGCGGCGTTGTGGTAAACACACAAATTGTATTGAAATTCAGTCTTTGTTTCTTCTATAGCCGTTGATGAGATTTGGCCTAAACTCTCATCCAAATATTTTAAACTATTCCCTTGTGCATTGATAGACCTTAAGTTCATTTTATTCGTCACTTACTGGTAGGGCCTACGGTACTTTAATTTCCGTAGTATTGATCATTCATACGGGAGGTGATTCACAATATCCAGAAATGTTATATTTTCATGTTTTCACTTATTTTAAGGTAAATATCGTAGGCCACATCTCTACGACTTAATGTGCATCTCGTACGCAATATTTTACAACTTTATTGGACAACTATGTTAAATTACTGTGGAAAATATACTTTTCTATGCTTTCTTGCCTCTGGAGATCCACGCATATACAGTATTATACGATACAAATAGGAAATAATGACGGCTCAAAGACTGAAGCAAGCTACCAGGGAGCCATGATGTATTGCTCCAGTTGCTTAGCAACGGAGCGGAAGTGACGTCGACTTCGGCAGCGTATAGGTAATAGATTTGGATGAGCTAATAGACGACACTATGCCCTAATAAACGATTCACAATCTGTGGTTTGCGATTCCCTGAGGTCTCCCATTTATTTATTTATTTATTTATTTATTTATTTATTTATTTATTTATTTATTTATTTATTTATTTATTTATTTATTTATTTATTTATTTATTTATTTATTTATTTATTTATTTATTTATTTATTTATTTATTTATTTATTTATTTATTTATTTATTTATTTATTTATTTATTGTCATGGCATTGTTACGGCAGCATTGTCTTCTCTTTCAAAGAACCAAAATACCCACATCTTTTGATGGTGCAGAGGCATAGCTGCGGACGGCCAAGGTTCAAATCCCTGTGACTGCAAAGTGTATTTTTCACCTGAGAAATCACGTGGTGACAGGAATGGCTTTCGGTCTAAACTAATAATAACCAGGGTGGCTCCAACGAACCTAACAATTGGAATATGCTAAATGAAGTTTCAACCGACAGGGTTATTAACATCAAATGCCTTGGAACCAGACTATCCCTGAACTAGATATACTTTCAACCTGCATCATTTTATTTACAACAGTAGATGTAGGGTTGGAAGTAAGAATTCACATGGGTGATAGCTAATCAAGGGTCCACTGAACGCCACAGCCTGGTCACAGCACACTTAGGCTACAAACGCCAAACACGAAAGTATCAAAGTTAAGGAATAAACTCTATTTAGCATATTTATGATATCCTTCAGTATGGACCCGCCAACCACACGTAATGAAAGCTAGTATATAATAAAGTAAAACATCAACAAGCGAGTTATATTGAGGGCTCCAGAATGTCGAAAATACGAATCATGCTGAAGCTCATTGACAACGGTACAAGTCTGGGTTTTAAGTAGGGCTCTACAGATCATTAGAAGATTGGATTAATTCGACTACTTCTAATATTCGCCTATTCAAAATTCTAGTATACGAACAATGTGGATGTCCGAATACTTTCGTTGTTCGAATCATTCGAACATTGGAACATTCGAAGTCATCATCATCATCAAGTTTCCACTCCAGTTTCCCGGGTGTGGTTTACGAGCGCTCTCCATTTTAGTCTATTCATGTACCACTGCTCATTCAAGACTTCATCCCAGTTGATTCCCTTGGATGTGATATCTTCCTTCACTTGGTCTAGCCATCTCCTCCTAGGTCTTCCAACAGGTCTCTTTCCAGTAATCTCAGTACGTAACCATTGTTTTGCAATTCTTTTTTCTGGCATACGTTTGACGTGACCAAACCATCGCAAACGTGCCCTACTTGTGGTCTCCTTCAGGGACTGATTTTATTCCAGTTTGTTCTCTAATCTTCTAATTTCTTACCTTGTCTTTCCTAGTCTTTTGAAGTAGTCTATGCTTCTTAGAAACTTCATTTCTGAAGCCTGAAGTCTGCTGTCATCTTTTTTTTGGTAGTTGTGCATGTTTCCAACCCAAAGTCAATATAGATTAGGGACAAAGTATGTCCGAACCTGAGTTAACATTCGCAGTACAAGAGTATTTCGAATCGTCCATTATTAGAATCAATCGAACAGATCAAATATTTGAATTATTCGAAGATGACAAGTACCCGAATTACAGCAATTTGTGTAAAGAAATATGTCCAGTGGGCGAGTTCGAAGGAGGGGCGAATTCAAGCGGCCTGATGTTGGTTAACCCCTATCCCATTCAGCCTGATAGATCTTTATAATCTCTAATTAGTATAAAACAAAGTACCTGATTCATGGATGTCACGGGTAATCTCGAGAACCACAGGATGGATTCTGATGCGACTTCCACCATACTGCGAAGGATATCTCGAGAAAGGTTTCTGTGGAAAATTATTTATTTATGATCGAAGGAAGCCAAGCAGTAACGATTTCAGTGAAAAAGTCGAAAAAAACTGGCGTCTGTGGGCTTCTTAAGCGTACACTGGGCAAACCGTTACAAATATCAGTAAACTTATACTATGATTGTAAGAATTGTTCAGCATCAAAAGTTCAACAAAAAGTCCGCGAGAGCATTTATCTCTATCTTCAATACATCGCCCACTATAAGTGTTTTTACGTTTTCATTTCTTCTAACAATCTCCATTCATTACTGAGGTGACAGTGTACGAGCTAGCTCGGGGCAATCTGTCGAGTCCTGTTGAGTTAAGACTTCAGAGAAGAGTGGTTGTGTTTGGAGGTTTTTTTTTGGGGGGAAGTGCATCTCGGCTTTCTTCATTTCGCCTGTGAACTTTTCGTTCCGCAAAATACACAGTCAAGTTAAGATTGAACGGAAGGGGGATTTGTGTTTCATGCACCTCACCATTTTTAAATTACGTCTGACAAGAATTCGTTGCACACGCATCTCCATGATAATATAATTAATAGTACAGTCAGTGATTTTAACCCATCATGCCGAGACGTAAAACGGATATAGATCGTAGTTCATTGACATTGAAAAATCAAGCGCTTATCTCGCAATGCATTCATAACTGTTCCCGGGCGAAGCCGGGGCGGGTTGCTAGTTAAATATGAGATCAATCACAGAAAGAATCAAATATGAAATAGATGAACGTTTCACACAGTCTTCATAGACTTTACCAAAGCATTTGATCTCATAAACTTGGAACTTGTGATCTACAGAAACTCAAAGAAACCCAAGGTAGACATAATGTCTGGACACAAACTATAAAATCAATACTCTTATGGAACAAACTAATAATTTCAGATAATGTTTCATTTTCAGAACCATTATTGCAAACAAACGGAATTCTTCAGGGTGATCCAATTAGCCCTTTACTTTTCATTCTGGCAACAGAAGAAATCATGACAATAGCTTAAAGAGAGGACGTAGTGTCATACGCGTACGCTGATGACATAGTGATTGGCTCTAAAGATGTCACAAAACTCCAAAACACATTAACAGAAATGGAACAATGGTGCTCAAATGCCAAGTTTGAAATCAACGTTTCAAAACCGGTAATGATGGTGTTTAGAAAAGGAGGGAAGGTTCCAGCAGCGACAAAAGAAAATCAAGAGGAGGAAGTTAAAAATCGTAGAGGGATTTAAATATTTGGGTATCACGCTCCAAACAAGTGCTAGGCTACATGTTTTATATAGACCTTATCATGTGATAGAGGAATCAATGTAAGGGGTATGGGCGATGCATGAAGTTAGATACTTGAGAACTCGCAGCTTAAAGACAGCAATGGCTCTTTCAGAAATAAAACCATGCCAACTCTAATTTATGGCACTGAAGTCATTTGGCAATACCTAACAGAAAAGAACCTTTCCTCACTAGAAAGAGTGAAGGCATTATGCATTTAAAAGAAAGCAATCGGAGTGTCAAAAACTACCAGGTCTACCTCATGGCACGATAATCATTTCTTGTTGAAGACCTTAGAAACTACCTACCTCTACCAAACACCAGAATCTCGGAAAAACTACTAACATCATTGAAGAAAAAAAAAAGAGGGGACATGCCTCAAGATTTTTGTGGAACCGGAGCCATGATTGACCGGACGTGGACAACAGTCAATTTTGAGTTGAGACATGTGTTTACACGTCTGGCCATCCATGGTTTTCACCACCTTATTTGTATTAACAAATATTTCCATGAACCTTCAATGACGTGTACATACCAACTATGTGGACATAATTCTTCCCTTACTCGGCCGAATTTGATATTCATCACATAGATGTAAGAATGTACTTTTTTAGACTAATACGTTTACTTAGATAATAATAATAATATTATCGTATGGCCTTGGGTGCCAGGTGCAAGCTTTGTTTTTTGACACCCAAAGGGTAGCTTACATGTCGAATTTCGTTGTTCCTTGAAGCACTATGAAAGTCAAGGAGGTTAGATATCTAAGCTCCTTGAACACTATAGCGCTTTCTAGTAGAGAAATGAGGAACTTTGTGTTGGCGGTAAATCCCGAGATTAATTTTGCCATTATGAACACGGGCTACTGAATTCAAATGGGTTCTTTGACATGCCAACAACGTATGACATGGTGTCGTAATTTTTGCCGCCTTTCAAAAATCACTTACCATGGCCAGGAGCGAACCTACAAGCTTGGGGCTGGTAGACCGACACAGTTGACCACTCACCCACCGTGGCAAGCTGTTTACATAGATAATAATCTGAAATAGACTAAAGTTACGATATGATGAAGATTGTACATAAACGGGACTCCAGTGATCAAGAAAGCAAGTGAATTATACAGTGTTGTAGTGAGAAGGACAATGTCTATATAGCACACGCGATTGCTTAAACAATGTAGTAAAAGAGTATGTCCTAATACTTAAAAAGCTATGTATTTATTTATTTTCATGTATTGCTGGATTTAATATTGCCTATTCTAAATAAATTCAAATTCTAAAATTATAAATTCTAACCATGTGAACGCTACCACTTACAGCTCTGTAGTAAAAGAGACCAATCACTCAGAGACGATGAAATTCAAAGCGCCAGAGCGCAATTTTAGTGTACATGTTCATTCTTTATTTTAAGCCTACTTTTCGCATTTTGTAACAAGTAGGCTAGTTCCGTGAAGAATTATACAGCCTATTTTCATATATCCTACCTATGTTAATTGAAACTATCAACATACAAAATTTCAGTTTGATTGCTGTAATAGATTCGTAGATATTGAGAACCGACTAAATATTTCGGATGGTCGCCATGTTGGATTTTATAAATGTAGGTCCTAGAGTTATGTACTGTTACATGAAGATTATTGTGTACGTGTAGCATTCAAACTTCAATCACATGATTAGGACACAAGGACTAACAAGTAGATTTTAAAATTTCGTTCAGCTGCCATCTTGTGGTTATGGAAACAATTGAATTAAATTACATGCCAGTGGATTAACATTCGTATAAGAATTTACTGTACCAAGTTTCACTGCACTCGGATGGTTAAATTGCGAGAAACGTCCATGTGAATATTTATACTTCGCGTCACAGCCATGTTGGATTTGTGCTCACCAGGTTATTTAAAGTCCTATAGGTGAACTTAAGTTCATAGCCCCTATGGATATAAAAAATCAGTTTGATTGTTATAATAGATTCGAAGATATTCAGAGCCGTCTAAATATGTCGGATGGTCGCCATGTTGGATTGTTAAATGTATAGGCCATAGTGTCATGTACCATTAAAGGAAAGTTATTGCGTAGGTTCATTATTCATACTTTCACTTCGATCGCATGACTACAACACAAGAAATAAAAGCTTAATTTTAAAATTCGCACAGCCACCATCTTGAGGTTATGCAAACAATTGAACTAAATTAGATACCAGTGCATTACAATTTGTATAAACATTTCCTGTACCAGATTCCATTGCGTTTGGAACATTAAATCGCGAGAAAGGTCTATTTAAAATTTTCAAATTCACTTGGCCGCCATGTTCGTTTTGTAGTTAATCGGTTTTTGAAAGTCTTATAGATGAACTTCCAGTAGTGCCCTTTATCTACCTACAAAATTTCAGGGTGATACTGCTAATAGTTTCAGAGATATAGAATGCCGGTGAAATATTTCGCACATCCACCATCTTGTGGTTATGTGAACAATTGAACGAAGTTAGATGTCGGTGCATTACAATGTTTATAAACATATACTGTACCAAGTTTTATTGCGTTTGGTTGGTTAAATCGCGAGAAACGTCTATTTAAATGTCGCGAATTTGCGTGGCCACCATGTTGGTTTTGTAGTTACCAGTTTTTCAAAAGTCACATAGGTGAACTTCTAGTAGTTTCCTTTATCACCGTAAAAAAATCCAGGGTGATATCGGGAATAGTTTCGGAGATATTGAATATTGGTGAAATATTTCGCATAGCCGCCATGTTGGATTGATGAGACGTAACAAAATTTGAAGGGCACGGTCGGGGTTGCCCGGAATAGTGCTATGAACTTACCGAGTTTCATTGACATCGCTCCAGCCGTTGAAAAGTTATTAGGGGGACACAAACACACCTCACACACACACACACACACACACACGCACACACACACGGACAAAAGGTGATCTCATAAGCCTTTTTTTTTTAAATTGAAAATAGGCTAAAAAATGAGGAAAAAGTAGACTTATGAGATCGATCTGGGAAAATGTGTGTCTGTCTGACTGTCCTTCTGTCTGTCTGTCTGTCTGTCTGTCCTTTGTCCGTCTGTCTGTCTGGCTGTGTGTGTGTATACATGGGAGCTATACCAAAATTGGAACACATACTGTATAGACAATACTATTTTAGTTTAATTTCCAGGACTTCATACATGACAGTGTTGCCAAAAAGCCTGTTGATAAGTCCAATTTTTAAATGCATATAACTTCTACACTATTAATTGGATGTAAATCAAATTTCTTATTTACTATGTGTAGATGGACAGATATGACTGAGCGTAATCTTAAGAGCCACCAGGGCTGCCAACTGTTAATAAATGCACTCTCTATTGTTTTTATCCAAAAACCAATACATCAGAAAGTATGCAAGCTGACAGCTTTAAACTATGCACACGTAGTACCTAACATTCTAGATTAATTTGGAGTAACTAAAGGACCTCAGTACTACCAACATGATTCTAAGCCTGCTGATAAGACCAATATTGTAAATACATGTAACTTCTGTACTATCAATTGGATTTCAACCAAATTTCGTATGCGCTATATGTACTATAACAGATATGACTATGCGTATTCTTAAGAGCAACCAGGGCTGCCAACTGTTAATAAATACTGTTTCCATTTTTTTTAACCCTAATATCAATATATCAGAAAGTATTCAAGCCAACAGCTCTAAACTTTGCACACGTATAGTACCTTGCATTCTAGATTAATTTGGAGTAACTAATATACGTCAGTGATCCAACATGATTCTAAACCTGCTGATTGGTCCAATTTTAAATTACATGTAACTTCAATACAAATAAATGGATTTCATCCAAAATTGGCACAACAATAGATAATTCAGATTATTACTGACCAACACATGCATGGCATTGTTGCCAACATGATTTTATGCGCGCTGATAGGTCCAATGTCTAACTACATGCAACGTCCATGCTATCCATTGGACTTCAACCAAATTTTGTAATCTGTACCTTAAGAGATGGAACAAAGAATGTATTCAGTCACCATGGCTGCCAACTGTAGTGCTCTATTAGGCTTTATTATGCCAGTTATATTTCGAACTAATTAGAAATTTCGATATTACCAACTCAATTTCGTCATTGTTCTAATTAGGACCATATAGATTAATCATTGGAATGAATCTTACATTTATAGGGGTAGATGACCTCGTAGTTCCGCCCCTTAAAACAACAATAAATAAATAACTAACTAACTAACTAATCTTACATTTCGAGAAAAGTAGGCTCTTTAGTTCGACACGGAACTTCTTGTTATATTATTATACTAGCTGTACCCGGCATGCGTTGCAATGCCAATCAAAGAAAGTGTTGGCTATGTGACTTTGTTGAACTGCTTTTGGATTCCCAATATATTTTTCTTCTTACGTTAACTACCTCGAAACTATTATACAATTGATTTACTATCACAGAAAAATTCATGGGAGGGTGCTCAACAACTCACCGAAGTTTCATCGCAAAGAAATGAATGGTATATGAACGCATACGGGTCTTTGTTGAAACGATTCGAGCGCCGTCACCCATTTGTTGAATATACTCGTACGCTACCTATTGTAAAATGGATTTACTAAGTCGAAAACCTTCCCAGGCTTGTACACAACATCTCACCCATATTTCATCGCTATCGGACGAATGGTATTTGAACGCATAGTTGAAACGCTTCGCGCGTCTTCGCTCATTTGTTGAATCTACTCGTGCGCTACCTGTTGTAAAATGGATTTAATAAGCCTGAAACCTTCCCTGGAGTGTACACAATAACTCACCCAAGTTCCCTTGCTATCGGACGAATGTTATATGAACGCATATGGGGCTTTGTTGAAACGAATCGCATGTCATTTTATTGTACCTACCCGCGCGCTATCTACTGTAAATTGGATTTACTATGGCTATAACTTTCCCGGGAGTGTGCACAACAGCCCACCACAATTTGGTCGCAATCGGATGAATTGTATTTGAACGCATCGCCAACACACATTTGTTTAAACTACTGGCGCGCTATCTATTGTAAATTTGATTAACTATTCCTATAACCATCCCAGAAGTGTGCTGAACAACCCACCAAAATTTGGTCGCAATCGGATGAATTGTAGGCTATATGAACGCATCGCCAACACTCATTTGTTTAAACTACTCGCGCGTTCTCTATTGTAAATTGGATTAACTATGCCTATAACCATCCCGGAAGTGTTTACAACAACTCACCAAAATTTGATGGCAATGGGCTGAATGGTTTATGAACGCATAAAAGACGAACAAACGAACATCCTTTTATATATATATATATTTAGAATTAGCAAATAAGTATAGTAAGTTATTCTTCTACTATATTGTGAGGAATGTCTGCCCCAAATGAGGTCATTTGGGTATTTTTGAGTGTTTGCAAGAAAATGACGTGATTCGGGTGTTTCGCCACAAAGCAATGAATGCAATGGCTCAGGTGGCGGAGTCAATAATGGCAATTTCACTTTCCCACTAAGGCAGCACAATCCGGGCATTTCTCCGGAAAACTTCAATGTGCCACAATACTCGCAAACAACGTTCATTGGCCCAATGCAAACGCTAGGATGCGATCAGTAATCAGTGCTGCAATCGTCTCGAAACGCTGCTCGATTCAAATCAGCACTTGATAAATCTCTTCTTGAGTGTCGAAAATTATCTAAGTTACTTCTTGATCTCTGTTGTTCACTCGACGATTTCGCATTGCCAACCGAGCCGTTTCACGGGCAGCCTCACTTTGCCCTTGTGATTGAGAAGCACGAAGTCGAGACATACTAACGCGGCGCTCTTTACGGGCAATTTCTTGCTCTTCTTCAGGCCTTTCATTCGCAATGTTTCGTATCCATCTCGCATTATGGCTTTGTCGGGAAAGATTCGATCGTCTTTGTCGCGGCATTGTTAATGATGACTCAAAGAGAATACAAATTACGTTGAGTAACTAACGGGATTTCGTGTTAAGAGCCTCATTTTCTATACCGGTAGTGGAGAGTGCCGCTACTCGCATCCAGTCGGCCGTGTCTCGTCAAGAGCTACTGTTGCCTGGAAACGACTTGCCTTGCCATTCCTTCATGAGTTTATTTTAGCTGTCATTTGCGTTACGTTTTATAGTGACTTGTATTCTCTCTGACGTTGTATGTCACGTCACGGGATAAAAAAAAAAGTATCGTATGTCCGTCTCCTGGTTCTAAGCTACCTCCACACCAATTTTCAGCCAAATCGGTTCAGCCATTCTTGAGATATAAATAGTGTAATTAACACGACTATCTTTTATGTATATAGATTATTATTATAATTAAATATAATTAAACACAATTAGGCCTTTCACTTGTTATCTCTTTCTTTCTATTTAACGTCATGGTTTCTTTTCTCTTTGTTTCCATGTATCATTATAATTACTCGAATATTTGATTGATTCGACTTGTTCGACGGATTGTTCAATTATTGACTGAGTAGCCGGGTTATTTCACTAACTTAATGCCAATACTTCGAATATTCGAATGTGTGAATAATTTGTAATAGGTGAACTATTCGTATGATCGAATCAAATATTCGTATTCGAAGTTATTCGAACAATTTGAATGATACGTTACGAATAATTCAATGTGCAATCCTAGTTTGAAGCTAAGCTACTCAAGTAGATACACAGCAAGGAGTGGCCCTAAATTATTATAGGGCTACATGTAGTATTCTTAAAAAGACGTTCACTGAGTGTAAGTGGAAATGTGGTAAGCTTCTAACCGTGCGGTTTCTTTACGATGAGTTTGTTGTAGAATTTGCCTGCCTGTGCGCCACACGGGAAGGTGACCCTACCGAGGTTTGCGTGTCGGTACACAATGCAAACGAGGAAGGGAAAACACAATAGAGACGCAACCATTTTCTACTTGTGTACTCTCAAGTGTACAAAGCAGAGCGGGAAAAGCATTTCAACAACGTCGAGGACCTCCAACACAATACATCACTCGCTCTTCACGGCGGAGACACATTTCGAAACGCGCAAGAAGTAGGAAAGTATGTATCAAATGCAAGAGAGAGGAGAGGCAAAACAAAGTTAAGAGATGGAACAGGAGGGGGAGGGACTGAGGAGTACCTGGGGAATTTATACAAAAATGTCTTCGTGGTATAGAAAACGTCGCCTGCTACATTTTTAATGCTCATCTTTAAAATAATTTCAGATAAATCTTAGAAAAATTATCCTCTTGTTTGGCATCAAAGCCATCATTAGCAATAAAGCATTCACTTCTTACAGAGCTTGCACACACAAGCGAAGTTATTTATCTAATCCCTTTCTTACTTCAGAAATTGTGTTTGTGTGTGTGTGTGTGTGTGTGTGTGTGTAAGGGTGGAGAGTGCGTTATGGTGCAGTAGGGGTAGCTGCTTGTCTTTCTTGTGGACAGGAAATAACGTGTCGTCAGGAGGGGCATCCAGTCAAATTCAAAATAAGAGAAAAGGTTGCCCATCCCACCCCCTCCCCCCAAAAAAGACAAAATTAGGATACGATCAGGGAAATTTTAACTGACCGGGCTTTTTACGCGGAATAACATGCATGGTCATGGGATCAAGCTATCCCTGGATTCGAAATACTATTAATCAGCCCAATTTTTATAACAAAGCTGGATGTAGGGTAGGCTAAGAATTTACATAGTGAGTCAACAGAATCCTACAGTCAGCCCACGGCTCTCTTATTAACGCCAATCACGGATGTCAAAGGAATAAACTTTTTATTTCAGATGGACCCGTCAACGCCGGACAATTAAAGCTAGTTGCTTGTACCGAAATGTCACAACGTAAAGTTTGAGATAAGCATAAACTTTCAGTCTCCTCCTTCTATGCATTATTACCATTTTATCCTCATATCATTCATTTCGTACTTTCTACGTCACTCATACTTCATTCACTTCATCTCCGTTCAATTTGCTCTATCTCTTTAATGATCTTTAGGGTACCCTGGTTGGTTGGTTGGTTGGTTCCTTAGTTTAGGGGCTGCGACAACGCGGTCATGTAGTCCCGTGTACTTTGGGTGAGTGTAGAATCTGTCTGATAACCGGTGTTAACTGTGGTGTGTGTTTCTGTTTTCAATTCAAGTAAGGACTGCAGACATTGACTTTTGCCGCCAAACGCCACCGTCAACGACTACTTGTTCAGAACTTGGTTACCAGACGCCACCGCAGTCGGCTCCTGGCGACGAACGTAGGAACCTAAGAGCGTTTGTCAAATGTTCATCCTTCAGTTTAGCTTCACACAGGTGTAATTAGTGGAAGGTTCTTTAACATGCCATAAATCTATGACATGGGACCGCCGGCTTTACCTCCCCTCTGAAGGAAGGCATACTGAGGGATTTTTAACGCTCTTAAAAAATCCGACGACTTCGGCCGGGTTTGAAACCGTGATCTTGGGCATAGAAGCTCAGGATGCTACCAACTACACCACCTAAGCCGACTTAGGGTACCCTACCTAAATTGTTTTGGTGCTTTAAATTTAATTTTTAATGGTAAGAGAGTCGTCCTAAATTTTTATAACAGATGGGTGCCTCTCACTTTTTCTATTGAATGTGTGGCCAATGGTCAACCAACTGTCTCTCTAGTTAATAATGGGGCCTATAACCTAGATGTTAGGCCCCTTAAAACAACAATTATCATCATCATCTTCTACTTAATAATGAATGCGTGAATTTCCTCCATTTTAGGTTTAGGAGACTGATATTCATGGAGTTTCGTCGTTTTTAGAGGAAATAGTATAGTAGCCTCACTTTCATCGTTAACGACCGGCTCGTCTTTGAAACCTAGCTGGACGGATCTTTACATTCCATAGCTGCGGGGTGCCGAGGCATTCACGGCTTAAGACCGGTGAGCAGGTAGACAGGACCTTGTCTGCATTTCTCGTGGACAGATGGAGGAATCAACTTATTGGTCAAGAACCGTCAGGTATTTGTCAGCCATAAATAATGGCTATTGTCGGCTCGTGCTAATGCTTAACGTTTGAGTCGCCGGTCGTTAACCATGAAAGTGAGGCTACTATAGTGTGGGGTATTTCGAGTTCATACGGTTGGTAACTGTGCAGAGTTTCAGCCACCTGCCACCTAAAGCTCTAGTTGTAGGCAAACATTGAATGGCGACTCGGTTGGATCACTGGTCTCGTGAAGAGATCCGCTCAGTTATTCGATTTCTGAGGGCGAACCTTGTAACCGCGGCCAGGACTTCTTACCGAGGGCGTCATCTTCCTTCATGACAACGCGCGATCTCATACAGCGCAGAAGACCACCACGCAGTAGAAGTGGTTTATCTGGGACATCATTGATCCCACTTCCTACAGCCCAGACCTCGTTTCAAGCAACTTTCAAATGTTTCCTCACTTAAAGGAACACCTAGGAGGTCAACGATTTGCTTCAGCTGAGGAGATGAAACACTTCGCGACAACGTGGCTGCACGCGCTAGGACAAAATTTGAACCTTGAGGCAATATTTAAACTCATTCTTTAACCCTTGAGAACTCGCCTGAAAAAATGTAACACAAGGACTGGCGCCGGATCATTTTGGCCGATAGGGTGTCACTCCCTTTTTATCATTGCAAATGATCTTGTCGACTTCATCGTTATGCTTTGGTCTACCGTTATGCGTTATGGTTACGGCGTGTACGACGTCATCATGTTTTTCAGTGCATATGCATCGAGTCTGAGTTTACTCCTGGAGTCTAGCGTTATGCGATACCGAGACGGCGAGTGCGTGACGTCATGCAGCAGAGTGCACCTCCCGATCTCCGTTCCCCGCGCGGGAAGCCTAAGTTAATGGGTAACGGAGTCTGTTGAAAGAGCCCTCCTGAGTCTTTCTAACATTGTATAGCATTTGTAGCATGCGTCATTAGAAATGATATAAAGTCTAGTCTCTCAGACTGACTGTATCTTTTGTCATAGTCGTACGTATTTTAATGAAGTAATTTTGCACCTGGTGTCTTCCTATGAACTAATCCCAATATAAAATGAGGTTCATATATTTTTTTCAAATTTGACATGCAGAAAAATGACAACAATTTTCGAAACAGTCTAATTGGCTGTGATAGTGGTGGCGAAGCAGTCGTCTCATTTTTTTTTACAAATGAGCTGATGACCAAGGTGTCCCTGCACCCAAAAAATGGATCAATAGGAACGTGAGCAATGTGATTGCACTGTACCAAAATAGGTGGATTTCCCCCCTAATCTATTACAGATTGTTCCGACTAACGTTAGCCGAAAATTGTCACGCGAGGACTGGCGCCATGGGTAAATCTGATCCAACCGTAAATAATATTGAAATAACTAGAGTGTTCAACAAACTATGGACCAGGCGCGGATCTAGAGTTTGGTTTTGTGGGGGGGGGGGGGGGGTCAGAGAATCGATCTAGAGTTTGGCTTGGGGGGGGGGGGTCAGAGAATCAAAATTGTTAAGAAAAATGGTATCACTAAAATCGAAATCACAAAATAACCAAACATACAAAACCAGACCAATTTTTTTGCAAGCTTCATGGATAGAAATTTGATGCGTTTAGCGAACCAAAAATATTCGTACAAATTGCAACGGCGTGTTTTGCGACTTTTACATCGAGCTTCGAGAAAAGTATCAAGGTACGTTACAGATTCGGCAAGTCGAGTTGGTACCGACAAAGGGAGAAAGTCACAGCTCAAATTGCCAACCAAGCTTGCAATTTGGACGTTGGCAAAAATGTTTGATGCGAAAAAAGCCCCAAATTCCTATCCGTGCATTGCTGCACATTCATCGTGACATCACTATAAATCAGGGCTGGCATGCGAAATTAAATTCATGGCTGTGGGGGCGAAAATAATTTAATTTCGCCGTGAGCGCGATATTCGGGAGCGAAATGATAATGATTGTCGGCGCGTAATTAAATCAAAGCGAAACTTAATTCGAAGCGAAATGAATTTCGTTCCAGACTTTTAATTTCGCTCCCGGCGCGAAATTAATTTAGTTCCTGACTTATAATTTCGCTCCCGGCACGAAATTAATTTCGTTCCACACTTTTAATTTCGCTCCTGGCGCGAAATTAATTTCGTTCCACACTTTTAATTTCGCTCCAGGCGCGATATTAATTTCGTTCCAGACTTATAATTTCGCTCCCGGCGCGAAATTTATTTAGCTCCAGACTTATAATTTCGCTCCCGGCGCGAAATAAAATTCGTTACAAACTTTTAATTTCGCTCCCGAGGCGAAATAAAATTCCCAAACGGCATTAAGTTTCGCTCTCCGACGTGTATTTAAAATGCATGAAACATTTAATTTCGTTGTTGAAATTAAAATACAGTATATTCGTTTCGAGAGTTAAATAATGTTCTGTACGATGTTCAAAGTCCTGACGTCTGTCAGTTAGGTAGTCAGCCCGAAGGCTGGTTGGATCCTCAAAAAGTACCGCCGGTAGGTTATGTGGGTAGATACCCACAAAATCTCTAGGCAGCGCTATAGTGAGGCGTACTAGACAAGATGAGGGGTGAGGTAGTTTGCCATTGCTTTCCTCACTGAGTCAGAACAGCAGTACTAAAGCTATGAGTAGAACCCTCCACAGCATCCACAGGCACTGACTGCCCCGAATTTCATTACTAAGCACCACCCATACCTCAGTAGCTTCCATATAATCACAGCCATGAGTGAGACTGGGGCATCGGTGAAAAGCCACATTTTACTATAGTCTGTGCCAACAGTCAAATGCAAATGAGTCGTCAAGTTACAAAACTCGTTTAATCAACTTGTGAATAAGGATCATTTTCATGAGAAACGTTTCTCTGGACTTTGCCTCACGTATCTTTTGTGTTTGTTGTTTTCTACTTTTGGTTGGTGTTTTTGTGTTTGCTTTGTGCTTTTGCTTTTGAATTTGACTTATTGCTTTTCTTTTTTGGTTTTGTGTTTATGTTCTGCTTTTGCTTTTTTGAATTTTGCTTTATGTTATTTGTTTTTTGTTTTCTGCTTTTGCTTTTGTTTTTGAATTTTGCTTTTTGCTTCGTCTTTTTTGTTTTTGTTTTGTGTTTGTTTTCTGCTTTTGCGTTTTTGAATTTTGCTTTTTGCTTTATGTTTCTTGTTTTCTGATTTTGCTTTTGTTTTTTGTGTTCTGCTTTTGCTTTCTGCTTCGTCTTTTTTGTTTTGGTTTTGTGTTTGTTTTCTGCTTTTGCTGTTTTCGAATTTTGCTTTTTGCTTTGTGTTTCTTTTTTATTCTGCTTTTGCTTTTGTGTTTGAATTTTGCATTTTACTTCGTGTTTTGTGTTTTTGGTTTTGTATTTGTTTTCTGGGAAATCAAAATAAAACAAAATAAACAAAATAAAAACAAAATAAAATAAATAAAACAAGACAATTTAAAACAAAATAAAACGAAATAAAGTAAAACAAAAAAATTAAACAAAATAAAATAAAGCAAAATAAAATGAAACAAAATAAAATGAGGTAAAATAAATAAAATAATTAAATAAATAATTTTACGACATGATCCTTATTCACAAGTGGATTAAACGATTTTTGCAACTGGACGACTCAAATGTAGTGCACGGGGTCGTTGGAATGAGGGAGATGGCTACGTGGGAGACTTGTCGTAGTATAGTATCTATGTGTGCAGTATATGCATCGACCGTCGTCTGGTTATCCAGTGGGAGATGGTCCGCACGGAGGTGATTGTTGACGTAGGAGCGCGCTCGAGCGGTATTCCTGCCAGTTTGCTGTGCAGAAATTCTGGACCATCCTGGGAGGTGGTAGTAGGGGAAGAGGGAAGTTGGGTAAAACGGGGGCATGATCACCTCCTTTGAGTGGCTGGACAGACACGTCAAACAGATGGAGGAGGGAGTTATGAGCAATGACTGCGTCGGGGTGGTATTGGAGGAAGGACGGGTAGATTCTGGGAAAGGGACGAGGCTGGCGTCGATGTGACGTAGGTAGACGTCTAGGCTATGAAGTTCTAGGGCCGAACGGGAATGAAGGTTGAGGTCGGCCATTAGAATTAAATGGGGGAAGACTTCAGACACGTGGGTAATGCAGTCTTTGGGGATGGGGTGGTAGGGATGAATGTAGGTGGTGGCTAGGTGTATACGCGGGAACAAATAAGGCTTTCGGGGAAGAA
The DNA here is from genome assembly GCA_946902985.2 of Meconema thalassinum. NCBI lineage: Eukaryota > Metazoa > Arthropoda > Insecta > Orthoptera > Tettigoniidae > Meconema > Meconema thalassinum. The sequence continues at coordinate 614,755,300 of OX336388.2, forward strand.
AAGAAACAGATATCATTTCAGCAACAAAATGAAATGTTCCATGCATTTTAATTTCAGGCCGGGGGGGGGGGGGGGGATGGGGGGGACTAAATGCCGGGAACGAAATTGATGGTCGTTAACAAATTTTATTTCGCGCCAGGAGCGAAATTAAAAGTCTGTAATGAATTTAATTTCGCGCCAGGAGCGAAATTAAAAGTCTGTAACGAATTTCATTTAGCGCCGGGAGCTAAATTAACAGTCCGTAATGAATTTAATTCCGCGCCAGGAGCGAAATTAAACGTCTGTAACAAATTTCATTTAGCGCCGGGAGCTAAATTAAAAGTTCGTAATGAATTTAATTCCGTGCCAGGAGCGAAATTAAGTCTGTAACGAATTTCATTTCGCGCCGGGAGCTAAATTAAAAGTCCGTAATGAATATAATTTCGCGCCAGGAGCGAAATTAAAAGTCTGTAACAAATATCATTTCGCGCCAGGAGCGAAATGTTATTCCATTGAACAATTACATTTCGCGACGCTAAATTAAATTGATAATGCATTTCGTTTCGCATGCCAGCCCTGCTATAAACTTCGATTCGGTAATCACAAGGTTTGCTAAACAAAGTAGACGAGTTGATTTTGTTGTATAAATAATCGTTTTTATATAAGGGGTTTGAAGTTGTTAATATGTACAGTTGTAACAGAACATAATAATTCGAATAATGATATTTCAGTATTGAATAAAATGAAAAAAAAACCTGCTTTTCAGTTAAAATTCGTTAAGCTAGCTTTATTTGTCTGGTAATTGTGTTTTCGTTTTTTGAGTTGCAAAAAAATTGGTCTCCGTTTGGAGGGGGGGGGGGCATGACCCCCGTTACCCCCCCCCCCCCCCCCCCCCTAGAATCCGCGCCTGCTATGGACGTGTTTCCTTTGCAGGGTGAAGTTCAATGCCAGAAAATAAGGTGCAGTAAGCGACAGGAAATAAAGGCTGACCAAAACGAAAATATAGAGCTTTTTCTAACTCTCGGTTCAAAAATACCCATGCGCCAGTCCTCGCGGGTTAAATTATTAATTAGTTGATAACGTAAAATATTTTGGACTGGGTAAATTTGCGGGTGTATAGCCCTACTTGTGCCACCACTAACCTGGCGCCTCCAAGACCAGAAGTCAGACACTGTGTCTCGTATACAATGAAGAAATAGTGACATGTTTTTATTTCCTATCAGTCTTCTTTCAGCAAGAATTTCGTGGCTCTGTGTGGAGTAGAATAGCGCCCTTGTGATGATCGTCACATAATGGGACAGATGGTGCCTACACTTTGTATGCACGTACGATAATTCAAGAAGCGTATCAAATTTTGTAAGAATCTCTCATGCACGTACAGCTAGTTACTCTATGTATCCGGCCATAACAACGGGCGAACGATGTTAAGACATGCCGCGCTCTGCAAGCTCTTGATTAGTTTTAGCACATGCTGTCATCAAGTGTGCTCTCTGTCTCCAGCCTCTCAGGGTCTCACAACTACAAACATGGTCATTTTGTTAGAATAATGCATGACACTAGCTTTAAAGTCCTTGAAATGGACAATGTGTTTTATAAATTGTTTTATTTATTTATTTATTTACTTATTTATTTGTTAATATATTTATTTATTTATTTATTTATTTATTTATTTATTTATTTATTTATTTATTTATTTATTTCTTCTTCTTTTCGAATCACCCACTTTGGGGTACGTCAGATCAATCACTTCTTGGATGCTTGTGCTCTCCTTTTCTCCCAATACTCTTCGTTCTCTCTGATCTCCTCTTTCTTTCCTCTTGTGATATCTGCATCGGTTTTCGGGAGACGGCTCTGGCTTGGAACTTCATAGTGTTGTCTTTGGTCACGGTTTTGGCTGTACCATTCATCAACATGATTTCAGTAATCTGGAGCTCTCGCAGGTCCTTTTCTTCTTCTGTAAACCAATTAGGTTTGTTGATCTTATTTTTGGAAAAGAAGTCAACGATTTTCTCGGTTATTTATTTATTTATTTATTTATTTATTTATTTATTGGTGCGAAATTAGGGCTCTTAACACATAGTAACCTATCAAACATAAATTCTTGAATTAAAGTGGCAACTCTGTGATAATAACTAAGCTATAAAAATTACATACAGTAATAAACAATACATAAAGTTAACAGCGTTTTACTATAGTCATTCAAACATTAATTGTTCTAGTTGGCCTACACATTCAAGAGGAAATCTTTACATGTACGTTTGAAAGTTGTTGGGGATGTACAGTTTCTAACGTCACGTGGACAAATATTCCAAATTCTAGTTCCCAACACGAGAAAAGGCAGATGGATGATGTAGAGGAATTGCAATTATAGATCCAGATCGCGTGTGACGATCATGAAAGGAAGAAAGAAAACGAAAAATACAAGAGAGATAGTAAGGTGCAATTTCATTGAGAAGTCGATAGATGAGGGTACATATATGCAGGTTTCTTTGTTGTTCTACTTTTAACCAGGAAAGTAGAGCATAAAAGGAAGACGCGTGTGAGGACAATTTTAAGGAGAAAATGAGCCTAATGCAGGAATTTCTGAAATGTCTTGTTTTGTTCTCTGGTAGCATCTACTAATACAAAATCGTAGTAGTTAAATTAGAGGGTATCAAAGTTTGGACAAGATTTATTTTCAAGTTACGGGGTAGAACGGACTGGTGAATTTTAAGTGTTGTATTAGTATCGTAGTCAGCACGTCGGGTCCCCTCGGCCGTTAGTCTTGGTCTCCGTGACCGGGGCGCTGTCTCACGGTCCGACAGCTACTCAATTGTCATTACGAGGCTGAGTGAAGCCCCCTTCTAGCACCCACGTCAGTTTCTAAAATCCCTGACGGAGCCGGAAATTGAACCCGGGACCTCAGGGTGTGAGGCAGGTGTGCTACCCCAACACCACGGGACCGGCGATTATAATTTAATAATCCAGAAGTAAAATCAAAATACTGGTTCTCAACAGTTTTCTCTCAAGTACCGGCTCAGCTCCGTGCCTCTTGGTAAACGAGTGTCCGATGACCCAACTTGCCGATCTCCTAATAATAACGTATGGCCTCGGGTGCCAGGTGCAAGCTTTGTTATTTGACACCCAGAGGGTAGCTTGCATGTCGAATTTCGTTGTTCCTTGACTATGAAAGTCAAGGAGGTTAGATGTTAGATATCTAAGTTCCTTGAGCACTATAGCGCTCTCTAGTAGAGAAATGAGGAACTTTGTGTTGGCGGAAACTCCCGAGATTAATTTTGCCATTATGAACTTGGCCTACTGAATTCAAATGGGTTCTTTGACATGCCAACATCGTATGACATGCGTATCGTATTTTTACCGCCTTTCAAAAATCACTTACCACAGCCAGGAGCGAACCTGCAATCTTGGGGTTAGTAGACCGACACGGTATCCACTCACCCACCGTGGCTTCCCCTCTGCAGTGCCTGATTAACCCCCTTTGACCTAAGCCCGAAGCGAGGTTGATGCTGACCAGGTTAAACTGGTGTTTAATGTCCAATACGGATTTGCCTTGAACCGACATCGACACATAACAATATTTTCGCGTTTCACATCCCCCAGACCCCAATGCCATTTTCAGTTCAAAAGTTTTTAGGCCTATATAATTTATATACTCGACGCCTATATCACTCTCTTGTGGACATGTTACCTACCGTTATTTTGCACCAATCACTTTCAAATTTATACACGAAATATATCCATTTAACATCTCATGTCAGTCTAGGTCGTTGATGGGTAAAATCGGACCAAGGAGATGGAAATTAGGGGCCATTTTAGAAAAAGGGAATATCGGTGTAATTTTCTAGTACAGTAGTGAAAAATCGATGCATTCAAAATTGGAAGGTGAAAAGTTAAAGGAAGTAGGAGACTTCTGCGACCTAGGAAGCAAATAACCAGTGATAGACGAAGCAAAGAAGATATAACAAGTAGTTCCGTGAAGAACTATACAGCCTATTTTCATGTATCCTACTTATGTTTGTTGGCAACTCTGGCACTGTACATACTCTAATGACAGTTGGTCCCCCTGCTGGACGGTTGTTGACCCATTAAGAGGAAGGGTCGTTTTCTTACCTGCGTCAAGCAGGACTCACTTGCAAGCAGGTAGCAGTGGCTACCGGACATGGTGTCATAGCACGCATGTAATATCTACTGTACTTGTTCAGTGTTTAATCATGTACATACAGTGTAAAATATATTTCTTTATACAGTCCACCACATCGTATTCTATGTATTCGACATAAGTTTTGGTCCTCCGGGCCGGATTATATGGCAAGGAAAACAGTGAAAATTGAACTCTGTGATACCAAGACAGCATGGCTTCGCACGAATGCCGTGGGTTGCTGGCGGCATGGCGACTACTGGACAACAGAATTCATCATCCTGGTAAGTCACCGATCATCCTTAATTATTCCTTGTGACTCATATGCATTCCTTTGTTTCTCCATTCAAAACTGTTCGTTTGTACTTGCAATGTATTGGTAATGCTAGTGATCACACATGATTTCGCCCGTAAAACTGTATGTTATTTGTACGCAGTTTTCCCGCAACTCTTTGAAACAAAACCAGGAGTTCATCTTTGTATTATGTAAATATGTTAGGTATTTGTCTTTTCGTTTTGTCATTCTTTTACGTATATGCATTTGGTCTATTGTGATTTTATATCATTCAGCAGTTTATTGGGAATTGCTAGTGAAAAATGGAACAAAAGATAAAATCACTGTGTAGCAAAAGGGGTAGGTTAAAGGCTAGCTTATCTCGCATACAAGGCTTCGTAGAGAAATTAGATTCTCAATCTAAGGACGTAGATCAGTTGGAAGATCGACGGGCTCACTTATCAAAAATCTGGGAAGAATATGAAACAGTTCAATCACAAATAGAGGATTTGAAAGAGGATGAATCATTTCAAGCAGAACAAGAATCTTATCGCTCCGACTTTGAGGAGCAATACTTCAAAACATCTGGTCTTATAAGATCCATAAACAGTGCAATTTCCAAGTCAGCAACTTCGCTAAGTGATTCTATTGGTGAATCAACTTCCAGTTCGCAAACACGTTCAGTTAAACTGCCTCAAATAAGTTTACCTACATTCGCAGGTGATTATTTAGAATGGCCCAATTTTGCCGATACCTTTAAGAATCTCATTCATGAAGATGCAAATTTGTCAAAAATACAGAAATTTCATTACCTAAAATCAGTGGTATCAGGCAGGGCGGCAGACGTGTTACAGTCTCTAGAAATATCTGCAGCGAATTACGACATAGCGTGGAACCTGTTAAATGAAAGGTTCAATAACCGGCGAGCAATTGTTTCCTCCCACATTAATTCGGTCCTTCAGATTAACAAAATAGAAGTAGAATCTTCCAAGGCATTAAGAGACTTGTATGACGGCTTCAGAAGGCACATACAGTCGCTATCAGCGCTTGGTCTGTCTTGTGAAGAACAATTAGATGCCATTTTGATACATTTAATAACAAACAGATTTGACGCTGAAACATTAAAAAAATGGGAGACCTCGTTACCAACCTTTGATCTTCCATCGTATCAGACACTGGACAAATTTCTACTCGAAACATGTAATGCATTGGAATCGATCGAAACTAAGAATTGTGATCGCACAAAACAGCTGAAGCAGGTAGGCGTTTCATCTAAACCGAATGCATCTGGTTTCAAACCGAGGCCATTCACGAACCCAGGAAAAAATTGTTTCCTTTCACAGAAAAATCAGAAATGCCCGCTTTGCACGGAGGAACATCCCATATTTAGATGCAGAACCTTCACTTCTATGGGTGTTTATGAGAGATGGCGGGAGATCAAGAAGCATAAGCTCTGTGTTAATTGCCTGTCTGGAAATCACTTCGCTAACGAGTGCACTCGTTCATGTTGTAAGCTGTGCAAGGATAAACACAACACCTTGCTTCACAGGGACCAAGGGTCACCGAACCACAATAATATTCAAACTTCAAACAAGAGTATTGTGTCCAATAATACTGCATTGTCTCCCCTTAATGAGCAACATAGTAGTAATGCTGTTTCATTGCACAATCACAACAATGATGTTTCCTCTCATGTATTGTTGTCGACAGCAGTAGTGAATGTCAACAATTCAGAGGGAAAAACCCGTCATGCTCGGGTTTTGTTAAACAGCGGCTCGCCACTCAACTTCATAACCAGGGAATTAGCTCATCAATTACGATTGTTAAAGACAATGACTAATATTCCGATACATGGGTTGCATAACACTACCATCAAGGTGGGGTCGGTGGTAAGAACAAAGATTTCTTCGCGGTTCGGTTCCTTTGAACGAATCATGACATTTCACGTAATACCTTCAATTACTGGTCAGTGCTTACCCACTAAAAATATCAACATCACAGATTGGAGTATTCCAGAGTTTATATTAGAAAACCTTGCGGATCCTCAATTTAATGTGTCATCATCCATAGACATTCTCATTGGAGCAGAATTCTTTTACGATCTTATCGGCGCAGAACAATTTCAGCTCGACAGTTTCTCAAACAAACTACCGTTGTTTCGCAACACGGCTCTTGGCTGGGTAGCAGCAGGTAGTGTTGGTTTGTCTGAAAGGCACGCAGATAACAGTTCTTCCTGCCTCTTTGTGTCAGGTAAGATATTCAATGAGCCGGGGAAAGCACTGCTTGGCCAAGGACATTCTGAGCAAGAGATTAGTGAGAGGCTATTTACTGACGGTCACAGAAGGAATCCACAGGGTAGGTTCATAGTCCCACTACTCCTTAAAGAGGACCCGAGTCAGCTAGGTAGCAATGTTAATGAGGCAATTAGACGGTTTCACAGCCTAGAGAAGCGTTTTGAAAGGCAGCCCCAAGTCAAGTCGGAGTACGTACAGTTTATGAGAGAGTACACTGACCTGGATCATATGGAGGAAATTCCCAGTAATGAGATAAACAAACCATTACAGTACTACCTTCCGCATCATTGTGTATTTAAGGGTAATTCATTGACAACGCGCACTCGCGTGGTATTTGATGGCAGCTCGAAGGGCGAGTCTGTATTATCCCTCAATGATTTGTTATTAGTAGGACCAATCGTTCAAGATGATTTATTTTCAATATTGGCTAGATTTCGCATGCATCGCTATGTATTGACCGCTGACATAGAAAAAATGTATCGGCAGGTCCTCATAGAACCTGCACATACTGACTTTCAGCGTATCGTGTGGAGGGAGTCCCCTAAGGACGAGCTTAAACATTATCGTCTCAAAACAGTCACATATGGCTCGTCATGTGCACCCTTCCTGGCCACAAGATGCCTCTCTCAATTGGCGAATGACACTAAGGAGGAATTTCCTGAAGCTTCGAATGTAATACGGCGGGATTTTTATGTTGACGATTTAATGACAGGTTGTGAATCAACTGACGGCTTAAGAACCACTCACAAGTGTGTTTCAGATATTTTATCCAGTGCGGGTTTTACCTTAAGAAAATGGTGTTCGAATGAGCCCAATGTACTATCGAGCATTTCTAACCACGAAACAGATCCCAAGTACATTATTAAGGTAGATGAAGTTGAAGACTTGAAGTTGCTGGGGCTATCTTGGAAACCCATCACAGACACTTTTCAGTTTGAGTTGAGAAGTGATTTCAGTTCGACACAGATAAACAAAAGAATAATTCTATCAGACCTGGCTAAAATATTTGACCCCTTAGGGCTTTTGGCCCCAGTATTGATTAAGGGTAAGATTTTCGTCCAGCAACTGTGGCAAATGAACTTAAATTGGGACGACGTTCTCACAATAGAACTTCAAATTAAATGGATTCGTTATATGCAGGATATTGCTAAATTGAAGGAGTTCAAAGTGCCTCGTCATGTTAGGGCAGTAGAATTTGTGGAGTATAAAATTCATGGATTTTGTGACGCGTCTCAGATTGCTTACGGCGCTTGTGTTTATGTAAGATCTCAGACAGGAGATGGTAAAATAACAGTTCACTTATTGTGTTCCAAGTCTCGCGTTGCGTCATTAGGCTCAGTAACTTTACCAAGATTAGAACTATGCAGTGCTGTATTACTTGCTCAATTGGTCGAAAGAGTCATGAGATCCATAAACGTAACTAAAGACAAGTGTTTTTGTTGGACTGACTCCACAATAGCATTAGCATGGATTTCGGGCCATCCACACCAGTGGAAAACATACGTCGCTAATCGAGTGTCGCAGATTAAACAGTTGACAAATATTGATTGTTGGCAGCACGTCTCTACTCATCATAACCCAGCAGATATGATCTCGAGAGGAGTTACCGCGGAGAAGCTGTTAAATTCATCATTTTGGTTATCGGGACCATCTTGGCTTTCAGATAATAAAGACGAATGGCCTTCACAGCAGAGGCATAGCTCTCAAGAATTACCTGAAGTTAGGAAAACTAAAATCGTTCTAGTGTCATCTACAGAATCCCTTGGATCGAATCTGATTAACAGATACTCTTCCTGGAGCAAGCTGATTAGAATAACAGCTCTCGTGCTCAGATTTATCAAAAATCTTAAAACTAAAACAGACAGACAAACAGGTGCTCTTAATCCGGTAGAACTAGAGCAGGCTAAGTATTTATGGTGTAAAATTGCGCAAGGTTCTGAATTTTCACAAGACATAAAGGCTCTCAAACAAAATTTGCCACTACCCAAGGGAAGCAAATTACATGGATTAGCACCGTATTTGGATGAGCAGGGTCTGTTACGGGTAGGAGGCCGTCTGCAAAATACTAAACTATCGGTCAACAGAAGACATCCTATTTTATTACCTGGCAATCATCGCATTACAATAATGTTATTTGATCATTTTCATTTTGTTTTTCTTCATGCTGGAGCTCAGACTTTATTGACAATGATGCGACAGCAATACTGGCCTCTATGTGGGAGGAACGGTGCTCGAAAGGCAGTGTATCGATGTAAGACGTGTTTTCAATTCTCGTCTCGGCCGTATCAACCGATAATGGGATCGCTACCTGAAAGGAGAGTAGTTCCCAGTCGACCATTTGCATCTTCAGGAATAGATTTCTGTGGCCCAGTATATTTACGGCCTTCCTCCAGGAAGGGCGCTCGGATTAAGGCATATATAGCTATGTTTGCTTGTTTTGCCACAAAGGCTGTACATATTGAACTTGTAAGCGATCTGTCTACAGCTGCTTTTTTAGCATCACTGAAAAGATTCATGGCTAGACGAGGAACTTGCACCCACATATTCACTGACAACGCAACTAATTTCGTAGGTGCATCACGTGAGCTAAAGAAATTCTTTAATGATATGAATACCAAGCAGTCACTCATAAGCTTTGCTACTGGGAAGGGGATTCAGTGGCATTTTAGTCCTCCTGGTTCACCTCACTTGGGAGGGTTGTGGGAGGCTGCAGTTAAATCAGCTAAGTATCACCTTAAGAGAATAGTAGGAAATGCTGCATTGTCGTTTGAAGAAATGACTACAGTGCTTGTACAGATAGAGGCAGTTTTGAATTCGCGCCCCCTCTGCCCACTATCCTCTGATCCCAATGATCCGGAAGTATTAACCCCATCCCACTTCCTGATCGGTGGCTCATTTCATCTTCCTGTGGAAGAAGATGTGTCTCAGACTCCCTTGAATAGACTGAAGCGCTGGCAACTGCTTCAGGCTATGTTCCAGCAATTTTGGCGTCGATGGTCCAAGGAATATCTCGGACAACTCCAACAGCGTTCTAAATGGCGGTCGCCCGGACAATCCCCACAAATCGACACTCTGGTTGTTCTGAAGGAAGAGGGCGTGCCTCCACTTCATTGGAAACTGGGCCGTGTCGCAGCAGTGCATCCAGGAACCGACGGAGTTACGAGGGTTGTTACCATCAAAACACCCAGCGGAGCTCTTTTGAAAAGAGCAGTGTCAAGACTTTGCCCATTGTTGAGTGAAGAGAAGTGAATTGTTTAAATGTTTGTGTACATAGTGTTTATTTCAACTCTTATTCCAGTTAATAGAACAAAGTGACAGTATTTAATTGTTGTTTGAAATATTTGCTATTTCAAGGGGGGGAGTATGTTGGCAACTCTGGCACTGTACATACTCTAATGACAGTTGGTCCCCCTGCTGGACGGTTGTTGACCCATTAAGAGGAAGGGTCGTTTTCTTACCTGCGTCAAGCAGGACTCACTTGCAAGCAGGTAGCAGTGGCTACCGGACATGGTGTCATAGCACGCATGTAATATCTACTGTACTTGTTCAGTGTTTAATCATGTACATACAGTGTAAAATATATTTCTTTATACAGTCCACCACATCGTATTCTATGTATTCGACATGTTAATTGCCTCTATCTACATACAAAATTTCAGTTTGATTGCTGTAATAGATTCGTAGATATTGAGAACCGACTAAATATTTCGGATGGTCGCCATGTTGGATTTTATACGTGCAGGTCCTAGAGTTATGTACTGTTACATGAAGATTATTGTGTACGTGTAGCATTCAAACTTCAATCGCATGATTAGGACACAAGAAGTAACAAGGAGATTTTAAAATTTCTCACAGCTGACATATTGTGGTTATGGAAAAAATTGAGATAAATTAGATGCCAGTGGATTAACATTCGTATAAGGATTTACTCTACCAACTTTCACTGCACTCGGATGGTTAAATTGCGAGAAACGTCCATGTGAATATTTATACTTCGGGTCACCGCCATGTTGGATTTGTGATCACCAGGTTATTTAAAGTCCTATAGGTGAACTTAAGTTCATAGCCCCTATGAACATAAAAACATTCAGTTTGATTGCTATAATAGATTCGTAGATATTCAGAGCCGTCTAAATATTTCGGATGGTCGCCATGTTGGATTGTTAAATGTATAGGCCATAGAGTCATGTACCATTAAAGGAAAATGATTGCGTAGGTTCATTACTCAAACTTTCACTTCGATCGCATGATTACGACACAAGAAATAAAAACTTAATTTTAAAATTCGCAAAACCGCCATCTTGAGTTTATGTAAACAATTGAACTAGATTAGAAACCAGTGCATTACAATGTGTATAAACATTTCCTGTGCCAGATTTCATTGCGTTTGGAACATTAAATCGCGAGAAAGGTCTATTTAAAATTTTCAAATTCGCTTGGCCGCCATGTACGTTTTGTAGTTAACCGGTTTTTGAAGGTCTCATAGATGAACTTCCAGTAGTGCCCTTTATCACCGTACAAAATCTCAGGGTGATACCACGAAGAGTTTCCGAGATATAGAATGCCGGTGAAATATTTGGCACATCCGCCATCTTGTGGTTATGTAAACAATTGAACCAAGTTAGATGTCGGTGCATTACAATGTTTATAAACATATACTGTACCAAGTTTTATTGCATTTGTTTGTCAAATCGCGAGAAACGTCTATTTAAAAGTCGCAAATTCGCGTGGCCACCATGTTGGTTTTGTAGTTACCAGTTGTTCAAAAGTCACATAGGTGAACTTCTAGTAGTTCCCTTTATCACCGTAAAAAAATCCAGGGTGATATCGGTAATAGTTTCGGAGATATTGAATGCTGGTGAAATATTTCGCACAGCCGCCATGTTGGATTGGTGAGACGTAACAAAATTTGAAGGGCACGGTCGGGGTCGTCCAGAATAGTGCTATGAACTTACCGAGATTTATTGAAATCGCTCCAGCCGTTTAGAATTTATTAGGGGACACACACACACACACACACACACACCTCACACTCACACACACGCACACACACACGGACAAAAGGTGATCTCATAAGCCTATTTTTTCAAAATTGAAAATAGGATAATAAAAATATTATCTACAGGAGGTTCATCTTAATACAGACAGAGGTTGAGGTTATGTGCCGTAAACGTAGCAAGCAGGGACCACCTTGGATCACATTATCGTAGATGTCCAACTTGGGTACACTTGGACAAAACTGAGCGTCACAAAAATGTTGCTAAGATCGTACGCATGGAGTTGACTAAAACTAGAGGACTAGATGACTTCTCGCTTCCGTATTATAAGTACCAACCAAAAGATGTTTAGGACAATGGAACCCATATACTCGTATTATACTGGGACAAAGAAATCCACACTGATAAAACCACCAAAGCCAACCGACCTGATATTCTCCTCCTTGATAATCGATAGTATATCCGTACCACTCAACAACCACAACCTATGCCCAAAATGTCAATTAATACACCGAATTGGCCACTAAAGTAAATCAAATGTGGAATCAAAGTAAATCAAAGCAGGTGTATATCCGGCCTCTCATTCTGCATGCAACTGGAATTGAACCTTCAAGAATAACGGACTACAGGCTCTCGGAATATCTAACAATATGGGACAGATCAAAAGATTGGTGTTCTGGTAGTGAACATAACCATGATGGTTGAATGAACATTAATTTCAAATAGTCCTGTACATTAGTCCGTACTTTAACTTGTGTGAGTATTGTGGTTTGATGTGTATAATAGTAGACTATATATCGCTTAATTCATACAGAAGGCAGATTATTCAATGAATTTATGTATATTAACAAGAAGAAAAAGAGCACTACTCGATCCGATGGATGTAGATTGTTACAGGTCATAGAGCGTATAATAAAAGAAGTCAAAGATAAAAAGCTAGTTCACAATGAAGACGTACCATCTACCGGTGAACAATAAAACTAGATATTAAAGAGTGACTGATGGGAGCTGAAGAGTACCTTTGGAAAATTACGAATTTATGAATCTGTATAATGATATTTACAGGGGATGTCTCATACATAATGTCATTTTCTTTAAGAAAATTAAATATATATATATATATTTGGAAAGTTTTCTGACAAGAAATTAAACTAGTTTTTCAAGTAGGGGCCATCAGATTCTATGGCCATGAGCCGTCTTTCAGCGAGGTTTCAATCCCGCGAAGAATTCGGCAAAATTCACTTCCACAGCCTTAATGTTTTCAAAATTTCTTCCAAGCTAGAAATGGGCCGTAGGTTAAACAAGTAATTCCGTGAAGAACTATACAGCCTATTTTCATATATCCTACTTATGTTAACTGCCACTATCAACATACAAAATTTCAGTTTGATTGCTGTAATAGATTCGCAGATATTGAGAACCAACTAAATATTTCGGATGGTCGCCATGTTGGATTTTATATATGTAGGTCCTAGAGTTATGTCCTGTTACATGAAGATTATTGTGTACGTGTAGCATTCAAACTTCAATCGCATGATTAGGACACAAGAAGTAACAAGGATATTATAAAATTTAGCACAGCTGCCATCTTGTGGTTATGGAAACAATTTAAATAAATTAGATGCCAGTGGATTAACATTCGTATAAGGATTTACTCTACCAACTTTCTCTGCACTCGGATGGTGAAATTGCGAGAAACGTCTATGTGAATATATATACTTCGCGTCGCCGCCATGTTGGATTTGAGATCACCAGGTTATTTAAAGTCCTATAGATGAACTTAAGTTCATAGCCCCTATGAACATCAAAAAATTCAGTTTGATTGCTATAATAGATTCGTAGATATTCAGAGCCGTCTAAATATTTCGGATGGTCGCAATGTTGGATTGCTAAATGTTTAGGCCATAGAGTCATATACCATTAAAGGAAAATTATTCCGTAGGTTCATTATTCAAACTGTCACTTCGATCGCATGATTACGACACAAGAAATAAAAACTTAATTTTAAAATTCGCACAGCCGCCATCTTGAGGTTATGTAAACAATTGAACTAAATTAGATACCAGTGCATTACAATTTGTATAAACATTTACTGTACCAGATTTCATATCGTTTGGAACATTAAATCGCGAGATAGGTCTATTAAAAAATTTCTAATTCGCTTGTTCGCCATGTTCGTTTTGTAGTTAACCGGTTTTGAAAGTCTTATAGATGAACTTCCAGTAGTGCCTTTTATCTCCGTACAAAATTTCAGGGTGATACCGCTAATAGTTTCAGAGATATAGAATGCCGGTGAAATATCTTGTACAGCCGCCATCTTGTGGTTATGTAAACAATTGAACGAAGTTAGATGTCGGCGCATTACAATGTGTATGAACATATACTGTACCAAGTTTTATTGCGTTTGGTTGGTTAAATCGCGAGAAACGTCTATTTAAAAGTTGCGAATTCGCGTGGCCGCCATGTTGGTTTTGTTGCTACCAGTTTTTCAAAAGTCACATAGGTGAACTTCTAGTAGTTCCCTTTATCACCTTAATAAATTCCAGGGTGATATCGGGAATAGTTTCGGATATATTGAATGCTGGTGAAATATTTCGCACAGCCGCGATGTTGGATTGGTGAGACGTAACAAAATTTTAAGGGCACGGTCGGGGTCGTCCGTTATAGTGCTATGAACTTACCGAGTTTCATTGAAATCGCTGCTTCCGTTTGGATGTTATTAGGGACACACACACACACACTCCTCACACACACACACACACACACACACACGCACACACACACACGGACAAATGGTGATCTCATAAGCCTATTTTTTCAAAATTGAAAATAGGCTAAAAATGTGCCGAAGCGGGGCGGATGCGGGGCGGATGCGTGGCGGATGCGGGGCCTATGCGGGGTGGATGCGGGGCGGATCCGGATAACAATCGTGCGAATGCGGGGCGGATGCGGGGCGGATGCGGGGCGGATCCGGATAACAATCGTGCGAATGCGGGGCGGATGCGGGGTGGATGCGGGGCGGATCCGGATAACAATCGTGCGAATGCGGGGCGGATGCGGGGCGGATGCGGGGCGGATCCGGATAACAATCGTGCGAATGCGGGGCGGGTGCGAATGAAAGTCGTGTGGATGCGGGGCGGATGCGGATAACGTTTTGTTTATGCGCAGGGCTCTAGTTGGAGGTATGAGGCAGTCCACTGAGCCCTCCAGGGAGTACAGGCGAAGCCGAGGATGATTGTTGGGTGTATTACAATGTCAATACACAATTGCTTTTGACATGGGACAAAAAGAACCTTCTTCTAGAGTGGAACTTCTAATGATATCGTCAATGAGGAGACTTTAGTTCATCTTTGGTGACAAGAAGTGGTGAAAGTGTTGACTAATGACTTGGCACTTTGGTGATCAACCAGGACAATCTAATTAGTCGCTGTAATTGGCGGACTGCCCGCATGAGTGCTGTCAATTGTTGTCTCACCTACACACTCCGCCTCATTTGTCATAGTAAGCTTCATCACCTCTTAAGTTGACTGAACATTTCACAGCTCACGATCCGTGATGATCGGCAGGTGCTCCAGTTAATACATGCAGCATAGAGCATAGAGTGGGCCTTCTAATTGGTGGCCAAGGGGCCCCTCAATATCAACGGAAAAAAATATTATACAATTCAGCAACATCATAAATTAAAGCAGACTATGAACGTTCGGAATCCTCAACATTCACACAGATGTCATTTATATTTTTTTTACTATATATAATTAATTAGAAATTTATTTATTTATTTATTTAGGCTATTTATTTATTTATTTATTTATTTACTTACGTTTACTTTTATCGTTGTGGCCACTAGGGACCGCGAGACCTCAACAGTTTTTTTCTTGTTAGCCCACCACGCCTTCATCCTTTCGGAATGGGATTTCTTCCATTCATCCGAGGGAGTTTATTTATTTATTTATTTATTTATTTATTTATTTATTTATTTATTTATTTATTTATTTACTTCGGTTAACTTTGGATACCTTAAGTTATTCTTGTGAATTGATCAAGAGGGCAAACCTTGCAAATTCTCGGTAAAGGAGGCTGTCAAATATATTTTTTCTCATTGATTGATTCATTGCCTTTATGTATGTGTGTATTTATTTATTTATTTACAGCATTTTTTTGTTTAATTTGTTGGTTGAGGCCCCTTGGACCACGTGGTTCCTAACTCTGGCGAACTTCCTTCTTAGCCCAGTATTCCTTCATCTTTGCACTATGGGTTGCTTTCTTTTATTGAGTCCACTTTGCTCCCACTCCAGGACGCAATGTTTTAGTTGTGAATGACTGGAGAGTGTCGGAAGTTGTGGTCAGCATTCTAATTTTATTCCTGTTGAATATACCCTTCGGATCAATTTCTCGTCCATTTGGCATATGCCCTCTACCCTCTAGAAATAATGCTGAAGATTCTTGAGGTCAGTCTCTTGTTGTCCATTCTGACTATGTGACCGTAGAAAATATGTCTCCTCTTTCTCATGTTGGTAAAGCTCATTGTTAAGCCTGATTCTGTATTCACCCTCTTTAATGGGACCCATGATTTTTCTCAAGATCTTTCGTTCATTCAGGCCCAAATTCCAGAGTTGTCCCTTTATTTTGATCCTATGTCAGCACCCTGATGCATACAGTACCGAAGGTCCTTTTTGGTTTCATAGTGTCTAAAAATGTTCTAGCATTGTAATTTATTTATTTATTTATTTATTTATATATTTATTTATTTGTTTTTTTATTTATTTATTTATGGAACCTTTTATAGGACATAATAGTATTGAATATATTTATTTTAATTTAATTTTAGTTATCTTATCCTAATATAAATTATTATTAATGCTAATTTTTCTTTTCTTTAACATTTTAAGGTTCTTAAAATTAAGATTATAAAAGAATAGAATTGTAAAAATTTACGCTTGTTTATTTTTAATTCAAATTTTATTTTCATTTTTTAGACTTCTTAATTTTAATTGTTGCATCCTAACTTTAATTTTTATTTCTATTTTCTTTAACATTTTAATGTTCTTAAAATTAAGATTATGAAAGTATTATAATTTTAATTATTAAAAGTTTATTTACTTTTTATTATAGTTTTATTAGGCCTACCATTTTTAGCCTACTTTCGATTTTTGCAAAAAATGAAAGTAGACTTATGAGATCAACACAGGGCGAAAAAAGTGTGTCTGTCTGTGTGTGAGTCTGTGTGTGTGTGTGTGTATGTGTGTGTGTGAGTCTGTGTGTGTGTGTGTGTGAGTGTGTGTACTCTGAATGTCTGTCCCCCCCTATCAATTCGAACACGGTGAATGCGAATTGAACGAAATTTGGTACAAAGGTAGCACTAGCAAAGGACACCTCAGTGTCATGTTTTATATCGCCGCCATCTTGACGGAAACGTAATGGCGGCCACACAAATGTTCAAAGCTTAAATCAAATTACGACTAACCTGATCATCCGATCTCTACCAAATTTTGCAACAACATACCTTTATGGGAGGAGCATCCTTTGACCAAACCAATAGGTCATCAGCGTAATAGTTTGCGGATGGCGGCCATCTTTGTGTGAAAATCGATTCCCCCTATTAATTCGAACACGGTGCAACCGAATGGAACGAAATTTGGTACAGAGGTAGAACTAACAAAAGGCACCCCATTGTCATGTGTTATATCACCGCCATCTTGACGGAAACGTAATGGCGGCCACACAAATGTTCAAAGCTTAAATCAAATTACGACTAACCTAATCATCCGATCTCTACCAAATTTTGCAACAACATACCTTTATGGGGGGAGCATCCTTTGAACAAATTAATAGGTCATCAGCGTAATAGTTTGCGGATGGCGGCCATCTTTGTGTGAAAATCGATTCCCCCTATTAATTCGAACACGGTGCAACCGAATGGAACGAAATTTGGTACAGAGGTAGTACTAACAAAAGGCACCTCAGTGTCATGTATTATATCGCCGCCATCTTGACGGAAACGTAATGGCGGCCACACAAATGTTCAAAGCTTAAATCACATTACGATTAACCTAATCATCCGATCTCTACCAAATTTTGCAACAACATACCCTTATAGAGGAAGCATCCTTTGACCAAATGAATAGGTCATTAGCCTAATAGTTTGCGGATGGCGGCCATCTTTGTGTGAAAATCCATTCCCCCTATTAATTCAAACACGGTCGAACCGAATGGAACGAAATTTGGTACAGAGGTAGTACTAACAAAAGGCACCTCAGTGTCATGTTTTATATCGCCGCCATCTTGACGGAAACGTAATGGCGGCCACACAAATGTTCAAAGCTAAAATCAAATTACGATTAACCTAATCATCCGATCTCTACCAAATTTTGCAACAACATACCCTTATAGAGGAAGCATCCTTTGACCAAATGAATAGGTCATTAGCCTAATAGTTTGCGGATGGCGGCCATCTTTGTGTGAAAATCCATTCCCCCTATTAATTCAAACATGGTCGAACCGAATGGAACGAAATTTGGTACAGAGGTAGCACTAGCATAAGGCACCTTAGTGTCATGTTTTATATCGCCGCCATCTTGACGGAAACGTAATGGCGGCCACACAAATGTTCAAAGCTTAAATCAAATTACGACTAACCTAATCATCCGATCTCTACCAAATTTTGCAACAACATACCTTTATGGGGGGAGCATCCTTTGACCAAACTAATTGGTCATCAGCGTAATAGTTTGCGGATGGCGGCCATCTTTGTGTGAAAATCAATTCCCCCTATTAATTCGAACACGGTGCAACCGAATGGAACGATATTTGGTACAGAGGTAGTACTAACAAAAGGGATCTCAGTGTCATGATTTATATCGCCGCCATCTTGACGGAAACGTAATGGCAGCCACACAAATGTTCAAAGCTTAAATCAAATTAGGATTAACCTAATCATCCGATCTCTACCAAATTTTGCAACAACATACCCTTATAGAGGAAGCATACTTTGACCAAATGAATAGGTCATTAGCCTAATAGTTTGCGGATGGCGGCCATCTTTGTGTGAAAACCAATTCCCCCTATTAATTCAAACACGGTGAAACCGAATGGAACGAAATTTGGTACAGAGGTAGCACCTGCAAAGGGCATCCCAGTGTCATGTTTTATATCGCCGCCATATTGACAGAAACGTAATGGCGGCCACACAAATGTTCAAAGCTTAAGTTAAATTACGACTAACATAACCATCCGATCTCTACCAAACTTTGCAACAACATACCTATAAGGAGGGAGCATCCTTTGACCAATCTAATAGGTTATTAGCCTAATAGTTTGCGGATGGCGGCCATCTTTATGTCAAAATTGATTCCCCCTATTAATTCGAACACGGTGGAACCGAATGGAACGAAATTTGGTACAGAGGTAGCACTAGCAAAGGGCACCTCAGTGTCATGTTTTATATCGCCGCCATCTTGACTGAAACGTAATGGCGGCCACACGATTGTTCAAAGCTTAAATCAAATTACGATTAACCTAATCATCCGATCTCTTCCAAATTTTGCAACTACATACCTTTATGGAGGGAGCATCCTTTGACCAATCTAATCGGTCATTCGCCTAATAGTTGCGGATGGCGGCCATCTTTGTGTCAGAATCGATTCCCCCTATTAATTCAAACACGGCGAAACCGAATGGAACGAAATTTGGTACAGAGATAGCACTAGCAAAGGGCATCTCAGTGTCATGATTAATATCGCCACCATACTGACAGAAACGTAATGGCGGCCCCACAAATGTTTAAAGCTTAAATCAAATTACGACTAACATAACCATCCGATCTCTACCAAACTTTGCAACAACATACCTTTATGGAGGGAGCATCCTTTGACCAATCTAATACCGTAGGTCATTAGCCTAATAGTTTGCGGATGGCGGCCGTCTTTATGTCAAAATTGATTCCCCCTATTAATTCAAACACGGTGGAACCGAATGAACGAAATTTGGTACAGAGGTAGCACTAGCAAAGGGCACCTCAGTGTCATGTTTTATAATACCGCTATCTTGACGGAAACGTAATCGCGGCCACCCAAATGTTAAAAGCTAAAATGTAATTACGACCAACCTAATAATCTAGTCTCTACCAAATGTTGCAAAACCATATCTTTATGTGGGAAACATATTCTGACCAAACTGCAAGAACATCAGCCCAATAGTTTGCAGATGGTGGCCAAGTATGTGTGCAAATCGATTCCCCCTATCAATTCAAACACGGTGAAACCGAATTGAACGAAATTTGGTACAGAGGTAGCACTAGCAAAGGGCACCTCATATTCATGTTTGATATCCCTATAGCACGTTGTATTTCAACAAGCTACTACAACCAACATTCAATCATACTCCTTGAAAAGGACAAAGAGTTATAACAATACCCATGCATTTAGGAGAAAGTAGGCTATATGTTCTTTACTGAACATCTTGTTTAACTTTTTAATATTAACTGTTTTTATTTGGCTTTCAGAAATATTAACACTTCCAAAACTAAATTTGCTGGTATACGGCTGAAAGATTCAACAATCAGCATCACTGACAATATAAATTGTCCTGGAGTGGGAGCAAAGTTGACTCAATAAAAGAAAGCAACCCATAGTGCAAAGATGAAGGAATACTGGGCTAAGAAGGAAGTTCGCCAGAGTTAGGAACCACGTGGTCCAAGGGGCCTCAACCAACAAATTAATTCATTATATAGACAACTAACCCATAAAAGGTTAAGCTCTAAGCTCTAAAATCGCCACTAACATGGACATTGTGTTAGTGCCAACGTTGGAGCTTATGACTTTCATTTACACGAATTACAGGAATTTTATGGAATTACAGAACTTTTGGCCAACACTGTTCGCTTAGGTCATAGACTGAGTGCAGACGTGGAAATTCATATCAGGAGATTAATACGACCCTCCCCTCCCGAATAAAAGAAAATCGTCAAATGTGTTTTAGGATACATTATTTCCTACAATATATTTGAGTCAACAAACGTCGACTCAGGCCGGTTAGCGCCCACTTGATCGCAATTTAGGAGGTAATATATTGGTCATACATATAAATGTATTTTATAATATATTTTCAGACACGAAATATGATTCATGTTCGGGTTTCCATTAAATCAATTTAATGTTCGTCTTCTTGTGCAGTTATTTGTTGTTATTATCGCATAAACTAATAAAATGATAGCTAACGATGTGAGTGAACTGGGGGCGCGCCCGCACATACTCCGAGCTCATTAGTAGCTAATGAAGGAAAATTTATACCCAGTCACACTGAAAGGCAACATGAAATTATTTCATTAAACCTCATCCTTAACCTTAACCCTAACCATTAATAAATTTTGTCAAAACTCACTCCTATTATTGCTGTAAATCGCATTGATGGTAAGTTATGGCTTTTTATCGGCTCGTTCACAAGACGCAGAGAGGTGGAGGTGGGTCTCATATACTGTACGGAGTATATGACGGCAACTGAACGTTATTATCCATTCCTTTATTAACTTGCCACGGTGGGTGAGTGGTTAACGTGTCGGTCTACTAACCCCAAGCTTGCAGGTTCGCTCCTGGCCGTGGGAAGTGATTTTTGAAAGGCGGCAAAAATTTACGACACGCATGTCATACGATGTTGGCTTCAAGGAACAACGAAATTCGACATGCAAGCTACCCTCTGGGTGTCAAATAACAAAGCTTGCCATGGTGGGTGAGTGGATAGCGCTTAGACCATAAATTCAATAGATGGCTGATGACGTCACATTGTTGAAACCAACATCTCGATCAGCTGACTGAAGGGAACTGCGGATAGTGATAATAGAATTATCCTTTTGTATTCCTTGACGTCGCTTAGCATTCGCCATTAGCCAATTGTAGTCGGTCTTGAGCCATTACCCTTCAGTCAGCTGATCGAGATGTTGGTTTCACGTCACAGTACAGGCGCAATGTGGCAATGCGCCCTCTATTGTATTTATGCTCTAAGGGATAGCGTGTCGGTCTACTTACCCCAAGCTTGCAGGTTCACTCCTGGCCGTGGGAAGTGATTTTTGAAATGCGGCAAAAATTTACGACACGCATGTCATACGATGTTGGCATGTCAAAGAACCCATTTTAATTCAGTAGGCCGTGTTCATGGTGGCAAAATTAATCTCGGGAGTTTACGCCAACACAAAGTTCCTCATCTCTCTATTAGAAAGCGCTATAGTGTTCAAGGAGCATAGATATCTAACCTCCTTGACTTTCTTAGTGCTTCAAGGAACAACGAAATTCGACATGCAAGCTACGCTCTGGGTGTCAAATAACAAAGCTTGCACCCGGCAGCCGAGGCCATACGATATTATTATTCTTCCTTTATTTCACTCAAAGTTGTCTCACGCTTTACAGGCGAAATATCTAGGTCATCTCCCCTTTTAGGTAGATTTCATTAGAAAGCTAACTATTGCAACGGGTACCATGTTTCGACTTCCGGAAAATTTCGACATATTTTCGCGTTTCACATCCCCCAGACCCCAAAACCACCGTCAGTTCAAAAGTTTATATATAATTTATGTATGTGTATCAGTTTCTTGTGGACACGATAACTGCCGTAATTTTGCACCAATCACTTTGATTTTTTTTTACAGATTATGTATACCTATAAAATCTCGGTAGAGTTAGTTACTGGGCTATATCGGTCGAAGGGGGTGAAAATGGGGGGCTTTTTTTCGAAAAAGTGAAATATTGCTATAACTCTCTTAATATGTAAAATATCGAATCTGTTCAAAATTCTTACTATGTGTCGGATAGAGCTAAAAAAATTATGTTTGACGAGTTTTTTATAGCACCAACCATTGACCAAAGGGGTGGGAAAAAGTGGGTTTTTCGGGAAACATTAAACATATCTCTCTTAACAGGCACAATATCAAAACCGTACAAAATGGACAATATTCCCCTAATAATTACCTAATACTTTTGTCTGAAAGAATTTTTGATATGACCCATCATTACGCCAAGGGATGAGAAAAATGATTTCGGAATTATAAGAAAATGCTAAGAGCTATCAGAGGTTGCCATGGCAACACTACTAAATTGATGAGGGATGAGCCATCAGACGTTGCCATGATAACGCACTTGCACGAGATCAGATTCAATTTTCCATCTGACTAAGTGTGAAGCGGCTTCGGTGACGTAACTGGTAGCATGCTGAACTTCCATGCCCAAGGTCGCGGGTTCAAAGCCGAAGTCGTCGGATTTTCTAAGAGCGCTGAAAATTCCTCAGTATGCTTTCCTTTGGACGGGAAGTTCCAACGTTCGTTGCGAGTTGCTGGTTGCGGTGGCATCTAGTAGCCAAGTTCACAGCTAGGTGTCGTTGACGGTAGTATCTGGTAGCAACATTAGGAACTACTGCTTGAGATTGACCGTCTGCAGTCCTTACCTGAATTACAGACTAATACAGCCATCACAATTCACACCGTTTATCAGACAGATTCTACACTCATCCAAAGTACACGGGGTTACATGACAGCGTTGTCGCAACCCCTAAACTGAGGAACCAACCAAAATCTCTGCGGGAGATATAATTTTGCGTGAAGAAGCAACGGACCGTTACATAGTTACACATCAGTGTCGAAACCTTGCATAAGGACAGTGTGGACACAAGTATTTAAAAAAATGGACCCCAAATGACAAGAAGGTTACCGTCCCCATATGACAATAAAATGTTTAAAATATGCATAAAATGACGAAAAGTTAATTAAGTTCCAATCATACTTTCTCGCAATAAATGAGGTCTGATCCTTCTACAAAAACCTGCATATTCTGCCTATTTTCGCCTATCCCCAAGTTTATCCGGAGAAATCTACCTCCGCCTTCCGGCGTGCCGTGAGGACTTTTTTAATATAGGTGATAGTGAAAAGTTATTCGAAATGAAGCATTGCTACGCTATTACCAACTACTGACTTAACCTACAGCATATCCAGGATCCAGACAATTTTGGGCTTCACATTTCATAAATATTTATTTATTTACTTATTTGTTTGTTGTTGTTATTGTTGTTTGAGTCTTCAGTCTTTTGACTGGTTTGATGCAGCCCTCCATGCTTCCCTGTCCCGAGCTAATCGTTTCATCTCTACATAGCTACCACACCCTACATCCGAGGCAATCTGTTTAACATACTCTAACCTTGGTCGACCACTACATATCTTGTCCTCGACCCTTCCTTACATAACTAAGCTTGCTATTCCTGGCTGTCTTAGTACTGTACGTGTCCTACCAACCCATCTCTTCTCATCATTAGCAGTCACCAGAAACATCTCTCCTCTACCACTCGTCTTAGTACCGCTTCGTTTGGAACCCTATCTACCCATCTGATCTTCATAATTCTTCTTGTAACACCACATTTCAAACGCTTCAATTCTCCTCTTTTCTGCTGCACCAATAGTCCAAGATTCACTTCTATAGAGTGCTACACTCCAGACAAAGGCTTTCAAAAATGACTTCCAAATACCTAAATCTATATTCGATGTCAACAGATTCCTTTTTTGTAGAAATGCTTTCCTTGCCTGAGCCAGCCTACTTTTTAAATCCTCTTTGCTTCGTCCATCACTGGTTATTTTGCTTCCTAAGTAACAGAAGTATCCTACTTCCTTCAGCTTTTCACCTGGCAACTTGATGTCCATAGAGGTTTCTGATTTTTTTCGGCTGCATTCCAATATTAGCCTACTTTCGATTTCTGCAAAAAATGAAAGTAGACTTATGAGATCAACACAGGGCGAAAAAAGTGTGTCTGTCTGTGTGTGTGTATGTGTGTGTGTGAGTCTGTGTGTGTGTGTATGTGTGTGTGTGAGTCTGTGTGTGTGTGTGTGTGTGTGTCTGTGTGTATGTGAGTGTGTGTACTCTGAATGTCTGTCCCCCCCCCCCTATCAATTCGAACACGGTGAATGCGAATTGAACGAAATTTGGTACAAAGGTAGCACTAGCAAAGGACACCTCAGTGTCATGTTTTATAACGCCGCCATCTTGACGGAAACGTAATGGCGGCCACACAAATGTTCAAAGCTTAAATCAAATTACAACTAACCTAATCATCCGATCTCTACCAAATTTTGCAACAACATACCTTTATGGGGGGAGCATCCTTTGATTAAACCAATAGGTCATCAGCGTAATAGTTTGCGGATGGCGTTCATCTTTGTGTGAAAATCGATTCCCCCTATTAATTCGAACACGGTGCAACCGAATGGAACGAAATGTGCTACAAAGGTAGTACTAACAAAAGGCACCTCAGTGTCATGATTTATATTGCCGCCATCTTGATGATAACGTAATGGCGGCCACGCACATTTTCAAAGCTTAAATCAAATTACGATTAACCTAATCATCCGATCTCTACCAAATTTTGCAACAACATACCTTTATGAAGGGAGCATCCTTTGACCAAATGAATAGATCATTAGCCTAATAGTTTGCGGATGGCGGCCATCTTTGTGTGAAAATCAATTCCCCCTATTAATTCAAACACGGTGAAACCGAATGGAACGAAATTTGGTACAGAGGTAGCACTAGCAAAGGGCATCTCAGTGTCCTGTTTTATATTACCACCATATTGACAGAAACGTAATGGCGGCCACACAAATGTTCAAAGCTTAAGTTAAATTACGACTAACATAACCATCCCATCTCTACCAAACTTTGCAACAACATACCTTTATGGAGGGAGCATCCTTTGACCAATCTAATAGGTTATTAGCATAATAGTTTGCGGATGGCGGCCATCTTTATGTCAAAATTGATTCCCCCTATTAATTCGAACACGGTGGAACCGAATGGAACGAAATTTGGTACAGAGGTAGCACTTGCAAAGGGCACCTCAGTGTCATGTTTTATATCGCCGCCATCTTGACGGAAACGTAATGGCGGCCACACGAATGTTCAAAGCTTAAATCAAATTACGATTAACCTAATCATCCGATCTCTACCAAATTTTGCAACTACATACCTTTATGGAGGGAGCATCCTTTGACCAATCTAATAGGTCATTCGCCTAATAGTTTGCGGATGGCGGCCATCTTTGTGTGAAAATCAATTCCCCCTATTAATTCAAACACGGTGAAACCGAATGGAACGAAATTTGGTACAGAGATAGCACTAGCAAAGGGCATCTCAGTGTCATGATTAATATCGCCGCCATCTAGACGGAAACGTAATCGTGGCCACTAAAATGTTAAAAGCTAAAATATAATTACGACCAACCTAATAATCTAGTCTCTACCAAATTTTGCAACACCATATCTCGATGTGGGAAACATATTCTGACCAAACTGCAAGAACTTCAGCCCAATAGTTTGCAGATGGTGGCCAAGTATGTGTGCAAATCGATTCCCCCTATCAATTGAAACACGGTGAAACCGAATTGAACGAAATTTGGAACAGAGGTAGCACTAGCAAAGGGCACCTCATATTCATGTTTAATATCCCTACAGCACGTTGTATTTCAACAAGCTACTACAACCAACATTCAATCATACCCCTTGAAAAGGACAAAGAGTTATAACAATACCCATGCATTTAGGAGAAAGTAGGCTATATGTTCTTTACTGAACATCTTGTTTTTGTTTTACGTTTATTAATTTTCATCATGAATTCTTTCCTCAAGACGGAGTCCATACCATTCAAATACTCATTCAATTCCTCAGGCGTGTCTGCCAAGATGACGATGTCATCAGCAAATCTCAGGGTTAAAATTATTTCTCCTTGAAGCTTCACTCCCACTTTAAATTGTTCTCCTATTTCCTTCATTGCTGTTTCAATGTAAAGATTGAAAAGTACGGGTGATACGTTGCATCCTTGCCTTACACCAATAATTTATTAATTTATATACATTTTTATTTATTTATTTTTAAATTGCGTATCCTCCCCCCTCGGCTTCACCCACGGACTCTGCGTGGGATCATTCCTCCACCGTCATAAGGACGGTGTCTGGGAGCTAACATATTGTGACAGGCCGTTCTGCCAGGCGACCGCTAACTTGAGTCTAATTGAGGAAAGATCAGGGAATGTATTTTGGAAGGTTGTCGGGCGTAGACCTGTTGAAGGGAACTGTCCCAGCTTTTGCCTAGTGGTGAAAATGGGAAACCACGAAAACCATTTTTAAGGCGGCCGAGGTGGGATTCGAACCCTCGCTCTCCATTTACTAGTGAGGCCGGTTTCAGCATTCTTATGTAATAAGCTTAAAAATAGTGTAAAAGCTCTTTGTTCAGTATCATTTTGAAGAGAATTGTACATGTTTCATGCCGCCTCGCTCCCAACAAAATGGAAGTTTGGAAACAACTTCTGAACTTTCTGTCTGTTAGGTAGTCAGCCCAAAGGCTGGATAGATCCTCAAAAAGTCCCACCGTTAGGTTATGTGGGTAGATGCCCACAAAATCCCAAGGCAGACCTATATTGAGGCGTACTAGGCAAGATGAGGAGTGATGTAGTTTGCCATTACATTCCTCACTAAATCAGTACAGCAGTACTAACCCTATGAGTGGAACCTTTCACTGCATCCACAGGCACTGACTGTGCCCTGAATGTCATTACTAAGCACCACCCATACCTCAGTAGCTTCCATATAATCACAGCCATGAGTGAGACTGAGACATCCGTGAAAAGCCACATTTTACTCTAGTCTGTGCCAACAGACAAATGCAAATATACTGCATTCATCAAGAGATGGCAAACTGAATTTTAACTGATACATATTTTGATGTTACTAGGATTATTTCTTTTTGTTAAATGCCATTTCCTACACTTAGCCTATAATCTGGATCTCATTCCCTCTAGGATAAAAGAATTGTTGCTTCATTTACGGTTCTGCGACATACGAACTTTGACACGTTTACAGTATGTGAAGAATGTTCCTGGTAACCTGTATGATTGAGATGACTCGAGCAGTATAATTGTAATCATTGGGGCCAAGGATTGGACCAGATGCCTTTGGAATTAATAAGGTACCGACCTGGAGTGATTGAGGTAACCCCGGGGAAAGGCAACGCTCAAGATGGTCACTGACAGCGGCTGGTTTCGAGTCTTGGATCTTCGAACGCAACAGCTATCAATCCAGCCTTGGACCATATCTTAGACAACTCGGTTACACTAGTGGGGTTTCTCCCTATGCTTATCTATATTTTGAAATCCTTCCAAGCATATATTTTAATTCATTCAATTTCATTTGATACTGTTTTGCCTTTCAGCGTCCAGTCTAGTCTCCAAGCCTCTATTACGAAAAAGTCGCCTGCATGATCCCCTATTAGCGGTTAGCACTGCGGCCTCCTCTGATTCAACTGTACAACTCTCACTTGAAATCATTGAATACTGAATCTCACCACTGCCTCCTAGGTCTACCTCTACTTCTCTTACCCTCTGCAGTAGAGTTTATTATCCTCCTAGATAATATCACCTCTCCCAAACTCATCACTTGATCCCACCACCTGAGGTTGCTCATATGAACAGCTTCATGTAACATTTTCTTTTATAACTTAACCTTTATCTCTTCTTTACGAGCACCCACCTGCTATTGCTTCTATGCCCAAGATCGTGGGTTCAAACCTGGCCGAAGTCGTCGGATTTTTTAAGAGCGTTAAAACTCCCTCAGTATGCTTTCCTTCGGAGGGGAAGTAAAGCCGGCGGTCCCATGTCATAGATTTATGGTATGTTAAAAAACCTTCCACTAGTTACACATGTGTGAAACTAAATTATATACCATAGGTTAAGAATGTAAACAACGCTCTTAGATTTCTGCGTTCGTTGCCAGGAGCCAACTGCGATGGCGTCTAGTAGCTAAGTTCTGAGCAAGTAGTCGTTGACGGTGGCGTTTGGCGGCAAAAGTAGGAACTATTTAAAAATTCAAAGTCTGCAATCTTGGTTGGATTTAAAAAAAAAAACAGATAACGCACACTAATACAGTCATCACAATTAACACCGGTTATCAGACAGATTCTCCACACACCCTATGTACACGGGGTTACAAGACCACGTTGTCGCAGCCCCTAAACTGAGGAACCAACCAACCTGCTATTGCTCCCAACTCTTTGCTCCAGCAATTATTTGTGCTGCCCTCTTATAAGTTACCACAAGCTTATGTAGGCTATGAGGTATCCTGAATCTACCCAGCTCTCACTCCCATAGAGAAACGACTATCTAAATTCGAGGTGTGTAGGAAGAGTTTCATCGCTACAATATTTTCTTGCAGAATAGCCTACTGTGGACCGTAACTAAATACTCACTCTCTCAATGCATTGGCATTTCTGCACCTCGACCCTATTTCTTTCACAATACTACCATCCTGAGAAAATACACAGCCCAAGTACTTAAAATGGTCCACCTACTCCAATTTAGTTCTCCCTACTTGGATATTCTGTTTCTTTATGCGTCTTCCTTACCCCCATCATGCCTGTTTGTGAGAGGCTGATATTCATGCCATATTCCGTACATTTCTGTTCAAATTCCAACATTTAGCTTGTAAGCTTCTGATAGAGTCTGTCATTACAACCAGATCATCAGCATAAGTAAGACAGTTAATCTCTCCATCTTAACCCTTATAGTGCCACGGGACCGATATATCGGCCCGATTTTACTAATTCCTTTACCAGTAGTGTTATTTCTAGTCATGCAGCGCTAAAACTCTTGTAACCAAGACGATGCGGGAATCATATTCTCCCAGAATATATCGATGTGTTTAAGTATTTATAATAAGTATTCTTTTAACAGGATGCAGTCAGCTGTGTGTGTTATCTTTTGAAGTCTTGTATGTTTAAGATCTTGCTTGGAGCTAATTAAGATTTAAAAAATGACAGTCAGTCTGAAAGACTAGACTTTGTATCATTTTAAATGAAACAAATGCTGAAAAATGCTAGAAAGGCTGAAGGCTTCTCGCTTCGCTCGAAGCCAAAGACTCTTGACATGTAAGAAAATTATCTCCATAATACTGAACCCTTTATCCTCTGATGGATAAATGATTCGATGTTTTATTTCTTCAATTAATTAATATTTCCACCAGCGTCATAAAATAGCCAGACGAAGATGAGGAAATTTCAAGCATTTGTTGGAGACAGTTGGGACATACCTGCAGCAGTTTGACAAAAGGCTAAATACTTAAGGATTGTGGAAAGAAAGAGCATAGCAATGATTCAGAAGGACAGGTGGTGGCCACCTCAAAATAGAAGGGACGCGTGGTGAGACACGCTTATGGCATGTGCATTGTACTATTCGCGCCTAGAAAAAATATAATGCAGTAACGTGAGTGGTTGATGGTACCACTGGACACTCCTACGAGGTCGAGGTCTGATAAAACCGCGAAGTTAACAGAAAATGTGGAACCAATGAGAGATGAATGCTTACGAGCGCGCCAAGTCTAGCTTGGGCACGCGATATCTAGCATTAACGCGGGAGATCGGCTAGACAACATCTCTACGATCGATTCTTGAATTAATGGGCATATTCTTGACCTGCGCAATTTTACGAGTTCAGTGATATTTGTTTCATTCCTGTACCACTATTATTTTGAGAAATTTTTATATAATTTCCCCCTCTATCGATACCTAGGGCCAGTTCATTTATAAGTGGCGTGAAGAGCCAAGAAAATGATTATACATTGTGTGTCGGAAGACACAGGTTATACTACATTCTGCGCGTCCAAGGACGTAGGCACTTGTACTTTGCGTGTCATGAGGACACAGATTTTTATTAATACTAACGTGTGTTAAAATCAGTGTGATAGATGGTCATAGTACTATTTTTGTAGGGACAGTATCTTCGACAATTCGCCAACAGACTGTTTTCTGGGGAACTAAGTACCTAGAACGGCGAATTTAGTAGTCAGATATCGAGTGTATAATAATCTATAACCTTTTTACATCAGCACGAGAGATGACATCACTGACCATGGAAGAAGTTTGGAACCGACAACTCCCCGTCGAAATGTTTGAGACGAGCTAAGCAGCATTAAGTTGGGAAATAGCTGCAGATGTCCGTTGACGGTGATTGGCTGAGTATGAGTACTGAATAATATTCTTATTATCTGATAAATTAACTTATGGTATATGGGACAAATAGTTTTTGTAAATATCTTGCTTGTGTTGATTAACGTAGTGTATTTAGTTTTGGTCTGACACACCTTTTGCATGGAAACAGCTCGCACAATTTTATTTAGTTATAGTTTCAAGTTTTTTTTTAAAACTAACGTGACTATGTGGACGACCGTGTTCGCATATGTTTACGTAATGCGGTTGAGAAACGTCTCTCGGAGATATGTTGTGTTTCAGAAGTAGGACTGAATTAGTATAATCATGCAGTAGATTGGAGGGTAAATTAATCTTTGTAATGTTTATTATTGATCAGATTCAGTGAGTTTATTGCTGTTGGAGCAATGTGGTTTGTGGCGAGGAGCAGTCAGCTCTCTCGTAGGTTTAAATATTTTTTTAATAGTTGTGAGCATCTTATTCAACCGACCTGTGTGAAAAGTGTTATGTCATTTCCAGCAGTGTGAGTGTGTGTATTTTATTGGTCATTACAAGCGGGAATTTCAGCGTAGACTGATTTCTGTCAGCTTGATGCCAAGCCCATATCGTTACCTTGCGAGGACATATGTGGCTATTTCGATTAATGTCTTACCATATGTTTATGTGGTTGAGATTTGTTGCTGTTGATTCTACGAGATAACGGGACAGTTGGTCAGGTTATTTTTACACACTGGGCTGGACGATGACAGGTGTTGTGGTAGGGGGAAGCTGTTTCACAAGGCGGGCTGAAAGGATTGCAGCAAGGTCATTAATGGAGCGCTTGTTAGCTCCGTAAAGTTACTTGAAATACAGAATAAGAACTGATCAATGGTAAAAATTGTTTAAATAAATGGGAGTTGCCTACGAATCACTATAATCTCCAAAGCGTTAGCTTGACGTGCATGTCTGTTCATATAAGGTAATCTCAGACGTTGAGGCTTTGGTTGTTGTTGGTTTAAGTCCATGTTTATGCTTCATATTTGTGACCCGTGTAGTCACGTGCGATGCTGTCTTTCCTTGTTTGTGTATTGAGCAGTTGGCCGGGTTGGCAGATCATTTGTCAGATGCGTCACCGCATTGAAGGAGGGTCTCGAGGGAGATTCCTGTAAATAGTAGATTTTAGATTGTGTGTCAGCATTAATTTTGAAGGGTTTTATTATTGTTGTGTCCCATATCCGTAAACGTTGATTTACGAGATGATTGATCGTAAGCATCGTGGCTGTTACCCGATGTAAACGAACAGTCATCCAAGTACTCATCCCTCGTAGTTAGTCATTACGCATACATAATAATCCAATGCAAGTTAGTGGAACTTGGATCCACATTTTTATAAGGGGGAGATCCGTCTGACTCCTCAACATTAATAGATATTTTGTCATGGGAAGATTCAGGGAAGAATTTTATTATTGTTATTGTTTATATTCATTTCTTTTTGCACAAATAGTCATTAAATTATGTTATTATTTTACGTCTTGTCACTTCTTTCTTGATTATAGTTTTAATCCTATGACCCTTGCCTTAGTAGAGCATGTTGTTTGGCGAACGCAAATATCACACTATGAACAGAGCGCGACCCCTTGATTAAGATTTCTTACATATAAACACTGCAATACTAAAGGGTTCATAGGAAGTAAACTGGCGCCCAACGTGAACCCTTTAGTATTGCAGTGTTTATATGTGTCTTCCGACACTCAATGTATAATCATTTTCTTGGCTCTTCACGCCACTTATAAATGAACTGGCCCTAGGTATCGATAGAGGGGGAAATTATATAAAAAATTCTCAAAATAATAGTGGTACAGGAATGAAACAAATATCACTGAACTCGTAAAATTGCGCAGGTCAAGAATATGTCCATTAATTCAAGAATCGATCGTAGAGATGTTGTCTAGCCGATCTCCCGCGTTAATGCTAGATATCGCGAGCCCAAGCTAGACTGGGCGCGCTCGTAAGCATTCATCTCTCATTGGTTCCACATTTTCTGTTAACTTCGCGGTTTTATCAGACCTCGACCTCGTAGGAGTGTCCAGTGGTACCATCAACCACTCACGTTACTGCATTATATTTTTTCTAGGCGCGAATAGTACAATGCACATGCCATAAGCGTGTCTCACCACGCGTCCCCTCTATTTTGAGGTGGCCACAATCTGTCCTTCTGAATCATTGCTATGCTCTTTATTTCCACAATCCTTAAGTATTTAGGCTTTTGTCAAACTGCTGCAGGTATGTCCCAACTGTCTCCAACAAATGCTTGAAATTTCCTCATCTTCGTCTGGCTATTTTATGACGCTGGTGGAAATATTAATTAATTGAAGAAATAAAACATCGAATCATTTATCTATCAGAGGATAAAGGGTTCAAAATTCCTCCACTCACAAAATTTCGAACTTAGGATAAAGTCGACAATTTTTACAAGAATTCCGTTGGGCCAATTTGTTTTATTTCAGAATCACCCCTTTCTATTACTTGGTCTAGCCGCTCCTGTCTTGAATGGCATTTACTCGTTTTATTTCCTGCTTGGACCTCCCCTCTCAGTCTGCTTGCGTGACGCGCTACTGCCTGAGGCAACACTCTGCCCGTCTCGTTAATGATTGTCAACACCAACTCCACTTCCTTCGTCACGTGCCGTACTCAACTGCCCCCCGTACACTTGGTTGATATAGGACGTCCATATATTTAAACTGCATCATTATTTCGGCGTTCCCATGGCTCGCTTCTTCGATAAGATTTAAGTTGGCTGCATTGTAGACCGACATTGTTCCTGTGCTTAACTCTTTCACTCTGTATGCATTATGTCCTAGGTTTCTTACAATAGAATAGGGTCCTATGAACTTTTCACAGAATTTGCTGAATATTTTCTTCTCTGGATCAGATGTAGCGGGTCGTTTCACCAACACGAGCTGGTTGATTTCTAGATCACGGTGAAATCTCTTATTTCTCAATCGCCGTAATCTGCGATTTGCTTGTTTTCTCATGTAGGCTCTCGTTCTCTCTATCCGCAGGTCAGGTGCTATCATGGGATCTTGTGGGCAGTTAATGATGCTTTTCCACGTTCTCACTGGATACTCGTTTTTGTGTAGGACCATAGGGATCTGTCCTGTTGACTCGTGCCTGGTAGAATTCATGCATGTCTCTACATCCTTAATTTTATCCACCCACTTATGATGTTCTTTGGGAATGAAGATTCTCAAGTATGATGTTACACATTTTATTGCTCTCTCACTTGGATTAGCTTGGGCATGCCGGATACTGCTTAAAACGTATTTTATACCCATGTCCTCCATACCTTTCTTGAATTCGGCGCTTGTAAAATAGCTGCAATGATCTGACAATATAAATTCTGGTTTTCCAAGGATTGGAATAACTCTATTTCGAATACGACTGAGTACTTGTTTCGATGTAGTTTTCTGAATGGGGCATAATACGACAAACTTAGAAAACACATCAATGCACACTAGCAAGTGACGGCAACCTCGCCTTCCTTTCGGGATTGGACCGAAACAGTCTAGGGCCAGTAGCTCGCAGGGTTTCTGAAGTAGCAATGGTCTAGGATACTGCCTCATTCAATAATTATTTGGCTTTGTCCTCTGACAAGGATCACAAGTCGTAATGACGTCGCATATAGTTGTTCTCATACGTGGCCATGTAAATGTCTCTCCTATTGTCACTTCGCACTTGTCTACGCCGACGTGTCCGCAACTTTCGTGAGTATGCCATGTCAATCCTCGCTGTAAATATGCAGGTACTAGTATGCGTAACTTGGTGTGGTCATTATCTACCCATTTGTGCAGCAAATTGTTGACATAAACATATCTTCCTTCTTTGCTTTCGCTTCTCGAAATGCAGGTGTTCCTGTAGGTAGCTGCTTTCTGAAGTATTGAATTAATAGCATCATCCATGGTTCCGCTTCCTGTTCTCGCTGTATCTCACGTAACTCCTCCAAGAATTCCCGGTCCTTCGGTGTTAACTCCAAGTGTTGTACCATCGCTGTTTCTTCAACATCAGGCTCTGGGTTCCTGCTGAGTTCATCCGGAATCACGTTCATCTTCCCTGGGAAATGTTCAATCTCAATGCTAAACTGCTGAATATATATAGACCAACGTGTCACACGTTCGCTTGCCATCGACGTCTTAAACAAGAATGTTAATGCTTTGTGATCAGTCCTGACAACAATGGGGTAACCATAAATTATTCGTTTCCATTGTTGGAGCGCATGAAGGATGGCCAACAGCTCTAGTTCCGTTACAGTATAATTGCGCTCGTGCTTACGCAATTTTTGGCTGACAAATGCCAAATATGTTTTATGTTGCAGGTTAGCTGGATCTGCTTGGTAGAGCATGGCACCTATACCAATTAGTGAAGCATCCGCTTGGATTATAAATTTGTGCTTGAAATCTGGATATCCTAACTTAATGCAGTTTTCCAGAAGCTGTTTTTTTGCTTGGAACGCCTTCTCGCATTCCGCATTCCATAACCATTTATTATTCTTTTTTAGCATTTCCTGCATTGGAGCTACAGTCTCCGTGTAACCTGGACAGTTTTCTTTAAAGAATCCCGTTACGCCTAAGAAAGCCCGAATGAGCTTGACTCTCGTTGGTGTAGGGAAATTCTTTATCGCTTCGATCTTAGCTGGGTTTGGCTTCACTCCCTCCTTGTCAATGATGTGACCCACATATAAGATCTTGCTCTTGAAGAAATGCGATTTCTTCAGGTTTACTTTGAAATTTGATGCATTAAGGTTGCCTAATACTTTATCTAAATTTTCCATGTGAATTTCAATGTTGTCGGATGCCAGCAGAATGTCATCAATGTAGCTTCCTCGGTTAGATTTCGATCCAGGGCTCGGATTAAAGCACAGCCCGCTGTTTTGACTCCGAAGGGCATTCGGACGAAGCCAAACGTTTGGTTATCGAATAAGAAGCCAGTTAGAAGCTGCGACTTCTCATCCAATTCAATATGGTGGAACGAACTCGTCAGGTCTACTGATGAATAAATGCTCTTGTTCTTAAAGCCTTTTAGTACGTCTCTAATAATTGGTGCTCTGTCATACTCAGGAAAAAGGAGTCTCATGTTGAGATTTCTGGCATCTAAACAAAGTCTAATAGATCCATTTGGTTTTGTGACTGCCAAAATCGCATTTAGATAAGGTGTAGGTGTCTTCCTTATCACTCCAGCTTGTAACATCTCATCTATAATGACCTTGACTTGACCACGATATTTTTCCGGAATTGGGTACAACCTGCTTTTGAAAGGTGACCAATCCTCGACTTGCATTGAATATTTGAAATTTAATATTTTTCCAGGTACTGTGTCAAATACTGCTTTGTGCTTCCTTAATATCTCTTCCAATTGTTTTCTATGTTCACCCCCAAGTTGAATGTCATTGAGCCGCTCCTGTAGTAACTCTTCAAATTGTGCATCACTGTTATCTCCTTCTGTTAATAAAGACCATATCTCCTGGGATTCACTCTCCTCATCTAGATCCACAACAGCTCTTTCTATGATGTTATCTTCTGCCTTTCGTATCTCCTCTTCCGTCTCTTCTGATATTGCTTCCAATGCCCAAGAATTTACATCTCTTCCGGTAGTAATTTCATCCATATGCAATCCCACGTTTTTCAGTTGATCATACTCTCTAAAACAGACTGTATTCTTGTGCAAATCTATCACTGCTTGATAGTCACAAATGAAATTAGCACCAAGAATTATATTAAAATTCATTTTTGCCATGACAATGAATGTTTGCC
The DNA here is from genome assembly GCA_946902985.2 of Meconema thalassinum. Classification (NCBI taxonomy): domain Eukaryota; kingdom Metazoa; phylum Arthropoda; class Insecta; order Orthoptera; family Tettigoniidae; genus Meconema; species Meconema thalassinum. The sequence continues at coordinate 614,791,759 of OX336388.2, forward strand.
CAAAAGTGTGTTCCAATATGTTCAGCTCTAAGTATGCCTGACGTTTACAAGTGACGGTGCATTCAGGAATAACACCCCTCACTTTGAGTTGTGGTACGGGAATCACAGGAATATTCTGACTCCGTCCCAACTCTCGAACCAAGGCCTCCGATACCAGACTGATCTGCGACCCCGTATCCAATAAACATCTTATATTAATTCCACCAATCCTCGCGTAAATAATGGGTAACTGCCTAATTTCATCGTTCCGTGGTTTCACCGTCTCCTCCAGGCAATCTTCTGGCAAAGCAATCCATTCTTGTATGTTCGCTACTATCCATCCATCTTCAACTTCCGACTGTTGAGTTTGTAGACTGTCTCCTTTATCCAAATTTAGCATTTTTTTTAGCTCCGTTGCGACTCCCATCATCATTTTGTCGCCCACGCCCTTGACATTCCTCTTGTCTCAGTAGACTTCCAGCTTCCTCAGTATGTGTGTCTGGATTCTTCATGTTCCCAATAGCTCTCTCCCATCGTCCGTGCTCTCCACCTTGACTAGCGTGTAATTCCTCTAGGTAATTTTGCGATTGAGCGTGCCTATCATCCCAGTCATTTCGATAATTACGTGCCTCTTCTTGATTTTGATCTCTCCTTCCTTTCCATCTTTGATTCCCATTATAATTACCGTATCTTCCATAAGGCCTCTCATTTCTTCGATTTTCACGCCATTGTTGATATCCTCTCTGCTGATATCTATTGTTGCCTTGATATGACCTATTGTTGTAATTATTCTCGTTACGCTGGTACGGTCTGTTTTCTACCTCTTCCGGGTTTCGCCTAGGTGTGGATGTGCTTGTATTTGTACCCTGCGTTTTGGTGTTCGCCTGTTTTGGTTTTATGACCTCTGTCGTATTTACTAACTCCAGTTGTCTTCCTCCTCTATAATGATTATGAGATGTAGTCTCATCTATCTGGCGTAATATCTGCTCTGCATGTAAGGCCGTACTAACGTTCGCTGCGACTAGTACTTGTTGCACGTTGACTGGTAATTGCCGCGTTATAGTCATCACCAGATCCGCTTCATTTAAAGGGTAATCAAGGTCGCGAAATTTTAGCATTTGCATGTTAAAGAAATCTGAGTATTTCGTTTGCTGGGTAGTTTGATATTTCCTAGAGTAAAGCTCCATTCTTAGACTCTGTTGTAATGCCGGCGACCAGTACTTGCGCAGAAACGCGATTTTAAAATCCGTCATAGTTCCAAAGGTATATTTGAAGCTTAAAAACCATGTAAGGACATTTCCTGATAAAAACCTCTCCATCATCCTTAATCTACGTGCTTCAGGTACCAAAGTGTCATTATAATGATCTTCAATTTCTTTAATAAAGGCTTTAGGTGTCACCCCTGAATTCTCCGTGTACTTCTGCGGTTTATAATCGTTTGAGCGAATTACTTGGATAAGTTGTGTGGGCTGATGACCGTCCTGTGGCGTGGAACTCCTTTCAATATTCTTGCGAAACCCCTCCGTGTTTGTCAATAATGGGCTCTCCGTCTGAGTCGGACTCCCTGCTGTGCTCGTCCCATCCTGGCTATTTGAGTCGTCCTGCTTGTCTTTCATGGTTCCTGTTTTAAATATCGAGGATTGTTCTATTGACCTGAGTTCAGCTTTAATGATCCTGTCTGTTTGTTCTTTACGCTTATTCTTAATTTCTTGTTCTAATGCTTGAATACGAGTATGATTTTCGCCTACTGTCTTAAGTATGGTTGATCTTTCCTCTTTGGAATCGATATTCATTTTTCGCCAATCTTTTCTTATTTGCTCCTTAATTGTGCTTACTTTCTCTTCAATCTGGCTTTTAGCGTCATCCTGATTGCTTTCTATCTGGCTCAGCCTTTCGTCGATGGTACTCTTTAATTGATCCTGATCCGCTTCTAGGCTTTTCCATTGCTCCGCTGATTTTATTTCGAGACGGTCCATATCTTTAATTATGCCGGATATATTTTCATCTACCGCTGATAATTGTTGCTGAATGACCTTGCCGCTTTTTTCCATTTCCTTAAATCGTCCTTCCAACTTATCCTGAGCTATCTTGACCTCGCTCGTACTCATAGTGCATGCTAGTTCAATTTGCTCTAATGTAGCTAACACCGTTTCATCCAGAATGCTAAGTTTTTGATCAAAAATAATTTCCAATTTTTAATCTGATCTAATTGTTTTTCATTGTTTTTACTAACATCTAGGGCCAGCAATACCATCTGTTGATTAGTGTGATCCTTCATCTCCGCGGTTAACGCCTCTAATTGGTTCGTGTTTTTAACGTTCTGCGCCTCTAACTGCGAATTTATAGTATCATTGATTTCACTTTTTAATAATCTAGCTTGTTCCGCCTGATATTCATTTTGTTCAATCCTACTGTTGTTTAATTGTGTCCGCAATGATTCACTTTGTTCACATAGTTTAGTGTTTATTTGTTCAGATAATTTAGCGTTTAATGATTCACTCTGTTCTGATAGTTTAGTGTTTAATGATTCACTTTGTTCTAACATACTATTATTTATTTGTTCAGATAATTTCGCGTTTAATGATTCACTCTGTTCGGATAGTTTAGTGTTTAATGATTCACTCTGTTCAGCCAATTTAGTGTCCAACAATTCCTGTGTCCTCCTGGCCGCGTTTTCAATGATTTCTTGAATCTGTTCTACTGTTGCCATGTTATACACTTTATATGAGACATTAGGGAAATGGCATAAAGCAATGCCCCCTGACACATACATACAATCCCCATGCACATTTAATTTATTTACCCTACTCAGTTCATTTATCAATTACATTTAATCCCACTATTCGATTGCATCTCTGAGTGGTTCTAATTTTACTCAATTTAATTTAAACCCAAGCACATATTCAGTCATTAAATTGTTATCCTGATCTGATATTAACACTGACTAATTAACAAAGTATTAATTGTCATTTAAGGCTACCAGCCTCCTAACATTTTCATGAGTTTGATTTTCTAAACAAATCTAGTTTTAACTTTAATCATTGGGCGCCCGATATCACGTATATTACCTTTTACTTTAATTCAATAGACAAAAACGTGAACCGTATTTTACATTGCAAACTCCTGATTTTAATTTATATTTCACACATTTGGCGGTATCCTCTTCGCCTCAATTACTTTTAATAAAATATCACTTTCCGGTGATTAAAATACTGTCATATCTGCCTGCACTTGCGGCATGTCAGTTTTACTCAAATACGCCAACTAAATGTGTTCCAGCAGCGAACCGGCAACAAAAATACACCTTCATTGTTGCGTCAGTTTGTAATCCCAACTACGCTTACATTGACATGTGCAATTTCTTTGCCGTTACACCACAGTGAACCGCCCCACGCTTGGCCGGGCCAGTTTTCTTACATATAAACACTGCAATACTAAAGGGTTCAATACTTATCTTGCTTCATAATACTTTACCTTGTTTCATATTACTCGCGAACGGCAAGTGCAAACCAAAGGCAAAGCAAGGTCAAGCGCGCGGAGGGAGATGGCTGGATGACCTGCCCCTTCCATACAGTCTAAAAACACTTATAGTGGGCGATGTATTGAAGATAGAGATATGCTCTCACGGAATTTTTTGTAGAACATTTCATGCTGACCAATTCTTACGCTCATAGTATATTGATATTTTTAACGGTTTGCCCAGCGTAAGCTTAAGAAGCGCACGGAGTTTGTTTTCGACTTTTTCACTGAAATCGTTACTGCTTGGCTTCCTTTGATCATACATAAATTTTTCTACAGAATCTTTCCTCGAGATATCCTTTACAGAATGGTGAAAACCGCATCAAAATCCATCCATTGGTTCTGGAGATTACCCGTGACATCCAAGAATCGGGGATAGAGATTGTCGGGGAACACATGCACCAAGCGGTACTATGACGTCACACACCTCGGTGCATCTGGGTACATTTGTCCCGTCACCGTAACGTAACACCAGACCCCAGCGTAACGACGAAGTCGACAAGATCATTTAAAATGACAAAATATGGCTAGGTCTTTCAACGAAGGGGATATAAATAAGGACAGTTTTAACGCCGAGTGAAGTGTGTGAGAGTGAATTTTCTACTGCTGTGACGACTTTCATTGCAGACGACGATCCACCTAATTTTTACAAGTACTGTATAAGCATATCATTGTAGAAATTGATCGTAATTGAAACCTATTTGATAGAATTACTCTAAACTTGGGATATTTATACACAATTCGATAAGTGTTAACATGTAGCCTATATCACAAAGGATACTATTTAGATTGTGCAGACTGTCAAATTTATATTAAGTAACATTTCCAATTTGAATATTTCTTAACAGAAATAGTTTTTCAAGATTTTTGAAACTTCACAAATAAATCAAATTATTATTTAGCATCTAGTACGTTAAGACTATGTTTACTCGCTAGATAAAAGCGTATCAACATTCTATCTTGAGAAACATAGGTAGGAGATAATGTTTGTCAAACACTTGTAATTTCACTAAACTTGGCTTGGAAAATTTAGAATGATCACTCAATAAATGCTCGGCATCAAAAGGGTTAAATATTATTTTACAAGTGCTTTTACTACACAGGCTGTTCAGAGATAGGCTCACTTTGGCGAAAATACCCATCTACCATGAGAGAATCTGGAATATCCACAAAGAGAAGTTGAATAAGTAGCCTGCTGGCAAGAAGGAGGTTTGGAAATGTTCGCAACTTTCTGCTAAATTTATCGTGAAGAAGGAAGTGCCAAATCAGCAACAAGTAGTGGGTCATGGAAATAAATAAGAAATACTTCGTGCCTCTCTCCATAACTCTTGTTTCTCTCTGAGTAGTTTATTTGACCGTCGGCTAATTATTTCTGTGTCTACATAAGATTTACTCTGCACACTCCAGCCAACTGTGCAAGACCAACAGAAGTATTGCTAAATATTGTGGACTTGTAACAAAAAACGTTCTACAATGAACTAGTTATTTATAAGTCGTCGTACTCGTCGTTGAAGAGTTGGTCTATGAAATTGATGTTGTAACAGTCCGAATACTTCCCCTTAATTTATATGTTTTATAAGCAGCAAAATTAATTATTATTATTATTATTATTATTATTATTATTATTGTTATTATTATTATTATTATTATTATGTATATTTTAATTATCATATCGATTCTAGATTTATTCCATAATTTCTTTATATATATATATATACAAGGGGTTTAATTATTGTTTGGCGGAAGTTATAAAATGGAGATTTTAGTTAGATTCGTTATAGGTTATATTTTATACAAGACTTGATTGGGAAATATTTCGTTCAACGTGTCGTCAGTTTCGCCACGGGTAGTCCGCCAAAAATAGACTTGACTTTCGAGATATATGTACAAACATTCCGGGGACGCGAGGCTTCAAGACAAAGCAAGTTGGTCAGTTAGCGCTGACGTCACGAATTCTCGGAAGAACATCGCATCAGGACGCTGATTTAAAATTACTTCAGAAGCAACCCCAAGTGGTTAACCCAACTAATGAAGAGGCATGATCAGAACTTAGGGATCTGGAGTGGGGAGCTACGTCATCAGGATACCTAATTGATTGGTCGAGAAATACTGCAGAGTGGGGAAGTTCTTCTTCCATAAAAACCAATGGTCATCTACTCTCAACCCCCCAATCTTCTCAGATTTTCTGAATCTTCACGTCTATCAGACATCTTCGCTGCGAGATCGCAACTTATCAGTTCAAGAAGTTTTAAAATTAATACTACTGACGTGAATATGATCGTGTCCTTGATCATATTCACAAAAGTGAACTTTGGAGCAAAGCCATTCACATATGTCAGTCGGGAGACGGGACAAATTGGTTCCCTGCCCGTATCAAGATAAGGATCTATACAATATTGAGGCAGAACCAAACAACATCCGCCAGCAAGATCAGAGGGAAAACCAGACTACCACTATGAAGAAGACGGCCGTGAGTTCCTTTACTAAATCCAATCAAGTCTCTGTAATTCTGTTTATGGCAAATTAGAATCCAGCTTTTGTTTAAATTTAATTCATATTCCATTTTGTAACTCTCGCCAATTTAATATAACTTCCAGATTTTTTTTAAATTCATTTGTTTCTCTTTTTACGTCTTTTGCTGCTTTAAATTTTGATCAATTAAATTTTGTTCTTAAGTAATGGTAGGACTTTCATTTCCAGTAGCTAGCTTTAGACATAATGCATACCTTCTCCCAGTAGCGATAAGACAATTGGTTAATGGCTCAGCTATACCACGGCTTGAGAGAAAGACGTTTCGAGTGCTCTATCACTATTTTAATTAAATACTTTGGCACATCTAAAGTAAGTGTTAGGTGTCCTGGCGCCCACAAGAGCTGATTATAATCATTGCTAATGAACAGGTAAGAGGTAAGTATGCTATTGGTGGTGTGAGTAAAGCGGTGCTTGTTCTTGTTGCGATTCTTCTACTGTACTCCAGGAGAACGCAATATTGGAGCCCCGCCAGGAACGTAACCTTTGGTCACTTAGAAGGACCAGGAACGTTACATTTGTGCGCTCAACGTGGAGCGAAAACGTTACATTTGGACGCCCAACTGTGGAGTTTCTTATATATGTATATTTACCTGTAAGGTTGGTAACAAAACGTTACATTTGGCGCCACAAGCGTAGGCCCGAAAACCAATTGTTTGTCGTGAAGGGAAAAGGATATATTTCAGTGCAAGTATTTTTGGGGGTGATAATAAGTATTTTTGTGTGTGTCGGTATGGCGGATAAAGATAAGATGAAGCTGCGAAGTGGTATAGAGGTGACGGGAGATGGTGAAGAGAATGGTAGTAGCGTGAATCTGGAGATGGAGATAGACGAAGCTAGGAATTTAGCGGAGGTAAATTCTAATGCGACTAGTGTAGAGGGTAGTTCATCGGAGATGTCAGCACAGGATATCATTTTGAGTATATTAGTTCAAATGAGACAGGAAAATAATAATAAATTTGAGCAACTAAATAAAGAATTAAAACATGAAATGGAAAGTAATAATCAAAAATTAAATAAAGAATTAAAACATGAAATGGAAAGTAATAATCAAAAATTAAATAAAGAATTAAAACAGGAGATGGAAAGTAATAATCAAAAATTAAATAAAGAATTAAAACAGGAGATGACGAAATTAAATCAGGGACTAAAGCATAATAGTCAGAAAGTAGATAAGGTCGTCAAAGAGACAGAGAGGTTAGGTAAGATGTATGAGCAGCTTGAAGTAGATATTATAACATTTAAAGAAACAGTGAAGGAAGACATTCAGAGGTACATGAAGGTGGAAGCAGGTCAAATAAGGGTAGAAATTGAACAAAAGTTACAGGTGGTAGGAAATGAAATTAGGGAGCTTAACCAGCAGATAGGGGAGAAAGTTAAGGAAGTAACGGTTGAGATAAAAGAGCATAGTAAGAGAGAGGAGAAGAGAATTAATGAAAAGATAAGAGTAGAAATAACGAGGATAAGGAAAGTAGTAAATACTCAGGAGATGAAAATGCAGAAAGCCATTGATGAAGAAAATAGACGGATGAAAGAAGAATTCAATGTTAGCATAAAGGAATCACAGCAGGAGATGAGGAAGAGCTTTCAGAGAATGGTAGATGAAAGAATGAACATTAAATTAGCTGGGATGGAGAAACGTATGTTGGATCGAATGCAACAAGGGGTCTCAGACAAGCACGAAAAACAGAAGGTGGAAGGGGGGAAGGCCAGGAAGGGAAGGAAGGGGAAAAAGCAGAATATTACGGTAGAGAAGACATTAGTTGAAAATAGAATAGATGTTGAGGAGGGGCAGGAAATAGATGAGAGTAGAGAAAAAGAGCAGCAGTTAACGAAGACGTTAGAGAAAAATCGTGTAGAGGATGAAGAAATGCTGGATGTAGGAAAGAGGAGTTTAGAGGTAAGTAACGAGCAGATTATCGAAGTTAGAAGTCCTAGGAGTAGAAAGGAAGTAGAGAAACAGATTACGATGCTAGAAGAAATGGAAGGAAGATTGAAAGAAAGAGATAAAGAATATAGAATGCAATGGCTTACAGTAGTGGCTACGGTAGGTGAAACTAGGGGAGAGGGGAAGTGTAGTTTTGTGGTTGATAAGAGTAGTACTGAGGAGGGAGAAACTATCGTTCTTAGAAGAGAAGAAATAATTACAGTGAAACGAGAGAAAGAAAAAGAGGAGGATGATAAAAAGTTAGGAAGGCACGGTAGGGCATTCATGTAATGCGAGGTCAGATTTCCAGTCGATGATATTCCCAGCCAATACTCTATTTAGTGGTTATGACCTAAATGTAAGAGATGATCTCTTGTGCGATTATGATGAAAAGGTGACAAAACCTAGTGATATTGAAAATTTAAATTCCGTCATTAGCATAAATGTGTTGAGGGCGCGTATAGATACGCTTATAGATACAGGGTGTGTCAAGAGTTGCATTAGCTTGTCATTTTATAATAGGATGAGAGACGAAGGTGTAATATTTCAAGAAATCCCTATCAAATCAACTTTTGTAATAACAGCTGTAGGTAAAAAGTCTCATGTCATTTCTAAGCAGGTTCTGGTGGAAATTTGTATTAATAATGTAATAGGTATGCAGGTATGTTTGGTGATCCCAAACCTTGTGTTTTCCTTGATATTGGGTACTGATTGGTTGTCTGCTAATCAGGTTCAGGTGTGTTACGATGAGAGGTGTATTAGACTGAAATGGGGGAAGAAAGCTGTGATTATTGCATTTAATGAGCCAGGTAAGAGTGATTATTCTCAAAGAGTGTGCGTTAATAAAGTGATTTTGTCAGGTGACAATAAGGTGGGAAGTAGTGACGATGGTTTTAATTTTATTGGCAGTTTGCTGACTAATGACAATCTAGAGGATGCATTATGTCAGGCTGTGGAAGAAAGTTCTTTAGGCATTGATCAGAGGGATCAATTATTGGATGTTTTAGTAAGAAATAGTAGAGTTTTTGAGAATCGGATTGGCGAGGCCAATCGCTACACACACTCATTGAATGTAATAGATCGCAAAGTCTTTGTAGGTAATAGATACCCTATCCCATTTAAATACCAAGAGGCAGTACAACAGCAGATTGACGACATGTTAAGAGATAAGATCATTGAACCATCTATAAGCCCTTATGCTAACTCCTTAAGTACCGTACCTAAAGATGAGTACACCCTTTAAGAAAATACGTGGAATGAGTCAGGTAAGGACTCGTGTGTAACGGAACAACATGTGTCAATGCCCTGGTATACAATTAGTAGTTTTAAAGAGATAGGTAACTAAGTTTACAAGAGGCATATCCGACTGTTGACACATATACTGGACGGAGTGAGTTATCTGAATCAGATAAGCGAAGGGTGACCTAGTACCTTATATTTTGGAATTAATGGGGTAACTTGCACTCAAATATTATGCCTATGTATAAAACTATGTTTTCTTGTTTTATGTGATATAGGTAAAATTTTGTAAATTCATTACAGAGTACTTGCGAGGAATCAAGTATGCAGGATTATCACATGCGTGTGATGTGTCGTGTGATGAATTAGTGAAGGCAATATTTATTATAATTATTCTGGAGACAAGAAAAATAACGATTTGAATTAAAACGATACAAGTCTCTCAGAATATCAGCCTAACAAACGAGTGTTAGTATGAATGAAATCATACATATCAGGAAGAAAGAAATGAACATTGACGCTTTAAAGCAACAACAAAGTATTCATTGTTGTAAATATTGAAGGGTATATATGTATATTTTTAATGTTGAAGGGTATAATTTTGTATGATGCTGTTAATTGTTAGGTTAAATGTGTATATAATTTGTTCGCCCAAATCTAAGATTGGACAAAAAATTCTAAGGGCGATGTAACAGTCCGAATACTTCCCCTTAATTTATATGTTTATAAGCAGCAAAATTTATTATTATTATTATTATTATTATTATTATTATTATTATTATTATTATTATTATTATGTATATTTTAATTATCATATCGATTCTAGATTTATTCCATAATTTCTTTATATATATATATATATATAGAAGGGGTTTAATTATTGTTTGGCGGAAGTTATAAAATGGAGATTTTAGTTAGATTCGTTATAGGTTATATTTTATACAAGACTTGATTGGGAAATATTTCGTTCAACGTGTTGTCAGTTTCGCCACGGGTAGTCCGCCAAAAATAGACTTGACTTTCGAGATATATGTACAAACATTCCGGGGACGCGAGGCTTCAAGACAAAGCAAGTTGGTCAGTTAGCGCTGACGTCACGAATTCTCGGAAGAACATCGCATCAGGACGCTGATTTAAAATTACTTCAGAAGCAACCCCATGTGGTTAACCCAACTAATGAAGAGGCATGATCAGAACTTAGGGATCTGGAGTGGGGAGCTACGTCATCAGGATACCTAATTGATTGGTCGAGAAATACTGCAGAGTGGGGAAGTTCTTCTTCCATAAAAACCAATGGTCATCTACTCTCAACCCCCCAATCTTCTCAGATTTTCTGAATCTTCACGTCTATCAGACATCTTCGCTGCGAGATCGCAACTTATCAGTTCAAGAAGTTTTAAAATTAATACTACTGACGTGAATATGATCGTGTCCTTGATCATATTCACAAAAGTGAATTTTGGAGCAAAGCCATTCACATATGTCAGTCGGGAGACGGGACAAATTGGTTCCCTGCCCGTATCTAGATAAGGATCTATACAATATTGAGGCAGAACCAAACAACATCCGCCAGCAAGATCAGAGGGAAAACCAGACTACCACTATGAAGAAGACGGCCGTGAGTTCCTTTACTAAATCCAATCAAGTCTCTGTAATTCTGTTTATGGCAAATTAGAATCCAGCTTTTGTTTAAATTTAATTCATATTCCATTTTGTAACTCTCGCCAATTTAATATAACTTCCAGATTTTTTTAAAATTCATTTGTTTCTCTTTTTACGTCTTTTGCTGCTTTAAATTTTGATCAATTAAATTTTGTTCTTAAGTAATGGTAGGACTTTCATTTCCAGTAGCTAGCTTTAGACATAATGCATACCTTCTCCCAGTAGCGATAAGACAATTGGTTAATGGCTCAGCTATACCACGGCTTGAGAGAAAGACGTTTCGAGTGCTCTATCACTATTTTAATTAAATACTTTGGCACATCTAAAGTGTTAGGTGTCCTGGCGCCCACAAGAGCTGATTATAATCATTGCTAATGAACAGGTAAGAGGTAAGTATGCTATTGGTGGTGTGAGTAAAGCGGTGCTTGTTCTTGTTGCGATTCTTCTACTGTACTCCAGGAGAACGCAATATTGGAGCCCCGCCAGGAACGTAACCTTTGGTCACTTAGAAGGACCAGGAACGTTACATTTGTGCGCTCAACGTGGAGCGAAAACGTTACATTTGGACGCCCAACTGTGGAGTTTCTTATATATGTATATTTACCTGTAAGGTTGGTAACAAAACGTTACAATGTAGCTGAATGGTTGTAATAGCTCACCATCACTCACTAATGACAGAGAAGGATGAGAGAAGATACTGCTCACAGACCACGATCTTCTATCGTGGCATGCAAGCTGCAAGGCTTGTTAATTACATCCCTTGAGCAGAAAGTCTATTTTTCAGAGATGTATATTTTAATAGAAGGAAGCCCCGTACACTTGGGTGTGTGTTTAATTTTTCAGATAACCTGTGTTTTCATTATATTAAATTCTACGGTATTTTAATTTTTTGAAATGAAATTTAATTTATTTTACCGTTCGTTGTTTTATTATTATTATTATTTTTAAAATGTATTTTTATTTTTATTTTTATTTTATTTTTATTTTTATTTTCATTTTTATTTTCATTTTTATTCGTATTTTCATTTGTATTTTTTATTTATTTTTATTTATTTTTATTTTTATTTATTTTTATTTTTATTTTTATTTTTATTTTTATTTTTATTTTTATTTTTATTTATTTATTTTTATTTTTTTGTTTTGTTTGATTTTATTTTAGGGAGTAGCGTGTGGTCTTTGGCATGGTGCAGATCTTTGAGTTAACCCCGTTTTAAGGTCCAGAGAAACTCACATTTGAATTATTAAAGTAATTACTACATTTTATGTAATCGTTCTGTCAGGGGTAATTCAAAGGAATGTTTCGATTATTTGAACGGGAAGGGAAAATAGAGGCAAGTAGGGTTGGAAATCTTGGCTTAAAAGTTACAAAGGTTTTTGTCACCCACTGCCAAAATTATAATGCGTGATAAAGTGAGTAAAGAAAGAAAATAATTATGTTCTTACGGTACTCGAACAGAAGAAAGTTAGAATGCGACGAACATGGCCGAATGCTTTGGACAGCCCTGGTTGTACCTGGCCAGCACGTGGTCCACACTCGACATGGGTCCACCCGAAACGGACCAACAATGCGGCTTTTGACAAAAATGCCGCGGCTGGTCGCTACGGTCAGACCTGAGAGTCGCGTGGCACTGGGCACGAGCAGGCAAATCGCCGTGCACCAGAGACCGCTTGGCCGACCTCTCATTCATGTGCCGTCTGCTCTTGTTTTGTCAAAACAAAGTCCGGCTACGTGGAGCGTTGGCCTCCGTATTCGACCACGGCTCAGTTCAATGGCAATTAAGAATTTTTTAAATGAGACATCCTTAGGGGCGTTATAAAAGAAGGCGGTGACGGCCAACTTATACCCAGTCAGCGTTCTTTCATCCCCATACTCCTACCGCTCAGTCACGACCAAATAGTTATAAAGGTTCGGTGTCGGCTACCTTTCTCCAGACTGCGGATGTCCCTCGTGATTTAAAGGTAGAGTCGAACGTTGATATCTCGAATCGACATGGGATGTCAAAATAAATTCGACTTACTTGAAATTCGAGTTATGGAGATACATAGAAAACTAATAGCGTAATGATGATGATACTACTACTAATAATAATAATAATAAACATAATAACCCGAATGAACACGGCTGTCCAACCGAATTTTTGCTTTCCTCCGTGAGAAAAAGGCAAAGGGGTCCTGCCTGGTTCAGTGAAGTAGAGAAAGATCTGTTGGAGAGTGGGATAACGTGAAGATATCCAGGAGCGTGGCCCACTTAGGCAAAAACTTCAAAAACATTGGAGTTTTCAACCTATGCCGAAACTAAAAACCGGGAAGGCGTGGATGACGGAGAGAAAGGTGCAACATCGATTGCTAATGAAAGAGCATTGGACCAACATTAAAATGCGGAAGAAACAGTTGACATGACGTGGTCCTTAGTTGGCCGTAACGAAAGAAGAAGAAGACGAATAAACATAATAATATTAATAATAATGTTATTCGTTTTACGTCCCTTTTAGAGACGCTGGGGTGCCCGAATTTAGCCCCGAAGGGGATCTTTAACGTGCCGGTAAATCTACTGACACGTCTCCAACCCATTTGCGCACCCTCGAATGTCAACTGGTTGCGCCAGGATTCGAGACTGCAACCTTCGATCCTACAACCTTGGGCACAGCTGGCGAGAACGTTACCGCTGAACCACGCAGCCAGTCAGCATAGGAAGATTGTTAAATCTGTGTTATACAGGTCGTAAAATGCTAATCCTCAACCGGCCAGTAACTGAGTTAAGTTTCTAGCTTAACATGCGTACTTAGCTCGTTTTGTTTGTTAAGCTAAGGTCCTTTCAGATTAAAACTTAGGAATCTTTCTACTGTAGGTTTGTGCCATGTCTTGTGTGGGGTTTCGCCTAGGACACCAAGCTGGCTGATCAGCGGACCCCCACAGAAGTAGTAAACTGCGCGCTACCTCCCTTTTTATGAAGCGCACCTGCGCCTCTTTACTGCGAGAACTAAACGCTCAAGCAGCCATAATCTCCCTATGAAGACTTCCAAAAAGATGGTATATTGGCTTTCACGGCCAGTGAAATTAAACTCAGGAATTATTCTAGGGATTTTGTGGGATTTCGCCTAGGACACCAAGCTGGCTCATCAGCGGGCCCATGGTGTACCCACCCGGACCCCCACAGGAGTAGTGAACTGAGTTTTAATTCATTGGCCATGAAAGCCAATATACCATCTTTTTGGAAGCTTTCATAGGGAGGTTATGGCTGCTTGAGCTGTTAGTTCTCGCAGTAAAGAGATGCAGGTGCGCTTCATAAAAAAGGGAGGTAGCGCGCAGTTCGCTACTCCTGTGAAGGTCCGGACGGGGACACTAGGAACCCGCTGATGAGCCAGCTTGGTGTCCTAGGCGAACCCCACACAAGACACGGCACAAACCTAGAAAAAATCCTGAGTTTTAATTCACTGGCCGTGAAAGCCAATATAGGCCTACCATCCTTTCAGATTCTCTACGCGCTGAGTAGTAGAGGATTGTATTCAAGGAAATGCGGATGTTCAACTTGGTAGAATACTTGATATTTATTTAGTTAGAACATACCTAGGTATATACAGATTAGTTACAGGAACCATAAGGCTTGACGTTAATGTCACTCAATCATGACACAGCGACAAATTATAGAATAATGAGATCTTAGTTTCTAAGAGCTAGGTCTTAAATAAGATTATTTCATGGGTATGTTGACCTCAATAAAGTGAGCAAACGCCCGTAGCTCAACCAATCATAGTCCAGTATTTTACTGGGAACACAACACACTAATGCCTTTAATCGAAAGGTAGTGGGAGTTTGAAATATCATCGATGTTCTCTGAGTGGTAACACTTGCTTTACATGGCTACTACTGTAAGCTTCTTGGTTATTCCGAGAAGTTTTAGTGGATTACAATTGTTGCTACTCAAGAGACATGGGGTCGTTTCCTTTTGACCAATGATATAAGGACATATTCTACCTGGCCTATTTCGAGATGGGCTTGTCATGCTTGTATTACATGGTAGTTTTACATAAAGTTGATAACCAATACATGGCTCTCGAAGAAGTGGTTACAATCTTAGAGTGTTACACGTGGCTTGTGGTGAATTTCCACATTGCTTTCATTTTAACAGTAGCAAATAATAATAATAATAATAATAATAATAATAATAATAATAGTCGCCTAGTAATAATAATAATAATAATAATAGTCTAATAATAGACTAATAATAATAATAAAGAGATTCTCAAGGTGAATCTCTAGGGAAACATAGTCCCTGGTTTGATACCGGGCAAGGTATAGGCTAAGTTATAACTATGAACGTACCCTTCCTAGTAGGTCTCTCTACCCAATGCGGATACCACAATTCAGTTGGCGCGCAATTCTTGTGCGGTGTGGACATTTCCGGGTCACAGTGACCCCTTGCCACTAAAGTCTATTCACCGAGTCGAGACAGTGCAGATAAATACTTACACGTGATCACTTGACTGCCCGGACAGGGAAACACGCTCAGTTCACGTGATCGGCTCAGTTGGACAAGATGATTCGAGATAGATTATCATGCCGTAGCCGTAGAAAATAAAAGTCTGTACTGCGGCCCGGGTTAACTATTTACAGTTACATTCTTTCTACTATAAGTAACGATTATTGTAAATATATGGTAAACTACAACCCACAGGAATCATAAAATAAATGCGAAGCATTTCGTTACGCTCACTGTAATGTAATACAGTGTAGGCTATTGAGAAAAATACGGTTTTCAGTAGACTGTGTCTGACATAGGCGGTCTTCAGTTTCTTCGATAATGTCATCAAGTTCCCATATTTTCACAGCAGTAGACAATGCGGGTGTTATTAGTCCTGCTGAGTCAGTAGAGCTTGACATTGCGTCTACAACAAAACAATGACTGTATTAAACCCGCGTGCACACTTCTTGCCTATACTAAGCAGTTGAGAACTAATTACATTATTACTTAATTAAATACATAAACTAACAATTAGCATTAAAATCATAAAGATGGTATACTGGCTTTCACGGCCGGTGAATTAAAATTAATTAAAATCATAGCTCGGAATAAAAATAGAAATCACACTGTACAATGCAAACGATAACTTAAGCTTCACATGCAACTTATACACCGCACTGAAGTTGACGAACGTTCAACAGGCACAACTCTACGCACTCCTTGAGGGCAGCCCTGCAATCACGCGCACAGTTGTGTTTACTTTCACTGTCTCGACTCGGCGAACAGACTTTAGTTCCTTAGGCAGTGTATGTATGGTATAGATTGGTATAAAATGCAAAATGGTTATGAATATGGTATTTTATATTATCCGTGTTGACTGAACGTAGCCTACATGTTTCGGTATACAATGATAGACTACCTTCTTCAGCGTAGATTAAATAAAAAGAATATTAAAAACTATGTCAACAAATACAAATAGAACATGGATATCCTCACAAAAGCATTAGAATAATAAATGAAAGTTCACAAAAATTTGGAAAATAATTTTGTGAAGTTTTTTGACAAGGCGGATTCTATAATTGGAGAAAGAATGGTATATTATGTGATGTGATGACTGCGT
Source organism: Meconema thalassinum (assembly GCA_946902985.2). Lineage (NCBI taxonomy): Eukaryota > Metazoa > Arthropoda > Insecta > Orthoptera > Tettigoniidae > Meconema > Meconema thalassinum. The sequence continues at coordinate 614,808,196 of OX336388.2, forward strand.
GTAATCTTAAGTACCCAAATGGACACCCTGTTGCCTATTTAATACAACTAGAAAGGATATTTTAACTTGTTTATTCCTAAACACCTTACTGTATATTACAGTATAGTAGGCGCTATTTCTCCATGTGCTGTTTCGAAACGGTTCAACCTTTCAATTGATTTACTTTTTCTGATTTAATGTTGATTTAGGTTGGTTAATAAACACACTGCATTGTTATTTTAATTTAAAATTGTTTATAAATGTTTATTAATAGCTATGGATTTATATAAACAAAAAGGTTTTAAAAATAACCTATTAAAAAACTGTGGGCCATGGTGACCAGTTAACTACGCGGTAAGAGTGCCACTAGTGCCGGGACATACAACTTCCTGTTTCGTAGTAATGCCAATACAGTAGCAACCCAAAATGGCGGATGGTCCGTGCTGAACATTATCTACATTTCTGCCACACGAAACAAGTAAAAGAGAACCTACAGTATCGTACATAAAAATAATGAAAAAATATACAAACTATACCCTATTGTTGGAATAGGGCCACTGCAGTGGACCCCGAGAGAACAAACCAGGAGAATGACTATCGACATCCATTATATTGATACGTGCCACCCTCTAGTGGCACTTTTGTTAACTGGATTACGGTGGGTTGAAGCACAACACAGATTGTTCCTTTAAAGAAACGTATTAGCTTTATTGCGGCCAGAAAGATACACCATTCAACAGCAAATACAAGCAATTAGAACCTTACTCCAGTTTCCTCACGGAGAGAATACTTCCCTTTCACTTGTCAATAAGCCGCAGAAGTTAATCCCACGTAATGAGGTGGCCCCGTGCGCTGGCTGGAAATATCTGCACTCAGCCTGTCATCGTACTACACACTGTTTCACAATTCACCTTAAACACCTCTGTCGCACTCGTTCAAGACACAGTTCCTCTGTAGGCTTCTCACTCCCTCGCTGTCAAGAGAATCAGCTTCACTAGGGGTTTCGCAAGTAACGTCGCCAACAACTGTCGCTCAAGGTAAACGCTCGCACTAGCTCGAAAAACACACACGACCCCGCTTGCCAGGTCGCTCTTATATAGCAGGCCGGTGACTCAATAAATGCTTCTAGACCCATCCAGGGTTCACGGCTTCTCGAGATTTCCATCACTGGCTGGGTCACGAATATTCTGGACCATCCCTTTGTCCTAGTAGTCCTGTTGCGTAAGGCGCACGTAATACACTGAGGCAGAGCACAGCCCAGCCCGGGGGCAGTTGTGACTCATGCGGCGAGCGACGAAACAAACTCACAACCAAAACACCACCCCCTTCCTAAAAGGCTGATCGTCCCGATCAATCATTGGTCCGTCTGTGTCCCTCCATAGGCTGCCAGGCGATCTCGATGCACTCTCTTCAGCTTCGCCCTCGGGCTCCGCTGGATCCTGTAGACGACATCGTTGATCCGTTTCACGACTCGGTACGGGCCCTCCCAGGACTTCTGCAGTTTGGGTGACAACTCGCGCGGTGGTTAGAGAGGCTTCAACAGTACAACTTTGAGATCCAGCACAGGAAAGGCCAACTGCATTCTAATGCAGTTGGCCTTTCCTGTGTTCCTGTGCTTGGATCTCAAAGTTGTACTGTTGAAGCCTCTCTAACCACCGGGCGAGTTGACCCTCGGGCTGCTTGAGGTTCAGGAGCCACCGCAGGGATGCATGGTCGGTCCTGATGAGAAATTCTTGCCCGTACAGGTACTTGTGGAAGTGTTCAATGGTCTTCACGATGGCGAGCAGTTCCTTCCTGGTGATGCAGTAGTTCCTCTCTGGCTTTGACAAGGCTTTGCTGAAGTATGCCACTACTCTCTCCTCGCCGTCCACTATTTGCGACAGGATTCCCCCTATACCAACGTCGCTGGCATTGGTATTGACGATGAAACTTGTTCCAGGTCTGGGGTAGGCCAGAATAGGTGCGGTGCACAGAGCCTGCTTGAGTTGTTCGAAGGCACCGTGGCATTCTGCTGTCCACGTGAAGAGTTGGTCCTTCTCAGTCAATCGATGCAGTGGTTTGGCTATGTCGGCAAATCCTCTCAAGAAGCGACGGTAATAGGTGCAGAGTCCCAGGAAGCTTCGTAGTTGGGACTTGCCCTTCGGAACTGGCCACTCCCTCACAGCTGCGGTTTTCTCAGGGTCGGTGCGCACCCCTTCCTTGGAGACGATATGCTCAAGGTACTGGACCTGCTTCTGGAAGAGCTGACACTTCTTGGGGCTCAACTTCAGCTGGGCAGCCCGTAGCTTCATCAAGATCTCCTTCAGGTTGCTGTAGTGCTCCTCGAAGCTTCTTCCCAGAACGATGACGTCGTCTAGGTAGACCAGGCAGGTCTTCCAGTGTAGTCCCCTCAGAATGGACTCCATTAGCCTTTCGAAGGTCGCAGGGGCGTTGCACAGACCGAATGGCATGACGGTGAACTGCCAGAGCCGGCAGCCCACAGAGAACGCCGTTTTCTCGCGGTCCTTAGGGTGGACCTCCACCTGCCAGTAGCCACTCTTCAAATCCAAGGTGGAGTATCATCTTGACCCTGATATGGTGTCCAGGGTGTCGTCAATCCGGGGTAGAGGGTAGCTATCCTTCTTCGTGACGTTATTCACCCGCCTGTAATCCACGCAGAACCTGGTGGAACCGTCCTTCTTCTTCACTAGCACGACCGGAGAACTCCAAGGACTATGTGATGGCTCGATCACCCCTTGCTCCTTCACCTCTTCTACCATCCGGTCGACTTCGGCTTGCTTGGCGAGCGGGACACGTCGGAATGGGGCCCTAATCGGTGCGCTGTCCCCAACGTTGATTCTGTGCTAGACCAAGCTTGTCCTGCCGAAGTCTTTGCTCCCCACGGAGAAGACATCCTGGAATTCATGTAGCAGGTCCCGAAGTTGGAGTGATTGTTCCTCGCCTAAATGGTCCTGGGATCCTTGGTACAGCTTCTGTAGTTCTTCTGGCAGTGCGCGTCTTCTTCGGCTGCCCTTCTGCAGGTGTCCGTCCGTCGTGTCTGTGATGCGGGCAAACCAGGTAACGGGCTCCAGACTCCGAGGTTGGTTTCCCGGTGAACCGTAATGTCGTAGTCGTTCAGGTTGGACAGGCGGACGTACGGCCGAGACGTCGTGTTGATGAGAGTCTTGGCAACTAGCAATCCTTTTGTCTGGATGTCCTCATATTTTGGCTCGACGATAGCCGCCACTCCCTCAGCAGTTCCGTCGACAATTACTGCAGCGCTGTCCTCCGTCCTGGCGGGAACGATGACGTCCTCTCGCAGCCTTACTCGTCGTGTGGTGACGGCCTCGTGTGCTGGTTGCAAAGCAAGTTCCTCACCTCCGAAGTGCAGAGTGTTGGTACTCAGGTCCAAGATGATGTTGTTCTGGTCCAGGAAGTCCAGTCCGATGATCACTTCGTTTGATACATCAGCCTCGAGCACTGGATGCTTCACCGCCCATCGACCAATGACGAACTCCAGAGATGCTTTGTCATGTACCGGTGCGGTCTCTCCAGTCGCAGTTATTAGCTGGAGGTTCCTTTGCGTGGGTTGCACTCTCCACTTCGGGATCACGGTGGGATTGATGATGGTCCTTGACGCTCCCGTGTCGATCAGCATGGGTCAACTCACTCCGTTGACGACTCCGTCGACCATCAGGCTGCTATTATCCTTCCGTAACTGAGTCACACGAACTTGGACTGCCGGGGCTTGACGACTGTCACAAGCCAACATTTGCCCCCCCCCCCCCCCAGGGATGGCTAATACTCGTTTCCCTGGGCCGCGCGGTTTTCAGACGACTGAATTCCCGTCGTATACCCTCGGCGACGGCGATCAGCGCAGTCATTGCTCAGGTGGCCTTTCTTACCGCAGGTCCAGCAGGTCGGTAGCCCTCTTCCGGGCCGCCTCTCCGGTTGTCTTCCGGCTGTGTCATTACTGGTGGTGCCGCGACTATCGAAGAAACGGCTTAGCGCCTCCATCAATTCGTCGGCCAGGGGCTTGGTATCATTGGTTTTTGATGGTTCGTCGACGTCCACTTGACGCACCCGCGCGTGAATTCTAGATGCCTGTTTTGCCGTCTCGAACTCAAGTGCGTGGTTCAGCGCATCTGCTAGGGTCTTATTGCGCGCGAGTCGCAGCGCCTGTTGAGTGTCCGAGTCCCGTAGCCCGTCGGTGAAGGTCTGCGCCGCTATCTGTTCCAGAAAGTCGGCCGGCGCTGTTGGATAGGCGAGCCTTACGAGGCGTGCGATCTCCATCTCGAACTCCTGCAGGGTTTCCGCGTTCTTTTGCACCCGGGTCCGGAGCTGCATCTGGTAGGCCTGCTGAAGATGGCAATCTCCATATCGGGACTCCATATGGGCGAATAGTGAAGCGTAGTCCTGGGATCCAGTCAGGATGGCCTGAAGGACGTTAAGGGCGTCCCCTCTCAGCGCTACAATGAGAGCTGTAGCCTTTTCCGTGCTGTTCCAGTTGTTTATGGAACAGGCTGCCTCGAACCGACGTAAATAGGTGCTCCACGGGACCTTTCCGTCGAAGGTTGGAGGCGTCACTCTGTTCTGTCCCGCTCCTGATATTCCCGGTGTACCTGTGGGCGGGCGTCGGCGCAGCTCGGCAACTTCCTCTTGAAGAGAGTTTAATCTCGCTTCCATCCCCGTCGGCGGGCGTTGGCTCAGCTCAGCAATTTCCTTTTGTAAAGCGTTGAAATTCTCTTCCACCCCCGTCAGTGGGCGTTGGCGCAGTTCGGCAACTTCCTCTTGTAAGGCGTTGAATTTCTCCTCCACCCCCATCAGCGGGCGTCGGTGCAGCTCGGCAACTTCCACTTGTAAGGCGTCGAACTTCTTTTCCTCTGCCGTGACTTCCTCACGTAGGCCCTGTTCTAATTTCTTCAGGTCTTGTGCTAGCTTAGTCTGGCCGTCTTCCATCTTCTTCTGGCCATCCTTCAGGTCCTTGGCTAAGTTCTTCTGGCTGTCTTCCATATTCTTCAGGTCAACCTTCAGGTCCTTGGCTAATTTCTCCTGGCCGTCTTCTAATTTAGAAGTTAGGTCCTCGGCTAAATTCTTCTGGCCGTCTTCCATCTTGGCTTCCATGCCACTTAACTTTTCTAGCAATGCTGCAAATTGCACTTCCATTTTAGTTGTTTGTCTAGTAAAGGGCATGCACTCACAGGAAAATTAGAGAACTGAGGTAAAATGACCTGCTTGGGTTTTGAAACCAGGACCTTCAGATGTGCTTGTGCTTGATTTCGTAATCCGGCTTCTGACACCAGTTGTTACGTACCACCCCATAGTGGCACTTTTGTTAACTGGATTACGGAGGGTTGAAGCACAACACAGATTGTTCCTTTAAAGAAACGTATTAGCTTTATTGCGGCCAGAAAGATACACCATTCAACAGCAAATACAAGCAATTAGAACCTTACTCCAGTTTCCTCACGGAGAGAACACTTCCCTTTGACTTGTCAATAAGCCGCAGAAGTGTTAATCCCTCGTAATGAGGTGGCCCCGTGCGCTGGCTGGAAATATCTGCACTCAGCCTGTCACCGTACTACACACTGTTTCACAATTCACCACAATCACCTCTGTCGCACTCGTTCAAGACACAGTTCCTCTGTAGGCTTCTCACTCCCTCGCTGTCAAGAGAATCAGCTTCACTAGGGGTTTCGCAAGTCTCGTCGCCAACAACTGTCACTCAAGGTAAACGCTCGCACTAGCTCGAAAAACACACACGACCCCGCTTGTCAGGTCGCTCTTATATAGCAGGCCGGTGACTCATTAAATGCTTCTAGACCCATCCAGGGTTCACGGCTTCTCGAGGTTTCCATCACTGGCTGGGTCGCGAATATTCTGGACCATCCCTTTGTCCTAGTAGTCCTGTTGCGTAAGGCGCACGTAATACACTGAGGCAGAGCACAGCCCAGCCCGGGGGCAGTTGTGACTCATGCGGCGAGCGTGGAAACAAACTCACAGCCGTAACAATATGGTCACCAGGCAGCAAGGTCTGGCCTGCGATCCCGCAAGAGTTTCCTTGCTAGTACTCGGCCACTGGAGAGAACAGCAGAGACAACTCGTCTTAGCAGATGGAGGAGCTCACTGCCCACAGTCATGTCACCAAAGGAAGAACTGGCTCCTGTCGCCGACCTACCTTATCCTGTGTGGAGGTCCCTCAACCACTTAAGAGTGGGTGTCCCTCGATGCAAGACCAACCTGCAAAAATGGGGGATCCTTCCAGCAGACGCAGACACCTCTTGTGAAATTGGAGCTGAACAAAACCCAAGCCACCTACTTTTCTGCCCCCTCCTGGACAACCCATGCACATTAGAAGATGTTTTAAGAGGAAGCAACAAGGCCTTCGCAGCTGCAGTTTTTTGGAAATGCTGTCCGGACACGGAAATTAATGAATGAATGAATGAATGAAAAAATATGTCTAATAAAAGGAGCAATGAAATTCAACTTACAGTAACACTTACTTTCGAAAATAACGAAAGCCGGTTAGCTTAACGTGGAGATTGTCAGCACCTCCAGCCAGGCGCGGATGTAGAGTGTGGCTTTGCGGAGGGGGGTCAGAGAATCGAAATTGTCAAGAAAAATTGTATCACTAAAAACGCTATCACAAAGTAACCAAACGTACAAAACCAGACAAACTTTGTTGCAAGCTACATGGATGGAAATTTGATGCATTTAGCGCACCAAATATATTCGTACAAATTGCAACGGCGTGTTTTGCGACTTTTATATCGAGCTTCGAGAAAAGTATCAAGGTACGTTACAGTTTCGGCAAGTCGGGTTGGTACCGACAAAGGAAGAAAGTCACAGCTTAAATTGGCAACCAAACTTGCAGTTTGGACGTCGGCAAAATTTTTTGGTGCAAAAAAAAGCCCCAAATTCATATCCGTGCTTTGCTGCACATTCATCGAGACATCCCTATAAACATCGATTCCGTAATCACAAGGTTTGCTAAACAAAATAGACGAGTTGATATTGTTATATAAATAATAGTTTTTATATAACAGGTATGAAGTTGTAAATATGTACAGTTGTAACAGAACATAATAATTGCAATAAAGATATTTTCAGTATTGAATAATATGAAAAAAACTGTTTTTCAGTTAAAATTCGTTAAGTTTTATTTGTCTGGTTATTGTGTTTTCGTTTTTTTTTTGAATTTGCAAAACAATTTGGTCTCCGTTTGGGGGGGGGGGGGTCCATGACCCCCATGCCCCCTTCCCCCTTGAATTCGTGCCTGCCTCCAGCGGTTGGGGCCGCCATGAGGTTCTATTTAATGCACTAGCATCCATTTTGGAGTTGTTCCATGTCCCTTTGCCTTTGCTTCTAACGCAGCCTCTTTCTTGGATGTTTATTGTTTTTTGTATCTATCGTCTAATAGTAATTAACATTTTTAAAAATATTTAGTGCGTTAACGAATATGACGCACGAATGAGGGAAACTTCAGTGAGGGAGAGTGATTAGTCACCGCCACTTGACTAGCATTTAGCAACAACACAAGAGAAGGACGGGAAGTCCCGAATGCATTCTGCAATGCAGTTGGATCCGATGTGAACATTTCCGTAGCAGCGAGAAAAGTAAACGTTCTCCTCCTCTGAACCATGCTGCAGCACGTGACCTCGCCCGCAAACGGAACTCGACGCGTTGTTGTTGTTGTTATTGATTCTTTTAAGGGCTTTCTGACATAGTGGTCATGTAGCCCCCTGTACTTGGGTGTGTGTAGAATTTGTATGATAACCTGTGTTTCTGTGATGGCAGTACTAGTGTGAGTATTTGTAATTGAGGTAGGATTTGGGTATGAAGTGACCGTGGCCTTAAGTTACGTACCATCCCGGCATTTGCCTGGAGTACAGGTGGGAAACCACGGAAAACCAACTTCCAAGAATGCTGGGGTAGGAGTCGAACCCACCTCAATTTTGTCTCACGTGGCTGGGTGTACACCGTTCTAGCCGTCAGTTGTTGTTGTTTGAGTCTTCAGTCTTTTGACTGGTTTGATGCAGCCCTCCATGCCTCCCTGTCCTGAGCTAATCGTTTCATCTCTACATAGCTACCACACCCTACATCCGAGGCAATCTGTTTAACATATTCTAACCTTAATCTACCCCTACAGTTCTTGTCCTCAACCCTTCCTTCCATAACTAACCTTGCTATTCCTGGGTGTCCTACCAACCTATCTCTTCTCTTCATTAGCAGTCACCAGAAACATCTCTCCTCTCCCACTAGTCTCAATACCTCTTCATTTGTAACCCTATCTACCCATCTGATCTTCATCATATTCCTGTAACACCACATTTCAAACGCTTCAATTCTCCTCTTTTCTGCTGCACCAATAGTCCAAGTTTCACTTCCATAGAGTGCCAAGCTCCAGACTAAGGCCTTCAAAAATGACTTCCTAATACCTAAATCTATATTCGATGTCAACAGATTCCTTTTCTGTAGAAATGCTTTCCTTGCCTGAGCTAACCTACTTTTTATATCCTCCTTGTTTCGTCTATCTCTGGTTATTTTGCTTCCTAAGAAACAGAATTCTCCCACTTCCCATAGCATTTCACCTGCCGTCAAACCAGAATTAAATTTCTTGGCAGAGATGAGAGTCGAACTCGGGTCTCCACAATGACAGACAAGATAACTAGCCACTACGCAATGAGGTGGATGGAACTTGAGCCATCAGGTAATAAAATCCCGACGATTTGATTTTCATTGACACATGCAGTTGTACCCTGCCAGCTCTCCTTGAATTCTGCACACTCCCATTAGGTGGTGAGTATGTTACTAAGATGAAAACCCACAGCCTGCTTCCCGTCAACTGACCGGGTCAGGGATGGAATGAATGAAGACCTCCATCTAGCGGCGAGGATATGAAATGTTCCGGCTGCCGAAGCCTGTCGCACTCCTCTGGGGTAATGATTAAATGAATGACAGATGAAATTATAGTGGAGAGTGTTGCTGGAATGAAAGTTTGACAGGGAAACCCGGAGTAGCCTACCCGGAGAAAAACCTGTCTGCCTCCGTTTTGTCCAGCACCAAGCTCACATGGAGTGACCGGGATTGGAACCACGAACCCCAGCGGTGAGAGGCCGGCGTGTTGCCGCCTAAGCTACGAAGGCTGCTTGTGTTACTAAGGCCACTGCAATTTCTCTCACATTCTGCAACACGTGCATCCATGCATCCTTTCAGTCTGCGACCTATACCGAGTCGTGTTTTATGTGCCAGCCTTGCAGCACATCTCAACGCAAGAAGTCTAAACATGCCTCTGTTTTCATCCCAGTGTTGAAAGTGGGAGGGTTATCTGTCATCTCGTGAAAGCAGGTTTTGTGTTCGTCTCTCAGCATCTCTGGTAATAAATAAGCTCTTTCTTGGGACTGATAAGACATGCCAAGGGGTGTTGACATAAATCGGTTCGCACAACAAAGAAGACCTTCAGATATTTTTATTTTGCGAATTCTTTTTTCTGGTCAGAGTAACGAGTGAAGTTTCCCGGGTGATTTTGACTGACCAACTTCTATGAAAGTGAACGAGGCGATAGAACATAATATGAAATAAATTGTATGTATTATTACCATAAATGTTATTGGGCCTACGAGTAATAATAATAATAATAATATTGTTTTACACACACAATTGTATAGGTTGGAAAATTCTAGGACGGCAAAGAAACTACTCAACATGATAACAAAGAGTAAATGCGGCATGGAATGGCTGAAAGAGGTTTAGAGGGACTTACAACAGATCAACATAGGTTTCCGGTTAACGTAGGTAGGCCTATGATAAATTAATTAAACCATGAACATACCGTACTGAGAAAAACAGTAGCGAACTGCGCGCTACCTCCCTTTTTATGAAGCGCACCTGCGCCTCTTTACTGCGAGAAATAAAGGCTCAAGCAGCCTTAACCTACCTATGAAAGCTTCCAAAAAAGATGGTATATTGTACCCTATGGTACAAGGGCTGACTGGCATCAAACCTGGGCCTATGAAGAGGAAGAATCAGGTCCATGATTTTCCTAGGAACCGAACCATTGATCTCTGAGGGGGTACAACCACAGTGAACCCAAGGAACAATGATATAAAAAATCGAATGTGTTAATAAAAGCTTAATTCCACATCTGGAACGGGAATTTTAAGAAATAATAAGTTGGAATATTGTATGAACTGCAAGCCAGTATACTAACATTCGAGCAAAGCTACAGAAAACCGAGACAACTTGACAGGTGACAAATTGGATTTGAAAGTAGGAGGCGCAGACAGTCTCTAGGGGACTAATTCTTGGCGTCACTGGGGTGGGAAGACTGTGAATAATGACCAAGAAACCCACCGTCGGACAAGGCAGAGAAGCAGAGAGGGGATGGTCATCGAGAGAAATTAATTAATTACTGGCAAATGAAGCATTCTAACGGGATGAGACACACCCAGATGCTTATATTCAAAAAAAGGTAATTTTGGGATGTCAAGACACCTAAATTAAAGCCTGTATTAGATTATAGGATAATTCAAAGGCAAACTGCGGAGGGGCATTGGCCAGTCTCGTAGCAGGAGGGGATTCGCCGAAGATAGCGTCACCAAGCCATGGAGGAAAGCAAATAATATTAATTAATTGAGCGAAGGAATCACCGGCACGCAAGTGGATCTGAAACCTCCGTGGAAAGACGATTAAAGAATCATGCGTTACCTTGTCGGAAAACGCGATATATCAGAAAAGAGCCGCTCCCGAGAAGAACGAGAACTATATTTTGTCAGAATCCCTTATATGGAAGATGGAGCTGGGGAGAGTCAGTTATTCTTTGACGCAGCTCGTGGGACGACATGCTGTCCATCGACAGGAAATAAGTGCGCACAGTACGCAATCTCATTATAATCAGAATCTTTGTGATAGACAATGAAAGATGCATTATGCAGTCCATTTAAAGTATTTCTGCATTAATATTATGAACGGTCTACGGCAGACATATAATCAGGCATTATACGCGAATATTATTCACTACAGCGTAGGAAAATTGCATTATGATAATGATGGACAATGAACTTATCTACAGGGATAGTTATGATTTTTAAAGTGTCAGATAATATAGTAACGAATACTACAGATCACGAGGACCAGGAAAGTATCATAAGTATTTGTGATAAATACGTAAGCAGCACACTAGAAGGTGGAAGATAGGAACAGTAGGAGACGGGAGATGAACACACCTACTCGAGATAGACTTTCGGAGGAGACAGGCGGATGTCAGAATTTAGCAGTATCGCAAATCTAAAATCACGTAGTAGTAGAAAGCCACAATAAGGCTTCGTGTGTACAAATCGAATGTAAAGTTAGTGGTAAAAAAAAGTGATAACATAAAGTGTTTAAAGTTGTGTGATAAAGAAAATGTGGTATATTTTAAAGTGTGAAAGGCATGTATTACAAGATGTGATGAACACGTTCAAACCATATTCGATGTTCTTTGTGAAAAGTGTTATGATGGGTTAGAAGACATCAGAATGGTGGGCGGAGTCTTGTACTGTTGGGTAAATCCAGCCAGAATCAAAAAAGTGAGTACTATCCAAATAATGTTTCTATGATTCTAGGGCTCACCATACAACATATCATTCCATCAAATACTGAGAATTTGCAGTAATTTGTATACGAGTTGACATTCCTCGTATCTTAGTGAATATATTGCTTCGAGAATGATAAACTTACGACAATTAATGCGTAAGATGATGGTAAAAGTAACTGTAATGTTAATTGTTAATAATAGTAATAATTAGAGGTCAATGTCAATAATAAATGTAAAATCGGCATATTGATGCCTTAGAAACGTGCAACGTGTGTCATGTCCGTTAAAATAATACAGTGTTATTGGGAAGAATGAAAGAGAGAGATATATATCAGGGAGATAAAGAGATTTTTCAGTGTAATTGAGATATTAAATAATGTTAATTTCTACATTGTTGTGTTTGAGAGCCATTAAGGCAGATCATATAATTGCCAGTAAAATGATACCTTCTTTTTTTTAGAGCTAATTTAAAGCCTTGGTATAATAATTAAATTAAGGGAGGATATGAGTGCATTATGAATTGCGTCATCTAACAGGAATGTTATTTTAGCCGCAATGAGCGTGCATATCTAACGTAGAATCCAGAGATTTGCGTAAATAATTGCAGGGATTATCCAGGTAGTTCACGCGTTGGTGAATTTAGTAGGCGAATCTTCGAATCAACGATGTGGTTGTATAGCCTGAGTGCATACATATTATAGCAAGAGAGTTGGACCAGTTGGCATCTGTAACCCACTGTTAGCATATTCTGCGCTACCAGAGATAACTGTGACCCCCTGTGTGAGCCATTATAATAATTGATCTACCCGTGGATGTAAGACAATTTCTTCGAGTAGGAAACATGGTGATTTCCTTGATATATTCTTACCCATACAGCGAGATAACAGTTTGAAACTCGACTGGTACGCGTTCAGAGCCACTGATTGCATCCTTAAAACGGCGACGCTACTGGAAACCCATCCCTTGCTAAGAATAGTAATTGAGAGCCGAATTGAGCCAATTAAATACCCTAAGTGTAGGTGTTAAATACTTAGATCGACTCCGTTCATAATGACACATCCAAATCATTACCCCCTGAAAGAGCTGCACAGAGAGAGAAAGCATATGGCAAGTTTTGTTTACAAGTTGAATATCGGTCAGGGAGATCAGAGCTAGGGTGAGGGCCCCAGTAGCCATGTTGGAGGGGGCGGAACTTAGCGACCCTATTGTGTACACAGCGAGGGGAGCTAATTGACCGTGGCCCTTTTCCTTTTTTAAGTTTGTACTGGAACACTGAAAAATCTAGTCATCTCTGGAAATAATTGAAAAGTGCTTGATATTATTGTATTAAAGGAATTATATGCATCATATCCATGGGGATAGGATGTTGGTTCATAGAAATCGGATAATATTTGGCCAAGTTGATATCTGATAATATCTTGAAAATGAAAATCCACAGCCTGCTTCCAGTCTCCGACCGGGTCAGGAATGGAATGAATGAAGCCCCCATCTAGCGGCGAGGATAGGAACTGTGCCGGCTGCCGATGCCTGACGCACTCCTCTGGGGCAATGTTTAAATGAATGACAGATGAAATGAAATGATAGTGAAGAGTGTTGCTGGAATGAAATTTTGACAGGGAAAACCGGAGTACCCGGAGAAAAACCTGTCTGCCTCCGTTTTGTCCAGCACAGATCTCACATGGAGTGACCGGGATTTGAACCACGGACCCAGCGGTGAGAGGCCGGCGTGCTGCCGCCTAAGCCACGGAGGCTTTCTAACTGCACCAAATAATAAGATGCAATTGTAAAGAGTAATTACCCAGTTTATGATAATTTACTCAGATGGGTAGCATTATTGCACGATATGACACACTTGTAACAAATGTAACGACATGACAAGACCCAAAGATTGTTGTATGGTGAAGCTAAATCAGTTTCTTTCAAGTACAGTAGTTACCTGACAGACTCAAATCCTGAACATGTGATCGTATAGTGGGATGAACGCCCCGCCCCATACATCGAACGACCGTGAGGCAGCTGGGATACGAACACATGTTCCATATAAAGCGGAAGGGTACATGGAGGATATGTTATTGTACTAGGATTGAGTCGCAGGTACTACTAAAAGTCGGCCAAGATATTAAATGGTAGAGACAAGAATAGCAGCAAATTTAGACCACATTAGGAATGGCCACGTCCCATATTTGATAAGCTTACACGTTCAAAATAAATGTTGATAATCCTCCTTGAGACATTTTTAAATGTAAACTCATTAGAAGCAGATCTCTTTCATATTATAAGGTCTACATATTTAGCATGGAATGGCTCAAAGTTGGGCAGTCGGCAATAAGAACCATTCCATGGACGGTTTCTTCGATATTACTGAATTTGGCCGATGCCTTGCAATGGGTTAGCCAGACCTTACATATTTGTCATGGCGCCCAACGTGGGGATTATGGGATACAGAAAACCCCATAATAATAGTATGGTTTCCATGTGGGAAAACCATAATAGTTATATTTTCCCTCAAACTGTGTTTGAGTGATTGTGGGTCTTTATAAGTATACTCAGGCATTAGACTTTGTTGTCAGACGAATAAATGTACAAATGGGTACGTACGTCTAAACCCATTTCATTAGTGTATTCACAGCACTGTGCTAAAATGAATATTGTTGTCTTTGTGACATCGGAATTCTTTCCCAATATAACGCACAAATATGTGCAGCACAGGCCCACCTATATCTCTAATACAGAAATACAGGATGGCAAGTTGAGGGAATACTGAAATGTATCGCAGAGCTGAGGGAGCATTTTGATGCTACTCATGCTAAAAGCAGGGAAGCTGCTAAGGCATTTCAGGATGAAATAACGGGTAGATTAGATGCTAATCAAACCGAAATGAACAATAGCCTGAGGGCTAATCAAAGTGAAATGAGCCAGATGTTGGCTACAGTAAACACTCAGTTAGAGGCTAACAAAACTGAAATGAACGATAGCCTAAGGGCTAATCAAAATAAAATAAATCAGAGATTAGATATCTATAACGAAGATATGAACTTAAAGTTGGCTGAGGTCAATTTAAGATTAGAAAACAATCAATTAGAGGTCAATAAAAATTGATGATGTTAAAGAATCTATTAAACAAGAGGTAACTGAAAGTATTGTTAACGTGGTTTCGGAAATGCAAGCAAATAATGACAAACGTTTTGAATCAATAGAAGTTAAGCTTGGAAATAATCTGCATGCGTGCAGAGATTCACAGCGCGAGATTAACGATAGGTTAAACGATATGTATGTAGAACTCAAATATATTCCGAATCAAAACGAAGCGAACTCTAAACGGCAGGAAAAACAGTTTAATACGTTCACTCAGAACGTTGAACAAAGGCTTGAAGATAGTGAAGCCAAATGAGATAAGCGTATGGCAGGGTACGCAAGAACAGTAGATGAAGAATTAAGGAAGTGGATCGGAATATCCTTGATCAATGCAAGGAGATAACTGAGATAAAGCTACTGTAGAAGAGAATAAGGAAATAGTAAGAAATATGAAGACGCAGGTTGGTAAAGTCCAAAAAGAGTTAGAACAAACTCAGAACGATTTAGCAGTCATTTATAAGCGGCAAGGTGAGGACCAGGGAGAAATTAGCAAGATAAGAACTGAAATCTCCAATATGCACGGTCACACCCAAAAGGAAGTCAAAGACTTAAGGGAAGAGCTAGAAGTTAGGGAAAGAACGAAGACAGAAGCCAATGACAAAACGCTTGCCGAAGTGAAAGAAGGTTTAGCTGGGGAAATTTCCTACATAACGGGGAGCCTTAAAGATGTTGAAAAGAAAATCTTTTCTATGGCAGAGGAAAATCGTGATCGCCTACATAGGATAGAACAAGAAGTATTAGCTCGCTTAGAAAGAGCAGAAAATAGGCATACTCAGATGGAGACCAGGATGATCGTGCAGGAAGAGTCCATGTTGCGGAATCCTAGATCCAGTGAAGGAATTGTAGATGAAAATAGAAGAAATAGATGGGCAGATTTAGAAGTTCAGCCCACTCCAAGGAATACAGCCAAGCCAAACGACAGCCCTTATATCACACCTGGTATACCGATTGCTACGTCCACACCGCAAGAAAATGCTGTACAAAATCAAATAGTCACAGTTATAAGGGCTAACGACGAGAAACCGAGAAAGTACTCTGGGTGTAACTCAAATATGACACCCAGTATTGGCTCAAAGAAGTTTCCGAATATTTAAATGACACAAAGGTACCGCCAGAGCGAAGATTAAGAGGTATTGAAAAACTCACTGAAGGCGAATGTGCCCTATGGTTCAGAAGCTTTCGCTACACGTTCGACACGGGAGAGGAGTTTCGCCAGGCATTTTTAAAGAAATACTGGGGTCCAAGCATACAGCAAAATCTAAGGTTGGATCTGTACTCCAGTCGTTATAGTACAAATAACCCAACGAAGTATGCTGAATTTTTATAGCAAAATTATGCCGTTTCCGGGAAATTGAGGAAGCGCCTAGAGAGGCAGACCTCTGTGTAGCGATAGCAAAACAGCTACCATATGAAGTCCAAAGACTATTAGTCTCTGCATATGCCAAAACAGCAACTGAGATGGAGGAGGTCCTCAGACAACTCGATCTTACCACAACTCAGCAGATGAGGCAGAGTCGGAATACGGAACAAGTCCACATGACTAGTCCACAAACCGAACCGACTAGGATACAAAGTAAAAACAAATCTACACGCACAGAGACTGTAAGATCAGACTGGCAACAATAAGAGAAGGGAAACCGGAATTGGAGGCCAGCCAACAGAGGAAGTTCGAACCGCGGAAATCGAGGGAGAAAACATTGGAATCAGTGCGACACAAGGGATCGACAGCCAGACAATGGAAGAAGGTATGGCCGAGACAGGAATAACCAACAATGGAGACCCCAAGAACAGAGTCGCGGGTTCGATGAAGAAGCAGTGGAACAGTACCACGCCTCATTAAGGTACATGGAGGAGCGTGGAGACGAGAACAAAAAGTCGCAAGTTCATTGGGATGAAGCAATTAAAAGTAGAAGGTCACCCGGCATCTATAATAAATTATGAGGGAGCGAAAAGTCTGGAATTTCAACAACATGAAGACAGACAGAGGAACTCTGGAAGAAACGGAGTAATAGAAAAAAACGTCAAAATTAAATGACTATAAAGGAGACAGAAATACGGGTTGGAATACAGTAAATGTGGTTAACTGGATTGCAAAACCTGAGGAACTCATTGAAGACCAAGTTGAAGGGCCGGTCATAGTAAGAAGGGAACTACCCATTATTATTGTAAACATCGCAGGCATAAAGATAAGGAGTCTTCTAGACACTGGCTCGATTGTATGCTTAATAACACAGGCACTATATAATGAAATTGAAAGAAAGACACACGTCTTGAAAATACCTATTTCAAGCGTAAAAATCGAGGGTGTAATACCAGATAAAGCAATGATCTGCAAATACCAAGTTTTCTTAGATTTACAGATAGGGAACTCTATATTCTCACAGAGTTTTCTACTTGTGAATAAGCTACCTTTTAACCTTATCTTGTGTGCGGATTTCATAAGAGAATACAAGGTTATAATAGATCTCTCACGAGACATTGTTATATTTCGCGTGAGTGAGGAAAATGAGAATTTAGAGATCTCATTAAAATGCAGTGAAGCGAGACCAGAAGAATACGTATGGCATAAATATGGAGATATGACTGGGGAGGCAGTGTTGACCAAGGAAGACATAGAGGGAGAGTTGGCAAAATTTGCCGCAGACATTGAAAAGGATCTCGAACCAGAATTCGGAACATGTCGTGAAGACAAATTAGAGGAAGCTAAAATTGGTCCAGAACATAAGCAGGTGTTAAGGAAACTGTTGTCGGAACAAAGAGAAATCTTCGATTCGAGACCTAGCCGAATCAAGAACTTCCAGTATGCGTTCCAAGTTAGTGACTGGACACCATTCAGGCAGAAGTCTTATCCAGTTGCCGATAAGAATTATGTAAAATTCAAGGAAGCTATACAGGAGATGCTGGAGGCAGGCGTCATTGTAAAGACAGCCACACCTTATGTCAGTCCACTGGTAATTGTACCTAAACCAGACGGAAGTGTAAGGATATGCCTAGACCGGAGAAACTTGAATTCTAGGGTCATACCTGAATTTGACCAACTGCCACCCATAAAGGAGATCCTCGGGCGATTCATAGGAAAGACTGTATTCACAAATCTTGATATTACAGCGAGCTTCCACCACATTGAGCTGGAGGAGAAAACAAGCTTATTAACCGGTTTTTTATTCGATCAGCACACGTATTCATTCCTTCGTTTACCATTTGGGTTAAAAACAGCGGTTTCAGCGTTGATACGAGCGCTTGACCGAAACCTGTCTGAAGAAGTCAAAGCAACAACCATAAGCTATGTAGATGATATCCTGCTAACATCAGAAACAGTGGAGGAACATATCAGAGATCTACGCAAGATATTAGATGACCTGAGTCAGGCTAACTTTAAGGTCAATCTAAAGAAATCTAACTTTTGCCAGAGAGAAGTTAAATTCCTAGGCCATGTAATAGATGCACAAGGAGTAAGACCGAATCCTGGAAAATTGGAGGTCATTAGAAATGTCCCTAGACCAACGAAGGTGAAGAACGTAAGGCAGTACTTAGGCGTTATTGGATTCTTCTCGAGCCATTACTCGAAATACACGGACACCGTGGCACCACTCCAAGATTTATTGAAGAAAGGGGGAAGGTGGCGGTGGACTGATAAATGTGAAGAAGCCTTCGTGAGGTCCAAACAGATGCTTTTGGATTATGTGAAATTGGGATATCCAGACTACACCCAGAAATTTATTACCCAAACTGACGCATCGCTTATAGGCATTGGGGCAATGCTTTATCAGGAAAATGTTGACAGGCCGGAGGAGAAAGTTTTTATTGCTTTCATAAGCAGGAGATTGAAATCCAATTAAAGAAATTATACGGTCACGGTGATTGAACTACTCGCAATACTATATGCTCTCCAGTATTGGCGAAAAATCATATATGGATTTCGGGTCGTGTTAAGAACAGACCATAAAGCCCTAACATATTTAATAAAGACTGGCTTGCCCAGTCGAAGATTAACGAGATGGTCCTTGTACATACAGCAATTTCAAGTGGATATCGAGTATTGCCCGGGGAAGGACAATATCATACCTGACTTGCTAAGCAGATATCCGACAGCTGATGAAGAGGAAGTTCTAGCTATCGAGATAGAAGATAGAGATTAGAAGACCTTAGACGACTTGAGGAACATCACCATCATGCAACGTGACGATCCCCGGATACGTTGATGATTAATTACTTCGAGGGAAAGCTTGTCAGAGGAACCCCGATGTATATAGAGGCCGAGGCACTGTCAACGGAATACCTATGGTTTAACCAGATGCTACACAAATGGAGTGATGCAGATCATACTCGACCCAGAATTGTTATTCCTGCAGCGTTGCAAAGAAGATTAGTGTGGTTAGCACATAGAGCATTCGGTCATCCGGGCGTAGATAAGTCCGTCGCCCTGTTGAAAGAAGCATTTATTTGGCCTAAACTGAGAGAAGCAGTCAGGAACACAATCAGGACATGTGATATTTGTCAGCGAGTAAAGCCTAACTCGTTTTTAATGAGGCAAAAACCCATACCGCTCCTGCCAGAGAAGCCATGTCAGCTTCTGGCACTGGACAACTTCTGCCCTTTGCCAAGAGCCAGGAGAGGAAATAAGCATATCCTTGTGGCATTAGACGTGTTTTCTAAAATTGGTAGTCCTATGTCCCAGTACGAAGCAGGTACTTAAAAGACTAAAAGAAAGAGTCATTCCTATACTAGGGAAGCCGGAAAACATATTGTCCGACCATGGCAGCTGTTACACCAGTGTGGAATTCCGCAGGGAGCTGGAAAATCTGGGAATAAGACAGATTTTGTCCACAATTGGACACCCAGAAGCCAACAGCGCAGAAAGAGTCCTGAGAGAACTGCAGAAATATATGAAAATATACTGCTCCATAGAAAACTGGAAGTGGATAGATGTACTGGACATCATCGAGTATTGTATTAACAATACAGTGCATGAGGCAACAGGAGAAATACCCGTCAGCCTACATCTTGATAGAAGACCGGAGAGGCCATGGAACAACGTCATTCAGACACCTATAGATGCACAGCCAGCACTCGAATTGAGGATCCGGAGGACATTCGAGTATCTCAATAAGCAAGCGGAAAGACGGCAGCGAAGAAACAGAGGGAAACGCTACCATAGACCACTACAAATAGGGGAATATGTTTTGGTAAGAAAACCAGCTAGCCCAGACCCAGACAGCAGGAAATACAAGAAATTTCAACCAAATTTCCACGGCCCCTATGTTATTATAAGACATTTGCAAAATAACGCCTACAGAATTAAACATAAGGAGACAGGAATGGAAGTTGTGGTAAATGCTGCCAATCTCAAACTTTCTATTCCGCCGGAAGAATTTGAAGCTGCAAAAGAAGAAGCCATGCACACCCAAGTGTACGGGGAACAATTATTTATGCAAGCGGTGAGTCTAGAGGAAGGCCCACACCAGTCAGAAGAAAGGCAAGACAGACAGCCCGCCGAGACTAGGGAAATGGGAAGAGAATGCAGCTGTCAACTGAGGGAGTTTTACGAGCAACTAGGGGAAGCAGTAGACGAACTCTAAGCTATGAATGAAGTCTTGAGAAAAGAGAATGCTATTATGCGAGACAGACGGCAGACCCAAGGGGGAGGGGAGCAAGGCGACCCACCGCACGGCATCACTGACCGCTTAAAGTAAACATCGTGGACGAGGCCGATGCAGTCAGCATGAGGGTTGAAAGAATGCACTTGCAAAATGAATTTTTAAACTTCGCTGGAGAAAGATGTACCCAACGGTACGTGGGCTGACTGGCATCAAACCTGGGTCTATGAAGAGGAAGAATCAGGTCCATGATTTTCCCAAGTACCGAATCATTGATCTCTGAGGGGGAACAACCACAGTGAACCCAAGGAACAATGAAATAAAAAATCGAATGTGATAATAAAAGCTTAATTCCACATCTGGAACGGGAATTTTAAGAAATAATAAGTTGGAATATTGTATGAACTGCAAGCCAGTTTACTAACATTCGAGCAAAGCTACAGAAAACCGAGACAACTTGACAGGTGACAAATTGGATTTGAAAGTAGGAGGCGCAGGCAGTCTCCAGTGAACTATTTCTTGGCGTCACTGGGGTGGGAAGACTGTGAATAATGACCAAGAAAACCCCCGTTGGACAAGGCAGAGAAGCAGAGAGGGGATGGTCATCGAGAGAAATTAATTAATTACTGGCAAATGAAGCATTCTAACGGGATGAGACTTACACCCAGATGCTTATATTCAAAGAAAGGTAATTTTGGGATGTCAAGACACGTAAATTAAAGCCTGTATTAGATTATAGGATACTTCAAAGGCAAACTGCGGAGGGGCATTGGCCAGTCTCGTAGCAGGAGGGGATTCGCTGAAGATAGCGTCACCAAGCCATGGGGGAAAGCAATTAATATTAATTAATTGAGCGAATGAATCACCGGCACGCAAGTGGATCTGAAACCTCCGTGGAAAGGCGATTAAAGAATCATGTGTTACCTTGTCGGAAAACGCGATATATCAGAAAAGAGCCGCTCCCGAGAAGAACGAGAACTATATTTTGTCAGAATCCCTTATATGGAAGATGGAGCTGGGGAGAGTCAGTTATTCTTTGACTCAGCTCGTGGGACGACATGCTGTCCATTGACAGGAAATAAGTGCGCACAGTACGCAATCTCATTATAATCAGAATCTTTGTGATAGACAATGAAAGATGCATTATGCAGTCCATTTAAAGTATTTCTGCATTAATATTATGAACGGTCTACGGCAGACATATAATCAGGCATTATACGCGAATTATATTCAGTACAGCTTAGGAAAATTGCATTATGATAATGATGGACAATGAACTTATCTACAGGGATAGTTATGATTTTTAAAGTGTCAGATAATATAGCAACGGACACTTGAGATCACGGGGACCAGGAAAGTATCACAAGTATTTGTGATAAATACGTAAGCGGCGCACTAGAAGCTAGAAGATAGGAACAGTAGGAGACGGGAGATGAACACACCTACTCGAGATAGACTTTCGGAGGAGACAGGCGGATGTCAGAATTTTGCAGTATCGCAGATCTGAAATCACGTAGTAGTAGAAAGCCCAATAAGGCTTCGTGTGTACAAATCGAATGTAAAGTTAGTGGTAAAAAAGTGATAACATAAAGTGTTTAAAGTTGTGTGATAAAGAAAATGTGACATATTTTAAAGTGTGAAATGCATGTATTACAAGATGTGATGAACACGTTCAATCCATATTCGATGTTCTTTGTGAAAAGTGTTATGATGGGTTAGAAGACATCAGAATGGTGGGCGGAGTCTTGTACTGTTGGGTAAATCCAGCCAGAATCAAAAAAGTGAGTACTATCCAAATAATGTTACTATGATTCTAGGGCTCACCATACAACATATCATTCCATCAAATACTGAGAATTTGCAGTAATTTGTATACGAGTTGACATTCCTCGTATCCTAGTGAATATATTGCTTCGAGAATGATAAACTTACGACAATTTATGTGTAAGATGTTGGTAAAAGTAACTGTAATATTAATTGATAATAATAGTAATAATCAGAGGTCAATGTCAATAATAAATGTAAAATTGGCATATTGATGCCTTAGAAACGTGCAAAGTGTGTCATGTCCGTTAAAAGAATACAGTGTTATTGTGAAGAATGAAGGAGAGAGATATATATCAGGGAGATAAAGAGATTTTTCAGTGTAATTGAGATATTAAATAATGTTAATTGCTGCATTGTTGTGTTTGAGAGCCATTAAGGCAGATCATATAATTGCCAGTAAAATGATACCTTCTTTTTTTAGAGCTAATGTAAAGCCTTGGTATAATAATTAATTTAAGGGAGGATATGAGTGCATTTTGAATTGTGTCATCTAACAGGAATGTTATTTTAGCCGCAATAAGCGTGCATATCTAACGTTGAATCCAGAGATTTGCGTAAATAATTGCAGGGATTATCCAGGTAGTTCCCGCGTTGGTGAATTTAGTAGGCCAATCTTCGAATCAACGATGTGGTTGTATAGCCTGAGAGCATACATATTATAGCAACAGAGTCGGGCCAGTTGGCATCTGTAACCCACAGTTAGCATATTCTGCGCTACCAGGGATAACTGTGACCCCCTGTGTGAGCCATTATAATAATTGATCTACCCGTGGATGTAAGACAGTTTCTTCGAGTAGGAAACATGGTGATTTCCTTAATATATTCGTACCCGTTCAGCGGGATAGTTTGAAACTCGACTGGCACGTGTTCAGTGCCACTGATTGCATCCTTAAAACGGCGACGCTACTGGAAACCCATCCCTTGTTAATAATAGTAATTGAGAGCCGAATTGAGCCAATTAAATACCCTAAGTGTAGGTGTTAAATACTTAGATCGACTCCGTTCATAATGACACATCCAAATCATCACCCCCTGAAAGAGCTGCACAGAGAGAGAAAGCGTATGGCAAGTTTTGTTTACAAGTTGAATATCGGTCAGGGAGACCAGAGCTAGAGTGAAGGCCGCAGTAGCCATGTTGGAGGGGGCGGAACTTAGCGACCCTATTGTGTACACAGCGAGGGGAGCTAATTGACCGTGGCCCTTTTCCTTTTTAAGTTTGTACTGGAACACTGAAAAATCTAGTCATCTCTGGAAATAATTGAAAAGTGCTTGATATTATTGTATTAAACGAATTATATTCATCATATCCATGGGGATAGGATGTTGGATCATAGAAATCGGATAATATTTGGCCAAGTTGATGTCTGATGACATCCTAACTGCACCAAATAATAATATGCAATTGTAAAGAGTAATTACCAGTTTATGATAATTTACTCAGACGGGTAGCATTATTGCACGATATGACACACTTGTAACGAATGTAACGACATGACAAGACCCAAAGATTGTTGTATGGTGAAGCTAAATCAGTAATTGTGTATATTTTGGAGGGGAAGATCACTCATAACAGCGTTTAAAATCTATGGGAAAGGAAACGATGGTGCACAAAAACAACATAATGTTAAACAAAAACAAATGCAATGAGATCAATATTGTTGAAGGTAAAAGGTTCCGATTCAAAACTGACAAATATTTGGATCTGTAATGATTACATATAATGATTATTCAGTTATAATTTGTGTTTTCATTGGTGTGTTGTGATATGTTAAATTAAGATTAATTAAGTGATGTGAAAGACACAATGAACATTCGTCAATGTCAAAAAGTATAAGTGTTAGGAAGTATAGGATATATTTGGGTGCGGAAGAGCACCAACCATAAGAAAATGGACTCACAATAAATGTTGCAGCATGCCTGGAGAGACCAGTGCATTTGAGTGGATATAATCCCTTTATTATGGAAACAGAGCTGCGGAGTGCAGATGAAGCATGCTAGGGTTTGTCTTATTGTTTTGAATTGTCATCTGCGCACTCCAGATATTTTATCTGTGTTGTGGGAGTGTAAATGTAACTGTAGTTTTTGTGTTTGCCATGATTTAATATCATTAAATTCTACAGTATATTTAGGAGTTTTTTTTTTCAAGTAGAGTAGTTACCTGACAGACTCAAATCCTGAACATGTGATCGTATGGTGGGGTGAACGCCCCATACCTCGAAAGACCGTGAGCCAGCTGGGATACGAACGCATGTTCCATATAATGACGCAAGGGTACAATATTGGCTTTCACGGCCAGTGAATTAAAACTCAGCAATTGTTCTAGGTTTGTGCCGTGTTTTGTGTGGGTTTTCGCCTAGGACACGAAGTTGGCTCATAAGCGGGCTCTTGGTGTCCTTACATAAAATAAACGATTGACCAAGAGGAACAAATGAACGTACGAAACAAATTTCAAACTGACCAAAAAAACAAAACAAAGTCTCTATTTATGTTCGCACTCTTTTTCCTTTGAAACATCTTCTTGACGTTCTTCTATTATGTTTAATCTCAGGAATATGTTCATAAAAACCCAGGTACAACTCTATTTTTTAAGAAAACGTGACGCGATAGAACTTTTAAATTGCCGTACTGTTTTCGAAATCAGCACCGAATAAAATATAAAGTTCAGATATTATAATTTCCCTTGAATTTATTTCATCGTAGACCTGTGTAAATGAACAAAGCTGTTGATGAAAATGTACCACGAAATAATCAATGGTTGGTTGGTTGGTTCCCTAGTTTAGGGGCTGCAACAACGCGGTCATGTAGCCCCGTGTACTTTGGGTGTGTGTAGAATCTGTCTGATAACCGGTGTTAATTGCGAAGACTGTATTAGTGGGTGTTATCTGTTTTTAATTCAAGTAAGGACTGCAGACGATAATTTCAAGTAGTTCCTACTTTCCCTACCAAATGCTACCGTCCACGACACCTAGCTGTGAACTTCGCTACTACTAGATGCCATCACAACTGGCGTCTGGTGATGAACGTTGGAACTTAAGAGCATTAATCAAACCTAACCTACTCATTTTGGCTTCACACCACTTTAGTTAGTGGAAGGTTCTTTTCCATGCCATAAATCTATGATATGGGACCGCCGGCTTTACTTTCCCTCCGAAGGAAGGCATACTGAGGGGTTTTTAACTCTCTTAAACCGGATGAGTTAGCCATGGTCGTTACGGCATGGGTTCAGGCAGCCGCTCATATCCGGGAGGCGAGGAGGTTCGAATCCCCCCGCCGGCAACCTTCAAGATGGTTTTCTGTGGTTTCTCATCTTCCCTCCAGGCAAATGCCGGTGTTGGTCCCTGACTATAGGCCATAGCCGCTCCCTCCAACTCCTCGTCCTTACTTTCGAACTTTCCTTCCCAGACAACACGCAACACGCGACGGTACTTGTAGCTCACCTCATTGGTGTCCTCATAGAAGCAGCTATAAACTCTGGCGAGCCGAACATGTCCTCGGACACTCCCGGCACTAAAAGCCATACGCTAAATAAACGCTCTTAAAAAAATCTGATGATTTCGGCCGGGTTTGAACTCACGACCTTGGGCATAGAAGCTCAGCATGCTACCAACTACGCCACCGAAGCGCCGAAATAATCAATGTCACGAAATTAATAAACCTTGCCTTACCACTTCCTTTATGCAGCGTCAGAACTCAGGTATTGTTCATAAGTGGATTTTTTCCCCCCTCAGTCCTCTTTCACCTGTTCCGGTGTAAAGCCTATTAGGAGAGTCAGCATTCCCTTTCACTAGCATTCTCCAGCATTGTGGAAACCCCAATGCATCAGGCGCACACCTGTGATGCGTGATTTATGGTTTTCACCTTGGCTCAGTAGCTAACCTTATCTTCTGACTGATTTATTGAGCAACGGATTAGGACGCCAAATAACAGCAATATTTGCCAAATTATCCCAGGAATTACAACTCTTAAACTGTATACCTGCCAGTTGCCACAACTGGGGCAAATTTACTGCATTCTCGGAGAACGACTTCATGAGGCAATACATAACAGCAGTGGCGGTTTTTCAAGAGCAGGTAGTGAAGTTGGTTGGTTGATTCCTCAGTTTAGGGACTGCGTCAACGCGATCATGTAGCCCCGTGTACTTTCGGTGTGTGTAGAATCTGTCTGATAACAGGTGTTAATTGTGATGGCTGTATATTAGTGTGTGTCATCAGTAATACAGGTAAGGACTGCAGACGATCGATTTGAAATAGTTCCTACTTTTGCTACCACAATCTACCGTCAACGACACCTAGCGTCGAACTTGGCTACTAGATGCCACTGCAACCGGCACCTAGCGGTGAACGTTGGAACTTAATAGAGCGTTAATCAAATCTAACCTACAAATTTAGCTTCACACAATTGTAGTTAGTGGTGCACGCCATAAATCTTTACTTTACACACGCTTTACTTTGCCTCCGAAGGAAAGCATACTGAGGGACTTTTATGCTCCTAAAACTCTGACGACTTCGACCGGGTTTGAACCTGCGATTTTGGGCATAGAATCTCTGCTTGCTACCAACCATGCCACCGAAGTGAAGCTTGAATTTGCTTGTTTTCGAAGTATTTTAAGGGGTTTCATACATTAGCAAGCGCTAAATATTCAATAGCCTATATCCAACATAATGACTACACCTCACTATTCCGCTTCATTGCATAGTTACTAGCATTCTTGGTTGAAACCGTGGGGGCCCGGATTCGATTCCTGGCACTGCCAAAAAAAATAATTCTGGTCTGAGGGTTGGATCGGGTTACACTCAGCCTCGTGAAGCAAAACTTAGGAGAGTGGGTTCGATTCCTACCTAGGCCATCCAGGAAGTGGTTTTCCGTGGTTCGCCACTTCTACTTCAGGCAAATGACAGGATGGTACCTAACTGAAGGCCGCGGCCGCTTTCTGCCCAAATCCTACAAATACACACAGACGTCACAGGTTATCAGACAAATTCTACACACCTAAATACACGGGGCTACATGTCCACGATGTCACACAACCCATAAAGAATCAACAACAACTACACCTCACTATTCCCGTCTCTTTAAAGGGCCAGAGATTAGATGAGGTGAAAGTCTATAAGGCAGGAGAGGAGTTAGTGAGAGATGAAATGAATTAATATTTTTCCTGCTAATTGCAGCATCGAGGGCATATAGCCCGTGCATTTGGATGTGTGTTATGGAGTTGAATGAAAATTTGCAGGGAGATGGAAGGTAGCGACTGTGGATTATTAGAAGGTACCGTCCCAGGGATTTCTAACGCTCTTAAAATATCCGACGACTTCGACCGGGTTTGAACCCACGATCTTGAGCATAAGAGCTTAGCATGCTACCAACTATTACCGACTAAAAAGTTTTTCTAAGTAGGTTGTTGGCTTGTAAGTGATGCCCAAGAAGGGAAACAGGGAATGCTGTCTTCTTGGAAATTACTTTGTTACTGTCATACTGACGTCCATTCTCAGTTCCGCTGAAAGCTCCGAGTGTTATCCATCACTCCACAAGTCCAAATGTGAGATCGTTAAGCGTCTCTCTTTGTCAGGCATGTGTTTTCAACAATTTGCTCTGTAATGCAACCTGCCTTGTGTTAATGGAAGCCCTAAACTGATGTAGTCAGTCGACAATGTGTAGGCCTATGTTGAGGTTGTCAAGTGGTGACTGTTATCTGAACTCACATAACCTCGTTCCTTTTCTGAATCACCGTTTCTTGATCCAAATTAAGAAACCCATTAACTCAGTTTAGAACGAGCTAAAGATGCTACCAGCTTAGGGTTACGAGCTGCAATTCTGCAGTCTCGGTCCTGGGTTCGGTTCCCAGCCCTGCCAAGAAATTTAATTCTGGGCTGAGCATTGGAACAAGGTTCATTCAGCCTCTGACGGAAAATCTGATAAACTAAGTTCGATTCCTACCTCAGCCTTCCAAGAAGTGGTTTTCCTTGGTCTCCCACTTCTACTCCAGGTAAATACCGGGATGAAAGGAAACTTAATGCCATGGCCACCTCCATTAAGAATCCTACCCTGAGTTACAAATAAACACAATAATACAGCCATAACGCTGACACAGGTTTTATCAAACAGATCCCACTCACTTATCCTCAAGTACACGGGTCTTTATGACCACGGTGTCACCAAACCCCTAAATGAATGAACAAGATTATACTATATTATATTATATTATATTATATTATATTATATTATATGTTCGATGATGTAATGATGATATGTAATTATTATATGTCAGAAAACTGTATCATAATGGGTGTCATTAAAGTAGGCTACTACTTTTCATTATAACACAGTTTTTCCAACCAATCAGAACTCAATATTTTCATTCATTGACCAATTAGGTAAGGATAGCGTCTGACATGACCTGAAAATACAACATGTCGGACATGAATTACATGATTTGAAAGTTGACAATGTAGCCTATATTGGATCAACTATTGTAGTTACAATGCAAAAACAAACTGGGCAATATTGCAAAAGAAATAGCATTGTACCTTAATATCCGCAAATCCAATTTCTACACATTCGTAAGATTTCGCCGACAATTTTAGGGAGTGCTGTTGTTGACATAAACACACCAGGACGTCATGGAGGAAACATGTGAATGACATTAGTTCCATGGAAATTATAATCCAGCTCCGTGTTCAGTAAATGGATTTCTTATGCGAAACTTTCCGCCAGATACCCGTTACTGTTCTATTTTGGACTAAATTGATTTGCCTTTCGTTGACATTCTATAGACTACGCATCGAATTTGAAGAATAACTAGTTGATAATACGATACATTTTAATTTTGAAGCATTTGTAACAGCCTGTTTTTTTGTTGTTGTTGTTGTTATTTGACCAAAATAACAAAATGATCATACATAGTACCTGTGCGCTATCTGTTGGTGCAACTTCAGGATAAACAATGTTTCAAAACTTTGGGATCCGTTATTGGGTGGAGATCAAATGCTGAGCGCACACAATTTCCAAGAAGAAGAAGTCAACCGACAGAATATCGACAGATAATTATGAATATTAATGTTAGAACATTTAATAAAGTTATAATTATCGTCGAACATAAACAGTCGTACGCAACTCGCCTATAATGGTAATTAAGACACTCGTATGGAAATTATAAAACTCGCTTCGCTCGTTTTATAAACATACTCGTGTCTTAATTATTGGCATTACTGGCTCGTTGCATAATGTAGGCCTACTAATATTATACCTACTGTAGTCCTAGTATTCTCAGCATAGTATAAAACAAAGTCTCCAAGTCTTGGTTGTATCTTAATGGGTGATCTCGAGATTCACTGGATAGATTTTGATGCGATTTTCTTGATGCTTGATTTATCATTTCAAATGATCTTGTCGACTTCATCGTTATGCTTTGGTCTACCGTTATGAGTTACGGTTACGGCGTGTATGACGTCATCACGTTGTTCAGTGCATATGCACTGAGTTTACTCCTGGGGTCTGGCGTTATGCGATACGGAGACAGCGAGTGCATGACGTCATGCAGTAGAGTGCACCTCCCGCTCTCCGTTCCTCGCGCGGGAAGCCTAAATTAAAGGGTAATGGAGTCTGTTGAGTCTGAGTTTACTCCTGGGGTCTGGCGTGGAGACGGCGAGTGCGTGACGTAATGCAGCAGAGTGTACCTCCCGCTCTCCGTTCCCCGCGCGGGAAGCCTAAGTTAATGGGTAATGGAGTCTGTTGAAAGAGTCCCGGGGTTTCGAGCGAAGGGAGAAGCCCTCCTGAGCCTTTCTAACATGTGTAGCATTTGTAGCATGCGTCATTTGAAATGATATAAAGTCTAGTCTCTCAGACTGACTGTAACTATTTTTGATTTATTTTGATGCTAGCGAGTGAGCCTATCACCCAGCATCAAACTGTCGAGTCGTGTCGAGAGACTTCAGAGAAGAGTATATGAGTTTGGAGCTTCACTGTTGACCTCGGCTTTTCTGAATTGCGTCTGGGATCTGCCGTCCGTGCGCCTTTTAAGCTGTCGCTGGGTAAACCGTTACCGGGTGAAACCGGGGCGGGTTGCTACTTATATTATACAATAATTATTATACCTAGTCCTATATGTCCACCACCATCACTTGAAACTCAGCGACTCGTATGAAGTGCTTAGTAATTAAGCAGGCTGCCTCGAGTGGATGTGGTTTGTGGTTTACCTGGCAAGGCTGACCTATAACCACCGTGGATGGAAGGATTCAGACCCTTGTGCTTTCAAGAGAGATTTCTCCTTCCTTTTCTCCGATATCGTGAGCCCTGCCCACTCTTCGTTTTTTATTTTCATTCTTCTAAATCCCGGAAAGTGATGCAGATCCATTTTCAAGGGGAATTGAAACGAGATCCGTTCTCTAGTCGTTGTGTATTATCCACTGAAAGAACATTGGCCCTCACAGATTAATTCATATTAATAAAATTTAAGTTTTGACTGTACATATTTTATTTTAGAATAATTAAATTTTAACCTTTCTATGCGTTTCACGCACAATCTACGGGGTTTCATTGGAATTGGTTCACTTCCTGTCTGTACGAACGCTCATTATTTGCAATCAAGTATTCAATTACATGAACATTTGTAGACTATTTACTTCTAAGACCATTAGGGCTAGAAATACTTTTGTAGTACTATGGCAAAGGGTGGTTAAGGAGCACTCATCTTGGTTTTCTTAAATTTATCTCCGTAACTATTCTTTATGTGAAGACCGCCTTGTTGTGTAGTGGCTAGCACTCTTGGTTGTCACCGTGGAGGCCCGAGTTCGATTCCCGGCTATACCAAGAATTTTATTCTGGTCTGAGGGCTGGAACAGGGTGCACTTAACTTCGTGAGACAAACCTGAGAGGAGGTGGGTTCAATTCCTACCTCCATCCTCCTGGAAATAGTTTTTTTCGTTGTTTCCCACTTATAGGCCTACTCCAGGCAAATATGCCAGGCTGGTTACTAACATAAGGTCACGGCCACTTACCCAAATCCTACCTGAATTTCAAATACGGTCCCTAACTAAAGTTTAAGAGCATAAACTTATTTCACATAAACAAATCCTGGTAATACACTCTTGTCACAAATGTTACTGTGATTATTTCAAACATAAATTGGCCTCATATGCATCTGTTTATGTCAAAGTGATTGTGCTCAGACATTTACTTTCTGAATTAAGAGTATTTTATTGAAACTTTTATAATAAATTAACAATAAACCAACTTAATTGTCTTAGTGTTATTTTTTTGCAGAACTATTGTTATGTCGATGAACTTTTGGCATAAGAAATAACATTCTCAAAAAGTCTTTATCGTTTGACATATTTTTCCGTACTTTCAGAAAAATTAAAAAAATATACAAATACCGACTGATGTTTACGCAAGGCTAGAGTCTGTTTTACCGGGAGGTAGCGAAAGTTTGTTACTCCTGTGAAGGTCCGGGTACTGTACCCATGTGAGTAATCTCGATGGAAAATATGCTTCTGCCTCCGGCTAGCATCAGGACTCAGGCGTGTACCGTTCTCCCATTGAGCAGTTGCATATTTTGGATTTGAGGCTAAAAGATATCAACTCTACAATGATAAGGCACAACTCTACTCTAAAGACTTTAATTCAGTAAAACTCATGGCTTCAAACAAATAAATGAGAACACCAATCCCATAAACAATACACAAACAAACAAAGTTATTCCCACAATCCATTAATTATTCACATAGTTGAACAATTTAAATCCATATCACTATTCAATCTTTTACCATTATGTGGACTTTAAACTTACTCAAGTGCACTGATGCACATGTAATGTTTCACAAAACTGAACTATTACATTCATGTCATCTAATGTGACTTCTTTATATTCACAAAGTTACTTGTATCCTACAATACATCTGAATTTACATCATGTGTACTATCTGTATTACATCTCTCTCTCCCACCAAATGCTTTCATGCATTAGCCAACTCATGGTTTGCACTACGATCTACTTGCAACACCACAATTACGTAAGTCTACCCCCTCCACTCCCTTCTTTTTATAGTTACACTGCATGTCATTGTGATTTCATTAAATAATTTCTGTTATCGTTGGGTCGGATAGTATACTATTACGCTACCCTTACGAGCGTAGCCTGTGGCAACGAGTAACCAACTTCATTAACTAGGTGTCAGTGACAGTATCAAATACAACATCCAACCATTCGTTAGATTGCTAAATTTTTATATCATCAGGGAAATCTATGATTAGCAATGTATTTTTAAACCACACACATTTATTACACATTATAACAATTCTTCCTTTCATTGACAAGCAAGGTCTTAAATCTGTCCGCTCAAGAACGCAAACCTTCACAGTTGGTTCAGCAACCCCAGCCCCTTGGACTGCCTGCATACAATGGACAGGGTAGGGTCGTTCACGGCTGTAAACCGCCCCTTTGTCTCCCCGTTTCCTGGACTTTTATCTCCCAAGCAGTATTACAACTTTGAATATAACATTGTGGTCACAATGATCCACGTGATCCCATATGATCTGAACTGAATATTATGCAATGGTTCTGGGTGAGCTTGAATATTTAATCCTATCCTTAGGACATTAATAACGGCCTCAACAGGTCCGTATCACAATATGAAGGCACGAGATTCATAGAACACAGGTCTAGTGGTTAGCCGGTATCTCAAATAAAATATTACGGTCAGTCAACAGCTGCCGCCAATGATTCGCTTCAACGAGCCGAATCACTCAACATTAAGTTCTCGGGGAATCAGGTATAGCGTCGAGGTGTCCAATGTTCTCCCCGCGCTTACCACGGGATTCGGACCCGGAACATTTCATATCCAACATCGGAGATAGGGTTACACACTAAATACGCTCCGGCATAAATTAATATCTCTGTACGCTCATGCTGTACGAGATTTCACACGTCGATTAGATCACCTGGCCCCTTACCTGTCCGTAATCTCGCCTTATAATAAATAGAACTCTGACTGTACTCTACAATGCTTAATCAAGCCACAAATTCAATTCACTGTCAAGCTCCAACATTCCCGTGCGTAATTATATTCCCATTGATACAATCTATTTAATATTAACTTTTTTCTCTTCCCTTAATGTAATCTACTGCTTGGCTAGATAAACAATCCAATTAGCGTAAATATTTCTTGCTTAAAACCTTTCATCCTGATGTATTCAATTATACCGTTTATCATTATTATAATTATTATTATTATTACTGACATAAACTATCCTTTCCGACACAACGTAACTGCTTCAATGACCGAACATACGCGTTCGTCATGTTAAGTTTCACATAACTGAATTGCCATTTTATTTAGTAGCATTAATAGTGGTAAAGATTAATCCACTCTCTGATGTATACAACATCTTAACTTTACTGAAATCAAACATTAAACATATGAGGGTATGCCTCCTAATATTGATTCTTACTGGCATATTTTATACTTCCGAAATCACATTACATGCAGTGACTATTCTTCTATAGTAACATGATTTGTGGGGTACTTACGGCGGCTTTATCCAGGTGGCCCCAACCACCATATTCCAGTGTCACCTGCCATCGGCTTACTTAGTGACACATTGCCATCTTGCTAATACACATATTATATGACATCTGATTCATAAACACACGACACTTTTCCAATTTTATAATGAAGCTAATGCTTCCGAAACACATGACACTTTTCCATTTTTTATACTGAAGCTAATGCTTCCAAAACACATAACACTATATAACACTGGTTATATTATTACTTTAAGAGATATTTTACATAACATCGGTGCACAAACACACGTTACACTTTAATTCCTGACTGGTTGACATTCCCTAGCATATAACGAAAGTACAGGTGCGGATGGCCCCTTCCTTCGGTCCTACCCCTTCCTGATTGAATCTCCCGATCATCTGCTCACGGATTCACCAACAGTTTCTCGATCATCCCTTGATAATCTTCCTACTATTGCAGCGATATGCTTACATCTCGTCATGAACGCTACTTACTGGTATACTCCAAATATGTATAACCAATCACTATACTTTACTGCGCTCAACATTGTACATTGTATTTACATGAATAATTACATTTCACAGCCCTGCCTAGTATCACACGGCACTTAATAAACATTATATAACAGTCTTACTGCACGGCTTCCCACATTGAAGTCCGAGCATCCTCTCCTAACTTCGGTAATATGCATTACGCATAATCAAGTTTGTTAATTACTGACTTCATTCTTGGTTCATGACCATGCATGAATATATTCTCACATGTGTGTTACATTGCACAGCTAACACTGATTACCAGTGACATGTTTAAGTCTTTGTGTGCGCCTGGGCGCTGCATGTCCTTTTCAACTGCGACTGCTTCAAAACAACCCTCCCTCCGACTCGGTCTAAAACTGTCACGGACTGTAAGTTTCAACTGCACGCCGTACACTGTGGTCAACTGTAAAAACTGTTCGCTTCGACTGGGTCCACCCTCTTATATCTGTTTCACACAGAAAGTAGGGCAAGAATTCCCGCGATAAATCAGCTCCTCTCCTAGGGTGATTCTGAACTGGGAATAATATCCATATTGTTCCCTTTTCTTCGCTGGTCACAAAAATGTATGTGTGTTCGAGGATCGATCGGCCACTTAATTTATATTAATTATCTTATCCATGGCTTGGGGACGCTACTTCACTGGGAATCCCTGACAACATCCTCAAGTCCATCCGCGAACACCCATAGTCCTGTAACATTACGCACTGCATTAAACATGCCTTGATTTCGCCGTTTTATGGCTCTAAAATTAGCCTCTTGGCTAAAGATTCATCTGTGCGCAACTCTCATGTCATTGCATTGCTCCAATCATGAGTAATCAATGATTTTCCTTGGGATCTTCCCGTTCCAGTCTCAAGTCTATTCTCAAACGGGGAATAACCTGGTCATTATTTAACCTCCCGACCCCTTGCAGACGACTTATCTGGGTCAGCAAGATTGACGTGGCGCCACGGGCCTCCTCCCACAATTCTGGGGCTATTTGCTAAACGTCAAACTTTGAAACTCCTGTGTTTCAAGTACAGCATAGCCTACTTCATGTAGTCCAAATAATGCTATCTTCCACTTTTTTCCTGCATTATTTCACTAAATAATGTCAGTAACAACTGATATCACACCAGTAATTAAATATATAATTTCTTCTAGGGGTTCTTACAATGAAATACCCTCCACAGATCTCGGGTTCGTTCCCTGGTGGAACCTTCATTCAGAGCTCAACTTATCTCCGAGATCCACGTTCGAGACCAGTCAGCATGACCACCTCGGGTTCATATTCCCCTTGCAAAACTTATAAAAGTCAATTGCAAGTGACTTTATGTAAGTAACCAGCTGACTGTCCGACTGTCTATGTTTACATTAGAGGTCTTTCACCTCGTCTGGCTGTGAGTAGGTTAGTCTGGTTCCCCTTTCCACTCTGCGCTCAGCCCTAAGCTGTTCATTCTCTAAGCGGAGGGTCGTATTTATGGCCTCAACCTCTCTCGCTACTCCAACCATTTCTTTGTAAAATTCTAGCATGCACTGGCACTCTTGTTGTTCGCTTCCTTCACTGGGCAAGCTGTCTGCTTCTCGTTCCGTCCCACTGCGTGAAACTTCAAGTCTGACTTCCTGGCTGACTTCGCCGCCCACGTTCATTTGGGTGTGCGCTGCTAATATTTCTTCTTGTTCGTCAAATTCTTCTGGCGAATAATAAACTTTTAAGTTGGCAGCATTCATAACCACCTCATTTCCTGTTTCTAAATGCCTTATTCTGTATGCATTGTTCTGTAGGTCTCTGATAACCTCGAACGGGCCGTGATATCCAAAAATGAACTTCTTATATTTTCTTGCTCCTGGATCTGATCTGGCTGGCCTCCTGACTAAAACTTTTTCCCCGACGAGAAGCGGTCTGTGATACCTCTTCGCACGATTTCTTCTCTGACGTCTCTCCGCTTGTGCCTGGAGATATTCGAAGGTTCGTTGGATCCTCAATTCTCGTCCTGGCTGTGCGTCTACTGGTAATGGAATAACACCATTCCACGGTCTTTCCGGCCTCTGATCCAAATGTAGAGTCACGGGAACCTGTCCTGTCGCCTCATGTACCGTATTATTTACACAGTATTCAATTCGTGTTGACCGACTGAAAAGCACTAAACTCCAGTATTCAATTACTTCTAGGAATTCTATCCAACGCCAATTCTCTTCAGAGCAGTAGATCTTCATGTACTTCTGGATCTCTCACATTACTCTTTCAACTGGACTTGCCTCAGGATGGCGAATGGTAGATAAAATCTGCCTAATTCCTAGAGTTTCCAGTTCTCGGCGAAATTCCGCGCTTGTGAAGCAACTTCCGTGATCTGAGAGGATATTATCCGGCTTCCCAAGAATCGGAATAACTCTCTCTTTCAGGCGTTTCAATACCTGCTTTGGACTTGTCTTCTGTATGGGGCATAATACCACCATTTTTGAAAATACAAATATGGCTACAAAAATGTGTCTATTGCCTCTACGTGCTCTAGGCAATGGCCCAAAGTTATCTATGCTTAATAGCTGCCTTGGCTTCTCCGGTAACAACGGAATAGGTCGTTGTCTCATTAAAAATGGATTTGGCTTTACCCTTTGGCACAAATCGCATGTCCTAATGGCATTTCTCACAGTTTCTCTCAACTTTGGCCAAGTGAATGCTTCTTTCAACAGAGCGGTAATTTTATCTATCCCGGGATGTCCAAATGCTCTGTGTGCTAGCCACACCAATCTCCTCTGCAAAGATGCAGGAATGACAACTCTTTGTCGTGTATGGTCCACATCATCCCACTTGTGTAGTATCTGATTATACCATACATAATCTGTTGATAATGCCTCTGCCTCTCTGTATATTGCAGTTCCCCTTGCTAAGCGTCCCTCGAAGTAATCGATCATCATCTTCAACCACGGGTCTTCGCGTTGTAGGTTGGTAAGATTCCTCAAGTCGTCTAACGTCTTCTGATCTCGATTCTCAATCTGGACAGCGAGAGTTTCCTCTTCTCTAGGGTAACGTCTTAATATGTCCGGTATTACATTTTCTTTCCCTGGACAGTATTCTATTTCCACATTGAATTGTTGAATATACAGGGACCATCTTGTCAACCGCTGGCTAGACAAGTCCGTCTTTAACAGAAATGTTAAAGCTTTATGGTCTGTTCTGAGGACTATTTGAAAGCCGTACACGAGTTTATGCCATGTTTGCAACGTGTATAAAATTGCGAGCAACTCTATCTCTGTAATCGTGTAGTTTTTCTCATGGGCTTTCAGCCTCCTACTTATAAAGGCAATAAAAATTTTCCTTTCAGGCTTATCAACATTTTCCTGGAATAGCATCGCTCCTACACCAACAAGTGATGCATCCGTCTGTATGATGAATTTCTGGGTATAATCCGGGTATCCCAGCTTCACATATTCCAAAAGCATTTGCTTTGACCTCACGAATGCCTCTTGGCATTGCTCCGTCCAATTCCATCTGCCGCCTTTCTTCAATAAATCTTGCAAGGATGCTACTGTCGTAGTATAATTTGGGCAGTGGTTCGAAAAGAATCCAATTACTCCCAAATACTGTCGGACGTGCTTAACTTTCGTGGGTCGAGGGAAATTCCGAATTACCTCCAATTTATCTGGGTTAGGCTTAACTCCATTTGCATCAATAACATGCCCTATGAATTTAACTTCCCTCTGACAGAAGTGCGATTTCTTGATATTAACCTTAAAGTTAGCTTCTCGAAGGTCATCTAGCAACTTCTTCAGGTCTCTCATGTGCTCCTCCAGAGATTCTGATGTGAGTAGAATGTCGTCTACGTATCTGATGGTTCTTTCTTTCACATCATCGGATAGATTTCGATCTAACGCTCTTATCAGGGCTGAACCAGCTGTTTTCAACCCAAAAGGTAGCCTTAAAAACGTATATGTGTGTTGATCAAACATAAATCCTGTCAACAGGCTAGTTTTCTTCTCTAATTCAAGATGGTGGAAACTGAAAGTAATATCCAAATTTGTGAATACGGTTTTCCCTTTGAATTTCCTGAGGATTTCCTTAATAGGTGGCACTTGGTCGAACTCCGGAATAACTTTCAAATTTAAATGTCTCAGGTCCAGACATATCCTGACAGTCCCGTCTGTCTTAGGTACAATTACCAATGGACTTACGTAAGGCGTAGGTGTCTTCTCAATAACACCGGCCTCCAACATCTCCTGAATTGCCTCTTTCACTTTAGCATAGTGCTTTTCGGCTATAGGGTAGGGTTTCTGCCTAAATGGTGCCCAATCACTGACTTGGAAAGCATAAGTGAAGTTCTTTATACGACCAGGTCTCGAATCAAAGACTTCCTTCTGTTCCAGTAATAATTGCTTTAAATTTTCCTTCTCTTTTGGTCCAATTTTTGCTTCTTCAAGCTTTTCCGAAATATGTTCTTCCAGTTCGGGTTCCAGATCTTTTTCTAAGTCTGCGGCTAGTGTTTTCAGTTCTTCTTCTAACTG
Source organism: Meconema thalassinum (assembly GCA_946902985.2). Taxonomy (NCBI): domain Eukaryota; kingdom Metazoa; phylum Arthropoda; class Insecta; order Orthoptera; family Tettigoniidae; genus Meconema; species Meconema thalassinum. The sequence goes on from OX336388.2 coordinate 614,846,825, forward strand.
TTCAATAGCTAACACTTCTTCCTCAGCCCCATCTCTGTATGTATGCCATACTTGTTCATCTGACCCTGGTTCATTCTGATTGAGTGCGACCTCTAAGCCTTCAGCTTCCTCATTCACATGGAACATAACCCTGTCCTGTGCTAGGTCGATTATCACTCGGTATTCCCTTATAAATTGTGCCCCTATAATCAGGTTAAAAGGCAGTTTGTTTACTAATAGAAAACTCTGTGAAAACGTAGAGCCTCCTATCTGTAACTCTAGGAATACTTGATATTTGTATACCATCGTTCTGTCTGGAATTACACCTTTTATTTTGACACTTGAGATAGGTATTTTCAAAACATTTTCTCTCTGCGCTATCTCATTATACAAAGCTTGTGTCATAAGGCACACTGTTGAACCCGTATCTAATAAACTTCTTATTTTCAACCCTGCCACTCTTATCAAAATAATGGGCAATTCTCGTTTGACCATGACCTGTGATCCTCCCGTATCCTCAATTAACTCTTCTGGTTTGGCTATCCAATTGATGACGTTGACTGACTTCCATCCATCATTTCCAAATTCTTCTAATTTTGGCGTTTTTTTTTTTCAATAGCGCCCGTCCCCTTGGAGTTTCTTCTCTCCTGTTCGCTGCGCTGTAGCTCCAAACTCTTAGCTCCGTCTCCATATCTATCTGGCGATGTCCTGTTCTGCATAACTTCTTGCCAGTGGACTTGTTGCTTCGGGGGCTCATCTCCCCTTTCATTGAGGTATTGCAATGAAGCGTGGTATCGTTCCTCTACCTCATCATCGAAGTTACGTCTTCTTTCCTGGGGTCTCCAATCTCTATTGTTGCCTTCTTGGCCATTGTTACCTCCATTGTTTTGGTACGGCCTATCCCTGGTATTCTGCTTATTCCAAGAATTTCGGCCTCTTCCCCTGCCAGCATTACCTTTATATTTCGGCTGCCATCTTCTGGGTTCCTGTTCCCATTGACGTCCGTTGGAATCTAACGTATCTGTGCTAGTAGATTTGTTGTTTTTTGGAGCTTGATACTGGTCAGTCTGCGTGTTGGTCACATGTACCTGTTCCACGGTTCGATTCTGACGCATCGTATTTGCTGTTGTGAGGTCCAGTTGTCTCAGAACTGTCTCCATTTCCATAGCAGTTTTTGCATTAGCCGAGATTAGCAGTCTCTGTATCTCGTATGGAAGCTGTTTGGCGATAGCAATACATAATTCCAGCTCGCTAGGCTTTTGATCAAGTTCTTTGAACCGACACATCTGTGATATGAAGAATTCTGCATACTTCGTCGGGCTCGTAGTGCTGTATCTTTTTGAATATAAATCCAACCGTAAATTCTGTTGGGTCGCTGGATCCTAGTATCTCTTCAAAAATGCCTCTCGAAACTCCTCAACAGTATCGAAAGTGTAGCGGAAACTGCGAAACCATAATGCGCACTCCCCTTCTGTTAATTTCTCTATAGCTCGTAGCCTGCGCTCTTGCGGTATTCGCGCATCTTTCAAATATTCAGACACTTCTTTTAGCCAATATTTCGGTGTCATACTACAGTGGCTACCTGAGAATTTCCTTGGTTTCTCTTCACTTGCTCTGATAACATTTATCACTTGTGTGTGTATAGCATTTTCGTGTGGCGTCGATGCTGCAACTGGCGCACCTGGCGTCATATAAGGACTTTCGCCTGGGCCTGTAGCACTCCTTATTATAGGCTGGGTTTCCAAATCTGCCCACCTAGTTCTCCTCATATCGTCCATGCTGCCTTCGCTAGACTTAGGATCTTTCATGAGGGTTTCCTCTTGCGCAATTATCCTAGTCTCCATTTGATTGTGGCACATCTCTGCCCTTTCCAGACGAGTAATTACCTCTTTCTCTATTCTGGTAAGCCTAGCTCGATTTTCCTCGGCTACTTGAAATATTTTCTGCTTGTCTTCCTTCAGACTTTGCTTAATATGGGATATTTCATCCTCTACATCCTCCTTTATCTGAGCGAGGGTCTTGTCGTTTGCCTCTGTCTTTTGGCCTTCTCTCACTTCGAGTTCTTCCCTCAATCCTTTGATTTCCTCTTGAATGTGTCCCTTGACCTTTGACATTTCATTCTGGACCTTAGAGATTCCACCTCTATTCTCCTCTTGCCTTTTGTTAACTACGACAATGTCACTTTGAACTTGGTCCAGTTCTTGCTGAACTTTGCTCATCTGACCCTTCAGATTTCCTACCAGCTCTTTACTCTCGTTAACGACAGCCCTGATTTCACCTATTTCCTGGCATTGACCTAATATATTCTGATCCTGTTTCTTTAGATCACCGTTAATTGCTCTAGCATAGCTTTTCAATTTCGTGTCCCATTTACTGTCGTTTTCTTCCAACCTTTGATCTACCGTACGGGTAAATTCTGCGAACTGTTTCGCTTGGCGTTCGAGATTCGCGTCATTTTGGATTTGAATATCCTTAATGTCGTTAGATAACGCGTCTAACCTACTGTTGGTTTCATCCTGCGCATGCTTACACGCTTGTAAGTTACTCTCAAGTTTGGCTTCTATAGCCTCGAAACGTTTATCCGTCTTAACCTGCATTTCCGATACAATGCTCACAACAGTTTCTGTAACTTCAGTCTTAATTACCTCTTGCATCTGACCTAACTTATCGTTTAACTCAACCTTATTTGCCTCCAGTCGGTTGTTTATTTCAACCTGATTTGCATTAATGGCCAGCTGATTGGCATCTAACCGATTATTCAATTCACTCTGATTATGATTAATTGCCTCCTGATTGGCATCTAAACGAGTGTTTATTTCATTCTGGATAGCCTTTGCTTCCAGGTTATTTTGTTCATTAACAGCGTCAAAATGCTGTCTTAAGCCTGCAATCAACTGAAAATCTCCTCTGTGCCAGACATTCTTACAATAATATACTTTGAGATGCAGGCAGGCTTCCTGGAAATATGTGTGGATACGTTTTGGAGAGAGACATAAACCACTGTACACATGCTGCAAAATTGCATAAACATTGAATCTATAGATTAAATTATGGATTGGGTGCGTAGCGCTCATACCCTTGGGTAATCCTCTTCTCAATAGAGAGATTCTGCGTTACGTCAAAAGCTTACTGAACTCAAAAATCACTCAAACACAGTTTGAGGCAAAAATATAATTACTGTGGTTTTCCCCATGAAATACCATAAAAATCTATGGGGTTTCCCTAAATCCCATAATCCCCACGTTGGGCGCCATGATAATTTAATTATCATATCAGGGGAGGTGGTCCACGTTAAGACATCGCAGCAACCCTCCAAGGTCTCGGTTGTACTGTCGAATGCCCCACTTGGGTCTCGCCATGATAATGAAATACACCTCTGCGCCTATGGTGACCTGTATTTCAAACCGGCCCACATACCAGCGCCATGATAAATAAGTGAGTCATGCTAATAGAAGGTGTTTATCAAAATTTATATTGTTCGTATCGGAGCTTACCTAAGGTTAGGCGCGGTCCTCCCCTAATTCATGTTAGTCGTTATTTTAATAGAGTTGTGTGCACAAGATCTAGACCGACTTTAGTTGTACCTATAGCTCAAATCACTGTACAGGACATCAATTCCCATGTACCCATGTGAGTAATCTCGATGGAAAATATGCTTCTGCCTCCGGCTAGCATCAGGACTCAGGCGTGTACCGTTCTCCCATTGAGCAGTTGCATATTTTGGATTTGAGGCTAAAATATATCAACTCTACAATGATAAGGCACAACTCTACTCTAAAGACTTTAATTCAGTAAAACTCATGGCTTCAAACAAATAAATGAGAACACCAATCCCATAAACAATACACAAACAAACAAAGTTGTTCCCACAATCCATTAATTATTCACATAGTTGAACAAATTAAATCCATATCACTATTCAATCTTTTACCATTATGTGGACTTTAAACTTACTCAAGTGCACTGATGCACATGTAATGTTTCACAAAACTGAACTATTACATTCATGTCATCTAATGTGACTTCTTTATATTCACAAAGTTACTTGTATCCTACAATACATCTGAATTTACATCATGTGTACTATCTGTGTTACATCTCTCTCTCCCACCAAATGCTTTCATGCATTAGCCAACTCATGGTTAGCACTACGATCTACTTGCAACACCACAATAACGTAAGTCTACCCCCTCCACTCCCTTCTTTTTATAGTTACACTGCATGTCATTGTGATTTCATTAAATAATTTCTGTTATCGTTGGGTCGGATAGTATACTATTACGCTACCCTTACGAGCGTAGCCTGTGGCAACGAGTAACCAACTTCATTAACTAGGTGTCAGTGACAGTATCAAATACAACATCCAACCATTCGTTAGATTGCTAAATTTTTATATCATCAGGGAAATCTATGATTAGCAATGTGTTTTTAAACCACACACATTTATTACACATTATAACAATTCTTCCTTTCATTGACAAGCAAGGTCTTAAATCTGTCCGCTCAAGAACGCAAACCTTCACAGTTGGTTCAGCATCCCCAGCCCCTTGGACTGCCTGCATACAATGGACAGGGTAGGGTCGTTCACGGCTGTAAACCGCCCCTTTGTCTCCCCGTTTCCTGGACTTTTTTCTCCCAAGCAGTATTACAACTTTGAATATAACATTGTGGTCACAATGATCCACGTGATCCCATATGATCTGAACTGAATATTATGCAATGGTTCTGGGTGAGCTTGAATATTTAATCCTATCCTTAGGACATTAATAACGGCCTCAACAGGTCCGTATCACAATATGAAGGCACGAGATTCATAGAACACAGGTCTAGTGGTTAGCCGGTATCTCAAATAAAATATTACGGTCAGTCAACAGCTGCCGCCAATGATTCGCTTCAACGAGCCGAATCACTCAACATTAAGTTCTCGGGGAATCAGGTATAGCGTCGAGGTGTCCAATGTTCTCCCCGCGCTTACCACGGGATTCGGACCCGGAACATTTCATATCCAACATCGGAGATAGGGTTACACACTAAATACGCTCCGGCATAAATTAATATCTCTGTACGCTCATGCTGTACGAGATTTCACACGTCGATTAGATCACCTGGCCCCTTACCTGTCCGTAATCTCGCCTTATAATAAATAGAACTCTGACTGTACTCTACAATGCTTAATCAAGCCACAAATTCAATTCACTGTCAAGCTCCAACATTCCCGTGCGTTATTATATTCCCATTGATACAATCTATGTAATATTAACTTTTTTCTCTTCCCTTAATGTAATCTACTGCTTGGCTAGATAAACAATCCAATTAGCGTAAATATTTCTTGCTTAAAACCTTTCATCCTGATGTATTCAATTATACCGTTTATCATTATTATAATTATTATTATTATTATTATTACTGACATAAACTATCCTTTCCGACACAACGTAACTGCTTCAATGACCGAACATACGCGTTCGTCATGTTAAGTTTCACATAACTGAATTGCCATTTTATTTAGTAGCATTAATAGTGGTAAAGATTAATCCACTCTCTGATGTATACAACATCTTAACTTTACTGAAATCAAACATTAAACATATGAGGGTATGCCTCCTAATATTGATTCTTACTGGCATATTTTATACTTCCGAAATCACATTACATGCAGTGACTATTCTTCTATAGTAACATGATTTGTGGGGTACTTACGTCGGCTTTATCCAGGTGGCCCCAACCACCATATTCCAGTGTCACCTGCCATCGGCTTACTTAGTGACACATTGCCATCTTGCTAATACACATATTATATGACATCTGATTCATAAACACACGACACTTTTCCAATTTTATAATGAAGCTAATGCTTCCGAAACACATGACACTTTTCCATTTTTATACTGAAGCTAATGCTTCCAAAACACATAACACTATATAACACTGGTTATATTATTACTTTAAGAGATATTTTACATAACATCGGTGCACAAACACACGTTACACTTTAATTCCTGACTGGTTGACATTCCCTAGCATGTATCGAAAGTACAGGTGCGGATGGCCCCTTCCTTCGGTCCTACCCCTTCCTGATTGAATCTCCCGATCATCTGCTTACGGATTCACCAACAGTTTCTCGATCATCCCTTGATAATCTTCCTACTATTGCAGCGATATGCTTACATCTCGTCATGAACGCTACTTACTGGTATACTCCAAATATGTATAACCAATCACTATACTTCACTGCGCTCAACATTTTACATTGTATTTACATGAATAATTACATTTCACAGTCCTGCCCAGTATCACAGGGCACTTAATAAACATTATATAACAGTCTTACTGCACGGCTTCCCACATTGAAGTCCGAGCATCCTCTCCTAACTTCGGTAATATGCATTACGCATAATCAAGTTTGTTAATTACTGACTTCATTCTTGGTTCATGACCATGCATGAATATATTCTCACATGTGTGTTACATTGCACAGCTAACACTGATTACCAGTGACATGTTTAAGTCTTTGTGTGTGCCTGGGCGCTGCATGTCCTTTTCAACTGCGACTGCTTCAAAACAACCCTCCCTCCGACTCGGTCTAAAACTGTCACGGACTGTAAGTTTCAACTGCACGCCGTACACTGTGGTCAACTGTAAAAACTGTGCGCTTCGACTGGTTCCACCCTCTTATATCTGTTTCACACAGAAAGTAGGGCAAGAATTCCCACGATAAATCAGCTCCTCTCCTAGGGTGATTCTGAACTGGGAATAATATCCATATTGTTCCTTTTTCTTCGCTGGTCACAAAAATGTATGTGTGTTCGACGATCGATCGGCCACTTAATTTATATTAATTATCTTATCCATGGCTTGGGGACGCTACTTCACTGGGAATCCCTGGCAACATCCTCAAGTCCATCCGCGAACACCCATAGTCCTGTAACATTACGCACTGCATTAAACATGCCTTGATTTCGCCGTTTTATGGCTCTAAAATTAGCCTCTTGGCTAAAGATTCATCTGTGCGCAACTCTCATGTCATTGCATTGCTCCAATCATGAGTAATCAATGATTTTCCTTGGGATCTTCCCGTTCCAGTCTCAAGTCTATTCTCAAACGGGGAATAACCTGGTCATTATTTAACCTCCCGACCCCTTGTAGACGACTTATCTGGGTCAGCAAGATTGACGTGGCGCCACGGGCCTCCTCCCACAATTCTGGGGCTATTTGCTAAACGTCAAACTTTGAAACTCCTGTGTTTCAAGTACAGCATAGCCTACTTCATGTAGTCCAAATAATGCTATCTTCCACTTTTTTCCTGCATTATTTCACTAAATAATGTCAGTAACAACTGATATCACACCAGTAATTAAATATATAATTTCTTCTAGGGGTTCTTACAATGAAATACCCTCCACAGATCTCGGGTTCGTTCCCTGGTGGAACCTTCATTCAGAGCTCAACTTATCTCCGAGATCCACGTTCGAGACCAGTCAGCATGACCACCTCGGGTTCAGTACATACACCTAGAGCCCGCTGATGAGCCTATCTTGGTGTTCCTAGGCGAAACCACGCACAAGTCACGGCATAAACCTAGAAAATTTGCTGTTTTATTATGATTATTAATTGTCTTCGATCGTTTATCCTCCCAGTTCAGCTTCACCCTCGGAGTCTGCGAGAGATCATTCCTCTACTGTCGTAAGGTCAGAGTCTTAGAGCTAAACACATTTTGTCAGCAGATACTACTGGGGATGGTGACAGGCCGATCGCTAACTAGGGTCTAATTTAGGAAGAGTCAGGGAAGGGTTGGAAGTCGGCCGTAGACCTGTAGAAAGGAACCGCCCAGCATTTGCCTGGTGTTGAAAATGGGAAACCACGAAGACCATTTTCAGGATGGCCGAAGTAGGATCCGAACCCACGCTATCCCGATGCCAGAGAGGCACATGGTTGCGCATATCAGCCACCGTGGCCGGAAGAAGTTATTATTATTATTATTATTATTATTAGACTAAATTAATACTAGCGGACCCGTGCGAGAACTCTCGCATAATGGGTTGTGTGCGCCCCATGTGTACAGACTACCCGCCTGGCACTTGTGCTATGGGGGCTGTAAGCGACACAGATCTGCCAGGGGCTATCATCTTGTTTATTTGTTTAATAGCACTTTATAAACGGCTTTTCAAGAAACGCAAGATTTTTCCTGTACTGTTGAGACGATTTGGAAGATTTTGGTACAAACCACACCTTCTAACTCCCTCTGGTTTAGGATCTTGAGTTTTGTGAAACATGCACCTTAGCGTATTATATAACCGGTTTTTTGTTGTTGTTATTTAACCTTCAGGTTGGTGGAACCCACGGACTCAGCGAGGGAACTCACCACTACCGCCTCTACGGGCAGTGTCCTAGAGCGGGGAACATCGAATCGGATGGGATACAACTGGTGAGGTGGGATTGGCACCTCGCCCAGGCGGCCGCACCTGCAAAGCGAACAGGGACCTCATGAGGGAAGTTAAGGGATGGTTAGGATGGATAGGCAAGGAAGAGGGAAGGAGGCGGCCGTGGCCTTGAAGAAGGGACCATCCCGGCATTTGCCCGAAGACGAAGTGGGAAACCACAGAAAACCATTTCGAGGATGGCTGAGGGGGAATCGAACCCCCTCTACTCATTTGGGCCACCCGAGGCTGAGTAGACCCCGTTCCAGTCCTCGTACCACTTTTCAAATTTCGTGGCAGAGCCGGGAATCGAACCCAGGACCTCCGGGGCGGCAGCTAACCATGCTGACCGCTACGCTACGGAGGCGACTTATATAACCGTAAGATTATTATTAGCCTATCATTATTTTAATTATCATTATTAGCCTATTTCTTGCAACGTTAAGCTTATGCCCAATTAAGGAGTGCGATTGAACCTATTTCACAGATTCCTTCTCTTCCCAAAATCTCTTCATTCTCTCAATATGATGCATTTTCCTTTCTGCTGTCTTGCAGTGGTGGCTCTCATACGAGGTTTTGCAACAAAGTACAGTAATGTTTGTTCTCCAACGATCTGAACCTAGGCCTGTGCCATAAAATTTCGTCTATTAATATTATTATTGCTATTCTTCTTCTTCTTCATTTCCCGTTTCCAGTTCCCTGGGTCGGGTTGCGAACCAAGGACCTCCACAGTTGTCTATCCCTCCACCATTCATTTCCTTCGTTCAATACTTCTTTTTCTTTTACTCCTCTTTTCTCTATGCTTTCCTTCACCGTATCTATCCTCCTCTTTCTGGGCCTTCCTCGTGGCCTCCTTCCTGGTATTTTCTCCATAAATATTATTTTTGGTACTCAATATTCTTCCATTCTCATCATATGTCCGTACCACTTCAGCTTACTGGTCTCTATCTTGCAGTTTTGGGAACCCAGTTCTCTCCCTAATGTCCACATTTCTGATTTTATCCCTCCGTGTCTTCCCAATTATTCCTGTAAGGAACGTCATCTCGGCTGCTTGGATTCGGCTTTCATCGCGTTTGGTTTGGTCCAAGTACCTGCTGCATATGTCAAAATTGGTGTGTAATACATTGAGAATACAACTTTGTAGCATTTCTCTGGGACTTCCTGGTTCCATACTAAACCTCTTACACTGGTAAAACCCATTAGCTTGTTGGATTCTCTTTCCAATTTCTTCATTTATTGTACCGTCTTCTGTGAGTATGCTCCCCAAATACTTAAAGCTTTTTACCATTTCCAATGGATTTCCATTGATTTCAATATTCTGTCTTCCTTCTCTCTTTTTCTTGTCATCACTACAGCCTTCCTCTTCTCCACACTTATTTTCATTCATATTTCTCTATTTCCTGATTCCATACAGTAACTTGTTCTTGCACTTCTATTTCTTTTTCTTCCCATATTATTATTATTATTATTATTATTATTATAGTTTATTGTTTGACAACATTATCACGGCAAATACCGGCTACATTTTCTTTTACAGCCTGGTTCGGCCTTAGCAAGGAACCATCTGTACTGAGATAATTACGATTACACTGTTCAGAGACCTCACATCCATGTCGTGCCCGCATTCTTCACGAGTCTCCTTCATTTGAAGGATGAGCTAAATTCCCATCTGGATCATCGAGCTTTGCTGAGTATTCGGCCAGGGCATTGTCACCAAGGAACTTCCTAACAATATGGCATGTGTTTAACAGAACTGCCTTCTGAAGTTCAATATATATCTGCAGGTGCAGATTCAATATTGATAGACTACTATGGAGAGTTTTCGGTATAACACCAGTACACGATACAATTATTGGGATGGTAGTCACCGAATCAAGTTTCCACATCTGCTTTATCTCAATTGCCAGCTCGGTGTACCTAGATATTTTAGTAGCAGCTGTTGTTTGGATGTTTTGATTGTTGGGACATGCGACATCTATCAGTAATCCCTCTTTGTGTACTTTATTGATGACAATGATATCCGGCCGGTTGTTACTGACTGCGACATCTGTCACAACTCCTCTGTCCCAATAGAGCTTGTGTGTGGCATTTTCGAGTACTGCAGATGGTGTGTATTTCCAATAGGGGACGGAGCTTTGAAGAAGTTTGTACTTCAATGCCAGTTTCTGGTGGATAATGTTGGCAACTTGATCGTGTCGATGTTTGTAGTCAGTGTTGGCAAGGTGGGAACAACCTGATATGACGTGTTGAATGGTCTCACTACATTTGCCACAGCGGCGACATTTCTCACTCTCTGTTGCTGGATCTTTAATGATAAATTTCCGATAGCTTCGAGTAGCAACAACTTGGTCTTGGATACCTACAACAAATCCCTCTGTTTCCGGAAAGAGGACCGAGTGGGTCAGCCATGCGTGCGACGCTAACTTGTCGATGTGAGGCTGGTCCAAATCATGTGGAAACTTCCCATGAAGCGCCTTCTGTTTCCAATTCCCGATCTTGTATTCAGTAGTTTTCATTTCTTTTACTGGTGGATCTAAAGATGACAGATGGAGCGGTGTGAAATTATCATCAGCTGAAGATACAGTGTGATGGAGAGGGGATGTTTCTCCTTTGTTGTGGAAAAATGCACGCAGAGTTGTCACTTGTTTTGTATGAAGGTTCATGATGTCTATCAGTCCTCTACCACCTTCAGACCGAGGTAGAGTCAGGCGCTCTGTTGCTGATTTCGGATGGTGCATACGATGGCGTGATAAAAGCACCGATGTTTTTCGTTGCAAATCGTGCAGTTCAGTTTGAGTCCACCTGATTATACCAAAGGAGTATGTAACTACAGGCATTGCAAATGTGTTAACTGCCTTAATGATATGTTTAGCGCTAAGTTTTGAAGAGAGAACACTGCGAAGTCGTGAAGTAAACTGCTCAGTTATGTTCTTCTTGATATCACCATGTCTGAGACGGGTACTCTGGGCGAACCCAAGATATTTGTACAATGCGCCTTCCTCCAACGGCTGAATACTTCTTTGTCCCTCTCCAACATGTATTCCTTGTGCAGAGTGCGAGCCTCTAATAACAGTCTGTGTTCTGCACTTATCAAAACCAAACTGCATATGGATATCTGAAGAAAAGCTCTGAGTGATAGAGATGAGATATTGTAGGTGCACTTTAGTTGATGCATACAGTTTAATGTCATCCATGTAAAGAAGATGGTTCATCTTGTACGCTTCACCATGATTACCCTTAATACTAAATCCGTATTTGCTACTGTTCAGGATTTGCGAGAGAGGATTCAATGCCAGACAAAACCAGAGTGGGCTTAGCGAGTCTCCTTGAAAAATTCCTCGGCGAATCGGTATTAATGAAGATGTTAAACGAGTGCCACCCACTGTAAGTTGGAGAGCAGTGCTCCATGAAACCATTGCGCACTTCAGGAAGTTCACTATAATAGGGTTGACCTTGTAAATCTCCAAGCTCTGTATAAGCCATGTATGAGGCACGGAATCGAAAGCTTTTTGGTAATCAATAAAGCAGGCATAAAGATTTCGTGATCTACGACAGGCCTGCTCTAATGCCACGGCATCAATAGTGAGCTGTTCCTTACATCCTTGAGAATTCCTTCTGCAACCCTTTTGCTCCTCTGCGAGAATGGCGTTTTCCTCACAATGCGCACGAATTCGATTTGCAATAATGGATGTAATGATCTTATAAAAGTTTGGCAAGCAGGTGATGGGGCGATATTTAGATGGATTTGTGATTTTAGAGTCCTTTGGCTTGAGATAGGTTAACCCTCTGGCTAGGAAAACTGGAAATGCAGCAGGATTTTCCAGAAAACACTGTATGTGAATAGCCAGTAAACGGTGGGTACATGTGAGCCTTTTATAGTAGTAATTATGTATCCGGTCAATTCCAGGTGCTTTCCAATTCTGTAGGCTGCTGGTGACCTGGCGTAGTTCCTCAACATCAACGTCTGTATGTGCCATTTGATTTATTCGTCTGGTAGCATTCTCTATTTCCTTAAACCACGGAGCTTCATTGTTGTGTTCTTCCGGCCTAGACCATATTGATGACCAGTAGTCGGTAACACTCTCCGCACTGGGTCCTTCTGGAGAATCATTCTGAACTTGAGGTGTCTTTTTCAGGTCTTCATAGAACTTTCTCTCATTTCTCTTGAAGTCATTGTTCTGTTTCTTCCGTTCGGTAGTGTTCTGGTATCTCTTAAGACGCTTAGAGAGGGCTGCAAGTTTTTGTTTATAAGTATCAAGTACTTCTATTATCACTGCGTCCTCGGGGACCTGAAATTCTTCTAGTGAGGAGTCCATCATGATCCTTCGTATGCGGTTGTTCAGACGCCTACTTCTCACTCCATTCTTGTACTGTTGCAGTCTGTTCACATTCAGGCGTAGTTGTTCAATGCGTTGTTTTAAGCGTTTTGCCCATGGTGGATCACTGGGTTTCCTTGCAGCAGACTGTTGGTTTGGACGGCGTGGCCTACCCCCATTAATTCGTACTGCAGCTAGTGCTGCACAATAGATAGCAGTATGAACCTCCATGAAAGATTGGTGCTCTTCTAAATAGTTGGGAAGTACGGTTTCGTTCAGTTCTTTCAACACCATGGCAAACTTGCGGGAAGACTGCTGCCTCGGAAGTATTGGACGTTGGGTAGGGTCAGTACCTGCATATTCAAACAGAGCTGAATTAAATTCGTCTTGGAGCTTGGAATGATGGCTTGTTTCCCCATTATTAGGTTCATTTACGTGAGTCGTTTCATTCATGGAGACCTCATTATCAGTATTTATTTGGCTAGTTTCACCACTTGCAGTTGAGGGATATAGTTCATGAGATATCTCCTGTCTGATTCGATCCAGAACAGGGTCGGGAACTAAATGATTCTTTACAATTGCTCTTCTTTGATCCGCGACTCGTTGCTCAGTGATGCTAAACAGAGGATACTGCTGCTTGAAAGCCGCATGCAGGGCTTGGCGGTAGTTTGTTATATCTGTTTCAAGACGAGTTATTCGATAATATGCCCGCATGATATATTCATTCATATGAGATTCCCATTTCATGCGTTTTCTGGGCTTACCTGCGAGAGTGGTTGTATTTATTACAAAGGCACTGCCGTCAGGTGCGGTGCGAGACTCGAGATTTCGTGTACCGACAATATCGTCTTGAGCTGCTGGAGCTTTTTCGGGTCTACTGGTGGGTGGACAGCAGCTTGTCATCCCACTGCCACCGGTTTGCGTATTGTCACCTCTAGCGGTGGTTCTAGAGGTAACCTGCCGTATCACAGGCAGTGACATTTCTTAAAGCAAATTACTATTATTGCCTTTCCTGTGTGCTTTTTATACCTTATTATTATTATTATTATTATTATTATTATTATTATTATTATTATTATTACCGACAGTAGTGGCTACGCTGGCTAAAGCGCAGCGTTAGGTCATGGGGCCAAGCTCTCTGCTGACTCGGTAGACGCGTGGGTTCGAGCCCCACCGTCGGCCGTCCTTGAAATGGTTTTCCGTGGTTTCCCCATTTTCAATACCAGGCAAATGCTGGGACGGTACCTTCTGACAGGCCACGGCCGCTTCCTTCCACATCCTTGCCCAGTTTCATTCACCATCATTCATTTCATCTCTCATTAACTCCTCTCATGAGTTTGGCGTCAGGAAGGGCATCCGGCCGTAAAAACATCGCCACAAAGACTTCCATCGCATCTTATCCCCGATCCCGTTGGAAAACGGGAATAATAAGGGGTAGACATACATTATTATTATTATTATTATTATTATTATTATTATTATTATTATTATTATTATTATTATTATTGTTATTATTATTATTATTATTATTATTATTATTATTATTATTATTATTATTATTATTATTATTATTATTAAATAGAACTTGAAGCCTCCGTGGCTTAGGCGGCAGCACGCCGGCCTCTCACCGCTGGATCCGTGGTTCAAGTCCCGGTCACTCCATGTGAGATCTGTGCTGGACAAAACGGAGGCAGACAGGTTTTTCTCCGGGTACTCCGGTTTTCCCTGTCAACATTTCATTCCAGCAACACTCTCCACTATCATTTCATTTCATCTGTCATTCATTTAATCATTGCCCCAGAGGAGTGCGTCAGGCCTCGGCAGCCGGCACAGTTAATATCCTCGCCGCTAGATGGGGGCTTCATTCATTCCATTCCTGACCCGGTCGGAGACTGGAAGCAGGCTGTGGATTTTCATTTTCATTAAATAGAACTTTATGTAGGAGTGTATTCCGTTGCTGAGATGACATGGAAAGAGCTTCCCTGGAAATGTCGAGCACGAGGAAGGAGGACGTATCATGCGGTCCTCGAGATAATCCACGACAAGTGGCTCAGCAAGGAGCGGAGCCTCCGCTACCTGCAGCCTGATCCCTGTTTGATTGCTGGCTTTGTACCGTAGTGTTTGGAGTGGCATTCGCCAATCACTACCCTGATTGATACCGCAGTAAAGGGGAGAAGCGCGTGTCATAAGGCCGTACTTAGAGTTTCAGCGCAACAATAGGAACTGGCTGCCTTTCAAGAGTTAATCCCAGTTTACGTTAGACTGAATAGTAGTCGAGCAAGTGTCTGGGTAGAAAGCGGATGCTATTTCAGGTAGAGCAAAAGAAACCTGAGTCTTCAGCACTTTGTTGGCGGTCACTATTGTTTTATGCGGTGTAACCTCTAGATCACCGTGGTATTGGGGTAGTGCACCTGGTTCCCTGAGGTCCCGGGTTCGATTCCCGGCTCCGTCAGTGATTTTAGAAACTGACGTGAGGTGGGGGGCTGGAACAGGGTACACTCAGCCTCGTGAGGACAATTGAGTAGCTGTCTGACAGTGAGGCAGCGCGCCGATCACGAAAACCAAGATTAATGGCCGAGGGGACCAGATGCGCTGATCACGCGTCACCCCAATATCTGAAGGCCAAATGGCTGGGCAGCGGTCGCTTGGTAGGCCTAGGCCCTTCATGGGCTGCAGTGCCACGGGGTTAGGTTAGTTAGAATAGTAGTCGAGCAAGTGCCTGGGTAGAAAGCTGATGCTATTGAAGGTAGAGCAACATAAAAAACTGAGTCTTCAGCACATTGTTGGCGGTCACTATTGTTTTATGGGGTGTAACCTCTAGGTCATCTGCTTCTAATTATAAGGATGATAATATTGTTGTTGTTATTTCATTTGAGAGGCTCTGGCATCATGGACAATTGAACCCGTGTATTTTCGGTTCGTGTGCAATTTTTGTCTGGCAACCATTGTTATTGTGATTGTTGTAATAGTGTGTGTATTTGAAATTCGGGAGAATATTGGTAATGGGACGACCGGTCATTTGTCTGTTGTACTGTAGAAGTGGAGAAACCACGGAACACCAATTGCAGGATTGCTGAGGCGGGAATCGAACCCATCTCTTCTCAGTTTTGCTTCACAAGGGAAAACATATTATAGAAATGTAGCATTTTTGAAAGAATAACTTATGTTATATTTCTTGAAATAATAGTGATTAACCAATACTGTATATTTGGTAGGGGACATCCCAAACAGTAATGTTTAGTGCCGGGATTTATTTAAGTATTTATTTTTATTTGATTTGATGAGAATTATTTAATTTTTATTTTTGTTTTAAATTCGGAACTTTTTAATGTTTAGACATTTTTAAAACATTTTATTGAACAATTTTTACTATTTTTAGATTTTTTTAATTGTAATTTCCTTCAATTAATTGTATTTACTTCATCCAACAGAATCAAATTTCAATTAATAGTTATGTGAAGGAATTTATTGAAATCAATTCATTGCGTAAGTTGCTACGTAATCTCAAACAACGCCAATTTATTTTGCAAAATTTATTTTTAAATTATAAATAATCATTTTGATGGCTTACCTCCCTTTGTTTACATTCTAGTTAACCACTAAAGAAATTTTAAAAAAATGTTGTTTATAATAATTATAATAATAATTTATATATAATTTATATATAATTATTATGGAAATTTTCTTAAAACGTATTCGAATACCTCCGGGTCTTCCCCTTTTATACCTTTGTCCCACCCTCTCCGTCGGTTACAAGTAAAATAAGTATTTGTCCCGTTATTAAAGGATCGTTATATCCGTCACCATGGCGAATAATTTAGCCTGGAAGGTTCGATTCCCAGCCGGGTCATGGGGCTTTTAATCCTCTAGAGTTAATTTCCCTGGTTTACCGACTGGGTGTATGTGACGTCTTCATCATCACATCTTCTCCATAGGGACGCGCATATCACATACGAGCGTCGAATAGAATTGAGGAGGTCACACGACATTATAAAATACTTTTTTTTTTTAGTTTTTCGAGGGAAATGGTGGGGAAATCTTCAAAGACAGATTGCAAGCTTCCGGACTTACAACTGTGCAGGATTCTTACCTACTAAAACCCTACAAACCCTATACTTGGCTTAAGGCCACCCCGGAACTGCCTGTTCAGCCTTACTATAGGGTGGGGTCACTGTTACGACCAGAGGTCTCAGTCAATTTCATTTAGCTTGATGATAATCATCCTCACTGTCTTCAGCAACCAATCTTCTCGGTTCCTCTTGTTCCTTTGTTTTTAGCTGCTCAGAGATGTAGACAGCAAATTGGGCCCAACTCTCTTTGCTGCTGAGCATTTTATCCACTACATTGTCTGGTGTAATGACTCCAACTTTGTCTCCAGAAGCCTTCGAAGATTTATCCACCTCAAGCGTGCAAAGAACGTGTGCTGAACGTCATCCCTCCCATAGATCATCACAATAACGACACTGTGAACTCGATGATATTCCCATTCGATTGAGATATGCTTCATAATAACCATGGCCAGAGAGAAACATGGTAATGTAATAATTAACTTCACCATGTTCCCTCGACAACCATGGCTTCAGTTGCTTGATGAGTCTAGCGGTCCACCTACCACGATGTTCACGTTCCCATTCTTCCTGCCATTCCAGAAGAGATCTATCTCTTTCCTCCCTCTTCACGCGTATCTTAGAATTCTCTTCTTTGCGCAATCCCATTGATCATCACAATAACGACACCGTGAACTCGGTGATATTCCCATTCGATGGAGGTATGCTTCATAATAACCATGGCCAGAGAGAAACATGGTAATGTAATAATTAACTTCACCATGTTCCCTCGACAACCATGGCTTCATTTGCTTGATGAATCTAGCGGTCCACCTACCACGAAGTTCACATTCCCATTCTTCCTGCCATTCCAGAAGAGATCTATCTCTTTCCTCCCTCTTCACGCGTATCTTAGAATTCTCTTCTTTGCGCAATCCCATTGATCATCACAATAACGACACCGTGAACTCGGTGATATTCCCATTCGATGGAGGTATGCTTCATAATAACCATGGCCAGAGAGAAACATGGTAATGTAATAATTAACTTCACCATGTTCCCTCGACAACCATGGCTTCATTTGCTTGATGAATCTAGCGGTCCACCTACCACGCAGTTCACATTCCCATTCTTCCTGCCATTCCAGAAGAGATCTATCTCTTTCCTCCCTCTTCACGCGTATCTTAGAATTCTCTTCTTTGCGCAAGTATATATGGCGCCTTTCCTTGGCCAGGATGTAAAAGGGTATCATCCCAGCTATTACTAGCACTGCCAGTCCAGACACTGTACGATCGGTAGAATAAGTTATTCTGATGGCAGCCCTTCTGTGAACTGAGGTTATCCGTTTCCTATACATCTCAGAGCCAAGAGGTACGGACCAAATCTCTGCAATTATTATTATTAGTAGTACAGTGAAACCCCTGAAATCCGAACTAATTGGGGCTGTAGCCTGTTCGGATTTCAATTTGTTCGGATTAGCCGAAAATATCCATAACATAATAAATAACCAGCCCTCGTTACGGTATAGGACTGTACGTTGAGCTAGCGACAGTGAGGAAGAAGAAACTTCGAAAGGCAGCTTCAGTATATCTGCTCTTGACGTCGCATTGCGCTTCGTAGAACAACACGCAGTAGTCACGCAAAACGATGTCATGTTCATGCGACGCTGGCGCACGATAGTCACCGCGGAAATATTTTCGTCGCTTCGACAATTGAAGATAACTGATTTCAAGTGAAAGATTAAGTGATAATTTGTGTTTTTCTATTGTTATTTCATTTGTTTTTGCAAATACGGAATTACAATAACCAACCTTTCCGTTTTTCAATCCTGGATGAGATAAGTATGTAGCTTAGGCACATTTACACTTTGTTAGGTATGCTAACTGTACTTCTTTGTTAATTATTTAAAATAACGTTATATTGTAGAATATATAATTGTTTTCTAAAATAAGTTTCTCTCTCTTTTTTTTCAAACTTGAAAATTTCGAAAATAACTCTTTCGGATTACCCGGGATTTCGGATTTCTGGGGTTCGGATTTGAGGGGTTTCACTGTAGAATTCTTTTTGTTTCGTTTCGGCCAACTAAGGACCAAGTCCTTTCATCTGTTTCCTTTTAGCTTTAAAATAACTCCTGTATTTCTTCCTTCGTGGACGGTGTTCTTCCTTTCTCCCTTTTGCCGACCAGCTCGTGGTATAACGGCTAGCGTTCTTGGCTGTCACCCTGAAGGTCCGGGTTCGTTTCCCGGCTCTGCCGAGAAATTTTAATTCTGGTCTGACAGCTGGAACGAGGTGCGGGGTACACCCAGTATCTGGCGGAAAATCTGCGAGTAGGAAAGTTCGATTCCCACCTCATCTCGGAAGTGGTTTTCCCCACTTCTTCTCTAAATGCTGGGATGATTCCTAACGTGAGGCCATGGTCGCCTCCTTTCCAATCCTATCTCCAAGTTACAAATACACACACTAGTACAGCCATCACAATAACATAGGTTATCACACAAATTTCACACACACACACACACACACACACAAATCCATTGGGCTATATACTGTACCACGATGTCAAAGACCCTAAAATAAGCAACTACAACACAATTTCTTTTGTCCACGCCTTTCCAGTTTGCAGCGTCGGCTTTGGTTGGAAACTGATGTTTGAAGAGTTTTCTGTTTGATATCTGGATATCTTCACATGCGATCCCTACCTTGTGCAGATCATTTTGTATCTCATTGAACCAGGCTTACTTTCTCTTTTTCTCTTAGAGAAAAGTAAAAATGCCATAGATTAATTATTATTATTAT
Source organism: Meconema thalassinum (assembly GCA_946902985.2). Lineage (NCBI taxonomy): Eukaryota > Metazoa > Arthropoda > Insecta > Orthoptera > Tettigoniidae > Meconema > Meconema thalassinum. The sequence goes on from OX336388.2 coordinate 614,866,379, forward strand.
AATTCCAGAAAGGATTTTGCCAATTTCCCTCTCGAATCTTGAACACGTTTGAGAGCTGGAATTCACACTAAAGCTCGTACAAGAAAGCGAATCTAGGCCTATTCTATGCGATAGTAAATATATAATAAATCGAGATGATGTGAATTTGAAAATCTTTCAAAAATGTTAATTTGCTTTTGAATATAAGAAACGTTTTAAGGAATATGGTCACCCAACCTTGGTCACTAATTCACGCGCTGATACAAATGAAACAGGCAAAGCAAGGTGGAAGGTGGCTTACAATTTTTATTGGAGACAACAACAACGTTGGCGATTGCCAATCCTTTTCTCTAGAAGCTGATTTATTTGATGATTGGTACGTGATATTAAATGAATACCCTTTGAACGACACTCGCGATATAATTTACAACTGGTAAGTATTGTAGTCAACAGTCTAGGCTCCTGTGCAGACAAAACTAACTATTCTTATGCTTTAAGATGGCTATTGACCAGATGCCTTTACTTACAGTCTGGCGTCTTTGGCTGTTGGCACCAAATAGTCGTAAAGCAATACATCGGAAATAGCAAGTCGCTTTATAGCGGAACAAGAGAGCATAAGTTAATCACTGAAAACAATTGCATTATACTTCCATAAAATACATTGCGGAACACAAGAAGCTCTTGTAAGTGAAGGAGGGCGTAAAAAACAAAGGAGGCTTCATGGCGCTAAAAAGGAACGAACTAAAACATCAAGAAATTGTTGTAAAGTACGGTACCATGCTTCCATTAGTCGGTCTTATTGATGCATGGACAAATTTCTAAGATACGCTTGACTTACTGTAGGCTACACATTTGACTTCCTTTTCTTAAAGCCACAGTAGTCAAAAGGAACGTAAAACAACTAACAATATTATTTGACTTAATTTTTTAGGTCAAACTGAACAGGAATATAATGACTAGGATTTCGCAAGCCCCTGAAGGAATCAACAACAACAAATGATGGAAAAGCAGTTACTGTTGTCACAACTCCTATTGATTATTCAAGATATTTTCTTCCTGATAATGCTAATGGTTATACGTCCCTTTTAACTACTGTGGGTTTTAGAGACGCCGGAGGGGCCGGAATTTTGCCCCGAAGAGGATCTTTAATGTTTCAGTAAATCTACTGACACGAATCCCTCGCATTTGCGCAACCTCAGATGCCAACTGGCTGCACCTGGATTCTATCCTGCAAACTTGGATATTTTCTTCCACCTTGCGACGTAGTGACTACTGTAGCATTCTTGGCGGTCACCGCGCAGGTTCGTGAACTTGGGTGTGTATGGAATCTATCTGATTACCCGTGTCATTGTAATGGCTGTACTACTGTGCATTTTTGTAATTGGGGCTAGGATATAGGTGGCTGTGGTCTAAAGTTAAGTACCATCCCAGCACTGGCCTGGTTATTATTTAGCGTATGGCTGTTAGTGCCGGGAGTGTCCGAGGACATGTTCAGCTCGCCAGAGGCTGTAACTGCTTCAATGCGGACACCCATGGGGTGAGCTACAAGTTACGTTCAGTTTCAAGTAGTTCCAACTTTCGCTACCAGATGTCACTGGCACCTAGTGGTGCATGTTGGAACTATGATAGGGCGTTTCAACGAAATCTAACCTGCAAATTTAGCTTCGCACAAGTTTAATTAGTGGGAGGTTCTTTTACATGCCATAAATCTATGACATGGGACCGCCGGCTTCACTTCCTCTCCGAAGGAAGGCATACTGAAGGATTTTAACGCTCTTAAAAAATCTGATAACTTCAGTCAAGTTTGAACCCGCTAATCTTTGGCATAGAAGCTCAGCATGCTACCGACTACGCCACAGAAGACTGATGAGAACTTGTCTCAAAAACTTAAGTCAAAATTACAAACTTATTTAAATTTCTAGAGAGATGATATGTTGATTGGTCTGGTGACGAAGTGGAGGTCCATGTACCTGGGTGTGTGTGTGTGTGTGTGGAATCTATCTGATAACCTGTGTCATTGTAATGGCTGTACTGTTGTGTATTTTTGTAATTGGGGCTAGGATTTAGGTAGGAGGTGGCCATGGTCTTATGCTAAGTACAATCCCATCAATCATCTGGAGTGGAAGTGAGGTCCATGTACTTGGGTGTGTGAGGAATCTATCTGATATCCTGAGTCGTTTTAATGGCTATACTTTTGTGTATTATTTTTAGCCTATTTTCAATTTTTAAAACATAGGCTTATGAGATCACCTTTTGTCCGTGTGTGTGTGCGTGTGTGTGTGTGTGTGAGGTGTGTGTGTGTGTGTCCCTAATAAAATCTAAACGGCTGGAGCGATTTCAGTGAAACTCGGTAGGTTCATAGCACTATTCCCGGCGACCTCGACCGTGCCCTTCAAATTTTGTTACATCTCACCAATCCAACATGGCGGCTGTGCGAAATATTTCACTAGCATTCAATATCTCCGAAACTATTACCAATATCGCCCTGAAATTGTGTACGGTGATAAAGGGCACTGCTAGAAGTTCACCTATGAGACTTTCAGAAACCTGGTGACTACAAAACTAACATGGCGGCCAAGCGAAGTTGAGACTTTTAAATAGACTTTTCTCGCGATTTAACTATCCAATCATAATGAAACTTGGTACAGCAAATGTTTGTACACATTGCAATGCACTGGAGTCTAACTTAATTCAATTGTTTACATAACCTCAAAATGGTGGCTGTGCGAATATTACACTAACATTCTATATCTCCGAAAATATTACAGATATCACCCTGCAATTTTGTACGGTGATAAAGGGTACTGATACAAGTTTACCTATGTATAATTCATAAACCTGTAAAGTACAAAACGAACATGGCGACCAAGCGAATTTGAAATATTTTAATAGACTTTTCTCGTGAGTTAACTCTCTTAGCGCAGTGAAATGTGGTACAGTAAATGATTTTGCAGATTGTAATGTACTGCCATCTAATTTAATTCAATTGTTTACATAACCTCAAGATGGCGGCTGTGCGAAATTTTAAAATTATTTTTTTATTTATTGCGCCGTAATCATGCGATAGAAGTGAAAGTTTGAATAATGAACATAGGCAATAAGTGTCCTTGAATGGTACATAACTCTATGGCCTATACATATAACAATCCTAAATGGTGAGCTTCCGAAATATTTAGAAGTTTCTCAATATCTATGAATCTTTTACAGCAACCAAACTGAAATTTTTATGTTCATAGAGACTATGAACATATGTTCACCTATAGGACTTTCAGTAACCTGGTGAGCACGAATCCAAAATGGCGGCAACGCGAAGTATTGAACCCTTTATCCTCTGTTGGATAAATGATTCTATGTTTTATTTCTTTAATTAATAAATATTTCCACCAGCATCATGAAAGTAGCCAGACGGAGATGAGGAAATTTCAAGCATTTGTTGGAGACAGCGGGGACATACCTGAGGCAGTGTGACAAAAGGTTAAATACTTTAGCTGTGAAAGGAAATAGCCTAGCCATGTGTCAGAAGGACAGGTGTTGGCCACCTCAAAATAGAAGCGACGCGCAGTGAGACATGGTTCTGGTATGTTCATTGTAATATTCGCGCCTAGAAGAAATATGATGCAGTAACGTGAGTGGCTGATGAAGATAATAGACACTCCTACGACGCCAAGATCCGCTAAAAACCGCCAAGTTACAGAAAATGTGGAACCAATGAGAAATGAATGCCTACGAGCGCGGCAAGACCAGCTTGGGTACGCGGTGACTAGCATTCACGCGGGAAATCGCCTAGACAAAATCTCTACGATCGATTCTAGGATTAATGGGCATATTCTTGACCTGTGCAATGTTACGAGTTCAGTGATATTTATTTCATTCCTGTACCACCATTATTTCGAGAAATTTTTGTATAATTCTCCCCCCCCCCCCATCAAGACCTAGGGCCAGTTCATTTATAAGTGGCGTGAAGAGCCAAGACATTACCTTTTTACTTGTGTTCGTCTGAGGACGGAACGTATTACATTTTGTGTGTCGAAGACACAAGTTTGTGACTTTATTTTGTGCGTCTAAGGACGTAGGCTGTTATACTTTTGCGTGTCATGAGGACATAGAAGTTATTGTGAATGTGTTAAATTCAGTGATAGATAGTCACAGTACTATATTTTGTAGGGGCAGTATCGTCGATAATTCGCCAACAAACTGTTACGGGGAAAGTAGTACCTGGAACGGCGAATTTAGTAGTCAGATATCAAGTGTATAATAATTTAACTTTCTGAATCAGCACGAGAGATGACATCGATTACCATAGAAGAAGTTTGGAATTCTCAACACTCCGTCCAGATGGCTGAGATGAGATAAGAAGCATTCAATTGGGAGATGGCAGCTGATGTTCTTTGACGGGTGACTGAGCGAGAGATGAGTACAATATAATATTCTTTATTATTTGATAAATTAACTTATGGTTTATGGGACATATTTTTGTAAATACTTTGCTTGTTTGATTAACGTAGTATTTTAGTTTTGGTCTGACACACCTTTTGCATGGAAACAGCTCGCATATGTTATTAGTGGAAGGTTCTTGTTTTTGTTTGTTGTTTTAACTAACGTAGCTATGTGAACGGCAGTGTTTGCATATGTTACGCAATGCGGTTAAAAACGTCTCTCGGAGATATGTTGTGTTTCAGAAGTAGGACTGAGTTAATATAATGATATAGTAGATTGGAGGGTAATTAAAATTGTTTAAGGTTTATTATTGATCAGATTCAGTGAGATTATTGCCTTTGGAGCAATGTAATTTGTGACGAAGAGCAATCAGCTCTATCGTAGGTTTTAAATATTGTTTTAAATAGTTTGTGAGCATCTATTCAGCAGACCTGTGTGAAAATCGTCATGTCATTCCCAGATGTGTGTGATTGTGTGTATTTTGTGGTTATTACAAGCGGGAATTTCAGCGTAGACTGATTTCTGTCAACTTGGTGCCAGATCCATATTGTAACCTTGCGAGGGCAATTGTGGATATTTTGATATTTGTCTGACCATATGTTGAGGTGGTTGAGATTTTTGTTGCTGTTGGTTCCTTGAGATAACGGCACAGCTGGTCAGTTATTTATATACACTGGAGTTGGGACATGACGAGTATTGAGAAGGGGGAGATGTTTCACAAGGCGGTCTGAACGTTGCAAGCAAGGTCATTAGTGAGGAGCGCTTATTGACTCCGTAATTACTTGAAATACAGAATAAGAACTGATCAATGGTAAAAATTGTTTAAATAAATGGGAGTTGCCTACGAATCACGATAATCTCCGAAGCGTTACCTTAACATGCAGTTTTGTTCATATAAAGTAATCTTAGCCGGCCAGGCTTTTGTTGTTGTTGGTTTTATTCCATGTTTATTTTCCATATCAGTGACCCGTGAAGTCACGTGCAATGCTGTCTTTCCTTGTGTGTTTATTGAGCAATTGGCCAGGTTGGCAGCTCAGCTTGTTAAGTGCGTCATCGCACTAATGAGGGTCTCAGGGAGATTCCTGTAAATAGTAGATTTGTAGTGCGTGTGTCAGCATTAGATTTAAGGGTTTTTATTTGTACTATGCCCATATCCATAAACGTTGATTTACGCGATGATTGTTCGTGAGCACCGTGGCTGTTAACCCGTTGTTAACGAACAGTCATCCAAGTACTCATTTCTCGTAGTTAGTCATCACGCGTACATAAAATCCAAATGCAAGGTAGTGGAACATGGATCCACATTTTTATAAAGGGGGAGATCTGTCTGACTCCTCAACATTGATAGATGTTCCTGTCATGGGAAAATTCAGGGAGGATATTGTTTATTATAGTTGTTTATTTTCTTTTTATGCACAATTAGTCATTAAATCATGTTATTATTTTACGTCTTGTCTCCTTACTTTCTTAATTATAGTTTTAATCCTATGACCCTTGCCTCAGTAGAGCATGTTGTTTGGCGGACGTAAACATCACACTATGAACTGAGCGCGACCCCTTGATCAAGATTCTTGCACATAAACACTGCTATTCTGAAGGGTTCAGTATAAATATTTAAATGGACGTTTCTCGCGAATTAACTATCCGAGTGCCGTGAAACGATGCACGTTAAATGCTTACACAAATGTTGATCCACTGGCATCTAATTTATTTCAATTGTTTGCATAATCACAAGATGGCTGGTGTGCGTAATTTTAACATCTCGTTTTTACTTCTTGTGTTCTAATCATGCGATTGAAGTTTGAATACCACACGTACACAATAATCTTAATATAATAGTACAAAAATAAAAATCCAACCTGGCGACCATCTGAAATATTTAGACGGTTCTCAATATCTACGAATCTGTTACAGCAATTAAACTGAAATTTTGTATGTTGATAGAGGCAATTAACATGAGCAGGATATATGAAAATAGGCTGTATAGTTCTTCACGGAACTACTTGTTATAATTGGGACTAGAATTTAGGTAGGAGGTTGCCATGGTCTTAATACAGGTACCATCCCCGCACTCGCCTGCAGTAGAAGTTGAGGCCCATGTAGGCCTACTTGGGTGTGTGTGGAATCTATCTGATAACCTGAGTAATATCAATAGCTATTATAATAATAACCCCTGGCACTACAGCCCATTAAGGGCCTAGGCCTCTCAAGCGACCGCTGCCCAGCCAATTGGCCTGCAGATATTGGGGTGACACGTGATGAGCGCATCGGGTCCCCTCGGCCGTTAATCTTGGTTTTTGTGATCGGGTCGCTGCCTCACTGTAAGACAGCTACTCAATTGACCTCACGAAGCCGAGTTCACCCCGTTCCAGCCCTCACGTCAGTTTCTAAAATTCCTGACGGAGCTGGGAATCGAACCCGGGGCCTCCGGGTGAAAGGCAGGCGCGCTACCCCAACACCACGGGTTCGGCTTTCAATGGCTATACGTTTGTGTATTTTTGTAATGTCTGTGAGGTAGTCAGCCCAGAGGCTGGTTGGATCCTCAAAACGTACCGCCATTGGCAGCACTATAATGAGGCGTACTAGGCAAGATGAGGAGTGAGGTAGTTTGTCATTGCTTTCCTCACTGAGTCAGAACAATAGCACTGACCCTATGAGTAGAACCTTTCACAGTACACATAGACACTAGTTACGCCTTGATGCCATTACTCAGCACCACTCATACCTCAGTAGCTTCCATATAACCATAGCCATGAGTGGGGCTGAGACCTCGGCGGAAAGCCATATGTTACTCTAGCCTGTGCCAACAGACAAATGCAATTGTACTACATTCATCAAGAGATGGTACACATTCTAATTTCTGTACCTCAGAACCAGACTAACGTAAGTCACATTATGCCAACTTTTCAGGAGAGCATAAAAACTGTAGAAAATGAACTCTATATCTGACTGCATAGCTAACACTTGAATTAGGCAGTAAAAAACTATTGACATTATTAAAGTTGTATATACTTAACCCCTTTATTGGTATTTCCTTTAGAATTAACGCAATATTCAGTCAGGACTGGACTTACGTTTTTTTGGCTGTAGACTACTTATGAAATCGTTTTAGGACTTAAGACTGGACTTGCGTTATATTGGCTGTACTTATAAAATCGTTCTAGGACTTAAGACTGGACATGCGTTATATCGGCTGAACTTATAAAACCAGGTTTAGGAGTTAGCACTATCACAAGGTGTGTTATGGGACTTGCGTTGTAATGTATTCTTAACGCTTCAGAACAACAATAACGTAAGTGGATTTAAGTTTGTCTGGCTCAATCATAGGTTGGGACTTACGTTCTTACAACCCTTAGTAAATACAAAATGCGATGTTTCACCGGACTTAAGATGTAATGGCTTAATGTAGAATCAAATTCTACATACAATTATGTAATTACCTGAAAATCGTAATTTTTGGACTTACGTTCGTCTGGTTCTGAGGAACAGATTTTTGTAATTGGGGATGGGATTTAGGTAGAAGTTGGCCGTGGCCTTAAGTTAGTTACCATCCCAGCACTCCCCTGGCATAGAAGTGGAGAGGGAGGAGGGGAAACGGGAAACTATGTTCAGGGTGACTGAGGTAGGAATCAATCCCACCTCTGTACAGCTCTGCCTCACGAGGATGAGTGTACCCCGTTCCAGCCCTCAGACCAGAATTAAATTTAAGGCAGAAACGGGAATCAAACTCGGACCTCCATAGTGATAGCCAGGATAGCTAATCCCCACGCCACGAGCTAGACAGGTGTGATAGTGATTGATTGGTTGTTCTCTTTATTATGCTGCCGAAGGTATTTCTGCCTATTATACAGTTGCAGCTCTTGATCTAATTATGCAGTAACCTTCATGGGCGGTCAGAGTGGAATCGATCAGAGGCCCATTAACTGTCTTGTAATAGCCCGCATTACATATGATGTGTAAAACGGCAGCTCCCAATGCTTCAATAGAGTCTCATTATAATAATGATAATGCACTGGGGCAATTTTTCTTCTTCTCTTGCCATGTTATTTAAACCACATATTTGTGCCGTCGAAGCAAATGCTATGATAGATTGTTTTATAATAAAATGTGCTGTTCACTTCTACTTTCTTTTGAAGACCCCGTGGTATTCGTGCTTATTAAATCGTGCACCACGACCGCGTGGACAGTTGCAGCAAGTCTGGAGGTCACATGTTGAATCCTGGCGCTGACAGTGGCTATGTTGAGTGGTGTTTTCCCCGTGTTTTTCCACACTCTCTCCAGGCAAATGCCTTGACAATACTTTTGCAAATGCGAGGGAGCCGTGTCAGTAGATTTACTGGCACGTTAAAGATCCCCTTCGGGGCAAAATTCCGGCACCCCGGCGTCTCTAAAAGCCAGTGTAGTTAAAAGGGACGTAAAACCAATAACATTAATTAATTATTAATACTTTATTGCAAGTCCCAAGGCGCCTCTCTCATCCCTGTCTCGAATACAGTTACACAGACTACTACAGTCATCACAGGAATACAGTTTATAAATCATGCAAATGCATTAGTGAAACTGTACATAAATGATGGAGTTAATTAGGACAATATTCACAAAAAACCGTTCGAGAGAGAGCAACTCATTAAATATTAAGTTACATCCTGAGGAAATTACATACTTGACGTGAAGGGCACGGTACTCTTCATTCACCAATGCAAGTATTCCCCTGGAGTTTAAAATGGGAAACCACAGCACCGATTCAATGATATTAGAACAGCGGCGTCCAGCCTTTGCACGCTCAGCGTGCTAGTTATGCTGCCCCGCACGCCGGCAGGCTGGCTCTTGCCTCTCTTGGCTGGGCTGCCTGTCCTGACTGATGGCACTGTGACAGCTCTTCGCCGCATCTGCCCAAGTTAAGATGGGATCGTTAGCGCACCGGACGAAATGTTTCCCCCTTGCTTCGTTTTTTTTAAATTGTTTTCAAATTGACAATGTACTTAATGCCGTTTGACATTCGACCAATCAACCACAACACAGCGAAGGCAGTACGTGAGGGAGTAAGACGATAATGTGAGAGAGACTTCACCCACCATAGCTGCAAGGCCGTCAGCGCCTTAAGCACGCCAGCGTGCTGTTTGGACATCTCTGTGTTAGAACCTAGGCTACTTGTCTTCCAAGTCTGGTGATAACCAGGCCACATAGTGTTACCCTTAAGTGTGCTTAGCTGTTCCAGTCAGTGGCTGTTAAGAACACTCTGAAGGAAGGAAGGAAGGAGGGAGGAGAGGAGAGAAGGAACAAAGGAAGGAAGATTAGAAGGAAGAAACGTAGGAAAAAGGAGAGGAAAGAAGGAAGAAAGGAAGTAAGGAAGGATGGGAGGAAGAAAGGAAGGAAGAGGGAAAGGAAGGAAGAAAAGAAGGAAGAAAGGAGGAGACGAAAGAAGGAAGAAAGGAAGGAAGTATGGAGGGAAAAAGGAGGGGAAAGAAGGAAAGATGAAAGGAAGGAGGAATGGAAGGAAGGAGGAGGGGAAGGAAGGAAAGAAGGAGGGAGGAGGGAAGGAAGGAAGGACGAGGGGAAGGTAGGAAGTAAGGAAGGAAGGAGCAGGGAAAGGAAGGAAGAAAGGAAGGAAGGAAGGAGGAGGGGGAAGGTAGGAGGAGGGGAAGGAAGAAGGAAAGGAAGGAAGAAAGGAGGAGACGAAAGAAGGAAGACAGGAAGGAAGAATGGAAGGAAGAAGGAGAGGAAAGAAGGAAGAAAGGAAACAAGAAAATAACGATGGAGGTAGAAAGGAAGGAAGGAAGGAGGAGGGGAAGGAAGGAAGAAAAGAAGGAAGGAGGAGGGAAGGAAGGAAGGAAGAAAGGAAGGACGAGGGAAAGGTAGGAAGAAAGGAAGGAAGGAGCAGGGAAAGGAAGGAAGAAAGGAAGGAAGGAGGAGGGGAAGGTAGGAGGAGGGGAAGGAAGAAGGAAAGGAAGGAAGAAAGGAGGAGACGAAAGAAGGAAGACAGGAAGGAAGAAGGAGAGGAAAGAAGGAAGAAAGGAAACAAGAAAGGAGGGATGGAAGGTAGAAAGGAAGGAAGGAGGAGGGAAAGGAAGGAAGAGAGGAAGAATGTAAGGAAGGAAAGAGGAAAGGAAGGAAGGAGGAAAGGAAGTTAACAATTGAGGCTTTAAGGAGCGTAACAGCAAGGTCATCTGCACTGGAAAGGACGGAAGCTGGTAGTTTTACGTGGATTTTAACATCGCGAGCATGAACCACGGGACACCCATTTTACGTGGAATCCAAACCACTGAACGTGGCGTTTCACCTCGATAATCCCATATGTAATAGACAAGCAGTTGCAGTATCAATATGCACTATGAGACAGCCAATGGCGGTGACTTGGAGGGGTCCTTTAACGTATGAATAATTCTACCGACATGAGGTAGTCGACTGTAATCACTTAATTGCCATACTTTTATTCTCTTCTACTGGTGATGCGGGGAAAACAAACATCAAAAAGAAATTTTCAGTATTGTTTTTACTGTTGTTGTTTCATTTAGAGGCTTGGATATGTCAGGCCCGTATATACTGTACTAGAGTGAATGCATGTGTGTGTACATATATGTACAGTGCAAATATACAGTATATACAGGTGAGGCATAAGTCAGTAGTCATTAGGAATCCTTAACGGTTCTGTACCGGGTGAGTTAGCCGAGGTCGTTGCGGCATGACTGTTGGCAGTCGCTCACATCCGGGAGGCGAGGAGGTTCGAATCCCCCCGCCGGTAACCTTGAAGATGGTCTTCTTTGGTTTCCCATCTTCCTTCCAGGCAAATGACGTGGTTGGTCCCTAACTATAGGCCACAGCCGCTACCTTCCAACTCCTCGACCCTCCCATCCAACATTCCTCCCCAACGGTACTTGTAGCTCACCCATTGGGTGTCCGTCTCGAAGCAGCTACAAAACTGGCGAGCCGAACATGTCCTCGGACACTCCCGGCACTAAAAGCCATACGCTTAAAAAAAAAAAAAAAAGGTTCTGTCAATTCTGTATAGATACCTAGATATGCTTCAAGAATTGCTGTTAGAACTGGAAAATAGTTCACCTCATGAACATCAACATACGGTTAAGGAAACGTTCATATGGCAACAAGATGAAGACAACCCCGAATTATGGAGTTATTGAGAGAGACTTATTAAATAAACCTTGTTGAATAGATTGGCAAACTGGATACTATTGAATGGCCTCCACGATCCACAGATATCACACCCATGGAATTTTTAATCTCGGGTGATCAAAAGATGAGTTTTAGTCCATCAACGTCCGTTATGTTGAGCATTTGAAAGTACGTATCCAATCACAAATTGAAAACCTACAGACCTGGAAGATTTGTGACAAAATTTGTAAATCAGAGTCCGATACAGTAGATGCACTGTTTGCTTAGAACAAACGTTTTCTGATAATCTGTGTAATTGTCGTGCCTATAGTGGAGCATCTCTACATAGTATAAAACAAAGTCCCCAATTCTTGGATGTAAGGGGTACTCTCGAGAACCACTGGATGGTTTTTGATAAGGTTATCACCATTCTGTAAAGGATTTCTCGAGGAAGGTTTTTGTAGAAAAATATTCCTTTAAGACAAAAGCAAGCCGGGCAGTAACGATTTCAGTGAATCGAGTCAAAGAAAAACCTGCCGTCCGTGCGCCTTTTAAGCTTACGCTGGGCAAACCTTTAACAATATCTATATACTATGAGTGTAAGAATTGTTCAGCATGAAAAGTTTTCCAAAAAAGTCCGTGACAGCATATCTCTATATTTAATAGATCGCCCACTATAAGTGATTTTACGTTTTCATTTCTTCCAACGATGTCCATTCAGTGGACATTTAAATTACTACCTCCGTAGCGAGCGAGCGAGCCTATCACTCCAACTTCGGCTAATATCAAACTGTCGAGTCGTGTCAAGTTAAGACTTCTGAGAAGAGTATAGGCCTACTGTATGTGTTTGGAGTTTTGCTGTTCCCCTCTGCTTTTCTGAATTGTGTCTGGGACCTGCCGTTCGTGTGCCTTTTAAGCTTACTCTGGGTAAACCGTTAAATATACTGGGCGAAGCCGTGGAGGGTTGTTAGTTATTAAGTGAGGCTAGGATTGGGAAGAAGGCTGCCATAGCCATAAGTGAGGAACCATCTCGGCATTTTCTGGTAGCAGAAATGAGGGAACCATGAAAAGACACTTCTAGGATGGCTAAGATGGGAGTGGAATCCATCTTTCTCCAGTTATGACATACGAGGCTAAATGTACCCCATTCCAAACTACAGACAAGAATTAAAATTCTTGGCAAAGCCGGGGATCAATCTTGAACATTAAGCAGGAGCGGATCTAGGGGAGGGCGAGAAGGGCGACCGCCCAGGGCCCCGCGCCATAGGTTGTTTTTAATTAAATTGATTAATTAATTATACTTTTCAAACTTTTCAAGTTAATTTATAATTCATATTCTTTTTTCAGTGCAGCGATGACCTCCCGTGACCGTTTAGCAAGTTTAGATTTCAGTAAAATGAGAAGAATTTAGCTGGGAAAAAAGTCGCAAAGTAATATTTTAATATCTCATAGTTTACATAATCTTCTTCAAGGGGACTTACAGGTTTCTTTCATATTATTAAACAAGATGTTGAGTAATGAACATATAGCCTACTTTCTTCTAATTGCATGGGTATTGTTATTACTCTTTGACCTTTTCAAGGAGTATAATTGAATGTTGGTTGTAGTACCTTTTTGAAATACAACGTACTATAGCCTACGGATATTAAACATGAATATGAGGTGCCCTCTGCTAGTGCTACCTCTGTAAAAAAAATCCTCTCGGCACGCCGGAAGGCGGAGGTAGATTTCACCGGGCAAACTAGGGGATAGGCTATAATAGGCAAAATATGCAGGTTTTCGTAGGAGGATCAGACCTCATTTATTGCGAGAAAGTATTTTAAAATTGGAGGTTAGTTAACATTTTTTCGTCCTTCTATGCATACTTTTAACATTTTACTGTCTTATGGGGATGGTAACCTTCTTGTCATTTGGGGTTAATTTTTATACTTGTGATCACACTGTCCTTATGCAAGGTTTGGAACTAATGTGTAACTATCTAACAGTCTGTTACTTCTTCACGCAAAATTTTATCTCCCGCAGAGATGTTGGTTGGTTCCTCAATTTAGGGACTGCGACAAGGTGGTCATGTAACCCCGTGTACATTGGGTGTGTGTAGAATCTGTCTGATAAACGGTGTTATTTGTGATGACTGTATTAGTCTGTAATTCAGGTACGGTCTGCAGACGGTCAATTTTAAGTAGTAGTACCTAATTTTGTACCAAATACTAACGTCAACGACACCTAGCAGTGAACTTGGCTGCTAGATGCCACCGCAACCAGCAACTTGCAACGAAATTGTAACTTCCCCTCCGAAGAAAAGCATGCTGACGGATTTTTAGCGCTCTTAGAAAATCCGGCGACTTTGGCCGGCTTTGAACCAGCACCTTGGGCATAGAAGTTCAGCATGCTACCAGGTAGCCGCTTCCCTCATAGTCAGATGGAGCAAGAAGTTCCGTGACGAACTAAAGAGCCTACTTTTCTTAAAATTAAGATTCATGCCATAGATTAATCTACAGTATATGAACCTATCTAGAATAATGACGAAATTAAGTGGGTAATATCGAAATGTCTTAATTAGTTCGAAATAAGGTATACTAGGCATAATGTAGCCTAATAGAGCAATACAGTTGGCAGCTCTGGTGACTGAATATATTCTTACTTCCATCTCCTAAGGTACAGAATACAAAATGTGGTTGAAGTCCAAAGGACGTTACATGGATTTAGACATTGGATCTATTAACACACGTAAAAGCATGTTGGCAACAATGTCATGCGAGTGCTGGTCAGAAATAATCTGAAATATTATATATTTTTGTGCCAATTTTGGATGAAATCCATTTGTTGGTATAGAAGTTACATGTATTTAAAAATTGGTCCTATCAGCAGGCTTAGAATCATGTTGGTAGAACGGACGTATATAAGTTACTCCAAATTAATGTAAAATGTCGGGTAATTTACGTGTGCATAGTTTAAAGCTGTCGGCTTGCACACTTTCTGATATATTTGGATACAAAATAGAGAGCAATTATTTACAGTTGGCAGCCCTGGTGGCTCTTAAGAATACACTCAGTCATATATGTTTATGTACACATATTACATACAAAATTTGGTTGAAATCCAATTGATAGTGTAGAAGTTATATGCATTTAAAAATTGGACTTATCAGAAGGCTTAAAATTATTTTGGCAACGCTGTCATGTATGGCCACCTGGAAATTAAACTGAAATAGTATTATCTACATTTGTGCCAATTTTAGAATAGCTCCCATGTATACCTTCCAAGATATCCAACATGGAGCTCAAATTTCTAGTGCGTTTTTTTAGCAGTTGGTAGCACTGGCATCTCTTTCAAATATGGGCCTGAGATATTCCGGTATACATCTTTACTCATACTAAATTTGGTTTCGATTTCTGCAGCCGTTTAGGAGTTGATAGGGGGGGGGGGGGGACGACACACACACAGCCAGCCAGACAGAAGGACAGACACATTTTCCCGGATATATCTTATAAGTCTACTTTTTCCTCATTTTTGAAAAGTGTGTAAAGTAGGCTAAAAATGAATGTGATCTCGTCAATGGCGTTGTCTTGGCAACCTCTGATAGATCATCCCTTATCAATTTAAAAGCGTTGTTATGGTAACCTCTGATGGCACTTGGCATTTTTTTAAATTCCGAAATCATTCTTCTCATCCCTTGGCGTAATGGTGGGTCATATCAAAAATTCTTTCAGACAAAAGTTTTAGGTAATTATTAGGGGAATATTTTCCATTTTGTACGGTTTTGATATTGTGCCTATTAAGAGAGATATGATTAATGTTTCCCGAAAAACCCACTTTTTCCACCCCTTTGGTCAATGGTTGGTGCTATCAAAAAACTTATTTGACATACATTTTTGGCACTTACCCGACACATATTATGAACTTTGAAAGGACTCTATATTTCACGTATTAAGAGAGTTATAGCGAAATTTCACTTTTTCGAAAAAAGCCCGCCATTTTCACCCTCTTCGACCGATTTTGCCCATTAACGAACTCGACCGAGATTTAATAGGGATACATATTATGTAAAAAATTCAAAGTGATTGGTGCAAAATTACGGCAGTTATCGTGTCCACAAGAAACTGATATATATATATATAGATAGATAGATACATATATACATAAATTATATATAAACTTCTGAACTGACGGTGGTTTTGGGGTCTGGGGGATGTGAAACGCGAAGATATGTCGAAATTTTCCGGAAGTCGGAACATGGGACCCATTGCAATAGTTAGCTTTCTAATGAAATCTACCTAAAAACATTCAAATCGGTTTCGCCGTGTTTGAATTGATATGGGGAATCGATTTGCACATATACATGGCCGCTATCTGCAAACTATTGGGCTGATGACCTTGTCGTTCAGTCAAAAGATGCTTCCCACAAAAAGGTGTGTTGTTGCAAAATATGGCAGAGAACAAAATATGATTAGGTTGGTCGTAATTTGATTTAAGCTTTCAACATTTGGGTGGCCGCCTTACCGTTTCCGTCAACACGGCAGCGATATAAAACATGACACTGAAGTGCTCTTTGCTAGTGCTACCTCTGTATCAAATTTCGTTCAATTCGGTTTCACCGTGTTTGAGTTGATGGGGGAATCGATTTGCACACATACATGGCCGCCATATGCAAACTATAGGACTGACGACCGTGTAGCTTTGTCCAAGAACGCTTCTGATATAAAGGTATGTTGTTGCAAAATTTGGTAGAGTTCAGATGGTTAGGTTGGTCGTAATTTGATTTAAGCTTTTTACATTTAGGTGGCGACCATTACGTTTCCATCAAGATGGTGGCGATATAAAACATGACACTGCGGTGCCCTTTGCTAGTGTTACCTCTGTACCAAATTTCGTTCAATTCGGTTTCACCATGTTTGAAAAGATGGGGGAATCGATTTGCACACATACACGGCCGCCATCCGCAAAGTATTCGGCAGATTACCTTCTAGTTTGGTCAAAAGATTCTCCATACATAAAGGTATAATGTTGCAAAATTTGGTAGAGATCAGATGATTAGGTTGGTCGTAATTTGATTTAAGCTTTTAACATTTGGCTGGCCGCCATTACGTTTCCGTTAAGATGGCGGCGATATAAAACATGACACTGAGATGCTCTTTGCTAGTGCTACCTCTCTACCAATGTTCGTTCAATTCGGTTTCACCGTGTTTGAGTTGATAGGGTGAATCGATTTGCACACATACTTGGCCGCCATCCGCAAGGTATTTGGCTGATGACCTTGTAGTTTGGTGAAAAGATTCTTCATGCATAAAGGTATAATGTTGCAAAATTTGGTAGAGATTAGATGATTAAGTTGGTCGTAATTTTCTTTAAGCTTTTGACATTTGGGTGGCCGCCATTACGTTTCCGTCAAGATGACGACGATATAAAACATGACACTGAGGTGCCCTTTGCTAGTTCTACCTCTGTACCAAATTTCGTTCAAATTGGTTTCACCGTGTTCGAATTGATAGGGGGGGGGGCAGACATTCAGAGTACACACACTCACACACACATCCACACACACATCCACACACACACACACGCACACACACACACACACACACACACACAGTCTCACACACAGACAGACTCACATTTTTTCGCCCTGTGTAGATCTCATAAGTCTACTTTTTTTTTTTGCAAAAATCGAAAGTAGGCTAAAAATGTACTGTAGTATATTCAAAATATTGTAACTATTATTTTATTTTATTATTAATACAAAACTATTTTCCATTTGATTTGAATTTTTTAAAATTCCATATTGTTGTGGGCCCCACCTCATCATATCGCCCTGGGCTCCGCAAGGCCTGGAACCGTCACTGAGTCCTTAAGGATGACAGTCTTGAAAGCTAGCCACTACACCATGAGGTGGTTTATTCCTTTAACATGCCAGTTCCTTCATTTTGTCCTCTAACAAGTAAGTTCCCGTGGTTCGACCTAGCTGGTAGCTGAGAACAGGCAGGCACGTGGAGGTATTAATTCATGGAGCATCCAACCGGTTAGAACGCTGCTTGGATCAAGTATCTCACTGGTAACCTCAGAATAGACTTGACGTTGGAAGCGCTTTGGCTCGGAACGAACAGGACACTTCCGGGCGCCAGAAGACCAGTCAATGAACAGGTGGTTACGAGTTTCTCCCATGGATCAAATTACGACCACTAAATATCTCTTGTGAACCAAAATGTGAACCTTTTTTTTTTTTTTTTGCCACAAGAAGATACATTCACAAACCAACCCTATTTTACTGTATAATGACATCAATTTTTAAGGATACCTCCTTAAAACTTAAAATGTATATTTTGCTCTTTCAGAATTAACTATAGAGTTACGCCATGAAAATGGATAGGTTCTTTCCATTCAGGTATAGGAACAAAGGATCAATTGCATTCGTTCGTGGCTACCTCATACGGCAGTGCCTAGCATTCCTGACTGTCACCTTTGTGGTCTTGGTTCGAAAATCATAACAATACTAATAGGCCCAACGGTCACGGTGACCGAGAGCTCTAACGTGCTCTATCGTGCCTCGGTGGCATCGGGAGAGCGTGAGTTTGAATCCCACCTCGGCCTTCCTGAAAATATTTTTTCCGTGGTTTCTTATTTGTACCATCAGGTGAATGCCGGGATGGTTCCTTTCTATAGGTCCACGGCCGACTTTGTTTCCAAATTCCTTCCCTGACCCTTCCTTAATTAGACCTAAGTTAGAGGTCGCCTGGGCAACCGGTTGGTCACCATCCACAATATTGTACTGTATCTGCTGACAAAGTGTCTTCAGCTCCCAGAAGCCATACATGCGACGGTAGAAGAATGATCCCTCGCAGAGTCTGTGGGTGAAGCCGAGCTGGGAGGATAAATTGTTACACATTTTGTTATTATAATAAGAATAATAAAAATAATATTAAGAATGGCTCTGAAAACTGGAAAGTCGTGGAGAAAAAGGAACAACACCGTCTAGGAATGAAGGAATACTGGGCCAAAGAATAAAGGAAAGCTAAAAGGAAACAGTTGAAATGACTGGTTCTTAGCTGCCTGAAACCAAACAGCAATAATAATGTATTATTTTGCTTTAATATACCACGCCAGCAAATAGACAAGGTAAATTTTGGCATGGTCGACGGATCTCATGCTGCCCTCTAGCCGGGATTAGACGGCTCCCCGCCCGCGTTATGTGTCGCGTTCTGCCGGCAGCCATAGGCAAAGAAAGATTGAATAGCGTATTGTCAAATGGATGGTATTTACAATTTACTAAAGATACTGGAAGTGTTGCCCCTCGGCTACTAAGCATTGCTTAACCTTCGGATGAAGTTGTCATTTACTGGATGAAGTATGTTGTTCGTAATTATTCTGTTTTCAAAAACTTCAAACAAATCTTCGATTTGCGCGATGAATGTGGTTAGAATAGACGATGAAGTTAACCCTATCAGTGCTACTGAAATATGTTGTACTGAGGTTTTAATTATGCTGTACTCACATTTGTTTGACTCCTTTATTATGAGGGAATAAAATACACATTTTAGAAGACGAACTAGCGAGGGATTATCTCTAGCAGATCAACAATACTAAAAAAATAAGAAAGAGTCAGAGATAAAATATATACACGTAAAGGTTCTCTTTTCGTCAGAGATAAAACATATACCGGTACAAGTAAACGTTATTCCCGCTAGATGTCTCCGCCACAGTACTATTCCTTGAGTGATCTTTTTTTTTAAGAACATTTTTAAGACGCCGATTTTTACTTTTCTATATTGTTTATCAAGACATCTAAAACGAGAAAAAAAGTATAAAATGAGCATCAGTTCAGGGAAACCGTGGAATTTATAACGTCGAAAGCAAACATACCTTGGATACTCCACTTGTATCTGCATCACCGCTGCTCTCAACTCCATCAGTTTCATTGTTACTTGATAAACCTTCATTCCCTTCAACCCTGTCTTCAAAATCACAGTAATCACGGTCCAATTCTTCCAAATTCCTTGAATTCGTAGCCATATTCTTATCATATGAACCCGTCATTTCAATCATATATCAGCTGATACGGTACAGTAAAATCTCAAGTACGGTAGGACTATCTAAACAAATTTGAAAAATGTAAATGAAATGATTCACGTAGTCATTTCCTGTTCCAGGTACGTTCGTTACGGTTGTCTACTAATTTCCTGCCACCTACTGTATTCAATGTAAACTAAGGGGGTATTACGTTGCGGAATAAACGACACGCTTATATTAACGCGGAATATTCCGGAGAAGACATGGTAAGGGTTAATCCAGTCTGCTGAGCATAACACCAGATTACTGATTGAGCAGAACGTTCAAAACTGACATGGATTACATCTATTTCCTCCTGTAAAGGGTGTTGGCATTTAAACTGCGGTTTATTGTCGAAAACTATCCCGGTCTCCTTTACTTTCTTTACCAGCGTGTGAATTGTGGATCAGTGCAAACCTGGGAATTTACAGGATTTTTTTATCGCGCTTACTCAGCATTATGCTTTTTCGGTTGCTAATCAAATGTAAAGCGCAAATACGCTGTTTGAAGGGGAGCCGGTTTGCCCTAAGCTGTCCATGTCATTTTTCAACTTTTAATTCACCATTTTTTTTTCAAAGACTATTATTAGGAATCTCAAATTATAAAATTCGCCTTGTCAAACACTAGAAAAGTAGTTAAGTAATTAAATTAACACGTACATGTTTTGTTATATCAATTATAACTTCGTCAGCGTGCAAAATCTTAGAAACTACGATATCTAAACAAAAACCTAAAAAAAGACGGATATTCTTACAATAAGTCATTAATTTAAATAAATGAAAGGTCACAAAAAATTATAGGATGTCCTATATCCACTTGAGATAACATGGGAAGGTTTGCTTCAGGACATAGACCTGCTGAAAAACATCTGTCGTTTATACATATGTATTAATCAGAAGGTTGAACAAAGTATCTCATCCAAAACTGACATACCAGCCGCTTCAATAAATTTTGCACATAATTATAATTTGAGATGAATACCATTCAACACGGATAATATTTAATACGGTACCATCTTCATAATGGTTAATGTCTATGCATTTTATTAATAGGAACTCATTGATTTTTTTCAGGGATGTTCCTTGATGCTCTCGCCTTTGAGAATAAGAAAATTTTTGAAAAATGGCGTAATTTTAATAACATTTTCATGAACATTTACAAGAGCCAATGTGAAACTAAATTTTGAAAAGCGGCTGCGTTAAAATATAACACAAACAATTACTTCCAAAACTTGGCACTTCTGAGATCATTTGGACCTGTGTAATCCAGACTGTTGTCACTTTAAGTTTCCTTAAGTATGTCAGAAGTCTCTTTGTTAATTGGTCGTCATTCAGTCTCATGATGTGGCCGTAAAATCTGAGTCGTCGTTTGCGGAAATCAGTCTCGATGTTGGAGTAGGATATCTCTCGGTGATTGTGGGAGATTGTAGACTATATTCTTTATCTGTGAGTTTAGGACTCAAGAATTTCCGGATGATTTTTCTTCTTAACTGAACTTTGTTACTAGATGCGATCGCAGTGGGCTCCTGGCGACGAACGTTGAAACATAAGAGCGTTAGTCAAATATAAACTATAATTTAGCTTCACACGAGGTTCTTTATCATAAATCTATGACATGGGACCCTCGGCTTTACTTCCCCTTATTATTATTCTCTTCTTTCTTTCTTTCTTTCTTTCTTTCTTTCTTTGTTATGCCCATTCATAGAGCGCGTTGGAACTTGTTTATTGGCTTGATGAATGTTGCCGTCTTCTTCTCCCAACAACTCTTCATGAACTCTCTGTGTTGTTTCTTGCGTTTCTCTGTCCATCTTGTACCAGTCCTACTGCTAGATTTCACCCTAAATGTGTGCGTATTTACATAGGTTCTGGATATTTCTCGTGTTCTCTCCGATGTTCATCTCATTCAGGTCCCGCCTTGTTTCCTCCAGCCAATTTATCCTCGATTTCTTTTGTATTAAGTATATTGAATTATCTTTTTGTTAACATATTGTTGTCCATTATAAATATGTGTCCAACAAATTTCAATGTCTCCTGCGTTCAGTGTTTGTGAAACTGTCTGTGAGACCATAGAGGTCTGCAGTTCGTCTCTTGATCCAAATTCCATTTTCTTGAGTAGGGCCGAATACTTTTCTAAGAATTTTGCGTTCTTTCTTTTCAATGTCTGCAAATTTTTCAATGTCCTCCTAAATTTATGGGTTGATGTATTTAGAGCTTCTGGGAGAACAACGGTTTTGTATTGCTTCAATTTTGCATTACGTGATATCACTCTTTTATTGTAGTGACTCCACGTTAGTCTGAATGCCCTTGGGAGACTTGAGGTTGGCCAAACTGTCCAATCCTGTTGGTAGAATTATTTCTCCAAGGTATTTATGATTGGTTCCTCAGTTTAGGGGCTACGACAACGCGGTCATGTAGCCCCGTGTACCGGTGTGGGCAGAATCTGTCTGATAAACGGTGTTAATTGTGATAGCTGTATTAGTGTGTGTTATCTGTTTTTAATTCAAGTAAGGATTGCAGACATTTGATTTTCAAGTAGTTCCAACTTTTGCAACCAAATGCCAACGTCAACGACCAAATAGTTCTGAACTTTGTTACTAGATGCGATCGCAGTGGGCTCCTGGCGACGAACGTTGAAACATAAGAGCGTTAGTCAAATATAAACTATAATTTAGCTTCACACGAGGTTCTTTATCATAAATCTATGACATGGGACCCTCGGCTTTACTTCCCCTTATTATTATTCTCTTCTTTCTTTCTTTCTTTCTTTCTTTCTTTCTTTCTTTCTTTCTTTCTTTCTTTGTTATGCCCATTCATAGAGCGCGTTGGAACTTGTTTATTGGCTTGATGAATGTTGCCGTCTTCTTCTCCCAACAACTCTTCATGAACTCTCTGTGTTGTTTCTTGCGTTTCTCTGTCCATCTTGTACCAGTCCTACTGCTAGATTTCACCCTAAATGTGTGCATATTTACATAGGTTCTGGATATTTCTCGTGTTCTCTCCGATGTTCATCTCATTCAGGTCCCGCCTTGTTTCCTCCAGCCAATTTATCCTCGATTTCTTTTGTATTAAGTATATTGAATTATCTTTTTGTTAACATATTGTTGTCCATTATAAATATGTGTCCAACAAATTTCAACTGTCTCCTGCGTTCAGTGTTTGTGAAACTGTCTGTGAGACCATAGAGGTCTGCAGTTCGTCTCTTGATCCAAATTCCATTTTCTTGAGTAGGGCCGAATACTTTTCTAAGAATTTTGCGTTCTTTCTTTTCAATGTCTGCAAATTTTTCAATGTCCTCCTAAATTTATGGGTTGATGTATTTAGAGCTTCTGGGAGAACAACGGTTTTGTATTGCTTCAATTTTGCATTACGTGATATCACTCTTTTATTGTAGTGACTCCACGTTAGTCTGAATGCCCTTGCGAGACTTGAGGTTGGCCAAACTGTCCAATCCTGTTGGTAGAATTATTTCTCCAAGGTATGTATGATTGGTTCCTCAGTTTAGGGGCTGCGACAACGCGGTCATGTAGCCCCGTGTACCGGTGTGTGCAGAATCTGTCTGATAAACGGTGTTAATTGTGATAGCTGTATTAGTGTGTGTTATCTGTTTTTAATTCAAGTAAGGATTGCAGACATTTGATTTTCAAGTAGTTCCAACTTTTGCAACCAAATGCCAACGTCAACGACCAAATAGTTCTGAACTTTGTTACTAGATGCGATCGCAGTGGGCTCCTGGCGACGAACGTTGAAACATAAGAGCGTTAGTCAAATATAAACTATAATTTAGCTTCACACGAGGTTCTTTATCATAAATCTATGACATGGGACCCTCGGCTTTACTTCCCCTTCGAAGGAAGGCATACTGAGGGATTCTTTTTAACGCTCTTAAACATCCGACAACTTCAGCCGGGTTTGAACCCGCAATCTTAAATGAGGATACCAGTGATATCGTCCCGTATACTGTTTCAACTTTATCATCCTTACAATTTTTCCGAAAGTTACCCATATACTTGGTTTTCTCAAATGATATACGAAGGCCTGCCAATGACGCTATACTATGTAACCTCTCGACAGCATAGCCTACTTAACTTCCTCCTTGTTCTTAGTGATGATCGCTAGGTTGTCTGCGAAAGCTAAGCACTTGATGTTCGTGTTGTTCTCATCAGCCCCAATGTTTATGCATTTGATGTATTTTTCCCATTCTCTGATGACATTACCTAAAACCAAATCAAACAGAAGAGGAGAGAGTCCGTCTCCTTGCTTAGCACCTGTATGTACTTCAAAAGGGTCAGAAATTTCCCCAAGAAATTTCACTTCAGATATTGTGTTAGTGAGTGTTTGACGGATCAGATCCCTAGTCTTCCTGTCTACTCGAAGTTCTTCTAGCGTGTCAAACAATGTTTGTTTATCCACAAAGTCATACGCTTTCTTTAAGTTCACGAAGGTGATTATCGTGTTGTTGCACCTGTGGATCTTCAGAATCATCTCTTCAGATTTCATATCTATTCAACACGCCGATGTCCTTTCCTAAAACCCACTTCATATTCACCAATCAAGTGGTGTGTTTGTTTCTCTAGCTGGTTTAGGAGGGCTTCCGATAGAACATTATACTTAACTGGTAGTAGAGGTAAACCTATGAAGTTCTTTGGATCTGATTTGTCACCTTTCTTATGCAGTGGATGTATCAACGCACATTATTATTATTCTTTCTTCGTTACGGCCAACTAAGGACCAGGTCATGTCAACTGTTTCTGCTGCATTTTAATGTTGGCCCGGTGCTCATTCATTCGCAATCGATGTTGCACCCTTCTCTCCGTCGTCCACGCCTTCCCGGTTTTTAGTTTCGGCTTAGGTTGAAAACTCCGATGTTCTTGAAGTTTTTCCCGAAGCGGGCCACGCTCCTGGAAGTCTTTACACGTTATCCCGTTCTCTAACAGATCTTTCTCTACTTCACTGAACCCTTCATCTTTTTCTCATGGAGTAAAGCAAGAATTCGGTTGGGGAGCCATGTTCATTTCATTCGGGTTATATGTCCATAGAAAGTAATCCTCCTTTTCCTCATCACGTCAGTTATTTGCTCTACGTGTGTGAACAACTCTTGATTGTGGCGTCTTCGGAACTCACCGTGTTCTTTGACTGGACCCAGGATTTTCCTCAAAATCTTCCTTTCCTTGGTCCTCAGTTTTTCCATTATTCCTTTTTTTATTCATGGCGAGACAATCCGCTGCATACAAAACTTCTGGCCGGATAGCCGTGCAGTAGTGCTTGAGTTTTGCATTCAGGGATATAGATATTTTGTTGTACACATTCTTAGTTAGATGGTAAGCCATTTCTATTTTATTCGATTTTATTATTACGGAAATTATTATTATTATTATTACTATTATTTAATTTTGAGTCGTCATATAACATCTCGTGGTATAGGCTACTTCTGGATCATAGTCTACTTGCCTGATATAAGTTGACTTAACGATCTACAGTAAGGAGCGTTTATTGAGTGTTTACTGTTCGTGGCTGATAAAGAGAACCTGTGTACATATCCCTGGGCGAGTACTTCACGAACTCTAATGACTGTAATTCATGTTGGTCCCGATATAAATCAACAGCGCACCTCCTCGAGAAATATGGAAATAATTATCATACCTCGGTGTTGCTGTGCATGTCAATGCCCTTAGATAACTAGGCGTATCTGCAGTTTGTGACAATAGAGATGGATCATTTCATGCGAATTCGAACACCACAAATTTATATTTTAAGTTTCTGTTCACTTCTTTTATTTACCACGGAACCCAATGTATTTTAAAACATTACAGATCATTGTCCTCTACAGTGCATGTATGGACGAGAAAGAACTACTGCAAGGAAAATAGTAGTATTGCTTACACAAGTCAACACGAATTTTGAGTTTGGATTTTGTATGTCTGATTTTGATTTGTCATGCCTGACTAATGGAAGAAAAAATAGTTTTACCTAATAACGTTTGCTTTTGGAGCTACCATAACGAAAGTTCAAATTTGAAGGAAATTCTCTATTATTATAATTTCAATACGAAAACACACGTTAATTTATATGTTTACATCAGTTTATTTACAAAACATTGTTAATATTTAAAATGAACTTTTGGTACGTCTTCTGTGTGGGTACGAGCTTTCTCGTGTTATCCTCCAAATGTAATCACCCATCATGTTCTCGCTATATTTCCCTTGATAACGTTGCTCAAAGTGCATCACGTCTTGGTGAAAATGTTCCTCATGCTCTTCTGAATATGCACCCAAGTTATCTTTAAATGGTTCCAAGTGAGCATGTAAAATGTGTTAAAAGTTCTCAAGCATAGTGGAAATAAGCTCTTTGTAATTTTTAGCATTCTTATTTCCAAGGAAGCCCTGGATCACTGATTTAAGACTGTACTATGCTTGATTTTTGTGGGTGTTGAGTAATTATTGTGAAAATTCTTCACTTGCCATTAGTTACTTTATTTGAAGACTGACGAAAATACCAAATTTAATTTTAGCATCTGACAATTAAGGAAAAAAGCCTTTAAATATCCCCGTTCATACGTGTTCAAAACTTCTATCCCTTAAATAGTCTGCCAAAACTTCAAATATTTATTTGTCATTGCATAAAGTACAAAAGCAAACTTTATTAATTATGAATGGCGTTTTTGGTTACTGTTCGATGTAGACAGTCAGAATATATGCATTAAGAATAGACTCAACACAAAATGTTTTGTTTGTTGACTTGTGTTATTGTAAAGATAAATGAAAAGTTTCAGTTGAGATACAGATGTATCATGGTTGTAACCATGTTTTTGTGGTTCCGTATGCATTTTGATTCTGGATAAAAAATCATGATTAAAAACAAGATGTTCAGTAAAGAACATATAGCCTACTTTCTCCTAAATGCATGGGTATTGTTATAACTCTTTTTACTTTTCAAGGAGTATAATTGAATGTTGGTTGTAGTAGCTTGTTGAAATACAACGTGCTATAGGGATATTAAACATGAATATGAGGAGCCCTTTGCTAGTGCTACCTCTGTAAAAAAATTCATTCAATTCAGTTTCACCGTGTTTGAATTGATATGGGGAATGGATTTACACATACTTGGCCACCATCTGCAAACTATTGGGCAGATGATCTTGCAGTTTGGTCAGGATATGCTTTCCACATAAAGATATGTTGTTGCAAAATTTGTTAGAGACTAGATTATTAGGTTGGTCGTATTTACATTTTAGCTTTTAATATTTGGGTGGCCGCGATTACGTTTCCGTCAAGATGGCGGTGATATAAAACATGACACTGAGGTGCCCTTTGCAAGTGCTACCTCTGTACCAAATTTCGTTCCATTCGGTTTCGCCGTGTTCGAATTGATAGGGGGAATCGATTTTCAAACAAAGATGGCCGCCATCCGCAAAATATTAGGCTAATGACCAATTATTTTGGTCAAAGGATGCTCCCTCCATAAAGGTATGTTGTTGCAAAATTTGGTAGAGATCGGATGATTAGGTTAATCGTAATTTGATTTAAGCTTTGAACATTTGTGTGGCCGCCATTACGTTTCCGTCAAGATGGCGGCGATATAAAACATGACACTGAGGTGCCCTTTGCTACTGCTACCTCTGTCCAAATTTCGTTCCATTCGGTTTCACCGTGTTCGAATTAATAGGGGGAATTGATTTTGACACAAATATGGCCGCCATCCGCAAACTATTACTCTAATAACCTATTAATATGGTCAAAGGATGCTTCCTCCATAAAGGTATGTTGTTGCAAAATTTGGTAGAGATCGGATGATTAGGTTAGCCGTAATTTGATTCAAGCTTTGAACATTTGTGTGGCCGCCATTACGTTTTTGTCAATATGGCGGCAATATAAAAATGACACTGAGGTGCCCTTTGCTAGAGCTACCTCTGTACCAAATTTCGTTCTATTCGGTTTCACCGTGTTCGAATTATTAGGGGGAATCGATTTTCACACAAAGATGGCCGCCATCCGCAAACTATTAGGCTAATGACCTATTAATTTGGTCAAAGAATGCTCCCTCTATGAAGGTATATTGTTGCAAAATTTGGTAGAGATCGGATAATTAGGTTAGTCGTAATTTGATTTAAGCTTTGAACATTTGTGTGGCCGCCATTATGTTTCCGTCAAGATGGCGGTGATATAAAACATGACACTGAGGTGCCCTTTGCTACTGCTACCTCTGTCCAAATTTCGTTCCATTCGGTTTCACCGTGTTCGAATTAATAGGGGAATCTATTTTGACACAAAGATGGTCGCCATCCGCAAACTATTACTCTAATAACCTATTAATATGGTCAAATGATGCTTCCTCCATAAAGGCATATTGTTGCAAAATTTGGTAGAGATCGGATGATTAGGTTAGTCGTAATTTCATTTAAGCTTTGAACATTTGTGTGGCCGCCATTACGTTTCCGTCAAGATGGTGGCGATATAAAACATGACACTGAGGGTCCCTGTTGCTGCTGCTACCTCTGTCAAAATTTCGTTCCATTCGGTTTCACCGTGTTCGAATTAATAGGGGGAATCGATTTTGACACAAAGATGGCCGCCATCCGCAAACTATTACTCTAATAACCTATTAGTATGGTCCAAGGATGCTTCCTCCATAAAGGTATGTTGTTGCAAAATTTGGTAGAGATCGGATGATTAGGTTAGTCGTAATTTGATTCAAGCTTTGAACATTTGTGTGGCCGCTATTACGTTTCCGTCAAGATGGCGGCGATATAAAATATGACACTGAGGAGCCCTCTGCTAGTACTACCTCTGTACCAAATTTCGTTCCATTCGGTTTCACCGTGTTCGAAGTATTAGGAGGAATCAATTTTCACACAAAGATGGCCGCCATCCACAAACTATTAGGCTAATGACCTATTAATTTGGTCAAAGAATGCTTCCTTCATAAAGGTATGTTGTTGCAAAATTTGGTAGAGATCGGATGATTAGGTTAGTCGTAATTTGATTTAAGCTTTGAACATTTGTGTGGCCACCATTACGTTTCCGACAAGATGGCGGCGATATAAAATATGACACTGAGGAGCCCTCTGCTAGTACTACCTCTGTACCAAATTTCGTTCCATTCGGTTT
The DNA here is from genome assembly GCA_946902985.2 of Meconema thalassinum. Lineage (NCBI taxonomy): Eukaryota > Metazoa > Arthropoda > Insecta > Orthoptera > Tettigoniidae > Meconema > Meconema thalassinum. The sequence goes on from OX336388.2 coordinate 614,895,048, forward strand.
CACCGAGTTCAAATTAATAGGGGGAATCGTTTTTCACACAAAGATGGCCGCCATCCGCGAACTATTAGGCTGATGACCTATTAGTATAGTCAAAGGATGCTCCCCCCATAAAGGTATGTTGTTGCAAAATTTGGTAGAGATCGGATGATTAGGTTAGTCGTAATTTGATTTAAGCTTTGAACATTTGTGTGGCCGCCATTACGTTTCAGTCAAGATGGCGGCGATATAAAACATGACACTGAGGTGTCCTTTGCTAGTGCTACCTTTGTACCAAATTTCGTTCAATTCTCGTTTACCGTGTTCGAATTGATAGGGGGGGACAGACATTCAGAGTCCACACACTCACACACACACACACACACACACACACACACACAGACTCACACACATACACACACAGACAGACACACTTTTTTTCGCCCTGTGTTGATCTCATAAGTCATTTTTTGCAAAAATCGAAAGTAGGCTAATAAATTGGGCCAACCCAGTGGTAGAAAGTTACAAGTTAAAAAGTAACATTTTTTGAAGGATCGGTGCCCCTTCATCAGACGATGTAACAATAGCAACTTCGCCACTGCAAAAGACATAAATAAATAAATAAATTAATTAATAAATATATAAATAAATAAATAAATAAATAAATAAATTAAATATTCATATAAGTAAAATCTCAAGTAGTTGTTGATGTTGATTCTCTTAGTGGCTTTGCGACATCGGTGTCATGTATCCCCGTGACTTGGGTGTGTGTAGAAGTTGTTGATGATATGTGATGTCTGTACTAATGTATGTATTTGTAATTGAGGTAGGACTTAGGTAGGAAGCGGCCGTGGTCTTACGTGAGATACCATACCGTCATTTGGCTGGAATTGTAGTGGGAAATCTTTTCTAGAATGGCTGAGGTAAGAATCACACTCGCCTATTATCAATGTTGCCTCATGAGGCTGTGTGTACCCCGTTCCAGCCCTCTGGTAAGAATTAAATTTCTTGGCAGAGCAGGGAATCGAATCTGGAAAGTCATGGTCACGGCCTCAGCCGCTTTCTACCCAAATCCTACCTCGATTATAAATACATACACAAGTAATGTACCCTTCTATGATTCAGACATCACAGAGGGACAGATTTTCATCAACATCTGCAGTGAAAGCCACTACACAACAAGGCGGACCACTCTTGAGTTGGTTAGTTATTGTTGCTTTAAGGGGAGAAACAGCGGTAATCGTGCTGTAAAATTGATTTGTTTTCTTCATTATTAATTCTCCATTCTTCTTCGTTATTTTGAATCAACATGCTTGTGAAATCAATCGATCTATCATCTATCATCATATATATTATTTCAGTAGTATGCATCCCTTCTGCGGCGCTCACAAGCGACCGATTGTGACAAATGAGCATTCAAATGAAAGAGAATACACATTAGCAGTTGCTTATTGCACTATAATTTCATAAATATCTATAATTTCTTTAAAAGATGACTTTAAAAAAATTGTACGAAGTGTGTGATTTACAACACCATTGTTGTAGGAAAATACGCTCCATAATTGCTGTCCACGGGCCGGTGTGACGCCTGTTTCATGTCGTATTAACTTTCTGAGGTCTTTCCTTTATCCTGAAATGTAAATAGTGTTCTATAATCATTTGGTTGAAATATAAAACATAACCTTTCTTCTTAAGTGTCTCATTATAAACCTATTGGGGAAAGTGTGGTTTATGAGCATGCGGGATTTCTCGCACGGGTCCGCTAGTCAACCAATAAAACAACCAATCAATTTTTTTTAGGAAATGCATTGTTGATGCATCCATTGGTCTTTGTCTTCAGCTTCTCACTTTATTTCATAATAGGAACCATAATGAAATTTCTGTGCCAAAATGGTCTTGAAGGAATTTTTCTCTTGGTCTTCCTCGGCCTTTTCTCCCTGTGATTTGACGGGCTGATAACCTAGATGTTAGGCCCCTTAAAACAACAATTATCATCATCATCATCTCCCCATGATTTTCCCTTCCAGAAAATCAGTCACAAGATGTGGCCAATGAATTTAGCTTTTCTTCTTTGTACCGTGGGCTTCAGTTCTTTCTTCGCATGCAATCCACGCAGGATGCTTTATCGTTTGTTCTGTTTACATGCTTGTTCTCTTTACATGCTAGTTGGAATGTTATGACTACTTGCCACTCTACTCTTGGGTTTGTGGTGCGGTATAATGGTGATTGATTTGATGAAACACGAGTATGTTGTAAGTTCTTGGTGGGGAGTCCAGTCTCAAAACTCGGAGCCGGCTATTATATTTTGAGAGTGGCTTCTTATTCGATGTCAGGGCGGAACTATTGGCTTGTCGTTAACTGGTGGTTGAATTGGATCAAGTCATAAAATGGATGTGCGGTTTCTGCATCGTAAAATAAAAGAAGAAGAAAAGAATAGCATTTAATGTGAATTGATTTATTTAACATTTGGGAGGTCTCATTAAAAAAGAAACGTTGTGAGGGGGAAAAAAACATGAATGTTTGGATGTGAGGACAACACACATTGAGAAGGGGCTGTGTTATGAGGAACTTTGTCATGAGCTTGTTGTGGAAATAAGTTGATTGGAGGGTGGGAGGTGGGTGAAATTGAACTCGTCTGAATATGGACGCTTCGTTGTTGTTGTTGTTGTTGGTTTCATTTAGGGGTTTGGAAATTGAGGTTATTTCAGCCCCGTGTAGTTGAGTGTGTGTGTGTGTCTGTATAGAATGTGTCTGATAACCTGTGTTATGTGTGTATTTATCATTTTGATTGAGGTGGTCGTGCGTTAAGTTAGGAACCATCTCGCCTTCACTAGAAGGGGGAAACCACAGAAAAACACTTCCAGGATGCCTGACGAGGGAATTCGTCCCACCTCCTCTCAGCTCCGCCTCACGACGTCCAAGGAATTAAATGTCTTGGCAGAGCCAGGAATCGAACTCAGACCTCAGGTGTGACAGCTAAGACACTTTGACGATAAAGAGTAGAAATATATTATCAATGCCATTATTTGCTATTTAGTATGTCTTGTTGTTCGCATGGAGCGGTGCTCCACTGGTTATGAACCTGTGCCTCGAGGTTCTCTTATTGGAAAGGTTTTCTCTTTTATTTGTAAATGATTGTGATCCCAGTTTGGGAGGAACAAGTTCTTGCAGCTATCGCCTCATCTTAAACTTCAGAAATGGTAATTTAATTGGTTCTTGGGATGGAGACGTGTCATAAGTGATCTATGCTCGGTCGTGATCTCCTACACCGTGTAATCTCGGGCGGCAGAGGCAGCGGCGAGGCAGGAAGTACTGTACTGAGCGAATACTGCAATGCGGGTTTACCAGCGACTTAGTCAGAGGGGATGCTGGCTTATTTCCGCACCCCTTTAAAGAAATCTCGAAATTCTGAACCTAGAAAGTAACGGTTTTTAAATATCACACTTTAAAGGCGATATAAGTAGAAAGGATACCAAATTATACTGTTGTGGCTTGATTTGCTTGGGTGTTAGAGCTTAATTAGTTCATTAATCTTACTACCTACCTCGATAAAATATAGTACTTTGTGTTGTGAATTACATATTTATTTATTATTTATTTATTCATCAATTTAGTAATTTATGTATTTTTATTTAATAATTTATTAATTTACTTAATCTTTTGTCCACATATTAATTAATTATTTCATTCATTTATTTATTAATGATTTATTTATTATTTATTTATTTATTTGTCTATTTACTTATTAATTTCTTTTTATTTAATGATGTGTTGATTTATTTATTTACTTAATTATTTGTTCACATATTAATTAATTAATTAATTAAAATTATGTATCTATTTAATGACTTGTTGCCCAACTATGGTTCGTGATTGAACCAATTTAACAGGTGAATTTCAATTAGCTTTCTCCTCTTCCCGAAATATATTCATTCTATCACTATGAATTTTCTTCCATTTTTCTGTCCATGCAGTGGTGGTTTTCATCTGGAGTTTGCTAATGATATTTGTCAGCAATGCCTGTCCCATGAAATTGGGTCTATTAAGTTGATTTCTTGGATATTTTCAATTTCTATTATCCAGTTATTCTTGGCTTTTAATGAGGAGACATGAATAAATATCCTAGTTTTTCATTATCCGTTCTTTGAATACATCCATAAATTGAAAATCGTCTTTTTCAAATAGTGTCTAATATTCTATATTCCCGGAATGTTGGTATAACTCGTTCACCTTCTTTCTATGCCAGAACTAAAAATGTTCCTAAGTATTTTCTTCTTTCTTGTTTTTCTAAGTGTTTAGTTAGTGACCTGCCTCCAATGATCAGGGTGTCTGATGCGTAATGCGTCAAGCTGAATTACTGTGCAATAAGTTAATGTTTTCATTTTGTGTTCCAAGATATTGAACTTTTCTAGCATCTGTTCCAGGTGATTGTAGCCTATAGGTTTTTCGTAATTTAGAGATTCTCTCTTTGTTTGGTTCAGGATTTAATCCAGATGGCTGTATGAAATGAAAATCCACAGCCTGCTTCCAGTCAACCGACCGGGTCAGGGATGGAATGAATGAAGCCCCCATCTAGTGGCGAGGATATGAACTGTGCCGGCTGCCGAAGCCTGTCGCACTCCCCTTGGGCAATGATTAAATGAATAATAGATGAAGTGAAATTATAGAGGAGAGTGTTGCTGGAATGACATTTTTTTCGTCCAGCAAAAATCTCACATGGAGTGACCGGGATTTGAACCACGGACCCAGTGGTGAAAGGCCGGCGTGCTGCCGCCTATGCTACGGAGGCCATGATTGTATGATTTCTCCTAAATATTTGAAATGAGTCACCTGAGGGATTTTTTCAAACTGAGTATTCATAGGTTGTTTGTCTAAGTATCGAGGAGATTAATATTATTATTATTATTATTATTATTATTATTATTATTATTATTAGAATTGTTATTATTAATAATATTATTATTCTCTTATTTACTCCTATCCTGAAATTAACTTAGTGACAGGAAAGGTATCCGGTCGTCAAATCCACGCTTCACATTGAAATTCATCGCATTTCATCCTCAACTCGTTGACAGGGGAATAATAAGGTGTAACTGACAGTATGACGATATCTATGTAAATGATTTGATGAAGCGTACGTTTTTTGAACAGGAAGTGCAGGCAGGCCCAGACAGCCCTTGGCTGGTTCGACCTTGCTCCTAGTGAGCTTCCACCAGCCCGCAACATCTTCACCCTTTGTTTTAGCCTGGCAATGCCCCACCTGTTCAAGCGAGATGAGCAGAGGAACCACGTTGCCAAATCCCAGGCCACAGACTCCCACCACACTCCTCACTTCGACTCCCACACTATGAGTACCATTTTGACTCTCGGTTCACTCACAGCAGGATTAATTTACTTCAACATGACTAGTGTAGTGACTAGCATCTTGACTGTCACACTTATTTATTAATTAATTTATTAATTTATGTATTGTCATTTGTGTGGCGAAGTTAGGGCTCATGGCCCTCTCTCACACTACTACATTATCGTGTTGGTATCCATTTTTCATTTTTTTTAGTAGTCGAAATTTAATGTATTTTAGTCGATCAACTCTATCCTACTCAATTGTAACGGGTGCTTCCCCAATCCTGAAAATATATTTAGAGTGCGATATCTCCTCCAGGGACGTAGGCGACCTGAATTAGAGCATCAAGGGATCAGTAACCTGGCATCCCAAGCCAGAGTTTGCGTGTGGTAGGGTGGCCAGTTCCTTTCCACTCCTCTTCTTGCCATAGCATCCGGCAGGTTCCCATTTTGCATCACGAGGCTGGGAGACCCCGTACCAGACCATAGCAAGACTTCTAATTCTTGGCAGAGCCGGGGATCGAACCCGGTACCTCGGGGGTGACAGCCAACAATGCTAGCCACTGCGCCTCGAGGTAGTCGAAAAAATATTACATGAGATTATTAAATACACTTGGATGACCAGTTTCGATCGTCAAGTGATCGGGTAATAACGAAGAAAATAACAAACGAACTTACAACTTACATACCTTCATGATGAAACCCCCTCTTTTCAAGCGAAGGTGTTTTACGATCTTTTTCCAATGCTAGTCTCAATTACAAATACAAAATTTGCTAGAGATACGACAATAACACAGACAAAATATACAATTAGCCAAAAACTCTTAACACTAAATGACCAAGATATTCAAGTCATAAACAAGACAACAGACTCAGCTTTAAAGAGTCCAGCCGCTGTATTTGGTTGATGAAGATGAGAGCGAGAACATTATGTTCCGCTAACGACGTGTTGAGTGATGGCTGTCATCAACCTGTCACGGGTCACCTTGCCTGCCGGTGGGAGGGTACAACCATAAAATGGTAAACTGGGAGGATACACGAATATCATTATCTATCGGAATAGCCAGCAGTGAAAGTAAGAAGGGACCAAGAACAGCAACTCGGCCAGTATCTGCAGACATGTTCTCTGTTACGACTACAATCCAACGCTCCACCAATTAAGCTAGCAGAGATTAAGGCGTAAGGATGAACTAGAAAAATAAAGTCATTTAGACTTTCACGGCCCGTGTTATTATTCATAATGTTGAATTTTGGGCTTATGCCGTGTTTTATTATATTGCAATTCGACGCGTTTCGAAAGAAACCATGTCTTTCATCGTCAGGAATAATCTGGAATACGACAATGTTGCTAAGAGAAAGCAACGAAGAATGGCGTCCATCTTTGGGCACCTTCTATATGTTCTTCGTTGCTTTCTCTTAGCAACATTGTCGTATTCCAGATTATTCCTGACGATGAAAGACATGGTTTCTTTCGAAACGCGTCGAATTGCAATATAATAAAACACGGCATAAGCCCAAAATTCAACATTATGAATAGAAAAATAAACCTTCAGAATCAGTCTTGCTGATACTCAGTGGTGTAGTATTCTTGGCTTTCACTGCGTAGGTCCGGATTCGATCATGCCTCTGCCAGGAGATAGGTTATTAGTTCTGGTCTGAGGACGCGAACGGGGTACACTCAGCCTCGTGAGGAAAAATTGAGAAGAGAAGGTAGCCATGGCTTTAAGTAATGAACGTTCCCCACATTTGCTTGGAGTGGAGGAGTGAAACCTCCTAATACCACTTCTAGGATGGTTGAGCAAACCCACCTCTTCTTAATTCTGCGTCACGAGGTTCAGTGTAGCCCTTTCATAACTTCAAACTAGCATTATAATGTATTGGCTTAAACGCGAATTGAACCTGGGCCTCCGAGTTCAACTGGATCCATGCGCCTGGACATACGAGTATCTCTGATCTAGAATTACAAGTTCGCCCCAAATCACTCACAGTTAAGGGGGTAAGATGAGTTATTCTTCCTCAAATCCGAGGTAAAAGCCAGATTCAGGTAAACGGAAGTTATAACACGTAGTTCCGTGATGAACTTAAGGGCTTATTTTCATTTATACTACAGATCTTACTTAGGACAAGAGAAATGAAAACGAGAATTTAAAAAATTGCACAGGCACTATTTTTAGCCTACTTTTCACATTTTGCAAAAATGAGGAAAAAGTAGACTTATGAGATCGGGCAAATGTGTGTCTGTCTGTCTGTCTGTCCTTCTGTCTGTATGTCTGGCTGTGTGTGTCCCCCCCCCCCCCCTATCAACTCCTAAACGGCTGAAGCAATTGAAACAAAATTTGGTAGGAGTAAAGATCTATACCTGAATATCTCACGGCCATATTTGAAAATGATGTCAGTGCTACCAACTGCTAAAAAATCGCAATTGAAATTTTAGCTCCATGTTGGATATCTTGGAAGGTATGAATGGGAGCTATTTCAAAATTGGCACACGTATAGATAATAATATTGCAGTTTAATTTCCAGGAGGCCATACATGGCAGTGTTGCCAAAATGATTAAAAGCCTGCTGATAGTTCCAATTTTAAATGCATATAACTTCTACACTATCAATTGGAATTCAACCAAATTTCGTATGTTGTATGTGTACATAAGCAGATATGACTGAGCGTATTCTTAAGACCCACCAGGGCAGCCAACTGTTAATAAATGCTCTTAATTTCTTTTATCCAAATACCAATATATCAGAAAGTATGCTAGCCGACAGCTTTAAACTATGCACACGTATAGTACCTGGCATTCTATATTAATTTGGAGTAACTTATATACGTCAGTGCTACCAACATGATTCTAAGCCTGCTGAGAGGTCCAACTTTAAATACATGTAACTTCCATACTATCATTTGGATTTCAACCAAATTTCGTATGTGCTATGTGCACCATAACAGATATGACTATGCGTATTCTTAAGAGCAACCAGGGCTACCAACTGTTAATATGTGCTGTCTCTATTTTTGTTACCCTAATATCAATATATCAGAAAGTACGCAAGCCAATAGCTCTAAACTTTGCACACGTATAGTACGTGGCATTCTAGATGAATTTGGAGTAACTAATATACGTCAGTGCTGCCAACATGATTCTAAGCCTGCTGATAGGTCCAATTTAAAATGCATGTAACTTCCATACTAACTAATGGATTTCATTCGAAATTGGCACAACCATAGATCATATTATTTCAGATTATTTCTGACCAATAGGCTACATGCATGACATTGTTGCCAACATGATTTTACGCGCGCTGTTATATCCATTGTTTAACTGCATGTAACGTCCATGCTATTCATTGGACTTCAACCAAATTTTGTATTCTGTACCTTAAGAGATCGAACTAAGAATATATTCAGTCACCAGGGCTGCCAACTGTAGTGCTCTATTAGGCTAAATTATGCCAGGTATACAGTATTTCGAACTAATTAGAAATTTCGATATTAGCAACTTAATTTCGTCATTATTCTACATAGATTCATATAGATTAATCATTGGCATGAATCTTAATTTTTAAGAAAAGTAGGCTCTTTAGTTCGTCACGGAACTTCTTGTTTTTAAGTTCTCATAAAGTGCCATTAAATTAGTCGTCAGAAGGCTATAATAAGGCTTGTATGAAGATATACCGTGCCAAGCTTCACAGCGCTCGGAAGAAAAGTCGCGAGAAAAATCCTTTAAAATATTGAAATTTCGCGTCACCGCCATATTGGTTTTATGCTCACCAGGTTATTGAATGATCCATAGATGAACTTATGTTACTAGCCTCTATCAACATACAAAACTTCAGTTTGATTGCTGTAACAGATTCGTAGATATTGAGAACCGTCCAAATATTCCGGATGGTCTCCATGTTGGATTCTTATATGTGTAGCCCATAGAGTTATACCTAGCTATACCATCAATATTATTAAATCTTTCACTTCGATCGAATGATTAGGACATACGAAATAAAAACTTAATTTTAAAATTTCGTACAGCCACCATCTTGAAGTTATGAAAACAATTGAACGAAATCCGATGTCAGTGCATTACAATGCGTATAGCCATTTGCTGTACCAAGTTTCACTGCGCTCGGAAGGTTAAATCACGAGTAACGTTTATTTAAATGTTTCAACTCCGTTTGGCCACCATGTTCGTTTTGTACTTAACACGGTTATGAAAGTCACAGTAGTACCCTTTATCACCGTACATTAATTCCAAGGTAATATCTGTTACTGTTTTGGAGATATGGAATTTAAAAAAACTGGTACTAGAGCCCATGATGGGCCTAGGCCTACCAAGCGACCGCTGCCCAGCCATTTGGCCTGCAGATATTGGGGTCAGCGCATCGGGTCCTCTTGGCCGTTAATCTTGGTTTTCGTGCCCGGGGCGCTGCCGTACTGTCAGACAGCTACTCAATTGTCTTCACGAGGCTGAGTGCACCCAGTTTCAGCCCTCACATCAGTTTCTAAAATCCCTGACGGAGCCGGGAATCGAACCCCGGGCCTCTGGGTGAGAGGCAGCAGTGCTACCCCAACACTGCGGGGCCGACGGAGATATAGAATGCAAGTGAAATATTTCGCGTGGCCGCCATGTTGGATAGTGAAACGTATTAAAATTTCATGGGCACGGTCGAGGTAGGACGAGGTAGTAGGTATTTACGTATGTAGTTACCGAGTTTAGATTTTATTTTTTTATTTTTTCTCATAAATGAAAATTGGCTAAAAATGTTCTTTTGCGGGTTTACTAATTGGACGCAAGATTGTGGGAAAGTATAAGAAAATTAGGCTCAGGAATGAGATAATATTCATAATTTATTTATTTATTTTTTATTAGCCTACTTTCGATTTTTGCAAAAAATGAAAGTAGACTTATGTGATCAACACAGGGCGAAAAAAGTGTGTCTGTCTGTGTGTGTGTATGTGTGTGTGTCTGTGTGTGTGTGTGTGTGTGTGTGTGTGTGTGTGTGTGTGAGTGTGTGTACTCTGAATGTCTGTCCCCCCCTATCAATTCGAACACGGTGAATGCGAATTGAACGAAATTTGGTACAAAGGTAGCACTAGCAAAGGACACCTCAGTGTCATGTTTTATATCGCCGCCATCTTGACGGAAACGTAATGGCGGCCACACAAATGTTCAAAGCTTAAATCAAATTACGACTAACCTAATCATCCGATCTCTACCAAATTTTGCAACAACATACCTTTATGGGGGGAGCATCCTTTGACCAAACTAATAAGTCATCAGCGTAATAGTTTGCGGATGGCGGCCATCTTTGTGTGAAAATCGATTCCCCCTATTAATTCGAACACGGTGCAACCGAATGGAACGAAATTTGGTACAGAGGTAGTACTAACAAAAGGCACCTCAGTGTCATGTTTTATATCGCCGCCATCTTGACGGAAACGTAATGGCGGCCACACAAATGTTCAAAGCTTAAATCAAATTACGATTAACCTAATCATCCGATCTCTACCAAATTTTGCAACAGCATACCTTTATAGAGGAAGCATCCTTTGACCATATAACTAGGTCATTAGCCTAATAGTTTGCGGATGGCGGCCATCTTTGTGTGAAAATCAATTCCCCCTATTAATTCAAACACGGTGTAATCAAATGGAACGAAATTTGGTACAGAGGTAGCACTAGCAAAGGGCACCTCAGTGTCATGTTTTATATCGCCGCCATCTTGACAGAAACGTAATGGCGGCCACACGAATGTTCAAAGCTTAAATCAAATTACGATTAACCTAATCATCCGATCTCTACCAAATTTTGCAACTACATACCTTTATGGAGGGAGCATCCTTTGACCAATCTAATAGGTCATTAGCCTAATAGTTTGCGGGTGGCGGCCATCTTTATGTCAAAATTGATTCCCCCTATTAATTCGAACACGGTGGAACCGAATGGAACGAAATTTGGTACAGAGGTAGCACTAGCAAAGGGCACCTCAGTGTCATGTTTTATATCGCCACCATCTTGACTGAAACGTAATGGCGGCCACACGAATGTTCAAAGCTTAAATCAAATTACGATTAACCTAATCATCCGATATCTACCAAATTTTGCAACTACATACCTTTATGGAGGGAGCATCCTTTGACCAATCTAATAGGTCATTCGCTTAATAGTTTGCGGATGGCGGCCATCTTTGTGTCAAAATCGATTCTCCCTATTAATTCAAACACGGTGAAACCGAATGGAACGAAATTTGGAACAGAGATAGCACTAGCAAATGGCATCTCAGTGTCATGATTTATATCGCCGCCATATTGACAGAAACGTAATGGCGGCCACACAAATGTTCAAAGCTTAAATCAAATTACGATTAGCCTAATCATCCGATCTCTAGCAAATTTAGCAACAACATACCTTTATGGAGGGAGCATCCTTTGACCAAACTAATAGGTCATCTGCCTAATATTTTGCGGATGGCGGCCATCTTTGTCTGAAAATCGATTCCCGTTATCAATTCGAACACGGTGAAACCGAATGGAACGAAATTTTGTACAGAGGTAGCACTAGCAAAGGGCACCTCAGTGTCATGTTTTATATCACCGCTATCTTGACGGAAACGTTATTGCGGCCACCCAAATGTTAAAAGCTAAAATGTAATTACGACCAACCTAATAATCTGGTCTCTACCAAATTTTGCAACACCATATCTTTATGTGGGAAACATATTCAGACCAAACTGCAAGAACATCAGCCCAATAGTTTGCAGATGGTGGCCAAGTATGTGTGCAAATCGATTCCCCCTATCAATTCAAACACGGTGAAACCGAATTGAACGAAATTTGGTACAGAGGTAGCACTAGCAAAGGGCACCTCATATTCATGTTTAATATCCCTATAGCACGTTGTATTTCAACAAGCTACTACAACCATCATTCAATCATACTCCTTGAAAAGGACAAAGAGTTATAACAATACCCATGCATTTAGGAGAAAGTAGGCTATATGTTCTTTACTGAACATCTTGTTTATTTATCGTATGGCTTTTAGTGCCGGGAGTGTCCGAGGACATGTTCGGCTCGCCTGAGTCTGTAGCTGCTTCCAGCGGACACCCTAAAGGGTGAGCTACAAGTTCCGTTCAATTTCAAGTACTGTAGTTCCAACTTTCGCCACCAGATATCAATGATACCTAGTGGTGAACGTTGGAACTTTGATAGAGCGTTCTGACGAAATCTAACCTAACAAATTTTGCTTTACACAAGTTTAGTCTGTGAAAGGATCTTGTACATGCCATAAATCTATGACATGGGACCGCCGGCTTTACTTCCCCTCCGAAGGAAGGCATACTGAAGGATTTTTAACGCTCTTAAAAAATCCGACGACTTCGGCCGGGATATTCATAATATCGCATGGTCTCGGATGCCGGGTGCATGTTTGTTATTTGAAACCCAGACGGCAGCTTGAATGTCAAATTTTGTCGTTCCTTGAAACGCTATGAAAGTCAAGGAAATTAGATATCTAAGCTCTTTTACACTATAGTGATTTCTAGTAGAGAAATGAGGAACTTTGTGTTGGCGGAAAATCCCGAGATTAATTTTGCCATTATGAACACAGCCTACTGAATTCAAGTGGGTTCTTTAACATGCCAACAACGTATGACATGCATGCGGTGATGTTTTTCACCTTTCAAAAATCACTTACCACGGCCAGGAGTGAACCTGCAAGCTTGGGGTTGGTAGTCCGACACGATAACCACTCTCCCACTGTGGCAAGAAGGAAAGAGATATGACAAAATACTGTAAACGTACCGCTGGAATTCTAAAAGTCCGTATATTAACATGCCGCAAAAACAACATTTTGACAATTTTGAAAATTATTGGCCGGGGCCCCTTAAATGGAATAGAGTAACTATCTCGTTAATCTGGACCCCATCAGTCCGGACTTCGCTTAATCCGGACAGCCATGTAATGTATTGAGTTGTGGCCAGAAGCAGATAAAGATGAACCAAGTTATCATATTTTAACAGATTGTTAAAAGTGTGATCGCTGCAGATAACTCAGAAATGGTAGGATACGGCTAGGGTGGAGGAGGTGATATTAGGTTAATCATTCGTGAAATTTAGTGAGATTAAAGGCCATATGTTGTTGTTGTTGTTGTTTGAGTCTTCAGTCTTTTGACTGGTTTGATGCAGCCCTCCATGCCCCTGTAGTGAGCTAATCGTTTCATCTCTACAAGGCTACCACACTCTACATCCGAGGCAATCTGTTTAACATTTTCTAACCTTGGTCTACTCTTAAAGTTCTTGTTCTCAACCCTTCTTTCCATAACTAAACTTGCTATTCCTGGGTGTCTTAGTATGTGTCCTACCAACCAATCTCATCTCTTCATTAGCAGTCGCCAGAAACATCTCTCCTCTCCCACTCGTCTTAGTACCGCTTCGTTTGTAACCCTATCTACCCATCTGATCTTCATCTTTCTCCTGTAACACCACATTTCAAACGCTTCAATTCTCCTCTTTTCTGCTGCACCAATAGTCCAAAATTCACATCCATAGAGTGCCACGCTCCAGACAAAGACTTTGAAAAATGACTTCCTAATTCCTAAATCTATATTCGATGTCAACAGATTCCTTTTTTGTAGAAATACTTTCCTTGCCTGAGCCAACCTACTTTTATATCCTCTTTGCTTCGTCCATCACTGGATATGTTGCTTCCTAAGTAACAGAAGTCTCCTACTACCTCCAGCTATCTAAATATTGTCATTATATTTGTTGAAGAATAACAACGATGAAAACATATCCACATAAATTACGAACATTTGAAACATTTAGTGAGTTAATTATTTAATAAATTAATATAATTGGAAGACAACAAAACATCAGCAGTTTCTTCAAACGCGTAAGCGTGTCGAGCGTGGTCAATGAAGGTGTGCCTTGATTGTCATGTTCTAAATCTCTACTGCACTAGTTATTCTGCATTTTGTAGGGCCTAATAGACTACTGTACCCGTCCTTTTTACTGAACAGAGTGTTTAAATACCTACCTTGGCTCATTCCATAGGTGAATGAATGATCGTGTGGCCTCCACAGAGGCCGAGTGCCTGTCTTCCTATTTGACGCCCGTGGGCGACCTGCGCGTCGTAATGAGGATGAAGTGATGGTGAAGACACCACATACACCCAGTCACCGAGCTACGGGAATTGACCCCAGGAGATTAAAATCCCTGATAGCTCGGGCCAAAGACTATCGCCCAAACCATTTAGCCACGGAGCCGGACATTCCATAGGTTATATTGCTTAACCCGGACTTTCATTAATTCGGACAACCTAGAACCCCAATTAGTCCGGATTAATGAAGTTCTACCGTATATGTAATTTAAAGTAATTTTTCAAGGCATCATACACATTTTGTTCAATACGGCCCAGACAAAAATGTAAAGTAGGAGTAACGATTCAAGGAGAAAAAAAATTAACACTGAGATTTGATGATGACATCGTCATCTTAGCCGATTCTCCAGAGGATTTGAATGAGTTTTAAATGGTATGGACTCCGTCTTGAGGAAAGAATTCATCATGAAAATCAATGAATGTAAAACAAAAATTACGGAGTTCAGCCCAAAGGAATCAGGAACCCTTATTGGCGTAAACTTGGCAGGTGGAAAGCTAATGGGAGTAGGAAAATTCTGCTACTTAGGTAGCAAAATACCAGTGATGGATGAAGCAAATAGGATATGAAATGTAGGATGTCTCAGGCAAGGAAAGCATATCTACAGAAAAGAAATCTATTGACATCAAATATAGATTTAGGTATTAGAAAGTCATTTTTACAAGCCTTTATCTGGAGCGTGGCGCTCGATGGAAGTAAAATTTGGACTGTTGGCGCAGCAGAAAAGTGGAGAATAGAAGCATTTCATATGTGGTGTTACAGGAGAATGATGAAGATCAGACGGGTAGATAGGGTATGAAATGAAGAGCTAATAAGACGAATGGGAGAGGAGAGATTTTTATGGCGATTGCTAATGAAGATACGGTTGATAAGACACATAGGCCTACTAAGACACCCAGAAATAGCAAACTTAGTTTTCGAAGGAACGGTCAAAGACAAGAACTGTAGAGGTACCCCAAGGTTAGAATATGTTAAACAGATTGCCTCGGATATAAGGTGTGCTAGCTATGTTGAGATGAAATGATTAGCACATGACAGAGAGGCATGAAGGGCTGCATCAAACCAGTCATAAGGCTGAAGACTCATACACATGGCCTAACGGCCCTGGGTGGGCAGGACCCTTTAGGCCCTAAATGACGCACCGACCGTGTTCCTACATATATGAATGTCGAAAATTCTTAATGGAATAATGAAAGCCGCATCAATATCTGTCAGTGTTTCTTGAGATTTCGCGGTTATACAGATTCGATGACTTGGTTTATTGGTTTGTGCATCAAGGAAGTTGAATTTTCTTCTTTAACTGCATTACATCATTGTTTGCTCTCGCAGACATGTCTAGAGTCTCCCGGCCGTGACATTAGCCAGGACACTCATCCCATACTTGACCTTCGGGATTGCATATTACTAGATGGAAGCGGAAGCAATTAAAGTTTTGTGTCCCAGATTGTCCGCGCTTCTATTGCTTGCTTCCTCAATTTAGCGCATTTTTTCCCCTGACTGACAAATAGGAATCTAATTAAGTCCTTGACAAAGACCTATAGTGGTTCTCTCGTAACAAAATAAATCTCTGTTTCCTGCCAGCCAGACTGGTGGAGACGCTGGGAGCAAATACCTGTGTTATCAACCTGCCAGAGGAGTAAAAATAAATGTGAAGTTCCTCAAGAAAAGGGACATTAGGTTAAAAATTATCAGTCACATTTTTATCGTAATTTTAGATTTTTTTTTCGAAATCTACAGTAGACGCAAACAAATCTTTCTTAAACCAATGAAACGTTGTATTAGTTGTTGTTGTTGTATTAAAAGTAATTTTTCAGTTTTGCCAAAGTAATCTAGCTACAGATTGCTTTTCAGTCGTTCAATATATCTGTCCTTTTTCTTTGTACCAAACATGTGAATATTAAGTGTATAAATAATTCATGAATCACTTGGCTGTCACTATGGAGGCCCGGGATCGATTCCCGGCTCTGCCAAGCCTCGGGGGCAAAACTGAGAAAAATATAGTTGTAATGTTATTTGTTTTACGTCCCTTTTAACTACTGCGGCTTTTAGAGTCACCAGGGTGCCAGAATTTTGCCCCGAAGGGGATCTTTAACGTGTCAGTAAATGTACAGACACGGCTCTCTCGCATTTGTGCACCCTCAAATGCCAGCTGACTACGCCAGGATATAATCCCGTAACCTTGGGACCTGCAAGCTAGAACGTTACTACTGAGCCACGCAGCCAGCTGTGGACAAAAGAGAAGAAGGAACAACACCGTCTACGAATGAAGGAATACTGGGGTAATTTTAAAGCTAGAAAGAAACAGTTGAAATGACATGATCCCTAGTTGGCCGAAACGAATCAATAATAATAATAATAATAATACACTATTTTTTTCGTGTGGCCTCCTGAGAGGCCAAGAGCAGGCCTTTCTTGTCGACGCCCATGGGTGACCTGCGCGTCGGAATGAGAGATGAGATGAATGGATGAAACTGGACAAGGATGTGGAAGGAAGTGGCCGTGGTTTGTCTGAAGGTACCGTCCCAGCTTTTGCTTGGTGTTGGAAATGGGGGAAACCACGGAAAACCATTTCAAGGACGGCCAATTGTGGGACTCGAACCCACGCGTCTACCGAGTCAGCAGAGGGCTTGGCCCCATGACCTAACGCTCCGTTTTAGCGAACGTAGCCCCCGCTGTTGGTGCAATAATAATAATAATAATAATAATAATAATAATAATAATAATAATAATAATTTTCTAATAATAATAATATTGTGATGATCATGAAGAAGAAGAAGCATCAGTTGTAACCAAATAGCTATCGCCATCGCTTTAAAGAAAAAAAATTGACATCTCGCTTTGTAGTCTTCAGTAAATAACTTCTTTGCCGAGCGGTTACCCTCATACTCCATTGGTTGTTGCTACAAAGAGCGAAATATTATTTTCCCTTGATATATTACTGTACTTCAAAGTACCGTAAGGATACACACGTTATTAAAAGGATTGAAGAACTTAGCTGGACACATATTAAACATCCTTATCTATATCCGAAGAATAAAGGTTCAAAACCCGCGTCCTTGTATCAGAGATGAGCGTATAATTTGGAGACTTGCTCAGGCGAGTCCCAGGAAAGCTTCACGCATAATTATAAAGTGAACATTCGCTGTGTTTAATTTATGTAGCCACACACTTGGTTACTTAGCATGACCTAAGGTGGTTATGGCAAATGTAAGACCTCACTGCCTTCAACGGTTTCGGTTTCATTACAAGAACAACAAAACAGAAGAATATCCCGCAGCGTAACCATGAGCATTTTGCTGTATACCTCTTTTCTAAGAGGGCAGCTGGAAGTCGAGGGATCGAAGGTTCGAACATTGGTGCTGTCTGTTGCTTTTCCAAAACTGGTTTTCGCAGGGATTTTTTATACTCTGTCTACATTCAAAGAAAGAAAGAAAGAAAGAAAGAAAGAAAGAAAGGAATACCGAAAGAAAGAAAGAAAGAAAGAAAGAGAGAGAGAAAGGAAGGCAGGAAGGAAGGCGGAAAGGAAGGCAGGAAGGAGGGCTGGAAGGAAGGCAGGAAGGAAGGCAGGTAGGATGGCAGGAAGGAAGGCAGAAAGGAAGGCTGAAAGGAAGGCAGGAAGGAAGGCTGAAAGGAACTCTGAAAGGAAGGCTGAAAGGAAGGCAGGAATGAAGGCAGGAAGGAAGGCTGAAAGGAAGGCAGGAAGGAAGGCTGAAAGGAAGGCAGGAAGGAAGGCAGGAAGGAAGGCTGGAAGGAAAGCAGGAAGGAAGGCTGAAAGGAAGGCAGGAAGGAAAGCTGGAAGGAAGGAAGGCAGGAAGGAAGGCTGAAAGGAAGGCAGGAAGGAAGGCAGGAAGGAATGCAGGAAGGAAGGCAGGTAGGATGGCAGGAAGAAAGGTAGGAAGAGGGTAGGAAGGAAGGCAGGAAGGAAAGCTGGAAGGAAGGAAGGCAGGAAGGAAGGCTGAAAGGAAGCCTGGAAGGAAGGCAGGAAGGAAGGCTGGAAGGAAGGCAGGAAGGAAGGCTGAAAGGAAGGCAGGAAGGAAGGCAGGAAGGAAGGCTGAAAGGAAGGCAGGAAGGAAGGCAGGAATGAAGGCAGGAAGGAAGGCTGGAAGGA
Source organism: Meconema thalassinum (assembly GCA_946902985.2). Lineage (NCBI taxonomy): Eukaryota > Metazoa > Arthropoda > Insecta > Orthoptera > Tettigoniidae > Meconema > Meconema thalassinum. The sequence continues at coordinate 614,913,618 of OX336388.2, forward strand.
AGGCTGAAAGGAAGGCTGAAAGGAAGGCAGGAAGGAAGGCTGAAAGGAAGGCAGGAAGGAAGGCAGGAATGAAGGCAGGAAGGAAGGCTGGAAGGAAAGCAGGAATGAAGGCAGGAAGGAAGGCTGAAAGGAAGGCAGGAATGAAGGCAGAAAGGAAGGCAGGAAGGAAGGCAGGAAGGAAGGCTGAAAGGAAGGCTGAAAGGAAGGCAGGAAGGAAGGCTGAAAGGAAGGCAGGAAGGAAGGCAGGAATGAAGGCAGGAAGGAAGGCTGGAAGGAAAGCAGGAAGGAAGGCTGAAAGGAAGGCAGGATGGAAAGCTGGCAGGAAGGAAGGCAGGAAGGAAGGCTGAAAGGAAGGCAGGAGGGAATGCAGGAAGGAATGCAGGAAGGAAGGCAGGTAGGATGGCAGGAAGAAAGCTAGGAAGAGGGTAGGAAGGAAGGCTGAAAGGAAGGCAGGAAAGAAAGCTGGAAGGAAGGCAGGAAGGAAGGCTGGAAGGAAGGCAGGAAGGAATGCTGAAAGGAAGGCAGGAAGGAAGGCAGGAAGGAAGGCAGGTAGGATGGCAGGAATAAAGGTAGGAAGAGGGTAGGAAGGAAGGCTGAAAGGAAGGCAGGAAGGAAAGCTGGAAGGAAGGAAGGCAGGAAGGAAGGCTGAAAGGAAGCCTGGAAGGAAGGCAGGAAGGAAGGCTGGAAGGAAGGCAGGAAGGAAGGCTGAAAGGAAGGCAGGAAGGAAGGCAGGAAGGAAGGCAGGAAGGAAGGCAGGAAAGAAGGCTGGAAGGAAGGCTGAAAGGAAGGCTGAAAGGAAGGCAGGAAGGAAGGCAGGTAGGATGGCAGGAAGAAAGGTAGGAAGAGGGTAGGAAGGAAGGCTGAAAGGAATGCAGGAAGGAAAGCTGGAAGGAAGGAAGGAAGGCTGAAAGGAAGGCAGGAAGGAAGGCTGAAAGGAAGGCAGGTAGGAAGGCTGAAAGGAAGGCAGGAAGGAAGGCTGAAAGGAAGGCAGGTAGGAAGGCTGAAAGGAGGCAGGAAGGAAGGCTGAAAGGAAGGCAGGAAGGAGGGCAGGAAGGAAGGCTGACAGGAAGGAAGGCAGGAAGGAAGGCTGAAAGGAAGGCAGGAAGGAAGGCTGAAAGGAAGGCAGGAAGGAAGGCTGAAAGGAAGGCAGGAAGGAAGGCTGAAAGGAAGGCAGGAAGGTAGGCTGAAAGGAAGGCTGGAATGAAGGCAGGAAGGAAGGCAGGAAGGAAGGCTGAAAGGAAGGCAGGAAGGAGGGCAGGAAGGAAGGCTGACAGGAAGGAAGGCAGGAAGGAAGGCTGAAAGGAAGGCAGGAAGGAAGGCTGAAAGGAAGGCAGGAAGGAAGGCTGAAAGGGAGGCAGGAAGGAAGGCTGAAAGGAAGGCAGGAAGGTAGGCAGGAAGGAAGGCAGGAAGGAAGGCTGAAAGGAAGGCAGGTAGGATGGCAGGAAGAAAGGTAGGAAGGAAGGCTGAAAGTAAGGCAGGAAGGAAGGCTGGAAGGAAGTCAGGAAGGAAGGCTGAAAGGAAGGCTGGAATGAAGGCAGGAAGGAAGGCAGGAAGGAAGGCTGGAAGGAAGGCAGGAAGGAAGGCTGAAAGGAAGGCAGGAAGGAAGGCAGGAAGGAAGGCAGGAAGGAAGGCAGGAAGAAAGGTGGGAAGAGGGTAGGAAGGAAGGCTGAAAGGAAGGCAGGAAGTAAAGCTGGAAGGAAGGAAGGCAGGAAGGAAGGCTGAAAGGAAGGCAGGAAGGAAGGCTGGAAGGAAGGCAGGAAGGTAGGCAGGAAGGCACGAAGGAAGGCAGGAAAGAAGTCTGGAAGGAAGGCAGGAAGGAAGGCTGAATAGAAGGCAGGAAGGAAGGCAGGAAGGAAAGCAGGAAGGAAGGCTGGAGGCAGGAAGTTAGGGAGGAAGAAAGAAAGAAAGAAAGAAAGAAAGCAAGAATGGAAGAAAGGAAGAAGGAAAGAAAGGCAGGAAGGAAGGACGGAAGGTATGGATGCAGGAAGGAGGGAAGGAAGGCTGGAGGCAGGTAGGTAGGGAGGAAGAAAGAAAGAAAGAAAGAAAGAAAGAGAGAAAGTAAGAATGGAAGAAAGGAAGAAGGAAAGAAAGGGAGGAAGGAAGGACGGAAGGACGGAAGGTATGAAGGCAGGAAGGAGGGAAGGAAGGACGGAAGGTATGAAGGCAGGAAGGAGGGAAGGGAGGAAGGTTGTAGTTTTACAGTACGTGTTAGTTAGCCTCCCTATTGTGAACCATGGGACCTTCATATTAAGTGGATTCTGAACCACAGGACGTGATATTTATCAAAGAAAATTCCATATGCATTAACTGGGCAACGAACTCAGTCCTATGAAACAAAGCTTTCCAGTTGGTTAACACAAATTGTGCCCAATTACAATAGGCGGGAAAACAAGTATTATACAACCTGTACTGAAAGAAATATTGCATAATATACTTATAACAAAATACCCCTCCCCGATGGTTATACATAAAAGCGTGTTGCCGACTGTGGTTGCGTCTAGTAGCTAAGTTCTGAACTTGGCCTAGTAGTCGTTGACGGTGGCGCTTGGCGGCAAAAGTAGGAACTAAGTTATTTGAAAAATTCTAATTTGAAGTCTGTACTTAAATAAAATAAAAACAGATAACACACACTAATACAGTCATCACAATTAACACCGGTTATCAAACAGATTCTACACACACCCAAAGTACACGGGGCTACATGGCCGCGTTGTCGCAGCCCCTAAACTTAAGAACAAACCAACCAACCATTAAAGCGTGTTATTTTGTGATAAATATATTTTGTATTACTTTTTTTTTTCAGTTTACGGCGTATAAATACTCGCCTGTTGTAATTGAGCACAATTTGTGTCGACCGACTGGAAAGCTCTCTTTAATAGAACTAGGCAGCACTGAAGAATGGCTTCCATCACTTCAATGAACCCAGTCCATATGGGTGGGTGGCAAGCAGCTTAGGGTGAACTTGCATATCGCAAGAGATGGCAGCGTCTCAAAATGCCGGCCCAAGTGCTGTTATATGTATGCGTTGATTAAGGATGAGGCTGGGATGTTTGTTCATATCCTCATTCAAAGGCCGATTACTCTGTAGCTGGTCGACTATACCAAACGTCACGTCAAGTCCTGACGAAAATATCCCTCCGCGTATTTCCTCTCTTTATTCCTCCATTTTTTTCCGACATGGAAACTCGAGATTGTCATCAGTAGGGGGCGGATTTCTATGACAAGTGATATTTTTTCCCATAACATTATATCTTATAGTCTTGTATTTTCAACACGTTTCCAAGCATGATAATCAAAATTAAACAGGTTTTATTATGCATATAAATGCATATTTAGGCTTTCTTAAGTTTTATGCCTTATTTTGAACAAAATATCATTATAAACGGCATATTTTGGTAATTTTCGTTTGAATTTCGTTTTATAAAAATCAGATTAACCTCTTGAATTTATTGTTCAGGATAGACTGGAATATACTACTGAAGAACCATTCCAAAGTAGTGTATGGAATGTTTTTAACAGGTAGGAGCTATTGTTTGCTAGCTGGGTCAATTCCTGGAAACCGGGCTATTGTTTACACGGAAGCAGAGGTAATTCCTCAGTTATTTGTCATCGTTCTTATCTCTCTCCTTCGCCCCTCCCCCTTCCACCTTCAACACACTGAATGACCTTGGTCACTCATTAGGGAGCTTCAGTCATTCAGTTCCTTCCTTTCAATATGCAATCAGAATAATGGAGACTAGATCAGGTATGAAAGTTTCATTCAAATAACATAGTATGTTGTGTATAAATTAAAACTGATTGAATATTGAACAGTGAAAGTAACTGTAGTTTTTATGTCTTCCAAAGAGGCATCCTTGCCTAGGAGTATGCAGTGTAACCTTCACGAGTTCATGAAATATTCATCATTATATTTGATTTTGGGTTAAAGATTTCGAAGAATTAAAACTTTTTTAACTCTTAATTAATTGCTGCCTGTAGCAATCGTAATGAAAGTGTTTCTATGTAACGTACATGCTATTCATTAAGTCATATTTTGAATTTTATAGGTGTTGATGTTTTGATGTTTTAGGTCATAAATGCATACATATTTCATACATTTTTAGGTCATAGAAATCCGCCCCCTAGTCATCACTCAACGTAAATAGATTCAAAATCATTTGTTTGCACCTTTGACTCAACTTCTCTCCACTTTTATTACCTTTTAAGTATTTTATTGGTGATTCAAGCTTTACAGCAGAAGTTTGAACACATTGTCTTCTTGAGGAACCTTGTGCAATCGTAACAGTGTTGCCAACCTTTGAGCATGATTCACCATGAAATCAAATTACTCGGGTGCTCTTTTGCCGCTCAAACAAGGTTTGTACAAAACTAAATGTAATATGATAATTATCAAAGTAGTACTGGATTACTTTTCCTATCCTTCCAAATACTGTACCACTAAAAACTATATTCACACACACAATTCTTCACATTAAAAGCAAAGTTGCTAAAGATCCCAATTAACGTGAAAAATCAGAAAAATAATCTAACCAGCTTATGGAAACATAGCAACAAGGGCTGGGAAATCTTGAAGGCCAAGAACAAGCAAAAAATTTGGGAACTATTTCCTGGCACGTTTGCCTAATCACTGACCAGAACATCAAAGGGACCGCTTAGATCTTGAGGTGAGTAGAGGTATAGGCAACTTCGTTCAGAATTCCATCACATGATATGCAGTAGATAACAGCCACAAGATTTTCTCGAATTGTTAAATACAATGACAGGCAATTTCAAAGTTTTAATGTTGTAAACATTTCTAACCTGACAAAGTAGGGGTCCCCATCCTAGCAAAAACATAAAATTCAGCAATTTCTTCAATTGTGACAAAAGGGGAAGACCGTAAAGGCCCAGAAAGATTTCAAATTGTGAGTCTTGCAGAGCTCTATCAAACTTTTAAAAAAAGATACGAGCCTTACAGTAGTCTAATCGCATATGATGTGTAACATTGACATGTTATCCTACTCGTATACTACACAGCTTGGACATTCTTAAAATGTTAATTATACTCCATTTTCATACTGGTACTAAGATGAATGTATAGATTGAATTGGAGATATTATGCTACTGTCACATATGTGGCGCAGCGGTCAAGCTGTTAGTCTCTCACCAAGGTAGACCGGGTTTGATTCCCGGTCAATACATGTGAGATTTTCGAATTGAAATGCCATGTCCTGTGGTTCGCATTCCACGTAAAAAGGAGGTACCGTGGACCATGATCGTGAGATTAACGGACACGCAAAACGACAAGCTTCCTTCCTTCCTTTTACATTAATAATTCATAAAAACAAAGTGACACACAACGTCGACAGTACTCTCAAATACTGTGAGCACATTCCTCAGGAACTATAACATTCAATATTCTCAAGGCTCTCATACAATTCGTCGTAAACAATCAAAACATGGCTTCCTACAATCATGAAATGATCTAGTCTCACATATGATGAAAATACAGCTTTTATTCCACTCATATAACAACATTTTGTTATGCATTTAATATTTGACTACCGACCCACAGCTTGACAATAATGCCGCTTACTTAAATGTCATTTGTCGTCTTTGTCCTACCCCATGTGATATTCAACCTTGAACGTGAAGCTTCATAAACTGCTCAATGACAAATGAAATTTGGTGAAACATTTGCCACTGTGCTCGTCAAACCAGTGCCTGCTAAATGCACTGCCAACTGTATTGCCATAACATTCTCGCGCTACAGAGCACACACTGCCTTGTTTCCAATACACACATTTTCAATTGTACATCCAGCTGGCAGTGCGTCTTCACTTCCGTCCGATCCCCTTCCGTTCGATCCACTTCCGTTCGATCCACTTCCGTCCGATTCACTTCCGTCCCATTTTTCTGGCAGTGTGTCTTCACTTCCGTCCGATCCACTTCCGTTCGATCCACTTCCGCCCGATTCACTTCCGTCCCCAATTTTCAAATCACTCCCACAAAACTATCCAGCAACCGAGCGGAAAGATGTTACACATCAAAAAAATGAAAATCACTTCCGGCCTAAAAGCAGTTCCTGGAAAACATCCTAAAAACGCATGTTTCTTTACTCGTTTTCTTTTTTATTCAAATCCTAGCCAAATTGACTTATTGAGGCCTACATAATTTTTTCTCTAATGTGTTTCTTGGTTCATTACCTCAGTTGTTTTTTTTTTAAACATCTTCACAGCGGAAGTAGTTATAAGGGCTTAAGTGAAAATCTGCAATGACTCACACTAGCGCTTGTAGTGGTAGTAAAAGCAAACTGCTAATCTAATCGACCAGATATTGTTGATTTTGCCTCACGCTAGTGCTCATAGTGGTAGAAAACGTAATCTGCTAATTAATCGACCTGATATGGGTAAGTATTCGGTGAACAATCAGTCTACGACGTGTGACTGGCACCTCATAAGAAACGTTTAGTGTGTCCTTTACCTTTGGAATTATGCTGATGTTTCCATCTATACAACACGGTTGATTCAAACGACGAACAAACTGGTTGGCATCTGACACAGAAGTCACACTCCATATTTTGGAAGAAGATTTGTTTTACTCATTTCAGGCACTGAATTAAAATATTTGTTGATATTCGGTAATTGTTTTTCTAAATTATTTAATTCTCTATATTTTTAAATTTTTAATATAAAGCCCAATATTTCATTTACACTTACTATTACAAAATCTCTTATTAGCCTATTTTCAATTTTGAAAAAATAGGCGTATGAGATCACCTTTTGTCCGTGTGTGTGTGCGTGTGTGTGTGTGTGTGTGATTCGTGTGTGTGTGTGCCCCCCCCCCCCTAATAAAATCTAAACGTCGGGAGCGATTTCAATGAAACTCGGAAAGTTCATAGCACTATTCCCGGCGACCTCGACCGTGCCCTTCAAATTTTGTTACGACTCACCAATCCAACATGGCGGCTGTGCGAATTATTTCACCAGCATTCAATATCTCCGAAACTATTACCGATATTACCCTGCCATTTTCTATGGTGATAGAGGGAACTACTATAAGTTCACTTATGTGACTTTTGAAAACCTGGTAACTACAAAACCAACATGAAGGCCAAGCGAATTTGCGACTTTTAAATAGACGTTTCACGCGATTTGACCAACCAAACGCAATGAAACTTGGTACAGTATATATATATATACATTGTAATGCACCGACATCTAACTTCGTTCAATTGTTTACATAATCACAAGATGGCGGATGTGCTAAATATTTCACCGGCATTCTATATATCTGAAACTATTAGCGGTATCTCCCAAAAATTTTGTACGGAGATAAAGGGCACTACTGGAAGTCCACCTATAAGACTTTCAAAAACCGGTTAACTACAAAACGAACATGGCGGCCAAGCGAATTTGAAAATTTTAAATAGACCTTTCTCGCGATTTAATGTTCCAAGCGCACTGAAACCTGGTACAGGAAATATTTTTACGCATTGTAATCCACTGGTATCTAATTTAGTTCAATTGTTTACATAACCTCAAGATGGCGGCAGTGCGAATTTTAAAATTAAGTTTTTATTTCTTGTGATGTAGTCATGCGATCGAAGTGAAAGTTTGAATAATGAACCTACGCAATAATATTCCTTTAATGGTACATGACTCTATGGCCTATACATTTAACCATCCAACATGGTGACCATCCGAAATATTTAGACGATACTGAATATCTACGAATCTATTTTAGCAATCAAACTGCATTTTTTAATGTTCACAGGGGCTATGAACTTAAGTTCACCTATAGGACTTTAAATAATCTGGTGATCTCAAATCCAACATGGCGGTGACGCGAATTATAAATATTCACATGGACGTTTCTCGCAATTTAACCATCCGCGTGCAGTGAAACTTGGTACAGTAAATCCTAATACGAATGTTAATCCACTGGCATCTAATTTACTTCAATTGTTTCCATAACCTCAAAATGGCAGCTGTGAAAAATTTTAAAATCTCCTTGTTTTTTCTTGTGTCCTAATTATGCGATTGAAGTTTGAATACTACACGTTCACAATAATCTGCATGTAACAGTACATAACTCTAGGACCTACATATATAAAATCCAACATGGCGACCATCCGAAATATTTAGTCGGTTCTTAATATCTACGAATCTATTACAGTAATCAAACAGAAATTGTGTATGTTGATAGTGGCAATTAACATAATTAGGATATATGAAAATAGGCTGTATAGTTCTTCACGGAACTACTTGTTTTTCTAACTGCATTTTCTAAAATTTAATATAAAGCCCGGTATTATATTTTATTTTATTTATTTACAATTAATAATACGTTGTAAGGATATCCATTTTATTATTTCATTTCATTCTTTTAATTACAATTTATACCATGAACATTTCACATCAAACAAACATTACACTTAAGTACATCTGTAGTATTTTATTTTATTCTTAATTGATTTCATTCTGATTGAGATGAAGAAGACCTCAACGTCAGGTCGAAACATGTACAATATATCATCATATATATTATTTCAGTAGTATAGATCCCTCCTGCGGCGCTCACAAGCGACCGATCGTAATAAATGAGCATTCAAATGAAAGAGAATATACATTAGCAGTGACGAATTGCACTCTAATTCCATAAATATCAAAAATTTCTTTAAAAAATGACTTTCAACAAATGTACGAAGTGTGCGATTTGCAGATACTGTTGATGTATGAAAATACGCACAATAATTGCTGTCCACTTCACATTTTGGTCGCTGTGACGCCTGCTTCATGTCATTTTAACATTATGAGATCTTTCCTTTATCATTTTGCATGGATTTCAGAAACGGTAAATCAAAGGAATGAGTACTCAAATCGTATAATTTCATACATATCGAATAACCGGTGAGTGTTACAGCACACACAGCACACAAATGACATTATCAGTGACAAATTGCATTCTAATTTCTTAAATATCATTTTTTGTAAGAAATGTTCGATTTGCAAAACATATTGGGGAAAGTGTGGTTTATGAACATGCGAGATTTCTCGCACGGGTCCGCTAGTAATAGATATATTTGTGTAAGTTTTGATTGGCGTATAATTTAAACTTTTAACTTTGGGAAAGTGGAGAAAACAACGAAGAAGAATTACAAATACACCAGGAAAGGAATAGTGTTCATGGAAGATCTAGTCTATGACATTAACATTAAGTTGCTTGCCTGAAGGGCATTTACGTCTTCTTAGTCCCAAAATGGGCATGTGTCCGTGACTGGGAGTGAATTCTAGGACAGAATCATGCTCCAGCAGTTAAGCGTACAATCTGGCGTAATTTTCTGCCATTATTACCCTTCAACAGCAACATTCTTGGAATTGCCCGATCTGAGATGGTTCCAAAATTTAATGGTAAACTTCTACCACATCAAGTGTTAAATAAATGGCTTCCAAATTGTTGGCATACTTTCAATGTGAACTCGAAGACAAGTCGTGATAACATAGTGAAAATATGGATTCTTTGTCGGTGGTGTCGGTTGACCTCAAGTATTGATAATGGTTCTTCGTTGTTGTCTTGTCCGTCTTCATGGCGTTTGTCTGAAGGGCCTCGGGTTCAGATCCACAACAAATCGTGGTATTTAACTTTGTACTGTTAATTTCCTTGGCTTGGTGACTGAGTAATCATTTTTCTTTTCATGCTCATTACGACGCACAGAATGCTGTTTTCCCAAAAGGTGTCATCTCGAAAGACCTACCCAAGTCCTTTCCGGAGGACACATTTGTTTATTTATTTGTATTATTAATATTATTACTATTATTATTATTCTTTTGCTTTTGCGTTTTTTCCACCTCGTGGCAGGGTCCGCTATGTGAATCCGCTGTCTCCACTTCACTCGGTCATGGGCTATGTCCGGATTTAGGTTGACGCTTTTAAGATCACTGTGCAGTGTATCGGCCCAACGTTCTCTCGGTTGCCCATTTGGTCTTTTCCCGGCGACCTCTAGTGTGTAGCCCTGTTTTGCAATGGTGTCCGCTCCTGACCGTAGCACATGCCCAAACCATCGCAGACGACCCTCACGTATTTTGTTATTGATTGCCGCGACACCAAATCGTTCCCTTATTCTTTCATTGGGGATGTGATCCAACCTAGTAATGCCAGATGCCCATCTAAGCATCTTGGTCTCCATGACACTTAGCCGACGTTCTGCTTCCTTCGTGATCGGCCAACATTCAGTACCATAAAGCGCCGCGGGACGAATGACAGTCCGGTAAATCATCGATTTTAGGTGGTGTTTCATCTGGCGATCGCACATGATACCTGTCGTTGTTCACCATTTCATCCACGCAGCATTAATTCTTACGTTGACCTCCTCGGTGAGACGACCTTCAGTAGACTAGTAATCTTAGAGCCAAGATACTTAAATTTCGTCGTTCGAGGCAGATCATCGCCGTCGACTTGGATTGTTCCGATTTCTTCTGCATCCGATGTCTTATATTCTGTTTTAGCTTTGTTAAGCCATGGGGCCAAGCTATCTGCAGACTCGGAAGACGTGGGTTCGAGTCCCACCGTCAACCGTCCTTGAAATGGTTTTCCGTGGTATCCCATTTTCAACTCCAGGCAAATGCTGGCACGGTACCTAGCCTACTGACAGGCCACGGCCGCATCCTTCGACGACCTTGCCTAGTTTCATTCATTTTCATTTATTTCATCTTTCATTAACTCCTCTCGTGAGTTTGGCGTCAGGAAGGGCATCCAGCCGTAAAACCGTCCGTCACATAGACTTTCATCACATCTCACTCAGACCCCGTTGAAAATGGAAATAATAAGGGGTAGACATACGTGATCAGTATACCACTATTTTGACCTTCTGCGGACCGCGGTGAACCATCGGCCGACTTGCCAATCTCTTCTTCTCCATGTGGAGGCCCGTGTTCGATTCCTGGCTCTGACAAGGTATTTAATTCTGGTCTGAAGGCTGGAACGGGGCCGACTTGGCCTCGTAAGGCAAAAGTGAGAAGAGGTGGGTTTGATTCCCATCTCAGTCATTCTGGAAGTAGTTTATCGTGGTTTTCCCACTTCTACTCCAGGCAAATGAGGGGATGGTTCCTAACTTAAGGCCACGGCTACCTCCTTCCCAATCCTCACCTGATTTACAAATTCACACGTCACTACAGACATCACAATAACACAGGTTATCAGACAAATTCTTCATTCACACACACACACACCCAAATACATGGGGCTAAAAGACTATGATGTCGCGAAGCCACTAAATGAATTAACAACAACATATCTTTCTCCTCGTAGAATTTCTTCATACGGTCGCTATGTCTTCTCCTTCTGTCTTCAGACTAGATGACCTTGGTTTTTTGAGCTTTGTTTTCCCTAAAACACTTTGAATTTTGCAAACTTCCCTCGAAACTCTGTTGTGTTTAGTAGATCTTCTGGATTAATTCCAGCTTCTTGGAGAACCTTTCTTCAACCCATTTTGTGCTGGACTTCAAATTGGTAATGTAAATGAATATCCATTTGGTCAACCTACTGTTGTGAGGTGTCCATAAAATGTCATCCTTCTCTTACGTAATTTGTCCGTAAGTTTCTCCGCCTGACGGTTGGTTGGTTGGTTGGTTCCTCAGTTTAGGGGCTGCGACAACGCGGTCATGTAGCCCCGTGTACTTTGGGTGTGTGTAGAATCTGTCTGAAAAACGGTGTTAATTGTGATGACTGCATTAGTGTGTGTATCTGTCTTCAATTCAAGTAAGGACTGCAGACATAAATTTTTTCAAGTGGTTCCTACTTTTGTCGCCAAACGCCACCGTCAGCGACTACTAGTTCAGAACCTGGTTACCAGACGCCACTGCAGTACAAGTTACTATTTCTCCTTTTCCTCCATAAGCCATCTGCTCTCTTCAATGGCCCCATATTATTATTATTATTATTATTATTATTATTATTATTATTATTATTATTATTATTATTATTATTATTATTCTTGCATCGTTATGCCCGACTCAGGAGCACGGTTGAACCTGTTTAGCTGATGTGTTGGCCTTCTTTTCCTTCCAAAATCTCTTCATCCTCTCGCTGAGCGCCTGTCTTCGGTCTTCTGTCCAAGTTATGGTGGCCCTGGTGTTGGGTTTGTCTTCAAATTGGTGATTGTCGATTAGGGTTCTGAATTTGCATCTGTCCTGTATAATATTGTCTGAAATGTTGATTTCCTGGAGATCTGTTTCAATTTCACGTAGCCAGCTGTTCTTGGTGTTTAGTGAGAGGGCCAAGTTGAGAATTCTTTTAGTCAATCTGCCATTGTTCATTCTGATAATGTGCCCGTAAAATTTCAATCGTCTTTTCCGAAAAGTATGAGACATTTTTTCACATTGGCGATATATTTCCTGGGATGACTTTTTCCTCCAGATTCCCTCTATAGAAACTGGGCCAAAAATTTTTCGTAAAATTTTCCTTTCTTGTTTTTCAATCTCTTTGGTTAAAGATTTGCCACCAATGATTAAGGTTTCTGATGCATATAACGCCTCCGGTTTGATTACTGTATTATAATGTCTAAGTTTTGCTTTCCGAGATATTGATTTTTTGTTATACCTATTCCAAGTGATTCTGTAAGCTTTCTGTAATTTGGAAATTCTCTCTTTATTTGCTTCACGGTTTAAACCAGAGGGCTGAATAATTTCTCCCAGATATTTGAATTCGTTCACTTGAAAGATTTTGCCGAATTTAGTTCTCATAGGTTGTCCGTCTAAGTATCGTGAGGCTCCTTCCATGTACTGAGTTTTCTCATAAGAAATTTGAAGTCCCGTTTTGATGACAATTTCATGTAATTTTTCAATGGAATGAATTGCTTCTTGCCTGTTATTAGAAAGGATTGCTATGTCATCAGCAAAGGCCAAACAATGTACATGAATTCTATCTTTGAGTAGTCTGCCAAGGGTTATTCCCTTAGTTTCCTTTTCCCAGGTCCTGATTATCTTCTCAAGTACGAGGTTGAACAGTAACGGAGATAATCTGTCTCCTTGGCGGACCCCAGTGTTAATTGCAAAAGGCTCAGATATTTATTATTATTATTATATTATTATTATTATTATTCCTATGACAACAGGTATAAAAATCAAATACAACATGGACAACTAACTATAGTCTACAAGTAGATAGAGGGATACATAATATTCCCAGATAGATAATTCATATGGTACAGCTCGGACGTTTGTTTTCGACGAGTGAAAAATCCTAATAGAAGCCTGGAGGTGAGTTACTACAGTACCTGTATTTTTGTCAGCTGCCTTATGCGGTCAGATGATTGACAAAACATGCTCACGCTACTGCTGAAGTGCAGTCATTGGCAAATTTAATGGCGTTCTGTCCGTATCTATGTATCGTGTACTTCCGTGTCACACAATACTTCGACGTGGACTGTACTGTTCTGCACAGTAGTGTCGTCACGTGCTCAAGTCTGGAATTCCATTACATCAGACCGGTGGTGACAATTGTCAAGCAAGAGGGCAAAAGAGTGACTGTGTACAGGCTCACCCGCAAGCTTTAAGGTAAAGGGCAATCGTCTAAAACAAACGTCCGGCTTGTAAGAAGGAACTAAGGGTAGTAATACCGACAATTTTTAATGAATTACCTCTGTCTTAAAGAAACATAAATCCAAATATTAAAGCTAAAGACCAAATTAAGAAATAATACATGAAAAAATTTAGGCTGGCACATTGAGAACGAGCGAACAATGGAACAGGTCTCCTAGAGGACGGCCTTCTGAATGATGATAATTATGTAGACCAGGCTGTTCCAGCCGAGCTGCTCACCAAGGAGCAGTTGAGTACTCGCCGCCTTGTGTGAGTAAACCTGCAATATGCAATACAGCTCTGCTGTAGGGGCTGCCGTTACTAAGCGGTGGATACATCAAGACTGGCAGGAAGCGCATGGACTTGTACTATAACCTTCGCCCAGTGACGTATTGGCTATCACCCCCAGTCCCTCTCCAACCGTGCTCCGAGCATCACTGCTGAGTACTCGCGTGTACGCATACTCATACTCGTGGATTTGGAACAGCCTGATGTAGACCAGGATGGATTCCCAATATTTCTAGATTGCGAGCCAATGATTTAGGGATGATGCCGGTAAAAGAAATGACTATGGGCAGAGTCGCTACACTTTCCTGTCTCCACATTTGCCGTATTTCCTCAGCCAAGGGCAGGTATTCGGTGATCTTCTCACAGCAGGTCTATTGCAGATTATGGGAATTGGGCATTGCGATATCAATGAGAAAGGTTCTCTTTAGCACCTTGTCCACAAGAATGATATCTGGCCGGTTTGCTAGTATGGTTTTATCAGTAATATCTGATCGGTCCCATAACAACTTGTGACTAGTATTTTCCAAAACGGCGTCAGGAATATACTGATAGAAAGGCAAAGTATTTTCAGTTAATAAGTGCTTTCGAGCAAGGTGTAGGTGCATAATTTTGGCCACTTGGTTGTACCTTATCATGTAATCAGTACCGGAGATTGCTTGGCAGCCTCCTGTGATATGTTGAATTGTTCTAGTTGGCATCTTCGGCATTTATCATCCTAAATATTATTATTCTTGTTATTACTAGTATAATTATTAATATTATTATTATAGTTCTATTTCAAGACCTTGTGGTCAACCACTTTGTATGGGGTGCTGCCATTCCCATGGAAATTAAATACAGTACCGGTATATCAAATACCTATAGGTCACTGACTTATAGCAAAACATTTGGCATGGGCATTTTTAGCCTATTTTCAATTTTGAAAAAATAGGCTTATGAGATCACCTTTTGTCCTTGTGTGTGTGCGTGCGTGTGTGTGTGAGTGTGAGGTGTGTGTGTGTGTGTCCCCCTAATAAAATCTAAACGGCTGGAGCGATTTCAATGAAACTCGGTAAGTTCATAGCACTATTCCCGGCGACCTCGACCGTGCCTCTCAAATTTCGTTACGTCTCACCAATCCAGCATGGTGGCTGTGCGAAATATTTCACTAGCATTCAATATCTCCGAAACTACTACCGATATCGCCCTGAAAATGTGTACGGTTATAAAGGGCACTACTAGAAGTTCACCTATGAGACTTTCAAAAACCTGGTGACTACAAAACCAACATGGCGGTCAAGCGAAGTTGAGACTTTTAAATAGACTTTTCTCGCGAATTAACAATCCAAACGTAATGAAACTTGGTTCAGCAAATGTTCATATACATTGTAATGTACTGGAGTCTAATTTAGTTCAATTGTTTACATAAACCAAAATGGCGGCTGTGCGAAATATTTCACTGACATTCTATATCTCCGAAACTATTACAGATATCACCCTGTAATTTCGTACGGTGATAAAAGGTACTGATACAAGTTTACCTATGTAATTTTCATAAACCTGTAAAGTACAAAACGAACATGGCGACCAAGCGAATTTGAAATATTTTAATAGACTTTTCTCGTGATTTAACTCCCTGAGCGCAGTGAAATGTGGTACAGTAAATGATTTTGCAGATTTAATGCACTGCCATCTAATTTAATTCAATTGTTTACATAACCTCAAGATGGCGGCTGTGCGAAATTTTAAAATTAAGTTTTTATTTCTTGTGTCGTGATCATGCGATCGAAGTGAAAGTTTGAATAATGAACCTAGGCAATAATTGTCCTTGAATGGTACATAACTCTATGGCCTATACATATAACAATCCTAAATGGCGAGCTTCCGTAATATATAGACGGTTCTCAATATCTATGAATCTTTTACAGCAACCAAACTGAATGTTTTTATGTTCATAGAGACTATGAACATATGTTCACCTATAGGACTTCAGTTACCTGGTGAGCACAAATCCAACATGGACGTTTCTCGGGAATTAACTATCCGAGTGCCGTGAAACGTTGCACGTTAAATGCTTATACAAATGTTGATCCACTGGCATGTAATTTATTTCAATTGTTTGCATAATCACAAGATGGCTGGTGTGCGTACTTTTAAAATCTCGTTTTTACTTCTTGTGTTCTCATCATGCGATTGAAGTTTGAATACCACACGTACACAATAATCTTAGTATAATAGTACAAAAATAAAAATCCATCCTGGCGACCATATGAAATATTTAGACGGTTCTCAATATCTACGAATCTGTTACAGCAATTAAACTGAAATTTTGTATGTTGATAGAGACAATTAACATGAGCAGGATATATGAAAATAGGCTGTATAGTTCTTCACGGAACTACTTGCTTTTGAATGTTTAACTCTTTGGTAACAAATACATGCAAATAATATTATAGGCCTATATAAAAGTGAAAGTCTGTATGTGGGTATGTGGGTTTGTGGTTTTGTGGATATGTTTCGAGGTAAATGATCATAATTAGGTGTAATCTCAGTCATACATCGTTGCCAACCTTTGCTTGAAAAATTGTGTAGAACAATATTTTGCCGTTTTCTTATGTTCGATCTCGGCTTCTCTGGACCACGAAGTAACAACTACGGTATCTTGGATAATTTCTATCCTCAATTGGCTTTGATCTTCTGCCAATAAAGCTTCATTCATTCCTTCTTTCCTCTGAAAGGACCACATTTGAAGATTTGAAGATTCTCCTTCTCCTCTGAAGTGTGAAACTAATTGTCAAAAGTGGTTATTTACCCATTTAATATTTGATTGCCGCTGAGCCTGGCTGCGCTAGTGTTTGTTGATTATTGTAGCAGGAGCCCCGCGCGGTACAGCGGAGGACACAGAGATGACAGAATGAGGTCTGCACATAAGTCAAGCAGTATTGCGTCAGCTAAGCGTCACAGGAGCTCATATCACCACGGACAGTTGTTAAACGATGACCAGGGTACTGGATCTGAGTCATATCCTACTCGCGCAACTGTACCTGTCAACGAAGCAGGCTGACATGTGGCACACGTAAATTAAGAATAGTTCCCATCTCGACCGCCGGCAATCAATTCGTGAAAGGGTGATACTGTCTTGAATATCTTTCTGACTAATGCCCATTCTCTCCATATCAGTATGTATTTCCACAAACCACCTGGGAACAATCATTTTCCCTTCAAACTGTGCAAGGAGTTATTGAGTCATTTTTCCATGATTCATGCATGGGAGATGTCCATGGAATATTCGCCTCTTCATCGACCCTATACTTCCCTCAGTTTCCTTGTACACCTTTGTATACTCGTTCTACATAGGCCTACATCTCTATTTACTTTTCAAGCTGCAGCCTACATGGTGAAGTTCGTGCATGACAGTGAATTTCGAGGCACCTTGTAGATCATTTTTTGATTAATATAACTAAATTTTATATTCGTGTATCGTACACATAACCAGTTCGCTGGTGAAAACTAACAAGGTGATGCAGATTTATCCTCATTAGACCACCTGGGCAGACATTAATTATGTGAAGTGAAGTCGCTGACTGTGGCGATTATAGATCTCAGAGCCCGATCCCCAATGAGACGACTGATTTTAGATATGCGGCAAGTTTTCGTGGAAGGGCATCATCTATCACACCATTGGGTTGGGGATTCATTACACCCAGCTAGCTGGTTGGTAGCTAGAACATTGAACAAGGGCGACGAACCGAATGCGACATGAGGCGTTCCGAGAAGAACATCATTCATCTCGCAAGGTAGACCAACACACGGAACATGACAGAACTGAAGAAATATAACAACAACGTGATCAGCGTGTTCCAGAAAGAGAAGAAACATCGAAGGTTGTTATTATGTTGTGGTTGTTGATAGTTTTATATTAGTGACTATGGATGCAACGATCATTACCCTTAGGGGTATTTATTTATTTATAAACCAGTAGGCTAATTATTTATTTCATTAATTTCACAAATTAAATATTAATTAATTTATTTACTTATTTAGTCATTTATTTATTTGTTTATTCATTTATTTCATTAATCAATTAAATAATTCATTAGATAAATAAATAATAAAATTAATAAATTAATCAACTAATTCCCTATTTATATATTTCTTTGGATTTTTATTTACTTATTTCATTAATTTATTAAATAAATATTAATTAAATACCTACTCAGGTAGCTGAGGCAATATTTATATTTATATTTATATTTATATTTATATTTATATTTATATTTATATTTATATTTATATTTATATTTATATTTATATTTATATTTATATTTATATTTATATTTATATTTATATTTATATTTATATTTATATTTATATTTATATTTATATTTATATTTATATTTATATTTATATTTATATTTATATTTTTCTTCTTTATTTGCTTCACCCAACTTTGGGGTAGCCTACATGAAATCAATTATTTTTATTGTTTTATTTTTATTGTTTTATTTGTTTATATTTTCATTTTTAGCCTATTTTCAATTTTGAACAAATAGGCTTATGAGATCACCTTTTGTCCGTGTGTCTATGCGTGTGTGTGTGTGTGTGAGGTGTGTGTGTGTGTGTCCCCTAATAAAATCTAAATGGCTGGAGCGATTTCAATGAAACTTGGTAAGTTCATAGCAGTATTCCGGGCAACCCCAACCGTGCCCTTCGAATTTTGTTACGTCTCACCAATCCAACATGACGGCTGTGCGAAATATTTCACCACCATTCAATATCTCCGAAACTATTCCCGATATCACCCTGGAATTTATTACGGTGATAAAGAGAACTACTAGAAGTTCGCCTATGCAACTTCTGAAAAACTGGTGACTACAAAACCAACATGGCGGCCACGCGAATTAGCGACTTTTAAATAGACGTTTCTTGCGATTTAACCAACCAAACGCAATATAACTTGGAACTGTATATGTGTATACACATTGTAACGCACCGACATCTAACTACCTTCAATTGTTTACATAATCACAAGATGGCGGATAAGCGAAATATTTCACCGGCATTCTATATCTCTGAAACTGTTAGCGGTATCACCCTGAAATTTTGTACGGAGATAAAGGTTACTACTGGAAGTTCATCTACAAGACTTTCAAAAACCCGTTAACTACAAAACGAACATGGCGACCAAGCGAATTTGAAAATTTTAAATAGACCTTTCTCGCGATTTAATGTTCCAAACGCAATGAATTCTGGTACAGGAAATATTTATACACATTGTAATGCACTGGTATCCAATTTAGTTCAATTGTTTACATAACCTCAAGATGGCGGCTGTGCGAATTTCGAAAATTAAGTTTTTATTTCTTGTGTCGTAATCATGCGATCGAAGTGAAAGTTTGAATAATAAACCTACGCAATAATTTTCCTTTAATGGTACATGAATATATGGCCTATACATTTAACAATCCAACATGGCGACCATCCGAAATATTTAGACGGCTCTGAATATCTACGAATCTATTATATCAATCAAACTGAATGTTTTTATGTTCATAGGGGCTATGAACTTAAGTTCGCCTATAGGACATTAAATAACCTGGGGATCACAAATCCAACATGGCGGCGACGCGAATTATAAATATTCACATGAACGTTTCTCGCAATTTAACCATCCGAGTGCAGTGAAACTTGGTACAGTAAATCCTTATACGAATGTTAATCAACTGGCATCTAATTTATTTCAATTGTTTCCATAACCACAAGATGGCAGCTGTGCGAAATTTTAAAATCTCGTTTTTACTTCTTGTGTCCTAATCATGCGATTGAAGTTTGAATGCTACACGTACACAATAATCTTCATGTAACAGTACATAACTCTAGGACCTACATATATACAATCCAACATGGCGAATATCCGAATTATTTAGTCGGTTCTCAATATCTACGAATCTATTACAGCAATCAAGCTGAAATTTTGTATGCTGATAGTGGCAGTTCACATAAGTAGGATATATGAAAATAGACTGTATAGTTCTTCACGGAGCTACTTGTCTATTTTGTTATTATTATTATTATTATTATTATTCTTGCTTCGATTCGGCCAACTAGGGATCACGTCAGTTCAACTGTCTCTTCTTCCGAGCTTTAACTACCGCCCAGTGTTCCCGCATTCGTCTCCGGTGTTGTTCTTTTCTCTCTTGGGACCACACCTTCCCTGTCTTCAGCTTCGGCTTTTCCAGGAAACCTTTGTGCGTACGTAGTTTTTCTTGAAGTGGAACACGCTCCTGGATATCTTCAGGGGAAATTTCCATTTCACGTAGATCTTTCTCAACTTCCGTGAACCATGCCCCTTATTATTATTATTATTATTATTATGATTATTATTGTTTTGTTTTTGTGGGAACAAATGAAACGATTTCTAGACTACAGTAAGTGTCGGTCGTATTTTTGGATGCGGACAATTCATCAAAATAATATCAAAAATACTTCAGTTGAAATACATGAATCTTTTGCACACAGTGACAAGTGCTCAGGATGTCAGTTTTCTGTATTGAGAGACCAGGTATTCTAGTTCGACTTGATTCAGTTGACACTTGAGAGTCTTAGGAGCAATGCCAGTTGTCGTTACGTATAATGATTGGCTTGATTTTGACTGGTTTATGCTTCCATATGACCCTCTTGTCGTCGGCTAAGTTTGAATATTCTATTAGGCCTATCTTCTGTGAATAAGCAGGTTGAATATTATTGATCTATGGTAAAGTAACATCATCAAAATTGCTGTCTTCTGGTCTTGTCCAGCTGAAAAATGTCAGGCAATTTTGCTGCGATTTCGCGATCTGGGTGTATTTCATGGTCCCAATAAAGCTCGCAGGAACTATAACTAAACACTGCAAAGAGTTATGCCCACCTGTATCAGACAGCTCAGTTTTCTTAGTCAACTAAAGCAACAAAGTTATGTAGCTGAAGGTACCATACTCGGTGTTGCTGAGAACTACACAGCTACCAACAATATATTCCCCTGTCGCACCTGAACTCCTTCCCATCGACATTGCTCACACATTATTACTAAAGCCCTGCGGATATAGTTTGCATGGCTGTGCGGATAGCGGACAAGTTGCGGATAATGTTTGGAGTAAATTTGCGGATAGTTTTTAGAATACAATACCAACTTGTTGAATATCATTATAGCAGGACTCGGATGTTATGACATGTCATATTTTTTCCCGTTATGATTTATCCATGACAAATGCAAGAAGATGATTTACGCTAATCTCATTCAAATTGTGTCATTGAGCACAATTAATCTCCCAAACTGAAAAGGGCTGCATCTCTGGCTGTATAACATTCATTTTAAACAAAGCACTTGACATACAAAGCCTAAGGGAACGACTTTCTCCTCAGATGTCTAAATATGTTGCTTTCATATTTTATCTATTTAAACATATTATTGTAATGTCATTAGATTCGGATAACAACGTGAGGATGCGGATAATAGTCTCGCGGATGCGGGGCGGATGCGGATGACAGCCGTGCGGATGCGGATAACGTTTTGTTTATCCACGCAGGGCTCTGATTATTACTAGCGGACCCATTCGAGAACTCACGCATGTTTATAAACCATCCTTCTGGCTTTATTGGCATAAGAATTCGACGCGACACAGTTCTGTTTGTTGAAATATTATTATTATTAATAATTTATTATTATTATTATTATTATTATACTGTAATTATTATATATGATACAAAATTGAATATAATAGGCTACAATACCAGCATTAGGCCAGTTCTAACTTATAGTGCAGAATCATGGAGTTTAGCAAAACAGGAAGAACACCAGTTGCAGGTTTTCGAAAATGAAGTGTATAGGTAAATGTTTGGGACCATTTTTTGGCCCCGCATCTCAAGGCTGGAAAAATAGATCAAATAAAGACATACACTCACCATCACAGCAAGCACCAATACTCAACATAATTAACTCCAGAAGACTTCAATGGGCTGGTCATTTACTAAGGTTGGAAGACGATAGGATGGTCTTACAAATCTTTAATGAAGAACAAAGAGGGAAAAGGCCAGTAGGAAGACCACGAAGTTCCTGGAAAAATGAAATCTCCAAACTTTGTAGATGTCTGAATGTGGACAACTGTGAAAGAACTCGCCCAAAACAGAGTTTAGTGGAGGCATTTTGTGAGATCGGGGCGAAATCTTCGTGTCCCATAGAAGCCTTCTGATGAGTGAGTGAGTGAGTGAGTAAGTGAGTATTATATTTGAGTCGTCAAATTACAAAACTCGTTTAATCCACTTGTGAATAAGAATCATTTTCATGAAAAACGTTTCTCTGGACTTTCCCTCACGTATCTTTTGTGTTTGTTGTTTTCTACTTTTGCTTTGTGTTTTTGGTTTTGTGTTCGCTTTGTGCTTTTGCTTTTGAATTTTACTTTTTGCTTTTCTTTCTTGGTTTCGTGTTTGTTTTCTGCTTCTGCTTTTTTGAATTTTGTTTTTGAATTTTTCTTTTTGCTTCGTCTTTTTTTTTTGCTTTTTTGTTTGTTTTCTGCTTTTGCTGTTTTTGAATTTTGCTTTTTGCTCTGTTTTTATTTTTTTACGTTTTCTGTATTTGCATTTGAGTTTGAATTTTGCTTTTTGCTTCGTGATTTTTTTCTGGAAAATCAAAATAAAACAAAACAATTTTTTTTAAAAAATAAACAAAACAAAATCAAAATAAAACAAAACAAACAAAACAAAATAAAAACAAAAACAAAAAACAAATCATTTTAAAACAAAATAGAACGAAATAAAGTAAAACAAAACAAAAAATATTAAATTAAACAAAACAAAATAAAACAACATAAAACAAAGTAAAATAAAATAATTAAATAAATAATTTTGCGACAAGATCCTTATTCACATGTGGATTAAACAAGTTTTGCAACTGGACGACTCATTTGATTTAATGGTGCTCGGGTACTTGGTATGGCATGAGGATGTTGCTCACAGTTTCAAATAGGTTGAGAACGCCAGGTTTATAGTTTACTAAAGGTTTGAATACTGCGTGGGAGCCCAGAGAGGCAGGCATCCACGCACTGTGATAACGACGAAACCCGTATGTTAATTCCTTCATTAGAATTTTTAACCGCAATATGAAGTATGACGTCATCACTAGTCTTGTTTTCTTTCTCATAACTGGAGTCGGTGGTGGAATGGCTGCCTTTTTTCCTCTTACTTTCCATTTTTTTAGGCTCAACTCTCAAGGCAGTTCTTCTGAAAATAAAGAAAAAGGCGAGACATTATTGTAAATTGGTAACTTCCTAAAGGCAACTAAAATATGTCATCCCCCAGTTTGGACCGCGCGCGTAGGCGTGGCATAGTTATCTCTTAAGCATATGTATGGCAGGCAGACACCAAAAATTCTGGAGAATGAGCCGGTGGGTTGATTAAAAAACCGGGAGAAGCGATGTGGCAACATGGCATGTGCCGCGGCAGGGGAGTTGAGTCGAGTTGAGTTAGAGAAGTCAAGGCCATCGAGAGTAGCTTGGCTTGAGGGCGCGTGGAGGGCCTTGGAATTGCTGTTCCGTCCTGGCGCGAACAGTTCATGTTCCCTGGACCTGGGTTCGATATCACCCTGTTTGAGGAGGGCCTTGGGATTACTTGTACGTCCTGGCGTGAACAGTTCATGTTGCCTGGACCTGGGTTCGATATCACCCAGTTTGGGGAGGGCCTTGGGATTACTTGTACGTCCTGGAGAGAACAGTTCATGTTGCCTGGTCCTGGGTTCGATATCAACCTGGTTGAGGAGGGCCTTGGAATTACTTGTACGTCCTGGCGAGATCAGTTCGTACTCCCTGGACCTGGGTTCGATATAACCCTGTTTTAGGAGGGCCTTGGGATTACTTGTACGTCCTGGGGGGAACAGTTCATGTTCCCTGGACCTGGGTTCGATATCAACCTGTTTGAGGAGGGCCTTGCGATTACTTGCACGTCCTGGCGCGAACAGTTCGTACTCCCTGGACCTGGGTTCGATATCACCCTCTTTGAGGAGAGCCTTGGGATTGCTTGTACGTCCTGGCGAGAACAGTTCGTACTCACTGGACCTGGGTTCGATATCACCCTGTTTGAGGTGTGTCTGGGATTGCTGTTATGCCCTGGTGAGATCAGTTCATATTCCCTGGACCTGGGTTCGATATCACCTTGTTTGAGAAGGGCATTGGGATTGTTGTTGTGTCCTTGTAAGATCAGTTCATGTTCCCTGGACCTGGGTTCGATATCACCCTGTTTGAGGAGGGCCTTGGTATTACTTGCACGTCCTGGCGCGAACAGTTCGTACTCCCTGGACCTGAGTTCGATATCACACTGTTTGAGGAGGGCCTTGGGATTACTTGCACGTCCTGGCGCGAACAGTTCGTACTCCCTGGACCTGGGTTCGATATCACCCTGTTTGAGGAGGGCCTTGGGATTACCTGTACGTCCTGGGGAGAACAGTTCATGTCCCATGGACCTAGGTTCGATATCACCCAGTTTGAGGAGGGTATTGGATGTTCATCCTGGCAAGGACAGTTCATACTCCTTGGACTTAGATTCGACACCACTCATTTTGGGAGTACACTGGACATGGGTTCGATATCAAGCATTTGGGGGAGGGCTTTGGGTTTGCTAGTCCGTCCCTGCGCTAACATTCATATATTGTTCGTGAATGGCTACATGGTGCAGCAGTAATGTTCTCACCTGCTGTTCCCAAGGTTGCAGGATTACATTGAGGCATTGTCACTGAACCTCGGGCACATAGTTCATATTCACTGAACCTGGATTCAATACCAGTCAGTTCGAGGAGAAAAATCATCTTCATTGGACCTGGGTTCGATATCACTCAGTTCGTGAAAGGCCTTGGGATTGCATGTGTGTCGTTTCTCGAACATCCGTTCTTGTGTTCGATATCAATTCGAGTTCGAAAAACTCATCTTGGTTCTATGGCATTCAGTGTCAACAGTTGTTATTTACTCCTGCTAGGGTTCTATACCACATTCAAATTATATCATCCACTATTCCACCTTCGCTATGTACCCTCAATTTAAAGCTACCTATTTTAGTGTGAAGGCTGGAATGGGGTACAGTCAGCCTCGTGAGGAAAAACAGAGAAGAGGAGGGTTCGATTCCATTCTCAGCCATCTTGGAAGTGGTTATCCGTGGTTTCTCACTGTTAGCAAATGCCGGGATGGTTTCTAACGTAAGGCCACGGCCGCCTCCTTCCCAATCCTTATCTAAATTAATAATGCACACACTAATACAACCATCACAATAACACAAGTTATCATAAATTCCACACACACCCAAGTACACTGGGATACATGATCACGTTGTCGATAACCCCTAAATCAACCAACAACAAAGCAACAAATATAATGCTACGCACCTCGATCTGCAGTGGCTTGCATTCTTGGTTGTACCCGTTCAGATACGGGGGTTGATTCCTTGCTCTGCCAAGAAATATAATTTTGGGTCGAGGGTTGGAACGGGGTACACTCAGCCCTGGAAGGCATAAATTAGAAGACAATATATATGTTAAAAGTCGCGTTTACACCAAATGTTGCCAACAAATTGTTGCCAACTTTCGTTGACAACATGTTGACGACAAAAGTTGGCAACCAATGCTGGCAACAATGTTGGCGAATATCGAGAATGGTAAGATTTGTTGACAACAATTTAGCTCATTTTTGGCGCGTTTCGCCAGTTGCATTCTGCATTCCAAGATGGCAAGACTAGAGGAACTTGCGGCGATAGCAACAGCGTGCGTCATCAAAGGTAAAAAGAGAATTGGTGGTTTTCATTTCCCGCGAAATGTCATTCCAGGCATAGTTCTTCCGGTTTTTGCTTTTAAAGTCTGGGTCTATTGGGTTCCAGAGAACTGGTTGCTCGATCAAATGTAGGACATTATCCCGCGACCAATCAAAATCACTTAAAAGCACAAACAGAAGTCCAGTAGTACCAGCAACAGCCCTGACTAGAGTGAAGCCGCGTCGGCCAACCACGTGCGCTGGACAGTTGAAGGGGGAATTGTTGCCAACATTGTTGCGGGTCACTTTTTAAGTCCCGTCAACATTGCTGCCAACAAATGTTAACAACACTCTTTGATCTCTTCCGACTGCTGGTGGGTAATGTTGCCAACACTTTTTTGGTGTTGACAGCATTGTTGGCAGGAATGTTGACAAAACTTTTATTCCGATTTTTGTAAATGTTGTCAACATTTGTTAGCAACACTGTTGTCAACTCCGGTGTAAACGCGGCTAATTTAAAAGGATGTGTTTCTGTGATGGCTGTAGCTGTATTAGAGACAGCGATGGGATATGTGCCCCGGGACTTGAAATAAGATACTATCCGGGTGATTGCCTGGAAGGAGTGTGGGTAAACGCTGGCAGCGATCTTAGGAATTTCTGCATATCTCAAACGGGATCGTTGTGACCGATTCTCAACTATAGTTGGAGATAGTGGTAGCCTGTAATCTACAGTAAAATATACGCCTATTGTGATTGTATGGTATGTTTAAAATGTGTGTATTGTTGATCATGAATACAATAATTAAATACTGAGTTTGTTAATTATGCCCGATTTTATATCACAATGTGAGTCAATATGAAAAGGCATTTGTTTGTTGTTGTTGCTTATTTTAGGTGCTGCAACATCGCGGTCATGTAACCTCGTGTATTATAGGTGTGTGCTTTTATTGTGTGATGATAATAATAATAGTAATAATGAAATGAAAATCCACAACCTGCTTCCAGTCGACCGACCTGGTCAGGGAATGGAATGAATGAAGCCCCCATCTAGCGGCGAGCATATGAACTGTGCTGGCTGCCGAAGCCTGTCGCATTCCTCTGGGGCAATGATTAAATGAATGACATATGAAATGAAATGATAGTGGAGAGTGTTGCTGGAATGAACTTTTTGACAGGGAAAGCCGGAGTACCCGGAGAAAAACCTGTCTGCCTCCGTATTATCCAGCACAGATCTCACATGGAGTGACCGGGATTTGAACCACGGACCCAGCGGTGTGAGGCCGGCGTGCTGCCGCCTAAGCCACGCAGGCCCTAGTAGTAATAATAATAATAATAATAATAATATCGTATGGCCTTGGTTGCCGGGTGCAAGCTTAGTTAATTGGCGCCTAGAGAGCAACTTGCATGTCGAATTTCGTTGTTTCTTGAAGCGCTATGAAAGTCAAAGAGGCTAGATATCTAAGCTACTTGACACTATAGCGCTTTCTAGTAGAGAAATGAGGAACTTTGTGTTAGTGGAAAATCCCGAGATTAATTTTTCCATTATGAACACGGCCTACTGAATTCGAATGGGTTCTTTTAACATGCCAACATCGTATGACATGCGTATCGTGAAATTTGTCACCTTTCAAAAATCACTTACCGCGGCCAGGAGCGAACCTGTAAGCTTGGGGTTGCCAGCCGATACGATAACCACTCTCCCACCGTGGCAAGCATTGGGTGATAACCTGTGTTGTCGTGATGGCTGCATTAGTGCGTGTTTATTTGTAAATTGGGGTTAGGATTGGGAAAGAGGCGGCCATGGCCTTAAGTTAGAACCATTCCAGCATCAGCCTGGAGTAGAAAAGGTAAACCACGGTAGATCTCTTCCAAGATGCCTGAGGTGGGAATTGAATCCTCCTCTTTTCATTTTTTCCTCACGAGGCTGAGTGTTCCAACCCCCACACTAGAACTGAAATTTCTTGGCAGAGCCGGGAATCGAACCCGGACCTCTGGGCCAACAGCCAAGAACACTAGCCACTACACCACAGGATGGTCAAAAAGCTATACCCTAAAGGGCATATTTCATGAGCACTGAAACACACCTTGCTTGATTATTTACTCATTGTTGTTGTTGTGGTTGTTGACATCACCCCTTTTAACCCGTGTACTTGGATGTGTGTGAAATCTTTCTAGTAACCAGTGTCATTGTAATGTTTGTAGTAGCGTGTGTATTAGTAATTACGGCTAGGATTTCGGAGGAGGAGGCCTAGGTGGTGAAGTGGCTAGCATTTTTGTCTGTCCCCTGGCACGTCCTGGTTCGATTCCCCTCCCTGCCAAGAAATGTCTGGTCTGTGTGCTGGAACGGGGTACACTCACCCTCTAATTTAAAACTGAGTAAAGGTGATTTTGATTCTCAGTTCAGTCATCCTGATAGTGTTTTTCCGTGGTTTCACACTTCTACT
Source organism: Meconema thalassinum (assembly GCA_946902985.2). Taxonomy (NCBI): domain Eukaryota; kingdom Metazoa; phylum Arthropoda; class Insecta; order Orthoptera; family Tettigoniidae; genus Meconema; species Meconema thalassinum. Next base: position 614,941,650 of record OX336388.2, read on the forward strand.
CTAGGAGAATGTCGGGATGGTTCATAATTTAAGGCCACAGCTGCCTCCTTCACAATCCTCACCCAAATTACAAATACACTCACTAATACAGCCATCACATAAACACAGATCTTTAGACAAATTCCACACACACCTAAGTACACGGGGCTACATGACCACGAAGTTACAAAGCCCCTAAATCAATCAATCAACAACAACAAGTGGGAAACCATTGAAAACCACTTCTACTGTAGGACACCTTAGGTGGGAATCGATCCCATTTCACCCGAGATATGCCGCACGAGGCATTTCAACCCTCATAGTCAACTTGGCCGACACGCCTGAGGATTTGAATGAGTTTTTGAATGGAATGGACTCCGTCTTGAGGAAGCAATTCATGATGAAAATTAATAAACGTAAAACAGAAGTATTGGAATGCAGCCGAAATAATTCAGAAACCTTTATGGACATCAAATTGGCATGTGAAAAGCTAAAGGAAGTAGGAGAATTCTCTTACTTAGGAAGCAAAATAACCAGTGATGGAAGAAGCAAAGAGGATATAAAAAGTAGGTTAGCTCAGGCAAGGAAAGCATTTCTACAGAAAAGGAATCCGTTGACATTGAATATAGATTTAGGTATTAGGAAGTCATTTCTGAAGGCCTTTGTCTGGAGCGTGGCACTGTATGGAAGTGAAACTTGGACTATTTGTGCAGCAGAAAAAAGGAGAATTGATGCGTTTGAAATGTGGTGTTACAGGAGAATGATGAAGATCAGATGGGTAGATAGAGTTACAAACGAAGAGGTATTGAGACTAGTGGGAGAGGAGAGATGTTTCTGGCGACTGCTAATGAAGAGAAGAGATAGGTTGGTAAGACACATACTAAGACACCCAGGAATAGCAAGCTTAGTTAAGGAAGGAAGGGTTGAGGACAAGAACTGTAGGGGTAGACCAAGGTTAGAATATGTTAAACAGATTGCCTCGGATGTAGGGTGTGGTAGCTATGAGGAGATGAAACGATTAGCTCAGGACAGGGAGGCGTGGAGAGCTGCATCAAACCAGTCAAAAGACTGAGTACTCAAACAACAACAACAACAACAACAACTCCAACTACAGTGCATTTCTTGGCAAAGTCGGGAATCAAACCCCTCATTGCGTACTCCCAATCTCTACTCGAAGTGGCAGCAGGCACATGGCACATTTCTACAATCTCATGCCATCGCCCTAAGCTACGCTTGACAGTAAAATATCATTTCAAAGAATTCCAATCTTAATCTGCATCTAACTAAGGACAGTTTATAGCTCATGAGCTCATCAGTCTGAAAGTAAACAGGAAGAGGACGACAGAATAGGCATCCATAACCTTTAATGGCACAGCAAACAATATAGCATCTCATAACGTGATAGCCTATCTCCATGTTTATGTTGTCTGGACTCGAACCGGAAGCCGTGGCGACGACAAAGAGTCACCGCAAGCCACTTGAAGTATTGTCCAGCGGAACGTGTTTGCTGCCTCGCAAATGTGTTAAATTTCCTATGCGAGAAACTTGTTTCTTGATTGATCAGGATGTAGTTCTGCAAATTTGTCAACGTCCAGTAGAATTATCTTCACCTCAATCATGTAATGACACGAGCGTTTGTTCGCTGTAGAATCAGCCCATCGAGAAGTTGATCAGGAGCGGATCTAGATTTTGGCTTTGGGGGAGGGGGTCACAGAATCGAAATTGTTAAGAAAAATGGTATCACTAAAACCCCAATCACAAAATAACCAAACGTACAAAACCAGACCATTTTTTTAGCAAGCAAAATGAATAGAAATTTGATGCGTTTAGCGCACCAAAAATATCCGTACAAATTGCAAGGGCGTGTTTTGCGACTTTTACATTGAGCTTCGAGAAAAGTATCAAGGTACGTTACAGTTTCGGCAAGTCGAGTTGGTACCGACAAAGGGAGAAAGTCACAGTTTAAATTGCCAACCAAGCTTGCAGTTTGGACGTCGGCAAAATGTTTTGGTGCGAAAAAAAAAGCCCCAAATTCCTATCCGTGCATTGCTGCACATTCATCATGACATCACTATAAACATTGATTCGGTAATGACAAGGTTTGCTAAACAAAATAGACGAGTTGATTTTGTTATATTAATAATGGATTTTATATATCAGGTATTAATTTGTAAATATGTACAGTTGTAACAGAACATAATGATTGCAATAAAGATATTTTCAGTAATTAATAAAATGAAAAAAAAAAACTGTTTTTCATTTAAAATTCGTTAAGTTTTATTTGTCTGGTTATTGTGTTTTCGTTTTTTGAGTTTGCAAAAAAATTTGGTCTCCGTTTGGGACGGGGGTGGGGGGTCGGGTCATGACCCCCGTGACCCCCCTCCCCCCCTTTAATCCGTGCCTGAAGTTGATTGAGGAAAATGTTAGTACAGGGGGAAGTTCGGGAGGTATCGGGCCAGTTAAGTTTTACAGTCGTAACTTTTCATGGGGTAGAAAGAAAAATATTTGATATAGGCCTACTTTGTAGGAATCTATATTCTTATATACTGTGCTACTTAAGTACTTGCATGAATATATTAAAACATAATAGCGGCTTCGGTGGCGTAGTTGGTAGCATGCTGAACTGCTGTGCCCAAGATCGCGGGTTCAAACCCGGCCGAAGTCGTCGGATTTTATAAGAGCGTTAAAAATACATCAGTCTGCCTTCCTTCGGAGGAGAAGCAAAGCTGGCGGTCCCATGTCATAGATTTATGGCATGTAAAAGATCCTTCCACAGACTAAACTTGTGTGAAGCTAAATTGTTACGTTAGATTTCGTCAGAACGCTCTATCAAAGTTCCAACGTTCACCACTAGGTATCATTGATATCTGTTGGCGAAATTTGGAACTACTTGAAATTGAACGGAACTTGTAGCTCACCCTAAAGGTGTCCGCTGGAAGCAGCTACAAACTCAGGTGAGCCGAACATGTCCTCGGACACTCCCGGCAATAAAAGCCATACAATAGATAGATAGATAGATAGATTAAAACATAATTAAAACATGAACAGTATTAACATCTTAAGAGGTCATTACATTTCTGAACGTCTGAAAAATAGAGGGTGGTATCGGACAGTCTTTGGTGTTAGCAAAATGTAGGTGTTTAGGGGCAGATCACCTCGTAGTTCCACCCCTCAAAACAACAATAACTAACTAACTAACTAAAATGTAGGTGTTTCTACATTCTAAGTACAAATGAATTAATGTTTAGCTATTCCGAAAAATATCACAACTATAAAATAAAGCCTTTCCCTGAAGATTTGTCCAGTTATCATGAGCCCAAGCTCTACACACACCACACTGAATTCAATCGACATTGAAGCTCTCTCCACTATGTTTCACTCGGTTATCCCATCATTTCCTGTTGCATCTTCAGTGCATGTAAGTGTTCATTTTGCAGTGTTGGCAGATTTCCTAGTGACTTTACCCTTTCTCTTCTCTTGAACACAAGCGTCTCTAAAAGCCAGAGTAGTTGAAAGGGACGTAAAACCAATAACGTTATTATTATTATTAACACACAAACGAGCTCGTTTTTCCACCAGTTGTTGTTTGTATGGGGTCGATCTAAGATCTCCGATACCACACGCAAGTACTGTGTCCGATACCGCCCGAATGATGTACTTATGTAAAACAAGAACTCAACCGAGAACCTTCTAAAATAAAGAGATTCTAACCCACCTTAGGTTAGAAAGTGAGGAATACTGTTTCTGCGTTGTATTTCAAATTCAGAACCAGTCTTTTCGGAGGCAATCTTGCCAGATGGCCATAAGAAGCACCCTTCTTTTCCTTGCATAGTCAGAAAGCCTCTCTATTCGTCCGTAGAGCTCTGGGTTGAGTTGTCTCCGGTATTCTTCTAGTACTGGTTGTAAGATCTTCCTGAGAATTCTTCTCTCACTGACTCCCAATGTACCCACCAAGCATCGTTTATTCATAGACAGACACTCCATAGCCAATTAAAAGAATGATTCATGTGATGTACTGCATAGCCATTTACCAATCAAAGACAGTAAAGGTAGATTATTGACTGACACTAAAGAAATTAAAAATAGGTGGCGTCAGTATTGCGCAACCCTGAGGGGAGGCAATGCAGATCGTGATACAGGAGGTTCAGAGAAGGCAGAACAACGGAGAGAATCGAGGCTCTTGACTTTTGAAGACCGTCGAGGAATGAAAATGGTTTTCGTGGTTAGCCATTTTCACCACCAGGCAAATTCCGGGACGGTTCTTTTCGATAGGTCCACGGTCGATTTCCTTCCTATATCCCTTTCCTGACCCGTCCTGAAAAGAAAAATACATGGCCATTGGCTGCATTTTATTTATTATTTTTAATTTTTAGTCAATTTTACCCTCCAGGTTGGTGGTTCCCACGGACTCAGCGAGGGAACTCACCACTACCGCCTTTCCGGGCAGTGTCCTAGAGCTGGGAACACTTGGACGGATTGGATACAACTGGGGAGATGTGATCATCACTTCGTCTAGGCGACCACACCTGCAAAGCGAACAGTGGCCTCATGAGGGCTGGGAAGGGAAGAATGGGGTGGATAGGAAAGGAAGAGGGAAGGAGGCGGCCGTGGCCTTACAGTAGGGACCATCCCGGCATTTGCCCGAAGACGAAGTGGGAAACCACGGGAAACCACTTCGAGAATGGCTTAGGTGGGAATCGAACCCCCTATACTCATTTGGACCACTCGAGGCAGAGAAGACCGCGTTCCAGTCCTCATACCACTTTTAAAATTTCGTGGCAGAGCCGGGAATCGAACCCAGGACCTCCGGGGCGGCAGCTAACCATGCTGACTGCTACGCTGCGGAGGACTGCATTAATAATTAAAAAATTGTTGGTAGGAGATAATTTGTATCAAAAACTTGTAACACCACTAAACTTGGCGTGGCATTTTTAACATAACCACTCATAATAGCTTCGCATCAAAATGGTTCAAGACCCAAGCAAGCTTGTAGTTTTACGTGGCTCTTAAACTCGCATCATAAGCCATGTGACCTTTTTACATTCAATAAGAATCACTGTACGTGACTTTTCATTCCGAAAATCTCACATGCATTAGACAGGAATTGAACCTCGTCCTCCATGGTGAGAAGCAGTTAGCCTGACCGCTGAACAATCGCGCACCTGCAATTGTGAATAGTTTCTCATCTGCCAGTGATGCTTGTCACAAATTGTATCGGTGTTGACGTTACATTTTATCAACCTAATGGAATGTTTTATTACACCCAGCAGTAACCCTGTGAGAACTGCTCAGTTCACAGGATATTGAACCCTTACAAACTGCTCGGCAAAATTTAACGTTCCATGCGATTTTTAAGTGTTCATAGAACATGTAATGCACCACATGAGTCGTGGCTATTTCAACGTTGTGTATAATATTGCAACAGACCCGGGTTCGCATTAAAACACAAGGTCGTGGAGTCTCCCAGCTAATGCTCGGTTGTGCGATGCGGTACGCTACCTCTTACAGTGCATAGTGCTCAGGTTTCGTTGATTTATAATAATTTAATGTTACCATTTCGTCACGGTCATCGGCGAAAAATAATAAGAGATTGGATCTAACATTTGATACACATAGCGTGGGTTCCCCTGTTGGTCTTTATGTCCGTCCTTGGAAAGGACGCAACTTCCTAACTGACCGTTACTAGAAATTAATGCTTTACAGTTTGTCAACACAATTTTACCCAATTGAAATGGGTGTTTCCTTAACTTGAAAAAAAAATCATGAGATAAATAAATTCACTTGGATGACCAGTTTCGATCGTCAAGCGACCATCTTAGATCCTCTTTCACTTAGGGTAAACCCGGTATTAGTCGCGCCTCTTAGAGAGTGCAGTTTTGTCGTGGCGATCTCTTAGATCACCTAGTTTTAAAATTATTTTAAATGACCTTAGGCCTATATATTATTAATATCATCTAGAGTAAATGGAAGTAATAGAAAATAGACCAGCAAACTATGCTAGTACGATGAGCTTAAAGTAAGTATTCATATGAGTCGTCCAGTTGCAAAACTCGTTTAATCCACTTGTGAATAAGGATCATGTCGTAAAATTATGTATTTAATTAGTTTATTTTATTTTATTTAACTTTATTTTATTTTGTTTTGTTTTGTTTAATTTAGTTTTCTTTTGTTTGGTTTTGTTTTATTTTGATTTTGTTTTGTTTTATTTTATTTCTTTTTATTTTGTTTTAAATTGTTTTATTTAACTTTTTGTTTTGTTTTATTTTATTTTGTTATTATTTCTTGTTTATTTTGTTTTATTTTGTTTTGTTTTATTTTGATTTTGTTTTGTTTATTTTGTTTTATTTTATTTTTTTTGTTTTATTTCTATTTTCCAGAAAACAAACATAAAACCAAAAACAAAAAACACGAAGCAAAAAAGAAAAATTCAAAAACAAAAGCAAAAGCAGTAAACATTAAACAAGAAACACAAAGCAAAAAGCAAAATTTTAAAAAATCGGAAACAAACACAAAACCAAAACCAAGAAAGAAAAGCAAATAGTAAAATTCAAAAGCAAAAGCACAAATCAAACACAAAACCAAAAACCAAAAACACAAAGCAAAAAGAAAAAAGTAGAAAACAACAAACACAAAAGATACGCGAGGCTAAGTCCAGAGAAACGTTTCTCATGAAAATGATTCTTATTCATAAGTGGATTAAACGAGTTTTGCAACTGGACGACTCTCATGATATCCTACTATTTAGAGGGAAGAATAAGAACTACACCTGAATTGCCTTTCTCTAGCGTCACTTGCATAATAATGTTTTATGTATGTTGTAAGACTGTTCTAAACATATCCATTGTCTCTGCATTGTATAAAACAAAGTCCCCGATTCTTGGATGTAACGGATAATCTCAAGAACCCCTGGATGGATTTTGATGCGGTTTTCTCCATTCTGTAAAGGAGTTCTCGAGGAAGATTTCTGTAGGAAAACATTCATTTATGACCAAAGGAAGCGGAGTAGCAACGATTTCAGTGAATCGAGTCGAAGGAAATCCTGCCGTCTGTGCGCCTTTTAAGCTTACGCTGGGTAAACCGTAAAAAGTTATCAATATATTATGAGTGTAAGAATTGTTCAGCATGAAAAGGTCTACAAAAGGGTCCGTGACAGAATATCTCTATCTGTAATACATCGCCAATTATAAGTGTTTTTACGTTTTCATTTCTACCAACAATCTCTATTCAGTGGATATTTAAATTACTAGCTTTGGAGCGAGTTTACGAACTAGTGAGCCTATAACCCCAGCTTCGGCCAAATCAAACTGTCGAGTCGAGTCGAGTTAAGACTTCATAGAAGAGTACATGTGTTCGGAGTTTCGCTGTTCACCTCGGCTTTTCTGAATTGCGTCTGCGATCTGCCGTCCGTGCGTCTCATAATCTTATGCTGGGTAAAGCGGGTGTCGAAGCCGGAGCAGGTTGCTAGTTGTAGATAAAGCTCATCTTGCAAATTTGTACACATGTTTTCCAGTGCTAGAGGTGTGTTGATGTGATTTATCTTGAGCAACGATTTAAGCTTTGTGTAAAACAGAGCAAGCACTTGAGCATCGAAACCTCCACGAATCCATAAGACCATTTTCCTTTCTTCAAATATTATGTATATGTTTTCTCTCTGAAATGACTACAACGTTTGAATCTTGAATTAAGAGTTTGAAATTGTTGTTCTATATTCTATTACAATATAGTGTGCCCGTTTACACTGTTCATATGGGCACAATAGATCGTGCACCCAAAGCTATGTAGTACTACTTCTTCTTCTTGGTCGTAGTTCGATTTTGAACGTCGTGACTCTTCACGCAATTCTGTTAACAATACCCCGTCATACACCGCGTTCTTCTGCTGTGTGCATTAATTCCTGAAGTGGCAGATTAGTCAGACTCTTTATCTGGTCAAGGTACCAGTTCGGGGTATGTCCCCTCGGCCGTTCTCCGTCATCATTACCCTGGATGATACACTTCTCAATGCCGCGCCGTTTCGCCGGAAGACATGGTAGAATAATCTCAACATTTACCTTTGGATGGTTAGGAGTAAGAGTGCGCCAGGAGCAATCCTTAGCTCCTTCACAATAGATTCATTCACTGACCGCTACGCTACGGAGGCGACTTTAACTAATTATGAATATAATTTTATTGCAGCCAATGGCCATACAGTACAGAAAGTAGGATCATGTTACAATTTACAAAATATACAGAGAGTCTAGTCTTGTGCATAGTGGGACAGAGGTAGCTCTTAGTGTGCACTCAAGATAACACACGTGGGGAGTTAGCTGACTGACGCTTTTTCATAGAATACTTATTAGTATGAATAGCTTGCCACGGTGGGTGAGTGGTCAACATGTCGGTCTACTAACCCCCAAGATTGCAGGTTCGCTCCTGGCCATGGTAAGAGATTTTTGAAAGGCGGCAAAAATTACTACACCATGTCATACTATGTTGGAATGTCAAAGAGCCCATTTGAATTCAGTAGGCCGTGTTCATAATGGCAAAATTAATCTCGGGAGTTTCCGCCAACACAAAGTTCCTCATTTCTCTACTTCAAAGCGTTATAGTGTTCAAGGAGCTTAGATATCTAACCTCCTTGACTTTCACAGTGCTTCAAGGAACAACGAAATTCGACATGCAAGTGACCCTTTGGGTGTCAAATAACAAGGCTTGCGCCCGGTATCCGAGGCCATACGATATTATTATTATTATTATTATTATTATTATTATTATTATGAATTCAGATATTCACGGAACTTAAACACATCGGAATAGGCCCATTCAAAGAGGTTGGTTGGTTGGTTCCTTAGTTTAGAGGCTGCGACAACGCGGTCATGTAGCCCCTTGTATTTTGGGTGTGTGTAGAATTTGTCTGATAACCGGTGTTAATTGTGAAGGCTTTTTAGTGTGTGTTATCTGTTATTCAGGTAGAAGGACTGCAGACGATTTTTTTTTCAAGTAGTTCCTACTTTGCCACCAAATGCTACCATCCACGTCACCTAGCTGCGGACGTGGCTACTAAATGCCATCGCAGTCAGCACCCAGTGGTGAACGTTGGTACTAATAGAGCGTTATCAAATTAACTTACAAATTCTTGCTTCCACAAGTGTAATTAGTGGAAGGTTCTTTGTCATGCCATAAATCTATGACATTGGACAGCGCCGGCTTTACTTCCCCTCCGAAGGGAGGCATACTGAGGGATTTTTAACGCTCTTAAAAATCCGACGACTTCGGCCGGGTTTAAACTCACGTCCTTGGGCATAGAAGCTCAGAGAGAATGATTCCCGCGTTGTCTTGGTCACAGCACTGATAGCATAGCGTGGCTGGAAATAATTGACTCATAATAATAATTAAGAAATATTTAAAAGAAACAAAGCGGGCCAGTGCCCTCCCTCGACTGATATATCGGTCACATTGGCAGTCCTTCAATGTACTTCTCTCTATGGACGCCGTTAGAGAGAAGAAGGCACAGCATTGTTTTTAAAACTGTAGCGTCCTTCGTGTCGTCTGCACGTTGTTGTTAGGTCATTTTATTTTGGAGTGAATGTAATTGTCTCGGTACACTTGTTTTGTTTCTTTAGGCACAACAAAAGACCTTGAGCTCATAAAGTATGTTTCTAAAATAGCATAGCATATCATTTTCATAAGCTGTCACATTTTCAGCTGGTTTTATTCTATTGCTGGCAGTCTGTTATTTACGTAACACGCCCAAGACCCGCCGAAACATGCAACGCTGTTGAAAAGGAGAAATGATAGTAATAATGATAATATGATGGAGATGATTGGATAGACAGTAAGCCATTGTGTGTGTGAGTGGACTGCCCTTTGCCATCTGGACTGCTCTAATTTGTTTGAAAAATCCATGCAAGCAAAGCATTGCAAGGGGTCTGTTTCTGTGTGGGAACAAGTGACAACAGGCTGTTTGAGGCCACCTGGACTGTGGAATGCTCGTCATATCCGGCACATTCCGCGAGTAGAACTCCCCCTCCCGCTATCCTCTCTTCTTCACAAACTTGTTGACATGCAGTGTCTTGAAGTTCGTTGTTCACGTAGTCCATTGTGGTGATTATTTTGGTACGTCCATCTTCTTCATCATCATCATCGTCATCATCATTAGGGCCCGGATGTTGATGCAGTAAAAAAGTTTAAAAAATGCATTTAAAACTTTCAAAAATGACTGTAATAAATGACCTAAAAATTCGAAAAATGCACTATAAAATGGAGAAAATGATCCTATAATGATAAAATTACCAATATTTCAAAAATTCCAAAAATGCACTATAAAATTGAGAAAATGATCTTATAATAATAAACTCACCAATATTTCAAAAATGACATCTTAAGCTCAAACTGAAAATATATTTCTAGCACTTAACAATACGTTTATGTTCACTTTAGTCTGAGTTGCACTGCACTACGAATGTCATTCTGATGTTGTCAAATGTAAATGATCTGCGGTTATCAGCCAACAAGTTTTTATATCTCAAAAAGCTGCGTTTAACATCAACTGATGTGATCGGAGCGTACTTGAAGTGAGGATGGTCGTTTGCTGCTAAATCCTCCTCAATCCCATCCATGCAGTGGTTTTCACCAGAAAGAATGTCTGAGATTTTGCAGAATGTTTTATACCCGGTGTTTTAGTCCAGCACTTGATTCAGTTTTGATGCAATACCCGCAGCAATTTCGCCACGATTGTTGCTAAGACTTAGTTTCCACCCGGTTGATTAAGGAAATGGAATCAAGATTTCAATATTTTAAATTATTTTGTATACAGCTACTAGCTTCTTCTTAACTCTGGGACATGTAACTCCCTCACATAAAGCTGTGACATGACTAAATTGAAAAAACATGACCTCAAAAGGCCGATTTCTCTAAAATGAGACCGAGAAAATCTACCAAACTTAAAAAATGCTCTTCAAATGGAAATATAGCAAAAATGCAAAATGATGCAAAATAAAACTGACATATTTGAAGACGGAGTTTATATGTACTTCAGCATTGTTTTAGACAGCTCAGTAAAAAGATGACATGTCATCAACATCCGGGCCCTATTCATCATCATCATCATCATCATCATATTCTAAAGGTGAATGCCTTGTCGATGCAACCACACTCTTCTGTCGTTTGCGGTTCGTTTCCATGTAATTGTCACATCCCATTCTATTCTTGATGTCTTCCAAATACTTCGTCCTAGGCCGTCCTCTTCCTTTCTTTCCCAGCATTTTCCTTTCAAGAATGTTAACGACGAAAGTGTTGTATCTGATGACATGTCCACTAAATTTTATTTTCTCCTTCCCATTTCCTTCATTAATCAGCTCGTTCTTGTCATTTTCCGCTTTATCCACATTTCAACGGCTTCAAGTCGATTCTTTTCTAATTTACCCAGAGTCCAACTTTCATGCAGTGTACTGCATACAAATGATTTTGCAAAGGATTTTTTTTACATCTATATTCATATGTTCCTCGTTCTGCGAGTGGTGCGTCTTCATGGAGCATAGCTTGGGGTGAAATCCATGCTCAGCTAATCTGGTCGTTATGTGTGTTAATTCGTAGTTGGCTTCTTTACACTTGTCGGTGGTCGTCGCGTCTGTGCTGTAGAAGTTCAGTCAAATTTCTGTTTTCTTTCTGTGATGTTCGAGATAAAGATAAGTAATTCTTAATTCAATTGCATATTTTGTGCTCTAATAAATTTATTATATTCATATGTTTGCTGGATAAAATGTTTTTCTTAGTCATCAATGCCTGTTCGAGATAAAGATAAGTAATTCTTAATTCAATTGCATATTTTGTGCTCTAATAAATTTATTATATTCATATGTTTGCTGGATAAAATGTTTTTCTTAGTCATCAATGCCTGTTTTACCAATGCAATCCTTCTCTTCACTTCCATTACGCATCTGTTTCTCCTGTGATTATACTACCGAAATAACAAAATTGTTTCACTTGTTCAATTCTCAAGTCATGAATTTTTATATTGGTTTTAATTTCTTCCATATTTTTCCGAACTACCATTACTTTCGTTTTCCGTCTGTTCACTTTCAATTTCCATAGTTTAAGTGTGTTTGGTACGTTATGATATGAAATTAATCATATTAAGAAGGTGTCCTTATTGACGTTATAGCCTAATCATAAGTAAAATACCATGAGTATTTATTAAATTTAATCCACCTTAGTCAATAAATAATAATGAAAATAAAATATACAGTATTATACCAGTTTCGGCCACATTGTGACCATCTTCGGTAATTGTCTTGTAAGTAAATTAAAACTAATTGAATTACGAGCAAAGTTGATCAGTATTTAGTTTACCTTGGGTTTTCCCTTTCATTGATAACAATTTGTCATAGGCCTAAAAAGTTTTCAAAAAACAGATATGTAACAATGTGTGCTTTATATTGATGACACTATAAAATGATTTTCTGAAATATACGTACCGTATATCTAAAATATCCAGTGATGGTAAAAATATAATATGCAATATTCTTTAGTCAAAGACCAACAGCTTCAACAATTTTCTTAGTAATTTTTACCCTCCAGGGTTGGCTTTTCCCTCGGACTCAGCGAGTGATCCCACCGTTACCACCTCCAGGGCAGTGTCCTGGAGCTAGAAACATCGTGTCGGGGGATACAACTGGGGAGGTGGGACGAGCACTTCGCCCAGGCGGCCTCACCTGATAAGCGAACAGAGGCCTTATGAGGGATGGGAAAATTTTCCATTTTTGGTCCGTATTGACAATTGTAATTTGTGTTTATTCAAATTAGCAGGTTCCGCCAATCAATACCTTAATGATTTTACATAAACCCTAGGTGCAGTACATGTTTCGAACCATTATCGGTCCGTAATGTCTTGTCAACAGCATAACACATAAAAACACTGAGCATTGACACAAAGATATGCATACACGTTAAAATATTCACAATCTTTCATTAAAATTCATTAAAAGATATTCAAGCTTTAAAAAAGTTTAAAAAACACTGCAAGTTCAATTGTTCCTGTTAAATGATGCTAATTCTCTCGATTAGCATCTTGTCAGTTTATTTAGTATTCCTGTTATCTTCACACGTGAGCGGCGAAGTCATACAAATTGTTGGGTTGAATTTTGCCATGTATAGGGAGCGAAAAATGGATGAAACATGTCCCAATTGCGCGGCTCGAAGCAAATGAAAAATTCTAATTAATTGATTGATTCAGGCAGCAAAGTAATCCTCTCGTATGCGAGCAGTGTACGCGCCGGCTGAGCTGACAAGATGCTAATTGAGAGAATTAGCATCATTTATCAGGAACAATTGAACTTGCAGTGTTTTTTAAACTTTTTTAAAGCTTGAATATCTTTTAATGAATTTTAATGAATGATTGTGAATATTTTATCGTGTATGCATATCTTTGTGTCAATGCTCAGTGTTTTTATCTGTTATGCTGTTGACAAGACATTAAGTCAGCTGATGAAGGACCGATATTGGTTCGAAACATGTACTGCACCTAGGGTTTATGTAAAATCATTAAGGTATTGATTGGCGGAACCTGCTAATTTGAATAAACACAAATTATGAGGGATGGGAATGGAAGGGAAGGGAAGGGAAGGGAAGATTGGGAGTGTCAAACAAGGAAGAGGGAAGGAGGCGGCCATGGCTTTACGTAGGTAACATTCCGGCATTTGCCTGGAGAGGAAGTGGGAAACCAGGGAAAACCACTTCGAGGATGGTTGAGGTGGGAATTCAACCCCCTCTACTCATTTGGACCACCTGAGGCTGAGTAGACCCCGTTCCAGTCCTCATAACACTTTTCAAATTTCGTGGCCGAGCCGGGAATCGAACCTCGGACCTCCGGGGTGGCAGCTAAGCACGCTGACCACTACACCACGGAGGCGACAGCTTCATCCATACCATATACATATAAAATTTCCAATTAAGCAAGGAATAAATACAATACATTTCCAAACCATGCTTCCCTCAGCAAAGCATCTTATGAAAAACCATCTCAAGATAATTTAAAACAAAAATCTATTTATAGAATACTAATTATTGTGCTATTAGACATTCGGTAAAAAGAAAATCTCAAGCACAAAGTTTGTCTTGGGTCTTAAGAGGTTAAATAATTCACCACGCCTGCGATGGGGTGCTGCAGCAAGTCCGGAGATCGAAGGGTCGAATTCCATTTCGTTCTGTGGCTATCCTGATTGTGGATAATTACTAGGACTTTTTATCACATTTCCTTCAGGAAAATGCCGGGATAGTACCTTGTTTCAAGTTCCAGGGCATCTACCACTTCTCTGTCCCAAAAACAGCTACACTCACCACAACAGCCATCATACAGGCATCAGACAAATCCAACACAAACGTAAGTACACAGATTGATGGCTTAAGATGTTCCAAGCCTCTAATATGAATTAACAACAACAAAATTACCCTGGAGTAGATGTGGGAATCAATGGAAAATTATTATTATTATTATTTTATTATTATTATTATTATTATGTTATATTATAATTTATTATAACCTATGATATTCGAGAAAATTTAATATTATAACATGTTATAATATTATCATATTCATGAATAATTGGTAATTATAAATTATTATAATGTGTGCATTAAATTCGCACTCTGAGCTTCGGTGTATCATATCTAAATATTGCACCGTCGTTCGCTCCAAGGCATGAGGTACAGTTATATACAACACACAAATATTTTCGAATTTTCCCGAGTTTTGCGTAAAAGCACGCCTGTATACGAGTTATGTTACTTCATACCCGGCCTTACAGAACTTGTATAAATGCAGTAGATCTGGCATCAGCGCGCTCCATTTAATGAGTACTGTCTTTTAAGGTAGAGACGCGCTATTCAACTGAGTGAGCAGTCCACCCCTCTCGTCCCAGTTTTGCCCCAAAAGATTGAGTGTACCCTGTTGAAACCCTCAGACCAGAATTTAATTTTTTGGCGAAACAGTGAATCGAATTGAGGACCTTATTCTGGAGTCTCAATACTCTCCATGAGCCCACAGAAGATGGCTTTTAGTACTTTAAGAACATGGTGATGAATAAGTTTCGGATAATAAGGAAAAGTCATATTTTTTTCCTGAGCTATTTTTTTTTTCGAAATCTGAAAAATAAGATTGAATGACGGGTCCTTGACCACATTTATAGCAATTTGATGTTGCCTATAAATGCATATTTCAGCCTTTTTATTGTCTTGGTCATATTTGGTCATATTTTAGTGATTTAAGGTCATATTTGGTTATAATTTCAGCATTTTTGTTTAAATTGGGGCGTCGTTAACAAGATACGTGTTATCTGCGTCGAGTTTTAAACACAGGATTTCCGAATAGTGTAGTAGATATATTTTTCTTTATTTTCCTGGAACAGGCAGATACAGGCCGGACGTTTGTTTTAGACGAGTGAAAAATCTTAATGGAAGCCTGGAGGTGAGTTACTGCAGTACCTGTGTTGTTATCAGCTGCCCCAAGCGGTCCGATGATTGACGAAGCTGTCTCACACTCCTACTGAAGTACAGTCATTGGCAAATATAATGACGTTCTGTTCGTAAATACGTAACGTGTACTTCCGCGTCACACAATACTTCGACGTTGACTGTACTGACTGCAAGTCGGTGTCGCCACGTTCTCAAGTCTGGAATTCCATTACATCAGATCGGTGGTGACAAATGTGAAGCGATAGGGTGAGAGAGTGACTGTGTACGGGCTCACCCGCAGGCTTCAAGGTCAAGGGCAATCGTCTAAAACAAACGTCCGGCTTGTAGCAGGTTTAGAAGGCCGGATTCCAAAACGGCGCTCCTCTACGGACGTCTTTTAGCACATCTTTCTGGACAAGTTAGATTGCGACACTGTACGCATGAGGTCACGGAACATGACGATAGTGTGCTTCCGCCTTTCAACAGGATGTCACTCCAGTAGATATAGTATATTTAGCTCAGTAGCAATTAGCAAACAAAGAAATGCTATGTTATATCTCGCCCAGTTATTCCTTGCAGGGAAGCTCTCTGTCAGTTTGTATGATCAAATGTGCCTGGTGTATTATCACTGATCACGTTTTGGCACTTAAGACGTTTAATTTACTGTATGTTAGTGATACTCTACCTATCCCAAAAATCCTTGTCATATTTCATATTTTTAGGTCATATTTTATAGATTTGAGGTCATATTTAGCTAGTTTTTAGGGCATATTTGCTTGCAGATTTTGCACTTCTTTGGGTCTAAAACTTCCGAACCCTGGTGATGAATATACCGCTGATATTGCGACAACAAAGCGGTCTATTCCTCAATTATATTAGAATTTATTTTCATAAAATTGCGATCTGTTAATAAGGAAGCGGCTTAGGTGGCTTAGTTGATAGCATGCTGAGCTTCTATGCCCAAGATCGCGGGTTCAAACCTGGCTGAAGTCGTCGGATTTTTTAAGAGCGTTAAAAATTCCTCAGTATGCCTTCCTTCGGAGGAGAAGTAAAGCCGGCGAGCCCACGTCGTAGATTTATGGCATGTAAAAGAAGATTCCACTAACTGCAATATTGTGTGAAGCTATATTTGTAGGTTAGATTTGATTAACGCTCTATTATGTTCCAACGTTCGACGCCAGGTGCCGGTTGCGGAGTCATCTATTAGCCAAGTTCACAGCTAGGTGTCGTTGACGGTACCATTCAGTAGCAAAAGTAGGAACTACTTAAAATTGATCGTCTGCAGTCCTTACCTGAATTACAGATAACACACACTAATACTGTCATTACAATTAACACTGGTTATCAGACAGATTCTACGCACACCCAAAGTACACGGGCTACATGGCAGAGTGTTCGCAGTCCCTAATCTGAGGAACCAACCAACCAGTTTATAAGGTGCATTATAGACAATATATTTTAACAAACGTATTTTTAATAGTCGTCGAATTTTTTAAGAGCGTTAAAAATCCTTCAGTATGCCTTCCTTCGGAGGGGAAGTAAGGCCGGTGGGCCAATGTCGTAGATTTATGGCATGTAAAAGAACCTACCAGTACAATTGGTAGTGTGTAGCATAATTTGTCGATACGTATTTGGTTAGAAATGCTCTATCAAGTTTCAACGTTCGTTGCTAGGTGTCAGTGGTAGTGGCAACTCTGGTAGCCAAAGTTGGAACTAGTTGATGGGGAGTCTACGGGCGTTCCATTAAAATACGCCGCTATGGCCATTGGCTGCAATTCAAATATAATAACTAGGGCTCGGATTTTTAGGTAAATAAATATTTTTAATGTAAATACATATTTTAAGCATTTTTTCTATAAATACATAAATTCCTGCTTTTCACTTATTAGCACATAAAGAGACATAATATTTACATTTTTTTAAAATCAGTATGCTAGATCTTTCAGTTTATTGCATTTCTGTTCTGTGTTACTTCAACGGGGAAGAACCTGTGAGCTATCTAATCTTCAAGCAGGGCGTATGTCAGCTTGCAGCTGTGTTATTCTTAACCTGTCGCCCCGTGCCACTCACTGTGGAACCTGGGGATTTCCTTGTCCATAGCCATATTGCACCACGGGCTAGACCTCCCCCTCCCCCAGCTACCTGGAACCAGTGTCACTCACATGCAGTTCATGTCGGGCACTGGGAAGTGTAAGGCAGTTCTACAATGCAGTATGTTGAAGAATTTAAAGATAATTTTACTTCTGATGGGGGCGTTCTGTTCTGCCAACCATGTGGGAAAGCAATCGAGGCTGAACAGCGTTCTACAGTTACACAACACCTTAGAAACATATCATTGCAGTTTCAGAAGAAGTGTTTTGTGATAATCGTCGGTCATTTGTGATGGACAACCTGGAGATGTATCTCGTTGTGTATTGTAATTCCTAGTATTCAGTGAGGCATAGCATAAATTACATTCGTGAGTACTGCATATTGTTTATATTCACATTAATAAACTAAATTATAATTAAATATTTTTACTTTTTTGTCACATATTTCAGGTATTTTTAATACATAAAAAATAAATATTTTCTCGATTTTTAGCACCTAAAAATCCGAGCCCTAATAATAATAATTATTATAGACACTATATTTTAACAAACAGCATAAGAAGCCCACATAAGAGAAAGGAAAGGAAAGGCAAATAGAATACAGTAGATGAAGAATTTCATCTAACGCCAGCGATGTATACGGACGAATTGAAGGAACCAAATTTCCCGCCGTGACATACATATACTAGAATGGCTGTACACTGCTTTCATTACAGAATTTGCAACCAAAGAGGATTTCACTAGACAACAATTCCATGTATCTGTACGCTATGTGGACAGTACCACCTACTCGAGTGCTCACCAACGGCAAAATCACTAACGTAGAGGACAAAAACTTTGTGCAAAGCTTTGTATAAGTACACAGTGTGCTGAATAAATCTTGTTATTATTATTAAATTTGATTCGAAACATGTACTTGCTTTTTTTCACAGGAATTATAAAATGTTGTTTTGATATTACAGGCGAACCTCGACATCTCGAATTGTTACGTGATGTCAAAATAAATTCGACATATCGAAAGTTCGAGTTATGGAGATACGTAGCTTTAAAAAATCGATTTTACCCTCCAGGTTTGTGGCTCCCAGGGACCAGCGAGGGAAATCACCACTATCGCCTCTACGGGCAGTGTCCTAGAGCTGGAAACATCTGGTCGGAGTGGATACAGCTGGGGAGGTGTGATTAGCACCTTGCCCTGGCGGCCTCACCTGCAAAGCGAACAGGGGCCTCATAAGAGAAGGGAGAGGAAGATTAGGATGGATAGGCAAGGAAGAGGGAAGGAATCGGCCGTGGCCTTACAGTAGGTAAGATGAAGTGGGAAACCACGGAAAACCACTTCGAGGATGGCTGAGGTGGGAATCGGAGTTATGTAGCAAAAATGTTAAATTTGTGATATAACTTACTGATCGCAATATAATGTTTGTGAGCTTACACCATAGTTGTCTAAATTTATGTAATAAAATGGATGTTTGTAATGATGACAGGTTTATTACATTATCTAAGTAAGTTAAATTTAACAATATTAAATGCAGGCAGGCCTTTATCTACCGTGCTTTAGTTAGTTAGTTAGTTAGTTAGTTAGTTATTGAGGTTATAAGGGACGGAACAGCGAGGTCATCTAACCCTAATTTATCTACTTTTTTATGACTTGAAGAAATCCGTCATCTTCCTCTGCTTCCTTTATTTTGTGCACGAGCTTCCTCCACAAAGTTCTCAACCACAATAAGTGATCTATGAAACAAGTTTCACTGTAAAACTATGTGAATGTTCAAGATAGAGAACAAGATCAGATGCCAGGGGGTAAGACTAGACTTTTTATCATTTTAAATGCTACAAATGCTACAAATGCTGCGAGAACTCAAAGTCTGTTAGAACAAAAAAAAAGTGATAACACTCCGAACTGAAGAGGCTTGCATTTCTAGCTGTAGCCTATAACATTCATTTTAAACAAAACACGTGGCATAGACTACATAATCTAAGGGAACGACTTCCTCCTCAAATGTCTAAATATGTTGCTTTAATACTTTATACTTTATCTAATTGAAAATATTATTTTAATGCCAAGAAGCCTCCGTGGCTTAGGCGGCAGCACGCCGGCCTCTCACCGCTTGGTCCGTGGTTCAAATCCCGGTCACTCCATGTGCGATCTGTGCTGGACAAAACGGAGGCAGACAGGTTTTTCTCCGGGTACTCCGGTTTTCCCCGTCACAATTTCCTTCCAGCAACACTCTCCACTATCATTTCATTTCATCTGTCATTCATTTAATCATCGCCCCAGAGGAGTGCGTCAGGCCTCGGCAGCCGGCACAGTTCATATCCTCGCCGCTAGATGGGGGCTTCATTAATTCCATTCCTGACCCGGTCGGAGACTGGAAGCAGGCTGTGGATTTTCATTTCATTTTAATGCCAGTAGATTTGGATAACAAACGTGCGGATGTGGGATGGATACAGATACCAGTCGTGTGGATGTGGGGCGGATGCGGATACCATTTTGTGTATCCGCGCAGGGCACTACCTATAACCAGGCCATAGCCTACTGGCCAAATGAGAATTTCGATAATGATCGTTCTCAATTTGGCGGTAATAGCAGTTCCGAATCTGTTATTTCCCTTCTTCATTCTCACCTACGAGACTGATCGGAACTGGAGAGCTGTTTGCCAGAATGTATGTTCCTTTACATCTTGGTTTCTGCTGTGGAAGAAGTTTTCCAGTAGGATTTCCTAAGGGAAATAAACAGCTGGTGACAGGTTCCCACGTGGTTTCCCTGCCCTTATTTGAGCCACTTGGCCGAAGCCCTATTAGCACCTCAGGTCTACCATTTGATTAGCCACTTCTGTAGTGACAAGCGCATCATTTGTAATAACAGATGACTCCAGTTTCCTCCATTCATTCATCATCCGATTTTAGGAGTGACAGAGGTCGGATAATTTAGTTTCGTTTTAAGGTTACACGCATAGCCACTGGCTTCCTTATATTTTTAAGTCTAAGTCCCTTTCTACTCCCTTATTGTTCTGATACTTCTTGATGTTATTCTCCTTCTTTGTTTGTTTGTTTGTTTGTTTGTATGTATGATTGTTTCTTTCTTTCTTTCTTTCTTTCTTTCTTCATTATGCCCATTCAATGAGCGCGTTGGAACTTGTTTATTGGCTTGATGAATTTTGTCTTCTTCTTCTCCCACAATCTCTTCATGAACTCACTGCGTTGCTTCTCGCGTTCTTCTGTTCACATTCTACCAGTCCTGCTGCTAGATTTCCCCCTAAATGTGTACTTATTTACAGTGGTCCTGAATATTTCTCGTTTTTTCATCATGTTCTCTCCATTGTTCATCTCATTTAGGCCCCCCCTTGTTTCCTCCAGCCAATGTATCTTTAACTTTTTTGTATCAATAATATTGAATAATCTTTTTGTTAGTCCATTGTTATCCATCCTAAATATGTGCCCAAAATATGTTGACCGTCTCCTACGTACAGTGTTTCTGAAACTGTCTGTGAGACTATAGTGATCTGCAGTTTGTCTCTTGATCAAAATTCCATTTTCTTGCGTAGGGCCGAATATGATTCTAATTGTAAGAATTTTGCGTTCTTGCTTTTCAATGTCTGGAATTTTTGAATGGCCTCCTAAAGTAATGGTTTTCTTGATGTTGTTATTAATATTATTATTGTTACTACATTTGAATTGAACCTGTATGAACTACTACAGTCTGCCTCATTGGATAGTGGTTAGCATTATTGGCTGTCACCGCAGAGGGCAAGGTTCGATACCCGGCTCTACCAAGAAATTTAATTCTGAGCAGTCTGAGAGCTAGAACGGGGTACACTCAAACTCGTGAGGCAAAAACTGAGAATAGGCGGGTTCTACTCCTACCTCAGCCATCCTTGAAGTTGTTTTCCGTGGTTTCCAACCTCTACTCCAGGGAAATGCCAGGATGACACGACAAATTTCCACCCATATCTTACCTGCATTGTAAATACACACACTAGTAGAGACATCACAGTGACACAGGTTATCAGACAAACTCTACACACACCCAAGTACACGGTGCTACATGACCACGATGTCACAAAGCCCCTCCTCATCTCAGTATTGCCTCACGAACCTGAGTGTACCCCGTTCCAGCCCGCAAACCAGAATTAAAATTTCTTTGCAGAGCTGGAAATCGAACCCAGCCCTCCAGTGTGACAGCCAAGAACGCTATCTGATACTTCACGAGGTGGTCACTAGAAGTCTAGTAGTTGTTGTTGCTGTCGTTGTATTGTCGTAGTTTTTTGCAGCTGCTCTTTGCTGAAGTTTAAATGTTGATGAACTTCGCTTTGAAGCCAGCATACAGAAAGAGCGTGCGTCCTTTACTTTTGACCCACGGGCCATAAAACATTAAAACTCCTTGACCTAGTCGCCATGGTCAATTCACGGAACGGAAGTTTATGATGATGACGTATTGTTGAGCGACAGTAACTCAGGTCGTTATCCTCAGCGAGGCGGCGGACCAGGGACCAAGACTAAGCTGAGCCAGGCTCACTTCAGAGTAACATTGACAGCGCTATCTATATTTAAAGGTATTATTCATTTGATTTACAGTATAATAATAATTATTATTATTATTATTTTTATTATAATATCCACATAGTATAAAACAAAGTCCCCGCTTCTTGGATGTAACGGGTAATCTCGAGAACCACTGGATGGATTTTGAAGCGGTTTTCACAATTCTGTAAAGAATTTATCGAGGAAGGTTTCTGCAGAAAAACATTCATTTATGACCAAAGGAAGCCGAACAGTAACGATTTAAATGAATTGAGTCGAAGAGAAACCAGCCGTCCGTGAGCCTTTGAAGCTTACGCAGGGTAAACCGTTATAGTTATTGTTGTTTTAAGGGGGGGGGGGGGAACTACGAGGTCATCTGCCCCTGGGTAAACCGTTAACATTATCTATAACTTATACTATGAGTGTAAGAATTGTTCAGCATGAAATGTTCTACAAAAAAGTCCGCTACAGCATATCTCTATCTTTAATACATCGCCCACTATAAGTGTTTTTACGTTTCCATTTCTTCCAACAATCTTCATTCAGTGGAAATTGAAATTACTATCTTCGGAGCAAGTATACGAGCTAGCGAGTGAGCCTATCACTCTAGCTTCGGCTAGCATCAAACTATGGACTCGTGACTTCAGAGAAGAGTATACGTGTTTCGAGTTTCGCTGTTCACCTCGACTTTTCTAAATTACGTCTGGGACTTGCCGTCCGTGCGCCTTTTAGGGCTAAGCTGGGGTGGGTTGTTAGTATGTAATACGCTAAGGTGTATGTTTCACAGAAGTCAGGCTCTTAAACCGCAGGGATTTAGAAGGTGCAGTTTTTACCAAAATCTTCCAAATCCTTTTAATAGTAACCTATAGCAAAAATCTTGTATATTTTGAAAATTCAACGGAAATATATTTGTTTATAAAGTGCTGTTAAACAAATAAACAAGACAATAGCCCCTGCAAGATCTGTGACGCGTCGATTTGGCATAACAGTAAAGATGGGTGGGCGGTCTATAAACACGGGGCACTATTTAGTAACCGATCGTAACAAATGAGCATTGAAAAGAAAGAGAATTACCCGCAACAGTGACGAATTGCACTCAGATTACATAAATATCTACGATTTGTTTATAAAGTGCATTTAAACAAAAAGGCGATAGTCTTTGCCAGAACTGTGTCGCGTTGAGCCCGCATACCAATTAAGCTCTCGCATGGGTCAGCTAGTTATGACCATACTTACTATTATGATTATTTAATTGTTACGTATTCTAAGCCTACTCCGATGTTTTTGTGCCCATTAAAATAATAATAATAATAATAATAATAATAATAATAATAATAATAATAATAATAATAATAATAATAATATGATTCAATAGATAGAGACACATTGATGGACATATTGAGGGAATATGGTGTTGATCAAAAGACGCAAAACCTACTTAGGCTGACGTTAACAAACACTATATCCAAGGTGAAATTCCGGGGAGGGATCAGTAAACCCTTCCAAATAAAAACTGGGTGACACCCTATCACCGATGTTGTTCAACGTGGCTCTAGATAAGATCATGAAGACATTGTGGACAACCAATGACTCCGGGGCTTTACTTGCAGGTAAAAATACAAACATCAAACCCAGATGTAAGGCCTTCGCAGATGATCTGGCACTTCTAGCTGAAACGGAAGAAGAAACAATAATACAGATAAATGAACTAAAAGAAATCGCTGGGAAAACAGGTTTACAAATCTCTTTTCCAAAAACAGAGATGATGAGCACCGACAAGAACTACATGAAGGAAACAGTTAAGACGAAATATGGGAAGGTAAAGGTCACGAAACAGTTTAAATACCTCGGAGAGATCATTAGCAACAATGGACTGGACAAAGAGTCAATGGAAAACAGAAGACTTAAACTAGAAAAACTCAACTTCTCCACAAAAAATATATACAACAAAAGGAAACCCCCCCCCCCCTTAATGCCAAACTAAAACACTACAATGCTGTGGTAAAACCGGTGATCTTATATGGTGTAGAGACGGCAAATTTGATGAACCTAGAAAAGCTTCTGAAGATTGAAAGGAGGATATTGCGGAGGATTGACGGCCCAAAAGTGGTACAGGGAACCTACAGATTGAGATCAAACAAGGAGATATATGAAAAAGTGGAAGACCTGGAAACAACAATTAGGAAAAGACGTTTACGTTTCTATTGACATATGGTTAGAATTGATCCCACAAGATCAAATAAACAAATTTTCAATAAAATATATAATCTGAAGAGCCAAGGGGGTTACACCAAGCAGATGAAGGAAGAACTCCGGAGGCTAGAAATTACAGATGACGACTGTCGAGACAGAACACAGTTCAGGGAAATACTTTGCAACATAAAGGTTCTTGTGTGAGAAAAGAAGGAACGCAGGGGAGGAAGGTGGACAGCAGAGAGAAAGGCGCAACACTCTGAAAGAATGAAGGAAGTGTGGAGGAAGAGAAAGGAAGAAAGAACTATGAGAAGGAAATGAAATGATATTTGCGTAGTCCTTAGTTTTGTCCGGTTCGCATAATGTAATGTAATGTAATGTAATGTAATAATATTCATTACCATTCATCATCATTCTCAAGGACGGATACATGTATTTTTACGTCAACGGTGATCTGATATTGAGATACTGTATCTCGTGAATTCCGTACCGCATGCCATGACATTTCACATTGAAAAATATTCAAAAACATTAATCGGGAATCGAATTTGGTCCACCTTGGTGAAAGATTAGCAGCTTGACCACAGCGCCATCACACCCCCATTTTTAATTTCTAAATATCCAATTAGAATAATGCATATTTGATTAGATACCGTATATGAAAATACCACTTGGTCTTAATCTCTTCAGACTAAAAGACACTCCATCAATCAATCAATCAATCTAGTTATTGTTGTTTTAAGAGGCAGACAGCAAGGTCATCTGCCACTTCAATCAATCAATTAACCTTATCGTCTCCTTTATCACATGTTTTTGGGATGAAGTGAGCTTATTTTCTGTGTGGTGAATGTTTTTACGGCTGTTAGTCCTATGTGACAAACTTAATGAAACAGTTAATGAGATATGAAATGATCGTAGTCCCCTGTGTTATTGTAATGGATGTACTCGCAAGTGCATTCATAATAGTGTTAATATTTGGGTAGCAGGTGTTCGTAGCCTTAATTTAGGTAGCAGCCCATAATTCGCCTGGAGTAGAATCCGTAAACCATAAAAGAAACTTCTAGGATGGCTGAGGTAGGAATCAAACCTACATCTTATTGGTTCCGTCTCATGAGGCAGAGTGAACCTCGTTACAACCCTCAAAGTATAATTCAATTTCATGGCAGAGCCGAGAATCAAAATCGGACTCCAACTGGGAGTTCCAAGAATGCTAGTCCAAGAGGTCATTTGGTCTTAATCTTGCGAGAACAAATAAATAAATAAATAAATAAATAAATAAATAAATAAATAAATAAATAAATAAATAAATAAATAAATAAATAAATAATTAAATACATCAATAAATAAATAAATAAATAAACCTTATTATCCCCTTCCCAGGGGATTGAGGATGAGGTGAGATGAATCTCTATGTGGGGACTGTTTTTACGGCTGGATGCTCTTTGAGGCCAACCTAATTAAAGGGTTAATGAGGCATGAAATGATTGAAGCCGAATGCAATTGGGCTAGTTGTTGGCAGGAATCAAAATGGCTTAACTTCCCCTTTAATTGTTGTGGATTTGGTGACACCGGGATGTCAGTTAACATATTGACACGGGTACCTCTTATTTAAACTCCCCGAAATACCAATGGCCGTGATCCATAACTCGCGAATGTGTAACTGCATGAGGGTGTTGGAAATTTGGAAACTGAAGGTTCAAATCCCGGTGTTGACAGCGGTCACCTTGAATGGGCTTTCACCTCCAGGTGTTTTTTTGACCACACACACTCCATACAAATGCAGGGATGGTACCATGTTTCAACATCCAAGGCACGTACCCCAATCCTTGACTATTATAAATTGCAGTTTATCAGGCTAATTGAACTCCAATCGTAGTATAAGGGGCTGATGACCAAGAATTTCCAAACCCCTACAATAAATTAATAGACCCTACTGATAACCAAATGCTGGAAGCTTCTTCCAGGATTCGATCTCAGAACAACAGGTGAATATCTTGCAAGCTTAGCTACAAAGTCGATACCACGGAGTAGCTTTGCTTGTTGAATCGTGCACAACGGTCGTGAGGGCAGTAGCACCAAGTCCGGGGATCGTAGGTTTGAATCCCAGTGCTGACAGGGGCTATCTTGAGTCTGATTTTGCCCTGGGTTTATCCACACTCTCTCCAGGAAAATGCCGAGATAGTACCTCATTTGACGTCCTGGTACACTCGCTGTAATTCATTCACACTGATATTTCGTACCAGTGCAGTTATTTCGTTCCCGCGAGCCTCCAGAGTACGTGAATTGTTTCTGTATACATTTTGTTTGAGTTTCCTCCACAAGGGAAAATCGCATAGTGCTGAAACTTGTGAACAAATTTAGTATAGCCTACTGCAAACTTCTTCTTGAGAAGATAATTTTCCACTAGGAAAAATCGATGTCTTGTTTTATACCTAACCATGTCCACGTGATACGAGGTAGGCTCCAGTACTTCACAGAAAGTCTTAATTTTCACAAATAAGGTATCATGCCAGCTGCGTATGTAATAAATATTATGAAACGGCGCGCTGTTGTAATCGGTACGTGTTATAAATGTGGCGGTGAGTCATTGCAACGTGTCCGCGGCACGGCTATTGGAAAACCACGTCCTCACTGTAGCATTTCATGTTCCTATGGTGAGGTATGTGTTGGCCAGACGTGTAGGGGAAACAGGAGGGTCAAGCAAATTCGTGGGCATTTTCATTGTGTTTGTTGTTGTTTAAATTGAGGGCCTTGGGCATCGTGGTTATTTAGCTCCGTGTAAGCACCTTCGGTGGCGTAGTTGGTAGCATGCTGAACTGCTATGCCCAAGATAGCGGGTTCAAACCCGGCCGAAGTCGTCGGATTTTATAAGAGCGTTAAACATTCTTCAGTATGCCTTCCTTCGGAGGGGAAGTAAAGCCAGCGGTCCCATGTCATAGATTTATGGCATTAAAAGATCCTTCCACAGACTAAACTTGTGTGAAGCTAAATTCTTAGGTTAGATTTCGTCGGAACGCTCTATAGAAGTTCAAACGTTCACCACTAGGTATCATCATTGACCTCTTGTATTGAAAGTTGGAACTACTTGAAATTGAACGGAACTTGTATCTCACCCTAAGGGTGTCCGCTTGAAGTAGCTACATGCTCAGGCGAGCCGAACATGTCCTCGGACACTCCCGGCACTAAAATCCATACGATAAATAAATAAAGCTCCGTGTACTTGAGTGTGTGTGTGTGTGATTTTGTCTCATAACCTACAATAAAGGAATCTGCTGACATCGAATATAGATTTAGGTATTAGGAAGTCATTTTTGAAAGCCTCTTTCTGGAGCGTTGCACTCTATGGAAGTGAAACATGGACTTCTGGTGCAGCAGAAAAGAGGAGAATTGAAGGGTTTGAAATGTGGTGTTACAGGAGAATGATTAAGATCAGATGGGTAGATAGGGTTACAAATGAAGAGGTATTAAGACGAGTGGGAGAGGAGAGATGTTTCTGGCGACTGCTAATGAAGAGAAGAGATAGGTTGGTAGGACACATACTAAGGCACCCAGGAATAGCAAGCTTAGTTATGGAAGGAAGGGTCGAGGACAAGAACTGTAGGGGTAGACCGTGGTTAGAAAATGTGAAACAGATTGCCTTGGATGTAGGGTGTGGTAGCTATGTAGAGATGAAACGATTAGCTCAGGACAGGGAGGCATGGAGAGCTGCTTCGAACCAGTCAAACGACTGAAGACTCAAACAACAACACCTGTGTTATTGTCATGGCTGTATTAGTGTGGGTATTTGTAATTCAGGTGAAGGAGACGGCTGTGACCGTAAGTTAGGAAACATCCCGGCAGAACACCACTTTCAGGATCGCTGAGGTAGCAATCGAACCCACATCTTCTCAGTTTTGCCTGACCAGGCCTAGTCTATCCCGTTCCAGCCCTCAGACCAGAATGAAGTTTCTTCGCAGAGCCAGTGATCGAACCTGGACCTCCGGGGTGACAGCCAAGAACGCTACGCCAAATGCAACTGTCAGAAAAAGTATTAAGATCCCTTGAAAATATTTATAAGGCTGCTAGACTGAAAAATAAAAAATCACCCCTTAACGGCCACCCTTCTCCATCCAAACGAATCAACGAAGGCTTTGCTAATATTGCTATGCAATTAAAGCAATAGGCCCCCAAAATAGAAAATATAAACACTGAATAAGTAAAATTTCTACAAGTGTGTTGCAAAGTTGATGTAGGCTATGATAATTTATGTGAATTGTTTACAAATGTATATTCTCTAAACAAGACGTGGTCTCGGACAAATGCTATAAAATTCAATCACCCTTAATTTGAACGTTGACTTGGGGAGGGGAATTATTTCATAGTGTTACCATGGAGATGGGGGTTAACTCTTATAGCTCATCTTATTTCTTTCTTTCTTTCTTTCTTTCTTTCTTTCTTTCTTTCTTCGTCGTGACCGACTAAGGAGCGCGATTGAACTTATTTAGCTGATGGCATTGTCATTCTCTTCTCCCAAAATCTCATCTTCTCGCTGTGGCTTATCTTGCGATATTCTGACTAGGTTTTGGTCTGATAGTGCTTGGATGGTCTGCACAGCGGTGATTATCGACGAATTGTCTGAAATTAGCTCTGTCCAGTACAATGTCATCTGTGATGTCTATTTTATGAAGATATTTTCTAACTTCAAGCAGCCAGGTGTTTTTAACTTTCATTGACAGGGTAAGGTTAAGAATCCTTTTGGTCAGTATCTGATTGCCCGTCCTGAGGATTTGCCCATAAAATTTCAATCGTCTTTTCCTAAATGTGTCGAAGTGCTCATATAAGGTTTGGGATTTTCTTTTCATCCAGAATCCCCCTGTACAGACTGGTCCAAAATTTGTTCTTAGTATTGAACCCTTCAGAATAGCAGTGTTTTATGCAAGAATCTTGATCAAGGGGTCGCGCTCAGTTCATAGTGTGATGTTTACGTCCGCCAAACAACATGCTTTACTGGGGCAAGGGTCATAGGATAAAAACTGTAATTAAGAAAGTAAGGAGACAAGACGTAAGATAATAACAAGATTTAATAACTAATTGTGCATAAAAGAAAATAAACAAACAATAATAAAAAAATCCTCCCTGAATTTTTCCCTGACAGGAATATCTAACACTTTGAGGAGTGAAACGGATCTCCCCCTTTATAATAAAATTGTGGATCCTAGTTCCACTACCTTGCATTTGAGTTTTATGTGCGCGTGATGACTAACTACGAGAAATGAGTACTTGGATGGCCGTTCGTTCACAACGGGTTAACAGCCACGGTGCTCACGAACAATCATCACGTAAATCAACGTTTATAGATATGGGCATGACATTAATAAAAACCCTTAAACACTCTAATGACTGACACACACACTACAAATCTATTATTTACAGGAATCTCGCTGAGATCCTCATTAGCGCGAAGACGCACTTAACAACATGAGCTACCAACAGGCCAATTGCTCAATACACACAAGGAAAGACAGCATTGCACATGACTCACGGGTCACAGAAATGAAAATAAACCTGGAATAAACCAACAACAACAAAAGCCTGACCGGCTAAGATTACTTTATATGAACGAAACTGCATGTTAAGGTAACGCGTCGGAGATTATCGTGATTCGTAGGCAACTCCCATTTATTTCAACAATTCTTTTACCATTGATCAGTTCTTATCTGTAATTTAAGTAATTAGGGAGCCAACGAGCACTCCTCACTAATGACCAAGCTTTGCACGTTCAGACAGTCTTGTGAAACACCTCCCCCCTTTCCTCAAATACTTGTCGTGTCCCAGTCCAGTGTATATAAATAGCCGACCAGCTGTTCCGTTGCCTCACGGAATCAACAGCAACAAAAATCTCATCCAACTCAACATATGGTCAGACATAATCACATATCCACAATTGCCCTCGCAAGGATACAATATGGACCGGGTACCAAGCTGACAGAAATCAGTCTCTGCTGAAATTCCCGCTTGTAATACCACAAAAAATACACACATACACACATCTGGGACCGACATGACGCTTTTCACACAGGTCTGCTGAATAGGTGCTCACAAACATTAACACAATATTAAAACCTACGATAGAGCTGATTACTCTTCGTCACAAATTACATTGCTCCAATCGGCAATAGTCACACTGAATCTGATCAATAATAAATCTTAAACAATTTTAATTACCCTCCAATCTACTGTATAATTACATTAATTCAGTCCTACTTCTGAAACACAACAGATCTCCGAGAGACGTTTTTTAACCGCATTGCGTAACATATGCAAACACGGCCGTTCACATAGCTACGTTAGTTAACACAATACAAAAACAAGAACCTTCCACTAACTACATTCGTGCGAGCTGCTTCCATACAAAAGTGTGTCAGACCAAAACTAAATATACTACGTTAATCACACAAGCAATGTATTTACAAAAATATGTCCCATAAACCATAAGTTAATTTATCAAATAATAAAGAATATTATTTTGTACTCATCTCTCTTGTAGTCACCCGTCAAAGAACGTCTGCTGCCATTTCCCAACTGAATGGTTCTATCTCATCTCAGCCATCTGGACGGAGTGTTGAGAATTCCAAACTTCCTCTGTAGTCGTCGGTGTCATCTCTGGCGCTGCTTCAAAAATTAGATTATTATACACTTGATATCTGACTACTAAATTCGCTGTTCAGGTACTACTTTCCCTGTCACAGTTCGTTGGCGAATTATCGACGATACTGCCCCTACAATATAGTACTGTGACTATCTATCACTGAATTTAACACTTTACAATAATTTCTGTGTCCAAGACACACAAATTAGAAATCGTTCTGTCCGCAGACGAACAGTAATAAAACGACTACGCCCGTAGACGCACAGAATAATAGTCTACGTCCTCAGACGAACAGAATAGAAGTCAATGTCTTGGCTCTTCATGCCACTTATAAAAGAACTGGCCCTAGGTCTCGATGGGGGGGGGGGGGAATTTATGCAAAAATTTCTCGAAATAATTGTGGTACAGGCATGAAATAGATATCACTGAACTCGTAACATTGCACAGATCAAGAATATGCTCATTAATTCTAGAATCGATCGTAGAGATTTTGTCTAGGCGATTTCCCGCGTGAATGCTAGCCGAGCGTACCCACGCTAGACCTGCCGCGTTAACTAGGCATTCTTCTCTCATTGGTTCTAACATTTTCTGTAATTTGGCGGTTCATAGCAGATCTTGGCGTCGTAGGAGTGTCCAGCCTGCTCATCAGCCAC
This sequence comes from Meconema thalassinum, assembly GCA_946902985.2. Taxonomy (NCBI): domain Eukaryota; kingdom Metazoa; phylum Arthropoda; class Insecta; order Orthoptera; family Tettigoniidae; genus Meconema; species Meconema thalassinum. Next base: position 614,973,139 of record OX336388.2, read on the forward strand.
TCACATTACTGCATCATATTTCTTCTAGGCGCGAATATCACAATGAACATACCAGCAGCATGTCTCACTGCGCATCGCTTCTATTTGAGGCGGCCCACCTGTCCTTGTTACACATCGCTATGCTATTTCCTTTCACAGCTAATGTATTTAGCCTATTGTCAACCTGCTTCAGGTATGTCCCCGCTGTCTCCAACCAATGCTTGAAATTTCCTCATCTCCGTCTGGCTACTTTCATGATGCTGGTTGAAATATTTATTAATTGGAGAAATAAAACATAGAATCATTTATCCAACAGAGGATAAAAGGGTTCACAACTCTCCCACTCACAAAATTTCGAACTTAGGAATAAAGTCGACAATTTTTAAAAGACTTCCGTAGGCCAAATTGTTTTATTTCAGAATCACCCCTTTTCTATTACTGGTCTAGTCGCTCCTGTCTTGAATGGCATTTACTCGTTTTCATTTCCTGCTCGTATCTCCCCTCTCAGTATGCTTGCATGACGCTCTGGTGCCTGAGGCAACACTCTGCTCGTCTCGTTAATGTTTGTCAACAACAACACTACTTCCTCGTTTACGTGCCGTACTCAACTACTCCTCGTGCACTTTGTTTATAATAGGACGTCCATATATTCAAACTGCATCATTAATTTTGGCGCTCCCATGGCTCACTTCGACGATACTTTTTTAGGTTGGCAGCGTTGTAGACTGACATTGTTCCTGTGCTCAATTCTTTCACTCTGTAAGCATTGTTTCCAAGGTTTCTTACGATAGAATAGGGTCCTATGAACTTTTCGCAGAATTTACTGAAGATTTTCTTCTCCGGGTCCGATGTAGCAGGTCGTTTCACCAAAACGAGCTGGTTGATTTCAAGATCACTGTGAAACCTCTTATTTCTTACTCGCCGTTATCTGCGGTCTGCTTGTTTTCTCATGTAGGCTCTCGTCCTCTCAATTAGCAAGTCAGGTGCTATCATTGGATCTTGTGGACAGTTAATGATGCTTTTCCACGTTCTTACTGGATACTCGTTCTTGTGTAGGACCATAGGGATTTGTCCTGTTGACTCGTGCCTGGTAGAATTCATGCATGTCTCTACATCCTTAATCTTATCGACCCATTTGTGGTGTTCGTTCGGAATGAAGATCCTCAAATATGAAGTTACACACTTAATTGCTCTTTCACTTGGAGTTGCTTGAGCATGTCGGATACTGCTTAAAACGTGTTTTATACCCATATCTTCCATACCTTTCTTGAATTCGGCGCTTGTGAAATAACTGCCATGGTCTGATAATATAAACTCTGGTTTTCCAAGGATTGGAATAACTCTATTTCGAATGCGACTGAGTACCTGCTTCGATGTAGTTTTCTGAATAGGGCATAGTGCTACGAATTTAGAAAATACATCAATGCACACTAGCTAATGACGGCAACCTCGCCTTCCCTTCGGGATTGGACCGAAACAGTCGAGTGCCAGTAGCTCACAAGGTTTCTGATGTAGCAAAGGTCTGGGATACTGCCTCATTAAGTAATTATTGGGCTTTGTCCTCTGACACGGATCACAAGTTGTAATGACGTCACATATAGTTGTTCTCATACGTGGCCATGTAAATGTCTCTCCTATCGTCGCTTCGCACTTATCTACGCCCACATGACCGTAACTTTCGTGCGTATGCCATGTCAATCCTCGTTGTAACGATGCAGGTACTAATATGCGTAACTTGGTGTGGTCATTATCTACCCATTTGTGCAGCAAATTGTTGACATAAACATATCTTCCTTCTTTGGCTTTCGCTTCTCGAAATGCAGGTGTTCCTGTAGGTAGTTGCTTTCTGAAGTATTGAATTAAAAGCATCATCCATGGTTCCGCTTCCTGTTCTCGCTGTATCTCACGTAACTCCTCCAAGAATTCCCGGTCCTTCGGTGTTAACTCCAAATGTTGTACCATCGCTGTTTCTTCATTATCAGGCTCTGGGTTCCTGCTGAGTGCATCCGGTAGTAACTCTTCAAATTGTGCATCACTGTTATCTCCTTCCGTTAATAAAGACCATATCTCCTGGGATTCGCTCTCCTCATCTAGTTCCACAACAGCTCCTTCTATGATGTTATCTTCTGCCTTTCGTACCTCCTCTACCGTCTCTTCCGATATTGCTTCCAATGCCCAAGAATTTACATCTCTTCCGGTAGTGATTTCATCCATATGCAATCCCACATTTTTCAGCTGATCATACTCTCTAAAACTGACAGTATTCTTGTGCAAATCTATCACTGCTTGACAAACACAAATAAAATTTGCACCAAGAATTATATTGAAATTCATCTTTGCCATGATAATGAATGTTTGCCCAAAAGTGTGTTCCAATATGTTCAGCTCTAAGTATGCCTGACGTTTACAAGTGACGGTGCGTTCAGGAATAACACCCCTCACTTTGAGCTGTGGTACCGGAATGACAGGAATATTCTGACTCCGTCCCAACTCTCGAACCAAGGCCTCCGATACCAGACTGATCTGTGACCCCGTATCCAATAAACATCTTATATTAATTCCACCAATCCTCGCATAAATAATGGGTAATTGCCTAATTTCATCGTTCCGTGGTTTCACCGTCTCCTCCAGGCAGTCTTCTGGCAAAGCAATCCATTCTTGTATGTTCGCTACTATCCATCCATCTTCAACTTCCGACTGTTGTGTTTGTAGCCTGTCTCCTTTATCCAAATTTAACATTTTTTTAGCTCCATTGCGACTCCCATCATCCTTCTGTCGCTCATGTCCTTGATATCCCTGTTGTCTCAGTAGACTTCCAGCTTCCTCAGTATGTGTATCAGGATTCTTCATGTTCCCAATGGCCTTTTCCCATCTTCCTATCTCTCCACCTTGACTAGCGTGTAACTCCTCTAAGTAATTTTGCGATTGAGCGTGCCTATCATCCCAGTCATCTCGATAGTTACGTGGATCTCCTTGATTTTGATCTCTTCTTCCTTTCCATCGTTAATTGGCATTGTAATCACCGTATCTTCCATAAGGCCTGTCATTCCTTCGATTTTCACGCCATTGCTGATATCCTCTCTGTTGGTATCTATTGTTACCTTGGTATGACCTATTGTTGTAATGATTTTCGTTACGCTGATATGGTCTGTTTTCTCCTTCTTCCTGGTTTCGCCTAGGTGTGGAAGTGCTTGTGTTAGTGCCCTGCGTTTTGGTGTTTGCCTGTTTTGGTTTGATGACCTCTGTAGTATTTATTAACTCCAGCTGTCTTCCTCCCCTATAATGACTCTGAGATGTAGTCTCATCTATTTGCCGTAGTATCTGCTCTGCATGTAGGGCCGTACTAACGTTCGCTGCGACTAGTACTTGTTGTACGTTTACTGGCATTTGTCTCGCTATAGTCATCACCAGATCTGCTTCATTTAATGGGTAATCAAGGTCACGAAATTTTAACATTCGCATGTTAAAGAAATCTGAGTATTTTGTTTGCTGGGTGGTTTGGTACTTCCTAGAGTAAAGCTCCATCCTTAGACTCTGTTGTGTTGCGGGCGACCAGTATTTGCGCAGAAACGCTAAGTTGAAATCTGACATGTTTCCAAATGTATATTTGAAGCTTAAAAACCATGTGAGGACATTTCCCGATAAAAATCTCTCCATCATCCTTAATCTTCGTGCTTCAGGTACCCCAGTGTCATTGAAATGGTCTTCCATCTCTTTGATAAAGGCTTTAGGTGTCACCCCTGAAATTTCCGTGTATTTCTGCGGTTTGTAGTCATTTGAGCGAATTACTTGAATAAGTTGTGTGGGCTGATGACCGTCTTGTGGTGTCGAGCTCCTATCAACATTCTTACGAAATCCTTCCGTGTTTGTTGTTAATGGGCTGTCTGCCTGAGTCTGACTTCCTGCTGTGCTGGACTCTGGACTATTTGAGTTATCCGGCTTGTCTTTCACTGTTCCCGTTCTAAATATAGATGATTGTTCTAATGAGCGGAGTTCGGCTTTAATAATCCTGTCCGTCTGCTCTTTAAGTTTATTTTTCACCTCTTGCTCCAAAGCTTGAATACGCGTGTGATTTTCGCCTACTGTTTTAAGAATGGTGGATCTTTCCTCTTTAGAATCAATATTCATTTTATTCATAATGTTGAATTTTGGGCTTATGCCGTGTTTTATTATATTGCAATTCGACGCGTTTCGAAAGAAACCATGTCTTTCATCGTCAGGAATAATCTGGAATACGACAATGTTGCTAAGAGAAAGCAACGAAGAACATATAGAAGGTGCCCAAAGATGGACGCCATTATAGCCCCATGTTAGGGACAACGGAAAGCAGCAGTGAATTACTTTCTCAGGGTTCTGATAATAGGTAGCCAGGATTCACTGAGATTGTAGCCGGTGTCGCGGTTGAAATTATCTGGGTGTTTACGTATTTCAACCGCCTCCCTGATGATTCTGGGACGATATTGCTTTATACGGGCAAGAACATCCACCCCTTGGAACATGACATCATGGCCAGGTGTTAAAGCATGATCGGCAACAGCTGATTTATCAGGTTGAATGAGCCTGATACATCTATTATGTTCCTTAATGCGAGTGCATATTGTTCTCGAAGTCTGCCCGATGTAAACCTTGCCACAAGTACAGGGAACTCTGTAGATACCCGGTTGTTGCAATTTAGGCAAACTGTCCTTAGTTGGTCGCAGGAGTTGCCTAATCTTAACAGAAGTTCCAAATACAGTCCGTATGTTGTATCGACGTAGGATTTTAGCAATACGATACAACATACGGACTGTATTTGGAACTTCTGTTAAGATTAGGCAACTCCTGCGACCAACTAAGGACAGTTTGCCTAAATTGCAACAACCGGGTATCTACAGAGTTCCCTGTACTTGTGGCAAGGTTTACATCGGGCAGACTTCGAGAACAATATGCACTCGCATTAAGGAACATAATAGATGTATCAGGCTCATTCAACCTGATAAATCAGCTGTTGCCGATCATGCTTTAACACCTGGCCATGATGTCATGTTCCAAGGGGTGGATGTTCTTGCCCGTATAAAGCAATATCGTCCCAGAATCATCAGGGAGGCGGTTGAAATACGTAAACACCCAGATAATTTCAACCGCGACACCGGCTACAATCTCAGTGAATCCTGGCTACCTATTATCAGAACCCTGAGAAAGTAATTCACTGCTGCTTTCCGTTGTCCCTAACATGGGGCTATAATGGCGTCCATCTTTGGGCACCTTCTATATGTTCTTCGTTGCTTTCTCTTAGCAACATTGTCGTATTCCAGATTATTCCTGACGATGAAAGACATGGTTTCTTTCGAAACGCGTCGAATTGCAATATAATAAAACACGGCATAAGCCCAAAATTCAACATTATGAATAATAACACGGGCCGTGAAAGTCTAAATGACAATAATATTCATTTTCTTCCAATCTTTCCTTATTTGTTCTTTAATCGTGCTTACTTGCCCTTCGATCTGGCTTTTAGTGTCATCCTGATTACTTTCTATCTGGCTCAGCCTTTCGTCTAATGTACTCTTAAATTGCTCTTGCTCCGATTTTAGGCTTTCCCATTGTTCCGCTGATTTTATCTCGAGACGGTCCATATCTTTAATTATGCCGGATATGTTTTCATCTACTGCTGATAATTGTTGTTGAATGACCCTGCCGCTTTTCTCCATCTCCTTAAATCGTCCTTCCAATTTATCCTGAGCTATTTTGACCTCGCTTGTATTCATTGTGCATGCTATTTCAATTTAATCTAATTTAGCCAACACCGTTTCATCCAGAATGCTATGTTTTTGATCAAAAATATCTTCCATTTTTTTAATCTGCACTAATTGTTTCTCATTATTCTTGCTAACATCTAGGGCCAGTAATACCATCTGTTGATTAGTGTGATCTTTCATTTCTGCGGTTAACGAAGCTAATTGGTTCGTGTTTTTAATATTTTGCGCCTCTAACTGCGAATTGATAGTGTCATTAATTTCACTCTTTAATAACCTAGCTTGTTCCACCTGATATTCATTTTGTTCAATTCTACTGTTATTTAATTGTGTCCGCAATTGTTCACTTTGCTCAGATAATTTGTTTATGGACTCACTTTGTTCTAGCCTACTATTGTTTAATTGTGTCCGCAATGATTCACTTTGCTCAGATAATTTGTTTATAGACTCACTTTGTTCTAGCCTACTATTGTTTAATTGTGTCCGCAATGATTCACTTTGTTCTAACAGTTTAGTATTTAGCGATTCACTTTGTTCTGACAGTTTAGTATTTAGCGATTCACTTTGTTTTGACAGTTTAGTATTTAGCGATTCACTTTGTTCTGACAGTTTAGTATTTAACAATTCCTGTGTTCTCCTCGCCGCACTCTCAATGATCTCCTGGATCTGCTCCACCGTTGCCATAATACACACTTTATATGAGACATTAGGGAAATGGGATAAAGCAATGCCCTTTGACACACACATAAAATCCAATGCACATTTACTTTATTTATCCAACTCAGTTCAGTTATTTTTACATTTACTCCCACTAGTCAATTGCATCTCTGAGTGGTTCTAGTTTTACTCAATTTAATTTTATACCCAAGCACATATTTAGTCATTAAATAGTTATCCTAATCTGATATTAACACTGACTAATTAACCAAGTATTAATTGTCATTTTAGGCTACAGCCTCCTAATATTTCCATGAGTTTGACTTTCTAAGCAAATCTAGTTTTAATTTTATCATTGGGCGCCCGGTATCACATATTAATTTTACTCTAATTTAAAAGACAAAAACGTGAACAGTATTTTACTTTGCAAACTCCTGACTTTAATTTATTTTTCACACATTTGGCGGTATCCACTTCGCCTCAATTACTTTTAATAAAATATCACTTCCCGGTGATTAAATACTGTCATATCTGCCTGCACTTGCGGCATGTCAGTTTTACTCAAATACGCCACTATTGACATGTGTAATCTCCGCCGTTACACCACAGTAAATGGCCCCACGCTTGGCCGCGCCAGTTTTATCCCTATGAACCCTTCAGAATAGCAGTGTTTTATGCAAGAATCTTGATCAAGGGGTCGCGCTCAGTTCATAGTGTGATGTTTACGTCCGCCAAACAACATGCATTACTGGGGCAAGGGTCATAGGATAAAAACTGTAATTAAGAAAGTAAGGAGACAAGACGTAAGATAATAACAAGATTTAATAACTAATTGTGCATAAAAGAAAATAAACAAACAATAATAAAAAAAATCCTCCCTGAATTTTTCCCTGACTGGAATATCTAACACTTTGAGGAGTGAAACGGATCTCCCCCTTTATAATAAAATTGTGGATCCTAGTTCCACTACCTTGCATTTGAGTTTTATGTGCGCGTGATGACTAACTACGAGAAATGAGTACTTGGATGGCCGTTCGTTCACAACGGGTTAACAGCCACGGTGCTCACGAACAATCATCACGTAAATCAACGTTTATGGATATGGGCATGACATTAATAAAAACCCTTAAAAACTCTAATGACTGACACACACACTACAAATCTATTATTTACAGGAATCTCGCTGAGATCCTCATTAGCGCGAAGACGCACTTAACAACATGAGCTACCAACAGGCCAATTGCTCAATACACACAAGGAAAGACAGCATTGCACATGACTCACGGGTCACAGAAATGAAAATAAACCTGGAATAAACCAACAACAACAAAAGCCTGACCGGCTAAGATTACTTTATATGAACGAAACTGCATGTTAAGGTAACGCGTCGGAGATTATCGTGATTCGTAGGCAACTCCCATTTATTTCAACAATTCTTTTACCATTGATCAGTTCTTATCTGTAATTTAAGTAATTAGGGAGCCAACGAGCACTCCTCACTAATGACCAAGCTTTGCACGTTCAGACAGCTTTGTGAAACACCTCCCCCCTTTCCTCAAATACTTGTCGTGTCCCAGTCCAGTGTATATAAATAGCCGACCAGCTGTTCCGTTGCCTCACGGAATCAACAGCAACAAAAATCTCATCCAACTCAACATATGGTCAGACATAATCACATATCCACAATTGCCCTCGCAAGGATACAATATGGACCGGGTACCAAGCTGACAGAAATCAGTCTCAGCTGAAATTCCCGCTTTTAATACCACAAAAAATACACACATACACACATCTGGGACCGACATGACGCTTTTCACACAGGTCTGCTGAATAGGTGCTCACAAACATTAACACAATATTAAAACCTACGATAGAGCTGATTACTCTTCGTCACAAATTACATTGCTCCAATCGGCAATAGTCACACTGAATCTGATCAATAATAAATCTTAAACAATTTTAATTACCCTCCAATCTACTGTATAATTACATTAATTCAGTCCTACTTCTGAAACACAACAGATCTCCGAGAGACGTTTTTTAACCGCATTGCGTAACATATGCAAACACGGCCGTTCACATAGCTACGTTAGTTAACACAATACAAAAACAAGAACCTTCCACTAACTACATTCGTGCGAGCTGCTTCCATACAAAAGTGTGTCAGACCAAAACTAAATATACTACGTTAATCACACAAGCAATGTATTTACAAAAATATGTCCCATAAACCATAAGTTAATTTATCAAATAATAAAGAATATTATTTTGTACTCATCTCTCTTGTAGTCACCCGTCAAAGAACGTCTGCTGCCATTTCCCAACTGAATGGTTCTATCTCATCTCAGCCATCTGGACGGAGTGTTGAGAATTCCAAACTTCCTCTGTAGTCGTCGGTGTCATCTCTGGCGCTGCTTCAAAAATTAGATTATTATACACTTGATATCTGACTACTAAATTCGCTGTTCAGGTACTACTTTCCCTGTCACAGTTCGTTGGCGAATTATCGACGATACTGCCCCTACAATATAGTACTGTGACTATCTATCACTGAATTTAACACTTTACAATAATTTCTGTGTCCAAGACACACAAAATAGAAATCGTTCTGTCCGCAGACGAACAGTAATAAAACGACTACGCCCGTAGACGCACAGAATAATAGTCTACGTCCTCAGACGAACAGAATAGAAGTCAATGTCTTGGCTCTTCATGCCACTTATAAAAGAACTGGCCCTAGGTCTCGATGGGGGGGGGGGGAATTTATGCAAAAATTTCTCGAAATAATTGTGGTACAGGCATGAAATAGATATCACTGAACTCGTAACATTGCACAGGTCAAGAATATGCTCATTAATTCTAGAATCGATCGTAGAGATTTTGTCTAGGCGATTTCCCGCGTGAATGCTAGCCGAGCGTACCCACGCTAGACCTGCCGCGTTAACTAGGCATTCTTCTCTCATTGGTTCTAACATTTTCTGTAATTTGGCGGTTCATAGCAGATCTTGGCGTCGTAGGAGTGTCCAGCCGGCTCATCAGCCACTCACATTACTGCATCATATTTCTTCTAGGCGCGAATATCACAATGAACATACCAGCAGCATGTCTCACTGCGCGTCGCTTCTATTTGAGGCGGCCCACCTGTCCTTGTTACACATCGCTATGCTATTTCCTTTCACAGCTAATGTATTTAGCCTATTGTCAACCTGCTTCAGGTATGTCCCCGCTGTCTCCAACCAATGCTTGAAATTTCCTCATCTCCGTCTGGCTACTTTCATGATGCTGGTTGAAATATTTATTAATTGGAGAAATAAAACATAGAATCATTTATCCAACAGAGGATAAAAGGGTTCAGTATTTTCCTTTCTTGCTTTTCCACATCTTTAATTATTCATCTGACGACAATAATCAGCGTTTCAGAAGCATATTGTGCTTCAGGCTTCATTACAGTGTTGTAATGGCGTAATTTTGCATTTCTGAATATTGATTTTTTTATTAAATCTGTTCCAAGTGAGTCTGCAAGCATTTTGCAGTTTAGATGATGATGATGATAATTGTTGTTTTAAGGGGCCTAACATCTAGGTTATCGGCCGTGCAGTTTAGAGATCCTTTCTTTGTTTGCTTCATGATTCAGTCCGGAAGGTTGGATTACTTCTCCCAGGGATCTGAATTTAGACTCTTGAGATATTTTGCCAAATTTGGTTTTCATTGGTAGGCCATCTAGGTGACGAAGAGATCCATCCATGTAGTGTGTTTTCTGGTATGAGATCTGGAATCCTGTTCTGGATGCAATTTCGTGGAAGTATTCCGTGGAGGCAATCGCTCCCTGTATGTTATCGGACATCATTGTGAGATCATCAGCGAAGGCCAAACACCGCAAATGAATTTTGTTATCACGTAGTCTGCCAAGGGTTATTCCTTTAACTTCTTTCTCCCAGGTCCCAATTATTTTTTCTAGAACGAGAATAAACAATAGAGGGGAAAACCCATCTCCTTGTCGGACTCCTGTTTTAACATCAAATGGTTCAGATAATTCCCCCAAGAATTTAACCTTTGAAGTGGTGCCTGTTAATGTTTATTTGATTAATTCTCTAGTTTTCCTGTCTACTTTGAATTCTTCCAGAACACGGCCAAGAGTCGATCTGCTATCGAGTCATAGGCCTTCTTCAAGTCTACAAAAGTAATCACCGTTTGCCTGCCCTTACGAATTTGGAGGATGGTCTTAAAGTTATGAATCTGTTCTGTGCAAGACCTACCTTTCCTGAACCTAGCCTGATATTCTCCAATTACATTATCAGTTTGCACTTCAAGTCTCTTGAGTAGAATTTTGAAAAGAATTTTGTAAGTGACTGCTAATATAGAAATACCTATGTAGTTATTACTGTCAACGGATGGAGTATTGCACACTTACAATCTTCTGGAAGTGTTTCATTAGTCCAAGTATGTACAAGAATTTTATGAATTTTCTGAGCGAGAATTCTGCCACCTAGTTTTCACATTTTGGCAATTATACCATCTCTCCCTGGAGATTTGTTGGGTTTTAGCTTTTATTTAAGCCCAAATCCATTCGGGACATTAATGTGTTGAGCAACTGAAAATCAATTATTTTATCACCTAATAATTTTGTCACGTCTGTGATGATGATAATAATAATAATCATTATAATTATAATCCCTGGGAGAGATTATAGAGAAAACAGGACTGAACTTTGGATTCAATGAAGAAAGGATCACAAAACTACGGAAAGCATACAGACTTACATGAAACCATTACAACAAATATATATCTCCAACAATGCGAAACGACGACACTATAATACAGCTGTCTTACCAGAAACCTAATACGCTTCAGAAACTACAGCAATCAAGGGAAGAACAAAAACGAAGGAACTAGAAAGACAGGAGAGAAAAATACTGAGAATGATCTAAGGACCAGTTTAGAAAGAGGGAATATGGATAAGGAGACCGACAATAGAACTACACAAACAGACAGAGACGATTACATCAGCAACAGAAAATGAAGGGCAAAATTTCACGGAAACATACATAGGATGAACGAATACAGACTGACCAAGAAGATTTTCAGTATAGTTATGAATAGTACACCGAAAACCAATTGGGTTAAAGAAACCGTGGAAGACCTCAAGAAACTTAATATCTCTACAGAGGACATGCCAGACAAGAAAATATACAGAGACAAAATCAGAAAAATGAAATTTGAGCAAACGCCCAAAGAGAAAGAAACAGGAAAGAAGAAAAAGAGGAAACACAGTGAATACATATGAGAGGTTTTTGGGAAGAAATAAGAGAAAGACATAAGTAATAAGACTGCGGTGGCGTCTAGTAGCTATGTTCTGAACGTGGCCTATCAGTCGTTGACGGTGGCGCTTGGCGGCAAAAGTAGGAACTATTTGAAAAATTCTAAGTTGCAGACTGTACTTAAATTAAAAGACAGATAACACACACGAATACTAAAACTAAAAAAACTAACCCCGTGGCACTACAGCCCTTGAAGGGCCTAGGCCTACCAAGCGACCGCTGCCCAGCCAATTGGCCTGCAGATTTTGGGGTGACGCGTGGTCAGCGCGTCGAGTCCCCTCGGCCGTTAATCTTGGTTTTCGTGACCGGGGCACTGTCTCACCGTCAGACAGCTACTCAATTGTCCTCACGAGGCTGAGTGCACCCCGTTCCAACCCTCACGTCAGTTTTAAAATCCCTGACGGAGCCGGGGATCGAACCCGGGGCCTCCGGGTGAGAGGCAGGCGCGCTATCCCAACACCACGAGGCCGGCCTCACACGAATACAGTCATCACAATTAACACCGGTTATCAGACAGATTCTACACACACCCAAAGTACACGGGCTACATGACCGCATTGTCGCAGCCCCTAAACTTAAGAACCAACCAACCATAAGTAATAACAACCATGATAATTAATTGTGTTTTAACGCTGTCCTTCAGGGGGATAATAATAATAATAATAATAATGAAATGAAAATCCACAGCCTGCTTCCAGTCTCCGACCGGGTCAGGAATGGAATGAATGAAGCCCCCATCTAGCGGCGAGGATATGAACTGTGCCGGCTGCCGAGGCCTGACGCACTCCTCTGGGGCAATGAATAAATGAATGACAGATGAAATGAAATGATAGTGGAGAGTGTTGCTGGAATGAAATTTTGACAGGGAAAACCGGAGTACCCGGAGAAAAACCTGTCTGCCTCCGTTTTGTCCAGCACAGATCTCACATGGAGTGACCTGGATTTGAACCACGGACCCAGCGGTGAGAGGCCGGCGTGCTGCCGCCTAAGCCACGGAGGCTGCCAATAATAATAATAATAATAATAATAATAATAATAATACCAGCAAACCGGCCAGATATCGTTCTGTGGACAAAGTGCGGAAGAGAACCTTTCTCATTGATATCGCAGTGCCGAATTCCCATAATCTGCAACAAACCTCCTGTGAGAAGATCACCAAATATTTGCCCTTGGCTGAGGAAATACGGCAAATGTGGGGACAGGAAAGTGTAGTGGTGCTGCCCAGAGTCATTTCTTCTACCAGTATCATCTTAAATCATTGGCTCGTAATCTAGGTAGAAATATTGGGAATACATCCTTGTCTACATATCATCATGCAGACGGCCGTCATCTTGGAGACCTGTTCCATTGTTCGCTCGTTTCTTAATGTGCCAAAAGAAGTTGTCATACCGTCTTGCAAGCAAGCCCACGATATGTTGATTTGAATACTGTATTGACAGACCAGTCAACTGTGCACAACATACCTGAATTGGTTCTTGTTGACAAATGCATGAAGCACTCCACCTTCATAGATGTGGCAATCCCAAACAGTAGCAACATGCTAACAAAGCATGTTGAAAAGCTGTCAAAATAGACAGAGCTTTCAGAACTGATAAGGAAGCAATGGCACATGGCACAAGTCAGGACAGTTCCTATAATCATCTCCAGCACTGGCGTGATTCCCAACAACTTAAAGGAATCGCTCACAGAGTTGAAATTAGTCCCTGGCCTTTTCAAACTGATGCAGAAAACAGTCATACTTTCTACGTGTCGCGTAGTAAGACTGTTCTTGGGCAATCAGGCCTGAAGGAATGGGGGAAATGCGTAAAGCTACTACTGAATGCAGTCACCAAGAATTTGCTCATTATACATACGGTATCTAGGATTTTAAATGGTTTCTTTCCAGCAAATATGCTGAGTATGTGTAAGCGCATGCGCAAGATAAATAAGTACTACTACTACTACTACTACTACTACTACTACTACTACTACTACTACTACTACTACTACTACTAATAATAATAATAATAATAATAATAATAATAATAATAATAAATGCCTGTATCGCTCTGTGTCCTAGCATGATTCTAACATCCCTGGGACTAATTCGAGTTGAGAGACGAAAACGTGTGACTGCCCACGTGCGCCGAATACCTCCTTTGTGCCTCGTGTCGTGTCGTTTGTACAATAAAGTTGCACTCCTTCCCTTCCCATAGTCACGGTCGGGGGGTGGTGCTGGAGGAGGGGACAATAAAGTGTTATTTGAAGCAATAAAGGAAGCGTGTTATTAGTTTATTTTGTAGAAACGGTAGTTCGATTCAACGACAGTAGCCTTCCTCGTATATCACCGCGGACACTTTGTTTTGTCTAGCTTTGCTGTAAATGTTAGAAGGAGTTAGGTGTTGAAGGATCTTATGTCCCAGTTTAAACGACGCGAGAAATTGATTAATAAACCAAAATTGGAATCGCAGTCGTGGTCGTTAAAGAATTCTTTTTTTTTCAACATGGACAATATTCTACCCTTGAAAGTTAAGTCAAACTGTTCAACTGTTGTCTTTCTTAGTCCTCCCAGAGGCTCACAACTTGTGGGATGTGGATTGACGACCACGGGTCCCCAGCTGAGTCCGGCATTGCTTCCACTTACTTGTGCCGGGCTCCTCTCCGTCTTCTTTCCTGTCAACCTCTCTTGGTCAACTCTTGTTCTCTTTTGATCCCGATGATATCAGGGTATCCGAGACCTAGGGAGTCTCTTCCTTTCCCCCCTTAATTGGCCCATCTCTCATCTTTCCTGATCCCTCATTCTTCTAGAGATCAACCTTATTAGCCTATTTTCAATTTTGAAAAAATAGGCTTATGAGATCACCTTTTGTCCGTGTGTGTGTGCGTGTGTGTGTGTGTGTGATTCGTGTGTGTGTCCCCCCCTAATAAAATCTAAACGGCAGGAGCGATTTCAATGAAACTCGGAAAGTTCATAGCACCATGCCCGGCGACCTCGACCGTGCCCTTCAAATTTTGTTACGACTCACCAATCCAACATGGCGGCTGTGCGAAATATTTCACCAGCATTCAATATCTCCGAAACTATTGCCGATATTACCCTGACATGTTCTATGGTAATAGAGGGATCTACTATAAGTTCACTTATGTGACTTTTGTAAACCTGGTAACTACAAAACGAACATGGCGGCCAAGCGAATTTGCGACTTTTAAATAGACGTTTCTCGCGATTTGACCAACCAAACGCAATGAAACTTGGTACAGTATATGTTTATATACATTGTAATGCACCGACATCTAACTTCGTTCAATTGTTTACATAATCACAAGATGGCGGATGTGCGAAATATTTCACCGGCATTCTATATCTCTGAAACTATTAGCGGTATCTCCCTAAAATTTTGTACTGAGATAAAGGGCACTACTGGAAGTCCATCTATAAGATTTTCAAAAACCGGTTAACTACAAAACGAACATGGCGGCCAAGCGAATTTGAACATTTTAAATAGACCTTTCTCGCGATTTAATGTTCCAAGCGCACTGCAACCTGGTACAGGAAATATTTATACACATTGTAATCCACTGGTATCTAATTTAGTTCAATTGTTTACATAACCTCAAGATGGCGGCAGTGCGAATTTTAAAATTAAGTTTTTATGTCTTGTGATGTAGTCATGTGATCGAAGTGAAAGTTTGAATAATGAACCTACGCAATAATTTTCCTTTAATGGTACATGACTCTATGGCCTACACATTTAACAATCCAACATGGCGACCATCCGAAATATTTAGACGATACTGAATATCTACGAATCTATTTTAGCAATCAAACTGCATTTTTTAATGTTCATAGGGGTTATAAACTTAAGTTCACCTATAGGACATTAAATAACCTGGTGATCACAAATCCAACATGGCGGTGACGCAAATTATAAATATTCACATGGACGTTTCTCGCAATTTATCCATCCGCGTGCAGTGAAACTTGGTACAGTAAATCTTTATCCGAATGTTAATCCACTGGCATCTAATTTATTTCAATTGTTTCCATAACCTCAAGATGGCAGCTGTGAAAAAAATTTTAATCTCCTTGTTTTTTCTTGTGTCCTAATTATGCGATTGAAGTTTGAATACTACACGTTCACAATAATCTGCGTGTAACAGTACATAACTCTAGGACCTACATATATAAAATCCAACATGGCGACCATCGGAAATATTTAGTCGGTTCTCAATATCTACGAATATCTATTACAGCAATCAAACTGAAATTGTGTATGTTAAATAGTGGCAATTAACATAAGTAGGATATATGAAAATAGGCTGTATAGTTCTTCACGGAACTACTTGTTTTTCTTTTCAATACAACTTAGTTCCTTTTCTCTATGAGATTCCCGCCCTGTTTTTATGAATTGGCTCTCCGTGCCTCTAAATTACATTTTGTGAGTATTTTGAATCTCAACCACATTTTGTAAGTATTTTCAATCTACATTGTATTTTGTAAGTATTTTCGATCTAAACTCCATTTTGTAAGTATTTTGAATCATATATTCTGAGTATTTTTTAATCTAAATTACATTTTGTAAGTATTTTCAATTTCAATTGCATTTTGTAAGTATTTTGAATTTAAATTGCATTTTGTGAGTATTTTGAATCTGGTGAGGCATTTGCAATGTAAATTATATTGTGTATTTTCAATTTCAATTGTATTTTGTGAGTATTTTCAATTTCAATTGCATTTTGTTTGTACAGTATTTTGAATTTCAACTGCATTTTGTGAGTTTTTCGAATCTACATTGCATTTTGTAAGAATTTTGAACCTAAACTGCATTTTGTGTGTATTTTTCAATCTAGATTCCATTCGTGAGTATTTTCCTTCTAAATTACCTTTTGTAAGTATTTCGATTCTACATTTTGTGAGTCATTTTAATCTGAGTTCCATTTTGTAAATATTTTCAGTCTAGCTTAATTTTCGTTACTGTTTCAATTTCATTGTCATTTTCGCTATCACCCAGACCATTAGGGGCTGATAACCTAGAATTTTGGCCCCTTAAAACAACAATATCTCTCTTAGTTTGCCTCGGACTCCACATCGGAGCTGTAGGGCAACGCGTTATTGCATAAGGAACATTTATTTTATATATAACGGGAGATAACTGCGTTATTTTTCTTTAAAGTAATTGTTAGTCTACTCTTTCTCCAACGTGTTATTGTACAAGGAACAGTTATTTTAAATGTAACGGGAGATAACTGTATTATTATTCTTTAAACCGTTTAAAGCAATTGTTAGACTACTCTTTCTCCGAGAGTAGTCTAACAATTAGTGGTCTTGTGCCAGCAATTCAACGTTTGAAGTTACTCAAAGAACCTGTTTTTGTATATTTTTGTATTTGAAATTATATTTTTTCTATTTTGTATATATTTTTAATACTATTATTTCTTCTTCTACTTCCAATAAGGACCGCGAGATCTCATCTGTTTGCCTTCTTGCGGGCCCACCAAGTTTTCATCCTTTCAGAGTGTGCTTTCTTCCATGAAATTGAATGAACGCGGTTCGGTCGAGTTGTGATTTCTACTTGATGGCCGCCTCGTTGTGTAGTGGCTAGTATTCTTTGCTGTACTGCGGGGACCTGGCTCTGACAAGACATTTTAATCTGATCTAAGGGCTGGAACGGGCAGGCCTACACTCAGTGTCGTGAGGCAAAACTGAGAAGATGTGGGTTCGATTCCTACCTCAACCATCCTAGAAGTGGTTTTCCGTGATTTCCCAATTCTACTCCAGGCAAATGCCGGGATGAATCTTACCGTAAGATCATGGCCGCCTCCTTCCCAATCCTCACCTATATTACAAATACACACAATACTACAGACACCACAATACCACAGGTTTTCATACAAAATATCCACGCACCCAAGTAGCCCCACTTGGGGATAAATGACCACGATGTCGCAAAACCCCTGAATGAATTACCATATTCTTGATGATCCTGTTCGTGTTCATGTTTGTGTTTGATTGGTGTTTGGAGTTGAAGTTCTGTTTCTGAAAAGGCCTTTATCGATCTCCACAAGCGAAGGAGGAATCATTTGAGACCTCCAATGTAGGACTACGAACATTTAGAAATTCTTCCAGCTGGCAATCTGAAGAGGTGTGTGCAATCGGTTATCTTCATTTTTCAGATTACCGGTAAGCTTGATATCTTTACGGTGTGGGTGAATATTTCTTCTAAAGTCTGTACACACCAACATTGAAGTTTCGACCAAGAATTTTTATTATAATCCTCCTTTCCTTAATTGCATGTTTTTCTTATTTTTAGCCTACTTTTCACATTTGGCAAAAATGAGGAAAAAGTAGTCTTATGAGATCGGGCAAATGTGTGTGTGTCTGTCTGGCTGTGTGTGTGTGTGTGTGTGTGTGTGTGTGTGTGTCCCCCTATCAACTCCTAAACGGCTGCAGCAATCGGAACAAAATTTGGTAGGAGTAAAGATCTATACCTGAATATCTCACGGCCATATTTGAAAATGATGGCAGTGCTACCAACTGCTGAAAAATCACAATTTAAATTTGAGCTCCATGTTGGATATCTTGGAAGGTATGAATGGGAGCTATTTCAAAATTGGCACACGTATAGATAATAATATTGCAGTTTAATTTCCAGGAGGCCATACATGGCAGTGTTGCCAAAATGATTATCAGCCTGCTGATAGGTCCAAATTTTAAATGCATATAACTTCTACACTGTCAACTGGATTTCAACCAAATTTTGTATGTGCTATGTGTACATAAACATATATGACTGAGTGCAGTGGCGTGGCGTGGAATTTTTTCGAGGGTAAGCTGTGAAGAAGACTCAAAATATAGGCTTAAACCATAAAGCAACTTCAGCACCCGGTTCCAGCTATGCCCTTGTCAATGTTGAGGTTGATATCTGAAGTAGCAACAATTACTCTACACACATAATTATTAGTCTTTCACATTCAAAAAAATAAAAATAGAAAGAATTGTAATACAGCACGGCTCATTTTTCCCTTTTCAACTTGAGGCATGCCAATCCATGTACATTAATTGCGGAGAAAATTATTCATCAATAGGGTTGGCGAGCTTCTCTTGTCTTGTATCATTTGACGATTGAACAGTCGGAAAATTTGTGTTTTTGTTGTTCGCATTTCTTGGCCTAAGGAGCTAAACTTTTAGGTTATTACCCGTAAATTTTCTATTATGTGTGGCTCAGCGGTAACGTTCTAGCTTGCTGAGCTTGAGATAGCAGGATCGAATGCCGTCGCAGTCATTTGAGGGTGCGCAAATGCGAGGGAGCCGTGTCAGTATATTTACTGGCACGTTAAAGATTCCCTTTGGGTCAAAATTCCGGCCTCCTGGCGTCTCTAAATGCCTCAGTAGTTAACAGGGACGTAAAACCAATAACATTATTATTATTATTTTCTATTAGACTATGAGACCTAAGTGAACATTAAAATAATAAACATGCTATTAGTAGACTAATAGATATTCTTATGTCATTGGATTGCATGTTCAGTTAATATTTATTTGCAAATATCACTCAAATTGTACTGATGTAGGCTTTCACGGCTTCATTAGTTTGAATGACTTAATTGGGGCGTAGGCCTATAACCTATGCAAACTAGTACTGAGGGGGGCGTGGTGGCGCAGTGGTCAAACTGTTGGCCTCTCACCAAGGTGGACCGGGTTCGATTCCCAGTCAATGCATGTGAGATTTCGAAGTGAAATTCCATGTCCTGTGGTTCGGATTCCACGTAAAAAGGAGGTCTCGTGGCTCATGATCGCATGATTAATGGTCACGTAAAACTAAAAGCTTCCTTCTTTTTTTAACTAGTACTAACAATTCCGGCGTGTAGTGCATCAGTGGAAAGAATGTTTTCTACCATGAAACGTATAAAAACCTTCAACCGAAACTCAATGCATCAAGAAGGACTTTCACATCTCGCGCTTCTTTCCATTGAAAAGGTGTTATTGTGCAGCCTTCAGGGGAACACTGATTTTCACGACCATGTAATTGATGAATTCACTAAGAGGGAGAGAAGAATTGAACTTCGCTACAAATGATCCGCCAAGGTACAGTAAATAGTGGCATTAATTAATTTTGTACAAATGAGAACTTGATAGACCCTACCTACCGTAATAACCAAATATTTTTTTAAATAATGTGATAGGTCTTTAAAATATTATTCAAATTATACGGATGTACATACATTTAAAATTATGTATCCTTTACACCTACTCTTTGAATATAATTTGAATGATAATCAGAGCAACTTTTCGGGTTGATGGGTCACTCTGAAGATTCCAACGCACTGTACACTCCAACACAATAATATCAACAGTAGTTACGGTATACTAAATTTTGCTAATTGCACTCAAAAACATAGAGTTGTGAGTTAACCGGACGAAGAAGAATTTTAACTACCGCGCCCAGCAAAGGTCGGGTCTGATGGTCAGATGGAGGGTGGGCAAGCAGTGGGAGGGGACTGGAGAGGCGCGCCAAATAATTTTAAGCAGTGCTGGTGTCCAGGCTCGCTAGGGTAAGCCGCCCGAATCGAAACAGACCTTGCTACCCGCTTTGACTTGTCTCGACGACAGCCCTGTGGCTATGGAACGCCACACCCCCTGTCTTAGCCAATCAAGGACGACCTGGCGTTGTTGGTGTACCACTCCATCGGCCATAGCAGTGTTCCGGGCCAGAAGGCTCCTGGAGGTAAACAAGCCGTTGTCATAGCGACCAGCCACACTCTTTCTTCTTTCTCTCCAAAGTAGTACTGGCTGATCGTGGAGAACTGCGGTAGAGAACGAGGAACGTCATTCAAAGTGGCGTTTTTGCAGATGCTTGCCGTTAGAAAGTGATATTATATACTTTATTCTTATGAGAATATGCTAGGTAAGCGGTGCTTACCCCGTGGTATTGGAGAAAACGCCACTGACTGAGTGTATTCTTAAGAGCCACCAGGGCTGCCAACTGTTAATAAACGCTCTCAATTTTTTAAATCTAAATACCCATATATCACAAAGTATGCAAGCCGACAGCTTTAGCACACGTATAGTACCTGACATTTTATATTAATTTGGAGTAACTTATATACGTCAGTGCTACCAACATGATTTTAAGCCTGCCGATAGGTCCAATTTTAAAATGCATGTAACTTCTATACTAACCAATGGATTTCATTCAAAATTGACAGATTAATAGATCATATTATTTCAGATTATTTCTGACCAATACATGTATGTCATTGTTGCCAACATGATTTTACGCGCGCTGTTAGATCCAATGTTTAACTGCATGTAACGTCCATGCTATCCATTGGACTTCAACCAAATTTTGTATTCTGTACCTTAAGAGATGGAACTAACAATATATTCAGTCACCAGGGCTGCCAACTGTAGTTCTCTATTAGGCTACATTATGCCAGGTATACAGTATTTCGAACTAATTATAAATTTCGATATTACCAACTTAATTTCGTCATTATTCTAGATAGATCCATATAGATTAATCATTGGCATGAATCTTAAATTTTAAGAAAAGTAGGCTCTTTAGTTCGTCACGGAACTTCTTGTTTGGATTTGAAATTATAGTTTTTCTAATCTGTATATAGGCTACTTTTGATACTATTATTTTTCTTCTTCTTCCCCTTGAAACAACCGTTTAAATGTAGTCTTCTGCATATTATTATTATTGTGTTATTACTATTATTTTTAGCCTATTTTCATTTATGAAAAAATAGGCTTATGAGATCACTCACCTTTTGTCCCTGGGTCTGTCTGTGTGTGCGTGTGTGTAATGGTGTGTGTGATGGTGTGTGCCCCCGCCCTAATAACTTCTAAACTGCTGGAGCGATTTCAATGAAACTCGGTAAGTTCATAGCACCATTCTGGACAACCCCGACCGTAAACCTTCAAATTTTGTTTCGTTTCACCAATCCAACATGGCGGCTGTGCGAAATATTTCACCAGCATTCAATATCTCCGAAACTATTACCGATATCACCCTGGAATATTTTACGGTGATAAAGGGAACTACTAGAAGTTCACCTATGTGACTTTTGAAAACCTGGTAACTACAAAACCAACTTGGCAGCCAAGCGAAGTTGCGACTTTTAAATAGACGTTTCTCGCAATTTAACCAAACAAACGCAATACAACTTGATACGGTACATGTTTATACACATTGTAAAGCACCGACACCTAACTTCGTTCAAGTGCTTACATAACCTCAAGATGGTGCGAAATATTTCACCGGCATTCTATATCTCTGAAAACATTAGCGGTATCACCCTGAAATTTCATACGGAGATAAAGGGCACTACTGGAAGTCATCTATAACACTTTCAAAAACCGGTTAACTACAAAACGAATATGGCGGCCAAGCGAATTTGAAAATTTTAAATAGACCTTTCTCGCGATTTAATGATCTAAACGCAATGAAACTTGGTACAGGAAATGTTTATACACATCCTAATGCACTGGTATTTAATTTAGTTCAATTGTTTACATAACCTCAAGATGGCGACTGTGCGAATTATAAAATTAAGTTTTGATTTCTTGTGTCGTAATCATGCGATCGAAGTGAAAGTTTGCATAATGAACCTACGCAATAATTTTCCTTTAATGGTACATGACTCTATGGCCTATACATATAACAATTGAACATGGCGATCATCCGACATATTTAGATGGATCTCAATATCTACGAATCTATTACAGCAATCAAACTGAATGTTTTAATGTCCATAGGGGCTATGAACATATGTTCACATATAGGACTTTCAATAACCTGGGGGCCGATAACCTAGATGTTAGGCCCCTTAAAACAACAATTATCATCATCATCATCATGATCACAAATCCAACAGGCGGCGACGCGAAGTAAAAATATGCACATGGTCGTTTCTCGCAATTTAACCATCCGAGTGCAGTGACACTTGGCACAGTAAATCCTTATACAAATGTTAATCCACTGGCATATTTTTTTTTTTCAATTGTTCCATAACCACAAGATGGCAGCTGTGCGAAATTTAAAGACATGTTTTTACTTCTTGTGTCCTAATCATGCGATTGAAGTTTGAATACTACACGTACACAATAATCTTCATGTAACAGTACATAACTCTAAGACCTACATATATAAAAATCCAATATGGCGACCATCCGACATATTTAGATGGATCTCAATATCTACGAATATATTACAGCAATGAAACTGAAATTTTGTATGTTGATAGTGGCAATTAACACAAGTAGTATGATGATGATGATGATAGCAAACACTCGTCTCGAGTAGGTTGGCCTTCCAATACTGAATGACTCTTCATCGATGAGTCCGGAGGTGACTAAAAAGCCCAATGCGGGAGAGACACAGTTTCCCGCAGTGATGACAGGTAGTATCAGGGTCAGGTGAGACATCCGCATTCATTCCCTGTCTTCTAATGAACACTCTGTTCTTTCTGCGTTGCCTCCGATCTTCTATCATACGTCGGCGGTTTTCTTCAAAAAGTATCGCACCACGATGAACAATTGATCTCCAGGATGAGCGATCAAGAGCTAAGGTCTCCCAGTTGTTGATATTAATATGGCACATTTGCATATTAGCCTTTAGTACGTCTTTGAATCGCTTCCTCGGACCTCCCACACAGCGCTTGCCCTCAGTTAGTTCAGAGCAAAACACTTGCTTGGGAATGCGATTATTGGGCATGCGGATTACGTGTCCTGTCCATCGCAGCTGACGTTTTAAAAGCATGGCTTCAACACTGGTAGTCTGTGCTTCTTCGAGAATGCTGGTGTTTGTGCGTTTGTCTTGCCATGTGACACGAAGAATTCTCCTCAAACAACGCTGGTGATATTGCTCCAGCTTTTTAAAATGACGTCTGTAGCATGTCCAGGATTCAGATCCGTAAAGTAAGGTGGGAACTACAACCGAGTTGTACACAAGGATCTTCGTTGCAGCATTGATATCATGGTTGTCAAAAACTCTAGACCTCAATCTTGCAAAGGATGCCCCAGCACGGTTAATCCTGTGTTGGATTTCGGAATCTATATTTGCACTTGATGACAGGGTGCTGCCAAGATAAGAAAAGGCGTTAACTTCTTGAAGCTTCGCTCCGTCGATGGTGACATTGATGTTTCTTTGTCCTTGTCCAGGGGCTGGTTGGTAGAGGACTTGGGTTTTACTGGTGTTAAGTTTCAGCCCAATCTTTTTGTAGGCTGAAGAAAAAGCATTCAGGATTTTCCTAAGTTCGTCCTCTGATTGAGCTACTACTGCATTATCATCAGCGTACTGTAACTCAACCAATGCAGCAGGAGATGTTCGAGTCCTTGCCTTTAGACGGCTCAAATTAAAGATCTTCCCATCCATCCTGTAAGTTATCTGTATGCCTGTAGGAAGATCATCTTTGACTAACTGCATGACAGTGGCAACGTACAGAGAAAACAATGTAGGGGCAATCACACAGCCTTGTTTAACGCCGGTATTAATATGAAATGGTTCTCCAATCGAGTCGTTACCAATGACATTTGCCTTCATATCATTGTGGAGTAGTCTTAAGATGGTAATAAATTTCAGTGGAAAACCATACAATGATAAAATCTTCCACAAGGCTTCACGGTTTACCGAGTCAAATGCCTTACTGAGGTCTATAAAGGCAATATAAAGAGGTCTATTTTGCTCTCTACATTTCTCCTGAAGCTGACGAACAGTGAATATCATATCTGCAGTTCCTCTAGAAGGCCTGAAACCACATTGGCTCTCTGGGAGTATTTTCTCCACCAGGGATAGAATACGATTCGCCAAAATACGAGCAATAAGCTTTCCAAGGCATGATAACAAAGATATACCACGATAGTTGTTGCAGTCTGCACGATCACCTTTCTTAAATATGGGAACTATCAGACTATCTCTGAAATCAGCAGGCATTTTTTCAGTTCTCCAAATTTTAATGATAAGATCATGTATGTGGCTTATGAGTTCCTCACCTCCTTCTTTGAGAGCTTCCGCTGGTATTCCATCACATCCAGTAGCTTTGTGTCGCTTTGCTTGATTAATAGCACACTGAACCTCATCTAGTGTTGGCAGGGTACCGAGTTCTTCTTTGATGGGTGCTTGTTCTAATATATCATACACCTGCTCATCAATAACTGAGTCCTGGTTCAAGAGGTCTTCAAAATGCTCCTTCCACCTATTCATGATGGAGTATTGATCTTTTAGAAGTGTACTTTTGTCACTGGACCAAAGTGGATTTCTACCAAACGTGGAGGGGCCATAAATCGCTTTTGTGGCTTGGAAGAACTGTCGCGAATCTTTGTCTGCTAGATATTGCAGCTCTTTAGCTTTGGATGTCCACCATGCATTTTTGAGAGCACGAGTTCCTCTTTGGACATTTGCCTTCGCAAGACAAAATGCTTCTTTCTTAGTACGGGAGTTCATATCTTTTCTCCAAGTTTGCAAGGCTTTTCTCTTTTCTGAGATTAATGCTTCTATTTCTTCATCATTTTCATCAAACCAGTCTTGATGTTTCCTGGTCTTATATCCCAGCGTTTCCTTGCAAGCATTCTGAATAGCGGTCTTCAGACTCTCCCAGTGCAGTGTTACATCTGGATGGTATTCCTGTGGCAGTGTCTGGCTAAGCAACTCTTTATATTGGGAGATATGCTCTGACTTACCAAACTTCTCGGTATCAAAAACATGCCTACAGCTCTTCTGTTGCTTCCTCCTCTGTGTGGACAATGGTATACGCATAACTGATCTGATAAGCCGGTGATCTGTCCAACAGTCATCGGCTCCTGTCATTGCTTTGGTGATAAGAACATCTCGTAAATCTTTCTTGCGTACAATCACATAGTCAATAAGATGCCAGTGCTTCGATCTAGGGTGCTGCCATGATGTTTTAAAGCGATTCTTTTGGCGAAAGATAGTATTGGTGATTACCAATTCATGTTCAGTGCATTTGGAGAGCAGTCTGACACCATTGGAGTTTTCGCTACCAACTCCCTCCTTACCAATGACACCATTCCAAACATTGTAGTCCCTGCCCACTCTAGCGTTAAAATCTCCGAGTAAGATGATCCTATCTTCACGGTTGATGTTTGATAGGACGGTATCCAGATCTGAATAGAAAATAGACAGCATAGTTCTTCACGGAACTGCTTGTTATCTTTACTATCGTTATCATCATATTAGACCTTTTTTGATTGTATTGCAAAGTGATTTTGTGCCATACGATTAATTATAATACTATCATCATCGCTAGTAGTTTTTATTTACATTTTGTTACGTTTATACGTTTGCTGATCTTCTCTATGAGCTATGATTGGAGATTCTTGTTGTTAGGAATCACAACACCAATCAAGGTAGCTTGCTTCATTTTATTTTTGACAACCACCAGATCCGACCTGTTGTGTGATACCTATCGATCAGTCAGATCAGAATAGTTCGGTCCCAATACAACTTGTCTATTCATTGTTTTCAATAACACTCTCTGGCTATTGCTAATACGGAACTTTCTTTCTTCTCAGAAGCTGAAACTTATCAGCCAACACGTGATGCCTTTGTTTGTGTTCCGTCGCCAGGAAACACCTACATGCAGAAGTAAATTATGTATTGCTCCTGACTGTTGACAACCATAACTGCACTTATCATCTTGTACAGCGGGATCTTTTACAATGAACTTTAAGTAGTTCTTGACTTGGTTTTGAATTTCAAGCATAAAACCTTCAGTTTCTGGAAAGATCTGTCCTGAAGTGAGCCAGTAGTTTGATGCAGTTACATCAACATTTTCTTGACTCACCTCATTTGTATACCTTCTGTGCAAAGATATTGCTTTCCATGCTTTCCATGAAGGTCAGTATGTAAGTTGCGTTGACACAAGACCAGTGGTGATGATCTGTACGCCTCACCGATGGTTCTGGGAAGTGCAGTGATGATCTCGTTTCTGCATAGAAGTACACCCTAAAGCTGTCCATCTGTCGTTTTATCTGGTTACCGATGTCAACGAACCCACGTCCGCCTAGGCTTCTGCATAGATTCATTCGCTCCATTGGAGATCGTGGTGTTTCCTTCCTTTTGTGACCATCGTCTCATTTTTCGCTCAATACCTTCGATGTCCGTTTTACATCATTTGATTATGAAACAAGAAGTTCCGTGACGAACTAAAGAGCCTACTTTTCATACCAATGATTATTCTACAGTATATGAACCTATCTAGAATAATTACGAAATTAAGTTGGTAATATCGAAATGTCTAATTAGTTCGAAATATTCCTGGTATAATGTAGCCTAATAAAGCACTACAGTTGGCAGCCCTGGTGACTGAATATATTCTTAGTTCCATCTCTTAAGGTACAGAATACAAAATTTGGTTGAAGTCCAATGGACGTTACATGCACTTAGACATTGGATCTATCAGCACGCGTAAAATCATGTTGGCAACAATGTCATGCGTGTGCTGGTTAGAAATAATGGGAAATATTATGATACTTTGTTGTGCCAATTTTGGATGAAATCCATTTGTTAGTATAGAAGTTACATGTATTTTAAAATTGGTCCTATCAGCAGGCATATAATCATGTTGGCATTACTGACTTATATTAATCATTCCAAATTAATCTAGAATGTCAGCTGCTATACGTGTGCAAAGTATAGAGCTGTTGGCTTGCATACTTCGTGATATATTGATGAAAATGAAAATCCACAGCCTGCTTCCAGTCTCCGACCGGGTCAGGAATGGAATGAATGAAGCCCCCATCTAGCGGCGAGGATATGAAGTGTGCCGGCTGCCGAAGCCTGTCGCACTCCTCTAGGGCAATGATCAAATGAATGACAGATGAAATGAAATGATAGTGGAGAGTGTTGCTAGAATGAAATTGTGACAGGGAAAACCGGAGTACCCGGAGAAAAACCTGTCTGCCTCCGTTCTGTCCAGCACAGATATCACATGGAGTGACCGGGATTTGAACCACGGACCCAGCGGTGAGAGGCCGGCGTGCTGCCGCCTAAGCCACGGAGGCTCGCGTGATATATTGATATTAGGGTAAAAAATATAGACAGAATTTATTAACAATTGGCAGCCCTGATTGCTCTTATGAATACTTATATTCATATCTGTTATGTTACACAAAGCACATACGAAATTTGGTTGAAATCCAACTGATAGTATAGAAGTTACATGTATTTAAAAATGGGTCCTATCAGCAGGCTTAGAATCATGTTGGTAGAACTGAAGTATATGTTACCCCAAAATTAATCTAAAATGTCGGGTACTATACGTGTGCATAGTTTAAAGCCGTCGGCTTGCATACTTTCTGATATATTGGTATTTGGATGAAAGAATAGAGATACCAATTATTAACAGTTGTCAGCCCTGCTGGCATTTAAGAACACGCTCAGTCATATATGTTTATGTACACATATTACATACAAAATTTGGTTGAAATCCAATAGATAGTGTAGAAGTTATAGGCATTTCAAAATTGGACCTATCAGAAGGCTTAAAATTATTTTGGCAGCACTTTCATGTATGGCTTCCTGGAAATTAAACTGAAATAATGTTATCTACATGTGTGCCAATTTTGGAATAGCTCCCATCCATACCTTCCAAGATATCCAACATGGAGCTCAAATTTCTAGTGCGTTTTTTCTGCAGTTGGTAGGACTGCCATCATTTTCAAATATGGACGTGAGATATTCCGGTATACATCTTTACTCATACTAAATTTGGTTTCGATTGCTGCAGCCGTTTAGGAGTTGATAGGGGGGGGACAAACACACAGCCAGCCAGACAGACAGACAGACAGACAGAAGGACAGACAGACAGACAGACAGACAGACACACATTTTCCCGGATCGATCTCATAAGTCTACTTTTTCCTCATTTTTGCAAAATGTGAAAAGTAGGCTAAAAAAGAGTAGCTCAGCACAGGCACAGCATACGAGTTTAAAGCTTTCACTAGGTTTTTGTTGAAGTGCGTCTTTCTTACTATCATTATAATTATAATTACTATTATTAGTGTTATTATTATAACACTGCACATCAAACGCCCAGTGACCACGGGGCCCAGCTGATCTATGAATGTGATTATCTCGGTAGTTGAATACATTTTCTAAGTGAGTGTATCCGCGTTTTAAAATTACTCAAATCGATGTTGGCCTGAGCGAACGAACCTGCTGGCTAGAGATTTATTGCATTGGTTGAAACTCAACTCCAATGTTAGAACAATCATCATGCAGACTACATTTTGTTACGAATGCTCGTAAAAAAGCCATGATTTTTTTCAATCAGCAAATTAATATATAGTGACTGTATCGATCATGTTATGAAACAGTCTGAGGTTTGTTACTTTTATACGAGCGCAGGGGAAGAAAACAACAGGCATTTCCATAATTTACGACCAATTGTGTACTACGCTCAATTTTGTGCAAAGAATTCAATTGTATCATTTGTTCTATTTATGCCTTAACTTATTTGAATAAAGAGTTGACTGGAGGAACGATGATCGAATCTTCTGCGAATTATTTAGAACTAACAGGTGTACGGGTCTTTGGCGGATATAGCCTAATTAAGACATTTAGATTCAACCCTGCGGCACTGGTGCCCCTGCATTGTGACTTGATGGCAGATACTTAGTCTCACAAACAAGTGTATATTTATTAAAATATTAATCTGAAACATAACCAACATATATTTTGATTTATTGTAATATTTGAAATGGCTCATAAAAGCAGGTAGAATTATAAATTAAATACTTGTGCTGCACTTTAGAGGTGCACGTAAAATTCTAAATATGCTGTAAAATTGTGTGCTGGTAATTTATTTTACGTAGAAATCGATGTTCATTACGATTATTTGATATTAAACAAGAACATACTGAACCCGAGGGGGTCATGCTGACTGATATCGAACGTGGATCTCAGAGACTGTGATCTCAGTAAAAAGGTTCCACCAGGGAACGAACCCGAGGTCTGTTGAGGGAGTTTCATTGTAAAAACCCCTAGAGGAAAGTATATATTTAATCACTGGTGTGATTTCAGTTGATAATGACATTATTTATTGAAATAATGCAGGGAAAATGAGCGGAATACAGCATTATTGGACTACTTGGAGTAGGCTATGCTGGACCAACACCACCTATATACAGGCCTTTGCACTGAATTGAAAATAAGCAAGATGGCGGATACCGAAGGCAGAAGTTTGTAATCATACCTTTGTTGTTGTTTTTGTGCGATTTATTCAGTTTTTTGCTGTAAAATATGGTTTACAAGTGTTGTGTGCCGAAGTGCAGGGGGAATTATGATCATGAGAATAAAGTTCGAGTGTTTAAGTTCCCCGAAGAAGAGAATTTGAAGAAACTTTGGATATCAGCTATTAAACGAGAAAACTTCGTACCAACGAAACATTCTGTGGTAAGTAGACTACCAATACGGTACACGTTTTTTAATTATCTAAGCAGTGTTAGCCTACCGTACCACATAAATAGCCGATATACCGGTAAGCTTAATAATGTAAAGAATCACCTAGGCTGCTATAAATAATTCTAAGAACTATTTCATTGCCTTGCAAGCAACACGTAGGTGACCAAGCCTAGTCATTTTAAGGTTAGAGTTGGAGCAATACTTTGCATTTAGGCTAAGTTTCAAATAATAATAATGAACGGTGTTTCCTCATTAAATAATTAATAAACGAATCTCCCAACATGCGAGGCAAGTTTGTTGTGCATGGAAGAATTAAAAACATGTTGTGATCAAATACCGTACTGAAAATGTTTTAGTGTGATAATTATAGATTTATTTTTAATGCATGCATATTGAGAATCGGTGTTCAAAGCTAATGATTTATATAATTGAGTCTGGCCTCACTGGAAAGTCATTTAATATGCACCACAAATTGCTCAGATTCCTGAGTAAGTAGGTACCTAACCCCTTTATTGCTCCCAGCGGAGATGTTTTAATAGGAAATTCCCCAGTGAAGGTAACTGTTTAAAAGCAAGATATAAAATATAAGTAGACCTGTAGCTCAATAGTTTGTTCTAAAACTAATCTTCTGATACCGGTACCATATAGTACTCGAGACGAAAGAGTAGGCCTAGAAAAAATGCTAGCCTATGGTACTCAATGATTTACAGTACCGGTACCGTATTTATACCTTGGTTGGCAATTGATATTTTTAAATATAGGCTAAGTTACTCTATACATGCCAGAAATCACTACTATTTCCCTAAATATACCCAGGTGTGTAGGCTACTTCGATGATAAGCTGTATTCTTTGCATATTCATAACCATTTCTTGTCCAATATACAACTTTTTATGGAATTATCTGCTGAATTTTAAGAAATTTGGTCAGTTATCATGAACCATATCACTAAGATATTTCTCAATACATTGAGTAATAATAAATACATTCCTAGATCACTTGGAAAGTGCAGCAGTTATCTCACTAGGACCCAAAGAGCCCACTGTGACGATGTAGCTCAGAATGTAAGATTAATTATCGGTAGGCCTATACACTTTACTTCAATGAATGTTACTCAGTATGATTCTTTTGCAAATTGCAGGTTTGTGAACTGCATTTTAATGCTCAAGACATTCGACAGAATACTGTATTCAATTGTGAAGATGGCCAAGAGATTACACTCCCATTAAAAGTGCCAAGACTTAAACCTGGTGCTGTTCCATCTCGTCTACCAAATTGCCCAGAGTATTTAAGTACCCCAAAGTCCTACAGAGACAGCCCTCAGGAGAAGAGAGCTAGGAGAGAAAATAGGAACCTGCAGACTGCAATTGAAGAAAGTGAGGCAGAGTTTAATCTGCAAAATGAGGCATTGTCATTTTCCAGCTTCGAGGAACTGAATGATAAAATAGGACTTCTCAATACACCAGAGTCATGGAGTGTAATTTCTAAGGACAACAACATTTTAATTCTTTTCATCACCTTCTGTCCTATGCCTAAGGTTATTTGTAGTGTAGTGATTGCAGCATCATTACAGTTAGAAGTGTACTACAAGGAAGTTAAGTTAGACAGGATAGGTGATTTCCTGTTCCCAAATATTGTAATGAACATTTCTGACATTAGAAACATCCTTGAACGTTTGGATACACTCAATTTTAATGGGGACGAGAAAAAAAATAGTTCCTCTGAAATCTTGGCGTTAGCTTCGAACATTTTGGAATCTGTAAGCTTATCAAACCCAGACTTAGTAGAACATATTGAGTTTGTTACAGAGCAAATTAGACTTTGGTCTGGGCAAAAGAGAGTTTATAGCCCTTCCTTTCTGATTTTGTGTTCAATGCTACAATCAATCTCGCCCCACAGCTATGCGTACTTGAGACATTTAAATGTAATAGTGTTGCCCCATCCATGCACGATCAGGAGGCTATGTTCTACATTCAGGTTAGATCCTCGAGTGGAGCAGCATGAGGAGAATTTTTTGAACTATATAAAGAACAAATTTTCTGGCAATGAATGTGATAAATTTGTTGTACTCATGATGGATGAAGTGTATGTGAAACCAATGATGGATTACAAAGGTGGTAATATTGTTGGAAAAGCTTTCAACAGCGAGAAACTGGCAACAAGTGCCTATTGCTTCATGATATCTAGTCTACTGTCAGATGTTAAGGAAATGGTACATGTACTGCCAGTGAAATCCATGTCTGGGGAACAGTTGCACTGTATACTGAAGAAAATTATTATTGGCTTGGAAGAAATAGGATTTCATGTGGTTTGTGTAGTAAGTGACAACAGTTCTGTAAATAGGAAATGTATGCAGCAGTTTTCACCGCAGAAAGAACTGAAGTGTGTTTACTCTCATCCTGTCGATGAAACAAGGCCTCTTTTCTTTGTGTTTGACTCTGTCCACTTGCTTAAGTGTGTCAGAAACAACTGGTTGAACCAAAAAGATGAAGATATGTGCATGAACTATCCTGATTTTGACCCAGTTAGCAATGATGTACACAAAGCCTCATTTTGCTCTGTGAAGAAATTGCAAAATATAGAGCATGATAAGTTGGTGAAGTATGGCTACGGTCTCTCTGTAAAGGCCTTATGCCCTACTTCACTTGAACGGCAAAATGTAAAACTTGTTCTTCAGGTTTTTAATGAAAATGTCATTGAAGGGTTGAAAGTTATGGGGGAAAAGTGTGACTTATTGCATTATAAACAAACTGCCTGGTATATTGAACTAATGTTAAATTGGTGGAATATAGTAAGTGTAAGAACTCCCGGTAAAGGAGCAAGACTCAACAATATCCTCATGTGCCCAGTGTCATCAGATTCTATTGAAATTGTTAATTATTTACATAAATTCTTGCAGTGGCTAAATAAGTGGAAAAAACTAAATGTAAAAGGGTCATTGTCCTCTGAGACAATGGCTGCCATGATACTGACAACAGAAGGCTTGTTAAAGTTGAAAGATTATTGCTTGTCAACTCTAAATTTCTCTTATGTTCTGTTTGGGAAGTTTCAGACTGATGTATTAGAGGGAAGGTTTGGCAAATACAGGCAGTTGGCAGGTGGCCAGTACAATATTTCAATAAGGCAGGTGTATGAAGTAGAACACAAGCTAAGGATTCAATCATCCATGTCCCTAAAGATCAAATCCAACTTATTTGGTGAAATTAAAATAAATGAATTGTGTGAACCTACCTCAGAGGCTCCTGAGTTTCCCACTGATGAGCAAAAATTCATTGACCGTATATATATAGATGACAGAGATTTTGATGGTTGTAAGGATGACATCCCTATTCTAGTGTACTTGGCAGGGTATTGTTGTTATAGTGTGACTAAACGATTACAATGTAGTCATTGCAAGGAAATTCTTTGTACCAGTGAATTTATTGACCTTGATGATGAGGCATACCATTTGATCAGGGATAAGGACAGAGGTAGGCTCTTAGTCCCAGAAATGTATGTTGTAAATGTTGTTGTTCACAATTACTTAATAGTTTTAAAGTTGTGTGGTGACCTAGAATCTGATTTTCTTAAAGTTGAGAACCACAGGGAGCTTGTGAGTAACATTACAATGCAATTTATTCGTTCCATGGAACTTTTGTGGGAGCCTGATATTTGCATGAAAGGACACACTGTAGAAAATGTTTGTAAGAAAGTGGTATGGGTATCCACCAACATCCTACTGAACAATTATTGTAAGAAAAGAAATTCTTTACCAAAGTCGACATTCTCAAAGAAATCTACAATTTTCTATAAGCGTTGAGACATTCCTTCGAGGATAAATACAATAGAGTGCACATTGCCACACTGCGCCTGTACTGTGACGTGAGAGCAACACCTGGTCATGCCCTACACGTGTATTAAAATGGTTCGAATCAGTGACCCATGCATCGTATCCTCCCCTTGTTAGTAATGAATAGAACTCACTTTAAATAGCCCAATTCTATCATCACGTGTAGTATTTCAGTGTTCCAAACCACCGCAGTTCCCTGCAGTCAGCTGATCGAGATGTTGCTGTCAACAATGTGATGTCATCAGCCATCTATTGGATTTAAGATCGAAAAGACATTCAAATAAAATGCAACGACCTCGTAATTCTGCCCCTTAAAACAACAATAACTACCGTACCTAAAATTCAATCTTCTCCTGTGATATTTGTAAATATTTTCTAGTATAATACCTATTTCATCCAGAGTTTTTCAGTTGTCATGTTTGAACTGAGGAGTGAAGAATTCATGCCTGCCTAGTAGCCTAATTATAAAATATGTTATATTATATTTAATGACAAAAGGTGCATCCTGTCACTGTTATAATTACAAATCACATTTTTACAAAAGTTAGCCTAATTTT
Organism: Meconema thalassinum; assembly: GCA_946902985.2. Classification (NCBI taxonomy): domain Eukaryota; kingdom Metazoa; phylum Arthropoda; class Insecta; order Orthoptera; family Tettigoniidae; genus Meconema; species Meconema thalassinum. The sequence goes on from OX336388.2 coordinate 615,007,620, forward strand.
ATAATATGCATTGTCAACAAGAATCAGTACCCCACATCAGTCCCTCTGTTGTGTTCAAAATCATTTTCAATATTCCTCTACTCCAGTATTTTAAATGCGATCATTGCAGTTGGCCTTTAAATGAATCCAATATAGCACATTGTGGTTCCCCAGCTACCGTATCTGTCTTCCAAGGTACTTTGTTTTTCACTTTTTGTTACTGTGCCTGAAATTAACAATCGCCCAATAAAACTGGAGCGCCTGTTTTTCCAAAATCACCGTACCAAAAATAGATAGACACTCCAGCTACATAACTGTGATCCACCCGCTAGGCTTTTAGAATATTTCTATATGCCACATTGTTTCTGGTAGTAATACAAAACCCAACTTGAAAATGGCTTTTGAATACCAGCCATTTATGTGTCAAATCTGATTTTATGGCAGATGTACATTTTGATCTCTCTGTTAATAGTCAGCCCAAAGGCTGGTTGGATCCTCAACAAGCACCACTGTAAGTTATGCTAATAGAAACCCACAAAGCAGCACTACGATGAGACATACTAGGACCAATGGAATCATGTTCCGGGGAAGGAAAACCCCGCTGATATAATTTCACGTGGCTGTTTGCCCAAGAAATTAATTTCTCTTGAAGGGTTTCACCACTTCCAATTCCGTATCTCCTACTTTAATTTGGAGATCAGATATAGGCAAGGTGCCTCTGTACAACTTGAGTACAGTTAGTGTCAGTACTGATGTACTGACTCAGTACATGGCACCAGCCATAGCTTGGTAGCAATCATGAATGAAATGAGACATTAGTGAAAAGCCACATTTTGCTCCAGCCTGTGCGACAGACACAAAAACACTACAATCATCAAGAGATGGCACAAGTAAATATTTGGATCATGTTTGTCAAATTTCAGGTTGTCATACTTATTTCCGATGAGAAGATGCAACTGTTTAATTATGTACTCTTATTAGATTCAGCTACTCCTCTATTCACACCATAAATATATCCATTCAGCAAGTATGTCAACAGACAATCTTGACAGCTTATGAAATTTGAAATCAATTTTGTTTTTTAGTCTAATAAGTGAATTTATTTTCAGTCGGTCTTCATGTTAAGGGACACTGGGACTGAGTTTTCATATTTCTGTAATTATCAATGGATATTGTTCTAATTTTACACACATCACTCAAATACTAATATACACTATACTACTGATTTACACTTTTCGATCTCTAACCGTTTAGGAGATATGATTATTTTTATATAGAAATTATGCAAATTTTGAAAATGGTCCTTGCGTTAAACAGATAGAGGTAGCTCATTTATCATGACTTTCCCATATAGATATTTAGTATGAAAGCAATCCTTGTGATTGGTTTTGAGTTCATATGAATATGTGTTGAGATATAAATTAACTCATTTCACAATTTTTTTTATTCCATTAATTGCCTATCATTTAAAATTAGAATATTTTTAATGGCAAACCTAAGAATACTACAGTAAAACTAATCACTGAACTTATGGATGCATTAATATAGAATATGAATACAAATTTGCAATATTATAGCAGCAAATCTAATGCGCAAGGACCAGATGTTGTATCAAAAAATGGGAAGCCGCGATAAATGGACTTTTATAAAAACATGCATATTTTTTGGTTATCAGCTTTCAATTTTAGGTAATTATCAATGAATATTGTTATAATGTTACACACAGCACTCTAATAGTAATATACACTAGACTTCTGATTTACACTTTTCTATCTCTAACCGTTTAGGAGATACGATTATTTGAATATGAAAATATGCAAATTTTGAAAATGATCCTTGCGTTAAACGGATAGAGGTAGGTCATTTATCATGACTTTCCCATATAGATATTTAGTATGGAAGCAATCCTAGTGATTGGTTTTAAGTTCATATGAATATTTGTTGAGATATAAATTAACATACAGTATTTCACAATTTATTTATCCCATTAATTGAAAATTAAAATATTTTTAATGGCAAAACTACGAATACTACAGTAAAACTAATCACTGTGCTTATGGATGCATTAATATAGAATATGTATAAAAATTTGCTACATTATAGCCACAAGTCTGATGCATATGGGGTGAATTTTGTTCCAAAAAATGGGAAGCTCAGATAAATGCACTTTTATAAACCCATGCATATTTTTTTAGTTATCAGCTTGCCTTGTCAGCTAAAACTGCCCAGCACCATATGTTAACACCCTCTTTCTTGCTTTTCTGAGCTCCTTATTAGGAAAATAAGTACAGAAATACTCGCCTCAATGAAAGTCCATGAATAGGAGGCGTTCAAATACCACGCACTAGACATTTCAAGAATTCGCTGGGCCTTTAAATATGGCGGAATTTGGAAAAGACTTTCAATAAATTGTCCGCTGGAGTCAGGGGCATAATTATATCAAAGAATAAAAAAATCAATATTTTTGCAATTTCTGACAATAACTCAGTCCCAGTGTCCCTCTGTACCCAATTAAATTGGGCGAGGAGTAAAACTTTTCAATTCACACTTGCGTACAGGACCTCTAAAAATACTTGGATTAATTAAGCACTTAAGTGTATAATTAATCCAAATAATTTTTCCACATTGACAGAAAGTTGTGAGTCGATAGTCCTACGTTTTACTCCCCGACCAATTTAATTGGGCCAATTAACATGTGGAGCAACTAAAATGCAATTAATTCATTAGATTATGAATGCAACATTGAAAAATGACTTCGAAAAGTTCAAGTTGTATGGACACCATTTTTGTGGCACCAAATATTAGAATGTTATCCTGAAAGTCTTGAAATAGCCTATTATGAACAGTCTCTCCTCCTCTCACCCTGTCTGTCGCATTTCTCCGCCCTTTGTAGCCTTACAGCCTCAATATATTCGAAAGCCATCCACTGTGTTAAAGTTTCATTGTCTCTATAACTTATACAGGATTGTCAGCCTCTCCCCCCATGTGTCCAATGACATTTCAAATATCTTCAAGCTCAAATGAGTGCCTTTTGTTATGGTTTAGAAAGTCATACCTCACATATAAAAATATTTGGTTTAGTAATGTAGTCATTGTGCTTCAACAGCTATTGGATCAAAATTTAATGCTTTTCAGTCGGTCAACATGATTGTATCCAATTGTAATGGGTGTTTCTCTACTCTTGAAAAAAATTTACATGAGAGTAATAAATGCACTTAAGATGACTAGTTTTGACATGGATTAATAGCCTGAGTGAAAAGGATCTGATGTGACATTGTGTGTTTATGGGAATAGCCTACTATATATTTTAAACTAGCAGAGACATTGCTGTGTTAAGGGTATTTTATGCTCAACTTTGCATCCACTCACAGTGTATGTAAATATTTAGGATGCTCTGGATATGAAAATGAAAATAATAAAATATACACCTCATATTTGTAGGTGACAGGTATGATGTGCAATAAATTACTAGAAAAAAGCCAATCAAATAAAGAAACTGTTGCTTTGGTAAGAGCATAAAATAATTGTAAATTCGGTTGTACCCTAATCTTAACTTATTGGCTAAGTTATGAACAATATTAAGATTGAAATTAGATTAACTCGTGGTGTAGTGGCTAGCATTCTTGGCTGCCGCCCCGGATGTCCAAATTCGATTCCCGGCTCCCCAAAGAAATTTTAATTCTAGTCTGAGGGCTGGAACGGGGTACACTCAGACTTGTGAGGCAAAACTGTGAATTCCACAGTACGGTACATTTGAGAAATAAATTATCAACTTGTAAAAAAAAAAAAAAAAAAAAAAAAAAAAAAACAGTTTACCTTTCTGCTTAGTAAATTGACAAATATTTAGATATTTGCTATTCATACTCCATAGATCATAATGGAAAATTCATTAAGTATAAAATTTTATTTGTGTGTTGTGTTGTATTTTACTTTTTTTGTATTGCCAGTAATTGTAGGCTATATAAACTTTGAATCTTATCTAAAATAATTACACAACGTTATATGCTCTAAGTTATTGGTTGATATTTCTGGGATTTTGCGGTGACAATCCCCTGAAAATACTCACAATTTTCCAGGATAGCCAGCCCCCCCCCCCCGAAATAAAATTGTATATACGCCCCTGACTGTGGCTGATGGCATTATCATAATAGTAAATCTATAATTTAAATGATGAAATGTGTACCCGGAAGTTTTCGTGAAGAAGACACAGTTGTTTACATGTCAAGTCTAGATATCTAGCTAAAAACCTGATCTTATGCAAATATTGAACATAACTGTATCAAATGCGTATATTTTACTGCTGTTAATTTAGCGCTATGTTTTGTGGCCAGTGAACTGTTGACATAAAATTGATCCAGAAACAGTAAAATAGTGTATGTTTCATTTTTTCCTACGGTACGGTACCTAGTTTCCCGTGAGGTTTCATTTTCAGGTGAAGGATGAGAAGAAGCTTATTCAGTAGGCCTAGTATATTTGTTTGTTACGTAAGTAAAGGTAAGAAGGATGAAGTCATCATAATAGCCTAAAAATGCTGCCTACTACTATGTATCAGTTGGAAGGAACCCGTCATGTGGGCCATGGCCTGCGGCGAGCTCCAGCAGCTCTGCCTACAGTGCCCGCCATCTTGTTTGAATGCAAAGGCCTGTTATCTAGGTGGTGTTGGCTGGACTTAGAACGCAGAAGTAGAGAGTTTGACATTTTACTAATAGCCCCAGAATTGTGGGAGGAGACTCTTGGAGCCCTGTCAATCTCGCTGACCTAGTTAAGTCGTCTGGAAGAGGTCGGGGGGTTGAATAATGACCCAGTCCTTCCCCGTTTGAGAATAGCACTAAGAAGAGAGGGGAGAGATCCCAAGGAAAATCATTGATTACTCGTGATTGGAGTAACGCAATGACATGAGAGTTGCACACAGGTGAATCTTTAGCCAGGATGCTAATTTTAGAGCCTTTAATCTGCGAAATTGACGCATATTTAATGGAGTGCGTAAGGACACAGGACTGTGGATGTTCGCGGCTGGGTTTGACGATGTCGCCAGGGATTCCCACTGAAACCGCGTCCCCACGCCATGGAGAATGCAATTAATATTAATTAATTGGCCGATCGATCCTTCAGCACGCAGATAGTTCTGGGATCAGTGAAGAAAAAGGAACCCGATGAGCATTGTTTCGAGACCAGAATCATGCTGGGAGAGGAGTTGAGATGGCGCGGGAATTCTAGCTCTACTTTTTGTGTGAAACCAATATAAGGGAGTCGACCCTTGGCAGAGGTCAGTTTTTGAAGAGACTCGAGCGCGGAACGTATGTCGGTCCGGCTCAGGAAGGGACGCTCAAACAAAGACTTGAACATTTGAGTGTTAACCATTATATTCACCGCACATCGTAATGCACCAAGTGAGAAGATAATAATGCATAGTCAGGAAGTAATAAGAAGTACGGTAATCAACGAACTTTATTGTGTGAAATGTGTATTACCGAAGGCAAGGAAGGAGGCCCGGACTTCGACTGGGGAAGCCGTGCAGTAAAACTTTTAGAAAGCTTTTATTAAGGACAGTCGTGCTGCATGTGTAGTCAGCAGTACGAACAATGGTTTGTGTTCACATAGGAAGCACCGTGTGATATAAGTTGCAGAACTATTGAAAGTAATAATCTGTGTAAAAATTATGCACAGGGTTAAGCGCAGTGTATAATATATTGACTGGTTATACATGTCTTATTACACTGGACTGCGCTGGGAGAAACTTTATGAAGCATTTGGTAATGTCATAAGAATACCAAATAGGAACGCTCAGGACGGAAGTAAGCATTTTTATGCAAAGCAGGAAGTTTACCGTAGGATTATTGATAGACTGTTGGTGGATTCCGGAGGCAGATGAACCAGACTTTCAATCAGGAGTTGGTAGGAGCACGGAGGATGCCGTTGACACCTGAAATTTTGATATATTGCCAGGGAATTTCAACCAATGAAAAGTGTAAAAAGTGACGTGTGTTATGTTTAAATCATATGTGAAATATCTTTTAATTTAATGGTATAATAAGTGTCATAAAGTGTCATGTGTTTTGGAAGCAATAGCTTCTTGATAGAAATGAAAAGTGCCGTGTGGTTGGTGAAAGAAATGTATCATAAAATGTGTATATTCAAGATGCAAATGTCGCACTAATTCTGCAAATTGCAGGCGACCCGGAAGGATATAGGTGGTTGGAGCCACCAGATGAGCCTATATATGTGAGTACCCCACAAATGATGATTATGTAGAAGTATAGACCACTGCATGTAATGTGATTTCAGAGTTATAAAGATGCCAGTAAGAATCAGTATTAGGAGATGGACCCTCCAGGTTTAATCATTATTGTGTTGATTTTAGTAGAGTTGAGATGTTGTTATGTCAGTGAGTGGATTAATCGTTACCACTATTAATAAAATGGCAAATCAGTTATGTAAACGTAACGTGACGAACACGGTTGTTCGATTTTTAAGATGGTTACGTTGTGTCGGATTATGGTAATTTATGTCAGTAATAATAATAATAATAATAATAATAATAATAATAATAAATAATAAAGGTATGAATGAATGCATCAGGCAAAATGTGGTAAGCAAGAAATATTTACGCTAATGGGACGACTTATCGATCTAAGCAGTAAGATTATACAGTAAGATTACATTAAGGGATTAAGAAAAGATTTAATATCAGAATATATTGTATTAATGGGAATATAATTATGCAAGGGAATGGAAAAGCTTTCTAGTGAATTGAATTTGCAGCTTGTGTAAAAGCTTATAGAGTAATTGATAGATTTCTCTTAATAATTAACGGACGAAGATCATAACATTAGGTCATGGAACCAGGTATTCTATTCGACGTATGAAATCTCGTATAGCCGTGGGGCATACGGAGATATGTGCTTTGTGCCAGAGTGTAATTAGTGGTTGGACCCTAACTCTGATGATGGATATGGAATGTTCCGGGTTCGAATCCTGTGATAGGTGAGAGGAGAACGTTGGACACCTCTGCACTCTATCTGATCGCCCGAGAACTTATTATTGAGTGATTCGGCTCTTGTGAAGCGAATCTTATGACGGCAGTATATGACTGACCGCAGCATTTATTAAGATACCGGTTATCCAGATCGACCAATGTTTTTATGAATCTCGTGCCTTCATGTTAAAATGGACCTATTTGGTGCCAATTATTATTATCCTCAGGGTAGGAATAAATGTTAAGCTCATCCAGTACCTATTTGCATAATATTCAGTTTAAATCCATTGGGATATGTGTGTCATTGTGACCACGGTATTGTCTTTAAAATCGTATTACTGCTTGGGGAGATGTCAGCCATGTGGCAGGAGGCGAGGGTCGAGGTACTGTTGGGACCTCACTCCACCTATTGTATACAGGCCGCTCGGAAGAGGGGCTGTGCTGTAAAGCGAACCGTGAAAGTTTAAGGTTAAATGAAGGGCAGATTTTAGACCCTGTTAGTGACATGAAATAAAACATTGTTATATTGAGTAATGAAGTCATGTGGTTTAAGAACACATTGGTAATTATAGATCACCCTGATGGTTCATGAGTTAAGCAATCTAACGAATGGTTGGAAGTTGCATTTGTTACTGTCACTGACTCCTTTTTCAGAAGTTGGTTACTAACGCCACAGGCTACGCTCGCAAGGGTAGCTTAATAATAATCATCCGACACAGCGATAACTAAAGTTTTTAAGATGAAATCACAACGGCATACAGTGGAGCTATATAAATAGAGAGAAGTGTAGGGGTAGCTTTACATAATTATGGGGTTGCACGTAGATTGTTGTGCAACACCTGAATAGGCTAATGCATGTAAAGCATTTGGTGGGAAGAGAGAGATCAAACACACACGGTACACATAATTGTCAAATTAAGACGAGGTTTAAGGAATAAGTAATTTTGTGAAATTAAAGAAGTCACATTAGATGACAGAGAATCAAAGTACAGTTTGTTTATGAAGTTTAATGTGCATCAGCGCACTAGAGTATATTGTAAAGTTAATATAATGGTAAAGATTTGAGTTATGATATGAGTTTATTATGATAATATTATGTTAATGTTAGTGGATTGTGGAAGTAATTTTTGTTTGATTTTGTTTTATGTTTGTTGGGGATTGTTTTATTTGTTTGAAGCCATGATTTTATTACTGAATTAAAGTCTTAGAATGGAGTTGTGCCTTATCATTGTAGAGTTGATACCTTTTAGTTCCAAATCGAAAATATGCAACTGCTCAATGGGGGAACGGTACACGCCTGAGTCCTGACGCTAGCTGGAGGCGGAAGCATATTTTCCATGGAGATTACTCACATGGGTACAATACACAATGCAAAACTAATCGCTCAGGACTTTCAATTCTATCATTTAATTTGCTACTCATTGCCTATTTGGAAAATTGCCACACCTAGCATAAAAATGCAGCATGACTTGGACACAAAGACCATTTACAAGATTCGGAATGGTGCTTGGTCTTAATTTCTCTTCTGCACATGTGGCCCCTCTTCTTTTATCCTCAGGAAATTGATCAGCTGTTACTGACTCGGCAATAACGCCTGCTGATTGTTGTCTTAGCCGAACCTCTGGAGGAAGCTTTTTAGCTGTTCGAGACAATGCGAGTTGTATCAAATGAAGGAAACAGATACAGTTAGTACACCTGATGTTGCCAATGTACATGTACTTATTTGTGAGTTAAGATCTGAATTCACGTGCCTACACGAAATTTTATAGCTTGTACTTACTGGTGTAACACGAGCAGTCTGACTGACCCAAGTGGCTAATAATTCCGCTTCTATAACAGATCATGTAACGCGAGAGTGCAAGTTCAAACTCCACTCTCCGACATTTAGGTAGATTTCGCGAGAGAGCTACTTATTGCAACGGGTACTGTGCCCGTTCAGACCGAAGTCCGGACGACCACATATGCATTTCACCAAAAATCAGTCAGCACGAGAATCAAAATATCCCGGGGCGCCACATGGGTTAAAGTGACTACAATAACTCAACAAAAAATGCTTTACTGATTTTCGACTCGATGCAACAATAAGGATAGATGGAGATTTTCTGAAATGATTGCAACCGATAAAATTATCTCATTTTATTTAAAATTTTAAAATTGACTGAAAGTATGCCAAAATGGCATAAAACATGAATGACGAATCATATGTTATGTACAAGATATACAATTTCACCAACACATGAACACTTAACAATTGAGACGAAGGTCAAATTAATAGTCCTGTTGACTTCACTCAAAATAATTATTTATAGTAGTAGGGTTTTGTCAGTGCAAATTTAATTGTCTTTACTGATCCCTATATTATTTGAGTATTCACATATTGAAATGAAAAAAAAAATATCACTCGTTGAAAAATATATCACAGTTCACTTTTTCAAAAATATCGTAGCAAATTAACTAACACTTCAGGATTCAGTTATTTCAAGATTTGTTCAAATACAAAGTCATTAACAAGAAATACAACACAATATCATTTACATGGACTTTCGAGCATTTGGATTCGACGAACTTCGATAAACAGAAAATATTTATTGAATCGTCTGTTCTCAATCCAAAGTCTATTCAGAGCTTTTGACTCAATCATAAATATAATTGTCAAAATATTATCATCAACAAAATATAAATTCAATTCCATATGGATTCAACCATTTAATCAATTAATTATCACTTGGAAATATTATTTAGGAAATTTATCATAAATCAATTTCATTTATTATTATCAACATTTCAATAAATTGACAAAATGTCAAATATGTTAATCATCAAACTTGTTTGCAAAATGTTTATATATTTTTATAGGATCTCAAAATCCTCTCATTGTAGTGGTTGTTAAGAAGTAACAGTTTTAAATAATTAACAGCATCGGCCCATTCGATTTAAATGCGTCAAAAAATCGCATAATCATAATTAGCATCTAGACAACGGTAAAGTTTTTTCGTAATGAAAGGTACAAGTTTAACAATAACAATTCTCGGGTAAGCAATTACTAGGAATACTTCTAGAACACGTGGGTAAACTGTGAATTGACAATGATGGCTCAACAAAATAACCTTTGGTTATATCTCGACGAAAGTGTGGCTAAAATCGATTCATCTACTAAATTCAAAGACATCCAACCTAAAATATGATTGATGCTTCATTTCACACAACCTCATTCCTGCGACTTAATTGCGCACTCAGAATGGCATATTTAACTCTCTGCACACACACCAATTATATCTTCCCAAATTATACAGAATAATCAAGCCTTTGCTTGTTACGACAACTGGAAGATTTATAAATTAGTAAACCTCACCAATGAGTTTACAATAATAATTTTACCATCAGTTTAAAACATGAATTACTCCACACCGTGTCTATTCTTAGCCAAACGTTTTGAAAGACGTTGCTCAATAATGATTTTATTTTTATACAAACTCTAGCAAAAACCCTGTTTTATACATGCTTTTAGCTTCCCGTATCATTACTTTCCGTGTCTTCTCAAAGATTTAAATATATAATGCAAGCGTAACATAATTCCACTGAATTAATATGTTATTTATTTGTGGGCATGCGTTAACCACTAACCTTCGGAATCAACAAGTATCCGATCTTAGAATATTGTTTCAAATGTCAAATGAATAAATCATACTACATGAAAATGATTATTAGAAATCACAAATATTTATTATTATTTCAGAAAATAGAAAAATAATAATTATTATTACATCAACATTATTATTATTATTATTATTTCCTCCACAAAAGGAATTAAAGTTGTTAAACTGTTCGGGGTATATCATCCTCGACTTCTAAATAATGGATAAATATCCATTCCTCAACTTAGATTTATTATTAAACCTTCAGTTACGACGGCTGATGACCGCGATTAGAAAAATATCAAAATTAAATAAATGCTCGTCCATAAATTTCGAATCATTGACTTCTGGGTGTAAAAACTACTCAGATCAAAGCTTCTATTGCAAAAGAAAAATATTTGCAACAGCAAAAAACGTATCGATGAATCGAAAATATGTGTTGGTAAGACTGTAGAAAAATACTTTCCGTGTCTTCTCAAAGATTTAAATATATAATGCAAGCGTGACATAATTCCACTGAATTAATACTAAGCATAAAAATAATGCAAATTGTAGCTTACATTCTTTTAGATCTTGATGCTTGTAATCTGGTCTGAACCAGATTATTCAGTCTTCTTGTCCCCATTAGGACACGTATTTATAATCTTGTATCGGCCTCCATCTTACACCCGCAATGGTCTTACCCAGACATAGCGGTATTCATACTTGAAGCCTTAATATCTTGAAGAAAAATGTTACCAGCTTCAAAAGCTGAAGTAAAGTTGACAGGAGTCTGATCAAAGTGATCCATGATGAAAATTATTAACATGACCCAACTGTGATGTGTTCAGTACTCCTAATACGCTTATAATCTTGTTCAGCACTAGTACAAATTCTGTCGAGTTTGCTGGGCAGAGCTTCTCACTCTCCAGATTGCGCAAGGCAAAACTGTATTCCCAATATCGGCTAAAGAATTTTACTGTGCAAGAATGGTAATAAAAGTACTGATTTATCTTGGCTGGTCCACTAACAAGACAAAGGCTTGTTCTCTGACTGTTGGATTAAATAATCCAGCTTTGAATAATTGTGGACAGAAGGAAGAAATGTAGACAAAGTCTACCATATGTCCAGTTGTAGCAGTAAATAATTACCAGTGCCACAAATTTTTATCACCGTGGTGGTAACTTTTGAAAAGTTCGAAGATCACAATAATGTTTAACACTTTTCTAATACCAGTAACCATGTACTGTCGAAACACCAAGTCCCAGCAACTGTGCTGTTAATAACGAAGAATTTGCAACCATGTGCACGAAGATTATAACAGTGTTCGGAGTCGTAGAGTGTTTAGCGGCTAAAGCGCTTACGAAGTACTACACATCCATAGCAACGGAGTGCTTATGGAGAAGTGAACATACTTAGCTCCGGCAGGTGTGCCTTATATACTCCTCAGCGGGCTACACGAGGTCACTGCGGGAAAAAATGCTGGAACTAAAACATCTCATCTCTCAGCTTCCGCTCAATCAATTTCCTCGAAGTAAAGCACATTCTTCCTCCCTTGTCCGTGCCAGTAATCTGATGTTAGTCTCAAGATTCTACTCCATCGGGAAATATTAAATGACATTTAGCCTCGACTATGACGCTCTCGGCCTACGTCACTTAACCATTTCATGGCTGTCGAAAGCTTCCAATTCCTTCTAAGAAGGTTTGGCGCTTGCTATTCAAACTTTCAATTCAGGACTTAGAATTGTGGCCTGTACCCTCAAATCTAGGCAACTGGATTTGGGCACAGTACCATGTTGCGACTATTGAACATTTCGACGTATATTCGCGTTTCGAATTCCCTAGACCCCAAAATCCGTCATTTTACACCAATCAATTTCAAATTTATACACAAAATAATAACCATTCAAAATCTTGGTCGAGTTCATTAAAGGGAACAAGTAGTTCCGTGAAGAAGTATACTGCCTATTTTCATATATCCTACTAATGTTAATTGCCACTATCAACATACGACATTTCAGTTTGATTGCTGTAATAGATTCGTAGATATTAAAAACCGACTAAATATTGCGGATGGTCGCCATGTTGGATTTTATATATATAGGTCCTAGAGTTATGTACGGTACTGTTACATGAAGATTATTGTGTACGTGTAGCATTCAAACTTCAATTGCTTGATTAGGACACAAGAAGTAACAACGAGATTTTAAAATTTCGCACAGTTGCCATCTTGTGGTTATGGAAACAATTGAAATAAATTAGATGCCAGTGGATTAACATTCGTATAAGGATTTACTGTACCAAGTTTCACTGGACTCGGATGGTTAAATTGCAAGAAAAGTCCATGGGAATATTTATACTTCGCGTCGCCACCATGTTGGATTTGTGATCACCAGGTTATTGAAAGTCCTATAGGTGAACTTATGTTCATAGCCCCTAGGAACAAAAAAAAAAACATTTAGTTTGATTGCTATAATAGATTCGTAGATATTCAAAGCCGTCTAAATATTTCGGATGGTCGCCATGTTGGATTGTTAAATGTATAGGCCATAGAGCCATGTACCATTAAAGGAAAATTATTGCGTTGGTTCATTATTCAAACTTTCACTTCGATCGCATGATTACGACACAAGAAATAAAAACTTAATTTTCAAATTTGCACAGCCGCCATCTTGAGGTTATGTAAACAATTGAACTAAATTAGATACCAGTGCATTAAAATGTGTAAAAACATTTCCTGTACCAAGTTTCATTGCGTTTGGAACCTTAAATCGCGAGAAAGGTCTATTTAAAATTTTCAAATTTGCTTGGCCGCCATGTTCATTTTGTAGTTAACCGGTTTTTGAAAGTCTTATAGACGAACATCCAGTAGTGCCCTTTATCTCCGTACAAAATTTCAGGGTGATACCGCTAATAGTTTCAGAGATATAGAATGCCGGTGAAATATTTCGCACAGCCGCCATATTTTGGTTATGAAAACAATAAATTGAACCAAGTTAAATGTCGGTGCATTACAATGTGTAGGAACATGTACTGTACCAAGTTTTATTGCGTTTGGTTGGTTAAATCGCGAGAAACGTCTATTTAAAAGTCGCAAATATGCTTGGTCGCCATGTTGGTTTTGAAGTTACCAGTTTTTCAAAAGTCACATAGGTGAACTTCTAGTAGTTCCCTTTATCGCCGTAAAAAAAACCAGGGTGATATCGGTAATAGTTTCGGAGACATTGAATGCTGGTGAAATATTCGCACAGCCACCATGTTGGATTGGTGAGACGTAACAAAATTTGAAGGGCACGGTCGGGGTCTTCCAGAATAGTGCTATGAACTTACCAAGTTTGATTGAAATAGCTCCAGCCGTTTAGAAGTTATTAGGGGAGACACACACACACCATCACACACACACGCACACAGACACACGGACAAAAGTTGATCTCATAAGCCTTTTTTTTTCAAAATTGTAAATAGGCTCAAAATCGTACCCAGGGTATAGAAATGGGGGGGGGGGGGCCTTCATCGAATGTGTTAAATCATTACATAATTTTCTTAGTAAGGGAGAAATCGAATTTATTCACAGTTCGTACTATTCTTCGGATAAGGGCCAAAGACATATCATAGTAAAATATTAGAAAGCACCAACCATTGAGCAAAGGGATGAGAGAAATCGAGTTTTGAGAGAAGAAAAAATCATAGGCTACCTTCCTTAATAGTCACAATATCAAAACCGTTTAAAATGTTCAATAATCCTCTAAACATTGCCTTAAACATTTGTCTGAAATAATTTCTGGTATGTCCCACCCTTACGCCAAGAGCACAATGTTTTCGGAGTTATAAGAAGATGGGGCTTCTCGCATGCTAAACATGTAGATCATTTGTAGGTATACAACAATTAGCAAAATTAGTGAATTCGATATATTTTACTTTGCCCGGCGAAATCTACCTCGGCCTTCCGGCGTGCTGGGAGAGATTTTTGATGTGTAACATCTTTCACTCGGTTGCTGGATATTTTTGTGGGAGTGATTTTGAAAAATGGGACGGAAGTGGATCGGAACGATCTAGCAGGCAGTGGTGGATCGAACGGAAGTGTGCCCGCTGGCAGTGGTAAGAGGAAACAATCATCATTTTCTTCGGCTTTTCCCAATTAATTGGGGTCGCCGGAGCCAACCTGGCTCATTTTGGTTTTGGCCGGGGATTTAAGACCGGATGCCCTTCCTGACGCCACGTGATTTTTCAGGTGAAAATTTCGCCCAGCTGTCACCGGGATTCGATCCCCGGCCGTCCGGGTGAAAGGCGAGCAGCTAAGCCACTGCGCCATCACGCTCCCCTGGTAAGAGGAAACAATGAGGAATGTATATGACATACTGAATGGTAAACGCTCATGCGAACTCTGGTGTCTATGAAATTGAGGAAATATTGCTGACCCAATTGTAGATTTCCGACGAAAGACTCAGCATTTGCTCTTTGTTATTCTTGTATTTATATCAGTGTCATTCGGTACTGTCTTTGACCGTCTTAGTAGAGCAAACGTGTATGTCAGCGCCGGAATATCCCAGGTATTAAAAGCTTTCATACGGCATGGCTATTAGCTGCAATTAGTGATGATTATTATTAAAAGCTTTCATAGTATTCCAACAGAACTGTTTTGATATCAGTATTTTTTGGTAAGTTTCCATTACATTCTCCTTTATACTTTTGCTGTGGAATGCTTCGAGCATACAATAAGATAGAGAGTGCGCCCGCTATGCTTCTACCGGCCGATCGTGGTGTAATGTTTTAAAAATTAAATAGATATCTCTAAGAAGGTATAATCCGGGAGGGCGCCATTTCATAGGTTATACACTATGAAAAATATTTTAATATGCTGCACGAGAATACTCTTATTCCTAGGCGTGACGTGTCTCCGACACCAACCAGGACACTACAGTAAACAAGGTAGATTAATGTACGCAGTAACATAACCACAATTCATCGTAATGCCACTTACTATTTTGTAGTACCAAGGGATGTAAATATAAATTGTATCAATAGTGTCGTCACAACAAGATACAATTTCCAGTTCCATACCATCATTCAGATACTCATATTATTCTGGTTTCCATTCTTAGAACAATTTATTTTAGAAACTATCGTCATATAACCATTACGATGCAATAAAGAAGACAGAATGATTCAATCTATATCTTCCTACACGTTTATCTTTCATAATGTCTTTCATACAATAGCTTTCTTTTATCAACGCCAACAACCTCTAACCTCCCCTCTTTTTTGTTTAACTCTCATTGTCTCTCTCTATCTCTGGAATTTTTTAGAGTAAGCACTCCTATTCCACTAGTTCAACTTACAACCACACAAGTGCTCTAACCTGCGCTAACCATTTTGCTTCCAAAAACTAGCAATCTAGTTCAACCTTTCACCATAATCGCGAAGAATATGAAGCTAACCGAATACAGATATATCAATGCCTGCACGATTTCAATAAATATAACACGTCAGTGGGGCCAAAATAAAATCAGCTGATGTTGGGCAAAACAAAGTTGTCTCCCATAAGAATACCATTATGAAGTGACTTTAAATCCCGCTTCAAGCGTATTCCTTGAGATTAACCGACAATTTCTGTTGACGGTGGCATTAAATACAATTCCTTCTGAATATCGCTGTTCTTTCTTTGGATGAAAAGTGTGAAGTATCATCACCATATGCGATAATTTGGTGAGTTGACATATCAGTGTTGGAAAGCATAAAATGGTGACGTGTACATGGTTAGGAAATTATAAGACGGTGAATACAATATTTTACGTGTAATTTTGAACCGCAATAAACTCGACAAAGCATAGGCCTACTAGTAGCATGTATAACTCTATTATGCTGGTTATCATACTAATATATAAAAATGAGATGGTGTGCGTCTGTCTGTCTGTCTGTCTGTCACTCAATAACGCAAGAACCACTGGTCCGATTTAAATGAAATTTTGCATGGATGTAGCTGATTTACAAGGTTTACATATAGGATACTTTTGATTTCGAAATTTTGTACTATTAAAGAATGGCGACCATTTTAGTGACGTCACTAGACCCTTTGGTTTCAAAATTTCATACTTCCATATCAAATAAAAAGAGAACGGTAGGAAATAGCAAACTTTTGATGGCACATGCGCGCTTTGAAATTTAATTTCCTATCCGAAAGGTCCTTATCACTTTTCGTGTATCTCCAACAGTTAGCGAGTAAAACCGACATTTGTGACGTCACTACACCCTTTGGTTTCAAAATTTCATACTTCCTTTTCAAATAAAAAGAGAACGCTAAGAAATAGCACACTTTTGATGGTATACATGAGCTTTAACATTTAATTTTCTATCCGAAGGGTCCTTATCACTTTTCGTATATCTCCAACGGTTAGCGAGTAAAACCAAAATCTGTGCAATAAAACACGGTCAACACCGAGCGGTGCAGTAGATCTCTCTATATAGAAAAAATGAAAATGTGTGTGTTTTTCTCTGAATTTCTACGGAAATTTGAGTTGTTTACGCGTGTCTGACTGTTTTATGATGGATGCGCGCGAAAATAATTTTTTTGTCTGTCTGTCTGTTTGTTTGTGGACAAATTTGTTCCCTTATAACTCGAGAACGGCTGGGTGTATCAACGTAAAATTTGGTACAGATATCCATCAGAAGCATGACACTAATCATTGATGTAACTCTTCTCCGTACCTCTCATAAAAGGGGGTCTACCCCCTTAAAATATATGCTGAAATAGGCGTAGAAGGACGAGACAAAGATCATTTTCAGCCCCTCAATGTGAGAGACAAAACTCGGGTCCCCGAAAACCACATTTTAAGGACCGAAGACCAACCGTTTTTGAGATATTCCCAGCAAACTAATTTAATTTAATAAACTAAAGTACGAATGCAAGCCAGTAACCATGCCAACGGATTCTCATTGCTGTAAGACGCAATGCAATTCCATTAATTACATTAGTGTGAAAGTTTGCAAACGGCTAGAAGCTTATCACGGAACCAAATTAAGCCGTAAAATTCATCAATACGTATAATACGCTTAAGGGGATCAAGGGGTACTCTAGAATTTTTTCACGCGATTTACACCTGCGGGTGTGGTACGGCAGGTCTGTTATATTCCTATCCCCATATTATTCATTCATTCATTCATTTCGTATAGGCCATCTATGAACCGCGTCATTCCAACTGTCTCCTACTGGCTTTGATGTTTGCCCGGTACGCCCGCATTCGTTCTTGGTGGACTTCTTTCCGTTCCTAGGTCCAAATCTTTCCCGTTTTCAGCTTCGGTTTTTCTTGGAAACCTTTGCAAGCTTGAAGTTTCCTTTTGAGTGGGGCGCGCTCCTGAATGTCTGTTGGTGTAATCCCCACTTCTTTCAGATCTTTATCCAGTTCAATGAACCAGGCCCATTTTGTTTTCCTCTCCTGAAAGCAAGTTATGTTGCGGTTGGTCAGTCTCGCTGGGCTCATTCGTTTCACATGCCCAAAAAATGGTAACCTTCTCTTCCGGATGACGTTACTTATCTTCTCCACATGAGTATATAGGTCATGGTTATGCCGTCTTCTGTATTCCCCATTGTCTTTGATGGAACCCAATATCTTTCTCAAAATTTTCCTTTCTTTGGCCTCCAGGTTCTCGACCAAGCCATTTTTGTTCATCGTGAGGCATTCAGAAGCATGCAAGACCTCCGGACGGATGACACTGCAGTAATGTTTTAGTTTTGCGTTGAAGGATATTGACCTTTTCTTATAGATGTCCTTAGTTAAATGGTAGACCATTTCCATTTTGCTCATGCGTGATGTGAATGCTTCCTTCTCTGATAATATCCCTTCCCTGACCCGTCCTGAAAAGAAAAGTACATGGCCATTGGCTGAATTAAAAATATAAAAAATAGGTGTTATAATTTCTCCCTATATTATATTATTATTAGTATTATATTATGGCGTACAACAACGAGATAAACCCCCTCGGTGCCAGCAACAAAACTCGGGGGCCCTAAAGGGTCCTCGAAAACTACATTATAAGGCTCTAAATCCAACAGTTTCTGAAATATTCCCAGGAAACTAATTTAATTTAATTTAACAATCTAATGAAGGAATGCAAATCGGTAACCTTGAGAACATTATCACAAGGGGTGGCATACAACTTTCCTTCTATTCCTGTAAGAAGCAATGTCACTCCATTTATTACATTTTTGTGAAAGTTTGAAAATGGCTATAAGGTTATCACGGAACTAACGTAGACCGTATAATTCATCAATGCAATTAAGGGGGTGAAGGGGTAACCTAGAATTTTTTCATGCAATTTTCACGTTCGACATATAGTACAGGTCTATTATATCTCCAAACAGCAACATTATTTTCAAAAATTCCTGAATTGAACCAGCATTTTTTGCGGCTTTTAGGAATTTGGGCAATTTGAGGCTAAAGAACCTGAATTTTCATGCACCACAAGCCTTTATAATTTATGAAAGGGGTCTTCCTGTGTATGGGCACCTAGCACAACGTAGAGGGTCAGTTTTTATGGGACGTGTATTGCGTTTCGTCTACAAGGCTTTCAAATCGGAAGGATGATTTTATTTGATACTGTGTGGTAGATATACCCATATTTGGATATCTGGGTAATATGTTGTAGACAATAGAATTGTCTGTCTGTCTTTCTGTGTATCTTTATGTACGCCTATACCTCGTGTTCGGATGCTTGGTGCATCGTATAATTAGGTATGGTAACCATGAGAGTCAATACACCAATCATTTTTAAAACTCTTCACCGTACTTTTCATACAGTAGAATGGTGGATATAGAGAAAAACTTCTCAATATATGCTAAAATAGGCGAAATATAAAAATTATCCTAGACGGACTACCAAAGCATATGTTGCGCTTCTCAATGTGAGACCCAAAATTCGGGAATCTATAAAGGGTCTCCGAAAAATACATTTTAAGGGCCTTAAATAAACAGTGTGTGTGTGATATTCCCAGTAAACTAACTTCGTTCTGATAAACTTGAAGGAATGACAAACTGCTAACCATTGCAACAGTAGCTCAATTGATAATGTCTGCTGTTAACAACGAACACCGTTCGAAGAACGGGTACTTCTGCTAGTGCTTTATAAATCAAGAATGTTGGCCGATAATCACCCGATCGGATCCATTAACCTAATTATAACTATCATCAATGAAAATTTCAAAACACGATCATATTATGCAGCTGATAACCTTTGTGGCCTGCCCTAAGAACCACCAGTACACTTATGTTATAAATTTAACAGGCCTGCACAGTTAGTTTATACAGTATTACGGTTATGAATGATCCTGATGTTTGTTTTAAGGGGCCTAACATCTACATTATCAGTCACTATCAGACACTCGTCACAAATTGTTTAACATGTGAAAATTTCAGACTATATCAAACTATCATGAATGTGTTAATGAAGCCTAATGAGTAGTACCAGACAGCAAAATATCCAGCATTACATATATTTCCATGCTTAGAATAAATTCGACCAATAATATGACGAATAAATGGACTTCACATATATTTCATCTCAATTTCATAGTAGGTAACATGTCAGATGTTGCACATCATATGCGACTACTGTAAGGCCCGTATTTTTTTATCCTATTGCAGTGAGACTTGGTCACCACAACCACAGTTGTAAATTATTTGCCAAAAACTATGAATTGATGAAAGTAATCTTACAAACAAAGCAACTGTGAAACATTGACTGAATCAAGTTCAAGAAAACTAATTGATCTTATACAGGGTGAGTGGGGTGCGCTGTAGGACCCATGTTTGTTAAACATTTTAGCCTATTTTCATTTATGGAAAAATATGCTTGTGAACTCACCTCTAGTCCGTGTGTGTGTGTGTAGGCCTATGTGTGTGTGTCACACCATAGTACAATCTAAACGGCTTGAGCGATTTCAATGCAACTCGGTAAGGTCATAGTACTATTTTGGCGGCTGTGCGAAATATTTCAACGGCATTCTATATCTCCAAAACTATTACCGATATCACCCTGTACCATTGAATGGTGATAAAAGTTACTACTAGAGGATCATCTATTTAACTTTCAAAAACCGGTTAAGTACAAAACGAACATGGTGGACAAGCAAATTTGAAACATTTAAATAGACTTTTCTCGCCATTACATCATCTGAGCGCAGTGAAACACGGTACAATAAATATTTATACACATTATAGTGCACTGACATCTATGTTAGTCCAATTGTTTACATATCTTCAAGATGGTGGCTGTGCGAAATTTTAAAATTAAGTTTTCAATTGTTGTGTCCTAATCATGGGATGGAAGTCAACGCTTGAATAATCAACCACCGCAATAATCGCCATCTAATAGTATATAACTCTATGGCCTACTTATAAAAATCCAACATGGCGACCATCCGAAGTATTTAGACGGTTCTCAATATCTACTAATATAGAACAGATATCAAACTGAAATTTTGTGTGTTGATGAAGGCTATGAACATAAGTTCTCGTATTGGACTTTCAATAACCTGGCGAGCACAAGTCCAACATGGCGGAGACGCGAAATTCAAATGGACGTTTCTCGCGATTTAACCAATCGAGCGCCGTGAGTCTTGGTAAGATAAATCATTATACAAGTCTTAATCCACTGACATCTAATTTATTTCTATTGTTTTCATAACCAAAAGATGGCGACTGTGAGAAATTTTAAAATCTCGTTTTTATTTCTTGTGTCCTAATCATGCGATTGAAGTTTGAATAATACACATACGCAATCATTTTCATCTAACAGTAGGCTTACATAATTTTATGGCTTACATATATAAAAATCCAAGATGGCGACCGTACGAAATATTTTGACGGTTCTCAATATCTACGAATCTATTACAGCAATCTAACTGAAATTTTATATGTTGATAGAGGTTATTAACTTAAATAGGATATATGAAAATAGGCTGTTCAGTTCTTCACGGACTACGTGTTTATTGTTTGAAGCATCCAATCACCTCCTAAAATATCAGAAATAAGATCTTAACATTCCGTATTAATATCTGCATTTGAATCTCGGACACAAAGTAGCATACTTGAAGTATATCAAGGAAGGAAAATGATCGTGAATCACATTAAACATGGAATTCTTCCTCGCATTTGCTGGCAGTGGGTCCTCAGTTTTATGACCGGCAAGTGGTCATTTCTCATCATGTGTGACGTGATGTCACAGAAGTCGCGTGCCAACATGCAAAACTTGTCACTAGGAGGAGAACTTAATCTACTTTTAATCATCATATTTTATGTGACTCACTGAGAATTCATGGTAGCTAAATAACAGGAGAACCATATATTTCAAATCATCCGTAGTATACTGTATTTCTCTTGTTATTGCTGTTGATTCATTTAGGAGATTTGTGGAGGCGTGGTCGTGTAACCCTGTGTACCTGGGTGTGTGTGGAATTTGGTTCATTACATAGGTAATCTATTTAATTAGACGGCGAATTATTGGATGGAAAGGACCATTGGAATACACGTAATTTATTCACGACGATCTTATTAGGTGCTGATTATTGACTTTATGTAACAAGGAAATCTCCTATTTATACATGCACGGAAATTCTTATTAACTTACCGTAGTTCATTTAAATGTATGTTCGTAGAATAAAAATACCTACTGAGTACTGAGTATCAACTTAGAACTTATTCTTATTTACGTAAAACAAGATAGAGCTAAATTGACATGCTTCGGCATAAACAATAATGTCTTCATTACTATCAATATTGAAAACCTGCCCAATACAAGATTATACAATGTACGAAATCGTGGTAGTATTTATCTAACTATTAAAAGTCTTTTAGAATTATCTTAAGAGAGAGGAACAGAAGTAAAACAAGAAATGATATCCGTACAATGTGCATTAAAATAATTAAGAAAAAGACATAGTGTTTAAATAATATTTTTAAAAACTATTTAGATCTAAATTAAAGAGTATAGTGCAGTCAAATAACATATTTAAATGTTAGAAAACTTCTTTTAAAGACATATTATTTATCCATCCATTATGACGTCCAGTGCTTCAAGAATAATTAAATAATAATTTTATGTGTAAAGTAAAAAATCGAGTTTCGTTCGCGATGGCTCTACCGATACGAATGGCTGCATAATATTGGCTGGTTCGAGTGATTTCACTTCAAGTCGGAAGTAATGATGCCCCAAGTATAATATTTCTATTCTTTCTTGCTCATTCCAGTTACCTGAAATTCAAACCTCCAATGATGTAAAAAAATATAATGAAATGTCTGGGTGTGCTGGGTGTACACATACCAATCAGGACCTGGTGATGTTCACTTGACGAACGAAACAAGTCATCCAATTAATTTCACACCTCTCCCCTCCCACAATATTTTTGAGGCGTGTGTTAATAAGGAGATAAATAGGTCTGATTCTTGTAATTCTTCAGGTATTATGGTGTTACACTGTTATTCCAAATGCTTGTAGTTTTACGTGACCGTTAATCTCACGATCATGAGCCACGGGACCTCCTTTTTACGTGGAATCCTAACCAAAGGACATGGCATCTCAATTCGAAAATCTCACATGTATTGCCCGGGAATCGAACCCGGTCTACCTGGGTGAGAGGCATACCGCTTGACCGCTGCGCCACCACGCCCCACACACTGTTGTTCCCTGATTAATCTAATTGGGCGCAACTCACGTTGACCGACTGAAGAGTATTTCTGTTATTACAATACCTGCCTGGTGACTCACTAATGAATACGGCAAAGCACTGTGCATGTCGCACTGATTGTTGAACCAAGGCAGAACATGAACTTCGCTGGTTCTCGACCCATGTTACAGGCTGGGCGGTGATGAATTGCAAAACTGTTCTTAGCTTGGTTACAGTGACGAATGGCTACTTGTCATGGGTCACAAACCCGGTTCTCTTGTATTTACGCTCTGATGGCTTGCCACTAATCGTTAGTGCAATTTTCCCTCATGTACTCTATGTAAGGACAGAGGCGGGTAGCGTTCGACCAGATTACATCTATGCTTAGCTCTTTAAAACCACGAATGTAGCGACGTGGGTTGAAGAAAGTGGTTACTCAGCCGGCCGATCAGTAGAGATAAAAGGGAAAAGATCCATGTACATGAATCATGGTTTGCTGTTAAAGGAAAGAGTCCAATTATACAGTGGTAATCTCCCACTGATAACATGATTCATAATGCTGAAATCCAATGTTTCACAGTTTAGTACACCTTGCTGGCACCTTATACACACGAACTGGTAGCTAAGACCCTAATTTATGATGATAAGATTGATTTATTTGTTGATGTTGGATGGTGATGCGGCTACACTTAATATTGGGCGGGTGATTCAATAAAGTAGCTTGATCGATCATGACGATCATTAAGTAAAGATTATTCCTGGTTTTCAGGAGGCCGGGGTTTGTCGAACATATCCTAGTTGCGTAAGCATCTAAATCGTCGAAATGACTTCATATTTTGAAACTCAAACTCTTCTGACATTCATATAATCGTATACTGATACTATAGGTAGAATAAGGTGCAGAGTAGTTGTTTTTGGGCGTTAGTATCTCGTTTTGTGGTATTTTACGATTGGTTAAATCTACCAAAATACCACCATTTTCAGTGTGTCTCTGCGTGACAAAGTTCCAGTGTGTTAGTGTGATTCTTTGCAAGCGCTTTTCTTCACTACCTTGCTCTTTGTATAAAATCTTATTGTTAATTAATAAGGCAAGGAAAGTACAGTACTTATATACAAAAAAAATCTTGACATCAAATATAGATTATGGTATTAGGAAGACATTTCTAAAAGCCTTTGTCTGGAGCGTGGCACTACTTGGACTGTTGTTGCAGCAGAAAAGAGGAGAATAGACGCGTTTTTTGTTTGTTTTTGTGTATGGCTTTTTGTGCCGGGAGTTTCCGAGGACATGTTCGGCTCGCCAGTTTCTAGCTGCTTCTAGGCGGTCACCCAATGGGTGAGCTACACGTACCGTCGCGTGTGGAGTGTTGTCTGGGGAGGAAAGTTTTAATGTAAGGACGAGGAGTTGGAAGGTAGCGGCTGTGGCCTATAGTCGGGGACCAACCCCGGCATTTGCCTGGAAGGAAGATGGGAAACCATAGAAGACCATCTACAAGGTTGCTGCAGGGGGATTAGAACCTCCTCGCCTTCCGGATGTGAGCGACTGCCAGCAGCCATGCCGTAACGACCACGGCTAACTCACCCGGTTGAAATGTGGTATTATAGGACAATGATGAAGATCAGATAGGTAGATAACAAAAGAAGAGGTATTAAGACAGTTGGGATAGGAGAGATGTTCCTGGTGACTACTAATGAAGAGAAGTGATAGGTTGGTGGGACACTCAGACTCCCTGGAATAGAAAACATAGTTATGGAAGAAAGGGTCGAGTACACAAACTTTAGGGGTACACCAAATTAGAATTTGTAAAACAGATTGACTCAGATATAAGGTGTGGTAGCTATGTAGAGATGAATTGGTTAGCTTAGGACAACAACAACAACAACAACAAGAACAAAAAGAACAACAAGAGAAACAACGAACGTCAATGTGAAGGATATTGATTTTCATGAATTTGAAATCTAAAAATGTTTGCTGAGAACGTGTATTAAAAACAAAGTACAACTGACTCATCAGATTTGATTTAGGTACTACAGCAGTTCTGCGAGCAGTGAAGTTTGCTCACAACTACTTAAACTGGCTCACAAGGGAACAACGAGAATTTCAACCAACCTATCTCGGTCAAACGTTGTAGGCCTATACATGTTGACCAAACCACATGGAAAACATCTGCGATGGTGGTTTATCCCCAAATTAATAAGGGGCATCCTTAGTGGGAGCAAAGTTGTACACCTTTGAATATCGAAGTGAAACTTGTAGCAGCAAAGGTAGGTGTGCGCACTGAGGTATCATATCCTCTCACACTACTGTAGCCCAATTTACTTGGGAGGGCGGGTGGGTGTGTGTGTAATCTGTCTGATAACTTGTGGCATTGTTAAGCCTCTACTACATGGTGCCAGGAAATGTTCCTCACAGTGGCTACGTGCAGTTGCGAGAGGTTGCGTCATCAGTTCAGTTGGCAGCACAGTGTCCTTGATAAGGTGAAGGCCACATGTGTGGGCTGTGGGCTGTCGAAATCGTCAGTGCGTATAGTTAGATTATTGGAAGAGTGCAACGGTATGTTATGAATGGTTGTGGTGAGTATAAGGTTTACTGTTTGTTTGTTATGATACAAGCGACAGCCGTGCTGCCAACGTAACTGGTGACGTAATCTCTCATAGCAGCTTGTAGGCACTGCGGAGAACATTCCCTGGCGCCCTGTAGTATGTGTCATTGTTATTAAGGTTAGGATTTGGAAGGAGGTGGCCGTGGTTTTAAGTTAGGAACTATCCCAGCATTTTCCTGGAGTAGGAGTGGGCGAATCCACAGAAATCCACTTCTAGGAGAGCTGAGCCGGGAAATGAACCTAACTCTCCTCAGTTTTGTGTTGAGCGTACCCCGTCCCAACCCTCAAACCGGTGTCATTGCAGTGGGTGTACTACGGTGTGTGAATTTGTAATCAAGATTAGAATTTAGAAGGAGGAACCCGAGTCCTAATTTAGGGAAATTCCCGGCATTTGCCTAGAGTATTTTGGATTCCTTGTAATAAGGAGGTTTCGTGGACTCTGGATTCGACAAATCGATGTTCGACTAAAATGTATAATTTCGTGCATTCTAGAGTGAATGTTGAGAAAAATATCAGCACCATTACATTTATGTGGTCATATTAATAGAATAATGTGCTACATTACCGTACTTTTACAAATAGAGAAATTAATTATTGTATATAGCAGTCTGGTAATGATTTATTTTCATACTGGCATTGGTTATCATAAAGTAAATGGATTAATTGAATTTATAAATAGCCTATTTGAGGCACGTTTAAACGGCAAACGTAGGAAATAAATCAAAACAATTAAATAAGGAAGTGCCATATAATCACTCACAAATATTGATGTTATTGGATTATAAGAATGTTTTGCAGTGTTGCATATTATTGCTTAGGTACTGAAATATCTCTTATACTTGCTTCTTTCAAGACTGTGCCATATGTGTGTTTTCTGAATGGAAGTGTGTTTTATCGATTATTATTGAAAATACAGCGCACAAATTGTACATAGGGTTAATAAATTTGAAAATACATGTGTGTTTTCACCTTCCACCTTCACAAAATATCAGAATGGAAGGTGATTACGTGGTACCGACTACATTGTTTACCAAATAATTTACAAATACAGGATACGTCTATGTCATGAAAGTACTCAGTGACGCACAGTTTATGGTGGTAGCCATGTACTGCCATCGAGTTAACGAAGTGTCGTAGGTCTTGATTAGTGTCAGTCCATGCCCTATTCGTCATGGCTCCCGTTATGTAAAATTCGAGCCAGATTCCATCCCTCTTCTTCACTCTCTCATGCATTGGTCTTTTCCAGGCATCCGTAGATGATAGTCCTCTCTCAGTCCGTAGGTCCTCAATGAAGAAGTTCTCCTTGGCAAGTTCGTACACTAGTCTAAGATTTTGTATATTTTGATAATCCTATGGTAGCTTTTAGGAAGCTCGGCTTCACTGCCACTAGCGTCCTCAAGTCCACCAGGGTCAGTTTCTCACAGATGATTATGAAACACGAATTCTGATAATTTTTCACAAACGTTTGGCGGAGAAAGAACTGCATAAATTATTAAATAGCTCAAAGTTTAGGTACTCCAGCGTAGTCAGTGACTAAAATCATATTTATGGAGGCAAATCTACCATTCTTAATAATTAGGGGTAAAAATGAATTAAATTGTGAAATTTTATTTTAATTCTAATCAATTGCTCGCGTCCTTAGGCCCCTTAAAACAACAATATCATCATCATCGTCAATTTATGGTTGTCTTGCGATCTGACTAAAATGAATGAACGATGCTCCCTTGTGAGACTTGGATACTTTCAACCCACGTCTCATACAGGTACCGGTGACTCCATGACCAGACATAACATGCCGTTCTGTGTCACGGTCGATAAATCACTGTCATTGTGAGAGTAACTCAAGGGTGAATAGAAAAAAATACTCATTACGAGTTATGGCCAGTCGTCAAATGCTGCCACCACCAAGTATACTGTAGCCCCTGGCTCGGTTTCGATTTCCGTTTCTGTCATGGGGGATTTGTATCCTGGTATGAGGATTGAAATGAGTTGCGACGAGTCTCTTGAGTAATACGGGAAATAAACGAGGGTTCTAACCTCTACATATAGGGGCTATTGACCTCGCTGTTCCATCCATTAAAACTCCAATAACTAACTAACTAACCTCTACGTTCAGCCAGACTACACGAGGTTCTCCGATGTAGCCTACTTTTCGCATTTTGTAACAAGAAGTTCCGTGACGAACTAAAGAGCCTACTTTTCTTAAAATTTAAGATTCATGCCAATGATTAATCTATTTGGATCTATCTAGAATAATGACGAAATTAAGTTTGTAATATCGAAATTTCTAATTAGTTCGAAATACTGTATACCTGGCATAATGTAGCCTAATAGAGCACTACAGTTGGCAGCCCTGGTGACTGAATATATTCTTAGTTCCATCTCTTAAGGTACAGAATACAAAATTTGGTTGGAGTCCAATGAATAGCATGGACGTTACATGCAGTTAACATTGGATCTAACAGCGCGCGTAAAATCATGTTGGCAACAATGTCATGCATGTAGCCTATTGGTCAGAAATAATCTGAAATAATATGATCTATTGTTGTGCCAATTTTGAATGAAATCCATTAGTTAGTATAGAAGTTACATGCATTTTAAAATTGGATCTATCAGCAGGCTTAGAATCATGTTGGCAGCACTGACGTATGTTAGTTACTCCAAAGTAATCTAGAATGCCAGGTACTATACGTGTGCAAAATTTAGAGCTATTGGCTTGCATTCTTTCTGATATATTGATATTAGGGTAACAAAAATAGAGACAGCATTTATTAACAGTTGGCAGCCCTGGTTGCTCTTAAGAATACGCATAGTCATAGCTGTTATGGTACACATAGCACATACGAAATTTGGTTGAAATCCAAATGATAGTATGGAAGTTAAATGTATTTAAATTTGGACCTCTCAGCAGGCTTAGAATCATGTTGGTAGCACTGACGTATATAAGTTGCTCCAAATTAATATAGAATGTCATGTACTATACGTGTGCATAGTTTAAAGCTGTCGGCTTGCATACTTTCTCATATATATTGGTATTTGGATAAAAGAAATTAAGAGCATTTTTTAACAGTTGGCAGCACTGGTGGTTCATAAGAATACGTTCAGTCATATCTGGTTATGTACACATACAACATACGAAATTTGGTTGAATTCCAATTGATAGTGTAGAAGTTATATGCATTTAAATATTGGACCTATCAGCAGGCTTATAATCATTTTGGCAACACTGCCATGAATGGCCTTCTGGAAATTAAACTGCAATATTATTATCTATATGTGTGCCGATTTTGAAATAGCTCCCATTCATACCTTCCAAGATATCCATCATGGAGCTTAAATTTCAATTGCGATTTTTCAGCAGTTGGTAGCACTGACATCATTTTCAAGTATGGCCGTGAGATATTCAGGTATAGATCTTTACTCCTACCAAATTTTATTTCGATTGCTCCAGCCGTTTAGGAGTTGATAGGGGGGGGGGGACACACACAGACAGACAGACAGAAGGACAGACAGACAGACAGACAGACACACATTTTCCCGGATCGATCTCATAAGACTACTTTTTCCTCATTTTTGCAAAATGTGAAAAGTAGGCTAAAAATGAGGAAAACGTACACTTATGAGATCGATCCGGGCAAATGTGTGTCTGTTTGTCCTTCTGTCTGTCTGTGTGTGTGTGCCCCCCCCCCCCCCCTCCCCTTTCACTATCAACAC
Organism: Meconema thalassinum; assembly: GCA_946902985.2. Classification (NCBI taxonomy): domain Eukaryota; kingdom Metazoa; phylum Arthropoda; class Insecta; order Orthoptera; family Tettigoniidae; genus Meconema; species Meconema thalassinum. Next base: position 615,037,161 of record OX336388.2, read on the forward strand.
CTAAACGGCTACAGCTATCGAAACTAAATTTCGTATGAGTAAAGATCTATACCTGAATATCTGAAGGCAATATTTCAAAATGATGTCAGTGCTACCAACTGCTGAAAAATCGCAATTGAAATTTCAGCTCCATGTTGGATATCTCAGAAGTTATGCATGAGAACTGTACCAAAAGTGGCACGCCCATAGATAGGCCTAATTACATTTTAGATTAATTTTTAGGAGCTTATACATGACAATGTTGCCTACATGATTCTAAACCTGCTGATATGTCCAATGTTTAAATGCATGTAACTTCTATAATATCAATTGGATTTCAACTAATGTTTGTATATGCTATGTATACCATAGCAGATATGACTGTGCTTATTCTCGAGAGCCGGCAGAGCTGCCATGTATCAATAAATAGTCTCTCTATTTCTTTTATCATAATACAAATATATCTGAAAGTATGCAAGGCTAAGGCTCTAAACTTTGGATACGTATAGTAGGGCCTAGCTAACATTCTATATTAATTTGCAGTAACGAATGTACATCACTGCTACCAACATGATTCTAAGCCTGCGGATAAGTCAATTTTTTTTAATACATGTAACTTCTATATACTAACAATTGTATTTCATCCAAAATTGGCACAACATAATATTTCAGATTCTTTCTGAGCAACACATGCATGCCATTGTTGCTAACATGATTTTACGCGCGCTGGTAGATCCAATGTCTAACTCTACACTTCAACCAAATTTTGTATGTGCATTCTGTACCTTAAGAGATGAAACTAAGAATATATTCAGTAACAAGATCTACCAACTATAGTGCTCTATTAGGCTACACTATGGCAGGTATATTTGCAACTCATTAAATAGTTTGGTATTACCAACTTAATATCGTCATTATTCTAGATAGGACCATAAAGATTAATCATTGGCATGAATCTTAAATTTTAACAAAAGTAGGCTCTTTAATTCGTCACAGAACTTCTTGTTAATTTCACATTGAGTTGTTTGAAAACATTCTTCAGTGTTGCCTGTATAATCAATCAATAGAGGTGGTCTTCAGTCGGTCAACACAAGCGTGCTAAAATAGATTGAGGGGGAAGTAAATAGCAGAAGTGACACGTTTCGCTGTCAGGCAAGCATCATCAGATCAAAATATATCAGACAAAATAGCTCTACAAAACTCTACCAAAACCCATAATGGCTATGCCATCCAATTTGACCCCACCATTTGTGAGTTAATCAGTGTATAAATAATTATTGACATATACTGGTTTAGGGGCTTTATGACACCGTGGTTGCGTAGCCCCGTGTACTTGTGTGTGTAATTTATTTGATAACCTGTGTTATTGTGTTGGCTGTATTAGTGTGTGTATTTGCAATTCAGATGAGGTTTGAAAAGGAGGCGGCCGTGGTCTTAAGGGACACTGGGACTGAAATTTTAGTGAAATTTGTGGAAAATGTCGATTTTCGGTTTTTTCCATATTAATACACCCCTATCCCCTGCGGATCATATAGCAGTGTTTTTATCCGAATTCCGCCATTTTTAAAGCCCTGGCGTAGCTTTAAAATGCACGGTGTGTCCTTTAAACGCCCCAGCACAGTAAGTGTCCTGAAGGTTCTGAGTCTTGGTGTTTCTACAATCGAAGTATCGCAGCTGGTAAAACACCACAGAGTCATGACAAAATGGCTGTAGAACTTTATGAACCCTTAGTTGTCAAGATTATGCCTGTTTATCAAAGGCTGGCATCAGATGAGCTACTATCCAGATGCATCCGTGGTGCTACTGAAAATCAGAATGAGTCACTGCGTTCTGTTATCTGGAGGAAGTGACCAAAGGAGATTTTTATTTCACGGAAGATACTTGAAATTGCTGTTAGTAATTCTGTAGCAGAATTCAACATGGGGTGTAGTGCAACAACAGAGTTGAAATCAGGAATAAGACTAACTTCAGTATCTCATGTCACAGCACAAACACTTGAAAGATGTGTCAGTCGCAGGAAGTATGTAAGTCCGCGGTCATAATTGGAGAAGTGAAAGGCATGTCGACGGAAGGTGAAACTGACGGAAATGAAGGAGGAGGCTGCAAAACAGAAGAAGGAGGGTGTCACCTATGCTGTAGGACAATCCTAATGTCATTGGTAAGCTGAAACCTTGTAAATTGTGCATCATTTTAGAAAATTGCTGTTTTCTCTGATTCACTTTTTCAGGCATTCAAAATGTTACTCGCGTCATAAATCTTATGATATTGCTTTCAAAATGGGAATTTATTATCTTCATTGCAATGACTATAAACCTGCGGATCGTTTTTTAGATTGCACTTTTGGTATAGCTGCAAAAAAAATTCAAACTGGAAAAAATACGATTTTTTTGTAGAAAAAAACTTGGATATGGAAAAAAATTAATTTCTTGGCCCTCATTAATGCAATTCAAAATCGGATCCGTAGGTTTCTTCCAATTGTTATAGTGCAACAGAATATTACCTAAAAGTTACACTATCTTGTTTTTTTTAACGCGGCTGACCTTTATAAAACTTGAATAATTAGCACAATAAATGTACAAAATAATTAATATCTGGAGAACTAATCAACTTACAATGCTCACGTTTCCCACAGTGGTTAATAATATGACTATTCATAACCATATAAAATTTCAAAGCTGTACCTCAGTTTATATAGAATTTGAAAATTTCAGTCCCAGTGTCCCTTAAGTTAGGGACCATCCCGGAAATTTCCTGGCGTAGAAGTGGAAAACCCTTCCAAGATGGCTGAGATCGAAACACCTCTTCCCAGTTTAGTCTCACGAGGTTAAGTGTACCCCGTTCTAGCACTCAGATCAGAATTAAAATTTCATGGTAGAGTAAGGTATCGAACCTACTGTAGACCTCCGGGGCGACAGCCAAGAATGCTAGCCACTACACCACGAAGTGGTTGTGTAAGTAATTCATGTAACATTTCGTAAAAATAATAGGGCGATCAAATAATTGTTACTTCCTGACCAATCTAATTCGGCACATTTGTTTTGACCGACTGAAAAAGCAACTTTGTTTATTGATTTTCTATTTCTTCTGTGGGCGAATTTCAGAATGATATCTGGCACAATACCTCCCCCCCCCCCCTACTCAATCATAGTTGCAATTAATGTTCAAACACTAGGCTACTATTTATTTATCGTATTATATACACACCGGCCACGATGACCGAGTGAACTAACGCGCTAGCTCGTACCTCGTTGGCACCGGGAGAACATGGATTTGAGTTCCACATTGGCTGTCCCGAAAATGATTTCGAGGTTTCTCATTTTCTCCATCAAATGCTGTGAAGGTTCCTTACCAAAGGTCCACGGCCGAATTCCTTCCAAAATCCCTTCCCTGATCTTTCCTTAAATAGACCCAAGTTAGCTGTCGCCAGTCACCATCCCCAGTTATATCTCCCAAAATGTATGTCCATCTCACCTCACCTCACTTCACCTCAGCAAACCTAACCTCACTTACCTGACCTAACCTAACCTCACATAAACTATCCTAACCTTACCTCACCTAACCTCACTTAGCATAACCAAACCTCACCTAACCTCATTTAAACTAACCTCACCTAACCTAACCTAGCCTAACCTAACCTCACTTATCCTAACCCAACATAGCATAACCCAACCTCACCTCACAGGGGCAGATGCCCTCATAGTTCCTCCCCTTAAAACAACAATAACTAACTAACCTCACCTCACCTCACCTAATCTCACCAAAACCTAACCTAACCTCACCTCACCTAACCTAACCTAACCTCACTTAAACTAACCTCACCTAACCTAACCTGACTTAAACTTCACAACCTGACCTAACCTGACCTCGACTAACCTCACGTAACCTTACCTCACTTTAACTAACCTCACCTAACCTAACCTAACCTCACTTAAACTAACCTCACCTCACCTAATCTCACTTAAAGTAGCCTCGCATAACTTAACCTAAACTCTCATAAACTACCCTCACCTAACCTAATCTAACCTCACTTAACCTAAGCTAGTCTGACGTAAAGTCACTTAACCTAACCCAACCTAGCATATTCTAAACTAACCTAAGGTAACCTCACCTAACCTATGGTAACCTCACCTAACCTAACCTAACCTCACTTAACCTAACCAAAAATATTATACCCTAACCTAACTTAACCTAACCTAGCCAAACCTAACCTCACCTAACCTAACCTCACTTCACCTAACCCAGGGTCGACGATAATCCGCAGAGGAATGTTTTGACTGGTGGACCAACTCAAACAAGTCCGTGACCAGTGGGAGCAAGTGCTATTGGACCAAGTCGAACGTCCTTGCGAAATGATCATGGGACCAACTCAGCCGTCATTTGTCTGTGGGATTAAGATAAAGTGATATAGTGGGCTAGTCGAGGGGAGACAAAGTGTCAAGAATGTCACGTATGCGTTCAGTCCTGTATCTACAGCATACTCGATAAAATGGCAACATTTGATCATAGACAGTGTTGAAATAGCAATCCGAGTTCGTGTTCACGGTGACTTGAGTAAGTGGTACGAAAAACACCCCCAAATCATCACTGAACCAGCTCCAAACTCTCTGGCTTAAACGCCTCAATGGGCCGTTGAGTTGGTGCACTCATGGCCTTGTGTAGAACCACAGTACACACCTACAGGTAGGCCTATCTACTGTACGTTTGGTGGTGTTTGACCCATTGAAGTTGTGTAGTTTAGAAACTGGGACAACCCACCCTCTCACAACAAGTGGGTTAGCGTCCACAGGACCCCAGTTGAGTCCGGGCTTGTATCGGGCTCCCCTTTTCTGTCGACCTATCTTGGTCATTTTAGTTTGGTTGGTTGGTTCCTCGGTTTAGAGGGTGCAACAACGCGGTCATGTAGCCCCGTGTACTTTGGGTGTGTATAGAATCTGTCTGATAACCGGTGTTAATTGTGATGACTGTATTAGTGTGTGTTACCTGTTTTCAATTCAAGTAAGGACTGCAGACATTGATTTTTTCAAGTAGTTCCTACATTTGCCGCTAAACGCCACCGTCAATGACTACTAGTTCAGAACTGGTTGCCAGATGCCATCGCAGTCGGCTCCTGGCGACGAACGTCGGAACCTAGGAGCGTTTGTCAAATGTTTAACCTATCCTATGATTTAGCTTCACACAGGTGTAGTTAGTGGAAGGTTTCTTAACATGCCATAAATCTATGACATGGGACCGCCTGCTTTACCTCCCCTCCGAAGGAAGGCATACTGAGAGCTTTTTAACGCTCTTAAAAAATCCGACGACTTCGGCCGGGTTTGAACCCGTGATCTTGGGCATAGAAGCCCAGCATGCTACCAACTATGCCACCGAAGCCGCCTCAATTTAGTTTGTCTGGGGTGATTAGCTTAGTGTAAGCTAATTTGGACTGTATTCTTTAAGTGCTTTTTTTAAGGATGCAGGGTTGCTAATACAGTAAATGACGTCAAAAAAGTGAAATAAAAGTTTGTAGCCTACGATAAAAATTCCACAGAAAGACAAGTAGGCTATAATAGTATAGTATAATATTCATATACTTTGTGTATCATGTCGACATTTTACGACTATGATGAAGGGGAAATTTCGTCGGAACATGTACGGAATGGCGTTTTTCAGCACGCCATGGCAAGCTGCTAAACATCTTGTAGCAAACACACAGGAATGTAGGTCGAATCGGGATCAGATAAGACGATCTGCCAACCCAGTAGAAGAAGTCAATTACTGGAGCAGTGCGCAGAAACTGGGTTCACAGATACCAACACTTGTCCTATCGGGAATTCCATCAAGTGACGGTTTGTTCACAGCACAGTGAATGTTTCGTACCAATACAAAATAAACTGTAGAAAATAATAATAATAATAATAATAATAATAATAATAATAATAATAATGTTAATTACAACATTAAGGCAGACATGCCAGATGACAAATGTAGGAGATGCCATCACGAATCGGAGACCATCCAGCATATCACAGGGGGCTGTACAACAATTTCATCAACGCACTACTTGAAGAGCCATGACCAAGTAGCCAAGATAATCTACCTGAACCTGGCAAAGAAGCACTGCTCAAGTAATAATTTTCTGCCTTATTATCAATATATTCCTAATACTGTTCTGGAGAACGACACACACAAGCTAGTCTGGCACAGGTCAGTGATCACAGATAGACCTGTTTCAGCGAACAAGCCAGATATTATTCTTATTGATAAAGTGCAGAAGAAAACTCTTCTAATAGACATCGCAGTCTCTAACTCGCATAATATCCAACACAGTTATGCTGAGAAAATAACGAAATACATGCCTCTAGCTGAAGATTTCCGACAGATGTGGCGACAGGACTTTGGTCACTGTATTGCCTATCGTAATATATTCCACAGGTATCATGCCGAAGTCGCTGAAAGCCAACCTCGATAAACTGGGGCTCCACGATAATCTGCATACTAGTATGCAGAAAGTAGTTATTTTAGAGACCTGCTCCATAGTTCGTTCGTTCCTCAACCTACCAATAAAGTGAACTCCACTCCATCTTGCAACAAATGCCGATGAATTGGCGAATTGTACCCAATGATATGGTGAACATATGAATAATAATAATCATAAATAATAATAATAATAATAACTCGTTTGGAAAGAAACAATATCAGAGAAGAAGATAGGCTACACCACAGAGATATATTTTTAGGCAAAAGTGCTAAAATGGAAGAATTCCAAGGGAGGAAGGGAAAGAAAACCGGCTCAAAATGGTCCGAGGAAAGGAAGAGGAAACATAGTGAGATGATGAAGAAATATTGGAGAAAGAAGAAGGAACAGCAAAGGACAAAGCATTGAAATTGGCTCGTGGTCCCTAGACGACCGAAACGATAATAATAATAATAATAATAATAATAATAATAATAATAATAATAATAATAACAAGAAAAACAACCGCAAAAATTATCAGACAATCCAAGAGGAAATACCTGAAGGAACAGTTGGACTCCATTGAGGACAACTTCCGTAACTACAACGTAAGGGACTTCTACAGAACGTTTGCAGGACACATCAGAGGGTACACACCACCAAACCTTTGCTTCAGAAAATGTGATGGAAAATTAGCACTAACGAATAAGGAGAATTGCAAGGTGATGGCACAATACTTCTCTGAACTTCTGAACTGTCCAGAACCAATACAGAGATTCTCAGAGGAAGAATCTACAGTCAAGAACGCAGACTCATTACCTCCGACACAAGAGGAAGTTCACAGGCACATCCTCAAACTCAAGAACAACAGGACATCTGGTGGACATAGTGGCCGAACTACTGAAAAACCTAGGGCCACACTCACTTAGGGAACTCACACAGATTATCACTGACATATGGACATCAGAAAAGCTACCAGATGAGTGGAAATGTGCATTGATCCACCCATTACACATAAAAGGCGACCGCTCTGACGTAAACAATTACAGGGGCATTTCACTATTACAAGTTACGTACAAGATCCTCTCAGCGTGTCTACTCCAAAGGACTCAGGACCAGCTGGAACACACGATTGGCGAGTGCCAGGCGGGATTTCGTCCTGGTCGCTCCTGCGCGGAACAAATCTTCAACCTAAAAAGTATATTGAAAATCAAAGCCCTCAGGAATACTCCAGTTATATGTACCTTCGTTAACTTCAAGAAGGCATATGACTCCATTGACCGTCAGTCATTGTTCAACATCTTACACTAGCAAGGTTTGGTTAGCAAAAACTTGCGATTGATCAAACAGACACTGACAGACACGACATCAAAAGTAAAATTCATGGGGGAAATCTCAGAACCATTTCAGATCAATACAGGTGTTCGCCGAGGTGACGGGCTCTCTCCGCTCCTCTTCAACCTAGTGCTGAACAAAGTTATCAAGGAATGGGAGAAATAACTCAGACTTCAAGGTTACTGGATGCCAGTGCGACTAGGACGACCAAAAGACGAACTGGAGGTTGGCTGTCTAGTCTTCGCGGATGATCTGGCACTACTCTCAGATAACGAAACCACATCAATGAGACAGATAGAAGTACTCCAAGAGTGCGCCGAAAAAGTAGGACTACAGATCTCGTTCCAAAAGACAGAGTTTTTCTGTACGAAATTCGACATACAGAATTTAAACACGAAATATGGCAAGATCAATAGAGTCGCCCACTTTAAATACCGAGGTGAAGTGCTTGAACCGACGGGAAAAGAGAAAATCGCGCAGAACACTAGGTTAATGAAAATGAAGAGAGCCTTATACAAGACACAGAGTGTCTACAACTAAAAATGTCTGTCCACATTCACTAAACTTCGTCATTACAACACGGTTATTAAACCTGAGGTGCTTTATGCTAGTGAGACGTTGACGTTACACACTAAGGGCGACTTGAAAAAAATCCTCACAGAGGAAAGAAAAATAATAAGGAAAATAATTGGACCAAAGCACACAGATGAAGGATACAGGCTTCACTCCAGTGACACCACAGAGAAATTGTCCAACCTCGTAGCAGACATCAGAAAGAGGCGACTAAAATTTTACGGCCACATCAGCAGACTCCCACAAACCAAACTCACCAACAAAATTCTTAGATACATACAGCGGCTCAAGATTACTACACCCTGGATGATGCAAGTCAAAATTGATCTAGTAAAAGCACAGGTCGACCCAGAAGACGTCATAGACAAAAGCGTATTTAGACACAAAGTATACAAGTGGGAAGTGTTGTCAGAGAGAGCTGCACCTACAGCCCAAAGACCAAAGTAGACCGAAGAAAGGAAGAGTGCCTTTAGTGCACGAATGAAAGAGTACTGGAAAGACAGGAAGAACAAAAAGCCATGATTGCTTCGCGTGGTCTAATAGGCCTGTAACGTGTAAAATAAATAAAATAATAATAATAATAATTATAATAACAATAATTTGTCTTTTTATTTAAGGACATCGTGGTCATTTCAGCACCGTGTACTTGGGATTGCGTAGAATGAATCTGATAATATTTGTTATTGTGATCTCTGCAGTTACGTTTGTATTTGTGATTGCGACTAGGATTGTAAAGGAGACGGCCGTGGCCTTAGTTTAGGAACCATCCCGGCATTTGCACTAAAGTTCAAAAGCTTCGTCTGTTCTTTGCTCATGAGCGCAAACTGAGGGCGAAATCTTCACATGTTATCGCAATGAAGTGTGGGTAGTCATCAAAGCCATCAATTTCCATCCTGAATATAGATTTTCACTTTTGTTTCAGCCAGGATTCGTCCAACAAGCATCTTAATATGTTCAAAACTATTCAAAATTAAATTTCCAGTGACTTTTGCTGTAAAAAAAATTGTAAATAAAACCAACCGCTTTGAAAAGTAAATAGGGAACAAGGATTTAAGTTTTCCTCGAAAATCCTTCATTCCTACATACTAATATTCTACTGGGGATACCTTCTAATTAAATATATTTATCTTGATACGCACTTAAGTAGTTTTGATGCAAAGTAAACAAACAAATATAATAGGCAAAACAGAAGAAGTGGGTTTGATTCCCACCTCAGCCATCCAGGAAGTGACTTTCCGTGGTTTCCTACTTCTACCTCAGATAAACGCCAGCACAGTTCCTAACCTATGGCCACGGCTTGCTCCTTCCCAATCCTTACCTGAATTACAAATATGCACACTACATAGCGTACCAAAAGTTTACAGACACCAGCAAATTTCAGGATCATTATTTCTGTCCCTATGCTTTTGGTATCAGGCATACGACTTTTTACGGGGACCTAGAACGTGTTTCTAGGAACATATTGTTAATTTATTATCAAACATCACTGTTAGCTTTGAAGTTACGACTTTTTTTTGTTTAAGAAAAGTGTGAAAAAATGGTGTATTTTTTCATATTTGAAGCAATCTGGACAGAACACTAAGAGGATTACATCCACAATTATGGTTATGAAGAAAAAGATACATGTAGAATATTTATGATTGAAATAGAACACAAGAATATGTTTCCATTAAGAAATATCACCAGTGTTATAGCCCGAAATAGAACCGCAGGAAAAGTCAACAGTAAGACATTCTTTGCCCTTGGCTGGGTGGGAGACCCTTCAAGCTACAGAGATCCTTTACTTTTAACGTTGTAGTCCTACAGCTGTTGCAGCACTGTATTGGATCAAAACAGCTTCCTCCTAGGTCAAAGAATGTCTGTCTGTTGACTCTTTCCTGCGGTTGTATTTCGGGCTACAAAACTGGTGATATTTCTTAATGGAAACACATTCTTGTGTTCTATTGCAATTATAAAAATTCTACAGGTGTCTGTATTTCTTCATTACCATCATAGTGGATGTAATCTTCATAGTGGTCTGTCCAGATCGCTTCAAATATGAAAAAATACAAAATTCTTATCATACACAAACAAAACAAAAATATTCGTAACTTCAATGATGATGATGATAATTGTTGTGTTAATGGGCCCAATATCTAGGTTATCGGCCCCTAAAGGCCTGGGTGATAGCGAAAATGACGATGAAATGGAAACCAGAACGAAAATTAAGTGAGACTGAAAATACTTACAAAATGGAACTCAGATTGAAACGAATCACAAAATGGAGAGTGGTAATACTTACAAAAAGGAATTGAGAAGGAAAATACTCACAAAAGGAATAGATTTAAAAATACGCACAAAGCGTAGTTTAGGTTCAAAATACGTACACAATGCAATGTACAGTCGAAAATATGCAATTGAGGTTGAAAATACTCGCAAAATGCAATTTTGATCGAAAAGACGAACAAAATGCAACGGAGATTGAAAATACCTACAAATTGGAGTGTAGATGCAAATGATTCGCTAAGGGGAGCCAATTAACAAAAACAGTGCGGGAATCTTAAGAGAAAAGGAAATATAATGAAAAGAAAAGGAGAGGTCTGACTCCTCGAAGAAGGAGGGATCAGGAAAGATGAGACAAGGGCGAATTAAGGAGGGAAAGTGAAAGACTCCCTAGGCCTCGGATACCCTAATACCGTCGGGGTTGGAAAAGAACAAGAGTTGACCAAGTGAGGTCGACAGGAAAGAAGACAGAGAGGAGCCCGGCACAGTAAGTGGAAGCAATGTGCCGGACTCAGCTGGAGTCCCGTGGTCACCAAGCCACGTCCCACCAGATGTGAGCGCCTGGGGGGGGGTCATAACTTCAAAACTAACAGTGATGCATTCATAATAAATTCACAAAATGTTCCTCGGAACACGTTCTACTGTAAAATCTTGTAAGCCTGAGACCAAAAGCATACGGACAGGAATAATGATCATGTAATTTGTGGGTGTCCGTAATCTTTTGGTAGGACCTATACATTTATTTATTTATTTATGTCATTTAATTACATTTAAACAGTAAATTACATTATTCCTAAACACTTAATCACAAACAAACATCCAGTCCTTTTATAAATGTGATGGAATTCGGGGTTGCCAACAAGAGTTCCTCATAATCTCCTCTGTATGCTCCGACACTGCAGTCTTCACTGATGTGTTGAATAGTCTGCCTCGGTGCATCGCAGCCGCATGCTGGTGAGGCCAACATTCCCAGTTTAAAAATTTGCTGGGACATTTTGGAACCATTCTCTCTTCCAGGTATCGCTGATGTTAACCCCAGTGAGGCTGTTTGCAAGTGCAAGAGGAGGATGCCTGGAGCTAAGTCTGTTGATTCTGAGATCAGGGATGTCAGAATGCACTGTTAGACCAGGGTTTGCTAAGATCTTGTTATTCTCTTTTACTAATATAGTCATCCCATTAACACTGGTTATCAGGAAAATTACACACAAACAAGTACACCCATGACCACGATGTCCAGTCTCGTAAAAGACAAAAACAACAAATTAGACCCCGCAACGTTGGACACAGCAAGCGAGAACGATACCCTTGCACCACGCAGTCAGCTTAAAATACAATTGTTTTTGTTGTTGATTCGTTTTAGTGGCTCTAGACATCCTAATCATCAGCCCCGTGTACTCGGGTATGTGTTAAATTTGGTTGATAACCTGTGTTTTTGTGGCGACTGTAGTAGTGTGAGTAACTGTAATCATTAGAGATGAAGAAGGTGCCCTCGGATTTGAAATAAGGTACAGTCGCGGCATTTGGATGGAGATAGTGTGGAAGGAACGGGGAAAATCACACTCAGAATAGCCGCTGTCAACCGCGGTGATTGGACCATCTAGCCTCCTGACTTGCAGCAACTCCCCACCGCAGTTGTGTTGAGCGATTTAACATGCAATTGTGGCGTAGTCGGTAGCATGCTGAGCTTCTATGCCCAAGATAGCGGGTTCAAACCCGGCCGAAGCCGTCGGATTTTTTAAGAGCGTTAAAAATCCCTCAGTATGCCTTCCTTCGGAGGGGAAGTAAAGCCGGCGGTCCCATGTCATAGATTTATGGCATGTTAAAGATCCTTCCACTAATTGCACCTGTGTGAAGCTAAATTGGATAGGTTAAGAATGTAAACAACGCTCTTAGGTTTCTACGTTCGTTGCCAAGCGCCGACTGCGGTGGCGTCTAGTAGCTAAGTTCTGAATTAGACCTAGTAGTCGTTGACGATGGCGCTTGGCGGCAAAAGTAGGAACTATTTAAAAAATTATAAGTTGCAGTACTTAAAATTAAAAAACAGATACACACACTAATACAGTCATCACAATTAACACCGGTTATCAGACAGATTCTACACACACCCAAAGTACACGGGGCTACATGACCGCGTTGTCGCAGCCCCTAAACTTAAGAACCAACCAACCAACCAACATGCAATGATATGTCGCGGGGTCCGAAAATTCAAAATGCGCTGACAGGAAGGAAATTTTTATATTTACTGTAATTTGATGATGATGATGATAATGACGGTGAGGAGTGATGTTCAACCCTTGAGTGCATAAACCATTTTTCGAACAGATTTACATAAGCCGGGCCTGCGAGGCCCGGGTATGGACTGTAGAGGAAATACTGGTGTGAGATCAAAATTAATAATACGAATGGACAAAAATTGGTCAAATTAAGAGGGTAGATAAGTTCAAATATTTGGGGGAAATAATTCAGGAGAATGGTTTAAAAAATCTGCTGTAGAAGAAATAGTGCACAAGATTCAAAAAGCATATGGTATAACCAGGAATATCTATAACAAAGAATGTTTATCTAAGAAATAGAAAATACAGCACTATAGAACAGTAATTAAACCAGAATGCTTATATGCCAGTGAATGTCTGATACTAAATTATAAATTGGATAAATTTGAAGTATCAGAAAGATAAATTATACGCAAAATTATCGGTCCATTAAGAATTACAGAGTTTTGGAAACTAAGAAATAACGAAGAAATATATCGGAACAATGAAAACATAACGGAGACAATAAAGAAGAGGCAATTGTTATTTTTCGGACATTTATATAGAATGAATGATAGCAGGTTAACCAAACAGATTTTTAAATATCTTTAGAAAAAGAAATCGAAAACAGGCTGGTTTCAAGAAGTAAAGAAAGATTTAGAAAAAAGAAAAAAAACAATGTAAGAGAAGAAGATGCACTAGAGAGAGAAATTTTCAAAAAAGAAAGGTATTGGAAGGACTCCAAGGAAGGCAATATAAGAAAACAGGCTCAAAATGGTCGGAAGAGAGAAAGAAGACACACAGAGAAAAGATGAAGAAGCACTTGAGAAAGCACTTCGTGGTCCTCAGAAGACCCTAACGGAGAGAGAAAGAAAGAAAGAAAGAAAGAAAGAAAGAAAGAAAGAAAGAATACGAAGGAAATGTGAATATTTCACTACGTTCATTTAGCCTCTAAAATCGAAATTTAACAAAATCGAAATGAGGAAATAATTTAATCAAATGTGAAAATATATAGGCTATATACGAAAATGTGATGTTAAAACACCACCACACAACATGAAACCATGACGTCCTCACATAAAGTCATCACTAAATTAACAAACTATGTTTTTTGCCAAGTTTTCTCTCAACATCCACACATCATGTATCAGAAAATGAATAAGTAACTGAATGATTTAACACATGAGACGGAAGGCCCGGCTCATGTAAGTTTGTGGTAAATTATAATAAAACTACATTGTTACTCAACTATTAGCAATAATGGTTGGCTACCGGACCCGTGCGAGAAATCCTACATGTTCATAAACCACCACTTTCCCCAATAGGTTTATAATGAGAAGGAGAAAGGTTGTGATGTTTTTATTTCAACCAAATGATTATGGAACACTATTTATATTTCAGTTAGAATTCAAAGTTCTACGTTCCCTAACTTAAAAAGTCCTCTCGGCACGCCGGAAGGCGGAGGTAGATTTCACCGGACAAACTTGAGGATAGGCGAAAATAGGCAGAATATGCAGGTTTTCGTAGAAGGTTCAGACCTCATTTATTGCGAGAAAGTATTTTATAATTGGAGATTAATTAACTTTGTTTTCGTCATTTTATACATATTTTAAACATTTTATTGTCTTATGATGACGGCAAACTTCTTGTCATTTGGAGTCCATTTTGCAAAAAATGAAAGTAGACTTATGAGATCAACACAGGGCGAAAAAAAAAGTGTGTGTGTGTGTGAGTCTGTGTGTGTGTGAGTGTTTGTACTCTGAATGTCTGTCTCCCACTATCAATTCGAACACGGTGAACGCGAATTGAACGAAATTTGGTACAAAGGTAGCACTAGCAAAGGACACCTCAGTGGCATGTTTTATATCGCCGCCATCTTGACGGAAACGTAATGGCGGCCACACAAATGTTCAAAGCTTAAATCAAATTACGACTAACCTAATCATCCAATCTCTACCAAATTTTGCAACAACATACCTTTATGGGGGGAGCATCCTTTGATCAAACTAATAGGTCATCAGCCTAATAGTTTGCGGATGGCGGCCATCTTTGTGTCAAAATTGATTCCCCCTATTAATTCGAACACGGTGAAACCGAATGGAACGACATTTGGTACAGAGGTAGTACTAGCAAAGGGCACCCCAGTGTCATGTTTTATATCGCCGCCATCTTGACGAAAACGTAATGGCGGCCACACAAATGTTCAAAGCTTAAATCAAATTACGACTAACCTAATCATCTGATCTGTACCAAATTTTGCAACAACATACCTTTATGGAGGCAGCATCCTTTGACCAAATTAATAGGTCATTAGCCTAATAGTTTGTGGATGGCGGCCATCTTTGTGTCAAAATCGATTCCCCCTATTAATTCAAACACGGTGAAACCGAATGGAACGAAATTTGGTACAAAGGTAGCACTAGCAAAGGGCACCTCAGTTTCATTTTTTATATCGCCGCCATCTTGACAGAAACGTAATGGCGGCCATACAAATGTTCAAAACTTAAATCAAATTGCGACTAACATAATCATCCGATCTCTATCAAATTTTGCAACAACATACCTTTATGGAGGGAGCATCTTTTGACCAATCTAATAGGTCATTAGCCTAATAATTTGTGGATGGCGGCCATCTTTGTGTCAAAATCGATTCCCCCTATCAATTCAAACACGGTGAAACCGAATGGAACGAAATTTGGTACAAAGTTAGCACTAGCGAAGGGCACCTCAGTGTTATGTTTTATATCGCCGCCATCTTGACAGAAACGTAATGGCGGCCATACAAATGTTCAAAGCTTAAATCAAATTGCGACTAACATAATCATCCGATCTCTATCAAATTTTGCAACAACATACCTTTATGGAGGGAGCATCCTTTCACCAATCTAATAGATCATTAGCCTAATAGTTTGCGGATGGCGGCCATCTTTGTGTGAAAATCGATCCCCCCCTATCAATTCGAACACGATGAAACCGAATGGAACGAAATTTGGTACAGAGGTAGCACTAGCAAAGGGCACCTCAGTGTCATGTTTTATATTACCGCCATCTTGACGAGAACGTAATCGCGGCCACCCAAATGTTAAAAGCCAAAATATAATTACGACCAACCTAATAATCTAGTCTCTACCAAATTTTGCAACAACATATCTTTATGTGGGAAGCATATTCTGACCCAACTGCAAGATCATTAGCCCAATAGTTTGCAGATGGTGGCCAGTATGTATGCAAATCGATTCCCCCTATCAATTCAAACACGGTGAAACCGAATTGAACGACATTTAGTACAGAAGTAGCACTAGCAAAGGGCACCTCAGTGTCATGTTTTATATCGCCGCCATCTTGACGGAAACAGAATGACGGCCACCCAAATGTTAAACGCTTAAATCAAATTACGACCATCCTAATAATTTGATCTCTACCAGATTTTGCAACGACATGCCTTTTTGTGGAAAGCAGCTTATGACTGGCTACAAGGTCATCAGCCCAATAGTTTGCAGATAGTGGCCATGTATGTGTGCAAATCCATTCCCCATATCAATTCAAACACGGTGAAACCGAATTGAATGATTTTTTTTATAGAGGTAGCACTAGCCAAGGGCACTTCATATTGATGTTTAATATCCCTATAGCACGTTGTATTTCAACAAGCTACTACAACCAACATTCAATTATACTCCTTGAAAAGGACAAAGAGTTATAACAAAACCCATGCATTTAGAAGAAAGTAGGCTATATGGTCTTTATTGAACATCTTGTTATAGGCCTACTTGTGGTCACTCTGTCCTTATGCAAGGTTTCGACACTGATGTGTAACTACAGTATGTAACGGTCTGTTACTTCTTCACGCAAAATTATATCTCCCGCAGAGATTTTGGTTGGTTCCTCAGTTTAGGGGCTGCGACAACGCGGTCATGTAACCCCGTGTACTTTGGGTGAGTGTAGAAACTGTCTGATAAACGGTGTGAATTGTGATGGCTGTATTAGTCTGTAATTCAGGTAAGGACTACAGACGGTCAATTTCAAGCAGTAGTTCCTAATGTTGCTACCAGATACTACCGTCAACGACACCTAGCTGTGAACTTGGCTACTAGATGCCACCGAAACCAGCAACGAACTTTGGAACTTCCCCTCCAAAGGAAAGCATGCTGAGGGATCTTTAGCGCTCTTAGAAAATCCGACGACTTTGGCCGGCTTTGAAACCGCGACCTTGGGCATAGAAGTTCAGCATGTACTACCAGTTACGTCACCGAAGCCGCTTCACACTTAGTCAGATCGAAATCTGAATCTGATCTCGTGCAAGTGCGTTGTCATGGCAACGTCTGATGGCTCATCCCTCATCAATTTAGTAGTGTTGCCATGGCAACCTCTGATAGCTCTTGGCATTTTCTTATAATTCCGAAATTATTTTTCTCATCCCTTGGCGTAATGGTGGGTCATATCAAAAATTCTTTCAGACAAAAGTTTTAGGTACCGGTAATTATTAGGGGAATATTGTCCATTTCGTGCGGTTTTGATATTGTGCCTATTAAGAGAGATATGATTAATGTTTCACGAAAACCCACTTTTTTCCACCCCTTTTGTCAATGGTTGGTGCTATAAAAACTCTTCAAACATAAAGTTTTGGGCTTTATCCGACACATAGTATGAACTTCAAACGGATTCGATATTTCACATATTAAGAGAGTTATAGCAATATTTCTTTTTTTCGAAAAAAAAACCATTTTCACCCCCTTCGGCCGATTTAGCCCAGTAACGAACTCGACCGAGATTTTATATGTATACATATTCGGTAAAATATTCAAAGTGATTGGTGAAAAATTACGGCAGTTATCGTTTCCACAAGAAACTGATATACATATATACATATATACATATATATATATATATATATATATATATATATATACATATATACATATATATATATATATATACATAAATTATATATAAACTTTTGAACTGACGGGGGTTTTGGGGTCTGGGTGATGTGAAACGCGAAGATATGTCGAAATTTTCCGGAAGTCGAAACATGGTACCCATTGCAATAGTTAGCTTTCTAATGAAATCTACCTAAAAGGCAATCACTGAAAATTGGATCATCATAATACTCACAGGTTATTCGATATTTATGAAATTATACGATTTGAGTACTCGTTCCTTTGATTTACTGTTTCTGAAATCCATCCAAATGATAATAGAAAGACCTCAGCATTTTAAAATGACATGAAACAGGAGTCAACGCTGCCAAAATGTGAAGCAATTATGGAGCATATCTTCCTACAGCAACAGCATCTGCAAATCGCACACGTCGAACATTTGTTAAAGTCATGTTTTAAAGACATTATAGATATTTACGAAATTAGAGTGCAATTCGTCACTGATAATGTCTATTCTCTTTTATTTAAATGCTCATTTGTCACGATCGGTCGCTTGTGAGCGCCGAAGGAGGGATCTATACTACTGAAATAATATATATGATGATTGGTTCTAGTACTGCTTTTCTTCAGAGGAACATTGGGAATTTCACACTAGAGGTCCGAACACTTTTACCCTAAATGATTAATAAATCACACCCTGGGCTTCGGAGGTCCGGCTTATACACTCAAAGGTTAAAGAGGCGGAAAAACGAGGTCATCTGCCCCTAAACTATGACTCTACAAGTGAAACTTTATCGTTCCAGAATATTTCGTGAGCTCACCAGGGCAAGCGACCGATGTCTGGTCAGTGTCTACGGTAGCTACTTTCCTAGTAACCCAATACAAATCACTTTCTACGTCGTGGTTAGCCTTATAAGCTTTAATATGTGACATAAAACAAAAGCTATAAATAATGTCAGTAGTAATGCAGCGAAAAGCAATAATCTGTACCAGGTCGTAAATCAGCACGCCAGATCTGGGGCCCAGACACTCTGGCAAGGCTCTGAACGGTACATTGCGGCAGGTGTGCCTAATTTACGAGTCCCTGCTTCTCCCTTCATCAGGGTGCACGATATCCTCCCGCACGACACTGATCCAGCCCGCAATACACACTGCATTCGTAATTATTGTCTGTTGCACTCACTGTCATTCATAGGTACGGTGACCATATTTTTGACAGTCAATATCGGGACAGACTTGTTGGGGGGATTGTTGGAGGATAGAGAGATTATAGTTTGACTCTGACATACAGAGTTTTTTTTTTAAAGTTATGGCCTTAATTTAATTTTATGAAGTTCCACAAAAATCGATCCACCATAAATCCAATATACAGGAATAAATGAAAACAAAGTTTATTTTAGTGTTTTTTTTACTTATGCATGTACCTTAAAAGTTTTGTGAGAGAAAAAAAGAAAGCATTATAATTTTTATTTTATTTTTTTACGTCTTATGATTATTATGGGGTTTGGAGCCATTTTTCAGTGTTGCCTTAATAAACAAAATGATCAATACAACCGGTAGCCACCTGAAAAATAGTAATCTAAATAAACAAGACCCGTATTCAAAGTCAGGGGTATATTCTATTACGTGCCAAAATACTGGTTGTCTAGCTATTACATCGGACAGAGTGGAAGACGAGTAGATACACGTTACAATGAACATAGGAATGTGATAAAATACGAAAGACATTCAGCCGTATTCGAACACATGAGCGACGCTGGACACAGTTTCACTAACATTGAAACCGACCTAAAAATAATTCATCACGAATCGAAAGGCAGAGCTCTTGACATAAAGAAAGCAATCGAAATACACCTAGTCAAAAGAAACAACCACAACAATCTAAAGGAACAAATTTTATCGAGAGCTCACCCCTCTTCACTATACTACAAAGCTCACCCTGTCGGTAACAAGACACACCTTTGCGATACAGCCAAGCTAGATAAAAAAAAAGGGGGGAAATAGGGGTATTTGAATAGGTAAATGTTATCTGCATCTGGAGTACGATGTACTTTTTTCTTCAATAAACCTAGGCCAGCATTCGCGGCAGTAGCAAAGACTGGCAGCGCTTGTATAGGACTTCTAGCTTAGGCGCAACGAGGACTGATCCACGGTCTTTAATAGTTGAAGACCGTCCTGAATTCAATAACATACATCTTATCAAGACTTGGCAACACGCCACAAGTACGCTTGCACTGACTACGGACAGCACATATGAAAACAGTGCGGGGGGAGGGAAAACCAGTTCAGTGAGATAACATTCCAATTCAGTCGACAGTCACTGGTACAAGAGTGAAGTTGACACTGCTCGCATTTACAGCGCGGAAGACATCCAACCAGATAAGTAGTAGCCTGTAATATACAGTACAACCATAGTTGACTTTTAGGTAGATTTCATTAGAAAGCTAACTATTGCAATGGGTACCATGTTTCGACTTCCGGAAAATGTTGACATATCTTCGCGTTTCACATCCCCCAGACCCCAAAACCACCGTCAGTTCAAAAGTTTATATATAATTTATGTATATATGTATCTATCTATATACACACATCAAAAATAGTTTTGCATCACCTCGGTTCCCAGATCTCCGGCATATAGACGTTGACTGTGTATATTGTATCAAAGATACAGTCCCTTTGACTGTTCATAGATGTCACTAAAACTGCTCAAAGATGTAAACAACCATGCATGAGCAGGGCCTATTAGACGGAGGGGGTACGACAGCCGATCAGTTCCAGTCATTCCACCAGGACGAAGGTACGCTGCTCATGTTGTCTGTAGTTCTACCATGCCTAGAAGGTCAATACCGCAGTTCGATCGCGTCCGCATTGTTACTTTGTGTCAAGAAGGGCTCTCAACAAGGGAAGTTTCCAGGCGTCTCAGAGTGAACCAAAGCGATGTTGTTCGGACATGGAGGAGGTACAGAGATACAGGAACTGTCGATGACAGGCCTCGCTCAGGCCGCCCAAGGGCTACTACTGTAGTGGATGACCGCTACTTACGGATTGCCGCTCGGAGGAACCCTGACAGCAATGCCACCATGTTGAATAATGCGTTTCGTTCAGCCACAGGACGTCGTGTTTCAACTCAAACTGTGCGCAATAGGCTGCATGATGCGCAACTTCACTCCCGACGTCCATGGCGAGGTCCAGCTTTGCAACCCCGACACCATGCAGCGCGGTACAGATGGGCCCAACAACATGCTGAATGGACCCCACGGAATTGGCATCACGTTCTCTTCACCGATGAGTGTCGCATATGCCTTCAACCAGACAATCGTCGGAGACGTGTTTGGAGGCACCCTGGTCAGGCTGAACGTCTTAGACACACTGTCCAGCGAGTGCAGCAAGGTGGTGGTTCCCTGATGTTTTGGGGTGGCATTATGTGGGGCCGACGTACGCCACTGGTGGTCATGGAAGGCTCCGAAACGGCTTTACGATACCTGAATGACATCCTCCGACCCATAGTGCAACCACATCGGCAGAATATTGGAGAGGCATTTGTCTTCATGGACGACAATTCTCGACCTCATCGTGCACATCTTGTGAATGCGTTCCTTCAAGATAACGACATCGCTCGACTACAGTGGCCAGCATGTTCGCCAGACATGAACCCTATCGAACATGCCTGGGATATGTTGAAAAGGGCTGTTTATGGACGTCTTGACCCACCAACCACTCTGAGAGATTTACGCCGAATTGTCGTTGAGGAGTGGGACAATTTGGACCAACAGTGTCTTGATGAACTTGTGGATAGTATGCCACGGCGAATACAGGCATGCATCAATGCAAGAGGACGTGCTACTGGGTATTAGAGGTAGTGGTGTGTACTGCAATCTGGACCACAAATGCTGAAAGTCTAGCTGTATGATGGTACAACATGCAATGTGTGGGTCTCATGAGCAATAAAACGAGCTGAAATGTTGTTTGTGTTGATCTCTATTCCCTTTGTATTTAACGGTTCCGGAACTCTTGGAACCGAGGTGATGCAAAACTTTTTTTGATGTGTGTATATATACAAGCTGACCCGGCAGACGTTGTCCTGCCAATCAAAGAAAGTGTTGTAACTTTGTTTCTTGGAGTGCTTTTGGATACACAATATTTTTTTCAATTTCTGTTAACTGCCTCTAAACTATTGTGAATTGAATTAACTAATTTAGAAACATTCGTTGGAGCGTGCACAACAGCTCTCCAAAGTTTCATCGCAAACGGATAAATGGCATTTAACGCAAACGGGATTTGGTTTAAATGATTCGTGCGCTCTCACTCATTTGTTGAATCTACTCGTGCTCTACCAACTGTGAAATGGTATTTACTAAGTTAGAAAGCTTCACGTAAGTGTACACAACAACTCATCAAAGTTTCATCGCAATCGATGAATAATATATGAACGCATACAGGATTTTGTTGGAACGCTTCGCACGTCGTCACTCATTTGTTACATCTACTCGTGCGCTACCTATATTGTAAAATGGATTTACCAAGTTGAACACCTTCCCTGGCGTGTACACAACACCTCATTAAAGTTTCATCGGATGAATGACATATGAACGCATAAGTGATTTTCTTTAAACGACTCGCGTGCCGTCACTCATTTCTTGAATCTACTCATGCGCTACCTATTGTAAAATAGATTTACTAAGCCTGAAACCTTCTCGGGCGTGTACTCAATGATTCACCAAGGTTTGATAGCAATCGGATGAATGGTATATGGACGCATACGGTACTTTGTTGAAATGATTCGCGTGCTGTCACACATTTGTTGAATCCACTCGTGCGCTACCTATTGTAAAATTGATTTATTAGGCCAGAAACCTTCCGTAGGGTGTAAACAACATCTCACCCAAGTTTCATCGTAATCGGACGAATGGTATTTGAACGCATACGGGACCTTATTGAAACGCCTCGCGCGTCGTCGCTCATTTATCGAATCTACTCGTGCGAAATCTCCTGTGAAATGGATTTACTAAGTTAGAAACCCTCACGTAAGTGTACACAACAGCTCACCAAAGTTTCATCGTAATCGGACGAATTATATTTTAACGCATACGGGACTTTGTTGAAACGCTTCGCACGTCGCCGCTCATTTGTTGAATCTACTCGTGCGCAACCTCCTGTGAAATGGATTACTAAGTTAGAAGCCTTCACTTAAGTGTACACAACAACTCATCAAAGATTCATCTCAATCTATCAATGGAATATAAACTAATACGGGATTTTGTTGAAACGCTTCGCGCGTCGTCACTCATTTGTTGAATCTAGTCGTGCGGTACCTAATGTGAAATTGATTTACTAAGCCTTCCCTGGAGTGTACACAACATCTCACCCAAGTTTCATCGCTATCGGACGAAAGGTATTTGAACGCATACTGGACCTTTTTGAAACGCTTCGCGCGTCGTCGCTCATTTGTTGAATCTATTCGTGCGCTATCTATTGTAAAATGGATTTACTAAGCCAAACACCTTCCCTGGAGCTCACTCAACATATCACCCAAGTTTCATGGCAATCGGATGAATGGAATATGAACGCATACGGGACTTTGAAACGCTCTAACGTGCAGAGACAAACAGTAGAATTCGACATCACTGCCACCTTTGGTATAAAACACAACTTTTCGCCACGGGCGGAGTGTATGTAATGGCGGTAGTTGCACAGGTTGCGACCAGGTGGCTCTAACGTGCAGAGACAAACCGTCTAAAGACATCAGCTTTCACGAAGGTCAAGGCTAGTGGTTTCCATGACGACTGTTTTTGACTGTATATTGTGGTTCTAAAATTGTGTGTAAATTGTGGTTCTAAAATTGTGTTCATTCCACCTACCGGGTCAGATTGTGAATCTAAACCATACATGGACCCACCCTAATATACATACCAAATTCCATCAAAATCGGTTCAGTCGTTTAGGAGGAGTTCAGTCACATACACACGTGTCGAAGAATTATATATATAAAGATATATATCAGTTTATTGTGGACACGATAACTGCCGTAATTTTGCACCAATCTCTTTGAATTTTTTTACTTAATATGTATCCCTATACAATCTCGGTCGAGTTCGTTAATGGGCAAAATCGGTCCAAGGGGGTGAAAATGGGGGGCTTTTTTTTTCGAAAAAGTGAAATTTCGCTATAACTCTCTTAATACGTGAAATATCGAATCCATTCAAAGTTCATAATATGTGTCGGATAAGTGCCAAAAATTTATGTCAAATAAGTTTTTTGATAGCACCAACCATTGACCAAAGGGGTGGAAAAAAGTGGGTTTTTCGGGAAACATTAATCATATCTCTCTTAATAGGCACAATATCAAAACCGTGCAAAATGGAAAATATTCCCCTAATAATTACCTAAAACTTTTGTCTGAAAGAATTTTTGATATGACCCACCATTACGCCAAGGGATGAGAAAAATGATTTCGGAATTTTTAAAAATGACAAGTGCCATCAGAGGCTACCATAACAACGCTTTTAAATTGATAAGGGATGATCTATCACAGGTTGCCAAGACAACGCCATTGACGAGATCACATTCATTTTTAGCCTACTTTTCACATTTTGCAAAAATGAGGAAAAAGTAGACTTATGAGATCGGGCAAATGTGTGTCTGTCTGTCTGTCTGTCTGTCTGTCTGTCCGTCTGTCTGTCTGTCTGTCTGTCTGTCTGTCCTTCTGTCTGTCTGTCTGGCTGTGTGTGTGTCCCCCCCCTATCAACTCCTAAACGGCTGCAGCAATCGAAACAAAATTTGGTAGGAGTAAATATCTATACCTGAATATCTCACGGCCATATTTGAAAATGATGTCAGTGCTACCAACTGCTAAAAATTCGCAATTGAAATTTGAGCTCCATGTTGGATATCTTGGAAAGTATGAATGGGAGCTATTTCAAAATTGGCACACGTACAGATCATAATATTTCAGTTTAATTTCCTGGAGGCTAAACATGGCAGTGTTGCCAAAATGATTCTAAGCCTGCTGATAGGTCCAATTTTTAAATGCATATAACTTCTATACTATCAATTGGAATTCCACCAAATTTCGTATGTTGTATGTGTATATACCCAGATATGACTGAGCGTATTCCTCAGACCTCCCAGGGCTGCCAACTGTTAATAAATGCTCCTAATTTATTTTATCCAAATACCAATATATCAGAAAGTATGCAAGCCGACAGCTTTAAACTATGCACACGTATAGTCCCTGACATTCTATATTAATTTGGAGTAACTTATATACGTCAGTGCTACCAACATGATTCTAAGCCTGCTGACAGGTCCAACTTTAAATACATGTAACTTCCATACTATCATTTGGATTTCAACCAAATTTCGTATGTGCTATGTGTACCATAACAGATATAACTATGCGTATTCTAAGGAGCAACCAGTGCTGCCAACTGTTAATATGTGCTGTCCCTATTTTTGTTACCCTAATATCAATATATCAGAAAGTATGCAAGTTAATAGCTCTAAACTTTGCACACGTATAGTACCTGGCATTCTAGACGAATTTGGAGTAACTAATATACGTCAGTGCTGCCAACATGATTCTAAGCCTGCTGATAGGTCCAATTTTAAAATGCATGTAACTTCTATACTAACTAATGGATTTCATTCAAAATTGGCACAACAATAGATCATATTATTTCAGATTATTTCTGACCAATACATGCATGACATTGTTGCCAACATGATTTTATGCGCGCTGTTAGATCCAATGTTTAACTGCATGTAACGTCCATGCTATTCATTGGACTTCAACCAAATTTTGTATTTTGTACCTTAAGAGACGGAACTAAGAATATATTCAGTCATCAGGGCTGCCAACTGTAGTGCTCTATTAGGATACATTATGCCAGGTATACAGTATTTCGAACTAATTGGAAATTTCGATATTAGCAACTTAATTTCGTCATTATTCTAGATAGGTTCATATTCTGTAGAATAATCATTGGCATGAAAAGTAGGCTGTATAGTTCTTCACGGAACTTCTTGTTAGCCTACTTTTCACACTTTTCAAAAATGAGGAAAAAGTAGACTTATAAGATATATCCGGGAAAATGTGTTTGTCCTTCTGTCTGTCTGTCCTTCTGTCTGTCTGGCTGTGTGTGTGTGTGTGTGTGTGTGTGTGTGTCTATCAACTCCTAAACGGCTGCAGCAATCGAAACCAAATTTAGTATGAGTAAAGATGTATACCGGAATATCTCAGGCCCGTATTTGAAAAAGATGCCAGTGCTACCAACTGCTAAAAAAACGCACTAGAAATTTGAGCTCCATGTTGGATATCGTGGAAGGTATACATGGGAGCTATTCTAAAATTGGCACACATGTAGATAATACTATTTCAGTTTAATTTCCAGGTGGCCATACATGACAGCGTTGCCAAAATAATTTTAAGCCTTCTGATAAGTCCAATCTTTAAATGCATATAACTTCTACACTATCAATTAGATATCAACCAAATTTTGTATGTAATATGTGTACTTAAACATATATGACTGAGTGTATTCTTAAGAGCCACCAGGGCTGCCAACTGTTAATAATTGCTCTCTATTTTGTATCCAAATATATCAGAAAGTATGCAAGCCGACAGCTTTAAACTATGCACACGTAAATTACCCAACATTTTACATTAATTAGGAGTAACTTATATACGTCAGTTCTACCAACATGATTCTAAGCCTGCTGATAGGACCAATTTTTAAATACATGTAACTTCTATACCAACAAATGGATTTCATCCAAAATTGGCACAAAAATATATAGTATTTCAGATTATTTCTGACCAGCACTCGCATGACATTGTTGCCAACATGCTTTTACGTGTACTAATAGATCCAATGTCGAAATCCATGTAACGTCCTTTGGACTTCAACCACATTTTGTATTCTGTACCTTAGGAGATGGAAGTAAGAATATATTCAGTCACCAGAGCTGCCAACTGTATTGCTCTATTAGGCTACATTATGCCTAGTATATCTTATTTCAAACTAATTAAGACATTTCGATATTACCCACTTAATTTCGTCATTATTCTAGATAGGTTCATATACTGTAGATTAATCTATGGCATGAATCTTAATTTTAAGAAAAGTAGGCTCTTTAGTTCGTCACGGAACTTCTTGTTCCATCTGACTATGAGCAAAGCGGCTAACTGGTAGCATGCTGAACTTCTATGCCCAAGGTGCTGGTTCAAAGCCGGCCAAAGTCGCCGGATTTTCTAAGAGCGCTAAAAATCCATCAGCATGCTTTCCTTCGGAGGGGAAGTTACAACGTTCGTTGCTGGTTGCGGTGGCATCTAGCAGCCAAGTTCACAGCTAGGTGTCGTTGATATTAGTATTTGGTACGAAATTAGGTACTACTACTTAAAATTGACCGTCTGCAGACCTTACCTGAATTACAGACTAATACAGTCATCACAAATAACACCGTTTATCAGACAGATTCTACACACACCCAATGTACACGGGGTTACATGACCACCTTGTCGCAGCCCCTAAACTGAGGAACCAACCAACATCTCTGCGGGAGATAAAATTTTGCGTGAAGAAGTAACAGACTGTTAGATAGTTACACATTAGTTCCAAACCTTGCATAAGGACAGTGTGATCACAAGTATAAAAATTAACCCCAAATGACAAGAAGGTTATCATCCCCATAAGACAGTAAAATGTTAAAAGTATGCATAGAAAGACGAAAAAATGTTAACTAACCTCCAATTGTAAAATACTTTCTCGCAATAAAAGAGGTCTGATCCTCCTACGAAAACCTGCATATTTTGCCTATTATAGCCTATCCCCTAGTTTGCCCGGTGAAATCTACCTCCGCCTTCCGGCGTGCCGAGAGGATTTTTTACAACCATATAGTCACTCCAAAAAGACAAATTCCGGGTTTCTATCATTATTTTAGCATTTCACCTAACATCATATATACTACAATTAGCATACACCGACAAGTTGCATTACCAATACTGCAACTAAATAATTGTATATTGTAAATATTTTCACCTGTATTTTTAAATATAGATTTTATAGCCGAAGTGTTATGGCTCTGATGATGATCGCTTGACGATCGAAACTGGTCTTCCTAGTGTATTTATTAATCCCATGCATTTTCTTTTTCAGGATTAGGATATAACCCAACTCTCCTGGGTACATTTGTGTTGACCGACTGAAAAGCACCAAACTTTTGTTTTGGGTACAATAACTAAATAATCCTTACTGAGTCTTTGCAAGTGCCTGAAGTCTTTACGAACTAGGACAGGGTCGTGGATATTTCAAAACAAAACGTATTTTTCTTTTAATTACACATATTTTTCAGGTAATCATTATTAATTTCTTCAAACTTAAAAATCGGGACACTTTTATTAATATTCGGGATGCCGGGACATGCTCTTTTACATCTGGACCGTCCCGGTTGGGGCGTATGGTCACTGTCATTTATAGGTAAAGTAAGCGTCACAGTTTTTGGCCGGTGAGGCCCGGTTGCAGAGTCGTACAGAGGACAGTCGGTGGGCCTCAGACATGTGCATTTGTTACGTGAGTTGCTTACGTATCAATTTTACATGCCTGAGGCTCACCGACTGTCCTCTGTATGATTGCGCAATCGGGCCTAACCGGCCAAAAACTGTGGCGTGTACAGTAGATTCAGGGGTGAATTTATGCATGGGCAAACATGGGCCATGGAGCGGGGCGCATATTTAGAAAAACCTTCCTCATTTCGGCCTTATTTCTCAGTGAGCCGGTCCACTCCACCTGCTAGCTTGCTAGGCCAATTTTGATCAGTCCAGTTTTCCTGAGCGACAGTGACGTTGATTGGTTCAGCTTTACGCGCGAAGATACGCCGCATATTTTGTTCAGCTGTGGAAATGTCTTGTTCCAAAGCTCGATTTGTGTTTGTAAAAATCCATTCTGAAGCTAATATATGCTTGCAGATGGGGAATTAATAGTAATGCAGATGATATTGATTACTTTAGACGGAAACAATATTTGGAAGAGAAGCTGGGGAAACAAGAGGAATACGGGACAGAAATTGGATTTACGATGAATCAGTCGAAAACCAAGTATATGCTAACATATAGGTGAAATGGGTTAGAGAAACAAGATATTCAGTAAAGAACATATAGCCTAAATGCATGGGTATAGTTATAACTCTTTGTCCTTTTCAAGGATTTAGGTAATTGAATGTTGGTTATAGTAGCTTCTTGAAATACAACGAGCTATACGGATACTAAATGTTGATTGATTGAATCCTCACCTGAATTATATAGACACTAACACAGCCATCACAATAACCCAGGTTATCAGACAAAATGCACCACTTACCCAAGTACATGGGGCTAAATGTCCATGATGCCCATGCATCTAGAATGAAACAACAACAACAACATCTTCCTACCCAAATCCTTGTATAAACGTACACACACTAATATGCCTACAGACATCACAGTGACATAGGTTATCAGACAACTTCTACACACACCCAACTAAATGGGACTTCAAGACCATGATGCAGCAAAGTCCCTAAAAAATCAACAACAAAACCAACAACAATAGTCTCTAGCGCGGATCAAGGTCAACGAATATTAATCGCTGTATTCGAGTGTTGAAATATGTAGTATTATAAGTATATGTATAATATTTGCGATTGTCAATACACACTATATATGCTTAACATTATAACGTGTGAGTAGTTAAAAATCAATATATACTAAAAAACGAAGTAAAACATTTAAAGCGGTAGGGTTTTGAACCATGAACCCCTAGACTACAAGCCCAAGTCGCTACCATTGCGCCACGTTTGCGCTACGATAATGATTGATAAACAACTGGTTTAGTATAACTGTATCCTATTTAGTTTTGAAATCGACGATGTCATTAGCGTTTTCTGGCTTTTTTTATAAACCATTTGATACTAAATATGTATTATTTTGTTGAGTGCGTTCCTAAAAGGAAGTTACAGAAATACTGTATATGTATTTACGAGCAAAACTAGCGGCCATTTTGACAACGGGATGGCATTGGCCCACAACGATATGGAACGGTAAGGCTGACCTGTTAGTCACTTCTACGGTTACATAGTCTATTATAATATGCTAATATCCTACCGGTCACCCCTTTGAGGACAGATTAAACCTCCCTATGTACGATAAGCTGAATTATTGAGGGCAGGCCTTGTTGAATCGTAAGTTACAGTGGGGCTATAACACTTGCATGGCTGGTGACCTTGTTGTTTGGGTAAAAGACGCTTCCCACATTAAGGTATATTGTTGCAAAATTTGGTAGAGATCAGATAATTAGGTTAGTCGTAATTTGATTTAAGCTTTGAACATTTGGGTGGCCACCATTATGTTTCCGTCAAGATGGTGGCGATATAAAACATGACACTGAGGTGCCCTTTGTTAGTGCTACCTCTGAACCAAATTTCGTTCAATTTGGTTTCACCGTGTTTGAATGGATATGGGGAATCGATTTGCACACGTACATGACCGCCATCTGCAAACTATTGGGCCGATGACCTTGTAGTTTGGTCAAAAGACGCTTCCCACATAAAGATACGTTGTTGCAAAATTTGGTAGATATCAGATGATTATGTTAGTCGTAATTTGATAAAAGCTTTGAACATTTGGGTGGCCACCATTATGTTTCCGTCAAGATGGCGGTGATATAAACCATGACACTGAGATGCCCTTTGCTAGTGCTACGTCTGTACGAAATTTCGTTCAATTTGATTTCACCGTGTTTGAATTGATAGGGGGAGACCTGCAGAGTACACACACACTCACAGACACACAAACGCACAATGTTTGACCCTGTGTTGATCTCATAAGTCTACTTTCATTTTTTGCAAAAATTGAAAGTAGGCTAAATATGTGACACTGAATGAGAAAGAATATGTGCGCTGTAACAATTTTAAATATTTAGGGTCAATGATAGCTGAACACAATAAGAGTTTTAAGCAAGGTATTTAAAACAAGAAGCCTTAGTAGGAATCTGAAATTGACTGTATATCGTGAGACTTGTGGTGATATATGGTTCGGAGACTTGCACCATCACGCAAGGTGATGAGGAAATTTTAAGGATATGTGAAAGAAAGATACTCAGGAAAGTATAGGGATCTGTAAAAGTGGGTGAATTCTGGCGAACCAGAAATAGTATGGAGATAGGAGAGTTGTATGGTAAGCCAGATAAGCTATAGAAGTGGAAT
This sequence comes from Meconema thalassinum, assembly GCA_946902985.2. Taxonomy (NCBI): domain Eukaryota; kingdom Metazoa; phylum Arthropoda; class Insecta; order Orthoptera; family Tettigoniidae; genus Meconema; species Meconema thalassinum. The sequence continues at coordinate 615,068,111 of OX336388.2, forward strand.
TAAAGAGTAGTAGACTGCGTTGGTTGGGACATGTAGAAAGAATGACAGAAACACGATGGTAAGGGAGGTCTTCGATGGGAATCCAGGAGGACGTCGTGTGAGGGGAAGACCTAGGACAAGCTGGCTGGATAACGTGGAGGAGGATCTGAGGAAGATGGGAGTCAGAAGATGGAGAACCAAAGTATTCAACAGGGAAGAATGGGTGAAGATTGTCCGGGAGGCCAAGGCCCTACAAGAGCTGTAGTGCCAAGGAATAAGTAAGTCAGTAAGTAAGGAAATAAGTAAGTAAGTAAGTAAGTAAGTGAGTATGTAAGTAAGTAGGATACCCTGAACTGGGTATCATCCTCTTACGTCTTGTCGTCAGCACCGTGTTGGTGCGTCCACTAAGTGCTGACCAGTCAGAGTTGATAAAAAGGAAGAAATATTAGATGTGGGCACACTCATCAAGTCGGCAGGTTGAATTCGGGATGGGTTTCTAGATACGCGTCCGAGGCAGCAAATCTTGGAGGGAGGAGCGGCATTTCATTGATATTTCTTAGCAATAGCAGATGTCTTGACGGTTCTATCCTGGTGTAAAGGGATTGTAGTCACTCCCAACAGTAGAGTTGTCACACTTTGCATTGATTATTTAAAAACGTTGTGTTATTTATTAAAACAAATTATAAAGACGGATTATAATCCACATTTCTTCAAATAGCTTATCCTCCGAGTTCGGATTCTGCGAGGGATCAAACAAGAGAAAGAACGCTGCTGATCTACTCCTCCGCCAAAGAACGACTGCTCCCGATCCCACCACCCTCGCTCGTTATATACAAAGCCGCGAAGGGCGTGTTTTGTCCTTGGAATTTTACGTTACTGGCATCATTGAAGCTAATTTTACTCAATTTATATAACTTGCAGAATGATTTTTGTGCAATGTTTTAATAGTACATTATGCAACGAGCCTATAATGGCAATAATTAAGACACGAGTTTGTTTATAAAACGAGCGTAGCGAGTTATATAATTTCCATACGAGTGTCTTAATTACTATTATAGGTGACTTGCATACGACTGTTTATGTTCGACGATAATTATAACTATTTTATGTTCGAACATAAATATTCATAAATATCAGTCGAGATTTCACCAGTTTTATGTACTGAACAGAGCGCATGGGACGCAGAGAATAGGCTACCTTGTATTTGACCATGGTCTCTAGGAATACCTCACTATGACACTAGGCCACGCAGTGAAATTTAAAATATGGGGCCATGGAAGTGAGCGCAGATGCGTTGCTATCCTCTCCTAATTGGTCACACAACTTTTTCATGAGCTCTGATTAGCGGGAGAAACTGGATCATAATGAAAACTTGTACTGGAATGAGCCTCATTATAGTACCGTTTTCTGACATATAATATTTACATTTCACCAGGGTCGAACATAAAGTGCATTTTTGTTTTGAGATACAAGTCTATTATAGTGTGAAATTTCTTTGATAATCTTCCAATTTTCCTTTAGCAATTATGGATTCATATTAGCGGGGTTTTACTGTATAGTTCTAGGGTATCTACATGTGAAATATACAAAAATTACTGCAAATAAGGCAGTAATTAATCATATGGGGCAGATGACCTCATATCTCCGCCCCTTTAAACAACAATAACTAACTAACTTAATTTTCAATCCAGGCCTATACATTGAACAAGCAATGAAGTAAATTACAGAACAATTGAAATCACGAGTAAAGATTCAAGGAGAAATAATCCTAACTTCGAGATTTACTAATGGCATTGTCATCTTCGCCGAATCACCAGAGGATTTGACAGAATTCATAACAAAAATCAATAAATGTAAAACGAACATAATGGAATGCAGTCGAAAGAAATCAGAAACCCCTATTGTCTTCAAATTAACAAGTGAAAAGCTAAAGGAAGTATGAGCCACAGGGAGAGCAATCCAGCTCAAATCTGCGCCGGTCGCAAGCCCGGACAAATTGTGAGGGTAAACGGCTGGTTATTGAGCCCCAGTGGTGAAACCTATGCCAAGTAGGTGCCGCTGGTAAATACTGGGAAATGCTCTAGTTAGCAGGTCAAGCTGCTTACGCAACCAGCAAATCCTACCTCCTAGAGGCATGAGTGAAGGCGAATGCCTGGCGCCTTAAAACGGGGCTATCTTGGCTAAGGTATGGTAACCCTGACAGAAGAGTCCCTGGTACTCCAGGTTGGGGGTTGGGCCTGAGGCTAACACCCTCCTCCTATAAATAAAAGTAAGGTTACGAAAACCCAAAGAGCAGACGCCGGATGGATTAATAGACGACGACATTGCACGGATCCTGGACAACGAATGATAAAGAGAGTTGAAAACTGATCTTCGAATCGGTACTTGGAATGTTCGATCTCTTTATAGCTCAGGATCCCTAAAGGAGTTATTGGATCCGCAGGAAGAACTCAAGGGGAGTATCATTGCCATCCAAGATATTCGATGGACAGGGAGTGGTGTATTGGAAAAGAAAGAGGGCACTATGTTCTATAGCTGTGATGATAACAAACATGAGTTTAGTACAGGCTTCCTTGTTCATAAAGATTTGAAACAGCCGGTGATTAACTTCTCACCCATCAACCCAAGCCTATCAGTAATTGGAATTAAAGGAAGATTCTTTAATTATAGTATGATTAATGGACATGCACCAACAGAAGAATCTATTGAAGACCTAAAAGATGATTTCTATGATGCACTTGAAAACGCTTATGATAAGTGCCCAAGGAATGACATCAAGGTCGTACTGGGTGATTTTAACGCACAACTTGGAAGAGTAACCATGTTCCAGCCCGTAAATGGAGCCCATAGTAAACATAGATCTACTAATGGTAATGGAATAAGATTCATCCTCTTTGCAGCCTCCCGGAATATGATAGTGGGGTCTACCTGGTTCCCCCATAAGGAGATACATAGGGGCACATGGAAGTCAGCTGATGGTGAAACAATCAATCAAATTGATCATGTACTGATAGACCAGCGACAAATCGAACCTGTTGGACGTAAGAACTCTTCGTAGTCCCAATGCGGATTCATATCATTTTCTTGTGATGGCCAAGATAAGAGCGAGGATATCAAACGCTCAGAAAGGAAGACATACTAGGAGAGAAAGGTACAATATTGCAGCATTGAAATCAGCAGAAACTTGTGAATTGTACTGCCATAAAGTCTCTCAGGCTCTAGAACAAGAACAAGGAACGAAGCGAGACAGTAATAGCGTAGAACAAAAATGGTTGACAATAAAAAGAGCTATCGACAATTCAGCTAAGGAAACAATAGGGATGGAAAGAAAATCAAAGAGACCCATATGGTTTGATGAAGAGTGTAAGAAGGTGACTGAAGAGAAGAACATCGTATACCAAAAGACACTGCAGTCGAACTGCACAAGAAGCTTGCTGGAGGATTATCGAGAAAAAGGAGGATTGAAAAGATGACACATCGCCTAAAGTAAAGGGAATGGACTAAGGCTGATATAGAATGTATGGAATTGGCTAAGAAGCAGAATGAAACAAGAAAGTTCTTTATAAATGCGAACAATGCTAGAAGATAATTTGCTCCAATAACTAGCTTGATTAGAGATGAAGAGGGAAGCATAATAAGCGAGAGTAAACAGACCATGGAAAGATGGCGAAGATACTTTAATGATCTACTGAACCGCGAGATAGAGCAAGCAGATGATATCTCTAATGATTGTGAGCAAGAATTGGATCATTTAAAGCCTCTGGATGACCCAGTGTTAGAGGACGTTAGAGAAGCTCTAAGGAATTAGAAAGAAAATAAAGGGATTCTGTCTTTCCAATACTTGTATTGAACCTACTCACAGGCAGGGGCGGCTGCACCTTATGTGCTGAAGTGCTGCAGCACATTGTTTTATTTGAAAATAAATTTCTTCAATAATATTATCTACAATCAAATGCAGTGCATTAAAAAAGATGTCTGTAAAATTATTGGAAATAATATATTATCAATTCCCCTCACAACGAGGAATCTAGTCGTGCGCTCCATTCTCCGACCGGCACAGGCTGTGTAGATCGCAGCCTAGCGAGAATTTCTACGTATATTGCCTGCAAACATGAACTCTGTCTTTTACGCATGCGTGCCCACCTATTTCGTTGTGCTGTTGCGACAACAGCCAAGATCACAGGCCAAGACATCACAGCAATTCTTCGTTCGACCACAGAGCAGCAGCACTGATCACACTAAATAAGAACGTAGCAGGTGGCTCCTTGTAAACTCTGCGGCAGCATTTTAGAGGGAATCACTCAAAGCAAACGATGGAAAAAATAGAGGAAGCCATCAGCTGTACCCGCCAGAAGGGATTTTAATACTCCCAACGTACCTATCCTATAGCCACATTTTATAAATCGATGAACTATAGTTTGTTCAGTATGGAAAACTCGGTGAAGAGCCTCTTGAGTGTTCCTATACAGTAAATTGTGTTGCTAAACCCAGTATATATTTTTTTGGAGAGGGGGGGGGGGGGGGGGGGGCACAGCACACAACTGATATTCTTCACCAGCCGCGACTGCTCACAGGTACATGTTTCGAAGGTAAAACTCCTTCTTCCTCAGCCTGTACATAAAACGGTAATTTATCTTTGTTGTTTTCATGTACAGGCTGAGCAAGAAGGAGTTTTACCTTCCAAACATGTACCTGTGAGTAGGTTCAATACAAGTATTGGAGAGGCAGAATCCCTTTATTTTCTTTCTAATTTATAGTTAGTCAATACGGACCTCAATTACTGACATTATGAAGCTCTAAGGAAACTGAAGAATAATAAGGCCCCCGGCAGAATTGCTAAAGTGTGGAGGAGCACCGTTAGAGCACTCCCTGCTTGTTAAGGTAGAGTCTTATATTTCTAGCCTAATATAATTTGGGATAAATGCGTGCTGATTGACTGAAAGTTGTCATTGTTAACTTGGCAACACTGTCGAATGACCTCAAATTGTTCCACGGTTGAAGTATCCCAGAATGCGACTAAGGGTGTCTTTCTCCAAGTAATTAAAATTACAAGAGTCATGCGAAATCCTGTTTTACCATGAATAGTTATTACCAACATTGCAGGTGTTATAATTGCAGAGGTTGGTGTAAGAACTTGAGAGCGGTATCACCTCCCTCAGTCAGTACAGGTTCTCATTAACTCAAGCTCCATGGTAAAATATATGCAGCATGCACAGATTAGCATCCATCGTGATATATATTAGTTCATTTGCTTTCCAATGAAGACATTAAGGTGCTTCAAGCTGTTCTCGAACGGGCACCCTTTCGTTCCGACTGGAGATCTACTTGCCTAGCCCATAATGAAGATTAGTTATGGTAAGTGGAGTGAATAGAAATGAGTCTTTACGCTTCAAAGTACGCTTGCTGTATAATTGCACCGAGACCTCTAGAAAAGCAATACAGAGTGTAGAGTTATGGATTCAATTTTTACAGGCTGCGATAAATAGAAACTGATGCTTAACTTATGCCTAATGGTGTAGCCAAATGATCAATATTGCGAAGGAGGGTCTTACAAAGGTTGAATTCCAAATGAATTACTGTCGGCATAATCTTAGTTATAGTAGGCCTAATTGTTGTCTCAAGGGGCAGAACAGCGAGGTCACCTTCCCATCGTAACTCAATTAAAAATACAAATTAGTTTAATTACAATTTATAGGTGGATGCCTAAACATGAAATAAAAAACCGTGGCACTACAGCCAATAAAGGGCCTTGGCCTACCAACCGACCGCTGCCCGTCCATTTGGCCTGCAGATTGTGGGGTGACGCGTGGTCAGCGTGTCAGATCCCCTCGGCCGTTAATCTTAGTCTTCGTGACCAGGACGCTGCCTCACTGTCAGACAGCTACTCAATTGTCCTCACGGGGCTGAGTGCACCCCGTTCTAGCCCTCACGTCAGTTTGTAAAATCTCTGACGGAACCTGCGAGTCAGGCGCACAACCCCAACACCACGGGGCCGGCTAATATACATTCCACAAACTTATAAAGGGTTAAATTTTCCATGACAATAACGGGAATCGAATTCCAGCTGTTTGGAAGGGGTTCAACTGTGTTTACCGTTAGACTACAGTGACGACTTCTCTGCAGGAGGCATTACAATATGCTAAGAGGAGTTTAACATACATAACCTCTTCCAAAAGCCAACTGTCTGTCATCGAGAACTCCGTGCACTCTCATAAAAACATGAGTTGTTTGTTTGTCTTAGTAACCCCACGTGTCACGAGAAAAAGTCTGTGAAGTTACGAATCCCACGTAATACATTTATATTGTGTTTTAAGTGCTGTGAATTCAAAGTTCTGACTACTCTTTTTTTGTTTCCACACAAATCATCAATCTTAGAAATTGTAGCTCTTTATTACACGTCGCTTCCATTCATTTGGAAAACATTAACTTGCTTGCGAAAAAACAGACCGGTCGGGCCATACCTTGATTCATTTTTAATGTACCATACCGTCGTTTGTGTCTTTGTCAGCGCAAGATGTAAAATAAAATGTTACCTCAACTATTATTGAGTTCGTTTAAACCCGCCAACCTGGGCCCAACCTTTGGGAAGCCAGGCTCTGCCTGTCACAAGCCAGGACTAAGGGTGAGTGATAGAGGAGTAACACCTCTTTAAAAAACCTTGGTCCAGCTGACCCGGCTGGTAGTACCTTGAATGGGTCCCTGCCGGGGTTACAGGTGAAGATAGACAACGGTTTAGAAGGCGGAAGAGGACCTCGCGTCCCAACGGCGGATAAAGCGGAGGAAGTATCTTCAAGCTCTGGGGCTTACAACCTTGGTTCTACTAACGGGAAGGAGCAATCCAACCCACATATTTCTTAACAATCAAGCATCATGGAAAGTCGTCAAAAGGAAGACACTACCCCAGGTGGTAACTGTTTAAGGGAATCCACCGCTCCTAGGAGTGCACGCAAGCCTTTGGATTCTGGGGAGCTTGCAAGTAGATGCTTAAAGAATACTAAATTTAAGACGAAACAGAAATATTATTTTGGAACGTTAAATGTCAACTCATTACTCAAAGTTGGTAAACACAAGGAACTAACAAATATGATGGACGAACATAACATCTCAATCCTGGCCTTGCAGGAAACACGGTATCAGGACGAAGATGTAATGGACATTGAGGGCTATAGGGTCTATAAAGGACAGAGAGCAGTGAAGATAGGCAAGAATATGCCAATGTTTGGAACAGCTTTTGCTGTAAATAAGAAGGTAATCAGTGCAGTTGTGGACTTCTCTAGCCCATCAGAAAGACTATCACTCCTAAATCTACGCTGTGGTAACAAAGGCTATACCCTGATCAATGCACATGCGCCAATTAATGAAGACAACAGGCGTAATCCCCAGAAAGTGGAACAATTCTGGGACCTTATAGAGGAGGAGATGGAGAAAATACCTATAAAGAACATCAAGGTTTTATTGGGCGACTTCAACGCTCAACTGGGAATAGAAGCAAGATATAGATCGACAGTAGGAAAATATCCTGCTCACAGAATGACCAACAAAAATGGAACAAGGTTTGACGAACTATGTAGAACGTTTGATCTTCAGATAATGTCAACTTTCTATAAACACAAACCAAGTAAACAGAAGACATGGCGTTCACCTGGCAATTTGAACGGAGAGAAACAAATTGATCACGTGGCAATATCCAGGACAGCAATGAAGGAGATTATGAATGTTAAAGTACAGAGAGGGGCCAAATTTGATTCAGATCATTATCTCTCCAAGATTAAAATGAATTTCATTCCTTTTAGAAAGGCTCCGAAAGCTGGAAATAAACTTCACAGATATGATGTGACAAAACTTAAGGTTGATCAAGAAGTATTGGAGCAATACCACCAGAAATTAACATTTAAATCTAAGAATTGGACTGACATTGCCTCCACAATCCAACAAGCAGCCAATGTTTCAATCTTTACAGCACAGAAGCGTAAACACAGAGGGTGGAACGAGACCTGTGATAGTGCATGTGTACAAAGAACAGATGCCTGGAAGAAATGGTACTCAATGAAGAGACAAGAAGATTATAACTCGTTTTGTGACAGTCGGAGAGAAGCAGCCCGGGTTTTCCGAATTGCAAGGCGATCATATGAAAAACAACAGATGGAACAGATTGATCAGGATTTCAGGAAGAATAATGTCAGGGACTTCTATCAAACTTTCAAGTCTAATCTGAAAGGGTATCAAGCACCGAGCTTGTGCTTCAGAGATGAAAATGGAAAGTTAGGTCTGAACAACAAGGAGAACTGTCGTATCTTGGCTGAGTACTTTAAGAAATTACTCAATTGTGATGAACCAAAACATAGGCTACTCATAGGCCGTCCTACTCAAGTAATGGCCAAATCGCATCCACCTTCTAAGACAGAAATTAAAATGATTATCGATGGTCTAAAGAATAATAAAGCAGCGGGAGAGGATTCCATTGTGGCAGAGCTTCTAAAACTGGCAAATGAAGATACTCGGAATATATTGGCTGGGCTCTTTGCGGAGATATGGAGAACTGGTAGGATACCCACAGAGTGGCAGTTTGCATTAATTCACCCTCTCCACAAAAAGGGGGATAAGAAGGACGTTAATAATTACAGGGGTATATCAATTGTATCTGTTCCTTACAAGATCCTATCCAAAGCACTCCTGAACAGAATTGAAGAACATCTTGATAATCAGATTGGTGAGTACCAGGCCGGTTTCAGAAAGGGACGTTCTTGTCCGGAACAAATTTTTAACCTGAAAAACATCATTAGGTATAAGACGATAGGCAGGTATGACTATGTGGTCGTATTCATTGATTTTAAGAAAGCGTATGACTCAATTGACCGCGAGTCGCTACTGAATATTCTGGAAGAATTTGGAGTGGATGACACGTCTCTAAATCTGATTAAACAGACTTTGACCGACACAGTGTCAAAAGTAAAATTCATTGGCGAGATCTCAGATCCCTTTGTAATCAAAACTGGTGTCAGACAAGGTGATGGATTATCTCCAATCCTTTTCAACTGTGTATTAGAAAAGGTCATTCGTGAATGGAGGAAGACACTGATTCGGGAAGAAGGGAATGAAGAACGATTCAGGCTAGGGCCCAAACTGAAAGGGGTGCATGTTGATTGTTTGGCTTTTGCAGATGACCTAGCTATTTTTGCCAACAATATTAAATCAGCCATTGTAAAGATTAATCGGTTGTCAGAGATGGCTGAGAAAGTAGGTTTACAGATTTCCTTTGAGAAGACAAAGTACATGACAAACATCAGTGATGGACCAGAATGGATGAAAACAAACCAAGGAAAGATTAAACGTCTAAAGAAATTTAAATACTTGGGTGAGGTAATCCAACAAAATGGCCTGGAACAGGAAGCAATTAATCTTAGAATCTGGAAATTAGACCGAGCCTATCACCTGACAAAAAATCTCTATAATAAGAAGTCGCTGAGCACTGGAGCCAAATTAAGACACTACAGCACGGTTGTCAAACCTGAAGCATTATATGCTTCGGAGACTTTGACTATGAACAGGCGGGGACTAGTCGACCAGTTGGTCAAAAGGAAACGCAGGGTATTGAGAAAATTTTTAGGCAACAGAAGGGTTGACGGGCACATACGTTTGAAGTCGAACGAAGAGTTATATAGAAAGATAGAACCAGTCACGTCAACAATAAAAAGGAAAAGGTTGTTGTTCTATGGACACATTTTCAGAATGTCCAACGATCGTCTAACAAAGAAAATTTGGAATTTCGTGAAACCAAAGAAGAAAAAATTGGCATGGTTTGAAGAATGTAACAAAGACCTTCTAGAAATTGGTATTCCGGACTGCAAAATTATGAACAGGTGTGAATTCAGACACCTAATCAAAAATTACCAGGGATTTAAGGTAGGGGCAGAACCCAAAAGACGGAGGGGACCTCTTTCAGAAGATCGTAAGAAGGCGCTGAATGATGGGCTCAAGAGATACTGGCAGGACATCAAAGCTGGCAGACGATCTAGAACGAAACATTGATTTTGATTGTTACTCCGTAGTCCATAGTGGCTCAATTCGAATGTAAAAAAATTGAGTTCGTTTATTCGATAGGCTAATAATGTTCTGAAAGGATAAATCCCTTTTGATGCCAACCTATTATGAGTGGTTGTATCATAAATGTTGCATCGAGTTTAATGGAGTTACAAGTTTTTGGAAAACATTATTTCCTACCAATATTTTAAAGATGAAATAATGAAAATAATTCCATAGCAGGTAACAAACATATTTGGTGATAAATAATTAATACGTAAAATCTCAAAAATTTTTCTAGGTTTATGCCGTGTCCTATGTGGGGTTTCACCAATGAGCACCAATCTAGCTCATCAGCGGGTTCTTGGTGTCCGTGCCCGTACCCCCACACAAGACACAGCATAAACCTAGAAAACTTGCTGAGTTTTAATTCACTGGCCGTGAAAGCAAATCATATTTTTGGAAGCCTTTATGGGGAGATGAAAGGCTGCTTGAGCTCTTAACTCTCGCAGTAAGAAAGCGCAGGTGCACTTCATAAGAAGGGAGGTAGTGCACAGTTCGCTACTTCTGTGGGGGTCTGGGTACGGACACTTAGAGCCCCCCGATGAGCCAGCTTGGTATTCCCAGGCGAAACCCCACACATGACACGGCATAAACCTAGAAAAATTGCTGAGTTTAAAATTTACCGTTTAAACAAAATCCTATATGCGTTCATATACCATTCGTCCGATTACGATGAAACTTGAGTGAAATGTTGCGTACACCCTAAGAAAGGTTTCTGGTTTAATAAAGCCAATTTACAATAGGTAGCGCACGAGTAGATTCAACAAATGAGCGATGGCGCGCGAATCGTTTCCACAAAGTCCCGTATGCGTTCATATACCATTCATCCGATTGCGATGAAACGTTGATGAGTTGTTGTGTACACACCAGGGAAGGTCTTCAACTTCATAAATCCATTTTACAATAATGGTAGCGCACGAGTAGATGTAACAAATGAGTGACGACGAGCGAAGCTTTTCAACAGTATCCCGCATGCGTTCATCGATTGCGATGAAACTTGGATTAGTTGTTGTGTACACTTCCGTGAAGCTTTCTAACTTAGTAAATCCATTTCACAGTTGGTAGTGCACGAGTAGATTCAACAGATGAGTGACTGCGTAGGAGTCATTTATACAAAATCCCGTATGCGTCATATGCCATTCATCCGATTGCGATGAAGCTTTGGTAAGTTGTAGTGCACGCTCACACGAATGTTTCTAGATTGCTAAATCCATTTCACGATAGTTTAGAGGCAGTTAACGGAAATTGAAAAAAATATTGTGTATCCAAATGCACTTCAAGAAACAAAATTACAACGCCAACACATTCTATCATTTGCATTGCAACGCATGTCGGGTACAGTTTGTAAAATTTAAATTGTGAATAAAAATATAATTTTGACAGGCTAGACAATCAAAATAATATATAGACTATTTTTAAAACCTTATTTCATCTTCGTTCATCAACACGTATCTTAACCCTGGATGGGTAAGGAGTTGTTGTTACAACACTATGAGTAAGGTGGAGTGTATACAAATCCCACATATTAAAGCTTAAATATATTGAGTGAAAGCATTTTGAACTTTCCTTTAATACTTTGAAGTTACTAACCTAACATTGCATTATCTATTTAATGCAAAGGAAATGATAGCTTTTAATAATTCGAGTCAGTATAGAACCTAAAATAAAACTGTTTCAAAGCATGGTTCTAAAATGTGCTTTCCAGAAAAGAGGTTATTTCCACACTTTTCAGCCAATGCAGCTATTGCAGGTTATCGCTTTGTGTTCCTGACATAACAGTCTATTACAAACACACAAAATACTTTGGTTTTGCGGTCATTATTTCTCGGATAGGCATATTATTGCACAACCGGAAAATTATCGCATTGAGTAAGGCGTGGTGCAACATGCGACATCACTCCAAGGGCTGTGCCCAGGCAACTGATGAATACGCAGACCGAATGTCATAGTGGCACTGACTACCCGCTAGCGAGACAGACAAAGTCAGGGGAGATAAAGCAATAATAAATGCTACCAACTTCAAAATATCTCAGAATAAAAAAAATCCTGGGGTGATCCTGCATCCCACATTACTCATCCATGGTTAAGTAGCACCGGGAAAGAGCGTACAAAACGCACGACTTCAAGAGATGACACTTGCGGGAAGTCAGCTGGTTCAAACAATAGCCTACTTATTATGAATCGAGTTATTCACGGAACTTAAAGTCATTGTTATAACCAGAGAGTGAATGATTTCCGCGTTGATTTGGTTACAAAACTGATTGGTTGCGAATAATAAAAGTAGTTCCACGACGAACTAATGAGCCTACATTTTTAAAATTTAAGATTCATGTCAATGATTAATCTATATGGATCTATTTAGAATAATGACGAAGTTAAGTTGGTAATACTGCATTTTGATTAATTTGAAATATACCTGAAATAGTGTAGCCTAATAGAGCACTACAGTTGGCAGCCCTGGTGATTATGAATATATCCTTAGTTCCATCTTATAAGGTACAGAATGCACATACAAAATTTGGTTGAAGTCCAATGGATAGCATGGATGTTACATGCTGTTAGATTTTGGATCTATCAGTGCGTGAAAAATCATGTAGGCAACAATGTTAGGTATGTGTTGCTCAGAATTAGTCTGAAATATTAAGATATTATAGTGCCAATTTTGGATGAAATCCACTTGTTAGTATAGAGAGCACGTGTATTATAAAGTGAAGTTATCAGCAGGCTCAGACATATGTTGGCAGCACAGACGTATATCAGTTACTCCAAATTAATCTAGAATGTCAGGTACTATACGTGTGCGAAATTTAAAGCTGTTGGTTTGCATACTTTCTGATATATTGATATTAGGATGAAACAAAGAGGGAGATCATTTATTGACAGTTGACATCTCTGGTTGTTCTTAAGAATACGCATATTCATATCTGTTACTGTACACATAGAACATACAAAATTCGGTACAAATCCAATTGATAGTATATAAGATACATGCATTTACAAATTGGACCTATCAGCAGGTTTAGAATCATGTTGGCAACACTGCCATATGTGGACTCCTGAAAATTTACCTGGAACGCTATTGTCTATGAGTGTGCCAACATACAGCTCAAATTTCTATTGGGAATTTTCAGCAGGTGGTAACACTGACGTAATTTTAAATTATGGCTGTGATATATTCAGGTATAGATCTTTACTTATACCAAATTTTGTTTCAATAGTTGTTGCCGTATAGGAATTGATAGGTGGGAGACACACACACAGACAGAAGGGCAGACAGACTGACAGACATACAGATGGACGGACAGACAGACACACATCTGCCTGGGTGTTCTCATAACGCTACTTGTCAATCATTTTTGTAAAATGTGAAAAGTAGACTATTTAAAATTTATTTAAAACACGGAGCCCGTGGCATTTATAGCAATAGCTCCCTCGACCGATATAGGCCTATCGGTCCTCTGGCACTATAAGGGTTGACTTAAATAAGGCATTTCTCACTCAGGCTTAGAAGAGACATGAAAACTCTTCTCAACAACTGTCTTGTCCAAATACCTTTTCAGTTCTTGTCTTGAGCGAAGGATACACGTCGTTAACGGGTACATATAGATCTGAGTAATGTTTGAACTCACCGTAGAGATAAAAATTGCAACAGAATGCAGGTGATGGTATTTTAAACACAAGAACGTCGGGCTTATTTTGTATCAAAAAAATGTTAACCTACGATATTTCATCATTAAAGGCACACTGAAATGCAGCCAGCGTAAGCTACTACTGCTCCCTCAGTAATAGTTGTTTGGTTAGCTTCACACAGGTGCAATTAGTGGAAGGTTCTTTAACATGCCATAAGTCCCATGTCATAGATTTATGGCATGTTAAAGAACCTTCCTCTAATTGCACCTGTGTGAAGCTAAATTGGATAGGTTAAGAATGTCAACAACGCTCTTAGGTTTCTACGTTCGTTGCCAAGAGCCGACTGTGGTGGCGTCTAGTAGCTAAGTTCTGAACTTGGCCTAGTAGTCGTTGACGGTGGCGCTTGGCGGCAAAAGTAGGAACTATTTGAAAAATTCCAAGTTGCAGTCTGTAGCCTACTTAAATTTAAAAAAAAACAGATAACACACACTAATACAGTCATCACAATTAACACCGGTTATCAGACAGATTCTACACACACCCAAAGTACACGGGGCAACATGACGGCGTTGTCGCAGCCCCTAATCTTAAGAACCAACCAACCAGACCTCATCTACTGTGGTAACTTGAAACGGTGAAAGTCCCTGTCTACCGACATGAGCTCACATCTTAATCTCTGACATGTGTGTGTAGATAGCCTAGTTAATTTCCTGGCATGAAAACATATTTCATACACCCGTATGACGGAAGTTGATACGACCTGCATGTCTGTACTGCTAATCAGGGATCACAGCACGCCAAGTGTAGATGTGCGGGCAGGAATCAGTGTCATGCTATTAAGACTGTAAATTTTCATCGAAACGTGTCTGACGAAGCATTTCATCCACCTAATTAAAAATAAATTTTTATTGGTTCGACTTCTAATGTAAAACCTGTAAAGCGTTGGTGGCTGGCTTATCTTAATTAATTCGTTTTCAAGGTATTTTCTGCACCTTCTACAATTTCTCAGAACAACTTCCATGGCCTCATCAGATACGGCTCTTAAGAGTCTAAGAAGGTTAATCATCCCCTAGATAACTCACTAGAAACAAGTACTGTAATTCCGTGAAGAACTATACAGCCTATTTTCATATATCCTACCCATGTTAATTGCTTATATCAACATAAACAAGTAGTTCCGTGAAGAACTATACAGCCTATTTTCATATATCCTACTCATGTTAATTGCCTCCATCAACATACAAAATTTCAGTTTGATTGTTGTGATAGATTCGTAGATATTGAGAACCGTCTAAGTATTTCAGACGGTCGCCAGGTTGGATTTTTATTTATGTACTATTACATGAAGATTATTGTGTACGTGTGGTATTCAGACTTCAATCGCATGATTAGAACACAAGAAGTAAAAACGAGATTTTAAAATTTCGCACAGCTGCCATCTTGTGGTTATGAAATCAATTGAAATAAATTAGACGCCAGTGGATTAACATTTGTATAAGCATTTAACGTGCAATGTTTCACTGCACTCGGATGGGTTAATCACGAGAAACGTCCATTTAAATGGTTATAATTCGCGTCGCCGCCATGCTGGATTTGTGCTCACCAAGTTACTGAAAGTCATTTAGGCGAAATTATGTTCATAGCCTCTATGAACATAAAAAAAAATCAGTTTGATTGCTGTAAAAGATTCGTAGATATTGAGAACCATCAAAATATTTCGGATGCTCGTTATTTTGGATTGTTATATGTATAGGCCATAGAATTATGTACCATTAAAGGAAAATTATTGCGTAGCTTCATTATTCAAACTTTCACTTCGATCGCATGATTACGACACAAGAAATAAAAACTTAATTTTAAAATTTGGCACAGCCGCCATCTTGAGGTTATGTAAACAATTGAACTAAATTAGATGCCAGTGCATTACAATATGTACAATCATTTACTGTACCACATTTCACTGCGCTCAGAGAGTTAAATCACGAGAAAAGTCTATTAAATTGTTTCAAATTCGGATGGCCACCATGTTCGTTTTGTACTTTATAGATTTATGAAAGTTACATAGATAAACTTGTATCAGTTCCCTTTATCACCGTACAAAATTTCTGGGTGATGTCTGTAATAGTTTCGGAGATATAGAATGTCAGTGAAATATTTCGCACAGCCGCCATTTTGAGGTTATGTAAACAATGGAACTAAATTAGACTCTAGTGCAATACATTGTGTATAAACATTTGCTGTACCAATTTTCATTACATTTGGATGGTTAAATCGCGAGAAAAGTCTATTTAAATGTCTCAAATTCGCTTGGCCGCCATATTGGTTTTGTAATCACCAGGTTTTTGAAAGTCTCATAGGTGAACTCCTAGTAGTGCCCTTTATCACCGTACACAATTTGAGGGCTATATCGGTAATAGTTTCGGTGATACTGAATGCTGGTGAAATATTTCGCACAGCCGCCATGTTGGATTGGTGAGACACAATAAAATTTGAAGGGCACGGTCGGGGTCGGCCTGAATGGTGCTAAGATCTTACCGAGTTTCATTGAAATCGCTCCTGCCGTATAGAATTTATTAGGGGGGACACACACACACACACACCATCACACACACACACACACGCACACACAGACACACGGACAAAAGGTGATCTCATAAGCCTATTTTTTCATAAAATGAAAATAGTATAAAAATCAGTTTGATTGTTGAGATAGATTCGTAGATATTGACAACCATCTAAATATTTTAGATGGTTGCCAGGTTGGATTTTTATTTATATACTATTAAATGAAGATTATTGTGTACGTGTGGTATTCAAACTTCAATCGCATTATTAGGACTCAAGAAGTAAAAACGTGATTTTTAAATTTCGCACAACTGCCATCTTGTGGTTATGAAAACAATTGAAATAAATTAGATGCCAGTGGATTAACATTTGTATAAGCATTTAACGTGGAAAGTTTCACTGCACTCGGATGGTTATATCGCGGGAAACGTCCATTTAAATATTTATACTTTGCGTCGCCGCCATGTTGGATTTGTGCTCACCAGGTTACTGAAAGTGCAATAGGTGAACTTATGTTCAGAGCCTCAATGATCATAAAAAATATCAGTTTGATTGCTGTAAATGATTCGTAGATATTGAGAACCGTCAACATATTTCGGATGCTCGCCATTTTGGATTGTTATATGTAAGGGCCATAGAGTTATGTACCATTAAAGGAAAATTATTGCGTAGCTTCATTATTCAAACTTTCACTTCGATCGCATGATTACGACATAAGAAATAAGAACTTAATTTTAAAATTTCGCACAGACGCCATCTTGAGGTTATGTAAACAATTGATCTAAATTAGATGCCAGTGCATTGCATTATGTATAATCATTTACTGTACCACATTTCACTGCGCTCAGATGGTTAAATCACGAGAAAAGTCTAATAAAATGTTTCAACTTCGCTTGGCCGCCATGTTCGTTTTGTACTATACAGGTTTTTGAATGTTACATAGATAAACTTATATCTGTAATAGTTTCGGAGGTATAGAATGCCAGTGAAATATTTCGCACAGCCGCCATTTTGAGGTTATGTAAACAATTGAACTAATTAGACGCCAGTGCATTACAATGTGTATAAACATTTGCTGTACCAAGTTTCATTACGTTTGGATGGTTAAGTCGCGAGAAAAGTCTATTTAAATGTCTCAACTTCGCTTGGCCGCCATGTTGGTTTTGTAGTTACCAGGTTTTTGAAGGTCTCTTACGTGAACGTCTAGTACAAACCGTACAAAATTTCAGGGTGATATCGGTAATAGTTTCGGAGATATAGAATGCCAGTGAAATATTTCGCATAGCCGCCATTTTGAGTTTATGTAAACAATGGAACTAAATTAGACGCCAGTGGATTACAATGTGTATAAACATTTGCTGTACCAAGTTTCATTACGTTTTGATGGTTAAATCGCGAGAAAAGTCTATTTAAAATTCTTAACTTCGCTTGGCCGTCATGTTGGTTTTGTAGTTACCAGGTTTTTGAAGGTCTCCTACTTGAACGTCTAGTAGTGCCCTTTATCATCGTACAAAATTTCAGGGTGATATCTGTAATAGTTTCGGAGATACTGAATGCTGGTGAAATAATTCGCACAGCCGCCATGTTGGATTGGTGAGACACAATAGAATTTGAAGGAAACGGTCGAGGTCGGCCAGAATGGGACTATGATGTTACCGAGTTTCATTGAAATCGCTCCAGCCGTTCAAAAGTTATTAGGGGGGGACACACACACACGAATCACACACACACGCACACACAGACACACGGACAAAAGGTGATCTCGTAAGCCTATTTTTTAGCCTATTTTCAATCTTGAAAAAATAGGCTTATGAGATCACCTTTTGTCCGTGTGTGTGTGCGTGTGTGTGTGTGTGTGTGTGTGTGTGTGATTCGTGTGTGTGTCCCCCCCTAATAAAATCTAAACGGCTGGAGCGATTTCATTGAAACTCGGTATGTTCATAGCACTATTCCCGGCGACCTCGACCGTGCCCTTCAAATTTTGTTACGTCTCACCAATGCAAAATGGCGGCTGTGCGAAATATTTCACTAGCATTCAATATCTCCGAAACTATTACCGATATCGCCCTGAAATTGTGTACGGTGATAAAGGGTACTACTAGAAGTTCACCTATGAGACTTTCAAAAACCTGGTGACTACAAAACCAACATGGCGGTCAAGCGAAGTTGAGACTTTTAAATAGACTTTTCTCGCGATTTAACTATCCACACGTAATGAAACTTGGTACAGCAAATGTTTATACACATTGTTATGCACTGGAGTCTAATTTAGTTCAATTGTTTACTTAACTTCAAAATGGCGGCTGTGCGAAATATTTCACTGACATTCTATATCTCCGAAACTATTACAGATATCACCCTGCAATTTAGTACGGTGATAAAGGGTACTGATACAAGTTTACCTATGTATATTTCATAAACTTGTAAAGTAGAAAACGAACATGGCGACCAAGCGAAGTTGAGACTTTTAAATAGACTTTTCTCACGATTTAACCTTACAAACGTAATGAAACTACGTACAGCAAGTGTTTATACACATAGTAATGCACTGGAGTCTAATTTAGTTCAATTGTTTACATAACCTCAAAATGGCGGCTGTGCGAAATATTTCACTGACATTCTATATCTCCGAAACTATTACAGATATCATCATGCAATTTTGCACGGTGATAAAGGGTACTGGTACAAGTTTATCTATGTATATTTCATAAACTTGTAAAGTAAAAAACGAACATGGCGACCAAGCGAATTTGAAATATTTTAATAGATTTTTCTCGTGATTCAATTCTCTGAGCGCCGTGAAATGTGGTACAGTAAATGATTTTGCAGATTGTAATGCACTGCCATCTAATTTAAATCAATTGTTTACATAACCTCAATATGGCGGCTGTGCGAAATTTTAAAATTAAGTTTTTATTTCTTGTGTCGTAATCATGCGATCGAAGTGAAAGTTTGAATAATGAACCTAGGCAATAATTGTCCTTGAATGGTACATAATTCTATGGCCTATACATATAACAATCCTAAATGGCGAGCTTCCGAAATATTTAGACGGTTCTCACTCAATATCTATGAATCTTTTACAGCAACCAAACTGATTTTTTTATGTTCATAGAGACTATGAACATATGTTCACCTATAGGACTTTCATTAACCTGGTGAGCACAAATCCAACATGGCGGCGACGCGAACTATAAATATTTAAATGGACGATTCTCGCGAATTAACTATCCGAGTGCTGTGAAACGTTGCACGTTAAATGCTTATACAAATGTTGATCCACTGGCATCTAATTTATTTCAATTGTTTGCATAATCACAAGATGGCTGCTTTGCGTAATTTTAAAATCTCGTTTTTACTTCTTGTGTTCTAATCATGCGATTGAAGTTTGAATACCACACGTACACAATAATCTTAATGTAATAGTACAAAAATAAAAATCCAACCTGTCGACAATCTGAAATATTTAGACGGTTCTCAATATCTACGAATCTGTTACAGCAATTAAACTGAAATTTTGTATGTTGTTAGAAGAAATTAACATGAGCAGGATATATGAAAATAGGCTGTATAGTTCTTTGCGGAACTACTTGTTTTTCATAAAATTAAAATAGGCTAAAAATACCGTCAGTCCTGTAGGAGTGAATGAATAGTTTTTACCATCGCCACTGAAACTCGTACATGGTGTTGGTACATAATTTTGTTCATCATCAAGTTATTTATTTATTTATTTATTTGTTTATTTATTTGTCTGACCGCTGGGAGGATTGTCAAACGACACGGAATAATATACACAATTTTATAAATACAGATACAGTTCTTTTTTCACACTATCTTTTGTTTTAATTTTAGGTTGTGTGACTGTTTTTTTTGGTTATTGCTGGTTTTATATTTATTTTGTGCTTGCTTTTGATTTTGGTTTGATTTTTGTTATTGGTTTTTTGCTTGAAGTTTTTTTGTTTTTGCTTTAATACTTTCATTAGTTGTTATTTTCTTGTTTTTGCTTTGTAATTATGTTTAAGGTTTCGTGTTTGTTGTTTTTGAATGTTGTTTTAGCTTTGTGGTTTCTTTGGCTTGTTTCTTGCTTTTAATTTCGCTTTTGTTTTTTATTTTTCTTTGTGCTTTTGTTTTAGGTTTCATGTTTGTTCTTCTCTGCTTTGGATTTTGTTTTCGATTTTTGCTTTTTGCTTTGTGCTTTTGGTTTTGTGTTTGTTTCTTCATTCGTTTTTTTATTTTTTATTAATAAAAACCAAACTACAAATTTCATGTTTTAACTCGAAAGCATTTGATACAGTACGTTTTATTTGCACCCACCAATGTAACCCACAAGAGCTCGAAAAGCTTTGACTATAGGCAACACTTCAAGTTTTACTCGGGAAAGAATAAATATTCTCGAATTAGTTAGCATTACCCATTCAACACATGCTTGCCGCTGAGAGTGGCTGCGCCAGCGTTTGTTGTTTATTGTAGCATGAGCCCGGCGGGGCGAAGCGGAGGACACAGTGATGAGTGAGTGCTGTCTGCACATAGGCTACTTCAAACAGCATTGCATCAGATAAGCGTCACTGGAGCTCATGTTACCACGGACAGTTAAACGATGACTGCGGCTACTAGAGCTGAGTCATATCCTACTCGCGCAACTGTACCTGTCAACGAAGCAGGCTGACGTGTAACACAACTAAACAAAGAATAGTTCCCATCTTGACCGTCAGCAATCAATTCGCGAAAGGGTAATATAAACGTAGTCTACATAATACAATCTTTTGTAAACAATCCGAAAAATTGTTTCATTCAAAATAAACATTTCATCGGTGGCGTAGTTGGTAGCATGATGAACTGCTGTGCCCAAGATAGCGGGTTCAAACCCGGCCGAAGTCGTCGGATTTTTTAGGAGCGTTAAAATCATTCAGCATGCCTTCCTTCAGAGGGGAAGTAAAGCCGGCGGTCCCTTGTCATAGATTTATGGCTTGTCAAAGATCCTTCCACAGACTAAACTTGTGTGAAGCTAAATTTCTAGGTTAGACTTCGTTGGAACGCTCTATCAAAGTTCCAACGTTGACCACTAAGTATCATTGACATCTGGTAGCGAAAGTTTGAACTACTTGAAATTGAACGGAACTTGTAGATCATCCTATGGGTGTCCGCTTGAAGCAGCTACAGCCTCTGGCGAGCTGAACATGTCCTCGGACACTCCCGGCACTAACAGCCATACGATAAATAAATAAAAATTAAAAAAAAAACATCGAATAGAGTGATGAATTTTTATTATTTGGCTCTGGGAGAGATTGATCCCACGGATCATCCCACGTAGTTACGCCTCTGATGGAGATGGCATGTTGATGCTCTCTGAACCACGAGGGACAACAGGAATGCAGTCAAGTAAGTCTTCCTTATACTAACAAGTAATATGTCTAAAGCCTAGTCTACACCGGCAGATTTGTTTGCAGACAGTATGTAGATTGTTTGCATACTGTATGCAAACTGTTTGAAAACTGTATGAAGACTGTGTGTATACTACTTTGGAGTCTGGAAACAGTCTCCATACAAGTCTGCACACGGTATACAGACTGTTTAGAAACATTGTATCCGATACAAGTATGTTACTTGGTTTGCGTCCACACCAGAATTAGACCTCTAGTCCACACAGTCAGTGCATATAGCGATGCCGAGTGAAGAAGACGTACTTTTGGCTTGTGCGTGTTTTGTATTGCTTGATTATGTGTCTACTCTACCAAGGAAGAGGAGTTGTTGGACACCCCTCCGGTAGCCCCACCAAACTACATTTTGTGGCAATATAATGAGATCACTGTGTGGTCATTGGTGGGACATGTTTCAAGGCCTAATTAGTTTTGGTCCCTTCATCAGCCGATATGAATTAATAAATGTCAAAGACACACGAAATGTATAGCTTAGGAACAAAAAGTCCCTTGTTATTAAACCTTATATGGTGCACCATAAAGAAGGATGGGAAATTGAAACTAAATCAACACAATATGATGTGGAAAAACGTGGCTAGCTGGATGCGTCTGTGGTTTGTATCCGGTCTACAGTTTCAAAACACGTCCACACGGGAAGACTTGAGACAAAATACTTGTTTCTTGTATGCGTGTTTTCCATTTCGTTGGAAAACAGAAAACATTGTATCTTGTCTCTTGAAACACGAGATTTGTTTGTCATTTGTATGCCAATTGTATGCAAACTGTATGCAGACTGTTTCCAAATATCACTCGAGTATGAAATGTGTCTCCCGATTGTATGGAGATTGTTTTCAAAAAGTATGCAAACATTCCGCATACAAATAAGAAACATTTGGAAAACAGTCTGCATACAATGTTTCTGGAAACAAATCTGGCGGTGTGGACGAGGCTTAAGCAAGCATAGATATTGTCTGAGAACTCATTAATTTCTACACATATACAAACCACACAAATACAGCATAGGGACGACTCAGCTAAATTGGCAATATTAAGGGATTGATGGTAAATATATTATATTGAACCCTTTATCCTCTGTTGGATAAATGATTCTATGTTTTATTTCTTCAATTAATAAATATTTCCACCAGCATCATGAAAGTAGCCAGACGGAGATGAGGAAATTTCAAGCATTTGTTGGAGACAGCGGGGACATACCTGAAGCAGTTTGACAAAAGGCTAAATACTTTAGCTGTGAAAGGAAATAGCCTAGCGATGTGTCAGAAGGACAGGTGTTGGCCACCTCAAAATAGAAGCGACGCGCAGTGAGACATGGTTCTGGTATGTTCATTGTAATATTCGCGCCTAGAAGAAGTATGATGCAGTAACGTGAGTGGCTGATGAAGATAATAGACACTCCTACGACGCCAAGATCTGCTAAAAACCGCCAAGTTACAGAAAATGTGGAACCAATGAGAAATGAATGCCTACGAGCGCGGCAAGACCAGCTTGGGTACGCGGTGACTAGCATTCACGCGGGAAATCGCCTAGACAAAATCTCTACGATCGATTCTAGGATTAATGGGCATACTCTTGACCTGTGGAATGTTACGAGTTCAGTGATATTTATTTCATTCCTGTACCACCATTATTTCGAGAAATTTTTGTATAATTTCCCCCCCCATCAAGACCTAGGGCCAGTTCATTTATAAGTGGCGTGAAGAGCCAAGACAACGATTATTACTTTGTGCGTCGACGGACGTAGACTTTTTACTTGTGTTCGTCTGAGGACGGAACGTATTACATTTTGTGTGTCGAAGACACAAGTTTGTGACTTTATTTTGTGCGTCTAAGGACGTAGGCTGTTATACTTTTGCGTGTCATGAGGACATAGAAGTTATTGTAAATGTGTTAAATTCAGTGATAGATAGTCACAGTACTATATTTTGTAGGGGCAGTATC
This sequence comes from Meconema thalassinum, assembly GCA_946902985.2. Classification (NCBI taxonomy): domain Eukaryota; kingdom Metazoa; phylum Arthropoda; class Insecta; order Orthoptera; family Tettigoniidae; genus Meconema; species Meconema thalassinum. The sequence goes on from OX336388.2 coordinate 615,091,744, forward strand.
GTCGATAATTCGCCAACAAACTGTTACGGGGAAAGTAGTACCTGGAACGGCGAATTTAGTAGTCAGATATCAAGTGTATATTAATCTAACTTTCTGAATCAGCACGAGTGATGACATCGATTACCATAGAAGAAGTTTGGAATTCTCAACACTCCGTCCAGATGGCTGAGATGAGATAAGAAGCATTCAATTGGGAGATGGCAGCTGATGTTCTTTGACGGGTGACTGAGCGAGAGATGAGTACAATATAATATTCCTTATTATTTGATAAATTAACTTATGGTTTATGGGACATATTTTTGTAAATACTTTGCTTGTTTGATTAACGTAGTATTTTAGTTTTGGTCTGACACACCTTTTGCATGGAAACAGCTCGCATATGTTATTAGTGGAAGGTTCTTGTTTTTTGTTTGTTGTTTTAACTAACGTAGCTATGTGAACGACCGTGTTTGCATATGTTACGCAATGCGGTTAAAAACGTCTCTCGGAGATATGTTGTGTTTCAGAAGTAGGACTGAGTTAATATAATGATACAGTAGATTGGAGGGTAATTAAATTGTTTAAGGTTTATTATTGATCAGATTCAGTGAGATTATTGCCTTTGGAGCAATGTAATTTGTGACGAAGAGCAATCAACTCTATCGTAGGTTTTAAATATTGTTATAATAGTTTGTGAGCATCTATTCAGCAGACCTGTGTGAAAATCGTCATGTCATTCCCAGAGGTGTGATTGTGTGTATTTTGTGGTCATTACAAGCGGGATTTTCAGCTTAGACTGATTTCTGTCAGCTTAGTGCCATGTCCATATTGTAACCTTGCGAGGGCAATTGTGGATATTTTGATTATTGTCTGACCATATGTTGAGGTGGTTGAGATTTTGTTGCTGTTGGTTCCTTGAGATAACGGCACAGCTGGTCAGTTATTTATATACACTGGAGTTGGGAAATGACAAGTATTGAGGAGGGGGAGATGTTTCACAAGGCGGTCTGAACGTTGCAAGCAAGGTCATTAGTGAGGAGCGTTTATTGACTCCGTAATTACTTGAAATACAGAATAAGAACTGATCAATGGTAAAAATTGTTTAAATAAATGGGAGTTGCCTACGAATCACGATAATCTCCGAAGCGTTACCTTAACATGCAGTTTTGTTCATATAAAGTAATCTTAGCCGGTCAGGCTTTTGTTGTTGTTGGTTTAGTCCATGTTTATTTTCCATATCAGTGACCCGTGAAGTCACGTGCAATGCTGTCTTTCCTTGTGTGTTTATTGAGCAATTGGCCAGGTTGGCAGCTCAGCTTGTTAAGTGCGTCATCCAACTAATGAGGGTCTCAGGGAGATTCCTGTAAATAGTAGATTTGTAGTATGGGTGTCAGCATTAGATTTTAAGGGTTTTTATTAATGTCATGCCCATATCCATAAACGTTGATTTACGCGATGATTGTTCGTGAGCACCGTGGCTGTTAACCCGTTGTAAACGAACAGTCATCCAAGTACTCATTTCTCGTAGTTAGTCATCACGCGTACATGAAATTCAAATGCAAGGTAGTGGAACATGGATCCACATTTTTATAAAGGGGGAGATCCGTCTGACTCCTCAACATTGATAGATGTTCCTGTCATGGGAAAATTCAGGGAGGATATTGTTTATTATAGTTTATTTTATTTTATGCACAATTAGTCATTAAATCATGTTATTATTTTACGTCTTGTCTCCTTCCTTTCTTAATTATAGTTTTAATCCTATGACCCTTGCCTCAGTAGAGCATGTTGTTTGGCGGACGTAAACATCACACTATGAACTGAGCGCGACCCCTTGATCAAGATTCTTGCACATAAACACTGCTATTCTGAAGGGTTCATAGGGATAAAACTGGCGCGGCCAAGCGTGGGGCCATTCACTGTGGTGTAACGGCGGAGAAATTACACATATCAATATTGGCGTATTTGAGTAAAACTGACATGCCGCAAGTGCAGGCTGATATACAGTATTTAATCACCAGAAAGTGATATTTTATTAAAAGTAATTGAGGCGAAGTGGACACCGCCAAATGTGTGAAATATAAATTAAAATCAGGAGTTTGCAAAGTAAAATACGGTTCACGTTTTTGTCTATTGAATTAAAGTATAAGGTAATATATGTGATACCGGGCGCCCAATGATTAAAGTTAAAACTAGATTTGTTTAGAAAGTCAAACTCATGAAAATATTAGGAGGCTGTAGCCTAAAATGACAATTAATACTCTGTTAATTATTCAGTGTTAATATCAGATCAGGATAACAATTTAATGACTAAATATGTGCTTGGGTTTAAAATTAAATTGAGTAAAACTAGAACTACTCAGAGATGCAATCGACTAGTGAGATTAAATTTAAAAATAACTGAACTGAGTAGGGTAAAGAAATTAAATGTGCATTGGATTGTATGTATGTGTCAAAGGGCATTGCTTTATGCCATTTCCCTAATGTCTCATATAAATTGTATAACATGGCAACGGTGGAACAGATTCAAGAAATCATTGAGAGTGCGGCTAGGAGAACACAGAAATTGTTGGACACTAAATTAGCTGAACAAAGTGAATCGCTAAACACGAAATTATCTGAACAATTAAACACTAATAGGCTAGAACAAAATGAAGCTATAAACAAATTATCTGAACAAAGTGAATCATTGCGGACACAATTAAACGATAGTAGGCGGGAACAAAGTGAGTCTATAAACAAATTATCCGAGCAGAGTGAATCACTGAAAACTAAACTAGCTGAACAAAGTGAATCATTGCGGACACAATTAAATAACAGTAGGATGGAACAAAATGAATATCAGGCGGAACAAGCTAGGTTATTAAAAAGTGAAATTAATGACACTATCAATTCACAGTTAGAGACGCTAACCGCAGAGATGAAAGATCACACTAATCAACAGATGGTATTACTGGCCCTAGATGTGAGTAAAAATAATGAAAAGCAATTAGATCAGATTAAGAAAATGGAAAGTATTTTTGATAAAAAACTTAGCATTCTGGATGAAACGGTGTTAGCTAAATTAGAGCAAATTGAAATAGCATGTACTATGAATACAAGCGAGGTCAAGATAGCTCAGGATAAGTTGGAAGGACGATTTAAGGAGATGGAGAAAAGCGGCAGGGTCATTCAACAACAATTATCAGCAGTAGATGAAAACATATCCGGCATAACTAAAGATATGGACCGTCTCGACATAAAATCAGCGGAACAATGGAAAAGCCTAGAAGCGGATCAGGAGCAGTTAAAGAGTACCTTAAACGACACTAAAAGCCAGATTGAAGAGAAAGTAAGCACGAGTAAAGAGCAGATAAGAAAAGATTGGAAAAAAATGAATATCGATTCTAAAGAGGAAAGATCCACCATTCTTAAGACAGTAGGCGAAAATCACACTCGTATTCAAGCATTAGAGCAAGAAATGAAGAGCAAGCTTAAAGAACAGACGGACAGGATCATTAAAGCCGAACTCAGGTCATTAGAGCAATCATCGATATTTAGAACAGGAACATTGAAAGACAAGCAGGACGACTCAAATAGCCCGGAGGGTATTAGCATAGCAGGAAGTCAGACTCAGGCGGAGAGCCCATTAACAACAAACACGGAAGGGTTTCGCAAGAATATAGAAAGGAGTTCAACACCACAAGACGGTCATCAGCCCACACAACTTATCCAAGTAATTCGCTCAAACGATTACAAACCGCAGAAGTACACGGAAAATTCAGGGGTGACGCCTAAAGCTTATATCAAAGAGATTGAAGACCATTACAATGACACTGGGGTACCTGAAGCACGTAGATTGAGGATGATGGAGAGATTTTTATCAGGAAATGTCCTTACATGGTTTTTAAGCTTCAAATATACATTTGGAACCATGTCAGATTTTAGATTAGCGTTTCTGCGCAATTACTGGTCGCCAGCAATACAACAGAGTCTAAGGATGGAGCTTTACTCTAGAAAATACCAAACTACCCAGCAAACGAAATACTCAGATTTCTTTAACATGCAAATGCTAAAATTTCGCGACCTTGATTACCCTTTAAATGAAGCAGATCTGGTGATGACTATAGCGAGGCAATTGCCAGTCAACGTGCAACAAGTACTAGTCGCAGCAAACGTTAGTACGGCCATACATGCAGAGCAGATATTACGTCAGATCGATGAGACTACATCTCATAGTCATTATAGAGGAGGAAGACAGCTGGAATTAGTCAATACCACAGAGGTCATAAAACCAAAACAGGCAAACACCAAAACGCAGGGTACTAATACAAGCACATCCACACCTAGGCGAAACCAGGAGGAAGGAGAAAACAGACCATACCAGCGTAACGAAAATAACTATAACAATAGATCATACCAAGGCAACAATAGATATCAACAGAGAGAATATCAGCAATGGCGTGAAAATCGAAGGAATGACAGGCCTTATGGAAGATACGATGATTACAATGCCAATCAAAGATGGAAAGGAAGGAGAGGTTAAAATCAAGGAGAGCCACGTAATTATCGAAATGACTGGGATGATAGGCACGCTCAATCGCAAAATTACCTAGAGGAGTTACACGCTAGCCAAGGTGGAGAGCTTGGAAGATGGGAAAAGGCCATTGGGAACATGAAGAATCCAGACACACATACTGAGGAAGCTGGAAGTCTACTGAGACAAGAGGAATATCAAGGGCATAAGCGACAGAATGATGAGGGGAGTCGCAATGGAGCTAAAAAAAATGCTAAATTTGGATAAAGAAGACGGTCTACAAACGCAAGAGTCGGAAGTTGAAGATGGATGGATAGTAGCGAATATACAAGAATGGATTGCTTTGCCAGAAGACTGCCTGGAGGAGACGGTGAAACCACGGAACGATGAAATTAGGCAATTACCCATTATTTACGCGAGGATTGGTGGAATTAAGATAAGATGTTTATTGGATACGGGGTCACAGATCAGTCTGGTATCGGAGGCCTTGGTTCGAGAGTTGGGACGGAGTCAGAATATTCCTGTAATTCCTGTACCACAGCTCAAAGTGAGGGTTGTTATTCCTGAACGCACCGTCACTTGTAAACGTCAGGCATACTTAGAGCTGAACATATTGGAACACACTTTTGGGCAAACATTCATTATCATGGCAAAGATGAATTTCAATATAATTCTTGGTGCAAATTTCATTTGTGACTATCAAGAATACAGTCAGTTTTAGAGAATATGATCAGCTGAAGAATGTGGGATTGCATATGGATGAAATCACTACCGGAAGAGATGCAAATTCTTGGGCATTGGAAGCAATATCAGAAGAGACGGAAGAGGAGATACGAAAGGCAGAAGATAACATCATAGAAGGGGCTGTTGTGGAACTAGATGAGGAGATTGAATCCCAGGAGATATGGTCTTTATTAACAGAAGGAGATGACAGTGATGCACAATTTGAAGAGTTACTACAGGAGCGGCTCAATGACATTCAACTTGGAGGTGAACACAGAAAACAGTTGGAAGAGATTTTAAGGAAGCACAAAGCAGTATTTGATACAGTACCTGGGAAAATATTAAATTTTAAATATTCTATGCAAGTCGAGGACTGGTCACCTTTCAAAAGCAGGTTGTACCCAATTCCTGAAAAATATCGTGGTCAAGTTAAGGTCATTATAGATGAGATGTTACAAGCTGGAGTGATAAGGAAGACACCTACACCTTATCTAAAAGCGATTTTCGCAGTCACAAAACCAAATGGATCTATTAGACTTTGTTTAGATGCCAGAAATCTCAACATGAGACTCATTTTTCCTGAGTATGAGAGAGCACCAATTATCAGAGACGTACTAAAAGGCTTTAAAAATAAGAGCATTTATTCATCAGTTGATTTGACGTCCAGTTTCCACCATCTTGAATTGGATGAGAAGTCACAGCTTCTAACTGGCTTCTTATTCGATAACCAAACGTATTGCTTCGTCCGAATGCCCTTTGGAGACAAAACTGCGGGCTGTGCTTTAATCCGAGCCCTGGACCGGAATCTAACCGAGGAAGTTAAGGAGATGACGGTACGCTACATTGATGACATTCTGCTGGCATCCGACAACATTGAAACTCACATGGAGAATTTAGATAAAGTATTGGGCAACCTGAATGCATCGAATTTCAAAGTAAATCTGAAGAAATCGCATTTCTTCAAGAGCGAGATCTTATATTTGGGTCACGTCATTGACAAGGAGGGAGTGAAGCCAAATCCAGCTAAGATCGAAGCGATAAAGAATTTCCCTACACCAACGAGAGTCAAGCACATTCGGGCTTTCTTAGGCGTAACGGGATTCTTTAAAGAAAACTGTCCAGGTTATACGGAGACTGTAGCTCCCATGCAGGAAATGTTAAAGAAAAATAATAAATGGTTATGGAATGCGGAGTGTGAGAAGGCATTCCAAGCAACAAAACAGCTATTGGAAAACTGCATTAAATTAGGATATCCAGATTTCAAGCACAAATTTATAATCCAAGCGGATGCTTCACTAATTGGTATAGGTGCTATGCTCTACCAAGAAGATCCAGCTAACCTGCAGCACAAAACATATTTGGCATTTGTCAGCCGAAAATTGCGTAAGCACGAGCGCAATTACACTGTAACCGAGCTAGAATTGTTGGCCATCCTTCATGCGCTTCAACAATGGAAACGAATAATCTATGGTTACCCCATTGTTGTCAGGACTGATCACAAGGCACTAACATTCTTGTTTAAGACGTCGATGGCAAGCGAACGTGTGACACGTTGGTCTATATATATTCAGCAGTTTATTATTGAGATTGAACATTGCCCAGGAAATATGAACGTGATTCCGGATGCACTCAGCAGGAACCCAGAGCCTGATAATGAAGAAACAGCGACGGTACAACACTTGGAGTTAACACCGAAGGACCGGGAATTCTTGGAGGAGTTACGTGAAATACAGCGAGAACAGGAAGCGGTACCATGGATGATGCTATTAATTCGATACTTCAAAAAGCAGCTACCTACAGGAACACCTGCATTTCGAGAAGCAAAAGCCAAAGAAGGAAGATATGTTTATGTCAACAAATTGCTGCACAAATGGGTAGATAATGACCACACCAAGTTACGCATATTAGTACCTGCATCATTACAGCGAGGACTGACATGGCATACGCACGAAAGTTACGGTCACGTGGGCGTAGACAAGTGCGAAGCGACAATAGGAGAGACATTTACATGGCCACGTATGAGAACAACTATATGTGACGTCATTACAACTTGTGATCCGTGTCAGAGGACAAAGCCCAATAATTATTTAATGAGGCAGTATCCTAGACCATTGCTACCTCAGAAACCATGCGAGCTACTGACCCTGGACTGTTTCGGTCCAATTCCGAAAGGAAGGCGAGGTTGCCGTCACTTGCTAGTGTGCATTGATGTATTTTCTAAGTTCGTAGTACTATGCCCTATTCAGAAAACTACATCGAAGCAAGTACTCAGTCGTATTCGAAATAGAGTTATTCCAATCCTTGGAAAACCAGAATTTATATTGTCAGATCATGGCAGTTATTTCACAAGCGCCGAATTCAAGAAAGGTATGGAGGACATGGGTATAAAACACGTTTTAAGCAGTATCCGACATGCCCAAGCTAATCCAAGTGAGAGAGCAATAAAATGTGTAACATCATACTTGAGAATCTTCATTCCCAATGAACATCACAGATGGGTGGATAAAATTAAGGACGTAGAGACATGCATGAATTCTACCAGGCACGAGTCAACAGGACAAATCCCTATGGTCCTACACAAGAACGAGTATCCAGTGAGAACGTGGAAAAGCATCATTAACTCTCCACAAGATCCCATGATAGAACCTGACCTGCGAATTGAGAGAACGAGAGCCTACATGAGAAAACAAGCAGACCGCAGATTACGGCGAGTAAGAAATAAGAGGTTTCACAGTGATCTTGAAATCAACCAGCTCGTTTTGGTGAAACGACCCGCTACATCGGACCCAGAGAAGAAGATCTTCAGTAAATTCTGCGAAAAGTTCATAGGACCCTATTCTATCGTAAGAAACCTTGGAAATAATGCTTACAGAGTGAAAGAGTTGAGCACAGGAACAATGTCAGTCTACAATGCAGCCAACTTAAAAAAGTATCGTAGAAGTGAGCCATGGGAGCGACAAAATAATGATGCAGTTTAAATATATGGACGTCCAATATCAACCAAGTTGACGGGGAGCAGTTGAGTACGGCACGTGAAGGAGGAAGTAGAGTTGGTGTTGACAAACATTAACGAGACGAGCAGAGTGTTGCCTCAGGCATCAGTGGGTCATGCAAGCAGACTGAGAGGGGAGATACAAGCAGGAAATGAAAACGAGTAAATGCCATTCAAGACAAGAGCGGCTAGACCAAGTAATAGAAAAGGGGTGATTCTGAAATAAAACAAATTGGTCTACGGAAGTCTTTTAAAATTGTCGACTTTATTCCTAAGTTCGAAATTTTGTGAGTGGGAGAGTTGTGAACCCTTTATCCTCTGTTGGATAAATGATTCTATGTTTTATTTCTTCAATTAATAAATATTTCCACCAGCATCATGAAAGTAGCCAGACGGAGATGAGGAAATTTCAAGCATTTGTTGGAGACAGCGGGGACATACCTGAAGCAGTTTGACAAAAGGCTAAATACTTTAGCTGTGAAAGGAAATAGCCTAGCGATGTGTCAGAAGGACAGGTGTGGGCCACCTAAAAATAGAAGCGACGCGCAGTGAGACATGGTTCTGGTATGTTCATTGTAATATTCGCTCCTAGAAGAAATATGATGCAGTAACGTGAGTGGCTGATGAAGATAATAGACACTCCTACGACGCCAAGATCTGCTAAAAACCGCCAAGTTACAGAAAATGTGGAACCAATGAGAAATGAATGCCTACGAGCGCGGCAAGACCAGCTTGGGTACGCGGTGACTAGCATTCACGCGGGAAATCGCCTAGACAAAATCTCTACGATCGATTCTAGGATTAATGGGCATACTCTTGACCTGTGGAATGTTACGAGTTCAGTGATATTTATTTCATTCCTGTACCACCATTATTTCGAGAAATTTTTGTATAATTCCCCCCCCCCCCCATCAAGACCTAGGGCCAGTTCATTTATAAGTGGCGTGAAGAGCCAAGACAACGATTATTACTTTGTGCGTCGACGGACGTAGACTTTTTACTTGTGTTCGTCTGAGGACGGAACGTATTACATTTTGTGTGTCGAAGACACAAGTTTGTGACTTTATTTTGTGCGTCTAAGGACGTAGGCTGTTATACTTTTGCGTGTCATGAGGACATAGAAGTTATTGTAAATGTCTTAAATTCAGTGATAGATAGTCACAGTACTATATTTTGTAGGGGCAGTATCGTCGATAATTCGCCAACAAACTGTTACGGGGAAAGTAGTACCTGGAACGGCGAATTTAGTAGTCAGATATCAAGTGTATATTAATCTAACTTTCTGAATCAGCACGAGAGATGACATCGATTACCATAGAAGAAGTTTGGAATTCTCAACACTCCGCCCAGATGGCTGAGATGAGATAAGAAGCATTCAATTGGGAGATGGCAGCTGATGTTCTTTGACGGGTGACTGAGCGAGAGATGAGTGCAATATAATATTCTTTATTATTTGATAAATTAACTTATGGTTTATGGGACATATTTTTGTAAATACTTTGCTTGTTTGATTAACGTAGTATTTTAGTTTTGGTCTGACACACCTTTTGCATGGAAACAGCTCGCATATGTTATTAGTGGAAGGTTCTTGTTTTTTGTTTGTTGTTTTAACTAACGTAGCTATGTGAACGGCCGTGTTTGCATATGTTACGCAATGCGGTTAAAAACGTCTCTCGGAGATATGTTGTGTTTCAGAAGTAGGACTGAGTTAATATAATGATACCGTAGATTGGAGGGTAATTAAATTGTTTAAGGTTTATTATTGATCAGATTCAGTGAGATTATTGCCTTTGGAGCAATGTAATTTGTGACGAAGAGCAATCAGCTCTATCGTAGGTTTTAAATATTGTTTTAATAGTTTGTGAGCATCTATTCAGCAGACCTGTGTGAAAATCGTCATGTCATTCCCAGAGGTGTGATTGTGTGTATTTTGTGGTCATTACAAGCGGGATTTTCAGCTTAGACTGATTTCTGTCAGCTTGGTGCCATGTCCATATTGTAACCTTGCGAGGGCAATTGTGGATATTTTGATTATTGTCTGACCATATGTTGAGGTGGTTGAGATTTTGTTGCTGTTGGTTCCTTGAGATAACGACACAGCTGGTCAGTTATTTATATACACTGGAGTTGGGAAATGACAAGTATTGAGGAGGGGAAGATGTTTCACAAGGCGGTCTGAACGTTGCAAGCAAGGTCATTAGTGAGGAGCGTTTATTGACTCCGTAATTACTTGAAATACAGAATAAGAACTGATCAATGGTAAAAATTGTTTAAATAAATGGGAGTTGCCTACGAATCACGATAATCTCCGAAGCGTTACCTTAACATGCAGTTTTGTTCATATAAAGTAATCTTAGCCGGTCAGGCTTTTGTTGTTGTTGGTTTAGTCCATGTTTATTTTCCATATCAGTGACCCGTGAAGTCACGTGCAATGCTGTCTTTCCTTGTGTGTTTATTGAGCAACTGGCCAGGTTGGCAGCTCAGCTTGTTAAGTGCGTCATTGCACTAATGAGGGTCTCAGGGAGATTCCTGTAAATAGTAGATTTGTAGTATGGGTGTCAGCATTAGATTTTAAGGGTTTTTATTAATGTCATGCCCATATCCATAAACGTTGATTTACGCGATGATTGTTCGTGAGCACCGTGGCTGTTAACCCGTTGTAAACGAACAGTCATCCAAGTACTCATTTCTCGTAGTTAGTCATCACGCGTACATGAAATTCAAATGCAAGGTAGTGGAACATGGATCCACATTTTTATAAAGGGGGAGATCCGTCTGACTCCTCAACATTGATAGATGTTCCTGTCATGGGAAAATTCAGGGAGGATATTGTTTATTATAGTTTATTTTCTTTTATGCACAACTAGCAGGTACCCGCGGCTTCGCTCGCGATCAAGACAATGGGGACGATGCATTATTGCTGATAGTTGGTTTATTCTATTACAGCAATCGCGGCTACAGGTGGGTAGATTCAAATTCTGAGAATTCTGATACATACAGTATATAGATATGGGCAGCAAAGTGGGAATTTTATAGAGTTGTGAACACATTTGAAAATTTTCGTTTTGGTTTTGCCATCTTCTGCTGAGACATAACGATTTTGTTGTCCGGATACTCGCCAGCACGCCACATACAGTTGTCCATGGGAAATAATGGTTTTGTCTAAACTTACACCTGGAATGGCAAATCTATCTGAATATGGGGAATTAAAAGTATTTTTCCTTAAGCTATTCTGGGTATAATTTTGCCACACTTATTGATGATTTGAACGTTAACATGTCGCTATTAATAGACCTATAATAAAATATCTCTCACCTTGGTCGCTGATGTACATTATGCAGTCACTTCCAGTGTTACATCCCAGGGATTGAAATTCTCCAACAACCCTTTTGCCTCACATGCCTCTCTAAGTAATTAAAATTCCCGATTGTTGTTGTTTGAGTCTTAAGTTTTTTGACTGGTTTGATGCAGCCCTCCATGCCTCGCTCTCCTGAGCTAATCGTTTCATCACTACATAGCTACCACACCCTACATCCGAGGCAATCTGTATAACCCTGGTCTACCCCTACAGTTCTTGTCCTTGACCCTCCCATCCATAACTAAGCTTGCTATTCCTGGGTGTCTTAATATGTGTCGTACCAGCCTATCTCTTCTCTTCATTAGCAGTCGCCAGAAACATCTCTCCTCTCCCACTCGTCTTAATAGGTCTTCATTTGATACCCTATCTAACCATCTGATCTTCATCATTCTCCCGTAACACCACATTTCAAACGCATCAATTCTCCTCTTTACTGCAGCACCATTAGTCCAAGTTTCACTTCCTTATAGTGACTCAAAAGCTTTCAAAAATGACATCCTAATACCTAAATGTATATTCGATGTCAAGAGATTCCTTTTTGTATAGAAATGCTTTCCTTGCCTGAGCCAACCTGCTTTTTATATCCTCTTTGCTTCGTTCATTACTGGTTATTTTGCTTCCTAAGTACCGGTAACAGAAGTCTCCTACTTCCCGTAGCGTTTCACCTGCCAATTTGATGTCCATAGAGGTTTCTGATTTATTTCGGCTGCATTCCAATAATTTTGTTTTACATTTATTGATTTTCATCATGAATTCATTCGTCAAGACGGAGTCCATACCATTCATAAACTCGTTCAAATCTTCTGGCGTATTGGCCAAGATGACGATGTCATCAGCAAATCTCAGAGATGAAATTATTTCTCCTTGAATCTTCACTCCGACTTTAAATTGTTCTCCAATTTCCTGATTATTGTGTTTTTAGAGATCTTTGAAATGCGTTGCCCTCGCACATGGTGTAGATGCATTGTCAAAGGAAAACATTCCATGTTACGAACATGGGCCGAATAACCTGTACCGAAAGCCTATTCTGGACAGCAGTTCCTTGAACTCAGATTTGCCAACATTTTATTGTATCTTTCCATGTGGTATGTCTCTGTACCTCAACATACAGAAGAGTGCTTTAAAAATCATGTCTTGTGTAAATTTTGGAAAATGTAGTGAGAGTGGTTTTTGCCGGAGTGGATACTCGCTAGTAGAAATTCTTTTCAGTAAAATAGACTGGTTCACAATTTGGTAAGTGCACATTGAGGTATATGACGGCGGGATGCCTTAAGTGTTAAGGAAACGGCAATAGCCGCCTAAGAGCTTCGTTGCTATTGAAATTATGACCTGACCGATATTTGTACTAAACTATACGGGATTTGTGAGCCCAGTGTTTATGAAATTGAACGTAGCTATATCGCTACCTTTATTTAATAGCCGCTACTGTAGTGTTTAAAAATTAAAGGTGGTATTAGAAGGCGCTTCCCCTAATATTTTTTTACCCCTGGCACTACAGCCCATGAAGGGCCTAGGCCTATCATGCGACCGCTTCCCAGCCATTTGGCCTGCAGATATTGTGGTGACGCGTGGTCAGTGCATAGTGTCCTCTCAGCCGTTAATCTTGTTCTTCGTGACCGGCACGCTGCCTCACAGCTACTCAATTGTCCTCACGAATCTGAGTTCAGCCCGTTGCAGCCCTCACGTCAGTGTCTAAAATCTCTGACGGAGCCGGGAATCGAACCCGGGGCCTCCGGACGGGAGGCAGGCGCGCTACACTGTTCTTATTGTGTTTATATATATATATATCTTAAAAAAGATAATAAATGAATTGGCATTGCCTCCTAGAGGGATATATAGAAAATCGGATGTCATACCTTGAGGTAGTGTTGCCATGGAAACGGACTTGCGATTAGTTAATCAATCAGAGCGAAGATAGTTTTCTGCGAATATCTTTGAAACTGTTGGTTTTAGAGCCTTAAAATGTAGTTTTCGGTGTCCCGTAGGGACATACCGAGTATTGTTTCTTGCATCGAGGGGAGTAAAATGAGCTTTGTCCGGTCTTTATGCGACAACTTCGATATTTTGTCCTGGTTGAGTATTTTTGGTGACTTTTCAGTTATGTTGCCCATTCAACGGGAACAATGATTTATTTCCGGACAAAAGGCAGCCTATATGTTATCCTATGGTATAAGCTGTCTCCATTTCAAATTTCATCCAAATCCGTCCAGCCGTTTTAGTGTCAAGAGGTAACAAACTAACACACACTCACACACACACACACACACCCACACACGCGGACACACAGATTTTCACAATTATAATATATATAGGGATATAGGGATTAGTCATTAAATCATGTTATTATTTTACGTCTTGTCTCCTTCCTTTCTTAATTATAGTTTTAATCCTATGACCCTTGCCTCAGTAGAGCATGTTGTTTGGCGGACGTAAACATCACACTATGAACTGAGCGCGACCCCTTGATCAAGATTCTTGCACATAAACACTGCTATTCTGAAGGGTTCAATATTAAGGGAAGGGTTTCAAACAATTAACATAGAAATAAAATAATATACAAGTGACATAAATTCAGTTCTTAAAGTTTCATCTGGCAAGGGTTGTCTAAATCATCTAATGGAATTTGTACATACTGTAGTATATAACAATGTCCGCGATTCTGGGATGTAACGGGCAATCTCGAGAACCACTGGATGGATTTTGATGCGGTTTTCACCATTCTGTAGCCGGCCCCGAGGTGTTGTGGTAGCGCGCCTGCCTCTCACACGTATGCCTCGGGTTTCCATTCCTGGCTCCGTCAGCGATTTTAGAAACTGACGTGAGGCCTGGAACGGGGTGCACTCAGTCTCGTGAGGACAATTGAGTAGCTGTCTGACAGTGAGGCAGTGCAGCGATCACGAAAACCAAGATTAACAGCCGATGGGACCCGATGCGCTGATCACGCGTTATCCCAATATCTGCAGGGCAAGTAGCTGGACAGCAGTCGCTTGGTAGGCCTAGGCCCTTCACGGGCTGTAGTGCAAGGGGTTATTATTTTTCACCATTCTGTATAGGTTTTCTCGAGGAAGGTTTCTATAGAAGAACATTCATTTATAACCAAAAGAATCCGAGCAGTAACGATTAAGTGAATCAAGCCAATGAGAAACTTGCCTTCCGTGCGAAATTTAGGCTTACCCCGGGTAAACCGATAAAAATCATCTATATATTTAAAACACTAAGCTGTTTTTTGTACACACGAGATTGTGAAAACGACTTAACCGATTGGCTTCGTAAGACATTCTAACGAGAGCTCTTGGCATGCAGATTTGCAGAGTTTCTTTAAAAGGAAAATATATGTTACGGTATATTTTTAAATGATTAAAGAAATATGTAATATTTGACACTCCCGCGCATGCGCACAATGGCCTTTCTCAACAAGGAAAATGGCGATTCCGGTCGCGTCTAACTGAGATCTTTGTTTATGAGAATTAAAAAGGGTCTCCAATAATGTTAATTATGTTTTTACAATATGCATTGAAATAGAATTATATTAAATAAACCACAAATTGAAGGACTTAAACTGCAGGTTGAGTGTGTATACTGGTTAGATAGCTTAATACTGAAGTGTCCCATAGTTGTGTGGATGGCCAAGGGGATAAGGTTACTCCCTAGAAATATGTATTATGCATGATCGAGAGGGTTCGATTCCCACCTCGGATATTGTTTTTTTTTATTTTGTTACAAGTGCATCGCGTTTCAATTTGATAGTTATTTGCAAGAAGTATAAAGGAAGGGAACATTATTTATGATGTTCCCACGATATATACAGGAATACAATTATACACAACGGAAAATGTCGAAACACGTAGTCGAGTGTTTAGGGCCTATGTAGTTAAACTGTCTTAATATTGCGTATCATTATAAGTGGTTCGGTAGCTCAGGTCGTAAAGGCAAGTAATCTTAATTTATGCATCGCGCAATGGAAGCTGTTCGAGTCCCACCTCCGACATCTATATATTTAAAACACTAAGCTGTTTTTTGTACACACGAGATTGTGAAAACGACTTAACCGATTGGCTTCGTAAGACATTCTAACGAAAGCTCTTGGCATGCAGATTTGCAGAGTTTCTTTAAAAGGAAAATATATGTTACGGTATATTTTTAAATGATTAAAGAAATATGTAATATTTGACACTCCCGCGCATGCGCACAATGGCCTTTCTCAACAAGGAAAATGGCGATTCCGGTCGCGTCTAACTGAGATCTTTGTTTATGAGAATTAAAAAGGGTCTCCAATAATGTTAATTATGTTTTTACAATATGCATTGAAATAGAATTATATTAAATAAACCACAAATTGAAGGACTTAAACTGCAGGTTGAGTGTGTATACTGGTTAGATAGCTTAATACTGAAGCGTCCCATAGTTGTGTGGATGACCAAGGGGATAAGGTTACTCCCTAGAAATATGTATTATGCATGATCGAGAGGGTTCGATTCCCACCTCGGATATTGTTTTTTTTTATTTTGTTACAAGTGCATCGCGTTTCAATTTGATAGTTATTTGCAAGAAGTATAAAGGAAGGGAACATTATTTATGATGTTCCCACGATATATACAGGAATACAATTATACACAACGGAAAATGTCGAAACACGTAGTCGAGTGTTTAGGGCCTATGTAGTTAAACTGTCTTAATATTGCGTATCATTATAAGTGGTTCGGTAGCTCAGGTCGTAAAGGCAAGTAATCTTAATTTATGCATCGCGCAATGGAAGCTGTTCGAGTCCCACCTCCGACATGTTTTTTTATTTCTGTTTTTTTATTTCTTGGTATTGCTATTCCATTGTCAAAACATATTTAAATCTTAGCATTCCCGTAAACTAAGGAATTCGTATATATTTTAAATTAATATAGAAAATTGCAGAATTCTTTCCCCTCACGCATGCGTACAATCACCATGCCTCATGACAGTCATGGCGGTTACAAGTGCATCGCGTTTCAATTTGATAGTTATTTATAAGAAATATAGAAGAAGTGAACATTATTTGTGACGTTCCCACGATGTATAGGCTACTGGAATACATTTATACACGACGGAAAATGTTGAAACACGTCAACTGACAGTCGAGTGTGTAGGGCCTATGTCATCAATATCTCTTGATATTGCGCTTCATTACAAGTGGTTTGGTAGCTCAGGTCGTAGATGGGAGATATCTCAATTCATGCATCGCGCAAAGGAAGCAGTTCGAGTCCCACCTCCGACATGTTTTTTTATTTCCGTATTTTTATTCCTTGGTATTGCTATTCCATTGTCAAAAAATATTTAACTCTTGGTATTCCCCTAAAGTAAGGAATTCGTATATTTTTTTAAATTAATATAGAATTATTCTTGCCCCTCACGCATGCGTACAATCGCGTTTGATAGTTATTTGTCTGTCATGTCTGTTAGGTAGTCAGCCCGAAGGCTGGTTGGATCCTCAAAAAGCACCGCCGTTACGTTATGTGAGTAGATACCCACAAAAACCCAAGGCAGCGCTATATTGAGAAATTCTAGGCAAGAAGAGGAGTGAGGTAGTTTGCCATTGCTTTCCTCACCGAGTCAGAACAGTAGTCCTAACCCTATGAGTAGAACCTTTCACAGCATCCACAGGCACTGACTGTGCCCTGAAGGCCATTACTAAGCACCACCCATACCTCAGTAGCTTCCATATAATCACAGCCATGAGTGAGACTGAGATATCGGTGAAAAGCCACCTTTTACTCTAGCCTGTGCCAACTGACAAATGCAAATGTACTGTATTCATCAAGAGATGGCAAACAGGCCATGATAGTTATTTATTAGAAGTATAAAAGAAGTGAACATTATTTATGACGTTCCCACGATATATACTGGAATACAATTATACACGACGGAAAATGTTGAAATATGTATACTGACAGTTAAGTGTGTAGGGCCTATGTTGTTTAACTAACTTAATATTGCGTGGTATTACCAGTATTACCAGTTATTTATTAGAAGTATAAAAGAAGTGAACAATATTTATGACGTTCCCAAGATATATACTGGAATACAATTATACACGACGGAAAATGTTGAAATATGTATACTGACAGTTAAGTGTGTAGGGCCTATGTTGTTTAACTAACTTAATATTGCGTCGTATTACCAGTGTTTCGGTAGCTCAGGTCGTAGCGTCAGAGACTCTTTAATTTATGCATCGCGCAATGGGAGCTGTTCGAGTCCTACCTCCGTCACCTTTTTTTCCGAATTGTTATTTCTTGGTATTGCTATTCCATTGACAAAACATATTTTACTCTTAGCATTCCCGTAAACTAAGAAATTCGGCGCGATTGACATTGCCATATATATTTAAAACCCTAAGGTAACAAAAGCATACACCATTGTTACAGATTAAATAATGAATATGAAAGCCAGATTCTTCTTACAGAATTCTTGAATTCCTCAGAATTTTGCTTCCACATATTCATACTCCTAATGTTCGAGCCACAGTTATGCTCCTTAGGAATCTGGACATTTCTCAAAAGCTCCTAATTGGTGCCAGATTAATTGTAAGAATTATGCATGAGAATTGCTTGGATTTGGAAATAATAAGTGCAGATAATATTGGGCAGAGAGTTCTAATCCTTCGACTTTATTTAACACCATCCGATGAAACACTTCCATTTTCGTTTAGAGCACCAATTTGCAATCGCTTGCCATACCTTATCACAATCAATAAAGCTGAAGGGGGAACTCTCCAACGTGTAGGTCACTATTTACCTCATCAAGTTTTCAGTCGTTGCCTCCGTAGCTCGCCTCTGTAGCGTAGTGGTCAGCATGGTTAGCTGCCGCCCCGTCCTGAGTTCAATTTCCGGCTCTGCCACGAACTTTGAAAAGTGGTATGAGGACTGGAACGGGGTATACTCTGCCTCGGGTGGTCCAAATGAGTAGAGGGGTTTCAATTCCCACCTCAGCCATCCTCGAAGTAGTTTTCCGTGGTTTCCCATTTCGTCTTCGGGAAAATGCCGGGATGGTACCTACCGTAAGGCCACGGCCGCCTCCTACCCACTTCCTTGCCTAACCCTCCCGCTCTTACCATCCCTTCATCAGGTCCCTGATCGCTTTGCAAGTGAGGCCGCCTGGGCGTAGTGCTGGTCACACACCCGAGTTGTATCCCCGACTCAGAGTCACAAGCTCCAGGACACTGCCTTTAGAGGCGGTAGAGGTGGGACCCCTCGCTTAATCCGTTGGAAAAGACAACCCTGGAGGAGAAAAAGGTTAACGCAAACGTAACGTAACGCAAGTTTTCAGTAATGGCCAGTTATATGTTGCAAAGTCGATCTTTCTCTGTAATCATACAGAGAATGCATATAAGAAAGTCCTACAGTAAATATTTTCCCAATGACCGTTATGTTTTGCACATCATCGCATTTCTTCGTTATATTCCAAAATTATAAGCAACGGTTTGCGGCCAGTTGTATTAGACCCCTCAGAGTTCTTGAATTCCTTGGAATTATAAGATTTGCCTCCACATACTATAAACGCTTGACCCATAGTTATGCTGCTTAGAAATCTGAAGGTTTCCCAAGGGCTCCTAAATGCAACCATATTGCTTGGATTTGGAAATAATAAGTGCAGTAAAAATTAGGCAAAGAGGTCTAATCCTTCGACTTGATTTAATGCCATCCGATATAACACTATAATAATTCTTTTAAGAGGCAATATTTTCCAATTCGTTTGGCATACTCTATCAAAATCAATAAAGCTCAAGGGGAAACTCTGGAACGTACAGGTCTCAATTTGCCTCATCAATTTTTCAGTCATTGCCAGCAGTATTTTGCAATGTTAAGAGTGCAATCTTTTGACGCCCTTATAGTTTCAATAGAGCCAAAAAATAATCGTACAAAGAATGTACATTAGGCCTATATAAGGAGATTCTTCAGTAAATATTTTCCCTTTGACCGTCATGTTTTGACGGGTTTCAACTAGTGTTTTTTTATTTCTGTTTTTTTATTTCTTGGTATTGCTATTCCATTGTCAAAACATATTTAAATCTTAGCATTCCCGTAAACTAAGGAATTCGTATATATTTTAAATTAATATAGAAAATTGCAGAATTCTTTCCCCTCACGCATGCGTACAATCACCATGCCTCATGACAGTCATGGCGGTTACAAGTGCATCGCGTTTCAATTTGATAGTTATTTATAAGAAATATAGAAGAAGTGAACATTATTTGTGACGTTCCCACGATGTATAGGCTACTGGAATACATTTATACACGACGGAAAATGTTGAAACACGTCAACTGACAGTCGAGTGTGTAGGGCCTATGTCATCAATATGTCTTGATATTGCGCTTCATTACAAGTGGTTTGGTAGCTCAGGTCGTAGATGGGAGATATCTCAATTCATGCATCGCGCAATGGAAGCAGTTCGAGTCCCACCTCCGACATGTTTTTTTATTTCCGTATTTTTATTCCTTGGTATTGCTATTCCATTGTCAAAAAATATTTAACTCTTGGCATTCCCCTAAAGTAAGGAATTCGTATATTTTTTTAAATTAATATAGAATTATTCTTGCCCCTCACGCATGCGTACAATCGCGTTTGATAGTTATTTGTCTGTCATGTCTGTTAGGTAGTCAGCCCGAAGGCTGGTTGGATCCTCAAAAAGCACCGCCGTTACGTTATGTGAGTAGATACCCACAAAAACCCAAGGCAGCGCTATATTGAGAAATTCTAGGCAAGAAGAGGAGTGAGGTAGTTTGCCATTGCTTTCCTCACCGAGTCAGAACAGTAGTCCTAACCCTATGAGTAGAACCTTTCACAGCATCCACAGGCACTGACTGTGCCCTGAAGGCCATTACTAAGCACCACCCATACCTCAGTAGCTTCCATATAATCACAGCCATGAGTGAGACTGAGATATCGGTGAAAAGCCACCTTTTACTCTAGCCTGTGCCAACTGACAAATGCAAATGTACTGTATTCATCAAGAGATGGCAAACAGGCCATGATAGTTATTTATTAGAAGTATAAAAGAAGTGAACATTATTTATGACGTTCCCACGATATATACTGGAATACAATTATACACGACGGAAAATGTTGAAATATGTATACTGACAGTTAAGTGTGTAGGGCCTATGTTGTTTAACTAACTTAATATTGCGTGGTATTACCAGTATTACCAGTTATTTATTAGAAGTATAAAAGAAGTGAACAATATTTATGACGTTCCCAAGATATATACTGGAATACAATTATACACGACGGAAAATGTTGAAATATGTATACTGACAGTTAAGTGTGTAGGGCCTATGTTGTTTAACTAACTTAATATTGCGTCGTATTACCAGTGTTTCGGTAGCTCAGGTCGTAGCGTCAGAGACTCTTTAATTTATGCATCGCGCAATGGGAGCTGTTCGAGTCCTACCTCCGTCACCTTTTTTTCCGAATTGTTATTTCTTGGTATTGCTATTCCATTGACAAAACATATTTTACTCTTAGCATTCCCGTAAACTAAGAAATTCGGCGCGATTGACATTGCCATATATATTTAAAACCCTAAGGTAACAAAAGCATACACCATTGTTACAGATTAAATAATGAATATGAAAGCCAGATTCTTCTTACAGAATTCTTGAATTCCTCAGAATTTTGCTTCCACATATTCATACTCCTAATGTTCGAGCCACAGTTATGCTCCTTAGGAATCTGGACATTTCTCAAAAGCTCCTAATTGGTGCCAGATTAATTGTAAGAATTATGCATGAGAATTGCTTGGATTTGGAAATAATAAGTGCAGATAATATTGGGCAGAGAGTTCTAATCCTTCGACTTTATTTAACACCATCCGATGAAACACTTCCATTTTCGTTTAGAGCACCAATTTGCAATCGCTTGCCATACCTTATCACAATCAATAAAGCTGAAGGGGGAACTCTCCAACGTGTAGGTCACTATTTACCTCATCAAGTTTTCAGTCGTTGCCTCCGTAGCTCGCCTCTGTAGCGTAGTGGTCAGCATGGTTAGCTGCCGCCCCGTCCTGAGTTCAATTTCCGGCTCTGCCACGAACTTTGAAAAGTGGTATGAGGACTGGAACGGGGTATACTCTGCCTCGGGTGGTCCAAATGAGTAGAGGGGTTTCAATTCCCACCTCAGCCATCCTCGAAGTAGTTTTCCGTGGTTTCCCATTTCGTCTTCGGGAAAATGCCGGGATGGTACCTACCGTAAGGCCACGGCCGCCTCCTACCCACTTCCTTGCCTAACCCTCCCGCTCTTACCATCCCTTCATCAGGTCCCTGATCGCTTTGCAAGTGAGGCCGCCTGGGCGTAGTGCTGGTCACACACCCGAGTTGTATCCCCGACTCAGAGTCACAAGCTCCAGGACACTGCCTTTAGAGGCGGTAGAGGTGGGACCCCTCGCTTAATCCGTTGGAAAAGACAACCCTGGAGGAGAAAAAGGTTAACGCAAACGCAACGTAACGCAAGTTTTCAGTAATGGCCAGTTATATGTTGCAAAGTCGATCTTTCTCTGTAATCATACAGAGAATGCATATAAGAAAGTCCTACAGTAAATATTTTCCCAATGACCGTTATGTTTTGCACATCATCGCATTTCTTCGTTATATTCCAAAATTATAAGCAACGGTTTGCGGCCAGTTGTATTAGACCCCTCAGAGTTCTTGAATTCCTTGGAATTATAAGATTTGCCTCCACATACTCTAAACGCTTGACCCATAGTTATGCTGCTTAGAAATCTGAAGGTTTCCCAAGGGCTCCTAAATGCAACCATATTGCTTGGATTTGGAAATAATAAGTGCAGTAAAAATTAGGCAAAGAGGTCTAATCCTTCGACTTGATTTAATGCCATCCGATATAACACTATAATAATTCTTTTAAGAGGCAATATTTTCCAATTCGTTTGGCATACTCTATCAAAATCAATAAAGCTCAAGGGGAAACTCTGGAACGTACAGGTCTCAATTTGCCTCATCAATTTTTCAGTCATTGCCAGCAGTATTTTGCAATGTTAAGAGTGCAATCTTTTGACGCCCTTATAGTTTCAATAGAGCCAAAAAATAATCGTACAAAGAATGTACATTAGGCCTATATAAGGAGATTCTTCAGTAAATATTTTCCCTTTGACCGTCATGTTTTGACGGGTTTCAACTAGTTGAGTTTTAAATTAGTTATGAATACGCCTACATGACAGTAAAGGGAATTCCTATAGTGGTCTATGAAAGGCTAGCCGAGTTCCCGTATAAAATCATTGATATATATTACATTGTTCACTGCATTACCGCAATGTGGGTTCATATATGAATAGTCATTCTGCAGAAACATAATACCGGCTTTGCCGATTTGTTACAATGTTTCATATAAAAGCATATCATCATTTAAATATTGATACGAAGACATGTGGTTTGTGTTTCAATGAGTTGACACCAGAGTTCGCATGAGCGTTTACCGTTCAGTATGAAAGTGTCAGGAAAGTTACTCGGCGAGTGGATGCCTATCACTTTATTCAGAGATTGAAAAACAGACTCTTAATAAATCATAATTGTTTTCAGCAAATAAGATTTAATGAATATATTTACACCAAAGAACGACACCTTGGTGATGATCTATTGTAGAAATATCTGTAATGGTGCCTCCAAACCTTGAAGTAGTCCATATGTTATATACATTCCACTCCCACAAAAATATCCAGCAACCGAGTGGAAAGATGTACATATCAACAATAATATCGTATGGCCTTGGTGCCGGGTGCAAGCTTTGTTATTTGTTATTTGACACCCTGACGGTAGCTTGCATGTCAAATTTCATTGTTCCTTGAAGCACAATGAAAGTCAAGGAGGTTAGGTATCTAAGCACCTTGAACACTATAACGCTCTCTAGTAGAGAAATGAGGAACTTTGTGTTGGCGGGAACTCCCGAGATTAATTTTGCCATTATGAGCACGGCATACTGAATTCAAACGGGATCTCTGACATACCAACATCGTATGACATGCGTGCAATAATTTTTGCCGCCTTTCAAAAATCACTTACCACGGCCAAGAGCGAACCTGCAAGCTTGAAATCAGTTGACCGACACGTTAACCACTCACCGACCGTGGTAAGCAGACATTTGAGAAACCGCCCTATAGTCCTAATCTCTCCCCATGTGATTGTTACGCCTTCGGTCCCTTAAAAAAGTTCTTGATGGGACAAACATTCCTGTCGGACGAGGATGTACAGCACGTGGTTACAGTCTTCTTCACACAGAAGGACTTGGTGTTTGACCACACGGGGATCTTCAACCTGGTGCGTGGGTCGGATAAGTGCCCCAATGCTCACGGTGATTTTGACTGATTGGCAAACTGATTCTAGACCGTACGGCTGTCAAAGGGAAACTTTTTGATCACCCCTTATATAGGCTATTCGTTGCAGTAGAAATTAAAACCAATAACATTATTATTCATTTTTAGCCATCTCCTCTGATAAGGTTGGTGTCGGGAAGGGCGTCCACCGTTAAAAACCATCCGCAACATAGAAATGCATCGCACCACATCCCCGACTCCGCAGAAACGGGAATAATGCGAACCTTGATCGGAAAACGTCTTGGTTAGGCTACTGGACAGGAGTGGCGGTGTTTTTTTTAAGGGGAGGAATATCAAGTTTATCTGGCCATAATAGTAAGGATGATAATGAAAATGAATAGACTGCGTAATGAATAGCATTGCTACTGATGACATGTTTTCCTTCCTGGTTAAATTAATAGACTCTGGCAATATTTTAGGTTTCTCTTGAGTCAATTGCGCGGTTTCACCCGGCGCACCAAGTCAGGTTCATCAGCGGGTTCTTGGTGAACCCTGCTCGGACCAACACTAGGGTAGTACATCGTTGTGCTACTTTTGCTGTGAAGCTTCCTTCATCTTTTGGCACCTCTATAATAATTTCATTAATGCAGCCAATGGCCATTTATTTTATTTTCAGGACTGATCAAGGAGGGGATTGGTTAACAAAGAAGAATCGCCATGGACTTATTGAAAGGAACCGTCCCGACATTAGATTTGCTTAGCTTCGTAGTGTACATGGGAAACCACGAAAACATTTACAGGACGGCCAAGATGGAGGGGCAAGCGGGGCAGTAGCCCCAGAGCCTTGAGACCTAGAAGAACCCCGAATAAACAATGTATTTCTATTTAATTCGTAAATAATTTTGAGTTGTCTGACAGGTCTACATTCAATCGTAACTGTAGACTACCAGCATATAAACTGCAAAATATAATAAAATTTAATTTTGTGAATAACTGGGGAAAAGGCAAAGGTACGCGAATGGGCAATTTTATCTATAACACAACATCATCAAAGAGCTGTTATAGGAAGAAGAGATCAAATAAAAATTCGACCATTTACTCATTTTGTTTCTGAAAGGGTGGGTTTGGTATTCTGGAGAGGGTTTGCTTTCTGGTCAAATACTATGGATGGACATAACTGTTAAAATTCACGCTGGTCACGAATATAATATAAAAAGTACAAAAACAATTCACGTGAGATTAATAGACACAAGTAGTTCTGTGAAGAACATAACAGCCTATTTTCTTATATCCTACTTACGTTAATTGCCTCTATCAACATACAAAACTTCAGAATGCTGTAATATACTCGTAGATAATGAGAACCATCTAAATATTTCGGATGGTCACCATGTTGGATTTTGATATATATATACTGTAGACCATAGAGCTGTGTACTATTAGATAAATATTATTGCTTAGGTTTATTATTTAAACTTCTATCGGATGATTAGGACACAAGAAATAAAAACGAGATTTTAATATTTCGCACAGCCGCCGTCATGAGGTTATGAAAACAACTGAAATGAATTAGATGTGAGTGAATTAAAATGTGTATAGGTATTTACCGTACCAAGTTTCACTGCGCTTGGTTGGTCAAAACTCGAGAAACGTTCATTTCAATATTCAAATTTCGTGCCACCGCCATGTTGGATTTGTGCCCATCAGGTTATTCAAAATCCCATATGTGATCTTATAACAGCCTTTATCAACATACAGAATTCAAGTTTGAGTGGAGTCATGGATTATAAGATATTGAGGACAGTCTATAAATTTCAGACTAGCAGTAGTGCCCGGCTTCGTCCGGTGAATTTATTTGTTTTATGGATGATAATGAATACCACTACAGAACTGGCACATGATACTTAAACTACTAGAAAAAAATATTTTTTTAATATAACGTTTTGTGGTGGTGGTAGTGGTGGCTGTTGTGGGGGTGATAAGTAGTACAGTATAATGGACGTAACATTCAGGTCATTTTCCCGTAATGATAATAATGAATAGGGAAACGGATATTTACTAACTATAGCACTGACACATGTAATTTTCAAACAAATTTCTAAAAATGATTAGAAAGAGGAGTAAGTGAAATAAAAGACACTGCCTAGGGCCTATATCTCATTATCTGTTAGAAATGTAGAGACCAAAAATGTCGTCATTTGTCGCATAGCGCCGTAGGAAAATAATCAGAACACTTTGGAAAACTTCGGCTGTCGCGAGCTACTGAGGTAGCAATAGTATAATTTATCACGACATAGCGCTCAACGATATGTTTCGGAATAGATTAAGGTAAATTTGAAAGCACCAACGCTTATTGCAGCTGATAACCTCAAAGCATTGCATCAACACCATTGGACTTATACCGAGGCATAATATGTTCATGATGATAACTGTTTTAAGGGGCCTAAGAAATCTTTTTGCACTAATTACTCCCCGTGACTGCAATTTATAATCAGCGCAAGATTTAACTATTTTCGCAATTCTGCATCAGAACACTGGTAGGGGCGACGTGATGCAACCCGAATTACCAGTCAACAATAGACTTATTAAAATACTCTTACAGTTACACTACTACGGACATGAATGGTTCTAGGGCCTTAATACGTGGTTTTCAAGTTCAGTTTGTTTGTTATTCTAAATGTAGGAAATGGAGAGTGTTGTCCAAAATATCAAGTGAACAGTGTCACCAGCAGGGTTTCAAAGTGTATGTAAAATTTGGTGAAATTAGGAGGAACGGTGTTGATTTGTGATAAAGGGCCTAAATGCAGGGAATGGAGTGGTCTGTCCGAAATTTAAAGTGGACAGTGTTACCAGCAGTGTTCCAAAGGGTATGTATACAAATTTTGGTTCAGATCGGTGAAACGGTGTAGATTTGTGTTAAAGGGCCTAAATGCAGTGAATGGAGTGGTCTGTCCGAAATTTCATGCAGACAGTTTTATTCCCAGGGTTCCTAAGGGTAAGCATACAAATTTTGGTTCAGATCGGTGAAACGGTGTAGATTTGTGCCAAAGGGCCTAAATGCAGGGAATTTAACAAAGCCTCTACTATTCCTCTTGAATCTGGCTATCATATACAAATATATTTTTAGCCTACTTTCGATTTTTGCAAAAAATGAAAGTAGACTTATGAGATCAACACAGGGCGAAAAAAAAATGTGTCTGTCTGTGTGTGTGTATGTGTGTGTGTGAGTCTGTGTGTGTGTGTGTATGTGTGTGTGTGAGTCTGTGTGTGTGTGTGTGGGTGTGTCTGTGTGTGTGTGAGTGTGTGTACTCTGAATGTCTGTCCCCCCCTATCAATTCGAACACGGTGAATGCGAATTGAACGAAATTTGGTACAAAGGTAGCACTAGCAAAGGGCATCTCAGTGTCATGTTTTATATCGCCGCCATCTTGACGGAAACGTAATGGCGGCCACACAAATGTTCAAAGCTTAAATCAAATTACGACTAACCTAATCATCCGATCTCTACCAAATTTTGCAACAACATACCTTTATGAGGGGAGCATCCTTTGACCAAACCAATAAGCCATCAGCGTAATAGTTTGCGGATGGCGGCCATCTTTGTGTGAAAATCGATTCCCCCTATTAATTCGAACACGGTGCAACCGGATGGAACGAAATTTGGTACAGAGGTAGTACTAACAAAAGGCACCTCAGTGTCATGTTTTATATCGCCGCCATCTTGACGGAAACGTAATGGCGGCCACACAAATGTTCAAAGCCTAAATCAAATTACGACTAACCTAATCATTGGATCTCTACCAAATTTTGCAACAACATACCTTTTTAGAGGTAGCATCCTTTGACCAAATGACTTGGTCATTAGCCTAATAGTTTGAGGATGGCGGCCATCTTTGTGTGAAAATCGATTCCCTCTATTAATTCGAACACGGTGCAAAGGGCATCTCAGTGTCATATTGACAGAAACGTAATGGCGGCCACACAAATGTTCAAAGCTTAAGTTAAATTACGACTAACATAACCATCCGATCTCTACCAAACTTTGCAACAACATTCCTTTGTGGAGGGAGCATCCTTTGACCAATCTAATAGGTTATTAGCCTAATAGTTTGCGGATGGCGGCCATCTTTATGTCAAAATTGATTCCCCCTATTAATTCGAACACGGTGGAACCGAATGAACGAAATTTGGTACAGAGGTAGCACTAGCAAAGGGCACCTCAGTGTCATGCTTTATATCGCCGCCATATTGACAGAAACGTAATGGCGGCCACACAAATGTTCAAAGCTTAAGTTAAATTACGACTAACATAACCATCCGATCTCTACCAAACTTTGCAACAACATTCCTTTATGGAGGGAGCATCCTTTGACCAATCTAATAGGTTATTATCCTAATAGTTTGCGGGTGGCGGCCATCTTTATGTCAAAATTGATTCCCCTATTAATTCGAACACGGTGGAACCGAATGGAACGAAATTTGGTACAGAGGTAGCACTAGCAAAGGGCACCTCTGTGTCATGTTTTATATCACCGCTAACTTGACGGAAACGTAATCGTGGCCACCCAAATGTTAAAAGCTAAAATGTAATTACGACCAACCTAATAATCTAGTCTCTACCAAATTTTGCAACACCATATCTTTATGTGGGAAATTTATTCAGACCAAACTGCAAGAACATCAGCCCAATAGTTTGCAGATGGTGGCCAAGTATGTGTGCAAATCGATTCCCCCTATCAATTCAAACACGGTGAAACCGAATTGAACGAAATTTGGTACAGAGGTAGCACTAGCAACGGGCACCTCCTATTCATGTTTAATATGCCTATAGCACGTTGTATTTCAACATGCTACTACAACCAACATTCAATCATACTCCTTGAAAAGGACAAAGAGTTATAACAATACCCATGCATTTAGGAGAAAGTAGGCTATATGTTTTTTACTGAACATCTTGTTTCGAATCCGACTGGTAGTTCCAGAGATTAGCGCGTTTAAACACACAAACACACAAACACACAAACTCTTCAGCTTTATTATATTAGTATAGATGGTCGCCACGATGGATTTTAATAGGGCATAGAGTTATTTATGTATTATTACGTGACAATTATTGCGTATGTTCATTATGCAAACGTTGACTTCGATCGCATGATTAGGACACAAGAAATAAAAACATAATTTTACAATTTTGCACAGCCACCATCTTGAGGTTATTGAAACACTTGAATTAAATTTAATGACAGTGCATTACAATGTGTATAAGCATTTGCTGTACCAGGTTTCATTGGTAAAGTCGCGAGACAAGTCTATTTAAGTGCTTCAACTATGCTTGGCCGCCATGTTCGTTTTGTACTTAACAGGTTTTTGAAAGTCACATAGGTCAACTTCAAGTAATACCCTTTATCACCGTACAAAAATTCGTAGCGATATCGGTAATATTAATGGAGATATAGTAAGCAGGTGAAATATTTAGCACAGCCGCCATGTTAGATTGGTGAGACGTAATACAATTTGAGGGGCACGGTTGGGGTCGGACAAAGTAGCACTATGCCCTTACCGAGTTTCATTGAAATTGCTCGAGCGGTTTAGATTTTATTAGGGGACTCAAACACACACACATAGCCTACGCACACACACACACGGACAAAAGGTGATCTCATAACCTTTTTTTTTTTTTTTCATAAATGAAAATAGGCTACAAGTAAAGGAAGCAGATTACTGTTAGACCAGAAAATAGACTGATATTTTGCTTGACCAAGTTCTAGAGATTTCTTTTTATACTTTGTGGGTCGGATTGGAAATCCAAACATGACACTCCGAGGGTATCCAATATGAAGAGGTCCAAGTCCTAGGGCCCATTGTTACTCTCCACGAGGGGCCCACACTCTCCTGATGCCAGCGAGGCTCGAACCTCTATAGGGATGCGTAAAGCTGAAGGAGTTCTTGCTTCCCCCAGTAAAGTAACACAACGATGTGTTGCTATTACCTTTTATCAAATCCATGTACATCACACACACTTCCATTCACTTCAAGCAACGTGGGTTTGTTCTCGCACCATTTCTTACAGTATATACTATAATTACTACTCAAGAATTTACTACGTGATGTACTATAGCAAATCTTGCTCAACTGACATACATTAACACGAAAAGACGTACATTTAATTAAAGCGCTCTTCAAATTGTACCTCTTCATAGCAATAAAATGCGTTACTCTGACTCGAATACCAAGAAATTCGGTCAGACCTATTGTTTCAAACCGACTTGCTATTTCATGACCGAAAATTAACCAAAGATCATTACTAAGTATTGAAGATAGTATTTCAGAGATATAAAAGTGCGCTTTTCGTGTTCTACGGCTGTAATTTTCGGCTTTAAAACGGAGCCGTTTGGGTTGTTCTCGTTTGAAGTTACAGCCTAATTATTGGTCAATAAATATTATGAATTTCAAGAAGTTTTATTGTAGGATATTTTATTGGCGTTTGAATGGTACGTAACAATTACTAAGTCCATAAAGGAGGAATTCAATTTAATTAGAATGTACCAAATACTTCTAAGAAGCTTGGAACGAACTTTTAGAACCGCAAATTGAGGGAACAGTGGGAAACATTATCATGGTTTAATGATAGGCAGCATGGATTTCGGAAAGGTTACTCATGCGAGAGTCAGATGCTATCACTTTTTCAAGACATTAGCGAATCGTTAGACCATGGAGTTTCAGTCGACGCCGTGGTTATAGATTTTGCGAAGGCATTTGATGTCGTGCCGCATGACATGCTACTCCATAAATTAGCTTCGACGAAGATTGATAGAAGAGTAATTTTATGGATCCAAGAATTTTTGACGGGTCGTTCCCAGAAAGTGAAAGTCGAAGGCATATTCTCGGATGAAATTACCGTAACGTCGGGTATCCCTCAGGGCAGCGTAATCGGAACTTTGTTGTTTTTGGCGTTTATAAATGACTTACCAAATGGAATTCGCAGTGACTGTCGATTGTTTGCGGATGATTGTGTAATATATCGAAAGATACATGACTCACAAGACAATGCAGTGCTGCAAGAGGACCTGAACCTGGTCTATAAGTGGGCGATTGTAAATAAAATGAAAATAAACACAAGAAAATGTAGTCTCTTAAAAATAGGGAAAGTGCGAAGGCAGGATTTTCAATATAACATTGGCTCGGAAATACTTGTAGAAGAAGATTCTTGCAAATATTTGGGCGTTCACGTAAGGAATGATATGAAATGGAGTAGTCATGTAGGATGTGTAGTTTCAAAAGCTTACAAATCCCTGCACTTTGTAATGAGGGTATTAAAAGGAAGTAGTACCTCTGCTAAAGAATTAGGCTATTTGTCACTTGTAAGACCTATTCTGGAATATGCCTCGGCGGTTTGGGATCCATATCAAGTAGGGCTCATCAATGAGTTGGAAATGGTACAAAGAAAGGCCGCTAGATTTGTGCTCAGTGACTTTAATCCCAGGAGCAGTGTGAGCCGTATGTTAAAGAAACTTGGGTGGGAATCACTGGAGGCTAGGAGGATGAAATCTAGACTCTGCGCTATGTACAACACGTATACAAATCAACCAGCATGGGGTGAGCTTAGCAAACGATTGGGAAAGCCCACTTACATGGGTAGGAGCGATCATCCTTTCAAAGTTAAGGGCCGACCACAGCGAACAAATTATGGTAAATATTCTTTTGTAAACCGTGCCATTGATAACTGGAACTCTCTACCTGCCGCAGTCTTAGAGCCTTTTCCCAAACATATAGGTGTGTTTAAGAAAAGACTGACTATTTGTGTAAATACTCCAGTTTAATTGTTGTATAATTGTTATTGAATTGTTATGTATAATTATGTATTGTTATGTATAATTATGTATTTTTTATGTATATCCAATTTGCCACCGGGGGACACACCCCCCATTGCAAATAAATGAATGAATGAATGAAATACTTGTACGCTTTTGTGAACACGTGTTAAATAATCCAGTAGGGGGAGACTTTGCTAACTCTGCGGTACGGCTAATATACTAATACACAGTACGTGCAATATACTTTTTTTTTTTAGCAGAGAGACCCCAGTGCAAGGGACGAATTCAACTTATTAGTTGCGTTGAGTGAACTGTATTTAATTTCCCTTGACTATGAAAACAAAACGACAAATGCAATCATCTGGTGGTAAAATCATGAAAATTTGTATTATTAGTTTGTGAAGTATTAATAATTATTTTGGTTATGCTTTTATGCCGTAGTGGTAATTATTAGACTTATCATATTGCGGATTTAGACAAGGTACCACGGATTTAGCCCACTTACCACTAGTGTCAACCAAATATCCCTTAAAATGTAGTCTACTTAATTCACATTTTGTTCAAAAGTGTTAAATTAAGTACTAGCAACCCGCTCATGCTTCGCCCGATATCTTAAACGGTGTACCCAGCGCAAGCGTAAAGGGCGCATGGACAGCAGGCTCCAGATACAATTCAGAAAAGCCGAGGTGAACAGCGAAACTCCGAACTCATATATACTCTTCTCTGAAGTCTTAACTCGGCACGACACGACAGTTTGATGCTGGCCGAAGCTGGAGTTATAGGCTAGCTCGTAAACTCACTCCGAAGCCAGTCATTTAAATATCCACTGCATGGAGATTGTCGGAAAAAATGAAAACGTAAAAGCACTTATATAGTGGGCGATGTATTAAGGATAGAGATATGCTGTCGTGGACTCTTATGTAGAACTTTTCATGCTGACCAATTCGTACACTCTTAGTAGGTTATATAGATACTAGCGGACCCGTGCGAGAAATACGCATGTTCATAAACCATACTGTCCCCAATAAGTTTATAATGAGAGACTTGAGTAGAAAGGTTATGTTTTTATTTCAACCAAATGATTATAGAACACTATTTACATTTCAGGATAAAGGAAAGACCTCAGAATGTTAATATGACATGAAACAGGCGTTACAGCGGCCCGTGGACAGCAATTATTATGCGTATTTTCCTACAGCAACGGTGTTTGCAAATCGCACACTTAGTACAATTTTTAAGCCATTTTTAAAGAAATTATAGATATTTATGAAATTAGAGTGCAATTCGTCACTGGTAATGTCTATTCTCTTTCATTTGAATGCTCATTTGTCACGATCGGTTGCTTGTGAGCGCCGCAGGAGGGATCTATACTACTGAAATAATATATACTAGTTAAAACCCGTCAAAACATGACGGTCAAAGGGAAAATATTTACTGAAGAATCTCCTTATATAGGCCTAATGTACATTCTTTGTACGATTATTTTTTGGCTCTATTGAAACTATAAGGGCGTCAAAAGATTGCACTCTTAACATTGCAAAATACTGCTGGCAATGACTGAAAAATTGATGAGGCAAATTGAGACCTGTACGTTCCAGAGTTTCCCCTTGAGCTTTATTGATTTTGATAGAGTATGCCAAACGAATTGGAAAATATTGCCTCTTAAAAGAATTATTATAGTGTTATATCGGATGGCATTAAATCAAGTCGAAGGATTAGACCTCTTGGCCTAATTTTTACTGCACTTATTATTTCCAAATCCAAGCAATATGGTTGCATTTAGGAGCCCTTGGGAAACCTTCAGATTTCTAAGCAGCATAACTATGGGTCAAGCGTTTAGAGTATGTGGAGGCAAATCTTATAATTCCAAGGAATTCAAGAACTCTGAGGGGTCTAATACAACTGGCCGCAAACCGTTGCTTATAATTTTGGAATATAACGAAGAAATGCGATGATGTGCAAAACATAACGGTCATTGGGAAAATATTTACTGTAGGACTTTCTTATATGCATTCTCTGTATGATTACAGAGAAAGATCGACTTTGCAACATATAACTGGCCATTACTGAAAACTTGCGTTACGTTACGTTTGCGTTAACCTTTTTCTCCTCCAGGGTTGTCTTTTCCAACGGATTAAGCGAGGGGTCCCACCTCTACCGCCTCTAAAGGCAGTGTCCTGGAGCTTGTGACTCTGAGTCGGGGATACAACTCGGGTGTGTGACCAGCACTACGCCCAGGCGGCCTCACTTGCAAAGCGATCAGGGACCTGATGAAGGGATGGTAAGAGCGGGAGGGTTAGGCAAGGAAGTGGGTAGGAGGCGGCCGTGGCCTTACGGTAGGTACCATCCCGGCATTTTCCCGAAGACGAAATGGGAAACCACGGAAAACTACTTCGAGGATGGCTGAGGTGGGAATTGAAACCCCTCTACTCATTTGGACCACCCGAGGCAGAGTATACCCCGTTCCAGTCCTCATACCAGTTTTCAAAGTTCGTGGCAGAGCCGGAAATTGAACTCAGGACGGGGCGGCAGCTAACCATGCTGACCACTACGCTACAGAGGCGAGCTACGGAGGCAACGACTGAAAACTTGATGAGGTAAATAGTGACCTACACGTTGGAGAGTTCCCCCTTCAGCTTTATTGATTGTGATAAGGTATGGCAAGCGATTGCAAATTGGTGCTCTAAACGAAAATGGAAGTGTTTCATCGGATGGTGTTAAATAAAGTCGAAGGATTAGAACTCTCTGCCCAATATTATCTGCACTTATTATTTCCAAATCCAAGCAATTCTCATGCATAATTCTTACAATTAATCTGGCACCAATTAGGAGCTTTTGAGAAATGTCCAGATTCCTAAGGAGCATAACTGTGGCTCGAACATTAGGAGTATGAATATGTGGAAGCAAAATTCTGAGGAATTCAAGAATTCTGTAAGAAGAATCTGGCTTTCATATTCATTATTTAATCTGTAACAATGGTGTATGCTTTTGTTACCTTAGGGTTTTAAATATATACTAGTTGAAACCCGTCAAAACATGACGGTCAAAGGGAAAATATTTACTGAAGAATCTCCTTATATAGGCCTAATGTACATTCTTTGTACGATTATTTTTTGGCTCTATTGAAACTATAAGGGCGTCAAAAGATTGCACTCTTAACATTGCAAAATACTGCTGGCAATGACTGAAAAATTGATGAGGCAAATTGAGACCTGTACGTTCCAGAGTTTCCCCTTGAGCTTTATTGATTTTGATAGAGTATGCCAAACGAATTGGAAAATATTGCCTCTTAAAAGAATTATTATAGTGTTATATCGGATGGCATTAAATCAAGTCGAAGGATTAGACCTCTTGGCCTAATTTTTACTGCACTTATTATTTCCAAATCCAAGCAATATGGTTGCATTTAGGAGCCCTTGGGAAACCTTCAGATTTCTAAGCAGCATAACTATGGGTCAAGCGTTTAGAGTATGTGGAGGCAAATCTTATAATTCCAAGGAATTCAAGAACTCTGAGGGGTCTAATACAACTGGCCGCAAACCGTTGCTTATAATTTTGGAATATAACGAAGAAATGCGATGATGTGCAAAACATAACGGTCATTGGGAAAATATTTACTGTAGGACTTTCTTATATGCATTCTCTGTATGATTACAGAGAAAGATCGACTTTGCAACATATAACTGGCCATTACTGAAAACTTGCGTTACGTTACGTTTGCGTTAACCTTTTTCTCCTCCAGGGTTGTCTTTTCCAACGGATTAAGCGAGGGGTCCCACCTCTACCGCCTCTAAAGGCAGTGTCCTGGAGCTTGTGACTCTGAGTCGGGGATACAACTCGGGTGTGTGACCAGCACTACGCCCAGGCGGCCTCACTTGCAAAGCGATCAGGGACCTGATGAAGGGATGGTAAGAGCGGGAGGGTTAGGCAAGGAAGTGGGTAGGAGGCGGCCGTGGCCTTACGGTAGGTACCATCCCGGCATTTTCCCGAAGACGAAATGGGAAACCACGGAAAACTACTTCGAGGATGGCTGAGGTGGGAATTGAAACCCCTCTACTCATTTGGACCACCCGAGGCAGAGTATACCCCGTTCCAGTCCTCATACCACTTTTCAAAGTTCGTGGCAGAGCCGGAAATTGAACTCAGGACGGGGCGGCAGCTAACCATGCTGACCACTACGCTACAGAGGCGAGCTACGGAGGCAACGACTGAAAACTTGATGAGGTAAATAGTGACCTACACGTTGGAGAGTTCCCCCTTCAGCTTTATTGATTGTGATAAGGTATGGCAAGCGATTGCAAATTGGTGCTCTAAACGAAAATGGAAGTGTTTCATCGGATGGTGTTAAATAAAGTCGAAGGATTAGAACTCTCTGCCCAATATTATCTGCACTTATTATTTCCAAATCCAAGCAATTCTCATGCATAATTCTTACAATTAATCTGGCACCAATTAGGAGCTTTTGAGAAATGTCCAGATTCCTAAGGAGCATAACTGTGGCTCGAACATTAGGAGTATGAATATGTGGAAGCAAAATTCTGAGGAATTCAAGAATTCTGTAAGAAGAATCTGGCTTTCATATTCATTATTTAATCTGTAACAATGGTGTATGCTTTTGTTACCTTAGGGTTTTAAATATATATGGCAATGTCAATCGCGCCGAATTTCTTAGTTTACGGGAATGCTAAGAGTAAAATATGTTTTGTCAATGGAATAGCAATACCAAGAAATAACAATTCGGAAAAAAAGGTGACGGAGGTAGGACTCGAACAGCTCCCATTGCGCGATGCATAAATTAAAGAGTCTCTGACGCTACGACCTGAGCTACCGAAACACTGGTAATACGACGCAATATTAAGTTAGTTAAACAACATAGGCCCTACACACTTAACTGTCAGTATACATATTTCAACATTTTCCGTCGTGTATAATTGTATTCCAGTATATATCTTGGGAACGTCATAAATATTGTTCACTTCTTTTATACTTCTAATAAATAACTGGTAATACTGGTAATACCACGCAATATTAAGTTAGTTAAACAACATAGGCCCTACACACTTAACTGTCAGTATACATATTTCAACATTTTCCGTCGTGTATAATTGTATTCCAGTATATATCGTGGGAACGTCATAAATAATGTTCACTTCTTTTATACTTCTAATAAATAACTATCATGGCCTGTTTGCCATCTCTTGATGAATACAGTACATTTGCATTTGTCAGTTGGCACAGGCTAGAGTAAAAGGTGGCTTTTCACCGATATCTCAGTCTCACTCATGGCTGTGATTATATGGAAGCTACTGAGGTATGGGTGGTGCTTAGTAATGGCCTTCAGGGCACAGTCAGTGCCTGTGGATGCTGTGAAAGGTTCTACTCATAGGGTTAGGACTACTGTTCTGACTCGGTGAGGAAAGCAATGGCAAACTACCTCACTCCTCTTCTTGCCTAGAATTTCTCAATATAGCGCTGCCTTGGGTTTTTGTGGGTATCTACTCACATAACGTAACGGCGGTGCTTTTTGAGGATCCAACCAGCCTTCGGGCTGACTACCTAACAGACATGACAGACAAATAACTATCAAACGCGATTGTACGCATGCGTGAGGGGCAAGAATAATTCTATATTAATTTAAAAAAATATACGAATTCCTTACTTTAGGGGAATGCCAAGAGTTAAATATTTTTTGACAATGGAATAGCAATACCAAGGAATAAAAATACGGAAATAAAAAAACATGTCGGAGGTGGGACTCGAACTGCTTCCATTGCGCGATGCATGAATTAAGATATCTCCCATCTACGACCTGAGCTACCAAACCACTTGTAATGAAGCGCAATATCAAGACATATTGATGACATAGGCCCTACACACTCGACTGTCAGTTGACGTGTTTCAACATTTTCCGTCGTGTATAAATGTATTCCAGTAGCCTATACATCGTGGGAACGTCACAAATAATGTTCACTTCTTCTATATTTCTTATAAATAACTATCAAATTGAAACGCGATGCACTTGTAACCGCCATGACTGTCATGAGGCATGGTGATTGTACGCATGCGTGAGGGGAAAGAATTCTGCAATTTTCTATATTAATTTAAAATATATACGAATTCCTTAGTTTACGGGAATGCTAAGATTTAAATATGTTTTGACAATGGAATAGCAATACCAAGAAATAAAAAAACAGAAATAAAAAAACATGTCGGAGGTGGGACTCGAACAGCTTCCATTGCGCGATGCATAAATAAAGATTACTTGCCTTTACGACCTGAGCTAACGAACCACTTATAATGATACGCAATATTAAGACAGTTTAACTACATAGGCCCTAAACACTCGACTACGTGTTTCGACATATTCCGTTGTGTATAATTGTATTCCTGTATATATCGTGGGAACATCATAAATAATGTTCCCTTCCTTTATACTTCTTGCAAATAACTATCAAATTGAAACGCGATGCACTTGTAACAAAATAAAAAAAAACAATATCCGAGGTGGGAATCGAACCCTCTCGATCATGCATAATACATATTTCTAGGGAGTAACCTTATCCCCTTGGCCATCCACACAACTATGGGACACTTCAGTATTAAGCTATCTAACCAGTATACACACTCAACCTGCAGTTTAAGTCCTTCAATTTGTGGTTTATTTAATATAATTCTATTTCAATGCATATTGTAAAAACATAATTAACATTATTGGAGACCCTTTTTAATTCTCATAAACAAAGATCTCAGTTAGACGCGACCGGAATCGCCATTTTCCTTGTTGAGAAAGGCCATTGTGCGCATGCGCGGGAGTGTCAAATATTACATATTTCTTTAATCATTTAAAAATATACCGTAACATATATTTTCCTTTTAAAGAAACTCTGCAAATCTGCATGCCAAGAGCTTTCGTTAGAATGTCTTACGAAGCCAATCGGTTAAGTCGTTACACAATCTCGTGTGTACAAAATTTGTTACCTTAGGGTTTTAAATATATATGGCAATGTCAATCGCGCCGAATTTCTTAGTTTACGGGAATGCTAAGAGTAAAATATGTTTTGTCAATGGAATAGCAATACCAAGAAATAACAATTCGGAAAAAAAGGTGACGGAGGTAGGACTCGAACAGCTCCCATTGCGCGATGCATAAATTAAAGAGTCTCTGACGCTACGACCTGAGCTACCGAAACACTGGTAATACGACGCAATATTAAGTTAGTTAAACAACATAGGCCCTACACACTTAACTGTCAGTATACATATTTCAACATTTTCCGTCGTGTATAATTGTATTCCAGTATATATCTTGGGAACGTCATAAATATTGTTCACTTCTTTTATACTTCTAATAAATAACTGGTAATACTGGTAATACCACGCAATATTAAGTTAGTTAAACAACATAGGCCCTACACACTTAACTGTCAGTATACATATTTCAACATTTTCCGTC
This sequence comes from Meconema thalassinum, assembly GCA_946902985.2. Taxonomy (NCBI): domain Eukaryota; kingdom Metazoa; phylum Arthropoda; class Insecta; order Orthoptera; family Tettigoniidae; genus Meconema; species Meconema thalassinum. The sequence continues at coordinate 615,130,870 of OX336388.2, forward strand.
GTGTATAATTGTATTCCAGTATATATCGTGGGAACGTCATAAATAATGTTCACTTCTTTTATACTTCTAATAAATAACTATCATGGCCTGTTTGCCATCTCTTGATGAATACAGTACATTTGCATTTGTCAGTTGGCACAGGCTAGAGTAAAAGGTGGCTTTTCACCGATATCTCAGTCTCACTCATGGCTGTGATTATATGGAAGCTACTGAGGTATGGGTGGTGCTTAGTAATGGCCTTCAGGGCACAGTCAGTGCCTGTGGATGCTGTGAAAGGTTCTACTCATAGGGTTAGGACTACTGTTCTGACTCGGTGAGGAAAGCAATGGCAAACTACCTCACTCCTCTTCTTGCCTAGAATTTCTCAATATAGCGCTGCCTTGGGTTTTTGTGGGTATCTACTCACATAACGTAACGGCGGTGCTTTTTGAGGATCCAACCAGCCTTCGGGCTGACTACCTAACAGACATGACAGACAAATAACTATCAAACGCGATTGTACGCATGCGTGAGGGGCAAGAATAATTCTATATTAATTTAAAAAAATATACGAATTCCTTACTTTAGGGGAATGCCAAGAGTTAAATATTTTTTGACAATGGAATAGCAATACCAAGGAATAAAAATACGGAAATAAAAAAACATGTCGGAGGTGGGACTCGAACTGCTTCCATTGCGCGATTCATGAATTAAGATATCTCCCATCTACGACCTGAGCTACCAAACCACTTGTAATGAAGCGCAATATCAAGACATATTGATGACATAGGCCCTACACACTCGACTGTCAGTTGACGTGTTTCAACATTTTCCGTCGTGTATAAATGTATTCCAGTAGCCTATACATCGTGGGAACGTCACAAATAATGTTCACTTCTTCTATATTTCTTATAAATAACTATCAAATTGAAACGCGATGCACTTGTAACCGCCATGACTGTCATGAGGCATGGTGATTGTACGCATGCGTGAGGGGAAAGAATTCTGCAATTTTCTATATTAATTTAAAATATATACGAATTCCTTAGTTTACGGGAATGCTAAGATTTAAATATGTTTTGACAATGGAATAGCAATACCAAGAAATAAAAAAACAGAAATAAAAAAACATGTCGGAGGTGGGACTCGAACAGCTTCCATTGCGCGATGCATAAATAAAGATTACTTGCCTTTACGACCTGAGCTAACGAACCACTTATAATGATACGCAATATTAAGACAGTTTAACTACATAGGCCCTAAACACTCGACTACGTGTTTCGACATATTCCGTTGTGTATAATTGTATTCCTGTATATATCGTGGGAACATCATAAATAATGTTCCCTTCCTTTATACTTCTTGCAAATAACTATCAAATTGAAACGCGATGCACTTGTAACAAAATAAAAAAAAACAATATCCGAGGTGGGAATCGAACCCTCTCGATCATGCATAATACATATTTCTAGGGAGTAACCTTATCCCCTTGGCCATCCACACAACTATGGGACACTTCAGTATTAAGCTATCTAACCAGTATACACACTCAACCTGCAGTTTAAGTCCTTCAATTTGTGGTTTATTTAATATAATTCTATTTCAATGCATATTGTAAAAACATAATTAACATTATTGGAGACCCTTTTTAATTCTCATAAACAAAGATCTCAGTTAGACGCGACCGGAATCGCCATTTTCCTTGTTGAGAAAGGCCATTGTGCGCATGCGCGGGAGTGTCAAATATTACATATTTCTTTAATCATTTAAAAATATACCGTAACATATATTTTCCTTTTAAAGAAACTCTGCAAATCTGCATGCCAAGAGCTTTCGTTAGAATGTCTTACGAAGCCAATCGGTTAAGTCGTTACACAATCTCGTGTGTACAAAATTTGTTACCTTAGGGTTTTAAATATATATGGCAATGTCAATCGCGCCGAATTTCTTAGTTTACGGGAATGCTAAGAGTAAAATATGTTTTGTCAATGGAATAGCAATACCAAGAAATAACAATTCGGAAAAAAAGGTGACGGAGGTAGGACTCGAACAGCTCCCATTGCGCGATGCATAAATTAAAGAGTCTCTGACGCTACGACCTGAGCTACCGAAACACTGGTAATACGACGCAATATTAAGTTAGTTAAACAACATAGGCCCTACACACTTAACTGTCAGTATACATATTTCAACATTTTCCGTCGTGTATAATTGTATTCCAGTATATATCTTGGGAACGTCATAAATATTGTTCACTTCTTTTATACTTCTAATAAATAACTGGTAATACTGGTAATACCACACAATATTAAGTTAGTTAAACAACATAGGCCCTACACACTTAACTGTCAGTATACATATTTCAACATTTTCCGTCGTGTATAATTGTATTCCAGTATATATCGTGGGAACGTCATAAATAATGTTCACTTCTTTTATACTTCTAATAAATAACTATCATGGCCTGTTTGCCATCTCTTGATGAATACAGTACATTTGCATTTGTCAGTTGGCACAGGCTAGAGTAAAAGGTGGCTTTTCACCGATATCTCAGTCTCACTCATGGCTGTGATTATATGGAAGCTACTGAGGTATGGGTGGTGCTTAGTAATGGCCTTCAGGGCACAGTCAGTGCCTGTGGATGCTGTGAAAGGTTCTACTCATAGGGTTAGGACTACTGTTCTGACTCGGTGAGGAAAGCAATGGCAAACTACCTCACTCCTCTTCTTGCCTAGAATTTCTCAATATAGCGCTGCCTTGGGTTTTTGTGGGTATCTACTCACATAACGTAACGGCGGTGCTTTTTGAGGATCCAACCAGCCTTCGGGCTGACTACCTAACAGACATGACAGACAAATAACTATCAAACGCGATTGTACGCATGCGTGAGGGGCAAGAATAATTCTATATTAATTTAAAAAAATATACGAATTCCTTACTTTAGGGGAATGCCAAGAGTTAAATATTTTTTGACAATGGAATAGCAATACCAAGGAATAAAAATACGGAAATAAAAAAACATGTCGGAGGTGGGACTCGAACTGCTTCCATTGCGCGATGCATGAATTAAGATATCTCCCATCTACGACCTGAGCTACCAAACCACTTGTAATGAAGCGCAATATCAAGACATATTGATGACATAGGCCCTACACACTCGACTGTCAGTTGACGTGTTTCAACATTTTCCGTCGTGTATAAATGTATTCCAGTAGCCTATACATCGTGGGAACGTCACAAATAATGTTCACTTCTTCTATATTTCTTATAAATAACTATCAAATTGAAACGCGATGCACTTGTAACCGCCATGACTGTCATGAGGCATGGTGATTGTACGCATGCGTGAGGGGAAAGAATTCTGCAATTTTCTATATTAATTTAAAATATATACGAATTCCTTAGTTTACGGGAATGCTAAGATTTAAATATGTTTTGACAATGGAATAGCAATACCAAGAAATAAAAAAACAGAAATAAAAAAACACTAGTTGAAACCCGTCAAAACATGACGGTCAAAGGGAAAATATTTACTGAAGAATCTCCTTATATAGGCCTAATGTACATTCTTTGTACGATTATTTTTTGGCTCTATTGAAACTATAAGGGCGTCAAAAGATTGCACTCTTAACATTGCAAAATACTGCTGGCAATGACTGAAAAATTGATGAGGCAAATTGAGACCTGTACGTTCCAGAGTTTCCCCTTGAGCTTTATTGATTTTGATAGAGTATGCCAAACGAATTGGAAAATATTGCCTCTTAAAAGAATTATTATAGTGTTATATCGGATGGCATTAAATCAAGTCGAAGGATTAGACCTCTTGGCCTAATTTTTACTGCACTTATTATTTCCAAATCCAAGCAATATGGTTGCATTTAGGAGCCCTTGGGAAACCTTCAGATTTCTAAGCAGCATAACTATGGGTCAAGCGTTTAGAGTATGTGGAGGCAAATCTTATAATTCCAAGGAATTCAAGAACTCTGAGGGGTCTAATACAACTGGCCGCAAACCGTTGCTTATAATTTTGGAATATAACGAAGAAATGCGATGATGTGCAAAACATAACGGTCATTGGGAAAATATTTACTGTAGGACTTTCTTATATGCATTCTCTGTATGATTACAGAGAAAGATCGACTTTGCAACATATAACTGGCCATTACTGAAAACTTGCGTTACGTTACGTTTGCGTTAACCTTTTTCTCCTCCAGGGTTGTCTTTTCCAACGGATTAAGCGAGGGGTCCCACCTCTACCGCCTCTAAAGGCAGTGTCCTGGAGCTTGTGACTCTGAGTCGGGGATACAACTCGGGTGTGTGACCAGCACTACGCCCAGGCGGCCTCACTTGCAAAGCGATCAGGGACCTGATGAAGGGATGGTAAGAGCGGGAGGGTTAGGCAAGGAAGTGGGTAGGAGGCGGCCGTGGCCTTACGGTAGGTACCATCCCGGCATTTTCCCGAAGACGAAATGGGAAACCACGGAAAACTACTTCGAGGATGGCTGAGGTGGGAATTGAAACCCCTCTACTCATTTGGACCACCCGAGGCAGAGTATACCCCGTTCCAGTCCTCATACCAGTTTTCAATGTTCGTGGCAGAGCCGGAAATTGAACTCAGGACGGGGCGGCAGCTAACCATGCTGACCACTACGCTACAGAGGCGAGCTACGGAGGCAACGACTGAAAACTTGATGAGGTAAATAGTGACCTACACGTTGGAGAGTTCCCCCTTCAGCTTTATTGATTGTGATAAGGTATGGCAAGCGATTGCAAATTGGTGCTCTAAACGAAAATGGAAGTGTTTCATCGGATGGTGTTAAATAAAGTCGAAGGATTAGAACTCTCTGCCCAATATTATCTGCACTTATTATTTCCAAATCCAAGCAATTCTCATGCATAATTCTTACAATTAATCTGGCACCAATTAGGAGCTTTTGAGAAATGTCCAGATTCCTAAGGAGCATAACTGTGGCTCGAACATTAGGAGTATGAATATGTGGAAGCAAAATTCTGAGGAATTCAAGAATTCTGTAAGAAGAATCTGGCTTTCATATTCATTATTTAATCTGTAACAATGGTGTATGCTTTTGTTACCTTAGGGTTTTAAATATATATGGCAATGTCAATCGCGCCGAATTTCTTAGTTTACGGGAATGCTAAGAGTAAAATATGTTTTGTCAATGGAATAGCAATACCAAGAAATAACAATTCGAAAAAAAAGGTGACGGAGGTAGGACTCGAACAGCTCCCATTGCGCGATGCATAAATTAGAGAGTCTCTGACGCTACGACCTGAGCTACCGAAACACTGGTAATACGACGCAATATTAAGTTAGTTAAACAACATAGGCCCTACACACTTAACTGTCAGTATACATATTTCAACATTTTCCGTCGTGTATAATTGTATTCCAGTATATATCTTGGGAACGTCATAAATATTGTTCACTTCTTTTATACTTCTAATAAATAACTGGTAATACTGGTAATACCACGCAATATTAAGTTAGTTAAACAACATAGGCCCTACACACTTAACTGTCAGTATACATATTTCAACATTTTCCGTCGTGTATAATTGTATTCCAGTATATATCGTGGGAACGTCATAAATAATGTTCACTTCTTTTATACTTCTAATAAATAACTATCATGGCCTGTTTGCCATCTCTTGATGAATACAGTACATTTGCATTTGTCAGTTGGCACAGGCTAGAGTAAAAGGTGGCTTTTCACCGATATCTCAGTCTCACTCATGGCTGTGATTATATGGAAGCTACTGAGGTATGGGTGGTGCTTAGTAATGGCCTTCAGGGCACAGTCAGTGCCTGTGGATGCTGTGAAAGGTTCTACTCATAGGGTTAGGACTACTGTTCTGACTCGGTGAGGAAAGCAATGGCAAACTACCTCACTCCTCTTCTTGCCTAGAATTTCTCAATATAGCGCTGCCTTGGGTTTTTGTGGGTATCTACTCACATAACGTAACGGCGGTGCTTTTTGAGGATCCAACCAGCCTTCGGGCTGACTACCTAACAGACATGACAGACAAATAACTATCAAACGCGATTGTACGCATGCGTGAGGGGCAAGAATAATTCTATATTAATTTAAAAAAATATACGAATTCCTTACTTTAGGGGAATGCCAAGAGTTAAATATTTTTTGACAATGGAATAGCAATACCAAGGAATAAAAATACGGAAATAAAAAAACATGTCGGAGGTGGGACTCGAACTGCTTCCATTGCGCGATGCATGAATTAAGATATCTCCCATCTACGACCTGAGCTACCAAACCACTTGTAATGAAGCGCAATATCAAGACATATTGATGACATAGGCCCTACACACTCGACTGTCAGTTGACGTGTTTCAACATTTTCCGTCGTGTATAAATGTATTCCAGTAGCCTATACATCGTGGGAACGTCACAAATAATGTTCACTTCTTCTATATTTCTTATAAATAACTATCAAATTGAAACGCGATGCACTTGTAACCGCCATGACTGTCATGAGGCATGGTGATTGTACGCATGCGTGAGGGGAAAGAATTCTGCAATTTTCTATATTAATTTAAAATATATACGAATTCCTTAGTTTACGGGAATGCTAAGATTTAAATATGTTTTGACAATGGAATAGCAATACCAAGAAATAAAAAAACAGAAATAAAAAAACATGTCGGAGGTGGGACTCGAACAGCTTCCATTGCGCGATGCATAAATTAAGATTACTTGCCTTTACGACCTGAGCTACCGAACCACTTATAATGATACGCAATATTAAGACAGTTTAACTACATAGGCCCTAAACACTCGACTACGTGTTTCGACATTTTCCGTTGTGTATAATTGTATTCCTGTATATATCGTGGGAACATCATAAATAATGTTCCCTTCCTTTATACTTCTTGCAAATAACTATCAAATTGAAACGCGATGCACTTGTAACAAAATAAAAAAAAACAATATCCGAGGTGGGAATCGAACCCTCTCGATCATGCATAATACATATTTCTAGGGAGTAACCTTATCCCCTTGGTCATCCACACAACTATGGGACGCTTCAGTATTAAGCTATCTAACCAGTATACACACTCAACCTGCAGTTTAAGTCCTTCAATTTGTGGTTTATTTAATATAATTCTATTTCAATGCATATTGTAAAAACATAATTAACATTATTGGAGACCCTTTTTAATTCTCATAAACAAAGATCTCAGTTAGACGCGACCGGAATCGCCATTTTCCTTGTTGAGAAAGGCCATTGTGCGCATGCGCGGGAGTGTCAAATATTACATATTTCTTTAATCATTTAAAAATATACCGTAACATATATTTTCCTTTTAAAGAAACTCTGCAAATCTGCATGCCAAGAGCTTTCGTTAGAATGTCTTACGAAGCCAATCGGTTAAGTCGTTTTCACAATCTCGTGTGTACAAAAAACAGCTTAGTGTTTTAAATATATAGATGTCGGAGGTGGGACTCGAACAGCTTCCATTGCGCGATGCATAAATTAAGATTACTTGCCTTTACGACCTGAGCTACCGAACCACTTATAATGATACGCAATATTAAGACAGTTTAACTACATAGGCCCTAAACACTCGACTACGTGTTTCGACATTTTCCGTTGTGTATAATTGTATTCCTGTATATATCGTGGGAACATCATAAATAATGTTCCCTTCCTTTATACTTCTTGCAAATAACTATCAAATTGAAACGCGATGCACTTGTAACAAAATAAAAAAAAACAATATCCGAGGTGGGAATCGAACCCTCTCGATCATGCATAATACATATTTCTAGGGAGTAACCTTATCCCCTTGGCCATCCACACAACTATGGGACACTTCAGTATTAAGCTATCTAACCAGTATACACACTCAACCTGCAGTTTAAGTCCTTCAATTTGTGGTTTATTTAATATAATTCTATTTCAATGCATATTGTAAAAACATAATTAACATTATTGGAGACCCTTTTTAATTCTCATAAACAAAGATCTCAGTTAGACGCGACCGGAATCGCCATTTTCCTTGTTGAGAAAGGCCATTGTGCGCATGCGCGGGAGTGTCAAATATTACATATTTCTTTAATCATTTAAAAATATACCGTAACATATATTTTCCTTTTAAAGAAACTCTGCAAATCTGCATGCCAAGAGCTCTCGTTAGAATGTCTTACGAAGCCAATCGGTTAAGTCGTTTTCACAATCTCGTGTGTACAAAAAACAGCTTAGTGTTTTAAATATATAGATGATTTTTATCGGTTTACCCGGGGTAAGCCTAAATTTCGCACGGAAGGCAAGTTTCTCATTGGCTTGATTCACTTAATCGTTACTGCTCGGATTCTTTTGGTTATAAATGAATGTTCTTCTATAGAAACCTTCCTCGAGAAAACCTATACAGAATGAAAATCCACAGCCTGCTTCCAGTCTCCGACCGGGTCAGGAATGGAATGAATGAAGCCCCCATCTAGCGGCGAGGATATGAACTGTGCCGGCTGCCGAGGCCTGACGCACTCCTCTGGAAAACCTATACAGAATGGTGAAAAATAATAACCCCTTGCACTACAGCCCGTGAAGGGCCTAGGCCTACCAAGCGACTGCTGTCCAGCTACTTGCCCTGCAGATATTGGGATAACGCGTGATCAGCGCATCGGGTCCCATCGGCTGTTAATCTTGGTTTTCGTGATCGCTGCACTGCCTCACTGTCAGACAGCTACTCAATTGTCCTCACGAGACTGAGTGCACCCCGTTCCAGGCCTCACGTCAGTTTCTAAAATCGCTGACGGAGCCAGGAATGGAAACCCGAGGCATACGTGTGAGAGGCAGGCGCGCTACCACAACACCTCGGGGCCGGCTACAGAATGGTGAAAACCGCATCAAAATCCATCCAGTGGTTCTCGAGATTGCCCGTTACATCCCAGAATCGCGGACATTGTTATATACTACAGTATGTACAAATTCCATTAGATGATTTAGACAACCCTTGCCAGATGAAACTTTAAGAACTGAATTTATGTCACTTGTATATTATTTTATTTCTATGTTAATTGTTTGAAACCCTTCCCTTAATATTGAACCCTTCAGAATAGCAGTGTTTATGTGCAAGAATCTTGATCAAGGGGTCGCGCTCAGTTCATAGTGTGATGTTTACGTCCGCCAAACAACATGCTCTACTGAGGCAAGGGTCATAGGATTAAAACTATAATTAAGAAAGGAAGGAGACAAGACGTAAAATAATAACATGATTTAATGACTAATCCCTATATCCCTATATATATTATAATTGTGAAAATCTGTGTGTCCGCGTGTGTGGGTGTGTGTGTGTGTGTGTGAGTGTGTGTTAGTTTGTTACCTCTTGACACTAAAACGGCTGGACGGATTTGGATGAAATTTGAAATGGAGACAGCTTATACCATAGGATAACATATAGGCTGCCTTTTGTCCGGAAATAAATCATTGTTCCCGTTGAATGGGCAACATAACTGAAAAGTCACCAAAAATACTCAACCAGGACAAAATATCGAAGTTGTCGCATAAAGACCGGACAAAGCTCATTTTACTCCCCTCGATGCAAGAAACAATACTCGGTATGTCCCTACGGGACACCGAAAACTACATTTTAAGGCTCTAAAACCAACAGTTTCAAAGATATTCGCAGAAAACTATCTTCGCTCTGATTGATGAACTAATCGCAAGTCCGTTTCCATGGCAACACTACCTCAAGGTATGACATCCGATTTTCTATATATCCCTCTAGGAGGCAATGCCAATTCATTTATTATCTTTTTTAAGATATATATATATATAAACACAATAAGAACAGTGTAGCGCGCCTGCCTCCCGTCCGGAGGCCCCGGGTTCGATTCCCGGCTCCGTCAGAGATTTTAGACACTGACGTGAGGGCTGCAACGGGCTGAACTCAGATTCGTGAGGACAATTGAGTAGCTGTGAGGCAGCGTGCCGGTCACGAAGAACAAGATTAACGGCTGAGAGGACACTATGCACTGACCACGCGTCACCACAATATCTGCAGGCCAAATGGCTGGGAAGCGGTCGCATGATAGGCCTAGGCCCTTCATGGGCTGTAGTGCCAGGGGTAAAAAATATTAGGGGAAGCGCCTTCTAATACCACCTTTAATTTTTAAACACTACAGTAGCGGCTATTAAATAAAGGTAGCGATATAGCTACGTTCAATTTCATAAACACTGGGCTCACAAATCCCGTATAGTTTAGTACAAATATCGGTCAGGTCATAATTTCAATAGCAACGAAGCTCTTAGGCGGCTATTGCCGTTTCCTTAACACTTAAGGCATCCCGCCGTCATATACCTCAATGTGCACTTACCAAATTGTGAACCAGTCTATTTTACTGAAAAGAATTTCTACTAGCGAGTATCCACTCCGGCAAAAACCACTCTCACTACATTTTCCAAAATTTACACAAGACATGATTTTTAAAGCACTCTTCTGTATGTTGAGGTACAGAGACATACCACATGGAAAGATACAATAAAATGTTGGCAAATCTGAGTTCAAGGAACTGCTGTCCAGAATAGGCTTTCGGTACAGGTTATTCGGCCCATGTTCGTAACATGGAATGTTTTCCTTTGACAATGCATCTACACCATGTGCGAGGGCAACGCATTTCAAAGATCTCTAAAAACACAATAATCAGGAAATTGGAGAACAATTTAAAGTCGGAGTGAAGATTCAAGGAGAAATAATTTCATCTCTGAGATTTGCTGATGACATCGTCATCTTGGCCAATACGCCAGAAGATTTGAACGAGTTTATGAATGGTATGGACTCCGTCTTGACGAATGAATTCATGATGAAAATCAATAAATGTAAAACAAAATTATTGGAATGCAGCCGAAATAAATCAGAAACCTCTATGGACATCAAATTGGCAGGTGAAACGCTACGGGAAGTAGGAGACTTCTGTTACCGGTACTTAGGAAGCAAAATAACCAGTAATGAACGAAGCAAAGAGGATATAAAAAGCAGGTTGGCTCAGGCAAGGAAAGCATTTCTATACAAAAAGGAATCTCTTGACATCGAATATACATTTAGGTATTAGGATGTCATTTTTGAAAGCTTTTGAGTCACTATAAGGAAGTGAAACTTGGACTAATGGTGCTGCAGTAAAGAGGAGAATTGATGCGTTTGAAATGTGGTGTTACGGGAGAATGATGAAGATCAGATGGTTAGATAGGGTATCAAATGAAGACCTATTAAGACGAGTGGGAGAGGAGAGATGTTTCTGGCGACTGCTAATGAAGAGAAGAGATAGGCTGGTACGACACATATTAAGACACCCAGGAATAGCAAGCTTAGTTATGGATGGGAGGGTCAAGGACAAGAACTGTAGGGGTAGACCAGGGTTATACAGATTGCCTCGGATGTAGGGTGTGGTAGCTATGTAGTGATGAAACGATTAGCTCAGGAGAGCGAGGCATGGAGGGCTGCATCAAACCAGTCAAAAAACTTAAGACTCAAACAACAACAATCGGGAATTTTAATTACTTAGAGAGGCATGTGAGGCAAAAGGGTTGTTGGAGAATTTCAATCCCTGGGATGTAACACTGGAAGTGACTGCATAATGTACATCAGCGACCAAGGTGAGAGATATTTTATTATAGGTCTATTAATAGCGACATGTTAACGTTCAAATCATCAATAAGTGTGGCAAAATTATACCCAGAATAGCTTAAGGAAAAATACTTTTAATTCCCCATATTCAGATAGATTTGCCATTCCAGGTGTAAGTTTAGACAAAACCATTATTTCCCATGGACAACTGTATGTGGCGTGCTGGCGAGTATCCGGACAACAAAATCGTTATGTCTCAGCAGAAGATGGCAAAACCAAAACGAAAATTTTCAAATGTGTTCACAACTCTATAAAATTCCCACTTTGCTGCTCATATCTATATACTGTATGTATCAGAATTCTCAGAATTTGAATCTACCCACCTGTAGCCGCGATTGCTGTAATAGAATAAACCAACTATCAGCAAAAATGCATCGTCCCCATTGTCTTGATCGCGAGCGAAGCCGCGGGTACCTGCTAGTTGTGCATAAAAGAAAATAAACTATAATAAACAATATCCTCCCTGAATTTTCCCATGACAGGAACATCTATCAATGTTGAGGAGTCAGACGGATCTCCCCCTTTATAAAAATGTGGATCCATGTTCCACTACCTTGCATTTGAATTTCATGTACGCGTGATGACTAACTACGAGAAATGAGTACTTGGATGACTGTTCGTTTACAACGGGTTAACAGCCACGGTGCTCACGAACAATCATCGCGTAAATCAACGTTTATGGATATGGGCATGACATTAATAAAAACCCTTAAAATCTAATGCTGACACCCATACTACAAATCTACTATTTACAGGAATCTCCCTGAGACCCTCATTAGTGCAATGACGCACTTAACAAGCTGAGCTGCCAACCTGGCCAGTTGCTCAATAAACACACAAGGAAAGACAGCATTGCACGTGACTTCACGGGTCACTGATATGGAAAATAAACATGGACTAAACCAACAACAACAAAAGCCTGACCGGCTAAGATTACTTTATATGAACAAAACTGCATGTTAAGGTAACGCTTCGGAGATTATCGTGATTCGTAGGCAACTCCCATTTATTTAAACAATTTTTACCATTGATCAGTTCTTATTCTGTATTTCAAGTAATTACGGAGTCAATAAACGCTCCTCACTAATGACCTTGCTTGCAACGTTCAGACCGCCTTGTGAAACATCTTCCCCTCCTCAATACTTGTCATTTCCCAACTCCAGTGTATATAAATAACTGACCAGCTGTGTCGTTATCTCAAGGAACCAACAGCAACAAAATCTCAACCACCTCAACATATGGTCAGACAATAATCAAAATATCCACAATTGCCCTCGCAAGGTTACAATATGGACATGGCACCAAGCTGACAGAAATCAGTCTAAGCTGAAAATCCCGCTTGTAATGACCACAAAATACACACAATCACACCTCTGGGAATGACATGACGATTTTCACACAGGTCTGCTGAATAGATGCTCACAAACTATTAAAACAATATTTAAAACCTACGATAGAGCTGATTGCTCTTCGTCACAAATTACATTGCTCCAAAGGCAATAATCTCACTGAATCTGATCAATAATAAACCTTAAACAATTTAATTACCCTCCAATCTACGGTATCATTATATTAACTCAGTCCTACTTCTGAAACACAACATATCTCCGAGAGACGTTTTTAACCGCATTGCGTAACATATGCAAACACGGCCGTTCACATAGCTACGTTAGTTAAAACAACAAACAAAAAACAAGAACCTTCCACTAATAACATATGCGAGCTGTTTCCATGCAAAAGGTGTGTCAGACCAAAACTAAAATACTACGTTAATCAAACAAGCAAAGTATTTACAAAAATATGTCCCATAAACCATAAGTTAATTTATCAAATAATAAAGAATATTATATTGCACTCATCTCTCGCTCAGTCACCCGTCAAAGAACATCAGCTGCCATCTCCCAATTGAATGCTTCTTATCTCATCTCAGCCATCTGGGCGGAGTGTTGAGAATTCCAAACTTCTTCTATGGTAATCGATGTCATCTCTCGTGCTGATTCAGAAAGTTAGATTAATATACACTTGATATCTGACTACTAAATTCGCCGTTCCAGGTACTACTTTCCCCGTAACAGTTTGTTGGCGAATTATCGACGATACTGCCCCTACAAAATATAGTACTGTGACTATCTATCACTGAATTTAACACATTTACAATAACTTCTATGTCCTCATGACACGCAAAAGTATAACAGCCTACGTCCTTAGACGCACAAAATAAAGTCACAAACTTGTGTCTTCGACACACAAAATGTAATACATTCCGTCCTCAGACGAACACAAGTAAAAAGTCTACGTCCGTCGACGCACAAAGTAATAATCGTTGTCTTGGCTCTTCACGCCACTTATAAATGAACTGGCCCTAGGTCTTGATGGGGGGGGGGGAATTATACAAAAATTTCTCGAAATAATGGTGGTACAGGAATGAAATAAATATCACTGAACTCGTAACATTGCACAGGTCAAGAGTATGCCCATTAATCCTAGAATCGATCGTAGAGATTTTGTCTAGGCGATTTCCCGCGTGAATGCTAGTCACCGCGTACCCAAGCTGGTCTTGCCGCGCTCGTAGGCATTCATTTCTCATTGGTTCCACATTTTCTGTAACTTGGCGGTTTTTAGCAGATCTTGGCGTCGTAGGAGTGTCTATTATCTTCATCAGCCACTCACGTTACTGCATCATATTTCTTCTAGGAGCGAATATTACAATGAACATACCAGAACCATGTCTCACTGCGCGTCGCTTCTATTTTTAGGTGGCCCACACCTGTCCTTCTGACACATCGCTAGGCTATTTCCTTTCACAGCTAAAGTATTTAGCCTTTTGTCAAACTGCTTCAGGTATGTCCCCGCTGTCTCCAACAAATGCTTGAAATTTCCTCATCTCCGTCTGGCTACTTTCATGATGCTGGTGGAAATATTTATTAATTGAAGAAATAAAACATAGAATCATTTATCCAACAGAGGATAAAGGGTTCACAACTCTCCCACTCACAAAATTTCGAACTTAGGAATAAAGTCGACAATTTTAAAAGACTTCCGTAGACCAATTTGTTTTATTTCAGAATCACCCCTTTTCTATTACTTGGTCTAGCCGCTCTTGTCTTGAATGGCATTTACTCGTTTTCATTTCCTGCTTGTATCTCCCCTCTCAGTCTGCTTGCATGACCCACTGATGCCTGAGGCAACACTCTGCTCGTCTCGTTAATGTTTGTCAACACCAACTCTACTTCCTCCTTCACGTGCCGTACTCAACTGCTCCCCGTCAACTTGGTTGATATTGGACGTCCATATATTTAAACTGCATCATTATTTTGTCGCTCCCATGGCTCACTTCTACGATACTTTTTTAAGTTGGCTGCATTGTAGACTGACATTGTTCCTGTGCTCAACTCTTTCACTCTGTAAGCATTATTTCCAAGGTTTCTTACGATAGAATAGGGTCCTATGAACTTTTCGCAGAATTTACTGAAGATCTTCTTCTCTGGGTCCGATGTAGCGGGTCGTTTCACCAAAACGAGCTGGTTGATTTCAAGATCACTGTGAAACCTCTTATTTCTTACTCGCCGTAATCTGCGGTCTGCTTGTTTTCTCATGTAGGCTCTCGTTCTCTCAATTCGCAGGTCAGGTTCTATCATGGGATCTTGTGGAGAGTTAATGATGCTTTTCCACGTTCTCACTGGATACTCGTTCTTGTGTAGGACCATAGGGATTTGTCCTGTTGACTCGTGCCTGGTAGAATTCATGCATGTCTCTACGTCCTTAATTTTATCCACCCATCTGTGATGTTCATTGGGAATGAAGATTCTCAAGTATGATGTTACACATTTTATTGCTCTCTCACTTGGATTAGCTTGGGCATGTCGGATACTGCTTAAAACGTGTTTTATACCCATGTCCTCCATACCTTTCTTGAATTCGGCGCTTGTGAAATAACTGCCATGATCTGACAATATAAATTCTGGTTTTCCAAGGATTGGAATAACTCTATTTCGAATACGACTGAGTACTTGCTTCGATGTAGTTTTCTGAATAGGGCATAGTACTACGAACTTAGAAAATACATCAATGCACACTAGCAAGTGACGGCAACCTCGCCTTCCTTTCGGAATTGGACCGAAACAGTCCAGGGTCAGTAGCTCGCATGGTTTCTGAGGTAGCAATGGTCTAGGATACTGCCTCATTAAATAATTATTGGGCTTTGTCCTCTGACACGGATCACAAGTTGTAATGACGTCACATATAGTTGTTCTCATACGTGGCCATGTAAATGTCTCTCCTATTGTCGCTTCGCACTTGTCTACGCCCACGTGACCGTAACTTTCGTGCGTATGCCATGTCAGTCCTCGCTGTAATGATGCAGGTACTAATATGCGTAACTTGGTGTGGTCATTATCTACCCATTTGTGCAGCAATTTGTTGACATAAACATATCTTCCTTCTTTGGCTTTTGCTTCTCGAAATGCAGGTGTTCCTGTAGGTAGCTGCTTTTTGAAGTATCGAATTAATAGCATCATCCATGGTACCGCTTCCTGTTCTCGCTGTATTTCACGTAACTCCTCCAAGAATTCCCGGTCCTTCGGTGTTAACTCCAAGTGTTGTACCGTCGCTGTTTCTTCATTATCAGGCTCTGGGTTCCTGCTGAGTGCATCCGGAATCACGTTCATATTTCCTGGGCAATGTTCAATCTCAATAATAAACTGCTGAATATATATAGACCAACGTGTCACACGTTCGCTTGCCATCGACGTCTTAAACAAGAATGTTAGTGCCTTGTGATCAGTCCTGACAACAATGGGGTAACCATAGATTATTCGTTTCCATTGTTGAAGCGCATGAAGGATGGCCAACAATTCTAGCTCGGTTACAGTGTAATTGCGCTCGTGCTTACGCAATTTTCGGCTGACAAATGCCAAATATGTTTTGTGCTGCAGGTTAGCTGGATCTTCTTGGTAGAGCATAGCACCTATACCAATTAGTGAAGCATCCGCTTGGATTATAAATTTGTGCTTGAAATCTGGATATCCTAATTTAATGCAGTTTTCCAATAGCTGTTTTGTTGCTTGGAATGCCTTCTCACACTCCGCATTCCATAACCATTTATTATTTTTCTTTAACATTTCCTGCATGGGAGCTACAGTCTCCGTATAACCTGGACAGTTTTCTTTAAAGAATCCCGTTACGCCTAAGAAAGCCCGAATGTGCTTGACTCTCGTTGGTGTAGGGAAATTCTTTATCGCTTCGATCTTAGCTGGATTTGGCTTCACTCCCTCCTTGTCAATGACGTGACCCAAATATAAGATCTCGCTCTTGAAGAAATGCGATTTCTTCAGATTTACTTTGAAATTCGATGCATTCAGGTTGCCCAATACTTTATCTAAATTCTCCATGTGAGTTTCAATGTTGTCGGATGCCAGCAGAATGTCATCAATGTAGCGTACCGTCATCTCCTTAACTTCCTCGGTTAGATTCCGGTCCAGGGCTCGGATTAAAGCACAGCCCGCAGTTTTGTCTCCAAAGGGCATTCGGACGAAGCAATACGTTTGGTTATCGAATAAGAAGCCAGTTAGAAGCTGTGACTTCTCATCCAATTCAAGATGGTGGAAACTGGACGTCAAATCAACTGATGAATAAATGCTCTTATTTTTAAAGCCTTTTAGTACGTCTCTGATAATTGGTGCTCTCTCATACTCAGGAAAAATGAGTCTCATGTTGAGATTTCTGGCATCTAAACAAAGTCTAATAGATCCATTTGGTTTTGTGACTGCGAAAATCGCTTTTAGATAAGGTGTAGGTGTCTTCCTTATCACTCCAGCTTGTAACATCTCATCTATAATGACCTTAACTTGACCACGATATTTTTCAGGAATTGGGTACAACCTGCTTTTGAAAGGTGACCAGTCCTCGACTTGCATAGAATATTTAAAATTTAATATTTTCCCAGGTACTGTATCAAATACTGCTTTGTGCTTCCTTAAAATCTCTTCCAACTGTTTTCTGTGTTCACCTCCAAGTTGAATGTCATTGAGCCGCTCCTGTAGTAACTCTTCAAATTGTGCATCACTGTCATCTCCTTCTGTTAATAAAGACCATATCTCCTGGGATTCAATCTCCTCATCTAGTTCCACAACAGCCCCTTCTATGATGTTATCTTCTGCCTTTCGTATCTCCTCTTCCGTCTCTTCTGATATTGCTTCCAATGCCCAAGAATTTGCATCTCTTCCGGTAGTGATTTCATCCATATGCAATCCCACATTCTTCAGCTGATCATATTCTCTAAAACTGACTGTATTCTTGATAGTCACAAATGAAATTTGCACCAAGAATTATATTGAAATTCATCTTTGCCATGATAATGAATGTTTGCCCAAAAGTGTGTTCCAATATGTTCAGCTCTAAGTATGCCTGACGTTTACAAGTGACGGTGCGTTCAGGAATAACAACCCTCACTTTGAGCTGTGGTACAGGAATTACAGGAATATTCTGACTCCGTCCCAACTCTCGAACCAAGGCCTCCGATACCAGACTGATCTGTGACCCCGTATCCAATAAACATCTTATCTTAATTCCACCAATCCTCGCGTAAATAATGGGTAATTGCCTAATTTCATCGTTCCGTGGTTTCACCGTCTCCTCCAGGCAGTCTTCTGGCAAAGCAATCCATTCTTGTATATTCGCTACTATCCATCCATCTTCAACTTCCGACTCTTGCGTTTGTAGACCGTCTTCTTTATCCAAATTTAGCATTTTTTTTAGCTCCATTGCGACTCCCCTCATCATTCTGTCGCTTATGCCCTTGATATTCCTCTTGTCTCAGTAGACTTCCAGCTTCCTCAGTATGTGTGTCTGGATTCTTCATGTTCCCAATGGCCTTTTCCCATCTTCCAAGCTCTCCACCTTGGCTAGCGTGTAACTCCTCTAGGTAATTTTGCGATTGAGCGTGCCTATCATCCCAGTCATTTCGATAATTACGTGGCTCTCCTTGATTTTAACCTCTCCTTCCTTTCCATCTTTGATTGGCATTGTAATCATCGTATCTTCCATAAGGCCTGTCATTCCTTCGATTTTCACGCCATTGCTGATATTCTCTCTGTTGATATCTATTGTTGCCTTGGTATGATCTATTGTTATAGTTATTTTCGTTACGCTGGTATGGTCTGTTTTCTCCTTCCTCCTGGTTTCGCCTAGGTGTGGATGTGCTTGTATTAGTACCCTGCGTTTTGGTGTTTGCCTGTTTTGGTTTTATGACCTCTGTGGTATTGACTAATTCCAGCTGTCTTCCTCCTCTATAATGACTATGAGATGTAGTCTCATCGATCTGACGTAATATCTGCTCTGCATGTATGGCCGTACTAACGTTTGCTGCGACTAGTACTTGTTGCACGTTGACTGGCAATTGCCTCGCTATAGTCATCACCAGATCTGCTTCATTTAAAGGGTAATCAAGGTCGCGAAATTTTAGCATTTGCATGTTAAAGAAATCTGAGTATTTCGTTTGCTGGGTAGTTTGGTATTTTCTAGAGTAAAGCTCCATCCTTAGACTCTGTTGTATTGCTGGCGACCAGTAATTGCGCAGAAACGCTAATCTAAAATCTGACATGGTTCCAAATGTATATTTGAAGCTTAAAAACCATGTAAGGACATTTCCTGATAAAAATCTCTCCATCATCCTCAATCTACGTGCTTCAGGTACCCCAGTGTCATTGTAATGGTCTTCAATCTCTTTGATATAAGCTTTAGGCGTCACCCCTGAATTTTCCGTGTACTTCTGCGGTTTGTAATCGTTTGAGCGAATTACTTGGATAAGTTGTGTGGGCTGATGACCGTCTTGTGGTGTTGAACTCCTTTCTATATTCTTGCGAAACCCTTCCGTGTTTGTTGTTAATGGGCTCTCCGCCTGAGTCTGACTTCCTGCTATGCTAATACCCTCCGGGCTATTTGAGTCGTCCTGCTTGTCTTTCAATGTTCCTGTTCTAAATATCGATGATTGCTCTAATGACCTGAGTTCGGCTTTAATGATCCTGTCCGTCTGTTCTTTAAGCTTGCTCTTCATTTCTTGCTCTAATGCTTGAATACGAGTGTGATTTTCGCCTACTGTCTTAAGAATGGTGGATCTTTCCTCTTTAGAATCGATATTCATTTTTTTCCAATCTTTTCTTATCTGCTCTTTAATCGTGCTTACTTTCTCTTCAATCTGGCTTTTAGTGTCGTTTAAGGTACTCTTTAACTGCTCCTGATCCGCTTCTAGGCTTTTCCATTGTTCCGCTGATTTTATGTCGAGACGGTCCATATCTTTAGTTATGCCGGATATGTTTTCATCTACTGCTGATAATTGTTGTTGAATGACCCTGCCGCTTTTCTCCATCTCCTTAAATCGTCCTTCCAACTTATCCTGAGCTATCTTGACCTCGCTTGTATTCATAGTACATGCTATTTCAATTTGCTCTAATTTAGCTAACACCGTTTCATCCAGAATGCTAAGTTTTTTATCAAAAATACTTTCCATTTTCTTAATCTGATCTAATTGCTTTTCATTATTTTTACTCACATCTAGGGCCAGTAATACCATCTGTTGATTAGTGTGATCTTTCATCTCTGCGGTTAGCGTCTCTAACTGTGAATTGATAGTGTCATTAA
The DNA here is from genome assembly GCA_946902985.2 of Meconema thalassinum. NCBI lineage: Eukaryota > Metazoa > Arthropoda > Insecta > Orthoptera > Tettigoniidae > Meconema > Meconema thalassinum. The sequence continues at coordinate 615,151,151 of OX336388.2, forward strand.
TTTCACTTTTTAATAACCTAGCTTGTTCCGCCTGATATTCATTTTGTTCCATCCTACTGTTATTTAATTGTGTCCGCAATGATTCACTTTGTTCAGCTAGTTTAGTTTTCAGTGATTCACTCTGCTCGGATAATTTGTTTATAGACTCACTTTGTTCCCGCCTACTATCGTTTAATTGTGTCCGCAATGATTCACTTTGTTCAGATAATTTGTTTATAGCTTCATTTTGTTCTAGCCTATTAGTGTTTAATTGTTCAGATAATTTCGTGTTTAGCGATTCACTTTGTTCAGCTAATTTAGTGTCCAACAATTTCTGTGTTCTCCTAGCCGCACTCTCAATGATTTCTTGAATCTGTTCCACCGTTGCCATGTTATACAATTTATATGAGACATTAGGGAAATGGCATAAAGCAATGCCCTTTGACACATACATACAATCCAATGCACATTTAATTTCTTTACCCTACTCAGTTCAGTTATTTTTAAATTTAATCTCACTAGTCGATTGCATCTCTGAGTAGTTCTAGTTTTACTCAATTTAATTTTAAACCCAAGCACATATTTAGTCATTAAATTGTTATCCTGATCTGATATTAACACTGAATAATTAACAGAGTATTAATTGTCATTTTAGGCTACAGCCTCCTAATATTTTCATGAGTTTGACTTTCTAAACAAATCTAGTTTTAACTTTAATCATTGGGCGCCCGGTATCACATATATTACCTTATACTTTAATTCAATAGACAAAAACGTGAACCGTATTTTACTTTGCAAACTCCTGATTTTAATTTATATTTCACACATTTGGCGGTGTCCACTTCGCCTCAATTACTTTTAATAAAATATCACTTTCTGGTGATTAAATACTGTATATCAGCCTGCACTTGCGGCATGTCAGTTTTACTCAAATACGCCAATATTGATATGTGTAATTTCTCCGCCGTTACACCACAGTGAATGGCCCCACGCTTGGCCGCGCCAGTTTTATCCCTATGAACCCTTCAGAATAGCAGTGTTTATGTGCAAGAATCTTGATCAAGGGGTCGCGCTCAGTTCATAGTGTGATGTTTACGTCCGCCAAACAACATGCTCTACTGAGGCAAGGGTCATAGGATTAAAACTATAATTAAGAAAGGAAGGAGACAAGACGTAAAATAATAACATGATTTAATGACTAATTGTGCATAAAATAAAATAAACTATAATAAACAATATCCTCCCTGAATTTTCCCATGACAGGAACATCTATCAATGTTGAGGAGTCAGACGGATCTCCCCCTTTATAAAAATGTGGATCCATGTTCCACTACCTTGCATTTGAATTTCATGTACGCGTGATGACTAACTACGAGAAATGAGTACTTGGATGACTGTTCGTTTACAACGGGTTAACAGCCACGGTGCTCACGAACAATCATCGCGTAAATCAACGTTTATGGATATGGGCATGACATTAATAAAAACCCTTAAAATCTAATGCTGACACCCATACTACAAATCTACTATTTACAGGAATCTCCCTGAGACCCTCATTAGTTGGATGACGCACTTAACAAGCTGAGCTGCCAACCTGGCCAATTGCTCAATAAACACACAAGGAAAGACAGCATTGCACGTGACTTCACGGGTCACTGATATGGAAAATAAACATGGACTAAACCAACAACAACAAAAGCCTGACCGGCTAAGATTACTTTATATGAACAAAACTGCATGTTAAGGTAACGCTTCGGAGATTATCGTGATTCGTAGGCAACTCCCATTTATTTAAACAATTTTTACCATTGATCAGTTCTTATTCTGTATTTCAAGTAATTACGGAGTCAATAAACGCTCCTCACTAATGACCTTGCTTGCAACGTTCAGACCGCCTTGTGAAACATCTCCCCCTCCTCAATACTTGTCATTTCCCAACTCCAGTGTATATAAATAACTGACCAGCTGTGCCGTTATCTCAAGGAACCAACAGCAACAAAATCTCAACCACCTCAACATATGGTCAGACAATAATCAAAATATCCACAATTGCCCTCGCAAGGTTACAATATGGACATGGCACTAAGCTGACAGAAATCAGTCTAAGCTGAAAATCCCGCTTGTAATGACCACAAAATACACACAATCACACCTCTGGGAATGACATGACGATTTTCACACAGGTCTGCTGAATAGATGCTCACAAACTATTATAACAATATTTAAAACCTACGATAGAGTTGATTGCTCTTCGTCACAAATTACATTGCTCCAAAGGCAATAATCTCACTGAATCTGATCAATAATAAACCTTAAACAATTTAATTACCCTCCAATCTACTGTATCATTATATTAACTCAGTCCTACTTCTGAAACACAACATATCTCCGAGAGACGTTTTTAACCGCATTGCGTAACATATGCAAACACGGTCGTTCACATAGCTACGTTAGTTAAAACAACAAACAAAAAACAAGAACCTTCCACTAATAACATATGCGAGCTGTTTCCATGCAAAAGGTGTGTCAGACCAAAACTAAAATACTACGTTAATCAAACAAGCAAAGTATTTACAAAAATATGTCCCATAAACCATAAGTTAATTTATCAAATAATAAGGAATATTATATTGTACTCATCTCTCGCTCAGTCACCCGTCAAAGAACATCAGCTGCCATCTCCCAATTGAATGCTTCTTATCTCATCTCAGCCATCTGGACGGAGTGTTGAGAATTCCAAACTTCTTCTATGGTAATCGATGTCATCACTCGTGCTGATTCAGAAAGTTAGATTAATATACACTTGATATCTGACTACTAAATTCGCCGTTCCAGGTACTACTTTCCCCGTAACAGTTTGTTGGCGAATTATCGACGATACTGCCCCTACAAAATATAGTACTGTGACTATCTATCACTGAATTTAACACATTTACAATAACTTCTATGTCCTCATGACACGCAAAAGTATAACAGCCTACGTCCTTAGACGCACAAAATAAAGTCACAAACTTGTGTCTTCGACACACAAAATGTAATACGTTCCGTCCTCAGACGAACACAAGTAAAAAGTCTACGTCCGTCGACGCACAAAGTAATAATCGTTGTCTTGGCTCTTCACGCCACTTATAAATGAACTGGCCCTAGGTCTTGATGGGGGGGGAAATTATACAAAAATTTCTCGAAATAATGGTGGTACAGGAATGAAATAAATATCACTGAACTCGTAACATTCCACAGGTCAAGAGTATGCCCATTAATCCTAGAATCGATCGTAGAGATTTTGTCTAGGCGATTTCCCGCGTGAATGCTAGTCACCGCGTACCCAAGCTGGTCTTGCCGCGCTCGTAGGCATTCATTTCTCATTGGTTCCACATTTTCTGTAACTTGGCGGTTTTTAGCAGATCTTGGCGTCGTAGGAGTGTCTATTATCTTCATCAGCCACTCACGTTACTGCATCATACTTCTTCTAGGCGCGAATATTACAATGAACATACCAGAACCATGTCTCACTGCGCGTCGCTTCTATTTTGAGGTGGCCAACACCTGTCCTTCTGACACATCGCTAGGCTATTTCCTTTCACAGCTAAAGTATTTAGCCTTTTGTCAAACTGCTTCAGGTATGTCCCCGCTGTCTCCAACAAATGCTTGAAATTTCCTCATCTCCGTCTGGCTACTTTCATGATGCTGGTGGAAATATTTATTAATTGAAGAAATAAAACATAGAATCATTTATCCAACAGAGGATAAAGGGTTCAATATAATATATTTACCATCAATCCCTTAATATTGCCAATTTAGCTGAGTCGTCCCTATGCTGTATTTGTGTGGTTTGTATATGTGTAGAAATTAATGAGTTCTCAGACAATATCTATGCTTGCTTAAGCCTCGTCCACACCGCCAGATTTGTTTCCAGAAACATTGTATGCAGACTGTTTTCCAAATGTTTCTTATTTGTATGCGGAATGTTTGCATACTTTTTGAAAACAATCTCCATACAATCGGGAGACACATTTCATACTCGAGTGATATTTGGAAACAGTCTGCATACAGTTTGCATACAATTGGCATACAAATGACAAACAAATCTCGTGTTTCAAGAGACAAGATACAATGTTTTCTGTTTTCCAACGAAATGGAAAACACGCATACAAGAAACAAGTATTTTGTCTCAAGTCTTCCCGTGTGGACGTGTTTTGAAACTGTAGACCGGATACAAACCACAGACGCATCCAGCTAGCCACGTTTTTCCACATCATATTGTGTTGATTTAGTTTCAATTTCCCATCCTTCTTTATGGTGCACCATATAAGGTTTAATAACAAGGGACTTTTTGTTCCTAAGCTATACATTTCGTGTGTCTTTGACATTTATTAATTCATATCGGCTGATGAAGGGACCAAAACTAATTAGGCCTTGAAACATGTCCCACCAATGACCACACAGTGATCTCATTATATTGCCACAAAATGTAGTTTGGTGGGGCTACCGGAGGGGTGTCCAACAACTCCTCTTCCTTGGTAGAGTAGACACATAATCAAGCAATACAAAACACGCACAAGCCAAAAGTACGTCTTCTTCACTCGGCATCGCTATATGCACTGACTGTGTGGACTAGAGGTCTAATTCTGGTGTGGACGCAAACCAAGTAACATACTTGTATCGGATACAATGTTTCTAAACAGTCTGTATACCGTGTGCAGACTTGTATGGAGACTGTTTCCAGACTCCAAAGTAGTATACACACAGTCTTCATACAGTTTTCAAACAGTTTGCATACAGTATGCAAACAATCTACATACTGTCTGCAAACAAATCTGCCGGTGTAGACTAGGCTTTAGACATATTACTTGTTAGTATAAGGAAGACTTACTTGACTGCATTCCTGTTGTCCCTCGTGGTTCAGAGAGCATCAACATGCCATCTCCATCAGAGGCGTAACTACGTGGGATGATCCGTGGGATCAATCTCTCCCAGAGCCAAATAATAAAAATTCATCACTCTATTCGATGTTTTTTTTTTAATTTTTATTTATTTATCGTATGGCTGTTAGTGCCGGGAGTGTCCGAGGACATGTTCAGCTCGCCAGAGGCTGTAGCTGCTTCAAGCGGACACCCATAGGATGATCTACAAGTTCCGTTCAATTTCAAGTAGTTCAAACTTTCGCTACCAGATGTCAATGATACTTAGTGGTCAACGTTGGAACTTTGATAGAGCGTTCCAACGAAGTCTAACCTAGAAATTTAGCTTCACACAAGTTTAGTCTGTGGAAGGATCTTTGACAAGCCATAAATCTATGACAAGGGACCGCCGGCTTTACTTCCCCTCTGAAGGAAGGCATGCTGAATGATTTTAACGCTCCTAAAAAATCCGACGACTTCGGCCGGGTTTGAACCCGCTATCTTGGGCACAGCAGTTCATCATGCTACCAACTACGCCACCGATGAAATGTTTATTTTGAATGAAACAATTTTTCGGATTGTTTACAAAAGATTGTATTATGTAGACTACGTTTATATTACCCTTTCGCGAATTGATTGCTGACGGTCAAGATGGGAACTATTCTTTGTTTAGTTGTGTTACACGTCAGCCTGCTTCGTTGACAGGTACAGTTGCGCGAGTAGGATATGACTCAGCTCTAGTAGCCGCAGTCATCGTTTAACTGTCCGTGGTAACATGAGCTCCAGTGACGCTTATCTGATGCAATGCTGTTTGAAGTAGCCTATGTGCAGACAGCACTCACTCATCACTGTGTCCTCCGCTTCGCCCCGCCGGGCTCATGCTACAATAAACAACAAACGCTGGCGCAGCCACTCTCAGCGGCAAGCATGTGTTGAATGGGTAATGCTAACTAATTCGAGAATATTTATTCTTTCCCGAGTAAAACTTGAAGTGTTGCCTATAGTCAAAGCTTTTCGAGCTCTTGTGGGTTACATTGGTGGGTGCAAATAAAACGTACTGTATCAAATGCTTTCGAGTTAAAACATGAAATTTGTAGTTTGGTTTTTATTAATAAAAAATAAAAAAACGAATGAAGAAACAAACACAAAACCAAAAGCACAAAGCAAAAAGCAAAAATCGAAAACAAAATCCAAAGCAGAGAAGAACAAACATGAAACCTAAAACAAAAGCACAAAGAAAAATAAAAAACAAAAGCGAAATTAAAAGCAAGAAACAAGCCAAAGAAACCACAAAGCTAAAACAACATTCAAAAACAACAAACACGAAACCTTAAACATAATTACAAAGCAAAAACAAGAAAATAACAACTAATGAAAGTATTAAAGCAAAAACAAAAAAACTTCAAGCAAAAAACCAATAACAAAAATCAAACCAAAATCAAAAGCAAGCACAAAATAAATATAAAACCAGCAATAACCAAAAAAAACAGTCACACAACCTAAAATTAAAACAAAAGATAGTGTGAAAAAAGAACTGTATCTGTATTTATAAAATTGTGTATATTATTCCGTGTCGTTTGACAATCCTCCCAGCGGTCAGACAAATAAATAAACAAATAAATAAATAAATAAATAACTTGATGATGAACAAAATTATGTACCAACACCATGTACGAGTTTCAGTGGCGATGGTAAAAACTATTCATTCACTCCTACAGGACTGACGGTATTTTTAGCCTATTTTAATTTTATGAAAAACAAGTAGTTCCGCAAAGAACTATACAGCCTATTTTCATATATCCTGCTCATGTTAATTTCTTCTAACAACATACAAAATTTCAGTTTAATTGCTGTAACAGATTCGTAGATATTGAGAACCGTCTAAATATTTCAGATTGTCGACAGGTTGGATTTTTATTTTTGTACTATTACATTAAGATTATTGTGTACGTGTGGTATTCAAACTTCAATCGCATGATTAGAACACAAGAAGTAAAAACGAGATTTTAAAATTACGCAAAGCAGCCATCTTGTGATTATGCAAACAATTGAAATAAATTAGATGCCAGTGGATCAACATTTGTATAAGCATTTAACGTGCAACGTTTCACAGCACTCGGATAGTTAATTCGCGAGAATCGTCCATTTAAATATTTATAGTTCGCGTCGCCGCCATGTTGGATTTGTGCTCACCAGGTTAATGAAAGTCCTATAGGTGAACATATGTTCATAGTCTCTATGAACATAAAAAAATCAGTTTGGTTGCTGTAAAAGATTCATAGATATTGAGTGAGAACCGTCTAAATATTTCGGAAGCTCGCCATTTAGGATTGTTATATGTATAGGCCATAGAATTATGTACCATTCAAGGACAATTATTGCCTAGGTTCATTATTCAAACTTTCACTTCGATCGCATGATTACGACACAAGAAATAAAAACTTAATTTTAAAATTTCGCACAGCCGCCATATTGAGGTTATGTAAACAATTGATTTAAATTAGATGGCAGTGCATTACAATCTGCAAAATCATTTACTGTACCACATTTCACGGCGCTCAGAGAATTGAATCACGAGAAAAATCTATTAAAATATTTCAAATTCGCTTGGTCGCCATGTTCGTTTTTTACTTTACAAGTTTATGAAATATACATAGATAAACTTGTACCAGTACCCTTTATCACCGTGCAAAATTGCATGATGATATCTGTAATAGTTTCGGAGATATAGAATGTCAGTGAAATATTTCGCACAGCCGCCATTTTGAGGTTATGTAAACAATTGAACTAAATTAGACTCCAGTGCATTACTATGTGTATAAACACTTGCTGTACGTAGTTTCATTACGTTTGTAAGGTTAAATCGTGAGAAAAGTCTATTTAAAAGTCTCAACTTCGCTTGGTCGCCATGTTCGTTTTCTACTTTACAAGTTTATGAAATATACATAGGTAAACTTGTATCAGTACCCTTTATCACCGTACTAAATTGCAGGGTGATATCTGTAATAGTTTCGGAGATATAGAATGTCAGTGAAATATTTCGCACAGCCGCCATTTTGAAGTTAAGTAAACAATTGAACTAAATTAGACTCCAGTGCATAACAATGTGTATAAACATTTGCTGTACCAAGTTTCATTACGTGTGGATAGTTAAATCGCGAGAAAAGTCTATTTAAAAGTCTCAACTTCGCTTGACCGCCATGTTGGTTTTGTAGTCACCAGGTTTTTGAAAGTCTCATAGGTGAACTTCTAGTAGTACCCTTTATCACCGTACACAATTTCAGGGCGATATCGGTAATAGTTTCGGAGATATTGAATGCTAGTGAAATATTTCGCACAGCCGCCATTTTGCATTGGTGAGACGTAACAAAATTTGAAGGGCACGGTCGAGGTCGCCGGGAATAGTGCTATGAACATACCGAGTTTCAATGAAATCGCTCCAGCCGTTTAGATTTTATTAGGGGGGGACACACACACGAATCACACACACACACACACACACACACACACGCACACACACACGGACAAAAGGTGATCTCATAAGCCTATTTTTTCAAGATTGAAAATAGGCTAAAAAATAGGCTTACGAGATCACCTTTTGTCCGTGTGTCTGTGTGTGCGTGTGTGTGTGATTCGTGTGTGTGTGTCCCCCCCTAATAACTTTTGAACGGCTGGAGCGATTTCAATGAAACTCGGTAACATCATAGTCCCATTCTGGCCGACCTCGACCGTTTCCTTCAAATTCTATTGTGTCTCACCAATCCAACATGGCGGCTGTGCGAATTATTTCACCAGCATTCAGTATCTCCGAAACTATTACAGATATCACCCTGAAATTTTGTACGATGATAAAGGGCACTACTAGACGTTCAAGTAGGAGACCTTCAAAAACCTGGTAACTACAAAACCAACATGACGGCCAAGCGAAGTTAAGAATTTTAAATAGACTTTTCTCGCGATTTAACCATCAAAACGTAATGAAACTTGGTACAGCAAATGTTTATACACATTGTAATCCACTGGCGTCTAATTTAGTTCCATTGTTTACATAAACTCAAAATGGCGGCTATGCGAAATATTTCACTGGCATTCTATATCTCCGAAACTATTACCGATATCACCCTGAAATTTTGTACGGTTTGTACTAGACGTTCACGTAAGAGACCTTCAAAAACCTGGTAACTACAAAACCAACATGGCGGCCAAGCGAAGTTGAGACATTTAAATAGACTTTTCTCGCGACTTAACCATCCAAACGTAATGAAACTTGGTACAGCAAATGTTTATACACATTGTAATGCACTGGCGTCTAATTAGTTCAATTGTTTACATAACCTCAAAATGGCGGCTGTGCGAAATATTTCACTGGCATTCTATACCTCCGAAACTATTACAGATATAAGTTTATCTATGTAACATTCAAAAACCTGTATAGTACAAAACGAACATGGCGGCCAAGCGAAGTTGAAACATTTTATTAGACTTTTCTCGTGATTTAACCATCTGAGCGCAGTGAAATGTGGTACAGTAAATGATTATACATAATGCAATGCACTGGCATCTAATTTAGATCAATTGTTTACATAACCTCAAGATGGCGTCTGTGCGAAATTTTAAAATTAAGTTCTTATTTCTTATGTCGTAATCATGCGATCGAAGTGAAAGTTTGAATAATGAAGCTACGCAATAATTTTCCTTTAATGGTACATAACTCTATGGCCCTTACATATAACAATCCAAAATGGCGAGCATCCGAAATATGTTGACGGTTCTCAATATCTACGAATCATTTACAGCAATCAAACTGATATTTTTTATGATCATTGAGGCTCTGAACATAAGTTCACCTATTGCACTTTCAGTAACCTGGTGAGCACAAATCCAACATGGCGGCGACGCAAAGTATAAATATTTAAATGGACGTTTCCCGCGATATAACCATCCGAGTGCAGTGAAACTTTCCACGTTAAATGCTTATACAAATGTTAATCCACTGGCATCTAATTTATTTCAATTGTTTTCATAACCACAAGATGGCAGTTGTGCGAAATTTAAAAATCACGTTTTTACTTCTTGAGTCCTAATAATGCGATTGAAGTTTGAATACCACACGTACACAATAATCTTCATTTAATAGTATATAAATAAAAATCCAACCTGGCAACCATCTAAAATATTTAGATGGTTGTCAATATCTACGAATCTATCTCAACAATCAAACTGATTTTTATACTATTTTCATTTTATGAAAAAATAGGCTTATGAGATCACCTTTTGTCCGTGTGTCTGTGTGTGCGTGTGTGTGTGTGTGTGTGATGGTGTGTGTGTGTGTGTGTGTCCCCTAATAAATTCTATACGGCAGGAGCGATTTCAATGAAACTCGGTAAGATCTTAGCACCATTCAGGCCGACCCCGACCGTGCCCTTCAAATTTTATTGTGTCTCACCAATCCAACATGGCGGCTGTGCGAAATATTTCACCAGCATTCAGTATCACCGAAACTATTACCGATATAGCCCTCAAATTGTGTACGGTGATAAAGGGCACTACTAGGAGTTCACCTATGAGACTTTCAAAAACCTGGTGATTACAAAACCAATATGGCGGCCAAGCGAATTTGAGACATTTAAATAGACTTTTCTCGCGATTTAACCATCCAAATGTAATGAAAATTGGTACAGCAAATGTTTATACACAATGTATTGCACTAGAGTCTAATTTAGTTCCATTGTTTACATAACCTCAAAATGGCGGCTGTGCGAAATATTTCACTGACATTCTATATCTCCGAAACTATTACAGACATCACCCAGAAATTTTGTACGGTGATAAAGGGAACTGATACAAGTTTATCTATGTAACTTTCATAAATCTATAAAGTACAAAACGAACATGGTGGCCATCCGAATTTGAAACAATTTAATAGACTTTTCTCGTGATTTAACTCTCTGAGCGCAGTGAAATGTGGTACAGTAAATGATTGTACATATTGTAATGCACTGGCATCTAATTTAGTTCAATTGTTTACATAACCTCAAGATGGCGGCTGTGCCAAATTTTAAAATTAAGTTTTTATTTCTTGTGTCGTAATCATGCGATCGAAGTGAAAGTTTGAATAATGAAGCTACGCAATAATTTTCCTTTAATGGTACATAATTCTATGGCCTATACATATAACAATCCAAAATAACGAGCATCCGAAATATTTTGATGGTTCTCAATATCTACGAATCTTTTACAGCAATCAAACTGATTTTTTTTTATGTTCATAGAGGCTATGAACATAATTTCGCCTAAATGACTTTCAGTAACTTGGTGAGCACAAATCCAGCATGGCGGCGACGCGAATTATAACCATTTAAATGGACGTTTCTCGTGATTAACCCATCCGAGTGCAGTGAAACATTGCACGTTAAATGCTTATACAAATGTTAATCCACTGGCGTCTAATTTATTTCAATTGATTTCATAACCACAAGATGGCAGCTGTGCGAAATTTTAAAATCTCGTTTTTACTTCTTGTGTTCTAATCATGCGATTGAAGTCTGAATACCACACGTACACAATAATCTTCATGTAATAGTACATAAATAAAAATCCAACCTGGCGACCGTCTGAAATACTTAGACGGTTCTCAATATCTACGAATCTATCACAACAATCAAACTGAAATTTTGTATGTTGATGGAGGCAATTAACATGAGTAGGATATATGAAAATAGGCTGTATAGTTCTTCACGGAACTACTTGTTTATGTTGATATAAGCAATTAACATGGGTAGGATATATGAAAATAGGCTGTATAGTTCTTCACGGAATTACAGTACTTGTTTCTAGTGAGTTATCTAGGGGATGATTAACCTTCTTAGACTCTTAAGAGCCGTATCTGATGAGGCCATGGAAGTTGTTCTGAGAAATTGTAGAAGGTGCAGAAAATACCTTGAAAACGAATTAATTAAGATAAGCCAGCCACCAACGCTTTACAGGTTTTACATTAGAAGTCGAACCAATAAAAATTTATTTTTAATTAGGTGGATGAAATGCTTCGTCAGACACGTTTCGATGAAAATTTACAGTCTTAATAGCATGACACTGATTCCTGCCCGCACATCTACACTTGGCGTGCTGTGATCCCTGATTAGCAGTACAGACATGCAGGTCGTATCAACTTCCGTCATACGGGTGTATGAAATATGTTTTCATGCCAGGAAATTAACTAGGCTATCTACACACACATGTCAGAGATTAAGATGTGAGCTCATGTCGGTAGACAGGGACTTTCACCGTTTCAAGTTACCACAGTAGATGAGGTCTGGTTGGTTGGTTCTTAAGATTAGGGGCTGCGACAACGCCGTCATGTTGCCCCGTGTACTTTGGGTGTGTGTAGAATCTGTCTGATAACCGGTGTTAATTGTGATGACTGTATTAGTGTGTGTTATCTGTTTTTTTTTTAAATTTAAGTAGGCTACAGACTGCAACTTGGAATTTTTCAAATAGTTCCTACTTTTGCCGCCAAGCGCCACCGTCAACGACTACTAGGCCAAGTTCAGAACTTAGCTACTAGACGCCACCACAGTCGGCTCTTGGCAACGAACGTAGAAACCTAAGAGCGTTGTTTACATTCTTAACCTATCCAATTTAGCTTCACACAGGTGCAATTAGAGGAAGGTTCTTTAACATGCCATAAATCTATGACATGGGACTTATGGCATGTTAAAGAACCTTCCACTAATTGCACCTGTGTGAAGCTAACCAAACAACTATTACTGAGGGAGCAGTAGTAGCTTACGCTGGCTGCATTTCAGTGTGCCTTTAATGATGAAATATCGTAGGTTAACATTTTTTTGATACAAAATAAGCCCGACGTTCTTGTGTTTAAAATACCATCACCTGCATTCTGTTGCAATTTTTATCTCTACGGTGAGTTCAAACATTACTCAGATCTATATGTACCCGTTAACGACGTGTATCCTTCGCTCAAGACAAGAACTGAAAAGGTATTTGGACAAGACAGTTGTTGAGAAGAGTTTTCATGTCTCTTCTAAGCCTGAGTGAGAAATGCCTTATTTAAGTCAACCCTTATAGTGCCAGAGGACCGATAGGCCTATATCGGTCGAGGGAGCTATTGCTATAAATGCCACGGGCTCCGTGTTTTAAATAAATTTTAAATAGTCTACTTTTCACATTTTACAAAAATGATTGACAAGTAGCGTTATGAGAACACCCAGGCAGATGTGTGTCTGTCTGTCCGTCCATCTGTATGTCTGTCAGTCTGTCTGCCCTTCTGTCTGTGTGTGTGTCTCCCACCTATCAATTCCTATACGGCAACAACTATTGAAACAAAATTTGGTATAAGTAAAGATCTATACCTGAATATATCACAGCCATAATTTAAAATTACGTCAGTGTTACCACCTGCTGAAAATTCCCAATAGAAATTTGAGCTGTATGTTGGCACACTCATAGACAATAGCGTTCCAGGTAAATTTTCAGGAGTCCACATATGGCAGTGTTGCCAACATGATTCTAAACCTGCTGATAGGTCCAATTTGTAAATGCATGTATCTTATATACTATCAATTGGATTTGTACCGAATTTTGTATGTTCTATGTGTACAGTAACAGATATGAATATGCGTATTCTTAAGAACAACCAGAGATGTCAACTGTCAATAAATGATCTCCCTCTTTGTTTCATCCTAATATCAATATATCAGAAAGTATGCAAACCAACAGCTTTAAATTTCGCACACGTATAGTACCTGACATTCTAGATTAATTTGGAGTAACTGATATACGTCTGTGCTGCCAACATATGTCTGAGCCTGCTGATAACTTCACTTTATAATACACGTGCTCTCTATACTAACAAGTGGATTTCATCCAAAATTGGCACTATAATATCTTAATATTTCAGACTAATTCTGAGCAACACATACCTAACATTGTTGCCTACATGATTTTTCACGCACTGATAGATCCAAAATCTAACAGCATGTAACATCCATGCTATCCATTGGACTTCAACCAAATTTTGTATGTGCATTCTGTACCTTATAAGATGGAACTAAGGATATATTCATAATCACCAGGGCTGCCAACTGTAGTGCTCTATTAGGCTACACTATTTCAGGTATATTTCAAATTAATCAAAATGCAGTATTACCAACTTAACTTCGTCATTATTCTAAATAGATCCATATAGATTAATCATTGACATGAATCTTAAATTTTAAAAATGTAGGCTCATTAGTTCGTCGTGGAACTACTTTTATTATTCGCAACCAATCAGTTTTGTAACCAAATCAACGCGGAAATCATTCACTCTCTGGTTATAACAATGACTTTAAGTTCCGTGAATAACTCGATTCATAATAAGTAGGCTATTGTTTGAACCAGCTGACTTCCCGCAAGTGTCATCTCTTGAAGTCGTGCGTTTTGTACGCTCTTTCCCGGTGCTACTTAACCATGGATGAGTAATGTGGGATGCAGGATCACCCCAGGATTTTTTTTATTCTGAGATATTTTGAAGTTGGTAGCATTTATTATTGCTTTATCTCCCCTGACTTTGTCTGTCTCGCTAGCGGGTAGTCAGTGCCACTATGACATTCGGTCTGCGTATTCATCAGTTGCCTGGGCACAGCCCTTGGAGTGATGTCGCATGTTGCACCACGCCTTACTCAATGCGATAATTTTCCGGTTGTGCAATAATATGCCTATCCGAGAAATAATGACCGCAAAACCAAAGTATTTTGTGTGTTTGTAATAGACTGTTATGTCAGGAACACAAAGCGATAACCTGCAATAGCTGCATTGGCTGAAAAGTGTGGAAATAACCTCTTTTCTGGAAAGCACATTTTAGAACCATGCTTTGAAACAGTTTTATTTTAGGTTCTATACTGACTCGAATTATTAAAAGCTATCATTTCCTTTGCATTAAATAGATAATGCAATGTTAGGTTAGTAACTTCAAAGTATTAAAGGAAAGTTCAAAATGCTTTCACTCAATATATTTAAGCTTTAATATGTGGGATTTGTATACACTCCACCTTACTCATAGTGTTGTAACAACAACTCCTTACCCATCCAGGGTTAAGATACGTGTTGATGAACGAAGATGAAATAAGGTTTTAAAAATAGTCTATATATTATTTTGATTGTCTAGCCTGTCAAAATTATATTTTTATTCACAATTTAAATTTTACAAACTGTACCCGACATGCGTTGCAATGCAAATGATAGAATGTGTTGGCGTTGTAATTTTGTTTCTTGAAGTGCATTTGGATACACAATATTTTTTTCAATTTCCGTTAACTGCCTCTAAACTATCGTGAAATGGATTTAGCAATCTAGAAACATTCGTGTGAGCGTGCACTACAACTTACCAAAGCTTCATCGCAATCGGATGAATGGCATATGACGCATACGGGATTTTGTATAAATGACTCCTACGCAGTCACTCATCTGTTGAATCTACTCGTGCACTACCAACTGTGAAATGGATTTACTAAGTTAGAAAGCTTCACGGAAGTGTACACAACAACTAATCCAAGTTTCATCGCAATCGATGAACGCATGCGGGATACTGTTGAAAAGCTTCGCTCGTCGTCACTCATTTGTTACATCTACTCGTGCGCTACCATTATTGTAAAATGGATTTATGAAGTTGAAGACCTTCCCTGGTGTGTACACAACAACTCATCAACGTTTCATCGCAATCGGATGAATGGTATATGAACGCATACGGGACTTTGTGGAAACGATTCGCGCGCCATCGCTCATTTGTTGAATCTACTCGTGCGCTACCTATTGTAAATTGGCTTTATTAAACCAGAAACCTTTCTTAGGGTGTACGCAACATTTCACTCAAGTTTCATCGTAATCGGACGAATGGTATATGAACGCATATAGGATTTTGTTTAAACGGTAAATTTTAAACTCAGCAATTTTTCTAGGTTTATGCCGTGTCATGTGTGGGGTTTCGCCTGGGAATACCAAGCTGGCTCATCGGGGGGCTCTAAGTGTCCGTACCCAGACCCCCACAGAAGTAGCGAACTGTGCACTACCTCCCTTCTTATGAAGTGCACCTGCGCTTTCTTACTGCGAGAGTTAAGAGCTCAAGCAGCCTTTCATCTCCCCATAAAGGCTTCCAAAAATATGATTTGCTTTCACGGCCAGTGAATTAAAACTCAGCAAGTTTTCTAGGTTTATGCTGTGTCTTGTGTGGGGGTACGGGCACGGACACCAAGAACCCGCTGATGAGCTAGATTGGTGCTCATTGGTGAAACCCCACATAGGACACGGCATAAACCTAGAAAAATTTTTGAGATTTTACGTATTAATTATTTATCACCAAATATGTTTGTTACCTGCTATGGAATTATTTTCATTATTTCATCTTTAAAATATTGGTAGGAAATAATGTTTTCCAAAAACTTGTAACTCCATTAAACTCGATGCAACATTTATGATACAACCACTCATAATAGGTTGGCATCAAAAGGGATTTATCCTTTCAGAACATTATTAGCCTATCGAATAAACGAACTCAATTTTTTTACATTCGAATTGAGCCACTATGGACTACGGAGTAACAATCAAAATCAATGTTTCGTTCTAGATCGTCTGCCAGCTTTGATGTCCTGCCAGTATCTCTTGAGCCCATCATTCAGCGCCTTCTTACGATCTTCTGAAAGAGGTCCCCTCCGTCTTTTGGGTTCTGCCCCTACCTTAAATCCCTGGTAATTTTTGATTAGGTGTCTGAATTCACACCTGTTCATAATTTTGCAGTCCGGAATACCAATTTCTAGAAGGTCTTTGTTACATTCTTCAAACCATGCCAATTTTTTCTTCTTTGGTTTCACGAAATTCCAAATTTTCTTTGTTAGACGATCGTTGGACATTCTGAAAATGTGTCCATAGAACAACAACCTTTTCCTTTTTATTGTTGACGTGACTGGTTCTATCTTTCTATATAACTCTTCGTTCGACTTCAAACGTATGTGCCCGTCAACCCTTCTGTTGCCTAAAAATTTTCTCAATACCCTGCGTTTCCTTTTGACCAACTGGTCGACTAGTCCCCGCCTGTTCATAGTCAAAGTCTCCGAAGCATATAATGCTTCAGGTTTGACAACCGTGCTGTAGTGTCTTAATTTGGCTCCAGTGCTCAGCGACTTCTTATTATAGAGATTTTTTGTCAGGTGATAGGCTCGGTCTAATTTCCAGATTCTAAGATTAATTGCTTCCTGTTCCAGGCCATTTTGTTGGATTACCTCACCCAAGTATTTAAATTTCTTTAGACGTTTAATCTTTCCTTGGTTTGTTTTCATCCATTCTGGTCCATCACTGATGTTTGTCATGTACTTTGTCTTCTCAAAGGAAATCTGTAAACCTACTTTCTCAGCCATCTCTGACAACCGATTAATCTTTACAATGGCTGATTTAATATTGTTGGCAAAAATAGCTAGGTCATCTGCAAAAGCCAAACAATGAACATGCACCCCTTTCAGTTTGGGCCCTAGCCTGAATCGTTCTTCATTCCCTTCTTCCCGAATCAGTGTCTTCCTCCATTCACGAATGACCTTTTCTAATACACAGTTGAAAAGGATTGGAGATAATCCATCACCTTGTCTGACACCAGTTTTGATTACAAAGGGATCTGAGATCTCGCCAATGAATTTTACTTTTGACACTGTGTCGGTCAAAGTCTGTTTAATCAGATTTAGAGACGTGTCATCCACTCCAAATTCTTCCAGAATATTCAGTAGCGACTCGCGGTCAATTGAGTCATACGCTTTCTTAAAATCAATGAATACGACCACATAGTCATACCTGCCTATCGTCTTATACCTAATGATGTTTTTCAGGTTAAAAATTTGTTCCGGACAAGAACGTCCCTTTCTGAAACCGGCCTGGTACTCACCAATCTGATTATCAAGATGTTCTTCAATTCTGTTCAGGAGTGCTTTGGATAGGATCTTGTAAGGAACAGATACAATTGATATACCCCTGTAATTATTAACGTCCTTCTTATCCCCCTTTTTGTGGAGAGGGTGAATTAATGCAAACTGCCACTCTGTGGGTATCCTACCAGTTCTCCATATCTCCGCAAAGAGCCCAGCCAATATATTCCGAGTATCTTCATTTGCCAGTTTTAGAAGCTCTGCCACAATGGAATCCTCTCCCGCTGCTTTATTATTCTTTAGACCATCGATAATCATTTTAATTTCTGTCTTAGAAGGTGGATGCGATTTGGCCATTACTTGAGTAGGACGGCCTATGAGTAGCCTATGTTTTGGTTCATCACAATTGAGTAATTTCTTAAAGTACTCAGCCAAGATACGACAGTTCTCCTTGTTGTTCAGACCTAACTTTCCATTTTCATCTCTGAAGCACAAGCTCGGTGCTTGATACCCTTTCAGATTAGACTTGAAAGTTTGATAGAAGTCCCTGACATTATTCTTCCTGAAATCCTGATCAATCTGTTCCATCTGTTGTTTTTCATATGATCGCCTTGCAATTCGGAAAACCCGGGCTGCTTCTCTCCGACTGTCACAAAACGAGTTATAATCTTCTTGTCTCTTCATTGAGTACCATTTCTTCCAGGCATCTGTTCTTTGTACACATGCACTATCACAGGTCTCGTTCCACCCTCTGTGTTTACGCTTCTGTGCTGTAAAGATTGAAACATTGGCTGCTTGTTGGATTGTGGAGGCAATGTCAGTCCAATTCTTAGATTTAAATGTTAATTTCTGGTGGTATTGCTCCAATACTTCTTGATCAACCTTAAGTTTTGTCACATCATATCTGTGAAGTTTATTTCCAGCTTTCGGAGCCTTTCTAAAAGGAATGAAATTCATTTTAATCTTGGAGAGATAATGATCTGAATCAAATTTGGCCCCTCTCTGTACTTTAACATTCATAATCTCCTTCATTGCTGTCCTGGATATTGCCACGTGATCAATTTGTTTCTCTCCGTTCAAATTGCCAGGTGAACGCCATGTCTTCTGTTTACTTGGTTTGTGTTTATAGAAAGTTGACATTATCTGAAGATCAAACGTTCTACATAGTTCGTCAAACCTTGTTCCATTTTTGTTGGTCATTCTGTGAGCAGGATATTTTCCTACTGTCGATCTATATCTTGCTTCTATTCCCAGTTGAGCGTTGAAGTCGCCCAATAAAACCTTGATGTTCTTTATAGGTATTTTCTCCATCTCCTCCTCTATAAGGTCCCAGAATTGTTCCACTTTCTGGGGATTACGCCTGTTGTCTTCATTAATTGGCGCATGTGCATTGATCAGGGTATAGCCTTTGTTACCACAGCGTAGATTTAGGAGTGATAGTCTTTCTGATGGGCTAGAGAAGTCCACAACTGCACTGATTACCTTCTTATTTACAGCAAAAGCTGTTCCAAACATTGGCATATTCTTGCCTATCTTCACTGCTCTCTGTCCTTTATAGACCCTATAGCCCTCAATGTCCATTACATCTTCGTCCTGATACCGTGTTTCCTGCAAGGCCAGGATTGAGATGTTATGTTCGTCCATCATATTTGTTAGTTCCTTGTGTTTACCAACTTTGAGTAATGAGTTGACATTTAACGTTCCAAAATAATATTTCTGTTTCGTCTTAAATTTAGTATTCTTTAAGCATCTACTTGCAAGCTCCCCAGAATCCAAAGGCTTGCGTGCACTCCTAGGAGCGGTGGATTCCCTTAAACAGTTACCACCTGGGGTAGTGTCTTCCTTTTGACGACTTTCCATGATGCTTGATTGTTAAGAAATATGTGGGTTGGATTGCTCCTTCCCGTTAGTAGAACCAAGGTTGTAAGCCCCAGAGCTTGAAGATACTTCCTCCGCTTTATCCGCCGTTGGGACGCGAGGTCCTCTTCCGCCTTCTAAACCGTTGTCTATCTTCACCTGTAACCCCGGCAGGGACCCATTCAAGGTACTACCAGCCGGGTCAGCTGGACCAAGGTTTTTTAAAGAGGTGTTACTCCTCTATCACTCACCCTTAGTCCTGGCTTGTGACAGGCAGAGCCTGGCTTCCCAAAGGTTGGGCCCAGGTTGGCGGGTTTAAACGAACTCAATAATAGTTGAGGTAACATTTTATTTTACATCTTGCGCTGACAAAGACACAAACGACGGTATGGTACATTAAAAATGAATCAAGGTATGGCCCGACCGGTCTGTTTTTTCGCAAGCAAGTTAATGTTTTCCAAATGAATGGAAGCGACGTGTAATAAAGAGCTACAATTTCTAAGATTGATGATTTGTGTGGAAACAAAAAAAGAGTAGTCAGAACTTTGAATTCACAGCACTTAAAACACAATATAAATGTATTACGTGGGATTCGTAACTTCACAGACTTTTTCTCGTGACACGTGGGGTTACTAAGACAAACAAACAACTCATGTTTTTATGAGAGTGCACGGAGTTCTCGATGACAGACAGTTGGCTTTTGGAAGAGGTTATGTATGTTAAACTCCTCTTAGCATATTGTAATGCCTCCTGCAGAGAAGTCGTCACTGTAGTCTAACGGTAAACACAGTTGAACCCCTTCCAAACAGCTGGAATTCGATTCCCGTTATTGTCATGGAAAATTTAACCCTTTATAAGTTTGTGGAATGTATATTAGCCGGCCCCGTGGTGTTGGGGTTGTGCGCCTGACTCGCAGGTTCCGTCAGAGATTTTACAAACTGACGTGAGGGCTAGAACGGGGTGCACTCAGCCCCGTGAGGACAATTGAGTAGCTGTCTGACAGTGAGGCAGCGTCCTGGTCACGAAGACTAAGATTAACGGCCGAGGGGATCTGACACGCTGACCACGCGTCACCCCACAATCTGCAGGCCAAATGGACGGGCAGCGGTCGGTTGGTAGGCCAAGGCCCTTTATTGGCTGTAGTGCCACGGTTTTTTATTTCATGTTTAGGCATCCACCTATAAATTGTAATTAAACTAATTTGTATTTTTAATTGAGTTACGATGGGAAGGTGACCTCGCTGTTCTGCCCCTTGAGACAACAATTAGGCCTACTATAACTAAGATTATGCCGACAGTAATTCATTTGGAATTCAACCTTTGTAAGACCCTCCTTCGCAATATTGATCATTTGGCTACACCATTAGGCATAAGTTAAGCATCAGTTTCTATTTATCGCAGCCTGTAAAAATTGAATCCATAACTCTACACTCTGTATTGCTTTTCTAGAGGTCTCGGTGCAATTATACAGCAAGCGTACTTTGAAGCGTAAAGACTCATTTCTATTCACTCCACTTACCATAACTAATCTTCATTATGGGCTAGGCAAGTAGATCTCCAGTCGGAACGAAAGGGTGCCCGTTCGAGAACAGCTTGAAGCACCTTAATGTCTTCATTGGAAAGCAAATGAACTAATATATATCACGATGGATGCTAATCTGTGCATGCTGCATATATTTTACCATGGAGCTTGAGTTAATGAGAACCTGTACTGACTGAGGGAGGTGATACCGCTCTCAAGTTCTTACACCAACCTCTGCAATTATAACACCTGCAATGTTGGTAATAACTATTCATGGTAAAACAGGATTTCGCATGACTCTTGTAATTTTAATTACTTGGAGAAAGACACCCTTAGTCGCATTCTGGGATACTTCAACCGTGGAACAATTTGAGGTCATTCGACAGTGTTGCCAAGTTAACAATGACAACTTTCAGTCAATCAGCACGCATTTATCCCAAATTATATTAGGCTAGAAATATAAGACTCTACCTTAACAAGCAGGGAGTGCTCTAACGGTGCTCCTCCACACTTTAGCAATTCTGCCGGGGGCCTTATTATTCTTCAGTTTCCTTAGAGCTTCATAATGTCAGTAATTGAGGTCCGTATTGACTAACTATAAATTAGAAAGAAAATAAAGGGATTCTGCCTCTCCAATACTTGTATTGAACCTACTCACAGGTACATGTTTGGAAGGTAAAACTCCTTCTTGCTCAGCCTGTACATGAAAACAACAAAGATAAATTACCGTTTTATGTACAGGCTGAGGAAGAAGGAGTTTTACCTTCGAAACATGTACCTGTGAGCAGTCGCGGCTGGTGAAGAATATCAGTTGTGTGCTGTGCCCCCCCCCCCTCTCCAAAAAAATATATACTGGGTTTAGCAACACAATTTACTGTATAGGAACACTCAAGAGGCTCTTCACCGAGTTTTCCATACTGAACAAACTATAGTTCATCGATTTATAAAATGTGGCTATAGGATAGGTACGTTGGGAGTATTAAAATCCCTTCTGGCGGGTACAGCTGATGGCTTCCTCTATTTTTTCCATCGTTTGCTTTGAGTGATTCCCTCTAAAATGCTGCCGCAGAGTTTACAAGGAGCCACCTGCTACGTTCTTATTTAGTGTGATCAGTGCTGCTGCTCTGTGGTCGAACGAAGAATTGCTGTGATGTCTTGGCCTGTGATCTTGGCTGTTGTCGCAACAGCACAACGAAATAGGTGGGCACGCATGCGTAAAAGACAGAGTTCATGTTTGCAGGCAATATACGTAGAAATTCTCGCTAGGCTGCGATCTACACAGCCTGTGCCGGTCGGAGAATGGAGCGCACGACTAGATTCCTCGTTGTGAGGGGAATTGATAATATATTATTTCCAATAATTTTACAGACATCTTTTTTAATGCACTGCATTTGATTGTAGATAATATTATTGAAGAAATTTATTTTCAAATAAAACAATGTGCTGCAGCACTTCAGCACATAAGGTGCAGCCGCCCCTGCCTGTGAGTAGGTTCAATACAAGTATTGGAAAGACAGAATCCCTTTATTTTCTTTCTAATTCCTTAGAGCTTCTCTAACGTCCTCTAACACTGGGTCATCCAGAGGCTTTAAATGATCCAATTCTTGCTCACAATCATTAGAGATATCATCTGCTTGCTCTATCTCGCGGTTCAGTAGATCATTAAAGTATCTTCGCCATCTTTCCATGGTCTGTTTACTCTCGCTTATTATGCTTCCCTCTTCATCTCTAATCAAGCTAGTTATTGGAGCAAATTATCTTCTAGCATTGTTCGCTTTTATAAAGAACTTTCTTGTTTCATTCTGCTTCTTAGCCAATTCCATACATTCTATATCAGCCTTAGTCCATTCCCTTTACTTTCGGCGATGTGTCATCTTTTCAATCCTCCTTTTTCTCGATAATCCTCCAGCAAGCTTCTTGTGCAGTTCGACTGCAGTGTCTTTTGGTATACGATGTTCTTCTCTTCAGTCACCTTCTTACACTCTTCATCAAACCATATGGGTCTCTTTGATTTTCTTTCCATCCCTATTGTTTCCTTAGCTGAATTGTCGATAGCTCTTTTTATTGTCAACCATTTTTGTTCTACGCTATTACTGTCTCGCTTCGTTCCTTGTTCTTGTTCTAGAGCCTGAGAGACTTTATGGCAGTACAATTCACAAGTTTCTGCTGATTTCAATGCTGCAATATTGTACCTTTCTCTCCTAGTATGTCTTCCTTTCTGAGCGTTTGATATCCTCGCTCTTATCTTGGCCATCACAAGAAAATGATATGAATCCGCATTGGGACTACGAAGAGTTCTTACGTCCAACAGGTTCGATTTGTCGCTGGTCTATCAGTACATGATCAATTTGATTGATTGTTTCACCATCAGCTGACTTCCATGTGCCCCTATGTATCTCCTTATGGGGGAACCAGGTAGACCCCACTATCATATTCCGGGAGGCTGCAAAGAGGATGAATCTTATTCCATTACCATTAGTAGATCTATGTTTACTATGGGCTCCATTTACGGGCTGGAACATGGTTACTCTTCCAAGTTGTGCGTTAAAATCACCCAGTACGACCTTGATGTCATTCCTTGGGCACTTATCATAAGCGTTTTCAAGTGCATCATAGAAATCATCTTTTAGGTCTTCAATAGATTCTTCTGTTGGTGCATGTCCATTAATCATACTATAATTAAAGAATCTTCCTTTAATTCCAATTAATGATAGGCTTGGGTTGATGGGTGAGAAGTTAATCACCGGCTGTTTCAAATCTTTATGAACAAGGAAGCCTGTACTAAACTCATGTTTGTTATCATCACAGCTATAGAACATAGTGCCCTCTTTCTTTTCCAATACACCACTCCCTGTCCATCGAATATCTTGGATGGCAATGATACTCCCCTTGAGTTCTTCCTGCGGATCCAATAACTCCTTTAGGGATCCTGAGCTATAAAGAGATCGAACATTCCAAGTACCGATTCGAAGATCAGTTTTCAACTCTCTTTATCATTCGTTGTCCAGGATCCGTGCAATGTCGTCGTCTATTAATCCATCCGGCGTCTGCTCTTTGGGTTTTCGTAACCTTACTTTTATTTATAGGAGGAGGGTGTTAGCCTCAGGCCCAACCCCCAACCTGGAGTACCAGGGACTCTTCTGTCAGGGTTACCATACCTTAGCCAAGATAGCCCCGTTTTAAGGCGCCAGGCATTCGCCTTCACTCATGCCTCTAGGAGGTAGGATTTGCTGGTTGCGTAAGCAGCTTGACCTGCTAACTAGAGCATTTCCCAGTATTTACCAGCGGCACCTACTTGGCATAGGTTTCACCACTGGGGCTCAATAACCAGCCGTTTACCCTCACAATTTGTCCGGGCTTGCGACCGGCGCAGATTTGAGCTGGATTGCTCTCCCTGTGGCTCATACTTCCTTTAGCTTTTCACTTGTTAATTTGAAGACAATAGGGGTTTCTGATTTCTTTCGACTGCATTCCATTATGTTCGTTTTACATTTATTGATTTTTGTTATGAATTCTGTCAAATCCTCTGGTGATTCGGCGAAGATGACAATGCCATTAGTAAATCTCGAAGTTAGGATTATTTCTCCTTGAATCTTTACTCGTGATTTCAATTGTTCTGTAATTTACTTCATTGCTTGTTCAATGTATAGGCCTGGATTGAAAATTAAGTTAGTTAGTTATTGTTGTTTAAAGGGGCGGAGATATGAGGTCATCTGCCCCATATGATTAATTACTGCCTTATTTGCAGTAATTTTTGTATATTTCACATGTAGATACCCTAGAACTATACAGTAAAACCCCGCTAATATGAATCCATAATTGCTAAAGGAAAATTGGAAGATTATCAAAGAAATTTCACACTATAATAGACTTGTATCTCAAAACAAAAATGCACTTTATGTTCGACCCTGGTGAAATGTAAATATTATATGTCAGAAAACGGTACTATAATGAGGCTCATTCCAGTACAAGTTTTCATTATGATCCAGTTTCTCCCGCTAATCAGAGCTCATGAAAAAGTTGTGTGACCAATTAGGAGAGGATAGCAACGCATCTGCGCTCACTTCCATGGCCCCATATTTTAAATTTCACTGCGTGGCCTAGTGTCATAGTGAGGTATTCCTAGAGACCATGGTCAAATACAAGGTAGCCTATTCTCTGCGTCCCATGCGCTCTGTTCAGTACATAAAACTGGTGAAATCTCGACTGATATTTATGAATATTTATGTTCGAACATAAAATAGTTATAATTATCGTCGAACATAAACAGTCGTATGCAAGTCACCTATAATAGTAATTAAGACACTCGTATGGAAATTATATAACTCGCTACGCTCGTTTTATAAACAAACTCGTGTCTTAATTATTGCCATTATAGGCTCGTTGCATAATGTACTATTAAAACATTGCACAAAAATCATTCTGCAAGTTATATAAATTGAGTAAAATTAGCTTCAATGATGCCAGTAACGTAAAATTCCAAGGACAAAACACGCCCTTCGCGGCTTTGTATATAACGAGCGAGGGTGGTGGGATCGGGAGCAGTCGTTCTTTGGCGGAGGAGTAGATCAGCAGCGTTCTTTCTCTTGTTTGATCCCTCGCAGAATCCGAACTCGGAGGATAAGCTATTTGAAGAAATGTGGATTATAATCCGTCTTTATAATTTGTTTTAATAAATAACACAACGTTTTTAAATAATCAATGCAAAGTGTGACAACTCTACTGTTGGGAGTGACTACAATCCCTTTACACCAGGATAGAACCGTCAAGACATCTGCTATTGCTAAGAAATATCAATGAAATGCCGCTCCTCCCTCCAAGATTTGCTGCCTCGGACGCGTATCTAGAAACCCATCCCGAATTCAACCTGCCGACTTGATGAGTGTGCCCACATCTAATATTTCTTCCTTTTTATCAACTCTGACTGGTCAGCACTTAGTGGACGCACCAACACGGTGCTGACGACAAGACGTAAGAGGATGATACCCAGTTCAGGGTATCCTACTTACTTACATACTCACTTACTTACTTACTTACTTACTTATTTCCTTACTTACTGACTTACTTATTCCTTGGCACTACAGCTCTTGTAGGGCCTTGGCCTCCCGGACAATCTTCACCCATTCTTCCCTGTTGAATACTTTGGTTCTCCATCTTCTGACTCCCATCTTCCTCAGATCCTCCTCCACGTTATCCAGCCAGCTTGTCCTAGGTCTTCCCCTCACACGACGTCCTCCTGGATTCCCATCGAAGACCTCCCTTACCATCGTGTTTCTGTCATTCTTTCTACATGTCCCAACCAACGCAGTCTACTACTCTTTAATTCCACTTCTATAGCTTATCTGGCTTACCATACAACTCTCCTATCTCCATACTATTTCTGGTTCGCCAGAATTCACCCACTTTTACAGATCCCTATACTTTCCTGAGTATCTTTCTTTCACATATCCTTAAAATTTCCTCATCACCTTGCGTGATGGTGCAAGTCTCCGAACCATATATCACCACAAGTCTCACGATATACAGTCAATTTCAGATTCCTACTAAGGCTTCTTGTTTTAAATACCTTGCTTAAAACTCTTATTGTGTTCAGCTATCATTGACCCTAAATATTTAAAATTGTTACAGCGCACATATTCTTTCTCATTCAGTGTCACATATTTAGCCTACTTTCAATTTTTGCAAAAAATGAAAGTAGACTTATGAGATCAACACAGGGTCAAACATTGTGCGTTTGTGTGTCTGTGAGTGTGTGTGTACTCTGCAGGTCTCCCCCTATCAATTCAAACACGGTGAAATCAAATTGAACGAAATTTCGTACAGACGTAGCACTAGCAAAGGGCATCTCAGTGTCATGGTTTATATCACCGCCATCTTGACGGAAACATAATGGTGGCCACCCAAATGTTCAAAGCTTTTATCAAATTACGACTAACATAATCATCTGATATCTACCAAATTTTGCAACAACGTATCTTTATGTGGGAAGCGTCTTTTGACCAAACTACAAGGTCATCGGCCCAATAGTTTGCAGATGGCGGTCATGTACGTGTGCAAATCGATTCCCCATATCCATTCAAACACGGTGAAACCAAATTGAACGTTTCCGTCAAGATGGCGGCGATATAAAACATGACACTGAGGTGCCTTTTGTTAGTACTACCTCTGTACCAAATTTCGTTCCATCCGGTTGCACCGTGTTCGAATTAATAGGGGGAATCGATTTTCACACAAAGATGGCCGCCATCCGCAAACTATTACGCTGATGGCTTATTGGTTTGGTCAAAGGATGCTCCCCTCATAAAGGTATGTTGTTGCAAAATTTGGTAGAGATCGGATGATTAGGTTAGTCGTAATTTGATTTAAGCTTTGAACATTTGTGTGGCCGCCATTACGTTTCCGTCAAGATGGCGGCGATATAAAACATGACACTGAGATGCCCTTTGCTAGTGCTACCTTTGTACCAAATTTCGTTCAATTCGCATTCACCGTGTTCGAATTGATAGGGGGGGACAGACATTCAGAGTACACACACTCACACACACACAGACACACCCACACACACACACACAGACTCACACACACACATACACACACACACACAGACTCACACACACACATACACACACACAGACAGACACATTTTTTTTTCGCCCTGTGTTGATCTCATAAGTCTACTTTCATTTTTTGCAAAAATCGAAAGTAGGCTAAAAATATATTTGTATATGATAGCCAGATTCAAGAGGAATAGTAGAGGCTTTGTTAAATTCCCTGCATTTAGGCCCTTTGGCACAAATCTACACCGTTTCACCGATCTGAACCAAAATTTGTATGCTTACCCTTAGGAACCCTGGGAATAAAACTGTCTGCATGAAATTTCGGACAGACCACTCCATTCACTGCATTTAGGCCCTTTAACACAAATCTACACCGTTTCACCGATCTGAACCAAAATTTGTATACATACCCTTTGGAACACTGCTGGTAACACTGTCCACTTTAAATTTCGGACAGACCACTCCATTCCCTGCATTTAGGCCCTTTATCACAAATCAACACCGTTCCTCCTAATTTCACCAAATTTTACATACACTTTGAAACCCTGCTGGTGACACTGTTCACTTGATATTTTGGACAACACTCTCCATTTCCTACATTTAGAATAACAAACAAACTGAACTTGAAAACCACGTATTAAGGCCCTAGAACCATTCATGTCCGTAGTAGTGTAACTGTAAGAGTATTTTAATAAGTCTATTGTTGACTGGTAATTCGGGTTGCATCACGTCGCCCCTACCAGTGTTCTGATGCAGAATTGCGAAAATAGTTAAATCTTGCGCTGATTATAAATTGCAGTCACGGGGAGTAATTAGTGCAAAAAGATTTCTTAGGCCCCTTAAAACAGTTATCATCATGAACATATTATGCCTCGGTATAAGTCCAATGGTGTTGATGCAATGCTTTGAGGTTATCAGCTGCAATAAGCGTTGGTGCTTTCAAATTTACCTTAATCTATTCCGAAACATATCGTTGAGCGCTATGTCGTGATAAATTATACTATTGCTACCTCAGTAGCTCGCGACAGCCGAAGTTTTCCAAAGTGTTCTGATTATTTTCCTACGGCGCTATGCGACAAATGACGACATTTTTGGTCTCTACATTTCTAACAGATAATGAGATATAGGCCCTAGGCAGTGTCTTTTATTTCACTTACTCCTCTTTCTAATCATTTTTAGAAATTTGTTTGAAAATTACATGTGTCAGTGCTATAGTTAGTAAATATCCGTTTCCCTATTCATTATTATCATTACGGGAAAATGACCTGAATGTTACGTCCATTATACTGTACTACTTATCACCCCCACAACAGCCACCACTACCACCACCACAAAACGTTATATTAAAAAAATATTTTTTTCTAGTAGTTTAAGTATCATGTGCCAGTTCTGTAGTGGTATTCATTATCATCCATAAAACAAATAAATTCACCGGACGAAGCCGGGCACTACTGCTAGTCTGAAATTTATAGACTGTCCTCAATATCTTATAATCCATGACTCCACTCAAACTTGAATTCTGTATGTTGATAAAGGCTGTTATAAGATCACATATGGGATTTTGAATAACCTGATGGGCACAAATCCAACATGGCGGTGGCACGAAATTTGAATATTGAAATGAACGTTTCTCGAGTTTTGACCAACCAAGCGCAGTGAAACTTGGTACGGTAAATACCTATACACATTTTAATTCACTCACATCTAATTCATTTCAGTTGTTTTCATAACCTCATGACGGCGGCTGTGCGAAATATTAAAATCTCGTTTTTATTTCTTGTGTCCTAATCATCCGATAGAAGTTTAAATAATAAACCTAAGCAATAATATTTATCTAATAGTACACAGCTCTATGGTCTACAGTATATATATATCAAAATCCAACATGGTGACCATCCGAAATATTTAGATGGTTCTCATTATCTACGAGTATATTACAGCATTCTGAAGTTTTGTATGTTGATAGAGGCAATTAACGTAAGTAGGATATAAGAAAATAGGCTGTTATGTTCTTCACAGAACTACTTGTGTCTATTAATCTCACGTGAATTGTTTTTGTACTTTTTATATTATATTCGTGACCAGCGTGAATTTTAACAGTTATGTCCATCCATAGTATTTGACCAGAAAGCAAACCCTCTCCAGAATACCAAACCCACCCTTTCAGAAACAAAATGAGTAAATGGTCGAATTTTTATTTGATCTCTTCTTCCTATAACAGCTCTTTGATGATGTTGTGTTATAGATAAAATTGCCCATTCGCGTACCTTTGCCTTTTCCCCAGTTATTCACAAAATTAAATTTTATTATATTTTGCAGTTTATATGCTGGTAGTCTACAGTTACGATTGAATGTAGACCTGTCAGACAACTCAAAATTATTTACGAATTAAATAGAAATACATTGTTTATTCGGGGTTCTTCTAGGTCTCAAGGCTCTGGGGCTACTGCCCCGCTTGCCCCTCCATCTTGGCCGTCCTGTAAATGTTTTCGTGGTTTCCCATGTACACTACGAAGCTAAGCAAATCTAATGTCGGGACGGTTCCTTTCAATAAGTCCATGGCGATTCTTCTTTGTTAACCAATCCCCTCCTTGATCAGTCCTGAAAATAAAATAAATGGCCATTGGCTGCATTAATGAAATTATTATAGAGGTGCCAAAAGATGAAGGAAGCTTCACAGCAAAAGTAGCACAACGATGTACTACCCTAGTGTTGGTCCGAGCAGGGTTCACCAAGAACCCGCTGATGAACCTGACTTGGTGCGCCGGGTGAAACCGCGCAATTGACTCAAGAGAAACCTAAAATATTGCCAGAGTCTATTAATTTAACCAGGAAGGAAAACATGTCATCAGTAGCAATGCTATTCATTACGCAGTCTATTCATTTTCATTATCATCCTTACTATTATGGCCAGATAAACTTGATATTCCTCCCCTTAAAAAAAACACCGCCACTCCTGTCCAGTAGCCTAACCAAGACGTTTTCCGATCAAGGTTCGCATTATTCCCGTTTCTGCGGAGTCGGGGATGTGGTGCGATGCATTTCTATGTTGCGGATGGTTTTTAACGGTGGACGCCCTTCCCGACACCAACCTTATCAGAGGAGATGGCTAAAAATGAATAATAATGTTATTGGTTTTAATTTCTACTGCAACGAATAGCCTATATAAGGGGTGATCAAAAAGTTTCCCTTTGACAGCCGTACGGTCTAGAATCAGTTTGCCAATCAGTCAAAATCACCGTGAGCATTGGGGCACTTATCCGACCCACGCACCAGGTTGAAGATCCCCGTGTGGTAAAACACCAAGTCCTTCTGTGTGAAGAAGACTGTAACCACGTGCTGTACATCCTCGTCCGACAGGAATGTTTGTCCCATCAAGAACTTTTTTAAGGGACCGAAGGCGTAACAATCACATGGGGAGAGATTAGGACTATAGGGCGGTTTCTCAAATGTCTGCTTACCACGGTCGGTGAGTGGTTAACGTGTCGGTCAACTGATTTCAAGCTTGCAGGTTCGCTCTTGGCCGTGGTAAGTGATTTTTGAAAGGCGGCAAAAATTATTGCACGCATGTCATACGATGTTGGTATGTCAGAGATCCCGTTTGAATTCAGTATGCCGTGCTCATAATGGCAAAATTAATCTCGGGAGTTCCCGCCAACACAAAGTTCCTCATTTCTCTACTAGAGAGCGTTATAGTGTTCAAGGTGCTTAGATACCTAACCTCCTTGACTTTCATTGTGCTTCAAGGAACAATGAAATTTGACATGCAAGCTACCGTCAGGGTGTCAAATAACAAATAACAAAGCTTGCACCCGGCACCAAGGCCATACGATATTATTGTTGATATGTACATCTTTCCACTCGGTTGCTGGATATTTTTGTGGGAGTGGAATGTATATAACATATGGACTACTTCAAGGTTTGGAGGCACCATTACAGATATTTCTACAATAGATCATCACCAAGGTGTCGTTCTTTGGTGTAAATATATTCATTAAATCTTATTTGCTGAAAACAATTATGATTTATTAAGAGTCTGTTTTTCAATCTCTGAATAAAGTGATAGGCATCCACTCGCCGAGTAACTTTCCTGACACTTTCATACTGAACGGTAAACGCTCATGCGAACTCTGGTGTCAACTCATTGAAACACAAACCACATGTCTTCGTATCAATATTTAAATGATGATATGCTTTTATATGAAACATTGTAACAAATCGGCAAAGCCGGTATTATGTTTCTGCAGAATGACTATTCATATATGAACCCACATTGCGGTAATGCAGTGAACAATGTAATATATATCAATGATTTTATACGGGAACTCGGCTAGCCTTTCATAGACCACTATAGGAATTCCCTTTACTGTCATGTAGGCGTATTCATAACTAATTTAAAACTCAACTAGTTGAAACCCGTCAAAACATGACGGTCAAAGGGAAAATATTTACTGAAGAATCTCCTTATATAGGCCTAATGTACATTCTTTGTACGATTATTTTTTGGCTCTATTGAAACTATAAGGGCGTCAAAAGATTGCACTCTTAACATTGCAAAATACTGCTGGCAATGACTGAAAAATTGATGAGGCAAATTGAGACCTGTACGTTCCAGAGTTTCCCCTTGAGCTTTATTGATTTTGATAGAGTATGCCAAACGAATTGGAAAATATTGCCTCTTAAAAGAATTATTATAGTGTTATATCGGATGGCATTAAATCAAGTCGAAGGATTAGACCTCTTTGCCTAATTTTTACTGCACTTATTATTTCCAAATCCAAGCAATATGGTTGCATTTAGGAGCCCTTGGGAAACCTTCAGATTTCTAAGCAGCATAACTATGGGTCAAGCGTTTAGAGTATGTGGAGGCAAATCTTATAATTCCAAGGAATTCAAGAACTCTGAGGGGTCTAATACAACTGGCCGCAAACCGTTGCTTATAATTTTGGAATATAACGAAGAAATGCGATGATGTGCAAAACATAACGGTCATTGGGAAAATATTTACTGTAGGACTTTCTTATATGCATTCTCTGTATGATTACAGAGAAAGATCGACTTTGCAACATATAACTGGCCATTACTGAAAACTTGCGTTACGTTGCGTTTGCGTTAACCTTTTTCTCCTCCAGGGTTGTCTTTTCCAACGGATTAAGCGAGGGGTCCCACCTCTACCGCCTCTAAAGGCAGTGTCCTGGAGCTTGTGACTCTGAGTCGGGGATACAACTCGGGTGTGTGACCAGCACTACGCCCAGGCGGCCTCACTTGCAAAGCGATCAGGGACCTGATGAAGGGATGGTAAGAGCGGGAGGGTTAGGCAAGGAAGTGGGTAGGAGGCGGCCGTGGCCTTACGGTAGGTACCATCCCGGCATTTTCCCGAAGACGAAATGGGAAACCACGGAAAACTACTTCGAGGATGGCTGAGGTGGGAATTGAAACCCCTCTACTCATTTGGACCACCCGAGGCAGAGTATACCCCGTTCCAGTCCTCATACCACTTTTCAAAGTTCGTGGCAGAGCCGGAAATTGAACTCAGGACGGGGCGGCAGCTAACCATGCTGACCACTACGCTACAGAGGCGAGCTACGGAGGCAACGACTGAAAACTTGATGAGGTAAATAGTGACCTACACGTTGGAGAGTTCCCCCTTCAGCTTTATTGATTGTGATAAGGTATGGCAAGCGATTGCAAATTGGTGCTCTAAACGAAAATGGAAGTGTTTCATCGGATGGTGTTAAATAAAGTCGAAGGATTAGAACTCTCTGCCCAATATTATCTGCACTTATTATTTCCAAATCCAAGCAATTCTCATGCATAATTCTTACAATTAATCTGGCACCAATTAGGAGCTTTTGAGAAATGTCCAGATTCCTAAGGAGCATAACTGTGGCTCGAACATTAGGAGTATGAATATGTGGAAGCAAAATTCTGAGGAATTCAAGAATTCTGTAAGAAGAATCTGGCTTTCATATTCATTATTTAATCTGTAACAATGGTGTATGCTTTTGTTACCTTAGGGTTTTAAATATATATGGCAATGTCAATCGCGCCGAATTTCTTAGTTTACGGGAATGCTAAGAGTAAAATATGTTTTGTCAATGGAATAGCAATACCAAGAAATAACAATTCGGAAAAAAAGGTGACGGAGGTAGGACTCGAACAGCTCCCATTGCGCGATGCATAAATTAGAGAGTCTCTGACGCTACGACCTGAGCTACCGAAACACTGGTAATACGACGCAATATTAAGTTAGTTAAACAACATAGGCCCTACACACTTAACTGTCAGTATACATATTTCAACATTTTCCGTCGTGTATAATTGTATTCCAGTATATATCTTGGGAACGTCATAAATATTGTTCACTTCTTTTATACTTCTAATAAATAACTGGTAATACTGGTAATACCACGCAATATTAAGTTAGTTAAACAACATAGGCCCTACACACTTAACTGTCAGTATACATATTTCAACATTTTCCGTCGTGTATAATTGTATTCCAGTATATATCGTGGGAACGTCATAAATAATGTTCACTTCTTTTATACTTCTAATAAATAACTATCATGGCCTGTTTGCCATCTCTTGATGAATACAGTACATTTGCATTTGTCAGTTGGCACAGGCTAGAGTAAAAGGTGGCTTTTCACCGATATCTCAGTCTCACTCATGGCTGTGATTATATGGAAGCTACTGAGGTATGGGTGGTGCTTAGTAATGGCCTTCAGGGCACAGTCAGTGCCTGTGGATGCTGTGAAAGGTTCTACTCATAGGGTTAGGACTACTGTTCTGACTCGGTGAGGAAAGCAATGGCAAACTACCTCACTCCTCTTCTTGCCTAGAATTTCTCAATATAGCGCTGCCTTGGGTTTTTGTGGGTATCTACTCACATAACGTAACGGCGGTGCTTTTTGAGGATCCAACCAGCCTTCGGGCTGACTACCTAACAGACATGACAGACAAATAACTATCAAACGCGATTGTACGCATGCGTGAGGGGCAAGAATAATTCTATATTAATTTAAAAAAATATACGAATTCCTTACTTTAGGGGAATGCCAAGAGTTAAATATTTTTTGACAATGGAATAGCAATACCAAGGAATAAAAATACGGAAATAAAAAAACATGTCGGAGGTGGGACTCGAACTGGTTCCATTGCGCGATGCATGAATTAAGATATCTCCCATCTACGACCTGAGCTACCAAACCACTTGTAATGAAGCGCAATATCAAGACATATTGATGACATAGGCCCTACACACTCGACTGTCAGTTGACGTGTTTCAACATTTTCCGTCGTGTATAAATGTATTCCAGTAGCCTATACATCGTGGGAACGTCACAAATAATGTTCACTTCTTCTATATTTCTTATAAATAACTATCAAATTGAAACGCGATGCACTTGTAACCGCCATGACTGTCATGAGGCATGGTGATTGTACGCATGCGTGAGGGGAAAGAATTCTGCAATTTTCTATATTAATTTAAAATATATACGAATTCCTTAGTTTACGGGAATGCTAAGATTTAAATATGTTTTGACAATGGAATAGCAATACCAAGAAATAAAAAAACAGAAATAAAAAAACACTAGTTGAAACCCGTCAAAACATGACGGTCAAAGGGAAAATATTTACTGAAGAATCTCCTTATATAGGCCTAATGTACATTCTTTGTACGATTATTTTTTGGCTCTATTGAAACTATAAGGGCGTCAAAAGATTGCACTCTTAACATTGCAAAATACTGCTGGCAATGACTGAAAAATTGATGAGGCAAATTGAGACCTGTACGTTCCAGAGTTTCCCCTTGAGCTTTATTGATTTTGATAGAGTATGCCAAACGAATTGGAAAATATTGCCTCTTAAAAGAATTATTATAGTGTTATATCGGATGGCATTAAATCAAGTCGAAGGATTAGACCTCTTGGCCTAATTTTTACTGCACTTATTATTTCCAAATCCAAGCAATATGGTTGCATTTAGGAGCCCTTGGGAAACCTTCAGATTTCTAAGCAGCATAACTATGGGTCAAGCGTTTAGAGTATGTGGAGGCAAATCTTATAATTCCAAGGAATTCAAGAACTCTGAGGGGTCTAATACAACTGGCCGCAAACCGTTGCTTATAATTTTGGAATATAACGAAGAAATGCGATGATGTGCAAAACATAACGGTCATTGGGAAAATATTTACTGTAGGACTTTCTTATATGCATTCTCTGTATGATTACAGAGAAAGATCGACTTTGCAACATATAACTGGCCATTACTGAAAACTTGCGTTACGTTACGTTTGCGTTAACCTTTTTCTCCTCCAGGGTTGTCTTTTCCAACGGATTAAGCGAGGGGTCCCACCTCTACCGCCTCTAAAGGCAGTGTCCTGGAGCTTGTGACTCTGAGTCGGGGATACAACTCGGGTGTGTGACCAGCACTACGCCCAGGCGGCCTCACTTGCAAAGCGATCAGGGACCTGATGAAGGGATGGTAAGAGCGGGAGGGTTAGGCAAGGAAGTGGGTAGGAGGCGGCCGTGGCCTTACGGTAGGTACCATCCCGGCATTTTCCCGAAGACGAAATGGGAAACCACGGAAAACTACTTCGAGGATGGCTGAGGTGGGAATTGAAACCCCTCTACTCATTTGGACCACCCGAGGCAGAGTATACCCCGTTCCAGTCCTCATACCAGTTTTCAAAGTTCGTGGCAGAGCCGGAAATTGAACTCAGGACGGGGCGGCAGCTAACCATGCTGACCACTACGCTACAGAGGCGAGCTACGGAGGCAACGACTGAAAACTTGATGAGGTAAATAGTGACCTACACGTTGGAGAGTTCCCCCTTCAGCTTTATTGATTGTGATAAGGTATGGCAAGCGATTGCAAATTGGTGCTCTAAACGAAAATGGAAGTGTTTCATCGGATGGTGTTAAATAAAGTCGAAGGATTAGAACTCTCTGCCCAATATTATCTGCACTTATTATTTCCAAATCCAAGCAATTCTCATGCATAATTCTTACAATTAATCTGGCACCAATTAGGAGCTTTTGAGAAATGTCCAGATTCCTAAGGAGCATAACTGTGGCTCGAACATTAGGAGTATGAATATGTGGAAGCAAAATTCTGAGGAATTCAAGAATTCTGTAAGAAGAATCTGGCTTTCATATTCATTATTTAATCTGTAACAATGGTGTATGCTTTTGTTACCTTAGGGTTTTAAATATATATGGCAATGTCAATCGCGCCGAATTTCTTAGTTTACGGGAATGCTAAGAGTAAAATATGTTTTGTCAATGGAATAGCAATACCAAGAAATAACAATTCGAAAAAAAAGGTGACGGAGGTAGGACTCGAACAGCTCCCATTGCGCGATGCATAAATTAGAGAGTCTCTGACGCTACGACCTGAGCTACCGAAACACTGGTAATACGACGCAATATTAAGTTAGTTAAACAACATAGGCCCTACACACTTAACTGTCAGTATACATATTTCAACATTTTCCGTCGTGTATAATTGTATTCCAGTATATATCTTGGGAACGTCATAAATATTGTTCACTTCTTTTATACTTCTAATAAATAACTGGTAATACTGGTAATACCACGCAATATTAAGTTAGTTAAACAACATAGGCCCTACACACTTAACTGTCAGTATACATATTTCAACATTTTCCGTCGTGTATAATTGTATTCCAGTATATATCGTGGGAACGTCATAAATAATGTTCACTTCTTTTATACTTCTAATAAATAACTATCATGGCCTGTTTGCCATCTCTTGATGAATACAGTACATTTGCATTTGTCAGTTGGCACAGGCTAGAGTAAAAGGTGGCTTTTCACCGATATCTCAGTCTCACTCATGGCTGTGATTATATGGAAGCTACTGAGGTATGGGTGGTGCTTAGTAATGGCCTTCAGGGCACAGTCAGTGCCTGTGGATGCTGTGAAAGGTTCTACTCATAGGGTTAGGACTACTGTTCTGACTCGGTGAGGAAAGCAATGGCAAACTACCTCACTCCTCTTCTTGCCTAGAATTTCTCAATATAGCGCTGCCTTGGGTTTTTGTGGGTATCTACTCACATAACGTAACGGCGGTGCTTTTTGAGGATCCAACCAGCCTTCGGGCTGACTACCTAACAGACATGACAGACAAATAACTATCAAACGCGATTGTACGCATGCGTGAGGGGCAAGAATAATTCTATATTAATTTAAAAAAATATACGAATTCCTTACTTTAGGGGAATGCCAAGAGTTAAATATTTTTTGACAATGGAATAGCAATACCAAGGAATAAAAATACGGAAATAAAAAAACATGTCGGAGGTGGGACTCGAACTGCTTCCATTGCGCGATGCATGAATTAAGATATCTCCCATCTACGACCTGAGCTACCAAACCACTTGTAATGAAGCGCAATATCAAGACATATTGATGACATAGGCCCTACACACTCGACTGTCAGTTGACGTGTTTCAACATTTTCCGTCGTGTATAAATGTATTCCAGTAGCCTATACATCGTGGGAACGTCACAAATAATGTTCACTTCTTCTATATTTCTTATAAATAACTATCAAATTGAAACGCGATGCACTTGTAACCGCCATGACTGTCATGAGGCATGGTGATTGTACGCATGCGTGAGGGGAAAGAATTCTGCAATTTTCTATATTAATTTAAAATATATACGAATTCCTTAGTTTACGGGAATGCTAAGATTTAAATATGTTTTGACAATGGAATAGCAATACCAAGAAATAAAAAAACAGAAATAAAAAAACATGTCGGAGGTGGGACTCGAACAGCTTCCATTGCGCGATGCATAAATAAAGATTACTTGCCTTTACGACCTGAGCTACCGAACCACTTATAATGATACGCAATATTAAGACAGTTTAACTACATAGGCCCTAAACACTCGACTACGTGTTTCGACATTTTCCGTTGTGTATAATTGTATTCCTGTATATATCGTGGGAACATCATAAATAATGTTCCCTTCCTTTATACTTCTTGCAAATAACTATCAAATTGAAACGCGATGCACTTGTAACAAAATAAAAAAAAACAATATCCGAGGTGGGAATCGAACCCTCTCGATCATGCATAATACATATTTCTAGGGAGTAACCTTATCCCCTTGGTCATCCACACAACTATGGGACGCTTCAGTATTAAGCTATCTAACCAGTATACACACTCAACCTGCAGTTTAAGTCCTTCAATTTGTGGTTTATTTAATATAATTCTATTTCAATGCATATTGTAAAAACATAATTAACATTATTGGAGACCCTTTTTAATTCTCATAAACAAAGATCTCAGTTAGACGCGACCGGAATCGCCATTTTCCTTGTTGAGAAAGGCCATTGTGCGCATGCGCGGGAGTGTCAAATATTACATATTTCTTTAATCATTTAAAAATATACCGTAACATATATTTTCCTTTTAAAGAAACTCTGCAAATCTGCATGCCAAGAGCTTTCGTTAGAATGTCTTACGAAGCCAATCGGTTAAGTCGTTTTCACAATCTCGTGTGTACAAAAAACAGCTTAGTGTTTTAAATATATAGATGTCGGAGGTGGGACTCGAACAGCTTCCATTGCGCGATGCATAAATTAAGATTACTTGCCTTTACGACCTGAGCTACCGAACCACTTATAATGATACGCAATATTAAGACAGTTTAACTACATAGGCCCTAAACACTCGACTACGTGTTTCGACATTTTCCGTTGTGTATAATTGTATTCCTGTATATATCGTGGGAACATCATAAATAATGTTCCCTTCCTTTATACTTCTTGCAAATAACTATCAAATTGAAACGCGATGCACTTGTAACAAAATAAAAAAAAACAATATCCGAGGTGGGAATCGAACCCTCTCGATCATGCATAATACATATTTCTAGGGAGTAACCTTATCCCCTTGGCCATCCACACAACTATGGGACACTTCAGTATTAAGCTATCTAACCAGTATACACACTCAACCTGCAGTTTAAGTCCTTCAATTTGTGGTTTATTTAATATAATTCTATTTCAATGCATATTGTAAAAACATAATTAACATTATTGGAGACCCTTTTTAATTCTCATAAACAAAGATCTCAGTTAGACGCGACCGGAATCGCCATTTTCCTTGTTGAGAAAGGCCATTGTGCGCATGCGCGGGAGTGTCAAATATTACATATTTCTTTAATCATTTAAAAATATACCGTAACATATATTTTCCTTTTAAAGAAACTCTGCAAATCTGCATGCCAAGAGCTCTCGTTAGAATGTCTTACGAAGCCAATCGGTTAAGTCGTTTTCACAATCTCGTGTGTACAAAAAACAGCTTAGTGTTTTAAATATATAGATGATTTTTATCGGTTTACCCGGGGTAAGCCTAAATTTCGCACGGAAGGCAAGTTTCTCATTGGCTTGATTCACTTAATCGTTACTGCTCGGATTCTTTTGGTTATAAATGAATGTTCTT
The DNA here is from genome assembly GCA_946902985.2 of Meconema thalassinum. Taxonomy (NCBI): domain Eukaryota; kingdom Metazoa; phylum Arthropoda; class Insecta; order Orthoptera; family Tettigoniidae; genus Meconema; species Meconema thalassinum. Next base: position 615,191,358 of record OX336388.2, read on the forward strand.
CTATAGAAACCTTCCTCGAGAAAACCTATACAGAATGAAAATCCACAGCCTGCTTCCAGTCTCCGACCGGGTCAGGAATGGAATGAATGAAGCCCCCATCTAGCGGCGAGGATATGAACTGTGCCGGCTGCCGAGGCCTGACGCACTCCTCTGGAAAACCTATACAGAATGGTGAAAAATAATAACCCCTTGCACTACAGCCCGTGAAGGGCCTAGGCCTACCAAGCGACTGCTGTCCAGCTACTTGCCCTGCAGATATTGGGATAACGCGTGATCAGCGCATCGGGTCCCATCGGCTGTTAATCTTGGTTTTCGTGATCGCTGCACTGCCTCACTGTCAGACAGCTACTCAATTGTCCTCACGAGACTGAGTGCACCCCGTTCCAGGCCTCACGTCAGTTTCTAAAATCGCTGACGGAGCCAGGAATGGAAACCCGAGGCATACGTGTGAGAGGCAGGCGCGCTACCACAACACCTCGGGGCCGGCTACAGAATGGTGAAAACCGCATCAAAATCCATCCAGTGGTTCTCGAGATTGCCCGTTACATCCCAGAATCGCGGACATTGTTATATACTACAGTATGTACAAATTCCATTAGATGATTTAGACAACCCTTGCCAGATGAAACTTTAAGAACTGAATTTATGTCACTTGTATATTATTTTATTTCTATGTTAATTGTTTGAAACCCTTCCCTTAATATTGAACCCTTCAGAATAGCAGTGTTTATGTGCAAGAATCTTGATCAAGGGGTCGCGCTCAGTTCATAGTGTGATGTTTACGTCCGCCAAACAACATGCTCTACTGAGGCAAGGGTCATAGGATTAAAACTATAATTAAGAAAGGAAGGAGACAAGACGTAAAATAATAACATGATTTAATGACTAATCCCTATATCCCTATATATATTATAATTGTGAAAATCTGTGTGTCCGCGTGTGTGGGTGTGTGTGTGTGTGTGTGAGTGTGTGTTAGTTTGTTACCTCTTGACACTAAAACGGCTGGACGGATTTGGATGAAATTTGAAATGGAGACAGCTTATACCATAGGATAACATATAGGCTGCCTTTTGTCCGGAAATAAATCATTGTTCCCGTTGAATGGGCAACATAACTGAAAAGTCACCAAAAATACTCAACCAGGACAAAATATCGAAGTTGTCGCATAAAGACCGGACAAAGCTCATTTTACTCCCCTCGATGCAAGAAACAATACTCGGTATGTCCCTACGGGACACCGAAAACTACATTTTAAGGCTCTAAAACCAACAGTTTCAAAGATATTCGCAGAAAACTATCTTCGCTCTGATTGATGAACTAATCGCAAGTCCGTTTCCATGGCAACACTACCTCAAGGTATGACATCCGATTTTCTATATATCCCTCTAGGAGGCAATGCCAATTCATTTATTATCTTTTTTAAGATATATATATATATAAACACAATAAGAACAGTGTAGCGCGCCTGCCTCCCGTCCGGAGGCCCCGGGTTCGATTCCCGGCTCCGTCAGAGATTTTAGACACTGACGTGAGGGCTGCAACGGGCTGAACTCAGATTCGTGAGGACAATTGAGTAGCTGTGAGGCAGCGTGCCGGTCACGAAGAACAAGATTAACGGCTGAGAGGACACTATGCACTGACCACGCGTCACCACAATATCTGCAGGCCAAATGGCTGGGAAGCGGTCGCATGATAGGCCTAGGCCCTTCATGGGCTGTAGTGCCAGGGGTAAAAAATATTAGGGGAAGCGCCTTCTAATACCACCTTTAATTTTTAAACACTACAGTAGCGGCTATTAAATAAAGGTAGCGATATAGCTACGTTCAATTTCATAAACACTGGGCTCACAAATCCCGTATAGTTTAGTACAAATATCGGTCAGGTCATAATTTCAATAGCAACGAAGCTCTTAGGCGGCTATTGCCGTTTCCTTAACACTTAAGGCATCCCGCCGTCATATACCTCAATGTGCACTTACCAAATTGTGAACCAGTCTATTTTACTGAAAAGAATTTCTACTAGCGAGTATCCACTCCGGCAAAAACCACTCTCACTACATTTTCCAAAATTTACACAAGACATGATTTTTAAAGCACTCTTCTGTATGTTGAGGTACAGAGACATACCACATGGAAAGATACAATAAAATGTTGGCAAATCTGAGTTCAAGGAATTGCTGTCCAGAATAGGCTTTCGGTACAGGTTATTCGGCCCATGTTCGTAACATGGAATGTTTTCCTTTGACAATGCATCTACACCATGTGCGAGGGCAACGCATTTCAAAGATCTCTAAAAACACAATAATCAGGAAATTGGAGAACAATTTAAAGTCGGAGTGAAGATTCAAGGAGAAATAATTTCATCTCTGAGATTTGCTGATGACATCGTCATCTTGGCCAATACGCCAGAAGATTTGAACGAGTTTATGAATGGTATGGACTCCGTCTTGACGAATGAATTCATGATGAAAATCAATAAATGTAAAACAAAATTATTGGAATGCAGCCGAAATAAATCAGAAACCTCTATGGACATCAAATTGGCAGGTGAAACGCTACGGGAAGTAGGAGACTTCTGTTACCGGTACTTAGGAAGCAAAATAACCAGTAATGAACGAAGCAAAGAGGATATAAAAAGCAGGTTGGCTCAGGCAAGGAAAGCATTTCTATACAAAAAGGAATCTCTTGACATCGAATATACATTTAGGTATTAGGATGTCATTTTTGAAAGCTTTTGAGTCACTATAAGGAAGTGAAACTTGGACTAATGGTGCTGCAGTAAAGAGGAGAATTGATGCGTTTGAAATGTGGTGTTACGGGAGAATGATGAAGATCAGATGGTTAGATAGGGTATCAAATGAAGACCTATTAAGACGAGTGGGAGAGGAGAGATGTTTCTGGCGACTGCTAATGAAGAGAAGAGATAGGCTGGTACGACACATATTAAGACACCCAGGAATAGCAAGCTTAGTTATGGATGGGAGGGTCAAGGACAAGAACTGTAGGGGTAGACCAGGGTTATACAGATTGCCTCGGATGTAGGGTGTGGTAGCTATGTAGTGATGAAACGATTAGCTCAGGAGAGCGAGGCATGGAGGGCTGCATCAAACCAGTCAAAAAACTTAAGACTCAAACAACAACAATCGGGAATTTTAATTACTTAGAGAGGCATGTGAGGCAAAAGGGTTGTTGGAGAATTTCAATCCCTGGGATGTAACACTGGAAGTGACTGCATAATGTACATCAGCGACCAAGGTGAGAGATATTTTATTATAGGTCTATTAATAGCGACATGTTAACGTTCAAATCATCAATAAGTGTGGCAAAATTATACCCAGAATAGCTTAAGGAAAAATACTTTTAATTCCCCATATTCAGATAGATTTGCCATTCCAGGTGTAAGTTTAGACAAAACCATTATTTCCCATGGACAACTGTATGTGGCGTGCTGGCGAGTATCCGGACAACAAAATCGTTATGTCTCAGCAGAAGATGGCAAAACCAAAACGAAAATTTTCAAATGTGTTCACAACTCTATAAAATTCCCACTTTGCTGCTCATATCTATATACTGTATGTATCAGAATTCTCAGAATTTGAATCTACCCACCTGTAGCCGCGATTGCTGTAATAGAATAAACCAACTATCAGCAAAAATGCATCGTCCCCATTGTCTTGATCGCGAGCGAAGCCGCGGGTACCTGCTAGTTGTGCATAAAAGAAAATAAACTATAATAAACAATATCCTCCCTGAATTTTCCCATGACAGGAACATCTATCAATGTTGAGGAGTCAGACGGATCTCCCCCTTTATAAAAATGTGGATCCATGTTCCACTACCTTGCATTTGAATTTCATGTACGCGTGATGACTAACTACGAGAAATGAGTACTTGGATGACTGTTCGTTTACAACGGGTTAACAGCCACGGTGCTCACGAACAATCATCGCGTAAATCAACGTTTATGGATATGGGCATGACATTAATAAAAACCCTTAAAATCTAATGCTGACACCCATACTACAAATCTACTATTTACAGGAATCTCCCTGAGACCCTCATTAGTGCAATGACGCACTTAACAAGCTGAGCTGCCAACCTGGCCAGTTGCTCAATAAACACACAAGGAAAGACAGCATTGCACGTGACTTCACGGGTCACTGATATGGAAAATAAACATGGACTAAACCAACAACAACAAAAGCCTGACCGGCTAAGATTACTTTATATGAACAAAACTGCATGTTAAGGTAACGCTTCGGAGATTATCGTGATTCGTAGGCAACTCCCATTTATTTAAACAATTTTTACCATTGATCAGTTCTTATTCTGTATTTCAAGTAATTACGGAGTCAATAAACGCTCCTCACTAATGACCTTGCTTGCAACGTTCAGACCGCCTTGTGAAACATCTTCCCCTCCTCAATACTTGTCATTTCCCAACTCCAGTGTATATAAATAACTGACCAGCTGTGTCGTTATCTCAAGGAACCAACAGCAACAAAATCTCAACCACCTCAACATATGGTCAGACAATAATCAAAATATCCACAATTGCCCTCGCAAGGTTACAATATGGACATGGCACCAAGCTGACAGAAATCAGTCTAAGCTGAAAATCCCGCTTGTAATGACCACAAAATACACACAATCACACCTCTGGGAATGACATGACGATTTTCACACAGGTCTGCTGAATAGATGCTCACAAACTATTAAAACAATATTTAAAACCTACGATAGAGCTGATTGCTCTTCGTCACAAATTACATTGCTCCAAAGGCAATAATCTCACTGAATCTGATCAATAATAAACCTTAAACAATTTAATTACCCTCCAATCTACGGTATCATTATATTAACTCAGTCCTACTTCTGAAACACAACATATCTCCGAGAGACGTTTTTAACCGCATTGCGTAACATATGCAAACACGGCCGTTCACATAGCTACGTTAGTTAAAACAACAAACAAAAAACAAGAACCTTCCACTAATAACATATGCGAGCTGTTTCCATGCAAAAGGTGTGTCAGACCAAAACTAAAATACTACGTTAATCAAACAAGCAAAGTATTTACAAAAATATGTCCCATAAACCATAAGTTAATTTATCAAATAATAAAGAATATTATATTGCACTCATCTCTCGCTCAGTCACCCGTCAAAGAACATCAGCTGCCATCTCCCAATTGAATGCTTCTTATCTCATCTCAGCCATCTGGGCGGAGTGTTGAGAATTCCAAACTTCTTCTATGGTAATCGATGTCATCTCTCGTGCTGATTCAGAAAGTTAGATTAATATACACTTGATATCTGACTACTAAATTCGCCGTTCCAGGTACTACTTTCCCCGTAACAGTTTGTTGGCGAATTATCGACGATACTGCCCCTACAAAATATAGTACTGTGACTATCTATCACTGAATTTAACACATTTACAATAACTTCTATGTCCTCATGACACGCAAAAGTATAACAGCCTACGTCCTTAGACGCACAAAATAAAGTCACAAACTTGTGTCTTCGACACACAAAATGTAATACATTCCGTCCTCAGACGAACACAAGTAAAAAGTCTACGTCCGTCGACGCACAAAGTAATAATCGTTGTCTTGGCTCTTCACGCCACTTATAAATGAACTGGCCCTAGGTCTTGATGGGGGGGGGGGGGGGGGGGGGGGAATTATACAAAAATTTCTCGAAATAATGGTGGTACAGGAATGAAATAAATATCACTGAACTCGTAACATTGCACAGGTCAAGAGTATGCCCATTAATCCTAGAATCGATCGTAGAGATTTTGTCTAGGCGATTTCCCGCGTGAATGCTAGTCACCGCGTACCCAAGCTGGTCTTGCCGCGCTCGTAGGCATTCATTTCTCATTGGTTCCACATTTTCTGTAACTTGGCGGTTTTTAGCAGATCTTGGCGTCGTAGGAGTGTCTATTATCTTCATCAGCCACTCACGTTACTGCATCATATTTCTTCTAGGAGCGAATATTACAATGAACATACCAGAACCATGTCTCACTGCGCGTCGCTTCTATTTTTAGGTGGCCCACACCTGTCCTTCTGACACATCGCTAGGCTATTTCCTTTCACAGCTAAAGTATTTAGCCTTTTGTCAAACTGCTTCAGGTATGTCCCCGCTGTCTCCAACAAATGCTTGAAATTTCCTCATCTCCGTCTGGCTACTTTCATGATGCTGGTGGAAATATTTATTAATTGAAGAAATAAAACATAGAATCATTTATCCAACAGAGGATAAAGGGTTCACAACTCTCCCACTCACAAAATTTCGAACTTAGGAATAAAGTCGACAATTTTAAAAGACTTCCGTAGACCAATTTGTTTTATTTCAGAATCACCCCTTTTCTATTACTTGGTCTAGCCGCTCTTGTCTTGAATGGCATTTACTCGTTTTCATTTCCTGCTTGTATCTCCCCTCTCAGTCTGCTTGCATGACCCACTGATGCCTGAGGCAACACTCTGCTCGTCTCGTTAATGTTTGTCAACACCAACTCTACTTCCTCCTTCACGTGCCGTACTCAACTGCTCCCCGTCAACTTGGTTGATATTGGACGTCCATATATTTAAACTGCATCATTATTTTGTCGCTCCCATGGCTCACTTCTACGATACTTTTTTAAGTTGGCTGCATTGTAGACTGACATTGTTCCTGTGCTCAACTCTTTCACTCTGTAAGCATTATTTCCAAGGTTTCTTACGATAGAATAGGGTCCTATGAACTTTTCGCAGAATTTACTGAAGATCTTCTTCTCTGGGTCCGATGTAGCGGGTCGTTTCACCAAAACGAGCTGGTTGATTTCAAGATCACTGTGAAACCTCTTATTTCTTACTCGCCGTAATCTGCGGTCTGCTTGTTTTCTCATGTAGGCTCTCGTTCTCTCAATTCGCAGGTCAGGTTCTATCATGGGATCTTGTGGAGAGTTAATGATGCTTTTCCACGTTCTCACTGGATACTCGTTCTTGTGTAGGACCATAGGGATTTGTCCTGTTGACTCGTGCCTGGTAGAATTCATGCATGTCTCTACGTCCTTAATTTTATCCACCCATCTGTGATGTTCATTGGGAATGAAGATTCTCAAGTATGATGTTACACATTTTATTGCTCTCTCACTTGGATTAGCTTGGGCATGTCGGATACTGCTTAAAACGTGTTTTATACCCATGTCCTCCATACCTTTCTTGAATTCGGCGCTTGTGAAATAACTGCCATGATCTGACAATATAAATTCTGGTTTTCCAAGGATTGGAATAACTCTATTTCGAATACGACTGAGTACTTGCTTCGATGTAGTTTTCTGAATAGGGCATAGTACTACGAACTTAGAAAATACATCAATGCACACTAGCAAGTGACGGCAACCTCGCCTTCCTTTCGGAATTGGACCGAAACAGTCCAGGGTCAGTAGCTCGCATGGTTTCTGAGGTAGCAATAGTCTAGGATACTGCCTCATTAAATAATTATTGGGCTTTGTCCTCTGACACGGATCACAAGTTGTAATGACGTCACATATAGTTGTTCTCATACGTGGCCATGTAAATGTCTCTCCTATTGTCGCTTCGCACTTGTCTACGCCCACGTGACCGTAACTTTCGTGCGTATGCCATGTCAGTCCTCGCTGTAATGATGCAGGTACTAATATGCGTAACTTGGTGTGGTCATTATCTACCCATTTGTGCAGCAATTTGTTGACATAAACATATCTTCCTTCTTTGGCTTTTGCTTCTCGAAATGCAGGTGTTCCTGTAGGTAGCTGCTTTTTGAAGTATCGAATTAATAGCATCATCCATGGTACCGCTTCCTGTTCTCGCTGTATTTCACGTAACTCCTCCAAGAATTCCCGGTCCTTCGGTGTTAACTCCAAGTGTTGTACCGTCGCTGTTTCTTCATTATCAGGCTCTGGGTTCCTGCTGAGTGCATCCGGAATCACGTTCATATTTCCTGGGCAATGTTCAATCTCAATAATAAACTGCTGAATATATATAGACCAACGTGTCACACGTTCGCTTGCCATCGACGTCTTAAACAAGAATGTTAGTGCCTTGTGATCAGTCCTGACAACAATGGGGTAACCATAGATTATTCGTTTCCATTGTTGAAGCGCATGAAGGATGGCCAACAATTCTAGCTCGGTTACAGTGTAATTGCGCTCGTGCTTACGCAATTTTCGGCTGACAAATGCCAAATATGTTTTGTGCTGCAGGTTAGCTGGATCTTCTTGGTAGAGCATAGCACCTATACCAATTAGTGAAGCATCCGCTTGGATTATAAATTTGTGCTTGAAATCTGGATATCCTAATTTAATGCAGTTTTCCAATAGCTGTTTTGTTGCTTGGAATGCCTTCTCACACTCCGCATTCCATAACCATTTATTATTTTTCTTTAACATTTCCTGCATGGGAGCTACAGTCTCCGTATAACCTGGACAGTTTTCTTTAAAGAATCCCGTTACGCCTAAGAAAGCCCGAATGTGCTTGACTCTCGTTGGTGTAGGGAAATTCTTTATCGCTTCGATCTTAGCTGGATTTGGCTTCACTCCCTCCTTGTCAATGACGTGACCCAAATATAAGATCTCGCTCTTGAAGAAATGCGATTTCTTCAGATTTACTTTGAAATTCGATGCATTCAGGTTGCCCAATACTTTATCTAAATTCTCCATGTGAGTTTCAATGTTGTCGGATGCCAGCAGAATGTCATCAATGTAGCGTACCGTCATCTCCTTAACTTCCTCGGTTAGATTCCGGTCCAGGGCTCGGATTAAAGCACAGCCCGCAGTTTTGTCTCCAAAGGGCATTCGGACGAAGCAATACGTTTGGTTATCGAATAAGAAGCCAGTTAGAAGCTGTGACTTCTCATCCAATTCAAGATGGTGGAAACTGGACGTCAAATCAACTGATGAATAAATGCTCTTATTTTTAAAGCCTTTTAGTACGTCTCTGATAATTGGTGCTCTCTCATACTCAGGAAAAATGAGTCTCATGTTGAGATTTCTGGCATCTAAACAAAGTCTAATAGATCCATTTGGTTTTGTGACTGCGAAAATCGCTTTTAGATAAGGTGTAGGTGTCTTCCTTATCACTCCAGCTTGTAACATCTCATCTATAATGACCTTAACTTGACCACGATATTTTTCAGGAATTGGGTACAACCTGCTTTTGAAAGGTGACCAGTCCTCGACTTGCATAGAATATTTAAAATTTAATATTTTCCCAGGTACTGTATCAAATACTGCTTTGTGCTTCCTTAAAATCTCTTCCAACTGTTTTCTGTGTTCACCTCCAAGTTGAATGTCATTGAGCCGCTCCTGTAGTAACTCTTCAAATTGTGCATCACTGTCATCTCCTTCTGTTAATAAAGACCATATCTCCTGGGATTCAATCTCCTCATCTAGTTCCACAACAGCCCCTTCTATGATGTTATCTTCTGCCTTTCGTATCTCCTCTTCCGTCTCTTCTGATATTGCTTCCAATGCCCAAGAATTTGCATCTCTTCCGGTAGTGATTTCATCCATATGCAATCCCACATTCTTCAGCTGATCATATTCTCTAAAACTGACTGTATTCTTGATAGTCACAAATGAAATTTGCACCAAGAATTATATTGAAATTCATCTTTGCCATGATAATGAATGTTTGCCCAAAAGTGTGTTCCAATATGTTCAGCTCTAAGTATGCCTGACGTTTACAAGTGACGGTGCGTTCAGGAATAACAACCCTCACTTTGAGCTGTGGTACAGGAATTACAGGAATATTCTGACTCCGTCCCAACTCTCGAACCAAGGCCTCCGATACCAGACTGATCTGTGACCCCGTATCCAATAAACATCTTATCTTAATTCCACCAATCCTCGCGTAAATAATGGGTAATTGCCTAATTTCATCGTTCCGTGGTTTCACCGTCTCCTCCAGGCAGTCTTCTGGCAAAGCAATCCATTCTTGTATATTCGCTACTATCCATCCATCTTCAACTTCCGACTCTTGCGTTTGTAGACCGTCTTCTTTATCCAAATTTAGCATTTTTTTTAGCTCCATTGCGACTCCCCTCATCATTCTGTCGCTTATGCCCTTGATATTCCTCTTGTCTCAGTAGACTTCCAGCTTCCTCAGTATGTGTGTCTGGATTCTTCATGTTCCCAATGGCCTTTTCCCATCTTCCAAGCTCTCCACCTTGGCTAGCGTGTAACTCCTCTAGGTAATTTTGCGATTGAGCGTGCCTATCATCCCAGTCATTTCGATAATTACGTGGCTCTCCTTGATTTTAACCTCTCCTTCCTTTCCATCTTTGATTGGCATTGTAATCATCGTATCTTCCATAAGGCCTGTCATTCCTTCGATTTTCACGCCATTGCTGATATTCTCTCTGTTGATATCTATTGTTGCCTTGGTATGATCTATTGTTATAGTTATTTTCGTTACGCTGGTATGGTCTGTTTTCTCCTTCCTCCTGGTTTCGCCTAGGTGTGGATGTGCTTGTATTAGTACCCTGCGTTTTGGTGTTTGCCTGTTTTGGTTTTATGACCTCTGTGGTATTGACTAATTCCAGCTGTCTTCCTCCTCTATAATGACTATGAGATGTAGTCTCATCGATCTGACGTAATATCTGCTCTGCATGTATGGCCGTACTAACGTTTGCTGCGACTAGTACTTGTTGCACGTTGACTGGCAATTGCCTCGCTATAGTCATCACCAGATCTGCTTCATTTAAAGGGTAATCAAGGTCGCGAAATTTTAGCATTTGCATGTTAAAGAAATCTGAGTATTTCGTTTGCTGGGTAGTTTGGTATTTTCTAGAGTAAAGCTCCATCCTTAGACTCTGTTGTATTGCTGGCGACCAGTAATTGCGCAGAAACGCTAATCTAAAATCTGACATGGTTCCAAATGTATATTTGAAGCTTAAAAACCATGTAAGGACATTTCCTGATAAAAATCTCTCCATCATCCTCAATCTACGTGCTTCAGGTACCCCAGTGTCATTGTAATGGTCTTCAATCTCTTTGATATAAGCTTTAGGCGTCACCCCTGAATTTTCCGTGTACTTCTGCGGTTTGTAATCGTTTGAGCGAATTACTTGGATAAGTTGTGTGGGCTGATGACCGTCTTGTGGTGTTGAACTCCTTTCTATATTCTTGCGAAACCCTTCCGTGTTTGTTGTTAATGGGCTCTCCGCCTGAGTCTGACTTCCTGCTATGCTAATACCCTCCGGGCTATTTGAGTCGTCCTGCTTGTCTTTCAATGTTCCTGTTCTAAATATCGATGATTGCTCTAATGACCTGAGTTCGGCTTTAATGATCCTGTCCGTCTGTTCTTTAAGCTTGCTCTTCATTTCTTGCTCTAATGCTTGAATACGAGTGTGATTTTCGCCTACTGTCTTAAGAATGGTGGATCTTTCCTCTTTAGAATCGATATTCATTTTTTTCCAATCTTTTCTTATCTGCTCTTTAATCGTGCTTACTTTCTCTTCAATCTGGCTTTTAGTGTCGTTTAAGGTACTCTTTAACTGCTCCTGATCCGCTTCTAGGCTTTTCCATTGTTCCGCTGATTTTATGTCGAGACGGTCCATATCTTTAGTTATGCCGGATATGTTTTCATCTACTGCTGATAATTGTTGTTGAATGACCCTGCCGCTTTTCTCCATCTCCTTAAATCGTCCTTCCAACTTATCCTGAGCTATCTTGACCTCGCTTGTATTCATAGTACATGCTATTTCAATTTGCTCTAATTTAGCTAACACCGTTTCATCCAGAATGCTAAGTTTTTTATCAAAAATACTTTCCATTTTCTTAATCTGATCTAATTGCTTTTCATTATTTTTACTCACATCTAGGGCCAGTAATACCATCTGTTGATTAGTGTGATCTTTCATCTCTGCGGTTAGCGTCTCTAACTGTGAATTGATAGTGTCATTAATTTCACTTTTTAATAACCTAGCTTGTTCCGCCTGATATTCATTTTGTTCCATCCTACTGTTATTTAATTGTGTCCGCAATGATTCACTTTGTTCAGCTAGTTTAGTTTTCAGTGATTCACTCGGCTCGGATAATTTGTTTATAGACTCACTTTGTTCCCGCCTACTATCGTTTAATTGTGTCCGCAATGATTCACTTTGTTCAGATAATTTGTTTATAGCTTCATTTTGTTCTAGCCTATTAGTGTTTAATTGTTCAGATAATTTCGTGTTTAGCGATTCACTTTGTTCAGCTAATTTAGTGTCCAACAATTTCTGTGTTCTCCTAGCCGCACTCTCAATGATTTCTTGAATCTGTTCCACCGTTGCCATGTTATACAATTTATATGAGACATTAGGGAAATGGCATAAAGCAATGCCCTTTGACACATACATACAATCCAATGCACATTTAATTTCTTTACCCTACTCAGTTCAGTTATTTTTAAATTTAATCTCACTAGTCGATTGCATCTCTGAGTAGTTCTAGTTTTACTCAATTTAATTTTAAACCCAAGCACATATTTAGTCATTAAATTGTTATCCTGATCTGATATTAACACTGAATAATTAACAGAGTATTAATTGTCATTTTAGGCTACAGCCTCCTAATATTTTCATGAGTTTGACTTTCTAAACAAATCTAGTTTTAACTTTAATCATTGGGCGCCCGGTATCACATATATTACCTTATACTTTAATTCAATAGACAAAAACGTGAACCGTATTTTACTTTGCAAACTCCTGATTTTAATTTATATTTCACACATTTGGCGGTGTCCACTTCGCCTCAATTACTTTTAATAAAATATCACTTTCTGGTGATTAAATACTGTATATCAGCCTGCACTTGCGGCATGTCAGTTTTACTCAAATACGCCAATATTGATATGTGTAATTTCTCCGCCGTTACACCACAGTGAATGGCCCCACGCTTGGCCGCGCCAGTTTTATCCCTATGAACCCTTCAGAATAGCAGTGTTTATGTGCAAGAATCTTGATCAAGGGGTCGCGCTCAGTTCATAGTGTGATGTTTACGTCCGCCAAACAACATGCTCTACTGAGGCAAGGGTCATAGGATTAAAACTATAATTAAGAAAGGAAGGAGACAAGACGTAAAATAATAACATGATTTAATGACTAATTGTGCATAAAATAAAATAAACTATAATAAACAATATCCTCCCTGAATTTTCCCATGACAGGAACATCTATCAATGTTGAGGAGTCAGACGGATCTCCCCCTTTATAAAAATGTGGATCCATGTTCCACTACCTTGCATTTGAATTTCATGTACGCGTGATGACTAACTACGAGAAATGAGTACTTGGATGACTGTTCGTTTACAACGGGTTAACAGCCACGGTGCTCACGAACAATCATCGCGTAAATCAACGTTTATGGATATGGGCATGACATTAATAAAAACCCTTAAAATCTAATGCTGACACCCATACTACAAATCTACTATTTACAGGAATCTCCCTGAGACCCTCATTAGTTGGATGACGCACTTAACAAGCTGAGCTGCCAACCTGGCCAATTGCTCAATAAACACACAAGGAAAGACAGCATTGCACGTGACTTCACGGGTCACTGATATGGAAAATAAACATGGACTAAACCAACAACAACAAAAGCCTGACCGGCTAAGATTACTTTATATGAACAAAACTGCATGTTAAGGTAACGCTTCGGAGATTATCGTGATTCGTAGGCAACTCCCATTTATTTAAACAATTTTTACCATTGATCAGTTCTTATTCTGTATTTCAAGTAATTACGGAGTCAATAAACGCTCCTCACTAATGACCTTGCTTGCAACGTTCAGACCGCCTTGTGAAACATCTCCCCCTCCTCAATACTTGTCATTTCCCAACTCCAGTGTATATAAATAACTGACCAGCTGTGCCGTTATCTCAAGGAACCAACAGCAACAAAATCTCAACCACCTCAACATATGGTCAGACAATAATCAAAATATCCACAATTGCCCTCGCAAGGTTACAATATGGACATGGCACTAAGCTGACAGAAATCAGTCTAAGCTGAAAATCCCGCTTGTAATGACCACAAAATACACACAATCACACCTCTGGGAATGACATGACGATTTTCACACAGGTCTGCTGAATAGATGCTCACAAACTATTATAACAATATTTAAAACCTACGATAGAGTTGATTGCTCTTCGTCACAAATTACATTGCTCCAAAGGCAATAATCTCACTGAATCTGATCAATAATAAACCTTAAACAATTTAATTACCCTCCAATCTACTGTATCATTATATTAACTCAGTCCTACTTCTGAAACACAACATATCTCCGAGAGACGTTTTTAACCGCATTGCGTAACATATGCAAACACGGTCGTTCACATAGCTACGTTAGTTAAAACAACAAACAAAAAACAAGAACCTTCCACTAATAACATATGCGAGCTGTTTCCATGCAAAAGGTGTGTCAGACCAAAACTAAAATACTACGTTAATCAAACAAGCAAAGTATTTACAAAAATATGTCCCATAAACCATAAGTTAATTTATCAAATAATAAGGAATATTATATTGTACTCATCTCTCGCTCAGTCACCCGTCAAAGAACATCAGCTGCCATCTCCCAATTGAATGCTTCTTATCTCATCTCAGCCATCTGGACGGAGTGTTGAGAATTCCAAACTTCTTCTATGGTAATCGATGTCATCACTCGTGCTGATTCAGAAAGTTAGATTAATATACACTTGATATCTGACTACTAAATTCGCCGTTCCAGGTACTACTTTCCCCGTAACAGTTTGTTGGCGAATTATCGACGATACTGCCCCTACAAAATATAGTACTGTGACTATCTATCACTGAATTTAACACATTTACAATAACTTCTATGTCCTCATGACACGCAAAAGTATAACAGCCTACGTCCTTAGACGCACAAAATAAAGTCACAAACTTGTGTCTTCGACACACAAAATGTAATACGTTCCGTCCTCAGACGAACACAAGTAAAAAGTCTACGTCCGTCGACGCACAAAGTAATAATCGTTGTCTTGGCTCTTCACGCCACTTATAAATGAACTGGCCCTAGGTCTTGATGGGGGGGGAAATTATACAAAAATTTCTCGAAATAATGGTGGTACAGGAATGAAATAAATATCACTGAACTCGTAACATTCCACAGGTCAAGAGTATGCCCATTAATCCTAGAATCGATCGTAGAGATTTTGTCTAGGCGATTTCCCGCGTGAATGCTAGTCACCGCGTACCCAAGCTGGTCTTGCCGCGCTCGTAGGCATTCATTTCTCATTGGTTCCACATTTTCTGTAACTTGGCGGTTTTTAGCAGATCTTGGCGTCGTAGGAGTGTCTATTATCTTCATCAGCCACTCACGTTACTGCATCATACTTCTTCTAGGCGCGAATATTACAATGAACATACCAGAACCATGTCTCACTGCGCGTCGCTTCTATTTTGAGGTGGCCAACACCTGTCCTTCTGACACATCGCTAGGCTATTTCCTTTCACAGCTAAAGTATTTAGCCTTTTGTCAAACTGCTTCAGGTATGTCCCCGCTGTCTCCAACAAATGCTTGAAATTTCCTCATCTCCGTCTGGCTACTTTCATGATGCTGGTGGAAATATTTATTAATTGAAGAAATAAAACATAGAATCATTTATCCAACAGAGGATAAAGGGTTCAATATAATATATTTACCATCAATCCCTTAATATTGCCAATTTAGCTGAGTCGTCCCTATGCTGTATTTGTGTGGTTTGTATATGTGTAGAAATTAATGAGTTCTCAGACAATATCTATGCTTGCTTAAGCCTCGTCCACACCGCCAGATTTGTTTCCAGAAACATTGTATGCAGACTGTTTTCCAAATGTTTCTTATTTGTATGCGGAATGTTTGCATACTTTTTGAAAACAATCTCCATACAATCGGGAGACACATTTCATACTCGAGTGATATTTGGAAACAGTCTGCATACAGTTTGCATACAATTGGCATACAAATGACAAACAAATCTCGTGTTTCAAGAGACAAGATACAATGTTTTCTGTTTTCCAACGAAATGGAAAACACGCATACAAGAAACAAGTATTTTGTCTCAAGTCTTCCCGTGTGGACGTGTTTTGAAACTGTAGACCGGATACAAACCACAGACGCATCCAGCTAGCCACGTTTTTCCACATCATATTGTGTTGATTTAGTTTCAATTTCCCATCCTTCTTTATGGTGCACCATATAAGGTTTAATAACAAGGGACTTTTTGTTCCTAAGCTATACATTTCGTGTGTCTTTGACATTTATTAATTCATATCGGCTGATGAAGGGACCAAAACTAATTAGGCCTTGAAACATGTCCCACCAATGACCACACAGTGATCTCATTATATTGCCACAAAATGTAGTTTGGTGGGGCTACCGGAGGGGTGTCCAACAACTCCTCTTCCTTGGTAGAGTAGACACATAATCAAGCAATACAAAACACGCACAAGCCAAAAGTACGTCTTCTTCACTCGGCATCGCTATATGCACTGACTGTGTGGACTAGAGGTCTAATTCTGGTGTGGACGCAAACCAAGTAACATACTTGTATCGGATACAATGTTTCTAAACAGTCTGTATACCGTGTGCAGACTTGTATGGAGACTGTTTCCAGACTCCAAAGTAGTATACACACAGTCTTCATACAGTTTTCAAACAGTTTGCATACAGTATGCAAACAATCTACATACTGTCTGCAAACAAATCTGCCGGTGTAGACTAGGCTTTAGACATATTACTTGTTAGTATAAGGAAGACTTACTTGACTGCATTCCTGTTGTCCCTCGTGGTTCAGAGAGCATCAACATGCCATCTCCATCAGAGGCGTAACTACGTGGGATGATCCGTGGGATCAATCTCTCCCAGAGCCAAATAATAAAAATTCATCACTCTATTCGATGTTTTTTTTTTAATTTTTATTTATTTATCGTATGGCTGTTAGTGCCGGGAGTGTCCGAGGACATGTTCAGCTCGCCAGAGGCTGTAGCTGCTTCAAGCGGACACCCATAGGATGATCTACAAGTTCCGTTCAATTTCAAGTAGTTCAAACTTTCGCTACCAGATGTCAATGATACTTAGTGGTCAACGTTGGAACTTTGATAGAGCGTTCCAACGAAGTCTAACCTAGAAATTTAGCTTCACACAAGTTTAGTCTGTGGAAGGATCTTTGACAAGCCATAAATCTATGACAAGGGACCGCCGGCTTTACTTCCCCTCTGAAGGAAGGCATGCTGAATGATTTTAACGCTCCTAAAAAATCCGACGACTTCGGCCGGGTTTGAACCCGCTATCTTGGGCACAGCAGTTCATCATGCTACCAACTACGCCACCGATGAAATGTTTATTTTGAATGAAACAATTTTTCGGATTGTTTACAAAAGATTGTATTATGTAGACTACGTTTATATTACCCTTTCGCGAATTGATTGCTGACGGTCAAGATGGGAACTATTCTTTGTTTAGTTGTGTTACACGTCAGCCTGCTTCGTTGACAGGTACAGTTGCGCGAGTAGGATATGACTCAGCTCTAGTAGCCGCAGTCATCGTTTAACTGTCCGTGGTAACATGAGCTCCAGTGACGCTTATCTGATGCAATGCTGTTTGAAGTAGCCTATGTGCAGACAGCACTCACTCATCACTGTGTCCTCCGCTTCGCCCCGCCGGGCTCATGCTACAATAAACAACAAACGCTGGCGCAGCCACTCTCAGCGGCAAGCATGTGTTGAATGGGTAATGCTAACTAATTCGAGAATATTTATTCTTTCCCGAGTAAAACTTGAAGTGTTGCCTATAGTCAAAGCTTTTCGAGCTCTTGTGGGTTACATTGGTGGGTGCAAATAAAACGTACTGTATCAAATGCTTTCGAGTTAAAACATGAAATTTGTAGTTTGGTTTTTATTAATAAAAAATAAAAAAACGAATGAAGAAACAAACACAAAACCAAAAGCACAAAGCAAAAAGCAAAAATCGAAAACAAAATCCAAAGCAGAGAAGAACAAACATGAAACCTAAAACAAAAGCACAAAGAAAAATAAAAAACAAAAGCGAAATTAAAAGCAAGAAACAAGCCAAAGAAACCACAAAGCTAAAACAACATTCAAAAACAACAAACACGAAACCTTAAACATAATTACAAAGCAAAAACAAGAAAATAACAACTAATGAAAGTATTAAAGCAAAAACAAAAAAACTTCAAGCAAAAAACCAATAACAAAAATCAAACCAAAATCAAAAGCAAGCACAAAATAAATATAAAACCAGCAATAACCAAAAAAAACAGTCACACAACCTAAAATTAAAACAAAAGATAGTGTGAAAAAAGAACTGTATCTGTATTTATAAAATTGTGTATATTATTCCGTGTCGTTTGACAATCCTCCCAGCGGTCAGACAAATAAATAAACAAATAAATAAATAAATAAATAACTTGATGATGAACAAAATTATGTACCAACACCATGTACGAGTTTCAGTGGCGATGGTAAAAACTATTCATTCACTCCTACAGGACTGACGGTATTTTTAGCCTATTTTAATTTTATGAAAAACAAGTAGTTCCGCAAAGAACTATACAGCCTATTTTCATATATCCTGCTCATGTTAATTTCTTCTAACAACATACAAAATTTCAGTTTAATTGCTGTAACAGATTCGTAGATATTGAGAACCGTCTAAATATTTCAGATTGTCGACAGGTTGGATTTTTATTTTTGTACTATTACATTAAGATTATTGTGTACGTGTGGTATTCAAACTTCAATCGCATGATTAGAACACAAGAAGTAAAAACGAGATTTTAAAATTACGCAAAGCAGCCATCTTGTGATTATGCAAACAATTGAAATAAATTAGATGCCAGTGGATCAACATTTGTATAAGCATTTAACGTGCAACGTTTCACAGCACTCGGATAGTTAATTCGCGAGAATCGTCCATTTAAATATTTATAGTTCGCGTCGCCGCCATGTTGGATTTGTGCTCACCAGGTTAATGAAAGTCCTATAGGTGAACATATGTTCATAGTCTCTATGAACATAAAAAAATCAGTTTGGTTGCTGTAAAAGATTCATAGATATTGAGTGAGAACCGTCTAAATATTTCGGAAGCTCGCCATTTAGGATTGTTATATGTATAGGCCATAGAATTATGTACCATTCAAGGACAATTATTGCCTAGGTTCATTATTCAAACTTTCACTTCGATCGCATGATTACGACACAAGAAATAAAAACTTAATTTTAAAATTTCGCACAGCCGCCATATTGAGGTTATGTAAACAATTGATTTAAATTAGATGGCAGTGCATTACAATCTGCAAAATCATTTACTGTACCACATTTCACGGCGCTC
This sequence comes from Meconema thalassinum, assembly GCA_946902985.2. Classification (NCBI taxonomy): domain Eukaryota; kingdom Metazoa; phylum Arthropoda; class Insecta; order Orthoptera; family Tettigoniidae; genus Meconema; species Meconema thalassinum. The sequence goes on from OX336388.2 coordinate 615,210,732, forward strand.
AGAGAATTGAATCACGAGAAAAATCTATTAAAATATTTCAAATTCGCTTGGTCGCCATGTTCGTTTTTTACTTTACAAGTTTATGAAATATACATAGATAAACTTGTACCAGTACCCTTTATCACCGTGCAAAATTGCATGATGATATCTGTAATAGTTTCGGAGATATAGAATGTCAGTGAAATATTTCGCACAGCCGCCATTTTGAGGTTATGTAAACAATTGAACTAAATTAGACTCCAGTGCATTACTATGTGTATAAACACTTGCTGTACGTAGTTTCATTACGTTTGTAAGGTTAAATCGTGAGAAAAGTCTATTTAAAAGTCTCAACTTCGCTTGGTCGCCATGTTCGTTTTCTACTTTACAAGTTTATGAAATATACATAGGTAAACTTGTATCAGTACCCTTTATCACCGTACTAAATTGCAGGGTGATATCTGTAATAGTTTCGGAGATATAGAATGTCAGTGAAATATTTCGCACAGCCGCCATTTTGAAGTTAAGTAAACAATTGAACTAAATTAGACTCCAGTGCATAACAATGTGTATAAACATTTGCTGTACCAAGTTTCATTACGTGTGGATAGTTAAATCGCGAGAAAAGTCTATTTAAAAGTCTCAACTTCGCTTGACCGCCATGTTGGTTTTGTAGTCACCAGGTTTTTGAAAGTCTCATAGGTGAACTTCTAGTAGTACCCTTTATCACCGTACACAATTTCAGGGCGATATCGGTAATAGTTTCGGAGATATTGAATGCTAGTGAAATATTTCGCACAGCCGCCATTTTGCATTGGTGAGACGTAACAAAATTTGAAGGGCACGGTCGAGGTCGCCGGGAATAGTGCTATGAACATACCGAGTTTCAATGAAATCGCTCCAGCCGTTTAGATTTTATTAGGGGGGGACACACACACGAATCACACACACACACACACACACACACACACGCACACACACACGGACAAAAGGTGATCTCATAAGCCTATTTTTTCAAGATTGAAAATAGGCTAAAAAATAGGCTTACGAGATCACCTTTTGTCCGTGTGTCTGTGTGTGCGTGTGTGTGTGATTCGTGTGTGTGTGTCCCCCCCTAATAACTTTTGAACGGCTGGAGCGATTTCAATGAAACTCGGTAACATCATAGTCCCATTCTGGCCGACCTCGACCGTTTCCTTCAAATTCTATTGTGTCTCACCAATCCAACATGGCGGCTGTGCGAATTATTTCACCAGCATTCAGTATCTCCGAAACTATTACAGATATCACCCTGAAATTTTGTACGATGATAAAGGGCACTACTAGACGTTCAAGTAGGAGACCTTCAAAAACCTGGTAACTACAAAACCAACATGACGGCCAAGCGAAGTTAAGAATTTTAAATAGACTTTTCTCGCGATTTAACCATCAAAACGTAATGAAACTTGGTACAGCAAATGTTTATACACATTGTAATCCACTGGCGTCTAATTTAGTTCCATTGTTTACATAAACTCAAAATGGCGGCTATGCGAAATATTTCACTGGCATTCTATATCTCCGAAACTATTACCGATATCACCCTGAAATTTTGTACGGTTTGTACTAGACGTTCACGTAAGAGACCTTCAAAAACCTGGTAACTACAAAACCAACATGGCGGCCAAGCGAAGTTGAGACATTTAAATAGACTTTTCTCGCGACTTAACCATCCAAACGTAATGAAACTTGGTACAGCAAATGTTTATACACATTGTAATGCACTGGCGTCTAATTAGTTCAATTGTTTACATAACCTCAAAATGGCGGCTGTGCGAAATATTTCACTGGCATTCTATACCTCCGAAACTATTACAGATATAAGTTTATCTATGTAACATTCAAAAACCTGTATAGTACAAAACGAACATGGCGGCCAAGCGAAGTTGAAACATTTTATTAGACTTTTCTCGTGATTTAACCATCTGAGCGCAGTGAAATGTGGTACAGTAAATGATTATACATAATGCAATGCACTGGCATCTAATTTAGATCAATTGTTTACATAACCTCAAGATGGCGTCTGTGCGAAATTTTAAAATTAAGTTCTTATTTCTTATGTCGTAATCATGCGATCGAAGTGAAAGTTTGAATAATGAAGCTACGCAATAATTTTCCTTTAATGGTACATAACTCTATGGCCCTTACATATAACAATCCAAAATGGCGAGCATCCGAAATATGTTGACGGTTCTCAATATCTACGAATCATTTACAGCAATCAAACTGATATTTTTTATGATCATTGAGGCTCTGAACATAAGTTCACCTATTGCACTTTCAGTAACCTGGTGAGCACAAATCCAACATGGCGGCGACGCAAAGTATAAATATTTAAATGGACGTTTCCCGCGATATAACCATCCGAGTGCAGTGAAACTTTCCACGTTAAATGCTTATACAAATGTTAATCCACTGGCATCTAATTTATTTCAATTGTTTTCATAACCACAAGATGGCAGTTGTGCGAAATTTAAAAATCACGTTTTTACTTCTTGAGTCCTAATAATGCGATTGAAGTTTGAATACCACACGTACACAATAATCTTCATTTAATAGTATATAAATAAAAATCCAACCTGGCAACCATCTAAAATATTTAGATGGTTGTCAATATCTACGAATCTATCTCAACAATCAAACTGATTTTTATACTATTTTCATTTTATGAAAAAATAGGCTTATGAGATCACCTTTTGTCCGTGTGTCTGTGTGTGCGTGTGTGTGTGTGTGTGTGATGGTGTGTGTGTGTGTGTGTGTCCCCTAATAAATTCTATACGGCAGGAGCGATTTCAATGAAACTCGGTAAGATCTTAGCACCATTCAGGCCGACCCCGACCGTGCCCTTCAAATTTTATTGTGTCTCACCAATCCAACATGGCGGCTGTGCGAAATATTTCACCAGCATTCAGTATCACCGAAACTATTACCGATATAGCCCTCAAATTGTGTACGGTGATAAAGGGCACTACTAGGAGTTCACCTATGAGACTTTCAAAAACCTGGTGATTACAAAACCAATATGGCGGCCAAGCGAATTTGAGACATTTAAATAGACTTTTCTCGCGATTTAACCATCCAAATGTAATGAAAATTGGTACAGCAAATGTTTATACACAATGTATTGCACTAGAGTCTAATTTAGTTCCATTGTTTACATAACCTCAAAATGGCGGCTGTGCGAAATATTTCACTGACATTCTATATCTCCGAAACTATTACAGACATCACCCAGAAATTTTGTACGGTGATAAAGGGAACTGATACAAGTTTATCTATGTAACTTTCATAAATCTATAAAGTACAAAACGAACATGGTGGCCATCCGAATTTGAAACAATTTAATAGACTTTTCTCGTGATTTAACTCTCTGAGCGCAGTGAAATGTGGTACAGTAAATGATTGTACATATTGTAATGCACTGGCATCTAATTTAGTTCAATTGTTTACATAACCTCAAGATGGCGGCTGTGCCAAATTTTAAAATTAAGTTTTTATTTCTTGTGTCGTAATCATGCGATCGAAGTGAAAGTTTGAATAATGAAGCTACGCAATAATTTTCCTTTAATGGTACATAATTCTATGGCCTATACATATAACAATCCAAAATAACGAGCATCCGAAATATTTTGATGGTTCTCAATATCTACGAATCTTTTACAGCAATCAAACTGATTTTTTTTTATGTTCATAGAGGCTATGAACATAATTTCGCCTAAATGACTTTCAGTAACTTGGTGAGCACAAATCCAGCATGGCGGCGACGCGAATTATAACCATTTAAATGGACGTTTCTCGTGATTAACCCATCCGAGTGCAGTGAAACATTGCACGTTAAATGCTTATACAAATGTTAATCCACTGGCGTCTAATTTATTTCAATTGATTTCATAACCACAAGATGGCAGCTGTGCGAAATTTTAAAATCTCGTTTTTACTTCTTGTGTTCTAATCATGCGATTGAAGTCTGAATACCACACGTACACAATAATCTTCATGTAATAGTACATAAATAAAAATCCAACCTGGCGACCGTCTGAAATACTTAGACGGTTCTCAATATCTACGAATCTATCACAACAATCAAACTGAAATTTTGTATGTTGATGGAGGCAATTAACATGAGTAGGATATATGAAAATAGGCTGTATAGTTCTTCACGGAACTACTTGTTTATGTTGATATAAGCAATTAACATGGGTAGGATATATGAAAATAGGCTGTATAGTTCTTCACGGAATTACAGTACTTGTTTCTAGTGAGTTATCTAGGGGATGATTAACCTTCTTAGACTCTTAAGAGCCGTATCTGATGAGGCCATGGAAGTTGTTCTGAGAAATTGTAGAAGGTGCAGAAAATACCTTGAAAACGAATTAATTAAGATAAGCCAGCCACCAACGCTTTACAGGTTTTACATTAGAAGTCGAACCAATAAAAATTTATTTTTAATTAGGTGGATGAAATGCTTCGTCAGACACGTTTCGATGAAAATTTACAGTCTTAATAGCATGACACTGATTCCTGCCCGCACATCTACACTTGGCGTGCTGTGATCCCTGATTAGCAGTACAGACATGCAGGTCGTATCAACTTCCGTCATACGGGTGTATGAAATATGTTTTCATGCCAGGAAATTAACTAGGCTATCTACACACACATGTCAGAGATTAAGATGTGAGCTCATGTCGGTAGACAGGGACTTTCACCGTTTCAAGTTACCACAGTAGATGAGGTCTGGTTGGTTGGTTCTTAAGATTAGGGGCTGCGACAACGCCGTCATGTTGCCCCGTGTACTTTGGGTGTGTGTAGAATCTGTCTGATAACCGGTGTTAATTGTGATGACTGTATTAGTGTGTGTTATCTGTTTTTTTTTTAAATTTAAGTAGGCTACAGACTGCAACTTGGAATTTTTCAAATAGTTCCTACTTTTGCCGCCAAGCGCCACCGTCAACGACTACTAGGCCAAGTTCAGAACTTAGCTACTAGACGCCACCACAGTCGGCTCTTGGCAACGAACGTAGAAACCTAAGAGCGTTGTTTACATTCTTAACCTATCCAATTTAGCTTCACACAGGTGCAATTAGAGGAAGGTTCTTTAACATGCCATAAATCTATGACATGGGACTTATGGCATGTTAAAGAACCTTCCACTAATTGCACCTGTGTGAAGCTAACCAAACAACTATTACTGAGGGAGCAGTAGTAGCTTACGCTGGCTGCATTTCAGTGTGCCTTTAATGATGAAATATCGTAGGTTAACATTTTTTTGATACAAAATAAGCCCGACGTTCTTGTGTTTAAAATACCATCACCTGCATTCTGTTGCAATTTTTATCTCTACGGTGAGTTCAAACATTACTCAGATCTATATGTACCCGTTAACGACGTGTATCCTTCGCTCAAGACAAGAACTGAAAAGGTATTTGGACAAGACAGTTGTTGAGAAGAGTTTTCATGTCTCTTCTAAGCCTGAGTGAGAAATGCCTTATTTAAGTCAACCCTTATAGTGCCAGAGGACCGATAGGCCTATATCGGTCGAGGGAGCTATTGCTATAAATGCCACGGGCTCCGTGTTTTAAATAAATTTTAAATAGTCTACTTTTCACATTTTACAAAAATGATTGACAAGTAGCGTTATGAGAACACCCAGGCAGATGTGTGTCTGTCTGTCCGTCCATCTGTATGTCTGTCAGTCTGTCTGCCCTTCTGTCTGTGTGTGTGTCTCCCACCTATCAATTCCTATACGGCAACAACTATTGAAACAAAATTTGGTATAAGTAAAGATCTATACCTGAATATATCACAGCCATAATTTAAAATTACGTCAGTGTTACCACCTGCTGAAAATTCCCAATAGAAATTTGAGCTGTATGTTGGCACACTCATAGACAATAGCGTTCCAGGTAAATTTTCAGGAGTCCACATATGGCAGTGTTGCCAACATGATTCTAAACCTGCTGATAGGTCCAATTTGTAAATGCATGTATCTTATATACTATCAATTGGATTTGTACCGAATTTTGTATGTTCTATGTGTACAGTAACAGATATGAATATGCGTATTCTTAAGAACAACCAGAGATGTCAACTGTCAATAAATGATCTCCCTCTTTGTTTCATCCTAATATCAATATATCAGAAAGTATGCAAACCAACAGCTTTAAATTTCGCACACGTATAGTACCTGACATTCTAGATTAATTTGGAGTAACTGATATACGTCTGTGCTGCCAACATATGTCTGAGCCTGCTGATAACTTCACTTTATAATACACGTGCTCTCTATACTAACAAGTGGATTTCATCCAAAATTGGCACTATAATATCTTAATATTTCAGACTAATTCTGAGCAACACATACCTAACATTGTTGCCTACATGATTTTTCACGCACTGATAGATCCAAAATCTAACAGCATGTAACATCCATGCTATCCATTGGACTTCAACCAAATTTTGTATGTGCATTCTGTACCTTATAAGATGGAACTAAGGATATATTCATAATCACCAGGGCTGCCAACTGTAGTGCTCTATTAGGCTACACTATTTCAGGTATATTTCAAATTAATCAAAATGCAGTATTACCAACTTAACTTCGTCATTATTCTAAATAGATCCATATAGATTAATCATTGACATGAATCTTAAATTTTAAAAATGTAGGCTCATTAGTTCGTCGTGGAACTACTTTTATTATTCGCAACCAATCAGTTTTGTAACCAAATCAACGCGGAAATCATTCACTCTCTGGTTATAACAATGACTTTAAGTTCCGTGAATAACTCGATTCATAATAAGTAGGCTATTGTTTGAACCAGCTGACTTCCCGCAAGTGTCATCTCTTGAAGTCGTGCGTTTTGTACGCTCTTTCCCGGTGCTACTTAACCATGGATGAGTAATGTGGGATGCAGGATCACCCCAGGATTTTTTTTATTCTGAGATATTTTGAAGTTGGTAGCATTTATTATTGCTTTATCTCCCCTGACTTTGTCTGTCTCGCTAGCGGGTAGTCAGTGCCACTATGACATTCGGTCTGCGTATTCATCAGTTGCCTGGGCACAGCCCTTGGAGTGATGTCGCATGTTGCACCACGCCTTACTCAATGCGATAATTTTCCGGTTGTGCAATAATATGCCTATCCGAGAAATAATGACCGCAAAACCAAAGTATTTTGTGTGTTTGTAATAGACTGTTATGTCAGGAACACAAAGCGATAACCTGCAATAGCTGCATTGGCTGAAAAGTGTGGAAATAACCTCTTTTCTGGAAAGCACATTTTAGAACCATGCTTTGAAACAGTTTTATTTTAGGTTCTATACTGACTCGAATTATTAAAAGCTATCATTTCCTTTGCATTAAATAGATAATGCAATGTTAGGTTAGTAACTTCAAAGTATTAAAGGAAAGTTCAAAATGCTTTCACTCAATATATTTAAGCTTTAATATGTGGGATTTGTATACACTCCACCTTACTCATAGTGTTGTAACAACAACTCCTTACCCATCCAGGGTTAAGATACGTGTTGATGAACGAAGATGAAATAAGGTTTTAAAAATAGTCTATATATTATTTTGATTGTCTAGCCTGTCAAAATTATATTTTTATTCACAATTTAAATTTTACAAACTGTACCCGACATGCGTTGCAATGCAAATGATAGAATGTGTTGGCGTTGTAATTTTGTTTCTTGAAGTGCATTTGGATACACAATATTTTTTTCAATTTCCGTTAACTGCCTCTAAACTATCGTGAAATGGATTTAGCAATCTAGAAACATTCGTGTGAGCGTGCACTACAACTTACCAAAGCTTCATCGCAATCGGATGAATGGCATATGACGCATACGGGATTTTGTATAAATGACTCCTACGCAGTCACTCATCTGTTGAATCTACTCGTGCACTACCAACTGTGAAATGGATTTACTAAGTTAGAAAGCTTCACGGAAGTGTACACAACAACTAATCCAAGTTTCATCGCAATCGATGAACGCATGCGGGATACTGTTGAAAAGCTTCGCTCGTCGTCACTCATTTGTTACATCTACTCGTGCGCTACCATTATTGTAAAATGGATTTATGAAGTTGAAGACCTTCCCTGGTGTGTACACAACAACTCATCAACGTTTCATCGCAATCGGATGAATGGTATATGAACGCATACGGGACTTTGTGGAAACGATTCGCGCGCCATCGCTCATTTGTTGAATCTACTCGTGCGCTACCTATTGTAAATTGGCTTTATTAAACCAGAAACCTTTCTTAGGGTGTACGCAACATTTCACTCAAGTTTCATCGTAATCGGACGAATGGTATATGAACGCATATAGGATTTTGTTTAAACGGTAAATTTTAAACTCAGCAATTTTTCTAGGTTTATGCCGTGTCATGTGTGGGGTTTCGCCTGGGAATACCAAGCTGGCTCATCGGGGGGCTCTAAGTGTCCGTACCCAGACCCCCACAGAAGTAGCGAACTGTGCACTACCTCCCTTCTTATGAAGTGCACCTGCGCTTTCTTACTGCGAGAGTTAAGAGCTCAAGCAGCCTTTCATCTCCCCATAAAGGCTTCCAAAAATATGATTTGCTTTCACGGCCAGTGAATTAAAACTCAGCAAGTTTTCTAGGTTTATGCTGTGTCTTGTGTGGGGGTACGGGCACGGACACCAAGAACCCGCTGATGAGCTAGATTGGTGCTCATTGGTGAAACCCCACATAGGACACGGCATAAACCTAGAAAATTTTTTGAGATTTTACGTATTAATTATTTATCACCAAATATGTTTGTTACCTGCTATGGAATTATTTTCATTATTTCATCTTTAAAATATTGGTAGGAAATAATGTTTTCCAAAAACTTGTAACTCCATTAAACTCGATGCAACATTTATGATACAACCACTCATAATAGGTTGGCATCAAAAGGGATTTATCCTTTCAGAACATTATTAGCCTATCGAATAAACGAACTCAATTTTTTTACATTCGAATTGAGCCACTATGGACTACGGAGTAACAATCAAAATCAATGTTTCGTTCTAGATCGTCTGCCAGCTTTGATGTCCTGCCAGTATCTCTTGAGCCCATCATTCAGCGCCTTCTTACGATCTTCTGAAAGAGGTCCCCTCCGTCTTTTGGGTTCTGCCCCTACCTTAAATCCCTGGTAATTTTTGATTAGGTGTCTGAATTCACACCTGTTCATAATTTTGCAGTCCGGAATACCAATTTCTAGAAGGTCTTTGTTACATTCTTCAAACCATGCCAATTTTTTCTTCTTTGGTTTCACGAAATTCCAAATTTTCTTTGTTAGACGATCGTTGGACATTCTGAAAATGTGTCCATAGAACAACAACCTTTTCCTTTTTATTGTTGACGTGACTGGTTCTATCTTTCTATATAACTCTTCGTTCGACTTCAAACGTATGTGCCCGTCAACCCTTCTGTTGCCTAAAAATTTTCTCAATACCCTGCGTTTCCTTTTGACCAACTGGTCGACTAGTCCCCGCCTGTTCATAGTCAAAGTCTCCGAAGCATATAATGCTTCAGGTTTGACAACCGTGCTGTAGTGTCTTAATTTGGCTCCAGTGCTCAGCGACTTCTTATTATAGAGATTTTTTGTCAGGTGATAGGCTCGGTCTAATTTCCAGATTCTAAGATTAATTGCTTCCTGTTCCAGGCCATTTTGTTGGATTACCTCACCCAAGTATTTAAATTTCTTTAGACGTTTAATCTTTCCTTGGTTTGTTTTCATCCATTCTGGTCCATCACTGATGTTTGTCATGTACTTTGTCTTCTCAAAGGAAATCTGTAAACCTACTTTCTCAGCCATCTCTGACAACCGATTAATCTTTACAATGGCTGATTTAATATTGTTGGCAAAAATAGCTAGGTCATCTGCAAAAGCCAAACAATGAACATGCACCCCTTTCAGTTTGGGCCCTAGCCTGAATCGTTCTTCATTCCCTTCTTCCCGAATCAGTGTCTTCCTCCATTCACGAATGACCTTTTCTAATACACAGTTGAAAAGGATTGGAGATAATCCATCACCTTGTCTGACACCAGTTTTGATTACAAAGGGATCTGAGATCTCGCCAATGAATTTTACTTTTGACACTGTGTCGGTCAAAGTCTGTTTAATCAGATTTAGAGACGTGTCATCCACTCCAAATTCTTCCAGAATATTCAGTAGCGACTCGCGGTCAATTGAGTCATACGCTTTCTTAAAATCAATGAATACGACCACATAGTCATACCTGCCTATCGTCTTATACCTAATGATGTTTTTCAGGTTAAAAATTTGTTCCGGACAAGAACGTCCCTTTCTGAAACCGGCCTGGTACTCACCAATCTGATTATCAAGATGTTCTTCAATTCTGTTCAGGAGTGCTTTGGATAGGATCTTGTAAGGAACAGATACAATTGATATACCCCTGTAATTATTAACGTCCTTCTTATCCCCCTTTTTGTGGAGAGGGTGAATTAATGCAAACTGCCACTCTGTGGGTATCCTACCAGTTCTCCATATCTCCGCAAAGAGCCCAGCCAATATATTCCGAGTATCTTCATTTGCCAGTTTTAGAAGCTCTGCCACAATGGAATCCTCTCCCGCTGCTTTATTATTCTTTAGACCATCGATAATCATTTTAATTTCTGTCTTAGAAGGTGGATGCGATTTGGCCATTACTTGAGTAGGACGGCCTATGAGTAGCCTATGTTTTGGTTCATCACAATTGAGTAATTTCTTAAAGTACTCAGCCAAGATACGACAGTTCTCCTTGTTGTTCAGACCTAACTTTCCATTTTCATCTCTGAAGCACAAGCTCGGTGCTTGATACCCTTTCAGATTAGACTTGAAAGTTTGATAGAAGTCCCTGACATTATTCTTCCTGAAATCCTGATCAATCTGTTCCATCTGTTGTTTTTCATATGATCGCCTTGCAATTCGGAAAACCCGGGCTGCTTCTCTCCGACTGTCACAAAACGAGTTATAATCTTCTTGTCTCTTCATTGAGTACCATTTCTTCCAGGCATCTGTTCTTTGTACACATGCACTATCACAGGTCTCGTTCCACCCTCTGTGTTTACGCTTCTGTGCTGTAAAGATTGAAACATTGGCTGCTTGTTGGATTGTGGAGGCAATGTCAGTCCAATTCTTAGATTTAAATGTTAATTTCTGGTGGTATTGCTCCAATACTTCTTGATCAACCTTAAGTTTTGTCACATCATATCTGTGAAGTTTATTTCCAGCTTTCGGAGCCTTTCTAAAAGGAATGAAATTCATTTTAATCTTGGAGAGATAATGATCTGAATCAAATTTGGCCCCTCTCTGTACTTTAACATTCATAATCTCCTTCATTGCTGTCCTGGATATTGCCACGTGATCAATTTGTTTCTCTCCGTTCAAATTGCCAGGTGAACGCCATGTCTTCTGTTTACTTGGTTTGTGTTTATAGAAAGTTGACATTATCTGAAGATCAAACGTTCTACATAGTTCGTCAAACCTTGTTCCATTTTTGTTGGTCATTCTGTGAGCAGGATATTTTCCTACTGTCGATCTATATCTTGCTTCTATTCCCAGTTGAGCGTTGAAGTCGCCCAATAAAACCTTGATGTTCTTTATAGGTATTTTCTCCATCTCCTCCTCTATAAGGTCCCAGAATTGTTCCACTTTCTGGGGATTACGCCTGTTGTCTTCATTAATTGGCGCATGTGCATTGATCAGGGTATAGCCTTTGTTACCACAGCGTAGATTTAGGAGTGATAGTCTTTCTGATGGGCTAGAGAAGTCCACAACTGCACTGATTACCTTCTTATTTACAGCAAAAGCTGTTCCAAACATTGGCATATTCTTGCCTATCTTCACTGCTCTCTGTCCTTTATAGACCCTATAGCCCTCAATGTCCATTACATCTTCGTCCTGATACCGTGTTTCCTGCAAGGCCAGGATTGAGATGTTATGTTCGTCCATCATATTTGTTAGTTCCTTGTGTTTACCAACTTTGAGTAATGAGTTGACATTTAACGTTCCAAAATAATATTTCTGTTTCGTCTTAAATTTAGTATTCTTTAAGCATCTACTTGCAAGCTCCCCAGAATCCAAAGGCTTGCGTGCACTCCTAGGAGCGGTGGATTCCCTTAAACAGTTACCACCTGGGGTAGTGTCTTCCTTTTGACGACTTTCCATGATGCTTGATTGTTAAGAAATATGTGGGTTGGATTGCTCCTTCCCGTTAGTAGAACCAAGGTTGTAAGCCCCAGAGCTTGAAGATACTTCCTCCGCTTTATCCGCCGTTGGGACGCGAGGTCCTCTTCCGCCTTCTAAACCGTTGTCTATCTTCACCTGTAACCCCGGCAGGGACCCATTCAAGGTACTACCAGCCGGGTCAGCTGGACCAAGGTTTTTTAAAGAGGTGTTACTCCTCTATCACTCACCCTTAGTCCTGGCTTGTGACAGGCAGAGCCTGGCTTCCCAAAGGTTGGGCCCAGGTTGGCGGGTTTAAACGAACTCAATAATAGTTGAGGTAACATTTTATTTTACATCTTGCGCTGACAAAGACACAAACGACGGTATGGTACATTAAAAATGAATCAAGGTATGGCCCGACCGGTCTGTTTTTTCGCAAGCAAGTTAATGTTTTCCAAATGAATGGAAGCGACGTGTAATAAAGAGCTACAATTTCTAAGATTGATGATTTGTGTGGAAACAAAAAAAGAGTAGTCAGAACTTTGAATTCACAGCACTTAAAACACAATATAAATGTATTACGTGGGATTCGTAACTTCACAGACTTTTTCTCGTGACACGTGGGGTTACTAAGACAAACAAACAACTCATGTTTTTATGAGAGTGCACGGAGTTCTCGATGACAGACAGTTGGCTTTTGGAAGAGGTTATGTATGTTAAACTCCTCTTAGCATATTGTAATGCCTCCTGCAGAGAAGTCGTCACTGTAGTCTAACGGTAAACACAGTTGAACCCCTTCCAAACAGCTGGAATTCGATTCCCGTTATTGTCATGGAAAATTTAACCCTTTATAAGTTTGTGGAATGTATATTAGCCGGCCCCGTGGTGTTGGGGTTGTGCGCCTGACTCGCAGGTTCCGTCAGAGATTTTACAAACTGACGTGAGGGCTAGAACGGGGTGCACTCAGCCCCGTGAGGACAATTGAGTAGCTGTCTGACAGTGAGGCAGCGTCCTGGTCACGAAGACTAAGATTAACGGCCGAGGGGATCTGACACGCTGACCACGCGTCACCCCACAATCTGCAGGCCAAATGGACGGGCAGCGGTCGGTTGGTAGGCCAAGGCCCTTTATTGGCTGTAGTGCCACGGTTTTTTATTTCATGTTTAGGCATCCACCTATAAATTGTAATTAAACTAATTTGTATTTTTAATTGAGTTACGATGGGAAGGTGACCTCGCTGTTCTGCCCCTTGAGACAACAATTAGGCCTACTATAACTAAGATTATGCCGACAGTAATTCATTTGGAATTCAACCTTTGTAAGACCCTCCTTCGCAATATTGATCATTTGGCTACACCATTAGGCATAAGTTAAGCATCAGTTTCTATTTATCGCAGCCTGTAAAAATTGAATCCATAACTCTACACTCTGTATTGCTTTTCTAGAGGTCTCGGTGCAATTATACAGCAAGCGTACTTTGAAGCGTAAAGACTCATTTCTATTCACTCCACTTACCATAACTAATCTTCATTATGGGCTAGGCAAGTAGATCTCCAGTCGGAACGAAAGGGTGCCCGTTCGAGAACAGCTTGAAGCACCTTAATGTCTTCATTGGAAAGCAAATGAACTAATATATATCACGATGGATGCTAATCTGTGCATGCTGCATATATTTTACCATGGAGCTTGAGTTAATGAGAACCTGTACTGACTGAGGGAGGTGATACCGCTCTCAAGTTCTTACACCAACCTCTGCAATTATAACACCTGCAATGTTGGTAATAACTATTCATGGTAAAACAGGATTTCGCATGACTCTTGTAATTTTAATTACTTGGAGAAAGACACCCTTAGTCGCATTCTGGGATACTTCAACCGTGGAACAATTTGAGGTCATTCGACAGTGTTGCCAAGTTAACAATGACAACTTTCAGTCAATCAGCACGCATTTATCCCAAATTATATTAGGCTAGAAATATAAGACTCTACCTTAACAAGCAGGGAGTGCTCTAACGGTGCTCCTCCACACTTTAGCAATTCTGCCGGGGGCCTTATTATTCTTCAGTTTCCTTAGAGCTTCATAATGTCAGTAATTGAGGTCCGTATTGACTAACTATAAATTAGAAAGAAAATAAAGGGATTCTGCCTCTCCAATACTTGTATTGAACCTACTCACAGGTACATGTTTGGAAGGTAAAACTCCTTCTTGCTCAGCCTGTACATGAAAACAACAAAGATAAATTACCGTTTTATGTACAGGCTGAGGAAGAAGGAGTTTTACCTTCGAAACATGTACCTGTGAGCAGTCGCGGCTGGTGAAGAATATCAGTTGTGTGCTGTGCCCCCCCCCCCCCCCCTCTCCAAAAAAATATATACTGGGTTTAGCAACACAATTTACTGTATAGGAACACTCAAGAGGCTCTTCACCGAGTTTTCCATACTGAACAAACTATAGTTCATCGATTTATAAAATGTGGCTATAGGATAGGTACGTTGGGAGTATTAAAATCCCTTCTGGCGGGTACAGCTGATGGCTTCCTCTATTTTTTCCATCGTTTGCTTTGAGTGATTCCCTCTAAAATGCTGCCGCAGAGTTTACAAGGAGCCACCTGCTACGTTCTTATTTAGTGTGATCAGTGCTGCTGCTCTGTGGTCGAACGAAGAATTGCTGTGATGTCTTGGCCTGTGATCTTGGCTGTTGTCGCAACAGCACAACGAAATAGGTGGGCACGCATGCGTAAAAGACAGAGTTCATGTTTGCAGGCAATATACGTAGAAATTCTCGCTAGGCTGCGATCTACACAGCCTGTGCCGGTCGGAGAATGGAGCGCACGACTAGATTCCTCGTTGTGAGGGGAATTGATAATATATTATTTCCAATAATTTTACAGACATCTTTTTTAATGCACTGCATTTGATTGTAGATAATATTATTGAAGAAATTTATTTTCAAATAAAACAATGTGCTGCAGCACTTCAGCACATAAGGTGCAGCCGCCCCTGCCTGTGAGTAGGTTCAATACAAGTATTGGAAAGACAGAATCCCTTTATTTTCTTTCTAATTCCTTAGAGCTTCTCTAACGTCCTCTAACACTGGGTCATCCAGAGGCTTTAAATGATCCAATTCTTGCTCACAATCATTAGAGATATCATCTGCTTGCTCTATCTCGCGGTTCAGTAGATCATTAAAGTATCTTCGCCATCTTTCCATGGTCTGTTTACTCTCGCTTATTATGCTTCCCTCTTCATCTCTAATCAAGCTAGTTATTGGAGCAAATTATCTTCTAGCATTGTTCGCTTTTATAAAGAACTTTCTTGTTTCATTCTGCTTCTTAGCCAATTCCATACATTCTATATCAGCCTTAGTCCATTCCCTTTACTTTCGGCGATGTGTCATCTTTTCAATCCTCCTTTTTCTCGATAATCCTCCAGCAAGCTTCTTGTGCAGTTCGACTGCAGTGTCTTTTGGTATACGATGTTCTTCTCTTCAGTCACCTTCTTACACTCTTCATCAAACCATATGGGTCTCTTTGATTTTCTTTCCATCCCTATTGTTTCCTTAGCTGAATTGTCGATAGCTCTTTTTATTGTCAACCATTTTTGTTCTACGCTATTACTGTCTCGCTTCGTTCCTTGTTCTTGTTCTAGAGCCTGAGAGACTTTATGGCAGTACAATTCACAAGTTTCTGCTGATTTCAATGCTGCAATATTGTACCTTTCTCTCCTAGTATGTCTTCCTTTCTGAGCGTTTGATATCCTCGCTCTTATCTTGGCCATCACAAGAAAATGATATGAATCCGCATTGGGACTACGAAGAGTTCTTACGTCCAACAGGTTCGATTTGTCGCTGGTCTATCAGTACATGATCAATTTGATTGATTGTTTCACCATCAGCTGACTTCCATGTGCCCCTATGTATCTCCTTATGGGGGAACCAGGTAGACCCCACTATCATATTCCGGGAGGCTGCAAAGAGGATGAATCTTATTCCATTACCATTAGTAGATCTATGTTTACTATGGGCTCCATTTACGGGCTGGAACATGGTTACTCTTCCAAGTTGTGCGTTAAAATCACCCAGTACGACCTTGATGTCATTCCTTGGGCACTTATCATAAGCGTTTTCAAGTGCATCATAGAAATCATCTTTTAGGTCTTCAATAGATTCTTCTGTTGGTGCATGTCCATTAATCATACTATAATTAAAGAATCTTCCTTTAATTCCAATTACTGATAGGCTTGGGTTGATGGGTGAGAAGTTAATCACCGGCTGTTTCAAATCTTTATGAACAAGGAAGCCTGTACTAAACTCATGTTTGTTATCATCACAGCTATAGAACATAGTGCCCTCTTTCTTTTCCAATACACCACTCCCTGTCCATCGAATATCTTGGATGGCAATGATACTCCCCTTGAGTTCTTCCTGCGGATCCAATAACTCCTTTAGGGATCCTGAGCTATAAAGAGATCGAACATTCCAAGTACCGATTCGAAGATCAGTTTTCAACTCTCTTTATCATTCGTTGTCCAGGATCCGTGCAATGTCGTCGTCTATTAATCCATCCGGCGTCTGCTCTTTGGGTTTTCGTAACCTTACTTTTATTTATAGGAGGAGGGTGTTAGCCTCAGGCCCAACCCCCAACCTGGAGTACCAGGGACTCTTCTGTCAGGGTTACCATACCTTAGCCAAGATAGCCCCGTTTTAAGGCGCCAGGCATTCGCCTTCACTCATGCCTCTAGGAGGTAGGATTTGCTGGTTGCGTAAGCAGCTTGACCTGCTAACTAGAGCATTTCCCAGTATTTACCAGCGGCACCTACTTGGCATAGGTTTCACCACTGGGGCTCAATAACCAGCCGTTTACCCTCACAATTTGTCCGGGCTTGCGACCGGCGCAGATTTGAGCTGGATTGCTCTCCCTGTGGCTCATACTTCCTTTAGCTTTTCACTTGTTAATTTGAAGACAATAGGGGTTTCTGATTTCTTTCGACTGCATTCCATTATGTTCGTTTTACATTTATTGATTTTTGTTATGAATTCTGTCAAATCCTCTGGTGATTCGGCGAAGATGACAATGCCATTAGTAAATCTCGAAGTTAGGATTATTTCTCCTTGAATCTTTACTCGTGATTTCAATTGTTCTGTAATTTACTTCATTGCTTGTTCAATGTATAGGCCTGGATTGAAAATTAAGTTAGTTAGTTATTGTTGTTTAAAGGGGCGGAGATATGAGGTCATCTGCCCCATATGATTAATTACTGCCTTATTTGCAGTAATTTTTGTATATTTCACATGTAGATACCCTAGAACTATACAGTAAAACCCCGCTAATATGAATCCATAATTGCTAAAGGAAAATTGGAAGATTATCAAAGAAATTTCACACTATAATAGACTTGTATCTCAAAACAAAAATGCACTTTATGTTCGACCCTGGTGAAATGTAAATATTATATGTCAGAAAACGGTACTATAATGAGGCTCATTCCAGTACAAGTTTTCATTATGATCCAGTTTCTCCCGCTAATCAGAGCTCATGAAAAAGTTGTGTGACCAATTAGGAGAGGATAGCAACGCATCTGCGCTCACTTCCATGGCCCCATATTTTAAATTTCACTGCGTGGCCTAGTGTCATAGTGAGGTATTCCTAGAGACCATGGTCAAATACAAGGTAGCCTATTCTCTGCGTCCCATGCGCTCTGTTCAGTACATAAAACTGGTGAAATCTCGACTGATATTTATGAATATTTATGTTCGAACATAAAATAGTTATAATTATCGTCGAACATAAACAGTCGTATGCAAGTCACCTATAATAGTAATTAAGACACTCGTATGGAAATTATATAACTCGCTACGCTCGTTTTATAAACAAACTCGTGTCTTAATTATTGCCATTATAGGCTCGTTGCATAATGTACTATTAAAACATTGCACAAAAATCATTCTGCAAGTTATATAAATTGAGTAAAATTAGCTTCAATGATGCCAGTAACGTAAAATTCCAAGGACAAAACACGCCCTTCGCGGCTTTGTATATAACGAGCGAGGGTGGTGGGATCGGGAGCAGTCGTTCTTTGGCGGAGGAGTAGATCAGCAGCGTTCTTTCTCTTGTTTGATCCCTCGCAGAATCCGAACTCGGAGGATAAGCTATTTGAAGAAATGTGGATTATAATCCGTCTTTATAATTTGTTTTAATAAATAACACAACGTTTTTAAATAATCAATGCAAAGTGTGACAACTCTACTGTTGGGAGTGACTACAATCCCTTTACACCAGGATAGAACCGTCAAGACATCTGCTATTGCTAAGAAATATCAATGAAATGCCGCTCCTCCCTCCAAGATTTGCTGCCTCGGACGCGTATCTAGAAACCCATCCCGAATTCAACCTGCCGACTTGATGAGTGTGCCCACATCTAATATTTCTTCCTTTTTATCAACTCTGACTGGTCAGCACTTAGTGGACGCACCAACACGGTGCTGACGACAAGACGTAAGAGGATGATACCCAGTTCAGGGTATCCTACTTACTTACATACTCACTTACTTACTTACTTACTTACTTATTTCCTTACTTACTGACTTACTTATTCCTTGGCACTACAGCTCTTGTAGGGCCTTGGCCTCCCGGACAATCTTCACCCATTCTTCCCTGTTGAATACTTTGGTTCTCCATCTTCTGACTCCCATCTTCCTCAGATCCTCCTCCACGTTATCCAGCCAGCTTGTCCTAGGTCTTCCCCTCACACGACGTCCTCCTGGATTCCCATCGAAGACCTCCCTTACCATCGTGTTTCTGTCATTCTTTCTACATGTCCCAACCAACGCAGTCTACTACTCTTTAATTCCACTTCTATAGCTTATCTGGCTTACCATACAACTCTCCTATCTCCATACTATTTCTGGTTCGCCAGAATTCACCCACTTTTACAGATCCCTATACTTTCCTGAGTATCTTTCTTTCACATATCCTTAAAATTTCCTCATCACCTTGCGTGATGGTGCAAGTCTCCGAACCATATATCACCACAAGTCTCACGATATACAGTCAATTTCAGATTCCTACTAAGGCTTCTTGTTTTAAATACCTTGCTTAAAACTCTTATTGTGTTCAGCTATCATTGACCCTAAATATTTAAAATTGTTACAGCGCACATATTCTTTCTCATTCAGTGTCACATATTTAGCCTACTTTCAATTTTTGCAAAAAATGAAAGTAGACTTATGAGATCAACACAGGGTCAAACATTGTGCGTTTGTGTGTCTGTGAGTGTGTGTGTACTCTGCAGGTCTCCCCCTATCAATTCAAACACGGTGAAATCAAATTGAACGAAATTTCGTACAGACGTAGCACTAGCAAAGGGCATCTCAGTGTCATGGTTTATATCACCGCCATCTTGACGGAAACATAATGGTGGCCACCCAAATGTTCAAAGCTTTTATCAAATTACGACTAACATAATCATCTGATATCTACCAAATTTTGCAACAACGTATCTTTATGTGGGAAGCGTCTTTTGACCAAACTACAAGGTCATCGGCCCAATAGTTTGCAGATGGCGGTCATGTACGTGTGCAAATCGATTCCCCATATCCATTCAAACACGGTGAAACCAAATTGAACGTTTCCGTCAAGATGGCGGCGATATAAAACATGACACTGAGGTGCCTTTTGTTAGTACTACCTCTGTACCAAATTTCGTTCCATCCGGTTGCACCGTGTTCGAATTAATAGGGGGAATCGATTTTCACACAAAGATGGCCGCCATCCGCAAACTATTACGCTGATGGCTTATTGGTTTGGTCAAAGGATGCTCCCCTCATAAAGGTATGTTGTTGCAAAATTTGGTAGAGATCGGATGATTAGGTTAGTCGTAATTTGATTTAAGCTTTGAACATTTGTGTGGCCGCCATTACGTTTCCGTCAAGATGGCGGCGATATAAAACATGACACTGAGATGCCCTTTGCTAGTGCTACCTTTGTACCAAATTTCGTTCAATTCGCATTCACCGTGTTCGAATTGATAGGGGGGGACAGACATTCAGAGTACACACACTCACACACACACAGACACACCCACACACACACACACAGACTCACACACACACATACACACACACACACAGACTCACACACACACATACACACACACAGACAGACACATTTTTTTTTCGCCCTGTGTTGATCTCATAAGTCTACTTTCATTTTTTGCAAAAATCGAAAGTAGGCTAAAAATATATTTGTATATGATAGCCAGATTCAAGAGGAATAGTAGAGGCTTTGTTAAATTCCCTGCATTTAGGCCCTTTGGCACAAATCTACACCGTTTCACCGATCTGAACCAAAATTTGTATGCTTACCCTTAGGAACCCTGGGAATAAAACTGTCTGCATGAAATTTCGGACAGACCACTCCATTCACTGCATTTAGGCCCTTTAACACAAATCTACACCGTTTCACCGATCTGAACCAAAATTTGTATACATACCCTTTGGAACACTGCTGGTAACACTGTCCACTTTAAATTTCGGACAGACCACTCCATTCCCTGCATTTAGGCCCTTTATCACAAATCAACACCGTTCCTCCTAATTTCACCAAATTTTACATACACTTTGAAACCCTGCTGGTGACACTGTTCACTTGATATTTTGGACAACACTCTCCATTTCCTACATTTAGAATAACAAACAAACTGAACTTGAAAACCACGTATTAAGGCCCTAGAACCATTCATGTCCGTAGTAGTGTAACTGTAAGAGTATTTTAATAAGTCTATTGTTGACTGGTAATTCGGGTTGCATCACGTCGCCCCTACCAGTGTTCTGATGCAGAATTGCGAAAATAGTTAAATCTTGCGCTGATTATAAATTGCAGTCACGGGGAGTAATTAGTGCAAAAAGATTTCTTAGGCCCCTTAAAACAGTTATCATCATGAACATATTATGCCTCGGTATAAGTCCAATGGTGTTGATGCAATGCTTTGAGGTTATCAGCTGCAATAAGCGTTGGTGCTTTCAAATTTACCTTAATCTATTCCGAAACATATCGTTGAGCGCTATGTCGTGATAAATTATACTATTGCTACCTCAGTAGCTCGCGACAGCCGAAGTTTTCCAAAGTGTTCTGATTATTTTCCTACGGCGCTATGCGACAAATGACGACATTTTTGGTCTCTACATTTCTAACAGATAATGAGATATAGGCCCTAGGCAGTGTCTTTTATTTCACTTACTCCTCTTTCTAATCATTTTTAGAAATTTGTTTGAAAATTACATGTGTCAGTGCTATAGTTAGTAAATATCCGTTTCCCTATTCATTATTATCATTACGGGAAAATGACCTGAATGTTACGTCCATTATACTGTACTACTTATCACCCCCACAACAGCCACCACTACCACCACCACAAAACGTTATATTAAAAAAATATTTTTTTCTAGTAGTTTAAGTATCATGTGCCAGTTCTGTAGTGGTATTCATTATCATCCATAAAACAAATAAATTCACCGGACGAAGCCGGGCACTACTGCTAGTCTGAAATTTATAGACTGTCCTCAATATCTTATAATCCATGACTCCACTCAAACTTGAATTCTGTATGTTGATAAAGGCTGTTATAAGATCACATATGGGATTTTGAATAACCTGATGGGCACAAATCCAACATGGCGGTGGCACGAAATTTGAATATTGAAATGAACGTTTCTCGAGTTTTGACCAACCAAGCGCAGTGAAACTTGGTACGGTAAATACCTATACACATTTTAATTCACTCACATCTAATTCATTTCAGTTGTTTTCATAACCTCATGACGGCGGCTGTGCGAAATATTAAAATCTCGTTTTTATTTCTTGTGTCCTAATCATCCGATAGAAGTTTAAATAATAAACCTAAGCAATAATATTTATCTAATAGTACACAGCTCTATGGTCTACAGTATATATATATCAAAATCCAACATGGTGACCATCCGAAATATTTAGATGGTTCTCATTATCTACGAGTATATTACAGCATTCTGAAGTTTTGTATGTTGATAGAGGCAATTAACGTAAGTAGGATATAAGAAAATAGGCTGTTATGTTCTTCACAGAACTACTTGTGTCTATTAATCTCACGTGAATTGTTTTTGTACTTTTTATATTATATTCGTGACCAGCGTGAATTTTAACAGTTATGTCCATCCATAGTATTTGACCAGAAAGCAAACCCTCTCCAGAATACCAAACCCACCCTTTCAGAAACAAAATGAGTAAATGGTCGAATTTTTATTTGATCTCTTCTTCCTATAACAGCTCTTTGATGATGTTGTGTTATAGATAAAATTGCCCATTCGCGTACCTTTGCCTTTTCCCCAGTTATTCACAAAATTAAATTTTATTATATTTTGCAGTTTATATGCTGGTAGTCTACAGTTACGATTGAATGTAGACCTGTCAGACAACTCAAAATTATTTACGAATTAAATAGAAATACATTGTTTATTCGGGGTTCTTCTAGGTCTCAAGGCTCTGGGGCTACTGCCCCGCTTGCCCCTCCATCTTGGCCGTCCTGTAAATGTTTTCGTGGTTTCCCATGTACACTACGAAGCTAAGCAAATCTAATGTCGGGACGGTTCCTTTCAATAAGTCCATGGCGATTCTTCTTTGTTAACCAATCCCCTCCTTGATCAGTCCTGAAAATAAAATAAATGGCCATTGGCTGCATTAATGAAATTATTATAGAGGTGCCAAAAGATGAAGGAAGCTTCACAGCAAAAGTAGCACAACGATGTACTACCCTAGTGTTGGTCCGAGCAGGGTTCACCAAGAACCCGCTGATGAACCTGACTTGGTGCGCCGGGTGAAACCGCGCAATTGACTCAAGAGAAACCTAAAATATTGCCAGAGTCTATTAATTTAACCAGGAAGGAAAACATGTCATCAGTAGCAATGCTATTCATTACGCAGTCTATTCATTTTCATTATCATCCTTACTATTATGGCCAGATAAACTTGATATTCCTCCCCTTAAAAAAAACACCGCCACTCCTGTCCAGTAGCCTAACCAAGACGTTTTCCGATCAAGGTTCGCATTATTCCCGTTTCTGCGGAGTCGGGGATGTGGTGCGATGCATTTCTATGTTGCGGATGGTTTTTAACGGTGGACGCCCTTCCCGACACCAACCTTATCAGAGGAGATGGCTAAAAATGAATAATAATGTTATTGGTTTTAATTTCTACTGCAACGAATAGCCTATATAAGGGGTGATCAAAAAGTTTCCCTTTGACAGCCGTACGGTCTAGAATCAGTTTGCCAATCAGTCAAAATCACCGTGAGCATTGGGGCACTTATCCGACCCACGCACCAGGTTGAAGATCCCCGTGTGGTAAAACACCAAGTCCTTCTGTGTGAAGAAGACTGTAACCACGTGCTGTACATCCTCGTCCGACAGGAATGTTTGTCCCATCAAGAACTTTTTTAAGGGACCGAAGGCGTAACAATCACATGGGGAGAGATTAGGACTATAGGGCGGTTTCTCAAATGTCTGCTTACCACGGTCGGTGAGTGGTTAACGTGTCGGTCAACTGATTTCAAGCTTGCAGGTTCGCTCTTGGCCGTGGTAAGTGATTTTTGAAAGGCGGCAAAAATTATTGCACGCATGTCATACGATGTTGGTATGTCAGAGATCCCGTTTGAATTCAGTATGCCGTGCTCATAATGGCAAAATTAATCTCGGGAGTTCCCGCCAACACAAAGTTCCTCATTTCTCTACTAGAGAGCGTTATAGTGTTCAAGGTGCTTAGATACCTAACCTCCTTGACTTTCATTGTGCTTCAAGGAACAATGAAATTTGACATGCAAGCTACCGTCAGGGTGTCAAATAACAAATAACAAAGCTTGCACCCGGCACCAAGGCCATACGATATTATTGTTGATATGTACATCTTTCCACTCGGTTGCTGGATATTTTTGTGGGAGTGGAATGTATATAACATATGGACTACTTCAAGGTTTGGAGGCACCATTACAGATATTTCTACAATAGATCATCACCAAGGTGTCGTTCTTTGGTGTAAATATATTCATTAAATCTTATTTGCTGAAAACAATTATGATTTATTAAGAGTCTGTTTTTCAATCTCTGAATAAAGTGATAGGCATCCACTCGCCGAGTAACTTTCCTGACACTTTCATACTGAACGGTAAACGCTCATGCGAACTCTGGTGTCAACTCATTGAAACACAAACCACATGTCTTCGTATCAATATTTAAATGATGATATGCTTTTATATGAAACATTGTAACAAATCGGCAAAGCCGGTATTATGTTTCTGCAGAATGACTATTCATATATGAACCCACATTGCGGTAATGCAGTGAACAATGTAATATATATCAATGATTTTATACGGGAACTCGGCTAGCCTTTCATAGACCACTATAGGAATTCCCTTTACTGTCATGTAGGCGTATTCATAACTAATTTAAAACTCAACTAGTTGAAACCCGTCAAAACATGACGGTCAAAGGGAAAATATTTACTGAAGAATCTCCTTATATAGGCCTAATGTACATTCTTTGTACGATTATTTTTTGGCTCTATTGAAACTATAAGGGCGTCAAAAGATTGCACTCTTAACATTGCAAAATACTGCTGGCAATGACTGAAAAATTGATGAGGCAAATTGAGACCTGTACGTTCCAGAGTTTCCCCTTGAGCTTTATTGATTTTGATAGAGTATGCCAAACGAATTGGAAAATATTGCCTCTTAAAAGAATTATTATAGTGTTATATCGGATGGCATTAAATCAAGTCGAAGGATTAGACCTCTTGGCCTAATTTTTACTGCACTTATTATTTCCAAATCCAAGCAATATGGTTGCATTTAGGAGCCCTTGGGAAACCTTCAGATTTCTAAGCAGCATAACTATGGGTCAAGCGTTTAGAGTATGTGGAGGCAAATCTTATAATTCCAAGGAATTCAAGAACTCTGAGGGGTCTAATACAACTGGCCGCAAACCGTTGCTTATAATTTTGGAATATAACGAAGAAATGCGATGATGTGCAAAACATAACGGTCATTGGGAAAATATTTACTGTAGGACTTTCTTATATGCATTCTCTGTATGATTACAGAGAAAGATCGACTTTGCAACATATAACTGGCCATTACTGAAAACTTGCGTTACGTTGCGTTTGCGTTAACCTTTTTCTCCTCCAGGGTTGTCTTTTCCAACGGATTAAGCGAGGGGTCCCACCTCTACCGCCTCTAAAGGCAGTGTCCTGGAGCTTGTGACTCTGAGTCGGGGATACAACTCGGGTGTGTGACCAGCACTACGCCCAGGCGGCCTCACTTGCAAAGCGATCAGGGACCTGATGAAGGGATGGTAAGAGCGGGAGGGTTAGGCAAGGAAGTGGGTAGGAGGCGGCCGTGGCCTTACGGTAGGTACCATCCCGGCATTTTCCCGAAGACGAAATGGGAAACCACGGAAAACTACTTCGAGGATGGCTGAGGTGGGAATTGAAACCCCTCTACTCATTTGGACCACCCGAGGCAGAGTATACCCCGTTCCAGTCCTCATACCACTTTTCAAAGTTCGTGGCAGAGCCGGAAATTGAACTCAGGACGGGGCGGCAGCTAACCATGCTGACCACTACGCTACAGAGGCGAGCTACGGAGGCAACGACTGAAAACTTGATGAGGTAAATAGTGACCTACACGTTGGAGAGTTCCCCCTTCAGCTTTATTGATTGTGATAAGGTATGGCAAGCGATTGCAAATTGGTGCTCTAAACGAAAATGGAAGTGTTTCATCGGATGGTGTTAAATAAAGTCGAAGGATTAGAACTCTCTGCCCAATATTATCTGCACTTATTATTTCCAAATCCAAGCAATTCTCATGCATAATTCTTACAATTAATCTGGCACCAATTAGGAGCTTTTGAGAAATGTCCAGATTCCTAAGGAGCATAACTGTGGCTCGAACATTAGGAGTATGAATATGTGGAAGCAAAATTCTGAGGAATTCAAGAATTCTGTAAGAAGAATCTGGCTTTCATATTCATTATTTAATCTGTAACAATGGTGTATGCTTTTGTTACCTTAGGGTTTTAAATATATATGGCAATGTCAATCGCGCCGAATTTCTTAGTTTACGGGAATGCTAAGAGTAAAATATGTTTTGTCAATGGAATAGCAATACCAAGAAATAACAATTCGGAAAAAAAGGTGACGGAGGTAGGACTCGAACAGCTCCCATTGCGCGATGCATAAATTAAAGAGTCTCTGACGCTACGACCTGAGCTACCGAAACACTGGTAATACGACGCAATATTAAGTTAGTTAAACAACATAGGCCCTACACACTTAACTGTCAGTATACATATTTCAACATTTTCCGTCGTGTATAATTGTATTCCAGTATATATCTTGGGAACGTCATAAATATTGTTCACTTCTTTTATACTTCTAATAAATAACTGGTAATACTGGTAATACCACGCAATATTAAGTTAGTTAAACAACATAGGCCCTACACACTTAACTGTCAGTATACATATTTCAACATTTTCCGTCGTGTATAATTGTATTCCAGTATATATCGTGGGAACGTCATAAATAATGTTCACTTCTTTTATACTTCTAATAAATAACTATCATGGCCTGTTTGCCATCTCTTGATGAATACAGTACATTTGCATTTGTCAGTTGGCACAGGCTAGAGTAAAAGGTGGCTTTTCACCGATATCTCAGTCTCACTCATGGCTGTGATTATATGGAAGCTACTGAGGTATGGGTGGTGCTTAGTAATGGCCTTCAGGGCACAGTCAGTGCCTGTGGATGCTGTGAAAGGTTCTACTCATAGGGTTAGGACTACTGTTCTGACTCGGTGAGGAAAGCAATGGCAAACTACCTCACTCCTCTTCTTGCCTAGAATTTCTCAATATAGCGCTGCCTTGGGTTTTTGTGGGTATCTACTCACATAACGTAACGGCGGTGCTTTTTGAGGATCCAACCAGCCTTCGGGCTGACTACCTAACAGACATGACAGACAAATAACTATCAAACGCGATTGTACGCATGCGTGAGGGGCAAGAATAATTCTATATTAATTTAAAAAAATATACGAATTCCTTACTTTAGGGGAATGCCAAGAGTTAAATATTTTTTGACAATGGAATAGCAATACCAAGGAATAAAAATACGGAAATAAAAAAACATATCGGAGGTGGGACTCGAACTGCTTCCATTGCGCGAAGCATGAATTAGGATATCTCCCATCTACGACCTGAGCTACCAAACCACTTGTAATGAAGCGCAATATCAAGACATATTGATGACATAGGCCCTACACACTCGACTGTCAGTTGACGTGTTTCAACATTTTCCGTCGTGTATAAATGTATTCCAGTAGCCTATACATCGTGGGAACGTCACAAATAATGTTCACTTCTTCTATATTTCTTATAAATAACTATCAAATTGAAACGCGATGCACTTGTAACCGCCATGACTGTCATGAGGCATGGTGATTGTACGCATGCGTGAGGGGAAAGAATTCTGCAATTTTCTATATTAATTTAAAATATATACGAATTCCTTAGTTTACGGGAATGCTAAGATTTAAATATGTTTTGACAATGGAATAGCAATACCAAGAAATAAAAAAACAGAAATAAAAAAACACTAGTTGAAACCCGTCAAAACATGACGGTCAAAGGGAAAATATTTACTGAAGAATCTCCTTATATAGGCCTAATGTACATTCTTTGTACGATTATTTTTTGGCTCTATTGAAACTATAAGGGCGTCAAAAGATTGCACTCTTAACATTGCAAAATACTGCTGGCAATGACTGAAAAATTGATGAGGCAAATTGAGACCTGTACGTTCCAGAGTTTCCCCTTGAGCTTTATTGATTTTGATAGAGTATGCCAAACGAATTGGAAAATATTGCCTCTTAAAAGAATTATTATAGTGTTATATCGGATGGCATTAAATCAAGTCGAAGGATTAGACCTCTTGGCCTAATTTTTACTGCACTTATTATTTCCAAATCCAAGCAATATGGTTGCATTTAGGAGCCCTTGGGAAACCTTCAGATTTCTAAGCAGCATAACTATGGGTCAAGCGTTTAGAGTATGTGGAGGCAAATCTTATAATTCCAAGGAATTCAAGAACTCTGAGGGGTCTAATACAACTGGCCGCAAACCGTTGCTTATAATTTTGGAATATAACGAAGAAATGCGATGATGTGCAAAACATAACGGTCATTGGGAAAATATTTACTGTAGGACTTTCTTATATGCATTCTCTGTATGATTACAGAGAAAGATCGACTTTGCAACATATAACTGGCCATTACTGAAAACTTGCGTTACGTTGCGTTTGCGTTAACCTTTTTCTCCTCCAGGGTTGTCTTTTCCAACGGATTAAGCGAGGGGTCCCACCTCTACCGCCTCTAAAGGCAGTGTCCTGGAGCTTGTGACTCTGAGTCGGGGATACAACTCGGGTGTGTGACCAGCACTACGCCCAGGCGGCCTCACTTGCAAAGCGATCAGGGACCTGATGAAGGGATGGTAAGAGCGGGAGGGTTAGGCAAGGAAGTGGGTAGGAGGCGGCCGTGGCCTTACGGTAGGTACCATCCCGGCATTTTCCCGAAGACGAAATGGGAAACCACGGAAAACTACTTCGAGGATGGCTGAGGTGGGAATTGAAACCCCTCTACTCATTTGGACCACCCGAGGCAGAGTATACCCCGTTCCAGTCCTCATACCACTTTTCAAAGTTCGTGGCAGAGCCGGAAATTGAACTCAGGACGGGGCGGCAGCTAACCATGCTGACCACTACGCTACAGAGGCGAGCTACGGAGGCAACGACTGAAAACTTGATGAGGTAAATAGTGACCTACACGTTGGAGAGTTCCCCCTTCAGCTTTATTGATTGTGATAAGGTATGGCAAGCGATTGCAAATTGGTGCTCTAAACGAAAATGGAAGTGTTTCATCGGATGGTGTTAAATAAAGTCGAAGGATTAGAACTCTCTGCCCAATATTATCTGCACTTATTATTTCCAAATCCAAGCAATTCTCATGCATAATTCTTACAATTAATCTGGCACCAATTAGGAGCTTTTGAGAAATGTCCAGATTCCTAAGGAGCATAACTGTGGCTCGAACATTAGGAGTATGAATATGTGGAAGCAAAATTCTGAGGAATTCAAGAATTCTGTAAGAAGAATCTGGCTTTCATATTCATTATTTAATCTGTAACAATGGTGTATGCTTTTGTTACCTTAGGGTTTTAAATATATATGGCAATGTCAATCGCGCCGAATTTCTTAGTTTACGGGAATGCTAAGAGTAAAATATGTTTTGTCAATGGAATAGCAATACCAAGAAATAACAATTCGGAAAAAAAGGTGACGGAGGTAGGACTCGAACAGCTCCCATTGCGCGATGCATAAATTAAAGAGTCTCTGACGCTACGACCTGAGCTACCGAAACACTGGTAATACGACGCAATATTAAGTTAGTTAAACAACATAGGCCCTACACACTTAACTGTCAGTATACATATTTCAACATTTTCCGTCGTGTATAATTGTATTCCAGTATATATCTTGGGAACGTCATAAATATTGTTCACTTCTTTTATACTTCTAATAAATAACTGGTAATACTGGTAATACCACGCAATATTAAGTTAGTTAAACAACATAGGCCCTACACACTTAACTGTCAGTATACATATTTCAACATTTTCCGTCGTGTATAATTGTATTCCAGTATATATCGTGGGAACGTCATAAATAATGTTCACTTCTTTTATACTTCTAATAAATAACTATCATGGCCTGTTTGCCATCTCTTGATGAATACAGTACATTTGCATTTGTCAGTTGGCACAGGCTAGAGTAAAAGGTGGCTTTTCACCGATATCTCAGTCTCACTCATGGCTGTGATTATATGGAAGCTACTGAGGTATGGGTGGTGCTTAGTAATGGCCTTCAGGGCACAGTCAGTGCCTGTGGATGCTGTGAAAGGTTCTACTCATAGGGTTAGGACTACTGTTCTGACTCGGTGAGGAAAGCAATGGCAAACTACCTCACTCCTCTTCTTGCCTAGAATTTCTCAATATAGCGCTGCCTTGGGTTTTTGTGGGTATCTACTCACATAACGTAACGGCGGTGCTTTTTGAGGATCCAACCAGCCTTCGGGCTGACTACCTAACAGACATGACAGACAAATAACTATCAAACGCGATTGTACGCATGCGTGAGGGGCAAGAATAATTCTATATTAATTTAAAAAAATATACGAATTCCTTACTTTAGGGGAATGCCAAGAGTTAAATATTTTTTGACAATGGAATAGCAATACCAAGGAATAAAAATACGGAAATAAAAAAACATATCGGAGGTGGGACTCGAACTGCTTCCATTGCGCGAAGCATGAATTAGGATATCTCCCATCTACGACCTGAGCTACCAAACCACTTGTAATGAAGCGCAATATCAAGACATATTGATGACATAGGCCCTACACACTCGACTGTCAGTTGACGTGTTTCAACATTTTCCGTCGTGTATAAATGTATTCCAGTAGCCTATACATCGTGGGAACGTCACAAATAATGTTCACTTCTTCTATATTTCTTATAAATAACTATCAAATTGAAACGCGATGCACTTGTAACCGCCATGACTGTCATGAGGCATGGTGATTGTACGCATGCGTGAGGGGAAAGAATTCTGCAATTTTCTATATTAATTTAAAATATATACGAATTCCTTAGTTTACGGGAATGCTAAGATTTAAATATGTTTTGACAATGGAATAGCAATACCAAGAAATAAAAAAACAGAAATAAAAAAACATGTCGGAGGTGGGACTCGAACAGCTTCCATTGCGCGATGCATAAATTAAGATTACTTGCCTTTACGACCTGAGCTACCGAACCACTTATAATGATACGCAATATTAAGACAGTTTAACTACATAGGCCCTAAACACTCGACTACGTGTTTCGACATTTTCCGTTGTGTATAATTGTATTCCTGTATATATCGTGGGAACATCATAAATAATGTTCCCTTCCTTTATACTTCTTGCAAATAACTATCAAATTGAAACGCGATGCACTTGTAACAAAATAAAAAAAAACAATATCCGAGGTGGGAATCGAACCCTCTCGATCATGCATAATACATATTTCTAGGGAGTAACCTTATCCCCTTGGCCATCCACACAACTATGGGACACTTCAGTATTAAGCTATCTAACCAGTATACACACTCAACCTGCAGTTTAAGTCCTTCAATTTGTGGTTTATTTAATATAATTCTATTTCAATGCATATTGTAAAAACATAATCAACATTATTGGAGACCCTTTTTAATTCTCATAAACAAAGATCTCAGTTAGACGCGACCGGAATCGCCATTTTCCTTGTTGAGAAAGGCCATTGTGCGCATGCGCGGGAGTGTCAAATATTACATATTTCTTTAATCATTTAAAAATATACCGTAACATATATTTTCCTTTTAAAGAAACTCTGCAAATCTGCATGCCAAGAGCTTTCGTTAGAATGTCTTACGAAGCCAATCGGTTAAGTCGTTTTCACAATCTCGTGTGTACAAAAAACAGCTTAGTGTTTTAAATATATAGATTCCACGCAGGAACATTATCGAAAAAAAAGAAAGCAAAATATTAAAGGAGCATAAAATACTTCCATATTAATACCGGCACGTGAAAATGAGTACCTGCCTTGTACTGCAAACGTCTGTTATGTTAACGGCTGCCTGGATAACATCTTGGTCTGCGAATCATAAGGTCTCAGGTTCAAACCCCAGTCCCGGCTATTATTATTTTTGCTACCGGATTTCCGATTTAAACGATCTTTATCTTAACAGTATGCGTCATTTTAACAGAATCTACATGAAATTACGATATATCTAATTTTAATTACAATTTTAATTACCAAGCAGGAGTTAGGAAATTTGATTGTATTGAACATTATTTCTAGTAGTCTATATGGTTTCATTCCTCCTCTTAATTTACAATATAATATGTGATGTTTGTTCAAACAAGTGTGACAGTGCATATCTCCAATTCAATCTATTCATTCATCATATAGGCTGGCTGCGTGGCTCAGCGGTAACGTTCTCGCTTGCTGAGCCCAAGGTTGCAGGTTCGTATCCTGGCGCAGTCAGCTGGCATTTGAGGGTGCGCAAATGCGAGGGAGCCGTGTCAGTAGATTTACTGGCACGTTAAAGATCCCCTTCGGGGCAAAATTCCGGCACCCCGGCGTCTCTAAAAGCCAGAGTAGTTAAAAGGGACGTAAAACCAATAACATTATTATTATTATTTCATTCATCATAGTACCAGTAAGAAAACGGAGCGTAAATTAACATTTTAAGAATGTCCAAGTTGTGTAGTATACGAGTAGGATAACATGTCAGATGACTTCACATACATTTCATCTCAATTTCATAGTAGGATAACATGTCAGATGTTACACATCATATGCGACTACTGTATGGGTCGTGTCTTTTTTTTTCTCAAATGTCTCCCACTTGAGGCTAGCCTTCCAGATCGACCAGCGTCTTGTGTCGAAACGTGACCAGCACGGAACTTCCACAACGATGGTATTTAACTGAGATGAGGCCCCATACAAAATCGTCATACTCCGATGAAAGTCCACCTGTGGTTTTCCTTCGGCACAAAAAAAAAGAGAAGTATATCAGCACATTGGTCCTGTTTGGACTCATTTGGTAATAACGTTCCCATAGTGCTCTTTGCCGCATTCAGCGCACGCACCTTGGTAAGATACGACTGCCACACTAAACCCCTGCCTACATGGCCGTGATTATATACCCACATCGGAGTTGAGCTACTTTGCAACGCCCTCAAGGAAGAAGCTTTTTGAAAACGTCTTATTATTAAGAAACCCCAGATCAGTTTCCAGCTAGCGTCTGATTACTGCCATGAGATCTGCTCGATAGCGGTTCTCTCGTTGGCAATTCCCTAGACCACAAGTATAGAAACGGCAGCAGGTTCTACAAGCAGGTTTGCAGTTCAAACACTAAGTGTTTTAGTGCAATTTGTATGCAATCACAGGCGAGTCTATTGCAATAATAAAAGAAAGTGGATAATGTTTCTTTCTTCTTCTGGGAACCAAGGTGAACCGCTAGTCGCCGGCTGCAGTACTGTCGGCGTGGCTATTTACTCACTCATGCATCATCATCATCGCCACTACCATACTGTTCTAGGCACGTTATAACGACTGCCACACAGTCGGACACAATACAGGTTGTCTGACAGATCCGGGTCTGTTTTGTTTATTTATGTCTTTGTTAGTGGCGATGTTACGGTTCATGGTCCTGTCATACATTTAATCACGTGATAAAATACATACCGTAATTTTTTAACCTATTTTCATTCATGCAAAAATTGGCTTATGAGATCACCTTTTGTCCGTGTGTGTGTATGTGTATGTGTGTGTGTGTGTGTGTGTGTGTGTCCCTAATACCGTCTAAACGGCTAAAGCGATTTCTATGAAATTCAGTAAGGTCCTAATACTATTCGGGTGGGACCCGACCGTGCCTTTAAATTTTATTACGTCTCACCAATCCAACATGGCGGCTGTGCGAAATATTTCACCGGCATTCTATATCGCTGAAACAATTACTCATATCACCCTGAAATTTTGTATGGTAATAAAGGGCACTACTATAAGTTCAGTTATGTAACTTTCAAAAGCCTGTTAACTACAAAACGAACATGGCAGCCAAGCGAAGTTGAAACATTCAAATAGACTTTTCTCGCGATTTAATATTCCGAACGCAGTGAAACTTGGTACAGCAAACGACTATACAAATTCCAATGCATTGACATCCAATTTAGCTCAATTGTTTACATAACCTCAAGATGGTGGCTGTGCGCATTTTTTAAAATAAAGTTCTTATATCTCGGGTATTAATCATGCGATAGAAGTGAACCTACGCAAAAATCATCATCTAATCTATATATATAAAGCACAAAGTTTGTCTGTCTGTCTGTCTGTCTGTTATGTATACAAATCTACACCGTTTCACCGATCTGAACCAAAATTTGTATACTTACCCTTTGGAACCCTGCGGGTAACCCTGTCAACTTTAAATTTCGGACAGACCACCCCTTTCCCTGCATTTAGGCCCTTTTGCTAAAATCTACACCGTTTCACCGATCTGAACCAAAATTTGTACACCTACCCTTTGGAACACTGTGAGTAACACTGTCTGCTTGAAATTGCGGACAGACCACTCCATTCCCTGCATTTAGGCCCTTTTGCCCAAATCTACACCGCTTCACTGATCTCAACCAAAATTTGCATATTTACCCTTTGGAGCACTGCGACTAACACTGTCTGCTTGAAATTGCGGAGAGGCTACTCCATCCCCTGGATTTTTGACCTTAGGCACAAATCTACACCGTTTCACCGATCTGAACCAAAATTTGTATACTTAGGCCTACCCTTTGGAACCCTGCGAGTAACACTGTCCATTTAAAATTTCGGACAGACCACCCCACTCCCTGCATTTAGGCCCTTTTGCACAAATCTACACCGTTTCACCGATCTGAACCAAAATGTGTATACTTACCCTTTGGAACCCAGCGGGTAACCCTGTCCACTTGAAATTTTGGACAGACCACCCTATGCCCTGCATTTAGACCCTTTTTCACAAATCTACACCGTTTCACCGATCTGAACCAAATTTTGTACACTTACCCTTTGGAACCCTGCGAGTAACACTGTCCACTTACAATTTCGGACAGACCACCCCATTCCCTGCATTTAGGCCCTTTGGTCCAAATCTACACCGTTTCACCGATCAGAACCAAAATTCGTATTCTTACCCTTTGGTGCCCTGCGAGTAACACTGTCTGCTTGAAATTTCGGACAGACCACCCCATTCCCTGCATTTAGGCCCTTTGGCCCAAATCTACACCGTTTCACCGATCTCAACCAAAATTTGTATATTTACCCTATGGAACACTGCAACTAACACTGCCTGCTTGAAATTTCGGACAGACCACGCCATTCCCTGCATTTAGGCCCTTTTTGCACAAATCTACACCGTTTCACAGATCTGAACCAAAATGTGTATACTTACCTTTTGGAACCCTGCGAGTAACACTGTCTGCTTGAAATTGCGGACAGACCACTCCATTCCACGCATTTAGGCCCTTTGGCACAAATCTACATCGTTTCACCGATCTCAACCAAAATTTGTATATTTACCCTATGGAACACTGCAACTAACACTGCCTGCTTGAAATTTCGGACAGACCACGCCATTCCCTGCATTTAGGCCCTTTTTGCACAAATCTACACCGTTTCACAGATCTGAACCAAAATGTGTATACTTACCCTTTGGAACCCTGCGAGTAACACTGTCTGCTTGAAATTGCGGACAGACCACTCCATTCCCTGCATTTAGGCCCTTTGGAACAAATCTACACCGTTTCACCGATCAGAACCAAAATGTGTATACTTCCCCTTTGGAACCCTGCGAGTAACACTGTCTGCTTGAAATTGCGGAGAGACTAGTCCATTCCCTGCATTCTAACACTGTCTGCTTTAAATTTCGGAGACGCTACTCCATCCCCTGCATTTAGGCCCTTTGGCACAAATCTACACCGTTTCATCAATCTGAACCAAATTTTGTACACTTACCCTTTGGAACCCTGCGAGTAACACTGTCCACTTACAATTTCGGACAGACCACCTCATTCCCTGCATTTAGGCCCTTTGGTCCAAATCTACACCGTTTCACCGATCAGAACCAAAATTCGTATTCTTACCCTTTGGTGCCCTGCGAGTAACACGGTCTGCTTGAAATTTCGGACAGACCACCCCATTCCCTGCATTTAGGCCCTTTGGCCCAAATCTACACCGTTTCACCGATCTCAACCAAAATTTGTATATTTACCCTATGGAACACTGCAACTAACACTGCCTGCTTGAAATTTCGGACAGACCACTCCATTCCCTGCATTTAGGCCCTTTTGCACAAATCTACACCGCTTCACTGATCTCAACCAAAATTTGCATATTTACCCTTTGGAACACTGCGACTAACACTGTCTGCTTGAAATTGCGGAGAGGCTACTCCATCCCCTGGATTTTTGACCTTAGGCACAAATCTACACCGTTTCACCGATCTGAACCAAAATTTGTATACTTAGACCTACCCTTTGGAACCCTGCGAGTAACACTGTCCATTTAAAATTTCGGACAGACCACCCCACTCCCTGCATTTAGGCCCTTTTGCACAAATCTACACCGTTTCACCGATCTGAACCAAAATGTGTATACTTACCCTTTGGAACCCAGCGGGTAACCCTGTCCACTTGAAATTTTGGACAGACCACCCTATGCCCTGCATTTAGACCCTTTTTCACAAATCTACACCGTTTCACCGATCTGAACCAAATTTTGTACACTTACCCTTTGGAACCCTGCGAGTAACACTGTCCACTTACAATTTCGGACAGACCACCCCATTCCCTGCATTTAGGCCCTTTGGTCCAAATCTACACCGTTTCACCGATCAGAACCAAAATTCGTATTCTTACCCTTTGGTGCCCTGCGAGTAACACTGTCTGCTTGAAATTTCGGACAGACCACCCCATTCCCTGCATTTAGGCCCTTTGGCCCAAATCTACACCGTTTCACCGATCTCAACCAAAATTTGTATATTTACCCTATGGAACACTGCAACTAACACTGCCTGCTTGAAATTTCGGACAGACCACGCCATTCCCTGCATTTAGGCCCTTTTTGCACAAATCTACACCGTTTCACAGATCTGAACCAAAATGTGTATACTTACCCTTTGGAACCCTGCGAGTAACACTGTCTGTTTGAAATTGCGGACAGACCACTCCATTCCACGCATTTAGGCCCTTTGGCACAAATCTACATCGTTTCACCGATCTCAACCAAAATTTGTATATTTACCCTATGGAACACTGCAACTAACACTGCCTGCTTGAAATTTCGGACAGACCACGCCATTCCCTGCATTTAGGCCCT
Source organism: Meconema thalassinum (assembly GCA_946902985.2). Taxonomy (NCBI): domain Eukaryota; kingdom Metazoa; phylum Arthropoda; class Insecta; order Orthoptera; family Tettigoniidae; genus Meconema; species Meconema thalassinum. The sequence goes on from OX336388.2 coordinate 615,248,006, forward strand.
TTTTGCACAAATCTACACCGTTTCACAGATCTGAACCAAAATGTGTATACTTACCCTTTGGAACCCTGCGAGTAACACTGTCTGCTTGAAATTGCGGACAGACCACTCCATTCCCTGCATTTAGGCCCTTTGGAACAAATCTACACCGTTTCACCGATCAGAACCAAAATGTGTATACTTCCCCTTTGGAACCCTGCGAGTAACACTGTCTGCTTGAAATTGCGGAGAGACTAGTCCATTCCCTGCATTCTAACACTGTCTGCTTTAAATTTCGGAGACGCTACTCCATCCCCTGCATTTAGGCCCTTTGGCACAAATCTACACCGTTTCATCAATCTGAACCAAATTTTGTACACTTACCCTTTGGAACCCTGCGAGTAACACTGTCCACTTACAATTTCGGACAGACCACCTCATTCCCTGCATTTAGGCCCTTTGGTCCAAATCTACACCGTTTCACCGATCAGAACCAAAATTCGTATTCTTACCCTTTGGTGCCCTGCGAGTAACACGGTCTGCTTGAAATTTCGGACAGACCACCCCATTCCCTGCATTTAGGCCCTTTGGCCCAAATCTACACCGTTTCACCGATCTCAACCAAAATTTGTATATTTACCCTATGGAACACTGCAACTAACACTGCCTGCTTGAAATTTCGGACAGACCACTCCATTCCCTGCATTTAGGCCCTTTTGCACAAATCTACACCGCTTCACTGATCTCAACCAAAATTTGCATATTTACCCTTTGGAACACTGCGACTAACACTGTCTGCTTGAAATTGCGGAGAGGCTACTCCATCCCCTGGATTTTTGACCTTAGGCACAAATCTACACCGTTTCACCGATCTGAACCAAAATTTGTATACTTAGACCTACCCTTTGGAACCCTGCGAGTAACACTGTCCATTTAAAATTTCGGACAGACCACCCCACTCCCTGCATTTAGGCCCTTTTGCACAAATCTACACCGTTTCACCGATCTGAACCAAAATGTGTATACTTACCCTTTGGAACCCAGCGGGTAACCCTGTCCACTTGAAATTTTGGACAGACCACCCTATGCCCTGCATTTAGACCCTTTTTCACAAATCTACACCGTTTCACCGATCTGAACCAAATTTTGTACACTTACCCTTTGGAACCCTGCGAGTAACACTGTCCACTTACAATTTCGGACAGACCACCCCGTTCCCTGCATTTTGGCCCTTTGGTCCAAATCTACACCGTTTCACCGATCAGAATCAAAATTCGTATTCTTACCCTTTGGTACCCTGCGAATAACACTGTCTACTTGAAATTGCGGACAGATCACTCCATTCGCCGCATTTAGGCCCTTTGGCCCAAATCTACACCGTTTCACCAATCTCAACCAAAATTTGTATCCTTACCCTTTGGAACACTGCGAGTAACACTGCCCACTTAAAATTTCGGACAGACCACCCCATTCCCTGCATTTAGGCCCTTTGGTCCAAATCTACACCGTTTCACCGATTTGAACCAAAATGTGTATACTTACCCTTTGGAACCCTGCGAGTAACACTGTCCACATACAAATTCGGACAGACCACCCCATTCCCTGCATATAGGTCCTTTGGCACAAATCTACACCGTTTCACCGATTAGAGCTAACATTCGGATACTTACCCTTTGGTACCCTACGAGAAATACTGTCTGCTTGTAATTGCCGACAGACCACTCCATTCCCTGCATTTAGGCCCTTTGGCCCAAATCTACAACGTTTCACTGATCTCAACCAAAATTTGTATATTTAAGTTACCCTTTGGAATACTGCGACTAACACTGTTGGCTTGAAATTGCGCAGAGCCACTCCAACCCCTGTATTTAGGCCGTTTGGCACAAATCTGCACCGTTTCGCCGATCTGACTCAAATTTTATAAACTTACCCTTTGGAACCCGACAAGTAACACTGTTCACTTTAAATTTCGGACAGACCACACTATTCCCTGCTTTTTGGCCCTTTGGCACAAAACTACACCGTTTCACCGATCTCAAATAATTACCCTTTGGAACTCGACGAGTAACACGGTCCACTCGAAATTTCGGACAGACCACTCCATTCCCCGCATTTAGGCCCTTTGGCACAAATCTACATTGTTCACCGATCGAAAACATAACGTGTATACTTACCCTTTGGAACCCGATGAGTAACACTGTCCACTTGAAATTTCGGACAGACCAGCCCATTCCCTGCATTTAGGCCCTTTTGCACAAATCTACACCGTTTCACCGATCTGAACCAAAATTTGTATACTTACCCTTTGGAACCCAGCGGGTAACCCTGTCCACTTGAAATTTTGGACAGACCACCCTATGCCCTGCATTTAGGCCCTTTTTCACAAATCTACACCGTTTCACCGATCTGAACCAAATTTTGTACACTTACCCTTTGGAACCCTGCGAGTAACACTGTCCACTTACAATTTCGGACAGACCACCCCGTTCCCTGCATTTTGGCCCTTTGGTCCAAATCTACACCGTTTCACCGATCAGAATCAAAATTCGTATTCTTACCCTTTGGTACCCTGCGAGTATTACTGTCTACTTGAAATTGCGGACAGATCACTCCATTCGCCGCATTTAGGCCCTTTGGCCCAAATCCACACCGTTTCACCAATCTCAACCAAAATTTGTATACTTACCCTTTGGAACACTGCGAGTAACACTGCCCACTTAAAATTTCGGACAGACCACCCCATTCCCTGCATTTAGGCCCTTTGGTCCAAATCTACACCGTTTCACCGATTTGAACCAAAATGTGTATACTTACCCTTTGGAACCCTGCGAGTAACACTGTCCACATACAAATTCGGACAGACCAACCCATTCCCTGCATATAGGTCCTTTGGCACAAATCTACACCGTTTCACCGATTAGAGCTAACATTCGGATACTTACCCTTTGGTACCCTACGAGAAATACTGTCTGCTTGAAATTGCCGACAGACCACTCCATTCCCTGCATTTAGGCCCTTTGGCCCAAATCTACAACGTTTCACTGATCTCAACCAAAATTTGTATATTTAAGTTACCCTTTGGAACACTGCGACTAACACTGTTGGCTTGAAATTGCGCAGAGCCACTCCAACCCCTGCATTTAGGCCGTTTGGCACAAATCTGCACCGTTTCGCCGATCTGACTCAAATTTTATAAACTTACCCTTTGGAACCCGACAAGTAACACTGTTCACTTTAAATTTCGGACAGACCACGCTATTCCCTGCTTTTTGGCCCTTTGGCACAAAACTACACCGTTTCACCGATCTCAAATAATTACCCTTTGGAACTCGACGAGTAACACGGTCCACTCGAAATTTCGGACAGACCACTCTATTCCCCGCATTTAGGCCCTTTGGCACAAATCTACATTGTTCACCGATCGAAAACAAAACGAGTATACTTACCCTTTGGAACCCGATGAGTAACACTGTCCACTTGAAATTTCGGACAGACCAGCCCATTCCCTGCATTTAGGCCCTTTGGCAAAAATCTATCCTGTTTCACCGATCTGAACCAAATTTTACCTACTTACCCTTTGGAACCCGACGTGTAACAAACACTATCTAAATGAAATTTCGGATAGACCATTCCATTTACTGCATTTAGGTTCTTTGGCAAAAATCAACATACATTCACCCATCTAAACCAATCTTTATGTATGTTACTTACCCTTTGCAACCCGACGAGTAACACTGTCTGCTTGAACTTTCGGACAGAGCACTCCATTCCCTGTATTTAGACCCTTTGCCACAAATCTACATCGTTTCACCAATCTGGACCAAAATTTGTATACTCACTCTTGGGAACCCAACGAGTATCACTGTCCACTTTAAATTTCGGACAGACCACCCATTTCCCTGCATTTAGGCTCTTTGGGACAAATCTACACCGTTTCACTGATCTGAACCAAATTGTTTATAATTACCCTTTGGAACCCGACGAGTAGCACTGTCAACATGAAATTTCGGACAGACCAATCTATTCCCTGCATTTAGGCCCTTTGGCACAAATCTACACGGTTTCACCGATCTGAACCAAATTTGGAACCCGATGAGTAACACTGTCCTCTTGAAATTTCTGACATACCACTCCATTTCCCTGCATTTAGCTCAGGAATCACTCGGGGTTGCCAGCTTCCTAACTCACCAGCCATGAGCCCTTGAGGGTGTACCAGATGTGGTGGGGCTACACACACCCTGCCTCTTTGAGGGCCTTGAGCAGAAGACAGGAGATATTATGAAAAGGAAAAGAAGGCAGACCCCTCGAAGAATGAGGGCATCAGGAAAGATGAGACAACGGGCCAATTAAGACGGGAAATTGAAAGACTCCCTAGCCCTCGGATACCCTAATACAGTCGGAGTCGGAAGAGAACAAGAGTTGACGAAGGAAGGCCGACAGGAAAGAGAAGTGAAAGGAGCCCAGCATCAGGAAGTAGAAGCGATGCCAGACTCAGCTGGGATCCCTTGGTCGCCAACCCACGTTCCACAAGTCGTGAGACCCGGGGGGGGGCAGTTGTGAGAATAGCTTACTGATTCATCGCGAGGTGACTTGAGAGGACTTTCCAGAGCCCACCGTGTTATCTGCTGTCTATGCTGATGCCAGCACAGGGCCGTTGCTCAAGCCACTGTGGTGTTGCGAAAGAGTGAGTGATTCCCCGGCCAATCTAAATACGGCGGGGAACCCCGAATGTGTGTCATCATATTTCGTCATCATCTGCGATCATCTCAAGTTCGTGCACCTTGGACCCATATTCTTTGCCGAGCAGAACACCATAAGCTCTTTCACTAGACGCTTCGAGTACAGGCCTAAGCCAGAAAATAAGGTTGAGACTTTGGAAGACATCGAAGCTAGACATCTGAATTACCTATATCAGTTTTAAAATTACACCATGTTCGTTTAGTAGTAATTTTTGCATTACCTTATTATTGTCATCTTAAGTGCAAATGACTTAGATATTACGCGCATCATACCACTAATTACCGCCGCATAAAGTCTTTCTCGACTGTGATTTATAAAATATTTATTTTTATTACAGTACATTGAGTACATTATTAGTTGAAGTGTCAATTCAATATAGGTAGTAGTTTCCCATCATCCTCATCATAAGGGCAAATGACCTAGATGTTACGCCCATTACACCATTGATCACCACACACAATAAGTCTTCCTCGCCTGTGAATTTCGAAATATGTATTTCCATTACGGTAGTTTGTAAGTTTGACGTGTCAATTCAACAGTAGTTTTCATTATCATCCTGATCAAAAGGGCAAATGACCTAGATATTACGCCCTGATTGTCTTTGGGCGCAAATGACCTAGATTTTAAATCCATTATATTTCTAAGGATACTTTGAGACATTATCATCATTCCACCGGGCGAAGCCGGGTACAACTGCTAGTAGTATATAACTCTATGGCCTACATATATAAAAATGGAAAATGGCGTCCAACTGAATTATTTAGAGTGTTCTCAATATCTATTACAGTAATCTATGATAGCAATCATACTGGAATATTGTATGTTGATAGAGGCTATGGACATAAGTTCACCTATAGGACTTTCAATAGCCTGGTGAGCACAAATCCAACATGTCGGCCTCGCGAAATATAAATATTTATATGGACATTTCTCGCGATTTAACCATCCGAGCACAGTACAACTTAGTATGGTAAATGGTTATACAAATTTCAATCCACTGGCATCTAATTAATTTCAATTGTTTTCATAACCACAAGATGGCAGCTCTACGAAATTTTAAAATCTGATTTTCATTTCTTGTGTCCTAATCATGCGATTGATGTTTGAATACGGTACTACACCTACACAATATCTTCATATGATAGTACATAACTCTAAGACCTACATATATAAAAATCTAACATGGCGACCATCCGAAATATTTAGACGGTTCTCAATATCTACGAATCGATTACAGCAATCAAACTAAAAATTTGTATGTTGATAGAGGCAGATAACTTAAGTAGGATATATGAAAATAGGCTATTTAGTACTTCACGGAACTACTTGTTTATTTATCAAATAGAAGGTAATAGAATAATTATCATAATGCATGTATGTCTACCCCTCATTATTCCCGGTTTCAACGGGGTCGGGGATGAGATGCAGTTATAGTCTAATGGCATATGGTTTTTAAGGCTGGATACCCTTCCTCATGAGGGGAGTTAGGCCTAATGAGAGATAAAATTAATGAAGAATAAAACTGGGCAATGATAATGGTAGGAAGTTGCCGTGGCCTGTCTGAAGGTACTGTCCCACCATATGCCTGGAGTAAAAAATGAGGAACCAAGGAAAACCATTCCAAGTACGGCCTACAGTGGGGCTCGAAACTACGTCTACCAAGCCCGCAGAGAGCTTGGTCTCCATGACCTAGCGCAGCGCTACCGCTGTCTGTCTAAATTAGAAGTTGTGGAAGTGTGAATTTCTCTGACGGTCGAAACACATGATATTATGTGGCAAAGATCGCTAATTACGGTACAGATGTTGTGTGTTCACGACCACATTCAGCAATATAGGTCGTATAGTGTGCGTCTCTACATAGTAAAACAAAGTCCCCGATTCTTGGATGTTACGGGTAATCTCGAAAACCACTGGATAGATTTTGATGCGGATTTCACCAATCTGTGAAGGATTTCTCAAGGAAGGTTTCTGTAGAAAAGCATTGATTTATGACCAAACGAAACCGGGCAGTAACGATTTCACTGAATCGATTTGAAGAGAATCCTACCATCAGTCTTTAATACATCGCCCACTATAATTGTTTTTACGTTTTCATTTTTTCCAACAATCTCAGTGGAAATTAAAATTATGAGCTTCGGAGCAGGATTACGAGCCAGCGAGCAAGCCTATCACCCCCAGCTTCGGCAGCTTCAAACTGTCGAGTCGTGTCGTGTTAAGACTTCAGAGAAGTGTTGGGAGTTTCGCTGTTCATCTGCGCTTTTCTGAATTGCGTCTGGGACCTGCCGTCCTTGCGCCTTTTATGCTTACGCTGGGTAAACCGTTAAAGATACCGGGTGAAACCTGGGCGGGTTGTTAGTATATTTATAATGCGCATGGTAGATAGAATAAACGTAATTAGGAGAGAATCTGTTCTAATCCAAAAGTTTAAGTAGAAGCATAAACTCTTGTAAACCAGAGTTGAGAAGATATTCTATAACTTTTTATTAGGCTGCAAAATAAGTTCAGCAAGTTGGGTGTCATAATCGCTGTTTAACACTTCTTTATCCCAGTACACACGGCTGAAGTTCGTCTAAACCTGCTCATGGCTAGGTCGATTTCCAACCACGTTTTACGGAATATTACAGAGTTACGGTCTACCATTTCATTTTAACGCCAGGAAGGTGTCTTGGTGTTATGTAAAATTATTGACTAGTTTAGTCTCATATGCTAGCTGGGACCTCTTGAGGATTAACCAGCGAGATCGCTACCGAAACACCCGTGGGTGTGAATCTCACTGTCGGTCAAAAAGAAATGCAAATGTTTTGAAGGTCAAATTGTCAGGAGAAAAGGTAAAGGAAGTAGGAGATTTCTGCTGCTTAGGAAGCAAAATAACGAGTGATGGATGAAGCAAAGACGATATAAATAGTACTGCATGTTGGCTCCGGCAAGGAACACATTTATACAGAAAAGAAATCTGTTGACATCGAATATAGATTTAAGTATTAAAGTAATTTTTTTAAGCCTTTGTCTAGAGTGTGGCGCTCTATAGAAGTGAAACCTTGACTGTTGTAGCAGCAGAAAGGAGGAGAATTTAGTATCGTTTGAAAGGAGGTGTTACAGGAGAATGATGATGATCAGGTGGGTATATAGAGTAACAACTGAAGAGGTATTAAGACGAGTGAGCAAGGAGAGATGTTTCTGGTGACTGCTCATGAAGAGAAGAGATAGGTTGGTAGGCGCATTTTAAGACACCCAGGAATAGCAAACTCAGTTATGGAAGGAAGGGTCAAGGACACGTACTGTAGGGGTAGACCAAGGTTAGATTATGTTAAAAAGCTTGCCTCGGATGTAGGGCGTGGTAGTTTTGTAGAGATGAAACGATTTGCTCAGTACAGGGAGACACGGAGAGCTGCATCAAACCAGTCAAAAGACTGACGACTCAAACAAAACTCATATTGCAACTCCACTCTCATACAGGGATGGTGTATTTTGCAAAATAGCGTACTGAGAGACCAACCCGTCGGGTAGTGGCTAGAATTATTGTCTGTAATACCAGAAGTTCGGGTTTGATCCACGACTCTGCCAAGAAATGTATTTATGATTTAAGGGTTGGAATGGGGTGCAATAAAAACTGAGAAGAGGAGAGTTCTATTTCTATTTCCCCCTCAGCTATCCTAGGAGAAGTTTTCCGTGGTTTCCAACTTCTACACTAGGCAAATGCCAGGATGGTGCCTAACGTACAGCCACGGCCGTTTCCTACCCACATACCCCTTCTATTCCATAATTACACACACTAGTACAGACATAACAGTGACAAAGGTTATCAGACAATATCTATGCACACCCATGCACACAGGGCTACATGACCACATGGTCACAAAGGCCCTAAAGGAATCAACAGCAACAACTCTTCCATGTAAGTCTCTCGGCAAATTTGTGTCTATTTATTAGGGTTACAAATTTTGGTCAATTGAGAATGATTTCTTCGTTGATACCAATTTCTTGTAGTTTTTGTGTTATTTCTACCACCCCTCACGAGTAGCGGAACGTGGGATCCCAGCTGAGTCCAGTATTGCTTCCACTTACTTGTGCCGGTCTCTTCTCTGACTTATTTCCTGTCACCCTCCCTTGGTCTACTCTTGTTCTCTTCCGGCCCTGATGGTATTAAGGTATCCGAAACCTAGGGTGTCTTTTCATTTGCCGCCTTAATTGGCCCTTGTCTCATCTTTCCTAATCTCTCATTCTTCGAGGGATCAGACCTCTTCTTTTCTCTTCTTGATATCTCCTGCCTTCTGCTCAAGGCCCTTAAGGAATCAAGGTGTTTGTAGCCCCACAACCCATGGTGCACCTTGAATAGTGCTACACCCTCAAGGGCTTACAGCTGGTGAGTTTGAGAGTTAATGACCCTGAGGGATTCCTGAGCTGGATCCGTGTTTTTCTCCTTATTCCATTGCCTCCGGGGTGGACTCTGTCGTCCCCCCCCCCTCTCCCTCTCTCTCTTTCCTAACTGCCTTTCATGGCTCTGCTTCCTTCCAAGTCTGTAAATACTCGAGGATTGAGGGCATTTCTTTTTCTCCTGTCGTTTATACACTTTCTACTTTATTCTTCTTTTGTTTTGCATTTCTTCTTCTAGTTTGTAAGTCTGTAGTTAATTTTAGTTATAGTTTGCATTTCATTATCCATTTCACTATCACCCGAACCATTAGGGCCCATAACCTAGATGTTAGACCCCTTGAAACAATAATTTTCATCATCATCATCATAATTATTTGTATCAGTCAATTGTGTTTTTTCAGAGATTGTGCTAGGTTTAAAATGTTCTTTGATAATCTATTGTCATCCATTCTGTAGAGGCTATGTGGGCATCAAATTTCCGTCTTCTCCTTATTATTAATATTATTATATTATTATTTTACCTCGTTATGGACAACTGTGGACCGCGATAGAACATATTTAGCTAATGATGTTTTCTTCTTCTCCCAAATTCTCTTCATCTGGGCACTGAATATCTTGCTCCGTTCTTCCGTACATGATTTCTTGGTCCTCGTAGTAATTTCCTCAGAGAAATTATGGTTGTTGATAAATTATCTGGAGTCCATCTTGTAAAATTTCCTCTGAGATACCAATTTCTTTAAGGTCTTTTTCTATTTCTATCAGCCATTTTTTCTTGACTTTCATGGAGAGAGCAAGGTTGAGAATCCATTTGGTGAACCTGTCATTGTTCATTCTGAGAATGTGGCTGTAGATCTTCAATCGCCTTTACTTGAAGGTGTCAGTGATCTTTTCTGATAAAGCTCCCGAGACTTCCGTTTCATCTAGATTCCTTCTGAGCAGATTGGAACAAGGATTTTCCTCAATAATGTATTATCCTTTCTTGATTCTCTACGTCATTAATAAGAGATCTGCCTCCAATGATCAAGGCTGCCGAGGCCTGTAGTGCTTCAGGTTTGATTACTGTGGTATAATGTCTTAATTTCATTCTTCTTCTCTTTCGTTATGCCCATTTCCTGGTTTTGGCTAGGGATTGAAGGCCAGATGTCCTTCCTGACACCACGTGATTTTAGTTGAAAATTCCACCCCGCTGTCACCGAGATTTGAACTCCGGCCGTCCGGGTGAAAGACGAGCAGGTAAGCTACTGCGCCATCACGCGGAGAACAAACAATAGCGACCATTAGACTATATAATGTGATTCTCCCAAAATAACATGTTTCCACAATCATTTTGCGGAAGGCCAAATGCTAATGATGTTTTCTTCTTCTCCCCCCTCCTCGAGACCGGCCTGGTCATGAACTGGCTATTTGACCTCTACCTGGATACCAGCTGTTACGTGTTATCATGGCTATGTTGCGCGATAGAAGTTATTTAACTGACGGTGTTTTTTTTTCTTCTTCCAAAATCACTTTATCTGGGCACTGAGAAGCTTCCGTTCTTCAGTTCTTGATTTCTTGGTCCTGGTAGTCATTTTCTCAGAGAAATTTTGGTTGTTGATTAATGTTCTGATTTGGAGTCGATCTTGTATAATATCCTCTTTAATGCCAATTTCTTGAAGGTCTTTTTCTATTTCACTAAGCTTGACTTTCATTGAGAGAGCAAGGTTGAGAACCCTTTTGGTGAGCCTGTCATTGTTCATTCTGAAAATATGGCCTTTTCCTGAAGGTGTCAGCGATCTTTTCAGCATGCTGATATAGCTCTTTTGTTATGAACTTGTTAGTTGGCCTGATGATTTTCGCCTTCTTATCCTCCCAAAATCTCTTCATCAACGCACTGTGTTGCATCTTGCTTTCTGTGGATCACTTCCTACCCGATTTCTTTAGAAGTTTCTCCATAAATGTATGATTGTACTAAAGGCTCCATTATTTTCTATGTTGTCTGTGATATTTATTTCTTGGAGGTCGACCTTAGTTTCTTCTAGCCAGTTTATTTTGATCTTTTTTTGAGTTGATTACTTTAATAGCACATTATGCTACGAGCCTATAATGGCAATAATTAAGACACGAGTATGTTTATAAAACGCTATGTTTGTAAAACGAGCGTAGCGAGTTTTATAATTTCCATACGAGTGTCTAAATTACCATTATCGGCGAGTTGCATACGACTGTTTATGTTCGACGATAATTATAACTTTATTATATGTTTCAACATACATATTCATAAATGGGTGTGGGATTCAGTAACTTCAGTTAGTGAACAGAGCGAGCTGGGTGGTTTGCTGACTGAACAGAGCGCATGCGTGGGTCAAAGAATTTCGAAAGCAGAGACCATTTACTTTGCTTGGCAATGCTATTGTTTACAGCCTGCATGCTGTCTAGTGCCGATCTGAACTAGCATTCACTAATATTGTCACCGAAGTCGTTTGAAAGCAATGCTGTGTAGAAATTGGAGTTCGGGGTATTAAGGTAGAGTGCTATTTCTTGTCTCATATTCGCCAGTATATTTACGCAACCATATGGGACGGTGCACTTTCCTTGTCGGTAAATTATATAGAAGGACTAGCAGAAGTACCCGCTCTTCGAACGGTCTTCGGTATTAATAACCAGACAGTATCGATTGAGCTACTGTTGCAATGGTTAGGGACTTGTCATTCCTTCATAAGTTTATCAGAACGAATTTAGTTTTCTGGGTATATCGCAGACACTGTTAATTTAAGGGCCATAAAATGTGGTTTTCGGAGACCCTTTATAGACTCCCTAGATTTGTGTCACACATTGAGAAGCGCAACATATGCTTTGGTCGCCCTTCTAGGATAATTTTTATTTTACGCCTATTTTTGCATGTATTTTGAAAAGTTGTTCCTTATACCCACCCTTCTATGAGAAATACGTTGAAGAGTTTTATAAATGATTGGTGTATTGACTCATTGTTAAAATACCTAATTTTTCGATGCTCCAAGCACTCGAACATGAATTATAGGCGTACATAAACATAAAGATATATCAACCACACAGTATCAAACAAAATCATCTTTACGATGAACCCGTTTGTCGACAAAAATATGATTAGTTAAAATGTGCTTTCAAACTAAATTCACCTAACGTGTACTTCCTGACGTGAAAATAATATTGAAAACCTCGCAGACGAAACACAATATATGTCAAATTAAAACTGACCCTCACTGTGGTGGAAAGTCCCCATCCCCAGGAAAAACCCTTTAATTTATTATAAAGGCTTGTCAAACCAAGCCAATTCCGTACAGCCCATGGAGGCCCTGGGAGTAGTGGAAGGTAGGGGCTTCCACTTTTGGTGACATCGGCACTAGATGGGATGGAGTTGTCAGCTCCACGCCCGGCCGCCTTTGCTCCCAGGAATTACCCTGGTACTCATTTTCAGTGTAGGCTGAGTGAACCCCAGGGCTATTTGCGTTTCCGAAAGTGGTAGTTTTGTTTCTAAAATCCACTACCTGGGTGGGGATCGAACCCACTCTCTTTCAGTTAGAAGCTCAGCGCCTCTACCGACTGCGCCACGCAGCCCCCATAAAGGCTTGTGGTGCATGAAAATTCGGGATTTTTATCCTCCAATGGCCCAAATTCCCCAAAAGCTGCAAAGACACTATTCCAATCCAGGAATTTTTGAAAATATTGTTGCTGTTTCGAGATATAATAGACCTTCTGTACAACATATCGCATATCGCACGTGTAAGTCACGTGTAAAAATTGTAGGGTACCCCTTGACCCACTTAATCGCATTGTTGAATTTTACAGTCTATGTTTGATTCCACGATAACCTTATAGCCATTTGCAAACTTTCACAGAAATGTAATAAATTGAGTGGCATTGCTTATTACAGAAATAGATGGAAAGTTGGATGTCACCTCTTGTGATATGCCTACTGTTGTCATGGTTACCGGCTTGCATTACTTCATTAGTTCCTTCTTGTTCTTCTTTCGGATGGGCCAGCTAAGGACCACGACATTCAACTTTTCAGCTTGGCGAGGGAATTGATTTTTGCCCAATATTCGCGCATTCTCTGGCTATGTTTATCCTTTCCCTCTTTTGTCCAGATGATGCCGGTTTTCTTACAGGGTGGTCTGTCCTGAAAACTCTTCTGTTTAAGTACCTTTCTGAGATGAGATCGGCTTCTAATATCGCTTTTCATTATCTTCAGTTCTTGGATATCCTTGTTAACTACTGTTAGCTACGGTGTCACGCTCTTTCTAATCCTCCAGTAGTTGAGAAGCCGGTTGGTTAGTCTTGTTGGGTTCATCCAAGAAGCATGTCCGTAGAAAGCCAGACGTCTCTTCCTGGCCACATCTGTGATTTTCTCAGTATATCTACATAGTTCCTGATTTGGTCTTCTTCTGTACTCGTCATCTATTTATTAGTTTAATAAATGAAATTAGTTTTCTGGGAATATCTCAGAAACGTGGTTTTAAAGCCTTAAAACATAGTAGCCTCCGAGCCACCAAGGGGCTGAAAATGAGTTTTGTCTCGTCCTTGTATGCCATAATATAATAATCAAAATAATAATTAAATAATATAGGGATAGGGATATAATAGACCTTTCCACACCCGCCCGTGTAAATCACGTGAAAAGAATCAAAAGTACCCCTTGACCCCCTTAAGCGCATTATATGCGTATTGATGAATTTTACAGCATAAGTTGGTTCCGTGATAATCTTATAGCCGTTTGCGAACGTTAACAGTAGATGAACTTCTGAGATTGTGTTGCCATGGTTACCAGCTTGCATTCTTTCAATCATCATACTAATATATAACAAGAAGTTCCGTCACGAACTAAAGAGCCTACTTTTCTTAAAATTTAATTCATGCCAATGATTAATCTATATGGATCTATCTAGATTAATGACGAAATTAAGTTGGTAATATCGAAATTTCTAATTAGTTCGAAATACTGTATACCTGGCATTTTTTTAGCGTATGGCTTTTAGTGCCGGGAGTGTCCGAGGACATGTTCGGCTCACCGGGTTTGTAGCTGCTTCGAGACGGACACCCAATGGGTAAGCTACAAGTACCGTTGGGGAGGAAAGTTGGAAAGGAAGGTCGAGGAGTTGGAAGGTAGCGGCTGTGGCCTATAGTTAGGGACCAACCCCGGCATTTGCCTGGAAGGAAGATGGGAAACCACAGAAGACCATCTTCAAGTTTGCCGGCGGGGGGATTCGAACCTCCTCGCCTCCCGGATGTGAGGGACTGCCAACAGTCATGCCGTAACGACCACGGCTAACTCACCCGGTTATACCTGGCATGATGTAGCCTAATAGAGAACTACAGTTGGCAGCCCTGGTTCCACCTCTTACGGTACAGAATACAAAATTTGTTTGAAGTCCAATGGAAAGCATGGACGTTACATGCAGTTAAACATTGGATCTAACAGCGTGCGTAAAATCATGTTGGCAACAATGACATGCATGTGAAAATGAAAATCCACAGCCTGCTTCCAGTCTCCGACCGGGTCAGGAATGGAATGAATGAAGCCCCCATCTAGCGGCGAGGATATGAACTGTGCCGGCTGCCGAGGCCTGACGCACTCCTCTGGGGCAATGATTAAATGAATGACAGATGAAATGATAGTGGAGAGTGTTGCTGGAATGAAATTTTGACAGGGAAAACCGGAGTACCCGGAGAAAAACCTGTCTGCCTCCGTTTTGTCCAGCACAGATCTCACATGGAGTGACCGGGATTTGAACCACGGACCCAGCGGCGAGAGGCCGGCGTGCTGCCGCCTAAGCCACGGAGGCTTTGACATACATGTATTGGTCAGAAATAATCTGAAATAATATGATCTACTGTTGTGTCAATTTTCAATGAAATCCATTAGTTAGTATAGAAGTTACAAGCATTTTGAAATTGGACCTATCAGGAGGCTTAGAATCATGTTGGCA
Organism: Meconema thalassinum; assembly: GCA_946902985.2. NCBI lineage: Eukaryota > Metazoa > Arthropoda > Insecta > Orthoptera > Tettigoniidae > Meconema > Meconema thalassinum. Next base: position 615,263,038 of record OX336388.2, read on the forward strand.
GCACTGGCGTAGGCCTATATTAGTAACTCCAAATTAATCTTGAATGCCAGGTACTATAAGTGTGGAAAGTTTAGAGCTATTGGCTTGCATACTTTCTGATGTATTGATATTAGGGTAACAAAAAAGGAGATAGTATTTATTAACAGTTGGCATCCCTGGTTACTCTTAAGAATCGGCATAGTCATATCTGTTATGGTACACAGAGCACACATGAAATTTGGTTGAAGTCCAAATGATAGTATAGAAGTTACATGTATTTAAATTTGGACCTCTAGCAAGCTTAGAATCATGTTGGTAGCACTGACGTATATACGTTACTCCAAATTAATATAGAATGTCAGGTACTATACGTGTGCATAGTTTAAAGCTGTCGGCTTGCATACTTTCCGATATATGGGTATTTGGATAAAAAAAATTGAGAGCATTTATTAACAGTTGGCAACCCTAGTGGCTCTTAAGAATACGCTCAGTCATATCTGTTTATGTACCCATAGCACATACGAAATTTGGTTTAAATCCAATTGATATTGTAGAAGTTATATGCATTTAAATTTTGGACTTCTCAGCAGGCTTATAATCATTTTGGCAACACTGCCATGAATGGCCTCCTGGAAATTAAACTGCAGTAATATTATCTATACGTGTGCCAATTTTGAAATAGCTCCCATTCATACCTTCCAAGATATCCAACATGGTGCTCAAATTTCAATTGCGATTTTTCAGCAGTTGGTAGCACTGACATCATTTTCAAATATGGCCGTGAGATATTCAGGTATAGATAGATCTTAACTCCTACCAAATTTTGTTTCGATTTCTGCAGCCGTTTAGGAGTTGATAGGGGGGACACACACACAGCCAGACAGACAGACATACACATTTGCCCGATCTCATAAGTCTACTTTTTCCTCATTTTTGCAAAAGTGAAAAGTAGGCTAAAAATGAGATGGTGTGTGTCTTTCTATCTGTCTGTCTGTCTGTCTGTCTGTCTGTCTGTCTGTGTGTTACTCAATAACGCAAGAACCACTGATCCGATTTAAATGAAATTTTGCATGGACATAGCTTATTTACCATGTTTACATATAGGATACTTTTAATTTCGATATTTTGCACTATTAAACAAGAAGTTCCGTGACGAACTAAAGAGCCTACTTTTCTTAAAATTTAAGATTCATGCCAATGATTAATCTATATGGATCTATCTAGAATAATGACGAAATTAAGTTGGTAATATCGAAATTTCTAATTAGTTCGAAATACTGTATACCTGGCTTAATGTAGCCTAATAGAGCACTACAGTTGGCAGCCCTGGTGACTGAATATATTCTTAGTTCCATCTCTTAAGGTACGGTACAGAATACAAAATTTGGTTGAAGTCCAATGAATAGCATGGACGAACATGCAGTTAAACATTGGATCTAACAGCGCGCGTAAAATCATGTTGGCAACAATGTTATGCATGTAATGGTCAGAAATAATCTGAAATAATATGATCTATTGTTGTGCCAATTTTGAATGAAATCCATTAGTTAGTATAGAAGTAACATGCATTTTAAAATTGGACCTATCAGCAGGCTTAGAATCATGTTGGCAGCACTGACGTATATTAGTTACTCCAAATTCATCTAGAATGCCAGGTACTATACGTGTGCAAAGTTTAGAGCTATTGGCTTGCATACTTTCTGATATATTGATATTATGGTAACAAAAATAGAGACAGCACATATTAACAGTTGGCAGCCCTGGTTGCTCTTAAGAATACGCATAGTCATATCTGTTATGGTACACATAGCTAATTCGAAATTTGGTTGAAATCCAAATGATAGTATGGAAGTTACATGTATTTAAAGTTGTACCTATCAGCAGGCTTAGAATCATGTTGGCAGCACTGACGTATATTAGTTACTCCAAATTCATCTAGAATGCCAGGTACTATACGTGTGCAAAGTTTAGAGCTATTGGCTTGCATACTTTCTGATATATTGATATTATGGTAACAAAAATAGAGACAGCACATATTAACAGTTGGCAGCCCTGGTTGCTCTTAAGAATACGCATAGTCATATCTGTTATGGTACACATAGCTAATTCGAAATTTGGTTGAAATCCAAATGATAGTATGGAAGTTACATGTATTTAAAGTTGGACCTCTCAGCAGGCTTAGAATCATGTTGGTAGCACTGAGGTATACAGTATATGTTACTCCAAATTATTATAGAATGTCAGGTACTATACGTGTGCATAGTTTAAAGCTGTCGGGTTGCATACTTTCTGATATATTGGTATTTTGGGCAAAACAAATTAAGAGCATTTATTAATAGTTGGCAGCCCTGGTGGGTCTTAAGAATACGCTCAGTCATATCTGGTTATGTACACATACAATATACGAAATTTGGTTGAATTCCAATTGATAGTTCAGAAGTTATATGCATAAAAATATTGGACCTATCAGCAGGCTTATAATCATTTTGGCAACACTGCCATGTATGGCCTCCTGGAAATTAAACTGCAATATTATTATTTATACGTGTGCCAATTTTGAAATAGCTCCCATTCATAACTTCCAAGATATCCAACATGGAGCTCAAATTTCAATTGCGATTTTTTAGCAGTTGGTAGCACTGACATCATTTTCAAATATGGCCGTGAGATATGCAGGTATAGATCTTTACTCCTACCAAATTTTGTTTTGATTGCTCCAGCCGTTTAGGAGTTGATAGGGGGGGGGGGACACACACACAGCCAGACAGACAGACAGATAGACAGACAGACAGACAGACACACATTTGCCCGATCTCATAAGACTACTTTTTCCTCATTTTTGCAAAATGCGAAAAGTAGGCTAAAAATGGCGACCATTTTAGTGACGTCACTACACCCTTTGGTTTCAAAATTTCATATTTCCATATCAAATAAAAAGAGAACGCTAAGAAATAGCAAACTTTTGATGGCACATGCGAGCTTCAAAATTTAATTTCCTATCCGAAAGGTCCTTATCATTTTTCGTGTAACTTATCTCCAACGGTTAGCGAGTAAAACCCACATATGTGACGTCACTACACCCTTTGGTTTCAAAATTCCATCTTTCAATTTCAAATAAAAAGAGAACGCTAAGAAATATCAAACTTCTAATGCATACACAAGATTTAGCATTTAATTCGCTATCCAAAAGACTCGTATCACTTTTCGTGTATCTCCAACGGTTAGGGAGTAAAACCTAAATTTGTGCAATAAAACACGGTCAACACCGAGCGGTGCAGAATATCTCTGCATACATAAAAATTAAAGTTTGTATGTTTTTTTCACAATTTCTACGGAAATTTGAGTTATATACGCGTTTCAGACTGTTTTATTATGGATGCGCGCGAAAATAATTTTTTGGTCTGTCTGTCTGTTTGTTTGTCTGTGGACAACTTTGTTCCCTTATAACTCGAGAACGGCTGGGTTTATCAACGTAAAATTTGCTACAGATAACCATCAGAGGCACGACACTAATCATTGATGTAACCCTTCTCCGTACCTCTCATAAAGGAGGGCCTACCCCCTTAAAATACATGCTGAAATAGGAGTAGAAGGACGAGACAAAGGTCATTTTCAGCCCCTCAATGTGAGAGACAAAACTCGCGAAATCCACATTTTAAGGCCCTAAAACCAACCGTTTTTGAGATATTCCCAGAAAACTAATTTCATTTAATAAACTAATGAACGAATTCAAGCCGGTAACCATGGCAACAGATTCTCAGATGTCCATCTATTGCTGTAAGACGCAATGCAATTCCATTAATTACATAGGTGTGAAAGTTTGCAAACGGCTAGAAGGTTATCACGGAAAGAAATTAAGCTGTAATATTCATCAATACGTATAATGCGCTTAAGGGGGTCAAGGGGTACACTAGAGTTTTTTCACGCGATTTACACCTGCGGGTGTGGTACGGCAGGTCTATTATATTCCTATCCCTATATTATATTATTATTATTAGTATTATATTATGGCGTACAACGAGGAGACAAAGCCCCTCGGTGCCAGAAACAAAACTTGGGGGCCTCGAAAACTACATTATAAGGCTCTAAAACCAACAGTATCTGAAATATTCCCATAAAACTAATTTAATTTAATTTAACAAACTAATGAAGGAATGGAAATAGGTAACCATGATAACATTATCTGAAGGGGTGGCATCCAACTTTCCATATATTTCTGTAAGAAGCAATGTCACTCCATTTATACCTTGCCACGGTGGGAGGGTGGATAGCGTGTCGGTCTACTAACCCCAAGATTGCAGGTTCACTCCTAGCCATGGTAAGTGATTTTTGAAAGGCGGCAAAAATACGACTCGCATGTCATACGATGTTGGCATGTCAAAGAACCCATTTGAATTCAGTAGGCCGGGTTCATAATGGAAAAATTAATCTCAGCAGTTTCCGCCAACACAAAGTTCCTCATTTCTCTACTAGAAAGTGCTATAGTGTTCAAGGAGCTTAGATATCTACCCTCCTTGTCTTTCATAGTGATTCAAGGAATAACGAAATTTCGACATGCAAGCTACCCTCTGGGTGTCAAATTACGAAGCTTGCTCCCGGCACCTGAGGCCAAACGATATTATTATTAGGCTACTCCATTTATTACATTTCTGTGAAAGTTTGCAAATGGCTATAAGGTTATCACGGAACCAACGTAGACTGTATAATTCGTCAATGCAATTAAGGGGGTCAAGGGGTAACCTAGAATTTTTTCATGCAATTTCACGTGCGACATATAGTACTGAAAGTCTATTATATCTCAAACCGCAGCATTATTTTCAAAAACTCCTGAATTGAATCAGATTTTTTTGCGGCTTTTAGGAATTTGGGCCATTTGAGGCTAAAGAACCTGAATTTTCATGCACCACAAGCCTTTATTTTTTATGAAAGAGGTCTTCCTGTGTATGGGGACGTAACACAACGTAGAGGGTCATTTTAGGTAGATTTCATTAGAAAGATAACTATTGGAATGGGTCCCATGTTTCGACTTCCGGAAAATTTCGACATATCTTCGCGTTTCACATCCCCCAGACCCCAAAACCACCGTCAGTTCAAAAGTTTATATATAATTTATGTATATATATATATATATATCTTTATATATATAATTCATCGACACGTGTGTATGTGACTGAACTCCTCCTAAACTCCTGGGCCGATCTTGATGACATTTTGTATGAATGTTAAGGTGGGGCCCATGTATGGTTTAGATTCACAATTTCATCAGATAGGTGTAATTTTAGAATTTTAGAACCACAATTTACACACAAATTTAGAACCACAATATACATTCATAAACAGTCGTCATGGAAACCGCTAGCCTTAGTGAAAAGTGATCTTTTTGGACTGTGTGTCTCTGCACGTAGAGCCACCTGGTCGCAACCTGTGCTACTACCGCCTTAACATACACTCCGCCCATGGCGGAAAGTTGTGTTTTATACCAAAGGTGGCAGTGATGTCGAATTCTGTTTGTCTCTGCACGTTAGAGCGTTTCAAAGTTCCGTATGCGTTTATATACCATTCATCCGATTGCGATGAAACTTGGGTGACATGTTGAGTGCACTCCAGGGAAGGTGTTTGGCTTAGTAAATCCATTTTACAATAGATAGCGCACGACTAGATTCAACAAATGAGCGACGACGCGCGAAGCGTTTCAAAAAGGTCCCGTATGCCTTCAAATACCATTCGTCCGATAGCGATGAAACTTGGGTGAGATGTTGTGTACACTCCAGGGAAGGCTTCTGGCTTAGTAAATTCATTTTACTATAGGTAGCGCACGAGTAGATTCAACAAATGAGCGACGACGCGCGAAATGTTTCAACAAAATCCCGTATAAGTTTATATACTATTCATCGATTGCGATAAAACTTTGATGAGTTATTGTGTACACTTACGTGAAGGTTTCTAACTTAGTTAATCCATTTCACAGGAGGATAAGCACAAGTAGATTAAACAAATGAGCGCCGACGCACGAAGCGTTTCAACAAGGTCCCGTATGCGTTCAAATACCATTCGTCCGATAGCGATGAAACTTGAGTGATATGTTGTGTGCACTCCAGGGAAGGCTTCTGGCTTAGTAAATTAGTTTTACAATAGGTAGCGCACGACTAGATTCAACAAATGAGTGACGACGAGCGAAGCTTTTTAACAAAATCCCGTATAAGTTTATATACCTTTCATCGATTGAGATGAAACTTTGATGAGTTGTTGTGTACACGTACGTGAAGGTTTCTAACTTAGTAAATCCATTTCACAGGAGGTTGCGCACGAGTAGATTCAACAAATGAGCAGCGACGTGCGAAGCGTTTCAACAAGGTTCCGTATGCGTTCAAATACCATTCGTCCGATAGCGATGAAATTTGGGTGAGATGTTGTGTACCCTCCAGGAGAGGCTTCTGGATTAGTAAATCCTTTTTACAATAGGTAGCGCACGAGTAGATTCTACACATGAGCGACGATGTGTGAACGTTTAAACTAAGTCCCGTATGCGTTCGTATACCATTCATCCGATTGCAATGAAACTTGGGTGAGATGTGTACATTTACGTGAGGGTTTCTAACTTAGTAAATCCATTTCACAGGAGGTTGCGCACGAGTAGATTCAACAAATGAGCGACGACGCGCGAAGCGTTTCAATAAGGTCCCGTATGCGTTCAAATACAATTCGTCCGATTACGATGAAACTTGGGTGAGATGTTGTGTACACCCTACGGAAGGTTTCTGGCTTATTAAATCCATTTTACAAGTGGTAGCGCACGAGTAGATTCAACAAATGAGTGACGGCACGCGATTCATTTCAACAAAGTGCCATATGCGTCCATATACCATTTATCCGATTGCGATGAAACTTTGGTGAATTGTTGTGTACACTTCTGTAAAGGTTTCTGGCTCAGTAAATTCATTATACAATAGGTAGCGCACGAGTAGATTCAACAAATGTGCGATGGCGCGCGAATCGTTTCAACATAGTCCTGTATGCGTTCATATACCATTTATCCGATTACCATGAAACTTTGGTGAATTGTTGTGTACACTCCAGGAAAGGTTTCTGGATTAGTAAATCCAGTTTTTAATAAGTAGCGCATGAGTAGATTCAACAAATGAGCGACGGCGCGTGAATCGTTTCCACAATGTCGCGTATGCGGTCATATATCATTCATCCGATTGCGATGAAACCTTGGTGAATGATTGAGTACACTCCAGAGAAGGTTTCAGGCTTAGTAAATTTATTTTACAATAGGTAGCGCATGGGTAGATTCAACAAATGAGTGACGGCACGCGAATCGTTAAAAAAAATCCCGTATACGTTCATATGTCATTCATCCGATTCCGATGAAACTTTGATGAGTTGTTGTGTATACTTACGTGAAGCTTTCTAACTTAGTAAATCAATTTCACAGTTGGTAGAGCACGAGTAGATTCAACAAATGAGTGACAGCGCACGAATCATTTAAACAAAATCCCGTATGCGTTTTATGCCATTTATCCAATTGCGATGAAACGTTGGAGAGTTGTTGTGCACGCTCCCACGAATGTTTCTAGATTTGTTAATTCATTTCACGATTGTATAGAGGCATTTAACAGAAATTGAAAAAAAAAATTGTGTATCCAGAAGCACTTCAAGAAACAAAGTTACAGCACTTTCTTTGAGTGGCAAGACAATGTCTGCCGGGTCAGCTAGTATATATATATATATATATGTATATCAGTTTCTTGTGGACACGATAACTGCCGTAATTTTGCACCAATCACTTTGAATTTTTTACCGAATTGTATACCTATAAAATCTTGGTCGAGTTCGTTACTGGGCTTAATCGGTCGAAGGGGGTGAAAATGGGGGGCTTTTTTCGAAAAAGTGAAATATTGCTATAACTCTCTTAATATGTGAAATATCGAATCCGTTCAACGTTCATACTATGTGTCGGATAAAGCCAAAAAAAATATGTTTGAAGAGTTTTTTTATAGCACCAACCATTGACCAAAGGGGTGGGAAAAAGTGGGTTTTTCGGGAAACATTAATCATATCTCTCTTAATAGGCACAATATCAAAACCGTACATAATGGACAATATTCCCCTAATAATTACCTAAAACGTTTGTCTGAAAGAATTTTTGATATGACCCACCATTACGCCAAGGGACGAGAAAAATAATTTCGGAATTATAAGAAAATGCCAAGAGCTATCAGTGGTTGCCATGGCAACACTACTAAATTGATGAGGCATGAGCCATCAGACGTTGCCATGACAACGCACTTGCACGAGATCAGATTCAGTATTTCCATCTGACTAAGTGGTTGGTTGGTTCTTAAGTTTAGGGGCTGCGACAACGCGGTCATGTAGCCCCGTGTACTTTGGGTGTGTGTAGAATCTGTCTGATAACCGGTGTTAATTGTGATGACTGTATTAGTGTGTGTTATCTGTTTGGTAATTTAAGTACTGCAACTAAGAATTTTTCAGATAGTTCCTACTTTTGCCGCCAAGCGCCACTGTCAACGACTACTAGGCCAAGTTCAGAACTGAGCAACTAGACGCCGCCGGAGTCGGCTCTTGGCAACGAACATAGAAACCTATGAGCGTTGTTTACATTCTTAACCTATCCAATTTAGCTTCACACAGGTGCAATTAGTGGCAGGATCTTTGACATGCCATAAATTTATGACATGGGACCGCCGGCTTTACTTCCCCTCCGAAGGAAGGCATACTGAGGGATTTTTAACGGTCTTAAAAAATCCGACGGCTTCGGCCGGGTTTGAATCCGCTATCTTGGGCATAGAAGCTCAGCATGCTACCGACTACGCCACGGAAGCCGCCTGACTAAGTGGGAAGCGGCTTCGGTGACGTAACTGGTAGCATGCTGAATGTCTATGCCCAATGCCGCGGTTTCAAAGCCGGCCGAAGTCGTCGGATTTTCCAAGAGCGCTAGAATCCCTCAGTATGCTTTCCTTTGGAGGGGAAGTTCCAACGTTCGTTGCGAGTTGCTGGTTGGGGTGGCATCTAGTTGCCAAGTTCACAGCTAGGTGTCGTTGACGGTAGTACCTGGTAGCAACATTAGGAACTACTGCTTGAAATTGACCGTCTGCAGTCCTTGCCTGAATTAAAACTAATACAGCCATTACAATTCACACCGTTTATCAGACAGATTCTACACTCACCCAAAGTACACGGGGTTAGATGACCGCGTTGTCGCAGCCCCTAAACTGAGGAACCAACCAGAGGTAGATATCATTAGAAAGCTAACTATTGCAATGGGTACCATGTTTCGACTTCCGGAAAATTTCGACATATCTTCGCGTTTCACATCCCCCAGACCCCAAAACCACCGTCAGTTCAAAAGTTATATATAATTTATATATGTATATGTATATATATCTATATATATATGTATATCAGTTTATTGTGGACACGATAAATGCCGTAATTTTGCACCAATCACTTTGAATTTTTTACCGAATATGTATACCTATAAAATCTCGGTCGAGTTCGTTACTGGGCTAAATCGGTTGAAGGGGGTGAAAATGGGGGGCATTTTTCGGAAAAATGAAATATTGCTATAACTCTCTTAATATGTGAAATATCGAATCCGTTCAACGTTCATACTATGTGTCGGATAAAGCCCAAAAATTTATGTTTGAAGGTTTTTTTTATAGCACCAACCATTGACCAAAGGGGTCGGAAAAAGTGTTTTTTTCGGGAAACATTAATCATATCTCTCTTAATAGGCACAATATCAAAACCGTACAAAATGGACAATATTCCCCTAATAATTACCTAAAACTTTTGTCAGGAAGAATTTTCGATATGACCCACCATTACGCCAAGGGATGAGAAAAATAATTTCGGAATTATAAGAAAATGCCAAGAGCTATCAGTGGTTGCCATGGCAACACTACTAAATTGATGAGGGATGAGCCATCAGACGTTGCCAAGATAACGCACTTGCACGAGATCAGATTCAGATTTCCATCTGACTAAGTGTAAAGCGGCTTCGGTGACGTAACTGGTAGCATGCTGAATGTCTATGCCCAAGGTCGCGAGTTCAAAGCCGGCCGAAGTCGTCGGATTTTCTAAGAGCGCTAAAAATGCCTCAGTATGCTTTCCTTTGGAGGGGAAGTTCCAAAGTTCGTTGCGAGTTGCTGGTTGCGGTGGCATCTAGTAGCCAAGTTCACAGCTCGGTGTCGTTGACGGTAGTACCTGGTAGCAACATTAGGAACTACTGCTTGAAATTGACCGTCTGCAGTCCTTACCTGAATTACAGACTAATACAGCCATCCCAAAGTACACGGGGTTACATGACCGCGTTGTCGCAGCCCCTAAACTGAGGAACCAACCAAAATCTCTGCGGGAGATATAATTTTGCGTGAAGAAGTAACAGACCGATACATAGGTACACATCAGTGTCGAAACCTTGCATAAGGACAGTGTGACCACAAGTAAAAATATAGACCCAAAATTACAAGAAGGTTACCGTTCCCATAGAACAATAAAATGTTTAAAATAAGCATAAAATGACGAAAAACAAATTTAATTAAGCTCCAATTATAAAGTACCTTCTCGCAATAAATGAGGTCTGATCCTTCTACGAAAATCTGCATATTCTGCCTATTTTCGCCTATCCCCAAGTTTGTCCGGTGAAATCTACCTCCGCCTTCCGGCGTGCCGAGAGGAGTTTTTTTTATGTGAGGTGTATTGCGTTTCGTCTACAAGGCTTTCAAATCTATTTCACGTCAGGAAGTACACGTTAGGTGAATTTTGTTTGAGAGCACATTTTATCTTTTTTTTTTTTTTTTTTGTCGACACACGGGTTCATCGTAAGGATGATTTTGTTTGATACTGTGAGGTAGATATACCCATATTTGGATATCTGGGTGATATGTTGTAGACAATACAATTGTCTGTCTTTCTGTGTATCTTTATGTACGCCTATGCATCGTAAAATTAGGTATGGTAAACATGAGTCAATACACCAATCATTTATGAAACTCCTCACCGTACTTTTCATACAATAGAAGGGTGGATATAGGGAAAAACTTCTCAAAATACATGCTAAAATAGCACAAATATAAAAATTATCCTAGAAGGACGATCAAAGCATATGGTGCGCTTCTCATTGTGAGACACAAAATTCGCGAGTCTATAAGGGGTCTCCGAAAATGACATTTTAAGGCCCTTAAATTAACCGTGTGTGTGATATTCCCAGAAAACTAACTTCGTTCTGATAAACTTATGAAAGAATGACAAACCGCTAACCATTGCAACAGTAGCTCAATTGATAATGTCTGGTGTTAATATATAACACCGTTCGAAGAACGGGTACTTCTGCTAGTAGCTTAATAAATGAAATTAGTTTTCTGGGTATATCTCAAAAACTGTTGGTTTTAGGACCTTAAAATGTGGTTTTCGGGGCCCGTAGGGCTCCCGACTTTTGTTTCTCACATTGAGACGCTGAAAATGGGCTTTGTCTCGTCTTTCTACGCCCATTTTAGCATGCATTTTAAGGGGATAGGCCCTCTTTTATGAGAGGTATGGAGAAGAGTTACATCAATGATTACTTTCGTGCCTCTGATGGACATCTGTACCAAATCTTACGTTGATCCACTCAGCCGTTCTCGAGTGAAACGCGTGCAAAGTTGTACACAGACAGACAGACACAAATTGTGTTTTAGCGCGCAGCCGTCATAAACCAGTCTGAAATGCGTTAATAACTCAAATTTCCGTGGAAAATCAGAAAAAACAGTCAAACTTTCATTTTTATATATAGAGAGATGCCGTGTTGCTAAATTCTGGACGTAGATTCACAAATTTCTTGCCCATGTCATAGTATTTTCTTGTTAACGGAAAGGTTCGTGCTGATTTTGTCTTTGTGTTTGGGATTGTAACTGCAATGGTTGATCGGATATCCAATTTGAACTTTCAAATCATGTAATTCATGTCCGACATGTTGGATTTTGAGCGCAAGCGCTAAGCTATCCTTTCCGAATTCGTCACACAACTATTTCTTGATCTCTGATTGGTGGGAGAAACTGTATCATAATGAAAACTTGTACTATAATGAGCCTCATTATATTTATATTTCGCCATGGTCGAACATAAATAATATTTTGGATAGTTTTTTTTTTCGTGTAGCCTCCTGAGAGGCCGAGTGCAGGTCTTTCTAGTCGACGCCCGTGGGCGACCTGCGCGTCGGGATGAGAGATGGAATGGATGAAGATGAATGAAACTGGGCAAGGATGTGGAAGGAAGCGGCCGTGGCCTGTCAGAAGGTACTGTCCCAGCATTTGCCTGGTGTTGAAAATGGGAAACCACGGAAAACCATTTCAAGGACAGCCGACGGTGGGGCTCGAACCCACGCGTCTACCGAGTCAGCAGAGAGCTTGGCCCCTTGACCTAACGCAGCGCTTTAGCCCGCGTAGCCACTACTGTCGGTATTTTGGATAGTCTGTCGCTGACCATTCTATAGATATGGCCGTAGAATTTCTGACGTCTATTGCGTTGGCATCAGTAAACCTGTCAGTTAAGGAATCGATTATTATCATTTTATACAGTACACATTGCTGGAACATCACAACATAACTATATGGGATTTAGGGAACCAAAGTATAGTTACTGAAACAGCCACTTCTAAGTTGGAAAGTCGCTACCCATGAACTTTCGGATGATTCGGGTTGTTGAGAGAACTACTGCCTTCTGCATTAGTTTGTACAGTTGAGTATCCAGATCCAGTTTTTTAAGGTCTTGGAGCAAGGTACTTGGGATCACGCCCGTACTTGGGACAATGATATGTATGGTCTTTACCTTTTCTATTATAGTATTATTATTTATTTAAGCGAAAATTCACCTACAGGACAACGATTAATCTTGGTAACATGATGTTATTTGGAGGTGTGTCTCCTCTGCTCCTCTCAAAATCTCTTCATTCACGCGGAATGCTTCCTCTTCCTCTCATCCGTCCATTTTTCCCCAGGTTGTCGTAATAATCTTGGTTCAAACTTAACATTCGCGATTTTCGTCTTGCACTCAGTTCGATCTTCGAAATTTTCTATATTGATTACTTGTAAGTCTCTCTGTACCTCTTTAAGCCAGTCTGTGCCGCATTTACTCCGTGTTATGATACCAAGTAGTTTCTTTGGTGATGATGATGATAATTGTTGTTTTAAGGGGCCTAACATCTAGGTTATCGGCCCCAGTTTCTTTGGTAATCTGGAGGTGGCCATCCTGTGTATGTGAGTGTAAAATTTGGCTCTGCGTTTTCTAATTTCGTCTGTTATCGTATTTGTCTTTTGATAGAGTTCTGTACGAGGTCTCTTCATCCAAATGCCGTTTCTGTTGATTGCTCCGTACATTAGTATTATTATTATTATTATTATTATTATTATTATTCTTTCTTTCTTCGTTTTGCCCACTTAGGGAGCGCGCTTGAACTTGTTGACTCGGGTTGATGGAGCTTTCCTCTTCTTCTCCTCCCAAAATCTCCTCATGAACTCGCTATGCCCCTTCTTACGTTCCTCCGTCCATTTTTTTTCCAGTGGTCTTTTTAGCTTTTTCGGCGAAAGAGTGATTTGTAACTCGGGTTCCAAAAGTCTTGCGATTCACGATGCTATCTTCTGTAATGTTTATTTCCTTTAAGTCCTGTTTGATTTCTTCTAACCAACTGATTTTGACCTTCTTTGAATTAATTATATCGAGCAGTTTTTTTTGCATATCTGGTGTTGTCCATTCGGCAGATGTGACCATAAAATTTCAATCGTCTCTTATTATTATTATTATTATTATTATTATTATTATACATATTATCTGATTACGATGATAATGAAGATAAAGGCAGGAACTAAGACCATGGAGAGAATGCATACGGAGAAGACAATGACGGAGATATGAAACGTTAGTTGAACTGAAAGTGAGCTGGAGACATGAGCCGAGTTGCGCCGAGTCTGGATTCTAACCTGGCTGTTTCCACGTGACTGCCTCCATGCAGCTCCCACGGTGATAACACACGGCTCCAGCAGGGAAGCATTTTAAAAATGTCATAAAAATATCTCGCACTGCAATCAGAGCGAGTGGCACCAGAAACAAAGGAATCCTAATGGGGCTTGCCGGGGAATGTGTGTGAGAGAGGGGTGGATAACATGTGAGGCGGCGACAATCAAACTACTTACAACTAGACTGCTGCACGAGACAGAAAGTTCAGTACAGTCCAACTCCTGCCGTATTGATTATAGCTAGGCTTGCCATACGTCCCGGTTTGACCGGGACAGTCCCGGTATTTTGCTCTTGTCCCGGTGTCCCGCTCAGTTTTATCAATGTCCCGGAAAACGGACGAACGATCTAAAAAGTACATTCAAGTAAAAAATATGAGTGGTTTGAAAGCAAAGATTCACATTGTTAACTCATTAATTAATAGCTTTTTTTTAGTTTGGCAAATATATTTTTTTTGTAATTATTTTTGTAGTTAGACAAAAAGTTGATTTTTTTTATAATAAGGCGTACGGTAGTAATTGTTCAATTTAACAATATTATGAAGTATTTTAAATTGTATTTTATCAACACTTCTTTCTAGACGGTAGACCTGAAAAAATATCATTAAAAAGGAAAAATTATATTTTTTATGAAGCAAAAATTCCTTTTTTATTTTTAAAAGGTGTGAAGAACTAACAATTTATGGTGCCAGATTCCCCCCTCCCGTCACTTGCGAGGCTTTAAAAAAGGGCATAAAACTCACCGGTTTGCATCTAATTTTAAAGAAATTCCTGGACCCCGCACTATACTGGGGGGTATTCCATCCCGAGGTAAGGCCATTCCATATTAATGTGTCCCGGTTTCACTCACCAAAAATATGGCAAGCCTAATTATAGCACTGAGGTACCAGCTTTGCCAAGGAATTTAATTCTGGTCAATCAAACTACTGTACTTACAATTATTGCAGGAGTCCAAAGTTTAGGGTATCACAGTACGGTTATTTATTTATTTATTTATTTATTTATTTATCGTATGGCTTTTAGTTCCGGGAGTGTCCGAGGACATGTTCGGCTCGCCTGAGTCTGTAGCTGCTTCCAGCGGACACCCTAAAGTGTGAGCTACAAGTTCCATTCATTTCAAGTAGTTCCAACTTTCGCCACCAGATATCATTGATACCTAGTGATGAACGTTGGAACTTTGATAGAGCGTTCTGACGAAATCTAACCTCACAATTTTGCTTTACACAAGTTTAGTCTGTGAAAGGATCTTTTACATGCCATAAATCTATGACATGGGACCGCCGGCTTTACTTCCCCTCCGAAGAAAGGCATACTGAAGGATTTTTAACGCTCTTAAAAAATCCGCCGACTTCGGCCGTGTTTGAACCCGCTATCTTGGGCACAGCAGTTCAGCATGCTACCGACTACGCCACCGAAGTCGCTACAGTGCGGTAAAACCCAGATAGTCCACCATCTGGATTATTGGCTAACATTCTTGGCTGTCGCCCCTGAGGTCCGGGTTCGTTTCCCGGCTCTGCCAAGAAATTGAATTCTGGTGAACCAACCTATATACATACAATTACGATGGGTGAGTGGTTAACATGTCGGTCTACTAGCCCCAAACTTTCAGGTTCGCTCCTGGCCGTGGTAAGTGATCAGTGCAGTAATATCACAGTACGGTAAAACCCAGATAGTCCACCTTCTGGATAATTGGCTAACATTCTTCGCTGTCGCCCCTGAAGTCCGGGTTCGTTTCCCGGCTCTGCCAAGAAATTGAATTCTGGTGAACCAAACTATATACATACAATTACGATGGGTGAGTGGTTAACATGTCGGTCTACTAGCCCCAAGCTTGCAGGTTCGCTCCTGGCCGTGGTAAGTGATCAGTGCAGTAATATCACAGTACGGTAAAACTCATATAGTCCACCTTCTGGATTATTGGCTAACATTCTTGGCTGTCGCCCCTGAGGTCCGGGTTCGTTTCCCGGCTCAGCCAAGAAATTGAATTCTGGTGAACCAAACTATATACATACAATTACGATGGGTGAGTGGTTAACGTGTCGGTCTACTAGCCCCAAGCTTGCAGGTTCACTCCTGGCCGTGGTAAGTGATCAGTGCAGTAATATCACAGTACGGTAAAACTCATATAGTCCACCTTCTGGATTATTGGCTAACATTCTTGGCTGTCGCCCCTGAGGTCCGGGTTCGTTTCCCGGCTCAGCCAAGAAATTGAATTCTGGTGAACCAAACTATATACATACAATTACGATGGGTGAGTGGTTAACATGTCGGTCTACTAGCCCCAAGCTTGCAGGTTCACTCCTGGCCGTGGTAAGTGATCAGTGCAGTAATATTTGTTTAGAGTTTAGAGTACGGTAAAAACCAGACAGTACACCTTCTGGATTATTGGCTAACATTCTTGGCTGTCACCCCTGAGGTCCGGGTTCGTTTCCCGGCTCTGCCAAGAAATTGAATTCTGGTGAACCAAACTACATACAATTACGGTGGGTGAGTGGTTTACGTGTCGGTCTACTAGCCCCAAGCTTTCAGGGTCGCTCCTGGCCGTGGCAAGTGATCAGTGCAGTAATATCACAGTACGGTAAAACCGGGTGAGTTAGCCGTGGTCGTTACGGCATGACTGCTGGCAGTCGCTCACATCCGGGAGGCGAGAAGGTTCGAACCCCCTCCGCTGGCAACCTTGAAGATGGTCTTCTGTGGTTTCCCATCTTCCTTCCAGGCATATGCCGGGGTTGGTCCCTAACTATTGGCCACAGCCGCTACCTTCCAATTCCTCGTCCTTACATTCAAACTTTCCTCCCCAGACAACACTCCACACGCGACGGTACTTGTAGCTCACTCATTGGGTGTCCGCCTCGAAGCAGCTACAAAACTGGCGAGCCGAACATGTCCTCGGACACTCCCGGCACTAAAAGCCATACGCTAAAAGAAAAAAAAACCAGTACGGTAAAACCCAGATAGTCCACCTTCTGCATTATTGGCTAACATTCTTGGCTGTCGCCCTTGAGGTCCGGGTTCGTTTCCCGGCTCAGCCAAGAAATTGAATTCTGGTGAACCAAACTACATACAAATACGGTGGGTGAGTGGTCAACGTCTCGGTCTACTAGCCCCAAGCTTGCAGGTTCGCTCCTGGCCGTGGAAAGTGATCAGTGCAGTACGGTAAAACCCAGATAGTCCACCTTCTGAATTATTGACTAACATTCTTGGCTGTCGCCCCTGAGGTCCGGGTTCGTTTCCCAGCTCTGCCAAGAAATTGAATTCTGGTGAACCAAACTACATACAATTACGGTGGGTGAGTGGTTAACGTGTCGGTCTACTAGCCCCCAAGATTGCAGGTTCGCTCCTGGCCGTGGTATTGTGATCAGTGCGGTAATATCACAGTACGGTAAAACCCAGATAGTCCACCTTCTGGATTATTGGCTAACATGATTGGCTGTCGCCCCTGAGGTACGGGTTCGTTTCCCGGCTCTGCCGAGAAATTGAATTCTGGTGAAACAAACTACATACAATTACGGTGGATGAGTGGTTAACGTGTCGGTCTACTAGCCCCAAGCTTGCAGGTTCGCTCCTGGCCGTAGTAAGTGATTTTTTGAAAGGCGGCAAAAATTACGACACCATGTCTTAGTTTCCGCCAACAAAAAGTTCCTCATTTTCCTACTAGAAAGCGCTATAGTGTTCAAGGAGGTTAGATATCTAACCTCCTTGACTTTCATAGCGCTTCAAGGAACAACGAAATTTGACATGCAAGCTACCCTCTGGGTGTCAAATAACAAAGCTTGCACCCGGAACCCGAGGCCATACGATATTATTATTATTATTATTATTATTATTATTATTATTATTATTATTATTATACTGTAGGGGTCAAAAGTTCAGGGTAATATCACAGTACAGTATAAACCATTTAGTGCACCCTCCGGCGTAATAGCTAACATTCTTGGCTGTTGCACCGCAGGTCCAGGTTGGATTCTTGTCTCTGCCAAGAAATTTCATCTGGTCTGAGGGCTGGAAGAGGGTACACAGAGTAAAGCAAAACAGAGGAGAGGTGGGCTGGCTTCCAACCTCAGTCATCCTAGAAGTGGCTTTTGTGGTTTCCGACTTCTACTCCAGGTAAATGCCGGGATGGTGCCTAACTTAAGGCCACGGTCGCCTCCTTCCCAATCCTCGCCTGAATTACCAACTCACTAAGTAGCACAGGTTATCAGACAAAAATATTCCACACACACCAAAGTATGTGGTGCTACATGAACACGATGTTCCAGGCCAGAGATTGTCAGCTGTGCACCCGTTTACCCTGGCCTAGTGCAGCCGGGCAGGCGTGACGTAAATGCGGGTGGCTTACCAGCATGCATACGTCACAGTGTAGCGAGATGAAGCGAGAGAGCGTGTCCAGTCTCGCCGGGCAGGCATGGCGAGTAGGGTGTCATTCTGGGATGCGATAGAGATTCAGGGGCGGCAGGTTCAATCTAATACTGTTTTATTATTGACAATGTATTATTATTATTATTATTATTATTTTCGTATGGTACAAATGATCTACATATATACAAATATGTACATAACAATCAAAAATGAACATCAAGTACATTATGCAACGAGCCTATAATGGCAATAATTAAGACACGAGTCGGTGTATGTTTATAAAACGTGCGAAGCGAGTTTTATAATTTCCATAGCAGTTTCTTAATTACCATTATAGGAGAGTTGCATACACCTGTTTATGTTCGACGACAATTATGACTTTCTTTTATATTCGAACAGAAGTATTCATAAATATAGGTCGAGATTCTGTCACCTGAGTTTAGTGAACAGAGCGCATGCGCTGGATTCCCAGTAAACCTTCTCAATGTCATGATCCCAAGGCTTTGAAACATTGTTTACTGTACAATTGGGATATCCTGAACTGGCGCCGACAGATAGCGCACAGGTACCTATTATGTGGGATCATTTTGTTATTTTGTTCAAATAACACAAAATAGGCTGTTACAAACGCTTTATAATTAAAATGTATCGTATAATCAACTTGTTATTCTTCAAATTTGATGCGTATAGAATGTCAACGGAAGGCAAATCAATAGAGTCCCACTTAGAACAGCCATGACACCTAGCGGAAAAGTTTCGCATAAGAAATCCCTTTATTGAACAGAGAGCTAAGTTATGATTTCCGTGGATCATTGCTCTCTCCATCATGTTCTAGTGTGGTTATATCAACACCAGCATTCACTAAAATTGTCACCAAACTCACACGTAGAAATTGGATATGGGGATATTAAGGTACAGTGCTATTTCTTCTCTCATATTCCCCAGCTTATTTACGCGAACATTTGGGATGGTGCACTTTCCATGCCGGTAAATGATATAGGCTATAAGGATGGTTTGTTGCAAACTTCTGGACGTAGATTCATAAATTTCCTGCATATTTCATAGTATTTTCTTGTTACCGTAAATGTTTGTGCTGATTTTTTCCTTGTGTTTGGGATTGTAACTACAATGGTTGATCCGATATCCCTTACATTGTCAACTTTCAAGACATGTAATAATCTAATACTCCTTAAATCTACTTAAACGCATGTCATGAAGTTCATGTGTAAGTTTGCCGCATTTTACTCAACTGACATTACATCATTTTATAATCCTACCTTACTTATTTTAAATAAACGTTGATTTTACACTTAATTTATTTTTTACATGACAAACTGTCGTTAAACATTATGGATATTAAGTGCGTTGAGAACGTGAGGAAGCTTTCTTACCTAATTGGTCAAAAAAATGAAAATCTTGAGCTCTGATTGGTGGAGAAACAGCATCATATTGAAAACTTGTACTATAATGAGCCTCATTATAATGCAGTTTCCTGGCATATAAGATTTACATTCCAGTATGGTCGAACATAAATACAATTTTATTTTTGGAACTTATTTCCTACACCATACCTGCAGTAAACTGCCAATAAGCAGTTGCAGTCTTTCCTAGTGAAGTCTAAGCATACGGGCACTGATTATAAGGAAACAACTCGCTTGCATTTTAATACGAAACCTCTTTCTATATTTATTATGTCGATAATCTATACAGAAACCAAACAACAGTTATTCCAACCGGAGGACATATAGAGGAGCTGGTATTCAGAAAGGTGTAAGGCAAGGCAGCAGAAGGAAATTGGTTCTAAAAACATGCCTCATAACTCTAGTGTACTCCACAAATTTGTTGAAGTCAAATTTGGGATCGGCATTTCTTTATTATTTCAATTAAAATATGGCCTCTCAACGTCTTTCTACGCCTCTCGATGCGCCCCACGTTCCGGGCCTGCCATAAAAATGCACACCTATATGCACCCGAATTCTCCAATCAGCACCTATATCCAATGAGATCAACAGGATTGCAGGCACACAAATACCCAGCTCAAAATATCTTACCGTGGTCTGCTAAGTAAGAATTGGGAATTCTAGGATCGCATCGTGCATATTTAAACAGTACTACCTGAACAGCTACATACTTCTACTCTTATTTACATTTAATAGTGAATTCGAGAAACTCCGATCTCGAGGGGTGTTAAGGTCTAACTATAGTGGGTGCCTGCAGCTATCCAGTATTACCATTTACGAAGATTATAGAATGAGTAAGCGGTCAATTAAAATAAAATTGACTGAGTCACTAGAAAGTGCCAGCCATTTATTCACTAAGGAACGATACATGAAATGTCCCTATCGCGAATAATCTGACAAAGTGTCCCATTTGACACTACAAAATTTAACACAAAAACAAGAAGTTCCGTGACGAACTAAAGAGCCTACTTCTCATGCCAATGATTATTCCATAGTATATGAACCTATCTAGAATAATGACGAAATTATGTTGGTAATATCGAAATGTCTAATTAGTTCGAAATATTCCTGGTATAATGTAGCCTAATAGAGCATTACAGTTGGCAGCCCTGGTGACTGAATATATTCTTAGTTCCATCTCTGAAAGTACAGAATACAAAATTTGGTTGAAGTCCAATGGACGTTACATGCACTTAGACATTGGATCTATCAGCACACGTAAAAGCATGTTGCCAACAATGTCATGCGTGTGCTGGTTAGAAATAATCGGAAATATTATGATATCTTGTTGTGCCAATTTTGGATGAAATCCTTTTGTTAGTATAGAAGTTACATGTATTTTAAAATTGGACCTATCAGCAAGCATAGAATCATGTTGGCAGCACTGACTTATATTAATTACTCCAAATTAATCTAGGGTGTCAGGTGCTATACGTGTGCAAAGTTTAGAGCTGCTGGCTTGCATACTTTCTGATATATTGATATTAGGGTAAAAAATTATAGACAGCATTTGTTAACAGTTGGCAGCCCTGATTGCTCTTAAGAATACTTATAGTCATATCTGTTATGTTAGCCATAGCACATACGAAATTTGGTTGAAATCCAACTGATAGTATAGAAGTTACATGTATTTAAAAATTGGTCCTATCAGCAGGCATAGAATCATGTTGGTATAGCTGAAGTATATAAGTTACTCCAAATTAATCTAAAATGTCAGGTACTATACGTGTGCATAGTTTAAAGCTGTCGGCTTGCTTACTTTCAGATACATTGGTATTTGGATGAAGAAAATAGAGAGAGCAATTATTAACAGTTGGCAGCCCTGGATGGCTCTTAAGAATACACTCAGTCATATATGTTTATGTACACATATTACATACAAAACTTGGTTGAAATCCAATTAATAGAGTAGAAGTTATATGCATTTAAAATTGGACCTATCAGAAGGCTTAAAATTATTTTGGCAACACTGTTTGGAAATTAAACTGAAATAGCATTATCTACATGTGTGCCAATTTTGGAATAGCTCCCATGCATACCTTCCATGATATCCAACATGGAGCTGAAATTTCTAGTGCGTTTTTTTAACAGTTGGTAGCACTGACATCATTTTCAAATATGGGCTTGAGATATTCCGGTATACATCTTTACTCATACTAAATTTGGTTTCGATTGCTGCAGCCGTTTAGGAGTTGATAGGGGGACACATACACACAGCCAGACAGACAGAAGGACAGTCAGACACACATAAGTCTACTTTTTCCTCATTTTTGCAAAATGTGAAAAGTAGGCTAAAAAATCAAACTGACAATAACATCAAAGTAGAAGTAAAGATTCAAGGAGGTTTTTTTTTTACTCGGAGATTTGCTGATGACATCGTCATCTTAGCCGATTTACCAGAGGATTAAACATAAGTTTTTAAATGGTATGTACTCTGTCTTGAGAAAAGAATTCATGATGACAATTAATAAATGAAAAACTATAATATTGGAATGCAGCTGAAAGAAATCAGAAACCCCGTGGACGTCAAATTGGCAGGTGAAAATCTATTGGAATTAGGAGCCTTCTGTTACTAAGGGAGCAAGATAATCAGTGATGGATGAAGCAAAGAGGATATTAAAAGTAGGTTAACTCAGTCTAGGAAAGCATTTCTACAGAAAAAGAATCCGTTGACATCGAATATAGATTTAGGGATTAGGAAGTTATTTTTGAAAGCCTTTGTCTTGAACGTGGCACTTTATGGAAGTGAAAATTGGACTGTTGCTGCAGCCAAAAATAGCAGAATTGAAGCCTTTGAAATGTGGTGTCACAGGAGAATGATGGAGATGGGTAGATAGAGTAATATTAATGTAGAGGTATTAAGACGAGTGCGAGAGGAGAGATGTTTCTGGTGATGGCTAATTGAAAGAAGAGATAGGTTAGTAGGACACCCAGGAATAGCAAGGTTAGTTATGGAAGGAAGAACTGTAGGGGTAGACCAAGGTTAGCATAATTATGTTAAACAGATTACTTCGGACGTAGGGTGTGGCAGCTATGTAGAGATGAAACGATTAGCTCTGGACAGAGAGGCATTGAGAGCTGCTTCAAAGCAGTCAAAGGACTGAAGACTCAAACATTTACTATGTCATAATGAAAACTCAAATGTCAAATAATGTTGTTGTTGTTTTAAGGGGCCTAACATCTAGGTTATCGGCCTGTCAAATAATCACCTGTATTTATGTTCTACATCGCACAGAAAGACATAGCCTATAGTTACAGTGAGTGACCTCCCGAAGGCAAGCAAGCGCATCTGATGGTGATCTCATTCGAACTTCCAGCTGAGTGTCACCGTGAACATCCACCTGTATCCAGCTCCACTGTCCATGTTTTTATAATGGCTGAGATTATCTCGCAAATGGCCTACGTTATGGAGCAATTCTACACGCTGTGTTCTATCTCTCTGGATCAAGAAGCTTCGCTATTAATAAAACGAAACTATCTAGCTGACTTCTACAGTCAAGTGCGTTTTAGTTCATGTACAATACCATGAGAGCATTTGGAAGCCATATATAAATAAGTGGTTTGATTTTAGGCCGAACAACTTTGTGATCAATCTTAGTATGTAATTTTTCTGATTCCTCTCAAATTCACATCAAACAGTGGACCTTAATTCAAGCACATTTACGATTCCAGTCCCTGTTAATTATGAGTGGATAGCGTGTCGGTCTACTAACCCCCAAGATTGCAGGTTCGCTCCTGGCCGTGGTAAGTGATTTTTGAAGGGCGGCAAAAATACGACACGCATGTCATACGATGTTGGCATGTCAAAGAACCCATTTGAATTCAGTAGGCCGTGTTCATAAGGGCAAAATTAATCTCGGGAGTTTCCGCCAACACAAAGTTTCTCATTTCTCTACTAAAAAGCGCTATAGTGTTCAAGGAGCTTAGATATGTAACCTTCTTGACTTTCTTAGTGATTCAAGGAACGACGAAATTCGACTTGGAAGCTACCCTCTGGGTGTCAAATTACAAAGCTTGCACCCGGCACCCGAGGCCATACGATATTATTATTATTTATTATGTAATACGTTTAAGCTACACATGACTGTTTTTTAAAAGATATTTGATGCAATACCTCAATTCAAAATGTCTAGATAGAAGCTTAATTTACTTACAGAGACTTGATGAGAAAATATAGGGAACCAATGCAAGCTCATAAAGCCCCCATTTGAGCAAAGCAGTGCAACGTAACTTAATTAAGGAATTTAGGCTAAGGGTCGTTTATTATCTCTTAATTGATCAACAAAGGTTATTTAACTTTGAACGAGAATTTAATCAAACAGAAACGCTCGTTAATTTACCAGGAATTACGTTAAATGGCCTAATCTGACCACTCAAGTCTCTAAAGCTTCGTTGCAAGTGGAGGGAAACAGCCGAACTCCAACTCACGCATTTCTCAATGGCGGTTTGTTTCAGAGTTTTACACGACCTTTCAGCCATATGAATGTAACACATGTTTATAAGAATGAAATTATAAAAGACCATACAGTAAGCTACATGTTTAATACCAAGAAAGAAGAATACGAAAATTTAAAAAAAATGCATATCGAAATGGGATTCGAACTCCTTCTAGCTCTACATAAATGTTAAAAAGATTGCCTCGTATGTAGGGTATGGCAGCTATCTAGAGATGAAACGATTAGCTCTGGACATGGAGGCATTGAGAGCTGCATCAAACCAGTCAAAAGACTGAACTGCCATTCTCCTAAATACTTTGATCATATCATTTGAAGCTTTTGTCACGAATAAGGTCTTCTGTATTTCCCTTTCTTTATAATAATATGTTCCAGAAAATCGCAAGGAAGCATCGCAAACAAAGAAGAGTGCTACACGCTTCTTGATATGTCCGCCTTGTTTCTCCAGAGTGTAACCAAGCCTGCGCATGCGTGAGGGCCGTAAAGCAGGAACCAGAATGGCCTCGTGAAATACATCAACGATAATCACGCATTAACTCTCGTATTTAAGTTAAATAGGAATTAACTAACTGGTCGTTAGTAAAGAGTTGGTGAAAATGGCCCTAAGTGGAAAATGACGGGAATAGTTACACGAGTTAACGTGAAAGATTGAGGAAAGAATCCATCCGGAATGGAGAGACAAGTGAATTTGAATTCCACTCACCACCATCCTTCAAATGGTTTTCCGTAGCTCTTCGTTTTAACTCAATACAAATACTCAGGTCCATACGTTTTCAGCTCCTTGTCCACTGGAATTCAACTTTTTCCTTTCATTTCTCATCAATTCCTCTCTGGAGTATTTACTTAGGCCTATTTATTTAATAACTAGCTAAACACCCCGACAGGAATGGTTATGCATTTTAAGCAATAGGCTACTTTTAATCGGTGACTTATAATATATCGTGGTAGATGGCATTAGCGCACTCTTTTAGAGTCCGATATGTTATGACCTGTATTCGATTTCCGTCTCAGCATAATCGGTTAGCCTGGGTAACCTAAATTACTGTAACACTCCCAAAATCAATTTCAAGTTTGAAGGCAACACTATGAAAAGTTATAATCTAAAGTACGAATAAAATACTGCTTGATTTCCTTTGGAGATTGGTCAATTTTTACACATTAACCTCTCTCAGGAAATGCTTTACAGTTTGGTGAAAACTACCTCAAAATCAGTCCAATGGCTCTTGAGATTAACCCAAACAAACGGACAGGATCATGGATTTTTTAAATTATTTATTTAAAACAAAATTAGTTTGAGCTGTTTCACCATTTATCATTGAGGATGCACGGAGGGGTGAGATCATGGAAATTCCCAAACAGCCTTGCCACCCTATGGTTACATTACATCCATGCAGGAGTCATGCTGACGCATTGTGAGATGGTTCGAAAAGAAAAGGTGAACAATTCAAATCGGTGACTAGGTGAGTTGGAATATCTGTCTGTTTCCTTTCACTCTATCCTGCAGATAATGTTGATCGTAAGGTGTGAAGGCTGAGAGACACTCCCAGTAATGGAAGCCAAACGTTGAATAATAGCACTCTTTGTCCAATATTTTACACCATTAGCATTCATAAGGTCACTACCTAGGCTGCAGATCGAAAAGTCAACTTATCCGTGAGCACCCACCCACTGCAGGCGTGCTAGTGAATGTCCATTGTACGTGATTATGGTAAACACATTCCAACTCACGGACAACTTACAGACGCACATTCAAAATATAACCAAGACTACCACACCCGAACAGTTTCTATTGGTATTATGCAAACGAACTGAAGGTGTAAAGGGTGTTTTAGCATGTCTGTGCATGAGCAAACAACATTTCATACAAGAAACTGGATTCTCAATTTGAATAGTAGAAAGCTTTTTCAGTAAATAAGTTGAACCTTGAAGGCGTGGTCCAAACGGAATCTTACAATTGGAAAGACATGTTCCAGTACGCCTATGCTCATTCTATTGAGAAGACACAAATCAAAATGTTAGTGAGTTAGGGTTACCAGCTTGAATACTCTAGTGTCGAATTACCCTAGTGATTCTCCAGCAAGATTTTGCAGTTCTGGAGCATTCTACGTTACGAGGACTATGGAACCTTAGGGCAGAGTTGGGCAGCACAGAAAATGCATATAGTCTATTTAGAATACGTATATTTTCGATACTTTTGTATCTAAAACACATTTTGGAACATGTGTTTTGTATCTGTATCAAAAGTACTTTTCAAGAGTATTTTATATCTTAGGGTTGCCAGCTTGACTCCTGTAGCGTCAAACTACTTTAGTGTTTCTCAAGCATGATTGTGCAGTTTTAGAACATCCTGCGTTAAGAGGACTATGGAGCCTTAGGGCAGAGTTGCGCAGATAATATAAGAAGATCCTCAACTTAACTTATTTTCTGTTTTCATATAAATAAAAGTGTTAATTTAAATGACTATGGTATTTATCATTTTCATACCGGTAGTTAGCTCTACACCTCCTCATTCCACATCCCCTGGTATACTACAGCAGCGTAAAATATTTGCCACGCTGAGCGTGTCTGTGTCTGATTGTGAGAACCTATTGTCATGCGCGTCAATGTTCTCAGACTGGAAGTGTTCAACATGCTCCCCGCACCGCTCTACGCCCCTCTCCTACCGCTGAGCTCTCGAGATCAAGTGCATAGATAAACGCCGCTAGCTGTGCACATGGATGGGGAATATTTACCAACACAGTTATTACATAAGATGTATTACTTTCCTATGTTGGGTGATAGTTTGAATTACTGATGTCCTAATATTTACTGCAGTAAAAAAGCGCACATTCTCAATAATAATTGTTGGTCTATTCTTCAGTTAACGTTACGAAATCGTAGAAATATTTTAAGATTTACAATTTCAAGGACATACAAGTAATTAACTTAAGAAAGAGCGCACGGTCTTCAAGACCGATCCAGCAGAGAACATGGTTAGTAAGACAACTGTGTACAAATAGATTGTTAACACCAAGTGTAGGCGACAGGGGACGAGTCCATTGAAAGGTACTCAAAGGGAGGCATCGAAACTTACGGACCTTGAAGATATCAAGTACATATTATCAATCACGCATGGTCCAAAACAACATGCGCTCCCTCTCGTGGATTAGAAATACGCAAAAACATTCAAAAATTCATTGCATTTAGTGATTTGTAGTTTGATTCCCACAACCAACTTAATGGGTTTTTGTAGGGTGGCAAAAATTCACGGCACTCCAAGATGTACACTGTCGGCTTGAAACTGATATATCGTATCACATTTGATGCTTATTGATGACTAGCTGAAGTACCCGTGCTTCGCTACGCGTCATAAATAAATTAAAATGTAAAGGTGACAGTTAAAACAGGGGATAGGCGAGGTGCTGCGCAGAGGGAGATTAAGGATGGAACATTTTGTCCAACTACACCGCTCGGCGTTGACCGTGTTTTATAGCACAAATTTAGGTTTTACTCGCTAACAGTTGCAGATACCTTTCGGATAGGAAATGTAGTTTTAAACCTCGCATATGCCATCAAAAGTTTGCTATTTCTTAGCGTTCTCTTTTTATTTGAAATGGAAAAATGAAAGTTTGAAACCAAAGGGTGTAGTGACGTCACTAATATGGTCGCCATTTTAAATAGTGCAAAGTATTGAAATCAAAAGTAACCTATATGTTAACCAGGAAAATCAGCTACTTCCATGTAAAATTCACGTAAATCGGACCAGTGGTACTTGCGAGATTGAGTAATACACAGACACACACCATCTCAATTTTAGCCTCGCTTCGCTCACGTCATAGTCGTATCATATTGTTTTTCAATGAAATGCAGGTTTAACCCCGTTAACACCCCTTTAGAACCTGAATACCCAAAAATCCCTCCTTAGTAGACGTATTCGACACACGACAAACATATCCCCAAAATATCATTCTTCTAACTTTAATAGTTTTGGTTGGTTGATGAGAGCAAACATCCAAAAATCCTTCCTTCCAGAAGTTCACCCTTCCCCATATGCCCCTTAAATTGCATTTATGAAAACACGGTCGAACACCTATTTATTTTATTTATTTATTCATTTATTTATTTTTAAGCTGATAGATTTCCTCCGTTTTTCAGACTCCTCCCTATGTCGTTTAAGAGATACACGCTTAGTTAGGAATATTTCAACCCCCACTTTTCATCCCTTTCACCTCATAATATACACTACATCGAAAAACCATTAGACATGTGTCAGCTTATTTTTAATGATTAGTATATGTGCCAAGTATCACATCCCCAAATGAAACCACTCGTGAGATATTGTTATTCAATGGAAAGCACGTTTACCCCCTTAACACCTCTTTAGAACCTGAATATCCAAAACTCTGTCCTTAGTGGACGTTTTCGACATACTACGAACATATCCCCAAAATTTCATGTTTCTAACTTCAATAATTTTGGCTGGGCGATGATGAGTGAGTGAGTCAGTCAGGACATTTTCTTTCATTTATTTTTGATAATTTCACCCGTCCCCATGAACCCCTTAAATTGGATTTATGAAACAAACGGTCAAACACCTATTTACTTATTTAAAGCTGTTTTTCCCCTGAGTTTGATGAGTGAGTAAGTGAGTCAATCAGTTAGGACACTTTCTTTCCTGTTTTTTTCCCCATAAATTCACCCCTCTCCAAGGGCCCCTTAAATTGGATTTATGAAAAAACGTTCGAACACCTATTTACTTGTATTTTAAGCTGTTTTTTCCACCGAATTTCAAACTTCACGCCTATGTCGTTTCAGAGATACACGCTCCGTCAAGAATCCCTCAACCCCCAATTTTCACCCCTTTCACCTCATAATATACACCACATCGATAAACCCTTAGACATATGTCTGATTATTTTTAATGATTAGTTTATATACCGAATATCACATCCCCAAACAAACAACTCATGAGATATCGTTATTCAATGAAATGCACGTTTACCCCCTTGACACGTCTCTAAAACCCGAATAAACAAAAATCATTCCTTAGTTAACGTTTTCGACATACAGCGAACATATTCCCAAAATTTCATGTTTCCAACTTTAATAGTTTTCGCTGGGCGTGATGAGTGAGTCAGACAGGACATTTTCTTTCATTTATTTTACCAGAATTTCAACCCTCCCCATGGGCCCCTTAAATTGGATTGATTAAAAATCGCTTGAACACCTATTAACTTATTTCTTAAGCTGTCTTTTTCCCCTGAGTCAGTCGGTTAGGACACTTTATCTCCTTTTTATCCCCAGAATTTCACCCCACCCCATTGGCCCCTTAAATTAATTTATGAAAAAACAGTCGAAAACCGATTTACTTACTTTTTAAGCTGATTTTTTTTCGCTGAGTTTCAAATTTCTCGCCTATGTCGTTTAAGAGATAGGCCTACACGCTCCATTAGGAATCCTTCAACCCCCACTTTTCAGCCCTTTCACCTCATAATAATACACCACATCGAAAAACGCTTAGACACATGTCTGCGTATTTTTAATGATTAGTTTATATGCCGAGTATCACATCCACAAATGAAACCACTCGTGAGATATTGATATTCAATGAAATGCAGGTTTAACCCCCTTAAGACCCCTTTAGAACCCGAATATCCAAAAAACCTCCCTTAGTGTACGGTTTTGACACACAACGAACATATCCCCGAAATGTCAAGTTTCCAACTTCAATATTTTTGGCTGGGCGATGATGAGTGAGTGAATGAGTCAGGACATTTCCTTTCAATTTTTTTTTTCATCAGAATTTCTCCCCTCCCGATGAACCCCTTCAATTTGATTGAAAAACAAACTGTCGAAAAGCTATTTACTTACTTTAAAGCAGTTTTTTCCCCCTGAGTTTGATGAGTGAGTGAGTCAGTCAATCAGTTAGGACACTTTCTTTCCTGTCCCCCCCCCCTCCCGAATTTCACCCCTCCCCATGGGCCCCTTAAATTGGATTTATGGAAAAGCGGTCAAACACATATTTACTTACCTTTATGCTGATTTTTTTTCCGCTGAGTTTCAAACTCCTCGCCTATGTCGTTTAAGAGATACACGCTCCGTTAGGAATCTTTCAATCCCCACTTTTCACCCCTTTAACCTCATAAACACATCGAAAAACCCTCAGACACGTGTCTCCTTACTTTTTAATGATAAGTTTATATGCCGTGTATCACATCCCCCAATGAAACCAATCGGGAGATATTGTTATTCAATGAAATGCAGGTTTAACCACCTTAAGACCCCTTTAGAACCTGAATATCCGAAAATCCTCCCTTAGTAGACGGTTTTGACATACAATGAACATATCCCCAAACTGTCATGTTTCTAACTTCAATAATTTTGGCTAGGCGATGATTAGTGAGTGAGTAAGTGAGTGAGTCTGGACATTTCCTTTCAATTTTCTTTTTTCAGAATTTCACCCCTCCCCATGAACCCCTTAAATTTGATTTATGAAAAAAAAACTGTCGAACAGCTATTTACTTACTTTAAAGCAGTTTTTTCCCCCTGAGTTTGATGAGTGAGCCAGTCAGTCAATCAGTTAGGACACTTTCTTTCCTGTCCCCCCCCCCCCCCAGAATTTCATCTCTCCCCATGGGCCCCTTAAATTGGATTTATGAAAAAACTGTCAAACACATATTTACTTCTTTTTTATGTTGATTTTTTTTCGCTGTGTTTCAAACTCCTCGCCTATGTCGTTTAAGAGACACACGCTCCGTTAAGAATCTTTTAATCCCCACTTTTCACCCCTTTCACCTCATTATATACACCACATCGAAAAACCCTCAGACACATGTCTTCTTATTTTTAATGATGAGTTTATATGCCGAGTATCACATCCCCCCATGAAACCAATCGGGAGATATTGCTATTCAATTAAATGCAGGTCTACCCCCTTAACACCCCTTTAGAACCTGAATAGCCAAAATGTCTCTCTTAGTGGGCATTTGCGACCCTTGAGGAAGCTGCATACCAGATTTCATTCCAATCCGTTCGGTGGTTTCTGAGATTTCGTGATGAATAAATGAATGAGTGAGTGAGTGAGTGAGTGGTATTTGAAAAATATATAGTAGAAAGAAGATAGTGTCAAGTCTTTGTTATGCTAAACTCGGTTGACAGTGCTGTGTGAGCAGTTGAGTAACTAACGGGATTTCTAGTAAAGATCCTCATTTTCTATACCGGTAGTGCTGAGCGCAATTGGCATCAAGTCGGCCGTGTCTGGACTTGAGCTATGTTGCCATGGAAACTATCTGCCTTGCCATTCCTTCATGAGTATATTTTATGATTTGATTAGCCTGTTTTTGAGTGAAAAAGGGCCGAAATCAGAAGAATGAGAAAGACTATCGAAAATTCATGTAGCCAGCGGTTCCTTCTGGGTCCTAAACTATGTGTATGCAAAATATGGTTGAGATTGGTGGAACGGTGTAGATTTGTATACGGAACCAACATATATACATACATACATACAGACTTTCACTTTTATATACTAGATAAGAACAAATAATAATTAAATATCAGCTACAGGCCACCAAATACAGTTTCAGTTTCTCTGCGTGGAAATTGGCTGTTCTCTGTAATGAACGCATCAAGTACCCCATGTCGAGGGACGGATATGTGGTTGGACGGGTTCCCTCTTTCTCTGTGTGACCATCCTTCTCATGGCCAGCCTGTGTGATCTTCCCCTCCTTACCAGCTAGCCTCATGTCTGTTACGTGTTATCTTGTTTGCGTTTTTAAGATTTTGTTACATTCGCACACAAAACCACTTTGTCACTTGTCACCCGATTCCCACGTTTACGCAAATTAGGGAAGCAAGCGATGCTGCGGAATGTGGTGTAGCCAATTTTTCCTCCTAAGCTACTCACCTTTCCTGCATGCTTCTCACATCATTTGGTGCTTCCTGACCTGCGGAATTGTATGTTCCCGGATGCCTAGTTTCATATGGAAAAATGGTTCAGTTAACTTATTCAAACAGGTCTCCCAAATATCAAAAATATCTATCCTATAGAGACTCACCTAGGCCTCCCCGTCCACTTCTTCCTTCTAATATACAGACACAATAGTAACGCAGGTTATCAGGCACATTTTATAAACACCGAAGGAAAGGTTGGGTCAGATTTACCCATGGCACCAGTCTTCGCGTGATTATTTTCGGCTTCGTTAGTCGGGACAATCTGTAAAAAATAATAAGGTGGAAACTCCACCTGTTTTGGTGCAGCACAATCACATGGCTCACGTCCTTGTTGTTCCATGTTTAGGACCTAAGGACACATTGGTCATCAGCTCCTTAGTTCAAAGAAATTGAGATGACTGCTTTAATGCCACTATCAAGGTCAATAATACTAATTCGAAATTTATTGTCATTTTTCTACATGTTAAATATGAAAAATATAAATAAACATCATTTTATATTGGGAATAGTTCATAGGAAGACACCAGCTGCAAAATTACTTCATTAAAATCCGTAGGACTACGAAAAAAAGGGAGTGACACACTATGGGTCAAAATAACCCGGCGCCAGTCCTCGTGTTATATTTTTTCACGCCTGTTCTCAAGGGTTAATTCTATTCTTCGAGGGTTGAGGGCATTTCTTTTCTTCCTGTCTTTTATTTTACCTTATTCTTCCGTTTGTTTTCCATTTTCTATTCTAGTATGTACGTTATTAATTAGTTTTCGTTGCATTTTTATTTTATCATTTTCACAATCACCCAAACAATTTCGAGCCGATAACCCGGATGTTCAAGCCCTAAAAAGGTCAACCCTGATCTGTGGCAATGACCTGGACTTCAGAGAAAAAGTGGTAGGAAATAAGAAGAGAAGGGAATGGCAACAGTTGGAGGAGAAGACAACAGTTTGTAATGGAAGCCTTGCAGCTTTCCTTGTGTTATTAACGTGTTCTACAGGTCAGTTTTCATACGTGACACCACATGTCTCATGTTGGATACAATGTCCACATCTGCAATAAGAAGATATCCAGGTCATTGTCTCCACCACGTGACTTACTAGCGGTGTTGTGTGTCTAGAAGGAAACAGACGGACTATCGAGAAGGTCACTGTAATGTCAATATGCATGCCATCTGTGGTGCGAGTATTCACGTAGTGAAGTGTTCACTGAACTGCAGGCTGGATGTCATTACAGAATTCCCTGGGCTCATTTAAATGCAAACAACACGCTTTTTGATACGGATTAGTACGTGTCACTAATTACATTATTATCATTATTATTATTATTATTATTATTAATATTATTATTATTATTATTATTAATACAAATATTAATCTAAGTAAGTAACCACAATTTATGGATAAGAGACCGTGGTGTATAGAAGTGAATCTTCATTTTTAAACTATTTTCATCACATAAAAAGTAGGCTTTTGAGATCACCATTTTTCCGTGCGTGATCTGTGTGTAGGTCCCTAAAAATGCAAACGGCTGGAGCAATTTTCAATGAAACTCGGTAAGGACAAATTACTACCTCATCCGACCACGACAGTGGCTTTAAAATTTTAATACGTTTCACCAATTCAATATGGCATCCGCGCGAAACTTTCATTGGCATTCCATATCTCCGGAACTATTACCGATATCACCATGGAATGTTGTAACTGATAGAGAATACTAACGTACGTTCAGCTATGTGTCGTTTAAAAAGCAGTTAAAAATCAATGTGGTGGCCAAGCATTGTTAAAATATTTAAATGGAATTTCTTCGAGATTTAATCAACCAAACACAGCGAAACCTAACACAGTATATTTATATACAGGATTTAATATACTGGAATCTTGTTTAATTTTAATTGTTCTCATAAACTCAAGTTAGAGGCTCTGCAAAATTTTAAAATTAAGATTTGATTTATTTCGTCCTAATATTGCAATCGAAGTGAATGTTTGAATAATGAACCTACGCAATAATCTTCAACTAATGGTATATAACTCGATGACCTATAGGACTATCCAACAAGGTGATTATCCGAAATAATTCACCGGTTCTGAATATCTACGAATCTATTATAGCATTCATCTTTAAATTTTGTATGCTGATAGAGGCCATTAAATAAGTTCAAATATGGGACATTCAATAACCTGATAAACACAAACCGAACATGGCGGTGACGCAAAATTTTAATATGAAAATGATATTTTCTCGTGACTTAATCATCCGAACGCTGTGAAACTTGGCTCAGTAGATCTTCGTACAAGCCTTAATATATTGACGTCTGATTTAGTTCAATTTTATGAGAACTTAAAATTTGCGATAGTGAAGAATTATTAAAAGCAGGTTTTTATTTCTCGTGTACTAAGCAAATAGTAGAAATGTAAGTTGGTTTAATGGACAATCATTAAAATATTCATCTGCTGTCATTTAATAGCCTGTATATTAAACAATACAACATGGCGTCCATACTATATGTTTCACTGGTTCATATTATCTCCAAAACTATTTAAGCAACCAAACTGAAATTTTTATGGTCAAAGAGGAGTAATAATTAAGTTCATATGTGTGACTTTCAAAATCCTGAGAAACAGAAAAGCAAATGGCGGCCAACTGAATTTCAAATATTTCAAATTATTTTTCTGGCAGTCCTTTTTTGTAGAAATGCTTTCCTTGCCTGTGCCAACCTACTTTTTATATCCTCTTGGCTTCGACCATCAGTGGTTATTTTGCTTCCTAAGTAACAGAAGTCTCCTACTTCCTTTAGCCTTTCACCTGCCAATTTAATGTCTTTAGAGGAATCTGATGACATCGAATATAGATTAAGGTTTTAGGAAGTCATTTTTGAAAGCCTTTTTCTGGAGTGTGGCACTCTATGGAAGTGAAACTTGGACTATTGGTACAGCAGAAAAGATAAGAATTGAAGCGTTCGAAATGTGGTGCTACAGGAGAATGAATAAGGTCAGATGGGTAGATAGGGTTACAAACGAGGAGGTATTAAGACGCGTGGGAGAGGAGAGATGTTTCTGATGACTGATAATGAAGAGAAGAGATAGGTTGGTAGGTTACATACTACGACACCCAGGAATAGCAAGCTTAGTTATGGAAGGAAGGGTCGAGGACAAGAACTGTAGGGGTAGACCAAGGTAGAATATGTCAAGCAGATTGCCTCGGATGTACGGTGTGGTAGCTATGTAGAGATGAAACGATTATCTAGGACTGGGAGGCATGGAGGGCTGCATCAAACCAGTCAAAAGACTGAAGACTCA
The DNA here is from genome assembly GCA_946902985.2 of Meconema thalassinum. Taxonomy (NCBI): domain Eukaryota; kingdom Metazoa; phylum Arthropoda; class Insecta; order Orthoptera; family Tettigoniidae; genus Meconema; species Meconema thalassinum. The sequence continues at coordinate 615,298,521 of OX336388.2, forward strand.
AACAACTAACATCAGAGGTTTCTGATTTGTTTGGGCAGCATTCCAATATAATATGTAATGTACGTTTTAAAATATGCATACAGTAGGCCTACGTTAGGCAATGCATTTAATTTCACACCCTTTAAATAGCTGTACACGCATCGTGACACTATTAGGCTAATACCCAGATGAATTCAATATTCCGCACATTTAAACGATGGTCACCACCAGACCATCAGTTGCAGCTGTTAGTAATGTGATACCAGAGCCTCTGGCGTGACACTATAAACAATGCTAACGCTTGTCCCGTTGTGAGCGGACATTGTCTCCAACATGTAGTATACGAGTGAAGAAGAAATATCGACAAGAAGGTGGTTGAAATGTCAATCTGTGGTGAGAATAGGAGATGATGAGAATATAATAACAGTGTGGTGGGAAGGTGAATGTACCTGCACGGGAAGTGAAGCCCTGCCGCTGTTCTAACCACAGTAAGGAACGGGTTTTTTTACTGGATTTTTCTTCTTCTGGAGTGCTGAACAAGACGACAAGCTGCGCTCAAGCGACGTGATGTGGTTCCCAGTAGAATATGAGGAGCAAGTTATTATATTCGTTTGTTTCGGTACAAAATTACGAGAGAAACCAACATGGAACCACCCAAGGTGTCATTAAAAGCTGCAGTTTGGAACTGATAGGCGTAAATCGATAATATGAAACTAGCCAACTCAGTACTTAAAGGTAGGAAAATATTATACTCAATAGGGATTAGTAGGATGATTTCAACTGGAGTACGTGGACCATTTGAGGTCCTAGGGCTGTGTATGCTCTCTAGATGGTAGAATAGTGAACACGGATAAGGTTTTGGGCTGGGGTTCATGCCAAAATCTGCTTGATACACGTTGAAAGTGTGACCGTCTACCGCGCACCATGTCCCAAGGAGGGCGCGCGCCTATTCTACCCGCATCTCACTGCTGCTTGCCAATATAATACGAGGCACGTCCAGAAAGTAAGTTCCGTTTGGTAATAAAATTAAATTGTGTACAGATACAGAAAAATTATTTATTGCACAACATTCTACACCTCTTAAACTACTTTTCCACATAACTGTCGAACTTTTGCAGGCATTTGTCATAGCGTGGCACAAGCTTTTGGATACCTTCTTCATAGAAGTTTGCCGCCGACCCGTAAACGAAAAAGAAAACTCCCCTGTAAGATATCCTGCCGTTTGACACCACTGTTAGGCAAATTGCGTGCTTACCAGGAGAACTGCGTATGTTTAGGAGTTCTCCTGACCACATACGCAATTTGCCTAACAGAGATCGCCAAAAGGTAGTATATCTTACATGGGAGTCTTCACTCTCGTTTACGGGTCGGCGGCAAACTTCTATGAAGAAGATATCCAAAAACTTGTGCCACGCTATGACAAATGCCTGCAAAAGTTCGGCAGTTATGTGGAAAAGTAATTTAAGAGGTGTAGAATGTTGAGCAATAAATAAATTTTCTGTATCTGTACACGATTTAATTTTATTACCAAACGGAACTTACTTTCTGGACGTGCCTCGTATAACACTTCCATACTTAATAGCGTCGAGTAACTAGCTCAGTGTGAATATGTAGTCCACTAAAAGTAAGAGACGCATGCGTCGGCGTCTACAGGAAGAAAAGAACCAAAAATAACATCAAGCTATTTTAATGAATAGGTTACTGTAGACCTACATGGCGGCCAAGCGAAGTAGAAAAATTTAAATATCGTTTTCTCGCGATTTAACCCTGTGAACACAGTGAAGCTCGGTACAGCAAGTGATTATGCACTGACTTCTATTTTAGTTCAATTGTTTACATAACGTCAAGATGGCGGCTGTGCGAAATTTAAAAATTAAGTTTTTATATCTTGCGTCTTAATCATGTGATCAAAGCCAAAGTTTGAATAATAAACCTACGCAATAATCTTCAGCTAATGGTACATAACTCTATGGCCTACATATATACCAATGTGAAGAGGACCTTGGGATCACTTTACTGACTACCGGGATATTCAGATTACACATCCAAGACAGAGCAGCGGCTTTCATGAAAGCCTCGTATGACATTACAGCAGCTAACTTTAAAAACAGCAATGCATCTATTTGGCGCTAAGATCCTACCAATTCTCACTTAAGGGATCCACTTGATATGGGACCGACTAACGAAGAAAGATCTGGCCACCATCGAAAGAGCTAATGCCCAATTCCCGAAAACCTTAATGGGCATCTCAAAATACACGTGATCCCGCCTATCATATGAATTAGCACGGGAACTTTTCCTCGTCGAAGAAATAAGAATAAACATAAAACATCCACCCTCAAAAAGTGCTGAAACGCACCTAGCATAGAGAAGAGAGAAGAGAGAAGACATCCCGATAGAATTTTACAGCACGGATGCCATGATCAACCGGAACTGGACCAACGCCAATCAGAAACTAAGACATGTGGTGATAAAGTTATCAGTGCATGAGAACCACCATTAAATATGTAAAAACATGTCTTACCACGCCCCAAATGAACTCTGCGTGTGCTCGTTATGTGACCAGTTCTGTGACATATAAGATCACATCACACGATGTAACAAGAAGTTCCATGACGAACTAAAGAGCCTACTTTTCATGCCAATGATTATTTTACAGTATATGAACCTATCTAGAGTAATGACGGAATTAAGTTGGTAATATCGAAATGTCCAATTAGTTCAAAATATTCCTGGTATAATGTAGCCTAATAGAGCATTACAGTTGGCAGCCTTGGTGCCTGAATATATTCTTAGTTCCATCTCTTAAGGTACAGAATACAAAATTTGGTTGAAGTCCAATGGACGTTACATGCAGTTAGACATTGGATCTATCAGCACGCGTAAAAGCATGTTGTCAACAATGTCATGCGTGTGCTGGTTAGAAATAATCGGAAATATTATGCTATCTTGTTGTGCCAATTTTGGATGAAATCCATTTTTGTATAGAAGTTACATGTATTTTAAAATTGGACCTATGAGCAAGCATAGAATCATGTTGGCAGTACTGACTTATATTAATCACTCCAAATTAATCTAGAGTGTCAGGTGCTATACGTGTGCAAAGTATAGAGCTGTTGGCTCGCATACTTTCTGATATATTGATATTAGGGTAAAAAATATAGACAGCATTTATTAACAGTTGGCAGCCCTGATTGCTCTTAAGAATACTTATAGTCATATCTGTTATGTTACACATAGCACATACGAAATTTGGTTGAAATCCAACTGATAGTATAGGAGTTACATGTATTTAAAAATTGGTCCTATCAGCAGGCTTAGAATCATGTTGGTAGAACTGAAGTATATAAGTTACTCCAAATTAATCTTAAATGTCCGGTACTATACGTGTGCATTGTTTAAAGCTATCGGCTGGCATACTTTCAGATATATTGATATTTGGATGAAGAAAATAGAGAGAACAATTATTAAAAGTTGGCAGCCCTGGTGGCTCTTAAGAATACAATCAGTCATATCTGTTTATGTACACATATTACATACACAATTTGGTTGAAATCCAATTAATAGTGTAGAAGTTATATGTATTTAAAATCGGACCTATCAGTAGTCTTAAAATTATTCTAGCAACACTGTCATGTATGGCCTCCTGGAAATTAAACTGAAATAGTATTATCTACATGTGGGCCAATCTTGGAATAGCTCCCATGCATACCTTCCATGATATCCAACATGGAGCTCAAATTTCAATTGCTTTTTTTCAGCAGTTGGTAGCACTGACATCATTTTCAAATATCTTCACTCATACTAAATTTGGTTTCGATTGCTGCAGCCGTTTAGGAGTTGATAGGGGGGGGGGGCACACATACACACAGCCAGATAGACAGAAGGACGGACAGACATACATTTTCCCGGATCGATCTCATAAGTCTACTTTTTCCTCATTTTTAGCCTATTTTCAATTTTGAAAAAATAGGCTCATGAGATCACCTTTTGTCCGTGTGTGTGTGCGTGTGTGTGTGTGTGTGTGTGTGTGATTCGTGTGTGTGTCCCCCCCTAATAAAATCTAAACGGATGGAGCGATTTCAATGAAACTCGGAAAGTTCATAGCACTATTCCCGGCGACCTCGACCGTGCCCTTCAAATTTTGTTACGACTCACCAATCCAACATGGCGGCTGTGCGAAATATTTCACCAGCATTCAATATCTCCGAAACTATTACCGATATTACCCTGACATTTTCTATGGTGATAGAGGGAACTACTATAAGTTCACTTATGTGACTTTTGAAAACCTGGTAACTACAAAGCCAACATGGCGGCCAAGCGAATTTGCGACTTTTAAATAGACGTTTCTCGCGATTTGACCAACCAAACGCAATGAAACTTGGTACAGTATATGTTTATATACATTGTAATGCACCGACATCTAACTTCGTTCAAATGTTTACATAATCACAAGATGGCGGATGTGCGAAATATTTCACCGGCATTCTATATCTCTGAAACTATTAGCGGTAAAACCCTGAAATTTTGTACGGAGATAAAGGGCACTACTGGAAGTCCATCTATAAGACTTTCAAAAACCGGTTAACTACAAAACGAACATGGCGGCCAAGCGAATTTGAAAATTTTAAATAGACCTTTCTCGCGATTTAATGTTCCAAGCGCACTGAAACCTGGCACAGAAGATATTTATACACATTGTAATCCACTGGTATCTAATTTAGTTCAATTGTTTACATAACCTCAAGATGGCGGCAGTGCGAATTTTAAAATTAAGATTTTATTTATTGTGATGTAGTCATGCGATTGAAGTGAAAGTTTGAATAATGAACCTACGCAATAATTTTCCTTCAATGGTACATGACTCTATGGCCTATACATTTAACAATCCAACATGGCGACCATCCGAAATATTTAGACGATACTGAATATCTACGAATCTATTTTAGCAATCAAACTGCATTTTTTAATGTTCATAGGGGCTATGAACTTAAGTTCACCTATAGGACTTTAAATAACCTGGTGATCACAAATCCAACATGGCGGTGACGCGAATTATAAATATTCACATGGACGTTTCTCGCAATATAACCATCCGCGTGCAGTGAAACTTGGTACAGTAAATCCTTATACGAATGTTAATCCACTGGCATCTAATTTATTTCAATTGTTTAGATAACCTCAAGATGGCAGCTGTGAAAAATTTTAAAATCTCCTTGATTTTTCTTGTGTCCTAACTATGCGATTGAAGTTTGAAAACTACACGTTCACAATAATCTGCATGTAACAGTACATAACTCTAGGACCTACATATATAAAATCCAACATGGCGACCATCCGAAATATTTAGTAGGTTCTCAATATCTACGAATCTATTACAGCAATCAAACTGAAATTGTGTATGTTGATAGTGGCAATTAACATAAGTAGGATATATGAAAATAGGCTGTATAGTTCTTCACGGAACTACTTGTTGAAAAATGTGAAAAGTAGGCTAAAATAACCAGAAATCACTGTGCGATTATGGCAAGGACTAAACTAGTGTAAATCTATGTTATGCACATTCGTGCGCTTTTCTGTTAATAATATAAAACAATCCATCATGGCAACCATCCGAAATATTCCGACGGCTCTCAATAACTACGATTCTATTATATCAATCAAACTGAAATTGTGTATGTTGATAGAGGTCATTAACATAAGTTCACCTATGGATCATTCAATAACCTGGTGAGCACGAAACCAATATGGCGGTGACGCGAAATGTAAATACTGTATTTAAATAGTTTCTTCTCGCGACTTTTCATCCGAGCGCTGTGAAACTTGGCACAGTATATCTTCATACTGACGTCTAATTTAATGGAATTTTATGAGAACTAAAAATGGCGGGTGTGCAATTTTGTAAAGTCTCGTTTGTATTTCTTGTGTCCTAAGTAAGACCAGTTGGTTATATGAAAATAGTCTATTTAGTTCTTTACGGAACTACTTGTTAGGTAGTCGCATATCATCTATAGGATTTTTTGGTACTACAGAATTCATGAATGGCTCTTTAGAGTATGATTTGGAAATGTATTAAAGTACTGTATTTTTGTATTTAGAAGCAAGGAAAAAATAGGTAAAAACCTAAGAATCCAGTCCCTACATCACGTACAACCGAGGACGAGACAATGTGTCCGTTTTAACAACACAATGAACAAAACATATCCATATCCATCATTCCGCTACACGGAGGAATTTTCTTTCTTTCCCTTTTTTATTCTCTCTCCTGATTTATGAAAAATATGACATTATTTGTGGCACCAACAGCGCAAGTTGCACTTCAATGAAGAATAGATAGCTTTGAAGCCATTTTTCATTTTTGCCTTATTGAGAATTTTAACTTTCAGTCGGTAACCACAATGTAATTCCAATTACCGGAATTCATGATATAATTGCAAGGAACAGAAGGGGGAAAACAGAATGTATGTGAACGACGGAAGAACAAGATTACCATATCATCCTACAGGAAGAAGAACTACCAGTGGCCAGGATGTTTAAATATCTGGGTTCCTACGTGCAAAGTGATGAGGGACTGGGGGCTGAAATACAGCACAGGGTAAACAGTGGTTGGATGAACTGGAGGAAACAGAGTGGAGTACTGTGTGATGAGAAGGTCAGCTGCAGGCTGAAAGAAAAGATCTACAAATCTGTGGTGAGGCCTGCGATGTTCTTTAGTGCAGAAACCTTGCCGATAACGAAAGCCTAAGAGAGAAAGAAGGAAGAGGCAGAAATGAGAATGTTAAGGTGGATGAGTGGAGTGACAAGAAAGGATAAAATAAGGAATGATTACATCAGAGGAGCAGTGAAAGTAGGACCCATAGGAAAGAAGGTTCAAGAGAATAGGCTGTGATGGTATGGGCATGTGCTGAGAAGTGAGGAGGATTACGTGGGATAAAGAGATGGACATCTGGAAATTGAGGGGTCAAGGAGGAGAGGAAGACAAAAATGAGGTGGAAAGACAAGGTTGCAGGGGACCTCAGAGAAAAGGTATGGAAGAGGGAGGATGCATGGGATAGTCATTTATGGAAGAGAAGAATCCAACAAAGTAACGCTGACCCAATGTGACGTGGGAATAGGCCGAGATAAAGAAGAAAATATAATAATAATAAGATTATATAGGGCCTAATTGCATATTACGGTATTTTATTACAGTAATTGAAAGTAACAAAATCAACTTTCATAGAGCACCGCGCTCCAGCCAACGGCTTTCAAAAATTACTTTCTAATACATAAATCTATATTTGATGACATGAAATTCCATTTCTGTATAAAAGCTATTTTCGGCTATGCCAACGTACTTATTATGTCTTCTTTGTTTCATCCACCACTGCTAATGTTGCATCCCAAGTAACGGAAGTTTTAGTCAACAGTTGATTCGCAAGGAATCCTGCCGGAGTCGTTTTCCCCCCTAGATCTATGCTATATATACTTGTTTTTACATTCCTTCAGAGTTTACAACCAATTATATGAGTAATAGGCTTTTTTGCTGTTGTCTCTTGAGTAGTTAAACACTAATGCCATAACACGGAGTTAATTAGTACATTATAAAATAATAAAGAAACGGAAGACCACATGCGTTGAGCCGAATTGAAAATCACTGGCTTAGCTCCATTGGTGGAATCTACAAACAAAAGCTCTTTAGCATTTACCGGTAGTAATTGGAGCATTAACCGGTTTAAATCACATAAATATTGTACACACAATTACTCAATAATCAAACGGTAAAGCATGCCATGAAGATAATTGTGTACATTTGGTATGGTGAATTATTCGTTATAAATATGAATGCTAAACCTAAATGCATATTATAAATGCAACGTACATTCATTCATGATATGGGATCTAATGAAAGGAACGCTAGAAAGGTATTTAGACTTTCTGAAACACCTGCTTCAGTGTAACTGATTCATTAATTTGGTGAATAAAATTCTTGAATATCAATAGCTTCCCCTACAGTTTGACTTCAAAGCAATAAAAAGAAGTAGGTACGGTATTCAGAGGTCCTGACTTCATTGAAATATTGAACATGTAATAAAATCGGATACCGACTTATGCACATGGATGATTCTAGTCCCGGCTGTGAAATCACAACCATCTCTACAGATTCTATGCAGGCGCTCCTAAGCGCTCTCTTCATTTTTTTTAGTGTGTACGTACATTTCAATTTACAGTAGTACTTCGTGGGGTTATTGCTAGAGTAGCCTAAATCAGAAGCACTAGATACACTTTATAAGGATTTTGCCGCTTCTTCGCGGAAATAAACAATTTTAGGACAGTATGCCAAGATAACAAGAAAACAAACCCCGGTGGCACTACAGCCTATGAAGAGCCTAGGCCTACCAAGCGACCGCTGCCTAGCCATTTGCCCTGCAGATTATAGGGTGACGCGTTGTCAGCACATATCCCCTCGGCAGTTAATCTTGGTCTCCTTGACTGGGGCGTTGCCTCACTGTTAAGCATCTTCTCAATTGCCCTCACGAGGCTGAGTGCATCCCGTTCCTGCCTTCACGACAGTTCCTAAAATCTCTGAGGGAGCCGAGAATCTAAACTGGGGCCTCTGAGTGCGAGGCCAATACAAACACCATGGGACCAGCATTTCCTGTTGAATACTTGTCATCAATCATCACTAGGGCCCGGATGTTGATGCCGTAAGTAAGTTTTATATAAGGTGCGTTCAAAAAGTACGAGCCGGAGGCTGGAATTCTCAAATCGGTGACGACATCGGCTAATCGTGGCGTGTGTAACGAGGTGTGGTTCCGACCAGAGCGTGGAAGGTCACAGCCCGTCGCTAGAGGGCACGCGTGCACGTCACGTGACGATACAAAGCGAGCAGCGGCATGCATCAATCGTCCAACGCTGCCAGTCGCATTGCAAACAGTGACATGGAGGCGTCAACCGAAGAGCAAAGAGGTGTTATTCGGTTTCTAACAGCGGAAGGAGTAGGGGGAACGGACATTCATAGCCGAATGTCACAAGCGAACGGCGAACACTGCATGTCCCTTGCAAGGGTCAAGGCGTGGTACAAGCGCTTCAGGGAAGGACGGGTGTCGTTAGCCGATGATGCCCGGTCTGGGGCACCCCCCTGCATTACCAATGACAACGTCCAGCTGGTTGATGCACTCATTACCCAGGACCGCGGAGTGACAGTGGACGCCATAGCCGCCGTGGTCTCTCCACGACAATGCACGACCTCATACGGCCAACACAGTCGCGGCACTCCTGCAGAAATTCAAACGTGAGGTTCTCGGCCACCCTCCATACATTCCAGACTTCTCTCCCTGTGATTACGCCATGTTCGGTCCCTTGAAAAAGGGCTCTGCGGGGCCAACGATTCACCTCGGACGCCGACGTCCAGCTGTACGTGCGGAACTGGTTCACATCGCAGCCCAGGGAATTTTTATGAGACAGCCATTCACCTCCTCGTGTCACAGTGGGATAAGTGCCTCAACATCCAGGGCAAATACTTCTAACACACAGGTACTGGTTTCTGTAATTATGCCTCCGGCTCGTTACTTTTTGAACGCACCTTATAAATTCACTTAAAATGTTCACAAATGACGGTAATAAATGGCCTAAAAATTAGAAAATCTATATATATAAAGCTCAATGTTTGTCTGTCTGTCTGTCTGTCTGTCTGTCTGTCTGTCTGTTATGTATACAAATCCACACCGTTTCACCGATCTCAACAAAAATTTGTATACTTACCCTATGTAACCCTGTGAATAACACTGTCCACTTAAAATTTCGGACAGACCATCCCATTTCCTGCATTTAGGCCCTTTGGCAAACATCTACACCGTTTGACCGATCCGAACCAAAATTTGTATACTTACCCTTTGCTACCCTGCGGGAACCCTGCCCACTTGAAATTTCGGACAGACCACCCCATTCTCTGCATTTAGGCCCTTTGACCCAAATCTACACCGCTTCACCGATCAGAACCAAAATTTGTATACTTACCCTTTGGTACCCTGCGAGTAACACTGTTTGCTTGAAATTGCGGACAGACCACTCCATTCCCTGCATTTAGGCCCCTTGGCTCAAATCTACACCGTTTCACCGATCTGAACCAAAATGTGTATACTTACCCTTTGTAACTCTGTGAATATCACTGTCGACCTAAAATTTCGGACAGACCACCCCATTTCCTGCATTTAAGCCCTTTGGCAAAAATCTATATCGTTTCACCGATCCGGACCAAAATTTGTATACTTACCCTTTCGAACCCTGCGGGTAACCCTGTCCACTTGAAATTGCGGACAAATCACCCCATTCCCTTCATTTAGGCCCTTTGGCACAAATCTACACCGTTTCACCGTTCAGAACCAACATTTGTATACTTACCCTTCGGTACCCTGCGAGTAATATTGTCTGCTTGAAATTGCGGACAGACCACTCCATTCCCGGAAAGAGGACAGGGTCCGTCCCAAAGGCAATGGAAAGAAAGGGGTAAAACCGGACCCGCTCTGGAAACCCTCAGGGTTGCCAGCTCCCGAACTCACCAGCCATGAGCCCTTGAGGATGTCGCACTATCGAGGGTGCACCAGAAGTGGTGGGGCTACACACACCCTTCCTCCTTGAGGGTCTTGAGCAGAAGACATGAGATATTAAGAAAAGAAAAAGAAGGCTGACACCTCGAAGAATGAGGCTATCAGGAATGATTAGACAACGGCCAATTAAGGCGGGAAAGTGAAAGAGTCTCTAGGCCTCGGATACCCTGATACCATCGGGGTCGGAAGAGAACAAGAGTTTGACCAAGGGAGGCTGACAGGTAAGAGAACTGAAAGGAGCCTGGCACCAGTAAGCAGAAGCAATGCCAGACTCAGCTGGGGTCCCGTGGTCGCAAACCCACGTCCCACAAGTTGAGAGACCCTGGTGGGTGTAGGGGGGAGGAGGGGGCCAGGTGTGAGAATAGCTTGCTGATTCATCGCGAGTTGACATGAGAGGAATGTCCAGACCCCGCCGTGTTACCTGGTATTGCTGACAATGCTGATGTTCATACAGGGTCTTTGCTCAAACCACTGTAGTGTTACGAAAGAATGAGTGATTCACCGGTCAATGTGAATAGGACCGGGAACCCCCCCCCCGAACGTCTGTCATCATATATCGTCATCATCTGTGATTCGTGCAGCTTGGACCCGAGCAGTACTCGATAAGCTCTTTCACTACACGCATCGAGTATAGGCCTAAGCCAGAAAATAACGTTCAGACTTTGGTAGACATCGAAGGTAGAAATCTGAATTGCCTATATCAGATTTAAAATTACACCATGTTCGTTTAGTAGTCATTTTTCATTACCTTATTATTATCATAAGGACAAATGACCTAGATGTTACGCCCATTATACCACTAATCACCACACACAATAAGTCTTCATCGCCTGTGAATTTTGAAATATTTCTTTCTATCACGGTAGTTTGTAAGTTTGTCGTGTCAATTCAACAGTAGTTTTCATTATCATCTTCATCAAAAGGGCAAATGGCCTAAATGTTACGTCCATTATACTATTAAGTAACACCACAGTCTTCATCGCCTGTGATTTTAAAATGTGTATTTCCATTAATTTGTAAGGTTGATATACCCGTTCAGTAGTAGTCGTCTTCATTATCATCCTCATCAAAAGGGCAAATGACCCAGATGTTACGTCCATTATACTACTAAGTAACACAACAGTCTTCATCGCCTGTGATTTTAAAATGTTTATTTCCATTAGTTTGTAAGGTTGATATACCCGTTCAGTAGTAGTCGTCTTCATTATCATCCTCATCAAAAGGGCAAATGACCTAGATGTTACGCCCATTATACTACTATGCAACACCACAGTCTTCCTCGCCGGTAATTTAAAAATATGTATTTCTATTAGAGTATAAGTTTATTATACCCGTTCAATAGCAGTCGTCGTCAGTATCATCTTCATCAGTGACGTTGAGTGTTAAGGAGACTGGAATATTATCATCATTCCACCGGGCGAAGCCGGGTACTACTGCTAGTGCATTATAAAATGAAGAATGACAAATACAGTTATCTAAAAGATAAAGTCACATTTTAGAGTTTAATCATATTATGTTTATATTTCAAATTTCAACCATTTCTTTCTTTCTTTCTTTCTTTCTTTCTTTCTTTCTTTATATTAATTCACTTATTATTTTATTTTATCTTTAGGGTAAACATCGTCCACTTTTCTTATGGTGCACCATAATAGGTTTATTGTTAGGAATGTTTTTTAGTGTTTAGCTTTTCAACCACCTGTTTTCCTTGACATTTTAATCTATATCGGCTGATGAAGGAACCAAACCAATTAGGCCTCGAAACATGTCCCCAATAACCACAAAGTGATCATTTATTAAAATAAAAGGTATTGAATATGCGGAACTTTTGCCACAATTATTACTACATTTCTGATGTTCAAAATGCTAAAAATCACTATTCCTACCCATAACCTGTTTATTTTGATAGCTGTATTAGTATGTGTATTTGAAATTCAGATTATGATTGGCAATGAGGTGGCCGTGGCCTTATGTTACGAACCAACCCGACATTTGCCTGGAGTAGAAGTAGGAAACCACGGGAGACCACTTCCAAGATGACTGAGGTATGAATCGAGCCCACCTCTTCTCAGTTTTGCCTCGTGAAGCTGAGTGTACCCCGATCCTGCTCTCAGACCAGAGTTAAATTTTCTTGGCAGAGGCAGGAATTAAACAAGGGCCTGTAAGTCGACAGCTAAGAATGCTATCCACTCCACCACGACACCCACACTGTATTTGTTTGCAACTACAATGAATATTCAATATATGGAGCAGCAAAATGGCAATGAGTAAGCAGCAGCAACTTTGTATTTAAACAAAAGTAAATAGAAATTTCCGGTGCTTTATTTCGACCAGTGTATCTGTAGCGGTAACTTCGTTCCTATTCTTTGGCAAGTAACTGTAACGCCCCAAGTTGGCAGTTAAGGAGTGATACAGTTTTCTGCATAACTTTTCAGTGACCTTATCCGCTTAACATAAACTTCAAAATGATAAGTTGCACACTTCTGGAGTGATGCCATCTTTTCTCTGTGGACAGCTTGTCATGTTACTGATAAAGCCCTGCGGATAAACCCACGGAAATCCTTAATTGTTTTGCAATGCGGATATAGTTTGCATGGCTGGGCGGATAGCGGATAAGCTGCGGATAATGATTGGAGTAAATTTGTGGATAGTTTTTAGGTAAGTTACAATTCGAATTTGTTATCACTACTAGAACCCGGATGTTTATGACAACTATTTTTCCTTACATTATTTAAATGACTCATGGTGGTTCCGTATTGTGCCCTTTTAGCAAGAAATATGCAAATCACAGTATGCCAGCAATGCTCAAATCGGGATTTTCGGGGTTATGGTATGTTCTCCCACTCTGTGACTTACACATTTTGGATTAAATAGAGGATACACTTCCAAAATAAAAACAAAATCAACTCCCATTATAAAACATTTAATTAACCAAAATTATGGCGCTACAAACAAATTAAACAAATAAACTACTGACCAATCCTTCTAACTTGTTCAAAGTGAACAAGGAATACATAAAATCAAACAAATATTATATTAAAATACATGGTTTCCTTCAAATCAGCAAACTTATAGTTCTTTTCACTTCCATAAAGTATCCCTTTTAAACTTCACTACAATCACGAGCTCCAATGGCTTGATACTTTCCACTATAAACTGTGGTATTCTTTTACACACCTCAATATCTATTTTATGAGTTTCTTATAATCAAAACCATATATAATCTTATTCAAAGTAATTGTTATTCCTTTACTTAAATTTTTGGGCATTTCACAATGTTCTCATGTTACCACCTCTCTCAAGTTAACAAATTCACTACAGTGATCGGGAAAATACCTGTGTACTCCCGAGTTATAAAAGACTACTTGAACAAAGTCAAAAATTATGATCACTCCCGAAATCTAATTGTCTTCATTGAACTCGTGAAATCGTACATCAATATCTCATTACATTAGGGATTTATATTTATTATTATCTGTCTTAAAAGACCATCATCTCATAAGAAAGCAAACGATCTGAACTTGCAAGCGGTAACTTTCATCTACAAGAACCTCGGTTCGAATCCCGGGTCATTAACAAACTCTAAACACTCATGGTTTATTATTACTTCAAATAGACGGTTCCCCTGACCTACCATACTTTCAATAGCGAGGGGTTGGACCGTGACACTCGACTTGATTTATTGCCCGGGAGGGAGACCCTCAGTATCGCCCACACGGGACCGCTCCACTCATGCTTTAAAACAGCTATTTCTCAAACACAGTTCTCTGAACAGACCTGGCGTTTCTTTCATTCATTTTAACAACATTATTTAGGTTCATAGACCACTTTCGTAACCTTGGCATTTAATAATTATGAAGTGTCATCATTGATGGGTAAGAATAATTCAATACAACAACAATATTTAGGGGCTTCAACAACTATACGAGTCTGGGTTCGACTCTCTCAACTGCCTCGGGAACCAATCCCATACTGGAGGACTTTACAACAAATTAGCGGCTTAGGGCGACCTTGGTCTAACCTGCGCTCATCAATACAATAATTCGCACCCATTATACAACGCCTCGTGATCTACATCACTATATGGAGAACTTATCATCAATTACCGCAATCAACTGTCCCTCACAATTAATTTACCAAGTGTATTTAGATTCAACGCCTTCCTCGCATGACAATTTACTTTAATGCGCGACAATGCGCTATACATTACTTTAAGGCCTAGCGTCTTTCAGAGAACTGATAAATTCAAAATCATCATTTGATCTATATCTCAAACTTTCATATTAATCCTCTCCCGTGACAATAATCGCTATACTTTAAGAACATGTATTCACACCATGTCTTTATTCCTTTACAAAAGCTCAAAAGCTATTACTTTCATATAATTCAACTTAATCTTCATTTATATAATTTTTATTATTATTATATTTTTCCGCTTGCTTTCATAACATTTATCAAATACACTGATATTTATTCATTTCACATAATCATTTTATAATTTCTCAATTTTTTAGTTGTTCAGATCGCGCTCTTATTCTGTTATTTGTTATTCAAAAACATCCCTATTTATCATTCTCAGGTGGATTGTACACAAATATTCCCCCAACACATAACATAATGAAAATAGTTACTTACATGCTCGGACGGTCCACTACCGTGCTTTCCAACGATGTTTCATTTTTGCCCACTATTTGTGATTACACCATCGTGCTCAAATTCATTTCATACACTGACATATCTTGACACACATATAATTTATATACCTTAAACACTGGTAACATTTTAAAATACACTTCGGTATTCTTCTATTACACACAATAAAATCACTGAAAAATTACTATCTAACACAAATTGTATATATTTAAACTACACTGATTCTAATCACTGAGGCTTTGATTAGGCCTTGCACACGTGATATTTTCTTCCCCGTCTCCAAGGGTGAACTAGTAGATGTCGGCTTCCTATCTGACCAGAATATGAAAGTCTCGAACACTCTACCCCTCCCTGGAATGGTACTTCTTCAAATCCGGTTTCCTGACGATCGGCTATTATTATTATTAGCTCGAACTGCTTCTTTCTAGACCCTATTAGTTGTCTAGCGAAAGTCTGTCTTGTTCACGGTCTCCCAAATACTCTATCGGTGACCTATTATTTTCTAGCATCTAATACTCCTCGTAACTTAGTGCTTTTTATAGTTCGTTTGTTTCCTTGAAACAACGTCTTGAATTTACTTCTCCTTTCTGATTACTCAGTTCTATAATTCCTCTCTTTTCAGAATATTATGCGGACCTTATTTTGTCCGACCCTGATCGGGTTCTTTTAACGATGATAGAATGTTTGTTTCGCTGTTATGGTACTTAAAAACGTTACGATACACTTGGTCGTTTAAATAAACTGTTATTGAAGACCTATCGCTTATTCTTTAAGTTCGCAGCCTATTTCGACTGTAATACTGAACTTTTCACTGTAAGACTGATATTGGCGGAACTAAATCCTGTATTAGGATTTTCCTAATTCTCCACACGGCGATAGTTCGATGATACTTCTCGGCCACTCCTTACGGGTGCCCGTTGGTGATTGATACAGAGTATCACGACCTCTCGAGTAAGTACTGCATGATTAGCCTGGCCCTGCCAGGGATTTTATACAAATCGGCGACAAAAAGATAAATTCTACGCCTTTTTCGGAACCAACTTTTGAAGTAATGGTCGCACATTATTTAAAATTATATCTCCGGAAAGCTCGTTTTCTAAACGTAAACTGACTTCTTTGCACATGAAAATCGATCGTGCATTTCTGAGATATTAAATAAAATTTAGTCTTCAGCTGTGTGGGTGTTACAGTTGATTTTTAATTCCCTCCTTCCTCGGGTCTCGGGAAACCCCCAATGACGTATGACCACGTCTGCACTTCTTTCCTGGGCATTTATTATAACTTCTTTCTCCACACAAAAATCTCTATTCCGAAATGATTCACAATGCTGTATTTCTTTAGTTAATTTTATTCTTGCAAATGGGTTAAATCTAATTATTCTTCTTCTGGCACAGCTGCGCGGTTGCCATTTTACTGCAAGGTAAGGGCGATTTCCGAAACACGCTCTTCGTCACTCGCTTGGAAAATTCCACTCGTTCTATTTATATTCGTGACTGGCTCCTTATCAATGCGTCAGGCATGAACTCATTTCCTGGCCACCTGGCTTCAGTTTATTTCACTACGTTATGCTTGCCTTCTTGTATAAAATCTTTCTATGTTCGTCTGAAGACTGTATATTTCCTTCTTTCCTTTTACCAAAATACATGGATTCGACTCCTTGAACCATTGGTACATGGGTTCATCTCTCCCCTCCTTAGGTAAATAAATTTTCGAACAATTTTGAGGAAATTTATTTCAATTATTCATAAAATCTTGTCTTCTTTAGTGTCGAAGCCATCCTAACATTCTCAGTACCTTTTGATCATTATTCCTTTAAAATCCCACGATAATTTGGGTTTTTCCACCTTTTAAGTCATATCCGGTAATATTGTAGGTTGGGTAAGCTTTGTCCCTACCCTTTCTTTCTTTCTTTCTTTCTTTCTTATTTGTCTGGATTACAAGTTTCCAGAACATAATTCTTCGTTACGGGTGTGGTCTATCCCTACCCGTTTCTTTATTTCATCATTCTCTCTTCTTAAATTGCAATTTTCCTTTTCAACAAAATCAATTATTTCTCTTATCTCACAATACAGTTTCTCTAATTCGCATTCGCAATCGAATGGTTGAGCTCTGTTTCCTTTTTCTACCTTACCATTGTTTCTATCAAAAGTGGATTCATCATCTCTAAATTGTTCCATAACCAGGGCTTGTTCATTTGCTCCATCGACGTCTTTGGGAGGGTAATATACTTTTAAATTCGCTGAGTTCATGGTCACTTCGTGATTCGTTTCACAGTGCCGAATTCTATAGGCATTATTTCTTAAATCTCTTATTATCTGATACGGTCCGTGGTACATTTTCTGGAACTTTTTGTACACGCGGTTCCCTGGATCCGAAATGGCTGGTCTTTTCACTAACACCATTTCTCCTGCTAATAGTGGTCGATGATACCTCTTGTGCCTGTTTCCTCTTTGCCATCTATCAGCTTGAGCTTTTAGATGCTCAAAGGTTCTTCTAATCCGTACATCTCTTCCAGGCTGAGCGTCTGCTGGCCTAGGAATGACCAGACTCCAAGGTCTCTCTGGTTGCTCATTCCGATGTAACGTTATTGGTATTTCTCCCGTAGATACATGGATTGTGTTATTTATACAAAATTCTATAATATCCAGGATATCTATCCATTTCCAATTTTCTTCGGCACAGTATATCCTACAATACTTGGCCGTCTCCCTCATCACTCTTTCCACAGGATTTGCCTCAGGATGGCGAATACTTGACAAAATCTGACGTATTCCAAGTCTCTCTAATTCCTGTCTGAACTCTACACTTGTAAAACAACTACCGTGATCCGACAACAAATTCTCGGGTTTTCCCAGAATAGGTATCACTTTTTCTATGAGTCGTTTTAACACCTGTTTGGTACTAGTCTTCTGTATGGGAGCAAGGACAACCATTTTTGTGAAAACATCCATAGCCACCATTATGTGTCGATTTCCTCGCCTAGCCTTTGGCAAAGGTCCGAAATTGTCAATAGAGATAATTTGACCTGGCCTCTCGGGCAACAATTGTATTGGCTTTTGTCTCATCAAAAGCGCATTTGGCTTAATCCTTTGACATAGATCACATGTCTTGAGCGTATCCCTTACAGTCTCTCTCAGTCTCGGCCATACAAATGCTTCTTTCAGCATCGATACTGTTTTGTCGACTGCCATATGTCCAAACGATCTATGGGCTAACCATACCATTTTCCTCTGCAAAATCGCAGGTACAACGATCCTTAATCGTGTATGGTCAGAGTCCACAAACTTATATAGCAATTCATTAAAGAATGTGTAATCCTGAGCTATCGTATTAGCTTCAGTATACGCTGGTGTTCCCCTTATCAAACTCCCTTCCAAGAAAGATATGAGCATGTTCATCCATGGATCCTCGCGTTGTCGTTGACCAATGCTTCTTAATTCATTCAGAGTACGCCGATCCCTGTCTTCCAAATCAATAGCCATTACTTCCTCTTCTGTGGACTCTGGCTGTCTACTTAAATAATCTGGAACTACATTTTCCTTCCCTGGGCAATACTCTATATTTACGTCGAACTGTTGAATATATAAAGCCCAACGCATCAACCTTCGACTGGATAAATCCGTCTTCATCAAAAAGTTTAAGGCTTTATGATCAGTCCTTAATGTGACTGGGGACCCATATACAATCTTTCGCCAATATTGCAACGCGTGCAATATCGCTAACAGCTCGATCTCGCTGATTGTATAATTTTTCTCGTGTGGTTTCAGTCTCCGACTTGTGAAAGCTAGATAATTTTTCTTCTCAGGGTTATCCGGGTTTTCCTGATATAGCATTGCCCCTATCCAAATCTGGGATGCATCTGTTTGTATGAAAAATCTCTGATTAAAATCAGGATATCCTAGCTTCACATAGTTTAGGAGCATTTCCTTGGCCTCTATAAATGCTTTTTCTGTTTCCTCCGTCCATTTCCACTTGCCCCCCTTCTTCAGAAGGTCCTGTAGTGGTGCAACAGTTTTGGTGTATGATGGACAATGTCCTGAGAAAAATCCAATCAATCCCAAAAACTGGCGAACGTTTTTCACCTTCAAAGGTCTGGGAAAATCTCTTATCGATTCTAATTTGCATGGATTTGGTTTAACACCATCCTTATCTATCACGTGCCACAAAAATGTAACTTGTCTCTGACAAAAATTTGATTTCTTCAAATTAATCTTAAAGTTAGCCCTTCTTAAATCTTCCAATAATTTCTTTAACTTTTCCAAATGTTCCTCAATGTTTTCTGAGGTAAGCAATATGTCATCCACATAACGAATAGTGCAATCTTTCACTTCCTCTGACAGGTTTCGACCAAGCGCTCTTATTAAGGCGGATCCCGCGGTCTTCAAACCAAACGGACATCTCTTGAAGCAATATGTTTGTTGGTCGAACTGAAATCCAGTTAAAAGACTGGTTTTCTCTTCCAGTTCGAGATGATGATACGAAGAAGTCATGTCAATATTTGTGAATATCTTCTTGCCTTTAAATTTCCTCAGTATTTCTTTTATGGGTGGTGCCGAATCATTTTCTGGTATGATTTTCGCGTTCAAATTCCTGGCATCCTAACACACCCTTACTGAGCCATCCGGTTTACTCACAATTACTAATGGACTAACATATGGTGTCGCCATCTTTTCTATAACACCTGCATCCATCATCTCCTGCAGTGTTTTCTTCGTTTGTGGGTAATGTTTTTCTGCAACCGGGTATGGTTTTTGTCTGAACGGTGCCCAATCATTTACTTGAAAAGCGTATTTAAAATTTTCAATCTTCCCTGGCTTGGAATCAAATACGTCCCTGAAATTTAATAGTAATTCCTTTAATTTTTCCTTATTTTCGAGGTCAACTGTAGCTTCCTCTATTTTTCCTGACAGGTTGGTTTCGAACTCAGTTTCCAAACTATCTTCAAGTTCTATGTTTAGGACTTCAAATACCTTTTCTATGTCCTTACAACCTTCCTCGTTCACTTCTTCCACATGCCATACCTGTTCTCCTATTTTCGCATCCTGTTCCTGTAAATTAATGTTTTGTTCGTCCACATCCTCTCTTTGAATCCTAATGCAATTTTGCGCTAGGTCTATGATGACCTTGTTCTCACGGATAAAATCAATACCTAATATGACATTATATGGCAATTGATTTACCAGCAAAAAGCATTGCGAAATTTCAGCGTTACCTATGATCAAATCAATGTAAACCTGAAATTTACATGTTAAAGATTTTTCAGGAATAATTCCTTTAATCTTCACACTTGAGGTGGGAATTTTCAATACGCGACCTCTTGTTTCCAATTCATTTAAGAGGGTTTGCCTAATTAAACTTATGGTTGATCCAGTATCAATTAATGCCCTGACCAGTAATCCTTCTATCCTTAGCATGATGATAGGTAGTTCTCTTCTAATAGGTGGGATTCCTTCCACATCCTCATTAATTAGCTCATCTGGTCTTGCTATCCAATTCGCAATCTCTACCTCCTCCCAGCTCCTGGTATGTTTCCACTTTTGATGATTTAATTTTGAAGTTTTTTTTTTTATCCTGAGGGCTTCCTTTCCCCTCATTCTTTAATTGAGCTTGTAACTCCAAGCTTTGAGCTCCTTCTAGTCGGTCGGGTGATTTTCGGTTCTTTATTGCCTCACTCCAACGGACTCTTTGCGTTTCAGGTTCGTCTGCTCGTTCATTCATGTAACGAAGACTTTCCTGATATCTTTCTTCTATTTCGGCCCGATATTCATCATTTCTATCTTCCGGCCTCACATTCCTTCTGGGATAATTTTCCCATCTCTTTCTGTTATCCTGCCTCTGATTATTACTGTTATAGGGTCGGTTCTCTTGTTGCCTATAACCCGTATTTCTAGGATTCCTTCCTCGATATCCTCCTCTATAGTATGGCTGTATTCCCATAGGCTCTTGATGCCCATATTCTCGACCCAGTCCCTGAGTATCAGTACTAGTGGACTGATTTCTGGTCGATGGTTTCTCTCTGTTTTCTTGACTGCTGGCCATATGTACCTGTTCAGTCTGTCTTGGATGCCTGGGAGTAACGTGTGAAGTCGTCATATCTAATTGACGTAAGACGCTTTCGACTTCCACAGCACTTCCGGCTTTAGATGAGATTAACAACCTCTGGATCTCATATGGAAGTTGTCTTGCAATGGCGGCACACAGGTCGTTCTCAGCAGGAGCAATGTCAAGATCCCGGAATTTACACAGCTGAGCGGTGAAAAATTCTGAATATTTAGTTGGGGCATTTGTGCTATACTTCCTAGAGTACAGATCTAGCCTCAGATTCTCTTGGACATCTGCTGCCCAATATCGTTTCAGAAAAGCTTCTCTAAAACCTTCCACCGTGTCAAATGTATACCTGAAACTCCTGAACCAGGTGAGACAATCACCTGCCAACAGCTTCTCAATTGCTCTCAGTCTCCGATCCTGAGGAACTTTCATTTCATTCAAGTACTCTGCGACCTCCTTCAACCAGTATTTAGGAGTAATTGACATATTATTACCCGTGAACTCCACCGATCTGTCCTCATTTGACTTGATGATATTTATTATTTGACCATTTGTTTGGTTCATATAAGGAGTAGACATCGCCATCGGATATCCTGGGTTCTTATAAGGGCTCTCCCCTCCTAAGTCCCTATCTTGATTTGTGCCTCGTTCATGGGGATCTACCCATCCTGTCTTTTGAAATTCATCCTGACTTTCAAATTCTAATTTCCTTTCTCTTCGGGCACTTTCCTCATTCGCCATGAGTTGAATTTCCATTTGACTGTTCTTATGTTCAGTCCTTTCCAATCGGGATCCTAATTCATTCTGAATTCTTTCTTGATTCTTTTTACTGTTTTCCACTGCTTGTTCGAGTTGGAATTTCTCTTCCCTGAAACTATCCCTCATTTCAGAAAAATGTTCTTCTACCTCTTTCTTGATGACCATGACCTGTTGTGCTATAATTTCTGGCTTAACGTCATCTTTGGTATCTAAGTCTTCTTGTATCTCCTTTATCTTTTTCTCCATCTCTTTTTGTCCTTTGTAGACTTTATCCTGGATCTTGTTCATATCCTCTCGGGCCTTTCCTTGTTCATTGAATATAATTGTTATGTCAGTCATAACCTTATTTATATTTCCCTTTGTGTCTCCCATTTGTTTTGTTAATCCAATTACTGTTTCTTGAATAACAGTAACCCCTTTATCTATCCTCTCTATTTTTAAGAGTTGTTCATCACGATCCGTTTTTCATTGCGTGCTTTCCTCCTTAAGATTCCCTTCGTATTGACCTAACTTCGTAGTAATTTCCCCCTCATGCTTCCTCAACCAGTCATCCACCTGTCCCGTGAATATATTAAATTGCAATTCCCTTTTGTTTGCATCGGCCTCACCTTGCCTCTTAACGTCATTTATTTCGGCCTGAACTTTCCCGACTTTTCCCTCGAGTTTTTCTACTTGGTTCTCCACCCCTTTAAATTTGTCTCCTAATTCCTTAAAACTTTCTTTTATCTCACCCCGGGACTTTTCACAAAGCTTCATATTTGACTCTATTTGATCCACTAACTCTGTTCGCACCCCTTGGATCTGGGTTACAAGTTCATTTTTACATACATTTACATTGTCTTCCATGTTACTTAATTTAGTTTCTAAACTTTTAAAATTTTCTTGACATTCAGTTTGGGAATTTACCATACTTTTATTCAAGGTATGTATTTGGACCTGCAATCCTGAATGAAATGCCTTATTTTCCTTTTCAATTTTACTTGTGATTTCCCCTTTTAACTCAGTTAACTTATTCCCAAACTCAGTTTCAAAACCTTGAAATTTGGCATTCATTGTCCCTTCTATACTCTCTCGGAGTTCCTTTGACCCCTTTTTTATTCCCTCAATTTCAGCCTTCAGTGCCTCATTATTTGCTTTACTGTCGGCTCTCATAGACTCTAATGTCTCTTCTTTTACAACTTTCAACTGTTCTGCAATGTTTTTCCCATTTTCTGTTTTAATTTTATCCAATTTACTTTCTACCTCAGCCTTCAATGTACTGTTCATCTTTATACAATCGGCTTGGATAGATCCTAACTTTTGATTTATGGATTCGAAATCCTTTTTATTTTCATCCTGTTGGAGGCCCAATGTATTGTCTATTTTTCCGAATCTATTGTTCATGGTCTCCAAGAGCCTTTGCATTTCCTCACTTAATGCCATCTTATTATAATACAGTGGGCTACTTATGCCACATCGCTGGTACATGCTTGAGGGATGGTAATCCGAACTCTTGTGTCCCAATTTTCAGAATTTTTACCTTGGTACGGGTGTTTACTAAAACGTACCCTTTTGATATACTTATTCAATGTCAAAACCTTTATGGAAGTATTTAAAAATTCAAAATTTCGAAAAACCATTTTTTTAAATGACAATTTTGATGTTTCAAGAAAACTCGGGGTTTCCCTCGGAAAACTCATCCCTGCGTACTGGGCGCCATGAATAGTGATTAGGGGGGGGGGGGGGAGTTCGTATATATATTTATTTCAGGCCTGCTCGGTGTGAGTTTCCAGGGACCCATGCGGTCAGTTAACATTATATGTTGTAGCTATTCCTATCATTACTTTACTTTACATGATATGACCGTCTTAAGTGTTCCTCTAATTAATAATCCAAGCACAGTACTTCTATGCCACCCTGTGCCCTTTTAGCAAGAAATATGCAAATCACAGTATGCCAGCAATGCTCAAATCGGGATTTTCGGGGTTATGGTATGTTCTCCCACTCTGTGACTTACACATTTTGGATTAAATAGAGGATACACTTCCAAAATAAAAACAAAATCACCTCCCATTATAAAACATTTAATTAACCAAAATTATGGCGCTACAAACAAATTTAACAAATAAACTACTGACCAATCCTTCTAACTTGTTCAAAGTGAACAAGGAATACATAAAATCAAACAAATATTATATTAAAATACATGGTTTCCTTCAAACCAGCAAACTTATAGTTCTTTTCACTTCCATAAAGTATCCCTTTTAAACTTCACTACAATCACGAGCTCCAATGGCTCGATACTTTCCACTATAAACTGTGGTATTCTTTTACACACCTCAATATCTATTTTATGAGTTTCTTATAATCAAAACTGTAACAGTGGCCTCATCCCCCCTTCCCTATTCGATAACCCAAGATGTGATAATAAAATTAGCATATCAAAAATGCTTTATTAACATGATATTACCATATCAGAAATTAATAAATGATAACACACAGGAAAGGCCTAATTTAATTACTCGCTAGGTCAGCTGAGTTCACAGCAAAAAAAACCTAGGAGCGAATGTTCCGATTTGCTTGGTTTTCAAGAACACCCTCATTTGATTTAGGAAAAGAGAACAGGCGGGACGAAACCAATGTCAAGACCAGCTTGTTGAGTGGAAAACTGGATGCGTGCCTCAGCAGCCCGTATTAAATTGACCCTGCCAATGATGAAGAATGAAAAAGGGAATAATCTTCCTAGTGACTTCATGCAATAAATAATATGACAAATCAAAATAAGCTAACATGTATTGAACATTAAGATCAAACAAATTACAGGACAAACCTTCCACCACTAAAATTAACCGTCTGTCAAATATGATCTAATTAAACACCAATGAAATGACTTAACCTAAACAAACCAGACACTTGTCCGCTTGGCAAGATTACACACATCTACATTTGTGATAGAAAAGAATTTGATTAGAAAGATTCCCCTGACGACAAAACTAAAGGAATAACAACATGAAGTTAGACTCTGCGCCACTTCTAAAACAATGTTACATAAGCAACTTACGCGTTCCTTAGTGAACGAAAGCGTCTGAGAAGCTTCAGAGTCCAGCACTGACTGTCTTCTGAAGCCTATCTGACCAAAGTTAAAACCTTTTACCCTCCCTGAATCTAATGCCAATCAAACGAATCTGCATATCCAAAAAAAAAACTTAGCAAAATATACTTATTAACTAACAATCGTAATTCTAGAAATATCAGTCCAGAAACGCCATTCGACACATGGCATGTAAAATTCATAGTCAAATGACACAGTTTAATGTTCCACCGAACGGTTGCCCCTTCTAACACAAAAAGTTCATACCACCTGGTGTATTTCAGCCCTCCGGAGAACTGCCCTCAATTCCCCGGAGGCGATCGCTTAAGAGCCCTTCCGTCAGCAAGGTTCCTCTGGTACTGTTCTCCCAGCCACAGAGCGCACGCCTGTATATTCCAGCGTACCCCCCACCACAACCCTCCAGTAGTACCAACTGCGACCCGTGGGACAACCGGCCAAAACAAAGCCAGAGTTCAAGGTCTTGAGTGGGTACTATAGAATATCTCCCCGCACAGGTTACTGCCTAGAAACCTTCCAGGAGCTGAGGCGTTACACCATGTTCTTGCAAGGGTGTTCTTAGAATAAGGGCTTGGCGAATGTAGCTGACAAGAAATGTTGCTTTTCCAATGTTTGCAGACACAAAGCTCGATTTATCTCCCTTTTCAAGTGTCTATCAACGATAAGCCTATAAGTGACAGGACACACAAAGGCACAAATCCTGGCAGAAAGGCTTGGCGAATGAAGCTGACAAGAAATGTTCACCTTTCAAAAGTTCACGGATCAAAACTTGACTTATCCCTCTTTTCCATTTACAATAAACCTTTAGGTGACAGCACACACAAGGGCACAAATCCTGGCAGAAAGGGCTAGGCGATCCCATTTCACCAGTAGCCAGGCGCCAGCTTGGTGAATGGAATTCTCAGAAGAGCCCTGGCGTATGCTCTCATGATAATCTGGTCAGACCTGGAGCTCCTGCTGCGTCTCGAAGATAAGATGAACATGTACCGATTTGCAAAATTGGTACAAAAACCATATATAATCTTATTCAAAGTAAGTGTTACTCCTTTACTTAAATTTTTGGGCATTTCACAATATTCTCATGTTACCACCTCTCTCAAGTTAACAAATTCACTACAGTGATCGGGAAAATACCTGTGTACTCCCGAGTTATAACAGACTACTTCAACTAAGTCAAAAATTATGATCACTCCCGAAATCTAATTGTCTTCATTGAACTCGTGAAATCGTACATCAATATCTCATTACATTAGGGATTTATATTTATTATTATCTGTCTTAAAAGACCATCATCTCATAAGAAAGCAAACGATCTGAACATGCAAGCGGTAACTTTCATCTACAAGAACCTCGGTTCGAATCCCGGGTCATTAACAAACTCTAAACACTCATGGTTTATTATTACATCAAATAGACGGTTCCCCTGACCTACCATACTTTCAATAGCGAGGGGTTGGACCGTGACACTCGACTTGATTTATTGCCCGGGAGGGAGACCCTCAGTATCGCCCACACGGGACCGCTCCACTCATGCTTTAAAACAGCTATTTCTCAAACACAGTTCTCTGAACAGACCTGGCGTTTCTTTCATTCATTTTAACAACATTATTTAGGTTCATAGACCACTTTCGTAACCTTGGCATTTAATAATTATGAAGTGTCATCATTGATGGGTAAGAATAATTCATTACAACAACAATATTTAGGGGCTTCAACAACTATACGAGTCTGGGTTCGACTCTCTCAACTGCCTCGGGAACCAATCACATACTGGAGGACTTTACAACAAATTAGCGGCTTAGGGCGACCTCGGTCTAACCTGCGCTCATCAATACAATAATTCTCACCCATTATACAACGCCTCGTGATCTACATCACTATATGGAGGACTTATCATCAATTACCGCAATCAACTGTCCCTCACAATTAATTTACCTAGTATATTTAGATTCAACGCCTTCCTCGCGTGACAATTTACTTTAATGCGCGACAATGCGCTATACATTACTTTAAGGCCTAGCGTCTTTCAGAGAACTGATAAATTCAAAATCATCATTTGATCTATATCTCAAACTTTCATATTAATCCTCTCCCGTGACAATAATCGCTATACTTTAAGAACATGTATTCACACCACGCCTTTATTCCTTTACAAAAGCTCAAAAGCTATTACTTTCATATAATTCAACTTAATCTTCATTTATATAATTTTTATTATTATTATATTTTTCCGCTTGCTTTCATAACATTTATCAAATACACTGATATTTTATTTCATACATTTCCTCTAAGTATTTATTCATTTCACATAATCATTTTATAATTTCTCAATTTTGTTGTTGTTCAGATCGCGCTCTTATTCTGTTATTTGTTATTCAAAAACATCCCTATTTATCATTCTCAGGTGGATTGTACACAAATATTCCCCCAACACATAACATAATGAAAATAGTTACTTACATGCTCGGACGGTCCACTACCGTGCTTTCCAACGATGTTTCATTTTTGCCCACTATTTGTGATTACACCATCGTGCTCAAATTCATTTCATACACTGACATATCTTGACACACATATAATTTATATACCTTAAACACTGGTAACATTTTAAAATACACTTCGGTATTCTTCTATTACACACAATAAAATCACTGAAAAATTACTATCTAACACAAATTTTATATATTTACACTACACTGATTCTAATCACTGAGGCTTTGATTAGGCCTTGCACACGTGATATTTTCTTCCCCGTCTCCAGGGGTGAACTAGTAGATGTCGGCTTCCTATCTGACCAGAATATGAAAGTCTCGAACACTCTACCCCTCCCTGGAATGGTACTTCTTCAAATCCGGTTTCCTGACGATCGGCTATTATTATTATTAGCTCGAACTGCTTCTTTCTAGACCCTATTAGTTGTCTAGCGAAAGTCTGTCTTGTTCACGGTCTCCCAAATACTCTATCGGTGACCTATTATTTTCTAGCATCTAATACTCCTCGTAACTTAGTGCTTTTTATAGTTCGTTTGTTTCCTTGAAACAACGTCTTGAATTTACTTCTCCTTTCTGATTACTCAGTTCTATAATTCCTCTCTTTTCAGAATACTATGCGGACCTTATTTTGTCCGACCCTGATCGGGTTCTTTTAACGTTGATAGAATATTTGTTTCGCTGTTATGGTACTTCAAAACGTTACGATACACTTGGTCGTTTAAATAAACTGTTATTGAAGACCTATCGCTTATTCTTTAAGTTCGCAGCCTACTTCGACTGTAATACTGAACTTTTCACTGTAAGACTGATATTGGCGGAACTAAATCCTGTATTAGGATTTTCCTAATTCTCCACACGGCGATAGTTTGATGATACTTCTCGGCCACTCCTTACGGGTGCCCGTTGGTGATTGATACAGAGTATCACGACCTCTCGAGATCTAGTAAGTACTGCATGATTAGCCTGGCCCTGCCAGGGCTTTTATACAAATCGGCAACAAAAAGATAAATTCTACGTCTTTTTCGGAACCAACTTTTGAAGTAATGGTCGCACATTATTTAAAATTATAACTCTGGAAAGCTCGTTTTCTAAACGTAAACTGACTTCTTTGCACATGAAAATCGATCGTGCATTTCTGAGATATTAAATAAAATTTAGTCTTCAGCTGTGTGGGTGTTACAGTTGATTTTTAATTCCCCCCTCCTCGGGTCTCGGGAAACCCCCAATGACGTATGACCACGTCTGCACTTCTTTCCTGGGCATTTATTATAACATCTTTCTCCACACAAAAATCTCTATTCCGAAATGATTCACAATGCTGTATTTCTTTAGTTAATTTTATTCTTGCAAATGGGTTAAATCTAATTATTCTTCTTCTGGCACAGCTGCGCGGTTGCCATTTTACTGCAAGGTAAGGGCGATTTCCGAAACACGCTCTTCGTCACTCGCTTGGAAAATTCCACTCGTTCTATTTATATTCGTGACTGGCTCCTTATCAATGCGTCAGGCATGAACTCATTTCCTGGCCACCTGGCTTCAGTTTATTTCACAACGTTATGCTTGCCTTCTTGTATAAAATATTTCTATGTTCCTCTGAAGACTGTATATTTCCTTCTTTCCTTTTACCAAAATACATGGATTCGACTCCTTGAACCAATGGTACATGGGTTCAGTATTGATATGCTAGAATAGTTATTAACAAGAAATGTACATCCGCCTGAATGAATACTATAAAGAAAAAAATAATTATTTAACTTGTTTTCAGTTTCAGTACATGTTTCGAGGATTAATTACATTTTATCCCCTTCATCAGCTATTGAAAAAGAAAGCGTAGCACAGTAATAAGATACGTATTTAAACCTAATATGGTGCACCATAAAATTTAGGTTATTAAGAACAGAATAAAATGAGCAGATGATCACCGTTACCATCTATTCCATTTCATTTTATTCTGTTCTTATAACCTAAATTTTATGGTGCACCATATTTGTT
The DNA here is from genome assembly GCA_946902985.2 of Meconema thalassinum. Classification (NCBI taxonomy): domain Eukaryota; kingdom Metazoa; phylum Arthropoda; class Insecta; order Orthoptera; family Tettigoniidae; genus Meconema; species Meconema thalassinum. The sequence goes on from OX336388.2 coordinate 615,328,121, forward strand.
TTAAATACGTATTTTATTACTGTGCTACGCTTTTTTTTCTTCAATAGCTGATGAAGCGGATAAAATGTAATTAATCCTCGAAACATGTACTGAAACTGAAAACAAGTTAAAAAATTATTTTTTTCTTTTTAGTATTGATTCAGGCGAATGTACATTTCTTGTTAATAACTAACTATTTTTCCGTCTTTCCGTTATGCTATTTTCCATGACAAATGTAAGATGTATTTATCGTATGATGGATATGTAGACTATACAATATATACAAAACAATGTGCACACACAAGTTCATAGAATCTCATATTTCAAGATCAAGATCTCTGACCCATTCAACCACTGCAACTGATGCTTGATGGACATCCGTCCATGGAACGCTCGGAGAGGGCAGTCAGCGACAATGTGATGGATTGCCTGTAAGGAGGCACCACAGTCACAATCTGCAGAGTTAGACCAGCCCCATTTATGCAGTGAATACGCACATCTGTCTTGTCCTATGCGTATCCGATTTAAGATCCTCCATTGGCGTCTGGGAAGATCAAATCCATGTACCCGTTCAAAAGGGTTCCCAACTAGGTGTTTGTTGGTTACCGGGATCACTGGATTTTCCAAGAGTTATTGACATTAAAGGAGGATCCTTCAAGGTTAATTGCTGTGCGCCATAGTGGTTTCCTTGACTTCAAGCGTTGGTATACTATTTCTGTAATATCTTGAAGAATGGGCAAATAGGGATTCTGCTGGATTTTCTTCCATGTTTTTAAGAGTGCCTCTGATCTTCTCAAGGCTGGTGGAGGAATGTTGCAGAGGACAGGCAGCCAAAGTGTGTTCGTGCTCCGAATACAACCTGTAATTATACGCATTGCTTGGTTAAGCTGGACATCTATTTTCTTTGTGTGAGCGCTATTAATCCAGGCTGAACAGCAGTATTCATCAACAGAATACGTTAGGGCTAAAGCAGTGGTTCTTAGGATTTGAGCGTTAGCTTCCCATGATGTGCCAGCAAGTTTCTGCAGGATATTATTTCTAGTTTTGATTTTAGCAGCCACATTTGAGAGATGTTGTTTGAAAGTCAGGGATCTATCCAATGTTATTCCCAAATATTTAGGCGATCTACTGAATGGCAATAAGAGACCTCTGACTCTGACTACGGGTTTATAATTAGACTGCATGTTGCGTAGATGGAATGCCGATATGACTGTTTTCTGGGGATTTAAGTGGAGGCACCATTTCTCGAAGTATACAACTAAGGTTTCCAGGTCAGAGGATAAAACAGTTTCTGCGTCCAAAAAGGTAGAATGTTGAGATACCAAACAAATGTCATCAGCATAAATGAATTTCCTTGAAGATGTTTCCGGTATGTCGTGAGTATATAGATTGAAGAGGAGGGGAGCCAGGACAGATTCTTGTGGGAGACCATCATTTAGTGTAAGTACTCTACTTTTGTCATTATCAGAGTAGATCTGAAAGTACCTATTACTTAACATGTTGTTGAGTAAGGCTGTGAGCTTACGGCATGGAATGACATTCACAAATTTCAGTAGGAGTCCATCACGCCAAACGGTGCCATAGGCAGCTGGTAGCTCCAAAAAGGCTTTATAAGCCAATCTCATTAAAATTATGTCATTAAACATAATAAATTAACACTCGGAACTGAAAAGGGTTGCAATCCCAGCGGTATAACATTCATTTTAAACTGTGAATATGGCATACATAGCCTAGGCGAACGACATTCTCCTGAATTGTCTAAATGTGTTGCTTTACTACTGAACTTGATGCTTATCTATATAAAAATATTATTGTAATGCCAGTAGATTCGGATAACAATCGTGTGGATACCGGGTGGATGCAGATAACAGTCACGTGGATGTGGGGCGGATGCGGATAACAGTCGTGCGTATGTGGGGCGGATGCGGATAACAGTCGTGTGGATGTGGGGCGGATGCGGATAACGTTTTGTTTATCCATGCAGGGCTCTAGTTACTGCGTGGTTTCTAGATCGCAATTTGCCTGTGCCCTGCTCCTATCATTCATTATGGCAGTGGCGTAAAAATAGGGATCTGTGTCCATTCTTTTGCTATCCCTATCCTACAATGATTTGATATTAAAAATAAGTTGTACAACACCGGTATTTGTATAATTAGCCTATTTTGCGTTCAGTCCTAGCACTAACACCTTAACCACAAGACCACCGACGCAGATGCATAAATTGTCGCATCTCCCAGGATGATGTCTTCACATGAGATGGAGTTTCACCCTTTATTTTACTGATTTGATAATATAACTTGAGATCTGGCTCGAATGGAACAGATGACAGTCGAGTATCATAAATTGATAAGGTAGATGACAGGGCAATGCAGACACGGGAATATTTCTTTTTTATATATACCTTTCGCTTGAAGCAGAACAAAGAAAATACTCCGAGCTGTTGTCTCACTTCCAAGTATTCACACAGCGACAAGCTTTCAACGCGTCTGAATTGAGACGTCAAGCAAAATGTCTCTGCGTCATGGGAAATAGGTAATGCTGGTAATTTGGAATTCTGGTATATTGTTTTCTTTAGAAATATCGTCGTCTGTTGGTGAAGCATCGATCAAGAATGCGTCCTGCTGAGAATGCTTGCTTCAGAATAGGAACAATGAGTGCCGGGCCTGCAGACCCCCTGTAACTGATTGTTACACAGGGTCGATATGCTGAAAGGTTTGCCTAGTTCACTGGCGAATGGTACTGAAATGTCTTTATTACAGTACATCTGATAGAAAATACATCTATCTACTCACGCTCTACAGTTATTAATTCAAGTTGAGATGATGTAACGCATGGAAATTTTGAAGACTGCTTCCTGTTATCCTAAACAAAGTGGGTCTAACAATGAGCAAAGTATACGGTGACAAAGATGAAGAACTAGGAGATGTTTGCATATATTTCAATTAGGGGCTTATATGCTACGATTATTTAATTACACAATTTATTGCGTAAATTATTTTGTTGGACTAGAAATGATGTAGTGCGTAACCAAATGAGGTCGTTGGTTAAATACCCTCAGGCATGTTTTGACATTTTGAAAAATCTTCACACCAGAAGTACTGTAGTTATAAGTGCTTAAGTGAAACTCTGCATTGACTCACACTAGCGCTCGTAGTGGTTAGAAAAGGCAAACTGCTAATCTAATCGATCGGATATGCTTGTGTTTCCGGTGAAGTAGTCTATGACATTAAAGTCTGTTTTCATCATTGTGTGGATTTTTCTCCACACGCTACTTCCATATGAGTCGTCCAGTTGCAAAACTCGTTTAATCCACTTGTGAATAAGAATCATTTTCATGGGAAACGTTTCTCTGGACTTTGCCTCACGTATCTTTTGTGTTTGTTGTTTTCTACTTTTTTCTTTTTGCTTTGTGTTTTTGGTTTTTGGTTTTGTGTTTGCTTTGTGCTTTTGCTTTTGAATTTTACTTTTCCCTTTTCTTTCTTGGTTTTGTGTTTGTCATCTGCTTTTGCTTTTTTAATTGTGATTTTTGCTTTGTGTTTCTTGTTTTTTGTTTTGTGCCTTTGCTTTTGTTTTTGAATTTTTTTTTGCTTCGTGTTTTTTGTTTTTTGGTTATATGTTTGTTCATAATGTCGATTGTTCAGGTCCGTATTGACGTAACTATAACTTTGAAAGAATAATAGATTTTCCGCCTTCATTACTGTTTATTTCTATTTACTTACAGGGACTAGTTTCTTTCAAAGCTATATGCTTGTTTTCTGGAAAATCAAAATAAAACAAAACAAAATAAAATAAAACAAAATAAATAAACAAAACAAAATCAAAATAAAACGAAATAAACAAAACAAAAATCAATAAAACAAAACTAAAAGCTAAACAAAAAAGTTAATAAAACAAAACAAAATAAAATAAAACAAAATAAAAAAATCAAAATAAAACAAAATAAACAAAACAAAATAAAATAAAAACAAAATACAATAAAACAAAACTAAAAGCCTAACAAAAACGTTAATAAAACAATTTAAAACAAAATAAAACGAAATAAAATAAAACAAAACAAAGTAAAATAAAATTGAACAAAACAAAATAAAACAAAATAAAATAAAGTAAAATAAACTAAAATAAACTAATAAAATAAATAATTTTACGACATGATCCTTATTCACAAGTGGATTAAACGAGTTTTGCAACTGGACGACTCATATGTATTACGCCTTATCATTTAGAATGTGTCAGAATTTTGAAACTCATAACACCTGATGATGCTGGTAGAAAGTCACAATAATCTGTCTCTGGCAGTCAAGCTGTCATGTGTAACCTTTGTTTGTCATATCTCGAGGGTATATTCTTCTGTGACTTGTTGGCAGTCATTGTGTAGATTGTGGAGGGCGCTTCGAAGACGACTGGATCGATGGTTGCCAAGCTTTCCATACTCGATGGCTGTCTTTTATTTTTTCCTCAGTTAATTTACAGGGCAGGGCCGCCTTCCTGTTTTGCATCTCATCAAGCAATTGACTCAGGAAGACTTGTGCAGATGATGCTCCTTTCAATGCCAGGCAATCCTTGTGAGACCTGTTTGCGTGTCCGGACAATACTGCGTACAAAGGGAACTTCTTCATCTCCATAAATGTTGTGGTGAACAGTATGTCTGCAGTATGACCACATACATTTCTACGACACCATCCCGGGGCATTTTGTATAGTCCTAGTCAGCCAGCAAGTTTTTTGACCGTGTTCTCAAGTAGCCTTGTGTTTGTTACTACTAGAAAAGATGTAGCTATGTATTTTGTTGTAGTTGTTGATTATTTTTAAGGCGTTTTGCGACATCGTGGTCATGTAACCCAGTGTACTAGGGTGTGTGTGTACAATTTGTCTGATAACTTGTGGCACTGTGATTTCTGTACTGGTAATCATAATTGAGGTAGGATTTGGGTAGGAAGCGACCGTGGCCTTATATTAAGTACCATCCTGGCATTTGCCTGGAGTAGAAGTTGGAAACCACTGAACACCACGTCCAGGAAGGTTGAGGTACGAATCGAATCCGCCTAGTCTCAGTTCTGCCTCAGAAGGCTGAGTTTACCCCGATCCAGCCCTCAAACCAGAATTAAATTTCTAGTCAGAGCCCCAGCTTCGCACATAAACAGAAGACATTACAAAAAGGAGAATAGAAGAACAAGATACACGTTGGCATCAACCACAGCCTTCTCAATGCCTCTGTACGGTGCTGTCCTCTTGCGGTTTACGTGGGTAATTGTTCCAAACATTCCACTTTGTGAATCCCTGGCCTCCTGCAGTATTGCAAGTTTGTATTAGTTCAACTTCTAGCCATGACCACACTCCGATTACCATTATAAGCAAAGCCAGCTAGATCGCCTCTCTCCTGGTCGCTATAAACTGCTTGCCCATTCAACTCTCCGAGGTGCACAAGATATATATTAATTCACTGCTAGGTTGCAGCACCAACCTACCGTGATCGCGGTGGATTCTTAAAGGGGAAGATACCTGAAACGAAGGACTCTCAAGTTTGGAGGCTTAATATCGAGATTAACAGACGAGAATGTACATATTACAATAAGTTAGTAGTTTTGTTGTTCAATCATAATAAATTATATAATATTGATTTAGACACATACTTACTGGCTGATTATCAATATAAAAGAAAACGAAAAAATATATGGTGGTGGAGGTGATTGTCTTAGGGGTGAGGACAAAGAGTTATAAGTATAAGCATACATTTAGGAGAAAGTAGGCTATATATTCTTTGCTGAACATCTTGTTTACACTGTAGTATATTGAGTAAATTTACTTTTATCTCTAATTTCATAGAATATAAATATATTTATTTCCCTCTAGAGGTTCAAAAATTCTCAATGAGACCAAAAAAGGTTAGTTAGAGTGGCATGGTGGCAAGACCTGTTTGTGACATGTTGACCTCAATATTGGTGCATAACGAAAACAATAATCCTTGATAGATGACAGTGAAGCTCAATTGTGACCCCCAGCACTAAAATACTTCATGAAACACATAATTATTATCATCAACGTTGCCGGAGGATTATTAATGAGCCTGAATGAGCTCTTAAACCTTATTAACGTTATAATGCAACTAATGCAATTCAGATTAATGGAGATGAAGTCTAAGACAGATTGCAGCCTCTTATGATAATTAGCATGGGCTTGTACGTTAACAAATGAGGTTTCCAATATCGTCACGCCTATATGACATGGAGGGAAAAAAGATTAAAATTCATTGTGTTGTCAAGAAATATATTCATGGATATTATTCGTAGACTAATGACTTTCTTAAATAGCATACATATATGAGTATGTTTTTAATGGTGCTCTTTCTTTCTTCATTAGTCTAGTAATTGATTATCAGGCAGTCATTGTGCCATGAGAATGTCTGAATACACATGTAGTCCCAGTGTTGACTACCGAAGCAAAATATCACTTCGTACAAGGAATTCAAAAGTTCATTTAACGATAAATTTCATGAAGTAATTAGTGACCTTCATTGTTAAGGGATTTTGTGACATCGTGTTCATGTTGTCTTGTGTACTTGGGTGTGTTTGTTCTGTGTTTGATGACCTGTGTCATTCTGATAGTTGTGCTAATGTATGTATTTGTAGTAGAGGTCAGCAATTGGTTAGGAGGAGGCAGAGGTCTTAATTTAGGTATCATTCCGACATTTGAGAGAATAGTAGTGGAAAACCACGGAAGAGAAATTTGAGGATGACTGAGGTGAGAATCGGCGATACCTCTTGTCAGTTCTCCCTCACGAGACTGGGTGTATCCCCGTTCAACCCTGAGATCAGAAATAAAGTAAAATTGAATTTCTTGGCAGAGGCTTTGTTGACATTTTGACGGAAGATTATGTGTCGTGTAGTGTATATGATTAATCACTGTATTACCTGAAGCACGCTGTTTATTCAACAATTTTTGTTGCAATGGCTCTATTCCTTTGCAAATTAATAATATCGATAATCATGGTGAATTATTCTCGTATATTAATTGAATTGTATTTCATTAGTGCTAGTTCTTTTTGGGAGGGACGAAACTTTGAATTATATCAGCAATGTTTTGAAATTGCCATACATTCGTTCCCCTGCGTTCATGCTGAAGTAGTGTGCCAATTTGTTTCAAGAAACATGGTAACATCTAAACTGCTGACAGATCAGATTTCATAATAAAACTATCGGTATCATACCAGAAAATCTGCGTGGATTTAGAGACGTATTAAATCACGTTTGTGTTCTGCACAAGATTCGAACGTTGTACACGTTTCTTCACGCAGTTTGCAACAAATTTGTGTCCACATCCTCCTTGTTGAAACTAGATGACATGAAGGTGTAGTTTGATGTGTGTTTTAAATGATTTAGTTGTAGCTGTTTAAGAACATCTCCCCTACTTATGCCAGTCGTTTTTAGCCTACTTTCGATTTTTGCAAAAAATGAAAGTAGACTTATGAGATCAACACAGGGCGAAAAAAGTGTGTCTTTCTGTGTGTATGTGTGTGTGTGAGTCTGTGTGTGTGTGTATGTGTGTGTGTATGAGTCTGTGTGTGTGTGTGTGTGTGTGTCTGTGTGTGTGTGAGTGTGTGTACTCTGAATGTCTGTCCCCCCCTATCAATTCGAACACGGTGAATGCGAATTGAACGAAATTTGGTACAAAGGTAGCACTAGCAAAGGACACCTCAGTGTCATGTTTTATATCGCCGCCATCTTTACTAAAACTGAATGGCGGCCACTCAAACGTTCAAAACGTAAAATCAAATAACGACTAACGAAATCATCCGATCTCTACCAAATTTGGTAACAACATACCTTCATATAGGATGCGTCTTGTGACCAAACTACAAGGTCGTCCGCCATACCATTTCAGGATGGCGGCCGTGCGAATTATGCAAACTTTATAATCCATATCATGGGACCCACCAGTTCCGATTATCGAGCCGAGAATCGTTTTAATTGTTCTAAAGGAAGAGGCACGTTCGAAATTAAAAGTTTATTTTGTAATACTATAGTGCAGACGTGATTTTAAAAAGCTGAGCTGATTCAGTAATAAGACAAGATGGCAGCGGATATCTTGTGCCTGACTTATATTTCACTAATTTGAGTATTGCAAGCAATATAGCGTACTGATACAAAATAAATAAACTTTGTATGAAATGCTTTATATATAAATAATATACTCCAGTGATGAAATCGTTTAGTATAAATCATTATTTGCTAACAAGTTCTATGTAAGTCATTTTATATAGAACGATATTCGTTGACCCAATTAGCTCAGTGGTCAGTTGGTCACTAGTCGTGGCCGAGTGCGGTACGTGTGTGCGCGCTGTGTGACCGCATTGGAAGAGTGAACGGTTCCTAATACCGGTGCTTCCTTAGTTCCACGTGTGTACTGACCTTCCATGTGTCATTCGGACAATACTTTTTTAAGTAGTGTTCCAGATAGGACAACAAAACCAGGAACCCAGAAAACCCCGCTGAAAATCATGTCCGGATACCAGAGAAAAAACACCGTACGCTGCCAATGGGACAGGCAGAGTTCTCGCCCCTCACCAGGAGAAATTCACCGCTGGATTGGCGATACCCTCCGGTTGACTGTCGACCAAGTAGAAGCCATCCAGTTAAATGCGCACGAAAAAACCATGTACATCAAGGTAATCAGCATATCTATTTATCAGAAATTGTTAAATGCTTTTGCAGATCCTATTAAATTTCAGTATGACTCAGGCGAAATGACAAATGTTAAGCTCTCCACAGCGGATTCCAATTTTACCACAGTGCGTATATTTAATGTCCCACTCGAGGTACCCCCTGAAATTTTCAAATCCGTCCTGTCGAAATATGGCACTGTGAGTGACGTCAGGAAAGAACAATGGTCTTCTGCTTATCAGTTCCCGGTGTATAATGGAATACGTGCCGTCACTATGGAAATCAAGCAAGATATCCCCTCCACTGAGACTTTTGGTGGCCATTCTGGCTATATAAGGTATAATGGACAGAAACAGACCTGTTTAATTTGCAATGCTACCACACATCTACGTATTAACTGCCCAAAGAAAATGATTCCCCTCGGTATAACTCCTACACAACAACGACGTGTACAATACTCGGAAGTTGTGACGCAGCAAACGTCATATGAAAACATGCTTACTGATCAGTCAGCTGGGACAACACCAGGAGTGACCTCGGATACATCTGACGCAGAACTGGTACCTTGCCCTGACCAGAGCTGCGAGACACAGAGTGCCCCTGTGCTATCGGCAACCTGTATCGCAACCTTAGAACCAACTCTGCCGTCACTACAGGCTGCCACAGAAAATTTTGTCTTCACTGCCCCCGCCTTCGCTGGTCCCTACCGACTCACTTAAGAATGTTGATCGGGGATCCGAGAACGTCTCTAAGAAGATTAAAACAAATGCCTCGATTGCCGTACCAGCCCCGAAGAATCAAACTGGCTCTACAAATGTTCCCGCAGCTGTGAAAAAGAAACAAAATCTTCATTCTACGTCATCTAGGGACCCACGAACGCTCTCAACTGCTGACAGCCGGCCTATGAATGGCAGTCAAAAGGAACTATCTCAACCTAATTTGACATAGTGCACCAGTATATTTCTCACCTGTGTCTTTTTTACTTTTTTCTTTTTTCTCGAGTCCACCTTCCAGTATGTCTAGCACGACTTTTATACTTCTCTTAATGGCGCAATTTCTCACTGTGGCCACTGTGAATATCAATGTAATAGAATGCCCTCTGAAATTTCAACTGTTGGAGAGATTCCTTCGAGATGCAGACATTGACATTGCCTTCATTCAAGAAGTTGCTCTACCCTGTTTGCCCATATCTGCCTTCTACAAACAATACATCAATACCGGTAATACGAATAGAGGGACCGGATTCCTCATAAGACATGATATCCCACTCGAAGGTGTGCTATGTCATCCATCAGGACGCATAATATCTGGACACATAAACAATACCACCCTGATAAATGTATATGCCCCATCCGGGTCCAATAAACGTGTGGAACGGAAAATGTTCTTTCAACAGAGTATACTGCCTCATCTGCACGAAGTTAAGGAAAAACTTATTCTTGCAGGGGATTTCAATTGTATTCAACGCCCAGAAGATTCCACTAGCTCATACCAAGGTGTCAACCCGGCTCTCAGGACCCTTCTTACCTCCCTACACCTCATTGATGCTGTGGATAGTTTAAGGGTGCCCCTGCCCCATTACACCTGTATAAGTCACAACTCCTCATCACGACTTGACCGCATCTACTTTTCACAGGAACTTATCCAGCCTAGACGATATGAAGTGATACCTGCCAGTTTCACTAACCATCATGCTGTCGTATGTACAATCTCTTACCCCCATCCCATATTTCACATAGGAAGAGGTTATTGGAAGCTGAATTGCTCGCTGTTACTGGAGGAGGAATGCCAAGATATTTTCAGACAACACTGGACTCGATGGGTCCAACAAAAATGCAAATTTCGCGACTGCACAGACTGGTGGGATATTTTAGTTAAACCAGGGATCCGCCGCGTCTTTAAGAACATATCTTACCAACGAGGTCGGGAAAGACGGGATACAGTTGAATTTTACTATCGAGTTCTTCGCCAGCTCCAGCATAGATCTGATGCTGGGGAGCGTATATATGACCAGATCCGGGAAGTTAAAACCAAGCTCCTGTCTCTACAGCAACGAACGCTCGCTCATATCAACGTGGCTTTAAAAGATCGTACAGTGCTCCCGGACGAAAGTGCAAGTGTATACCATATCGCCAAAGGACAACGTGAGCGGCAACGTAAATATATCCACCGCCTCCGCACCAGTACTGGAAGTGTCGTCACCTCCCCTGACGCTATACGTAGTGAAATATCATTATTTTATCAACGGTTCTACGCTAAGGCTCCCATTGATCCACAGCAGGTGACCCTATTGCTGTCATCTTGCAGTACCAAACTATCTCCGGACAACAAAACTCTGCTCAGCGCGGATATTACGGATGAAGAGATTCACTCTGTGGTTAAACAACTCCCAAACAACCGCTCACCTGGCATTGATGGACTGCCATATGAAATGTATAAACACTTCTGGCCTCTCATTGGCAAAGAATTTTGTCATGTCCTGCGTACCATTCTCCAACGTCGTGCTCTTTGTCAATCACATCACGAGGGTACCATAGTCCTCATACTAAAAACATCCTCTCCCATGGCAGTTGGTGACTTCCGACCAGTTACTCTGCTCTGCAGTGACTATAAAGTCCTTACCAAAGTACTTGCATGCCGATTGAAGACAGTTCTACCTGATATCATTGGTGATGAACAATGTTGCAGTATTCCTGGAAGAACTCTGTTAACAAACTTAGCGATACTACGGGACCTACACCTAAAAGCCAAAATGCTCCCCACTGAGCCAATGAGTTTTCTCACCTTAGATCTTGATAAAGCTTTCGACCGCATCAGTCATGAATACTTGTACATGGTCTTGCAACACTTCGAATTTCCTGAAATCCTTATTGACTACATTCGTATGATAAATTGTAATGCTACGTCTACAGTGCTCGTCAACGGTTTTCTTTCCCCTCTGATTCCAATACAACGATCAGTTAGGCAAGGATGTCCCCTTTCTATGCTACTTTTTGTCATTGGCCTTGAACCGTTCATTCGGACTACCCAGGTGAAGCTACAGGGTTACAAACTGTCCACACATGTTTCTGGGATGTGCGCCTATGCTGATGACGTATCAATATTGATCCGCAATAAAGAAGACATCTCCCACATCGATAGCGTCCTTCAGCTCTACCATATCGCCTCTGGAGCACAATCGAACCCCCAGAAAACTGCTTTGCTTCCGCTCAATACTAACTCAGTGATTACTCCACAGCCCTGGTTCCGGATAGTAAATGAGGTGAAAATTCTTGGCATTACCTGGAAGCAATCGCTTCTGGACACAGTGCAAGTAAACTGGACTAAGGTCATTGCCAAAGTTAGGGGAGTCCTGATCCAATTTGGTCAAAGAAACCTCAATATAGTGCAACGGGTCATGGTCCTCAACGTGTTTGCGCTCTCTAAAATATGGTATGTTGCACAACTTTTCCCACTTCCCAAAATGTTTGAGAGCCAATTGGCAAAATATACAGGTTGGTTTATATGGCAAGGATTTTTGTTCCGAGTACAACGGGAACAGTTGTATCTCCCATCCCGGCAAGGCGGGCTAGGGCTAACAGCTCATGGCATGAAATGCCGTGCACTCCTCTGCAAGAACGATATCACCATTCTTTCCCAACATGACACTTTTACGAAAGCGCTATACAAAGATATTCGAAACACAGCCCGTGGTTTGCGATAGAGCTTTGCCGAAGATATTTAGGGACCATCAACAGCACCTTCTGGAAACTGTTCGCCAAATGCCTTCAGGGATTGTTCCAACGACGAAAAGTATCTATAACATGTTGCGGCAAGTGGTACACTCCAAACCGCGAATAGAGGCCACCACCCTCTACGTCCATTGGCCCACTGTTTGGAAAAATTTTGGGGCTATGACCATTTCTTCTGCTGTACACTCCCAAGTTTTTATCTTCCTCAACGATCTCATCCCAACCGCTCTACGGCGATATACCATCCATCTTGAAGCTTACCCATGGTGTACTATATGTGGTCAAACTGATACGGTGATACACCGATTCACATCATGCACGCGAGTTACCTCCACGTGGCTGTGGTGTAAGGGAAAAGTATGCCAACTATTAAATGTGCCCTCGGATGACCTTGATGACAGGAAGTTGGTTCGATTGTCGGTGACCGCCTTCCCCCAAATTAAACAGACTGCCATTGTGTGGATAATGGGCCAATATGTACACTTCGTGATGGACAATGATCAACATTTCTCTTTCCTGGATCTCAGGTATCACCTGCAAAAAGAGCGTTGGAAGCTTAGTGAAAGTGGACAATTGTACGATAAATATGGACACTATCTGGATTTCTTGTGATGTATTAGTATGGTATTTATCATATCTGAAAATTCTGTAATTCTGTAAAGAGCTAATAAAAAATAAAATAAAAAAAAGTGGTAGAGCGTTAGCCTATCGCTGAAATGCCTATGGTTCAAACCCGATCAGAGCTAGGTTTTTTGCTTGAAATGTTATATGTTTATTGTTTTGTAATGACTCAGAAGTTTTAAAAATAAGCGTTATATTGTGCATATTATGGTGTAAAATATATATTTAATTAAAACATAATTCGCCAGCAGATTTACTCGAGACATCTAGCTGCCAAAAAGGTAACTGCACGTCGACCTACTTATTAAATTCCAGATTTAATTGAAAAGTTTCTTCTTCTGGCCGCTAGAATGCACTCGCTCTGTTAGGATTATATTGTTCGATATTTCACCACTAGATGTCACGACTAGTCTACGTGGGGCTCCATTGATTACTATACCATTGGCATTCTATGCGCATCGAATTTGAAGAATGACAAGATGATACTACGATACATTTTTACTTTTTATTTTAAATGGTTTGTAACAGCCTATTTTGCGTTACTTGAAAATGTTATTTGAAGTAAAGAACAAAACGATTTCACATAGTAACTGAATTCAAGCCGTTGGTGTTAGTTCAGCTAATTAATTACTACTTTTATTTCAGGCAAATAGCAATCGAAAATATCCACATAGTTTGTATACACACGTCTCTGTAGGGTCATGGAAAGATTTGTTAATTCAATTAGGGTTGTGAAAGCCATGCACAACCAGACGTGTAAAGACATGCCTCAACTCAAAGTTGGATGTTGCCCACGGCAGGTCGTATATGTAATAATAATAATAATAATAATAATAATAATAATAATAATAATAATAATGTTATTGGTTTTACATCCCTTTTAAGTACTGCTGCTTTTAGAGACACCGGGGTGCCGGAATTTTGGCCCGAAGGGGATCTTTAACGAGCCAGTAAATGTACTGACACGGCTCCCTCGCATTTGTGCACCCTCAAATGCCAGCTGACTGCGCCAGGATACGAACCTGCAACCTAGGGCCCAGCAAGCGAGAACGTTACCGCTGAGCCACGCAGCCAGTCCGGTCGATTATGTCTCCAGATCCATAACATTCTTGATATACTTCTTATCTTTCTTTCTTCAATGATGGTAGCAGTTTTTATCTAGGTTGTGGTGTTTGGTAGAGGTAAATCGTTTCTAAGGTCTTCAACAAAGAATAGTTCTATTATACTCTTTGATAATAACGAGTTATAACTTTACTCATACATTTAGGAGAAAGTAGGCTATATGTTCTTTACTGAACATCTTGTTGTTTTTTTTTTGGTAAGAAATTTTAAGTGACTTACAGTGCCATTTCAAAGTAGGGTTTACCATACGGGACGCCTGATTTGTGTCGCCCCCCGTGATGTTCCGTATTCCCATACCTCTTGTGTTTTCGAATTGAAAACTAAACTTGAAACAGTTCACCAGATAAATAAATGAGATCACCATTCAAGTAAATGGATTGTTTTTCAAACAGAAGCATACTGCATTTCTTTCAAGATAAGTAAAAAATATTTTTGGGGACAATGACATCACTTAATACTTGTTTTTGTTTTATTTGAGGGGATTGGACATCGCGGTCAATCGGCCCCGTGTACTTGGGTGTGTGTGTGGACTCTTATCTAATAACCTGTTTTATTGTGATGGCTGTATTAGTGTGTGTATTTGTAATTCGGGTGAGGATTGGGAAGGAGGCGGCTGTGACCTTAAGTTTGGCACCACCCCGGCATTTGCCTGAAGTAGAGTTAGATACCACGGAAAACTACTTCTAGGTTTGCTGAAGTGGCAATCAAACCCACCTCTTCTCCGAACAGATTTAGATTTCTTGGCAGAGCCGGGAATCAAACCCACATCTCAGAGGTGACAATGGAGAATTCTAGCCACTACAACACGAGGTGGTCAACACTTAAATCACTATAGAAAGAGGAGGACAGATGACCTCACTGTTCCAATCCGTAAAAACAACAATGATTAACTCTTTTTCTTTATGTACAGTCATCATCAATAAATATCCTGAAACTAAATATATCACTGGACTAATATCGCATGTTCATAAACCACACTTTCCCCAATAGGTTTATAATGAGAGTCTTAAGGAGAACGGTTGTTATGTTTATATTTCAACCAAATGATTATAGAACACTATTTACATTTCATTCAAAATTCCAACTTCTACGTTCCCTAACATAAGAAGGTAAACACTGAAAATTGGATCATCATAACACTCACAGGTTATTCGATATTTATGAAATTATAAGATTTGACTACTCAATCCTTTGATTTACTGTTTCTGAAATCCATGCAAAATCATAAAGGACCTCAGGATGTCAAAATGACATGAAACAGGCGACACAGCAGCCAAAATGTGAAGTGGACAGCAATTATGGAGCGTATTTTCCTACAGCAACAATATCTGCAAATCGCACACTTCGTACATTTTTTAAAGTAATTTTTTAAAGAAATTAAGGATATTTATGAAATTAGAGTGCAAATCGTCACTGATAATGTCTACTCTCTTTCATTTGAATGCTCATTTGTCACGATGGGTCGCTTGTGAGCGCCACAGGAAGGATCTATACTACTGAAATAATATATATGATGATTTAAGTATTGTATTCCATTGACACTTGATGTCACTTGTAGTAACTAGACCTTGATTGGAGTGGCTGTAACTGAACATAATAATTGAATTGTTTCATTGAAAGGGCTTGGACATGGCGGTTATTTAGCCCCATATACTTGGCTGTAGGTAGAATTTGTCTGTTAACCTGTGTTATTGTGATATCTTTAGTAGTGTATGCATTTGTAATTCAGGTGAGGATTGGGTAGGAGGCGACCATGGCTTGAAATTAGGAGCCAACCCTAAATTTTCTTAGAGTAGAAGTGAGAAATCCCGGCAAACCACTTCCATCTCTTCTTAGTTTTGCCTCACAAAGCTGAGTGTAATCCGTTCTAGCCCTCAGATCAGAATTAAAACTTTCTTCGCAAAGCCAGGAATCGAACGTGGACCACAGTGTAGAATGCTACAAGGCGGACACACACAATTGAAAATAACTTCGTAAGCACCTGAGAATTGCTCCCAATGACAAATGTCTTATTTGGACGGGTCGCCGCACCAGTGGCATTTTACTAGATTTCTTTTATTGATGTGTAACATCTTTCCGCTCGGTTGCTGGATAGTTTTGTGGGAGTGATTTTGAAAATTGGGGACGGAAGTGAACCGGGCGGAAGTGGATCCGACGGAAGTGAAGACGCACTGCCAGCTGGATGTACAATTGAAAATGTGTGTATTGGAAACAAGGCAGTGTGTGCTCTGTAGCGCGAGAATGTTATGGCAATACAGTAGGCAGTGCATTTAACAGGCACTGGTTTGACGAGCACAGTGGCAAATGTTTCACCGACTTTCATTTGTCATTGAGCAGTTTATGAAGCTTCACGTTCAAGGTTGAATATCACATGGGGTAGGACAAAGACGACATTCAAATGACATTCAAGTAAGCGGCATTATTGTCAAGCTGTGGTTGAGTAGTCAAATATTAAATGCATAACAGAATGTTGTTATATGCGTGGAATAAAAGCTGTATTTTCATCATATGTGAGACTAGGTCATTTCATGATTGTAGGAAGCCATGTTTTGATTGTTTACGACGAACTGTATGAGAGCCTTGAGAATAATGAATGTTATAGTTACTGAGGAATGTGCTCAGAGTATTTGAGAGTACTGTCGACGTTGTGTGTCACTT
The DNA here is from genome assembly GCA_946902985.2 of Meconema thalassinum. Lineage (NCBI taxonomy): Eukaryota > Metazoa > Arthropoda > Insecta > Orthoptera > Tettigoniidae > Meconema > Meconema thalassinum. The sequence goes on from OX336388.2 coordinate 615,344,888, forward strand.
TGTTATTATGAATTATTAATGTAAAAGGAAGGAAGGAAGCTTGTAGTTTTGCGTGTCCGTTAATCTCAATATCATGATCCACGGTACCTCCCTTTTACGTGGAATGCGAACTACAGGACATGGCATTTCAATTCAAAAATCTCGCATGTATTGACCGGGAATGAAACCCGGTCAACCTTGATGAGAGACTAACAGCTTGACCGCTGCGCCAAAAATGTGACAGTGGCATATCTCCAATTCAATCTATACATTCATCATAGTACCAGTATGAAAATGGAGTGTAAATTAACATTTTAAGAATGTCCAAGCTGTGTAGTATACGAGTAAGATAACATGTCAGATGTTACACATCATATGCGACTACTGTAAGGCTCGTATCTTTTTTTAATTATTTATCGTATGGATTTTAGTACCGGGAGTGTCCGAGGACATGTTTGGCTCGCCCGAGGCTGTAGCTGCTTCAAGCGGACACCCATAGGGTGAGATACAAGTTCCATTCAATTTCAAGTACAATAGTTCCAACTTTCGCTACCACATATCACTGACACCTAGTGATGAACGTAGGAACTTTGATAGAGCGTTACAACGAAATCTAACCTATAAATTTAGCTTCACACAAGTTTAGTTAGTGCCATAAATCTATGACATGGGACCGCCGGCTTTACTTCTCCTCCGAAGGAAGGCACACTGAAGGATTTTATCGCTCTTAAAAATTCCGACGACTTCGGCCAGATTTGAACCCACGATCTTGGCCACAGCAATTCAGCATGCTGCCAACTATGCCACCGAAGCCGCTATTTTACTAGAAAGTTAGTGACTTGGAAATAACAACTGATGGCAACAGTGCATAGCAGGTATTGGGCGTGGTCCAACTGTAACGCCAATGTGTTCCAATACAAACATATCTGACATTCCTCGAATTGTTATTACATAATACATCATCACATTTAAACCGCTCTGTGCACTGTATAAGAAATTATACACCCTGAAGCTCCAGCTGAATAATTCATAAGGGCTAGGAAGTAGATTTAGTTAAAGTTAGCTTCTGATCTGATGTTCGTAAATCTAAGTCAAGTCATCAATTAAATATTTCGGGAACAGTTGTGCGGGCTGTAAAAATAACGTGGCAATTAGGGAAGCGGTTAGGCTCCTTTGGGTCACATTTGGCACATAGGTAATAAACTAAATTTGAGATTATACTGAATTATGTTCGTATTCAAGACGTGAAACGGTATACCTAATTAGGAAGACAGGTTTTTGCTGTTCCCCAATGAATTTGAGTTTACGTCCGCTGCAGCAACATCAGATGTAATATATGTTTGTCTTCACGTTTATTACTTGAGTGGTTCTTAAGTAAACAACAGGTTTTATAAAAAGAATTAAAAGAATAAACATATTTTGTAGTGTAGTCATTGTCTTCAACTGTAGCCTATGTACCGCGATATATTACGAGTCTACGGGATTTTTTGTGTGTTGTCGATGACGTTACGGATGATGTGCGGACGTTGATGCTCGTTTGTTTGAAGTTTTGGCTTGAATTACCACCACATTGGTCAGTTCTATGGGTGCGTCGTTACATGCCAAGGTAGTTACATGTGTTCAAGTGCAAGATGTGGTGGTGATTTACGAATGTTGATGTGAATAAATGAAGAAACGTAATACTGTAGTTACAATTTAGATATATTGAAAGCCTAACATCAATAAAACAAAAAACAAATAAATAAATTCAACAAGTTGTAGGCCTAATACAAATACGCGTTACAAATGAACATATAAATCTACCGTATATAAACAGACATATGAATATTGATAATATTGCTTTTAAACATTTAATTCTCATCCTCTATAATGAGTCCTTGGAGATCAAGGGTCTATTTTGAAGGATAGATAAAACGATAGAGAGGTTTTTGGTTTTAAGAATGATATTCGCGATTTAATAACTGTGAGGCGTGTGAGAAACTTAAGAATTGAGTCATTTAATGGAAATATTGGGAAAACTTGAACGGTCTTAATTTTGCTGTCATTAAGTGCGGAGACGCTATTTACATAACCATTAGACCTCATTATCAATAATTAATTCTTGTACACTAAGAAAAATAACTTCAGTTTTCCTTAAATGTCTAACCAAATTAAAGCTGGCATATAATGTAAAGCTTTAGAAGTAAATGTTCATTAGTAAATTCAAAATAATAAGATGTATTGCTTCATAAATTTAAGACGTTATCCATCAGTCTGTTATTTAATAAACAGACGTCGGATATTTTTAAAACAGATAGTATTGATCAAAATGACGTAAATGCTTTCATAGACATGTCTGAATCAAATTCCTATGATAAACAGGTTTATCCTGGTTGTCACTACAGGTGGTTCTCATTTACTGAAACAAATCGTTCAGTTTCCAGTAAACATTTTGTCCGATTCCGTGCCTAACTAGTTGGCGAACTAGTCTTTGTTCCAAAGGATATTGGGTTCGACATCCGGTCGCACCTCTTGATTCTAGCTTTGTATGGCTGTTGCACCGTATGCGTTTGTGATGTATTGAGCATTTCACACTTACAAGACGAGCAGATGACCTAGCTGATACACCCCTTCAAACAACTCTAACTAACTAACTAACATATTAAATAACTAACTGTAATTTTAAAGAGTTAACGAAATTAAATAGTTAACTGTGAAATTGGAATTTATTACTTTAACTAAAATAAAATTCCACTTATTCCAGATCAGTAATCCATACTTTTGTCGCTCGTACTCTATCCACGATCATGACTTTTTCTTTCCATATCACCATCCCTGGTTTGAACTGCATATCGTCCAAATCGGACTGCAGGATCTCCAGTTGGTTACTCTGCTGTGGCCCCAAAGACTTGGTAGTGAACTCTCGTAGGGCGGAGAGCGTTGCTGTAATACAAACTGAAAGTAAGCAAAGAAAGCATTTGCAGAGTCTGTTCATAACAGAAAGTATAAATGCTGTAAACAATTCAGGAAGATCATCTCAATTTATTGTGTTTTTACTTCAATTAGTCGTTTAAAGATTCTTTATGTTAGCCCCATGGAGTTGAGACAGAGTATCTTCCTCATCCCACGTTAATTGATTCCTTGTCCTCTTGCAAGTCCTTTGATTGCAGTCACCGACATTTTACACTTCTGTCATTCATTGCTGTAGACTAAATATGTTATCAAGTGCGAACCATAATAATGAGCATAATAAGCAACACCTTCATCATTCTATAGCCTAAGACATTGGATACTTTCAACAGGATGAAGGGGATCACTTAACTCCCATAAAAGACGTTCATTGCTGGAAAGGGCATGTTACACTTGGCTTGAATATCGACAGTGTTGCCAACAATTCTTACCTCAAGGACACTAACTCTGAGGAAAATTGACGCATAAAGTCACTAAATAAAGTCTCATGAGTTAGAAATTAAAAATAAGAAGAGGCTTTCCTAATTACACGTTTCCCGCTTAAATTTAGAAGCAAAAATTACCATTGCTATAAATTTCTCCAGTAGGGAGAGAAATTCTTGTTGAAAACATATTCGAGGATGTGATAAAGATAATAATTAACGGATGATCACCTTAATGGCAAAACTTAAAAAATCTACACCAGATTGCTAAGACCATACGATTATTATTATTATTATCATTAATTTCTCATAACTATGGTAAGCTACAACTCAGTTTACAAGGAACGGATTTAATAATCAAGTACCCTGTAAACTTATTACTGAGATAAAAACAAGATGTTCAGGAAAGAACATATAGCCTACTTTCTCCTAAATGTATGCGTATAGTTATAACTCTTTGTCTTTATCACCTCCTAATTTCTTTCAATTCGAAGTGCAAATTGGCACACTGGATTTGAGGAGTGGCGTTCAAATAACTTACCCCATCATTTTGCAATTTCATCAGCAATCACTCCAAACAACGTAGGTATTCAGTTTATTAACACCGACTACTTACAATAATTTAAACTTCGTTGCTCTAAACGTATCACTGGGAGAAACATATTTAATATATCTATTACACAGCTAATTTGTAATCGCGCACGGCTAACGAGAAAGACAGGCCATGGCGCGTAAACCAAACCCTTCTGTGACGTAGGCAATGTACCGGTACTGCTTGATGGTGCTTGTACGTTTAAGTCGAGAGCAATTCATAAGCAGCAGAAATGCAATATTTTATATCAATCTTCATAAAATGGACGCAGTTTAGATGTTCCGTGTGTTTTCAAACACGATAAATTATACTGTATAGGTTTGCAAAACTACGCCTATTGAAGTTACTCCTTACAAAAATCCACGCGAACTAGGATTCAAGGGTTCGTTGTGTCTTGAATAGTTGCCGTGATAATCGCGCCTTATCTTGGGGATGTGTACCCTCTATCGGTAAAAATAATAACCTTCTCAATTATACTGTAGACATGAGTTCACTAACTGGCCGGTAGAGAGCACAGCTCGCATCTAGAAGGCTGTGGTTACCTATAACATAGATCAAGTAATTACTGTTAGCTGTCACTCCGGTGGTGAATGTTGTTTTAATTAAATATATATGTTCCATTTCAAATGCACCATATAATGCTTTATTTTATAACGTCTCCGTACTCAAGAAATAATAAATATAAAAACAAGTAGTACCGTGAAGAACTATACAGCCTATTTTCATATATCCTGCTCATGTTAATTGTCTCTATCAACACACAAATTTTCAGTTTAATTGCTGTAACAGATTCGTAGATATTGAGAACCGTCTAAATATTTCATATGGTCGCCAGGATGGATTTTTATTTTTGTACTATTACATTAAGATTATTGTGTACGTGTGGTATTCAAACTTCAATCGCATGATTAGAACACAAGAAGTAAAAACGAGATTTTAAAAGTACGCACACCAGCCATCTTGTGATTATGCAAACAATTGAAATAAATTACATGCCAGTGGATCAACATTTGTATAAGCATTTAACGTGCAACGTTTCACGGCACTCGGTTAGTTAATTCGCGAGAAACGTCCATTTAAATATTTATACTTCGCGTCGCCGCCATGTTGGATTTGTGCTCACCAGGTTACTGAAAGTCCTATAGGTGAACATATGTTCATAGTCTCTATGAACATTAAAAAATTCAGTTCGGTTGCTGTAAAAGATTCATAGATATTGAGAACCGTCTAAATATTTCGGAAGCTCGCCATTTAGGATTGTTATATGTATAGGCCATCGAGTTATGTACCATTCAAGGACAATTATTTCCTAGCTTCATTATTCAAACTTTCACTTCGATCGCATGATTACAACACAAGAATAAAAACCTTAATTTTAAAATTTCGCACAGCCGCCATCTTGAGGTTATGTAAACAATTGAATTAAATTAGATGACAGTGCATTACAATCTGCAAAATCATTTACTGTACCACATTTCACTGCTCTCAGAGAGTTAAATCACGAGAAAAGTCTATTAAAATATTTCAAATTCGCTTGGTCGCCATGTTCGTTTTGTAGTTTACAGGTTTATGAAATATACATAGGTAAAATTGTATCAGTACCCTTTATCACCGTACAAAATTGCATGATGATATCTGTAATAGTTTCGGAGATATAGAATGTCAGTGAAATATTTCGCACAGCCGCCATTTTGAGGTTATGTAAACAATTGAACTAAATTAGACTCCAGTGCATTACAATGTGTATAAATATTTGCTGTACCAAGTTTCATTACGTTTGGATAGTTAAATCGCGAGAAATGCCTATTTAAAAGTCTCAATTTCGCTTGACCGCCATGTTGGTTTTGTAGTCACCAGGTTTTTGAAAGTCTCCTAGGTGAAACTCTAGTAGTGCCCTTTATCACCGTACACAATTTCAGGGCGATATCGGTAATAGTTTCGGAGATATTGAATGCTAGTCAAATATTTCGCACAGCCGCCATGTTGGATTGGTGAGACGTAACAAAATTTGAAGGGCACGGTCGAGGTCGCCGGGAATAGTGCTATGAACTTACCGAGTTTCATTGAAATCGCTCCAGCCGTTTAGATTTTATTAGGGGACACACACACACACACACACCTCCCACACACACACACACACACACACACACGCACACGCACACACACACGGACAAAAGGTGATCTCATAAGCCTATTTTTTTCAAAATTGAAAATAGGCTAAAAATCAAGCAAAAAATTCCAACTCTGACAGGATTTGAACCACGGCCAGCCTGATGAACGACCAACGCCCTGACCTCTCAGCCAATCGTGCACACTCTAATTGATCGTTAGGAACCAATATATATATACCATGTTATAGCAAATCATGACTTGGACTAAACGTTTTTTTCACTGGAGTATATTTTAAACCGAGTTCATTTCATAGAAAGTTCATATATTTGTTACCACTAGGCTATATTGCATGCAACATACTGAAATTAATAAAATATAGGTCAGAACGAGAGATCAGCTGCCATCTTGTCAAATAACCGAGACGACTCAGCTTTTTAAAATCACTTCTAGACTATAACATTAAAATATAAACTTTTAATTTCAAACGGGCCACGTCGTTTCGAACTGATTAAACGATTCTTGGTTCGATAGTCGGAACAGGTGGGTCCCATGTTATGGATTATAAAGTTTGCATAATTCACACGGCCGCCATACTGAAATGGTACGGTTTATGACCTCGTAGTTTGGGCACAAGACGCGTCTCATATGAAGGAACGTTGTTACCAAATTTGGTAAATATCCCATTATTAGTTTGGTCGTAATGCATTATTACGTTTTGACCATTTGAGTGGCCGCCATTAAGTTTTGGTAAAGATGGCGGCAATATAAAACATTACACTGAGGTGCCCTTTGCCAGTGCTACCTCTGTACCAAATTTCGTTCAATTCGGTTTGACCATGTTCGAAATGATAGGGGGGGACAGACATCCAGAGTACACACACTCACACACACACACACACAGATTCACACACTCACACATACACACACACACATACACACACACAGACAGACACACAATTTTTGGCCCTGTAGTGATCTCATAAGTCTACTTTCATTTTTTGCAAAAATCGAAAGTAGGCTAATAACGTAACAATATGGCCCGTATCCAGCAGCACTCACTGCCTTCTGTATTCTGGCAATCAGATGTTTCATTTTCAGTTCCACCAAAGCCATTGCGAACGTCTTTGGAGCAACTCCTGTGTAAGAGAATACCACTGGCAAAATCCTCACGCATTTTAGTCCCCATAGTTTTCGCATTTCTTCCGCCAACGGTGCGTACTTGTTTGTCTTTTTAGCTTGGGTAGTTTGCATATTTTGGCTAAGTGGGACAGCAACGTCTATCAAGTAGGCCTTTTGGTTCCTTTTGTTGAGATAGACAATATCAGGTCGATTGGCCAAGATTTTCTGGTCGGTTAAAATAGGTCTACCCCATTACATCATATAATGCTCATTTTCAAGCACGTGGGAGGCTGGTAATTGTAGTACACAACGCTCGTATCCAGAAGTCCAGATTTTGTAGCTAGCTCTTGATGTAAGATCTTAGCAACATCATAGTGCCTCTTGGTATACTCTATACCAGCCAGCGTAGAGCAGCCACCGATGATATTATCGATGGTTTCCAGCGCCGAGGTGCATCTATGACATCGATCATCTGCTACATTCTCTATAAGGATGTGCTTTCTATAATTTTTGTTGCAATCACACGATCCTGTATCGCAATTACAAAGCCCTCAGTTTTACCGAAGAGCGAACCATGCTTCAACCATTATTATTATTATTATTATTATTATTATTATTATTATTATTATTATTATTATTATTGTTATTATTTTATGCCCAACTAAGGAGCGCGATTGAAACTATTTAACAGATGATTTTGAGTTTGCTTTCTTCTCTTCCCCAAATTTTCTTCCATTATTCTGTCCATACAGAAGTGGTTCTCATCTGGAGGTTTGCAGGAAAATGATGGTCTGAAGCTAGACCTGGCCCATAAAATTTTGTCTGTTATGTTGATATATTGAATGCCATTTTCAATATCTATTATCCAGTTAATCTTGGCTTTTAATGAGGAGGCATGATTGAATGTAATTTTGGTAAGTCTTTCCTTGTCCATTAATCGCTATAATAACAAAACATTTGCTAAACCCACTAACGTCAGAAAGAGATAAACGTTTTTCTCTTACTTCCTTCATGGCTTACAAGTGGTTTGAAGTGAGTGGCGACCACGGGGTTTGAAACTGAGTCTAGTAATCAACGCAATTATCTTCTTTCTTACCCCAACTCTATTAGTATCTTATTGATCTCCTCCGACTATCATTATAATCCTCGACAAGTATGATATCTTTCATTTTCACCTCCTATTTTGCATGACACTTCCTTTAAATGCAGGACCTCTCTGTTTCACCCATTTAACAACAATGATTACAACTACCACAGCTTCGACCTAGAAGATCCATAACTTAATATCTTTCGTTTTGAAAGCAACTCTTACCACCAACTCAGGTAAATTAATGACGAGTATAATTCCATGCTTGTCTTTTTATTAATTTACTAAGGACATCCATTAATACTATAACTATTATAGTAGTAACAAGTGTCTTTAGTATATTCAATTAATACGAAGTTAATACGTATATTATACATTATGGTTTTTGCTTCATATTGCCTTTTTATGAAATACCATCTCTGAGAAGTTGTATTACTTAGTGTAAGCCTGTACACTGGTCTGCCAGCACTTAAAGGAAACTTACCTGCCCATTTCTCCAATTGCATGGACTTAACTACATTCCGTGAAGAAATCTATGTCTCCATCTGGTCTGTGAGAGCGGAAAAGGACACGGTATGACAGCACAATTTTAGGTTTTACTCTGTCATTATGAGAGCAATTATATTTCCACATAACAAATGTCGTCTCACGCAAAGAACGTTCCTAATGAACTACTCTTGTTAGTATATCGCTTTGTTTAATTATCCTAGTTTATTAGTTTAATTGTTTGGCGTGAAGTTCCTCGCCTTTTCTTCCCAGTGTTTCCGGTTTCTACTTGTAACACGCTACCAGAGGGCTGCTGGCCTGCCCACCCTTATTTCTAGAGGAGGTTCCTTTGAAATGAATGCAGTCTCTCAACGATGTGCACGCTGCATTGGTACCTTAGATCAGCGTTTCCCAAACTGTGGTACGCGTACCTCTGGTGGTACGCTCGTATTGCCGCAGTGGTAAGCGGTGATGTTACGAAAAATATAAAGAAATATTAGATACGTTAAGAAAAATATAAAAATATAAAAACATTGATATGTTGACAAAGGACTTTAAGGCCAAAGACAAGGAGCAGTTTTGTGAATTGAATTGTGATTTAGAACTAAGACAAACTTTTTCAAAAATGGCCCTTGTGACTCTTGGGTTGAGAGGCGTGGAGACTTTGCAGACATAGCTGACAAAGCAGTTAGATATTTACTGCCTTTCACCACTTCGTACTTGTGTGAGACTGCATTTTCTTCACTTGTTTATCTCAAGAATAAATACCGGAATAGGCTCCTTACAGTGGAAAACTTTCTTCGTTTGAGACTCAGCAATCTTAAACCAGCCATTCCTAAGTTGCCTTCTAATCTTCAAGCTCACCCTTCACATTGAAGTTGTTAGTTGTACGTTGGATTTTATGTTTAATTTTTGTTGTTGTTGTTGTTGTTGTTGTTGTTGTTGTTTGAGTCTTCAGTCTTTTGACTGGTTTGATGCAGCGCTCCATGCCTCCCTGTCCTCAGCTAATCGTTTCATCTCTACATAGCTACCACACCCTACAACCGAGGCAATCTGTTTAACATATTCTAACCTTGGTCTACCCCTCCAGTTCTTGTCCACGACCCTTCCTTCCATAACTTAGCTTGCTATTCCTGGATGTCTTGGTATGTGTCCTACCAACCTATCTCTTCTCTTCATTAGCAGTCGCCAGAAACATCCCTCCTCTCCCACTAGTCTTAATACCTCTTCGTTTGTAACCTTATCTACCCATCTGATCTTCTTCATTCTCCTGTAACACCACATTTCAAACGCTTCAATTCTCTTCTTTTCTGCTGCACCAATAGTCCAAGTTTCACTTCCATAGAGTGCCACGCTCCAGACAAAGGCCTTCAAAAATGACTTCCTAACACCTAAATCTATATTCGATGTCAACAGATCCCTTTTCTGTAGAAATGCTTTCCTTGCCTGAGCTAACCTACTTTTTATATCCTCTTTGCTTCGTCCATCACTTGTTATTTTGCTTCCTAAGTAACAAAAGTCTCCTACTTCCTTTAGTTTTTCACCTGCCAATTTGATGTCCATAGAGGATTCTGATTTATTTCGGCTGCATTCCAATATTTTTGTTTTACATTTATTAATTTTCATCATGAATTCTTTCCTCAAGACGGAGTCCATACCATTCAAAAACCCATTCAAATCCTCAGGCGTGTCGGCCAAGACGACTATGTCATCGGCAAATCTCAGAGTTGAAATTTTTTCTCCTTGAATCTTCACTCGCACTTTATATTTTTCTACAATTTCCTTCATAGCTTGTTCAATGTAAAGATTGAAAAGTATGGGTGATAAGTTGCTGCCTTGCCTTACACCTTTCTGATTACCAGCTTCTCTCTCATGCCCTTCAGCTCGAATGACTGCTGTCTGGTTTCTGTAGAGATCATAGATCATCCTCCTATCCCTGTACTTTATTCCAATCGTTTTCAAAATGTCAAACAATTTAGTCCAATCAACGTTATCAAAAGCCTTTTCTAAGTCTACAAATGCCATGAACGTTCTCTTATCTTTCCTTATTCTACCTTCAAAATCAGCCTAAGACTTAGTAGAGCTTCCCTTGTTCCTACATTTCTCCTGAAACCAAACTGGTCTTCACCCAACTCCGTTTCTATCTGGCTTTCTATCCTCATGTAAATTATTGTTGACAGGATCTTTGAAAGATGAGTAATCAAGCTGATTGTGCGGTAATCTTGACATCTGTCATCTCCCACTATCTTCGGTATAGGGATGATAACATTCTTCTTGAAATCAGAGGGTGCATCCACTGTCTCATAAATCCTACACACCAAGAGAAATAACCTGATCAGACCTTCATCTCCTATGCAGCGTAGCATCTCAATCGGTATATCATCTATACCTGGTGCTTTGTTCTTGCTTAAGTCTTCCAATGCTCTGTCAAATTCTGATCTCAATATTAAATCTCCTTTTGCATCCTCATCAATTTCCTCCTCCCTTTACATTACTTGATTCTCAATCTCCTTATCCTTATGCAAACACTCTATGTAAGCTTTCCATCTCTCAACTTGTCTTACCTATCTGTCAGAGGCTTTCCATTTTTGTCCTTAATTGTGGGGGTTGAAGCCATTTTGTCAGTGTTGCCTAAGTAAACAAACGTTTGGTGCTTTTCAGTCGGTCAACACGAATGTACCCAAAAAGAGCTGGGTTGTGCCCTAATCCTGAAATAAATTACATGAGATTAATCTAAAAGCACCATTTTTTTTGTCCGTAATATTACAGCACTCAGTCTTCTTTTCTTCAAAAGTATTCTTAATCCTTCGATAAGCTGTGTCTACTTTTCCTAATTTCAGACAATTTTCTATACCTGCACATTTCTCTTTCAACCATTCTTCTTTTGCTTCCTTGCACTTCTTGTTTACCTCATTTCTCAGACGTCAGTATTCTGCTTTCCCCTTTTCATCTCCTTCATTCTTGTGTTTCCGCCTTTTATCCATCAATTCTAGTATATCCTGAGTGATCCACGGTTTTCTACCTATTCTTTCTTTCCTACCAATGTTTTTTTTGCGGATTTTGTTGTTTCATTCTTCAAAAGTGTCCATTCGTCTGCAATTGAAGTTTGTTTAGGGTTTTTCATTAGTCCTTCCTTTATACTCTTCTTGAATCTTTCGTTTACATCCTTCTCTTTCAGTCTGTCTATTGCCCACATTTTTGGCTTTTGACCTTTCTTCAGTTTCTTCAACTTTAATCTGCATTTCATAACAACCAGATTGTGGTCAGAGTTTATGTCAGCACCGGAATATGTTTTACAGTCCAAAATCTGGTTTCTGAACCTCTGCTTGACCATAATGAAGTCTATTTGGTAACGGCCTATATCTCCTGGTCTCATCCATGTGTATATTCTTCTATTGTAGTTATTGAATAAGTATTAAGAGTGGTTTTACTAATTTTAGTTGCACATTGTCATTTCAGAATGTTTGAATTGAATACTTATTGTAATAAATAATACATCAACTGGACACACCTTTTATTATTTGAACTTTAACTCTAACAGTCTAACCCTAACAAAAACAATTTACAATCTATCTTTTGGTCTGCTACGTAGTGGTGGTGGGGTTATAGTTATAGTTACTATATCTCCCAACCATTAGGTGGTACGCGAGGGATTCTCATCTCGTAATGTGGTACACACACAAAGACGTTTGGGAAACACTGCCTTAGATAATAATAATGTTATTTGTTTAACGTCCCGTTTAACTACTGCGGCATTTAGAGACACTGGAGTGCCGGAATTTTGCCACAAAGGGGATCCGTAACGTGCCTTTAAATCTACAGACACGGCTCCCTCACATTTGCGCACCCTCAAATGCCAGCTGACTGCGCCAGGATTCGATCCTGCAACCTTGAGCACAGCAAGCGAGAACGTTACCGCTGAGCCACGCAGCCAGCCGGTACCTTAGAAAAGTAAATAACAGCAAATTTCACAACTTACAGCCAAAGATCAATCACTTCATTTCTGTTATCACTACGCAATGTTAGCTGTATCCCAATTTAATTTTCGTGATTACTCCCTGTGTCTCAGACAACGTAGGCTACTTATTTGATAACTACTATTTATTATGCACGCAAAATAACTTCAGAACGCTATACTCTCCATAATGTAGAATTTTGGGGTTATGCTGAGTTTTATTTAATCAGACTCGACGCGTTTCGAAAGAAACCATGTCTTTCTTCATCAGGAATTGGAAAATATCCTCCCCATAGAGGTTTCTAATATTATCATTTAGACTTTCACGGCCCGTTATACTATCCATAATGTAGAAGTTTGGGGTTTTGCCGTGTTTTATTTAATCAAACTCGACGCGTTTCTAAAGAAACCATGTCTTCCTTCATCAGGAATCGGAGAATATCCTCCCCATAGAGGTTTCTAATATTATCATTTAGACTTTCACGGCCAGTTATACTCTCCATAATGTAGAATTTTGGGGTTACGCCCTGTTTTAGTTACTCAAACTCGACGCGTTTCGAAAGAAACCATGTATTTCTACATCAGGAATCGGAAAATATCCACCCCGTAGAGGTTTCTAATATTATCATTTAGACTCTCCATAATGTAGAATTTTGGGGTTATGCCGTCTTTTATTTAATCAAACTCGACGCGTTTCGAAAGAAAACATGTCTTTCTTCATCAGGAATCGGAAAATATCCCCCCCATAGAGGTTTCTAATATTATCATTTAGACTTTCACGGCCCGTTATACTCTCCATAATGTAGAGTTTTGGGGTCATGCCGTGTTTTATTTAATCAAACTCGACGCGTTTCGAAAGAAACCATGTTTTTCTTCATCGGGAATCGGAAACTATCCTCCCCATAGAGGTTTATAATATTATCATTTAGACTTTCACGGCCCGTTATACTATCCATAATAAAGAATTTTTGGGTTATACCGTGTTTTATTTAATCAAACTCGACGCGTTTCGAAATAAACCATGTCTTTCTTCACCAGAAACCTCTATGGGGAGGATATTTTCCGATTCCTGATGAAGAAAGACATGGTTTCTTTCGAAACGCGTCGAGTTTGATTAAATAAACACGGCATAAGGCCAAAATTCTACATTATGGATAGTATCACGGGCCGTGAAAGTCTAAATGATAATAATCTAACATCTTCTCCCGCATACAGTACAGTAAATGCGTGGCTTCGTGAAAAGCGCCGTGTGCATTCTAATAAATCAATCAAGTACAGTACTAAGATACGAGGACACACACTCTGTAATGGATACGTTCTCAGCAGGAACAGGAATTAAGCAATGAATACTATCTATCACTTCTTGTACTTGTTACGGACTAACGAATAATTACACCAACCATAAATCAAAGTGGTTCGAGGAGGAAGCAGATGGAGACTGTACCATTACCATAATTACTGTGCTTCTTTGTACTCGTCCACATTTCTGTAATACTGTACTTCCGCTGGTGTGGAACATTAGGTGACATATTATCAACCAGCCGTGTTTCTTGCCAGCCTTTCGTGGCGTCTCCGAAATTAACCAGCAACGACACCGAAGTAGTGGATATGGAGGTGGGGGTGAGAGGTGGGAGGGAAATGGAGGGAAATGAACGTTTTGAAGGAAATAGTAGGCTATACCAGAGGTGTAAACACAGACACATTTCTCTCAAAGACGCACGGAAATACGGGATAAGAACTGTGCGGGGCGCGGGACATTTAGCACGAATACGGGACTGTCTCACAAAATCCGGGACGTCTGGAAGGCCTGTCCCGGACGTCCAGGTTTGAATCTCGACCCAGATGCCCTTCCTGACACCACGTTATTTTTCAGTTGAAAATCCCCCCCCCTACTGTCACCGGGATTCGAACCCCGGCCATCAGGGTGAAAGACGAGCTGCTATGTCAGTGCGCCATGACTTCTATAATTCTTTCAAAATGTAAATGAAACAACACAGCAATTAAATGGTTAAAAGAAGTTCACTAGTTGTCGATTATGTCACACACCGACTTCCTCGACAACACACCTTTCCCATATTAGGATTTCAGGAATCGGGCAACCCTGCCGCTGCCGGGGAGACAGTGAAGAACGCTACATCTCGAGGTGGCGGTCATGAAATGAAAATCCACAGCCTGCTTTCAGTCGACCGACCGGGTCAGCGAATGGAATGAATGAAGCCCCCATCTAACGGCGAGGATATGAACTGTGCCGGCCACCGAAGCCTGTCTCACTCCCCTGGGGCAAAGATTAAATGGATGACAGATTAAATGAAATGATAGTGGAGAGTGATGCAGGAATGAAAGGTTTTACAGGGAAAACCGGAGTACCCGGAGAAAAGCCTGTGCCTCCGCTTTGTCCAGCACAAATCTCACATGGGGTGACCGGGATTTGAACCATGGACCCAGCGGTGAGAGGCCAGAGTGCTGCCGCCTAAGCCACGGAGGCTCGTATGTGGCGGTCATAACAGGGCTAAATAACCACGATGTCCAAGCATCTCATATAAAACAACAACAACAAGAAAAACATGTGACAGGTGGCCAAACGGTGACTAAACAGGTCTCCAAACATATCGAATTTCATAAAAGTGTTTGTGGGGAGAATCGTTAACCGAAAAGAGGAAGTGAAGGCAAGACCTGTTTTTGTACAGGAGTTTGCACTATATAAAGCTTGTAAACTGGTGGTCTTCTGCAGTCTAGCGTACTGAGCACGCACTCGCAATGCGTCACTGCACATCCTGCGTGTCTAAGAGATGACGTACTACCCATGTGAAGAGCTTGGGAGGGGGGGGAGGGAGATACATTGCTGTTTCTTTTAACACTTTCTTTTCTTTTTATAATTATTACAACGAACATTGCTAAGGACAGGGAGAGGTTTTTGTCAACACAGAGTGGGAGAAGGGAAGCCAAGAAGCAAGCGGCATGTAGTGTTACCAACTCTAGAGACTAAAACTAGAGGGTTTATAGGTTTGACCAGGGACAGTTGCAGATTTCGCCAAGCTGTCCTAGTGTTCGAAAACTTTCTTGGAACGCTCAAATGTCCCAGATTTATTGGTTGTTGATTCATTTGTTTTTTTGGGGGAGGGAATTGTTGTTCTGTAGCTCCGTGTACTTGGGTGTTTAAGTAGTATTTGTCTGACTAGCAGCGTGGTGCAGTGGTAACGTTCTCGGCTGCTGTGCCCAATGTTGAAGGTTCGAAACTGGTGTAGTCAGTTGGCATTTGAGGGTGGACAAATGCTAGGGAGCTGTGTCAGTAGATTTACTAGCACGTTAAGATCCCTTTTCGGGCCAAATTCCGCCACCCCGGCGTCTATATAAGCCTCAGTAGTTAAAAGTGTCGTAAATCCAATTCCATTATTATAGGTTAGCTGTGAGCTCTCCTTGTGTATACACCACCCGCTCGGCTTTACTATTATGCGGGGTGGATGCGACACAGTTCTGGCAGGGGCTATTGTCTTGTATAATTGTTTAAACGCACCTTACGAACAAATAAATAAATTTCCGTTGACGTTTTACGAAATGAAAGATTTTTCTGTACCATTGAGAAAACTTGAAAGATTCTGTCACAAACCGCATCTTCTAACTCCATCTGGTTCATGAGCTTGATGTTTTGTGAAACATACACCTTAGTGTTTTGTATATATGATAAACTGTGTCACTGCAATATCTGTACTAGTGTGTGTATTTGTAATTGAGATAGGATTTGCTTAGGAAGCGGCCGTGGCCTTCTGTTAGATACCATCCCGGTTTGCTTGAGGTAGAAGTGGGGAAACCACGGAAAACCACTTACATGATGGCTGCGCTAGGAATCGAACCAGCCTCTTCTTAGTTAGTGCTTCACGAGATGGATTGTACCACGTTCCAGCCCTTAGAGCAGAATTAAATTTCTTGGCAGAGCCGGGAATCAAACCCGGGTTCCCGCAGTACAGCCAAGAATGCTAGTACTACCCAGCTTTATGAAAGTTGTCGTTTCATTAGAGGGGCCTGGACATCGTGGTCATGAAACTCGTGTACTGGTGTGTCTGTGTAGAATTTTTCTGATAACCTGTCTTATTGTGATGTCTGTAGTTGAAGAGCTTATTACCGAAGTGACGTAAATCCAAAATTGACGGTTTTTCAGGGGTTTCTTTCATAAGAAAGTTTATAGTTTCTCCCAACGTATAGCAGTTTTAAGTCGTAATACGTCGTATATCCCATATTAACAGAGATCCAAGAACTAGGTTTATTTGCAAAGTGACGCAACTCCAACGTGAATTTAATTCGAATGTGTCTTATATCCATGTTGACCAATTCGATGGCTCTCTGAACATCACGTGATTACACGTGATAAATCATGGCCATGGCTAACTTAGAAGAATATGTAGAGAATCAGTTTGTGTTTAAACCATTTAAATGTTCATAAATGTCACTCAAAGCGTGTGTCAATATAGTCTATGATTCATTTCCAAAACGTCCTAACTCCAACTAACAGGAGACGATTACCACCATTTACATTGTTAGGAAATTTTGAAAACACAGTGTCAGGATGTTCATAAAAGTTACGAATGAAATTACATTATATTCATAATCATATCTGAATTTAATTATACGAATAAACAAAAACGCGATTTCTGAAGTTTTGCATTTCATGGATTTACGTCACTTTAGAAATAAGCTCTTCAGTTGCAAGTCAGGTGAGGATTTGGAAGGAGGTGATCGTGGCTTTAAGTTAGGAAACATCTCAGGATATTCCAGCAGTAGACGTGGGAAACCACGGAAAACAACTTCTAGGATGGCTGACGTGGGATTTGAGTCCACCTCTTATCAGTTTTGCCTCACGAAGCAAATAAAAACCACTTAAATCCGTACCTACTGTAGATATCTCTAAACGTGAAAGAACATTAATTAACGAGTGGACACATTTTGCTCTATCGCTAATGATAAGGCCGACCAACACTAGCATTAAGTAATGTGGCCAGTTAGTCGCTGAACGTTAAAATACCTGAAATTTAGCAAAATAACACTTGAAGTTTGGACATAGGCTAAAAAAGTAAAAAATCGGCCATATATTCCTTAAGAGCGCTGTTTGTGTTTGAAATGCTATGCTTTCCTTCCCTAAACTAAAGGTTGGTGCTTTTCAGTCGATCAACACGAATGTACCCAGAAGGGTTGGGTTATACCCTAATCCTGAAAAAAAATACATGCGATTAATAAATACACTAGGATGACCAGTTTCGCTCGTCAAGCGATCATCATCAGATCCGTTACACTTAGGCTGAAAAATCAATGTTTGAAAATACAGGTGAAAATATTTACAGTATGCACAATTATTTAGTTGCAGTATTGGTAATGCAACTTGTCAGTGTATGCTAGTTGTAGTATATATGATGTTAGGTGGAATGCTGAAATGGTGATAGAAAACCGGAATTTGTCTGTTTGGAGTGACTATATGGTTATAAAAGTCAACTATGGTTGTACTGTATAGTGCAGGCTACTACTTATCTGGTTGGATGTCTTCCTCGCTGGAGCTGCTAGCAGTGTTAACTTCACTCTTTCACCAGTGACTGTCGACTGTCACCTATATTTTCACTTGTATTTTCAAACATAGATTTATCAGCCTAAGTGTAACAGATCTGACGATGATCGCTTGACGATCGAAACTGGTCATCCTAGTGTATTTATTAATCTCATGTAATTAGGTAGATTTCATTAGAAAGCTAACTATTGCAATGGGTCCCATGTTTCGACTTCCGGAAAATTTCGACATATCTTCGCGTTTCACATCCCCCAGACCCCAAAACCACCGTCAGTTCAAAAGTTTATATATAATTTATGTATATATATATATGTATATATATATGTATATCAGTTTCTTGTGGACACGATAACTGCCGTAATTTTGCACCAATTACTTCGAATTTTTTACCGAAGATGTATACCTATAAAATCTCGGTTGAGTTCGTTACTGGGCTAAATCGGTCGAAGGGGGTGAAAATGGGGGGCTTTTTTCGAAAAAGTGAAATTTCGCTATAACTCTCTTAATACGTGCAATATCGAATCCATTCAAAGTTCATAATATGTGTCGGATAAGTGCCAAAAATTTATGTCAAATAAGATTTTTGATAGCACCAACCATTGACCAAAGGGGTGGAAAAAAGTGGGTTTTTCGGGAAACATTAATCATATCTCTCTTAATAGGCACAATATCAAAACCGTACAAAATGGACAATATTCCCCTAATAATTACCTAAAACTTTTGTCTGAAAGAATTTTTGATATGACCCACCATTACGCCAAGGGACGAGAAAAATGATTTCGGAATTATAAGAAAATGCCAAGAGCTATCAGTGGTTGCCATGGCAACACTACTAAATTGATGAGGCATGGACCATCAGACGTTGCCATGACAACGCACTTGCACGAGATCAGATTCAGTATTTCCATCTGATTAAGTGGTTGGTTGGTTGGTTCTTAAGTTTAGGGGCTGCGACAACGCGGTCATGTAGCCCCGTGTACTTTGGGTGTGTGTAGAATCTGTCTGATAACCGGTGTTAATTGTGATGACTGTATTAGTGTGTGTTATCTGTTTGTTAATTTAAGTACTGCAGCTAACAATTTTTCAGATAGTTCCTACTTTTGCCGCCAAGCGCCACTGTCAACGACTACGAGGCCAAGTTCAGAACTGAGCTACTAGACGCCGCCGCAGTCGGCTCTTGGCAACGAACATAGAAACCTAAGAGCGTTGTATACATTCTTAACCTATCCAATTTAGCTTCACACAGGTGCAATTAGTGGAAGGATCTTTAACATGCCATAAATCTATGACATGGGACCGCCGGCTTTACTTCCCCTCCGAAGGAAGGCATACTGAGGGATATTTAACGCTCTTAAAAAATCCGACGGCTTCGGCCGGGTTTGAACCCGGTATCTTGGGCATAGAAGCTCAGCATGTTACCGACTACGCCACCAAAGCCGCCTGATAAAGTGGGAAGCGGCTTCGGTGACGTAACTGGTAGCATGCTGAATGTCTATGCCCAATGTCGCGGTTTCAAAGCCGGCCGAAGTCGTCGGATTTTCAAAGAGCACTAGAATCCCTCAGTATGCTTTCCTTTGGAGGGGAAGTTCCAACGTTCGTTGCGAGTTGATGGTTGGGGTGGCATCTAGTAGCCAAGTTCACAGCTAGGTGTCGTTGACGGTTGTACCTGGTAGCAACATTAGGAACTACTGCTTGAAATTGACCGTCTGCAGTACTTATATGAATTAAGACTAATACAGCCATTACAATTCACACCGTGTATCAGACAGATTCTACACTCACCCAAAGTACACGGGGTTAGATGACCGCGTTGTCGCAGCCCCTAAACTGAGGAACCAACCAGAGGTAGATTTCGTTAGAAAGCTAACTATTGCAATGGGTACCATGTTTCGACTTCCGGAAAATTTCGACATATCTTCGCGTTTCACATCCCCAGGCCCCAAAACCACCGTCAGTTCAAAAGTTATATATAATTTATGTATGTATATGTATATCAGTTTATTGTGGACACGATAACTGCCGTAATTTTGTACCAATCACTTTGAATTTTTTACCGAATACGTATACCTATAAAATCTCGGTCGAGTTCGTTACTGGGCTAAATCGGTCGTTGGGGGGTGAAAATGGGGGGCTTTTTTTTCGAAAAAGTGAAATATTGCTATAACTCTCTTAATATGTGAAATATCGAATCCGTTCAACATTCATACTATGTGTCGGATAAAGCCCAAAAATGTATGTTTGAAGAGTTTTTTTTATAGCACCAACCATTGACCAAAGGGGTGGGAAAAAGTGGGTTTTTCGGGAAACATTAATCATATCTCTCTTAATAGGCACAATATCAAAACCGTACAAAATGGACAATATTCCCATAATAATTACCTAAAACTTTTGTCTGAAAGAATTTTTGATATAACCCACCATTATGCCAAGGGATGAGAAAAATAATTTCGGAATTATAAGAAAATGCCAAGACCTATCAGTGGTTGCCATGGCAACACTACTAAATTGATGAGGGATGAGCCATCAGACGTTGCCAAGATAACGCACTTGCACGAGATCAGATTCAGATTTCCATCTAAGTGTGAAGCGGCTTCGGTGACGTAACTGGTAGCATGCTGAATGTTTATGCCCAAGGTCGCGAGTTCAAAGCCGGCCGAAGTCGTCGGATTTTCTAAGAGCGCCAAAAATCCCTCAGTATGCTTTCCTTTGGAGGGGAAGTTCCAACGTTCGTTGCGAGTTGCTGGTTGCGGTGGCATCTAGTAGCCAAGTTCACAGCTAGGTGTCGTTGACGGTAGTACCTGGTAGCAACATTAGTAACTACTGCTTGAAATTGACCGTCTGCAGTCCTTACCTGAATTACAGACTAATACAGCCATCCCAAAGTACACGGGGTTACATGACCGCGTTGTCGCAGCCCCTAAACTGAGGAACCAACCAAAATCTCTGCGGTAGATATAATTTTGCGTGAAGAAGTAACAGACCGTTACATAGTTGCACATCAGTGTCGAAACCTAGCATAAGGACAGTGTGACCACAAGTATAAAAATGGACCCCAAATGACAAGAAGGTTACCGTTCCCATAAGACAATAAAATGTTTAAAATAAGCATAAAATGACGAAAAACAAAGTTAATTAAGCTCCAATTATAAAATACCTTCTCGCATTAAATGAGGTCTGATCCTTCTACGAAAATCTGCATATTCTGCCTATTTTCGCCTATCCCCAAGTTTGTCCGGTGAAATCTACCTCCGCCTTCCGGCGTGCCGAGAGGACTTTTTTTTTCAGGATTAGGGTATAACCCAACTCTTTTGGGTACATTGACCGACTGAAAAGCACCAAACTTTAGTTTACTAAGGCAACACTGAAAAATTGCTTTAAACCTCACAATGCTTTCCTTCTCTTATTCAAATGCTGTAATAGAGCAACCATTTTATGAATTTATGTTTTTAAACCCCAAAATATGGAAGAGACTCTAGCCTACATTAAACCTGGTAGTGCCATGCTGTATGCATTTTAAGAGCGATTTCGGCCTTAAAACAGTTATTTACTAGATTCTGATTGGCCTATTCCTACTTGCGACAAATTTGTGTCCACTTCTTACCTGGCTGAAGTCGATGTTGTTGATTCATGTAGGGACTTGTGACATCGTGGTCACTCAGTCCCGTTTGCTTGGGAGTGTGTAGTATTTTTCTAATAACCTCTGTTATTGTCATGTCTGTTTTAGTTGCATTGGGAAGGAGGCGGCTGTTGCCTCAAGTTAGGAAACATCCCGGAATTTGCCTGGAGGTGAAGTGGGAAAGTACGGAAAATTAGTTTTAAGATAGCTTTCCTGGGACTGGAACCCAACTCTCCTCAGTTCTGCCTCACGAGACTTAATATACGGTACTGTAGGCTACCTCTTTCCAGCCCTCGGACAAAAAATACATTTCTTGGCTGATTTGGGTATCGAACCAAGGGCCATTGAGACCATTGAGACGTACTCTGAGACTCCAAAAGATGGTGACTGACGATGAATGTGTAGGTGTTCATGTCTTGGTTTAAACAAGTGATTTATGTTTTTATTAAGTGTACAATTACCTTGATTATACATTTAATAAGATTTCATTTAGTGACTTTCAGCGTATTTTATTCCCGAGTTAGTGATATTTTTGTTACTGCTGTTGGCAGCAACTGGCGGGCGGGAAAACGCATTCACCAGAAGAGAGTGCGTTCAAATTATGATACTTCAACTGATTATTTATCGCCAGTATGTATTTACCGAACGATAATGAACTTGGTTTATTTCTTCTTACTGGGTGGTCCCTGGTTCCCCTCCCCCTTCCCCCAATGGCTTAGGGACGCGACACATTAGTGTATATTGAACGCTTGGGGAGATGAAGAAGATTCCACTCAAAGAATCTCGCTTTATTATTGCAGAGGCCTACCACAAAACACATGTAACTTATCCTAATGTAATGTACCATTTATTTATTTATTTATTATTTATTTTGAATTAATTACCTAATATGTTGAGTCGTTTTTAATAAATTAAGCAATTAATTCATGAATTAATTGTATTTATTTATCTTCTTTAAATTATTTCAA
This sequence comes from Meconema thalassinum, assembly GCA_946902985.2. NCBI lineage: Eukaryota > Metazoa > Arthropoda > Insecta > Orthoptera > Tettigoniidae > Meconema > Meconema thalassinum. Next base: position 615,367,724 of record OX336388.2, read on the forward strand.
ATGAATGAATTATTTTATTTATTTTCAATTAATTAATTAATTTATATGATTATTTGTTTTATTATTATTACAAGCCTCCGTGGCTTAGGCGGCAGCACGCCGGCCTCTCACCGCTGGGTCCGTGGTTCAAATCCCGGTCACTCCATGTGAGATCTGTGCTGGACAAAACGGAGGCAGACAGGTTTTTCTCCGGGTACTCCGGTTTTCCCTGTCAAAATTTCATTCCAGCAACACTCTCCACTATCATTTCATTTCATCTGTCATTCATTTAATCATTGTCCCAGAGGAGTGCGTCAGGCCTCGGCAGCCGGCACAGTTAATATCCTCGCCGCTAGATGGGGGCTTCATTCATTCCATTCCTGACCCGGTCGGAGACTGGAAGCAGGCTGTGGATTTTCATTTGTTTTATTATTATTATTATTATTATTATTATTATTATTATATCGATTGTTCCCCTTTAGGGGAGCGATTGAACTTGAATTCATGATTCCATCTTCGGGCGTTTTCCCTCTTTTCTTCCCAAAATCTCGTCATCCTCTCGGAATGCTCCTCTGTGTGCAGCGCTTCATTTCTGTTGTCTGTGATTGCAATATCGTCCGAAAAATCGAGGAAGTTAACTTTCTCTATCTTACGCCAATTTGGATGCCCTTTTTATGTGGTTCCAATTTGATTTATATATATATATTTATTCATATTTATTTCTTAATTTTATTTATTTATTAGTTAATTAATTTTAATTAAAATTATTCATTTATGAATTTATTTGTAATTGTCTGTAATTTTTTGACTCAAAATAATATGGGCAAAGTCTTTTCGATCTGCTCTCGTAATAGGCTAACTATTAGATCTATGACACAGCTTATGACACAGAGCGCAAATAATTATGGGTTAATACCTTAGCTAATTGTAGCACTTAAAAGGACACAACATACATGATGGGACCGCCACTCTCCAACCCCACTTCCGATACACTCAATTAGATGCAGCGCCATTGGCAAGTTTGGACAGTCGTATGTTAAGTGGTGATGGTAGCCCTCTTTGACAAGCTAACAGGCAGATAAATGGATGTCGTAAAATGGAATTGAGCTGTTGTCAAGGCTGATTCGTGTCACAGGGTCACCAACGTACAATTGTAAAATTACACTCTCTTACGAACAATTTAAGTAGCATTTCGTTAATTGGTCATCTTTTGTATTTCAGCTCATAAACTTCCTAAATATTAACCCCCGGGAAAAGGAACACACCTACTTATGTACTGCTTCTTCTTCTTCTTCTTCTTCTTCTTCTTCTTCGTCTTCTTCTTCTTCTTCTTTCAAGGTTGTACTATGTAGAGTGACACGCACTTCATTAACCAGGTGCGGACGAATATCTTTAAATCTCTCACAAGGAAAATAATTACAAGTTTTGGGGGACAACGGAGGAGATATGAGGGTGATTCAGAAAGTACAGTCAGGTAGAAGGAACATTCAACATGCAAAGTGGAAATTTTTAATGTAATTCCTACGTATATGCCGGCCCCATGGTGTTGGAGGTAGCGTGCCTGCCTCTGACCCGGAGGCCCTGGGTTCGATTCCCGGCTCCGTCAGGGATTCTAAAAACTGATGTGAGGGCTGGAACGGGGTGCACTCAGCCTCGTGAGGACAATTGAGTAGCTGCCTGAGTGTGAGGTAGCGCCCTGGTCACGAACACCAAGATTAACGGCCAAGGGGACCCGATGCGCTGACCACGCGTTACCTCAATATCTGCGGGCCAAATGGCTGGCCAGCAGTCGCTTGGTAGGCCTAGGCTCTTCATGGGCTGTAACGCCATGGGGTTTGGGGTTTGGTTATGTAATGCAGGTAATAATAATAATAATAATATCGTATGGCCTCGGGTGCCGGATGCAAGCTTTGTTATTTGACACCCAGAGGGCAGCTTTTATGTCTAATTTTGTTGTTCCTTGAAGCACTATGAAAGTCAAGGAGGTTAGATGCCTAAGCTCCTTGACACTATAGCGCTTTCTAGTAGAGAAATGAGGAACTTTGTGTTGGCGGAAAATCCCGATATTAATTATGCCATTATGAACACGGCCTACTGAATTCAAATGGGTTCTTTGACATGCCAACATCGTATGAAATGCGTGTCGTAATTTTTGCCGCATTTAAAAAAAATCACTTACCACGGCCAGGAGCGAACCTGCAAGCTTGGATGTTGTAATCCGACACGATAACCACTCATCCACCGTGAGGATTGGGAAGTAGATGACCGTTACCTTATATTAGGTACCCTCCCGACAATTGCTTTCAGTAGAAGAGGGGTAATTACGGAAAACCACTTCCAGGATGGCTGAGGTGAGAATTGAACCCGTCTCTTCTCAGTTTTGTCTTACGTGGCTGAGTATAGCCCGTTCCAGCTCTCAGACCAGAATGATATTTCTTAGCTGAGCTGGGAATTGAGCCCGGACCTCAGGGGAGTATAGTCAAGAATGCTACTACACCACGAGACGGTCTCTGATATTGTGTTTATTGCTTCGTTAATTTATACGGATAAATCGTGACGAAATCAAAATTATTAAGGGTTAGGGGATAGATGCGATAATGATAATAATGAACGTGTGGCCTCCGGAGAGGCCGAGTGCAGGTCTTTCTAGTTGACACCAGTGGGCGACCTGCACGTCGTAATGAGGATGAAGTGATGATGAAGACGTCACATACACCCAGTCCCCGAGCCATAGGAATTAACCCCAGGAGATTAAAATCCCTGATAGCTCGGCCGGGAATCAAACCCGAGGCACTTCGGGCCAAAGTCTATAGATGCTATGATTACGCGTGATTAAATGCGGGGAGTAGGGATAGGGACAAAAAATTACGTAATACGTGAACGGTTCCCTATTAGCTATTTAGAATGCAAGGCTGTCCTTCAGAAAGCTGCCCCACATTTCTCTGTCGTGGGACTCTTCATTCATTTGTTCAGTAACGAGGAGATACCTAATAGTTGCCCTCAAAAACTGCATTCCTTTACTCTAATGTTCCCGTCAACGACGGATACTCACTGCTATTTTTAACTAAATGTCTGCTGAATAATGTTAGTAATCTATGGTTAATTTTCTTTGTTCACTTATTTTGAAGAGCATTTCCCCCCTCTCTCTCTCTTGTTTCCCACATCAAACCCTTTCACTTTCTGTGTTATTTTTCTCAGCCATTCGCACTGTAAGCGATAAGTTGTTCACTTCTTCAGGTCCTGCATCATCCACACTAACACGCTGGCAGCTGCTCTGCTGGCAGCCTTTTTTTTTTTTCTTTATTACTCTTTTTGCCTTCATTCAACAACAACGCACTGAACATCGCAGCTTCCCCCTCCCCTTCCACTTCTCAACTCCCCACTTGCTTGCTTCACTACTCCAAACCACAGCTCAGTCTTCTCCATTCTTTGAACTCTTCAAAAAAATTCAAATCATTATATGATGGTGCTCGGCGCTCTTCGCCACGAAATCTACGTCACACATAAGGGCCTATAATCTCGGTGTAAGGATATGAAAATGGACCATGTAAGTCAGTATGAGGCCTATAAAAGCTATGACACCAGCTTAAAGAATATTAAAATAGACCTTACAGGATGCCCTTCTTGTTTTACCCCTTTCGAGCCAGCAGTTACAGCATGCTGCTACAGGGCAGAGGGTAAATATGCACAAGATGGAACAAAAAATTCAAATGAGGGAGATGAAAAAAGAGAAAAGCGGACGTTGAGGCATGGCCCCATGGATCGTGGGCTCATCCTCACAGCAGTAAGCAATTGAACAATTAACTTGGTTCACGGTTAACTGGAGCTGCTTTAGTGGAACTCATGGTGATAACATGTTCACACCAGCTCTATGTCGTATAGCCTACAATAAATGAAGATAGTAGGGACATGCGCACGGATGCGGATATCCGCAAATTCTTTCGCCATATGGACAGGGGCATATATAAGGGGGGGGGGGGGCTGTGAGGGCTCCACCCCCCACCCAAAAAAAAACAATAAAAATTAAGAAAGTGTTGCTTTGGTAAAAGCATAAAATAATTGTAAATTTGGTTGTACCCTATTCTTCACTTATTTGCTAATTTATCCCTCCCTATATTATTCTGCTAAGGTCCCATTCCAGTTTTGTACCGAAAATAAGGACCCATTAACACCAACCTACACATATGGGGTACCTACAGGTTCAGCATAACCCGATGCGTAAGCGAAACGCACTCACTTACTCTTTAAATGCCTCAATAAATACCTTAAAACATGTATATTTACAATGAAAGAATGCAACACGGTAACCATGGTAACAGAATTTCACAGGTCCATCTATTTCTGTAAGACGCAATGCAATTCCAATTATTACATTACTGTGAAAGTTTCCAGACGGTTATAAGGTTATCACGGAACCAAATTAAGCTGTAAAATTCATCAATACATAGTGTATAATGCGCTTAAGGGGGTCAAGGGGCACTCTAGATTTTTTCTCGCAATTTGCATGTGTGAGTGTGGTACGAAAGTCATTTCACCCGACTATAAAGAATCTCTGAAAACCACATTTAAAGGCCCTTAAATTAACAGTGTCTGTGATATTCCCAGAAAACTAACTTCGCCTAATATACCTATGAAGGAATGACAAACCCCTAACCACTGCACCAGTAGCTGAATTGATAAAGTCTGATTATTCCTACCAAGAATAAATCAGTCATAGCATTCATGATTGAGATTTTGCCAAGTGTACTCTTTACAACTAGAATATTCGCGGGCGAAGCCGCGACCGGTAATGCTAGTAAACAATATTAAGATTGATATTAGACTGCCTGAGCCTCCGTGGCTTAGGCGGCAGCATGCCAGCCTCTCACCACTGGGTCCGTGGTTCAAATCCCGGTCACTCCATTTGAGATTTGTGCTGGACAAAGCAGAGGCAGACAGGTTTTTCTCCGGGTACTCCGGTTTTCCCTGTCACAATTTCATTCCAGCAACACTCTCCACTATCACTTCATTTCATCTGTCATTCATTTAATCATTGCCCCAGAGGAGTGCCACAGGCTTCGGCAGCCGGTACAGTTCATATCCTCGCCGCTAGATGGGGGGGCATCATTCATTCCATTCCTTGACCTCGTCGGTCAACTGGAAGCAGGCTGTAGATTTTTCATTAGACTGCCTCGTGGTGTAGTGGCTAGCGTTCTTGGCTGCCGCCCATGAGGTCAGAATTTGATTCCCGGCTTTGCCAAGGATTTTTAATTCTGGTTCGGGGGGCTGGAATCGGGTGCACTCAGCCTTGTGACGCAAAACTGAGAATTCCACAGTACGGTACTTCTGAGAAAGAAATTATCAATTTGTATGAAAAGAACTGTTTATCTTTCTGCTTAATAAATTGACAAATATTTAGATTTTTCCATTCATACTCCATTGGCCTTAATAGAAAATTCATTAAGCATACAATTTTATTTGTGTGTTGTGTTGTATTTTACAACTTTTTGTATTGCCAGTAATTATAGGCTATATAAACTTAGAATTTTACAATTCACTCTTATCTAAAATAATTGCACAAAGTTATATGCTCTAAGATATTGGTTGATATTTCTGGATATTTTGCGGTGGCAATCCGCTGATAATACTCACAATTTTCCAGGATAGACATCGTCCCCCTGAAAACAATTGTATATACGCCCCTGCATGCGGATATAGTTTACATGGCTGTGTGAATAGCGGAAAATCTGCGGATAATTAACATGGGGATAGTATTTAGAATACAATGTTGAACTGGATTTTTAAAGAATTTTTGTTTTTGCTAAGATCTGCATCTGTCACTGCCCCACGTCAGCGCTGACGTCAGTTTCTAAAATCCCTGATGGAGCCGGGAATTAAACTCGGGGCCTCCGGATGGGAGACAGGCTTGCAACCACAACACATGAATTATTTATATACACACCAGTAGAGTTATCAAAATAACACAGGTTATCAGACAAAATATCAAAACACACACCCAAGTACATGGTGCTAAATGACCTCGAATTCCAAGCCCCTCCAACGAAATAATAAATACAACAATTTCAGAGAATCAGGGACATCAATTACTGAAAAAAAATATATAACGCTGCAGTTTCCTGAGGGGCTTTGTAGGCAAATGAAAAATCCACAGCCTGCTTCCAGTCTCCGACCGGGTCAGGAATGGAATGAATGAAGCCCCCATCTAGCGGCGAGGATATGAACTGTGCCGGCTGCCGAGGCCTGACGCACTCCTCTGGGGCAATGATTAAATGAATGACAGATGAAATGAAATGATAGTGGAGAGAGTTGCTGGAATGAAATGTTGACAGGGAAAACCGGAGTACCCGGAAAAAAACCTGTCTGCCTCCGTTTTGTCCAGCACAGATCTCACATGGAGTGACCGGGATTTGAACCACGGTCCCAGCGTTGAGAGGCCGGCGTGCTGCCGCCTAAGCCACGGAGGCTTCCTGTAGGCAAATAATCAAAAGAAATGTACGAACAATTGACTAAAGTCCTGCTTTCTTCTTCCTTCCCTTGAGGCCTGCTATGGACCAGGCGCCAATTTCAATTCTTCACTCTATGCTGTTTTCTCTTTCGTTCTTCCCAATATGTCTTCATTCTTAGACTATGCTGCTTCTTTCTGTGCTCAAACCACTTCGCCCTAGGTTTTCTTTCCACTCTTCCCTGGAATCCTTCCATACTTAACACATTCTCTCTGTCCACAGTGTCTTCTTCGCTTATATTATTACTTTCAAAATCTTTCGTTACTTCTTGAATCCAGCTAGTCGTCTTTTCTCCCAAATGTACTTGAATATCCTTTCTGTTAGTCTGGAATCATCCATTCTGTAAATATATCCGAAAAATATCAATCTATTTTTAGCCTATTTTCAATTTTGAAAAAATAGGCTTATGAGATCACCTTTTGTCCGTGTGTGTGTGCATGCGCGCGTGTGTGTGTGTGTGTGTGTGTGAGGTGTGTGTGTGTGTGTGTCCCGTAATAAAATCTAATCGGCTGGAGCGATTTCAATGAAACTCGGTAAGTTCATAGCACTATTCCCGGCGACCTCGACCGTGCCCTTCAAATTTTGTTACGTCTCACCAATCCAACATGAAGGCTGTGCGAAATATTTCACTAGCATTCAATATCTCCGAAACTATTACCGATATCGCCCTGAAATTGTGTACGGTGATAAAGGGCACTACTAGAAGTTCACCTATGAGACTTTCAAAAACCTGGTGACTACAAAACCAACATGACGGTCAAGCGAAATTGAGACTTTTAAATAGATATTTCTCGCGATGTAACTATCCAAACGTAATGAAACTTGGTACAGTAATTGTTTGTACACATTGTAATGCACTGGAGTCTAATTTAGTTCAATTGTTTACATAACCTCAAAATGGCGGCTGTGCAAAATATTTCACTGACATTCTATATCTCCGAAACTATTACAGATATCATTATGCAATTTTGTACGGTGATAAAGGGTACTGCTACAAGTTTACCTATGTATATTTCATAAACCTGTAAAGTACAAAACGAATATGGCGACCAAGCGAATTTGAAATATTTTAATAGACTTTTCTTGTGATTTAATTCTCTGAGCGCAGTGAAATGTGGTACAGTAAATGATTTTGCAGATTGTAATGCACTGCCATCTAATTTAATTCAATTGTTTACATAACCTCAAGATGGCGGCTGTGCGAAACTTTAAAATTAAGTTTTTATTCTTGAGTCGTAATCATGCGATCGAAGTGAAAGTTTGAATAATGAAGCTAGGCAATAATTGTCCTTGAATGGTACATAACTCTATGGCCTATACATATAACAATCCTAAATGGCGAGCTTCCGAAATATTTAGACGGTTCTCAATATCTATGAATCTTTTACAGCAACCAAACTGAATTTTTTAATGTTCATAGAGATTATGAACATATGTTCACCTATAGGACTTTCAGTAACCTGGTGAGCACAAATCCAACATGGCAGTGACGCGAAGTATAAATATTTAAATGGACGTTTCTCGCGAATTAACTATCCGAGTGCCGTGAAACGTTGCACGTTAAATGCTTATACAAATGTTGATCCACTGGCATGTAATTTATTTCAATTGTTTGCATAATCACAAGATGGCTGGTGTGCGTACTTTTAAAATCTCGTTTTTACTTCTTGTGTTCTAATCATGCGATTGAAGTTTGAATACCACACGTACACAATAATCTTAATGTAATAGTACAAAAATAAACAAGATGTTCAGTAAAGAACATATAGCCTACTTTCTCCTAAATGTATGAGTATAGTTATAACTCGTTGTTATTATCAAAGAGTATAATAGAACTATTCTTTGTTGAAGACCTTAGAAACGATTTACCTCTACCAAACGCCACGACCTAGATAAAAACTGCTACCATCATTGAAGAAAGAAAGAAAGAAAGATAAGAAGTATATCAAGAATGTTATGGATCTGGAGACATAATCGACCGGACTGGCGGCGTGGCTCAGCGGTAACGTTCTCGCTTGCTGGGCCCTAGGTTGCAGGTTCGTATCCTGGCGCAGTCAGCTGGCATTTGAGGGTGCACAAATGCGAGGGAGCCGTGTCAGTACATTTACTGGCACGTTAAAAATCCCCTTCGGGCCAAAATTCCGGCACCCCGGTGTCTCTAAAAGCAGCAGTAGTTAAAAGGGATGTAAAACCAATAACATTATTATTATTATTATTATTACGACCTGCCGTGGGCAACATCCAACTTTGAGTTGAGGCATGTCTTTACACGTCTGGTTGTGCATGGCTTTCACAACCCTAATTGAATTAACAAATCTTTCCATGACCCTACAGAGACGTGTGTATACAAACTATGTGGATATTTTCGATAATATAATCCTAACAGAGCGAGTGCATTCTAGCGGCCAGAAGAAGAAACTTTTCAATAAAATCTGGAAGTTACCTTTTTGGCAGCTAGATGTCTCGAGTAAATCTGCTGGCGAATTATGTTTTAATTAAATATATATTTTACACCATAATGTGGACAATATAACGCTTAATAACATTTTCAAGTAACGCAAAATAGGCTGTTACAAACCCTTTAAAATAAAAAGTTAAAATGTATCGTAGTATCAACTTGTCATTCTTCAAATTCGATGCGCATAGAATGATAATGGTATAGTAATCAATGGATCCCCACGTAGACTAGTCGGGACATCTAGTGGTGAAATATCGAACAATATAATCCTAACAGAGCGAGTGCATTCTAGCGGCCAGAAGAAGAAACTTTTCAATAAAATCTGGAAGTTACCTTTTTGGCAGCTAGATGTCTCGAGTAAATCTGCTGGGGAATTATGTTTTAATTAAATATATATTTTACACCATAATTTGCACAATATAACGCTTAATTTTAAAACATCTGAGTCATTACAAAACAATAAACATATAACATTTCAAGCAAAAAACCTAACTCTGATCGGGTTTGAACCATAGGCATCTGAGCGACAGGCTATCGCTCTACCACTGAGCTAATTGTGTCAACGAATATCGTTCTATTTAAAATGACTTACATAGAACTTGTTAGCAAATAATGATTTATACTAAACGATTTCATAACTGGAGTATATTATTTATATATAAAGCATTTCATACAAAGTTTATTTATTTTTTATCAGTACGCTATATTGCATTCAATACTCAAATTAGTGAAATATAAGTCAGGCACAAGATATCCGCTGCCATCTTGTCTTATTACTGAATCAGTTCAGCTTTTTAAAATCACGTCTGCACTATAGTATTACAAAATAAACTTTTAATTTCGAACGTGCCTCTTCCTTTAGAACAGTTAAAACGATTCTCGGCTCGATAATCGGAACTGGTGGGTCCCATGATATGGATTATAAAGTTTGCATAATTCGCACGGCCGCCATCCTGAAATGGTATGGCGGACGACCTTGTAGTTTGGTCACAAGACGCATCCTATATGAAGGTATGTTGTTACCAAATTTGGTAGAGATCGGATGATTTGGTTAGTCGTTATTTGATTTTACGTTTTGAACGTTTGAGTGGCCGCCATTCAGTTTTAGTAAAGATGGCGGCGATATAAAACATGACACTGAGGTGTCCTTTGCTAGTGCTACCTTTGTACCAAATTTCGTTCAATTCGCATTCACCGTGTTCGAATTGATAGGGGGGGGACAGACATTCAGAGTACACACACTCACACACACACAGACACACACACACACACACACAGACTCACACACACACATACACACACACACACAGACTCACACACACACATACACACACACAGACAGACACACTTTTTTCGCCCTGTGTTGATCTCATAAGTCTACTTTCATTTTTTGCAAAAATCGAAAGTAGGCTAAAAATCCATCCTGGCGACCATCTGAAATATTTAGACGGTTCTCAATATCTACGAATATGTTACAGCAATTAAACTGAAATTTTGTATGTTGATAGAGACAATTAACATGAGCAAGATATATGAAAATAGGCTGTATAGTTCTTCACGGAACTACTTGTTTCTTATCGTTTCCATTAAGCTTACTATAGTCCTATATATTCCATCATTGGGTCTTAAATTCCATACTTCGTTTGTTTTCACTGGGCCTAAGATTTTTCTCTTAATTCACCTTTCTGGAACTTCAAGTTTGTCTAATTTATAATTTAATACTAGGCATTCACTTGCATATATGCATTCTGGTTTTACCACTGTAGTGTAGTGCCTTAATGTTTATCAATAATATATTTTGAACATCTTTATAAACTGAATAGAATTATCTTTTGACTTCGCTCAGGCCGTCAATCAGTGCGGTTGGAAAGCCACTTACAGCCTAAAATAGGTTGACTTTTGTTAATTGTTAAATTAATAGGCAATCATTTGTATTTACCCCTCTTCCCCCTCCCCCCCCCCCCTTTTCGCCGCCACTACCCCCTTCCTCCCCACACGACAACAACGTATTCAAGCTTCTAGAAAAAGTACACAATTTGTATTACAGCTGGTAATAATCGATCAATGCGGTAATCGATTATTCGAATATTTTGAAATTAATCTAAAACTAGTAATCAATTAATCCACTGACAGTTCATTCGATTAATCGATCAACCGAGTAACAGACTAATCGCCTAACCAAAGAATCGATTAATTGATAAGTAGGCACGAGATAAGAACAGATGTTTAAATGAGAGGTTATCGCTTAATTTGAGTTACGCTTTTTCGTTATGATGTTTAGAAATTTATAAAAGTAATTTTTTACCTAAATATGCGAAATGTTCTTCCTTGTTTATGTTAACAATACCAAATAAGAGTCAGTGACAGTGGAAGGACAAACATCTATCAAATTGGGAAGGGTTTCGAAAAAGAAAAGGTAGAGTTTTCAGCAAAGGCTTTGAATTATTGTTCAATGTTTACAATTTAGGACAGAAACACTTTTGTTTTACTTTGTTTTAGCCTAGTTTTCATAAAGAAAGTACTTACATTATTTAAAATATATGATACAATACATTTTATTTAATTAAATGTCTGTTTTGCTTTTGCGAGAACGTAGTGAAAGGAGCGAAGTACATTAATTAATCGACAAAGCAGTTATTCCATTATTCGACCAACCGATTAATAGATTCAACGATCAATCGATTAAACCTACAATCGCTTAATCGTAATTTATAGCAATTAACCTATTTTCTGCTTCGATTAATCGATTAATCGAGAACTCGAATTAATCGATTAAATCCACCAGCCTAAGCCCTGAAGCATGATTAGCTCGAACCATTTGGAGGCCACCCGTAAACCTGAAAGGGCCATATAGGTTGTCTAATTCAGAAGAGAGAGGAGAGCTTGTCCCTGCTCATGTCTAAAGCCCTGCGCGTATGCGTATATCCGTGTATAAACCCGCAGATATCCGCAAAATATTTCGCCGTGCAGATATAGTTAGCATAACTGTGCGGATAAGCTGCGGATAATGTTTGGAGAATATTTGCGGATAGTTTTCAGAATACAATCCGAACTTATTTAATATCATTATTATGACCCGGATATTTATGACATATTCTATTTTTCCGTTGTGTTTTTTTTTCATGACGAATGTAAGATGATGATTTAAGCTAGCCTTATTCAAATTGTGTCATTAAGCATAATAATAATATAGCCTAATATCGTATGGCCTCGGGTGCCGGGAGCAAGTTTTCTAATTTGACACCCAGAGGGTAGCTTGCATGTCGAATTTCGTTGTTCCTTGAATCACTATGAAATTCAAGGAGGTTAGATATCAAAGCTCCTGTAACACTATAGCGCTTTCTAGTAGAGAAATGAGGAACTTTGTGTTGGCGGAAACTCCCGAGAATAATTTTGCCATTATGAACACGGCCTACTGAATTCAAATGGGTTATTTGACATGCCAACATCGTATGGCATGCGTGTCGTATTTTTGCCGCCTTTCATAATTAACACTCCAACAGGAAGGGTTACAATTCTGGCTGGATAATATTCATTTTCAGCATAGCACATGACATGCAAAGCCTAAGAGAACGACATTTTCCTCAAATGTCTAAATATGTTGCTTTAGTCATTTATGCTTTATCTAATTAAAAATATTATTGGAATGCCAGTAGATTCGGATAACAAACGTGGGAATGCGAAAAAATAGTCATGCGGATGCAGGACGGACGTGGATAACAGTCGTGTGAATGCGGGGCGGATGCGGATAACAGTCGTGTGAATGCGGGGCGGATGCGGATAACAGTGGTGTGGATGCGGGGTGGATGTGGATAACGTTGTTTATCCACGCAGGGCTCTATTCATGTCTATCTGGCGTCTCTAAAAGCCAGAGTAGTTAAAAGGGACGTAAAACCAATAACATTATTATTCATGTCTATCTACAGCAGTACTTAATTCGCATTATCAGATTATATACACACATCAAAAAAAGTTTTGCATCACCTCGGTTCCCAGATCTCCGGCATATAGACGTTGACTGTGTATATTGTATCAAAGATACAGTCCCTTTGACTGTTCATAGATGTCACTAAAACTGCTCAAAGATGTAAACAACCATGCATGAGCAGGGCCTATTAGACGGAGGGGGTACGACAGCCGATCAGTTCCAGTCATTCCACCAGGACGAAGGTACGCTGCTCATGTTGTCTGTAGTTCTACCATGCCTAGAAGGTCAATACCACAGTTCGATCGCGTCCGCATTGTTACTTTGTGTCAAGAAGGGCTCTCAACAAGGGAAGTTTCCAGGCGTCTCAGAGTGAACCAAAGCGATGTTGTTCAGACATGGAGGAGGTACAGAGATACAGGAACTGTCGATGACAGGCCTCGCTCAGGCCGCCCAAGGGCTACTACTGTAGTGGATGACCGCTACTTACGGATTGCCGCTCGGAGGAACCCTGACAGCAATGCCACCATGTTGAATAATGCGTTTCGTTCAGCCACAGGACGTCGTGTTTCAACTCAAACTGTGCGCAATAGGCTGCATGATGCGCAACTTCACTCCCGACGTCCATGGCGAGGTCCAGCTTTGCAACCCCGACACCATGCAGCGCGGTACAGATGGGCCCAACAACATGCTGAATGGACCCCACGGAATTGGCATCACGTTCTCTTCACCGATGAGTGTCGCATATGCCTTCAACCAGACAATCGTCGGAGACGTGTTTGGAGGCACCCTGGTCAGGCTGAACGTCTTAGACACACTGTCCAGCGAGTGCAGCAAGGTGGTGGTTCCCTGATGTTTTGGGGTGGCATTATGTGGGGCCGACGTACGCCACTGGTGGTCATGGAAGGCTCCGAAACGGCTTTACGATACCTGAATGACATCCTCCGACCCATAGTGCAACCATATCGGCAGAATATTGGAGAGGCATTTGTCTTCATGGACGACAATTCTCGACCTCATCGTGCACATCTTGTGAATGCGTTCCTTCAAGATAACGACATCGCTCGATTACAGTGGCCAGCATGTTCGCCAGACATGAACCCTATCGAACATGCCTGGGATATGTTGAAAAGGGCTGTTTATGGACGTCTTGACCCACCAACCACTCTGAGAGATTTACGCCGAATTGTCGTTGAGGAGTGGGACAATTTGGACCAACAGTGTCTTGATGAACTTGTGGATAGTATGCCACGGCGAATACAGGCATGCATCAATGCAAGAGGACGTGCTACTGGGTATTAGAGGTAGTGGTGTGTACTGCAATCTGGACCACAAATGCTGAAAGTCTAGCTGTATGATGGTACAACATGCAATGTGTGGGTCTCATGAGCAATAAAACGAGCTGAAATGTTGTTTGTGTTGATCTCTATTCCCTTTGTATTTAACGGTTCCGGAACTCTTGGAACCGAGGTGATGCAAAACTTTTTTTGATGTGTGTATATTCTGATGTATTCCTTTCTGCCCACTTCGTCGGATACAGCAGAACAGTAAGGAAGACTGACTCGAAAATTCCTTGCACATTTTGAAAGAAAAAAGATTGTTCCCAGTTGGCTTATGGAGATACATGAACTGATATGGAGAGAATGGGCATCAGGCAGAAAGTCATTCAAGGCAGGAACCAGTATTAATAGTTTCAGACTTCAGAGGTTTCCGAGGAGAAATAGTACTTTAAAAGTGGCACTTTTAAAGGAAAGAAGAAGGAAGGATATGGACCACCGAATGAAGCAGAATATCAAAGCCAGTGGAAGGAAAACATGATCCAAGATACCGAGGTCATTACTTCCTGACCCACAGTGCCCCATATTGAAAAGAAGGAGAAAAAGAAGAAGGAAGAAAGATACCTGCATTATGATGTTGCCACAGATACAGTTGTATTTCCTAAGGGCCTGGTTATAAATGCAATATTATCCACATCTTTCACAGATTAATTTTATTGTTGTTGTTCTCAATGGTGTTGATATATTTAAGCGCAGGCGATCTCAACCTGGTGCTCTTTAAATGAAAGTTGGTGCTCCCGTCGGAAGAGGCAAAACGTGCTCACAAGCTCTCCTGAGATCCACTCTTCAATTCAAATCCTGTTGCACGAACCAGAATATTACCGTAGTGATTTCATTACAACATTTGACAGACTAAATGTTATGATTTTGTGAAATAGCACTCTTAATCTACAGTAACACGAAATATGATGATTCGACTTTACTGTCCACACTTATTATCTGTATGAGTACTGCAAGCAGTTGCAGCGTGCCCGGTGAGCGGTGAATTCAGCACTTCTGGGGGAGAGAGAGATAGGCAAAGGAAAGTGAGAAGCAAGTTTGTAGTATCATTATCTTCATATTAAAAAAATGATGAAAACTGAAGTCAGTTATCCTGGACGTTCTACCACACCGAATTGCTCAATTCATTTTTAAGGTATATATACCCAGATATGTCATCGGAAATGCTTCCGCCAGCTGCCAGCTCCGCCACAAAGGCGATGGACAGAGCGAGTTATGTCAACGTTGCTGGAATATCTACGAACAGAGAGCCCCGACTTCGTAGAACAAAGTACAGAGGAAAGCGTGGATAAAGTAAGTTATGAGCATTGTTTTTGTGAGAGTTAAGACGAGTAAGAAAAGGAGATACGTACTGGGTTGTTGTTAATTATAGGTCTTGGCAGGAAAACCAAACGTGCTCAGCGTTTATGTGAAAAACGACAATGTGAAATGTGTGAAAGTAGCAAACAACTACAACAACAACAACAACTAATATTATCTGTAAGGAAGTGTTATGAAATTTGTATTGTCTAACTTCTGTATCTAAAAGAGTATCGGTTCATTACGTGTACATTATCATTGTTATTTTAGTGGAGAACTCTAAACCAGAGTATTAACTGAGTTAGGTTGTGTATTAGGCCTATTTAAAATGAAATTGATATCTTCGAATCGCAATCATCTGATGCTGCCTAACATGGGTTGTCTTAATTATTATTATTATTATTATTATTATTATTATTATTATTACTATTATTATTAACTTTAAATTCTCATAAATATAGTACAACGCAGTCTACAAGATACGGATTTCACAATCAAGTATCCTGTAAACCTTACTGAGAAGAAAACAGCAACAATATGACACGTATTCAGCAGCTCTGCCTTCTATATTCTAGCAATCAGGTGTTTCATTTGCAGTTCCTCCAAAGCCATTACCGACATCTTTGGAACAATTCCCGTGGAAGAGATCACCACTGGCAAAATTCTCACGCATTTTAGTCCCCATAGTTTCCGCATTTCTTCAGCCAACGGTGCGTATTTGTTTGTATTTTTAGCCTGGGTAGTTGGCATATATTAGCTAAGTGGGACAGCATCGTCTATCAAGTAGGCCTTTTGGTTTCTTTTATTGAGATAGATAATATCAGGTCGATTGACCAAGATTTTCTGGTCGGTTAAAATAGTTCTACGTTATCCCAATGCATTTTATTATGCTCATTTTCAAGCACGTTGGCAGGTTGGTTATTGTAATACACCAGAAGTCCACATTTTAAAACTAGCTCTTGATGTAAGATCTCAACATTAATGTGCCCCTTGGTATACTCTATACCAGCCAGCGTAGAGCAGCCACCGATGATGTGATCGATGGTTTCCAGCGCTGAGGTGCATCTACGACGTCGAATATAATTATCTGCTACATTATCTTCGGTGGCATAGTTGGTAGCATGCTGAGCTTCTATGCCCAAGATCATGGGTTCAAACCCGGCGAATTCGTCAGGTTATTTAAGAGCGTTAAATATTCCTCAGTATGCCTTCCTTCGGAGGGGAAGTAAAGCCAGTCATAGATGTATGGCATGTAAAAGAACCTTCCACTAACTTCAATTGTGTGAAGCTAAATTTGTATGTTTGATTAACGCTCTATTAGTTCCAACGTCCACTTCCAGGTGCCGTTTGCAGTAGCATCTGGTAGCCAAGATCACAGCTAGGTGTCGTTGACGGTATCATTTGCTAGAGAAAGTAGGAACTACTTGAAATTGATCGTCTGCAGTTCTTACCCGAATTACAGATAAAATACACAAATACAGCCATCACAATTAACACAGGTTATGAGACACATTCTACACACACCCAAAGTACGCGGGGCTATATGACCACGTTGTCGCAACCCCTAAACTGAGGAACCAACCAGCCATTCTCCTTAAGGATGTGCTTTCTATAATATTTTTTTGCAATCACACGGTCCTGTATCGCAATTATAAAGCCCTGAGTTTCACTGAAGAACAAACCATGCTTCAACCATAAGTTCGACAATGATCGGTCGACATGATGTTGGCAGAGCATGCGAGGGTGTACACCATGCAGTTCTTTTCGTAACCCCCATGGCTCATAATCACAAGATTCATGGTCATGTAAAACTACAATCTTCCTTCTTCTTTTAGTAACCATGCCATCTGGCATTGTTCAAAAGAAGTAACGTCCTCTTTTGTGTCATATTGCATGTCTGCAAGTCGTATCGGGGTGAATCTCTTATCACTAGGGCTCGGATTTTTAGGTAAATAAATATATTTTAATGTAAATAAATATTTTAAGCATTTCTCTATAAATACATAAATTCCTGCTTTTCACTTATTAGTACAAAAAATACATAATATTTACATTATTTAAACTAGTATGCTAGATCTTTCAGTTTATTGCATTTTTTTCTGCGTTACTTCAACGGGGAGGAACTGTGAGTTATCTAATCTTCTTGCAGAGCATATGTCAGCTTGCAACGGTGTTATTCTTAACTTGTCGCCCCGTGCCACTCACTGTGGAAGCCGTGGATTTCCTTGTCCATAGCCATATTGCACCACGTGAAAGACCTCCCCCCCCCCCCCCCCCCCCCCCCAGCTACCTGGAACCAGTATCACTCACATGCAGTTCATTTCTGGCACTGTGATGTGTAAGGCAGTTCTACGATGCGTAAAGTAAAAACAACTACAAGTTATCGTCCTTTGCAGAATTTAAAGGTAATTTTACTTCTGATGGGGGCGTTCTGTTCTGCCAACAATGTGGGAAAGCAATCAAGACTGAACAGTGATCTCAAGTTACACAACACCTCAAGGGCAATAAACATATTGCCGCAGTTTCGTGCCTTCAGAGGAAGTGTTTCGCGATAATCGTTGGTCATTTGTGATGGACAACCTGAAGATCTATCTCGTTGTGTATTAAAATGCTTCAGCAGTCAGTGAGGCATAGCATAAATTGCATTCGTGAGCACTGCATATTGTGCACATTCACATTAATAAACTAAATTATAATTAAATATTTTTACTTTTTTGTCACATATTTCAGGTAAAACAAAAATATTGGAATGCAGCCGAAATAAATCAGAAACCTCTATGGACATCAAATTGGCAGGTGAAAAGCTAAAGGAAGTAGGAGAATTCTGTTACTTAGGAAGCAAAATAACCAGTGATGGACGAAGCAATGAGGATATAAAAAGTAGGTTAGCTCAGGCAAGGAAAGCATTTCTACAGAAAAGGAATCTGTTGACATCGAATATAGATTTAGGTATTAGGAAGTCATTTTTGAAGGCCTTTGTCTGGAGCGTGACGCTCTATGGAAGTGAAACTTGGACTATTGGTGCAGCAGAAAAGAGGAGAATTGAAGCGTTTGAAATGTGGTGTTACAGGAGAATGATGAAGATCAGATGGGTAAATAGAGTTACAAACGAAGAGGTATTGAGACTAGTGGGAGAGGAGAGATGTTTCTGGCGACTGCTAATGAAGAGTAGAGATAGGTTGGTAGGACACATATTAAGACACCCAGGAATAGCAAGCTTAGTTATGGAAGGAAGGGTTGAGGACAAGAACTGTAGGGGTAGACCAAGGTTAGAATATGTTAAACAGATTGCCTCGGATATAGGGTGTGGTAGCTATGTAGAGACGAAACGATTAGCTCAGGACAGGGAGCATGGTAAGCTGCAACAAACCAGTCAAAAGACTGAGGAGTCAAACAACAACAACAACATTTCAGGTATTTTTAATACATAAAAAATTAATATTTTCACGATTTTTAGCACCTAAAAATCCAAGTCCAACGTATCACTTTCAACAATGACTTCATACAGAGTATTATTAGACTATTATTATTATTATTATTATTATTATTATTATATTCGATTTAATGGTGTTCGGGTATGGCATGAGGGTGGTGCTCACATTCTCAAAAAGGTTGAGAACGTTTTGTTTATGGGTTTTGCAAACTTGGGGTGTAACCCCACGTACAGTATTTGGGCGTGTAAAAACGGTCCGATAAGCTATGTCACTGTGATGGCTGTACTAGTGCGTGTATTTGTAATTGAGTGTGGGATTTGGGCCGTGGCCTTAAGTTAGGTACCATCCCGGCATTTGCCTGGAATAGAAGTGGGAAACCAGAGAAAAGCAGTTTTAAGATGGCTGAGGTACGAATCGAAATTTCCACTTCTCAGTTTTGCCTCACGGGGCTGAGTGGACCACGTTCCTGCCTCCAGCCAGGTTAAAATTTCTTGGCAGATTTATATTTCATGAGAAATGTTTTGCTTTGTCATCTATTTTAACTTGAAATCACTGTATTTCTTCTTCCCATTTCAGTTTAAAACTTCGTTTTGTGAGTGTCACGTCAGTTCAGCAACTTGACTCATATTCATTCCAAACACTGCGTGGAATTTTAGTTGTCGGTCTCTTTGGAACGTTAAAAGAAAAAGAAAATACAAGGAATGGAAAACAGAAGAGTGATTCTGTGACTGGCAGACGAAGATTTGAGCTCAGTTGAAAAGTAATGAACATTCTTTCACGTTTCTTCGTTCTGTCTCCAAGTCTACAGGGTATCGGAGAAAGAACGGGACGGGACTTGTTTACATAAGGCTCTTGAATAGGATCCTTCCTTAAATATATTACCCAAAATAGCCTTCTTCTGACTGTCTTGATGAATGAAACACTGGGGAGGCTGTCAGATTTATTTGTCTAGTTTAATGAATAACGAAAGAACTGATTTGATACTCAAGTTTATTTATATATTTATTTGTTTATTTATTTATTTATTTATTTACTTATTTATTTATTCCCATCTTATTTGCGTACAATCGTGTTGACTGACTGAAAAGTACCAATCTTTTGTTTACTAAGGCAACACTGAAAATGGGTTCAGACATCATAATGTTTATTTATTTATTTATTTATTTATTGCAAGTCAGAGCATAGAAACTTAAAATACAAACACTTCTTGCGTCTCAAACATATTTCATATTTGGTAGCATACATAGTCTACACCTGGAATAGAAATATAAGAATTAAAATACAGTAATATGCTCGTTTTATAGAGCCTCCGTGGCTTAGGCGGCAGCACGCCGGCCTCTCACCGCTGGGTCCGTGGTTCAAATCCCGGTCACTCCATGTGAGATCTGTGCTGGACAAAACGGAGGCAGACAGGTTTTTCTCCGGGTACTCCGGTTTTCCCTGTCAAAATTTCATTCCAGCATCACTCTCCACTATCATTTTATTTAATCTGTCATTCATTTAATCATTGCCCCAGGGGAGTGCGACAGGCTTCGGCAGCCGGCACAGTTCGTATCCTCGCCGCTAGATGGGGGCTTCATTCATTCCATTCCCTGACCCGGTCAGTCGACTGGAAGCAGGCTGTGGATTTTCATTTTCTATATGCTCGTTTTATAATCATACTCGTGTCTTAATTATTGCCATTATAGGCTCGTTGCATACGACTGTTTATGTTCGATGTTAATTATAACTTTATTGTATGTTTTAACATAAATATTCATAAATATCTGTTGAGATTCAGTCACTCGAATTTTGTGATCGGAGTGCAGCGCTAGGTAGGATATCTCTGTTTTCCAAGCTCTCTGACTGACCGACGCATGCGCTCTGTGTGCTTGAATGCCATATGTGCAGATTGTGCACCAGTATTCAGTAAAACTGTCTCCAAAGTCGTTTGAAAGCAATGTGCTGTGTAGAAATTGGATTTGGAGATATTAAGGTACAGTGCTATGTCTTGTCTCATATTTGCCAGTTTATTTACGCGAACATATGGACGGTGCACTTTCGGTAATGTATATAGACATGTTGGATTTTGAGCGCATGCGCGAAGGTATCCTTATCAAATTGGTCACACAACTGTTTCTTGAGCTCTGATTGGTGGGAGAAACTGTTTCATGATGACAAATAGTGTTATAATGAGCCTCATTATGATACAGTTTTCTGACACATAATGTTTACATTTCGACATCGTCGAACATAAATTACCCTTTAAGATTATAAAATTAAATGTATCAAAATTAAGAAAAGCTACGGTAAGAATTTAAATAATTAAAATGAAAATGAGAGTTTAAATAAAATAAATTAAAAACGTATAAAAATTGATACTTGAAACAAAATAGTACTGTTCTATAAAGGGGAAAGTATGAAGAGAAGATGGTCCGCATTGATAAAAGGCAAGCAGCTTGACCCCTGCGCCATCATTGTGAAGTATGACAGCCTTGCGATCATATTGCACCTTGTTGTACGTCACAGGCAGGTGGTCAATTCAACCTACTACGGCCATATATTTTTTGGAACAGCACCTTCGTCCCACATTACGAAGAAAGCGATGGAATGTATTGCCAAGGACTCACATTATCCTTCGTAACAATGAATTGAATGGTGATGCCAGATCCAGGAAAATGATTTCGGAAGTTTGAACTCAAATATTGGGAAGATCGAAACTAATTTTTGGAAGTTTAAAAGAAATGTTTGTTCTTTACCATGAAACAAAAATAATGATGACTATCATCGCTATGCATCGAACAAAAATAATCACAGTATAATAATAATAATAATAATAATAATAATAATAATTATTATTATTATTATTATTATTATTATTATTATTATGTTATTCTTTTATTTTCAGGATGGACCAGAAAAGGGATTTTAGAAGATTGGCCGTGAACGATTTGAAAGGAACAATCCCGGCGTTTGGCTAGTGGTGAAAATGAGAAACCACGAAAACCATCTTCAGGACGGCGAGGTGGGACCCGAACCCATGCACTTCCGATGTCAGTGAGACATGAGTTAGCTCCTTAGTGCTCTCGGAGACCGTGGCCGGAAAAAGGCAATAATAATAATAATAGTGATAGTAAATACAGCCTTTCAAATTTCCTAAGTTCAATGGCCTCCTGCCAAAGCAGGGACTTCACTTATTAGGTAAGCAGCCCTAAGAAGTGAGGTGGCACTTAGGGTGCACTTTTCGTGGCCTCTGTTGTTACAACTATTGATATATCTATTCCTAACCTACTCACTTACTCAATAACGTTATGATCTCTTATGCTTATACCCAAGCATTTACGAAAATGTTCACTTTCTACCACAGTCCAGTGCAATTAGACAAAATTGACCTCTGACTCGGACAAAATTAATAACAAGCTGAAAATTGGTGGAAACGTTAAGAACAATGTCCTAAACGAAATCCCAAAAGTACCAAAAAATCCGAGCTGGGGAAAAGCCGCCATCTTGAAAAAAAACGCCGCCATCTTGAATTGTGCGGTTCTTGGCCATATCTTTCGAACTAGTGGTCCTAGCGAGGTCAGACTGGTGTCAAATTGACCAGATTTTGCTGTCGAAGTCTCGGAAACATAAGATATGCTAGACGCATTCTTATATTTTTATTTATTTTAGTACTGTTAATAATATAAATAGTGTGTTTGTATTTGTGGTTTTAGTGTTAAAGTGCTTATATACCTCGGTGCGAAAGGAGGTTGGTACCGCTGGTCTCGGTATAAGTTTATGAGAAGGCGGCGGGCATTGTTGTCGTGTTCTGTACGGCGAGTTTGAATGCGGCTATGTTGTTTGTCCGTTCGTGACGTTGAAACCGAAGATAGCGACGTGTTTTATGAATGTTGTGTGTGTTCTAAATGATAATTTGAGTGGTCTGTAGTGATAAACCGTTACTTGGTTGAAGGCAAAAACACGGATTGTGAAAGTGTTGGAAGTTTTATGGAAAAACTATGAACGCAGAGGTGTGTTGTGTGTGTTAAGTGTGGTGTTCGCATGGATTTTTACTTCACCTATCCTATTACTGTGGGTGTTGCTGTTCAAATATTTGCAAGTTAATGGTTGAAGTGGCGGTTATTTCTTCGAAATGGACAGTGTATGTATTTTGTGTCGAGAGGAAAACGGTGGTGAGCAGGTTAGGGTACAAAGACGGATTGACACCATTCGTCGGTATAGTGAAGCACGCAATGACGGCATTGCCGCTCTAATCGGCGACTCGAACTGTGTTACAGTGCATGTCAACTGTAGGAAAGAATATACTCGCCGTGTTCCTACGCTGTCGAATGATACCCAAGAGGAATCAGTTGAAAGAAAGGTTCGTTCTTCGTTTGACGGTTTTGATTTTGAACGCCAGTGCATGTTTTGCGAACGCGAGATCAGCTGTGATGACAATAATAAACACCCAGATCGACAAGGACCTTACAGCGTTGTTACGTTGGTCCACGTTATAAATACTGTTCGCTCTATGGCTTCTGGACGCTCTGATGTTTGGGCAGAAAAAGTATTGTTGAGTATGAACACTGAGGTCGACCTAGTGGCAGCGGAAGCTCGTTATCATCGTAAGTGCAACGCGTATTTTGACCGCTCAGGTCACTTTCCGCAAACATTTGGACTTTCCTGCGGAAATGCCGGTCGCCCCGAGGATCCCAGCAAGCTTAGAGATTTTGAGGAACTTTGTGAATATATAGAGAGTAACAACGAGTGTCAATACACCTTTGCCGAGTTGATGGAATTTATGAAGACTTCTTCCCCAGAAGAAATGCTCTATAGCGAGAAAAATCTGAAAAGGAAACTGCAATATAATTGCGGAGACCAAATTGTCATAGCGGAACAAGTTGGAAAGTCTAACATTCTCTGTTTCCTAGGAAGAGCAAGCAAGATTTTGAAGGCTAATTGGTACAGTTCCAGAAAGTGCAATTCCGAGGAAGAAAGGACGCGAATCGTCGAGACTGCAGCCAACATCATTTGACAGGACATTCGATCCCGTGTTTACGACTGCTCTGTGTATCTTTCTTCTGAAGATATTGCTTCTGGACGAGAAGATTTGGTACCCGAGACTTTACAAACAATGATACGGACTATTGCAAAGACCAGAAAACCATTCGACGACTGTAAAATTATGAAAAGAAAGGCAATCAACATCGCTCATGCAATTATTGCAACCGCCCGACCAAGATCGTTCGTCTCGCCATTGCAGCTTGGTCTCGGAGTCCATCTTCACAGGAGGTGTGGCTCGAAGATTCTTCTTGACATATTATCGGGATGTGGAGTATGTGCTACGTACAAAGAAACGATGAACTTCGTGAATTCGCTGGCTAAAAATGCACCTCCGGTCGTAGACGACGACGCTTATGTGCAGTTCGTTTTCGACAATGCGGACCACAATGTGCATGCGCTTGACAGACACTGGACTTTTCACGCCATGGGTTGAATTCAGTGCGTCACACAAGGAAAGATCGTGAACGCAAGCGTTCCTGTACCTCGGTCTTCAGAAGATATCGACTTACCATCAGGAGGGCTCCTGCCTGTGGCACCGTACCAGCGACGCGGACGCTTTGTTCCAGTCCCTACTACGATTCATGGTGCACCAGCCGATATTCTGAACATCATCTCCTGCAACTGCAGATTCGGATGAGAGCGCAAATGCGTTTGCCTACTGAGTGGCCTACGCCGCACAACAATGTGCGGATACTGCGCTGGTCACGGATGTGCGAACCACCCAGAGGAGAGCATCGACGATGACGACCCTGACGATCTTGTGCTTTAATACGAGGGCGAGTTATTTCGAAATATATATGGACATTATCTGCACAAAAGATAAAATTCTCACTGTTCTTTTTCTTTACAGATCTCATGGAACCACCAAACGACGGAAGCCGCTAAGCATTAGACTACAAGTCAAAGCTTACATCCCTCATAGTGTCTCTGTATTTAATACTTACAATAATTTAAGCATTTTAGATGTGATACGTACAATTTCAAGAATATGATTTATAATTTTAGGTTTAAATACATTATTTTCATTGGCAGTTTTTAGCTATTGTGACAGAAACGGCCAAAATCAAACGTTAAACACTCTATTTATGTTAATAGTACTTAAATAAATAAATAAAAGAGCTGTAAGAACGCGTCTAACATATTTTATTAATGTTGCTGAGACTTTGACAGTAAAATCCGGTCAATTTGACACCAGTCGGACCTCGCTAGGACCACTTGTTTGAAAGATATGGACAAAAACAGAAAAATCCAAGATGGCGGCGGTTTTTCCAAGATGGCGACTTTTCCCCAGCTCGGATTTTTTGGGATTTCGTTTAGGACATTGTTCTTAACGTTTCCACCAATTTTCAGCTTGTTATTAATTTAGTTCAGGTTAAAACTAATTTCACTGGACTACCACACTTGCATTTTATGTTAGGAGAATATTCTCTCATGTTCCTCTTTTTGTATATCCTTGATCCACTATCACTGTTACTATTTGCTCTAGGAATTCAGGAATTAGGAATTCACTAGATTGCACTGAATTGCTTACTTCTTATCCTCACGCTGACTATGTTTTAAAAAGGAGTTCTTCGGAAGTCCTTCACTCTTACCTGTCTTCTTGACAACTCTAGTCCAGCCATATAGTATAGCAATAATTTCGGGGTAGAACATGGACGAAAATGTTATAGCGACAAGCGACAAGATCCACGTCATTCTGTAGCGTAATTGGCAAGGCCTACTGTTATTTGGTTAAAGCTGCAGGATCAAATCCCGCCAATACGATTTGGTACAACGTTAAATATCTCTTCTGCGGTAAATTTCCGGCGCCTTAGCATCAATAAAACCACAGTTATTAAAAAGGGGCATTGGACTAGTGAGACACTCCCCACCCGAAGGAACTACCGATTAATGGGACATGGGTTTGCGACCACGGGACCCCTGCTGAGTTTGGCATTCCTTCTACTTACTTGTGCCGGGCTCCTCTCTGTTATCCTTCCTGTCGACCTCCCTTGGTCCACTCTTGTGCTATTCCTACCCCGACGGTATTAAGTTATGGTATCAGAGTTCTAGAGTGTCTTTCACTTTCCCGCCTTAATTGGCCCTGTTCTCATCTTTCCTGATACCCTCGTTCTTCGATGGACCAGACTTCTTGTTTTCCTTTTAAAGATTTCTCCTGCCTTCTGCTCAAGGCCCTGAAGGAGGCAGGGTGTGTGTAGACCCATCTCTTATGGTTCATCCTGGATAGTGCTACACCCTTATGGGCTCATAATTTGTGAGCTCAGGAGTTGGCAACCACGAGGGGTTCCTGCGATGGGTCCAGTTTTTCGCCTTTTTCTAATGACTCTGGGGCCGATCGTTTCCCCTTTCTCTCCCCTACTTGCCTTTCATGGCTCTTCTTCCTTCCAAGTCCCTCAATCGTCATTCCTCTAAGGTTGGGGGCTCTTACTTTCTCCTTTTGTTGCCCCTTTCTTCTTCTAGTTTGTAAGTTAATTTTAAATCAGTAGTTAGAAGTACACCCTAGCCATCTTTACATCCGGCTTGACGTTTGAAGTGCAACGCTAGAGCTATCTGGCGGTAGGGGCAGATGACCTCGTAGTTCCTCCCCTTAATAGCAATAACATGATATCTGGCGGTCAGAAGTGAAATCACTTTATTTGGTCAATCACAGGCAGCCATTCAAATCGATATATCACGACAAATCGAGTTTCGTTGCTATATCGATATGAAAGGCTGCCTATGATAGGTGGTTCGAGTGATTTCTCTTCTGACCGCTAGATTGTTCTAGCGTAGCACTGGAACATTAAGACGAAAGTAACGATGGCTTTCTATATATACCATATTAGTATAGTTGCAGCCATAGTAGTAGGTTCATTCTATTCTCATTCTCATTTCTTTTCAACATCACCCAAACCTCTAGAGGCGGATAACCTAGAGTTTACGCCCCTTTAAAAAAATTATCATCGTCATCATCATCATCATCATCGATTTCGGGTTAATTTTCAATCGCTTATCCACCCAGCTATGCTTCTCCAGCCTCAAGGACGGTGTCTGGGAACTGGAATGACTTTGTCAGCAGATACACCTAGGAATGGTGACAGGGCGATTGTCCAGTTGACCGCTATCTTGGATCTAATTAAGGAAGGGTTGAAATTAACCGTCCCTACATTCGCCTGTGTGTGAAACTGGGGAACTACAACAAACCATTTTCAAGGACGGCCGAGGTGGAGTTCGAATCCACGCTCTCCCGATACCAGCGAGGCTCGAGGTAGCGCATTAGCACTCTCGGCCACCGTGGCAGGTGCGTAATAAAATATTACCCTAAATCAGGAGAGATCATTGTCCTAAAAGTGAAAACACTGTCTATGACCTAGAAAAGAGATAAGCTGTCCATGGTACTCACTTTGAAAGGTCGCAGAGAAATACTTCGTCATTGTCCCAGGGGCTATCGCAAAACATCCGTGCTACTGTGTCATTGATCAAGTGGAAAGTACCTGACCACTCTCAACATAAACCGGATTGGTCATGGATCTCGTACAAGTTTCAAGTCATGTAGAGTCCCGCGTGGATAAACACAACGTTATCCGCATCCGCCCCGCATCAGCGTGACTGTTATGCGCATCCACCCCGCATCAGCGTGACTGTTATGCGCATCCACCCCGCATCAGCGTGACTGTTATGTGCATCCACCCCGCATCAGCGTGACTGTTATGCGCATCCACGCGTTTTTTATCCGAATCCGCTGAAATTACAATAGGTCTACTAATTTTAATTCATTAGATAAAGCATAAAGTATTGAACCTGTCACGAAAAAACAAGATTAACGGCCGAGGGAAACCGATGCGCTGACCACACTTCACCCCAATACCTGCAGGCCAAATGGCTGGGCAGCGGTCGCTTGGTTGGCCTTGGCCTTCATGGGCTGTAGTGCCAGGGGTTGTTGTTTTGTTTTTAAGTATTAAAGTATTACATTTAGACATTTGAGGAAAACGCCGGTCTTCTAGACTATGTATGTCATGTGTTATGTTTCAAATGAATATTATGCAGCCAAAATTGCAACCCTTTTCAGTTCGGAGTGTTAATGATGCTTAATGACATAATTTGAATGAGATTAGCTTAGGCCTAAATCATTATCTTACATTTGTCACGGAAAAATACACAACGGAAAAAGAGACAGTCAGTCTGAAAGACTGGACTTTATAACATTTTAAATGCTACAAATGTTTAAAAATGCTAGAAAGGCTGAATCTTGACATGTTTGATGATCAAGAAACAATCAGAACGCTAGAAAGTTACAAGTCATGAGGGAGCTGGAGCGCGCGGTGAAAGGAGGGAGCTGGCTGGATGACGTCACGCTCGCCGTGTCATTGCCGTCTCGTAACTCCATAGCTCACCAGTGAACTCAGTACACATGCACCAAGCGGTACTATGACGTCACACACCTCAGTGCATCCTCGGTACATTTCGTGACGTCGCCGTAACGTAACGACGAAGTCGACTAGATCATTTAAAATGATAAATATATGATATGTCATAAACATCTGGGTCGTAGTAATGACAGGGGCCGATAACCCAGATGTTAGGCCCCTTAAAACAACAATTATCATCATCATCGTAGTAATGATATTCAACAAGTTCTGATTGTATTCTAAAAGACTAACCGCAAACTTCCTCCAAACATTATCCGCAGCTTATTAGCTATCCGCACAGCAATGCAAACTATATTCGCGAGGCGATTTTTTTTGCGGGCAATCGCGGGTTTATCCGCGGATATTCGCATACGTGCAGGACTTTGATCATAGGTACTCCAGATTGCGGATCAAACCGAAGAGATATGATTGTTGGTAGGTTCTTAGACTTAGGTGACCAGTCATTCTAGAAGCCTCAGCAGCAGCGCCTCTCCGGCTAAGACATGCAAAATTAGCCGCGGTCAGAACGTGACCACGTTGATGAAAGTGGTAAAAAACGCACTGCCTGGATTGCAGGAGATTCGTGTTTAAATCCCTACAGCAGTAAGTTTTACTCTACAGATGTAATTATATGTTGTTGTTGTTGCTGTTGATTATTTTAGGGTTTTCCCATATAGTGGTCATGTAGCCCCATGTTCAAATACCGGCGCGCTGCTCTGCACTTGACCTTTAGAGCTCAGTGGTAGGAGTGGGGTGTAGAGCGGTGCGGGGAACTTGACAAATACTTCCCCATCTAAGAACATTGACAGCGTGACAGCAGGTTCTCACAATCAGACACAGACACGCTGAGCGTGATAAATATTTTACGCTGTGTTAGTATACCGGAGGAGTGGATTGGGGAAGTGCAGAGCTAAGTGCCGGTAACTGTACTTGGGTATGCGGAATTTGTCTGAATTTTTGTATCAGTGTGTATTTGTAATTCAGGCTAGGATGGGGAAGGAGGTGGCCGTGGACTTAAGTTAGAAACCATCCCGACACCTACCGGGAGTAGAAGTAGGAAACCATGGAGAACCACTTCCAAGATAGCTAAGATGGGAATCGAACCATTCTCTCCTCAGTTTTACCTCACGAGGCTGAGTTTTACCCCATTTGAGCCCCCAGACCAGAATTAAATTTCTTGGCAGAACCAGGAATCGAACCCGGATATGTGGGTCGACAGCCAAGAATGTTAGCCGCTACACTACGAGGTCAAATATTATATTCTCCTTCCAGTCATAGATATTAATGCAGATGGCGCCTGGTATAGCTTACGTTGGCAAAATAATTGCGAGGTGTAGCCTACTAGGGCAGGGGTTCTCTAACTTTTTCTGTCGCGCCCCCCTTCTGAAACATGAAATATTTACGCCCCCCACCTTATTCTTTTTTCACTTTATCTTTTATCAATTTCATGGGGTCTCTTTTTACTACTGAAAATAAGCCACCTATCGAAGAGTAATGGTCGATTAGCAGGAAATAAGTTACAATCAACTTAACAGGCTAAGAACCCTTTTTGTAAATCGGGCTAACCTTTTCCACGGAAACACGCACTAGAATTCACCTGTTATTCTATTTGAACCGACTGCAAAGGACTGGCTGAAATCAAGTCGACAATGGCAGAAATAGAAGAATCTATTCCTCTAAGGTCCCATTGTCAAGCGGCCTATTATCATTGGTGGTTGTTAAGTGGTAGGTAAGGAGATATCGCTGTGGGTGGCGGATAAAAAGGGTGCTGTGTGGGAAATGTTACTCATCAGATCACCTTTTTTTCAGAATTCCTGCTGGCAGGGTTTACTTATCAGTTCTTGTATATACACTGTATAACAACAACAAAAACGACGCACCAGGAAGGAATTCTCCGATGGTGATAAAAATCACTGGATGTGAGGAACAGACATAGAAAAACAAACGATCAAAAGTGCAGAACAATAGAATGATTTATTGCAGAGTTAGAGCGTTACAACGTGAGGACGTCAATGAGGTGTTGGTCCACCCCTGGCCTGGATGTAAGCTGTCACTCGACGTGGCTTGGACTGATAAAGTTTCCGGATGGTGTCCTGCGGAATTTCGTGCCAAATGGTCTCAACTGTTGGGCTAAATCGGCGACATTCCGGGATGTTCGCAATCGCCTTCCCATGGCGTCCCAAATGTGCTCTATGGGAGACTGAGATCAGGTGACCAAGCTGGCCAAGGAAGGATACGGCAAGCTTGAAGACAGTCCATAGCAACACGTGCCGTGTGCGGCCAGGCATTATCCTGATGGAAAGTAAGGCCTGGATATCACTGAAGGAACGGTAACACAACCGGCCATAGCATGTCATCAACATATCGCTGTGCTGTCAGTGTGCCAGGAATGACTACCAGGGGGGTCCGGCTATCAAAGGAGATGGCACCCCAGACCATCACCCCCAGTTGTGGGGCTGTGTGGCGTGCGATAGTCAAGGCAGGATCCCTACGCTGGCCTGGACGTCTCCAAACACGTCTGCGTTTGTCGCCAGGGCACCTTTGGTAACGGGACTCGTCACTAAAGACTATACATCCCCAGTCAGCGCAGTTCCACGTTGCTCGATCGCGGCACCACTGTAATCTGACTTGACGGTGAAATGGCGTGAGTGGTAAGCGGCGTAACGGGCGGCGCGGGCGCAAATTCCTGTCGCTCAGGCGTCAGTTGATGGTTTTGGTGGACACATGTGTGCGGGTCACACGCTGGATCGTTGATAACGACGACTCCGGTGCTGTGACAGCTGTTCTGACAATCGCTCTGTCTTCCCGTGCTGTTGTGAGCCTCGGTCGACCACTGCCGTCCTGACGCTGATGCCTGCCGTTGCTGACCCACGCTTGCCAGCATCGTCTGATCGCCGCATCACTTCGACCCAAATGTCCTGCGACAGCTCGATTCAACCAACCAGCTTCTTTCAATCCGATCGCACGATCTTTTTCAAACTCTGACATCTGCTCGTAATGAGCACGAATCCTTCGGCGTGGCATTCTTGCAGCTGACGTTCAGATATCGCTGTCAAATGCAACAGCTACTTTGAGCATACGCTTCAGAATCGCGCCTTATTTACACCTGATGCATGCGCAGTTCGGATGCACGGTAGCTCCCGCTATTCATTCATTGGACACGAAGCTTTAATCAGTTGCATGTTCGGTCTTTGCATATGTAATTTCCTTACTATCGGACAACGCCTTCCCGGTGCGTCGTTTTTGTTGTTGTTATACAGTGCAATAATAATATCGTAAGGCCTCGGGTGCCGGGTGCAAGGTAAGTTATTTGACTCCCAGAGGGTGGCCTGCATGTCGAATTTTGTTGTTCCTTGAAGCACTATGAAAGTCAAGGAGGTTAGATATCTAAGCTCCACCACCCACCCCTCCTTTCCCCTTATTTGGACATTCTCATTCTTCGAGGAATCTCAATTTTTTCCCCGTCCCCTTTTCTTTCTCCTTCATTTCTACTTTTTCCGCCGTTCTACTTAATACGGCGCGTTTTTCTACCAAGGACCATTCAATAGGATCTGGCTGCTATCTGCTGAAAAAAACAGGAACTTCTCTAGTTTTTTGTTGTAAGCTCATTGGCACACATTCTTTGGCCACATTGTTGTAATTCTATTGAAAGAAGACGCAAGGTCCCTCACTAAACGTATAGGAATTTTTATTTTTGTTATTTACAGGCGGCATAATCCCTAAAATATGACTAATACTAATAGTCTAGTAATAATGTCATTGGTTCTACGTCCCTTTCAATCTACTGAGGGTTTTAGAGACGCCGCACCGGGGAGCCAGGATTTTGCCCCGAACGGGATATTTAAGGTGCCAGTAAATCTACTGTCACAACTCCCTCACATTTGCGCACCGTCAAATACCAACTCACTACGCCAGGATTCGATGTGACAATCTCCGGCATAGCAAGTGAAAACATTACCGCTACACCGCTCAGCCTTTGACTCAAATTTCGTGCCGGAACTGTGTTCATAGGGTTTGTGTTGCATTCGTGTTAATCCATTTTAACTCAACAATACATAAAGCGCTATTAACTGTAACATTCAGTGGCGTAACTGTGGGGGGTGATCAAGGGGATCAATCCCCCCCAGACTCCCCTGGCACTATACAGCCCCTGACGGGCTAAGGCCGACCAAGCGACCGCTGCCCAGCCATTCGGCCTGCAGATATTGGGGTGACGCGTGATCAGCACGTTGGGTCCCCTCGGACGTTAATCTTGGTTTTCGTGATCGGGCGCTGTCTCACTGTCAGACAGCTACTCAATTGTCCTCACGAGGCTGAGTGCACCCCGTTCCAACCCTCACGTCAGTTTTAAAGTCGCTGACGGAGCTGGGGATCGAACCTGGGGCCTCCGGGTGAGAGGCAGGTGCGCTACCCCAAAACCACGCCCCCCCCCCCCCTGCCAGACCCACAAAATGAAAATATGAAGTTTAATGAAGTTTCTTATTTTGAATCAAAACCAAACTTCGTATTGATTACAAATGTATGGATTGTGTATGAAAGTATTTCTTTTCAGTGGTTTAGATTTTGTAGTGTTACAGTAACTTAACAGTTACTGAATGAGCAGAATGGTCAGCTGTTCAGTTAGCTAGAGAGCAGTGGCAGTGAGATGAGTGTATTTCTCATCCCTTCCAAAAATATACCGTACGACTTGTCAGTTGTCATTCTGTTAATATTCTAGTGTGAGTGTTATTTTGCAAAGTGGATAATATTTTGTTAAGTTTAATTGTTGTTTTAAGTTATAACTGTAGTTAATTAATATTTATACAATGTCGGGGAATAGAACGGGTCAGATGATTTCGCGAAGAAATTTGGATATTATGATTCAGCGTTGTTTTCTAGTTTTATGTCGTGTCTTGTGTGGGGTTTCGCCTAGGAACACCAAGCTGGCTCATCAGCGGGCTCTTCGTGTCCACGCCCGGACCCCCACAGGAGTAGCGACTAGCGAACTGTGCACTACCTCCCTTCTTATGAAGCGCACATGCGCCTCAACTGCGAGAGCTAAAACAACATAATTGTTAATCTTAGAGCATTTGCACATTGATTAGTACAAATGCTAATGAAATCAAACACGAAAAAAATTACGAGCCTTTCAGTAGTCGCATATGATGTGTAACATCTGACATGTTATTCGAATAATTCCATTTACTCGCATTTTTATAAGAATGAACTCATAGTGCTACCTTGTGCCAGCAAACATGAAGGATTCCTTCGTGTTATTACCATCGGCAAGTTTTCATTACTATTATTTCTATAATAACTACTTGTAAAACTCCTGTGACAAATCCTTTCAGCAATTTTTTTTGAGACGTTTCGGCCATCAATGGACCACGATTATGATCACTGAAATGCTGTTTTCTTGTCTGCCAGTAGATCTTCATTCTTGACGAATGTTCTGCTCTCTTTTCTTCCGTTCACTTGCAGTGAGGGCGAGGCATCACAGATGTTAAAGGGTGTAGATTAGTGGTTGATTTAACCGCCTTTCTGAACAGGTTCCTATCCCAAACTAGAGCTTGATTGATTCGAGCTTCTGTTAGGTCCTTTTTAACTTGCATCGACCACTTACAATATGATTTTTTTTTTTAGATATTGATGAGTGGATTCGATATGAAAGTCGATGATGCTCCATCCGCTCCAAATGTCCAAATGTTCAAATAATTCATTGTTATGTCTTCTTCTGTAAGTACCATTATCATTAACAGGTCCTAATATTTTCCTTAGAATTTTCCGATCCTTAAGTTCTAATTTTCTCAATGGACCTTTGTTTGTCATATGTAAGCATTCTGCGGCATACAGTGCTGACGGCTTAATTTCTGTGTTATAATGACAAAGTTTGACATTCCGGGACAAGCTTTTACTTTTGTAAATGTTTTTGCAGGTTTGAAAGGCACCTTCCAATTTGTTACATCTGCTCTCAATGGCAGCTATTTTTGAATTATTAGGGATAATCCATTCTCCTAGGTATTTAAATTTTCGGACTTTTTAGATTTTTTGCAGACCAATCGTGATGAATTTTGAGGCATCATTGACATTTGTGATAAAATTAGTTTTATGGAAGGCCACTTTAAGTCCAGTTTTGGCAGCTATGGTTTGTAGTTTATTAAGTTGGTCAGTGGCCTCTTCCATTGTATTAGCGAACAAAGCAATGTCATCTGCAAAAGCGAGACAGTTTATGTTCAGGTCTTCTTTTTTATAACCAATTCGAATATCATAATTATTTGGTAAGATTGTTAACCATTCTCTTATAATTTTTTCCAAGACACAGTTGAACAGCATCGGTGATCCCAGATCACTTTGTCTACAGCCAGTCATGATTGCAAAGGCTTCGGACAATTCACCACGAAATTTGACCTTAGAAATGGTGTTTTCTAAGCTTGCTTTGAACAAATTAATTGATTGTCTAGGCCAAACTCACGTAAGGTGTTAATTATTGTGTCTCTATGAATGCAATCATAAGCCTTTTGAAAGTCCACAAAAATCACAACATAAGGTTTTGATCGTACCGTACAGTAGGAAATTATGGTCTTAATGTTATGAATTTGTTCAGGACAGGATCTTGATTTCCTGAAACCAGCTTGATATTCCCCTAACTGACGGTTTAATATCGGTTCTGCTCTGTCAAGAAGAGCCCTTGCAAATATTTTGCACGTTACCGATACCAGTGAAATACCTCTATAATTATTTGGGTCGGATTTATCCCCTTTCTTATGTATAGGATGAATGATGGCAGAAGTCCAATCCTCCGGCAATTTTTCACTATGCCATATTTCTTCAATGGTTTTCTGGAGACAGATGATGGAGTCATTATCTGCATATTTCCATAATTCAGCCACAATACTATCCTCCCCAGAGGCCTTATTATTTTTTATCACCTTGATGATTTGTGTTATTTCTTCGACAGAGGGTGGTGAGCTGTCGTGGTATGCAATGCTAGGATAGAAAGCAAGTTGTTCAGTAGGTATATCCGTGTTCAAAAGGGTTTCAAAATATTCTCCAAAGGCTTTAGCACAATCTTTATTATTGAGATTAAGTTTACCATCAGATCCTTGGATGTGAAGAGTAGGGGCGACGCATTTGGACAGTTGGTGCTTAAAAGTTTGAGAGAAATCCCCTGTTTTGTGTCTTTGAAAATCATCTTCAATTTGAATAATTTGTGATTTATGGAAATTTCTTTTTGCCAATTTTAAAATTTTACAAGTTTCTTTCCTGATGCAGAGAAAGTTCTCAAGGTTCACATCGTCTTTCTTGTTATTCCACTTGATCCAAGCTTTTCTTCTTTCCTCTATTGCGTGATGGCATTGATCGTTCCACCAGGGGTGCTTGCGCGTTCTATCAAGAGGAATGGATTCCGAAGCCGCAGTAACAATGGCGTTCCTTAAAGTAGACCATGTTCCATCTTCAATTTGAATAATTTGTGATTTGTGGAAATTTCTTTTTGCCAATTTTAAAACTTTACAAGCAAATATGATATAACAGAGCTTTATTTTGGCCGACAGTACCTCGAGTGCTTACATTAAATAAGAATACAGCGAAAGTAGTAAAATTTAATAAATCATAATATTGTTTGCAGAAAATGATTTAATGAATATTTTCACACCAAAGAACGGCAGTATGAAGATGATTTATTGTAGGAATATCTGTAATGGGGCCTCCAAACCTTGAAGTAAACCGTATGCGATTTACATTCCACATAGACACATGGCCGACAGTATGTCGTTGTACCAATTTCCGCCACAGCTGCGCGCTCATTGTTTCTGTTGCTTTTCCGTCCCACTTCCGTCCCTTTTTACAAAATCACCCCCACACAAAAATATACAGCAGCTGAGTGGAATTATATTACACATTAACAAGTAGTTCCATGAAGAACTATGCAGCCT
This sequence comes from Meconema thalassinum, assembly GCA_946902985.2. NCBI lineage: Eukaryota > Metazoa > Arthropoda > Insecta > Orthoptera > Tettigoniidae > Meconema > Meconema thalassinum. The sequence goes on from OX336388.2 coordinate 615,403,985, forward strand.
ATTTTCATATATCCTACTTATGTTAATTGCCACTATCAACATACAAAATTTCAGTTTGATTGCTGTAATAGATTCCTAGATATTGAGAACCGACTTAATATTTCGGATGGTCGCCATGTTGGATTTTATATATGTAGGTCCTAGAGTTATGAATTGTTACATGAAGATTATTGTGTACGTGTAGCATTCAAACTTCAATCGCATGATTAGGACACAAGAGGTAACAAGGAGATTTTAAAATTTCGCAGAGCTGCCATCTTGTGGTTATGGAAACAATTGAAATAAATTAGATGCCATTGGATTAACATTCGTATAAGGATTTACTGTACCAAGTTTCACTGCACTCGGATGGTTACATTGCGAGAAACGTCCACTTAAATATATATACTTCGCGTCGCCGCCATGTTGGATTTGTGATCACCCGGTTATTTAAAGTCATATAGGTGAACCTAAGTTCATAGCCCCTATGAACATTAAAAAAATCAGTTTGATGCTATAATAGATTCGTAAATATTCAGACCCGTCTAAATATTTCGTATGGCCGCCATGTCAGATTGTTAAATGTATAGGCCATATAGTCATGTACCTTTAAAGGAAAATTATTGCGTAGGTTCATTGTTCAAACTTTCACTTCGATCGCATGATTACGACACAAGAAATAAAAACTTAATTTTAAAATTCGCAAATCCGCCATCTTGAGGTTATGTAAACAATTGAAATAAATTAGATACCAGTGCATTACAATGTGTATAAACATTTCCTGTACCAGATTTCATTCGTTTGGAACATTAAATCGTGAGAAAGGTCTATTTAAAATTTTCAAATTCGCTTGGCCACCATGTTCATTTTGTAGTTAACCGGTTTTTGAAAGTCTTATAGATGAACTTCCAGTAGTGCCCTTTATCTCCGTACAAAATTTCAGGGTTATACCGCTAATAGTTTCAGAGATATAGAATACCGGTGAAATATTTCGCACATCCGCCATTTTGTGGTTATGTCAACAATTGAACAAAGTTAGATGTCGGTGCATTACAATGTGTATAAACATATACTGTACCAAGGTTTATTGCGTTTGGTTGGTTAAATCGCGAGAAACGTCTATTTAAATGTCGCGAATTCGCGTGGTCGCCATGTTGGTTTTGTAGTTACCAGTGTTTCAAAAGTCACATAGGTGAACTTCTAGTAGTTCCTTTTATCACTGTAAAATATTCTAGGGTGATATCGGGAATAGTTTCGGAGATATTGAATGCTGGTGAAATATTTCGCACAGCCGCCATGTTGGATTGGTGAGACGTAACAAAATTTGAAGGGCACGGTCGGGGTCGTCCGGAATAGTGCTATGAACTTACCGAGTTTCATTGAAGTCGCTCCAGCCGTTTAGAATTTATTAGGGGGACACACACACGCACTCACACACACACACACACACACACACGGACAAAAGGTGATCTCATAAACCTATTTTTTCAAAATTGAAAATAGGCTAAAAATATCCAGCAACCGAGCGGAAAGATGTTACACATCAAAAATATAGATGGTAGTTTTTTTTTTCGGGGCATTATATTAACTTTCATTGATTATATCTCATAATCTCCGAGCCCTACTCCCCCCTCAATGTAGGTTTGCCTCAGCTCATCCCCCTGCAAAAGCAAGTCCTAGTTACGCCACTGGTTTCTTTTGTCTACAATTAAGGAAAGAGTGCAGTCCATTAAAATTAAATTACAGCTGAAAAGAACAACAACTGGTCTGCGCGTTTATATGAGTAATTATTTAATTTAAACTAAAAACTTTAATTCTTTGTAAATTTAGAGACCTGTTGACGAAAGCTTTGATATAATCTTTTCGCAGGCTGGTTTCTTTTTGTTTGTTATGTGTGTGTGCACAAATGTAAGACTACAGTTTGTATAATTGGCTCGATAACTTACTACATTAGAATATAATTTAGTTAGCAAGGAATTCTTTGCGGATGTAGCCTAAATGAGTTCCACTTTATGGCCATAGAATCGTTTTAAAGACGTACTTGCTCTACATTAATATACACTAACTGCTTCAAACCATTCTCTTCGGGTTCCCTAGGATTATAATTGTTCTTTTATATTATACACCATCTACAATTAGTCTGGCTTTTGAGTTGAAATAAGAAGAATACAAAGCATCAGAAAGGCAGTGAAAATTATTTGATGAGTTTAAATGGAACGAGAAAAAAAAGGACAATCCTCTTCGAGACTCCTTCTTGTCTTAAATGTTGGCTGCAGTTTCCGTTTTTTTGTCACAATGAACACACAAACTGTTAAAACTGTCTGATTTTTATACCGCTCATAAAATTGTTTTTAAACACCGTCTCTCTTCGTGTCCGTTCTTTCAGACCGAGTCAGTCCGACTAAGTAGTGATATACAGCCTCCATAAAGCTGGTTTTATAGGACCCCTTGCGGTGACAAAACTAGGAATTCTTCAAGAAACTCCTCTGTCTGATGTTAAGTGTATCAGGTCTGTGGAAACGTTCGATGTGTAGTTTTGTCAGGAATGTGATGGTGGTGGTTATCGTTTTAAGGGGGCGAAACATCCAGGTCATCCCACCATTAATGATAAGGGTAATAACGTAAATGAATACTAGAACTGCTAATAACTTACGTACAGAGCGTTCGATATAAACCTGAACCACTTCAATGAGTCATACGATTGAAACAAATAAAGGGACACGTGTGCAACTTTGGGAAATGATAGGCTAATACACAATTTTGGAGATTGAACACTTAACAGGGGAACATTTGAAAACTGATTAAGAAATAATATTCGTACATTTTTATCTAGTCCGGTAAATATAACTTCCGACTTGAAAGTTCGTCGATCAGCTGGCGTCAACGCGCAGTTCACAATTGCAGGAGGAGATTTAATGTAATCCTCGATATAAATCGATCTATTGAATCAGATTGTTTTGATCGGCAACTCAGCAACATAATCGAAACAATGGGCCGCATTATTTTCTGCTCGACAAAAGCTTTGTGTAATTGCTGCCTTATTCGAAGGCAAAAATAAGTAACATAGGCTACTCTAAAAATCGGGAAAAGGAAGTTCTGTTCTTATAAGCACGCAGAATAGTGTTTGGAGGTGGGGGAGATTGTTAGTATGTGCGAGCGGTTAGTTTTGAAGGATTGTGAAAATAACGAACTATTTTACATCCACCCAGGCATCGAAAAAGCTGAAAGTTAATAAATTAATGAGTTCATAAATGAACACAATTCAACCTTTCATTTAACATGTCAGCCCATAAAGTAATAACCGGACTCTGCAAATTGCCAGATCAATATATTTTGTCGACTACAACAGAGAGTGCCCCTTAAATGTTATTTAGAAAAAACAAAGCACTGCATACATAAGAAAATGTTCTGCGAGGTAAGATCAGGTGATTGGGGTGGGGGCATTTACTTTTTGAGATAATTCGGTCACCAAAGAAACTGGTTACAGTAACTTGTTGTGAGATTCCTCACAGTAAATGTTGGAAGTGCCCTCCACCAGCATCCATACACAGTCATCATTACTCGTTTCACCATAGTCCAAGTTTGCCACGGTGGGTGATTGTCGGGCTACCAACCCCAAGCTTGCAGGTGTGCTCCTGGCCATGGTAAGTGATTTTTGAAAGGCGACAAAAATCACGACACGCATGTCATACGTAGTTGGCATGTTAAAGAACCCATTTGAATTCGGTAGGCCGTGTTCATAATGGCAAAATTAATCTCGGGATTTTCCGCCAACACAAAACGTTCCACCCTTCTCTACTAGAAAGCGCTATAGTGTCAAGGAGCTTAAAATATCTAACCTCCTTGACTTTCATAGCGCTCAAAGGAACAACAAAATTCGACATGCAGCTGCTCTTTGGGCGTCAAATAACAAAGCTTGCACCCGGCACTCGAGGACATACGATATTAAGTATATTATTATTATTATTATCATTATTAACATATTCCATGACGATCTGTGAAGTGCACTGTATCTTCACCAATGTTGTTTATTTCGTGGCTAATGACCTCACGGAGTTCAGTAGTTTTCCGAGGTCTATTTTTGTACACTCTGCCTTTAAGATACCCCCATAAGAAAACGTCCGGCGAGGTTAGGTCATGTGATTCGGAAAGGAGGGGGTGGGAGGGGCACAGAAATTGTCGGTCACCAAAGAAACTGGTTACAAGTTGCATGGAAGCGTTAGACGTATGACACGTTGCTCTATCTTGTTGAAAATAACCTTCTGTCAGTTCGACGTCATCCAGCTTCTCCGCAAGTGCTGGACAGAGGAGCGCATGCGCGGAATCAATCCAGAAACTTGCCAATGGGCAGTGGTACTGATTCTCCCAGAGCCACTGAGATCATTAAAACAAATTTCCCATTTCTACGAGCCAAAAACATATCTCAGTAAAGTTTATTGATAACACCAACCATTGGCCAAAGGGGTGGGTAAAGTGGAGTTTTGAGAGAAAAATAACCATTCTCCCTTAATGGGCATAATACTGTATCAACACTTTTTAAACGGTCGATAGTCATCTAAAAATTTACCTAAAACTTTTGTCTCTAAAAATATTTGATATGACTCACCCTTACCCCAAGGGACGAGCAAAATATTTTCGGAATTATAGATAGATAGATAGATAGATAGATTTATTTTGACTGGCAAGATTAGGGCCATTGGGCCCTCTCTTCCATCTAACCAGATTATACAAATAATAAATAATGAACAATACAAATACAACTTAAATCTAACGATATTACAATATTTATACAATATAAAATACATATGAACTGGATTAGCTTGGTGGTGTAGGCTGTAAATTGTTGCATTGTTAGGGTGAATAACTAAGATACTTAGGAGTAAGTTTAAAATTACAGTAAGGTAAAGGAAATAGGCTACTGAAAAAAGTAGACTAATGATGGTGATGAAGATGATGATGAAGATAATTAGTCGTTACTGAAGGAGGTTATTTAGATATCTAAATAGAGAGTAAATGAGAAAGTGAGAATTGGAAAGTTTGAATATATGTAATACGACGTAAGAATATAAGCATAAATGTTGAGTTCAACTTTCATTTACTTAGTGAGTATGTACTGCTGGCAACGCTGCTTGAAGCTGGACGGGGTTGCTCCTCTGACAGAGCGAGGCAGATTGTTCCACAGTCGTGCAGTAGCAACAACGAAGGAGTTGGTATAGCTTACTGTGCGGTGTATGGGTATCAGCAAGAGTGTGTCGTTTTTTGACCATGTTCCAAGAGTATGCTCGTACGAGAGGCGGTGAAACTGAGAGTGCAGGTAAGCTGGAGTTGAAGTTGAGAGTATTTGTTGAAGAATACATAAAGAATGGAGGTCGCGGCGTTGATTTAGTCGTAACCAGTTAAGTTGTTCATAAGCGGGGGTGACATGGTCATAGTACCGTAAATTAAATATGTAGCGTAAACTGGCATTTTGTGCATGTTGGAGTTTGTTTTTAAGAGTAACAGTGAGATCTTTGTATACCACATCGCAGTAATCAAAATGAGGCAATATTAGGGAGGAAACAAGTCGTTCCTTTAATACACGAGAGAAAATATTCCAGAATCTTCTAAGTGAATTCAATGCGGAAAGATAGGGCTTCTCGTAAGTGGAACTTTTGTAGGTATACAACAATTAGCAAATTTAATAAATTCTACAATTTTTTCTTTGCCCGTTGAAATCTCCCTCCACCTTCCGGCATACCGCGAGGGATTTTTAAAACAGTGACAGCTGTATGGACATATTTGAACTAGCACGATTGAATTAAAGGAAGCATCTAGTGCCGTAACAGTAAATTTCATGGATTATGAAGCATAATGGATTAACAATTTTCGTTTAGTAGCCTGTAATTTTATTAATCAATGGGGCCAAGAGTCTAAGACTTCCACTACCATGAGATATATTGTTGATTGGGAGGGCTAATCCTAGTTTAATATTACCTGCAGCTTTGCAGTATTGTGTAAACGATAATAATGCAAGTTGGTATCGCTTGCGGTTGATGCTGGTACCCGCTCTCTTTTACAACTGTGTTTGGCCGAACAGCGGGGCAATAAATGTTTGTCTGCGTGAGACGTAACCTCGTGTCCTTCCTTAAGAATGCACCACTTTTGTTTTACTGCTCAATAACATTGTAGCGAGTTATTTTCCCAAACACTGTAGCACTTTGTTGTCCAGACACGCCATAGTTATTCACCTTCAGTTCTCATTAAAAAAGGAAAAAAGTAGCAGATCTCTCTGCTATTCACGTATTCTCACAGAAACCTTACTCACAGAGTTCACCAATCACCAGAGGGAATATTTTTTTCATATTTTATTATAAATGTGCTCCTTAAAAATATATAAAATGAAAAATAATAAGAATAACAATAACAATAATGATATACAACATACTATTTTTATTTACAAAAACAACAACAATAATAATAAATATAACAATAAATAATATATTAGTATTAAACCGGAATGCCTAGTATTAAATTATAAATTAGACAAACTTGAAGTACCAGAAAGGAAAATTGTGAGAAAACCGGTTATTAGCAGTGGGACTACGGGCACGCACACATCTAGACCGTCTTCTACTCACGCCACAGCATCGGCGTGTACGGCTCGACTGGTGCCGTCAGAGGATCACTTGGAAGATTGAATGGTGCGCCGTGGACCACAGCGATGAAGGCAGATTCGGCCTGCACACAAGTGATGGTCGTTGGCGCGTTAGACGTAGACCTGGTGAGCGCTGTCTCGTAGAGTGCATTCGTCCAAGATACACTGGCCCCACCCCCAGCCCTTATGGTCTGGGGTGCGATAAGCTACAACTCTCGTTCACATTTTGTGTTTGTAGAGGGAAGGCTAACCAGCGCTCGGTACGTGCAGGATGTTGATAGACCCGTTCTTTTGCCATTCTTGCAACAGGTTGTTCCAACAGGATAATGCTCGCCCACACACTGCCCGTGCAACTCAACGTGCACTGCAAAACGTGCAGCAACTTCCCTGGCCAGCACGATTTCCGGACTTGTCGCCCATCGAGCACATGGGGGACATGATGGGCCGACAAGTGCGACTCGTCCTCCCACAACTCTTACAGAACTGTGTGAACAGATCGAGCAGGCGTGGAATAACGTATCCCAAGACAGTCTTCCCCATCTGAATGATCGACTGGATGCAAGAGTCAGTGCCTGCATTGCTGCCCGTGGAGGCTACACCTCGTACTAATATGGGTGTTTCAGCATGGATCGATACCTGGTATCTCTGAACCGCTTGACCTATTGATCTGCATATTTAATCATTTCATGTAGTCCATATGCACTATTGCCACAATAAATCTTGAGTGAATTGGTAACCTCTAAAAGGGTGACCGAATTCTTTTTCCGGCAGTGTGTACATAATATTTTCGATTGCAAATACACACTATATATGCTTAACATTATAACTTGTGAGTACTTATAAATCAATAAACTAATAGTACATTATGCAACGAGCCTATAATGGCAATAATTAAGACACGCGAGTTTTATAATTTCCATACGAGTGTCTTAATTACCATTATAGGCGAGTTGCATACGGCTGTTAATGTCCTACGATAATTATAACTTTATTATATGTTTTAACATAAATATTCATAAATATCTGTGGGATTCAGTTAATTCAGTTCGTGAACAGGGCGCGCTGGCTTTGCTGACTGAACAGAGCGCATGCGTGGTCAAGGCACTCCGAAAGCAGAGGCCATTCACTTGGCTTGGCAACACAAAAATAATATGTTCGTTTTGAGCGCATGCGCGAAGGTATCCTTACCTAATTGGTCACACAACTGTTTCTTGAGCTCTGATTGGTGGGAGAAACTGTTTCATAGTGAAAAATAGTGTTATAATGAGCCTCATTATGATACAGTTTTCTTTCACATAATGTTTACATTTCGACATCGTCGAACATAAATAAATAACTAACTAACTAGCTAACTAAATAATAAAATAACGAACTAAATAACTAACAAACTAACTAACTAACTAACTAACTAACTAAATAAATAAATAACTTACTTACTAAATAACTAAATAACTATCTAAATAACTAAATAACTAACTAAATAACTAAATAACTAAATAACCAACTAAATAATTATCTAAATAACGAAATAACTAAATAACTAACTAACTAACTAACTAACTAACTAAATAACTATCTTACTACCTAACTCTTTAACTAAATAAATAAATAAATAAATAAATAAATACATAAATAACTAAATAACTAAATAACCAACTAAATAACTAACATTAAATAACTAAATAAGCAACTAACTAAATAACAAAATAAATAACTTATTACCTAACTAACTAAATAACTGACTAACTAAATAACTAACTAACTAAATAAATAACTAAATAGATAACTAACTAAATAACTAAATAACCAACTAAATAACTAACTAAATAACTAACTAAATAGATAACTACATAACTAACTTACTACCTAACTAACTAAATCACCAACTAACTGAATAAATAACTTACTACATAACTAACTAACTTACTAACTAACTATCTAACTAACTAAATAACCAACTAAATAACTAACTAAATAACTAATTTACTACCTAACTAATTAAATAACAAAATAACTAACTAAATAACTAACTAAATAGATAACTAAATAACTAACTTACTACCTAACTAACTAAATCACCAACTAACTAAATAAATAACTTACTACATAACTAACTAACTTACTAACTAACTATCTAACTAACTAAATAACCAACTAAATAACTAACTAAATAACTAATTTACTACCTAACTAATTAAATAACAAAATAACTAACTAAATAGCTAACTAACTAAATAACTAACTAACTAAATAACTAACTAACTAACTAACTATCTTACTACCTAACTCTTTAACTAAATAAATAAATAAATAACTAAATAACTAACTAACTAAATAACTAAATAACCAACTAAATAACTAACACTAAATAACTAAATAACCAACTAACTAAGTAACAAAATAACCAACTCACTACCTAACTAACTAAATAACTAACTTACTACCTAACTAACTAAATAACCGACTAACTAAATAACTAACTAAATAACCAACTAACTAAATAACTAAGTTGCTACGCAGAAAGCCCTGTGCGGAATCAGTGAGCCAAGCAACCTTATATCCCTCATTATACAGTCAGTGGGAGCCTTCTATACAGAACGGAACTTCACATGCACCGTGTGACGGATGGGTCACTCCGGCTAGCCGCCTGTTGAGCATGATCGAGAGCTTAAATGCCAAATTTTTTGTAGAACCATTTTGCTGGCACTGGTAGCAGCGTAGCGCCCAACTAGTTCAACACATTTACACTTTTCAACGTATTTATTAATCCTCATTACCTACATGAATTTCAGATTAGTTTGCTGGAAATGTTGTCCTTCATTTTCTGGACACACGTTTCACCGAGGTAGGAAGATTTGATACACTGGCTGTAATTCATCCTCACTGATTTCTTATCGGTGCAGTTATTTCATTCTCGAGAACCTCCAGATTACGTGGATTGTATCTGTATATAAACACATTTTGTTTGATATTCCCGAACAAGTAAAAATCGAACGGCGCTGAAACTTACAAACACATTTACTGGAAGAGTGCTTTTTGAGAAGAAAACTTTCCACTAGGAAATTCGATGTTTTGTTTCAAACCTAAGCATGTTCACGGGATACGAGATAGTCTACAGTACTTCACCATGAGTCTTAATTATCTCAATTAAGGTATCTTGCCAGCTCCATCTGTAATAAATGCATTGCCAGCATTCAAGGCTTCCCAACGCGCTGTTGTGTAACAGTAGATGCTAGTCATCTGGTGCTGACTCAATGCTCTTCGCCCGTCCCACGGTGCAGGTTAAGCTCCGATCTATAGCTACAGATAAAGCCCTGCGTGGATACCGATATCCAAGGGTAAACCCGCGGATATCCACAAATATTTTCGCCACGTGGATATAGTTTGCATGGCTGTGCGGATAGCAGATACGCTGCGGATAATGTTTCGAGTAAATTTGCGGATGGTTTTTAGAATACAAACTTACGATAATATTACATACTAGCAGTAGTACCCGGCTTCGCCCGGTGGAATGATGATAATGTTTTAAGGTCTCCTTAGAAATATGAAATGAAAATCCACAACCTGCTTCCAGTCTCCGACCGGGTCAGGAATGGAATGAAGCCCCCATCTAGCGGCGAGGATATGAACTGTACCGGCTGCCGAGGCCTGACGCACTCCTCTGGGGCAATCATTAAATGAATGACAGATGATATGAAATGATAGTGGAGAGTGTTGCTGGAATGAAATTGTGACAGGGAAAACCGGAGTACCCGGAGAAAAACCTGTCTGCCTCCGTTTTGTCCAGCACAGATCTCACATGGAGTGACCGGGATTTGAACCACGGATCCAGCGGTGAGAGGCCGGCGTGCTGCCGCCTAAGCCACGGAGGCTTACCGTTAGAAATATAATGGACTTAAAATCTAAGTCATTTGCCCCCAAAGACAATGAGGGAGTAATATCTAGGTCATTTGCCCTTTTGATAAGGATGATAATAAAAATTACTGTTGAATTGACACGTCAAACTTACAAACTACCGTAATAGAAATACATATTTCAAAATTCACAGGCGAGGAAGACTTATTGTGTGTGGTGAGTAATGGTGTAATGGGCGTAACATCTACTGTAGGTCATTTGCTCTTATGATGAGGATGATAAGGGAAACTACTACCGGTATTGAATTGACACTTCAACGTATAATGTACACAATGTACTGTAATAAAAATAACTATAAGGCGGCTTCGGTGGCGTATTTGGTAGCATGCTGAGCTTCTATGTCCAAGATAGCGGGTTCAAACCCGGCCGAAGCCGTCGGATATTTTAAGAGCGTTAAAAATCCGTCAGTATGCCTTTCTTCGGAGGGGAAGTAAAGCCGGCGGTCCCATGTCAGATTTATGGCATGTTATTGAACCTTCCACTAATTACACCTGTGTGAAGCTAAATTGGATAGGTAAACAACGCTCATAGATGTCTACGTCCGTTGCCAAGAGCCGACTGCAGTGGCGTCTAGTAGCTAAGTTCCGAACTTGGCCTAGTAGTCGTTGACGGTGGCGCTTGGCGGCAAAAGTACGAACTATTTGAAGAATTCTAAGTTGCACTTTGTACTTAAATTAAAAAACAGTTAACACACACTAATACAGTCATCACAATTAACACCGGTTATCAGACAGATTCTACACACACCCAAAGTACACGGGGCTACATGACCGCGTTGTCGCAGCCCCTAAACTTAAGAACCAACCAACCAAAAATAAATATTTTAAAAATCACAGTCGAGAAAGACTTTATGCGGCGGTGATTATTGGTATGATGCGCGTAACATCTAGGTCATTTGCACTTATGATGATAATAATAAGGTAATGAAAAAATGACTACTAAACGAACATGGTGTTATTTTAAAACTGATATAGGTAATTCAGGTGTCTAGCTTCGATGTCTTCCAAAGTCTCAACCTTATTTTCTGGCTTAGGCCTGTACTGGATGCGTCTAGTGAAAGAGCGTACTGCTCGGCAAAGACAAAGAATATAGGTCCAAGCTGCACGAACCTGAGATGATCGCAGATGATGACGAAATATGATGACACACGTTCGGGGTTCCCCGTCCTATACAGATTGACCGGGAATCACACACTGTTTCGCAACGGCCCTGTGCTGGCATCAGCATAGACAGCAGGAGATAACACGGCGGGCTCTGGAAAGTACTCTCAAGTCACCTCACGATGAATCAGCAAGCTATTCTCACAACTGACCCCCCCCCAGGGTCTCACAACTTGTGGGACGTGGGTTGGCGACCACGGAACCCCAGCTGAGTCTGGCATCGCTTCTACTTCCTGGTGTCGGGCTCATTTCAGTTCTCTTTCCTGTCGGCCTCCCTTGGTCAACTCTTGTTCTCTTCCGACCCAGACTGTATTAGGGTATCCGAGGGCTAGGGAGTCTTTCAATTTCCCGCCTTAATCGGCTTTGTCTCATCTTTCCTGATACCCTCATTCTTCGAGGGGTCTGCCTTCTTTTCCTTTTCATAATATCTCCTGTCTTCTGCTCAAGGCCCTCAAAGAGGCAGGGTGTGTGTAGACCCACCACTTCTGGTACACACTCAAGGGCTCATGACTGGTGAGTTAGGAAGCTGGCAACCCCGAGGAATTCCTGAGCTACATGCAGGGAATGGAGTGGTATGTCAGAAATTTCAAGTGGACAGTGTTACGCATCGGGTTCCAAAGGGTAAGTATACACATTTTGTTTTCTATCGGTGAACGATGTAGATTTGTGCCAAAGGGCCTAAATGCGTGGAATGGAGTGGTCTGTCCGAAATTTCGAGTGGACAGTGTTACTCGTCGAGTTCCAAACGGTAATTATGTAAAATCTGGTTGAGATCGGTGAAACGGTGTAGTTTTCTGCCAAAGGGCCAAAAAGCAGGGAATAGTGTGGTCTGTCCGAAATTTAAAGTGAACAGTGTTACTTGTCGGGTTCTACGGGTAAGTATATAAAATTGGGGTCAGATCGGTGAAACGGTGTAGATTTGTGCCAAACAGCCTAAATGCAAGGGATGGAGTGGCCTCGCCGCAATTTCAAGCAGACAGTGTTAGTCGCAGTGTTCCAAAGGGTAAATATACAAATTTTGGTTGAGATCGGTGAAACGCTGTTGATTTGGGACAAAGGGCCTAAATGCAGGGAATGGAGTGGTCTGTCCGCAATTTCAAGCAGACAGTGTTACTCGCTGGGTACCAAAGGGTAAGTTAACGAATATTGGTTCTGATCGGTGAAACGGTGTAGATTTGTGCCAAAGTGCTTAAATGCAGGGAATGGGGTGGTCTGTCCGAAATTTTAAGTGGACAGTGTTACTCGCAGGGTTCCAAAGGGTAAGTATACAAAGTTTGGTTCAGATCGGTGAAACGGTGTAGATTTGTGCCAAATGGCCTAAATGCATGGGATGGAGTAGCCTCTCCGCAATTTCAAGCAGACAGTGTTAGTCGCAGTGTTCCAAAGGGTAAATATACAAATTTTGGTTGAGATCGGTGGAACGGTGTAGATTTGGGCCAAAGGGCCTAAATGCAGGGAATGGAGTGGTCTGTCCGCAATTTCAAGCAGACAGTGTTACTCGCAGGGTTCCAAAGGGTAAGTATACACATTTTGGTTCAGATCCGTGAAACGGTGTAGATTTGTGCAAAAAGGGCCTAAATGCAGGGAATGGCGTGGTCTGTCCGAAATTTCAAGCAGACAGTGTTAGTCGCAGTGTTCCATAGGGTAAATATACAAATTTTGGTTGAGATCGGTGAAACGGTATAGATTTGGGCTAAAGGGCCTAGATGCAGGGAATGGAGTGGTCTGTCCGCAATTTCAAGCAGACAGTGTTACTCGCAGGGCACCAAAGGATAAGAATACGAATTTTGGTTCTGATCGGTGAAACGGTGTAGATTTGGACCAAAGGGCCTAAATGCAGGGAATGGGGTGGTCTGTCCGAAATTTTAAGTGGTCAGTGGTACTCGCAGGGCTCCAACGGGTAAATATACAAATTTTGGTTGAGATCGGTGAAACGGTGTGGATTTGGACCAAAGGGCCTAAATGCAGGGAATGGGGTGGTCTGTCCGAAATTTCAAGTGGACAGTGTTACTCGCAGGGTTCCAAAGGTTAAATATACAACTTTTGGTTCAGATCGGTGAAACGGTGTAGATTTGTGCAAAAGGGCCTAAATGCAGGGCATGGGGTGGTCTGTCCGAAATTTAATGTTGACGGGGTTACCCGCAGGGTTCCAAAGGGTAAGTATACAAATTTTGGTTCAGATCGGTGAAACGGTGTAGATTTGTATACATAACAGACAGACAGACAGACAAACTTTGTGCTTTATATATATAGATTTGATATGCCAATCTACTGATTCATGCTTAAAAGAGGAATACTCCTAAAGCCTATTGCGTACGAAATATTCAGTCACGTATTGCACTTAACACGAGAAGATTATTTTACTCATATGTTTTCAACTACATTTTATTAAGTACAGTATGTTTGCAGTAGATGGTCTTGATATCTCATCATCATCAATAATTCTCACTGCCATTATTACTATACGTACGAGATATAATGCTGTTAATAAGCTTGTTAGTTCATCGTGGTGACATAATTATCATTCACCATGTCAGCTACTTCGCAGTCTATGCTATCCTGGAAGATCTGGTTCCAGGTTTATCTGTAGATTTATTTCCAACTTTTTACTGAAGCACGTTGGCTGTGATATTGCAACATCAACTATGACATATGGGATTGACATATGGCCGGAAATATTAAGTCAGTCATCATCCTTCTGGTTCTTGACCCATCCATGTTCGCACATAGTTGATGCCATAACTCTCCGTTGCAATATCACAGCCTAAGTGCTTCAGTGCCAAGTTGGAAATAAATCTACAGATAAACCTGGAACCAAATCTTCCAGGATAGATTAGACGGCGAAGTAGCTGACTTGAGGAATGTTAATGATGTCACTACGATGAACTAACAAGCTTATTGACAGCATTATATCTCGTACGTATAGTAATAATGGCAGTGAGAATTGATGATGATGAGATGTCAAGACCATCTACTACAAACATACTGTACGGTACTTAATAAAATGTAGTTGAAAGCACAATGAGTAAAATAATCTTCTCGTGTATAAGTGCAATACGTGCCTGAATATTTCGTACGCAATAGGCTTTAGGAGTATTCCTCTTTTAAGCATGAATCAGTAGATTGGCATATCAAATATGTAATATTATCGTAAGTTTGTATTCTAAAAACTATCCGCAAATTTACTCGAAACATTATCCGCAGCGTATCCGCTATCCGCACAGCCATGCAAACTGTATCCGCGTGACGAAAATATTTGCGGATATCCGCATCCGCGCAGGGCTTTAATCATAGGCTACATTTACGTATGAACAGTAGGGTCGAATCGGCATTTTTCGTGTTACTCATGAAACAGGGGCGTCCAATTATTCTAACTGCAGATTAGAATAGCATTTCACAAAGTGATATCATTTATGACTGTCAAAACTTGTAATGAAAACACTATTATTCCAGTTTGTGCAACTAAATTTGAGTAAAATGAAGAACAGATCTCAGGGGAGCTAGTGCTCCCGGGTACTTTTTGGCTCGTATGACGAGGACACTAAATTTCATTTAAAGAGCAGCATGGTTCTCGCAAGCGCTAGGTTGAGAATGTATGCCTTAAGTAATACGTTTTGAGGGTCCAATAAACCTCCGGGCTGAATTCCAAACACATAACTTTAATCGTTATCATGGAGGAAGCTGTACTGCGGAGGTTAGATGAAGATATGCAGCTTTTATTTATCGTATGGCTTTTAGCGCCACGAGTGTCCGAGGACATGTTCGGCTCTCCTGAGGCTGTAGCTGCTTCAAGCGGACACCCATAGGGTGAGCTACAAGTTCCGTTCAATTTCAAGTAGTTCTAACTTTCGTTACCAGATGCCAGTAATACCTAGTGGTGAACGTTGGAACTTCGATAGAGCGTTCCATCGAAATCTAACCTAGAAATTCAGATTCACACAATTTAGGCTGTGGAAGGATCTTTTACATGCCATAAATATATGACATGGAACCACCAGCTTTACTTCCCCACCGAAGGAAGGCATACGGAAGGATCTTAACGCTCTTAAAAAACCGACGACATTGGCCGGGTTTGAACCCGCTATCTTGGGAACAGCAGTTCAGCATGCTACCAACTACGCCACAAAAGCCGCTAAGATAGTGAGAAGAAGGGATATGAAGAGTTTAAATAATAATAATAATATCGTATGGCCTCGGGTGCCGGGTGCAAGCTTTGTAATTTGACACCAAGAGGGTAGCTTGCATGTAGAATATCGTTGTTCCTTGAATCACTATGAAAGTCAAGGAGGTTAGCTATCCAAGCTCCTTGAAGAGTATAGCGCTTTCTAGTAGGGAAATGAGGAACTTTGTGTTGGCGGAAACTCCCGAGATTAATTTTGCCATTATGAACACGGCCTACTGAATTAAAATGGGTTCTTTGACATGCCAACATCATATGACATGCGTGTCGTATTTTTGCTGCGGCCAGGAGTGAACCTGCAATCTTGGGGGTTAGTAGACCGACACGCTATACACTCACCCACCGTGTGAAGAAGGGATATGAAGAGAGTGTCATTGTTAGTAATGTTGACTGAACAATACCACAGCAGATGACCTCGCTGTTGAGCCACTTGAAACGTCAACATCACCGCACACCTGACGGGCATGGCCACTTACAGAAACTGATACGCTAAGTCTTTTGGACAGTTGGTTTATAGGCGTATCCTCGACAGATAATGAAGGGGCCACACAGCACACTGTATCTGTATTCAGTGATCTTTGGGTCAACAACAGAACATAAGTCCGGGATTCTTCCTATCATGGAGTAATACTGTAAGTCTCATCCTGGGTTGTAACTACGCTAGCGGCTTCGGTGGAGTAGTTAGTAGCATGCTGAACTGCTGTGCCCAAGATAGCGGGTTCAAACCTGGCCGAAGTCGTCGGATTTTTTAAGAGCGTTAAAAATCCTTCAGTATGCCTTCCTTCGGAGGGGAAGTAAAGCCGGCGGTCCCATGTCATAGATTTATGGCACGTAAAATATCCTTCCACAGAGTAAACTTGTGTGAAGCTAAATTGTTAGGTTAGATTTCACCGGAACGCTCTATCAAAGTTCCAAAGTTCACCACTAGGTATCATTGATATCTGGTGGCGAAAGTTGGAACTACTTGAAATTGAACGGAACTTGTAGCTCACCCTAGTGGTGTCCGCTTGAAGCAGCTACAGCCTCTGCGAGCCGAACATGTCCTCGGACACTCCCGGCATTAAAATCCATACGATAAATAAATAAATAACTACGCTACATTTACTGTACATTATTGACCCTAGCAATACCATGCTATTTTTCAAACCACGGGCTACCAACGGGGAGGGGGCGGGGGGTATTTTGTGACAACCATAATAAATTCCCTTTGTGTGATTTGCAGTATCCTTTAATCAACAAATCCTTTATTTTGAACCTTAAATGACACAAATATAACTTAATTAGCAACAGTTGCAAACAAAATAAAAAAAATCATGAAGAAAGAAGTTCAGAAAGTAAATTATTCACTGATCATGCTCTTCGTCATCTTTAACACTCATGGAACAAAATGACTGTTCTTTACTGTGTTTTCCGCATGTGTACCTCTTGCAACCAGAACAAATTATGGTGGTTTTGTTAACTATGTTGTACTTTTGCTCTTACCATAGTGCATAGTATGACGAGACACACGAACTAGCAATCCCTCCCTATATTATTCTGCTAAGGTCCCATTCCAGTTTTGTACCGAATAATAAGGTCCCATTGACACCAACCTACACATATTGGGTACCTACAGGTTCAGCATAACCCAATGCGTAAGCGAAACGCATTTACTTACTCTTTAAATGCCTCACAATTAAATAAATTCCTTAAAAAATGTATATTTGCAATGAAATAATGAAAGAATGCAACATGGTAACCATGGTAACAGAATCTCATAGGTCCATCTATTTCTGTAAGACGCAATGCAATTCCGAATATTACATTACTGTGAAAGTTTCCAGACGGTTATAAGGTTATCACTGAACCAAATTAAACTGTACAATTCATCAATACATGAAGTATAATGCGCTTAAGGGGGTCAAGGGGCACTCTAGAATGTTTTCACGCAATTTGCACGTGTGAGTGTGGTACGAAAGTCTTTTTCACCCGACTATAAAGGGTCTCCGAAAACCACATTTAAAGGCCCTTAAATTAACAGTGTCTGGGATATTCCCAGAAATCTAACTTCGCTCTAATATACCTATGAAGGAATGACAACCCCCTAGCCACTGCACCAGAAGCTGAATTGATAAAGTCTGATTATTCATACCAAGGATAAATCAGTCATATGTTTTAGATCCCTTATTTGGGGGTGGATCTAAAAGGGAGAGTTGCTGTACTAATTTATGAGTTTGTGCCTAAATAAGGGTAGCTCCCCTTGACAGGGCAAGCTGACCAGTGTAGTGTGTTGTGGTGTGCTAGGAACTAGGGGGCGTTCCTATAAAGACTGTAAATGTGGTTTAAGGGATGTAGCCTTAGCACGCGGGTCTGTGTACTAGTCGCCCAGCCGGCTACTTATTATATAATCACCTTGCTAGTGTCAGCGGTTCGGCACGCGCTTCAATTGAGCACGCTAGCCGCTGTGAGGAATACAAGGACGTCTGAGTTGGCGTTATTACTACGGTGTGTCACGTCCGACTGTGACGGGAGTAAGGAAGGACGTGGGGACGTGAAGAAGAGTGTAGATCAGTAATGCAAGTGTAAGAGACTGACCAAGTGTTTATTGGTCAGCAATGAGTAACTGTTAGTCCCTTTTAAGGGATCTTGTGATGTTATAATGTGAGTACAAACTGTGGGTGTTAGGTTACAAAAGTAGGATTCTGAACACTGACTGACTGACTCACCTCGGTTGACACTGTCGTTAGCCTCCGGCTGTCTCGTCGAAGCACTGGTGATGGAGATATCCTCGTGACCCACTTAAGGCACCTTTTATACCTTTAGCCTCTGTTCTGTCAGCGCGTTGTGGCATAGTTGAACCAGTTTGTAGTATGTCGCTGTGTGTCATAATTACGCAAGGGTTGAGCTGCTTTATGGAGTAGCCAGCTGCCCTTATAGTATTGATGGATATTGGGTAGGCTTTTAAAGGGTTGCCTTTTATGAGATTTAGACAGATGATGGGGGGGATGATCTCTAAGGGGTACATACCCCTTGGGTATTGTACAAGCCTCTTCCTCCATTTGGTCGCGTCCTCGCGACCGGGAAGGGCACTTGGGGTTGGGATGTTGTCGTAGTAGTTTTTGAATCCCCCTCGTCTCTTCTGGTGGTGGCGTCGTAAGCGTCGTCGTATGGAACGGGTGTCGTCGTGCAGAAGTGTAGGTGTGCGGTCAGCCCGTGTTCAGAGGGGAGGGTTATGGGGTGTACATAGATATATATGTATATAAATTTTACATTGCATGGTGAAATGTGCATTAACATCGTTGAATAAAGAAAATAATTGCTATTGAGGCACAATCGCCATTGCCGTTGTCGGCATAAAAAAGAAAAAAAACATGGTTATACATGGTTACATAGTTGTGCAGGGAGGAAAAACCCAGGGCCGAACGGATGATTGCGTCGTCCGCCCTATCTTGGGGAAAAAGTGCTCCCTGCAATAAAGAAGATAGGAGAGAATAGAAAGAAAATGGGTGTTCCAGGGTATAATTTAAAGGAAATATTCAAAAGTATTTATTTGTGTGGGAAAAACGGAACACCCTGACAAATGGGGAAGTTAGAAGAGAGAAAAATGAAAAAAAACAATTCACAGACATTGGTTACGTGTTACCTTAGCAAACGAAACAAAACAAAACAAAAATATAGACATCGTGTACACGTGAACTTGATAAACAGACAAAAATATTATGTTGCGATGCTGACATTTAGGAATTTCCATTGGAATAATTGCCCGTGGGCGCATGAATATGTATGTAGTTTACTCTTTAAAATTATGAACTACAATGACCTTATGTCTACTTAAGCGCGCTAAACCCTTATAATTCTAGTTTTTATTTGGATCCTCGCGTGCACGCTACCTGTTTGTACGTACGCTTGCCGTATCACGGCTGATCCTATACGGCCACCTCTTGGCACGGTTGAGTGGTCGTACCGCTTGCAGTGTATTCTTAATACCTAGTCTGTGAAGCATCCTCTGTGGGTGAATGCTTGCACACTTGGCCATGAGGGTCGCCGCCACATGCCGGTTGCGCCCTCATCGCCGTAAGCTGCGTCTCATTTTGACGCTTCAAGTGTTTTTGTTTTAGGCAGATCTGCCAGCAAGCTTGATGCCCCACAGGCATCATTCCCGCTGTGCAGATTATTGACGTGTAGTTGTAAAAAAAAAAAAAATGTAGTGAGTGTGTAAGTGAGAATGAATGTTAACTGGAGGTTAGTATGCACAGGTATAATACTACAATAAGGGGGCATTAAATAGCATGTTGCTGCTATCTGGCAGCAAAATCATAATTACACGTGTCATATTCTAGGTGACAATGCCTGCAAAAAAAAAATGGAGAGGTTAACAAAACATTGAAATTCCCTATTCCATATGCCGCTTCCTGTGGCAGCGTTGCCACAGTCTGAAGCCCCTTTTTACCTGTGAAAAGAATGGCATGGTTATTATTACTCGATATATGGCCGGGCTTACCCTATATGGTGCCGTGACGTCATTTCCTAATGTGTTGTAGTATTGGGCTTACCCTGGCAACGAATTTGGGTCGCCAGGCGCCGAAATTTTACCTCAATATATGTATTAAAAAAAAATTGTCTTAAATGTAAGACTATGCTACATTATAATAACTTATCATGAGTTATCGGACTTACCCTGATGACGGATTTGTGGGTCATCAGGCGCCGAACGGCGTTCTCTTATACCACTTATTCTACTTATGGTATATATATAAAAAAAAACTACATCTAAGCCGAGAGGGTTGCCTTAATCTATGGCCGAAAGATGCTGTGCTGAATTGCAACAGTGTTCATTAAATTTGCTTAATCCTAGGTTGCGTGTCAAATGCAACCGTCTATAACTAAATTTGGCCTAGGACGATCGCCTGGGGCAATTAAATCCCCAGATCACCACCCGCACGAGCCCCAGAAACACCGGTTGTCTCTAGGGTCGCTAGATTCCGTCCCCTTAAGTCTAGTGTCGACGTCTATTACTAGGATTAATCTATCCGCGGGCGGCTTACGGTGCCACTAAGCTAACCGTTCCGCCCGCTGTAACTTCCTTGTCGTGCTCGTTTTGCCGTTCCGATTAGTCGTAGGTGAGCCGCCCACTTGGCTCCTGTGAGGGGCGCGCAATGCCCCATCTCTTAATGCACTCTGACTGCCCGATGCGTCGTCATTTATGTGGGCATTGGACAGTGTGGTCCAATGGCATAATATCCTCTCCGCCTTAATCGGCCGTCGCAACCTGCTTTCGCAGTGATATTTGCCTCTATGGGCCGCCGTAGTATGCATTTTCGCATTGATATATAAAGTTGCCTCTATGGGCCGCCGTAGTATGCATTTTCGCATTGATATATAAATTTGCCTCTATGGCTTGCAATCTCTGCATGAGGTGCCATTCTGACTGCAGTGTATGGGCCTACAATAAGAATAAAAAAAAGTCTGTACGTGTTTGCCAGTGTATTCCTATATCTCTCTGGTTCTGTATGGGGTTAGGGGGTTGGTTTATTAAGAAGTTCCCCTGTGTAGCTAATTTGGAGCACACACAAAAAAAAATGGTGCTTTTTGTCTGGGGAAAAAATTTTCTCACTAATTTGCTTGGCTTTTTGCGGTACGGAAGGGGTCGTTTTACCTACGAGGGCTCGTTGGTTGAGTCCCTTTTCTCTATGCGTAGGACCCCGCCTCCACCAGTGTTTTAGATCCCTTATTTGGGGGTGGATCTAAAAGGGAGAGTTGCTGTACTAATTTATGAGTTTGTGCCTAAATAAGGGTAGCTCCCCTTGACAGGGCAAGCTGACCAGTGTAGTGTGTTGTGGTGTGCTAGGAACTAGGGGGCGTTCCTATAAAGACTGTAAATGTGGTTTAAGGGATGTAGCCTTAGCACGCGGGTCTGTGTACTAGTCGCCCAGCCGGCTACTTATTATATAATCACCTTGCTAGTGTCAGCGGTTCGGCACGCGCTTCAATTGAGCACGCTAGCCGCTGTGAGGAATACAAGGACGTCTGAGTTGGCGTTATTACTACGGTGTGTCACGTCCGACTGTGACGGGAGTAAGGAAGGACGTGGGGACGTGAAGAAGAGTGTAGATCAGTAATGCAAGTGTAAGAGACTGACCAAGTGTTTATTGGTCAGCAATGAGTAACTGTTAGTCCCTTTTAAGGGATCTTGTGATGTTATAATGTGAGTACAAACTGTGGGTGTTAGGTTACAAAAGTAGGATTCTGAACACTGACTGACTCACTCACCTCGGTTGACACTGTCGTTAGCCTCCGGCTGTCTCGTCGAAGCACTGGTGATGGAGATATCCTCGTGACCCACTTAAGGCACCTTTTATACCTTTAGCCTCTGTTCTGTCAGCGCGTTGTGGCATAGTTGAACCAGTTTGTAGTATGTCGCTGTGTGTCATAATTACGCAAGGGTTGAGCTGCTTTATGGAGTAGCCAGCTGCCCTTATAGTATTGATGGATATTGGGTAGGCTTTTAAAGGGTTGCCTTTTATGAGATTTAGACAGATGATGGGGGGGATGATCTCTAAGGGGTACATACCCCTTGGGTATTGTACACATAGCATTCATGACTGAGATTTTGCTAAGTGTACTCTACAACTAGAATATTCGCGGGCGAAGCCGTGACGGGTAATGCTAGTATCTAATAAATAATTAAAATTTAAAAAAGGCAATGTGTGGTAAGGTAACCGGATTCAAAATAGACAGTAACTTTCTGTACAGTAAGCGTAGAAAAGGAATTCCATGAATAAACCGTAAAAGAGGGAACTGGTGAGTTAATAGTTATCATCAGGGCCCGGATGGTGATGACATGTAATATCTGAAGACATTGATAACTAATACAAAATGTTCCAAAAACAGAAATGACGGTATTCCGGAATGGAGGAAAAGTTCCTGCAACAGCAAAAATCTACATACAAGGGCAGCAACTAAAGATCACTCCAGATTTCAAGTATCTAGGAGTCACATTTCAAACAACCGCTAAGTGTTTCACAAAACATGTATTTGAAAAGGCCACACATGCAATAATGGCTATGCATGGAATAAGTTATATAAGATCCCTCAGATTAGAGACAGCAATGTCGCTATTTATAGCAAAAATACTGGCAATATTGACGTGTGGCTTAGAAATTATCTGGCCGTATCTCTCAATGAAAAACCTCTCCACATTAGAAAGAGTAAAAGCAGCATACATTAAGAAAGCAATTGGAGTTTCAAAGACAGAAAGATCCAGATTAGTTTATCTCCTGGCAAGAGAATCCTTCCTCATAGAAGATCTTAGGATACAAATACATCTACCCAACACAAATGCATCAGAGAACCTATTGGCAACACTCATCCAAAAACGAGAAGACGTATACCCGGAGTTTTTGCATCTGGCGCCATGATTGATCGATCATGGACGAAAGCAAACTTTGATGCGTCACGTCTATACAAGAATGGCAGTACACGGCTTCCATCACATCATTTGTCACATCACTATGACCACTTGGAATTCTGTACAAAAAGAACAAGGACAATCAGTGATTATGTGAATCAATAGAAATTAAGTTTTTTATAAATAGTATTTCAGTAAACCTATGGCCACTTGGCTGCATTAAATGTTTAAAATTGTATAAATGCGAATAATATCGCGTCATTTCCATATAAATTTTTCAAAGATGACTTTCAAATGCCTACAGCTAATTGATGTCATCAGATTTCTAATCTGTAGAAATGCTTTCTTTGCCTGAGCCAACCTACTTTTTATTTCCTCTTTGCTTCGTCCATCACTCGTTACTTTGTTTCCAAAGTTGCAAACGTCTTCAACATCCTTTAGTTTTTCACCTGCCAATTTGATGCCAATAGAAGTTTGTGAATTCTTTAGGTTGTATTTCATGTTTTGATTATTTTACACTATTATTGATTTTCATTACCCGTCACACGACCATCGAGGTTCCGTTCTATAGAGAAGGCTGTTACTGTAGTTTCTTATTTCAGGTTCCGGTCGCTGGGGTTCGAAACTCTGATATCCGGACTTGCAGTCATGGTGAGCAGTTTAGCGGTGCGATGGATTTCCAAACCCATGTCTACTGTAGATGAACGTTTCTTTTCTCTAACTCGAGAGGAATCCAGTCCTGAAGCTTTGGCATTCATTCTTGTAACGCGCTTTAAAATAATAAGTGGCATTGAAATAAATCCATTTGAGTCGACCCTACAAGTGATAAATGAAATGAAAATCCACAGCCTGCTTTCAGTCGACCGACCGAGTCAGGGAAAGGAATGAATGGAGCCCCCATCTTGCGGCGAGGGTATGAACTGTGCCGGCTGCCGAAGCCTGTCGCACTCCCCTGGAGCAATGATTAAATGAATATCAGATGAAATGAAATGATAGTGGAAAGTATTGCTGGAATGAAATTGTGACAGGGAAAACCGGAGTACCCGGAGAAAAACCTGTCTGCCTCCACTTTGTCCAGCACAAATCTCACATGGAGTGACCGGCATTTGAACCAGGGACCCAGCGGTAGGAGACCAGCGTGCTGCCGCCTAAGCCACGGAGGCTGTCCCTAGAAGTGGTAAATACTGATAGTAAATTTGTCACTGCGTCAGTGTAGGTATTGGGGATTGGAGAGGGGAAAGAAGAGCAAATTTCAAAAAGATTGTGGTAATTTCCCATCTTCTTGGGTGTCTAAATATTTTTGTTGCATGTACTATACCTCATATTTTAATAATGGCGAGATATATGATATGAATCTGACAGTAATGATATTATAATGAAAGGAAAAGCTATCTTATAATTACAGGCGTACTCCACAAGTAATTAAGAAAATACTTGAGAAGCTTTCGTAATCTGTCATGAGTTGGTTCGTAATAGGCCTAGCCTCTCTTAAGTAGAAAGATTTGTAACATTTCTGGGCAAGCATTTTCACTCATTTCACGGTTCCGTTCCGCGTGTGGTATCCCATGCGTAGGCTTAATGACATTACTGCTTCCCGGAACGATTTTATAAATTGTGGGAGGTCTAATTCTCCCAGAGCACTCTAGTGGATTGAAATAACTCACACTACTCGGTCTGACAAAATCTCGGGGTGAGCATTAGGGACTCCAGCAGGTGTGGAGTATCCCTCGAGATGAGGATGAACGAATCGCAATTAAACGGGATTATGTTTCATGGCTTATGACTCATTATTTTCTACATCTAATACGAGCCACTAAAGGACATTTTTCAGGGGAGACAAAAATCTGTTTCCGAAATTCAGTGCAGGCATTGATCAATTCTTTTTTAAATTTACATTATAAGATGTGTCTATGATTGAAGTTTGCGGTAATATATGGTGGTGGTTCCAACAGTTTACTGAAATTAATTCTTTTAATGTGAATAGTGCGGGTTACGCTAATTTACTGGGATTAATACTGCTTTGATTACGCCAATTTAGCTTGCCACGGTGTGTGAGTGGATAGCGTGTCGGTCTACTATCTCCAATATTGCAGGTTCGCTCCTGGCTGTGCTAAGTGATATTTGAAAGGCGACAAAAATACGACACGCATGTCATACGATGTTGGCATGTCAAAGAACTCATTTGAATTCAGTTGGCCGTGTTCATAATGGTAAAATTAATCTCGGGAGTTTCCGCCAACACAAAGTTCCTCATTTCTCTACTAGAAAGCGCTATAGTGATCAAGGAGCTTAGATATCTAACCTCCTCGACTTTCATAGTGATTCAAGGAACAACAAAATTCGACATGCAAGCTGCCCTCTGGGTTTCAAATTACAAAGCTTTCACCCGGCACCCGAGGCCATACGATATTATTATTATTATTATTATTATTATTATTATTATTATTATTATTATTACCAGCTTTTCAATGCCCTCTGCAACGAGTTCTGACGCCAGTGAGGTGGGTACGTCTGAACAGTCTCCTGGAGTTCTTTATTGGTGGCGAGGCGTTGCCACTAAACCATACCTTCAATTCTCGAAAGAGGTGAAAATCAATCGATGCTAGGTTTGTAGTAAATGGTGGATGGTCGGAAACTTCCCAGTTCAATTCTTTGAGAAGGTCTTTCGTCACGTTGGCACAGTGCGGTCTTGCATTATCATGGTCTCAATCACGCCGGACGAGACCATATTTTTCTTAGTTTGCTTTGAATTGCTCTGCTTGCGGAAAACGCATCACACTCCACAACTCACACATGGCGGGAGTATCGATGGTAGCGGCCATGTTCAATTGCCCGTATCTCGGCTATGATTGGTGCATTGGAGCCAACAATGACACATGTTGTGGACGGGACGTAGCGCAATTGTACGACGCACTGACTTGGCTACCGCTTACTTCTTGTTTTCTTAGATTCACGAGTCTATGTGATGTTTTGTTAAGATACCGGAAGTGGTGATTGACCTCCAAATTTGCTTGCTTAGTGTGAATATGTGATTGTTGTAATATGGTCAGTTCTGATTGTACAGGCTACTTATCTGGTTGAGTCGTACGCGGTCCGGGTGAGAGCAATTAACTTCGTCAATGTCTGCTCTCAACAACTAACAAATATTGACTAGTTGCATTATTTTAACTACTAAAAGCAAAGCCAACTCCGTACAGGCCATGGAGGCCCTGGGAGTAGTGGAAGGGTTTCACTCTTTGCGACATCAGCACTAGATGGGATGGAGTTGTCAGCTCCACGCCCAGCCGTCTTTGCTCCCAGGAATTACCCTGGTACTCATTTCTGGTGTAGGCTGAGTGAACCCCAGGGCTATTTGCGGTTCCGAAAGTGGTAGTTTTGTTCTTAAAATCCACTACCCAGGTAGGGATCGAACCCACTCCATTTCAGTTAGAAGCTCAGCGCCTCTACCGACTGCGCTACGCAGCCCCTATTTTAACTACTACCGCTACTAAATAAGTGTACAAATTGTAAATATTTTCACCCATACTTTTAGACATAGACTTAATAGCCTAAGTGTAATGGATCTGATGATGATCGCTTGACGAGCGAAACTGGTCATCCAAGTGTATTTATTAATTTCATGTAATATTTTTCACAATAGGGTACAATCGTGTTGACCGACTGAAAAAAATCAAATTTCGATACCCCTGTAGAGCCTACTAAACCGTTGTACGCCATGTTGTAATGCACTGTTGAACTAGGTATATAAAGAGTGTTGATGTTCCACGTGAGTAACAATAGGGGCGTAGTTGGTAGCATGCTGAACTGCTTTGCACAAGATAGCGGGTTCAAACCCGGCCGAAGTCGTCGGATTTTTTAAGAGCGTTAAAATCCTTCAGTATGCCTTCCTTCGGAGGGGAAGTAAAGCCGGCGGTCCCATGTCGTAGATTTATGGCATGTCAAAGATCCTTCCACAGACTAAACTTGTGTGGAGCTAAATTTCTAGGTTAGATTTCGTTGTAACGCTCTATCAAAGTTCCAACGTTCACCACTATGTATCATTGATATCTGGTAGCGAAAGATGGAACTACTTGAAATTGAACGGAACTTGTAGCTCATCCTAGTGGCGTCCACTTAAAGTAGCTACACCCTCTGGCGAGCCAAACATGTCCTCGGACACTCCCGGCACTAAAAGCCATACGATGAATAAATAAATAAATAAATAAATAAATATATAAATAAATAATAGGGGCAAGGAGAACAATGTTGTGAACTCAGAGAGTAGGAAAGTGAATACACACTCACAGTCAGGTGACTACCAATAATGCTAGTCATTATGCCATCCGGTGGAAAGATATAATTAGAGGCAAAATATGTGGGTTATTCTTGTATAAATGTGTCTTATGCTACTGACCAAGTCCACCTAAGGTACCCCTGAGATCCGGGTTGACTTTCCAGCTCTGCCAAGAAATTTAATTCTAGTCTGGGGACACAAACGGGGTTCACTCAGTCTTGTAAGGCAGAACTGACTAGAATTTGGTTCGATTCCGACTTCCATCATCCTGGAAGTTGATATACGAGGTTACCCTCTTCTACTCGAGGCAAAAGCCAGGCATTTTACCTAAATTAAGGCCACAGTTGCCTAATGCCCGAATATAGCCTCAGTTTAAAAATACACACACTAATACATTCATCACAATGACAGAGGTTATGCGATAGATTCCAAATTCAAATGCATTTATCACAATGACAGAGGTTATGAGATAGATTCCAAATACACACCCAAGTACTCGGTACTAAATGATCACCCAAAGGAATCACATGTTGTTTTTATTGATTCTGTGTGTATTTGTAATTCAGGTAGGATTTGGATAAGAAGCTTCCGTGGCCTTAAATAAGATAACATTCCAGCACTTGTCTGGAGTAGAAGAGGGGAACCAGTGGAATACCAGTCAGGATGGCTGAGGTAGGAATCGAACCCACCTCTTCTCAGTTTTGCCTCATGAGGTTGAGTGCACCTTTACTGCCCTCAGACCAGAATTAAATTTCTTGGCTGATCCAGGAATCAAACTCGGGCCTCTGCGATGACAGCCAATAATGCCAGCCACTATGTAACGAGGCGGACTCTAAATGAACCATCAACAATGTTCTCTTTTTGCTGTTTTCTTTTCTCCAATCTTTGAACTTTTTCTTCCAATCTTTTCATTTATGATTTTCGTCTAATGTGGATAGTTTTGAAATTTCTGTAATAATTATTTTAATGTTTCTTAGCGGCTTCGGTGGCGTAGTTGGTAGCATGCTGAACTTCTAAGTCCATGATCGCGGGTTCAAACCCAGCAGAAGTCGTCGGATTTTTAAGAGCGTTAAAATCCCTCAGTATGCCTTCCTTCTGAGGGGAAATAAAGCGTATGGCATGTAAAAGGACCTTCCACTAACTACAATTGTGTGAAGCTAAATTTATAGGTTAGATGTGATTAATGCTCTATCAAGTTCCAACGTTTGTCGCCAGGTGCTGGTTGAGGTGGCATCTAATAGCCAAGTTCACAGCTAGGTGTCATTGACAGTAGCATTTGGTAGCAAAAGTAGGATCTATTTGAAATTGATGGTCCGCAGTCCTTACCTGAATTACAGATAACACATACTAATACAGGCATCAAACCGGTTATCAGACAGATCCTACACACACTCAACGTACACAGGGCTATATGACCGCGTTGTCGCAGCCCCTAAACTGAGGAACCAACCAACTACCCAATGTTTCTTGTACATTGGGATTGTATGAATGAATGCTTAAGATAGGATGTTTGTTGGCAAGTTTCTTGTTTTTGTTTTGTTTATACAGTGGAACTTGGATAAGTCGAACCTCAAGGGACCAGTAAAAAAATCGAATTATCCAAAAATTCGAATTAAGAAAGTTCTTTTAAAAAAGAAGACCCATCTCGTCAACGTTGAAGATGTCCTTTGGGTTTCTGTCCTGGATCATTTCTTCTAAATCCTTTTTCCAATGATTAGCTTCTTGCTGGTTAACAGCCCCGCTTTCACCACAAACGAATTTGAACGACATTTCGTTCCTTGAAGCCGTCTAGCCACCCAGTGCTAGCTTTAAAATTTGATTTGCCTAATTCGGTGGCAAACTGTTCAGCTTTGCCTCTTAAAAGTAGACCACTAAGAGGAATCTTCTTATCCCTCGTTTGTTTTAAACCATTTTAAAACGCACTGGTCCACGTCTGGATTTTCCGATTTCCTCGACCTCTTTCGGCCTTTGCCTCTCTCACTTTCACAACCAAGAATTTTGTCTTTATTTTTTAGGTATGATGACAGCGTGTTTGGAGGAATCCCAAAAGCCTTTGAAATTTCAGATTTTTTCTTCATTCCCCTTTCCACTTCTGTAATCACCGTTAATTTCTCCGCCAAAGTCAAAATTTGAGCCTTTGATGACGACATTCTAGCTCTGTACACACACTTTAAGACACAGGCAAAACCAAACTCCTAAACAACCACAAGTCTAATAAAAACTTCGAATTATCCAAAATATAATTCGAATTAACCAAGAATTTTTAGCATTGATTCTATATAAAATGCTAGGGACCAAGAGAAAAATTCGAATTAAAGAAGATTTCGAATTATAGGCCTAGAAGTTCGAATTAGCCACGTTCCACTGTACTTGTAAATGTTATTGGTTATTATGATGTCACACGTAGAGTCTATCTGTCTGACAGTAACTCAACAACAATATCTTTGAGTTTTGTCACTAGTTGCAATTCTCTTGTCCTTATTTTAGTTCTGCTAGGAGCCTGCTGTTAAAAGTAACTCTTCATGCTCCATCCCTCCCTTCTCTTCGCTTTTCAATTTCCTCGCATTTTATCTTGGCTCCTGCACGTTGTCCCGGCCCGGAAGGCAGCAGATTAGGTTTAGTGGACGCGTCGACGTCGTTATTGGATTTGGCCGCCGTCTCCTCCACCTCTCTGTGGGCGGAACACTTTCCCTGTGTTGCTCTCCGTACCGTAACTGAGAAGTTAGACGACAATTTGCCAGCCGGGGGAGGACTTTCATGCCCATGTAACTACAAGAGTAGTAAACGAGATATAACTTACAGCATCTGCAAACTTCTAATCATTTTAAAATGATAGTTGTACTGATTTATTAGTCTGAATAATGATAACCATAAACATGGAGGTTAGTTCACGCAAGAAAAACATTTCTACAGAAAAGAAATTTGTTAACATCATAGATTTAGGTATTAGGAAGTCATTTTTTGAAAGTTTTTGGATGGAGTGCAGCACTCTTTTGAAGTGAAATTTGGACTGTTGGTGGAACGGAAAACATAACACTGTTATTGGTTTTACGTCCCTTTTAACTACTCCGGCTTTTAGGGACGCCGGGGTGCCAGAATTCGGCCCAGAAGGGGATCTTTAACCTGCCAGGAAATCTACTGACACAGCTCCTTCACATTTGTGCACCCTCAAATGCCAACTGACTGTGTCGGGAATCAATCCCGCTATCTTTGGCTCAGCAGGTGAGAACGTTACCAGTTAGCCACACACCCACTCCAGAAGAAAAGAGGATACAAGCATTTGAAATGTGGTGTTACTGGACAAATATGAAGATCAGATAGGTAGGTAGAGTAACAAATGAACAGGTATCAAGATGAGTGGAAGAGGAGAGATGTTTCTGGCGACTGCTAATCTATAGAAGTGATAGGTTGGAATGATAAAGACACCCTGGAATAGCAAACTTAGGGTCGAGGATAAGAACTGTAGGGGTAGACCAAGGTTATAATATGTTACACAGTTTGCCCATTATGTAGGTTATGGTAGCAATGTAGAGATGAAACGATTTGCTCATAATAGGGAAGCTTGGAAAGCTGCATCAAACCAGTCAAAAGACTAAAGACTCAAACACCCACACATTAGCATGGATAGGTATAGTGCTGAAGGTTAATAATTATGTGATTAGCATGGACAAAACTCTGATACGGATAGCCTATCCAGCGGTTACCATGGCAACAAGTGTTGGTCATCTAGGCCCACGCATTCTAGTTCAGTACATATACAGTATATAAAAATAATGATATAGGAACGTCATATTTACTATCAAGTTTATTGAAAGTTAATATGCCTATCGGTCCCGTGATAGTGCAAATTCATAGTGTTGGAATAACAATCCCTAAAGGTCGTTCAAAATTTTGACTTAATTTTTAGCCTACTTTCGATTTTTGCAAAAAATGAAAGTAGACTTATGAGATCACTACAGGGCCAAAAAAATGTGTGTCTGTCAGTGTGTGTGTGTGAGTGTGTGTACTCTGAATGTCTGCCCCCCCCCTCCCCCTATCAATTCGAACACGGTAAAACCGAATTGAACGAAATTTGGTACAGAGGTAGAACAAGCAAAGGGCACCTTAGTATCATGTTTTATATCGCCGCCATCTTTACCAAAACTGAATGGCGGCCACTCAAACGTTCAAAACGTAAAATCAAATAACGACTAACCAAATTATCCGATCTCTACCAAATTTGGTAACAACATACCTTCATATAGGACGCTTCTTGTGACCAAACTACAAGGTCATCCGCCGTTCCATGTTAGGATGGCGGCCGTGCGAATTATGCACACTTGATAATCCATATCCTAGGACCCACCAGTTCCGATTATCGAGCCGAGAATCGTTTTAACTATTCTAAAGGAAGAGGCACGTTCGAAATTAAACGTTTATTTTGTAATACTTCAGTGCAGAAGTGATTTTAAAAAGCTGAGCCGACAAGATGGCAGCGGATATCTTGTGCCTGACTTATATTTCACTAATTTAAGTATTGCATGCAATATAGCGTACTGATACAAAATAAATAAACTTTGTATGAAATGCTTTATATATAAATAATATTTAGTCTAAATAATTATTTGCTAACAAGTCCTATGTAACGCATTTTATATACAACAATGTTCGTTGGCACAATAAGCTCCGTGATAAAGCGTTGGCCTATCACTCATATGCCTATGGTTCAAACCCCATCAGAGTTAAGTTTTTTGCTTGAATTTTTTTATATTTATTGTTTTGTAATGACTCAGACGTTTTAAAATTAAGCGTTATATTGTGCATATTACGGTGGAAAATATATATTTAATTAAAACATAATTCGCCAGCAGATTTGCTCGAGACATCTATCAGCCAAAAAAGTAATTATTATGGCCAACTGGCGGCGATCTGCACGCCGGCCTACTTATTAACTTCCAGATTTTATTGGAAAGTTTCTTCTTATGGCCGCTAGAATGCACTCGCCCTGTTAGGATTATATTGTTCGATACTTCTTCACTAGATGTCACGACTGGTCTACGTGGGACTCCATTGATTAGTATACCATTGGCATTCTATGCGCATCGAATTTGAAGAATGACAAGATGATACTACGATACATTTTTACTTTTTATTTTAAAGGGTTTGTAACAGCCTATTGTGCGTTATTTGAAAATTTTATTTGAAGTAAAGAACAAAACGATTTCACATAGTACCTGAATTCTAGCCGTTGGTGCTAGTTCAGGTTATTAATTAATACTGTTATTTCAGGCAAATAGCAATCGAAAATATCCACATAGTTTGTATACACACGTCTATGTAGGGTCATGGGAAGATTTGTTAATTCAATTAGGGTTGTGAAAGCCATGCACAACCAGACGTGTAAAGACATGCCTCAACTCAAAGTTGGATGTTGCCCACGGCAGGTCGATTATGTAATAATAATAGTAATAATAATGATACAACGAGGTAGGTGATAATAAATCATTTAAAGTAGATTTTTATCAGTTTCATATGCTGACTAATTATGATTCATTTATTTATATACATTTTTCTGACATGTTTATTTTCCTATCTGTTAGGTTATTTCATGTCATCATAATACTGGTTGGCACCTTTTAAAAATCGTTAATAGTCTCCGTATTGAAGAGGATTCAAGTTATTTAACTCAAGGGCCGAGCTGAATTATTTTATTGATTTTCTAAATTATTTTGTGTATATTTTGATAAAAAATTTAAAGCTTAACATTCTTACACTCACCGTCTAATAGTTCTTATTTCTAACTACTTTTTTAAAATTATTGTTAAAAGACCAATCTTATATTTATTTAATTAATACTACTTTGTAAGGATATCCATTTTTATTACTATATTTTATCAATTATTATCTTTAATTTTCATTTTAATTTAGATTTAAGGCGCATATGCCATTTTAGTTTTCCAATTCTTAATTGATTTTCTTTCTAGGCTGAGGATGACCCCACTGTGGGTCGAAACATGTACTAATATATAAAATATATATTTGTTTATGTATTGATTTGGCGTATAATTTAAACGTTTAATTCTAACATCAATACGGATATTTAAAACATTTGTTTCCAATGGCAAATGTATTTGCATTCTATGATAATAATAGTCTAATGTTATTGGTTTTACGTCCCTTTTAACTACTGCTGCTTTTAGAGACGCCGGGGTGCCGGAATTTTGGCCCGATGGGGATCTTTAACGTGCCAGTAAATCTACTGACACGGCTCCCTTGCATTTGTGCACCCTCAAATGCCAGCTGACTGCGCCAGGATACGAACCTGCAACCTAGGGCCTAGCAAGCGAGAACGTTACCGCTGAACCACGCAGCCAATCCGGTCGATTATGTCTCCAGATCCATAACATTCTTGAGATACTTCTTATCTTTCTTTCTTTCTTTCTTTCTTTCTTCAATGATGGTAGCAGTTTTTTTTTCAAGGTTGTGGCGTTTGGTAGAGGTAAATAGTTTCTAAGATCTTCAACAAAGAAATGATTCTATTATACTCTTTGATAATAACAACGGGTAATAACTATACTCATACATTTAGTAGAAAGTAGGCTATATGTTCTTTACTGAACATCTTGTTGTTTTTTATAGCGTTCCAGAGTATCATTTTTTAAATCAGTGCTGCAGTGCTACCAACGCAAATTTTTAGTTTCAAAAAAATGTTACTATTTTTAATCTTTTTCGTAAGTGTTGTATTAAGTGCGTTAGTGATCTAGGTCTACATAGTTAACAAGGTAACAAGACTGTGTAAATAAGCCATTACTATGAATTACAACAAACGTTAACTAATAATAATGATATTAATGACCCTGCACGCAGCAGAATGCCTGGCAATGAATAGAAAAGGTCTGATTGAAAAGTTAGAAGCCAAAGAAAGGAAAATCCTCAGGTAGATCCTTAGACGAATCAGAGAAAATTACGAGTACAGGAGACGGCATAACAACGAACTCGGCCTGCACATTGAGAGAGGATAACAGACACCATTCGGAAAAGGAGGATTCAATTTTATGGCTGCATGACATGCACGCATGAACTCGCAGAGACAGGCCAACAAGATCCTTTCCTATTTTGTTAATAAGAAAACCAAGGGACCCTGGTTCATCGAAGTTGGAAAAGGTCTTCGAGAAGTAGGAATCACACTTGAAGACATCCAAGAACGTGCAGCTTTCCTGAGAATATTTCGAGCAAACAACAGCTTCCAAGAAAAGACAAAATTGTAAATCGGCAAGAAG
Organism: Meconema thalassinum; assembly: GCA_946902985.2. Taxonomy (NCBI): domain Eukaryota; kingdom Metazoa; phylum Arthropoda; class Insecta; order Orthoptera; family Tettigoniidae; genus Meconema; species Meconema thalassinum. The sequence goes on from OX336388.2 coordinate 615,438,772, forward strand.
TGGACTGATGAAAGGAAGAAGGCTCACAGAACGCGAATGCGAGAATATTGGGGGAGAGTTTAAGTCCTAGGGTGCAAACGGTTGAAGTAACGTGGTCCACAGCAGGCCGAAACGAAGAATGCAGAAGACATCACATTGACACAGGTTATCAGACAACTACTACACACACATCCAAGTACATGGAGCTACATTACCATGATGTCACATAGCCCCTAAAGAGTCAACGATAATCTTCTTCTTGTTCGGAATTTTGCCCTGATAGGGTTTTACTGCCGACCCCGTGGTGTTGGGGTAGCGTGTCTGTCTCGCACCCGGAGGCCCCGGGTTCAATTCTTGGCTCCGTCAGGGAGGGCTAGAACGCGGTGCACTCAGCCTTGAGAAGACAATTGAGTAGCTGTCTGACAGTGGTGTCACGGACACCAAGATTAACAGCCGAGGAGATCCCAAAGGTCACCCCATAAACTACAGGTCAAAAAACTTGCCAGCGGTAGGCCTAGGCTATTCAAGGGTTGTAGTGCCACGGAGTTTCAGAGGTTTTAACCGGAGTCACTGGAGTGATAATGTTCATATCATGCTGAGGTGTCTTTAAAGCAAAAGAGTGTGGTGTACGAATTGCACTGTACAGAGAACTGAACCTTGGTATCCTTAAAGAGAATGCTGTACAGCAACTACTCAATGTGTAAGACAAAATAAATGTTTATTTTAAGGGGGAACATGCAGCTTAAGGAGCCAAAACAATAACGATAAAAAAAAGTATAACTGTGCCTGTCATAAATTTTGCACTACACTTATATACATTTCCAATGAAACACACACATCTTGCAATTAGAAATAAAGTTCTTAATTTTCAAAATTCAAATCATAACTATTTTCATTCAATTTTCAAAATTTGGGCCTGGCTTTGTGCTGATCTTCACCGCTTGGCTGATATTTCCTGTATTATTAGAAATTTTTGGACTTTTCATTTTTTAAAGTGGATGTTAAACCTTCAGCTACAAAACGAATCTCACTCAAACATTTGTGGACTTAATTAATCTTTCTATAAAACGTTAAAATTATTTTCTGAGTTTGCTCAAAATTGGAATGAAAAAAATATAACGCCTAGTTAAAGAATAATATGTAAATGAGGGAATTTTATTTTGTAGCAGAAGGTTTGACACCCACTTTAAAAGAAGATAAGCCCAAAAATTCCAACAAACATGGGAGATATGAGGGAAACGATAAAGATCGGCACAAAGCAAGAACCAAATTTTGAAAAAATGGATAAAATTAGTTGCGATTTGAAAGCCTCCGTGGCTTAGGTGGCAGCACGACGGCCTCTCACCGCTGGGTCTGTGGTCCAAATCCCGGTCACTCCATGTGAGATCTGTGCTGGACAAAACGGAGGCAGACAGGTTTTTCTCCGGGTACTCCGGTTTTCCCCGTCAACAATTTCATTCCAACAACACTCTCCACTATCATTTCATTTCATCTGTCATTCATTAAAAATCATTGCCCCAGAGGAGTGCGTCAGGCCTCGGCAGCCGGCACAGTTCATATCCTCGCCGCTAGAAGGGGGCTCCATTCATTCCATTCCTGACCCAGTCGGACACTGGAAGCAGGCTGTGGATTTTCATCTTTAGCCTACTTTCGATTTTTGCAAAAAATGAAAGTAGACTTAAGAGATCACTACAGGGCGAAAAAAGTGTGTCTGTCTGTGTGTGTGTATGTGTGTGTGTGAGTCTGTGTGTGTGTGTGTGTGTGTGTGTGTGAGTGTGTGTACTCTGAATGTCTGTCCCCCCCCCTATCAATTCGAACACGGTGAGCGCAAATTGAACGAAATTTGGTACTAAGGTAGCACTAGCAAAGGACACCTCAGTGTCATGTTTTATATCGCCGCCATCTTGACGGAAACGTAATGGCGGCCACACAAATGTTCAAAGCTTAAATCAAATTACGACTAAGCTAATCATCCGATCACTACCAAATTTTGCAACAACATACCTTTATGGGGGCAGCATCCTTTGACCAAACTAATAGGTCATCAGCCTAATAGTTTGCGGATGGCGGCCATCTTTGAGTGAAAATCGATTGCCCCTATTAATTCGAACACGGTGAAACCGAATGGAACGAAGTTTGGTACAGAGGTAGTACTAGCAAAGGGCACTCCAGTGTCATGTTTTATATCGCCGCCATCTTGACGGAAACGTAATGGCGGCCACCCAAATGTTCAAAGCTTAAATCAAATTACGACTAACCTAATCATCCGATCTCTACCAAATTTTGCAACAACATACTGAACCCTTCAGAATAGCAGTGTTTTATGCAAGAATCTTAGATCAAGGGGTCGCGTTCAGTTCATAGTGTGGTGTTTACGTCCGCCAAACAACGTGCTTTTCTGAGACAAGGGTTATAGGATAAAAACTATAATTAAGAAAGAAAGGAGACAAAACGTAAGATAATAACAAGATTTAATAACTAAATTGTGCATAAAATAATAAAACAAACAAAATAAACAAAATCCTCCCTGAATTTTTCCCCTGACAGGAATATTTATCACTTTGAGGAGTCAGATGGATCTCCCCTTTTCTAATAAAATGTGGATCCAAGTTCCACTATCTTGCATATGAATTTATGTTCGCGTGATGACTATCTACGAGAAATGAGTACTTGGATGATCGTTCGTTCACGACGGGTTAACAGCCACGGTGCTCACGAACAATCATCTCGTAAATCAACGTTTATGGATATGGGCATAACATTAATAAAAATCCTTAAATCTAACTCTGACACACATATTACAACTCGACTATTTACAGGCATCTCTCTGAGACCCTTATTAGTGTGGTGACACACTTAACCAAATGAACTGCCACCATGGCCAGATACTCAACAACAAGGAAACACAGCGCCGCACGTGACTCACGGGTCACTGACATGGAAAATAAACATAGAATAAACCAACAACAACAAACAACCTGAGTGGTTAAGATTACTTTATATTAACAAACTGCAGGTTAAAGGAAACGCTTCGATGTTTATCGTGTTTCGTAGGCAACTCCCATTTATTTAAACAATTTTACCATTGATCAGTTTCTCACATTTATATTTATTTTCAAGTAATTGGGAGCCAAACGTGCACTCCACTAATGAGCTTGCTTGCGAAACTCAGCCAGCCCTTGTGACAACAACTCACCCTTTCCACAATACCAGTCATGTCCCCCTTCCAGTGTATATAAATAGCCGACCAGCTGGACTGTTATCTCAAGGAATCAACAGCAACTAACATCTCCTCCAACTCAACATATGGTCAGACAATAATCACATATCCATAATTGTCCTCGCAAGGATACAATATGAATCTGGTACCAAGCTGACAGAAATCAGTCTCTGCTGAAATTCCCGCTTGTAATACCACAAAAATATACTCACAATACACACATCTGGGACTGACATAACGCCTTTCACACGGGTCTGCTGAATTAGAGCTCGCAAACATTTAACACAATATTTACAACTTACGATAGAGCTGAATACTCTTCGTCACAACTTCCATTGCTCAAAAAGGCAATAATCACACTGAATCTGATCAATAATAAATCTCAACAAAATTTAATTACCCTCCAATCTACTATATAATTATATTAATTCAGTCCTACTTCTGAAACACGACATATCTCCGAGAGACGTTTTTAACCGCACTTCGTAACCTAGGCGAACACGGCCGTTCACATAGCTACGTTAGTTAACACACCACAAAGAAAAGAACCTTCCAAAAACTACAATTGTGCGAGCTGCTTCCAAACAAAAGTGTGTCAGATCAAAACTAAATATACTACATTAATCACACAAGCAAAGTATTTACAAAAAATATGTCCCATAAACCATAAGTTAATTTAACAAATAATAAATAATATTTTGTACTCATCTCTTTTTGTAGTCACCCGTCAAAGAACATCAGACGCCATTCCCCAACTGGATGATTCTTTATCTCATATCAGCCATCTGGACGGAGTGTTGAGAATTCCAAACTTCCTCTGCATTCATCGATGTCATCCTTGCGCTGATACAAAAATTAGGTTATTATACACTTTATGTCTGACTAGTAAATTCGCTTGTTCAGGTACTAAATTCCCTGTCACTGTTCGTTGGCGAATTATCGACGATACTGCCCCTATAACTATAGTACTATGACTATCTATCACTGAATTTAACACTTTACAATGAATATCTTGTGTCCTCGACACGGAATAAAAGTCAATCTCTTGTGTCCTCGACACACGGAATAAAAGTCTACGTCCTCAGACGAACAGAATAATAATAATGTCTTGGCTCTTCGACACACTTATAAATGAACTGGCCCTTGGGTCTAGATGGAGGGGGATTTTATGTAAAAATTTCTCGAAATAATTGTGGTACAGGAATGAAATAAATATCACTGAACTCGTAATATTGCACAGGTCAAGAATATGCCCATTAATCCTAGAATCGATCGTAGAGATTTTGTCTAGGCGATTTCCCGCGTGAATGCTAGCCACCGCGTACCCCAGCCGGAGTTGGCGCGCAAGTAGGCATTCTCTTCTCATTGGTTCTCCATTTTCTGTAATTTGGCGGTTTCTAGTAGGTCTTGGCGTCTTGGGAGTGTCTATTTTCTTCATCAGCCATTCACGTTACTGCATCATATTTCTTCTAGGCGCGAATAACACAATGAACATACCAGAGCCATGTCTCACCGCGCGTCGCTTCTAAAATTGAGGTAGCCACACCTGTCCTTGTGAAACATCACTATGCTCTTTCTTTTCATAGCTCAAGTATTTAGCCTTTTGTTAAACTGATGCAGGTATGTCCCTACTGTCTCCAACAAATGCTTGAAATTTCCTCATCACTGTCTGGCTACTTTCATGATGCTGGTTGAAATATTTATTAATTGAAGAAATAAAAATAGAATCATTTAACCATCATAGGGTAAAGGGTTCACAACTCTCCCACTCACAAAATTTCGAACTTAGGAATAAAGTCGACAATTTTACAATACTTCCGTAGGCCAATTTGTTTTATTTCCAGAATCACCCCTTTTTCTTACTTGGTCTAGCCGCTCCTGTCTTCAATGGCATTTACTTGTTTTCATTTCCTGCTTGTCTCTTCCCCTTCCAATCTTGCGTGACGCTCGGATGCCTGCGGCAACACCTTGCTCGCCTCGTTAATGTTTGTCAACAACAAGTCTACTTCCTCCTTCATCACGTGCCGTACTCAACTGCTCCCCGTTGACTTTGTTGATAGTAGGACGTCCGTATATTCAAACAGCGTCATTATTTCGGCGCTACCATGGTTCACTTCGACGATATATTTTTAGGTTGGCAGCGTTGTAAACTGACATTGTTCCTGTGCTCAATTCTTTCACTCTGTAAGCATTATTTCCAAGGTTCCTTACGATAGAATAGGGTCCTATGAATTTCTCGCAGAATTTACTAAAGTTTTTCTTTTCTGGGTCCGATGTAGCAGGTCGTTTCACCAAAACGAGCTGGTTGACTTCAAGATCACCGTGGAACCTCTTATTTCTTACTCGCCGTAATCTGCGGTCTGCTTGTTTTCTCATGTATTCTCTCGTTCTTTCAATTCGCAAGTCGGGCGCTATCATGGGATCTTGTGGACAGTTAATGATGCTTTTCCACGTTCTTACTGGATACTCGTTCTTGTGTAGGACCATAGGGATTTGTCCTGTTGACTCGTGCCTGGTAGAATTCATGCATGTCTCTACGTCCTTAATTTTATCGACCCATTTTTGGTGTTCGTTCGGAATGAAGATTCTCAAATATGAAGTTACACATTTAATTACTCTCTCGCTTGGATTAGTTTGGGCATGTCGGATACTGCTTAAAACATGTTTTATACCCATGTCTTCCATTCCTTTCTTGAATTCGGCGCTTGTGAAATAACTGCCGTGATCTGATAATATAAACTCTGGTTTTCCAAGGGTTGGAATAACTCTATTACGAATGCGACTGAGTACCTGCTTCGATGTGGTTTTCTGAATAGGGCATAGTACTACGAACTTAGAAAATACATCAATGCACACTAGCAAATGACGGCAACCTCTCCTTCCCTTCGGAATTGGACCAAGACAGTCCATCGCCAGTAGCTCACATGGTTTCTGAGGTAGCAATGGTCTAGGATATTGCCTCAGTAAATAATTATTTGGCTTTGTCCTCTGACACGGGTCACAAGTTGTAATGACGTCACATATAGTTGTTCTCATACGTGGCCATGTAAATGTCTCTCCTATTGTTGCTTCGCACTTGTCTAAGCCCACGTGACCGTAACTTTCGTGCGTATGCCATGTCAATCCTCGTTGTAACGATGCAGGTACTAATATGCGTAACTTGGTGTGGTCATTATCTACCCATTTGTGCAGCAAATTGTTGACATAAACATATCTTCCTTCTTTGGCTTTCGCTTCTCGAAATGCAGGTGTTCCTGTAGGTAGTTGCTTTTTGAAGTATTTAATTAATAGCATCATCCATGGTTCCGCTTCCTGTTCTCGCTGTATTTCACGTAACTCCTCCAAGAATTCCCGGTCCTTCGGTGTTAATTCCAAGTGTTGTACCATCGCTGTTTCTTCATTATCAGGCTCTGGGTTCCTGCTGAGTGCATCCGGTATCACGTTCATCTTCCCTGGACAATGTTCAATTTCAATGCTGAACTGCTGAATGTATATAGACCAACGTGTCACACGTTCGCTTGCCATTGTCGTCTTAAACAAGAATGTTAGTGCCTTGTGGTCAGTTCTGACAACAATCGGGTAACCATAGATTATTCGTTTCCATTGTTGGAGCGCATGAAGGATAGCCAACAATTCTAGCTCGGTTACAGTATAATTTCGCTCGTGCTTACGCAATTTTCGGCTGACAAATGCCAAATATGTTTTGTGCTGCAGGTTAGCTGGATCCTCTTGGTAGAGCATAGCACCTATCCCAATTAGTGAAGCATCCGCTTGGATTATAAATTTGAGCTTGAAATCTGGATATCCTAATTTAATGCAGTTTTCTAATAGCTGTTTTGTTGCTTGGAATGCCTTCTCACATTCCGCGTTCCATGACCATTTGTTATTTTTCTTTAACATTTCTTGCATTGGAGCTACAGTCTCCGTATAACCTGGACAGTTTTCTTTAAAGAATCCCGTTACGCCTAAGAAAGCCCGAATGTGCTTGACTCTCGTTGGTGTAGGGAAATTCTTTATCGCTTCAATCTTAGCTGGGTTTGGCTTCACTCCCTGCTTGTCAATGACGTGACCCAAATATAAGATCTCGCTCTTGAAGAAATGCGATTTCTTCAGGTTTACTTTGAAATTCGATGCATTTAAGTTGCCCAATACTTTATCTAAATTTTCCATGTGAGTTTCAATGTTGTCGGATGCCAACAGAATGTCGTCGATGTATCGCACCGTCATCTCCTTTACTTCCTCGGTTAGGTTCCGGTCCAGTGCTCGGATTAAAGCACAGCCCGCTGTTTTGACTCCAAAAGGCATTCTGACGAAACAAAATGTCTGGTTATCGAATAAGAAGCCAGTTAGAAGCTGTGACTTCTCATCCAACTCAAGATGGTGGAACGAGCTCGTCAGATCGACTGATGAATAAATGCTCTTGTTTTTAAAGCCTTTTAATACGTCTCTGATAATTGGCGCTCTGTCATACTCAGGAAAAATGAGTCTCATGTTGAGATTTCTGGCATCTAAACAAAGTCTAATAGATCCATTTGGTTTTGTGACTGCCAAAATCGCATTTAGATAAGGTGTAGGTGTCTTCCTTATCACTCCAGCTTCTAACATCTCATCTATAATGATTTTAACTTGACCACGATACTTTTCAGGAATTTGGTACAATCTGCTTTTGAAAGGTGACCAGTCCTCGACTTGCATAGAGTACTTGAAATTTAAAATTTTCCCAGGTACTGTATCAAATACTGTTTTGTGCTTCCTTAAAATCTCTTCCAACTGTTTTCTGTGTTCATCCCCAAGTTGAATGTCATTGAGCCGCTCCTGTAGTAACTCTTCAAATTGTGCATCACTGTCATCTCCTTCTGTTAATAAAGACCATATCTCCTGGGATTCTATCTCCTCATCTAGTTCCACAACAGCCCCTTCTATGATGTTATCTTCCGCCTTTCGTACCTCCTCTTCCGTCTCTTCTGATATTGCTTCCAATGCCCAAGAATTTACATCTCTTCCGGTAGTGATTTCATCCATATGCAATCCCACGTTTTTCAGCTGGTCATATTCTCTAAAACTGACTGTATTCTTGTGCAAATCTATCACTGCTTGATAGTCACAAATGAAATTTGCACCAAGAATTATATTGAAATTCATCTTTGCCATGATAATGAATGTTTGCCCAAAAGTGTGTTCCAATATGTTCAGCTCTAAGTATGCCTGACGTTTACAAGTGATGGTGCGTTCAGGAATAACACCCCTCACTTTGAGCTGTGGTACCGGAATTTCAGGAATATTCTGAGTCCGTCCCAACTCTCGAACCAAGACCTCCGATACTAGACTGATCTGTGACCCTGTATCCAATAAACATCTTATATTAATTCCACCAATCCTTGCGTAAATAATGGGTAATTGCCTAATTTCATCGTTCCGTGGTTTCACCGTCTCCTCCAGGCAGTCTTCTGGTAAAGCAATCCATTCTTGTATGTTCGCTACTATCCATCCATCTTCAACTTCCGACTGTTGTGTTTGGAGACTGTCTCCTTGATCCAAAATTAACATTTTTTTTTAGATCCATTTCGACTCCCATCATCCTTCTGTCGCTCATGTCCTTGATATTCCTCTTGTCTCAGTAGACTTCCAGCTTCCTCAGTATGTGTATCTGGGTTCTTTCTGTTCCCAATGGCCTTTTCCCATCTTCCTAGCTCTCCACCTTGATTAGCGTGTAACTCCTCTAAGTAATTTTGTGATTGAGCGTGCCTATCATCCCAGTCATCTCGATAGTTACGTTGATCTCCTTGATTTTGATCTCTCCTTCCTTTCCATCTTTGATTGGCATTGTAATCACCGTATCTTCCATAAGGCCTGTCATTCCTTCGATTATCACGCCATTGTTGATATCCTCTTTGTTGGTATCTATTGTTGCCCTGGTATCTATTGTTGTAGTGATTTTCGTTACGCTGATATGGTCTGTTTTCCCCTTCTTCCTGGTTTCGCCTAGGTGTGGAGGTGCTTGTATTAGTACCCTGCGTTTTAGTATTTCCCTGTTTCGTTTTTACGACCTCTGTGGTGTTGACTAATTCCAGCTGTCTTCCTCCTCTAAAATGACTATGAGATGTGGTCTCATCTATTTGCCGTAATATCTGCTCCGCATGTAGGGCCGTACTAACGTTTGCTGCGACTAGTACTTGCTGTACATTAACTGGCATTTGCCTTGCTATTGTCATCACCAAATCTGCTTCGTTTAATGGGTAATCTAGGTCGCGAAATTTTAGCATTTGCATGTTAAATAAATCTGAGTATTTCGTCTGCTGGGTAGTTTGGTATTTTCTAGAGTAAAGCTCCATTCTTAAACTCTGTTGTATGGCGGGAGACCAGTATTTGCGCAGAAACGCTAAATTAAAGTCTGACATGGTTCCAAATGTATATTTGAAACTTAAAAACCAGGTGAGAACATTTCCTGGTAAAAATCTCTCCATCATTCTCAATCTACGTGCTTCAGGTACCCCAGTGTCATTGAAATGGTCTTCAATCTCTTTGATAAAGGCCTTAGGCGTTACCCCTGAATTTTCGGTGTATTTCTGCGGTTTGTAGTCATTTGAGCGAATTACTTGAATAAGTTGTGTGGGCTGATTACCGTCTTGTGGTGTCGAGCTCCTATCTACGTTCTTGCGAAATCCTTCCGTGTTTGTTGTTAATGGGCTCTCTGCTTGAGTCTGACTTCCTGCTATGCTGGGTTGGGGACTATGTGAGTCATCCTGCTTGTCTTTCAATGCTCCCGTTTTAAATATAGACGATTGTTCTAATGAGCGGAGTTCGGCTTTAATGATCCTGTCTGTCTGCTCTTTAAGTTTATTTTTTACTTCTTGCTCCAAAGCTTGAATACGCGTGTGGTTTTCGCCTACTGTTTTAATAATGGTGGATCTTTCCTCCTTAGAATCAATATTCATTTTCTTCCAATCTTTCCTGATCTGTTCTTTAATCGTGCTTATTTTTTCTTCTATCTGGCTCTTATTTTCATCCTGATTATTTTCTATCTGGCTTAGCCTTTCGTCTAATGTACTCTTAAATTGTTCTTGTTCCGTTTCTAGGCTTTTCCACTGTTCCGCTGATTTTATCTCGAGACGGTCCATATCTTTAATTATGCCTGATATGTTCTCATCTACTGCTGATATTTGTTGTTGAATGACCCTGCCACTTTTCTCCATCTCCTTAAATCGTCCTTCCAACTTATCCTGAGCTATTTTGACCTCGCTTGTATTCATTGTGCATGCTATTTCAATCTGCTCTAATTTAGCTAACACCGTTTCATCGAGAATGCTAAGTTTTTTTAATCAAAAATACTCTCCATTTTTTCAATCTGCTCTAACTGTTTCTCATTATTTTTGCTTACATCAAGGGCCAGTAATATCATCTGTTGGTTTGTGTGCTCTTTCATCTCTGCGGTTAATGAAGCTAATTGGTTCGTGTTTTTATTATTTTGCGCCTCTAACTGTGAATTTATAGTGTCATTAATTTCACTCTTTAATAACCTAGCTTGTTCCGCCTGATATTCATTTTGCTCAATTCTACTGTTATTTAACTGTGTCCGCAATGATTCACTTTGTTCTAACAGTTTAGTATTTAGCGATTCACTTTGTTCCGACATTTTCGTATTTAGCGATTCACTTTGCTCTAACATACTAGTGTTTATTTGTTCCGATAATTTTGTATTCAACGCTTCACTTTGCTCTAACATACTAGTGTTTATTTGTTCAGATAATTTTGTATTCAACGCTTCACTTTGCTCTAACATACTAGTGTTTATAGATTGACTCTGTTCTGATAATTTAGTGTTTATTTGTTCAGATAATTTCGTGTTCAGCGATTCACTTTGTTCCGCTAATTTAATATCCAACAATTCCTGCGTTCTCCTCGCTGCACTCTCAATGATCTCCTGGATCTGCGCCACCGTTGCCATGTTTTACAATTTATATGAGACATATGGGAAATGGCCTACGCCAATGCCCTTTGACACGCACATAAATCCAATGCACATTTAATTTCTTTATCCTACTCAGTTCATTTATTTTTATCTTAAATCCCATTAGTCGATTGCATCTCTGAGTAGTTCTAGTTTTACTCAATTTAATTTTAAACCCAAGCACATATTTAGTCATTAAACAGTTATCCTGATCTGATATTAACACTGACTAATTAACAAAGTATTAATTGTCATTTTAGGCTACAGCCTCCTAATATTTCCATGAGTTTGACTTTCTAAACAAATCTAGTTTTAACTTTATCATTGGGCGCCCGGTATCACATCTTAATTTTACTTTAATTTAAAAGACAACAACGTGAACCGTATTTTACTTTGCAAACTCCTGATTTTAATTTATTTTTCACACATTTGGCGGTATCCACTTCGCCTCAACTACTTTTAATAAAATATCACTTCCCGGTGATTAAATACTGTCATAACTGCCTGCACTTGGCGGCATGCCAGTTTTACTCAAATACGCCACTATTGACATGTGTAATCTCCCCGTTACACCACAGTGAATAGCCCCACCGTTGGCCGCGCCAGTTTTCACCTATGAACCTTTCAGAATAGCAGTGTTTTATGCAAGAATCTTAGATCAAGGGGTCGCGTTCAGTTCATAGTGTGGTGTTTACGTCCGCCAAACAACGTGCTTTTCTGAGACAAGGGTTATAGGATAAAAACTATAATTAAGAAAGAAAGGAGACAAAACGTAAGATAATAACAAGATTTAATAACTAAATTGTGCATAAAAGAATAAAACAAACAAAATAAACAAAATCCTCCCTGAATTTTTCCCCTGACAGGAATATTTATCACTTTGAGGAGTCAGATGGATCTCCCCTTTTCTAATAAAATGTGGATCCAAGTTCCACTATCTTGCATATGAATTTATGTTCGCGTGATGACTATCTACGAGAAATGAGTACTTGGATGATCGTTCGTTCACGACGGGTTAACAGCCACGGTGCTCACGAACAATCATCTCGTAAATCAACGTTTATGGATATGGGCATAACATTAATAAAAATCCTTAAATCTAACTCTGACACACATATTACAACTCTACTATTTACAGGCATCTCTCTGAGACCCTTATTAGTGTGGTGACACACTTAACCAAATGAGCTGCCACCATGGCCAGATACTCAACAACAAGGAAACACAGCGCCGCACGTGACTCACGGGTCACTGACATGGAAAATAAACATAGAATAAACCAACAACAACAAACAACCTGAGTGGTTAAGATTACTTTATATTAACAAACTGCAGGTTAAAGGAAACGCTTCGAAGTTTATCGTGTTTCGTAGGCAACTCCCATTTATTTAAACAATTTTACCATTGATCAGTTTCTCACATTTATATTTATTTTCAAGTAATTGGGAGCCAAACGTGCACTCCACTAATGAGCTTGCTTGCGAAACTCAGCCAGCCCTTGTGACAACAACTCACCCTTTCCACAATACCAGTCATGTCCCCCTTCCAGTGTATATAAATAGCCGACCAGCTGGACTGTTATCTCAAGGAATCAACAGCAACTAACATCTCCTCCAACTCAACATATGGTCAGACAATAATCACATATCCATAATTGTCCTCGCAAGGATACAATATGAATCTGGTACCAAGCTGACAGAAATCAGTCTCTGCTGAAATTCCCGCTTGTAATACCACAAAAATATACTCACAATACACACATCTGGGACTGACATAACGCCTTTCACACGGGTCTGCTGAATTAGAGCTCGCAAACATTTAACACAATATTTACAACTTACGATAGAGCTGAATACTCTTCGTCACAACTTCCATTGCTCAAAAAGGCAATAATCACACTGAATCTGATCAATAATAAATCTCAACAAAATTTAATTACCCTCCAATCTACTATATAATTATATTAATTCAGTCCTACTTCTGAAACACGACATATCTCCGAGAGACGTTTTTAACCGCACTTCGTAACCTAGGCGAACACGGCCGTTCACATAGCTACGTTAGTTAACACACCACAAAGAAAAGAACCTTCCAAAAACTACAATTGTGCGAGCTGCTTCCAAACAAAAGTGTGTCAGATCAAAACTAAATATACTACATTAATCACACAAGCAAAGTATTTACAAAAAATATGTCCCATAAACCATAAGTTAATTTAACAAATAATAAATAATATTTTGTACTCATCTCTTTTTGTAGTCACCCGTCAAAGAACATCAGACGCCATTCCCCAACTGGATGATTCTTTATCTCATATCAGCCATCTGGACGGAGTGTTGAGAATTCCAAACTTCCTCTGCATTCATCGATGTCATCCTTGCGCTGATACAAAAATTAGGTTATTATACACTTTATGTCTGACTAGTAAATTCGCTTGTTCAGGTACTAAATTCCCTGTCACTGTTCGTTGGCGAATTATCGACGATACTGCCCCTATAACTATAGTACTATGACTATCTATCACTGAATTTAACACTTTACAATGAATATCTTGTGTCCTCGACACGGAATAAAAGTCAATCTCTTGTGTCCTCGACACACGGAATAAAAGTCTACGTCCTCAGACGAACAGAATAATAATAATGTCTTGGCTCTTCGACACACTTATAAATGAACTGGCCCTTGGGTCTAGATGGAGGGGGATTTTATGTAAAAATTTCTCGAAATAATTGTGGTACAGGAATGAAATAAATATCACTGAACTCGTAATATTGCACAGGTCAAGAATATGCCCATTAATCCTAGAATCGATCGTAGAGATTTTGTCTAGGCGATTTCCCGCGTGAATGCTAGCCACCGCGTACCCCAGCCGGAGTTGGCGCGCAAGTAGGCATTCTCTTCTCATTGGTTCTCCATTTTCTGTAATTTGGCGGTTTCTAGTAGATCTTGGCGTCTCGGGAGTGTCTATTTTCTTCATCAGCCATTCACGTTACTGCATCATATTTCTTCTAGGCGCGAATAACACAATGAACATACCAGAGCCATGTCTCACCGCGCGTCGCTTCTAAAATTGAGGTAGCCACACCTGTCCTTGTGAAACATCACTATGCTATTTCTTTTCATAGCTCAAGTATTTAGCCTTTTGTTAAACTGATGCAGGTATGTCCCTACTGTCTCCAACAAATGCTTGAAATTTCCTCATCACTGTCTGGCTACTTTCATGATGCTGGTTGAAATATTTATTAATTGAAGAAATAAAAATAGAATCATTTAACCAACATAGGGTAAAGGGTTCAATACCTTTAAGAAAAGAGCATCCTTTGACAAATCTAATAGGACATTAGCCTAATAGTTTGCGGATGGCGGCCATCTTTGTGTCAAAATCGATTACCCCTATTAATTCGAACACGGTGAAACCGAATGGAATGAAATTTGGTACAGAGGTAGCACTAGCAAAGGGCACCTCAGTGTCATGTTTGATATCACCGCCATCTTGACGGAAACGTAATGGCGGCCACACAAATGTTCAAAGCTTAAATCAAATTACGACTAACCTAATCATCCGATCTCTACCAAATTTTGCAACAACATACCTTTATGGAGGAAGCATCGTTTGACAAATCTAATAGGTCATTAGCCTAATAGTTTGCGGATGGCGGCCATCTTTGTGTCAAAAGATGCACTAGCAAAGGGCACCTCAGTGTCATGTTTTATATCGCCGCCATCTTGACGGAAACGTAATGGCGGCCACATAAATATTCAAAGCTTAAATCAAATTACGTGGAAGGAAGGAAGCTTGTAGTTTAACGTGACCGTTAATCTCGCGATCATAAGCCACGGGACCTCCGTTTTACGTGGAATCCGAACCACAGGACATGGCATTTCACATCGAAAATCTCACATGCACTGACCGGGAATCTAAATCAAATTACGATTAACCTAATCATCCGATCTCTACCAAATTTTGCATCAACATACCATTATGGAGGGAGCATCCTTTGACCAAACTAATAGGTCATTAGCCTAATATTTTGCGGATGGCGGCCATCTTTGTGTGAAAATCGATTCCCCCCATTAATTCGAACACGGTGAAACCGAATGGAACGAAATTTGGTACAGAGGTAGCACTAGAAAAGGCCACCTCAGTGTCTTGTTTTATATCACCGCCATCTTGACGGAAACGTTATTGCGGCCACCCAAATGTTAAAGGCTAAAATGTAATTACGACCAACCTAATAATCTAGTCTCTACCAAATTTTGCAACAACAAATCTTTATGTGGGAAGCATATTCTGACCAAACTGCTAGATCATCAGCCCTATAGTTTGCAGATGGTGGCCAAGTATGTGTGCAAATCGATTCCCCCTATCAATTCAAACACGGTGAAACCGAATTGAACGAAATTTGGTACAGAGGTAGCACTAGCAAAAGGCACCTCAGTGTCATGTTTTATATCGCCGCCATCTTGACGGAAACGGAATGACGGCCACCCAAATGTTAAAAGCTTAAATCAAATTTCGACCATCCTAATAATTTGATCTCTACCGGATTTTGCAACAACATGCCTTTTTGTAGAAAGCATCTTATGACTGACTACAAGGTCATCAGCGCAATAGTTTGCAAATAGCGGCCATGTATTTGTGCAAATCCATTCCCCAGATCAATTCAAACACGGTGAAACCGAATTGAATGATTTTTTTTTACAGAGGTAGCACTAGCAAAGGGCACCTCATATTCATGTTTAACATCCCTATAGCACGTTGTATTTCAACCAACATTCAATTATACTCCTTGAAAAGAGTTATAACAATACCCATGCATTTAGGAGAAAGTAGGCTATATGTTATTTACTGAACATCTTGTTTCAGTTGCGATTTGAATTTTAAAAATGTTAAACTCTGTTTCTAATTACATGATGTGTGTATTTCCTTGGAAATGGTTATACTCCTAATTGTTGTGCATTATTTATGACACGCACAGTTATAATATAAAAGCCATTATTGTTTGGGCTCCTTAAGATGTATGTTTTCCCTTAGCCAATATAAATTAAGATTTCCTTAGCGTGATGGTTAATTTATTTAGCTATCACTTATGTTGTATACTGCCCCTCCCTTGTCCGCCGTGTTTTAGTGCCACGCCGTTAACATATTCTTTTGTTGAACGTGTGGGATGTCAACTCCTCCCAATTCATGGTAAGATAAATTTTTATCTCATTTAAATCAATTTTAACGGAAGTTGATGATTATTTTACAAATCATTCTACAATTATGCCCACAATGTACACATGCCACTATATTCTGATCGTTGTAAATAGCCCCAGTCACGCCCTTCATAAGCGAAGAGTTAGGGAGCAATTTAGTGTATGACGGACAACGTTAGCGCATATTATGGAAACATTATCACGCATTTCTAGCGGCAATTATGTATTCATGAGGGCTAATAACATATATTCAAAGAAGTAATTTGAAAAGAATGCACAATATTTCACCAGATATCTATCATTATTTCTACGGAAAGTTAATAATCTTAGGCTTAACGCACCTGAATTATTATAGGAAGTTATCAGCAAAAACATTCCTCGCTATAGACTCGCTGCTAGCCACGTAAAGAGAATGTTGATGAGGAACAGAAACTCCGCAAACTACTTAGGCAGGTATTTAAGTCTGTCATTATGATTCGACATAGGAAGTCATGTAGAAAAGAATGGAACATATTATTGTAAATATGTATTCATTTCTTTGCAATGTGCGATAAAACAGATTTTTTTAAAAATTCTGAGTAATGTAATACAGTATAAGCAAAATATAAAAAGCCAACAATTTAGTCCATAGTCTGAAAGAAGAATTACAACGATCACCTCGTGGTGTAGTGGATGGCATTCTTGGATGTCACCTCAGAGGTCCGGGTTTGAATTCCAGCCCTGCCAAGAAATGTAATTCTGATCTGAGTGCTGGAACGGGGTACATTTAGCCGCGTGAGGCAAAAATGATAAGAGGTAAGTTCGGTTCCCAGCTCAGCCATCGTGGAAGTAGTTTTCCGTGGTTTTCTACTTCTACTTCAGGCAAATTCCGGGATAATTCATAACTTAATGCCACTGGTGATAGATAAGACCATCATCATCATTATCTAAAGGATAAGCCTTGTCGCTTCAGCCACAGCCCACGATCTTCAGCAGCTCTCTTCATCGTGACGTAGGAAGCGAAACCCAGCTGAGTGATTGTGTTCCTAAGGTATGAGAGACGCGGTCTTCCTCTCGATTTATTGCCGAGGATCTTGCCTTTGAAGACAATCTGGAGAAGTGTGTCATGCTATCTGTCCAAATGGGTAATGTATTTCATAACATAACTCAAGTTAGTCAAGGTATAAATATACCTATTAGCTAGTTCTACAGAGCTAACCAACAAATGGGAATTCTCTCTCTTGTTCGATGATGTTGATTTTACCATTTATAGAAATATTTTTACAGTGTTCGACCATCTGGGAAGAACATATTATGAACGACTAATATGATTCAACAGGATACCTTCATCTTTTTTAAAAAAAAATATGCGTTGCTGGCTGGAAACAACATCCCATGCACTCACCAGCGACGTCCGATTCACTATTAACTTAAAACGTGTTTCTTTTATGTATTTTCTATTTTTTGTGACTTTTCATTTATTTGCATTCAAATGTTTTTGTATGGATATTCATTTTCTCTTTGGTATTTGTTAACATAGTTTTTAAGATTCTTTTCATTATTTAATCTAATCTGACGAAGATATCATTGTATACCGAAACATGTACGTTTTAATTTAATTATTAGACTTCTTAGTGTTTGACAAGGCGGATCTTATAATTTGAGATTAATATCGTCAACACGGATAATATTAAAAACCATATTAATAATAGTTAATATTGATGCATTTCATAGCGTTCCAAGGAACAAAAAAATCGATATGCAAGCTGCCCTTTGGTCGTCAAATAACAAAGCATGCACCGGTACCTAAGGCATATTATATTATTATTAATAAGGAATTGGGCAGGCATGGTAATATTCATGTCTTTGCATAGAATTATTATATTATAATATAAGGGGCAGATGACCTCGTAGTTCCGACCTTTAAAACAACAATAACTAACTATATTATAATATGATAAAGACAGGTCGAAATAGGTATCAAATTTATACAGAGCAGGAAGAGCAATCACATATGTCACAAAAAGGTGTAATCTTGTGTATTACCAGTTCAACGAACTCAATGATTGTACCTAGAGTATCCAAGAACAGGTAGCAATTTTTAGAACAGCCCTTTTAGAGTTTTAGTTGAGGGGTATCCTCAATGCCTGTATAATATTTTTTTTAAATTTTAATTACTGATAGAAGAGAGTTGAAGTATTACCCAAAATATGCCAGGCATCCTTAGATGCACTTACTCGAATGAAAAATATACCTGATGACCTCTATTACTGTGATATTTGTTGGCGAATCACTGACAAGTCCTACCCTTGTGGTGGCCCTGAAGGAAGGGAAATGCAAGTACCAAGTAAAAAGCCTGATAATACGAGCTGTAGGCCTAATCACCTCGTGGAATACGGTACAAATGGCATTATGAGCAGAGTGAGTTGTTGCTGTAGCTTAAGGCAGAGGTGAGCTCCGGTAGTGTGACCTGATGTGCTGTGATGAGGAAGGGCAAGCAGTGGTGTTAATGACTGTGGTGAAGTCTCAAGCGTAACAGGAATATCCACGGGACATCCATCACTATTGGGCGTGAGCGTAGCACTCGCCATGCCTTTAAGGAAATACCGCAAAAATGCTTTTGCCATATAAGGGCTGTGGTATGAGCATTGTGCGATGGCAAATTGCTGGCTACGTTCGTATTGTGTCCTTAGGCCGAACGTGTTGTAAGACCAGATTGGAATCTCTCTGTGGTTGGTAAGAAGCACGTTGGGTCGAGGGTTGTCAAGCACACGGCCATACATACAGTAGAAGGCCAGGGCGAAATAACAGTGTGTTGAAGTTCAGCGGGTTCATGTTCTGATCAACAGATGCAATTTTACCGCTCCTAACAGTGCAGAATCACAGTCAAATTTCTTTATGGGCACAATTATTTACTTTCATTTTCAAAACTTTTACCGCTTTAAGCACATATTCAGTAATATTTCAAATACGATCATTTTTATTCCAAACACATTTTAAAAATTCTCCCTTATTAAACCTTTACAGGGTATACCCAATATTTCAAATATATTACTATATTTGTATTTATTTCACTTTAATTTTAATTATAATTATATATTCATATATTTACATTATTTGTATTTTTATGATTGTTATTATAATTTTAATTTTATACTCGTATTTCGAATGTTTGTACTAATTATTTTACAATCTACTGTACTGTTATAATTTACTTTAAATTTCTATTTTTCATCTTCAACGCGAATGGGTCTCCTAGGACCACGCGGAATCAACACTTATTGGCCTTGATGTTTGCCCAATAACTTTTCATGCGCAACGATTGAGCGAGTCTTCGTTGCTGCGACCAGACGTGTCTGGAAGGTCTTCTCTCTTCTCCCTCAAAACACCGGGTATTCGTAATTTTCTCTCGATCCTTGAGATTGGGAAAACCTAATTCAGCCAAGTCCTTTTCCGCCTGTTTGTATCAATTGAACCTTGTTGCCTTTTTCTGCAAAAACGTATAGATTTTATGTGTTAAACTAGTTGGGTCCATTCTGTCCAAATGTCCCATGAATTGGATTCTTCTCATACGGATTATGTCTGTGATTTTAGTAATTTTCAAATAGACGTCAGTATTAGGTTTTGGAAGGTGAATTCCATCTATGATTCTTGGTCCCAACATTTTCCGCCTGATTTTGCGTTCCTTAATCTCCAATTGATTTCTCAGTGTTTTATTGTATATTAAGTGTCTCTGCTGCACAAAGGGCTGCCGGCAAGACTACTGTTTTATAATGTTGAATTTTACAATTCAAAGAGAGGCATTTATTGTTATAAACTTGTTTTGTCAAATGGAAAGCAGTTTCTATTTACTGTAGTCTTGCTTCTATAGATTTTCTTTCGTTGCCAGTTTCATTGATCCATTCACCTAAATATTTAAAGTGTATTCGGAGCAGTTTTAATATCCGTCATAAATTTTGTTTTGTCAAAAGAAATCCGTAAGCCGATTTTAGCTGGTTGTTTTTGGAGTAATTCAAGTTTTTTCTGGGCATCAGAAATGTTTGGAGCAATTAACGCCATGTAATCCGCAAATGCCAAACAGTCAAGTGTTATCCCTTTGAGTTTTGGTCCTTGTCTATGGGATGGTGCACCAGGTCGTCTCCATTCTCGGACGATTTTTTCGAGCTTACAATTAAACAACAATGGAGATAATCCATCTCCTTGACGCACTCCTGTATCAATTTAAATTCTGCGCTCAGTCCTCCCATAAATTTATCCTTTGAACTTGTATTCAAGAGGGTATCTTTGATGATTGATGTTGTCTTGAGATCTAATCAAAATTCTGAGAGTACAGCAACAAGGGATTCACGGTCAATGCTGTCATAAGCCTTTACAAAGTCAAGAAAAGTAATGACATAATTTTTGGTTGACATTTTACGGAAGTAAGACATTGAGTTTTTAGCCTACTTTCGATTTTTGCAAAAAATGAAAGTAGACTTATGAGATCAACACAGGGCGAAAAAGTGTGTCTGTCTGTGTGTGTGTATATGTGTGTGTGAGTCTGTGTGTGTGTGTGTATGTGTGTGTGTGAGTCTGTGTGTGTGTGTGTGTGTCTGTGTGTGTGTGAGTGTGTGTACTCTGAATGTCTGTCCCCCCCTATCAATTCGAACACGGTGAATGCAAATTGAACGAAATTTGGTACAAAGGTAGCACTAGCAAAGGACACCTCAGTGTCATGTTTTATATCGCCGCCATCTTTACTAAAACTGAATGGCGGCCACTCAAACGTTCAAAACGTAAAATCAAATAACGACTAACCAAATCATCCGATCTCTACCAAATTTGGTAACAACATACCTTCGTATAGGATGCGTCTTGTGACCAAATTACAAGGTCGTCCGCCATACCATTTCAGGATGGCGGCCGTGCGAATTATGCAAACTTTATAATCCATATCATGGGACCCACCAGTTCCGATTATCGAGCCGAGAATCGTTTTAACTGTTCTAAAGGAAGAGGCACGTTCGAAATTAAAAGTTTATTTTGTAATACTATAGTGCAGACGTGATTTTAAAAAGCTGAACTGATTCAGTAATAAGACAAGATGGCAGCGGATATCTTGTGCCGGACTTATATTTCACTAATTTGAGTATTGCATGCAATATAGCGTACTGATAAAAAATAAATAAACTTTGTATGAAATGCTTTATATATAAATAATATACTCCAGTGATGAAATCGTTTAGTATAAATCATTATTTGCTAACAAGTTCTATGTAAGTCATTTTAAATAGAACGATAATCGTTGACACAATTAGCTCAGTGGTAGAGCGTTAGCCTATCGCTCAAATGCCTATGGTTCAAACCCGATCAGAGCTAGGTTTTTTGCTTGAAATGTTATATGTTTATTGTTTTGTAATGACTCAGATGTTTTAAAATTAAGCGTTATATTGTGCACATTATGGTGTAAAATATATATTTAATTAAAACATAATTCGCCAGCAGATTTACTCGGGACATCTAGCTGCCAAAAAGGTAACTTCCAGATTTTATTGAAAAGTTTCTTCTTCTGGCCGCTAGAATGCACTCGCTCTGTTAGGATTATATTGTTCGATATTTCACCAATAGATGTCACGACTAGTCTACGTGGGGATCCATTGATTACTATACCATTATCATTCTATGCGCATCGAATTTGAAGAATGACAAGATGATACTACGATACATTTTAACTTTTTATTTTAAAGGGTTTGTAACAGCCTATTTTGCGTTACTTGAAAATGTTATTAAGCGTTATATTGTGCACATTATGGTGTAAAATATATATTTAATTAAAACATAATTCGCCAGCAGATTTACTCGAGACATCTAGCTGCCAAAAAGGTAACTTCCAGATTTTATTGAAAAGTTTCTTCTTCTGGCCGCTAGAATGCACTCGCTCTGTTAGGATTATATTATCGAAAATATCCACATAGTTTGTATACACACGTCTCTGTAGGGTCATGGAAAGATTTGTTAATTCAATTAGGGTTGTGAAAGCCATGCACAACCAGACGTGTAAAGACATGCCTCAACTCAAAGTTGGATGTTGCCCACGGCAGGTCGTAATAATAATAATAATAATAATGTTATTGGTTTTACATCCCTTTTAACTACTGCTGATTTTAGAGACACCGGGGTGCCGGAATTTTGGCCCGAAGGGGATCTTTAACGTGCTAGTAAATGTACTGACACGGCTCCCTCGCATTTTTGCACCCTCAAATGCCAGCTGACTGCGCCAGGATACGAACCTGCAACCTAGGGCCCAGCAAGCGAGAACGTTACCGCTGAGCCACGCCGCCAGTCCGGTCGATTATGTCTCCAGATCCATAACATTCTTGATATACTTCTTATCTTTCTTTCTTCAATGATGGTAGCAGTTTTTATCTAGGTTGTGGCGTTTGGTAGAGGTAAATCGTTTCTAAGGTCTTCAACAAAGAATAGTTCTGTTATACTCTTTGATAATAACAACGAGTTATAACTATACTCATACATTTAGGAGAAAGTAGGCTATATGTTCTTTACTGAACATCTTGTTCAAATTGATAATTTGCTCTGTACACGATCGGCCTTTCCGGAACCCTCCTTGGTATTCACCAATCTGCGAATCCAGTTGAAGATGGGCACGGTTCAAAAGGGCTTTGGAAAACATTTTGTAAGTTACCGAGAGTAATGAGATCCCTCAGTAATTGTTTGGATAAGTTTTGCTACCTTTCTTGTATACTGAATGGATGATCGTCATCTTCCAATATGGAGGAATTTTTTCAGTTTGCCAGATTTCATCAATAATTTCTTTGAGTTTGAGGATGAGGTTTTCACTTACTTTTTTCCATAGTTCTGCGACTATCTGGTCCTCTCCCGACGCTTTGTTGTTTTTCCTGAATTGGATTATTTCCTGAATTTCCTGTAGGTCCGGTGGTTCCGAGTAAGGATTCCGTAAGGTGTGGTAAAATTGAAATGTTTCCTGGGGTTTCTCACAATTGATTAGTTTACCAAAGTGATCTGCAAGAAGTGCACAATTTTTAGAGTTGGAGTGGGCGATGTTCCCAAGGTCGTTTAGAAACTGGAGAGAAGGTGGGGAATATTTAGTTAATTTCTGCTTGAATGTTCTATAATAATTTCTAGAATGTTGTTTCTTGAAGTCCTCTTCCATATTTTTTAATTTAGTGTTTTCATGATTTTTACGAATCACTCTTAGCGATTTTGTTACTGTTTTTCTAACGTCTTGAAGATATTGTAGCGTCCTTTCATTCTTGTTGCACATCCAGTTCAGCCATGTTTGTTGTCATAGGTTTATGAGGTGGTCACACTCATCAGTCTACCATGTATGTTTCCGTGCCCTGGTTAGAGGTGCAATTTTCTTCAGCCGTTTTTGGATGTTCAGCTTGAAGTTGCTGCCAATTCTGTGGGGTTAACTTTTGTGTCTCTTGCGTAAATTCCATACTATTTTGTATGAGATGGACATCATATCGACGGGGTGGTAATTTTGGAGCGAATTTCCTCCTTTCTGGGATAATGTCCAAAGAGAATTTTGTGGGGTAATGGTCCGAGTCCAGATCTAATCCTTTGAGGACTTTAAGTTTCATGATTTCCGCCGTGTTGGAACGAGAGATCAGTACGTGGTCCAACTGAAATTCACCCAATAGTGGATTTGTTGAAATCCAAGTCTTGGTGTTTGATGATTTATTCTTGAAAAATGTTGATTAAAAATGAGTCATGGTTCCTTCATATCTCTATTAGTCTCATGCCATTCCTGTCAGTTTCCTTATGACCTGACCATTTACCAACCCAGTATCTATACTCTTTTTCTTTGTCAATCTGGGCATTGAAATCACCCATTAAGAACTTAACATGGTTTATGGGGATTCTCTGAAGAACATCGTCTAACAAGTTCTAGAATTCGACTACTTTATCAACGTACTGTCTATTGGTAATGTTGGTTTGTACATGTCCATTGACTAGCGTGTAGATCTTATTAGCTGATTTAACTCTCATGGTGGAAAGTCGACCTGAGAAGGATTTAAAGTCCACAATAGAATCAAGTACTGTCTTGTCTACTATAAATCCAGTATCGAATTGAGGACAATTTGGCTTTCCCTTATATATTCTGTACCCTTCCGAGTCAAAAGGGTGCTCATCAGTATACCTTGATTCTTGAAAAGCGATGATTCGAAATCTCCGTTCTCGAGATTCGTCAAGAATATTCTTAAGTTTTCCCATTTTTAAGAGGGAGTTGACATTAAAAGTCATTAACCAAAGTCTTGAATTTCTATTATTATTATTACTTTCTTACTTTTATCATTTTTGCCCTAATGGAAAATGTTTGAACTAGAAAAATCTCACGATGACATATTTTTCACTTCTTTCCCTTCTTCCTCTTCTCTTCCCAAAATCTCTTCATCCTTAACTGTGTTCCTGTTTCCTTTGTTCTGTCCACAATATTTCCGTCTTCTTCTTTTCAGGTGGTATACATTTTGAATTCTTAATTTTGTTTCTGAATTCTCCTCTATCGCCTATCATTTGCCTCGTGATCCTTGCCCGCCTGAAGTCTTCCTCTACTTCATTTAATTCTTCTTCTTCTACTTCTGTATTAGGAACTTTCTACAATACAGTACCGTAGCTTTCCTTCAACCCAATTAAATTCTACTTCTCTACAAATCTCGGTCTTCAGCATCTTCCTCGGTTAAGCCTCTGGTAGACATGCTTCTATTTACAGCATCCATCCATTGTTCTGGAAGCCTCCGTGGCTTAGGCGGCAGCTCGCCGGCCTCTCACCGCTGGGTCCGTGGTTAAAATCCCGGTCACCCCATATGAGATCTGTGCTGGACAAAACGGAGGCAGACAGGTTTTTCTCCAGGTACTCCGGTTTTCCCTGTAAAAATTTCATTCCAGCAACACTCTCCACTATCATTTCATTTCATCTGTCATTCATTTCATCATTGCCCCAGAGGAGTGCGTCAGACCTCGGCAGACGGCACAGTTCATATCCTCGTCGCTAGATGGGGGGCTTCATTCATTCCATTCCTGACCCGGTCGGAAAACTGGAAGCAGGCTGTGGATTTTCATTTCATCCATTGTTCTCTTGATTTACCCCATTTACGTTTGCCTTCAGCTTGCCAGTGCAACATTAAATTTGGAATTCTACTATCCTGCATCCTTTTCACATATCCAAACCTTTGTAATCTTCTTTCTTCAACCACTTCTAGTACATTTAATTTTTACCTACATAATAGCTCTGATTCTCGTATTTTTAATTTTATCCAATCTTAATTTTCTTGCCGCGCTCCTCCAATCTGTTACTAATAATCTGTTTGTTTGCTGTTTGTTTAACGTCCATGTTCCATATAACAAAATACTTTGTAAGCCTACCAATGAACTGTAAATAAGTTTCTTAGTTTAGTTAAAAATATCTCTTCTCCACAAAGCGGAATTTAATGCTCCAATTGTTCTCCTAGCCTCACCTACTCTTTTCTCAATTTCAGATGTACTTGAACTATTCTTGAACCAAATATTTAAATGTAGTGACTGTTTGAATTTCTGCATCTCCGATCTGTAGTATCTCACCACCATTATTCTTTAGTGTAAAGTATTCCGTTTTGTTGTAATTGATATTTGGTCCCCACAATTGATATTCCTCAATTAACGTCCCCGTCATATAAGAGGCATCGTCTTTAGGCCTATTTTGAGAGAATATCACCTGGTCATCAGCAAACAGATGATATATAACAATAATAATATCGTATGGCCTCGGTTGCAGGGTGCAAGCTTTGTAATTTGACACCCAGAGGGTAGCTTGCATGTCAATTTCGTTGTTCCTTGAATCACTATGAAAGTCAGGGAGGTTAGATATCTAAGCTCCTTGAACACTATAGCGCTTTCTAGTAGAGAAATGAGGAACTTTGTGTTGGCGGAAACTCCCGAGATTAATTTTGCCATTATGAACATTGCCTACTGAATTCAAATTCTTTAACATGCCAACATCGTATGACATGCGTGTCGTATTTTTGCCGCCTTTCAAAATTCACTTACAACGGTCAGGAGTGAACCTGCAATCTTGGGGTTAGTAGGCCGACACGCTATCCACTCACCCACCGTGACAAGCTAATAAGAAAATGATGTAAGTAATACTCCTGGTTCATCTGTAATCCCATTGTACAACATTTCCTGGACCATTTTCTTAAACAGACGTGTAAATATATCTTGGACAGCAACGGTGATAAACAGCAACCTTGTAATAGACCCTTGGTTGTATATATTTCCCTGGATACATAACTTCCAACTTTAATCCGGCACTTATTTTCCGAATACATTGTCGAAGTGTGATAATGACGTCTTCTTATTGATGCTTCTCACAGAGCTCACCACAATATCTTCCTGGGAGCTCGTAGACTTATGAGAACAATACAGGGCGAATAATTGTGTGTCTGTGTATGTGTGTGAGTCTGTGTGTGTGTGTGTGTGTGTGTGTGTGTGTGTGTGAGAGAGAGTGTGTGTACTCTGAATGTCTGTCTCCCCCCACCTATCAATTCGAACACGGTGAATCCAAATTGAATGAAATTTGGTACAGAGATAGCACTAGCAAAGGGCATCTCAGTGTTATGTTTTTATCGCCGCCATCTTGACGGAAACGTAATGGCGGCCACCCAAATGTTCAAAGCTTAAATGAAATTACGACTAACCTAATCATCCGATCTCTACCAAATTTTGCAACAACATAACATTTGTGGGAAGCATCTTTTGACTGAACCACAAGGTCATCAGCCCAATATTTTTTTCAGATAGTGGCCACGTATGTGTGCAAATCGATTCACCATATCAATTCAAATACGGTGAAATCGAATTGAATGACATTTTGTACAGCGGTAGCACTAGCAAAGGGTCCCTCATATTTATGTTTAATATCCCTATAGCTAGAGCCCTGCGCTGATAAACAAAACGTTATCCTTATCCGCCCCGCATCCGCATGGGTGTTATCCGCATCCGCCCCGCATCCGCACGACTGTTATCCGCAACCACCCCGCATGGCTGTTATCCGCATCCGCACGACTGTTATCCGCAACCACCCCGCATGGCTGTTATCCGCATCCGCACGACTGTTATCCGCATCCGCCCCGCATCCGCACGACTGTTATCCACACGTTTGTTATCCGAATCTACTGGCATTACAATAATATTTTCAATGTGTTGCTTTACAGTAGATACTTTATCTTTTAGACATTTGAGCAGAAAGTGGTTCCCCTAGGCTATGTATGTCATGTGCTATGTTTAAAATGAATGTTACACAGCCAGAATTGCAACCCTTTTCAGTTCGGAGTGTTGATTATCCTTAATGACATAATTTGAATGGAATTAGCGTAAGACATCAACTTACATTTGTCATGAAAAAACATAACGAAAAAGAAGTCATGAACATCCGGGCCCTATTAAGGGATAGTGGGGGAATTGTGCGCATTTAAGCAAGAATCGGTCTGGTGATGGTCTCATAATAGATAACACAACGGCAGTTATGAATAAGGGAGTCTTAGTAATCCTATATTCGATGTGCAGAAACAAATTTAATTCAAAAATACATTTGGTGGACTATAATTCAAAATCTCTCAAATATGCACTTGCGCACCATTACCCACCCTGCAGGGTAATCATGTGCATGGGTTGGGGAATTGTGAGCATGGGATGAATGTTGGAAAGCCATAATAATACAATGTGAATTGGCTGGAACTTGCATTGTGCATTACAATTAGAATATTCCAATGCTTTTTACAATAGCATAACAATGTAATGATACCAAAATTCTGAAGTTTTTGGATATTAGAATAAATTATCTTCGTTTCGTCAGCATTAAAGGAGGCAATCCAATTTGAATTTTTTCAGGCAGTCTCAACGTTAATGTAGGATTTATCTTCAAGAACCCATACAACCAATCTTTGCCTGCTAGATCTTTAACTTTATTGAAATTATGGGGAATCTTATTCTCCTCTGCAAACTTGAACGCAAACCGTCTGGCAAACTTGGTGGGCGTTAAGCTGTAAAATAATTTTGCCAATGTCAAAACGTATTCGGATAACTGTGACTCCATTTCGTTGGTTGGTAAAAACAGGTTTACGGCCTAGACGAGGTAGAACAAGCCTATTTTGCAGCAACTGCTTTCGTACGGTTGACTCAGAAATGTTGAAACGTCTCCCTACTTCCCTCATTTTCTTCCCATCATCCCCAATTGCACGTAGAGCTTTCTGCATATTTTCTGCTGGGTAGGACTTTTTCTCCGTTTTCCGCGTATAATTTCTTGGCATCTGGAGAACAAACACGAAATATTTTGCCATTAATTTCGCGTTGCATTTGCCTGAATCATTATGTTCTGCGCACTATTACCCCACTCTGCTTTTAAAACGTAACTCAATGAATCCTGGTAAACTAATCTATTATAGGCTATTGAAAAATAAATACATGCATAAACACTGTAAAAACTGGCATTTAAAACAACATGTAATTTTAAATAATTGTTTCACAACTGTAGTCTTACCTCCTTATTTGCTGGCTACAGAAAATAACATGCAACGTGTAAAGTTTCTTCATCCATGCTTCACGGCTATCACATAGCGACTGGCATCATGCTGACTGTCCCTATCTGATAGGTACGATGACAGCTTAAGGGTAGCAGGAAACTGAGTTGCTAGTTGTACTACCAATTCGAAAAACATAGGTGCGCACAATTACCCAACTTTCCCCATGATATTCAACAAGTTCGGATTGTATTCTAAAAACCATCCGCAAATTTACTCCAAATATTATCCGCAGATTATCCGCTATCCCAAATCCTTGCAATCTATATCCGCATCCGCGCAGGGCTTTTACCTATAGCACGTTGTATTTCAACAAGCTACTACAACCAACATTCTATTACACTCCTTGAAAAGGATAAAGAGTTATAACAATACCCATACATTTAGGAGAAAGTAGGCTATATGTTCTTTAAAGAACATCTTATTTTTTAGTCTATTGTTTATTTAGATTTATTTTTATTTTTCACTTTTTAATTTTATCCAGTATTATAGGTCAACATATTGAAATATGCTGTTAAGTAAACCTTCTCGACCAATTGTATCGATTTGGGGATATTAGGTCGAGTGGAATTTTAAATGCCGAAGTTTCGAGACAACTGCTTGTCCCTTTATCAAGGTTTGTCAAGAAAGAAAGAGAGAAAGAAAGAAAGAAAGAAAGAAAGAAAGAAAGAAAGAAAGAAAGAAAGAGTAAACAATGGCATGTAGCCTCCATAGATAAGTGGTATAAGATAGGAAGCCATGTCGAAACAAATAGTTACTCTATGACCTCATGTGTCCAAGAGGCCGACCCCGTGGTGTTAGGGTAGCGCGCCTGCTTTTCACCCGTAGGCCCCGGGTCCGATTCCCGGCTCCGTCAGGTATTTTAGAAACTGACGTGAGGGCTGGAACGGGGTGAGGACTATTGAGTAGCTGTCTGACAGTGAGGCAGCGCCCCGGTCACGAAAACCAAGATTAACGGCCGAGGGGAACCGATGCGCTGACCACGCGTCACCCCAATATCTGCAGGCCAAATGGCTGGGCAGCGGTCGCTTGGTAGGCCTAGGCCCTTCATGGGCTGTAGTGCCAGGGGTTATCATCTCTATTAAAGTTCTATACTTTCATTACCACTTCCATTTGGTCACAGGAGATCATGGAGTAACTATTTGTTCCGACATTACTTCCTATCTTATACCTATTATCTATGGGGGCTATATGCCATTGTTTACTCATTTATTAACCTAATTTCAATTTTGAAAAAATTGGCTTATGAGATCACCTTTTGTCAGTGTGTGTGTGTGTGTGCGTGTGTGATGGTGTGTGTGTGTGTGTGTGTGTGCCCCTCTAATAACTTCTAAACTGCTGGAGCGATTTCAATGAAACTCGGGAAGTTCATAGCACTATTCCGGACGACCCCAATCGTGCCCTTCAAATTTTGTTACGTCTCACCAATCCAACATGGCAGCTGTGCGAAATATATCCCCAGCATTCAATATCTCCGAAACTATTCCCGATATCACCCTGGAATATTTTACGGTGATAAAGGGAACTACTAGACGTTCACCTATGTGACTTTTGAAAAAAAAAAACTACAAAACCAACATGGCGGCCACGCGAATTTGCGACTTTTAAATAGACGTTTCTCGCGATTTAACCAACCAAACGCAATAAAACTTGGTACAGTATATGTTTATACACATTGTAATGCACCGACATCTAACTTGGTTCAATTGTTTACATAACCACAAGATGGCGGATGTGCGAAATATTTCACCGGCATTCTATATCTCTGAAACTATTAGCAGTAACACCCTAAAATATTGTATGGAGATAAAGGGCACTACTGGAAGTTCATCTATAAGACCTTCAGAAACCGGTTAACTACAAAACGAACATGGCGGCCAAGCGAATTTGAAAATTTTAAATAGACCTTTCTCGCAGTTTAATGTTCCAAGCGCACTGAAACCTGGTACAAGAAATATTTATACACATTGTAATATACTGGCATCTAATTTAGTTAAATTGTTTACATAACATCAAGATGGCGGATTTGCGAATTTTAAAATTAAGTTTTTATTTCTTGTGTCGTAATCATGCAATCGATGTGAAAGTTTGAATAATGAACCTACGCAATAATTTTCCTTTGATGGTACAAGACTCTATGGCCTATACATTTAACAATCCAACATGGCGACCATCCGAAATATTTAGACGGCTCCCAATATCTACGAATCTACTATAGCAATCAAACTGATTTTTTATGTTCATAGGGGTTATGAACTTAAGTTCACCTATAGGACTTTAAATAACCTGGTGATCACAAATCCAACATGGCGGCGACGCGAAGTATAAATATTCACATGGACGTTTCTCGCAATTTAACCATCCGAGTGCAGTGAAACTTGGTACAGTAAATCCTTATACGAATGTTAATCCACTGGCATCTATTTTATTTCAATTGTTTCCAAAACCACAAGATGGCAGCTGTGCGAAATTTTAAAATCTCGTTGTTACTTCTTGTGTCCTATTCATGCGATTGAAGTTTGAATGCTACACGTGCACAATAATCTTCATGTAACAGTACATAACTCTAGGACCTACATAATAAAATCCACCATGGTGACCATCCGAAATATTTAGTCGGTTCTCAATATCTACGAATCTATTATAGCAATCAAACTGAAATTCTGTATGTTGATAGTGGCAATTAACATAAGTAGAATATATGAAAATAGGCTGTATAGTTCTTCACGGAACTACTTGTCTTTCTTTCTTTCTTTCTTTCTTTCTTTCTTTCTTGACAAACCTTGATAAACGGAAAAGCTGTCTCGATACGTTGGCATTTAAAATACCACTCGACCGAATAGCCCCAAAGCTATATAATGATTATTGAAATATGGTTTTCAGATATATTAACTCTTCCAAAAGAATAATCGTTAAAATAAAACTGAATGATTCAACCATAAGCACTTCTTATGATAATAATCAAGGGTGGTGCGTCATTAAGGACCGAAAGAACTGTTAGGCCGTACTGCACAAACTTTGTTTAATTAATTTATTTAAAAATTATTTTAAATTTCAATTATTAACCTTAAAATTGTGTTTTTCCCTTCTAGAATCTCTAAAAACAATTCAGTATGCATAACTAATCTCTAGCTAAACTGCCTGACAGTCCCGTAGGATGCATTAAGAAGAATGTATTACTACATTTTAGGGCATCTACACACTACTCTTATGCAGTGTGAATTCCATAACCAGACGGTTGTGGGAGATGGAAAGAGAGTCTGGAGCCTATGAACTAGGCTCCTATTACTCTATTTTGGGGGTTTCATTTTAGAAATGAATTTAAATATTGTGTTAATAAGTATAATTAGAGGTGACATTTAAGCGTCTTCATCCAAAAAATCGGGCCGATAACCTAGATGTTAGGCCCCTTAAAACAACAATCATCATTATCATCATCATCATCCAAAAATAAGTTTTGTGCTTAGGTGTTGAGTTTTGCGTGGAATTTAATTTAATGAAATTGTTACATGCGAAAAAAGGGGAAATAAGAATAGTAGTCGCGCTCAGCCTAAGTTCGGTAAGAAGTAAATTTCAGTCAGTTTTAGACCCGATGCTGTTAGTTGGTAAATGAGCTCGCTCACCATGGTCAATGTAGTTGTTCAGTTGTGATTCGGTGGTTTACGGGCTTGCTGGTCTGTGATTGGCTTGATAGATAGTTCTTATTTTTATACTAGCAATCATAAAAGATTGTATCTTTAAATTTGAATCTTTATTGATTATGTCTCTTTTGGGTGGGTTGTGCAACCTTTGGCACTATTTGGTGATATGAGTAGGTCGGACGTTGGTCTATCATCCTGTGACTGGCCAGTACCAGTGGATTCTAAACTGTGGTTTATATTATGGATTGCTTATTTGTGATTGGTGGTTTAATTAATTTTTCTCAATTACAATAACATGAATTTTGGCGATATGATCTGAATGAAGTTGAACACAAAAATACAACAAGATTTACAACCAAAATAGGGGAATTAAATTTGCATTGACTGAAACATGTTACTACATTTACTAATCTGAAGAAAATAATATAAATGTATTTTTCTGGCACGTACATGGGAGTGAACAGGAGAAAGAAGTCAACCACAGAACATATCCGTTTGGTGCTTCCCTCTTTTGTCTTCTACTAGAACTATGAACTTACGCACCAAAGGTCCTCTTGTTCTCCCCGTATTTTATCAAGCCACGGCCGTTGATCTCTATTTTAAGAACTTAAAGGCTCGGCCAAACAGGAAGCGGGCTGCCCGTGCGAACCAGCCCGCCCGACCGCTGCGAACTTTGTATTGTTACGGCTGTGAGTTTGTGTCATCGCTCGCCGCATGAGTCACAACTGCCCCAGGGCTGGGCTGTGCCCTGCCTCATGTATTGCGTGCGCCTTATGCAACAGGGCTACTAGGACAAAGGGATGATCCAGAATATTCGTGACTGAACCAGTGAAGGAAACGTCGGGAAGCCGTGTGCCCTGGACGATTCTAGAATTCATTGAGTCACCAGCCTGCTATATAAGCGGCTTCAACAGTGAGGGGACCGAGTTTTCTGTGGGTGTGTGTTTTTGAGCGAGTGCGACAGAAGTGTGGTGACGAAGTGCCGTGCGAGTTACGAAATCCAGTGACATTGTTTCCCCAGCTTGTGGACAGCGAAACAGCGGGTAGCGGATTATCGTAAGTAACTGTATTTGTTGTACATGAGGAAGAGGTGCAGGTAGCTTCTGTCAAGGCCTCCGGACTCATTAAGACGGTTTAACTTCTGTGGTTTGTTGACAAGTGAAAGGGGCAAGAGCGCTCAAGGAAGAGACTTGAGGAAACTGGAGTAAGATTCTAATTGTTTGTATTTGCTGATGAGTAGTGTATCTTTCTGGCCGCAATAAAGTTAATTATTTCTTTAAGCAGTAATTGGTGTTGTGCTTTATACCCACCGTAATCCAGTTAACAAAAGTGCCACTAGGGGGGTGGAACGTAACAGTATTGTGTAATATTGCATCATCCTGGTTAAACAGGAGGCGGTCTACCGCGGCGGACCAATCTTGTTCGCGGCGGGTCTGACTACAAGGATGTAGTGAAGAAAGGAGAAGCTTGGAAGGAGATTTCGGTCTGGAAATGACCTCAACTCACAGCATAGTTTGTGATACTTGCCTAACTCCTGTCTTTTTTTTTTTTTCATTAGTATCATGCACCCATTTCCTTTTTCGTCTCGCTTGACTCAAAGCGAACAGAAGAAGCAATTCTTCTTCGTCCGAGGAACTGCTGGACATGTTGAATTAATAGAAAACACTGTGATATGCAATTGATGGCGATCGCTTTCATACTGGTTCGCCTTGACTTGCCCGCATTCAGTTTGACCAATCCAGTCCGCGACGGGCTGCGGTCGTTTCGTCCGCGTGAGCAGCCCGCTTCCTGTTTGACAGAACCTTAAAGGAAGATTTTTATAAACTAATAATTGTAATGAAATCTGGCAAAATCCTGATATTAGATAGGACTATAACACGATATCTTCAGAAACTCTGCAGATTGCATGGCTTTTGGGGCAAGATGACTGGTTGCGAACGGACAATTAACAACACGTTGACTGCTCTCGTTCATCTGGGTAATCCTTCCCCTAATGTGACTGACAAAATTATGTGTTCTTTGTGAGCTGCCATAACAAACTAAGTCGAATCGATATTTGTTTCGGCTACCGTGGTATCGGTGACTGCATGTAGGCTATTACAGTGTAGTGAAGTTGTAAATTTCATTGACATTTATCTCAAAATTGCTAGTGAGTCGCTTACTTCACTATGGCATAACACTCTCCAGTTGTTGTTGTTGTTGTTGTTGTTGTTGTTGTTGTTGTTGTTGTTGTTGTTGTTGTTGTTGTTGTTTGAAGCTTCAGTCTTTTGACTGGTTTGATGCAGCAACCCGTGCCTCCTTGTCCTGAGCTAATAATTTCATATTTACAGAGGCGATTCGTTTTACATAATCTAACCTTTGTCTACCCCTACAGTTCTTAACCTTAACCTTTCCTTCCATAACTAAATTTGCTATTCCTGGGTGTCTTATTATTTGCCCTACCAACCAATCTCTTCTCTTCATTAGAAGTCGCCAGAATCATCTCTCCTCTCCCACTCGTCTGAATACCTATTCATTTGCTACTCTACCCATCTGATCATCATCAATTTCCAGTAACACCAAATTTTAAATGCTTGTATCCTCCTCTTTTATTTTGCGCTAACAGTCCAAGTTTCACTTCCATACAGCGCCACGCTCCAGGCAAAGGCTTTCAAAAATTACTTTCTAGCACCTAAATATATATTAGTTGTCAACAGATTTCTTTTCTGTAGAAATGCTTTCCTTGCATGTGCCAACCTACTTTTATTTTCCTCTTTGATTCGTCCATCACTAGTTATTTTTCTTCCTAAGTATCAGAACCGTTTGACCAGCAAATTTCACGTCAATAGGGGTTTCTGATTTCTTTCGGCTGTATTCCATAATATTTGTTTATGTTCGACCCTGACTATTATATGTCAGAAAACTGTACTATAATGAGGCTCATTATAACACTATTTTTCATTATGAAACAGTTTCTCCCACCAATCAGAGGTCAAGAAACAGTTGTTTGACCAATTAGATAAGAATAGCATCGCACCAGCGCTGAGTTCCACGGCCTTCTAATTTAAATTTCACTGAGTGGCCTAGTGTCATAGTGGGGTAATCGAGGAGGCAATGGTTAAATTCAAGGCATTCTCTGCGTCTCATGCGCTCTGTTCAGTACATAAAACTGGCGAAATCTTGACAGATATTTATGAATATTTATGTTCGAACATAAAATAGTTATAATAATTATCGTCGAACATAAACAGTCGTATGCAACTCGCCTATAATGGTAATTAAGACGCATACGCTCGTTTTATATATATACTCGTGTCTTAATTATTGCCATTATAGCCTCGCTGCATAATGTAGGCCTACTATTTTACAATTATTAATTTTCATCATGAATTCCTTCTTCAAGACGGAGTCCATACCATTTTTAACAAGTAGTTCTTTGACGAACTAAAGAGGCTACTTTTATTAAAATTTAAGATTCGTGCCAATGATTAATCTATATGAATTGTTATTAGGGCGACACTGAAAAATGGCTTCAAAGCTTTCTTTAGTTTCGAATTCTCCAATACGATTGAATAGTCCTCCACTGTCAACGTGTCACGTTCCCTCAGGAACATTTTTCGAGTTCTTGCTTTCCCAAACTAGAAAAATACCTGCTGTTACCATTTAAAGGGTCCGAGTGACTCTAGTATTGCAAACTTCTGGGAAACAACAAAGAACATCCCAGAAAATTTAAATGTTAGCTAAACAGTGTTCTTCTTTGTCACAACACATCAGCATACCTTTCATTACATTGGATATTCCTTGATCATAATCGTAAATTTTCATGGTAACAATTTAAACAAATGTTGGGGCCACCCACGTTTTGCTCTGAAATGCGATAAAATTTGACAAAGTTCCTTCGAATGCATGTCTACCCCTTATTATTCCCGTTTTCCAACGGGGTCGGGGATGAGATGCGATGGAAGACTTTGTGGCGATGGTTTTGACGGCCGGATGCCCTTCCTGACGCCAACCTCATGAGAGAAGTTAATGAGAGATGAAATGAATGATGGTGAATGAAACTGGCAAGGATGTGGAAGGAAGCGGCCGTGGCCTGTCAGAAGGTACCGTCTCAGGATTTGCCTGGTGTTGAAAATGGGGAAACCACGGAAAACCATTTCAAGGACAGCCGACGGTGGGGCTCGAACCCACGCGTCTACCTAGTCAGCAGAGAGCTTGGCCCCATGACCTAATGCTGCGCTTTAGCCAGCGTGGCCACTATTGTCGGTACAAAGTTCCTACGAATACCCTTTTTTATTCGGTATACTGTACGTCCAAACTGGTAAATCTCAGTTATATTGAAGCGATCTTCACTCGTCATTCTTACGCTTTGAGGTGCAAATCAGTTTTGTTTTCAAAAGCATTAATGGCACGGTAGCGGCTCGGTGGCGCAGTTGGTAGCATGCTGAACTGCTGAGCCCAAGATAGTGGGTACAAACCCGGCCGAGGTCGTCGGATTCTTTAAGTGCGTTAAAATTCTTCAGAATGCCTTCCTTCGGAGGGGAAGTACAGCTGGCGGTCACATGTCATAGATTTATGGCATGTAAAAGATCCTTCCACAGACAAATTTGTGTGAAGCTACATTTCTTGGTTAGATTTCGCTGGAACGCTCTATCAAAGTTCCAACGTTCACCACTAGATATCAGTG
Source organism: Meconema thalassinum (assembly GCA_946902985.2). NCBI lineage: Eukaryota > Metazoa > Arthropoda > Insecta > Orthoptera > Tettigoniidae > Meconema > Meconema thalassinum. Next base: position 615,475,982 of record OX336388.2, read on the forward strand.
ACGTCGGGTAGCGAAAGTTGGAACTAGTTGAAATTGAACGTAAATTGTAGCTCACCATATGAGTGTCTGGTTGAAACAGCTACAGCCTCTGGCAAGCCGAACATGTCCTTGGACACTCCCGGCACTAAAAGCCATACGATAAATAACAAGTAGTTCCGTGAAGAACGAAATAGCCTATTTTCATATATCCTACTAATATTAATTGCCTCTATCAACATACAAATTATCAGCTTGATTGCTGTAACAGATTCGTCGATATTGAGAACCGTCTAAATATTTTGGATGGTCACCATATTGGATTTTTATATTATAGGCCTTAGATTTATGTACTATTACATGAAGATTATTGTGTAGGTGTTTTATTCAAACTTCAATTGCATGATTAGGACACAAGAAATAAAAGCGGAATTTTAAAATTTCGCTCAGCCGCCATCTTGTGGTTATGAAAATAATTTAAATGAATTAGATGCCAGTCGATTAAAATTTGTATATGCATATACCGTATCAAGTTCCACTGCGCTCGGATCGTTAAAACGCAAGCAACGTCCATTTGAATATTTAAATTTCGCGTCGCCGTCATGTTGGATTTGTGCTCGCCAGGTTATTGAACGTCCCATAGGTGAACATATGCTTATAGCCTCTGTACACTTACAAAATTTCAGTTTGATTGCTGTAGTGGATTAATAGATATTGAGAACCGTCTAAATATTTTAATGGTCGCCATGTTGGATTTTAATATATGTACGCCATAGAGTTATGTACTTTTAGATGATTATTATTGTGTACATTATGCAAATGTTGATTTCGATCGCATGATTAGAACACAAGAAATTAAAACTTAATTTCGAAATTTGCACAGCCGCCATCTTGAGGTTACGTAAACAATTGAACTAAATTAGATACCAGTGCATTACAATGTGCATAAACATTTTCTGTACGAAGTTTCATTGCGTTTGGATCATTAAATCGGGAGAAAAGTCTATTTAAAACTTACATCTTAGATTGGCCGCCATGTTCGTTTTGTAGTTAACCAATTTTTAAAAGTCTCATAGATGAACTTCCAGTAGTGCCCTTTATCTCCGTACAAAATGTCATGGTGATACCGGTAATAGTTTCAGAGATAAAGAATGCCGGTGAAATAATTCGCACAGCCCCCATCTTGAGGTTATGTAAACAATTTAACGAAGTTAGATGTCGGTGCATTACAATGTGTATAAACATATACTGTACCAAGTTTCATTGCGTTTGGTTGGTTAAATCGCGAGAAGCGTCTATTTAAATGTCGCAACTTCGCTTGGCGCCATGTTGGTTTAGTAGTTACCAGTTTTTCAAAAGTCACATAGGTGAACTTCTAGTAGTTTTCTTTATCACCGTACAAAATTCCAGGGTGATATCGGTAATAATATCGGAGATATTGAATGCTGGTGAAATATTTCGCACAGCCGCCATGTTGGATTGGTGAGACGTAACAAAATTTGAAGTACACGGTCGGGGTCGCCCGGAATTGTGCTATAAACTTACCGAGTTTCATTGAAATCGCTCTAGCCGTTTAGAAGTTATTAGGGGGGAGGGCACACAAAAATCCTCTCACACACACAGACACATGGACAAAAGGTGATCTCATAAACCTTTTTTATTTCATAAAGAAAATAGGCTAAAAATGATGGCATGGTAGAAGAGAAGTTCAGTCCGAGACAAATATGGGTTTGTCAACTTTGGGGCATCCATCAGTTTTGCAGGAGCTATTGGCGTTGGTATATTTTTAGCCTACTTTTAACATTTTGTAACAAGTAGTTCCGTGAAGAACTATGCAGCCTATTTTCATATATCCTACATATATTAATTGCCTCTATCTACATACAAAATTTCAGTATGTTTGCTGTAATAGATTCGTAGATATTGAGAACCGACTAAATATTTCGGATGGTCGCCATGTTGGATTTTATATATGTAGGTCCTAGAGTTATGTACTGTTACATGAAGATTATTATGTACGTGAAGCATTCAAACTTCAATCGCATGATTAGGACCCAAGAAGAAGGAAATTTTAAATTTTCGCACAGCTGCCATCTTGTGGTTATGGAAACAATTGAAATAAATTAGATGCCAGTGGATTAACATTCGTATAAGAATTTACTGTACCAAGTTTCACTGCACTCGGATGGTTAAATTGCGAGAACCGTCCATGTGAATATTTAGACTTCGCGTCGCCGCCATGTTGGATATATGATCACCAGGTTATTTAAGTCATATAGGTGAATTTAAGTTCATAGCCGCTATGAACATTAAAAAAAATCCAATTTGATTGCTATAATGGATTCGTAGATATTCAGAGCCGTCTAAATATTTCAGATAGTCGCCATGTTGGATTGTTAAATGTATAGGCCATAGAGTTATGTACCATTAAAGGGAAATTATTTCGTATGCTCACTATTCAAACTTTCACTTCGATCGCATGATTACGACACAAGAAATAAAAACTGAATTTTAAAAATTCTCAAATCCGCCATCTTGAGGTTATGTAAACAATTCAACTAAGTTAGATACCAGTGCATTACAATGTGCAAAAACATTTCCTGTACCAGATTTCATTGCGTTTGGAACATTAAATCGCGAGAAAGGTCTATTTAAAATTTTCAAATTCGCTTGGCTGCCATGTTCGTTTTGTAGTTAACCGGTTTTTGAAAGTCTTATAGATGAACTTCCAGTGGTGCCCTTTATCTCCATACAACATTTCAGGGTGATACCGCTAATAGTTTCAGAGATATAGAATGCCGGTGAAATATTTCGCACATCCGCCATCTTGTGGTTATGTAAACAATTGAACCAAGTTAGATGTCGGTGCATTACAATGTGTATAAACATATACTGTAAAAAGTTTTATTGCGTTTGGTTTGTTAGATCGCGAGAAACGTCTATTTAAATGTCGCGAATTCGCGTGGCCGCCATGTTGGTTTTGTAGTTACCAGTGTTTCAAAAATCACATAGGTGAACTTCTAGTATTTCCCTTTATCACTGTAAAATTTACAGGGTGATATCGGGAGTAGTTTAGGAGATATTGAATACTGGTGAAATATTTCGCACAGCCGCCATGTTGGATTGGTAAGACGTAAGAAAATTTGAAGGGCACGGTCGAGGTCTCCAGGAAGAGTGCTATGAACTTGCCGAGTTTCATTGAAATCGCTCCAGCCGTTTAGAATTTATTAGGGGAACACACACACACACCTCTCACACACACACTCACACGCACACACACACGGACAAAAGGTGATCTCATAAGCCTATTTTTTCAAAATTGAAAATAGGCTAAAAATGAGGAAAAAGTAGACTTATAACATCGGGCAAATGTGTGTCTGTCTGTCTGTCTGTCTGGCTGTGTGTGTGTGTCCCCCTATCAACTCCTAAACGGCTGCAGCAATCAAAACAAAATTTGGTAGGAGTAAAGACCTATACCTGACTATCTCACGGCCATATTTGAAAATGATGTCAGTGCTTCCAACTGATGAAAAATCGCAATTGAAATTTGAGCTCCATGTTGGATATCTTGTAAGGTACGAATGGGAGCTATTTCAAAATTGGCACACGTATAGGTAATAATATTGCACTTTAATTTCCAGGAGGCCATACATGGCAGTGTTGCTAAAATGATTATAAGCCTGCTGATAGGTCAAAATTTTAAATGCATATAACTTCTACACTAACAATTGGATTTCAACCAAATTTCGTATGTGCTATGTGTACATAAACCGATATGACTGAGCGTATCCTTAAGAGCCACCAGGGTTGCCAACTGTTAATAAATGCTCTCAATTTTTTTTATCCAAATACCCATATATCAGAAAGTATGCAAGCCGACAGCTTTAAACTATGCTCACGTATAGTACCTGACATTCTATATTAATTTGGAGTAACTTATATACGTCAGTGCTACCAACATGGTTCTAAGCCTGCTGAGAGGTCCAACTTTAAATACATGTAACTTCTATACTATCATTTGGATTTCAACCAAATTTCGTGTGTGCTATGTGTACCATAACAGATATTACTATGCCGATTTTTAATAGTAACCAGGGCTGCCAACTGTTAATAAATATGGTCTCTATTTTTGTTACCCTAAAATCAATATATCAGAAAGTATGCAAGCCAATAGCTCTAAACTTTGGACTCGTATAGTACCTGGCATTCTAGATTAATTTGGAGTAACTAATATAGGCCTACGCCAGTGCTGCCAACATGATTCTAAGCCTGCTGATAAGTCCAATTTTAAAATGCATGTAACTTCTGTACTAAGTAATGGATTTCATTCAAAATTGACACAACAATAGATCATATTATTCCAGATTATTTCTGACCAATACATGTATGTCATTGTTGCCAACATGATTTTACGCGCGCTGTTAGATCCAAAGTTTAACTGCATGTAACGTCCACGCTATCTATTGGACTTCAACCAAATTTTGTATTCTGTACCCTAAGAGATGGAACTAAGAATATATTCAGTCACCAGGGCTGCCAACTGTAGTTCTCTATTAGGCTACATTATGCCAAGTATACAGTATTTCGAACTAATTAGAAATTTCGACATTACCAACTTAATTTCGTCTTTATTCTAGATAGATCCAAATACACACATCAAAAAAAGTTTTGCATCACCTCGGTTCCCAGATCTCCGGCATATAGACGTTGACTGTGTATATTGTATCAAAGATACAGTCCCTTTGACTGTTCCTAGATGTCACTAAAACTGCTCAAAGATGTAAACAACCATGCATGAGCAGGGCCTATTAGACGGAGGGGGTACGACAGCCGATCAGTTCCAGTCATTCCACCAGGACGAAGGTACGCTGATCATGTTGTCTGTAGTTCTACCATGCCTAGAAGGTCAATACCGCAGTTCGATCGCGTCCGCATTGTTACTTTGTGTCACGAAGGGCTCTCAACAAGGGAAGTTTCCAGGCGTCTCAGAGTGAACCAAAGCGATGTTGTTCGGACATGGAGGAGGTACAGAGATACAGGAACTGTCGATGACAGGCCTCGCTCAGGCCGCCCAAGGGCTACTACTGTAGTGGATGACCGCTACTTACGGATTGCCGCTCGGAGGAACCCTGACAGCAATGCCACCATGTTGAATAATGCGTTTCGTTCAGCCACAGGACGTCGTGTTTCAACTCAAACTGTGCGCAATAGGCTACATGATGCGCAACTTCACTCCCGACGTCCATGGCGAGGTCCAGCTTTGCAACCCCGACACCATGCAGCGCGGTACAGATGGGCCCAACAACATGCTGAATGGACCCCACAGAATTGGCATCACGTTCTCTTCACCGATGAGTGTCGCATATGCCTTCAACCAGACAATCGTCGGAGACGTGTTTGGAGGCACCCTGGTCAGGCTGAACGTCTTAGACACACTGTCCAGCGAGTGCAGCAAGGTGGTGGTTCCCTGATGTTTTGGGGTGGCATTATGTGGGGCCGACGTACGCCACTGGTGGTCATGGAAGGCTCCGAAACGGCTTTACGATACCTGAATGACATCCTCCGACCCATAGTGCACCCATATCGGCAGAATATTGGAGAGGCATTTGTCTTCATGGACGACAATTCTCGACCTCATCGTGCACATCTTGTGAATGCGTTCCTTCAAGATAACGACATCGCTCGACTACAGTGGCCAGCATGTTCGCCAGACATGAACCCTATCGAACATGCCTGGGATATGTTGAAAAGGGCTGTTTATGGACGTCTTGACCCACCAACCACTCTGAGAGATTTACGCCGAATTGTCGTTGAGGAGTGGGACAATTTGGACCAACAGTGTCTTGATGAACTTGTGGATAGTATGCCACGACGAATACAGGCATGCATCAATGCAAGAGGACGTGCTACTGGGTATTAGAGGTAGTGGTGTGTACTGCAATCTGGACCACAAATGCTGAAAGTCTAGCTGTATGATGGTACAACATGCAATGTGTGGGTCTCATGAGCAATAAAACGAGCTGAAATGTTGTTTGTGTTGATCTCTATTCCCTTTGTATTTCAAGGTTCCGGAACTCTTGGAACCGAGGTGATGCAAAACTTTTTTTGATTTGTGTAGATTAATCAAAGGCATGAATCTTAAATTTTAAGAACTTCTTGTTTTTTACCGAATCTCCGCACCTGATGCAATATGCCGCACGATAGTTAAATTTAGAAATTCACTTTTCGATAAAGCTCCAGGAGTTTAAAACATTTCTTGGTAGACAAAGAATAGCATTTTAGCAAAAACGTAAAATTAAGCAATTTCCTCAATTGTGCCGAAAGTGGAACGGCTAAAGGGCTCAGAAATATTTAAAGTGAGTCTTTCAAAAATCACCTCCGGCCTAAATGCAGTTCCGAAAAAAAACAGCCTAAAACCGTTTATTTCTTTACTCGTTTTCTTCTTGATTGAAATCCTAGCCAAATTAACTTACTTACATAATTCCTCCTTTAATGCGTTCCTTGGTTCAATACCATCAGGAGGGTTTTGACCTTTTAAAAATTTTAACGCCGGAAGTATTTATAAGCCTAAGGGCATAAGTGAAACTCTGCATTGACTCACACTAGCGCTCGTAGTGTCGGGAAATACAAAATGGGGTCAAAACCGGCCAAAATCGTCAAATTTTTCATCCCTCACTATGCCTCCCTTCGGTCCCATGTCATAGATTTATGGCATGAAAAGGAATCTTCTACTAACTGCTCTTGAGTGAAGCCAAAATTTGTAGGTTAGAATTGTTCCAACGTTCGCTGCCAGATGCTGACTGCGATGCCATCTAGTAACTTAGTCCGCAAGATAGGTGTCATGGACGGTAGCATTTGGTAGCAAAAGTAGGAGCTACTTGAAATTGATCGTCTGCAGTCCTTACTTTGATTAAAAACCGATAACACACACTAATACAGCCATCACAATTAACACCGGTTATCAGACAGATTCTACACACACTCAAAGTACACGGGGCTACATGACTGCGTTGTCGCAGCCCCTAAACTAAGGAACCAACCATCCAACCAACCAACCAAAGACAAACTGCTAATCTAATCGACCGGATATAGTTGAGTTTATTGGCTCAAACTAGCGCTCGTTGTGGTAGAAATGGCAAACTGCTAATATAATCGATCGGATATGGTTGAGGTCAATATATATATCATCAATTTCACACCAGAGGAGGACGAAGAAAGAAGAAGTGTCTAATACTCGTGAAGATTCAACGGAACGGAACCAAAGATCAAAATACCTAACTACCGGTTCGATGATTAAGAAATGGATTTTATCACTTTAAATGATCTACTCGACTTCGTCGTTACGTTGCGGCGACGTCACGAAATGTACCGAGAATGCACTGAGATGTGTGACGTCATAGTACCGCTTGATGCATGTGTACTGAGTTCACTGGTGAGCTCTGGCGTTACGAGACGGCAACGACACGGCGAGCGTGGCGTCATCTAGCCAGCTCCCTCCTTTCACCGCGCGCTCCAGCTCCCTCATGATTTATAACTTTCTTGCGTTCTGATTGTTTCTTGATCATATAACATGTCAAGAGTCTTTGTAGCATTTTTCAGCATTTGTAGCATTTAAAATGATATTAAGTCCAGTCTTTCAGACTGACTGTCTCTTTTTGTTTGTTTTTAGGAATAAATAAAGAATATAGGCTATTCCACACCCTATTATATTTTATTTACCTAAAATATCCCTAGAGGTTGATGGTAGGTAAATTACCAAGTCTATATCTCCTAAAGGTACAATCCACGTAAATTCCCAAGCCCATATCCCCTAAAGGAGTCATGGGCAAATTACGGTCCGCGGACCAAGTGCGGCCCTTGACCTAGTCTAATCCGGCCCGCGACATGGTTTTGAATTATACTACCTACAATTATACATAGGTCATGTTCTGTGTACCTAGAAGTGAATAGTACAGTATGCAACGAGCCTATAATGGCCATAATTAAGACACGAGTATGTTTATAGAACGAGCGTAAGTAAGTTTTATAATTTCCATACGAGTGTCTTAATTACCAATATAGGCGAGTTGCATACGACTGTTTATGTTCGATGATAATTATAACTTTATTATATGTTTTAACATAAATATTCATAAATATCTGTGGGATTCAGTTAATTCAGTTAGTTAGCTTTGCTGACTGAACAGAGCGCATGCGTAAGTCATGGCACTCCGAATGCATAGACCAGTCACACTGCTTGCCAACACAGAAATACAGTATGTTGGATATTGAGCGCATGCGCGAAGGTATCCTTACCTAATTGGTCACACAACTGTTTCTTGAGCTCTGATTGGTGGGAGAAACTGTTTCGTAATGAACAAGTAGTTCCGTGAAGAACTATATAGCCTATTTTCATATATCCTGCTCATGTTAATTGTCTCTATCAACATACAAAATTTCAGTTTAATTGCTGTAACAGATTCGTAGATATTGAGAACGTCTAAATATTTCATATGGTCGCCAGGATGGATTTTTTTTGTACTATTACATTAAGATTTTTGTGTACGTGTGGTATTCAAACTTCAATCGCATGATTAGAACACAAGAAGTAAAAACGAGATTTTAAATGTACGCACACCAGCCATCTTGTGGTTATGCAAACAATTGAAATAAATGACATGCCAGTTGATCAACATTTGTATAAGCATTTAACGTGCAACGTTTCACGGCACTCGGATAGTTAATTCGCGAGAAACGTCCATTTAAATATTTATACTTCGCATCGCCTCCATGTTGGATTTGTGCTCACCAGGTTACTGAAAGTCCTATAGGTGAACATATGTTCATAGTCTCTATGAACATAAAAAAATATCAGTTTGGTTGCTGTAAAAGATTCATAGATATTGAGAACCGTCTAAATATTTCGGAAGCTCGCTATTTAGGATTGTTATATGTATAGGCTGAGAGTTATGTACCATTCAAGGACAATTATTGCCTAGCTTCATTATTCAAACTTTCACTTCGATCGCATGATTACGACACAAGAATAAAAACTTAATTTTAAAATTTCGCACAGCCGCCATCTTGAGGTTATGTAAACAATTGAATTAAATTAGATGGCAGTGCATTACAATCTGCAATATCATTTACTGTACCACATTTCACTGCGCTCAGAGAGTTAAATCACGAGAAAATCTATTAAAATATTCCAAATTCACTTGGTCGCCATGTTCGTTTTATACTTTACAGGTTTATGAAATATACATTGGTAAACTTGTATCAGTACCCTTTATCACCGTACAAAATTGCATGATGATATCTGTAATAGTTTCGGAGATATAGAATGTCAGTGAAATATTTCGCACAGCCGCCATTTTGAGGTTATGTAAACAATTGAACTAAAATAGACTCCAGTGCATTACAATGTGTATAAACATTTGCTGTACCAAGTTTCATTACGTTTGGATAGTTAAATCGCGAGAAATGTCTATTTAAAAGTCTCAATTTCGCTTGACCGCCATGTTGGATTTGTAGTCACCAGCTTTTTGAAAGTCTCATAGGTGAACTTCTAGTAGTGCCCTTTATCACCGTACAGAATTTCAGGGCGATATCGGTAATAGTTTCGGAGATATTGAATACTGGTGAAATATTTCGCACAGCCGCCATGTTGGAATGGTGATTCGTAACAAAATTTGAAGGGCACCGTCGAGGTCGCCGGGAATAGTGCTATGAACTTACCGAGTTTCATTGAAATCGCTCCAGCCGTTTAGATTTTATTAGGGGGAGACACACACACACCTCTCTCACACACACACACGCACACACACACGGACAAAAGGTGATCTCATAAGCATATTTTTTCAAAATTGAATATAGGCTAAAAATAGTGTTATAATGAGTCTCATTATGATACACTTTTCTGACACATACTGTTTGCATTTCGACATCGTCGAACTTAAAAACTATTTCAATCTCATTGTGTTTATGCCTTTTTGTGTAATAATTGTTTTTGCGAAAAATCTCCACGAAGAATTTGAAACTTCAAAGTTATTGAACCATTTAATGTTGACTGTGAAACAGTAAAATCAAAGTTGCAGCTAGAACTGATTGAGTTACAATGTAACAACGAATTAAAACTGGGTGAGTTAGCCGGAATAAATATTTAACGTTTCACATAACTCATTCATCACTTCAAACAATAAGTGCTTATTCCATGGTTGACATTTATATGTCTAATGACACAGGCTCAACAAATGAAGAACAAGAGAAAAAGTACGAACTGTATTTTTATTTTTGGTTAGGATTTCGATGTCATATGATGTTTCACACCAACATATGGGCTGAAGAAGGAAACATATCAAGTTTCCGAAACATGTACCTATAGTATTTTTAGCCTATTTTCAATTTTGAAAAAAAAAAAAATAGGCTTATGAGATCACCTTTTGTCCGTGTGTGTGTGCGTGTGTGTGTCCCCCCCCCCCCTAATAAAATCTAAACGGCTAGAGCGATTTCAATGAAACTCGGAAAGTTCATAGCACTATTCCCGGCGACCTCGACCGTGCCCTTCAAATTTTGTTACGAATCACAAATCCAACATGGCGGCTGTGCGAAATATTTCACCAGCATTCAATATCTCCGAAACTATTCCCGATATTACCCTGACATTTTCTATGGTGATAGTGGGAACTACTATAAGTTCACTTATGTGACTTTTGAAAAACTGGTAACTACAAAACCAACATGGCGGCCACGCGAATTTGCGACTTTTAAATAGACGTTTCTCGCGATTTGACCAACCAAACGCAATGAAACTTCGTACAGTATATGTTTATATACATTGTAATGCACCGACATCTAACTTCGTTCAATTGTTTACATAATCACAAGATGGCGGATGTGCGAAATATTTCACCGGCATTCTATATCTCTGAAACTATTAGCGGTAAACCCCTGAAATTTTGTACGGAGATAAAGGGCACTACTGGAATTCCATCTATAAGACTTTGAAAAACCGGTTAACTACAAAACGAACATGGCGGCCAAGCGAATTTGAAAATTTTAAATAGACCTTTCTCGAGATTTAATGTTCCAAGCGCAGTGAAACCTGGCACAGGAAATATTTATACACATTGTAATCCACTGGTATCTAATTTAGTTCAATTGTTTACATAACCTCAAGATGGCGGCAGTGCGAATTTTAAAATTAAGATTTTATTTATTGTGATGTAGTCATGCGATCGAAGTGAAAGTTTGAATAATGAACCTACGCAATAATTTTCCTTTAATGGTACATGACTCTATGGCCTATACATTTAACAATCCAACATGGCGACCATCCGAAATATTTAGACGATACTGAATATTTACGAATCTATTTTAGCAATCAAACTGCTTTTTTTAATGTTCATAGGGGCTATGAACTTAAGTTCACCTATAGGACTTTAAATAACCTGGTGATCACAAATCCAACATGGCGGTGACGCGAATTATAAATATTCGCATGGACGTTTCTCGCAATTTAACCATCCGCGTGCAGTGAAACTTGGTACAGTAAATCCTTATACGAATGTTAATCCACTGGCATCTAATTTATTTCAATTGTTTCCATAACCTCAAGATGGCAGCTGTGAAAAATTTTAAACTCTCCTTGTTTTTTCTTGTGTCCTAACTATGCGATTGAAGTTGAATACTACACGTTCACAATAATCTGCATGTAACAATACATAACTCTAGGACCTACATATATAAAATCCAACATGGTGACCATCCGAAATATTTAGTCGGTTCTCAATATCTACGAATCTATTACAGCAATCAAACTGAAATTGTGTATGTTGATAGTGGCAATTAACATAAGTAGGATATATGAAAATAGGCTGTATAGTTCTTCACGGAACTACTTGTTTAATAAAGTAAAGTATTGATTTGGCGAGTGTAAATTGTGTTATACATCTTGTAAACATGGTCAATACGGAACGTGGAACGAGTGCGGTTTATGAGTTAGCCGTGGTCGTTACGGCATGGCTGCTGGCAGTCGCTCACATCCGGGAGGCGAGGAGGTTCAAATCCCCCCTCCTGCAACCTTGAAGATGGTCTTATGTGGTTTCCCATCTTCCTTCCAGGCAAATGCCGGGGTTGATCCCTAGCTATAGGCCACAGCCGCTACCTTCCAACTCCTCGTCATTACATTCAAACTTTCCTCCCCAGACAACACTCCACACGCGTCGGTACTTGTAGCTCTCCCAATGGGTGTCCGCATAAAAGTAGCTACATACGAATTAAAGCAACTATTCCACAACGTTTCGGAAATTGAGTTCTACACAAGGCCCTATCAAAATCAAGCTTCCCAAACTTGAAATCTGATGTACAGAAGATAACTGACATGCTCGCATTTTCCTATATCAGTGAGCAGGTGTTTTCTAGTCTACAGTGAAACTTCGCAAAAAATAGCGTCGCTACTGCGCTACTAAGAATCAGCTCATCCCAGTTTCAACCAGATTACGAAAAACTTCTAGAATCACAGTTACTGTTTCACTTGTCACATACTCCCTTCTTCTTCTAAGAAATAATGAAGGTGTGTCTTTTGGACTAATTTTCTACCATCTGTAGCCAATGAGTTTTCTTCGATTTAAAATACAGAAATAAAAAGTTTATAATCTCTCTATAAACATGTGTTGTTCTTTTTTCCGGCCCGGCTAGATTATATTGTATTGCCCTGCCCCTAAAAGGTTTGCTCATGTCTGCCCTAAAGGAATAGCGCTCATGGAAGGACATTAGGACGTTTTCAACATTGAGTTGCTTGCCTGTGGATTTCTTTTTACTATATATAAGGTGCGTTCAAATAGTTACGAGCCGGAGGCATAATTACGGAAACCAGTTCCTCTATGTTAGAAGTATTGGCCCTGGCTGTTGAGGCAAATGTCCCACTGTGACACGAGGCGGTGAATGGCTGTCTCATAAAATTCCCTGGGCTGCGATATGAACCAGTTCCGCACGTACAGCTGGACGTCGGCGTCCGAGGTGAATCGTGGGCCTCGCAGAGCCCTTTTCAGGGGACCAAACATGGCGTAATCACAGGGAGAGAGGTCTGGACTGTATGGAGGGTGGCCGAGAAACTCCCATTTGAATTTCTGCAGGAGTGCCGCGACTGTGTTGGCCGTATGAGGTCGTGCATTGTCGTGGAGCGATCACGGCGGCTATGGCGTTCATTGTCACTCGGCGGTCCTGGATAATGAGTGCATCAACCAGCTGGACCGGCTAACGACACCCGTCCTTCCCTGAAGCGTTTGTGCCACGCCTTGACCCTTGCAAGGGACATGCAGTGTTCGCCGTACACTTGTGATATTCGGCGATGAATGTCCGTTACCCCTACTCCTTCCGCTGTCAGAAACCGAACAACACCTCTTTGCTCTTCGGTTGACGCCTCCATGTCACTGTTTGCAATGCGACTGGCAGCGTTGGACGATTGATGTATGCTGCTGCTCGCTTTGTATCGTCACGTGACATGCACGCGTGCCCTCTAGCGACGGGCAGTGACCTTCCACGCTCTGGTCGGAACCACACCTTTTTACACACGCCACGATTAGCCGATGTCTTCACCGGTTTGCGCATTTCAGCCTCCGGCTCGTTACTTTTTGAACGCACCTTATACAACCATCAAAACATGAATTTGATCAAATCGTGGACACGTGTTTATACCCAGTGCACCGCGCCGGGAAGGTGTGGTTTGCATTCTTCATAGGGTCTAACTAATAAAATACAAAGTTGAGAAATGGGAGATTTAGTGGAGTAGGCCTAATGGTGAGGAAGTATTCTTCGCCTTTTTAATAACGGCTCTGAATTATTGCTGGGCGTACACAGTGGGCGGCGATAGCACCTGTGACGTTTGCAATATATTACTTATTTAGAATTAAACATAAAACACAATATTATCTCACTTCACTGACAAGACCACCAATTAAATAAATATTTTGGAACGCGTGTAATGGTAGGATTTGTGAGAGTATTCTTTAAATGTATTGGAATGTATTTAAACTGCTTTTACTAATTTCTTATTACCGGTACTGCGTTCATATCAAACATTCCAAACAGAACATTATCACATAAACTTACTCAACAGAATAGCCTATTCCAGCCTAAAATTATAGGTTTAAAGTTCAAAATAAATTGGAGTTCTTCACTGAGTTTAATTATTTTACTATCTGCTCAGAATTACGTGGCAGCCCGGATGAGAATCAGTAATAGAAAGGTTACTGACTCCAGTGAGTTATATTCCTATAAATTAAATAAGATTTAATTCTGAACACAAAGATTGTTTTGCTTAAGGTCGATTCATACATCTCTGAGACGTGACGGCGCTCTCCGTGTCCTTATCCGTCCTTTCTGGCATGATTTTAGCCTACTTTTCACATTTTGCAAAAATGAGGAAAAAGTAGTCTTATGAGATCGATCCGGAAAAATATGTGTCTGTCTGTTTGTCTGTCCTTCTGTCTGTCTGTTTGTCTGGCTGTGTGTGTGTCCCCCCTATCAACTCCTAAACGGCTGGAGCAATCGAAATAAAATTTGGTAGGAGTAAAGATCTATACCTGAATATCTCACGGCCATATTTGAAAAAGATGTCAGTGCTACCAACTGCTGAAAAATCGCAATTGAAATTTGAGCTCCATGTTGGATATCTTGGAAGGTATGAATGGGAGCTATTTCAAAATCGGCACACATGTAGATAATAATATTGCAGTTTAATTTCAAGAAGGCCATACATGGCAGTGTTGCCAAAATGATTATAAGCCTACTGATAGGTCCAATATTTAAATGCATATAACTTCTACACTATCAATTGGAATTCAACCAAATTTCGTATGTTGTATATGTACATAACCAGATATGACTGAACGTATTCTTATGAACCACCAGTGCTGCCAACTGTTAAAAAAGCTCTTAATTTCTTTTATCCAAATGCCTATATATATGAGAAAGTATGCAAGCCGACAGCTTTAAACTATGCACACGTATAGTACATGACATTCTATATTAATTTGGAGTAACTTATATACGTCAGTGCTACCAACATGATTCTAAGCCTGCTGAGAGTTCCAACTTTAAATACATGTAACTTCAATACTATCATTTGGATTTCAACCAAATTTCGTATGTGCTATGTGTACCATAACAGCTATGACTATTCGTATTCTTAAGAACAACCAGGGCTGGCAACTGTTAATAAATGCTGTCTCTATTTTTGTTACCCTAATATCAATATATCAGAAAGAATGCAAGCCAATAGCTCTAAACTTTACACACGTATAGTACCTGGTATTCTAGATTACTTTGGAGTAACTAATATACGTCAGTGCTGCCAACATGATTCTAAGCCTGCTGATAGGTCCAATTTTAAAATGCGTGTAACTTCAATACTAACTAATGGATTTCATTCAAAATTGGCACAACAATAGATCATATTACTGTATTTCAGATTATTTCTGACCAATACATGCATGACACTGTTGCCAACATGATTTTACGCGCGCTGTTAGATCCAATGTTTAACTGCATGTAACGTCCATGATATTCATTGGACTCCAACCAAATTTTGTATTCTGTACCTTAAGAGCTGGAACTAAGAATATATTCAGTCACCAGGGCTGCCAACTGTAGTGCTCTATTAGGCTACATTATGCCAGGTATACAGTATTTCGAACTAATTAGAAATTTCGATATTACCAACTTAATTTCGTCATTATTCTAGATAGATCCATATCGATTAATCATTGGCATGAATCTTAAATTTTAAGAAAAGTGGGCTCTTTAGTTCGTCACGGAACTTCTTGTTAACGTATGTTCTAACACTTCATTTCCACACAGTTCTGTGCAGGTAAGTCGGCAGTCAGCGTTCCTTGATGAACTGTTAATGAAAACTGTTGTCTTGGACGAAGAGGAGAAAGAGAGTAAGAAACAGTGGGTTCATCCTATATGGAAACGCAGGGGTTTAGAAGGAGAGTTTTCTACTCTTAATGTCGGATTTTTAAGATCGTTAAAAATCCCTCACTATGCCTTCCTTTGTAGGGGAAGTGAAGCCAGCGGTCCCATGTCATAGATTTATGGCATGTTAAAGAACCTTCCACTAATTACACCTGTGTGAAGCTAAATTGCATGGGTTAAGAATGTAAATAACACTCTTATGTTCCTACGTTCGTTGCCAAGAGCCGACTGCGGTGGCGTCTGGTAGCTAAGTTCTGAACTAGTAGTCGTTTACGGTGGCGTTTGGCGTCAAAAGTAGGAACTATTTGAAAAATTCAAAAGTCTGCAGTCCTTATTTTAACAAAAACACAGATAGGCTACACACACTAATACAGTCATCACAATTAACACCGGTTATCAGACAGATTCTACACACACACAAAGTACACGGGGCTAAATGACCGCGTTGCCGCAGCCCCTAAACTTAAGAACCAACCAACCAACTACTCTTGATGTACGACGAAGTGAAATTTCAGCGATATTTCAGAATGAGCAGTTTGTCCTTCATTTCGGAAGCTAATGAACAGTTCAAATGTACACAGATAACTCAGTACTCGAAGAAAGTAGAGAAGCAGGAAGAAGGGAAGAGAGAACTCACGTCCGTGTAAACAAGAAAATATCGTTGGCGAGCGAATACGTATTGCTGGCACGGATCCCGGAGAAGCACTGAAGATCACGGCGAATGCCGTCAACGGAAGTGTTGGAACTCATCCCTTTGTTCATATGACGACGATATTTTAATTTCACGGAAAGCACCGCCACCTTACGGCGATGTGTGAATCGAATTTTAAAGCTGTGTATTTATCCCGGATGAGGTGTAATGATGATGATGATAATTGTTGTTTAAAGGGGCTTAACATCGAGGTTATCGGTCCCTAATGGTTTGGCTGATCGTGAAGGCGATAATGAAATGTGAACTGCAACTAAATCTAACTACCAACTTTGATTCTAGAAGAAGAAATGGAAAACAAAAAGAGAATAGGCAAATAAAGGACAGGAGGAAAAGAAATGCCCTCAACCCTCGAAGAATGCGGATTGAGAGACTTGGAAGGAAGGAGAGCCATGAAAGGCAGATAGGAAAGGGGAGAGAGGAGAGGGCCCGCCCCAAGGTAAGAGGAAAAACCGGGTAAAACGGTTCCTGCTCAGGAATCCCTCGGGGTCGCCAACTCCCTAACTCTCCAGCCGTGAGCCCCTGTGGGCGTAGCATTATCCAGGGTGCACCAGAAGTGGTGGGGCTACATACACCCTTCCTCCTTGAGGGCCTTGATCAGAAGGCAGGAGATAACATGAAAAGAAAAAGAAGGCGGACCCCTCGCAGAAGGAGGGTATCAGAAAAGATGAGCAAGGGTCAATTAAGGCGGGAAAGGAAGGGACTCCCTAGGCCTCGGATACCATAATACCGTCGGGGTCGGAAGAGAACAAGAGTTGACCAAGTGAGGTCGACAGGAAAGAGGATGGAGAGGAGCCCAGCACAAGTAAGTGGAAGCAATGCCGGACTCAGTTGGGGTCCCGTGGTCGCCAACCCACGTCCCACTAGAAGTGAGCCCCTGGGTGACGGATGAGGTGTAAATTGACCAAATATGTACGTATGACTACCCCTTATTATTCCCGTTTTCAACAGGATCAGGGATGATATGCGATAAAAGGCTATTTGGCAGGTGGTTTTCACGGCCAAATGACCTTCCTGACTCCAGCCACATGCGAGGCGATAATGAGAGATGAAGGTGAATGAAACTGGGCAAGGTGTGGACGGAAGCAGCCTTGGCATGTCAAAAGGTACCGCCCCAGCATTTGCCTGGAGTTGAATATGGGGGAAACCACGGAAAGCCATTTCACGAATGGCCGACCGAGGGGCTCGAACCCATGTCTACGGAGCCCCCAGATATCTTGCCCAATGGCCTAGGGATGTGCGTTAGGGGGAGCATAGTTACCGCTATCGATTATATTGACCAAATACACGCATATTTTATTGTTGTCTGTTTGTCAGTTTGCCTTCAAAACTACCCTACGGTAATGACCTGAAATTTCTACGTAGTATAAAATAAAGTCCGCGATTCTTGGATGTAACGGGTAATCTCGAGAACCACTGGACGGATTTTGATGCGGTTTTCACCACTCTGTAAAGAATTTCTCGAGGAAGGTTTCTGTAGAAAACATTCATTTATAACAAGAGCAAGGCGGGCAGTAACGATTTCAGTGACTCAAGACAAAGAGAAATTTGCTGTCTGTGCGCCTTTAAACTTACGCTGGGTAAACCGTTAAAAATATCTAAACACTATGAGAGAAATAATTTTTCAGCATAAGAAGTTCTACAAAAAATGTCCGGGGCAGCATACCTCTATCCTTAATACATCGCCCACTATAAGTGTTTTTACGTTTTCATTTCTTCCAACAATGTCTTTTCAGTGGAAATTTAATATACTAGCCTTCGGAACAAGTTTAGGAGATAATGAGCGAGCCTTCACCCTTTTTTCGGCTAGCATAAATCTGTCGACTCTTGTCGAGTTAAGACTTGAGAGAAGAGTACAGTATATGTGTTTGGAGTTCCGCTATTCACCTCGGCTTTTCTTAATTGCGTCTGGGACCTTTTAAGCTTACGCTGGGTAAACCGGGCGAAGCCGGAGAGGGTTCCTAGTTAACGATAAAACAGGACTGCAAATTATTTTTATGGGATGATTGGTTAATAAGAAGCCCAAATTCTTGGCAACTCCACACTCTGTCAATCTCCTCACATAATAAAACCAAGTGTAACAATGGCTTGGTGACTTGTTCTGAGAATCTCACAAGGTGAGTAGTACATCTTCCTGCCGATAATACGTCACAACACAGTTGTATTGCAAGTTTCATAATCAGGAATACGAGATCGCAATATATACTGTACAGCCCAGGGCAGTACCCCTAAGACCCACCCCTCCATCTTTCATCAAAACCACCCTCATAGGCATGCCATAAGCCTCACATACTGAACCCGAGGGGGTCATGCTGACTGATATCGAACGTGGATCTCAGAGACTGTGATCTCAGTATGAAGGTTCCACCAGGGAACGAACCCGAGGTCTGTTGAGGGAGTTTCATGGTAAAAACCCCTAGAGAAAATTATATATTTAATCACTGGTGTGATTTCAGTTGATAATGACATTATTTATTAAAATAATGCAGGGAAATTGAGCGGAATACAGCATTATTAGACTACTTGGAGTAGGCTATGCTGGACTTGGAGCACAGAAAGTTCAGAGTTTGACGTTTTACTAATAGGCCCAGAATTGTGGGAGGTGACCCTTGGAGCCACGTCAATCTTGCTGACCTAGTTATGTAGTCTGGAAGAGGTTGGGGGCTTGAATAATGACCCAGTTTTTCCCCGACTGAGAATAGGACGAAGAAGAGTGGGGAGAGATCCCAAGGAAAATCATTGATTACTCGTGATTGGAGTAACGCAATGACATGAGAGTTGCGCACAGGTGAATCTTTAGCCAGGAGGCTAATTTTAGAGCCTTTAATCTGCAAAATAGACGCATATTTAATGGAGTGCGGAAGGACATAAGACTATGGTTGTTCGCGGCTGGGTTTGACGAGGTCGCCAGGGATTCCCAGTGAAACAGCGTCCCCACGCTATGGAGAAAGGAATTAATATTAATTAATTGGCCGAGCGATCCTTCAGCACGCAGATAGTTCTGGGATCAGTGAAGAAAAAGGAACCCGATGAGCATGGTTTCGAGACCAGAATCATGCTGGGAGAGGAGTCGAGATAACGCGGGAAATTTTAGCTCTACTTTTTGTGTGAAACCAATATAAAGGGAGTCGACCCTTGGCAGAGGACAGTAGTCGCTACACAGTTTTTGTCAGACAGTCAGAACACAGTTGTCAAGCAAGTTGTTGAGGCGGAACGTATGTCGGTCCGGCTCATGGAAGGACGCTCAAACAAAGACTTGTACATTTGAGTGAACCATTATATTCACCGCACATCGTAATGCACCAAGTGAGAAGATAATAATGTATAGTCAGAAATTAATAAGAAGTACGGTAATCAACGAACTTTATTGTGTGAAATGTGTATTACTGAAGGCAAGGAAGGAGGCCCGGACTTCAACTTGGGAAGCCGTGCAGTAGAACTTTTAGAAAGTTTTTATTAATGACAGTCGTGCTGCATGTGTAGTCAGCAGTACGAACAATGGTTCGTGATTCACTTAGGAAGCACCGTGTGAGATAAGTTGCAGAACTATTGAAAATAATAATCTGTGTAAAGTTATGTAAAGTGTTAAGCGCAATGTATAATATATTGACTGATCATACATGTCTAATTACGCTGGAATGCGCTGGGAGAAACTTTACGAAGCAGTTGGTAATGTCTTAAGAATACCGAATGGTAACGGTCAGGACGGAAGTAAGCATATTTATGCAAATCAGGAAGCTTACCGTAGGATTATCGATAAGCTGTTGGTGAATTCCGAGGGCAAATGAACCAGACTTTCAATCAGGAGTTGGTAGGAGCACGGAAGATGCCGTCGACACCTGCAATTTTGATATCGTTGCTAGGGAATTTCGACCAATGAAAAGTGTAAAGAGTGACGTGTGTTATGTATAAATCATATGTGAAATATCTTTTAAATTAACGGTTTAATAAGTGTTATAAAGTGTCATGTGTTTTGGAAGCAATAGCTTCTTTATAGAAATGCAAAGTGTCGTGTGGTTAACGGAAGATATGTATCATAAAATGTGTGTATTCAAGATGCAAATGTCGCACTAAATCTGCATATGGCAGGCGACCCGGAAGGATATGAGTGGTTGGAGCCACCATGATGAGCTTATATATGTGAGTACCCCACAAATTATGTTTATGTAGAAGTATAGACCACTGCATGTAATGTGATTTCAGAGTTATAAAGATGCCAGTAAGAAACAGTAGTAGGAGATAGACTCTCCAGGTTTAATCATTATTGTGTTGATTTTAATAGAGTTGAGATGTTATTTTGCATCAGTGAGTGGATTAATCGTTACCACTATTAATTAAAAATGGCAAATCAGTTATGTAAACGAAACGAACACTGTTGTTCGGTTTTTAAGATGATTAGTTGTGTCGGATTTTGGTTATTTATGTCAGTGAGAATAATAATAATAATAATAATAATAATAATAATGAATAAAATAAAGGTATGAATGAATGCATCAGGTAAAATGTTGTAAGCAAGAAATAGTTACGCTAATTGCAAGACTTGTCGATCTAAGCAGTAAGATTATACAGTAAGATTACATTACGGGATTAAGAAAAGAGTTTTATATCAGAATATATTGTATTAATGGGAATGTAATTATGCCAGGGAATGGAAGAGCTTTCTAGTGAATTGAATTTGCAGCTTATGGAAAAGCTTATAGAGTAATTGATAGATTTCTCTTAATAATTATAGGACGAAGGTCATAACATTAGGTAAGGAACCAGGTGGTCTATTCGACGTATGAAATCTCGTATGCCGTGGGCATACTGGGAGATATGCTTTGTGCCAGAGTGTAATTAGTGTTTGGACCCTAACTCTGATGATGGATATGGAATGTTCCGGGTTCGAATCCCGTGATAGGTGAGAGGCAAACGATGGACACCTCTGCACTCTATCTGATTCCCCGAGAACTTATTGTTGAGTGATTCGGCTCGTTGAAGCGAATCTCATGACGGCAGCATGGGCTGACCGCTGCATTTATTTAAGATACCGGTTACCTACTAGACCAATGTTTTATGAACCTCGTACCTTCATGTTGAAATGGGCCTATTTGGTGCCAGTTATTATTATCCTCAGGGTAGGAATAAATGTTAAAGCTCATCCAGTACCTGTTTGCATAATATTCAGTTTAAATCCATTGGGATATGTGTGTCACTGGGACCACAGTATTTGTCTTGTAAAATCTTATACTGCTTGGGAAGAAAGCCTTGAGACAGGAAACGATGGTCGAGGTAATGTTGGAACCTCACTCCACGTCTATTGTGTACAGGCCGCTCTGAAGAGGGTTGGGCCGTCAAGCAAACCGTGAAGGAAAGAAGGTTTAAGAAGGGCAGATTTTAGACCCTGTTAATGACATGAAATGAAATATTGTTATATTGAGTAATGAAGCCATGTGGTTTAAGAACACATTGATAATTATAGATCACCCTGATGGTTCATGATTTTAGCTATCTAACGAATGGTTAGACGTTGCATTTGTACTGTCACTGACAACTTTTTCAGAAGTTGGTTACTCGACGCCACAGGCTACGCGCGCAAGGTAGTTTAATTGTACCATCCGACACAGCAATTAACTAGCGTTTTTAAGATGAAATCACAAACGGCATGCAGTGGAACTATATAAATAGAGGAAGTGTAGGGGTAGCTTACATAATTATGGAGTTGCACGTAGATTGCTGTGCAACACCAGAATAGGCTAATGCATGTAAAGCATTTGGTGGGAAGAGAAAGATCAAAGCACACACGGTACACATAATTGTCAAATTAAGACGAGGTTTAAGGAATAAGTAATTTTGTGAATTAAAGAAGTCACATTGGATGACAGTAGAATCAAAGTACAGTTTGTTTCTGAAGTTGTATGTGCATCAGCGCACTAGAGTATATTGTGAAGTTGATATAAGGGTAAAGGTTTGTGTTATGATATGATTTTATTATGAAAATATTATGTTAATATTAGTGGATTGTGGAAGTAAATTTTGTTTGCTTTTGTTTTTAAGGTTGTGGGGATTGTTTTGTTTGTTTGAAGCCATGATTTTATTAGTGAATTAAAGTTTTAGAGTAGAGTTGTGCCTTATCATTGTAGAGTTGATACCTTATAGCCTCAAATCCAAAATATGCAACTGCTCAATGGGGGAACGGTACACGCTCGAGTCCTGACGCTAGCTGGAGGCGGAAGCATATTTTCCATCGAGATTACTCACATGGGTACAATACTTCTTCAACACAAGCAGGCCCAGCAATACTGCTGACAGCCACGCTTACATAATACACACATAAACACACTAACTGGAGCGGCGACAGTGAGGAAACGCTGACCAAGCAGAGGGGGAAGGCCATAAAGGCTAGACCCAGAATAGCCCCATTATCTGTTCGTGGCCAGCGGCCCTGCTCCTCCGAGGACCGTTCCAGCTCTTCACCAGGTGAGAACTAGCCGTGTGCTCATATTCCTTATCATTGTAACACCTACCCTGAACACTTTTGTATTTTACATCTTGTACTTTACTTTATACCTGTCCAGCACCTAAAAGGGACAGTACATCACAGCTACAGGCCAATAAATACTTGGTCAGTAAACACACACATTTATTACTCATTACACCCAGTTTTACATCCTTACACCCGATCTGACCTTAGTCCTAATTGCCCCTGACCGTGGAGGCCAGGAACTGCGCCGTCAGGAATTATATTGTACTCGAGCAAGCAGACCGCCTGCAGCGTGTTAAAGCGTCGACTCTGCACGTGAGCTCGCTAAAACGCTCGCTCTACTTAATTGGCAGGCTAGGTTAATAGCCCACTCTCAGACATTCATCCCCTAGCAGGTAAACGCATCCTGTAGGGACGCCCCCAATAGATCTCGTACTCACACCAACACACTACACTGGTAGTCTCCCCCAATCACGGGAAACTACCCTTTTTCGGAAACATCCCTTAAATTAATACATCTACACTACCCTGTTTATCCCACCCCCAACAGAGGGATAAAACATATTGGTGGAGGCGCGGCTACCACGCAAAATAAGGGTAAGGGACTCAAACAACGATACCTCGTGGTAGAGCGATCCATACCGAAAGCAGCCAAGCGAAATTTGAATATTTTTTTTCTGAGAGAAAGCATTATTTTTCCCCTCCTCTCTGGGAACACAAGGGAAATTTTAGCCATCCCCCCCCCCTCTGGGAAGAATCAGCAGATTTAATACACTAGAAGCCACACACATTTTTTTTTAAATACACACACGTAGTTCAGGATGCCCCCCTATACCGTTTAGCTGTGCTAAGGAACATTGGGGAATACCAGGAATTAATTGCCTGGCATAAGGTCTTTGAGACAAGACAGGACTACCTCAGGAGGTATCAGCAGATCCTGCAAGCTCAGTATATGAGAATTATAAGGGCACTTGTCCGGCCACGCCGCAGCGCCAAGAAATGAAAGACTAGGGCGAAAATCCCCACCCTCCGTACACAACTCAACAAAGCACACTGAAAACTACACTGCCGACACGAGGTCATGTTCCAGCAATGGGAGGCACTCATCCAAGAACATAAACAAATAGGAACTAGCGGTACCAAAGTTACCGAACAGGCCATATGCCTCAATAGGCAGTATGCTCAAATTTGGGCCGAATATCGGGAACCCAGGCCAACAATGCCATCTTTGAGTTCACGGCAGGGCCACCAACGAAGCCAAGAGAGGACATAGGCGTAGATACGCTAACACAGCAATTCGCAAAGATGTCCCTCTCGACACGTACCGCTACACAAGGGAAGGAGTCTGCCGTGGCCTTAGGCCAGAAATCGGTCAGGCTAGCCTCCAATACACTACAGGGCCAAACTCACATAGACACACGTCCCTCAGCTCCTGTCCGGGAGGCAATTTTGCCCGACCGAAGGGCGAAACCTTCGCCAGCCCCCTCAGAACAAATGAACGAGAGGGAGTTGACGCCAGGGCTCTCAAACATACACGATAACACAGAGAGGAACCTGGAGGAAACTATATCATGGGATGAGGACGTAGAGAACGTGCCACAGCACGATAAGCCCATACAGACTTATACACATAGACAGACGCGAAGGAAGGAGTCTGCCGTGGCCATAGCCCAGAAAAAGGCCAGACTACCCTCCAATACATTAGAAGGGCGATCGCAGACAATTACACGACCCCTACCGCCAGTTCAAAGGGCGATTTCGCCAGAATGGAAGCGGACACGAACATGTGCACCCCCAGTGCAAAGAAATACAGGGGGATTGCTTACAATTCACCAGGGTGTAACACACATGCCTGCACGCACTATCCTGCCTCCAAAACAAAGTACACGGGGTATAAGGGAAGTTTTACCGCCCACCCCACGAGGCCAGCTGACAGGAGGGCATACACCCCCACACACACTGATAGGGTAGCTCGGAGCCAACGCGGCCCTTCAGGCACCAGCACACCGACGCCTATTAACAGGCACTACGGTGAACGTAGGTTTAGGCTTACTTTACTTAAAATACCCCAGAAAAATGGAAAAGAAGCACCTCAATGGGAAGCGGAGGCCTATACCCTCATAACAGGGCGAAGGTATTCACCCTGTCGGGCAACAGCGCTCGGGCGACGATAAACACATTTACAGGGGAAAATCCACTCCCAAATAGACAAAAACTGGCCAGAACTAGGGCAATTTATAGGCACATTAAAATTAAACCAGGAATATGGGCACGGGGACAAACAATCACACGGACGGCATCGCACAGACAGCATGAATACACAATCCCATAGAAAAGCCATAGGATCTCATATAGACACTGTGCCCCATAGAGTTATAGCTAAGAATTAATATATGTATAAGAAGAGTTATATTATAAGTATATGACTGGCATATTATTACCTAGTACACACCTTAAATATACACCAGGGATGGCATATGAATTGCACTAATGCCACTCACAGCACATACATAAACAAGGGAAGGTTCTTTCACAAGGTAGATACACCGACACGGGAGTATACAGTAATGGCTTACTGCCCAAAGTCAGCCTCAAGGGCGTGACATGGCAACTAAGGGCCAGGACACACAAGCACAAAAACGATTGGGCCACACAAGCATGAACACGGGAAGGTTCTTTTACATACGGGGAATACATGTACAAACACATAATTTACACAGGCAGACACATTGACGCAGACAGCGTCATCACGATATTAGGACCAAAAGATAAGGCACGGTCATTATGAAGAAACGTAGGGCCTCGTGAAAACATATTTTAGAAACACTCACACCATTTGTGACAAGGTCGCAACATAAATCCTGTACACTTCAAATGTTCACTGCCGGACAGGAAATACGGTCCCGACAGCGCTGTTATCACATGAAGTAACCCAATACTTTGCATGCTCTGCGCGAATACGTGACACACTCGTCGGCTGAAGGCACTCACAGACATCACAGTATTACAATCGACAGAGTATCATTCACTAGGGATTCAAAACCACACTACGCTCACAAATTAAGACCAGGGTTAACCAATAGAGGACGTACCGGGAACACCAGGCCTCTACGGAGACCACAGAATACTCATTTGGACCATAGCGCCAGAAATCTGAATAATGGGAGACGCCACGAGCACAGAAAAACGCTCACACAAAGTAGGGAACACCACATCTCTACGGCCAAAAAACATGGCAATGTAGATTACCCCGGACATAAAATAATAGAGCAAGACACAAAGGGGAAGTAATCACGGAAACAAATTCCCAAACAAGCTTGAGAGCGAAAAACATGGCAAGTTAAAATGTTGGCCTTTCTAGAATGCAAATACATGTCGACACACGGACAGTGGCAGAAGTCACGTTTTGTTATTCTTCCTGCATTTCATTGAAGACTTTCAGACACAAGGACACTAAACAAATATACAAAGACCACTGCGCTGCAAATAAGCGCATTCCAGCGTATTGCCATAGACTGATTACGAAATAAATTCTTGTAGCAGCAGGACGTGACAATGACATACAGACATGATGACACTAACATAAAATAATAACAGTAAAGGTATACAGTGACAACATGGATGTTGATACAGGAAGTGGGAACGGCATCACATTAGACTTCGCACCCAATATTACACAAATATTGCAGACCAGATTGATCTGGGAAGACAGACTATTTCACGCCTATCACTAACAGCACTAGGAACATATATACAAATGTGATAACACACAGTACACGGCGCGTGACAAGTAGCCACGCGATACAAGATAAGCGCTCTCCCATAACATCACACGCGCCGGCAGGAGTCAGCGGTAGGCGACACCATACACACAAGCGCGTCACTTACAGCCACGGCCGCTTCTCCCCCACACGCGTCCAACACTTAGGGGCAGACAGGCAATTACTCGCGAACATACAAACTAATTAGGGGCGGATACAGACAGATTCCATGGAGGAACAACCCCCTCCCTAATAATTTCTTTTCTCGCTTTTTTCTGTCTCTAAAATCCACTACAGGCAATTATGCTATGCCGATTTATAGTCACAGCCACATGCTACCCCATCCCATATTATGAACAGGGTACCAGATAGGGCCGTGAACCATCAGGATGGCCATAGTACCAACTACGGGCTACCATCCCCATACCCTTCCTCCTACACACCCCATCACCTACAACAGTATCCAGCACAGACATACAGATACATAAGAACACCTACACTACATTGCAAAGTATATATCGGGGTTGATAGACTTCATGCTTCTCACAAATTAAGGTTTGCTACACCTTGGACCCGAACGCCTACACCTGAGTAGTAGAGGTGATTCGGAAACAAATATTAAGCGGCGATGTACATCTCTATATAGAGAGATGACGCCATACGGATACTAACAAATATTTTATTAAATAATCCCGCATGCAAGGGACATAAACTTATTGTACCCTAGCACACGCCTTATCCTCAAATGAGAGCAGATACGCCTCATATCCATCTCATTGCATGGGATATCCCACCCACACACCAGGGGTTGTATTACTATCACACCCGCATGACATTTTCAAATTTTGCACACCTGGGAAAACCCCACCCCATCCACTCACAGTAAATACCTCCTAACAGCATCATCGGCTCCCGGCCACCATACACATGGAGTCCAACGATGCACGACCCTCTCCCACCACGCTTAACCCCACTCAGCAAATAACACCCCCGGATCCTAATAACAAGGGACCAAACACCCTATAAACCTACTAATACGTCCAGGAAAGTACCGAGGCATCAACGCAGGAAATCCGACACGGCAATGACAGGCCTAAAGTTGTCACTGCATTTCGAAGATTCTACAACCCCAGAACACTAGAAATTTTACATAATTACATAATTATACAGTATCACACTTATTTGTAAAGGAATCTGAAGTCACACTAGATGGTGACGAAAAGGTAAACGGATGGAGAGCAGAAGCGCCACACGAAGACAGAACTGGAGAAGGCGGTGATGAATCCTGATCCAGTTTAATGACAGATGGACGTAAGTTCGAAGCGCCGATGACTCAGTGCGGGCAAACTTCGGAATCCTGGGCGACCTAGCCTGTCCCTGGGACGAAGAAACTTACACCCATTATGCACTGCGGTCGTCGAAGCCAGACCTGCAGGGCAGACTTTTGACGGCTAATAGGAGAATTAGCCAGCTCCATACTAGACTCAGGAGACGAACCTAGAGACGACCAACTTGGACTAGACTTTTAGTTAGTGTGTAACATAGGTAGCGTTCCTGAGGCGGGGAACGAGTCTTCCATTCGCGTGATGTGAAGATAGTGCGCCAAGGGTGCAGCGGGACAACCCCTGGCCACGCAAGATCTCATCCGGACATGGGGCGAAGAGGATTCCCGGACGCTAAATTCCCGGATGATATTATTTTATCGGATGATTTTTCCCGAACGATGTCCCGTGCCCACATAAATGGATGACAGCGAGTCTCCAGAGCTTAAATGGTAACGCAGCGAGCGGCCAGAGATGTAAATGAGGAATGCGGCGAGCCCTCACAGCGGCCTGGGCCACCGATTAATAAATATAAAATGGCGAATAATGCCAATATAAGCATATATAAGACCAATGAAAAGGATATCTGCGCGAAGCGTTTGCTCCCTAGCAACGCAGTCACACAGGCCTATATTAGTTATTAAGGGGGGAAGTTGACAATTAGCATTAATAGCGCGGAATGCAAAAGGGTTTTTAACCTGGCAGTTTTGGGGGCAACCGGTGCTAACAAAATATGCTCGTGTGGTGCCCTGAGGGTGGCGACATACCTCAGGTGATCACGCCGATCAAAATTCTAGTATGTAAGGCAGTTGCATTTGAAAGGCAACTTAGATTTAAGCAAATTTAACAAGCACTGTTGTAAAACAGTAGCTACAACATATTTCGGCATTAGGTTAAGGACTATTTCGGCATGTATATAAAAACATTTTTTTATAGCATTAATTAATATAATCTAGGTTAAGCACTTTTACTTATCGCCCAGGGCGTTCGGCACCGTATAGGGTAAGACCGACACCATATAGATTTAATTGAGGGTACTATGCGAACGCGATACGCGAGACGGCCGAAGAGGTCTCAAGGGCGGTGGCACCATCCAAGCCGACCCTTAAAACAGCGCTGCGCGACATGTGCGCGCGTTAACACATTTGGCCAAGGCCATGTTACCAATGTACTTTATATTACAAATTTAAGCTCCATCGCTACGGCAGAGATCATCGAAAACCACGGTCACAGGTAATGGCTATGCGCAAAGGCAGCACAATTCTCCTATAACAACACACTTGTTACACTACACTGCCGTATAGCGGGCTACACATTTACAAATACACTGAAGAAGGAGAGAGCAGTACAGATAACATGGTAAGATCCAGCCGGCTTAGACTAAGATAGGCTAAGTGGCGCCAAGGTAGAATATATGTTTTATGTGCACTAAATAGGTATAATATATATAATATGCATATACATGTATGATAACATTGAATTCCATTTCAGACGACCAAGGGAGCGACAGCAAGGCATCCATTGCCAAATAAATGCATAATAAACCATTATTTCCAGTTGAAGCAGAAATTGTACATATACCATTGTAAATATATTTCCTAACACACCAAAAACACTATACTCCTATAGTATCACTCACATACAAATACACTATCTGTCGTTCTTCAGTCGCGCCAATAATGTGACGGCAACGGAGCTCAGCAGCAGACAGCGGTCTTGGGACGCTGAACGCCACTGGCACAAATCACACCGACGCTTAACTAATGAGGGACATGCGATGGCCAGGAAGGGTACAATTTTGTAAGTGCCAAATCTAGCCATCAGGGTGAAAATTCTCCCGCCCACGAGGAGAATTCACTAGGACAAGGTAAAGAGGTACTAGAGATTTGACCGCTAAACCAAGATCCAGAAAGGCCGAGTAAAAGGAAAGCAGATAGGGTATAGAGAATAAGGGTTAGTCGGCTTAAGAGAGAAAGACGCGGAAGAATGGCCGCACGAAAGGAGCTCTAGAGAAAGATATTATTAGATTTTATTACATTTTGTATTTTAAGTGTATTTTATTTTTGTATTTTATCTTTGTATTTTATTTTGTATTTTATTTTGTGTTCTATTTTGCACGTATCACAATGCCACACTATAAACAGCCAATACACTTGTATTTTCTTTCCTTTCTTCCTAATAAGGATAATTTGTAAAGGCGTTCTATTTACCCCAACACAATAAACTCATTTTAATATACAACCTTAAAATTACACCCCAGAGCGCCTATTTTTCTTTCTTCTTCACTCTTTCATACATTATATTTCAGTGTCATACCAAGTGTAAACGCAGAAGGCAATTTTTTCATCCTGCTGCAGGGCAGCATCACAGTCAAAACCGATGTTTTTTCCCTTCTGTGACAACGCAAAATAACAATTTCCCACACTATGTATTCAAGATATGTATTTTTAACCTCCATGCAACAAATTTCTATGATTGATTCTACACATATGCAAAGCATAAACATGTTCCATACCCACTACCCACCCTCTCTGAGCACACGCTAAACTCACATCACCAGAAGAACAACACGACATCTACACATCCACACGACACCGAAGAAGAAGAAGAAGAAGAAGAAGAAGAAGGACCGGAAGAAGAAGAGGAAGAAGAATAAGAAGAAGAGGGACAGGAAGAAGAAGAATAAGAAGAAGAGGGACCGGAAGAAGAAGAAGAAGAAGGATCACTACGCCGACACGGCTACTCTATTTCCCGTTCGCGAGGCCACGAACAAAGGCCGAGAAGGTCTTGTACAGCCCAGGGGCAGTACCCCTAAGACCCACCCCTCCATCTTTCATCAAAACCACCCTCATAGGCATGCCATAAGCCTCACATACTTCTTCAACACAAGCAGGCCCAGCAGTACTGCTGACAGCCACGCTTACATAATACACACATAAACACACTAACTGGAGCGGCGACAGTGAGGAAACGCTGACCAAGCAGTGGGGGAAGGCCTTAAAGGCTAGACCCAGAAAAGCCCCATTATCTGTTCGTGGCCAGCGGCCCAGCTCCTCCGAGGTCCGTTCCAACTCTTCACCAGGTGAGAACTAGCCGTGTGCTCAGATTCCTTATCATTGTAACACCTACCCTGAACACTTTTGTATTTTACATCTTGTACTTTACTTTATACCTGTCCAGCACCTAAAAGGGACAGTTCATCACAGCTACTGGCCAATAAATACTTGGTCAGTAAACACACACATTTATTACTCATTACACCCAGTTTTACATCCTTACACCCGACCTGACCTTAGTCCTAATTGCCCCTGACCGTGGAGGCCAGGAACTGCGCCGTCAGGAATTCTATTGTACTCGAGCAAGCAGCCCGCCTGCAGCGTGTCAAAGCGTCGACTCTGCACGTGAGCTCGCTAAAACGCTCGCTCTAGTTAATTGGCAGGCTAGGTTAATAGCCCACTCTCAGACATTCATCCCCTAGTAGGTAAACGCATCCTCTAGGGACGCCCCCAATAGATAACGTACTCATACCAACACACTACACTGGTAGTCTCCCCCAATCACGGGAAACTACCCTTTTTCGGAAACATCCCTTAAATTAATACAATGCAGTATATCACTGACTTTGCACAGGTGCTACTTAAACTCAGTATCCAAACAGGATAGGGATTACCGATTCTCATCAGGTTTGTTTTATATTTATAGCTGTTTATCTAAAATTCCTCAAATGTATTTCTCAACAAACGATGTTCTAATATTGATTTCTTGCTGCAGATTTCAATTTTAGTAAGTATTTCATATTTGTAAGCCTCCGTGGCTTAGGCGGCAGCACGCCGGCCACTCACCGCTGGATCCATGGTTCAATTCCCGGTCACTCCATGTGAGATCTGTGCTGGATAAAACGGAGGCAGACAGGTTTTTCTCCGGGTACTCCGGTTTTCCCAGTCGACATTTCATTCCAGCAACACTCTCCACTGGCATTTCATTTCACTTGTCATTCATTTAATCATTGCCCCAGAGGAGTGCGTCAGGCCTCGGCAGCCGGCACAGTCCATATCCTCGCCGCTCGATGGGGGCTTCATTCATTCCATTCCTGACCCGGTCGGAGACTGGAAGCAGGCTGTGGATTTTCATTCATTTCATATTTGTATTGTCCCACCTCGCCTCCTGAAAAGGTTTTCGTGTGTTCCCATTTCTACCACCAGGCAAATGCTGGGACATTTCCTTTCAACAAGTCCACGGCCAACTCCTTCCAAAATTCCTTCCCTGGCCCATCCTTAATTAGACCTAAATTAGCGATCGCTGGGCTATCGGCCTGTCACCATCCCCAGTTGGTTGGTTGGTTCCTCAATTTAGGGGCTGTGTCAACGCGGTCATGTAGCCCCGTGTACTTTGGGTGTGTGTAGAATCTGTCTGATAACCGGTGTTAATTGTGATGGCTGTATTAGTGTGTGTAACTGTTTTTTTTTTAAATTTAAGTACAGACTAACTTAGAATTTTTCAAATAGTTCCTACTTTTGTCGCCAAGCGCCACCGTCAACGACTACTAGGCCTAGTCCAGAACTTAGCTACTAGACGCCACCGCAGTCGGCTCTTGACAACGAACGTAGAAACCTAAGAGCGTTGTTTACATTCTTAACCTATCCACTTTAGCTTAACACAGGTGTAATTAGTGGAAGGTTCTTTAACATGCCATAAATCTGTGACATGGGACCGCCGGCTTTACTTCCCCTCCGAAGGAAGGCATACTGAAGGATTTTTAACGCTCTTAAAAAATCCGACGGCTTCGGCCGAGTTTGAACCCGCTATCTTGGGCTTTGAAGCTCAGCATGCTACCAAGTACGCCACCGAAGCCACCCATCCCCAGTTGTATTTACTGTCAAAATGTGTTCAGTTTCCAGACACTGTTCTTCCCAAGGTTACAGGATCGAATCCTGGAGCAGACAGTTGGCATTTTAGGGTGCACTTCCAATCGAACCAGCACCTTCGGAACGATGGCCATGAATTTTGGCAGTTACACCACGAGGCGGTCAAGGTAAAGAAACAGAGAGAGAATACAGTAGAATGAACGAATGCTATGTTCTGAAAGACGTTTCTCTCCACTTCTGGAGGAAATAAATGAGGAATAGAAAACTATAAACTCAGTGGTTATGAGAGACATTTCGTCTTGTATTGTTTCTTTGTTAGTTTACCGAGATGGATTATTGTGGCTGTTAAATATGTTGCAATTATAGCCCTTGTGGAATGAATTATTCCCATGACTACTGGATCCTGTCTGCACGCAACTGTCGACACAATTGTCCGAGAGTTTTTGTCTCGGAGCAATGACATCTATGCCCTGGTAATAGCGCGCTATTACCCACGGTGGTGGAGCTACAAGACTTCCCACTCTTCAGTTATCAAACGGACGGAAAACACTTGAAGCAGAACGAACAGAATGCCCCTTCTACAGTGAGAGCCTTCCCTATGGAACGGAGCCTTGCTTGGACCGTGTGGCGAGTGGAGAGCGATTAGTCAGCGCCAATTGATTAGCATCTACAGTTACACATCAGTGGGTCGGGAATCACCGGATGCTGTCATAGGATTAATTACATACGGAGATGGCAAAACACCTTAGTTCAGAGAGTTAAGACTTGTGGTGAAGTACTGTAGCCTATCTGGTATCCCGTGAACACGGTTAGGCATTGAACAAAACATCGAAATTTCTTTGTGAAAACTTGTCTTCCTAAGAAGAAGTCTTCCAGTAAATGTGTTAGTACGTTTCAGCGTTGTGCGATTTTTACTCAAACAAAAGGCATAGACTAAAATCTGCGCACTCTGAAGGATCTCGTGAACGGAATACCTGCACCGATACGAAATATCAGAGTGGATCAATTACAGCGAGTGTACCAAAACTTCCTTGGTAGGAGCAACGTTTTTCAGAAAATGAAGGGCAGCATTTCCAGCAACTACTCTGAATTCAATGTACGTAATGATGAGTATTAAATAGGTTAAAAAGTGTAAATATGTTCAACTATTTGGGTCTTGCTCGACAGGTGACTAGCCAGAGGGGCCCTCTTGCCGTCACATGGCGCATACGAGGCTCAGTTCTCACCGTAGTCTACTTAGTATAAAACAAAGTCCCCGATTCTTGGATGTTACGGGTACACTGGAGAACCACTGGATGGATTATGATGTGGTTTTCATCACTCTGTAAAGGATATCTGAAGGATGATTTCTGTAGAAAACAATTTATTTATGATCAAAGGAAGCCGAGCAGTAACGATTTCAGTGGAAAAGTCGAAAAAAAAACTCACGTCTGAGAGCTTTGTAAGATTACGCTGGGCAAACCGTTAAAAATATCTAAATACTATGAGTGTAAGAATTGTCCAGCATGAAAAGTTCTACAAAAAAGTCCGGGAGAGCATATCTCTATCTTCAATACTTCGCCTACTATGAGTGTTTTAAATTTTAATTTCCTCCTACCATGTCCATTCAATTACTGAGGCGACAGTGTACGAGCTAGTTAAGGGCGAGTCTATCATCCCTATTACAGCCCAGCTAGCGGGCGAACCTATTGCCCTAGTTACAGCCAGCAGCAAACTGTCGTGTTGAGTTAAAAACTTTAGAGAAGAGCGGTTGTGTTTGGAGTTTCCCTGGAAGTGCAACTCGGCGTTTCTTCATTTCACCTGTGAACTTTTCGTTCCGCAAAATTCACAGTCGAGTTAAGATTGGACGGAAGGGGGATTTGTGTTGCATGTACCTCGCCATTTGGCGGCTTCGGTGGCGTAGTTGGTAGCATGCTGAGCTTCTATGCCCAAGGTCGTGGGTTCAAACCAGGCCAAAATCGTCGAATTTTTAAGAGCGTTAAAAATCCGTCAGTATGCCTTCCTTCGGAGGGGAAGTAAAGCCGGTGGTCCCATGTCATAGATTTATGGCATGGTGAAGAACCTTCCACTAATAACACCTGTGTGAAGCTAAATTGTGTAGGTTAGGAATGTAAACAACGCTCTTAGGTTCCTACGTTCGCTGCCAAGAGCCGACTGCGGTGGCGTCTAGTAGCTAAGTACTGAACTAGGCCTAGTAGTCGTTGACGGTGGCGTTTTATCGGCAAAAGTAGGAACTTCTTGAAAATTGATCGTCTGCAGTGCTTACTTGAATTAAAACAGATACACACCCTAATACGGTCATCACAATTAACACCGGTTATGAGACAGATTCTACCCACACCCAAAGTCCACGGGGCTACATGATCGCGTTGTCACAGCCCCTAAACTTAAGAACCAACCAACCAACCAACCAACCACCTCGCCATTCTTAAATTACGTTTGACAAGAATGTGTTGGACATGCATCTCTATGATAATATAATTAATAGTCCAGTCAGTGATTTTAACCCATCCCGCCGAGACGTAAGACGGATATTGGTCGTTGTTCATTGACATTGGAAAAAATAAAGCGCTTATCACGTAATGCATTCATAACTGTTCCCGGGCGAAGCCGGGACGGGTTGTCTGTTAAAAATAAACCAGTACGAGAGATTATTAATGATAATTCATTTCAGGGGCTAGGAACGATTTGGTCATCATCCCCGTGTAGTTGGATGTTTGTTGAAGTTTTCTGATTACCTATATTTCTGTATTGACTGGGGTAGTGTGTGTAGCTGAATTAGGGACAAGGATGGCGATACGTCCGTCGACTTGAAGTAAGGTAGTATCCTGGCATTTGCCTGGAGGAAATGTGGAAAACTCCGAGAAATAAATCACCCTCAGGATACCATTATCAGTGCCGGGAATTGACCCTGTGACTTGCTACAACTGCCCTCGTGGCCGTGGTGCACGATCTAACGAGGCACGGCTACACCGCAAAACACATGGACAAGAAACGTTATTGATTATTCATTTATTAGATTTGCGACATCGCATTTTGGACATATAGTCCCGTGAGCTTGGGTGATTGAGTGTATAATAACCAGTGCTATTATAATGGCTGTAGTAGTGTGAGGATTTTTAGCCTACTTTTCACATTTTGCAAAATTGTGGAAAAAGTGGACTTATGAGATCGATCCGGGCAAATGTCTGTCTGTCTGTCTGACCATCTGTCTGTCTGGCAGGCTGTCTGGCTGGCTGTGTGTGTGTGTGTGTGTGTGTCCTCTCAATTCCTAAACGGCTGCAGCAATCGAATCCAAATTTGGTATGAGTAAAGATCTATACTTGGAGCTATTCCAAAATTGGCACATATATTGTGACCTTTATGCATCTCTGATAGCATAAAGTCTACATATTATTCCAACAAAATTTAATTCATGTCTCAAAGTCGATGTGAGAATAGAAGTTGCTTGTGAAACTAGAAGGACAAAAGGATGGTTCGTACGTGACTTGAAGAAGCTTTCTCCCAGAGCGGACAAAGGTAGCAGGAAAGAGAAAATCCACATCTGGACATCAAATGCGCCAGACAACGCGCGGAGGTCGTTACACTACGCGGGTAAATGCAGAAACCTCAACGATCACCTACCAAATAAACCCCGCCCATTTGAAAGGAATTAGAGCAGTAATTAGAATGCAGAAACAGGAATTATACCATCGTATAGGGGATTATCCCAGCCTCTCAGAAATATCGTCAAAATTTAAATTGGATTATTCTGTGATTTTTGCCAGAATTAAAATGAAATCAGGGGGTGGATTTGAAACGACCAATGGCAGTGAGAGGCGCTTGACGCGACCAAATCCCGCCGAAATTAAGGGACAATGAAGCAAATTACGGAGCTCATTATATAAGGATCCAACGATCGGATTTTGAATAAAAAGGAGTCATTGAGACATTGGAAATGAGGACGTTCTAAGGAGCTAGTTCGCATATTCATGTGAGTGTTATTTTGGAAATAAATTCTGAAACTCCCCTACTCCACGTCCCTTTAAGAGAAATCGTATAAATAATGGATTGAAACACAGCGAAGTCAGTCTACTTTGGGGCATCACGGTAGGCGGAAGCCCGTGCCTCGAGCCCTCAGAAATTAACGTGATTTTTACAAGTTCTATAAGTCTACTTTGGGGCATCACGGTAGGCGGAAGCCCGTGCCTCGAGCCCTCAGAAATTAACGTGATTTTTACAAGTTCTGTAAGTCTACTTTGGGGCATCACGGTAGGCGGAAGCCCGTGCCTCGAGCCCTCAGAAATTACAGTGATTTTTACAAGTTCTATAAGTTCTTAATACGCGCTGTAGAGGCGAGAGCCCGTGCTTGAGGCATAAGAATAATTAACATTATTACAAGTTTATAAGTAGGAGCAAGTATACCTCCGAAATTTGAACATCGCTAAGTATTCGCGAGTGCGAAGTAGAACAGTGCATATCATAACAGTATGACGCAGTTGTAATGATAGGT
Source organism: Meconema thalassinum (assembly GCA_946902985.2). Taxonomy (NCBI): domain Eukaryota; kingdom Metazoa; phylum Arthropoda; class Insecta; order Orthoptera; family Tettigoniidae; genus Meconema; species Meconema thalassinum. The sequence goes on from OX336388.2 coordinate 615,513,527, forward strand.
ATAGCCGCCCGAGCTATTAACAGCTAGACCAGTATTCTAGGAAGCTATGAACTGTCGGCCGAACTAAATAAGTTGATGATAGCTATATGAGATAGGAGCTTCATGTGCGAGAACCGTGCATTGTGTTAATGGTAATAATTCACAGTGGACCTTTGTTTTGGTGAAATTTTTGAGAAAAACCGTGTGTAAATTATCCTCCTATCAAGATGAACCAACTAATGAAGAAGACTGATATCAAGGACCAGAACCGCATCAGGAAATATGAGAGATAAGTAAATATTGTATGGGGCATGTGGGCCATAATGTTTCCCATTATTGGGGTCGGATAAGTTTATCTCGATCATAAGCAGTTATGATAAAAATAGATATTTTAGGCGTACCGGGCATGTTTGTGTAGATTTGTGTGTTTATCAGTAATGAGTATTTTTGTGTGTTTTATAACGTAATAAGTATATGAGCATCAAAGTGTTATTTTAAATATGGTTTTGTTTGGGATGTCATTAATCTTGCTGAATGCACAGTCAAGGGAATATTTGTTTGATAGTGCTTATGCACAATGTGATTGTAAAAGCTAAATGGGGAAGACCGCTCGATATTGTGACGAGACCAGTAAGTGACACTGAAACTATGAGAGTAATAAGTATGGTAAGTGATTATCACGCGACGGTAAGAATAGCTAGAGGGTATTGTGAGATATATTCAGGTAAGGCTAAGAGTCGATCCTGGGTCGAGCAGAATTAAAGCGGAGGTGATATTCCCGCGTTCTTCGATGATATAATGGTGAGTGAAAATAATAGCGGAGGTGATATTCCCGCATTCTTCGACGATATATAAATGGTAAGTAAAATGATTGAATTCATTATCTGATGAGAGTCCACTTTAGCTCCGTCGGAAAGGTATTGCATTGCTCGAACCCAAGGCAGGTAAAAGGGAGTCCTTAAGAAACAGGTAGAAATATGGTTAGCCGTCTGAATTCTAAAGCAGCCAGGAAGGTTGTGCCGGCCTGCTGGTTATTACGGTGAAAGTGTGTCTGTCACAAGGTCGAGTCTGTCATTGTATTCTATGAAGGGAGGTAGTCCAACTTCCCGGGGTTTCTTTTTGTGTACCGCTTCAGGAAGCGATGTATTCTATTTGTCATTATTTTTGGAGTGCATTCATTATGTTTTTGTTTATTAATAATCACGGCGCACCGGCCGCCGAAGTATTTATTTGGTGCTTCATGTATGTTGACTTGTTTATTTTACTATAATTAACGGAGTTATAGCCCTGAGTGAAGTAATTGTCTTAAAGTTATAAAAACACACATGCCCGTAACCTAGAATAAATCTATTGCCTTCATTATCTGACTCTTGTGAGGAAAGATGATGATTGTACGAGTAGACATGTCCGATTTCCCAAAGAACAAGTTTTGCAAGTTATAAAAATGAGTGCGCAATGTTTATTGTGATAGAATGGCTGGTTTATTTAAGCCATAGTTATTTGAATTAAGTCAGTTGACAATAACTCTTGGACTTGAAGCAGTGGACTGCAGTAAAATAGACTATTTTCTATTCCTGGTTTCAGCCAGTGTGAAACATTATTTTCTGCATTTTTTTGATGTTGTTGATTTCAGTAATTTAAGGGAGTTGATTTTGTTTTTATTTGTCTATGGTTGGGAGAAAAGGGAGATGATGTTTTTGTGAAATAAATTATTTTATATTAGGAGTTCTCTGACCTACTGATTTTTAGATAAGCCTCCTGTGATCCTGTGACTATATTCCTAGGATGTTTAGAATAAGTTAGAGCCACCCCGAACAGAGCACTACCCGAGTAAGAGTCGGCATCCTAGAAGAACGCAGAAGGGTATATATGGATTGGTGATAATGATGTAGTTATTCATGTCCATATTAGTTTTTCTTTTATTAATTAGTGGATCACAGTGATGGAGAGTGTCAGAGAGTAGCTAGCCGGAGCCTACTGAAGTCTATATGCCGCCTTGAGGTCATGTAAACAGATGTAGAGCATCCCCTGTCATATCGCCCTGTAGTGGGGCTTGATGAGCTGGGTAGCATCATGGCGCCGAACGGTGTGGCCAAATTAACAAGTAATTCAGGGGAAAGTAAAGCCAGGAGTTAGTTTAAAGTAAATAATCGAAAATGCTGAGTTTATTTTGCATAGTTAGGTAGAAGCAGCGTTTTCGTGGCGCCCTTATATTTGAATAATTAGTAGCAAACTCCAAATGTATGTTGTACGACGGCATGAACCGTAAGAGTGATGTCAGTACTTTATTGACAGAACTGGGAAGTTAAAATTAACGTAGAAGGGTAAACTGAAAGTTTATTCACAAAAGCAAACATCAAATAGGCAGCTCTTCAAGCATATTAAAGTCATTAATGGGATTAACGTAAATTGGGATTAAGCGACTCATTTTATGATTGCAGAAGGTGGGAACGTGAGGCTCCATGCCCCAGTCTTCTCAAATAAGTATTATATTGTGTGATATGGCGTCAGTGGAGGAAATTCGACTTATTATTGAGAGTTCAGTAGCTAGAACAATGGAACAGTTCGAACACTTTAAGAGGGAATGTAGGGAACAGAGTGAATTAAACAATGCACGTATTGCGGAACAAATTGCAGAACAGAGTGAATTAAACAATGCACGTATTGCGGAACAAATTGCAGAACAGAGTGAATTAAACAATGCACGTATTGCGGAACAAATTGCAGAACAGAGTGAATTAAACAATGCACGTATAGCGGAGCAGATAACGGAACACAGTAAGACAAATAATGCACTACTCGCGGAACAAAATACAGTTACTAACACACAGTTAATGGAACAAATTGCAGAACAGGGTAGGCGGAATAATGAAGTATTAAAAGAGGAATTAACGGAACAAATTGCAGAACAGGGTAGGCTGAATAAGGAAGCATTAAAAGAGGAACTGACAGATAAATTAGCAGAGTAAATAGCTAAAATCACGCTTGAGACTACCACACAGTTAGGTCAGATGGAGACGAACTTAAGGCAATCAATAGCGTTCAGTGAAGAAAAGACGGCAGCGAAACTCATACAGCTAGAAGAGATATGTAACGCTAATACAGAAGGGATAAAGATAGAACAATTAGCAATCCAAGCTTCCATAAAAGGAGTAGACAACGAGGTTAAGTCTGCGGCAAAACAATTGCACAGCTTAGAAGGAGAGATGATAGATTTTAGAACGGAAATAGACAAGGCAGCTTTGACTTCAGCAGAACGATGGAGCATTCAGGACAACGAGAATGATGCACTTAAAGAGAGTATCCGTGAAATCAATGAGATGATAGGAGGCAGGCTCGATCAGCTGGAAAGCGAGAAGAAAGAGGGAAAGAGAAAAGAGGAAAATAGATATGAGGCAATAAGAGTGGAAATAAACAAGACATGCCAACAAATTGGAATTGACGGGAAAGAGGATAGAAAGAAACTCTTAGAACAAATGGAAGAAAACCAGAAGAGGATAAAGGAGGTCGAACAGCAGTTACTTGGGAAAATGTAGGTACAAGAACGAAAGATTATTAAGACAGAAATACAGTCTTTGCAACAGCAGGAAATGCGTCTGGAACTAAAAGCCCACAATAGCAGCAAAGGGACAAGCAGTGTGGTTAATCATTTCAACACAAGCCAGACTCAGGTAGAAGGAATGAATGAACTTAGTCCGGGCCGTGCGACCACAGGTAGCGAGAATAATGAAGGGTTTCAAACATTTAGAGGACTTGCTTCAACACCTCAACAGCCGACTGGCAATAATAATAACAATAACCCAACTACACAGTATGTCCAAATAATTAGAATGCAGGAGGATCGCCCACGAAAATTTAACAATGATGGTTCACAAACGCCGAAAGCTTTTCTAAAAGACTTGGAACACTACCTTACAGACAATGGCATTCCTGAGAATAAGAAACTCAGAATAACCGAGAAATTACTTGCGGATAGCGTTCTGACGTGGTTCAGAAGTTTTCGCTACACCTTTGAAGATATGGACACCTTCAAGCATGCATTTTTACGTCGTTACTGGAGCATGTCTATACAACATAATTTAAGGATGGAATTATATAGTAGGAAGTATCATGCGTCACAACCAACACGTTATTCAGAATATTTTTCGGCTCAGCTACTCAGACTGAAGGATATGGCTATTTTACCACCGGAGTCAGAACTGGTGATGACAATTGGAAAGCAGCTTCCGTTGCCAGTACAACAGTTTTTAATTGCGGCAAACGTCTCGAGCGCACTGCAAGCAGAGGAGGTGTTACGTCAGTTGGGTGAGACGTCATTAAATAATCAAAATAGACACGTCAGAGCGAGTGACAGCGCAACACTGGTACACCAAGCCGAGCTAGTCAAAACTAGAGAGCAGAGCACCAACACGAATGTTAGCCATAGGAGCGGAAATAATAACGGAAGGTCAGACTCGCCGAAAGAGGAGCAAAGGAGATATGAACCAAGGAACGAGAGGAACTGGCAGCCACAACAGTACAGGAGAGATGAATGGAGAGGGCGTGGTCGCGAAGGTCCGTATCATCATCGCAGATATGATAGAAGAGATAATAGAACGTGGAACCGAGGACGAGATGAGAACCGAGGATATACGGAAGACAGTCGACGGGAATTGCAAAGCAGACATGAGGCATCACAACGATACCTAGATGAGTTGCATCGCAACCAAGAGACGGAAAAGGACCGCTGGCGAAGGACGATGGAGAATCGCGAGAACCCAGATATGGAAATCACTGGAGCAGAGAGTGAATTAGTGCAACAGCATCGCGAAAGCCAGAATGAGAAGAGGAACACGGGGGCTATAAAAAATGTATTAGAGGGTGAAGGAGATAGGCTAGATTTCACGCCAGATAAGACACAGTGGTTGATAGCAAACATCGAGGAATGGGTCGCAACTCCTGAGGATTTTACACGTGAAATTATTCAACCGGAACAACATTGTTTGAGGAAATTACCAGTCATCATTACGAGGATAGAAGGACTAAGAGTAAAAGGATTAGTGGATACAGGGGCACAGCTATGTCTAGTATCAGAGGCATTAATTAAAGCTCTAAGCGAGAAACAGAGAATACCTACGATTCCAGTACCACAGGTCAAAATTAGAGGAGTAATTCCCGAAAAATCAGCCGTATGCAAATTTCAGGTACAACTGGATCTAGAAATATTAGGACACACCTTCTCACACGTATTCATGGTGATGAACAAGATGAATGTAAATTTGATTCTGGGGGCGGATTTCCTATATGAGCACCAAGCAGTGATTGACCTGCGCAACAATGTAATTAAATTCAGAAATATGGAAGGATTATCAGCAGTGGGACTGAACATGAATAACCACGGCTTAGATAGAGACGCTGACATTTGGACGCTGGAGACCATTCCTGAGGAAGAAGAAGAAGAAAGTCAAGCAGATGAAGAGGACTCGAACACAGGACTCCTGGAGGGAAAGCAAGAATTGGAAGATGAAATGTGGCCCATGGCAGTAGAAGAAGATGGCAACAAAGACAGTTTTGAGGCACTTTTGAAAGAAAAATTAAGAGAGGCAAAGCTAAATGATGATGAAAGAAATTGCTTGGCACAAACGCTATGTAAACACTCAGCAGCATTTAATACACTACCGGGAAAAATATTAAATTTCAAGTACGCTATGCAGGTAGATGACTGGACACCATTTAAGAGCCGACTCTACCCAATTCCAGAAAAGCAGCGTGCAGCAGTTAGAAAAATTATAGGTGAGATGCTTAGAGGGGGCATAATTTAGAAAGCTCCAACCCCATATTTGAACGCCATATTAGCGGTGGCGAAGCCAAATGGTTCAGTGAGGTTGTGTCTCAATGCTCGCACCCTCAATTCCAGATTAATAGATGAAACCGACCGTGCACCACTAATTAAGGATGTACTCAAGAATTTCCATAAGAAGAAAATATATTCGTCTGTCGACCTTGCGAATAGCTATTGGCACATCGAATTAGAAGAGAAATCACAGCTGTTAACTGGATTTCTATTCGACAATCAGAGTTTCACCTGGTGTCGTTTACCATTTGGAGTTAAGACAGCCGGATCTGCACTAATCCGAGCATTGGATCGAAATTTAACAGAAGAAGTGAAAGACATGACTGTCAGATATGTCGACGATATCTTACTAGCATCAGAGAGCAATGAGGAACACATGCAAAATTTAAGCAAGTTGTTAGAGAACCTAGAAAGGGCAAATTTCAAGATCAATCTAAAAAAATCACATTTTTTTCAACACGAAATTTTATATTTAGGACATATTTTTGATGGAGAAGGGATCAGGCCCAATCCAGTGAAAATCGAAGCCATTAAAATTTTTCCTCGACCAACCAGAGTCAAGCACATAAGGATGTTCTTGGGAGCCACCAACTTCTTTCGTGAAAACTGTCCAGGATACACCGAAGTAGTAGCACCATTACAAGAGATGCTAAAAAAGAACAACCGTTGGTTTTGGAACGAAGAGTGTGAGAGGTCATTCACAGCCACGAAGGAATTACTGTCAAATAACAACAAACTGGGTTACCCGGATTTTTCGAAGGGGTTTATAATTCAAGCAGATGCATCTTTAGTGGGCATCGGAGCAATACTTTTCCAAGAAGACGCAGAGAGAACAGCAAACCGCTCATACCTAGCATTCATCAGCAGGAAATTAAGAAAACATGAGAAAAGTTATACCATCTCAGAGCTGGAGCTTTTGGCGATCATATACGCGCTTCAACAATGGCGTCGTATTATCTATGGTTTCTCCTAAACAATCCGCACTGATCACAAGGCGCTGACTTTCTTATTTAAGACCACCATGGTAAGTGAACGCATCAACAGATGGGCCATTAATGCGCAGCAGTTTGATATACAAATTGAGCACATATCAGGAAAATTGAATGTAATACCGGATATTTTGAGCCGAAATCCAGAAGAAGAGGCACAGCAGGAGGAAATGTTAGTGCAACACATTGAGCTGACAAACGAAGATCAAGATTTCTTACAAGAACTGAAGAGGTTACCGCAGGAACAAGAAAAGGAGCCATGGATGATGCAGATGATTAAATTCCTCAAGAGAGAGATAACACCTGATACCCCAGCATATCGAGAGATTGAAGCTCAAGCGAGAAGTTATTCATACTTCAATAATATGCTCCATAAATTTATAGATGAGGATCATGTCAAGTTACGGATATTGTTACCAGCTTCGTTACAGAGGAAATTAGTGTGGCATACTCATTATACGCTTGGTCACATAGGGTTAGACAAGACGCAAGCAACAATAGGTGAAGCTTTCACTTGGCCAAGGATGAGGATTACTATACGCGATGTCCTGAAGACATGTGATATTTGCCAGCGCGCAAAACCCAATAACTTCCTCATGAGACAATACCCAAAGCCAATACTGCCACAGAAACCGTTAGAGCTCATTGCTAAGGACTGTCTTGGTCCATTGCCAAAAGGACGTAGAGGAGTGCGACATGTCCTTGTATGTGTGGACGTCTTTTCTAAATTTGTTGTTCTATGTGCTATCCAGAAAACAACTTCGAAACAGGTCCTGAGCCGCATCCAGAATCGAGTTATACCTATAATGGGAAAGCCTGAATTTATCCTTTCTGATCATGGAAGTTATTACACATCAGCAGAATTTAAGCGCGGATTAAATGAGCTAGACATCAAGCATGTACTATTTAGCATACGCCATCCACAGGGAAATCCGATCGAAAGAGTCTTACGTGAGGTCTCGAAGCACATACGCATGTCCATACCTACAGAACATCACCGTTGGGCCGATACATTGAAAAATATTGAGATTTGCATCAATATGACACGTCATGAGTCAACTGGACAAGTACCATACACGTTACACTTGAACCAGCAACCACCGAGATCTTGGACAACAGTACTAGATTGCCCAAGAGATCCGCAGCCAGCACCACAGCTGAGAGTCGAACGGACGATCACCTACATGAGAGAACAAGCTGACAGAAGGCTAAGGAGACTAAAAGGAAAACGCTTTCACAGGGAATTGAACGTCAATGAACTAGTTTTATTGAAGAGGCCACCTATCTCTGATCCAGCAAACAAAGTATTTCATAAATGGTGTTTCCCATACATAGGACCTTATCGGATCATAAGAAATTTGGGGAATAATGCATATAAGATACAGGACGTAAACGGCGGAAGCACATCAGTTGTAAATTGCTCAAACCTCAAATTATATTACAAAAGGGAACCGTTTGATCAACCACGGAATACCGCGGGTGTCAACATTATGGAAATCGAATAAAGATGAGCCAAATGCACGTGGAACGAGGAAGTAGCCAGTCATAAACAGACCTGGTGTTTACAGTGGAAGATCGTGAAGTAAGAGGACTGGGCGAGACAGGTGGACAATAGCTAGCTACCTGCACCAGACAGCCGAGACGCTAATCTGAGCAAGAATGTGGAGAGGGAGACAAGAATACTACCAAGGGAATCCCTGCGCGCGACAGCAGTGGCGAACCAAATAAACAATATAAGGGTGACGACGGAACCTTGCAGCATCCGTGAGGCGGATCGAGATTGAGAAAAAAATCATACGTTCCATATCGATTTTTTTTCCTTTGCAGAAGGGTAATGTGACCTTTATGCATCTCTGATAGCATAAAGTCTACATATTATTCCAACAAAATTTAATTCATGTCTCAAAGTCGATGTGAGAATAGAAGTTGCTTGTGAAACTAGAAGGACAAATGGATGGTTCGTACGTGACTTGAAGAAGCTTTCTCCCAGAGCGGACAAAGGTAGCAGGAAAGAGAAAATCCACATCTGGACACCAAATGCGCCAGACAACGCGCGGAGGTCGTTACACTACGCGGGTAAATGCAGAAACCTCAACGATCACCTACCAAATAAACCCCGCCCATTTGAAAGGAATTAGAGCAGTAATTAGAATGCAGAAACAGGAATTATACCATCGTATAGGGGATTATCCCAGCCTCTCAGAAATATCGCCAAAATTTAAATTGGATTATTCTGTGATTTTTGCCAGAATTAAAATGAAATCAGGGGGTGGATTTGAAACGACCAATGGCAGTGAGAGACGCTTGACGCGACCAAATCCCGCCGAAATTAAGGGACAATGAAGCAAATTACGGAGCTCATTATATAAGGATCCAACGATCGGATTTTGAATAAAAAGGAGTCATTGAGACATTGGAAATGAGGACGTTCTAAGGAGCTAGTTCGCATATTCATGTGAGTGTTATTTTGGAAATAAATTCTGAAACTCCCCTACTCCACGTCCCTTTAAGAGAAATCGTATAAATAATGGATTGAAACACAGCGAAGTCAGTCTACTTTGGGGCATCACGGTAGGCGGAAGCCCGTGCCTCGAGCCCTCAGAAATTAACGTGATTTTTACAAGTTCTATAAGTCTACTTTGGGGCATCACGGTAGGCGGAAGCCCGTGCCTCGAGCCATCAGAAATTAATGTGATTTTTACAAGTTCTATAAGTCTACTTTGGGGCATCACGGTAGGCGGAAGCCCGTGCCTCGAGCCCTCAGAAATTACAGTGATTTTTACAAGTTCTATAAGTTCTTAATACGCGCTGTAGAGGCGAGAGCCCGTGCTTGAGGCTTAAGAATAATTAACATTATTACAAGTTTATAAGTAGGAGCAAGTATACCTCCGAAATTTGAACATCGCTAAGTATTCGCGAGTGCGAAGTAGAACAGTGCATATCATAACAGTATGACGCAGTTGTAATGATAGGTATAGCCGCCCGAGCTATTAACAGCTAGACCAGTATTCTAGGAAGCTATGAACTGTCGGCCGAACTAAATAAGTTGATGATAGCTATATGAGATAGGAGCTTCATGTGCGAGAACCGTGCATTGTGTTAATGGTAATAATTCACAGTGGACCTTTGTTTTGGTGAAATTTTTGAGAAAAACCGTGTGTAAATTATCCTCCTATCAAGATGAACCAACTAATGAAGAAGACTGATATCAAGGACCAGAACCGCATCAGGAAATATGAGAGATAAGTAAATATTGTATGGGGCATGTGGGCCATAATGTTTCCCATTATTGGGGTCGGATAAGTTTATCTCGATCATAAGCAGTTATGATAAAAATAGATATTTTAGGCGTACCGGGCATGTTTGTGTAGATTTGTGTGTTTATCAGTAATGAGTATTTTTGTGTGTTTTATAACGTAATAAGTATATGAGCATCAAAGTGTTATTTTAAATATGGTTTTGTTTGGGATGTCATTAATCTTGCTGAATGCACAGTCAAGGGAATATTTGTTTGATAGTGCTTATGCACAATGTGATTGTAAAAGCTAAATGGGGAAGACCGCTCGATATTGTGACGAGACCAGTAAGTGACACTGAAACTATGAGAGTAATAAGTATGGTAAGTGATTATCACGCGACGGTAAGAATAGCTAGAGGGTATTGTGAGATATATTCAGGTAAGGCTAAGAGTCGATCCTGGGTCGAGCAGAATTAAAGCGGAGGTGATATTCCCGCGTTCTTCGATGATATAATGGTGAGTGAAAATAATAGCGGAGGTGATATTCCCGCATTCTTCGACGATATATAAATGGTAAGTAAAATGATTGAATTCATTATCTGATGAGAGTCCACTTTAGCTCCGTCGGAAAGGTATTGCATTGCTCGAACCCAAGGCAGGTAAAAGGGAGTCCTTAAGAAACAGGTAGAAATATGGTTAGCCGTCTGAATTCTAAAGCAGCCAGGAAGGTTGTGCCGGCCTGCTGGTTATTACGGTGAAAGTGTGTCTGTCACAAGGTCGAGTCTGTCATTGTATTCTATGAAGGGAGGTAGTCCAACTTCCCGGGGTTTCTTTTTGTGTACCGCTTCAGGAAGCGATGTATTCTATTTGTCATTATTTTTGGAGTGCATTCATTATGTTGTTGTTTATTAATAATCACGGCGCACCGGCCGCCGAAGTATTTATTTGGTGCTTCATGTATGTTGACTTGTTTATTTTACTATAATTAACGGAGTTATAGCCCTGAGTGAAGTAATTGTCTTAAAGTTATAAAAACACACATGCCCGTAACCTAGAATAAATCTATTGCCTTCATTATCTGACTCTTGTGAGGAAAGATGATGATTGTACGAGTAGACATGTCCGATTTCCCAAAGAACAAGTTTTGCAAGTTATAAAAATGAGTGCGCAATGTTTATTGTGATAGAATGGCTGGTTTATTTAAGCCATAGTTATTTGAATTAAGTCAGTTGACAATAACTCTTGGACTTGAAGCAGTGGACTGCAGTAAAATAGACTATTTTCTATTCCTGGTTTCAGCCAGTGTGAAACATTATTTTCTGCATTTTTTTGATGTTGTTGATTTCAGTAATTTAAGGGAGTTGATTTTGTTTTTATTTGTCTATGGTTGGGAGAAAAGGGAGATGATGTTTTTGTGAAATAAATTATTTTATATTAGGAGTTCTCTGATCTACTGATTTTTAGATAAGCCTCCTGTGATCCTGTGACTATATTCCTAGGATGTTTAGAATAAGTTAGAGCCACCCCGAACAGAGCACTACCCGAGTAAGAGTCGGCATCCTAGAAGAACGCAGAAGGGTATAATATAGATAATAATATTTCAGTTTAATTTCCAGGGGGCCATGTATGGCAGTGTTGCCAAAACAATTCTAAGCCTGATGATCGGTCCAATATTTAAATGCATATAACCTCTACACTATCAATTGGGTTTCAACCAAATTTCGTATGTACTATGTGTACATGAACAGATATGACTGAGCGTATTCTTAAAAGCCACCAGGGCTACCAACTGTTAATAAATGATCTCTCTCTATTTTCTTTTCCAAATACCAATATATCAGAAAGTATGCAAGCTGACAGCTTTAAAATTTGCACACGTATGGTACCTGACATTCTAGATTAATTTGGAGTTACTTATGTACGTCAGTGCTACCAACATGATTCTAAGCCTGCTGATAGGACCAATTTTTAAATACATGTAACTTCTATACTATCAATTGGATTTCAACCAAATTTCGTATGTGCTATGTGTACCATAACAGATATGACTATGCTTATTCTTAAGAGCAACCAGGGCTGCCTACTGTTAATAAATGCTGTCTCTATTTCTTACCCCAATATTAATATATCAGAAAGTATGTAAGCCAACAGCTTTAAAATTTGCACACGTATAGTACCTGACATTCTAGATTAATCTGGAGAAACTAATATACGTCAGTGCTGCCTACATGACTATAAGCCTGCTGATAGGTCCAATTTTAGAATACATGTAACTTCTATACTAACAAATGGATTTCATAAAAAAATGGCACAACAAGAGATCATAATATTTCAGATTATTTCTGACCCACACATGCATGACATTGTTGCCAACATGATTTTACGCACGCTGACCGATCCAATGTCTAACAGCATGTAACATCCATGCTATCCATTGGACTTCAACCAAATTTTGTATTCTGTACCTTAAGAGATGGAACTAAGAATATAGTCAGTCACCAGGGCTGCCAACTGTAGTGCTCTATTAGGCTACATTATACCAAGTATATTTCGAACTAATTAGAAATGTCGATATTACCAACTTAATTTCGTCATTATTCTAGATAGGTCTATATAGATTGGCGTGAATCGTAAATTTTAAGAAAAGTAGGCTCCTTAGTTCGTCACGGAACATCTTGTTTTATTGGGAGTTAGGGTTAGGGTAGAAGGCGGCCGTGGACTTAACTTGCTTGATATGCTGGCATTTCCCTGGAACAGAATTGAGGAACCAAGAAGAGTCACTTGTAGAATGAACAAGGTGGGAATTTAACTCACCTTTTCTCAGTTCTACCTCACGAGCCCTCAAACCAGAAATTGTCTTTCTTGGCAGAGCCGGGAATTGAACCCGAACCTCCGCAGTGACTGGCAAGAATGCTAGTCAGTACGTAACGAGGTGGACTTAAGACTTATCTGTTCTAAAAGGGACCTTGCCCTGTCCCGCTAAAACGTGAACCACGACCGCATGGGCAGCTGCAGCAAATCCAGTGATCGTAGGTTCGAATACCGGTGCTGAAAGTGGCTATCCTGAGCGTGCTTTTTTCCTCAGGATTTTCCACACTTGTCCTTGGAAAATGCCGGGGTAGTACCAAATTTCCGGGATGCCTAACACCTCCCTGTCCCTAATACAGCTACATACACTAATAGGCTACAGTTCTCTGATAAACACAGGTTATCAGACAAATTCAACACTCACCCAACTACTCGGGGTTGATGAAAATGTCCCAAGCTCCTAAACTGAATTAACATCAACTAAAGGTGATAAAAGTATGTTAAAATATTTTGTACCAGAGCTTGCAGGGATACTAGGTAGACTTCATGAGAAAGCTACCTATTACAATAGGTACCATGTTAGCCTACGACTTACGGAAAATTTCGAAAAATCTTCGGGTTTCACATCGCCCAGACCCCAAATTCATCGTCAGTTCAAAGAGAAATATCGCTATAACATTGTTAGTATGTGAATAATCCATTCCATTCAAAGTTACTTGACTATTCTTCTCAGTCAAGTTTTTGATAGCACCAACCATTGACTAATTGGGTGGAAAGAATGGAGTTTTGAGAGATAAAAAGAATCATACCTTCCTTAATAGGCACAATATCAAAACAGCTCAAAATGGTCAATACTTCTCCAAAAATTACCTAAACCTTTTGTCTGAAGGAATTTTTGATATAACCCGCCCTTCGCCGGGGGTTTGAGCAAAATGTTTTTGCAATTACAAGAAGATGGGACTTCTCGCATGTTGAACATGTGGAACTTTTGTAGGTATGAAGCAATTGAATCGGCCGGACCTGAAAAGCATAAAGTCAAAAATGGCCATTTTTAAAACATTTAGTATTCAGAAGTATTCACCCAAAGGACCTTCCAACGGCGTAAGAAAGAATTAAATCAGCCTTCTCTTTAAGCCATAAACCACTGTTACAGGTAGTGCGATCAGAGGAGAAAAGCATTAAGTCAATGACTTGCTGCCTTTCAGCGCCGTAGTGCGTACTGAATGTTGGTCACACTGCAAGATTCCCGTGTGTTACAGTGCTATTGTAAATTTCATTTGTGCAGGGTTTATGTGTTCCATATGTTACAAATCTATTTTAAAATAAAATATATGAAATTTCCATTCAGGATGGCTTTATACCGCACTATACTCACCACGGAGGTGAAAGGCATTAAGTCACGTCTCCAAAACTGATTTTAAAAAATATTTATTAAATTAAAATTGATATTCCGCTCACAAAAATATAACTTGAATAGTTGTTTAACAACATAGATAATTAATAGGCTATAGTATGTTTATGTTCGACGATTTTGAAATATAAACATTATGTGTCAGAAAACTGTATCATAATGAGGCTCATTATAACACTAGTTTTTATTATTAAACAGTTTCTCCCACCAATCAGAGCTCTAGAAACAGTTGTGTGACCAATACCTACGCGCATGCGCATAGGCTCAAAATCTAACATTTTTAGCCTACTTTCGATTTTTGCAAAAAATGAAAGTAGACTTATGAGATCAACACACGGCGAAAAAAGTGTGTCTGTCTGTGTGTGTATATGTGTGTGTGTGAGTCTGTGTGTGTGTGTGTGTGAGTGTGTGTAATCTGAATGTCTGCCCCCCCCCCCCCTATCAATTCGAACACGGTGAATGCGAATTTGGTACAAAGGTAGCACTAGCAAAGGACACCTCAGTGTCATGTTTTATATCGCCGCCATCTTGACGGAAACGTAATGGCGGCCACACAAATGTTCAAAGCATAAATCAAATTACGACTAACCTAATCATCCGATCTCTACCAAATTTTGCAACAACATACCTTCATGGGGGGAGCATCCTTTGACCAAACTAATAGGTCATCAGCGTAATAGTTTGCGGATGGCGGCCATCTTTGTGTGAAAATCGATTCCCCCTATTAATTCGAACACGGTGCAACCAAATGGAACGACATTTGGTACAGAGGTAGTACTAACAAAAGGCACCTCAGTGTCATGTTTTATATCGCCGCCATCTTGACGGAAACGTAATGGCGTCCACACAAATGTTCAAAGCTTAAATCAAATTACGATTAACCTAATCATCCGATCTCTACCAAATTTTGCAACAACATACCTTTTTAGAGGAAGCATCCTTTGACCAAATGAATAGGTCATTAGCTTAATAGTTTGCGGATGGCGGCCATCTTTGTGTGAAAATCAATTCCCCCTAATAATTCATACACGGTGAAACCGAATGGAACGGAATTTGGTACAGAGGTAGCACTAGAAAAGGGCATCTCAGTGTCATGTTTTATATCGCCACCATATTGACAGAAACGTAATGGCGGCCACACAAATGTCCAAAGCTTAAGTTAAATTACGACTAACATAACCATCCGATCTCTACCAAACTTAGCAACAACATACCTTTATGGAGGAAGCATCCTTTGACCAATCTAATAGGTTATTAGCCTAATATTTTGCGGATGGCGGCCATCTTTATGTCAAAATTGATTCCCCCTATTAATTCGAACACGGTGGAACCGAATGGAACGAAATTTGGTACAGAGGTAGCACTAGCAAAGGGCACCTCAGTGTCATATTTAATATCGCCGCCATCTTGACTGAAACGTAATGGCGGCCACACGAATGTTCAAAGCTTAAATCAAATTACGATTAACCTAATCATCCGATCTCTACCAAATTTTGCAACTACATACCTTTATGGAGGGAGCATCCTTTGACCAATCTAATAGGTCATTCGCCTAATAGTTTGCGGATGGCGGCCATCTTTGTGTCAAAATCGATTCCCCCTATTAATTCAAACACGGTGAAACCGAATGGAACGAAATTTGGTTCAGAGATAGCACTAGCAAAGGGCATCTCAGTGTCATGATTTATATCGCCGCCATATTGACAGAAACGTAATGGCGGCCACACAAATGTTTAAAGCTTAAATCCAATTACGACTAACATAACCATCCGATCTCTACCAAACTTTGCAACAACATACCTTTATGGAGGGAGCATCCTTTGACCAATCTAATAGGTCATTAGCCTAATAGTTTGCGGATGGCGGCCATCTTTATGTCAAAATTGATTCCCCCTATTAATTCGAACACGGTGGAACCGAATGAACGAAATTTGGTACAGAGGAAGCACTAGCAAAGGGCACCTCAGTGTCATGTTTTATATCGCCGCCATCTTGACGGAAACGTAATGGCGGCCACACAAATGTTCAAAGCTTAAATCAAATTACGATAGCCTAATCATCCGATCTCTAGCAAATTTAGCAACAACATACCTTTATGGAGGGAGCATCCTTTGACGAAACTAATAGGTCATTAGCCTAATATTTTGCGGATGGCGGCCATCTTTGTGTGAAAATCGATTCCCCTTATCAATTCGAACACGGTGAAACCGAATTTTACGAAATTTGGTACAGAGGTAGCACTAGCAAAGGGCACCTCAGTGTCATGTTTTATATCACCGCTATCTTGACGGAAACGTAATCGCGACCACCCAAATGTTAAAAGCTAAAATGTAATTGCGACCAACCTAATAATCTAGTCTCTACCAAATTTTGCAACACCATATCTTTGTGTGGGAAACATATTCTGTCCTAACTGCAAGAACATCAGCCCAATAGTTTGCAGATGGTGGCCAAGTATGTGTGCAAATCGATTCCCCCTATCAATTCAAACACGGTGAAACCGAATTGAACGAAATTTGGTACAGAGGTAGCACTAGCAAAGGGTACCTCATATTCTTGTTTAATATCCCTATAGCACGTTGTATTTCAACAAGCTACTACAACCAACATTCAATCATACTCCTTGAAACACAAAGAGTTATAACAATACCCATGCATTTAGGAGAAAGTAGGCTATATGTTCTTTCCTGAACATCTTGTTCTGTATTGGCAAGCAATGTGAATGGTCTCTGCTTTCGGAGTGCCTTGACCACGAATGCGCTCTGTTCAGTCAGCAAAGCCAACGCGTGCTGTTCACTTGCTGAATTAACTGAATCCCACAGTTATTTATGAGTATTTATGTTAAAACATATAATAAAGTTATAATAATTGTCGAACATAAACAGTCGTATGCAACTCGCCTATAATGGTAATTAAGACTCGTATGGAAATTATAAAACTCGCTTACGCTCGTTTTATAAACATACTCGTGTCTTAATTATTGCCATTATAGGCTCGTTGCATAATGTACTATTATGTTCGACCCTGACTATTATATGTCATAAAACTGTATCATAATGATGGTCATTATAACACTATTTTTCATCATGAAACAGTTTCTCCCACCAATCACAGCTCAAGAAACAGTTATTTGCCCAATCAGGTGTTCCAAGGAGTTCCAAGGCCTTCTAATTTAAATTTCACTGCGTTGCCTAGTTTCATAGTGGGGTGATTGAGGAGGCCATGGTAAAATACATGGCGTTCTCTGCGTCCCATGCGCTCTGTTCCGTACAAAAAACTGGCGAAATCTCGACAGATATTTATGAATATTTATCTTCGAACATAAAATGGTTATAATTTTTATCGTCGAATATAAACAGTCATATGCAACTCGCCTATAATGGTAATTAATTATTGAAATTATAGGCTCGTTGAATAATGTACTATTATTAAATTAAAATTGATATTCCGCTAACAAAAATATAACCTGAATCGTTGTTTGGTTGGTTGGTTCTTAAGTTTAGGGGCTGCGACAACGCGGTCATGTAGCCCCGTGTACTTTGGGTGTGTGTAGAATCTGTCTGATAACCGGTGTTAATTGTGATGACTGTATTAGTGTGTGTATCTGTTTTTTAATTTTAAGTACTGCAACTTATAATTTTTCAAATAGTTCCTACTTTTGCCGCCAAGCGCCACCGTCAACGACTACTAGGTCTAATTCAGAACTTAGCTACTAGACGCCACCGCAGTCAGCGCTTGGCAACGAACGTAGAAACCTAAGAGCGTTGTTTACATTCTTAACCTATCCAATTTAGCTTCACACAGGTGCAATTAGTGGAAGGATCTTTAACATGCCATAAATCTATGACATGGGACCGCCGGCTTTACTTCCCCTCCGAAGGAAGGCATACTGAGGGATTTTTAACGCTCTTAAAAAATCCGACGGCTTCGGCCGGGTTTGAACCCGCTATCTTGGGCATAGAAGCTCAGCATGCTACCAACTACGCCACCGAAGCCGCTGAATCGTTGTTTAACAACATAGATAATTAATATAGTATATTTGTTAAGTTCTGTTCTGTCAATGACGTTTTATCTGTCTCCTGAAAAGTAGTGAAAACTGGCTTAATAGTTTTCAGCTCCGGCCGATTCAATTGGTGAATTTAGTGAATTCGCAACATTTTTCTTTGCCCGGTAAAATCTACCTCCGCCTTCCAGCATGCCCAAAGGAATATTTCTGGTTGCAGTAATTTTCTCGTTATGAAAGATTTCACTGGGCAATACTGTACAATATAATAAGTAGGAGACTTCTGTTACTTAGGAAGCAAAATAACCAGTGATGGACGAAGCAAAGAGGATATAACAAGTAGGTTAGCTCAGGCAAGGAAAGCATTTCTACAGAAAAGGAATCTGTTGACATCGAATATAGATTTAGGTATTAGGAAGTCATTTTTGAAGGCCTTTGTCTGGAGCGTGGCGCTCTATGGAAGTGAAACTTGGACTATTGGTGCAGCAGAAAAGAGGAGAATTGAAGCGTTTGAAATATGGTGTTACAGGAGAATGATGAAGATCAGACGGGTAAATAGAGTTACAAACGCAGAGGTATTGCGACTAGAGGGAGAGGAGAGATGTTTCTGGCGACTGCTAATGAAGAGAAGAGATAGGTTGGTAGGACACATATTAAGACACCCAGGAATAGCAAGCTTAGTTATGGAAGGAAGGGTCGAGGACAAGAACTGTAGGGGTAGACCAAGGTTAGAATATGTTAAACTGATTGCTTCGGACGTAGGGTGTGGTAGCTGTGTAGAGATGAAACGATTAGTTCAGAACAGTGAGGCATGGAGAGCTGCATTAAACCCGTCAAAAGAATGAAGACTCAAACACCAACATAATAAGCATGTGTTTGATATTTTCCTTGGGTAGAGAAAGAAGAAGAGAGTTACTAGCTAGGCGAGCGCATTGGAGTGCACAGCACATACTAGAGTGACATATATACATAGATGGTTCTCCATCTTCCAAGCGGCACCTTTGTTCTTCAGACCACCCTTGTGTCTGCTTGGCATTCGACAGACCAATCACCGTCCAGCCGACTGCGTGAGTGAGAATTCGTGTAGTTTCTCTCCACTATTCACAATCGAACACTGGATAGCACAAGAAACAGACCACACCAACTCGTTTGGTCTACAAGGAGAAGTATTTACAGCCCTTTAGATTTTAAGTGCATAAGCATGCGCCAGATAAATCGAAGGCTCACTAAATTGGTAAGTTGACAAGATTTCCAGTGTGTATTCATTTACTTATCTTATATATAAAAGTGAAAGTCTGTATGTGGGTATGTGGGTGGATTTGTTCCGTATACAAATCTACACCGTTCCACCAATCTCAACCAAATTTTGCATACACATAGTTTAGGACCCAGAAGGAACCACTGGCTACATGGATTTTCGATATTCTTTCTCATTCTTCGGATATTGGCCTATTTACACTCGAGCAAAGGCTAATAAATTCAGAAAATTAACTTATGAAGAAACGGCAAGGCTGGCCATCTCTATGGCAACAGTAGCACAAGACGGGTCCACCAAGTTTCATTCTATCTCGGTAAGAGGCCATGCCACTCATTTTCTAAATGGCAACACTACCTCAAGAAGTGATCACCAGGTTTCCACCAGTCTCTGTAAGGGGCCATGCTACTCCATTATCTCCATGACTACAGTCAAGACGTAAACACCAGGCCATGGGCCTCCATTTTCTATCCAAACCACGATGAGAACATTAGGAATCTGAACGCCTTAAAAATCTGAATACGTAGTTTTTTGAAATTGTATTAGCAGGGGTCGATGTAGGGAATTTAAATAATAATAATAAAAACAAATACATCGGCTAACCCTCAACGCGACATAACGTATCAGCGGCTATAGATATCATCACGAAACTTAGTATTAAGATTAAATGAGCTTAAATGATTCTGTTATTGTTGATTGATTTAGAAGATTGGCGACATCATGGCCATGTAGCCCCATGAACTTAAGTGTGTATGATTTCTTTCTGATAACCAGTGTTACTGTGATGGCTGTAGTGGTGTGTGTATTTTTAATACAGGTGAGGATTAAAAATGAGGTTGCTGTTGCCTTCAGTTAGAAACTATCCCTGTATTTGCTTCGAGTAGAAGTGGGAAACCACGGAAAACATCTTCCAAGTTTTGTCACGGGAGGCGCAGTGTACCCCCTTCCAGCTCTCACCTCAGACCAGAATTAAAATCTCTTGGCAGAGTCGGATTCAAACTCGGACCTCCAAGGCGACAGCCGAGAATGTTAGCCGCTAATCCAAGTGGTCGTCTAAATGTTACATTTTGGGTCTAATGTCATACTCTTGATGCCGCTGTTGTTACGGGAGATTTTGAATCTTTACCTTATGACGGAAGGTATCACGCGCAATATATTGTATTGTTGTGTTATACTCTCCGTTAAGGTGTGTTCTACTACTAATATATTTACGTTTATCTTATATATTAAAATAGTTTTCAAAAAAATTCACCTTTTACTAAAACTGAAATATCTCGGGAAGTATTTGCGCTACGACGACGTTTGTTGTCTTAAAATGTAATGCCCGTCAAGCACCGTCGATTGATACCCATCTAACTTGATTATAGCATTCGAGTATTCAAATAATAGCGAATATTACTTCCTTCAAGGTCTCACGAAAATGGAATATTCGAATGATTTGACGGACATATTGTCGCCAGGCGACAACGACTAACACCGTATCATGATATTCACCGCCGCCCAAATAATAAATCTCACTTGATATTAACAGAGAGTTCCCTAATTACGTCATGATATCGTTAACTTCTACCTGCTCCACTCGGGCGCTAATGTCGCATGTATTCATACATGATATCGTTAACTTCTACCTGTTCCACTCGGGCGCTAATGTCGTATGTATCCATACAATAAGTAGAAGGGGATTCCGTGCACATAATTTTATTAAAACTTCTCAAAGAATGGATTACTTTGAGACTGAAATGCTCATGCACAATCAGCAGTCATTTTGCTAATGACACTGTCATGTCAACATCTGTTTGAATGACAACAAATACTGTATACGAAAGACAACTAATTTCACGAAGATGCCGCTACAGTCCAATGTTGGAACCGCCATTTTGTATTGTGTATCCAATCTTTCCGTTATATAGTCTTTGGTCTCACCAGCTACAAACTCTCTCTTTTCGTTTCATCATTCGTCCTTATAGGTTGTGTGCTTAAACAATACAATGAATCATATTATGATGAATGAGAGGCGACACTCAATTACAAATGTTATAAAGATGGTAATTGTCTGTTCAGGTCATTGGCATATTGTGAGTACAACAATCAGAGTTTATTTACACAGGTTAGAAAGCGAATTGTAAAACATGTTACAGACAAGTGGAAAATTTATTCTTCCTTTATTGTTGGCAACAGCGATATGTACGAAACTGCTATCAATACGAGCGATGATTACAAAATGTATATGTATATGAATGGTGTTCATGGAGATCATGTTGAGTTAGTTGTCGCTGCTCAAGTTTGAAACATGGATATTTATTCGTGGATTACTACTGTCGTATGGAAGGTGACCGGTTAAAATATATACGTCATCAACAAACGAAGTTACGAGTTGATACATATGCCGGTTTAGCAGACGCCTTGCATGTACGAGCAGAAAATGAAAATATCAGAGTCGGTCGTATTGTAGATTTGCCATCTTCTTTTACATGTAGCCCAAGGAAAATATTGCAAAATTATCAGGATACGATGGCGATAGTGAGGAAGTTTGGAAAGCCAGATTTATTCATTACGTTCACCTATAATGCGGGCTGGCCAGAAATACTTAACAGCATTCATCTCTGGGAAACGGCGAATAATAGACCTGATATTGAAGTGAGAGTTTTCCATTGCAAAGTAAAGGAATTGCTACGATTGATTAATGTTAAGGAAATTTTCGTTAAAAGCATATCTATATACAGTGGAATTTCAAAAACGCACACCCATTTACTCTTAACATTAACGGAAGATTGTAAGTTTCGAGAAATTTCTGACATTGACAGTGTGGTGTCAGCCGAAATACCAGATCTCGAGGATGAAGCGATATACGAGTTGGTAAGGCGTCATATGGTACATGGTCCTCGCAGATCTTTGAATCCTGCTTCAGTCTGTATTAAAGATGGCGTATGTAAGAAAGATTTCCCTAAACAGTTTCAGGAAGAGTCCAAATATAATGCCAATGGTTATCCTTCGTATAGGAGAAGAAATAATGGACGGATTATTATAAAAACAATTCGACGCATTGACATTGAAGTCGATAGTCGATTCATTGTTCCCTACAATCCATTTCTTTAAATTTACGTGCAAGCTCATATTAATGTTGAAATATGCTCAAGTGTTCGGAGTGTTAAATACATCCACAAATATCTTATATATTAAAATCCACAAGTATGTGTATAAAGGTCATGACTGCAGCATTGTTAAAATATGTCCTGAAGGCGAAACGGTGAACTACGATGAAATTACTTCTTCCCTAAATGCTAGATATGTTGGTCCAACAGAAGCTGCATTCAGGATATTTTCATTTGACATGCATGAACAGTCACATTCTATCGTGCGATTACCAGTTCACTTGCCAAACTTGCAAAATATCTATTTTAAAAATGATAACGCTCCTGATATTTTACTTTAAGCACATTTGCGCAACGCGGAATTACAAGCGTGGTCCAAGTTAAATCAAGATTCGCAAGCCAGAAGTCCGTATATATATCCTGAAACACCAGTACATTACGTCTGGAATAAGAGCAACTGCCAGTGCCGGCGGCTTCGGTGGCGTAGTCGGTAGCATGCTGAGCTTCTATGCCCAAGATAGCGGGTTCAAACCCGGCCGAAGCCGTCGGATTTTTAGAGCGTTAAAAATCCCTCAGTATGCCTTCCTTCGGAGGGGAAGTAAAGCCGGCGGTCCCATGTCATAGATTTATGGCATGTTAAAGAAATTTCCACTAATTACACCTGTGAGAAACTAAATTGTATAGGTTAAGAATGTAAGCAACGCTCTTAGGTTTCTATGTTCGTTGCCAAGAGCCGACTGCGGTGGCGTCTAGTAGTTGAGGTCTGAACTAAGCCTAGTAGTCGTTGACGATGGCGTTTGGCGACAAAAGTAGGAACTATTTGAAAAATTCTAAGTTGCAGTCTGCACTTAAATAAAAAAAAACCAACAGATACACACACTAACACAGCCATCACAATTAACACCGGTTATCAGACAGATTCTACACACACCCAAAGTACACGGGGCTACATGACCGCGTTGTCGCAGCCCCTAAACTTAAGAACCAACCAACCAACCAACTGCCAGTGGCAAAAAAGGAAAAATGTTTCAAAAACTATAGGCAGAATGTATAATGTTTCGCCTACAGAAACAGAAAGGTATTATTTACGCCTGTTATTTCTTCACGTCATATGTGCTACCAGCTTCCAGGATCTACGAACATACAAAGCCGTTGTCTACTCTACTTTTAAAGAAACAGCTAAGGAGCGAGGTTTGCTGATTGACGATTCTGAATGGCAGCGTTGTTTGGCAGAAGCGTCACAATTTCAGATGCCTTCTCAGTTACGACAACTGTTTTCTTACATATGTATCTTTCAGACCCCTTCAAATGTAAGATAGTTATGGGACATTTTCAAGAATTCATTATCAGAAGATTATCTGCAGTTTCACGAACCTAACATTGCATATCAGTTCACTCTTATATATATTTCTAATACATTAAAGCTCCATGGTCTTCCCATTACTTATCCCGAATTGCCAGCTATTATTGATAATTTCCCTCAGACAAATTTACCAATGAATTATCCAAAACTTAATGAGGATCAATTAAGTCGGATGATAAACCAAGCAAATGGAAACCAAACGGCTATAATTACAGAAATTTTGGGGTTAGTACAAAACAGCAATGAAAGGATGAGTAATGCATATTTCATTGACGGTCCAGGGGGCACCGGGAAAACATTTCTTTACCAATGCTTGATTCACAGTTGAACAAATTTGGGGTTAAATGTAGTTTCTGTTGCATGGACTGGTATTGCAGCAATGTAACTACTGTACACAGCCAGTTCAAGTTACCTCTACATTTACATGAAAGTTCTGTACCAGGAATAAAAGTTAACAGCAAGGAAGCTTTTTATATTCGTTCAGCAAAACTTATCATCTGCGATGAAGCCTCTATGGCTAATAAACACGCGTTGATGTGTGTAAATCGGTTGCTCAAGGACATTATGAATAACGACGTGCCTTTCGGAGGAAAAATTATCATATTAGGTGGAGATTTTAGGCAGGTATTGCCTGTTGTGCCTCACTCATCTAAAGCAGCATCAGTCCAAATGTCAGTAAGGTTCTCTCCTTTGTGGCCATTATGAGGGTGAACTTCTACAATTCCCAATAGAATTTTTAGACAGCATAGGCATAAGTGGATTGCCACCTCATATCCTTCAGAAAAAGAAGGCTCATCGTAATTTTGTTGAGAAATATTAATGTTACCCAAGGTCTGTTGACGGTACTAGACTGTTGCTTTGGAAGATGCATGACAATTGCTTACACCTGGAAATTATTACTGGCGTAAATGTTGGAAACAATGTCCTACTCCCTCGCCTTGACCTTACGCCATCAGATACTTCTATGCCATTTTCCTTCAAACGGAGGCAGTTTCCAGTACGTTTGGCTTTTTGTATAACTATCAATAAAGCTCAAGGTCAAACACTGGATCAAGTAGGCATTTATTTACCTCAACCGGTGTTTAGCCACGGACAACTTTACTGTATGCCGCACTATCACGAGCAAAATCCTTTCATGACGTCAACGTTCAAATAGAACCAAAAGGAAAGCGAACAGCAAATGTCGAATGGAAGGAAGTACGGTTAGAATTTTGAAACGAATGTTGCGGAGGAGCACAGACCTCACCAAACGGGGCACATATTAAATAACAATTATACAAGGACGTCCGCATCCCTAATAAGATAACTGTACTGTGGTAATGGTAAAAAAAAATACTATTGTCCTACGTCGGTGATTACTATCCTACCTCCTGTTAATTCATTCCCTCAGTTCTATAACAAAGATATATTCAATCAAATTTACAGCTTAATAAATATTAATTCCTTCTGTGTGAGTTATCTTTTCATTTCTCATCAATCGCCTTTACTTACTATTCTATCTGTAGGGGTGGAGGCAATAGCTGTCTTTACAGAGATGTGCAAATTATTAGATTCGATGTCAGTTTTCCAAAATAACATTTTTACTTTTCACGGTTTAATGCACTAAGTATGTTTACAAGGCGATGAAATCACTTCAAATGTTTAACCAAGACTCCTAATTATATTTTCATTTAAGAAACTCAAATTAAAATGATTTTTTAGAATTTCCACTAACAGAGGAGCCTTGCAAATGCAAAATGCCACACGTTTCGTTTTTGTTACTTCACTCTACTTTACGTGTGAATTTAGAGCGGAGGGATTTGGGGTATTTTAACTGATGGACGCTGTTGAACTATTCAAAGATTCATGAAATATGCATTGAAATCACCAGACTTGAATTCTAAATTCAATGAAAAATTGAAAATGGACCCAGCTCAGATATCCCTCGGAATCCAATAATCTGAAAGTTTCCAGACGCAATTCCTTATGGGAAAAGGTGTAATTCCACGGGAGAGGAAACTATTCAGTAGGACAACAAAAGAAGTTGTTCAATAAAATGATTTTGAATAAAAGTAATTACGACTAATTAAAATTATTTTATTTAATTCAATTAATTTGTGCACATCTATATGTTACCCAAGAGTTACATCTCTAAATTCAAATATATGAGAATATTTTATTTTAAATTTATACCATGGGTATCATAAGTAGACAGAACACCAAATTGTACCGCTGTAGCCTTAAATTGTCTGGATATCTCTATCTACTTAGTATAAAACAAAGTTCCCAATTCTTGGATGTAACGGGTAATCTCGAGAGCAACTTGATGGATATTGATGCGCTTTCACCATTCTGTAGAGGATTTCTCGATGAAGGATTAGGTAGAAAAACATTTATTTATGACCAAAAGAAGCATTTACGATTTCAGTGAATTGAGTTGAAGAAAAACCTAACGTCCATGTGTCTTTAAAAAAAAATTGATATTCTCTGAAAATTGTTCAGCATGAAAAGTTCTGCAAGAAAGTCCGCGACAGCTCCCACATCGACCACTGTAAGTGTTTTTACGTTTTCATTTCTTCCAGCAATCTCCATTCAGTGGAAATTTAAATTACTAGCTTCAGAGTGAGTTTACGAGCTTGCGAGCGACCTATCACCCTAGCTTCAGCCATCATCAAACTGCCGAGTCGTGTCGAGTTAATTCTTCAGAGAAGAGTATAGCTTATGTGTTTGGAGTTAGCTGTTCACCTCGGCCTGACGTACGTTCGCCTTTTAAGCTTACGCAGGGTAAATAGTGGGACACACGCACAGAGGACAGGCAGACACCCACACATTTGATCTCATAAGTCTACTTCATCATTTACCCAAAAGCGACAGTACCGTAAATGTCTGTTCCGGTCACTAGCATGAAGACATGCAAATGTCAGATGGACAGAAGTGCTGTAGGATTGTTGAAGTGAATGCTGCGGAGCAACACGGGTCTTCTAGTGTTTTATTAATCCTATTGTTTTAAGCTGCATTGTTTTAATTGTTGAAATTGTTAACCTGTATTACAAATCAGGAATACAGTAACTGTGATAAGACTTGACTATGACTAACAGAACCAGAATAAATTGTAGCAACCAAAATGAAACAGTAACCTAAAATAATTAACCACGCAGTGAACACTCCCTCTTTTCTACTTAAGACATGACTATAAGTGTAAATAATTTGTACAGAACATTACCTCCTTCACTGCCCTCAACAGATACAGTACCGTAGCAAACCTACAGGTAACTGACGTCACCAACAATTCTCATAGTAATCATTAGAAGCCATGACCAGGCTCCATTTGTACTTAAACATGGGTACTTTCAAATTAATAAGTAAATAATATCGTACGTTTTTCGTACATCAAAAAACTACATCCATACTAATATATAAAAGTGAGATGGTATGTGTCTGTGTATTACTCGATCACCAAAGAACCACTGGTCCGATTTACATGAAATTTTACATGGAAGTTGCTGATTTACCTGGTTAATATATAGGCTACTTTTGATTTCAATACGTTGCACTATTTAAAGATGGCGACCGTTTAAGTGACGTCACTACACCCTTTGGTTTCAAACATTAATATTTCAATTTCAAATAAAAAGAGAACGCTAAGAAATAGCAAACTTTTGATGGCATATACTAGGTTTAAAATTTAAATGTCTATCAGAATGGTCCTTATCACTTTTCGTTTATCTCCAACGGTTAGCGAGTAAAACTTAATTGTGTGCTATAAAACAAGGTCAATGCCAAGCGGTGTAGCTGGAAAAATGTTCCATCTCTCCCTACGCGCAGCACCTCGCCTATCCCCTGTTTTAACTGTCACCTTCACATTTCAATTTATTTATGACCAGTAGCGAAGCACGGGTACTTCAGCTAGTTTATCCTATTTTTCCTGAAAAGAAAATAGCCTAACTGGTCATTGGCTGCATTAATACCAAAAAAGATACAGTCAGTCTGAGAGACTAGACTTTATATCATTTCAAATGACGCATGCTACAAATGCTACACATGTTAGAAAGGCTAAGGAGGGCTTCTCGCTTCTCTCGAAGCCCCAGGACTCTTTCAACAGACTCCATTACCCATTAACTTAGGCTTCCCGCTCTGGCACCTCTTTAAGGGCCACCCTGTATTTGAGTCTGAGATCTTTTACAATTCTTTAAGGGTCACCAATTATTTGAACCTGATATCTTGCAAACCTCTTCAAGGGTCATCCTGTATTTGAATTGAATCTAACACACTGTACACCTCGTTAAGTGTCACCCTGTATTTTGCTCTGACATTCTGCACACCTCTTTAGGAGGCACCCTGTATTCTCATCTGGCATCTTGTACATCTCTTTAGGAGTCACCCTGTATTCTTGTGTGACATCCTGTACACCTCTTTAGGAGTCACCCTGTATTCTTGTCTGACATCTTGTACACCTCTTTAGGAGTCACCCTGTATTCTTGTCTGATATCTTGTGCACCTCTTTAGGAGTCAACCTGTATTCTTCTCTGCCATCATGTACACCTTTTTAAGAGTCACCTTGTATTCTTATCTGGCATCTTGTATATCTCTTGAGAAGTCACCATGTATTTTTGTGTGACATCTTGTACATCTCTTTAGGAGTCACCCTGTATTCCTGTCTGACATCGTGTACACCTCGTTAAGGGTCACCCTGTATTCTTATCTGACATCGTGTACATCTCTTTAGGAGTCACCCTGTATTCCTGTCTGACATCTTGCACACTTCTTTAGGAGTCACCCTGTATTTCTGTCGGACGTCACACACTCGCCGTCTCCGTATCGCATAACGGTAGACCCCAGCAATAAACTCAGACTCGGTGAATATGCACTGAACAACACGATGACGTCATACACACCGTAACCGTAACGCCTAACGTTAGACCCAAGCATAACGACGAAGGCGACAAGATCACTTGAAATTATAAAAACAAATACTATAAGGATGGGTCGGGGAAGGGATTTTGGAAGAAATTCGGACGTGAACTTGTTGAAAGGAAACGTCGCTGCATTTGACTGGCGGTGAAAATGGGAAACTACAAAGACCATTTTCAGAACGGCTGAAGTGGGTTTCGAGCCCGGTGCCAGCGAGGCACGAGTTAGCGCGTAAATCTCTCGGCCACCATGGCCAGTGTCCTAAATCATACTATATTAAATCGCATGGCTCCGCTTTGTTTAAAAGTTATTCACCTCTGACTTTTTTCAAGTAATTTCCACCTCGTTGCGTAGAGTCTAGCATTCTTGGCTGTCACCGAGGAGGACCGGGTTCGATTCCAGACTACTGCCAATAAATTCAGTCCTGGTCTGAGGGCTGGAATGGGGTACACTCAGCCTCGTGAGGCAGAATTGAGAAATGGCTGGTTCGATTCCTATCTCAACCATCCTGGAAACTCCAGGCAAATGCCGGGATCGTACCTAACTTAAGGCCACGGACGCTTTCTATTCATTGGGACGTAGTGGCGCAGCGGTCAAGCTCATGACCTCTCACCAAGGTGGGCCGGGTTCGATTCTCGGTCAATACATGTGAGATTTTCAAACTGAAATGCCATGTCCTGTGGTTCGGATTCCACGTAAAAAGGAGGTCCCGTTGTTCATGATCAAATGATTAACGGTCACTTAAAACTACAAGCTTCCTTTCTTTCCATTTGCTTCCTATTAAAATCCTACCTCAATTACAAATACACACGCTAGTAAAGAATCACAGTGATACAGGTTATCAGACAAATTCTACACACACTCAGGCACATGGGGCTACATGGCCATGATTTCATAAAGCCCCTAAAGAATCAACATCAACAACAACAGCATCCTTCAAGTAAATATGTGTTCACTCTCTGCCTGTTTCTTGCGTCTAGGCTAATTCACAAATTGCTCAATCATGAAAATAAGACTTCCATTTGTTACAGTAAAATGTAACGGCGTTCCAATTAGTAACGCCATTCGTTACGCCCTCGTTGCCGCAAGAAGTAACGCTAATCACTGACTTATAATACTCCTTACGTTGTGTACAGGATGCAGAAGCCATAAGAACGTTCGGGAACGGGTTTGTGTGACATGTGGGAAGCCTCACACTTCATGTACCGCCATGCAGTAAGGTTAATTGGACAACATACTTAGTAAAGCCTCATCTAGCAAGCAGTTGACCGTGGCATTCAGGGTAAACTGCTCGAGGGGTGGCATCCAATAAAGTCGTCTGCAATATATTGTAAATTGTTTATATGTAGAATATACGAGTAACAGAATGAGTAAAAAGTCGTGATGAACAACCACACCCACAGGCAACATCATAGAAGATCGTGGAGCCTCGAGTACAACAGCACGCAAGCACAAATTCCTAGAGAAACCTAAGAAGAAAACTGGTAGGAAATGGTTCACAGGACGCAAAGAATCATGAATTCATGAAGAGACTTTGGGAGGGTAAGAAAGCGAAACCTATCAGTCCAACTGACAAGTTCAAACGCGCCCTTTGAATGGACATAAAGAAGGAGAGTAATGATAATGATAATAATAATAATAATAATAATAATAATAATAATAATAATAATAATAATACTATTAATAATAATAATAATAATAAAACCAAGTAGCTCGACTGATCTACGAGCTAAGAAAATACTTTTGTTCTGTATCGAACCATTCGAAGCTGCACAAGGCTGTCACAGAAGCAGATGAGTCAACTCCACTACTTTTAAGTCAGTAAGAGACTCAATTTCAGGTGCGCAGTGATTTGGATAGATTCAATGCCTGGTTGTCCAAGCCACTACACGGAAGACATGCCAATGAAGTCATCCAAACTCACGTTGACAAGCTAGCGTCGAACTTTTGGTTGATTTCTGGGTAGATGTTTCCTGAAACAGAAGGTTTTATTATGGCTATTCAGAACCAGGTTATCCCCACGAGGAACTACCTAAAGTTAATTATCAAGGATGCATCTGTGCAAGATGACCATTGCAGATACGGTTGCCCAACATCTGAGACTGTTCAGCATATTATATCAGGTTGTCACCATTTTGCAGGGACAGAATATAGGAAGAGATTTTGTTGCCAAGATAGTACATCAAGAACTGGCTATACACCTTCAACTGCTGAGTCAAGAGAAAGTGCCGTACTATAAATATGCTCCTGAAAGTGTACTGGAAAATGACAGCTTTACGTTGTATTGGGATTGTACTGTATTGACAGAGCAGTCAGCTGTGCACAACAACCTGATTTGGTTCTTGTTGACAAATGCATGAAGCACACCACCTTCATATATGTGGCGATCCCAAAGAGTGGCAACATGCTAACAAACTATGTTGAAAAGCTGTCAAAATACACAGAGCCTTCAGAACTGATAAGGAAGCAATGGCACATGGCACAAGTCAGGACAGTCCTTATTATCATCTCCAGCACTGGAGTGATTCAGAACAACTTAAAGGAATCGCTCACAAAGTTGAAATTATACCCAGGCCTTTTCAAATTAATGCAAAA
This sequence comes from Meconema thalassinum, assembly GCA_946902985.2. Lineage (NCBI taxonomy): Eukaryota > Metazoa > Arthropoda > Insecta > Orthoptera > Tettigoniidae > Meconema > Meconema thalassinum. The sequence goes on from OX336388.2 coordinate 615,544,983, forward strand.
AACAGTCATACTTTCTACGTGTCGCGTAGCTAGGCTGTTCTTGGGCAATCAGGCCTGAAGGAGAGAGGGAAAAGTTTGAAGCTACTACTCAATGCAGTCACCAAGAATTTGCTCCTTATGATATGTACGGTATCTGGGATTGTAAATGTTTTCTTTCCAGCAAATGCTGAGAATGTGTAAGCGCATGCGCAAAATAAATATTAATAATAATAATAATAATTATCGGGTCCCAGCAATAAACCTGGGAGGAGTCATTGTGACTCTGGCAAATGGGAGTGAAATGCGTCGTTGCTAACATCTGCAACATTAACCTATTGGATTCAGCAAGAGAATCCAACTTAGCCTCTTTCACTCCAACTCCAGCACGTAACCTACACGAGGTGCCCCTGTTAAGTCGAGCAACCCAGTGGAAGGTTGGGTAACCAATCCCAGCGGGAAGCTGGGTCGACGAACCGATCAGTGCTGGGGGACTCCCAGGCTTGAAGCCTTGGTAGTATAGAGAAGCCAGAAAACACCTTGAGGCAACCTCTAGGGCTAACAACCTTAGTTGCAACATGGATGCGTATGCGTCCAAAACAAACTCAAGTCAAGTGAGCATGATGGCAAAACATTTCAACATTTCTTTTACCCCAGGGGGTAAGTCTTCGGATAAATCCCTCGTCGTGAAACCTGCGACGCACGAGTCTCATTCGGATTCTGGGGGAGACTCGACATCATGCGAGAGACGAGTCGGAGCGTCTCGGTGTACCCCAACCAGTCAGAAACTCAGAACCAAATCAAAAAAACTTTCTAGCAACGTTCAACATTAACACCCTTACACAAATTGGCAAACTGAAAACTCTCACCGACGCACTACATGAAAATCAGATATGTATCATTGCCCTACAAGAAACACGTTACCCAGACGAAGAGACTTTCGAATCTGAAGGTTACCGCTTTTTCAAGAGCAGAGCTCAAAAGAGGGTCCTCAATGGATCTGTGATGCTTGGAACAGCGTTTGCTGTGAGAACCAGAATCCTTAAGTCGGTCGCAAATTTTGAGCCAGTTAATGACCGATTATCTATATTAACAATCAAATGCGCCAACAAAACCTACAGCCTAGTTAACGCACATGCTCCCACAAATGACAAGAACAGATCTGACCCGGACGAAGTGGATAACTTTTGGGACCTACTGGATGAAAAGCTCGCCAAAATTCCTAAACACCATGTTAAACTTCTTATGGGGGACTTCAATGCTCAACTTGGTCGAGAACACAAGTATAGGAAAATCATTGGAAACTATCCTGCCCACAAAAGAACCAATCAAAATGGTGAGAGATTGGTCTCCATTTGCGAAAACCATAACTTGCAGATCATGTCGACACACTTTCGCCATCTTCCCAGAAAGCAGACAACATGGCGATCTCCTGTAGACGCCATCGGAGAGTTTCAAATAGATCACGTCGCAATCTCTAGGAAAAACAGCCCTGAGATTATGAATGTTAAGGTTAAAAAAGGCATAAACGTGGCTTCAGACCACTATATGTCCATAATTAAATTCAAACCGGTCCCTTCAAACACCAACAAGACGCCCAAACAAATTATTCGCTTCGACACTGATAAACTCAAACAGAATGTAACCGAGTTCCAGGAAAAGGCTCGACCAATCGACTGTGACTTTAACAACACAAAAAACCGCCTGATCGAGGCTGCCAAGGAAATTGCTGAAATTAAAAGAAGCAAGAAACATGCCTGGTGGAATGATACATGTGTTTCAGTTCTCAAGAAAAGGCTCGATGCATGGAAACAATATTACTCAACAAAATCGCAAACTGATTGGGAAACCTACAAAGCCCAACGAGCCCAGACAGCTAAAGTGATCCGAGCTGAGAAACGTAAATATGAAAAGTCACTTATTGAGAAGATCGACCAAGACTTTAAAAGAAACAACACCAGAGAGTACTACGGAACGTTCAAAAGGAAACTTACGGGTTATAAACCTCCGTCGTTATGCTTTCAGCGAAAGGACGGTACACTGGCGACCTCAAATGAAGAAAATTGTACCATCCTAGCTGATTACTTTAAGAATTTACTAAATTGCAACCAACACAAAAATCCCATCAAGACCGAGGAACCCATTCGCAGATGCCCAGAATCAAGACCACCCAACAAAGACGAAATCAAGCGTCACATTGCTCGACTAAAAAACAACAAAGCGCCCGGGGAAGACTCTGTAGTTGCAGAACTTTGGAAATATGCTCCCGAAGAAGCAGTTGAAATCTTGCAGAAGCAAATAGAACAAATTTGGAAAAATGAAATTCTACCAGAAGATTGGAAAACGGCCTTGATCCATCCGTTACACAAGAAAGGCAGCATGAAAAATGTCAACAACTACAGAGGAATATCCCTCCTACCGGTAACATACAAAATTCTCTCACTTGCTATCCTGGAGCGATTAGAAGCCGAAGTCGAGCATCAAATAGGAGAATACCAAGGGGGATTCAGAAAGGGTCGTTCAACTGCCGAACAGATCCACAACCTCAAAACAATCATTAGATATTGCAATCTCAGGTCCAAATCGTACGTATCAGTCTTTGTGGACTTTAAGAAGGCTTACGATTCGATAGACCGCGAAGTTCTGTTGAACATCCTCAACGAATTCGGGGTTGACCTGAAACTGCTGGCATTAATTAGAGCCACCCTAACTGAAACAAAATCCAAAGTAAAGTTCCTGGGATGTCTGTCGGATTCCTTTGAGGTCAAAACGGGAGTCAGACAAGGTGACGGGCTCTCTCCAATGCTTTTCAACTGCGTCCTCGAAAAAGTCATTCGGACCTGGCGAACAAAATTATTAGAAACTGAGTATAGCCCTCTGAGAATGGGAGCAAAATCCAAGGGGATCATAGTCGACTGTCTAGCATTCGCTGATGACATCGCCATTATGTCGAACGACGTAGAAACTGCTAAGATGCAAATCGACCTTTTAAAAGAAATCGCTGAACAAACTGGCTTGTAGATATCATTCGAAAAAACAGAAGTAATGACCAACATCAAAGACGCCCCTGCAAAACTGCAGACAAAATACGGGAAGATCAACAGAGTGGAAAAATTTAAGTACTTGGGAGAGATCATCATGAAAAGTGGACTGGACAAAGAAGCACTCAAGGAACGAGTACGCAAACTCGAAATAGCCTATCAAACATCGCGCTCAATATACAACAAACAAGATGTTCAGTAAAGAACATATAGCCTACTTTCTCCTAAATGCATGGGTATTGTTATAACTCTTTGTCCTTTTCAAGGAGTATGATTGAATGTTGGTTGTAGTAGCTTGTTGAAATACAACGTGCTATATGGATATTAAACATGAATATGAGGTGCCCTTTGCTAGTGTTACCTCTGTACCAAATTTCGTTCAATTCGGTTTCACCGTGTTTGAATTGATAGGGGGAATCGATTTGCACACATACTTGGCCACCATCTGCAAACTATTGGGCTGATGTTCTTGCAGTTTGGTCTGAATATGTTTCCCACATAAAGATATGGTGTTGCAAAATTTGGTAGAGACTAGATTATTAGGTTGGTCGTAATTACATTTTAGCTTTTAACATTTGGGTGGCCGCGATTACGTTTCCGTCAAGATAGCGGTGATATAAAACATGACACTGAGGTGCCCTTTGCTAGTGCTACCTCTGTACCAAATTTCGTTCCATTCGGTTTCACCGTGTTCGAATTGATAAGGGGAATCGATTTTCACACAAAGATGGCCACCATCCGCAAACTATTAGGCTAATGACCTATTAGATTGGTCAAAGAATGCTCCCTCCATAAAGGTATGTTGTTGCAAAGTTTGGTAGAGATCAGTTGGTTATGTTAGCCGTAATTTAACTTAAGATTTGAACATTCGTGTGGCCGCCATTACGTTTCAGTCAAGATGGCGGCGATATAAAACATGACACTGAGGTGCCCTTTGCTAGTGCTACCTCTGTACCAAATTTCGTTCCATTCGGTTCCACCGTGTTTGAATTAATAGGGGGAATCAATTTTGACATAAAGATGGCCGCCACCCGCAAACTATTAGGCTAATAACCTATTAGATTGGTCAAAGGATGCTCCCTCCATAAAGGTATGTAGTTGCAAAATTTGGTAGAGATCGGATGAATAGGTTAATCGTAATTTGATTTAAGCTTTGAACATTCGTGTGGCCGCCATTACGTTTCTGTCAAGATGGCGGCGATATAAAACATGACACTGAGGTGCCCTTTGCTAGTGCTACCTCTGTACCAAATTTCGTTCCATTTGGTTTCACCGTGTTTGAATTAATAGGGGGAATTGATTTTCACACAAAGATGGCCGCCATCCGCAAACTATTAGGCTAATGATCTAGTTATTTGGTCAAAGGATGCTTCCTCTATAAAGGTATGTTGTTGCAAAATTTGGTAGAGATCGGATGATTAGGTTAATCGTAATTTGATTTAAGCTTTGAACATTTGTGTGGCCGCCATTACGTTTCCGTCAAGATGGCGGCGATATAAAACATGACACTGAGGTGCCTTTTGTTAGTACTACCTCTGTACCAAATTTCGTTCCATTCGGTTGCACCGTGTTCGAATTAATAGGGGGAATCGATTTTCACACAAAGATGGCCGCCATCCGCAAACTATTACGCTGAAGACTTATTAGTTTGGTCAAAGGATGCTCCCCCCATAAAGGTATGTTGTTGCAAAATTTGGTAGTGATCGGATGATTAGGTTAGTCGTAAATTGATTTAAGCTTTGATCATTTGTGTGGCCGCCATTACGTTTCCGTCAAGATGGCGGCGATATAAAACGTGACACTGAGGTGTCCTTTGCTAGTGCTACCTTTGTACCAAATTTCGTTCAATTCGCATTCACCGTGTTCGAATTGATAGGGGGGGACAGACATTCAGAGTACACACTCACACACACACACACACACACACACACACAGACACACAGACACACACACACACACACACAGACAGACATACTTTTTTCGCCCTGTGTTGATCTCATAAGTCTACTTTCATTTTTTGCAAAAATCGAAAGTAGGCTAAAAATGCCTGTCCAAAAATACTAAACTACGTCATTATGAAACTGTTCTGAAACCAGTAGTTATGTATGCAGCCGAAACCCTATCCCTAAATGCTAATAAAGGACTCCTTGAAGAACTGGAGGAAAAAAGAGCGCAAAATCGTCAGAGGTATAATGGGATCAAATTACAAGAATGGTATCCACTATAAAAAATCAAACAAAGAAGTCTACAGTGAAATAGAGAAAATTTCAGAATCGATCCGTAAAAGGCGGGCACGGTATTACGGTCATCTCAAACGAATGGACGGAAACAGGCTGACTAAACAGATTTTTCACTTCTTTGACTCCAAACCCAAAACCACAATGCCCTGGTTTATGAATACCAAAGACGACCTCAAAATGCTGCATCTAAAACCCGACGACGCCTTCAATAGAGATCTCTTCCGCAAAAAGATACTGACTAATGGGCTAACCCGAGACGAGACATCGAACCCGAAAAGAAGACAAGGTACCACTTGGACAGCGGAGCGCAAGATGGTCCACTCACAGAGAATGAGGGAATTCTGGGCTCAGAGGAAGGCGAAACAAATTGCCAAGTGTAGCAAGACTTAACGTGGTCCTAGATGGCCTCAACGAATTATATATATATAATAATTATCATCTTAAATAAATTCAAATATTTTCGAGAAGTAAGTCAGCCATACGGATTGAACCGTGAAGCAAATAAAGAGGGAATTTCAAAAATACAGACGGCCTTTAGAATTACCTGGAACATATACAACTAAAAATCAATATCCTGGAATGCTAAATTACGACATTATAACATTCATCAAACCTGAAACATTATACGCCTCAGAAACTTTGCTCGTTGGAGGCAGCTCTCTTATTAAGGATATAGAGAAGCAAGAGAGGAAAATATTGAGGAAAATCTTTGGTCCAGTCTGCCTAGAGGGAATTGGATGAAACGGAAGTCTCAGGAGCTATATCATCACTCTGAAAAGATCACCGCCACATTCGGGAAAAGGCGATTAAAGTTGTATGGTCACATTCTTCGCATGACCGATGACAGACTGACGAAGAGGATTCTCAACTTTGCTCTCTCAATGAAAGTCAAGACCAACTGGCTTAAGGAAAGAGAGGAAGATTTCAGGAAGTTGGCATCGTGGAGGAAATCATACAAGACAGAACCAAATTCAGAACAGTTGTCAACAACTATAATGTTTGAAGAAAATTAGTACTAGTACCAGGAAACCATGGACTGAAGACGGATGAAACTCTTCAGTGCCCAGATGAAGAGATTTTGGGAGAAGAAAAGACCAACATCATTTGCTAAATGAGTTCTCCTTAGAAGGGCATAACGATGTGAAAAAAGAAAAAAATCTCAACTTAAAACACCAAATCATATTACCATATTATTTTGTAGTTGTTTCATAAAATTGTATATCTTCTAAGAGTTGCCTGAAAGAGGGCTGTAAAAATATTGAATGCATTTTTAGTAACTTCTGGTCTTTGGGAGATCACAATATCCTACATATGTGTGGAAAGTATCGACACGAAACGAACTTTCGTTGAAGTTTAGGCCAAGGCGAATACTCCGCATACGCTGCAAGTTACACATTATTAACGATAGTGTTGACGTGTGCCGCATCACGTTCTATAATATTCACGGTATCAGTGAGAAACGCGTTGGTACAGTTCTAGACAAAATGCAATCAACAGAGACAGTCGAAAATGACTACAGGGGGAAAGCACGAGCAAAGGCAGCTCTGTAAGTGTTCATCTCTGTGGCGTGTGTGATAATTTGATTGTAATATTTTCACTGCTTCTCAGAGGAGGCTAAACCCAAAAGAAGCAGTCTATTGAAGATGATGGTGAAGGGGAAGAAGAAGATGTATAAAAAACCTGCGAAGTAGGCTATTAATAGAAGAAGAAGATGATCATTATGATGATAATGAAGAAGGATCAGCGGTGATGATGATGTTGGTGATGATGAAGAGAAGTAAAGAAGATGATTATGTTGAAGATAGAGATAAGAAGAGTTAGAAAAAGATGATGATGATGATGATGGAGCTTCAAGAAGAAAAGGATGGTGGATAAGAAATGAAAAAGAAGAAGAAGAAAATGGCAGAGATGACGATGATAAAGTAGAAGAATATAATGAATATGATGATGATGATGGTGATAATGATGATGATGATGATGATGATGGAGAGCATGAATAAGATGATGATGGAGGAGATGAAATAAAAAAGAAGAAGGATAAAATGGTAATAAGGAAATGAAAATGTATGAGGTGAAAAGTAAACCTTTGTTTTCCAATAGTGGCTCCGGAGAATGCATAACAGTTTTCATTAACTTCCATTAAAATATGTATCACCAAGTGTTTTCGAGATTTGCGGTAGGATATCGCGGAGCAAATAAAATCCATAATAAACGTAAGTGGCCATGTATTAACAGCGGATGTTTACATTCATTCATCCTCCAGCTAATTAAGGGAGTAGTGAAAAGCAGATGTAATAAACATAACTGTTTTAATATTTCAAGTCGCTGCTGACGTTTAGATGGCTTTATTTTTGAGACCAGGTTCGATAAAACAAGCTGGTTTTGGCTTAAAGTAAGTTGTAAGTGTTAGTCTTCTGTCAAGAGTTGGACATCGTTGCGATGTATGGCGCAGTTTCTTGTTGAGCAAGGAGACTCAATCTTGCAGTGACACGAATAAAAGGTTACCTGCGAACCCGAGTGCAACGTTCGCATTTGAAAAGATGAAAAGTTACCTTGGAATAATAACAATAGTTATTATTAATATTGTTGTTAAGTTATTAATAATATAATATAATCATAATAATTATTATTGTTATTAATATTATTGTTATCGTGTATTCCCCCTTAAGGAGAGCGTTAAAACACAATCAATTTTCATGGTTTTTATTTCTGTCTCTTTCTTCTCTCTTCCCAAAAACCTCTCATACATTCACTATGCTTCCTCTTTCTCTCTTCCGTCCATTTCTTTCCTGATTTTCTCTGTTGGGTTGTTTGCCCAAATTTACGTTTTATGATCTATTCTCTGTATATTTTCCTGTCTGCCAACTCTTCTGTAGAGATGTATAGTTTCTTGAGGTCTTCCACGGTTTCTTTAATCCAATTGGTTTTCAGTGAGCTATTCATGATTATATTAAAAATCTTCTTGATCAGTCTGTCTTCGTTCATCCTATGTAGGCCTATGTGTCCGTAAAATTTTCCCCTTCTTTTCCTGATGTTTGTAATCGTCTCTGCAATTTTGTATAGTTCTATTGTTGGTCTCTTTATCCATATTTCATCATTCTGAACTGCCTCAGTTTCTCAGTATTGGTTTTTCTTCTTCTTCTTGATGATTCAGCCAGCTATTGACAACGTTAATTCTACTGCTCTCTTCCTTGAATTTTAACATTCGCCCAGTAACCCCTCATTTGTTCTCGATACTGCTGTTTCCTGGCTTCAATCCACGTCTTGCCTGTTGTTAGTTTAGGCTTTTCCTGGAAACTCAGGGGGCGTACGCATCATAATATCATTGTATGTAATTCCCACCTCTTTTAAATCCATTTCTACCTCTGTGAACCACGCTCCTATTGTTTCCCTACCCAGAAAGTAAGTAAAGATATTGTTTGACAATCGCACTGGGCTCAGTCTTGTTAAATGACCCTAGAACACAATCCTGCTCTTTCTGATCACGTCAGTGATTTTGGTAAAGTATGTGTAGAGTTTATGGTTGTGCCTCTGTCTGTAATCACCGTTTTCCTTGACTGGGCCCAAGATTTTCCGTAAGATCTTCCTTTCTTTGGCTTCAAGTTTCTAGTATTCTTTCTTTCTTTCTTTCTTTCTTTCTTTCTTTCTTTCTTCGTTTTGCCCACTTAGGGAGCGCGCTTGAACTTGTTGACTCGGGTTGATGGAGCTTTCCTCTTCTTCTCCTCCCAAAATCTCCTCATGAACTCGCTATGCCCCTTCTTACGTTCCTCCGTCCATTTTATTCCAGTGGTCTTTTTAGCTTTTTCGGCGAAAGAGTGATTTGTAACTCGGGTTCCAAAAGTCTTGCGATTCATGATGCTATCTTCTGTAATGTTTCTAGTATTCTTTATTATTACTATTATTATTAGTGGTAGTATTATTGATTTAAGCCCACTAAGGAGTGCTTATGACTCGTTCTTCTTCGATGCTCTCTTTCTTTCCCAATATCTCTTGATCCCGCCTGATAACTTTACATTTATCTTTTATCGGAGGGTTTACTGAGACTTAGTTACTTTAGGTGGTGGGGTCCTAGATTTCACACGAGTAATGCGTTTTAGTAAAGCATGACATATCCACCAAACTGAGCGAGTTATTTACGTGGAACTCTTTACAAGTCGTAATTATTTATATATTATTTATCGTATGGCTTATAGTGTCGGGAGTGTCCGAGGACATGTTCGGCTAGCCTGAGTCTGTAGCTGCTTCCAGCGGACACCGTTAGGGTGAGATACAAGTTCCGTTGAATTTCAAGTAGTTCCAACTTTCGCTACCAGATATCAATGATACCTAGTGGTGAACGTTGGAACTTGGGTAGAGCATTCGGACGAAATCTAACCTAACAATTTACAAGTTTAGTCTGTGGAAGGATCGTTTTCATGCCTTAAATCTATGACATGGGACCGCCGGCTTTACTTCCCCTCCGAAGGAAGGCATACTGAAGGATGTTTAACGCTCTTAAAAATACGACGAATCTGGCCGGGTTTGAACCCGCTATCTTGTTCACAGCAGTTCAGCATGCTACCAACTACGCCATCGAAGCCACTACAAGTCGTAATAATAGGGAGTTTCCAACAGCGTCGGTATGACAAGTTCTATCAAACTTATCCTACTTACTTGCCTGGTGCGTATCCCGCACGGTGGTTGAAATCGAGAAGTTCGTCAGGTGGGCCTCGTGATGTTGAAGGAACTTCATTGTCAGCCAACTGAAGACAAAATATAAATAATAAGTTGTTCCGTGAAGAACTAAACAGCCTATTTTCATATATGCTACTTACGTTAATTGCCTCTATCAACATGCAAAAATTCAGTCTGATTGCTGTATTATTGAGATCCATCTAATTATTTCGGATGGTCGCCATGTTGGACTTTTATGTACAGTATGTAGGCCATAGAGTTGTGTACTATTAGATTTAGATAATTGCGTAGGTTTATTATTCGAACTTCAATCGCATGGTTACGACAAAATAAATAAAAACGAGATTAAAAAAATTTTGCTCAGCTGCCATCTTGAGGTTATAAAAGTAATTGAGATAAATTAGATGTCAGTGGATTAAATTTGTATAAGCATTTACCGTACCAAGTTTCACTACGCTCAAATGGTTAATCGCGAGAATCGTCCATTTAAATATTTAAATTTCGCGTCGCCGCTATGATGGATTTGTGCTCACCGGTTATTGAAAGTCCCATAGGTGAACGTATGTTCATAGTCTTTATCAGCATACAAAATTTCAGTTTGATTGATGTCAAAGATTAGTAGATATTGAGAACCGTCTAAACATTTTGGATGATCGCCATGTTGGACTTTTATAAATGTTGGCCATATAGTTATGTACTATTAGATGACGATTATTGCGTAGGTTCATTATTAATTATTAGGGCACAAGAATTAAAAACTTAATTTTAAAATTTCGCACAGCCGTCATCTTGAGGTTATGTAAACAATTGAACTAAATTAAATAGCAGTGCATTAGAATGTGTATAAACATTTGCTGTACCATGTTTCACTGTGTTCGGATGGTTAAATCGCGAGACAAGTCTATTTAATTTTTCAACTTCACTTGGCCGCCATGTTCGGTTTGTGTTTGACAGTTAAATAGGCTAATTTCTAGTAGTTACGTTTATCACCGTACAACATTTCAGGATGATATCACCAATAGTTTCGGAGATATAGAATGACGGTGAAATATTTTGCACAGCCGCCATGATGGATTGGTGGGACGTAATGCAATTTGAAGGGCACGGTCGAGATGGGTCAAAATAGTACCATGTCTTACCGAGTTTCATTGAAATCTCTTCAGCCGTTTCAATTTTATTTGGGTGACGCACACACGCACACACACACACACACACATACGGACAAAAGGTGATGTCATAAGCGTCCTTTTTTCATAAATGAAAATAGGCTAATAATGATAACAAAAGCGTCATGATGCAGCCAAAAGTGATTACTCTAAGTTATTTAATTTTACTCGTGAATATGGTGCAGGAATAAAGTAATGTAAATTACAAGTTCAGTCATTTTATGAAATAATATTTCAGTACTGGAATGGAATTTGTTTGCGGCAAACGATGTTGTTGAAAATTTGTAGAAGCCACTCCTTTGTGTATTTACCAACATTTTTTATTTGCTCTATGTGGATGTCATCAAGACCAGCAGCTTTACCATTCTTGCGCATTTGTATGGCCATCTTCAGTTCTCTTAAGCTGAAGACACAGGAAAACTCACTTGTTTCATTGTCGTTGTCTCTTTGGATGTTGGGTTTCTTCATGTGCTCCTCGACGTTGCCGTTCAACACTAGCTGAGTGGCTATTTGGTTGGGAGAGATGTTTTGTTTAATCTCTTCATCAGACTCCAAGCTTTCTGACTGTTTTGGTTTTCTTTCTGCTAGGGCAGTATTGAGTTGACGATCTAGGTGAATTATTTCGTTTCCAAATGGATTCATATTGAAGGAACAAATGTACTCGGGGATAAGTCTTTTACCATACCACCAGATTGGAGGAAGGCCACAGAAAAGCTTCCAGCAGGCCACAACAAGAACTGGGAAACTTGGCGGTCACTCAACAGACTTCGGAGTGGTGTTGGGAGAAGTGAAGTTAATCTCCACAAATGGAGATACCTACAGAAATCGGAACTCCGTGAGTGTGGGGAGCGACAGACCATGGTACAACTGTGTTCCTGTGAACTGTGCCCGTCTCTGGCCCAACGCAGGAGTTAATGGAAGGTCATGAAAGGGGTGTGACAGTGGCCCGTTTCTGGGCGAAGAAAATCTAATTCGAGACATTGATGTAAATATTATTGTATTATTCCTTTGTAATATTGTGTATCATCCCTCTTGTGTATGTTGTAGTGCTTCTGACTCGAATAAATAAAGTACTGGAATTTATTTATTACAAAAGCTGAATCAATCGTAATTCACCTGCATAGTAATGAAAAGAAAATGCTGCGTCTTACCTTGCATAGAAGTAGTCTTGCTGCTCATTAATCCCAAAATGAATAATAACGTATGACAAAAATCGAGGTTAGTAAATACGTGGGAAACGGAATACTCATCCGCAAATCTGGCTACGGATTCACCTGCTAGTAGATTGGGCTCGCACGATGTGCGGGTTGACGATCTACATTGAAGTATATAAAATTAACATGGAAGTTTTGGACCAAACGACATTGACAAGGTAATTAATAACAATAAGACAGTTTAAAAATATTCGACCAACCATTCTAGTAATAAAGTTAACAAAGACGTCCAATAGTGCAGGGAGTTTTGCTGTGGGACCAAGTTAAAATTATCATCCATATAATTCAGGATTGTAGGGACGATATTGATATGGATGGGCGACTTCAAATCGAGTAAGACCTCCACAAGACCCTTTTAGATTTGAGAGTAGGTTACATTGAATCATATATTGAATTTCTTATGCAAAATTTTATTTCTACAGCTACACAAACAGGCACATTTTACATAAATCTGCCAGTTCAATACAATCTTGAAATAAAACATCTGTATTAAATTAACTACCCTATAACAAATAAAATATTTCGTCCATACTAGTGTTACGTGGAATAGTCCCCATTACACAGGCTGCGTTTCCCTTGAATTATAACTTTAGACTTTTTCTTTCTGATTTTAGTTGGTAGCATGCTGAGCTTCTATGCCCAAGATCGCGGGTTCAAACCCAGCCGAAGTCGTTGGATTTTTTAAGAACGTTAAAAATCCCTCAGTATGCCTTTCTTCGGAGGGGAAGTAAAGCCGGCGGTCCCGTGTCATAGATTTACGGCATGATAAAGAACCTTCCACTAATTACACCTGTGTGAAGCTAAATTATAGGTTATATTTGACTAACGCTCTTAGGTTCCAACGTTGGTCGCCAGGAGCCGACTGCGTTGGCATCTAGTAACAAAGTTCAAAACTAGTTTATTACAGCCATCACAATTTACACCGGTTATCAGACAGATTCCACGCATCCCAAAGTACACGGGGCTACATGACCGCATTGTCGCAGCCCCTGAACTGAGGAACCAACCAACCATAATCGGATATGCCATACAGAGAAATTCCATGACCTGGACTATAACTGCAAGTGTAAACTACACACATCAAAAAAAGTTTTGCATCACCTCGGTTCCCAGATCTCCGGCATATAGACGTTGACTGTGTATATTGTATCCAAGATACAGTCCCTTTGACTGTTCATAGATGTCACTAAAACTGCTCAAAGATGTAAACAACCATGCATGAGCAGGGCCTATTAGACGGAGGGGGTACGACAGCCGATCAGTTCCAGTCATTCCACCAGGACGAAGGTACGCTGCTCATGTTGTCTGTAGTTCTACCATGCCTAGAAGGTCAATACCGCAGTTCGATCGCGTCCGCATTGTTACTTTGTGTCAAGAAGGGCTCTCAACAAGGGAAGTTTCCAGGCGTCTCAGAGTGAACCAAAGCGATGTTGTTCGGACATGGAGGAGGTACAGAGATACAGGAACTGTCGATGACAGGCCTCGCTCAGGCCGCCCAAGGGCTACTACTGTAGTGGATGACCGCTACTTACGGATTGCCGCTCGGAGGAACCCTGACAGCAATGCCACCATGTTGAATAATGCGTTTCGTTCAGCCACAGGACGTCGTGTTTCAACTCAAACTGTGCGCAATAGGCTGCATGATGCGCAACTTCACTCCCGACGTCCATGGCGAGGTCCAGCTTTGCAACCCCGACACCATGCAGCGCGGTACAGATGGGCCCAACAACATGCTGAATGGACCCCACGGAATTGGCATCACGTTCTCTTCACCGATGAGTGTCGCATATGCCTTCAACCAGACAATCGTCGGAGACGTGTTTGGAGGCACCCTGGTCAGGCTGAACGTCTTAGACACACTGTCCAGCGAGTGCAGCAAGGTGGTGGTTCCCTGATGTTTTGGGGTGGCATTATGTGGGGCCGACGTACGCCACTGGTGGTCATGGAAGGCTCCGAAACGGCTTTACGATACCTGAATGACATCCTCCGACCCATAGTGCAACCATATCGGCAGAATATTGGAGAGGCATTTGTCTTCATGGACGACAATTCTCGACCTCATCGTGCACATCTTGTGAATGCGTTCCTTCAAGATAACGACATCGCTCGACTACAGTGGCCAGCATGTTCGCCAGACATGAACCCTATCGAACATGCCTGGGATATGTTGAAAAGGGCTGTTTATGGACGTATTGACCCACCAACCACTCTGAGAGATTTGCGCCGAATTGTCGTTGAGGAGTGGGACAATTTGGACCAACAGTGTCATGATGAACTTGTGGATAGTATGCCACGGCGAATACAGGCATGCATCAATGCAAGAGGACGTGCTACTGGGTATTAGAGGTAGTGGTGTGTACTGCAATCTGGACCACAAATGCTGAAAGTCTAGCTGTATGATGGTACAACATGCAATGTGTGGGTCTCATGAGCAATAAAACGAGCTGAAATGTTGTTTGTGTTGATCTCTATTCCCTTTGTATTTAACGGTTCCGGAACTCTTGGAACCGAGGTGATGCAAAACTTTTTTTGATGTGTGTATGTGGGACGTACTGTGACCGATATTACCTGATACTGTACACTAAAAGGTCTATGTTATTATTACATTTCTGTAAGACGTAAATGCGCTTTGTGCGATATTCAATATTATTGCTTATGGTCATTGGCTGTTTCATTAAATTATTATTATAAAGATCATACGCGTACCTAGAGGTACTACATTTGAGTTTAAAGGTTTTTTTTTGTCGTGTAGCCTCCTGAGAGGCCGAGTGCAGGTCTTTCTAGTCGACGCCCGTGGGCGACCTGCGCGTCGGGATGAGAGATGGAATGGATGAAGATGAATGAAACCGGGCAAGGATGTGGAAGGAAGCGGCCGTGGCCTGTCAGAAGGTACTGTCCCAGCATTTGCCTGGAGTTGAAAATGGGAAACCACGGAAAACCATTTCGAGGACAGCCGACGGTGGGGCTCGTACCCACGCGTCTACCGAGTCAGCAGAGAGCATGGCCCCGTGACCTAACGCTGCGCTTTAGCCCGCGTAGCCACTACTGTCGATAGTTTAAAGGTGAAAGCTTCGAGTAACTGATTCTGTAGATTTTGCCTCTCGGTACACATCTAAAGCAGAGAATTGCCGACAATGTGATGTTTGGACTGCAGATTTGGTTTTCTTTGAAGCCCCTATTACTGCAAGTAGCCCAACTTACTAAGCTGTATGTACGAGTACAGAACATGAAGAGTAAGTTTGAAACTTGTTTCTTACGGAGCCAATTATGAGTTTGTGGCGATTAACCTGCACGTCTTGTTAAGCCCGTCACTTGACTCCGTGTTCCTTGTTAAGGCTTGTGTGTCATCGCCACTTCAGCACAGTCTTCTTGACAAAAGTCTTCACAGCCGGAGGGGTGGTACTCCTCGACAACCTCACCCCTCCACGCAGTTGTCTTCTCTTCTCTCAGAGATTACACATACAAAAGGCCTTGTCGATCGCTGTACTCGCACTTTTGTTTCGCGATTCTGCTGGCTGGCAGGCACTTCTCATTTCCTAGAAGAAAAAAAGAACAAATAAGGGATAATGTATCAGTGGTGCTTTGTATGAATTTGTCCCGGTTTTTCCCTCCAGTGAGGGGACTATTTGCATTAAACGTGAAGATCACAATCGATTACAGGAAGTGTATAATTTATTTATTGATGTGTAACATCTTTCCACTCGGTATCTGGATATTTTTGTGGCACTCGGTAGCTGAACATTTTTGTGGGAGTGATTTTGGAAAAGGGACGGAAGTGGATGGGTCGGAAGTGCATGGGACGGAAACAATGAGCGCGCGTGGTGGCGGAAATCGGTACAACGATGTACTGTAGGCCATGTGGCTATGGGGAATGTATATCGCATACAGTTTAGTTCAAGGTTTGGAGACCCCATTTAAGATATTCCTACAATAAATCATCTTCAATTCGTAGTTCTTTGGTGTGAAAATATTCATTATGGTATAATATTTGCTGAAAACAATTACGATTTATTAAATCTTCATACTTTTGCTATATTCTTATTTAATGTAAGCACTCGACGTACTGTCGGCCGTGTGGCTATGTGGAATATATATTGCATCAACAAACACTCCAAACAACGTAAGAATTCAGTATTACTAACAATAATTGAAACTTCTTTGGTCTAATCGTAGGCTATCACTGGGAGAAACACATTTAATATACCTTCTGCACACCTAATTTTTAATCGCGCCTATACTTGGCAGTGCACTCTATCGGCAAAAAGAGGCCATTTTCAATAACACCTCTGGCATGGGTTCACAAACTGGCCGGTATAGAGCGCAGCTCGCATCCAGTCGGCCGTGCTCCCGCATACCATAGTTCAACTACTGTACTTGAAGGTAGATGCCAATACTGCAGATCCATTGGAGAACTTTGTTTTAATTAAATATATATTTTCCATTGCAAAATGCACAATATAACGCTCAATTGTATAACGCCTCAGTACTCAAAAATCAAAAAATATAAAACATTTCAAGCTAAAATATACAACTCTGTTAGGATTAAACCCCAGCCAGCCGACTGAGAGACCGACGCTGTAACCACAGACATAAATATGTCCTCACAAAATGAATGTTATCAATCGATTAAGATACAACGTCTTAGCTAATAATGATTTTGACTAAACGATATCTTCACTGGAGTATATTTCAAACAAAGTTCATTTCATAAAAAGTTCCTATTATTTTTATATCTGTAGGCTATATTGCATGCAACATACTCAAATTAGTGAAATATAGTTCAGAACGAGAGATCAGCTGCCATCTTGTCTGCAACCGAGAAAGCTCAGCTTTTTAAAGCCACCTCTGCACTTTAATATAACAATATACACTTTTAATTTTCCATTGCAAAATGCACAATATGTTATCAATCGATTAAGATACAACGTCTTAGCAAATAACAATCATGATTTATTACGGGGGCTTCATTCATTCCATTCCTGACCCGGTCGGAGACTGGAAGCAGGCTGTGGATTTTCATTTATTACGGTTAGGAGTAGTGGTTTTGGTGGGGTTCAGATGCCTCACCTCCACACCCTCCACCCAAGATGGCGGCGGCCCGATGTCTCTCGAACGCATGGTTGGATTTTGACGAATGAGGTGTCGTTTAACTCGGGCTGACACCCGCTTTTCAATGGACAACATATTTCAACCCCAAAATAAAACCTACCCTTAATAGGGGGGTGAAATTGTATTTTTTTAGAAAATCTCGCTTTCCAAGTGCAACATGTGAGAGTTTAAATGCCAATATGGAATGAAACGTTGTTCTACACAAGAGACATGAGTGCGGTGGAAAGCCACTATGAATTAGCATGCCAACTCAAAACTTTTGTAAGAGGGTGGGGGAGCGGTTCCCTGTGGACGGGTCCTTGTTGACAGGTCCCTGTGGACGGGTCATTGTTGCCGGGTCATTGTTGACGAGTCCTTGTGGACAAGTCCTTGTTGACAAGTCCTTGTGGACGAGTCCTTGTGGACGAGTCCTTGTTGACAGGTCCTTGTGGACGAGTCCTTGTGGATGAGTCCTTGTTGATGAGTCCCTTTGGACTGATCCCTTTGGACCGGTTCCTACGGACTAGCCCATGAATTTATTTAAATTATGTCAAAGGGCCTAACTACATTTTGCGTGTAAAGCAGTGTGTTGAACTGACGTTGTTCACCAGTCCCCCACTTGTATAATGTGATAACGATATGAAAGGAAAGTGACGAAATACATTTGAACACGTTTGAGATGTCATTATTACCGTCCTCCTTGTGAAACAAGTCACATTCTGTTTTGGTTCAGACGTGAGAAAATGCGAGTTCATGTGTAATATGACCTAACACACAGGTGTTTGTTTACCTGTACACGTGCACGATAAGAGCTAACAAGTCACAACCTGTTTTGACAGTGGTGGGATGTGAAGGGGGGGGGGGGGAGAGGGAGAGAGTCGGTGTAAGAGAGAACACAGGTGAAGAGAGAAAGAAATATGTATTGCTCATAACACATGTGGAGCTGAGAACTGTACATAGGACTGTAGGTTAAGTACAACATGAGTGAATAAATATATACAAGGCACACAGGTTCACACAACAAGTAATTTATTAATCCAAGAATTAAAGGCTGAGCTAAATCCCAACCATTTTACATATAGTTTATTTCCTTTTCGTTTCAACACTTTTTCCACAAGGTAATGTTTAGGAAACGCTGTCTTTTGGAGTTCTTGGAGATAAAACCTGCCTTTTATGGTTTGATGGTTGAGGTCCTCGAGTAAATAGGTGACTGGACCGTTCAGGTTGACTTGACGAATTTGAAATAGTTCAGTCCCCCAATTTGGTGTGTAGCCCTTGTCGAAGGCGGACTTGAATTTGCTCACACGAACATGGTCCCCGATGTTAAGGCGATGACGTTTAGGGTCTGCTGTTTTTATGGGGTTAAACAGTTTATCCAGCTGTGGGATATTTTTGGTCACAAGTCGTGGCTTGGTCCCAATGGTTCTGTGTTTGGTGTCATTGTAACGTGACACTAGCTCAGGTAACAAGTCCAACCATCGATAAGTGCCCTGAGCGGTAAACGCTTTCCACATATGGGTTTTCAATGTTCGGTTGAACCGCTCGACCACGCTGGCTTAGAGATTGCTGTACGTGGTGTAATGGTGAATATCCTTAGATTTGAGAAAACTGGAGAAATCCTTGTTGAAAAATTATTTTCCCTGATCGGTTTGTAGCAGCTGAGGTTGACGTTTGGATTGTCGAATAATATGTTGAAAGGCCTTGGTGACTAGTGGACCAGACTTGCGTCGCACAGGTTCAACAAACGCCATTTTGGAATAAGCATCAATGACCGTCAACATATAGCGTACACCATCGTTATCGCTAGCATATGGAATCATTTCAACCAAGTCTGCTTTCCAAAGTTCAACCACACCCTGTGAAATCACTTTGAGTCGCTGATAGCGACGTCTAGCTGGACGATGCAACTCGTGTGCAATACCCATTTTAATGGGTGAGGGCTTAAACAATAATTTTGGCATTTCGAAGTTCTTCCTCAATTTCTTGAGTTTCCCAATCGAGACCAGTATGGCCGGCTTGACTTGAAGCATGCAACAGCTGTAGTCGCTGGACGAGCTTATTGGGATTATGCCAGTAGGTAACATCCACAAGGGGTTTTAATGGCTTAAATGTCACCCCTGAAGCGGACACTTTACGACGACCACTTTGACTAGTGGGGAACATTTTTGCAATGATGGTTTTATATTTTTGAGATATATTGGCATTCACTTGTTGAGTGGGATCATACTGTCTTTTGTGGACATGGGTGTCCAATGAAATGGATTTATATTTATCAAGGTCCTCTAGCGTATAATCTTGGGATGAGGGAGTCCGGGAGAATAGTAGCTTTAACAGTCCTGGTGTTAATTTATAGTTGATCTTTTTAATGAAAGCTTTAATACGACTAAATTTAATCAATGAATCACCAATTTTAAAACTATCATCCTCATAGCGAACACCATATGTGGTATCAGTGTTTCCAATAAATAGATTGGTGAAATAGGGTTCCTGTGTTGATCCATAATATTTTATTAAAATGTTTTTCAGTTGAGCTTTATGTTGAGGGGTGGCTAAGAGTTGCGAAAATGGAGACGATCTGGAAGGGTAAGGTGTTTCGACCATGACCAAGGATTTCTTTTTTCTTAAAAACTCTGCTAGGGGTGACGCCTTTTTTGAGGCGTAAACACTTGTTCCTCATTATACTCAACTTCGCTAACACTAGTTAAATCTTCCTGTTCCTCTTCCTCTTCCTCTTCCTCTTCCTCTTCCTCAGGGTCCTCGTGGTGCGTCTGAGTGGCTTGTGAAACGGTGGGTAGCGGTTCAGATCGCTTGAAAGAGGGTTTCAACATAGCTTTTAGCGGAGGGGCTAAATGTTGTTGAATAAACAAAGCATGATCCGCACGTGATCGTTTCAATTGACGGAACTTTTGGCGAATAGTATTTTTGCTCTAATAATATGCTTTTTCAATTGACTCTCTGCTAACGGCATGGTGTAGTGACAAATGAATTGAGAGGGAATGATACAGTGCCTTAAATAGCAATAAAATGATCAAACCCTAAGCGATACCGCCCTTGGTTGAGTTCACTTTGTTTGTCAATCACTAAACAGGCATGACGTTGTGTGTTCCAGCACTTGCCACACAATTCTGTAAACATTTGAAAGGTCATATCCGGATTCACATGTTCATTATAAATGTGACGACTGTTCCTCTCGTCCTGGCGAAATAAAACAATGACATTGGCATCGTCACGAATCAGCTGTTTGGACATTTTAGAATACGTTTGTCCAAGATAGAAGCAATCGATATGTTTGTGTCGACCCATGCTGAAATAGCTTTGAATGATGCCTTGTCGTTCAGTGGATACATCATCGAAAATCATGAGTGAATCAGGCTTTTCCTCATCCGGTGAAATAACATTTTCTTGCGTGGAAAATGTAAAATACCCCATATTCTCATTTTGTAATCCAGACATGACTTGATCCAGAAACACGTAGAGGGGTTGGTAGAGAGATTTTGCGAAAATATAAATATTTTGAAAACACAGACCATTGGGCGCTGTAATAAGTGTCAGCAAATGATTGGTCTTTCCACAGCCGGAAGGTCCCACAATGATGCAGCGAATGGAAGATGGAAACTGTGAACCATGGCGTTGTTCACGTGATGTGGGGCAGAGATTGGAAACCATGTCCCTCACGGGGAATGACTCTTGCTGCTTAATTAGCTTCATTTCAACTAAGGCTTAGAGAGGCTAGCAGGCTGTCTATATACATCGCACCGAGCCTTGTCATAGAAACAGTAGACTCGTACTACAGGTTGACGATGGATGTCTTTGGACGTGCGTTGATGGTCAAAGCTAGGTCTGTTCCCATACATGATCCTAAACAAGAAACAGATCCTGCTAATAAACACTATGTGGATAGGTCAGTAGTGCCACGCACAAAATAAGGAGATTATGACTTTAAAGGAAAGCGGTTAACGCATGTAAAACATCCTCAAGTGTCTACAGACGTTACTACAAAAAAAAGTATGTGGATAACAAGGTGTATGAGTTTTATGATAAAGTGCCTCAGCTTACGGTGAATGGCTATAGCGCTAATCATCACTGCATTATTCACGTGGAAGACCCACAAGAAGATGATGATGTCTGTACCAAGCAATACGTGACCTATGAAATGAAAAGGCTTTATAAATTTATCCCATCTGTATTTTTAGTGCATCTGACAAATGTGAAACCTGTGAATGAGAGAAACCATATACCGCTAGTTCATGACCAGCACTTGACCTATGTGCTTGCTTCGGGTTTAAGCCACTATCGACTACACTATGATGGAACCATTCACATCAAATATGCCATACCTGATGAGAACCATTTACAAATAGAGATAAATGGTCATAGGATGTTGGTCCATAACCATGAAATGGTCAATGCAGGAGACGAATTATCCTTTCATCTCATGTTGACATGGAATGAAAAACAACCTGGAAAAACCATAAACGACTTCCCACTTTATGTAGAATTGGAATATACAGCCATGAAATAACAATCTGACGTTAGTTGTGACATAAACTTTCTTGTGAAAGGTTGTTGGTCATCATCATCATGGTGAAACAAAGATATGTGGTGAGAAAGACTAAAAATATGGCCCTGTCCTTGGCAAAGCCTGGGCTTAAGACATTCGTGGACAAGCCCTTGCGAAAGAAGAAAAAAAAGAAAAAATAATGTATTGACCATAAGGAAAGCACTTCGAGCAGCACAGGGACATGTTATTCCAAAACGTCAGCGACAGGGTTCAAAACAAGGGCGAGTGATTCCCGTCCCCAAACGAGCGGGATTTTTACCTGCATTATTCGCTGTTCAGGCTGCTCTAGGTTCCCTTTTAGGTGGCGCCAGTGCAGTGGCAAAAACTATTAAAGCCGCGCAACAGGGCAAGCAACAACTCAAAGAAAGTCAGCGTCATAATGAAACGATGGAAGCCATTGCTATGGGGGCTAGAAATTTCAATTTGAAGCCAACCTTTTATCAACAAGGATTTGGAATTTCACCTTTTCGAAATAAAGTAAAACATCTTTAACCTCAGCCATAGCAAGACATGCCCTGACACATCAACAAGTGGAAAGCTATGCTAAACTGAAGCTTTCTCATTTTCGAGGCGTGTTTATGCGAAACCAATTACCCTCACGACCCTGGAAACATGAATGTGCTGTTGTCAATTTGGATGATCACCGAGGACCTGGAACACATTATGTAGCTTATGTCAAAGAGGGATCCACTGTATGGTACTTTGACAGTTTTGGGAATTTGCCCCCGCCCATGGAACTAGTGGTCTATTTTGGAAACAGGATCAAGATATATTATCATATGTGAAACGTGAGCAAACGTTTAACAGCCAACAGTGTGGACGTTTGTGTTTATATTTTTTATATAAGACGCAACATAAGCAAAAAAGTCAACAGTATGTCGGTGGAAAGTAAGACGTTTACACTGCATGGACGTGGACCTGAAGTGAGCCTAGACTTTTACCCACCTATCGAATTGAGTGAAAAACCCTATGGTTTAGGACTTGTTTCACTTGAAACGTACAATAGAATATAAAACATACATGAAAATGTGAACAACAAGTTTTACTATGATGATTCTGTGCTCACCCTGAACTCTGGTGGATACACAATAGATGACATTTATGAACACATTTATGTGGTGTTGATCAATCAATATGGTTTAAAGTCATTTCTCGATTGAACACGCAAGTTTGAACTAGTAGGAAATACCAGCACTCATCGCTGCAGTATTTTTTCTACATTCCAAATTGACTTTAAAACACACCCCGATTCCATTGGTCCATTACTAGGATTTAAACCACGCGTGTTGGAGCCCAACAAAAAACATGAATCAGACCATGAAGTGAAATTTATTGAGGACCATCATGTGTCGGTGACGTGTAATATTATTAGTCAAGTGTACACCAATCAAGAACCGTCGCATTCGCTTTATGACTTTATTGTAACATCGCCCAATGGCTATATTATTCTTGAAAACCCTCCAGTAGTGCTTTTTCATTCTGTGGCTGTCGATGGTATTAGTAATATAACATTAAGACTGATCAATAGAGAGCAACAACTCATTGATCTAGATTCTACCACACCAGTGACTTACAAGTTAGTGCTAAAGCCACTATGAAGTTTGTATATAAAGCAACAGCACCGTCTAGGAATGGTGTTAGTTGTTTACCACGTGAATACACGTTAACATCTCACAACAAGCAGATTTTACAGCATTTGGGTTACCACGTCAACCCCCGCGATGAATTCTATCCTAGAGGTAGCGAACCACATCGAGGAGCAACCAGGAGTGGTAAGAATTGATCTCCATTCATATCAAGCTCAAACACCTGGACTCAATAACAATGATGAAATTCAATTTGTTATCAACAACCAAGATATTTACACTCTACCGCATGAAAGTGTTATTCAGATTGAAGGTCGGCTCACCAAAGCCGATGGCTCTACACCCACCACATCCAAGTTAGCCAACCATGCTTTCGCCTTTCTGTTTTCTGAAGTGCGTTACGTGATTAACGATATCGTGGTGGATAGCACTCGAAATGTGGGTATTTCCAGTGTCATGAAACTTTATCCCTCTTATAGTGAGGAAGAATCTAAAACACATTGCATGGCGGGTTGGTGCCCTGACTCGATCAATGACTGGCTGGTACACACCGATGGCACTTTTACTGGATATTTACCTCTTAAACTGATTTTAGGCTTTGCTGAAGATCACCAGCGCATTGTGGTTTACGCACGGCAAGTGCTTTATCTGGTGAGAGACAGGAGTGATAATAATGCACTCAAGGGAGCCGACAATGTCCCCATTGATTCAAAAATTTTACTACAAAGCTTGCTATGGAAAGTGCCTCATGTGACCCTTAACGATAGCAAAAAACTGGACATACTCAAAATAGTAAAGAGAGATATACCTCTAATCATGGAATTTAGAAGCTGGGCAATCCATGAGTACCCGCTATTGCCCACCACCAACAAACACAGTTGGTCTATAAAAACAGCCCGCTATACAGAGAGACCTCTCTACATGATTGTGGGTTTTCAAACGAATCGCAAGTATCAACAAACCAAAGACGCCACGCAATTTGATCACCTGCAATTGAGAAATGCACGCCTTTTCCTCAACGGTGCTGTGTTTCCCTATGAAGGGTTGGATTTAGATTTTTCAAAAAATAAGTTTGGCCCCCTGTACGACTTGTTATCTAAATTTAGATGGTCGTATTATCAAAAAGAGAATTGTCCAATGTTGTCACCCCAAGCTTTTAAGACAAGGGCGCCACTGATTGTCTTTGACTGTTCCTACTTGGAAGAGTCTGTCAAACCATCCAATATTGACATTCGACTAGATTTTAAAACACATGACAATGTTCCAGCCAATACCACGGCCTACTGTTTGATTATTCATCACAAACAAGTCAACTATTATCCACTGTCCAACCAAGTGACAAGTGTATAAATAGCAGGTCAACCCACATCAAACCGCTCAGTCATGTCTTGCTTTCAAGCCTCAAGAGAAGTTACATGCATGAATTTAAAATCTGAGGAACAACGTTTCAAGACCTTAGCGGCCGCTGGATTCTACTATTTGAAAACAAGAGATGAAGTGAAATGTGTGTTTTGTCCCATCATCTTAGACCAATGGCAAGAGAGCGATGAACCCATGCAGGAACATCAGCGCTGGTCACCTGCCTGCCCCTATCTCTGCAGAATGGAGGTGGGTAATATACCCTGTCATTCAAGTTACCCCTCACTCGTGCCTCTAAGTGATGAAAAAAAGTTATGATACTTGTGGTCTTTATGGTGTCAACAGTGTTTCAGTGAGCAGCTCACAGTCAAAAACACCCAGTTTAGAGACATTAGAATATCATCAGTGTTATGGACACTATAAACAAAAAAGACTTCTTTGTTGTATGAGATGGTACCGCCTCTATCCTAGAATGAAAAAGGAATGTAAAACTTGTTATGCTAATAAAATAATGTAATAAAAATTGGCTGTTGTTGTTATATTATTATTTCATATGCCCCCCTGTCATATCCTAACATCTATAGTGACTACTCGATGTTTTTATTTTATTTTACTAGAATGGAATGTAAGTAAATGACATGGGTACACCTTACTGAACATTTGTCAGTCTGTGGATAGTTGGACTTGATCCAGACAAGAGTGAACATGTTGCGTACACAGATTGTCGACTGTCAAGGGTTTAAAATTGGAGATAACAAATTTATATTTAAAGAAGTGGCCATTATCGATTCTTCCACTTTTTGGATATCGCAAGCTATCCATTTGGTGTTTAAACCACCTTATGCTTTTGATTTGTTGTGTGATGAAGGCCGTAAACAAACCCAGTGGATTGAAACTCATATGCAATTAGACTGGATGCAAGGAACCATTTCATATAAGCACCTGGATATGGTCATGAAAGCCCACTTGTATTCTGACCATGTAGTATTTGTGAAAGGTAGTGAAAAAAGTCAATGGCTACAACCCTTTTTGACGTCTTACTGTCAATGTATCGATTTAATGGACATGGGCTGTCCCTCGCTGCAAACACTCATGGACCGCTACCCCTGTCACAACATTACCTATGAAGCTCTGGCACAGGTGTGGCAATTGTTTCATTGGCTAACCACCAATGCCTGCTGGGAGTTGTTAAATAAAATTAAAGCTGAAGGTTTACCTGTGGATGCCGCCAGTGAGATTTCTACAAGCGACGTGTAAACATCAACGTGATACCATGGAGAAAGGGGATGCTACCGATAAAGCGATTGGAAAGTTCTTCGTGTGCAAAAAGAAACTAGACCGTTTTACCAAAGAGAATTATTGGCTCTTCCAAAATCATTCATTTATTACGTCGCAGCAAATGCAGTGAACGAAATTTGGCAACATGTACCAAAATCATGGACTCAAGACCCTGTGTTAAGTGAATTGCAACCATGTACGGATTATGATCACCATAAGCAAGTGGCTGTGGCAAAAATACCCTCTATGCGACAGTGTGCTACTTGCCAGCTGGTCAAACTGTATCACGGTCATAAAAGTCAGTGTAAAGACTTTGTTTCCTCATACCACGTGTGTGATGCAGAGAAAGAAGCAACAACAACAACATCATCCACAGAGGAGGAGGAGGAGGAGGAAGATCAAACAATTTTACCATCTATGGGAAAGGATATGCCAGACCTGTACTGGCAATGGCGTCATTGACAAAGTAATTCAATACTTAACTTTCGAAATCTACCTACCTGGTTATTATTTGTGTGGTCCTGGAACTTATCTTGAAGAACCTTTGCCGTGTGGTGATATACCTATTAATCCTTTGAATCAAGCATGCACCTTTCTTATCACCACAGTCATCCTCCATTAAGACGTGTAGCGGATAAAGTATCGTTGAAAAGCTAAACAACGTTTGATATCCTGTGATGTCTCAGTGGGAGAGAGGTTGGCAGCCATCATTGTGATTAGTGCTATATAAGGAAAGTTAATGATGAGTGGATATGAACATTAAAAGGATTGAGGAATTGGTATTACTTTGTATTATATTTTTGTAAAGCTCAATTTGTTGTGAAATAAAAACAAGGTTTACAAGATCACAATGTCTTTTAATTTTAAAAATGGTGATTGCCATTTCTTCATTTTCATTTTTAGCCTACTTTCGATTTTTGCAAAAAATGAAAGTAGACTTATGAGATCAACACAGGGCGAAAAAAGTGTGTCTGCCTGTGTGTGTGTATGTGTGTGTGTGAGTCTGTGTGTGTGTGTGAGTGTGTGTGTGTGTGAGTGTGTGTACTCTGAATGGCTGTCCCCCCCTATCAATTCAAACATGGTAAACGCGAATTGATCGAAATTTGGTACAAAGGTAGCACTAGCAAAGGACACCTCAGTGCCATGTTTTATATCGCCGCCATCTAGACGGAAACGTAATGGCGGCCACACAAATGTTCAAAGCTTAAATCAAATTACGACAAACCTAATCTTCCGATCTCTACCAAATTTTGCAACAACATACCTTTAGGTAGGAAGCATCCTTTGACCATATTAATAGGTCATTAGCCTAATAGTTTGCGGATGGCGGCCATCTTTGTGTGAAAATCGATTCCCCCAATTTATTCGAATACGGTGAAACCGAATGGAACGAAATTTGGAACAGAGGTAGCAGTAGCACAGGGCACCTCAGTGTCATGTTTTATATCACCGCTATCTTGACAGAAACGTAATGGCAGCCACACAAATGTTCAAAGCTTAAATCACATTACGACTAACATAATCATCCGATCTCTACCACATTTTGCAACAATATACCTTTATGGAGGGAGCATCCTTTGACCAATCTAATACGTCATTAGCCTAATAGTTTGGGGATGGCGGCCATCTTTGTGTCAAAATCGATTCCCCCTATCAATTCGAACACGGTGAAAACGAATGGAACGAAATTTGGTACAGAGGTAGCACTAGCAAAGGGCACCTCAGTGTCATGTTTTATATCGCCGCCATCTTGACGGAAACGTAATGGCGGCCACACAAATGTTCAAAGCTTAAATAAAATTACGATTAACCTAATCATCCGATCTCTACCAAATTTTGCAACCACATACCTTTATAGAGGGAGCATCCTTTGACCAAACTAATAGGTCATTAGCCTAACATTTTGCGGATGGCGGCCATCTTTGTGTGAAAATCGATTCCCCCTATCAATTCGAACACGGTGAAACCGAATGGAGCGAAATTTGGTACAGAGGTAGCACTAGCAAATGGCACCTCAGTGTCACGATTTATATCACCGCCATCATGACGGAAACGTAATCGCGGCCACCCAAATGTTAAAAGCTAAAATGTAATTACGACCAACTTAATAATCTAGTCTCTACCAAATTTTGCAACAACATATCTTTATGTGGGAAGCATATTCTGACCAAACTGCAAGATCATCAGCCCAAAGGTTTGCAGATGGTGGCCAAGGATGTGTGCAAATCGATCCCCCCTATCAATTCAAACACGGTGAAACCGAATTGAACGAAATTTGGTACAGATGTAGCACTAGCAAAGGGCACCCCAGTGTCATGTTTTATATCGCCGCCATCTTGACGGAAACGGAATGACGACCACCCAAATGTTAAAAGCTTAAATCAAATTACGACCATCCTAATAATTTGATCTCTACCAAATTTGCAACAACATGCCTTTTTGTGGAAAGCATCTTATGACTGACTACAAGGTCATCAGCCCAATAGTTAGCAAATAGCGGTCATGTATGTGTGCAAATCCATTCCCCATATCAATTCAAACACGGTGAAACCGAATTGAATGAAATTTTTTACAGAGGTAGCACTAGCAAAGGGCACCTCATATTCATGTTTAATATCCCTATAGCACGTTGTATTTCAACAAGCTACTACAACCAACATTCAATTATACTCCTAGAAAAGGACAAAGAGTTATAGCAATACCCATGCATTTAGGAGAAAGTATGCTATATGTTCCTTACTGAACATCTTGTTTCTTACATGAATAATTACAATTTCCACTTCTCCTTTTTTACATTCCCCTTGTTTAGTTCACACATACTGCACATTTTTAGCCTATTTTCAATTTTGAAAATATAGGCTTATGAGATCACCATTTGTCCGTGTGTGTGTGCGTGTGCGTGCGCGCGCGTGTGTGTGTGTGTGTGTGGTGTGTGTGTGTGTGTGTGTGTGTCCCTAATAAAATCTAAACGGCTGGAGCGATTTCAGTGAAACTCGGTAAGTTCATAGCACTATTCCCGGTGACCTCGACCGTGCCATTCAAATTTTGTTACGTCTCACCAATCCAACATGGCGGCTTTGCGAAATATTTCACTAGCATTCAATATCTCCGAAACTATTACCGTTATCGCCCTGAAATTGTGTACGGTGATAAAGGGTACTACTAGAAGTTCACCTATGAGACTTTCAAAAACCTGGTGACTACAAAACCGACATGGCGGCCAAGCGAAGTTGAGACATTTAAATAGACTTTTCTCGCGATTTAACTATCCAAACGTAATGAAACTTGGTACAGCAAATGTTTATACACATTGCAATGCACTGGAGTCTAATTTAGTTCAATTGTTTACATAACCACAAAATGGCGGCTGTGCGAAATATTTCACTGACATTCTATATCTCCGAAACTATTACAGATATCACCCAGCAATTTTGTACGGTGATAAAGGGTACTGATACAAGTTTACCTGTGTATAATTCATAAACCTGTAAAGTACAAAAGGAACATGGCGACCAAGCGAATTTGAAATATTTTAATTGACTTTTCTCGTGAGTTAACTCTCTGAGCACAGTGAAATGTGGTACAGTAAATGATTTTGCAGATTGTAATGTACTTCCATCTAATTTAATTCAATTGTTTACATAACCTCAAGATGGCGGCTGTGCGACATTTTAAAATTAAGTTTTTATTCTCGTGTCGTAATCATGCGATCGAAGTGAAAGTTTGAACAATGAAGCTAGGCAATAATTGTCCTTGAATGGTACATAACTCTATGGCATATAACATATAACAATCCTAAATGGCGAGCTTCCGAAATATTTAGACGGTTCTCAATATCTATGAATCTTTTACAGCAACCAAACTGATTTTTTTAATGTTCATAGGGACTATGAACATTTGTTCACCTATAGGACTTTCAGTAACCTGGTGAGCACAAATCCAACATGGCGGCGACGCGAAGTATAAATATTTAGATGGACGTTTCTCGCGAATTAACTATCCGAGTGCCGTGAAACGTTGCACGTTAAATGCTTACACAAATGTTGATCTAGTGGCATCTAATTTATTTCAATTGTTTGCATAATCACATGATGGCTGCTGTGCGTAATTTTAAAATCTCGTTTTTACTTCTTGTGTTCTAATCATGCGATTGAAGTACACAATAATCTTAATATAATAGTACAAAAATAAAAATCCAACCTGGCGACCATCTGAAATATTTAGACGGTTCTCAATATCTACGAATCTGTTACAGCAATTAAACTGAAATTTTGTATGTTGATAGAGGCAATTAACATGAGCAGGATATATGAAAATAGGCTGTAAAGTTCTTCACGGAACTACTTGTTTTTGTTGTGAAATAAAAATAAGGTTCACCAGATCACTATATCTTTTAATTCTAAAAATGGTGATAGCCATGATAGTTTTTCTAACATAATCATAGTGAAATTCATACACAAGCGTTTTTGACTATTCCATAATGGCGTAACCCACATATATAGGTTTGTTGTAGGTTACTTTAAGACAATTCATTTGTATTACAACTAAATCCTCATGAATAATTGAACAGGTATGAATGTTAGGCTTCCTTATTAAGTTGCTCGCACCATACTGTTACGTGCCACCCCCTAGTGGCACTTTTGTTAACTGGATTACGGTGGGGGTACAAAGCACAACACCAATTACTGCTTAAAGAAATAATTAACTTTATTGTGGCCAGAAAATTACACTAATCAGCAAATACAAGCAATTAGGAACCTTACTCCAGTTTACAAAGTCTCTTGCTTGTGGAGAGCTCTTGCCCCTTTCACTTGTCAACAAACCACAGAAGTTAATCCCGCCGCTAATGAGCCTAGTGCCCTTGACAGAACTACATGCAACTTCTTTCTAATGTGCGCCTACTACAGTACTTACGAGCACTTGCTGCGCGCTGTTCACCAGCTTGGAGAAACAATGTCACTTAATTTCGACACCACAATATCTGACACTCAGTGAAAGCACACTTACTCAGAACACGGCAGTCCCCTGTATGTTCCTCACTTCGCCGCTACACTAGGGGTTTCGCAAGTCACCACACTTCTGTCGCTCAGAATAAACGCTCACACTAGCTCGTAAAACACATCAACCACAACTGCTTCACGGGTAACTCTTATATAGCAGGCCGGTGACTCAATAAATGGTTCTAGATCCATCCAGGGTCCACGGCTTCTCGATGTTTCCATCGCTGGTCCAGTCACGAATCTTCTGGACTATCCCTTTGTCTTAGTAGCCCTGTTGCATAAGGCACACGCAATACAGGAGGCATGCCACAGCCCAGCCCCTGGGGCAGTTGTGACTCAAGCGGCGAGCGATGACACAAACTCACAGCCGTAACACCACCCCCTTCCTAAAAAGGCTGATCGTCCCGATCAATCATTGGTCCGTCTGTGTCCCTCCGTAGGCTGCCAGGCGATCTCGATGCACGATCTTCATCTTCGCCCTCGGGTTCCGCTGGATCCTGTAGACGACATCGTTGATCCGTTTCACGACTCGGTACGGGCCCTCCCAGGACTTCTGAAGTTTGGGTGACAGGCCTTTCTTCCGTAATGGGTTGAAGAGCCAGACCAGGTCGTCCTCGTGGAATCCGCCGGCATCCGTCTGCTGGTCGTATCGGGTCTTCATTCGGTCGGTCTCTATCCGCAGTTTCCTCCTCGCGAACGCGTGTACGTCCTCCAGTTGGTCGACCAGTTCTTGACAATACTGGCTTACCGGGATCGGATCATTCCCAGGTCGGCCGAAGGCAAGATCGACAGGTAGACGGAGCTCCCTCCCAAACATGGCCAGGGCTGGTGTGCACCCGGTGGCTTCATGCACGGCGTCGCGGTAGGCCAGGAGAAATAGTGGAAGATGCTTGTCCCAATCCCTCTGGTGCTCGCTGACGACTATTCGGAGATGGTTCTCGACGGTGCGATTGAATCGCTCTACCATCCCGTCGGACTGAGGGTGTAGCGGCGTTGTCCTCGTCTTCCGGATCCCCAGCAGCTGGCATAGGTTCTGGAACACCTGCGACTCGAAGTTCCTCCCTTGGTCGGAGTGCAGCTCCAGGGGTACTCCGTACCGGCTGACGAATTCCTTCACCAGGGTCTCTGCGATCGCCGCGGCTTCTTGGTTAGGGAGCGCATACGCCTCCGGCCATTTGGTAAAGTAGTCGCTGACGACTAATATGTAGCGGTTCCCTGCCTCGCTTAACGGGAATGGCCCAGCAACATCGATGGCCACTCTCTCCATGGGGCCGCCCACGTTGTAGGTCTTCAGTGGACCCCGTCGTCTTCGTCCTGGGCCCTTGCTGGCTGCGCAATCGTGGCACCTCGCGCAGTGGTTCTCCACGTCTGTTCGGCATCCGATCCAGTAGAACCGCTCTCTCAGCTTCTCCAGGGTCTTCTTTATCCCTAGGTGTCCACCAGATGATCCTCCATGAACTTCCTTCAGGACTTCCTCCGTCATAGCCTTTGGAACGACGACTTGTTCCCGAGATGTCTTCCCGTCGGTGCTCTCCCAGGTACGGCAGATGAGGCCATCCCTTACAATCAGCGAGTCCCACTGTGCCCAGTAGGACTTAAACTTTGGGCTGCAGTCACTCACAATGTTCCACCCGGGTCTGGGGACACAGGCCCTCTTCCATTCGGCTATCAGTCCCAGGTCATCATCTTCCGCTTGCGCCCGCGTGAAAGTGTCGCGGCTCCAGCTCCCTTGAAGTTCCACGGTAGTCCTTCGACACTGTATCCCGGTGTTCTCCTCCCTTCGGGCACAGAAGGTGCAGTCTTCGGGGCACGGTCTTCGTGACAGGGCGTCGGCGTTAGAATGCAGTTGGCCTTTCCTGTGCTGAATCTCAAAGTTATACTGTTGAAGCCTCTCTAACCACCGCGCGAGTTGACCCTCGGGCTGCTTGAAGTTCAGGAGCCACCGCAGGGATGCATGGTCGGTCCTGATGAGAAATTCTTGCCCGTACAGGTACTTGTGGAAGTGTTCAATGGTCTTCACGAAGGCGAGCAGCTCCTTCCTGGTGACGCAGTAGTTCCTTTCTGGCTTTGACAAGGCCTTGCTGAAGTAGGCCACTACTCTCTCCTCGCCGTCCACTACCTGCGACAGGATTCCCCCTATGCCAAAGTCGCTGGCATCGGTATCGACGATGAACCTTGTTCCAGGTCTGGGGTAGGCCAGAATAGGCGCGGTGCACAGAGCCTGCTTGAGTTGTTCGAAGGCACTGTGGCATTCTGCTGTCCACGTGAAGAGTTGGTCCTTCTCAGTCAGGCGATGTAAAGGTTTGGCGATGTCGGCGAATCCCCTCACGAAGCGACGGTAATAAGTGCAGAGTCCCAGGAAGCTTCGTAGTTGGGACTTGTCCTTCGGAACTGGCCACCCCCTCACAGCTGCGGTCTTCTCTGGATCGGTGCGCACCCCTTCCTCGGAGACGATATGCCCAAGGTACTGGACCCGCTTCTGGAAGAGCTGACACTTCTTGGGGCTCAACTTCAGCTGGGCAGCCCGTAGCTTCAACAAGATCTCCTTCAGGTTGCTGTAGTGCTCCTCGAAGCTTCTCCCCAGAACGATGACGTCGTCTAGGTAGACCAGGCAGGTCTTCCAGTGGAGTCCCCTCAGAATGGACTCCATTAGCCTTTCGAAAGTCGCAGGGGCGTTGCACAGACCGAATGGCATGTCGGTGAACTGCCAGAGCCCGCTGCCCACAGAGAACGCCGTTTTCTCGCGGTTCTTAGGGTGGACCTCCACCTGCCAGTAGCCACTCTTCAAATCCAAGGTGGAGAACCATCTTGACCCTGATATGGTGTCCAGCGTGTCGTCGATCCGGGGTAGAGGGTAGCTGTCCTTCTTCGTGACGTCGTTCACCCGCCTGTAGTCCACGCAGAACCTGGTGGAACCGTCCTTCTTCTTCACAAGCACGACCGGAGAACTCCAAGGACTATGTGATGGCTCGATCACCCCTTGCTCCTTCATCTCTTCTACCATCCGGTCGACTTCGGCTTGCTTGGCGAGCGGGACACGTCGGAATGGGGCCCTAATCGGTGCGCTGTCCCCAACGTCGATTCTGTGCTGGACCAAGCTTGTCCTTCCGAAGTCTTTGCTCCCCACGGAGAAGACATCCTGGAATTCGCGTAGCAGGTCCTGAAGTTGGCGTGATTGTTCCTCGTCTAAATGGTCCTGCGATCCTTGGTACAGCTTCTGTAGTTCTTCTGGCAGTGTGCGTCTTCTTCGGTTGTCCGTCTGCAGGTGTCCGTCCGTCGTGTCGGTGATGCGGGCAATCCAGGTAACGGGCTCGCAGACTCCTAGGTTGGTGTCCCGGTGAACCGTAATGTCGTAGTCGTTCAGGTTGGACAGGCGGACGTACGGCCGAGACATCGTGTTGATGAGGGTCTTGGCAACTAGCAATCCTTTTGTCTGGATGTCCTCATATTTTGGCTCGATGACAGCCGCCACTCCCTCAGCAGTTCCGTCGACAATTACGGCGGCGCTGACCTCCGTCCTGGCAGGAACAATGACGTCCTCTCTCAGCCTTACTCGTCGTGCGGTGACGGCCTCGTGTGCTGGTTGCAAAGCAAGTTCCTCACCTCCGAAGTGCAGAGTGTTGGTACTCAGGTCCAAGATGATGTTGTTCTGGTCCAGGAAGTCCAGTCCGATGATCACTTCGTTTGATACGTCAGCCACAAGCACTGGATGCTTTATCACCCGTCGACCAATGACGAACTCCAGTGATGCTTCGCCATGTACCGGTGCGGTCTCTCCGGTCGCGGTTATTAGCTGGAGGTTCCTTTGTGTGGGTTGCACTCTCCACTTCGGGATCACAGTGGGATTGACGATGGTCCTCGATGCTCCCGTGTCGATCAGCATGGGCCAGCTCACTCCGTTGATGACTCCGTCGACCATCAGGCTGCTATTGTCCCTCCGTAACTTCGTCACACGCACTTGGACTGCCGGGGCTTGACGACTGTCACAAGCCAACCTTTGCCCCCCAAGGCTGGCTAATACTCGTTTCCCTGGGCCGCGCGGTTTTCAGACGACTGATTTCCCGTCGGATACCCTCGGCGGCGGCGATCACCGCAGTCCTTGCTCAGGTGGCCTTTCTTACCGCAGGCCCAGCAGGTCGGTAGTCCTCTTCCAGGCCGCCTCTCCGGTTGTCTTCCGGCTGTGTCGTTGCTGGTGGTGCCGCGACTATCGAAGAAACGGCTTAGCGCCTCCATCAATTCGTCGGCCAGGGGCTTGGTCTCGTTGGTTTTTGCTGGTTCATCGACGT
The DNA here is from genome assembly GCA_946902985.2 of Meconema thalassinum. Lineage (NCBI taxonomy): Eukaryota > Metazoa > Arthropoda > Insecta > Orthoptera > Tettigoniidae > Meconema > Meconema thalassinum. The sequence continues at coordinate 615,580,452 of OX336388.2, forward strand.
CCACTTGACGCACCCGCGCGTGCATTCTGGATGCCTGTTTTGCCGTCTCGAATTCAAGTGCGTGGCTCAGCGCATCTGCCAGGGTCTTATTGCGCGCGAGTCGCAGCGCCTGTTGAGTGTCCGAGTCCCGTAGCCCGTCGGTGAAGGTCTGCGTCGCTATCTGCTCCAGAAAGTCGGCCGGCGCTGTTGGGTAGGCAAGCCTTACGAGGCGTGCGATGTCCATCTCGAACTCCTGCAGGGTTTCCGCGTTCTTCTGTACCCGGGTCCGGAGCTGCATCTGGTAGGCCTGCTGAAGATGGCTATCTCCATATCGGGACTCCATATGGGCGATCAGTGAAGCGTAGTCCTGGGATCCAGTCGGGATGGCCTGAAGGACGTTAAGGGCGTCACCTCTCAGCGCTACAATGAGAGCTGTAGCCTTTTCTGTGTTGTTCCAGTTATTTATGGAACAGGCCGCCTCGAACTGACGTAAGTAGGTGCTCCACGGGACCTTTCCGTCGAAGGTTGGGGGCGTCACTCTGCTATGTCCCGTTCCTGATATTCCCGGTGTAACGGTGGGCGGGCGTTGGCGCAGCTCGGCAACTTCCTCTTGTAGGGTTTTGACTCTCTCATCCACCCCGGTCGGCGGGCGTCGGCGCAGCTCGGCGACTTCCTCTTGTAGGGCGTTGAATCTATCTTCCATCCCTGTCGGCGGGAGTCGGCGCAACTCAGCAAATTCCTTTTGTAGAGCGTTGAATCTCTCTTCCACCCCCATCAGCGGTCGTTGGCACAGCTCGGCAACTTCCACTTGCAAGGCGTTGAATTTCTCCTCCACCCCCATCAGCGGGCGTTGGCGCAGCTCGGCAACTTCCACTTGCAAGGTGTTGAACTTCTCCTCCACTGCCGCGACTTCCTCACGTAGACCCTGTTCTAATTTCCTTTGGCTCTCCTCTAATTTCGTCAGCAGACACTCTTCCAGATTTTTCTGGCCATCCAGAAATTTGGCGGTTAGGTCCTCTGCTAACTTATTCTGGCTGTCTTCCATCTGCTTCAGGTCCTCCGCTAACTTATTTTGGCCTTCTTGTAATTTGGAAGTTAGGTCCTCTGCTAACTTCTTCTGGCCATCCTCCATCTTCTTCTGGCCATCCTCCATCTTCTTCTGGCCGTCTTCCATTTTGGCAGTTAGGTCCCTGGTTAAATTCTTCTGGCCGTCCTCCATCTTGGTTTCCATGCCATTTAACTTTTCTAGCAGTGCTGCCAATTTCTCCTCCATTTTAGTTGTTTGTCTTGTAAAGGGCATGCACTCACAGGAAAATTAGAGAAAATGACCTGCTCGGGTTTTGAAACCAGGACCGTCAGGTGTTGTGCTTGAGTTCGTAATCCGGCTTCTGACACCAGTTGTTACGTGCCACCCCCTAGTGGCACTTTTGTTAACTGGATTACGGTGGGGGTACAAAGCACAAAACCAATTACTGCTTAAAGAAATAATTAACTTTATTGTGGCCAGAAAATTACACTAATCAGCAAATACAAGCAATTAGGAACCTTACTCCAGTTTACAAAGTCTCTTGCTTGTGGAGAGCTCTTGCCCCTTTCACTTGTCAACAAACCACAGAAGTTAATCCCGCCGCTAATGAGCCTAGTGGCCTTGACAGAACTACATGCAACTTCTTTCTAATGTGCGCCTGCTACAGTACTTACGAGCACTTGCTGCGCGCTGTTCACCAGCTGGTAGAAACAATGTCACTTAATTTCGACACCACAATATCTGACACTCAGTGAAAGCACACTTACTCAGAACACGGCAGTCCCCTGTATGTTCCTCACTTCGCCGCTACACTAGGGGTTTCGCAAGTCACCACACTTCTGTCGCTCAGAATAAACGCTCACACTAGCTCGTAAAACACATCAACCACAACTGCTTCACGGGTCACTCTTATATAGCAGGCCGGTGACTCAATAAATGGTTCTAGATCCATCCAGGGTCCACGGCTTCTCGAGGTTTCCATCGCTGGTCCAGTCACGAATCTTCTGGACTATCCCTTTGTCTTAGTAGCCCTGTTGCATAAGGCACACGCAATACAGGAGGCATGCCACAGCCCAGCCCCTGGGGCAGTTGTGACTCAAGCGGCGAGCGATGACACAAACTCGCAGCCGTAACAATACCTTTTACCATCATTCTCCCACTTTGTTATCAGCTTTACATCAACTCGTTTATCAACATTCTCCATAGTCTTTCCAAAAACACTATTATTCATGAGTTTATAAAAATCTTTTTCAAACGCGTTTGTTGACTGTGTTCTTAAATTATTGTTTAGATCAATATACGGTTTGAGCCATGCTGACTGATGAAATTGCAATACGCGATGAATTTTAGTCAATTTCAATCCATGCTGTAGACACTGTTTCAAGTTTTGTTAATGTATTACATATTTACATTTATCATTTACATTGGCAATTAACATTTTTTTCGTGATGTGATGTATGGAGATTTCATATTCTCAGGACAAAATGGTAAATCATTATGATCATCATGTAACTCTTTAGGGTACTCAAGATTTACCTGTAAAATATATCCTTTATCATCGTTATCATTAAGAGTGTCAACATTAATTTCAGGTTGTGTCAGCCAGCGAAAATCTTTCAGTGGTAGATATTGACTCATAGCCCAACCATATTGGTTATTTGCATCGAGGTAGACAATATACTTTGACTCTTCACAAGGGTTGTAGCTAGGCATGTATTTACTATTTGCTTTAGAGTACCGTCCACTACATTGGCTTAATCCACCTCGAATTGATGATTTTATAAAATTGATCATGTCTATATCAGTCATTAATTCTAAATTTACCTTCGTGTTTTTCAACATTGAACTGAAACTTAACCCAGGAGCAGTGAAATACTGACAAGGATCAAGGTCATAAGTTTTCATACAATCATTCCGAAAATTTTCAAAAACATCTGCTAATAATAACACATCTGTCTTCAAATATATGTCTGAAAATTCTCCTAAAGTTTGAATGTGGAACTGTGTCCATACACGTTGTGCATGTAAATATTCCTGATCACTGATATGACTTGTGTTTAAGGAACTGTAAAATGCATCTTTCGGCGGTAAAGAACACTCCTCAAGACGTTCCACACAGTTAATATATTCATAAGGGAATATACCCTTTTGACGAATCAAATTAAAATCATCTTCTTTAGGAAAGACACGTTGAATTTCATGAAACTGATCTGATTTTAAATTACTAGCCAGCTTATCAAGACTACTCGGCATAAAGCGGAATGAATCTAAAAATCGCAGTTTAATGTTTTTTTATGGCTAGTTTTGATGTATTTTGTGAACGATATGTATTGTTCCTTATTATTTGCAATCACATCAATTTTCACATCTGAAGCTCCAAATTCTTTAACGATAAAGTGGTTATCGTATTTGCTACCGTTATGTAGAATGACCGGAATTAATTTACTTACTCTATAATTTAAATTACATTCTTGGTGAGCAGCAGCACGATATTTTCCTGTTAAATGGTCATGATCGCGAACCCTGTCTGTATATAAACATTCACCACATATAAAACAATTAGTTTCAGTTTCAAAATTCATTTGCTCTGATGAAGTTAGTGGCTCCATTGGAATGATCGTATTTAAAATAGTGGATATACGGATGGCATCTTTTTCAAGTCTTTCCATAAAAACTTTAGGTGCATCAAGTCCTCTATAGAGCTCAAACTTATTTAGAGAGTCATCGTAACTACATTTAATATAATATGCAAAGCTAAAAGGTTCATGAATGTGAGTAGTGTTGGTAAAAGGTTGGGCTGGACTCGATGAACATGTATTAAATGGTTTTAGCAAAGCTTCAAAGTCAGCATATATAACAAATGGTACTCGAAGCTGTTTCTCATAATCCTTAATTTTTAGAATGTTATTTTTAGGAGTAGGTAATACCGTACAAACATGATTACATCCCCATTTTTGATGTTGAGTTAGTTGATCCTCTTTCTGGAAATGTAGCAAACAACCATCACACAATCACTTCTTAGATTTATGTTTTGATACTTGACTACCAACAAGTCTACTTAAATGTTTTATCCAACAATAGTGAGCATTTTCACCTTCGGTTATGTATAGTAAATTTACATAAGCATCCTTTTTTTCCTGAGTATAATATAGAGGACCAACTATACTCTTATTTTCAATTTCATACACATTAATACTTACATTGTTCAGCTTTTCAAAACGTTGAATGTCTTTTATCGCCATAGGAAATTCCATTTCTTTTAAATCTAACACTGAAGAATAGTGAGGATATGATGATGTTCTCATCGTGTTCCTCACTGCTGGATGGAGAGCTGAGGTTACAGCCTATGCAAAGCATGCGTCATCATTATTCATAACGTTTACACAAGCATGCTTACGTTTGATCCATCCTGGCAAATCAATGTATGATGATGCTCGAAGGGGATTATATTTATTCATGTTGGTTTCTAAATAAAGTACTTCAACCAACGCCCAGCCTGACTCCCTTTCCTGAAACTCGTCACTCTTCACAATGATAGCACTTGAAATATCTTGGTATATATCACTAATATTAGTTGATTAGCTAACAATTATGTTTTTTGTATTAAAAGATTTGATATCTGTAATTTCACCTTCACTCCCAGTTTTTACATAGAGTCCAAAAAGTTCAAAATTCATTTTAAATGTTTTATGCTCCACTAAAACATTTTCTACCAAGCCAAACACACTAGGTTGAACATTTCTTAAAAATGATTCAATACTTTGAGTTTTTTCTTCACTATGAAGTCTGTAACTAGCAATTCGACTTTTAAACGCACTACCAATTTGTTGAATATTTCCAGAATTTCTTTCATGGCAAGCGTTATTTTTATGATGAATACTGCGTAAATGTCCATGAATGATTGAAGAAGGTATATCAATATTACATACATCACAATGTGTTATTGAAGGTTCACCATTCTTCTTTTTTTTGTTGCACAACTATTTTCACAATCTTGAGAACCTTTACGCTTTTGAGCATCACATTCATTTAAAGGTTCCGTGCTAGTTGATGGTTTTACAGTTTTTAATTCCTGTTGTTCCCCATGCACTTCAACCATGTGGGATTGATATCGCTTTACAGCAGAAAAACCAAGTTTGCAAACTGAACATGAAAATGGTGCTGAACTGACATGCATTAAATTTACATGCCGCCCAAGACTATCATGTCTGTTAAATGTGGTAGCACAATGACTGCACACAAACATTTTAATGTCATGTTTAGCATTTGCGTGTCGTTGAAGGTTGTCAGGTCTTGAGAACTGTTTCTTACAGTCACCACACTTGAACATTATGATCACTTTCGAAATTACCTATAAAAGAAAGAAATCATAAATCATAAATGTTAATAAATGATAAAACAAAGTAAAATATAGATAGTTTAATTATATTCCAGTCAATGGTTATAGCAGGGTATTTAAATCGATCTGTGAACTCCTAGCAAGTCGAACTTCACGTAGTTCTAACTGGGGGTTACTATATACCACTGCCACTGACACCTAGTGGTGAACATCGGTACTTGATAGAGTGGTAGAAACCAGCGCTCGGCAGTTAAGTGAGCTAAGTGTGACGTCATAGCCAGTCTTATAGCAAGTCTAAACTTGTAGAACATGTCACGTGCTAGAAATCAGCGATCTCCAGTTAAGTGAGCTAAGTGTGACGTCATAGCCAGTCTTAAAACAAGTCCAAACTTGTAGAACATGTCACGTGATAGAAACCAGCGATCGTCAGTTAAGTGAGCTAAGTGTGACGTCATAGCCAGTCTTAAAACAAGTTTAAACTTGAAAAACATGTCACATGACAAGGTTAAGTTAGGTAAAGTTAGGTTATGTTAGGTGAACTGAGGTTAAGTCTTTAAATATTCCCTCTGACACTGACTCCTAGCAATGAACATTCAGACTTAATGGAGCGGTAATCAAAATCTAACCTACAAAATTAGCTTTACACACCATGATCAAGTAGTTCCAAATATTGACTGCCAAATATACCATTTTCACTGACATGTAGTGGTGAACATTGGAAAATATCACTCTAACTGTTTAAAAGTTATTAGAGGGGCACTTACCTTTTTATAATTTATCAACTGCTGCCACTGAATGAACAGATTGTAGAAATCTGGTAACCTACAGGTACCCAATTATCTGTAAACAAATCAATCAATCAATTAATCAATAAATACATTCCAATCAATAACTTCAACATCAATTAGTAATAAAATACTACAATCCATTAATAATAAGTACTTACCTTGCAAAATAATTTAATGATTTTCTACCAAAAGGGCTTTTTTACAACTCTTGAGCAGTAATAGAGCACTGTTCACTCAAAGCGAGTAATAAAGACTGACAGTAGGGAAATATATGACACCTCTCTTATATAAACTCGCATCGCTCGTGTTAGCAGTTTTTTGCAGATCATTGCAATTCCTTTCCCAATACAGCTGAGAGTCCAAAGTACACTAGGAACACCTGTGTTGTATCCAATGACTGCTGACTTTGCATGATCATCACCCATTGTCTTGATCAACACCTGGGGTTTCAAATTACTGCAGCGTCAGTCATAGCAACAGCAGTGTGCGCTCTCTGCCATGTCAGCAACATGACACCGGAAGGAACACCTGTGTAATATCCAATAACTGCTAACTTTGCGTGATCATCACCCATTGTCTTCATGAACACTTGCGGTTTCAAATTACTGCAGCGTTAGTCATAGCAACAGATCTGCGCGCTCTCTGCCATGTCTATAATATGACACAGGAAATAACAAGATGTCTTACTACACGTACCATCTCCATAGTTTTAACATCTTAAGAACATGTATTATTCTCTTTCAACTACAAATGACTCGTTAGAACACATCCATCCACCAAGTTAGATCCCTTGTATGTTCACATGTATTTCGTCACTTTCCTTTCATATCGTTATCACATTATACTAGTGGGGGACTGGTGAACAACGTCAGTTCAACACACTGCTTTGCACGTAAAATGTAGTTAGGCTCTTTGCCATAATTTAAATAAATTCATGGGCTAGTCCGTAGGAACCGGTCCAAAGGGATCAGTCCAAAGGGACTCATCAACAAGGACTCATCCACAAGGACTCGTCCACAAGGACCTGTCAACAAAGACTCGTCCACAAGGACCTGTCAACAAGGACTTGTCCACAAGGACTCGTCCACAGGGACTCGTCAACAATGACCCGGCAACAATGACCCGTCCACAGGGACCTGTCAACAAGGACCCGTCCACAGGGAACCGCTCCCCCACCCTCTTACAAAAGCTTTGAGTGGGCATGCTAATTCATAGTGGCTTTCCACCGCACACATGTCTCTTGTGTAGAACAACGTTTCATTCCATATTGGCATTTAAACACTCACATGTTGCACTTGGAAAGCGAGATTTTCTAAAAAAAATTACAATTTCACCCCCCTATTAGGGGTAGGTTTTATTTTGGGGTTGAAATATGTTGTCCATTGAAAAGGGGGTGTCAGCCCGAGTTCAACGACACCTCATTCGTCAAAATCCGACCATGCGTTCGAGAGATATCGGGCCGCCGCCATCTTGTGTGGAGGGTGTGGAGGTGGAGGCATCTGAACCCCCACAAAACCACTACTGTCAGGATTTGGCACTGGAGTTTTACAAGTAGTTATTTCAATGACCAACATAGTTCACTGTTAACAAGGGATTTGTGGTCCCGGGACACACAGTGGGATAACATGTCACATGTTACACATCATATGCGACTACAGTAAGGCTCGTATAATTTTTTAGCCTACTTTTCACGTTTTGCTAAAATGAGGAAAAAGTAGACTTATGAGATCGATCCGGGAAAATGTCTGTCTGTCTGTCTATCTGACTGTCTGTCTGCCTGTCTGTCTGTCTATCTGTCTATCTGATCGTCTGTCTGTGTGTGTGTGTCCCCCTATCAACTCCTAAATGGCAGCAACAATCGAAACAAAATTTGGTATGAGTAAAGATCTATACCTGAATATCTCAATGCCGTATTTAAAAATATTGTCAGTGCTACCAACTGCTGAGAAATCACAATTGAAATTTGAGCTCCATGTTGGATATCTTGGAAGGTATGCATGGGAGCTACTTCAAAATTGGCACACGTATAGATAATAATATTTCAATTCAATTTCCAGGAGGCCATACATGACAGTGTTGACAAAATGATTCTAAGCCAGCTGAAAGGTCCAATTTTTAAATGCATATAATTTCTACACTATCAATTGGAATTCAACCACATTTCGTATGCACTATTTGTACATAAACGGATATTACTGAGCGTATTCTTAAGAGCAGCCAGGGCTGCCAACTGCTAATAAAAGCTGTCTCTAGTTCTGTTACCCTAATATCAATATATCAGAAAGTATGCAAGACAATAGCTATAAACTTTGCACACATATAGTACCTGTCATTCTAGATTAATTTGGAGTAACTAATATACGTCAGTGCTGCCAACACGATTCTAAGCCTGCGGATAGGTCCAATTTTAAAATACATGTAACCTCAATACTAACAAATGGATTTCATTCAAAATTGGCACAACAATAGATCATATTATTTCAGATTATTTCTGACTAACACATGCATGACATTGTTGCCAACATGATTTTACGTGCGCTGTTAGATCCAATGTCTAACTGCATGTAACGTCCATGCTATCCATTGGACTTCAACCAAATTTTGTATTCAGTACCTTAATAGATGGAACTAAGAATATATTCAGTTCCCACGGCTGCCAACTGTAGTGCTCTATTAGGTTACATTATGCCAGGTATACAGTATTTCGATCTAATTAGAAATTTCGATATTACCAACTTAATTTCGTCATTCTTCTAGACCATATAGATTAATCATTGGCATGAACCTTAAATTTTAAGAAAAGTAGGCTTTTTAGTTCGTCACGGAACTTCTTGTTATTATTATCATCATCATCATATGTATAAAACGCTAAGGTGTATGTTTCACAAAAAGCAAGCTCTTGAACCAGAGGGAGTTAGAAGGCGCCTCAATAATACAGGAAATATCTTGCATTTCTTCAGAAGTTATAGTAAATAGGTACATTTGTTTATGAAGTGCGTTTAAACAAATAAACAAGATGATAGCCCCTGCCAGAACTGTGTCGCGTTGTGTCTGAATAACATTAAAGCCGAGTGGATGGTAGCCTATATACACATGGGGCACTACAAGTAACCGATCATGACAAATGAGCATTCAAAAGAAAAGTAATTACCAGCAGCAGTGACGAGTTGCACTCTGATTTCATATATATCGACATATTTTATAAGGTGCGTTTATACATATATACAAGACAATAGCCCCTGCCAGAACTTGGTCGCGTCAATCCCGCATAATTATAAAGCACAGCGGGTGTTTTATGCACACGCGAGAGTTGTTATTTTTATTATTATTATTATTATTATTGCCCTTCAGCTGCTAAGCGTCAGGTTTAGCTCTAGTTGTCCATTTCCTCCACACTTCAACGTCCTTACTCATCTTCTTTATCTCCACCATCATATGCCCTCTCTTTTCATATATTCCTTCTATCTTATTTTGCATTTTATTCCTTGCACTATCTTTGGTTTCTTTCACCATAATGGTTTTGATATTCCATGTTCCAACGCGTATTCTCTATTTCCAATCCGGTCGTCACCGAGTAGATCTGCTCAACCTGTGGCCATTATCCCTGCTCTTGATCTTGTCCTCGACCCTTCCTTCCATAACTAAGTTTTCCATTCCTGGATGTCTTAGTACTGTACGTGTCCTACCAACCTATCTCTTCTCTTCATTAGCAGTCACCAGAATTATCTCTTCTCTCCCACTCGTCTTAGTACCACTTCATTTGTTAGCCTATTTTCAATTTTGAAAAAATAGGCTTATGAGATCACCTTTTGTCCGTGTGTGTGTGCGTGCGTGTGTGTGTGTGTGTGTGTGTGTGTGTGATTCGTGTGTGTGTCCCCCCCTAATAAAATCTAAATGGCTGGAGCGATTTCAATGAAACTCGGTATGTTCATAGCACTATTCCCGGCGACCTCGACCGTGCCCTTCAAATTTTGTTACGTCTCACCAATCCAACATGGCGGCTGTGCGAAATATTTCACTAGCATTCAATATCTCCGAAACTATTACCGATATCGCCCTGAAATTGTGTACGGTGATAAAGGGTACTACTAGAAGTTCACCTATGAGACTTTCAAAAACCTGGTGACTACAAAACCAACATGGCGGTCAAGCGAAGTTGAGAATTTTAAATAGACTTTTCTCGCGATTTAACTATCCACACGTAATGAAACTTAGTACAGCAAATGTTTATACACATTGTAATGCACTGGAGTCTAATTTAGTTCAATTGTTTACATAACTTCAAAATGGCGGCTGTGCAAAATATTTCACTGACATTCTATATCTCCGAAACTATTACAGATATCACCCTGCAATTTAGTACGGTCATAAAGGGTACTGATACAAGTTTACCTATGTATATTTCATAAACTTGTAAATTAGAAAACGAACATGGCGACCAAGCGAAGTTGAGACTTTTAAATAGACTTTTCTCACGATTTAACCATCCAAACGTAATGAAACTAGGTACAGCAAGTGTTTATACACATAGTAATGCACTGGAGTCTAATTTAGTTCAATTGATTACATAACTTCAAAATGGCGGCTGTGCAAAATATTTCACTGACATTCTATATCTCCGAAACTATTACAGATATCACCCTGCAATTTAGTACGGTGATAAAGGGTACTGATACAAGTTTACCTATGTATATTTCATAAACTTGTAAAGTAGAAAACGAACATGGCGACCAAGCGAAGTTGAGACTTTTAAATAGACTTTTCTCACGATTTAACCATCCAAACGTAATGAAACTAGGTACAGCAAGTGTTTATACACATAGTAATGCACTGGAGTCTAATTTAGTTCAATTGTTTACATAACCTCAAAATGGCGGCTGTGCGAAATATTTCACTGACATTCTATATCTCCGAAACTATTACAGATATTACCCTGCATTTTGTACGGTAATAAAGGGTACTGGTACAAGTTTATCTATGTATATTTCATAAACTTGTAAAGTAAAAAACTAACATGGCGACCAAGCGAATTTGAAATATTTTAATAGACTTTTCTCGTGATTTAACTCTCTGAGCGCAGTGAAATGTGGAACAGTAAATGATTTTGCAGATTGTAATGCACTGCCATCTAATTTAAATCAATTGTTTACATAACCTCAATATGGCGGCTGTGCGAAATTTTAAAATTAAGTTTTTATTTCTTGTGTCGTAATCATGCGATCGAAGTGAAAGTTTGAATAATGAACCTAGGCAATAATTGTCCTTGAATGGTACATAATTCTATGGCCTACACTTATAACAATCCTAAATGGCGAGCTTGCGAAATATTTAGACGGTTCTCAATATCTATGAATCTTTTACAGCAACCAAACTGATTTTTTTAATGTTCATAGAGACTATGAACATATGTTCACCTATAGGACTTTCATTAACCTGGTGAGCACTAATCCAACATGGCGGCGACGCAAAGTATAAATATTTAAATGGACGATTCTCGCGAATTAACTATCCGAGTGCTGTGAAACGTTGCACGTTAAATGCTTATACAAATGTTGATCCACTGGCATCTAATTTATTTCAATTGTTTGCATAATCACAAGATGGCTGCTGTGCGTAATTTTAAAATCTCGTTTTTACTTCTTGTGTTCTAATCATGCGATTGAAGTTTGAATACCACACGTACACAATAATCTTAATGTAATAGTACAAAAATAAAAATCCAACCTGGCGACAATCTGAAATATTTAGACGGTTCTCAATATCTACGAATCTGTTACAGCAATTAAACTGAAATTTTGTATGTTGTTAGAAGAAATTAACATGAGCAGGATATATGAAAATAGGCTGTATAGTTCTTTACGGAACTACTTGTTACTTATCTAGCCATCTGATCATCATTCTCCTGTAACACCACATTCCAAATGCTTCTATTCTCCTCGTTCGATTTCTGCTTTGCCACCAGTCCAAGTTTCTCATCCATAGAGCGTCACGCTCCAGACAAAGACTTTCAAAAATGACTTTCTAATACCTAAATCTATATCCGATGTCAACAGATTCCTTCTCTGCAGAAATGCTTTCCTTGCCTGAGTCAGCCTACCTTTTATAACCTCTTTGCTTCGTCCATCACTGGTTATTTCGCTTTCTAAGTAACAGAAGTCTCATACTTCCTTTAACTTTTCACCTGCCAATTTAATGTCCATAGGGGTTTATGATTTATATCGACTGCATTCCATTATTTGTGTTTTATATTTTTGTTGATTTTCGTCTTGATTTTATTCTTTCATCAAGACAAATGCTTGCCATGGCGGGTGCGTGATTATCGTGTCGAACTTCCAACCCCCCCAAGCTTGCAGGTTCGCTCCTGGCCGTGGTAAGTGATTTTTGAAAGGCGACAAAAATCACGGCATGCATGTCATCCGTTGTTGTCATGTTAACGAACCCATTTGAATTCAGTAGGTCATGCTCATAATGGCAAAATTAATCTCGGGATTATCCGCCAACACAATATAGTTCCTCCTTTCCCTACTCGAAAGCGCTATAGTGTCTAGGAGCTTAGATATCTAACCTCCTTGACCTTCATAGTGATACAAGGAGCCACAAAATTCGGCATGCAAGCTGCTCTTTGGGCGTCAAATAACAAAGCTTGTACCCGGCACCGAGGCCATACGATATTATTATTATCGAGACAAATAAAGTGAAGAGGACCTTAAAGCTTAGAAACTGTTTGATAAGCAGCATCATTGTTTTTACTGTAGTTGTATGGTTATGGTGGGAAATTGATGGTGGTGGTACGTTCGGCACCATTCAGACATTAGCTTGTAAGTAAAGAGGTTATACCATTGAAAACCATTCTCATATGGATCAGTTCTTTTTATAGAACTCACCACGTATTGTTCTCAGAGGCTGAATGCACCATGTCAATCACTCAATCAAGAATGTAAATGCTTGGTAGAGCCTGGAATCAAATCTGGAAACTTGAATACAGGAATCTGAATACTACTGGGATCCTGGGAATTAATATTTCTTTGCTTTGACTGTCCAGCTTGCTTGCAAATTAGACCGGAGTGAATTTGTCAGCTTAGATATTATACGCCATCCTATTATATTCTGCTAGGTGATGGCCCTCGAGGGTTGAAGCACTGGGTACCTTCCACCCCTTGAGCACGTCTCTGCTGAGAACAAGGTGAGCCTATCTCTTCCCAATTCCCCTCCTGAGTGCTCTCAAGACAGCCCGAGACACTAACTAATAAAGGATCCAACAAGCGTTAGATATTTAAAACTTGTGCAGTAGAACTTTTCCCACGAATAATCGTGCCTCTGAAGCCAATACATTAAGAGGAGCTGGACGGGATATCTTTCCAAAGTTACAGTAATTTGTGTCAAATACAGACGTGGCTAAATTATCACCATTAAAATAAAATTTCCCAATGTATTAACTAATTGTAACAGTAATTAACACTCGAGAGGTCACGCCCGTTTTAGAACGCGACAGGTCGCACGAAGGCAAATTGCTCACGCGTAATATTTTCAGCATTTGCTATTTTGCTTTTGCAGTAAATGCTCTGACAAAATTACGTAATATATCCTGTTTAACTACCTTTCAAATGGTAATAATATAATTAGTGTATAAAAATATTGTCTCAACGAAAAAAAAAAAGTACACATGTACTGCAAAATCTCATGTCATCCGGGAGTTTTCACTGCCCGTGAGTAAACTGATTCAACGTGTGCATTTCAAAGAAATATTTGTTCAAAATTCAAGTAAATAATGTAAACAATTAAGAAACACTGAATTTCACTTGAATCAAACTATCTTGGAAATGCAGAATGTTGCAAAAACGTGTTACACGAGAAGTCGCACGATGGCAAATTGCCGCGGTAGTCATAAACCACTCGGGAATGGGACAGACGAGACTCTGACAATCGTCAAGGACAGGTTCGAGAGAGTGCTGGGTGAGATGAAACGGGTGCCCAAAACTTTATCGCAAATAACAACATAATGATTAAGCAAATTTAATAAGTGCGGCCAAGTGTCGCGGGCGTGACCTCTCATGTGTTAAGAATGTAGCCCGTGTTTAAATGTAAAAGATTCAAATCACTGGGAATAAATATCATGAATTTAGACAAAACAATTTGGTTCAACAAAAAATGCCTAGAATTAAGATCGAAATGCGTAATCCTAAATTGACCCATTATAATAGCGATAATTATCTATTACTTGTGTTTTTTCCAGGAGTGTTATTTACATATTTTATACATTGTATCCCACCCAGTCATTGGGCATGTCTATCTTGGAAATGCATGGGCTAAATGGTTAGCGCGCTAGGCTTTGGCCCCAAGTGTCCCAGGTTTGATTCCCGGCCGAGCCATCAGGGATTTTAATCTCCTGAAGTTAATTCCCGTGGCTCGGGGACGTATGTGCCGTCTTCATCATCACATCATCCTCATTACGACGCGCAAGTTGCTCACGGGCGTCAACTAGAAAGACCTGCACTCGGCCTCTCCGGATACCACATGATCATTCATTCATTGGGCAAATTCGTGTTGACCGACTGAAGAATTACAAAAGACAGTTTGAATAGGCAACACTGAAATAATGGCTTCAAAATTTTACATTTCAAATGCTAGTCAGGCAAACCGCGAAGCCAAAAGATTCAAATCACTGAGAATAAAAATCATGAATTTAGACAAAACAATTTGGTTCAACAAGAAATGCTTAGAATCATGGTCGAAACGCGTTATCCTATATTGCCCCATTATAATAGTGTTAATTAACGAATAGGCTACATGTATGTTTTTTGCCCATATTTTATACATTGTACCCCTTCCAGTCATTGGGCAAATTCGTGTTGACCGACAGAAAAGCTACAAATGACAGCCTATGGTTTAATAAATTTATTTTTAATTACTGATGAGAAGAACATTTCATTATTTAGAGCTATTTAATAATTTATGCAATTATTTTGAACCAAAGGAATTTTTTCTACTCCATTGTGCAAAATTATCACACATCTTCCTCTAAATCGGTAAATAATTTTATTAAGAAAACACTCAATTGAGCAGAAAGAATCAAAAGTATAAGATATTGGCATAACTAAGGAGTGCTGACTTCATCTAAACATTTAAAATCCAGTAACAGCGTCAATGATTTGGAGGGATTTAGTGACATGACCAACTTTTATCCTACTTTAATTGTTTTCATTTGTTTCCAACATTCGTGGTTTTAATGTATCTTTAATGAACCTAAAGAATCAGGAATACATTTACTTTGATATGAAAGTGAATAGTTATCAAACTGCTTCAAAATTAATGTCTCTCTCTGTAAAACTAATATAGAATATCATTCCAACAATATGACCACGTCCGTATATGAAACATTTTATCAGACTCTATTAACGATAATCTTCATGGATTCAATGTTCATTTTCATGCTTTACACTTGAGATACAGACTTTTAAATTATTGGTGTAATTTATGTTCAAAAACTGGACATATTTTACCACTTTAGTCAAAATATCTTCAAAACTCCCGTGTTTAAGTAGATGATACGACCCATTCTATAACTCATGAATGTTTTATTTTACTATCGTCCATACAGTACATTCTGAGAAAACATTCTTTTTAAATGGAAATTTTTATATTTCTGAAAATGAGCTCTAAAGTATATCAATGCATCTCTGCATCAATTGTTGGCCCATCTGTGTCAGGAACGTCATTTTCAAGTCATTTTCACTGACCTAATTCTCTTTCCAACATCGAACTACAGTGCAAATAACGCCACAGCAAACTTAAAATGGAGTTCGTATATGAAATATGGCTTGAATTGAAGCTGAGAGTCCAAATTATTTTATTCGCCTTAATACCAAAAATATATATTTTTGACTTACAACCCCGTCTGGGTCCCCTTAAAACAGTATTTACGCGAAGAAAAAAAACTCTGGGAGGGAGGTGAGGAAAGGAAATTAAGAAAGATTGCGCAGATATCTTCTTCCCCTGAACTGTCTTTCCCATTTAGCTACGTACGGGTTCGTTCCACCATAAATATAATTGGCTGAAAGGGTACATTTTAGGTAATTTCATTAGAAAGCTAACTATTGCAATGGGTACCATGTTTCGACGTCCGGAAAATTTAGACATATCTTCACGTTTCACATCCCCTAGACCCCAAAACCACCGTCAGTTAAAAAGTTTATATATAATTTATATATATACATATATCACTTTCTTGTGGACACGATAACTACCGCAATTTTGCACCAATCAATTTGATTTTTTTACATAATATGTATCCCTATAAAATCTCAGTTGAGTTCGTTAATGGGCACAATCGGTCGACGGGGGTGAAAATGGGGGGCTTTTTTCGAAAATGTGAAATATCGCTATAACTCTCTTAATATTTGAAATATCGAATCCTTTCAAAGTTCATACTATGTATCGAATAAGGCCCGAAAATTCACGTTCGAAGAGTTTTTTGATAGCACCAACCATTGACCAAAGGGGTGGGAAAAAGTGGGTTTTTCGGGAAACATTTATCATAACTCTCTTAATAGGCACAATATCAAAACCGTACAAAATGGACAGTATTCCCCTAATAACTACCTAAAACTTTTGTCTGAAAGAATTTTTGATATGACCCACCATTACGCCCAGGGATGAGTAAAATGATTTCGGAATTATAAGAAAATGCCAAGAGCTATCAGAGGTTGCCATGACTACACTACTAAATTGATGAGGGATGTGCTATCAGACGTTGCCATGACAACGCACTTGCACGCGATCACATTTAGTTTTCCATCTAAGTGAGAAGCGGCCTCGGTGACGTAACTGGTAGTATGCTGAACTTCTATGCCAAAGTTCGCGGGTTCAAAGCCGGCCGAAGTCGTCGGATTTTCTAAGAGCGCTGAAATTCCTCAGTATGCTTTCCTTTGGAGGGGAAGTTCCAACGTTCGTTACGAGTTGCTGGTTGGGGTGGCATCTAGTAGCCAAGTTCACAGCTAGGTGCCATTGACGGTAGTACCTGGTAGCAACATTAGGAACTACTGCCTGAAATTGACCGTCTGCAGTCCTTACCTGAATTACAGACTAATACATCCATTACAATTCACACCGTTTATCAGACAGATTCTACACTCACCCAAAGTACACGGGGTTAGATGACCGCGTTGTTGCAGCCCCTAAACTGAGGAACCAACCAGAGGTAGATTTCATTAGAAAGCTAACTATTGCAATGGGTACCATGTTTCGACTTCCGGAAAATTTCGACATATCTTCGCGTTTCACATCCCCCAGACCCCAAAACCACCGTCAGTTCAAAAGTTTATATATAATTTATGTATGTATATATTGAACCCTTTATCCTCTGTTGGATAAATGATTCTATGTTTTATTTCTTCAATTAATAAATATTTCCACCAGCATCATGAAAGTAGCCAGACGGAGATGAGGAAATTTCAAGCATTTGTGGGAGACAGCGGGGACATACCTGAAGCAGATTGACAAAAGGCTAAATACTTTAGCCGTGAAAGGAAATAGCCTAGCGATGTGTCAGAAGGACAGGTGTTGGCCGCCTCGAAAATAGAAGCGACGCGCAGTGAGACATGGTTCTGGTATGTTCATTGTGATGTTCGCGCCTATAAGAAATATGATGCAGTAACGTGAGTGGCTGATGAAGAAAATAGACACTCCTACGACGCCAAGATCTGCTAAAAACCGCCAAATTACAGAAAATGTGGGAACCAATGAGAGAAGAATGCCTATTTAGCGCGGCAGGTCTAGCGTGGGCACGCTCGGCCAGCATTCACGCGGGAGATCGCCTAGACAAAATCTCTACGATCGATTCTAGGATTAATGGGCATATTCTTGACCTGCGCTATTTTACGAGTTCAGTGATATTTATTTCATTCCTGTACCACCATTATTTCGAGAAATGTTTGTATAAATTCCCCCCCCCCCCCCATCAAGACCTAGAGCCAGTTCATTTATAAGTGGTGTGAAGAGCCAAGACATTGACTATTACTTTGGTTCGTCTACGGACGGAGGCTGTTATTTTGTGTGTCAGTGGACACAGGCTTTTATACTTTGCGCGTCTAAGGACGTTGGCAGTTATACACTGCGTGTCATGAAGGACACAAAAATTATTATTGAAAGTGTTAAATTCAGTGTTAGATAGTCACAGTACTATATTTGTAGGGGCAGTATCTTCGATAATTCGCCAATAGACTGCTTTGGGGAAAGAAGTACCCGAACGGCGAATTTAGTAGTCAGACATCAAGTGTATAATAATTTAATTTTTGAATCAGCACGAGAGATGACATCATTGACCATGGAGGAAGCCTGGAAATATCAAGACTCCATCAAGATGGTTGAGATGAGATAAGAAGGATCCAGTTGGGAGATGGAAGCGGATGTTCTTTGACGGGTGACTGGCTGAGGATGAGTACCGAATAATATTTATTATTATCTGATAAATTAACTTATGGTGTATGGGACATATTTTGTTTTGTAAATAATTTGCTTGTGTGATTAACGTAGTCTACTTTAGTTTTGGTCTGACACACCTTTTGCATGGAAACAGCTCGCATATATTAGTAGAAGGTTCTTTTCTTGTTTGTTGTTGTAACTAACGTAGCTATGTGAACGGCCGTGTTTGCATATGTTACGCAATGCGGTTAAAAAAACGTCTCTCGGAGATATGTTGTGTTTCAGAAGTAGGACTGAAGTAAAATAATTATACAGTAGATTGGAGGGTAATTAATTTCTTTTGTTTTATTATTGATCAGATTCAATGAGATTATTGCCTTTGGGGCAATGTGATTTGTGACGTAGAGCAGTCAGCTCTATCGTAGGTTTTTATTTTTTTAAATTGTCGGCGAGCATCCATTCAGCGGATCTGTGTGAAAAAACGTATTGTCATTCCCAAATAATGTGTGTGTGTGAATGTGTGTTTTCGTGTCATTACAAGCGGGAATTTCAGCGTAGACTGATTTCTGGCAGCTTGATGACAAATCCAGATTGTGACCTCGCGAGGGCAATTCTGGATATTTTGATTAATGTCTGACCATATTTTGAAGTGGTTGAGTTTGTTGCTGTTGATTCCTTGAGATAACGGCACAGCTGGTCAGTTATATTTATACACACTGGAGTGGGACAATGGCAGGTGATTGAGGAAGAGGGGAGATGTTGCACAAGACGGACTGAGGATTGCCAGCCAGGTCATTAGGGAGAGTGCCTGTGTGGCTCAGTAATAACTTGTTATACAGAATTAAGAACTGATCAATGGTAAAAATTGTTTAAATAAATGGGAGTTGCCTACGAATCACGATAATCTCCGAAGCGTTAGCTTAACATGCAGTTTTGTTCATATAAAGTAATGTCAGCCAGTCAGGCTTTTGTTGTTGTTGGTTTATTCCGTGTTTTTATTTATTCAGTGACCCGTGAGTCACATGCTTGCTGTATTTCCTTGTTTGTGTTGAGCAATTTGGCCCGTGTTGGCAGCTCAAAGTCAAGTGCGTCTTCGCGCTAATGAGGGTCTCAGGGAGATTCCTGTAAATAGTAGATTTGTAATGCGTGTGTCAGCATTACTTTTTAAGGGTTTTATTTAATGTCATGTTCCATATCCATAAACGTTGATTTACGAGATGATTGTTCGTAAGCATCGTGGCTGTTAACCCGTTGTAAACGAACAGTCATCCAAAGTACTCATTCCTCGTAGTTAGTCATTACGCGCACATAAAACCCAAATTGCAAGGTAGTGGAACCAGGATCCACATTTTAAATAAAAGGGGAGATCCGTCTGACTCCTCAAATTTATAGAGATTCCTATCATGGGAAATTCAGGGAGGATTGTTTTATATTTTATTGTTGTTTATTTCTTTTTATGCACTATTAGTCATTAAATCATGTTATTATTTTACATCTTGTCACCTTTCTTTCTAATTTATAGTTTATATCCTATGACCCATACCTCAGTAGAGCACGTTGTTTGGCGAACGTAAACATCACATAGGAACTGAGCGCGACCCCTTGATTAAGATTTCTTACATTAAACACTGCTTTTCTGAAGGGTTCAATATATATGTATATATGTATATCAGTTTCTTGTGGACACGATAACTGCCGTAATTTTGCACCAATCACTTTGAATTTTTTACATAATATGTATCCCTATAAAATCTCGGTCGATTTCGTTAATGGGCTAAATCGGTCGATGGGGGTGAAAATGGGGGGCTTTTTTCGAAAAATTGTAATTTCGCTATAACTCTCTTAATACGCGAAATATCGAATCCATTCAAAGTTCATAATATGTGTCGGATAAGTGCCAACAATGTATGTCAAATAAGTTTTTTGATAGCACCAACCATTGACCAAAGGGGTGGAAAAATGGTTTTTTCGGGAAACATTAATCATATCTCTCTTAATAGGCACAATATCAAAACCGTACAAAATGGACAATATTCCCCTAATAATTACCTAAAACTTTTGTCTGAAAGAATTTTTGATATGACCCACCATTACGCCAAGGGATGAGTAAAATGATTTCGGAATTATAAGAAAATGCCAAGAGCTATCAGAGGTTGCCATGGCAACACTACTAAATTGATGAGGGATGAGCCATTGCCATGACAACGCACTTGCACGAGATCAGATTCAGTATTTCCATCTGACTAAGCCAGCCCCGTGGTGTTGGGGTAGCGCGCCTGCCTCTCACCCGGAGTCCCCGGGTTCGATCCCCGTTCCGTCAGGGATTTTAAAACTGACGTGAGGGTTGGAACGGGGTGCACTCAGCCTCGTGAGGACAATTGAGTAGCTGTCTGACAGTGAGACAGCACCCCGATCACGAATACCAATATTAACGGCCGAGGGGACCCGACGCGCTGATCACGCGTCACCCCAATATCTGCAGGCCAAATGGCTGGGCAGCGGTCGCTTGGTCGGCCTTAGCCCGTCATGGGCTGGTTGGTGCCAGGGGTTGACTTTGACATCTGACTAAGTGGGAAGTGGGTTCGGTGACGTAACTGGTAGCATGCAGAATGTCTATGCCCAAGGTCGCGGTTTCAAAGCCGGCCGAAGTCGTCGGATGTTCTAAGAGCGCTAAAAATCCCTCAATATGCTTTCCTTAGGAGGGGAAGATCCAACGTTCGTTGCGAGTTGCTGGTTGCGGTGGCATCTCGTAGCCAAGTTCAGAGCTAGGTGTCGTTGACGGTAGTATCTGGTAGCAACATTAGGAACTACTGCGTGAAATTGACCGTCTGCAGTCCTTACCTGAATTACAGACTAATACAGCCATCACAATTCACACTGTTTATCAGACAGATTCTACACTCACCCAAAGTACACGGGGTTACTTGACCGCGTTGTCGCAGCCCCTAAACTGAGGAACCAACCAAAATCTCTGCGGGAGATATAATTTTGCGTGAAAAAGTAACAGACCGTTACATAGTTACACATCAGTGTCGAAACCTTGCATAAGGACAGTGTGACCACAAGTACAAAAATGTACCCCAAATGACAAGAAGGTTACCGTCCCCATAAGACAATAAAATGTTTAAAATATGCATAAAATGACGAAAACCAAAGTTAATTAAGCTCCAATTATAAAATACTTTCTCGCAATAAATGAGGTCTGATTCTTCTACGAAAACGTGCATATTCTGCCTATTTTCGCCTATCCCCAAGTTTGCCCGATGAAATCTACCTCCGCCTTCCGGCGTGCCGAGAGGACTTTTTTAAAATTTTAGTCATGTTCTAAATTAAACTGACCGTTATGTAGAAAGAGCGAAATTTTAGCTGCTTTCTCTTAACCCTTCACCCCTCAAATAATATGTAGCTTATTTTTCTTTCAAGGATGCTTTCTACTTCAATTTCACACCATTTACTCATGACGCAAAAGTGAATCACGCGGATAACACTATGATTTTCAGCGATATTTAGTCAAATCTAGCTCTCCGGTTAAAAACCCTCCCTTGAAAGAGTTGTCCTTCAAGAAAGTGATAATCTACTTTACATAAAGGACATACAGGGATAAAGAAAATGTTAAGATGGAAGAGCAAAGAACGGTAGCCACAGGGGGAACATACAGCTAAAGGAGCCAAAACAATAACGATTTTTTCATTATAACAGTGCCTGTCAAAAACCTTGTACAACAATTAGCCTATAGAATTTCCAAAGAAACACACACAACTTGCTGTCAGAAGAAACGTTTTAAATTTTCAAACTTCAAATCGTAACTATTTTTATCCATATTCCAAAATTTGGTCCTTTCTTTGTGCTGACCTTCACAGTTTCCCTGATATCTCCCTAGTTCATAAGAACTTTCGGACTTTTCGTTTTAAGCATGCGTGTTAAACCTTTAACATCGAAAATAATGACACTAAAACCCTTGTGAATTTCATTAGTCTTTCTATAAAATGTTAAATATATTTTTTGAGTTTTCTCTGAATTAAAATGAAATAATAACATTTAATTAATTAATAATGTGGAAATGAGTAAGATTCATATTGTCGATGTAGGTTTAGCAACCACTTAAAGAAAGAAGTCCAAACCGTCCTGTTCTGAACGTTTGGGAGATATGACAGAAACGGTAATGGTCAGCAGAAAGCAAGAACCAATTTTTGAAAAATAGATAACAAATACTTGCAATTTGTATTTTTAACATTTAAAACATTGCTTCTAATAGCAATACTTGTGCGTTGTCTAGGAAATGAATATAGTTGTTTTTCAAGATCTATGACAGGCACGGTTATAATATTGTTATTATTATTAATCTGTATGTTTCCACTTAAACAATACATGTAAACTAACCTAAAGAGCTGTTTCTGAAAAGAATCATTTCTGGCTAGTTACAGTAATTGGAGTTACCGAGAATTCTGTGAGCCTATAGGGCAATAAATGACATAGAACAAATCACACATCCCATATCAGTAACTTGTACAATAGTAGGCAACTGTACGGTCATAAATACGGTATTATCGTGGAGCATTGTGACTCCCACGCCAACCTCCTCTTAGTCCGAGAAACTCCATAATGACCATTGCACTGCAATTCTTAGAAGTGTACGTGTTTAGATTATCAATCACTTTTCTTTGAATTGAGATCAATGGACCGTTACTAGAGTATAGATTGTGTGTTTGTGTGTCCTACTTGTAATTCTCCCCAAACAGTGAATCAAAAGCCTTGATATAGAAAAAAACTGTCCAATGGACTGAGTTCTTGAGAAGCCATTGTCTTGACTGCCATAACCTCGGGGTAAGATAGTAAGCCTACGCATTCGAATGGCATACGGAAGTTCTTACATGGACAAATAGTGTGCAATAGGAAGAGCATGTTTCTACATTATTCACGACAGGATGTTTAGGCGATTATTTTCATCAAAATAGGCAAGACAATAGATTATTGAGACGCAAAGAACGGGCATTTAAATCATCAAAACACAATGTTTCTCTTATAGAAACCCAATGCCCCATTAGCGACTTTAGACATTGCTATGTATTAAAAACCAGTAGACTTAGAGTGTTTATTCTTAATCATTTATACTGGTAGTATACCGTGTGTAAGTCTATCTTTAATTACATATTTATAAGTTATTTATGCTGTGTGGTAATTTTTCTTTTTTTATCATATGCTGTGTGGTAACTGTTTTTGCATCATATGCTGGTAGTATTGTGCCCGTTTAGACCGGAGTCCGCACGACCACATATGCATTTTACCAATAATCAGTCAGCACGAGAGTCAAAATATCCCGGAGCGCCAGATGGGTTAAAGCAAATCGCAAAAACGACATCAAATTAAAAAAATGCTTTACTGATTTTGGCTCAATGCAACAATAAGGATAGAAGGAGATTTAATTGGGTGAAACACATCTGGTAAAATTATCTCAGTTTATTTTAAAGTTAAAATCTGACTGCAAAGATGCTCAAAGCAGCATCACTCCACGTGTGGCGATCCACACCCTTATTTACACACAATATACAGAAATTTTCCAAACACATTTGACAATCTTTCTGGAAACACAAGTCCGATTAATAGTCCTGTGGACTGTGTTCCAAAATTATTAATATTTAATTCCAGTTCAAAATTAATTGTCCATACTGGAAATAACGTAGATCACTGTTTGACTATTTACATGATATTAACACTCGTAGAATAAATGTTCACAGAATTCTAAACTTTCACTTCCTTTTTTCCAGTTTCAAAAATATAATCGTCGAAAATATTATCATCATAGAAGCAACACAAATTATTAACACATATTAATAACATCTGAAAAGTATTTGACCATTGAGCATAGCATCGAAGAACTGTGCGAAGCACAACAACAATTAATCGTTCTTCTGACATTAAACATTCGAGAAGTGACTCGATTATGAACTTCAAGTTCCAAACAAAATATATGATTTCTGAATCATCAACTTGATCAATAAATGGTTGAACCATTCAACTATTAGATTTTCCACTTGGAATCATTATGAAAAAAATATTTATATTCATGGCCATTTTTAGCAACTTTCACAACTTGCAATTCTTCGACAGAATGCGGAAATTAGAATTGTAGTTTTATAATGAATTCATTTAGTTCATGGCACTAGGATTGAAAATATCTTTCAAATTATTCGTGGTTAAAGAATTATTTTTAATTGGCAGTGGCCCATTCTACTATTTGTGTAAGAACACAATATTACAAAAACAACGGCAAAGGTCTTCCTCTGAAGAAGAATAAACTACTATCATGACAAATCCGGGTTCTAGCAAAATCAAAGTCTAAATGGAATTCGGAAACAAGGTTGAAATAAGAACTGATGGTTTCAAAGATATAACCTTCGGGTTATTCATACGACGAAATGTGTGGCTCCAATACTCCTACTATAAACCTGAGCCATCGAACCTGCTATTTGATTGATGCTCGAAAAAACCTTCATTCCTGCGACTTAACATGCGCACCTGGGAATGGCATTTCAACTACTCCACACACATAAATTATCTTCCCAAAATTTATACAATAAATCAAGCCTCTGCTTGTTATCAACACTGGAAGATTAATAAACTTACAAGTTTATTTTATTTTACCATTCAGTTCAACCCGTGACTTTACCATACTTATGAAAAGCTTTATTTCACTTTCGAGTGTATTTACGTCATGATTGTATATAAATACAACAATATCCTATTTGATACAAATAACATTTGCTTCCCGTTTCATGCCTCTCCGTGTTATATGAAACATATACTTTGCTCATTGCAAATATCAACTGTTCAACCAGAACTGAAATGTTGGTTGAATGCGGGCTTGCGCTAACCACTCTCCTTCGGAAAATCTCCTGTTCCAAACTAGAAATGTTTAAACTACTTCACAGGCTCTTTCTCAATACACATGATTATTAGAAAATATAATATCCAAGAATTATTTAGAAAAATTAGAAAAATTATTATTATTATTATTAGTGGATTATTATTATTATTATTATTATTATTATTTATATAATTTCAAATATGTTTAATTATCATCTCATTATGTGAGAATCCACATGTTCGAACCTTCGAATATGGAAAAAATATCCATTCCTCAACAAAAATAAATTTAACTTTTACAGTTACATCGGCTGATTACCGTGATATCCCAAAAATATGAAAAATTCAAACAAATGCTCGAAATGCTCGGTCATCGATCCTAAACTGTTCTGAGTGCTGAAAATGCTCAGAATAACTCTAATAAGTCTTGCGTAAATCATTACAAGCTTTAAATACGACGAAAAAAATGTGTTGGTCATCTGCAGAAAAATAGTTTGTTCCAATTAGCTAAGCATAATATAATTCAAATGTGGCTTACATTTCTTGATGGTCTTGAAGTGTAGTAAACCTGGTCTTTACCAGATTTATCCGTAGATATGCCCTATCGGACAAGCACGTATAATCCTTGTATCGGCCGCCATTGTAGACCCACAAATCGTCTAGTCAGACATAGTGGTAGTATCTTTCGACGTTTGAATAAACTGTGGTTCCATTTTAATATGGGCTTCTATCAAAGCCATAACAGTTTGTTGAAATAGGGTCAGATCTAAGTGATCTCTTCTTAAATATGTCAGTTGTAACATAACTCACTGTAATCTCATCAGTACAAGAAAAACGTTGACAGTCTAAGCAATTAACGGCTGTTCTGAAGATCGTTTCCTGGGCATGGTTTATTAATATCACCATCTGCCATGCGCTAGACAACTTGCAGTTTCCCTTGCGTAGACTAATGAACGCCACCGTTATAGACTAGTCTTCAATGTACTGACAGATCGAAGTGGTGAACCCGATGGGGTTATGCTGACTGGAATCGAACATGGTTCTCAGAGACTGTGATCTCAGTAAAAAGGTTCCGCCAGGGAGCGAACCAGAGATCTGTACAGGGAGTTTCTTGGTAAAAACCCCTCGAAAGAGATGTATATTTAATCACTGATGTGATTTTGATGAAATGGCATTATTTATTAAAATAATGTAGGAAATAATGAGCGGATTATATCATTATAAGACGATTTGGTGAATGCTATTGGAGGTTTGAAGCAGAGAGGAGGGCAGAGCTGACATTTACTAATCGGCCCAGAATTGTGGGTTGGTCTCAGTGGAGCCACGTCCATCTCTGTCACCCCATTATGTCGTCTGGAGCAGGGGAGAGGCCTGAAAAATGACACAGTTATTCCCCGACGGAGAATAGATGTAGAGGAGGGGCGGTGGAATGCCCAGAAAAATCATTGATTACTCGTGATTGGAGTAACGAATCGAGATGAGAGTTGCACACAGGTGAATATCTTGGCAAGAAGATAATTTTAGAATCTTTTACCTACGAAATTGGTGCATATTTAGTGATGTGCGTAAGGACTGTGAAGCGACCATTGTTCGCGGAGGGATGTGAAGATGTTGACGGGGAGTTCCCGACTAGGTAGCGTCCCACGCCATGGAGAAAGGAATTAATATAAATTAATTGAACGAGCGATTCCTTTGCACACAGATAGTTTTGGGACCTGTGAAGAGAGAGGAACACAATGATCATGGTTTGAAGACCTGAATCATGCTGTGAGAGGAGCGAAGATTACGCGGGAAGATGTTGCTCTACTTTCTGTGGAAATCCGATATAAGGGAGTAGACCCCAGGAGGAGCCCTCACTTGAATCTCAGTCCTACTCTGTTCTCAGTGTTACTCAGTTGTTCTCAGTTGAACCTCACTTGAAGCCCAGTTGTAAGCCAGTCGAGACTCAGTCAAGCTCAGTCTACATGCCGCCAAGCGCAGTTACAGCCAGTTATAGTTTTACTCAATTGTCAATTGTAGCACAATGGAAATAAGTTGCAATCAGTATGCAGCAAATATGCAGCAGTACGAGACAGCGTGTAAGCCGCAGACAGAAGTCTTCAAATAAGCTACGTGCAGTCTTCGAGTGAAACTTCAGTCAGCTACAGCCAGGTTGAAGCCAGTTTGTCAAGGCATAACGCATGACGGATCTATTCAGCGAGACGCCGAACAAAGACTGGTATGTGTAAAAGAAACAGAAAATATGTTTGTATGAATAATAGTCGTGATACAGGCATAATCAGCCGCACGAACTATGACGTGTTCAGTTATGAAGCACCGTATAGACTAACGGCAGCACTATTGTATATAATTATTTGTGAAAGTGTTGAACTTTATTAAGCGCAGTGTGTATTGTATTAACTAATCGTATATGTGTAACTACGATAGAATGCGCGAAAGAAACTTTACTAAGTGTTTGGTATTGCCATGAGAGTACCAGATGGTAACGCTTACTGTAGGAGTAATGATCGTCACAAAAACTGTTGGAGAGTTCCGAGAGCAGATAACCAGACTTTCAATCAGGAGTTGATAACGTAAGATGCCGTCGACACCTGCAATTTCGATCTCTGCTAGGGAATTTCAGCATTGAAGTGTGTATAAAGTGACGAGTGTTCAGTGTAATGTATATGTAAAAATATCATTTAAAGTAGTGTTTGATGAAGTGTTTCACATGTTTGGGGAGTGATAACTTCCTGAAAGGTATGCAACGTGTCGTGTTGGTGATAGAAATTATGTATAATCAAATGTGTGTAAACAAGAGAAATATGTCGCGTTAAACCCATTATGGCGGGCGACATGGAAGAATATGATTGGTTGGAGCCACCTTAGATGCCTATAGAGATGTAAGTACCCCACAAATTATGGTTATAATTATGTAGAAGTATGGACCGATGCATGTCTGTGATTCCGTAAAGGTATTGTGAATTCCTTATAGATGCCAGTAAAAGTCAGTTAGGAGGCTGATCCTCCATGTTTAATCAGTATTGAGTTGATTTTTATAGAGTTGAAATGATGATTTGCATCATTAAGTGGAGTAATTTTTCCCACTATGAATTAAGAATGGCAATCAGTTATGTAAATGTAACGAACGCGATTGTTCGAGTTTAAAACGTTTAGCTATGTCGGAAAATTTTGGTAATCTATGTGAGAATAATAATAAATAATGATTTTGGTCATTTATGTCAATGAGATTTATAATAATAATAATAAAGGATGATTTTGGTCATTTATGTCAGTGAGAAATGATGATAATAATAATAATGGTTATTAAGAGTATGAATGAACACATCAGGAAACAAATAAATGTTGTAAGCGAGAATTATTAACGCTAATTGCAAGACTTATCAATCTAAGCAGGAAGATGTTACAGTGAGATTACATTTCAGTAATTATGGAAAGAAGCTTTATATCAGAATATTGCATATATTCAGTAATGATACCAGTAATGAAAGAGCTTTTAGTGAATTGAATTTTCAGCTTAATTGAGAAGCTTATAGAGTAAATGTTAGATTTCTCTTAATATTATAGGTCGGTGTGTCGTAGCATGGAGCATTAGGGGCCAGATAGTCTATTCTACGTATGAATTCTCCTATGTCGTGGACATTGTTGGAGATATTTTATTCCGGAGTTTTAGTGAATGGACCCTAACTCTGAAGAAAAGGATTGAAATGTGTTCCGGGCTGGAATCTTGTAAGAGTCGAGGAAACAAGGACACCTCGCAGCTCTATGATTTCCCGAGAACTTATTGATGAGTTATTTACGCTCGTGGGCAGCGAAAACTCATGGCGACAGTGGTTTTGTGCGCCTATATATTATACTTGAGACATCGGTCACCGCCAGGCTCATGCATTACGAACCCCGAACCTTCATGTTGAATGGACCCATGTGAGGCCATTAATTAATCGTTATCCTCGACGTAGGAATAATTACAAAAGCTCATTCAATACCTGTTGGCATAATAGTCAATTAAGATCCTTTGGGAACATGTGTGCCGGTTAGGACACAGTATTTGTCTTGTAAATCTCCACTGCTTAGAGAGGGAAGCTTTCAAACTTGTAGAAAGGTCGAGATAATTGGTGGAACGACCCATCCCACTTTCTATTGTGTAGCGATTTCTTTAGCCGAGGGTCGGTGCCAACCACTCGAACCGCTCAGGCAAGTTATAAAGGGAAGAGATTCTAGACCTTGTTAAAATGACATATAATGCAAGATTGTTATGTTGAGTATTATAGCCATGTGGTTTGTGAACACATGGATAATTATAGTTAATCCTGATGGTTCATTAATTTAGCTATCTGACGAATAGTTACATGATATATTTGTACTGTCACTGGAACCAAGTCATGTAGTTGGTTACTAGATGCCAATCGCCATGAGCGCGAGGTAGTCTATCGTACAATCCGACATAAGCTATAACGTAACGTTTTATATAGGAATCACAGACAGCATGCGGTGAAACCATATAATTGAAGGATATGTAGGGGGTAGCTTACATAATTATGGAGTTGCACGTTGATTTTGGTGCAACGTCCAAATAGGTAAATGCATGCAAAGCATTTCATTGGTGAGAAGAAAAATATTAAAACACGCACGGCACACATAATTGTTTAACGTAAAGAGGTTTAAGGAATAATCCTTGTTGTAATATTAAAGAAGTCACATTGTATGACTGTTATGTTAATGTAAAGTTGTTTTGAAGTCGTAGGTGCATCAGCGCACTAGTATATCCTTGTGAAGTTCACAGAAGGGTAAAGCATTATGGCTAGGTATGACTTTGTTGTGATTTCATATTTGTTTATTTGTGGATTGTGGAAGTAAAAATTTTGTTTGCTTTTATTTTATGCTTTTTGGGTATTGTTTTGTGTTTGAAGCCATGATTTATTTTAATGAATTAAAGTGTTAGAATAGAGTTGTGCTTTATCATTGTAGAGTTGATACCTTTTAGCCTCAAATCCAAAATATGCACTGCAAAATTGGGGTTACCGTACACGCCTGAGAGCTGATGCTAGTTGGAGGCGGATGCATATTATCCAACGAGATTACTCACATGGGTACAGTGGTTAACTAGTTACAAAAATGAAAACTGACTTGAAATGGATTTAAACATCCAAGTATTAAGTTACTATTGGACTGTGACAAAATACTATTTTCTAGACAAAGTCTAGCATATGTCCTTTTGGAAATATAAATATTTCCACCAATGTCTGTAGAAATCAATCACCTCAGTGATTCTCCTCACCAGAAACTTACTAAGTTCCAACTCGTTTGCGCAGCACTTCTCGTGACTATCACGATTTGAAAAGAACTTCTGCGTAGATACGGCAACCATGTGCCTTGGCTCAGCGTAGACGCAACTTGCTCGCCAAGTGCTTGTGCTTGAATGAGCTACCCATGCCTGCTCCAGCTGGCTTTTATTCAAAACTGTCAGGGTCACGCGTCATCGCCTGATATCTGGAAATCCTCATATCTCTTGAATCCCTGGTCCGATTTACTTGATACTAATTGCGTTCTCTTTCATTTGGCCGTGCCAGTAATCTGATCCCAGTCTCAAGTCTCTACTCCATAGTTAACTATTTAATCAATAAATAGCCTCCACCTCTGCTGTTACTCGCTACGTCACTTGACATCCAACTATCGGTAAAATCCTTCGAAATGCTTCTCGAAGCAATGTAGCGCGATATTCAAATATCTGAACTTTCAAAAGCGGCTACAGCCTTTCCCTTGATATCTAGGTGTCTGAAACTTGGAATACCCATTCCTAGGGTTGGGCACATCCACCCCACACCTAGCAAAAAATAAAAATTGAAAACATTTTTATTTTTCCTATCTACACATTAAATCATCTGGTTCTTGAATAATAGATCTTCAGATTTGATGCATTATAAGTTCCCACGATGTTACCAGTTCGTGTATTGGCTACTTCATAGCTTCCATTATTGTTTACTTCCACAATATTCAAAATCTTCAATTTCACCAGGCTTAATATCAAAAATATCTTGATACTCTTCCAAAATCTTCCCTAACTCTGGGGACTCCTTCTCAGTGTAGACTTCTCTTCCTTCAGCTTCATGAAAAATCAGAGACCATTGAGCATCTCCCTCGATGTCTTCCTCTTCTTTTCCCTCGAAGTTAATCTCTTCGGTATTCTTGAATTTAATCGTCTCTGTCTTCATATCTATCACTGCTTGATATTTCTGAATGAAATCTGCTCCCAATATCATGTAAAAAGCCATGTCCTTCATTACAACAAATACATGTCGGAAATCATGTCCTCCAATCTTAATACATAAGTATAATTGTGTTTTACACAGAGATATTTTATTGGGTATTATTCCTTGGATCTTAATTCCTGATACTGGAATTTCCTCTAAAATCTCTTTGAGCTTCCACAGAATATAAAGCTTCTCACTCACCAGACAAAGCATAGCCCCAGTATCGATCAAAGTATCGACAGGCATACCAAATACTTCGCATGATATGATTGGCTTTCTAATTCTCGTACCCATTTCTTTTCGTTCGTCATTCTGTTGAATTAAGTCATCATCCTCTGCTTGCCATTTAATAATTCTGGAAGTGAAAGTATTCAAAATTCTATCTTCTACTGTGAATTCGAAGTTTTTTTTTACCATTCCCCCGGGATTGTTGTGTTCCCGATGGACCTGGATCGTTTGGCCTCTGCTCCACAAATTGCAAGTTATCTTGGCGTCTTGCTTCCAAATTTTTCCTCGTTTCCTTGTTAAATTCTTCGTTGGACTGACGAGTATCTACATTCCCTCTGTTGTTGTAGTTATTTCTACCATAGGATCTTCTTTCCTGGTACCTTCCTTGACTATCTCGTGGTCTTCTCCATCGAGTGTTGTATCGATTACCACCATCCGGTCTCGCATATGGTTTGTAACTGTATCTGTTACTGTACTGGTTCCATCCTCTCTTATTTGAATCTTCCCTCGGCGATTTCTCTTCTCGCTCCTCTCGAATCTCTCGAGGTGTCTGAGAATAACTGTCAGCCATAACAGCATACACAGCGTTATTATTCTTTACTCCCTTCTGATGGAAGAATTGAGCGTTTGTATGATCCAGCTTCTGTAATACTTCATCAAATTGTTCCATATTATAGATATCAGCAGCGATCAAAGTCCTCTGGACGTCTGCTGGAAACTGACGTATCAATGCAGTAATCAACTCGTTATCTGGCATCGGCGGATCTAAATGTTGGAGTTTAGACAGCTGTCCAGAAAAGTACGTAGAGTATCGAGTAGGTTGTGACGTCGAGAATCTCTTCGAATATAACTCTGCTCTGACTTGCTGTTGGGTTTCAGGGGACCAAAACTTCTTCAATAGCCCACGAGAAAACTCCTCAAAAGTGGTTAGACTGGATCTAAATGCTCTAAACCACAAAAGTGCAGGACCTTCCAAGAACTTCCCTATCACTCGGATCTGTCTTTCTTTAGGGATCTTAGAATCTTTCAGGTAATCACCTGCTTCTCTCAAATATTCCACGGGTGTTACAGAATCTCGCCCTGAAAATTTAGAAGGCTTATCTTCTATATTCTTAAATACAGTTATGGGGTTGGATTGAAATACTGTCCTGACCTCATCCTGTCTTTCAGTCTCTCTAGCTGCTCCTAGATTTATCTGTATCTGTTCCTTTCCCCGTACATTTGGCATTTTTAACAGATGATCAGACTGTTTCTCATCCTTTATTTGACTTTTCATAGCCTCAAGTTCCTTCTGGTTTTCTTCTGCCATCTTCTTAATTGCTTCAGTCTCTTTACAATTGTCCTTAACATCAATGGATATCTGGTTCATAACAGCCTCATGACTTTTCAATGACCCTGTCATATCTGATATGTCCTTCTGAGTTGCTTGGATATCTTTGGCAATTACTTCAATATGGGATGACAAAGATTCCCTAATCTCCTTGATTCCCTCTTGGTTCTCCAGCTTGAGTGTGTCTTTAATTTCTTTGACAACTGTGGTTTTGATTTCAGTTTGCAATTCACTAATCACACCTTCTCTTATTTCTCCCATGACAAGTTCTTTGAATTGTTCCGTTAAACGTTGAACAACTAGAATTCCCATCTCGTTACTCTCCTTCTTCACTCTGACTTCCAGGTTGACCATGTCTTCACCAACTTTCCTAAGACCATGTTCTATCCTATCAGCTAAGCTTTGGGATCGAAGATCGGCATCGCGAAATTTATCGTCCATTAAACTTGCGTTAGTAGCTAATGAAGTTTCGAGCTCATGTGTTTTATCGCATAATTTATTCATTTTACTTTCAAGTGTCATTTTCAAAATATCAGAATTTTCTTTAAATTTACTTTCCATTGAATTAAATTTACTATTTAAATTTTCCTTTAAGTTATCTTTTAACCTGCTTTCTAACAAATCGGAATTTTCTTTGAGTTTATCCTCTAAACTTTCTTTTAAGTTACCTTTTAACTTGCTTTCTAAAGAATCAGAATTTTCTTTAAGTTTATTTTCCAAAGAATCAGAATTTTCTTTAAGTTTATTTTCCAAAGAATCAGAATTTTCTTTAAGTTTATCATTCAAATTTTCTTTAAGTTTATTTTCTAAAGAATCAGAATTTTCTTTAAGTTTATCATCTAAACTTTCTTTCAAATTATCAGAATTTTCTTTAAGTTTACTTTCTAAAGAATCAGAATTTTCTTTAAGTTTCTTTTCTAAAGCCTCTGTATTTTCTTTCATAATAGCGGCTACACGCCGTCCAGCTTCCTTTGAATTCTCCTCCAAACTCCTCATCATCCTCATCATTTCTTCCATAATTTCAATTATTATTCAAAACTTAGGGGTATACAACAGTGGCAAACACAAGCTTATAACTAGAACAAGAAATATGAATAGCTAATTGGAACACTATAATAAAATGAGATTTGTCCTAATATCGACGTGATGGAAAAACAAAATTCTTTACTTTTACGAATTACATTTACCACAATATCACAAGAAAAATATGCAAGTTCTCAAATATCCTCCACCTGGATTCTAATAATGTGTATGTCCCGTCATCGATCGTTTACTACTGAATTTACTTCACGCCCTAATGGTTAAGCCATTATCAAAAATAATCAAACCCATTCTAATTATTAACCAAGTTAAATTATTAATTTTCCCCACTAATTGGGTTTCCTACTAATTTATTCATCCAAACCAGACATCTCTCAACTCCCAAAATATTTCTATAAAAATTATCACAATTTCAAATCGGCATGCGATTGACCATGTCTAAATCGGGACCCACGTTCGAAGCCATTTCTCTCTCTATCTTATTTTATGTGCCCGTTTAGACCGGAGTCCGCACGACCACATATGCATTTTACCAATAATCAGTCAGCACGAGAGTCAAAATATCCCGGAGCGCCAGATGGGTTAAAGCAAATCGCAAAAACGACATCAAATTAAAAAAATGCTTTACTGATTTTGGCTCAATGCAACAATAAGGATAGAAGGAGATTTAATTGGGTGAAACACATCTGGTAAAATTATCTCAGTTTATTTTAAAGTTAAAATCTGACTGCAAAGATGCTCAAAGCAGCATCACTCCACGTGTGGCGATCCACACCCTTATTTACACACAATATACAGAAATTTTCCAAACACATTTGACAATCTTTCTGGAAACACAAGTCCGATTAATAGTCCTGTGGACTGTGTTCCAAAATTATTAATATTTAATTCCAGTTCAAAATTAATTGTCCATACTGGAAATAACGTAGATCACTGTTTGACTATTTACATGATATTAACACTCGTAGAATAAATGTTCACAGAATTCTAAACTTTCACTTCCTTTTTTCCAGTTTCAAAAATATAATCGTCGAAAATATTATCATCATAGAAGCAACACAAATTATTAACACATATTAATAACATCTGAAAAGTATTTGACCATTGAGCATAGCATCGAAGAACTGTGCGAAGCACAACAACAATTAATCGTTCTTCTGACATTAAACATTCGAGAAGTGACTCGATTATGAACTTCAAGTTCCAAACAAAATATATGATTTCTGAATCATCAACTTGATCAATAAATGGTTGAACCATTCAACTATTAGATTTTCCACTTGGAATCATTATGAAAAAAATATTTATATTCATGGCCATTTTTAGCAACTTTCACAACTTGCAATTCTTCGACAGAATGCGGAAATTAGAATTGTAGTTTTATAATGAATTCATTTAGTTCATGGCACTAGGATTGAAAATATCCTTCAAATTATTCGTGGTTAAAGAATTATTTTTAATTGGCAGTGGCCCATTCTACTATTTGTGTAAGAACACAATATTACAAAAACAACGGCAAAGGTCTTCCTCTGAAGAAGAATAAACTACTATCATGACAAATCCGGGTTCTAGCAAAATCAAAGTCTAAATGGAATTCGGAAACAAGGTTGAAATAAGAACTGATGGTTTCAAAGAAATAACCTTCGGGTTATTCATACGACGAAATGTGTGGCTCCAATACTCCTACTATAAACCTGAGCCATCGAACCTGCTATTTGATTGATGCTCGAAAAAACCTTCATTCCTGCGACTTAACATGCGCACCTGGGAATGGCATTTCAACTACTCCACACACATAAATTATCTTCCCAAAATTTATACAATAAATCAAGCCTCTGCTTGTTATCAACACTGGAAGATTAATAAACTTACAAGTTTATTTTATTTTACCATTCAGTTCAACCCGTGACTTTACCATACTTATGAAAAGCTTTATTTCACTTTCGAGTGTATTTACGTCATGATTTTATATAAATACAACAATATCCTATTTGATACAAATAACATTTGCTTCCCGTTTCATGCCTCTCCGTGTTATATGAAACATATACGTTGCTCATTGCAAATATCAACTGTTCAACCAGAACTGAAATGTTGGTTGAATGCGGGCTTGCGCTAACCACTCTCCTTCGGAAAATCTCCTGTTCCAAACTAGAAATGTTTAAACTACTTCACAGGCTCTTTCTCAATACACATGATTATTAGAAAATATAATATCCAAGAATTATTTAGAAAAATTATTATTATTATTATTAGTGGATTATTATTATTATTATTATTATTATTATTATTATTATTTATATAATTTCAAATATGTTTAATTATCATCTCATTATGTGAGAATCCACATGTTCGAACCTTCGAATATGGAAAAAATATCCATTCCTCAACAAAAATAAATTTAACTTTTACAGTTACATCGGCTGATTACCGTGATTTCCCAAAAATATGAAAAATTCAAACAAATGCTCGAAATGCTCGGTCATCGATCCTAAACTGTTCTGAGTGCTGAAAATGCTCAGAATAACTCTAATAAGTCTTGCGTAAATCATTACAAGCTTTAAATACGACGAAAAAAATGTGTTGGTCATCTGCAGAAAAATAGTTTGTTCCAATTAGCTAAGCATAATATAATTCAAATGTGGCTTACATTTCTTGATGGTCTTGAAGTGTAGTAAACCTGGTCTGTACCAGATTTATCCGTAGATATGCCCTATCGGACAAGCACGTATAATCCTTGTATCGGCCGCCATTGTAGACCCACAAATCGTCTAGTCAGACATAGTGGTAGTATCTTTCGACGTTTGAATAAACTGTGGTTCCATTTTAATATGGGCTTCTATCAAAGCCATAACAGTTTGTTGAAATAGGGTCAGATCTAAGTGATCTCTTCTTAAATATGTCAGTTGTAACATAACTCACTGTAATCTCATCAGTACAAGAAAAACGTTGACAGACTAAGCAATTAACGGCTGTTCTGAAGATCGTTCCCTGGGCATGGTTTATTAATATCACCATCTGCCATGAGCTAGACAACTTGCAGTTTCCCTTGCGTAGACTAATGAACGCCACCGTTATAGACTAGTCTTCAATGTACTGACAGATCGAAGTGGTTAACTAGTTACAAAAATGAAAACTGACTTGAAATGGATTTAAACATCCAAGTATTAAGTTACTATTGGACTGTGACAAAATACTATTTTCTAGACAAAGTCTAGCATATGTCCTTTTGGAAATATAAATATTTCCACCAATGTCTGTAGAAATCAATCACCTCAGTGATTCTCCTCACCAGAAACTTACTAAGTTCCAACTCGTTTGCGCAGCACTTCTCGTGACTATCACGATTTGAAAAGAACTTCTGCGTAGATACGGCAACCATGTGCCTTGGCTCAGCGTAGACGCAACTTGCTCGCCAAGTGCTTGTGTTTGAATGAGCTACCCATGCCTGCTCCAGCTGGCTTTTATTCAAAACTGTCAGGGTCACGCGTCATCGCCTGATATCTGGAAATCCTCATATCTCTTGAATCCCTGGTCCGATTTACTTGATACTAATTGCGTTCTCTTTCATTTGGCCGTGCCAGTAATCTGATACCAGTCTCAAGTCTCTACTCCATAGTTAACTATTTAATCAATAAATAGCCTCCACCTCTGCTGTTACTCGCTACGTCACTTGACATCCAACTATCGGTAAAATCCTTCGAAATGCTTCTCGAAGCAATGTAGCGCGATATTCAAATATCTGAACTTTCAAAAGCGGCTACAGCCTTTCCCTTGATATCTAGGTGTCTGAAACTTGGAATACCCATTCCTAGAGTTGGGCACAGTATAATGTGTGAAATGAAATGAAATGAAATGAAATGAAAAATAGGCTTATGAGATCACCTTTTGCCCGTGTATGTGTGTATGTGTGTGTGTGTGTGTGTGTGTGTCCCTCTAATAAAATCTAAACGGCTGGAGCGATTTCAATGAAACTCAATTCGATTCTATATCTCCGAAACTATTACTGATATAACAACTAAATTTTGTACGCTGATAAAGGGCACTACCACAAGTTCACATATGTGACTTTCAGAAACCTGTTAACTACAAAACTAACATGGCGTCCAAGCGAATTTGAAACATTTAAGGAGACCTTTCTCGCGATTTAACTATCTGAACTCAGTGACATTTGATACAGCAAAGGTTTATACACATTTTAATGCACTGACATCTAATTTAGTCCAATTGTTTACATGACCTCAAGATGGCGGCTGTGCGAAATTTTAAAATTAAGTTTTTATTTCTTATGTCCTAATCATTCGATTGAACTAAAAGTTATAATAATGAACCTGCGCAATAATCGTCATCTAATAGTAGCCTACATAACTCTAAGGCCTACATAAAACTCCAACATGGTGATCATCCGAAACATTTAGATGGTTCACAATATCTACGAATCTATTACAGCAATCAGCTGTACTGTATGTTGATAGAGGCAATTAACAAGTAGGATATATGAAAATAAGCTATATAGTTCTTCACGGAACTACTTGTTTTTTGTATCATATACTGGTAGAGTACTCTGTGCTAAGTGTCTTTGTGTTATATACTGTTAGCATAAAGTGTGGTAATTATTATTTTTTGTACCATATGCTGGTGGTATATTGTGTGGAAAGGTTTTCAAGTAGTTTATAGCTTATTGGTAGTATACTGTGTAATAATTATTTTTGCTTCAATAACTGGTGATATACTGTATGTTTTTTTTTGTGTGCATCATATACTGGCAGTATACAGTATTGTGTGGTATTTTATTTAACATTATATACTGACTGTACACAGTACGGTAATTTTCTTTGTATCACATAGTGGCAGTACACTGTA
The DNA here is from genome assembly GCA_946902985.2 of Meconema thalassinum. Taxonomy (NCBI): domain Eukaryota; kingdom Metazoa; phylum Arthropoda; class Insecta; order Orthoptera; family Tettigoniidae; genus Meconema; species Meconema thalassinum. Next base: position 615,619,582 of record OX336388.2, read on the forward strand.
GTGCTTTAAAGAGAGATCAAGATACAAGAGTATGAAGATCTTTTGCCGAGAGTGTGTGGGAGTATCACGAAACAAGTTTACCGCCATTATTGACATCAATAATCTGGTTAGATGGAAGGAATACACCAATGACCCACAATAATCTAAGCAAATCTAATTCCTATTATTGAGGTAATGACCAGGAGAGAGTATGTTGAGAAACATCAAGTGTACCTTAATTCCATATTGGTAATGAAGGGACGAAAGAACCCCTACTGTTCCACATAACCTACACATATAGAGTGATACCCAGCGGTTTACTAGACTTAAGTTTATTATTTTTACAGTACAGTAATGGGGCTGTGAGCATCTGAAGTATATCATCTATTTTCTTTGCGGTTTTGATAACTTAATTCTTATAGTGCCAGGCCCGATATATCGGCCGAGAGAACTTCTGCTAAACATGCCAAGAGCCTTTTATTTATAAAAAAACATTATTTTTATTTCTAGCCATGCAATGTTTTCACTGTCTTAACCAAGACCACGCAGGATTCTTTCTCTCTCTGGATATATGAATATGTTTAATTCCGTGAATAACTGTTTTCATAAGAGTGTTCTTTGAAAATGTTGCAGGCAGCTGAGTTCCTGCACTATATTTGTTCTTAGATATTGATTGTACATGAAACCTATTTGATAGGATTGCTCCAAACGAGGGACATTTATATGAAGGCCAAAAGTATTGACATACATAATCATCATCATCATCATCATCACCTGCCTGATGGCAGGTTTCCTGATGGTCGGTCTCTCCACCTTATCCGGTCTTCAGCAGCAGGTTTCATCAGCTCATAAGATTTATCAATCTTGATGGAATCCAGCATCTGAGACCTTCTTCTTCCCCTTCGGATTTTCCCTTGGGCGCTCACCAAACCATCTCCTCTTATGCAGTGTCCAATTCAATTCATATTTATTTTCCTTATCTTCTTTAGCATCATACTTTCTTCTCCTACATTCTTTAAAACTTCCTCATTTCTCACTTTGTCCTCCCAACTCATTCTCTCCATTCTCCTATTAACATACAAATAATTAAATATATTATTTAGAGAAAGTGGGCAGTCAAAATTATATTCCCTATTTAGCCTAAACTATAAAAAATATTTAAATAAAAATGTATTGATTATGCTAATACGTTTGTAATAAATTTACTAGCTACGGAAAATATATCACGATTCTATCTTAAAAATATGAGCGAATTTTTATCAAAAACTTGTAATTTTACTTAATTTGGCTTGGCATTTTTAAGTATTTTATTTTCTTATGCACTGTCCTTTGAGCTTCATGCCAATGCTAAAATAATTGTTAGTGAGCATTGTATTTACATTTAAATGACCAAGGCTGCCCTTAAACAAGAGTGATAATGAATAGTACTACTTACATGCGAGCCTTAAATTTACAGTTGAACTTTGTTATATAACAATTATGGCGTTGTAAACGAAATTTATATTTTTAGTCTAGTGAGGTAGAAAATAAATGAGAAGAAACTTAATTAGCCTCATTTAAGCCTATATGAATATACACCGAAACTATAACAGTTTGTCGAATACTCGCCAAATGTCACCGCTCACTTTGCCGAAAGTCATTACAATCGTGTTGAAAGGTATTTAACAGTGTTGCCTTTTGCCTTAGTAATCAAAATTTAATGTTTTTCAGTCAGGCAACAAATTGTACACAATTGTAATGTGTGGTTCGCTAATCCTGAAAAAGATGAACATGAGATTAACAAATACAGTACACTCGGATGACCAGTTTCGTTCGTCAAGCAATCATCATTAGATCCTTCACACTTAGGCCATTAAATCTATGACCATAAGTATGATTTATAATATTTACAATATATACACGTATTTAGTTCCAGTGGTGATTAAACTAGCATTGCTAGTCAAGGTATGTGATTTTTTTATGATATAGTGATAGTGGTCATCCTTTAAGTTTGCTTGCTTAGTGCGATTATGTGATTGTTATTAAATGGTCAGGCAGTTCAGTGCAGACAGCTGGTGATGAAAGCTGCAAAAAAATGGACCACTCATTGCTCAAACTGCAAGTGCACATTCCTGACCTTTTAAAAACTATCACATAATCACACTGAGTAAGCAGATTATCAGTACCACAATCAGTACCTCAGCAAAAACAAAACAAACAAAAAAGACATATCTTGACTAGTTGTGGTAGTTTAATTACTACTGCAACTAAGTTAGTTATTGTTGTTTTAAGGGGCGGAACTCTACTGCAACTAAATGTGTATATATTTTAAATATCATAACCCATAGTTCTAGGCATAGATTTGACCTAAATGTAAAGGATCTGATGATGATCGCTTGACCATGGAAACTGGTCAACCAAGTGTATTTATTAGTCTCATGCACTTTTTATTTCAGAATTAGGGAACCACCCATTGCAATTGGGTACAATCGTGTTGACCGACTAAAAAAACATTAAATTTCGCCAACCCGGCTCTGCCCCGAACTTGGAATAGTGGTGTGAGGACTGGAACGGGTTCTACTCAGCCTCGGGTGGTCCAGATGAGTTGAGGGGGTTTGATTCCCACCTCAGCCATCCTCGAAGTGGTTTTCCGTGGTTTCTCACTTCGTCTTTGGGCAAATGCAGGGATGGAACCTACTGCAAGGCCACGGCCACCTCCTTCCCTCTTCCTTGCCTCCCCATCCTAATCGTCCTCTCCTTTCCCTCATGAGGCCCCTGTTCGCTTTGCAGGCGAGGCCGCCTGTGCGAGGTGCTGATCACACCTGCCCAGTTGTATCCACTCCGACCAGATGATCCCAGCTCCAGGACACTTCCCTTAGGGGTGGTAGTGGTGAGATCCCTCGCTGAGTCCGTGGGAGCCACCAACCTGGAGAGCAAAATCGATTTAAAAAGAAAAATTCGACAAAATTAATGTTGTGACGTTGTTTAATTAATAATGATAGCGTCACTGGTTTTATGTCCCTGTTAGCTACTGTGGCTTTTAGAGACACCGGGATGCCGGAATTTTGCCCCGGAAGGGGATCTTTAACCTGCTAGTAAATCGAACGACACGGCTTCCTAGCATTTGTGCACACTCAAATGCCACCTGACTGCACCTGGATTTGATACTGAAACCTTAAGGATGCTATTTGAATCTGTTAATCCACCCACTGCAACACACACATTCTGCATCTCTTACTGTCGGCAAATTATTCCGCTTTCCCCATAAGGAGATATCCACTAATGGGTACATTTGGGATTCTCTGTTGCTTAAACCACTCAAGCAGCGATTTATCCACTTCATTCCGTTTTCGTTATCGCAACCGCTTAATTTTCGATCCATTCTGTCCAAATGCAGCAACAAACCTTGCTGTTCCAAATCCTTTGGAATGTGAAATTGTCCACCTCGTGGTGTGCGGCTAGTGTTCTTGGTTATCACCACGGAGGTCTGGGTTCGATTCCGTCACTGCCAGGAAATATTCTGGTCTGAGGGCTGGAACGGGGTACACTAACTCTCGTGAGGCAGAACTCTCTCAGGCAATTTATAGGGCTTCAACTTCCGAACCCTTGACATTATACAGCACACCTCATACGAGATAAATACGAAGTTTTGGTAGAAAACTCAAAATATTCAGACAACAAACTTATTTTATTTATAGTGATGCTTTGTACTTCCTGTACAATTCACGACCTAATAGCTGGAAGCTTCCATTTATTATAAATACTGGTATATTTAACGGTTTAACCAGCGTAAACCTAAAAGGCATATTTATTTTCGAATTCACTGAACTACGACCTCGGCATGATGGATTAAAACCACTGACTATTAATTATTTTATCATGGAGATAGCATGTCCAACGAATACTTGTCACAAGTAATTTAAGAATGGCGAGGTGCATGAAACACAAATCCCCTTCCTTCGGTGGCGTAGTCGGAATCATGCTGAGCTTCTATGCCCAAGATCGCGAGTTCAAATGCGGCCGAAGTCGTCGGATTTTTTAAGAGCGTTAAAAATCCCTCAGTATGCCTTCCTTCGGAGGGGAAGTAAAGCCGACGGTCCCATGTCATAGATTTATGGTATGTTAAAGAACCTTCCACTAATTACACCTGTGTGAAGCTAAATTGTATAGGTTAAGAATGAAAACAACGCTCTTAGGTTCCTACGTTCGTTGCCAAGAGCCGACTGCGGTGGCGTCTGGTAGCTAAGTTCTGAACTAGTAGTTGTTGACGGTGGCGTTTGGCGGCAAAAGTAGGAACTATTTGAAAAATTCAAATGTCTGCAGTCCTTACCTTGAATTAAAAAACAGATAACACACACTAATACAGTCATCACAATTAACACCGGTTATCAGACAGATTCAACACACACCCAAAGTACACGGGGCTACAAGACCGCGTTGTCGCAGCCCCTAAACTTAAGAACCAACCAACCAATCAACCAACCCCTTCCATCTAATCTAAATTTGACTGTGTATTCTGCGGAGCGAAAAGTTCACAGGCGAAATGAAGATAAGCCGAGTAGCACTTCCAGGGACACTCCAAACACATTCACTCTTCTCAGAAGTCTTAGCTCGACACCTTTGCTCGACACCAAATAATATGGGTACATATGCTCGATAGAACTCGACAGTTTGCTGCTGGCTATGACTGGGGTGACAGGCTCGCTTGCTAGCTTGCTCGCAAACTGTCGTGGAACTTAGTAATTGAATGGAGATTGAGGAAATGGAAACGTAAAAACACTTACAGTGGGCGATGTATTGAAGATAGAAATATTCTGCCCGGGAATTTTTGTAGAACTTTTCATGCTGAACAATTCTTACACTGATGTGCCAGCTTGGTGTTCCTAGACGAAACCCCACAGAAGACACGGCATAGACCTAGAAAAATTGCTGAGCTTTAATTCTTACACTCATAGTATTCAGATATATTTAACGTTTTACCCAGCGTAAGCTTATAAGGCGCATGGACGGTTGGTTTTCTTTCCCGACCTTTTCACTGAAATAGTTACTGCTAGGATTCCTTTGTTGTTGATTGTTGTTGTTGTTGTTGTTGTTTGAGTCATCAGCCTTTTGACTGGTTTGATGCAGCCCTCCATGAATCCCTGTCCTGAGCTAATCGTTTCATCTCTACATAGCTACCACATCCTACATCCATGGCAATCTGTTTAACATATTCTAACCTTGGTCTACCCCTACACTTCTTGTCCTCGACCCTTCCTTCCATAACTAAGCTTGCTATTCCTTGGTGTCTTAGTATGTGTCCTATCAACCTATCTCCTCTCTTCATTAGCAGTCGCCAGAAACATCTCTCCTCTCCCACTCGTCTTAATACCTCTTCGTTTGTAACCCTATCTACCCATCTGATCTTCATCAGTCTCCTGTAACACCATATTTCAAACGCTTCAATTCTCCTCTTTTCTGCTGCACCAATAGTCCAAGTTTCACTTCCATAGAGAGCCACGCTCCAGACAAAGGCTTTCAAAAATGTTTTCCTAATACCTAAATCTATATTCGAAGTCAACAGATTCCTTTTTTGTAGAAATGCTTTCCTTGCCTGGGCCAACCTATATTTTATGTCCTCTTTGCTTCGTCCATCACTGGTTATTTTGCTTCCTAAGTAACATAAGTCTCCTACTTCCTTCAGCTTTTCACCTGCTAGGATTCCTTTAGTCATAAATAAATTATTTTCTACAGAAACCGTCCTCGCAAAATCTTTTACAGAATGGAGAAAACCGCATCAAAAACCATCCAGTGGTTCTCGAGATTACCCGGAACATCCAAGAATCGGGGACTTTGTTTATACTGAGTAGAGATGATAGACTAGTAATAATACTGTAATATTAATAATAATATCGTGTGGTCTCGGGTGCCGGGTGCAAGCTTTGTTATTTGACACCCAAAGGATAGCTTGCATGTCAAATTTCGTTGTTCCTTGAAGCACTATGAAAGTCAAGGAGAGGGGCAGATGACCTCGTAGTTCCGCCCCTTAAAACAAAAATAACTAACATTATGAGGTTTGAAGCCATTTTTCAGTGTTGCCTAAGTAAACAAAAGTTTGGTGCTTTTCAGTCGGTCAACACGAATGTACCCAAATAGAGCTGGGTTATGCCCTGATCCTGAAATAAATTACATAAGATTAATAAATACACTAGGATTGAAATAAATTATATAAGATTAATAAATACACTAGTGTATCCTAGTGTATTTATTAATCTTGTGTAATTTATTTCAGGATCAGGGCATAACCCAGCTCTACTTGGGTACATTCGTGTTGACCGACTGAAAAGCACCAAACTTTTGAAAAATAACTAACTAAAGTCAAGGAGATTAGATATCTAAGCTCCTTGAACACTATAGCGCTTTCTAGTAGAGAAATGAGAAACTTTGTGTTGGCGGAAACTCCCGAGATTAATTTTGCCATTATGAACACGGCCTACTGAATTCAAATGGGTTCTTTGACATGCCAACATCGTATGACATGGTGTCGTAATTTTTGCCGCCTTTCAAAAAAAAACACTTACCTCGGCCAGGAGCGAACCTGCAAGCTTGGGGTTAGTAGACCGACACGTTAACCACTCACCTACCGTGGATATTGTAGACTACCCATTGTTAAAGCGTTAGTTTGTGAAACGTATTTAGTTGCATAGCTATAATTGTCCATCATCAACGATGACCATTCAGAGAAGGATTGGAGTCTGTTGTCCGGGGACAATATGCCATTTTAGACGAATATTGAAAATGAACCGGGTCATTTTTATTAACCCCAGTCAGAAAGGTTTCAGGTCATGAAATGGAAAGTAATGTGCCGACAATCTTTAATGATAGGCATATCACACCACATGGAGTTTCGAGGAACTGTGAGGTATGATATCACTGCCATTGTCTGGCGCTAGTCGCTGTTTTTGCTTCTCGCTAGCGCTCCTCGTGTTCTCTTGCAGACAATAGCTTCACCGCCGCGCCGCTCGCCGCAAAACATGGAACATGCTTGGGCAGAGGAACGTTAATCGCACCCTTCCTCGTACACTTCTCCTTCTTTTTCTACTTTTTCTCCTCCCCCTTCTTCTTCGTCTTCTTTTTCTACTCCTTCAGCTCCGTCTCCTTATTTCACTCTTTTACCGCCTTCGTCATCTGTTTCTCCTCATCCTTCGCTTTCACCTTCATTTACTTCTTCTCTTCCTCCGTCATTTTCTTCTCTTTCTCCTTGTTTTTCCTCTCATCCTTCTCTTGCTTCCTCTTTGTCCACTCCTCTTCTCTTGCCTTCTCCTTATTTTTCTTCTACTCTTACTTCTTATTCTCCTTCTCATCTACCTTCTTCCTTTTCGTCTATTCCTCCTTCGCCTCTTTCTTCTTTTCCTTCTCCTTCGCCTTATGATTGTTCTTATCCTTATCCTTCCCATTGTCCTCACTCTTTGTCTTTTATATTCTACTTTTTCTACTCCTCTTGCTTCAATTTCTTATCTTCCTCCTCCTTACTACTGCTTCATCTTGTCCTCTTCTTTCGTCTTTTGCTACGTATTTTCTTCGCCTTCTCATCTTCCTCCTATTGCGTCCTCCTCGTTCTCCTTCTCCTGGTTCTTATACTCCTCCTTCAACTTTTTCTACTCCTCTCTATTTGAATTGAAGAATGGGTCCCCTGGACGCTTGTACTCGCGAGCACTGTTTGGCTCGTATAATGAGAGCCCTAAGTTTACAACGCCTGCTCTTGAAAGTACTGTGACTGTTTAGGTTAACTGTTGTCCTGGAGTGAGAAATTCAACTTCGGTTGAAAGCCTCTAGCCCTCATAAACGGCCCCTTGTTGGGCGAGAAACAATTTAATAAGGCTTAGGATAAATCGCATGCCGCTTTCTTTTGTGACTGTGGGGATGAGTTATCCATCGCGACTATACCTGAGGTCATACGATTATTTATTTTATTATTGTTACATTCAAATATGATTCAAGTGCAGTGAATAAAAAGTGTAGCAAGGAAGGAAGCCATGCGAGCCTCGGGACTCGGACTCGGCTGGCAGACTCAGACGACAAGACACTTGTTCTGGAGAGCAATGCTTCACTTGTGTAACAAGTCTACCGTACAATGGCGCCCGATGCATTGCTATTCTGCGCATGCGTCCAGCACTGTACGCTGCAAGAAAATCGCAACATGCCATCGACAGCTGCACTACATCACGTGTTAGGTCAGCTTCCTTACATGGAAACATGGTATATGGCTTCGCCCTGTCTCGCTTGTTTGTACGACGGACGGAAAGCAGTCAGGAAGAAAGGCTACAAAGAAAACACAAGCACCAATATCGAAAGATAAATGAGGGATATTCCAATAACCAAATTGCATGTCAGTCTTGAAGATCATGTCACGAACAACAAGTAACTCAAATGATACCTACGAAATTTTTCATCATCAAAGACAGCCGATCAACAGCCTTTCTTGGATATAAAAGATTTCGGAAATCGTCGTTGGTGGTTGGTTGGTTCCTCAGTTTAGGGGCTGCGACAACGCGGTCATGTAGCCCCGTGTACTTTGGGTGTGTGTTGAATCTGTCTGATAACTGGTGTTGATTGCGATGACTGTATTAGTGTGTGTTATCTGTTTTTAAATTCAAGTAAGGACTGCAGACTTTGAATTTTTCAATTAGTTCCTACTTTTGCCGCCAACCGCCACCGGTAACAACTACTAGTACAGAACTTAGCTACTAGACGCCACTGCAGTCGGCTCCTGGCAACGAACGTAGGAACCTAAGAACATTGTTGACATTCTTAACCTATATGATTTTGCTTCACACAGGTGTAATTAGTGGAAGGTTCTTTAATATGCCTTAAATCTATGACATGGGACCGCCGGCTTTACTTCCCCTCCGAAAGAAGGCATACTGAGGGATTTTTAACGCTCTTAAAAAATCCAACGACTTCGGCCGGGTTTGAACCCGCGATCTTGGGCATAGAAGCTCAGCATGCTACCAACTACACCACCGCAGCCGCTACCGGAAATCGTCGCTGTCAATTTTAATTCCGCAATACTTTAAGTGGCTTGCCGCTTCGCCCTTCTCGTAAGTTCATTATTGACCAAGGACTTGTTCTGATTCTTTCATTTGATTTGCAGGTTGCCTAAAGAACATCTCAAATTTTTACATCAAACAAGCAAGTATTCAGACAAAAGGAGTGGATATTACGAGACACTAGCAGGCAGGCTCTGAACCAGGGAGGATACAAAGGGTTTTTACCCCCACCTGACAGCACCCTATTCTTAAATAATTTCGGGGGAATGAACAAAAATCCATACATCAGTCTCTTTTTACTTAGTGGACCAATTGACTTTTTGTTTCATTTGTGGGGCTTGTGAATATTGTTGCGTATTTTATTCATACAGCTCCGTGTAGCCTATTTGGGTGTGCGTCTGTGTGTGGGGGGATTTGTTTGATGACCTGCGTTATTGTGATGGCTGTATTAATATGCGCTTTTGTAAGTTGGGGATAGGATCGGGAAGAAGGCGGCCGTGGCCTTAAGTTAGCCACCATCCCACCATTTGACTGGAATAGAAGTGGGGGAACCACGGAAAACCACTACCAGGATGGTTGTGGTGGGAATCGAACACTCCTATTCTCAGGTTTTCCTCACGAAGCAGAGTGCACCCTTACACCAGAATTAAAATTTCTTTGCAGAGCCGGGAATCGAACCCAGACCTCCGGGGCGACAGCAAGAACGCCAGCCACTACACCACGAGGTGGTCCAATTGTAGGGCTTTGACATGTGGTAATTTACCCCCAGTGCACTTGGGTTTCTTTATAGTCTGATAACCTGTGTTATTGTAATGTCTGTAGTAGTATGTGTATTTGTAATACTGGTGAGGATTGGAAAGGAGGCGACCGTCTTAGCCTTATGTTGGGGATCGTCCTGGCATTTGCCTGGAGTAGAAGTGGGAAACCACGAAAAAACACTTCCAGGATGGCTGAAGTGGGAATCGAACCCCTCACTTCTCAGCTTTGCCAAACGAGGCTGAGTGAACACCGTTCCAGCCCTCAGAACAGAATTAAATTTCTTGGCAGAGCCGGGAATCAAACACGGTCCTCCGTTGTGACAGCCAAGAATGCTGGTCACTACGCAACGAAAGGAATATAACATGAAAGTCTAGTAATAGTATAATATGTTATTTTTAGCCTACTTTCGATTTTTGCAAAAAATGAAAGTAGACTTATGAGATCAACACAGGGCGAAAAATTGCGTGTCTGTCTGTGTGTGTGTATGTGTGTGTGAGTGTGTGTGTGTGTGTGTGTGTGTGTGTGAGTGTGTGTACTCTGAATGTCTGCCCCCCCCCCTATCAATTCGAACACGGTGAAACCGAATTGAACGAAATTTGGTACAGAGGTAGCTCTAGCATAGGGCACCTCAGTGTCATACTTTATATCGCCGCCATCTTTACCAAAACTGAATGGTGGCCACTCAAACGTTCATAACGTAAACTCAAATTACGGCTAAACTAATCATCCGATCTCTACCAAATTTGGTGACAACATACCTTTATATAGGACGCGTCTTTCAGCCAAACTTCAAGGTCATCGGCCTTGCCATTTCATGATGGCGGCCGTGTGAATTATGCAACCATTATAATCAATAGCTTAAGACCCACCAATTCAGATTATCAAGCCTAGGGTGGTTTAAGCTATCCTGAAGGTCGTGATCCGTTATTTATTATAATTTAATATTATAATATTATTCTGTATGAGTGGCTTAAAAGAGCTGAGCCGTATCTGCCACACGACAAGATGGCAGCTGTCCTCATGAGCCTGTCTTATATTTCAGTAGTTTTAGTATGTTGTATGTGATATACCCTACTGATACAATAATATAAACTTTGTATGAAATGATCTATAATGAAGATGTACTGCAGTGAAGAAATAGTTTATTTCAAGTCATTATTTGCCAACAGATCGTATCTAATATATCAGTTAAGATCGCCATGATGTTAAGGATATGGTTAGCTCTGGGCCAGCGTGTTAGTCTGTCACGCAGTTGACTGCGGATCGAATACTGCTACAGTTAAATTTTTTTCTTGAATTCTTTTACAAATGATGTGCACAAGCTCTTTCCACAGATACTGAATAAAAAGTCATTTAGCTCAAAGGGGAGGCTAATGTATACACTCGTTTATTAATAAAATCACAGTCCCAGCATTGCACATAAACAGAAGACATTAGGAAAAGGAGAATAGAGGAACTAGATACACGTTGTTATCAACAACAGCCTTCTTAATGTCTCTGTACGGTGCTGTTCTCTAGTGGATTATGTGGATAATATTGTTCCAAACATACCGCTGTGTTAATACCTGGCCTCCTGAAGTATGGCAATTTTGTAATACTGGTAGTTCAACTATTAGCCACGATCGCGCTCCGATTACCTTTAAACACTGCCAGCTGGATCGCCTCCCTCCTGGCTACTTTAAACTGCCTGCTCGTTGAACACCAAGAGGCGTACAAGATAAATATTAATTCACTGCTAGGTCGCAGCACCAACCTACTGTGATCGGCGCGGATTTTTAAAGGGGAAGGTACCTAAAACGAAAGATTCTTAAGTTTGCAGGCTGGCTTAATATAGAGTTTAACGGACGTGAATGCATCACAATAAGTTAGTAGTTTTGTTGTTCAATCATCATAAAGTATATAATATTGATTTTGACACTTACTGGCTAATTATCAATATAAAAGAAAACAAACACTACATGGTGGTAGAGGTGGTTTTAGGGATGAGGACAAAGAGTTATAAATATACCCATACATTTAGAAGAAAGTAGGCTATATGTTCTTTGCTGAACATCTTGTTATGTTGGTGAGTAGTAGTAGTAATTATAATTTTCACCATCTACTTATTCATTACAGATAGATAACCTCGATATTCCGTGTCTTAAAATAACAGGCACCCATTTCCTAATTCTGTCACTACGAAAACAATCCGGCAGTTACAAATGCACTGTGTATTTTCTCCGGACTGCTGGTCAATAGCGTTCCCCGCACCTAAAAACAGAACATTTGAGCGTAAAAAGTCTCAGAAACCACAAACCGAGATACGTGTCCATTAAACCATGCAGTTCCACTAGGGAACCCAGAAAATTGAAGGAATATGGTCGTTGTTTTGCGGTTGGCTATGTCCTACAAGACCTTTTTCAACACCTCAATTGAATGTTTTTCATGCCTAATTCTTTTGTTGATGGCTTTACATTTACTCAACGTGACCGTAGTATTTAGCTGGACTTCTGACATGCAGCATCCATTTGTTGAAAAAAAAAATGGAAACTTCTACGGCTTAAGTCAATCGCGAGAAGAAACGGTATTCGTTTAGAGTAGTGCAGAAGTCGAAATCAAGGTTTTTGAAAGCTATCTCATGTACAGGGTGATTTACTTGATGGAGTGGAGCCAGTGGCCAGCGACCAGGCGCGCGCACGCCTTCCGCCAGACAACCGAACTCGGGCCGCAGATTTTGTGGAGGTAGAAACCGTAACAGAGTACATTAATTAATGGTAATTTCGCCAGCAAATCATGAATAAAAGACTTACCTTTTCACAGAAGATGCTGAAAATAATAATATAATATCGTATGGCTTCATTGCCGGGTGCAAGCTTTGTTATTTGACACCCAGAAGGTAGCTTGCATGTCGAATTTCGTCGTTCCTTGAATCACTATGAAAGTCAAGGAGGTTAGATATCTAAGCTCCTTGAACACTATAGCGCTTTCTAGTAGAGAAATGAGGAACTTTGTGTTGTCAGAAACTCCCGAGATTAATTTTTCCATTACGAACACGGCCTACTGAATTCAAATGGGTTCTTTGACATCCCGACATCGTATGACATGCGTGTCGTATTTTTGTCGCCTTTGAAAAATCACTTACCACGGCCAGGAGCGAACCTGCAAGCTTGGGGTTAGTAGACCGACATGCTATCCACTCACCCACCGTGGCAAGCTATGCTGAAAATGTTTTCGTTCAGTTGACCGACAGGTGTTTTACCGTGAAAATAAATTGGCGATTACACGTTGTAATTCCCTTCTATTGTGAGGGATATCGGCTACCGTATTTTTTCTCCAGCTCCACTACAGTACTGGTAATTGGTATGTACACTTTGTATACCAAATTATCCCACAATTAAACATCAAACGGGCTCAGGTCCGTGCTTCGATTAATTACAGTGAACACGCAGGGTTGTACAGGAGCAGCGATGTAACTTCCAAAGTTACTGTCAGTCAGCTGGAGAAGAATATTTTCAGCATCCTTTGCGAAAAGGTAAGTTATTTAATCATGTTTTGCTGGTGAATTTACCATTAATTAATGTACTCTGTTATGGTTTCTACCTCCGCGCAATCTGCGGCCGAGTACGGATGGCTGGTGGAAGGCATGTGCGCGCCTAGTAGCTGGCCGCTTGCCCCGCTACAGCAAAAAAACATCCAATATAAAAATACATGTACATTTTAGGACCCAGAATAAATCACTGACCACATTAATTTGAGATAACTTTCTCCACTATTTTTACTGTATATATGTAGGTAAACTATCGAAGTTGTACATACATCGGAAGTAGCTCATTTTACGCCCTCATAATGTCAGTAATAATACTTGGCTAGTACCAAAGCGGGCAAAGAAACTATATTTTCAAACGAACACTTCTCGACGTATTTCCAGAATACTATCCCTGCTCTGATAAATTCATCAAGGACTGGTATCAACCCTTCCATCAATCTTCGCATAAGGCCGTGCAACTGTATTTACGTTATTACCGAAAATTCGATGAGAATGTTATGAATAATAGCATGGTTGGTTGGTTGGTTCCTTAGTTTAGGGGCTGCTACAATGCGGTCATGAAGTTCCGTGTACTTTGGGTGTGTGTAGAATCTGTCTGATAATCGGTGTTAATTGTGATGACTGTATTAGTGTGTGTTTCTGTTTTAATTCAACTAAGTACTGCAGACATTCAATTTTTCCAAGTAGTTCCTACTTTTGCCACCAAACGTCACTGTCAACGACCAACAAGTTCAGAACTTAGTTACCAGATGCCACCGCAGTCGGCTCTTGACGACGAACGTCGCAACCTAAGAACGCTAGTCAAATGTTTAACCTATATATAATTTAGCTTCACACAGGTGTAATTAGTGGAAGGTTCTTTAACATGCCATAAATCTATGACATGGGACCGCCAGCTTTACTTCCCCTCCGACGGAAGGCATACTGAGAGATTTTTAACGTTCTTAAAAAATCCGACGACTTCGGCCGGGTTTGATCCCGCGATCTTGGGCATAGAAGCTCAGCATGCTACCAACTACGCCACCGAAGCCGTGAATAATAGCATCCTACCCTCTTTAATGTGATATATGCGTCAACCCCTAAGCAACATTTATAAGAATAAAATAAATATTGAGTCAAACATGTACAAAATTCTCTGTTTTGGGGCAGATGACCTTAATGTTTATTCCCTTAAAGATACAATAACTATTAATAAAATACCGGTATTCCCGGTTTTCATATTCAGCATTTAGATGTAAGTAAATTTATAATTATATTTTCGCTCGCTATCGTTTTACCCTCCAGGGTTGGCTTTTCCCACGGACTAAGCGAGGGATCCCACCTCTACCACCACGGAGGGCAGTGTCCTGGAGCTTGAGACTCTGAATCAGGGATACAACTGGGGTGTGTGACCAGCACTACGCCCAGGCGGCCTCACCTGCAAAGCGAACAAGGGGGCCTGATGAAGGGATGGGAAGAGTAGGACGGTTAGGCAAGGAAGTGGGAAGGAGGCGTCCGTGGCCTTACAGTAGGAACCATCCCGGCATTTGCCCGAAGACGAACTGGGAAACCACGGAAAACCACTTCGAGGATGGCTGAGGTGGGAATCGAATCCCCTCTACTCATTTGGGCCACCCGAGGCTGAGTAGACCCCGTTTCAGTCCTCATACCACGTTTCAAATTTCGTGGCAGAGCCGGGAATCGAACCCAGGACCTCCAGGGCTGCAGATAACCATGCTCCGCTACGCTACGGAGGTGACATTATAATTATATAATGTATGAAAATGAGCTCGTAATTTTCAAACTACGACAAGTAGCTCCATGAAGAACTAAATAGCCTTTCATATTTCCCACTGATGTTTTGCAATAAAATCTCTTCCACCTATTAAAAGGATTTTCCATGTGATGTACGAAACTAAATACTTGTATATAAATGACATATGTCTCAACCAACATCATTACATTGAGAAAGTATATGCTGGAATATGTAACATTCAGCATCAGTGATTAAGACTCACCCTGCAAGACGGCATCTTTCTGCAATGAGTCACCGGAGTTTAATTTAAGAAGAGTCAATTGCACGACTTCTGTTGTTGTTGTTTGAGTCTTCAGTCTTTTGACCGGTTTGATGCAACTCTCCATGCCTCACTGTCCTGAGCTAATCGTTTCATCTCTCCATAGCTACCACACCCTACATCCGAGGCAATCTGTTAAACATATTCTAACCTTGGTCCATCCCTACAGTACTTGTCATTGACCCTTCTTTCCATTACTAAGTTCGCTATTACTGGTTGTCTTAGTATGTGTCCTACGAAACTATCTCTTCTCTTCATTAGCAGTCGCCAGAAATTTCTCTCCTCTCCCACTCGTCTTAATACCTCTTCATTTGTACCATCTGATCTTCATCATTCTCCTGTAACATCACATTTCAAACGCTTAATTTCTCCTCTTTCCTGCTGCTCCTACAGTCCAACTTTCACTTCCATAAGGTGTCACGCTCCAGACAATGGCTTTCAAAAATGACTTCCTAATACAGTACCTAAATCTAATTCAATGTCAACATATTCCTTTTCTGTAGAAATGCGTTTTTCCTGAGCCAACTAACTTTTTATATCCTCTTTGCTTCGTCCATCACTGGTTATTTTGCTCCCTAAGTATCAGAAGTCTCCTATTTGCCAATTTGACGTCAATAGGGGTCTCTGTTTCCTTTCGGCTGCATTCCAATATTTTTGTTTTACATTTATAAATTTTCATCATGAATTCTACACTCATGACAGAGTCCATACCATTTAAGAACTCATTCAAATCAATTGGTGTGTCGGCTAAGATGACGATGTTATCAGCAAATCTCAGAGTTGGAATTATTTCTCCTCGAATCTTTACTCCTACTTTGAATGTTTTCTCCAAATTCCTTCATTGCTTGTTCAATGTATGTAGATTGAAAAGTATGGGTGATAAGTTGCAGCCTTGCCTTACACCTTTCTGAATACCAGCGTCTCTTTCATGTCCTGCGGTTCGAATAACTGTTATTTGGTTCCTGTACAGATTCTAGAGCCCCCTCCTGCCCTTGTACTTCATTCTCTGATTTACAAAAAGCAAGCTACAGTATTTAGTGCCATTAGATTATACAGTAATTATTATAATAACATATCATACGAATATGCTAGTTACACGGGTAAGACGAGTAATTCTCTCTGGAGTTCGAGGCAAGAGCCGGATTGGGGCAAACGGAAATATTAAAAAGTAAGACTGTAATACCATTTCATCAAAATGAAATTCCATTTCAAGATAAATGTAATAATCATTGAAAATAAAATGGGAACCACCAGTCACAGACTTGAAAAACTAACGATCATTTTAGATACTTCATAACTGCAAAACACAACGGCGTTACAGTTATAAAATTTAATTATTAACGCCCTTACTGACTCGTTTCCGTAAAAATAACGGCTGCTGGTAAAGTAAGCCTGGTCCTCTTAATCGATTACTTACAGTTATCGAATAATCGATAAATAATAGCAAAAGATTCATTAATTGCTACAAATAATCATTTATGTGTTTAATCTATATAATCCATTAGTCATTTAATCGATTAATCGGTTGGTCGAATATTTTTTTGTTGTTTTTGTATATACGGTACGCATGTCATACGATGTTGGCATGTCAAAGAACCCATTTCCGCCAACGCAAAGTTCCTCATTTCTCTACTAGAAAGCACTAGAAAGTTCAAGGAGCTTAGATATCTGTTATCTAACCTCCTTGACTTTCATAGTGATTCATGGAACAACGAAATTCGACATGCAAGCTACCCTCTGGGTGTCAAATTACAAAGCTTGCACCAGGCACCCGAGGCCATACGATATTATTATTATTATTATTATTACTACGATATAGACGATAAATATTGTTACGGCTGTGAGTTTGTGTTATCGCTCGCCGCATGAGTCACAACTGCCCCAGGGCTGGGCTGTGCCCTGCCTCCTGTATTGCGTGCGCCTTATGCAACAGGGCTACTAGGACAAAGGGATAGTCCAGAATATTCGTGACTGGACCAGCGATGGAAACCTCGAGAAGCCGTGAACCCTGGATGGATCTAGAAGCATTTATTGAGTCACCGGCCTGCTATATTAGTGCGACCTGTCAAGCAGTGGTTGTTGAGGTGTTTACGAGCTAGTGTGAGCGATTATCCTGAGCGACAGAAGTGTGGTGACTTGCGAAACCCCTAGTGGAGCGGGGAAGTGAGAAACATACAGGGGACTGCCTGTGTTTTGAGCGAGTGTGCTTACTTAGTGCGAAGAGAGGTCATGGTGGTGAGTTGCAAAACAGTGAATGACAGACCTAGTGCAGCTATTTCCATCCAGCGTACGGGACCACCTCATTAGCGAAGAGGATTAACTGTGGTCTGTTGACAAGTGAAAGGGAAAGTATTCTCGACGTGAGGAAACTGGAGTAAGGTAATAATTGCTGTTGAGTAGTGTATTTTTCTGGCTGCAATAAAATTAATTATTTCTTTAAGCAGTAATTGGTGTTGTGCTTTATACCCACCGTAATCCAGTTAACAAAGGTGCCACTAGGGGGTGGCACGTAACAACTGGTGTCAGAAGCCGGATTACGAACTCAAGAACAACACCTGACGGTCCTGGTTTCAAAACCCGAGCAGGTCATTTTCTCTAATTTTCCTGTGAGTGCATGCCCTTTACAAGGCAAACAACTAAAATGGAGGCGCAATTGGCAGCATTCCTAGAAAAGTTAAATGGCATAGAAGACGGCCAGAAGAATTTAACCAAGGAGCTAACTGCCAAATTGGAAGACAGCCAGAAAGGTTTAGCCGAGGACCTAACTTCCAAATTAGAAGAAGGTCAGAATATGCTAGCGGAGGACCAGAAGAGGATAGAGGACGGCCAGAAGAAGATGGAAGACGGTCAGAATAAGTTGACACAGGACCTGAAGAAATTAGAACTGGGTCTGCGTGAGGAAGTCACGGCAGTGGAAAAGAAGTTCGACGCCTTACAAGTGGAAGTTGCCGAGCTGCGCCAACGCCCACAGATGGGGGTGGAGGAGAAATTCAACGTCTTACAAAAGGAATTTGCCGAGCTGCGCCAACGCCCACTGACGGGGGTGGAGGAGAAATTCAACGCCTTGAAAGTGGAAGTTGCCGAGCTGTGCCAACGACCGCTGATGGGGGTGGAGGAGAAATTCAACGCCTTACAAGTGGAAGTTGCCGAGCTGTGCCAACGCCCGCTGATGGGGGTGGAGGAGAAATTCAACGCCTTACAAAAGGAAGTTGCCGAGCTGCGCCAACGCCCACTGACGGGGGTGGAGGAGAAATTCAACGCTCTACGACAGGAAGTTGCCGAGCTGCGCCAACGCCCGCCCACCGTTACACCGGGAATATCAGGAACGGGACAACCTTCGACGGAAAGGTCCCGTGGAGCACCTACTTACGTCAGTTCGAGGCGGCCTGTTCCATAAATAACTGGAACAACACAGAAAAGGCTACAGCTCTCATTGTAGCGATGAGAGGTGACGCCCTTAACGTCCTTCAGGCCATCCCGACTGGATTCCAGGACTAAGCTTCACTGATCGCCCATATGGAGTCCCGATATGGAGATAGCTATCTTCAGCAGGCCTACCAGATGCAGCTCCAGACCCGGGTACAAAAGAACGCGGAAACCCTGCAGGAGTTCGAGATGGACATCGCACGTCTCGTAAGGCTCGCCTACCCAACAGCGCCGGCCGACTTTCTGGAGCAGATAGCGACGTAGACTTTCACCGACGGGCTACGGGACTCGGACACTCAACAGGCGCTGCGACTCGCGCGCAATAAGACCCTGACAGATGCGCTGAGCCACGCACTTGAGTTCGAGACGGCAAAACAGGTATCTAGAATGCGCGCGCGGGTGCGTCAAGTGGACGTCGACGAACCAGTAAAAACCAACGAGACCAAGCCCCTGGCCGACGAATTGATGGAGGCGCTAAGCCGTTTCTTCAAGAATCGCAGTACCACCAACAAAAACGTAGCCGAAGGACATCCGGAGAGGCGGCCCGGAAGAGGACTACCGACCTTCTGGACCTGCCGTAAGAGAGGCCACCTGAGCAAGGACTGCGGTGATCGTCACCGCCAAGGGTTTCCGTCGGGACAGTCAGTCGTAGGGAAACCGCGCGGCCCAGGAAAGCAAGTATCAGCCAGCCTAGGGGGGCAAAGGTTGACTTGTGACAGTCGTCAAGCCCCGACAGTCCAAGTCCGTGTGACGCAGTTAAGGAGGGATAATAGCAGCCTGATGGTCGACGGAGTCGTCAACGGAGAGAGCTGGCCCATGCTAATCGACACGGGAGCATCGAGGACCATCGTCAGTCCCACCGTGATCCCGAAGTGGAGAGTTCAACCCACACAAAGGAACCTCCAGCTAATAACCGCGACCGGAGAGACCGCACCGGTACATGGCGAAGCATCACTGGAGTTCGTCATTGGTCGACGGGCGATAAAGCATCCAGTGCTTGTGGCTGACGTATCAAATGAAGTGATCATCGGACTGGACTTCCTGGACCAGAACAACATCATCTTGGATCTGAGTACCAACACTCTGCACTTCGGAGGTGAGGAACGTGCTTTGCAACCTGCGCACGAGTCCATCACCGCACGACGAGTAAGGCTGAGAGAAGACATCATCGTTCCGGCCAGGACGGAGGTCAGCGCTGCCGTAATTGTCGACGGAACTGCTGAGGGAGTGGCGGCTGTCATCGAGCCAAAATATGAGGACATCCAGACAAAAGGATTGCTAGTTGCCAAGACTCTCATCAACACGACGTCTCGGCCGTACGTCCGTCTGTCCAACCTGAACGACTACGACATTACGGTTCACCGGAACACCTACCTAGGAGTCTGCGAGCCCGTTACCTGGATTGCCCGCATCACAGACACGATGGACGGACACCTGCAGACGCACAACCGAAGAAGACGCGCCCTGCCAGAAGAACTACAGAAGCTGTACCAAGGATCCCAGGACCATTTAGACGAGGAGCAATCACGCCAACTTCAGGACCTGCTACGCGAATTCCAGGATGTCTTCTCCGTGGGGAGCAAAGACTTCGGCAGGACAAGCATGGTCCAGCACTGAATCGACGTTGGGGACAGCGCACCGATTAGGGCCCCATTCCGACGTGTCCCGCTCGCCAAGCAAGCCGAAGTCGACCGGATGGTAGAAGAGATGAAGGATCAAGGGGTGATCGAGCCATCACATAGTCCTTGGAGTTCTCCGGTCGTGCTTGTGAAGAAGAAGGACGGTTACACCAGGTTCTGCGTGGACTATAGGCGGGTGAACGACGTCACGAAGGAGAGCTACCCTCTACCCCGGATCGACGACACGCTGGACACCATATCAAGATCAAGATGGTTCTCCACCTTGGATTTGAAGAGTGGCTACTGGCAGGTGGAGGTCCACCCTAAGGACCGCGAGAAAACGGCGTTCTCTGTGGGCAGCGGGCTCTGGCAGTTCACCGACATGCCATTCGGTCTGTGCAACGCCCCTGCGACCTTCGAAAGGCTAATGGAGTCCATTCTGAGGGGATTACACTGGAAGACCTGCCTGGTATACCTAGACGACGTCATCGTTCTGGGAAAAAGCTTCGAGGAGCACTACTGCAACCTGAAGGAGATCTTGATGAAGCTACGGGCTGCCCAGCTGAAGTTGAGCCCCAAGAAGTGTCAGCTCTTCCAGAAGCAGGTCCAGTACCTTGGGCATATCGTCTCCGAAGAAGGGGTGCGCACCGACCCAGAGAAGACCGCCGCTGTAAGGGAGTGGCCAGTTCCGAAGGACAAGTCCCAACTACGAAGCTTCCTGGGACTCTGCACTTATTACCGTCGCTTCGTGAGAGGATTCGCCGACATCGCCAAACCTTTACATCGACTGACTGAGAAGGACCAACTCTTCACGTGGACAGCAGAATGCCACAGTGCCTTCGAACAAATCAAGCAGGCTCTGTGCACCGCGCCTATTCTGGCCTACCCCAGACCTGGAACAAGGTTCATCGTCGATACCGATGCCAGCGACTTTGGCATAGGGGGAATCCTGTCGCACGTAGTGGACGGCGAGGAAAGAGTAGTGGCCTACTTCAGCAAGGCCTTGTCAAAGCCAGAAAGGAACTACTGCGTCACCAGGAAGGAGCTGCTCGCCATCGTGAAGACCATTGAACACTTCCACAAGTACCTGTACGGGCAAGAATTTCTCATCAGGACCGTCCATGCATCCCTGCGGTGGCTCCTGAACTTCAAGCAGCCCGAGGGTCAACTCGCGCGTTGGTTAGAGAGGCTTCAACAGTACAACTTTGAGATTCAGCACAGGAAAGGCCAACTGCATTCTAACGCCGACGCCCTGTCACGAAGACCGTGCCCCGAAGACTGCACCTTCTGTACTAGGAGGGAGGAGAACACCGGGATACAGTGCCGAAGGACTACCGAGGAACTTCAAGGGAGCTGGAGCCGCGAATCTTTCACGCGGGCACAAGCAGAAGATGATGACCTGGGACTGATAGCCGAATGGAAGAGGGCCTGTGTCCCCAGACCCGGGTGGAACATTGTGAGTGACTGCAGCCCAAAGTTTAAGTCCTACTGGGCGCCGTGGGACTCGCTGATTGTAAGGGATGGCCTCATCTGCCGTACCTGGGAGAGCACCGACGGGAAGACATCTCGGGAACAAGTCGTCGTTCCAAAGGCTATGACGGAGGAAGTCCTGAAGGAAGTTCATGGAGGATCATCTGGTGGACACCTAGGGATAAAGAAGACCCTGGAGAAGCTGAGAGAGCGGTTCTACTGGATCGGTTGCCGAACAGACGTGGAGAACCACTGCGCGAGGTGCCACGATTGCGCAGCCAGCAAGGGCCCAGGACGAAGACGACGGGGTCCACTGAAGACCTACAACGTGGGCGGCCCCATGGAGAGAGTGGCTATCGATGTTGCTGGGCCATTCCCGTTAAGCGAGGCAGGGAACCGCTACATATTGGTCGTCAGCGACTACTTTACCAAATGGCCGGAGGCGTATGCGCTCCCTAACCAAGAAGCCGCGACGATTGCAGAGACCCTGGTGAAGGAATTCGTCAGCCGGTACGGAGTACCCCTGGAGCTGCACTCCGACCAAGGGAGGAACTTCGAGTCGCAGGTGTTCCAGAACCTATGCCAGCTGCTGGGAATCCGGAAGACAAGGACAACGCAGCTACACCCTCAGTCCGACGGGATGGTAGAGCGATTCAATCGCACCATCGAGAACCATCTCCGAATAGTCGTCAGCGAGCACCAGAGGGATTGGGACAAACATCTTCCACTATTTCTCCTGGCCTACCGCGCCGCCGTGCATGAAGCCACCGGGTGCACCTGTCGATCTTGCCTTCGGCCGACCTGGGAATGATCCGATCCCGGTAAGCCAGTATTGTCAAGAACTGGTCGACCAACTGGAGGACGTGCACGCGTTCGCGAGGAGGAAACTGCGGATCGAGACCGACCGAATGAAGACCCGATACGACCAGCAGACGGATGCCGGCGGATTCCACGAGGACGACCTGGTCTGGCTCTTCAACCCATTACGGAAGAAAGTACTGTCACCCAAACTTCAGAAGTCCTGGGAGGGCCCGTACCGAGTCGTGAAACGGATCAACGATGTCGTCTACAGGATACAGCGGAGCCCGAGGGCGAAGATGAAGATCGTGCATCGAGATCGCCTGGCAGCCTACGGAGGGACACAGACGGACCAATGATTGATCGGGACGATCAGCCTTTTTAGGAAGGGGGTGGTATTACGGCTGTGAGTTTGTGTCATCGCTCGCCGCATGAGTCACAACTGCCCCAGGGCTGGACTGTGCCCTGCCTCCTGTATTGCGTGCGCCTTATGCAACAGGGCTACTAGGACAAAGGGATAGTCCAGAATATTCGTGACTGGACCAGCGATGGAAACCTCGAGAAGCCGTGAACCCTGGATGGATCTAGAAGCATTTAGTGAGTCACCGGCCTGCTATATAAGTGCGACCTGTCAAGCAGTGGTTGTTGTTGTGTTTACGAGCTAGTGTGAGCGATTATCCTGAGCGACAGAAGTGTGGTGACTTGCGAAACCCCTAGTGGAGCGGGGAAGTGAGAAACATACAGGGGACTGCCTGTGTTTTGAGCGAGTGTGCTTACTTAGTGCGAAGAGAGGTCATGGTGGTGAGTTGCAAAACAGTGAATGACAGACCTAGTGCAGCTATTTCCATCCAGCGTACGGGACCACCTCATTAGCGAAGAGGATTAACTGTGGTCTGTTGACAAGTGAAAGGGAAAGTATTCACGACGTGAGGAAACTGGAGTAAGGTAATAATTGCTGTTGAGTAGTGTATTTTTCTGGCTGCAATAAAATTAATTATTTCTTTAAGCAGTAATTGGTGTTGTGCTTTATACCCACCGTAATCCAGTTAACAAAGGTGCCACTAGGGGATGGCACGTAACAATATGCATTTAATTAATTAAATTATATTGTGTGATATATTTTTAAATAATATACCGTTTTGTAAAATTAGGCTAAAACAAAGTAAAACAAAAATGTTACGGTCCTAATAAGAACTCAAAATCTTTGCAGAAGTCTTTGTTTTCATTTTTTGGAAACTCTTCCCAATTTGGTATATTGGCTTTCACGTCCAGTGAATTGAATCAGCAATTTTTCAAGGTTTGTGCCGTGACTTGTGTGGGGTTTCGTGTAGGACACCGAGCTGCCTCATCAGCGGGCTCTTGGTGTCCCCGCCCGGACTCACTCCCCTCCCCCACTGGACTAGCGAACTGCGCACTACCTCCCTTTATATAAAGTGTAACTGTACCACTTTACTGCGAGAACTAAAAGCTCAAGCTGCCTTAGCCTCCCTATGAAGGCACCTAGAAGAATTGCCGAGTTTTGATTCACTGGCCGTGAAAGCCAATATAGGGTTATAGGCCTACCATATTTTTTTCTTCCCAATTTGATTAACGTTTGTCCTTCCACTGTCACTCTTATTCGGTTATTGTCAACATAAACAAGGAAACAAACTTTGAATATTTAGGCAAAAGGTAACTTTTATGATTTCTTTATATCGTTACGAAAAGAAAAGAGAAGAAGCGTAACTCAACTTAAGCGATGACATCTCATTTAAACATATTTTCTTATCTCGTGTCTACTAATCAATTAATTGATTCCTTGGTTAGCCATTGTATCTCTTATTTGGTTAATCAATGAATCGATTTATTGGTCTGTCGATGATTGATTAATCATTTTTGATAAAATTTCAAATTATTCGATTAATTATTAATCGATTAACCGAACGTCGTTTATTATCAGCTCTAGAGTAAAGCGTTATCCTCCGACTGAGGGTGAAAGTAAAAGTAAATTCTTTCAAATGTAGTGTACACTTGATGCGGACTGTCCTGAAAGCGAAAGGGGTTGGATACAGGTAAAAACAATATTGGAGCAAACCAGGTTTATAGGGACACACCACACAGACCAGCTGGTCTGTTTCCCCTCACTTTGCCTGCCTGAGATTCACTTTCTTCCGAGTGACGTGGCAACCGCGCGCGCATTCCGGCTTACCGAGCCAAAAGGGTTGAGGAGTCCAGACTGGTCCATCTTTTCTTCTCCTTTTTCTTTTATATTCTTATGATTATTATTATTTGGAGGGTAGAGGGGGAGGGAGACAGAGATAATGAGAGAAAATGGAGAGTGATGGGGGAAGGGACTGGGACAGTGATACAGCGTGTCCAATGTAGCAGGCACTCTTCCTTTCGTTTTATGTGAATGTATCATATCGGACTTGAATGATTCATAGCTATAAAACCTTTAATAGTAGTAATATAAATAATAATAATAATAATAATAATAATAATAATAATAATAATAATAATAATAGTACTTGTGCAAAGGGACTACTTACGCCGACATCACATGAAGCTAAAATTATCTACCAAGAACTATGTATGTAGCCTAAGTAGTGTCAACTACCAATAGACCCAGAGCCATACTTCAGACTTCAACCACAACTCATAGTAGAATAGAAAAGAACACATTTAAAATACACTGGAATTCCTCTGTCATCACCAACATGACAATGGCTGCCAATAAACCGGACCTAATTGTCACAGGTGCCGGCCTCGTGATGTTGGGGTAGCGTGCCTGTCTCTCGACTGGAGGCCCCGGGTTCGATTCCCGGCTCCATCAGGGATTTTAGAAACTGACGTGAGGGCTGGAACGGGGTGCACTCAGTCTCTTGATGGCAATTGAGTAGCTGTCTGACAGTGAGCAGCGCCACGATCACGAAAACCAAGATTAACGGCCGAGGGGACCCAATTCGCTGATCACGCGTCACCCCAATATCTGCAGGCCAAATGGCAGGGCAGCGGTCGCTTGGTGGGCTTAGGCCCTTCATGGGCTGTAGTGCCAGGGGGGAGGGGGGAATTGTCACAGGCAAAGTGCACAAGAGCACATGGCTCATAGATATTGCAGAACCAAACTCCCACAACACCAAAACTAAGACCCACGGAAAGATAAGCACATATGGACTTGGCAACAAAAATAAAACACCTTCGGAAACAACAAACAGTCACTGTCATCCCAATTATAATTTCAGTCTCGCGAGTAATACCGAAACAGCTCTTCACCAACTGAATCTACCATTCAACAGCCATCAGAAAATACAGCAGGCAACAATACCGGACAGCTGTCATAATTATAGCCTAGTCGGGAAATTCTTGAATAGTGATTGAGAACCAGCAAAGCTTCTTGTGTAAGCCCACCGAAGTTTTGCCGAAGACCAGAATAACTGTGTTTAATGAATAATTTGTGATATAAAAATAATAATAATATGTTTGCATGTCTAAACCTTATTATTCCCGAATTTATCGGGGTCAGGCATGAAATGCGATGGAAGTCTTTGTGGTGGGTATTTCTATGGCCGGATGCCCTGCCTGACGCCAACTGGGCAAGGATGTGGAAGGAAGCCACCGTGGTTTGTTGGAAGGTACCGTCCCACCATTATCCTGGAGTTGAAAATGCCCACGGAAAACCTATTCAAGGTCAGCTGACGTAGGGCTCGAACTCACGTCTACCGAGTCCGCAGATAGCTTGGCCCCATTGCCTAGCGCTGCGCCTTAGCGAGCTTAGCTACCACTGGCAGTAATAATATTAATATTGATAATAATAATATCTTTCCTGGCAATTGAGGAAAGGAGGATTACTGGAAATATTCTGAGTCCAAACTTCAAATATGGTGTTTACAGACTTCAGAGCACCTTAGAAATATACAACCACCCCGAAAAGATGTTAAGCGTAATCCGAAAAAGAAGGGCAACCATTCGAGCTCACCTCTGCAGATTGCCAGCAGAAAGAATATTGCTAAATATTTGTTTTTCTACTTTAGAAGTGTCAATACGATTCATCCTTGGCTGTTGGGGATCGATAAGGACTGTTTAAAGGATGGGAATTAAGAAACAGACATTCAACTCCGTATATCACTCAAACACTTAAGCAGGCTCATCAAGAGGAAGTCACTACTCGAACGAAGTGTGTTCATTCGGATGCTTGGAAGAAAGAACGCTATGACAGGATGAAAACCTGGTGAGCCCGAAAGAAGGCAAACAGTTGAGATATCGCGGTCCTTAATGGCTCGAACGATGAAGAAATATAAGAATAAGAAAATAATTATTTTCGCTGTTTGAAAATACTCTACCTTATAAATTTGCACCTGGCGCTGTTTTTGGTAATTTTACGCACAGAATGTCCTGGACAGATCAGTTATTACTAATAAAACATTACCAGCAAACCGCAATGCGAAACTTTCCCGTTCATATTGCAGTGTCCAACATCCAAAATCTCCAACAATCCTTTTGTGAAAAAATCACCAAAACAAAATCCTTGGTCACACACTACGTCATAACAATTTCCAAACAATCGTGTTGGAAGCAAAGGTTTTGGGGGAAAAGGGAAGAAGAAGACCTAGGAAGAAGTATATGGATTCTTTGATGGACAGACTAAATTTCCAGGAATATGTTGATTTGAAACGTTCACTAATGTGGTTACAGCGACAAGGCTTTGCCTTTAGGATATGATGACTCGTACGAGGGCTGCATTTTAAGTAAGGGCCGTTCTTTTTAAGCCCGTAGTTAATGCACACGCCGCAACAAGCGTGCGCGCTACCTCCCGGCATCCTTTGCGAACAAGCTGGCGTCAGTTGCAGCTGTGTAGCTAACCTGTACGCTGAACTGTGAATCTTTACAATGTTCAAGATAATTGATTCGCCCGCTGCGTGTGTGGTAAGATCTGTGATACGTTTTTTGAGTGCAAGAAACATGTCGGCTGCAGATAACCATCGTCAGTTTTGTGAGGTGTCTGGTGATAATGCAATGACGGAAGGTAAAGTGCGAAAATGGGTACGCGAGTCCAAAAGTGGCCCTGAAAATGTTCATGACGATGAACGCTCAGGTCTGTGATCACAGATGACTTGGTGACTGCAATTGACACGTTAATTCACGAGGACCGAAGATTCATGATAACCACTCTATCAATGGATTTTCCTCAAGTGTGAATTCATGGTTGTCAGAGAAGTTAACAAACTTTTTTGCAGAGGGATTTCAGAACTTAGTTTTAAGGTATGACAAGTGCCTAAACAAACAAGGCAACTATGTAGAAAAATAGAGGAAGGGATGTAAAACCTAAAAATAAATGTGGTTTCAAAATAAAATGTTCGGTTAATTTAAAAAACGGCCCTTACTTAAAAAACAGCCCTCGTATCAACCCTTGACTGGAGAGATACGGCAGAACTAATGTGGAGAGAGGAAAATGTAACTAATCGACAGGGTTTGATTCTAGTTAATACGGTATACCGTACAATGAATTGCAGCCGAAGCCGTCGGATTCTTTCAGAGTGCTAAAGATCCCTCAGTATGCCTTCCTTTGGTGGGGAAGTAAAGTCGGCCCATGTCATAGTTTTTTGGCATGTAAAAGAACCTTCCAATAACTAAACTTCTATGGAGCAAAATTTGTAGGTTAGGTTTGAATTAATGCTCTTAGGTTCTAGCGTTCGTCACCAGGTGCTCGTTGCGATGGCATCTATACTCTGTGAGCTGCCTGAATAGGATTGACATTTCGCCGGAAATTCCACGTCAGTCATCACCCCTCAGCGTCTTGACCAATCCATGTTCGCATAGTTGATGTCATAATACTCTGCGTTGCAATATTACAGCCCACGTGCTTCAGTGCCTGGTCAGCCGTATCTCTGACTTGTACAGTTTGGCAATCTCGTTCTCAGACCACATGACGAGACGAGAACTGTCAATCCTATTCTGGCTGCTCACAGAGTATAGTAGTAGCCAAGTTCACAGCTAGGTGTGATGAACGATAGCATTTGGTGGCGAAAGTAGGAACTACTTGAATTTTTTTGTCTGCAGCCCTTCCTTGAATTAAAAGCAGATAACACACACTAATACAGTCATCACAATTAACACCGGTTATCAGACAGATTCTACACACACCCAAATTACACAGGGCTACATAACCGCGTTGTCGCAGCTCCTAAGCTAAGGAACCAACCAGGGTATTTTTAATTGAATGCCCGTAGGCTGCCAACAAGTTCAATTTCAAGTAGTTCCAACTTTTGCTACCATATGGCATTGTCACTGACACTTAGACGTGAACGTTGGAACTTGATAGAACGTTTCTGACGAACCGAATATAGCCTACAAATTTGGTTACACACTACAAATTTTAGTGGTAGGTTCTTCTGCTTGCCAAAAATCTATGACATCCGAAGGAAGACATACTGAGGGATTTTAACGCTCTTAAAAATCCGACGAATTCGGCCGGATTTGAACCCGCGATCTTGGGCATAGGCCTAGCCGTTCAGCATGCTACCGACTACGCCACCGAAGACATTGATTTCCGGTTAATGCATGTGAGATTTTCGATGTGGAATATCACCTACTGTGGTTCGGATTCCACGTAAAAATGAGATCGCTTGGCTCATGATCGTGAGTCGTGAAATTAATAGTCACATAAAACAACAAGCACACCGAGCTAATGATCGCTATATCCAAGCCCAAAATTGGAAACAACCACATATGGAAGCCTTTGACCCTGTCTGTCATTCATACTGACTAAACTTGGAAAGAAGGAGTGTTCTGAAATAAAGCTTTGAAGCCTACCGTAATCTACCTGTCTATTCAAGATGAGCAATCCCTTAACAATGCATCGTTATACGCTCATTAGTAGATAAGCCTACTTAACATTAGATTAAATCTGTATTGTATGTAGCTTTGATGTCTTGTATCCAATAGGAAATTGTTACGAACTTCTTTCCTTTGTTTGATAAGAGTTAGATTCCTAAAGAAATATTAATGGCGTGTGGCCTCCGTAGAGGCCTCGTGCAAATCTTTCGATGGACTGCGCACCGTTCGTGAGCATTAACCAACACCCAGTCCACGAGCCAAGGGGAATTAACTAGGCCTACATGAAGTTAAAATCTCACGTCCAGGGCCGTATGACGAATGTCTAGTGAACTATCCCCTACGCCATGAAGCAGTAGCGCAGACAGAATATTTCACCTATAGGGAAGAGGGGCTCGTGGGATTTCAAATAATTATTAAGGAAGCAAAACAACCAGTGATGGACGAAGCAAATAGGATGTAAGAAGTAGGTTAGCACAGGCGAAGCAAGCATTTCTACAGAAAAGGAATCTGTTGACATCGAATATAGATTTATGTATTAGGAAGTCATTCATGAAAGCTTTTGTCTGGAGCGTGGCGCTCTATGGAAGTGAATCTTGGAATATTGGTGCAGCAGAAAAGAAGAGAATTGAACCGTTTGAAAAGTGGTGTTACATGGGAATGATGAAGATCAGATGGGTAGATAGGGGGGACAAATGAAGAGGTATTAAGACGAGTGGGAGAGGAGAGATGTTTCTGGCAACTGCTAATGAAGAGAAGAGATAGGCTGGTAGGACACGTACTAAGACACCCAGGAATAGCAAACTTAGCTATGGAAGGAAGGGTCGAGGACGAGGGGTAGACCAAGGTTAGAATATGTTAAACAGATTGCCTCGGATTTAGGGAGTGGTAGCTATATAGAGATGAAACGATTAGCCCAGGACAGGGAAGCATGGATAGCTGCATCAAACCAGTCGAAAGACTGAAGACTCAAACAACAACAACAACAACAACAACAACAACAACAACAACAGCATAACAAGTCAAACCATTTTAATTAAATCCTATGGAGATTACTTACAATATGCAAAAGACATTAGGCACAATTACTCTTGCTCTTCAGTCAACTAATTGTATTTGGAGTGAGACTGAACAAGTCGTCAGGAAGCCCTGAGTGTGAATGAAGAGGGCAGAGTTGCACAAGATGTTCAATCGTCTGTTCTAGATTACGCTCACACATTGGTGACCTGATCCATCCCCACTTGTACCTAAAGAAGTTACTGCAGCCAAGTTCAGTCCTTAACCTGTTGAGACGGCACCAGAGGTACCTATTGGCTTCTTAGTGGGATCCAAACGGTTCTTTACTGAACATCTTGTTTTTCTTTAGTGATTTCATCCAAAAGACAAGATGTTCCGCAAAGAACATATAGCCTACTTTCTCCTAAATGTATGGGTATACTTAAAACTCTTTGTCCTCACCCCTAAAACAACCACCTCTGCCACCTTGTATTTTTAGCTTACTTTTCACATTTTGCAAAAATGAGGAAAAAGTAGTCTTATGAGATCGGGCAAATGTGTGTCTGTCTGTCTGTCCTTCTGTCTGTCTGGCTGTGTGTGTGTGTGTGTGTGTGTGTGTCCCCCTATCAACTCCTAAACGGCTGGAGCAATCAAAACAAAATTTGGTAGGAGTAAAGGTCTATACCAGAATATCTCACGGTCATATTTGAAAATGATGTCAGTGCTACCAACTGCTAAAAAATCGCAATTGAAATTTGAGCTCCATGTTGGATATCTTGGAAGGTATGAATGGGAGCTATTTCAAAATTGGCATACGTATAGATAATAATATTGCAGTTTAATTTCCAGGAGGCCATACATTGCTGTGTTGCCAAAATGATTATAAGCCTGCTGATTGGTCCAATTTTTAAATGCACATAACTTCTACACTATCAATTGGAATTCAACCAAATTTCGTATGTTGTATGCATACATAACCAGATATGACTGAGCGCATTCTTAAGACCCACCAGGGCTGCCAACTGTTAATAAATGCTCCTAATTTATTTTATCCAAATACCAATATATCAGAAAGTATGCAAGCCAATAGCTCTAAACTTTGCACACGTATAGTACCTGGCATTCTAGATGCATTTGGACTAACTAATATACGTCAGTGCTGCCAACATGATTCTAAGCCTGCTGATAGGTCCAATTTTAAAATGCATGTAACTTCTATACTAACTAATGGATTTCATTCAAAATTGGCACAACAATAGATCATATTATTTCAGACTATTTCTGACCAATACATGCATGATATTGTTGCCAACATGATTTTACGCACGCTGTTAGATCCAATGTTTAACTGCATGTAACGTCCATGCTATTCATTGGACTTCAACCAAATTTTGTATTCTGTACCTTAAGAGATGGAACTAAGAATATATTCAGTCATCAGGGCTGCCAACTGTAGTGCTCTATTAGGCTACTTTATGCAAGGTATACAGTATTTCGAAATAATTTGAAATTTCGATATTAGCAACTTAATTTCTTCATTATTCTAGATAGGTTCATATACTGTAGAATAATCATTGGCATGAAAAGTAGGCTCTTTAGTTCGTCACGGAACATCTTGTTTCTTTTATGTTGATAATTGGCCAGTAAGTGTCTAAATCAATATTATATACTTAATGATGATTAATATCAAAACTACTAACCTATTGTAATGCATTCACGTCCGTTAATCTCGATATTAGGCCTCCAAACTTAAGAATCCTTCGTTTATTTGCGTATTAAAGGGATTTGTGACATCATGTTCATGCAGTCCCGTGCACTTGTGTTTGTATAGAATTTCTGTGATAACCTGTGTTATTGTGATGGCTGTTCTAGTGTGTATTTGTAAATTGGGGGTAGGATTGGGAAAGTGGTGGCCGTAGTCTTACGTTAGGAACCATTCCGGCATTTGCTTGGCGTAGAAGTGGGAAACCACGGATGGCTGAGGTGGGAAATGAACCTTCCTCTACTCAGTTTTGCTTCACGAGGATGAGCGTGCCTTCAATTGAGCTTGGAGTATCTGGTGAAAAGTTGGTTTGGAATGCGGACACAACGTTCACCTTCGAGTTCACCCTTCTGTTCCGCAGGGCTACTGGTCGAGCCGAACTCCTCCAATTTGCATCTGTCAATTTTCCATAGTATATCAGGGCGAACTCAACTACATTTATCTACATCAATGTTCACTGTTACCAATCGAGAGGAACGTATGAAAAAGAAAATCCACAGCCTGCTTCCAGTCGACTGACCGGGTCAAGGAATGGAACGAATAAAACCCCCATCTAGCGGCGAGGATATGAACTGTGCCGGCTGCCGAAGCATGTCGCACTCTCATGGGGCAATGATTAAATGGATTACAGATGAAATGTAATGATAGTGGAGAGTGTTGCGGGAATGACATTTTGACAGGGAAAACCGGAGTACTCGGAGAAAAACCTGTCTGCCTCCGCTTTGTCCAGCACAGATCTCACATGGAGTGACCAGGATTGGAACTACGGACCCAGCGGTGAGAGGCCGGCGTGCTGCCGCCGAAGCCACGAAGGCGAAGAGGAACGTATACGTCAAAAAAAATTAAAAAAGATACGAGCCTTACAGTAGTCGCATATGATGTGTAACATCTGACATGTTTTCCTACTCGTATACTACACAGCTTGGACGTTCTTAAAATGTTAATTTACACTCCATTTTCATACTAGTACTATGATGAATGTATAGATTGAATTGGAGATATGCTACTGTCACATTTGTGGCGCAGCGGTCAAGCTGTTAGTCTGTCACCAAGGTAGACCAGGTTTGATTCCCGGCCAATACGTGAGATTTTCGAATTGAAATGCCATGTCCTGTGGTTCGCATTCCACGTAAAAGGGAGGTACCGTGGATCATGATCGTGAGATTAACGGACACGCAAAACTACAAGCTTTATCCTTCCTTCCTTTTACATTAATAATTCATAATAACAAAGTGACACACTTCGTCGACTGTACTCTCAAATGGTGTCCGGCAGTTCCCCACACTGACACTCCCACACACTGCAAAAAAATACTGACACTTCCACACAGCCCTTGGACGTGGCTACCTGTTTAATGACTCAGAAATAATCTCGACTGACATTTCCACACACATCTCCCTTCCCCAGGGCTACTATGAAAACGAGCAAGTTGAAATTTGGCCTACTGTTTTTTAGCAGTTTTAATATCTCTGGAATCACATATTATATTCTTTAACTACTGAACCACTGTATAAGGTTTGAGACAAAAATGTTTAATACCCTTCAGCTATTATGAGTACAAGTACAAGTGCCAGCACATTAAAAATGAGAAATTTCCAAACGCTCCTCCCCATAGTAGCCTTTGAAGTATAAGTATAGCGTAAGATCTTCCCCTGATATTTAACAGCTGTATAATACAGCACACTTTAAATATGTATCGTGCAAGTAGATTAACTATATATTTTTTTCGTTTACACCGCATTTTGCACAATCTTGTCGGGAGACCTCACCCCAAATTGAAAGAGGTTGTCAAAGTGTTGAAGACGGAAGCTGAGAAGACAAACTGCGCATTTGTAAAGGCCAAGCTCAACATGGAAGGGAAAGAAAGAAGACGAAAATATGTCAAACTGGACGGACGGATTGTGAA
This sequence comes from Meconema thalassinum, assembly GCA_946902985.2. NCBI lineage: Eukaryota > Metazoa > Arthropoda > Insecta > Orthoptera > Tettigoniidae > Meconema > Meconema thalassinum. Next base: position 615,653,695 of record OX336388.2, read on the forward strand.
CATTCAGAAAAAGTTCGAAAATGACCAAAAAATGAAAAGTTTTCTGAAGGCAGTTGCCTATTCACAGAAAATGGAGTAGGTTAATATTATTGTTGAACAAATATGACAAAAAAACTACTGACGAAGCCTAGAAAGCTGATTTTAAACACGCCAAACTGATAACAACACCAAAATGATCGGTTTTGTTATTATTTTGCCTGACCACAGCCTGGATAAAGTGTGATGGAAATCAGACTCTGCATCTATTTTATTTTGACGGAAATAACACTACACCACAATGATATTTTCGAGACCGTGTTAGTAATGAAGTACATAGACCGAGCGCTTTTCTTCATTCCAAAGGTGAAGGTTAAGGTGCATTGTCACTGGTGCGGCTGTAACGATGATCGCTGAAGCATTAGGGGGGGGGGGGGGGATGTGTGTGGAACTGTCAGTCGAGATTATTTCTGAGTCATTAAACAGGTAGCCGCGTCCAAGGGCTGTGGGGAAGTGTCAGTATTTTGGGCAGTGTGTGGAAGTGTCAGTGTGGGGAATTGTCATGTAATCCTCTCAAATACTGTGAGCACATTCCTCAGTAACTATAACATTCATTATTCTCAAGGCTCTCTTACAATTCGTCGTAAACAATCAAAACATGGCTTCCTACAATCATGAAATGACCTAGTCTCACATATGATGAAAATACAGCTTTTATTCCACTCATATAACAACATTCTGTTATGCATTTAATAATTGACTACTCACCCACAGCTTGACAATAATGGCGCTTACTTAAATGTAATTTGTCGTCTTTGTCCTACCCCATGTGATATTCAACCTTGAACGTGACGCTTTATAAACTGCTCAATGACAAATGAAAGTCGGTGAAACATTTGCCACTGTGCTCGTCAAACCAGTGCCTGCTAAATGCACTGCCTACTGTATTGCCATAACATTCTCGCGCTACAGAGCACACACTGCCTTGTTTCCAATACACACAATTTCAATTGTACATCCATCTGGCAGTCCGTCTTCACTTCCGTCCGATCCACTTCCGTTCGATCCACTTCCGCCCGATTCACTTCCGTCCCATTTTTCTGGCAGTGCGTCTTCACTTCCGTCCGATCCACTTCCGTTCGATCCACTTTCGCCGATTCACTTCCCTCCCCAATTTTCAAAATCACTCCCACAAAACTATCCAGCAACCGAGCGGAAAGATGTTACACATCAAAAAAATTCACAGGTCGAGTTCACCTTTCTGGTCGGGAATGCCACAAATGGCGACAGAGCTACGCCACTGTAAGGAACTGTGGAACGATCAGCCACGTCACTTGGGGGATTATGAACGACGAAGGACTGGGCAAGAACAGCCTACTTTCTTTTTTACTTCTTTCTGTTTATTATATTTGTTTCAATTTTTGGTTTCTTTATACATGAATATGTCACAAACACCTAGTCCCCGAGCTAGAGGTATTAACCACAGGAGATTAAAATCCCCATGGCTTGACCGAGAATCGAACCTGGGACACTTCGGACCAAAGCCTAGCACGCTATCCAATTAGCCACTGAGCCGGACATCATACTCAGACAGCCTTGGAACAGCCACGAGCAATAAACTTAATAGTAGGCGTAGCTTCTTCCTCTATTGGACCAGAAAGCATAAACACCAAATTAATATGGTTTAATGCAGAAATTAAAATGATTTCGTACGTTTTATGGCACTCAAGGCATAATAGGTCTACGCTCATATGTTACAAGTCACTGCCAAATGTCAACACGTTGAGATATAATAGGACTTAGTTTTTTGGATTCTTTTATTGTCCTTTTACCGAAAGTTTTGCCACGGTTAATTCACATATTGTAATAATAATACATTGGTCTATCATAAACATTAATGGGTTATGATTTATGAGTCAATTATTCTTGTCAACACATTTCGTTCAGGGTTTCTTTCTTAATGTCCCCGTCTCGTGTTTTAAAAATAGCTGTTCCTTAATATGTGGGACTGAGGGCCTGTTTTTTTTTTTCAATTGTTGGTTAACGTTCGGAGTAGCGTACTCCCGGCATAACTTATCCTGTAAAAGTCATGTTTTGTCTTTCAATTAAATGAATTGCTTCTTGCATATTATTGGAAAGGATTGCTATGTCATCAGCAAAGCCCAGATATTTCAAGTGAATTCTACATCTTTAAGTAGTCGGCCAAAGGTTATTACTTTAATTTCCTTTTCAGGTCCTGATTACTTTCTCAAGTACGAGATTGAACAATAACGGAGATAATCCGTCTTCTTGACGGACCTCGGTGAAAATTGTAAAAGTCTCAGGTATTTCACCTAGGAATTTAATTTTATTATTATTATTATGTAACAATCACTCAGTGCTTGTACATTTTATTTGCATGTAGATTACTATGAGCATCTGAAATTAATACTGTTAATAATAATAATAATAATAATCACAAAGTGAGATGTTGGACGACCTTCACTCAGAGAGAACTTTGATCTCTTCTGGTGTTGACAGCGCCGTAACCTGATTGGCCGAGTGTCACGTCACATAACGTCAGTCTTTGTTTGTTGTCTGGACTGGCTAATTATTGCAATTAACGTTTCTGACGCATACCTCGCGGACTAGGCTGGTTATAGCCGTGCCAGTCTCGATTTACAGCCCCTACTGACAGATTCCCTCAGGTTTACCATGGTATGTCATTTTGCAAGTTCAGTAAAGACAAAAACAGATTCTTGAAATAAGCTTCGAGGTTGAAAAATGTAGAATGTCAACACAACTGGTGCTTTTGTGAGCAATTAAAGATCATCAGTCAAGTATCCAGGATTTTGTTTCGGTGAACGCTGAAGCCTCAAACTGTAAAATTTAACTCTTTTATTGCAATCGCTCAACGTGAATATGCCCAATGACTGGGCGGCGACAATGCATATAATAAATATATGAATAATAAATAAAACACTCCAGGAAAGAATTACACGTATTAGTTATGAATTATGATCACTGTTATAATGGGACAAGTTTTAGGATTACGACTTTCGACGTTCAAGCAGTTATTATTAGATCCTGATCACTGGGTTGAGTTGTAAATTTATATACAAATAATATCTACTTACACTAAGTGTAGTGCGTCAAGTTGTGTTTATATTACGATTCGCAATTTGAATCCCGTATTTAAGGTTAGTTTGTTTTATAGTGGTTTGTGAAACACTTGTAAATATTATGCATGTGTATGCAAATTAGAACACAATATAATGCATACTGAACCCATGGGCCATAGGGTCCATGACGGTCGAATCCATGTCCTTAAGGAAGAAATGAAAGAAACGTATAGTTTCTTAAAGGAACGGAGAGAGATTTTAAGCCAGGAATATAGCTTAACATTGTGCAAGCGACTAGGGACAGATGTTCCTTAGATGAGATCACCCCACTCGACATTTCAGAGAGGGCTGGTCACGAGTATTAATAACTGAGTGGAACTTTCCACCGTGTTAGACAGAGAAGCCTGAATCGGAATTCAAGCTGACGTTGCTGGAATTTGACAACGCCGCATATGCGCCAGAAGAGGAATAATTAAAATTAACACGTTTACGAGCATAATAATGAGTAAACAAGCACAGTACAGTGAATCATTTTGAATGAGAGATTTTTCAGTTTAGAGAAACCATGTAATAATTGTGCAGAAATAAACTGCCGACGTAAGACGACGTCATTGGGGAATTACCTAAGCCTCTGTGGAGGGGAGAGAGCAAAAGGAATGCAACACCCACACATTTGAGGACGAGAAATTAATTAATATCTCCGAATTGCACGATCGATTCTTAGGTGAAATAAGATCATTTGACATTGAGAAGACGAGCTTTCGGAAGGTATAATTTTTATATTTGTGGCACCATTATTTTAGAAGTTGACCACAGAAAAGGCTTGAGTCTTATTTTTTTGTAGTAAAACAGTATAAAGCTTCGGGCGTTTCCAAGCAAATCATGCAGTCCTACGAGCATTCCGTGAGGGGAAGTGCTGCTCCACGACGTAGAAGTAATCATTCCGACAGTCCGTGAGGGGACGTAACTCTGCGTTACATCGATAACAGCTACCAGTACTCCTTGAGGGGAGAAACGCTGTTTTACACCGCCGAAGTGAGATACGATAGCCACAGGCGTCACAGTAGAAACAACTTGCTTGCCTCCATAAGGGGCAGTCAAGACGAAATTTTAAAGTATCGCCGTAGTGAAGTATTAGGAAAATCCTAATTATAGGATTTAGGCCGACTGTATACTAGTTAAAGTGAAAATTCGCAAGATATAGTCATAGCAGGCTGCGAACGTCGGACTTAAAGGCGATAGGTCGTTAAATGTACGAACGAATAGATCATAACGTACGGAAGTATCGTACCAGACAGATAAACTGTTATTTAAATTGAAGCAACCTAAAAAGGAAGAACAGGATACGGTTCGAAACGTAGGAGTATTAAAACCGTTCAAATAAAGAGGATAGGAGACTATAAACATTAGCTCCAGAAAGCAGGCGAACAATTCTAACAGTAATAGAATTGAGAAGTGCTAGCGGCCATAAACTAAATCTATAGGTCTTAGAGGAGACCTCGATCCATATAGACTTTCGTTAGGATCGATAGACAGATCTACAGAGAAGCCGTTCAAGCTAGATCAATAGCCGGTTATCCAGGATAGGAATAGCAGAATTGAACTCCAGGGAACAGTAGATGTTTCGGGACTTTCGCATTCTACAGAATAGGAGGCCGACATCGAATAAATTTCACCCTTGGAAACGGGAATTTAAGAAGATCACGTGTGATAGGCTCAGAAATACGGCCTAGTGATCGAGTCATTGTGAAGTGTAAAATAATCAAGATTGTGTGTGTTATATAATATTTTTAGTGTTTATTATGTGTTCAAAAGGGACACATCAGTATATAAGAATGTCGTCAATATTAAGTGTTTTAGATATATGTCAAAAAGTGTTTTTACGTAAGATGAATACCTTCAATATGGTGTAAAAAGTTCAAAGTGGGCCCAAAAATGAAGCACCACACCAGATTTAAGATCATGGGATGATCTGGAAAATATGTGAGTACTAAATTCATTTTTATTTTGGTGTCAGAAATTGATTGTGTACATACTCACCGGAGTTTTTGAGTGAAAGGGATGTGTTTTAATGAATAAATACTGAATAATCAAGAACACGGTCTGAACAATAATAAAATAAATAGAGAAATTATGAATAATTATGTAGAGAATAAATCCCATAGAGGAAATATGTGAATAAAGGGTTAATGTATTTAACAAATGTCATAAGAGCAAGCGAAATATCATTAATTATCATAAAAGACATTGAAATAAAGTAAAGTTGAGATATGAAAGAAATAGCTTTTGAGCTTGTATAAAGAATAAAGATAATAATAATAATTAAATATGGAAATGTTAAATAAAAATCAAATAAATTGATATGAACATAAGAACGTTAAGCCTTAACGTATGTGTAAAAGATGAGGTTCAATGGAATATTTTAAAACAGGGAGCGATTTATCGACCATGGAAAGATTAATATGTGAATTAAAATAATATGAATTGTTACTAAAGAGATTTTATCAGTTCTTGGGAAGACATTTTCGGCTTAAAATAATGCATAGCGCATAATGAGCGCAAATATAATATTAAAGTGTCACGCTAGGAAAGCGTAGTGGTTAAATACTTGGTACATTACTTATGGAGGGTAGTTGATTGCAGTGAATTGATAATTGTGTAAGTCCTCTATTTGTGACATTAGTATCACGAGGCATTGTGTATGTATTTAAAAAGGGAGCTAATATATGGTATTATTGAGCGTATGTCACATGGGCCACGGCCGACTCTAAATCGCATTTTGTATAAGTCCTCTGTACGGGATTGGTTCCCGAGGCACCTGAAGAGATTCGAATGCAGGATCTTCTTATGATAAAAGCCCCTGAAATTCTCCGTCGTCGTATGTGTATTAATCTTCCCAATCAATGAGGACCCTCTCATAATTAATAAATGCCAAGGATACGGAAATGGTCTTTGAACCAAAGAATAGTTGTTTGAATGTTACGGTACAGTAAAGCCCGGTCTCCCCAGAACTGGATAGAATGGGAAGGTTTGTTTTGAAAGCCTTGGGAATAAGCTACTAATGTTGGGTCAGACAGGATGTCGCCGCCACCCTAACGTGTCATAAATCGCACCCCAAGGAGTAGAGTCTAGCTTTCTTAAAGCGAGGGGGAACAGAGACCGTCTCGTAAGCTGTTGTAAAGAGAAATGAATACACCAGGAGTGTTTAAAGTTGTTAACGACCCGGGCGTTGAACCAAGGTCCTTAAAGATGGATATTTCGTTTGCTGGTTCAGATCGTAGTTTCTTATATAATAATGGTCTATTAAGACATAAGAGATAAATAACAATCCCTATTGTAATAATGTATGGACGTGGGATTCCACGAGTTGATTGAAGGCAACTGAGTTCGGGAGTAACTATAGTTTTTTGACTGTGTCAAGTACCTTCACGCTCTGGAGTACACAATTGATTTTCTGATTACCTTAATATATTTGTGAAATAAAGAGAGATGATAACAACTGAATGTGTGGACATGCCCAAAATATTGAATTAGATAATTAACATAGATTTTAAATATAATTATATATTTGTTTTTGAGAAATAAGAAAATATAAAAGCTAGTGTTTGAGGTGTACAAGAATGACACCGTAATAATGTAAATGCATGGAGCCAAGAGCTCGGAGTTATGTAAACTTAATGTTAGTGCTTTATGGAAGTGAGACTAAGTAAGAATTGCTGGTTTATGTGGAAACCACAGGTTTTGAATACAATATTTGTTTATTTTATTTTGTGATCCCTTGTTCATTTGGAACAAGCAGTTGATATTTAGGTCAGTAATTAAATTGTAAAAATGTTTGTAGCGCCATTAATTTTATTAATTAAATGTGTTTAAATAGGAGTTGATTTTGTTGTTATTTTTGCAAGTGTATCCTCTAATTAATCCAAAATATGTGAGTCACAGAGTGGGGGAACTTACCACTGCCCCGATATTCCGAATTGAGCTACGCTGGTATACTGTGATTGGCATATTTCTTGCTAAATGGGCACAGGGGGATATATAAATACTGTGCTGGATTAATAACGAGAGGAACACTTAAGTCGGTCATATCATGTAAAATTAAAGTAATAATAGGAATAGCTACAACGTAAAATATTAACTGACCGCATGGGTCCCTGGAAACTCATACCGAGCAGCCCTGAAATATTATATTATCAACCCCCAAGCAAAAGTAAACATGGCGCCCAGTACGCAGGGCTGAGTTTTCCTAGGGAAAACCCGAGTTTTCTCGAAAAATCAAAATTTTCATTTTTGAAAAAAAAAATGTTTTTTCGAAATTTTGAATTTTAAATACTTCCATAAAGGTTTATGAAATTGAGTAAGATTATCCAAAGGGTACGTTGTAAGTGAATACCCGTGCCAAAGTAAAGTTTTAAAAGAAATTGGGACACACTAATTCAGAGTATCATCTCTCAAACATGTACTAGTGTGGTGGCATTAGAGGCCCACTGTATTCTCATAAGATGGCATTTAGTGAGGAAGTGCAAAGGCTTTTGGAGGCCATGAACAATAAATTGGGAACAATAGACAATACATTGGGTCTCCAAAAGGATGAAAATAACAAAGTGTTCGAATCCATAAATGAGAGTATGAATAAGTTGGATAGCCAACAGACTGAAAATAAAGAAAGGTTAGGATCCATAACTGAAAGTTTAGAGTCACTAAAAACTAACAGTGATAATATGGGCACTAAATTAGAGAATATCGAAGTTAAAGGTAATACCATGGGAATTAAATTAGAACTATCGAAGCCGACTGTATAAACATGAATAAGGAACTGAAGGCTGAGATAGAAAAGATGAAAACAGAAAGTGGGGAAACTATTAAAGAACAATCGGAAGTGATAAAAAGGGAGACGTTAGAGTCTCTGAAAGCCAACAGTAATGAAAACAATGGAGTACTGAAGGCTGAAATAGAAAAGACAATGGAGATAAAATTTAAAATTCTTGATGAAGGGTTTGACACTAAGTTGGAGACTAAGTTAAGTGAAATTAAAGAGGAAAGTAAAGGATTTTACTCAGGAATACAAGTCCAAATAGAGACTATGAACAAAAATATGGTAGAGTCCCAAAATACATGTCAAGAAAATTTTAAAATTTTAGAAACTAAATTAGTTAACATAGAAACAAAGGGTGATAATTGTGAAAAGAAACTTGTAGCCCAGATCCAAGGTGTGCAGGAAAAATTGGAAGCTCAGATAAAATCTAACAGCGATATTTGTGAGGCATCCCGGGAGGAAATAAAACAAAGCGTGAATAAGCTAGGAAATAGATTTGAAGGGGTTGAAGAGAAAGTAGGGACCCTCGAGAACAAAATCGGTGTAGTTCAGACTGAAGTAACTGAGATGAAAAATCAAAATCTAAAGGATGTTCAGGAGATGAAAGGTCAGATTGATCATTTTACCGGGCAGGTAGATGAGAATCTGAAGACATACGAAACGAAAATAGATCAAAGGTTAGGTGTATACGAGGGGCATCTCCAGAGTGAAAGAAAACAACGAGAGAACGAAAGTAAGGAAAGTACCCATAAAATAAATGAAATAAGTCAGGGTATTATTGAGGTTCAGGAAACCATCGGAACATTAAAGGTTCATGTAGGAAAAACCAATAAGGAAATTAATCAGGTCCAAGATGAAATGATGAAGTTGTATAAGAGTCAAGAGAAGACTGAGGGAAGGCTTGAAGGAATGAAAATAGATATGGTCAAAGGACGAAAAGAAGTGGAGAAGCAAATAAAGGAGATACGAGAGGGCTTGGAGACCATAGGTGACGTTAAGCCAGAAATTATAGACCAACAGGCTAAGATCATTAAGAAAGAGGTAGAAGACCAAATAAATGGATTTAGGGATAGCTTCAGGGATGAGAAATTCCAACTCCAAAAGATAGAGGAAGATATTAAAAGGAATCAAGAAAGAATTCAGAATGAATTAAGATCCCGATTGGAGAGGACGGAACTTAAGAACAGTCAAATGGAAATCCAACTCATGGCAAATGAAGAAAGTGCCCGAAGAGAAAGGAAGTTAGAATTCGAAAATCAGGAGGAGTTTCCAAAGACAGGATGGGTAGATTCCCGGGAACAAGGCACCGATACGGAGAGGGACTTAGGAGGGGAGAGCCCTTATAAGATCCCAGGATATCCAATGGCGATGTCAACCCCGTACACGAATCAGACAAATGGCCAAATAATAAACATTATTAAATCCAATGAGGATAGACCAGTAAAGTTTACGGGTAATAACATGTCTATTACTCCAAAATACTGGCTAAAAGAAGTGGCAGAGTATCTAAATGAAATGAAGGTTCCTCAGGATCGGAGACTGAGAGCAATTGAAAAGCTGTTGGCAGGTGATTGTCTCACCTGGTTCAGAAGCTTCAGATACACTTTTGATACGGTGGAAGGCTTTAGGGAAGCATTTTTAAAGCGATATTGGGCAGCAGATGTCCAAGAAAATTTAAGGCTAGATCTGTACTCTAGGAAGTACAGCACCAATGCACCCACCAAATACTCGGAATTTTTCACCGCTCAGCTGTGTAAATTCCGCGAACTGGATATTGCTCCGGCAGAAAACGACCTGTGTGCTGCCATTGCAAGACAGCTTCCATATGAGATTCAGAGGCTGCTAATCTCATCCAAAGCCAGAAGTGCTGTGGAAGTGGAAAGCGTATTACGTCAGTTAGATATGACGACTTCGCACATAACACCTCGGCATCAGAGACAAACTGAGCAAGTACACATGGCCAGCAGTCAGGAAACTGGAGAAAAACCAGCGACCAGGAATCAGTCCACCAGTACGGATACTCAAGGACGAGATCGAGAGTATGGGCACCAGGAGCCTAGAAGGATACAGCCATATTACAGGGGAGGATATCGAGGAAGAAATCCTAGAACTACGGGTTATAGGCAACAGGAAAACCGACCCTATAACAATAACCAGCAAAGGCCGGACAATAGAAAGAAATGGGAGAATTATCCCAGGAGAAATGTAAGGCCAGACGATAGGGATGATGAATATCGGGCCGAAATAGAAGAAAGATATCAGGAGAGTCTTCGTTATATGAACGAAAGACCAGATGAACCTGATAGGCAAAAAGTCCGTTGGAGTGAGGCAATCAAGAACCGGAAATCACCCGACCGACTAGACGGAGCTCAAAGCTTGGAACTACAAGCTCAGCTAAAGAATGAGGGAAAAGGGAGCCCTCAGGATAAAAAAAAACTCCAAATTTAAATTGTCAAAAGTGGAAACATACCAGGAGCTGGGAGGAAGTAGAAATTGTAAATTGGATAGCCAGACCAGATGAACTAATTAACGAGGATGTGGAAGGAATCCCACCTGTTAAAGGAGAACTCCCTATAATTATGCTTAGGATAGAAGGATTACTGGTCAGAGCATTGATTGATACTGGATCCACAATAAGTCTAATTACACAAACCCTTTTAAATGAATTGGAAACAAGGGGCCGAGTACTAAAGATTCCCACATCAAGTGTAAAGATTAAGGGAATTATCCCTGAAAAATCTTTGACATGTAAATTTCAGGTATACATTGATTTAATCATGGGTAACGCTGAAATTTCGCAGTGCTTTTTGCTGGTAAATCAATTACCGTATAATGTCATATTAGGTATTGATTTTATCCGTGAGAACAAGGTCATTATAGACCTAGCGCAAAACTGCATTAGGATTCAAAGAGAGGATGTGGATGAACAAAACATTAACCTACAGGAACAGGATGCGAAAATAGCAGAACAGGTATGGCATATGGAAGAAGCGATTGAGGAAGACTATAAGGACATAGAAAAGATATTTGAAGTCCTCAACATAGAACTCGAAGATAATGTGGAAAATGAGTTCGAGACCAACCTGTCAGGAAAAGTGGAGGAAGCTAAAGTCAGCCTCGAAATTAAGGAACAGTTAAAGAAATTATTATTGGATTATAGGGACGTATTTGATTCCAAGCCAGGGAAGATTGAAAATTTTAAATACGCGTTCCAAGTCAACGATTGGGCACCGTTCAAACAAAAACCATACCCGGTTGCGGAAAAACATTACCCACAAACCAAGAAAACACTGCAGGAGATGATGAATGCAGGTGTTATAGAAAAGATGGCGACACTATATGTTAGTCCATTAGTGATTGTGAGTAAACCGGATGGCTCAGTAAGGGTGTGTTTAGATGCCAGAAATCTAAATGCAAAAATCATACCAGAAAATGATTCGGCACCACCCATAAAAGAAATACTGAGGAAGTTTAAAGGCAAGAAGATTTTTACAAATATTGACATGACTTCTTCGTATCATCATCTCGAACTGGAAGAGAAAACCAGCTTGTTGACTGGATTTCAGTTCGATCAACAAACATACTGCTTTAGAAGATGTCCGTTTGGATTAAAGACTGCAGGATCCGCATTAATAAGAGCGCTGGATCGAAACCTGTCAGAGGAAGTGAAAGAGTGCACTATCCGATACGTAGATGACATTTTGCTTACCTCGGAGAACATTAAGGAACATTTAGTTAATTTGAAGAAATTATTAGAAGACCTAAGAAGGGCAAATTTTAAGATAAATTTAAAGAAGTCGAACTTCTGTCAAAGGCAAGTGACATTTTTAGGGCATGTGATTGACAAGGATGGTGTTAAACCAAATCCATGCAAATTGGAATCGATAAGGGATTTTCCAAGGCCTTTGAAAGTGAAGAACGTTCGCCAGTTTTTGGGATTGATTGGGTTCTTCTCAGGACATTGTCCATCATACACCAAAACTGTTGCACCACTACAGGACCTTCTGAAGAAGGGGGGCAAGTGGAAATGGACGGAGGAAGCAGAAAAAGCATTCGTGGAGGCCAAGGAAATGCTCTTAAATTACGTGAAGCTAGGATATCCTGATTTTAATCAGAGATTTATCATTCAGACAGACGCATCCCAGATTGGAATAGGGGCAATGCTATATCAGGAGAACCCGGAAAACCCTGATAAGAAGAACTATCTAGCTTTCACAAGTAGGAGACTGAAACCACACGAGAAAAATTATACGATCAGCGAGATCGAGCTGTTAGCGATATTGCACGCGTTGCAATATTGGCGGAAGATCGTATATGGGTTTCAGGTCATTCTAAGGACGGATCATAAAGCCTTAACCTTTTTGATGAAGACTGATTTATCCAGTCAAAGGTTGATGCGTTGGGCTTTATATATTCAACAATTTGATGTCAAGATAGAGTACTGCCCCGGAAAGGATAACATAGTTCCAGACTATTTAAGTAGACAGCCAGAGTCCATAGAAGAGGAATTAATGGCTATAGATTTGGAAGACAGGGATCAGCGTACTCTTAATGAGTTAAGAAGCATTAGTCAAAGACAACGGGAGGATCCATGGATGAACATGCTCATATCATTCCTTGAGGGAAGCTTGATAAGAGGAACACCAGCGTACACGGAAGCTGAGAAGATAGCACAAGACTACACGTTTTATAATGGGTTATTATATAAGTTTGTGGACTCTGACCATACGAAATTAAGGATTGTTGTACCTGCAATTTTGCAGAGGAAAATAGTATGGTTAGCCCATAGATCGTTCGGACATATGGGAGTCGACAAAACAGTCTCGATGCTGAAAGAAGCATTTATATGGCCGAGACTGAGAGAAACTGTAAGGGACACGCTAAAGACATGTGATCTATGTCAAAGGATTAAACCTAATGCATTTCTGATGAGACAGAAGCCTATACCATTGTTGCCTGAAAGGCCCGGCCAAATCATATCTATTGATAATTTTGGACCTTTGCCAAAGGCAAGAAGAGGAAATCGACACATAATGGTGGCTATGGATGTCTTCACTAAAATGGTTGTCCTTGCTCCCATACAGAAGACTAGTACCAAACAGGTGTTAAAACGACTTAAAGAAAAAGTGATACCGATTCTGGGGAAACCTGAGAACTTGTTGTCGGATCACGGCAGTTGTTTCACCAGTGTAGAGTTCAGACGAGAATTAGAAAGACTTGGAATACGTCAAATTTTGTCAAGTATTCGCCATCCTGAGGCAAACCCTGTAGAGAGAGTTATGAGAGAAACGGCCAAGTACTGTAGAATATACTGTGCCGAAGAAAATTGGAAGTGGATAGATATTTTGGATATTATCGAATTTTGTATAAATAATACAATCCATGAATCCACAGGAGAGATACCCATAACGTTACATCGGAATGAGCAACCAGAAAGACCTTGGAATCTGGTAATTCCTAGGCCAGCAGACGCTCAGCCGGGAAGAGATGTACGAATTAGGAGAGCCTTTGAACATCTAAAAGCTCAAGCCGACAGGAGGCAGAGAAGAAATAGGCATAAGAGGTATCATCGACCATTATTAGCAGGAGAAATGGTGTTAGTGAAAAGACCAGCCATTTCGGATCCAGGGAACCGTGTGTACAAGAAGTTCCAGAAAATGTACCACGGACCATATCAGATAATCAGAGATTTGAGGAATAACGCACATAGGATTCGGCACTGTGAAACAGATCACGAAGTGACTATGAATTCAGCAAATTTGAAATTATATTACCCTCCCGAAGATTTTGATGAAGAAAATGAACAAGCCCTGGTCATGGAAACATTTAGAGATGAATCCACTTTTGACATAAACAAGAATGAGGAAGAAATAGAAAATAGAGCTCAAGCATTCGAGTGCGAATGCGAATTGGAGAAAGTATATTGGGAAATTAAAGAAATAATTGAATTTATTGAAGAAGAAAATTCCAATTTAAGAAAAGAAAATGATGAAATAAGGAAACGGGTAGGGATAGACCAAACCCGTAAGGGAGAATGAGGTTCTGGGAACGTAAAGTCCAGACAAACAAAGAAAGAAAGAAAGGGTAGGGACAGAGCATACCCGACCTACACAATTACCGGATACGACTTAAAAGAAGTAAAGACAACAGTAAATACGGATGACGTTATGATGGTTTCGACGAATAAAGAAATACAAAATTAAATTGAAATAAATTTCCTCAAAATTTTCGAAAATTTATTTACCTAAGGAGGGGAGAGATGAACCCATGGGCCATAGGGTCCATGACGGTCGAATCCATGTCCTTAAGGAAGAAATGAAAGAAACGTATAGTTTCTTAAAGGAACAGAGAGAGATTTTAAGCCAGGAATATAGCTTAACATTGTGCAAGCGACTAGGGACAGATGTTCCTTAGATGAGATCACCCCACTCGACATTTCAGAGAGGGCTGGTCACGAGTATTAATAACTGAGTGGAACTTTCCACCGTGTTAGACAGAGAAGCCTGAATCGGAATTCAAGCTGACGTTGCTGGAATTTGACAACGCCGCATATGCGCCAGAAGAGGAATAATTAAAATTAACACGTTTACGAGCATAATAATGAGTAAACAAGCACAGTACAGTGAATCATTTTGAATGAGAGATTTTTCAGTATAGAGAAACCATGTAATAATTGTGCAGAAATAAACTGCCGACGTAAGACGACGTCATTGGGGAATTACCTAAGCCTCTGTGGAGGGGAGAGAGCAAAAGGAATGCAACACCCACACATTTGAGGACGAGAAATTAATTAATATCTCCGAATTGCACGATCGATTCTTAGGTGCAATAAGATCATTTGACATTGAGAAGACGAGCTTTCGGAAGGTATAATTTTTATATTTGTGGCACCATTATTTTAGAAGTTGACCACAGAAAAGGCTTGAGTCTTATTTTTTTGTAGTAAAACAGTATAAAGCTTCGGGCGTTTCCAAGCAAATCATGCAGTCCTACGAGCATTCCGTGAGGGGAAGTGCTGCTCCACGACGTAGAAGTAATCATTCCGACAGTCCGTGAGGGGACGTAACTCTGCGTTACATCGATAACAGCTACCAGTACTCCTTGAGGGGAGAAACGCTGTTTTACACCGCCGAAGTGAGATCCGATAGCCACAGGCGTCACAGTAGAAACAACTTGCTTGCCTCCATAAGGGGCAGTCAAGACGAAATTTTAAAGTATCGCCGTAGTGAAGTATTAGGAAAATCCTAATTATAGGATTTAGGCCGACTGTATACTAGTTAAAGTGAAAATTCGCAAGATATAGTCATAGCAGGCTGCGATCGTCGGACTTAAAGGCGATAGGTCGTTAAATGTACGAACGAATAGATCATAACGTACGGAAGTATCGTACCAGACAGATAAACTGTTATTTAAATTGAAGCAACCTAAAAAGGAAGAACAGGATACGGTTCGAAACGTAGGAGTATTAAAACCGTTCAAATAAAGAGGATAGGAAACTATAAACATTAGCTCCAGAAAGCAGGCGAACAATTCTAACAGTAATAGAATTGAGAAGTGCTAGCGGCCATAAACTAAATCTATAGGTCTTAGAGGAGACCTCGATCCATATAGACTTTCGTTAGGATCGATAGACAGATCTACAGAGAAGCCGTTCAAGCTAGATCAATAGCCGGTTATCCAGGATAGGAATAGCAGAATTGAACTCCAGGGAACAGTAGATGTTTCGGGACTTTCGCATTCTACAGAATAGGAGGCCGACATCGAATAAATTTCACCCTTGGAAACGGGAATTTAAGAAGATCACGTGTGATAGGCTCAGAAATACGGCCTAGTGATCGAGTCATTGTGAAGTGTAAAATAATCAAGATTGTGTGTGTTATATAATATTTTTAGTGTTTATTATGTGTTCAAAAGGGACACATCAGTATATAAGAATGTCGTCAATATTAAGTGTTTTAGATATATGTCAAAAAGTGTTTTTACGTAAGATGAATACCTTCAATATGGTGTAAAAAGTTCAAAGTGGGCCCAAAAATGAAGCACCACACCAGATTTAAGATCATGGGATGATCTGGAAAATATGTGAGTACTAAATTCATTTTTATTTTGGTGTCAGAAATTGATTGTGTACATACTCACCGGAGTTTTTGAGTGAAAGGGATGTGTTTTAATGAATAAATACTGAATAATCAAGAACACGGTCTGAACAATAATAAAATAAATAGAGAAATTATGAATAATTATGTAGAGAATAAATCCCATAGAGGAAATATGTGAATAAAGGGTTAATGTATTTAACAAATGTCATAAGAGCAAGCGAAATATCATTAATTATCATAAAAAACATTGAAATAAAGTAAAGTTGAGATATGAAAGAAATAGCTTTTGAGCTTGTATAAAGAATAAAGATAATAATAATAATTAAATATGGAAATGTTAAATAAAAATCAAATAAATTGATATGAACATAAGAACGTTAAGCCTTAACGTATGTGTAAAAGATGAGGTTCAATGGAATATTTTAAAACAGGGAGCGATTTATCGACCATGGAAAGATTAATATGTGAATTAAAATAATATGAATTGTTACTAAAGAGATTTTATCAGTTCTTGGGAAGACATTTTCGGCTTAAAATAATGCATAGCGCATAATGAGCGCAAATATAATATTAAAGTGTCACGCTAGGAAAGCGTAGTGGTTAAATACTTGGTACATTACTTATGGAGGGTAGTTGATTGCAGTGAATTGATAATTGTGTAAGTCCTCTATTTGTGACATTAGTATCACGAGGCATTGTGTATGTATTTAAAAAGGGAGCTAATATATGGTATTATTGAGCGTATGTCACATGGGCCACGGCCGACTCTAAATCGCATTTTGTATAAGTCCTCTGTACGGGATTGGTTCCCGAGGCACCTGAAGAGATTCGAATGCAGGATCTTCTTATGATAAAAGCCCCTGAAATTCTCCGTCGTCGTATGTGTATTAATCTTCCCAATCAATGAGGACCCTCTCATAATTAATAAATGCCAAGGATACGGAAATGGTCTTTGAACCAAAGAATAGTTGTTTGAATGTTACGGTACAGTAAAGCCCGGTCTCCCCAGAACTGGATAGAATGGGAAGGTTTGTTTTGAAAGCCTTGGGAATAAGCTACTAATGTTGGGTCAGACAGGATGTCGCCGCCACCCTAACGTGTCATAAATCGCACCCCAAGGAGTAGAGTCTAGCTTTCTTAAAGCGAGGGGGAACAGAGACCGTCTCGTAAGCTGTTGTGAAGAGAAATGAATACACCAGGAGTGTTTAAAGTTGTTAACGACCCGGGCGTTGAACCGAGGTCCTTAAAGATGGATATTTCGTTTGCTGGTTCAGATCGTAGTTTCTTATATAATAATGGTCTATTAAGACATAAGAGATAAATAACAATCCCTATTGTAATAATGTATGGACGTGGGATTCCACGAGTTGATTGAAGGCAACTGAGTTCGGGAGTAACTATAGTTTTTTGACTGTGTCAAGTACCTTCACGCTCTGGAGTACACAATTGATTTTCTGATTACCTTAATATATTTGTGAAATAAAGAGAGATGATAACAACTGAATGTGTGGACATGCCCAAAATATTGAATTAGATAATTAACATAGATTTTAAATATAATTATATATTTGTTTTTGAGAAATAAGAAAATATAAAAGCTAGTGTTTGAGGTGTACAAGAATGACACCGTAATAATGTAAATGCATGGAGCCAAGAGCTCGGAGTTATGTAAACTTAATGTTAGTGCTTTATGGAAGTGAGACTAAGTAAGAATTGCTGGTTTATGTGGAAACCACAGGTTTTGAATACAATATTTGTTTATTTTATTTTGTGATCCCTTGTTCATTTGGAACAAGCAGTTGATATTTAGGTCAGTAATTAAATTGTAAAAATGTTTGTAGCGCCATTAATTTTATTAATTAAATGTGTTTAAATAGGAGTTGATTTTGTTGTTATTTTTGCAAGTGTATCCTCTAATTAATCCAAAATATGTGAGTCACAGAGTGGGGGAACTTACCACTGCCCCGATATTCCGAATTGAGCTACGCTGGTATACTGTGATTGGCATATTTCTTGCTAAATGGGCACAATACAAAATAAGATATTAGAGCATGTACGTGAATTCTATTATGCATATGGTTGCTTATCTCAGCGGGTCCATTGGTCGTAAAGTTGTTACGTAGTCGCCTGCCTTCTTACGACTGATGATGCTTGATGTCGAGTACCTCAGTGTTAATATCGTTATGCATGACATCTGTTAACGGAATGGTGTATGTTATGGATTTTGAAACTGTTCTGATTACTATTGCAGGCCATTTAACCCATCTACCACAGCCTAAGCAATGCCCATAGATGCTTGCAACTGGTCTATTGGATGGAATAGGATTCTGCAATACTGCCTAATTCAGGATGTTTGTCACGGTTCTCTCCATACTTTAACACAGTTCTTTTAAAAATAAATGTATTTTTGTTTTTCCTGATTTTTTTTACAGATTTTTACGAAAATTTCAGACTGGCAGATTTAGAATAAATTAAAAAGAAACGCCAGTGTTAAAATAGAGCACACATAGGGAGGAACTATATCCTAAAACTGTATGATGAAAAGATCTGGAGAGATATGTTCATTTTAGCAAGAAACTGGAAATATTCTTTTCTCGTCTTTTGCCCCATAGGGTTCTTCTTCTTCCATTTGAAGCAATAGCATTTATATTGGTGCTCTTCCATCCTGTTTTCCCCTTTTCTGTTATCTTAATTATTTTAACAGGGAAATCAAGAGAAGAATCTAGAGATAGAGATAAAACTAAACAGTCCCAATTACTGGGTTTGCTAATAGGTAAAGTATAAGGAAAATAGTCGTAGGAATGATCTATGAATTAATGCACAGTCATAAATATAAGGGTCCGTAGCTTAATAGTCTAGTTAGTTAGTTAGTCATTGAGGTTTTAAGGGGCAAAACTACGAGGTCATCTGCCCTTAGCTTAATAGTCTACGACGAAAGAAAAAACTAACTTTAGAAAATGTTTAAGATTTAAAGATTTTTAATGCATTCCAGAGTCCCTTAAGTTATACCCATCTTCTATGTTCATACTGACTGGATGACACTGTAATACTACAGCCACTGTAATACTACAGCTTCATTCACGAGACGTAGCGTATAGTTAAATTCGAACATTTAGAAATGTTGGCAGCACTAGAGTGGATATTACCTGGTATGTTCCGCAATGACATCCCCAATCTTGGCTATGGTTTCTCATCCTTTATGTACTCATGATGCTCTTTCTATCTGTATTTTACAGTCCTTCCAGTCTGTCCTATCTGGGCCCGATATCATTCTATATACGGAACACTATACACTCAAGGTTGCTCAGTGGCTGGGAACAGCTTTTTCATACAGCGCATCAACTGTGTAGTTTTCTTTGGTGGTTGGAGCCTGGTGGTAATGTACTTCTTTTTAAGAATGCCTACAATGTGGTTAGTACTGTTGGGAGTTCACTTGTTTGCGAGTGAAGAATGGGCCGGAGAGCAAGGGAAAGGGCCTCTCTCTCCACACAGCGTTCCTTCCGTAGCCATGGCAACCTTCTTTTTTTTTTTTTTTTTTTTTTTTCAGAATTCTTATTTATTGGTAAACAATTGACCTACAGTATGTATCATTAGTTTTATATCTCTGAATGAAATAAAATATTGGTCACTTTTCATGAAAAGTTCACATAAAGAGTTCACCAGAAGTTCTCCACTCATGTTCTGAACCGTTGTAATCATTTCTTGCGTATCCATATTCCCCATTTGTGTCTTATAACCTGAAATTATAAGTAGGAATGCTCTCTCACAAGGACCAGACCCTTCGTTGCTCTTCTTAGCCATATCATTGAGCTCATTTATGAAGTCCGCCCTGATGACGTCACTGTAGATCGAAACGAGCTTTCTTCTTCAGCTGTTCTATGTTTACCTTCTTAGTACTCGGCAGAATACATCGGTCCGTTGCGTAGACACTGACTGAGTGGCTTTCGTAGTGTACCGGTACGTATCTGCGATCTTATTGTCTTATTAAGCCACTATTATCACTCGTTGTTTTGTTAAGTTTTATTTCTTTCCTCTTGTGACGTCCGGAGAAATCCCTTTGTAGGTAAGTTTTGGTGCAATGATTTTGGGAAGCTTGATACCTTAGTCAAATTAGGCTACCAGGTGCCGCGTTATTCCTGTGCTTAGCAATCAAGTAAACTCCCAACTCTAACACCGTGGGAATGCCACAACACCGCAGTAGCTGTATTTCCTTGTATTTCGTTACTACCACCTGACGATGCTGTCGCATGGTAGCGAAACTAGTAGTGGATACTTCGGTAAGTACCAATATGACGTGGTTTGACGAATATTGTAGTGAACATGAACTGTATCGCTACGAGTGATTGAAATAGAAGAATGAATGCTACATAGTTTCTTCCTCAGCAGTTGTGAAAAATAAGGTTGAAACAAACTTAACGAACCTTCACTTATTGTCTTACTGTTATTTAATTTAATTGATAGCACAGTTGTCACGTAAATGTTACTAATACATAATAATAATAATAATAATAATAATAATAATAATAATAATAATAATAATAATAATAATAATAATAATAATAGACAACTAATAATACCTGTAATAATATAATAATAAGAATGTTGTGGTTTATACGTCCCATTTAACTACTGCAGCTTTTAGAGACATTGGAGTGCCGAAAAATTGACCCGGAGGGAATCTTAAGCGTGCAAGTAACATGCCCACACATTTAAGCACCCTCAAATGCCAACTAACTGCACCGTGATTCGATCCCGCAATCTTGACGTGTAAAAATAGTAATAATAATAATAATGTGGGTTTTCACGTCCTATTTAACTACTGCGGCTTTTAGAGACGGTGGAGTTCCGGAATATTGCCCCAAAGGGAATCCTTAGCGTGCCATTAACATGCCCTCACATTTAAGCACCCTCAAATGCCAACTGACTGCACCGGGATTCAATCCCGCTTGTTACTAATAAAGATTTAACTTGTAAAATGTTACTTCACAGCTCTTATTATTGCTGTATGAAACATAAGAGAACTACTCATTAACCTGACAGCTATTGATAGAGTTCACGTCGACTAACTTGTTTTGTTTAACTCTGACATACCAGACACTTGGCTAATAACAGCCCCACACCGGGCTGCAAAATCTGTTTCATCCAATGTATTTTAATTGGCAACATGAAACTGGTTCTCTCACAAGAAGATATTATCGCTACTACTGGATTGAGATATTTTAGGACCCAGTAAACGCCTGGAATTCAACAGATTACTCAATCACTCAATTTTCTTGCTACAGCTTTCAACAGCGTCCCATTTATGTTGTTGATGAAATGGAATTGAACATCTTTACTGGAATCAAGGAATTCTCCAAAGATACTAACCCGGAAAGAAGGTTCATTACGAATGGTTTATCGTACCCCATCATAGTCACGCTCTGATCTGAGTCTGAGATTACCTTAAGTCTGCTTATTTTGTTCCTCAAACTACAGCCGCCGCAAGCACTTGAATATAATACTGGGAACTTGTTCTCTGTACTCCATGACAAATTACTATGCAAAACATTTACCAAGAAACAGTTAAGATAATAAATTATTTTTCAACACGAAATCTTCAGGATTTATTTCCATACAAGGTGAAAATAGTTTCATTTTTGAATATCTTGAGGATTATAAATGGACGTACAGGGGAGCGTGATGGCGCAGTGGCTTAGCTGCTCATATTTCAACCTCACGGCCGGGATTCGAATCCAGGCGACAGCGGGGTGGAATTTTCAACTGAAAAATCACGTGGCGTCAGGAAGGGCATCCGGCCTTAAATCCCCGGTCAAAACCAAAAAGAGCCAGATTTGTTCCGGCGACCTCAATTAATTGGAAAAAGCCGAAGAAGGAAAAAAAGATAATAATAATAAATGGACGTACAGTCGTTGTACAGTGAGAGCCTTTCGTATGGATCATAGCTTTGCCGATCCTTGTGATGAACGGAGAGTGAGTAGTCAGCGCCAGACGACTAGCATTTGCCGATAACAAAAGAGCAGGACGGGAAGCCCCGAATGCTGGCATTGCATTTATTGCATACGGAGCTGGCAAGATACCTTAGTTGAGATAATTAATGCTTATGGTGAAATACTGTAGCCTATCTCGTATCCCTAAAACATAGATAGGTATAATACAATCCATCGTATTTTCCTAGTGGAAACTTATCTTCTCAAGAAGAAGTCTTTCAGTAAATGAGTTCGTTAAGCCTCAGTAAGGTGCGATATTTACTTCTGGGCTAATCTCAAAGAAAATGTATACAGAAACAATCAGCGTACTCTGGAGAATCTCGAGAACGAAATAACTGTATTGATACCAAATATCAGTGAGGATGTATTACAGCGAGTGTACCAAAACTTCCTACGTCGGTGCAATGTGTGGTTAGTAATGAAGGACAGCATTTCCAGCAACTCCTCTGAAATTCATGTAAGTAAATATGGTCATTAAAATACGTTAAAAGTGTAAATATATTTAACTAGTTGGGTGCTATGCTGTTGCCAGTGCCAGAGCATTGTTCGACACGCTGCAATCCACATTGGCCCGGCCGTCACGCGGCGACACTGAGGCCCCGTTCTAAAGGGAAGTATCTCACTGTATTATATTGGACGAAGACCTAGAGGCATGTATCCCCCATTCAGTGCCCGTGTGTCAGGTGGAAACTTTGAGGTTACCTATAACTTGTAGGCCTATAATATGCTAGACAAATCAACTGCACTGGATAAGAACATTTCTTTTATTGATGAGGGCAGGATATTCCCCAGCAATTAATGTTATCAGTAGCCTATCGTTTCCTTTGCTTTTCTAAACTAGGATTCTATCTTTATCCTTCCACATCCTTGCTCAGTTTCATTCATCTTCATCCATTCCATCTCTCATCCCGACGCGCAGGTCGCCCACGGGCGTCGACTAGAAAGACCTGCACTCGGCCTCTCAGGAGGCTACACGGCCAAAAAAAATCTTTATTAGTTTAAACAAGTAGATCCGTGAAGACCTATACAGCCTATTTTCATATATCCTACTTATGTTAATCGTCTGTATCAACATACAAAATTTCAGTTTGATTGCTGTAATAGGTTCGTAGATATTGAGTACCGGTACCGTCTAAATATTACGGATGGTCGCCATGTTTGATTTTAAATGTGTAGGCCACAGGGCTATGTACTATTAGATGACGATTATTGCGTGGGTTCATTATTCAAACGTTCACTTCGATCGCATGATTAATATACAAGAAATGAAAACTTAATTTTAGAATTTCGCGCAGCCGACATCTTTAGGTTATGTAAAGTAAATGCCAGTGCATTACAATGTGTATAAACGTTTTCTGTACCACATTTCAGTGCGTGTGGATGGTTAAATCGCGAGGAAATGTTTCATCTTCACTTGGCCGCCATGCTCGATTTGCAGTTAAAAGGTTTTTGAAAGTCTCATAGGTGATTTTCTAGTAGTGTCCTTTATCTTTGTACAAAATTTCAGGGTGATATCAGTAATTATTTTGGAGATATAGAAGGCCGGTGAAATATTTCGCACAGCTGCCATGTTGGATTGGTGAGATGAAATAAAATTTGAAGGGCACAATCGGGTTAGTCCGAAATGGTGCTATAACCTCACCGAGTGTCATTGAATTCGCACCAGCCATTCATATTTTATTTGGGGGCGGTGAGGAGGGGTGGGGACGACACACACACATACGCACACGCACACGCACACACACATATACACACACGGACAAAAGGTGATCTCATAAGCTTATTTTTGGATGTGTAACACCTTTCTACTTGGTTGCTGTATATTTTTGTGGGGGTGATTTTGGAAAAGGGTTGGAAATGGGTCGTAAATGGGACGGAAACAATGAGCGCGCGTGGTGGCGGTGATTGGTACAACGACGTACTCTCGGCCATGTGACTATGTGGAATGTATATCGCATACGGTTTACTTCAGGTTTGGAGGCCCCATTAAAAATATTCCTACAATATATAATCTTCAAATTGTCGTTCTTTGGTGTGAAAATATTCATTATATCATATTTGCTGAAAACAACTATGATTTATTAAATCTTCATACTTTTGCTGTATTCTTATTTAAAGTAAGCATTCGAGGTACTGACATTCCATGAACACTATTCCTTTTTTGGTGCATATGTAAGAAATTTTCATTGTCTTCTCCGCTTTTCCAAGCGTAAAGGACACACTAAACGTTTCTTACGAGGTGTCAGCATGATGACACGCGGTAGACTAATGATTGTTCACGGGAAACTCAACCATATCCGTTCAATAAGATAAGCAGTTTGCCTTTTCTACCACTACGAGTGCTAGTGTGAGACATTGAAACTCTGCCATATCCGGTCGATTAGATTAGCATTGTGCCTCATCTACCAATACGAACGCTAGTGAGAATCAATGCAGAGTTTCACTTGAGCCCTTGTAACTACTTCCGGTGTGAAAATTTTTCAAAAACTCAAAACGTACCTGATGGTATTGAACCAAGGAACACATTAAATAGATAATTATGTATATAAGTTAATTTGGCAAGGATTTGCATAAAAAAGAATTCGAGTAAAGAAACAAGCGATTTTAGCCTGTTTTCCAAAACTGCATTTAAGCCGGAAGTAATTTTCGAAATTTGTTTTCTTAGTTTGATAAATCTCTCTAAGACTCACAATTTGAAACCTTTCCGGGCCCTTTAGCACTTCACCATTTTGCACAATTGAGGAAATTGTTCAATTTTAATTTTTTGCTACTTTGTCTGCTTTTTTTTTTTTAACATTCAAATTTTAGTTTGTAGGTAAACGAATCAGAATTTGGAAATGAAGAAAATATTACGTATGTAAATGCTGAACCTCTGACATAAGTCTGTTGAACACTAAACTCTCAGAAGTTAGTCAGCTCTTAGTTTTTAACTGTTTGGTATGGGCTACTTGCTTGTTGTGGTTTGCAAAGTGGATATAATGCTAACTGTTCAAATATCATCTGTTAATGTGTTCTTATTAATTATGAATGCCGAGACCTTGGTTGTGCTCGGGGTGCCATAATGTCTTCCGTCGGAGGGGAAGTAAAGCCGGTGGG
This sequence comes from Meconema thalassinum, assembly GCA_946902985.2. Taxonomy (NCBI): domain Eukaryota; kingdom Metazoa; phylum Arthropoda; class Insecta; order Orthoptera; family Tettigoniidae; genus Meconema; species Meconema thalassinum. The sequence goes on from OX336388.2 coordinate 615,678,770, forward strand.
CCCATGTCATCGATTTATGGGATGTAAAAGAATCTATCACTACAATTGGTAGAGTGTAGCAACATTTCTAGGTTATATTTTGCTGGTTAGAAACGCTCTACCAAGTTCCAATTTTCGCCGCTAGGTGTTATTAACAATAGCATCTGGTAGCCAAAGTGGGAACTTCTTGAAATTGAACTTGTAGGGAGCCCGCAGGCAATCAATTAAAATAACCGTCTGTGGCCATTCGGCTGAAATTCATATATAATAATGTCTGAAATAAGGTACCATCTCTAGATTTACTTGAATTAAGTGTGGAAAAATCTGGGGATGGACCACAATAAGAATGAATGGCCACTGGCAGTGTCAGGAACTCAATCTTCGATCTCCGGACTTTATGATTTCATTTCAGCCGTGGTGCTTGAATGATTGTGAAACTAAGCGGAACAGCATACTCATTTAGGAAGAAATATTATGTAGTCTACGGTTTGGTAAGCCTATTACCTGCCGTTTTGGCAGCCAACAAATGATGTATCAAGAACTCAAAATAAAATAAATGTTTTCAGGCTTTGGCATGAAGAGTCCCAGGTTCGATTCCAGGCCATGTTTAACCTCCAATCTTCCACTGAATCGCAGACTGTTCTTTGTGACGACGTGCAGGTTGTCAATGGACGTCAGCTCGAATGATCTGCACCCGGTTTCTTCTGAGGCTATTTAACATCACATACCGACACAGAATTATTTCCTAATGTCCATTTATACCAGTCCTCCTTAAATCCTGATAGCAAGAGAAACTGTGGTGGTACATTGGAGCACGCTGTATATTCGCGCCAGTGCAAGTGGTACTCAGTGGTTGTCTCCAGCTTCCCTCTACCCTCCCCTCCATCCACCACACCCACCTCCCTCCAAGACGTACCCCTCCTGTGTTCTTGCCTGTGGCCTGTCTCGGCTTGTTTAGGGCACTGGGGTGGTGGTTGTGAACCGAAAGGGTTTTTGTGTTTTTTTATATTATTATTTCTGTCTGGGACGAAAGAAACACGCAGACGTACAGTTCATTCCGAGAAAAATGCAACACTCTTACTTTCATTTGCATGGCATGAAGTAGAACAAGTTGTATCGCGTGATTGGGAAGGGTCGATCTTTATCAGTTTATTTACATTGGCTGGAGAGAACTTCATAAATGTGTTTCCCATGATAATTATCAGACCAGAAGTTTCTCTGCTTCTCAATGACAACAACAACGATGTCAGAACAACTCAAGAGAAATGTAAAACTATGCTAATTGGAAGGGACAAGATCAAGTCCCGTCTGACTGATTGCAAGGCAGAAAAATCTTCGAGGCTGTTTTATTTATTAACCCTTCTAGTGTCATTGAAATATGTTATACAACATACGATTAGAAGGTATTTGGACAAATCGGCCAGCGTATACAGTGAATTTGAAGACAGTGTTCAAGAGGATATAAAAAGTAGGTTAACTCAGGCAAGGAAAGCATTTCTACAAAAAAGCAATCTGTTAACATCGAATATAGATTTAGGTATTAGGAAGACATTTTTGAAAGCCTTTGTCTGGAGTGTGGCACTCACTATATGGAAGTGAAACTTGGACTAATGGTGCAGCAGAAAAGAGGAGAATTGAAGCGTTTGAAATGTAGTGTTACAGGAGAATATGAAAATCAGATGGGTAGATAGGGTTACAAACGAAGAGGTATTGAGACGAGTGGTATAGGAGAGATGTTTCTGGCGACTGCTAATGAAGACAAGAGATAGGCTGGTAGGACACATATTAAGACACCCAGGAATAGCAAGCTTAGTTATGGAGGGAAGGGTCGAGGACAAGAATTATAGGGGTAGAACAAGGTTAGAATATGTTAAACAGATTGCCTTGGATGTAGGGTGTGGTAGCTATGTATAGATGAAACGATTAGCTCAGGACAGGGAGGCATGGAGGGCTGCATCAAACCAGTCGAAAGACTGAAAACTCAAACAACAACACCAACAACAACATCAACATAGAAGAGATTGAGAGTTTGGTTGGTTGGTTGGTTGGTTCCTTAGTTTAGGGGCTGCAACGTGGTCATATCGGCCTGTATACTTGGGGTGCGTGTAGAGTCTGTCTGATAATCGGTGTTAATTGTGATGGCTGTATTAGTATGTGTTATCTGTAATTCAGGTAAGGGCAGCAGACGATCAATTTGAAGTAGTTCCGACTTTTGCTACCAATGACACCTAGCTGAGAACTTGCCTACTAGATGCCACCGCAACCGTCACCTGGTGATGAACGTTGGAACTTATTAGAACGTTAATCAAATTAACCTTCAAATTTAACTTCACACAATTGTAGTTAGTGGAAGGTTCTTTTACATGTCCGCCGGCTTTACTTCCCCTCCGAAGGAAGGCATACTGAGGGATTTTTGCGATGAAAATTGCATTGTTTCCCTGATCTGATTACTATTTTGTACTATTTTTTCCAATGGTGATGTCTTTCTAAACAATATAAAAATGTTAAAAAATAAGCACTTCTAATAGTCTTTGAGAGATCACATTTTTTCAAGGAAAATATTTTATTTGTTTACATGTTTTCTTAGTATGCAAAAGAACTCGTGCTCACTTTCTGCACACACCTGCTATGCTGTATGCCTTCGATACAAAGAGCGTCAGACTTGAATATTTTTAGTGTTACACGTAACACAGATTAAGTACAGTGGGACTTGGAAAAATAACCTTACTATTCATTATTTTAATCAATAAACTTACTTGAACGATTTCCTAACATGAAAAAACTAACTCTGCAAAGCAACCAGACATTTCACATTTCGTTGTTAAACTATAACTTTACAAAATTAACATTCTGCTATTGTGTATTTGAGAGTAATTGCAATCTAATCGGGTACCTTTGTGATTCAAATTGTATTAAATTTGTTTAAATTTCTTTAACTCATAATATTTCACAGTAAATATTTACCTATTTAATGGATCTAAACCCGAATTTGTGGGTAATTCAGATATTTGATGGTTTATTCAGCCTGGTATTATCCAATTCCTACTGTACATTCACGAAGGCGCACTTTTGTGTCGAATGCCGTAATCCTCGTGCTATCTTACAAGAGAGTGTATTGGTATTAGGGAAACAGACTGATGGGCAAGATAAAGGAAGGAATCTGCATTGCTAATGTACCTGTCTGTGCTACGGAATACATTAATACTTTAAAATATCATCACTCCGTGCTTGGCTTTAAATTGGCGCTTCAAACCGCAGCTAGTGGTTCGGGGGAGTTGCAAGACGATCAGAAACTATCAATCATCGATACAACAATGATGATGATAATACAGTGATTATTGTTTAATGAGGATTTACATCTAGGTTATCGGCTCCTAATGGTATGAGTGTGAATGTAAATGAAAATTTTGACTACGCACTACAACTACTTACATAGAAGAAGAAATGGGCAAAACAGCAAAATAGGAAATGAAAGACAGCAATAGGAAATAGCCTACCCTCAATCCTCGAAGGATGATAGTTGAGGGAGTTGGTAGAAAGAAGAGCCATGAAAGGCAGATAGGAAAGGGAAAGAGAAAAGGATCCGCAGCAGAGTCACTGGAAAAAGGGGAAAAACCGGGCCCAGCTCAGGACCCTAGGTGGTCGGGCTACACACGCCCTGCTTCCTTTAGAGCTTTGTGAACAAGGCAGGAGATACCATGAAGAGAAAAGAAAAGGTCGGACCTCTCGAAGAATGAGGTTGTAAGCCATGATGAGACAAGGATCAATTAAGGCGGGAAATTTAAGAACTCCCTCGGATACCCTAATAATGTCGAAGGAGGTAGAGAACTGGAGTTGACCAAGGAGTGTCGACATGAAAGATAAGATAACAGGGAGGAGCCTGATACAAAGAAGTGGAAGTAATGCTGGACTCAGCTCTAGTCATGTGCCACTAGTTGCTAGCCCCTGGGAGAAAGATACAACAAATATAGCTTGGTAGCAAAAGACTGCAAAGCACTGTTTCGTTGTTACTTCATGTAATTAGTTAGTTAGTTTTATTTAATCGTGTCAGAAACATATATTACAAACAACAAAAGACAACAGAAAAAGGAGAAACAAGACAACTAAAATAAAATAAAATAACAAGAAGTTCCGTGAAGAACTATACAGCCTACTTTTCATGCCAATGATTATTCTACAGAATATGAACCTATCTAGAATAATGACGAAATTAAGTTGCTAATATCGAAATTTCCAATTAGTTCGAAATACTGTATACCTGGCATAATGTATCCTAATAGAGCACTACAGTTGGCAGCCCTGATGACTGAATATATTCTTAGTTCCATCTCTTAAGGTACAAAATACAAAATTTGGTTGAAGTCCAATGAATAGCATGGACGTTACATGCAGTTAAACATTGGATCTAACAGCGCGCGTAAAATCATGTTGGCAACAATGTCATGCATGTATTGGTCAGAAATAATCTGAAATAATATGATCTATTGTTGTGCCAATTTTGAATGAAATCCATTAGTTAGTATAGAAGTTACATGCATTTTAAAATTGGACTTATCAGCAGGCTTAGAATCATGTTGGCAGCACTGACGTATATTAGTTACTCCAAATTCGTCTAGAATGCCAGGTACTATACGTGTGCAAAGTTTAGAGCTATTGGCTTGCATACTTTCTGATATATTGATATTAGGGTAACAAAAATAGGGACAGCACATATTAACAGTTGGCAGCCCAGGTTGCTCCTTAGAATACGCATAGTCATATCTGTTATGGTACACATAGCACATACGAAATTTGGTTGAAATCCAAATGATAGTATGGAAGTTACATGTATTTAAAGTTGGACCTGTCAGCAGGCTTAGAATCATGTTGGTAGCACTGACGTATATAAGTTACTCCAAATTATTATAGAATGTCAGGTACTATACGTGTGCATAGTTTAAAGCTGTCGGTTTGCATACTTTCTGATATATTGGTATTTGGATAAAATAAATTAGGAGCATTTATTAACAGTTGGCAGCCCTGGTAGGTCTTAAGAATACGCTCAGTCATATCTGGTTATGTACACATACAACATACGAAATTTGGTTGAATTCCAAAGGATTGTGTAGAAGTTATATGCATTTAAAAATTGGACCTATCAGGAGGCATATAATCATTTTGGCAACACTGCCATGTTTGGCCTCCTGGAAATTAAACTGAAATATTATGATCTGTACGTGTGCCAATTTTGAAATAGCTCCCATTCATACTTTCCAAGATATCCAACATGGAGCTCAAATTTCAATTGCGATTTTTTAGTAGTTGGTAGCCCTGACATCATTTTCAAATATGGCCGTGAGATATTCAGGTATAGATCTTTACTCCTACCAAATTTTGTTTCGATTGCTGCAGCCGTTTAGGAGTTGATAGGGGGGGGGGGACACACACACACAGCCAGCCAGACAGAAGGACAGACAGACAGAAGGACAGACAGACAGACAGACACACATTTGCCCGATCTCATAAGTCTACTTTTTCCTCATTTTTGCAAAATGTGAAAAGTAGGCTAAAAAGGATAAAATCAAGAACTGGTGCTATAAACTTTGTCATTTCTGATAAACATTAAAAGTTGTGCCACACACAAATATCAATGTAATTAAATTAGATTTGGCCTGACCAGTATGCGGCAAGTTCACATTCTTCTGTTAGTTATTGTTGATTTAAGGGGCGGTACTACGAGGTCATCTGCCTCTTTACTTCATGTAGGATTAGGCCTATACACTGAGTGGCCGAATGTCACGGGAAGGGTTGTCCCGTGAGAAAATGTGCCGCGTATGACTCCTGAGAGTTGCGCCTAGCTGCAGAGAAGTCTGTCACAGATACGAATATAATGAAGATGGCAACAAGTCGCGAGTTAACCGACTTTGAACGTGGGATGTTCACCGGTGCTTGGCGCATGGGTCATAGCATTTCGGAGATATCACGTGGATTCAGGTTTCCGAGGTCAACAGTGTCGAGGGTGGATCTTCAATATAGCAGTGATAATCTTCCCATCCGCGTTAACCGCCGCACGGGATGACCACAGGTGATTAACGATCGGACATCACGTCGTCTCAGCAGAACGATACGAAGCGTTCGGAGGGCCACTGTGAGTCAGTCACCGCCTAGTTTAGGGGTTCCCAACCAGTGGTATGCGGGAACGTTTCAGATGGTACACGCGGGTGATACGAGTGTTGACGAGTGATAGGCTAGTAAGGGCCTCTGTGTGCGTGACCACGCAAGCTCTACTCTGCTGCCCGTCTGCCGGGCTTTTCTTGCTTAGTTTGTAATAATTATATAAAATTATATGTTTTTAGACCTATGAGTAATAAATAAAACTGTAATTTGCAATAGTCGTTTTATCTTTTTTCCTTTATTATACAAACGTTATTAATATAGCGGCTTCGGTGGCGTAGTTGGTAGCATGCTGAGCTTCTATGCCCAAGATAGCGGGTTCAAACCCGGCCGAAGCCGTCGGATTTTTTAAGAGCGTTAAAAATCCCTCAGTATGCCTTCCTTCGGAGGGGAAGTAAAGCCGGCGGTCCCATGTCATAGATTTATGGCATGTTAAAGATCTTTCCACTAATTACACCTGTGTGAAACTAAATTGGATAGGTTAAGAATGTAAACAACGCTCTTAGGTTGCTACGTTCGTTGCCAAGAGCCGACTGCGGTGGCGTCTAGTAGCTAGTTCTGAACTAGTCCTAGTAGTCGTTGACGGTGGCGTTTGGCGGCAAAAGTAGGAACTATTTGAAAATTCAAAGTTGCAGTCTCTACTTGAATTAAAAAAAAAACAGATACACACACTAATACAGTCATCACAATTAACACCGGTTATCAGACAGATTCTACACACACCCAAAGTACACGGGGCTACATGACCGCGTTGTCGCAGCCCCTAAACTAAGGAACCAACCAACCGTTATTAATATACATATATCTCGAACTTACAAAAAATTAGCAAGAAAAAATTGGCATACATTATATATATATATTTATATTTATATATTTATTGTTTCCTTGTTAAAAAATGAAAAACCGAAATACCAGTGCATTAATAATTAAATATGACGGTTTCTCAGTAATTTAATTACAATAAAACAAGCCGTTGGGTACTTTTCCGACAGTAATTATATGTTTCTAAATAAATATAGGACTGTTGGTAAATCAAAATGTCTAAAAATTTCAAGTGGTACTCAGTTGATAAAAGGTTGGGAACCCCTGGCCCAGTTGAATGTTGGGAGTCAAGAACCCAGTTCTTGTCGAGTCGATGCCTCGCCGTATTGCTGCCGTTTTGAGGGTTCACGTGCCTTCCCATGACATTCGGACACTAAGTATATTGTGTGATTACCTGGATGTACTGTATGTGTAGAATCTGTCAGATAGCCTGTCTTATTGTCGCTTTTTATACGAGAGTGTATACTTGTGCATGTAGGTAGGGTTAAGAAAGACAAGACAGTAGTTTTTAGTTGGATATCATTCCTAAATTTTGCTGGAGCAGAAGGCGTCAAGCACACGATAAACCACTTCTTGTAGGCAATGGTTCAGGTGGAAATCGAACCCACTTCTTCTGAGTTCTGCCTCTCAAGTCTAAGTGAACCCCACTCCAGTCCTCAGACTCGTGACGCAGAGGCTAGCATTTTTGACTGTCATCCCTGAGATCCGAATTCTATTTCTAGCTCTGCCAACAAATTTAATTTAATTCTGGTACACTCAGCCTCGTGAGGAAAAACTTAAAAGAAGGTGGATTTGATTCCCTCCTCAGCTATCCTGGAAGTGGTTTTCCATGGTTTCTCAATTTTACTTCAAGCAAATGCCTCGATAGTTCCTAACTTAAGGCCACGGCTGCCACCTTCCCAATCCTCAATTGGATTGCAAATACACACACTAATACAAGTAATAACAATACCCCATGTTATCAGACTGATTCCACACACTCATCCAAGTACACGAGGTTACATGATGATGATGTCACAAAGCCCTAAGTGAATCTTGGAAATCAGGACCTCAATATTCTCCTCGAGACATCAGAAGGCCGCTTGAAATTTGTTTTTGTTGATTCTTTTAGGGACTTTGTGAAATCCGGATCATGTCTCCCCGTGTTCGTGTATGTAGAGTTTGTCTGATAACCTGTGTCACTGTGATGTCTGTAATAGTGTGTGTATTTTTAATATTTTTAATAAAGGTAGGAATTGAGTAGGAAGCGACCGTGGTCTTAAGTTAGGTAACATCACGGCTTTTGCCTGGAGTAGAAATGTGAAACCAAAGGAAACCACTTGCAGAATGGCTGAGTTTTGGCTCACGAGGCTGAGTACACCCCGTTCCAGCCCTTAGACCAGAATACCATTCCTTAGCAGAGCCGGGAATGAAACTCGGGCCTCTGCGGTGAGCTTGAAATATGGGACTGGATCGTAAATACTTGTCTCTTGGTCATAAAGGTACAAACTTGTTACATAAATTCTAATCAGTTGTACTGTAGTGTTATACGCAGCATGTATGCTCCTTGGAGGGCCGGAAGCTGTTATTCAGTGCTGCAGCAAGTCTCTTCCTCCATCTAACAACCCTTCGTTTCCTTGATTTAACGAACACCCCAACCCACTCTTAGCTCCCGGAAGTCGCCCACCTGCCCCTGTCGTGGGATATGTTAAGTTCTTTTCACTCAGCGTGCATGTCAGATTTGCTCTATGTGAGTGTTTATTCCTACCTGGCAAGAATTCAGATAAGCAGAGCGGAGGGCATCCCTTAAAAATCACTATGGAACTAATAAATTAGGCCTAAATTTAAATGCTTTGCAGTCGGTCAACACGATTCTACCCGAAGAGTGACGATTGTTGCTCCCTAAACCTGAAATGATGATATGATGATAATTGTTGTTTTAAGGGGCCTAACATCTAGGTTATCGGCCCATAATGTTTTTTTTTGGATCGTGTACTCTCCTGAGAGGCCGAGAGCAGGTCTTTCTATTCGACGCCCGTGGGCGACCTGCGCGTCGGGATGAGAAATGGAATGGATGGAGATGAATGAAACTGGGCAAGGATGTGGAAGGAAGCGGCCATGGCCTGTCAGAAGGTACCATCCCAGCATTTGACTGGTGTTGAAAATGGGGAAACTACGGAAATCCATTTCAAGGACGACCGACGGTGGGGCTTGAACCCACGCGCCTAACGAGTCAACAGAGAACTTGGCCCCATGACCTAACGATGCGCTTTAGCCAGCGTAGCCACTGCTGTCGGTAATGGTTTGGGTGATAGAGATAGATGAGATGAGAATGAAAACTATAACTAATACTAACTACAGACTTACATACTAGAAGAAGAATGGTAAACAAATAAATGACACGAAGAAAAGAAATGCCCTCAACCCTCAAATAATGAGGATGGAGGGACTTGGAAGGAAGGGCAGCCATGAAAGGCAGATAAGAAAGGGAAAGAGGAAAGGGCCCGCCCTAAACTCAGTGTAAAAGGGGGTGAAAACAGACGCAGCTCAGGAATCCCCCGGGATCGCCAACTCCCGAACTCACCAGCCGTGAGCCCCTGAGGGTGTAACAATATTCAGGGTGCACCAGAAGTGGTGGGGCTACATACACCCTGCCTCCTTGAGGATCTTGAGCAGAAGGCAGGAGATAACATGAAAATAAAAAGAAGGCTGACCCCTCGAAGAAGGAGGGTATCAGGAAAGATGAGACAAGAGCCAATTAAGGCGGGAAAGGAAGAGACTCCCTAGGCCTCGGATACCCTAATACCGTCGGGGTCAGAAGAGAACACGGGTTGACCTAGAGAGGTCGACAGAAAAGAAGACAGAGAGGAGCCCGGCACAAGTAAGTGGAAGCAATGCCGGACTCAGCTGGGGTCCCGTGGTCACCAACCCAGTCCCACTAAATGTGAGCCCCTGGGGGGCCGAAACCTGAAAGAAATTACATACGATTAATCAGGCTAATACAGCTTAGATGACCAGTTGCGAAAGTCAAGGCATCATCATCGGATCCTTTATACTCAGGCTAGGCCTATTAATCTACGAGGGAACTTCTGAAAATAAGTACCGTCGTTTTTTTTCTCGGGACCCTTTTTTTTCAAACTGTATCATGAACTATACGCCTTGCACTATTTTTCGACATAGCCACCACATAGCCACACTTGTCGAAGCGTGCAATCAGTTTGAAGAAATCACTCTGGTAAAACTTGGTGCCCTGGAATGTAAGGAATTGCCGCACAGCCTGCTCCAGAGTTGGTACCCATCTTGCGGACACTTTTCGGTAACACAACACATCATGGAGCATGTGATGGTCCCGGGCATGACCAATACGCAGTGTGGACGCCACGTCTGCCACCGTTATGCGCCTGTCCGCTAACAACATGTCCTGCACTCGAGCAATGCTGTATTCATTCGTGGATGTGGAGGGACGCCCACTTTGATCTTCATCCTTCACACTCTGCCGTTCTTCACTGAACATGCATCAGAAATTCTCAGTGTTACCAAAATCATTAAAATAGAACCAGCAACGTCGTAATGAAAAATTACATATTATTTTCCTATAGCGAAATTTACAAACTAGACATATTGTAACTAAAGAATATCGCAATACCATGTCCTTATTCTGACAACATAAAAAGTATAACTTTACAGTTCGATTTACAAAATGTGGCTATAGGATAGGTACAGTAAATTGGGAGTATTAAAAGATATTCTGAAGGGAACAGCGTATGGCTTACTCTATTTCTCCCCCCGTTTGCTTTGAGCGATTTCTTCTAAAATACTACTGCAGAACCTAGAAGTTCCCACCAGTCTCGTTCTCATTTCTTGTGACCAGTGCTGCCGCTCTGTGGTTGAACGAAGAATCGCTGTGATATCTTGGCCTGTGGTCTTGGCTGTTATCCCAACAGCACCACGGAAAAGTTGGGCACGCATGCGCAAAAGGCAGCGTTCCTGTTTGCTGGCAATAAACGTAGAAATTCTCGCTGGGCTGCGATCTACACAGCCAGGCCTGACGGGGGACTAGATACGGTACCTCGTTGTGAGGGGAGTTGCATATTATTCCTATTCATTGGCTGACGTCTTTTTAATGTGCTGTATTTGATTGTAGATAACATTATTAAAGTTATTTATTTTCAAATAAAACAACGTGCTGCAGCACTTCAGCACTTAAGGTGGAGCCGCCCCTGGATGTCTGACACACAAATCCCACGTGTCCATTCATACCGGATAACAACACGCACTTCCATTGGTGACCACGTTGTCAGTTTACGTCTGTCTGCCATTGTGAGTTGTACTCGAATGATATCGGGCACACTGGTCTGCTGCTCCTCTCTCTGCGTCGGCACTCTGCGCATGCGTAAATCCCCTTCCGCTGACGCTTCTTCAGTCGTTGAACTAGCCACGGTTGTAAATTTTATGGTGATTGCTTGTGTCACCTGGTGTACCATCCGATCGTGCATTATGGTGTTATTGTTACTTAATTTATTTAGTAACGTCCTGGCCCCTCGATAACGTTAAAAATTACGGCTACCCGTTTCGAAGTTACCGGTCACGGAGATCAAGATTAATGGCCAAGGGGATCCGACGCACTGACCACGCGCCACCCCGCAATCTGTAAGCCGAATGCCTGGCCCGCGGATATTTTCCGGAGAATTTTCCGTTCTTGCTTTTCATTTTCTATACCGGTAGTTTTAGAGTGACCGCCAAGGAATATGAGGCGTATAAAGGTTCCGGCAAAACAACTGCCTCGTAGTGTCATAATTTTGCATTACGCTATATGACTCTTCTCGTAGTAATTCCACATTAGTCTGTACGCCTTATGGAGTTTGGTGACACTTTCTACGTTAGCCCTATTGTCTAGTCCCGATGGTAGTATGATTTCTCCAAGGTATTTGAAGGAGGATAACTGTTTATTCATCTTCATCATGTTTTTCAGTCAAGCGACTGGTCTGCCCCTACAATGAGTCTTTTCCACGTTGTTCGGCCTTGTGCCGTCCTTTTGACCACGTCATAACTTCGTAGGCAGAGCTATCTAGGAAAGATCTCATGAAAGTGTTCCGTGGCCTCCCGCGAGGGCGTTTTCCGGGTATTTTGCCTTCTAGTATGTCGATAATCAGGCCACCATGTCGTAACCTGTGGCCAAGCCAGGTGCATCTCCTTCTACAGTATATATCTGGCGGATCATTTGCCGTTTTTCCTTTATTCGATCCAGCACCGATATGTTGGTCATTTTCTCTACCCAGCTGATCTTTTCCATTCAGCGCCAACACCACAACTCTAACGCTTCTAGTCGTTTAATCTCCATTCATTGCCCAGGTCTCGCTGCAGTACATTGCAACTATTATTATTATTATTATATCCATTTTTACTGTCTTAACATCTCCATCTGCGACCTACAGTATTGGCAGAGCTAGTTATTAAATTGAATGTGCATATCCTCCACAAGACGTACTGTATAATAACATCAGAACGTCCACACACAAAGAATCAACACCGCTACTGTGTCCCAGTGCATGAGATTCCCGTTTCCTTGAGGGAGTGTTTTATTTCTGCTTGAGGAAACAGAACGTTGATTATAATAGACTTCTGAAATGTAGCTTTTATTTTCTGAGAGGTAGGTGTTGTGAAAGGAAATATCAGAAAGCGATGTCTGGGCTTTTAAAGCTTCATTTCAACGTATCGATTTGTTGTCAAGTCAAACAATGGAATCAGTTTGACTCACGTGACTTCTCACGCAGATGTCGAAACTAAGACACGTTAGAGCTTAATAACAAACAATAACAAAAGGAGTGGCATCCGACACAGCTGTTTGGTCACGGATTAAGGTCTTTGTTTCAATACACGCTGGAGGATTAGTAGAATCTATGTCAATGGGCTACATGACTTAAAACGAACAGCTGCAAGGACGCCAAACACTTTCAAATGATTTTATGGGTGCAGTACTAGAAAATAGTACAAAATAGTACGCAAGAAAATTTTGAATAGGAGATTGGAGGAACTAAATCGAATCAGGAGGACGACTGAAAATACTTAGGCTGTGTATTCTATCGGTATGAAAGTATGAGGAAGAAAATAGAATCGAGGCGCAGAAGAGCCTATGCAGTGAGCTCTTGGTTGTGATCAACACCACTTTGTAAGATATGATTATGATGATAATTGTTGTTTACAGGGGCCTAACATCTAGGTTATCGGCCGCTAATGGTTTGGGTGATAGTGAAAAATGAGATGAGAATGAAAACTATAACTAATACTAACTACAAACTTACATACTTGAAGACGAAATGGTAAACAAATAAAGGATAAGGCAAATAAAAGACAGGAAGAAAGGAAATGCCCTCAACCCTCGAAGAATGAGGATTGAGGGACTTGGAAGGTAGGAGAGCCATGAAAAGCCGATAGGAAACGGAAAGAGGAAAGGGCCGCCCCGAGGTCAGAAGAAAAAGGGTAAAAACGGACCCAGTTCAGGAATCCCTCGGGGTCGGCAACTCCCAAACTCACCAGTGGTGTGTCCTTGAGGGTGTAGCACTATCCAGGGTGCACCACAAGTGGTGAGGCTAGATACACCCTGCCTCCTTGAGGGTCTTGTGCAGAAGGCAGGAGATAACATGAAAAGAAAAAGAAGAATGAGGGTATCAGGAAACATGAGACAAGGGCCAATTAAGGTAAGAAAGTGAAAGACTCCCTAGGCCTCGGATACCCTAATACCATCAGGGTCGGAAGAGAATAAAAGTTGACCAAGAGAGGTCGACAGGAAAGAAGACGGAGAGGAGCCCGTGACAAGTAAGTGGAAGCAATGCCGGACTCAGCTGGGGTCCCGTGGTCGGCAACCCACGTCCCACTAGATGTGAGCCCCTGGGGGGGGGGGGGTTGCAAGAAAGAAGTTACTGTAGTACATCGCTCATATTTTAGACCGACCTTGCTGTATGGAAGTGAGAACCGGGTATATTCATGGTATTTGATAAATGTGCTAGAGGTAACTGATATGAGGGTAGCATGAATGATTTCTGGGATAAATGGGAACAAAGCAGGAGGAGAGGGTACTCGTACAGAAGAGGTAAAGGCTAAGTTATCAACTAACACGCTTCGTGAAGCTGTTCGTATGATCATAATAATAATGTAATTGGTTTTACGTCCCGCTTTACTACTGAGGATCTTAGAAACACCAGGGTGCCGGAATCCAGCCCCAAAGGGGTCTATAATGTGCCAGTAAACCTACTGATATGGGTCTATCACATCTGCGTGCCCTGAAATGCCAACTGACTGCACAAGGAATTGATCCTGCAATCCTGGTGTTCGTATGAGCCGATTCAGATGGTGGGGTCATGTGATGATAATGGGGGAGGAGGAATTACCTAAGAGGTAAGGTTAATGAGTTCGGCTGTAGAGGGAAAGAGAAGCAGAGGTAGCCGTAGGAAGCGAAGGCTAGATTCAGTGTTGAACGATTTCAAGGTAATAGGTGTACTGTATAAGCAGAGTCGTAGTACTTAGGCTACTAGTATTAGGGGATAATGGAGGTGACTTGTTCGCAAACAAAGGCTTGATCACCTCCTAGTGTCTTGGCTAGCAAGAAATTTAATTCTGGTTTGAGGGCTGGAACGGGGTACACTCAGCCTCGTGAGGCAAAACTGAGAAGAGATGGGTCCGATTCCCAATTCAGTCATCCTGGAGGTGGTTTTCAGTGGATTCCCCACTTCTACTCCAGGCAAAATTATTCTGCGATGGTTCCCAACTTAATGCCACGGCCACCTCATTCCCAATCCTATCCGAATTTACTATCGCACACACTAGTACAGTGGGGGGCGTGGTGGCACAGTGGTCAAGCTGTTGGCTTCTCACCAAGGTGGACCGGGTTCGATTCCCGGTCAATGCATGTGAGATTTTCGAAGTGAAATGCCATGTCCTGTGGTTTCGATTTTACGTAAAAAGGAGGTCCCGTGGCTCATGATCGCATGATTAACGGTCACGTAAAACTGAAAGTTTCCTTCCTTCGTTACACTAGTACAGTCTTCTCAGCCGTCGCCTTAAATTAGGAACCATCACGGCATTAGCCTGGAATAGAAGTGCGAAACCACGGAAAACTAATTCCAAGATGTCTGTGGTGGGAATCGAACCCACCTCTTCTAAATTTTACCACACGAGGCTGAGTTTACCCCCGTACCAGCCCTCAGACCAGAATTATATTAATTGGCAGAGCTGGGAATTGAACCCGGACCTCTGGGGTGACAGCTGTGCATTCTAGCCGCTACACCACGAGGTGTTTGCAAGGAAGAGGAAATGGACAGTTGAAATAGGGCGATAAGTAGATGCCCGAACGAAGGCAGTAATAACAATTATATTATTAATAATAATAATAATAATAATACGAAACTATATGCGCCGTACGGACTCTACACAATAGGCCAATAGCATTAAAGGCAGGCCTCCAGATATCGCACGAGAATACCCAGTATATGGAAAATCTACATCAAAATTGTAAAAAATCACCACTACTGATGGAAAACGGCACATTTTCACAGGTATCCTCCTTCAAATACCTTGGAGAAATCATATTACCATAGGGACTAGATAGTAAGGCCAGCTTAGAAGGAGCCACCAAACTCCACAAGCCGTACAGACTAACGTGGAATTACTACAACAAAATAGTCATGTTGAGTAATGCAAAATTATGACACTACAAGACAGTTGTTTTTCCGGAAGTTTTATAAACCTCATATACCTTGGTGGTCACTCTAAAACTATAGAAATTGAAAAGCATGAACAGAAAATTATCCGGAAAATGTATGGTCCCACGAGAGAAAATGGAATGTGGATTAAGAGGAGAACAGCGGACCTGTATTCCCTGCTGACAGATTCACTGATGCTGTACAGTACGTAAGAGACGTCTGAAATTCTATGACCATATCTATAGAATGGACAGCGACAGACTAACCAAAATATTATTTAAAGTAATCAACGCAAAGAAAGTCAAAAGGCGGACCTCCAAGAAATAAATATCAAAGATGACATTATAGAGAATCCTGGTAGACTACGCAATAGTACGCAAGGACAAATCCATCGAGTAACCTACAAAGAAAGCAGGTAGGAAGTGATCCACAGAACGTAAGGTGCATTCATGAATACATTTTGGGAGAATAAGAAAACGAAAACCATCAGGCCAACTAAAAAGTTCAATCGTGCTATTTCAATGGCCAAAACGAAGAAGAAGACGTAGAAGAAGAAGAAGAAGAACCACAACAACAACAACAACAACAACAACAACAAGAATATTAATAACAATAATAGTTCGGAAGCCATGTGCTACCATGATTCATGAATATGTGAACAAGTAACATTTTGATGAATGTAATAAAGCATTAGAAGTAGGGCTAGGATTTTAGGTAAATAAATATTTTTAATGTAAATACATATTTTAAGCATTGTTTCTATAAATACATAAATTCCTGCTTTTCACTTATTAGCACATAAAAATACATACTATTTACATTTAAAAAATCAGTATGCTAGAACTTTCAGTTTATTGCATTTTTATTGTGTGTTACTTCAACGGGGAAGAACCTGTGAGCTATCTTATCTCCCCCCGCTTCCCCCAGCTACCTGGAACCAGTGTCGCTCACATCACATGCAGTTCATTTCTAGCACTGTGAAGTGTAAGGCAGTTCTACGATGCCTAAAGTAAAATTACAAGCTAACGTCTGTTGCAGAATTTAAAGATAATTTTGCTTGTGATGGGGCGTTCTGTTCTGACAAACATGTGGGAAAGCAATCAAGGCTGAACAGCGATCTTAAGTTACACAACACCTCAAGGGCAAGAAACATACTGCCGCAGTTTCGCGACTTCGGAAGAAGTGTTTCGCGATAATTGTCGGTCATTTGTGATGGAAAACGTGAAAATGTATCTCGTTGTGTATTGTAATTCTTCAGTAGTCAGTGAGGTATAGCGTAAATTCCATTCGTGAGTACTGCATATTGTTTATATTCACATTAATAAGCTAAATTATAATTACATATTTTTACTTTTTTGTCACATATTTCAGGTATTTTTAATACATAAAAAATATTTTTTTTCCAGATTTTTAGCACCTAAAAATCCGAGCCCGAATTATTAGTACGGAACATGTAATTTCGAGAGTGTCGCTAACAATCAAGACATCACCTTGCGCGTCGCAACGCACTTGGCGGGGTCCTACCTCTGCCTCTCACTCGTTCAAGTTGTAGTGATGCCCTCAGTCTTATCCAATGCCTCGTGTGTGTTCTCCTGGCACGGTAGATAGACGTCACTGTTATACAAAACAACAAAAACGCAGTGAAGAATTACTCGAAAGCACAATGACGCACGCAATTATGCGGTAATGGAAATGACATGGCTTGAAGATGTATAAATGGTAGGCAGGGAGAATCATCAATGCTTTGGGAAAACCCACCAACAAATCCGGGTTTTAGTCAAGATTAAATGGAGAGAATCAAAGTACCGTTTCTAATATACATTTTATGTGCAAAGTAACTTTGCCGAGGGATATTAAATGAAGAGATTTGTTTCGTGATGATGTTATAATCATATTAGTGTGTCAGGATTGATGCCGATGAAGGTAGCGTAGCACGGAGAGTTTTACAATAATTGGATGTCTACCCGGAGATTCGGGTTCGATCACGGTTCTGCCAAGATATTTAATTCTGATCTGAGGGCTGGAACGGGATACACTCAGCCTCGTGAGGCAAAACTGAGAAGACTTGCGATCGATTTCTACCTCAGCCATCTGGGAAGTGGTTTCACCCGACTTATACTCCAAACAAATACTGGGATGGTTCCCAACGTAAGGCCACGACTGCCTCCTTCTCAATCCTCACCTGATTTACAAATACACACACTACTACATGCACCAAAGTAACATGGGTTATCGGACAGATAATCCACACATTCATGTACAAGGGGATGGGTGACCGCGATGCCCAGGCCCCTCAAATAAAACAACAACAACAACAACAACAACAACAACAACAACAACAACAACAGAGTACTGTAGTATACAGTAGGTCACAGTCAGTAGGTATTTGAGGATGTGCAAATGCGAGGTAGCCGTGTTAACTGGCACGTTAAAGATCCCCTTCGGGGCATAATTCCGGCGCTCCGGCGACCCTAAAAGCCGCAGTAGTTAAGAGGGACCTACTGTAAACCGATAACATTATTATTATTATTATTATTATTATTATTATTATTATTATTATTATTATTACAGAAGGTCAGATGAGTAAAATTTCTTTCTCAATTTAAAATGCAAAGTCGATTATGTTCTTTGATTCACATGAAACTTGTTGTTGTTGATTCAATTAGGGGCTTTGCGGCAGCTTGGTCATGTAGGCCTGTGTACTTCAGTGTGTGGAATTTGTCTGATAACCTGTGTTATTGTGATGGCTGTATTAGTGTGTGCATTTAAAATTCAGATGAAGATTGGGAAGGAGGCGGCTTAGGCCTTAAGTTAGGTACCATCCTTGCATTTTCGCCTCGAATAGAAGTGGGAAACAACGGAATCCACTTTCAAGAAGGCTGAGGTGGGAATCAAAATCGCCTCTTCCCACTTTTGCCTCACGGGCTGAGTGTACCCTATTCCAACCCTCAGACCAGAATTAAATTTCTTGATAGAGCCGGGAATCGAACCCGGGCCTCGGCAGTGATAGCCAAAAGTGCTAGTCACTAAGCAACGAGGCGGTACATGAAACTTGACAACGCCGGATGAACACAAGTCATTTAAAAATAGTACATTATGCAACGAGCCTATAATGGCTATAATTAAGACACGAGTATGTTTATAAAACGAGCTTTAGCGAGTTTTATAATTTCCATACGAGTGTCTTAATTACCATTATAGGCGAGTTGCATACGACTGTTCGACGATAATTATAACTTTATTACATGTTTTAACATAAATATTCATAAATATCTGTTCAGTAACTAGAATTTTGTGATCGGGTGGTGCGCTAGGTAGCATATCTCCATGTTCCAAGCTCTCTGGCCGACTGACGCATGCGCTCTGTGTGCTTGCAATGCCATATGCAGGCCATATGTTTACATCTGCCGCCCCTCAGTAATATTTTCACCGGAGTCGTTTCAAGAAAATGCGCTGTGTAGAAATTAGTGTTGGTGATTCTAAGGTACAGTGCTATTTCTTGTCTCATATTCGCCAGTTTATTTACGCGAACATATGGACGGTGCGTATTCCATGTCGGTAATTTATTATAGTTCGATGTTGTGTTTATGTCCGACATGTTGAATTTTGAGCGCAAGCGCGAAGGTATCGTTACCTAATTGGCCAATGAACGAGCTCTGATTGGCTGGAGAAACTGTATCATAATGGAAAACAGTGTTATAATGACCATCATTACGATACAGTTTTCCGACACATAATAGTGAGGGTCGAACATAAAGTGATTTTAAGAATCTATGCTAGCCTGACAACGCTGCGGTCAATATGCTTGCCTCCCATCAAGGTGGACCGGTGTTCGATTCCAGGTTAACGCGTGTGGGATTTTCAACTCACCCCATGGCTTATGGTCATGAGCAGGCTTCGGATAATTATGCACTTAAAAATGCCAAAATATGCATGCAAATATGCACTAAAAAGTGTCTAAATAAGCACTAAAATATGCATTAAAAATAAACATATATCTGATATCAATTAGTGGTTTATATTACAAGAAATTAATGTTACATATTAAATATCGCCAAAATAAAGAAAATTACTTACTGTACTACAGTAGATTGCTCCAGTTTGTCAATAAAATTTACAAGTCTTGATTACACTTAATCACTGCATGATGTAATAGGTTTTCAAACACAAACTTGCGCCTATTTTCACTTAAAATGACTTTGTACTCAGAAAACACTCTCTCCACATCACATGCCACAATTGGAGCATACTCCAACTTGGCGAAATCAGAGACCTCTAGTATCGATGCACTGCCAATTTTGTCTTTGCCTTGGATAACACCACAATTTCTTTTAAGTTTGAGAAGACCGGAAGTTTTCAGCACTACATTCTGCAATTTTTTCGAGAAAACTTGATTAGTTAGGTTCTTTAGGGATTGATCGACTTCTTCAACAATTCCAATGCTAACGTGAAGAGGCAGTCCTTTTTCTTGCAATTTCTTGATGGCTGAAGGTATGCAACGCAAATTGGAACGAATGAATATAAGTTACTCACGAACACCATCTTTGCTCAAGACTTCTTGAGCTTCTTTAATAGAAGCAGCTTCTTCAGAATCGAGGTCTTCAACTACCTTTTTTACTACCTCGAAATAATTGGCATAATAAACAGCAGCTCTTCGAGCCACGTTCCCCATCTTGTATGAACTGGTGAAGGCGGGAGCGGCACATCATGAACTGCATCAACACATTTTTCTTTGCGACTTGGAGCCTTCAGGAACACTCTTTTCACTGTGGAGATCAACGTGTTTACTTCAGGAAAGGAAGCCCGGCTGCTTCAGCGACTCGATGAAGTCCATGTGCTACACATGTGACGTGTATCATCTTGGGATATAAGGTGCGGCATCCGTGCAGGCCACGATAGCATGATCGTAAAGAATGCCTGATAGCCACAAACAAGAAAGTGCATCATTGAAAAATGCAGCAACTGTTGAGTGATTCACCTTAGGCAACACAGCCGTAGTTAGTAGATATGATTTGTCTCTCTCTTCTTCTTCTCCTAAAATTCCAAACACGAAGTTAGCTATATATCTTTGATCTACGTCCGTTGTTTCGTCTAGTAAGACCCAAATATATTTTCCATGAGCCTTTTCCCTTAGTTTAGCTAACGTTACATTGTAAAGCTCAGGAACGTAATTCTTCCTAATTGTTGATTCATCTGGGACTGGTTGTTTCGTATACTCCTGCAGAAACTGAACTAAGTTCTTATTGTTTAGTTTAGCCAACGGTATATTTGCCGAGAGAAATGCTTTACACAGATCTTCATTGAATTTACTACGTGTTGGTCCAGGTTTAACTAAAGCAGTGGTTACAAGAACCTGGTGTTTTTGTCTCAGGTTAACGTCTTTCAATTTATTGTGTTTCGTTGTTTGAAGATGTTGTTGAATTTGATACTTTTTAGATGCGTTTACGACTGTGCTAGAGTATTTGCAAAACAATACACTTCCGTCAGTTGAAGTCTTGAAACTCTCGTACATACACTTTCATTACCTCATCAACAGTTCTCTTCTCCTTAGGCATCTTAAATACAGTAGCTATTTAACGTGCTATAAGCCACAGCCTGTTTAAACTCAACGAAAGTAACACTGACAAGGTAACTATTTTAAGGAATGAGGAAAAGATAACCTGCTTTACGGGAAATACCAAGAATCAGTCCCCAACTAATTGCATTGCAGGTAGAAAAAGCTATGGCCGGATGGAGGGCTCGTGTTGCTAAATTTAAACACGATGCAAACCCAGCACTGCTCAACATTCCTGTTACCTGAAATACATGTCAAATATTCCAAAAGTGTCCTGCAGAAGCTGATGTCTACACTCAAGATTAAGAATGTTCTTGAAATATGCACTAACAGGAGGAATCCCCTAAATATGCACTGTTAAGTTAAAACTGTCCCAAATATGCAATTGCATATGCAATATGCAAAATGCATAATTATCCGAAGCCTGGTCATGAGATTACGAGGCACGTTAAACTGCAAGTTTTTCTTCCTTCCACCCCACGGGCTCACAACTATTTGAACGTGGGTTGGTGACCACGGGACTTCAGCTGGGTCCGACATTCCTTCCAATTAATTGGTTGGGCCCCCCTTTCCCTGTCGACCTCCTTTGGTCAACGACCCCCACGGTATTAGGCTGTCTGAAACCTAGAGTGTCTTTCATTTCCCGTCTTAATTGGCCCTTGCCGAGAGCGCTAACCTGCTAGCTCGTGCCTCGCTGACATCAGGAGTGAGGGGCTTCGAACCCCACCTCGACCGCCCTAAAAATGTTTTTTGTGGTTTCCCATTTTCACCACCAGAGAAATGCCGTGCAGGTCCACAGCCGACTTCTTTCTAAAATCCTTTCCCTGGCTCTTCCTTTAAGTTAGTGGCTATCTGGGCGATCAGCCTATCACCATCCCCAGTTGTGTCTGATAAGAAAGTGTGTTCAGCTCCCAGACACCATCCTTGCGACGGAAGAGGTATGATCCCCCGCACAGTCCGTGGGTGAAGCCAAGACGGGATGATAAGCGATTAAATCATAATAATAATAATAATAATCGGTCGAGCTCATACTGAAAACAGTTCACCGTTAATAACTATAAGCAGCACCCAAGATCTCCCAGCTGCGTCCTCAGTAGATGTTTTGTCGTCATCTGAGATGTCAACCACTGCTGCAGGACTATCGAGAAGACGCATTCAATGGTCAAATGAAATGAACAAGGAAGTTATGCGTCTCTATTATTCCGTTACGAAACTAGAAACTGATATGACTATGTACAGGCACCTTCTGTGGCAAAAATTTATTGAGAAATACCCTGGCTTGTCTCAGCGCCTCACAGAACAAAATTTAGCGGATAGAAGAAGAGCTATTGTCGGAAAAAAGTTGTTGTCAACTTTGGAAATCAATGAAATAAAATGCGAAGTCGTAGAACAACTCCAAATCAGAGACTCCGAAGATCTCATACTGCAATTACGGGAAGAACAGGTTGCTTTGGAAGAAAATGATGAATTTCAGTTGGAAAGAGAACCTCAGTCACAAGCTCGTCTGCATCAAGATATACAATACGCGGCTTTGTGTGAACAAGCAGCCCTCTATTTCCAACAAGCAATGGAGAAGTACTATGGGACTAACCCATGTTGTCGTCTCAAGATCCCGAAGGTAAACACCTCTGTAAAGTTTGGCGTAATCGTGAGCCATCTTAACAACACAGTGGTCACTAAAGCTCTAGATGGTGTGGATGATATAGAGTACGTACAACTGGTGATTTATTGTGGTGCGTTAGCTGCCGTACAAGCGATTGGTATTAAAATTGTGCCACAATATGCAAGGGCCCGTGCGAGCTCAGTTATGCCTCCCCCATGGCAAAAGCGGCTGGAGAAGAAGATTGAGGAGCTTCGTAGAGAACTTGGTCAACTGACACAATTCAAAAGAGGAAATCGGTCCCTTAGACAAATCAGGAATGTAGTGCGCATAATACAGCCAAGTCGTTTAGATGAGCTGGATCAAGACAAGCTGTCGGAAATAATAGACACGCGCACTCAGAGATTGGCTGTCTATAGTAAACGGCTACGCAGGTACAAAGAAAGTCAAAAGCGGAAGGATCAGAATAGAGCATTTGCATTGAACCAGAAACAATTCTACAACAGCTTGCAAAACTCTAATCCAGAACGTCAGAATAATACTCCTTCAATCGAAGAGGCCACCAATTTCTGGTCTAATATTTGGGAACAGCCCAAAGTCCACAATTTTCGTGCCAACTGGATGATAGAAGAAGAGGCGAGGTTTTCTGGTGTGATTAACGAAATGAATAGCCCTGACATCATGGAGCATGAGGTGAAGGCAGCGACTCTACGTACACAGAACTGGAAAGCGCCTGGGCCAGATTTTATACACAACTACTGGTATAAGAAGTTCACAGGTGCCCATGAAGCAATAGCCAAAGCTTTCACGCAAATTTTACGATTTCCTGTGGAAGCTCCGGAATTTCTGTTCATGGGAGATACCTTCTTGATACCAAAAGGTGAAGAATCAAGAGATCCATCGAACTACAGGCCCATCACTTGCCTGTCGGTGCTTTACAAGCTATTTATGGCTATAATTGCGGAACGAGTGTATGGGCATTGTGCGGCGAATGGGATACTCGCTGAAGAGCAGAAAGGGTGCCGACGGAAAACGCAAGGCTGTAAGGATCAAGTGATAATAGATTCAGTTATTGTAAATTTGGCTATGAGAGGACAAAGAAACTTGTGTATGGCCTACATTGATTACAAGAAAGCCTATGACTCCGTACCTCATTCATATTTGATCGCAATATTAAAAATCTACAAGTGTGATCCCATCATTGTCCAATGTCTACAATCTATCATGTCTAGATGGAATGTGAAACTTCATCTAAAAGACCGATACCAAGTCACTCCGTCCCGTGCAATTCGAATTAACCGTGGAATATTTCAGGGAGATTCGTTCAGTCCTCTATGGTTCTGTCTGTGCTTAAACCCGCTCAGTGGGCAGTTAAATAGGAGTGGATTGGGATTTGAAATGCGAGCTGGTGAGGTGAAGCACAAGGTTTCACATAGACTGTACATGGATGACTTAAAAATCTATGCAAGCACACGGCGTCAACTGCAAGGGCTCTTAGATATTACGCAGGCGTTTAGCGACGATATAGCGATGGAATTCGGACTTCAAAAATGCAAGGCGATCATACTGGCAAGAGGGAAACTTGATAGGGCAGAGGGCTTCAATGTTGGTCTAGATGAGCTAATCGAGTGTTTAGATGAGGGCGAGACCTACAAATACTTGGGCTTTCTTCAGCTTCGTGGGATCCGACACACACAAATTAAAGCCAATTTACAGAAAAAGTTCTTTAATCGAGTGGATATGGTTTTGAAATCATACTTGGATGCAGGCAAGAAGATCAAAGCCCTTAACACCTGGGCAGTACCTGTACTTACGTATTCGTTCGGGATCGTTAAGTGGTCAAAGACAGATTTAGAGCAGATAGAACGGAGAGTACGAGTCTCAATGACAAAATATCGGCTTCATCATCCAAAGGCAGCGATAGAGCGTATCACACTACCACGGAGCGAAGGCGGTCGAGGGGTCATTGATCTCGCAATCGCCCAAAGTAAACAAGTGGAACTTCTGCGACAGTACTTCTTTGGCGCAAGAAATACTCCTCTGTATGAAGTCATTGTTGAAAGTGATAAGAGATTCACACCACTACGACTTGCAGACATGCAATATGACACAAAAGAGCACGTTACTTCGTTTGAACAGCGCCAGATGGCATGGTTAAGAAAAGAACTGCATGGTGTACACCCTCACTTGCTCAGCCAACATCATGTCGACCGATCATTGTCGAACTTATGGTTGAAGCATGGTTCGCTCTTCAGTGAAACTGAGGGATTTGTAATTGCGATACAGGATCGTGTCATTGCAACCAAAAATTATAGAAAGCACATCTTTAAAGAGAATGTAGCAGATGTCGTAGATGCACCTCAGCGCTGGAAACCATCGATCATATCATCGGTGGCTGCTCTACGCTGGCTGGTATAGAGTATACCAAGAGGCACAATGATGTTGCTAAGATCTTACATCAAGAGCTCGCTATAAAATCTGGACTTCTGGATACGTGCATTGTGTACTACAATTACCAGCCTGCCAACGTGCTTGAAAATGAGCATTATAAGATGTATTGGGATAGACCTATTTTAACCGACCAGAAAATCTTGGCTAATCGACCTGATATTGTCTATCTCAATAAAAGAGAGCAAAAGGCCTACTTGATAGACGTTGCTGTCCCACTTAGCCAAAATATGCAAACTACCCAAGCTAAAAAGACAAACAAGTACGCACCGTTGGCGGAAGAAATACGAAAACTGTGGGGATTAAAATGCGTGAGGATTTTTCCGGTGGTGATCTCTTCCACGGGAGTTGTTCCAAAGACGTTGGCAATGGCTTTGGAGGAACTGAAAATGAAACATCTGATTGCCAGAATACAGAAGGCAGTGCTGCTGGATACGTGCCATATTGTTAGGTTATTTTTATCCCAGTAATAGGTTTACAGGGTTCTTGATTAACAAATCCGTACCTTGTAAACTGAATTGTACCATAATTATGAGAAATTAAAGATAATAATAATAATAATAATAATAATAATAATAATAATAATAATAATAATAATAATATCGTATAGCCGGGTGCAAGCTTTGTTATTTGACACCCAGAGGGCAGCTTGCACGCCGGATTTTGTTGTTCCTTGGAGCACTATGAAATTCATGAGGTTAGATATCTAAGCTCCTTGACACTATAGCGCTTTCTAGTAGAGAAAGGAGGAACATTTGTGTTGGCGAAAAATCCCGAGATTAAATTTGCCATTATGAATACGGCCTACTGAATTCAAATGGGTTATTTAACATGCCAACAACGTATGACATGCGTGTCGTGATTTTTGTCGCCTTTCAAAAATCACTTACCATGGCCAGGAGCGAACTTGAAAGCATGGGGTTGGTAGCCCGACACGATAACCACTCACCAAGCGTGGCAACATAGACTAATAATAATAATAATAATAATAATAATTGAAATTATAATATTAATAAATTGGCCCTTGGCTTAATCTTTTCTGATAGCCTCATTCTCCGAGGGACCTCTTCTTGTCTTTCGTGGTACTGTAAGAGGACCTAATGAAGGTAGGGTGAGTGTAGCCCCACCCACACTATAGCGCTACACCCTCAAAGGTACATGACTGGTGAGATCAGGAGTTTTTAACCCCGAGGGTTGGTAAGCTGGATCCGTGTTTCTGTCCTTCTTCTAGTGACATTAGTGAGTTTAGGGTGGACACTCTCCTCTTTCCTGTTTCTATCTGCCTTTCAAAGCTATTCCTTCCAAATCTCTCAATTCTTATTCCTCGAAGGTTGACGGCATTTCTTTGTTCGTCCATTTCTTCTTGTGGTTTGTAACGAGTAGTAGTTAGCCTATACTGGTTGTAGCAGTTCATTATCATATTATTATGGGCAGATGACCTCGATGTTTTGCTTCTTAAAACAGTGTATACCACCAATTCTTTCCTTCCTTCCTTTCTTCCTTCCTTCCTTCCTTCCTTCCTTTCTTCCTTCCGTTCTTTCTTCCTTCCTTTCTTCATTCCTTCCTACCTTCCTTCCTTTCTTCCTTCCTTCCTGCCTTCCTTCCATCCTTTCTTCCTTCCTTCCTTTCTTCCTTCCTTCCTTCCTTCCTTCCTGCCTTCCTTCCTTCCTTCCTTTCTTCCTTCCTGCCTTCCTTCCTTCCTACCTTCCTGCCTTCCTTCCTTCCTTTCTTCCTTCCTGCCTTCCTTCCTTTCTTCCTTCCTTCCTTCCTTTCTTCCTACCTTTCCTCTTTTCTTCCTTTCTTCCTTCCTTCCTTTCTTCCTTCCTTTCTTTCTTCCTTCCTTCCTTCCTTCCTTCCTTCCTTCCTTTCTTCCTTCCTTCCTTCCTACCTTCCTTCCTTCCATCCTTCCTACCTTCCTTCCTTTCATCCTTCCTTCTTTCCTTCCTTCCTTCCTTCCTTTCTTCCTTCCTTCCTTTCTTCCTTCGTTCCTTTCTTCCTTCCTTCCTTCCTGCCTTCCTTTCTTCCTTCCTTCCTACCTTCCTTCCTTCCTTTCTTCCTTTCTTCCTTCCTACCTTCCTTCCTACCTTTCTTCCTTCCTTCCTTACTTCCATCCTTCCTTTCTTCCTTCCTTCCTTCCTTACTTCCATCCTTCCTTTCTTCCTTCCTTCCTGCCTTCCTTCCTTTCTTCCTTCCTTCCTTCGTTCCTGCCTTCCTTCCTTCCTTCCTGCCTTCCTGCCTTCCTTCCTGCCTTCCTTCCTTCCATCCTTACTTCCTTCCTTCCTACCTTCCTTCCTTCCTTTCTTTCTTCCTTCCTTCCTGCCTGCCTTCCTTACTTCCTTCCTTCCTTCCTTCCTTCCTTCCTTCCTTCCTTTCTTTCTTCCTTCCTTTATTCCTTCCTTCCTTCCTACCTTCCTTCCTTCCTTTCTTCCTACCTTTCTTCCTTTCTTCCTTCCTTCCTTCCTTCCTTCCTTTCTTCCTACCTTTCTTCCTTTCTTCCTTCCTTTCTTCCTTCCTTCCTTCCTTTCTTTCTTCCTTCCTTCCTGCCTTCCTTTCTTTCTTCCTTCCTTCCTACCTTCCTTCCTTCCTTTCTTCCCACCTTTCTTCATTCCTTCCTTTCTTTCTTCCTTCCTTCCTTCCTGCCCTCCTTTCTTCCTTCCTTCCTTCCTACCTTCCTTCCTTCCTTCCTTCCTTCCTTCCTTCCTTCCTTTCTTCCTTCCTTCCTTCCTACCTTCCTTCCTTCCATCCTTCCTACCTTCCTTCCTTTCATCCTTCCTTCTTTCCTTCCTTCCTGCCTTCCTTCCTTCCTACCTTCCTGGCTTCCAAAATTCAAAGTGAAAGTAGCAAACAAACAAGCCAAGGTAGGAGCACAATAATTACTAGTGCATAGCATGTATCCTCCTCACGGCGTCGTGGACTCACTTATCTACATAACGAACTGTTTTGTCGAGACACGTCAAGCCAATTACCTGAGTCCTGTCGGGGAGCAGCGACAAGCAAAGACGATTCCAGGAAGTTCATTAGAGTCGATCCACTTCCCAAGCTTTTATGTGTAATTAATAAAATAAGTAAGTAACTTACCAGGACATTTCCAAGAATATACTTCTAAAATGAGTTGTCACCTTTTCCATTGCTAGCAATTCTTGTCGATGGCAGTTATGCTCAGTTAGTTCGAGATAATTGGAAGAGATAAAGAGAGAAGAGGTTTAATTGTATTTCGCTGTTTCCTGTAAGTAATAACAGCAGTAGCAGCAACAACAACACTCAAAGATAAATTACTTGAAGTACCTCTGGTTAATAATTCTCAGAACTACAATTACTGGTCTTCATTAACAATCATGTTACCTACGGTAATTTTCGTTGGAATTTGTTGCTTGGTGTAATTGGTTCGTCATGCCTTAATCCTTCGTTGAGAATGTGAGTGTGTTCCGTCATTATCTTCCACTAATCTTTTAAAAATACTTCACCTTGCTCTAAGGCGATGCGTGGGAACTGACAGGTTCTACGAGTTTAGATACAAAGAATTGGTTTTTCACAATCGCACTGATAACCAAGGAAACTTTTTCAGCTTTGCCATTCACACCCAGTTCATACAAACAGTTATTAAACTTGGTCACTATACAACTCGTCTCGGAAGGATTATTATAGTGCGGCAAGTCCATATGCCACTACGAAATATTGCAAATCACTAGGCTTTCTCTTGAACTGCTAACTGCTCTTAAGATCAAATGTTACGTCATCATAAACCAATAAGGAACGAGTTCATTTAGTGCTGTCAAATAATAATAATAATAATAATAATAATAATAATAGACTAATAATAATAATAATAATAATAATAATAATAATAATAATAATAATAATAATAATAGGGTAGAGCGGGGCTATTCCGCTCATTTCAAATTGTAAACATTCTTCTTCTTCTTCTTCTACCTTATCCGATACGGACGTTGGCTACCACCATGGCTAACACCTTCTTATCCTGTGCAATCCTGAAGAGTTCCTTGGAAGACAGCCCAAACCACGTTTTTAAATTATCCATCCAAGTTATTCGTCTCCTTCCTGGTCCACGCCGTCCTTCAATTTTACCCTGAAGTATAACTTGGAGCAGACGGTATTTTGGATTCCTCATCATGTGTCCCAAGTATTCCAATTTCCTCTTCTTAATTGTGTTTAACAGCTCAGGTTGGCTGCTCACACGCTGAAGAACCTCGGCATTACTCACATGTTCTGTCCACGAAATTTTAAGAATCCGCCGGTATATCCACATTTCAAAAGCTCGAATCTTCTTTTCTGTAGCTACGGACAAGGTCCAAGCTTCAACACCATAAAGAAGGGTGGAGACAACATAACACTTCACAATTCTTTTCTTAAGCGTCATACTGAGATCTCGACAGCATAGTAGTTGTTTCATTGTCATAAAGATGGATCTAGCCTTCTCTATACGGCATCTTATTTCAACCGAAGGATCCCAATTCTCATTAATATTCTGT
This sequence comes from Meconema thalassinum, assembly GCA_946902985.2. NCBI lineage: Eukaryota > Metazoa > Arthropoda > Insecta > Orthoptera > Tettigoniidae > Meconema > Meconema thalassinum. The sequence goes on from OX336388.2 coordinate 615,708,494, forward strand.
CCTAAATAAACCAAACTCTTGACTCGCTCAATCTGATGTCCATCGACTAAAAGGACTTGTGACAATGCTGGTTTTCGCGATATTATCATATATTTTGTTTTCTTAAACATTATAAATCAAAAACTATTCATTTTTCTAAGATGGAACCAACAGTAAAGCACACCTTATTTATTGCTTATTACATACGAATGTTGTCAAAATACAGTTATTACAATATACCGGCTTGATGAAATACAATATATATCAAAGCAAAAATGACGAATCACAAATTTAATGGGGCTATTACGCCCATGCTTGGGGCTATTTCGCTCACTGTAATAATGTCCTTTCCTCAACGGCATTCACCACAAATGAGGTTTTTCCTTCCTGTAGCCCCAACATACATGTCATGATACCAAGTTTCACAGTCTTTGCATTGAATCCAACCACCCTTTAATGATGACTGAGCGGTATAAAAAGTTACGCCACAAAATCCACATGGTGTGTCTTCCTTGTCAAAGTCTTTTGGTCGTACGGATAAGGTCCCGGTCATTTGTCTTGCAAATGTCTCGAAAATGTTTTTGGCAACCTTTCCTTTACGGGCCTTATCAAATTTTAAGCTCCGTTTTGCCCTTCGAATCTGTTCTGGTGTGCATCCAAACCCTCTTGCTGCCAAGCATTTTAGCCGGGAAGCTAACTCCGTCTCCTCTTGCAAAGTAAATACTGTGGGATGTCCCGGTGGTTTGTCCACTATGATTTTCTCTATTGAACCTTGTCGTTTACGCAAATGGACACGATCTTTAAGTGTTGAATAAGGCACATTGCAAAGTCCAGTTGCACCTCTCATGCTCACATCGCCTCATAATACACTTGAAATAGCTCGGTCAATATCTTCCTCCGTCCATTTTCGAACTGGCCCTTTCCTTTTATACGTCCGTAACATCTCTAACGTAACAAGAAAGAGATACAGATCTGCTATCTGAAATAATTTGGTTGCAATATTATAACAAGAGAGAAGTCTTGGCTGAGCGGAGTAGCCCCCATATTTCCGGGCGGAGTAGCCCCAATTACTGGAATTTACAATAGCGCGTCTTGTGATAGCTGTGACCAAGGTAACGAGCTACCTGCTATGTCCAGATGTAACTTAACCTTCAGACTGTCAGGCGCCACACTTCCGGGAAAAGAAAAGCCGCTACTGTGGACACTAATCCTTAAGTTGCAAGCACAAATTCTTAATGACGACAAATTCCACAACATAAACAATGTACCTTGCAGTATTCTTCCTTTGTTTTACTCAACACTCAAGCTGTCACTCGCAAACAAACGATAGGTGTAGTAGCACAGAGACCGAGGGTCACACTGAACACAAAGGGCGATATCAGCTGAGCAGGTTGGCTGCTCAGTGCAACGTCAAGCTTATTTTGAGCGGGAAAGCCCCGTGGGCGAATTAGCCCCGCCGTACCCTAATAATAATGATAATAATAATAATAATAATAATAATAATAATAATAATGGTGGCATAATGGGAGTGATATGCGCAATACATTGGATTCACCAAGTGAATCCAAATAGCCTCTGTCACTCCAACTCCAACATGTAACCTACCCGAGGTGCCACTATTAAGCCGAGCAACCTAGTGGAAGGTTGGGTATCCAATCCCAGCGAGAAACTAGGTCTGCGAGCCGATCAGTGTTGGGGGAAATGCAGAGATGGCCAACAGCTACAACGGCGGAAGAGGAAAATAATTCCCAACGGCGAAGAAGGTGAAAGAACTATCTTTGATGCAACTTAAATCCATTAGTGTCTGTACTGGTATCCAGCGGCTAATGGTCAGCGTCTGTTACCTCAGTGAGCTCGGCTGGAAACACGATGTTCCAAAGGCCTCAACAACCTCTGGTCCTATATGGTCCTGGCACTCACCAGGCCAAACAAATCAAGTACAAGCAAACATGAGCTGTGCAAGCAATCACAACTCTACCCCAGGTGGTACGCAATCCACCCGTCCACAATCGACAACTGGACTTTCGGATTCTGGGGAGTCCAGGCAAGCGCAGCAGAGAGAGTCGGAGATTTCTGGTCACCTTCCCTACAAACAGAAAACTTTCATTGGAACACTAAACATTAATACCCTAATTCAAATTGGAAAATTATACAATCTCACGCAAGAAATCGACAGACAAAAAATTCTCATTCTTGCTCTTCAAGAAACTAGAATGACTGACAACGAAACTATGGGCTATGGAAATTACCGCATTTTCAAGAGCAAAACATTACAGAGTGTCGCGAAAGGCGAACCAATCTTCGGAATGGCTTTTCTTGTCCACAAATCCATCATTAACTCTGTCAAAGAAGTCACACCCGTTAATGATCGAATTATGACCATGCGCATCCAGAGCGCCAACAAGAAATACACTCTTGTCAATTCCCATTCACCTACTAACATCGACAACAAGAAAAATCCTGAAAATGTTGAAAAATTTTGGAAAAAAAACTGGAAAAAATTATCAGTAACATTCATCAAGATAACGTGAAAATCCTGATGGGAGATTTCAATGCCCAACTTGGCAAAGAGAAATTCTATCGAAAAATCATTGGCAAAAATTCTGCACACCAAAATATAAACAGCAATGGCACACGATTGGTTGACATTTGCCATCAATTCAATCTCAAAGTTATGTCCACGCATTTCAGGAAACCTGCACACAAACAGAAAACTTGGCAATCTCCCATTCAACATCTCGGTGAATACCAAATTGATCATGTTGCCATCTCCCATGCACACTATAGAACCATCCATGACGTTCAAGTCCGACGAGGGGCAAACATTGATTCAGACCATTATCTCACAAGAATCAAAATGAAATTTTCACCTAAGAGGATTCATAAAAAAATATATTACATCCCAAAATTTGACACATCCAAAATTCAAGAAACAAAAATCGCAGAAGAATGGGATAAAGAACCAGTGAACAATTGGACGGACTTCTGCAGCAAAATTATCAGAAAAGCCAAAGAACTGATTCCACTAAAAAGAAAGCAAAACACCCCTGGTGGGATTCCAACTGTGATCAAGTCATTATTGATCGCCGAATCGCATTCCAAAAATACAATAGCCACAAATCTCCAGAAACTTTACAACACTATCTCGGCGTCCGCAAACAGGCATCCAAAATTATCAGGACAACTAGACGTAATTTTATAACTAAGCAACTTCAGTCAGTCGAGGATGACTTCAGGAATCACAACAGTCGAGATTTTTATAAAACCTTCGGGAACAGAATTAAAGGTTACACACCGCAAAATTTGACTTTCAAGAAACAAGACGGATGTCTCGCACTCACTAACCAAGAAAACTGTGAAGAACTAGCACGTTATTTTTATGACCTCCTCAATTGTCCTGAACCACCTGAGCGATTTATACACACAGTCCCAGAACACATACGACCCGAAGCCAAACCACCAACGCAAGAAGAAATCCATCACCACATCAAAAAACTCAAGAACGGAAAGACATCAGGAGAAGACGGAATCATCGCAGAACTATTGAAAAATCTAGGAACATGATCACTACAGGAAATCATACAGATCATTCAGGACATTTGGCGAAGTGAAAAACTACCGGACGAATAGAAATGTGCACTCATTCACCCACTCCACAAGAGAGGAGATAAATCTGATGTAAATAACTACAGAAGAATTTCCCTCCTACCCATCGCTTATAAAATCCTCTCCGCCTGTCTTTTACAACGCACGCAAGAACAACTCGAGGCACTCATCGGTGAATATCAGGCTGGCTTCAGACCAAACAGATCAGCCGTCGAACAAATCTTCAATATGAAATCCACCTTGAAACTTCGAGCCACACGAAATCTCCCAACCATCTGTACATTTGTCGACTTTCAAAAGGCTTATGACTCCATTGATCGAAAATCTCTTTTTAATGTACTCGATGAAAACCATCTCGATCCGAAGACGAGACGACTCATCCAACAAACCTTAACCGACACAATTTCCAAAGTCAAATTCATTGGAGAGATCTCCCAACCTTTTCCCATTAAAACTGGTGTTCGGCAGGGTGGTGGACTTTCTCCATTGCTGTTCAACATGGTTCTCGATAAGGTCATCAAAGAATGGGAAAAATAATTAAAAAGTCGCAACATAAGGAAACCTGTCGTGTTAGGAAGACAGAAGGATAACATCAATGTTACATGCTTAGCTTTTGCTGATGATTTGGCAATCCTCTCCGGAGATGAACGAACGGCAATGCACCAGATTGAAGTCCTCAAAAATGTGCTGGGAAAGTAGGATTGCAAATCTCCTTCACAAAAACTGAATTCATGGCTACAAAACACATTGAAACCCAAACTTTGGTAACAAAATACGGTTCAATCAACAAGGTTAATCATTTCAAATACTTCGGTGAAATTATTGAACCTACAGGCACAGAAAGAATAGCACAAAGAACACGTGAACTCAAAATGCGGAAAGCATATGGGAAAACCGCAAACTTCTACAACAAAAAATGCATGAGCATTAACACTAAAATTCGACTTACGCGACGGTCATCGAACCCGAAACGCTCTACGCCAGTGAGACCTTAAACCTCAATTATAAAGGGGATCTTGAAAACATCAAGAAAACTGAAAGGAAAATCATCCGAAAAATTCTTGGCCCAAGACTTACAGATGAAGGATATCGTTTACAATCGCACAAGATCACAGCAAAATATTCAAATATTGAAACCGATTTCCGTAAACGACGCTTGAAATTTTATGGACACATTACGAGGCTAGATGACAACCGATTAACAAAGAAAATATTGATGTACTCACAAAAATTAAAGATGACAACGGTTTGGATTAAACAAGTCCAAACTGATCTCAATAACGCCATCACACCCACAGATATCGAAGACCGCAAAACTTTCAGACATAAGATCTACACTTGGGAAGCTGCATCAGAAGATAAGCCCAGCAGACCTAGGGGAAAATGGACTGACGAACGTCGAGCTAAACATAGCGACATGATGAAAGAATTCTGGAAGAACAAGAAAAATAACAGCAACAGATCATAACTTGCTTTATGTGATCCTGTATGGGTCGAAACATACTAAATAAATAAATAATAATAATAATAATAATAATAATAATATTGATTAAACACACTGTGTACTTATACAAAGCTTTACACAAAGTTTTTGACCTCTACGTAAAATCTTAATGATTTTGTACTTGCTGTACACTCGAGTAGGTGGTACTGTTCACATAGCGTACAGAATTTTTGCCTGGTGAAATCCTCTTTGGTTGCAAATTCTGTAATGAAAGACATGTGCAGCCATTCTAATGTCACAGAGGGAAATTTAGTTCCTTCCATTCATCCGTATTCATCGCTGACGTTCGATGAAATTCTTCATCTATTCCGTTCGCATTTTCTTTCCTTTCTCTTTTGAGGGCTTCTTATGCTGTAGTTTGCAGCAGGTTGTTGTTTATCGCTATGTCTCTCGGATGAAAAAGTCTGTGCCGGCTAAGTGGAAGACAAGTCTAGACCTTGTTGTTCGGGACAGTCGAAAGGCTCTGCGTTGGGAGGTTACTTTAACTGCCTCCAGTCTCCTGAGATTTTCGGGAGTGAGGTAGGCCCAAATTTGGATAAACACGCCACGAACTATCGGAGCAATTTTCATATGAAATAGTCTCAAGGCTGAATCAAGTAATAGTATTTCTGAGTTCTTATTAGGAAAGGTGGCTTCAATGGCAGTTGTGCATTTCTTCTATATGCTTCGTGAAGGATTTCTCCGTGATTTGGAGTGTTAATTGTAGGTATTTATAAGAGTTCACCAACTCTAGGTGATCATTTCCACAGTGGAAGCGTTGTCAAATTTTACATTATTGTTATTCCACTCTGGTAAACTTCAGGAAGAAAGTTTTGTAGCCTGACCTCAGCCCGCTTTATTCTAACAATCAGCAGTTTGATAACAGTGAACTAATATCTCTCTCCCTCACTCTTCACGTGCTCATCATCATGCCTCACGCGGAGCTAGCGCCGATAGTTAAAGCCCTGCGCGGGTGCGGATATCCGCAATATTTTTCGCCAAGCGGATATAGTTTGCAAGGTTTTGCAGATAGCGGGTAAGCTGCGGAAAATGTTTGGAATATATTTGCGGATAGTTTTTAGAATACAATTCGGTGACGTAGTTGGAAGCATGCTGAACTGCTGTGCCTAAGATAGCGGGTTCAAACCCGACTGAAGTCATCGGATTTTTAGGAGCGTTAAAAATCCTTCAGTATGCCTTCCTTCGGAGGGGAAGTAAAGCCGGCGGCCCCATATCATAGATTTATGATATGTGAAAGATCCTTCCACAGACTAAACTTGTGTGAAGCTAAATTGTTAGGTTAGATTTCGTCGGAACGCTCTATCCAAGTTCCAACGTTCACCACTAGGTATCATTGATATTTGGTAGCGAAAGTTGGAACTACTTAATTGAAAGGAACTTGTAGCTCACCCTTAGGATGTCCGCTGGAAGTAGCTACAGACTCAGCCGAGCCGAACATGTCCTTGGACTCTCCCGGCACTAAAAGCCATACGATGAATGAATAAATAAATAAATAAATAAATAAATAAATAAATAAATAAATAAATAAATAAGACCCGGATGTTTATTATGACATATCATATTTTCCGTTATGTTTCTTTCATGACAAATGTATGTCTGTTAGGTAATCAGCCCGAAGGCTGGTTGGATCCTCAAAAGTACCGCAGTTAGGTTATGTGAGTAGATACCCACAAAAACCTAAGGCAGCGCTATATTGAGGCGTACTAGGCAACATGAGGAGTGAGGTAGTTTGCCATTGCTTTCCTCACTGAGTCAGTACAGCAGTACTAACCCTATGAGTAGAACCTTTCACAGCATCCACAGGCACTGAATGTGCCCCGAATGGCATTACTAAGCACCACCCATACCTCAGTAGCTTCCATATAATCACAGCCATGAGTGAGACTGAGACATCGGTGAAAAGCCACATTTTACTCTAGGCATGGGCAACAGACAAATGCAAATGTACTGCAATCATCAAGAGATGACAAACAGGTGACAAATGTAAGATGCTTTTTAAGCTAATCTCATTCAAATTATGTCATTAAGCATAATTAACACTCCGAACTGATAAGTGTGACAATTCAGGCTGTATTGCATTCATTTCAAAGATAGCACATGGCATACATAGCCTAGGGGAACGTCTTTCTCCTCAAATGTCTACTGTAAATGTGTTGCTTTAATACTTAATGCTTTAGCCTATCTAATTCAAATATTATTGTAATGCCAGTAGATTCGGATAACAAACGTGCGGATGTGGGCAGGCACGGATTCAGGGGGGGGTCACGGGGGTCATGACCCCCCCCCCCCCAAACGGAGACAAATTTTTTTTGCAAACTCAATAAACGAAAACACAATAACCATACAAATAAAACTTAACGAATTTTAACTGTAAAACAGTTTTTTTTTCATTTTATTCAATACTGAAAATATCTTTATTGCAATTATTATGTTCTGTTACAACTGTACATATTTACAACTTCATACCTGTTATATAAAAACGATTATTTACATAACAAAATCAACTCGTCTATTTTGTTTAGCAAACCTTGTGATTACCGAATCGATGTTTATAGTGATGTCACGATGAATGAGCAGCAATGCACGGATAGGAATTTGGGGCTTTTTCGCGCCAAAAAATTTGCCGACGTCCAAACTGCAAGCTTGGTTGGCAATTTAAGCTGTGACTTTCTCCCTTTGTCAGTACCAACTCGACTTGCCGAAACTGTAACGTACCTTGATACTTTTCTCGAAGCTCGATGTAAAAGTCGCAAAACACGCCGTTGCAATTTGCACGAATATTTTTGGTGCGCTAATAGCATCAAATTTCTATCCATGTAGCTTGCAAAAAAATTGGTCTGGTTTTGTACATTTGGTTAATTTGTGATTGCGTTTTTAATGATATCATTTTTCTTAACAATTTTGATTCTCGGATCCCCTCCCCCAAAAGCCAAACTCTAGATCCGGGCCTGGATGTGGGACGGATGCCGATAACGTCTTCTTTATCCGCGCAGGGCTCTACCGATAGCCCAAACAGTCCAGGGTGATAGTTTGAGGTGCCACGCTATAACTTGTGAAATTGATGGCCACTGAACAAGAAACAGTATACAGTAGACGTGGCCTGTCCAATCTATCAGGTTACTAATCCAGCTTACAATGATTTGTGGATGAAGGTACGAGTGTGAAAACGCAGGCAGCATCCAAGCGTTGAGAGTGGGTAGCTACGTATTTTGACAGTCAATATTTTATTGGTGTCATAAAAGTTGTGTTATTAGTCTGTCACTGGAGTTTTGGCGTGTGTGTGTGTGTGTGTAGTGTGCTTCCAGCCAGGTGCGAGGAAACTGAATCGTTATTTATAATACGTTGTAAAGTGGTCGTTCGACCTTTCTATCCTGTAGCTTGAGGTTTCGTTTTCAAATTAAATTATGACGCTAATTGGGGTAAGAACTCCTCTCACTCGTAGCAGCTATTTCAATAAAGGGCTTTGCGATATCGTTGTCTTGTAACCTCATGCATATGAGTGTGTGCGGAATCTGTCTGATAACCTGCATCACTGTGATGGCTGTAGTAGTGTGTGCGTATGTAAGTAGGGCAGGAAATAGGTAGGAGGCAGTAGTGGTCTTAAATTAGGTACTATCGCGGCATTTGCCTCAAGTATGGCAAAGCTCAAATGAGTAGTGGAAAAAATATGGTTTATACATCAGTGAGACAAAGACGGTGGCGTTGAAAGTGCATGAGGAAGGAGCAGAACCAACAGTCATGCTAAATGAGCCAAATTGGACAGCGTTCCAGTTTTCAAGTACTTGGATAGCATTCTATCAAGTGACAACCTAGCAAAACATGAGGTAAACAATCGAATTAATAAGGCAACACAATTTTACCACCAGGTAAGACACCTGCTGCGGGATGAGCAAATGCCCATGAAAACAAAGATGACATTGTACAAGTCCTATTATACACCGATTCTTACATACAGTCTCGAACCCATAACACTAACCAATAGAGATAACTCTAAACTCCAGGCAGCCGAAATTAAATTCCTACGTACCACGATTCAGAAAACCAGGAAAGACAAGATCAGGAATGAGAAGATTAGAGAAGAAGTAGGAATAGATGATTCTCTCCTCAATAAGATCCAGACCTCAAGACTGAAGTGGTTTGGTCACATGAAGAGGATGCCACCAAACAGAACTGCACGAAAGGAATTTGAGAGAAAAGTAGAAGGAAGACGACCCGTGGGAAGGCCACGAAAGAAGTGGATAGATACAGTCAAGAACGATGTAATGCAGAGAGGTCATGATTGGGACAAGTTGGTGGAGGAGGAGTGGTACAAGGACAGGATAAAAGTTAATTGACAGGCATCGTCAACTAAATATTCTGGTATATAATTGTTTGGTTTTGTATTTATGTATTGTGGATAACGCCTCGTCGTGTGACTTTGGACACATGGCTTTCAGCGCTGGAGGTGCGTTGATGTTAGTTATCAAGGAAAGGACGAATGATGTGACTGAAGACCGGGAATGCCCTAGTTCTCTCTCATCTGATGATGTCCGGCTCCGTGTCTAAATGGTTAGCGTGCTAGGCTTTGGCCCGACGTGTCCCGGGTTCGATTCCCGGCCGGCCCATCAGGAATTTTAATCTCCTAGGGTTAATTCTCGTGGCTAGGGGACTGGGTGTATGTGCGTCTTCATCATCACTTCATCCTTATTACGCCGCGCAGGTCACCCACGGGCGTCAACTAGAAAGACCTGCACTCGGCCTCTCAGGAGGCCACAGATCATTATCATTATCTGAAGATGACTACAATAGGCTATTTTGAAATTGAATTTTGAGGTTGAAATTGTTGGCCTATACCAGAACTTATCAAAGGCGTAGAAATCTCATGCGTGCAAACCGTGCATCGGCTGCGTTTTAGCCTCGGGGTAACTCGGTTAAGTTCGGCACTACTCGTCTCGGATGGTGTAGCGCGCTGCAGCACGACGAAGCGTATGTTGATGGACGGTTTGTTTACTACTTCATAATAATGCAACAACCTATTCCGAAGAAAGCTAAGATTCACGAAAATTCATTTAAATCGGAGAGGGAACTTTTTATTTTTAATCGGTCGTGAAGATGAAACCAATGCCTAACCTGCGGTACAATATTTATGTGTGTAAGAAAACTGTCTATTGAAAGACATTGCAACAGAGTACATTATAATTGTGTTTGCCTCGCAGTATTGTCATTCTTTTCAAGTTGGCTAAAACCAAGTTCGAGTGAGTTTTATTTCTGCGTGTACTACAGTAGTAGCCACGCCAATGTTTATGATGTTGTTTGCTCTGCAATAAAGTGATGTAATTATATAAAAAAAGATACGAGCCTTACAGTAGTCGCATATGATGTGTAACATCTGACATAGAAGAAACCTCACGTGAAATTGTTGATAAGCCGGTATTTTATAGTATTATTGGCACAAATATTAATCTATTGTAAAAGGGAGTGTTTTACAGATATTGTAGTTTTTAATACGGAACTCATTTTATTAGATGATTTGTAGCTTCCACCAGCACTAGCCTAATAAAGAATACGATATGGACCAACTAGATTAATAGATGCGACACCGCTCATAACCTTAAATTCCTTTTAAACAGGTCCTCTTGATTCACAGACCAACACGTAATTTCATATGGATTCTGTTAAAATGAGTCATATTGATAAGATAAATATCATTTAAAATGATACTATGGTAGCAAAAATATCTACCCCGCCCAGGATTCGAACCCAAGATCTCTAGATTCACAGTCATACGCAATAACCCCACGGCTATTTCGACTACGAAAATATTGTGCACAAGATGGTGATTTATTTCCACGTTCCAATAATACTGCATTACGGAATTAAGTTTCATTATATTTTGCTTGTTTCGATAATGTTCCTGAGTGACATTGAGCTTAAAATGCCTTATGCCAATGCAATGCCGACTGCTTACAATGTTTGATATTAAGGCATTTTACCATTTAAATACTGATACGAAGACTTCGAACATGTACCATGCCATTTGTTTAAATCACTTGACACCAGAGTTCGCATGAGCGTTTTCCGTTCAGTATTGTACCCAATCGTCATCATATGGAACATGTGTTCGTATCCCAGCTAACACACGGTCTTTCGAGATATGGGACATTCATGCCCACCATACGATCACATGCCCAGGATTTGAGTCTGTCAGGTGACTACTCTACTTGAAAGAAACAACATATTCCTAAATATAACATTTAATTATAGAAAATCATGGCAATCTATATATATAAAAATCAATCTTACGTGATAGTTTGTCTGTGGGTGTGTGTGTATGTCTCCTATGCATTCATATACCACTCAACCGATTGCGATGGAACTTGGGTGAGATGTTGAGTACACTCTAAGGAAGGTTTCTGACTTAGTAAATCCATTTTACAATAGGTAGCGCACGCGTAGATTCAACAAATGAGTGACGATGCGCGAAGCGTTTCAAACAAGTCCCGTATGTGTTCATATACCATTCGTCCGATAGCGATGAAACTTGGGTGAGATGTTGTATACACTTACGTGAAGGTTTCCAAATTAGTGAGTACATTTCACAGTAGATAGCGCACGAGTAGATTCAACAAATGAGCGACGACACGCAAAGTGTTTCAAAAATGTCCCGTATACATTCATATACCATTCGTCCGATAGCTATGAAACTTGCGTAAAATGTTGTGTACACTTCAGGGAAATTTTCTGGCTAAGTAAATCCTCTTTATAATAGGCAGCGCACGAGTAGATTCAACAAATGAGCTACGACGCGCGAAGCATTTCAACAAAGTCAGTTTCAAAAAAGTCCCGTATGCATTCATATACCATTCGTCCGATAGCTATGAAACTTGCGTAAAATGTTGTGTACACTTCAGGGAAATTTTCTGGCTTATTAAATCCACTTTACAATAGGCAGCGCACGAGTAGATTCAACAAATGAGCTACGACGCGTGAAGCATTTCAACAAAGTCACGTATGCGTTCATATACCATTCGTCCGATAGCGATGAAACTAGGCTGAGATGTGTGCACTCCAGGGAAGGTTTCTGGCTTAGTAAATCCCTTTAAAAATAGGAAGAGCAGGAGCAGAATCAACAAATGAGCGACGACGCGCGAAGTTTTTCATCAAAGTCCCATATAAGGTCATATACCATTCATCCGATAGCGATGAAACTTGGGTGAGCTGTTGTGTACACTCCAGGGAAGGTTTCTGGCTTAGTACATCCATTTTACAATAGGTAGCGCAGCAGTAGATTCAACAAATGAGCGATGACACGCGAAGCGTTTCAACAAAGTCCCGTATAAGGTCATATACTATTCGTCTGACAGTGATAAATGTTTGGTGAATTGTTGTGTACACTACAGGAAAGGTTTCTGGCTTAGTTAATCCATTTTACAATACGAAGCGCACGTTTAGATTCAACAAATGAGTGACTACGCGCGAAGCGTTTCGACAACGTCCCGTATACGTTCACATACCATTCATCCGATTGCGATGAAACTTGGGTGAGATGTTGTGTACACTCCAGGGAAGGTTTCTGGCTGAGTACATCCATATTACAATAAGTAGCGCAAGTAGAATCAACAAATGAGCGACGACACGCGAAGCGTTTCAACCATGTCCCGTCTGCATTCATATACCATTCGTCCGATAGCTATGAAACTTGGGTGAGATGTTGTGTACACTTCATGGAAGGTTTCTGGCTTAGTAAATCCACTATACAACAGGCAGCGCACAAGTAGATTCAACAAATGAGGGACGACGCGCGAAGCGTTTCAACAAAGTCCCGTATAAGGTCATATACCATTCTGCCGTTAGCGGTGAAACTTGGGTGAAATATGGTGGACACTCCAAGGAAGGTTTCTGGCTTAGTAAATATATTTCACAGTAGGTAGCACACGAGTAGATTCGACAAATGAACGACGACACGCGGAGCGTTTCAATACACTCCCCTATGTCTTCATATCCCATTAGTCCGATAGCGATGAAACTTGGGTGAGATGTTGTGGACACTTACGTGACGGTTTCTAACTTGGTAAATACATTTTACAGCAGGTAGCGCACGAGTAGATTCAACACATGAGTGACGGAGCGTGAATCGTTTAAACAAAATCCGGTATGCGTTCATATACTATTCATCCGATTGCGATGAAACATTGATCAGTTATTGTGTACACGCCAGGGAAGGGTTTCGACTTAGTAAATCCATTTCACAATAAGTAGCGCAAGAGTAGATGCAACAAATGGGTGCCGACGCGCGAAGCGTTTCAACAAAATCCCATATTGGGTTCATATAACCTTCTTCGATTGTGATGAAACCTTGATGAGTTATTGTGTACACGCCAGGGTAGGGTTTCGACTTAGCAAATTCATTTCTCAATAGGTAGCGTACGAGTAGAATCAACAAATGAGTGACAGCGCACGAATCGTTCAAACAAAATCCCGTATACGTTCATATACCATTCATCCGATTGCGATGAAACTTTTGAAAGTTGTTGTGCACGCTCCCACGATTGATTCTAAATTAGAAAATCCATTTTACGATAGCATAGGGGCAGTTAACGGAAATTGAAAAATATGTTGTGTATCCAAAAGCACTTCAAAAAACAGAATTTCAACGCCAACACTTTCTTTGATTGGCATTGCAACGCATGCCGGGTACAGCTTGTACAACATAAGATACTTTACATTTACTTCCCACAACGAAAATCAAAGTTATCTGTGAGTCTCTCCTTAAAATTAGTGCTTCACCGCACTCAAGTCTATTCAAAACATCCTATTATTGATACTCTCTGACATTTGCGAGTGTCCATAGTGTTCTTCACGTGGCACAATTTAACACAAACTGGAATATCACAACACAATAAACTCAAATTATCTTTAAATGACATTAAATCTGCAATTATTAAACATTTATCCGTTTTACACGGGGCATTTACTTTCAGTAACATTAATTCATTATCTTATGCCTTGATTAACAAGTGTTGTGTCGTGCAACTCGTATTCTTTTTCCCATCAACTTGAAACGCTGAAGTAGTACACTTTCCCTTCCAAAATACACATGGATAGAGATGTTTTATAGCTTCACCATACAACGATTTTCTGGGTCTGGTCAAAACATTATCGTTACAAACATGTCATGTCATTGAAATTACGCTACCCGTATGAATAAATTAGTGTAAACTGGGCAAATACACTTTACAAAGATGCCTATAATTACTTGGTGCAGTATTCCTCCTCATAGAATAACTGGGCCAAATATTATCCGATCACATCGTTCCAACAAGGTATGTGTGTGGAAATAAAGCATTTAATTCAATTGGCATCATCACAACAATCATATCTTAATTACTTTTCAAAATATCGAGATTCTTCAGTGTCCCACTACGATTTTAAAATAAAAGGATCAGGCCAACAGACTTCCTTTCCAAGCAGACAATAAATTAGTTTCGGCTGCCTGAGAAAGATGGCCGCCGGTCTAGTGGCCTTCCTGCCACCCCATCTGGCTTCTCGCAAGGTCAAGTTTATTTACTGGTGCAGTTACACTGGAGGTACCCTGAGTGGGTTGTATCCCTAGTAATTGAGTCATTCTAATTATTTAACACCTACATTTAGAGTATAAAGGACTCAACTCGGCTCCTAATTAATATTCATGGCAGGGGATGGATCACGGATAGCTTTGCCGTTCTGTGGCGACATTAGCAGCTCTGGCGCGCATCTCAAGTGAGTATCAAAGTTCTCTCACTGGTGCAGCTGCCTATAACAAGAGGAAATCGGCGTTTCCTATACGACAAACCATTAGTCTTACCTCTAAGGGCAGATCAATTAATATATGGGCTCACACAGGGTCTCTAATAGTTATCCCTAGTGGCAACAATTCTGCAAACGGTGGATACAGACAGCCTCTGTCCCACCTCGTTGCGAATAATACAAGTATGCTCCAAGGCGATACTATCTCGTAGATATCGAAGATTAGCCGACTAGATTCGCCTAACGCGCAAGCTATGTTTGGATGATCCCCGCAACTTATTGACGTAAATCTCTTGATTCTACGTTACTTGCTCGCTGTACGCGGCTCAAACAATACTTCTTATAGATGACTCAATTATTAAAGCACACACGTCCTCTCTGCAATTACTCATAAGCCAAAGCTTTATGTAGCTCCCAAAACAAGTATGAATTTACTGGCTTACATTAACTACCTTAATGGTTCTCAAATACAACCCTGTAGAATTTACCATAATAAACATTCATTCAACAATTCAATGACACTGAAAAAGTCTCATTATCTCGATATTTTACGTTTCTTTCTTACTGTTTACAATAACACAGTACTCTTACGTTAGACATGACACACTTTGCACGTACTCTAGGCCTGACATGCCCATTATTTTATTCATTACTGTTACCGACTCCAGATTATTATTATTATTATTATTATTATTATTATTATTTAGCGTTACCGTTACTTTCATCATTGTCTTACGCCAAAATGGCCGTAAACAAATCATCCTCCAAGCCATATTTTACCAAAATACGAGGGATGTGAGCTCGTACATAATGAATGTTAATTCTTAGTCTTAGAGTGATGCTTCGTTGTATGGTAAGCTATTTAATCATATCAACATATTAAATTTGTACTCACTTTCATTTTTGCTGTGTTAGTCCAGCACGCCAGCCACGAGCCTACCATGATGCTTAGCTTAAGCCATCATGATATCTGTCACACGACACATGGTATACACTTCACATATGGTAATCATATTTTTCATCACTGGCTTTTCTCACTTTGACACAATACATATTATTTTATCATACACATAAACACTTTTAAAAATCACTGTAATATAACTTTATATACAATTCCCGCACTATTTCACACATGGATCCTTGATTGGACTCCAACTATCGCCTGACCTCAGAGATGCGATAGAGCTAACTCCTGACAACCGCTGGTCTCCATGAAAGTCTATCTTGCGTGTGTGTGCGTGTGTTCGACTCGTGTCACCTACAGTTTATATCTCCTCTACTGCAATTCTGTTCAATCCTCTGTCACGACTATTTGTGACGCCTTCCAGGCTCCCGTAACTGTAGTGATCCTGACAATAATGTGTCATTTTTAACTATGACAACACCTCCTGGTATGTTCGTTGTCTATAAACATCCTAAATTACCCCTACGCTGTACTGAATTTATACTTGTGTATGTTATTGGTTAAACGTCTGCTGTAGACTAAATCTTACACGATGCATAATTACTGTTGTGAAGCTGCATGATGCGCTTCCATTGTCTCCAAATACATTTGAGCGTCGATACTTTATAAATTCGCGCACTTTCTTGCGTGATCTGGCAGCATGTTAGTCCACGTGTTGAGTCAAGACGAACTGAAGACGAACTAACTTCCCTGCGAAGCTTCCCCTATATAAGGCTTTCTTGTGAAACATAGTCCACTGGACATTCAGGACCGACTCCCTTCTTGAAATAATACATTTCCAGACAAAGTGAAGTATAACTCTCGTTTGTCTAGGTGTGGAGGTCCCAAAAAACTCGCGTGCAAGCGATCGCTTCGGCCAATTAATTACAATTAATTGCCTTCTTCCATGGCGTCATGACGCTATCCTGGTAATTCCCCCTCTGCTGATCTCCAAAACCTTCCTCCCGAGCGGAAGGAGTCTGTTCAGAGGCTCGTTTATAGATGTAGGCTTTAATTTAGGCGTGAGAACACTCCTAAATTATCTTTCCTAGAATATATTCACCTGGGTGTAAGTTTTATTCCGTTTCAATGCTCCAATTGGCTGTAATCAATTAATTTCTGTCTGCCACTGCCCCCTCTCTACTCTTATGCCTTGTGAGACGGTGGATCCCAGAGTCATTAATCTTGAGCTGTTCCTGCGATCCAGACGAAAATTAGTTCCTTGGCGTCACCTAAAAACGCCCCTTCGCTAACTACGATTTGTTAACTGTCAAGCTGGTTTGCTTTCTAGCATTCAGGCTTCTAAAACTACATGGGCTTTGTATTTTCTTGCAAAGATCCACCTTAAAAGCTATGATATTCCCGTTGTAGCCGTGAAATCCTGCTATTATGATTATATGCAGTTATAACTCATTGCGCTTCGGGTTCCCTGTAGCTGTTCCCCCTCAGAGATCAATAATTCGATTCTGGGCAGAATCATGGGCCTGGTCTTCTTTGATAAGACCCGAGTTCGATGCCAGTCTGCCGTGTCTAATTGGGCTCATCTTTCCCTCGCTAAGCTCGGAAAATTCATTTTACAAGTGAATTCTTTCGGGCCTCCAGATGGCATCGACTCCGTACAGTGTTTACTTTAAGCGGTCAGTGCTCCCGGGCAATGGGATGTCTCGTTCCCCCACTCCACTACGTCTACCGTCTCGTATTTCCTTGTTCTGCGCCCTTGGCTGTTCATTCATTTCTTGGAGCTCTACTGCTGCTTCACACAACTGGTTGTAAAGCTCTTCTAACTGACAGCTGCATTCAACCCTCGTCTCCCTTGGGTCTACGAGCTGGCTGTCTAGCTTTCTTTCTCCCTGGTGTGGGCTTTTCTCAGGACTCTCCGCGTGCATATATAATGACTCCCTGTCCATTTGGGTGTGAATGGCTTGCTCTTCTATGGTTTCATATTCCTCTGGCGGACTATATAATTTTAAGTTAGCGGCGGTTACTACATCTTCTCTGCCTGTTTCTTCATCTTTGATTCTGTAGGCATTATTTTGCAAGTCCCATATAATCAGGTAGGGTTTATGAACCTTACATTGACTTTCGGGTATCTCCTTCTCCCTGAGTCATAATTGGCTGGTTTTTCTTATGGCTCCATTTCTTGTGGAGTTCTGCTGTCTGTCTTCGCGCTGCTGAAGTTCCAGACTCTTGGCTCCGTCATCATCCTTATAGATGTCGGGTGACCTTCTATTTTTAATCGCTTCATCCCAATGCACTTGCGATTTTCTGTTGTCGTCTCCACGCTCCTCCATATATCTTAGTGATGCGTGATAACGTTCTTCTGCTTCATCGTCGAACCCGCGACTCTGTTCTTGGGATCTCCATTCTCGGTTATTCCCATTTCGGCCGTAATTTCTCCTGCTATCAGGCTGTTGGTTTCTTGTATCGCGCTGATTCCAGGTTTTTCTTCTTCGGTATCCGCGGTTCGATCTCCCTCTGCAAGCTGGCCCTCAATTCTGGTTATCCCTTTCTTCTCGTTGCCAGTCTGGCTTGTCAGTTTCTGTGCTAGTAGACTTACTTTTAGTCTGCACCCTAGTCGGTTCAGTTGGTGCACTAGTCATGTGGACTTGTTCCGTGTTCCGACTCTGCCTTGTGTGCTGCGCTGTGGTGAGATCGAGCTGTCTCAGCACTTCCTCCATTTCAATCGCTGTTTTGGCGTTTGCCGAGATTAATAGTCGTTGTACTTCGTATGGTAATTGCTTGGCTATCGCTATACACAGATCCGCCTCTCTAGGGGCCTCGTCAAGCTCCTTAAAACGGCATAATTGTGCTATGAAGAATTCAGCATATTTCGTTGGATTACTTGTACTATAGCGTCTGGAGTACAAGTCCAATCTGAGATTCTGCTGTATATTTGCGTCCCAGTACCTGCTTAAAAAAGCCTGGCGAAATTCTTCAACGGTGTCAAACGTGTAACGAAAACTTCTGAACCATTAGGCGCATTCACCCTCAGTCAGTTTTTCGATAGCTCTTAATCTTCGCTCTGGCGGTACCTTTGCGTAATTCAAGTACTCGGAAACCTCTTTGAGCCAGTATTTGGGTGTCATACTTGAGTTACTCCCAGATTATTTTCTCGGTTTGTCGTCACTAGCCCTTACAACAGTGACTATCTGATTTTGTACAGCATTTTCATGCGGTGTGGACATAGCAATAGGTATACCAGGCGTGGTATACGGGCTGTCACTTGGCATGGCTGTATTCTTCGGAGTGGGCTGTACCTCTGTATCTGCCCATCTATTTCTCCTATTTTCATCTATGCTTCCTTCATTAGATCTCTGATTTCGCAATATGGACTCCTCATGTGCGATCATTCTAGTTTCCATTTGACTGTGCCTATTTTCCGCTTTTAGGTAGATTTCATTAGAAAGCTAACTATTGCAATGGGTCCCATGTTTCGACTTCCGGAAAATTTCGACATATCTTCGCGTTTCACATCCCCCAGACCCCAAAACCACCGTCAGTTCAAAAGTTTATATATTATTTATATATATATGTATATCAGTTTTTTGTGGACACGATAACTGCCGTAATTTTGCACCAATCACTTAGAATTTTTTACCAAATATGTATACCTGTAAAATCTCGGTCGAGTTCGTTACTGGGCTAAATTGGTCGAAGGGGGTGAAAATGGGGGGCTTTTTTCGAAAAAGTGAAATATTGCTATAACTCTCTTAATATGTGACATATCGAATCCGTTCAACGTTCATACTATGTGTCGGATAAAGCCCAAAAATGTATGTTTGAAGAGTTTTTTTATAGCACCAACCATTGACCAAAGGGGTGTGAAAAGTGGGTTTTTCGGGAAACATTAATCATATCTCTCTTAATAGGCACAATATCAAAACCGTACAAAATGAACAATATTCTGCTAATAATTACCTAAAACTTTTGTCTGAAAGAATTTTTGATATGACCCACCATTACGCCAAGGGATGAGAAAAATGATTTCGGAATTATAAGAAAATGCCAAGAGCTATCAGAGGTTGCCATGGCAACACTACTAAATTGATGAGGGATGAACCATCATTGTTGCCATGACAACGCACTTTCACGAGATCAGATTCAGTATTTCCATCTGACTAAGTGGGAAGCGGCTTCGGTGACGTAACTGGTGGCATGCTGAATGTCTCTGCCCAAGGTCGCGGTTTCAAAGCCGGCCGAAGTCGTCGGATTTTCTAAGAGCGCTAAAATCCCTCAGTATGCTTTCCTTTGGAGGGGAAGTTCCAACGTTCGTTGCGAGTTGCTGGTTGGGGTGGCATCTAGTAGCCAAGTTCACAGCTAGGTGTCGTTGACGGTAGTAGCTGGTAGCAACATTAGGAACTACTGCTTGAAATTGACCGTCTGCAGTCCTTACCTGAATTAAGACAAATACAGCCATTACAATTCACACCGTTTATCAGACAGATTCTACACTCACCCAAAGTACACGGGGTTAGATGACCGCGTTGTCGCAGCCCCTAAACTGAGCAACCAACCAAAATCTCTGCGGGAGATATAATTTTGCGTGAAGAAGTAACAGACCGTTACATAGTCACGCATCAGTGTCGAAACCTTGCATAAGGACAGTGTGACCGCAAGTATAAAAATGGACCCCAAATTACAAGAAGGTTACCGTTCCCATAAGACAATAAAATGTTTAAAATAAGCATAAAATGATGAAAAACAAAGTTAATTAAGCTCCAATTATAAAATATCTTCTCGCAATAAATGAGGTCTGATCCATCTACGAAAACCTGTATATTCTGCCTATTTAAGCCTATCCCCAAGTTTGTCCGGTGAAATCTACCTCCGCCTTCCGGCGTGCCGAGAGGACTTTTTTCTAAACGAGCTAATACCTCTCGTTCTATTTTTTCCAAGCGATCCCGGTTTTTCTCTGCCATAGAAAAGACTTTCTCCTTGTCATCTTTAAGGCTCTCTTTCATATGGGAAATTTCCCCCGCTAGACTTTGCCTTACCTCGGCAAGCGTTTTATCGCTGGCTTCATTTTTCAAGCCCTCTCGAAGTTCCAATTCTTCTCGTAAGCCTTATTTTGGTAATTTCTCCCTGGTCCTCATCTTGCCTTTTATGAATGACTGCTAGATCATTTTGAGTTTGTTCTAACTCTTTTTGAACCTTTCCAACCTGCGTTTTCATGTTTGAGATTATTCCCTTATTTTCTTTAGCGGAAGTTTTTATTTCACTGATCTCCTTGCATTGGTCAAGGATATTCTGATCTTGCTTTCTTAATGCTTCGTCTACAGTTTTGCGTAGCTTGCCATTCGATTACTCCATTTTTCATCGCTGTCTTCAAGACATTCACTGTCTGAGTGAACGTATTAAATTGCTCTTGTTGTCGCTTAGTATTCGCTTCGTTCTGATTTTGAATATATTTAAGCTCTACGGACATATTGTTTAATCTATCATTAATGTCACGTTGCGATTCTCTGCACGCTTGCAGATTACTCTCGAGTTTGACCTCTATTGACTCAAAGCCTTTGTCGTTATTTGCTTGCATCTCTGAAACCACGCTATCAATATTTTTAGTTACCACTTGCTTAATAGATTCTTTAACATCATCAATTTTTTTTATTGACCTCTAATAAATTTGAATCTAACTGCGTGTTTACTGTAGCCAACATCTGGCTTACCTCAGTTTGATTGGTCTCTAATCTAGTGCTCATTTCAGTTTGATTAGCCTCTAATCTAGTGTTCATTTCAGTTTGATTAGCCTCCAACTGATTATTTACTGTATCCAATCTACCCGCTATTTCATCTTGAAATGCTTTAGCGTCGTCCCTACTCTTGGCATGAGAAGCATCACAATGTTCCTTTAACTCCGCGATACACTTAAGTACCCCCTCAGTACCAGCCATCCTATATTTCTTATCTTGAGATATAGGCAGGCCGTAGCTGAGCATGCTGGCGCGTTATATTGGGAAAAAGAATTCCGATATCGCGACAACAACAACATTCATTTTACACAGAGCTGTAACCATCTATGGAATGGGTTTAGACCCTCGTACCCGTCTGTATATTCACTCGTCTGACAACAGTGTCTACTGTCTGAGTATCACCTAAAAAGACTCACAATCGCTCAAACACAGTTTGAGGAAAAATATACTATTATGGTTTTCCCCCATGGAAACCATACTATATTTATGGGGTTTTCTGAATCCCATAAGCCATCACGTCTCTGGGCGCCATTATAAACATAATGTGGACATGCTCAATGGCTGCCCCATTGTAAGACACCGGCCATATTCTGATTTATTAATAAAACTGTCCAGGGAGTGGTTTTTATTGCCGAATGCCCCACGCTGGGCCATGCCATGATAAACATAAATGGAGACATGCTCTATGGTAAATAAGAGGCACATGCACACCTATGGTGACCTGTATTTTAAACTGGCCCCACGTATCAGCGTTGTGATAAATATAAGTATGTGGGTGCTCTATGCTAACAGGTTACATTTAAGCATGTCTTATGGAGGATTATCAACATTTATTTTCACGTGAAAGGCGTATTAACAATGGGACGCGGCCTTTTCCTAATATATCCTAATTTTTCTGCTATACTTGCCTCTACCATTAATATCTTGGCCGACTTTTAGTAGTACCTGTGACTCAATCCTAGTACAATAACATGTCCTCCATGTACCCAATCGTCATCATATGGAACATGTGTTGGTATCCCAGCTAACTCACGGTCTTTCGAGGTATGGGACATTCATGCCCACCATACGATCACATGCTCAGGATTTGAGTCTGTCAGGTGACTACTCTACTTGAAAGAAACAACATATTCCTAAATATAACATTTAATTATAGAAAATCATGGCAATACAACATAAAACACAAACAAAAGATACTTTACATTTACTTCCCACAACGAAAATCAAAGTTATCTGTGAGTCTCTCCTTAAAATTAGTGCTTCACCGCACTCAAGTCTATTCAAAACATCCTATTATTGATACTCTCTGACATTTGCGAGTGTCCATAGTGTTCTTCACGTGGCACAATTTAACACAAACTGGAATATCACAACACAATAAACTCAAATTATCTTTAACTGACATTAAATCTGCAATTATTAAACATTTATCCGTTTTACACGGGGCATTTACTTTCAGTAACATTAATTCATTATCTTATGCCTTGATTAACAAGTGTTGTGTCATGCAACTCGTATTCTTTTTCCCATCAATTTGAAACGCTGAAGTAGTACACTTTCCCTTCCAAAATACACATGGATAGAGATGTTTTATAGCTTCGCCATACAACGATTTTCTGGGTCTGGTCTAAACATTATCGTTACAAACGTGTCATGTCATTGAAATTACGCTACCCGTATGAATAAATTAGAGTAAACTGGGCAAATACACTTTACAAAGATGCCTATATTTACTTGGTGCAGTATTCCTCCTCAGAGAATAACTGGGCCAAATATTATCCGATCACATCGTTCCAACAAGGTATGTGTGTGGAAATAAAGCATATAATTCAATTGGCATCATCACTACAGTCACATCTTAATTACTTTTCGAAATATCGAGATTCTTCAGTGTCCCACTACGATTTTAAAATAAAAGGATCAGGTCAACAGACTTCCTTTCCAAGCGGACAATAAATTAGTTTCGGCTGCCTGAGAAAGATGGCCGCCGGTCTAGTGGCCTTCCTGCCACCCCATCTGGCTTCTCGCAAGTTCAAGTTTATTTACTGGTGCAGTTACACTGGAGGTACCCTGAGTGGGTTGTATCCCTAGTAATTGAGTCATTTTAATTATTTAACACCTACATTTAGAGTATAAAGGACTCAACTCGGCTCCTAATTTATATTCATGGCAGGGGATGGATCACGGATAGCTTTGCCGTTCTGTGGCGACATTAGCGGCTCTGGCGCGCATCTCAAGTGAGTATCAAAGTTCTCTCACTGGTGCAGCTGCCTATAACAAGAGGAAATCGGCGTTTCCTATACGACGAACCATTAGTCTTACCTCTAAGGGCAGATCAATTAATATATGGGCTCACACAGGGTCTCTAAAAGTTATCCCTAGTGGCAACAATTCTGCAAACGGTGGATACAGACAGCCTCTGTCCCACTTCGTTGCGAATAATACAAGTATGCTCCAAGGCGATACTATCTCGTAGATATCGAAGATTAGCCGACTAGATTCGCCTAACGCGCAAGCTATGTTTGGATGATCTCCGCAACTTATTGACGTAAATCTCTTGATTCTACGTTACTTGCTCGCTGTACGCGGCTCAAACAATACTTCTTATAGATGACTCAATTATTAAAGCACACACGTCCTCTCTGCAATTACTCATAAGCCGAAGCGTTATGTAGCTCCCAAAACAAGTATGAATTTACTGCCTTACATTAACTACCTTAATGGTTCTCAAATACAACCCTGTAGAATTTACCATAATAAACATTCATTCAACAATTCAATGACACTGAAACAGTTTCATTATCTCGATATTTTACGTTTCTTTCTTACTGTTTACAATAACACAGTACTCATACGTTAGACATGACACACTTTGCACGTACTCTAGGCCTGACATGCCCATTATTTTATTCATTACTGTTACCGACTCCAGATTATTATTATTATTATTATTATTATTATTATTTAGCGTTACCGTTACTTTCATCATTGTCTTACGCCAAAATGGCCGTAAACAAATCATCCTCCAAGCCATATTTTACCAAAATACGAGGGATGTGAGCTCGTACATAATGAATGTTAATTCTTAGTCTTAGAGTGATGCTTCGTTGTATGGTAAGCTATTTAATCATATCAACATATTAAATTTGTACTCACTTTCATTTTTGCTGTGTTAGTCCAGCACGCCAGCCACGAGTCTACCATGATGCTTAGCTTAAGCCATCATGATATCTGTCACACGACACATGGTATACACTTCACATATGGTAATCATATTTTTCATCACTGGCTTTTCTCACTTTGACACAATACATATTATTTTATCATACACATAAACACTTTTAAAAATCACTGTAATATAACTTTATATACAATTCCCGCACTATTTCACACATGGATCCTTGATTGGACTCCAACTATCGCCTGACCTCAGAGATGCGATAGAGCTAACTCCTGACAACCGCTGGTCTCCATGAAAGTCTATCTTGCGTGTGTGTGCGTGTGTTCGACTCGTGTCACCTACAGTTTATATCTCCTCTACTGCAATTCTGTTCAATCCTCTGTCACGACTATTTGTGACGCCTTCCAGGCTCCCGTAACTGTAGTGATCCTGACAATAATGTGTCATTTTTAACTACGACAACACCTCCTGGTATGTTCGTTGTCTATAAACATCCTAAATTACCCCTACGCTGTACTGAATTTATACTTGTGTATGTTATTGGTTAAACGTCTGCTGTAGACTAAATCTTACAGGATGCATAATTACTGTTGTGAAGCTGCATGATGCGCTTCCATTGTCTCCAAATACATTTGAGCGTCGATACTTTATAAATTCACGCACACTATTGCGTGATCTGGCAGCGTGTTAGTTCACGTGTTGAGTCAAGACGAACTGAAGACGAACTAACTTCCCTGCGAAGCTTCCCCTATATAAGGCTTTCTTGTGAAACATAGTCCACTGGACATTCAGAACCGACTCCCTTCTTGAAATAATACATTTCCAGACAAAGTGAAGTATAACTCACGTTTGTCTTGGTGTGGAGGTCCAAAAATCACTCGCGTGCAAGCGATCGCTTCGGCCAATTAATTACAATTAATTGCCTTCTTCCATGGCGTCATGTCTCTATCCTGGTAATTCCCCCTCTGCTGATCTCCAAAACCTTCCTCCCGAGCGGAAGCAGTCTGTTCAGAGGCTCGTTTAAAGATGTAGGCTTTAATTTAGGCGTGAGAACACTCCTAAATTATCTTTCCTAGAATATATTCACCTGGGTGTAAGTTTTATTCCATTTCAATGCTCCAATTGGCTGTAATCAATTAATTTCTGTCTGCCACTGCCCCCTCTCTACTCTTATGCCTTGTGAGACGGTGGATCCCAGAGTCATTAATCTTGAGCTATTCCTGCGGTCCAGACGAAAATTAGTTCCTTGGCGTCACCAAAAAACGCCCCTTCGCTAACTACGATTGGCCAACTGTCAAGCTGGTTTGCTTTCTAGCATTCAGGCTTCTAAAACGTACATGGGCTTTGTATTTTCTTGCAATGATCCACCTTAAAAGCTATGATATTCCCGTTGTAGCCGTGAAATCCTGCTATTATGATTATATGCAGAAATAACCCATTGCTCTTCGGGTTCCCTGTAACTGTTCCCCCTCAGAGATCAATGATTCGATTCTGGGCAGAATCATGGGCCTGGTCTTCTTTGATAAGACCCGAGTTCGATGCCAGTCTGCCGTGTCTAATTGGGCACAGTATGTCATATACATTCAATATAGCCGAGAGTGCGTCATGGTATCAATTTTCGACACCGCGCGCTGATTGTTTCTCTTACCAGTGCCAGCTGGATCGATCGATCGAGTTGGCAGCACGTCTTATACTTCCATTCGATCCACCACTGCCAGCTAGGGCGCACTTCCATTCGATCGATCGAGCGGGCAGTGCATACATTCGTTGTCCACCACTGCCAGCTAGAACACTTCCGTTTGATCGAGCGGGCAGTGCATACTTCCGTTGTCCACCACTGCCAGCTAGTGCACTTCCGTTTGATCGATCGAGCGGACAGTGCATACTTCCGTTTGATCCACCACTGCCAGCTCGATCGTTGCGATCCACTTCCGTCCCCAATTTTCAAAATCACTCCTACAAAACTATCCAGCAACCGAGCGGAAAGATGTTACACATCAATAACCTACGGTTTTAAGGCCCTATTTCCAACAACTACATTCAGAAAAATAAGGTGAAATCATAGTTGATGCCACAGATTAAGAATTTAGGGCATAAAATAACTTGAAGATGACCATTCTGTATCCACAATAGAACGTCACTTTAGCAGAAACGTAAAGTTAAGCTAATTTGACAATAATTGCACCAAACGTTGAAAAGCTAGAAGACCCCAAAATGTGTCAAAATTGAGTGTTTTCAAACGCTGTTTCATATTTGAAAAGAAAAAATAATTGAAAGTTATTTCTGGCTTTAAAGATATACTGTATGAGAAGGAATTAAATAAGAACATCACGAACATCAAGGTTATACCATCGGAGAACCTGGAGAGCGACCTTCGATTGCTGGTAATGAACCTGAGAGAGACTAAGGAGAAGAAAGGAACTGAGAACCAAGAAAGACGTATAAGGATATGGAAATTGAAAGAAGGAGATAGAAGGGTCGAGTACGTCAAAATGGTAAAGGAAGGAATTCCAACAGATGAAGAAAGAGGGGTGGAAGAGGAATGGGCTAGATTTAAGAAGACACTAGTAGGTGCAGCAGAAGCAGTATGTGGGAGGACAAGTAGTAAGAAGAGGTGTAAGGAAACACCATGGTGGAATGAGAAGCTATAGTAAGGGAAAAGAATAGAGCCTTTAGGAGGTGGTATCAAAATAGGACGGTAGAGACAAGGGAAGAGTACCAGGAAAGAAAGAAGGAGGCAAAGAGTGTAGTGGCAGAGGAGAGAAGAAAGTGGATGGAAGAGTGGATAAAGATGATGAAGGAGGATAGTGAAGGTACAAAAAAGGTCCTGTATGGGATGGTAAAAAATAAGAGGCGTAAGGATCCTACGGATTATGTTAGAATGGTGAACAAAAGGGGACAAGAGATAGAAAATAGGGCAGAACCGAAGAAAATGTGGAAAGAATATTATGAAGAACTTCTGAACCCAAATGGAAACCACGGCGAGGAGGAAGAAATCGGGGAAGAGGAAAATGGACTGCAAACAGAAAAGGACTTAACATGGAAAGAAGTGGAAGATGCAGTGAGGAAGATGAAAGGAGGGAAGGCACCGGGTGTGGATGAGTTGAGTATGGAGATGGTGAGCGCAGCAGGAGAGGTGGGGATACAATGGTTGTACCGAGTGATGAAGACAGCATGGAAGGAAAGGAAGACCCCAGAGGATTGGAAAGAGGGAATAATTGTCCCGATCTTCAAGAAAGGTAGTAAACAAAATGCAGAAACTATCGGGGAATAACACTGATGAGTCATTGTGCAAAGATCTTTGAGAAAGTTTTGGAAAGGAGAATTAGGACAAGGATAGAAGGAGGGATGAGGGAAGAACAACATGGCTTCAGAGCAGGAAGGTCCACAGTGGATTTGATTTTTGCTGTAAGGCAGTTACAAGAACAGCACTATGAGAATGGAACAGATCTACTGATGGCCTTCCTGGACATTGAGAAAGCATATGACAGTGTATGCAGAAACAAAGTATGGAAGTCCCTGGAGGATGGAGGAGTAGAAAAATGGACTATAAGGAGGATAAAGGAGATGTACAAGGGAAGCGTGAGCTGTGTGGAAGTGGGAGGAGAGAGATCGGACTGGGTGGAACAGAGAAACGGCCTGAAACAAGGAAGTGCACTGGCACCGTTACTTTTCATTGTGGTGATGGATGGCATAATGACGCGAGTGGCACAAGTAATTGGGGACGGAAAGATGAAATCAATGGTGTTAGCGGATGATTTGATGATTTGGGAAACAAGGAGGAGGAGGTACAGGAACAGTTGGACGTGTGGGAAGGAATAATACAAGGATATGGGATGAAATTTAGCATAAATAAGAGTGAGATGGTGATTACAACAAGGAAGAAGGAAAGAACCACAACGGGAATAACAATTGGTGGGGAACAGCTGAAGAAAGTGGAGAGTTTCAAGTATCTGGGAAGCCTAATACAAGATAATGGAAGAAACTATAGAGAAATAAATGAGCGGGGGAGACAGGCAGAAGCATTCCGGAGGAGTGTGAGAAGCATGTTATGGAGCAAGGATGTCCCTCAGAACAGCAAAAAGATCATATATCGGACGTACTATGTCCCTATCCTGACGTATGCCTCGAAGACCTGGGTTATGAAAGGAAGGGAGAAGAGCAAAATACAGGCCAGTGAGATGAGGTTCTTGAGAAGCAGTATTGGAGCTACAAAGATGGACAGAATAAGAAATGAGAGGACCAGAGAATTAATGAAGGAGGAACCATTACAGGAAGGTATAGAGAAATCTAGACTTAGATGGTATGGACATGTAAAACGAATGGAGGAGAAGAGGATACCCAGGAGGATACACGAGACAAAGTGGGAAGGAAAGAGATCGAGAGACAGGTGGCTGAAAGGGGAGGGGGTGGGGTAAGAAAGCGTGAGGAAGAGAGGAGAAGACTGGACAAGGATGGAGGCTGAGAGATGGTGGAGAAGACGTTGGAGAGGCTTGTGTTCCAAACAGACCCGGCCAGTGGCTGGAAACTGTGCAAGATGATGATGATGCTAAAGAACGCTTGTTTTAATGGAACTTGCTCTCTATAAGTGAAATTAAAGTTTGATTGTTTGAATCTGCTGTATTCATCTATATATTTAAAACACTAAGGCGATTTTTGTTACATCGAGAATGAGATAACGTCTCAACCGATTGACTTCGTAATGCATTCTAACGAGAGCTCTTGGCATGTAGATTTGCAGAGTGTCTTTAAAATAAACAAATATGTTACAGAATATTTTTAAATTAATAAACAAAAATTCAGAAATCTTGCCTATCACGCATGCGCACAATCGCCTTGCCTTATGACAGTCATGGCGGTTACAAGTCCATCCCGTTTTAATTTCATGTTTATGTATAAGAATTATAATGGAAGGGAACATTGCTTATTACGTTTTCATGACATACACTGGAATTACCAGACTGAAAATGCTGAAAAACGTAAATTGACATCAAATTTTGAGTGTGCTTGATGTTTAACTCCTTAATATTGCGCGTCGTCACTAGTGGTTCGGTAGCTCAGGTGGTTACGCCGCCACTCGTAATTTATGCATCTCCCAATGTAAGGGGTTCGAATCCCCCCTCCGGCATTTTTTTTTATTTCCGTATTTTCCTTCCTTGCAATTGCTATTATACTGCCAAAACATATTTAACTCTTGGCATTCCCGTAACTAAGGAATTCTACGTTCCCATCTCAATTTAACTTAAAACGCTATGGTAATTTCATTGAAAAGATTTATAAGTTCCGACATTCGACAGATTACATTTGCAATAACGGTAGGCTATTTATCTTTATTGCTACAGAAGTTTTGGCATATTTTTTCACATGGGATAACTGTGAATCAAGGATTGTACGAATTCCAACACATTACGAAGAATATAAGCAGTGAATCCACCTGAGTGTCTTCAAATCGAGTCATGTGCTACGTAACTCATTTGTTTTCCTCAGTTCTTTCTTTGCCTTATAAACATACAAGGCATGTCCAAAATGTTGTTACATGAAATTCCACTAATGAATTGTACCTTTACCAGTTATACGCAATAATACAGTAGGCCTACGTTGAAATTCTGATACCGGTATTACAAAATGTAGGCCTACTTTTGATTAGATTGTTATCCAAATTAACTTCTATATTTCAGTAGCAGATGCCGCTGCAGTCGAATGTTGGAACCGCCATTTGTATTGTGTTTCCGATCTTTCTGTTATATAGTCTTTGGTGGTCTGTTATAGTCTTTGGTGGTGAGTCGTTTTCTGTCGAGAATACATATCGCAGCTTCTACGAATTGTTAAACCTTTCATTGTATATACCATAACTACGGCATACTAGAAAGTGACTACGCAGAATTACTGGGCCGGTTTGTCTCGATAATTCATTGCCAGCTTTAAGAGTGGGCTTCCCTGTGTAAATACGACTCTTGACACGTACAGGAAATATAATTGTAAAACTGGCTCCATTATTCAGGTGACTGGCGAAGTGGTTCTATGCTCCTCTTCATAATTTACTGTCAAGGATATCCGAAGAATTGTACCAATAACAGGTGACGGAAATTGCTTATTTAGAGCAGTTTCGTACTGTTTGTATCGAAACGAAGAACGTCATAGCGAGTTGCGTTTGCAAACGGTTACAAAAATTGTTGCTGACTGGAATAT
Organism: Meconema thalassinum; assembly: GCA_946902985.2. Taxonomy (NCBI): domain Eukaryota; kingdom Metazoa; phylum Arthropoda; class Insecta; order Orthoptera; family Tettigoniidae; genus Meconema; species Meconema thalassinum. The sequence continues at coordinate 615,739,351 of OX336388.2, forward strand.
TTATAAGGATTTTATTATTGGCGATGAGTCTTATCGCCTTCCCCTCAACAACCAACTTGAGTATGAAAATCTTATGTCTCTGAACGGTGAATATGCTGGTCATGTTGAACTCCATGGTATAAGCCAATTGTTTAATGATTATTTGTTTAGAGTGCATAACCACGTTGTAGATTATGGCAATGGAAGTGTTATTTGTCATTTATTGTTTAGCGGCTCCGTTGATGCAGGACACTATAGTGTGATCGAATACGACATTAATTTGGGGATAAATCCTACTGTAAATAGACGCATTCGACGAAAAAGAACATTAACCGGTCGTGTGGAAACTACAAATAGACGCAAAACAATGAGAAATCGGAGAAAAAGCGAAACCACTTTTAATATAAAATATAAATCTGCCAGTTCAGAAACAATGCCAGATATTATGCCGTACAGCGTTGGGTCCTTGACGAATGTAAACATTGTTCTGCATTGTTCTTCTCTTGCGAAAAAACTACGCTTGGTTACTTCGGCCTTTGCTGTTGCAATGGTAAAATTAATCTGCCGGAATATAAAGTACTTGAAAGGCTTAAACCATTTTTCACTGGAAATGATGATACCTCAAGGAACTTCAGAGAGAATATTCGGCAGTACAACAATTCTATGTCCTTCGTTTCCTTTGGTGCCAATGTTACCGTACCACCTGAACACGGTCCATATTGTTTTAAAATTTCAGGAATTCATCATCGCATTTCATCCATATATTCCAAAAATATAAGCGACAGTTGTTACGGCCAATTGTATGTATTAGACTGCTCAGAAGCTAATCAAATCAGATTAGCAAATCGAGCGAATTCTTGCATCAGGGAGGGTACACTTCATATTCTAAATAATATTTTGCAAGAGCATAACCCTTACATTCAACCGTATAAGACAATGCATTCAAAAATATGCGAAGAAAATGAACTGGCTTTAGGAGAAAAACGTCAATCGTTAGATTTGGTCATGCGCTTTTACCATGAACCTCAAGAAGATCCTAGAAGTTACAATAACCCAGCTTCCTCAGAGATTGCAGCTATTTTTGAAACAACTGACGGCGCTCCGGCTTCACACCGCCACATAGCCGTATTTTCTAATCAGGGAGTTTTAAAGGAAATTGATGTTGACAGCATGCATTGTGATCCATTAACTTACGTTTTAATCTGGCCTTGCGGAGAAACAGGGTGGCATATTTCACTGCCAACAGGAGGGAACCGTAAGACGAACGTTAGGCAAAATATGACAATGCGTGAATATATTTTGTATAGGCTGTCGATTCGAGGTTGTCCTCCCGCAGGAGGTTTCAACCCTTTACTTAATGCAGGTAAACTTACCCAACAATTAATAGTTGACTATTATTGTCGAATAGAAGGAGATAGACTAAAATATATTCGCAATCAACAAACGAAATTGCGTGTCGATACCTACGTTGGTCTTGCTGATGCTTTACACTTTAGAGCTGAAAATGAAAGTTTAAGAGCTGGTCGCATAGTTATTTTGCCTTCTACTTTTATTGGTAGTCCCCGAAATATGTTGCAAAATTATCAGGATGCAATGGCAATTGTGAGAAAATTTGGCAAGCCAGACCTCTTCATAACTTTCACTTGCAACCCATCATGGCCTGAAATTACTACTAGCCTCCAACCTTATGAAAATGCAAACAATAGACCTGATGTCGTTGTTCGCGTTTTTCATGCGAAAGTTAAGGAACTCTTGCGTTTAATAAATCAAAAGCAAATTTTTGGCGAGGTACAAACTTTCTTATACACGGTTGAGTTCCAGAAGCGTGGTTTACCTCATATACACTTACTGGTTTGTCTTCGAGATAGTTGTAAATTACGAGAAATATATGATATTGATATGACAGTTTCTGCAGAAATACCAGATCCTTCCAATACAACGTTGTACAACTTAGTAAAGACACACATGGTACATGGACCTTGCGGCATTCTGAATCCCAATTCAATTTGCATGAAGGATGGAAGATGTAAGAAGGGTTTTCCAAAAGACTTTGTGCCAGAAACTAAAGAGAATGTGAACGGCTATCCACTTTACCGTAGGCGACAGAATGGAAGATCATATACTAAACGAGTACAAGGCACCAATGTTGAAATCGACAATCGCTTCATTGTTCCATACAATCGATATCTATTGATGTACTTTCAGGCCCATATTAACGTCGAAATCTGTGCAAGTGTACACAGCATCAAATACATACATAAATATGTTTATAAGGGGCATAATTGCGCTAACTTGAAAATCACGGCAAACGATGGAATGCTACATCATGACGAAGTTTCTATGTATTTGAATGCTAGATATGTTGGGTCAAGTGAGGCTGCATACAGGATTTTTGGTTACAACATGCACGAACAGTCCCACATTGTTGCCCGGTTACCTGTCCATTTACCAGACCAACAAGATGTATTTTTTCATGCCGATGATGCTCCCAAAGCATTAATACGGGCTCAGTTAAAAAGTACACAACTCACTGCATGGTTTCAGCTGAACCAAAATCCAACAACTAGGAGTGCATATATTTATCCTGAAACACCCGTTCATTATGTATGGGATAAATGCAAATGCATTTGAAAAAAACGACTTAGATTCGAAAAGGTAATAGGTCGGATGTACAATGGTTCTCCATCTGAATCAGAAAGATACCATCTGCGCTTACTTTTACTTCATATAGTAGGTGCCACAAGCTTTGAGGATCTCCGAACATACCAAGGTGTTACCTGCCCAACATAATAGGATATGGCAACTAAGCTTGGTTTGCTTATCGATGATTGAGAATGGCAACGCTGTTTGATGGAAGCATCGGTTTTCCAAATGCCCTTTCAACTGAGGCAGTTATTCGCCTACATATGCATATTTCATCAACCTTGCAATGCCAGTCACTTATGGGACATGCACAAAAACTCTCTCTGTGAAGATTATTTAAAGACAGAAGATGAAAATACAGCGTATCAACTATCTCTCAGAGATATTAATAAAACTCTGCAATTGCATGGTTTCTCTCTGCCAACATTTAACTTGCCTGTTGGTACTGACACACACTCAAACGATCAAACTACTAATGAGCCAGTGTTCCCTTTTGATTTGGCTGACCTGATGTCCTTAGCAAACCAGGAACAACTTTCAATTATTAATGAAATCACTAGCGTTCTTCAAAATAACAACACAACTGTCACGAACGCATTCTTTATTGACGGTGCTGGGGGCACAGGAAAAACATTTATTTACCGATGCTTAATACAAAAGTTCTGGAGTTTAGGGCTTCATGTTATATCAGTAGCATGGACCGGAATAGCCGCTGTTTTGCTACCCAACGGTCGAACAGTACACAGTACATTCAAAATTCCTCTAAATTTAAATGAGAGTTCAGTGTCTGGATTAAAATTAAATTCCAAAGCAGCTGACGATATTCGATTAGCACGGCTCATAATATGGGATGAAGCCCCAATGGCAAATATTCATTCATTAATGTGTGTGAATCGTCTTCTAAAAGATATTATGGGTAATGACATTCCATTTGTTGGGAAAATTACTGTTCTTGGAGGAGACTTTAGGCAGGTTTTGCCTGTTGTTCCGCACACTTCTCGCCAAACAATTATTCAAAACTGTATTAAATACTCTCCTCTCTGGCCCTTCTTCAAAATACGCTGCTTATATAAAAACATGCGGTTGAAACCAGAAGAAATTGCATTTTCTGATTTTTTGTTACAAATTGGTAACGGTGACTACCCCTCTGTAGATGGTGAGGAATCAAATGTTATTGAACTACCACCCAGAATTTTAGCGCATGATGACATCGTGACTGAGATTTACGGCGAAACATTCATTTCTACGAAAGATATAATCAATTTCTCGAAAGTATGCATTCTAACACCAAAAAATGAACACTGTAATGAAATTAATTTGAAAGTCATCGAACTTATACCCGGTAGTTCAAAAACATACACCAGCGTTAACAGATTAATTACTGAAGATGAAAGCCAGCTACTTCAATTTCCTACAGAATTCTTGAATTCCTTGGAATTAAGTGGTTTGCCTCCACATATTCTTACTCTAAAAGTTGGAGCCATAGTTATGCTCCTCAGAAATCTGAACGTTTCCCAAGGGCTCCTGAACGGAACCAGATTATTGGTAAAGAATATGTATGAAAATTGCTTGGATTTGGAAATAATCAGCGGAGATAAAATTGGGCAGAGAGCTCTAATCCCTCGAGTTGATTTAACACCATCCGACAAAACCCTTCCATTTTCTTTTAAGAGACGTCAATTTCCAATTCGCTTGGCATTCTGTATCACAATTAATAAAGCTCAAGGGGAAACTCTCGAACGTGTAGGTCTCTATTTACCTCAGCAAGTTTTCAGTCATGGCCAGTTATATGTTGCAATGTCAAGAGTGTGATCTTTCGACGCCCTTAAAGTTTCAATAGTGCCAAAAAGTAGTCGTACAAAGAATGTCGTATATAAGGAAATCCTTCGGTAATTATTTTACCATTGACCATCATGTTTCGACTTCGTAAAGCACTCTGACAAAAGCTCTTGGCCTGTAGATTTGCAGAGTGTCTTTAAGAGAAAAAAAATATGTTACCGACCTGTGTTATTGTGATGGTTGTATTAATGCGTGTATCTGTAATTAACGTGAGAATTAGGAAGGAGAACGCCGAGGCCTTACTTAAGGAACCATCCCGGTATTTGCCTGGAGTGGAAGTGGGAAACCGAAGAGAAACACATCCAAGATAGTTAAGGTTGGAATCGATCCTACCTCTCCTCAGTTTTACCTCACGAGGCTGAGTGCGTCCCGTTCCAGCCCTCAGGCCAGAATTAAATTTCTTGGCAGAGCAGGGAAATGAATCCGGATCTCTGGGGCGATGGCCAAGAATATACTTAATAGTGGGCTTCCCTATGTTAATGCGTTTTTCGACATGCACTGGACATATAATTCTAAAACTGCCTCCTTTACGGTGGCTGGCAAAGAGTCAGTGCTCATCCTGTAATTGGTGAAGTGATTCTATGCTCCCCTGCATAGTTTGCTGTTAAAGAAACCCAAAGGATTGAACCTATAACAGGCGATAGAAATTGCTTATTTCGAGAAGTTTCGTGCTGTTTATATCAAAATGAAGAACATCGCCCTGAGCTTCATTTGCAAACTATTGCAAACATTGTTGCTGACAAGGATAATTTTAAGGATTTTATTATTGGCGATCAGCCTCATCGCGTTCTCCTCAGCAACCAACTTAGTATGAAAGTCTCTGAACGGTGAATACACTGATCATGTTGAACTTCATTGTATAAGCCAATTGTTCATTGATTTTATTTGTTTAGAGTACATAACAATGCGTCTAACCACACTGTTGTTTTTGCAAGGGGAGTATTATTTGGCATTTAATATTTAGCGGCTCCATTGATGCAGGGCATTATAGTGTTATCGAATAAGACGTTAATTTTGGGAGAAATACTCCTATAAAACCCCGTTCGACGAAAAGGAACATTGTCCGGTCGTATGTTAACTGCAAATTGACGCAATAAAGTGAGAAATCGGACAAAATACGAAGCCACTTTAAAAATCCAATCTAAATATGCCATAAAAATACTCCCATTTTCTTTTAAGAGCCACCAATTTCCAATCGCTTGGCATAATTTATCACAATCAATAAAGCTCAAGGGGAAGCTATGGAACGTGTAGGTCACTATTTGCCTCATCAAGTTTTCAGTCATGGGCAGTTATATGTTGCAAAGTCGTCTTTCTCTGTAATCATACAAATAATGCATATAAGAAAATCCTTCCGTAAATATTTTCCCAATGACCGTCATGTTTTGACGGGTTTCAACTAGTCTTATATATTAAAATAGTTTTCAAAAAATTTCACCCTTTACTAAAACTGAAATATCTCGGGAAGTATTTGCGCTACGACGACGTTTGTTGTCTTAAAATGTAATGCCCGTCAAGAACCGTCGATTGATACCCACCTTACTTGATTATATCATTCGTGTATTAAAATATTTGCGAATATTACTTCCTTCAAGGTCTCACGAAAATAGAATCGAATGACTTGACGGACGTATTGTCGCTAGGCGACAACGATTAACACTGTATCATGACATGCAACGCCTCCCCAATAATAAGTCTAACTTGATATTATTAGAGAGTTCCCTGATTACGTCATGATATCGTTAACTTCTACCTGCTCCACTCGGGCGCTAATGTCGCATGTATCTATACATGATATCGTTAACTTCTACCTGTTCCACTCGGGTGCTAATGTGGCATGTATCGATACAATAATCTGTAATATGTTTTACAATTCGCTTTCTAGCCTGTGTAAATAAACTCTGATTGTTGTACTCACAATATGCCAATGCCATGAACAGACAATTACCGTCATAGGTGCTACCAGGATCTACGAACATACAAAGCAGTTGTCTATTCTACTTTTAAAGGAACAGCTATGGAGCGAGGTTTGCTGATTGACGATTCTGAATGGCAGCATTGTTTAGCAGAAGCGTCACAATTTCAGATGCCTTCTCAGTTACGACAACTGTTTTCTTACCTATGTATCTTTCAGGCCCCTTCAAATGTAAGATAGTTATGGGGCATTTTCAAGAATTCATTATCAGAAGATTATCTGCAGTTTCACGAACCTATCATTGCATATCAGTTGACTCTTATACATATTTCTAATACATTTAATGCTCCATGGTCATCCCATTACATCTCTCGAATTGCCAGGTATTATTGATAATTACCCTCAGACAAATTTACCAATGAATTATCCAAAACTTAATGAGGATCAATTAAGTCGGATGATAAACCAAGCTAATGGAAACCAAACGGCTATAATTACAGAAATGTTGGGGTTAGTACTGTACCCATGTGATTAATTTCCATGGAAAACATGCTTCTGCCTCCAGCCAGCATCAGTCCTCAGGCGTGTACCGTCCTCCCACTGAGCAGTTGCATATTTTTGATCTGAGACTAAAAGGTATCAACTCTACAATAATAAAGCACAACTCTATTCTAAAGACTTGAATTAAGCTCTAAATCATGGCTTCAAACAAACACAAACACAATCCCAACAATATAACACAAAACAATGCAAAATTACTCCTACAATCCACTAATATTCGCACTTTATCCTAGCAAATTCAAATGATTGTTCATTCATTTACCATGAGATTAACATCAAAATTCATTCTCAAGTGCGCTGATGCACAGGTAAATTACACATAAACTGTACTTATAATCTTATGTCACCTGATGTGACCCCTTTAATTTCACAATCTTAATTGGTGTACTCTCAACACATCCTAATTTACATTATGAGTACAATTGTGTTCTGTATCTCTCTTCCCACCAAAATGCTTTACCATGCATTAACCAATCTATGGGTTGCACATCAAATTTACTTGCAACTCCACTGTTACTTGTATTCATACACTTTTCTACAGTTCCCTTTTCTACAGTACCACTGTATGCTGTCATGAGTTCGATCTCAAAGATACCGTTACCGCTGTGTCGGGTGGTATATTATGCTACCCTTGCGTGGGCATAGCCTATGGCATCTAGTGTCGACCTTTAGAACAAAGTGACAATGTCAGTATAAAAATGCAACTTTCAACAACTCATAAGTTTGCCAAATATTAAGTCAACAGGATGATCCTCAATTATCAATGTGTTTCAAACCCCACAAATTCATTATACAATACAACAACGACTTCTTCTATTACAAACAGGGTTTCAAAGTCTGTCCATTCTAAATGTCAACCTCCAAGAGTCGTTTAAAAATCTCTCCCTCGGCCCTTCCTGTATATAATGGGCTGAGTCAGGCGGTAACAAACCACTCGTTCCGTCCTTTACTATGTTTCCTCTTCCTTTATCTCCAAGCAGTAACAAGTGACTTTAAATACAATAGTGCAGTCTCCCGGACCTACACATCCCATATGATTTAACTAATTGTATGCAAGATAGGTTATGGACTTGTTTAAACATTTATTCCTAACCTTAGGATATTAATAACTGGCCTCAACAGGTCCATTTCATTATATGAAGGAACGAGATTCATCATTCACCGGTCGAATTGGCTAGCCGGCATCTTAATAAATGCTACGGTCAGGCACATCCTGCCGCCAACAAAATTCACTTCCCAGGAGCTGAATTATTTCAATAGCTAGTTCTCGGTCGATATCAGGTGTCATGTTGAGGTTTCCATTGTTATCCTCCCATACACCACTGGATTCGAACCCGGAACATTTCATGGCAATCCACAGAGCTAGGGTCAATCACTAATTACGCTCTGGCCATAATAAATATCTCTGTATGCCCTAGGCTATACGAGATTTCAAACGTCGAATAGATTACCTGGCTTCCGTGACCATGGTGGTATAATCCCGTCCTTTAATTAGTAAGATAACTATCAATTACTCTTACAAACTTATTCACAAGCTGCAAATTCAATTCTCTATTAAACCCTTCCATGTCCTAGATTCTTGCATATTTATTTCCATTATCATAATATTGTACCCGATACCTAGTTGAGGCTATCGGCTACGCCAGCTGACATTGAGCCGTAGTTGAGATTTATGGGAAAAGTTGTAAAGATAGCGCTCAGATCGAGTCGAGAAGAATGTTAGGAAATGACGTAGAAGGCCAAGGATAAAGATGGCACTACCAGTCAAGCAGATGGAATTATGGGAGTAATATTGAAGTATTATTAAGATCTATGTGGAACATAATATTATATCATCTCAGAAGAGAAGAAATGTCAAGCAATATATATGGTGATAACTTGAAGAAACGCAGAAAATCCCTTAAGTTATTGTATAACTTAATAGCCGAGATGAGCAGCCTCCGTGGCTTAGGCGGCAGCACGCCGGCCTCTCACCGCTGGGTCCGTGGTTCAAATCCCGGTCACTCCATGTGAGATCTGTGCTGGACAAAACGGAGGCAGACAGGTTTTTCTCCGGGTACTCCGGTTTTCCCTGTCAAAATTTCATTCCAGCAACACTCTCCACTATCATTTCATTTCATCTGTCATTCATATAATCATTGCCCCAGAGGAGTGCGTCAGGCCTCGGCAGCCGGCACAGTTCATATCCTCGCCGCTAGATGGGACTTCATTCATTCCATTCCTGACCCGGTCGGAGACTGGAAGCAGGCTGTGGATTTTCATTTTTCAATAGCCGAGATGATGGTGGTCGAGATTATACTTGTGACGCATGACCGCAGAAGGTAGGGGAACATCACGTGACAGCGCGGAGTAGGAGCTCGTCAACGCAGTCTAGAGACAGCAGTTTCAGTTCAGCCAGCAATGCCGAGTAGAACACATGTTGCGCAGAGCGAACGGCAAGTTGAGAGGTGTACAACACTTGTTGCGTGGAGTGAAAGCGACAGTATTACTTCAACAAGCGGAGCTGACAGCAGCATGCGTTGGGAGAACGGAAAGTAGGTCAGTGAGTCAAGGCAAGCAAAGCACGATAGGCGGTACGAGGACCGGTTGGCGAGGCAAGCTGTACAGGCCGTGTAAGCAAAAGAAGAGCCGGTGTTAGAACAGTATTATTTCCAACATCGTAGTTACGGCTATGCGAGGCGGCAATGCTTTTTCAAATGTTAAGAAATAAACAGCATTACAACAAGATTGAGAACTTTATTTCGAGCTGCATTTTGTAACGCAGGACAGTACAGCGAAGCGGTATGGCGAGGCCGGCTTTAAGCGTCGATCATTCTAGAACAGTGCAGTAGAGCAGAGCGTGCTGGTTCTGACTTTCATACGCAGGCAACATTAAAGAAGCTGAACTTCATTTCAACACTTAGTTACAACTTTATGAGGTTGGACTTGAATTCAGTAGTCGAATTGTGCAGGCAGATAGTTATCATATACTGCTATTGTGAACTTCAAATGAACTTAGATATTCCAATGACATTACGGCTTATCAAAATATGCATTTCATGACGGAATATTTAAAGCGACCATGGGGTCAAGCCAACATTAACGCTTTTAGGCAAACGAAATGTTACGAGTATATGCACTTATGAACATTGGCACGTGCATTAATATAATTCTTTTTCATGAATTATTATGAAATTTCGATTACGAACACAGCTATAGGGTGTTTCAGAAACTTATACACTTTTATGAATAAAATTAATTTCTGCAAGTGAGATTCAACCGCTGTGGAGATTGACTTTTATCACAAGCAAACCGAACATTGTATGGGACAGTGGCGTAACATAGAAGAAGAATATGGGGTACGCTACGTTTGTGAACTTTTACGGAAGAATTTGGACAGTATCCGTTATGGATAACATGCAGTTCATCATGTCGGAGTAAGCGAAGACAGAGACGTGATGGCACCACAGAGCGATGGATTCGGTTCCTGAAGAAGAGGAGGTCCAACAGCTGATTCACTTGGGATATGAAGGCAATCGTTATTGCGTGGGTGATACGAGATTTTCGTCGATCTTTCGAGAAATTTATTGCACACACGAGGATAATCGACGATCTTTGAAACATATTAACAGCTGATATGAGAAGGTACTGTAAGAGTTATGACTTTCTGATATGATTTTTTCATGAACACTGGGCATACTTGTATATTTTTCTAGTAGGAGTTCTACGATTATTTAGACATGGCTTAGACATTATTTGCTCTAAATTTTGCTAGAATATGGCGTTACCATATGATATGGCAGGCACCATTCTACGAAGTTCTCACCATTGGTTGGCTTTATTAAGCAGATGTTTGGTCTTTTAGACATTTTCCAGTAAGGATAGTTTTTCTTGGATAGTTATTTTTTTGTGGCGAGTATTTCAAACTCGTGATCTGCAATTGGATTATTTAAATTACTTCGTCAGTTCATTGCATACTAGCGAGTGTGTATTATTCATCAGTAGGGATTTTTTTCATTGGATTGTTTGGAGATATTAAGATTTTACTCACTCAAGTGAATGAATATCGCTTTTATGTGACAACTAGAGACTTGTTGATTCCAATCTGGTACATTCACTCATTAGACGACGAGATGGGGCCTTTCGCTTTAGGCGATTGCGTGGTGGTACACATCTTTACCCATCGCTCAGGGCATTATCATGATAGTCTACGAGGCAAGGCCTTTCGTATTTATACGATTGCGTGGTGGTACACACCTAACTTGCCATTGAGGAACTCATTTTTATCATCCGAGTGTACTTGAGATTGTAAGAGGATCAAACAAGAAACTACTAGTCACATATCTGTCGAATTTTATCAAATAAATTAAAAATAAATGTCAGCAGGGTTACATTTTGTAATTCTTGTTTGCCAATCCAATATTTTGTTGCTATACTCTTTTGATAGTACTTTCATTTAACAGCTGATACAGCTGATGCTTTTGATAATTTTTATGATTGTGTTTGATACCTTTGAGAAGGATTTAAAGTAATTGAATCTTGTAAGATGAATCATTAATGGTCAGATTTATTTTGAGGCAGATCAGTATTGCATATTTTGATGTGAGAGATTATGACACATTGGTGTTTTTCTGTGAAGTGAATTATGAGAATTTTAAGAGAATTTATGCTATTTGAGAGCAGATCTTGAATTTCATTTCGATTACTGAGGTAATATATTTTTACCTAATTGTTTAAGAAGTTGTCTAGATGTGATCAGATTAATTACAGTTATTGGAGATTGTGTGCGTTGATAATTTGAAGCCAGTTATATATTTTGTAGATCATGCAACGTGGTTAAGTGAAGTTTGTGATAGGCATTATGTGGAAGTTGCCAAGTGGAAGTTGTAATATTGCTAATATATTTTGAGGCAGACATGAGGTTGTCGAACCCAGTCTAGCATAATTTTTGAGATTCATGCTGTGCGCTGAATATTTATGGAGTTACGTGGAAATATTATGGTATTCAAATGTGGTATTTGATAAAGTGAGAGTAGATGATGAAGTTTTGGATAATGAGATCCAACGTGATTTTGTGAAGGCAATAATATTTTTTGGCATGATAATTAAATACGAGATATAACTTGGAAGTGATAAAACTGTAAGACAACGTTCTATAACCCATATTAAACAATTTGTTGGGAAATTAAACAAATATATAATGTTGATAATACAAGATTTTCTGATAATAATAATTAATGAAATAATAATCTGAAATTTAAGCATATTAATGATCTGACCTAATGAAATAAAAATCTAAATGACTAGATGAAATAATAAAAATCTAAATAACCAGAAGAATAAAATTTAGATAAATTGATAAATTAAATTTTGGAATAAATCAATGAATTAAATAACTGGATGAATTAAAGATTGAATAAATAAGCTGATTTAAATAAATTAATAGATGATTAAATAGATGATGAATAACTGAATTAGAATGTGATAATTAATTAAAGAAGCTGATGATTAATAAATTTAAATGGATTTAAATAAATTTGATTGAGAGATATGATTTGAATGATTTGAAGAATTGCAACTTGAGTTGATGAATTAAACAATTTATATTGATGATTTCAGATGATTTAATCTGAAGGAGATGATGAAATGAGAGTGTGTGAATAATTAGAGAGAGTAAAGAATTGATGATTATAATATTCATTTAAATGATTTGATGATAATGAATTAATTATTCTGACATGAATATATTGAATTTTGAGATGAGAACTAATGTGAGAAATATTTAATTTTGATGATGATGATGATTATAACCAATGAGTAGTGGATTTTCTGTGATTCACAAACAAGCAATTATTAATGACAGTGTAAATACATTAAATTAATTATTCGATGTTTAGGAGCAATTTACTAATATATTCAGCATTTGAATAATGCCATGCAAGCCATAAATTATGTGATATTTAAATATGTGATTAGAATATGTGTGTTTAGACAGATTAATTATATTTTTACATCCACATTCATGATGTTAATTTAAAGAGGAGTTAGGTCTCAGGTATCACGAATATCAGTGACGCAAAGACATAGTGCTACGGTGATCCTGAGAACCCAAGTGAACTTTAGAAATTTTTCCTATTTTGTGTGGATTAAATACACTTTGAGTAGAATAGAGATGGTTCGATTTTCTGGACAATGACAATTTAACGTTGGCATTCGACCATGCTCTCAGGTAGGATGAGTGTTTAATATGTCTGTCTGACTATCAAAGTTGAATAAATTTGTTTTTATCTTAGTTGTGATCTGATGATGATGTGATTTTCCTATTTCTTTCCTTGTCTTAATTAAGGCTTAACCAGGAAGGATGTGGTTTGCTAGGGATTCAGTTGGTGGCGCCCATTTCTATTTGTATTTTTTAAAATTAAATTTAAGCCCGTAACGACACTGGAGATACTTTATCTCGTGTTACCCTCTGCTTTTGTGATTTTTCAACTCAATTTCCGACACATTCCTTATTTGACTTGATGTTCATTTAACTCCGCTCTGTCCTGGAAATCCAGGAATGCGATGTAATAGCAGATGGGTCATCGCATCCCCATGACGAACGGGTACAATATCAACTGATATTAAATTGCTTTGCTTAGCCCTTCATGTATAATATTACTGCTTGGATAGATAAATATTCCAATTAGCATATATATGTTGCTTACAACCATTTTTCACAGATGTGTATTCATTTATTCTTCTTCTTATTATTATTATTATTATCACTGACATGAATTACCATAACCGACACAACGTAACCCTTTTCAATAACCGAACATCCGTGTTCGTTATGTTACGTTTCTATATAACTGAATTGCCATTTTACTTTAGTGGTAACGGCTTATCCACTCAATGATGTACAAAGACATCTCAACTTGACTAAAATCAACACAACAATACTATTTTAAGGTTCTACCTCCTAAATTGACTCTTATTGGCATATTTTATAAATTTTGAAATCACTCAACATACAGTGGACTATAATTACTACAAAATCATGGTTTTTGGGTACTCACATTGGTTAATCTGGTGGCTCCAACCACGCATTTCTTCCAGTAATGCCCGCAATTATTTGCAAATTAGCAAGGCATTCTTACACTTCTCACACACATTATACATAACTTTTGCCTTCCAAAACACACGGCACTTTGCTTATCCATATTGAAGCTGTTGCTTCCTTATTCACACAACACGTTATAGCACTTGTTACACTATTAATTTTACATATATTTAACAGATCATCACTAAAATCACACGAATGCTATGTACATTTCTTAATAGTTGACCTTTCCTCGCAGAATATCAAAAATGCAGGCCCTGAAGATCTCTTCTTCACTGCTATCCGCATCTCGATTGAAAGTCTCGATTCTCTGCCTAAGGATTCCTATCGGTCCCCCAAACTGTCTATCAATTTCTATCCTTAGATAAATTTCCTGATATCGCATAAATATGCTTGCATATCGTCCTGAGCATTAATTGCATTAGTATTCCTATGAAATTTCACCAATCGCATAACAAAGTTTATATCTGCGCAGTCCGACATCCCATCATATGTCTAACCAATAGTTTACATACTGCGCTCAACCCTTGTACATTGTACTTGTACAAATTACCACTTTCGATTGTCCTGCCTTGTATATCACACGGTACATTTCATACGTGCTTGATAGTAGTCCCTCGTAATGCCGACTATAAACGTACGGCACGACTGTCCTTAATAATTGTGATTAATAAATGCCTTACTGCATGGCTCTTCATGTTGAAGTCCGAGCGTCCCTTCCTTAACTCGGTAACGTGCATTTCGCATTAGACTGCGGTTCAACTGACTACATTAATCGTTATTAATTCATGCCTTAATGCATGATTATTATGTTGCTGCACTTAGAATGTTGAAGTCCGCGCGTCCCCTTTCCTGGACTCCTGCGACGTGCGCTTCGCACTAGACTGTGGTTCGACTGACTACATTAATCGTTATTAATTCATGCCATAATGCATGATTATTATGTTGCTGCACTTAGAATGTTAAAGTCTGCGCGTCCCCCGTCTCTGGACTCCTGCGTCATGCGCTTCGCTCTAGACTGTGGTTCGACTGACCCCATTAATCGTTATTAATTCATGCCTTAATGCATGATTATTATGTTGCTGCACTTAGAATGTTGAAGTCCACGCGTCCCTTTCCTGGACTCCTGCGACGTGCGCTTCGCACTAGACTGTGGTTCGACTGACCGCGTCTGTCCTTTCTCTAGCCCTTATATCCGTTTGGAGAGAAAAAGTAGACAGAAAATTTCCCTGCAGCGACATTTTCTCTCACAGTATGATTCTGGTCTTGAAATAACGTTTTTATGGTTCATTTTTCCTCGCTGATCACAAATCTGTCTGCGTGCTCGAGGATCGATCGGCCAATTAATTAATATTAATTGCCTTTGCCAGCGCTTCCCCACGCCGCGTCCTAGGTAAATCCACGAAGACTTGGTTAGATCTCGCCGCTAACCTCAGATCTATTGTGTCACTGCGCGTTCCATTAAATCTGCCTCGATTTCAATGTTTAATGGCTTGATAATTAGCCTCTCGGCTATACATTCACATAGGTGCAATCCTCAAGTCACTGAGTTACTCCAATCACGAGTAATCATTAAATTACACTGGTATCTCCCCATTCCCATGGCATCTTCCTTATGTAACGGGGAATAACTTGGCCATTTATTAGCCTCCTGACCTGCTCCAGACGGCCTAAGTAGGTCACAGAGAGTGACATGGCTCCATGAAACCACGCCCATATTCCAGAGTCATTTGACAACTGTCAAGCGCTCAAACTTTCTGTGCTCAGTCCAGAATTGTATACGCCATACAGACCAATAAATGCAGTATTTTGCTATTATCTCCTGCATTATATTAACCAATAATGTCAGAATTAGTTCATATCACAACAGTGATTTAATATGTATTTTCTCTAGGTTTTTTATAGCTTAAACCCCCTCAAAAGATCTTGTGTTCGTTCCTTGCTGGAATCTATATTCTGAGCTCATCTCTGAGATCCACGTTCGACACCAGTCAGCCCAACACCGTTGGGTTCAGTACAAAACAGCAATGAAAGGATGAGTAATGCATATTTCATTGACGGTTCAGGGGGCACCGGGAAAACATTTCTTTACCAATGCTTGATTTACAGTTGCACAAATTTGGGGTTAAATGTAATTCCTGTTGCATGGACTGATATTGCAGCAATATTACTTCCTCAGGCGCGCACTGTGGTCATTATTCAAAATTTTAAACTCATCAAAAATATGCGAGCGGATACAGATCAACGTGACTTTGCAAACTTCTTGATACAAATTGGTAACGGTGAATACCCTCACGTCGATGGAGAAAATTCAAAATTAGTCCCACGCTGAAAAATATTTCACGCTTTTCAAAAATAGCGATTTTAGCACCTAAAAATGAACATTGTAAAGAAATCAATGACAAAGTTTTAGACCAAATCCCAGGATCATCGAGAACTTACATCAGTGTGAATAATTTGATAACTGAAGATGAGAGTGAACTTCTACAATTCCCAATAGAATTTTTAGACAGCATAGCCATAAGTGGATTGCCACTTCATATCCTTCGACTAAAAGAAGGCTCAATTGAGATTTTGTTGAGAAATATTAATGTTACCCAAGATCTGTTGAACGGTACTAGACTGTTGGTTTGGAAGATGCATGACAATTGCTTACACCTGGAAATTATTACTGGCGTAAATGTTGGAAACAATGTCCTACTCCCTCGCCTTGACCTTACGCAATCATATACTTCTATGCCATTGTCCTTCAAAAGGAGGCAGTTTCCAGTAAGTTTGGCTTTTTGTATTACTACCAATAAAGCTCAAGGTCAAACACTAGATCAAGTAGGCATTCATTTACCTCAACCGGTGTTTAGTCATGGACAACTTTACTGTATGCCGCACTATCGCGAGCAAAATCTTTTCATGACGTCAAAGTTCAAAAAGAACCAAAAGGCAAGCGAACAGCAACTGTCGAATGGAAGGAAATACTATTAGAATTTTGAAACGAATGTTGCGGAGGAGTACAGACCTCAGCAAACGGGGCACAGATTAAATAACAATTATACAAGGACGTCCGCATCCCTAATACGATAACTGTCCATTGGTAATGGTAAAAAAATTACTATTATCCTACATCAATGATTACTATCCTACATCCTGTTAATTCATTCCCTCAGTTCTATAACTAAGATTTACTCAATCAAATTTACAGCTTAATAAATATTAATTCCTTCTGTGTGAGTTATCTTTTCATTTCTCATCAATCGCCTTTACTTACTATTCTATCTGTAGGGGTGGAGGCGATAGCTGTCTTTACAGAGAAGTGCAAATTATTAGATTCGATGTCAGTTTTCCAAAATTGCATTTTTACTTTTCACGGTTTAATGCACTAAGTATGTTTACAAGGCGATGAAATTACTTCAAATGTTTAACAAAGACTTCTAATTATATTTTCATTTAATAAACTCAAATTAAAATGATTTTTTAGAATTTCCACTAATAGAGGAGCCCTGCAAATGCAAAATGCCACACGTATCGTTTTTATTACTTCACTCTACTTTACGTGTGAATTTAGAGCAGAGGGATTTGGCGTCCTTTAACTGATGAACGCTATTGAACTATTCAAAGATTCATGAACTATGCATTGAAATCACCTGACTTGAATTCTAAAGTCAATGAAAAATTGAAAATGGACTCAGCTCAGATATCCCTCGGAATCCAATAATCTGAATGTTTCCAGACGCAATTCCTTATGGAAAGGAAGGAAGGAAGCTTGTAGTTTAACGTGACCGTTAATCTCGAGATCATGAGCCACGGGACCTCCTTTTGACGTGGAATCCGAACCACAGGACATGGCATTTCACATCGAAAATCTCACATGCATTGACCGGGAATCGAACCCGGACCGCCTTGGTGAGAGGCATTCAGCTAGACCGCTGAGCCACCACGCCCCCAATTCCTTATGGGAAAAGGTGTAATTCCACGGGAGAGGAAACACTACTAAGTAGGACAACAAAAGAAGTTGGTCAATAAAATGATTTTGAATAAAAGTAATTATGACTAATTAAAATTATTTATTTAATTCTATTAATTTGCTCACCTCTATATGTTAACCAAGAGTTACATCTCTAAATTCAAATATAAAAGACCCATCTTTTATTTTAAATTGATACCATTGTTCATAAGTAGATAAAACACCAAATTGTACCGCTCTAGCCTAAAATTGTGTGGATATCTCTATCTACTTAGTATCAACGTTCCCAATTCTTGGATGTAACGGGTAATCTCGAGAGCAACTTGATGGATTTTGATGCGGTTTTCACCATTGTGTAAAGGATTTCTTGATGAAGGATTAGGTAGATAACCATGTATTTATGACCAAAAGAAGCCAAGCATTTACGATTTCAGTGAATTTAGTTGAAGAAAAACCTGGGCTAACGTCCATGTGTATTTTAAGCTTACACTGGGTAAACCGTTAAAAATATCGATATTCTCTGAGAATTGTTCAGCATGAAAAGTTCCTCAAGAAAGTCCACGACAGCTCCCACATCGACCACTGTAAGTGTTTTTACGTTTTCATTTCTTCCAGCAATCTCCATTCAGTGGAAATTTAAATTACTAGCTTCAGAGTGAGTTTACGAGCTTGCGAGCGACCTATCACCCTAGCTTCAGCCAGCATCAAACTGCCGAGTCGTGTCGAGTTAATTCTTCAGAGAAGAGTATAGCTTATGTGTTTGGAGTTAGCTGTTCACCTCGGCTTTTCAGAATTGCGTCTGGAACCTGACGTCCGTGCGCCTTTTAAGCTTACGCAGGGTAAATGTGGGACGCACACACAGAGGACAGGCAGACACCCACACATTTGATCTCATAATTCTACTTCATCATTTACCCAAAAGCAACGGTACCGTAAATGTCTGTTCAGGTCACTAGCATGAAGACATGCAAATGTCATATGGACAGAAGTGCTGTAGGATTGTTGAAGTGAATGTTGCGGAGCAGCAGGGGTCTTCTAGTTGGTTATTTATCTTCAATTTGTGGGAAGCAGATTTTGAATTTTTCAGAACGGAAGTAGATGTTTCGATTTTGATGTATGGATCGACGCTAGCGCTTGTAGTGATAGATTTAAGCCACAAAAGATGTGGTCTACCTGTTGGTGTGCATGACTTGTCAGTCAAAACGGAAGTAGGCTAGGTATTTCGATGTTGATTTGACCATGTATGAGTCAACACTAGCGCTCGTAGTAATAGATATAGTGAACTACATATGACAAACGATGTGGTCTAACGCAGGAGCTAAGGCGGTCTCCATCCCAATCCACGCTTCAGCTACAAATATGTACACTTATACAGACAACACATTACCACAGGTTATCAGACTCATTCTACACACCTCCACATAAAGGGGGTTACGTGTCTACGAAGTCACAACGCTCCTAAATGAATCAAACTTTCCTCCACCATCGATGTTTCCTCTACCTTTTCACCAGTGTAAGACGAAGTAATCACTTATGTAGTTTAATCCCTCCTTCTCTTCATCCTCATGCTCCTTCGTCTTCACCTTTCTGTTATTAGTACCATCATCATCATTATCACCACCATCATCGACATCATCACCATTATCAACATCATCACCAAAATCAACATTATATTCACCATCGTCTCCATTATCATTATCATCACCATCATCGCCATATCATCATTGTCATCGCCTTCATCATCATAACCACCGACAGCAGTGGCTACGTTGGCTAAAGCGCAGCGTTAGGTCATGGGGCCAAGCTCTCTGCTGACTCGGTAGACGCGGGGGTTCGAGCCCCAACGTCGGCCGTCTTTGAAATGGTTTTCCGTGGTTTCTCATTTTCAAAACCAGGCAAATGCTGGGACGGTATCTTATGACAGGCCACGGCCACATGCTTGCCCAGTATCATTCATCTTCATCTATCCCATCTCTCATCCTGACGCCAGGTCGCCCACGGGCGTCATCAAGAAAGACATGCACTCGGCCTCTCAGGAGGCCACACGACAAAAAAAAATCATAACCATCATCATTCTAACTATCATCATCACCACCATCATCGAAATCATCATCATCAACATAATCACCATAGGCATCACCATAACCATCATCATCATTATAATTGTCATCATAACCACCATCACCATCGTCGCCATCACCATCATCACCCTATCATGATCCTCATTGTCATCACAACCATCATCACTAGAGACGAGAATTATAGGCACTAAAAACAGTTAAAATAGGCAGGCATATAGGCTCGTAAAATAGCTAAAATAGGCGTGTAAATAGGCACTAACGTTTAAAATAGGCAACAAAAAAGGCATGAAAAAAATTCTTATAATTTAATAACATATTTAATTACTATAATAAGAATTAACAACAAGCAACTTTTCAATGTTTTCTGGTAATAAGTTTGTTCTCCTGTCATGAAGAAAGATCTCTTAACAGCACATGAAGTGATTGGGCAGAACTTTAACGAAACCACTATATCTGGTTTTAGGTCAATTGCTTCATCTACCTCACCCCGTAGCACACTGGCTACATTTACCACTGCATCCCATCCTGGATCCTCTGCAGGACCCTATCAAACTTTTCCCTGACAGCGGCTATCTTCCCAGAGGTTCCTCCCAAACTTCCCCTGACTAGTTCAACAATCCTACATGACTCCACCAGGGGTATTCCACTCTTCTCTATTTCCTGTTGCCTGCAATAGATCCTGCATGATGTGTACCCACAAGCCTGCAATCCTCGTTGAAAATTAGAAAACCGCGTAATTTGAAATTGTGGCATTCGCCCATAACCTTACTTTTTACCACAATTTAGCAAGACTCTAGAGGGGATGCTAGAGGCTTGTTGGCAGCTTCGCGGCCCTAACCTGGGAGCTTAATGCTCCCCCAGACTAGAGCCACACATAGCGCTGGAGAAAGTCACTCGCGACTTTTTCAAAAAAATTGCATTTAAGTTGTAAATCTCTATTTTCACAGGAAATGAGTCCGAGTTCAAAATACCGATTTTTAATTTTCATCCACTTTGGGACAAGACACCACCAGCGTTCTAACTCCTCGTTCAGTAATCAAATGATTATTTACATTTTATATATAAATTATTGAGAGTTAAATGTCTAATACAGCATTGCAACAAAACAACTTGCCACAATACATAAATTAATATGCCTATAAATACTACAATGAAATGCGATCATACTTCTCAATCAAAAAAAAAGGCATAAAAGAAACAATCGAATTAACTCTTTACAACAAGCTTGGCAGAAGACTACTCTTCCATCGGTAGTGAAATTTGTATCCCCTGTGATCCACTGCTTCAGCCAGTAAGACTTCGATAATTTATCTTTCGACATTGCCACGGACACACTTCTTCTTCGCAATAAATCACACAAAGTTGTGAATCTGAAGTGAAGATAAAGCGTACGCTTACACAGTTCGCATCGAGATGGAGGTAGGGAATACGGATTGTGCAACATAATTCGACGTTGATTGGTTCTCGCATGTGTCTTGCGAGGTTGGAGGGGTTGAAGACATCGAGGTCAAATTGTTCCTTGTTTCTTCAGATGGAAATTTCCCACGCGCTATTTCTGATGACTTCCGAGAATTCCCATTCTTCTTCGTGGGGTAAACACATATTGAGAAATGAGAATATAATTCTGTCGAGCACACCAGCTGCAATATAATGCAATTTAAAATACAGTCAAAAGGCATCAAATAGGCAATTATACTCCAAATAGGCGCAAACCCTTGAAATAGGCATTTATAGGCACAATAAAACCAACGAAATCTAGCCTAAGAGAACCTATAACGGATTTATATCTCGAAAGCCTAAGTTTCTAAACACAGGAATAAAATAGGCAAATAGGCAAATTCCCGTCTCTAATCATCACCATCATCAAAATCAATTTCAGCATCAACATCATGACCATCCTCATCACCACCATCATCACATCATCACATCATCTTGATACTGCTTGACTTAAAATAATTCCGAAGGACGAACGTTCAACCTAAGGTAGGACGGTATTTGAAATTCTTCAAGTTTTTCAAATTTTACGTTTTAATCTCTATATACTGTATATATAAAAATGAAAGATTGTCTGTTTTTTCGGAATTTCTACGGAAATTTGCGTTATTTTCGCGTTTCAGACAGTTTTATGACGGATGCGCGCGATAATAAAATGTTTGTCTGTATGTCTGTATGTCTGTTTGTCTGTGGACAACTATGTTCCCTTATAACTTGAGAACGGCTGGGTGGATCAACGTAAAATTTGGTACAGATATCCTTCAGAGGCACGACACTAATCATTGATGTAACTCTTCTCTGTAGCTCTCATAAAAGGGGGCCTACCACCTTAGAACACTTGCTGAAATAGGCGTAGAAGGGCGAGCCAAAGCTCATTTTCAGCCCCTCAATGTGAGAAACGAAACTCGAGGGCCCCCGGAAACCACCTTTTTAGGCCCTAAAACCAACCGCTTTTGAGATATTCCCAGAAAACGAATTTCATTTAATGAAAGAATGCAATCCGGCAACCATGGCAACAGAACGTCGCAGGTCCATCTATTGCTGAAAGACGAAATACAATTCCATTTAATACATTACTGAGATAGTTTGCAAACGGCTATAAGGTTATAACGGAACCAAATCAAGCTGTAAAATTCATCAATATATATAATGCGCTTCAGGGGGTCAAAGGGTACTCTAGAATTTTTCATGCGATATACACGTGCGGGTGTGGTACGGAAGGTCTATTACGTCCCTATCTCTATATTGTTATATTATTATTATAATTATTATTATTACACTACGGCATACAACGACGATACAAAGCTTATATCCTGCCCCTTGGTGTCAGAAACAAAACTCGGTGACCCTAAATAGCCGTAAAGGGTCGCCGAAAACTATATTTTAAGGCTCTAATACCAACAGTTTCTGATATTCCCAGAAAACTAATTTCATTTAATAAACTATTGAAGGAATGCACGCCAGTAGCCCTGACAAAAGCATCTCAAAAGGTGACATCCAACTTTCCATCTATTTCTGCAAGTAGTAATGCCACTCCATTTATTAAATTTCTGTGAAAGTTTGCAAATGGCTATAAGGTTATCAAGGAACCAACTAAAACTGTAAAATTCATCAATGCGCTTAAGGGGGTCAGGGGTTACCATAGAAATTTTTCACACGACTTAAACGTGCGTTATGTCGTACAGAAGGTCTATTATATCTCCAAACAACATTATTTTCAAAAATTTCTGAATGAAACAGTATTGTATTTCTTACTTTTAGGAATTTGGGCCATTGGAGGCTAAAAAACCTGAATTTTTACGCACCACAAGCCTTTATAATTTACTAGGTGACCCGGCGAACTCTGTTCCGCCTTAGAGGCAATAAATTATTTTCGATTTTATTAAGTTCAATTTTTTATTAGAAAATACAAATTAAAAATTAAGTATTTTAATGATTCTTTATTGTTCATGTATTTTGGTGCATAGGTTGCACTCTTCAGTTAAGTACCTTGTGATACACGACATTTTTTGTTTTATTATCAGGCGCAAGAACAAACGACGCAGATGGTCTTCCGACCCGTGAACATGCCACATATAATTGACCATGGGAAAAACATGGATATTCCAGATTCAACCCACAAACTTTCAAGGATTGGCCTCGTGATTTGTTAATGGTCATGGCGAATGCAAGACGGATCGGAAATTGAAGTCTTTTAAACTCAAACGGCATATCGGTTGGGATTATCGGGATCCTCGGAATGAGAACTTCCTCACCTTCGATTTTTCCTTTGAGTATCGTCGCGTAAATCACATTGTTCATCAATTTACTTACCACCAAACGCGTACCGTTGCACAGTTTTGGTTGGTTTATGTTTCGAATCATGATTACTACGGAGCCAACCTTTAGGCGTAAATTGTGCGGTGGTAACCCAGGCACATCCGAGGAGTTTAAAAATTCAATTGGATAGTTGGTGGCTTCATCTTCATTTGTTACACAGTCAATAGATTTGAATGAATGCATTGTTCCAATGATCTCATTCTGAATTATGTAGTTTAGGTCATCTACATCTTTATTCTTGGCCACTAAAATTGCTTGCTCACTCAACCATTCCTTATTTTGGTAATTAGTAATGATGTTTGGGAATACTTTGTTGATAAGTTCGTCTTTCGATGAGACATAGTTACAGAAATTATGAGGAAATGAAATCAATCCACTCGATTCGTCGACAGGTACTCGACCATTACCGATAGTCAGCAATTGCTCAGAGAAATCTTCAGCAGATGTATCATTAAGCAATGAAACTCTAATGTTTGTTGTCAGCTGAAGTTTCTTCACATAGCGCCATATATCCGATGATTTGAGGCAAGCGTTTATTTCGTCGGCAGCCGTTGATCTTGAATTACTGGCAGTGTTTGGCGGAAATCGCCAGACAGTAAAATCATTTCTCCTCCAAAACATCTGGAGTCATTGAGTAGATCTTTCAATGTTCGGTTAAGTGCTTCCAATGCACGTTTATGCGCCATTGTGCATTCGTCCCAGATGATTATTTTCGATGCTGATAAAACATTTGCCATTGCTGTTTTTTGTGTGCAATATTA
Source organism: Meconema thalassinum (assembly GCA_946902985.2). NCBI lineage: Eukaryota > Metazoa > Arthropoda > Insecta > Orthoptera > Tettigoniidae > Meconema > Meconema thalassinum. The sequence goes on from OX336388.2 coordinate 615,763,982, forward strand.
CATGTTGGTTGTTCAATAGTTTGAAGATTTAACGGCAATTGTAATACTGAATGAGCCGTACGACATCCTTCTAACAATGTGGCTGCTATTCCAGAAGAAGCAACTGCAACCGCAAAGTTGGATTTCACACGAACAGTGGCTAAAACTACTGACATGAGGAATGTTTTACCAGTTCCACCACGGGCATCCAGGAAATATAAACCACCATTTCCATCACCAATTGCCTTCATTAATGTATCATAAACTTCCTTTTGTTGGGGATCCAATAGGGGTACATTCGTTTGAACTACTAAATCTAATTCCTGGTGATCATATTCACGTTCCAATTCTTGATTAAATGCGTCATTCATTTTACGATTTGGCGCTGGCAATCCTAACGTGACTACAGTAATAAACTATCGCACATGAGGTAACACATGTCTTCGATCAAGAGTAAAGTCCGATTATGTATCTCCTCATTCATCTCAAGATCGTGATTTCTGGAATTAACACGAATTTGATGTAAAATATCTTCTGACATATTATCCTTGTATTTGTGCCACAGGTTAGATGGGTTCGATGGAAAGCATGACCTTGAATGTCGGATTAAATCCTCGTTCTTGGATCATGTCTGCCCCAAATTAGGTCATTTGGAAACAACCATTGTATTTTGAGTGTTTGCAAGAAAATTAGGTGAGTCGGGTGTTTCGCCACAAAGCAATGAATGCAATGGCTCAGGTGTCGGAGTCAATAATGGCAATTTCACTTTCCCACTAAGGCAGCACAATCCGGGCGTTTCTCTGGAAAACTTCAATGCGCCACAATACTCGCAAACAACGTCCATTGGCCCAATGCAAACGCTCGGATGTAAGCAGTAATCAGTACTGCAATCGCATCGAAACGCTGCTCGATTCAAATCAGCACTTGATAAATCTCTTCTTGTGCGTCGAAAAGTATCTACTTCTTGATCTCTGTTGTTCGCTTGACGATTTCGCATTGCCAACCGAGCCGTTTCACGGGCTGCCTCACTTTGCTCTTGTGATTGAGAAGCACGAAGTCCATCCATACTATCGCGGCGCTCTTCACGGGAAATTTCTTGTTCTTCTTCAGTCCTTTCATTCGCAATGTTTCGTATCCTTCTTGCATTATGGCTTTGTCAGGAAAGATTCGATCATCTTTGTCGCGGCATTGTTAATGATGATTCAAAGAGAATACAAAATACGTTGAGTAACTAACGGGATTTCATGTTAAGAGCCTCATTTTCTATACCGGTAGTGGAGAGCGCTACTCGTACCCAGTCGGCCGTGTCTCGTCTAGAGCTACTGTTGCCTGGAAACGACTTGCCTTGCCATCCCTTCATAAGTTTATTTTAGCTGTCATTTGCGTTACGTTTTATAGTGACTTGAATTCTCTTTGACGTTTTATGTCACGTCACGGGATAAAAAGTATCCTATGTCCGTCTCCTGGTTCTAAGCTACCTCCACACCAATTTTCAGCCAAATCGGTTCAGCCGTTCTTGAGTTATAAATAGTGTTACTAACACGACTTTCTTTTTTATATATAGATTAACGGGGTCTTCCTCTGGATGGGGACTTCACACAACAGTGAGGGTCAGTTTTTATGTGACGTGCATTGCGTTTCGTCTACGAGGTTTTCAATTTTATTTTCACGTCAGGAATTACACGTTAGTTAAATTTAGTTTCAGAGCATATTTTAACTAATCATACTTCTTTGTCGACAAACAGGTTCCGAGACTCTAACCATTGCAACAGTAGCTCAATTGATTACGTCTGGCTAATAATACAAAAGACCGTTCGAAGAATGGGTACTTCTGCTAGTAACATCATAATTTTTATATCCTTAATAGTAACTTATGAATGATAGTTCTGAGTACATAATGATAAATACTGTAGACTAGTCCTACTTCTTTTACCAACGTAATGAATGATTAATTAATTGGTATTCTGCCCGAAGAAAGGTCCAAGCCTCCGAAAAGGCTACCCCCAGCCGGAGTTTACGTGCGGAAGGGTGGCCAGGGCCTTAATGAATGATTATAATAATGTATTTCAACAGTTAAATACTGTGCCCGTCAGAGGAGATTGCCGGGGTACCATCAACCGTAATTGGCATTCCAGACAACCCCATCCTTCGAACACACAACCTGAGAGCATCGGATGCACTTCTTTAGGGCTAGCACCGGCACGAGATTCAATCACCCGATGGATCGGGCTGTTACACGGAGTAATGTCATAGACGCCCAAAGAAGTACACCCCAAATATACAAAGCTAATAAATAATAGGCCTAAGATCCAGGCTTAAGTAAAATTCGTGAAAACATTTATTCAATAACTTCAAACCCCTATCCTACTTTGGAGGGTTTGAAATCGGCTAGTCCGCAAAGTTAATAAGCAAAAATAAATAAAGAGTTCAGATCCTAACTGAAGCTAAGTTAACCCTCTCGAATGTCCTTCTATACAGGTAAGTCAAACAACAAATCTTGGAACGTGGCACGTACAAGAAACCCTACTCAAATACAAGCACAGATCAATTACAGAATTTACATTTAACATCAAGGCAAAGCAAGGTCCTAAGTTATGATAGTACCACTTCCAAATTTACATTTAAATTTATTTCATCTAGCTAAGTCCTGATATTACATCAAATTACGGCGAGAAGCATCCGTAAGCAAACAATTAATACAACCATTTCCTATCCATAAAAACACGCTGATAGTTAAAATACAAATGTTACATGGTACAGAAACACTCAGGTGAAATACAGAAATAATCAAAGACACTTCAATATTATTATTTTCAGATCCTTCATACGCAAATTAAGAAGTTGTTTGCCCTTAATTGTCATCTACAGCATGTAGTTAGGTTGGCGAAAGAGTAGATAGAACTACGTCTGACATCACATCGAATCACACGGCCCACCAGTTACGAACTATTGGTCACCCATGATTCTCGTCGATCAAAAATTGTGTCAGCACGTTCTAAGGGCATTTCTCAACGGAAATGTTGCAGCACAATGTGCCAGTCAGCAAGCAAGAATGTAGGTTCGAGTTTAGATAAGCTCAATTAATTAATTCATCATATTACCTATAATCGTAGATATAAGATAATCAGATTTCATGATTTATTTCAGGTTTAAATCGTTGGTTAAATCCCTAATTGGTTTTATGTCGATCTGTCGACGACACTTGTGACACAGGCTGAATAACAAACAACTGTACGTCTCCTCAGAGATACTTACAAGGTGCATGACCCGCTAAGTCACTACAACACCTTGAGCTATAATATTCTCAAATAACAATAACACAATAGGCGGCTCTCCGTGGCACGCAAAAACATTCATCGGTACAGTCTGGCAACACGGCTCAGTACTGTCCTCAATAACAACTGGTTGAGGATATTCATTCCATCCTTCAATGTGCATCAAAGGCAAAATAATTACTTAAATGGCTAGTCTCATACAGTGCCGACTAGGTCAATAATTAAAGGTGGATAAACCTTTCATTGTATACTGGAAAATCATGGAATTTATACAAAAACAGTCGCTCTGAAAAGGCAGATTCAAATCGTGACGTCACAGTCACTCGTATACGAAACATAGCATATCAGCTGTTTGACCTACATTATGTAGCATTCCTATCATTGTTCATCACATTCCTCAAAGAAAGATGACATCAGACAACGTCAAAAAATCAATACAAGACTGTCTCGCAAAGAGAACTCTGGGTAATTCTGAACTGGTTTGGCAGGTTTGACCTTGGTGCATATTACACCTCACTACTGCTTATAGCGTCCATTCAGCGCGTGAAGAAATTCTCGCTTTTTAGCAAGACAAAAGGTATGTCAAATACACAGGGATTCACATGTTGAAGTCCTGAATGTGATCCTTATAACGTAGATTATTGAGTATAATATTCACAACACACTGATCTGTACCATGTTACATACAGTACAAAAATGTAAGATGTTCGAAAAACCAAACAAGCCTTTATGACAGAGATTACTACTCTACCTAACTGCTTTGCTATGAAATATATTCCTACCATATTTTATTTACAATCTTCTTGTTGGGATAAATGTGTGTGTCCACCTTGACACAGATTAATAAAGACATGAATTGACAGCACTTGCAATTCCCGTGCTGTATAAAACGATACGTAAGTGTACATGGGTTCGATGAAAGGTCTATTAACCTATATCATCCTTACACATGACATATTCCTACTTGGAATGTAGTGGCGTCAGAGTTCCACACCATAACTTAAACAAAATTCTTTCATAAAGGCGGTAGTGAATCTTTGATCTACCAAACGATACGCCCATAACTGCGGTATAAATGAAAGCAAGTAAGTTGAAACAGGATGCTCCCTAAATTACGTTCGGATGCTCTTCATTTTATGAATTCAGCTTATGCTGATAAAAACAGCTCTCAGAGCTAGGTCGCAAAAGTGGCTACATTTTAAAAATCATCTTACATATTATCGAAGTTGCACCTGCGTAATACTTCGCCACAAGGTGTCTAACGAATAGTTGACCAGTTATGAAGCTAAATTGGAAGGAAAACATATTAGAAAAACTAGTTCTACACAAATCTGCCTATAATGGTTACTATCGAGTACGGTTGTAAATTAATCTGGCGAAGACAAGGCCCTTTACAAACAAAGAAATACATGACTCACAGTGGATACCGTGATTCACCTCATCTTCCCTGAGATATGAGGGGTAATGCGTATCATCTTTGTAGGAGGGATTATAATAACTCATCCTGGGCATCTGGTCCGGCCCTTTCTCCTCTTCTTGTGATTCATCATGCGGTTCCTCATGGTTCCTCGTGGTTGATCATGGTTGTTGGTTCCTCGTGGTTGATCATGGTTGTTGGTTCCTCGTGGTTGATTATGGTTGTTGGTTCCTCGTGGTTCTGGTTCCTCATCATGGGAGCACTATTTCCTCGATGACTCCCTCATGGGACGATTTAGGCCATTATACGCATCTCGTGTACAGGTTTGAACATGTCGTACACGTGGTTAGGACTGAGATGCATGTTGCGTTGAAGAACACGGTATTTTCACAGAATTTATGGCTACGTTCACTACTTTCAAAAATATAACACTGCTTCCATTCACTTGTGCAGATAATTCAATAGAGGCCATACACGTCTGCCACTGATTTTATAGAAGCAACAGGTGGCATACAACTCACTGATTCTATTACTTGACAACACAAAATCACTAATTATCCGCGGAATCGTGATATAATCGCGGCACAAACGTCTTGTAGATAGTACCAAATTATAATGGGGTATTAGCGGCTTCGGTGGCGTAGTCGGTAGCATACTGAACTGCTATGCCCAAGATAGCGGGTTCAAACCCGGCCGAAGTCGTCGGATTTTTTAAGAGCGTTAAAATCCTTCAGTATGCCTTCCTTCGGAGGGGAAGTAAAGCCGGCGGTCCTGGGTCATAGATTTATGGCATGTAAAAGATCCTTTCACAGACTAAACTTGTGTAAAGCAAAATTTGTTAGGTTAGATTTCGTCAGAATGCTCTATCAAAGTTCCAACGTTCACCAATAGATATCATTGATATCTGGCGGCGAAAGTTGGAACTACTTGAAATTGAACGGAACTTGTAGCTCACCCTTTAGGGTATCCGATGGAAGCAGCTACAGACTCAGGCGAGCTGAACATGTCCTCGGACACTCCCGGCACTAAAAGCCATACGATAAATAAATAAATGGCGTTTTTATTACACACGTGGCGTAGTACTTACAGTTGGTCTTTGTGAATTTTTCTACACCTCGTGGATTGATGCTGTCTTTACACGTGGTATCGGAGATAGTGGACCACGTGCAAGACAGTGATAATATTAACAATTCACAATTTAAACAAAATTAGATGATATTTCTTTCTGCGTTCGCCTAACACGGCGTTTCAATGATAATTCAAGCACTTTACAGTGCGTAATCAGCTCGATGGCAGCAGATAATATTCACTGCACTTATCACGGTGGAAAGCCCACAAAACGTGTAACAAGTCTCGACGGACTGAATCGGAGTTACGTCCAACCTGAGTGGAATCAAAACGCGTTGTGTTTTTTCACGGAACTGCGTCCCGGCTTCAAAGGAACTTCTAAAGTCGTATAGAGATTACATTTCGCATACCCGCGAGGAAAATACCTTTACCAAATGATTTCAAGTCATATCTAAAGCCACAGGAATGTGGTAAATGATGCAGAATTACTGGTTATTAATTCCATGAATAATTTTAAGATACCTCTCCAGAGTCAAAAAGTGTCCGTAGCTCAAGCACGCTTCCAGGTGCGTTCTATACATAGTCATTGAAGTTGAACATACTTTCAAAGAAATTTCACCAGCATGAGCACATACGGGCTCAATACATTAAATAAATAAAAAATGGGAATAACCTTATCAACGCTGATAGGTCTACATAAATAAGTAATTAATTAAAAATAAGTTGAAAATACCAATTCTTCTCACAGAGTTCAGAAATGTATCATTTTCTGCATAGCCCTAAGTCATTTTAGAAAGCACTAACTCTCTCAATATGAATTGCGAAAGTACTTTGGTGATATATTTGGATCTGCATGGTGCCCCAAAGACCCTGACTAATTCACTGACCTTGTTTGTATACCGGCAATAATGTGTGATAGAAATGATTGATTATCTGAAGATTCGAATTTCTAATCGTATCATCATCTTATACATTATTATGTATAACATTATATAGGACCTACCGTAAATAAGATATGCAATTCCTTTGTCCCTCGAGTGAACGAAGTCTACTAATTAGTGCTGATTATATTACAGAGAAAAACATTATATCTACCACTCGCAACACTTTACACACCTCTATTTCCTCAGTAATGACATGATAGAAAAAAATATTTATCATAATTTAACACACTAATTCTCACTCTTGTTTGAAAACACGCAGAAAATGGTGGTGTTAAGAAAAAACGTGTTACACAAATCACTTCATTATTGTGTGCTAATTGCCTCCGAGGATGTTGATAAGAATGATTACAACTGTAGAGAAATGTACGAGGGGAGCAAAAAAGCCAAATGCAGGTTATTTCAAACAGTCCACCTGCTTCAGCGTTTAAAACAGAGAGGACATAGTACGTTGCTGCACGCATAAGGTCAAACATTAGAAGCACTCCAATCCATTACTCTGTCCTATGAGTGAGGTAGTCAATGAAGTTTTATCAGCTCTGTTGTGTGATGGAGGGGGAGGGTTTCCATGTGACTTATGAAAATTTCAACAGTTGTAAAGGCCTACTATTTAGTGGTGATAGTAGGAGCAGTGGACATTGCTCACGATACGGTCAGACACGCGATCACCACTCATTACATTATCAAGTATTTTGACTGCCTCGGACACGAGGGACAGATTAGTAAAACGAAAGAAAGAAAAAATATAAACATAAAAGAAAAATGAACTCTCAAACCCACGATAACGTCACAAAACGGGGCGTGTTCGTTTATTCTTTTGGAGTGAACAAACAAAAGAAAGAGAATATATAAAAAAAGACTGAGTTTGTTCAGAGAAGAAGAAACACAAATAAGAGTTTATATTTCGTGATATTAAATGTTCGTGTTCTCTTCAACTTATGTGTGTGTGACTGTCTTATTAACGTAATCCCACCTTTCTCACAAATTATACACACGCAGTGTTGCCAACAGTTATTCCCCCAGTATCACTAAGTCTAGTGAAAAAGTCATCAATAAGAAGTAGCTACAGTGCATGAATACACTGACGTAGATTTTCGTAGGCTTCATTATATCTTTCAGAGATTTGTTCATCACCTCGAAAGGCATTTGCTCAATTACCAGAAGTGCTGGGGCATTTTCAAATATTTGTTCTTTAACCAGTAAGAAGACTTGCTCATTCACCAGCAAGTGTAGTCGGCGTTTTCAATGATTTTCTCATTCACCAGAAGGCATTTTCAAATAATTATCACATTCACGAGCAATTAGAGTTGGCATTTTCAAAGTTTTGTTCATTCACCAATAAAGCTGCTGGCATTTTCGAAGATTTGACCATTCACCAGCAAGTGTAGTTGACATTTTCAAAGATTTCCTCATTCACCAGTAAGGGCTGCTGGCATTTTCAAAGATTTGAACATTTACTAGAAAGTGCAGTTGGCAGTTTCAAAGATTTGCCCATTCACCAACAAGTGTAGTTAGCATTTTCAAAGATTTGCTCATTTACCAGTAGGGGAGGGGGGGGGGGGGGCTGCTGTCATTTTCAAAGATTTTCTCATTCACCAGTAAGGGCCGCTGGCATTTTCAAAGATTTTCTCATTCACCAGTAAGGGCCGCTGGCATTTTCAAAGATTTGCTCATTCACCAAGAAGTTAGTTAGCATTTTGAAAGATTTGCCCATTCACCAACAAGTGTAGTTAGCATTTTCAAAGATTTGCTCATTCACCAGTAGGGGAGGGGGGGGGGCTGCTGTCATTTTCAAAGATTTTCTCATTCACCAGTAAGGGCCGCTGGCATTTTCAAAGATTTGCTCATTCACCAAGAAGTTAGTTAGCATTTTGAAAGATTTGTTCATTCACAACGAAGAGTTGCTGGCATTTTCAAAGATTTGCTCATTCACTAGTAAGGGCTACTGGCATTTTCAAAAATTTGCTCATTCACCAAGAAGTTAGTTAGCATTTTGAAAGATTTGTTCATTCACAACGAAGAGTTGCTGGCATTTTCAAAGATTTGCTCATTCACTAGTAAGGGCTACTGGCATTTTCAAAAATTTGCCCATTCACCAGCAAGTTTAGTTGGCATTTTCAAATTTTTGTTCATTCACAAACAAGTGTAGTTGGCATTTTCAAAGATTTGCTCATTAACCCGTAAGGACCGCTAGCATTTTCAAAGATTTGCTCATTAACCAACAAGTGTAGTTGTTTTTTTTCAAAGAATTGTTCATTCACCAGACTGAGCTGCTGGCATTTTCAAAGATTGGCTCACTAACCAACAAGTGTAGTTGGCTTTTTCACAGATTTTCTCATTTACAAGCAAGTGTACAGTAGTTGGCATTTTCAAAGATTTGCTCATTCACCGGCAAGTGTTGTGGTATTTTCAATAATTTGCTGAATCACCAAGGGCTGCTTGCGTTTTCAAAGGTTTGTTCGTTCATCAGCAAGTATGCCAAACGCACATGCTGGAGAACAGTCCGATATCGTGAATCATAGAACACTTTCCGCAAACCAAAGAATTTCAGCTAGATGAAATTTTGCATAATTAATCAATCAATAGCATATTCAAAAGTGAGATGCGTGACCGGGTTGCAGCCCTTTACAATGACGAAGAATCCATAATGGGAACATGCATCCAAAGTCAGAATGTATATGCAGTAGAGTAGCAGGTTCTTCTCTGCCTCTCCTCCTTTCCCATCATTAGGTAGGCCCTTGTTAGGCCTCACGAGGCTGGGTAACCAATTAACAGGTCATACAAAGATTCAGAAAATTATTTACACAGCCGGGAATTAAACTTGAACACAGAAGGAGTGACAGCCATGAATTCTAGCCACTGCAACACGAGATGGCCATCGCTAAGTTTGGTGCAATTAAGCTTTATGATGACCTTGCTGTTCCGCCCCTTAAAACTCCAATAAATAACAAACTGCGTTGTAAATCTCCTAAAAAAATCATTTGTATTTCTTTCTTTTTAATTTCCTTATATATTCAATTAATTAATCATTTTATAATATATTTATTTTGTTTTATTTAAATTTTAATTTTCTGTTTAGGTTTCTCCAATTATTGTGCTTGCGTACTATTATACTAAAGGCTCCACGGTTTTCTATGATGTCGTCTGTGATATTTATGTATGTATTTAATTATTTATATATTATGTGGCAGATGATCTCAATATATACCTTCTTATTCTCAATCACCAATTTATTTATTTATTTATTTATTTATTTATTTATTTATTTATTCATTCATTCATTCATTTTATTTATTTATTAAGGGGCAGATGATCTCAATGCTTCCCTCCTTAAAACGAGAATTAGAATCACAAAATTTTAAATTAATTAAATTATTTATTTATTAAGGCGCAGATGATCACGTATTTTCCCTTCTTAAAACGAGAATCGCAATTATCAATATCTTTCTTTCTTTCTTTCTTTCTTTCTGTCTTTCTTTCTTTCTTTCTTTCTTTCTTTCTTCCTTTCATTCTGTCATTCATTTCTTTGTTTCATTCTTTAGTTCTTCAATTGCTTCTCAAAATGACCTCTTAAACGCTCTAACGTTCGCAACACTGCACAATGGAATAGCCATCGTGACTTCTTCAAAGAACACATGATAATAAAGAAGGATTGTTTTGTTACGTCAACGTGTATGAGTGCCATATAATATGTGGGAGTATGGTACAATCTTATCAGAATCTCACCTCTCATTTCATTAACTGACACTGTTCACCATCTAATGCTTCCCAGTATTTTCCGACATAATTCTGCTCTTTTTTCCCCCGTTATCAGATTGAACAAAATACGACAATGACACATTATCCTTACGGCACGGCGCGGCGTGGCGACGCTGCGCTTAGACGCGACACACAACACGCCTACCCTAGGTGATACATTATGCCTACATCAAATTCTCGCAATGATCTATTTATGCAGCTCTCTCTCTGTCCTTGTGAGCAATATCACACTCTGCTGGTCAAACCAACCATAATTCCAAACTCTCCCTAATATAATATTAATTATCATTTCTACTCTATGTTGTTCTGGTTAGGAATTTGAACTGAGGGAGCAATAACACTGACTTCAGTGCAGCGTCTACCTGCCGTTGAAATATATTTCGAATCCCACGTAGCTACACAATCGGATCAAGAAACGAACACTTGAAGAACCGTTATCTACTTGAGCATAAATATAGGCTACTCTTATTCAGGGGTGGTGCGTCATTAAGGTCCAAGAGGGCACCGCCCACCCAGGGCCGTTTAGCCGTATTGAACAAAATTTGTCTAATTTATGTCTTAAAAAATTACTTTCAATTGCAGATATTCTCTAAAATCTCTAAAAGGAATTCAGGACGCCACCTCCGTAGCGTAGCGGTCAGCATGGTTAGGTGCCGCCCCGGAGGTCCTGGGTTCGATTCCCGGCTCTGCCACGAAATTTGAAAAAGTGGAATGAGGACTGGAACGGGGTCTACTCAGCCTCGGGTGTTCCAAATGAGTAGAGGGGGTTCGATTCCCACCTCAGCCATCCTCGAAGTGGTTTTCCGTGGTTTCCCACTTCGTCTTCGGGCAAATGCCGGGATGGTACCTTCTTCAAGGCCACGGCCGCCTTCTTCCCTCTTCCTTGCCTATCCATCCTCACCTTCCATTACCTTCCCTCATGAGGCCCCTGTTCGCTTTGCGGGTGAGGCCGCCTGGGCGAGGTGCCAATCACACCTCACCAGTTGTATCCCCTCCGATTAGATGTTCCCAGCTCTAGGACACTGCCAGTAGAGGCGGTAGTGGTGAGTTCCCTCGCTGAGTCCGTGGGTTCCACCAACCTGGAGGGTAAACGACTAAGAGAAAAGAAGAGAGAAGAGGAATTCAGGACACATAACTCATCCCTGGATGAAGTTCCTGACAATCCCGTACAGTGTATTGTTATAGCGAGGGCCTCTCTTAAGAACCTTCGTGTCATGTATATTAGTGTAGACTTATACCAAAAATTAGTCCTTTATACCTGCGCTTGCCTGCGTGAGTATTTCCAACGACTAAGTAAATGATATAATTAGTCACCCGCTGTTACTCACATGCCATTTGGGCCGATAACCTAGATTTTAGGCCCCTTAAAACAACAATTATCATCATCATCATCATCATCATCATCACTTGCCATTACTCAGAGGGACACAACTTAGTCAGCATTGTCTTGGGATTCACACACAGCCCAGGGAAACAAATTTCTTCTCAAATTTCTAAATGTGATGCATTAATACTTTATATAATAAATTAAAAATATTATTGTACTGTTGAGCCTCCGTGGTTTAGGCGGCAGCACGCTGGCCTCTCACCACTGGGTCCGTGGTTCAAAACCCGGTCACTCCATGTGAGATTTGTGCTGGACAAAGCGGAGGCAGACAGGTTTTTCCCCGGGTACTCCGGTTTTCCCTGTCACAAATTTAATTCCATCAACGCTCTCCACTATCATTTCATTTCATCTGGCTTTCATTTCATCATTTCCCCAGGGGACTGCGACAGGCTTCGGCAGCCGGTGCAGTTCATATCCTCGCCACTAGATGGGGGCTTCATTCATTCCATTCCATGACCTGGTCGGACGACTGGAAACAGGCTGTGGATTTTCATTTTCATTGTACTGTTAGCGGATTTGGAAAACAAACGTACGGATGCGGATAAAAGTCGTGCAGATGCGGAAAATATTCGTGCGGATGCAGTGCGGATGCGGATGCCAGTCGTGCGAATGCGGGCCGGATGCGGGGCGGATGCGGATAACGTTTTGCTTATCTGCACAGGGCTCTAATTATAACAATTCTTCTAGGTACTGTATGCAAGAAAACGTTTGTTTTACAAATTGTGTTGTAAATATCTCATTGCAATTGGAAAGTAATGGATTAAAATGTAGCCTACGTGTGTGTGTGTGTGTGTGTACGTGTGCTTATGTGAACGTCATAGGCGGTATCTCCACCTTAGACCGTTGTTTCATTGTCCGCTGTTAATATATTCGTTAGATCGTGCCTTGAAGATTTACTCTTGTTTACTGGCAAGTTATTCATACAGGAGCGGGGCGACAAACCGAGGGAAGTGGGTTCTTATCAGTTCGTTAAAGCTGAAGGGCTCGGGGATCATTGCGGTCAGGCAATCACTGGACAGCTTAAGCTGTTGGAATTAAGATGCCCTATCAGACTGAAACAATGGAAACTTGTGGCTAACGGTTTATTAGAAGTCTTCAATAGCCTTGCGATAAATAGGAAAGATAACAACTTTGTATGGAAGTTCACAAAGTCATTACGCATTTCCGCAACCTATTCAATGTCTTAAAAAAAAAAGAAAACAATGCTCACATGTAAAACAAATTTCCTTGTTCTTTATTTAAATTATGCAGGTAATTCTATAAGTTATGCTGAGTCAGCGAGAGTTCAATGATAGCATAGCAGGAACAAGAATAGAATGATAAATAGCATACTGTGTAAAAATCCAGCAATTCTTCTGAGTGTTTGCAGAGTCATTTGCGGGGTTTCGCCTAGAGGCACCAAGTAAAGCTCTTCAGCGGACTCTAGGTATACCCTGGTCGGTGTACTTCACACATATAAGACGTAGCCTAGTGCATGGTTTAACCCAGTGGTGGTCCGCGCAGGGTGTACCAAATGCCCACTGAAGTGCTTGACTTGGTACACCTTGGCGAAACCCCGCAAAAGACAGGGTAAACACATAGAAAAATTGCCGGATTGTTATTATTACTTGTCCGTGGTAGCCAATATCCCATGAAAAAACATATACCGTCGAATCGCGATATCTCAAATCCTTAATCGAAAATTCGAGTTATGGAATTGTAGAAAAAATTTAAAATTTGTGATAATACTCTATATGAATTGCAGCCAATGGCCATAGCGGGGTATCTATATATTTAAAACACTAGGGTGATTATTGTTACCGCGAGCTTGAGATAACGTCTTAACCGATTGACTTCGTAATGCATTCTAACGAGAGCTCTTGGCATGTACGTAGATTTGCAGAGTGTCTTTAAAAGGAAAATACCCTATATGTTAGGGTACTGGTATATTTTTAAATTATTAAAGAAAATGTCATATTTGTCGTTCCCGCGCTTGCGCACACTCTATTCCACCAGAGAAATGGTGGATCCCGCCGCGTCTTTCTGAGATCTTTGTTTATGAGAATTAAAAAGGGGGGAAATATTGTTGTGGCTCTTTGGCTCAAACTTTTAGAGTAAGTATATGTGGAGGCAAAAAGAGCTTTAATCCTTCGACTTGATTTAACATCTTCCGATAAACACTTCAAATTTCCAATTTCCAATTCGCTTGGCGTACTTTATCACAATCAATAAAGCTCAAGGGGAAGCTCTCGAACGTGTAGGTCTCTATTTGCCCCATCAAGGTTTGAGTCACGGCCAGTTATATGTTGCGAAGTCGATCTTTTGACGGCCTTAAAGTTGCAACAGTGTCAAAAAGTAATCGTTCAAAAAAGACTTACTGTATGAGAGAATCCTTCAGTAAATATTTTCCCAATGACCGTCATGTTTTGACGGGTATCAACTAGTTTTAATTTAACGCCCATGGGCTCCCCAGCAAGTTCAATTTCAAGTAGTTCCAACTTCAGCTACCAGATAGAACTTGAAACTTGATAAGGCGTTTCTAACCAAATAGCCTGCAAATTTAGCTACACACTACCAATTGTAGTGGTAGGTTCTTTCACATGACATAAATCCATGACATGACAGGCTTTACTTCCACTCCGAAGGAAGGCATACTGAAGGATTTAACATTTTTTTTTAAATATGCAACTATATTTTTGACAAATGCAACGTAAAAAGTAATGATGCGTTACTGCGTTACAATTTCGGTAAGTAACGGTAACTGTAATGCTGTTGTTTTGAGAAAGTATCTTGGCCAATCCTGACTCCGTTGTCGCTCAGTGAAGTGTCGGTCCCTGGCTGAGCTGGTGTGGTCAATAGTGTTCATGGCACGATCACAAGACATGCAACAGAGGTTCGTGCTTGTCAACCATTCTCCAGCACTGGACATACATTACACCCGTCCCAGCAGCAGATCAGCCCGTGGAGAGACAAATTGGGACCTAATGCAGTAGCGGGCCAATGACCCCGTACAGGTGTCCTGCCAGTCCTCCAAGGCCAAGGGGACAGTGACGGACGCCTGGCGGTGGAGTACCTCACCCTGCGTTGCCAACACATGAGGATACACACTAAATTTATAAATTTGAAATGCCAATCGCACTGTTGGTGAAACGTCAGAAGATATCAAGAAACGTTATACACAGCCTAATAAGCAGAAAAGCCATAATGCGAGGCCCCATTCTATAGGGAGGGATGCCACTTGTAGTTTTCAAGAATCATATTATTTCAGTAGTATAGATCCTTCCTGCGGCGCTCACAAGCGACCGATCGTGACAAATGAACATTCAAATGAAAGAGAATATACATTAACAGTGACGAATTGCATTCTAATTTCATAAATATCCATAGTTTCTTTAAAAATGACTGTAAAAACAATGTACGAAGTGTGCGATTTGCAGATACTGTTGCTGTAGGAAAGTACGCTCCATAATTGCTGCCCACTTCACATTTTGGCCGCTGTGACGCCTGTTTCATGTCATTTTAACATTCTAAGGTCTTTCCTTGTGCAGTAACGAATTGTGTTCTAATTTCATAAATATCGATTTTTGTAAGAAGTGTGCGATTTGCAAAGTCTCTCAATATAAACACTTTGAGGAAAGTGTGGTTTGTGAACATACGAGATTTCGCACACGGGTCAGCTAGTATATATTATTTCAGTAGTATAGATCCCTCCTGCGGCGCTCACACGCGACCTGTCGTGACAAATAAGCATTTAAATGAAAGAGAATAGACATTAGCAGTGATGAATTGCATTATAATTTCATAAATATCTATAATTTCTTTAAAATTTATATTAAAAAGTGTGCGATTTGCAGATACTGTTGCTTTAGGAAAATACGCTCCATAATTGCTGTCCACTTCACACTTTGGCCGCTGTGACGCCTGTTTCATGTCATTTTAACATTCTGGGATATTTCCTTTATCATTTTGCATGGATTTCAGAAACAGTAAATCAATGAAAGAGTACTAAAATCATATGATTTCATAAATACCGGTTTCGAATAACCGATGAGTGCTATGATGAACCAATTTTCAGTGATTGCCTTCTTAAGTTAGGGAATGTAGAACTTTGTATTCTAACTGAAATGTAAATAGTGTTCTATAATCATTTGGTTGAAATAAGAACATAACAACCTTCCTCCTTAAGTCTCTCATTATAAACCTATTGGGGAAAGTGTGGTTTAAGAACATGTGAGATTTCTCGCACGGGTCAGCTAGTATTCTATAACTGTTGATAGTTTTTGCATTTTAATTAATGATTGAATTAAGTAAGAAAGTTTGCCCCCCTCCTTATGTAAAATATTCTGGCAACCCCAATGTCATGCACTGTACTTGATAGGATTTATTTAGAATGTACGACAATATAGGTTATTTTGATATCTGATTAAGTGTGTGAACTTATAATTCGAGGAGGGATTTGGAATGAGATGGCATGTCCTTAAGTCTGACATTTTCCAGGATTATAATGTGAATCCATAAATGAACACTTCTAGAATCACTGAGACGGGGTTCGTTTCAATCTGTTCTCAGTAAGAAAAGAAATAAAGTGTTTTTCAACTATACAATCGTCAACTGGATAACAAACATACAAGTACACCCTCTATACCCGGCGATAACCGCAGATATATACTGTAGATCATAGAACATTTCAATTATTTGGTTCCAATTGCAGCTTTTACATCACTATAACAAGATAGTTTTCTGTTAAACATTTGCATTGCCTGTATATGACTAAATACAAGTCAAAATTTCAAACGCATCAACTGGTTGACACCTGAAAGAAAGAAAACCAAGAAGTTCCGTGACGAACTAAAGAGCCAACTTTTCTTAAAATTTAAGATTCATGCCAATGATTAATCTATATGGATCTATCTAGAATAATGACGAAATTAAGTTGGTAATATCGAAATTTATAATTAGTTCGAAATACTGTATACCTGGCATAATGTATCTTAATAGAGAACTACAGTTGGCAGCCCTGGTGACTGAAGATATTCTTAGTTCCATCTCTTAAGGTACAGAATACAAAATTTGGTCGAAGTCCAATGGATAGCATGGACGTTACATGCAGTTAAACATTGGATCTAACAGCGCGCGTAAAATCATATTGGCAACAATGACATACATGTATTGGTCAGAAATAATCTGAAATAATATGATCTATTGTTGCGTCAATTTTGAATGAAATCCATTAGTTAGTATAGAAGTTACATGCATTTTAAAATTGGACTTATCAGCAGGCTTAAAATCATGTTGGCGGCACTGACGTATATTAGTTACTCCAAATTAATCTAGAATGCCAGGTACTATACGTGTGCAAAATTTAGAGCTATTGGCTTGCATACTTTCTGATATATTGATATTAAGGTAACAAAAATAGAGACAGTATTTATTAACAGTTGGCAGCCCTGGTGGATCTTAAGAATACGTTCAGTCATATCTGTTTATGTACACAAACCACATACGAAATTTGGTGGAAATCCAATTGATAGTGCAGAAGTTATATGCATTTAAAATGTGGACCTATCAGCAGACTTATATTCATTTTGTCAACACTGCGATGTATGGCCTCCTGGAAATTAAACTGCAATATTATTATCTATACGTGTGCCAATTTTGAAATAGCTGCTATTCAAACCTTCCAAGATATCCAACATGGAGCTCAAATTTCAATTGCGATTTTTCAGCAGTTGGTAGCACTGACATCATTTTCAAATATGGCCGTGAGATATTCAGGTATAGATCTTTACTCCTACCAAATTCTGTTTCGATTTCTGCAGCCGTTTAGGAGTTGATAGGGGGGGGGGGGGGGACGACACACCCAGACAGACAGACAGACACACATTTGCCCGATCTCATAAGTCCACTTATTCCTCATTTTTGCAAAATGTGAAAAGTAGGCTAAAAATACACGTCGCAATGCGAAAACTAAGTTTTACTTCAAGTTTTTAATTTATTCCTTTTTCGGGCAACTTCATTAACGTGTTTGTTGGTATACTACAGGGTCATTATCTATGTGCGCGGTAAAGACGGCAAGCTAAGCCGGCTGTGACTGGCGCAGATCGCGGGAGTGCGTACGCGGTTCAGCCGGTGGTGGCGCACTCCGCTGACTCATATCGTTAGTTTAAACGTTTTTTGTCATTAATATGGACGTGTATCTGCAAAGCTTAGACGTTAGTATTGCACGTTTAGTGAGTATTGTGATTACTGTGATTGTTGGTCATACCTAGACACCAATTCACATTGCGAACGTGTGTATATCCATAATTCGTAAATGAAAAGCAGAAAATCTTGTTCTGAAACAAGACGAAAATTTCGAATCAAGTTTCCAGGAAGACCTGTGTCTAATGCCAGTACAATTAGGACACTCGCTAAACGATTCAAGGAAACAGGCTCCGTAAATAATAAAAGAGTTGACATTCTATCAACAGAAGATATCAGGTGTGTGTTACAAGAGAGGGAGGACATTTTCAGCATCGGCTATGGGCACTGTAAGTACACATTATTGAACATGTTAGGTAAAAGTGTGAAAGTGCGCGCCACCACTGGCTGAACCGTGTACGCGCGCCCAAGATCTGCGCCAGTCACAGCCGGCTTACCTTGCCGTGTTTATCGGGGCGCACATAGGTAATGACCCTGTGCATTTGTTATTCTCAATTAATTGACTTCTCCACTTGCATTTTGAAGTTTTTATGTATGTTGCATCATTTTTTCATACATGTAATTTCGTTATTAGACTTAAATATAACATTTATGATTTTTATTCTTAATTTGGGCTGAGGAAGTCCTAATTATAGGTCTGGCGTTTATTATTAACAACTTCATAAATAAATAAAGAAAATGAAAGAGAGCGAAAATGTCCACAGTCCCTGAAGGATGAGGATTGATGAGGGACTTGAAAGGAAGTAGCCATGAAAGGCATATACTGTAGGAAAGAGGCGGAAGCTCAGGAATCCCTCAGTGTTGCCAATTGTATGACGTCATCTCTCTGGTGAAGATTGTTATTGGGATCCATTTACGCAATCTACTCTCCAATTCGGACGTTCCAGTTTCTCCAGCCATCTAAAATAGAGGAACCGGTACTCTGCTAGGTAACCTGAACTCTGCTAGGTAACCTGTAGCTGACCAAATGGCATACGATAGAACTTATACAAACCGACATCATACGACTAGAAGTGCTGTGGATATTTCCGCCCTTCAAAATTCCACTTCCTCGTCCTGGAATCGAACCCACGATCTTGGTATCATGAGTTGGACAGTTTACCACTGATTCACAGTGGAAGTTGGGTACACTCAGCCTCATAAGGCAAAACTAAGAAGAGGTAAGCTCGATTCCCACCTCTGCCCTCCTGGAAGTGATTTACCGTGGCTTCACACTTCTACTCCAGGCAAATGCCAGGATGGTTCGTAACTTAAGGCCACGGCCACCTCCCGCTCAATCCTCACTTTAATTACAAAAAAACTAACTAAACAAACTAAAAGCTAAATTATCACGATGCCTAAGCCCCTCAAATGAAGCAACTGTGTAAGTTATAGGGCTGATGAACAAAGATGAGACATCTCCCTATCTTAAGCAACAACAAGGAAACCAAATATTACGTAAATAAAAAGGAAATGAAGCTTGTAGTTCACGTGACCAATTTTCCCACAATTATGAGCCACGGCGCAACCTATTCACGTGGAATCCGAACCACAGGACATGGCATTTCGCTTAGAAATTCTTACATGCACTGATCGAGAATCGAATCCGGACCGCCGTGCTGAGAGGCCAACAGCTTTAGCGCTGCGCCACCACGCTTCATTAAGAAAATGCAATCAGTTTATGGTCACAGAACCTTTCGCCATGGGCTGGTTTGATAAGGTGGCATTATCATTCCAATGTATAAATCCTCCCTTTGTGACCTATAGCCGGTGAGAGTGTACAGTACGTAAGTTGGCAACGCTGGAAGATACTCTCCTCTTCTCTGAGACAGTGATGAACGCAGAGGGCATGCTGATGTATAGGGACCTCAAATTGTGGTCAGAGGAGCTCACGAACATGCTTGTTGAAACATGTTACGAGTAATGAAGTTATAAGTCTAAGCCTGAAGAGAGAATATTTATGAGACCTTCAAATACATTAGTGGATAACTTACTATATGTGAATGTCATTGAAGCCTAAGCAGTAAGTTTGCACGTCATTCCGACTTTTCTACGGCTACAATTTCAGAGGACGATTGATTTAAGTCCTCTGTAAAGGAATGGCATTGGAACCTGCAGGTCCACCTCGTTGCGGAGTGACTAGCATTCTTGGCTGTCACCGTGGAGGCCTGATTTCGGTTCCCAGCTCTGCCCAGAAATTTAATTAAAGCACGCAACCGAACAACGCTGTATTGCAAATTTTTCGGCAAATTGAGCTTATGGACGAACAATGATGTATGAGGCATTCTCCGCGTGCTGACGTGGAAAACACGACAAAATTGCATTTTGAAGCACCTTGTTGCTAGGCTACAAGTTTGGTGCTAGGCTGAAAAAACGCTGTACAGCACAATGGTGTATACAACATGGCGAGCACGGGAGATGTTGCGTTGAGTCCTAGTAATGTAAATCGATTGAAATTATCAAGAAAACATAAAGTAAACGAGAGTAAGTGGAAGAATATTAAACGCAAGAAGTTGAGGGATCAGGGAAGTCGATGTGGGAAGAATATCCCTGCAAAACAGTCTCCAAACCAGGTAAGTGGAATGACGCTGCATGGTACAAAAAAAAAACCGGGTTGATGCTTTTCAGTCGGTCAACATGATTGTACCCTAATAAGATGGGTTATTCTCTAATTCTGAAAAAAAAAACCATGGGATTAATAAATATACTTGGATGACCAGTTTCAATCGTTAAGCGATCATCATTTACACTTAGGCTATAAAATCTATGTCTGAAAGTATGGGTGGAAATATTTACAATATAGGCTATACGTAGGCTTGCCATACGTCCCGGTTTTACCGGGACAGTCCCGGTATTTTGCTCTTGTCCCGGTGTCTCGCCCGGTTTTACCAATATCCCGGAAAACGGCCGTAAGAAGTAAAAAGTAATGAATTTTTGTGTTTAAGAATCTTTTATGAATCGGTTACTTTTCAACGATCAACATCGTAGACTATCGCGCACAGCGTTAAGAGTATTTTTGTACTTGTTTTTGTAGTTAGACAAGAAGTTGTAGTTTTTCAAAAAATAATTAAGATTTAGTAACTTAATAGTTCAATTAGAAAAATTATGAAATTTTTTAAATTGTATTTTATTAAAACTTCTTTCTGGATGGTAGACCAGAAAAATTATCATTAAGAAAAATTATATATTTTTATGTAGCAAATATTCTGTTTTATTTTAAAAAGGTGTGTAGAACTAACAATTTAGGGCGCCAGATTCCCCCCTCCCGTCACTTGCGAGGCTTAAAACTCACCAATTTTGCTTCTAATTTTTAAAAAGATTCCCGGGGGAAGACCCCTGTAAGACCATCCCATATTAATGTGTCCTGGTTTCACTCACCCAAAATATGGCAAGCCTAGCTATACGGTACACTTATTTAGTTGCTGTATTAATTAAGATAATGCAACTCGTCAAGTCGAGTGCATAGCCTACAGTGACCAACTTAACTGCCCTCACCAGGACCGCGCAAGACTCAACCAGATAAGTAGCCTGTGCAATACAATCTGAATGGACCATTTACAACAACCACATATTCACTCCAAACAAGTAAATTTTGGAGGTGATTCACCACTTAGTATCTTAACGAAACATCACATAGGCTACAACTAACAAATATTGACAATAACAGCGCGTATGTGCATGTGATACTTTTCCACTCTCCATTGCTAGGTCATCACTTGTCCACCTCGTAGCGTTGTGGCTAACATTCTTGGCTGTCACCGCAGCTGGAAGCAACGAAAATAGTATTTACTCTTTCAAGAAGGAACAAGTTGGAGAATATCCTGGATGCATAAAACAAGCAAAGACTGAACACATGTTTACTTGACAGAATAGTGGTGAATAACCTTTGAACAAAGCCGGACCGAGTGATTTAGTGATGTTTCATTTAGGGCTTGTTACTTCGTGGTCATCTGCCCAGGTAATTGAATATGTGTGTGGAATCTTTATGATAATGCGTATGCTTGTAACTTGTATAGACGACAGCCACGATGTGAATACACTTTGGGAAACCACAGAAAACTACTTCTGCGATGGCTGAAAGTAGGATGCGAAACCACCCCTCTTCTCAACTGTCCTTTAAGGATAACTAACCAGGATCAAAATCTACGGCATGTCCGTGATTCAAATACAAAACCGTTTTCGTGGAAATTTGTCAGGCATTGTCGTTTTCTTATATTACTGGAATCCACTGTTTCTTTCAAATAAAGCAAACTAGCACTAGTTCTAGAAATCAATGTTTAAAATTGACTTTTAAGTTCTTCTGTGTCATTTAGCAAATACAGATTGCTGTCAGATTTGAAAATTATCAAGTAACATAATTTTATACAAAATCAACGGAAATATAACGATACCGGTGCGTTAATTTGACCATTGTAATTGTAACGGTAAATTCGCACTACTTTGGTGAGTAACGGTGACTGTAACTTCGTGATTATTCTGGTAAGTAACGGTAACTGAACCTAACATTAGGCAATTTACTTTAAAAAAATAACTAACCTAATTTTTGATTTTTACTGTTCTCTCCGACTAGGAAGAATAATTAAACAATAACAATGGCTATGAGAAATTAACTCGGACTATCGAAGGAAACATAGCTACCACTCACAGAGAAACATTAGACGTGGACTTCATTGAAGCAGCGCACATGCTAGACCACAATGGCCACAACTCAGCGATGATTAGAACTACCGCCATCAGGCTGACATGTTACTGCGTAACCACAATAGGCACCGCCTTGCGTGTGGTTTCATTTCGGTATCAGTATCATCGTAAGTCCACGATAGTTAGCACACACAACAAGTATATCTATGAGGAACTAAAGAGCATACTTTTCTTAAAATTCAATTGTTATTCCGCTACATAGACAATTTAGAATATTAAGTTTACCCACGGAATTATGCTAATAGCACTGACATTATAACATATATATGTCTCTGTCTGTCTATTAGGTAGTCAGCCCGAAGGCTGGTTGGATCCTCAAAAACCACAGTTGTTAGGTTATGTGGGTAGATACCCACAAAAACTCAAGGCAGCGCAATATTGAGGCGTACTAGGCAAGAAGAGGAGAGAAGTAGTTTGCCATTGCTTTCCTCACTGAGTCAGTACAGCAGTACTAACCCTATGAGTAGAACATTTCATGGTAGACATCGGTGAAAAGCCACATATTATTCTAGCCTGTGCCAACAGACAAATGCAAATGCCATCAAGAGATGGCAAACAGGCCATATACACACATTTTAATTAGAGACTGTGTTGCCTTCCTGTCTAGTCTGAAAGCCTCTGTTACGAACAAGTCGCCTCCATGATCCCCTATTAGCAGTTAGCACAGTGGACTGCTCTGCTTGTACACTACACCTCTCACATTTAAATCGTTTAACACGGAATCGAACCCTCGTCTCGTAGGTCTGCAATCCAAGTCCCGTTTGTTTCCGTTGAAGGCAGGTTTTACTTTTAAGATACCGAGTGAGTTAGCCGTGGTCGTTACGGCGTGGCTGAAGGCAGTCACACACATCCGGCAGGTGAGGAGGTTCGAATCCACACGCTGGCAACCTTAAAGATGGTCTTTTGTGGTTCCCCATCTTCCTTCCAGGCATATGCCGGGGTTGGTCCCTAACTATAGGCCACAGCCGCTACCTTCTAATTCCTCGTCCTTACATTCACACTCTTCTCCCCAGACAACACTCCACACACGTGACGGTACTTGTAGCTCACCCCATGAGTGTCAGCATTGAAGCAGCTACAAGCTCTGGCGAGCCGAGGACACACCCGGCACCAAAAGGCATACGCTAAAAAAATAGAACAAAAATATTCTTACTGTTATTCTTATTGATAAAGTGCAGAAGAGAACCCTTCTTTGACCAAATAGGCTGCGTCCCTCTGGCTAAAGGGATCCGACTGATGTAGCGACAGGTATTTGTTACAATATTGTTTATCATACTGTCTTCCACTGTGATCATACCGAAGTCGCTGAGGGCCAACCTCGATAAACTGGGGCTTCACCATAATCTGCATATCAGTATGCAGAAGGCTTCATTCTGTATCATCACAGCAACAATGTTGTCAAGAGATATCTCTACCTCAATGCGCTCTTGAAATGACTGTGTATTTTGGACCCACTGTCCAAATAATAATAATAATAATAAAAATAATAATAATATACTCCTCTAGCCATGGAGGTGGCTAGAATCTGGAGACAAAAAAAAAATGTGACCATCCTTCCTTTCCTCCTTTCTCCCACTGGCCTGACACCAAAATCCTTTTCAGTAAATCAAGCCACACGAAATCTTCCCTTATACACCCATACTATTGCACAAAAGGCTGCAATTCTGAAAACCTGCAGCATCGTTAGAGGATTTTTGAATACACACTAGGATTTTCTTGGACCCTCTTGTGAAAAGGAGACGTGGAAGATAACATTACTGGAAAAGATAATTAACTGTCAAACGTCTATGTTATGTAGTTTGAAAAGGTATACTATAGGCTTTTCAAAGTGTTACTTTACTCATTTTCTTGTACGCAATGTACCGATATGAGTCATGTTACCAACTGTAAGTTGAGTAA
This sequence comes from Meconema thalassinum, assembly GCA_946902985.2. NCBI lineage: Eukaryota > Metazoa > Arthropoda > Insecta > Orthoptera > Tettigoniidae > Meconema > Meconema thalassinum. The sequence continues at coordinate 615,788,567 of OX336388.2, forward strand.
ATAAATATAATAATAATAACAATAAAGACTGTTCGGCGTCAGATGTGGGGGTCATGTACCCAGCACGTGCGGGTTGCACGCGGTTAATTGTAACGGCATTGAAGAGTAATTGATAGCAATGTCTAATGACAGTAGCAAGTCGCTACTGTAGGCCAGGCCACTCTGTGCCACGCTATGCCGCATGGGTCAAGGATGTGTGTCACTGCCACTCACTAGTGAGCTGGCGAATAATTTCATCTTACTTGTGAAATATTGCGAGTCAAATTCCACCGGTTAGAATCCCGGTCATGGCAAAAGAGTAACCATTTCATAATATCCATGGTGAGTAAAAATATAATAACCGTAATAATAACAATAAGTAATGTATCGTGACTTGCGAGTAGCGAGTGTGCTGCTACAGTGGATTTATCTGTTTGTCCCAGCCGGCTGTGTCGTTCGTGCTCCATTATAAGATATGGAGACACCGAAGTTCTGTCCACCACGGTGTCTTATCATGCCAGGCTACAAAGGGAGGCCATTGAAATCTTGAAGCATACTAACAGCTTTAATCTTAAGGAGGAAGCAAAACGTGTGAACAGAGCTCGGCTTCCAGTCCTTAATCCCCTCAAGCCTGCCTTCATTGACCGTCGTAGACGAGAAGATGCAACAGACGAGCAGCCCTGTCCTTGATGCATTACTTTTATGTGGTACGCCGTTGCTATGGTAGCCTCTATGTGTGGGTTGTTGATTATTTATATATCTTCTGTTTACTTGTTTTACCTCGCTTAATTTAACCTGTGAACATGCTGAACGCAGTATTCAGCGAAACGTCAGGACGACAAAATGTCCTTGGAACACGGCCTATAAGCCCGCGAAACAGAGATTCCTATTTCGACGCCGGTCGTGAAAGTCTAAATTTTTACTTAGTAAATACTAACGTGGAATTACTACCAAAAATGAGTCATATTGCGTAATGGAAAATTACGACACTACAAGTCAGTTGTTTTTCCGGAAGCTTTATATGCCCCAGAAATCATAGGCTAACTCTTGGTGGTCACTCTAAATTATAGAAATTGGAAAGCAAGAACGGAAATTTCTCCGGAAAATTTATGGTCCCACGAGAGAAACTGGAATATGGATTAAAAGGAGAACAGAGGACCTCTATTCCTTAACTGACAGGTTCACTGATGTTGTACGTAAGAAACGTCTGAAATTACATGGCCATATCTATAGAATGGACAGCGACAGACTAACCAAAAGATTAGCATTTAAAGTAATCAACTCAAAGAAGGTCAAAATAAACTGCCCAGAAAAGACCTGAGCAATAAATATCACAAACGACATGATAGAAAATCGTGAAGCCTTAAATACAATACAATACAAAAATGATAATTATAACATTAAAAATAATAAATAATAATAATAATAATAACGAAGATTGCGGTGGTGGTTGTGGTGGTGGTGGTGGTGGTAATGATGATGACGAAGCAGGAATATAAGGAACTGCTTAGGTACAAAAGAACAGGGTGTTAAGGTGGGTTACTTAGCGTTCGCTGACGATTTGGCATTGCTAGCAGTAAGAAACCCAAACAAAGTTCAGAAAACTACACGAGATTGCAGATAAACAGGACTCAGTATCTCCTACGAGTACATAGAATACAAACATGATAGAGAAAAGCATCAGAAAACCAATTATGGGAAAATTAAGAGATCGAATATATTAGAATGATATTGTGAATGGATTTAGCCGAATGGGCTTCATAAAGAAGCGTTTTTTTAAATCACTCGTGTGCTTTGCGACAACGTGATCATGTAGATCCATGTTTTAGGGTGAGTGTGGAAGGATAAAAACCAATAAAGGAAGAACCAGAAAGGTGAAGCTAGCTTCTAGTTTAGTACAGAAGACATAGAATGCTACAAGTGAGCAATATCATACAAGGCAAAAGTATGACACTACTCAGAGGTTGTGAATCCGGCATTAGAAACTTCCTAGAGGGATTCCAGAATACTACATTATGCAACGAGCCTATAATGGCAATAATTAAGACACGAGTATGTTTATAAAACGAGCGTATGCGAGTGTCTTAATTACCATCATAGGCCAGTTGCATACGACTCTTTATGTTCGACGATAATTATTATAACTATTTTATGTTCGAACATAAATATTCAAAAATATCTGTCGAGATTTCGCCAGTTTTATGTACTGAACAGAGCGCATGAGACGCAGAGAATGCCTAGTATTTGACCATGGCCTCCTCGATTACCCTACTATGACACTAGGCCACGCAGTGAAATTTAAATTATAAGGCCGTGGAACTCAGCGCAGGTGCGATGGTATCCTTATCTAATAGGTCAAACAACTGTTTCTTGAGCTCTGATTGGTGGAAGAAACTGTTTCATAATGAAGGCGGTCCGGGTTCGATTCCTGGTCAATGCATGTGAGATTTTCGAAGTGAAATGCCATGTCCTGTGGTTCGGATTCCACGTAAAAAGGAGGTCCCGTGGCTCATGATCTCGAGATTGACGGTCACGTTAAACTACAAGCTTCCTTTTTGTTTCATAATGAACAAGAAGTTCCGTGACGAACTAAAGAGCCTACTTTTCTTAAAATTTAAGATTCATGCCAATGATTAATGTATATGGATCTATCTAGAATAATGACGAAATTAAGTTGGTAATATCGAAATTTTTAATTAGTTCGAAATACTGTATACCTGGCATAATGTAGCCTAATAGAGCACTACAGTTGGCAGCCCTGGTGACTGAATATATTCTTAGTTCCATCTCTTAAGGTACAGAATACAAAATTTGGTTGGAGTCCAATGAATATCATGGACGTTACATGCAGTTAAACATTGGATCTAACAGCGCGCGTAAAATCATGTTGGCAACAGTGTCATGCATGTATTGGTCAGAAATAATCTGAAATAATATGATCTATTGTTGTGCCAATTTTGAATGAAATCCATTAGTTAGTATAGAAGTTACATGCATTTTAAAATTGGACCTATCAGCAGGCTTAGAATCATGTTGGCAGCACTGACGTATATTAGTTACTCCAAAGTAATCTAGAATGCCAGATACTGTACGTGTGCAAAGTTTAGAGCTATTGGCTCGCATTCTTTCTGATATATTGATATTAGGGTAGCAAAAATAGAGACAGCATTTATTAACAGTTGGCAGCCCTGGTTGCTCTTAAGAATACGCATAGTCATAGCTGTTATGGTACACATAGCACATACGAAATTTGGTTGAAATCCAAATGATAGTATGGAAGTTACATATATTTAAAGTTGGACCTCTCAGCAGGCTTAGAATCATGTTGGTAGCACTGGCGAATATAAGTTACTCCAAATTAATATAGAATGTCATGTACTATACGTGTGCATAGTTTAAAGCTGTCGGCTTGCATACTTTCTCATATATATTGGTATTTGGATAAAAGAAATTAAGAGCATTTTTTAACAGTTGGCAGCACTGGTGGTTCATAAGAATACGTTCAGTCATATCTGGTTATGTACACATACAACATACGAAATTTGGTTGAATTCCAATTGATAGTGTAGAAGTTATATGCATTTAAATATTGGACCTATCAGTAGGCTTATAAACATTTTGGCAACACTGCCATGTATGGCCTTCTGGAAATTAAACTGCAATATTATTATCTATATGTGTGCCGATTTTGAAATAGCTCCCATTCATACCTTCCATGATATCCAACATGGAGCTCAAATTTCAATTGCGATTTTTCAGCAGTTGGTAGCACTGACATCATTTTCAAATATGGCCGTGAGATATTCAGGTATAGATCTTTACTCCTACCAAGTTTTATTTCGATTGCTCCAGCCGTTTAGGAGTTGATAGGGGGACACACACACACACAGCCAGCCAGACAGACAGAAGGACAGACAGACAGACAGACAGACATTTTCCCGGATCGATCTCATAAGACTACTTTTTCCTCATTTTTGCAAAATGTGAAAAGTAGGCTAAAAATAGTGTTATAATGAGCCTGATTATAGTACAGTTTTCTGACATATAATAGTCAGCGTCGAACATAAATGTGTTTTCATGACCGTATTGATAGCAAATAGGAGTTTGCAGATTAAAATGTCTGCCCCATGTGGGACACACGATGCCCTGATCACCCGTCACCCCAATATCTGCAGGACAAATGGCTGGGCAGCGGTCGCTTGGTAGGCCTAGGCCCTTCATGCGCCGTAGTGCCAGGGATTATTTTATGTGGTACACAAGTCCCAGTTTCGTACGTCCATTTTCTAATCATTGAGTACTAGGCCTTATAGTTTATTCCCTACTTTCCATCCAAATAGCTTGTACTGTACTTCCTGTCCAATCCACAACCAAATACTTTATTATATTTGAATTGCAGCCAATGGCCATAGCAGGGAATTTCAATTTATCGCCCGTAGACTCCCCATCAAGTTCAATTCCAAGTAGTTCAAACTTTGGAGACCAGAGATACCACTGTCAATGACACCCAGCGGCGAACGTTGGAATTTGATAGAGCGATTCTAACCAAATAATGTAGAAATTTAGCTACACACTGCCGATTGTAGTTGTATGTTCTTTTACATGCCATAAATCTATGACATGGACCCGCCGGATTTACTTCCTCTCTAAAGGAAGGCATACTAAAAAATGAAAATCCACAGCCTGCTTCCAGTCTCCGACCGGGTCAGGAATGGAATGAATGAAGCCCCCATCTAGCGGCGAGGATATGAACTGAGCCGGCTGCCGAGGCCTGACGCACTCCTCTGAGACAATGATTAAATGAATCACAGATGAAATGAAATGATAGTGGAGAGTGTTGCTGGAATGACATTTTGACAGGGGAAACCGGAGTACCCGGAGAAAACCCTGTCTGCCTCCGTTTTGTCCAGCACAGATCTCACATGGAGTGACCGAGATTTGAACCACGGACCCAGCGGTGAGAGGCCGGCGTGTTGCCGCCTAAGCCACGGAGGCTTATAAGGAAGGCATACTGAAGGATTTTAATTTAACGCTCTCAAAAATCCGACGATTTTGGTCGGGTTTGAACCCGTGATCTTGGACATAGCAATTCAGCATGCTACTGACTACGCCACCGAAGCCGTTCACAACCAAATGCTGTAGCTGTATAAGTCAATTTTTCTTCCTGAAGTGAGTTTAGAAAGCAATCCGGGAAATACACTCTGATTACGCTGGTGGCATTTTGTGATTCGAACCATGAATCTCAGATCAATGAAGCATCCCATTCCGCCTGATTTATCGCCCAATCGCCAGCAGTTCTTACTAGATCAGTCTGTCTGATAGGTAGTCAGCCCGACGGCTGGTTGGATCCTCATAAAGCACCGCCGTTAGGTTATGTGGGTAGATACCCACAAACACCCAAGGCAGAGCTATATTGAGGCGTACTAGGCAAGAAGAGGAGTGAGGTAGTTTGCCATTGCTTTCCTCACTGAGTCAGTAACTTACAGCAGTACTAATCCTATGAGAAGAACGTTTCATAGCATCCACAGCCACTGACTGTGCTCTGAATGCCATTAATCAGCACCACCCATACCTCAGTAGCTTCCATAATCACAGCCATGAGTGAGACTGAAACATCGGTAAAAAGCCACATTTTACTCTAGCCTGTGCCAACAGACAAATGCGAATGTACTGCATTCATCAAGAGATGGCAAACAGGCCCACTAGATCAGTAACGGGATAATAATACTTGACTGAAGCCACACAGGGTTATTAAGGGGTGGCTATTAATACTCCGTGATAGAGATGGAGTATAAATGGCCACCATTACTTGATGACGTTCGATTGATCTCTCATGTTGCTGGAACACACCCTCAGATAACCATCTCCTCACTTCGTGACTGGTTTCGGGAGGACGGGATGCATGTCACAGGAACAATTTACATCTTCATTAGACGTATCCAGCTGGAGACTGACTGACTACGCCATACATATCCCCACTCCGTTAGAAAAAGTACTGGGGGCATATCTGAACCGACCTGCATAACCCTGCGTGTTATTTTCTCCACTGGTATTTCTCAACAAAGGAATGTCCTTGGCTGTCCATGTTAATTTTTAACTCCTTTTCTCAGGAAATATTAACAAAATCCATTCGCATTTTTGTTCAGGAATGTTCCTTGATGCTCTCGCCTGACTTTGGTTGATTGGTTGGTTCCATAGTTTAGGGGCTGTGACAACGCGGTCATGTAGCCCCGTGTACTTTGGGTGTGTGTAGAATCTGTGATGACTGTATTAGTGTGTGTTATCTGTTTTTAATTCAAGTAAGGACTGCAGATGATAATTTCAAGTAGTTCTTACTTTTGCTACCAAATGCTACCGTCAACGACACCTAGCAATGAACTTGGCTACTAGATGCCACCGCAACCGGCACCTGGCGACAAACGTTGGAACTTAATAGAGCGTTAATCAAATCTAACATACAAATTTAGCTTCACACAATTGAAGTTAGTGGAAGGTCCTTTTACATGCCATAAATCTATGACATGGGCGGTGCGGCTTTACTTCCCCTCTGAAGGAAGGCATAATGAGGGATTTTTAGCGCTCCCGTTCAGAGGGGAAGTAAAGCCGGTGGGCCCTTGTCATAGATTTATGCCATGTAAAAGAGCATACTACTACGATTGGTAGCCGAAATTTTTAGGTTATTTGGTTAGAAACGCTCTATCAAGTACCAAAGGTCGACGCTGGGTGTCAGTGGCGTCTGGTAGCCAAAGTTGAAACTACTTGAATTGAACTTGTTGGAGATGCCTACGGGCGTAAAATCTAAGTTCCCTGCTATGGCCATTGGCTGCAATTCAAATTTACGGTAATAAATTAATCTCATGTAATTACCTTTTTTCAAGATTAGTGAACTACCCATTACAATAGGGTACAATCGTGTTGTCCAGCTCAAAAACATTGAATTTCGATAACAAACCGGTAAACAGGCAAAATATACAAAAACTAAACTGAGAGTATATATATATATATTTTTTGTTATTATACACCTCATCCGGGTTAAATACAAAGTTTGAGACGAAAAATTTTATTATGTTCTTTCTTTATATACTTAAATTACTTACTTAGTGGAATCCTCTTCTACCTGTCGGTGTCGAGGTTTTACAAAAGGAGCGCCAAGGCTTCCTGTCTCTGCTCAGCTGTTTTGCTTTCCTTCATTCTATTGCTCTCTCCTCCACTGCCCTTCAGACATCTTCCTCCCACGTCTTCCTTGATCTCCCTGTTCTGATACCATGCACTCGTGTTTCATATACTATCTTGGCAATTCGTGATTCCGGCATACGTTGAATGTGGCTGTACCATCTCATCTGACTCTCTTCGACCTATTGCTGAAATGGTTCAACTCCTAGACCCGTTCTTATGGTCTGATTCCGGATCCTGTCACGTCTCATCTTGCCTTCCACTTTCCTCAAATACCACATTTCCATTGCCTGCACTTTGCTGTGGTACTTGTCTGTGGGCACCAGGTCTCACTGCTGTACATCAGTACTGGTGTATAGACAAACCGAAATATTGCCAGCTTTGTTTTCTTTGAAATTTCTCTGTTGTTAAGGAAACTAGATTTTATTGAATTGATCAATCTACCGGTAGCCTATCAATTTTTCCATCTCTCTGTAGTGTTTTTTATATACATGACTGATATTTTTGTTACAACCGTAGTTGAGTATGAAACTGAGTCGCCATTGCGTTGGCGCCTACTCCAGTCCTTGTTACACGATAGTGTAGGCATAGGGTCGCAATTTCCTGTGTGTGGCGCCGAGAAGTTCTCCAGCGACTGTTACCGTGGGTGTCCACGTGGAGCCAGTCCACACGACCTTGCTCAGTGAGTAATGGGGAGAAAGACGTGAGTGAGTACTTCCCGGAACCCAGGACTCCACACAACAGATCATCATTGTATTTCGCAACAAACACTGGACACTCCCTTCCACATTACACTGCTTTGCTGCGCACTTTCTGAGGTCTTGAAGTATGTTGTTGTTCTTCTTCTACTTTATTGATTTAGGGGTTTTACGACATCATGGTCATGTAGCCCCATGTACTTGGTTGTGTGGGGATTTGTCTGATAACCTTTATTATTATGAGAGCTGGAATGGGGTCCAGCCTCATGCAGCAAACCTGAGGTGAGTTGGCTTCGGCGGCGCAGTTGGTAGCATGCTGAACTGCTGTTCCCAAGATAGCGGGTTCAAACCCGGCCGAAGTCGTCGGATTTTTAAGAGCGTTAAAAATCCTTCAGTGTGCCTTCCTTCGGAGGGTAAGTAAAGCCGGCAGTAAAATGTCATAGATTTATGGCATGTAAAAGATCCTTCCACTGACTAAACTTGTGTGAAGCTAAATTGTTAGGTTAGATTTCGTTGGAACGCTCTATCAAAGTTCCAACGTTCACCGCTAGGTATCATTGATATCTGGTAGCGAAAGTTGGAACTACTTGAAATTGAACGGAACTTGTAGCTCACCCTAAGGGTGTCCGCTGGAAGCAGCTATAGACTCAGGCAAGCCAAACATGTCCTCGGACACTCCCGGCACCAAAAGCCATACGATAAATAAATAACCACCACATCTATCTTGGAATTAGTTTTCAATGTTTTCTCACTTCTACTGCAGGCAAATACCGGATGGTTCTTAACTAATGGACACGGCCGCCTCCATTCCAATCTTCATCTGCATTACAAACGCACACACAACTGCAGACACCACACTAGCACATGTTATCAGACTATTTCTTACTCTATAAATGCACACACACACCCAAGTACACGGGGATAAATGGCATCGATGTCACAAAGCCCATAAATGAATTAACAACATAATTAAATGTTTTGGCAGTGGTGAGAATTGAACCCGGAGAATGTTTGAATGGTTCCTAACGCCGCACAGTGTGTCGAATCCCAATTCTCGGTGGAAAAAATTAATAACTTCGTTAATAGTGCTGGGATTCTATTAAAAGTTGGCAATATACCGTTTTCGAGGTCGCTGAATTCATTTCTGGCATCGTCTAAAGTGTACGATATTCGGGGGTAAATATATAGGGGTGAGTGGTAAGGTGAGGTGTAAAAATGACCGAAAGCAACACAAGAATCATCCATTTTTTGTAGTAAACATACTATTTAAAATTGGATAAAATATGAATAACAATGAGACTTTCAGTCATGTATTCTTGTTACACCTTATTTGAGGGAATAGACGAAGTCATTGTATGTAAAATCATCCAGATTAAAAACGTATGTTAAATTGTTATTAAACATGGAACATCGAAATATGCACAAAAAATAACATTTATTTTCTAAAAATAAAAAAATATTCGTCAAAATCAAACAAACAATTTCTTTATAAAAAATGTCATTTTCCAGTCCTGTTAATGACGTAGTTTTAGTAAACACACTTCACAGACGAAAACAATATTATTTCTCTAGAAAAGCATGGAAATAAAAACAACATATATTGAATATTAGGCCTATTTCTCCTATCTTATATATAAAAGTGAAAGTCTGTATGTATGTTTGTATGTGGGTGGGTGGGTGGGTTGGTTCCGTATACAAATCTACACCGTTCCACCAATCTCAACCAAATTTTGCATACACATAGTTTAGGACCCAGAAGGAACCGCTGGCTACATGAATTTTCGATAGTCTTTCTCATTCTTCTGATTTCGGCCCTTTTGCACTCAAGCACAGGCTAATCAAATCATAAAATATACTCATGAAGGAATGGCAAGATAGATAGTTTCCATGGCAACATAGCTCAAATCGAGACACGGCCGTCTGGATGCCAGTTGCGCTCTGCACTACCGGTATAGAAAATGAGCATCTTTACTTGAAATCCCGTTAGTTACTCACCTACTCACACAGCACTGTCAACCGAGTTTAGCATAACAAAGACTTGACACTATCTTCTACTATATATTTGTCAAATACCACTCACTCACTCACTCATTCATTCATCACGAAATCTCAGAAACCACCGAACGGATTGGAATGAAATTTGGTATGCTGCTTCTACAAGGGCCACACATGACCACTAAGAGAGGATTGTTGAATATTCAGGTTCTAAAGGGGTGTTAAGGGGGTAGACCTGAATTTCATTGAATAGCAATATCTCCCGATTGGTTTCATTGGGGGATGTGATACTCGGCACATAAACTCATCATAAGAAGACACGAGTCCGAGGGTTTTTCGATGTGGCGTATATTATGAGGTGAAAGGGGGTGAAAAGTGGGGATTGAAAGATTCCTAACGGAGCGTGTATCTCTTAAACGACATAGGCGAGGAGTTTGAAACTCGGCGGAAAAAAATCAGCATAAAAGTAACTAAATATGTGTTTGACCGTTTTTTTTCATAAATCCAATTACAGGGGCCCATGGGGAGGGGTGAAATTCTGGGGGAGGGACAGGAAAGAAATTGTCCTAACTGATTGACTGACTGACTCACTCGTCAAACTCAGGGGGAAAAAACTGCTTTAAAGTAAGTAAATAGCTGTTCGACAGTTTTTTTTTCATAAATCAAATTTAAGGGGTTCATGGGGAGGGGTGAAATTCAGAAAAAAGAAAATTGAAATAAAATGTCCTGACTAACTCACTCACTCACTCATCATCGCCCAGCCAAAATTATTGAAGTTAGAAACATGACAGTTTGGGGATATGTTCATTGTATGTCAAAACCGTCTACTAAGGGAGGATTTTCGGATATTCAGGTTCTAAAGGGGTCTTAAGGGGGTTAAACCTGTATTTCATTGAATAACAATATGTCCCGATTGGTTTCATTGGGGGATGTAATACACGGCATATAAACTCATCATTAAAAAGTAAGAAGACACGTTTCTGAGGGTTTTTCGATGTGGTGTATATTATGAGGTGAAAGGGGTGAAAAGTAGGGATTGAAAGATTCCTAATGGAGCGTGTATCTCTTAAACGACATAGGCGAGGAATTTGAAACTCAGCGGAAAATATCAGCATAGAAAATAAGTAAATATATGTTTGACGGTTTTTTCATAAATCCAATTTATGGGGCCCATGGGGAGGGATGAAATTCTGGGGGGGGGGAACAGGAAAGAAAGTGTCCTAACTAATTGACTGACTGACTCACTCATCAAACTCAGGGGGGAAAAACTGCTTTAAAGTAAGTAAATAGCTAGACTGACTGACTCACTCATCAAACTCAGGGGGGAAAAACTGCTTTAAAGTAAGTAAATAACTATTCGACAGTTTTTTTTTGATCAATCAAATTGAAGGGGTTCATCGGGAGGGGTGAAATTCTGAAGAAAAACAAATGAAAGAAAATGTCCCGACTCATTCACTCACTCATCATCGCCCAGCCAAAAATATTGAAGTTGGAAACATGGCATTTTGGGGATATGTTCGTTGTATGTCAAAACCGTGGACTTAGGGACGATTTTTGGATATTCAGGCTCTAAAGGGGTCTTAAGGGGGTTAAACCTGCATTTCATTGAATAACAATATCTCACGAGTGGTTTTATTTGTGGATGTGATACTCGGCATATTGAACCCGATGGGGTTATGCTGACTGGAATCGAACATGGTTCTCAGAGACTGTGATCTCAGTAAAAAGGTTCCACCAGGAAGCGAACCAGAGATCTGAAGAGGGAGTTTCTTGGTAAAAACCCCTCGAAAGAAATGTATATTTAATCACTGGTGTGATTTTTGATGAAATGGCATTATTTAGTAAAATAATGTAGGAAATAATGAGCAGATTATATCATTATAAGACGATTTGGTGTAAGCTATTGGAGGCTTGAAGCACAGAGGAGGGCAGAGCTGACATTTACTAATTGGCCCAGAATTGTGGGTTGGTCCCAGTGGAGCCACGTCCATCTCTGTCACCCCATTATGTCGTCTGGAGCAGGGGTGAGGCCTGAATAATGACATAGTTATTCCCCGACGGAGAATGGATTTAGAGTAGGGGCGGAGAAATGCCCAGAAAAATCATTGATTACTCGTGATTGGAGTAACGAATCGAGATGAGAGTTGCACACAGGTGAATATTTTGGCAAGAAGATAATTTTAGAGTCTTTTACCTGCGAAATTGGTGCATATTTAATGATGTGCGTAAGGACTGTAAAACGACCATTGTTCGCGGATGGATGTGAAGATGTTGCCGGGGGTTTCCCGTTAGGTAGCGTCCCACGCCATGGAGAAAGGAATTAATATTAATTAATTGGACGAGCGATTCCTTTGCACACAGATAGTTTTGGGACCTGTGAAGAGAGAGGAACGCAATGATCATGGTTTGAAGACCTGAATCATGCTGTGAGAGGAGCCAAGATTACGCGGGAAGATGTTGCTCTACTTTCTGTGGAAATCCGATATAAGGGAGTAGACCCCAGGAGGAGCTCTCAGTTGTTACTCAGTTGTAAGCCAGTCACGCGCAGTCGAAGTTGTAACTCAGCTATGCTCAGTTGAAACTCAGTTGTCACGCAGTCTACATGCCGCCAAGCGCAGTTACAGCCAGTTACAGTCTTACTCAATTGTCAGTTGTAGCACAATGGCAATAATTTGCAATCAGTATGCAGCAAATATGCAGCAGTACGAGACAGCGTGTAAGCCGCATACAGAAGTCTTCAAATAAGTTACGTGCAGTCTTCGAGTGAAACTTCAGCCAGCTACAGCCAGGTTGAAGCAAGTTCGTCAAGGCAAAACGCATGACGATTCTATTCATCAAGACGCCGAACAAAGACTGGTATGTGTAATAGAAACAGTAAATATGCTTGTATGAATAATAGTCGTGATACAGGCATAATCAGCAGCACGAACTATGACGTGTTCAGTTACGAAGCACCGTATAGACTAACGGTAGAACTATTGTATATAATTATTTGTGAAAGTGTTGAACTTTATTAAGCGCAGTGTGTATAGTATTAACTAATCGTATATGTGTAACTACGATAGAATGAGCGAAAGAAACTCTACTAAGTGTTTGGTATTGCCATGAGAGTACCAGATGTTAACGCTCATGTTTGGGAGCCAGCGTATTGATGTAACGCAGGACGCTTACTGTAGGAGTAATGATATTCATAAAAACTGTTGGAGAGTTCCGAGAGCAGATAACCAGACTTTCAATCAGGAGTTGGTAACGTAAGATGCCGTCGACACCTGCAATTTCGATCTCTGCTAGGGAATTTCAGCATTGAAGTGTGTATAAAGTGACGAGTGTTCAGTGTAATGTATATGTAAAAATATCATTTGAAGTAGTGTTTGATGAAGTGTTTCACATGTTTGGGGAGTGATAACTTCCTGAAAGGTATGCAACGTGTCGTGTTGGTGATAGAAATTATGTGTAATCAAATGTGTGTAAACAAGAGAAATATGTCGCGTTAAACCCATTATGGCGGGCGACATGGAAGAATATGATTGGTCGGAGCCACCTTAGATGCCTATAGAGATGTAAGTACCCCACAAATTATGGTTATGATTATGTAGAAGTATGGACCGCTGCATGTCTGTGATTCCGTAAAGATATTGTGAATTCCTTATAGATGCCAGTAAAAGTCAGTTAGGAGGCTGATCCTCCATGTTTAATCAGTAATGAGTTGATTTTTATAGAGTTGAAATGTTGATTTGCATCATTAAGTGGAGTAATTATTCCCACTATGAATTAAGAATGGCAATCAGTTATGTAAATGCAACGAACGCGATTGTTCGAGTTTAAAACGTCTAGCTATGTCGGAAATTTTGGTAATTTATGTGAGAATAATAATAAATAATGATTTTGGTCATTTATGTCAGTGAGAAATGATGATAATAATCATACTGGTTATTAAGAGTATGAATGAACACATCAGGAAACAAATAAATGTTGTAAGCGAGAATTATTAACGCTAATTGCAAGACTTATCAATCTAAGCAGGAAGATGTCACAGTGAGATTACATTACAGTAACTATGGAAAGAAGTTTTATATCAGAATATTGCATATATTCAGTAATGATACCAGTAATGAAAGAGCTTTTAGTGAATTGAATTTGCAGCTTAATTGAGAAGCTTATAGAGTAAATGTTAGATTTCTCTTAATATTATAGGTCGGAGTGTCGTAGCATGGAGCATTAGGGGCCAGATAGTCTATTCTACGTATGAATTCTCCTATGTCGTGGACATTGTTGGAGATATTATTTATTCCAGAGTTCTAGTGTTGGACCCTAACTCTGAAGAAAGGATTGAAATGTGTTCCGGATTGGAATCTTGATAGGGTCGAGGAAACAAGGACACCTCGCAGCTCTATGATTTCCCGAGAACTTATTGATGAGTTATTTACGCTCGTTGGCAGCGAAACTCATGGCGACAGTGGTTTTCTGCGCCTATATTATACTTGAGACATCGGTCAACCGCCAGGCTCATGCATTGCGAACCCCGAACCTTCATGTTGAATGGACCCATGTGAGGCCATTAATTAATCGTTATCCTCGACGTAGGAATAATTACAAAAGCTCATTCAATACATGTTGGCATAATAGTCAATTAAGATCCTTTGGGAACATGTGTGTCGGTCAGGACACAGTATTTGTCTTGTAAATCTCCACTGCTTAGAGAGGGAGGCTTTCAAACTTTTAGAAAGGTCGAGATAATTGGTGAAACGACCCATTCCACTTTCTATTGTGTAGCGACTTCCTTAGCCGAGGGTCGGTGCTAGCCACCCGGGCCGCTCAGGCAAGTTATAAAGGGAAGAGATTCTAGACCTTGTTGAAATGACATATAATGCAAGATTGTTATGTTGAGTATTAGAGCCATGTGGTTTGTGAACACATGGATAATTATAGTTCATCTTGATGGTTCATTATTTTAGCTATCTGACGAATAGTTACATGATATATTTGTACTGTCACTGGAGCCAAGTCATGTAGTTGGTGACTAGATGCCAATCGCCATGAGCGCGAGGTAGTCTATCGTACAATCCGACATAAGCTATAACGTAACGTTTTATCTAGGAATCACAGACAGCATGCGGTGAAACCATATAATTGGAGGATGTGTAGGGGGTAGCTTACATAATTATGGAGTTGCACGTTGATTTTGGTGCAACGTCCAAATAGGTAAATGCATGCAAAGCATTTCATTGGTGAGGAGAAAAATATCAAAACACGCACGGCACACATAATTGTTTAACATAAAGAGGTTTAAGGAATAATCCTTGTTGTAATATTAAAGAAGTCACATTGTATGACTGTTATGTTAATGTACAGTTTGTTTTGAAGTCGTAGGTGCATCAGCGCACTAGTATATCCTTGTGAAGTTCACAGAAGGGTAAAGCCTTATGGCTAGGTATGACTTTGTTGTGATTTTATATTTGTTTACTTGTGGATTGTGGAAGTAAAAATGTTGTTTGCTTTATTTTATGCTTTTTGGGTATTGTTTTGTGTTTGAAGCCATGATTTATTTCAATGGATTAAAGTTTTAGAATAGAGTTGTGCCTTATCATTGTAGAGTTGATACCTTTTAGCCTCAAATCCAAAATATGCACTGCTAAATTGGGGTTACCGTACACACCTGAGAGCTGATGCTAGCTGGAGGCAGATGCATATTATCCACCGAGATTACTCACATGGGTACATGGGAATTGATGTCCTATACTGTGATTTGAGCTAAAGGTACGACTAAAGTCGGTCAGATTTAATGCACACAACTCTATTAAAGTAAGAATTAACGAAGTAGGGTGTGACCGCTCCTAATCCATAGCTAAGTTCCGATACGTATATATAAATTTTGATAGATACCTGTAGACATATTCTCTATATAATTTATCATGACGCCCGTCTGTGGGGTCTATGGTAGTAAAATCTCTATAATTTATCATGGCCCAAGCAACGTGGGACGGTATTAACTCGTTATGGAACCGCCTGCGTTAGTGCAATATGAGCGATTTTGGCATTGCACGAACCGGGCAACGATAGATACCCTCTGATATCATTTATCATGGCGTGGCCCAAGTGGGGCTTTCGGCAGTAAAAACCACTCCCTGAACAGTTTTTATAGTAAATTAAAATATGGCCGATGTCTTACTAATACCACCCTTATGATCTCATTTATCATGGCGCCCAGAATACGTGGAACTTATGGGATTTAGGGAAAACCCATAGATTTTTTATGGTATTTCATGGGGAAAACCATAGTAATTGTTTTGCCTCAAACTGTGTTTGAGTGATTTTTGAATTCAGTAGGCTTTTGAGGTAACGCAGAATCTCTCTATTGAGAAGAGAATGGCCTAAGGGTACGAGCGTTACTTACCCAATCCACAATCTACCATAATATTATCAGGTTTTGCACGACTTCACAATATGTGTGCAGTGTTTGATGTTTCTCTTCGAAACGTATCCACATATTTTTCCAGGAAGCCTGCCTGCATATTTAAGTGTGTTATTGGAAAATGTCAGGTACGCAGGAGATCTTGCAAGTTATTGCAGGACTGAAACAGCATTTTGATGCTGCTCACGAGCAGAGTAAACTGGAAACCAAGGCATTCCAGGATAGTATAAACACTCGGTTAGATGAGAACCAGATTGAATTAAACAATCGATTAGAGGCAATTAATGCAAATCAGGTTGCAATGGATAATAACCAGATTGAATTAAACAACCGTTTAGAGGCAAATAAAGATGAATTAAACAATAAGTTAGGTCAAATGCAAGAAGTCATTAAGACCGAAGTAACAGATACTGTTGTAAGCATTGTATCGGAAATGCAGGTAAAAACTGACAAACGTTTCGAGGCTATAGAAGCCAAACTTGAGGGTAATTTGCAAGCGTGTAGGCATGCTCAGGAGCAAACCAACAGTAAATTAGAGGCGTTGTCTAACGATATTAAGGATATTCAGATCCAAAATGAGGCGAATCTCGAACGCCAAGCGAAACAGTTCGCAGAGTTTACGAAAACAGTAGACCAGAGATTAGAGGAGAACGACTCCAAATGGGACCAGAAATTGAAAAGCTACGCTAGAGCAATTAACGGTGACCTCAAGAAACAGGACCAGAATATATTAGGTCAATGCCAGGAAATAGGCGAAATTAAGGCTATCGCTCATGAAAGTAAGGAACTGGTAGGCAACGTGAAAAGTCAGATGGGTAAAGTTCATAAAGAACTGGACCAAGTTCAGAGTGATATTGTCATAGTCAATAAAAGGCAAGAGGAAAATAGAGGCGAGATCACCAAGGTCCGGAATGAATTGTCTAAAGTCAATGGACACATTCAAGATGAAATTAAAGGTCTGAGAGAAGAACTCGAAATAAGAGAAGGCCAGAAAACAGAGGCAAGCGACAAGACCCTTGCTCAAATTAAAGAGGACGTAGAGGATGAAATATCCCATATCAAACAACGTCTGAAAGAAGACAAGGTGAACATTTTTCAAGTAGCCGAGGAAAACCGAGATAGGCTTACAAGAATAGAAAAAGAAGTCATTACTCGCCTAGAAAGAGCAGAAATGCGCCATAACCAAATGGAGACTAGGATAATAGCACAGGAGGAGACACTTCTGAAATATCCTAAGTCAAGTGAAGGCAGCATAGAGGATATAAGAAAAACAAGGTGGGCAGACTTAGAAACCCAACCTATAAGCAGAAATGCTACAGGCGCAGGAGAAAGTCCTTACATGACGCCAGGTGTACCAATTGCGGCATCGACGCCACATGAAAATGCGATGCACACCCAGGTGATAAACGTCATTAGGGCAAGCGAAGAAAAACCTAGGAAGTTTTCAGGTAGTCACTGTAGTATGACACCAAAATATTGGTTAAAGGAAGTGACTGAATATCTCAATGATGCACGAATACCGCAGGAGCGTAGGCTACGTGCTATAGAGAAGTTAACAGAGGGGGAGTGCGCATTATGGTTTCGCAGCTTCCGTTACACTTTTGATACTGTTGAGGAATTCCGCGAGGCATTCTTGAAGAGATATTGGGACGCCGCGACTCAGCAGAATTTACGGCTGGATTTGTATGCCAAAAAGTACAGCACGAACAACCCGACGAAGTACGCAGAATTCTTCATATCGCAGATGTGTCGTTTTAAAGAGCTGGATCAAAAACCTAGTGAACTGGAGCTATGCATTGCTATCGCCAAACAGCTTCCATACGAGATCCAAAGGCTAGTAATCTCGGCTAATGCGAAAACGGCTATGGAAATGGAGACAGTTCTAAGGCAACTGGACCTCACCACAGCAAATACTATGCGTCAGAGTCGAACCGTGGAACAAGTCCACGTGACCAACACACAGACTGACCAACAGCAAGCTCCAAGGAACAACAAGGCCACGAGCACAGAAACTTTAGATTCCTATGGACGGCAATGGGAACAGGAACCCAGAAAATGGCAGTCAAGGTACAAAGGAAATGCTAATAAAGCAGGAAGAGGTCGAAGTTCGTGGAATAAACACAATAACAGGGGCAAACCGTACCATAACAATGGAGGTAATAATGGCCAGGAAGGCAATAATTGAAACTGGAGACCCCAAGAGAGAAGAAGTAACTTCGATGACGAGGCAGAAGAGCGATATCATGCTTCTTTGCGATACCTCGAAGAAAGGGGAGATGAGCCCCAGAAATCACAAGTCCGCTGGCAAGAAGTCATGCAGAACAGGACATCGCCAGACAGATATGGAGATGGAGCTAAGAGTTTGGAACTACAGCGCAGCGAACAGGAGAGAAGGAACTCCAAAGGGGCGGGCGCTGAAGAAAAAAAAAACGCCAAAATTAGAAGAGCTCGAGACTGATGGATGGAAGTCTATTAACATCATCAATTGGATAGCCAAACCAGAAGAATTGATTGAGGATACAGGAGGACCACAGGTCATGGTCAAGAGAGAATTGCCTATTATAATTGTGAGAGTGGCAGGATTAAAAGTCAGAAGTCTGTTAGATACGGGATCAACAGTGAGCCTGATGACACAAGCTCTATATAATGAAATAGCCCGGAGAGAGAACATTTTGAAGATACCGATCTCCAGTGTAAAAATTAAAGGGGTAATTCCAGACAGAACAATGATATGTAAATACCAGGTATTCCTAGATTTACAGATAGGAGGCTCTATTTTCTCACAGAGTTTTCTGTTAGTAAACAAACTACCTTATAACCTACTTATTGGGGCAGAGTTTATAAGGGAATACAGAGTGATAATTGACCTAGCACAGGACAGGGTTATGTTCCATGTGAATGAAGAAGCTGAAGGCTTAGAGGTCGCACTCAATGAAATTGAACCAGGATCCAGTGAACAAGTATGGCATACATACAGAGATGTGGCTGATGAAGAAGTGTTAGCTATTGAGCAGTTAGAAGCGGAGCTCAAAACACTAGCCACAGACTTGGAAAAAGATCTGGAACCCAAATTGGAAGAATACATTTCGGAGAAGCTAGAAGAAGCGAAAATTGGGCTAAAAGAGAAGGAAAATTTAAAGCAGTTATTGCTGGAACAGAAGGAAGTCTTTGATTCGAGACCTGGTCGGATAAAGAACTTCACTTATGCTTTTCAAGTCAGTGATTGGACACCATTTAGGCAGAAACCCTACCCTATAGCTGAAAAGCATTATGCGAAAGTGAAAGAGGCAATTCAGGAGATGTTGGAGGCCGGTGTTATTGAGAAAACACCTACGCCTTATGTAAGTCCATTGGTAATTGTACCAAAATCAGACGGATCTGTCAGAGTCTGCTTGGACCTGAGACGCTTAAATTTGAGAGTTATTCCGGAATTTGACCAAGTGCCACCTATTAAAGAGATCCTCAGGAAGTTTAGAGGGAAAACTATATTCTCAAATTTGGATATCACATCCAGTTTCCACCATCTTGAATTAGAGAAGAAAACTAGTCTGTTGACAGGATTTATGTTTGATCAACATACATTCACATTTTTAAGGCTACCTTTTGGGTTGAAAACAGCTGGTTCAGCCCTGATAAGAGCGTTAGATCGCAATCTATCAGATGAGGTTTAAGAGAGTACCATCAGATATGTAGACGACATTCTACTCACATCAGAATCTCTGGAGGAGCACATGAGAGACCTGAAGAAGTTGCTAGATGACCTTCGAGAGGCTAACTTTAAGGTTAATATCAAGAAATCGCACTTCTGTCAGAGGGAAGTTAAATTCCTAGGGCATGTTATTGATGCAAATGGAGTGAAGCCTAACCCAGATAAATTGGAGGTAATTCGGAATTTCCCTCGACCCACGAAAGTAAAGCACGTCCGACAGTATTTGGGAGTAATTGGATTCTTTTCGAACCACTGCCCAAACTATACTGCGACAGTAGCACCACTGCAGGACCTATTGAAGAAAGGCGGCAGATGGAATTGTACGGAGCAATGTCAGGAAGCATTCGTGAGGTCAAAACAAATGCTTTTGGAATATGTGAAACTGGGATACCCAGATTATACCCAGAAGTTCATCATACAGACGGATGCATCACTTATTGGGATTGGAGCGATGCTATTCCAGGAAAATGTTGACCAGCCTGAGAAGAAAGTTTTTATCGCCTTTATAAGCAGAAGACTGAGAGCCCATGAGAAAAACTACACGATCACAGAGATAGAATTGCTCGCAATTTTGTACGCGTTGCAATCGTGGCACAAACTCGTGTACGGCTTCCGAATAGTTCTGAGAACAGACCATAAAGCTTTAACATTTTTGTTAAAGACAGATTTGTCTAGTCAGAGATTGACAAGATGGTCCCTGTATATCCAGCAATTTAATGTGGAAATAGAATACTGTCCAGGGAAAGAGAATGTAATACCGGACATATTAAGTCGTTACCCTAGAGAAGAAGAAGTACTAGCGGTCCAGATTGAGAATCGAGATCAGAAGACGTTGGATGACTTAAGGAACATTACCAACCTACAACGCGAAGACCCATGGTTGAAGATGATAATCGATTACTTCGAGGGACGCTTAGCAAGGGGAACTGCGATATACAGAGAGGCGGAGGCATTGGCAACAGATTATGTATGGTATAATCAGATATTACACAAGTGGGACGATGTGGATCACACACGTCAAAGGATTGTAATTCCTGCATCTTTGCAGAGGAGATTAGTATGGCTAGCCCACAGAGCATTTGGACATCCTGGGATAGATAAAATTTGTGCTCTGTTGAAGGAAGCATTTACTTGGCCAAAATTGAGAGAAACGGTGAGAAATGCTATTAGAACATGTGATCTTTGCCAAAGGGTAAAGCCGAATCCCTTTTTAATGAGGCAACGACCTATCCCGTTGTTACCAGAGAAGCCAAGGCAGCTATTGAGTATCGACAACTTTGGACCATTGCCTAGAGCACGTAGAGGCAATAGACACATTTTTGTAGCCATGGATGTATTTTCGAAAATGGTGGTGCTGTGCCCCATTCAAAAGACAAGTTCAAAACAGGTCTTGAAGCGCCTGAAAGAGAGAGTTATTCCGATTCTTGGGAAGCCGGATAACATTCTCTCGGACCACGGAAGTTGCTTTACTAGTGCAGAATTTCGTCGAGAACTGGAAACTCTAGGAATTAGGCAGATTTTATCTACCATTCGCCATCCTGAGGCAAGTCCCGTTGAAAGAGTAATGAGAGAGATCCAGAAATACATGAAGATCTACTGTTCTGAAGCGAATTGGCGTTGGATTGAATTTCTAGAAGTAATTGAATACTGTATAAATAATACTGTACATGAGGCGACAGGTCAGGTTCCCGTTACTCTACATCTGGATCAGAGACCAGAGAGACCGTGGAATGGTGTTATTCCATTACCAGTAGACGCACAGCCCGGTAGAGAATTGAGGATCCAACGAACCTTTGAATATCTCAAAGTACAGGCGGAGAGACGTCAGAGAAGGAATCGTGCGAAGAGGTATCATAAACCGCTTCTCGTGGGACAGAAAGTTTTAATTAAGAAACCCGCCAGTTCAGATCCAGAGGCACGGAAGTATAAAAAGTTCATTTTTGCTTACCACGGCCCGTTCGAGGTGATAAGAGACCTCCAGAACAATGCATACAGGTTAAGGCATTTAGAGAATGGAAACGAGGTCGTTATGAACATAGCCAACTTAAAAGTTTATTACTCGCCAGAAGAATTCGATGAACCAGAAGAAGAATTAGTAACGCACACCCAACTCAACGTGGAGAGCGGAGGCAGCCAAGCAGGCAGACCTGAATGTTGGAACGGCGAGACGGGACGAGAAGCAGACAGTTTACCCAGTGTAAGCGGAGAGCAGAAAGAATGCCAGTGTTTGCGAGAATTCTATGAAGAAATGGTCAGAGTGGCCAGAGAGGTTGAGGCTGTAAACGCGACCCTTCGCAGGGAGAATAGACAGCTCAGAAACAAGGCCGAGTGTGGAAGGGGGAACACTACTAACCCACTCGCAGCCAGACAAGGTGAAGGACCCCAGACGTAAACACAGACGGTGGTCGACAGTCAGCTGGTTACTTATATAAGCCACTTGCATTGGACTTTTATAAGTTTTGCAAGGGGAACATGAACCCGATGGGGTTATGCTGACTGGAATCGAACATGGTTCTCAGAGACTGTGATCTCAGTAAAAAGGTTCCACCAGGAAGCGAACCAGAGATCTGAAGAGGGAGTTTCTTGGTAAGAACCCCTCGAAAGAAATGTATATTTAATCACTGGTGTGATTTTTGATGAAATGGCATTATTTAGTAAAATAATGTAGGAAATAATGAGCAGATTATATCATTATAAGACGATTTGGTGTAAGCTATTGGAGGCTTGAAGCACAGAGGAGGGCAGAGCTGACATTTACTAATTGGCCCAGAATTGTGGGTTGGTCCCAGTGGAGCCACGTCCATCTCTGTCACCCCATTATGTCGTCTGGAGCAGGGGTGAGGCCTGAATAAAGACATAGTTATTCCCCGACGGAGAATGGATTTAGAGTAGGGGCGGAGAAATGCCCAGAAAAATCATTGATTACTCGTGATTGGAGTAACGAATCGAGATGAGAGTTGCACACAGGTGAATATTTTGGCAAGAAGATAATTTTAGAGTCTTTTACCTGCGAAATTGGTGCATATTTAATGATGTGCGTAAGGACTGTAAAACGACCATTGTTCGCGGATGGATGTGAAGATGTTGCCGGGGGTTTCCCGTTAGGTAGCGTCCCACGCCATGGAGAAAGGAATTAATATTAATTAATTGGACGAGCGATTCCTTTGCACACAGATAGTTTTGGGACCTGTGAAGAGAGAGGAACGCAATGATCATGGTTTGAAGACCTGAATCATGCTGTGAGAGGAGCCAAGATTACGCGGGAAGATGTTGCTCTACTTTCTGTGGAAATCCGATATAAGGGAGTAGACCCCAGGAGGAGCTCTCAGTTGTTACTCAGTTGTAAGCCAGTCACGCGCAGTCGAAGTTGTAACTCAGCTATGCTCAGTTGAAACTCAGTTGTCACGCAGTCTACATGCCGCCAAGCGCAGTTACAGCCAGTTACAGTCTTACTCAATTGTCAGTTGTAGCACAATGGCAATAATTTGCAATCAGTATGCAGCAAATATGCAGCAGTACGAGACAGCGTGTAAGCCGCATACAGAAGTCTTCAAATAAGTTACGTGCAGTCTTCGAGTGAAACTTCAGCCAGCTACAGCCAGGTTGAAGCAAGTTCGTCAAGGCAAAACGCATGGCGATTCTATTCATCAAGACGCCGAACAAAGACTGGTATGTGTAATAGAAACAGTAAATATGCTTGTATGAATAATAGTCGTGATACAGGCATAATCAGCAGCACGAACTATGACGTGTTCAGTTACGAAGCACCGTATAGACTAACGGTAGAACTATTGTATATAATTATTTGTGAAAGTGTTGAACTTTATTAAGCGCAGTGTGTATAGTATTAACTAATCGTATATGTTTAACTACGATAGAATGCGCGAAAGAAACTCTACTAAGTGTTTGGTATTGCCATGAGAGTACCAGATGTTAACGCTCATGTTTGGGAGCCAGCGTATTGATGTAACGCAGGACGCTTACTGTAGGAGTAATGATATTCATAAAAACTGTTGGAGAGTTCCGAGAGCAGATAACCAGACTTTCAATCAGGAGTTGGTAACGTAAGATGCCGTCGACACCTGCAATTTCGATCTCTGCTAGGGAATTTCAGCATTGAAGTGTGTATAAAGTGACGAGTGTTCAGTGTAATGTATATGTAAAAATATCATTTGAAGTAGTGTTTGATGAAGTGTTTCACATGTTTGGGGAGTGATAACTTCCTGAAAGGTATGCAACGTGTCGTGTTGGTGATAGAAATTATGTGTAATCAAATGTGTGTAAACAAGAGAAATATGTCGCGTTAAACCCATTATGGCGGGCGACATGGAAGAATATGATTGGTCGGAGCCACCTTAGATGCCTATAGAGATGTAAGTACCCCACAAATTATGGTTATGATTATGTAGAAGTATGGACCGCTGCATGTCTGTGATTCCGTAAAGATATTGTGAATTCCTTATAGATGCCAGTAAAAGTCAGTTAGGAGGCTGATCCTCCATGTTTAATCAGTAATGAGTTGATTTTTATAGAGTTGAAATGTTGATTTGCATCATTAAGTGGAGTAATTATTCCCACTATGAATTAAGAATGGCAATCAGTTATGTAAATGCAACGAACGCGATTGTTCGAGTTTAAAACGTCTAGCTATGTCGGAAATTTTGGTAATTTATGTGAGAATAATAATAAATAATGATTTTGGTCATTTATGTCAGTGAGAAATGATGATAATAATCATACTGGTTATTAAGAGTATGAATGAACACATCAGGAAACAAATAAATGTTGTAAGCGAGAATTATTAACGCTAATTGCAAGACTTATCAATCTAAGCAGGAAGATGTTACAGTGAGATTACATTACAGTAACTATGGAAAGAAGTTTTATATCAGAATATTGCATATATTCAGTAATGATACCAGTAATGAAAGAGCTTTTAGTGAATTGAATTTGCAGCTTAATTGAGAAGCTTATAGAGTAAATGTTAGATTTCTCTTAATATTATAGGTCGGAGTGTCGTAGCATGGAGCATTAGGGGCCAGATAGTCTATTCTACGTATGAATTCTCCTATGTCGTGGACATTGTTGGAGATATTATTTATTCCAGAGTTCTAGTGTTGGACCCTAACTCTGAAGAAAGGATTGAAATGTGTTCCGGATTGGAATCTTGATAGGGTCGAGGAAACAAGGACACCTCGCAGCTCTATGATTTCCCGAGAACTTATTGATGAGTTATTTACGCTCGTTGGCAGCGAAACTCATGGCGACAGTGGTTTTCTGCGCCTATATTATACTTGAGACATCGGTCAACCGCCAGGCTCATGCATTGCGAACCCCGAACCTTCATGTTGAATGGACCCATGTGAGGCCATTAATTAATCGTTATCCTCGACGTAGGAATAATTACAAAAGCTCATTCAATACATGTTGGCATAATAGTCAATTAAGATCCTTTGGGAACATGTGTGTCGGTCAGGACACAGTATTTGTCTTGTAAATCTCCACTGCTTAGAGAGGGAGGCTTTCAAACTTTTAGAAAGGTCGAGATAATTGGTGAAACGACCCATTCCACTTTCTATTGTGTAGCGACTTCCTTAGCCGAGGGTCGGTGCTAGCCACCCGGGCCGCTCAGGCAAGTTATAAAGGGAAGAGATTCTAGACCTTGTTGAAATGACATATAATGCAAGATTGTTATGTTGAGTATTAGAGCCATGTGGTTTGTGAACACATGGATAATTATAGTTCATCCTGATGGTTCATTATTTTAGCTATCTGACGAATAGTTACATGATATATTTGTACTGTCACTGGAGCCAAGTCATGTAGTTGGTGACTAGATGCCAATCGCCATGAGCGCGAGGTAGTCTATCGTACAATCCGACATAAGCTATAACGTAACGTTTTATCTAGGAATCACAGACAGCATGCGGTGAAACCATATAATTGGAGGATGTGTAGGGGGTAGCTTACATAATTATGGAGTTGCACGTTGATTTTGGTGCAACGTCCAAATAGGTAAATGCATGCAAAGCATTTCATTGGTGAGGAGAAAAATATCAAAACACGCACGGCACACATAATTGTTTAACATAAAGAGGTTTAAGGAATAATCCTTGTTGTAATATTAAAGAAGTCACATTGTATGACTGTTATGTTAATGTACAGTTTGTTTTGAAGTCGTAGGTGCATCAGCGCACTAGTATATCCTTGTGAAGTTCACAGAAGGGTAAAGCCTTATGGCTAGGTATGACTTTGTTGTGATTTTATATTTGTTTACTTGTGGATTGTGGAAGTAAAAATGTTGTTTGCTTTATTTTATGCTTTTTGGGTATTGTTTTGTGTTTGAAGCCATGATTTATTTCAATGGATTAAAGTTTTAGAATAGAGTTGTGCCTTATCATTGTAGAGTTGATACCTTTTAGCCTCAAATCCAAAATATGCACTGCTAAATTGGGGTTACCGTACACACCTGAGAGCTGATGCTAGCTGGAGGCAGATGCATATTATCCACCGAGATTACTCACATGGGTACAATATAAACTAATCATTAAAAATAAGCAGACATGTGTCTAAGGGGTTTTCGACGTGGTGTATTATTATGAGGTGAAAGGGGTGAATAGTGGGGGTTGAAGGATTCCTAACGGAGCGTGTAGGCCTATCTCTTAAACGACATAGGCGAGAAATTTGAAACTCAGCGAAAAAAAATCAGCTAAATAAATAAGTAAATCGGTGTTCGACTTTTTTTTTCATAAATTAATTTAAGGGGCCAATGGTGTGGGGTAAAATTCTGGGGGAAAAAAGGAGAGAAAGTGTCCTAACTGACTAACTCACTCATCAAACTCGGAGGAAAAAGACAACTTAAAAATAAGGTAATAGGTGTTCAAGAGTTTTTTCATCAATCCAATTTAAGGGGCCCATGGGGAGGGGTGAAATTCTGGTAAAAATAATTGAAAGAAAATGTCCTGTCTGACTCACTCACTCATCACGCCCAGCGAAAACTATTAAAGTTGGAAAAATGAAATTTTGGGAATATGTTCTCTGTATGTCGAAAACGTCAACTAAGGAATGATTTTTGTTTATTCGGGTTTTAAAGAGATGTTAAGGGGGTAAACGTGCTTTTCATTGAATAACGATATCTCATGAGTTGTTTCTTTGGGGATGTGATATTCGGTACATAAACTAATCATTAAAAATAATCAGACATATATCTAAGGGTTTATCGATGTGGTGTATATTATGAGGTGAAATGGGTGAAAATTGGAGGTTGAGGGATTCTTAACGGAGCGTGTATCTCTTATACGACATAGGCGAGAAGTTTGAAATTCGGCGAAAAAAAACAGCTTAAAATACAAGTAAATAGGTGTTCGACCGTGTTTTCATAAATCCAATTTAAGGGGCCCTTGGAGAGGGGTGAAATTCTGGCGGAAAAAGACAGGAAAGGAAGTGTCCTAACTGACTCACTTACTCACTCATCAAACTCAGGGCGAAAACAGCTTTAAATAAGTAAATAGGTGTTCGACGGTTTGTTTCATAAATCCAATTTAAGGGGTTCATGGGGAGGGGTGAAATTATCAAAAATAAATGAAAGGAAATGTCCTGACTCACTCACTCACTCATCATCGCCAAGCAAAAGTTATTGAAGTTAGAAACATGAAATTTTGGGGATATGTTCGTTGTATGTCGAAAACGTCCACTAAGGAACGAGTTTTGGATATTCAGGTTCCAAAGAGGTGTTCAGGGGGTAAACGTGCATTTCATTGAATAACAATATCTCACGAGTGGTTACTTTTGGGGATGTGATACTTGGCATATATACTAATCATTAAAAATAAACTGACACATATCTAATGGTTTTTCGATGTAGTGTATATTATGAGGTGAAAGGGATGAAAAGTGGGGGTTGAAAGATTCCTAACGGAGCGTGTATCTCTTAAACGACATAGGCGAGGAGTTTGAAATTCGGAGGAAATCAATCAGCTTAAAAATAAATAAATAAATAAATAAATAAATAAAATAAATAGGTGTTCGACCGTTTTTTTCATAAATCCAATTTAAGGGGCCTATGGGGAGTGGTGAAATTCTGGAAGAAAACGTCCACTAAGGAAGGATTTTTGGATGTTCACTCTCATCGACCAACCCAAACTATTACATGTTAGCAGAATGATATTTTGGGGATATGTTTGTTGTGCGTCGTAAACGTCTACTAAGGAGGGATTTTTGGATATTCAGGTTCTAATGGGGTGTTAACGGGGTTAAACCTGCATTTCATTGAATAACAATATGACACGACTATGACGCGAGCGAAGCGAGGCTAAAAATGAGATGGTGTGTGTCTGTGTATTACTCAATCACGCAAGTACCACTGGTTCGATTTACATGAATTTTACAAGGAAGTAGCTGATTTACCTGGTTAACATATAGGTTACTTTTGATTTCAATACTTTGCATTATTTAAAGATGGTGACCATTTTAGTGACGTCACTACACCCTTTGGTTTAAAACTTTCATATTTCCATTTCAAATAAAAAGAGAACGCTAAGAAATAGCAAACTTTTGATGGCATATACGAGGTTTAAAATTACATTTTCTATCCGAAAGGTATCTCCAACCGTTAGCGAGTAAAACCTAAATTTGTGCTATTAACACGGTCAATGCCGAGCGGTGTAGTTGGACAAAATGTTCCATCCTTAATCTCCCTCTGCGCAGCACCTCGCCTATCCCCTGTTTTAACTGTCACCTTCACATTTTAATTTATTTATGACGCGTGGCGAAGCACGGGTACTTCAGCTAGTTGCAAATAAAAAGAAAACGTCCATTCTTCAAGTGATGTAATAATAACCAAATGTGTAATGTTCATTCGCCACCTGATTCTTCTGTCGAGTCCAGAGCATCGTAGTCATTGCTATACTGGTCTTCATCATTTTATGTCAAAGTTCCTTGGGGGTCATTAAGTAACTCAATAGCTTCCATAGGTAGATTACCTATGTACGTGGGATTGTTCTTCTGGAACTGTCCCATTTTTGTTAATATTATGGGTTATCAACTTAATTTTGTTTCTGTGTTTCAGTAAGAGTTGTAGGATCAAATTTAGTCATAACATATTGAAATATGACGTCTGCACGCCCCTATTTACGACACGACCGCCACGCGTTGAAAAATTCTTCTCGCGGTAATTCCCACATAGTCACTGAAAATAAGAAAATAAACCATCATGCACATTCGTGCGCAACAAAACCACTACAGATCCTGAATCTACATTAAATTTCCTATCGAATGACGTTTAAAGTAAAGTGGCACTATTAGGCACTCATAAAGTTAAACAATTATTTAGTGCAGGAAGCTTGTATTACGCATAAAAGTGCGAACACATACCTCTTTTCACCATTCCATGAGCCGCAGAAGACAACACCTCGTTGAACTCACTAGAATCACAACGTTAGGTTCACTACGACACCTCTTATCAAATGACCTGATAACAGCCAGGAAGATGTTTCAGCACCTATAACCTTCCTCCTACGCACCAGAGAGCGGAAAGGAAGACCGACAGTGAATTTTTTTCCACCTAGATATGGGATTCGACACACTGAGCGCCGTTACCACTGTCGTAAATTTTTACGCTATTGAGAGTACAGTAAACGACGTTTCTAATTTATTCGATTCTGTAACGGCAACTTCGTTACAATTTTGGTAAGTAACGATAATTGTAACTGTAACTTAACGTACTTACTATTCACACAAAGTAACTGCAACGGTAACCGTTACTACTTTGGTAAGTAACGGTAAGCGTAACGCAGTAACCCCGAATCCTAACTTAAGCCTACTCAAGTTCATGGGGCTGATGATTACGATGTCCAAGCCCTATATGAAACAACAACAGTTGCGAGTATAGAGAGGACAGAGATGAGTGAGGTGTGGTTTGATCTTCCCAGAACCCAAGACTTTGCATAATAGTTCACTAGCTTTCGCAACAAACATTGGGCACTCCCTTTAAGGTAGATCGTGACTAAGTTGACTTAATTTGTGGCTAGGAATTCAAGATAAATTTCTGAGTGACTGAAGGCTTCGTTGAGCGATTACATAAACATGTGGATGATTGAGGAGAATGTTGGGAAGTGTCCAACATTCTTGGTTTGGTCGAGATACTATGCGGATGTTGCCATGTAGATCACATAACCATCTCTCCATGCATTTAGCTGAGCAAGCGATCAGCACAACTGTTGAGTAACCGAAAATAGAAAATCTAACGTTTAAAGGCATATAGCCTATCTATACTGTATATAACCTGCATTGAAATAAAAGTTCGTCTGTATTTTCTCAATTTCTATGAATTTTTTATTACGGATGCACGCAAAATTGAATCTCTTGTCAGTTTGTGTATATTTTTGTACGCTTATAACTCGAGAACGGCAGGGTGGATTAAATTAAAATTCAGTATGGATGTACATCGGAGGCGAGACACCAATCATTTATATAACTTTTCACGGTACTCCTCATAAAAGGAGGGATATAGGGGGAAAACTCCCAAAATATATGCTAAAATTGGCGAAATATCAAAACTATCGTAGAAGGGCGAGCCACGCCGCTCAGTGTGTGAAACAAAACTCGTGAGGTCCCAAATGGGACCCCGAACACCACATTTTAAGGTCCTTTTAAACCAGCAGGTTCAAAGTTATTTATAATTAAACTAGCTGACCCGTCAGACGTTGTCTTGCCTATCAAAGAAAGTGTTGTAACTTTGTTTCTTGAAGTGCTTTTGGATATACAATATTTTTTCAATTTCTGTTAACTGCCTCTAAACTATCGTGAAATGAATTAACTAATCTAGAAACATTCGTGGGAGCGTGCACAACAACCCTCCAACGTTTCATCGCAATTGGATAAATGGCATAAAACGCATACGGGATTTTGTTTAAATGATTCGAGTGCTGTCACTCATTTGTTGAATCTACTCGTGCTGTACCAACAGTGAAATTGATTTACTAAGTCAGAAAGCTTCACGTAAGTATACACAACAGCTCATCAAAGTTTCATCGGAATCGGATGAATGACATATGAACATATACGGGATATTTTTAAACGATTCGCGTGCCGTCACTCATTTGTTGAATCTACCCATGCGCTACCTATTGTAAAATAGATTTACTAAGCCTGAAACCTTCTCTGGAGTGTACTCAATCATTCACCAAGGTTTCATCGCAATCGGATAAATGATATATGACGGCATACGCGACATTGTGGAAACGATTCACGCGCCGTCACCCATTTGTTGAATCTACTCGTTTGCTACTTATTAAAAACTGGATTTACTAATCTAGAAACCTTTCCTGGAGTGTACACAACAATTCACCAAAGTTTCATCGTAATCGGATAAATGGTATATGAACGCTTACAGGACTATGTTGAAACGATTCGCGCGCCATCGCACATTTGTTGAATCTACTCGTGCGCTACCAATTGTAAAATGAATTTACTGAGCCAGAAACCTTTAATGAAGTGTACACAACAATTCACCAAAGTTTCATCGCAATCGGATAAATGGTATATGAACGCGTATGGTACTTTGTTGAAATGATTCGCGTGCCGTCACTCATTTGTTGAATCTACTCGTGCTCTACCAATTGTAAAATGGATTTATTATGCCAGAAACCTTCCGTAGGGTGTACACAACATCTCACCCAAGTTTCATCGCTATCGGACGAATGGTATTTGAACGCATACGGGACCTTGTTGAAACGCTTCGTGCGTCGGCGCTCATTTGTTGAATCTACTCGTGCGCAACCTCCTGTGAAATGATTTTACTAAGTTAGAAACCCTCACGTAAGTGCACACAACATATCACCCAAGTTTCATCGCTATCGGACGAATGGTATTTGAACGCATACGGGACCTTGTTGAAACGCTTCGTGCGTCGGCGCTCATTTGTTTAATCTACTCGTGCGCAACCTCCTGTGAAATGGATTTACTAAGTTAGAAACCTTCACGTAAGTGTACTCAACAACTCATCAAAGTTTCATCGCAATCGATGAATGGTATATAAACTTATACGGGATTTTGTTGAAACGTTTCGCGCGTCGTCACTCATTTGTTGAATCTAGTCGTGCGCTACCTAATGTGAAATTGATTTACTAAGCCAGAAGCCTTCCCTGGAGTGTACAGAACATTTCACCCAAGTTTCATCGCTATCGGACGAATGGTATTTGAACGCATACGGGACCTTTTTGAAACGCTTCGCGCCTCGTCGCTCATTTGTTGAATCAAGTCGTGCGCTATCTATTGTAAAATGGATTTACTAAGCCAAACACCTTCCCTGGAGTGCACTCAACATCTCACCCAAGTTTCATCGCAATCGGATGAATGGTATATGAACGCATACGGAACTTTGAAACGCTCTAACGTGCAGCGTCACACAGAATTCGACATCACTGCCACCTTTGGTATAAAACACAACATTCCGCCATGGGCGGAGTGTATGTTATGGCGGTAGTTGCACAGGTTGCGACCAGGTGGTTCTACGTGCAGAGACACACAGTCCAAAACGATCACTTTTCACTAAGGCTAGCGGTTTCCATGACGACTGTTTATGACTGTATATTGTGGTTCTAAATTTGTGTGTAAATTGTGGTTCTAAAATTCTAAAATTCCACCTATCTGGTCAAATTGTGAATCTAAGCCATACATGGGCCCACCCTAACATTCATACAAAATTTCATCAAAATCGGCCCAGGCGTTTAGGAGGAGTTGAGTCACATACACACGTGTCGAAGAATTATATATATAAAGATAGGCCTAAATAAATAAACTAATAAATACCATTCAACACTCAGATTGGTATCAGTCCAGGGAGTTTATGGAGACTTCGAGACTTCATGAATATTTGACCGGGCGAAGCTGGGTACTACTGCTAGTAGCCTATATTATGTGAAACGCGCAATTAACGCAACACTTCGTGGAAATTCAGAAAAAAAACAGACAAACTTTCATTTTTAGCCTCCTTTTCTCATTTTTGAAAAATGAGGTTAAAGTACACTTATGAGATCGATCCGGGAAAATGTGTGTCTGTCTGTCTGTCTGTCCTCCTGTCTGTCCCCCCTATCAACTCCTATTGACGTCAGTGCTGCCAACATGATTCTAATTCTCCCGATAGGTCCAATTTGAAAATACATGCAACTTCTATACTAACAAAGGGATTTCATCCAAAATTGGCACAACAATAGATCATAATATTTCATATTATTTCTGAGCAACACATGCATGACATTATTGCCAACATGATTTTACGCGCACTGATAGATCCAATGTCTAACTACAGTATATGGAACGTGCATGTTATACATTGGACTTCAACCAAATTTTGTATGTGCATTCTGTAGCTTTAGATATGGAACTAAGAATATATTTCGCCACCAGGGCTGTCAAATGTAGTGTTCTATTAGGCTACACTATGTCAGGTATAATTCGAACTAATAAAAGTTTTCGGTATTACCAACTTAATTTCGTCATTATTCTACTGTAGATAGGTCTACATTATATAGATTAATCATTGGCATGAATCATAAATTTTAAGAAAAGTAGGCTCTTTAGTTCGTCACAGAACTTCTTGTTATGTATATATATATATAAGGATAGGATTATAAGATGTTATTAGTTTTATGTCCCTTTTAATGATTGTGGCTTTTACAAACACCGCGGGGCCGGAATTTTTCCCCGAATGGGATCTTTAACGTGCCAGTAAATCTTCTTGAATGTCAAAAAAATCAAAAATTATGACATCTACAACTGTCAATTCATGGCGTGTAGGAGGAGAAAAAATGGAGATAGTCCCCGGTTTTTAACTATCTTGGCTACCGGGTGAGTTAGCCGAGGTTGTTACGGCATGACTGTTGGCAGTCGCTCACATCCGGGAGGCGAGGAGGTTCGAATCCCCCCGCCGGCAACCTTGAAGATGGTCTTCTGTGGTTTCCCATCTTCCTTCCAGGCAAATGCCGGGGTTGGTCCCTAACTATAGGCCACAGCCGCTACCTTCCTACTCCTCGTCCTTACCTTCCTT
Source organism: Meconema thalassinum (assembly GCA_946902985.2). NCBI lineage: Eukaryota > Metazoa > Arthropoda > Insecta > Orthoptera > Tettigoniidae > Meconema > Meconema thalassinum. Next base: position 615,822,577 of record OX336388.2, read on the forward strand.
CCAACTTCCCTCCCCAACGGTACTTGTAGCTCACCCATTGGGTGTCCGTCACGAAGCAGCTACAAAACTGGCGAGCCGAACATGTCCTCGGACACTCCCGGCACTAAAAGCCATACGCTAAAAAAAAAAAAAAAAAAAAAAAAAAAAAAAAAAAACTATCTTGGCTCACAGATATCTGCTAATGGTGACTGCAGCCATGAAATCAAAAGACGATTGATACTTGGTAGACAGGCATTTTCAAATCTGGACAATATCTTAAGGAGTAGAGACATAACATTAACAACAAAGATCCGTATAGTAAGGGCTATGGTTTTTCCAGTTGTGATGTATGGATGTGAGACCTGGACCATAAGAAAACCTGCATGCCGTTGAAGAGATTCCTTCGAATTATGGTGTTGGAAAAAAGTTCTTCGAGTTCCATGGACTGCGAAGAGAACAAATAAGTCAGTTTTACAACAATTTAAACAAGAGTGTATCTTGGAGGACTTCATCCTGAAACAAAAATTGAGCTACTTTGGGCACATCATGAGAAGACATAATTTATCAGAGAAAACTTTAATGCTGGGGAAGATAAAAGGCACAAGGAGAAGAGGGAGGCAAAGAATGAGATGGATGGATGGCAACACAGAAGCACTAAATTCCAGCTTGGAAAATCTTCGGGAGGCAGTGCAGGACAGAAGAAATTGGCGTAGTTTAGTACATGGGGTCACAGAGAGTCGGAATCGAATAACGAATAAAGAGAGAGAGAAATGTACTGACACGGCTCCTACGCATATGTGCACCCTCAAATGCCAAGTGACTTCGCCAGGATTAGATTCTACAACCTTGGGCACAGCAGGCGAGAGCGTTAACGCTGTGCCACGCAGACAGTCAAACTAAAATACAGTAGGTGATATATCAAAGCTCATTTTGTGCCCTTTGATGTGAAACCAAAACTCGGTTAGTCTCAAAAACCATGTATTGACTCCACAGTCAACTGTTTACGTGATATTTGTATCATACCATCCAAGGTATGGGGGCACTGAGCAATCTGTATGCATGTCCACCCTTTATCATTCCCGGGTTGGGGGATAGATGTGATGAAATGCTGTGGCGGATGGTTTTTACGGCCGGATGCCCTTCCTGACACAAACGTCATGAGAAGTAAATGAGAGATAAAATGAACAATAATGAAACTGATCAAGGATGTGAAAGGAAGTGTCCGTGGCCTGTCAGAAGGTACCATCCCAGCATTTGACTCGAGTTGAAAATGGCGAACCACGAAAATTCATTTCAAGGACGGCTAACAGTGGGGCTCGAACCTACGTCTACCAAGTCCGCAGAGAGCTTGGCCCCATGGCCTAGTGCTGCGCCTTAGTAAGCATAGCTACCGCTGTCGGTTTGGCTCTGAGCAATCTAAATAATATTTATTTTGATTCTGAAAGTTATGAATTTATTTATTAAAAAGATAATAATATTAATAGTAGTCTACGTTGAAATGTAATTGTTGTTGGCAAGTTTGTACCAAAATCCGTTCGAAGAACGGGTAATTCTGCTACTATACAGTAGGCCTATATGCACAAAAACGCAACATTTTTCTGTTGAGTAAGACTTGTGACCGTAGTCAGAATTCCAACCAGAATCTTCTGCTCTCCGGGCAGGTGCGTTTAATCTCTTACACCAATGCGGCCAAGCTTGCACCCTGGCAAATTTTCAAGTCTTAGATGGAGAAGCGCTGCACAGTGTGTCGAATCCCAATTCTAGGTGGAAAAAATTAATAACTTCGTTAATAGAGGTGGGATTCTATTAAAAGTTGGCAATATACCGTTTTCGAGGTCGCTGAATTCATTTCTGGCATCGTCTAAAGTGTACGATCTACGGGGTAAATATATAGGGGTGAGGGGTAAGGCGAGGTGTAAAAAATGACCGAATGCAACACAAGAATCATCCATTTTTGGTAGTAAAAATCACGATTTGGATGTGTATATGATAGTTTATGACAGTTGTAAGCATACTATTTAAAAATGGATAAAATATGAATAACAATGAGACTGTCAGTCAAGTATTCTTGTTACACCTTATTTGAGGGAATAGACGAAGTCATTGTATGTAAAATCATCCAGATTAAAAACGTATATTAAATTGTTATTAAACATAGAACAACTAAATATGCACAAAAATAACATTTATTTTTCTAAAAATAAAAATAAAAATCGTCAAAATCATACAAATAATTTCTTTATAATAAAATGTCATTTTACAGTCCTGTTAATGACGTACATAGTTTTAGTAAACATACTTCACAAACGAAAACAATATTATTTTTCAAGAAAAGCATGGAAATAAAAACAACATATATTGAATATTAGGCCGATTTCTCCTATTGCAATTAAAAAGAAATCGCCCATTCGTCAAGCAATGTTCTCATTAATCTCACTCCCCTTAATAATAACAAAATGTCTAATGTTCATTCGTCACCTGATTCTTCTGTAGAGACCAGAGCATCGTAGTCATTCCTATACTGGTCTTCATCATTTGATGTCAAAGTTCCTTGGGGGTCATTAGGTAACTCAATAGCTTCCATAGGGAGATTACCTATGTACGTGGCATTGTTCTTCCTGCACTCTCCCATTTTTGTTAATATTATGATATATCAACTAAATTTTGTTTCTTAACTCCTGCACTTCAGTATCAGTAAGAGTTGCAGGATGAAATGTATTCATAACATATTGAAATATGTTACGGCACGACCACCACGCGTTGAAAATTCTTCTCACGGTAATGCCCACATAGTCACATTCGTGCGCAACCAAACCACTACAGATCCTGAATCTACATTACATTTCCTATCGAATGACGTTTAAAGTAAAGTGGCACTATGAGGCACTATGAGGCACTCTTAAAGTAAATAATTTATTTAGTGTAGAAAGCTTGTATTACACATAAAAGTGCGAACACATAGGGCCTATTCCATGAGCCTCAGAACAACACCTCGTTGAACTCACTAGAATCACAAAGTTCGGTTCACTCCGACACCTCCTATCTAATGACCTGATAACTGCCAGGAAGACGATTCAGCACCTATAACCTCCCTCCTACGCACCAGAGAGCGGAAAGGAAGACCGAAGGTCACCAACTGTTTTGTTCACTATCGAATGAGCCCGTTTTCGCTTTCATTTGCGACAGTGATTTTTTTCCCACCTAGATATGGGAATCGACACACTGTACGCTGTTGCGGAATGACGAGGATATAACTATGATTTCCAACACGACACATGTAGAGCTGTCTATGAGCCAAAATCTGAACCTTACTTAGATATTTCAAACAAGTAAATGGCTTTAGCACATACCCTTTTTTTTAAGTCCTCAGACCAAAATTAAATTTCTTGGCAGAGCCTGTATTCGAAACCGGACTTCCACGGTGTGAGCCAAGAATTCTAGCCGCTACACTACGAAGTATTTCGTATTCTACACAAGAACAAGAATTTCCGTGACGAACTAAAGAGCCTACTTTTCTTAAAATTAAGATTCATGTCAATTATTAATCTACTGTATATGAACCTATCTAGAATAATGACGAAATTAAGTTAGTAATATGGAAATGTGTAATTAGTTCGAAATATACCTGGTATAATGTAGCCTAATAGAGCTCTACAGTTGGCCGCCCTGGTGACTGAATATATTCTTAGTTCCACCTCTTAAGGTACAGAATACAAAATTCGGTTGAAGCCCAATGGACGTCACATGCAGTTAGACATTGGATCTATCAGCACGCGTAAATGCATGTTCGCAACAATGCCATGCGTGTGATGGTCAGAAATAATCTGAAATAATATGATCTATTATTGTGCCAATTTTGAATGAAAACCATTAGTTAGTATAGAACTTACATGCATTTTAAAATTGAAACTATCAGCAGGCTTAGAATCACGTTGGCAGCACTGATGTATATTAGTTACTCCAAATTAATCTAGAATGCCAGGTACTAAACGTGTGCCAAATTTAGAGCTATTGGCTTGCATACTTCCTGTTATATTGATATTAAGGTAACAAAAATAGAGAGAGCATTTATTAACAGTTGGCAGCCCTGGTTGCCCTTAAGAATACGCATAGTCATATCTGTTATGGTACACATAGTACATACGAAATTTGGTTGAAATCCAAATTATAGTGTAGAAGTTACATGTATTTAAAGTTGGACTTCTCAGCAGGCTTAGAATCATGTTGGTAGAACTGACGTATATAAGTTACTCCAATGTAATATATAATGTCAGGTACTATATGTGTGCATAGTTTAAAGCTGTTGGCTTGCATACTTTCTGATATATTGGTATTTGGATAAAAAAAATAGAGAGAGCAATTATTAACAGTTGGCAGCCCTGGTGGCTCTTAAGGATACGCTCAGTCATATCTGTTTATGTACACATACTACATACATAATTTTGTTGAAATCCAATTGACAGTGTAGAAGTTATATGCATTTAAAAATTGGACCTATCAGAAGGTTTAACATTATTTTGGCAACACTGTCATGTATGGCCTCCAGGAAATTAAACTGAAATAGTATTATCTACATGTGTGCCAATTTTGGAATAGCTTCCATGCATACCTTCCATGATATATAATTTTCCAAAGAAAATTCTTGCAATGGCCTTCCCAGTGTGTACTAGACAGTGTCTTGGTGAGGTGTGCTTTAACCAACTGAAGAGCCCAATGGCACACCGGGGCGAAACGCTGTCATTTTGTTGAGTTATGCCGGAACATTTAGCACAATTTGTGTTTAAATACCTTCCATGATATCCAACATGGAGCTCAAATTTCTAGTGCGTTTTTTCAGCAGTTGGTAGCACTGATATCATTTTCAAATATGGGCGTGAGATATTCCGGTATACATCTTTACTCATACTAAACTTGGTTTCGATTGCTGCAGCCGTTTAGGAGTTGATAGGGGGGACACACACACACACACACACACAGCCAGACAGACGGACGGACAGACAGACAGACAGACAGAAGGACAGACAGACACACATTTTCCCGGATCGATCTCATAAGTCTAATTTTTCCTCATTTTTGCAAAATGTAAAAGTAGGCTAAAAATCTTAGCCGGATCCATGTTGAGTTGAAAGACAAACTGAAATCTATTAAATCATACGGTAGAGAATGTATTAGTATATACTTTGCACTGGTTGTAGCAGCGTGCGAGTAGGATACGTGTATAATCATGCTGTGATGTATCGTCGTGGTCTGGTGCAACATTTTCTCGATACACGACCTGTTTTAAGTTATGGCCATTATGAGAATGCATCGACGCTCAAAAAATTACCAACACGAAACATACCTTCAATTTTTTTGTTGTTGTCTGTTTCTACAACACAGTACACTATTGGATTACTCCACCTTGATTCATGACCATGATCTTTTATTTAGTCGTTTCAGAAGTACTAAAAAAAAGCACAAACAAGAAAACAAGAAACTATAAATGCCCACAAGATCTTGCAACTCCAAACAGTTCTTGCCCAATACTTAGCTACTTCTAGAGCATTTGAATTTGCTTGAGTCAAATCATTCATTGTACATCTAGATCAGAGGTTCTTAAACTTTTGCTGTTGCGCCCCCCTTCTGAAATATGAAATATCTGGTGACCCCCACCTTATTCTTCTTTCCTTCCTTAGCACTTCTCATAGGCTACTTCCGACAAAATATCTCCAGACAAAGAACACATTGAGGTCGTTCCTGAATATTATTCAAAAGAATGCTGCTAAAGCCTAATGTCAAATAATCGTCTTGATATTTTCTCACTTTGCCTGTGTAGAATTAAAGTTCCTGGTGGGAGCAGAAGTAGACTGGGAAGAACAATAGACTTTGTTTAAATTCGAATCTTGTTCTTTATTTGGAATGAATATTTCCGAATATATCACTTCCATGGGGTCTATTTTTACCACTGGTAATAAGCCACTTATCCATGGGTAATGGCGGAACCAGAGTGATATGACAATCAACGTTTGCTTTGGTGTGCGTAATGGAGCACGGGCCTGACCGCTCGAGCAGAGCCATCACCTGATGACGTCATATGTTTAACAGTTGTGGTTCATTTTTAAGGTATTTCCGGACACTTGCGACCCTAAGTGTCCTATATCAAATTACTTTTCTCAATGCCATCTACGTCGCTATACAGAGTTTTAAACGTTAATAAGAGACATCCTGCATAAGTTGTCCCTTGATCTTGCAACTTCAGCTCGCAGTCTGTTCAGGGATTTCCAGATGGACCAGTTCTCTGTGTGACCAAGAGATAGAGATTCTCTCGCTTCCATCCAATCAGACAAATTACTGGTTCGCTCCTTCCACATGGATACTCGTGCCGATGCTACTGTTCCTTGTAATAGTTAAGTAGGCCTAGTTGTTACAATGCTCTTTCTCGATTTTCATCTCCTATCAGCAGGTTGATATCCGAAGAGTGAATGTGAAGTCATAGTAGATGATTTACTCCTTTCATTGTTTGTAGCCACTGGCAGTGAGCTGAAAGAATATAGACTGCGTCACCTGAAATAAGTTAGGCTGAACACAGACTCCGATGGTATAGCCATGTGTTGAGAGCAAAAAGTAACACTGTAGTAGATACTGCCTACCAACTGAAGGTTAGTGGGAAAAGTCCAAGAGGAAGGCCCAAACAACGGTGGAAAGATACTTTCAACACCGATATGAAAGCTGCAAATCTCCAACCAGAAGATGCAGCTGACCGAGTGAAGTGGCGCTCAATGATCCGAAAAGTGGACCCCATCCCAATGGGAAAACGTTAAGAAGAAGAAGAAGAAGAGACCTGAAATAAGTTACTAACAATATACTGGTTGCGATGGTTACCATGATATTGGAAATTTGATGACACTAATTGCAGATAGACCCTCAGCCCAAAAAACATATCTATGTAAAAAAAAATAACCATGTCCTGATTGCATTGAACAACAAATTTTAACTTTTCGTTTTTACAAAGGAAAAAAATTGTTGATTTATATGGATTTCAGTGTGCTGAAGTTGAAAATGACAGTTAAAAAATCTAGATTAGCTCAGGTTTGGAAGTTATTGATTTTTTATGTCGTTCAAGTATTATAATGGGACAAAAATAGTTGGGGTTGTTAGCACATCTGCGGGGCATCATAACAGAAGTTTTTATTCCACACAGTAACTCAAAACCACAAGTGAAAGTCACAATACAAAAACGAGCAGTTTTGATTCCATATAGTAAAGCAGAAACTCGTGCCACAATACACAATGGAGCACTACGGAAGACAGGCAATCTTAGACTGTGCTAGCTAGAAACCAAACACAGCATTCATTGGCTTTCCTGAAATAAGAAAAATCGAGAGCTAAAACAGAAATAAGGATGTAAAACATTTCATAGAGCACGAAAACGGAAGCTAAAAAACGAAAATTATTGGCTTTTTCGAATTCAGCATACCAAAATCTATAAAGATTGGGTATTTTTGTTTATGTAAAAATGTCATTGCTGTACAATGTTGGCTAGTAGGGACTCAAAATTTGATGGGTAGCAGGATAATTCTCGGTGTCAGAGTACCTCACCTTCCCAGTCAATTCGCTCACTGCCTATGGGTACTATTTTCAATTGACCACTTAGTACGCGGAGAGGTTTCTGTTACAAAGAGGTCATCTCATCAACATTACCATAACCATTATCACCAGTATAAAAGGCTACCGTTGGCTCCAGGAAACGGTTTGAACGTTATTACCTTGCTCATGTAACTATTATCGAGTCATAACGCTGGACTGCCAACCAACGCGACGCACGACCGGCTGTGGGTAATTTTATCTTGCAACATACTATATTGAAAACCGATTCTTTGACTATAATTTGCAATGTACCTGAACCATATTTACCACCTCACTTTCCTGTTTTCTGATCCAGAATCACTGGTGTTACTTTGTTCAAAGTTAAGCCGATCGTGGTCGGGTAATTTTGCCAATACCAATTCAACTCGTTCCTGAAAGCCATGTTGTACAAGATTTGTAAGGACGAAGTTCTCTTTTTTTTTACCTGCCGCTATAACAGGGAATGTAATATTGTTGTCGGTATTGCTAAAAGAGTCCCTGGGATAATACTGTATTACGGACAGAGCAATATTAAAACAATTGTCTGCCAGTGTGCGTTATGAATACCGAGTTCTGTCTCTGGATCGTGACGAAGAGAATGGCGTGGGAGAAAAGATCACAGGAAACAAAGGAGAAAGGCAGAAGAGTCGTCTCTTAAAATAAACCTTTTGTCAACGTTGAGTCATATGTCACCAACGTGGGAGAACATTTACTTCATCCCACATATTAAATCATTTTATCTTCCGCGTACTTTAGGACATCCAAGATATCTACGGCACAGTGCATATCGTTGCTCCTAGCTCTGCTGCAACACAGAACTACCCTCCCCCCACAACACTCTAGGGTCTCACAACTAGTGGAATGCGGGTTGACGATCATAGTACCCTAGCTGACAACGGCATTGCTTCTCTCTCTCTCACTCCATCTTCTTTCCTCTTGACCTACCTTGGTCAATCTTGTTCCCTTCCTACTCCGACGGTATTAGGGGTATTAGGCTATCCGAGGGCTTTTATTTAACTTTATTTTCCCGCCCTTGTCTATTCTTTTCCGATACCCTGATTTTTCGAGGGTTCAGACCGATTTCTTAGCCTATTTTCATTTATGAAATGAAAAATTAGGCTTATGAGATCACCTTTTGTCCGTGTGTCTGTGTGTGCGTATGATTGATTCGTGTGTGTGCCCCCCTCCCCCCACCCCTCCCCCTAATAAAATCTAAACGTCCAGAGTGACTTCAATGAAACTCAGTAAGTTCATAGCACTATTCCGGGAGACCCCGACCGTGCCCTTCAAATTTTGTTACGTCTCACCAATCCAACATGGCGGCTGTGCTAAATATTTCACCAGTATTCAATATCTCTGAAACTATTACCGATATCACTCTGGAATGTTGTACGGTGATAAAAGGAACTACTAAAAGTTCACCTATATGACTTTTGAAAACCTGGTAACTACAATCCCAACATGGCGGCCTAGGGAAGTTGCGACTTTTAAATGGATGTTTCTCGCGATTTAACCAACCAAACGCAATGAAGCTTGGTACAGTATATGTTTATACACATTGTAATGCACCGACATCTAACTTCGTTCAATTGTTTTCATAACCGCAAGATAGCGGCTGTGCGAAGTATTTCACCGGTATTCTATATCTCTAAAATATTACCGGCTTCACCCTGATTTTTTTTACGGAGATAAAGGGCACTACTGGAAGTTCATCTATGAGACTTTCAAAAACCGGTTAACTACAAATCGAACATGGTGATCATGCGAAGTTGAAAGTTTTAAATAGACTTTTCTCGTGATTTAATTATCCAAACGCAATGAAACTTGGTGTAGGAAATGTTTATACACATTGTAATGCACTGATATCTAATTTAGTTCAATTGTTTACATAACCTAAAGATGGCGGCTGTGCGAATTTTAAAATTAAGTTTTTATTTCTTGTGTCGTAATCATGCGATCGAAATGAAAGTTTGAATAATGAACCTACGCAATAATTTTCCTTTAATGATACATGACACTATGGCCTATACATATAACAATCCAACATGGCGACCATCCGAAATATTTAGACGGTTCTCAATATCTTCGAATCTATTACAGCAATCAAACTGAATTTTTTATGTTCATAGGGGCTATGAACATTAGTTCACCTATAGGACTTTCAATAGGCTGGTGAACACAAATCCAACATAAAGGCGACGCGAAATATAAATGTTCACATGGACGTTTCTCGCAATTTAATCTTCCGAGTCCAATGAAACTTGGTACAGTAAATCCTTATACAATGCTAATCCACTGACATCTAATTTATTTCAATTGTTTCCATAACCAAAGGATGGTAGCTGTGCGAAATTTTAAAATCTCGTTTATACTTTTTGTGTCCTAATCATGCGATTGAACCTTGAATACTACACGTACACAATAAACTTCATGTAACAGTACATAACTCTAAGACCTACTGTTATATAAGAATCCAACATGGCGACCATCCGCAATATTTAGTCGGTTCTCAATATCTACGTATCTATTACAGCAATCAATCTGAAATTTTGTATGTTGATAGTAGCAATTATCATTAGTAGGATATATGAAAATAGGCTATAGTTCTTCACGGAACTACTTGTTTCTTCATAATATCTCCTGCCTTCTGTAAGACGCTTTAGAAGACGAAGCTGGGTGTACGTAGCCCCACCATGCACATTACATCTTGGATAGCGCTACACACTCAAGGGCTCACGTCCGTTTGGTTGTTGTTGCTGTTGTTTCATTTGAGGGGCTTGTACATCGTGGTCATTTTGCCCCGGATCCGTGAGTGTGTTTGTAGAACTTGGGCTGATAGCTTGTGCATTTGTGGCGTTTGCAGTAGGCCTAGTGTATGCACTTGTAATTAAGGGAAGGAATGTCTGTTTTGCCTGTGTAGGAGTGTAGTGAAAGGAGCGAAGAACATCGATAGAACGACAAACAATCAATCATTTGTTCGACCAACCAATTAATCGTTATTTGTAGCAATTAATCAATTAAATACTTCGACTAATCGATTATTATATAAGTGAAATTAATCTATTAAAAGTAGGCCTACCAGCCCTAGTGTTTAAAAAATGTCATCTCCCGTGAGAGTCAAACTTACACGTTTCTTCTAAAGGTTCTTTTAGTGACAAATTTCTTTCCTCATAATTGTTTAGTTGGCGGTTGATGACTGTATCACGGTTTATGACGTGTCGGGTCCCCCAGTACACGGTGCGGAACCTCTCTCACAGTTCATCATTCATTGAGAGCCGGTCGCCATTTAACACAATGTGGGCCGGGCTTTATGGGCTGACAAAAACCTGTACCTAAACGTTTACCTTTGACTACCGGAGGGTGCTATAGATGTTGTAATAAATGTTTTGATCTATGTTCTTTTGAGGCTGGGTCGACAAACGGCCCACGTTCACAATGGGAGAGGAAACATTGACGATTATCCTTCATTCCTCACTTCTACAAAGCTACCACAATCCATGACGCAATGCCTATACTGCACCATCGGGACAACTCTGAATCTTGTATCCAGGAGGTCTCTCTGCATAGGAGTAGAGACAATTTTATCGCTAAATAACTAACATTAGCCGTCATTGAAGCGTTTCAATATCGGTATTGTTTTTTGTTTTTTGTCGTGTAGCCTCCTGGGAGGCCGAGTGCAGGTCTTTCTAGTGGGTGACCTGCACGTCCTAATGATGATGAAGTGATCATCAAGTGGGCAAGGATGTGGAAGGAAGTGGCCGTGGCCAGTCAGAAGGTACCGTACCAGCATTTGTCTGAAGTTGAAAATGGGAATCCATGGTAAACCATTTCAAGGACGGCTAAGGGTGTGGCTCGAACCCACGTCTACCGAGTCCACAGAGAGCTTGGCCACATGGCCTAGCGCTGAGTTTTTAGCGAGCTTAGCTACCGCTCTCGGTATCAATATTGTTAATAAGGCAACACTGAAAAATGGCTTCAAAACTATCTATGCTTAACCCTTTGAATCCATCGCCCGTATATAAACGGTGCACAAGAACAATTTTTTGAATGTATTTTTCATATTCCTAGTCACTTTCAAGTGCCGAGTTCATTTCTGGTATGTTCTGCTATCTATTGGGCATTATGTAGTACTACTTGAGTTTGGATATTTTCTACCGGAAGTAGCCTAACTAACAGAGCATTTGGTAGACATCTGAGATGTGAACATGTTAACATGCAAATTCTTCACGCCACGTTGTGATTTTGAACCAAAGAATATCATTTTTGTGCTAGTAAGGAGCAACCTACTTATTTTGGGAAATAGTTTTATTTTAAATCCCTTTATTTTGGTAGGGAGATGATGCAAGCATTAACACAAACATTTTAATTTCGATTTGTCTCAAACTGAAAATTAATATAGCCCTAAACGTAGGGCAAACTCGAAGTACAGGAGAGAAAGATAATGAGGAAGATATTGGGACCTGTTAAGAAAGGTAATGAATACAGAACGCGACCTAATCAAGAGCTCTACACGTACCCTACTGTGAAAGAATCACGGATGAAGTTAGGAAACGACGTCTACACGTCTACAGGATGCATCCTACCAGGTTGACCAACCAGCTCCTCGGTTACTGGCAAAAGTGGAAGACCAAGTCACCATGGTTGTGGGAAGTGAGCAAAGATCTGCAAGAACTTGGAGGGACGGAAAGAGACTTAAAAGACCGGACATCACTCAGGAAGAGGCTTCAGCAATTGGGGATTCAGGACAAACGGCCAAGAAAGAAAACAGGTGCCCTCTGGACACAGGAGAGGAGGGAACAACACAGCCAGAGGATGCGTAACTACTGGGCAAACATCAAAGCCCACTCCAAATGTAACAGTTGAATGTTGTGGTCCTTAGATGGCCTATACGAAACAAGAAGATAAACGTAGGATTTTTAATTTGCATTACGCTTAATGAATAAATGAAATATTTCAGCTAATAGCCAAGGAAATACAAAAAATGCAGGAAATAAACTAAAGTTATTCACTGCACAGTTTCATTTATTATAGGCCTATTCTTCTCATTTTACACATAATATTGGCAGGATATCGGTGACAATGTTCCTTGCACAGTTCGCATAAGGTACTATTCTTTCCTGACTGTAGTTTGGAAAACCCCGGAGAGAATCACATTGAGGATAGCCGGAGTCAGCGCCGAAAATTGAATCTTCTACTCTGCACTTGCTGCAGCTCACCACCACACTCATGGTGCACAATTTAACACGCTCGGCTACGGTACGGGGAGAAACATGAAGAACTAGAAGCCTTTTGTTTTGCACGCTCACAATGATTCACAACGAATAACCAAGGCACAGCGCACTATACTAGGCTGGCTTTCTCCCCGAAGGACTGCCTTCGATTGCCGGCTCTGCCAATAAATGTTATTTCTGGTGTGAGGGCTGGAACGGGGTACACTAAGCAAGAGCAAAGGAGACACGTACCTTGGTTGAATCCTTAAAGAGAAGAAGGAATAGTTTTGTTGGCCATTTGATTCGTCATTCTGACTGGTGCACCACACTCTTCGAAGGGAAGCTAGAAGGAAAGAGGAGTCGAGGAAGACCAAGGACTCAATTTATAGACAACATTAAAGGCAAGCACACTTATTGCCATTTGAAACCACAGGCCAGAGAAAGAAGACGTTTTGGAAGACATGCATGTTACCCACCAACCTAGTGGTTGAGGAGAAGAACAAGAAGAAGGAGCAGCAGCAGCAGCAGCAGCAGAAGAAGAAGAAGAAGAAGAAGAAGAAGGAGAATGATATACCTACAGAATTTTACAGAAAAGACGCGATGCTCAACCGGGATTGGACTGGATCAAACGTCACGATACGCAGCGCAGTGACAAGACTGGCGATACATGGATATCATCACAAACTTAGCAGAGATCAAGACTAATTTACAATGTTTTAATTGTAATCGTGCGATTGCTATCTAAGGAAATTAAGTTGTATTTTATGGCCATTGGCTGCATTAAACTATTATTATTTACTTCTACTTCAGGCAAATGTTTAGATGGCCCCTAGCATTATGGGGTTTGAAGCCATTTTTCAGAGCTGCCTTAGCAAACAAAAAATTGGTGCTTTTCAGTCGATCAACACGAATGTACCCAAAAGAGTTGGGTTATACCCTAATCCTGAAAATATTATTATGTAGACTATTTGCTTATTAATCTCGTGTAATTTTTTTCAGGATTAGGATATAACCCAATTATTTTGGGTACATTCGTGTTGTCCGATTGAAAAGCACCAAACTTTTGATGGCCCCTAACATAAGGCCACAGCCACCTCCTTCCCAATCCTATCCTCAATGTGCATAATACACACACTAGTAGGCTACAGCCATCTCAAGAACAATGGTTATCCCACTCACGCCCAAATACACAGGGCTGTATGACTACGATGTCGTAGGTACTAAAAATAAGCAGCAACAAAACGATAATAGGGTTTGAACTCAGGATGTGCTTAATGTAAGTCACTTTGCAGGTATGATACACGGCTATGCCATCCCTTGCTATTATAGCCGGAGGATCTGCCATTAATAAGTTGTCAAAGTAACAGCACCCAGGCAAGGCGTTATCTTCTTCCCTGACACCGCCATTTGTCAGTGGGAAGAACAAGTTGTATGGGTCCCTGCTGGGTTATGGATCTGGCAACACATTTTGAGCGAGCGTGATTTCGTGTTCCATGCCACATCTGGAGCTCTCAAATTCAGGAAGCCCTCATTTCCCAGCATGGTCAATTTGTCAGCTTTCAGTATGTTATAGTTAGGTCTATAGCTCAATAGCATTGTAAAATTAATTATCCATAAAACGAAGCCAATAAGCTAACTTATAAGGAAATTAACAGAGTCAATTAGAGAAATATGGCGTAAATAGCTTGATTTCATTGCCCGTGGTTCATACAGTAGGGGAAGGGAGTTGGGAACCCTAGAACGGTATCACTGATTGCCACGTTGTTATCCGTAGCGCTTTGAATCAGCGACGACTATGATTCTAGAAACTTATAATAAGTACCACTTACGTCAACTTTTATTTCACTCTCTAGGCCAGCAGAATGGAGACTGTTTTTGAATAATATTGTTGGAATTTAGTTAATTTTATTCTGGATTTTGACTGATTTATTTACTTGTTATTGTTACGGCTGTGAGTTTGTGTCATCGCTCGCCGCATGAGTCACAACTGCCCCAGGGCTGGGCAGTGCCTTGCCTCCTGTATTGCGTGCGCCTTTTGCAACAGGGCTACTAAGACAAAGGGATAGTCCAGAATATTCGTGACTGGACCAGCGATGGAAACCTTGAGAAGCCGTGGACCCTGGATGGATCTAGAAGCATTTATTGAGTCACCGGCCTGCTATATAAGTGCGACCTGTCAAGCAGTGGTTGTTGTTGTGTTTTACGAGCGAGTGCGAGCGCGTATCCTGAGCGACAGAAGTGTGGAGACTTGCGAAACCGACTAGTGAAGCCGATTCTCGTGGCAGCGAAGGGAGTGAGGAGCTTACAGGGGACTGCCTGTGTTTTGAGCGAGTGTGCTTACTTGGTGCGAAGAGAGGTCATTGTGGTGAGTTGCAAAACAGTGAATGACAGACCTAGTGCAGCTATTTCCATTCAGCGTACGGGGCCACCTCATTACGAGGGATTAACTGTGGTCTGTTGACAAGTGAAAGGGGAAGTATTCTCGACTTGAGGAAACTGGAGTAAGGTAATAATTGTTTGCATTTGCTGATGAGTGGCTGTATCTTTCTGGCCGCAATAAAGTTAATTATTTCTTTAAGCAGTAATTGGTGTTGTGCTTCCTACCCACCGTAATCCAGTTAACAAAAGTGCCACTAGGGGTGGCACGCAACATTATTTTTTATTAACAGTGACGTGTATTGTACGACACTCCGTAGCCTATGCAAGCTTATCAAGAACAAACGGCCTGGACTGCTCACGAAGTGAGTGATTCTGCTCCATGATAACGCTCGCCCACACGTATCTAACGTCACACAAGGTGTATTGGTCACGTTCAAGTGGGAGCTACTTGAGCATGCGCCATAACTGTCGGACTTGTCGCCCCGCGACTTCCATCTGTTTCGTCCGTTAAAAAAAAAAACATCTTAAGGTGAAACGTTTCCAATCGGACTACCAACTAAAGGACACCGTATAGGATTGGCTTCTGTCACAACCACAAGACTTCTGGGAACAGGGAATCCTGCGGCTAGTGAAGCTATGGGACACCTGTGCACAGGCCTGTGGTGATAACTTTTGAATAACGAATAAATTGTACCCACAGTATCGTTTCGTACCTTTTCATTTGAACACCCCTTATATTTTGTCCAATTTTGTTATTTTCTTGTGATTTAGATTTTAAGTATTTTCTCGTTTTTGTTATAATTTTTGACTAATTTTGATTGTTTTTTGGGTTTTGTATTGATTTTGACTTTGCTTTTTTTTTGTGTTTTTAAATTTATTTATTTTGACAAATATGGTTTGTATTTCAGAACTGCTAAACACTGTTGGGATTGGACAAAAGGGAGAAGTGGGGAAGTAGAAGTGTATCCCGTTTTTGTCGTGGACACGAACGCTACCATTCTAGAGTTCAAGGGGCAGATGACCTCGCTATTTCGCCCCGTAAAACAATAACTCACCTATTATAGATTAACCAACAATGCAACTACTTATTAAAATGTTCATTATTTAATATCCATGGCAACTGGAAACTTAATAATTTTTCAGAGATTTTTATTAACACTCATGATCGTGTGCTGATAATGTATTACATACATTTATAGTATAGTTGAATAGTACTCTACTATCAAATATCATTAATCAGGGATACAGGTGATTTTTTAAGTTTAATTTTAGAGGGGGCGTGAGAGTAAAAAAAGGTTAAGAACCCCTGCTCTAGACTCAGTAGCGTAATAAATACAATCATATCTTACATACCGGACATACATTTTCATTTGAGCGTCCAGCTTAATAAATAAAATACAAATACACATTTTAATGAATAACAACCGAACTACAGAGAAAAAGGAGCCTCATGATAGGCACCAGTCCCTAAGAAGGTTTTCGATTGCCGCTTGAGATTAGTTGTCCATAGTAAAAGGTCTATGGTTTTGAGAAAAAGAAAGGAATGAAAATACAGGGGGAAAAACACTCAAGTCAATCAAAAGTTAAATAACAGAGATATTACCATCAATATGTAACAGGCATGTGAACGTATCATCATGGTAGATATTACTAATTGTAAACGTTTAGCATCCGAAAACACACCCTTGATATTGGAGTGTTGTATGAAAGAATGATCTGAAGAACAAAACAATCACCATCACCAAAAGTGTTTTTCGTTGTTGTTAAATTACATTTCTCAGTACTCAGAGAACGTACAGCATGAAGTGTCGTTAGTTTTGAAGCAACCGTTATAATTCTCTTTACGACGTTATGCGCAACTAAGGAGCGCGATTGAATCCATTTTACAAATGAATCTTTGCAATGGCTTTCTTCTCTTCCCAAAATCTCTTCATTCTCTCACTATGATCTTTCTTCCTTTCTGATGTCCATGCTGTGGCGGCTCTCATCCTGAGGTTTGCAGCAAAGTGATGTTTGTTCACCAGCAATCTGAACCTAGGCCTGTGCCATAAAATTTCATCTGTTACGTAGACTTCTTAACAGTACCCGGAAAACTGGAATTGTCAATGGATGATGATGATGTTGTCTTTTTGAAGGTCATTTTCAATTTCTGTTAGCTAGTAATTTAATGAGGAGGCATCATTAAATATCTATTTAGTAGGTCTTGTATTGTCCATTCTTTGAATATGTCCATAAAATTTTAATCGTCTTTTTCTAATAGTGTTATTATTATTATTATTATTATTATTATTATTACATCGTTAATCCCGTCTAAAGTGCGCGATTGTACGTGTCTAGCCGATTTTGGTTTCTTGTCCTCCCTAAATCTCTTCATCTTCTGCGCTCCTCCGTCCACGTTATTTTGGATGTATTGTTTGAGTGGTCTGTAAATTGATAATTGTCAACTACTGTAGTTCTCTGAATTTAGGTCTGTTCAGTATCATATCACTTCCGATATCTTATTTCCCGAGGGTCTTTTCAGCTTCAAGCAGCCAGTTATTCTTAGCTTCCGTTGAGAGTGTAAGATTTAAAATTCGTTTAGTCAAGCTGCAATCACGTATTCTGTGAATATGACCAAACTTCAAACGTCTTTTACTGAATGCGTCCGAGATTTTCTCCGAAAGCTGATTGCTATCATTATTATTTCTTCTTTCTTTTCTCGATCTTGGCCATCTTAGGACCACGTAAAATAACCTTTGTATCCTGCTTCCTTTCTTGTTTGTCAATATTTCTCCGTTACATCACTTTGCTTTTTCTTCCTCTCCTCTGTCCAGATGTAGTTTCGTTCTTTCCTTACATTCTCCTGGAGACCCTTGAAATTTAGCGATCAATTTCTGAAAGTTATTCTGTCCCGTATTATGTCTGTTGTCATTCCCATCTCTGCCATATCCTCCCTTATACTCTGTATCCACTGGTTACCATTCTTACTCTTGAAAACATGATTACAAATTTGCTTAGATTGATACTATCCATCCTCATTATGTGACCACAGAGGCGAACTCTCCACTTCCTAAATGTATCTGACATGTCTTCTGTTTCTTCATTCTTGAATATTATTAGGGCCTACTATTATTAATTAATTAATTTATTTATTTATCGTATGGCTTTTAGTGCCGGGAGTGTCCGAGGACATGTTCGGCTCGCCTAAGTCTGTAGCTGCCTCCAGCGGATACCCTAAAGGGTGAGCTACAAGTTCCGTTCAATTTCAAGTAGTTCCAACTTTCGCCACCAGATATCAATGATACCTAGTGGTCAACGTTGGAACTTTGATAGAGCGTTCTGACGAAATCTAACCTAACAAATTTTGCTTTACACAAGTTTAGTCTGTGAGAGGATCTTTTACATGCCATAAATCTATGACATGGGACCGCCGGCTTTACTTCACCTCCGAAGGAAGGCATACTGAAGGATTTTTAACGCTCTTTAAAAAATCCGACGACTTCGGCCGGGTTTGAACCCGCTATCTTGGGCATAGCAGTTCAGCATGCTACCGACTACGCCACCGAAGCCGCTACTATTATTAATAATGTATTTATTTAGCGTATGGTACAAAACAAATCACAATACATATTATAATATAAAGATAATTAATACAGCATTGAAAAAAAAAATAACTATATACAAGGCTGAACTCAGATGAGGGTCACAATGTCAGATTTACATACTTTATGTAGTCGATGCGTTTTTATATACCCATCAGGAATTCAACTGAAGCCCCAGAGAAGGCTTTGTGTGATATGCTGAATAGTTTGTCTATCAGCACCGCAGGTACATTTCGGAGATTGAATTTTCCCCCAACTTTGAAGAGAGTCCGCGCATCTGCCACAATTTGTTCTTATTCTATTTAGGGTGGACCACATTTTTCTAGGAAGCTCAAAACCTGGAGGCTTGGTTGTAATGCATGACATAGTTTGTTGTTTCGGTGAGGAACTGCCTCCAACGGACAGTCACGCTCACTTTCAACTAGCCTTTGTGCAGTAGTCAGAGGAGGGTGGTGAGAGCGAAGTATGTTCTTACTATTATCAGGAAAATCATGGTGCAGGGGAAGATGAGAATTTTTGCTGATTATTATTAATAATAATATTAATGAAATTAGAACAAGAATGCCATTGTTATAGTACTAACTATTAAATTATATTGTTAACTAAACATTTTCTAATAATGTTTTTTGTAAACAACGTGCTGGCAATATAAACAGTTATATTTCATTCACGTAATAAAGACAACAACAACATTTTTGTATTTTATTCAAGTGAAAAACGTTCATGATGTAATGATTTTAACAAGAATGGTTACAATGTATACTGAAAAATTAGTAAACGTAAATGGTAGATTTCCTGCGAACATAGAACTTTGATATTAACAAGACATAATATTAACTACGTTCTTGAAATTTTGTTCGATGTATTGTACAGGTCGATAACATGATGGTAAGCAGTAAATCGAAAAAATAAACGATGTCCGGGTTGGATTCGAATAAATCAAGTTGTTCTCCCTCCGACAAACCTGCTTTCTCATGGCCTGCCAGCGTGACCATTTATTTAATGTTATTTTGGTTTAAGTTTTAAAATAATTAATTTACTTGAAGTTACAAACATCCCGAAGAAGAATCAATCAGGAATAGAAACATGTACATTTATTAAAATTATTTATTATTTATTTATCGTATGGCTTTTAGTGCCGGGAGTGTCCGAGGACATGTTCGGCTCGCCTGAGTCTGTAGCTGCTTCCAGCGGATACCCTAAAGGGTGAGCTACAAGTTCCGTTCAATTTCAAGTAGTTCCAACTTTCGCCACCAGATATCAATGATGCCTAGTGGTGAACGTTGGCAATGATGCCTAGTGGTGAACGTTGGAACTTTTGATAGAGCGTTCTGGCGAAATCTAACCTAACAATTTTGCTTTACACAAGTTTAGTCTGTGAAAGGATATTTTACATGCCATAAATCTATAACATGGGACCGCCGGCTTTACTTCCCCTCCGAAGGAAGGCATACTGAAGGATTTTTAGATCTTGTGTCATTAAACCAAGTATTGGTAGGCGATTGTTTTTCAATTAATCGAGACATACAGTAGTAAGACTATGCGGAATAATTTTAATCAATATAGGTCACTTAGTATATTATTTGCTTTCTATGTTGTAACGGTATTAGAAACAGGAATGGGGTAGGTGCTCCGGGGGTTGTGTCCTGATTGCGGTCATTCCAGATTGCGTTCACCTCATTAGTAATCCAGATTGCGGTCACTTTAATTTTAAGGAAGAACTATAAACATTCCAGCTTCCAGATTGCGATCACTTTTCTTGGGAGACCGGTTCTTCCCGACTAACTCATACCTTCCGTAAGTTTTGTGGATAACAAGGGTAAACTGATATTTCACTACCTAACCAAAGAATACAGTTCAGTGTTCAGCTGAACACACTCCATAAAACTTCGCGGGGATAAAAAAGAAAGTGATTCTAAGGGGATTTAAAGTCAAACGCCGAACAAATTACTTTTACGAGACGAATTTTTCGAGGTATTGAAAAGAATGTTTTTCACGATATAAATCACCTATTATAAAAATTGATATCTCGCGCCTCAAACGGGAAAGGAGGGGCAGAAATTAAAAATTATACACTGTAAGTATAAAATTTTACGTTACAACAATTTTGTTGAAAGTGAAAGTCGTTGATTCAGATCCTGAAATGCTTCTATTCTTAAGACCGAAAATGTTATTATCATTGCTTTACGAGGTGCCGTCAGATTGGGAGGGGACTTGATTTTTTTAAGCGAAGTTTTATAGGGTGTGCTCAGCTGAATACTGAACTGTATTCTTTGGTTAGGCAGTGAAATATCAGTTTCCCCTTGTTATCCACAGAACTTACGGAAGGTATGAGTCAGTTGGGAAGAGCCAAGAACCAAGGACCGGTCTCGCAACCTGGACGCTGGAATATCTATAGCGCTTCCCTAAAATGAAAGTGACCGCAATCTGGATTACTAATGAGGTGAACGCATCTGGAATGACCGCAATCAGGAAGACACTGCTCCGGGACTTAAAATAAGATATCGCACAATCACGGCATTTGCCTGAAGGGTGTGTGAAAAATCCAGAGGAAAAACCACACACAGGATAGGAAACGAGTAAAGAAACAAGTGATTTTAGGATGTTTTTCTGGAAATGAATTTAAGCAGGAAGTGCTCGTGAAATTTGTTTTGTTAGTTTGATAAAGCTCTCCGGGACCTTTTGCCCTTCATCATATGGCACAATTGAGAAAATTGCTTAAGTTTACGTTTTTGCTCAAATGGGCACCCCTACTTTGTCTGTTAGGAAATATTTTCCACGGCGTAGGGATGTGGCGGCCCCATCCCCAGTGGGAAACCACTGTTATCAACCACCCGAGTATTGGCGGAAAAAACTTAACTTAGGGGAAAGGGAGGAAATGCCTGCCCAATCCCTGCCCATCTGGGGCACCCTGTCTCCAGGGGATAAATATGGAGGATGGGAAGGTAACCCAACAAACCACTCCACGTTGGGCTAATCACCCATGTGGAGGTAAAGTGATTCAACTACAAGTAGCCTAGGATTGGATGGATATAAACGACGACGACCGGAGTGAAAACGGAACACATGAAATGCGAGTCGAGGGAGGAGCTGGACGAGGTAAACCCCGCATTACATGGGAGAATAGGATTGAGAGATTGGGACAGAAAAAGGGCAAAACAGTTGTAGAAATGAGGAGAATGTGCAGAAATAGAGCGGAATGGCAGAA
Organism: Meconema thalassinum; assembly: GCA_946902985.2. Lineage (NCBI taxonomy): Eukaryota > Metazoa > Arthropoda > Insecta > Orthoptera > Tettigoniidae > Meconema > Meconema thalassinum. The sequence continues at coordinate 615,844,539 of OX336388.2, forward strand.
ATGGCTCAAACGAGGCTACCCCGACGCTCGAAGGCATAAGGGAATTGAAGAAGAAAAAGAAGAAGAAGGAATATTTTCAACATTAACAAGTAGTTCCGTGAAGAACTATACAGCCTATTTTCATATATCCTACTTATGTTAACTGCCACTATCAACATACAGAATTTCAGGTTGATTGCTGTAATAGATCCGTAGATATTGAGAATCGACTACATATTTTGGATGGTCGCCATGTTGGATTTTATATATGTAGGTCCTAGAGTTATGTACTGTTACATGAAGTTTATTGTGTACGTGTAGCATTCAAACTCCCATCGCATGATTAGGACACAAGAAGTAACAAGGAGATTTTAAAATTTCGCACAGCTGCCATTTTGTGGTTAGGGAAACAATTGAAATAAATTAGATGCCAGTGGATTAACATTCGTATAAGGATTTACTGTACCAAGTTTCACTGCACTCGGATGGTTAAATTGCGAGAAACGTCCATCTGAATATTTATACTTCGCGTCGCTGCCATGTTGGATTTATAAACACCAGGTTATTTAAGGTCCTATAGGTGCACTTAAGTTCATAGCCTCTATGAACATAAAAAATCAGTTTGATTGCTATAATAGATTCGTAGATATTCAGAGCCGTCTAAATATTTCGGATGGTCGCCATGTTGGATTGTTAAATGTATAGCCATAGAGTCATGTACCATTAAAGGAAAATCATTGCGTAGGTTCATTATACAAACTTTCACTTCGATCGCATGATTACGACACAAGAAATAAAAACTTAATTTTAAAATTCGAACAGCCGCCATCTTGAGGTTATGTATACAATTGAACTAAATTAGATACCAGTGCATTACAACGTGTATAAACATTTCCTGTACCAGATTTTATTGCGTTTGGAACATTAAATCGCGAGAAAGGTCCATTTAAAATATTCAAATTCGCTTGGCCGCCAAGTTCGTTTTGTAGCTAACCGGTTTTTGAAAGTCTTATAGATGAACTTCCAATAGTGCCCTTTATCTCCGTACAAAATTTCAGGATGATACCGCTAATAGTTTCAGAGATAACCTATATAATGCTGGTGAAATATTTCGCACATCCGTCATCTTGTGGTTCTGTAAACAATTGAACGAAGTTAGATGTCGGTGCATTACAATGTGTATAAACATATACTGTACCAAGTTTTATCGCGTTTGGTTGGTTAAATCGCGAGAAAGGTCTATTTAAAAGTCGCAAATTCGCGTGGCCGCCATGTTCGTTATGTAGTTACCAGTTTTTCAGAAGTCACATAGGTGAACTTCTAGTAGTTCCCTTTATCACCGTAATAAATCCCAGGGTGATATCGGGAATAGTTTCGGAGATATGGAATACTGGTGAAATATTTCGCACAGCCGCCATGTTGGATTGGCGAGACGTAACAAAATTTGAAGGGCACGGTCGGGGTTGCCCGGAATAGTGCTATGAATTTACCGAGTTTCATTGAAATCGCTCCAGCCGTTTAAAAGTTATTAGGGGGGAACACACACACCTCATACACACACGCACGCACACACACACACGGACAAAAGGTGATCTCATAGGCCTATTTTTTCAAAATTGAAAATAGGCTAACAACGGGGAGAAACCACACTAAGGATAGCCGCTGTCAGCGCCGGGATTCCAACCTGCAATCTCTAGACTTGCTGTAGCAGCCCGCACGGCCGTGGTGCACGAGTTAACGAGTACGGTTTCCCCTGTATACTTGCTTACTCTTGTTCTGAGTTGCTCGTGAACAAGACTTTTCTAGAAGATTCACGCGTTTAATTATCTAGGAGACCTCATATAGACTACTGTATAAAGTTCGCGATAAGAAATAATCCTTACTAATTGGCAAGTGAGTTGGCGCTCCTTGCTACTATATACGGCCAGTCTTTAATTATCCATGGCACCATTGCTAATAGCTCTCAGTACAGTTCCGAACGATAAACTTTTACAATCATTAATGTGCATTAATCCTAATACGGTATTGACTTCATATTATTTTCATTAGTTCCACGGAGGTGTCATGGTGACTCACGTCCCAACCAGGAATTCTGTAGTCAGACCACGTATGGGATTAATCATTCTGCCTCTAGTGAACACATAGTACAGAAGTTAATCTTGTCAATAACCTGCAGACAGATAATTTAAGAGCTGTACTGCCAGTTTAAAGATTAAACCCCGGTATACTGCTGCTGTGCTATGAAACAAAGTACATCAATTGATTATTTATTAAAATACGTTTCTTCAGATTGCTATCTTACACAGCTAAATATTCCTGTCATTTTCCCACATTGAACACAATTAAAGTTATCAAAACCAATTTTTCGGACACTGGAGCAGATATCATACCTATACAACCATAGCTAATGAAATGAAAATCCACAGCCTGCTTCCAGTCTCCGGCCGGGTCAGGAATGGAATGAATGAAGCCCCCATCTAGCGGCGAGGATATGAACTGTGCCGGCTGCCGAGGCCTGACGCACTCCTCTGGGGCAATGATTAAATGAATGAGAGATAAAATGAAATTATAGTGGAGAGTGTTGCTGGAATGAAATGTTGACAGGGAAAACCGGAGTACCCGGAGAAAAACCTGTCTGCCTCCGTTTTGTCCAGCACAGATCTCACATGGAGTGACCGGGATTTGAACCACGGACCCAGCGGTGAGAGGCCGGCGTGCTGCCGCCTAAGCCACGGAGGCTACAACCCTAGCTGATAATAATAATAATAATTATTATATTTAGCCTACTTTTCACATTTTGCAAAAATGAGGAAAAAGTAGACTTATGAGATCGATCCGGGAAAATGTGTGTCTGTCTGTCTGTCTGTCCTTCTGTCTGTCTGTCTGGCTGTGTGTGTGTCCCCCCCTATCAACTCCTAAACGGCAGCAGCAATCAAAACCAAATTTAGTATGAGTAAAGATGTGCACTGGAATATCTCACGTCCATATTTGAAAATGATGTCAGTGCTACCAACTGCTGAAAAAACGCACTAGAAATTTGAGCTCCATGTTGGATATCTTGGAAGGTATGCATGGGAGCTATTTCAAAATTGGCACACATGTAGATAAGACTATTTCAGTTTAATTTCCAGGAGGACAACCATGACAGTTTTGCCAAAATAATTTTAAGCCTTCTGATAGGTCCAATGTTTAAATGAATATAACTTCTACACTATCAATTGGATTTCATCCAAATTTTGTATGTAATATCTATACATAAACAGATATGACGGAGCGTATTCCTAAGAGCCACCAGGGATGCCAACTGTTAATAATTGCTCTCTCTATTTATTTATTTTTATCCAAATACCAATATATCAGAAAGTATGCAAGCCAACAGCTTTGAACTATGCACACGTATATTCTGACATTTTAGATTAATTTGGAGTAACTTATATTCGTCAGTTCTACCAACATGATTATAAGCCTGCTGATAGTACCAATTTTTAAATACATGTAACTTCTATACTATCAGTTGGATTTCAACCAAATTTCGTATGTGCTATGTGTACCATAACAGAATATCTGTAAGTATTGTTAAGAGCAATCAGGGCTGCCAACTGTTAATAAATGCTGTCTATATTGTTTTTAACCTAATATCAATATATCAGAAAGTATGCAAGCCAACAACTCTATACTTTGCATACGTGTAGCACCTGACATTCTAGATTAATTTGGAGTAATTAATACAAGGCAGTGCTGCCAACATGATTCTATGCCTGCTGATATGTCCAATTTTAAAATACATGTAACTTCTATACTAACAAATGGATTTCATCCAAAATTGGCACAACAAGATATCATAATATTTCAGATTATTTCTGACCAGCACACGCATGACATTGTTGGCAACATGCTTTTACGCGTGCTGATAGATCCAGTGTCTAACTGCATGTAACGTCCATTGGACTTCAAACAAATTTTGTATTCTGTACCTTAAGAAAAATGAAAATCCACAACCTGCTTCCAGTCTCCGACCGGGTCAGGAATGGAATGAATGAAGCCCCCATCTAGCGGCGAGGATATGAACTGTGCCGGCTGCCGAGGCCTGACGCACTCCTCTGGGGCAATGATTAAATGAATGACAGATGAAATGAAATGATAGTGGAGAGTGTTGCTGGAATGAAATGTTGACAGGGAAAACCGGAGTACCCGGAGAAAAACCTGTCTGCCTCCGTTTTGTCCAGCACAGATCTCACATGGAGTGACCGGGATTTGAACCACGGACTCAGCGGTGAGAGGCCGGCGTGCTGCCGCCTAAGCCACGGAGGCTTCCTTCTGTACCTTAAGAGATGGAACTAAAAACATATTCAGTCACCAGGGCTGCCAACTGTAGTGCTCTATTAGGCTGCATTATACCAGGTATATTTTGAACTAATTAGATATTTCGATATTACCAACTTAATTTCGTCATTATTCTAGATAGGTTCATATTCTGTAGAATAATCATTGGCATGAAAAGTAGGCTGTATAGTTCTTCACGGAACTTCTTGTTATTATTATTATTATAATGGCATGGACTACAAATCTCTAATGAAAAGTCCCAATAAGTTATATGGAAAGACGGCTAGAAGATAAATCCCCTTTAATCACACAATCGGTAAAATCGCACTAGTCGGCCATATCAAATGCCTTAGTTTTTTTTTCGTGTAGCCTCCTGAGAGGCCGAGTGCAGGTCTTTCTAGTCGACGCCCGTGGGCGACCTGCACGTCGGGATGAGAGATGGAATGGATGAAGATGAATGAAACTGGGCAAGGATGTGGAAGGAGGCGGCCGTGGCCTGTCAGAAGGTACTGTCCCAGCATTTGCCTGGTGTTGAAAATGGGGAAACCACGGAAAACCATTTCAAGGACTGCCGACGGTGGAGCTCGAACCCACGCGTCTACCGAGTCAGCAGAGAGCTTGGCCCCTTGACCTAACGCAGCGCTTTAGCCCGCGTAGCCACTACTGTCGGTTAAATGCCTTGGTGAAACCATACAGTCCTCGGAACTAACCCGAATCACCAATGGACAAAGAACCACCAAGCTACATAAGGCCTACAAGCTAACGTGGGCTCACTAAAACAAGAAGTGCATTTCGATAGACGCAAAATTAAGTCACTACAAAACAGTGATTCTTCCAGAAGCAACCTACGGAGCTGATACAATGGTGATCGACGGCCATTCCAAAATTATGGACAGAGAAAATCAGGAACGAAATAATCTCAGGAAGATTTACGGGGCAGTTGGATGCAGAGACCTCAGAGCGAATTCGATCAAAAGACAAACACAATAATGGAAGAAATTGGAAAACGCCCAGCAAAGTTTTACACACACAACTACAGGTTGGAAACCTCGAGGACGGCAATGAAACTACAGTACTCAAAATCATAACAAAGATTAAATGCGGCACGGAATGGTTGACAGAGATCCAGAGAGACCTACAACAGATCAACATAGAAATTCTCGAGGACCTCATCGAGTGCCAGAATAAAATTACAAATGTTAAGTTTGAGCAAAGAATATCGCGACAACCTGAACAAAAAATGGGGCAACTGAGTGGAAGAAGGAGCATTCCGAGAGGGTGAAGAGATTTTGGGAAGGAAAGAGGGAAAGCGCCCGAAGATGAAGTCGTGAATTCAAGTCCAATAGCTCTCTTAAAGGCGAACCATCGATTACATAAATAAATAAATAAATAAACAAGTAGTTCCGCGAATAACTAAATAACCTAGTTTCATGTATCCTACTTATGTTAATTGCCCGTATCAACATACAAAATTTCAGTTGTTTGCTGTTATAGATTCGTAGATATTGAGAACCGCCGAAATATATCCGATGGTCGTCATGTTAGATTTAAATATATGTAGGCCATATAGTTATGAACTATTACATGAAGATTACTGCGTAGATGTGTTATTCAAACTTAAATTGCATGTTTAGGACACAAGAAAAAACATATTTTCAAATTTCGCACAGCCGCCATCTTGTAGTTATAATACAATTGAAATAAATTATATGTCAGTGGATTAAAATGTATATAAGAATTTACTGTACCAAGTTTCACTGCGCTCGAATGGTTAAATTGCGAGGAACGTCCATATACATATTTCAATTTCACGTCGCTGCCATGTTAGATTTGTGCTCACCAGGTTATTGAAAGCCCCATAGGTGAATTGATGTTTATAGCCTTTATCAACGTACAAAATTCCAGTTTGATTCCTGTCATAGATTAGTTGATATTGAGAACCGTCTCAAGATTTCGCATGGTCGCCACGTTGGATATTTATATATGTAGGCCATAGAGTTATGTATCGTTAGATGACGATTATTGCGTAGGTTCATTATTCAAACGGTGAGTTCAATCGCATGATTAGGACACAAGAAATAAATACTTAATTTTAAAATGTTTCACAGCCGCCATCTTGGATTTATGATAAAATTGAACTAAGTAAGATGTCAGTGATTTACAACGTGTATAAAAATTTGCTGTACCACGTTTCACTGCGTTCGGATGGTTAAATCGCAAGAAAAGTCTAATTAATTGTTTTTACTTTCCATGACCGCCATGTTCGTTTTGTACTTAACAGATTTTTGGAAGTCACATTGGTGAAATTTTAGTAGTCCCCTTTATCACCGTACAAAATTTTAGTGTGGTATCAGTAATGCTTTCGGAGATATACTGTAGAATGCCGGTGAAATATTTCGCACAGCCTCCATGTTAGATTTTTAAAACGTAATAAAAATTGAAGGGCACGAACGGGGTCGGTCAAAATAGTACTATGTCCTTACCGAGTTTGATTGAAATCGCTCTAGCCGTTTAGATTTTATTACGGGGGGAGGGACACACACATACATACACACGGACAAAAGGTGAGGTCATAAGACTATTTATGTTCGACCCTGACAGAAAACTGTACTATAATGAGGCTCATTATAACACTATTTTTCATTATGAAACAGTTTCTCCCACCAATCAGAGCTCGAGAAACAGTTGTTTGGCCAATTAGATAATTAGACAATTAGATGCGCTGAGTTCCACGGTCTTCTAATTTACATTTCACTGCCTGGCCTAGTGTCATAGTAGGGTAATCGAGGAGGCCATGGTCAAATACAAGGCATTCTCTGTGACTCATCCGTTCTGTTCAGTACATAAAACTGGTGAAATCTCGACAGATATTTATGAATATTTATGTTCGAACATAAATAGTTATAACAATTATCGTCGAACATAAACAGTCGTAGCCTATGCAACTCGCCTATAATGGTAATTAAGACACTCGTGTGGAAATTATACTCGTGTCTTAATTATTGCCATTATAGGCTCGTTACATAATGTACTATTATTCATAAATTAAAATAGGCTAATAATGATATAAAGATCTGCATTTCAAGGACGAAGGTTATGTCGGCAGGGAAGAAACGGAAGAAAATAGAATGTCAGGTAGGATGAACTCAATTGGAGCAGGTGGATCATTTTAAGTACAGTACTTGGGAGGTGTATTCTCTCAGGTTGGTAGTGTGGGGAAGGAAATAGATTCGAGGTGTAGAAAAGCCAATGTAGTGAGTTCTCAGTTGCGATCTACAGTATTCTGCAAGAAAGAAGTTGGAGTAACGTTTATTTATTTATCGTATGGCTTTTAGTGCCGTGAGTGTCCGAGGACATGTTCGGCTCACCTGAGTCTGTAGCTGCTTCCAGCGGACACCCTTAGGGTGAGCTACAAGTTCCGTTCAATTTCAAGTAGTTCCAACTTTTGCTACCAGATATCAATGATACCTAGTGGTGAACGTTGGAACATTGATAGAGCGTTCCGACGAAATCTAACCTAACAGTTTAACTTCACATAAGTTTAGTCTATGGAAGGATCTTTTACATGCCATAAATCTATGATATGGGACCGCCGCACCGGCTTTAATTCCCCTCCGAAGGAAGGCATACTGAAGATGTTTAACGCTCTTAAAAAATCAGACGACTTCGGCCGGGTTTGAACCCGCTATCTTGGGCATAGCAGTTCAGCATGCTACCAACTACGATGAAACTCTCCCTATATCGCTCAGTATTCAGACCGGCTTTGCTGTATGGAAATGAGAGCTGGGAAGATTTAGGATTTTTGACACATGATAGCAAACACTCGTCTCGAGTAGGTTGGCCTTCCAATGCCAAATGACGCTTCATCGATGAGTCCAGAGGTGACTATAAAGCCCAATGCGGGCGACACACAGTTTTCTGCAGTGATGACAGGTAGTATCAGGTCCAGGTGAGACATCCACATTCATTCCCTGCCTTCTAATGAACACTCTGTTCGTTCTGCCCTGCCTCCCATCTTTTACAATACGTCGGCGGTTTTATTCAAAAAGTATCGCACCACGATGAACAAGTGATCTCCAGGTTGAGTGATCAAGGGCTAAGGTCTCACAGTTGTTGATATCAATGTGGCACATTCGCATATTAGCCTTTAGTACGTCTTTGAATCGCTTCCTATGACCTCCCACACAGTGCTTGCTCTCAATTAGTTCAGAGCAAAACACCTGCTTGGGAATGCGATTATTGGGCATGCGGATTACGTGTCCCGTTCATCGCAGCTGACGTTTTAAGAGCATGGCTTCAACACTGGTAGTCCGTGCTTCTACGAGAATGCTGGTGTTTGTGCGTTTGTCTTGCCATGTCACACGAAGAATTCTCCTCAAACATCGCTGGTGATACTGCTCCAGATTTTAAAATGACGTCTGTAGCATGTCCAGGATTCAGATCCGTAAAGTAAGGTGGGAACTACAACTGAGTTGTACACATAGGCTAGAGGTAACTGATATGAGAGTAGCACGGATGATTGCTGGGACAAATAGATGGCAGCAATGGCAGGAAGGTAATCGGAATGAAGAGATAAAGACTAAGTTAGAAATTTATTTATTTATTTATTTATCGTATGGCTTTTAGTGCCGAGAGTGTCCGAGGACATGTTCGGCTCGCCTGAGTCTGTAGCTGCTTCCAGCGGACACCCTAAAGGGTGAGCTACAAGTTCCGTTCAATTTCAAGTAGTTCCAACTTTCGCCACCAGATATCAATGATACCTAGTGGTGAACGTTGGAACTTTTGATAGAGCGTTCTGACGAAATCTAACCTAACAATTTTGCTTTACACAAGTTTAGTCTGTGAAAGGATCTTTTACATGCCATAAATCTATGACAAGGGACCGCCGGCTTTACTTCCCCTCCGAAGGAAGGCATACTGAAGGATTTTTAACGCTCTTAAAAAATCCGACGACTTCGGCCGGGTTTGAACCCGCTATCTTGGGCACAGAAGTTCAGCATGCTACCGACTACGCCACCGAAGCCGCTGAAGTTAGAAATGAACACGCTAGATGAAGCTGTTCGTATGAACCGACTTAAATAGTAGGGCCATGTGAAAAGAATGGGGAAAGAGAGATCACCCAAGAGATTTTAATGAGTTTGGTTGTAGGGGGAAATAGATGAGGAGGTAGGCCTAGAAGGCGATGGTTAGATTCAGTGCTGAACGATTTCAAAGTGAGAGGTGAAGAAGCAGAGGAAGCTGCAGTGCTAACTACTAATAACGCATCATGGAGATAACTTGTTAGCAAACAGAGGCTTGCAGACTAGACTGGACACTGAGAGGCAAAACAGTCTCAAATGAAAATGTATGCAATAATGATAATAATAATAATAATCCTCGTATTATATGACTAATTGCTTTGACCACCTTTTTGTGGCTAGCATTCTTGGTTGTCGGCCCGGAAGTCCGGGTTCGATTCCCGGCACTGCCAGGAAATTTTAATACTGTCCGAAACGCGAATACAACGCAAAATTCTTTGGAAATTGTGAGAAAACAGACAAACTTTCATTTTTATATCCCTTTGTATAGGGATGACATAATTCCCTTTTACATACAGTAGTTGTCTTCAGTGATACAAAACAATCACTCATATAGGTCAAGATGAGGATTTTTATTATTATTTTAAGATAATGAGATGAGAGGCATGCGGAGAAATTACGCAAACAGCCAAAACGGTGGGGGAAAAAATAGAAGAAGTACCAGGCATTACCATGGCAGAAGTGGAATGGGCAGTTAGGAAGACGAAGATGGGGAAAGCTGTGGGAATCGACGAAGTGGCAATAGAAATGATCAAGCTGGTAGGACCAGTGGGACTGCAGTGGACATGCTGACTTCTCAGGAGTGTGTGGAGAGAGAAGAAAGTTCCTGAAGACTGGAAAAAGGGAATAATATTGCCAATATTCAAGCAAGGAGACAGGAAGGTGTATGGTAACTACCGAGGAATCACCATAATCTCGCATGTTGCCAAAGTAATGGAAAGAATCCTAGAAAAATAATTAGAGTAAAGGTAGAAAGCCAAATAGAGGAGGAACAGTTTGGATTTAGAGGGGGCAGGTCAACAGTGGAACCCATTTTCATTCTGAGACAGAACATTGAAAAGAGCTGGGAATATGGGAAGGATATGGTAATGACTTTTATAGATCTAGAAAAGGCCTATGATAGCATCCCTAGAACAAAAGTTTGGGAAAGCTTAACAAATAGGGGGATAGGCAAGGAACTGAGAGACATGATAAAAGGAATGTGCAGTAGTGTGAAGACTAGAGTCGGGACATCGGAATGGTTTAAAATTGACACTGGACTAAAGCAAGGAAGTGTGTTGTCACCATTATTGTTCGTAATGGTGATGGATGATATCAGGCAGCAATGAAAGACTATAGTAGGGCAAAGATGAAGGTAATGTTGTTTGCAGAAGATGTTGTGATCTGGGGCGAGGATGAATTGGAAGTACAAGAACAGTTAGACGCAATAAATGAAAAGATTTAGCAATGGGGATTGAAGATAAATGTGGAGAAGAGTAAAACAGTGGTGATGAGTAGAGGTATGAAAGAAGGAAAAGGAGTAATCAAAGTAGGAGATAAGAAATTGGAAGTGATGAAACGCTTCAAATACTTGGGAAGTGAACTGACTGAAGATGGAAGACTAGATTTGGAAATTACAGAAGAATACAACTCGGGAGTGCTTTCTACCAACAGGTACGGGGACTAGTATGGAACAAGGATATACCAATTAAGGCTAAAGAAGTTATGTACAAAGCAAATTATGTTCCTATAATGATATACGCAGCAGAAACTTGGACAATGACTAAGAGTGATGAGAGCAGAGTACAGGCAGCTGAGATGAGATTCCTGAGAAGTATGGTCCAGAAAACGAGGAGAGACAGAGTGAGAAATGAAGATATGCGTAAAGAACTGGGAATACAGAAACTAAATGACAAACTGGAGCAAAACAGATTGAGATGGTTTGGACATGTCAAACGGATAAATTAAGTAAGGCTACCAAGACGAGCACTGGAACGACGGATGACAGGGAAGAGAGGATGAGGAAGACCAAGAATGCGTTGGATGGACTCGGTGAAGAATAGTATTAGTGAACGGAACCTGGATTGGAACACCGTGTCGGAAGAGGAATGGTGGAACGACAGAACAAAGTGGAGAGGAACCATATTTGCCCCCACCCAGTGTTAGCTGGAAAAGGGGAAATGAAAATGATGATGAATGAGATGGTCTTTGTCATTCAGAACTCTTGCTTAATGCCTCCATATTCACTTTCTTAATTCATCTGAAGGCGCCATACTCTGCACAAGTCTTTTGTTCTCAACGTCGGTACGAAGTCTTTGTTCAGCGTTTGAAATCAGCGGGCGCTTCCTACGGTACTCTTGTCTGAGTAGACTTACAACAAGTTAATTTTGTATCTGTCTGTGCCTCAACAATCTCACATGCATTAACCGGGAATAGAGCCTAGTCCGTCTCGGTGGGACGCAAGTGGTTTGACAGCTGGGATTGTGAGAAACAGCATTTAACAAACTATGATAAGCAGTTTGACTGAACAATTCCAACATGGTGCTACTCCATCAGATGGCCTGAAAATAAAGGTCCAAAATGATATGTAACATGTGTTTAATCTTAAATTAAATTAAACTCTTACGTTATTTTAAAAAATGTCCAAAACACTGAAAACGAAAAGACTGGTGCACATATTTTTTGTTCATTTCTCAGAAAGGTTGGGTGACTGTCATGGGAATAAGAATGCTCTTTGCCCCTCTCCACCTCTTACCCCCCCCCCCCCCCCCCCCCCCACAAACACACTTCTGTATCAGTAACTGACTTGAGAAATAATGAAATTGCGTCTAATAATTATAATAATAATGAGAAGATCATTGACTAGCTAGATTCAAGAGGTAATGAAAGATGTAGAAAGAGATAATATAAGAGAAGGAAGGAAGCTTGTAGTTTAACGTGACCGTTAATCGCGAGATCATGAGCCACGGGACCTCCTTTACACGTGGAATCCGAACCACAGAACATGGCATTTCACTTCGAAAAATCTCACTTGCATTGACCGGGAATCGAACCTGGACCACCTTGGTGAGAGGCATACAGCTAGACCGCTGAGCCACCACGCCCCCCAATATAAGAGAAGAAGACACTCTGGACAGAGAGATATTTCGAAAGAAGTTGTTAAAAGGAAGCTTGTAGTTTAACGTGACCGTTAATCTCGCGATCATAAGCCACGGGAGAAAGAAGTTGTTAAGTCTGGAAGGATTCCAGGGAAGTCTGGAAAGGAAACCTGGGGCGAAGTGGTCTGAGAACAGAAAGAAGCAGCTTAGTCTGAGAATGAAGAAATATTGGGAAGAACGGAAGAGAAAACAACAAAGAGTGAATAATTGACATTGGCGCGTGGTCCATAGCAGGCCTTAGCGGAAAGAAGAATAATAATAATGATAATAATAACAATAAGGGATAAACAGAAAATCTTGGCCAATCGACCCCATATTTTCTAATTCAATAAAAGAAGCCAAAATGCCTACTTGATATACGTGCGGTCCCTTCTATCCAAAATATGCTAACTACCTAGGCTCAAGAAAAATCAAACAAGTACGCACCATTGAATGAGAATATAATAAACTTATGCATGAGAATGGTGATCACTTCCACGAGAGTTGTTCCAAAGGCGTTGGTAATGACTCTGGAGGAACTGCAAATAAAACACCTGATTATCCGAATTTTAACAAGTAGTTCCGTGAAGAACTAAAGCCTATTTTCATATATCCTACTTATGGTAATTGCCACTATCAACATGCAAAATTTCAGTTTGATTCCTGTAATAGATTCGTAGATATTGAGAACCAACTAAATATTGCGCATGGTCGCCATGTTGAATTTTTATGTACGTATGTCTTAGAGTTATGTACTATTACATGAAGATTATTGTGTACGTGTAGTATTCAAACTTCAATCGCTTAATTAGGACACAAGAAATAAAAACGAGATTTAAAAATTTCGCACAGCTGCCATCATGTGGTTATGGAAACAATTTAAATAAATTAGATGCCACACTTGTATCAGGATTTACTGTACCAAGTTTCAATGCACTCGGATGGTTAAATTGCGAGAAACGTCTAAGTGAATATTTATACTTCGCGTCACGGCCATGTTGGATTTGTGATCACCAGGTTATTGAAAGTCCTATAGGTGAACTTATCTTTATAGCCCCCAAGAACATTAAAAAAAACAGTTTGGTTGCTGTAATAGATTCATAGATAACGAGAACCGTCTAAATATTTCGGATGGTCGTCATGTTGGATTGTTGTATGTATAGGCTATATAATCATGTACCATTAAAGGAATTTATTGCGTAGGTTCATTATTCAGACTTTCACTTCAAACGCATGATTACGACACAAGAAATAAAAACTTAATTTTAAAATTCGCACAGCCGCCATCTTGAGGTTATATAAACAATTGAACTAAATTTGATACCAGTGCATTACAATGTGTATAAACATTTGCTGTACCAAGTTTCATTGCGTTTGGATCATTAAATCGCGAGAAAAGTCTATTTAAAACTTTAAAATTCGCTGGCCGCCATGTTCGTTTTGTAGTTAACCGGTTTTTGAAAGTCTCATAGATGAACTTCCAATAGTGACGTTTATCCCCGTACAAAATTTTAGGGTGGTACCGGTAATCGTTTCAGAGATATAGAATGCGTTGAAATATTTCACACAGCCGCCATCTTGAGGTTATGAAAACAATAGAACGAAGTTAGATGTCGGGTCATTACAATGTGTATAAACATATATTGAACCGAGTTTCATTGCGTTTGGTTGATTATATTGCGAGAAACGTCTATTTAAAAGTCGCAACTTCGCTTGGTCGCCATGTTGGTTTTGTAGTTACCAGGTTTTCAAAAGTCACATGGGTGAACTTGTATTAGTTTCCTTCATCACCGTACAAAGTTCCAGAATGATATCGGTAATAGTTTCGGAGATATTGAATGCTGGTGAAATATTTCGCACAGCCGCCATGTTGGATTGGTGAGACGTAACAAAATTTGAAGGGCACGGTCGGGGTCGTCCGGAATTTTGCTATAAACTTAACGAGTTTCATTGAAATCGCTCCAGCCGTGTAGGTTTTATTAGGGACACACACACACGCGCGCACACACACACAGACATACACACGGACAAAAGGTGATCTCATAAGCCTATTTTTTCATAAATGAAAATAGGCTAGAAATGCAGTGTTGTCAAATACTAACATGTCAAATTGTTAGGCTAATTTTATCACAGTGAGATTGACAAGATACTTGATTGTGAAATTCGATGGAAGGACGTAGCATTGCGCTTGGTTCACCATGTTGTACTGGTGGACCTATACACGGAGCGTTCGAAGCCAGGCTACAGTATGTAAACCCGTTACGTCATGTAGCAAGCAAGCCGGATGGGCAATCGTGCCTCATTCAATGAACACATCTTCTCACCCCACAGCTCAGCTGGTAGTAAAATTCAGGATGGGACTGGGTGTTTTGAATTTATTTCACCCGCCATATGACAACAGCCAGTTATACTATTGTTTAACCGAGGTGGAGTGAGGATATATGAAGATTTATAGGAATACATTTTTTAACAAGTAGTTCCGTGACGAACTAAAGATCCTACTTTTCTTCAAATTATAGAGGCCATACATCAACAGTTGGCTGACTTGGCGACTTTAATTATATACCTAATTTCATCTTTTAAGATACACAATGCGCATGCAAAATTTGATTGAGATCCAATAGATAGTAGGCCTCTGGAAGTTACATGCAATTAAATATTGAATTCATCAACATGCGTAAAATCAGATTGGCGACACTGCCTTAAATTGGATGCTCAAACCTAAATTGAAACATTATGATCTATATATGTGCCAATTTTGAAAGAACTTCATTTATTAGTATGGAAGTTACATGTGATTCAACATTAAACCTATCAGCACGCATAGAATCATGTTGGCAGCACTATCGTATATCGGTTACCTAGATTTGCAGGTACTATACTGTATGTATGCAAAGTTTAGAACTGTTGGCCTGCATACTTTCTGATATATTGAGATTAGGATAAAGGTGTATAGATTGCATTTTTCAACAGTTGGCAGCCCTGTTGACACTAGAAAAATGCATATTCATATCTGCTCCGATGCGCAAATCACATACCAAATTTGGTTGAAATCCAATAGATAGTACGGAAGTTACATGCATTTAAAGATTGGATCTACCAGCAGGCATAGAATCATGTTGGAAACACTCTCATGCATGGGCTCCAGTAAATTAGTCTGATGTAATATTATCTATATGTGTGTCAATTTTGGAACAATTCCCATATCTTCCATGATATCCAACATAGACCTCAATTTTCAATTGTGAATTTTCAGCAGTTGGTATCACTGACGCCATTTTCAAATAAGGTCGTGATATATTCAGGCATACTGTCGTTCTTTACTCATACGAAATTTGGTTCGATAGCTGCAGCCGTTTAGTAGTTGATAGAGAGGGACACACAGACAGACAGACGTACCGATAGACACACATTTGCCCAGATTAATCTCATATGTCTACTTTTTCCTAATTTTTACAAAATGTGAAAACTAGGCTAAAAATATTTGTTTATTAACTTATTTATATATTTATTTATTTATTTATTTATTTATTTACTGTTCGGTCGTTTGGACTACGGCGCTTGTGTTTTAGCTGTAGTTGTTGTCTGCCTTCTGGAGTTGTTGATGGCTGCTTTCATGCTGAAATCTTGAGATTTTCTATTGGCCCAGTATTTTTAGTCTACTTTCGATTTTTGCAAAAATAACAAGTAGTTCCGTGAAGAACTATACAGCCTATTTTTATATATCCTGCTCATGTTAATTGCCTCTATCAACATACAAAATTTCAGTTAAATTGCTGTAACAGATTCGTAGATATTGAGAACCGTCTAAATATTTCAGATGATCGCCAGGTTGGATTTTTATTTTTGTACTATTACATTAAGATTATTGTGTACGTGTGGTATTCAAACTTCAATCGCATGATTAGAACACAAGATGTAAAAACGAGATTTTAAAATTACGCACAGCAGCCATCTTGTGATTATGCAAACAATTGAAATAAATTAGATGCCAGTGGATCAATATTTGTATAAGCATTTAACGTGCAACGTTTCACGGCACTCGGATAGTTAATTCGCGAGAAACGTCCATTTAAATATTTATATTTCGCGTCGCCGCCATGTTGGATTTGTGCTCACCAGGTTACTCAAAGTCCTAAAGGTGAACATATGTTCATAGTCTCTATGAACATAAAGAATTTCAGTTTGGTTGCTGTAAAAGATCCATAGTTATTGAGAACCGTCTAAATATTTCGGAAGCTCGCCATTTTGGATTGTTATATGTATAGGCCATAGAGTTATGTACCATTCAAGGCCAATTATTGCCTAGGTTCATTATTCAAACTTTCACTTCGATCGCATGATTACGACACAAGAAATACAAACTTAATTTTAAAATTTCGCACAGCCGCCATCTTGAGGTTATGTAAACAATTGAATTAAATTAGATGGCAGTGCATTACAATCTGCAAAATCGTTTACTGTACCACATTTCACTGCGCTCAGAGAGTTAAATCACGAGAAAAGTCTATTAAAATATTTCAAATTCGCTTGGTCGCCATGTTCGTTTTGTACTTTACAGGTTTATGAAATATACATAGGTAAACTTTTATCAGTACCCTTTATCACTGTACAAAATTGCAGGGTGATATCTGTAATAGTTTCGGAGATATAGAATGTCAGTGAAATATTTCGCACAGCCGCCATTTTGAGGTTATGTAAACAATTGAACTAAATTAGACTTCAGTGCATTACAATGTGTATAAACAATTGCTGTACCAAATTTCATTACGTTTGGATAGTTAAATCCTGAGAAAAGTCTATTTAAAAGTCTCAACTTCGCTTGGCCGCCATGTTGGTTTTGTAGTCACCAGGTTTTTGAAAGTCTCGTAGGTGAACTTCTAGTAGTGCCCTTTCTCACCGTGCACAATTTCAGGGCGATATCGGCAATAGTTTCGGAGATATTGAATGCTAGTGAAATATTTCGCACAGCCGCCATGTTGGATTGGTGAGACGTAACAAAATTTCAAGGGCAACGGTCGAGGTCGCCGGGAATAGCGCTATGAACTCACTGAGTTTCATTGAAATCGCTCCAGCCGTTTAGATTTTATTAGGGACACACACACACACCTCACACACACACACACACACGCACACACACACGGACAAAAGGTGATCTCTTAAGCCTATTTTTTCAAAATTGAAAATAGGCTAAAAACGTGAATCGTATTTAACTTGCAAACTCGTGATTCTACTGTATATTCCATTTTCATGGCGGTATTTCTCTTCGTCGTATTTACGTTCACAAAATATCACTTCCGGTGATTTCAAACAGTCCCATATAACAGTGAAATACCACATTTTCGCGACAGCTTGATCTACTAGACCTATGCTGATTATCCAATGTGTTCTAGCGGTAACTAGCAACGAACTAACCCCACGTTGGGCGCCAGCTTGTCTATGCACCCTTCAATAAAGCATTGTTTTATCAAGATTCTTTCTACGGGGTCGTGCTCAGTCGTGGATGCTTTTCAAAGCAATGTTCGCAAAAAACAACATGCTCTAATGAATAGAAAAGTCCATGACAGAGGCTATACTAGAAATAACAAGTAGTTCCGTGAAGAACTATACAGCCTATTTTCATATATCCTGCTCACGTTAATTGCCTCTATCAACATACAAAATTTCAGTTTAATTGCTGTAAGAGATTCGTAGATATTGAGAACCGTCTAAATATTTCAGATGGTCGCCAGGTTGGATTTTTATTTTTGTACTATTGTATTAAGATTATTGTGTACGTGTGGTATTCAAACTTCAATCGCATGATTAGAACACAAGAAGTAAAAACGAGATTTTAAAATTACGCACAGCAGCCATCTTGTGATTATGCAAACAATTTAAATAAATTAGATGCCAGTGGATCAACATTTGTGTAAACATTTAACGTGCAACGTTTCACGGCACTCGGATAGTTAATTCCCGAGAAACATCCATTTAAATATTTATACTTCGCGTCGGCGCCATGTTGGATTCGTGCTCACCAGGTTATTGAAAGTCCTATAGGTGAACATATGTTCATAGTCTCTATGAACATAAAAAATTCATTTTGTTTGCTGTAAAAGATTCATAGGTATTGAGAACAGTCTAAATATTTCGGAAGCTCGCCATTTAGGATTGTTATATGCATAGGCCATAGAGTTATGTACCATTCAAGGACACTTATTGCCTTGGTTCATTATTCAAACTTTCACTTCGATCGCATGATTACGACACAAGAAATAAAAACTTAATTTTAAAATTTCACACAGCCGCCATCTTGAGGTTATGTAAACAATTGAATTAAATTAGATGGCAGTACATTACAATCTGCAAAATCATTTACTGTACCACATTTCACTGCGCTCAGAGAGTTAATTCACGAGAAAAGTCTATTAAAATATTTCAAATTCTCTTGGTCGCCATGTTCGTTTTGTACTTTACAGGTTTATGAGTTATACATAGGTAAACTTGTAACAGTACCCTTTAACACCGTACAAAATTGCAGGGTGATACCTGTAATAGTTTCGGAGATATAGAATGTCAGTGAAATATTTCGCACAGCCGCCATTTTGAGGTTATGTAAAGAATTGAACTAAATTATACTTCAGTGCATTGCAATGTTTATAAACATTTGCTGTAGCAAGTTTCATTACGTTTGGATAGTTAAATCGCGAGAAAAGTCTATTTAAAAGTCTCAACTTCGCTTGGCCGCCATGTTGGTTTTGTAGTCACCAGGTTTTTGAAAGTCTCTCAGATGAACATCTAGTAGTGCCCTTTATCACCGTACACAATATCAGGGCGATATCGGTAATAGTTTCGGAGATATTGAATGCTAGTGAAATATTTCGCACAGCCGCCATCTTGTTATTATGTAAACAATTGAACGAAGTTAGATGTCGGTGCATTACAATGTATATAAACATATACTGAACCAAGTTTCATTGCGTTTGGGTGGTCAAATTGCGAGAAACGTCTATTTAAAAGTCGCAAATTCGCTTGGCCGCCATGTTGGTTTTGTAGTTACCAGGTTTTCAAAAGTCACATAAGTGAACTTATAGTAGTTCCCTCTATCACCATAGAAAATGTCAGGGTAATATCGGTAATAGTTTCGGAGATATTGAATGCTGGTGAAATATTTCACACAGCCGCCATGTTGGATTGGTGAGTCGTAACAAAATTTGAAGGGCACGGTCGAGGTCGCCGGGAATAGTGCTATGACCTTTCCGAGTTTCATTGAAATCGCTCCAGCCGTTTAGATTTTATTAGGGGGGGGGACACACACACACACACGAATTCCACACACACGCACACACACACGGACAAAAGGTGATCTCCTATTTTTTTCAAAATTGAAAATAGGCTAAAAATGAAAGTAGACTTATGACATCTACACGGGCCAAACGTTGTCAGTCTGTCTGCGTGTGTGTGAGTGTGTATATCTGTCCCCCGCCTCCTCCCCCTATCATCCTATGATGGTAACCATGAATTTATTGCAAATCGTGTTAATACCTAACAGAAATGAACTACAGGAGGCCCTCGATTCCTTACACTCCTGGGATACAGATCAATTTGCACAAAACCATTTATATGGTATTCCGGAAAGATGGGAAAACCTCAACAGAGGATAAAGGGTCTATATAGGAGAATTAGAAATTGAATTAGTAAATTCGTTTAAGTACCTCGGAATTACATCATGACGACCTGCAGTTCCTTAAGAACTCACACAAAAGAACGAACTACAGATGCAATCAGAGAAATGTATGGTATCGAAAACATCACCAGATTATCATGGACAACAGTCATGATATTATTTCACAACAAAATAACTCCTATAATGACGTACGGTATAGAGCAAACCAGGGAACGATTCTCCTGTCACTTATTGTGCTTTGCTGAATATTAACTTCAACAAAATCCTTTTCGACTTGTTTGATCCACAGAGAGCCAGTGGCTTTACGCTTGTTGGCTACTTTGAAGACCTCATAAGACAACCTTTGGTGGTCGTTCTTTACAGGTGGCGGTAGAAACCCAGGCATCTCCTATTGATGGCATCTGTGAGGTTTTCCAGGTGTTGGCAGAGTTCACAGTTTGGTTTGTGCAATCGCCTTTCATATGGAAAGATCCTTTGTCCTACTAATTTTCGCAATAGAAACCTTTATGTTCGACGATGTCGAAGTGTAGATATTATACATCAGAAAACTGTATCATAATGATGGTTATTATAGTACTGCTTTCATTATGAGACAGTTTCTCCAGCCAATCAGAGCTCATTCATTGACCAATTAGGTAAGGATACCTTCGCGCATGCGCTCAAAATCCAACATGTCGGACATGAATTACATGATTTGAAAGTTCAAATTGGACATCGGATCAACCATTGTAGTTACAATCCCAAACACACAGACAAAATCAGCATGAACCTTTACGGTAACAAGAAAATACTATGACATATGCACGACATTTATTAATCTACGTACAGAAGTTAGCAACACAGCATACTTCTATATACATTACCGACATAAGTGCACCGTCCATATGTTCGCGTAAATAAACTGGCGAATATGAGACAAGAAATAGCACTGTACCTTAATATCTCCAACTTCAATTTCTACACAATGCATTGCTTTCAAACGACTTCGGTGACAATATTAGTGAATGCTAGAGCTGGACGGCACTAGTCATCATGCAGGCTGTAAACAATAGCATTGCCAAGCAAAGTAAATGGTATCTGCTTTCGAAGTGCTTTGAACCACGCATGCGCTCTGTTCAGTCAGCAAAGCCATCTCGCCATGTTCACTAACTGAAGTAACTAAATCCCACAGATATTTATGAATACTTATGTTAAAACATATAATAAAGTTATAATTATCGTCGAACATAAACAGTCGTATGCAACTCACCTATAATTGTAATTAAGACACTTGTATGGAAATTATAAAACTTGCTACTCTCGTTTTATAAACATACTCGTGTCTTAATTATTGCCATTATAGGCTCGTTGCATAATGTACTGTCCCCGTTTACCCGGATAGTAGGCTGTCAGATATCCGCCCCCTCAATCGGATTGCCAACAATCAATCGCACCAGCTCAGCTACATCAATGAAAATGGCACTGACAGATACTACCGAGGTTTGAACACAGAAGTTACCAAGAAAAATTATTGTGGAACACACCAAAATAGACGGGGTTACATACTTACTTTTACTTACCTCTTATAAATATCTCTCCACTATCTTCATCTCTCTCTCTCTGGGAATGTGAGCTTCGATGAAATAATCTTTGAGGTTCCTTACATATTCGATAGGTGTCAAACTATCCGTGTTACTGAATTTTTGCGGTTTATCTTCAAAATTCCTGATGACCGTTACGTTCCTCGGATATGAATCCGGG
Organism: Meconema thalassinum; assembly: GCA_946902985.2. Lineage (NCBI taxonomy): Eukaryota > Metazoa > Arthropoda > Insecta > Orthoptera > Tettigoniidae > Meconema > Meconema thalassinum. The sequence goes on from OX336388.2 coordinate 615,866,444, forward strand.
TAGTTTTTCCCACTATCTCTATAGTTCCACTCAGGTTCCATATTCCTCTCGTCATCTTCCTCCCTGAATCTGGATATACGTTCTTCAGGAGTCACGTCTCTCTCTTCTGGATCTAGGTTATATCTTCTGGCATAATTCCTACTAGTTTCGCAAGCCAAGCCTACTGTTTCCTTGTCAGTGATTTCCGTTAATACTTTCTTGATTAACTCTTCTTTGTAGGTCTCCATTAAATTAGCCTCTCCTAACTTCAAATTCTGCAGTTTACTCGTCGTTTCATTCACATCAGAGACAACTTTATGAATCTGTTCCTCTAATGTAGATTTTAATGTTTGCACATCCTGATCTAATTTTGTCCTATCTTCAACTTGTCTTTCGGATAGCGAATCCATCCTGACGCTTAAATCTTTCCTAATCTGTACTACTTCATTGTTAATATCAATCTGAGTACTGGCAAGTTTTCTTTCAATCCTTTCCTGAATTTGGGTTACATGTTCCCCACTTGACTTATTCCACTCGTCTTTCCATACTGCTACGTTTGCTGTTAACATTCCTGCTATGTCTACTTCGATATCCTCTTTTAATAATCTATTATGGTCTAATACCTGGGTTCTCATGACCTCTAAATCATACTTCAAATCTGCTAAAGACGTTGTCGTTCTAACTGACTCATCAACTAATCTAGTCGCTAATGCAGTTATATTACGCGTACAAAGAGTTTTCGAGTTTTCTATCTCTTCCCTGACTTTATTTACATCAGTTTGGACTTTAGTCATATCTACGAAAACTGTGTTGACCTCTACCTGAATCTTAGTTATGTCACTTTGCACCTCAGTTATATCCGCACGAATGTTATTAATATCTACCTGAACATTGGATACATCAGATCTAGCATTTTGAATTTCTTTTTGGACTTCCTCGACCTTGTCTTGGACAGTCGCAACATCATTTTTGACAACAACTACTTCGGCTCTAGCACAAGAAATATCACTACGGACATTAGCAACATCTAGATTTAACATTGTAAGGTCTTTCTGTACCTTAGACACATCATTTTTAACATCTGACACATTTGTGCGGATGTCACTTACAGTACTCTCAATTCCTTGGGTATTAATCTGTAAACGCGACATATTATCCTCTAAATTAGCAGCACTAGTTTGAATACCTTTCAAACTTTCACCCATACTAGCTTTCAAATTACTAGCATTCTCCTCCATTCGACTAGTATTCCTAGCTTCCATCTCCTTCATACTCTCACTCATGCTTGCTTTCAAGTTAGCAGACAAATTACTAGCATTCTCCTCCATCATCTGCTTCATACTACTATCCATGCTTGTTTTCAAGTTAGCAGACATCTCCGCTAACATCATCTTCAAACTTTCATCTGCCATTACAATATTATTCAAAATTAGACTGCTGTAGGGACATACATCAAAAGAGCAAAATAACAACATTTGAGCAACACTTTTCACCATATATAATTTTGATCAATTTTCTGTCTTAAATCTAACTTATAACTACCTTATAATTAATTTTCGAAGACACTTCATGTTGAAATAAACTCAAGCACATGTTCAAATTTCCCTGGCTCATTTTAAAATATCCTAACACAAATAATTTTACATTTACAATCCAAATAATTTAATTTTATCTTTAATATGACTAAAATGTCATAAGCCGGTCAAATAAAATAAGATTCCAGATCATAGGCGATTTTTCTAAGTTTCCAGCCCATTTAACCTTTCTCAAGTTGTATAAGATCTGATCTTTTCTGAGTGTAATTTTCCTAATACAATGCAACATTTAATTCCTATATAATCACACTCTTAAATTCTACAATTGGCCAAGACATCTAACAAAGAATCAACCTCTTTATTTGAGTCTAATCGATCCACACGTTTTAGGTTTGTCAATCTTACTCGCGTTCAACCTGGTGATCCAGTTTTGTCGAATTCGAGCCCCAACGTTTTAGGTGCGCCAATCTTACTGTCCCCGTTTACCCGGATAGTAGGCTGTCAGATATCCGCCCCCTCAATCGGATTGCCAACAATCAATCGCACCAGCTCAGCTACATCAATGAAAATGGCACTGACAGATACTACCGAGGTTTGAACACAGAAGTTAACAAGAAAAATTATTGTGGAACACACCAAAATAGACGGGGTTACATACTTACTTTTACTTACCTCTTATAAATATCTCGGGGATTGGGTTGACAACAGGATCCTTAAAGTATGCTCTCACAATAACCTTCACCATGACATTTAAAAATGAACCAGACCGAAGACGAGAACTTTGAACTGAACAAAAGCTTTATTTTCAAAATAAAGAGTATTATTTTCACAACTCAACAAAATAAACGTGGCTATCAGTAGCCTATGTCAATCTGACTACGTCCTCCTAAAGGACTTGCAAATTATCAAACAGTATGTTAGCTCCCTTGAGCTCAAAATAACGTAACATTTTAATACACATTTGGATTGGATGAGGAAGTCAGGGAACGACATATATAGAGCATTTGGTTTCCTTTTAATAAACATTGCACTTGTATAAATAGGCACAAGGCCGGTGTATCGACCTCACCCGCTTGTAACCAGATGTCTGGCCGGCTGGTCTACTCTTTAACCTGGCTCACACCTGTCGAATGGGGCGCACTCCTCCCCACACTTGCGTAAGAATACAGCTCCTTTTAAAGCTTTAAATGTCTACAAGACAACTCATACATATTGACGCAAATCTTTCAAATGTTTAACTTCCATCCCACTGGATTATTTTAACATTACTTAAACTTGTTAAGTTATCATCCAAATGTTTAAACAGCATAGTTTAGAGTATCAAACACACTCTTAAATGTTTATAACAAAATCACATAAATTATTTATAACAATTGGAAATTGTTTATAATATTGTCGAAGATAATTACAAAACTTTTAAACACGCCTTTAACATCACTTTCGTTCCACATTATTGTCAAAGATATTTACATTTATTATTTACAACATCAACATTTAAGAAATACATTGAACCACATGTTTTATCCGGTCGGTAAATTCATAATCGTGTTTAATATAATCGACCAATGAAGGTTAGTTATACATGTAAATGTCACAATCTGGTTTAATAAAGGTTGTAATAATTTTAATTATTTGTGACGGCAATCTTCATTCAAAATCTTATCTCAAATTCTTTCAAACTCTTGTCAATTATAACAGTAAATTCACTTGATTAATTTTCAACGAACTATGACAATACACTCTAGCGGAAAATACTTCGCTTACAAAATAATGCACAAACTGCATTCAAAATAGCCCAAAATTCATCATATATTAATCTATATGGCATTAAAACTTCCACCGAACTTACAAAACTTCCACAAATAATTCTTTATCATTATTAACTACTGTGGGAATCTCCTTCATTTATTTAAGGGCATTATATGTCAGCGACTTTCAACATGTCCGCTGCACTATCGATTATACATTCATAGTTCCACTTAAAAATTCTTATATCAATAATTGTTTCAAAACTGTTGTCATTTAAACTTCGTGGATTTCATTCATGAATCGAAATGAAATAAAAATCTGCCAATCACAAACAAATTTAATAGTGAATACGCTTATATACGCCTGTCTGGTCTATCAAAATTTAAGATTAACATCTTCAAAGAATTGTAGTATCAAAATACTATCATCAAATAAATGTGACTAAAACTTCAAAGTAGTCGAATAGAATCCAATTAGACTGGGGAATGCAAACATCATTATATAAATCTCTATATGAGAAAAAACCTAACACAAGTTTCACGAATTTAATGCATTCAATAATTCATAATTAATGTTCATCTTTCACAAAATTGCCTAAGATGCAATGGTCGTTCATAATCGACGATAAATGTCTGTGTTGCAGTCAATTCAAATAACGACTAGTATTTCCAAGATCGTCGACAACGTACTGGATTTTAACGCTCTAAAATCATTTAAATGTTCTTCCTTCTTGATGATGACAGAAAATTGTTCAAAGTAATTAAACTGGGGTAGAATTACTTTAATAAAGTGGCACGCTGTCTGAATTTAAATCTGCCATAAAAATCATTAACTTACAGTCAAATCGTGACTACAAAAATAAGCAAATTACTGAAAAATCTAAATATCAGTCTCAACTGATTCAAAATCATTTAACTATGCCCATGACATAACAATGTCTTAATAAAACGTCGAAAAAGGCATAACTCATCAAGGTGTACTGAGAATAGGAATCTCAAACAAGAATATCGGGCAAAAATACATGAGGATAAAAATATGGGAAAAATGGTTGCTCAAATATTGCTAAGAAACTCAAATACAATAAACGTTCACGACTACCTTATCTGCCGATTGACGTTCCAGAGGAAAATTCCCCAAAGAAGACTGTTGATGGATCCGTTTCACCAAGTTAAAGCTGAGCTCCATCCTCGAAACCAGAAACAGCACCATCGAAGAATCGAACTGCTTCACGAAGACGAACGACATCCTTCCGGCAATAATCTTCTTTGTGAGTCGGGACAACCCTGACCTCTCTTGAAAAATCCCTGAAGTTCCAGTTGAAAATCGCCATGAAGTTTTTGTATAAATTTCCGAAGAAATATTCATATTCAGAAAGTATGAAATCATTTCTATTGCTGTTTGATGGTATTCAGCCTTTACTCACGAAACATGGGTGTAGATGGTTATTTACCGCATGTTCGCTTGTGTGGAATAGCAACTAGCGAAGTTCCATGTTGCTATTTTACTCCGTTGAAATATGTCCCAAATGCATTAAGTCCTTTAGCCTTCCATTTTCTCCTCGGTTGAAGTATTAGAAGAACAAACTGCCTTATTAAATTGCTCCATTATACTGCAGTGTTGTGTCACAAAAGCAATCTGACGTCTCCCTATTTCACTAGCCCTGTCAGCCGTAGCGTTGAGTCTGGCTATACAAAGTGTTTCTCCTGTGGCGAGAAAATCACTTTTGTCAGTCGTCTAATATTGTCAATAACTTCCAAAATACTTCTTCGAAATTGTTCAGCTTTTCTACAGTCCTTACTGTAGCAATGCACAAGAGAATTAGCTTATAAGCGACCGCTAACTGTTCACAGCTAATCTCGTAGAAGCGTTTTAAGTGTCGTTTCAACTTCACCTAGATTTACTTCACAGTAAACCTGCACTGCTTGTATGTTCGACTAGTGGCTTCGCCACGCGTTACAAAGACGACTTTTTCACTAATCAACTCACTCGACGTTTCACTGAAAAGACGATTTGAAATCTGACGATTGAGAATGAGCGAATGATAATCTGAGAGAATGAGGAATGAGGCTCCTCTCTTCTGCGCAAGGCCTTTTATGAACTTCATGAGGGGCGTATCTATCCCTTCCATCGCGTGTTACTGCGTCATCGCTAGAAGTTCCAACTTCGTCAATACATGACGGATTTTCATAATTCAAAAACTGAAAATAAATTTCACCAAAATTCCTGAACAATGCCTCTACTGCAAATGGATTTCCACAATTCTGCATTCCAAAAAGTAATAAAAATACCATAGTTTCAGCAATCTCCGTCTTCCCTAAGACTATCGTTCATTGGTTTAAGTCTCCCCTCCAATAGCATAATTTCTTCCTCAGCAGAATTCCACGTATCCTGCGACTGCGTCGTGCATCTCGGATCCTTCTCGAATAAATGCTGACGTCACTGAGAATCTCAGCTCAAGTAGCCTGCTGGCATAACGTACTGCGTCATCCGTGCTTACGTCATGACTACCCACGTCATAACTATGACAGCCATAACTTTCGCTATAATTTCCAAAATAGCCACCGTGGTCTCTATATAATTCAATTACGGGGGCAGTACTATTCTTGTAATTCTAGGTTAGAAATAGTTATTTAATTTTTTATTTATTTATTTGAAGCAGGGATACATTTTCCAAGTAAGTGACAACACAGTTATTCCAATCTGTTAAAAGTGGACCATTAGGCGTACAGTTTGTATTTTGTACCGTAGGTGGAACACAGAATAAAATTAACGTATTGTTCTGGGTGAAACCGTATGTCTGGCAACCCTATTGGCAACACTGTTTGTTGCCCACATTGAGAACAATAGACTATCACACAATAAGGCGCCTTCAGGTCTTAGAAAAGGAAATGAATAAAGAACAAAATTATGCAAGAGTTGAAAAAAAACGAAGCAGAAAAACTTCATTTGTTCATCTTATATCACTGATTAGTTTACATATTCATAGAAGATAATTATAGAGAATTATGTGATTATCTGCGTATCCTTGACACAGACGTGACTTTTTCACACGCGCATTAGCGATTCTTCTAAGAGATACCGCTTCAAGTAATCCCTTCGTTATGTTCTTTTTATCCACTTTGTGGTCGCGATGTGTTTCTTCAATGGGGAAGCACTATTTAGCCTCTCTTCTTTATTAGATACTAAATTGCAGACTATAATGAAATTTTGATTAAAAATGCCATCTACAGAACTTGCTTCAAGTTCTTTTTAAAGCCTGAGTAGAATTCCTGCCCTTATGAAATAAAAATAACAGGAAAGTAGCTAGCAGTAAACAATTTTGGTAAACTTTCGTCTGCCCTTGCAAACAGCCCATTCTCTGGCTTGTGTGTTTTATAATTGTCTCATTAGGCCGAGGGCCACTGCGTATCTTATATCCAATTATAACAGACTGGACATAATCGTCCCAGGCAACGGAGATTGTGTGACAAATGTCCGCAGCAAATTTCGACTGTACAAGGGTTGTCCATCGGTGAGAACGCAGTCCATAATAATTCCATGAGGGTTTAATGATGACAGAATAGTCATTTAGTGAAGGAAATTCACTGTTCTCGCCCCCAGGCAAGGAACATAATGTTGGAAACAAGAATTGGGAATTAAAATTGTAGGATAACAAAAAAAAGAAGAGAATCCAGATTCATCGCCTAATCTTACTACTTTCTGCTTTTTTTAAAATGTTCGACGATGTTTAAACGTAAATATTATATGTCAGAAAACTGTATCATAATGAGGGTCATTATAGTACTATACTTCATTATGAAACAGATTCTCCAGCCAATCAGAGCTCATTCATTGACCAATTAGGTAAAGATAGCCTCGCGCATGCGCTCAAAATCCAACATGTCGGACATGAATTACATGATTTGAAAGTTCAAATTGGATATCGGATCAACCATTGTAGTTACAATCCCAGACACAAAGACAAAATCAGCATGAACCTTTACGGTAACAAGAAAATACTATGACATATGCAAGAAATTTTTGAATCTACGTCCAGAAGTTAGCAACACAACATCCTTCTACATAAATTACCGTGCACCGTTCCATATGTCCGCGTAAATAAACTGGCGAATATGAGACAAGAAATAGCACTGTACCTTAATATCCCCAACGCTAATTCCTACACAGAGCATTGCTTACAAACGACTTCGGTGACAATATTAGTGATACATAAATTCCTGCTTTTCACTTATTAGCACATAAGAAGACATAATATTTGGATTTCTTAAAATCAATATGCTAGATCTTTCAGTATATTGCATTTTTGTTCTGTGTTACTTCAATGGGGCTATCTAATCTTCATGCAGAGCGTATGTCAGCTTGCAACTGTGTTATTCTTAACTTGTCGCCCCGTGCCACTCACTGTGGAAACCGGGGATTTCCTTGTCCATAGCCATATTGCACCACGTGCTAGAACTCCCCCCCCCCCCCCCTCCCTTAGCTACCTGGCACCAGTGTCACTCACATGCAGTTCATTTCTGGCACTGTGAAGTGTAAGGCAGTTGTACGATGCCTCAAGTAAAAACAATTTCAAGTTATCGCCTGTTGCAGAATTTAAGGGTAATTTTACTTCTGATGGAAGCGTTCTGTTCTGCCAACCATGTGGGAAAGCGATCACGGCTGAACAGCGATCTCAAGTTACACAACACCTCAAGGGCAAGAAACATATTGTCGCAGTTTCGCGCCTTTAGAATTAGCGTTTCGCCATAATCGTCGGATTTTTGTGATGGACAACCTGAAATGTAACTCGTTGTGTATTGTAATACTTCAGCAGTCAGTGAGACATATAATAAATTGCATTCGTGAGCACTGCATATCGTTTATATTCACATTAATAAACTAAATTATAATTAAATATTTTGACTTTTTTGTCACATATCTCAGGTATTTTTAGCCTACTTTTCACATTTTGCAAAAATGAGGAAACAGTAGACTTATGAGATCGATCCGGGAAAATGTCTGTCTGTCTGTCAGTCTGTCTGTGTGTGTGTGTGTCCCCCTATCAACTCCTAAACGGCTACAGCAATCAAAACCAAATTTAGTATGAGTAAAGATGTGCACCGGAATAGCTCACGTCCATATTTGAAAATGATGTCAGTGCTACCAACTGCTGAAAAAACGCACTAGAAATTTGAGCTCCATGTTGGATATCTTGCAAGGTATGCATGGGAGCTATTTCAAAATTGGCACACATGTAGATAATACTATTTCAGTTTAATTTCCTGGAGGCCAACCATGACAGTGTTGCCAAAATAATTTTAAGCCTTCTGATAGGTCCAATGTTTAAATGCATATAACTTCTACACTATCAATTGAATTTCTACCAAATTTTGTATGTAATATCTGTACATAAACAGATATGACTGAGCGTATTCTTAAGAGCCACCAGGGCTGCCAACTGTTAATAATTGCTCTCTCTATTTTTTTATCCACATACCAATATATCAGAAAGTATGCAAGCCAACAGCTTTAAACTATGCACACGTATATTCTGACATTTTAGATTAATTTGGAGTAACTTATATACGTCAGTTCTACCAACATGATTATAAGCCTGCTGATAGTACCAATTTTTAAATACATGTAACTTCTATACTATCAGTTGGATTTCAACCAAATTTCGTATGTGCTATGTTTACCATAACAGATATGACTATAAGTATTGTTAAGAGCAATCAGGGCTACCAACTGTTAATAAATGCTGTCTATATTCTTTTTACCCTAATATCAATATATCAGAAAGTATGCAAGCCAACAGCTCTATACTTTGCACACGTATAGCACCTGACATTCTAGATTAATTTGGAGTAATTAATACAAGGCAGTGCTGCCAACATGATTCTATGCCTGCTGATACGTCCAATTTTACATGTAACTTCTATACTAACAAATGGATTTCATCCAAAATTGACACAACAAGATATAATAATTCAGATTATTTCTGACCAGCACACGCATGGTATTGTTGGCAACATGCCTTTACGCATGCTGATAGATCCAGTGTCTAACTGCATGTAACGTCCATTGGACTTCAACCAAATTTTGTATTCTGTACCTAAAGAGATGGAACTAAGAATATATTCAGTCACCAGGGCTGCCAACTGTAGTGCTCTATTAGGCTACATTATACCAGGTATATTTTGAACTAATTAGATATTTTGATATTACCAACTTAATTTCGTCATTATTCTAGATAGGTTCATATACTGTAGAATAATGATTGGCATGAAAAGTAGGCTGTATAGTTCTTCACGGAACTTCTTGTTAATACATAAAAAAGAAATATTTTTCCGATTTTAGCACCTACAAATCCGAGCCCTATTTATGAATATTTATGTTAAAACGTATAATAAAGTTATAATTATCGTCGAACATAAGCAGTCGTATGCAACGAGCCTATAATGGTAATAATTAAGACACGATTATGTTGCTTGCCACGGCGGGTGAGTGGTCAACGTGTCGGTCTACTAACCCCAAGCTTTCAGGTTCGCTCCTGGCCGTGGTAAGTGATCTTTGAAAGGCAGCAAAAATCACAGACACGCATGTCATACGATGTTGGCATGTCAAAGAACCCATTTGAATTCCGTAGGGCGTGTTCATAATGGCAAAATTAATCTCGGGAGTTTCCGCCAACACAAAGTTCCTCATTTCTCTACTAGAAAGTGCTATAGTGTTCAAGGAGCTTAGATATCTAACCTCCTTGATTTTCATAGTGCTTTAAGGAACAACGAAATTCGACAAGCAAGCTACCCTCTGGGTGTCAAATAACAAAGCTTACACCCAGCACCCGAGGCCATACGATATTATTATTTTACTCTTTATCTAACGATAAGGAAGTTCAAAAGCTGTGGATTTAAGATGCAGACGAAAGGATAGCGTCAATGCTAAAACAGCCCGAGTTTGTTCCGCACATTTGTTTTACCATAGGACTACGAAAGGGTCCTCAAGAAAGATTATTAAGAGTTTGGAATTTTATATAATGGACAGGTATATACAATATTATACAAAAACCTGCAAAGAATATATGATACTAAGTAGTGAACAATTACACATGGATATCTAAATTATTTATCCATTGAACTAGGGATACTGAGACATCAGCAATGTCTTTCTGGTCTCCACCATAAGCATGCAGAGGGCATTCGTCCATTATGTGATGCATGGTCTGGACCAATGCACCACAATCACATGCTGGGGAGTCCCTGAAGCCCCACTGGTGAAGGGAGAATGCAGATCTTCCACAATTAGTGCAAAACCTGTTTAGCAGTGGCGGCCGGTGGTATGTAAAGCTGGGTGTTGCACCAACATTTCTGATGTCGCAATTTTATATGGGAAGTTTACACGTGTAACAAAAATCAATTAACGTTAGATAAACTACATTTCTATAAAAACTGAAATACATGGGTTTTCCAAACTAACTGTACGTTTGACAAATAGACAAATTTTAATGGCTCTTTTGGGCTTCTTCCTATAGGAATTCATAAAAAATTATATGTATGTATTTACGCCCTATGCCTGAGTTAATGGGAAGAATTTAAAACACAGCAGGTTGTCTAAGGTTGGGTCTCTATCTCCAGGATAGTAAACATTCTCAACATAAAAACATGGCAACCGAAAGGTTTGTACGTTACGAAAAATGATATTACTAACAAAGACGGGCACATATTCTACATAAGGATAGGTTTTTTTTTTAACTATAGCTTGAACCCCATCAGAGGAACCAGCCATGAAGTGCGCTCTGTCATACGTCCACGCAATTCATTTTTGCGGAGTTTCATTCAATTTCTGCTTCTTTAATTAATCCAGTAAACACGCTGCTAATGTGTGTGCATCATGTTTTGTTTGCCTCTTACTACGTAACTTATCGGTACACAACAGCCATCTGAAATATGTTTGAAATATCACTAGTTTCATCTGCTATAATGGCTAAAATTTCCGATTCCTTTATTTGCTTTGATACTTCTTCTTGGCAAACCACCAAAATAATCTGTAAAATTTAATTTTGAATTGTTTTGGACGTTCCTTTGAAAACAGTTGCCCTTACCAAAATGACCTTTAACACAGCATCCAACTCAACGCTAAAATTAATTAGTTCTCTCAAAACACCTGGATTTGTTGATGTTACACTTTCATCATGATCACGCAAGGCCAGTTCGAAAGAGCCACAGAAACGAATACAGTTTATTACAATATTTAACACATACCTATTGTGCCTAACTTCTTCGTTATATTCCGCAATTTACCTTCTATAGACACTGTCCAATTGTGCAGCTTCGTTAACAGTTCCAAAAAGTGTCAATTTCAAACAGCTGAAGATTGGTTGGTTCCTCAGTTTAGGAGCTGCGACAACGCGGTCATATCCTGTACTTTGGGTGTGTGGAGAATCTGTCTGATAACCGGTGTTAATTTTGAAGGCTGTATTAGTGAGTGTCATCTGTTTTTAATTCAAGTGAGGACTGCAGACATTGAATTTCAAGCAGTTCCTACTTTTGGCGCCAAAGGCCACCGTAAACGACTACTAGTTCAGAACTTGGTTACTACACGCCACCGCAGTCGGCTCCTGGCGACGAACGTTGGAACCTAAGAGCGTTGTTCAAATTTTTAACCTATAATTTAGCTTCACACAGGTGTAATTAGTGGAAGATTCTTTAACATGCCATAAATCTATGACATGGGACCGCCGGCTTTACTTCCCCTCCGAAGGAATGCATACTGCGGGATTTTTAACGCTCTTAAAAATCCGACGACTTCGGCCGGGTTTGAACCCGCGATCTTGGACATAGAGGCTCAGCATGCTACCAACTACGGCACCAAAGCCACTCAGCTGAAGATTCATGTTACTTTATTTTAGGGATTAATTTCCCTAACTCCTATTTTGGTCCACGCGGATTCTCCACCAACACACATGGAAAACAGAATAAAGCGTTTTTAATATCGCAATCACATAACCAATTATTATTGCCTTAAATATATCCTTTAAACGCCCTCGTAGCCTATACTTATATTTTGGACAATACTTATCTGGTAATGGTCTACCGAGTGTTTTTACTGTGAGTTGATCGTCATCAGGGAGCTGGGAAAGCTGTCTAACTAGTAAATTACTTGCTCTATTAATTTTCACGTACACTACACAATACAATTAATGTTTCAAACTAAACATTCCGTTTAAATAAAATACTAACTTACAAGATGCACAGATGATACATCTGGGTGCTATATCGGAAAGTGGCGCGAAAGGCAAACTAACAAAACACTGAATTTTGCTAGCCTGAAATTTCGTAGTGAATGCATAGTAGTGAATCAACCAAACAATAATAATAATAATGCACGGTTATGTATCTGCCTGGAACCAAAATACTCAATCAACTAAATACAGAACTAATCGCAACCCAAATCCCGCAAGAACAAGAGTGGTAATAGCAAACATAAACCGCTACAGTACACCAACAATACGTCGCAAAATAGTTCAGCCAATTATCTACTGTACTTATAGCAATGGTGGCGTTCTTAGGCTCGCTTCACAGAACAATTGACAAAAATATTGAATGAAGTTATGATGAGAAAACATCTAAAAATAATTGGGTGTGAACCAACTAATGTCTCCCTATGAAATTCCGATATTTGTACTGTTGTGGGTGGTGTAGCATTCCCTAGTGGTGTGGGAAAGAAACTACCCTTCAGGGGCAGATGACCTCGTAGTTCCGCCCCTTAAAACAACAGTAACTAACTAAACTACCCTTCGCGGGGAAAGAGAAATCGAGGGTGTTGTCATTTCCAATGAGTGGTGCAATCTAACGGGGCCATTTGGAACTGAGTATTGCCAGGCGTATGCCAGGGGGCTGGCAGCTCGTCTGCAACTCCCTACAACCCATGCTGGCCAGCAAGCATGTACAAGCTTGGCCTCGTCCCTGCCGTCCGCGCTGTCTACTTGGGAGTCGCAACAAGAGAGCTAACCCCCTGGAGTTTGATTTGAAGGCGGCAGCTTTTATAGGTACAGTGTGAAGCATTACGATAAATAATAACAAAATATCGATGATTTAAACACATTTTTGAGTGCATTAAATCTATAAAACTAAAACATTAAAGGAAAAAAACCGACGAATTAGTTGCAAAATTATTGGGAGTTGTGCAACGCTGCAACAATATCACCAGCCGCCCTTGCTGTTTAGTGATGACCATGTTCTTCTTGGCAAACTGAAACCAGCTGAGACATGGTTTGGATTCAAGAGGCTTGGCCACTTCGGAGCTGTACGAAACCATTGCTCTTTACATTCCTCTTTTAAATTGAAGCCAGCATCCATTAGATTCTTAGCTCTTTTCATTGGTGGCTTACGGGATTTCAGCCTTTGTCTCCAGAGATCTGCAACATCCCTGTGAATGGGTAGAGTTGGTTTGAATATCTTATCATATTCTTCAACAAGGGCCCTTGATCGTCGCAGGTTTGGAGGAGCATTGACCTCAAAAATTAATTATTGGGTTTTCCTCTGAAGAAGAAATTACGCGTTCGTGCAGTTCCTTCGAATAATATACCTAACTGACATCAGCCCCGACGAGAGCGGGGTGGAGGGGGAGGGGGGGCAGGTGGGGCTCTAGCCCCGGGGCCCGGATTACCTGAGGATCTCGTGGCTATTATGAAATTTTCTGATGACACACCTCGATGTAAACACAGACAGTGAACAGTATACAAAACATTACAAAGAGAATATATAATTCATTTTATAAATAACCATTGTGTTTTTCGTTTCTAATTCAATTTCAGAAAAAATGACTCTTTACTTCATACTGTGCATTTCTGAAAGGAGTTTATTCTTGTAGAGCCTCGACAGATACAAAGAAAACTGAATTTTTAAGGCACATTGATCAAAATCGTAAAGTAAAAGAACAACTATTGAGAGACGAAAATAAAGAAGAGTGGCTGAATAACTAAAAACAAAGTTATTAATAATCAGTTGGGCACGATAAATTCCACGGATGGTAATGATGATTGAAGTTTTATGGGGCAGAACAGCAAGGAGCTTCTTCTTTGGGGAGGGGGTTAAAATTGCAAGCTTAATACCGTAATTTCTAAATATGTCCCAGGTTGTCTTAAGGCCCGTGATCACTCTCTACGGCCCTGGCTGGCATTGGGACATTGTGCTACTGAGGAACCGGTATCTTAAAAAGGCAACTGTATTTTAATATTGAGAAATATATCTATCACGAATGGACCGACAGCGGTAGCTAACGCGCAGCACTATGCTAGGGGGCCAAACTCTCTGCGGACTCGGTAGACCTGGGTTCGAACCCACCATCGGCCGTCCTTGATATGCTTTTCCATGCTATCTCCATTTTCAACTCAAGCAAATGCTGGGACGGTACCGTCGGGCAAGCCACGGCCGCTTCCTTCCGCATCCTTGGCGAGTTTCATTTGTCATCATTCAGTTCATCTCTCATTAGCTCCTCTCATGAGGTTGGCGTCAGGAAGGGAATCTGGCCGTAAAAACAATCCACCACAAAGACTTTCACCGCATCTCATCCTCGACCCCGTTGGAAAATGGGAATAATAATAAGGGGTAGACATACATATTCCCACCAGGGGCTCACATCTAGTGGGACGTGGGTTGGCAACCACGGGACGCCAGCTGAGTCTGGCATTGCTTCCACTTACTTGTGCCGGCTCCTCTCTGTCTTCTTTCCTGTCGACCTCACTTGGTCAACTGTAGTTCTCTTCCGACCCCGACGGTATTATGGTAGCCGAGGACTAGGGAGTCTCTTCTTTTCCCGCCTTAATTAGCCCTTGTCTCATCTTTTCTGATACCCTCCTTCTGCGAGGGGTCAGCCTTCTTTTTCTTTTCCTGTTATCCCCTGCCTCCTGCTCAAGGCCCTCAAGGAGGCAGGGTGTATGTAGCCCCACCACTTCTGGTGCACCCTGGATATTGCTACACCCTCAGGGGCTCATGGCTGGTGAGTTCGGGAGTTGGCGACTCCGAGGGATTCCTGAGCTGGGTCCGGTTTTCCCCCTATTACCCACTACCTGTGGGGCCGACCCTCTCCTCTTTCACTTTCCTATCTGCCTTTTATGGCCCTCCTTCCTTACATGTCCCTCAATCTGCATTCTTCGAGGGTTGAGGGCATTTCTTTTCCTCCTGTCCTTTATTTGCCTTATTCTCCTTTTGTTTTCCATTTCTTCTTCTCGTATATAAGTTAGTTTTAGTTATAGTTTACATTTCATTATCATCTTCACGATCACCCGAACCATTAGATGTTAGGCCCCTTAAAACAACAATTATCATCATCATCATCATCAACATACATATCTGTCACGAACGGGGAGAAGCACATTAAAAGAAATCTTATGTATTTGCACTTTGATTTTCGAAGCTTGAGTAAACCGTGACGTTAGTTGGCCGATGTAAATATGTGTACTTCAAGACATATCACAGACTAATATCCTAGCTCGCAAGGATACTCCACGTACTGTACATCTTCGTGATGTATGTAAATGGTTGACAGCTATGGCTTGGTGCCATTGGCACTCGTTTTGACTTATTGAAGCAACAGTAAGGCAATTGCACAATCTGTATTCTTCCCTTGACAGGGTAGGACGGTTTGATGACTCACTTGCTAATAGAATATCACGAGGTGAAATGTCTGGCATTGATGTCGCAAAACAGTTCTAATGCATGTGTCTCAATGAAGCCATACGCAAGATATCTATCAATCACTTCACACCGATCGTGGAGTGTTGAAATTTAATTGTGAACATTTCTAGCTAATATCATTTATGATGGAATGAACCATTACCAGATAAATGCGATAATCTAGCCAGGAAAGTAAAACATTTTGGTCAAATCTGTAATCACTTCCTTTCCTCGCAGAACAACTGGCTTCGACTCTCACCGTCACCCATAAGTAGTCTTCCTTTCAGTACCTAATTCTAAGCAGAGCATTGCACTGTGTCAAAACTGCGAAAATACATGTGTTGGCCTAACAAGGTCCGACAGTCTAGCCATCTAGCTAAGTTAATCATGTCACCAGTCTCCCGAAGGCAATTTTTTGTTTTCCTTACAACCCAACTCCGTCAACGACGAGTTAAGAAAATCTAATGATCAGATAATCATGACAAAATACCTACTTTTAAACCCGGCCATACAGTCGAAAAGTCCGCCTTGTTGCGTAGTGGCTATCATTCTTGACTGTCACCGCGGAGGCCGGGGTATGATTCCCGGCTCTGCCAAGATATACAATTCTGGTCTGAGGGCTAGAACGGGGTACACTAAACCTCGTGAGGCATAACGGAGAAGAGGCGGGTTCGATTCCCATCTCACTCATCCTGGAAGTGGTTTTTCGTGGTTTTCCCAATATCAACGATGGAAGTGTTGTCACCCAAGAAAGAAACAAAGCTGGATGAATGTATCTCCAATGAGTCGACTTCTGCAGAGGTAGACCTCCAGATACGGAAATTGAAACACACAATTGACCACGGTCTCCTACAACCCCAAATACAAATAAACACATTAGTGCAGCCATCATTATGACACAGGTTATCCGACAGATTTAGCATATACACCCAAGTACATGGGGCTACTTGAACACGATGTTTGAAATATTGTTTGTTGTTGATTCATTTATGGACTATGCTAACCCACCATAACTGTGATGGATTGGATTAAATATTGAAATTTCCAATATTCTCTTAGAAATATTTTCTGACACCACAGCATAGCCGTGTTCGTTAAGTCGTGCACCATAACTGCACGGAGATCAAAAGTTCGAATTCTGAAACCATGTGAGGTTTTCCTGAGAGTTTTCCACACTCCCTCGAGGAAAATTTCGGGATGGTGCATATTTCTAGTCTTGAGGCACCTCAATCTTAAATGCTGGAAATTACAATTACACATACTGATACAAGAATACAGATTATCAGGCAAATCCAACACGTCAAAGTGCATGAGACTGATGACCAATATGTCCCAATCGCCAAAAGTTAATAGTTAAGAACAGAAATGTTGGATTCTAAGATGTGTAAAATTTCATAGCCGTTAATTAACTCATATTCATTACGTGCTAAGTCACCGTCATCATTTCCAACATCATTCAGAAATATTCTAACATCAGTAGATCGAAAGCTGAGTGCAATTACGTAGCTAATAACTGGTAGGCCTATAGTAAGAGAACGTGCCTCAAGCAAAATATATGCAGATGCTGCAATGCTATGGGACTCACCTGAGTCCACGAGGTGACGTCACACACTGCTAGATCAATTGCTACCATCAATTGTGCAAAACTCGTATACAAATAGCAAGCCGTCCATTAAAAATGATATTTGAATCTGCTTCGCTAGCAAGTATTAGCTATACACTTTCGGCCACAAAACAAACGCGTAATACATGGATATTTTCAAAGAATGAAACACAATTGTTATTATTTGGATTATTTTGAATCTTAAATGCAAGGAACATAAACAGGAACTTCATTTTAAAGGAATGACCACTTTTCATTTAATCCTAACCAATAGTCCGTCGTCTCTGCCCCGACAAGTTATTTATTCCTGTTTGGTGCTGCTATCTGTTATTTAAGTGACGAACAGCGTTTAGTCTCGATATTGCAAAGCAGGTTAAACTATTATTTACTGTAGAACATTGAGTGGTTCCGAACCTTTGTCAGCTGATACGGCAGATACGGGAGTCCATCGTGCCCCCCCCCCCCCCTCTCCCCTCCCCTCCACTCATAGCTTCTATAACCTCTTCGATTGACGCCGAGGATATAGACCTAACCTAATAACACTACATAATGGAATAGCCCTATCTATTACATACTAACTTCATTTTCCGGCCTTGACATTCCCAGTCAGAACCCATGTATAACATGTAATTGGAAAGTTTCTACTCGTTGCCGGTAGAGCGCACTCCCCTCCCATTATAGGCGCGATAAGGAATCAGCTGTACAGTACGTATATTAAATGTGTAATCTCAAGAACCACTGGATGGATTTTGATGCTACTTTCACCATTCTGTAAAGGTGATCTCGAGGAAGATTTGTGTAGAAAATAATTTATTTATGAACAAAGGGAGCCAAGCAGTAACGATTTCAGTGAAAAGGTCGAAAAAATAGCCTGGCGTCCGTGCGCTTTTTAAGCTTACGCTGGGCAAACCGTTAAAAATATCATTATATTATGAGTGTAAGAATTGTTCAGCGTGAGAAATTCTACAAAAAAGTCCGCGAGAGCATATCTCTATCTTCGATACATCGCCCACTATAAGTGTTTTTAGTTTGGACGGGAGGGGCATTTGGCTTGCACCTCGCCATTCTTAAATTACGTCTGACAGGAATTCCTTGCCCATTCATAACTGTTCCCGGGCGAAGCCGGGGCGGATTGCTAGTGAAACTATATAATTATTATCATTATAATTTCCGCATTATCAAAATTAAAATTATATCACAAAATAAAATAGCGTGCTAATAAATCTAAGAGAAATTAGACATACCTTGCACCTTCTTCGGGTACAAGGACACTACTCCAGCACCGTCTCATTAAAAGGAAAGAGAGGATCAAAATTACAGCCGGGAACAAGTAGCAGCTAATCGTGTGTTGTGTTTTGTGCTAAGAGATCTTTCTACAAATTATCAGATACCGTGTGCCTTCTTTTTCACGAAGCAGCTGTCAGGACGGGACTTACATAAACTCCTGCTGGACGTTATTCTCGAGGTTGAACAATGCGGTTTCATAACTGTCTCTGATAATCACAAAACTAACACTACAATGATGAGGCATTTAGGGGGAGGGAATTTGCAACCAATGGTCATTCACCCATACGACGAGTCTAGGAATGTATTCCCTAGTTATGATCATTGTCACATTCTAAAAAAAAAAACCATTAGAACGCAGTTTCTGTAACGAGAGATGACTGATGGTACTGGAATAATTTCAGGGAAATACTTGTCATTACTATACACAATGCAAAAGGGTGAGATCGTCAAACCGATCAGACACCTCACTAAAAAATACATCGAACCCACTAAATTTGAAAAAATGAATGTTCGGCGTGCCAAGGAAGTGTTCTCGTCAGAAGTTATTGGTGCCATTAGTACACTGAAAGAAAATATAGGCATGCACCCGGAAGCGTACACATTCATGGACGCAGAAGCAACCATTTTTTTTAAAACGTTAATAAATGGTTCGCTATGCATGACGTAAGCATCACATATCATCATATTCAGTCTAGAAATCCAGATAAAGGGCATTTTTTCTCATTAAATGTCAGTCGCCTAAACTGGCTAGAGGAATATTTTCTTTCTTACCTTGAAACTTTGAAAGCTGTTAGTAACGCTGCTAGAAAGGACTTCCTGAGTTCTGAGACTTACGAAGCTACCTATACAATCAATCACGGATTCAGCTGTCCAGTGCATAAGGTATCTTCTAAAAATGGGTAGAGGAAAGTCGCCAAATATGGGGAGTTTTTTTTATAGGGCTCACATTAGACATAAGAAGGAACGGAATAATTTTGGTTTTCTCACCAATGTAAACCTCAGGCGATATACTATGTATATTACAAATATGGGCACGTTTGATGTTGTAATACCCTCTGATATTATTGTTAACTTTAAAAGTGCACTTCCCCGTATTAGGCAACCGGGTTTCGTAATATGGGGAGGTGAGAAACCTCACGGTTTTTATTTATAATAGGTACACTGAATAGTATACCCTACTAATTAAAGCATTAATTCTGACATTTTTTTTCGTGTGGCCTCCTGAGAGGCCGAGTGCAGGTCTTTCAAGTCGACGCCCGTGGGCGACCTGCGCGTCAGGATGAGAGATGGAATGGATGAAGATGAATGAAACTGGGCAAGGATGTGGAAGGAAGCGGCCGTGGCCTGTTAGAAGGTACCGTCCCAGCATTTGCCTGGTGTTGAAAAATGGGAAACCACGGAAAATCATATCAAGGACGGCCGACGGTGGGGCTCGAACACACGCGTCTACCGAGTCAGCAGAGAGCTTGGCCCTATGGCCTAACGCTGCAATTTAGCCAGCGTAGCCACTACTGTCGGTAATTCTGACAATGTAATGAAATCATGAACACAAATAGTACAAAAATACAAAAATGAATATATTAAATAAATAACAGTCCTAGTTTCCTGTTGCCGAACTTCCAAACCGTTCAGCAGAAAAATGCATAAACTTGAATGAAAACCGAGTGATTCTGATCGAATTCAACTGTAACGAGGTGCAAGGTATGTCTAATTTCTCTTAGATTTATTAGCACGCTATTTTATTTTGTGATATAATTTGCATTTTGATATTCTGGGAATTATAATGATAATATAATAGTGTCACTAGCAACCCGCCCCGGCTTCGCCCGGGAACAGTTATGAATGTGCAAGGAATTCCTGTCAGACGTAATTTAAGAATGGCGAGGTGCAAGCCAAATCCCCCTCCCGTCCAAACTAAAAACACTTATAGTGGGCGATGTATCAAAGATAGAGGTATGCTCCCGCGGACTTTTTTGTACAATTTTTCATGCTGAACAATTCTTACGCTCATAGTATATTGATATTTTTAACGGTTTGTCCAGCGTAAGCTTAAAAAGCGCACGGACGTCAAGTTCTTTCTTCGACCTATTCACTGAAATCTAAAATCGTTACTGCTTGGCTCCCTTTGATCATAAATAAATTCTTTTCTACAGAAATCTTCCTCGATATTACCTGTACAGAATAGTGAAATCCGCATCAAAATCCATCCAGTGGTTCTCGAGATTACCCGTGATATCCAAGAATCGGGGACTTTGTTTTACACTAAGTAGAGATAAGTCTTAGTCGTGCAATGCTTGGTGAACAGCGCTGTGTGAGCAGTTGAGTAACTAACAAGATTTCATGAAAAAGGTCTCATTGTCTAGGCCGGTATGAGCGCATTCAGTCGGCCGTGAGTCTCGATATTGCAAAGCAGGTTAAACTATTATTTACTGTAGAACATTGAGTGGTTCCGAACCTTTGTCAGCTGATACGGCAGATACGGGAGTCCATCGTGCCCCCCCCCCCCTCTCCCCTCCCCTCCACTCATAGCTTCTATAACCTCTTCGATTGACGCCGAGGATATAGACCTAACCTAATAACACTACATAATGGAATAGCCCTATCTATTACATACTAACTTCATTTTAGCACAATGCAAAGAACACACTTTTACACCAAATCCTTAAATTAGTCAACAAATGTCAGTGAGAGGGTTGACACTGTTTTCTCTTGGTAAGATTCGGTATGTTTGGTTTGATA
The DNA here is from genome assembly GCA_946902985.2 of Meconema thalassinum. NCBI lineage: Eukaryota > Metazoa > Arthropoda > Insecta > Orthoptera > Tettigoniidae > Meconema > Meconema thalassinum. Next base: position 615,887,995 of record OX336388.2, read on the forward strand.
TTTGACAGAGCACAGCGGAGATCACTTGCAACATCAAGCCGACAGCGCTGCTTTGTTTCTATGACCCTCAGCATTGAAAATCCTGACTCGCATAAATATGTCTTTGAAAATGCGACAATGACACGCAATGCAAATTTGGCTATTACAGGATACACTGCAAAACAGTTTACCCAAAAGTCACCCAGTCCTAATATTTTAGAATCATCTTTTAGCTTTGATTCACACTTCAAATCTATGGCTTCTTCTTGAAGCTGTGCTGGCAGTGCTTCAATGTCAATGGCAAACGAATTTCTTGTCAATATCCAGGACCATTCCTCCGACGAGATATCAGGAAAGTAGAAGTTGAATTCTTGTGCCAGGGAATCCAAATGTGACTGAATTTGCACATTAGTTTATTACGATCACGTTCATTTTCCGGCAAAATTTCATTAAGGCGGTGAAAGGATGAGAAGTTGTTCAACTGAAGCCGGCGTTTCCATAACTGTATTTTTTTTCAGGAATGCATAATAATGGAGTTTTTGCCTTGGAGATTTAAGTTCAAACTGTTCAAAGCTTCAAAAGAAATCACAAAGATATGCCAACGAGACGATAAAATAGGCATGATTTTGCTCCTTACAACACAGCAAATTCCTTATTTCACCTTCAACCGCGCGGCTCTGCAAAGTTTTGTGCCGACAGTTGCAATTACCAGTGCCTTTGAACGATTGACTTGGTGCAACAATCACTTGGAGAGATTCGAATAATGTTTATTTTACAAAATTGTAGTATTCGAGTAAAAACAAACTTAATTCGGAAATCACTTCACGCCCCCCTTGATAAATCCCCACGCCCCCGTAGGGGGGGGGGGGCACCACCCTGGTTGGGAACCCCTGTTGTAGAAGGTCGTGCAGCATGTCAGCTGTTCCTCGGCGATCACAAGAATGGTAGTAAACGAATATGGTGGATCGGATATTGACAGAGCAGTAGGGAAAGTTAAGAGAATTTTAAGTCGAGGGGTAATGGTTAAAATATTACTTTCAGTTGAGTATAAATGAAGTTTTGTTTGAATTTTGTCAAATTTTCATGAACAGACATCGGTACTTTATTTCCAATATTTTGTGCCTAAACTAAAATCATTGCCACTAAAACGTCACAACACATCCTTGGACAATCAGTCTTTACTGCTACTTAACTTCTTAATGTTCTAGGAAATACTGAATAACAAGCCATTAGATGAGAGCACAACAATATATATATATATTGTACGACATACAGAGGATACAGTAATACTATATACAAGTAATAAATATCTAGTGACATCCACTACTCATGATCACTAAAAGTCACAGTTGAATGTCCAGGGAAGTAATCCACTCCACTGCATCATCACTTGCATTCTGCAGGTCGTCATATCCTCCCTTGAAGGACCGTGAAGGGCATTCCGACACAATATGATGGATTGTCTGCACTGCATCGTCACAATCACTCTGAGGGCTAGAAATTTTCCACCATTTGTGGAGCCAAAAGTTACATCTTCCGTGACCGGTCCGCACTCTGTCCAGTGACGTCCATATCCTTCTTGGAAGATGGAAACCAGGAGGTTTCCTGCAGGGATCGATGATCAATTCTAGCTCATCAGGGTTTGATGTAGTCCATTCTTCTCGCCAAGTTTCGTCCATATTGAACTTGGATTCAACAAGTAGCTGCCTAGTTGCCATGACGGATGTGGAGACTTTTATCTCCCTTGCTTCTGTGGATTACAGGCCTTGTGTATGTATGCTAGCCTTCGCAGGGGAGGAGGATGAATGTTGGATAATACTGGTCGCCACTTGAGTGGTGAGAATTTGAGAGTGCCCGATATTGTTCTCATTGTATCATTTAACTGGACATCAACCTTTCCTACATGTGCACTATTGATCCATATGGGACTACAATATTCAGCAACCGAGTATACTAAGGTGAGAGCTGTTGTGAGAAGAACAGTCGCAGTTGCTCCTCAACTTGTACCACAGAGTTTGTGAAGGATGTTGTTAGGTGTTCTGATTTTAGCTGCTGTTCACCAGAGATGTTCTTTGTATGACAATGAGCGATCCAGCGCAACACTCAAATATCTTGGTTGGGTGCAATATTTTAGCTGTTGACCTTTTAATTGTACTTGGGGAATGTAATGGGCCCTCCTACTATCTGTTTTGCTGATGTTGGGTTTCAGTCGCCAAGTTTCAAAGTAGCTGTCCAATTTTAGGAGATATTGTGTGAGAATTGCTTCAGCAGTCTCAAAGTCTGTTGGCTGGGCTGCCAGGGCTATATCGTCAGCATATATGAACTTCCTGCAAGTAGTTGGTGGAAGATCTGCAGTGTAAAGATTGAAGAGAAGTGGAGCAAGGACTGAGCCCTGTGGTAATCCATCATTTAATTTATAGGGTCTGCTTATATTTCCATTTAGGTGTACTTCAATTGGTCGGTTGCTGAGCATGTTGTTGAGCAGTGAATCTAATGTCTTGCAAATGTTGGAAGTTCATGCTAGATGTCAAAGTATCCCATTTCTCCTTCCTGGCAGAGTCTAAACAGTGTAATAATTCATCATCGATCTCCGTCTGATTGCTGAGTTGATATTCTTCATATAGCTCATTACACTTTGCACTCCATCCAGGAATATACTCTTTGCTAAATCCTCTGGGGATGTGCTTCTTTGCTATAGCACATATCAGTCCAGTAAAACGTGTATAATTTTCAAGAACAGGTGGTATCCATTGCATATTGTGTTCCATCTCACTGCTGAAATAATCCCAATTAGCTCTTGTAAAGTTCCATCTGGGGACAGGATTTGATCTTATAATTGGCACTTCAATGCCAATTTTTAAAAGAACTCGTCTTTGCCGGCTTCGTGGGAAATTGTCTAATACTTTTCTTCTACACGAGAGCGGTCTACCTAGTGCAACCTTAGAAACAAAACAAAGGTCTGGGTTATAATCCTGTTTCCATCTAGCTGAATGAAAGGTACCCTTTTCTTTAGCATCATACATAAGAAAAACATCTACAGCCTCTACCCATTCTAATACACTATCACCATCTGAATTGGAATCGTTATATCCCCAGAGCATATGATGGCTGTTGAAATCACCTAGGCTGACAGTAGGGTGCTGTACGTTCTGGATAATTCCGTTAACACAGGGTTCGGTAGGTGGTTTATAGATGTTCGTAATATCCATGCCAGCAATCCTGGTTTTGATGATGAACATATTATTATCAGAGTTTGTACTTAGGGCTTCCACCTGTTCAATGTTTTACTTAGCATAAATTGCTGTGCCGTAGGTCTTATGGAAGTTAGCTGAAATAAGGCTGTATCCTGGTACCTTGCATCTAGACAGGAGTTGGTTTAGATCTTCACAATGAGTTTCTTCTAAGACTACAACATCCACTTGATTGTCATTCCGCACTCTTATAAGTATATCCCTTACCGATTTGCTTATTCCCTCAATATTTAACTGCAGTATCGTCAGTGAATGTCCAAGTTCCTTTGTTGTCATTGCTCTTAGAAGAACCGTTTGTGGCCATGATTGCTATTGTGTTGTATCCTCAAATTGCTGGGATATCCGCAAGAAAATTCTTTTGATCCAGCAGCCAAAGTTGTTGCTTATTTTGCACCACCCGGGGGACACGTGTAGGGCACTTTAAGGTTACACCTACGGACGTAACCACAACAAGCCACCATTCTCACATTCCAATAATAGAATGCAAACACATTTTCCATTGGAAACATATGTCATAAATATCCGTATTGGCAGTAGAAAAGTTTATAATTATACGCCAAATCAATACTACATAATAGTACATTATGCAACGAGCCTAAAACGGCAATAATTAAGACACGAGTATGTTTATAAAACGAGCGTATGCGAGTGTCTTAATTACCATTATAGGCGAGTTGCACACGACTGTTTATGTTCGACGATAATTATTATAATTATTTTATGTTCGAACATAAATATTCATAAATATCTGTCGAGATTTCGCCAGTTTTATGTACTGAACAGAGCGCATGAGACGCAGAGAATGCCTTGTGTTTGACCATGACCTCCTCGATTACCCTACTATGACACTAGGCCAGGCAGTGAAATTTAAATTAGAAGGCCGTGGAACTCAGTGCATATAATTATATAACTGGTCACACAACTGTTTCTTGAGCTCTGATTGGTGGCAGAAACTGTTTCATAATGAAAAATAGTGTTTTAATGAGCCTCATTATAGTACAGTTTTCTGACATATAATAGTCAGGGTCGAACATAAATATCTTTTTATATATTGGACATGTTTCAACCTTACAATGAGGTCATCTTCAGCTTAGAATAAATGAAAATCAATTAAGAATTAAAATTAAAATAAAGTAGTGAACCCTTCAGAAAAGCAGTGTTTAATGTAAGAAATCTTAATCAAGGGGTCGCGCTCAAATCCTATGTGATGTTTACGTTCGCCAAACAACATGCTCTACTGAGGTAAGGGTCATAGGATTTAAACTATAATTAAGAAAGAAAGGTGACAAGATGTAAAATAATAACATGATTTAATGACTAATAGTGCATAAAAAGAAATAAACAACAATAATAAAATATAAACCTCCCTGAATTTTCCCATGACAGGAATATCTATCAATGCTGAGGAGTCAGACGGATCTCCCCTTTATTAAAATGTGGATCCTGGTTCCACTACCTTGCAATTTGGGTTTTATGTGCGCGTAATGACTAACTACGAAGAATGAGTACTTTGGATGACTGTTCGTTTACAACGGGTTCACAGCCACGTTGCTTACGAACAATCATCTCGTAAATCAACGTTTACGGATATGGAACATGACATTAATAAAACCCCTTAAAAATGTAATGCTGACACACACACTAAATCTACTATTTACAGGAATCTCTCTCGAGACCCTCATTTAGCGCGATGACGCACTTGACTATGAGCTGCCAACACTGGCCAATTGCTCAATACACAAGCAAGGAAATACAGCATAGCACGTGACTCACGGGTCACTGAATGGAATATAAACATGGAATAAACCAGCAACAACAAAAGCCTGACTGGCTGATATTACTTTATATGAACAAAACTGCATGTTAAGCTAACGCTTCGGAGATTATCGTGATTCGTAGGCAACTCCCATTTATTTAAACAATTTTTATCATTGATCAGTTCTTAATTCTGTATTTCAAGTTATTACGGAGCCACACAGGCACTCTCCCCTAATTACCTCGCTGGCAACCTTCAGTCCGTCTTGTGAAACATCTCCTCTCTTCCTCAATACCTGTCATTGTCCCAAGTCCAGTGTATAAAAATAACTGACCAGCTGTGCCGTTATCTCAAGGAATCAACAGCAACAAACTCAACCACCTTAATATATGGTCAGACATTAATCAAAATATCCACAATTGCCCTCGCAAGGTCACAATATGGATTTGTCACCAAGCTGCCAGAAATCAGTCTACGCTGAAATTCCCGCTTGTAATGACCACAAATACACACACTCACATACACACTTCTGGGAATGACATTACGTTTTTTCACACAGATCGGCTGAATCGGTGCTTGCAAACAATTTAAAACAAATATTAAAACCTACGATAGAGCTGACTGCTCTTCGTCACAAATCACATTGCTCCAAAGGCTATAATCTCACTGAATCTGATCAATAATAAACCAAAAGAAATTAATTACCCTCCAATCTACTGTATAATTATATTACTTCAGTCCTACTTCTGAAACACAACATATCTCCGAGAAACGTTTTTAACCGCATCGCGTAACATATGCAAACACGGTCGTCCACATAGCTACGTTAGTTAAAACAACAAACAAGAAACGAACCTTCTACTAATTACATATGCGAGCTGTTTCCATGCAAAAGGTGTGTCAGACCAAAACTAAATATACTACGTTAATCACACAAGCAAATTATTTACAAAACAAAATATGTCCCATATACCATAAGTTAATTTATCAAATAATAAGAATTATTTTGTACTCATCCTCGGTCAGCCACCCGTCAAAGAACATCCGCAGCCATCTCCCAACTGGATGCTTCTTATCTCATCTCAACCGTCTTGACGGAGTGTTGATAGATCCTGGCTTGCTCCATGGTCAACGATGTCATCTCTCGTGCTGACTCAAAAATTAAATTATTATACACTTGATATCTGACTACTAAATTCGCCGTTCGGGTACTACTTTCCCCAGAACTGTTTGTTGGCGAATTGTCGATGCTACTGCCCCTACAGTATATAGTACTGTGACTATCTATCACTGAATTTAACACATTTACTAATAATTTCTGTGTCCTTCATGACACGCAAAAGTATAAGTGTCTACGTCCGTAGACGCGCAAAAATGTAAAGTCCTGTGTCCTCGACACACAAAATATAATAAAACTCCCGTCCTCAGACGAACACAAGTAATAAGCTCTGTCCTCAGACGAACCAAAATAATAAGCAATGTCTTGGCGCTTCACGCCACTTATAAATTAACCGGCCCTAGGTATAGATAGAGGGGGAAATTATATAAAAATTTCACAAAATAATGGTGGTACAGGAATGAAATAAATATCATTGAACTCGAAAAATAGCACAGGTCAAGAATATGCCCATCAATCCTAGAATCGAACGTAGAGATGTTGTCTAGCCGATCTCCCGCGTTAATGTCAGCCATAGCGTGCCCAAGCTAGACTTGCTGCGCTGGTAAGCATTCTTCTCCCATTGGCTCCACATTTTCTGTAACTTGGCGGTTTTTATCAGACCTTGGCCTAGTAGGAGTGTCTAGCATATTCATCAGCCACTCACGTTACTGCATCATATTTTTTCTAGGCGCGAATATTACAATGAGCATACCAGAAGCGTGTCTCACTGCACGTCGCTTCTATTTTGAGGTGGCCACCACCTGTCCTTCTGAATCATTGCTATGGTCATTCTTTTCACAATCCTAAGTATTTAGCCTTTTGTCAAACAGCTTCAGGTATGTCCCCAATGTCTCCAGCAAATGCTTGAAATTTCCTCATCTCCGTCTGGCTATTTTCATGATGCTGGTGGAAATATTTATTAATTGAAGAAATAAAACATCGAATCATTTATCCATCAGAGGTTAAAGGGTTCAGTAGAAATTTTATGTAGTATAGATTCGGCGTATAATTATAAAATTTTCCTAATAATAGAGGAAGCGAGAAGCAGAAAAGTTAATGGAGATGCCGCCATAATATTGTTACGGCTATGAGTTTGTTTCATCGCTCGCCGCATGAGTCACAACTGCCCCAGGGCTTGGCTGCTCTGCCTCAGTGTATTGCGTACGTCTTATGCAACAGGTCTACTAGGACAAAGGGATGGTCCAGAATATTCGTGACCCAGCCAGCGATGGAAGCCTCGAGAAGCCGTGAGCCCTGGATGGGTCTAGAAGCATTTATTGAGTCACCGGCCTGCTATATAAGAGCGACCTGTCAAGCAGTGAGTGGAGTTGTGTGTTTTACGACCTAGTGCGAGCGTTTATCCTGAGCGACAGAAGTGTGGTGACTTGCGAAACCCCTAGTAAAGCCGTTTCTCTTGACAGCGAGGAAGTGAGAAGCATACAGGGGACTGCCTGTGTTTTGAGTGAGTGTGATTTCACTGAGCGACAGAGATATTGTGGAGAAGTGCCGCGCGAGTTACGAAACCCAGTGACATTGTTTCCCAGCTCGTGAACAGCGAAGCAGCGTGTAGCAGGTTTTCGTAAGTAACTGTAATTTGTGTACATAGGGGAGAGTTGCATGTAGGTCTGTCAAGGCCTCCAGACTCATTAGCGAGACGATTAACTGTTGACAAGTGAAAGAGGGCAAGAGTTCTCCATAACCAAGAGACTTGAGGAAACTGGAGTAAGGTTCTAATTGCTTGTATTTGCTGATGAGTAGCATATCTTTCTGGCCGCAATAAAATTAATTATTTCTTTAAAGGAACAACCTGTGTTGTGCTTTCTACCCACCGTAATCCAGTTAACAAAAGTGCCACTAGGGGGTGGCACGTAACAATATTTCAAATCCAACCCCAGACGACCGAATCCCTTTATAAACCGTACATTTCCATATTCTTGTTCCCAAATGTACACTACATGAACCTTTTCCCGAGTCTTAAAATGTATGTAATTATGAAACACTTTGTGACGACTTAAATTTTCCTAAGTGTTGTATTTTTTAACCGGCACTGTAATAAGCAATAACTTTATAAAACTCTAAATATGACAGACATCTTCTACGAATGAATGACAGGAGAATTACCAAGAATATCTTTTTGCTGATTAAATTATAAAACTGTAAGTCTTTGGCTTATTTGTTGAGATTACGTCTTGTAAAAAATGAAAACTCAAAAAATCCCTATAAACACGGAAGATATCAGGGAAACGGTGAAGGTCAGCACAAAACAAGAACCAATTTTGAAAAAATTAATAAAAATAATTATCATTTGAAATTTGAAAATTTTTAACTTTGCTTCTAATAGCAAGGTGTGTGTGTTTCCTTGGATATTTGTACAAGATTTTTGGCAGGCACAGTTATAATATTAAAATCGTTATTGTTGTGGCTCCTTGAGCTGCATGTGCCCCCTTAGCCATAAAGAACGACGCACTGAATATGACGAACAGACTATCAGTCAACAGAGGTAAACTGTATTAGGCATTTGCTTCACATATTGTTTTTGTCTTATATGAGGGGGTTGCACATCGTTGACATTTAACCCCGTGTACTTGGGTCTGTGTACAATTTGTCTGATAACATTTGTCACTGTGGTGTCTGCAGTAGTGTGTGTGATTGTAATTCAGGCGAGGATTGGGAAGGAAGCAGCCGTGGCCTTGAGTTAGGAACCATCCCCGGCATATAACTGGAGTAGAAGTGTGAAACCACGGAAACCACTTCCAGGATGCTGAGGTGGAAATGGAACGCCCCTGTTCTCAGTTTTGCCTCACAAGGCAGAATGTACCTCTTTGCAGCCCTCATACCAGAATGAAGTTTCTTGCAGAGCCGGGAATCGAACCCGAACCTTCGGAACGACAGCCAAGAATGTTAGACGCTACACCACGACGTGAAACCCTCAATTTTCTCCTATTATGAAAGGGAATAAATAAATCAGTTGCTTCATTTGGGGGGCTTGGACATCATGATAATCTAATCCCGTGTATTAGGGTGTGTATAGAATTTCCCTGATAACCTGTGTTATTGTGATGTATGTAATAGTGTGTGCATTTGTAATTCAGGTGAGGATTGGGAAGGAAGCGGCCGTGGCCTTAAGTTTGGGGCCATTCCGACAATTTCCTGGAGTAGAAGTGTGAAACCACGGTAAACCACTTCCAGGATGGCTGAGGTTGGAATCGAACCCACCTGTTCTCAGTTTTACCTCACTAGTCAGAGTGTACCTCGTTCCAGCAGCCATCAGACAAGAATTAAATTTCTTGGCAGGGTCAGGTATGAAACCTGGACATCCGAGGCGACAGACAAGAATGTTAGCCATCACGCCAGGAGGTGAACCCTTAATGTTTTCCAATTAATAAAAGAAATAAGTGTAACAGTTACTGTATGTTTTAATGATAGAAAATAGAACACTGATACTCATTATGATACGACGACTCTTTCGACCATTTAATTCGCGCGCAAAAGTACCTTTCGTTATCTGCAATCCTAGCCTGTCTCGTTTAGCTTTAATGTGTGTTTTAAGAGAGAGGCGGCATTTAATGAGCCAGCCATGAGGAGACTTCTAAAACCTTGCTATAGGATTACGGTTATAGCTGATCTATCAAAATTGATAAATTATTTATCATTAAAAATACCTTAGAAACTCATTTTATGGAAAGAGTTTAATTAAAGACCAAGATGGTAATTTACGATGTGAAGACTTTTTAAGGGAAGCGAAATCTCTAATACCACCAAAGGTTTTATTACCAGGTAGCTTAGTACTGACGTGTTCCCTTCTTCCCCTTGGGGTAGTTTAAACAACAAAAAAAGTTTATTTATAAAAACAAAGGCTAATTACAGGTATCGTCGAAGATTTACGGCCTAGAAATTAAAAGAATAGCCGTCAGTTTGATGGAAACTGGCCATGGTCCACCTAGCATACATGTTTCTGATATTTAAAATTACAGACTAGCAGTGCTTGGTGTCCACGGAGTCAATGAACTAGCTTCACGGCTAAAAGAGTGACTATTCGATCCTCGTTACTCTTTCATCTTAATGACTGAGAAGTTTCTCAATAAGCCAACTACGCCCATTCCATGTTATCTTAAGCGGATGTTCATTGCTTTTTTCGGTCAGGTTCTGTCTTTGTCGGGCCTGTGTCTACAATGACCAAATTGTGCTTGTTCATGATACTTAGTTGATGGGCATAATTTATGAGGAAAAGTCAATATCTGTAACATGAACATGGGCACGAGTGATTAATGTTTAACGGTCAAGTATGTCATACTTCTTGAAGAAAAAAAATGAAGAGAAATGAGTTAACTCTTCTTCTTCTTTATGTGCCATCTCCTCTCAGGAGGTTGGCAACCATCATAGAGACTCTTGCTTTAGATGATGCAGCACGAAACAGCTCAATAGTGGAACGATTGAACCAAGTTTTCAGATTATCGATCCAAGAAATGCGTCTTCTTCCTGGTCTTCTTTTGCTTTGTAGCTTCTCTTGAATGACCAGCTGCAGCAGATGATATTTTTCTCCTCTCATCACATGACCCAGATACTGCAGTTTTCTAATTTTGACAGTATTTAATATTTCCTTTCTCTTTCCCATCCGCCTCATCGCCGCATCGTTGGTGACCTTTTCTTTCCAACTCAGCCTCAGTATCCTTCTGTACGTCCATAGCTCAAATGCCTCCAATCTGTCCATTTCTCTTTTCTTTATGGTCCAGGTCTCAACTCCATAGAACAAGGTGGAGAAGATATAACATCTTAGAAGTCTAATTTTTAGATGTAAATTAAGGTCTCTGCTACAGATCACTCTCCTCATTTTGTTGAATTCATTTCTGGCTTGACCGATCCTGGACTTTATCTCCTCAGTAGAGTCAATGTAGCAGTTCACATTTGTTCCTAAATACTTGTACTTTGTCACTTGCTGTACTGTATCCCCATTGATTATCAAGCTCTCTTGATGGTGTGTTCGTGATACTACCATAAAGCGTGTCTTACTGACATTAAGTGTTAATCCCCATTGTTCACTTGCCTCCACGACTTTGTTAGTCAGTCGCTGTAAATCTTGTAGACCTTCTGCGAATAACAACGTGTCATCTGCAAATCTTAAGTTGTTTATTATTTTTCCATTAACTTTAATTCCTGCTGTCTCTTCCTCTAAAGTTGCTTGTAATATTTCTTCCATGCTCTACACAGTATAAAACAAAATCCCCGATTCTTGGATGTATCGGGTAATCACTAGAGCCACTGGATAGATTTCGATGCGGTTTTCACCATTCTATAAAGGACTTTTCGAGGAAGATTTCTGAAGAAAAGCATTCATTTTAACCAAAGGAAGACGAGCAGTAACGATTTTAGTGAATCGAGTTGAAGAGAAACCTGCCGTACATGCGCCTTTTAGGCTTACGCTTAGATACATCGTTAAAGATACTGGGCGAAGCCGGGGAAGGTTGCTAGTTATGTTATACAGGGTGTCTTTCATGAACCTTTGGAGAATGATAGGTCGTGTAGGGGACGGGTATAGAAGTAATTTGAGATAGGGAACTTGGGGTCGGAGCGGCCTCCTTATCCCCTAAAATAAGGGTTGATTCAGACCCTCCACTCTGTAAGTTTGGCAACCGACCCAAGCCTCTATTACCCTTCTCAATCTTTTCACTCTTGGCAAGATGCATTTCACCATGTGGCGCTGGCGTAATGAATAGCGTTGTGGTGCGAAAGTCCGATAGTCCCGGAATCGAACCCGGGACTTCCGGACTACCGGACTTGCGCACCACAACGCTATCCATTACGCCAGCGCCACATGGTGAAATGCATCTTGCCGAGAGTTAAAGGATTGAGAAAGGTAACAGAGACTTGGATCGGTTGCCAAACTTACAGGGTGGAGGGCCTGAATCAACCCTTATTTAAGGGGTTAAGGAGGCCGCTCCGACCCCAAGTTCCCCGTCCTAAATTACTTCTATACGCGTCCTCTACACGACCTATCATTCTCCAAAGGTACATAAAAGACACCCTGTATATTGAGTGAGCTTTTTCGGTGGATTAGTGCCAATCTCATTATTCTAAAGTTGCGAGTTGGATTCCTGCTCGAGCATTGAAGGGCGTCATGATTCCACAGCATCCGAGTCGCAGACATCGTCAATCCTGTAACAGACATGGCAAAAACTTAGAAGACTTCTGGAATAAGTTGTTGTGTTGTTGTTTCATTTGAGGGGCTTGGACATCGTGGTCATTGTTTTATTGTTATGACTGTATTAGTATGTGTAGGACCTATTAGTTATTGGGGTGAGGATTGGGAAGGAGGCAGCTGTGGCCTTAAGTTAGGAACAATCCCAATATTTGCCAGGAGTAGAAGTGGAAAACCATGAAAAACACTGTATCGTGTTGGAAACTATTTTTCAGGGTTGCCTTAGTAATCGAATTTTAATGTTTTCAGTCGGTCAACACGACTGTACCCAATTGTAATGGGTGGTTCCCTAATCCTGAAAAAGAATCCCAGCGTATTTATCAATCTCATGTACATTTTTTCAGGATTAGGAAACCACCCATTACAATTGGGTACAGTAGTCTTGACCGAGTGAGGAACATTACATTTCAAAAACCATTTCTAAGATGACTAAGGTTGGAATCAAACCCACCTCTTCTCAGTTTTGCCTCAAGAGGCTGAGTGTCCTCCTTTCCAGCACTTAGACCAGAAATAAATTTTTTGGAAGTGCCGGGAGTTGGTCCCGGACCTCCGGGGTGACAGCCAAGGATGATAGCCACTACACTAGGAATGGTGTATTATGACCAAGTCCTGAACCAACCTTTGAGGTCATGGCGCAAAATACTGCCAGGCGTGGAAAAGAATGACTTCTTTGGCCTTTGAGTGAGGTTCTTCAGCGTATCCTTTTCAAACTCCTGCCAGGAAAATGTCGCGAAAGTAACTTATTTCAAGTCCCGGGGCACCTACCCCATTCCCGACCGGGTTTTTTTCGTGTGACCTCCTGAGAGGCCGAGTGCAGGTCTTTCTAGCCGACGCCCGTGGGCGACCTGCGCGTCGGGATGAGAGATGGAATGGATGAAGATGAATGAAACTGGGCAAGGATGTGGAAGGAAGCGGCCGTGGCCTGTCAGAAGGTACCATCCCAGCATTTGCCTAGTGTTGAAAACGAGGAAACCACGGAAAATCATTTCAAGGACGGCCGACGGTGGGGCTCGAACGCACGCATCTATCGAGTCAGCAGAGAGCTTGGCCCCATGACCTAACGCTGCGCTTTAGCCAGCGTAGCCACTACTGTATTCCCGACCGTAATAATTACAGTTAAGCACACTAGTCCACTACAGTTAATAATGTTATTGGATTCGCGTCCCTTTTAACTACTGAGGATTTTAGAGATATCGGGGTGCCGGAATTTAGTCCTGAAGGGAATTTTTAACATGCCAGGAAATCTACTGGCACGGCTCCCTCGCATTTGCGCTCTCTCAAATGCCAACTGACTGCGTCAGGATCCAAGCCTGCAACCTTGGAAACAGCAGGCGAGAACGGTACCGCTGCACCACACAACCAGTCCTCTATTACAGTTACTCGAGGAACACAGGTTATGAGACAAATTGAACAAACAATCAAGTATATGAGGCTGATGACCAAGACGTCCCTGACCTCTAACACGAATCATTAACAACAAACAACTCAGTTTTATATTATCCACTGTCATAATATGTCTATATTTATAGATTTTGAATAATTGCTATTTATAAATAATATGTGATAGCCAATCTGACCACATCATTGTGCAGCGGCTGACATCTTGGCTGGGCGCTGGAAAAGGGTACTGTCAGAACCATGAGGCAAAGCTGAGAAGAGGAGGGTTCAATTCCCACCTGAGCCATCTAGAAAGTGGTTTAAGTGGTGTCCCACTTCTACTCCAGACAAATGCCGGGATGGTTCTTAACTTAAGGCCACGACCGCCTTCTTTCCAATACTCACCTCAATTACAAATAAAAACTCGAATTCTTTACACACAAACATCCAAAGATATGAGTGCAGCTAAACTTGGTTGCGCCACCGTTTGTTTATATTAGCAAGAGGAGCCTTGCATGTGACCGAAGAGCACTAAATTGCTAACTTGTTCCTCACTGGCATCGGGAGAGCGTTGGTTCAAATCCACCTCGATCGTCCTGAATATGGTTTTCGTGGTTTCGAATTTTCACCACCAGGCAAATTCCGGGACGGTTCCTTTCAATAGGTCCACGGCAAAATTCCTTCCAAAATCCCTTCCTTGCCCCACCCTGTAAAGAAAATAATTAGCCAATGGCTGCGTTAGTAAAATTTAAATTATTGTGAATTGTTAACGGAAAAAATAATAATGAACGAATTAAGAATGGTGTGTTTTTATAATGGTTTCGCAACAGCACAGCTAAGCTGAACAGGAGCACATGTCACCACGGAGAGGAGAACGATGACTGAGACTACTGGAGCTGAGTCATATCTAGAGCCCTCCGTGGATAAACAAAACGTTATCCGCATCCGCCTCGCATCCACATCCGCACTTTTGTTATCCAAATCTACTGGCATTACAATAATATCTTCAATTAGATAAACTATTAAAGAAACACATTTAGTTTAGAGGAGAAAGTTGTTTCTTTAGGCTATGTTTGTCAAGTTCTAGATTAAAATGAATGTTTTACAGCCGGAATTGCAACCCTTTTCAGCCCGGAGTATTAATTGTGATTAATGACATAATTTGAATGAGATTAGTGTAAATCACCATCTTCCATTTGTCATGAAAAGGAAAACATAATGGAAAAATATGTTATGTCAAAAACATCCGGGTCCTAGTAGGCCTAATGATATTAAACAAGTCCGGATTGTATTCTAAAAACTACCCGCAAATGTACTCCAAATATTACCCGCAGCTTATCCGCTATCCGCGCGGCCATGCAATCAATAAATTGTCAACCGAACAGGCTGACAGCCTTACACAAGTAAACAAATATAGTTCCCCCCTTGGCCACCAGCACTCGTATCTTGAAAAGCAAATACACGGGGCAACATTACCATAACGTCGCAAAGTCCCTAAATGAAACATTTGAGGAATAAGAATTTCTCCCCCCATTCCCACTCTCCAAATGTTTTAACGTGTCAGATGCATCTATAACACAAGTCAACACGAATTTTGAGTCTGTGTTCTGTATGTCTGATTTTGATTTGTCATGCCTGAAAAAAATGAAAGAAAAAATAGTTTTACCTAATAAAGTTTGCTTTTGTAGCAACCACAACAAAGGTCAAATTTGAAGGAAATTCTCTATATTTATACGTTAAAAAAGAAAACAGACGTTAATTAATAAATTTTCATCACGTTTATTTACTAAACATAGTTAATATTAATCTACAAATCAAAGAAATAATACAAACAAGCTTTACTAATGAATATTTGGTACTTCTTCTGTGTGGGTACGAACTCTCTCGTGTTAGCCCCCAAATGTAATCACCCGTCATGTTCTCACTATATTGTCCTTGATAACTTTGATCAAAGTCCATCACGTCTTGGTGAAAACGTTCCCCTT